>OX941090.1:67990507-72990507 GCA_954870635.1 Arctium minus
TTCCATCACTAACATGGTAAATCGGGTCTCTCCCGTTATCGTAAGATGTATATGTGGAATTACAATATTTAAAACGGAAGCGTATTTACCTATTGTAAATCATGTTTATGTTTCCGAATTTATATTTCGTATTTATTGATTATAATCTCTTTGTTCTCACTAGGCGTTAGCCTAACATTTTTTCTTAAAATGACACGTATATCAGGTCCTCAAAGTAGCGGGTCGGCGAATGTTTGAGCGGAAAGCCTATTGCCATTAGAGGCAACTTTTGGGAGGCATTAATCCTTTTGGGACATTACTTGGAGATAGACTTGATACTATTCTTTTGGTGATCATAGTGACACCCATCTTTAATCTAGACTTAGAATGTGGTTTAGATTAGTAGGTTGTTAACTATCAATCAATGTAAATTATTAACCCCATTACCATTTCCCCATGTTTGAGTGATTGTATTCCATGTTAAGTTCATTTATACCTTATTTTAATCGATTTAAATTAACACATATTTTAGGGGTGTTACAGTAGAACCTGGTCCTTTGAATTAGAACCCATCCATCTTTTAAATTCTACAACCACAAAAAAATCAGGAACCCTATCCTATTTGTAACCACCACTTAATCTCCTAAGATTTCCCCCCATAATCATGATGGATTTTTGTTCTATGAACTCGATTTTTACCTAGATTCAAATGGATTTTTGCCCAGGGATCCACTTAGGCCTTAACTCTAAACTCCTTGTCTTTCAACCTTGATCAGATGTAGCATGATATCCAAAACAACTGGTGTGTGGGTGAAGGTGAAGGCCTTCGAAGACAAAAGACAGTGAGGTTATGTCGTAGGTTGTGGTTGGGACCAAAACTGGAGGTTTCGAGGTGAGTTTTGTGTAAAAATGTGTAGAAGACGTTGAAGGTCTATAGAGGCAAAAGACGGTGAGGTAGGCCGTAGGTGGTGATCGGACCAAGAAAGGAAGTGACCGAAGTTCTCGATGAGACAGATCTAGCGGAACATATAATACTACGCCAGGGAAGATGATCGGAGTCACTAAGTAGATGACTAGAGTCACGAAGAATATGATTGGAGTCACGAGAAAATGACTAGAGGAGAGTAGGGCGTCGAAGAACATATGCCAACATAGTAAGGGGCCACATATATTGTCTCCATCGTGTTAAATGTGTTGCCAATGCTGTCTCCTGTAAGAGGTTTGTGTATATATACATATATTGTAAAATTTATACTCATATATATATATATATATATATATATATATATATGTTTAAGCTACATTTTAGGTCCCTGTAATTTACATATTTATTTATTCATTATAAGAAAAAAAGAGATAAAAGTGAAAAAAGATTAAAACACCCTATTACGTAAATGTTTCTTTAAACGGTGTTAGAGAGAGGAACCAAATACGATAATTTTGTAAAGTACATTGACGATCTTGTATTTTCGAAACTGTAGGGACGGAAAAAATTATAACCGACATATCATAGGGACCAAATTTGTAGTTTACTCTTTGTTTTATTTTTGTTTTTAGAGTAAATTAAGAATTCGGTCCTTGTGGTATGTTGATGGTTTTGGTTTATGTCCTTCAACTTTATTTATTACAAATTAACTTTTGTGGTATACATTCTTTTTGCTTTAGTGTATGTCACTAACTCGGCAATCTTTATCAGCTAATTTGTGGCCCTTACCACGAGAGCATTTTAACCATTTTATACATCAAAGGGACGTGCCACCTTCAAGGCAAAAAAAAACTAACCTCTCTCCTCGTCTTCACCTTCAAGAACATTAAGCACAAAATTATCATAAACATCATTCTTACAAGAGAATGATGAGAAATTGCATCAGAAAGTTCATAAAAGAGAGAGAAAATATAGTTTAAGGAGTTTTTAAATGTTAAAAGAGAGGAAATTTGTAATAAGATAGGTTTAGCCTCGTACTTAACGGATGAGACAAACAAACGTTGATGTAATGAACCAAACTCAAAAGAAAACGCATACCACAATGGTAGGAATGAACACCAAAACAAACGCATACCACAAAAGTTGATTTATAGTAATAAATAAAGTTTAAGGACGAAAACCAAGAAAATCAACATATAACATGACCAAATATGTAACTAGGTTAATTAATGTGCCCTATATTTGGATAAAATTATCTTATTTACTTATTATTGGAATCTTAAAACCTTTTAAATGGTGTAATGACCACTTGTCATGTATTTACGAAATACCACTATAAGTATGATATGCACCTGATCGATTGAAAGAGACTGGTACAAACAATAATTCGAGTGATTTTGAAATACCACTATAAGTATGATATGCACAATTTATGCATTTATTAAATAACTATGTTGTGTTTTTAAAATCACAATTGTAAAGTTAATGCTCCGACGGTTTATTTTAAGATGTCTCATAATACCAATTTTTACGGATCCTTTGTCTCTATCATAGGATGACACATCAAACTCAATCAAACTCATATTTGTAATAGCACTATTGTTGTATATCAACTTTTTATATGCTTAATGGATGTTAGTAATTTTTAACAAATAAAAACATATATAAAAATAGACAAAGTATGATTGATGACAAACCAGTGACAACGATGGGAAAAAAAAAAAAAAACATGGGTTATATAATTGAGGGATCAAAGTGGACTAGTAATACCCTTAGGGTGCGTTTGGTTTACGGGATTGGAATGGAATGAATTGGATTTCAAGTAAGGATTTGGATTTTGAGGGATTTGGATTTGGGGGGATTTGAAATCCCAACCCATTGTAAAGGAATTCCAAATCCATCATTTAAAGGATTTTAAAAGATTCAAAGGATTTCAAATCCAGTCAACAAATTCCATTCTTACAAACCAAACATAGGATTGGAATGGATTTGAAATCCAAATCCATTCCAATCCCACAAACCAAACGTGCCCTTAATCCCCAAGAAATATTACATCTTACTTATCTTACGAATCATCAACAACAACATGAATATTATCACAACTTAAACATTATGCAACAAAAATCTCTTACAACCAAATGAAATCCAATAACATCGCAAGACTTCACGTTTCAATAAAACTGAATAATATCACAAGAATTTACATTCCAAATGAAAGTGGAAATCTCTTAGAACTAATGACGGGAGTCTCGAATATAAGAGACTAACCATTTTGCCTAAATTTATAAATAAATTGCTAAAAAGAATGCATAAAAGGGGCACTGAACTTTGCAATCGTGTTTATATAGTTTAAAAATAATAAAAATGTGCTTATCTGGTATTTATTTGGTTGTCTAACACATTACTTTTTTTAATCAAGAAATTGTACATTTCATTAATCAAAACATAAAACTCAAAACGTTAAATTAAACCTATACATAAACCTTGCATACAAACCATCAGGGGGAAGCGGTTGACAACTAATCGATGGAGGCGACTTCAATAAATATTAAACTATTTTTTTGATTAAGGTTTTAAGAGCATCTCCAACAGTTATGCTAAAGTTTTCTAAAATAGAGTAAAAATGATTAAAATCTCTAAAAAAATTGCATCCAACTCCAACAGCTATGCTATTTTAGCAACTCTAGTATTAATTATATTATTAAAATATTCAATTTATTTAAATATATTATTAAAATATTCAATATATGGAAAGTTGTGAGAGGAAAAATTTGTTTTTTAGGTGTAATAATTAGTTTTGGGGGAAACTTTCTTTTTAGAGATATCTCTAGATTTAGAGATTTTTACAATCTCTCTCATCCTTTCTCTATTTTAGCATAGCGGATAGCATAGTTGTTGGAGCAACAAAAAAACTAAAATCCTAATTTTTTCTATTTTAGCATAGCCGTTGGAGATGCTCTAAGTTTGATAAATTAAAGCTTAAACTTTGTGAGTTTTCATTTAACGATGTTTAATGTTAGAAGGGTGTGTATATATCATCACAAAATGATACAAAACAAGTACGATTTTATCATTTTTACACACTTTTTCACAAAAATATTTTTGCCAATAAAAAATCAATTTCCCTTTTATAATTGTAATGTTAGTTTACATTGTTTTAAAAAACAATGTTGTTTATTATATGATTTTAATTCAAATTATCCTATTAGTAGTTACTTTAAAATATTTATACTATTAATTTGGGTTTTTAAAATTTTTTAATAAAAAAGAATATTAAATAATTAGTGTGGATTTGGTCCTTGTGGTATTCATTTTGTATTTGGCCATGGTCCCTTTGACTAACACTTCCGTTAACTTTGTTAAATCAAGGACCATTTTAGCTATTTTGCATAACTTTTGTCTTTTTCCTATAAAAATGTAAAAACAATATTTTACACATACACACACACACACATATATATATATATATATATATATATCAATATCAAAATAAATAAAATAAGATATTATTGTATGATTTGATTTGTTTAAAATTTTTAAACAATTAATTATATTAAATACGATTTAATTTATTGTTTTATTATAGTGGTAGAAAAAGATAGGGTTTTATTGCTTTAATGTCATTAAAATTTTAATTTAAACAAATTAAATCATAAAACTATTTTTTTTATTTAGAGCGAATAAAATAAGACATGGTGTTATGATTTATTTTGTTTAAATTAAAAAAATTATTATGTTAAGAACGATTTAATTGTATTGTTCTTTTTCCATCATTACAATAAATAAACTTATTATCGATATTTTAACACAAATTCATTGAAAACCACTAAGAAAATAAACTCCAATTTTATCATCAAAAAATTAGGGGTTCCGTTTTTTCTTATTGCTTTCATTCAAAAACTCAAAATCAACTATTTAAATTATAACCAAATGGCGGGTTCATATATACTATTATCTTTGTAACTTAAAATTAAAGAAATCCCCATATAAATTTCAACTAGGTTTTCATACCAAATAGGTAAAAATACTAAAACCATAAAATTAAATCGAATTTAATATAATTGATTTTTAATTTAAACAAATCAAATCATACAATAATGTCTTATTTTATTTATTTTGTTATCGTTATATATATATATATATATATATATATATATATATATATATATATTTGTGTGTGTGTATTTGTAAAATATTGTTTTTACATTTTTATAGGAAAAAGACAAAAGTTATGTAAAATGGCTAAAATGATCCTTGATTTAACAAAGTTAACGGAAGTGTTAGTCAAAGTAACCATGGCCAACACAAAATGAATACCACAAGGACCAAATCCACAATAAACATACTATAGGGACCATAGTCAAAAAAATTATCAAAACACAAAATCCAAAATTCATCAAATAATTATTTTACTACATATTGTATTATTTTAAATCAAGAATGACAAAGGGCGTCTCGAAACCAAAAAAATAATGTTATGTCGTTTCTCACGCAAGAGTATATTTTTAGGGATGAAACATGACAGTGAGTGATAACTACAAAGACCAAATTGTAATTTACTTTTTTTAATATATATATATATATATATATATATATATATATTAGTGGAACCTAGCTATTATTTTATAATCTTACGTCATGTGTGGTCCTGCTTGCATTCCTCTATAAAAAAAACAAGCAGAAGCGGAAACTTGTGTATGTCTAAGCATTTCAGGATCAGTGGCTACTGTGATTTCATTTTCTGAGATTGAAATTCTGCCCCAATTCAATTCAATCTCCTCCTCTGCTCAAATCTTAAGTGAGTTACCCTTTTATCTTTTTTGCGGTATTGATCTTCAAATCTGTATGTAAGTATGTTTGATTGGCTTTCTAATTGTGACATTACTTGTAAATCTGCAGTTCTTCTTCTACAAGAATAATGTTTGTGCGACATGGGCTCATCTGGTTTTTGAAGGAAGACGAAAAGAATTCCTGGAAGTTGCTATTTTTGTTTTATATTTACGTCAACCTTCTTCGCTCTGGTTCCTGAATTCATTTTTTTTTTCCTCAGCTGCTCCATCCTCTTCTTTTCCTTGTTTTTGCCACCATGTTTGTAGAAAATAGTCTAGATTTTGTGGTTACTAACGAAACATCGTCTGATGATGGTTGGTTAGAGAGTCTTAATCTGTCTTCTTCAGCCCATTTGGAATTTTCATCTTCTTACTTTCATTCCTCAGACATATACTTGCCATGTTTTGATCCAAACCTTTGTCCCGAGGAAACTGATATGAATCAACCTCTTGATGATGATAGACTGATTCAGGCAATTGAATATCTGAATGAAAGGTGCATAACAGACACTGATCTTCTTGTTCAAGTTTGGTTGCCTGTAATTAGACATGGCAAACGAGTCCTTACCACAGAGAACAAACCATTCATGCAGGTTAGTACAAGCCTCTCGAATTATAGAGAGGTTTCCAAGAGCTATCATTTTGCTGTTGAGTTTGACTCCACTGAGATAATCGGTTTACCTAGCCGTGTTTTCTTGAAGAAGTTTCCCACCTGCATTCCAGATCTTCAATTCGTTACAGAAGCGAATGATCCACGTGTAAGTTATGCTCAAAAGCTCAACCTTGTTGGGTGTCTTAACCTCCCTCTCTTCGAACTAGGTGGTGGACCTTGCTTGGGTGTTGTCGAGGTCGTGACAACTTCCCAGAAAGTAAACTTCCACGATGAACTCGAAAACATCTGTAAAGCTCTTGAGGTCTCTTTTTATATTCTTCTTCTTCTCTGTTATGTCGGTTTCCGTTCATTTGCATCACTTTATTACTCATCACATAATGAGACCCACAATTACTTTGATTCTTGGTTCAATCTTTTCTGAATCCACTTCCGCGTGCAGGTTGTTGATCTAAGGACTTCTGAATTCTTGATTCATCCAAAGCTAAAGGTAGATAAAGAACATACCTCAAGAAACTCGATCAACAATCATGGAGTTGCAATTTGAAACTAATTAATTTCTGACATCACATGTATGTTTCTATATATCAGGATTTCAGTGAACCATACCAAGTGGTACTTGCAGAGATTCGGGATGTTTTGAGATCCATATGTGACACGCTGAAGTTGCCTTTGGCTCAAACATGGGGTTCATGTAAAGAGAGTTCCCGAGCATCCATCTCCATCATTGAATCTGCTTCATATGTGTTCCATCCCGAGGTTTTGGGCTTTTATGAGGCTTGCTGTGATCAGCAGCTGGTACAAGGCGAAGGTATTGCTGGTAAAGCATTGGGTATGAACCAACCATGCTTTACTGCTGACATTGCTGATTTTTGTAGGGCTGATTATCCTCTAGCTCATGAAGCTAGGATGTTTGGACTGAGTGGTGCTGTAGCAATACGCCTTCGGAGCACCTACACAGAACTGATGGATTTCATCCTTGAGTTCTTCCTGCCTCCTGATTGCAAAGGCCATGAAGAACAAAGACAGATGTGTAGCTCGATCACTTCTATGATTCAACATATTTCTTGGAGCTTGCATGAGATAGATGATGAAGAAGCTTCATTTTCAGTCAGAGAAACAAACACTCGAGATGATGAGTCTTGGATATCCCATATGTTGGAAGCCCAACAGAGGGGTGAAAACGTCATTGTTTCCATGGGAGTTCACAAGGAGGAACCAGAAGAAGAATTTAAAGTCATAAACCAATTCTATCAAGGACTCGCATTCACTGAGCCTAAAGATCAAACTTATCTGGAGTGGGGACCCAATTCAAGAAGTCGATCATTAGGCACCAAAGGATCAAAGGAAAAGAGCAGGGTGAAGACAGAGAGGAATATCAGTTTGCAAGTTCTCCAGCAATACTTTCCTGGGAGTCTAAAAGACGCAGCCAAGAGCATTGGGGGTTAGAAACTTGTAACTTTGTTGTTGTTTAATCTGTCTAATAAAACTTCCAGATTTTCTCATGATTTTCCTCAATGTTTTCAGTGTGCCCTACGACATTAAAAAGGATATGCAGGCAGCATGGAATCATGAGATGGCCTTCAAGAAAGATCAAGAAAGTAAGCCATTCATTGAAGAAACTCCAACTAGTCATCGATTCAGTCCAAGGCGCTGAAGGGATGATTAAACTCGGATCATTTTATACAAACTTCCCAGAACTAAGCTGCCCGATTTCACTTAGTCCCAGACCAAAGGTTAATGATCGGGTTAACCTCTTAAAATCTCAAACAACATCAAATTCTTCATTATCTTCTTGCAGCCATGGTTCCAGTTCAAGCCTAAAATCTTGTGGGTTGCAAAAAAGGCCATGCAGTAATTCATCTTTTACCAAGAACTTGCTTCAAGAAGAAACAAAGTTATTAGTAAGATCTGAAAACAATAAACCTGCAGAGGTTATAGCTCCTGCACCGAAGAGCAGCAGCCCAATATCACAAGATGAATGCGTCTTCAGAGTAAAAGCTACTTTTGGTGAAGAGAAAATCCGATTCAGAATGTCAAAAGGGTGGGGTTTTGGAGACTTGAAGCGCGAAATAACAAGGCGGTTTAATAAATATGACATGGAGCATATGACAGTTGAGTACATAGACGATGACTCGGATTGGGTACTGTTGACATGCGATGCTGATCTCGAGGAATGTATGGATCTACATATATCAACCAACAATCAAACAATTAAACTCTTCCTTCATCGATCTTCATTCCTCCCAATGATTCATCCTAACGATGATATCCACATCTGGTAGTTATTGCATATACCACACGGCCGTTATTAGGTTCCATTGGGGCTTTTAATTAATTCTCTTTTGATGTTGTTTAGAAATGTTGTTGAGAGCTACTAGAGGGGCAATCAAGTCCAAAAGTTGCTAAATTTAAATCCCTTTTGTATGATACTCATATTATGTGAGGAGAAAGTTTTAACCGTGAAGAATACAAGACTTGAATTGCATTTAAAGTGACGGTCCACGTTTATATCAAGTTCTTAGATTAAACAACAATAACGATTACCAACCTGTATTGATATATAACAAAGGTTACAAGGTTGATCGATTTAAGCTTGGATGTGTTCTCTCTGTATTACACTTTTAAGTGTGTGTTTTGTGTGTCTGATAATGATCTGATCTTAGAGAGTTGTTGAGAGACACAACTAATATCTAACTTAGTGTGTCAAACACACTACCTAACATAATATCTAGAATTAATATCTAAATATTATTTCTAATAAACTAAATAACTAAACTAACTAATAATAACTAACTAAGTTAACTAATATCTAACAAACTAGATATTAACTTAACTAATACAATAACAAACAATTACATTGATTACTTTGACATTTATTACAAACAACATTGACTTTAATATCGAGAGTCGACGTTCCGACTTTAGCTTCAGATTGCGATCTTCAGTTTGGATGATCTTGAATCCAATGAGACTGTGTCTTAACAATCTCCCCCTTTGGATCAAGATCATTACGAAAATGATTTTAGCAATTCAGTCTTCTTGTTCAGCTCAGAAGATGCAATCTCTTTCTCTAGCTCTCAAATCAGCATGTCTTCAGAATACTTGCTTTTGAGGATTTCAATCTTGGACGTGATTCTTGAAACATGTGATCTTTGCCATTTCTTGTGTAGTCATTCTCCCCCTTTTTGATGTTAAGTGCAACGACTTCATCAAAACTATTTGTAAGAAATGTCTATCTTTCGGTTAGAGCCCCTGATTCGTCAATTCATAAAATATTCATCCAGATCTTTGCAAATCTAGACAAAATAGTCGTGTAACACCTGAATCAACTAATGAATCAGTTAACATGCCTGTCAGTAACACTAAGTCACTGTGTGTAACGAATACACATTGGAAATGAGCTGTTTGATGTTGACTCCCCCAGGGCTTCCATTTAATCATCGAAACACCACAAAGGTAATTTCTATAAACGTTATGACAAAGAAACTAATTCCTTGTGTGTTCGTGCTTGTATTAGAAAGAATTAAGCATTTGATGATTGCTTATTTGGCTCAATATTGTGTAAACCACTGACACAACAGTAAGTTAAACACAGACTCAATGTGCATGATTGAAGTGCGAAGGTGGGGCAGACTTCCTTCCTTTTCAATATCCATATTTTCCAAATGAAAATCAGATAGCAAATGTGCTGCATCCCCTTTGAAAATGTGAAACACTTTCTAATTGAGAAGAAAATGAGTAGTTGGTGAGGTTTGATCAAGAGTTGGCATGGGCTAGTTGCCTGTTTCAATAATGATCACCAAAGAATTGTGAATCACTAGAATGGTGGCTGCCCGGCTCAGAAAAAGTTGGTGCAGAGTTGTGATATTCTTTTAACTCTTCTCACACGCTCTTTCTTTTAAACTCTTTGCTAACTCTAATCACACTCATTTCTTTTCGCTTTGCACACTCAATCACTAAGGATTAACTTCGTGGGTAGAAATCACTGGTTAAGGTGATTCCATAGAAGTTGTGTTAATTCCTAGCATAATGATTCTTTGTTTTCCTATGATGCACGTGAAGCTCAGATTGGTTTAACTATTTCAGTTAAAGCACAATGAAATTTTGAAAACATTTAAAGTCACACTTCCAAAATATAAAATCTGTTGAAAAATCGGGAAGTGGTTTGAATATTAAAAAGAATGTTTTCTATGATTGAAAGTTGTCCTTCTTTCAACCATATATGAGATGAAGATAAAGGATTATACCTTAACGTGCGATCTTACATCTCATGAAGCTAAGCTTTAAGTCATAAACATATGATGTTAGAGCATAAATATGTTAGATTCAGGATCATAAAGATTGAAGACAAAAGATCAAGAAGTCAAAGCTGAGAAAGTCAACTCTTATCAAAAGTCAAAGTCTTTTGTTAATAAAGTCAAAGTCAATGTATTTGTAATTTGTTTCTTTGTAATTGTCAAGGGTATAAATACCTTTGTTGTCTTTGTAATCTGTAGAGAACACTCATTGTAAACAAATCAGAGAAGAGGTAATTAGAAAATCATTCTAGAGAGAGAGAGTGTTTGTAGAGAGAGAAAGTTGAGAGTTTGTAATATTCGATTGAGATCAATGATATGTGATTACGAAATTTTCATCTTGATTGTTGTTTGTATCAATTAGAACTTGAATCTGGGAATATCAATTGGTATCAGAGCAGATCCAAATCGAAATTTCAAGAAAATCAGAAAGTTCGTTTTTTTTTTCTGTTCGTCGAAGTCAAGATCAAATCCGAGTTTGAGTGAGTTTTTGGAGTTGTAATCGATTAGGTTTTGTAAGGAATGTGAAATCGATTGAGTCTGTATAGGTGTTATCAAGAATTGCACTGTAATCAATTCGAATTTTTGAATTTTGTGGTTTTTGTATACACGAGTTCTTGGCACTGTTCTTGAATCAAAATTGTAATTTTGGTGTATTTGATCTAATATTAGTGATAGTTTTGTGTTTGAGTTGTTTAGAAGATAAAATTGTCGAAGTTTCGTATCAGATTTCTAGGCATAAATGAGTTTTCAGTGTGATTTAGTTCGATTTTAGAGGTGTGCGGGTGTTCTTCGAGTTGTGCGTTTGGTTCATCAAGTTGTGCGTTTGATTCATCAAAGTGTGCGGGTCTATGATCAAGAATTGTACAAGTTTTTCAGAGGAATGCGGGTCATTCAAAGTCTGAGGGTGTAAAGTCGTTTAAGAATCAAGAAGATCAGTGTGTCTTGCGGGTGTATCGAGACACGCATAGTGAGTTTTTTTTTTGCGGGTGTAACTTGACACGCATTTGCAAAAGTGATAAACGCAAAGTGGTGGTATGCGTTTGCAGTTTGAACTGCATAGTTAAGATGTGCGTGTGCTTCTTGACACGCATAGTGGAGGATTGCAGTCTATGCGAGACACGCATAGTGTAATGTGCGGGTCATGTGCGACACGCATAGTGTGATGTGCGTTTCATGTTAGACACGCATAGTTGTTGAATACGTTTTCTGTGTGAAGCGCAAAGTGTGAAAAACTTAGAATATTTTTTTTTCTGAGAAATTTTCAAAATTGTAATATGCCCTCGACCCCGCAAGGGCGTTGCCCCTTGACCCCACCCGCTAACCGGGTAGCGGGACCCCCGTGCTAAGTCTGCCTAGGGGGACAAAAGTTCTTTCTGTGATCAAAATCTTTGAATTTCTTTTCAAGATTTTTGTATTTTTCTTGTGATTTCATATTGGATTAACGATCATTTTTGTCAAGTTCTTTTTGTAACAGATATTCAAGATGGGATATTTTTCTGATGATGAAAAGAAGATTGCCGAGCTCGAATTAGAAAACAAAACTCTCTCTTCCTCAGTTACCTACTATTCAAAGAGATCAAAGAGATACAAAGATGAAATAAATCTACTGAGAGAAGAAGTCAGCGTGTTAAAGAAGATAAATGAAGATCTGATGGTACAGACTTCTGAGCATAATAAATAAAAGGTCTTGTTTTTGGAAGCTGAAAATGCTAAACTAAAGAACAAGATTTCTGATTTAGAAGATCATATTGTTAAGGTTTCTGAATTAACCAAGTGTGCAAATGAAAAGAAGATTTTTGAGTTAGAACTTCAAATTCTTGAAGAAAGATCAGTTCTTGAGAAAGAAAAGAAAGAATTTGCTAACAAATTCTCAGAATTTTCCAGAAAATGTGCTGACGAGAAGAAAGCGGTTGAGCTTAAATGTATTAAGATTTCTCAACAAATCTCTGATTTTGAGAAAGTAATCATTCTGGAAAGAGAGAATTTTGCCAAAGAAAAGAAGATTATAGAGCAAAAGAATGTTGGGATATTCAAAGAAATATCTGGTCAGAGGACAAATGCTGAAATGAGCTTTGAGAAAGAAAGAAGCTTGTTTGAAGCTGAGATAAAGAAGCTAACTGCAAAGCTATCTACAAATGCATTGAAAGATCAAAAAGCGAAGTCTGAATTTAAGAACGAGATTGACTTGCATATCAAAGAAAAGAACAGTCTATCTTCAAAGGTAAAAGAGCTTGAAAAGATTGTTTCAAAGGTGGTGGTGACTAAGCAATCGACTCCAGAGTCAAAAATTCACACACCTAGAAATAATTCAGCTGACTTCAAAAAGACAGTTTCAAGCCCATACATGAAACCTGTTTCTTCAAGAAGGTTAGTCAATTCATTCAATCAGATTCGTACTTCTAATATTTTTTATGATCAAAATGTAGATGGTTCGGGTACACAAGGAAGAAGAAGAACATATCAAGAAGAGAAACTGGTATGGAAAGTGAAACAAGTGGATGATGATGAGAAGAATGATGAGAAGAAGGAAGAAAAGAAAGGAAATAAGAAAAGTAACAAATTATTTGTACATGCATCAACAGCCAAGAAGAACAAAGTGCTGACAGGTAAACCTGATCTTGCTTATTCGAGAGATCAATTGTTCAGGTTGTCAAAGAAAAGGTATTGTTCTTACTGTAATACATATGATTTTGTTCATAAAGCAAGTGATCATTACTGGTATGGTTCTTATTCAGTTACTCCCATTCGAACTGCAACTAACACACATGGACCCAAATACCAGTGGGTACCAAAACCAAAGACTGATTCTGTGTTGCAGGCACCTACAGTCAAGGGGGAGTAAGAGAACCAAGGCTTCTAAGTATGTCAGCTTAGAACCCGTGCTTCAACGAAGATTGACTTCTAAACATAACAGTTTAGGACTCGTACTTCAATGATGAAAAAGAAATGATACTCCCGGGCTGATATGAAGATGTACTCAGATACTCAGAAGAGGAAATCAACCTTCAAGGGGGAGTACATATTTTTCTGAAATTTTTGCATCCGATAGATATGACGAACTACATTCCAAAAGGAGTTGTAGATCTCTATCATGTATTTTATAACTGACATATTTTAGATGCATAATTTCAGGGGGAGTAAAAGGATTATGATTTCTGATTATTTCAGATCAGAACTCGTATTTTAATCGTTTTACTGCTTTATGTCATTTTATTTTCGAATAAATTTTGTGAATAAATTTTGACTAGACTTTGAGACTTATGCAGGATGAGAGAAGCTGAAACGATCATATCTTTATGACTACAGCCTGACCTTTATGAGTATTAAGATTGAGCGAAAAGGTAAATTTCTTATCTTAATCTCAAATGTATCTGAAAGAAGGACAACTTTCAGATATAGAAAACATGTTCGTAAATGTTCAAACCACTTCTCAAATTTTAAACAAATTTTATAATTTGGAAGTGTGTTTTTAAATGTTTTCATTTTATTTTTGTGCTTAATTGATAAATAAACCGTGTGTTTCCAAAGATAAATACTTGCGTATTGTCTTTTCTATATACTTTCAAGTATTCACACATACCGGTTTGAATCTTTGTTCAACATGTTCTTACCATGTCTCAAAATTGAAACAATTTTTCTTCGTTGGTAAGACACTCCGCTTGTATTCAATGAATTTTGAGCGATATTTCATTTCGAAACGGTCATTTCAAGAATGTCTATATTTTGTTTCGTATAGACAAATGTCAATTATTTTTGACCATAACTCTTAATTGATATATAATTCAATTCTGATCATTTTCATACAATGTCAGATTTTCAAACAAGTCTTTTGCATTCATGTTCATTCATTCAGTATACTTGTTTGAAAATACTTCAATGTCTAAAAATGCTCATATTTTCATGATTATATTCCGAGCATACATATATCTGACCCATATTTTCTATGATTTAAATGATCAAGGTAAACCATTGTGAGCAACATATGCTTTGTAGGACTGGGTTCTTTGTGCTAGGAATTATCTGAACTTCTATGGAATCACGTTAACCAGTGTTTCCTACCCAAGAAGTTAATCCTTTAGTGATTGAGTGTGAGGAGTCTAAAAGAAATGAGTGTGGGTGTGATAAGGTAAAATGGAAATGAGAGTTTGGTTAGTAGTGCGCTTAATGATTTAAAGAAAGAGGGTGTGAGATCATAGTAAAAGAATATCAAACTCTGCACCAACTACTTTCTGAGCCGGGCAGCCACATTTCTAATGTTTCACATTTCTTCGTGAACGTTATTGAAATAGGAAACTAGCCCATGCCAACTCTTGACTAAACCCTACAAGCTACTCATTTTCTTCTCAAAAAGAAAACGTTTCATATTTTTCTGGGGACGCAACACATAATCTATCTGATTTTCATTTGGAAAATCTGGATATTGAAAAAGAAGGAAGTCTGCCCCACCTTCGCACTTCAATCATGCACATTGAGTCTGTGTTTATCTACTGTTGTCTCAGTGGTTTACACAACTTTGAGCCTTATTGAAAAGCAATCATTATGCTTAATTCTTTCTACACATGCATGAACACACAAAGAATTTGTTTCTTTGTCATAACATTCATAGAAATTTCTTTTGTGGTATTTCGATGATTGGATGGAAGACCTGGGGGAGTGAACATCAAAAAGCTCCTTTATATTGTGTATTCGTTACACACAGTGACTTTGTGTTACTGACAGGCATATTAACTGATTCATCTGTTGATTAAGGAATTACATGTTTTTATTTTATCTGGATTTGCAAAGATCTAGATGAATACTTGGTTATGGATCACAGAATCAGAGGCTCAGTTTGACAGATCAGATTGGTCAAAGACATTTCTTGGAGAAAGTTTTGATGATCAGATGCTCTATTCATCAAAAAGGGGGAGAAGATATCAAGAAATGTGTGATTCAAAGCAATATTGAAGTTGTGAAAGAAAGTTATTAAAGAAAGTTTGTTGAAAGAATTAAAAGATTTCAGAATTGTTGAAGATAAGTTTGTTCAAGGTTGATAAGAGAAAGTTCAAAGAATTTCGAATGCAAGCAGATTTTGGAGAAAGTTTATTTGAAGAAAGTTGGATAAATCATTCAGAGCTGAAAAATGAAGATAATTTCTTTCAATGTCTGAAAGAGGTTTGCTTACAACCTTGGGGGAGATTGTTATTATTTTTAAAGATCAGATATTGGGAAGATTGTTAAAAGTTTTTGAAGACAAAGATAAAGAAGAATTTCATCGTGTTAAGGGGGAGTTTGTATATCTTGTTTGTATCAAAGGGGAGATTACAAGAGAAGATAAAGATTTTTCAAAGGGGAGTTACTTCAATTGAGCTTAATTAGAGAAGATCGCATTGCTAAATCTTTTAGTAATGATCTTGATCCAAAGGGGGAGATTGTTAGAGCATAAATATGTTGGATTCAAGATCATAAAGATTGAAGACAAAAGATCAAGAAGTCAAAGCTGAGAAAGTCAACTCTTATCAAAAGTCAAAGTCTTTTGTTAATAAAGTCAAAGTCAATGTATTTGTAATTTGTTTCTTTGTAATTGTCAAGGGTATAAATACCTTTGTTGTCTTTGTAATCTGTAGAGAACACTCATTGTAAACAAATCAGAGAAGAGGTAATTAGAAAATCATTCTAGAGAGAGAGAGTGTTTGTAGAGAGAGAAAGTTGAGAGTTTGTAATATTCGATTGAGATCAGTGATATGTGATTACGAAATTTTCATCTTGATTGTTGTTTGTATCAATTAGAACTTGAATCTGGGAATATCATATGAACTTGTAAGCTTCTCTCAAAAATTCTGCAAAAGTCTTAAGTCAAAGTCAAAGTAAAATTTATTCACTTAAATTGAAAAGACAAAAAGCAGTAAAACTTTTTAAAGTACGAGTTCTGATCAGAAATAATTAGAAGTCATATCCAAACTCCTTTGACTTGAAGAGCTCCCCCTAAAATCTTGCATTACAAAAATTTGACATAAAAGGTAAATACAGAAATCTTATGAGCTCCCCCTCAAAATAAGATTGACCACATGCCAATTTCTTCTCATACTCCCCCTTGGATCATGAACAGTATATAGAAGTGCAGATATCTTGCGGAAATGAAGAAATGATGAAAAAATATACAATTAGAAAACTTTGATAGGTAACTACTGATTAAATATTTAGATTTAGCATACCAATCTTAGGGACAAGAAAGTTAAACCTCTTTTCGTCTAAAGGTTTGGTAAACAAATCGGCAAGCTGATAATCAGTTTTTACAAAGAAAAGTTCAATTGTTCCTTTTTCAACATTATCTTTAATGAAATGATACCTGACGTCTATGTGCTTAGTCTTGGTGTGCTGAACAGGATTCGCTGTTATTGCGATGGCGCTCTTGGAGTCACAGTATATCGGGATTTTGTTGAAGTGGAAACCGTAGTCGCGCAATTGAGTTCTCATCCATAAGACCTGAGAACAGCAGCTAGCAGCAGCTACATATTCTGCTTCGGCCGTGGAAGTTGAAACACAAAGTTGCTTCTTCGATGCCCAACTGACTAGCTTGTCACCGAGGAACTGTACATGTCCCGACGTGCTCTTCCTGTCTAACATACAACCTGTATGATCTGCATCTGTGTAGTCTGTTAGTTCAAAACTAGTATCTTTAGGATACCACAAACCAAGATCTGCAGTGCCCTTTAGATACCTGAATATGCGCTTCACAGCAGACATATGGATTTCTTTAGGATTGGCCTGATATCTTGCACATAAGCATGTTGAGAACATTATATCTGGCTAACTGGAAGTAAGATACATTAAAGAACCTATCATCCCTCGATAAGTCCTAACATCAACAGCCTTTCCCGAAGGATCGGTGCCAATCTTAGTACCTGGTGCCATTGGGGTACCAATCAGTTTTGAATTTTCCATTTGGAACTTCCTAAGAATATCCCTAATGTATTTTGATTGATTGATAAAAATACCCAATGAAAATTGTTTTACTTGTAAACCGAGAAAGAAATTCATCTCTCCCATCAAGTTCATCTGAAATCTAGACACCATAAGGTTTGCAAAATTCTTACAGTACTTCGGATTTGTAGAGCCAAAGATAATATCATCTACATAGATTTGAATTAAAATGATATCGGATTTTTCCTTTTTGATAAACAAAGTGGTATCCACCGTACCTTTTGAAAACCCAGACTTGACTAGAAAAGTGGAAAGGGCATCATACCAGGCTCGAGGTGCTTGTTTCATACCGTAGAGTGCTCTGTCGAGAATGTAGACGTGATTCGGCTTCTCTTGATTGACAAAACCTTCTGGCTGAGAGACGTAGACTTCCTCCTTCAGAATTCCATTCAGGAATGCTGTCTTCACGTCCATTTGAAAGACCATGAAGTTTTTGTGGGCTACGTAGGCTAGAAACATTCTGATTTCCTCTAATTGCGCCACAGGAGCATATGTCTCGTCGTAGTCGATTCCTTCCTCTTGTTTGTATCCTTTGGCTACTAGTCTTGCCTTGTTTCGGATAACGGTACCCTCTTCGTCTTTCTTTATCTTGAAAACCCATTTCGTACCTATAATGGTTTTACCTTGAGGCTTTGGTACGAGTCTCCAGATTGAAGTGCATCGAACTGATTCAGCTCTTCTTGCATTGAGATCACCCATTCTGGATCAGTAAGTGCCTTTGATACACTTGTTGGCTCGAACTTGCTCAGAAAGGAGTCATGCATGCACATATTCAATGATGCTGACCTAGTTTGCACCGGTTTTGATGGATCACCAATGATCTGGCTTATCGGGTGCTCTTTGGTCCATTTATGTTCATGAGGCAGTGGATTAGATGATTGTATGTCAGTTGTATCATCTACAAATCCACTTGTACCTTCTTCAGCTTGTTCAGGAGGAATTATGATTTCAGTTGAAGGGGCAAGTTCAGAAGGCTCAGCAGGTACAACTTGATCTGGCTGTAGATTGTTCTGAATAGTATCTCCTACTGTTTCACCTAATTCTGTCTCTTTATCATTTGTCACTTCTTCAACTGTTGGGGTCGGTATTTGAATTGGAATCTCTTGTTGAATCGGGGCGTTGGATTCAATAGGAACATCTGAACTGGTTGGATGAGTAGTCGTTAAGTCTTCCATCCTATCAACCACAACAGATTTCTTTACATTAGATCCAAGAAATTCATCATAAAACAATTCAAATAATAAATCTAAATCATATAAATGGTTAGTAGAAGTTGATGCTTCATCTGATTTATTCTGTTGAGACGTAGGTCCTGGACTGAGTTGCCCAGAAGCTAGTATTCCTGTTATAACGGGTTCTGAACGTTGTTGTTCGGAAGCCATTTCTTCATCAAACGAGACGTTGATGCTTTCAATCACCGTTTTTGACTTCTTTAGATAAACACGGAATTCAGTTGATGTCGAGGAATAGCCAATGAAGATTCCTTCATCCGCCTTAGCACTGAACTTATTTAGACTCTCCCTATCGTTTAGAACGAAACACTTACACCCAAATATATGGAAATATTTGATTGTCGGTGTTCGGTTGTTGATTAAAGCATAAGGAGTCTTCTTGAATCTGCGATGTATCATGGAGCGATTTTGTGTGTAACATGCGGTCGATACAACTTCTGCCCACAAAAATAGAGGTAAGTCTGATTGACTTAGCATAGTACGAGCAGCCTCGACTAGCGTACGGTTTCTTCTTTCGACCACTCCATTTTGTTGAGGCGTACAAGCAACAGAGTATTGATGTGAAATCCCGACAGATTCGAGATATTCTTCAACTTTATTGTTCTTGAACTCTGTGCCGTTGTCTGTTCGTAGAAACTTGACCGTTTCTGCAGATTCACCTGGGTCGTCTTTAGGAATGTGATGAGGACATCTGGTGTCTCATCTTTTGAATGTAGAAACTTGACCCACGTGTATCGCGAGTAATCGTCCATGATAACGAGTATGTACTTCTTTCCGCCTAGACTTTGAGTTCACATCGGACCACATAAGTCCATATGCAATAACTCTAACGGAGCGTTTGTACTTGGTTCAGGCTTTGGTTTATGTGGAGCCCTCTTCATTTTTCCCTTTTCACATGTTGCACAAAGATGTTCTCTTTCATATTTGAGCTCTGGAAGTCCTTTGACGAGCTTTCCACTGACCAGATTGTTGATGTACCTGAAGTTGAGGCGAGAGAGCCTTCGATGCCATAACCAACTTTGTTGCATCGAGGCTTTCGTTAGTAGACAAACTTGCTTGTCAGTCTGGACATTTGATAAATTGATTGTGTAGAGGTCTGATTCTCGAGTACCGACCAAGAGTTCTTCGCGTTCTTCATTGCGAACTGAACATCTCTTGGCTTTGAAGTTGACCTCTAAGTCTTTGTCACAGAACTGGCCTATGCTGAACAAGTTGTATCGTAAGCCTTCTACATAGCTCACCTTATTTATCGTGACATTGTCAGGTTTTACATCACCATATCCCATGATTGGAGAAAACTGGTCGTTGCCGAATCTGACTGTTCCGTAATATTTGTCTTTAAAATTGGACAATATCTCTTTTTCCCCTGTCATGTGCTTGGAACATCCGCTGTCCAAGAACCATGTATGACTAGTCTGCATAAGAGAAATTACAAATTTAGATCTTCATACGACAACATTGGAATATTCACTTTGATTATCGAAGTGCGGGTCTTGAACTGATTTGTTCAAAAGCCTATTTTGACTTTGATGTTCGAGTTTTGAACTGCATTATCCAAAAACCTATTTTGACATTGAAGAACGAGTCATGATCTGTACATAATCAGAAGTCGAATTCTCTTTAAGCTTTGTGTGCCTGCAACACAAATTTAGCCTTAGGTACCCACTGGAATTTGGGTCCTGCTGTGTTAGCACAAGATTTTGGTACTGTTGGGAACTGAAGATTTGTCTAAGTGATTACTACTGCCAGAACAACATGGTTACTACTTCTGAGATAAGTTACTACTGCTGAACCGGATTAATACTGCTTGAAGAAGTTACTACTGCTAAACAGAGTTAGTGCTGCTGGTGAAGATTAGTACTGCTCAGAGTGATTAATGATGCTACAGATTAATACTGCTTATGTGATAATCAAGATACGTGCAGATCAAGGCTGAAGATAATCATGGAAGGTTGAAGATAATTATTGAAGAATATATTGAAGATCTTTTATGTTTTGTAATTATCCTGTATTCAATCTTTGTTTATATAGTATAGAATAGTTTAATAGATAAAAAAGTTCATTCTAAGTTTTTGTTGATAGAGAGAATTAACCTCAAGGTTTACAATCCTAATTCTAGAGAAGTAGAATTCGTCTTGGTGAGCCTGTTCATCAAGATTGAGGTTTTGTTTGAAAGCTTGTAACTTTAATCATTCAATAAAGTTTACAAGTTGTGATTTCTATTTTACTGTTACATTGATAGTTTGAATATTAAAGTGTTTTTCCGCAACTTCTTTAATATTGTTTCTGAGTTTTATTATTCTTGTTAAGAATCAGATCCTGACAAGTGGTATCAGAGCACAGTATTCTCAGAAACCTTCATTCATCATGGACAACACAGTTGAATCAACCAGCACTCTTGTTTCAAAGGTTCCCATGCTCAAACCTAATGAGTTTGACATGTGGAAAATTAGGATCAAGCAGTACATCTTCCTTACAGACTTTTCTATGTGGGATATTGTTGATAATGGTCCCTCTGCTGAAGATAAAATTGGTCAAGATGGAAGAAGACCACCTCCAAAAACTGATGCTGAGAAGAAAGTGAGACAATTGGAGATGAAAGCCTTAAGCACCCTGCTTTTGGCCATCCCTAATGAGTATCAACATCAGTTTCATCACTGCACTGATGCTCAGATTCTATGGAATGCTTTAGAGAAGAGATTTGCTGGCACCAAGAGCACTAAGAGGAATCAAAGGGATATTCTCAAGCAGCAATATGAGAATTTTACATCTTCAAAGAATGAGTCTATGACTCAAACTTTTGACAGATTCAATAAGTTAATTGGTGAGTTGGCTACGGTTGGAGTTCAGATGGAACAAGATGATGTCAACCGAAAGTTTCTCAGATCTCTTGGAGATGAGTGGACCATGTACACTGTCTCTTTTAGACAGAATGACATGTTGGAAGAAAAGGAACTGGATGATCTGTATAATGATCTGAGAGTGTTTGAATCTGAGGTGGAAGCAAAGAAGAAGCCTACTGGATATGTTCATAATGCTGCACTCCTATCAGCATCAACTGATTCTACTGCTAACCCTGAATCAGTTAATGCTGCCAGTGGAGTAAATCAAGAAAAAGGCAATGAATCTGTGTTTGAAGCCTTTCTTTCCAGCCATGGTAACTCTTCTTTAATCAATGATGACTTGGAACAGCTTCATCCTGATGATCTTGAAGAGATGGATATTAAATGGCAGATGGCCATGCTTTCCATGAGGGTGAAGAAGTTCATCAAGAGGACTGGGAGGAACAACTTCTCCCAAAGAAGAGAAGATAGAGCAGGCTTTGATAAGTCAAAGGTGGAGTGCTACAAGTGTCACATGAAGGGACACTTTGCCAGGGAATGCAAAAGTGGAATGTCTCAAAACAACCACCAACAAGCTCAGACTGGTAGCTTCAACCATAACAGAAACTCTGCTCAAACTCTTGTTTCTCAACAAGGAATGGGGTTTGACTGGAGTGATCAAGCAGAAGAGGCCATTCAAAATCAAGATCTCATGGCAGAGGTATCTGATCTCCCAACTGAGGTACTTTCTAATCTCTGTTCTCAAACTTGCATAGACACTGTTAAAAGGTACAGGGATCACAACCAGAGTATGAGTGATGACCTTAAGAGGTTAGAAAAGAATAGAAAATACTATGTGAAAATTGTTGAAAGGTTTGAGGAACAAATTAAAGGGTTCCAAGCCAATGAACTTCAACACACATATGATACAAATTACTGGAAGTGGGAGAAAAATGATCTAGAAATCCAACTGACAAAGTCTAAAGAGGAGAATGAAAAGTTGAGAGGAGAGCTAGCCAAGGTGAAGCTGGATGTGGAAAAGTTTTCATATGCTTCTAAAGCCATGGATTCTATGCTAAAGGTCCAAATCCATGATAATCTTAAACCAGGAATTGGGTACAATACCATACCACCACCATACAACAACAACTACATCCCTCCTAAATCAGACTTGCTGGAGAACAAGGATAGGAAGGACTTGCATGAGGGATCCACTAAGGTAGATCCTTTAGATGAAGTAGTTGTTAAGGACAAGACTGAGAAAGAAGCTGGTAAGAGTAAGGATAACACTGTGAGTGGTGAAATTCCCTTAGAAAATAACATTCTTACCAATGAGGGTGGTGGAAGGGATTGGGTCAAATCTGATGGTGTAGAGAAGACTGAGGGAAAGTCTAAAAAGGTCCATTACAAGCAGAATACAATTGTAAATCCTGTTCCTTGCAAACAGTGTGCAGGTAATAAAAATGAGCCCCTAAAACATGATAAAAGGAGGGGGAATCAAAGAAATTGGAATAATCAGTGGGCTCAGAAACAAGGAGTTGATCTGAGTAGAATCATCAGACCAAAACCTTGTTTCATATGTGGCAAATTGAACCATCTTGCCAAGCACTGTTATTTTAATCCTATGAACCAAAGGATAAATTTTCAAAGATCTATGCAAAAACCCTTTGGCTATAGGCAGAATGAAAGGAACCATATGGCTAAGAAACCTGTTAAATCTAAAAGCCACATGAAGAAAAAGACTGTAAAAGAGAATGTCAAGATGTGGGTTCCCAAAAGCACTAAAACTGTTAGTACTGCTACCACAAATAGTACTGCTGACAAAGATAGTGCTGCTAGAATCAATACTACTGTTGTCAATGTTAGTGCTGCTGAGAGTATTAGTACTTCTAAAACTGACATTGTTAGTACTTCTTCAAATGTTAATACTGCTAACTCTGTTAGTGCTTCTAACAATGTTGGTACTGCTAAACCTGTTAGTGCTGCTAACTCTTTTAGTACTTCTAAAATTAGTACTGCTTCTAGTGTTTGTGCTTCTAGACCAATCATCTTGACAAAGTACTCCAGTAAAGAGTTTTCTGAATTTAAAAATCTCATCAAAAAGGAGTGCAAGTACTTTGATGAGAAAGGGAGGCCCAAGACCACTTTGGCTTGGGTTCCCAGTCAATACTAATTGGTTTATCTTATGTGCATGGCAACCAACAGCTCAAGGGAAAGAGCATTTGGCATGTTGATAGTGGTTGCTCTAGGCACATGACAGGGAACATGGCCTGCCTCAAGAATTTCAAGAAAATTGATGGAGGGCATGTTGCCTTTGGTAATACTCCAGATGGAGGTAAGATTAGTGGTAAGGGTGATGTAACAAAAGGTAAGATGACCTTTGAGGATGTTTTCTATGTTGAACAGTTAAGATACAACCTGTTAAGTGTATCACAGGTTTGTGACAAAAAGCATAGTATATTATTCATTGATTCTGAATGCATTATCCTTGCTCCTGGATTCAAGGTAGTTGATGAAAAGATGATACTACTGAGAACTCCTAGAAAGGATAATGTCTATTGTTTGGATATGGAAAATGTTTCAAATGATTCATCCCTAAATTGTCTTGTTTCAAAAGCCTCTTTGGATGAATCATCACTTTGGCACAGAAGGATGTGTCACATGAACTTTAAAACAATGAATAAACTTGTTAAAAACAACCTTGTAAGAGGCCTGCCTTCAAAAGTCTTTTCATGTGATGATCATTGTGTTGCTTGTCTCAAAGGCAAACAACATAAAACTTCTCATAAGTCCAAAGAGTTGAACACAATTTCTTCTTCTGTTCAGTTGTTGCATATGGATCTGTTTAGTCCTACAAATGTTATGTGTATAGGTAAGAAATCATACTGCTTAGTTATTGTTGATGATTACTCTAGATTTACTTGGGTATATTTTCTAAGGACTAAGGATGAGACAAGTGGACTGATCAAATCCTTTATTCTAAGAATTGAAAACCAAACAAATCAAAGGGTAAAAGTCATTAGGTCAGATAATGGTACTGAATTTAAAAATCTTGACCTAAACACCTTTTGTGAAGAAAAAGGAATTGAGAGGCAATAAGTGCTCCTAGGACTCCACAACAAAATGTTGTTGCTGAGAGAAGGAATAGGACACTGATTGAAGCTGCTAGATCTCTGTTAGCTGATTCAAAACTTCCAATTACTTTCTGGGCTGAAGCAGTTAATACTGCTTGCTATGTCCAAAACAGAGTTCTAGTAGTCAAGCCTAAAAACAAAACACCATATGAGCTTTTAAATAAAAGAAAACCATTTATTGGATTTTTCAAACCTTTTGGGTGTCCTTGTACCATTCTCAATACCAAAACTCACTTAGGAAAGTTTGATAGCAAAGCAGATGATGGTTTTCTTGTTGGTTACTCATCTCAGAGTAAGGCCTACAGAGTGTTTAATTCTTCTTCTAGAATAATTGAGGAAAGTGACAATGTCAAATGCAATGAGAACACACCAAATCCTATTGGTTCAGGTCCTCAGTGGTTATTTGACATTGATTCACTAACTAACTCTTTGGGTTTCAGTAGTGATTATCATGCAGGATCAGGAAGTAGAGGATCAGGGGAAGAACAAGTACAAAATATTATTCCTAAGTCTATGATCTTTCCAATACCTACAATGGACCCTGTTGAAATCTGTGAAAAAGAGACTGTTACTGAACCAATTCAGAGTAAAGAAGAAGGAAGAGATGAGGAGAATCCAGAGCATGAAGAACCAGAAGCAGCTGATGAAATTCCCTCAGCTGACTTAAATGATTCCAATTTAGATATGGGAATTAATGAAGAACCTAGTCTTCAGACAAGAACTCAGAAGAATCATCCTCCTGAACTGGTAATAGGAGACATCTCTTCTCCTATGATGACTAGGAATCAAAGCAAACTTCAAGATTTGCAGGATCAGCAACATACAGTACTCTCTTGTTTTCTATCCCAGATTGAGCCTAAGAAGGCTTATGAAGCAATGAAAGATTCAAGTTGGATAGAATCCATGCAAGAATAGTTGCTACAGTTCAAATTGCAAGATGTTTGGGACTTGGTGGACCTTCCAAAAGGTCATAGAGCAATTGGAACCAAGTGGATTTTCAGAAATAAAAAGGATGAGAGAGGAATAGTAATCAGGAACAAAGCAAGGCTAGTGGCACAAGGGTACACTCAGGAAGAAGGCATAGACTATGAGGAAGTTTTTGCTCCAGTTGCACGGGTAGAAGCAATTAGGCTGTTTCTAGCCTATGCCTCATTTATGAAGTTCAAGGTCTACTAGATGGATGTGAAGAGTGCCTTTCTATATGGAACAATTGATGAAGAAGTATACGTTTGTCAGCCCCCTGGATTTGAAAATCCATCATATCCTGACAGAGTATACAAACTTAAGAAAGCACTTTATGGTCTACATCAAGCCCCAAGAGCATGGTATGATACTCTTACTACCTATCTCTTGGAAAATGGGTTTGAAAGAGGAATAATTGACACGACTCTTTTCATTAGAAGAAGTAATAAGGATATCTTACTTGTTCAGATCTATGTGGATGACATCATATTTGGATCCACAAAAGATCAGACGTGTAGAGACTTTAAAGAATTGATGCACAAGAGCTTCAAAATGAGTTCAATAGGTGAACTCACCTTCTTTCTTGGGCTTCAAGTGAAACAGCAGAAATATGGGATTTTCATAAGTCAATCAAAGTATGTGAAAGACATCCTGGATAAGTATTGTTTATCAGACTCAAAGACAGCAAGCACACTAATGGAAACACACAAACAGATCACTGTTGATCTTGAGGGGGAGGAGGTTGATGTCCATCTTTATAGATCAATGATTGGATCTCTCATGTATCTCACAGCCTCAAGACCAGATATCATGTTTCCAGTGTGTGTGTGTGCCAGATTCCAAGTCAAGCCAAAGCAGTCACATCTTCAAGATGTTAAGAGGATTTTCAGATACTTAAGAGGGCAACCTAGATTAGGCCTTTGGTATCCTTATGAATCCAGTTTTGATTTGATTGCATATTCAGACAGCGACTTGGGTGGTGCTAATATGGATAGAAAGTCTACTTCAGGGGGATGTTAACTTTTGGGTGCAAGACTAGTATCTTGGCAGTGTAAGAAGCAAACCACAATGTCCTTATCCACAACAGAAGCTGAGTACATTGCTGCTGCAAGTTGCTGTTCTCAGGTTTTATGGATTCAGAATCAAATGCTGTACTATGGGGGTAACCTTTCTTCACACTCCAATCTTCATTGACAATAGCAGTGCTATCAGCATTGTTAACAATCCAGTCAAGCACTCCAAAACAAAGCACATTGAAATCAGGTATCACTTTATTAGAGACTGCAATGAAAAGAAGCTTATTCAAGTTGCTAAAGTTCATACTGATAACCAGTTTGCTGATCTATTCACTAAAGCTTTTGATGTGGTTAGATTCACTTTCTTGGTCACAAGTGTGGGCATGATCAACTCTGAATGAGCTCATGGTTAAAAAATGTTTGTATACCTGTTATTTGTTTAGTATAGTTAATGTTGCCAGTGCAGTTTTAATGTTGCCAGTGCAAAGTTAATACTGCTAGTTAGTTAATACTGCCAGGTAGTTAATACTGCTCTCAGTTAATACTTCCAGGTAGTTAATACTGCTCTCAGTTAATACTGCTGGTTAATACTGCTAGATGGTTAATACTGCTTCTTTCCCGAATCATATAAATATCCTCTTTGCCCGCCTAAAAGCTCACAACGACTCTTTGAATATTGTTCATCTTCTCTCTAACTCTTTTCTCTTAAGTAACAAGTGTATTTCAGTCAAGAATCCTAAAGATCGATGGCATCCATGGCGTTTATTGAAGAACACAATGAGATCGCAATGCTTCAAAAGCCGAAGCAGGCTGATGGATTCCATCAAATAGTTGATTTTCTCAAGAACAGTCATATAGCGTATGCTCTTACTATGTCACCACCAATCTTCATCGAGCACCAAAAGCAATTTTGGGCAAATGCCACCGCTGTTACTGAAAACGGTGTGCAGATTATCAAGACAAGGGTGTGTGACAAACCCTTGATAGTCACTGAAGAGGTCATTCGCATCAGTCTACGTCTAGACGATGCCTCAGGTATTACTTCTATCCTTAATGAGGACTTGTTTTCTAATCTCACAAGAATGGGGTATGAAGGCCAACAGGGTGTTTTCAAATTTTACAAAGCTAACTTTTCTTCCCAATGGCAGTTCTTTGTTCATACCCTTATGCACTGTATTTCTAGAAAAACTACTGGATGGAGTCAGTTCAGCAGTACCATTGCGTATGCTTTGGTCTGCTTGTCCACTGCCAGAAAGTATAATTTCTCAAAAATGATTTTCAATGACCTTGTGTCAAACTTGGAGAATAAAAAGAGTTTCTATATGTATCCAAGATTTGTCCAGGCAGTTATCACCACTGAATTGACGGATATACCTCAGTTTAATGAGGTATATGTATCTAAAATCCCTAAGGGCAAGGTCTTTTCAAATATGAAAAGATCTGCCAAGGACTCGGAAGGAGTTGACACCCCATTGTTCTCTACAATGATGGTGGTGTCCCACAACCAAGAAGGTATGGCATCAGGGTCAAGGACCTCACAAGACCATCCCACTGAGAGCGAAACCCAACCTTCAACCACTATATCACTTCCTCAGTCCCTTGTTCTTAAGCCAACACCAGTGTTAACCAAAACTTATACTAAGAGAAAGGTACACAAGGCTCCTTCCCTTGTTGTACCTCCTACAAACCCAGAGCCTCAAAGCCCTCTAATGGAGCATTCTCCATTAGAGAATATCAATAGGGAAACCACTGGGGTGTCTCCCAACCCCAAGGAGGTGCTCACTGAGGAGATGTATGAGCATGTGGGTGAGAAGGCTGCCACTACTCCTGCTAGCACAAAGGAGGACAGTGGTAACATCACTAAAACCTTCCCCATGGCAACTTTGGGTGAGCAATAATCCAAAGGTCCCAGGTGCCAAGAAACCACGGGGGTGGAGGGTGCTTCTGCTTGGCAGAAGACCTCCACTACTAAAAGTTCCAATGATCCATCAAAAGGGGGTAACACTCCTGGAGAAGGTGAGGATAGATATGACTACCACGGATTGATTTCTGCCATGTCCAAAATGGAAACAGAACTGGATTCTCAGAAGATGGTTATAAATGAACTCAAGAAAGTCATCATCAACCAACAAGAAGAGATCAGCAACTTAAAGAAGTTGGTTCAGAAGGTGGTTCAAAAGAAGAAGAAACAAAGGTTTGTGCTCAGAAGAAGGAACACAGTGGATGATGCTCCCAAAAAGGGGGAGTCAGAAGCTGAGATCAACCTGGAGAGAGAGATACATGGAGTTGAGGGGGAGTTTGATGTACAAACAGAAACAGGGCTTGTGTTTGAAGAAGAAGCAGCAGTAACAGATAGACTAGCAGAAAAAGTTAATGCTGCTGAAGCAAGCAAAGCAGCAGAAACAGTTAATGCTGCTGAAATAAATGAAGCAGCAGAAATTGTTAAAGAGATACTAACTGACCTCATTAGAAGAAATTTGGAAGAATTTGAGATAGCTGAAGCACTTATCAAGGCTAAACAGGATACTCCCAAGGTTACTTCAAAGGCCAAAGGAGTTGTCATCAAAGAAAAGGGTGAGGTTATCAAGAAAGCAAGTGTTGAGAAGGTAGCAAGCAAGGATAAAGGCAAAGCCAAGATAGTGGAATCTGACCAACCACTTAAAAAGCAAAAGCTGATTGAGTCAGATGAAGCTTTGGCTAGGAAGATTCAAGCAGAACTTGAGCAAGCAGAAACAGTTCAAGTGAAGAAAGATAGGGAGTTGGCAAAAGCTCTAGCTGCAAAGCTTAATGAAGTATATCAACAGAGCTTGGCAACAGAGATAGCTCAGAAGAAAGATGAAACTCTAAAGAAGCCTGTGATAGTCAAATTGGGTGCAAAGAAGAGGCAACCTTCAAAGACCTACCTTGGCACTCAAGAGAGAAAGAAGATGATCACTTTCCTCAAAGGTGCTGTGGGAGTCAAAAAGGAGATGTTCACAAAGATGTCTTTTGATCAAATCAAAGGGTTATATGATGCAGAGATGACTAAGCTTCAAGAAAATGACAGAGCCAAAGTTGAAGTGGAAAAGAGGATGAAAGAGAGTAATGACTTTCTAATACAAAAACCCTTTCCTGATGATCAAGAAACTCCAAAGAAGGAAGCTACTCTAGGTGAAAGTCTGAGGACTTTAAAAAGAACAAAAATGATGGCTAGAAGAAAACCAGCCAAGAAACCTAGAGTGGAAGAGGAATAAGCTGAAAAAAGGTAGCTAAAGAAGAATGGGCACCTAAGTCAGATGAAAAGAAAGCTCAATCTCAGGAAGAACCATTTAGTACTTATGATGTAAATCTGTACATGGTGGTGATGGAGAAAGTGCCTGAGCCTATAACTGTTGAACCAGTTGGTGTCAAGCCTCCTGAGATTATTCACAGGGATACCATTTACAAAACTTGTGATGGAGTATCTATGCATGCTATTCAAGCCAGAGGAAGTTCAGCATGTCATCAGAAATGTGTTCAAAACCATCAACAACTGGACTCTGTATGAAAGAAGTGGAGTATATGCATTGGCTATGGATACAAGTCACTTTGAATACTTCCTTGTGGATAGAATCTACAACCATAGCAGGTTAAAGCTGCATGCTATGTTGAAGAAAAAGCTAGGTTGTGCACCAGATTCTGCAATGGCAAGATATTTGATCCAGAGAATTATTAATCAAATTTTGGGGCTGAATCCTGATATAGGTGTATGAGCAATAGAGTTTTGGGAGCATCTGAAGAACTTGACTTCTCTTCTCTAAAAGTCAAGTTAGGGGGAGTTTGTTGGGAACTGAAGATTTGTCTAAGTGATTACTACTACCAGAACAACATGGTTACTACTTCTGAGATAAGTTACTACTGCTGAACCAGATTAATACTGCTTAAAGAAGTTACTACTTCTAAACAGAGTTAGTGCTGCTGGTGAAGATTAGTACTGCTTAGAGTGATTAATGCTGCTATAGATTAATACTGCTTATGTGATAATCAAGATATGTGCAGATCAAGGCTGAAGATAATCATGGAAGGTTGAAGATAATTATTGAAGAATATATGGAAGATCTTTTATGTTTTGTAATTATCCTGTATTCAATCTTTGTTTATATAGTATATAATAGTTTGATAGATAAAAAAGTTCATTCTAAGTTTTTGTTGATAGAGAGAATTAACCTCAAGGTTTACAATCCTAATTCTAGAGAAGTAGAATTCGTCTTGGTGAGCCTGTTCATCAAGATTGAGGTTTTGTTTGAAAGCTTGTAACTTTAATCATTCAATAAAGTTTACAAGTTGTGATTTCTATTTTACTGTTACATTGATAGTTTGAATATTAAAGTAATTTTTCCGCAACTTCTTTAATATTGTTTCTGAGTTTTATTATTCTTGTTAAGAATCAGATCCTGACAGGTACCCATTTCAAATTGGGTCCTCTTTTCTTTTGAAATGCATTGGAAGAATTAGTATGAGATGAATGCACATGAAAATTGCCAAACCAATCTCCAGAATCTTGACAAGAGATAGAAACATGTTTATCATAAATAAAAGACTTTCTAGCAGATAAAGATAACTGAAATAATTGCTTCATTGTATATTGTTTACGAGAAACAACAAGTTTTGAGTTCAAAAGAGCAACATCGGCAATTAAGACATCTTTACTAGGCGAAGTCTTACCACAATTAACACCACTAAACGATTTAACAGTCTTGTCAAGCTTCCGTTTGGGTTGCCATTGAGAATTTACTTCTGGTCTTTGCTTGCTCAGATCTGAAACATGTGAAACTGGTGAGTTAGACCTTTGAGCAACAAGCGATTGCTTCTTCTTCGGATTACCAGTAGTGTTCGGTTTCTGTGAATGCTGAGATATATTCTTACCTTTAGCAGTTTTAGCTTTCACAGAGACTGAGTTATCAACTTTCGTTGATTTTGCACTATTAACAGGCATACTGGTATTGTTCAAAGATTTCTTAACAAAAGATGAATGGTTAGGAAGTTTTGCATTAAAATCAAATTGTTCAGAACAATCATCTAAACCATCGTTAGAGTTCAGAAAATCAAGCTCTTTATTAGCTAGACCAGACATGTCCTCAGAGTTTGAAGGTTTAGAAATAACAGAATTTGAAAACACAGTTGAAAAAACTTTTTGCTCAATATTCATCAAAAGTCTTTCATCTGATAAAGAATTCTCGAGTTCAGAAATTTTACTTTCTAAAACGAGAGGAGGGACATATAGTTTACCTAGATTAGGCTTCGCCTCCATTTCTTTTTCAGTATAACTTTGAAAGAAGTCACTTGAAAGAGTTTTCTTCTTTTGATATATTGGATTTTCATCATAACTATTATTCAATTTCGCATAATAAAATGGAAGATGAACTTTAGATGATTTCAAACGTTTTTCAGTTTCGTTGGCTTCATCCTTTTCAGATAGTTTAGTCCAGAAAGTTTTAAACTCAAGAATTCTGCGAGCTAATTGCATAGAAATATGATCATAAAGTCCTGACACTTCAGACATCCCTTTTTGTAGACAGTGAGGATTCTTATAAACGATTCCCCATCTCTCTATTTCCTCTTTGGGTTTATTCAGATGAATAGTCTGTTCAGTTTGACCCATTTTATATAACTTCTCTTCCAAACCTTTTAATTTTCCAAGTCTAGAAAAGTTTTCTTTGATACATGAAGAATGCAATTCTTTAAGCTCATATTTATCAATCTCACTTTTTAGTAGTTTAGACTTGAGATCAGAATTCTCTTTAAGAATTATTGTCTTTTCCTTTGCGTTGGTGTCATTATCTTTATGTAAAACCTCAACCAATACTTTCTTCTCAGCAATTTCATTGCTAAGTTTCTGTATCAGTTGGTTTTTGTCAGTATTAACACCATTTTCTCGCTCAAGATTAGATTCTAACTCTTTTTGTTTTAAATTTTATTCATGAAATATGAATCTGATAAATTACATACCTCCTCGTCTTCATTATCTGAATCATCGTCAGCATCTGATTCTATCTTTCCCATCAAGCACATGTTGATTGCTTCATCTTTCTCTTCATCCTCTTCTTCCTCGTCTGAATGATCAAGCCAGTATTCATCTTCAGCCATCAGTGCCTTACCAGCCTCCTGTTGCTTTGCAAGAAGCATCTTGTTCTTGTAATAATCGGAGTTTCTGACTTTTGGTCTTCGGCAGTCTCTGGCATAGTGACCTGTTTTTCCACAGTTGTAGCACGTTGGTGGTTCTGTCTGACTGGATCCTTCAGCTTTAAACTTTCTCTCTTCTGGTTTCCTCTCCTCTGTTCTTTTCCCTTCAAATCTCCTTCCTTCATATCTACTTCCTTCAACCCTTTCCTTGTGGATGTAGTTGTTTGGTCTAGAAGAATATCTCTGACTATTTGAACTTGGCTTTGTGTAGAACTTTTTCTGAAAAGCATTTGACAACAGAATCATTGCTTGCTTCAGTTGTTCATTTTCATCCATGTCAGAGTTTGCATAACCTTCATCTTCTTCTGATTCGTACACAATTGTCTTGTTCTTCTTCTTCTTGACAACAAGAGCAACTGTGTCTTCAACTATCTTTCCTTTCTGCCTCTTTTCATCTAGAATTTCATCCACCTCTTCTTCATTTTGTCTGAGGGTTTCATACACCTCATGAAGTGGAATCTCATTCAAATCTTTGATCTGCTTCATCTGCCTAGCAAATCTTTTCCATTCCGGTTGAAGAATACTCAGGAATTTGACGTTCAACTCAATTTGAGATTTGTGGACTTTGTTCTTGCTAAGTTCGTTCAGCAAAGTCACAAACCTGTCATAGGTTTCTTCTAAATTCTCTCCCACTCTGCCTCTAAATTCTTCGTAATTATTTAGGCAGTTTGAGATTTTCAGCTGATTCCCAACCTTTGAACCCAACATCATCTTTTCGAGCTGATCCCACATTTCTTTTTCGGAGGCCTTGTAGCTGTCAATCTTTACATATATTTCGTTTGGAATTCCTTGTAAAATGTATGACTTTGCTAATCTGTCGCGTTTGGCTCTTCTGAGGTTATCATCTTCTAGCTCATGAAACATAAGTTCAACTTGAGTCGGCACAGTTCCAACTAAACGAGTCGTCATGACTGGTTTCATAACCCCTTCTTCTATAGATTTCCTGATGAAATCACCCAGCTCATGTCTGTCAACAAAGTTCAGAAACCGATCCTTCCACTGTTCGTATTCTCCTTTAAAGAGAACTGGTGGCTTGGTGTCAGTTCCGATTGCAAGGGCTTCTCTGGATGTCATCCTGTATTGAAAAATCCTCAGGAAAAATATTCTAAGTATGGAATAACTTTGCGTATTGAGAAGGTTTGCGTATGAGATTGATTGCGCAAATTGAGGTTTGCGTATCAGGCACAGTGTGCAAAGTGAGGTTTGCGTATCAAACGGGATGCGCAAAGTAGACTTGATCTTTTCGTGAAGAGACTATCACTTGAACTGAGGTTTGCGTATTAGGAGGGTTGCGCAAACTGAGTTTTTGCGTATCCTTATTGACGCGAGAAGTGAAGTCGAGGTTTGCGTATGCTTTAGGATCCGAGAAGTATGCTGTTGGATCCGAGAAGTGAGGTTTGCGGATTGCTTGAGATGCGCAAAGTAGGGTTTGCGTATCAGGCGTGATGCGCAAAGTGAAGTTTGCGTATCACGTTAGATGCGCAAAGTTGGACTTTGCGTATGTTCGTCTTCTGGTTTGCGCAAGTTCGTCCTGTACTTCGAAAATCAACTAAAAATTGTATTCTTCGACGATTAGAAGTACCAAACTTTACCAAAAAGTCAAAAACCACTTCTAGAACTGAATGCTAACACTCGATCTCGATAAAACACACTTTTTGAAAAACAATTTGATGGCACAGTAACTTTCTAAACTCGACTGTTAGACCACTAAATCACCAAAATGGAACTCGATAAAATCTCTATAGTGAAATCAAACAACAACAACTCGATCTAGCATGCTAATCGATCACAACCTGATCGATTTTAACACCTATAACACTCAAAAACTCGAAATCGATTTTCAATACAGAACACAGAGTCGTTTTTCTTAAAAAACTTGATTTTGATCTTAACCAAAGCTCTGATACCAATTGACGGTCCACACAATGTTTATATCAAGTTCTTAGATTAAACAACAATAACGATTACCAACCTGTATTGATATATAACAAAGGTTACAAGGTTGATCGATTTAAGCTTGGATGTGTTCTCTCTATATTACACTTTTAAGTGTGTGTTTTGTGTGTCTGATAATGATCTGATCTTAGAGAGTTGTTGAGAGACACAACTAATATCTAACTTAGTGTGTCAAACACACTACCTAACATAATATCTAGAATTAATATCTAGATTTTATTTCTAATAAACTAAATAACTAAACTAACTAATAATAACTAAACTAAGTTAACTAATATCTAACAAACTAGATATTAACTTAACTAATACAATAACAAACAATTACATTGATTACTTTGACATTTATTACAAACAACATTGACTTTAATATCGAGAGTCGACGTTCCGGCTTTAGCTTCAGATTGCGATCTTCAGTTTGGATGATCTTGAATCCAATGAGACTGTGTCTTAACATAAATAAGCAAACATATTACTGTTTTTTAAAGATAAGTATTAATTTTTGGGATAACATGACCGAAATCAAAATGATAAATAAAGAAGGTCATCGAACTTCTTCAACGAATCACAAGAATAAAACAGAGGTGGAAGGTAATCAGGGGAGGAAGTCGAGCAATTTTGGAGTAGAGTAGCCCATATCATTAGGATGTTGGTGATTTTAGTGTCACCGGACATTTAAGTGTAAGTGGAATTAACACAAGTGCCAATGAGGTTTTCAAACTGTGATCTAATACAAGTTAGGCGGTGCAGAGTGCACACTTGTATATAAGACGAATTTGAACCTGGACACGACGAAATGGTGGGGGGTCAAGGGGGCCGCGCCCCCTTTCGGGTTCCAAGGGGCAGTGCCCATGCGGGGTTTTGGGCAGCGCCCTAAAACCTCTACAGAATTTTGGACTGGCAATTCACTGGAAAATCGTGTTCAGAATGAAGAAATACTTCAGTTCTGACCAGTTTTGGCTTTGATCAAGTGATGTGTTTTCAGACTTTGGTTCTGAAAAACTTAGACCAGAGATAGGAGTTGGTCAAGGACCCTATCTCTAGTTGGTCATGCTGGTACCTCTGGTTGGTCATGGCCTACCTCTGGTTGGCTACCTCTAGTCGGGACTATCTCTGGTCGCACTACTGAGATGTCTAAGTCAATTCTTTGGTCAGAGCCCTCTGCACCTGCACATCCAGATGTCTGATGCAGTTGTAACTAAACTGTGATATTATCCAGATACGGTTATAACTGTCTGAAACTGCTAGTAAGTTGCCAAAAACGCCATTTCAGTTATTTTCCTCCTTTTTCCAAGGGAGCTAGTATACATATACGAGATATATATATCATTTGGAACTAACGATTTTGAATAACTTTCAAATACTCTCCACTAATTTGGGTTTCGATTTTGTGCCTAAATTCGGAAGTGTTATTGAGAATTATCCCAAGTTGAATTTCGTGATACCCATGCATAGGGTCAAAATATCAATATGAAAAGTGAACTTTACACGATTCTCAAGATATCCAGATTCTTGATCACCAATTCCCTATTAATTTTCTAACATAGGACAGTGGCCACAAATATACTAGGAGTATTGTTAGGGACAACTAGAGACCATAGGAAGTCGTGGTGGTGGAATGAAGACGTATAAGTGAAGGTTAAGTACTTAAGTTGATACAAACACGTGTGAAGGAGTTATAGCATGACGAACGAATGATGAAAAGAGTTGGTTCAGAGAATTCGTGAATAAGGAAGCAAAACGAGAGGCGGAAGAAATGGTGGATATGGCAAAAAAATAAGGCACATGGGGATACTAGAAAAGGGAGACAATTAAATACATATGCCGATGAAAGCTAATGAGTAGAAGTGTTAGGAGCGGAGTCTTGATAAAAGATGAGGACATTAAGGTGAGATGGAGTAGTTACTTTCATACGTTATTTTACGAGGCAAGGGAGAGGGAGTAGGGGGAAAACAAAGGTCTAAAGATTTTTATTTTTGTAGGTTAATTAGAATAGGGAAGTGAAAGGGGTACTAAGGGGCTGTTTACCCAAATACTTACCCGGTAGCTTCAACACTATCACTTACCTTACCAGGTTAGATTCTAGTTCATCAAAACGGCATAGTAAGCAACAATTTACCCGGTAAGCGCTAACCAGGAAACAATTGTCACCCTCACTTACCGGGTAAGACTCTCGGTCTTTATCATCTCTCTTTCCGGGTAAGATTTTTGATCCTTGACATGTTAATCCCTTAAGGTAAATGACTTGATAAGCTCTTACCGAGTAAGTATTTGGTAAACGGCCCCTAAGAAGATAGGAGGGTTAAGGTTGTAAGCCCAAACCAAATCCTTAAAGAGGTGTGGTTTCTTTAGGAGAGGCAGGTGCACAATGGTTAATAGGAAGGTTCCAAATGGCGTAAGTGTGGCGTGGCGGTGAGGCCAAGCCTCAAGCCTTAGGAGCCATGACGAAGCCATGGCGTTTTCAAGGCATGACTTATGGCGTCAAATTTCTAATTTATATATAATATTATATAAAAACATATGTTTTGGTGTGTTACTCAATGAGTCAATATTAATAAACAAGTTAAATTATATATATATATATATATATATATATATATATTAAATACTTGCAAAAAAGACATTAAAAACATAAGAAACCAAATATCGCATTACAAAAACTGTGCATTAGGCCATGGCGTGTCACGGGCTTAACGTGGCGTGCAACACAAGCCTTGGTGCCATGGCGGCTGTGCGGTGAGTTTTCTAGAACAGTGGTTAATAGAGATATTCAACATCACTGTAACACCCCAAAATTTACAGATTGGTGAAATGCCTATTCTCTTGTTTAATGTTTATTTGTGATTTTTGGATCAACTATAAATTAATGACTCCTCGTGAATGAGCTTGCTTAAGCAGGGAAGTGGAATGCCAATTGCAGGTCTCGGTACAAGGCACGCGAGAGTGACAACGATTGTGACAAGGTGTCAGTGTCACTCTCGCAGGGCACAATCGCTGGGGGAAGAAACCCCGCGGTACACTATAGGCGATAGTGCCAGGCGATAGTGCCAGACGATAGTGCCTTGGTCACTATCGCGGTGTCACAACTGCCGGAGGTGTATCGAGAGTTGAGTGATTCGGGAGAGTATGCCCCCGATAGTGACAGATGTCACTATCACTTGTCACTATCACCAGAGGGTGTATGATGTATAAATTAGGCAAGTCGCGATTTTTCACATTTTATCTGATTTGGGAAGTTGTGAAGTGCGTTTTTCTCTCCAAAATCTGGTAAGTCTCAACCCTAATACCACCCTTGCCATTAATGTTCCCCATCTACCTAAACCCCTTGATCATTAATGTTGTTCTAGGTCTCTTGAGCATTTATTGTGCAAGTTCTTGATCTCTCCAAGATCCCAACTTCATCTTCTCATCGTAAATTCTTGGATTCTAGGGTTTTAAGCTACAACCCTACAAGGTGAGTTCATTCTCATTTTTACAAACCTTATACATGCTAAATGTGAATTTTAACCTTCTAAACATTTCCACTTTGATTTCTTTTTGATTTGGATGAGTTTTCATCAAAACCTAATTTTTGGAGATTTTAGGGTTTACTTGGATGAGTATGGATTCAAGGTTAATAAACTTATATATCTGGGATTATTTGTGGTTTATACACTTGTGAAATATGTTACTCTCAAGTTTAAACACTTTGGGTCAATACTAGGGTTTTGAAATATTGATATATATATATATATATATATTGAATAAGAACTTGTGGGGATTGAGTTAGTATATGGAAATATTGTTCAAAGAAATATGTTGGAATCCTAGGAACCACATGAGGGCTTATATGAAATCCAAATTTTGCCATCGATGACATTTTAATTGTTTGAGGGATATTGGTTGGTATTGGTTTATATGGAATTGATGCATTTAAGTGTCATGGCTCCATAAACATTTGCATCATTACGTCCGATGATGGAACGCTAGTTTTCCACATTGAGGCACGGTTAGGCATCAACGGTATGGTATAAGTCCTACGTGCTAGTACATTTCATTGGATGGGGATAATTCAACGTAAGGACCGAGAGTGGTTGAAGTTGACATTCCATGGGTGTATGCTTTGAGTAGCCGAGCTCGACATCCAATGCGTGTATTCTTATTTGATTTGGTTTTACTAACATGTCAAGTGACTTACTTTTGTGTTCCGTCACTTATGTTAGTAAGCGGGTCTCCCTCGTCAACCCAAGAGGTATTTGTATAAAGTGAATTTCTACCCATGCTTATTTATTTAAATTCCGTACTTATTTTATCTAAACTTATTGTTTTTCCCAATATAAATGTCTGTTCTCACTAGGCTTTAGCCTAACATTTTTTCTTAAAATGACATGTATAACAGGTCATCCTAGCGGTAGGACTTCTTGGGTTTAAGTGGAGAGTCTTAAAGAGAAGTAGCATTTATGGAGGCACATAGAGGCGTGCTTTTGGTATAGCAATAGAATTCTTTTGGAAGTGAGATAGCAACACCTGTTTATAATCCGGATTCAGTCAGTTTAGATTAGTAGGTTGTTGGGTTTTATTTCACTTGATTCTTGTGATGTAAACGCCATACTTTTGTTCCCCTGTTTGGGTGATTTATTTATGATAGCCTTGTTTTATTCCGCGAAAATTCAGGTTTAAATTGACTCATATTTTTAGGGTGTTACAATCACACTCAAGAATGTCAAGACGCCTGAAGAGTTGAAGCTTAATGTGGTGGTGTCATTTTATAAAAAGAAAGGTAATGTGCAATGGTGTGGTAACTATCATGGTAAAAAGTTACATAGCCAGAACACAAAATTGAGGCTAAGGTGCAACACGAAATAGAGGTGACAAAGAACCAATTTGGATTCATGCCAGGGAGGTCGACGACGAGGCAAATCCAACCCCTCATACGAGAGGGTAGTATGAATTTACACATGGTATTTGTAGAACCAAAGAAGCCTTATGATATTCTCCCATTGGAGGTGATTTGTAGGAAATTGCAGAAGAGGTGTGGGTACCAAGGATATATGTCATACAAATGTTGTATGGGTTTATGCAACATCAACACTCTACTAAATGGCAAACCATGAAAGTATACATGTTCAATCATTGTTATCTTATAACAAGTAATAATGGTAAGAATATTGAATATGGTTCGCAAGGACATAAAGTAAAAATCTTTGACAACTTAAAGTTAAAAGCTAGTTTCAGCTAGTGAATTTGATGAGATTGGGTTGAGTGAGTAACAATAAATGATTTTATCAAGAATAATGTAACACCCTAAAATAGGGGTTAATTTAAACCTGAATAATTGCGGAAATGACATTCTATAATATAAGTGTATCACCCTAAAAGTAGGGGAAATAGTATGGCGTTTACAAATTCAAATGAAACCAAGGATATAACCGACAACCTATTAATCTAAATCTAACTAATTTAGATTACAGTTGGGTGTCGTTATCCCTCCAAAATAAAATCCAAGAAAACCATCAACGCCGGTCTATACATCTCCAAAAATAACACCTCATGACCACTTGGCCGTCACTCAATCCCGAAAAGCCCCGCCGCTATGGTTACCTGCCATACATGACATTGAAGAAGAAGTGTTAGGCTAAAGTCTAGTGAGAACAAACATGTATTAGCGGCAATCATAAAATCATTTACAATGGGTGTTATTTGATGCCGAAATTTAAATAAATCAAGTAAAGAGGCCATTAATGATGACAACACATTTAGACCAAAACAAATACCTTTATGAGCTCAACTCCTCTGACTCTATTGCTCAAGAAAACACCAAGTCAACCCTTCTAGGTCTATTCTCGGAAAGTTCCAAAACGGAAACTTATGCACCAAGGAATTACATCTTACTGCCCATGGGACGCTGCCCGACCATATAGGTCCACACCTTACTTACCATGGTGACCCATTGTGTGTCATGAATATAGTTTCTAATCACAATCAAACAATCAAACAAACAATATAATCTTAATTACTTGTTTGACTTCAATTCAATTCAATGTTTACAAATTTCTCTCTCTAGAACTCCTCTTTCTCTCTCTACAATTCTCTCTCTGGATGTGATCTCAGATTCTCAAGTTACAACTACTTAAAAAACAGAAAATACAAGGTAATTATACCTACAAGAATTACAAAGAAAACAAAATACAAATACAAGGAAACTTTGACTTTTTATTACAACAAGGCTTTGACTTTAATGAGAGTTGACTTTCTCAGCTTTGACTTCTTGAACTTTTACCTTCAGACTTCTTGATCTTGTATCCAACAGATTTATGCTCTAACAATCTCCCCCTTTGGATTCAAGATCATCTTCAAAAAGATTTAGCAAATCAATCTCTCCTTTTAGTTCAATCTAAGCATTATAATCTCCCCTTTCTTTGATGGTATTCTTTCCAAAATTGTCTTCAAACAAATAACAATCTCCCCAAAACTTTCACAAAATACTTTCAGACTTTGGAAAGAAATTATCTTGAGAATCAGCTCAACTTGCTTCAGCAAATAATCTCCAAATAAAATTTCCTCAAAATCAGCACATCTTCAGAAATTCTTTGATCTTCTTCAAATCTTTACTTTGAATCTTCAGACTTGGACATTTTTGTAAATCATCTCCCAAAACTCCAAAACTTTAACATTTCTTGATACCATCTCCCCCTTTTTGATGATTTGAGCATCGGTATCATCAAAACTTTCACCAAGAAATGTCTTTGACCATTCTGATATGTCCAAGAGCCTCTAATTCTGTGATCCATAACCATGTATTCATATAGATCTTTTCAAATCCAGACAAATTAAGAAATGTAACACCTGAATCAACAAATGAATCAGTTAAAATGCCTGTCAGTAACACAAAGTCACTGTGTGTAATGAATACATATAGGAAAGGAGCTTTTGTTATGTTCACTCCCCCAGGGCTTCCATCCAATCATCGAAACACCACAAAGGAAATTTCTATGAATGTTATGACAAGAAAACAAATTCCTTGTGTGTTCGTGCAAGTGTAGAAAGAATTAAATCATCAAGTGCTTATAAAGGCTCAAAATTGTGTAAACCACTGAGACAACAGTAGATAAACACAGACTCAATGTGCATGATTGAAGTGCGAAGGTGGGGCAGACTTCCTTCTGTTTCAATATCCAGATTTTCCAAATGAAAATCAGATAGATTATGTGTTGCGTCCCCTTAAAAAATGTGAAACATTTTCTTTTTGAGAAGAAAATGAGTGGTTTGTGGGGTTATATCAAGAGTTGGCATGGGCTAGTTGCCTTTTTCAATAAAGTTCACCAAGAATTGTGAAACATTAGTAATGTGGCTGCCCGACTCAGAAAGTAGTTGGTGCAGAGTTTGATATTCTTTTACTCTGATCTCACACCCTCTTTCTTTTTAATCATTAAGCTCACATCTAACCAGACTCTCTTTTCCATTTTACCTCATCACACATCCCACACTCATTTCTTTTAGACTCCTCACACTCAATCACTATGGATTAACTTCTTGGGTAGGAAACACTGGTAATCGTGAATCCATAAAAGTTCATTTAGGTCCTAGCACAAAGAACCCATGTAATCCTATGAAAGCATAATGTTGCTCAATATGGTTTAACTTGAAACAGTTAAAACTCATATACAAATGTCAGATAAAATGGATGCTCAGATGATATAATCATGAAAATATGAGAATTTTTAGACATTAAAGTATTTTCAAACAAGTATATTGAATGAATAGAAATAAATGCAAAAGACTTGTTTGAAAATCTGACATTGTATGAAAATGATCAGAAATGAAATGATATAGCAATCAAAGCTTATGGTCAAGAATAATGGATATTGTCTATACGAACCAAAATATAGACATTCTTGAAAAACGTTTCGAAATGAATTAACGCTCAAAATGTCATTGAAGTACAAGTGGGGTGTCTTACCATCGAAAAATATGTTTCAATATGAGACATGGTAAGAACATGTTGAACAAAAAAAATTAAACCAGTGTGTGTGAATACTTGAAAGTATAAAGAAAAGACAATACACAAGTATTTATCTTTGAAAACACACGGTTTGTAATCATGTAAGCACAAGATAAAATGAAAACATTTAAAATCACACTTCCAAATTATGAAATCTATTTAAGAATCGGGAAGTGGTTTGAACATTTAAGAACATGTTTTCTATAATTAAAAGTTGTCCTTATTTCAACCGTATATGAGATTAAGATAAGAAATTTTGTTAGAGCATAAATATGTTGGATACAAGATCAAGAAGACAAAGGTCAAAGTACAAGAAGTCAAAGCTGAGAAAGTCAATTCTCATTAAAGTCAAAGTCTTTGTAATAAAAGTCAAAGTCAACATATCATATTTGTTTGTTTCCTTGTTGTTGTTAGTTGTAGGTATAAATAGGTTTCCTTGCTTTGTATTCAGGAGCAACAAACAGAAGTAAGTAGAAGAATATGTTTTTGGAGAGAAAATTCTGTAGAGAGAGAGTGAGTTCTAGAGAGAGAAAGTTGTAATCATTGGATTTGAAAGTAAATCAAACAGGTAATTGATTGAAATCTTGTTTATGTTTGATTTGTTTGCATTTAGAAACTAGAATCTGGGCACACAATTGGTATCAGAGCAGATCAAAGTGAAATCAGATCAAGAAATCCAAGAAAGTGTTGGTTTGTCACTGTTCTTGAGCAGAAAATCAAGTTTTTGATTTTTAATGTGTTTTTGGAGCAGAATTTGATTAGGATTTGTTCGAAAAGTGTAATAGATCGAGTCTATGCACTTTAATTTCTGAATTGCACTGTAATTCTCACGAATTTGTGATTTTTGTTGAGTTTTTGTTCACGAGTCGATATTCACTGTTTCATCATTCATTTTGTAGTTTGAATGTTTGTTTGTGAAATTCTTGAGTTGTAATCTGTTCTATTATTGTAATCGAGCATCCATACAAAAATTCAAGATAATTGGACAAGGTTTGGATCGATTTCAGTGAGAAAAATTGATATTTGGTCGATATTCTGAAGAACGCGCTAGATCTCAAGAACGCGCAAGTTCATCGTTCAAACGCGCAAGTTCATCGTTCAAACGCGCAAGTTTCATCCGTTAGAACGCGCAAGTCGAAGGGAAGATTTGGTCTCAAACGCGCAAGTAACAATCTGCGAGTTCTAGAAACTCGCTGATCGAAGTCTGCGAGTTTGGAAAAGTGAGAAAAATTTTCTAAGGACCAGAACGCGCACATAGTGGTTAGCGAGTTCTTCAAACGCGCTAATCGAAGGGTGCGAGTTTGAAGAGGAACAGTGGTTTGCGAGTTCATTCGACGTGCGAGTTTGAATTTTCAAGAAAAATTTCTAAGTGTGAAAACGCGCAAGTATAGCTAGCGAGTTTGTTCAAAACGCGCAAGCTTTAACGAGCGAGTTTTGGAAACGCGCACACCTCAGTTAGCGAGTTTCATCGTGAATAGTAATCTGCGTGTTTAGGCGTTAGCGAGTTTTAGAGGGAATAGTCACTTGCGAGTTTCAGTGTCAAGCAAGTTTGGTTGATCTGCGAGTTTATCAAAACACGCAACCCTTTGCGTGCGAGTTTCACAAACGCGCAAGCTTAAGTCTGCGAGTTTCACAAACGCGCAAGCTTAAGTCTGCGAGTTTCACTCTGAATAGTTGTTTGCGAGTTTCTCAAACGCGCAAGTCTCGATCTGCGTGTTTCTCAGTGTCTGCGAGTTTCAGCGCTTGCGAGTTATATAGTGACTTGCGAGTTTTGATACTTAGTCAAAATTTTCATAATTTCTGATTTTTTTTAATTTCAAGATTTTTCTTGTGATTTCATATTTTGGTCTAACGATCAGTTCTAGTTTCTTATTGATATATTTTTCAAACAGGTTTAATCAAGATGACTTCAAAAGATGCACTTTCAATTGGTACTGATGTCAAGCCTCCTGTTATGTTCAAAGGAGAGTACGAGCAGTGAAAGGATAGGTTTTTGGATTTTATTGACAGACATGCAAACGGGGATAATATTTTTTTGTCAATTACAGAAGGTCCTATGAAACCAATCATAGTTCAAGTACATGCTGATGATGATTCATCTGATAGTGGACATGGTGATGAGGAAAAAGAACAAAAGACAAAACCAGTTAAAGTGGATGTCTCACAGTATTCTGAAGAACAAAAAAGCCGTTACAAAGCAGACAAGCAAGCAAGATCTCTTCTACTTCAAAGCATTCCTAATGAGATTTACATCAAGATTGATAGCTACAAAGATGATGCTAAAAAGATGTGGGATCAATTACAAAAGATGATGATGGGATCCAAGGTAGGGAATCAGATGAAAGTGGCTAACTGCATCAATAGCTATGAGGAATTCAAAGCCAAAGAGAATGAGAGTTTGGAAGACACATATGAAAGGTTTACTTTGCTTCTAAATGAACTGACGAAGAACAAAGTGACAAAGAAGCAGCTGGAAAACAATGTCAAATTTCTAAGTATCCTACGACCTGAATGGAAGAAACATACACGTAGGATGAAGCAGATGAAAGACTTGAGTGAAATACCTCTTCACGAAGTCTATGAGACTCTAAGTCAAAATGAAGAGGAAGTTGAGGAGAAAAGAGCTGAAAAGAAGAAGGCTGAAAAGGTTCCTGATCCGATTGCTTTGGTTGTTGGAGAGAAGAAGAAAGAAAAGAAAGAAAAGGCAGAAAAGAAGAAAAAGAAGAAAGTGCTTACGAGTTCTGAGTCAGAATCTGAAACAGATGGTGATGATGGAGAAAGTTTGAAACAAGCCATGCTGTTGTTGACCCGTGCCTTTCAAAAGAAATTTTATAAGAAGCCGGGATCAAATTCTCAACGATATTCTTCATCAAGTTCTAAGAATCACGAACACCGAGAGAGGGTGGAAGGAAGGAGATATGAAGAGAACAGATATGTTGAGAAGAAACCTGATGAAAGGAAGAAGTTCGTGAATGACTACACAGTTGCTGAAAAACCAGCAAGTGATCCAGTCAAATGCTACAACTGTGGCAAGATTGGTCATTTTGCAAAAGATTGTAGAAAGCGAAAAATTCGTAATTCTCAGTACTATCAAAACAAATTGCTATTGGCAAAACAGTAAGAAGCAGGAATCGCTTTAATGGCTGAGGATGAATTTTGGTTGGATCATTCCAAAGGTGAAGATGAGGAGAAGGAAGAAACAGCTCATCTCTGTCTCATGGGCAAAGAAATAAAGTATGACGAGTCCGATGATGAGACATCTGATGAGGTATTAAACTTAACTCAAAAAGATTTCATTACCAAAATGGAAGCCATGGTGGTTGAGCTTCAAGATTTACAATATAAACTGAAAAAGGAAAAAGAAAGAGTTGCTAAAAGGAACAAGAAGATCTTTGAACTTAATTCGTCTGTTATTGGGAACAAAGATCTGATTGATTCTTTACGCAAGTCTGCTTCTGATTCTAAACTTCAAATATATTGTTTTGAAAAGATGATTTCTGATTTTGAAGTTAAAATTTCTAAGTATGAGTTTGAGAAGAAAGAATCTGCACTAACTGTTCATAAATTGCAGGTTGAGAACAAGCTTTTGAATAAGAAGGTAAATGGTATGGAAGCCAAATTCTATGCAAGAGGCCAAACAGATCAAACTATCTTTCTTAATGCACCTAATGAAGAGGCTGATGTTAAAGAAAAATGGGGACTTGGTTTTGAAAACCCCCATTACTTAAAGAAAGCCATCAGAAAACAACCAGCATTATATAATTTTGATTTTCTTGCTTATGCTGGTAAACATACTCATTTAAAACCCAAATTTGTTACCAAATTACCGGAAGAAGTTGAGGCCAAAGAAACTGAAAATAGAAAGAATATGAAGAAAATGCAACTACCATTTAACTATGCAAAGTTAAATGATAGTTATCTTTCAGAAACACCAAAAGTTCTTTCAAACGATTATTTTGCTAGTTATTTTGTTTCTGAGATGAAGGCAAAACCTGCAGTTGCAAAGGTTTATGTTCCTCTACTCGTTCTTGAAAGCAAAATAGTTGAGTTGGAAAATGTTTTATCTGATGAAAAACTTTTGGTTGATATTCAACAAAGTGTATTTTCTACTGTATTAAAAAACACGGTTTTTCAATCTACATCTACAAAGTGTTCTAAAGTTACTGAGACATCTCAAACTTCGTCTGATAATTTTGATGACTTATTTGAGTCTGCAAATGACTTTCTTAATTCTGATGATGGGTGCATAGAAGAAATTGATATGTTTGACTTCAATGCTTCTCTTCCTGATCATTCTACTTGTCTTATAGATGATAAAGTATTACCAAGTGTTATTAATATTGATGAATCATCAGCTAAGGTTGGTGAATCAGTTTCTGTAACTGCTGATTACTATGCTCAAGGTAAGAAACATAAGAAACAACTATTACAGAAACATAAATACACTGTACACAAAAGAAAACTCAATCTCAAAAGTCTGACTTTCCTAATAAATCTAAATCTTTTGTTTCAGATTTAAGAAAGAAAAGGTCGGAAGCAAGAACCGAATGGCGACCAAAACGGAAGGATGATGAGATAGCTGGATCAGTTTCTGATAATTCTTGTACTAGATCTGATAGTAGTGATTCTGATGTAATTGGTCAATATGCTTCTCATAAACAAAACCTTGTAACTTCTTACAAGCGTTATTCAATAAAGCAGTTGATTCAATTATCTCCTATTACTACTACATCTCATTATAATTATCGGAGAACTGATTTTGCTTATTCTCGTAATTCTTCTGAATGGTATGGATCTTATCATGTTTATTCTTCGAGATCAAATATTTTTAAGGGTTTTCAAAAGGACAGAGGGTCGATTTTCAAATGGATACCAAAATCTTGTGCTAATCTGTTAGGACCCGTTTTTAAATGGGTACCTAAATCTATTGTTTTCTGATTTCTCTTGCAGACCCGGCATATGTGGTACTTGGACAGTGGATGTTCCAAGCATATGACTGGGCAAAAAGCTTTATTGTCTAATTATACAGAGAAATTCAGTGGAAATGTCAGATTTGGAAACGATCAGCTTTCACCAATCTTATGATATGGTGACATCATTCAAGACAACATAACGATCAGTAAGGTGAGTTATGTCGAAGGCTTAGGGCACAACCTGTTTAGCATTGGTCAATTCTGCGATAAAGGGTTAGAGGTCAACTTCAAACCTAAGAGTTGTTCGGTTCGTACTGAAGACGGTACAAAACTCTTAGCTGGAAATCGAAAGACAAACCTCTATACCATCAACCTGTCCAAAGTTCAGATTGACAATCAAGTTTGCTTAATGACAAAACAAAAGCATCAATGCAACAAAGTTGGCTCTGGCACAGACGTTTATCACACCTGAACTTTCGTTATATCAACAAGCTGGTTAGTGGGAAATTGGTAAAAGGACTTCCTGAGCTGAAATACGAGAAAGAACACTTATGTGCTGCATGTGAGAAGGGTAAGATGAAGAGAGCTCCGCATAAACCTAAGCCTGAACCAAGCACTAGTTCTCCGTTAGAATTGTTACATATGGATTTGTGTGGTCCAATGAGAACTCAGAGTTTGGGTGGAAAGAAATACGTGTTGGTTATTGTGGACGATTACTCAAGATACACATGCGTTAAATTTCTTCGATCTAAAGATGAGACACCCGAAGTTCTCATTACTTTCTTAAAGACAACCCAAGTGAATATGCAAAGACACGTCAAGTTTCTTCGAACTGATAACGGCACAGAGTTCAAAAACAAAACAGTTGAAGAATATCTCGAATCGGTCGGGATATCACATCAGTACTCTGCTGCTCGTACGCCTGAACAAAATGGAGTAGTCGAAAGGCGAAATCGAACGCTAGTCGAGGCCGCTCGTACTATGCTAAGCCAATCCGATCTACCTCTATTTTTGTGTGCAGAAGCTGTGTCAACTGCATGTCATACTCAAAATCGGTCCATAATACACCGCCGTTTTCAAAAGACTCCATATGAGCTGATCAACAACAGAATACCAACAATCAAGTATTTTCACATATTTGGGTGTAAATGTTTTGTGCTTAACGACAAAGAGAGTCTGAATAAATTCAGTGCTAAGGCGGACGAGGGTATCTTCATTGGTTATTCTTCAACATCGGCAGCATATCGTGTTTATCTGAAAAAGTCAAAGACAGTTGTCAAAAGCGTCAATGTAACATTTGATGAAGACATGGCTTCTGAACAACTCAGTTCAGAACCCGTTATCACTGGAGTATTAGCTTCTGGACAGATCAGTCCAGAACCTGCTTCTACAGCGAATAATTCAAATAACGCTTCTACTTCTAGTTCACATTTATCTGATTTAGATTTGTTATTTGAATTCTTTTATGATGAGTTTCTAGGATCTAATTTGCCTAAATCTGTTGTGACTGACAGGTCTGAAGACACAAGCTGCAATCATCCAATCACTTCAGAAGTTTTAACTGAACTTGTATCCCCCATTCAGTCAGAAACTCACATTCCATCAACTACTCCTATAGTTGAAGATATACAAGTAATTGTTGATCCAGAAGTAACTGTTTCAGTTGGGTGTCATACATTGTCTACTCAACAGCCAGATTCTACTGTTCCAACTGATAATTCTGCACCTGAAACTTCAATTGCAAATCCTCTTCCTGCTAATCAATCTGAAGATTTTGATAGTGGATTTCAAGATGATGATCATGTTCAATCAGTATCTAATCCACTGCCTCATGAGCATCGCTGGACCAAAGAGCATCCTTTGCATCAAGTAATTGGAGATCTCAACAAGCCTGTACAAACTAGGTCAGCGACTCTTAATCAATTTATGCATGACTCATTCCTCAGTAAGATTGAGCCAATGCGAGTATCAGAGGCTCTTGCTGATTCGGACTGGGTATCTGTTATGCAAGAAGAATTAAATCAGTTTGAAGCCCTAAAGGTTTGGAGATTAGTTCCAAAACCAGAAGGTAAATCCGTGATTGGTACTAAATGGGTATTCAAGAATAAAAAGGATGAAGATGGTATCGTCATAAGGAACAAAGCTAGACTTGTTGCCAAAGGTTACCGGCAAGAGGAAGGCATAGATTACGATGAGACGTATGCTCTAGTAGCGCGTATAGAGGCAATCTGCATGTTTCTAGCCTACGCAACTCATAAGAATTTCACAGTCTTTCAGATGGATGTGAAAACAGCCTTTCTGAACGGCATTCTTAAAGAGGAAGTATACGTGTCTCAATCAGAAGGGTTCGTCAATCCAAATAAGCCAGATCATGTTTATATCTTGGACAAAGTCCTATATGGTTTAAAACAATACCCTCGAGCATGGTATGATGTTCTATCTAAATTCTTGGTCAAGTCCGGTTTTTCCAAAGGTAAGGTTGATACCACTTTGTTCATCAAAAAGGAAAAAGCCGATATCATCCTTATTCAAATATATGTTGATGATATAATATTTGGTTCTACTAATCCAAAATACTGCAAAAACTTTTCTAACCTCATGGTGTCACGTTTTCAAATGAGTATGATGGGAGAGATGAATTTCTTTCTCGGATTACAAGTTAAACAATTTTCAACGGGGATTTTCATCAACAAATCTAAGTACATTTTGGATATTCTTCGGAAGTTCAATATGGAAAATTGTAAACCTATTGGAACCCCGATGGCACCAGGTACTAAGATCAGCACTGATCCTAAGGGTAAAAGTGTTGATGTTAGAACTTATAGAGGTATGATAGGATCGTTAATGTATCTTACATCTAGTAGACCAGATATTATGTTTTCAACATGTTTATGTTCTAGATATCAGGCTGCTCCTAAAGAATCCCATTTGGCTGCTGTCAAACGGATCTTTAGATATTTGAAGGGGACTGCAGACCTTGGTCTGTGGTATCCTAAGGATACTGGTTTTCAACTGACTGCCTATTCAGATGCAGATCATGCAGGTTGCATGTTGGACAGAAAGAGTACTTCAGTTCATGTTCAATTTCTTGGAGACAAGCTCATTAGCTGGGCATCAAGGAAACAATTATGCGTTTCCACATTGACTGCTGAAGCAGAGTACGTAGCTGCTGCTATTTGCTGCTCTCAAGTCCTGTGTATGCGAACACAGCTACGAGACTATGGTTTCAAGTTTGATAAAATTCCAATCTATTGTGACTCGAAGAGTGCAATCGCGATATCTGCTAATCCTTTCCAGCATACGAAAACCAAACACATTGACGTCAGGTATCATTTTATTAAAGATAATGTAGAAAAAGGAACAATTGAACTTTATTTTGTAAAAACAGATTATCAACTTGTAGATTTATTTACCAAACCATTAGATGAAAAGCGATTTAATTTTCTTGTCTATAAGCTTGGTATGTTAAATCTTAAGACATAATCGGTTGTTACCTAATAAAGTTACGTTTTGTTATTTTTCATCATTTTCTTTATCTTTATGCCTGAAGGATATCTGCACTTTAATTGTTTGCTCATGATCTCAGGGGGAGTAAGAGAAGAATTTTAGATGATTTTTTACATTCATTTGAGGGGGAGTTTATCTAATTTCTGCATTTTGTTTAACTGACAAATTTTTGTGATGCATGATTTTAGGGGGAGCATATAATATCAAAAGGAGTAAGAGTATTATTTCTGATTACTTAAAATCAGAACTCGTACTTTAATCGTTTTATTGCTTTATGTCATTTACATTTGAATAAATTTTGTGAATAAAGTTGCTTTGACTAGACTTTGAGACTTGTGCAGGATGAGAGAAGCTTAAAAGATCATATCATTTTGACTTAAGCATGACTTCATGAGATTTAAGATTGCGCGAAAAGGTAAATTTCTTATCTTAATCTCAAATATATCTGAAAGAAGGACAACTTTCAGATATAGAAAACATGTTCTGAAATGTTCAAACCACTTCCCGATTCTTAAACAGATTTTATAATTTGGAAGTGTGATTTTAAATGTTTTCATTTTATTTTTTTTGTGCTTAATTGATAAACAAACCGTGTGTTTCCAAAGATAAATACTTGCGTATTGTCTTTTCACATACTTTCAAGTATTCACACACACTGGTTTGATTTCTTGTGCAAATAGTTCTTACCATGTCTCTAAATTGAAACAATTTTTTTGATGGTAAGACACCCCGCTTGTACTTTAAAGAATTTTGAGCGATATTTCATTTTGAAACGTCATTTCGAGAATGTCTATATTTTTGTTTCGTATAGACAATATCCGTTATTTTTGACCATAAGCCTTAATTGCTATATCATTTCATTTCTGATCATTTTCATACAATGTCAGATTTTCAAACAAGTCTTTTCCATTCATGTTCATTCATTCAGTATACTTGTTTGAAAATACTTCAATGTCTAAAAATGCTTAAATCTTCATGATTATATTTTATGAGCATACATTCGTTTGACATTTGTATATGAGCTTTAACTGATAAAGTTAAACCATCTTGAGCAACACATGCTTATTAAGATATTATGGGTTCTTTGTGCTAGGAAATAACTGAACTTCTATGAAATCACGTTAACCAGTGATTTCTACCCAAGAAGTTAATCTATAGTGATTGAGTGTGAGGAGTCTAAAAGAAATGAGTATGGGCGTGATGAGATAAAATGGAAAAGAGAGTTTGGTTAGTAGTGAGCTTAATGATCAAAAGAAAGAGGGTGTGAGAACAGAGAAAAAGAATATTAAACTCTGCACCAACTACTTTCTAAGCCGGGCAACCACATTACTAATGTTTCACGATTTTTGGTGAACATTATTGAAACAGGCAACTAGCCCATGCCAACTCTTGACTTTAACCCCACCAACCATTCGTTTTCTTCTTAACAAGAAAATGTTTTATATTTTCAAGGGGACGCAGCATATATTCTATCTGGTTTTCATTTGGAAAATCTGGATATTGAAAAAGAAGGAAGTCTACCCTACCTTCGAACTTCAATCATGCACATTGAGTCTGTGTTTATCTACTGTTGTCTCAGTGGTTTACACAATGTTGAACCTTATTAAAAGCAATAATTCGTGCTTAATTCTTTCTACACATGCACGAACACACAAGGAATTTGTTTCTTTGTCATAACATTCATAGAAATTGCCTTTGTGGTGTTTCGATGATTGGATGGAAGCCCTGGGGGAATGAAAATCAAAAAGCTCCTTTATATTGTGTATTTGTTACACATAGTGACTTTGTATTACTGACAGGCATTTTAACTGATTCATCTATTGATTCAGGGGTTACATGTTCTTATTTTGTCTGGATTTGCAAAGATCTAGATGAATACTTGGTTATGGATCACAGAATCAGAGGCTTAGTTTGACAGATCAGAATGGTCAACGACATTTCTTGGAAGAAAAGTTTTGATGATAAAGATGTTCAAATCATCAAAAAGGGGGAGATGATATCAAGAAATGTTAAAGTTTTGAAGTTTGGGGGAGATGGTATCAAGAAATGGTCAAAGACATTTTACCTGTTAGATGATTTTCAGAAATGTCCAACTCAGAAAAGTTCAATTTGAAGATTTGGAAAAGATCAAAGAATTTCTGAAGATTTGCTGAAATTTTCTTTGAAGATTATTTGCTAAAGCAATTCGAGCTGATTCTGAAGATAATTTCTTTCCAAAGACTGAAAGTATCTTGTGAGAGTTTTGGGAAGATTGTTCATTGTTTGAAGATATTTTTGGAAAGAATACAGTCAAAGAAAAAGGGGGGGATTGTACTGACAGAGTTTAAGAGTGAAGACTAAATTGCTAGATCTTTCAACAAATGATCTGGAATCCAAAGGGGGAGATTGTTAGAGCATAAATATGTTGGATACAAGATCAAGAAGACAAAGGTCAAAGTACAAGAAGTCAAAGCTGAGAAAGTCAATTCTCATTAAAGTCAAAGTCTTTGTAATAAAAGTCAAAGTCAACATATCATATTTGTTTGTTTCCTCGTTGTTGTTAGTTGTAGGTATAAATAGGTTTCCTTGCTTTGTATTCAGGAGCAACAAACAGAAGTAAGTAGAAGAATACGTTTTTGGAGAGAAAATTCTGTAGAGAGAGAGAGAGAGAGAGAGAAAGTTGTAATCATTAGATTTGAAAGTAAATCAAACAGGTAATTGATTGAAATCTTGTTTATGTTTGATTTGTTTGCATTTAGAAACTAGAATCTGGGCACACAAATTTAACCTTTTTCGCTTCGTCTTAAATCTCATGAAGTCAGCTGAAGTCATAAAGATATGATCTTGATAGCTTTTCTCATTCTACACAAGTCTCAAAGTCATGTCAAAGAAACTTTATTCACAAATTTAATCAAAATTATAAGACATAAAGCAGTAAAACAAGTAAAGTACGAGTTCTGATCAGAAATAATTAGAAATCATAGTCTTACTCCATTGACTTGTACACTCCCCCTAAATTCATGCATCACAAAAATTTGTCAGTTAAGTAAAATGCAGAAATTAGAAAAGCTTCCCCTCAAAAGAATAATAACCATTTTTAATCTTCTCTTACTCACTCCCCCTGAGAACAACAACAACATGTTAAAGTGCAGATATCCTTTCAGAATTAATGATAAAGAAATGATGAAAAATTACAATAAAAGAAACTTTAATAGGTAATTACTGATTAGACTTTGAGATTTAGCATACCAAGCATAGATACGAGAAAATTAAATCGCTTTTCATCTAAAGCTTTGGTAAACAAATCCGCAAGTTGATAATCAATCTTTACAAAGTAAAGTTCTATTATACCTTTTTCTACATTATTTTTGATAAAATGATACCTGACATCAATGTGCTTTGTCTTAGTGTGCTGTAAAGGATTAGTAGATATCGTGATTGCGCTCTTCGAGTCACAATATATTGGAATTTTATCAAACTTGAATCCATAGTCTCGCAGCTGTGTTTGCATCCACAGGACTTGAGAGCGGCAACTGGCAACAGCTACATACTCTGCTTCAACAGTCGATGTGGAAACACATAATTGTTTCTTTGATGCCTAACTAACGAGCTTGTCTCCAAGAAATTGAATGTGACCTGAAGTACTCTTCCTGTCCAACATACACCCTGCGTGATCTGCATCTGAATAAGCAGTCAGTTGAAACCCAGTATCCTTAGGATACCACAAACCAAGATCTACAGTCCCCTTCAGATATCTAAAAATCCGTTTGACAGCAGCCAAATGGGATTCTTTAGGAGCAGCCTGATATCGAGAACATAAGCATGTTGAAAACATAATATCTGGCCTACTAGAAGTAAGATACATTAAAAAAACCTATCATACCTCTATAAGTCCTAACATCAACACTTTTTCCCGAAGGATCAGTGCTAATCTTAGTACCTGGTGCCATCAGGGTTCCAATTGGTTTACAATTTTCCATTTTGTACTTCCGAAGAATATCCAAAATGTACTTAGATTGGTTAATGAAAATCCCCGTTGAAAACTATTTTACTTGTAATCCGAGAAAGAAGTTCATCTCTCCCATCATACTCATTTGAAAACGTGACACCATGAGGTTAGAAAAGTTTTTGCAGTATTTAGGATTTGTAGAGCCAAATATTATATCATCAACATATATCTGAATAAGGATGATATCGGCTTTTTCCTTTTTGATGAACAAAGTGGTATCGACTTTACCTTTGGAAAAACCTGACTTGACCAAGAATTTAGATAGAACATCATACCATGCGTGAGGGGCTTGTTTCAAACCATACAGGGCTTTATCCAAAATGTAGACGTGATCTGGCTTATCTGGATTTACGGACCCTTCTGGTTGAGACACGTATACTTCCTCCTTAAGAATGCCATTCAGAAAGGCCGTTTTCACGTCCATCTGATAGACTGTGAAATTTTTGTGAGATGCATAGGCTAGAAACATACGAATTGCTACTATACGCGCTACTGGAGCATACGTCTCATCGTAGTCTATGCCTTCCTCTTGCCAGTAACCTTTGACTACAAGTCTTGCTTTATTCCTTATGACAATACCATCTTCATCCTTCTTGTTTTTGAACACCCATTTAGTTCCTATCACTATCTTTCCTTCTGGTTTTGGAACTAATCTCCAGACCTTCAGGGCTTCAAACTTATTTAACTCGTCTTGCATAGCAGACACCCAATCCGAATCAGCAAGAGTTTCTGATACTCGAGTAGGCTCTATTTTGCTGAGGAATGAGTCATGCATACATTGATTCAAGGTTGCTGACCTAGTTTGCACCGGCTTGTTAAGATCTCCAATTACTTGGTGTAAAGGGTGCTCTTTGGTCCAGCGATGCTTATGAAGGAGTGGAATAGATGAAAATTGATCATGTTTATCATCTAAAAATCCACTATCAGGTTCTTCAGTTTGAATAATTTGAGGGGGGTTTGCAGTTGAAGTTTCAGGTGCAGAAACATCAGTTGGAACATCAGACTCTGGTTGTTGAGTAGACAGTGTATCACACCCAACTGACACAGTTACTTCTGGCTCAGCAGTTACTTGTACATCTTCAACTATAGGAGTAGATATTGGAATGTGAGTTTCTGACTGAACGGGGGATTCAAGTTTAGTTACAACATCTGAAGTGACTAGATTATTGCAACTTGTGTCTTCAGACCTGTCAGTCACAACAGATTTAGGCAAATTAGATCCTAGAAACTCATCATAAAAGAATTCAAATAACAAATCTAAATCAGATAAATGACTAGTAGATGTAGAAGCTTCATCTGATTTGTTCTGTTCAGATACAGGTTCTGGACTGATCTGCCCAGAAGCTAACACTCCGGTTATCACGGGTTCTGAACTGAGTTGTTTAGAAGCCATTTCTTCATCGAATGTGACATTAACGCTCTCGATTACTGTCTTTGACTTCTTCAGATAAACACGATATGCAGTAGATGTCGAAGAATAACCAATGAAGATACCCTCATCCACCTTAGCACTGAATTTGTTCAGACTCTCTCTGTCGTTAAGCACGAAACACTTACACCCAAATATGTGAAAATATTTGATTGTCGGTGTTCTATTGTTGATCTACTCATATGGAGTCTTTTGAAAACGGCGGTGTATCATGGACCGATTCTAAGTATGACAAGCAGTAGACACAGCTTCTGCCCACAAAAATATAGGTAATTCGGATTGGCTAAGCATAGTACGAGTGGCCTCGACTAGCGTCCGATTTCTCCTTTCGACTACTCCATTTTGTTTGGGCGTACGAGCAGTCGAGTATTGATGTGAAATCCCGACCGATTCGAGATATTCTTCAACAATCTTGTTTTTGAACTCTGTGCCATTGTCGGTTCTAAGAAGCTTGACTTGTTTATGCAAATTCACCTGGGTTGTCTTCAGAAATGTAATGAGAATTTCGGGTATCTCATCTTTTGATCGTAGAAATTTAACTCACGTGTATCGTGAATAATCGTCTGCGATAACCAACACGTATTTCTTTCCACCCAAGCTCTGCGTTCGCATTGGACCACACAAATCCATATGCAACAACTCTAACGGAGAGCTGGTACTTGGTTCAGGCTTTGGTTTATGCGGAGCTCTCTTCATCTTTCCTTTTTCACATGCTGCACATAAGTGTTCTTTCTCATATTTCAGCTCAGGAAGTCCATTAACCAATTTTCTACTGACCAACTTGTTTATATAACGAAAATTCAGGTGTGATAGTCGTCGGTGCCAAATCCAACTTTGCGACATCGAAGCTTTTGTCAGTAAGCAAACCTGATTGTCATTCTGAACCGTTGAAAGATTAATGGTGTAGAGGTTTGTCTTTCTATTTCCAACTAAGAGTTATGTGCCGTCTTCAGTACGAACCGAACATCTTTTAGCTTTGAAATTAACCTCTAACCCTTTGTCGCAGAATTGACCGATGCTAAACAAGTTGTGCCCTAAGCCTTCGACATAGCTCACCTTCCTAATCGTTATGTTGTCTTGAATGATGTCACCATATCCTAAGATCGGTGAAAACTGATCGTTCCCAAATCGCACATTGCCACTGAATTTCTCTGTATAATTAGACAATAAAGCTTTCTGCCCGGTCATATGCTTGGAACAACCACTATCCAAGTACCACATATGCCGGGTCTGCAAGAGAAATCAGGAAATAACAATTTTAGGTACCCATTTAAAAACGGGTCCTAACAGATTAGCACATGATTTTGGTATCCATTTAAATATGGATCCTCCTTTTCTTTGAAAACTTTTGAAAACATTTGGTTTTGAAGAATAAACATGATACGATCCAAACCAATCATTAGAATTATGAGAATGTGTCACAAGTCTCACAAAAGCTTACAAAGCATAAGCAACAAAAGCTTATATATGGGTCAAACAAGCCTTGACCTCATATAAAGCAAAGCTAGAATAAAGTCCACAATACATACAAATTGATTCAAACAACAATGTCTTAACAATCTCCCCCTTTTGAATCAATTTGCATAGGATCAAAAGAAATCATCTTGTCCACCTTCTCAAGCTTGTTCTTCTAATCCCAAGATATGATTCAAACCTCCTGAATCCTACTTTAAATTCAATTCTGTCTTGAATAGCTAGAATAACATGTCCAGTAAAAATTCTATCCATCCTTGGAAAATGATCTCCTTCAGCTAATCTTTTCCTCTCACTTTCTTCATAAATCTCCTTGACTTTTTGTAACAATATTTTCAAAGTGCCATTAGAATACTTGGCTACCTCAGCTGCTCTCATAAAACACTCTTCATTCTTCCCATTTTCATACACAACTCTAAGTTCTGGTTCTCTTAAAACAGTGTATAGTGGAGTGTTTTCAAGATCTGGTTGGGTCTTATCAGGTGCAAAAAAATTGACTCTCTTCTGATTTGTCTCCATACCAATCTGAAAGTCATAGCAATAAGTGAATAATATGTGCCTCCTGATAAACCTCTTGATTGTATCCAAGGCGTAAATGATATTTGGAAATCTGATAGTCATATCTCTGAACTCATAGTACATAAACTCTAAATCATCAAAGTGAAGATTCACAAAGTCTGCTTCAGTGAATATGTACTCTTTCATGTCTTTTCTCTGAACGGTGAACTCAGGATACCAGATTTTCACAAACTTTTTTAGACGAACTTCTTTGACAACTACTATTCCCTCTCTGCTCTTTATATCTTTAGAAGTTCTCTTCAGAAAGCTCATCATTCTAACATACTCATACTAAAAGTCAGGTGACTTGTCTTGAATACCCATTATAAGACTTGTATACAGAATTCTGATCTTTCTAACAAACAACTTCTTCTCTTCTTCTAAGAATGGAGCTTTGAGAGCATGACGAATCTTTCTCAACTGTTCTTTTGTTGGACCAAATTCAGATTCATCAAACTGAGCTTGAGGATTAGAGGGACCAACTTCATTTGCAGTGGCAGAAGGACCTGTTTCATTAGGCACCTCTGGCACATGCTTAGACTCAGGTTGAAATTCAGGTTGAATCTGAGGACTGTTAGGCTTAGGTTGGTATGGTAAGTATTCCTCATCAGCTGCTTGATCCATGTGAACATCAGAAGAATCAGGAAAGTTATACTCTTTGAAATCAGGGACAGAAGGTACTTCAATCTGTATTGGCTCAGGCATATCACTGTGAACTAGACTGAGATGTATATCTTCAGGTGTACTAGATCCAAGTACTTCTCTCAGAAAGTCATTATCCCTTTTATCAAATAAACCATCAAGAACACTTTTTTCATTTTCTGGGATCACTTCCTTAGGAGGTTCAACATCAAGAACAACTATTTCCACATCATCATCATCAACGGGTTCCATGATGTTTTCTTTCTCTTCCTCCTTGACTTTCTAAAATAATTCATATTTTTCATTCAGATCATCCTCATCATCATCTGAAGATAGTTCTATCACATCTACATCATCAATTCCTGTTAGCAAGAAAATCTCCTCCCTAGTAGCTACCTTAGGCTTTTCAACCCTTGGCACTACTTTCGGATCCACATATAAAACAATCTCTTTCCCCTTTATTTCTCCATGATCAGATCTCACAACCAACTGCTTTTGACTTTCTCCATGCACTGTATCATATCCACCAACATTTTTAGCATTTAGATTAGCTCTCTGTTTCTTATTCATCTCCCCCTCATGGTCATGATCTGAATCATGATCATGTCTATTTCTACAAATTGAGGCTTGGGTTTTGCAAGATGTCTGAACAATTTTGGAAGATCTACAAAGGATTCTTGCATAGATTTAATAAATGTTAGAACATATGTTTTAAATGAATTAAACTCTGAGGCTCTAACCACATCTGTTGGGATCTGGGGTACAGATGGTGGTGGTGCTGGTGGTTGGTGTTGTGATCTGAGTAAGGTGAATAGATCAGAATCAGTTTGGGTGGCTGGGGCTTGAGATAAAAGTTTGGCAAATAGTAAAGATTTAAGATCATCAACCGACATATCAACCGGTTGATTAGGTATAGGTAGAAGTGGAATAGAATTATGTGAATCAACTACTGGATCTTTCCCTTTCATTAGTCTTTTCACTCCAACTATCTCCTCAGAAATGTGCTACTTCAAACCAGTTTCAACAGCCTTTAAGGCGCTACTGAGAAATTCCTTTGACACAAAGTCAGGGAAATTGACTCTGGAGCCACTTAGGCTTTCCGTTATCACAATAGTTGATGAGGCAACTGTGTGGCCTATGTTCAAAGCTGGCAAATTGGTAGCAATGACAGGACCTCCATCCGGTCCTCGTAGTCCAGATTGTGGATCTACTCTGGATGTTCCGATCAGGTCACTAAGACTTCCGATATTAGCAGTAGTAAATTGTGTCCTAGGAATAAAAATAGGATGTTCAAAGGGCACTAGACTCGAATGTGCAGGCAAAGAAGTTGAGAACTGAGGCTGATGTTCTATGTTTTCAATATCTTAACTCTCCGAGTGAGAGCTAGATAGCAGTTGTGCTACGTCCCCATGTATATATGAGACTATCACCTGTTGTGAGGTGACATAATGGCTAGTTTCGGTGTGCAAATGCGTTAGTAGGCGACTTACGTCTTCTTCAATACTCGCATGCAAGACATGCGGCGAAGTAGTAGATGTGGTTGCCCTTCTAGATCGGTAGGTTAGGTTACACAAACGCTCACCATATTATTTTTCTTCCCTTCCACTCAACCTCACATTATTTTCATTTTCAACTATGTCTCCCTCATTTCTTCTTATATCACCAACCAGTTCATTTATTGTGGTTCCAGCATCAATTTCCATGGCATCATCATTTAAGAATGCAAAGTCATGACCAAGATCATCATTGTTGTTGTCATCTATAAGCTCTTCATCTCTTTCCTCATCTGTATCAGCAGTTGCAGATGGTATACCTTCATGATCTGCACTTGTCGCACGATCCGACTCTGTTTCTGAGTTCTGACCTACCTCGACATTCTCTTCCTGACGAATCAATTGAGGAATGATAGCCTGTTCAGGTTGAGATGTGGAATCCACATGATATGTGGCATGAGCCTGGGATCCCACAGCCTAAAGTCTAGAAGACTGACCCACGCCTGTTCCCCTCTCGGACTTTTCTCTCAGCTCACCCCGTTCAATTACCACCTTGGTAGATTGAACCCTTACAGACTCCGTTCTCCTAGGGTTTGATCCTGGGTAGGGGCAACCGGTTCTGGTCGTCCCAGAGACTCTTTTATTCTCTAACACTCACTGAGTTCAGATCGGCATAAGCAAGCAATGCTTCTGGTACTAGCATTGAGTAGTTGAAAGTCTTCTTCTGTTTCTGCAAGTACCTCATCACATATTCTGGTCCAACTTCATGATTATTCCTTTTGGGAATATCTCGATATGATCTTATCATGCTTCAGATAATCAGTTGTAGAAATATCTGAAGAGGCACAAATATTGGCTTCTTTGTTGTCCTCTTAGCCATAACTCTTTCATACATCTTTGTCTAGAACATAAAAGAGTAATCCACGTGCAGATCGTACACAATAGCATGGAAGAGCTTCAACATGTGCATGTTGGTGTTGTCTATCCCGGTATGTTTGGTGTGATACACCGGTTGACAATTGAGAGCATGGCATACCAAAATGGGTGGCAGATTGTTCTTCTTGAACTGGCTGATCTTAGTAAGCTCACCAACATATCCCAAGGCTCGGATTCCTTCAAATACTTCAGAATCAATGGGAAACACATGAAGGTTATTTCTTCCTTCTCTAGATTTGGCTTCAGAAAGATCTAGAATCAATCTCAGCCTTTGAAAATTCAAAATGGAAGTGAAATGATCAATCTAAATATGAAATTATCTCTGATTGTTTTTGTTCTCAAAAGAAATGAACCTCCACGCTTGTTGAAGATAGATGAGTGGTACTGTAGCAGTTGCTGTCAAAGCATAGTACAAAGGATGACCTCTGAATATGTCAAGTAGCAAAGGATCAATGTTAAGATGGTCGAAGTCAACGTTATGATTGTTGGGGTACAACAACAAGTAGTCATTCGGATGAATGAGTACCAGGTCAGGATTTTCACCAACTTGTGATTGATAATTTGATCTAGATGAGGGCATCGGTGCATATTTTGAGATTTACGGATCATTCTCATCCATTTGGACATTCTGATCGACAGAATTGTCACTAGCCATTATATCACCTGAAAAGTAGAAAATGTTGGACAGATGTCTAATTTGTCAGTGAAATCCAAAACTTGATTTTTCAGAAAAAATTTGAAAATTTTCCTAAGTCTAGAAGTCGCAGACTAAAGGACTAGGAAAGAAAACGCAAAGAACTGAAATGTAACACGTGTCATAAATCCAAGAAAGGTTACCACTTGTCGCAGAAGCACGTTTGCGACAAGTATACTTGGAAAAATTTAGCACATAAAAAAAGAAATTGCAGAATTCTTAATATATGGAACTTGTCGTGAACTGTTAGAACATAATTGTATTCAAGATTAAAATAGAAGGGTCTGTTTTGTAATTGTTGAATAGTTAAGGGTTTGTATTGTAAAGTCAACTTTAGTTGACTTAGTATAAATAGTTGTAGTTCTTTTGTAATCTGTAGACACGAACGCACATTTAGACTTCAAGAGATTTGTTAAGAACACACACAGTGAACGTGAGACTTGTGATTACGCGTGAGATCTGTGACTAAATGTAATATCTTGATTTGATTAATAAACTTGTGTTCTTAATCTGTGTTGTGTGATTAATTGCTAGTATAAACTGGGTCACAATTGGTATCAGAGCAGATCTAGATTGAAATCAAATAAAGAAATGGGTTCGACACTGTTTCATTGAAGTCGAGATTCGATTCTGAGTTTGAGTGTGTTTTTCGAGTTGTAATTGATCAAATGATGTTCGAATAGTGTTTTAGAATGAATTTGTAAAGGTGATTTGAATTCTTGAACTGTAATTGAGTATAATTTGTTGAATTTGTCAAGTTCGAGTTTCACGAGTTCAACATGCACTGTATTGGATCGATTTGTACGTCTTAGTGTATCTTGTGAAAATTCTTTGGTAGAATGAGGTTCTAGGAGTATAGGTGATAGATTTGTCAAAGTTTCAGATTGAAAGATGAAGGTTTGATGTGTTTTTGATTTGATCAAAGACGTTTTTCAAAGAAGATGTGAAGAACTCGCAGACTCCTTCATGAACTCGCAAGATTTATGAAGAACTCGCAGAGTGTCAAAGGATTCGCAGAAAGTTCCAAGAATTCGCAGATTTATCAGATTTCGCATAGTTGTTAAATTCTGAAAAGTTGAAGGAAGGAATTCGCAAGTGTGTCTCTTGTGAATTGCCCATATTTCGCAGATCAGAGTGTTGAGAATTCTTAGAATTCGCAGAAGGTTATCTTGCGAATTTCACAGAATTCGTATAAGAGTGTTTTACGAAAAGTTTGTTTTCAAAAAAAAATTTCTAAGTAAAGAATTCGCAGAGGTCATTTTTGTGAAAAGTGTTTGATAAATATTTCTAAGCACAGAATTTGTATCTGTGAGATTTGCGAAAATAATAGAATTCGTAAGTGGGTGTGATACGAATCCCTCAGAATTCGTATCTTTCATTTTACGAATTCTTATGTTTTGCGAATTCTATGTTTGTTTCTATAAACTTGCGAATTCTTTGTAATTCAAAGTGTTGCTTGCGAATTCTGTGTGATTTGTGAGTGTGTGCGAATTGTGCATACGAATTCTTGTATAGTTCTTCTTGTTTATGAATTCCAGACTTGTTGATTTTTGAATTTTTTGAATTTTCTTTTTAAAATTTTCTGTATAGTTTGATTTCATTTGGACTAACGATCATTTCTAGCATATTTTTCACAGATATATCAAAGATGCCTTATACTGATGAGAAAGGAAATCTGGTTCTTACTAACAGAGATTGTGCTTTAGCATATATGCCAGAGATTTCGGCTATGGAAGCTGAAATCAAGAATCTGAAGATTCATAATTTATCTCTTCTTGAACAGATTAATAAATTGAAGGATGATAAAGATGTAAAGAAAATTTTGTTTGCTCTGAATGCATTGCTAACTCTAAAATTAATTTTGCAGAAATTATTGAAGCAAAAGAAAAAGAAATTTTAAATCTGCAAGTCAAGTTGAAAAGGTCTGAAATTCTTAATTCTAGCTCTACATGGTCTAAGAAGGAATCAATGCAAAGAGAGCTAGATGAACTAAGAAGAAGAGCAAACATTACAAGTGAAACTTGTGAAGGGCTGAGAAAGACAAATTCTCAAATATTTGCTGAAAGAGATTCTTTAAAAGATAAAGTCTTCAGTCTTGAGGTTGAAATCAACACAATGAAGGAGAAAGCAACCCAAGACAAAGACAACGTAAAAGCATAAGATGAGATGAAGAAGATGAATGAACTGAAAGAAAAGATCTCTCTAGATGAAAAGAAAATGGAGAAAGAAAGAAAAGAATTTGCAAAGAAGTTTTATGAATTCTCCAGAAAAGCTTTTGAAGGGAAGAAAACATTGGAGCTTAAATGCATAAAACTTTCTCAACAAGTTTCAGACTTCGAGAAAGTAATCATCATAGAGAGAGATAAATTTGAAAGGGAGAAGAAGAAACTGAACAGAAAAATGTTGGTATATTCAAGGAGATTTCTAGATAGAGAAAGAATGTTGAAAACGATTTTGAAGAAGAGAGAAAAGTATTTGAGTCTGAGATTGCAAAGCTTAACGAGAAGCTAGCTGAGTTGTCAACAAACATTCAAAAAGAGAAGAATGCAAAATCTGAGTTGCATAAGAAGTTTGACATATTGACAAAGGAAAGAAACTGTCTATCCACAAAGATTAAAGATCTTGAAGAGATCATGTTTAAGGTGAAGATGACTGAGCACAAAACGCCATAATCAATTGCTCAATCACCAAGAGATGATCTAGCTGCATCCGAATGCTCATTCAAATCAGCAGCAAGTTCAATTTTCACTAATGTTTCTAATAATCCTTTGTTTGATGCTAATAATAATCATACTTCTAAACTTAATGATAAAATTCGTCTTTCTAACCTTTTCTATGACAAAAATATTGATGATTCAGGTAACATCAAAAAGGACAAGTCTTAGAAGAAAACGTTTTGGAGAAAGATAGATGAGAAAGAAAAAGAAAAATGGATTTGGATAGCGAAAGGTTCCTTGAAGGAGAAGAAGGAATAGAAATCATCTGAGCATGCATCTAATGCAAAAAGGAACTATGCTTCAAAAGGTAAAACTTTTGGCAAACCTGATCTGGTTTACACTATAAATCAATTGATCAGGTTAATGCAAAAGAAAATTAGTTGTTCCTACTGCGGTTCAAATGTTTTTGTAAATAAAAATTATGAAAATTACTGGTATGGTTCCTACTATATCTCTCCTAATAGAACTGCAACTAACAAATCTGGATCCAAATACTAGTGGATACCAAAAGCTAAATATGTGTTGCAGGAACCCAAGGTTTAAGGGGGAGAAAGACCCAAGGCTTCTGAATAAATCAGTTCAGAACCCGTGTTTCAAAGAATCATGGCTCTTGGATAAAACAGTTCAAGACCCGTTCTTCAACGTTTCAGAACTATGGTTTCTGGTTACATCAGATCAGAACCCGATCTTTATTGGTAAAAATGAGTATTACTATTCTCACCAGAGAATATGTAATTAAGGCTTCTGATTAAATTAGTTTAGAACCCGTGCTTCAAAGAATAATGGCTCTTGGATAAAACAGTTCAAGACCTGTTTCTCAGTGTTTGAAGTTACTATAGCTTCTGGTTATATAAGATCAGAACCCGTTCTTCATTGGTAAAAATGAATATTACTATTCTTACCGGAGAATATGTAATTATGGCTTCTGAATACTCAGTTCAAAACCCGATCTCAAATGTTTTTCTTTTGATGGATGCTTAAATGATAACATATTTTCTAGAAGTTTTTGATTTGAGGGGGAGGAGATATTAGCTGAATGTACTTTCATTGTTATATTTTTCTAATAACATAAATTTTTACAGGTATCAAGATGGAGGATATCTGAATTTTTGTCAAGGATACTTAACTGAAAATATTCATTTCAGGGGGAGTTAAGGATTTTGATCTAAAGGTATATATTTCTAATCCTTATACTTTATCACTTGTTGAAAGATGAACAACTTTCACTTTTGAAAAATGGTTTTTTAAAATGTTCAAACCACTTCACATTCTTAAAATGTTTTTCATGAATTGAGAAGTGTGTTTTTAAATGATTTTTGGATACTTTGATGACTAACTGACCGTGTGTTTCTAATGACAAATACTTGTGTAATTGTCATGTCTTTATACTTTATCAAGTATTCCTACACACAACAGTTCAGTACATTTCTTGACTTTGTTATTACCATGTATCAAATGATACATCTTTCTATGGTAAAACCCCCGTTTGCTATTCAATGTTGTTTGAATCAAACGTCATTTTATCATTTTATGTGCTTTCATTGCAAATATGTTTATATTTTTTTTCATATAAACATCTTATGTCTTTGATTTCCCTTATTATTTTTCTTCATGATAATTTGATCTGATCTTAATCATTGTCAGATTCTCAAAATATTTCTATTCATTTCATGATTATTCATTCATACAATGTTTTGAGAAATCTTAAATGTTTAAAATGCTCAAATTTCATTATTATCTTTCATGAGCATACATATACTGACAATTGATTTCTTGCGCTTTAATGTCAAGAAAATCATTGAGGCAATACATGCTTTTAGGAAAATACATGGGATTCAATATGTGAGCTTAAACATAACTTCCATGGATTCACGATAACCAGTGTTTCCTACCCAGGAAGTATTCCCTGAGTGATTGAGGGGAGAGGGGGTAAAAAGATTGAGAGTGGTGTGTGACGAGGTAAAATGGAAATGAGAGATTGGTTAGAAGTGAGCTTAAAAGATTAAAAGAAAGAGGGTGTGAGATCAGAGTAAAAGAATATAAAACTCTGCACCAAATCTTTCTGAGCCGGGCAACCACATTACCGATTGGTTCACATTCCTTGGTGACCATCATTGATAAAGGCAGTGAGCCCATGCCATCTCTTGCTTACAACCCCACCAGCTACTCATTATTTTCTTAAAAATAGAATGCTTCACATTTTCTAGGGAAGCAACACATAATCTATTGGTTCTTCACTCGGAAGATATTGATATTGAAATAGAAGGAAAGTTGCCCCACCTTCGACCCTTCATCATGCACATTTGAGTCTATGTATAATCATTGTTGTCTCAATGGTTTACATAATTTGAGCCTTATGAAACACAATCATTGTGCTTAATTATTTCATAACACAAGCACGAGCACACAAAAAATATGTTTTTCTGTCTAAACATTCATAGAAAATACCTTGTGTTTTTCAATGGTTGAATGGAAGTCCCGGGGAGTCAACATCAAACAAGCTCCTTACATTGTACATTCGTTGTACACAGTAACTTTGTTTTACTGACAGTCATTCCTAACTATTTCATTTGTTGATTCAGGGTTACAATTCTTAATTTGTTTGAATTTGAAAAGATTCAGATAAATATATTCGTGAATTGATGGCTCATTCAGATCAGCTGAATGATTCTCTCATATCATTCATTGGGGAAGATTGATAATTTTCCTATCTGGGGAAGATTATTGTTATTCATAAAAGGGGAGATTGTTTACATTTCACCAAAGGGGGAGATCATGAAGACTGTGCTAAATTGCTCATTTGGGAGAGATGTTCCAAAGACGGATCTAAACTTGAAGAGTTTTAATGATTTTGATTCTTACAAATCATTAAGAAGGGGGAGATAAATCAAAGTTCAAGTTTAGATGAAAAGTTTATATCACAATTGGGGAGATAAATCAGAGTTCAAGATCAGATGATTAACATTTGTATCAAGAAAGAGTGACAAATGTTTTTCAAGGTCAGGTTGAAAGCTGAAGAAAAGATTGTTAGAAAGAGATATGATATTGTTGTAAACAAAGGGGGAGATTGAAGATGTTTGAAAAGACAAAGAAAGAGATTCACTTCAAAGTTGAAGAATGTCAAAGTTTCAAAGTCTGTTGAAAGTTTCAAAGTTTATTGAAGTTGTCAAAGTTTTAAAGAGCCAAAGCTGAAAAAGAAGTCAAAGCTGAAGACAATTTTGAAGAAAAGAAGACCTGAAGATTATCGTCAATTTTTTTTAATCTTGAATCCAAAGGCAGAGATTGTTAGAACAAAATTGTATTCAAGATTAAAATAGAAGGGTCTATTTTGTAATTGTTGAGTAGTTAAGGGTTTGTATTGTAAAGTCAACTTTAGTTGACTTAGTATAAATAGTTGTAGTTCTTTTGTAATCTGTAGACACGAACGCACATTTAGACTTCAAGAGATTTGGTAAGAACACACACAGTGAACGTGAGACTTGTGATTACGCGTGAGATCTGTGACTAAATGTAATATCTTGATTTGATTAATAAACTTGTGTTCTTAATCTGTGTTGTGTGATTAATTGCTAGTATAAACTGGGTCACATGAACATCATCTTTCAAACCAAGAACTCGCAAGTATCATAGGAAGAACTCGCAGAATTCATAACTTTGTTAAACTTTTGAATTTCAAAATCAAATCACCTTAAAAACATATAAAATTAAATGTATTTAGCAGTATCCTTGTTTAGACTTGTTCAATTAAATGTATTTAGCAAGATTAAGAACTTTAATTTTGTTAATGTTCAAGATTAATGTCGATTAAAGTCCCAAAATCAGATTAAGAATTAGTCGAACAGTCTAATGGTCAAAAGTCCAAATTCAAAGTCAAGGAACAAGATTTATGTTAATAAAAATCCATATCAGTGATCGATTCAACATACCTAACAATATTAACAAAGTTATATTGTGATTTGTCCAATGATTATCGTCCAAAGAATTCAGATAAAACTTGACTCAGAAAGTCAACACTTGGTCAAACTTGAAAAACTCCAAAAAAAAATCAATGTATGGAAGTCGCAAACAACAAGAAACAACTTGTCGCAGAACCAAACTTGTAGCAAAGGGGCAAGAAGTCGCAAGGCACTGTCTGCGAGTTCTGACTTGTCACAGACCGAAGTGTGCGAGTTCTGAGAAGTCACAAGTAGAAGCGTGCAAGTTCTACACTTAGTGAAATCAGAAACTCACTTGTCGCAAAAGACTTACGAGTTCTATACTTAGAAAATTTCACCAAGAAATAACACAAAAATCACTTTGCGAGTTCTGTACTTAGCCAAAATAACGAAAGAAAACTTGTTGCACATCAACACTTGTCGCAGAGAGGTTGTCGCAGATAACAATATACAAGTTCCTATAAGTCGCAAATAGCAGTATACGAGTTCTTACTTGTCGCAGAAGAGCCTTTCCGAGTTCTATACTTAGAAAATTTTCCCAAAAAATAGAAAATCAATCAAAATAAGGTCCTTGGGAGTTCTATACTTAGTCAGAATATGAGAACACAAAAGCACAAATCCTTCAACTTGCGAGTTCTTCAGCTTGCGAGTTCTATGATCTGAGAGTTCTTCAATCCTGCGAGTTCTTCAGTTGAAGCTTGCGACAACTGCAGATCTTGCGAGTTCTTCCCCGAACTTGCAAATTTTGGCCATTTTGATCTTAATACCTGCAATTATGATCTGAAAATTTGTAGAATTGATCGATTATTACACATAAACAAAATTTTCTACAAAAACTTCTCAAACAAACAACAAAAATTACAATTCGGATCAAAATACAGTGTTCGACTAAAAACTTTCAAAAATAACAAAAATCCAAAATTCACTAAGTTCTGTTGTGAATTTGAATTTTTAATTCAAACAAGAAGTGATCCAAATACTTCAGCGAACACCACTAGATCAATCTTGCACTCTAATTTCGACAAATTGAACAATTTGATTCGAACACCAACTTCCAGATCGTTTTGCGAGTTCTTCCAAAAACAGTGAAATTTCCAACAAATCTTGACCAAAAAATGATTCAATCCATGATCTGAATTCAGTGATTTGCTCTGATACCAAATGTTAGTCCAAGAATTCAAGCAAACTAATCAATTAAGCACAAACAATATGATCATGTAGAGAGAATTTCTAGAGAGAGAATTTCTAGAGAGAGAATTTGCTTTTGTCATATATCTCACAATGTGTCACAAGTCTCACAAAAGCTTACAAAGCATAAGCAACAAAAGCTTATATATGGGTCAAACAAGCCTTGACCTCATATAAAGCAAAGCTAGAATAAAGTCAACAATACATACAAATTGAGTCAAACAACAATGTCTTAACATGGGCTTAATGCAAGAGTTGGCATGGGCTAGTGCCTGTTTCAATGAAGTTCACAAAAGAATGTGAACCAATCACTAGATGTGGCTGCTCGGCTCTGAAAATACTTGTGCAGAGTTCTGATATTCTTTTAACTCTGATCTCACACCCTCTTTATTTTTGACATTTAAGCTCACTTCTAACCAAACTTTCATTCCCATTTTACCTTAACACAATGAGAAAAACTCAACCGTATGAGTTATCTCCCCTACTCTTTGAAATAATGACCCCTCACCCCTCAATCATTCTAGGATAACTTCCTGGGTAGGAAACACTGGTTAACGTGAATCTATGGTGTAAGATCCCAAATCAAGCAAAACAAACTAAATCAATGAATTTGACATTTAATTCTAGACAGAGAGAGTAGAGAGAAAACTCGCATGTCATTGATCTAACAATATTACAAGTGAACCAAGAACTCTCACAATACATTCATATGCTTATAAACCTATTAAACACTTAAATAGGTAAACTCTCACAATCCTTTGACTAAACAACATTGACTATCTTTTACTAATCAAGACTTTGACTTTTGACAACTTTGACTTTCTTTGATTTCTCATTTACAAAGACTTTGACTCTAAATCTTGAATACAATAATGCACTAACAATCTCCCCCTTTGGATTTAAGATTTAAAATTTTGACAATAGTCTTCAACTCTTGATTCTTCAAAACTTTAACTTTGACATCTTTGAACTTTGAAGCTTTGGCAATCTTCAATCATTTGGATTTTGAAGAATCATCAGATAAACTTGAAAAGTCTTACGCTTTGTCTTTGAAAAGTCATCAAGTCTTGAACATGAATTTGAAAAGCTTGATCTTTGTGGCTTTGAACTTTGAACTATGAGGAATCTTTCAATGCTTGTATCTTCATCTCTTTGATCTATGAATTGTCTGTCTTTGAACAACGAATCATCTCTAATCATCTCGGAACATCTTTATCATGTTATCTTGAACTTCTTGACTTTGACAAATCTTCTGTCTTTGGAAATTGAAGCCTTCAAAATATCTCCCCCTTTTGATGATTGTGAACATCATGATCATCAAAATTATTTTCAATTTCATCACCGTCTTTGAATAATAATCTCCCCCTTTGTGAAAAACTAACAATCTCCGCCCTTTATAGTAATTTGACAATCTTCGCTCTTTGATCTGTGTATCCGTCAATTCATAAGAAATGTATATACCTGAATCTTTTCAAATTCAGATATAATGAACGTTGTAACCCTGAATCGATATAATGATACAGTTAGCATGCCTGTAAATAGCAGAGAGCCACTTTGTACAACAGATGTACATTGGAAAGGAGTTTTTGTGATGTTCACTTCCCCAGGGTTTCCATTCAATCATCGAAAAACCACAAAGAAATTTACTATGAATGTTATGACAAGAAAACATATTCCTTATGTGTACGTGAAAGTGTAGAAATAATTGAAGCTACTTAAGCTTTTTCAGGCTCAAAATGTGTAACCTGTTGAGATAGTAACAAGTATTACACGGACTCAGTGTGCATGAAAGAGGTACGAAGGTGGGGCAAACTTCCTTCGTTTCAATATCTAAATCTTCTGAGTGAAGACCAGATAGCAGATGTGTTGCGTCCTCAAGAAAATATGAAACATTTCTTTGTCAGGAAATAAATGAGTAGTTGGTGGGGTAATTGAAAGAGTTGGCATGGGCTCACTGCCTTTTTCAGTAATGGTCACCAAAGAATGTGAATCAATCAGTAGATGTGGCTGCCTGACTCAAAAAAAGTTGGTGCAAAGTTTTCATATTCTTTTAACTCTGTTATCACACCCTCTTTCTTTTTAACATTTAAGATCACTTCTAACCAAACTCTCTTTTCCATTTTACCGCTCAGCACAATGAGAAAAACTCAACCGGAAGAGTTATCTCCCCTACTATTTGATTTAAGACCCCGCAACCCACAATCACTCTAGGATAACTTCCGGGGTAGGAAACACTGGTTAACGTGAATCCATGGAAGTTCTATTTAAGTTCTCACACAAATCCCATGTAATTTTATCCTAAAAAGAATAGTTGCTCAATAGTTTAACTTGAACAATGAAGCACAAATATGATAACATTGTCAAAATGTATGCTCTTCAAATATATGAATGAAATTTGAGCATTTGAACAATGAAGATCTCTCAAAACAAGGAAATTGAATGATTGAAATGAAATCAAGAGAATTGTTTTGAGAATCTGACAATATATCAATCAGATCAAATATTATGAGTATAAACATGAAATGGTTGGGGTATCAAAGAACTGGATAGTTTTTTTATATGAACGAATATAAACAGTTTAGCAATGAACACACAAAGATTGAAATAAGGAATGATGCTCAACAACAGTGAAATCAAACGAGGGTATTACCATCGAAAAATTGTTTGGTTTAGAGGCATGGTAATAACAAATTCAAATGAAGTACTGAACCGGTGTGTATGAATACTTAATAATATATAGACAAGATAATACACAAGTATTGATCTTTGGAAACACACGGTCAGTTAAACATTAACGCTCAATTATGAAAAACATTTAAAATCACACTTCTTAATTCTTGAAATCTTTTGAGAATAGAGAAGTGGTTTGAACATTTAAGAAAACATTTTTCATGCTTGAAAGTTGTTCTTCTTTCAAACAATCAGAGATCTAGATCAGAAGATACTTACAAACATTTAGGCTCCTACTCAAATCATGATATAATGATTTGGATCAGATAAGCTCCCACCGGATATTTTCAAAATATCCTTATCTTTAAACATTGAAGATTGAGTCCTAAACTGATGTGTTTTGAAGTCTAATTCCTTTAACATTATAGTTTGAGTTCTAAGTTGTAGTACTTAGAAGTCAATATCTATGACATTAAAGTTTGAGTTCTGGTCTATTCTAATCAGAAGTCTATGTTCCTGATCCGCCTAAACCTGTGGTACCTGCAAATCAGATTTAATAGGTTTTGGTACCCACTGGTATTTGGGTCCTGGTAGGTTAGATTTAGGAATCCACTTCTCAATAGATATAAATCTTTTAAAATCATATTTCTGAGAAGTTATTCTATAAGATCCATACCAGTGATGAGCAGTTTCTCTTTGAACAAAGTCATTCTCTCCACAATAAGAACAACATATTTTCTTTTTAGCAACCCTGATCAAATGATTAGTAGAATAAAACATATCAGGTTTACCAAAAGATTTACCTTTATGTGCATTGTTCTTTTTGGTGTTTGTTGTGGATACGAATGATTTGTCCTTCTTCTTCTCATCAAGAGAACCTTTCACTCTCCACACCATCTGTCCTTTCTTAGAACTCTTTCCAAGATATTTGACATAGAAGCTTGTTGAACTATCAACAGATTTGTCATAAAATAGATTAGATGGATGAATCTTATTTGATTTGACAATGTTTGGTTTGACACTTTTCTTTTTGAAAGCATTTTCTTGAATGGAACTTGAAGCTGTTTTAAAAGAACAAACTGATTCGGTTTAATTGTCATAAGGTGACTGAGTAATCACATCAACAGAAATCTTTTCAGACAATTCAACATTTGCAGCTTCCAAGTCCTTTATCTTTTTGGATATAATGTTTCTTTCTTCAGAAATAGTGTCAAACTTTTTCTTCAAATCAGATCTAACCATCTATTCTTTAAGAATATCTGATGATAGAACATTTATATTGAATGTGAGCTTAGATATTTCATTTTCAAAGTTTTGACGTTGTAGCTCAAAATCTTTTTCCATGTTCATGTTCTTTTCAGAAATTTCTTTGAAAATCCCAACATTTCTCTTTTCAGTATTTTTCTGTTCAATATCAAAAGACTTTTTCTTTTCTTTAAAGGCTTTTCTTTCTTTTTCAAGTAAGTCTTGTAACACAGAGATTTGTTTGAGAAATTCAATAACTTTATCTTCAAAAAGTTGTCTCTCTTTTGCAAACGTGTCTCTTTTAGCTATTACGATCTTTTCAAATTATGACACTTGCTTAGAGAGTTTCATGGATCTTGTTAATCATAAAATCCCAATCACAACAAGCTAATTACTCAATATATGTCAAATAAGCTCAAGAACTAGAGAAAGAATCTAGAGAGAGAAAGTAGATCTTGAAAGCTCTTGTCATATATCTCACTTATCTGAAATATTACAATGAAGTTCTTACAAGATTAACAAAGACTAATCCTATTTATACCACAAGACTAAACTAAAACTTAACAACTAAGTAAAACTAATCAATATTGACTTTGACAATACAACTTTGACTTTGCTTATGACTTTGACATTGTTGACTTACACATTGACTTTTCTTATTAAATCTTGTATACAATATTTGGACTTAACAATCTCCCCCTTTGTATTCAAGATTTAATAAAAATTTGATACAGATCTTCAACACTTGATTCTTCAGCTTTTATCTCTTTGCAGCTTTCACAAACTTTAAACTTTCAGCTCTTGAAGAATCTTGGAAAGTCTTTTACTATTTGAAGCTTTGAAAGTCAACAAGCCTTGAACACGAAATGGAATTCTTGAAATTGAAAAACAGCTTTAACTCTGAAAATTCTTTCGACTTTGAACAAAAATGTATCTTCATCACTTTGATCTCTGAATCATCTTTGGAAGAAACAAACTTTCTTGAATCATCAAATTTTCTTTGAACATTCTTCCCTCAGAATCTTTTGGCTTTGAATTTCTTTATCAGACTTGAACTTTAAATCAGCGGAAGCAATTTGAAATTCTGACTTGAACTTTGACAAACTTTGACAACTCTTCATCTTTGAAATTGATCTTTGTAACATTCTCCCCCTTTTTGATGATGTGAGCATCATTATCATCAAAACTTCATCAATTTCAGCTCAGACTTTGATTTTCCCCTTTGAGATCAACTAACAATCTCCCCTTTTGACAAATTTCGCACTTTGATCTGAAGAGCCGAATCATGAACTGTATATATCTGAATCTTTGCAAATTCTATGAATGTTCTGACAGAAAAACATATTCTCTGTGTGCTCGTGCTTGTGTTTTGAAATAATTAGCACAATGATTGTGTTTCATAAGGCTCAAAGTATGTGAATCACTGTGACAACAATGATTATACATGGACTCAATGTGCATGAGAAAGGGTCGAAGGTGGGGCAACTTTCCTTCTTTTTCAATATCAGTATCTTCCAAGTGAAGATCCGATAGATTATGTGTTGCTTCCTCAGAAAATCTGAAACATTCTCTTTTTAAGAAAAGAATGAGTAGCTAGTGGGGTTGTATACAAGAGATGGCATGGGCTATTTGCCTATTTCAATGATGGTCACCAAAGAAATGTGAACCAATCAGTAATGTGGCTGCCCGACTCAGAAAGTGGTAGGTGCAGAGTTCTGATATTCTTTTAACTCTGATCTCATACCCTCTTTCTTTTTATCATTATACTCACATCTAACCAATCTCTCATTTCCATTTTACCTCTGCTCACTCCCAAACTCTATTCTTTTAGACCCCTCTCCCCTTAATCACTCAAAGGATTTCTTCCGGGGTAGGAAACACTGGTTATCGTGAATCCATGGAAGATCTATTAAGCACTCATAATGAATCCCATGTTCCTAAAAGTACATGTTGGTCAATGATTTTTCTTGACATGTAAAGCACAAGAAATCATATGTTAGAGTATGTATGCTCATTGAAAAATATATATGAAATTTGAGCATTTGTTCTTTTAGGATTTCTCAAAACAAGGATATTGAATGAATGAATATGAAGTCAAGAGAATTGTTTTGAGAATCTGACAATGAATCAATCAGATCAAATCAAATGGTTAGGGTATCAAAGAATTGGTAATTTTGTTTATATGAACGAATATAAACAATTTATCAATGAAAGCACAAATATGAACAAGATGAATGATGCTCAACAACGATGAGTTTCAAACGGGGGTATTACCAACGAAAAATTGTTTCTTTATGAGACGTGGTAATAACATATTCAAATGAAAGACTGAACCGGTGTGTGTGAATACTTGACAGTATATGGACAAGATAATACACAAGTATTGATCTTTGGAAACACACGGTTAGTTAAACATTAAGCTCAAAATTTGAAAAACATTTAAAATCACACTTCTAGATTCATAAAATCTTTTGAGAATAAGAAGTGGTTTGAACATTTAAGAAACTGTTTTTCATGTTCGAAAGTTGTTCTTCTTTCAAACAATCCGAGATCTAGGATCAGAAGATATTTACCTTTTCAGCTCCCCCTCAAATCATGATTAAATGATTTATATCTTTTAAGCTCCCCCTGGATATTAGCACAATATCCGTCTTTAATCATTGATGAATGGGTCCTGATCTGTCATGTGAGCAGAAGCCACTTTATTCACTTTATTTAAAAATAAAAGACAGAAAGCAGTAAAACGGTTTATAGAGTGAGTTCTGATCTGAAGTAATCAGAAGTCATCACCTTTACTCCCCCTTAAATTAAGCATCTGAAATATGTCAGTTAAAACAGGATAGAGATCAAACACTCCCTTTTGAATTGTTAGACCATCAATATCAGAAAAATCTAGCAAAGAAAAGTATAGGATAGAGATCAGATCAATTCTCTTGGGATGAAGACCATCAATATCCATCGGATGCAAGCATACAGGAGTAAGGTCTTTTTGATCACTGAGGTCCGAGTCCTAAACTGTTGTGTTTAGAAGTCAAACTCCGTTGAAGACCGGGTCCTAAGTTGATGTGCTTAGAAGCCATAGTCTTTCAACATTGAAGACCGGGTTTTGAACTGCTGTGTTCAAAAGCCATATTCTTGACATTGAGGTGCGGGTCTTGAACTGTAGTATTCAAGAGCCATTGTTCTCTTACTCCCCCTTGGCTTGAGGTATCTGCAACATAGAATCAGTTTTCGGCTTTGGTACCCACTGGTATTTGGGTCTAGAAATGTTAGTTGCAGTGCGTGTGGGAGTTATGGAGTAAGAACCATACCAGAAATGATCATTTGCTTTATGAAAATGATCATGTGTACAACAAATAGAACAATAATATTTCTTACCGTTGGGTGCTTTGTTCTTCTTTGCTTTGTGTACATGTACACATGATTTCTTCTCTTTCAGCTCATTTTCCTTATCATCTTGGACTGGTTTCTTTTGCCAAACCAGTTTCTCTTTCTTGAAACTTTTTCTTCGATAAGTATCTGAACCATCTAAAAATTCATCATAGAAAAGGTTAGTGCGACGAATCTGATTAAAGGATTTGACTGACCTTTGTGAAGGGATGAATTTCTGATTTGAACTTGAAACAGATTTTTCAAGTTCTTTAATCTTTGACGCAAAATTATCTCTTTCTTTCACAAGCTGGTCAATCTTTGTCGTGAATTCAGACTTCGTCCTTTGCTCTTTCAGCGCAGCAGCAGACAGTTCAGACAACTTTGAAGTTAGCTTCTTGATTTCAGATTCAAAAATGGATCTTTCTTCCTCAAATCCTTTTTCTGACTCTGTTCTCTGGTCGGATAATTCTTTAAAGAACCCTATATTCTTTTGTTCTATGGCCTTCTTCTCTTTTTCAAACTTCTCTCTTTCTAAAATCAGAATTTTCTCAAAATCTGAGATTTGTTGAGAAAATTTTAAGCATTTAAGCTCCACCGACTTCTTTTCTTCATAGCACTTCTTGGAAAAGTCTGAGAACTTCTTGGAAAAAAATTTCTTTTCACTTTCAAACTCAGCTTTATTTGCAACAAGATGTTTTTCCAAATCAGATAAATTCTTTTTAAGCTCAGTGTTCTCAGATTCTAATCCCTTCGTCTTCTCTTTGAAAGCCTTCAACTCGTTTTGAAGCTTAACTGATTCTGCTTGTAGCTCAGGTGATTTCTGTTCAATTGTCTTCAGTTGGCTTTGAAGAGTTATAATCTCTCTCTCTTTCTCCTTTATCTCTTTATCCCTCTCATAAAGGATACCTGAAAAATTAGAACTATTTTTAGTACAATTTATACATTCAGGAGTTTTAACACAGTTGTACAATTTCAGTTCCAACTCCTGAATTCTTCTGAGATACTCTGAATTTTTAAATTGCAGAGTCCTTCGTTCAGCTTCTATTACAGATATATCAAGCTTGTACAGAATGGACATCTTGAAAAAGTAATCAACTTGAAGTGAATGATCGTCCCAAACTATATATCAGAAAAACAAAAATCAGATTGAATTGAAAATCTTAAAAAAAAAATATTTCGTGAAAATTGAAATTTGAACAATACTTGTTATTTTGCAATGTAGAAAAAAATATTTCCATAGATGACCAAAATATTTCGTGAATTTTTTTTTTTTAAACAAAGGTTTGCGTGTGATGACTGAAACGCAAAGCTATGGTGTGCGTGTATTGCCTGAAACATACAATTGTGGTGTGCCTGTGTTGCCTGAAACGCACAATTGTGGTGTGCGTGTGTTGCCTGAAACGCAAAGTTGTGGTATGCGGGTCTCACTTGAAACGCAAAGTTGTGGTGTGCGGGTCTCACTTGAAACTCAAAGTATGGTTCTCAGGTCTGTATGAATGACTCGCAAACCGTATGAATGACACGCAAAGTCGATTTCTTGACATAATCTTTCTCAAATCGATTGATTCCTGCACAATTGAACTTCAAGAATTTGTCAGTATCATCAAAAAACAGTTCTAAACTCACACATGCAATCAATTTTCGATTAAAACAACAAATTACACGAATTCGATCAAGCACAGATACCGAACTCGTGTTCAAGAAAAAACAAAAAAATCGAAAATTGGAATCGATTTTGAACGAATTTCGATATGGAATCTAAACAAAAATCAATCCAAAACACAATTCGCATCCAAAGAAACCATTATCTTGCAAATAAAAACGATTTTCCACAAAAATTCGAATGAACAGTAACGAACTCGTTTTCTTGAAAAACTTTTGAAAAATTCAAATTTTCGATCCAAAAACACCAAATTTCAATTCAAATCATGATAAAATCTTTTCTGAAAAATTTGGTTCAACTCTGATACCAATTGCTAATCATAAAATACCAATCACAACAAGCTAATTACTCAATATATGTCAAATAAGCTCAAAAACTAGAGAAAGAATCTAGAGAGAGAAAGTAGATCTTGAAAGCTCTTGTCATATATCTCACTTATCTGAAATATTACAATGAAGTTCTTACAAGATTAACAAAGACTAATCCTATTTATACCACAAGACTAAACTAAAACTTAACAACTAAGTAAAACTAATCAATATTGACTTTGACAATACAACTTTGACTTTGCTTATGACTTTGACATTGTTGACTTACACATTGACTTTTCTTATTAAATCTTGTATACAATATTTGGACTTAACGGATCTTAGCTCCAAATCCTTTTTCTCTTGAAGAGCTTTCTTTGAAAAGTCAGTTAACTTTTGAGTTGAATCTTTTTCCAGATTTGTTTTGTCTTTATCTGCTTAGAGACTTTTCATATCAGATCAACATTCTTTGTTTCCAATGAAGATATTTTATCTTCAAAAGCTTTAAACTTGATGTGTAGCTCAATTGATTCAGCTTTAAGATCTGAAGAATTCTTCTCAGTTGTCTTTAGCTTGCTTTGAAGATTTGATATCTTTTTCTCTTTTAGCTTAATTACTTTATCATTTGTCTTAATGATATCTTCTTTCATTTTGACTTCGTTTTCCTTGATCTTGATGATATTTTCTTTTAAAACAATATCTTTTTCTCTTGCCTCAATTTCTTTTTCTTTATCTTTAATTTCTTTCTCTTTGGCCTTGATGATACCTGCACAGTCAGATTTAGAATGATCAATACATTTTGCACATTCAGAAGTTTTATCAGAATTAGCAAATTCAACTTTCAACTCCTGAATCTGATTTAGAAGATCTGAATTCTGAATCTTCAGTTTATCCCGTTCATCTTCTATAACAAGTATTTCAGGCATGTATATGATTGCAACATCTCTCCCTGCTAAAACATCTTTAGACATCTTGGTATCTGAAAAAATTTACTTCAAAATGATCGTCAAAAATCAAAAAATTATGATCACTATCAGAAATATGTCCCCTCCACAAACTTCGACACTTTAAATTCATGCAAAATGAATTCTCGCAAAACAATAGAACTCGCAGATCACTGTGGCAATCACTTCGCGCAAGTAGGCTCATGCGCGTTTCCACTTCGCGCAGACAACTACATGCGTGTTCTTCGTTGCTTTGCGTGTTCTTCAAGATGAAGTTTGCGTGAAGTCTGGATCTTGCATGTTCTTCATCTTAAACTATGATTTCGATCAAAATCTTCATAAACCTACAATTAAAACTTGAAGTTCTGCAGGGTTGGTCGATTAATCATTTAGAACACTTTTCTAATACGAATTTCAGGCTAAAAACAACAAAAATACATAGAATCGATTTACACAGTGTTCGATATTTTCAAAAACCAAAAACTCACAAAATCCAAAATTGATTGTAATTCAGTGTGAATTTTATGACATGATCAATACAAGAAACATTCTAAAACATAAATCGAACACTATGGATCCATTATCTTGCATCAAAAACGATTTTTCAAACAAAATTTGAATCAAATAGTGAACCGTTTTGCGTGTTCTTCAAAATCAAGAAATCAAAACAAATCCAAGTGTAATTCAAACAATTTGAATAAATTGGTGTCGCTCTGATACCAAATGTAAGTCCATAAATTAAGCTATAACATATAATTCAATCAAATGATCAAGTATTTTAGAGAGAGAATCTAGAGAGAGAATGAGGAAGTCATATATCTCACAGAGTGTCACAAGATTACAAAACACGCGCAATACAAGGTCACACCTTCTCTCACAACATTACAAAGCTATTTATATGAAACTAAAACTCTCACACCACTGAAACTCTCAAAGACTTGTAAAGACAAAGTCAAACATTAAAAGTCAAACAATTGATCTAAACAAAATACATTTACACATGGAAGTTATGTTAAGCTCTCATTCAAATCCCGTGAAATTTTGTCCTAAAGAATGATGTTGCTCAACAATTTAGCTTGTACAAATAAAGCACAACATATGATAGCATTGTGATAAAGTATATGCTCTTCAAGAATATGAATGAATTTTTAGCATTTGAACAATGAAGATCTCTCAAAACAAAGAAATTGAATGCACGAAGTTAAAACAATAGATTTGTTTTGAAAATCTAACAATGTATCAATAAGATCAAATGTCATGAAATATTATCATGTAAGGATAAGGTATCAAAAAACTTGATTGTTAGTGCACATATTTGTTGGATACAAGATAATGAAGACTGAAGACTGAAAGTCAAGCAAGTCAAAGCTCAAGTCAACTCTTATAGCAAGTCAAAGTCTTTTGTAATAAAAGTCAAAGTCAAAGTGTTGTAAATGTTTTGTTTAGTTGTGTGAGTTTGTGTGCGTATAAATAGGAATATGAATTTATTTAGTGTAAAAGGTGTCTTGTAAGTGTTGTACACGGATAGAGTTCTAGAGATAGAAATATTCACAGACACTATATACGAATTCTTGAATCAAATTGAAAATACAGTTTGATTGTTTAATTGTTTCCATATTGTCATCGTGTTCTTTCATTGATAAGAACTTGAAATATTGGGAATAATAATTGGTATCAGAGTAGAGTTCAAATCGAAATCATCAAAGAAAATGGAGTTTCGCACTGTTCATTGAGTTCTTGATCGAATTTTCAAAATTTGTGTGTAATAGTTTGATTAATTGAGTTTAGTGAGTTCGTATCATGTATTAGACAAATCTTTAATTGATTTGTAGTATTCTTGCACCGTAATTTTGATCGAATTGTAAGATTTTAAGAGTTTTAGTTTCACGAGTTCGAACACACTGTCTAGATTCAATTTTTATATTTGATTGCACTTTGTTGAAAATCATTGGTTGTACTCGATTCCAGATGTGTTGGTGATCAAATTGGTAAAGTTTTAGATCGTAATTCAAAGATTTGATGGGGTTTTCAGTTGATCAGACTCGCATAAACCTCAAGAACTCGTAGATCAAGAAGATTTCGCATAATTTTGTATCTGAAAATTTCATAAGTATAGAATTCGCATGATAGTGATATCCGAATTGTGCTGAATTCGCATGTTTGTGTTATAAGAAATTTTCAGAATTCGTACATGCTTGTGTACGAAAAATCAGAATTCGCATAGATCCTTTATACGAAAAGCTTCTTGAAACTTTTTTTTTAAGGAAAGAATTCGCATAAGGATATACGAATTCCTCAGAATTCGCATAAGAAGTGTGAAAATTTTCCAAGTACAGAATTCGTATGATTCTGTTATGCGAAAAGTTTATGTGAAAAGTTAGTTTTTCAAAAAATTTCTAAGTCTAGTTTTGGCATAGTTTTGTGTGTGAATTCCTAGAACTCGCATATAACTACGTGCGAATCCTGTAGTGAATTCTGTATTGTATTTATCTATGAATTCTGAAGTTATTGTGTGTGCAAATTGTGGCTTGCGAATTCTGTTTGTGCGAATTGTTTGGTTATTTGTGGTGTGCGAATTCCATACTTAGGAGATTTTTGGAAATTTTATTTTCTGAAAATTATTTCTAAGTTTTTCTATATTCTTATTTCAATTGAACTAACGATCATTTTAAGTTCTTATTATACAGTTTTATTGACAAGATGACTTCAAGAGAAGCATTAGCTATTGGAACCGATGTGAAGTCACTGGTGCTTTTCAAAGGCGAGTACGAACAGTGGAAGGACCGCTTCCTGGACTTTATTGATCGCAACGATTTGGGTGACTATATCCGAATATCTCTCAAGGAAGGAGTGATGAAACCTCCTATGAAGGTTCATGTAGTTGAAAATGAAGGAGAGGAAGGTGGACAGAAGGAATACCCACTGCCTCTAGAAGAGTACACAGATGAACAAAGGAAAAGGGTCAAAGCTGATAGACTGGCTAGATCATTTATCTTACAAGGGTTTCCTAATGAAATCTACGTCAAGATTGACAGTTATAATGCAACGGGCAAACAAATGTGAGATCAGCCAGAAAAGATGATGCTATGATCCAAGATTGGTAACCAGCTTAAAGTCTCAAACTGCCTGAATAACTATGAAGAGTTCAAGGCCAAGGAGGGTTAGTCTCTTGAAGCAACATATGACAGATTTGTGACTCTTCTGAATGAGCTAAGTAAGAACAAAGTCAGGAAATCTCAGATCGAACTGAATGTCAAATTCCTGAGCATACTGCAGCCTGAGTGGAAGAGGTTCACAAGGCAGATGAAACAAATGAAGGATCTGAATAAGATACCACTCAACGAGGTGTACGAGACTTTAAGGCAAAATGAAAAAGAAGTGGAGGAGATTAAGGATGAAAAGAAATGTAAGTCCAGAAATCAAGCCACAATATACAATTTAATCAAATGATCAAGTATTTTAGAGAGAGAATCTAAAGAGAGAATAAGGAAGTCGTATATCTCACAGAGTGTCACAAGATTACAAAACACGCTCAACACAAGGTCACACCTTCTCTCATAACATTACAAAGCTATTTATATGAAACTAAAACTCTCACACCACTAAAACTCTCAAAGACTTGTAAAGACAAAGTCAAACAATTGATCTAAAAAAATACATTTACAATCTCCCCCTTTTAGATCAATTTAGCAAAAGATCTATCTACCCCATCTTGAATAACTTCCTTGTCTGATCCCGAGCAGTGACTCAAAAATTCTTATTCCCCGTCTGAAATGAATACGATCATCTAAAGCATCCAGAACTCTGATCAAGGCAAGTCTGTCAAACTTTCCAAGTCCTTCTGTCCTTTACTAACTTTCTTTTCATTCTTTTTAAACCTTTGATTCCGCTGGAGTCTGGTCACTTTCAATGTTCCGTTAGAAAACTTGGCTATCTCTGAAATTCCGAGGAATCTTTTATCGCATTCTCCATTCTTGTACACCACTCCAAGCTCTAGGTGAGTAATGATAGTGAATAAGTAATAGTTCTCCAAATCTTCGAATTCCAAGTTATGCTTTGTCATATTGAATCTCTTTTGATTGGTTTCAATTCCAAGCTGAAAGTCTGTTGGGAAATTCAGAAATACACAAGTAAAGTTAATATTGTTGATCAAGATTAGTACTGCTAAGTCAAGATTAATACTGCTAGAGGAGATTACTACTGCTAAGCAATTTTAGTACTGCTAGTAGTTAGTAATGCTGAACATTAATACTGCTCAAAGTATTAATACTGCTGAAGACTTAGTGCTGCTAATGAGATAATCAAGATTCGTGCAGATCAAGTTTGAAGATTATGGAAAGCTTGGAGATAAAGATGGAAGATTATTTTAAAGATCTTTTGTTAGTTGTAATTATCTTTTATCTTCAGTATATATAGAATAGTTTATTTTTGATAAAAAATAGCACTTAGAGAATTCTGAGTTTTTGTTTTAATAGAGAGAATCAACCTCAAGGTTTGTAATCCTAATTCTAGAGAAGTAGAATTTGTATTGGTGAGCCTGTTCATCAATTTTGAGGTTGAGTATTGAATCTCGTAGCTTTATAATCATTCAATAAAGTTTACAAGTTGTTCTTCTGATTCACTGTTTTCATAGATTATTGAATATTAAAGTGTTATTCCGCAAACTCCTTTAATATTGTTTCTGAGTGTTTATTCTTGTTAAGAATTAAGATCCTGACAAGTGGTATCAGAGCAAGTATTCTCAGAAACCTTATTCATCATGGAAAACACAGCTGAATCAAACACTACTCTGATCTCAAAGGTTCCAATGCTCAGACCCAATGAATTTGACATGTGGAAGATTAGAATCAAGCAATACATTCTCCTCACAGATTACTCTATGTGGGACATCATTGAGAATGGCCCATCTGATGCAGGAAAGATTGGTGAAGATGGAAAAAGAACTCCACCAAAGACTGATGCAGAAAGAAAGACAAGGCAGACAGAGTTGAAAGCCTTGAGCACACTGCTCTTGGCCATTCCCAATGAATATCAACACCAATTCTGTAATTGCATTGATGCACAGATGCTCTGGAATTCTCTAGAGAAGAGATTCTCTAGTACCAAAAGTACCAAGAGAAATCAAAAGGCAATCTTGAAGCAACAGTATGAAAACTTTATGTCAACTAAGAATGAGTCCATGACTCAAACTTTTGACAGGTTTAACAAACTGATTGGTGAACTAGCTACTATGGGAGTACAGATCGATCAAGATGATGTAAACAAAAAGTTCTTAAGGTCCCTTGGAGATGAATGGACCATGTATACTGTTTCATTCAGACAGAATGATCAGTTGGAAGAGAAAGAACTTGATGATCTGTACAATGATCTTAGAGTGTTTGAAGCTGAGGTGGAGGCAAAGAAGAAGCCTTCTGGATATATTCATAATGCTGCACTCCTATCAGCATCAATTGATTCTACTGCTAATCCTGAATCAGTTAATGCTGCTAGTGGAGCAAATCAAGAAAAAGTAACTGATTCTGTGTTTGAAGCCTTTATTGCCAGCCATGGAAATTCCTCCTTAATTAATGATGATTTGGAACAACTTCATCCTGATGATCTGGAAGAGATGGATATTAAATGGCAGATGGCCATGCTTTCCATGAGGGTGAAAAAGTTCATAAAGAGGACTGGGAGGAACAACTTCTCCCAAAGAAGAGAAGATGGAGCTGGGTTTGATAAATCAAAGGTGGAGTGCTACAAATGCCATCTGAAGGGACACTTTGCCAGGGAATGCAGAAGTGGAGTGTCTCACAACAACAACCACCAACAAGCACAGTCTGGAAACCTCAACCATAACAGAAACTCTGCTCAAGCCCTTGTTTCTCAACAAGGAATGGGGTTTGACTGGAGTGATCAAGCAGAAGAGGCTATCCAAAATCAAGCACTTATGGCTGAAGTATCTGATCTCCCATCTGAGGTAAGTTCTAATCTCTGTTCTAAAACTTGCATAGACACTGTTAAAAGGTACAGGGATCACAACCAGAAGATGAGTGATGACCTTAAGAGATTAAAAAAGGATATAAAGGATTATATGAGAATTGTTGAGAGGTTTAAGGAACAAATTAAAGGTTTTCAAGCCAATGAACTCCAACACTCATATGACACCAATTACTGGAAGTGGGAGAAAAAGGATCTAGAACTTAAAGTGACCAAATCTAAAGAGGAGAGTGAAAAGCTGAGAGAGGAGCTAACCAAGGTTAAGCTTGATGTAGAAAAGTTTTCCAATGCTTCTAAAGCAATGGACTCTTTACTACAAACTCAGATTCATGATAAGCTGAGAAGAGGAATGGGGTATAATGCAACACCACCACCATATAACAATAATTACATTCCTCCTACCTCAGACTTGCTAGAAACCAAAGATAGGAAGGACTTGCCTGAGGGAGCCACTGAGATAGATCCCTTAGATGAGGTAGTTGTGGAGGATAAGACTGAGAAAGAGATTGGTAAGAGTAAGGAGAACAAAGTGAGTGGTGAGATTCCTCTAGAGAATAACATTATCACCAATGAGGACTGTGGAAGGGATTGGATCAAATCCAAGGACATAGAGAGGACAGAGGGAAAGTCTGGTAAGGTCCATTATAAACAGACCACAGTTGTGAATCCAGGTCCTTACAAACAGTGTGCATGCAAGAAGAATGAGCCCCAAAAACATGATAAAAAGAGGGGAAATCAAAGAAACTGGAATAATCAGTGGGCACAGAAACAAGGGGTTGATCTGAGTAAAATCAATAGACCAAAACCTTTTTTATCTGTGGCAAATTGAATCATCTTGCCAAATACTGTTATTTCAATCCTATAAACCGAAGGATGAACTTTCAAAGACCTATGCAAAATCCCTTGGGTTATAGGAAGATTGAAAAGAACCATGTGGCTAAGAAAACTGTTAAATCTAAAAGCCACATGAAGAAAAAGTCTGTTAAAGAAAGTGTCAATATGTGGGTTCCTAAAAGCACTAAAACTGTTAGTACTGCCACCACAAATAGTGTTGCTGACAATGATAGTGCTGCTAGAAGTAATACTACTGCTAACAATGTTAGTGCTGCTGACATTGTTAGTACTTCTTCAAAAGTTAATACTGCTAACTCTGTTAGTGCTGCTAACAAGGTTAGTACTGCTAAACCTATTAGTACTGCTAACTCTGTTAGTGCTTCTAAGGTTAGTACTGCTTCTAGTGTTTGTGCTGCTAAGACAATTATATTGACAAAGTACTCTAATAAAGAGTGCTCTAAGTTTAAAAACCTCATCAAAAAGGAATGTAAATACTTTGATGAGAAAGGGAGACCCAATACCACTTTGGCTTGGGTCCCCATTCAATACTAATTGTTTAATCTTATGTGCAAGGCAACCAGCAGCTCAAGGGGAAGAGTATCTGGCATGTTGATAGTGGTTGCTCAAGGCACATGACAGGGAACATGTCATGCCTCAAGAATTTCAAGAAAATTGATGGTGGTCATGTTTCTTTGGTAATACTCCAGATGGAGGTAAGATAAGTGGTAAGGGGGATGTAACCAAAGGTAAAATGACCTTTGAAGATGTATTCTATGTTGAGCAGTTAAGGTACAACCTGTTAAGTGTATCACAGGTTTGTGACAAACAACATAGTATATTATTTACAGATTCTGAATGCATTATCCTTGCTCCTGGATTCAAGGTAGTTGATGAAAAGATGATACTACTAAGAACTCACAGAAAGGATAATGTATATTGCTTAGATATGGAAAGTGTTTCAACTGATTCATCCCTTAATTGTCTTGTTTCAAAAGCTTCTTTGGATGAATCATCACTTTGGCACAGAAGGATGTGTCACATGAACTTTAAAACAATGAATAAACTTGTTAAAAACAACCTTGTAAGAGGTTTACCTTCCAAAGTCTTTTCATGTGATGATCATTGTGTTGCCTGTCTCAAAGGCAAACAACACAAAACTTCTCATAAGTCCAAAGAGTTGAACACAATCTGTAATTCTCTTCAGTTGTTGCATATGGATCTGTTTGGTCCTACAAATGTTATGAGTATTGGTAAGAAATCATTCTGCCTAGTTATTGTTGATGATTACTCTAGATTTACTTGGGTATATTTTCTAAGGACTAAGGATGAGACAAGTGGACTGATCAAATCCTTTATTCTAAGAATTGAAAACCAAACTAATCAAAAGGTAAAAGTCATTAGGTCAGATAATGGTACTGAATTTAAAAATCATGACCTAAACACCTTTTGTGAGGAAAAAGGAATTGAGAGGCAATACAGTGCTCCTAGAACTCCACAACAAAATGGTGTTGCTGAGAGAAGGAATAGGACACTGATTGAAGCTGCTAGATCTCTGTTGGCAGATTCAAATCTACCAATTACTTTCTGGGCTGAAGCAGTTAATACTGCTTGCTATGTCCAAAAACAGAGTTCTAGTAGTCAAGCCTAAAAACAAGACACCATATGAACTTTTAAATAACAGAAAACCTTTTGGGTGTCCTTGTACCATTCTCAATACCAAAACTCACTTAGGAAAGTTTGATAGTAAGGCTGATGATGGTTTTCTTGTTGGTTACTCATCTCAAAGTAAGGCTTACAGAGTTTTTAATACTTCTTCTAGAATAATTGAGGAAAGTGACAATGTCAAGTGCAATGAGAGCACACCAAATCCTATTGGATCTGGTCCTCAGTGGTTATTTGACATTGATTCACTAACTAACTCTTTGGGTTTCAGTAGTGATTATCATGCAGGTTCAGGAAGTGGAGGATCAGGGGATGAACAAGTACAAGTACAAGACATTATTCCTCAGTCTGTGATCTTTCCCATACCTACAATAGAGCCTGTTGATGTATGTGCAAAAGAGACAATGATTGAACCAATTCAGAGTGAAGAAGAAGGAAGAGATGAGGAGAATCAAGTGCATGAAGAGCCAGAAGCAGCTGATGAGATCCCCTCAGCTGACTTAAATGATTCCAATCTGGATGTGGGAATCAATGAAGAACCTAGTCATCAGACTAGAACTCAAAACAATCATCCTCCAAAGCTGGTCATAGGAGACATCTCTTCTCCTATGATAACAAGGAATCAAAGCAGACTTCAAGAACTGCAGGATCAGCAACACATAGTACTCTCATGCTTTCTATCTCAAATTGAGCCTAAGAAGGTTTTTGAGGCAGTGAAAGATTCCAGTTGGATAGAAGCTATGCAAGAAGAGTTACTGCAGTTCAAATTGCAAGAAGTTTGGGACTTGGTGGACCTTCCAAAAGGTCATAGAGCTATTGGCACCAAGTGGATTTTCAGGAATAAAAAGGATGAGAGAGGTATTGTGATAAGAAACAAAGCAAGGCTGGTGGCACAAGGGTACACTCAAGAAGAAGGCATTGACTATGAAGAAGTGTTTGCTCCAGTGGCAAGGGTAGAAGCAATTAGGCTATTTCTAGCCTATGCCTCATACATGAAGTTCAAGGTATACCAAATGGATGTGAAGAGTGCCTTTCTGTATGGTACAATTGATGAAGAAGTATATGTCTGTCAGCCTCCTGGATTTGAAAATCCATCATATCCAGACAGAGTATACAAACTGAAGAAAGCACTTTATGGTCTGCATCAAGCCCCAAGAGCATGGTATGATACTCTGTCTACCTACCTCTTGGAGAATGGGTTTGAAAGAGGAATAATTGACAAGACCCTCTTCATTAAAAGAAGTAAGAAGGACATCCTATTGGTTCAGATTTATGTGGATGATATCATCTTTGGATCCACAAAAGATCAGATGTGTAGAGACTTTGAAAAGTTGATGCACAAGAGCCTTAAAATGAGTTCAATGGGTGAACTTACCTTCTTCCTTGGGCTTCAAGTGAAACAGAAGAAAGACGGGATCTTCATAAGCCAATCAAAATATGTGAAAGACATCCTGGAAAAATATGGATTAACAGACTCAAAGCCAGCAAGCACACCTATGGAGACTCATAAACAGATCACTGCTGATCTTGAGGGGGAGGATGTTGATGTCCATCTATATAGATCAATGATTGGATCTCTCATATATCTCACAGCCTCAAGACCAGACATCATGTTTCTAGTGTGTTTGTGTTCCAGATTCCAAGTCAAGCCAAAGCAATCACATCAGCAAGTTGTTAAAAGGATTCTCAGATACTTAAGAGGGCAACCTAGATTAGGTCTTTGGTATCCTTATGAATCCAACTTTGACTTGATTGCTTATTCAGATAGTGACTTGGGAGGTGCTAGCATGGACAGAAAGTCTACTTCAGGAGGATGTCAACTTTTGGGTGCAAGACTAGTATCTTGGCAGTGTAAGAAGCAAACCACAGTGTCCTTATCAACAACAGAAGCTGAGTATATTGTTGTTGCAAGTTGCTGCTCTCAGGTTCTATGGATTCAAAATCAGATGCTGGACTATGGGGTAACCTTTCTTCACACTCCAATATTTATTGACAATAGCAGTGCTATAAGCATTGTTAACAATCCAGTCAAGCACTCCAAAACAAAGCACATTGAGATCAGGTATCACTTTATCAGAGATTGTAATGAAAAGAAGCTAATTCAAGTTGCTAAAGTTCATACTGACAACCAGTTTGCTGATCTATTCACTAAAGCTTTTGATGTGGGGCAGATTCACATTCTTGGTCACAAGTGTGGGCATGATCAACTCTGAATGAGCTCATGTTTTAAAAAGTGTTTACATACCTGTTATTGGGTTATTCTATAGTGCTACTAACATCTTTCTCAGGAAGTTATTACCTTGCTTAGAGTACCTTAAGCTTCAAAAAGTGTAAGTATGGTTAATGCTGCCAGTGCAGTTTTAATACTGCCAGTGCACAGTTAATACTGCTAGTTAGTTAATACTGCTAGTGGTTAATATTGCTCTCAGTTAATACTGCTAGTTAAGTTAATACTACTAGTGGTTAATACTGCTCACAGTTAATACTGCTAGTTAGTTAATACTACTAGTGGTTAATACTGCTCTCAGTTAATACTGCTAGTTAGTTAATACTGCTAGGAGTTAATACTGCTTATGTCTTGAATCGTATAAATACCCTTTTTGTCCGCCCAAAAGTTCATAACGACTCTTTGCTTTCTATTCATCTTCTCTCTAACCCTTTTCTCTCAAGCACCAAGTGTTGCAGTCCAGAATACTCAAGCACAATGGCATCCATGGCATTCATTGATGAGCACAACGAGATTGCGATGCTACAGAAGCCGAAACAAGCTGATGGATTCAACCAGATTGTGGATTTTCTCAAGTCCAGCCACATTGCCCATGCTCTCACTGTGTCACCAACAATATACATAGAGCATCAAAGACAGTTCTGGGCGAATGCCACCATAGTCACAGAGAATGGTGTGCAGATAATCAAGACTAGGGTGTGCGACAAACCCTTGTCAGTCTCTGAAGAAGTGATATGCATCTGTCTACGTCTAGACGATACTGCAGGTATTACTTCTATTCCAAATGAGGACTTGTTCTCAAATCTTTCAAGAATGGGGTATGGAGGCCAATTGGGTGGTTTCAAATTTTCAAAAGCCAAATTTTATACCCAATGGCGTTTTCTTGTTCATACCCTGATGCATTGTATTTCCAAAAAGACTACTGGATGGAGTGAGTTTAGCAGTACCATTGCTTATGCTTTGGTCTGCTTGGCCACTGCCAGAAAGTACAATTTCTCTAGAATGATTTTCAGTGATCTTGTATCAAACTTGGGAAGCAAAAAGAGTTTTTATATGTACCCCAGGTTTGTACAGGAAGTTATAACCCATGAATTGACGGATATACCTCACTTTGATGAGGTATATGTACCAAAAATTCCCAAAGGTAAGGTCTTTTCAAACATGAAAAGATCTCCATTGGACTCGGAAGGAGTTGACACCCCATTGTTCTCTACAATGATGGTGGTGTCCCACAATGAAGAAGGTATGGCAGCAGGGTCAAGGCCCTCATTAGACCATCCCACTGCTAGCCAATCCCAACCTTCACCCTCAATATCAATCCCTCAGTCTCTTGTATAAAAGCCAACTTCTCCAATAACCCAAACTTACATAAGGAAAAAGGTAAAGAAGGCTCCTTCCCTTCTTGTACCTTCACCCACTGAGCCTTTAAGCCCTCTAATGGAGAATTCTCCATTAGAGAATATCTACAGGGAAACCACAGGGGTGTCTCCCAACCCCATGGAGGTGCTCACTGAGGAGATGTTTGAGCATATGGGTGCTAAGCCTGCCACTACTCCTGCTAACACAGAGGAGGTCAGTGGTAACATAAATAAGACCTTCCCCATGGCAACTTTGGGTGAGCAATCATCCAAAGGTCCCAGGTGCCAAAAACCACGGGGGTAGCAGGTGCTTCTGCTAGGCAGAAGACCTCTACTACAAAAAGATGCCATGATACTTCAAAAGAGGGTAACACTTCTGGAGAAGGTGAGGACAGATATAACTACTATGAATTGATGGAAACAATGGGAAACATAAACATGGATGTGATCAAGCAGGGGAAAGAAATAGAAGAGCTGAAACTGATAGTTCTGTCTCAACAAGAACAGATTGTCAACTTGAAGCAAATGGTGAAGAAATTGATTCTGCAAAAGAAGAAGAAACAGTTTGTGCTAAGAAGGAGGAAACCAGTGACTGATGCTCCCAAAAAGGGGGAGTCAGAAGCTGATGTCAACATGGAAGATGTCAAAGAAAAGGGGGAGCAAGAAAAAGTTGATTTTGAGGGGGAGCAACAAGCTGTGGAAACTGAGTCTGTACAAGAAGCACAAAAAGAGAAAGCAACATTAACAGAACAAGAAGCAGTAACAGTTAATGCTGTTGGGTCAAGCCAAGCAGCAGAAACTGTTAATACTGTTGAACTGAAAGAAGCAGCAGAAATAGTGCAAGAAGTTCTGACAGATCTTGAGATTGCAGAAACCGTAATCAAAGCCAAGCATGATACTCCCAAGGTCATATCAAAGGCCAAAGGAGTTGTCATCAAAGAACAAGGTGAAGTGATCAAGAAAGATAGTGTAGAGAAGAAGGTCAGCAAAGACAAAGGCAAATCTAAAATGGTGGAATCTGATCAACCAATCAAAAAGCAAAGGTTGGTTGAGTTAGATGAAGCTTTGGCCCAGAAGATGCTGGCTGATATTGAAAAAGAAGAAAGAGTTCAGGTTGAAAAGGACAGAGAGATGGCTAAGGCTCTAGCTGCTGAACTGAATGAAGCTTATCAACAAAGCCTGGCAACTGAAATTGTAGAGAAGAAAGCTGCAACTCTGAAGAAATCTGTGGTGGTCAAAACAGCTACAAAGAAGAGACAACCCTCAAAGACATTATTAGGTACCCAAGAGAGAAACAAGATGATTACATTTCTCAAGGGTGTTATAGGAGTCAGAAAGGAGATGTTCTCTAAGATGTCTTTTGAGAAGATTAAAGAGCTATATGATTCAGAGATGCTAAAGCTTCAAGGGAATGAAACTGCAAGGGTGGAGATGGAGAAGAGAATGAAAGAAAGCAATGATTTTATGATAGAAAAACCTTTTCCAGATGAGCAAGAAACACCACCAAAGAAAGAAGCCACTCTTGGTGAAAGTCTAAGGACTTTAAAAAGAACCAAGATGATGGCAAGAAGAAAGTCAACCAAGAAGCCTAGAATAGCTGAAGGAGAAGCTGAGAAGGTTGTTGAAGAAGAAGGGGCACCTAAGTCATCTAAAAAGAATGAACCAGCAAGAACTGATGATGTAAATCTATACATGGTAGTGATGGACAAAGTGCCTGAACCAATTTCAGCAGAACCTATTGGTGTGAAGCCTCCTGAGGTCATTCTATGGGACACAATGAAGATTGATGGCAAGGAATACATAAGGCTCAAGAGGAAAGATGAGAAGTTTGAAGTGTATAACACTTGGGCAAAGATTGTCAGAACATGCTCCAGGTCAGATCTTGAAGAAATGTTTGAGATAGGTATGAAGTTGTATGCAGATCAACTGAAAGCTTCAGAGATTTCAATTACAAAATTAGTGATGGAGTATCTGTGTATGATGTTCAAACCTGAAGAAGTGGAGCATGTCATCAGAAATGTGTTCAAAACTGTCAACAATTGGACTCTATATGAAACTAGTGGAGTATATGCACTAACTATGGACTTAAATCACATAGAGTACTTCCTAGTGGATAGAGTGTACAATCACAGCAGACTAAAGCTTCATGCAATGTTGAAGAAGAAGCTAGGATGTTTTCCAAATTCAGAGATGGCTAAGTATTTGATTCAAAGAACAATCAATCAGAGTTTGGGGTTGGATGCAAATACTGGTGTATGAGCCATGAAGTTTTGGGAGCATCTAAGAAGATCATTTGAAGAACTTGACTTCTCTTCCTAAAAGTCAAGTTAGGGGGAGATTGTTGGGAAATTCAGAAATACACAAGTAAAGTTAATACTGCTGATCAAGATTAGTACTGCTAAGTCAAGACTAATACTGCTAGAGGAGATTACTACTGCTAAGCAATTTTAGTACTGCTAGTAGTTAGTACTGCTGAACATTAATATTGCTCAAAGTATTAATACTGCTGAAGACTTAGTGCTGCTTATGAGATAATCAAGATTCGTGCAGATCAAGTTTGAAGATTATGGAAAGCTTGGAGATAAAGATGGAAGATTATTTTAAAGATCTTTTATTAGTTGTAATTATCTTTTATCTTCAGTATATATATAATAGTTTATTTTTGATAAAAAATAACACTTAGAGAATTCTGAGTTTTTGTTTTAATAGATAGAATCAAGCTCAAGGTTTGTAATCCTAATTCTAGAGAAGTAGAATTCGTATTGGTGAGCATGTTCATCAATATTGAGGTTGAGTATTGAATCTTGTAGCTTTATAATCATTCAATAAAGTTTACAAGTTGTTCTTCTGATTCACTGTTTTCATAGATTATTGAATATTAAAGTGTTATTCCGCAAACTCCTTTAATATTGTTTCTGAGTGTTTATTCTTGTTAAGAATTAAGATCCTGACAAAGTCATAACAATACGTATAATTGACATGCCTCCTCATAAACCTCTTGACAACTTCCAAAGCAATGATTATGTTTTCCGGTCAAACGATCATATTTATGAGTAAATGATATATGTATTCAATGTCATCCACATTAAAGTGATGAAAGTCAGCTTCTAAAAATCCACAGTGTGTCAGATCTCTTCTTTGCACATAGAAAACCGAATACCAGACCTTCCTTTGAAACTTCCTCATTTTGACTTCTTTTACAGTTACAATTCCTGACTTGTTCTTAACATACTTCTCCGCTTTTTTCACCCAGCTTATCATCCTGACATACTCTTCCTGAATTTCTGTAGGTAGATGAGACACACCCAGAACGTTGTAGATATCCATCCTTCTAAGTCTGTGTACAAAAATCTTCTTCATTTCTTCTTCCAGAAATGGTGCTCTCAGAGCATTTTTCGAATGTCTTATTTGGGCTTCTGTGGGTACTAAAGGTGCTTCAGGTTGGTTTGAGGGACCGACTTGAGTTTCTATTGGGTTGGAAGGAAAGTGAAATTCAGGTTTGGCTTCGGTGTTAGGTTCAGGTTAGTTTTCAGGTTGGTTGTCATGGATTGGTCTAGGGAATCTGTTTGGGCTAGGAAGGTTTGTTTGGCTAGGTGGATTTTGTGGGCTAGGAATTTGTTGTTTTACAGCGCTAGGCTGTCTTTCTGGGCTAGATAGGTTAATTAGGCTAGGGATAGGTTGGTTAACTGGGCTAGATATGTTTAGTGGTTGTTCAGTAGGTTCTGAGAGGTTTATTTCCTTGAAGGATGGTATTTCAGTTGGGGTTCTGGTAGTTTCTAGAAGTTCATACTGCACTGGGCTCAGTTGGATGTCATCTGGAGTGCACGTAAGGATATCCAGGATGTTCTCATTACCTTCATCATCTGATCCCATCAGTCTATCTCTTTCCTCCTCCTTCAACTTCCAAAAATTCTCATACTTCTCATTGGTCGTTTCATCTTCATCAGATGATAGATCAACTATATCAATGGCCTGTATCCTAGTAAGCATTATGATCTCCTCCATTGTAGCAACCTTAGGCTTTTTGCAACCCTCGGTTCTACCTCCTCATTAACATATAACACAATCTCTGTCCTTTCCTCAGCATCAACTGGCTTATCATGTCTAACATCCGTCATCTACACATCTTCTACCACTTGAGTACCACCCAGAGCAACTTCAGATTCAATGACAGTACTTTGTCTCTTAGTTATCTCCCCCTCATGATCTAGATCAGAATCATGATCATGTCTTCTTTTGGTAACTTCCTGAACTTTACAAGATTCCTGAACTGCTCTGGTAAGATCTTGAAGATGTTGTAACACTTCAGACTTGAATGCGTTGAATTCTGAGATTGAAACAGTTTTTGAAGGTACTTGAGATCTTAACAACGCAACAAAATCTGCATTTGTATCATCAGAATACTTTGGAATCTCTGCAGCTCTCATGAATCTTTTCTCCTTTTTATCCACATTCTCATAGACAACCCCAAGTTCTGATACCGAATGTAAGTTCCCAAATCAAGCAAAACAAACTAAATCAATGAATTTGACATTTAATTCTAGAGAGAAAGAGTAGAGAGAAAACTCGCATGTCATTGATCTAACAATATTGCAAGTGAAACAAGAACTCTCACAATACATTAATATGCTTATAAACCTATTAAACACTCACATAGCTAAACTCTCACAACCCTTTGACTAAACAACATTGACTATCTTGTACTAATCAAGACTTTGACTTTTGACAACTTTGACTTTCTTTGACTTTTCATTTACAAAGACTTTTACTCTAAATCTTGAATACAATAATGTACTAACAAGAAGAAAGCTGAAAAGGTGGTTACTGATCCTGTTGTCCTGGTAGTAAAGAAGAAAGAAAGGAAATCTGTGAGCCTAAAGAAGAAGAAGAAAATTATAGTTTCTGAATCTGAGGAAGCTGATAGTGAAGAGGATTCTGAGTCAGATGACTGCGAGAATCTAAAATAAGCTATGCTATTGTTGACAAAATCCTTTCAAAAGAAATTCTACAAGAAGCCTGGTTTGAACAGTCAGAGATACTCTTCAGGTTCAAGAAACTACGAACACAAGGAAAGAACTGAAGGAAAAAGGATGGAAGAGAGAAGGCCTGAGGAGAAGAGGTATAGATTTGAGGAGAAGAAAGAGGCACAGCTAGTGAAGTGCTACAACTGCGGAAAACTCGGCCACTTTGCAAAGGATTGCCGAAATCCTAAGGTCCGCAATTCTGAGTATTACAAAAATAAGATGCTTTTGGGCAAGCAACAGGAGGCTGGCAAAGCACTTATGGCCGAGGACGAATACTGGCTTGATCATTCCGATGAAGAGGATACAGAAGAAAAGGCTCATATGTGTTTTATGGGAAAGGATGAGAATGAAGCTGAAGCTGATTCAGACTATGAAGACAACGAAGAGGTATGTGATATGTCTGAATCAGATTTTTTTAATCAATTGCAAGCCATGATGGTTCAACTCCAGAAATTAGAGTGTAAGCTTAAACGTGAGAAAGGTATCATTAAAGAGAAAAACCAGTCGATACTGAAACTTAGCAAGGATATTGCTGAGAAGAACGTATTGATTGAGGCTTTGCACAAAAACATTGATACCAGCGCAAAAGAAAAGACTATAATTCATAATGAACTATATGAAACTACTTCAAAATATAAACTGTGTGAATTTGAGGCTAAAGAAATTGGGAAAAAGTGTCCATCACTAAAGAAGGAAAAAAATCTTTATCTGAAAAAGTGAATATTTTGGAGGAAAAACTTTATACTCTAGGTCAATCTAAACAAACCATTCACCTGAACAAGCCTATGGAGAGTAGTGAATGTTGGGGTCTTGGTTACGAGAACCCACACTATCTTAAAAAGGGTATTTCTAAAGTGCCAGCCTTATATGATTTTCTATTTTTAAAACTGGCACCACAATACCCTGAACTTAAAGTTAAATGGACTAAACTTTTAGAAAAGGATGAAGCTAAGGAAAGGGAGAAAAGAAAGAACAAAACTAAAATGCAACTTCCATTTAGATATGAGAAGTTGAATTATAGTTACAGTTCTGATAACTCAAAATTTCTTTCAAATGACTATTTACAAAGTTATTCTATAGAGGAGTTGGAGGCTAAACCAGTTGAAGGTAAAATTTATGTACCTCCTTTCATGTTAGAAAGTAAAATTTCTGAACTCGAGAACACTCTGGTAGAAGAAAAAGGATTTTCACTAATCTAGAACAAATTGTGTTTTCAATTGTGTTTATCAATTCTGATTTTTCAAAGACTTCCAAAGATTCAAAATTTGATGATGTTAAAAGTCTGTTGAATGAAGAGTTTGATTTCTTAAACTCTGATGGTGATTTAGATGATTGTGTTGCTCAATTTGATTTCAATGAAAAACTTCCTGATTATTCACAGTTTATAATCAATTCTTTTGGATTACCAACTGTGTTCGAGAAAGGTGAAACATCAATGAAAGTTGATGAACCAGTTTCTGTGAATACCAAGAATGCCAAAGGTAAAAAGAAAAGAACTCGACATTCACATAAATGGACAACCAATGGTAAGTCAAAGAACAAGCAATCTTTCAAATCTCACAGTTCTAACTTTAAAAGTTCAAATGTTTCAAATGTGAATAAGAGAAACACTAGAGTAAGATCAGAATGGCGACCAAAGAAGAATATTGATGAGACATCAAAATCATCTTCTGATATTTCTTGTAACAGAAAAACTGATAGTAAACATGATGTAATTGAAAATGTTGCTTTTAATAATCAAAAATTTGTAACTTTTTACAAGAAATATGCAATAAAGAAATTATTCCAATTATCTCCGTCTGCTTGAAACTCTTCTACTTATCATAATCATGTCTATTCTTATAATTCTCTTGCTTCAAAAGATTTTCAAAAGAAAAGAGGACCCAAATTTAAATGGGTGCCAAAATCTTGTGCTAACACTGTAGGACCCATCTTTAAATGGGTACGTAAAACAACTGTTTTGTGATTTCTCCTGTGCAGACCCGTCATATGTGGTACTTGGATTCTGGTTGCTCCAAACATATGACCGTGCAGAAAGATTTATTGTCTAGTTATACAGAGAAATATTGCGGAACAGTTCGATTCGGGAATGACATGTTTTCACCTATTCTGGGATATGGTGATGTGATTCAAGAGAACATAACGATTAAGAAGGTGAGCTATGTTGAAGGTCTAGGACATAACCTATTCAGCATTGGAGAGTTCTGTGACAAAGACTTAGAGGTTAATTTCAAAGCCAAGAGGTGTAGTGTGCATACTAAAGATGGTAAGGAACTCTTGGTCGGGACAAGAAAGTCAAGCCTCTACACAATCAACTTGTCAAAAGTCAAGACTGACAATGAGGTGTGTCTACTATCAAAAGCTTCGTTGCAACAGAGTTGGTTATGGCATCGAAGGCTTTCTCACCTGAACTTTCGGTATATCAACAAGCTGGTCACGGGTAATTTGGTGAAAGGACTTCTAGAGCTCAAGTATGTTAAAGAACATCTCTGTGCAACGTGCGAGAAAGGCAAGATGAAAAAAGCCGCTCATAAGCCAAAGCCTGAGCCAAGTACAAGTTCTACCTTGGAGCTACTGCATATGGATCTCTGTGGTCCGATGGGTACTCAAAGCATAAACGACAAAAAGTATGTGTTAGTGATTGTGGATGATTACTCAAGATACTATGACCCAGATTACTAGCATATGTTTAACACACAGATTAAGAACACAATTTTATATCAAATCAAAAGATTTACAATTAGTCACAGATCTAACTTTTAGTCACAAGTCTCACGTGTTCACTGTATGTGTGCGAGTTCTTACCACATTCTGAAATTCGTATCTTTGTGTGTGCGTGCGTACAAATCTAACACAAAGACAACCTATTTATACTAAGTCAACATTGGTTGACTTTTACAACACAAACTCTTGAACTATCAAACTATTACAACTTTCACCCTCTATTTAATCTTGAATACAATTCTAGTCTAACAATCTCCCCCTTTGAATTCAAGATTAAAAAGTTTTTTACAATTATCTTCAGGTCTTCTTATCATCAGAAATGATCTTCAGCAAAAATAATTTTCAGTTTTAAATCTTGAAAACTTTGACGTCTTCAACAAACTTTGATAACGCTTGAAATAAGTTTCCTCGTTTGACTTTTCCAACAACTTTGACATATTCTTCACAAACATTGAAGTCTTCAAACTTTGACTAACTTCAAAAACTTTCAAACCTTGTCATTCTTCAAACTCTCTTTCTTTTCTCAGCTTTTTTAATCAACTTGTAACTGGCTTGAACTTTGAACAACTGAAACTTTGTATCGGACTTTGAAAATTTGAAATTCTCCCCCTTTTTGATAATATCAACTTTAGTCTAACTTAGAAAACTTGATATATCTCCCTCCTTTTTGATGAATTGTGAGAATCAGAATCATCAAAACTTTTTCAAGGTTAGCTCAGTCTTTGAACGATTTCCCCCAAACCATCTAATAAGCACAATCTTCATGATTAACAATCTCCGCTTCTTGGTAAGATATGATCATTCTCCCCCAAACTGATCTGATAATGAGCCTGCCGTCAATTCACGAAATGTATTTATCCAAATCTTTTAAAATTCAGACAAAATAGAATGGTAACCCTGAATCAACAAATGAAACAATTAGGAATGTCTGTCAGTAACACAAAGTTACTGTGTACAATGAATGTACAATGGAAGGAGCTTGAGATGACGTTCACTCCCCAGGACTTCCATTCAATCATTGAAAAACATAAGGTATTTTCTATGAATGTTCTGACAAAAAAATATATTTTATGTGTGCTCGTGATTGTGTATAAAAGAATTAGCACAATGATTGCTATTAAGGCTCAAAGTTATGTAAACCAATGAGACAACAATGGTTATACATAGACTCAACGTGCATGATGAAAGGGTCGAAGGTGGGGCAACTTTCCTTCTTTTTCAATATCGGTATCTTCCGAGTGAAGAACCAATAGCGTATGTGTTGCATCCCAGAAAATGTGAAACATTCTCTTTTGGAGAAAAGAATGAGTAGCTGGTGGGGTGTTTGCAAGAGTTGGCATGGGCTTACTGCCTTTTTCAATGATGGTCACCAAAGAATGTGAACCAATCAGTAGATGTGGCTGCCCGACTCAGAAAGAGTTGGTGCAGAGTCTGATATTCTTTTACTCTGTTCTAACACCCTCTTTCTTTTTTAATCATTTAAGCTCACTTCTAACCAATCTCTCTTTTCCATTTTACCTCTTCACACACCAACACTCAAATCTTTTGACCCATCTCCCCTCAATCACTCAAAGGATTACTTCCGGGGTAGGAAACACTGGTTAACGTGAATCCATGGAAGTTCAGTTAAGCTCACACATTTAATCCCATGTATTTTCCTAAAAGAATGTATTGCCTCAATGATTTTCTTGACATTTAAGCGCAAGAAATCATATGTCAGTATATGTATGCTCATAACAGATAAGAATGAAATTTGAGCATTTTAAACATTTAAGATTTCTCAAAACTTTATATGAATGAATAATCATGAAAGAATAGAAATGTTTTGAGAATCTGACAATGATTTAAATCAAATCAAAATTCATGAAGAATAATATTTTGGGAAATCAAAGACGTAAAATGTTTATACGAACAAAATATAAACATATTAATAATGAAAGCACAGATAATGATGAAATGATGTCTGATCTCAAACAATGTAGAATAGCAAATGGGAGTATTACCATAGAAAGATTTAACATTTGATACATGGTAATAACAAAGTCAAGAAATGTACTGAACCGATGTGTGTATGAATACTTGACAAAGTATATGAAAAGAAAATACACAAGTATTATTCTGTAAGAACACATGGTCAGATAAGCATCAAAGTATCCAAGATCATTTAAAAGCACACTTCTCAATTAATGAAAACAATTTAAGAATAGGAAGTGGTTTGAACATTTATTCCAAAAATGATTTCACAAGTGAAAGTTGTTCATCTTTCAACAAGTGTTAAAGTGTAAGATATAGAAAGATATACCTGTATGCTCCCCCTAAAATGAATATTATCATTTAAGCTTCCTCGAAATTTGTAACAATTCAAATTATTAGAAAAATATAACAATGAAAGTCTAATGAATTCTTATATCTCCTCCCCCTAAAAGATATAACAGTGTAATATTAATAACTTCCCCCTCAAATAAAAAAACTTCTTTAAAAATATTATCTAATAAGCAGCCTACAGAAGAAAAACATTTGAGATCGGGTTCTGAATAGTAGTATTTAGAATCCATGATTACATATTCTCCGGTGAGAATAGTAATGTGCAATTTACCAATGAGGAACAGGTCCTGATCTGATGTAATCAGAAACCATAGTTCTAAAACATTGAGAAACGGGTCTTGAACTGTTTTATCCAAGAGCCATTGTTCTTTCTCCGAAGTACGAGTCCTAGACTGCTTTGTCTAGAAGTCAATGTTCTTTGAAGAACGAGTTCTGAACTGTTGTATTCAGAAGTCTTGGTTCTTTCTCCCCCTTAGTCTTTAATTGCATGCAACACAGGTTTAGCTTTTGGTATCCACTGGTATTTGGATCATGAAGTTGTTGTTCTAGTAGGAGATATAAAATAAGAACCATACCATCTATTTTCATAAACTTTGTTTACAAAATCATTTGAGTCGCAGTAAGAACAACTAATTTTCTTTTGAGTTAACCTGATCAATTGATTTATAGTGTGGATCAGATCAGGTTTGCCAAAAGTTTTACCTTTTGAAGCATAGTTCCTTTTAGCTTTTAATGTTGTATGCACATATGAATTTTCTTCTTTCTTCTTCTCCTCCGAAGATCCCTGAATTCTCCAATACCAATTCTATTTATCTTTCTCATCTTTCTTTCTCCAGGTCATTTTCTGCTGAGTTTTATTCCTTTTGATGTGACCTGAACCATCAACATTTTTGTCATAGAAAAGGCTAGAAGGACGAATCTGATCATTTGATTTAGAAGTATGAATGTCAACTGAATCAAATAAAGGATTAATAGAAACATGTGTGAAAATTAAACTTGAAGCTGATTTGAATGAATATTCGGATGCAGCTAGATCATCTCTTGGTGATTGAGCTATTGATTCAGGCGTCTTGTGCTCGGTCAGCTTCACCTTAAACATGATCTCCTCAAGTTCTTTGATCTTTGTAGACAGACAATTTCTTTCCTTTGACAGTATGTCAAACTTCTTATGCAACTCAGATTTTGCATTCTTTTTCTTCTGAATGTTTGTTGATAGCTCAGATAGCTTTCCATTCAGCTTCTTTATCTCAGCTTCAAATGCTTTCTTTTCTTCTCCAAAATCTTTCTTTACACACTTTTGCTCAGCTATCTTTTTCTCCTTATCAAACTTATCTCTCTCCATTATGATTACTTTCTCAAAGTCTGAAACTTGTTGAGAAAGCTTTATGCACTTCAGCTCCATGGATTTCTTCTCTTCAAAAGCTTTATGCACTTCAACTCCTAAGTCTGAAATTTTCTTTTCTTTAATCGCTTTCTCTTTTAGCATGTTTATTTCAACTTCCAAACTGAACACTTTAACTTTCAACTTATCTCTTTCAGCATAGAGTAGAGAATTTGACTTTCTAAGTGCATCAGATGTCTCACTGGCAATATTTGCTCTTCTTCTCGGTTCATCTAGTTCTCTATGTATTGATTCCTTCTTTGACCAGCTTAAGCTAGAATTAAGACTTTCAGAACTTTTCAGCTTGTCTTGAAGATTTAAGATCTCTTTCTCTTTAGATACAATTATTCCTACAAAATTAATCTTTGAGTTAGAAATGCATTCTGAGCAAATAAAGTCTTTCTTTAAATATTTATCATCTTTCAATCTATTAATTTGTTCATGAAGAGATGCATTCTGAATCTTCAGATTCTTGATTTCAGCTTCCATGGCCAGAATCTCTGGCATATATGCTAAGGCACAGTCTATTTTCGTCAACACAATATTTCCTTTTTCATCAATGTATGGCATTTTGACAATCAAATCTGCACACAACAAAAAAAATTAGCTAGTAATGATCTTTAATCAAAAAATCAGAAAAATCACTATTGAAAATACAGAAAAATCACACAAAAATGATTACAAGTACAGAATTCGTATAGCACACTCTACAAGCAATTCGCATGCAAGAATTCGAATACAAGAATTCGTATGATGTAATTCGCAAGACACTAAAAAACAAGAATTTCAGTATAGAATTCGTATAGCTCACACATAATTCGTATGTCACACACAACAAGCAATTCGCATGAAAGAATATAAAAAGGATACGAATTCTTATCTTTTTTGCGTATCATAGTAACACGAATTCTGAGCTTTTCGCAGATAGCAGTGTGTGAATTCTTGCCAATTCGTAAGGTGAGGGGAAGAATAAGGAAAAAGTGGGAGAGATGACTTTCAAAGCCACTCTCCCAGCTGATTTCATGGCGAATGACGTTCTCGAAAGAGACGTTATTTTTCCCCACTTGGAAAAATTTCTTCTCCCGACCTTTTACGATCGTTACAAGGAGTCTAGGGTGGAAGACACGGGAGACCATGCCACTGGTCTATCCTTCATGGTAATTACATTTCACCTTTATTTCCTTTGTTTACTTGTTCTGTTTTTAATCCTTTTGCTACTGTTGTAGGCTTTTCAAGCTTGTTTGAGCTTTTATGCTCAAACAGAAGGCATGAGGGCGTCTTTTCCTGAAGTTAAGAAGAGGGCTGATGAGTCTCTTGAAAAGGAGAAGGTCGCCCTAAAGGCGGTCGAGGCTGAGAAGATAAAGATCGAGAGCCTCAAGGTTAAACTCGTTGAAGCCCAAAATGAGAAGGTCGAGTTTAGGGATCGTGTCCTTGAACTTGAGGCGTTAACGACCAAACTGGAGATCTAGAAAATAAAAGCCACCACTGATGCTGCTGCTTATGCTGATGAAGTTGCGTCTCTCCAGAAGAAGGTCGAAGGTTTGGAGGACGACGTCAAAGACTTGGAGGAGGAGAATCAGCAGCTTGAAGCCTTCTCTCGTCTCACAGCCAGGGCTGCTTTGATGAGACGTCATCTGAGTGGAAAAAATCCCATGACGTCGGCCGCTGAAGAACTCAAGACTTATCTTGAGAAGGTGGGGACTGAAAGGGACCTCGACGAGGATGACGATCTGGACGGGAGTGATGGTGGAGAAGAGGAGATGGTAGCAAGGACGGACGACGTGCAAGAACAGTCTAGCGTTCCTTCTCCTCAGCTTTAAGGTCAAAGATCAATCGCTGCTGATCCGGTGGAATATCTTCCTTGTCTTGAATCTTGGCCTTGACATTGTCGATGGTGTCGTTGTTCTCGATTTCCGAAATAGTTTTGCCTTTTGAATCTTTTAAAGGTTGATCGTCTGTGATCGTCCTTTAACACTTGTAACTTCCTTTTTTAAAAGACAAGGTTTCTTTTTGTCTATCAATGTTTATATTATGTTTTTATACTTGATTGTACGTCGAATAAAAGATGGACAAACATTCACTTAGACCATCACTTAAAAAGAAATCAATTGAAACTTTTGATCACCCTTAGGTAATTTATAGTAATGGTTCTGGATTCTAAATATTGAACATAAAGTACAGATTTTAACCTTTGAAACCCATTAAGATCGAACATTTCGTTCACTGATGAATTGTGTCCCGTTGTCGCACGTTATTTCAGATGGAATTCCAAACCTACAAATGATGTTAGTTTGGATAAAAGAAACGACTTATTTGTCCCGAATCTGGGAGAAAGCCGCTGCTTCGACCCATTTAGAGAAATAATCTGTTAAAACTAAAAGGAATACCTTTTGCCCGGGGGCAGGTGGTAATTTCCCAACAATATCCATTCCCCATTTCATAAAGGGCCATGGGATCAATGTCGAGTGCAAAGGTTCCGAGGGTTTATGAGACATACCTGCGTGTCTTTGACATGCGTCGCATGACTGTACGTACCTGATAGCATCTTGCCTTAATGTCGGCCAATAGTAACCTTGTTGTGATACCCGGTTAGCTAGACTGCGACTTCCTGAATGATTTCCACATTCACCGTCGTGTATATCTTGTAGAATTTTCTGGACTTGCGTCTTGTTGGTGATACATCGTAGATTCAGGCCAGTCGAAGATCTTCGATATAATTGTCCTCGGATAATAACGTACCTTGATGCTTTAAATCTAATCTTTCTTGCTTCCATTCTGTCATCAGGCAGTTGATCGTTCTCCAGATAATTTTTAATGTCTTCCGACCAAGAGTTTTCTTCCTCAATCGATGCGACCAAAATATTACCATCGTCTTTGATGGATGGTATTGTAAGGTGAACTATTGGGACATTGTCGAACGTCGTTTGATTAAGTGTTGACCCCAAATTGGCTAATGCATCAGCTTGGGTATTCTGATCTCTTGGTATTTGCTCGATTACAAAGCGACTGAATTTCTTTGCTTCCTCCTTTACTATTTTATAATAAGCAATCATCCTTGAATCTTTTGCTGCGAACTCTCCATTAACTTGGTTAACCACTAGGGACGAATCGCTCCGGACATGCAAATGTGTTGCCCCCAAATCGTGAGCAATTTTGATTCCTGCAATTAGTGCTTCATATCCTGCCTCATTATTTGTAGCTTTGAAATCGCACCGTATGGAGTATACTATTTTGCCCCCTTGTGGGGACTGTAGGACGACACCCAGGCCTGTTCCGCGTATGTTTGACGAACCATCAACGTCGAGCGTCCAAGTGGTGTCGTGCGAAGTCGCCACAATTAACTCATCGGACGACATTGTGCTTTCCAGTTCTGGACTGAAATCTGAGACAAAATCTGCTAAGACCTGCGATTTGATCGCCGTCTTGGGCTTGAAATCCAAATCAAAATTGTTGAGGTAGATGCTCCACTTAGCTAGTCTTCCTGTTAATTCAGGTTTTCTTAACACATACTTTAATGGAAAGTTAGTTACCACAATTATAGGATGTGACTCAAAATAATGTTGTAGCTTCTTAGCGGCCATGACTAACGAAAGTAAAAGTTTTTCTATAGACGAATACCTGGTTTCTGCGTCTAATAGAGTTTTACTTACATAATAGATTGGCAATTGTCGTCCATCGGTTTCTCGTATAAGAAATGCACTTACTGAATTAATGCTGACGGATAGGTAGAGTTGAAGAGCTTCACCTTTCTCAGGTTTGGAGAAGAAAGGAGGCGACATCATGTATTTCTTGAGTTGTTGCAACGCCTCTTCGTGCTTATCAGTCCACTCGAACCCTTTATTTTTTCGCAGGACATTGTAGAATAAGTGACATCTGTCGGACGACCGAGAGATGAACCGGTTCAATGCTGCTACACGTCCTGTTAGACGTTGGACTTCTTTAAAATTTCTGGGCGATTTTAGCTCGACAATTGCTTTGATTTGATCTGGGTTAGCTTCGATTCCTCGTCGTGTGACCATATAACCGAGAAATTTGCCAGCTCTAACTCCAAAAGAACATTTTGTCGGATTCAACTTCATCTTGTATTTTCGCAAAATGTCGAACGAATGCTTCAAATGTCCTATATGATCGTCCATATGCTTTGATTTGACAAGCATGTCGTCAATGTATACCTCCATAGTGTCGCCCAAATGCTCTTTGAACATCATATTCACCAATCGTTGATACGTCGAACCTGCATTCTTAAGACCAAAAGGCATTACCTTGTAACAATAAATACCTTTATCCGTCATGAAAGCCGTTTTTTCTTGATCGTCGGAATGCATCAATATCTGGTTATACCCAGAATACGCGTCCATGAACGTAATTAATTCATGTCCTGCTGTAGCATCGACCATAGAGTCGATATGTGGCAACGGAAATGGATCTTTCGGGCAGGCTTTATTAAGATCGGTGAAATCAATGCATACTCTCCATTTACCATTTTTCTTTTGGACGACAACAACGTTGGCTAGCCAATCTGGATACTTGACTTCTCGTATTTTTCCTGTTTTAAGCAAATTATCAACTTCATCGTTAATAACTTTATTTCTCTCAGGAGCAAATTTCCGTCTTTTCTGTTGAACAGGTTTGAATGACGGATCGATGTTGAGTTTATGAGAAATAATACTCGGATCGATGCCCACCATGTCTTCGTGCGTCCAGGCGAAGCAATCATAGTGATCCTGCAAAAAAGAAATTAGTTGCTTTTTGAAGGAAGGGTCGAGCGTCGAACCTACATAAACCATCTGATCAGGTTATCCTGGTTTAGGACGACAACTTCCAAGCGATAGTCGTCGTCAGTCCCAGGAACGTCCTGGTTCTGTAATTGCTATACTGTTTGCTTTGGAGGCTTCAAAGAAACTTTGTAACATTCCCTAGCAACCTTTCTTTCGCCTTTGATCTCCTGTACTCCCCATTGCGTGGGAAATTTCAAAGTTTGGTGGTACGTCGAAGGTACAGCTTTCATGTCATGAATCCAAGGTCGCCCAAGGATAACATTATAAGCTGATGAGCAATCGACGACATTGAACTTCGTCTGTCTGTTGATTCCTTTAGCATATACTGGGAGTGTGATTTCCCCCATGGTGTTTGTCGCTCCACCATTAAATCCAATGAGTGTGGTCGAACGCCGTGTAATCTCAGATTTGTCGATGCCCATCGCTTTTACTGCATCAAAAAAGATAATGTTAGCTGAACTACCTCCGTCGACGAGTATCCTTTTTGTCAGACAATTTCCAATACTCAATTGGATAATCAGTCCGTCATGATGTTTCTGATGTACGTCATCGAGATCCGCCTGGTCGAATGTCAAGGGCATAGCCTCCAGTTCTGCGTCCTCTTTGAGTCGTGTCTCCTTTGGAATTGGTCGGTCATCGGGATCGTGACTGGCATGTCTTTTAGCAGCTGAATATGTGGTCCCACAGATATCAGAACCTCCGGTGATACAATTAATCACTTTAGCATGCTCTGGGGATGTGGGACATGCGTCTTTCTTTTCCGTCAATTCTTGCAAATACCCTTTCGAATTGAGCCAAGACAGCTCTTTTTTTAAGGCGATGCAATCATCCGTTATATGACCAAAATTATTATGGAAATCGCACCATTTAGTTTTATCCTTCTTGTCACTATCCTTGTCACTTCTCTTTGGCCATCGTACGTTTTGCTGGAGTTGCTTCAAGGACACGACGACGTCTTTAGCTGATCCAGGGAAACCATAAGATGACACCTTAGGATACTGGACAGATTTAGAAGTTGTCGGTCCTTTCTTTTCGAATCTGATGTTTGAAATCTGTCTAGTAAGCTCTGATCGATTGGTAGACTTTGGTTTGAAGTCTAGCTTTTTAACACCTAGGCTTTTTCGGTCGCTCGAGTGTTTATTTCTGAAAGCGAGGTCATCCTCGACCCTCATATGGGCAAGCGTCCGTGCTCGTACGTCTTCAAAAGTTTCTGGAGGATACTTCGTAAGGTCGAGATACAACCCGGAACTATCGTCCAGACCCCGTTTGTACGCTTCGATTGTTGTTTTTACGTCGCAGTTACGGATACTAATCATTTCTGCATTAAATCGATTAAAGTAGTCTCGGATGGATTCTCCAGTCTTCTGTATGACATAGTAAAGGTCGCTCGTCTGCTTTTCTATTTTTCGGCTGCTAGCGAATTGTTGAGTGAATTGATTTACCAACTCTGCAAAAGATCCAATAGTTTTAGGTTTGAGATTAATCAACCATTGTAAAGCTGCTCCGATGAAGGTCGCTCCAAAACTCTTGCACATGCAGACTTCTTGAAATTGGTACGGTATTGAAACAGCCCACATAAGTTGTTTGTATTGGGCAACGTGTTCTGTTGGATCAGTGACGCCTGAATACTTTGGAGTGAAGGTCGGGATGCTGTACTTCTTTGGAATGTCTACTAACGCGATCTCATCAATGAATGGTGACGCCTGAAACCCTGTACGTGGCTCGACATCAACTGGAACTGCTGCCCCCGGCAATTTGGCCAACATCGACAAGACACGTTCATTCTGTTCTTCCAGGAGCTTTAGTCTTTGTGCGACGGGATCTAACGGAACACCATTTGGAGCACCCAATGGAATATAACCTGATCCATTTATGCTAGTCTGATGTGAGGCATCAGAGGCGTATCCATTAAATGGAATATAAGCCATAGGCATGGTTGGTATTACGAAAGTCGCAGGATTAATTGATGGTGGACGAGGATAATTAGGCAACGGAGGGGGCACATTCCAGGCACCAACGTAAGCATTCGTAGTCCCCGTCGTATTATTTCCATTTTGGTTTCTTAGATGCTCGATGGTTTCAGCGGGTTGTCGAGCCTGAACTGTTAGGGCGTCAATACGAGCACGGGCAGCGGTCAGCTCCATGTTCATTTGGGCCATGACATAATCTTGTGTTCCTTGGAATGCCATTATCCTGAATAATTGGAAAAACAACACTAGGAGGAAAACGTTAGTCCGTCGTAAGATTATCGAAGATTTTCTTTGGATGGGGTCCCACGGATGGCGCCAAACTGTTTATGCCAAAAATCTCCCAAGGAAAATTTAAGGTAAACGTGAAGCTTAATCCAACAAAAGAAAGTAGCTTTAATAATCGTACGACAATAATAAAAATAAGGAAAATGAGACGAGAGAATTGGTGACGCGGAAAACCCCAAAATGGGTAAAAACCGCGGACGAGTGTGAGTCGTCGTGCACTATGAACGTCAATCAGGGACGTCGTCCTTTATAACAAGTGTTACAATGTAAAACAATACGATAAAGTAAAGTCGGTCGTGCGTCGTGTGTAATTAGACTTTGGTCGTGCGTCGTGTAACAAACAGCAATAAGCCTTGTGGACTTTGAGAGAAACTGAGTGAACTTGTAATTCGTGAGCTTCCAAGGTATGAGAATCAGATGTCCAAATGTGAGATTCCAACTCCATATTTATATTCCATCTTTCCGTTTTCCAAGTATTGAATGCGTAAGACCGTTTCTGGTATTGATGTCAGCGTCTGTTACGCTTATTGTTATTGATGACGATTTCCGTTACATCCTTTGGCTATGAATACCTTTGAATTCTGCATGTAAATATAATATAACATATATTGTGAGTGAGTAACAGAAATTCAATCGTGCGACAGTATTTGCTGGACAAATATTTGATTGTTTAGTCGAGGTCACCCAAAGGAAGGGCGTCGGCTACCGCCAATCGTACGACTAGGGCCTGGTGGAATTTTCTACCCAAACAATATGTAATAAAAATAGGATTCTAATCATAGAATTGTGGTGGGCTACTCTATCTGAATCGGAACCTTGGCTAGGGGTACCTATTGACTATGGTTGTCTAGAGAAATTACAAAAGCCCTGCCAAAACCTCTATACGGCTTCGTCTATTCCTCAATAAAGAGAAATATGAATAAGTTATCTTTATCTGATTAACCAAACCATTTAAATTGAAAATTGAATAACCCGAAACCATTTTGGTTTAGGTGAGTTATTCAATTTTTGGATATTTTGACACCCCAAATAGCCAACGCACCCTTGCAAACTTTGATGGCCTCCAGAAATATTTCATTTATTGATCATAACATCAAACGCATAGCTAAAGGTAGAAGGTTAGTTTCAACTAATTTATATGAAAATGGGTAAATTTGGTTAATATATTGTTAACGAGTTAAATAAGTAAAATTAAAGACACAGTGAAAAAGAAGCAAAACAAACAAGTTAAGTAGTTCATTACTTTAATACTAGTATTTATTAATATTAAATATATTGATTACATATAAAATTTATAAAAAAAAATGTTGGCTCTTCGGTCTTTGGGGTTGCGTTTTATAACATCTCAATCTTAGGGGTTGGTTAGAAAATATGTAAAGTAAATGATCAAAGTTGCCAAGTAAGAAATGTGTGAGTCCAACGGTGTAGATTATAAAGGGTGTTAAGAAGGGGGACTAAAAGGGGTATTTAAACATGGAGGCGTGATAATCTCCATCACCCCTAGGCATGGAAATAGGGCGGGGATGGGACGGGGACCTCAATCCCCATCTCCGTCCCCAATCCCTCATCTTCATCTTCATCCCCGTCTACATCCCCGCCGGGGAATATGATCACATCCTCATCCCCAACGGGGAACGGGGATCCCCAACGGGGAAACGGGAATTTTCTTTTCTGTCACACCCCGCTAAAGCGGAAACACGAGGCGTAACAGCTCCGATGCCACAGCACAAGATTATAAACATACCAACATTTATTTACATCCAAAATACATTACATTTTAGAGAACATAATATCGTTATCGTTTACAAATTCCAAGTCCTTTAAACATAAGATACGCTTAACGCGAAAATAGTCTTGTGCTTGAAAATACGAGTACGCTGATAAAGCATCATGGGATTACCTTCTAGATTCCTGAAAAGCATGAATAAAAACCAAGGTCAACTACAAAGAGTTGGTGAGTTCACAGGTTTTGAATATGCACAAATCATTTTTATATGCAAGTTAACAATCGTAGAGCGTACGTAAAAACCAATTTCAATTCTTTGATTCATGAGTACCACAACTTAAATTTCTTTATGATGAGTGTAAGCAAAGACGAATTTTTACGTTGAGCCACTACTAAGCCGTCCCTGACCAATTACAACGCCCCCGATGGACTAACTCAGCGGTGGTTCATGCCACATGTTTAGCCATCTTCTCTAGTATAGTGCACCCCTGCTCGTCAGCATTAAAGTGGGTTTGTCACACCAAATAGCGCTATCCACTAATACTATAGGCCCGATTTTCTTCGAGTTAATAGTAGTGTCACGGGGTCTTAACATTAAAAACTCAGCACATCAATTGCATACTCATCATATAGCTTAATTTTCCAAACGCTTTTACAAAGCCTTATAAATTGCCAATTCGCAATTCTTTAAAACAATTCTCATGAATCCTTAAATACGCAATTTAAACATGCTTTTCACCCCAAAATCAATTAAAACGATAAAAATGGGGCTGTGAATACTCACCTTGATGCAAGCAACGAGTGAAGCTTTACTTTAACTTAATGAGTTTTGTCGCGCCTTAACTTTCCCTATATAAGAGTTGCCATAAGAAACACATTAATACCCTATTCCGATGTCCAACCAATGTGTCCAATTGTCCCATGAAATGCCATCAAATAAGTTTCTTAGTCCATAATTATTTTGTCTAAACAAAGTTCCAAAATATCTTAAGACATTACTTAAACTTGATAAAACAACTTTTCTGGATTCAGCACATGCTGTCCAGAAAGTTATCCGGTAAATTCAACACGGAAACTTAATTTCTCAAGAGAATTATTTAATCACAATTTTTGTGATGAAACTATAATATGTTTAGATTTGATCTGCACTTTTTCATAATTTTTGAATAACTTTTGGTACATCAAATAATTTTTATAAAATAAAGTGTCACTGATTTTCGGGTCAGTGACATACCTCACTCGTAACAGGTTTTTGAGGTATCAATTCTTGGAATTAACTAGTGATCCATATATGGATGCAAACCTAACTCAAAATCCTAACATTTGGAAAAAGATTCACTTAATTTGGATACGTAGTGAGGGAGTTATGGCCTCTACAAGATAGGTGTGTGAATCTGTCTTCACTGGACAGATTGCACCATTTTCTTATAAAATCCATTTAAGTGCCCAAATCATCTCCAAATTCTATGTTTTTGGACTTTTTAGAAAGCTAACACTCTAAACTGGAGTTTAGAAGCAAAAACCCCAAATTTGGACATGTGGTTTGTGAGTTGTGCAAGCTAGAAGTAGAGTCCATTTTCTGGACAGATTCTAGAATGATGCAAAAGCTATTTTAACCCACAAATAATGATCATTAGACATGGTTTTTGGTCAAAAACCATGTCTTCACCCATCACACATGATAAACTAACACATGCATCATGGATTCATGGCAATCTAAATGCTCATCCAAATGCATGCATGAACACAATATAAAGAAAATAAGACATTAATATTGTTACAAGTTCTTAATCATGTAGAACTTAGAAAATTCCTTCATAAGAACATTTTTATACTAACATTCATTGTATTAGTATAAACATAATTTCAATAATACCAATATTTTAGTGGTTTATGATACCAAAATTTCACATTTTCATCATAAACCCTAAACTTGATATTAAACAAGTTTTTCTTTTGAAAACAAGAATCAAAACCTCAATTTTGAATATATGAACATAAATTTGAAAGCTATTTCATCAATAAAACCAAATTTTATACAACATTTTGGATGAATCTTTTGTTATTCAAACTCAAATTCCAAAATATGAAAACATGCATAAGAAGGATGTAGTTTTTGAGATTACCTTGAAGATTTGAGAAGAAAACTATTCTATCTTCAATTTGTTGTTGGATTCTTGATTGGAGTTTGATTCTTAGTAATGAGAAGAAAAGAAAAAAAAATATGGTGATGGTGGTGGGGTGTTCTTCGGCCGAACAAGAGGGAAGAGAGGGAGAGTAGATGAAAGGTTAATTTTGAGAAATGAGAAGTAATCTTGTTTTAAATTTGTTTTAGTAATTAAAATAATTAGAATATAATACCATTAGGACAAGTGTCCTAGTGACTCATCATTATATAAAAAAAAATATTTAATTTAATATTATTAATTAAATTACTAGTCTAATTTATAAAATATCAGATATATTTGAGAACCGAAATACCCGATTCTCAATTTTTGCTAAATAAATGACAAATTTGAAAATTTTGCAATGCAAGAGAAAATAATATTCTGATTTTTATAATTTAAGAATTTTGGACTTTTATTCACTTATTTGGCATTTCTGGACAGTGACGGTCAGATGCGGAACTGTTCCGGGTTTTTAACGCAACTTTTAAATTTTTCGGGGAAACTTTTTATCTTAAAGGCTTTTAATAAAATTTAAAAAGTGACAAAACTTATAAATTATACTGAGGGTGCTGACCTCATTAATCGAAATCTGACAGTTGTCACATTTTCCGTTTATGTAATCTATTTAAATCAAATATATGAGACACCACACATGTTTAAATATCACATATTTCCAATAAATCTAAAATCGAAAGAAATTTAATTTAGTATAAAAAAATCACAACATCATATAATAATTAATAACTTAAAACCAAAAGAAATTCAACCGAATTCGGGAAAAAAAAAAAAACTTAACTTCACACGTACCAAAAGATATCGAGTAATATTCAATACCATATCGAGTAATTGTATTTTGATTGACATCCAAAAAATAACAATTTTATATTATAAACCTAGTTAGAAAATAGGAAATTATGAACTACCGATTTAGTTTAAATAAATAATATATATTAAATATTAAATAAAATATATAACGGGGACGGGGCGGGGCGGGGAGTGCGATACCCGTCCCCGTCCCCATCCCCGGTTTGAGACAAACGGGGATCCCCGTCCCCATCCCCGGTTTAACGGGGAATCCCCGTCCCCGATCGGGGCGGGTGGACCGGGTTCCCCGACGTGTCGGGGCCCATTTCCATGCCTAATCACCCCATGCATTTGGCAGAGTAAGGAAAAAAAAAAGAAACCAAACTCCCTTCCCTCAAGATCTCGATGGAAATAAGAAGCATACAAGAAAAAGATTTAGCAAGAAAAGGAAAAAGGTTTCGATGCTCTCGAAACCCAAACTTATTGCATAAACTTTAGAAAGGAAAGTCGTCATTTGGTACGTAAATCTTTCTTTTAATTCGTTTTTAGAATACGGGTTTCAACCCTATTATGTTTAAGCATAGTTTAGCATCAAGATTTCATTCTTAACGTTGCCAATCAACCATTAAAGTGATGATTATTGAGAAAGATAGTTTTGATTATTGTCGGTTGAAGTGGGTTGAGTTTTTAAGTAAAATTAATGGGAATGGATCGGTTGACTAAAAATACATGAGTTGTTGGAATCGTTTAGTAATGTTAATATGTTGAATGGCATCACCAATATTGAAAGAATAGTGTTTTAATGTATGTTAAGGAAACCCAAGACTTCAATTCTAGGCTAACTATGTAAGTTTCTGTGTAAGCTCTTGGTTAAATAAACCCAAGGGTCTTGAGGCTAATATTATGAATATTAATAAGTATTACCCTTATAAGGTTAATTAGATGTAATTAAAGTTAATTATATATTAAGTGTAGAAATTAATTAACTAAAGGGGTTGTCGAGCAAATTATTTTATAGTTTAGAAAGTTGGCTCAAAATTTGGTTTATAAATAATTTAACTTAACCTTGGAGCCCCTAAATATAATGTTTAGGTGTTTGGTTCGCGTCAAGCTATTAGCAGAAGGTCATCGCTCAATCATTCGGCAATTCAGGTGAATTTTCATGACTCGTTTCCACAAGGGGAGGATACACGACTAGTTTAGTTTCAGTTCTCGCAACTTATTTATTAGCCTTTATTAATTAACTTGTCAAGCATGTTACAGTTTATTATCTCTTTGACTAAGCTATATATTTATAAGTGATTGTTCGTATGCGCATGTATGTAAGACTCGGTCTTTGTTATGGTTTATACAGTTTAATTATTTACATTGTTTGCTCGTTGTAGATATTATCGTGATTAGTGACTTATACGTTAGATAAGTTTTAGTACGAATTATTGACAGAGTTAAGCTCAATGGTACTCAAAAATGTTCAGTGTTGGTTACCCTGTTGGGAACCATCAAGAAGTAACAGTTCAGTTAATGCAAGTTGTGCATAAGTTGTACAATAACACTTATAGCCTTATAATCGGTTGTTGTGAATTATATGCATCAAAAAAGTGTGGTTAGTCATTTGTTATGGAATGTTTGAATATTAGAATTATCGTGAACTGACTTAGCTTTATAAAGCTAACCCATATCGTGTGTCTCAGGAGAAAACATCACAGGAACGGGCAAGAATATTTGACTGTTATGATCCACGAATTATTAGATCGTATCTATTGTTTTTATTTACGGTGTAGTAACTAGTAAGGTATGGGACGGACTAGATAATTGACTCTTGTCATTTAATTTTATAGGCTTCCGCTTTTAGGTTGAGTTTGATATATTTGACCTATGGTTTACAGTTTCGATCTCTATTGCTTTTAAAGAGGAGTTGTTATTCCAATAACTTGAATTATTATGGATTATTTTCGTAATACTTTCTGGGGTCTAGGGAGGGTGTTACAAGTTTGGTACATGAGACAAGACATCATAAAAACTCACTATCTTATGTTTGGCGTGACATGGGACAGGACAAAACCTCTTTGTCTCATGTTTGATGCGACATCGAACTGGATGGGACAAGGTGTGACAAAAAAGACTTTTTTGTTCCACCTATTTTTTTTAACAACAACGAGATATTAATAAAAACTAGCAAGACGCTAGAACAAACCATTACATACAGGAAATAGCTAGGAGAGGGTTATGAAGCCAACCCACCCAATTAATCTTAAACTTGATACTCCTCTTAGAAACCCAATAATACGCCTGAGTCACAATCCTATCGTAGATATCCGCCTTCTTTAGCTTTGTCTTGCCAAAAATGGTCACATTCCAGAATGACCATATATACCAATGCGTAGTGAGAATAACCGTCGGAAGCACAGTTTCTCCACATTCTTTAACCACAAATTAGAAAACCATGTAATCCAAGCCGCAATAGCCTGGAACCTAGAAAAGCAAAGTCTGATCTACGAGACACCATAACCATCCACCTTGTCTCGGGCCTCGTTTGCTAAGTCAGCTCATAGTCCAAGCCTCTTGGTCCGAGGAAGGGGAAGCCCTTCAAGTAGCAATCTGGTCCATGTGTTGGCTTGGCATGAAAGGCTACCCAAAAAGTATTTTTCGCAGCTTGGTTCGCGTAAGCTCAATGCTTAGGGCTGAGTTATGGCTTTACCCTTTCTTAATTTAGCATTGCTACTTTTCTTAGTATGTATAAAATGGACCAGACCGACAACCCACCATTGGAACTTGCTTTGCTCTCGCTTGGCTCACTCCCACTAGGAACTAAACACTGGGATATCCAAATGCCACCATCTACCAATCTCTCTCCAAATCTCCGTGCCAAAGAGCACGAGAAAAATAAATGATCTTCTGACTCCAAGCCCACATCACAAATGTTCCACCTAATTAGAACTAAAAAAAAATATTAATCTACCCTCATTTGATATGTAACCTTAATATAGTATTTGTTTTCATGGTCACCACCGTCCATCGTCATCGTTGCCACTACCACCACCGGAGGCCACTGACCACCGTCAACGACCTCTACTACTACAACCTACTTTACCACCTCCATAACCACCATAGGCCACCTCCACCACCATCAGCTACTACTATCATCGTCCACCACTATCTCTACTTTCAACATGTTGGCCACAACTACCTCCTCCACCATTGTCGCCTCCACCACCACTATTATCCACCATCTTGACATCCTTCGCAGTCACTGTCGTCCACCAGTTACTACCGGCTCTAGCTCCACCATCATTGTCATTGCAACAACCTCGACCACGCCTCCGTCAGTTCATAAGGATCTTCCAAACCAAATAAAACATAATTTTTCGTTTGTATGAACCAAATTTTTTCGAACTACCGTCAATTATATCAAATTATTCATTCGAATTTGGTAGTATTATATATGTATGTATTTATGTATATGAAAACTTTGTAAAAATGTTTATAAACTAAACTATTAAAATATTTACTTGATTTATGTATTTTATGACTGTTACATAATATATAAAATCATCAAACAATTTCTAGAGCATCTTGTCCAGTCGTATCGTATCTAGCCTTAGTCGTATCAAACGCCAGATAAACAACTTGTTATGTCCAGTTTTGTTTTGTCATATCCGGTCCAGTACAATCATGTATGCGTATCAAACGCTATCCAAAATCCACTCATTTCAACATGTTATCATATATATATATATATATATATATATATATATATATATATATATATATATATATATAATTTCTCTCTAAAACATTACTGATATACGAGTGACCAACGATTTTTATCGTTTTAGTTTTGTTTCGGTCATCATATTTCCTACAAAGTATAAACTTCTACAATGAATGGGGACTGAATTTGACAAATCCATATTCTCAAAAGGGGGTAATTGCAATGATTAAGAAATAAGGGGGTTTAATTGTAGTTTTGTAAACAATGACGTACTTGTGGACTAAATACTGTTAAATAAACATACACTCACATGTGCGAGCTTCGTCAATTCGCCGAGTATTCGTGTACCCATATGCTTTAAATATACATTTATTTATAAAATTAAAAATTAATTTATATATCGAGTACTGTTGTAGGATAAGTGTGTCATCGTCTAAAGGGTATGACGATAGAGATAAAGATAAGTATATATCAGAGTTAGATTAGAACTGAAATATTGCATAGCTATCTACTTGTAACGCATCTCTATTAAAAGACTTTTGATTAATGAGAATTACCGATTCATTCACTCCATTTATTGTTGTTCTATTTACTTTTTCCTTTAATACGTTATCAGCACGTAAAGCTCAAAATCTTCACCATCGCTAAACAGTTGTTTTGTCTGTTGTCTGCCGCCGTTGAATGTCTTGTCGCAAAATTGTATCGCTATTCCGTTACCCTTGCTCGTTGCTATGTCTGTCAAAAATTCTAGTAAGCTTTCTATTAACTTCTTTATAATTGAATATTGTTATATCATGTTAGAAGAATATAAGTTTATGATTTGATCTTTAGAATACATTCATTATATTTTTATTGTTGATATCAATTGATTTAATTTTTTTTAACTAAATCGAATTTATTATTATTTAATTTTTTATTAAAATAATTAAAGAAATATAAATTGATGTTGATGATGAAAATAAAGTTACACTAAAAATAGTTATTTGAATTTATATGAGATTTCATTTGTAGTTTTATTAAAGCTATATGATTTTAATTTGATTCTTTTATTTGTAAAAAAAATGAATAAATAATTAGGAACATGGGATCCACGTCTAACCTATTGTTTTTTTTAATTGAAATAAATATTTAATTTGTTTCTAAATTAATTATCTATTGTTTTTAACTTTATGAATAATTCATTATATTAGTTTTATTTAATTGATTTATTAAACCTGTTTTTTAGGTATGTTTAAATACATGATTAAAATATTGGTTAATTTAATTTATTTGAGTTAGTATAACTTTTAAAAATATATATATATCATTCTTTATTTATGCATCATTAATTAGTTACAATATTGACATGTTTATAGGTTGATTTAATTATGCTAATACTCTTTGCTTATTTGGATCACAAGTTTGATTTGGATCACTTAAATTTACTAATATATTATTGTGAGATATGATAATATTTATCGTTTTGAACTATTATTATTATTATTATTTTATTATTATTATTATTATTATTAATGTTTATCAAATTATATTATAATTTTATATATTTAGATGGTTAACTGTTGGTCCCAAATAGCAGTAAGTAAATAAGAAAAATATTGTAGAAGGGGGGGGGGGGGTTGAATACAATACACACAGTTTTTCACTTAATTTAATTCTTATTGATTTGAAATCAAGAATTACACATAGAAAACTTTGATTGTTGCGGAAGAGAACAGATGAATCTGTTCAAACAATCTTACACACAGAGAATGAAGAACATTGAAAACACATAGAAAACAATGAACTTCGTAGAGAGAAAGTTGCCAGACACTTAGAGAACTTGAAGGTTATCTTGCATGTTGAAGCATCCTCCATATATATAGTGCCTCATGCATTAAATGCATGGGACACCTGTTGAGCAAAGGATGGACGCATGTCTTCAGCAAGGTACATGATGTACCTTTTGTCTTTAGGTGTTTTGGCTTGAAGTGTTGACCTGTAGGATGGTGTAGACCTTTCCTTAAAATGGTGTAGGACACAAAGCTTACTTTATCTGATCTTCAGATGCGGTCCACGTCAATATAAGATATCACAAATATACTTTGTCAGAAAAGTACAATGTGAAGACAGAAATCTTCAGGCCGGGAAGATTAAGAAGTCTTCGGCTCCTGAAGATTGAGAAGTCTTCGGCTTCCGAAGATTGAGAAATCTTCGGCTTCCGAAGAGGTCTTCGGCTCCTGAAGACTTAGAGGTCTTCGGCTCCTGAAGACTGAGAGGTCTTCGGCTTCCAATGATTGAGAAATCTTCGGCTTCCGAAGAGGTCTTCGGCTCCTGAAGACTGAGATCGGCACCATCCTGGCCAATGGTGTTTATCAAGTAGGCATACTTGGCTTTAGGCTGAAGAGTCTATCTTCAATCCGCTTTGAAAGATATTCTCCTTCCTTGTCTTCTTCGGCTACTCTTCGACTTCACCGAACATTTGTATAGAAACCAAGCTGCTAAAAGAACCTCAAAATATTCTAAGTATGATGATATAAAATGGAAGATCGGGAGGTCATCTTCAAATCTTCAGATGACCCAACAATCTCCCCCTATTTGAGGATGACATTCATACTAAAGAATAAAATTAAGAGTATACTGAATAATTCAATTTGACCCATTTTAACTCTTTTTGGGTTCTTTTCACATAGACCATTTTTTTTTGTTTTATTTTTGGTATCTGACATTTACAAATGAATGAAAAAGTATAGCTATACAAACGAATAAAGAATGACAAAGCAAATAGATATATACAAAGATAAAAAGACAGTAGTCGGGTTTGTTTGAACTTGACTGGTTGATTGCTCCCCCTCAATTCATACTCCCCTTCAACTAATGTCAGGTGGTTTTGATCACACAGTCCATCGCAACATTAGTTTCAACAGAGTTTAAGCTTTTGTGGTAAGTTGCTCCCCCTCAACTCATACTCCCCATCAAATAATTCATGGTGTCGGAAAGTAAGAAGTCAGAAAGTTTTCAGGATCCTCCGAACCTGCTCCTGGAAAGGCAGATTCATCCTTGGATCGTGCAGAATCATCGGGACTGAGAATCCCGGGTGATAGGCTATGAGGTGGAGAAGAAGCACCTTGGATTGGGGAGGTGTCCAAGTCATCCTTATCAACCAAGGAAAATGTTAAGTCAAAATATTGTATCCAAGATTTAATTAGAAAGTCAATGTTAGAAAGTCAACAATGTCAATGTCTTAGAAAAGTCGAAGTTGTATTTGTTTTACTTTGTGGTTAAGCTTTTGATAGATTAGTGGGTATAAATATCATTTGTCTTTTTATTAGTTTAGTAAGCACGTCATTGTAAATATTCAGCAGTGTGAGATATATGACATATGGTTTCAAGATCTACTTTCTCTCTCTACTTTCTCTCACTAGTTCTTGATCGTATTTTGAGTAATTGCTTGATTGATTGGGATTTATTGATTAACAATTGGTATCAGAGCTGAACCAAACTTTTCAGAAATGAATTGATCAATGTTTGAATTGAAATCTGGAGTTTTTTAGATCGAAAATTGAGTTTTTCTGAATATTTTTCACGAACTCGTGTTTTTGTACTGTTCATACGAATTTTTTTGAAAAATCGGTTTTAGTGCAAGAAAATGGAATCATTGGATTCGAATTGTGTTTAGGATTGTGTCTTGTTTTGAGTTCATCTCATAATTCAAACTAAATCGATGTCAACTTTCGATTTTTGAACTTTTCTTGAAATATTTGTTCGAACTCTGTTCTTGATCGATTTGTGTGAATTGTCGTTTTTAATCAAAATTTGATAGTAATTTTGTGTTTTGTAGTGTTTTTCGATGTTTCTGATAAATTTTTGAGATCAAATTTGCAGATTTTGATCGATTTGAGATAGAAAGAGCCAAGATCTACGATTTGCGCAAGTTCATACGATTTGCGCAAGTTCATCTTCGAGTTCATAGACATTTGCGCAAGATTTTCAGGACTTTGAAAGTTTCATTTGCGTTTCAAGGCTTTCACGCAAAGCAAAGTTTGCGCATCCTGTAGCTTACGCAAAGCTCACTTTGCATCTTCCACTTGTTACGAAAAGCTCAGTTTGCGTATCTCTTGGCTAACGCAAAGCTCAGTTCGCGCATCACTTGGCTTACGCAAAGCTCAGTTCGCGCATTACTTGGCTTAAGCAAACCTTATTTTGCGCGACAGCCTTAATGCGCAAACTCTACTTTGCGCCAACTTCTAATAGCGCAATTCTTACTTTGCCTCAGTAACTGTTAGCGCAAACAGTGTCTTTTCATACTTAGTTAAAATTTTCAAAACTGTAATATGTCTTTTATGTGTGAATTTTTTTTTCTAGGGGCACTGTCCCTCGACCCCGCAAGGGCGTTGCCCCTTGACCCCACCCGCTAACCGGGTAGCGGGACCCCCGTGCTAAGTCTGCGGAGGGGGACAAAAGTTCTTTTTGTGCAAGATTTCAATTTGATCTGTTTTTTGATTTTCTGATTTACAGTTTGGGAACGATCATTCATATCAAGCTGATGTACTCATTCAAAATGGGATATTTTGCTGAGCTTGAAGAGAAGATTAGAAAGGTGGAATTAGAGAAAGTTAATCTGGGTCATGCTGTTGACTTTCATTCTCAAAAGTCAAAAGATTATTTTGAGGAAAGCATTATTCTGAAAGAAGAAATTAATGCTTTAAAGACTCTCAATGAAGATCTTCTAAAAAAATCTTCTGGGCTGAATGATGAGAAGATAAAGAGATTGGAATCTGAGAACGCTGAACTTAGAAATAATTTATCTGATTTGAAAAACAGCTTGCTGAAAATAAAGCTATTTTTGAAAATGAAAAGAAATTTTTTTCAAAGAAGTTTTCAGATTTCTCTAAAAAATGTTTTGAAGAGAAGAAGTCAGTTTAGCTTAAATGCATAAAACTTTCTCAAAAAGTTTCCGATTTTGAGAAAGTACTTATTTTGGAAAGAGAGAAGTTTGATAAAGAAAAGAAGGCCATAGAACAGAAGAATGTGGGATTCTTTAAGGAACTATCCGGCTAGAGAAATGATTCCGAAAAAGGGTTTGAAGAAGAACGATCCATCTTTGAGACTGAAATCAAAAGGCTGACTTCAAAGTTATCTGAACTATTTGCTACTGCGCTGAAATAGCAGAAAACGAAGTTTGAATACAAGACAAAGATTGACCTACTTGTGAAAGAAAGAGACACCTTTGCTTCAAAGATCAAAGAGCTTGAAAAATCTGTTTTAAGTTCAAATCAGAAATCTGCCTCTTCACAAAGGTCAGTTAAATATTTTGATCAGATTCGTAGATCTAACATTTTCTATGATCGATATCTAGATGGTTCAGGTACATATCGGAGGAGAAGTAGTTACAAGAAAGAGAAACTAGTCTAGCAGAAGAAACCAGTTAAAGATGACAAGACAGATGAGCTGAAAGGAAACACATCATGTGTACATGTTCATAAAGCAAAGAAGAACAAAGAGCATAAAGGTAAACCTGACCATATATACTCAAGAAATCAATTACTCAGGTTTTCAGGTAATAAATTTTATTGTTCTTACTGCTGTACACATGATCATATCCACAAGACTAGTGATCATTTCTGGTATGGTTCTTACTCTGTAAACCCCACAAGAACTGCAACTAACATTCATGGACCTAAATACCAGTGGGTACCAAAACCCAAAACTAATTTTGTGTTGCAGGCAACTCAAGTCAAGGGGGAGTAAGAGAACAATGGCTTTTGAACATAGCAGTTCAAAACCCGGACTTCAATGTCAAGATTATGGCTCTTGGATAACACAGTTCAAGACCCGCACCTCAATGTCAAGAATATGGCTTATAAGCACATCAACTTAGGACCCGTAGCTCAACGATTAAAGAACTTTACTCCTGTTATGATATGAGGATAGTACTCGAATACTCAAATGCGGAAATCAACCCTCAAGGGGGAGTACTTACTTTTCTGAAATATGCATTAGAGAGATATGATAGACTACATTCCCGAAGGAATTGTAGATCTCTATCCTGTACTTTTTCATTGATAAATCTTACTGATATGATGGACTACATTCCAAAAGGAATTGTGGATCTCTATCTTATTTTCATTGACAAATCTACTGTTGCATAATTTATAGGGGGAGTAAAGGTGATGGCTTCTGATCAAATAACAGATCAGGACCCGTTTTTCAATGATTAGAGAAGGATATTATGCAAATATCCAGGGGGAGCTTAAAAGACTTAAATCATTTTATCATGATTTGAGGGGGAGCCTAAAGGTAAATATCTTCTGATCAAGATCTCTGATTGTTTGAAAGAAGAACAACTTTCAAGCATGAAAAACGCTTTCTTAAATGTTCAAACCACTTCTTTATTCTAAAAAGATTTCATGAATTCAGAAGTGAGCTTTTAAATGTTTTTCAATTTTGAGCTTAATGTTTATCTGACTGTGTGTTTCCAAAGATTAATACTCGTGTATTATCTTATCCATATATTGTAAAGTATTCCCACACACAGGTTCGGTACTTCATTTGAATTTGTTATTACCACGTCTCATAAAGAACAAATTTTTCGATGGTAATACCCTCGTTTGCTTTCATTGTTGTTGAGCATCAAATATCATTTCATTCATTGCGTGTTTATTGCTAAATTGTTTATATTAGTTCATATAAACAAAATATCCAGTTCTTTGATACCCTATCTATTTCATTTGATCTGATTGATACATTGTCAGATTCTCAAAACAATTCTCTTGATTTCATTTCTTTCATTCAATATCTTTGTTTTGAGAAATCTTCAAAAGTTCAATTGCTCAAATTTCATGAGCATACATTTTTGACAATGTTATTATACATTTTTTGCTTAACCGTTCAAGTTAAACTGTTGAGCAATCTATTCTTTATAGGATTTTCATGGGATTCGTGTGTGAGCTTAAAAAGAACTTCCATGGATTCACGTAAACACAGTTTCCTACCCAGGAAGTTATCCTTGAGTAATTGAGTGGTGAGGGGTCAAAATCAAAGAGTGAGGGAGATAACTCATCCGGTTGAGTTTTTCTCATTGTGCTGAGCGGAAAAATGGAAATGAGAATTTGGTTAGAAGTGAGCTTTAAATGATAAAAAGAAAGAGGGTGTGAGAACTAAGTTAAAAGAATATCAGAACTCTGCACCAACCACTTTCTGAGCCGGGCAACCACATCTTCTGATTGGTTCACATTCTTTGGTGACTATCATTGAAACAGGCAGTGAGCCCATGCCAACTCTTGCATTAACCCCACCAACCACTCGTTTCTTTCTTAACAAAGAAATGTTTCATTTTCTTTGGGGACGCAACATATATGCTATCTAATCTTCTCTCGGAAGCTTTAGATATTGAAAAAGAAGAAAAGTTGCCCCACCTTCGCACCTCTTTCATGCACATTGAGTCCGTGTATTATCTGTTTATGTCTCAACAGTCTACACAATTTGAGCCTTATGAAACATAATCATTGTGCTAAATTTTTTCATACACAAGCATGAGCACACAAAAAATTTGTTTTTCTGTCAGAACATTCATAGATAAACCTTGTGTTTTTCAATGATTGAATGGAAGTCCTAGGGAGTCATCATGAAACCAACTCCTTAAATTGTACATTCGATGTACACAGTAACTTTGTGTTACTGAAAGACATTTCTAACTGTTTCATTTGTTGATTCAGGGTTACCACGTTCATTATGTCTGAATTTGAAAAGATTAAGATATATACCTTTCATGAATTGACGGCTATTCAGATCAACGGGCGGAGACTGTCAAAGGGGAGATTGTTATTTGTTCACAAAGGGGGAAATCAAAGACTGTGCTGAAATTGAAGATATTTTGATGATCATGATGCTCACAATCATCAAAAAGGGGGAGACAATTATAAAGATTCAATTTTAAAGCCATGAAAAGTTGTCAAAAGTGAAAAGACTTGTGAAGAAATTCTGAGAGTTCAAAAGTCAATTCAAAATGCTTCCGCTGATTCAAAGTCAAAAGATTCTGAAGAAAGATTATTCAATGATAAATCAAGATTTATGAAAGTTTGTTTTCTGAAGACAGTCCAGAGATCAAAGAGATGAAGATACAAGATCAAAGTTGTTTCAATGTTTAATGTCAAAGTTTCAAAGTTTTTTCAAATGTTTCAAGATTTCAGTTTTGCATTTAAGGCATGTTGACTTTCAAAGCTTCAAAGTGTAAAAGACTTTTCAAGATTCTTCAAAGGCTGAAAGACTGAAGTTTGTTAAAGCTTCAAAGTTCAATGTTGTCAAAGACAAAAGCTGAAGAATCAAGAACTGAAGACTAGTGTCAAATTTTTATTAAATCTTGAATACAAAGGGGGAGATTGTTAAGTCAAAATATTGTATCCAAGATTTAATTAGAAAGTCAATGTTAGAAAGTCAACAATGTCAATGTCTTAGAAAAGTCAAAGTTGTATTTGTTTTACTTTGTGGTTAAGCTTTTGATAGATTAGTGGGTATAAATACCATTTGTCTTTTTATTAGTTTAGTAAGCATGTCATTGTAAATATTCAGCAGTATGAGATATATGACATATGGTTTCATGATCTACTTTCTCTCTCTAGATTCTCTCTCTAGTTCTTGATCTTATTTTGAGTAATTGCTTGATTGTTTGGAATTTATTGATTAACAGAAAAGGTTGATGAGGGAATAATAGGGGTCCCCGATTTTACAATTGTATCCTTTTGTGAGGATACAAAGGAGGTGGTTTTGGGTTGAGCAGAGTCCCCGGGCCCAGATGGGAAAATTTCAACACCTGCCGATTGTGGAGAATCGGTGGGTGGAGTTTGTGGCTTGGCCCTTAAAACCTTCCTCGGCCTCTTGAGAGAAGAGGGAGGGGAAGAAGGTGAGTGCTTCCTCTTTGAAGAGAGATATGTGACCAGGGTAACAACCGAAGGTTCTTTCGGTCGTATGGTCTTCGAAGCAAGTGCGGAGGTGCCGAAAGCCTTTGAAGATTTTTTTTTGCTAGTCGACTTCACTTGAGACGGGGCAGATGGGGTCACTATAGATGAGGGAGTTTTGGACACCGGAGTGTTGCGAGCATCACCCCATTGTAGACCGGGAGAGTTTATGAAGGAAATCATACCTGGGCTGAGAGCTCGATTGGTGGATAGAGAGCCTTTGTTGAGAGAGTTCTTCTGGACTTTCTAAGTGTTGGTAGGAAAGTCATCACCAAATCAATTTGTGACACAACAATTTTTCTCCCCCTATTTGATGATGACACCAACACATAGAAAAAATGGTACAAACACTTAGAAAAATTACAAGACACGAAGAACTCATAAAATCAGTGGCCCATTTGTTTTTTTTTGGCTCTTTTTTTTAATAGGAAAGAAAACAAAAAAAAAAGGAGGGGAAGAAAAAGTGGTAGGTAAAGAAAAAGGATGAGATATATGGGGGGAGAGAAGATATGGAAGAAAAAGAAAGAAAGGGAAGAGGATAGGGAAGACCAATAAAAATTCTAGAAAAAAATGGGAAGAAAAAAAAATTTCAAAAAAATGGGGGGGGGGGGGGGGAGGGTTCGGTGGGGGTGGGAGTGGTTGGAAGAGGGAGGAAGAGGGTTCGGTTGGTTGGGTCGCCCGAAGAAGGGGCCGAAGACGGGAGTTATAAGGGGGAAGGGGTTTCGGCCGAGGGAGGTATAAGGGGGTGTTGTGGGATTTTCGGGGGGTGATAAGGGGGTGGTGGGGGTTCGGTGGTCAAAGGGAGAGGGAGAGAGATAGGGAGTTCGGTGGTGGTGGGTGAGATAGGAGAGAGAGAGCCGAAGAGAGGGGAGGGAAGAGAGAGAGAGAGAAGCCGAAAGAAAGGGTAAGAGAGAGAGAGAGGGAGGCCGAAGGGAGGGGGAGAGAGGGAGGTCGAAGGAGGGGAGAGGGGTGAGGGAGGGAGGCCGAAGGGAGGGGAGGAGGGAGAGAGGGGGGTTTCGGTGGGGAGGGGGGAGGGGGTTTTCGGTGGGGAGAGGGAAATGGAGGGTGGGGGATTCGGTGGGGAGAGGAGAGGGTGAGGCATAAAGGGGAAGAAAGGGAAGAGAGAGAGGGAAGCCGAAGGGAAAGGGGAGAGAGTGAGCCGAAGAGGGGAGGTCTAGAGAGAGAGAAACACCGAATTTTTTTTATTTATTTAAATGTTCGGTAGCCGATTTTTTTTATAATGAACAATGTTCGGCCGATGAACAGTGCTCGGCTGATGAACAGTGCCACCAAAGTTTTTATTTTATCATTTTTTATAAAATGTTCGGTAGCCGAAATTTTAATTTTTTTTATAATGAATAGTGTTCGGCCGATGAACAGTACCACCGAAGTTTTTTTTTATTTATAAAATGTTCGGTAGCCGATTTTTTTTATAATGAACAGTGTTCGGCCGTGTACAGTGTTCGACCGATGAACAGTACCACCAAAGTTTTTTTTTAATGATGAACAGTACTTCGGCCGATTTTTTTTAAGACAAAAAAAATTACATATCGGCATTGTCTAACCAGGCACGAGGAGCCTGCTTTAGACCATAGAGAGCTTTGTATAACATGTACACATAGTCAGGATGGACTGGATCTTCAAAGCCAGGGGGCTGTTTCACATAGACTTCTTCAGGAAAGAGAGATGGAAGATCGGAAGGAATAGGTGAAGAAAGAATGTATGGTTGAGAAAGTGGGATGATTTGTTGTGAAGTATGTGGTTGAGACGAGAATGAGAGATCAGTAGGAATGATGGAGGAAGGAGAGGTGATATGATGATAAATGGGAAAGAATAGGATAGGGGGATCTTGATCTTCAGAGATGATTATCTGAAGATCAGGGATTAGAGAAGAAAAGATGGGTAGGTCACCATTTTGATGGGTTGTGTCAGAGAAGAAAGGAACATATGGTTTTGAGCTAGATGAAGGATTTTGAGAATCTTCACCAACACATGATGAAATTCACCAATCATCATCTCATGAAGAGATGATGACTTAAGATCATCAAACTTCACATGAGTAGATGCATTTTCTCCGAAGATGGTAGACCTGGTAGTGCATTGAAGAGAGAGAATGTCCTAAGAAGATTCATTCATAAGACTTGTTGATTCTCAAACACCGGCAATCACAGAGAAATCGTTTATTTCTAGATGAGATAGATCACTCAGCAAACACAAGGGCCATAGAGAAGAATTAAGCTTCACTGTCATCAACATCATCTATTTGAGCCATGAAGCAAAGGTTGGTCATTTCTTTGTCACTTTCAGAAGTGGGTTCATCTGCCCAATCATGGGTTTCAGTCATTTGACCTTTTCCCTTTTTGAGCAAGATTTCATTTCTCTCCTTCTCTCTCTTGTATTTGGCCTTGTACTTTTTAGCACGGTCAGAGTTTGAAGGAACAGACGAGTTTGACTTTTGAAAAGAAGATTGGTAGGAATCAGACTTGGTTCTAACAGATCTAGAGGATGTACGGTTAGAGGAGGGTAGTCTAGATTTATCACTGGACCTACTTCTGCATTCAGAAGCAAAGTGTCCCTTCCTCCCACACCTGTAGCATTCCTCATTAGATTTGTCAGAGGGAGTGATTTTAGAAAAAAGTAGAAGAGGGTTTTCTTGAAAACTTGGATTTTCCAGAAGAGAATCGAGGTTTACTGGAAGTTTCCTCACCTTCATCATCAACCTCACTAAGATAGGCTTCTGAAGGATCATTAGGGTCCTCTTCACTATCACGGTCAGAATCGGAGGGATAGGTGATTCTAAGAACACACACAGTATTTTCGGAAGAATCACTGACAAGAGCTAGAGAAGAGCCTTTGATGTCTGTTGGATCCCAGATTTAATCTTATAACAATAATTATATAAACAACAAGAGTATAAATAGCGGAAGCAATATAGTTTAATATCAAAAGCAGATTCAAATATCACAGTTCATATATAAAGCAAGTAGAAAGAACAAGATCTTCGTGAGATATATTCAGTTGATTCTTCTTATACAAGATATCAAAAAGCACACTTTTGTCAAAGGAGTGATGGTCCTATTTATAGGACCATAAAGTAAATAGTGTACTATTCTGACACATAGAAGCATGCTTGAACAATGTCTTACCTAAAAGGTAAGCTCAAGACATGCTTGAACACTAACCTACTCTATAAAGTAAATCTTATTACTAAGTGATTGGTTATCTGTTTTGATTCTTCAGGAGTCTTCAGCGCCATCTTCAGAGAGAATGTCTTCAGAGCTCTGACGTTGTCTTCAGAGCCTCTGATGAAGCCATCTCTGATGTCTGCTGAAAGTTGCAATCTCTGATAAGTACTTCAGAGGCAGGTTTTTCCTCTGAAGTCTTCGTCCTCTGAAGTCCGTGTCTTCTGAAGTCTATCTTTGGAAGTCCTCTGAAATAGGACGGGTATTTTCAACACTTTTAACAAACAGAAGATTTGGAGCTAACAATCTCCCCCTAAGTATTGAAAAAAGAAGATACAAAAATAGCAGAGAATAGAAGATTTAAACTAGAAAGCGTAGAGGAGAAAAACTTCCTCTTAAATATTACTTCTTAAACATTTGGAAGTTTAATACAGAGAAAGTAATATTCAAAAATAAAGAAACAAACTAAAATTTGTCACTTGAACAGATTCCATGGAATTTCATGATCAAAGCTCTGAAGTTGATCATCGAGTCAATCTCTAAGTCAAGCTTTGCAAGTAAATCTGCTATGTGCCTTTCTTCCTTCACATGGATCATTTTCTTCCTTCAGAGTACTTCGAAACTTCCGAAGCTAGAAAGATCTTCTTTACTTGGTTTACTCTGTAGACAAAACCCAGATGTTCTGCAAGGATTGATCCAGTCTTCTGTTCCTCAAGTTTATCGAACGACTCCACAGGTTCAGTTACCTCCAACTTCTCTTCTCCCAGGTTCAGAGCAATTTGGAAGTTGCGTTTTGCTCTGTGTTTGACATAGGCTTCCATTGCACGTCTGAGTTCAACCATGCCCATTCTGATTTCTCTTCTTCCATGATCATATCTGGCAGAGCAATAGGCATATAAATGTGGTAAATCATATGGATTTAGATTTACGAGATCATTATCATTGAACTCATAAATCTTCTGATCAGATTGAGTTACCACATAGTGCCTATAGACTATCTTGTTATAAGCAAAAGTCTTCTCAGAGATTTTGTTGATTTTGATGATTGGATCATTTGAGAGGACCTGTGCTCTTGGTCTGGTTTTATCTATGACGAATCTTCTTTCATAGTCCGGCATGTCCTCTCTGATCCTTGGATTCAGAGGAATGACTAGAGTGTCTGCCATATTGAACTCACAGTAGATGTATCTGAAGTGGTCTTCTATGGAAGCTTTGGGATTTGATTCAAGGAATGTAGGAGGTTTAGTGAACACTTTAGCTGGTAGACCGATGCTTGCCTTCTGAACAGGATTCTCTGAAGGAGCCTGTTCATCAGCAATCATGGTTTCTGGTTCCTTCGTCTATGGAGGATCTTCTGTTGTGGGTTCAGAGATGTAGCCATCTATCTCTGGTGATTCCCTCAGCTCTGTTGCTGTTGAAGTATGATGTGGTTGAGCATTCTTGAATACATACTCTTCAACATCAATTACTTGAATCTGTTCTTCAGCAGCTTCTTTTCCAGAATCTGATTTTTCTTCTTTTTCAGATTCTGGTTCTGCTTTTTCAGTCTCTGATTCGTAAGCATCTCTCATCACATAAGTTGGTCTTTCTGGTGATGAGAATGCATCTTCTGATGTAGAGAAGTCTACTAGCTGTTCGTCTTCATCTTCTTCTAGAGCTCCAATAGTTTATGGCGTTGCAGGTATTATTGGAACTATTGGAGCACTCGAAGTGGATGGTGCTAGAAAGATAACAGGTACTGGAGACTTTAGAGTGGCCTGGTTATCTTCAGCAGAGGTTGAGGTTGAACGTCTCTCTGTTCCTTTTTCCTTGCTTTGGTTTGATTCAGAGGGAGTGGACTCCTTTTGTGTTTCAACAGTTTTTGGTGTAGGAGTCTTCTCCCCCTTATGAAGATCGGATGACCCCTGAGGTTGGTCATCATGGTAATCAGAGTCTTCATACCTGGCTTTCTTCTGGGCTTCCTTAGAGCATGTGACCTCTAGTTCCTTCCACTTTAATGATCCCTTTGAAGATTTGACATTCTGCAGAAGGTCTTCAATCTTTTTGTTCTGCTGAGTGGTCTTGGAGACGAACTTGCTGGAGATATTCATTACATTGCTGGTGATCTTCTTGGAAAGGTTGGTGAGGTCAGCCTTTGTAACAAATACGGATGTAGCAGGAGCAGCAGCAGAGGAGGTAGGGATCTTTGCAAGCACCTCTGCCAAAGAACGCAAGACTTCCTCTTTGAATTGAGAAAAGTCTGCATGTGTTGGAGTGGGGGCAGAGGAAGTTGGAATCGCCTTGAGGAGCTCTGTGGTGGAGTTCTGAATTTCTCTGGATAGAACCGAGTCATTTTTGATGACCAGGCTTTCCAGAACATCCAGTTTATCGTTCTGAGAGATTATGGTCGTGCGCAGCTCAGAGACCTCTGAAGTGAGCTTTGCAACTTCAGAGTGAGAGGCAGAGACCTCTGAGGTCTTCTCTATTTGAAGTTTAATCTCCTTCAGAGATTCTCTAATTTCATCACCAAAGATTCTGAACTCCTCTTTGGTAACGTAAACAGAGGGGGTGACCTTAGGATCAACACATGATTCTAAGTTTCCATCGAGTTCAGAGGGGCCTTCTTTCGGAGTTGGCTTCATATTGACTCCGGAAGGACTTCCCATTAATCCTTGGGGACCCTTTTTCAAGGATTTCCCTATAATGGTTCCGATTGGTCTCTGATCATCAGAGTTAGAATCTGATGATGAGAAACGAATGTGGGTGGAAACCTTGCTGTCCAGGCTAAGGAGTCCATGTGCAAGAAGGTCATGCCATTCTTTTTCTGACAGGCAATCCTTACGAGAGATCGTAGGTCTCTTCTGATCTAAGGGACGGTCCAACTTTTTATGAGCCACAAAGGCATCATGTGTGTGTGGAGGTGACATACTCTGGGGTGAATGAGTATTTTTATCTTGGTCTAAGTCCCGTTGGGAGGACTTAGCCGTATCAGAGGTTTCCCCTTTGGTGCATGCTTCAAAGGCAGAAGTAGATACCTCTGAGCGGCTAGGATGGGAAGGGTTCGAGGTGTGCACCTCTGTTTCAATGTCCACTGATGCTGGACCACCTTGGACAGTAAATGTGTTTGCACGGGGATTTGGGCTTTGGAATCTCTCATGTGTGCCAACATGGACATCTTTTTCTACCTTACCGCCCTCAGATTCTAAGTTTAGAAACTCACCCTCTGGAATTCTCTCTTCCTCACCTTCCTCTGCTCTGATAGAGTTATTCTCTTCGTCAGAGGGAGGGTTCTCTTGTTTTCTCTTCCTTACTCTCTCAGAGTTACCCTCTGGTTGCGCTCTGTTAACGTTTTGAGCAGTATCAGAGATATCACTCTCTGATTCAGGCTCAGGCTCAGAACCTAAGTGTCTTGGGGATCCCATCATCGGTTTTGATGATTGGACAACACGACTAAGTAGGAGGTGGGTAGTAGAGTCAGCAGGAATTACCTCAATCATGGTGTGTGGGAAACGTCAGTCATTTGGATAAGGAGGAACCTCTGTAGCTTTGAACGAGTTCATCATAAACAGAGGTGTCCTTGGGCCCTCCTCAGTGATGGAGAATTTCTCCATTGCTCGTTGAATGACCACAGAGATGAATCTGGGAAACAGTACCGAAATTGGTTGTTTTCCTTTGGCCAAGTCTTTGTTCTTCTTGTCCACCGCCGTCAGCATCTCACAGAAGAGAATATGAGCCATATTTATGCTTCTGTTGAAGAAGAGAGCATACATTATGGCTAGAATCGCTGGATGGGTCTGATCCTGGCTTCCAATCTTGCAGGTAATTGTTCGGTTGAGAACACTAAACATAAAGTTCCACTTGGGAGGCAGGTACTGAGGTCTGAATTGACTTAGGCGTGTGATCTCCCTGTTGTAGCCTAAGTGGTGGAGGAACTGAAGAAGGAATTCTTGAGTTGGTAGTTTCTCAAAGGTTTCTATTTGAAGATCAGTTTTCGTGAGCAGGTTGAATCGACGAGTTAGGGTTTTTGGGTGATTCTTATGTTCATGCTTTGTTCACCTAGGTCAATGTACCCAACCAGTCCTTCCTTTTCATCATCGTATTCACTTGAATACCACCATTGTTGGACAAAGCGTAGAAGAATATCTGAGGCATGTTTGGTGAGGACATCGTTGAGTTCGCAGTTGGTCAAAAAGTCGAGGATTGGGCGAAACTGCTCATCGTATTTGGTTGGGGTGACGTCCAGAAAATAGTTGTTAACTTTTACTAGAACATCGAACTGTGCCATATTCAAGCTTGGAACAAGTTTGCTGGAGTTATCTGAGGTTTGGGAATGAGCCGCCATTGTTGCAGGTTTTTGAGAAAGATGAGAGCTTAGAAAGAGAGATTTGGGATTTTGGATTCTGAGAGCGTAAAGAATAATGAGAAGAGAAAAAGGGTTTTTATGGACAGAAAAAGAAAGGTAGAGGGAGAGGTTATGGAAACGGCGATTGAGAGTTCCAATGTCAGAAAGGACGTTCCATCATCCCCTAATTAATAGGTGACACGTTGAGGTGTGTAGGGGAGAGCCGCTTGGTGTCAGAAAACCGCCAGTTGGGTTTTTGAAAAGAAACGAATGGTTATCCAAAAGATTTATTATTAAAAGAATTTCCTGGAATATTCGTTTAATGAGAAAAGATTAGAGGCTTTGATATAAATATCAAAGTCAAGATCAGAGGCTCTGATATAAATATCAGAGACAAGATCAGAGGTTCTGATATAAATATCAGAGACAAGATCAGAGTCTCTGATATGAGTATCAGAGAAGCTCACTTTCTCCCCCTTGAAAGATGAAAGGTTCTTTGTCTCCCCCTTGACCAAAGAATGAAATCTTTATCTTCTCCCCCTTGACACATGCTTGGAGATACAAAAGAATGATTTTTACCATTTGTGAAAAAGTCCAGAGGCTCTGAAATTAGTTTCAGAAGTTCTGGTTGAACATGCTACGCATGTCAGAGGCTCTGATGAATGGATCAAAGACTCTGATGTTTTCCTGTGTTAGGCAGACATGTTCAACATACCCAACTTGCTAATTAAGAAATTGAACCTTCGTTCATCTAAAGCTTTTGTGAAAATATCAGCAAGTTGAAGTTCAGTTGGTACAAAATACATCTCTATTGTTCCCTTTTCAACACGATCTTTCAGAAAGTGGTACCTTACATCAATGTGCTTTGTTTTGGAGTGTTGTACTGGATTGGCAGAGATGGCTATGGCACTTTTTGAATCACATAGAATTGGAATTCTGTCATATTGTAAGCCATAGTCTTGGAGCTGAGTTTGCATCCATATGACTTGAGAGCAACAACTAGCAGTAGCAACATATTCTGCCTCTGCTGTGGAAGTTGAAACACAGTTTTGCTTCTTGGATGTCCAACTTACCAGCTTATTTCCCAATAACTGACAACACCCAGAGGTACTTTTTCTGTCAAGCTTGCATCCTGCATGATCTGCATCTGTGTAAGATGTTAAATAAAAACTAGAAAGTTTTGGATACCAGAGGCCTAATGAGGGTGACCCTCTCAGGTATCTGAAAATTCTTTTGACAACAGATAAATGAGATTCTTTTGGATTTGCTTGATATCTAGCACAAAGACATGTTGCAAACATTATGTCAGGCCTACTTGCAGTTAAGTATAATAGTGAACCTATCATGCCTTTGTAGGTTTTGACATCTACAGATTTTCCCGAAAGATCAGAGTCAAGCTTGACTCCTGTGGCAATAGGGGTTTTCATAGAGGTTGAATCATTTAGTCTGTATTTTTTCAAAATGTCAGAGACATACTTAGATTGAGTTATAAAAGTACCCTCTGATGTTTGCTTTACTTGTAAGCCTAGAAAGAATGTTAATTCTCCTATAAGACTCATCTCAAACTTACTCTTCATCAACTCTGAAAACTTATCACAATACTTTTGATTTGTAGAGCCAAATATAATGTCATCAACATATATTTGTACTAAGAGCATCTCATTTTTGTACCTTTTTATGAACAAGGTTGTATCTATTTTACCTCTTTCAAAACCATTATTTATCAGAAATGTGGATAGAGTAGCATACCATGCTCTTGGAGCTTGTTTAAGTCCGTATAGAGCTTTATCAAGATAATAAACATGGTTTGGAAGCTCTGTATTCTCAAAACCAGGTAGTTGCTGGACATAAACCTCTTCATTTAATTTACCATTCAGAAAGGCAGATTTAACATCCATCTGATATACTTTGAACCCTTTGTGTGTAACATAGGCTAAGAAGATTCTAATTGCTTCTAGCCTAGCCATAGGTGCAAAGGTTTCATCATAATCAATGCCCTATTCTTGGCAATATCCCTTAGCAACCAACCTAGCTTTGTTTCTGATTATAATGCCATTCTCATTCTTTTTATTTCTGAAGACCCATTTAGTTCCAATTGCAAATTTTCCTTTAGGAAGGGGAACTAAGGTCCAGACTTTGTTTCTTTCAAACTCTTGAAGCTCATTCTGCATTGCAGAGATCCAATGAGGATCTTCAAGAGCTTCATTTACCTTCTTTGGTTCAATGATGCTTAAAAAATTTACAAAAAAGCAATCATTGATTGTGGCTGATCTAGTTTGGACACCCTCTGAAGGTGATCCAATGATCTGATCATGGGGATGATCCTTTGTCCATCTTGTGAGCGGAACATGAACATGAGGTGGAGTTTGAGCTTCAGAGATGACAGTTGGAGACATCTCTGTTGTGCTGAGCAGAGGCTCTGATGTTGATTCCAGAGGCGCATGATTTGATTCCAGAGGCTCTGAAGTTGATTCCGGAGGCTCTGAAAATGATTCCGGAGGCTTTGAAGTTGACTCATTTCTTGGACCTGCATTCAAGGAAGCAGAAGTTGTAACTTCAGAGGGACCAGAGAGATTTGTACCTGACGTTTGTGGTTCCTCTGAAGTTGCTCTATGAATATCTCTGAAAAGAAACTCTGAGTTTTCATCATCAAAGAAATCTTCGAAAATTTTGTTGAGTTCGGATTCTCTTATCTTTGATGATTCAGAGATATTTTTGGCAATTTGATTGATATCTTTGTTGGCCAGACTTTTGTCATCATCAAAACACACATTGATACTCTCTTGGATTGTTCTGGTTCTTTGATTGAACACTCTGAAAGCTTTTGAGACTAATGAATAGCCAATGAATTTGCCTTCATCTGCTTTCTTGTCAAACTTTCCAAGAGACTCTCTATCATTTAGAATATAACATCTGCATCCAAAAACATGGAAATATTTAACATTAGGTTTCCTGTTGTTAATGAGTTCATAAGATGTTTTCTTGAATCTTTTGATTATTGTAGCTCTGTTTTGTGTGAAACAGGCTGTTGCCACTGCCTCTGCCCAAACGTTTGTGGGAAGTTCTGATCCTGCAAGCATAGTTCTTGCAGCTTCAACCAGTGTTCTGTTTTTCCTCTCAACAACACCATTTTGTTGAGGTGTTCTAGCTGTAGAGAAGTTCGGAGTTATGCCTTCCTCTGAAAGATATGAGTTGATTTTTGCATTTCTGAACTCTGTTCCATTATCACTTCTCAGTTTCTGAACTTTCGTATCAAACAAAACCTGCAATCTTTTTAACAATCTTATTAAAATATCAGGGACATCAGACTTGGCTCTGATGAATTCTATCCAAGTATATCTAGAGTATTCGTCAATCAAAACGAGGATATACTTTTTACCTGACAAGCTCTATACAGAGATAGGACCACAGAGGTCCACATGAAGCATATGCAGAGGTTTTGGACAATTATTTTCACTTTTGGTCTTGTGGGAAGATCTTTTCATTTTTCCCATTTCACAAGCAGAACAAAGATGATCTTTGTTAAACTTCAGAGATGACAATACCTTAACCAGATTTAGTTTGACCAATTTATCAAGTGAAGAAAAGTTCAGATGTGAGAACTTTTTATGCCAGAGCCAAACATCTTCATTGTTCAGAGATACTAGACAGAGTTTCTCTGAGTCAGTTTTTATGTGTTTGGAAAAATTCATTCTGTATAAATTTCCCTTTCTGTCAGCTCTGAGCATTTCATGACCTGTTTTTGAGTGAAGTAGTGAACAATGTTTTTCTTGAAATTTCACATCAAAACCATGGTCACAAAGTTGACTTATGCTGATGAAGTTATGCTTTAACCCATCAACATAAGCAACCTTTGATACTGAAACATTACCTCTTGTAAGCTCACCATAACCCTTAATTTGTCCTTGCATATTGTCTCCAAAAGTTACTGCTCCTCCAGATTTAGTTTTGAAAGAGGATAGTAACTTTTTATCTCCAGCCATATGCCTTGAACACCCAGAATCTAAGTACCAGATCGGCATTGACTGTTTCTGCAAGACAGATTAGATTTTCTTAGGTACCCATATCATTATGGGTCCTATTTTGTTAGACTTCTGATTATCTTTTTGAAATTTTGCCTTCTTATCTTTTGATGTTTTGGCAGAATTGTCCTTTTTCTTTTGAGGCGTTGTCTCTGAATTTTTATTCAGAGATTGATTAAGAAAACAGTGAGAACCTTTGAAGTGATTTTTAGTTTCATCAAGAGTTGGATGCAATTGCACTTTACAGAACAAGAAGAAGTAGAAGCAAAAGATTTCATTTCATTAAATGCATTCAATACATTATGATTCCTTTTTGAATTAGTACTAGGAATATTACAAGTATTCCTAACTACTTCTTTTCTTTTAGCTTGAGAGACAACCTTCTTTTCAAGTTGCCTTCTCTTGTTCAGAAACATCCTCTTTTCTTTGTTGCTCACTGCACAAACAGGATCAGAATGGTTAATTTCTTGCCATTTTCCTTTTTGTCCAGGAGTAAACTTGATTGGTTTATAAGTGTAGAGTTGAGAAGTGACAGTTTTATTCTTTGCCTTTTCTTGTAATTCTTTTTCAAGTTCCAGAGAAGTTTTTTCTTGAAGACACATTTCTGCAAAGTCAGGACATATTGGTATTCTGAGTTTAATTTTTAAAACAGAAATAGGAATGTTCAAAATTCCAGAACCAATGGTATCTATCTTTTTATGAATTACTTTCTCTGGTTTGTAGAAAATCTGTTCATCTACCTCTGGATCAGATTCAGAATCAAAGTCAAGAAAGTTTCGTTCAGTCTTACCAGAGACAACTACCTCTGATGGCTTCTCAATTTTCTTAGGTCTGGAGACTTTGATGATTCTTTTCATGCTTTCTTTCTTCTATAAATCAACTATGATGTTTTCTTGATTTATTTTCTTGATGTCATCCGCAAATGTAGTTCTGATGCATTCATCAGAGATTGGTGAATACAGGGGGGCATCTGGATTAAGTGAACTCTGAGGTTCATTTTCAGAAGTACTTGCTTCAGAGGTACTTTGTTCAGATGTCTCAGATTCATCTTTGATGAATGCATTAAACTTAAAAATCTCTTTAGGATCATTGCTCTGAGGTTTTGTGAAAAATACCTCTGAAGTTTCCTTTTCTTTTTTTAAGATGGAATTTGGAAAGCTTTGTACTTCAGAGTATGCTACATTTTTAAAGTTCAGAGCCCTTATTTTTTATCTCTTTGAGGTTTTTATTCTTTTGAAATTGTTCAGTGATGGACAGTTAGAGCTCTGGACCTTTCCTTTACAGAAAGTGGAAGAAAGTGAAGTTTTCTTCAATCCAGTGAATGGATCCAATTCATTGAATCCAAGCCCTTGAGTATCCATTTGAGAGTTTATCTTTATATGAACATCCTGAGCATCAAGATAACTTTTGATTTGAAGTTCTTTCCTTTCCAGAGATTGATGTAAGATTTCTCTTTCTTTTTGGAAAATATTGGTTAAGGCAACAAAATTGAGTCTTTCATACTCAGATTTTTTACTTCTTCTTCTTTAACTTTTAAAACTTTCTCAAGTTCTTTGAATTTTTCTGAAAATGATTTTTCCTTTTGTTTCTGAGCTTTTTCAAGATCAGATTTTTCAACAAAAATATATCTCTTTTCTGATTCAAGAAGATCTTTTTCCCTTTTGTAAAAATTAAGATCTTTTGTCATTTGTTTTGCTTTTTCTTTTTCCTCAACAACTTTTTGCTTTAGGATTTGAAATTCATCTGTTAGTTTAATAACATCCAATTCAAGATCAGTTTCAGAGGTGGAAGGAGAGTTTACCTTTTCAGAGTAGTCCTCTGATGATCCGTCACTTTGATCATCTGTGAACGCCATACCACAGAGATTGGTGGGTTCTTCCTCTCCATTGCTTGTTGAGTCTGACAGCTAGTCTTCCATCTCTGCTACAAGTACTCTTTCTTTGACATTATATTTGTACTTGTTTTTGTAGTAGTCTTCATCCTTGATGAGTCTACCTCTGCAGTTGGCGGAGTAATGGCCTGGCTTTCCACATCTAAAACATCTTCCATCGTTTTGGTTTGATGGAAGAGTAGTGTCTGATTCTGTCTTCTGTGCTTGTACTTGTGGTTGTGGCTTGAAGTACCTCTGAGATTGAGGATACCTCGACTGAAATGATTGTTGAGATCTTGATTGTTGAGTAGAATCATGATTGGTGAAATGAACGCCCTTTTGATCACTATGCAGAGTAGATATGGGCTCTTGTTGATATTCAGTTTTCTGAAATCTTCTTTCTGGATTTCCTCTTCTTTCTTCATCATCTGTTCTTCCTTCTAAGACTTTCTTGCCAAATTTCTTGTTAAATTGATGGGTGATTAATGCAAGAGATTTGGCAAAGGCATTGATGTCATCATCTGAGTCAAAATCTGAGTGTTCAACTTTTTCAGACATCAGAAACTTTTTGGATTTTCTTTTAGATTCCCTTTTTGAACAATTGTATTTTTCTGCATTTCTGCATTCTTGTGATACACCCTTTTGTTTTGACATGAGTGCAAGTGGACCACCTAAAGAGGTTTTTGATTTTTGTTTAACAACTTCTTTTTCCTGTGCTACCATGGTACCATAAATGTCAGTCAATGACCATGATTCAAGATTTTGATTGGCTTGTATCGACATTGACAGTTGTGACCATTCTTCATTTAGACTTTTAAGAAAGAGAACATTGTTTTCTTCTTTTGTTCTCATGACCCCAAATTTTCTGCATTTGTTGATGAGGATGTTAAACCTTGAGTATGTTTGATGTAAGGTTTCTTCGGGTAATGCATGAAAATCATGATATTCATTGATACAAAGATTTCTCCTGTTCTTTTGAGTTTGTAGGCCTCCTTCAAGTTGATTTAACAACTGATCCCATATCTCTTTTGCAGTTACGCAAGAATCAAGTTCATGGAATATGACATTGGGAATGACCATTATAAGTAATCTAACAGCTTTTGAATCATTATCCATCATGTTAGTTTCTTCATCCGTAAAGTTTGAAGTTTTCTTTTCATAGTAAGCAGGGATTTCAGCAGTATCTGCTGTTGCTGGAGCTCTTGGTACCAACACCATTGGTTGGTGAGGTCCATCGTTCACTGATCTTAACAGATCCCTGTCCATGCCTTCTAAGAAATTTACCATCCTTATCTTCCATTGAGGATATGCATCCCTTAGAAGTGTAGGAGGTTTGGTTAATGATCCGGCTGTATAAATGGCACTTTTGAGTTTGCCATTTTTGTGAAGAAAAGATGAAGATTTGAAGAACTAATGCTTTTCTATGAAGATATTTCTATTAAATGATGTAACTGTGATTTACTTTTAAATCTGGAGCATATGAAGTTTAATAAACCAGGGTTGACACAAACATGCACAAATAATAAAAGCTTGAATCAGTAAGAATTAAATCTATCCGAGTATGCAGATATGATCTTTCTTTGTTTTAGAAAACAAAGGAGGCTCTGATACCAATTGTTGGATCCCAGATTTAATCTTATAACAATAATGATATAAACAACAAGAGTATAAACAGCGGAAGCAATATAGTTTAATATCAAAAGCAGATTCAAATATCACAGTTCATATATAAAGCAAGTAGAAAGAACAAGATCTTCGTGAGATATATTCAGTTGATTCTTCTTATACAAGATATCAAAAAGCACACTTTTGTCAAAGGAGTGATGGTCATATTTATAGGACCATAAAGTAAACAGTGTACTATTCTAACAAATAGAAGCATGCTTGAACAGTGTCTTACCTAAAAGGTAAGCTCAAGACATGCCTGAACAGTAACCTACTCTATAAAGTAAATCTTATTACTAAGTGATTGGTTATCTGTTTTGATACTTCAGGAGTCTTCAGCGCCATCTTCAGAGAGAATGTCTTCAGAGCTCTGACGTTGTCTTCAGAGCCTCTGATGAAGCCATCTCTGATGTCTGCTGAAAGTTGCAATCTCTGATAAGTACTTCAGAGGCAGGTTTGTCCTCTGAAGTCTTCGTCCTCTGAAGTCTGTGTCTTCTGAAGTCTATCTTTGGAAGTCCTCTGAAATAGGACGGGTATTTTCAACACTTTTAACAAACAGAAGATTTGGAGCTAACAATGTCTTTTGTGATACACTTCCTAAGCAGTTTAGTCTGCTCATAGTTAAATAGAATGCCATACAAGGCAGTGAGAGGCATGGAGTCAAGATCCTTGGTAGATTTGATACAAGTACAGATGTTTTCCCAAAACTCAGGAAGACAGTCCATAAACTTGCACAAAACTTCCTCATTATCATAAATGCGACCCACAAGTTTAAGATCATTGATAAGACCGTTAAAACGGTTATAGTAGTCTGAGAGAGATTCACCCTTATCATGAGAAAAGAGTTCATACTTTCTTACAAGAGCAATCTTTCTGCTCTTTTTCACCTCAGACGTACCTTCATAGAGAACACACAGAGTGGACCACATTTCTTTTGCGGTAGTAAAGTTAACAAGAGAATGGTAGACCTCATCAGGCAGAGAAAGGGCAATGATGGCTCTGACTTTAGTATCAAGAGCTATAAGACGTCTGTCTTCATCATTATATTTACTAGGTCCTTTACAATGTATCTCCCATTTGTTGGAGTTCTTTCTTCCTAAGAAGAGTCCTTATAAGCATTTCCGTTATCTACCTTTTTGGCATTGTAACGGTCCCAAACCCTAGGAAGAAAAGGACCTTCATGTAAGATAGTAGGATATCTGCTGTCAACTCCTTCTAAAAAAAGTATCATACGACTTTTCCACAAGAAGAAGTTATTGGGGTTAAACTTTGGTGGTTTGGCTATAGAGCCATTGTCGTATGAAACAACAGTGGTGTTTTGAGAAGAAACATTGTTCAAAGAAGAAGAAGAAGAGGCTGCCATTACGGATCTAGTTTATTGAGTTAAACTACACCGCTCTGATACCACTTGTTGGTCCCAAATAGCAGTAAGTAAATAAGAAAAGTATTGTAGAAGAGGGGGTTGAATACAATACACACAGTTTTTCACTTAATTTAATTCTTATTGATTTGACATCAAGAATTACACATAGAAAACTTTGATTGTTGCGGAAGAGAACAAATGAATTTGTTCAAACAATCTTACACACAGAGAATGAACAACATTGAAAACACATAGAAAACAATGAACTTCGTAGAGAAAAAGTTGTCAGGAACTTAGAGAACTTGAAGGTTGTAGAACTGGTTCTGCTGGTTATCTTGCATGTTGAAGCATCCTCCATATATATAGTGCCTCATGCATTAAATGCATGGGACACCTGTTGATCAAAGGATGGACACAAGTCTTCAACAAGGTACAGGATGTACCTTTTGTCTTGAGGTGTTTTGGCTTGAAGTGTTGACCTGCAAGATGGTGTAGACCTTTCCTTAAAATGATGTAGGAGAGAAAGCTTACTTTATCTGATCTTCATATGAGGTCCACGTCAATGCAAGATATCACAAATATACTTTGTCAGAAAAGTACAATGTGAAGAGAGAAATCTTCAGGCCTTGAAGATTAAGAAGTCTTCGGCTCATGAAGATTGAGAAGTCTTCGGCTTTCGAATATTGAGAAATCTTCGGCTTATGAAGAGGTCTTCGGCTCCTAAAGAATGAGAGGTCTTCGGCTCCTGAAGACTGAAAGGTCTTCGGCTTCAGAAGATTAAGAAATCTCCGGCTTCCGAAGAGGTCTTCGGCTCCTGAAGACTGAGATCGGCACCATCCTGGCCAATGGTGTTGATTAAGTAGGCATAGTTGGCTTTAGGCTGAGGAGTCTATCTTCAATCCGCTTTGAAAGATATTGTCCTTCTTTGTCTTCTTCGGCCGATCTTCAACTTCACCGAACATTTGTATAGAAACCAAGCTGCTAAAAGAACCTCAAAATATTCTAAGTATGATGATATAAAATGGAAGATCGGGAGGTCATCTTCAAATCTTCAGATGACCCAACATTAACTTAAATGTTTATCTTAATATTCGTATGTTTAGATGGATATCCAATTACTTTACAATATTATTTGTTATTTATTTGTTTATGTTAATATTCAAATGTCTATCACAATTAATAATTGTTATAATTCAAATGTTTATCTTGATTATCAATTCTTATTCATTAATCTTAATCTTATAAATTATCTTTGGAATTTACAATTCCAACCCACATAACTATTGTTATTTTGCCAAAAGGTCCAAAGATAGCATGAAAAATGTTAAAATCAAACATTTATCTTGATTGTGAGTTCCTACTCATAAATTTAAACTATATAAATAATTTTTGGAAGTTACACTTCTAAGCCCATATATTTTGGTCTTTACCAAAAGCTCCAAAAAAATACTATTAAGGTATTAAAATGGGCTTCATATGCCAAACTCATAGTCATTTTGGCCTCATGTAAAATGCTATATAATTAATAATGTTACCTAAATGAAATAAATCACAAGATATCGTCAAACGGGTGTAAACAACCCTAAGGTTTCTAGGGACTTAAGAAATCCATGTGATTCCCTACTACCTGGATATCCAATCGATTGAGTGATTTGTTTTTCGCAAATTGAAATATTGATAAAGTATTATCAATAAAATTAAAGCATAAAAAAATCAAATATGGTTATGATAATGAAATTTCATAAATAAAATAATAATTATAACCACAATCCACTGTCTTATCAAACGGAAAATCATATATTATCTCTTATATATGTAAATGGTTGAAACAACTCATCCTGAAATCAACGTCGTAAACTCAAAAGAACCTGAGTACCATAAATGAGTATATAAATCTCATTTTGAAAGGTACAAGAAAATACCTAAAGTCCATCAACTCTTTATTGACCCTAAAACCAACCTCTTGAAAAGGTACAAGCAAATACCCTCATATTTTGAGACGACATATAAATCCTAACTTTCATAGGAATACCTTTACTATAAACCCCCAAAGAACTGTGGGATGTCCCCAAAGGGAGAATCAGGAGTATTCATGAAATATGTACTTCCCGAACTAATCGTATAGTGGAATGAAACCCACTTACTCGATTATAAAAAGGTAACTAACTTGAACAAAGAAATGTTATATCCAAAACGCGTCTCAATCTCTGTGGCAAGGAACTCGTAGAAGATGACATGATTCCTAACATATATAAGTAAATATTAATATAAGTTGGAATGTAACCTTTAGACAAACTCATCAACCTACTGCAAGTGGTTGAGAGATAAAACAAGATTCTTTCGAATAACACCACATATATCGGGACAAAGAAAATTTTCGATATCAATAACGACAACGTTAGAGGTGGAAACAACTCCAAAGGATTGTGAGTTAAAAACAATTTCACACATGTGACATTTATGCACCATGCGGATGAGACCCTAGAAAGAGTTAGGGTCTTGGTAAGAGTCAGGAAGGATTTTTCAACACCTGGAGTAGGGATACAACTACTACTGCAGGTGATAAGGGACAATCAAATAATAAATGCACTAAAAAGTGCTTCTATCAAAAAGGGAACAAGTTGAAAATGAACTATAACATATTAATTTAATATTTAATATTGATTAAGCATATTTTTATTTGAAATTAATTTTAAGTATCAAAATTAATTTCTTTGCTAAAGTAAAATCGAATATGTAACCATTATAGATGTAAAGAAATACATCTGAATAAATAACAAAACTATCAATATCCTTCGTTCCATGTAGGAATGTATCGAGGAGAACTTGAGTTTTTGTAGAATATTCCACACAATCTAAAATGATAGACAAATACTTATTTTATAATACATCCAACCAAATTACTTAAACGATGGACTGTCACTTTCTTGTTGGTACAAGATTAATAGGAACCTTGTAAAGATATTTGTATCAAATGAAAATGGAAATATGCATATATACATAAGTTCTAATGATTATGAAAGTAAACATATATCATGGAAACTAATGTGTCAAACTAGTAGATTATTGGGTCATCGAAACATATTTTGTCACCAATAAAGAACCGTGGGGGCAATGACATATATATGTTTTGACATGACCATGTGGGACACCATGGTTATGACATAAGAATCCATGTATTGTAAAATACACATAGACACACTATCTTTCGAGTGAAAGGCAGAATGAGGCAAATTGCAACTGTTGACTTTTGCAACATAAGAAACAAAATTGCCATCATAATATGCCCTCTCGAATACCTAAACTTTTGTATATACCCTAATCCTTAGCCAAGATAGGGATGAGATAATCTTAAAGCTAAGGACATAATACAAAAATATTCCACTGTTACAACGAATACAAGGTGATATTTATGGACATAAACATCCAGAATGCAGGCCATTAAAGTACTTTATGGTTCTGGTTTCGACACGATGAACGCATGTCATATTGTTGTCCACATGAAATACTGCACTCCTAGCACTAGCTATACTTTTAAGGGCTTACCACCCTGATTATTTAATCAAGTCTACATGACTTGGAATGCTGGAGAATTTACATCATAAGGATTTGATGTTAAATGCATATATATTAGGATCAATGTAGAGTTTCCTATACCCCATGTGTATATATAAAATGGTCTCATAGAAGTTATCAAAATAATATGATGACATCTACGAACCAATTTACCCACATCTACCTGGGGTTATGCAAATATTATATGCAATTTTTTTTCGTTTTTAGACCCACTACTTGCTAACCAGCCTCATGTGTACCAGTTGGTAACTAGATATAAGCCTGAGAGTTTACATTTACGCATGTTTGGTTTTATAGTATATATGCTAATTGCATCCCCAAAGTGCATCAAAATGGGTCCTTAAAGACGACTTGGGATATGTTGGATATGAATCCCCTACAATTATCCGCTAATTAAAATGTTTGACTAGTAATCTCTCTACCGCTAGATTTGCGGGTTGTCACTTAAATGAGACAGTCTTCCCGTCGTTAGGGGGAGATAGGAAAAAGGATTTTTCATGGGAACGACAAGAAGTGTCATTGAATATTCCCACTCTATCTCATTTTGATCCCCAAAACTTCACAACGTAATGTTGAAGTCAAACGAATCAGACTCGATACCTGATACGTTTAATGTTATTCTAAAAGTGGCAAGATCACTTATACGCGCTGCAAATATACAACGCCATTGGAAAGTGCGTTGCAATCACACATAGTGGAGGTGTGGTTGAGGTCGTAGCTACCAAATGGAAGTGGTGGAAGGTACTTGGTTCGATGAATACTATTCTAAAGGAAGAGAATAGTGAGGCACATCCATTTATCATCAATACACAAAACTCTCATGAGATTGTCTCTAATTATAATTATGTCCATGAATCATCACTAGAGGACGCTCCGAAGTTAATATTGATTCTAGAAATGAAAAAAATCTCAAATGAACTATGAGAGTACATATGAGTCGATGGATAGATCATATATAATCATTGATGATTTTTTCGCATATACTATGGCTCATAAGATGATAGAGCACGATGACATCGAACCAGACTCAGTTGAATAATATCAACAAAGAGCATATTGGCCTAAATATAAAGAAACAATCCATAAAAAATTCTATTCTTTGACAAAGGATCGGGTATTTGGTAAGGTAGTGCTAACTTACCAAGTGTAAAGTTCGTAGGACATAACTTAGTCTTGAAAAAACTTTAGTGCATGTATCTTGAATTGTAGGCTCGGCTCCCCCTTGAAAGTTGCTCTCATTCTTCGTTTTTGACTTTAAAACTGGATCTGATGTACACCATAAGCTCGACTAAGTGCACAATAACACATCTCGAAATGTTGAAATTCAACTTGTTCCAATAATCCCACAAGAAAGATAACAAGTGAATTTGACGTGACAAACCGTGTGCAAACTTAGCTTTTAACAACGGAACCGTCGTTAACCGCGAGTCGACTAGGAATTCGGCTTGAGAGTTTCGAAAAACATCAAAACTCGTCGAACTTCGATTCTAAAAATTGTAGGTGATCTGAAGTTGCATAACGATCAAATCTTCAAGAGCATGAGAGATTTGAACACACTTACATGTAGATCGGGCAAAAATACTTGAAATGTCGAGATCCGAAAATCGTATCGAGAAAAATATCATCGATTCTAGATCTGATACCACTTGTAGGTCCATGATCTCTCACATCTCAAGTGTTTATGTAACAAGTTTAGGATAGAAGAAGGCTTATTTATTTATTAGAAATGAAAACCTATTCTAGAGAGAACACAAGAGAATTAGGGAGCAACATCTTGAATTATAAAATGATAATATGAATTATTACAACTCAATACTCCTATTTATATCCCACAACTACCACTATCCTTGTTACAACATGTAAGCCCATCTACTCACTAAAGCCCAATAGACCCAATTACAATTACAAACACATTTACTTTCCTAAACTTTCTATAATTCATACACTAACACAGGGGAATCCTTTAACCATGTGCACAAAAGCGATCACAAACCTATCTTGGCATGGAATATAAGTAGATGTTATGATGAAGTAGTAATTCACAACTTTCTATCTATCCTTTCTACCTTCTACACGATTTACAAACATTCTCTATCTTTTCATAACTTAATGGCTGGAGGTTCATGCTCTAGGAGGAAAAGGTCAGCGAATGGGGCTGGCACTTTACGCTCCACCTACATCCAACAATTGAATGATAGAGCTAGAAGGATTGACTGGAAGGCACCGAAGACAACGGAGGAGTGGGCGCAGTTTGGGAGAACTGTGGCAAATTACCCAATTACGGCTCAGGAGATAGAACAATTTCACAATGCATGGGAGACATACTACCCTTCTCATGGTGGAGAATCCCCACCTAAGTATCAATCTAACCAGCGGCCGGGTCTACCAATATCTCAAGTAATGCATGCCAAGTTGAAAGAGTCATGTGATGAAGCGAATGCGGAGATACAAAATATAAGAAGGATGTGGCTACGCAACATGGAAATTCAGCAAGAGAGAGGTGTGTCTTGCGGAGAAGAAGGAGTTCCTGGCATGAATGAAGCATTATGTTAGGGAGATGCAATGAGAGATTAATGAATTAGAAGATGAAGTGGTAGAAATCAAAGATAGCTACACCGGCATGGAGGATCTGATGAAGGAAAAGTCTGACTTGATCATCAAAATCCAGGAAATCTACCCGTAGTAGGTTTCTCTAAGGGTGGTTGTTATATGGATGCACTTTAATGATGATTTAATGTTTTCTTTTCTACTTTAATGTTTACTTTATTGATGCTTTATTGTTTTATGGATGCACATTATCGTTTTCTTTTATTTCAATAAAATGACGCTTTAATGTTTCACTTGTTTTTACACACAAGAAAATTTCACAAGCACTATAAGGTAGATAAAATCAACTATAAACATAAAAACAAGCACACTTAGCATTCAAGATTTAGTCGTTACAATCAAGGGAAGTCAATGTTAAGGTTAATGCTATCATGCCTTAGGGTTCCATGTGCTTCTAGCTCTGATGGGCCCTGGGAGCGACTTCTATGGCTACCTGAACCTCTACTCCTAGGAATGGTTGAAGGGGCAGGAGTTGGACATTCTCCACGAGTATGTCCTACTGCTCCACACCTAGTACATGTTTTGTGTATCGGACCTTCACCACGAGATGGACGTCGATCATTCTTTCTTGGTCTTCCGACACGTCTCTTGGTTATTAACGGTGGATATCATGGCGGAAGGGGGACATGTAGCATCACCCATGATTGAAGGGGTCCAACTGGATTGATTAGCTCATGATATGTTGACCGGTAAGTATCGGACGTGTAGTAACTTATAGCCAGATCGCTGCAATCTCTACCATTCATATGCCTTATAGCAGAGATGGCATGTCCGCACGGTAACCCAGAATATTTCCATTGCTTACATTCACAAACACGGTTGGCCATATTGACAGTCCCGTGATAACGGCTATCCCGAACATTGAACTGACCATGTCCAATCACTCTTATTGATGAGCCAAAAACGAGAATATTTTTGAAAAAACAAAACAAACTCGATCAAGTTTTCCGAATTAATCACACAAAACAGTAGTAATTACACTAAATCTCAATCCTCTCAAGATCTTGAAGGCTCTGATACCAATTGATGAGCCAAGATCACAAGATCGTAGAGAGAGAATCTAGAGAGAGAAAGTGAACTCTTGACATCAACAGTATATTCAGTTTAATCAAAGTACGTTCGTTAACCAACTAACAAGCCAAGGGGACTTAAATACCCCAAGGCATTAACAAAACAGATAACACTAATAAAGCAGTAAAATAAATACAATGATTACTATAAAATCTGATCTAACAATCTCCTCCTTAGTAATCATTGGCGCCGAGGTCTTAAAAAAAATCTTCAAAAACAAAATTGACCATCTAGACGACTTGAAAGATCATTGGCGTTCTTCTCGTTGACGTAATCTGTTCAGCCCAACTAACACTTCCAAACGTCGCAGAGTTGAACGGAGATTCAGTCTATCTTGAATAGTGTTCAGAGATCTACGGATCAGACGAATTTTATCATTTTCAAGAATATATAATTCTCTTCTTGATTCCAAAAACTTTCTTCTAGCCTCTTGCAAACGATGCTCCAACTGAAGTTTGATCACCTTTAGAGTTCCATCAGAATAATATCCAACTTCATCAAATCGTAGAAAACATTTTTCACTTGAGTTATTCTTGTAAACTACTCCGAATGGATCTTCAATAATGGTGAATAATGGATATGATTCTAGATTCTGCAAACTTCTGTTGGGCCTTTCAAGATTAACCACAGGCTGAAAACTTTCGACAGCCATCTGGAAGTCAAACACACGAAAAAACCGGATCTGCCGTCGAATGAACCGTTTAATGACAAAAAGAGTTTGAGAAATATCCTGAGTCCGGTGATAAAGATTCCTGAAATGATCATATAAGAATTCAATATCATCAATTGAAAGATCAACGAAATCAGCTTCTGAAAAGTTGTACTGATTGCAGTCTCTCCTTTCCACTTTAATGTCTGGATACCATATGTTCATGAACTTATTAATTGTGACGCTGATAACTCGAACTATCAGATGAGGAGAATTAACAGTGTTATTTCTTCTGCGCTGGCACTTGATAAATGCTAAGTACTCATGCTGATAAGCTTCTGATTCTTTCTCTACTCCAAGAATGGCATATATATTGAGTGTCCTTCTTCTAGAAACAAAGATGTTCCTTTGGATATCTTCAAGAAAAGCAGTTCTGAGTCTAGAAGCCATATATCTTTGCTGAAGATTTCTCTGCCTTTGCTGTCTAGTTAAAGCTTCTCCTTCTTCTAAAAGAGATGGAGGAATTATTGGTTCGGAAGACGGAATAACTGCTTGAGCTCTAGACGACTCACCAACTTCAAATGCACTTGATGGAATTTTGGTTGTCGGGAAGAAGTAGTTACTGGAGTAGACAAAGATTGATCAACTTCTGGAATCTCACCTTGACTTGGAAGATCAGCATATAACAATTCAGCCTCTTTTGTATCTGTTGCATCCATGAAAACATTATCATCCTCTGTATCAGATAAGATAATGATATTGTCACAATCTTCTTCTTCAACTTGAGCAACTTTCTCAAATCTCACTTCTTCATCATCATCTGAATTTATCTCAATGAAGTTTGTGAAGAAAGATCTCATATCATTTGCTGCTTCTGATTATTCAACTTCATTATCTCTACCTGAGACATCTGGATCCACATAAACTATAACTTGCATATTATTAAAGTTTGCTTCAGACAAATTAAATTCATTATGCAAAGCAGTTACATCAGTATTATCAATCATGACATCCATTAGGTCTTGGATACTACAATCTTGAACTGTATCAGCATTCTTTTCTCTATCTCCAACCACTCCTTCTTGAACAACTTCTCGTACTTCAGAAGAACCTTTTGTTCTTTGTCTCTTTGCCATATCCCCCTCATGACCTTGATGATCGGGATCATCTTGGTCATGTCGGCGTTTAAGAGACGTACCAGCCTCAGTCCTGCATGATTGATCTAGATGATCAATCTTGTTAGATAGATCTGAAAAAGCTTATGTTATGAAAGAACGAAGATCAGATAAACTTGATCTAACTTCTGATTTGAATTCCTGAAAATCTTGAGATAAAGCAGTAATGCGATCAGAATCAGAAGATGAAGAAACTGGAGGCGGCGTTGGCTGGAAGTTCTTTAGCAGAGAGATCAAATCTCGATCTTGATGTTGTGGCGGAGACATAGATATAAGACGTGCATAAAGAATATCAGATAACTCAGAAATCGGAGTATCATGAAGAGAAGCTCTGGAAGAAGTATCAGATGAAGCAGACATAGAAATACCAGCAGATTAAGTGAACAATGGAGGTAGAGGAATAGACATAATCGCTGGAGCAGATGATTGAACAGCAGACGACAGCTCTCTTAGAACAACCCCAGATGGTCGTCTGAACGGAAACTCTGTAGGAATAACTGAAGTATCAATCTCTGGCATCTTTCCTTTGAATAAAGTTTTTAACTTCAGAATCTGTGTTTCATTTTCAGCATCCATTCTCTCCGATAATTGCCGAATTACATCATTCAAAGTTGAGAATTTGTCAGTGGAAACCCGAGCTTGATCAGAAGTAAGCTCTACAGCTGATGAGGTAGACTGAATATCTCTAAGTGTAGTTGCTGGAGCTTGACTTTGAACCAATGCAGTGGCTTGATCAAAAGCTGTATCCAATTCATCAACTTGAATATGTGCAATTGAAGGATTAACTGGAACAGAATCATCATCAGATAGAACTTCTGTTGAAACAAGCATTTCTGGTGTCTTGGACTTCCTTTCATACACTTTCAAGCGCAATTGATCATCATCATCATTACCAGTATCTGAATCACTGGTTGTATTATCACCATTATCAGAAAAATCATCATTTGTTGCATCATTATCAGCATGATCAACATCAATCATATCATCATCAGCAACCTCAGGATTTGTCACATCATCATTCGCAACAACTGTTTCATCAATAGAAACATTTCCTCTATTATCAGCATTATCTTCAGATTCAATATCAGCAATGACAGATTCTATGTGATGTGTAGCAACATCTTGTGGAATTGTAGAAGGATCAACATCTGTCACCATGGTAGTTACAACAGTAGTAACTATTTCCTGAGTAGAAGCCTCAATTTGCTCTTCATGAGTAGTACCAGCTGGAGTGCCATGAGAAGGTACTTCCTGTTCAGCCTCTTCAAAGTCATTTTCTAAACAATACTCAATGACACTGGGATCGGTCATGTCAGCATAATTGGCAATAAGACCATAAGGAATGGTCATAGAAAATGTGAATGACTTCTTCTGCTTCTTAAGAAAAAGCATCTCAGTATCCTGAACTTGCGGCCAAGATAATCGTCGAGGAATTGTCGGATTACTTCGAAACATGCTTCTAATAATCAGCTTTAGAAATCTGATAAAAGGAATGAACTTCCGACGCTTGTTGGTTAACTTGTCTTGCACTATTTCAGACAGCTCGTTCCAGAAAATAATCGTATAGTCGACATGCAGATCATAGACTACTGCATGGAACAGTCGAAGATAGTGAAAACTAGAACTATCCGTGCCAGTATGTTTGGATGTTAAGCATCTGTTGATGACTGAAAATAAAGAATACCAGACAGGAGGAAGATTAGACTTGTGAAAGTCTACAACCCTGTTCAGTTGACCAACATATCCTAGGCGTTTGATGCCTTCATACACTTCTTCTTCAGATGGAAACTGATCATATGTTGTCCTTCCAGGTCTAGAATCAGGCTCAGGAAGCTCAAGAATCAATCTTAACCGCTTGTAAGACAGATATGAATCAAATTGATCAATTTGGAGATCAAATCGATAAGGGCGTGCCAGTTCATTCTTAGTAATGGTGTGCCATACTTGCTGTACGTAGACTTCCGGAACATCAGCAACTGAACAGAGAGCTTGAGAAAGTGGATGTCCACGAAGAATAGTGCGTATGACAGGATGAATCTTGATGCGATCAAAATCAACAAAGTAATTGTTATGCTTATAAGGCATGTACATGACATTCGGGAACACATCATTTGGATTTCGCCTTGATGTAGACAGATCAGCCCCAATAGATGGAACAGACGGCATTGGAATATCATGAGATGCTTGATCTGCCGGATCCTGAAGAATGACATTCTCATCTTGAATCATTGGATCAGTATTTGTTTGAGAAGTCATGATATCCTGAAATAAAAGACATTTCAAAGATTAACAAAAAACAAAAAACAACAAAAAAACAAAACAAAAAAAAAACTAAGTATGGAATGCGGGTCCTTAAGGAGACACTAAGGAAGAAATGCGGGTCCTTCAGAAAACGCATTAGAGAAATGCGTGTGAAGAAAGGAACGCATTACGAGGAATGCGGGTCCTTCATGAAACGCATTAAGAGTATTGCGGGTGAATAAAGAAACGCATTTAAGTGGAATGCGTATCCTAAAGGAAGCGCATTTAAGGAAATACGTGTCCTTAATGAAACGCATTACATACTTGAAACAAACAAAACAAAAAATAAAAACACAACAAAATACTAGAACAAAATAAACTAGGGTTCACAAATGCAGGTCACAAATGAAACGCATTGTTCAGAAATGCGGGTCACAAGTGAAACGCATTGTTCAGAAATGCGGGTCGGTAGAGAAACGCATTTCTTACAATGCGGGTCACAAGTGAAACGCATTTCTTACAATGCGGGTCACAAGTGAAACGCATTTCTTACAATGCGTGTCACAGGTGAAACGCATTCTTTACTTGATAAAAAATAAAACCCTAGAAAATCGGTTGTTCTAACCCGATTCCATAAAAAACTAAAAAATAAAAGCACAAAACACGAAGTTAAGGTAAATGAAATCATACCTGATAGTCGATTATAAGTTCTAAACAAATCCCAAAAAGCAAATCAATCTATTTCCACTCGAATCTGAGTTTTAGAAATCGATGAACAGTGAAATTACGCATATCAGTTAAAACTCACAATACTAAGCCAAAAATGAAATCAAAACAAATTACAAACAAACTATAAACATATAATGAAGAATCAAAACATACCTGATCTTTCTAAACTCACTATCTGAACAATGAACAGTAAATGAAGAAGAAGACTGAGAATACGCAGATAAGAAGGAGGGAATGGGAATAGTCACACACATTCAAACAAGAATAAAGAAAAGAAAAGACAATATTATATCTATATATTCTAAAAAAAAATATAAAAACTACTTAAAAAAAATAACAAAAACAACAACAAAAAAAAAAATAATAAGAAGTATAAAAAAAATACCTGATAAGCCCCTATTACTCCCCCTATACAAATGCACAAAATTTATCAAATTAGTTTAGCATTTGCATAGTAAATTCAAAAATACTTACCTGATGAATTTCTGATCAGCACACGAAGTAATTAATCAGCAAAAATTTACTCCCCCTAAAAAACAGAATAATATCATAAATAGAAACTAGATATGCACTCCCCCTCTAAAAATGCACAGACCACATGACAAAAACACAGATAGCAAACATAAAGACATCAATATTAAAGATGATCATATTGAATATAAATTTTATAACAACTGAATATATAAACTTTTAAACACTAAACAAATTAAAGTCTACTCAGAAGAATATTCCAGATTTATCAATCAGTTGAAATCAAACGGGAGTTGTTGAATACAGAAACATGTTTCATTGCATATCAAGTTAAGACATGTTCAGAGTTAAACACTTGCAGGTATCTATTCAGTGTGCTAGCATGCGATCTTTGATTAGCTTCAAGAAAAAATGCAATTCTAAACATAAAATGAAGAACTTTGCATGTACAAACACTAAGTCATCAAGAATTAAGATTTTCACAAATTTACATGTTTATCGCAGCTCAAAATATATCACCAAGTATCAAGAGATGTGTGCTCATTGGCATCTTTTAGCTGTGTGCACATTGGCATCTTCACATGAGTGTGCTCTTTGGCATCTTTTAAGCTTGTGCACTTTGGCATCTTTTTAATCAAGAAGTTTATTAAGTAAAGAACATGTCGTAAACGTAACTTTCTATCTGACCCTATTGCAGGATTTGGGTCAGCCGCTCCCAGACCAGTTGGCCTTAGGGGACTAGGTGTCAAGCACCCCTTGGAACTTACTCTCCCATATCAGAAAGGCTACATCGACATATCCTAAACCCATTCATACCAGTAGAACATGACTTTCGATCTGATTCTATTGCAGGATTTCTGTTCGATCACTCCCAGATCAAATGACCTTAGGGGACCAGATGTCGAGCATCCCTCGGAACTTACTTTCCCAAACCAGAAAGGTCACAGGTACAAACTTTTAAACTCAAGGATTTCTGTATTTTAAATGCTTAAAAAAATTAAATCATCTCAATAACTCAGATCTATATCGAAAAGCTTAGCCCATATTTTCATTACGATCTACAATTTTGATCACTTAGGTTGTTCAAGCAAAGAAAGCCATAAATATGCCGACTCACATATCTTTAAAGCAGTATCTAAAGCATCAAACATGTTGCTGTCTTTTCGATGTTTGAAAGATTTGAACATTGAACATATGAAACTTTAAATATAAACAAGGCAACTTGTCAAAGATCCTAGACACACATTTTATTCAACTGAAAGAAAATCTGAAATATTAAACTTTATAGAATAAAATTTGTAAAGATTTAAACTTTTAAATTCAACATGCCAAGTTTTGAAAGCAAAAAATTAAATCGTTTTTCATCCAGAGCTTTTGTAAATATATCAGCAAGTTGATATTCAGTAGGTACAAAATATAACTCAATAGTACCTTCTTCCACGTGATGCTTTATAAAATGATATCGCATGTCTATGTGCTTGGTCTTGGTGTGCTGGACAGGATTTATAGATATCGCAATTGCGGACTTGCTGTCACAATAAATTGGCACAGTCTTGTATAGCATTCCATAATCGCGAAGTTGCGTTTTCATCCAAAGCACTTGAGCACAGCAACTAGCTGCAGCGACGTATTCAGCTTCGGCTGTTGATATGGAAACACAGTTTTGCTTTTTCGAGGCCCATCTTATTAGTCTGTCACCTAAAAACTGAAGATGACCAGAGGTACTTTTTCTGTCCAATTGATTACCACCATAATCTGCATCAGAATAAGCAATTAAACTATAGTCAGAACTTTTAGGATACCATAATCCTAAATAAGGAGTTCCTTTGATATATCTAAAAATGCGTTTGACTGCTAAAAGATGAGATTCTTTTGGTTTAGCTTGAAAGCGAGCACACAAGCACGTTGAAAACATTATGTCCGGGCGGCTTGCGGTAAGATACATCAATGATCCGATCATCCCTCTGTATGTCTTTTGATCCACAACTTTTCCATCTGGATCCAGTCCGAGTTTAGCACCGTGAGCCATATGCGTGCCAATAGAAGTAGACTTGTCCATTTTGAATTTCTTCAAAATGTCAAATACGTACTTTGACTGATTGATGAAAATTCCATCTGGAAGCCGAGGAAGAAATTGATTTCTCCCATCATGCTCATCTGAAATCTAGAGGTCATTAAATCAGAAAACCAATTACACAGAGATTTGTTAGTCGCACCGAAAATAATATCATCTACGTATATCTGTACTAAGCAAATATCAAGATTAGTTTTATAAATGAAAAGAGTGGTATCTATCGAGCCCTTGGAGAAGCCGGATTTGACCAAGAAAGCTGACAACTCGTCATACCATGCCCTTGGAGCTTGTTTCAGACCATACAAAGCTTTATCGAGAAAATAAACGTAATCAGGGCGATCTTTGTCAACAAATCCCTCTGGCTGAGATACATATACTTCTTCTTTCAATTTGCCATTGAGAAATGATGTCTTGACGTCCATTTGATATACTGTGAAATTGCGATAAGCAGCGAAGGCTAAAAACATTCTGATAGCTTCCAATCTGGCGACAGGTGCAAATGTTTCATCATAGTCAATACCTTCTTCTTGTCGATATCCTTTGGCTACTAACCTTGCTTTGTTCCGCACGATGATACCATCTTTGTCCTTTTTATTCTTGAATATCCACTTTGTACCAATTATGCTTTTACCCTTTGGCCGTGGTACAAGTCTCCATACTTTGAGCGCATCAAACTGATTGAGTTCCTCTGGCATTGCTAAAATCCAGTCCGGGTCTTCCAATGCTTCAGATACTTTGTTAGGTTCAATCTTGCTTAAAAAACAAGTGTACAAACATTCGTTGGAAGAAGCCGACTTGGAGCGTGTAGAAACACTAGCTTGAGGATCCCCAATTATTTGATGGATTGGATGAGATCTTGTCCATTTTGTTGTATGAGGGAGAGGATCAATAATTTCTTGAACCACTTCTATTTGTTGAGGAGTATCTTCAGAAGGAATAATGTCAGAAGATGACACAGATATAGTTTCAACTGGTGGAGGGGGTATTTCCATGACATCAGATTCAGGCTCTTGTTGACCAGATGAAGTTTGTACATCTTGTTGAACATTCTCTTCTGGAACAACTTCATCTTCTACAGATTCCTCATGAATAGTTTCAGAATTTTCTGGTTCATTAATGATTTGATCCAGATGATGTTCAGCAGGTATATCTTGAATTTCAGGAGATTCTAAAGAAGCATCAGGTTCAGAGATTGATGCAGCGGAATTAGGATTTGATGCACTCACAGATTCCTGATTCAAAACATTTGACACATTATCAGTGTTTGGTTTAGGAACATCATCATAAAAATTTTCAAACAGAAAAACAAGATCAGAAAAATTAGAAAGAGAAGTAGAAGGATCCTGATTTGTTGACTGAAGTGCAGGTTCTGAACTAATTTGTTCTGAACTAATTTGTTCTGAAGCTGAATTTCCAGTAATAGCGGGTTCTGAACTGTGTTGTCCAGAAGCCAAATTGGCAGCTTCATCAAATTTGACATTTACTGATTCTATCACTTTTCTTGCCGAGAGAAGAAAGACTCTGTAAGCAGCAAAGTTAGAAGAATAGCCCAGAAATATGCCTTCATCTGCCTTTGGACTAAATTTGTTCAGATTATCTCTATCATTCAAAACATAGCATTTACACCCGAAAGACTTGAAATATTTGATGTTGGGTTTGATGCCATTCATCAATTCATATGGAGTCTTGTTGAACCGGCGGTGTAGAATCGATCTGTTTTGAGTATAACAAGCAGTTGAAATGGCTTCGGCCTAGTGAGACAAAGGAAGAACTGAATAAGGAAGCATCGATCTAGCAGCTTCTACAAGCGTTTTGTTTCTTCTTTCAACAACTCCATTCTATTGCGGTGTTCTTGCAGCAGAAAACTGTTGTTGTATACCTTGATTATCATAGAATGCTTGAAGAGTTGAATTCTTGAATTCTGTGCCATTATCTGATCTCACAACTTTGACTTGCTTTTGCTTATTTGTCTGAATTATTTTGATATGGTTGATGATAATTTCAGGTGTCTCATCTTTAGATTTGAGAAATTTCACCCATGTGTATCTAGAGTAGTCATCAACAACAACCAAAACATATTTCTTCTTCCCAATACTCTTTGTCTTCATTGGTCCGCACAAATCAACATGAATTATATCTAGAATGTCCGCAGTGCAATGTTCAGCCTTTGGTTTATGAGATGCTTTCTTCATCTTTCCTTTCTCGCAGTCCTGACAGAGATGGTCTTTCTGAAAACGGAGGATTGGAATACCTCTCACTGAATCATTCTTGACCAAGGGATCCATATATTTGAAATTGAGATGAGCTAGTCGACGGTGCCACACCCAGCTTTCATGAATAGAAGCTTTTGATAAAAGACAAACATCTGATGGAACCTTTACTTGGGAAAGATTAATGGTATATAGATTTGATCGTCTCTTTCCAACAAGTAAATCCATGCCGCTACTATTCTTTACAGCAACCCTTTTTGACTTGAAACTGCCTTCAAGATCTTTGTCGCAGAACTTTCCGATGCTGAAGAGATTGTGACTTAAACATTCGACATAGCTTACTCTTTTGACAGTTATGTTACCCTGAATAAGATCACCATAACCATGAATGGGAGCCGTCTCGCAGTTTCCAAATTTGACACGACCACAACATTTTTCTTTAAAATTTGAAAGTAGAGATTTGTTGCTAGTCATGTGTTTGGAACACCCCGAATCCAGATACCATAATTGATTTAGCTGCACAATCAACAGTTACTGAGATTTAGGTACCCATATAAATATGGGTCCCTTCTTGTTAGTCCTTTCCTTTTTCTTTTTCAAAAATTTATTTTTCCAAAACATCTGAGATTGATCAAATAAAGCATGAACATCATCACATATTAAAGAAGAAACACAATCATCAGAATCAGAACTAGAGAGACAATATGAGATATTCTTTGAAATTTGAACCATTTGCTCTACAGAATATTTTGTAGTTTTATTACAAATGGCAAATGAGTCTTGTTTACAAAGAGAATCTACACATTTATTCTCTACATAAACAAATTCTTCAGATCTCTGTTTCTTTTGCCAGACAGACTTCATAGACTTCTTCAAAGGCCTATCTGTAATAGATGAATCAGAAAAATTAGAATTTTCAGAAATATCAAACTCTTTCTTCTTTTTCTTCTTTGACCTTCTTCTTTTACGCTTTGTTTTATAAAAATGATCATTTAGCGTAAAAGTGTCATCAACAATTTTAGATAAAATATTTGATTTAGAAGAAGTTTTATCGATAAAACCAAACTGATCAGATAATTCATTTGTATAAACCTCAGAGCTAGAAGCAATAGATGAACACAAGTTGATGGAAGAATTGAGAAGACCAGAATTATTTTCGTTAAAATGAGATGTCATAAAAGAAAAAATGACATCGTTTTCAATTTTGCTCAAAATCTTTTGTTCTTCCATTTGTTCTTCCAGATCTAATATTTTGCATTCTAATACTAATGGAGGTATATATCTCTTAGTATCGTAAGGTACTGGAGATATATTATCCTTATTAGGATTAGATGCATTTAAATCAAAGAAATCATTCGACTTATAAGATTTAGTTAAAGAACCAATGTTTAACTTTTGTCTTCTCTTTTTTAACTTTTCTGGAAAATATTTTGCATTTTCTTGAGTATAAACAAAAGAGACTTCCATTCTCTTGTTGTTCATCCGTTTTTTATCTTCCTCAACTGTAGTCTCTTTAGCACTTGTCCAAAAAGGTTTGTATTGAGAACCATAGTGTGAAAGACCAAGACAGTCATAATCGTAAAAATTGGGAATCTCAATTTTAGCTTTCTTTAAAAACTGAGGATTTTTAAATCCATGACCCCAATTTTCTTTTATCGACTCATAGCTCCTTGGTTTATGCATATGAATTGTTTGTTCAGTTTGATTTTGTTTATATAACTTTCCTTCTAATTCAAAAATTTTATCCGAAAACTCTTGATTTAAACTAGATAATTCAGTCAAAGAATCATGAGAAATCTGTTTTTCAATTTCTAAATCTTCTATTCTTTCTTGAAATTTCTCTTTTGTAAATTTTAAAATTGCTTTTTCATCACTCAGAGAAATATTCAATTTTTCAATTTGAACAGATTTTTCTTGATTTTCGTATTTTTCGGATAAAAGCTTTGAACGAAAGTCATGTAAAGCATTTGTGATGACATTCAATTGCGAAGAAATGAAATTAAAATCAAAATCAGATGGTACCTCAGATTAATCAGTTGATGTGTCCTCATCCTCATCATCACTGTTGTCGTCTCCAATGAAGCACATCGCAGCAGTCTCAACATTGTCAGCTTCGTTATCTGAGTGATCCAACCAATATTCTTCCTCAGCCAACAAAATTGTTTCGCTTGCTTTCTTTTCAGCCAATGCTAATTTCTTCTTATAAAAATCCACATCTTTCACAATCTTCGTTCTGCAATCCTTTGAAATATGCCCAGGTTTGCCACAGTTGTAGCAAGTCACAGCCTTTTTCTCTTCTTTCTTTGGTTCAGCTACTGTACCAGACTCATACTTGGGAAAGAAAGGCTTTGATGTAGAACTGGGTTCTATCTTCTTTGATCCAGAAGAAAAACGAAGATTGTTTGATCCTGTCCGTTTCTGATATTTCTTTTGAAAATGCTGACTCAGAAGAATCATGGCTTTTTCTAATGCTTCGCCATCATCATCTGTTGATCCATCATAAGCAGACTCAGTTAAGGCTTGCTCAGCCATTTGGCTAGCTAAAAGAGCGATTGGATCCACAGTCTTTGGCTTCTGCTTATCCAGCTTAGCTTTCTTCTTCAGAACCATTGCTTCATCAGACATCAGAATTTCAAACATTTCTTGAATGGGCATTTTGGAAATTCTTGGATCATTCCTCATGCGATGACATGATTTTTCCCATTCTGGTTTGAGTGCATTAAGAAACTTCAGATTGGTCTCCAACTCATTCTTTATCACTTTGAAATTATACAGATCATTAATAACAGTCCAAAATCTGTCGAAGACACTTTTCAGACTTTCCCCATCTTTTGCTTTAAACTCTTCAAAGTTATTCATATATCTTGTCTGACGAAGCTGTGTTGACATAGCAGTACCAAGCATGATTTTTCTCCAGTTGTGTCTACATTAGCATAGGATTGTGTTTGAAACAATCGATTCTGTTGTAAATGGAATTTGGTAGAGCAAGAATCAGATTAGACTTGGCCTGATTGTCAGCTTGGTATCTCAGAAGTTCATCAGCATCGTATTCTATCAGGGATTTTTCTGTATCAGTGGCAGGAATGTTTCCAACAGCTGGTATCACTTTCCTAGGCTTGACCATGGGACCTTCAGTCAAGGCTTTCATCATATTTTCACCATTTGATTGCCTTTCGATGAAATTAACAAACCGGTCCTGCCATTTTTCAAATTCGTTCTCATTAATCAGAACAGGTGGACGTGTTTCAGATCCCAACGACATCATGAGATCGTTCTTATAAAGTTGAGCTTGTAGAGACATAATTGATGAAATCAGGAATTCAGAAAAATTGACCAAGTGAAGATGACCCGCACTCCTAAGAAATTCGGGTCGTAGATGAAACGCACTACTAAGAAATGCGTGTCCAGAAAGATGCTCAAAGCTTTCCTTAGAGATGCGTGTTCAAGAATGCGTGTCCAAGAGAAATGCGCCTCCAGAATGATCCGCAATTATAGAAACGCGTGTTAAGGCTGACACGCAATTGTAGAAACGCGTGTTAAGGCTGACACGCAATTGTAGAAACGCATGTTAAGGATGATACGCAATTGTAGAAACGCGTGTTAAGGTTGACACGCAACTGTAGAAATGCGTGTTAAGTCTGATACGCAATTGTAGAAACGCGTGTCCAAAGAATCTACAACCTGAGAAAAAACTAACACTCAAACGTTAGTTTTACAATGAAGAAATGATGGAAACGCATTCTAAAAATATGAATATGAATAACCCGCATTCTTCATTAAACACACGCATACTTCACAATTTATAACAAACATGCACATAAGGATGAATGACCCGCATTTCAGATGAGTGACCCGCATTTCATATGAGTGACCCGCATTTCAGATGAGTGACCCGCATTTCAACATTAAACTATAAATCTTCTAATTCAATTATAACACTGAATTAAATCCAAACAGATTACACAGAATTGAACGAAAACAAGTTTCTAATATATTTCATATGACATTATCGATCAAAACACACTGAATCTTCAAAATTAAAATAGAACAGACAACAAAACTCGAACTTTTCAGAATCTATTCAAACTTACAATCAAAGCACCAAATCACGTTTTTATGCAAATCAACAAGAAACAAACTAGATCGACTATATAAAACGCATCTTAAAACATCAATTTCGAATCAATTCAATCACAAAACAGAGTGAAATTAATGAAAATCCAGAAAACGAGAATATTTTTGAAAAAACAAAAAAAAATCGATCAAGTTTTCCGAATTAATCACACAAAACAGTAGTAATTACACTAAATCTCAATCCTCTCAAGATCTTGGAGGCTCTGATACCAATTGATGAGCCAAGATCACAAGATCGTAGAGAGAGAATCTAGAGAGAGAAAGTGAACTCTTGACATCAACAGTATATTCAGTTTAATCAAAGTACGTTCGTTAACCAACTAACAAGCCAAGGGGACTTAAATACCCCAAGGCATTAACAAAACAGATAACACTAATAAAGCAGTAAAATAAATACAATGATTACTATAAAATCTGATCTAACACCTACCCTCCATGTCGTAGATTTTCCCAACCTTCTGCGAACTATCTCCTCCGCCATTGGTGTGAGATCATTACGCATTTCACCTACAAATATGTGTTAATTGTGTTACAATTTATACAAAACACAAAAAGAGCAACTAACATATAAGTTCAAGATTTCAAAGTTTATCAACCTCCCTTTTGCCGTCGAAGTTGGTACCACTCTTGTTGAAAATCTCGGAAGTACTCCATAATGCCAACAATCGGTAACCTGCGCGTGAAACGGGACAGTGAATTCACCTACCCTACACTATTGGAGGTCATTATGTTATACTGTTATGCAGGAAAATGGGCCCTTGACCACCTCTCCTTACCAGCATCGTCCATAACTTGTGCTCCACGATCTACTTCAAACCGTAGTGCATTCATGTAAATGTCAAACTCCCTAATCGTATATGCTTTGAATGCCTTCCAGTAGGTGGTCTTGTTTGTTGTAATACGCTTGTCGAAGCTTTTCACGCTCATCTCCAAATGTCGACAACATAGGGTGTGAGGGGTGGAGGGGTACACGGCAGAAATTGTGGAGCTTATGGAATGAGCCCTGTCGGACATAAACACCAACCCTTCCGGGACTCCGATACATACTCTCAACATGGACATAAACCAACCCCACTCATCCCCCGTCTCGGACTAGCCTACTCCGAAAGCCACGGGCACAATGTTGTTATTTTCGTCCATGGCAACCGCCAAGAACATCATACACATGTAAGGTCCCTTTAAATGGGTAACGTCTATTACAAGGACGGGACGCAGGTATGTCAAAAACGTGCAGATCTGCAAAAAACGTAGGTGGTTTTCATTTGTAAATGTTATAATTTATAATATGTAAAGATGTGGCGTGCTAATATATGTACCACACATCCAATGGCAGCGAAACACAACTCAAAACGTCTGTTTGAATCCGTCCTTATTCTGGTGCGTGTACCCGGATTCTTCAGCTCCAAATTATATAAATATGTAGGGAGTCATTCGTATGACTCCTCGGGAGTGCTTCTCACCATTAGTAGTGCCTTACATTATGCACGCCATCCTTGGTGGCAACCAATGTTGATCCCGTACTGCTGATTTATATCGTTGACGATGTCCTTCGGCCGAAATGCCCTGCTATCGTCAAGAAACTTGCCTTTTAGTATGTGGACCAAAGTCCTTTTGTTGGCCTGTCTGTGGCTGGCATTCAGTTGCATCCTCGAACAAGTGTATACGTCGTGCAACTTTCTAACGACGAACAATCCTCCTTTAGGGTCCACGGACTTCGCCGACATACGCCATTCACAATTTTGTTGGTCACAGACAGCCTCATCTCTGCTTTTGTCGGATTTCTTCGCTCTAAACATGAAACCCTCTTCCATTAACTTAATTCCGAGTTGTATGGTCATTTCCTCCTTCGTATGAAATAGCTGACCTTCATGTATACTTGTACTGCAATCGTAAGGTGTGGGTTGGTAGGCTGGTATATAGGTCTCCAGGTTTGGAAGGGAAGGAGGTATATCAAAATAATCGTTTAATTCACCAAATGATTTATTACTAGGGGTATATGTTTCTTTTTCTTCGTCCTCATCATTATCGGTATCTGATCTGTCCAGATCAGATATACCCATTGTGAAAACATGGGTTTCGTCATCAGCAACTCCAGCAAACCGTCAATTTAGGTCTTCTTCTATTACTTCTTCTTCTTCTGCTTCTTCCTCTTCTTCTAGTTGCGTCTCCAAGACAACATCGGGATAAGACTCGTTAGGATGATATGCATGATTAGAATAAAGTGTGGTGCCGTAGGATGTCTAAAATTAAGAATCAGGCTCCAGTTGACTACCACCAACATGGATTTCGTCATCACCTTCGTCATCATCCTCGTCATCACCTTCATCGCACATCAATGATGCGACATACACAAAAGGTTCTAGAGGTATTTCTGAATCGGCTGCAAGTTGCATAAAACCAAGGATTTCATCATCGTTAGTTAGCTCATTCAGTGAGCGATCTTCATGTCTGAACACCAACTTGCAAGCAACAGAATATTCGATTCCACATTTTCCCATGGCGTAATCAATAAGCCTTTTATATGAAATGATTACTAGAATATGTACACCATGCCTTTTGTACTCAAGAAAATCCCACTCATTGTTGTTTTGCACCCATTGACCATCGTAACATAAATAGAGCCTAGCTTTTTCAACCGGTGAACTTATTTTTTTTGTAGTATGAAAAATGAAGCAATTCAAATGATGAAAAAGAGAGCAAGAAAGAACATTGGAATGGATGTGATGAACGAATTTGCCTTACATCTTACTAATCTTTATAGACAAAATTGAATGGAGAAGATGAATGTGAACCACAAATTCGATGACAATAGTACAATTATTGTATGATTGTTGGGAACTGAAGAAAAGCTTAAGCGTTTAATGCTGCTAGTACAGAATTACTACTACCAGAGGAATTCAAGTTTAATACTGCTAGTCAAAGTTAGTGCTGCTTGAACAAAGTTAGTACTGCTAGAGTTTAGTGCTGCTTAGTAGTTAATGCTGCAAAGATTCAGTTAATACTTCCAAGGTGATTAATGCTGCTTATGAGATGGAGATCAGAATTACAAGAATGACAGCTGGATAGACTGAAGATATTCATGGAAGATATTCTGAAGATATTTTATTAATTGTAATTATCTTTTATTCAGTATATGTATAGTATTGATAGAATAGTTTAGATAATTATTCATTCTAATTTTTTGTTTTAGAGAGAATCAACCTCAAGGCATAGTTCCTAATTCTAGAGAAGTAGAATTCGTCTTGAAAGAGCCTGTTCTTCAAGATTGAGGTTGTGTGTGTAATCTTGTAACTTCAATCATTAATACAAGTTTACAAGTTGTTCATCAAATTTATACTGTTTGTTTACTGTTACATTGAATATCAAAGTGTTATTCCGCAAACTTCTTTGATATTGTTTCTGAGTATTTATTCTTGTTGAGAATTCGATCCTGACAAGTGGTATCAGAGCCTGTTCTCTCAGAAACATCTATTCATTCATCATGGAAAACTTTGCAGAATCAAACAGTACTTTGGTCTCTAAGGTTCCAATGCTCAAACCCAGTGAGTTTGACATGTGGAAGATCAGAATCAGGCAATACATCCTTCTCACTGACTACTCAATGTGGGATATCATTGAGAATGGTCCTTCTGAAGCAGGAAAGATTGGACCAGATGGGAAAAGACCTCCACCAAAGACAGATGGTGAGAGAAAGATCAGACAAACAGAGATGAAGGCCTTGAGCACTCTGCTCTTGGCCATCCCCAATGAATATCAACATCAATTTTGCAACTCCACTGATGCTCAGATTCTCTGGAATGCTCTAGAGAAAAGATTTGCTGGAACTAAAAGCATCAAAAGGAATCAAAGGGATGTTCGGAAGCAGCAGTATGAGAACTTTACTTCTTCAAAGAATGAGTCTATGACTCAAACTTTTGACAGGTTCAACAAGCTTATTGGTGAACTGGCTACTGTTGGAGTGAAGATGGAGCAAGATGATATCAACAGAAAGTTCCTCAGATCTCTTGGGGATGAATGGACTATGTACAATGTCTCATATAGGCAAAGTGACAATCTGAAAGAGAAGGAACTAGATGATTTGTATAATGATCTAAGAGTCTTTGAATCTGAGGTAGAAGCCAAGAAGAAGCCCACCGGTTATATTCATAATGCAGCACTTTTATCAGCATCTACTGATACTACTGCTAACCCTGAAGCAGTTAATGCTGCTAATGGAGTGAATTCAGAAAAAGGCACTGAAACTATCTTTGAAGCCTTTTTGTCCAGTCACAGCAACAACTCCTTGATCAATCATGATCTGAAACAACTTCACCCTGATGATCTGGAAGAGATGGACATTAAATGGCAGATGGCCATGTTATCTATGAGGGTGAAGAAATTTATTAAAAGAACTGGGAGGAACAACTTCTCTCAGAAAAGAGAAGATGGTGCTGGTTTTGACAAGACAAAGGTGGAATGCTATAAGTGCCACATGAAGGGACACTTTGCTAGAGAGTGCAGAAGTGGTGTGCCAAATAACAACCATCAACAAGCTCAGAATGGAGGCTACAATCAAAACAAGAACTCTGCTCAAGCTCTTATCTCTCAACAAGGGATGGGATTTGACTGGAGTGACCAAGCTGAGGAAGCCATTCAGAATCAAGCTCTTATGGCAGAGGTGTCTGATCTCCCCTCTGAGGTAATTTCTAATCTTTGCACTAAATCTTGCATAGACACTGTCAAAAGATACAGGGATCACAACCAAAGCATGTGTGATGACCTCAAAAGATTAGAAAAGGACAGAAGAGATTATGTGTTGATAGTGGAGAGGTTTGAAGAACAAATCAAAGGCTTTCAAGCCAATGAACTTCAACACTCTTATGACACAAATTACTGGAAGTGGGAAAAGAATGAGTTAGAGACCAAATTGTCTAAGTCCATAGAAGAGAATGATAGGTTGAAAGAAGAACTATCTAAGGTTAAGCTTGACATAGAAAAGTTTTCATATGCTTCAAAAGCAATGGATTCTCTTCTAAAGGCTCAGATTCATGATAAGATGAAGCCTGGTATTGGATACAACAACACACCCCCTTCTTACAACAACAACTATATCTCTCCTACATCAGATTTGCTAGAGACCAAGGAGAAAAAGGATTTGTCTGAGAAAGCATTTAAGATAGATCCTTTGGATGAGGTGGTGGTTAAGAATTTGACTGAGAAAGAAGCCAGTGAGAATAGGAATAACGCTGTGAGTAAAGAGATACCCTTAGAAAACAACATTATCACCAATGAGGGATGTGGAAAAATCTGGGTCAAGTCTAAAGAGATAGAGAAGACCAAAGGAAAAGCTAACAAGGTCCATTACAAACAGACCACGATTGTGAATCATGGCCCTTGTAAATAGTGTGCTTGCAATAAATCTGAGAGCCCAAATTCTGGTACAAAAAGAGGTAATCAAAGAAACTGGAATAATCAATGGGCTCAGAAACAAGGAGTTGATCTGAGTAAGATAATCAGACCAAAACCTTGTTTCATATGTGGCAAGGTGAATCATTTGGCTAAGTACTGTATCTTCAATCCTATTAACCAAAGGATGAACTTTCAAAGATTTGTGCAAAAACCTGTTGGTTATAGGAAGACTGGAAAGAAACATATGGCTAAGAAATCTGTTGAAACCAAAGGCCAAGTGAAGAAAAAGTTTTAAAAAGAAAGTGTTTTAATGTGGGTGCCTAGAAGCACTAAAACTGTTAGTGCTGCTAACAGAGATAGTGCTGCTAATAACAATACTGCTGCTACCAGTGTTAGTACTGCTGAAAAGATTAATGCTTCATACACTGTTAGTACTTCTTCAATGGTTACTACTGCTAATACAGTTACTGCTGCTGACCCAGTTACTACTTCTAACAAGGTTAATACTGCTAAGCATGCAAGTGCTGCCAATGTAGTTAGTGCTTCTAACACCAGTACTGCTTCTAGAAAATGTGCATCCAAACCTATTATTGTGACTAAGTACTCCAGTAATGAGGAGTCAAAGTTTAAAAATCTTGTCAAGAAGGAATGCAGATATTTTGATGAGAAAGGGGTACCCAAGACCACTGTGGCTTGGGTTCCTATATCATACTAACTGATTTATCTTATGTGCAGGGCAACCAACAACTCAAGGGGAAGAGCATATGGCATGTTGATAGTGGTTGCTCTAGGCACATGACAGGCAACATGTCATGCCTTCAGGATTTCAAGCATATCAATGGAGGACATGTTGAATTTGGAGATAATCTTACAGGTGGAAAAATAAGTGGAAAAGGTAATGTTACAAAAGGTAAGATGACATTTGAGGATGTCTACTATGTTGATCAGCTAAAGTACAACCTGTTAAGTGTATCACAGGTTTGTGACAAACAACATAGCATATTATTTACCAATACAGAATGTATGATCCTTGCTCCAGGATTCAAGGTAGTTGATGAAAGCATGATACTACTTAGAACTCCAAGAAAGGACAATGTGTATTGTCTAGATATGGAAAATGTTTCAAGTGATTCATCCCTGAACTGTCTTGTTTCAAAAGCTTCTGTGGATGAATCCTCTCTATGGCACAGAAGGATGTGTCACATGAATTTCAAGACAATGAACAAACTTGTTAAAACAACCTTGTAAGAGGTTTACCATCAAAGGTCTTTTCATGTGATGATCATTGTGTGGCTTGTCTTAAAGGCAAACAACACAAAACTTCTCATAAGTCCAAAGAGTTAAATACAATTTCTTCTTGTCTCCAGTTATTGCATATGGATCTGTTTGGTCCTACAGATGTTATGAGTATAGGCAAGAAATCTTACTGCTTAGTTATTGTTGATGATTACTCCAGATTTACTTGGGTATATTTTCTAAGGACTAAGGATGAGACAAGTGGACTGATCAAATCCTTTATTCTAAGAATTGAAAACTAAACTAATCAAAAAGTAAAAGTCATTAGGTCTGATAATGGAACTGAATTTAAAAATATTGACCTAAACACCTTTTGTGAAGAAAAAGGAATTGAGAGACAATACAGTGCTCCTAGAACTCCACAACAAAATGGTGTTGCTGAGAGGAGGAATAGGACACTAATAGAGGCTGCTAGATCTCTGTTGGCTGATTCTAAATTGCCAATTACTTTCTGGGCTGAAGCAGTTAATACTTCCTGTTATGTCCAAAACAGAGTACTAGTAGTCAAGCCAAAGAACAAGACCCCATATGAGCTTTTAAATCAAAGAAAACCCTTTATTGGATTTTTCAAACCTTTTGGGTGTCCTTGTACAATACTCAATACCAAATCTCACTTAGGTAAGTTTGATAGCAAGGCAGATGATGGATTTCTTGTTGGGTATTCATCTCAGAGTAAGGCTTACAGAGTTTTTAACTCTTCTTCTAGAATAATTGAAGAAAGTGACAATGTCAAATGCAATGAGAACACACCAAATCCTATTGGGTCTGGTCCTCAGTGGCTGTTTGACATTGATTCACTAACTAACTCTTTTGGTTTCAGTAGTGATGATTATGCAGGTTCTAGAAGTGGAGGATCAGGGACTACACAAGTTCAAGATAGTATACCTCAATCTATGATCTTTTTTACGCCTATAGAGGAACCTGCTGAATTCTGTGAAAAGGAGCCATCTACTGAACTAAATCAAAGTGAAGAAGAAAGAAGAGATGAGAAGAGTCAAGAAAATAAAGAATCTGAAGTAGCTGCTGAAATCACCACAGTTGAGTTGAATGACTCTAATCTAGAGGTGGGACTCAATGAAGAACCTAGTCATCACACCAGAACTCAAAAGAATCATCCTCCTCAACTGGTAATAGGAGATATATCTTCTCCTATGATGACTAGAAATCAGAGCAGGCTGCAAGATATGCAAGACCAACAACATACAGTGCTTTCTTGCTTTCTATCCCAACTTGAGCCTAAGAAAGCTCATGATGCTATGAAAGAGTCCAGCTGGATAGAAGCTATGCAAGAAGAGCTGCTACAATTCAAGCTGCAAGATGTTTGGGATCTGGTAGACCTTCCTAAAGGTCAAAGAGCAATAGGCACAAAATGGGTCTTCAGGAATAAGAGAGATGAGAGAGGAATAGTTATAAGGAACAAAGCAAGGTTGGTGGCACAAGGGTATACACAAGAAGAAGGAATAGACTATGAAGAAGTATTTGCACCAGTGGCTAGGATAGAAGCAATCAGATTATTCCTGGCCTATGCTTCTTATATGAGATTCAAAGTCTACCAAATGGATGTAAAAAGTGCATTTCTATATGGATCAATTGAAGAAGAAGTATATGTCTGTCAACCACCAGGGTTTGAAAACCCAAGCTATCCAGACAGAGTATACAAATTGAAGAAAGCACTTTATGGACTGCATCAAGCACCAAGAGCATGGTATGACACTCTGTCATCCTATCTCTTGGAAAATGGCTTTGAAAGAGAAGTCATTGATAAGACTTTGTTCATCAAGAGAAAGAAGAAGGACATCTTGCTAGTCCAAATCTATGTGGATGATATTATCTTTGGATCCACAAGAAACACTATGTGCAAGGAGTTTGAGGAACTAATGCATCAAAGGTTCAAAATGAGTTCCATGGGGGAACTTACTTTCTTCCTTGGACTCCAAGTTCAACAGAAGCCAGATGGTATTTTTATCTGTCAGTCCAAGTATGTGCAGGACATTCTATCCAAGTTTGGTTTCTCATACTCAAAACCTGCCAGCACACCTATGGAGACACACAAGCAGATAACAGCAGATCTTGAGGGGGAGGATATGGATGTTCATCTTTATAGATCCATGATTGGCTCTCTCATGTATCTTACTACTTCTAGGCCATATATAATGTTTCCAGTCTGTGTATGTGCAAGATTCTAAGTTAGGCCAAAGCAATCACACTTTCAAGCTGTTAAGAGGATATTCAGATATCTCAAAGGGCAACCTAGATTGGGACTTTGGTATCCTCATGACTCATCATTTGACCTACTTGCATACTCAGACAGTGATTTCGGTGGAGCAAATTTGGACAGAAAATCTACTTCTGGAGGATGCCAGTTTTTGGGTGCAAGACTAGTTTCCTGGCAGTGCAAGAAACAAACCACAATGTCCACATCTACAACAGAAGCAGAGTACATAGCAGCTGCAAGTTGCTGTTCTCAAGTGTTATGGATTCAGAATCAAATGCTGGACTATGGGGTAACCTTTCTACACACTCCAATCTTTATTGATAATAGCAGTGCTATTAGCATTGTTAATAATCCTGTCAAGCACTCAAAGACAAAGCACATTGAGATCAGGTATCACTTTATAAGAGACTGCAATGAAAAGAAACTTATTCAAGTTGTAAAAGTTCATACTGATAACCAGTTTGCTGATCTATTCACCAAAGCCTTTGATGTGGGTAAATTCACTTTCTTGGTAACAAGTGTGGGAATGATCAACTCTGAATAAGCCCCTTCTCAAAAAGTGGTTAAATACCTGTATATTGTTTGTTCTTGGTGTTACTAATCTTCTTTTTCAGGAAATGTATAGCAGTACTCAGTTCATCACAAGCTTAAAAGTGTAAGTATGGTTAATACTGCCAGTACAGTTTTAGTACTGCCAGTACAATTTTACTACTGCCAGTGTTCAGTTAATACTGCTAGTGGTTAATACTGCTCAGTTAATACTGCTAGTTAGTTAATACTGCTAGTGGTTAATACTGCTCTCAGTTAATACTGCTAGTTAGTTAATACTGCTAGTGGTAAATACTGCTCTAGGTTAATACTGCTTTTGTCCTGAATACTATAAATATCCTTTGCCCGCCTAAAAAGTTCATAACGACTCTTTGCATATTGTTCACTTGCGCTCTAACCCCTTTTCTCTCAAGTACCAAGTTTTCAGGCAAGAACACTCAAGTTCAATGGCTTCAATGGCGTTTATTGATGAACACAACGAGATAGCCATGCTCCAAAAGCCAAAACAAGCCGAAGGTTTTCACCAGATAGTCGACTTTTTGAGGACAAGTCACATTGCTCATGCGCTCACCGTGTCTCCTACCATCTTCATAGAGCATCAGAGGCAGTTCTGGGCTAATGCCACCATTGTTACTGAGAATGGTGTGCAAATGAAAAAGACAAGGGTGTGTGAAAAACCCCTAACCATTACTAAAGAGGTACTACGCATCTGTCTACGTCTAGATGATGCTGCAGGTATAACCTCTATTCCTAATGAGGAACTATTCTCAACTCTTTCAAGAATGGGGTATGAAGGCCAAATGGGGATTATCAAGTTTTTCAAAGCTAAGTTTTCACCCCAATGGAGGTTCTTTGTTCATACCCTGATGCATTGTATTTCAAAGAAAACAACTGGCTGGAGCCAATTTAGCAGTCCAATTGCCTATGCATTGGTATGTTTATCCACTACTAGAAAATACAACTTTTCTCAAATGATCTTCAATGATCTTGTCTCAAATCTGGACAACAAGAAGAGTTTCTTCATGTATCCCAGGTTTGTTCAGGCAGTTATTACTAATGAATTGACGGACATACCTCATTTTGATGAGGTATATGTACCTAAACCCCCTAAAGGCAAGGTTTTCTCAAACATGAGAAGATCTGCTACGGACTCGGAAGGAGTTGACACCCCATTGTTCTCAACAATGATGGTGGTGTCCCAACCACAAGAAGGTATGGCAGCAGGGTCAAGGCCCTCATTAGACATTCCCACTGCTAGCCAAACCCAACCTTCCCACTCTATATCTATCCCACAGTCCCTACTTCATAAGCCCACTTCTCCTATTACCCAAACTTACAAAAGGAAACAGGTAAATAAGGCTCCTTCCCTTCTTGTACCTTCACCCACTCATCCTTTAAGCCCTCTAAGGGAGAATTCTCCTTTAGAGAATATCCAAAGGGAAACCAATAGGGTGTCTCCCAACCCTCAGGAGGTGCTCTCTAAGGAGATGGAAGAGCATATGGGTGAGAAGGCTGCGACTATTTCTGCTAGCACAGAGAAGGACAGTGGTAACATCTCTAAGACCTTCCCCATGGAAACTTTGGGTGAGCAATCATCCAAAGGTCCCAGGTGCCAAGAAACCACGGGGGTGGATAGTGCTTCTGCTAGGCAGAAGACTTTCACTAATAAAAGATCCAATGATCCTTCAAAAGAGGGTAATACTTCTAGAGAAGGTGATGACAGATATAACTATCAAGAATTGATAGATGCAATGGGGAACATCAATATGGATGTGATCAAACAAGGCCAAGAGATTGAAGAGCTTAAACTCATAGTTCTGTCACAACAAGAACAGATCCTCCAATTGAAGCAAATGGTAAGGAAATTGATTCTCCAAAAGAAGAAGAAGCAATTTTTACTCAGAAGGAGGAAACCAGTGCCTGATGCTCCCAAAAAGGGGGAGTCAGAATCTGAAGACAATATGGAAGATGCTAAAGCTAAGGGGGAGCAAGAGAATGCAAAGTTTGAGGGGGAGCAAGTAGCTGCAGAAAATGTTGCACAAGAAGCAGCAGTAACAGAGCAAGCAGCAGAAACCATTACTACTGCTGGTACAAGCTTAGCAGCAGAAATGATTAATACTGCTGAACCTATGGCAGCAGCAGAAACAGTGAAAGAAGTGCCCATAGATCTTGAAATAGCAGAAACTCTAATCAAAGCAAAGCATGATACTCCCAAGGTCATCTCAAAGGCCAAAGGAGTTGTCATCAAAGACAGAGGTGATGCTTCAAAGATTTCAAGTAAAGAGAAGGTGATTAGCAAAGAAAAGGGTAAGGCAAAGCTAGTTGAATCTGATCAACCAATGAAAAGGCAGAAGTTGATTGATTCAGATGAAGCTCTAGCTAGGAAGATACAGGCTGAACAAGAAGAAGCAGATGCAATGCAAGTGCAAAAGGATAGAGAAATAGCTAAAGCAATGGCTGCAGAGTTAAACAAAGTCTATCAACAAAGCTTAGCAACAGAACAAGCCAAGCAGAAAGCCACATCTTTGAAGAAGCCTACCAAGATCAAAATGGCTGCAAGGAAAAGACAACCTTCAAAAACATACCTTGGTGCTCAAGAGAGAAAGAAAATGATTACTTTCCTCAAGGGTGCAGTAGGTGTCAAGGTGGAGATGTTCTCAAAGATGTCTTTTGAGAAACTCAAGAAGATGTATGATACTGAGATCATCAAGCTCCAAGGGGATGATACTGCAAGGGTAGAAATGGAGAAAAGAATGAAAGAAAGCAATGATTTCTTACAAAAACCATTCCCTGATGAGCAAGAAACTCCAGAGAAGGAAGCAACAATTGGTGAAAGTCTAAGGACTTTAAAGAGAACAAAGATGATTACAAAGAGAAAATTCACAAAGAAGCCTAGAATAGCAGAAGAAGAGGTTGAAAAGGTTGCTGAAGAAGAAGAGGCACCTGAGTCATCTACAATGAAAGAACCTGCAAGTACTGAGGATGTCAAGATGTACATGGTAGTGATGGACAAAGTGCCTGAACCAATTTCAACAGAACCTGTTGGAGTTAAACCTCCTGAAGTTATTCACTGGGATATCTTGGAGGTAGATGGAAAGGAATATATCAGACTCAAGAGAAAAGATGAGAAATATGAAGTTTACAGCACCTGGAACAAGATTGTTAGAACCTGCTCAAGATCAGATATTGAAGAAATGTTTGAGATAAGGATGAAGTTATATGCAGATCAACTGAAAGCTCCAGTGATTTCACTTACAAAACTAATCATGGAGTATCTGTGTATGATGTTTAAACCTGATGAAGTGGAGGAGATAATAAGGAATGTCTTTCAGTCAGTGAATAATTGGACTCTATATGAAACTAGTGGAGTATATGCAGTGACTTTGGATTTGAATCACACTGAGTACTTCCTAGTGGATAGAGTATAAAACCATAGCAGACTGAAGCTTCATGCTATGCTGAAGAAGAAGCTAGGATGTATTCCAGATTCAGAAATGGCTAAATATTTGATCCAAATAACAATTAATCAGAGTTTGGGGTTGGATGCAAATACAGGAATTTAGGCCATGATGGAGTTTTGGGAGCATCTTGAAGAAAATCTAAAGAACTTGACTTCTCTTCCTAAAAGTCAAGTTAGGGGGAGATAATCAGACCAAAGTGTGGAAAAAAACAGTAAAATCATGCAAAAAAAACGTGAAAAAGAGTTAATATCACATGAAATAATTGACCCTGAAACCCTAATTTCCCAAACCCTAATCTTTTTCCGGCCCAACCCCGTGATTTCTCCCTTTTCGCGGCCCAACCCCGTGATTTCTCCCTTTTTGCGGCCCAAGCCCACAATTCCTTCCTAAGTCGCGGTGTAACCCCACGAAAAACCCATATCCCGGCCTTCCCTTTGTTATCACCGCGAAAAATCATTTCCCGACCTTGGATCGTGGGGTTGTTGGGTATTTTGGCAAAAATTGAGAGATTTGGGACATTTGGGTAAGAAAGGATTGAAATACGACTATTTTAATAAAATTTTGATAATGTCATTTTTGACATTATTTTTAATCGTAAATCGACCCTTTTGTTGCAAGTGTCCAAGTAAGATAGCAAAATCTTATGAGTTTTTGAGAAGAAAGTATAGGTTGTCGGGGTTCGACAAAGCCGGACAATTGGTGAAGGAGAAAATTAGCAAATTGAGCCAAAGTTTGAGAAGTGGTGAAATTAAGAAATAGTGTTTTGCGCGGATAACTACGCGAGTCCATCCGTGCGGCCACTCGCGCGGACACATGCACAGTGCTCGGCGCGGATCACGGCGTGAGTCCATCCGTGCGGTCGACCGCGCCTACCTCCTGACTGTTACAAATCGATTCCTTCATCAATTAGGTAAGGGGGGGCTATTCTATCATTATCCAGAGACGAAAATACAGAAATAAGGCAATTTTGAGGAACGGATTGGACGATTGACAACAGAAATAAGATATCGAAGTTTGGAGCAAGCGGATTCACGTACAACGGGTACGGAAGATTAGAGAATTGCTTCTTCAGGGATTTTTTATCTCTTTCATTTTTGATACAATGATTTCCCTTCCAATTTGTAGTATTGTGTTTTTGCTTGTGAAAACCCCCAACATGAGCTAATAATCTCATGTTGGGGGTTGGATGATTATGTGGTGATGTTTACAATCAAACTTGTGATTGGGATTTGTAACTTTTGTTAATTCTTTTTCAATGAAGCATATGACATATTTTCGATGTAATTCTTTTGGTTTGATCAACGAATTGGATATTTCTTGATTATCATGCTCTTTGAGAAAAGTGTATGATGATTATATGTGATTGTCGTATGCCTATGGTACGAATCGGATAGAGATATACCTATTCCACCATAGATGATTTAATCCAGTCTTTATAACCAATTTAACTTGAATGTTGAGATGGAAAGATGAAGTTTCATTGTTAAATGCTATGATTGTTATAGCTTGAGAAAGTATAATAGTTATCTTCAAGATTAATTTCATTGGATCTTATAATAAAATGTGCAACCCTTCACAGTTTAAGGTAGAATAAGCTAAATATGATTCCAACCCCCAATTTTCTTATCACCAGTTAATCAGTTTATGTAACACCCTCGAAAATGAACATAACAACTAATTTAAACTTACAAATTATACAACAAAAAGATATAATCTATTTTACAATCATCACTTGAGACACCTCAAAAGAATATTGGATTTAACTTTAACAACTAAAGGTCAAGTCTCGCATAAAGACTAATCAAAGTAGGGTGTTACTAAACCCCAAAAGAAACAGTTGCTCTTATCAACGACTAACGCGGAAGACTTCATCAAGCTACTCACCCTTGCACAAACTCTTAGCACTCAACCCTTCACCAAAAACGCTAGAACCTCTTCCCCCATCCGGAACCTGATGCACATGCTGGCAAATAAAAGGTTAGGCTAACGCCTAGTGAGTTCAAGAGTTTACAACATGAAAAAAATATATTTGTTAAAGAGAAAGAAAGTAATTTAAATCACAGACCTTCTAAAAGATTTACTTTAAATATCAAACGACACCATTTTCCAAAAGTACATCTTTAGAATAAGGAACCCAACATGAATCTTCTTACGTAAAAACCACTTTAATCCTAAACTCAACCAAAACGTGAATAGTAAGCAAAGCTTTCAATTTATAAGAATATGAAATAAAACTTTATTCTCGAAATCCTTCAAACGTGGATGGGGCCTAAACACAACCCATAAATCTTGAGTAAACAATTCCACATAAGTAAAACGCCACCGAAAACATGGATAATAAAAAGACACAATTAAATACCCAATTAACACCTTTCGGTGACGGGGGATATCCGATTCCATTGTATGTAGCGGAACACAAAGTTAAGCCACATAACTATGTTGTCGAACTACACCTCAGATCGTGACCGTATTGCCTGCTCTGCCAAGCTACACCTCAAGGATATGCAATCTTATTGCCTGTTCGGTCTCTAGGGAGTTTCATCCTCAGGGTACCCACTTGACCCTTAGTGCCTACTCCCTATCAGTCAAGATAGGAGCCTCAACTCCTTACTTGATAACACTCGATGTCTAACCCTCGTGCACAAGAATTAGACATCTTTACACCAGGCTCAAGGTCTCGAAGTACAACCCATGAGGGCTCCTCTTCGTCAAACAACCGGGACGACATTAATGCCAGCACGGCATAATTTCCCAAAGTGAGGATCCCAAGAGTCCTCGCTGATACATACGACTGACTTACATGCCTATGGATCCAATGCAATACAGTCTAAAATACATGACTCCAAATGAATTACTCACGCACCCAAAACATGTATTCTCCAAAATAAAATGCAATAAATGCAACTCACGCCTAAAGCTCCACTTAGGTTATTACACCGGACAAAAGTCCCCTAGACCCGACAATGCCGAAAACCGAACAAAAGACCCAACAATTTTCGTAAATCTCCAATGAAAGCCAGTATAAATATCGAAACACTCTTGACCGACAATTATGTAAACACCACGACCCAAGAGTAATTAATCCAAAACTTCTCATTGGTTGAGACGAAGCGTTTTCCAAATGGACTCGTTCGCTTTATGTTTCCAAAATGACTCTTGACACACTGACATGCATTTTCCAATGGTTTATAAAATTGTATGCACCAAATGGACAATTATACAAAAGGACCTTCATTTATATACTATCATCAAAGGAACGTATCAAAATGATTTATTTAACAACATACCCAAAAATCCCAAAGATAGAGGTTACATAAGTTTATAAAGTTAAACATTTCCAAATAACCAAAACTTATCAGAAGTAAACAATTTAGTGTAAAACACAAACACATTAAAATAAGCATTTTAGCATGTACATCGTTTTCACAAATCAACTTGAACTCACCTCGCTAGATTTAGGCTAAATCTAGATTTTACCCCAATGGAGCTTCCTTGAAGAAATTTGCATCTTCCAAGCCAAAACTTCCAAGACCTAGATCCAAAAATTTCCAACCGTAAACATAGATATTCAACCGCATAAAACCATTCCCAAACATACTACATGAAGATCTCATCAATACCCAAAACCCTAATTTCCAAAGATGAAGAAATAGAAGCTTACCTTAGCCCATAGCTTGAATCCACCATTAATACACCCCTAGAGCACCAAACTAAACCACAAAGTCCAAATCTTCAAATGATGGAATGATTGGATGAACCCCATGAACTTGGTGAGCAAGATGAAGATATAAGGGTTATGGTTCAAGCTTCCAAGTCTTGTTAGATGAAGAATAATCACTTGATTTTAGGAGAAAAACTCCCAAAATTAGTTAGGGTTTGATTGGGGAAGTTGGGGGTCGTTTTAGGATAGAAAGGGGAAGGGATTTGAGGGTTTTGTGAGAAATGAGGGTTTCAAGGCCGATTCTCCTTTTATCAGCTCACTGCGCGTCCGCGCGGGTGGTGGCACGACCTGACCCGCGTGGAGAGTCGTGCGGATCGCTGGAGCTGCGAGGAAAAAGTGCCTCGCACGGATCGTGGCGCGGTTCAAATCGTGCGGAGAGCCGCGCGAGGCACTGTGGGTGTCTTCTTTCACCTTCTCTTCAGCCAACGATCCCGAGGTGTTACAGTTTAAGCCTCTAAAGTTTACCTTTAAGCTTTCTTATTTTCATTCTGTTGCAAAAATACCAAGCAAACCAATTTTATTCAGTCTAGTTAATAGTCGATATAGTCTTGTGGTACTTAATACCAAGTTCCTACGGTTCGATACTCGTACTTCCGTATGTATTACTTGATACGACACCGTACACTTGTGGTCCTTTTGAGAAGGGTGTAAACCCGACTTGTCAAATTCCCTTTTTCTTATTCATAACTTACCGCATCATATGCATTAACTTTTTATGAAAAATAAATATATTTATAATTAAAATTAAGAAACAATTTATTTCAATTACTAACGAAAATAAAACAACCAACGCTACAAGAAATATGACCTTCAGAGAAGGTTTTCTTTTGTATTTTAAAGTCTAAAAAGCTTCTCTAAAGGTTTTAGAGAAGCTTTTCACTTTCATCAAAATGTTTCTCGATATAACGGTAGCTAAAAGTTTTAGGGAAGGTTTTTGGAGGGTACATTTATGTTGACTTTTAGAGAAGCTTTTTTAAGGCTTTAGATACACTTTTATAGATTCTCTAAAGGTTGACCCCTTTTTCCCAAAAAGCTTCTATAAAAGTATGTATTAGTGACGTTTTTCGAGCATTGGAGACAATTTTCAAGCGTCACTAAAAGGTACCTTTAGAGAAGTTTTTTGTAAAAGCTTATCTAAAGGTATAGGCTTTAGTGACATTTTCTGTAAACCTTCCCTAAAGGTACACTTTAGTTACATGTAACACCCGCTATTTTGGGGTTGGGTGAAATGTTGACTTTTACCCAAAGTTCAAGGGGGTAAAATGTAACTTGGGTTATATAAATATAAATCAGATTTCATATATTTTGAAAATATCGCAAATCAGATCTTTTGTGAATTCAGAGAGAAAGAGAGGAGGAAGCAGGGGAAGAGGTCGTTCGGTTTTTCTCCAAATCAAGGTAGCGATCGTAAGAAGCAGTCTTTAAGCAGGAAGACATCTGAGGTTATCTTAGCAGTGGGGCTCGTCGGGACTGAGGGAGCGACCTTGGGGTCATGAGTGATTCTTTTGAAGATACATTTTTGGAAGTATAGGGACACCCGTCCCTAATCTAGTTATTATTATAGATTACTAGGTTGTCGTTTTATATTTCATCCATCTACCACAATAATGTCTACTCTGTACCCCGTTGGATAAATGTGTATTTTGTAATTGTTACACCTTATTCCGCAAGTTAGTCTTTTGCTGAATTCTTTTTCGAAAATTTTATTTCCGCAATTTCTAGGGTGTTACAAGTTGGTATCAGAGCCTTGGTTTAAGTGAACTAGGTATGACTGTAAGATGCCTAGACTTAAGCTGAGACTATTAAGTTACGACTCGTGAGATGGGGTAGATCTTGTAAGATAGGATGGTCTTAGGTTCAACGGAAACTTGCACAAGTTGAAAGTTGTAATGATGGTGATAAGCACTCTTGCGTATTATACGTTCATAATTTCACTTAGCTAACGTTATTATGAAAATGTTTTACGTGGGTATACTTAAATTACTGTTGTTATAATAATTAATAAGTGTAGTAGTACGTTCTCTGTGTTTTCCGTAATCCTTATCCTGTTCTTTTGCATATTTACGTTCAGCAGAACCATTGTTAATACCAGGAATCGTCCGGAAGGCCAAGAGGCCGACATACCTACGGTCGACCATCCGCTGGCGACCGTAGTGGGGGAAGCAGTGCATGTGGGTAATGTGCTGGGTGGAGGACCCGAGCATATTCCTCGACGAAATTTGGAGGCTGATGAGCCTATTATCGAAGAAGTGACGGCCGAGACGAGATTGATGGATCGTATGATGTTGGCCATGAATAGGGCCATGGCGCAACAACAGGAAGTGTTCTTGAAACTCCTCGAGGACAGAGACGCTAACAACCGTAGGCCCGAAACGGTTGGCGAGAATGTGATTGTTGCAGGATCCGGGGGTACCGGACCTGTAATTTCCCCTGTGGTGACTGCAACCGTGGGCGTCAGTCGAACGGCGCGGACTTGCACGTTCAAGGCTTTTCTGGGTTGCCGACCCCCAGAATTTAAAGGCTCAGACAATCTGCTAGATTTTATGGCCTGGGTTCGAAAAATGGAGCAAGCTTTTCGCTCAAGCGAATGTGGGGAGGAGCAGAGGGTAATTTTTGGTTCCCGAATGTTGCGGGGAATAGCTCTTACTTGGTGGGATGTGCACTCTGCTTCGCTGGAGCCGACTGTTCTGGACCAATTGTCTTGGTCTACCTTCAAGGAGAAGCTGCTAGAGGAGTACTGTAACGAGAGGTCGTTGGACCGAATCAAGGATGAATTCCAGAACTTGAAGAAGGGAGGTATGTCTGTGAGGGAGTACAGCCGTCTCTTCATGGACAAGCTGGGTTTTGTGGGACGTCTGGTCCCGACAGAGAAAGATAAGATCAAGGCTTACATCAAGGGTCTTCCATCATACATGATGTCGATGGTTCGTGTGACAAATACCTCCACCCTTCGGGAGGCAATGGAAGAAGCTCAACTCATGGAGGATGCTTACAGTCTCGGCAGGGATCAGGGTGGTCGCCAAGTCGAGAAGAGGAAGTGGGAGGGAAGCTCAATGCCCTCAAAGAAACCCTTTTATACCAACAGCAACGCTCAGCAAGGAGTCGATCCTAGGCGTGATGCCAAGTGGTGTTCCAAGTGCCGAAGCAAGCATTTCGGCCCATGCAACATTGTTCCTGGGACGTGCTACAAATGCGGGAAGACGGGTCACACGTTCCGAGATTGCCCTCAAAAGGGGCAATTATGTTTCGAGTGTAAGGAACCGGGGCACGTCAGGGCGGAGTGCCCGAAACTCAAGATCGGGGGTTTAGGTGGGAAGAAGCTGGAACCTCCGCGGTCGACCGGAAGGGATTTCCAGATGTCGTCAGAGGAAGCTAAAGCATCGACCGATGTGGTGTCGGGTACGCTTCTTCTAAATTCCGTACCTACGCGTGTGTTATTTGATTCTGGTGCTAGCTACTCGTTCATATCTGATTTGTTCTGTCAAAGGCTTGCTATGTCTAAGAGTATGCTAGAGATTGTTTTTGTGGTAGAAATAGCAAATGGAGGTCAAGTTCTAATTCATAATATCCTTAGGGATTGCATCTTAAACTTAAGGGGAAGAAATTTCCCATTAACTTATTACCTATGCAAATTGGCGGATTCGACGTGGTGGTGGGTATGGACTGGTTATTTAAGAACCAGGCCGAAATTGTATGTTCCAAGAAGATGATCCATTTACCTGTGGCAAACGGAGAAGCGACTATAATCTACGGCGAAGGAAGGAAAGGCGATGTGGCGATTATTTCTGTAATCAAAGCTAGGAAGTGTTTGGTGAAAGGATGTGTATCCTTCTTGGCTTATGCCATCGATACCAAACTAGACCAACGGAAGTTGGAAGATGTTAGGGTGGTTCGCGAGTTTCCCGATGTGTTCCCGGAAGACTTGCCCGGGTTGCCGTCCGATCGTGTTGTGGACTTTCGTATTGACCTCATTCCAGGAGCGACTCTAATTGCTCGAGCTCCTTATCGTTTGGCTCCTACCGAAATGCAAGAGATGGTGGTTCAACTTCAAGACCTTCTCCAGAAAGGTTTCATCCGACCGAGCTCGTCACCGTGGGGAGCTCCGGTTCTGTTTGTCAAGAAAAAGGACGGTGCAATGAGAATGTGTATCGACTACAGGGAACTGAACAAAGTGACGGTGAAGAACAGGTATCCACTTCCAAGAATCGACGACCTGTTCGATCAACTTCAAGGAGCAGGTTATTTCTCAAAGATTGACCTTCGATCGGGGTATCACCAAGTGAAGGTAGCAAAGAGCGACATCCCAAAGACGCCATTTAGAACTCGCTATGGGCACTACGAGTTTCTGGTGATGCCATTCGGCCTAACCAACGCACCGGCGATATTTATGGACTTGATGAACCGAGTGTGTCGACCGTTCCTCGACAAATCGGTAATCGTGTTCATCGATGACATCCTAGTTTACTCCAAGAACGAAGAAGGGCACGAGCAGCATCTCCGTGAAGTATTGGATGTGTTAAGGCGAGAAAGACTCTACGCAAAGTTTTCAAAGTGCGACTTTTGGCTACCAGAGGTTCAATTTTTGGGGCATATAGTTTCAAGGGAAGGAGTAAAAGTGGATCCCGCAAAGATTGAGGCAATGACGAATTGGGAACCTCCCAAGAATCCGTCTAAAATCTGAAGTTTACTAGGTTTGGCAGGGTACTACCGGAGATTCATTCAAGATTTCTCGAAGATAGCCTCGTCGTTGACGATCTTGACCCGGAAGAACGTGAAATTTGTGTGGACCGAGAGGCAAGAAGAGGCGTTCTGCACCTTACAAAATAAGCTTTGTGAAGCTCCTATCCTATCCTTACCTGACGGGACGGAAGATTTTGTGGTGTACAGCGACGCATCGAAGATGGGTTTGGGTTGTGTCCTGATGCACAGAGGGAAGGTGATCGCTTACGCATCAAGGCAACTTAAAGTGAACGAAGTCAACTACCCTACTCATGACTTGGAATTGGCAGCAGTGGTGTTTACACTGAAATTGTGGCGGCACTACCTCTACGGTACGAAGTGCACTCTTTATACTGATCACAAGAGTCTGAAGCATATCTTTGATCAAAAAGAGTTGAACATGAGACAGCGGAGATGGTTGGAGTTGTTGAAGGATTATGACTGCGAATTGCTCTACCATCCGGGTAAGGCAAACGTTGTGGCCGACACTTTGAGTCGGAAAGTCTGCGGGGGAAATTCTCGTGCTACCTTTGCACGGATTGAAATAACTTCAACACTCATTGACAGAATCAAGGAATCGCAAGCCGAAGCCTTGCTAGAGAAAAACCTCAAAGGAGAAGTCATGGCGAAAAAACATCTTTTGTTGACTAAAGATAGTCGAGGGGTGAAGCTTTTCAATGGGCGAGTCTGGGTGCCTAAGATTGGGGGTAATAGAGAACTTCTTCTCGAAGATACCCACAAGTCAAAATACTCCATTCACCCGGGAAGCACGAAAATGTATAGAGATTTGAAATTACATTATTGGTGGCCAGTCATGAAGCTCGATGTGGCGAGATATGTGGAACAGTGTGTGACTTGTTTGCAAGTGAAGGCTGAGTACCAAAGACCCTACGGAAGTTTGCAATCCTTGGAAATTCCGGAATGGAAATGGGAACACATCACGATGGATTTCGTGACAAAACTACCTAAGACCTTGAAAGGTCACGACGCCATTTGGGTTATAGTTGACCGCTTGACCAAAAGCGCTCACTTCTTGGCCATGCGGGAGACCTTCCCAATGGATAAATTGGCGAAGTTGTACATCGATGAAGTAATTTCCCGGCACGGCGTGCCACTATCTATAGTCTCTGATCGGGATAGTCGGTTCACGTCGCATTTTTGGAATGGCTTACAAAAGGAATTGGGTACACGTGTGAAGTTGAGCACGACCTACCATCCTCAAACCGACGGACAAAGCGAGAGGACAATCCAGATGCTAGAAGACATGTTAAGATCATGCGTGATCGACTTTGGGGGTAGTTGGGATACGCACCTGCCTTTGGTAGAGTTCGCGTACAATATTAGCTACCACTCAAGTATAGGGATGGCACCGTTTGAAGCGTTATACGGTCGCAAGTGTCGAACTCCCGTATGTTGGCTCGAGGCGGGGGAAAAGCAGTTCGCCGGACCAGAAGTTGTGCAAGAAACGGCAGACAAGATCAAGGGCATCCGCGAGCGTATAAAGGCGGCCCAAGATCGACATAAAAGTTACGCCGATAAGAAAAGACGGCCAATGGAATTCCAAGTGGGAGATCGGGTTATGTTGAAGGTGTCCCCTTGGAAGGGAATTATTAGATTTGGGAAGCGTGGGAAGTTGAGCCCCCGTTTCCTTGGACCGTTCACTGTGACTGAGCGGGTAGGACTTCAAGCTTATCAGCTGGAACTTCCTCCGGAGATTAAGGGAATTCATAACACGTTCCACGTGTGCTATCTACGGAAGTGTCTAGCAAAGGAGGAGAGTGTCATTCCACTCTCCGAGATCAGGGTGGATGAGGGAAATCGTTGCGTTGAAGAACCTGAGGCGATTTTGGAAAGGAAGACGAAGAAGCTTCATCACCGGGAAGTCACAATGGTCAAGGTTCAGTGGAAGCACCATCGAGGTGCCAATGTGACTTGGGAAGCGGAAGAGGACTTGAGGCGGAGGTACCCTCACCTCTTCCCATAGCCGAGATTTCGAGGACGAAATCTTCTCCAAATTGGGGAGGGTTGTAACACCCGCTATTTTGGGTTTGGGTGAAAAGTTGACTTTTACCCAAAGTTCAAGGGGGTAAAATGTAACTTGGGTTATATAAATATAAATCAGATTTCAGATATTTTGAAAATATCACAAATCAGATCTTTTGTGAATTCAGAGAGAAAGAGAGGAGGAAGCAGGGGAAGAGGTCGTTCGGTTTTTCTCCAAATCAAGGTAGCGATCGTAAGAAGCAGTCTTTAAGCAGGAAGACATCTGAGGTTATCTTAGCAGTGGGGCTCGTCGGGACTGAGGGAGTGACCTTGGGGTCGTGAGTGATTCTTTTGAAGATACATTTTTGGAAGTATAGCGACACCCGTCCCTAATCTAGTTATTATTATAGATTACTAGGTTGTCGTTTTATATTTCATCCATCTACCACATTAATGTCTACTATGTACCCCGTTGGATAAATGTGTATTTTGTAATTGTTACACCTTATTCCGCAAGTTAGTCTTTTGCTGAATTCTTTTTCGAAAATTTTATTTCCGCAATTTCTAGGGTGTTACACTACACTTCCATTAACCTTCTCTAAATGTTATCTTTAGATACATATAATCGAAACCTTCTCTAAACGTAGAGGCTTTAGTGACGCTTTTTGTAAACCTTATCTAAAGATATCTATTAGTTACACTTTAAAAAAAATCTATTCCTTCTCTGAAGAGTATATTATATATAAGTGTGTATGTATATATATATATATTATAATAAAGTAAATAACAATATTATACAAGAAAAACATCAAAAACCAATAAGAATTTATATATATTTGTCATAAAAGACAAGAATATTTCAATCAAACCATAATGTTTAAATGAATTCACACATTTGTTCAAATTTATCAAAGAAAAATATATGAATATATATAATCATATTACAACTATTCAAGATTTTCAATGTACCAATTCCTCTCTTTATCTGCTACAAAGCTAATTGAACATCAAAGCAGTTTCATTTAATTTCTTTAGCTGAATATCAAACACATGTTTTTCCATACCTGTTTTGGAATCTGTAATACCAGTTTCACACCTGATAAACCAAAAAAGAAAGTTTTAAGCATAATGGACCAAAATTTGAAATAATCGAAACATAATAATCAAAGTATTGACTTACATTAACAAAACCTATATATACACTAGCTTGAAATAAATTTGTTACCGTCCAAACAGACACTTACCACACTGATGTTGTCTATTTACCTTCTTTAAGTATAGACATTTTTTATAAAATTAATCATCACTAAAATATAACCAATTACAAGATTTTTGTGAACATGTTTGAGAAAAATATTTGAGACAGAAAAGTTAATAATCATAAAAAAGGAACCAATTACAAGATTATGGAGGCATATTGAAACCCTCAAGGACCTGAAGTTGCACCCCTTTGGTCCAAGTGACTGTGACATGTACAAGGGTACCTCCAAATAAGTAACTAAACATCCTAATCTAATTAATTAAAGATGGATGAATATATACATACAAGCTGGATGAGATTTGCAGACATTATCCTCGGACAACTTATGTATATAGTTAGTTAGTTAGAGAGAGAGAGAGAGAGAGGAAATGGATGGAAATTTATAAATAAATAAAAAAAATTGGATATATATATAGGGTCAGGTTCACGTGAGACCAAGCTGTTTCTGTGAGACAGCGTGAGACCAAACCTTAAAACATGAAACTTTACACCGAAACACTGTGAAGGTAAAAAACATTCGAACCTTCATAATGTAATCACACTATGAAGGTAAAGAAACCTAAACCAAGTTAAAAAAAATCAAACCTGAAGAATCTCTAAATCCTAGAGAGAGAAAGTAGAGAGAGAAAGTAGAAGCGCCAAAGTAGTCTGATGTATTCAATTAGAGTGCAAAAGTTTACAAAACAAAGGCTCTAAGGGGAATTAAATACCCCTAGCCTTAAAATACAGATAAGCTCATTTAAGCACAGTCAAGACTAGGAAAATAAATACAATGATTACTACAAAATCAGACTTAACAATCTCCCCCTTAGTAATCATTGACGCTCTTCTCTTTGACGAAGTCTATTTAATCCGACTAAAACTTCCAGTCGTCTTAGAGTTGAGCGAAGGTTCAATCTCTCATGAATTGTATTCAATGTCCTCTTGAGAAGTCGAATCTCGTCATTATTAACCAGAAAAGCTTCACTTCTTGTTTCCAAAAATCTTCTTTGAGCTTCTTTCAGACGTTGCTCCAACAGAAGCTTGATCATCTTTAAGGTTCCATCAAAGTAAAGAGCAATTTCTTCAAATCTGAGAAAGCATTTTTGACTTGATCCATTCTTGTAAACAACACCATATGGATCTTGAATTATGGTGAAAAAAGGATAAGAATCTAAGTCTGGTAAGCTTCGATTGGGCCTTAGAAGATTTACGACTGGTTGAAAACTTTCAACTACCATATGAAAATCAAACACTCTGAAGAATCGGATTTGCCGTGGAATAAATCTTTTGATAGAAAATAGTGCTTGAGAAACATCCTGAGTTCTATGATAAAGATTTCTGAAATGATCATATAGAAACTCAATATCATCCATAGAAAGATCGGAAAAATCTGCCACTGAGAAGGTATAACGGTTGCAATTTCTTCTTTCCACTACGAATTCCGGATACCAAAGATTAACTAACTTGCTTATTGTGATGCTGATAACTCGGACAATCAGATGTGGAGAAGAAACACTATTGTTTCTACGGCGCTGGCACTTGATGAGCATCAAGTATTCATACTGATATGCCTCTTCCTCCTTTTCAACACCAAGGATAGCGTAAATGTTGATCGGCCTTCTTCTAGAAACGGAAATATTTCTCTGAGTGTCTTCTAGAAAAGCAGTTCTCAGTCTTGACGCCATATACTGATGTTGAAGATTTCTTTGCCTATGCTGTCTAGACAAGGCTGGTCCTTCTTCTTGAATATTCGGGGGAACCACAGGTTCAGAAGAAAGATCATCAACTTGTGCTCTAGACGACTGACCTACTTCAAATGTACCTCATCTTGAGAAGGAAGATCTCTGTACAACATGTCTGATTCTTCTTCATCCTTAGCATCCATAAACATAGAATCATCTTCAGTATCAGAAATAATGACTATGTCATCACAATCCTCTTCTTTAATTTGGAAGATCTTCTCAAATCTGACATCATCATCATCATCATCATCTGAATTTATCTCTATGAAGTTTGCAAAATATGACCTCATGTCATTTGCAGCTTCTGAATCCTCTAAATCAATTGGCTGTTGAGCAAAGTCATGATCAACATACAGAACAATTTGCATGTTATTTTCAATATTTTGTTCAGAAAAGTTCATAACATTTGACATGGATGATAAATCAATATTTTCAAGCATAACAATCACTAGATCTTGAACACTGCAATCCTGGACATTATCTGTGCTCTTTCCTTTGTCAGATGCCTCTTCTTGTGTCTGATCTTCTCTTGCTGAAGACCCTTCCACTCTTTGTCTCTTACTCTTTGTCTGCAGCTTTGTTCATGAAGATCAAGCCTGGTAGATAAATCAAAGAAGGTTTGACACATAAAAGATTTGAGATCAGAAAAACTTGTTCGAACTTCAGATCTAAAAGCATGGAACTCGTCAGATAGCACAGAAATCCTATCGGAATCAGAAGTGGGAACTGGAGGCAGAGTAGGTTGAAAGTTCCGTAAAACAGAGAGATAGAGAGAAGTCGAGCGTAGAGAAAATCTGTCAACTCTGAAATTGGAAGATCGGAGACTGGAGTTCTTGAAGTCGAGACAAGATGACGTGTAGAAGTAGATACACTAGCAGACTGCAAAAACGGTGGAGGTTGAGGAATAGACATGATTGCAGGAGCAGATGATTGAACAGCAGTAGACGGGTCTCTAATAACCACCCCAGATGGATGTCTGAAAGGAATTACTTCAAGGATTGAGGATGTATCAATCTCTGGCATCTTACCCTTTAAGAAAGCACGTAATTTCTGAATTTCCGAATTCTTGTGCTCTTCAAACTGCTCACTCATCTGTCGAATCACATCATTCAGAGTAGTAAATTTCGCTGTTGAATCCCGTACCTAGACTGAAGAAGTCTCGACACTGGAAGAAGGCTCGAGAGAAGACGGAGAAACAACAGTATCTAGAACCCGATGATGAGTTGAAACATTAGCAAATGCTAAATCAAGTTCATCGACATGTATATCAGCAACTCTCGGATTGATAGGAACGGATTCGGCTTCAGAAATAATATCCTATTGAACAATCACTTCCGGTGTCCTGGTCTTCCTTTCATAAACTCGAAGACTCTGTTGATCAGAAGTATCACTATCATCACCATCAGAATCACTATCATCCTCATCTTTATCACTAGCAAGAACAATACCATCATTAGCATCTCTATCTCTATCATCAGCAATAGCATCAGCAGCAGCAGAAGAAGTATCATGAACATCAGGTTCATTAGGAATAGAAGCAAGAACATCACTGATTTTTTGGGTATCAACTTCTTGAACCTCTTGATTGGCAACAGATACTTAAACTTCATGTTCAGCATGTGACGGTTCTGCTTGTTCATCACGAATCGGCTTCCAAGAATTTGTTCTCCATACAGTACTGAATGATATTGTCATCTGTCATGTCAGCATACTGTGCGATGAGCGCATACGGAATAGTCATGGAGTAGTTGAACGACTCCTTCTGTTTCTGATTGTAGAGCATTTCAGAATCCGGGATCTAAGGCCAATTCAATCGACGAAGAATAGCTGAATTACTCCTTAGCATGTTGCGTACAATCAGCTTCATGTATCTAACAAATGGAATAAATTTCCTCTTCTTGTTTGTCCTCTTGTCTTGTACTCTCTCTGATAATTCAGTCCAGAATATGTAGGTATAGTCGACATACAGGTCATAGACAACTGCATGGAATAACCTCAGATATTGAAGTCTGGCATTGTCAGTGCCAGAATGCTTAGAGGTTAGGCACATGTTGAGAACTGAGAACAATGCGTTTATCAAAGTCACTGACCCAATTCAGAGTGCCCCGATATCCCAGATTTCTGATGCCTTCAAGAACATTATCTTCAAAGGGAAACTGATCGTAAGAAGTGAGCCCTGGTCGAGAGTTTGGTTCTGGAAGTTCTAAGATAAGCCGCAGACGCTTGTATGATAGGAACGAATCAAATTGATCAATCTGTAAATCGAATCGGTGAGGTCGAGCTAGCTTATTCTTTGTAATGGTATGCCACGCTTGTTGTAGATAAACTTCAGGAACATCTGCGCAGTAAGAAAGGAAGACCTTTAAGGATTGAGTGTATCACTGGATGAATCTTGATTCGATCAAAATCCACGTGGTAGTTGTTCGTCTTGTACGGCATATACATGATCGTTGGAAAAACATCATTTGGTGAACGTCTAGAAGCGGACAGATTCGCTCCAACAGAAGGAACAGACGGCATAGGCGTCTCATGAGAAGCCCGATCAGAAGGATCATCGAGAATAACGTTCTCATCCTGAATTACAGGATCAGTTTGAGTTTGAGAAGCCATTCTAGAACCTGGAAAACAAAAAGAAAGAAATTTAGACAAAATAAGAAAAACAAAACAAAAAAAAAATGATTCTGAATCAGTTTGAGTTTGAGAATCTTCATTCTGAACTTGTTCTTCTTGAACAGATTGATCTTGAACAGATTCTTCTTGAATAGGTTCAGTGTTCACATGATCCGGTTCTGATTGCTCATTTTTTGATTGTACGGGATCAGATGTAGAAATACTAGTTTGAATGACAGGAGGGACTGGAACAGCATCAATGTCAAAGATAGTTGCAGCGGAATTAGATGTAGATGCGCTCGTAGTATCCTGATTCAAAGCATTTGAAACATTATCAGAATTAGACTTGGGAACATCATCATAAAAATTTTCAAAGAGAAAATCTAAATCAGAAAGATTAAGAATAGAAGAAGAAGAATCCTGATTTGTCTGTTGAAGTGCAGGTTCTGAACTGTGTTGTTCAGAAGCTGAATTTCCAGTAAGAACGGGTTCTGAGCCTTATTGTCCAGAAACCAAATCAGCAGCTTCGTCAAATCTGACATTTACGCTCTCTATCACTTTTCTTGCGGAGATCAGAAAGACTCTGTAAGCAACAAAGTTAGAAGAATAACCCAAAAAGATACCCTCATCTGCCTTCGGACTAAACTTGTTCAGATTTTCTTTGTCATTCAAAACATAGCATTTACACCCGAATGACTTGAAATATTTGACATTCGGTTTGATACCGTTCATCAGCTCATATGATGTTTTGTTGATACGATGATGCAGAATTGAGCGGTTCTGAGTATGACAGGCAGTTGACACGGCTTCAGCCCAATGAGACAAAGGAAGACCTGAATAAGCAAGCATTGATCTGGCATCCTCTACAAGCGTTCTGTTTCTTCTTTCAACAACCCCATTCTGTTGCGGTGTTCTGGCAGCAGAAAACTGTTGTTGTATACCTTGATCCTCGTAGAATGCTTGAAGAGTGTTGTTTTTGAATTAAGTACCATTGTCTGATCGGACAACCTTGACTTGCTTTTGCTTATTTGTCTGAATGGTTTTGATGAGGTTGATGAGGACTTCAGGAGTCTCGTCTTTTGAGTTGAGAAACTTTACCCATGAATATCGAGAGTAATCATCAACAACAACCAAGACATATCTTTTCTTACCAATGCTCTGTGTCTTCATCGGTCCGCATAAATCAACATGCAAAATATCAAGAATGTCCGATGTGCAGGGTTCAGGCTTTGGTTTATGAGATTCTTTCTTCATCTTTCCTTTCTCACAATCCTGACAGAGGTGGTCTTTCTGAAAACGGAGAACTGGAAGACCTCTCACGGAATCATGTTTGACAAGGCGATCCATATATTTAAAGTTGAGGTGAGCTAGACGTCTGTGCCAAATCTAACTTTCATGAACAGAAGCTTTAGAAAGTAAGCAGATATCTGAAGGGATTTTGATCTTGGAAAGATCAATGGTATGTAAGTTAGATCTTCTTTTTCCCACCAGTAAATCTTTACCACTATCATTCTTCACAACAATTCTTTTAGATTTGAAGCTAACTTCAAGATCTTTGTCACAGAACTGTCCGATGCTGAATAAGTTGTGACTTAGGCCTTAGACGTAGGTTACTCTCTTGACAGTTATATTACCTTGAACAATATCACCATAACCAAGAATTGGAGCAGTCTCGCAGTTTCCAAACTTAACACGACCGCAACATTTTTCTTTAAAATTGGAAAGTAATGATTTGTTGCCAGTCATGTGTTTGGAGCACCCCGAATCCATATACCATAAATGACTAGGCTGCACATACAAAAACTACACATTTTTAGGTACCCATATGCTTATGGGTCCCTTCTTGTTAGATTTGTGTCTTTTACTTTTTGAAAAATTATTTTTATACTTCTTATGAAAGTAATCATCAATAGAGGAATAAACATAATCATCAGAATCAGAACTAGAAGAAGAAGAAGAAATATGCTTTGCAATGTGAATCATTTGCGGAATTGAATATTTTGTATTTTTATTACACAAAGCAAATGTATCATTGTCACAAAGATTCACTACACAAGTATCTTCTAACAGTTCAGACTCTATAGATTTCTGCTTTACCCTCCATATCAGCTTTTGTGATCTCTTCACAGTCCAATCTGAAACAGAAAAATCAGAAGAATTAGAATTTTCAGACAAGACACTATCCTGTTTCCTTGACTTCTTTGACCTTCTTCTTTTACGCTTTGTTTTTGTTTTATAATACTGATCGTTTAGCGTTAAAGAATCATCAACAATTGAAGTAGAAGAAGAAACTTTATTCAAGAAATCAGACTGAGCATTTGACATTGAAGAACTAGCCTTGGAGTGAGAAATTTCAGAAAAACATAAGTCAGGAGGAGGTTTGCACAACCCTTTGGTTGCGCAAATTGAGCTTTGCGCGACCAACGTTTGGCACAAAGTGCCGGTTTGCGTTACCAACTGGTGGCGCAAATGCACACTGTTTTTAATAACTTGAGTATTTTCCTTAGAATTGATAGAAAATTCAGATGAAATTTTGTCTTCAAAACTTATTTTCATTATAAAAAGAAATAAATCGTTTTCTTAATCAGTTTGAAGACTTTGTTCTTCCAATTTATCTTCAAGATCAACTATCTTATCTTCTAACACTAATGGGGGAATGTATCTCTTAGTATCATAAGACACCGGAGATGCATTTTCCTTATTAGAGTTAGCAAATATATCAACAAATTCAGTTGGTAATGAAGATTTATTGGAAGATTTTTCATTTAAAACATTTTGAGATTTTCTGAATTTCCTTGATTGGTCAGGAAAGTACTTGGCACTTTCAGAAGTGTAAACAAATGGCATTTCCATCCTCTTTTTTTTCATTCTTTTCTCATTTTCATCTTCTAAAATTTGCTTTTCATTTGTCCAAAAGAATTTAAACTGAGGAGCATATCGTGCAAGACCAAGATGATCATACTCATATAAAGTTGGAACTTCTATTTTAGCATGATTTAAAAAATGCGGATTTTCAAAATCAAGTCCCCACTTTTCCTTTATAGCTTCTTCACTCCTTGGTTTATTCATGTAAATGGTTTTCTCAGATTGTTCTCTCTTATATAATTTCCTTTCTAGAACAATTATTTTATCAGAAAGATTTTGATTTGAAGAAGTCAGTCTAGTCAACGAATCACGATAAGTCTGATTTGAATTATCCAACTCATCCAACTGCTTTTGAAATTTCTCTTTTGTGTTAATTAAAATAGTCTTTTCATCTTTCAGAGAAATTCGCAGTTTATCAATTAAAACAAACTTTTCTTGATTTTCAAATTTTTCATATGAGAACTTTGAACGTAAATCATGTAAAGTAGTGATAATAACGTTCATTTGAGATAAGATGAACTTATAGTCAAACTCAGAAATTACCTCAGATTCATCTGTGGAGATGTCCTCTTCTTCATCATCACTTTTATCATCTCCTATGAAACACATGGCAGCAGTCTCTTCATTCTCAGCCTCGTTATCAGAATGATCAAGCCAATACTCTTTTTCAGTAAGTAGAATGGTTCCATTTTCTCTTTTCTCTGCTAATTCCATCTTCTTTCTGTAGAAAGCAGAATCCATTACCACCTTCACTCTACACTCCTTAGCTAGGTGCCCGGGCTTTCCACAGTTGAAGAAGTTCATTACCTTTTTGTCATCCTTTTTCGGTTCTACTACTTTTGCAGGCTTATATTTTGGTATGTAAGGTTTTGATGGAGCACCAGGTTCCACCTTCTTAGATCCGGAAGTAAAACACAAATTGTTTGATCCTGTTCTTCGCTAAAACTTTTTCTGGTAGTGTTGTGAAAGAAGAATCATGGCTTTCTCTAAGGCTCCACCATCATCTTCAGTAGAACCATCATAAGCCTCATCTGTCAATGCTTGCTCAGCCAGTTGACTTGCAAGGAGTGCAATTGGATCAACAGTCTTAGGTTTATTCTTTTTATCGAGCTTAGCCTTCTTTTCTATCACCATTGTCTCATCTGACATCAGAATTTCGTACAATTCCTGAATTGGCATAGTAGATATTCGGACATCACTTCTCATCCTATGGCATGACTTATTCCATTCTGGTTGTAGTGCATTCAGAAACTTCAAGTTAGCCTCCAATTCAGTCTTTGTAACTTTGATCTTGTACAGATCATTGATGACAGCCCAAAATCAGTCAAATACACTCTTCAATCTTTCCCCGTCCTTAGCCTTGAACTCTTCAAAATTATTCATATACCTTGTTTGGCGCAACTGAGTTGACATAGTTGTACCAAGCATAATCTTTTCCAGTTGAGTCCACATCAGCATAGGATTCTGTTTGAAGCAATCAATTCTGTTGTATATCGAATTGGGTAGAGCAAGAATCAGATTTGATTTGGCCTGGCTATCAGCTTGATATCGTAACAACTCATCAACATCATATTCCCTCAATGCTTTCTCAACAGTTGTAGCAGCAGTGGTTGCAGTAGCTGGAATAACTTTCATTGGCCTCTCCATAGGACCCTGAGTCAGTGATTTCATCATATTATCCCCATTCGGTTGTCTTTCAATGAAGTTAATAAATCGGTCCTGCCACTGTTCAAACTCATTCTCATTAATCAGTACTGGAGGGCGTGTGTCAGATCCCAATGACATCATGAGGTCATTCTTGTAAACTAGTGCTTGCAGAGACATTTTGAACACAAACTTGATCTAAAAAAAATCCAATACTTAAAGATACAAACTGGCGCAAACTTGAGGTTTGCGTGATACGATGGTGGCGCAAAGTGGACTTTGCGCGAGCTGAAGGAAACGCAAGATAAGCTTTGCGTTATACGCTGAAGACGCAAACTTTGCAAACTGAAGTTTAAAGCGCAAACTGAAGTTCTCGCTACCAAGGTGAAACGCAAAGTAAACTTTGCGTGACTAGAGTAAGACGCAAAGTATACTTCTCGTGAACAATATGAAGCGCAAAGTAAATTTTGCGTGAGCTATGTGTGGTGCAAAGGGTACTTCTCTCTATTCACTGGAGACACAAAGTGATCAGAACTGAATTTGTTGCGAACTTAGAAGAATTCCTTGGATGATTATGACGCAAAGTAGATGAGTCTAGCGCAAACCTGTGATGAACTAGCGCAAAGTTTAGATCTCGCGCAAAGTTCAAAAATTCAAGAAAATTTCCACAAAAACGATTATATCCATGAATTTAATGCAACAAATACACACAAGATTGATCGAAAACACTTTTCTAACACTTTCTAGATAACAAAATCGATTAAACAACACAAAATTGAGATTTTCAAAAATCAACAGATCGTGAAAATTCGTTTTTCAGAAAAACCGAATTTCTCAAAATCAACCTTCAAATTGTGAAATTCTTGAAAAAAATGTGAATATAATCTGATCTCTTATCAAAAACGAATTCAGACAACCAAAATTCAAACAAATCGATTCACAAAACAAATCGAATTTGATGAAAAGGCAAAAAACGAGATTTTCTTGAAAAACTTCAAGAAAATCGATCAAATTTCTTACTTTAATCGACAAATTCAATATCAAAAACAAATTCTCTCTGATCTCTCAAGATACAGATTGCTCTTATACCAATTGAAAGTCCAAGAATCTCTAAATCCTAGAGAGAGAAAGTAGAGAGAGAAAGTAGAAGTGCCAAAGTAGTCTGATGTATTTAATTAGAGTGCAAAAGTTTACAAAACAAAGGCTCTAAGAGGACTTAAATACCCCTTGCCTTAAAATACAGATAAGCTCATTTAAACACAGTCAAGACTAGGAAAATAAATACAATTATTATTACAAAATCAGACTTAACAAAACCTTCACAGATAAACGACTGTGAAGGTATATCCGAACCTTCACAGTGAAGACGCTGTGAAGGTAAAAAAACGAACATTCACAGCGAAAAACACCGTGAACGTAACATTTACGGTGTTTTCCCTATAAAAAGTTCGATTTTTTTTACATTCACAGTTTTTTGGTGTGAAGTTTCATACTTTAAAGCTTGGTCTCACCGGTCTCACGGAAACTGTTTGGTCTCACGCGAACTTAAGTCTATATGTATATATATATATATGTGTGTGTGTGTGTGTGTGTGTGTGTGTGTGTGTGTGTGTATGTATGTATGTACGTATACCATCCACGAACCATCCTCCATCAGAAGAAATGTAAGCTTTTTTTATCAAGAGATTGAGATCAGTCAAAACCAGAACCACTTCCAACAGGCTTCCTCACTTGTTGGTGCTATCCACCTGCAAATTAACAACTAATTTATCATTTCGAATGAATTGTTGGGAGGTAGTATTATTGAATAGGTATATTTAGTAGGCGCTTGCTTAATTACCTTGATGAAAGTGGAATTCTTGTCTGTGATGTGATCAATAGTCACCCTAATAATACCATACATAATGGATTGGATTGGTTAAAACACAGAGAATAAACGTTTTAATGAAAATATATGGAGATGGGGATAGAATTATTAATGAAGAATTGAGATTGAGAAAAAGTAGTATACCTTGTTGGATGCATACGATGATGGAGCTTCTCAAATTCTTGATCAACATCTCCATTCTTGGCGACAACTCGTCTAAAGGAATATTTAGATGGAGGAACTCCAGAATCCTAATCAAATCACAAAAAGAGTATGCATACAACTAATGTTGTTCCAGAATCAAGCACACACAATAATAATCAGAGTAATATTAGATATTAATCAAAGGAAAGAGATCATTGATTGGGAAAATAATGAATTCATATATCTCACAAAAGGAGGCTGCTACACTAGTATGAATGAGATGATTTCTAAGAGTTGACCTAAAAAGGAAATCTTACCCTAAAAAGGAAATAACAAGGGACTATATATGAGGTCAATTAACTTGACACCTACAAAAGTCAAACTTAACAAAATACATAACAAAAGGTAACAAGGGACTAACTATTACAACTTGATTAAACCTGATCTAACAATCTCCCCCTTTTAATCAAGGTTGTAATCTTCAACGGTTCCACCTGCTGAAACTAGTTTTCCTCATAGCTATGAAACTTTCAAATCTTCTGATGCCTTCTCTGAATTCAATCTTATCTCTGATTGCTTGAATCATTCTTTCCATAGCAATTCTGTCAGATTTAGGCATGTGATCTCCCATTTCAAGTCTTCTCATTTCTGAATGTTTATGCCTCTCTTGAAGCTCTCTCAGCACCATCTTTAAAGTTCCATCTGAGAATTTGCTACTTCACTTGCTCGCATGAATTTCTCCTGGTGAGATTCAGTGTTGACATATATAACTCCAAGTTCAGGAGTTACAACTGGAGAGAAGAATTCCAAATCTCTCATCAAGTAGTGATTGAAGTTAGGGGCAGTCAGGTTTATACTATTTTGATTTGTCTCTGCTCCCAACTAAAAATCAAGAATGTACAAATTTTTGACCTGACACCTCATGTACCTCTTCACAGCTTCAAGAGCAAAAACTACATCTCTATGTCTGATCGCTCTGCTTCTGAGTTTATGGTAAATGAACTCCAGGTTATCTATGTTCAGGTTTTCAAAGTCAGCTTCACTGAAGGTTGAATTCTGTAGATCTCTCCTCTGAACATCAAACTTTGGATACCAGACAACAAAGTAGTTCTTCATCCTGACTTCCTTTATCTCAAGAATTCCAGGTCTATTAGCATAACCTTTTGTTTATGAAAAGTTCTCAACAAACTTCAGATAATTTCTTTGGTAGTCTAGAGGTCTGTCAATCACTCCATACAGCTTGCAAGGATCAATCTTTATCAGCTATTTCACAAAAATCTTGATGGATTCTTCAAGGAATGGAACTCTAAGAGATTTTCTGATCAGCCGAATAAACTCTAGAGAAATGCCCTGTTCATCATATCCTGTAAAAGGTACAGATCCAACTCTGACTGGAACAGAGGGACCTTCTTCAACATCCTGTTGTTTCGTTGCAAGAAATTCTTCTTCCATAGGAGTTACGAACACAGTCTTAGGTCTTTCAGTAGCACTCAGAATTCTTGGACTGTCAGGGTTTCTTATGTAGGGTAAAGCTTCATCATTTTCTTTGTCAGCTTTCTCTTTCTCTGCTCTTTCTCTGGCTTCCCTCTTTCTTCTTTTCTCTTCTCTTTCCATTCTCCTTCTTTCTTTAATTAGAGATCTTCTCAACTTTTCCATGTCAATCAAGATAGGAGCGGTAGGATCTGAGACATTTGATCTGAGAACTCTTTCTACAGACTTCGGCAAAGGCAAGGCAACATTCAGAGTATTAGGATCAGAAACTTCACTAGTTGTAGGAAAAACACAGTTTCTGTCAGGAGAAACTATTGGAATGCCCGTTGGAATGTAGGGCTCCTCTTCTTGTGCATCCACATTCACTTGCACCGGCTCAACAGTCTGTATTGGTTCATCTTCTTGATCATCTGTTTCAAAATCATCGCCAAATATGTCATCAAAAATGTTTTCATTTAGAACACTTCCAGGAACTTCTGCTCCAGATGTATTTTTGACAAATTCTTCAGCATTGACAGAGTTTTCTGGAAGACTTGCACATTGTAGGCCAAAATCTATTTCCTTTTCTCCTTCTTCTTTCATGTTCTAAAACATGTCATATTTAACTTCAGCTTGCTCATTTGTGTCTAGATCATCTATATCATTAAAGTTGCAAGTTGTTATTCCCATGGACTCCATCACTTCTTCACAAGTTACAGTCGTAGGCTTTTCAACCCTTGACTCATCATTAGCAACATACACAACTAGGCTTCTTGACTCTCCTTCTTCTAAAACTTCATCATCATCACTAATGTTCTGTACCAAGTCTTGTTCAGCTCTTTGACTTGTACTTGTACCCTCACCTTGATTGCTAGATTTTTCTCTTCCAGATACAGTACTTATGGGCACAGCATTCTCCACCACAACCAATTGTCTTCCAGAGGTAGACTATTCTCTCCTTGTTTCCCCCTCATGATCATGCCTACTGAACTGAACAGTTGCTTGGGTTTGGCAAGATAACTGAAAAGCTTGATTTAAAAGAGTGAAAGCTTTCAGTACATCTGCATAAGAAAAGTTTGACTCTGTTGCTCTACCTATACCTGTTGGTTGCACATATATTGGTGGTTGTTGTTGTTGTTGATGGTGGGAGTGCAGAAGTTAAAAAAGATCTGCATCTTGTTAGTTATCCAGAGCTTCAGATAAAAGTTTTGGGAGAAGCAAAGACTTTAGCTCATCAATGGATAAATCAACAGGGTTTGGTGAATTTGGTTATGAGGTAGGTACTGCTTGTTCTCTCCTTGTGGGCTCAGGTTCAACAACGTGCTTCACTTTTAACATTCTCTTTATATCCCCCATTTCCTTCTTAACTCAATCATATTTCTCTTACCACCTATTCTCAACAGCCTTTAGGGCGCTGTCGAGATATTCCTTTGACACATAGTTGGGTGAGGTAACACCGAGATCACTTAGATTGCCCGTTTGCACAACATTAGATGATTCTACGGTGTGACCTGTGCTCATAGATGGCATGGTGTTAGCTGTGATAGGATTTCCATCCGGTCCTCGTAGTTTGGATTGCGGATCTACTCGGGATGTTCCGCTCAGGTCACGAAGACGACTGAGATCAAGACCTGCAAAAAGTGTCCTATTTACAAATTTTGGTTGTCTAATAATTGGCTCTAGGACTTGTGCATTCAAAGGAATTGAGATCAGGGGCAACTGATCTCTGTTTTCAATATCAGATGTCTCCGAATGAGACATTGATAGATTATGTGTTAAATCCTCTTGAGAAAATAAAACTAACTCCTGTTGAGAGGAATCAGAGTGGCTGGTTTGGGCGTGCAATTGATCTACTCATGCCTACAGCTTCAGGCAACAAATGTACTGAAGTGTTTGATTTGGTTGATCTTCTGGAATAGTGGGTTGTGGATCTCTCTCTCTCTCTCTCTCTCTCTCTCTTCTATTTCTTTTCTTTCCCTTTCTCTCAGACTCTCACTTGCATCTTCAACTATGTCTCCCTCAATTCTCCTTATTCCTCCAATAACATTTTCAATGACTGCATCAACAGTGCCAGTATTAAGTTCAGCAGTGTTGGAGTCCATTTCCATATTATAGAAATCTGCAAAGGTATCTAGTTGTTCATCATCCTCAGCATGTAGAATTTCTGCACCACCATCATCATTGTTGTCATCATCCTCGTCATCCGATTCATCCGCATCATTTCCATCATCATCATCTCTTCTTTCAGCTATAGTTTTCTCATAATATGTTTCATCATTTCCCATGTCAATGTTTTCAGTGATTTTGTCCGGTGAGCTGGTAGCAGAATGCACTTCTTTATCATCTTGTGTTCCTCTATCTTGTTCTTCAACAGAAAGTTGTTCAGAGATATGCTGTTGTTGTTGTTGATCCAAGGCATTTTCAGAGCCTAGACCTTCATTGACTACAGGTGTCACATGAGGTGGGGTAAGAACACGTGACCCTGATGTCTCAAGTCTTGGTCTCTGACCCCTCTCCGATTCCCTTCTCTGTATTTTTTCTTTTCACACCCCGTACCCGAACTCCCTGAGTTATAGGTACCCTTTCAGACTCCACTCGCCTAGGGGATGAACCTTGGGTAGGTACAGCCGGTTCTGGCTGTGCCATAGATTCTCTATACTCTATAAAGACACTCAGCCTCTGGATCAACATATCTCAATAAAACTTCTAGAATGGGCATGGAGTAAGCAAATTGTTTCTTCTGCTTAACCAAGAACATCATTTCATGCACCACAGCTGCTTCATGAGAACTCCTTCTGGGGATCTGCCTGTTCCCTCTCAGTACACTTCTGATCAAGATAGTCATGAATCTATGATATGGTAAATAATTGAGGACTTTGACAGTGTTGCTCTTGGCAGATATCTTTTCAAGCAGTTCAGTCCAAAACTATAGCATAGTCTATATGAAAGTCATGCACTATAGAATAGAAAAGCTTCAGTATATGGCTGCTGGCATTGTCAGTCCCATATGATTTTGCTGTTAAGCACCGGTTGATGACTGAGAATAATGCATAGTAGAAGGGTGGTAGATTGTCTTCTTGAATTGGTTGACTTTGTTTAGTTCACCAACATAGCCCATTTCTCTAATTCTAGCAAGAGCAGTCTCTTCAGTGGGTAATTCATCAAATTCTGTTCTGCCCTCGCTTGAATTAGCTTCTGGCAATTGAAGGGGTCTTCTGAACAATTCAAGAGAAATATCAACAGAGAAGAAGTCAACTTTGACTCTGAGAACTGGACATCTGATTTGTCCAACTTTGATGTGAGTGAGATGGATGGTCTTCCATGCCTGTTGAACATAGATTTCTGGTACATCAGCACTATCAGACAGTGCTTTGTTCAAAGGGTGATTCTGAAGGATAAGGTTCACCAAAGGATGGATGTTCAACTTGAATTCAAACTTATGGTTGTTTGCAGTTTGAGGCACCATGTCAGATGGTAGAATGAGTAACATGTTAGGATTGACATTTGGTGGTGGATGAACAGTTGTTCTGCTTGACAGAATGGAGTGTTCCTGATGAGCCTCATGGACAGAGTTTTCATCCATTAGCACATTTGAAGAGTTGTTGGCTGCCATTTGACCTGAAAGATGAGATACAAAGGTTTGGACAAGGTCCAAAATGTCAGAAACAATATTTGAAAAAAAATTGACATTTGAAAAACATTTTTCTGAAATTCACCAAGTATAGGATTCACAGGACACTAGGTTGCAAATCCCTAGACTTAGGAATGGAATAACAAAGGAAGTGTTCAGGATTCGCAAGGAAGCATTCTGCGAATCCTACACTTAGGAAAATTAGACATGACACAGAATTCGCAAGATGTTAATCTGTGCATTCTTCACTTAGACGAATTTGACACTTAAGAACACTCAGGATTCGCAAGGTTAAGGTTAGCGAATCCTGTCCTTGAGGTTTTTCTAAGAGTGAAAATGAAGGATTCATGAATCAGCAGCTCATCTTAAGACTTAACACCTTACTTGAATATTTAAAGTGTTCTCAAGAACACCAAGAACACTGTTATAAACCCAGATTACTAAAAACATTAAAAACGATGATTGAACCTTGAACTTTGCATCAATGTAATCGATTGAGTGTTTAAAACAATCATTTAACCTTTAAATCCACTTTTAACATTTGATTAACCACTGATTTTTGAAAATCGACTAAGAATAGTCGAGAAGTCGTGAAAGCAGACCAATAGACAAAAAATGATTTTAGGAGTTCAAAGTTTAAGATTTTGATTTAACAAGTAATCAAAAAGTTTCTAAACAATATTACGAGGGTTATGAGTTCATTTTAACATCAAGTTTTAGACATTAAGTACCAAAAATTTGAGATTTCTTCATGTGTTCTTTCGAAGTCCAAAAGTCCAAAGAAAAGGTTTAAATCAGACCCTAAATCTAATCCAAGTTGAGGTATCCCTGCAGTAAACAATCACATTTGATAATGACAATGTAAAACAAACAAGTTTTCAACAAATAATCAACCTGTGATGAAACACGAAGAAGGTTTTAAGAGGGTTTTAGCTCTGAAGGTTTGCGAGTTTGAAAAGTGAGGTTGAAAATTCCAGGTGTCATATTTATACTAAAAAACCTTAGGCACGTGGCAAGAATATATTGAACCTCAACTTTCGCAAACTGATGTGGTAAGAGTGTTACTCACTGAAGAATTCGCAAGCAACGTGTGTGAGGATTCGCAAGGACAAATTTACGAATCCTGTGCAAGAAAGGCAGCTTTCGCAAGCAATCTATCTACGAATTCTGAAGCTTTCACAAGCATGAAGGTTGAGAATCCTTAAGGATTCGTAGATAGCACTTCTGTGAATGTCCAAAATTCGTATGCCTTTAGTCTACGAATTTTGCTAGTTTCGCAAGTGTTCACTTTGCGAAACCTGAAGCTTTCTTAAACTAATAGACTGGGAATTCTAGACTTAGCACAATTTTCATTTTTCAAAAACATTCCAAATTGGGAAATTTTCTATTTTAGGAAACTTTTCAAAGAACTAGCCAAAAAGAGAAACTTTCTAAAAATGGCATTTTAACCAATTTTAATTTAGAAAAGATTTTACACACACACCACTTACAACACATCTTTACTCCCCCTTGATGTAACAGTTGTAGTACTCCCTTGAGTTCATCAGATACTCCCCCTTGATCTGATATCTGTTGATCTTGTTTGACACTATTTGTTGTTGTCAAGTATCTTGATATTCATTGATGTTTGTAATTGCTTTTTACAGCTTCCCCTTAACATATTGTGGATCCTTGTTAAGGTTTGTGCAGACATGCTCCCCCTTCATATATGCATGTAAAATATAACAAATAAGCTCATTTTCCTCCTATACCTTCAACATAAAGTTATGATATTGAAAATACCAATTGTTGATATTAATTGTTGAAAATACCAAACAATGAGAGATAGAGATTGAGAGTAAGAGAAACTCCCTGTATTCCAAAAGATCACCAACTTTTGACAGTTAAGTATGAGTTCTAAGTTGTTATACTTAGAAGTCATAGTTTTGACAATGAGGCAAGAGTCTTGATATGTAGAAATCAAAATTCATCGTTCCTTCAGTCCTTCTTGACTGGGACATCTTCTATCCTCTCTTTTCCTTTTTCCTCTACCTGCAACACAAGTTTAGGTTTTGGTACCCAGATAAACTTGGGTCTAGTTTGGTCAGTATTTGAGAATTTCTTTGAGTGATTCTCATACCTGTTATAAGCATTGTGATGATAAAATCTATTATATACTTGTGCTTTGTGAGTGAACTTATCAGAGTAGCAATAAGAGCAACATAATTTTCTTTTTGCAATCCTGATCAATTGAGTTGCTGATTTGACAAAGTCAGGTGCAAAAGACTTACCTCTTGAAGCTCTGTTCTTCTTCTTCTTAGCTCTTTGAAGCTTTGCTGCTTCTGGAGAACCCTTTACAACCCAGACCATTTGATCTTTCCTTGGAGACTTAGTTGGAGATTTTTGAAAATGATTAGCACTCTTATCAGCTGATTTTACATAAAAGGACTTTGGAGTGTTAATCTGATCTGGTTTAGAAACATTAGATTTCACAGTTTGTTTTCTAAATACCATTTTCTGAAACATGCTTGATACTGACTGAAAAGAACACACTGATTCAGCAGAATCATCATCGTAGGAAGATGAAATAGATGTATCAGTTGTTAACATGTTAGACAAGTCAGTATTATCAATCTCAAGTTGTTGAATTTTATCACACAGCTTGGATCTCTCATTGCAGAGTTTATCAAATTTGCTCTGAATTCCAGATTTACTCCTCTTCTCTTTCATAATCTCAGTAGATAAGTTTGCCAATTTACTGGTTAGCTTTGAAATTTCTTTTTCAAAAATCTTTCTCTCTTCCTCAAAATCTTTTTCTAACATCTGGTTTTTATCTGAAATTTCTTTGAACATATTAACATTTTTGTTTTCAAAACCTTTTCTCTCATCATCAAAGGATTTCCTTTCAGATATAATGAGTTGTTCAAAGTCAGAAACTTGTTTTAAAAGATTTGAGACTTTACTTTCTAATTCTTTCTTCTCAGATTCAGACTTCTTGGAAATATCAGACAGTCTCTGGTTAAAAGTCTTTTCCAGTTCAACTATTTCTTTGTTCTTTCTTTCATCCACTCTCTTAAGCCAGTCATGACCTTTGTCTTGATACAACTTTACTTGAACTTCAGCCTTTGTCACTTTGACATTTAAAGCATCCATATCATCTCTCAATTTCTTGTTTTGACATCTGAGAGTTTCAAGCTCAACTTCCATTTTGGGTATCTCTGGCATGTAGGATAATGCACAATCTCTTGGAGTGAGTACAGTAATTCCCATATCATCTTTGTATGGAATCTTTCTTGTGTGTCTAATATATGTGTGCTTGAAGTGATCTTTAGTCAGAAAATCAGATATTGAAGTACAGAAAATCAACAAGTATGCAAAAATGTGAATAATAAGGTAGAAATTCGCAAACAATAAGCAAAGGATACTTAAAGGATATAACTTTCGCAAACCAAGAAGGATTTGAACCAAAATTCGCAAGCAAGAGGGTTAAGAAAGTTGTGTAGTTCGCAAGATAGATGTCTGCGAATTCTGAAACTTTCATAAGCTATACTCTGCGAATTCTCAAGAATTCGTAAGCAAGCAGTCTGTGAATCTTTTGACTTTTGCAGGGAACACTTCTGCGAATCTTGCACTTTGAATATTTTCAACTTCAATCTTAAGAATTCTTAATCCTGCGAGTTCTAGACTTTGTCTTGCGAGTTCTAGGAGTTTTGCGAGTTCTTCATTATGTCTTGCGAAAACTTTATGTTTTAAGCCTTTTTTTTCAACTTTTCACCAAATCCATATCAATACTTGTTCAATCAATACCAAATTTTGACAGTATGCTTTATGACTGAGCGTGAGCAAGCCCTAATCACATAATTTCCAAAAACATCAATAAATCTGACTTTGTGATTCTTGACAGTTTGCAGATGAGTATTTCCAAAAACCCAAAGATTGATCAAATAGACTAATCAAACTTGATCAAATCTATTTCTAACCAACGTGAAACATGTTCATCTTCATCATACGCATCTATTCAGCCTAAGATTGCATCAAAATAACCACTGAATCACAAAATCACTACTGGAACAGTGAAGTTTCCGAAAATGTAAAGCTAGAATTGATTTCTGCAAAAATTGGTGGAATCTGAGTTTCTGAGGTAGCTCTGATACCAATTATTGTTCCAGAATCAAGCACACACAATAATAATTAGAGTAATATCATATATTAATCAAAGGAAATAGATCATTGATTGGGAAAATACTGTATTCATATATCTCACAAAAGGAGGCTGCTACACTAGTATGAATGAGATCATTTCTAAGAGTTAACCTAAAACGGAAATCTTACCCTAAAAAGGAAATAACAAGGGACTATATATAAGGTCAATTAACTTGACACCTACAAAAGTCAAACTTAACAAAATACATAACAAAAGGTAACAAGGGACTAACTATTACAACTTGATTAAACCTGATCTAACAACTAATAAATACCATGTGGACTCTAAATCAACAAGTTGCACAATAAATACATAAAATATACCATCTTGGACGCTCTATGAATGCCATCCCTCTTGACCCAGTTTGGCGGTTTTCTGTTGTTCTGGTTCTCACCATTACCACCCATCCAGTTACTTCCATGGTCGAATCTTTGTTGTTATCATCAGCCTTTAAAGCATCTGCAACATCCTCAACAATCTCCCCTTCCTCAATCTTCATGCCCCAAAAACGTTTTAAAACAAAAAAGGTATAAATTAAAATTAGAAACTTTTAACGACAACAAATAGAATTGTAGATGAAAAAAATACGCATATTGAGTTTCCCTTACCTTCACAACAAATCATAAAAGTTACAATGAGACTGAAGATCGTATAGTGTAAGACTTGAGAAAAATGTCCGCTCAAGATAGTTAAAATCTGGTTCAAGCAAAGACCATACCTAGAAATCACATTTTATTTTAGAAGTGTTTCAACCTATATATAGGTTTTGTCATCATCAAATATATTTGAGGGAAGATTCTTACCATAGTTACATATATACCTCTTTACCCCATTTGGTGTTATCTTCATAGGAGTAGGTGGCGAGCTTGTTGGCCTCTTCTAAAACAGCGGTTGTAAATCGGTCTATTTGAGTCTTGTGTGTCCTGAATCTAGTTTCTAATCACAAACAATTAATCAATAAAGAAGATTTAATCCAATTACCTGTTTTGATTTCAATTCAATTCAATTCAATTCAACAAATACAACTTTCTCTCTCTAGAACTCACTCTCTCTCTACAATTCTCTCTCTGATTCTTGATACGTCCAACTACTTCTCATCTCAAGATACAACTAACAAAAACAGAAATACAAAGTATTTATACCAACAAGAAATACAAGGAAAACAAATACAAATACAAGGACTTTGACTTTGACTTTTTATTACAACAAGACTTTGACTTTAATGAAAGTTGACTTTCAACTTTGACTTCTTGTATCTTTGACCTTCAGTATTCTTGATCTTGTATCCAACATATTTATGCTCTAACAATCTCCCCCTTTGAATTCAAGATCACTGTTGAACGGTCTTGCAATTCAGTCTTCTCTTTTAAGCTCTGTCAAATACAATCTCTCCCTTTATTATTGTAATCTTTCCAAGTCTGTCTTTAAACAGTATAACAATCTCCCCAAATATGATAAACAAGATCTTCAACAATCTCTTCAGAACTATCATAATACTCTTTCAGACTTCAGAAAGAAATTATCTTCAGATCCAGCTCGGATTGCTTTAGCAAATAATCTTCAACGAAAATTTTCTCAAAATCAGCACATCTTCAAAAATTCTTTGATCTTCTTCAAATCTTTAAGTCTGAAATTTTCTGAATTGGACACATTTCTTTAAATCATCTCCCAAAACTCTAAAACTTTAACATTTCTTGATACCATCTCCCCCTTTTTGATGATTTGAGCATCGGTATCATCAAAACTTTCACCAAGAAATGTCGTTGAAAATTCAGTTCTGACCACTGATCTTTCAAGACCCTCTGATTCAATGCCAATTCGAACAATGTATTCATCCATATCTTTTCAAATCTAGACAAATTAAAAATGTGTAACACCTGAATCAACAAATGAATCAGTTAAAATTCATGTCAGTAACACTAAGTCACTGTGTTTAACGAATACATATAGGAAAGGAGCTTTTTGATGTTCACTCTTCAGGGCTTCCATCCAATCATCGAAACACCACAAAGGTAATATCTATGAATGTTATGACAAGAAAACAAATTCCTTGTGTGTTCGTGCTAGTGTAGAAAGAATTAAGCACTTGATGATTGCTTTTAAAGGCTCAAAATTATGTAAACCATTGAGACAACAGTAGATAAACACAGACTCTAAGTGCATTATTGAAGTGCGAAGGTGAGGCAGACTTCCTTCTTTTTCAATATCCAGATTTTCCAAATGAAAACCAGATACATAATGTGTTGCGTCCCCTTAAAAAATATGAAACATATTCTTTTTGAGAAGAAAATGAGTGGCTGGTGGGGTTTAAGTCAAGAGTTAGCATAGGCTAGTTCCCTGTTTCAATAATGTTCACCAAGAACTCTGAAACATTAGTATTGTGGCTACCCGACTCAGAAAGTAGTTGGTGTAGAGTTTGATATTCTTTTACTCTGATCTCACACCCTCTTTCTTTTTAATCATTAAGCTTACATCTAACCAAACTCTCATTTCCAGTTTACCTCATCACACATCCCACACGCATTTATTTTAGACTCCTCACACTCAATCACTATGTATTAACTTCTTGGGTAGGAGACACTGGTTAACGTGAATCCATAGAAGTTCAATTAAGTCCTAGCACAAAGAACCCATGTAATCCTATGAAAGCATAATGTTGCTTAAATGATTTAACTTTATCAGTTAAAGCTCAAATACAAGTCAGATATGTGTATGCTCAGAATATAATCATGAAAATATGAGCATTTTTAAACATTGAAGTATTTTCAAACAAGTAAATTGAATGAATAGATAAGAATGCAAGAGACTTGTTTGAAAATCTGACATTGTATGAAAAATGATCAGAAATGAATGATATAACAATCAAAGCTTATGGTCAACAATAACATATATGTGTCTATACGAACCAAGATATAGACAAGTCTTGAAATGAAATTAGGCTCAAAATTCTTTGAAATACAAGCGGGGTGTCTTACCATCGAAAAATCTGTTTCAAAATTTGAGACATGGTAAGAATATTTTGAAAAAGTCAAACCGGTGTGTGTGAATACTTGAAAGTATATAGAAAAGACAATACGCAAGTGTATATCTTTGGAAACACACGGTTTGTAAATCAATTAAGCACGAAAATAACAAAAACTTTTAAAATCACACTTCCAATTCATGAAATCTATTTAAGAATCGGAAAGTGGTTTGAAGATTTATGAACATGTTTTCTATATCTGAAAGTTGTCCTTCTTTCTGATACATTTAAGGTTAAGATAAAAAATTAACCTTTTTCGGTTCGTCTTAAATCTCATGAAGTCAGCTGAAGTCATAAAAATATGATCTTGTCAGCTTCTCTCATTTTGCAAAATTCTCAAAGTCATGTCAAAGCAAATTTTATTCACAAAAATTTATTGAAAAAATAAAAGACATAAAGCAATAAAACTTTGAGTGTACGAGTTCTGATTTGAAATAATCAGAAATCATTGTCTTACTCCTTTGACTTGTACACTCCCCTAAAATCATGCATCACAAAAAATTTGTCAGTTAAGTAAAATGCAGAAATTAGATAAGCTCCCCCTTAAAAGAATGTAGATCATCTTAAAATTCTTCTCACTCTCCCCCTGAGATTATGAACAAACTATTAAAGTGTAGATATCCTTCAGAAATAATGATAAAGAAAATGATGAAAAATTACAATAAAAGAAACTTTAATAGGTAATTACTAATTACACCTTGAGACAACACGTATTTCTTTCCACCCAAGCTCTGCGTTCGCATTGGACCATACAAATCCATATGCAACAACTCTAACGGAGAGCTGGTACTCAGTTCAGGCTTCGGTTTATGTGGAGCTCTCTTCATCTTTCCTTTTTCACATGCTGCACATAAGTGTTCTTTCTCATATTTCAGCTCAGGAAGTCCATTTACTAATTTTCCTTTGACCAACTTGTTAATGTAACGAAAGTTCATGTGTGATAGTCGTCGGTGCCAAAGCCAACTTTGTTGCATCGAATCTTTTGTCAGTAAGCAAACCTGATTGTCATTCTGAACCATTGAAAGATTGATGGTGTAGAGATTTGTCTTTCGATTGCCAACTAAGAGTTCATTGTCGTCTTCAGTACGAACCGAACATCTCTTAGCTTTGAAATTAACTTCTAACCCTTTGTCGCAGAATTGACCGATGCTAAACAAGTTGTGCCCTAAGCCTTCGACATAGCTCACCTTCCTAATCGTTATGTTGTCATGAATGATATCACCATATCCTAAGATCGGTGAAAACTGGTCGTTTCCAAATCTCACATTGCCGCTGAATTTCTCTGTATAATTAGACAATAAAGCTTTATGCCCGGTCATATGCTTGGAACAGCAAGAGAAATCAGGAAATAACAATTTTAGGTACCTATTTGGGTAAAAATACCAATAGTCCATTGTCGTACGACTAGCGATAACCTCCAGGTAGAAATTCCAACAGTCCATCAGTTCATCGTCACATGATCAGAGAGATAACCGACGCCCTTCCTTTGGGGCGACCACGACTAAAATATTCGCCGACAAATTCGTACGACCTGATTTCAGTTACTAACCTGCTACATACGTTATATCATGTTTAATGCAGAATTCAAAGACATTCATGACCAAAGATTGTAACGGAAGTCATCATCAATAACAACAGACATAACGGACGCTATCATCAATATCAAACGGTAATACACATTCAAGACACATCAACGGAAAAATAGAGTATAAATATGAAGATAGAACTTCACATTCGGGACATCTGATTCTAAGACCTCACAAGCTCACGAATTACGTTCTCAAAGATTGTTCAGACCTTCAAAGCTCATAAAGTATTTTGTCGTTCAACACGCGACGCACGACAGGAATTTTAATTATACACAACACACGACCATCCTTACTATATTGTACTGTTGCAGTACACTGTTAACATTTGTTATTAAGGACGACGTCCCTGATTCACGTCTATAGTGCACGACGACTTTCACTCATCCGCGGTTTTTACCCATTTTAGGGGTTTCCGCGTCACCAATTCTCTCGTCTCATTTACTTTATTTTTCTTTATTATCGTACGATTATTGGAGTTACTTTCTTTGGTTGGATCAGGCTTCACATTTACCTTAAATTTTCCTTGGTGGATTTTTGGCATAAACAGTTTGGCGCCCACCGTCGGGCCCCATCCAAAGAAAATCTTCGATAATCTTACGACGTACTAACGTTTTCCTTCGAGTGTTCTCTTTTTGCATCCATTCTGGACAATGGCATTCCAAAGAACCCAAGATCATGTTATGGCCCAGATGAACATGGAGCTGACTGCTGCTCGTGCTTGTATTGACGCCCTAATAGCTCAGGTTCGACAAGCAGCTCAAACCATTGAGCATCTAAGAAACTAGAACGGGAACAATGTGACAGGGACTACAAATGCTTATGCCGGTGCTTGGAACGTACCCCCTCCATTGCCTAATTATCCTCGTCCACCAGCAGTCAATCCTACGACCTTCGTAATACCAACTATGCCTATAGCCTCTATGCCATTCAATGGATATGCCTCTGACTCCTCACAACAGACTAGCCTCAATAGATTAGGTTATGTTTCATTGGGTGTCCCAGGGGGTATCCCGATAGATCCCGTTGCGCAACGATTGAAGCTTCTAGAAGAGCAGAATGAGCGTGTCTTGTCGATGCTGGCCAAATTCCCGGGACAGCAGTTCCAGTTGATATCAAACCACGTAAAGGATTTCAGGCGTCGCCGTTCGTTGATGAAATCGCGTTGGTGGACGTCCCAAAGATGTATAGCATCCCGACATTCGCACTAAAATATTCAGGCGTCACTGATCCGACAAAACACGTCGCCTAATACAAACAACTTATGTGGATTGTCTCGATACCGTATCAGTTTCAAGAAGTCTGTATGTGCAAGAGTTTTGGAGCGACCTTGACTGGAGTAGCATTATAATGGTTGATCAATCTCAAACCCAAAACCATCGGGTGTTTTGCAGAATTGGTGAACCAATTTTCTCAACAGTTCGCTAGCAGCCGAAAAATGGAAAAACAGACGAGCGATCTTTACTACGTCGTACAGAAAAATGGAGAGTCTATCCGGGACTATTTTAACCGATTTAACACGGAAATGATCGGTATTCGAAATTGTGACGTAAAAACAGCCATTGAAGCATATAAACGGGGTTTGGACGATAGCTCAGGGTTATATCTCGACCTTACGAAATATCCTCCAGAAACCTTTGAAGACGTACGAGCAAGGACGCTCGCCCATATGAGGGTCGAGGATGACCTCGCTTTCAGAAATAAACACTCGAGCGACAAGAAAAGCCTAGGTATTAAAAAACCGGACTTCAAACCAAGGTCGGTCGGTCGATCAAAGCCTGCCCGACATATTTCAAATGTCAGATTTGAAAAGAAAGGGTCGACGACTTCCAAATCTGTCCAGTATCTTAAGGTGTCATCTTATGGCTTCCCTGGATCAGCCAAGGACGTCGTCGCGTCCCTGAAACAACTCCAACAAAACATTCGATGGCCAAACAAAGCGATAAGGACAGTGATAAGAAAGACAAAACAAAATGGCGCGATTTCCATAATGAATTTGGTCATATAACGGATGATTGCATCGCCTTGAAGTAAGAATTGTCTTGGCTTAATTCGAAAGGTTATTTACAAAAATTAATGGGAAAGAAGGATGTGCGTCCTACATCCCCAGAGCATGCCAAAGTGATTAATTGTATCACCGGAGGTTCTGATATCTGTGGAACCGCATATTCAGCTACTAAGAGACATGTTAGTCGTGGTCCCGACGACCGACCAATTCCAAAGGAGGCAAGACCCAAGGAAGACGCAGAATTAGAAGCTATGCCCTTGACGTTCGACCAAGCAGATCTCGACGACGTACACCAGAAACATCATGACGGACTAATTATCCAATTGAGCATTGTAAATTGCCTGACAAAGAGGATACTCGTCGACGGAGGTAGTTCCGCTAACATTATCTTTTTTGATGCAGTGAAAGCTATGGGGATCGACAAATCCGAGATTACCCGACGCTCGACTACACTCGTTGGATTTAATGGAGGAGCGACAAATACCATGGGGGAAATCACACTACTAGTATATGCTAAAGGAATCAACAGGCAGGCGAAGTTCAACGTCGTCGACTGTTCATCGGCTTATTACGTTATCCTTGGGCGACCATGGATCCACGATATGAAAGTCGTACCCTCGACGTACCACCAAACCTTGAAATTCCCTACGCAATGGGGAGTACAGGAGATTAAAGGCGAAAGAAAAGTCGCTAGGGAATGTTACAAAGTCTCTTTGAAGCCCCCGAAGCAGACAGTATAGCAATTACAGAACCAGGACATTCCTGGGACTGACGACGATTATCGCTTGGAAGTTGTTGTCCAAAACCAGGATAAGCCTGATCAGATGGTCTATATAAGTTCGACACTTGATCCATCCTTCAAAAATAGACTAATTTCTTTTTTGCAGGACCATTATGATTGCTTCGCATGGACGCACGAAGACATGGTGGGCATTGATCCGAGTATTATTTCTCATAAACTCAACGCTGATCCATCATTCAAACCCGTTCAACAGAAAAGACAAAAATTTGCTTCTGAAAGAAATAAATTTATCAACGACGAAGTTGATAATTTGCTTAAAACAGGAAAGATACGAGAAGTCAAATATCTAGATTGGCTCTCCAACGTTGTTGTCGTCCAAAAGAAAAATGGCAAATGGAGAGTATGCATTGATTTCACAGACCTTAACAAGGCCTGTCCAAAAGATCCATTTCTGTTGCCACACATCGATTCTATGGTCGACGTTACAGCTGGACACAAATTGATCACCTTCAAAGATGCATATTCTGGATATAACCAGATATTGATGCATTCCGATGATCAGAAAAAAACGGCCTTCATGAAAGATAAAGGTATTTATTGTTATAAAGTAATGCCTTTTGGTCTTAAGAATGCAGGTTCGACGTATCAACGGCTAGTGAATATGATGTTCAAAGAACATTTGGGCGACACTATGGAGGTATACATCGATGACATACTCGTCAAATCGAAACATACGGACGATCATATAGGACATTTGAAGCAGACGTTCGACATTTTGCATGAATACAAAATTAAGTTAAATCCGACAAAGTGTTCTTTTGGAGTTCGAGCTGGAAAATTCCTCGGTTACATGGTCACACGACGAGGAATCGAAGCTAATCCAGATCAAATCAAGGCGATTATCGAGATAAAATCGCCCAGAAATTTTAAAGAAGTCCAACGTCTAACAGGTCATGTAGCAACATTAAACAGATTCATCTCTCGGTCGTCCGACAGATGCCACCTATTTTACAATGTCCTGCGAAAAAACAAAGGATTCGAATGGACTGATAAGCATGAGGAGGCGTTGCAACAACTCAAGTAATACATGACATCACCTCCCTTCCTATCCAAACCCGAGAAGGGTGAAATTCTTCAACTGTATCTAGCCGTCAGTGCTAATTCGGTGAGTGCAGTCCTTATACGAGAAACCGACGGACGACAATTGCCAATCTACTATGTAAGTAAAACTCTATTAGACACTGAAACTAGGTACTCGTCTATAGAAAAACTTTTGCTCTCGTTAGTTATGGCCGCTAAGAAGTTACGGCATTATTTTGAATCGCATCCTATAACTGTTGTAACTAACTTTCCATTCAAGTTTGTGTTAAGAAAACCCGAGCTAACAGGACGATTAGCTAAATGGAGCATCTACCTCAGTAATTATGATCTGGATTTCAAGCCCAAAACGGCGATCGAATCACAAGTCTTGGCAGATTTTGTTACAGATTTCAGTCTAGAACTAGAAGAAGCGACGACGTCCAATGAGTTAATTGTGGAGACTTTGCACGACACCACTTGGACGCTTGACGTTGATGGTTCATCGAACATACGAGGTACAGGCCTGGGTGTCATCCTACAGTCCCCATAAGGGGGCAAGATAGTGTACTCCATACGGTGCGACTTCAAGGCAACAAATAATGAGGCAGAGTACGAAGCACTGATTGTGGGAATCAAAATTGCTCATGACTTAGGGGCAACACATCTACATGTCTGAAGCGACTCGTCTTTAGTCGTTAACCAAATTAATGGAGAGTTCGCAACAAAAGATTCGAGGATGATTGCCTATTATAAAATAGTAAAACAAGACGCAAAGAAGTTCAGTCGCTTCATAATCGAGCAGATACCAAAAGATCAAAACACTCAAGCTGACACACTAGCCAATTTGGGGTTAACACTTAATCAAACGACGTTCGAAAGTATCCCAATAGTCCACCTTGCAACACCATCTATCAAAGACGACGATAATACTTTGGTCGTCTTACGGCCGATTGGGAGGTTCCGTTCAATGTGAACGACCTCCTGACTGCTTATAGCGTTCGACCGGATAATTATCACCGGTACAGCCTATTCCCTCGATAGAAGGAAGATAACGTACTGGTACATAATACCGCGGTGAACAACCGTGGTTGGAAACGTCAGTACGTTTTCCTCCAAGTGGCGTCTGTGAGCGACGAAGACAGCCAATGGTTGTCGTCCGGATGGAACAAATCGGGTAGGCTAACTGCTTTGTCGTGCATTTTTGTCGTACGTTTATAATATATACTAATGATGTCTTTCTTTGTTTGGCAGTAATTGACTTCACTAAAGTGAAGCCAAATAGAGATTCTCTCAACAAGATTCAGAGGATCTTGGAAAGGAGTATTGCCGATCGTTCGTTTTCTGTTCGGTCGAACGACGAGGAGGACGAGGTCGTTTTCGTAGCCGAAGCGACGTCCGTTGAGGGTTCTCGTCAAGAAGAAGAGAGGAGAAGAGAGGAAGGGAGGAAAGAAGAGGAAGAAAAGGAAGAAGAGAGGGAAGAAGAAAGAGAAGAATAAATGACCGGTAAGTCGCTCGACAATACCTTTCACTTTTATACCGTACGTCATTTCTTTTTTAACTTGTTCTCTTTATTCAGAGGACGCAGCTGTAAAGTCGTCTGCCCTTAAGCGACCCGAGCAATTGGAGCTTGCTCGTCAAGGTAGGGAAAAGTCGAGGAAAACATCTTCCCCTTCTACGGGGGTAGACCCCAGACGTGTCTGAGGCAAACCTCGGTCTTCACCCAAGAAGACGAGTGACAATGCTCTGTCGTCCCTTGCAGGGACGATACCATCGAAAGGAACCGTTGTTGGGGTTGAGCTCAGAGGCTCGACTCAGGTGACGAAGGACACTCCAACGTCGGGGGTGTCGGGCATTAATAAGCCTTTCCTTGCACCTTCTTCCACCACCAAGGGTGAGGAAAGGAACAAGGAGAAAATGGGAGAGACGACTTTTAAATTCACTCTTCCATCTGATTTTATGGCAAATGACATCCTCGAGAGGGACGTCATTTTTCCACACCTGGGAAAATTCCTCCTCGCGACCTTCTATGACCGATACAAGGAGTCTCGGGTCGAGGACACGGGGGCGCATGCTGCTGGTCTTTCTTTCATGGTACGTCTTACTTATTCCTTATTCCTTATTCCCTTCATTATTTTTCTTATTATTAACTCTTTCTTTGCTGTCGTGCAGGCTTTCCAAGCCTGTCTGAGCTTCTTCGCTCAGATGGAAGGTCTCAGGACGTCCTTCCCAGACGTCAAGAAAAGGGCCGACGAAGCTCTCGAGAGGGAGATGGTCGCCCTAAAGGCGGTCGAGTCCGAGAAGACAAAGGTCGAGGGCCTTAAGTCTGAGCTCTCCGATGCCCGAAGTCTACTAGAGATTTCAGATCGTGAGAAGGTTAAGCTTAGGGATCGTCTCCTTGAGCTTGAGGCGTCATCGACCAAATTATAGGTCGAGAAGATTAAAGCCATCACTGCTGCTTCTACTTCTGCTGATGAAGTTGCGTCCCTCAAAAAGAGGGTCGAGGAGCTGGAGGGCGACGTCAAGGACCTGGAGACTGAGAATAGGCAAATCGAAGCCTTCTCTCGCTTCACGGCCTGGACTGCCTTGATGAGGCGTCATCTGACTGGTAAAAATCCTATGGCATCAGCCGCTGAGGAGCTCAAGGCCTACCTTGACACCATGGGGACTGAAAGGGACCTTGACGAAGACGATGAATAAGAGGGAAGTGACGGTGGAGAAGAGGCGGCAGCAGCAGAGACTGATGTCATGCAGGAACAGTCTGACGTTCCTCCTTCTTAGCTTTTTGGATCTATTATCTAGGGGTCGGCCGTCTGTGGTCGTCCCTTAACATTGTAATTTTCTCTTCTAATGACAAAGTCTCTTTTGTACATTGATGTTTCTTATTTGCTTTTCTTTGTCAAACCTATCTCTTATCACACGTCGAGTAATTTTAAAATATAAACACAGTATATCATACGTTCGACCAAACCATCATTCATTAACATGCTATAATGAAATCAACTGAGTTTTACGATCGAACAAGTGCAATTGTAATAATGGTTTTCGAATATATATATATATATATCGGGAGTCAAGTGTAAAAAATTAACCTTTATCAACAATTACGACCAACCATATACATGCGATCGTATGAGTATTACTCGACATGAAAATCTTAACTAAGTCGTGTATCCCTGCGAAGAACAACGTTAGCGGGGTGGTCGTTGGTTTGACCAACGACCCTTCGATGCTTAAGTTAGTAATCTTTTTAAGAAATAATTCAAGGAAACAATTCGGAATTTACAAGAAATACTTTTTTAAATGAACTGCATTCCAACTTCCTGGGATATCTCGACCGTCAAGGGTTTGGATTTTACAAGCTCCTTTACCCACGACGCCAGAGATTTGATAAGGGCCTTCCCACTTAGTGGAAAGTTTACCTGCATTGGATTCTTGAGTGTTTTGGAACACTCGACGTAAGACGTAGTCGCCTTCTTGGAAAACTTTGATTTGGACATTTTTGTTGAAATGTCGCTCGACCGCTTGTTTCTGCGATGCCATGCGGATGTATGTTGTTTCTCTAAGTTCTTCTAAAGCGTTGAGGTCATAGCTCAGGTCGACCATGTTGATCCCAGTTTTGATGTTCTTTAACTTGATTTAACCTTTTACTACACACAGATTATATAATTAGAGTGCAGAAGCGTTTAATACGTGTAGAAAAGATTGAACAAGCAAGGTAGTAAACACACAAGTAATTAATGAACAGGAAGTAAAGTATTACAAGAAAGTTACTCAAAGAACTGTTTCATTGATTACTGAAGAACACCAAGAACACGCACTAGTATGTGCAAAATGTGCTTAAGGATTATACAGACTACTATTTTCATGTGTGCGCGCTCTCAGTTTGCTCTAAGGTGGTGCTTCCTTAATATACAAGAGGGATGAACCCCTTAGTACAAGACAAAAACTGACATTCCATAAACGGAATGCCACCTGGAAAGTAAACATCGTGGGACGCGCATTACTTTGATCTTGAGGATCTTCGTACAGCAGGTCTCACGTGTTCTGCACGTGGTCTTGTCTTGAACTCTTAGAAAAACTTCATTGATCTCCAGAGGTTGGCCTTCACAGAGGCTCTGTGAGTGATCACAGAGGCTCTGTGATCCAAGAATCATTCAGGTTTGACTTCTGGTAGATCTTCTGCGGAGTAACCTCTGAGCTTTGCACCTTCTGTAGTGTACTTGAGTGTTCAGCGGCAGGCTTCTGCGATTCCCATACTTAGCCTATTTTTCAATACTTCTATACAATGTGAGTGGAGCTAACAATCTCCCCCTAAGTATTGAAAAATAAAAATTTGGAATTTAGAGCGATGGCTAAACTAGAAGCAAAAGAGGTGAAAGGAACTCAACCTCTGAATCTTGATTTTCATTTAAAATAAGATGATGCCAGAAGGCAATTACATTTGACAAGAAAAATTACAAGTCATCAGAGCCTATACTTTGGCGTCTGGAAAATCATTGATCTTCTTTCCAAACCCACCTTCTTTATTCAGTTCTCTGTAATAGCACACGCACAGGAATCTGAAGTTTAAGGTTGCATCTATGTTTGTCAGAAGGACATCTGCCGCTTCTGTGGGTACAAGTGGAGTTCCTGTGTGCTTGATAAGTAGTTCTTGAATGAGCAGCAGAGATTCGGTTGAGTACTTTTGGATTTCTATCCCCATGAATAATTTCTTTTCTCCTTTGGGGTTTAAGTACACAAAGCCAAAAGAAGGTGAAGTGATGATGGAGTTTGGTAAAATATTGGCAGAGGGTGGTAAGCTGTCTTGTGGTGGAGGGAAGCTGACCTTTTTGACTCCCAAGTCAAGTGCCACTTGAAAGTCAGCTATACTGTAGAACAACAGCTTTTCTCTCATGACCCTCTTGATTGTGAGATGTGCTTCTTGGTATTCCTTCTTCCAGCCAAACTTATCCTCTGTCCATTTGAATAGCTCTGGAAGATCATGAGGGTGAAGATTCGGTAGATCTGCGTCTGTGAAAGTCCATATCTTCTTATCTTCCCTTTTCACGGCGTATTCATTGAACCAGAAGTTCTTACACTTTGTTTGTCAAAGCTTGATTGTCACAACCTCTGTGATCTTGGCCATGTTGAAGACTTTGGATTTTGGCTTGGCTTTAACTTTATAGAATCTCCTTCGCTACTCTGATATAACTTCCTCTAAGAGTCTGGCTGTTGGAAGATCTTGAGCTCCACGGCTATAGAGGTATTTGTATACTTCTTCTTCGATGTCCTTCTTTGGAGGAACAGGGAAGGGTCTTCTTAGGATCTCAAAGCCTTGGTTAACCTCTGCAACTCTATCCTTTGATGGTGTGTCAAGTGGTTGTAGGATGGGGAGTTCCGACAGAGGTTGTAGATCAAAGGCCCAGTCTTCCTCTTCAGGTTTCACTCTTTTGAAAGCATCAAAAGAGATCTTTAGTAGTTTCTTAGAGGAGGGAGGAGGAGACTTGACCTTCTTCAGAGGTTCTGTAGCTATTGCCTTGCCTTTGTCTTTGGCAAATGGTGGGGTTTCTTTGATTTGGATTATGGTGGGAGAGGGGGCTGCAGAGACCTTTTGTTTGATTGTTCTCTGTGGTTCAGGTTCTGAGCTCATAGGGACTTGGTTTAGGGGAGCCACTGATATTGGTGCTTCTTTTGTGGATTGCAGATTCTCCCCCTCAGGAGGACCACTGCCGGAGGCATCAGGATCTTGGTCCTCATGCCGTGCCCTCTTCTGTCCTACTTGGGTTTGGTAGGTGACAGGTTCCTTCCTCTTCTTTGGCGTACAGAGGTTGTTATCGACATGATCTGTGATCTTCTTGATTGTGTCCTCTGCAGCCAATGACAGAGCGTTGATTTCGATGTCTGACTTGAAACGAAATGTGGCTATGGATCGTTTCAAGTCAGCTGACAGCTTCTTTCCTTGGTCGTTGAAGTTGGATCGAAGGAGTTTTTGGTTTTGTAGAAACAGATTGCCCATGGCTTCCAAGTCGGCTTTTGTTGCAAACGCAGAGGGGTCTAGGGCAGAGGTTGATGCTTGTGTGTGAGCTGGGACCATAACACTGCGAGTTATGTCCCTTATTTCCTCTCTGAGCCTGGCCATTTCGTCCACTCCGGTCTGAACTCCGTTCGTAGCATATTTTGGGAACTCCTCTGTGCAAAGATTCCCCAGAACTTGAATTTGATGGGAGTGTGCGATGATAGCTTGTCCACAAGCTTGAAGATCAGCCTTTTTTGCGCAGTTTGTATTGAGTGCTTGCAGAGCTTCAGTATTGGCTTTTAGGGCCTCTGCAAGGGCTTGGGACTCTCTGGAGATTGAGCTTTGCAACTCGTCAAGTTTTGTGAGCACCATGTCAGCAAAGGCTTTAAACTCGGCCTTTGTGACAAAGGTGTCAGAGGTAACCTCTGGAACAACACATGTTCCAAATTTGGACAACGAGTCTTTCGCACCTTCAGAGCCTGTTTTTATGTTGAGCTCTGGAGGATTTCCTTCCAATCCTCGATGTTCCACAGAGGAAGCACCTATGGAAGTTCTGTCAACACGTTCTTTGGGGGAGGGTTCAGAGACTCCCGTAAGATCGATGTTGAATGGATCCTGTGGTTGTTCTAGAGCCACAGAATCATCGTGTTCTCGCACCACCAACTCTGAGGTGGTTTTGGTGTTACTCTTGTGTGTGGCAGAGGTAACGAATACCTCTGTGTATGAAAGAGATGTGTCCTGGGGCAAATGGACACGCAGAGCAACACTCTCACCCTTTTGAGAGGGTGAGGTGGTTTTGGTTTCCCCGAAAGGTGGTACAGAGGATGAAGGAATGTCCTCTGTCCGGATGGCATGGGTAAGGTTCGGACTGTGCGGTCCTGTGTCAATACCCCTCTGCACTAGAACTGCAGGGGTAGAAGTGTGGGTTGCACTGGGAGTTGGTTTTGGTGGTGTGCCAAAGGCATCTTTTGTTTCCCTCTCCTCCAATGATTTTTTACTAGGTTCTTCTTCTTCATCTTCGCTCTGTGACCTTTCTGTCACATCATCTATTTCCATTTCCACGGTTTCCCCTAATCCTCCAGAGTATTGGAGAGAGAGCTCTCGTGCTATTGCAGAGGCTACGTGGATTGGGCTCTGAGGTTTATTCTCAGGGGACACTTCAAGGACTAGGGTTCGTTTTGCCTTCTGCAGAGATTTTGTCTGACCCCCTGCAGGTTCGGTTCTTACAGCAAGGTATTCATCCAGATCTTTTCTTTGCTGTTTGAGGGCTACCAATATTTGTTCTTTTTCGGCAAGCGTCCTCCATTTTCTTTTCCTTTTCTCAGAGACTCTGATCTCTGTAGATTCTTTTGTGGCTTTCTGTTCAGCTGCCAAGGATTTTGGAGTCTCTACCTCTGCGACTCTCTTTTTCTTGTTTTTCTTTTTCGTCTTTCTCTCACTTCCCTCCCCTCTAACTAATGGGCTCTCTTTCTCACTCACTTTAGCCTCTGCAGCTTCAACTTTTGTCCGTACTCCCTCGTATCTCAAGTAAACTACAATGTCTCCTACTTTGAATCCTACGCGAGGGGGGGTTACAGGACGTGGTTCTGGTGTCCTGTTCCCTCGTATGTATTCCCTAACCTCTTCTTTACTACCCAAATAAGTCAACATTTTTGTTGACAGAGGTCTGGCTTCTGGATATCCTGTTTTGATGGTGGTGGGTTTATGAGACTTCATCTCATATAGTTTGATTGTCTTATCCTCTGCTGGTTGCTTTCCTTCTCCGATCAAGTCATCGCCTAGAAGCAGTCCTAGGAAACGTCCAAACACGATGGTCTTTGGTTCTGTCCCTCTGTTTTGGTCCTGCTGTTTGGAAATCACAGCATTTTGGATCTCTCTGAAAATGAGTCCAACATAGTCCAGTGGGAGATCGTAGTAAATCCCATACATTATAGCCAAAATTGTATGGCTTGATTGGTCCGGGCTTCCAACCTTCGATGTTAGACATCGGTTCAGAATAGAGAAAAGGACGTTCCACAGAGGGGGTAGATTCTGTCGCCTGAAGTTTGTTCTTTTGGTGATTGGAACTACGTAGCCAATGAACCTCAGAAATTCTAGTATCTCTTCCTCTGTGGGCTCCTCTGAGAATTTTCGCAGGTTGAGATCTGATTTGGTGGGAAGTCTAAATACATCGGAGAGTTTCCTACGATTGATCCCTAAGTCCAGAATTTTTGCAGTTGATGGATGGGTTGCATATCCAATGATGCAGTGTCCACATTTGTCCATTTTGGCATGGCGGACACTTAGCCAGAACTGTTGGATGTAAGATTCTAGGATGTCATCTCGTTTCATCGTTAGGGCTCTAACCAGAAAATGATTCTTGAGGAGGTGAATCAATGGTGCAGCTTCAGTGGAAAAACCAGAGGGGTTTAGGGTGACAAAGTGGTTGTTTGGCTTATTATTCATTTGGTCCAAGTGATAGTCATGCCTGGTGAAGGATAACATCCTGCTGGTAAGCACATGTTCTTGGTCGACGGAGTCTGAATCAGCTTTTTGAACCATCGAGTGATGAGAGTTGTTGGATTTCTTGGATCCATTAGAGTTCTTGGAGGAAGTTGAGGGAGAAGCCATTGAAAGAATAGAGGAGAAGAAGAAAGGCTTTTTGCTAGAAGTTCTTGAGAGAAAAAGATGTAGGTAAAATGAAAATAAAGAGGCAAAAGGGATTTTATACAGGGGAAGGTAAAAAAAATGAGCGGTAAAAAATAAATATTTCAAATCCATGATGAGTGGAAACGGATAAGAAGCCGTTTCATAAAAACGACGGTACAGGTTACGAACCAATCAAATGTTGCCACATCAGATGATGGCGGTGCACGATCTAGGACGTGCGCCACCCTATTCTCGCGCGCCTGGCATTTTCTATTCTCACGTGACAGTGAGTTTCAAAAAATAACCCGCAACACATGACCTGATTTTCTCAAGTGATGAGAATGACAGAAGCTCTGGGGATAAGAGGCTTTTGAGGTCATAGGCAAGGTTATCAGAAGATCCCTTTTAAAGTGCGATGAAATGATCGAGTTCCTTTTAAAGTGCATTTGGTCAAGCATCCTCAGTTTTGAGGTGCAGAGACTCTGTGATAGATCACAGAGGCTCTGTGGTCGACCTCAGAGGTTCTGAGACCAAAAATTTCCTTTTTAGGAAAGATTTTCAAAGATTTGATCATTTCAAAGTTTTGACAGAAAAAAAAATTAGTGCAAAGTGATATCGTTCTGAGGGCATAGTGTTCGAGAAAGAGTTTTGACCCTTGGTTCAGATTGACTAACCTTACTCTGTAGTCTGTTTTGCGCAGAACTGTCTTGCTCCGCTTGAATAATCACGATTGGTTTTTGATGGTTCGTTCTGCTCCCCCTTCAACTATGCTTAGATCATATAAAGATAAGATTTGCACATAGATTTGCAAAAAGAAAATAATATAAAGAAAGTCAAAGAGATTATTTACAAACAAGGAATATGTTTTATACAAATATGTGCAACAGAGGCTCTGTGCAGGGGTACAGAGGCTCTGTGGTCAACTCATGTTGAGCATACCAATCTTGCCAACTAGAAAAGTGAATCTTTTCTCATCCAATGCCTTCGTGAAAAGGTCGGCAAGTTGGTAGTCTGTGGGCACAAAGTACATCTCTATTGTTCCATGATCCACATGATGTTTCAGAAAGTGATACCTGATATCAATATGTTTGGTCTTAGAGTGCTGCACAGGATTGGCAGAGATCGCAATGGCACTTTTGGAGTCACAGAGGATGGGGATTTTTTCGATATCAAATCCATAGTCTCTAAGTTGGGTCCTCATCCACAGGACTTGGGAACAACAACTTGCAGCAGCAACATATTCTGCTTCTGCCGTGGAGGTCGAGACACAGTTCTGTTTCTTGGAAGTCCAACTTACTAGTTTTCCTCCTAGGAATTGGCAACTCCCAGAGGTACTCTTCCTGTCGAGCTTGCATCCTCCGTAATCTGAATCTGTGTACGCCATGAGATCAAAGCCAGAGTTCTCCGGATACCAAAGACCAAGATTTTTGGTCCCTTTTAGGTATCTGAAGATCCTCTTGACAGCATGAAGATGAGATTCTTTAGGGTAAATTTGAAATCTTGCACATAGACATGTAGCAAACATTATATCAAGCCTACTCGCGGTTAAGTACAGCAGAGATCCTATCATCCCTCTGTAGAGTTTACACTCCACGGATTTGCCCTCTGGATCTTCATGGAGTTTGGATCCAGTGGCCATAGGAGTTTTCATTGGTGAAGAGTCAGAGAGCTTGTATTTTTCAAGAATGTCAGAGACATATTTTTATTGGTTTATGAAAATACCCTCTGTGGTTTGTTTGACTTGCAATCCTAAGAAGAATGTAAGTTCTCCCATCATGCTCATCTCAAATTCACTTTTCATCAATGACTCAAACTTTTTGCAATATAAATCATTTGTAGACCCAAAAATAATGTCATCAACATAAATTTGTACAAGAAGAATCTCACCTTTTCTCTTCTTATAGAATAAAGTCGTATCAGTAGTACCTCTTTCGAAACCATTTGCAAGGAGAAAGTTTGAAAGTCTGTCGTACCATGCTCTGGGGGCTTGTTTCAGTCCATACAGAGCCTTGTCCAGAAAATAGACATGACTTGGGTACTTAGAGTTTTCAAACCCTGGTGGTTGTTGGACATATACTTCTTCTTGAATCCGCCCATTCAGAAAGGCTGACTTGACATCCATTTGATATACTTTGAAACCTCTGTGGGCTGCGAAAGCAAGAAAGATTCTTATTGCTTCGAGTCTTACCACAGAGGCAAAGGTTTCTTCGTAGTCAATGCCTTCTTCTTGACAGTATCCCTTGGCCACCAGTCTTGCTTTGTTTCTGATCACCACACCGTCTTCATCCTTTTTGTTCCTGAAGACCCATTTGGTCCCTATTGCGGTTTTGCCTTTCGGCAGGGGCACTAGGGTCCATACTTTGTTTCTTTCAAACTGCAGAAGCTCATCTTGCATAGCTTCAGATATCTTTTTGGGTTCGATGATACTCACAAAATTTGTATAGTAACAGAAATTTGCAGTACTCGATCGAGTTTGGACCTTGTCAGAAGCGTCACCGATGATTTGGCTCTGTGGGTGACTTTTGGTCCATTTTATCATGCGGGGTAGGTGATCATTGGAAACTTTTGTTGTCAGATCAGGAGCACGTTCGTCTTGATGTAGATCAGATTCTGTTGAAAGAAATTGATCATTTGTACTTTCCACAGGACTTGGTTGTTCATCATGAGTTGAGGTAGGGAGCTCTGCGGAGCCTTGATCTGGTGTTGACCCTTCAGACAGATTTTGAAGATGACCATGATCTTGATTTATCTTGGGGCCTTGATTTGTATTGTCTACTGAGTGCTCCCCCTCGATGGTTGCACCTGCAACATTACTGGAAGAGGGTGAAGCATCACTAGGACCAGTTAGAGAAGTACATGTTTGCTCCTCAGGGGGTTCGGCTTCAGAGGCTCTGCAGTCACCTTCAAAGGGTTCATCATCATTGAACATCTCTTCAAACAGATGATGAAGATCATTTGTTCGTGATGATCCCCCAGAATCTTCATCTTGAAGTTTGAGTCCTGAGCTGATTTGCTCAGAAGTCATCTGAAAAGAATCATCAATTGAAACATTAATACTTTCGAGTATATGCTTGGATTTGAGTACATAGATTATGTATGCCTTGGAGTTTGATGAATAGCCAACAAATTTGGCTTCATCGGCTTTGGGACTGAATTTCCCTATTTGGTCTCTGTCGTTCAGTACGAAACGTCTGCAGCCAAAGACATGGAAGTACTTAATGTTTGGCTTTCTCTGGTGTAGTAAGTGATATGGTGTCTTTGCATGTCTCTTTATGATCAAGGATCGATTTTGGGTGAAGCATGCAGTTGAAATTGCTTCTGCCCAGAAAGAAATAGAGAGTCCTGAAGCAGTGAGCATAGTCCTTGCGGCTTCCACTAGTGTTCTGTTCTTTCGTTCAACAACACCGTTTTGTTGTGGAGTCCTTGCAGCAGAGAAGTTCTGTGATATGCCTTCTGTCGAAAGATAGGCTTCAATGGTTGAATTCTTAAACTCTGTTCGATTGTCACTTCGTTGTACCCTGCAGTCATAAAAAACTTGTATTCTCTTGATAATATTGATTAGTACTTCAGGAACATCTGATTTCTTTCGAACAAATTCAACCCAAGTATATCTAGAGAATTCATCTATGAGTACAAGGATGTACTTCTTGCCACCAAGACTTGGCACAGATATAGGACCACAGAGGTCAACATGAAGCATCTGCAGAGGTCTGGTGCAAGATATGTCAGACTTAGTTTTGTGGGCAGCCCTTTTGAGTTTGCCCATCTCACAAGTTGAGCATAGATGATCCTTGTCGAATCTAATACTTGGTAGACCGCTTACTAGTTCTAGTTTCACAAGTTTGTTAAGTGTGTGAAAGTTTAGATGACAGAACCTGTTGTGCCAGAGCCAAGCTTCTTCATTCTTACTTGAGACTAAGCAGAGCTTTTCTTCTCTGTTAGTTGATTTAAAGTCCATGAGATATAGATCACCTCGTCTTTTGGCTCGCAGAAGCTTTGTGGTTGTATCTTCCTTCAATAGAGAGCAGTACTGTCTTTTGAACATCACATCGATCCCATTGTCACAGAGTTGACTTACACTTAGAAGGTTGTGCTTGAGGCCATCCACATAGGCAACTCTGTTGACATCGATGTCCCCTTTGGCAATGACTCCATAGCCTTTTATTTGTCCCTTCTTGTTATCTCCAAAAGTCACAGATCCTCCTCCATGTTTTTCTTTGTAGGAGGAAAGCAACCCTCTGTCGCCAGTCATGTGTCTTGAGCACCCGGAGTCTAGGTACCAGATAGGCACATGTTGTTTCTTCTGTGGACAGATTATAGAGATTTACGTACCCATTTCCAAATGGGTCCATTTTTGTTAGGAGACTTTGAAGATGCCTTAACATCTTTGGTTTTGGATTTATCCTCATTTGCAGAGGTATCAGATCGTCTCTTCTCACCCTTGAATTTTGCATTCTTGGGTTTTGGGTGAGATATAAGACAGGAGGGCCTCGAGAAATGTTGATTCAAAGAATGCATAAGATCAAAGCATTTACAATAAGGAACATTTGAAGCAAACTTCATGAAAATTTCATTAAATTTGTCAAAGGAGGGTACAGAGCAAATTTTACTACAACCCATTTTAGATTTGGGTTTCTTTTTACAGAAAGCTTTGTCTAATCTAGGTTGAGTTTTTTCAAAAACTCTTCTTGAGTGGCTCTTTGGTTGTACTCTCCCTTGATCTTCTTTCCTTGCTTTCACTGCAACAGAAGCATCAAGTTTGTCAATTTTAGGCCATTTATTCTTCTGTTGCCAAGTGAGTTTTCCTTGAAAAGGTTTTAATGGTCTTGGAGCTTTTGAATCATGAGGGATCTTGTTCTTTTTAGATCTTTCAAGCTCAAGAGAAGTCTTTGCTTGCAAGCACATGTCCAGGAAATCAGGACAGATAGGTACACCTGTGGTTTTCCTTTTGGGAAGAACTGTTCTATTAAGAATGCCAGAGGTAAGTTTACTCTTCTCTGGACCACAGGGGAGTATCTCAAGTTCCACAGAACTTGTCTCATTTTCAACAGAGGACTCTGATTCTGACTCAGAGTCTGAATCGAGGAAGGCTCTGTGAATGAGATCCTGACCTTCTGCAAGTGCCTTGCTTTGTCCATTGGTGTCCTCTGAAGTATTTAGAGTTTTTGAAATACACGGAATGACCATAGGAATGTTAAGACAGTTTTGTAGATCTTGCTCAAAGATTTCTCTTATTTCAGAGGTTAAATCAGGATGGTTGAGAAAATGATTTTCATAAGTTCTTTTCAAGTCGTTTTCTAAAAATCTTTTAAATAGTTTTTCTTCCACAGAGGCAGGTACAAACTCTGGTGCTTCAGAGGATAGTTCCTTTTCAGGAATCATCATGCACACAAAAGCCATTTGAGTTTGCGTTTCTGGGTGACCAAATCTGAAGACCCCTATCTGTTTTTGAGACAGATATTTCTTTGGTATAGACTTTCTTTTTGAAGAAAGTGCAGATGGTAAATCATTGTTTTCATACCATACATTTGCCATCTGCAGAGGTTTCCTCAGATGTGGTCCTTCACAGGTTTTGCGTCTCTTAAAAGTGGAAAAAAGGTTTGGAAAACTTGGTTTTAAAAATTGTCCAGGGCAGAAAATGTTTGATAAAGATTTGTTTCTCTTGTTTCCTGTGTAAGGGTCAATATCCTCAAACCCTAATCCTCTTCTGCCGACCTGGGTGTTAACCTTTTCATGAACCTTTTGAGAATCCTGATACCTCTTAATATGGAGATCTCTGTCAAACATATCTTGATGAAGAACTTCTCTTTCTTTTTGAAAAAAGTTTTTCAAAGAAATGGCATTTAAATGATCACTCTCACATTTCTTAAGCTCTTTGACCTTTTCTTTCAAAGCTCTGTCGAGATTTATGATTTTATCCTTGAAATCCTTTTTTGTTGAAATATGCTCAGAGGTGAGAGTTTTGTTTTGAAGGTAAAGCTTATCCTTCTCCTCTGTGAGAAGCCTAGTTTCTCTTTCAAAGAAGGCAAGCTTTTTCTCAAGATCTGAGCATGTATGTTTGTAAGCTAGAAGATCATTTTGTATTTCAAGAAGCTTGTTTTCAAAGTCTGAGTTGCAAGAGTTAGAAGTGGATACCTCACTTTCGTTGTCAGAAGAGTGGACTTCTGCCATTCCACAGAAGAGTGCGTTGTTTTCTTCATCAGATGATTAATCGGTTACAAGGTTCTCTTGTTCTGCCATTAGGGATTTCTGAGTGTAGTACTCTGCTTTGGCAGCGTCCCTTGTGGGTTTCCCTGTGTTGGCAGAGGACCTGTACTCTGCTGCATAGTGGCCTGGTTTCCCGCATTTGAAGCAGCCTTCAATTTGCTTCGGGAATTTGTCACCAGCTATGCCGTCTGACTTCTGCCCACTCCTTTCTTCTTGTCTTGGTTCCTCAGACCACTCCTTTCTCTTTGCCTCACCATATCCTCTGCTTCTGTCATCTCTTTCTTCTCTTCCTCTGTACTCCGGCTTCTTCTTGAGACCACGATTGAACTGTCGGGTCATTAGTGCAAGTGTTTTGGCCAGAGCAGCCATGTCAATCTACTCCTCAGAATCTTCTTCACTTTCACTCTCTGCTACGAGTACCTTTTTCTTCTTCTTTTTCTGTGCCTCCTCAACTGCCTTATCCTTCTTTCCCTTGTCTTTGCCTTCTGAGGCACTACCCACAAGAGCTAGAGGACCTCCGACAGAGGTTGATAGTTTGGAAATTCTGTTCTCTTGGCTAATCAGTGTTCCAAAGAGATCAGATATGGACTAAACATCAAGATCCAATGTGGCTTGCATGGACATGGTTAAATGAAGCCATTCATCATTTAGGCTCTGTAGAAATCTGACATTGTTTTCTTCGGAGGTTCTGTGGATCCCATACCTCTTACACTTGTTTATCAAAGAGTTGTATCTATTGTAAGTGCTTTGAATGGATTCACCCGACAGAGCTTTGAATGCAAAATACTCGTTTATGCATAAGGCTCTGTTGTTCTTGAGGGTTTTGGCACCACCCTCAAGTTGTTTCTCCAGTTCTAATCATAGGTCCTTTGAAGTTTCACATGATTCAAGAGATTGAAAGATATCATTTGGGATAGCCATTATGATTAGTCTTTTGGCTTTCTTTTCAAGTTCATGTTGTGCCTTTTCTTCTTCACTCCATTCAAGGACAGGTTTGGGGTGTTGATATTCAGGAATTTCAGGAGTATTGGCAGTGGCGGGAACATGAGGAACAGTTGTCATTGGGATGAAAGGAGGATTGTGAAGAAACTCAACCAGACCAGGATCCACACCTTCAAGCAAGTGCACCATCCTGATCTTCCACTGAGGATATTCATCCCTTAGAAGAGTGGGAGGTTTGGATTGAGATCCCGCACTGAAGTAGTTGACAGTGTTTGCCATTTTGGTTTAGAGAGTAAAACAGAGTATGGCACGAATCAGAAAGAGTATAACAGTGATGGTTTTTTGAGATGATGAGAATATGAATTGGTAAGAACAAATGATCAACCAACTAGCTTTGAATCTGTCTTTGAATGAAGAACACACTTGTACCTGTTACTATATCAGACAGGTTGATATAGCTTCAGAAAACAGAGTGTGACTGTGAGTGGAGTTTGGAACGAAGAACAAACTCAAACTACTACCTTGAGTACTGGAAACAAGTATAGAACAGGATCCTTTGATATTAAAAATCAAAGTTTGCTCTGATACCAATTGTTGATCCCAGTTTTGATGTTCTTTAACTTGATTTAACCTTTTACTACACACAGATTATATAATTAGAGTGCGGAAGCGTTTAATACGTGTAGAAAAGATTGAACAAGCAAGGTAGTAAACACACAAGTAATTAATGAACAGGAAGTAAAGTATTACAAGAAAGTTACTCAAAGAACTGTTTCATTGATTACTGAAGAACACCAAGAACACGCACTGGTATGTGCAAAATGTGCTCATGGATTATACAGACTACTATTTTCGTGTGTGCACGCTCTCAGTTTTCTCTAAGGTGGTGCTCCCTTAATATACAAGAGGGATGTACCCCTTAGTACAAGACAAAAACTGACATTCCATAAATGGAATGCCACCTGGAAAGTAAACATCGTGGGATGCCCATTACTTTGATCTTGAGGATCTTCGTACAGCAGGTCTCACGTGTCCTGCACGTGGTCTTGTCTTGAACTCTTAGAAAAACTTCATTGATCTCCAGAGGTTGGCCTTCACAGAGGCTCTGTGAGTGATCACAGAGGCTCTGTGATCCAAGAATCATTCAGGTTTGACTTCTGGTAGATCTTCTGCGGAGTAACCTCTGAGCTTTGCACCTTCTGTGGTGTACTTAAGTGTTCAACGGCAGGCTTCTGCGATTCCCATACTTAGCCTATTTTTCAATACTTCTATACAATGTGAGTGGAGCTAACAGACCAAGTTATGCTCAACGGACGTATGTCTCGAAGTCGGTAGTCGTACCTCAATAGGTAACACAGCTTCGCATCCATAGACTAATGAAAAGGGGGTTTGTCCTGTGGACGTACGTGGTGTTGTACGATTGGCCCATAGAACGGAGGGTAATTCTTCTACCCACTTTCCTTTGGCAGCTTTGAGTCTTTTCTTGATTGAATTGATGATAGTTTTATTACTTGACTCGGCAAGGCCATTCGACTGTAGGTATCGAGGTGTCGACGTTACCAACTTAATGTTCCTCTCTTCACAGAATTTTCGCATCCGATCACTGATGAACTGTGTCCCATTGTCGCACGTTATTTCGGACGGAATTCCAAACCTGCAAATGATGTTAGTTTGGATAAAAGAAACGAATTCTTTGTCCTGAACCTGGGAGAAAGCTGATGCTTCTATCCATTTAGAGAAATAATCTGTTAAAACTAGAAGAAATACCTTTTGCCCGGGGGCAAGTGGTAGTTTTCCGACAATATCCATTCCCCATTTCATAAAGGGCCATGGGACTAAAGTCGAGTGTAAGGTTCAGATGGTTTATGAGACATACCTGCGTGTCGTTGACATGCGTCGCACGACTGTACATCCTGATCGTATCTTGCCTTAGTGTCGGTCAATAATAACCTTGTCGTGATAACCTGTTGGCTAGACTGCGACTTCCTGAATGATTTCCGCATTCACCGTCGTGCATGTCTTGTAAGATTTTCTGGACTTGCGTCTTGTTGGTAATACATCGTAGATTCAAACCAGTTGAAGATCTTCGATATAATTGTCCTCTGATCACGACGTATCTTGATGCTTTAAACCTGACCTTTCTTGCTTCCATTCTGTCATCAGGCAATTGATCGTTCTCTAGATAATTTTTAATGTTGTCCGACCAAGAATTTTCTTCTTCAATTGGCGCGACCAAAGTATTATCGTCGTCTTTGATAGATGGTGTTGCAAGGTGGACTATTAGGATACTGTCGAACGTCGTTTGATTAAGTGTTGACCCCAAATTGGCTAGTGCGTCAGCTTGAGTGTTCTGATCTCTTGGTATCTGCTCGATTATGAAGCGACTGAACTTCTTTGCCTCTTCTTTTACTATTTTATAATAGGCAATCATCCTCGAATCTTTTGTTGCGAACTCTCCGTTAATTTGGTTAACGACTAAAGACAAGTCTCTTCGGACATGCAGATGTGTTGCCCCCAAGTCATGAGCAATTTTGATTCCCACAATCAGTGCTTCGTACTCTGCCTCATTATTTGTTGCCTTGAAGTCGCACCGTATGGAGTACACTATCTTGCTGTATCAGTCATAGAAGGTCGGGAGGAGGAATTTTCCCAGGTGTGGAAAAAGGACGTCCCTCTCGAAGACGTCATTTGCCATAAAATCAGATGGAAGAGTGACTTTAAAAGTCGTCTCTCCCACTTTCTCCTTGTTCCTTTCCTCACCCTTGGAGGTGGAAGAAGGTGCAAGGAAAGGCTTATTAATGCCCGACACCCCCGACGTTGGAGTGTCCTTCGTCACCTGAGTCGAGCCTCCGAGCTCAACCCCAGCAATAGTTCCTTTCGATGGTATCGTCTCTTCAAGGAACGACAGAGCATCGTCACCCGTCTTCTTGGGTGAAGACCGAGGTTTGCCTCGGACACGTCTGGGGTCTACCCCCGTAGAAGGGGCAGATCTTTTCCTCGACTTTTCCCTGCCTTGACGAGCAAGCTCCAGTTGCTCGGCTCGCTTAAGGGCAGACGACTTTACAGTTGCGTCCTCTGAATAAAGAGAACAAGTTAAAAAAGAAATGACGTATGGTATAAAAGTGAAAAGTACTGTCGAGCGACTTACCGGTCATTTCTTCTTCTCTCTCCTCTTCCCTCTCTTCTTCCTTTTCTTCCTCTTCTTTCCTCTCTTCCTCTCTTCTCCTCTCTTCTTCTTGACGAGAACCCTCAACAGACGTCGCTTCGGCTACGAAAACGATCTCGTCCTCCTCGTCGTTCGACCGAACAGAAAACGAACGATCGGCAATACTCATTTCCAAGATCCTCTGAATCGTGTTGAGATAATCTCTATTTGGCTTCACTTTAGTGAAGTCAATTGCTGCCAAACAAAGAAAGACATCATTAGTATATATTATAAACGCACGACAAAGCAGTTAGCCTACCCGATTCATTCCATCCGGACGACAACCATTGGCTGTCTTCGTCGCTCACAGATGCCACTTGGAGGAAAACATATTGACGCAACCACGGTCGTTCACCGCGGTATTATGCACCAGTACGTTATCTCCCTTCGATCGAGGGAATAGGTTGTACCGGTGATAATTATCCGGTCGAACGCTATAAGCAGTCAGGAGGTCGTTCACATTGAACGGAACCTCCCAATCGGCCGTAAGACGCCCGATAACATGGATAATCCGCCAGAATTGAGGCATTAACTGTCCAGGTGTCAGATCGAACGCATCTAAAAACGCCATGACCAAAGGACTAAACGGCCAAGTAAACCTGATCTTGAAGGGATACTCATATAAAACACAGTACCCCTTCGGAACCTCGTCTGGCCTTAAGTCCTCCGGCGTCATCAGATTAACTCCATCTGGAATCCCGGCTAAATTTTTGAAATAATCTAGGTTTTCCTCTTCCCTATATACACTCGTAGGTTCGGTCGACATTTGGAAGTCTGGGATATTCAAGGTCGCACACCAGTAACTAAGTATATCCCAAGCTTTCCTAGGTTTCCTGGCTATGGACTTCCTTCGCATATAATCGACACAGAAGAAAAACAGGAAATCGTACCTTAAATAGAACTAAACCTCGAACTTAGAATGGAAAGGATTCTGATCGCTCGGAAAATATATTGCCGGAGATAAACAAGTCTTTAGAAAGGTAAGCGTAAAAAAAGAAAGGATTGTGGGCAATCCTTATTTATACTGAAAAATGGGAAGCGAATCGCCAAAAAATCAAATCAAAATCAAGTCGTCAGTCGACGAATCGACACGTGTCGCCCGTGTCAGGCAACCTTTCGACTACATCCAATGAATACGTGACACCTGTCCAATATTAGTTGTCTAAGCCGTTTATTTTGCAGGAAAATGACGTCATTATTTAGCTGGAAACAAGTCGAGTCAGTTCCATACGAACTACCCGCGTTCTTCTATGACACGTGTCCTGATTTTAAATTTAAATTTCAAAAAGTTGCCGCTTGAATTTTAAATTTGGGGGCAAACTGTTTGGGTAAAAATACCAATAGTCCATTGTCGTACGACTAGCGATAACCGTCAGGTAGAAATTCCAACAATCCATCAGTTCATCATCACACGATCAGAGAGATAACCGACGCCCTTCCTTTGGGGCGACCACGACTAAAATATTCGCCGACAAATTCGTACGACCTGATTTCAGTTACTAACCTGCTACATACGTTATATCATGTTTAATGCAGAATTCAAAGACATTCATGACCAAAGATTGTAACGGAAGTCATCATCAATAACAACAGACATAACGGACGCTATCATCAATATCAAACGGTAATACACATTCAAGACACATCAACGGAAAAATAGAGTATAAATATGAAGATAGAACTTCACATTCGGGACATCTGATTCTAAGACCTCACAAGCTCACGAATTATGTTCTCAAAGATTGCTCAGGCCTTCAAAGCTCATATAGTATTCTACTGTTTAATACGCGACGCACAACAGGAATTTTAATTATACACAACACACGACCATCCTTACTTTATTGTACTGTTTCAGTACACTGTTAACATTTGTTATTAAGGACGACGTCCGTGATTGACGTCCATAGTGCACGACAAATTTCACTCGTCCGCGGTTTTTACCCATTTTAGGGGTTTTCCGTGTCACCAATTCTCTCGTCTCATTTACTTTATTTTTCTTTATTGTCGTACGATTATTGGAGTTACTTTCTTTGGTTGGATCAGGCTTCACATTTACCTTAAATTTTACTTGGGGGATTTTTGGCATAAACAGTACCCATTTAAAAACGGGTCCTAACAGATTAGCACAAGATTTTGGTATCCATTTAAATATGGATCCTCCTTTTCTTTGAAAACTTTTGAAAACATTTGATATTGAAGAATAAACATGATAAGATCCAAACCAATCATTAGAAGTATGATGATAAGCAAAATCATTTCTCCGATAATGAAAAGATTTAGTAGTAGGAGGAGATAATTGAATCAATTGCTTTATTGAATAACGCTTGTAAGAATTTACAAGGTTTTGTTTAGGAGAAGCAAGTTGACCAACTACATCAGTATCACTACTATCAGATCTTTTACATGACTTATCAGAAGTTGATTCAGCTGTCTCATCATTCTTCCTCTTTGGTCGCCATTCAGTTCTTGCTTCCGACCTTTTCTTTCTTACATCTGAAACAGAAGATTTAGATCAATTAGGAAAATCAGATTTCTGAGATTGATTTTTCTTTTGTTTACCAGTGTTGATCTGTTTCTATAATTGTTGTCTCTTATATTTCTTACCCTTAGAATAATAATCAGCAGTCACAGAAACTGATTAACCAACCTTAGTTGATGATTCACCAGTTTTAAAAACACTTGGTAACTCTTTTCCATTTATAATAAAAGTAGAATGATCTGGAAGAGAAGCATTAAAATCAAACATATCAATTTCCTCTATACACCCATCATCAGAATTGAGAAAATCATTTGCAGGCGCAAATAAGTCATCAAAGTTATCAGTCGAAGTTTGAGGTGCCTTTGAAACTTTAGAACACTTTTTAGATGTAGATTGAAAAACTGTTTCTTTAAAACAGTAGAAAATACACTTTGTTCAATATCTACCAAAAGTCTTTCATCACATAAAACATTTTCAAGTTCAACTATTTTGCTTTCAAGAATGAGTGGAGGAACATAAACTTTTGCAATTGTAGGTTTTGCCTCCATCTCAGAAACAGAATAACTAGCAAAGTAGTCGTTTGAGAGAACTTTTGGTGTTTCAGAAATATAACTATCATTTAACTTTTCATAGTTAAATGGTAGTTGCATTTTCTTAATATTCTTTCTATTTTCAGTTTCCCTGGCCTCAACTTCTTCTGGTAATTTGGTAACAAATTTGGGTTTTAAATGAGTATGTTTACCAGCAGCAGCAAGAAAATTAAAATTATAAAGTGCTGGTTGTTTTCTGATGGCTTTCTTTAAATAATGAGGATTTTGAAAACCAAGTCCCCATTTTTCCTTAACATCAACCTCTTCATTAGGTGCATTAAGAAAAATAGTTTGATCTGTTTGACCTCTTGCATAAAGTTTGGCTTCCAGCCCATTTACCTTCTTATTTAAGAGCTTGTTCTCAACCTGCAATTTATGAAAAGTTAGTGCAGATTCTTTCTTTTCAAACTCAGACTTAGAAATTTTAGCTTCAAAATCAGAAATCTTCTTTTTAACACAATCTACTTGAAGTTTAGAATCAAAAGCAGACTTGCGTAAAGAATCAATTAGATCTTTGTTCCCAATAACGGACTTATTAAGCTCAAAGATCTTGTTGTTTCTTTTAGCAACTCTGTCTTTTTCCTTTTTCAGTTTTGTTTGTAAGTCTTGAAGCTCAACCATCATGGCTTCCATTTTGGTTATGAAATCTTTTTCAGTTAAGTGCATTACCTCATCAACTGTTTCATCATCTGAATCATCATATTTCACCTCTTTGCCCATTAAGCATAGGTGAGCAGCTTCTTCTCTTTCTTCCTCCTCATCAGAATGATCTAACCAGTATTCATATTCAGCCATTAATGCCCTGATAGCTTCTTGTTGTTTGGCCAAGACCAATTTGTTCTGATAATACTCTGAGTTGCGAACCTTTGGCTTTCGACATTCTTTCGCATAATGTTCGAACTTGCCACAGTTGTAGCATTTGATCAGATCATTAGCCGTCTTTTTTTCAGTACTGGCATAGTCATTCAGATATTTCTTCTTTTCTTCCGACTTCCTTTCCACATACCGGTTCTCTTAATGTCTCTTTCCTTCAACTCTTTCTCTGTGCTCATGGTTCTTGGAGCTGGACGAAGAATATCTTTGTGAATTTGATCCCGGGTTCTTGTAGAGTTTCTTTTGGAAAGCTCGGGTCAGTAAAAGCATAGCTTGTTTGAGGCTTTCTCCGTCATCTCCATCAGATTCAGATTTAGATTCTGATTCTGATTCAGAACTGGTCATAACTTTCTTCTTTTTCTTCTTCTCTGTCTTTTCTTTCTTCTTCTCTCTGGCTACCAATGTTATGGGGTCAGGAATTTTCTATGTCTTCTTTTTCTCAGCTCTTTTCTCTTCCACCTCTTCCTCATTCTGACGCAAAGTCTCGTAAAGCTGATGTAACGGAATGTCATTTAGATCCTTCATCTATTTCATCCTACGTGTATGCTTTTTCCATTTAGGTTGTAGGATGCTCAGGAACTTGACATTGTTCTCAAGCTGCTTCTTTTTCACTTTGTTCTTTGACAATTCATTCAGAAGCAACACAAACCGTTCATAGGTGTCTTCTAAGCTTTCATCTTCTTTTGCTTTGAATTCCTCGTAGCTATTAATGCAGTTAGCCACTTTCATCTGATTGCCGACTTTGGAACCCATCATCATCTTTTGTAATTGATCCCACATTTTCTTAGCATTTTCCTTGTAGATATCTATCTTGATGTAAATCTCATTAGGAATGCTCTGAAGAAGAAGAGATCTAGCTTGCTTATCTGCTTTAAACCGGCTTTTCTGTTCCTCAGTATATTGTGAAAAATCCATTGGAACAGTTTTCATCTTTTGATCTTTGTCCTCATCACCATCCTCACTGTAAGAAGAATCGTTATCAGGTATCTGGACAGTAGGTGGTACCATGGGACCTTCAGTAATTGAAAGCAAAATATTTTCCCCATTTGCATGCCTATCCACAAAATCCAGAAATCTGTCCTTCCACTGCTCATATTCCCCTTTAAACAGAACCGGGGGCTTGACATCTATACCAATAGAAAGAGCGTCTTTGGAAGTCATCTTGTCTGTACCTATTTTGAAAAAAATATGAAATAAGAAACTAGAAATGGATCGTTAGTCCAACTATGAAATCACAAGAAAAAAGAAAAAAAAATCAATTGTGTCCTGAATCTAGTTTCTAATCACAAACAATTAATCAACAAACAAGATTTAATCCAATTACCTATTTTCATTTCAATTCAATTCAACAAATATAACTTTCTCTCTCTAGAACTCACTCTCTCTCTACAATTCTCTCTCTGATTCTTGATACGTCCAACTACTTCTCTTCTCAAGATACAACTAACAAAAACAGAAATACAAAGTATTTATACCAACAAGAAATACAAGGAAAACAAATACAAATACAAGGACTTTGACTTTGACTTTTTATTACAACAAGACTTTGACTTTAATGAAAGTTGACTTTCATCTTTGACTTCTTGTATCTTTGACCTTCAGTATTCTTGATCTTGTATCCAACATATTTATGCTCTAACAAGTCTCTTTGTTCTCACTGGATTTTAATGAATCTATGAACTTTCTAGATTCACCAAACCTCTCTTCTGGACGCAAAATATGTTCATTTGCATCACAAATTTAAAATTCAACCTTATTAACCTTAAAATATCATATAATTTACCATGGGTTATCCTCTTAACAAACACTCTCGGGATTCATAATTCAAGCAAGAATAATGACTTAATATCAGGTTCAAACAAAGATCATACCTAGAAATCACATAATCAGAAGGTAAACTGGAAATCATGTTTGCAAAGTACAAGGAAATATAAATCATTTGCAGAGATAAGCCATGGATTTTAAACAAGTTGGAGGCATCATTCGATCTTCTTTCTTGACGCTATGCAAGACTATTTTCCCTCAATCCAATATGTGAGAATATCCTATTTATTAAAAGACCTCAAACACTCAACTTGTAAGGCACACTGCATGTGATCTTAGCAACTTTTATAGCTTGGTTAACCTTGTAGTGCATAGTGAAATAACAATCCTCATCCTGTGATGTTGACACTTGCCTTTGATGATTTTTTGATTAAGAGTTTTTAGGGACACAGAAACATCCCCCCCCCCCTTCTAACAAACACTTTGTACTTGTAACCATTCATACCCATCACTACATGCTACAAAGGATAGACACCAAAAAGTTCATATTATCAAGTTGACAATAAAACCATGAAGACTTAGATGATGTGCAAGAACCCAGCTCATTTTCTCCATTATTAAATCTCATATGTAGCAAACATCAAAGGTTACCTTCTGAATTCTTAGGTCAAATTTGAGTTTGATCCACCCGAAAACATAGGACACAGACATACTTCACTAAATCATTACATGACATACAAAAAATTAGCTAGCAAACAAGAAACTACAACTACACCTCAATAGATAACGAAGATAAAAGTATCCAAACACACTCTTAAGCCTTCAACTTCCACAAAAGGTTTGATAAATCATACAAAGATCATGCTAATGCAGAGTCAAGGAAACATCAATCTATTAAATGATCCACAGATTTTTCATAACCACATGTCTTGTTGCCAAACTACTCAAGAAGAACAGAAAAAAAGTTCGATGCAACTCTTTAGAAGACCTTTAACACCATTGCAAGTTCAAATCACATAGTCAATCTGAAATGGATATGAAAAGTATAGAACAGAAAAGAGAAGCCACAAATATCTTCTGCATTTACCACAATCTTGCACAAATAACAAAGTAGAAATGATTTAATCCCTGTTGTTTTCGTCTTCTTGCATAAAAGAAGACAAAATACAGCTAGAGATAGAGGGATAATGTGCTTATATGATATAAATATAAAGAAAACTCCTAAGATAACCTATACTTAGATCACAATTGAAATCGAGCATCTACAAATCAAATATCAATCAACTCCAATTGAACTTTAATGTCTTATGATATCGTATATATGATTTAGAATCAAGTACAATTTCATACTTTCATCGTATTTGATTTCGAATTCGATTATCAAAAGAAGCATCATGAAACTAAGATATATGCGTAGAGAGCTAATGAAAGATGAGGCATATTAAACGCACACATCAAACAAATTAAAGATCAAGTTTCAAATCATTACCACATCAAGCATAGGGTAGAACAGGGTTACCTTTCCAATCGAACGGTGGGTCGGTTTTCAATTGGGGAAGAAGAACCACCGAACCAGATCGAATTGGCGAGAAATGAAAGTGTATGGCGATGGTCTTAACCGCCATAGGAGGCGAGAAGAGAATGATGGAGGAAATCTAGGGCTCGATCCGTTGTTTTCCAATGACAGTTTCATATATAATGTTGATTTATTCTATGTGATCCCAGATTTCAAGCAATCATGACAATTAAAGATCAAACACAATAAGAATCTAGAGAGAGAAATAGTCACAAGTCTGTGTAATCATATATTTCTTGAAGGAAAAAGTTACAGACATGAATGATTCAATGACATGCTTACTTACACATAGATTGCACAAAAAAAGACAAGAAAGACTTATATAGGGTCAAACAAAGCCTTGACCTCTACACAAGTTTACATCAAAAAGTCAAACTAATAAAGACAAACTAACTAAGCAAATTGACTCAAAACATGATCTAATAATCTCCCCTTTTTTGATCAATTTTCTAGTCTTCAACTGGTCCATTTCTTCATGCAAGTTCTCCTTATTCCCATGTAACCTTCAAACCTTCTGATGGCTAGTCTAAATCTGATTTTGTCTTTGATAGCATCAATAACATTCTCTGTCCAAATGCTTTGAATCCTAGGCATATGATCATTCTCAGCAAGTCTTTGTTTTTCACTTTCTTCATGCTTGGCTTGCAGCTTCTCAACAACATCTTTCAAAGTACCGTCTGAATACTTTGGAATTTCAGCAGCTCTCATAAACCTTTTCTACTTCTTGTCAACATTCTCATACACAACTCCAAGTTCTGGCTTTCTGAGAACTGTGTAGAAAGGAGTTTCTTCAAGCAAAGAATGAGTCATATCAGGTGCAAGCAGATTAATTCTCTTCTGATTGGTCTCAATCTCTAGCTGAAAGTCATAGCAGTAGGTAGCATAAATATGTCTTTTGATGAACCTCTTGATAGTGTCTAGAGCATACACTACTTCCTATGAACTCATGATACATAAACTCAATATCTCTGAAGTTCAGATTTGCAAAGTCAGTTTCATTAAAGATATAAGTCTTTAAATCCTTCCTTTGAACAGTGAATTCAGGATACCAGATCTTTTGATATCTCTTCAAAATAAATTTGTCGACTTGCAAAATTTTTGCTCTACTTCTGACTTCTTTACAGGTTCTTCCAATTACTTGAAGCATCCTGACATACTCTTGCTGAAATTCAGGAGATTTATCTTGAATCCCCAAGATTTGGACTTGGTCTATCTGTCTGATGTAGCTTACAAAAATCTAACACCTTCCTTAAGATATGGAACTCTTAAAGCATTTCTGATCCTTTTGATTTCTTCCAAGGTAGGACCAAATTCATCATAGCCAGTATATGGAGTAGAACCCACTACAACAGTACCTAAAGGACCTGCTTCTGGTTTTGGAACAATAGGTCTATGTAGCAGCTCTCTCTCAAACTCTGGTTGATTCACAGAACTATCTGGCTTTCTTTGGTAAGGCAATTCTTCTTCAACATTAACATCAGAATCCAGACTAACATTTGGCTCAGCATCATCAGCTTGACTCACATTGGCTTCAGGAAATTCAAACTCACTGAAGGATGGAACAGTTGGAATAGCAGTTGGCACTTGCTCATGAACAGGACTAAGATGAAGATCATCTGGAGTACTTTGAGTAAACATAGCATTCAAAGCTTCAGTATCTCTGTCCTCAAATAGATCATCAAGTACACTTTCTCCATAAGCTTGTACCTCCTCAACTCTTTTAACAATTTCAGTAACATCTAACACTTCATCATGTGAACCTATGTCAACAAAGTCACTCTTTTCTTCTTCCTTCTTTATCTTCCAGTACATTTCATACTTGCAATCAACCTCATCATCATCATCATTTTCCAGAACAATGATATCAGCATTTGGCATTCCTGTAATCTCCATTATCTCCTGCCTAGTTGCAATCTTAGGCTTTTCAACCCTTGATTTCTTTCATCAATGTATAACACTAACTCCAATTGATCATTATACTCAGTACCATGATCAAATCCTTCTTCAACATTTTCAGCACTATCAGCTCTTTCCTCAACCAGAACAACATCACCTGATCCAGCAGTTGTCTGTTTCTCCCTATTCTCCCCCTCATGATCATTATAAGGATCATGATCATGCTTTTCTGTAGAAACAGCTGCTTGGGCTTTACATGAAGTTTGCACAACCTGTTTAAGATCAGATAGAGCAAACAAAATGTCATATTTAAAAGAATTAAACTATGTGGCACTAATCAAATCTGTTGGTTTCACAGATTATGGCGGTTGTTGTTCAAGGTGGGATTGCAGAAGGTTAAGAAGATCTGCATCTTGTTGGTTATCCGGAGCTTGTGCTAAGAGTTTGGCAAATAGCAACGACTTCAGCTCATCAATGGATAAGTCAGCAGGCTGGGTATTTAGAAGTGACTAGGATTTTGGAGTAGGTAAAGGTTCGGATATTATATCCTTCCCTTTCAGTAAATATTTAACTCCGTTTATCTCCTCTTCAAATTTCTAGTATATCCTGGTTTCAACAGCGTTTGAGGCACCGTCGAGAGTTTCATTAGACACAAAGTTTGGGTGAATAACTCCGGAATCACCTAAATTATCCGTTTTCATGACAGCTGTAGAATCAACTGCATGGCATGTGTTCATTGTTGGCAATGACCTGTCAATGATAGGACTTCCATCTGGTCCTCGTAGTCCGGATTGTGGATCTACTCTGGATGTTCCGATCGGGTCACTAAGATAGCTGATGGTAGCCGATTCAAAAAGTGTCCTATAAATGACAATTGGAATATCAATAGACACTAGACTCAATGGTGCATTCAAAGAAGTCGAGATAGAGGGCTACTGTTCTCTTTGTTCAATACCTTGAATCTCCGAGTGAGAAACCGGTAGATTGTGAGCTATATCCCCATGAGAAGATAAAACTATCTCTTGTTGAGGAGAGACAGAGTGGGTGGCTGAGGCGTGCAAATGCATAAGTGGGCTACTTATGTCTTGTTCAACACTTGCACGCAACAAATGAAGTGAAGTGGTAGATTTGGCTGCCCTTTGGGATAGGTAGGTCCGTTTATACACACGCTCTCCATGTTCTTTTACTACATTCTCACTCTCTCTCTCAACATTTTCAACTAAGACTCCCTCGGTTCTCCTTATATCCCCCACAACATCACTAAGAATAGTGTCAACATGAACTTGCTCTTCCACTTCCATGGCATCAGCACCATAGAATGGTTTAAACACATCAGTTTCTTCATCAACTTGATCATCAGCTTGTTCTTCAGAATGAATCTCAACTTGTGCATCAGATTGAATAGCACCACCATCATTGTGATCATCATCAAAATTACCAATACCAACTATTTCAGTCTCAGTTTCCTCATCATCTTTTGAAGTTGTATCACTTGTAGTTGATGGAACTTCACTTGATTCACTTTCATTACCTGCCAGTTCTGCTTGATCCAGTTCTTTATTAGATCCTTGACTTTCATCAGCAGAAGGTGTCACTGAACGTGGGGTAATCACCCGTGACCCTGATGCCTCTAGTCTAGGTCTCCGACCCCCTCCAGAGCCCCTTTCGGTATTTTTTTTCTCTTCTCTCCCCGTTTCTGTACTCCCATAGTATCAGAAACTCTTACCGACTCCGCTCTCCTATGGTTTGAGTCATGGGTAGGGATAATCGGTCCTGGTTGTCCTATAGACTCTCTATACTTAACTATACTATCACACTCTGGATCAACATAATCTAGTAAGCTCTCTGGCACAAGCATAGAATATGTGAAGTCTCTCTTCTGCTTCATCAGATACCTCATCTCACTTACCGGTGCAAGTGGATGGTTGATCCTTGTAGGAATCTATCAGTTACTTCTCAGCATGCTTCTAAGAATTAAGGCCATGAACCTCTGGTACGGAATGTAGTTTGGAGCTTTAGAAGTCTTCTTTGCAACAACCTTCTCATAGAGCTCTGTCCAGAAGATAAATGCATAGTCAATGTGGAGATCATGGACTATGAAGTAGAATAACTTCATGATGTGGATGTTGGCATTGTCAGTTCCATATATCTTGGCAGTCAGACACCTGTTGATTATAGAGAACAAGGTGTAGTAGAACGGGGGCAAGTTGTTCTTCTTTAAATGATTGACCTGTATCAGCTGGCCAATATATCCCATGTCTCTAATTCCTTTGAAAACTTCAGGGTCTGATGGTAGCTCATCATAGGAATTTTTGCCTTCTCTTGCAATCTCAGAAAGTAGATTCAAGATAAATCTCAGTTTTTCCAAAGTTAAGACTGATGTGAAATGATCAATCTCCAGCTTGAAGATGGGTATTCTTTCTTCTTGCTCCTTCACATGACTGAATCTTATAGTCTTCCAAGCTTGCTGGACATACAGTTCAGGAACTGCAGCTTGAGCAGTTAGAGCATTCCTAAGAGGATGATTTCTCAGACTATCTAGTACCAGTGGATCAATTTTGATGATGAACTGAAGATGATGGTTATTTGGTTGTTGTGGCTTCATCTTAGATGGTGACATGAGGAAAAGATCAGGATTGGCATTCTGTGGAACTTGAAAATCTGATCTGGATGATGGCATAGGAAATTGTTCAGATGCCTCATGTGGTGAGTTCTCATCCATTTGGACAAGTTGATCTACTGATTGTTCAGCCATTGGTACCTGAAAATGATTAACAGTTTTGGACAGGGCCAAATGGTTAGTGAAAAAATTGAAGTTTTAGCCTTGAAAAACCACTTTGAAAATTTGCTAAGTGTAGAATTCGCATGACAGGGGTATATGAATTCCTCACTTAGAAATTAAAACCAAAGACAAGAATTTGTATGAACCTATATACTAATTCCTCACTTAAAAAAAATAAGCATGACACAGAATTCGTATGGACCAATCATACGAATTCTTTACTTGGAAAGAATTTACATTGCAGACCAAGAATTCGTATGAAAGAGGATACGAATTGTGGACTTAGAAGAATATAACAATGATTCCCAAGAATTCGTATGAACTATTTTTACCAAGAATTCGTATGATCCCTTAAAAAATTTCTTGAAAATTTTCTAAGTGTTGAAAATGAACATCAAGAACATCTTCAAACATTCAAAAGAACCCAGATTACCAAAATTTTAAATTTTGAATTTTAACTCAAAATCTTGAATCTATTATGATCGATTTGTTATTAAAAACAACTTTAATCAATCAACTTTGAGATTAGAATATATATCAACCCTTAATTTTGATTATCCATCAAGAACATATCATGAACAGTCGATAAGTCTCAAGTTCAAATCAAATCCCAAAAACAGTGATTTAGGTTAAAATTTGTGGTCATTAGGGTTCGATTATGGTATATTAATATTCCTTTCAGTTCATATCAACAAATAGAACTTAATCAAGGTTCAAGTTTATTCAAAAATTTCAAAGTCTCTTCGAAGACTTGAATATGAACAGTCCATAAGAATCCTAACACTAATCCAGTCCAGGTTTCCCTGAAAAGAACACAAACAAACAAGATTCAAACAAACAAAACACAAATAAAAAGAACAAATATACACCTTGGAATCAAACAATCAAGAAGAAATTTGAAGAATCTTGGAAGTCGCAGATAAGGGTTTAAGGGGTAAGTGCTCTGAAAGAATTCGTATGCTCAAGAATTTACAAAAAGTGAGGGTTTCGTAGAAAACATATGTATATATACTCTGGAATGATTAAGACATGTGGAACGAATCTATTGGACCTCACACTTTTCGCATAAGACACTGATGCGGATTGTCTATGAAGAATTAGACAATGTGTGTGAGAATTCGCATGACACGATATGCGAATTCTGTGTGAAAGGAAGAATTCGTATGGTAGTGTGATGTGAATTCCTCACTTTTCGCATATAGGCACATGCGAAAAGTTGGATTTCGTATAACACTCACATGCGAATTCCAACAATTCGTCTAACATACACATGCGAATTCTGGAGATTTCGCATGATGGTGTTATGCGAATACTGGAGTTAGCAACTTTTTCCAACTTTTTGAAAAAAAAATTAAACATGGAAATTCGCTATTTTAGGAAACTTTTCAAAATTTGTCAAAAATAGAAACTTTCCTTAAATAGAAATTTCCCAAAAATGACATTTTTCACTTATTTTAAGTTTCAAAAATATTTACACACTCTCACACTTACAACCCTTTTAAGATTGATCTGTATTAAACTCCCCCTTGACTTGATATATGTTTCTTCTGTATCTTGACATGAATTTGTTCTTTCTTGATGTATCTTTTTGTATTCCCTTGTTGGCTCCCCCTTGACATGATATGGATCTTTCTTGATGTATGGATATGCTCCTCCTTCATATCTGCATACATATTCAAATATAACAATTCAGATTTGTTTCTCCCTTTTAAAAAATATTCTTTAAAGTATAATCTCCCCAATCATATAAAAATATAACAGGTAAGATCTATTTGTCCCTTATAAATAATTATTCTTTGAAAATCATTCTCCCCTAATTAACAAAAAAATGAACAATTAAAGGTGATAAAAACTCCCTGTTATGATTTAACATTCAAAACTTCTTGTTACTTGAACATTGAAGAATGAGTCTGAAGTTGTTGTACTTAGAAGTCATCATCTCTTGAACATTGAGGTAAGAGTCCTAGACTGATTTGTCTAGAAGTCATAATCCTTTGACATTGAAGTCCGAGTCCTAGATTGCTTTGTCTAGAATTCATAGCCCTTCTTACTCCTTCTTGAGTATTGGCTCCTACATCACAGGTTTAACTGGTTTTGGTACCCAGATGAATTTGGGTCCACTCTGGTGAGTATGTGAAAACTTCTTTGAGTGGTTTTCACCTCTGTGAATTGAGTATCATAATGTTTCTTGTAAGAATAATACCTTTTGTTGAAGTGTGCTTTATGTACAAAATCATCATTGCAACAGTAAGAACAACATAGTTTGCTTTTAGCTAACCTGATCAGATGCTTAGTAGACTTGACAGCATAAGGAGTAAAATATTTACCTTTTTGCAGCTCTGTTCTTGTATCTCTTTGCAGCTTGTTCAGATGATTTCTGGTATTTCACTGATTCTAGAGATCCCTTTACAACCCAAATCATCTTTTCTTTCTTAGAAGTTTTAAATCCAGAATTTAAAGATATAAGCAACATATTTATCAACAGATTTGACATAAAATGAAGTAGAAGATTTAATCTGATATGTTTTCAATATATCTAATTTGACATTCTTTTTCTTGAAAACCATCTTTTGAAATAGGCTAGATACTGATTGAAATGAACATACTGATTCAACTGAATCATCATCATAAGAAGATAATACAGGTGTTTCAGAGGCTATCTTATCAGATAAATCAACATTAGCTTTCTCAAGTTGTTTGATCTTGTCATTCAACTTGGTTTTCTCATTGCAAAGTTTATCAAATTTGCTTTGCAGATCAGATTTACTCTCTTGTCCTTTTTGTATATCTGAGGATAAGGTAGCCAACTTGTTAGTGAGTTTAGAAATCTCAGATTTAAAAAATTTTCTCTCAGTTTCAAACTTCTTTTCCAGGTTCTGATTTTTCTCATAAATCTCTTTGAAAAGTAAAGTATTTTCTTCTCTTTATCAAAGATATCTCTTTCAGAAATAACAATATTCTCAATTTCATAAACTTGTTTGGAAAGTTTGGCACATCTGATTTCTAACTCTTTCTTTTCTAAATCAGCTTTCTTAGAAGGATCAGATAATTTCTGATTGAAAGTTTTCTCATATTCAGCTTTCTCCAATTTACTTCTCTCATCAACTTTCTTCAGCCATTCTTTGTCTTTTGTCTGATATGTGGATACTTGTATCTCACCTTTTGTCAATTTGACATTCAAAGTCTCTATTTCAGCTTTGAGTTCTGAAGTTTGAGCTTTTCATTCTCAGCTTCAATCTTTGGAATTTTTGGCATATATGACAATGCACAATCCCTGTTTGTAAGAAACAAAATTCCTTTCATTTGTATAAGGCATGATTAGTATTTATCTGAAAAATATTGCTTGAAAAGATCGTTAGTCAGATAATCAGAAAAAATCAAATGTAAAAATCACAGAAAATCACAAAAAAATATCACATGTACAGAATTCGTATGCACTCACATAATTTGTATGACACTCACAAAGAACAATTCACATGCAACAATTCGTATGAACAATTTGTATGCCACTCACATGCAAGAATTCGTAACAATTCGCATATAAAAGGATACAAGATCTTCACTTTTCGCATGAGCTTATGTGTGAATTCTGAGCTTTTCGCATATAACTGTGTGCGAATTCTAAGCTTTTCGCATAAAGGAGGATGTGAATTCTCTATAATTCGTATGAGTAGATGCGGATTCCTTCCTTAGAATATCTTCTAAGACTCATATGCAATTCCACACTTTTCGTATGTGGCTCTTATGCAAATTCTTCCCTTCTCGTATAACCCTTGTGCGAATTCTTCACAATTCGTACAACCCTTTGTGCGAATTCTGTTCTTAAACACTTTATTCTTTGAATTATGCGAATTCTTCAACGTGAAAGTTCTTCATGGCTCATGCGAATTATTTGGATCTTGAGCATTTTTCTTCAAAATTACTACTGATTTCCACCCAAATCTATCAATTAGAGTCTGAGAATTTGCAGATATGATCACTTTGACATCGAAAACAACCATGTGGAATGAATTTTTCCAAAAATAACCATGATTATGGGAATCGACTCTTGAACAGTCCGCGTATGAAAAGTTTCCAAGAATGTATAGATTGATTAAATTCTCTCAATCTGTTGTTTAAATCGATTACCACTTCAAATGAAATATGTTCAGAATCAATAAGTGATCATAGTGTGCTAAAATTCACACCCAAAACATCATTCAATCAAAATCTTGATTAATGAAGCAGTGTCGATGTAACATTGACAATTTCTAAATTTGGAAATCAATTTCTACGAAATCTTTTGAAGTTGATCTTTTTGATTAATCTGCGTAGGCTCTGATACCAATTGTGATCCCAAATTTCAAGCAATCATGACAATTAAAGATCAAACACAATAAGAATCTAGAGATGAATGACTCAATGACATGCTTACTTACACACAGATTGCACAAAACAAGACAAGAAAGACTTATATAGGGTCAAACAAAGCCTTGACCTCTACACAAGTTTACATCAAAAAGTCAAACTAATAAAGACAAACTAACTAAGCAAATTGACTCAAAACATGATCTAACATCCTAAAATATTTTAGATACGCTTTTAAATCGTTCCTAAACCATTTATCCAATTTTATTTTATTTTTAAATTTTTTTTATCTTCTAGGTCGCTTAGGAAAGTGTCACTAAATCTTTTATGTCAACTTTTAGAGGCCATTTTAAGGAGTGCATCTAAAACCTTTAGAGACACTTTTGACAGTGTATCCATTGAGTTAAAATCATTCTTTAATAGTCTTGTTAGTTTCAGTTACTCTTTTTTACTTTTGTCGTTTCATTCCTTCCCTAAAATGCATCTTTAGATAAACTTTCAAAACCCTCTCTAAAAGTTTCTTCTCTAAAGCTCATTTTTCTTGTAGTGTAATATAGTTATTTTCATGACGTGCTAGTAGGAATGTACATTGGGTGGGTCGGAGGTTTGAGAGGATAAATAAAAAATTTGATCGGAATTTGAATATGGAAACTAAGCTTCGAATTTTGGGTTTCGGGTTTAGGATTGCTTCAGGTTCAAGTTGGTCAGGTTTCGGATTTAATTCCCTTGGTTCGATATAGTTATATGCAAAAAAAAAAATATATATATATATATATAGGGATGGGTTATAGTGCAAACCAAGACATTTATACAAACCATTATATTAGGAAATAATTGAGATATTTATGGATAATAATCATGATTTATTAAATACGATTGAGATATATATGGAAGTGGATAAGGTTCATTTATTATGATCATGACATTGGTTAAGGAAACAAAATAAAATTAGATATTTATTAGACTAGATGGACGACTGAGATTAGTTTGTAAGTTTGTACAAATATATGTGGTTTGCATTTAATCGCTCCACTCTCTCTCTCTCTCTCTCTCTCTCTCTATATATATATATATATATATATATATATATATATATATATATGACCATAATCAAATGAGAACCAAAAAAATATTGAGAAACTTAAGAACCAATCTCAACCATCTAATCACTTAAATCTAACAACCTTAATTAGTGTTTCATTTATAATTAAGGAATGATGTAATGATAATTTTTTTTCTTTTCTTGATTATTTTTCATTTCCCTTTTTTTATAGATATCAAAATTTAGAATCAATTACTATTTTATTTCTATTCAATCTTATACGATGTGTTTCATATTTAATAATAAGATATTTTAATTTTCATTAATTGATATTAATCTTTTTATATTTCATTAGTTGATTTTTTTTCTTTTCTTGATTATTTTTCACTTCCCCTTTTTTTTATAGATATCAAAATTTAGAATCAATTATTATTTTATTTCTATTCAATCTTATGCGATGTAATTTATATGTAATAATAAGATATTTTAATTTTCATTAATTGATAATAATCTTTTATATTTCATTAGTTGATTGTATTATTAATTTAACTTTCACTCACTTACTTCTCGCATATACATCGTTTAATGGTAACGTATAAAAAAACATACATCTTCATAAAATATATTTGACTAATTTAAATAATACAAACATCACATGGGAAAAGAAAATATAGTAAATATAAATATATTTTAATTAAAATGTCACCTGGAATTATGGAAACCCCAAAGTATTATTTCACACAATGAATAATACAATGTCGCTAAAGTTAAACAAATTTAATGTTGTTTGAGATTGTGAAAACAAAACATAGTTGATGTAAAATGTGATGTGAAAGTGAATCATTAAAGTGTTCTTTCATATTGTAAAATTATATTGTAGCTAAAGTGAAACAATAAAATGTTGTTTCACAAGGTGAAACAATGTAGTGTTGTTTCACAATTTTGAAAACAAAAATTGACGTAAAATGTGATGTGAAACGCTAAAGTGTTGTTTTTTATTGTGAAACAATATAATGTTGCTAATGTGAAACAATGTACTGTTGTTTTATATTGTGAAACAATGTAGTGTTTTTTGACTTCTTTCGTATTGTGAAATAATACAATGTCCTTAAAGTGAAATAATAAATTTTTGTTTCACAAATTGAAACAATTTGGTGTTATCTCACAATTTGAAAACAAAACAAAACAAAAGTTGACGTGAAATGTGATGTAAAACACTAAAGTGTTGTTTCATATTGTGAAACAATACAATGTTGTTAGCAAGGTTCTAAATGGCGTGAGGCGTGCCGTGGCGTCGAGGCCAAGCCTTAAGCCTTAGGAGCCACGGCGAAACCATGGCGTTTTCAAGACGTGACTTATGGCGTCAAATTTATATTTCATATATAATATTATATATAAAAACGTATGTTTTGTAGTGTTACTCAGTGAGTCAATAGTAAAAGGGAAGTTAAATTAGGTTGTATATATAAAAAAAATTGCAAATAAGACATTAAAAACGTAAAGAAAATCAAATATCTCATTACAATAACCGCGCATTAGGTCATGGCGTGCCATGGGCTTAACATGGCGTGACACACAAGCCTTGGTGCCATGGCGTGCCATGGCAGCTGTGCGGCGAGTTTTTTAGAACATTGGTTGTTAGTGTAAAACAATGTAGTGTTGTTTCATATGGTGAAACAATGTATTGTTGTTTCACAATGTGAGAAGAAACCAAAATGACGCGAAATTGGATTTGGAATACTAAAATGTTTCACAAGGTGAAACAACATACGAGTTAAATCAGTTTTATCGTTTCACGTAAAAATTGCAATTATTAAAGAAAATGTAAAAAAATATTATGATACTCGTGTCAAATTAAAGAAAATATAATGTTCGCTTTTTATATACATTTTTTGATTTAAAATTTTATTGTAATTATTTTAATTTAAAAAGGATGTGGTGTTTAATTGAAATTATATAATTTCAATAAGAGATAGAAAGTGAAAAGATTTACTTTTATGCTCTTTTTAAGAGTTATGTTTGTATATAAATGACACCATATATGTAAAATATTACCTCATAATTTTCACCATTGATTAATCTTGATTGTGGTTAAGATTGGTTCTTATAGTTCTCAATCTTTTTGTGATTTTCATTTGATTTAACCCATATATATATATATATATATATATATATATATATATATATATATATATATATTCAATTGATTGAGAGGACTGATGAATCGATAGTAAGTTTAGAAACTAGAAAAGTGGTAGGGCCGGCTAGAATTTAGGATTTTCGAAAGATAATTAGATAAATAAATATATTTATATAAATATTTAGTGTGAATTACATTGGTGGTGTCTCTGATTTTCTCAAATTTTAAATTTGATCCCTAAAACAAACTATCCACATTGATGGTCCCTAACTTTTAAATTTCATAACACTCAAGGTCCCTAGAGTTAACAACATCGGTTAGCAACCGTCATAAAGGACTAATCAATCTATGCGCAAAATAATCAAAATTTTAAATTAAAGTACATATTAAATACAAATATTTATATTATTTTGAAAAACTATTAAATTGACAAATTGACTTTTGCACTAAAAATTCTCGAGTGTAAAAAATCAAAAAAAGTTTACGTATATTTTTGGGAGGGACATTGAAATATAGAAACAAAGTATTGAAGTTAAGTATGGTTAATGTGAAATAGTTACATATTGTGAGAAATTATTAAATCAAATTATCAAATAAATGTGAATAAACTACAACAATTAAATTGATATAATAATTAAAATATCATTAAAGATATAGTACCTTGAAATATTCCATATGATTTTTGGAATAAGAAAGAGAGAAAAAAGAAAAAATTAATATATCCAAATTTTCTATGTTTTTAGACGACAAATATTTTCTTTATAGTTGCTCATATAGTTATTCATTATTCTTATAGGAGTTGGCAATAGTTTTTCTTAATTATTTGAATAATTGTTGTTTTTCAATCTTAATTTATAATTTTTATTTTTATTTTGTTATAATTTTAATTATTTGTAGTTTGATTATATTAATAATTTTCACGTTAATCGTACTTAATTTTCAATACTTTGCTTGTATATTTCAATGTCCAACCTAAAAGATACGTGAATTACTTTGTTTTTTTAAACTTGAGATTTTATAATGTAAAAGTCATTTTGTCAAGTTAATAATTTTTAAATAAATAAATAAAATTTATTTAATATGTGGTTTAATTTAAAAAAAAATGATTTGTGCTTGAATGTATAAAATATTTTTTAATAATTAAAAAAAAAGACGTGAATGGTGAATCACGCTAAATTTTAGAGAGAGTTATGCTTTTGGTCCCTACAGTTTGTTTAAAGACTGATTAATCCCTCATAACGGTTGCTAGTTGATGGTGTTAACTCCAGGAACTTGAGTGTTATGAAATTGAAAAATTAGCGACCATCAAAGTAAATAGTTTGTTTTAGGGACCAAATCCAAAATTTGAGCAAACCACAGGGACCACCAATGTAATTCACTCTAATATTTGAAAATTATATATATGAGTAAATTACATTTTTGGTCTTTAGTTGTTACTCACAATAAAGTTTGGTCAATATTTTAAACTAATTACAATTTTGATCACTGTGGTTGTCATTTTGTTTCACTTTTGATCCATCTGAATAATTCTGGTTAAAAGGATTGGTTAATTTTTTTTGTCCTTTTCCCTTTTTCGTTTTATTAGACTATAGAGTAAATTATGATTTTAGTTCTTATGGTTTGTTTTTTTCAATTTTTGTTTTTTCTACCATTTCATTTTTCATTTTTCATTTTATACCTCTTTTTATATTAATTAGTTAACGATAATTTTAACCAAACATTCATTAAAAATATGTATATTATTTTGTAACTTACACATTTAAAAAAGTTTTGTCGGTAGCTTTAAAATGAGATGAGTATTGAATATTTTTAAACTTTAATACAATTTATCCAATATATATGCAAATCCGTATACATTAATCCAAAACAACATTTTTTTTTAGCCGGGTTCCAAAAATGTATCATGTTTTCTTATTTATATAAGATGAAAATCGAAATTTATATATGTCCATAAGTAAAAAAATATATCGTTTTCAGATATTACATTTAACTAAATGTTTTTTTTAAATGCGTATCAAATAAAAAAACTTTATAATAAAATAATATTTTTTTCCAAAATATCAACTTCAAATAAATAACCAATTAATAACCACACATTTTTATATACTTAATCTTTAGTAACAAAAAATATTGTTTTAACAATGAAAATGTGTGGTTGTTAATTGTTTATTTATTTTTCATTACGATAATTTCAAGTAAACTATTAATAATCATATTCTAGAGTTTTTTATTTAATATACATTTAAAAAAACATTTAATAAAATGAAATATCTGAAAACTATACACTTTTATTAATGGACATAAACAAATTTCAAATTTTATCTTACATAAATAGGAAAAAACGATACATATTTTGAGCTCAACTTAAAACAGAATATGTTTTTTGGATTAAGTGTTGACGGATTTGTAAATAAATATCGAATAAATTGTATAAAATTTTAAAAATATTCAATACTTCACTCATTTTAGAGGTATTGATTTTTAAAGGTATAATTTACAAAATAAAATACATATTTTAAATGTATTTTTCGTTAAATTTATCATTAATTAATTAATATAATAAGAGGTATAAAATGAAAAATGAAATGGTAGGAAAAACAAAAATGGAAAAAGACAAACCAGAGGGAAAAAAATCATAATTTTAAAGACAAAAAATTTAACCAATCTTTTTAACCAGAGTTAGTCAGATAGACCAAAAGTGAAACAACATAACAACCACAATGACCACAATTGTAATTAGCTTAAAAAGAGACTAAGGCTATGTTTGGCAAACTAGCTGATAAGTTAGCTTATGACTGATAAACTAGCTGATGAAAAAATCACGTTTGACAAAAACTAGCTTATAATCATTTAAATTACCAAAAAGGACATTAATTATTTATTTATAATTAAAAGTTAATATATAATAATGAATATTAATGAGGGGCATAATTGGAATATTTACAAAAAGCTCCTCATAAGCTACTCCAAATAGCTTATCAAAAAGCTAGCTTATGGTCATCCAAACATGTACCCAGAAAATAAGCTAGCTTATTTTTGACAAACAATGCCTAAACTTGATAATGAGTGACAATCATAAGAACCAAAAATGTAATTTACTCTCTCTCTCTCTCTATATATATATATATATACATACATATATATATATAGGGTCAGATTTAGGGGAAAACCATAAAAAACTGAAAAATTGAGGAACACCCTGATAACCATTCATCTAGACGGTATGCACATGTGCAATAAAGACCAAAAAACAGTTTCAGTTATTTGTATGCACATGTGCGTACCGTCCAGATAAACGGTTACCATCGTGTTCTTTAGTTTTTCGTTTTTTTGAGGTTTTCCCCTAAACATCCCTATATATATATATATATATATATATATATTCATTTATATATATATATATATATATAGCCTTAGATTCATTTGAGAAATGGTAAATATATGAGAAAAAATAAGTAATCCTAGCCATTCATACAGTCAAGATCGGATTTGACTGGTCAAATATTTCGGCTTTAACTGGTCAAAAGTTGCGGCTATTCCAAAAATAGAAGAACACTTTCGTAATTTTTACAAACTAAACGGGCTGTGTTTATATATGAACCTGTATAATTCACATCTGAACTATATGTTCATATGTGAACCAGTGTAATTCACATCTAAACTCTTTTAACTGATTCATATATGAACCTTTGTGATTCATATATGAACTAATTAACTGATTCATATATGAACTAATTAACTGTAGGTTCATATATGAATCAGTTGAACTGATTAACAGATTAATATATGAACCTTTGTGATTCATATATGAACTAATTAACTGATTCTCATATGAACTAATTAATTGAATCTCATATGAACTAATTAACTGATTCACATATGAACATATAGTTCATATGTGAATCATGTTCATATATGAACTCATCTCGTGTATTTTACGAAACTACCTATCTACCTTCTATAGACCACGCAAAGAATTATCTGGTGCTTCGCGGTCAAAGCCGCAAATGTTGATCAGATGAATGACTAAGATTACTTCTCTATTTCTTATATATTTATCATTTCTCAAATGAACCTCTCCATATATATATATATATATATATATATATATATATATATATATATATATATATATATTTCGGACAGGCCAAATGACCAAATATCAAACCCAACCCAAACCCAAATATTCCCCAGAAATCGGGCTTCGAATTTTCAGATTTATGGGCATTCGAATTTTACACAAACATCTCATTTTCGGTCTAGGTTTTGGGATCATTCGAGTTATTCATACCCCTTAGTGTCTAGGATGAAAAGAGCATTTATTAGAAAAAGATCAAAATAGAATAAATATTAGTTTTTTAGTAGATGTTTAATTTGTAAAAGTGTTACACAAATCGGGTTGAAATGTATATGATAAATTCCAAAGGAATTAAAAATTTAGGTTTATTGAATTAAATAATAATAAGCATAAATTGTATATGTAATATTGATATAAAGAAAATGTGGTAATATGAATGCATATGTATGCACTTGCGTCATTAGTATGTATCAATAGTCAATCATTGTTCCTTGTTTAAAAAACATCGACTCTTATTGCATCTAATCATATGAAAATGGTATTATTTGCTTACGTATGTTATTTAATATTTATAGCTTGTTTAGGGTTTATTTTTAAGATAAAAAAGAGTTTTTTTTTTATTATATATGATTTATAAATTGATTGGTAGATAAATAAATTTCATTTTTATTAGAATACCCAAGAAATCAAATTTGAGATGGTCAAACTTTTATTATCGTTCATAAATGTACCGCCAGTAATACATTAGAGCATCTCCAACAGAATTGCTAAAATAGAAAAAAAATGGGTTTTTGTTCTCTAAACATCTCCAACAGCTTTGCTATCTTGTTTGCTATAATAGAGAAAAGTTGAAAATTTTCCAAGTTTAGAGAATTATCTAAAACTTGATGGTAGGAGAGAGAAATGATTATTTTATTTAATCCCACCAATGAAATTCAATTTTTATTATTTTATATCATGATTTTTTTAAAAAGTGTATTGAGATGATAAATTATAGAATATTATAATAATATAAGTTATTTTAAAATCTCTAAAATAGCAAATCTGTTGGAGATGAATGTAATACCTTTTAGAGATTTTCATTTTTGATTCTCCATTTCAGAGAAATTATAGCAATGTTGTTGGAGATGTTCTTAGAGTTTTAAATTAGCAAAAAGGTGTTTCTTATTCAAAGTTAGGAATCATATTCGTGTCTAATTAAATGATGACAATGTGTATGTTGTTTTATTTTAATACACTATATTGTGATTGGTTTTTTTTTAATCAAATATTGTGATTGGTTATTCACAACTCAAACCCCTTGTAACAAGATTTACGATTTCATTGGCTAGAATTAAATATGATGACAAAGGTTTAATCCAACTTGCCTCTTCGATTAACGTAACATTATTAGTGATATACTAGAAAAATACTCGTACAATTTAACGAGATACATCATGATTTTAATGTTTTTTTTATTTTTTATTTTTTTTTATCAATTTACGGTACAATTTGAATGGCTTTAAGAGATTGATAATATAATTTTTTATAAATTATTTAATTTAGGCATAATAATATAATACCTTTTATATAAAAAAATTAAGTATTTTATTAGAATTCAATGATTATCTTATATATTTTAAATTATTTATATTTAAATTGAGATGTTTTTCATGTTTTGATTATGTTTTTCAGTTAGTTATGAATTCAAACATATAGTTTTAGAAATTTGTACATTATTCGTAATCTTGAATTTTAAGTAATGTGTATCAATAAACAACATTTACTGCATAAAAGTTTGTTTTTAAGAGTTTATTCGATAGTTTAATAATAATGTAATTTATTTTAAGTTTAATAATATAATGTTTTTTTAAAAGAACATTAAATATTCTGTTAGATTTTCTTAATTATATTTTAGATTTTTTATATTTAAAATTTGATTTTTATCCTGTATTTAGTTATGCAGGGGGTGATTTTAGGGGAGTTGAAGTGGTTAGAGATAATGATTAAAAATTAATAAATAACATTAAATGTAGTATATAAAACTTTAATGGTTGTTTTTAAGAGATTTTAAGTAATAAGTATTAAATAGCGGTATATTAAGCTTTAGCAATTGTTTTTAAAAGTTTTATATAAATGTTTTATAATATAGTATAGATATAGAGAAACAATGATCATGCGAGAAGTTAAACATTTCGCGAGAAGGCGAGAAGTGTGATATCATATATGTATGATATCACACTTTTCGTCTTCTCGCAAAATATTTAACTTCTTTGTTTGAACATGCCCCTATATATATAGTTTTCATTGTGAACATGAAGACCGATCGCGGCCCGACATCTCTATTGATTCAACAATTCACATTAAATAGAGTTTTTAATTAAAATTATTAATTAAGGTGATTATGGGTAAAAAAAAGGAAGTTACATTTAATCGCATGTCTACCTTATTTGACTTTTTATTATTTTAATTAAAAAAATTTTACCCTAAAGTTTAAAATAAATTATCTTAAGAATTAATAATATTTTAATGAAACAAATTACATCAAAAAACGAGAATTTCATGCTCTTCGATATGACATCCATCTCGATATAGTTTTTTTGTTTCGTTTTAATCAGTTTTTACATGAAATGTTATATATGCGTTATATTAATTATGAATATTTTTGTACGTTCAAGTGTGTACAACAGTTCGACATCGTAAGTCCCTAACTCAACATCACATTCTTCAACACTTTCTTCAATGCCGTAATGCACCGCACTCTTCATCACTGTAACACAACACCCATCGAGACCAATCAAAAACACATCAAGATCGGTCGAGAACCTATCGGGACCTATCGGCACCAATCGAGACTAATCGAGAACCCATTGAGATTAATCAAGAACCCATCTATTGACTTGGTGTGTGGTTGTGTGTTAAAATCATAACATAACACCTTCATTTTTCATCGAGACCGATAAGAACCTATTGATTATTTTATTGTGTGTTTGTTTGTGTAAAATCATAACATACCACTTTTAACTTTTATCCAGATGAATCGGGAACTCATCGAGATCAATCGATAATCCAATAAAGAAAAAGAAAGAAAAATAGAGTATGTTGAGTTGAAACTATAGTATATTCATGATGAATAATATGTATATGCATGATGAATATTATGGTGAAAATTAATATTTATGATAAATATCATACTAATATAAATACAAGAGGGTTATCGTATACACGTTGGGACAAAAAGATGCATGTCTGTCTGTTGATCCAAACTCTCTCAATGATTTGATAAAGACCCTCTTCTATACTTAGTGAAAATTACGTTTTAATATGTATTAGTGTTTCACCATCAGCGATCAGACTGAGTCTGTTCAGTTATCGCTGATAGTCTCTCTCATAAACATTTCTATGTATTAGTGTTTCACTATCAGTGATCAGACTGAGTCTGTTCAAGTTATCACTGATAGTTTCTGAAGTAAACAACCAACGTAATCCCTGAAGACAAGTCTCGCGTCAACATATGTTCATAGCTGAATCGAAGACGAAGCTGTTGAACAAAGAGAAGTCTACTAGTGACCTGATGCGGATATCAGTGAAGCAAAGGCAACTCTACATATACGCGAAGGAACATGAGGAAAAGCTTCAGCGATAGCTGAATCTCTTTATCTCTGAAAGAAGAGATACTCAGCGATTAAAAGATCACAAAGCTTATGTCTCAAGTTTCCTTTTTGTCTCTCCTTGCACAACTTAGTACGATGTGTCAGAACGGACATGTCTCTGCCACAATTCGTACAACACCTCTGTCAACTACACTGTTCATTGCCCGACCGAAAGCATATCTCCCAAAAGTCAGACTTCCAAAGCCAATCAGTGAACGCCACGTGTAAAGTGCCCTGCCATGCATTTAATGCATAGGGTATAAATAGGAAGTTCACCCCTTCATCTGAGAAGTGCTAATTCCTAAAATCCATATAGAAACCCTTGCTTTCTATATCTCTAAATCTCCCATTCTCTGAATTTCTAGTGCAACCATCTTAGTGTTTCTTAAGTTTGTTTAGATTGAGTTTGTCTTATTCCGCAACAAACTTGTAAATTGTATTTGATTTATCAATAAACAATTTATTAAACTTTAATTTATGTGTTTGTATTCAACCCCCCCCCCCCTTCTACAAACTTGTTAAGCACCTTCGGGACCAACACTATCCTGTCCTATTTCATTTTGTCCCGTGTAGGAAACGCACCTTAATAAATATTTAAGATGCTATAACAGCCTTAGCAACTTACTTGCTCAACACTCATAGCAACAACAAAAAACTGTTCTTCAACGCCCAAAAACTTTATGTCGACTATCTCCTCGTTGTATCCTACAAGCCTTTTGTTAAGATTCAACTAAAATGTTCCTTCAGGACTTTCGATTGGGGAATAGAAGAGAAATCCCTGATCAACGGTCACACATAACAACCCCTGACCGGAGGGCAACATCATAGCAGATGTGAAACCTCTTTTTGCTTCCTCCTCATCCTCTTTTCTCACGGTAACATCCGAAGATGCTTGTTGAAATAAACAAACCGCACCTTGAGAATACATAAATATTAATGATGAGATATATACAGCAGATGTGAAACCTCTTTTTGCTTCCTCCTCACCCTCTTTCCTCACGGTAACATCCGAAGATGCTTGTTGAAATAAACAGACTGCACCTTGAGAATACATAAATATTAATGATGAAGTATATATATTCATGACGAATGTTATATTGAAAATGTATATTCATGATGAATATCATACTGATGTATGAATGTTGAAATTTTGTTGTACACACGTGAACATATACAAATATTCATGATGAATAACATGTATATTCATGATGCATGTTATAGTAAAAATATATATTAATGATAAATGTCATAGTGATGTATGAATATTGAAGATTTGTTGAATACACGTGAAAATACATAATTATTCATGATGAATGTTATACTAAGTTGTATATTCATGATGAATATCATGCTAATAGATGAATATTAAAGAGTTATTGTAAACATATGAACGTGCATAAATATTCATAATGAATATAGTACATATATAACATTTTACGTAAAAAACGGTTAAAAGGAAGAAAACAAAGAAAAAACTATATCAAGATGGATGTCATATCGAAGAGCACAAAATTCTCGGTTTTTTGATGTAATTTGTTTGATTAAAATATTAGAGTTTATTTTAACTTTAATTAGGTAAAACTTATTTTAACTAAAAAAGAAAATAAAAGGTCAAATAAGGTAGACGTTTGATTAAACTTCCATTTTTGCTTCTAATAACTTCTCAATTAACCTTATTATGTTTTAATCATTGATTGGTTTTCTAAATTTTGATCAATGGCCAAGATTGATCCTCATGTTAATAATAAAAATGTGCTTTTCATTTGAACCACCCATATATATATATATATATATATATATATATATATATAGTGTTTGGTTCATAGAAATGGTAAATATATGAGAAATAGAGAAGTAATCCTAGCCATTCATATGGTCAAGATCGGATTTGACTAGTCAAATATTGTGGCTTTGACCGGTCAAAAGTTGCAGCTTTGACTGGTCAAAAGTTGCGGCTATCCCAAAAATAGAAGGACAATTTCGTAAATTTTACAAAACACACGGATTGTGATCATATGTGAACATGTATAATTCACATATGAACTATATGTTCATATATGAACCAGTGCAATTCACAACTGAACTCTTTTAACTTATTCATATATGAACCTTTGTGATTCATATATGAAATCAAACATGGGAAACAAAAAAACTCTAAACCTATTACTTTACAATAGAAATCAAACACAAAATCGAGAAACAAAAAAACCCTAAATTTGTTATTGTTTTCTCCCTAGGCACACGAAACACCACACCCAAATTCATGAAGAACAAAATCGATGCCTTCTTAATGTTTATCGTCTCTGCCGCTCGTCCAACGGTGGATCCACCTTTAACCCATCCGCCTGTCGTCTAGAGTGAAGATGGATCCAAGTTGGCTAAGACTTCTCACAAATCTACTACTGATTCAAACATTCATCTGCGAGAAGGCAAAATCACATTTCAAGGAAACTACATCCAACAATCACCTGCCTGAACTAGGAAAAACTACAAATGATTCAACACCACCCAGACAAAGTTCTACAGATTCCATGATAAAGTACCTCATCGAAGGGCAAAACAGATCGGAAAAAACAGTTGGATGATGAACAATAATGGAGGAGGTCGCCATCAGTGGTGAAGGAGGGGTAAGGGGGGAGGTCACCGGAGACGGTGAAGGAGACGGAGAAGGGAAGGCCTCTAAAGATGATGAAGGGAGGTGGAGGGGTCTGAGATGTATGCCCTAATCCAATTGTGAAAAGAATTCATCAGATCTGAATTGTTATTTTGATTTCGTATTAGTTTTAAATTGATTTTAATAAAATAATGTCCAAACTACCCTTTCAACGGCCATACAAATTGTCAAAATTACCCTCACTTTTTGCTTTTATTACAAAAAGCCTCTTTATTTAATGACCATTGATTTATTCTAATCAATGAATTAGATTAGTCCTCAAGTTCTTAACCTTTTTTTGGTTCTCACTAGATTTAACCCCTATATATATATATATATATATGGTTTTCTTTCAAGAACTCACTAATTTGTGAGATCCGTGAGATCCAATTTAAACCATAAAAAATTAGTTCAAAAAATAGATGTAATATATACTAAAAACCTCTTTCCTCTCCTCTCTCCTATTTTTCACATATATTCTCTATTCTCTCTTCTATTTTCTCTCTCATCACTCCGTAACATACGCGTACACATAATTGAACATGAATGCTATGTTTGACAAACTAGCTGATAAGCTAGCTGTTGATTGATAAACTAGTTGTTGACTGATTAGCTAGCTAATGAACAAGTTATGTTTAATAAAAACTAGCTTATAAGTATTTAAAATAACCAGAAAGGCATCTTGAAAAAATAGTTAGTTATAAATATTTCATAATATATTCAAATAAATTTCTAATAATATACTTACTAATAATATAATATTTAGAGTAAACTACGATTTTAGTCCCCATGGTTTGGTGTTTGTTTCTATTTTCATCCTTGGTCTTTAAAATTTGCTTTTTTTGTTCCTGTGGTTTCAAATTTGTCTCCATTTTCGTCCTTAAGCCAAACTCTAATAAACAATGCCCTTTAAGTCAAGGGCAATGTAGTCTTTTATTAATTTTTGAGTTCTTTTTTTTAAATTAGGTAATATATGATTATATATTGAGAATACATATTACATTTTTACAACACACACTATCCCGTGCGTCCCTTCTCGCTACCCTCCGGTGACATCACCGGAGCCCTGCTTCTCCAGTGAACAACACCACATTCCCGTCTTTGTGTGTAAAAACAAAGTCGTAATCATGATGGGAGTGTGACATATGATTTCACATGGTTATAACAACTTTTTTAGTTCCTAGTGGTTCCTGTGATAATATGCAAGTTCAAAATCAAGGAAAAACCATCGATGGTGGTGACTGTATAGACGAAAATTATTGATAATGGTTGATGATGGTGGTTGTCGATTCGTCAATGGCATAACGGCGATGGTTGTCGTCAATGGCTAGATGTGCAACGATGGATGTGTAGACGACGATGATCGATGATTGGTGGTTGTAGAAGCAACAATGAGGTCGCTGGAGGGTAATGAGAGGATGACGAAAGGTTGGTGAGTCGTAATATGTACTCCTCACTTCATCTAAATCTTTACCAAAATGGTGCCATTAGAATCATGGCATAAAATGGGGGAGTTTTTGGAGAAGAATCTATCCACCATTGTTGCCATCTAATGATCAAAACTCCACCGGTGTTGTTGCAAATTTTAATCGAAAATAATCCAAGATCCAAAAATAAACTCAAACGAGTTCGTATGCGAAAATGATAAACTCGAAATCTTAACGGAGATAATAATCAACCACAAAACATAAACGTAAACTTGACGGAATTAAATAAGGGAGAAATCGACACCGGATTTACGTGGAAAACCCAAAGCTGGAAAAACCACGGGCGGAGGAGACGACCGAGAAGTCCACTATAATCGTCAATGTTATAATACTTGAGAAACTGGAGAAATCAATGAAGAAAAATATAGATTTAATGTTATTCTAATATGAATATTTTTGTTGGGAGAGAAGCTTCAATCTATTTAGGAAAGCACTGTATAATGAGTTGAAGTTGTAAACTGCTTCAAAACTGCAAGTCACTTTGGGCGACTTTCTCAGTGGCTAAAGAGACATGGAAGTCGCCCGACTCCTTCATCTGAAAAAATACGACAGTGACCAAGGCGTGTATGAAGCGAGTATACCCAAATGAAAACCCGCCTAGCACACTATATGCTATTCTCCTTTTAGCCTCCTTTGTTGACTTTAGACCTTGCATGTTGACTTTGAATCCACTCCATGCATAGTTTTTAAACTCATACCCATGCATGCATTTTTGGAGACACATTACATAATATATATATATATATATATTAATCTCTCCACCATTATTCCTCTATCGATCTATGATCAAAACTCCACTTGTGCCTGTTGTAGTGGTGAGTCAAACAGAGAGCAACACACTGATAAGGCGGCTTTACACCCACCTTAATCAGACCGCAAGTGTATTGTGTCGAATCAAGTAATACGTACATAAGTACGAGTATCGAACCAAAGTAACTTGGTATTGAGTATCACAATGACTATATCAATTATTAACTAGACTAATAAAAGATGGATTGTTGTTGAGAAAGTAATTATTCACTTTGTAAAAGAAATAAGGGAATACATAAAGCTGGGAATAATTATGATTTGGACGAATAAAGAACAAGAGTTGGAGGGTTGGAATCCTCTTGAACATAAAACTTGCATCTATGTGAATTCAAAACTTGGATTAAACTGAATAATGAAAAGCATAATCACAACATCAAAACACTTTATCAAGTTGTATTGAATTCTTTTCAAACCCTTGCATTATCTCTTGATCTCCACAATGAATAATTTGAAAAGCTTAGTGATTAATAACAACAAGAATGAAAAATCATATTTCTATTTCAATTGCATTCCAGGCATAAGAAACAAGACAAATCTTAAAAACTTTTCTCAAAGAATTAAAGATTTTACACATCATCTAATAGTTGATCAGACTATTACACGCATTAAGAGCAATCTCAAATGTTACATAAATAAGAAAAACCTAAAATCAAAGCTTCTACATAGCTACAAGCTTAATTGTTCATGATTTAACCAACCCCCCCAACATGAGGAGTTTAGCTCATGTTGGGGGTTTTCAAAAGCAGAAATGAGTTACAAAAAGTTGAAAGATAAATCATTGTTCTCAGAATTAAAGTAATAAAACTCCCTGAAGAAGAAATTATTCAATCTTCTATACCCGTCGTACGTCGAATCTCCTTGTTCTGATCTTCAATCTCGTGTTTTCTCCTCCAAATCGTCCGCTAATTCCCTTCAAAAATCGCCTATTTTCTCTGTGGTAAGTGATATCACAACCTCCCTTCAACCTAATTGATATAGGAACAAAACGTAACAGTCAGGTGTTTGGCGCGGTCGACCACATAGATAGAGTCGCGCTAATGTCGCACGGAGGACTGTCCGTAGGACTCGCACGGATGGCCGCACGGGTGGTGCCGCGCCTCGGGTCGTGTAGAGGACTGTCCGCAAGACCCGCGCGGATGGCCGTACGGGTGGAGCCCCGCTTCGGGTCACACGAAGCATTGTCTTCTCAAATGCAATTTTTCCAAAAATGGCCTAGAATGCCAAATTCCTCTTCCAGTTGACTCACAAATTGTCTGGCTTTGTAAAATCCCGAAGATGTGTACTTTTCTCACAAAAACTCGTTAAAGATTACTATTTTACTTGGAAAATTGCAACGAAAGGATCGATCTACGATTCAAAATAATGTCGAAAACGACATTAACAACAACCCTAAACCGAGTGTTGTTTGTCCCCAAGCAAAACAACAGAAAAATAAACCAAACACAACCAATCGCAATTTCGTGTTGTCGAGTGTATCATTAATAATCTATAGTCAACCCAACAATCACAAGAAATTAAATGCAAAGTGCACTACTCCTCTACTAGCCTTGCTATGGTACTCTATATAACAAATCTTTTGAGATAAGAACTAACAGGGACCACACCACACTAATCTGATTCCTAGGTCAAACATGCACAAAGAGGATTTTGCCTCGACCCTACCTCACTAGTTTCTCTCTTCACTTGAGCCCTAAGTTTTCCACTTGTTGCCATGCTTTTAGAAATTGAGTACAAAAATTTTCGAGAGTATGCATGAGCAACGATTGAAGAAGAACACTCAAATGTACGAAATAAATTGATCTCAGGAGGAATCCATTACCAAGACATAAGACTAGTAGTGTTGCTCTGCCTCACTTCCTAAACTTTCCATAAGGTGATCCAGGTCTTTCATAGGTTGAAAAGTGTTACGGTTGTTGCTAAGAATGAAGGGTACAAGATTGGCAATTAAGGCATGATGTTAAACAACAACTGGTTACCACTTCAATTCTTTCTTGAATTTTCTTTACTACACTACGCTCACCCCTTAGATAGGCCTAACGACTTTCAGTTTTTTTGTTGTTGTCTTTCTAAGCACCCCCACGGATGGACAGTTCAATCAAGTTGTCGATGGGGTTACTACTGAGTTTCACCGAAGGATAGAAGATGATATGCTAAAAAAGGCTGAGGTACAACATTTTTCTTATAAATAGCAAGAAAAAGTAACATCAATCATGTCTAGGATCTTCACTTATGGTTTGTAGAGTAAAAGAACAAAAGCTTCACTTCCTATTCCTATGAGTGTCTTTGATAACATAAACAAATTATAGTGAGATCTAATATAATGACGACCAAAGGACTAAACGAAGAGTGTATTGATTATTGCACATTTAGTCACTCAAAATCGAAATTAGCAGTTGTAAGGCTCAAAAATCTCACTGGTGGTCTCCACTAATGTCTCTGCTACATGCATTCACCTAAGTTCATATTAATGCTATATTATCCCTTACAGATTCACCTCTCAAAAGTTAGTGTTCTGAATCTCCATACCAGGTTTAAGTAAAAGGATCATTCATTTTAAACATTAATCTTAGTGATTGTGTTAAGTCAGAATTGTATTCAAGATTAAATGAGGCGTCAAAGTTATAAAGTTATAAAAATGTAAGGGTTTAGTTGTTAAAAGGCTTGTAAGTCAATGTGTTTGACTTTGACAATAGTTATAGTTGTGAGGTCATGTTGACCATATAAATAGGAGAGTCTTGTTAATATTCTTTACATGCATGAGAAAACAGATTGAGAGAATAGTGAAGAACTCGCATCAAGCTTATAGTGTAACACCCCGAATTTCGTTATGTAACCTTGGTATTCTAGTGTTAAGCTTTTGTCGTTAGCACCACGTTTGTTACCAAGTTTGAGTTTGGCCTTTGGTGGTTTTGGACAAACCACAGTGAACTACGTGAGTTATGCCGCGTGTTGAGGTCGCGACATAACCCGCGAAACCCTCTGGATGTATTGATTTTTAGGGACACGGGCGAGTTATGCCGCGAGTGGAAGTCGCGGCATAACCCGCGAAGCTCTCCTGGCCGACTTAAGGGTTTCCACCCAAAATATCTCTCATTTCTGAATCTCATTCTCTCTCTCTAAATCGTTTCTCTCTCTCTCCCTTCAAGTCTCTCTCTCTCTCTAAAGTTTATTTGGATATTCAAGGGTTCGTTAATCGCTAGTATTAAGTGCATTGCTCGGGGTTTTGGTGTTTAAAGCTTCACCTCTTCGTCGTGATCGATATCTGGTTTTTGGGTTTTCGTATAAACCTGTTTGGTGAGTTCCTACTACCATTTTACAAACTTTATACATGTCAAAACTCTTATTTGCGAAATCTGAAGTATTTCTACGGTATGATTTTATGTTCTCAACATTTTGTTATAAATAAAGTTTTTGGTAATTTTCGGGGTTCCCGGTCAGATTTGACCAAAATGACGGGTTCCGCCTTATTGAAGTAAAATGATGTTTTACTTGCACATTATGTGGTCGTTTGAAAAGAATGTTTATGAACTCATTTTAATGATTTTTATTCTTACCAGAAGTTGTACTGAGAGTAGCATTTTGGTTATAAAATGTACTTATACCATATATTGATTTATGGTTGGTCACATATGTTGTTGTGACGAGTCCTTACCATTACTAGAGGATCCCTAGGTTTTGGAGTAGACTGTTTTGTTGGGAGGTTATATTCCCCAAATTGTAGCTATGGATCACATGTTCCTCGGGGGCAACTTGGTAGGGTTATGTGAGGCCGGATATTAGCCATGGTTCATGGTGATCCTAGTGAAGGAGTATACATTGGTTTCCCTTGGGAGCGCGATCTCACCTCGTAGCACGGACTCTGGGTTCATTGCGGAGGACTCCAAGTGTTTAGCTCATAACTCGGATTTGTGGTCTACTTTGTGTTACACCACTATCCTTGGTAAAATGGTTCTTTTGTCATCATATGATAAGTTTTGGACCGAAGAGACCCGGTTGTGGCGAAATGTTATCGTTACGAACTAAACCTTTATGAAAAGATTTCTTTATGATACTGATGTTTATATCTTTCGAGTTTTATAAACTGTATGTTCTCACCAGGCTTTAAAGTCTGACACTTTTTCTCAAATGATATGTATAACAGGTTTTCCTTAGCGGTGGGATGCACCGGGTTTTGAGAGACGAGTTGGGTCTCAGGGCTTTTTGAGAGGATTAAAGTGTTGATAGTTGGGCATTGTTAAGTCCCATTCTTTTGATGATTAATGGATGTCAACTGATGTAATCTAGATAGTTATGTTTAGATTAGTCTGTTGATGAATTCTAAATCCGTACAGGTTTTTGTAAAGTCTTAAGGACTGACACACCTTTTCGAGAGGTTTATACCAATGTAGTTGTCTTATTTCCTTATTTATGAAGTTTTAATTTACTCTGAATTTTAGAGTGTTACAAGTTGGTATCAGAGCTCTAGTTTAAGCGAACTAGGCATGAATGTAAGATGTCTAGACTTAGACTGAGTTTGATAGGCATTGATTGTGAGATTGGGTAGAACTTCTAAGATGGGTTAGTCTTAGAATCGACGGTGGTTATGTTAATCAAGCGTTGTGATGATGGTAACAAGAACCCTTATGTGTTATATGTTCATAATCTCACTTAGCTAATGTGATTATGAAGATATTTTACGTAAGTGTAATTGGTTTGCTAATGTTATGGCAATTGGTAGACGTAGCGGTATGTTTCTTTCGTGCGTGTTTCAGTTAAACTCTTCCTTACCTTTTCTCGTGCTTGTGTTTACCTGCTCTACCTTGGTATGTTGATCGTTGGAGTAGTGCGAAAGTTTATAAGCGAGTAAGCTAAGGAATGATTGTTGTTTATAGCAATGTCTCTTTGGGATGATAGTAAGTGCGTAGAACTCATTAAGTTAATCATCTTGAGCCAGATTTGTAGTGGAATTAGAACTATATCTTATTAAGATCGATTCTATTTCGAGGAGATTTGTAAGTTAATTAATGGGATGGTTGCCCTAGGATGCCTGAGACATCCGGTTGATTTTAGTACGTCGGGATGTTGGGAAGCGTAGCATTAAGATGCGAGTGCCGACCGAATTCATGCATTAAATTTATTTCTAAAATAAGGTTGCATAAATTGCTCTTCATGACTGCCAAACATAAAGTGATTTACCTTGTAACGTTTTGACAAAACATTTAGCACTCATCATATTTTAAACTATGAGCATAAACATGCTTAAATTGGTTTTGTTGCACCTGATTTCAAATTATTATCAAAACTCTCTTTATTCAAGTCTAGTGTTTAAATGTTATTTTTGGATGTCGAAATAATTGTGTTTTAACGCTTGTTGAGTTAATGGGCAAATAGCTGTGGAATTTTGACCTTGACATTGGAGCTCTTCCACGTATGTCAATGGTTTAAAGGAAAAGTTATTCCCATACTTTTGAGTCGGAGTTCTTGGAAATTTTGGTTTGTGTGCGTCTTGTTGAATTGCATGGAGTATTGTTTTACGAATTCTTTTAACGCGTGCGTATATTTTGAGATGGTAAGTTAATTTTAAATTGTGTGCAATTTATGAGTTCTTTGGGAATCGTGTCTCATCAGAATATTGTCTGAATGGTCACCTTACCTTATATTGAAAAATAGAAATTTTGACACCACTTGATTTTAGCGTTAATGAGTTTTATGAAAATCCAGTAGGGATTATGGTTTCTCATCTTACGACTTTTGTGTTGTGTAAATAATTTCAGGAACATGTGCATGTGCATCATTGTGTGCGTTAAGTTCGGGGTTTTGTTAACAAATGTCAACCGTCGTGTACTACGTGCATTTGATTTAAGTATAACGTTGGTGTGAATGATTGCATAAACGATTTATGTTATTTTAAAGCAGGACTTTCGTTCTGGTCGTATTTCCATCATTAACTCTTACTGTTAAAATTTCCGCAAAAGCCTTTAGCGAGTTAGGGGTATTTTTGTCGTTGTAGTTTCCATTTTGTCAAATGTGTTTATCTTTACAACGTGAAGCTTTAAACTCGATTTGAAATTTTATTTGCATCCCCGTTATCTTACCGCCCTTTGGGGAATAAATTTTTGCATATGGGGTGAGTTGAAAATTATTTTGCTGCGACGCCTCTTGGTTATAGAGGAGGAATTTTAAAGATAAAGTTGTGATTTTTCCTTTGGAGTTGTACAAACAATTGTTGCACATGTTGAAGTGCAAGAACCTATTTTCACGTTTATGGTATAAACTATTGCGTATGTTACTTGGTACTTCCCAAGGTGTGAGTATTTTGATAAGTTTCGTATTCGGTAATTTGGATTGTTTTAACAAGCATAAATTGCTCATGTCGAGCTTGAATATTTCAACAAGTAAATAGTGTGATTTACATATTCTGGGTGATTTTGTACACGTAAAATCTACATTATGATTTATGCATCTTTGATGATTTTGTGCATCTTAGTATAATTGCATTCATAAACTTTTGGAAAATCTTTTGTCTCAATACGTGTTGAGTTTTGAGAAATCATGTCCTAGTGGTGTGTGTTTTCATAAGCATTATTTAAAGACATTGCATTATTTGGGGAAAACCGTTAAATGTCGGTTAAATGTGTTTTAAGGTATACGAGGCTTTCGTTGGAAATTTACGTAAAGTGTCGGGCCTTTGGCTCGGGTTTTGACTGAATGAGTCGTGTGGACATTTGTCCGGATTTATAACTGCAATGAAGGATTTTAGCATGATGGAGTTTATTCGTGTTTTGATAAGTTAAAGTTGATTTGTGAAAACAGTGTACATGCCAAAATGTTTAGTTTTATGAACATGTGAGACACCCATTTTGGGATCTTTGGTTATTTTGGTAAATAAATCATGTTGAGGTGTTTCTTTGATGATTTTACATATATATATTTGGAGATTCAATTGACGTAAGTGTCGTTTGGTGTATCTGATCTTATAAACCTTTTCCAGAAAATGCATATTATTGTGTTATGAGGCCTTTTGAAAACATAAGGGTATGAGTTCATTTGGAAGACGGTTTGTTTCAACCAACGATGAGATTTGAGTTAATCATACTTTTGGGTCGTGTATGCATAATAGTTGGTCAAGCGTGTTTCAGTATTTATTTCGGCTTTCATTTGGGTGTTTACGTAAACCGTTGGGTCGTTGGCTCAATTTTGACTAAATGGAGTCTTGAGGACATTCATACGGTTTAAAAACAGTTGTGGAATTTTTGGAGTATGATGGCGATTATTTCATGCCATTAGGAATTACATGTTTTCTTTTTGGGAGCTTTGGTCTTTCATTTGGAGTCGTGTAAATTTTGACAGTGTTGTATTGGATCTATAGGCACGTAAGTCTGTTTGTTTTGGAAAGCCTAAGTTTTTGGTTACTGTGGTGACCGCTTGGGTTTGCTAGCGAGTAGGCGATAGGTGGCTCGAGCCGCTGAGTTGAGACTCGTTTAGATTGGATAGGCACCCATGTTCGTAAGACCCTGGAGTGGAACTCGATGGAGTATGGCAAGGGGCAATAATAGGTCTGAGGATTGTGATGTCTTGTATGGCATGGGAACTAGGACCGGTATGTGTGGTGAAATCCAATAACATCACGGGTGGCCCCATTCACGTGTTCTCGCCACCCAAGATGGAAACGTTTAGAGGTCATGCGAGGAAGCTGTGTGGGCGGCCTACTTGCGTGTTCTTCTATTCTCTTTATGTACGGGTCTCTCCGTCGTAGACCCGGGGTATTTTAAACACTAATGTTATATTTTTACCAGCTTTGGTTATGTAGAGTCGACGGTAAATGATGGCTTTAATATTGGGTTTTCCCCACGTATATTAAGGTTTGAATGAAATGTGTTATTCGTGCATGTTGATATTTAGTTTTCTTTCATTTTTGGTCGTGTGAGTATTGGGCCTAGTGTCCATGTTTTCGGACGTACGATATGGATAGTGTTACTAATATTTCATACTTCGAGTTATACAAATTGTGTCAATTTATAAAACGTATTTGCAATGAAGTATCCGTCCTTGAAAGTGCATGACTTTGAAAAGGAGTTGTTTCTATATTTTAAGGTTCATTATTTGAAAGGTTCTGATTTAAAGAGAAGTTCATCAATTTAAATGCTTTTACTTATGTAAAACTCTTGAGTTCTCTAGGCGCTAAGCTTAAACTTTTATTTATTTATTTATCTTCATGTGCATCATTTCCTGTTGGGAGTTCAGTTCTAGCAGTGCTTTGAGGAGTCGGGCCTTAGCCTTGAGTTATAGTAAGTGGTTGGTGAAGTCTTCCACAGGTTGGAGTTAGTGGCTACGCATGAGTTTCTGTAGCGCCCGTCCTTTATAAGTCCGAATGTATAAATTGGTGTTATGTTTAGAGGTTAATCTTTATAAATGTGGTTGTAGACGAAGTATTTATGGAAGTATTAAGAATTTGAATAAGAGCTATTTCCAAATTTGGGGTCAGATCGGAGTTAAGTGATAACAGAATATGTGTTAACCGTTTACCGGAAAGACGCATTAGTGCGCTTTGTAAGAATATCTTTATCACTGTTAGGAAAGAATCAGTGAAATCTGAGAGTTGTGGGAAGATTAGCGTCGACCGTTGGCTATGAGTTCGGAATCGTGCAGTTCGAAAGAACTGGTAGATGGGAAGTTAAGGTCGCTAATTTCCTGGAGATTGTAATTGTCACCTAAGGTTGGGAGGCAACCGTAACCTTGGGAGTAAAGGTTACTTTGGAAGTGTTGAGTGTTCGTTCGGTTAGGAGCGATTTGTGCCCAAAGAAGGGTATCTCATGTGGATGTCAGTATTAGGATCTCGTTAATGATTCTGGCATTTGGGTTGTGACGATCTTCTCTGCGGACAGTGTTCCATTGAGAAGAGTAGATTTCGAGGACGAAATCATTCTAAGGTTGGGAGGATTGTAACACCCCGAATTTCGTTATGTAACCTTGGTATTCTAGTGTTAAGCTTTTGTCGTTAGCACCGCGTTTTAGACAAACCACAGTGAACTACGCGAGTTATGCCACGGGTTGAGGTCGCGGCATAACCCGCGAAACCCTCCGGATGTATTGGTTTTTAGGGACACGGGCGAGTTATGCCGCGAGTGGAAGTCGCGGCATAACCCGCGAAGCTCTCCTGGCCGACTTAAGGGTTTCCACCCAAAATATCTCTCATTTCTGAATCTCATTCTCTCTCTCTAAATCGTTTCTCTCTCTCTCTATCTTCAAGTCTCTCTCTCTCTAAAGTTTATTTGGATATTCAAGGGTTCGTTAATCGCTAGTATTAAGTGCATTGCTCGGGGTTTCGGTGTATAAAGCTTCACCTCTTCGTCGTGGTCGATATCTGGTTTTCGGGTTTTCGTATAAACCTATTTGGTGAGTTCCTACTACCATTTTACAAACTTTATACATGTCAAAACTCTTATTTGCGAAATCTGAAGTATTTCTACGGTATGATTTTATGTTCTCAACATTTTGTTATAAATAAAGTTTTTGGTGATTTTCGGGGTTCCCGGTCAGATTTGACCAAAATGACGGGTTCCGCCTTATTGAAGTAAAATGATGTTTTACTTGCACATTATGTGGTCGTTTGACAAGAAAACATATTTGTGGTCTACTTTGTGTTACACCACTATCCTTGGTAAAATGGTTCTTTTGTCATCATATGATAAGTTTTGGACCGAAGAGGCCCGGTTGTGGCGAAATGTTATCTTTACGAACTAAACCTTTATGAAAAGATTTCTTTATGATACTGATGTTTATATCTTTCGAGTTTTATAAACTGTATGTTCTCACCAGGCTTTAAAGTCTGACACTTTTTCTCAAATGATATGTATAATAGGTTTTCCTTAGCGGTGGGATGCACCGGGTTTTGAGAGACGAGTTGGGTCTCGTGGCTTTTTGAGAGGATTAAAGTGTTGATAGTTGGGCATTGTTAAGTCCCATTCTTTTGATGATTAATGGATGTCAACTGATGTAATCTAGATAGTTATGTTTAGATTAGTCTGTTGATGAATTCTAAATCCGTACAGGTTTTTGTAAAGTCTTAAGGACTGACACACCTTTTCGAGAGGTTTATACCAATGTAGTTGTCTTATTGCCTTATTTATGAAGTTTTAATTTACTCTGAATTTTAGAGTGTTACATATAGAGAGACAAAAACACACAAACACACACACACACATGAGACTTGTGTCACTCACTATCATTTGTGACTAGAGATCATTGTAATCATTATTTGAATCAATACAAGAATGATTTCTACATATTCTGTGATTGTTTGATAGCTTGGATCTAGAACTCTCAATTGGTATCAGAGCAGATTTGGATCAAATCAACAAGAAAATGAAGAACTCGCATCTTGTCATCTGAGTTTGGATTGAATTCGTAGTTTTTGTGTTTCAATTGTCAATTTCTTGCTTGTTTAGTGGTCGATACATGTTTTAGACAAATCCTAGTCAATTTGATTACACTATTGCACTATAATTGTGATTCAATTTTAGATTTTTGTATTTTTCTGAGTTATTGAGTCTGCGCACTGTAAACATGATCATGATGTACATTTGAGTCGATTTGATTGTAATTCAGTGTTTGTATTTTGTTCGACGTATGATCTTGATCAAATTAGTGGAGTTACAGAAGCAAATTCGCAGATTTGATTGAGTTTGTAGTTGATCAGATTGATTTTTGGCTGAAATCATGAAGAACTCGCAAGATCCATACTTTTCGCATGATGGAATTTGCATGGAACATGGTTTCTGAAAAAGAGAAGTGAGAAACTCGTATAGTGAGCCATACGAAAAGTTTGAAACTCGCATCTTTTGTGTACGAGAAGTGAGGAATCCGCATTAAGTGATATACGAGAAGTTTGTTTTTGAAAGATTAAGGGATGAATTCACATCACAAAGGATACGAATTCTGAGAATCCGCATCCCTTGTCGTACGGATTCTGAGGTTTTCGCATAGAGGAGGTTGAAAATTTTCTATGTATACAATTAAAATCTATTGTAGTGCGAGAAAAGAATTGATACGGAAGCTTGAGATCGAAAAATTTTCTAAGTATGGAATTCACATAAGTTTTACTTGCGAAAAGTTTAAAGTTTGAAAATTTTCTAAGTCAGGATTTCGCATCTCAAGGCACGTGGAAAGTCATTTCATGCTTCAAGAGGCGTGCGAAAAGCTTAAGGATTTTTCCAGTGGTGTGCGAATTATGTTCCTGTGCGAATTATAGGCTATTTTGGTGTGCGAATTATGTGAGATCTACAGTGGTGTGAGGATTCTAGACTTAGAAAAAACTTTGGAATTTTTTTTTGAAAATTTTTCTGAGTTGTATTTTGTTGATTTTCTGAACTAACGATCATTCCAAGCTGTTATTTTACAGATTTCAAGATGTCTCAAGGTCACAATTATGATTTTTCACAGATGAATATTTCTGAAGCTAAAGCCAATGTTAAGCATCTTGCTGGACAATTGTCAATTTACGCGAAGATGGCAAATGACCGCTCAAGGGAAAACACAAAGTTTAAAGCTGAGAAAGTTGAATTGCAAAGTAAAGACTCTGCTCTTGAATCAAAAATAAAATATCTGAAAAGAAAATCTGAAAGCCCGGATCTTAAAGCAGAAAGAGACAAATTAAAAGAAAAGGTGTTTTGCCTTGAAGTGGAAATAAATGTGCTAAAAGAGGATGCTTCTCAAGTGAAAGATAACTCAAGAGTACAAGATGAGTTGAAAAAGAGTGAAGAGATTAAAAAGGTTTTTGAAAGGCAGAATGCTGAGCTGAAGAAGAAAATTTTGGAAATTGAAGCTCAAATTGTCAAATCCAAGCACGAAGATTCAGTCAAGAGGAGTGAGGATACAACCAAAGGTTTAGAATCTACAAATGTAATTCTATATAAGAAGTTATAAGTCTTGGAAAAGCAGATCTCTAAAGACAAAGAAGAATTTGAAAAGGAAAGAAAGACTTTTGCTCAAAAGTTTTCAGAGTTTTCCAGAAAATCATTTGAAGAGAAGAAATCCATTGAACTCAAATGTGCCAAACTTTCTTAGCAAGTGTCATACTTTGAGAAAATTATCATCATGGAAAGAGACAAATTTGAGAAAGAGAAGAAGAAAGTTGAGCAAAAAAATGTCGGTGTGTTTAAAGAAATATATGATCAATAAAAGAATGTAGAGAAAGATTTTGAAGAGGAAAGGAAAGTGTTTGAGACTGAGATAAAGAAGCTTACAAGGAAGCTATCTGAGCTATTAACAACTGTTATGAAGGAAAAAAAATGCGAAGTCTGAATTACACAAGAAGTTTAACCTGCTCTCAAAGGAAAGAAATAGCTTGTCTGCAAAGATTACTGAACTTGAAGAGATCATGTTCAAGGTGAAATTGACTGAACAAAAGATGCCAGAATCAATTGTTCAATCACCAAGAGATGATCTAGCTGATTCTGAATGCTCATTCAAGACAACATCAAGTTCTTATCATACACATGTTTCTTCCAAAAGGTTAGTAAAATCCAAAGATCAGATTCTCCCATCTAACCTTTTCTATGATAGAAATGTTGATGGTTCAGGTAGATCTAAAAAGTCATATGCTAAAGAAAAGTGGATTTGGAGAAGAAAGGATGTATCTTCTAATGAGAAGAAGGCTAAGAAATCATTTGTGCATGCATTCAATGCAAAGAAGAACAATGTTCCGAAAGGTAAATCTTTTGGCAAACCTGATCTTGTTCTTACTGTGGCTCAAATGATTTTGTAAGTAAAAATTATGTCAATTACTAGTATGGTTCTTACTACATCTCTCCTAATAGAACTGCAACTAACAAACCAGGACCCAAATACCAGTGGGTACGAAAAGCTCCATCTGTGTTGCAGGCACCTAAAGTCTAAGGGGAGAAAGAACATAGGCTTCTAGACAAGAAAGTTTAGAACATTTCTTCAATATTCAGAGTATTGGTTTCTGATTACAACAAATCTGGACTTGATCTTCAATGTCAAGAAGAATGACTTCTGAGTAAAGCAGCTCAGGACTCAGACTTCAATGTCAAAGGATTGTACTTCTACATACACAAGATGATCAATCTTCAAGGGAGAGTACATATTATTTCTTCTGATAAACTTGTGAATGCAAATTTTCAGGGGGAGTTTGGATAGCTTATATGTTTTATATTTTTACTGATACATTTTCTGATTTTTCAGGAGGAGATTAAAAGATAAATTGATTGTTATTTTTAGGGGGAGTTACTATTCTCACCAGAAAATTTGTGACATTGGCTTCTGGATAATTCTGTTCAGAGCCCGTACTTAAGAGTTTTCATTCTTAAGGAAGCTGAATAGATACATCTTATTCAGGAAGTTTTTGTTATTTGTTTAGGGGGAGTTAGTTAAAACTTTCACTGTCATATTTTTAAGGGGAAGAAAAGGAAAATAAATTTCATTGTTATATTCATATTGTTCTTTTATAATAATTTGACTTTTTACAGATATAGCGGGGGAGTATATCTGATTTTTTTGTCAAAGGGAGTGTAAAAGATAAATATTCATTTTAGGGAGAGTTAAGATTTCTACATTGAAGGTATATCATTCTAAATTTTAATCTCTACCACATTTTGAAAGATGAATGACTTTCGGATGTGAATTTTTTTTTCTTAAACGTTCAAACCACTTCGTGTTCTCGAAAGGTTTTATGAATTTCGAAGTGTGATTTTAAATGTTTTTCATATAAGTGCTTTCATGTATAACTGATCGTGTGTTTCTAAAAGGCTAATACTTGTGTATTGTCTTTTCTATATACTGTCATGTATTCATACACACTGGTTCAGTATTTTTTATTGACTTTGTTATTACCATGTCTCTAAAAGATAAATCTTTCAATGGTAATACTCCCATTTGAGTTTCAAAGTTGATTGAGTGTCAGACGTCATTTCTTAATAACTGTGTGCTTTCATTGTTCATAGTTTATATTTGTTCATATAAATACATCTCAATTCTTTGATATCTCAATATTTTTCTTCAGATTCTCAAAACATTTCTATTAATTTCATGTTATTCATTCATTCAAACTGTTTTGAGAGATCTTAAATGTTCCAATTGCTCAAATCTCATTCTTATTTTTATTGAGCATACATTTTCTGATAATGATATCTTGTGCTTATCTGTCAAGATAAACTGTTGAGCAACATCACTTTTAGGACAACATTCATGGTATTCAATGTGTAAGCTTATCAGAACTTCTAAGGATTTACGTTAACCTGTATTTCCTACCCAAGAAGTTATCCCGAGTGATTAAGGGGAGAAGGGTTAAATGAATAGAGAGTGGGTGTGTGCTGAGGTAAAATGTGAAAGAGAGTTTAGTTAGAAGTGAGCTCAAATGTTTAAAAGAAACAGGGTGAGAGATCAGAGTAAAAGAATATCGAACTCTGCACCAACTTTTTCTGAGCCGGGCCGCCACATAATCTGTTGTTTCAAAATTATTTCGTGAACTTCATTGAAACAAGCAACTAGCCCATGCCAACTCTTGTTAAAAGCCCACCAGCTACTCATCTTTTTCTCAACAAAAATATGTTTCAGATTTTTTTTAGGGAAGCAACACATCTACTATCAGATCTTCATTTGGAAGATGTTGATATTGAAACAGAAGGAAGTTGCCCCACCTTCGACCCTTTATCATGCACATTGAGTCTATGAAATACTTTTGTTGTCTCAATAGTTTACATATTTTGAGCCTGTTCAATCTTTAAATGCTTCAACCATTCTACACGTGCACGAGCACACAAGGAATATGTTTTCTTGTCATACCATTCATAGAAAATTCCTTTGTGGTTTTTCAATGATTGAATGGAAACCCTAGGGGAGTGATCATAAAAAAAGCTCATTTCCAATGTACATTCGTTGTACACAGTGGCTCCGTGCTACTAACAGGTATGTTAACTGATCATATGTTGATTTAGGGTTACCAATCTTAATTTGTCTGAATTTGAAAAGATTCGGATGAATACATTTATGAATTGATGACAGAATGTTCATATCAGATCAGACGGAGATCATATTCTCTTTGGGGGAGATTGTCTATTTTCTTGAATGAGGAGATTGTCTCTATCTCATGAAGACTATTCTTATGTTGATGTATGGGGAATATCAAATAAAAAAGGGAGAGATGTTAAAATTGCTTAAGTTTTTATGATTTTGATTTCTCAAAATTCATCAAAAAGGGGGAGATGATTCAAAGTTCAGTTTCAGAAGAAATTCAAGTCAAGTGAAAGTCGTAAAGCAAAGAGAATTCAATTTCAAAGTGTCAAAGCAAGACATCTGATGAAAAAAGTTCAAAATTCAAAGCAAATGTGAAGATAATTTCTGAGAGATAGATACACATCTTTATTCAAAGAGGGAGATTGAAAAGAGTTCAAGTTTTGAAGTGTCAAAGTTTGCTAAGAGATATAAAGCAACTCAATTGAAGGTAAATCCAAAGGGGAAGATTCATTCAAAGAAATGAGAAAGTTTGTTCAAAGGCATAAAGAGTTTCAAAGATTCAAAGTTGTGGAAGCCATAAAGTTGAAGATTTTTCAAGAGAAAGATGACCTGAAGATTATTGTCATTTTTTTTAATCTTGAATCCAAATGGGGAGATTGTTAAGTCAGAATTGTATTCAATATTAAATGAGGGGTCAAAGTTATAAAGTTATAAAAATGTAAGGGTTTAGTTGTTAAAAGGCTTGTAAGTCAATGTCTTTGACTTTGAAAATAGTTATAGTTGTGAGGTCATGTTGACCATATAAATAGGAGAGTCTTGTTAATATTGTTTACATGCGTGAGAAAACAGATTGATAGAGAATAGTGAAGAACTCGCATCAAGCTTATAGAGAGAGAAAAACACACACACGTGGACTTGTGGCACTCAGTATCATTTGTGACTAGAGATCATTGTAATAATTGTTTGAATCAATACAAGAATGATTTCTACATATTCTGTGATTGTTTGATTGCTTGGATCTGGAAATCTCAATTGCTCGATCCACTGAGATAAAAAATGATAGACTCGACAGACAACCCCAAACCAAACATAAAATTGTCCTCAATGTTACTAACAATGAAATGCAAGTAAAAACAAACATAAAATATGCGGTTTAAGTACAGTCATCCAAATTAAACAGACAAGTTTAGAGTTCAATGGAAAGGATAAAATGAAATTGACCAACCCTCAATCGTCATGTGCGCGGAAACAAGATGTTGAAGCACTAGGAGGTTGCCTCCTTTGTCGTCTGGCAGGTGGCGGGTTTGAAGGACCTGCTTCATTTGGATCTGGCTCTCCCGTGATTAAATGTTGTATCTCTGTGAAACGTTGCTTCATCCTCTGCTCCATCAAGTAAAAGCGGTTGTTGAAGAATCATTCCAGCCCTTAAACGTCGGTCGGTAATGTTTTATCTCGATTGTCAGCTGCTGGGTGATAGTCCTCATCGTCTTCATCATTTGCATCCAAGTCGTCGACCCCAGCTGGTATATCCATTTCTTCGTTGGTGACAGCATTCCGCCTATCAAATCTTTCGGTCTCGCGGACTTGAGCATTATAAGTGACTCGATCGAAAGGTGCGAGTGGTCAGAGAGTTGGTCCGACCGTGCAACCAGCATCCCTGCAAAACTTTGTAGTTAGTGAAGGGAAAGGCAAGATACCAGTAGTATTGGTGTCAGAAGCTGCTTCGATCATTTGTAGCTGAATTATGTGGCCTATATCCATCGGTAGGTTGAATTAGACGCAATAGAGGATCTTGGCTTCATGAGCATCAACTGTGGTTTCGTGCGTGGAAGGAACTAAATTGCATTTTAGGAATTTCATCCATAAGGCAATTTCGGGCCAGAGCTCACTCTTCTTGATTTCATCTTCCTTTGGGACCCAATGCATCCGGCCGCTCCTACGCAACGTCGAGGACAACACCTCACTATGATCTTCATGTAATTCGACTCCTTGGATGGGTGATATCCCATAAGTCATCGCGATGGTTGGGAAGAGGGATTCCATAGTGGGCACAATTGGCGTCCATCGATAGGCGAACTACTTTATCCCTAACCAACATTGAATGGTATTCATTGAATGTTGGTGGGATCATGGATGCGTAGAACTCTAGGACTAAAGCCGGATCATATGGCTCTGGTTGTGCCACATAATTTTGCCATCCCCTTTCCTCAGCAATCTCCCGAACTCGTTGGTTAGGTATCTCGTTTAGCTTCATCCCACATTCCGAATGAATTGGGCGTCTGTGGAATAGTTCTTGGCATTGGTCCAATTGATGGTTGGTCACTTCTATTAGTGCTTCACACTCACCTCGGCCGAGGTTGTAGTAATGTAACCATCATCCTGCCGTATCTGGGTTGGTGCGAACCATCTTGCCTTGAGGGATTGGAAGATGATAGAGTAGGCAATAGAGTGAAAAACCTTGCACAATATGGTCGATTTATGCCTTGGAAGTAATTTTTGGTGATAAATCGGCTCTAAGAAGTGTTAGGGTTTGAAAGATTATTAATGGAGGCCAAAAACCCTCTTTTATAACTGCACAGGCTACGGGCACGGATGCTCGCTCAGTTCCATCCATGCGGTGGGACGCGCAGAGCACTGGAGTCTCGTACCTTTCAACATTCGGCGCGAATGGTTGCGCGGCTTGATCCGCTCGGAGAGATGCGCCAAGCACCAGTTTGATGATCGAACAGTGTTGTGCGCTGATGCTGGCGTGGTTGCTCTAGCACGGTGATACACGCCGAGCACTGGAATGTGCATGTTCTTCTCCCGCGTGGATGTTGGCACGACTTGGCCTGCGCAGATGAACACACCAAGCACTGTTCAATTTTCCATCTTTTCTGCTCTTCGCTCTAAGCTTCTTCAAACTGCAACTTCAGGTAAAACTAAAATAGAGAAAATAACACACAAATAATGAACCAAAAATAAAAGCTAGCCTACGGTGGGTTGCCTCCCATCCAGCACCTTGTTTAAAGTCGTGGCTCGACCTTTCTCCATGTTCACTCCTTAGGCTCATCTAAGTATACGCTTGAGATATTGGTAGATTCACCTCCGATGTATGGTTTAATTCTCTGACCATTCACCTTAAACTTCTGCCAATCGGTTCCTTCAAGCTCTACTACACCGTAGGGAGACACTTCCACCACTTTAAATGACCCTGACCACTTCGACTTCAGTTTACCTGGGAACAAGCACAATCGTGAGTTAAACAAAAGAACATTCATACCTGGAGTAATTACCTTTTCACGAAGATGCCGGTCATGGAATTTCTTAGTTCGTTCCTTGTAGATCGTTTCATTCTCGTATGCATCCAACCAGATCTCTTCTAATTCATTTAATTGTAAGAATCTTCTCCTTCCAGCCGCATCTAACCCCATGTTCAGCTGCTTAATTGCCCAATATGCTCTATGTTCTAACTCCACAGCTAAATGGCACGATTTCCCAAATACCAATCGGTACGGTGTTGTCCCGAGTGGTGTCTTAAATGCCGTCCGGTAGGCCCAAAGCTCGTCATCTAGCTTAGATAACCAATCCTTGCGAGATGTGTTTACTGTCTTCTCTAGGATTTGCTTTAACTCTCGTTTTGATACCTCGGCTAATCCGTTTGCTTAAGGATGGTAAGTTGTAGTGACCTTATGTTTCACCGAGTACTTATTCAATACTACGTCAAGGTACCGATTACAAAAGTGACTACCTCCGTCACTTATTAGTTCTCTTGGAACTCCAAACCGTGAGAAATATTCTTCCACAAAAAGTTGATCACCACCTTGGAGTCGTTTGTGGGGGTTGTGATTGCTTTGACCCACTTAGAAACATAATCAATTACCACCAAGATGTACTCATTACGGTATTAGTTCGGGAACGGTCCCATGAAATCAATCCCCCACACGTCGAATAACTCAACCTCCATAAATACCTTCATGGGCATCTTATCCCTCTTAGAAATGGTGCCAACTCTCTTACAGCGGTCACAACTAGAAATAAACTCCCGAACTTCCTTGAACATCGATGGTCAAAAGAACCCGGATTGTATTACCTTCGCCACCATTCGGTCTGTGCTGAAATGACCTCCACACTCTAAAGCATGAAAATGGTGCAAAATATCGGTCTTCTCCTTGTCCGGTACACACCTTCGAATCATCCCATCGGCACATATTGTACAAATATGGTTCATCCCAATAATATTGTTGTATATCTGAAAGGAATTTCTTCCTTTGATATGAATTCAGATTGTAGGGCATGACCGACCCCACCAAGTAATTAACTAAATCTGCATACCAGGGCTCTGAATGACTTACCTTTAGCAACTGCTTGTCCGGAAAAAAATCATTGATGATAGAACTATCTTTCTCTCCATTTTCCTCGAGTCTTGATAAGTGATCGGCTACTGTGTTTTCTGACCCTTTCTTGTCCAGAATCTCTAAATCAAACTCTTGAAGTAGTAACACCCACTGGATGAGTCTTGGCTTAGCATCTTTCTTTGCCATCAAGTACTTCAGAGTTGCATGATCGATATAGACTATCACCTTGGCACCAACCAAATATGACCGGAATTTCTCGCAAGCATAGACAATTGCGAGTAATGCCTTTTTGGTTGTGGCATAGTTGATTTGAGCTTCATCGAGTGTCTTGCTAGCATAATAGATGACGTGCATCTTCTTGTCTTTCTTTTGGCCCAATACCGCTCCAACTGCAATATTGCTCGCATCACACATGAGAGTGAACGGAAGACTCCAATCAGGTGCTGTAAGGATTTGTGCTGAAATCAACTCTTTCTTCAACCTATCAAAAGTAGACATTCATTCATTATTAAATTCAACTTTAGCATCTTTAAGAAGTAACGAACACAAAGGTTTAGTAATTTTGAGAAATCCTTTATAAATCGCTGGTAGAAACCGGCGTGTCCCAAGAAGCTTCTAACTCCCTTGACCGAATTTGGATATGGCAAATTCTCAATTACGGTCACCTTCGCTTTGTCCACTTCAATTCCCGCCTTTGATATCTTATGGCCAAACACTATTCCTTCCGTTACCATGAAGTGACATTTCTCCTATTTCAACACTAAGCTCGTCTCCTTGCACCTTCGTAAAACGACCTCTAAACTTGCTAAACACGTATCAAATGAGGATCCAAATACCAAAAAATCATCCATAAAGATCTCTATACTTCGTTCCACCATATCTGAGAAGATAGCCATCATACACCTCTGAAAGGTTGCTGGAGCATTACACAAACCGAATGGCATCCGTCGATAGCCAAACGTACCATAAAGGCATGTAAAAGTCGTCTTGGCTTGGTCTTCTGGTGCGATTGGTATCTGATTATATCCGGAATACCCATCTAGGAAGCAATAGTATTCATGCCCCGCCAGTCGCTCGAGCATTTGATCAATAAATGGAAGTGGAAAATGATCCTTTTGGGTAGCATCATTCAACTTTCGATAGTCAATACACACTCTACACCATGTAACAGTCCGAGAAGGGATTAATTCATTGTTGTTGTTCTTCACTACGGTAATACCACCCTTCTTCGGTTCTACTTGTACTGGACTTACCCACGGACTGTCAGGAGTTGGGTAAATGATCCCAACATTGAGAAGTTTCAATATCTCCTTTCGAACCACTTCCCTCATGTTCGGGTTCAACCGACTTTGGTGCTGAACAACTGGTCGATGTCCTTCCTCCAAATTGATGCGATGGGTGCAAAAAGTTGGACTTAAGCCTTTGAGATTGGCTATCATCCATCCAATTATAGTTTGGTGCTCGCGAAGAACTCGAAGTAGCTTATCTTTATTTTCCGCAGTTAACTGAGCTGATATGATTATCGGCAATGTCTCTCCATCCCCCAAATATGCATACTCTAAATGCGATGGTAACTGCTTTAATTCCAACTGAGGGGGTACTTTTGATGATGTTTGAGACTTTGGGATTGGTGTTCCCAAATCCTCAACTGCTGGTTTGCGATGCCCCTTGTAGTTAGTTAATGCATTTAATTGCATTACAACTTCGCTCCTTGAATCATAATCAGTACCCGTCAGTGCATTCTGCAACAAATCTTTTGATACTAGCAAATCTCCACTTTCTCGCAACACTGTCTCAATAGCACTCACGTGGTAGCATTCATTTGACTCCATTTTTTGTTTGGCCACCTAAAATACATTGAATACGACCTCTTCTTCACCAACTCTGAGTGTAAGCCTTCCTCCTCTCACATCGATCAACGCTCCACCCGTGGCTAAAAATGGTCTACCAAGGATCAAAGGTATCTCTTTGTCTTCATCCATGTCAAGCACCACAAAATCCACTAGGAAGTTAAACTTTTCCACCTTGATGAGGACATCTTCTATCACTCCATATGGATACTTTATCGACCTGTCAGCAAGCTGTAGAGTGACATTTGTGGGTTGCACCTTTCACCAAGTTTCCTAAAAATAGATAATGGTATTAAGTTAATACTTGCACCTAAATCACATAATGCCTTACTAAACTCAGAATTTCCTATATGAACAGGAATAGTAAAACTCCCTTGATCCTTCAGTTTAGGTGGAAGCTTGTGCTGGATGATGGCACTACATTCTTCAGTTAGTGTCACGGTAGCCTGCTCCTCAATTTTCCTTTTATTAGAGAGGATGTCCTTCAGGAATTTTACATAAGATGGCATTTGTGCCAAAGCATCTGCAAAAGGAATGTTAATATGCAGTTTTTTAAAAACTTCAAGAAATTTAGCAAAATTAACATCGTCCTTATGAGCTTTGAGACCGTTAGGGAATGGCACTTTTGGTGCTATTGGCTTGACCGGAGGTTTTTTTATCTCTTTCTGGCTCCTTCCCCTTTTCCTTAGCATCCGGTTTCTCCATCTCGATGTTATCGTCAACTGCCTCCTCATCTTCTTCAGCAACTTTTTCTGACTCTTTACTTTCATCTACCATCACCGGTTCTCTAGTCGGATCTCCTCTTAACTCTTTACCACTTCGCAACTGTATTGCATTACAATTTTCCCGTGGCTTTTTCTTCGTCTGACTCAGAAATTGGCCTTCGACTCGTGACTGTAATGCCTCAGCTATCTGGCCCATTTGATGCTCTAGAATTTGAATGGATGCGGTGTTTTGATCAGTCATCGCCTTCACCGTACTCACTGTGTTAGTTAAGGTGCTCACAGATGATGTGATTCCCTCCACGGTTGTGTCCATCTTTGAGATGAATTTCATCATCATCTCTTCCAGTCCCGACTTCTTCTCTAAATTTTGCCTTTCTTCTTGTCTCCTATGGTTGTGACCTGGATGATGATAAACATTATTAGAATTTGATGAAGAAGAGAAATTAGAATTATTACCAAACTGTTGTTGTTGTTGTCCCATGGTTTCTCTTGGACCATTCTGAGGTTGGCTCCATGAGAAATTAGGGTGTCTCTTCCATCCTTCATTATACGTATTGGAGAAGGGGTCATTTCTTTGGCGGTTGTGGTTCTGAAAGAAGTTCACTTGTCCCGGCGACTCAAACGACGAGTATTGATTAGATGTCCCATCAATTGGCATTGGGTTTTGCATAGATGTGCCCTTCAGTTGGATGGTGATGGCGGCCAACTGGGCTTTAATTTGCCTCAAGTCATCTAAATCGTGAACACTAGCTACCTTTCTAACACTCGACCATGGAGTGGAGTAGCTATGTTCCAAAAAGTTCTCTATCAACTCCCAAGTTTCCTCATAAGTTTTGTTCATGGTGATATCATTCTTGAACTGAGGAAGTAACCCTCCAAAGAAAGTTTGGATGATGTTAAGGTGTTTTATATGTTAAATAGAAGTTCAGGGTGCAAAATGTAATTATTATAAAGTTTTATTAGTTAGTTGGGCCTAAAGCCCATTAGCCCATTCTTTTGTAAGTGCCAAGTATATAAGGCGTTTTCTAGTTCATTTATCAATTTAGTCTCATTATTTTCATAATCCTTTAGTCAATAGGTTTACTCTGCTTATCAGATTATTTCTCTATAAACCTAAACCTTTTATTGAAGATGAATCATATGACTAAAGGTTGTGGCAAGATTATTGTTCTTTATTGATTAATTATTATTGATTTGTTCGTGATTGCACTGTACTGGGATCTACAATTGGTATAAGAGCAAAGAGACAGAAGGTTTGATCCAAAAAGGTTTGTCTAAAACCCTTTGATCGACTATTTTCATCAATCGTATTTATCTGTTTATCTGATATAGTTTGTGTTCTTGCCTAATTGATCTGCTAAGATTTGTTTGATCTGATTATCTGCAAAACAAATTGATTAATCTGTTTTATGCACTATCGTTTTTCAAAATCAATTTATAAATATCGGTCGATTAAACTTAGGTTGAGTTCAGTTTGAAATCGATTTTTGTTCTGGGTTTTAGTTCGGTCGATTTTTCTGGAATATTAGTCCATTCGGTCGAATTGATTGATAAATTGTTTTCTGAGTTAAGGCAGGTCGACTGTTTTTTGGGATTCGGTCGACTCTGTGTGTTCTTTAAAAATCAAATTTTTTTTTTGAGTTTCTGTGTTAAGATCGATCGATTGGGTTGATCTAAACTTGATTTTCTGTAAAAATCATATATGGATTTTGGGGTCGAGCGATTGATTTTTCTGGGTCCATCTTTCTTCAAATTCATTGAGTTTATCGGCCTTTAATCATATCTGTTATCGTTTTGTGGTTATCTGTTAATCGATAAGTTTTTATCATCGACTGACCCTATTGACCGGACCCCTGCGACCGGTACAGTGTTCGACCGGTACCCTGCTTGACCGGTACATTGTTGACCAGTATATTGTTTGACCAGTGCCCCGTCTTGACCGGTGCATTGTTTGACCGGTACTCTATTTGACCGGTCCATTGTTCGACCGGTACTCTGTTTGACCGATACTCACCGGTCGACCGGTACTCAGCAACCGGTACCCTTTGTGGATCGGTATCTCTGTCGACCGGACCTCTGCTCGACCGGTCCCCTGCTCGACCGGGTCCTTGCTCGACCGGGTCCTTGTCCTGCTTATTTTATATAAATTGTTTTTGGATCATCTTGTTTGTCTCACGATCGCTACAGTGCATTTTAAGTTTAAAGAGATAAGATGAATTCGAGAGACGCCTTAGCCATCGGTTCAGATCAAAAACCCTCGGTGCTCTATCAGGGAGAATACCCACAATGGCATGATTGCTTCATGAACTTTATCGAAGCGAAATCCAACTACGAGGAAATATTCAAATGTCTGAAAGAGGGGCCGCAACCCTGGCCAATGAAAGTCGTGGCTGGAAACCCAACCGAAGGTCGACCAGACCGTTCGGTTCGGAAAATACTCAGTGAGTTTAACCCTCCAGAAAAGAGCATGTTTGAGGCCGAAAAGCATGCAAAGTCCTATCTTCTACAAATTCTACCCAACGACATATATGCCTACATCGATAGTTACAAGGAGACTGCAAAAGGAATGTGGGACCAGATTGAGAAGATGATGATGGGTAGCAGAATAAACAATCAGCTGCAGGTGACAAATTGCATCACCCGATATGATGGCTTCAAAGCAAGAAAAGGCGAGACGCTCACATAAACCTATGAACAGTTCAACCTGTTTCTGAACGATCTTCAGAAAAACAAGATCACGAAGACGAACACCGAGAACAACATCAAGTTCTTGAACAATATCTAGCCTGAATGGAAGCCGTTCGTCTCTCATATCCGTCATACTCAAACCCTGGAGACGATTCCTCTACACGAATTATATGAAATGCTTCTCCAGGATGAAGAGGAAGTTCTTGAGTTGATGGGAAATCAAAAGGCAGATGAAAAGCCAGTGGTTGATCCGTTAGCGATTGTATCAGATAAGAGAGGTAAATCTGTCAGTCGCGCGCCTGAAAAGGATTCAGTAAAAAGTGATTATGAACCCGAAGATCCTGACAGTGACTCGGATCCAGAATACACTCAGATTAAAGAAGCTGTGTTTTTCTTAACGCAAGCGTTCCAGAAGAGGAAATTCTTCAACAAGTCTTCATCAAACAAGCAAAAATACTCCAATACTCCTCTCAATCGACGTGATCATAAAGAGAAGTATGAAGGGAAGAGACGCGTTGATGAAGGAAAGAAGACTGAGAAAAGGCCTGATGAGAAAGCGAAATAGGAGCCGATCAAATGCTATAACTGTGGTCGGTTGGGTCACTTTGCCAAAGATTGTCGCAAGCCTGTCGTGCGCAACTCAGATTACTATAAAGCCAAGATGCTGCTGGCCAAAGAAAAGGAAGTAGGTAAGGCTCTCATGGCAGAAGATGACTATTGGATGAACGTATCTGATGAAGAAGATGATGATGCTGAAGCACATCTGTGTTTCATGGGCAAGCACTCAACACAGTCCGATACTGATAATGATGATCGTGATTCCCCATGTCAGGTATGTGCTTCTTACCTAGAAGCCTTAATTGAACAGATGCAAATCACTGTGCACAAATTAGACTCCTGCAAGCTAACCATAAAAGAAAATGAACAACTCATCTCATCTCTAGAAAAACGTGTGTCTGCACAGTCTGAATATATTGAACAACAAAGCATAGATATTTCTGGCAACCTGTGCATAATTTCAAATTTAAAAGAAGAGTGTGAGAGTTGTTCAAAAGAATCAAAAGAATTAAAGACCAAAGTAGATGATCTTACCTATGAGCTACGTATGTCAGAAAATGAGAAAATTGATATTGTGACTCAAAGCGTGGCTTACAAAAATGAAAATCAAAGGCTATCTAATCAATTAAAGGATCTTGAACGAAAACTTTATAAAATTGGTCAATCTCATCAAATGCTGAATCTAATTGCACCAAAAGAACCCAAGTATGCGGATACGGGTATCGGTTACGATAATCCATGTTATCTGAAAAAGGCCTTATCTAAAGTTCCTACGTTATATGCGTTCAAATTTTTTGGAATAGATAAAACCTACCCAGAGTATAAAATCAATTGGACCGAGCCACTTGATGATGAGGACACAGAACAGGACAATTTGCGATGGAAGAACTCTTCCAAAATTCAACTTCCTTTTGTTTATGATTCTTTGAATGCATCTTACAACGCTGAAAAATCCTGCTTCCTGTCAAATGACTATTTTCGAAGCTACACTCAAGCTGAACTAGATGCTAAAACCGTTGAAACTGAGGAGGAACTAATAGACCATAAAGTTTATGTTCCACCTCTGATGCTAAAACCGTTGAAGCTGAACTAGAAGAGTCATTTGAACAGGAGAGGAACATTTTTCAAAAGGAAAAACAAGAGCTTATATCCCAAATTGAGTGTCTCAATTCCGATAAAAAGGAAACTGTGTCGGAGGAGGAAAAGGAATTCTTTCAGACAAAAATAAAGAGGCTGAATTCACAACTGGCTGCTGTGGCGGCAAATCTGGTGAAAGAGCGACTTCTCAAAGCTCAGCCTCAAGCTAAGCTTGAAATTCTCCAAGTTGAGAAAATTCATTTGTATGAAAATACCTATCCATCCTCGGATACATCTTTCTGTAAAGCCTTTATGGGTGACTCGTCACCAAATTTTTCAAACAAAGGAAAAGAGCCTCAGTCTTTAGAAACGGATCAATGTTCTGATTTTCAAAATGCTTCCGCCTATAATCCGCTTAAAGAAACAAATCCTTCTGATGTCCTGAAATCGTCAAGTGACAAGGCTCCTTCTAATGAGAAAATGGAATTTTCAGCATCCTTGAATTCTGAGGTGTGCCTAGATAGTCAATTGGACCAATTTGATTTTAATCCTTCTCTACCAAGTCACGTTGATTTTCTAACTTCTTCTTGTGAGCCTCCGGTAAAATTTTACAAGGGTGAATGTTCCACATCTGCCCCACAAAACTCTTCTGTGAATAATTCTTCAAATTCTAAATCCAAAAGACGTTCACAGAAGAAGAAAAAGATCGGTCGTTATAAAAAGCAACAATCATCAAAATTCAAATCTTCTGACTATGGGTTTAACGGTCTTTCAGATACTTTTGGTCGACGCAAAGAAGTCAAATATGCGTGGGTAGCTAAGAAGTCTAAGGAGAGCACGACGACGCCAGAATTAGTTAATCCAACTTTAAATTCAAGGAAAAACAATAACAGTCATGATATTTTTAATTCCAAACCTTTGGTTGAATGTAATGGATTTTTTCCTTTAAAAGTTTATTCCATTAAGCAATTACTTCAACTGTCTCATGATTATATTTGTTGCTCCTACTGTGGATTGAATGATTTTGTTGATCGTAGATTTACATCTGATTGGTTTGGGTCGTATCATGTTTCTAATTATCATTCCAAGTTTGATGCTCCCCGCCATAGAAACAGACCCAAGTCCAAACGGGTCTCCCAGTCGGGTGTTAAGTCTAATCCAAAAGGACCCATTTACGAATGGGTACCTAAAAGGCATTAACTTGTTTTGCAGGACGGTCATGTGTGGTATTTAGATTCTGGCTGCTCCAAGCACATGACCGGAAGAAAGGAGCTTCTCACAAACTTCACCGAGAAGTTTTGTGGAAATGTGTGATTTGGGAATGATCATTATTCTCCCATTATGGGTTATAGCGATATCGTTAAGGACAATCTCACAATCAAGAAAGTGTCCTACGTCGAAGGTCTTGGTCACAACATGTTCAGCATCGATCAATTCTGCGATAAGAATCTAGAGTTCACCTTCAAAGCAAAAAGGTGCAGCGTTCAGACTGAAGATGGAAAAGAAATTGTTGCTGGAACGCGTCGCACAAATCTCTACATGATAGACCTCTCGTCTGTGAAAGCAGATAAGGAAGTTTGTTTGATGTCCAAAGCCTCAGCCGAACAAAACTGGTTATGGCATCGTAGACTCTCGCACCTAAACTTCAAGACTATCAATAAGTTGGTGCTCGGTAGACACATGAGAGGAATGCCAGATCTTAAGTTTGAAAAAAATCATTTGTGTGCCGCCTGTGAAATGGGCAAGATGAAGAAGGCTTCTGACAAGCCTAAAGCCACTCCTAGTACTTCTTGGTCCCTCGAACTCATTCATATGGATTTGTGTGGACCGATGCGCATTCAGAGTATCAATCACAAGAAGTATGTCCTAGTGATGGTTGATGACTATTCTCGCTACACGTGGATTAGATTTCTTCGTTCAAAGGATGAAACCCCCGAGCTGATCATTTCTCTTCTGAAGAGCATTCAAGTCAGTTTCAACCAATCAGTTCAGACCATTCAGACGGATAACGACACAGAGTTTAAGAATCAAGTGCTCACTAGTTACCTGACGTCAGTGGGTATTACCCATACTTTCTCAGCTGCTCGTACTCCTCAACAAAACAGGGTAGTAGAGCGCCGTAATCGAACTCTTGTCGAAGCCGCACGCACGATGTTATCTTAGTCCAAGCTCCCGCTACATCTATGGGCAGAAGCAGTTGCTACTGCATGCTACACGTAAAACCGTACTATCATCAATAAGCGGTTCAACAAGACCTCATACGAGATCATCAACAAACGCATCCCGAACATCAACTACTTCCATGCATTCGGATGCACGTGCTTCGTACTGAATGACAAGGACGATCTTGGCAAACTCAGCCCAAAAATGGACGAAGTAGTGTTCATCGGCTATTCACAGCAAGCCAAAGCTTACAGAGTCTACAACAAACGGACAAAGACCGTCCTTGAGAGTGTAAACGTGACTTTTGACGAGGCCGCTGATATGGCTTCTGAACACCTCAGTTCAGAACCCGCTTTAACTGGTGTGTTAGCTTCTGGACAATTATGTTCAGGAACTACACAAACTCCAGTAAATCCAGATCAAGCGTCTACGTCAAGAGCACATCTTTCAGATTTGGATTTACTTTTTGAGTATTTCTATGATGACTTGTTTAATACTAAGACTAATGCTATATCATGTAACAGGAATGCTGCTCAAGCACCAGAAGTGAAATAGGTCACTGGTCCAGCCGACTCAGGTGGGCCAACCTCGCCTGGTGCTTCCCCATCTACTGTCAATGAATCAGCATCCCCGAGCTCGAGTGATACCCATCCTATCTCTCAAGTTCCTACTGAAGCACCGGCAACAGTTGGACCTCCTGAACCGACCCCTGCTGAAGGTGCTCATGAAGTTCTTTCTCCGGCAATCCCGGATCCCGTTATAGTTTCATCACCCGCTGAGTCGTCCTCTGCTACTCGCTCGAGATTGATGAGATTATAAATTCCGAGTTTACGGCTCCAGATTATCATCCCGATGTACAGATTTCTGTTGGGATACCGCTTTTGACATATACTGCAGATCACCCTGATCTTCCTCAATCAGATATTCCTGTTCGATCTCCTCCTGCATCACCAATTTTGAGAACAGATCGTCCTCCGCCAGTTCAGCCGTCCAAATGGGAAAGGGTCAGAATTAAAGTTCCATTTCTGGAAGAAAGTCAGAAGAAGATCTTTTCCCATTAGATTCGAGAATATGATGAAGTCCTGGTTCATGGTCTCTAGTCGATGAAAAGCAGGGAAAAGCAGTGCAAAATTTTGTTTGTGTATAACTACTTCAAAGACAGGTACAACAAGACAAAGCTCAGAATTACATCTGTCGATCAGATTCATGCTTGTTACTTCAAGGGCGTAAAGTACTCTTTCTTCGTTGTGACAAGAGAAGATGATAAACAGTGGAGTTTTTCTGAAGCCGATTTTCCACTTCTTGAACCACAAGATATGCTATTTCTGCTTAGAGACTTTAAGACCATAACTATCAGACCAGGGGAAGTTATAGATGCACTCGAAACTGTCAAGAGATACATGAAGTGTGCAATGAAGCTTGCCTCGATAGAAGATTTTCAGATCGGGTTAGAAAGCAATCAACCGAAGATCAATCTGCTTAAACCTGATTTGAGGATTCCTTCTGATGCCCAGAATGTACCAGCCTTCACTGTCCTTATGTTTCCAGAATTCGGCATGACATACGCGAACGACAAAGGTGATATGCGTTTTATCCGATTCAGTCAGATTGCCAAATTCTGCGATGGTACTTTGATGTTGCTTAAAGACAAGTTGAAGCGTGAAGTTGATCAAGATGAAAAAGGTATTCAACTTCTGGATCCGAAATACAAGAAGCTTATTCTTGAAGCACTGGGTGTTATCATAGAGCGACTGGAGTACAGAACTACAATGCGATATTTCGAGATCAGTTTTTGGTTTCGAAAGACATATGTTCCAAACTGGCATGATTTCGAACTTCTATTTAAAGGGGTAGATTGTTAGGGTGTTTTATATGTTAAATAGAAGTTCAGGGTGCAAAATGTAATTATTCTAAAGTTTTATTAGTTAGTTGGGCCTAAAGCCCATTAGCTCATTATTTTGTAAGCGCCAAGTATATAAGGCGTTTTCTAGTTCATTTATCATTTTAGTCTCATTATTTTCATAATCCTTTAGTCAATAGGTTTACTCTGCTTATCAAATTATTTCTCTGTAAACCTAAACCTTTTATTGAAGATCAATCATATGACTAAAGGTTGTGGCAAGATTATTGTTCTTTATTGATTAATTATTATTGATTTATTCGTGATTGCACTGTACTGGGATCTACAGATGATTATCCACCCATGTAGCCCGTGATGGGGGCATCTCTTTAGCATCGCCTTGTATCTCTCCTAAGCCTTGTATAACGACTCTTTGTCCCATTGAGCAAAATGGGTGATTTCCGCCAAGAGTTGAGCTGTAAGGCCCGGAGGAAAGAACTTGTTCAAGAAAGTGGACATCATCTCGTCCCAATTGTTAATTTGCCCCAGTGGAAAATTTTCTTCCCAAGTAGCGGCTCGGTCTCTGAGAGAATAGGGAATAATCTTAACTTGATTGCATCGAATGGCACTCCGTTCATTTTAATTTTCTCAAATGAACGGAGGTGACTGTAAGGATCTTCTGATTCCAACCCTCCGAATTGATGGGCTTGGACGAGTTGAATCATGCCATGACTAATTTCAAATGTGTTCGCTGCCACCGTCGGTGCTTGCACTCCTCTTTGAGCTACTGCCACCGTTTGAGTAGCAAAGTTCCTCATGGGAACTCGATTTGGTGGTGGTGGCGGTGGGTTATTAACCGGGATCTCACTATTTGCTTCATTTCCGACCATTCTTCGTGCTTGTAGATTTCGGGTTTCTCTCCGCAATAAACGCACAATTCTTTCGATTTTCGGGTCTATAGGTTCGAGATCTCTGAAAAGCCTCTTCCTTGGCATAAACCAAAGAGCAACCTACAGACAAGATACACGGCCTTAGACTTCGAAAATGAAATAATTATAAACAAACCGGAAATAAAAGATGTCTAATCTAATAATGTCTATGGCTAGTAGTGATATCAACACAAAACAAGTTCCCCTGCAACGGCACCAAAAACTTGATAAGGTGGGTTTACACCCTCCTTAATCGGAGCACAAGTGTACGGTGTCGAATCAAGTAATACGTACGTAAGTATGAGTATCGAACCAAAGGAACTTGCTATTGAGTACCACAATGACAATATCAATTATTAACTAGACTAACGAAAGATGGATGGTTGTTGAGAAAGTAATTATTCACTTTGTAAAAGAAATAAGGGAATACAAAAAGCTGGGAATGATTATGATTTGGACGAATAAAGAACAAGAGTTGGAGTGTTGGAATCCTCTTGAACATAAAACTTGCATCTATGTGAATTCAAAACTTCGATTAAACTGAATAATGAAAAGCATAATCACAACATCAAAACACTTTATCAAGCTGTATTGAATTCTTTTCAAACCCTTCCATATCTCTCGATCTCCACAATGAATAATTTGAAAAGCTTAGTGATTAATAACAATAAGAATGAAAAATCATATTTCTATCTCCTTTGTATTCAAGACATAAGAGACAAGACTAATCTTAAAAACATTTATCAAAGAATTAAATATTTTACATATCATCTAATAGTTGATCAGACTATTACACGCATTAAGAGCAATCTCAAATGTTTCATAAATCAGAAAAACCTATAATCAAAGCTTCTACGTAGCTACAAACTTAATTGTTCATGATTCAACCAACCCCCACAACATGAAGAGTTTAGCTCATGTTGGGGGTCTTCAAAAGCATAAATGAGTTACAAAAAGTCGAACGATAAATCATTGTTCTCAGAATTAAAGCAACAAAACTCCCTGAAGAAGCAATTCTTCAATCTTCCGTACCCGTCGTATATCGAATCTCCTTGTTCTGATCTTCAATCTCGTGTTTTCTCCTCCAAATCGTCCGCTAATTCCCTTCAAAAATCTCCTATTTTCTCTGTGGTAAGTGATATCACAGCCTCCCTTCAACCTAATTGATATAGGAACAAAACGTAACAATCAGGGGTTTGGCGCGGTCGACCGCGCAGATGGAGTCGCGGCTAATGTCGAGCGGAGGACTGTCCGTAGGACCCACGCGGATGGCCGCGCGGGGGAAGCCGCGCCTCGGGTCGTGCAGAGGACTGTCCGTAGGACCCGCGCAGATTGCCACACGGGTGGAACCACACCTCGGGTCGCGCGAAGCACTGTCTTCTCAAATGCAATTTTTCCAAAAATGGCCTAGAATGCCCAATTCCTCTTCCAATTGACTCACAAATTGTCTGGCTTTGTAAAACCCCGAAGACCTGTACTTTTCTCACAAAAACTTGTTAAAGATTACTATTTTACTTGGAAACTTTCAAAGAAAGGACCGATCTACGATTCAAAATAGTGTCGAAAACGACATTATCACACACCAACTAAAAGCATCATAAATTACGCGTTTTTGAACAATTTTTTGTTTGAAATCAAGAAATTAGATGTTATATATGAACAAAACCCATTTGATACTAAAGACGAAAAATGTTGACATTCACCTACAAAGGGAAGAAATAAAACACTCTGACTAACAGATAACAACAAATAATTATCTCAAACTCCAATAAAATTTGGTTTTCAAAATAATAACTCAAAGGCACAGTTCAGTAGCATATTCTCCTGGCACATTTGCCGGAATTTGATGTGGGTGTTGAACTGATGACGATGACAAAAGAAAGAGAGAGAGCACGAGAGTTTCTAGCTCGTTTTGCAGGAACTGTTCACAATGACGATCGACATTGGCAAAAAGTTGAAGTGATTGTAACCATTGTTTTGTCGGATAAGAAAGGGTGCTTAGTACTTAGAAGGGGGTGGGTGGGAAAGGGCGTGAGGATGATGGATGGAGATTAACTTACCGGAGAAAGGGCAAGGTTTCACCGGAAATGGAATAAGATTGATTTACCGGAGAAGGGGTACGGTTCCACCGAAAAGGGGTTAGAGACTCGCCTGAAATAGGGGTTCTTTTTTTTGGGAAACATGTAATATATATATATATATATATATTATGCACCATGATATTAAAATAAGTAAAATTGAAGAAAAAAAAGTTAAAAAGACCAAGTTGTCCCTAATTTAATGGATGCTTTTAACAAAGTTAGTCAAAGGGATGAAAAAAGAAAAGAATAGTAAACCATAGGGACGAAAACAGTTTTTAAAAACCAAGGACGAAAATCGTTATAAACATCAAACCACAGGGACGAAAATTGTAGTTTACTCTAATATTTAATTAATGGAAAATTGCATGAAAAAGTAACATACTTTGTCTTAATTCCTCTATTGGGTAACGTACCTTCAAAACATCTGTTTTGGTACCTAAGATGTGAAGTTTCAAACATTTAAGTACCTGAGTAACCGGTTTAATCATTAATCGGTCACCATACTGATGTGGCAAGTGATGTAACATCCAACTCAATATTGTTTGCTGGTGTAGCTAGTGACATGGATTCTTAATCTAGAATTTAGTTTTTAATTTATCCCCGGTCTTGATATTACAATTTTATAGATATATAATTTACAAATAATGACAAATTTTAATAAAATAAATAAATTTTAAACTAATGTTTAGATTAAAAAACCATGTCAACAAATAATATTGAGTTGGATGTCACATCACTCACCACATCAGGATTGTAACTGGTTAATGTTTAAACTGTTTACTTATGTACTTAAACGTTTGAAAATTCACATCTTAGGTACCAAAACGGATGTTTTGAAAGTACGTTACCTAAAATAGAAATTAAGACAAAGTACGTTACCTTTTTTATACAATTTGCCTTTAATTAATACAAACAAGATAGTAAAGAAAAATTAAATAATATAATATATTAATTCAAAGAATTTAAAATTGACTATATATATACACTATAAATTTTGACTTTGTTAAAACAAGTTTATAAAAAGTTATATTAATCTATGATTTTAAATAACTATCTATACTATACTATAAAACATTTGATAAAAAAACTTAAAAACAAACTTTTATGCATTATGTACTGTTTATTGATGCATATCACTTAAAATTCAAGATTACACGTAAATGTTGCATTAGTACAACTTTTTAAAGCTGAATGTTTGAATGCATAACTAACTGATAAACATAATCAAATACATGATTAACATCTAATTTAAATATAAAAAGATAAAATACAATTAGGATAATCATTGAATAACAAAATACTAAATTATTATCTTATAAAAAACATTACATTATTAAACCTAAAATAAATTACATCATTATTAAACCTAAATTAAAGTTATAATAAAATAAAATAAAACATATTTATAAAAAAACACTATTGCTTGCTCAAAACCACACAAGGCCGTATCATAAAATAGGCAAAGCCAAACAATACAATGAAACATTAAATGGAGATGTATCACGTTGCATTACGCAAGTACACTTCTAGTTACATATAGGGAATTTGGCCGAAATGACCAAAGTAGGAAGAGGGATTGGTCTCCTAGCCATCCCTCTCCCTGCTTTGCGAATATGTCACTACGCATGTGAAAATAGAGGGGTGCGCAAAAACGGATGGGTGCGCAATTGCGTACCTATGCAATTGCGGTTGTGCGCAATTGCGGTGGCAATAAATGACAATAAATATCACGGTTGGGGTAGGTCTTTCTTTAAGATAAAAGTGCAGACCAGGGGACCATTAACCCCACCTCCGTTTTCTTCATTGAGTTTCTTGGTCGCCACAAGGAAGAAGAACCCCACATCGTTTTATTTTGATCGAAGATTTGGTCGAAGAATCTTGGGACCGCAATGACTGAGGTAAGTCCCTCTCCTTCTACTACTCCCTTGCGCAACCCACGACACCGGTCGACTGACTACATGACACAGCGGCGGGCCCGCCGCAAGGGGTTCCACTGCAACCCCAAATGGCGTCCACCGCCATTGTGGTCCTAAAGTTTTTTCATTTTTGGCCCTTGTAGTTCCAAAAATTTACAGTTTCATCACCAACAGTAGAAATGTTACAATTTAACATGCATTTTTACATGATTTATGTTAGAAATTATAGTTTTGGGCCATTTATCTTAGAAATATACAGTTTTGGTCCCTTTACATTAGAAATGACACTTTAGGTCCCTTTACTTTAGAAATCTACACTTTATTGTCCCTTCACTATAGAAATCTACACTTTAGGTCCTTTTACATTTAAAAATGACACTTTAGGTACATTTACATTAGAAATTTACACTTTAGGTCCCATTACATTAAAAATGACACTTTAGGTCCCTTTAAATTAGAAATTTACTGTTTTGGTCCTTTACTTTATAAACATACACTTTAGGTCCCTCTACTTCAGAAATATACAGTTTTGATCCCTTTACTTTAGCAATTTATAGTTTTGATCCCTTTACATTAGAAATGACACTTTAGGTCCCTTTACTTTAAAAATGTACACTTTAGGTCCCTTTACTTTAGAAATCTACACTTTAGGTCCTTTTACATTTAAAAATGACACTTTAGGTACGTTTACATTAGAACTCTACACTTTAGGTCCCTTTACATTAAAAAATGAAACTTTAGGTCCCTTTAAATTAGATATTTACTGTTTTGGTCATTTACTTTATAAACTTACACTTTAGGTGCTTTTACTTTAAAATTTTACACTTTAGGTCCCTCTACTTTAGAAATCTACACTTTAGGTACCTTTACTTTAGAAATCTACACTTTAGGTGCCTTTACTATTGAAATTTACACTTTAGATCCCTTTACTTTAGATATTGATAATTTAATTGCCTTTACTTTATAAACTTACACTTTAGGTGCCTTTACTTTAAAAATTTACACTTTAGGTCCCTTTACTTTAGAAATATACACTTTAGGTGCCTTTACATTAGAAATCCACACTTTAGGTCCCTTTAAAGTAGAAATTTACATTTTAAGTCCCTTTACATTAGAAATTGACAAATTTGGTCCCTTTAATTTAGAAATTTACACTTTAGGTCCCTGTACATTATAAATTGACACTTTAAGTCCCTTTACTTTAGAAATATACACTTTAAGTGGCTTTAAATTAGAAACTGACACTTTAGGTGGCTTTAAATTAGAAAACGACACTTTAGGTCCCTTTACTTTAGAAATATGCACTTTTGGTGGGATTAGTTTATAAATTTACACTTTAGGTCCCTCTACATTACAAACTGACACTTTTGGTGCCTTTACATAAGTATATATCATTACTATCTAGGGAAGAAGATTTCGATGGTGGATTCGATTCGTAAAAAATTGAACCCCACGTGGACAGCGTTATTTAGGGATACATGTTTCGGTCATTGGTTGGATCTGAACGACACATCTACCGACCCGGTGATGATCCACATCTTCTTACAGACCCAGGTCTTCCCGGATAATGTACGGGATGACGAGATGTTTTTCCATATTGGTGACCACGTGCTTCGGTACGGTCGTGAGGAGTTCTGTCTAATCACAACACTTCGTTTCAGAACCGAACCGAAGATGCATAAGAATAGGTCTGATGGTTTTGTTAGACGAATGTTCTCACAACGAAAGTTAAAAGTGGAGGACATTGAGAATTTATTCAATCTTATCGGCACTGATGAGTGATGACGAGGGTTGGCACCTGATTGATGTCGATTATGAGGTCCGTATTTGTCTCATGATGATTGTTAGTGCACAAATATATGTTCGATACAAGTCAACTCTCATGCTAAATGTTAAAGTCTTTGTAATAAAGTCAAAGTCAAAGTATTAGTGTCTTGTGTTAGTGTTTTGTCTTTGTAAAGTGTTAGGGTATAAATAGATTTTCGTTAGTAGACTCATTAGGCTAAGAGAGACTAGAAGGTCATGCGTGTATTGTTTTAGAGAGAGAAAATATCGAGAGCTTCTTTGTAATCGAATTGGAAATTTGAAATTGAAATCGATTGTTGAATTTGATTGTTGTCATCTTGATTTGCACTGATTGTGGGACACGCAATTGGTATTAGAGCTAACAGAGATTCAGAAATCTTAATCTAATTCAAGATCTTGGTCGACTTTTTCAAGAACGCGCAAGGCTACTGTTCAGATTCGATTCTTGTATATCAGCGATGTATTTAGAAACAGTGTAAAGCTCAAGATGACTTCCAAATATACACTTGCTATTGGCACAGATGTCAAACCACCGGTTCTTTTCAAAGGAGAATATGAACAATGGAAAGACAAGTTTTTAGATTTTGTAGACATACATGCCAATGGAAAGAACATTATGATGTCCATCAAGGAAGGTCCGATGATACCTCTTACCATGGAAATTCCTGATGATGAATCCTCTGACAGTAAAGATGGTAATGTGGACAGAGAACAAAAGACAAAGATAGTACCTAAGGATATTTCTCAGTACATTGAAGAGCAGAAAAACATATATAAGGCTGACAAGCAAGCTAGATCTCTACTCTTGCAAAGCATACCAAATGAGATCTACATAAAAATAGATAGCTACAAGGCAACAGCTAAAAAGATGTGGGATCAATTACAAAAGATGATTATGGGATCCAAAGTTGATAATCAGATGAAAGTAGCCAACTGCATAAACAACTATGAAGAATTTAAAACCAAGGAGAATGAAAGCTTGGAGCACACTTATGAGAGATTTGTCTTGTTGTTGAATGAACTAGCGAAGAACAAAGTGAAAAAGAAGCAGATTGAAAACAATGTCATGTTTTTAAGCATTCTTCAGTCGGAATGGAAGAAACATACACGGAGGATGAAACAGATGAAAGACCTTAGTGACATTGCTCTACATGAAGTATATGAAACACTGAGACAAAATGAAGAGGAAGTTGAAGAAAAAAGAGGAGAGAAGAAAAAGTCTGACAAAGCTGCTCATCCTATTGCCTTGGTAGCGCCGAAGAAAGAAAAAGAGAAGAAGTATAAGAAAAAGAAAGTTGTTATTTCAAATTCTGCTGATTCTGATGATGGGGAAAACTTAAAGCAAGCTATGCTACTACAGACCTCAGTGTTTCAGAAGAAGTTCTACAAGAAGTCGGGATCCAATAGCGAGAGGTACTCGTCAGGGTCGAGAAATTTTGATCATAAAGAAAGGGTGGAAGGAAGAAGGTATGAGGAAAAGAAGTTTGTGGAAAGAAAACCGGAAGAGAAGAAAAAATATTATGCATCCAAGATCTCTAAATCCTAGAGAGAGAAAGTAGAGAGAGAGACAATGTAGCGCAAAGTAAGAATCTGTATTGATGTGGCGTGAAGTGTTACAAGGAACAAGGACCAAAGGGACTTAAATACCCTGGTCAGATACAACACAGTATTAGACACCTAAACACAGTATAAGACCAAGCCTATAAATACAATGATTACTATAAAATCAGACTTAACAATTTCCCCCTTAGTAATCATTGGCGCTGAGATCTTCTAAAACAATCTCCTAAAACAGCACGGACCATCTAAGCGACTTTATCAAGCAATCTGACTTTAAAAAAATTTTCTTCTCAGCATCTTTCAGTTTGAGTTATCTTTGCTTCCTTGACAAAGACTGGACCATTTTGAAATAAACTTGAAAGATCAATCGGTTCATCAACTTGTGCTCTAAACGACACACCTCTTTTAAATGAACTTGAAGAAGCTGTGGTGATCGGAGCTTGAACAACAAAAGATAAGTAAAGTTGAAGAAATTTTGAATCTTGAGCGAATCTTGATCAGCAGATTAACAATTGAGCTCTTTGTCTCTTTATCATCTCCTTAACTTCTTTTAACTTCTCCCCCTCATGACCTTGATGATCTGGATCAACTTGGTCATGCATATGTTGGAGACGAGACAACTTAAGATCTGAAAAATCAAAAAAACAGAGAAACAGGGAAGATTTGTGCGACAAGAAGATGGCACAAAGTTAGGTTTGCGTTAACAGAAGGAAGCGCAAAGTGAGGTTTGCGCGACATGCAGGAAACGCAAAGCTTGTTTTGCGCTAGAAGCTGTTGGCGCAAATTGAGCTTTGCTCTACCAACTGGTGACGCAAATCTGACTTGGAGTCTAAAAAACTTTTACCTGTTAAGCTCTTTGACTCCCCCTACACAAATGCACTAAATTTGACAATTCAAGTTAGCATTCATATAAAGAATCAGATACTCCGCCTCAAAAACAGATATGATCATTAAGAAAATTCTTCTTTTTCACTCCCCCTTGAATAATGCTAAAACCCATTTGTAAAGAAATATGAGAACACAATGAATGTAAACATCAATGTAAAAAAGAAAAATATACTGAAAAAGTATTTTGAAACAACTAAACATATAAAAATTTAAACACTAAACAAATAAAATTCTACTTCGTAAAATATCACATATTTTATCAATCATTTGAAATCAAATGTATGTTGTTGGATACAGAAACAAGTTTCATTGCATATCAAGTTAAGACATGTTCAGTTTCAAAAACTTCCAGCAATCTATTCAGTGTGCTCGCATGCGAACTTCGATTAGCTTCAAGAAAAATGCAATTCTAAAAATATTATAGAGAACTTTGCATGTACTTACACTAAGCCATCAAAAATTAAGACTTTCACAAATTTACAGGTTTATCGCAACTCAAACATATCACCAAGTATCATGAGATGTGTGCTCATTGGCATCTTTTAGCAGTGTGCACATTGGCATCTTCACAAGAGTGTGCTCTTTGGCATCTTTTAAGCTTGTGCGCTTGGGCATCTTTTAATCAAAAAGTTCGGTAAGTAAAGAACATGCCGTAAACGTAACTTTCTATCTGACCCTATTGCAGGATTTGAGTCAGCCGCTCCCAGACCATTGGCCTTAGGGGACTAGGTGTCAAGCACCCCTTGAAACTTACTTTCCCGGATCAGAAAGGCTACATCGACACATCCTAAACCCATTCATACCAGTAGAACATGAATTTCGATCTGGTTCTATAGAAGGACTTGGGTTCGATCACTCCCAGACCAAATGACCTTAGGGGACCAGATGACAAGCATCCCACGGAACTTACTTTCCCAAACCAAAAAGGTCACAAGTACAAACTTTTAAACTTAGAGATTTCTGATTTATACGAATTTAATAATCATCTCAAACACAAGGTTTTACATCTAAGTGCTTAGCCATATTTTCATTACAATCCATAATTCTCACCTTTTAGCTTTTCTAAGCATTGTAAACTATAATTATTCCGAATTACACAACTTTAAAACACAATCAAAAGCTACAAACATGTTACTGACTTTTCGACTTTTGTTAGAGTTGAAATTCGAACATATAACAACTTCAATATAACCAAAGAAATTTGAAAAATTATCCTAAACACACATTTTATTCAAAAGAAAGAAAACTTGTAAAACTTACTTTATAGAATAAAATTTGTAAAGATTTAAACTTTGATTTTTTTTTTAAATTGTGTCTCAAATGAAATATTTTGGGATGAACAAAATTCAGAAGAGATTGAAAAGCTCAGATTCATGAAAATATTTTGAGAAAAACTGGAAATACATCATAATCAGAGATATATGCAGCGGAATAAAAGTAGATGTACTCACAGTATCTCATTAGCCAGAAGCTAAAAGCGTTGAGGAACGAGTCCTATACTGACATGTCTAGAAGTCATAGTCTGTTGAAGTACGGGTTCTGAGCTGAATTACTCAGAAGCCAAAATTCTCTTACTCCCCCTTGACATGAGATGCCTGCAACTTAGAATCAGTTTGAGATTTTAGTACCCACTTAAATTTGGGCCCATGTTTGTTAGTTGCAGTTCGTATGGGGAAATATTTGTAAGATTTAACATTGAAAGCACGAGAAAAATTATCAGAATTATAAGTACAAGAATGAACAGAAGAATCAAAAGAAGAGAAAGCATAATCATCTGAACTCGAATCAGAAGAAGAATATGAGATATTTTTGGAAATTTGAATCATTTGCTTTATAGAATATTTGGAAATTTTATTACACACAACAAATGAATCACTTTTATAATGTTTGTCTACATATAAATCCTCATCAGTCACAGAATCATCTGATGTCCGCTTCACCCTCTATTTCTGCTTTGAACGCGTGCTCAAAGTCCTATCTGAAAGATTAGAATCAGAAGAATTAGAATTATCAGAAATGATTTTATCTTGTTTCTTTGACTTCTTTGACCTTCTTCTTTTACGCTTTGGTTTATAATACTGATCATTTAGCGTAAAAGAGTCATCAAAAATTTTAGACTTAATATTTAAATCAGAAGAAATAATTTTACCTAAGCAACCAATCTGATCTAACAATAAATCTGAACATACCTCGGAGTCAGAATTATTTTGAGAAAATATATTAAATTTAGAAACTTCAATTTTGTTTATATGACAATCAGAAGAAATGCTAGAAGTAGAATCTTGTTTTTGAGAAAATAATTTTTCTTCAAGACTAGACGTCATGAAAGAAATAATAATATCATATTCAATTTCTTTTAAAATATTTTGATCTTCCATCTTATCTTCAAGATCAATGATTTTTCCTTCTAATACTAACGGAGGAGTATATTTCTTAGAATCATAAATGATTGGAGAAATATTTTTCTTATTAGTTTTAGTGGCATAAACATCAACAAAATCATCAGACATTGAAGATTTGACAGGAGATTTATCATTCAAACCTTTTCTGCCTCTTCTTGATTTATTAGGAAAATATTTTGCATTTTCACGCATATAAACAAAAGGAATTTCCTTTTTCTTGATATTTGTTCTTTTCTCATTTTCAATTTCTAACACTTGCTTCTCATTCATCCAGTCAATTTTAAATTGAGGAGCATATTGAGCAAGTGTTAGAAAATCGTATTTATATAAAGTCGGGGATTTTTCAATCGCATTGTTTAAACAATGTGGATTTTTAAAACCAAGTCCCCATTTTTCTTTTAAAGCTTCCTCACTCCTTGGTTTATTCATAAAAATTGTTTGCTCAGATTGATTTCTTCGATATAACTTTTCTTCTAACTTATTTATTTTATCTGAAAAACTGTCTTTTAATTTGGTCATATCAGTCAAAGACTCAAGATAAGTCTTATTTGAATTTTCCAAATCATCCAATTTCTTTTGAAAGATTTCTTTAGTATGAACAAAAATAGATTTTTCATCTTTCAAAGAAATTTTCAGTTTGTCAATCAAATCCGACTTTTCTGAATTTAAGTTCTTTTCAGATAAAAGTTGTGAACGCAAATCAGATAAAACAGTTATAATAATGTTCATTTGAGAGGTAATGAAATTGTAATCAAAATCAGAATATACCTCATCTTCATCTGTGTCAGAATCATCATCTGACTGATCATCTCCAACAAAGCACATCTGAGAGATCTCGACATTTGCAGCTTCATCATCAGAGTGATCCAGCCAGAATTCTTCTTCGGCAAGTAAAGCAATTACGTTCTCTCTCTTTTCGGCCAGTTCCAATTTCTTCCTATAATATGCCGAATCCCGAACCTTCTTCACTCTACATTCCTTTGAGATGTGACCCGACTTTCCACAGTTGTTAGAAGCAACAGTCTTTGGCTCGGGCACTTTAACATTCTTGGACCCAGAAGTGAAGCGAGAAGTGTTGGAACTCGAACGTGGTTGGAACTTTTTTTTGATAATGTTGTGAGAGAAGGATCGTTGCTTTCTGCAGTGCCTCACCATCATCATCAGTTGACCCGTCATAAGCATTATCAGACAATGCTTGATTAGCCAGATGGCTCGTTAGAAGTGCAACCGGGTCCACTGTTTTCTTGTTCTTCTTCTCCAGTTTGGCCTTCTTCTCAGATACTATGCTCTCATCTGTCAGCAAGATCTCAAACATTTCTTGGATTTGCATGGAAGAAATTCTGACATCATTCGTCAAGCGATGACAAGATTTGTTCCATTCAGGTTGAAGTGCATTGAGGAATTTCATATTTATTTCAAGCTCTATCTTTTCCACTTTTATTTTTCTCAGATCATTGATCACAGCAAAGAATCTGTCATACACAATTTTTAGTGGCTCCCCATCCTTGGCTTTGAATTCTTCAAAGTTGTTCATGTATCGAGTATTTCGCTGTTGAGTTGCAACTGAAGATCCAAGCATGATCTTTTCTAGTTGTTGCCACATAAGATTAGGATGAGTTTTGAAACAATCAATCCTATTGTAGATAGAGTTTGGCAAGGCTAGCATCAGATTTGCCTTTATATCACGATCAGCTTGATACTCTGATAACTCATCAGGTGTATATTCTTTGGTAGGTTTATATAATCCAGAAGCCAACTTGGGTTTTTCAAAAGGTCCTTCAGATAGAATGTTCATCATGTCATTTCCGTTCTTTTGACGTTCTATAAAATTCAAGAACCTATCTTGCCACTGAGTAAACTCATTTTCATCTATCAGAACTGGAGGACGATTTTCTGTGCCCAATGACATCATGAGGTCATTCTTGTAGAGCTGAGCTTAAAATAGATGGAGCAAACTTAAGGTTTGCGTGAGAGGCAGATAGCGCAAACTGAGCTTTGCTTGAGATGCTTGAGACGCAAAAGAAACTTCTCGCGAGCTGTATATAGCGCAAAGCTGACTTTGCGTGAAGCTTTGAAGACGCAAACCACCCTTTGCGTGATAAGCTAGTGACGCAAACTGGATTTTGCGTGAAGCACTAAAGACGCAAAAGTAACTTTGCGTGAGAAGTGCAATACACAAACTAGGATTTACGTGAGCAGAACGTGGTGCAAACTAGAACTGAACTTCTCGTGAGCCAAGTAAGACGTAAACTGTTCTTTGCGTGAAGTGTAGCTGACGAGAACTCGACTTTGCGTGAGTTAGAGGAAGCTCAAATCACTCTTTGCGTGAGCAGAAGAAGACGAGAACTGATCTTTTCTCGAGCTGAAGGAGACGCAAAGCTCACTTTGCGTAATATGAATGTGACGCAAAGCTGACTTTACGTGATACTCTGAACTCAGAAGACGAAATGGCGCAAAGAATTAAGAACTCGCGCAAACCGTGAAGAACTCGCGCAAAGTTCAGATCTCACGCAAAGTGCTGAAAAACATGAAAAATCAACACAATCGATTACAGATTAGAAATTCCAGATAATTTCTTGCACAGATAAGTTAGAAAAACACTTCCTAACAACTTTGTAATAAACAAATTCGATTAAAAACCACAATTTCAAGAAACTTGAATTGAATAGTACGTGAAAACGATTTTTTTCAGAAAAACAACGATTTTTCAAAATCGAACATCAAAACATGAAATTCTTGCAAATCGATGTGAATTAAAGATGTTTTATATTCAAAACCGAATCCAACAAACCAATTTACAATGAAATTCGATCAAAAACACGGCCGGGTTTGATGAAAAATTCAAAAACGAGATTTTCTTGAAAAAATTGAAGAAAATCAATCAAATTTTCGAATTAAACTACAAATTCAGATTTCGAAAACAATTCTCTCAATTCTCTCAAGATCTAGATTTGCTCTGATACCAATTGTGAATCTAATATCTCTAAATCCTAGAGAGAGAAAGTAGAGAGTGAGAGAGAGACAATGTAGTGCAAAGTAAGAATCTGTATTGATGTGGCGTGAAGTGTTACAAGAAACAAGGACCAATGGGACTTAAATACCCTGGTCAGATACAACACAATATTAGACACCTAACGACAGTATAAGACCAAGCCTATAAATACAATGATTACTATAAAATCAGACTTAACAAATATTTAAATGACTATGGTGAGAAGAAGTCTGAAGAGCCAGTCAAATGCTACAATTGCGGCAAGATTGGTCACTTTGCCAAGGATTGTCGGAAGCCAACTGTGAGAAACTTAGATTACTACAAGAATAAAATGCTTCTGGCAAAGCAAAAAGAGGCTGGAAAGGCATTGATGGCTGAGGACGAATATTGGTTGGATCATTCAGATGATGAAGAAAGAGATATGACAACTCATATGTGCCTTATGGGAAAGGAAGTAAAATACAATGAATCTGATAAGGAGACTTCCGATGAGGTACAAAATTTTTCTGAAACTGATTTCTTAAAAAAGATTGAAGCCATGATGATTGAACTTCAAGACTTACAAGCTAAACTTAAAAAGGAGAAAAGTAGAGTTGCTAAGAAGCGTCAAACAATTTTTGATCTTAACAAGGAAATTGTTGGGAACAAAAACTTGCTTGATTCTTTAAACAAATCTACTGCTATTTTTGAAAAACAAAAAGCTTGTCTTGAAACTCAAATTTATGATACTGTTTCAAAATTGAATACTTCTGAAAGTGAGAAACAAGAGTTTGTTTTCAAAGTTCATAAGTTGCAGATTGATAATAAAAACTTGCTGAAAAAGATTAATGGTTTGGAAGAAAAACTTTACACTCGAGGTCAAATAGATCAAACCATCTTTCTAAACACACCGAATGAAGATTATGATTTTAAAGAAAAGTGGGGTCTCGGTTACGATAACCCACACTATTTGAAGAAAGCAATCAAAAAACAGCCAGCTTTATACAATTTTGATTTTCTACAAGTGGCTGATAAACATCCTCATTTGAAATCCAATTTTGTTACCAAATCTTTTGATGAGGTAGAGGCCAAGGAAGACGATAAACGAAAGAACACAACTAAAATGCAGCTACCATTCTGCTATAAAAAGTTGAATACTAGTTATCTTTCTAAACAACCAAAGTTTTTGTCAAATGATTATTTTGAAAGTTATTCTACTAAGGAGTTGGAGGTAAAACCTATTAAATCCAAAATTTATGTTCCTCCACTCGTTTTAGAAAGCAAAATTGTTGAGCTTCAAAATGTTTTACATGATGAAAGAACTTTGGTTGAACTTGAGAAAATTGTGTTTCCTAAAGTTATGAAGAACACTTTTTTAAATCTGATCAAAAGGTGTGTTCAAATTCTTCCAAGGCACCTCAAGTTTCTGATGATGATATTGATGACTTATTTGCGGATGCAAATGATTTTCTAAATTCATATGGTTGTGTTGATGAAAATTTTGAGATGTTTGATTTCACTACAAAACTTCCAGATCATTCTGATTTTATTATCAATTCTGATGCTTTACCTAGTGTGTTTGAGAAAGGTGAATCATCAACTAAGGTTAATAAATCAGTTCCTGTGAGTACCTATTCTTCTAAAGATAAAAAAAGCAAAGGAAAAGGCGCTCACAGAAATGGACTAACACAGGTAAGCAAATGAAAAGACAACCTCAGAAATCTCATGTTCCTAACAAAGTTAAATCTTTTGTTTCATAATCGAGCAAGACAAAGTCTGAAGTGAGATTTGAATGGTCGAAACAAATCTTGTAACTTCCAAAACAATTTGTTCCAATTATCTTGCTTCTTCCAAAACAAAACAATTTGTTCCAAAACAAATCTTGTAACTTCTTACAAGACTTACTCAATAAAGCAATTGTTTCAATTATCTCCGTTTACTACTCAGTTGTCTACACATGGTCGAAATGATTTTTTGACTCGACAATATTTTGATGATTGGTTTGGTACATATCATGTATATAATTCATATGTCTCAAAAGTTTTTCAATAGACCAAAGGGTCCACAAATGGATGCCAAAATCATGTGCTAACACTGTAGGACCCACCATAAATGGGTACCTAAACCTATTGTTTCCTGATTTCTCTTGTGCAGACCCGTCATATGTGGTACTTGGATTCTAGTTGCTCCAAGCATATGACTGGGCAGAAAGATATTTTATCTAATTATATAGAGAAATTCTGCGGCAATGTTCATTTTGGAAAAGACCAGTTTTCACCTATCTTGGGATATGGAGATGTTATCCAAGACAATATAACGATTAAGAAGGTGAGCTACGTTGAAGGATTAGGGCACAACTTCTTTAGCATTGGCCAGTTTTGCGACAAGGACTTAGAGGTGAATTACAAGGCCAAGAGATGTTGTGTTAGAACTGAAGACGGAAAAGAACTCTTGGTCGAGACGAGAAAGTCAAACCTCTATATGATTAATTTATCAAAAGTCAAGACTGATCGTGTTGTGTGTCTACTCACTAAAGCCTCTATACAACAAAGTTGGTTGTGGCATAGACAACTATCTCACCTCAACTTCAGGTAACTTGGTGAAAGGATTTCTAGAGCTGAAATATGTCAAAGAACATTTGTGTGCGGCGTGTGAGAAGGGTAAGATGAAGAGAGATTCTCATAAGCCTAAGCCTGAACTAAGTACAAGTAATTCACTAGAACTGTTGCATATGGATCTTTGTGGTCCAATGCGAACTCAAAGCATCAACGACAAGAAATATGTCTTAGTAATTGTGGACGATTATTCAAGATACACTTGGGTCAAATTTATAAGATCGAAAGATGAGACGCCCGATGTCATCATCTCATTTTTAAAGACCACTCAAGTGAATATGCAGAAGACAGTTAAGCTTCTCAGAACAGACAATGGCACAAAATTCAAGAACAAGACTGTAGATGATTATCTTGAATCAGTCGGGATAACACATCAATTTTCTGCTGCCAGAATACCAGAACATAATGGAGTTGTAGAAAGGCGAAACAGAACTCTAGTAGAAGTTGCTCGCACTATGTTGAGTCAATCTGGTCTACCTCTATTTCTATGGGCTGAAGCTGTGTCAACTGCATGCTATACACAAAATTGTTCCATAATTCATCGTCGGTTTGGTAAAACACCATATGCTTTGATTAATAACAGAATACCAAACCTTAAACATTTTCATGTATTTGGATGCAGGTGTTTCGTGCTTAACGACAAGGAGAACTTGAGCAAGTTAATCCGAAGGCTGATGATGGCATTTTGATCGGATATTCTCAGACGTCTACTGCTTACAGAGTTTACTTGAAGAAGTCGAAGATAGTTGTGGAGAGCGTAAATGTCACATTCGATGAAGAGATGGCTTATGATCAAAATAGTTCAGAACCCGTGATTACTTGAGTATTAGTGTAAAACCCAAATACACAGATTTCAATCACAAATTTTGAATTTAATTTCATGAATCTTTACTTTCTCTCTCTACAAACCAGTTTCTCTCTCTAGAAACTCTCTTTACGTATTCTCACAAAGATATGACAATATTAAGAATCCTTACCAACTACAACTAAACAAAACCTATTTATACCCCTAAGATTACAAAGTAACTAATCTAAACTAAACTTTGACTTTACAAAGACAATACAACACATTTGACTTTGACTTTGACACATTTACAATTACATTGACTTTACAAACAAGACCTTTTAACCTTTTAATCTTGAATACAATTCTAGTCTACCAATTAGCTTCCGGGCAAATCAGTCCAGAACCTGCGGTTACTGTTTCTAATTCTGATAAACCGTCAATGTCTACATCTCATTTAACAGAATTAGATTTACTGTTTGAATTTTTTTACGATGAGTTTCTTGGTTCTAAATTGAATAAACCTGTTGTGATTGACAGATTCGAAGATTCAAGCAATCATCATCCAATCACTTCAGATGTCTCAACTGCATTTGTTCCCCTGATTTAGGAAGAAACTCAAATTCAAACGCCTACTCACTCAGTTGAAGTTGCTAATGAAACTGTCGAGCCAGAAGTAACTCAATCAGTTGGATGTACTATAATGCCTACTCAACAGACTTCAAGTGTCCAACCAACTGAAGCTTTTGCACCAATTACTTCAACAGAACCCCTTACTGAACAACAAGAAGATGAAAGTGGATACTTAGATGATAATCATGATCAATCTACTTCTAATCCACTCCCTTATGAACATAAGTGGACCAAAGATCACCCAATACATCAAATCATTGGAGATCCGTCCAAACCGGTGCAAACTAGGTCTGCGACATTAAACTAGTGCATGCATGACTCCTTTCTGAGTAAGATAGAACCAACCCGAGTATCTGAAGCTTTATCTGATTCATATTGGGTAACTACAATGTAAGAAGAGCTTAATCAATTCAAAACGCTTAAAGTTTGGAGGCTCGTGCCACGACCTGAAGGTAAAAATATTATTGGCACGAAATGGGTTTTCAAAAATAAGAAAGATGAAGATGGTATCATGAAAAGGAACAAAGCAAGAGTTGTTGCTCAAGGATATAGGCAAGAGGAAGGCATAGATTACGACGATACTTATGCTCCAGTTGCACGTATAGAGGCAATTAGAATGTTTTTATCCTACGATGCACACAAGAACTTCACAGTATATCAAATGGATGTGAAGACTGCCTTTCTGAATGGCATTCTAAAGGAGGAAGTCTACATCTCTCAGCCTGAAGGTTTTAAAAATCCAGATAAACCAGATCATGTATACATCCTTGACAAGGCTCTTTATGGTTTGAAACAAGCCCCTCACACCTGGTGTGACGTTCTATCCAAATTCTTAGTCAAGTCGGGCTTTTCTAAAGGTAAAATCGATACTATTATTTTCATTAAAAATGAGAAAGCTGATATCATTTTTATTCAAATATATGTGGATGACATCATATTTGGTTCAACTAATCCAAATTGTAAGAATTTTTCAAACCTCATGGTGTCCAGATTTCAGATGAGTATGATGGGAGAGATGATTTTTTTCTCGGATTACAAGTCAAACAATTTTGTATGGGGATTTTTATTAATCAAGCTAAATACATTTATGATATTATGAGAAAAATTAAAATGGAAAATTGTACTCTAATTTCTACCCCGATGGCACCAGGAACTAAGATCGGAGCTGATCTTTCGGGAAAAGTTGTCGATGTTAGAACCTATAGAGGGATGATTGGTTCTTTGATGTACTTGACGGCTAGTAGGCCAGATATTATATTTTCTACGTGCTTGTGTGCTAGATATCAGGCTTCACCTAAGAATCCCATCTTTCAGCGGTAAAGCGTATATTTAGATATCTGAATGGCACTGCAGATGTTAGTTTGTGGTATCCTAAAGATATTGGTTTTGAGCTCACAGCATATTCAGACGCAGATCATGCAGGTTGTATGCTTGACAGGAAGAGTACTTCGGGACACATACAATTATTAGGCAATAAACTCGTGAGTTGGGCTTCGAAGAAACAACTGTGTGTATCTACTTCAACAGCTGAGGCAGAATACGTAGTTGCGGCTAGTTGTTGTTCTCAAGTGTTGTGGATGCGAACACAACTCCGAGATTATGGTTTCAAGTACAACAACTTCCCGATCTACTGTGCGCGATATTGCAATATCTACAAACCCTGTTCAACATACGAAAACCAAGCACATCGACGTGATATATCATATTATCAAAGACAATGTTGAAAAAGGTACAATCGAACTTTACTTTGTAAACACAGGTTATCAACTTGTTGATTTGTTTACCAAGCCACTTGACGAAAAGAGATTTAACTTTCTCATTTCGAAACTTGGCATGTTGAACCTCAAGACTTAATCTGTTGTTACCTAGTACAATTTAGTTTTGTTATTTTTCTTCATTTCTTACTTTTAATCTGAAAGATATCTGCACTGAAAGGTTCTGTTCATGATTTCAGGGGGAGTGTGAGACAAAGATAAGATGATCTACATTTTAGTGGAAGTTAGAAAATTTAGCATATTTCTTACACTAATATATGTTATGATGCATATTTTCAGGGGGAGTAAGTAAATAACTTTTGATTACATCCGATCAGAACTCGTTCTTACAAAGTTTTATTGCTTTAATGTTTTTATTTTTCAATAAACTTTATGAATAAGACTTTGTGCTTTGACCATTTTTTTCTGAATGCAGTTTTTGAGGGGGAGCTTACATGATCATATCTAATATAACTTTTGAGTTGGCTTCATGAGATTTAAGATGAGTGTAAGGAATATTCTAATCTTAATCTCATACGTGATTGAAATATGGACAACTTTCAGACATGAAAACATGTTCTTAAATGTTCAAACCACTTATCGATTCTTAAAAAGATTTCATGAATTTAGAAGTGTGATTTTAAATGTTTTCATTTTCATGGGCTTACATTTTAAACAAACCGTGTGTTTCCAAAGATAAATACTTGTGTATTATCTTTTCCATATACTTTCAAGTATTCACACACACCGGTTTAGTATTTTGTTGCTTATGTTATCACCATGTCTCAAATTAACGAATTTTTCGATGATGATATACCCCGTTTGATCTTCATTGATATTTGAGCGCGATTTCGTTCAAAACGTTTCCTTCAAGAATGTGGGTGTGTGCTGAGATAAAATGAAAAGAGAGTTTGGTTAGAAGTGAGCTTAAATGATAAAAAGAAAGAGGGTGGGAGATCAGAGTAAAAGAATATCAAACTCTGCACCAACTTTTTCTGAGTCGGTCAACCACATTATCTGTTGTTTCACAATTCTTCGTGAACTTCATTGAAAAGGCAACTAGCCCATGCTAACTCTTGCTTAAAACCCCACCAGCTACTCATCTTTTTCTCAACAAAGAGATGTTTCAGTTTTTCTGGGGATGCAGTACATAATCTATCTCGTCTTCATTCGGAGGATGTGGATATTGAAGAAGAAGGAAGTTTGCCCCACCTTCGCACTTCGATCATGCACAATTGAGTTCGTGTATTACTGTTGTTATCTCAATGGTTTACACATTTTGAGCCTAATTGATAAAGTAATCATCATGCTTAATTCTTTTATACACAAGCACGTCCACACAGGAAATTCGTTTTTCTGTCTAAACGTTCATAGTTTAACCTTGTGTTATACGGTGATTGAATGGAAGAACTAGGGGAGTGAACATCAAAAAGATCCTTTCCAATGTGTATTGGTTACACACAGTGGCTTCGTGCTACTGACAAGCATTTTTAACTGATTTATTTGGTGATTCAGGTGTTACATTCTAATTTTTCTGAATTTGAAAAGATTCAGATGAATACATTATGAATTGATGGATGATTAGAGGCTCATGTGACAAAGATCGATGGTCGGAAAAGATTCATGACATTTCTTGGTAAAGTTTTGATGATTTCTTTGATCTACATCATCAAAAAGGGGGAGAGACACAAGAAATGGAGAAGTTATTTTCAAGAAATGTTTGTTGAAGAACAGTTTTGGAGTTGATCAAGAAACTGAAATGAATTTAAAAGAGAAACTTTTTCAAGAAAGATGATTTGGAGGAAGTTTATTGTAAGATTCTGTCAAAGAATGCAAGTTATGAAGAGATTGTACAGAATTGAAAAAAAAAGTTCAAAGAATTCAGAATGTTCGTTGAAAGTTACTGAAATTTTCTTTGAATATGATTTTCTGAAGAAAAGAGAGTTAATCTGAAGATAAATTCTTTCTGGAGTCTAAAAGAGGTTTCTACAACCTTTGAGGGAGATTGTTAAAGATTCTTGAAAAACATACTCACAGACTTTGGGAAGATTACTGAAAGTTTGAAGATTGCTTAGACAAAAGGGGAGATTGTTCTATGATGCTGAAAGTTAACTTTTGTTTATCCGAAAAGGGGGAGATTAAATTTGTGAAAGAAATCTACAAAGGGGGAGATTGTATTGCAAATCTTTTTGGAAGATGATCTTGAATCCAAAGGGGGAGATTATTAGTGCACAAATATATGTTGGATACAAGATCATGAAGAGTGAAGATAAAAGTCAAGTCAAAGAGCTCAAGTCAACTCTCATGCTAAATGTCAAAGTTTTTGTAATAAAGTCAAAGTCAAGGTATTAGTATCTTGTGTTAATGTTTTGTCTTTGTAAAGTGTTAGGGTATAAATAGATTTTCGTTAGTAGACTCATTAGGCTAAGAGATTCTAGAAGGTCATGCGCGTATTGTTTTAGAGAGAGAAAATATCGAGAGCTTCTTTGTAATCGAATTGGAAAATTGAAATTGAAATTGAAATCGATTGTTGAATTTGATTGTTGTCATCTTGATTTGAACTGATTGTGGGACACATAATGATGGTTGAGGTGTTTTTCCTCGGTCATCAGCATCACTTGCATCTTCACGACACTCTAATTCGGGTCATTGATGATATGAGGGTGTTTAATCGGTTTCCCTGGGGATCATATATCTGGGCGCCTACCTTCAAACAGATGAATGGAGCGATCCGGAGACGTGTGGATAGAAAGGAAAAGATGACGTTATCTGGTTTTCTATTTGCATTCAAGGTTAGTTAGTTGATATAAATTAATATTTTTACAATTTACACGGATTCCCTATTTCAACAAACTATTTACTATCTTGGTATTCTAATTCACAGATATGGATTTTAGAGACATTTCCTATCGCCAGCACGTATTATATATTGTGTGACAGGATGCCACGTGCGGTTCGTTGGCATAGGTCTTCAATAGTTATTGTTAGTAACCATGTATATGATATTTTGGATGTGTCGATGGCAAGTTACATTGACTACAATAAAAAAAAATTGTAATAGATGAGGCCCTCGTGTAGATTTCTAACATGATTATTTTTCAATATATTAGGAGGACCAGATGCCATGTCAGAGGTTTCATACTCTGTCGGTTGAGGAGAGTGCAAAATGGTATATTCATAGCCATCACTTTTTTAGTAGCTCGGAGGGGCGTCGACCGACGAAGAGGTCGATAGTTGAGCAGGCTTTCGCCAAGGGTGAGAAGTCATTCTAATTTATCTGATATTTATAATAATTTTATAATAAGAAGTCATTCTAAATTATCTGATATTTATAATAATGTTATTAATTGTTTTGCTAGACGGAGGTTCTGAGTCAGAGGGAGAGGGGGACCCTGATGATGACACGAGACGCCCGTCCCATGCAAACGTGAGTAGGGGACATGAAGGCACCTCTTACCAGGAGCCACCATTTCACCATGAGCATAGTTCACCAGTTCACCGTGAGCATAGTTCACCAGTTCACCGTGAGCATAGTTCATCATGTCACCATCAACATAGTCCACATGTTGACCCTTATGTTGACCGGTGGGCTGAGTTTACGACGTTGAAGGATGATTACTATGGTTATCGGAGATATCATGACATAAAGCATGAAGAGCTTGATAGACTCCTTGCCGAGGTGGAGAGGCTTACTAGGCAGTTCAGCTCTTTTCAGGTAAGTGTTTAATTTATCGGATATGGTTTTAATTGGTATCTATAGAACTTTTATGTGGTTTAGTATGTTTGATGATAGATTCCAGTCTAGCAGCAGGGTGGCGAGCCCTCCCAGCCCGCTGACATGTCACATGGATTCAGTCTGTCCCATTACACGGATAATGTAAGTTATTTCAATCGTTTGGTTGCATCATTTTTATTTGTTTTGAGTAAGATATACGCACAATGACTTAGATTAATCTGCAGAGCGCATCGGCCTTTGTAGATCATCTCTTTGGAGTTTTGTCGATGGTTACACCACCTCAATACACAACACATGTAAGTTATTACATTTGGTGGGGTCATTTGATTTTCATATTCTAAAAAGAAACTGAACAACCTCAATCATATTTTCCAGGGCACATCGGTGTTTGGAGGTTATAACATTGGACGTTCTATGTTCGACACACAGGGCCAATACATGTACCCTGTAAGTTATAAAGATTGTTTTGTTACAACTTCAGTTTTTAATTCTGGTAACAAACTAGTGATGACCAATCTTAACTTGTGGGCACATCGGGGTTTGGCGGTCAGTCAATGGGAGGATCTACGTTCGTTACACAGGGCCAGTATACGCAGCCTGTAAGTTAATATAATTGTTTGTAACATTTACTTTTTATTTAGTAAAACAAGCTTGTGAGGACCAATCTTATATTGCAGGGCACATTCGGGTCATTGCAACATGCTTCTGGTTCGTCGACTGACAATATGTCAGGTCTGTCTAGCCTTATTGGGTCTTTGTTCCATGATACGCCACATTCGAGTACATTCACCTGCCCGTCCGACCCGTTGACCTCATCGCACGTCCAGCAACAGCGCTCACCGCACGACCAGGAAGTCATGCTCAGTACACCAGTGACCACTACTATTCCGATAGCACCATAGGTGGTCCCGAGGCTGATACACAAGAAAATGCCAGATAAACAATTAGCACCTCCTTTCACCCCTTTGCCTCCGACTACTAATCCTACGCAACGCCGCCCATCAAAGGCGCCTACTCGACGTACTGCCGTTGTCACCACCACTGTTGCTACCTCTTCTCATCCTACCTCTTCTTCATCTTCATCGACTATTGCCGTACTTTGGCATCATGATCAATTGCCGAATTATTGGCTTAGGTGCATACTCACCCATCCTGTTGGTAAGACATGGTGGGGCTTATTACTCGTGTTGGAGGGTTCGGTGTGGTTCGAAACCAATGTTAGTACTAAAACGTCATTTAAGTATTTCTATTATAATGTCTATTTATATGTCTAACATTTTTTCCTTTTTAAATAGCACGTCGACGGGCAGGTCCGAATTATCCTTGAGTCGCGTCCACCCGATACACCGTGGATGGTGATGATTTCCGATTTCATGCATTTCTTGATCACAGGTCGAGGGTCGAGTTCTCTCTACACTATAGCGCAGGCGCCGTTTGCACCATGGTGGGCTCCGCAGCGCGTATGAATTTGAATTTAAATTTACTTGTTATTTATAACTCTGTATAGTTTAATGTTATTTACTGTCGGTTTGTTTTTGAACAAATATTTCAGTTATATATTCCGATTTGCATAGAATCGAAGCATTGGGTGGTTGGCGATGTTGATCTAGAGACCATGGAGATAACCGTATATGATAGCTATCGGATGCCTTCATACGCGGACACATATAGACGCATGATGACGAAATTCGCCGAGCATCTAGAGGAGTTTCTTACCATGGCAGGGTGCCAGTCACTTGCATCGCGTAGCCACGATTTCACTTGGGTACACGCATCAGGGATACCGCAACAGTGCTCTGCATTCGGCGATTGTGGTCCCTGGACATGTATGTTCATCTCATAGTTGGTGAGTGGAGAGACCCCAGCAGCGACGGAGGATGAGGCGGCACGGGCTATGTCGTGGAGGTGTCATATGGCAGATGTCTTTTAGACCATGCGGCAGGAAGATCGCGATGTATGATTGATTTTAGGATCTTGTATATGAACGCTGATTTATCTTTGTATATACTATTTTTGGAAGTGTTAATCTCCACTTTCTGTAGACAATATTATTATTTAAGAGCACATACATATTAAACTGCAGACCCCCTGTGCAAGTTATGGCTACTCTAATATGCTCAAGACCCTATCCTAACCTGAACCTTGATAAGGCTAATGGTGGAGAACTTGGTTGATGTTGTCCTTGTTCGAGAAATAAGGGAGACTTACAATATTAGTGGATTACAAAGGCAACCAAGATGGTTGGCTGCCTTTGTCATCCACTGATAACGTAACTCCTCCACCATCAGCCCCATCAAGGTCCCAGTTAGTATGAGGATTTGCAATATATTATAGTTTCAAACTTGATTATTACAAACATACACGACCATTTAAATGTCAAAGTACGGCTACATGATGCTTAGTTTTTCTAGAATCCCCACCGACTTATAATATGCTCTAGTGATACGATTCTGGAAGTGTTGAGCTCCAATTTTTCGATGTACACTTCAATGATAGTATGACCGCCAACATACTGACGTATATTGGCAACATCTTCATCGGTAGCCATAGATTCCAGTTCAGTCAATAAGTCTGCATTCAGACGTTTAAAATACAACTTATAATATTTCGTTTCGTCGTAACCTAGTTCTTTCATGATCTGATGAAGTGCTAGACTAAGAATTGTATTCAAGATTAAAAGGTCAAAATGTAATTGTTTGTAATTATGTTGTAAAGTCAAAGATGTCAAAAGTCAACAAAAGTCAAATTTGTTGTCAAGTCTTGTAAAGTCAAATAGGCTTAGATTGCTTTGTTAGATTAGGGTATAAATAGGTTTGTGTCTTGTAATTTTAGGTTAAGAGCTTTAACAATGTCATATACGTTTGAGTGTTGAGAGAGATTCTAGAGAGAGAAAATATGTAGAGAGAGAAAGTTCAAGAGTCAATAAACTTGTGATTTGAGATTGAAATATGTATCTGTTTTGGGTTTACAATTGGTATTAGAGTTTGGGAGAAAGTATTTGTGCACAAATTTGCAACGATTTCATCCAGATCTGAGAAATTCAGGGAATTTTTTCTAAAAAAAATTTAAGATCTGTTCTTGAAATTTTTTTTGAATTTTGTCAATTTCATGTTAATTTGATGAAGAATTGTGTTCAATAAAGTTTGTTGGATAACAGATCTAATCTCGTAACAATGATATAAACAATAAGAGTAATGACAGCGGAAGTAATACAGTTTAATATCAAAGGAGATTCAAATATCACAGTTCATAAAGCAGATAAAGATAAACAAGATATTCTTAGAATAAAGTATTCAACTTATATTATCAGATATATAACTTCTCAAGCACACTTGAACAATAAGGTGATGGTCCTATTTATAGGACCATAAAGTAAGCAGTGTACTTGTATGACGAAAGGAAGCATGCTGAACAGTGACCTATTCTAGAAAGTAAATCTTATCACAAGGTGATGTGTCATCTGTTCTTTTGTTCACTCGTAGATAATTTTAGAGTGAACATCTTCAGAGAGAATGTCTTCAGAGCTCTGACGTTGTCTTCAGAGCCTCTGATGAAGCTATCTCTGATGTCTTCTCTGAAAGTTGCAATCTCTGATAAGTACTTCAGAGGCAGGTTTGTCCTCTGAAGTCTTCGTCCTCTGAAGTTTGTCTCTGGAAGTCCTCTGAAGTAGGACTTAGATATTTTAAACACTTTTAAAGAATGAACAATTGGAGCTAACAATCTCCCCTAAGTGTTGAAAATAAAAGATGCAAGAATAGCAGAGAACAGAACTTAAACTAGAAAGCATAGAGGAGAAAAACATCCTCTTAAATATTACTAACATAGTTGGAAATACATTATAGAAAAAGTAATATTCAAGAACAAAAAAGCATGCTAAAATTTGTCACTTGAGCAGATTCCATGGAACTTCATGATCAGAGCTCTGAAGTTGATCATCGAGTCAATCTCTATGTCAAGTTTTGCCAGTAAATCTGCTTTGTGCCTTTCTTCTTTTACATGGATCATTTTCTTTATACCTCTCAAGGTTTCATCAGAGTACTTCGACACTTCCGAAGCTAGAAAGATCTTCTTTACTTGATTTACTCTGTAGACGAAACCCAGAGGTTCTGCAACGATTGATCCAGTCTTCTGTTCTTCAAGTTTGTCGAATGACTCCACAGGTTCAGTTACCTCCAACTTTTCTTCCCCTAGGTTCAGAGAAATTTGAAAGTCACGTTTTGCTCTGTGTTTGACATAGGCCTACATTGCTCGTCTGACTTCAACCATGCCCATCCTTATTTCCCTTCTTCCATGATCATATCTAGCAGAGCAATAGGCATATAAATGTGGTAAATCATATGGATTTAGATTTACGAGATCATTATCATTGAACTCGTAAATGTTCTGATCAGCTCGAGTTACCATATAGTGCCTATAGATGATCTTGTTGTAAGAAAAGGTCTTTTCTGAGATTTTGTTGATCTTGGTGATTGGATCGTCAAAGAGGACCTCTGCTCTTGGTCTGGTTTTATCTCTGACAAATCTTCGCTCATAGTCCGGCATGTCTTCTCTGATCCTTGGATTCAGAGGAATGACTAGAGTGTCTGCCATATTGAACTCACAGTAGATGTACCTGAAGTGGTCTTCTATGGAAGCTTCAGGATTTGATTCAAGGAATGTAGGAGGTTTATTGAACACTTTGGCTGGAAGACTGATGCTTGCCTTCTGAACAGGATTCTCTGAAGGAGCCTGTTCATCAGCAACCATAGTTTCTAGTTCCTTCGTCTGTGGAGGATTATCTGTTGTGGGTTCAGAGATGTAGCCATCTATCTCTGGTGATTCCCTCAGCTCTGTTGCTATTGAAGTATGATGTGGTTGAGCATTCTTGAATACATACTCTTCGACATCAATTACTTCAATTTCTTCTTCAGCAACTTCTTTTCCAGAATCTGATTTTTCTTCTTTTTCAGATTCTGATTCTGCTCTTTCAGCCTCTGATTCGTAAGCATCTCTCATCACATAAGTTGGTCTTTCTGGTGATGAGAATGCATCTTTTGACGTAGAGAAGTCTACTAATTGCTCTTCATCTTCTTCCAGAGCTCCAATAGTTTCTGGAGTTGCAGCTGTTATTGGAACTATTGGAACACTCGATGTGGGTGGTGCTAGAAAGATGACAGGTACTGGCGACTTTAAAGTGGCCTGAAGATCTTCAGCAGAGGTGGAGGTTTAACGTCTCTCTTTTCCTTTCTCCTTGCTTTGGTTTGATTCAGAGGGAGTGGACTCCTTTTGTGTTTCAACAGGTTTTGGTGTAGGAGTTTTCTCCCCCTTATGAAGATCGGATGACCCCTGAGGTTGGTCATCTGCGTCATCACAATCTTCATACCTTGCCTTCTTCCGTGCTTCCTCAGAGCATGCGACCTCTGGTTCCTTTCTCTTCAATACTCCCTCTGAAGATTTGACATTCTTCAGAAGATCTTCAATCTTTTTGTTCTGCTGAGTGGTCTTGGAGACGAACTTGCTGGAGATATTTATTACATTGTTGGTGATCTTCTTGGAGAAGTTGGTGAGGTCGGCCTTTGTAACGAATTCTGTTGTAGCAGGAGCAGCAGTAGAGGAGGTAGGGATCTTTGCAATTACCTCTGCCAAAGAGCGCAAGACTTCCTCTTTGAATTGAGAAAAGTCTGCAAGTGTTGGCGTGGGGGCAGAGGTAGGTGGAATTGCCTTGAGGAGCTCTGCGGTGGAGTTCAAAATTTCTCTGGATAAAACCGAGTCATTTTTTATGACCAGGCTTTCCAGAGCATCCAGTTTGGCGTTCTGAGAGAGAACGGTCGTGCGCAGCTCAGAGACCTCTGAAGTGAGCTTTGCAACTTCAGAGTTTGAGTCAGAGGCCTCTGAAGTCTTCTCCATTTGAAGTTTAATCTCCTTCAGAGATTCTCTGATTTCATCACCAAAGATTCTGAACTCTTCTTTGGTAACGTAATCAGAGAGGGTGACCTTAGGATCAACACATGATTCTAAGTTTCCCTCGAGTTCAGAGGGGCCTTCTTTCGGAGTTGGCTTGATATTGACTCCGGAAGGACTTCCCATTAATCCTTGGGGACCCTTTTTCAAGGATTTCCCTATAATGGTTCCGATTGGTCTCTGATCATCAGAGTCAGAATCTGATGATGAGAAATGAATGTGGGTGGAAACCTTGTTGTCCAGGCTAAGGAGTCCATGTGCAAGAAGGTCGTGCCATTCTTTTTCTGACAGGCAATCCTTACGATCTAAGGGACGGTCCAACTTTTGATGAGCCACAAAGGCATCATGTGTGTGTGGAGATGACATACTCTGGGGTGAATGAGTATTTTTATCGTGGTCCAAGTCCTGTTGAGAGGACTTAGCCGCATCAGAGGGTTCCCCTGTGGTGCATGCTTCAGAGGCAGAAGTAGATGTCTCTGAGCGGTTAGGATGGGTAGGGTTCGAGGTGTGCACCTCTGTTTCAATGTCCATTGATGCAGGACCATCTTGGACAGTAAATGTGTTTGCACGGGGATTTGGGCTTTGGAATCTCTCATGTGTGTCATCAAGGACATCTTTTTCTACCTCACCGCCCTCAGATTCTAGGTTTAGAAACTCACCCACTGGAATTCTCTCTTCCTCACCTTCCTCTGCTCTGACAGAGTTATTCTCTTCGTCAGAGGGAGGGTTCTCATGTTCTCTCTTTCTCACTCTCTCAGAGCCACCCTCTGGTTGCGCTCTGTTAATGTTTTGAGCAGTATCAGAGATATCACTCTCTGATTCAGGCTCAGGCTCAGAACCTAAGTGTGTTGGGGATCCCATCATCGGTTCTGATGATTGGGCAACACGACTAAGTAGGAGATGGGTAGGAGAGTCAGCAGGAATTACCTCAATCATGGTGTGTGGGAATCATCGGTCATGTGGATAAGGAGGAACCTCTGTTGCTTTGAATGAGTTCATCATAAACAGAGGTGTCATTGGACCCTCCTCAGTGATGGAGAATTTCTCCATTGCTCGTTGAATGACCACAGAGATGAATCGGGGAAACAGTACCGATATTGGTTGTTTTCCTTTGGCCAAGTCCTTGTTCTTCTTGTCCACCGCCGTCAGCATCTCACAGAAGAGAATGTGAGCCATATTTATGCTTCTGTTGAAGAAGAGAGCATACATTATGGCTATGATCGTTGGATGAGTCTGATCCTGACTTCCAATCTTGCAGGTAATTGTTCTGTTGAGAACACTAAACATAAAGTTCAATTTGGGAGGCAGGTACTGACGTCTGAATTGACTTAGGCATGTTATTTCTTTGTTGTAGCCTAAGTGGTGGAGGAACTGAAGAAGGACTTCTTGACTTGGTAGTTTCTCAAAATTTTCTATTTGAAGATCAGTTTTCGTGAGGAGGTTGAATCGGCGAGTTAGGGTTTGTGGGGTGATTCTTATGTTCAGGCTTTGTTCTCCTAGGTCAATGTGCCCAACCAGTCCTTCCTTTTCATCGTCGTATTCACTTGAATACCACCACTGTTGGACAAAGCGAAGGGGAATATCTGAGGCATGTTTGGTTAGAACATCATTGAGTTCGCAGTTGGTGAAAAAGTCGAGGATTGGGCGAAACTGTTCATCGTATTTGGATTGGGTGACGTCCAGAAAGTAGTTGTTACCTTTTACTGGAACATCGAACTGTGCCATATTCAAGCTTGGAACAAGTTTGCTCGAGTTATCTGAAGTTTGGGAATGAGCCGCCATTGTTGTAGGTTGAGAAAGATGAAAGCTTAGAAAGAGAGATTTGGGATTTTGGATTTTGAGAGCGTAAAGGATAATGAAAGGTGAAACAGGATTTTTATAGACACAAAGGGTAGAGGGAGAGGTGTTTGAAACGGCGAATGGTAGTCCCAATGTCATAAAGGACGTTCCATCATCCCCTAATTAATAGGTGACACGTTTAGATGAGTAGGGGAGAGCCACTTTGTGTCAGAAAACCGCCAGTTGGGTTTTTTTGAAAAGAAACGAATGGTTATCCAAAAAGATTTATTATTAAAGGAATTTCCTGGAATATTCGTTTAATGAGAAAAGATCAGAAACTCTGATATAAATATCAGAGACAAGATCAGAGGCTCTGATATAAATATCAGAGACAAGATCAGAGGCTCTGATATAAATATCAGAGACAAGATCAGAGGCTCTGATATAAATATCAGAGATCAGATCAGATGCTCTGATATAAATATCAGAGATCACTTTCTCCCCCTTGAAAGATGAAAGAGTCTTTGTCTCCCCCTTGACCAAAGAATGAAGTCTTTTATGTTCTCCCCCTTTACACATGCTTGGAGATACAAAAGAGTGATTTTTACCATTTGTGAAAAAGTCTAGAGGCTCTGATGAATGGATCAGAGACTCTGATGTTTTCTTGTGTTGAGCAGTCATATGCTACTTGGGTCAGAGGCTCTGATAATCGATCAGAGACTATGAGCTTCTTCTTGGTTAGGTAGACATATTCAACATTCCCAACTTGCTAATTAAAAAATTGAACCTTCGTTCATCTAAAGCTTTTGTGAAAATATCAGCAAGTTATCAGTTGGTACAAAATACATCTCTATTGTTCCCTTTTCAACATGATCTTTCAGAAAGTGGTACCTTACATCGTTGTGCTTGGTTTTCGAGTGTTGTACTGGATTGGCAGAGATGGCTATGGCACTTTTTGAATCACAGAGAATTGGAATTCTTTCAATTTGTTGGCCATAATCTCTTAGCTGAGTTTTCATCCATATTACTTGTGAGCAGCAACTAGCAGCAGCAACATATTCTGCCTCTGCAGTTGAAGTTGAAACACAGTTTTGCTTCTTGGATGACCAACTTACCAGCTTATTGCCCAATAACTGACAGCATCCTGAGGTACTTTTTCTGTCAAGCTTACATCCGGCAAGATCTGCATCAGTGTAAGCTGTTAGATCAAAACTAGAAAGTTTTGGATACCAGAGGCCTAATGAGTGTGACCCTCTGAGGTATCTGAAAATTCTCTTGACAGCAGATAAATGAGATTCTTTTGGATTTGCTTGATATCTAGCACAAAGACATGTTGCAAACATTATGTCAGGCCTACAGTTAAGTATAATAGTGAACCTATCATGCCTTTGTAGGTTTTTATATCCACAGATTCTCCTGAAGGATCAGAGTCAAGTTTGACTCCGGTGGATAGAGGTGTTCTCATCGAAGTTAAATCATTGAGTTTGTACTTTTGCAAAATTTCAGAGACATACTTAGATTGACTTATGAATGTACCTTCTGAAATTTGTTTTACTTGTAAGCCCAGAAAGAAAGTTAATTCTCCCATTAAGTTCATCTCAAATTCACTTTTCATCAACTCTGAGAACTTGTCACAATACTTTTGATTTGTAGAGCCAAATATAATGTCATCAACATAAATTTGTACTAAAAGCATCTCATTTTTGTACCTTTTGATGAATAAGGTAGTATCAATTGTGCCTTTTTCAAATCCATTTTGAGTTAGAAAGGTGGACAGAGTTTCATACCAAGCTCTTGGGGCTTGTTTAAGTCCATACAGAGCTTTATCCAAATAATAAACATGATTAGGATACTTTGTACTTTCAAATCCAGGTGGTTGCTGGACATAAACTTCTTCATTTAATTTACCATGAAGAAAGGCAGATTTAACATCCATTTGATAAACTTTGAATCCTTTGTGTGCAGCATAGGCTAAGAAGATTCTGATTGCTTCTAGCCTAGCTACAGGTGCAAAGGTTTCATCATAATCAATGCCTTCTTCCTGACAATATCCTTTTGCAACCAACCTGGCTTTGTTTCTGATTATTATTCCATCCTCATCCTTTTTGTTTCTGAAAACCCATTTCGTTCCAATTGCAAATTTTCCTTTGGGAAGAGGAACTAGGGTCCAGACTTTGTTTCTTACAAACTCTTGAATTTCATCCTGCATTGCAAAGATCCAATGAGGATCTTCAAGAGCTTCTTTTACCTTCTTTGGTTCAATAATGCTCAAAAAGTTTACGTAGAAGCATTCATTGATGGTGGCAGATCTTGTTTTAACTCCTGCGGATGAGGATCCAATGATTTGATCAATTGGATGATCTTTTGTCCATCTGGTAATTGGAGCATAAATTTGGGGTGGAGTTTGAGCTTCAGAGGCTCTGACAGTTGGTGACACCTCTATTGTTTTGTTCAGAGGCTCTGTTGGTGATACCTCTGTTGTACTATTCAGAGGCTCTGTTGGTGATACCTCTGTTGTACTGTTCAGAGGCTCTGAGTTTTCTTCCAGAGATGGTGAAGCAAATTCTTGTTCTTCACCATTTGCTTCTGGAGTTACTTCAGATACTTCTTGATCTTCTTCTGATTCACTTTGTTGATCTGCATATGGTGAAATAGAAGGTGTTAATCCAGAGGGCCCTGAAAGGGTTGTACCTGTTTCTTGAGGTTCTTCTGAATTCACTCTCGGTCTATCTCTGAAGATAACTTCAGAGTTTTCATCATCAAAGAAATCTTCAAATATTTTGTTTAATTCAGATTCCCTTTATGATTCAGAGATAGTTGACGAGGAACACTCTTATTTTTCAGAGCTTTTATTGTCGTCAAAAGAGATATTGATGCTCTCTTGGATAATCCTTGTTTTAAGATTGAACACTCTGAAAGCTTTTGAGGCTAATGAATATCCAATGAATTTTCCCTCATCAGCTTTCTTGTCAAACTTTCCAAGATATTCTCTATCTTTCAGAATGTAACACCTGCATCCAAAAACATGAAAATATTTAACATTAGGTTTCCTATTGTTAATGAGTTCATAGGATGTTTTCTGAAATCTCTTGACAATTGTAGCTCTATTCTGAGTAAAGCAGGCTGTTGCTACTGCTTCTGCCCAAAAATTTGTTGAAAGATCAGATCCAGCAAGCATTGTTCTTGCAGCTTCAACAAGTGTTCTGTTTTTCCTTTCAACTACTCCATTTTGTTGAGGAGTTCTTGCTGCAGAAAAGTTAGGAGTAATGCCTTCTTCTGATAGATAAGAATTGATTTTGGCATTTCTGAACTCTGTTCCATTATCACTTCTTAGTTTCTGAACTTTGCTGCTGAACAGAACCTGTAATCTTTTCAACAACCTTATTAATATGTCAGGTACATCATATTTAGCTCTGATGAATTCTATCCATGTGTATCTGGAAAATTCATCAATCAGAACCAGAATGTATTTCTTACCTGCTAGACTCTGTACTGAGATAGGACCACAGAGGTCCACATGAAGCATGTGCAGAGGTCTAGGACAGTTGTTTTCACTTTTGGTTTTATGGGAAGATCTTTTCATTTTTCCCATCTCACAAGCAGAACAAAGATGATCTTTGTTAAACTTTAGAGTTGGTAATCCCTTAACCAAATTAAGTTTAACTAACTTATCAAGTGAGGAAAAGTTTAGATGTGAAAACTTTTTATGCCAGAGCCAGATTCTTCACTATTCAGAGATACAAGACAAAGTTTCTCTGAATCAGTGTCTATGATTTTGGTAAAGTTCATTCTGTAGAGGTTACCTTTTCTGTCTGCTCTTAGCATTTCTTGACCTGATTCTGAGTGAAGAAGTGAACAATATTTTCTTTGAAATTTCACATCAAAACCATGATCACAAAGTTGACTTATGCTTATCAGATTGTGTTTTAATCCATCCACATAAGCAACCTTTGATACTAAAACATTTCCTCTTGATAACTCACCATATCCTTTAATCTATCCTTGCTTGTTGTCTCCAAAAGTAACTGCTCCTCCAGATTTTGCTTTAAATGAGGATAGCAATTCTTTATCTCCAGTCATATGCCTTGAACATCCAGAATCTAGGTACCAGATTGGCATTGACTGTTTCTGCAAGACAGATTATTGTTTCTTAGGTACCCACCTCATTATGAGTCCTTTTGTGTTAGACTTTGGTGGATTTGGATGACTTTTTGGCATCTCATCTTTTGATGTCTTGCCTTTACGTGTCTTCTTTTGAGATTTTGTCTCTGAGATATTTTTCAGAGATTGATTCAAAAGGCAGTGTGATCCTTTAAAATGATTCTTCAGTTTCATCAAGAGATAAATGCAGTTACAATTAATAGAACAAGAAGAAGTAGGAGCAAAGTTTTTCTTTTCATTAAAAGCATTTGTTACATTTTGACTTCTTCTGAAACTAGCACTAGGAATATTACATTTATCCCTAACTACTTCTTTTCTTTTTGCTTGAAAGACAGTCTTCTTTTCAAGTTGCTTTTTCTTGTTCAAAAACATCTTCTTTTCTTTGCTGCTTACTGCACAGACAGGATCAATATGGTTAGTTTTTGTCCATTTGCCCTTTTGTTCAGGAGAGAATTTTATTGTTTTATAGGTGTAAGAACCAGAAGTGTTTGTTTTATTCTTTGCCTTTTCTTGCAACTCTTTTTCAAGTTCCAGAGATGTTTTTGCTTGTAAACACATATTTGCAAAATTAGGACTTATTGGTATTCTGGTTTTGGTTTTCAATACTGAAATTGGAACATTCAAAATACCAGAGCTAACAGTTTCTATCTTTTTGTGAATTACATTCCCTGGTTTACAAAAAAATCTGTTCATCAATCTCTAAATCTGATTCTGAATCAGAGTCAAGAAAGTCCCTCTTAGATTTAATAGAGATATCTACCTCTATTGGTTTTTTAATTTCTTTTGATCTAGAGACTTTTATGATCCGTTTCGTGCTTTCTTTTCTTTTGATCTAGAGACTTTTTAAGTCCTCCATGACATTTTCTTTCCAAATCTTTTGAACATCATCTTCAAACGTAGTTCTGATGTTTTCATCTGACTTTGGTGAATCCAGAGGAGCATTCGGATTAAGTGAACTCTGAGATCCATTTTCAGAAGTACTTGTATCAGAGGTACTTGGTTCAAGTGTCTCTGATTCACTTGAGATGAAAGCATCAAATCTGAAAATTTCTTTGGGATCATAGCTCTGAGGTTTTGTAAAGAGTACCTCTGAAGTTTCTTCTTTTATCTGTAGCACAGACTCTTGAATGTCTTTTACTTCAGAGTACGTAGTATTTTTGAAATTCAAGGCTCTTGCTTTTGATCCCTCTGATGTTTTCATTCTTTTGAAATTATTCAGAGATGGACCTTCAAAGCTTTGGACCTTTCCCATACAGAAAGTGGAAGAAAGTGAAGTTTTCTCCAATCCATTGAATGAATTCAACTCATTGAATCCTAGCCCTTAAGAGTCCATTTGAGATTTTATTTTGTCGAAGACACTTTGTGCATTAACATAGCTTTTGATTCGAAGATTTTTTCTATCTAGAGATTGATGTAAGATTTCTCTTTCCTTTTGAAAAAATTTGGTTAAGGCAATAGAATTGAGCCTTTCATACTCAGATTTCTTTACTTCTTCTTCTTTTCCTTTTAAAACTTTCTCAATTTCTCTTATTTCTTCTGAAAAAGATTTTTCTTTTTGCTTGTAGGTTTCTTCAAGTTTGGTCTTTTCAAGAAAAATTTCTTTCTTTTCTGATTCCAGAAGATTCTTTTCTCTTTTGTAAAAAATGAGCTCTTTTGTTACTTGCTCTCTTTTCTGTTTTTCTTCAACAAACTTTTGCTCTAAATCCTGAAGTTCATTAATTAGTTTAAATGCATCTAATTCAGGATCACTGTCAGAGGTGTAAAGAGAGTTTACCTTCTCAGAGTTGTCTTCAGATGCTTCATCAGTTTGATCTCCATCTGAAAAAGCCATACCACAGAGATTTGTTGGCTCTTCCTCGCCGTCGCTTGTCGAGTCTGATAGCCAGTCTTCCATTTCTGCTACAAGAACTCTTTCTTTTACATTGTATTTGTATTTGTTCTTGTAGTAATCTTGATCTTTGACAAGTTTTTCTCTGCAGTTTGCAGAGAAGTGGCCTGGTTTTCCACATCTGAAGCATCTTCCATCATTTTGATTCGTTGGAAGAGTGGCAGTACTTGTCTCTGGCTTCTGTTCTTAAGGTTTGAAGTATCTCTGTGGTTGTGGATACCTTGGTTGGAATGGTTGTTGTGGTCTTGTTTGTTGTGTTGTATCATCATGGTTGAAGTTTGCACCCTTTTGATCACTATATGGAGTGAATCTGGGTTCTTGTTGAGATCTTCTTTCTAGATTTCTTCTTTCTTCATTCTCTCTCCTTCCTTCAAATACCTTCTTACCAAATTTCTTGTTAAATTGATGAGTGATTAATGCAAGAGATTTGGCGAAGGCATTGATATCTTCATCTAAGTCTGAATCTGTATTAGTTTCTTTTGCCATCAAGACCTTTTTGGATCTTCTTTTTGTTTCCAAACATTTTTGTGACTCTTCACAGTTGTTTTCTTTCGATATTTGTTTAGAAACAAGTGCAAGGGGTCCACCCAAAGAGGTTTTTGATTTTTGCTTCATAACTTCTTTTTCATGTGCAACAAGAGTACCATAAATGTCAGTTAATGACCATGACTCGAGATCTTGATTAGCCTGTATAGACATGGACAGTTGTGACCATTCTTCATTCAAGCTTTTCAAAAAAAGAACGTTGTTTCCCTCTTTTGTTCTTATCACTCCAAACTTTCTGCATTTGTTTATTAGAATGTTGAATCTTGAGTAAGTTTGGTGTAATGTTTCTTCTGGTAGAGCATGAAAATCATGATATTCATTGATGCATAGATTTCTTCTATTTTTCTGGGTTTGTAGGCCACCTTCAAGTTGATTTAACAACTGATCCCATATCTCTTTTGCAGTTTTACAAGAATCAAGTTCTTGAAAGATATCATTGGGAATGGCCATTATGAGTAATCTAACAGCTTTTGAGTCATTATCCATCATATTATTTTCTTCATCAGTGAAGTTTGTGGTTTTCTTTTCATAATATGCAGGTATTTCGGCAGTATTTGCTGTTGCATGAACTCTTGGCACCAACACCATTGGAATGTGAGGTCCAATGTTCACAGATCTAAAAAGATCCCTGTCCATACCTTCTAGGAAATTTACCATCCTTATCTTCCATTGGGGATATTCATCCCTTAAAAGTGTAGGAGGTTTTGTTAATGACCCAGCTGTATAAATGGCACTTATGCTTGAGTTTGCCATTAAAAAAATGAAGATTTGAAGAACTGATGCTTTTTGTAATGAACTGAAATTTACTATCAAATCTAAAGCATATGTTTTTCTTTAATAAACTGGGTTTATATGAACATGCACAGATAATGAAAGTATAGAATCAATGAGATATAAATCTATCCGAGTATGCAGATATGATCTTTCTTTGTTTAGAAACAAAGGATGCTCTGATACCAATTGTTGGATCCCAGATCTAATCTCGTAACAATGATATAAACAATAAGAGTAATGACAGCGGAAGTAATACAGTTTAATATCAAAGGAGATTCAAATATCACAGTTCATAAAGCAGATAAAGATAAACAAGATATTCTTAGAATAAAGTATTCAACTTATATTATCAGATATATAACTTCTCAAGCACACTTGAACAATAAGGTGATGGTCCTATTTATAGGACCATAAAGTAAGCAGTGTACTTGTATGACGAAAGGAAGCATGCTGAACAGTGACCTATTCTAGAAAGTAAATCTTATCACAAGGTGACGTGTCATCTGTTCTTCTGTTCACTCGTAGATAATTTTAGAGTGAACATCTTCAGAGAGAATGTCTTCAGAGCTCTGACGTTGTCTTCAGAGCCTCTGATGAAGCTATCTCTGATGTCTTCTCTGAAAGTTGCAATCTCTGATAAGTACTTCAGAGGCAGGTTTGTCCTCTGAAGTCTTCGTCCTCTGAAGTCTTCGTCCTCTGAAGTTTGTCTCTGGAAGTCCTCTGAAGTAGGACTTAGATATTTTAAACACTTTTAAAGAATGAACAATTGGAGCTAACAGAGTTCGATTTTGATAATCAATATTCTTTTGTTGATTGTTTTTCAAAGATTTTGTATATTCTCATCAGATTTGAAGTTTTTTTTTTAGGTTACTGTTCATTACGATTTCTGGAAAAAAAAATTGAAAATGGTTGAGTTTGGGTTTTACATTTGGTATGATTTCAAGTTTATTTGTTGTGTTCTTAATCATTTGTGCTTATAAAGTCATGATCAACAATTTCTTTGTCTTGATTTCTTTTAACAGTGTGAAGAACTAATGGAAATTTGAGTGTGAGGTTGGAATGTTTCTATCCCACATTGGTAGAAATACAAAAGAAGCTTGAGTTTATAAGCCTAGACTCTCAAGTGGATCTTGAGTAAAATGATGGGCTTATGGTGGGGGTCTCAAAGAAGTGCAACGCACGCGCGCGTGCGCGCGTGGTTGAGGCCGAGGCTGAGGGCGCGAGTCTCGTGAAATGTCGCGCACTTTGCACGCTCGCATCGGAGCTGAGGAGCCTTGCCCCGAGCTTCGAGCTTTCTTTTTGAGGATCGAGATATAGAGAAAAGATTAATTAAATGAAGTTGATTAATTTAAGCAGATAAAGATTCAAACTTTTCAGATAAATTCTCGGTTTTTAAACATTAAAAACGTGGGTTTATTATTGCTAATCAGTTGGAGACTTAGTCTCCAACTCCAACTTCATCTCCGGTTCTTGGGGAGGAGTTTAGGGAATATTCTCTGATTATTCCCTGGTTTTTCAACTATAAATGAAACCTATCCACCCTTTGTTAACACACTGAAAATTTAATCTGCCCTCTCTCAAAGAAACGATCTGCTCTCTGCTATATCTCTCTCGATCTCTGCACTCTGTCTCACGAACTGTTCATCACAGAACAGTTCTATTTTCTACTAGTTTTTTCTGTCAAGCTTTGCATTAAATAGTCGATACTATAGTTGTTAGTATTTAGCTAATACTGCATCAAATCCTGGGTTAAGCGACTGTAGACTCACAGCTTTAAAGAGTGTCGTTAAAACCTTTAAGGACAGGTTTGAATAAACCGTGCAGTTCTGTTTCGGAGTTACTGTGGAGTTATCGATCATCTAATCAGGTTAGCGTTTATTTTCTGTTTTGTTCTTATTTTTCGTCCACTAGAGTGGACAGTCTGATTCTACTCTTTCTTCTAAACGATCTATCGCGAAGGATAGATTCGTTATTAGGTTCACATTATAATACTTATAATTCTGTTTTTTTTTATTAAGTAATTGTTAATCTTTATAAATAAAGTTTACTACTTTATTTATAAAGTTTGGATCTTTATATTTAAGTTGCTGTTTTTTACATATATATCGTGGTTTTATTGAATTTCTACTTATAAAATTCAACAATCTTAAAGGTTTTAGTATGGATTTCGGAAACTCTTCCAACGTTCGTATGGTGAATCAAAAGTTTGTGAAACTTGACCGATTCGACGGGTGCCACTACACCTGATGGGCCGAAAAGATCAAGTTTTTACTAATGGTTATTAAGCTTTATCATGTGTTGGACCCAAACATCCCGCCTATCCCTGATGATCCGATTCCCGAAAAGGGAAAAGAACCGAATAGGGCAAGAATAGCCGAGCTTGAAAAGTTAAGGCTACTCCGCAAGGAGGAAAAATCCTTGGCCTGTGGACATATTAAAAACACCCTATCCGATAGACTCTATGACTTGTACTCTCCGATAAACGATCCTATAGAGTTGTGGAAAGCGCTTGAGTTTAAATATAAGGCACAAGAAGAGGGAACTAATAAATATCTTGTGTCCCAATTCTTACGTTTTCAAATGAATGACGAAAAACCAATTTTAGAACAAATTCATGAGCTCCAGGTTATAGTAAACAAACTCAAAGCGCTTAACATAACTCTTCCAGAAATTTTCTAAGTGGGGGCGGTGATTGATAAATTACCCCCATCTTGGAAAGATTTCTCAAAAGGAATGATGCACAAGTCTGAAGACTATTCTTTGGATGACCTACTAAAACACATAAGGATCGAAGAAGAGACTAGAAATCGGGAAAAAAGAGGCAAGTCTGTGATGGGTGGTGCAAACAGCGTGAAGGCTGTCAACACCAAAGGAAAGGGAAAGGTTGGAGGCTCTAAGAAGTGGAATCTGGGTCCACAAAAGAAGAGCTTTAAAAGACCCGGACAACAATCCAAACCTGCGCAACAATTCAAAAGAACCGGGAAATGTCACGTCTTAGGTGAGACGGGACACTATGCTCGAGAATGCAAGGAAAGTAAATCCGAACCGCCAGTAGCCAACTCTGTTGAAGGAATCCAGAATCTTGTTGCAAACTTGCATATGGAGGAGATCGATATGATCTCGGAGGCAGCTACCAGAATCACTGCTAGTAGAGGAGGTTGGTATTTGGACACGGGAGCTACAGTTCATGTGTTTAACTCCCGGTCCAAGTTTGTTGAATATGGCCCTGTTCGAGAAGGAAAACAGGTAATCATGGCGAACAACGGCAAGGCCGATGTTGCGGGAATGGGTACGGTGCTACTCAAATTCACTTCCGGGAAGACTGTCACATTGAGGAATGTTCTTCACGTTTCTTCCATCAATAAGTGCCTCGTTTCTGAGAACAAACTCGATGAACATGGGTTTGGTATCAACATCGAGGCAAGGAAGCTATTGATTTACAAACGGAAGACATTCATAGGAAAAGGATACAACCTGTCGGGTATGTATCGGTTGAACTTGAGTGATGATGAGAATGAGGCCGGGCCAAGTGGGGGTAGTGATGTGTTAGCCATTTCTGATGAAGTTTTTGTTTCTACTATCGATGTAACTCGTACTAATTTCAATAAAATTAATTCTTTTGAGTAATTTGCTTGTTCAATATTTTTATGGCATAAACGTCTAGCACACACCAATGTTAAAAATATTGAAAAAATGTGAAATAAAGGATTAATTAAAGTTGATAACAAAGATTTTGGAAAATGCGAGACGTGTGTAAAATCAAAGTTTACAAAGAAACCTTTTTCCATCAGTTAAAAGAGATACTACTATTTTAGAGTTGATTCATTCTGATATCTGTGAATTGAATGGAATACTTACTCGTGGTGGTAAACGGTATTTCATTACATTCTGTGATGACTTCAGTCGGTATTTATACGTTTACTTATTACATTCAAAAGACGAAGCTTTTGATGCTTTTAAACTTTATAAAACTGAAGTGGAAAATCAACTTGAAAAACGAATCAAAATACTTCGATCAGATAGAGGCGAGGAATACTTTAACAGAGAATTTGATACTTTCTGTGAAGAGAATGGTATCAAACATGAACGCACCTCACCGTTCACCCCTCAACAGAATGGTTTGGCGGAACGAAAGAATCGTACCCTTGTTGAGATGGTCAACTGTATGTTGAACCAATCGGGTCTGCCAAACAACTTGTGGGGAGAATCCCTATTGACCGCTTGTCATATTCACAACCGGATCACTAGTCGTGTGATCCCAACTAGCCCATATGAACTATGGAAAGGAAGAAAACCCAATCTGAACTACTTTAGAGTCTGGGTTATGTTGCCTACTATCGGAGTCCTGACCCTAAAAGATCCAAGCTAGGAGCTCGTGCTATTAAAAGCATATTTGTGGGATATGCTAGAAATAGCAAGGCTTATAGGTTGTTGGATAAGGAATCAGGAGTTATAGTAGAGTCCAGGGATGTGGAATTCTTTGAAGACAAGTTTTCAGAAGATGCTGAAAACTCTGAAAGAAATTTGGCTTCAAATTTTCCAAGTACTTCTCATGATAGTTCGAAAACCTCAAACAAGGTTGACGAACCACGTAGAAGAACTAGAGTAAGAAAAGAGAAAAGTCTAGGAGATGATTTCTTCTCCTACCTAGTAGAAGGAACACAAAAGAAAATGACTAGAGAAGTCATTTTATCGATAAACATCGAAGATGATCCTAAGACTTTTAAAGAAGCAATGTTTTCAAGGGACGCTCCACTATGGAAGGAATAAATAAATGATGAAATGGATTCCATTATAGGGAATGGAACTTGGGAATTGGCTGATTTACCCAAGGGAGTGAAACCCATAGTGTAACATCCCATACTAGCTATACTCGATTAAACGCATACAGAGCAACTAAATAACTTTATAGCAATATAGTAATAGTTATAGACAACCGGATGTTAAGGTACATATATAAATATATACAATCCCAAAATTTTCTATAAAAAAGTAAGGTTGTCCGGTCAGTCTTCAAAATATCCACTCCCGGTCATTCAGCTCATATAATCCCCAAGTCTATCTCTAGAACCTGCCACGGAATAACAAACGTGGCTGAGCAATAACTCAGTAAACAGATCAATGAAATCAACAATAAACAATATAGGGTAAGTACAAATTATCCCTATAATCATGAAACGATAAAATAAATCAATCGAATATCACAAAGATATAACAAAGGGGTTCACATAATCACCCGTTCCGTGTTTCGTGTTATTCAAGTTTGTTACTGTATTTTTGTTTAGCTCGTTTGTGTTGACTTTTGTTAGCTTATCTTTATTTCTTGTTTGACCTATAAATAGGTCTTCCTTGCTTTATTTAGAAGGTAACTAGTCATTTTGTAATCTGAGAGAAAATCCTTTGAGAGAAACCTTGTAACCCCTTTTCACTTGTGATATCAATACACTTGTGATTTCCTCTTGATTTTCATTATTCTTGATTGTGTTCTTATAATGATTTGATTGGACTTTATCATTTGGTATCAGAGCAAACAAGAAGAAGCAAATTTGGATCAAATTTGATACGTTTTTTTGAATATTTTTTGGCGGACTAGTTCTTGTTACTGTTTGATTTTGTATTTTCATGTTTTTGCACAATTTAATCAAGAAATTGATTAGGTTGTGTACGTTTTATCATTAGGAACAAGTTTTATTCAGATCACATAGCCAAATTCGCACTCTAGTTTGATCAATTTGATCAAATTGTTACTTTTGTGAACAGTAACTTCGAACACTGTAATTCGGACGAAACACTGTAATTTTTGGTTTCTTTTGAAAATTCAATGTTGTAATCTTGTTCAGATTGATATCGTAGACTAATTTTGTGTTTTGCAGAATCAAAAATCAAGTTTTACTCGATTTTTGATCGAACAGTGAAGAACTCGCAAGGAAACCCAAGAACGCGCTAGATCCATAAAACGCGCAAGTTCTTCCCAAGAACACGCAGATTTCGTGAAACGCGCACGTTCATCACTAGAACGCGCAAGTCTCTAGAACACGCAAGTCTCTAGAACGCGCTAGTTGGAGATTCGGCCTCAAACGCGCTGGTCGAAGTTAGCGAGTTTCCGTAACGCGCTAGTCGAAGTTAGCGAGTTTCCATAACGCGCTAGTCGAAGTTAGCGAGTTTTCATAACGCGCAAGTCATACCGTACATTTGAGAGTTTGCCTGTGCGTTTGCCAGCGAGTTTGCCTGCGCGTTTGTCTACAAGTTATCATCTGCGAGTTTCTTAAACGCGCATTGTTCAGCCAGCGAGTTTCTTCGAAACAGTGCTCTGCGAGTTCTTCGGTCTGCGAGTTTTCTCGAAACAGTGTTGTGCGAGTTTTAGCAGCTTGCGAGTTTGAGTACTTAGTCGTTTTTCGTCCGTTGTTTCAAATTTGATCAGTCTTCAATTTTACACACCAAGTGTAATCTGCACTTCTTGAACGATCATTTCAAATCATATTTCAGTCACAATCATGTCTAGAGATCTACTCAGTATGGGATCGAAATCCAAACCACCAGTTCTTCAAGTTGATGAATACCCACAGTGGAGGATAAGGATGATTAATTTCTTCAATAATCAAGATAAGAAATTAATGGATTCGATTCTAAATGGTCCACATTTTCCACATGTGACAGTTGCAAGAATTCCTGCTACTGGTAATAATCCTGAAATTCCTGAAAGGATTGTAGCTAGAAATCCTATTCAATACAGTGACACTGATAGGGAGTTAGTGGAAAGGGATGCAAGTGCGTTGACATATCTGATTATGGCCATCCCTAATGATATTTTCAACCGTGTTGATAGCCAGGAATCTGCTAAGGACATTTGGGATGAACTAGAAAAACAGTTCATGGGATCAGCAAAATCTGTCAAGACTAAAAGGAATCAGAGTATAAATGCTTATGAAGGATTCAAGGCAAAAGAAGGAGAATCTCTGAGGGAAGCGTATGATCGCTACAACATCATTCTAAATGATTTAAGAAGAAACGAGTTCAAAAGTCTGAATCTGAAATAAACTTCAAGTTTATCAAGAATCTTCAGCCAGAGTGGGATGTCTACGCTATTCAAATGCAGATAAATAAAGACATGGATGAAGAAAAGCTGAATGATCTTTTCTGTGCTTTAAACCAACATGAGGACAAGATAAAGGAGCAAGCTTCTGTGAACAAAGAGTTACTTCAGTTAAAGGACAAACAAAAGAAGGTAGAAGACTCTTTGGCTCTAATTGCTCAAGACAAGGGAAAGACAGTTAAGTCAAGTTCTGGTTTGGGAAAAAGTTTGAAAAAGAAAGCACTGATCACCAGCATGGTCACCAGTTCAGACAGTTCAGAGAATGATGCTTCAGATGATTCTGATGATGAATTGAACGAATTTACAGAAAAGCTTGCACTTCTGACTTCTAGCTTCCATAAAAGATTTGGTCGGAAGTAATTTTATAACAAGCCGAAGTTCGATTCCTACAAGTACAGCAAGCATAAAGACAGATTTGAAGAAAAGAAAGAGGAGAGAAAAGAAGAAAAGAAAGAAGAAAAAGAAAAGTCGGATAAATGTTTTAACTATGGAAAGCCCGGTCACTTTATCAAGGACTGTCCAGAGAAGCGTGTCAAGAATTACGAGTATTACAAGAAAAAGGCTCAATTGGCAAAAGCTTTGGAAAAGGGCACAACTTTAAAGGCAGAAGATGAGATATGGCTTGGCTACTCCGACGATGATGAAGAGACTGAGGTTGCTAAAGCGAATCTGACTCAAGTCCATTACAATTTGATGGCACATTTGAATGATGAGTCAGATTCTGAGGTAAATTCTCATTCTAATTTTTCTGATAATTCTGAATTCTTAAATGATGATGATGAAGCAATGAACTTGATATTCGAGCTTAATCAGTTGAAATCTAAGTTTTTGAAATTAAAGAAAGATTTCAAACAACAAAGGAGTACAATACAAGGACATCAAGATCAGGCTTACATCTTCAAAATCTTGGCTGAAGAAAAAGAAGAGAAAAATGTTCTGAAATTGGATATAATCAAACTTCAAACAAGAATTTCTGAACAACAAAAAGAAATCATGTTTTTAAAAGAAAAAAATCTTGATCTAACAATTCAGTATGATATTGTTTTGAAAGATAGGACGGAAGCTTACACAAAGATCAAGGAATTGAAAGATCTAAATTACAAAAGAGGTCAAATGGAACAGACTCTTAAAATTCTAACCAACAATCAGAAAGATACTCGTTTCTATAAAGCAAAACCAGGTTTAGGTATCTCTGATGTGGATGTGTTGAAAAAGGCACCCAAAAATCTTTATAATTTTAAAAAGTCGGGTGATGAACCAATTGTTTTAATTCCACACATCATAGAAACATTTGTAAAACCTGAGACTCCTGAGCCTGAATTTCCTAAGACAGAAAAGGAAGAGACAGTAGAAGAAAAGACAGAAATTGAAACTGAATTAGAAACTCAGTATTTTAAATCTGTTAAATTTTCATATGATGAACTGAATACTTCTTACAAAAGTAACAAGGATTCGTTTGTAGAATATGAAAATATCTTTAAAGAAAAACCTGAGTCTTCAAGATCTAATTCAAATTCTAACAATTTTGATTCTGAAAATTCTGAAATTGTCTTAACCTGCTCAATCTTAGAAGATAAAAATGAAAGTGTCATTTCTGATAAGTCTAATTCCGTTTGTACTTCTAAATTTTCTGATCTCGAATATCAACAAGCCTTGGATAAAATTGAAGTTTTACAAAGGCAAATCTCTTATCTCAACAACACAATTGTTGAATTGGAAGACGCAAATGAAAATTTTGGGATGGAACTAGACTCAAGCTTTAATCAAAATGAATCTTTGCAAAAAGAAATCAGAAGTCTAGAATCTCAAATTTTCAAATTATCAAAAGGCAAAAAGGTTATTGTTGATAAAGATATTCCAATTTCTGTGATCAAATGTGAGTCTTCATCTGAATCTGAATATCTTTCTGTACCATCTGTTAACATTTCTAAATCTGTTTCTATTTCAGATGAAACTGTGAAGAAAGACTGTTTGGATCAAAAGAAGATTGTAGTGGAAAAGACTGTGAATGAAATGGATAAATGTCAATGTAGTAGAGTAGATAATGCTTGTTCTTCTGTCAAACAACAAAATTTCAATAAAACGAATATTTTTTCCCGAAAAGAGTTGTTGACGCAAGCTACTACTAAATTGCAATGTTCATACTGTCTTAGTAGTTCATTTTCTTGGAAACAAAAGTCTTCAAAGAAAAATAAACATATCCAATTAAAGAACATAAAATCTCTTAATCATTTTAAAGCCAACAATGCTGAGATTTATTCTTTAAAAAAGAAAAATAATGATTTTTGTGTTAATAAACTTGCTGATGTGAAGTTTGTGTGGAAATGGATTCCAAAAGCTAAGCTAAACACACAAACTCCACCAAAAGGACCAAGATTTGAATGGAAAATTAAAGGGTCATCAGCGACTTTAAATACTGTTAAGAGTACTAACAATAAAGGACCCATATTCATATGGGTACCTAAAGTTAAGTGATTTTTGATTTCAGGCGTGTCATGTGTGGATCATTGATTCTGGAGCTTCAAGACACATGACAGCGCATAAACACCTGTTGTTCGACTACGTAGATCATTACGCAGGTACAGTAAGTTTTGGGAATGAGATGAAAGGATACGTCAGAGGTTATGGGACTATCAAGAATAGTTTGATCACAATATCAAAGGTTCTGTATGTGGAAGGCTTGGCTTACAATTTATTCTCCATAAGCCAATTTGCAGAAAAGAAATGCAAGATAGAATTTGATGCGGATTTTTGCTACATCAAAGATCAAAGTGGAGCAGAACTGATTAAAGCTGGTAGAATGGGATTGTTATATAGTGTTCACTTTCCAACTCTGAAAGCTTCAAAGCCTGTATGTCTAATCTCAAAGACATCAACAGAGGAAAGTTGGTTGTGGCATCGGAGACTTTCTCATCAACATTTTCGTGATTTAAACAAGCTGAGGACACAACAGTTAGTGACTGGACTTCCTGAATTGAAGATTGAACAAGACGTACTTTGTTCAGCCTGTGCAAAAGGAAAGATGAAGAGAAGTTCACACAAATTAAAGATGTTATCAAACTGTAATAAGTGTCTCAAGCTAATTCACATGGACTTGTGTGGACCTATGAGAACTCAATCCATCAACGGAAAGAAATACATATTAGTGATGGTGGATGAATTTTCTCGGTATACTTGGCTAGAGTTTCTAAGACAGAAATCTGAGGCTCCTGATCTAATCATCAAGTTCATCAAGAAGATTCAAGTTCTAATGCAAAGCCCTGTAAAGCAACAGGGGAGTGATAATGGAACAGAATTCAAGAATGCTACCTTGCAAACATTTCTAGAATCTGTTGGCATATCACATAATTTTTCTGCTGTGATGACACCTCAACAAAATGGAGTTGTTGAACGCAAGAATAGAACTTTGGTTGAGGCTACACGGACAATGTTGGCATATTCAGAGCTACCAATGTTTCTATGGGCTGAGGCTGTAGCAACTGCATGCTTCACACAAAACAGGACTATTATCAATAAACGATTTAATAAAACCTCTTATGAATTGATTAATGGTCGTAAGCCTAATGTCAAATTTCTTCGTGTGTTTGGTTGCAGGTGCTATGTTCTTAATGATCGAGAGAACTTATCTAAATTTCAACCAAAAGCCGATGAGGGGATATTTATTGGGTATTCTCTCCATTCCAAAGCATACAGAGTCTACAATACTCGAACGAAGACGGTGATCGAAAGTGCAAACGTAACCTTTGATGAAAGACAGACAAGGACTTTTGAACAAAACAGTTCAGAACTCGGATCTAAAGAAAAAGACAAAGCTTCCACATCATCCAGTGTGGAACCTGCTTCAAAACAGACTGAGATTTCTAAATCTTTGACTGATTCAGATTTAGATTTACTGTTTTATGATGCTTTTGATGAATTTCAGAACATACAAGATCAAAATGACATACCTATCACTGATACATCTACTACCACTGCAGATATATCAGGACCCTCTGAAGATAATGGAGAAGCTTCCACATCTCAAGTACAAGAAGTTTCAGACAACACAACCTCAACAAATGATGAAGATGTTCCATCTACACCTGAAGGAAATGTGTTGGAAACTCTCACTGAAGAAGCTGTTCCAGTGCAAAACACATCAAGTCCAATTATATCTTCTTCAGAAGGATCAGAAATTCAAATTACTTCAACTTTTGAAGAACCAGCAATACAAGATGAGTTTGATTCTTCTAATAATCAAACAGAGGTTGATGTATTACCAAGATCACACAGATGGACAAGGGATCATCCTCCAGAAAACATAATTGGTGACCCGTCTGCTAGAGTGACTACCAGATCTGCTTTTCCACCGGCAACAGCCAATTTCTGCATGTGTTCAAGTTTTCTGAGCAACCTTGAACCAAAGAAGTCGTCAGAAGCTTTAAAGAATCCAGATTGGATAAATGCAATGCAGGATGAGTTGAATGAGTTCAAAAGAAACAAAGTGTGGAGATTGATACCAAGACCCAAAGACAAATCAATTGTTGGAACAAAGTGGGTCTTCCGAAACAAAAAGGACGAGGCTGGAATTATCATAAGAAACAAAGCAAGGCTGGTTGCAAAAGGGTACAATCAATAAGAAGGGATTGATTATGACGAAACCTATGCACCAGTTGCTCGGATTGAAGCCATAAGGATATTTCTTGCTTATGCAGCTCACAAGAATATCAAAGTCTATCAAATGGATGTGAAGTCTGCTTTTCTCAACGGCATTCTTCATGAAGAAGTCTATGTGAGTCAACCTGAAGGCTTTGTGGATCCGAAATTTCCAGATCATGTCTATGTTCTTGATAAGGCACTGTATGGATTAAAACAAGCGCCAAGAGCATGGTATGAAACGCTTTCAGTCTATCTAACTGAGTCAGGTTTTCGGAAAGGTACAATTGACACTACTCTTTTTCTCAAAAAGAAAGGTAAGGATTTAATACTTGTACAAATTTATGTTGACGATATAATTTTTGGCTCTCTTTCACAAGAATTGTGCGTAGAATTTGAAAATATCATGAAAAAGCGTTTTCAAATGTCAATGATGGGTGAACTCACATTTTTCTTAGGCCTGCAAGTTAAGCAAACCCCGGAAGGGATTTTTATAAATCAGGCTAAATATATCAGAGACATGTTGAAGAAATTTGACATGAACTCTACTTCACCTATGAAGACTCCCATGCAAGCTGGCAGTTTATTAGATGCTGATATCTCCGGAAAATCAGTAGATCAACATATCTACAGAAGCATGATTGGATCTCTTCTATATTTGACAGCAAGTAGGCCAGATATTATGTTTGCAACATGTTTTTGGGCAAGGTATCAGGCGAATCCTAAAGAGTCACATCTGTCTGCTGTCAAAAGAATCTTGAGGTATCTCAAAGGCACTCCGAATTTGGGCCTTTGGTATCCAAAAGATTCCAAGTTTGAATTAATTGCATATACTGACGCAGATCATGCAGGAAATAAATTAGACAGGAAAAGCACATCTGGAGCATGTCATTATCTAGGAGATAAACTGGTCAGCTGGTCATCAAAGAAACAGAATTGTGTATCCACATCTACAGCTGAAGCGGAATACGTCGCGGCTGCAAGATGCTGCTCACAAGTTCTGTGGATGAGAACCCAGCTGAGAGATTATGGATACACATTCCATAAGGTACCAATCTACTGTGATTCTAAGAGTGCAATAGCCATCACATCAAATCCTGTACAACACTCAAAGACGAAGCACATAGATATCAGGTATCACTTCATTAAAGACCATGTTGAAAAAGGTGATGTAGAAATGCATTTTGTTTCAACTGATCTTGAGGTTGCTGATTTATTTACAAAACCTCTTGATGAAAAGAGATTTAATTTTCTAATCAGCAAACTTGGTATGTTGAACCTTAATGAATAGTTACATCATTCTTTATATTTCTAAGGGGGAGCATTTCATTTACATCTGGTATGCTAGTGTAATACATATTCCCAATTTCAAGAAGCTGGATACTTTTAACAAACCTGGACTCATGCTCAATGAGTACCAAAAGTTTTATCTGTTTTCCAGGTTTTGTACTGGACTATGACTTCTGATCATATCAGATCAGGACTCGTACATTATGATTTGTGCTTGAAAGCAAAAAATCAAGGGGGAGAAATTAAGATGTGTGCATACTTCAAGGGGGAGCTTAATGGAAAAGTCTGTAAGTTTGTATGTAAGTTTGAAAGTTCTGAAAAGTTTGAAAAGTTTTTCTTGAGAAAAATACTGATTTTGTGCTAAAAAGTCAAATTTTGAAAAGAGGCTATTTTGGGAAAGTCAATTTTTTCATTTTTGGAAAGATTTCATTTTCTGAAAAAATTTCTCAAAATTTTTCTAAGTAAGGAAACGCGCAAACCACTATGCATAAGCTTAAACACGCAAGGCATAGCTAGCGAGTTTGAAGAACGCGCAAGCTGAAGCTAGCGAGTTTGAAGAACGCACAAGCTGAAGCTAGCGAGTTTGGAGAACGCGCAAGCTGAAGCTAGAGAGTTTTAAGCACGCGCAAGCTGAAGCTAGCGAGTTTGAGTAAAATGCGTTAATAGAGGCGTGCGAGTTTCAGAAACGCGCAAGGCGTTACTTGCGAGTTTGGGCGAGAAAGTTCCTTCAGTCTGCGAGTTTTATCATTCTTATTCCTTAGGCTTGCGAGTTTCACAAAAAAAATTCACTTAAATTGTTTCTTAAGTGAAAATCACACACCTATTTGTCGATTTTTGAGACAAATACCTTGTTTTTGTTGATATGAGAGAAGAAAAAAAACTCAAATCGTGCGTTGTGTGCGAATTTCATTCAAATGAACAGTATCTTGCGAGTTCTTTGAATGAACAGTGGCTAGCGAGTTATGTGACTAGCGAGTTCTATGAATGAACAGTAGCTAGCGAGTTCTTTGACTTGCGAGTTCTGTGAATGAATAGTGACTTGCGAGTTATTTGACTAGCGAGTTTTGTCGAGTATATATATATATATGTTATGTTTCATTCTCTCTCATTTCAACCTGCGGATTTCTTCACTTAGCAATTTTTTCTCTCTGATTTTCTTGCGACTTTCGACTTTTCAGTTCTTTTCTTCGAAGATTCAAGTGCAGGTGGTTATTTTTATCATCATTTGATTGTTTGTTTCTAGTTTTATTGATTCTAGGGTTTGATTTTTTTGTTTTGTCGATTGATGTTCTTATATGTTCATCTTCTTGTTCTATTTTTTTTGACAGAACACAAAAATTGTTGGATTTGTTTTTTCAAACTAATGTTAGTATTGAAAATCATACTTGATAGAATCTGGGATTGCTTTATATATTGATTTTTGCAGGTTTCCATAACTATTGGATTTGTTTGAACCGAACAGTACACTGATTTTGGACTGAACAGAACTGTTGTTCATATTGGACTGAACAGAACTCGAACCATATACTGGAATCGAACTGATATTCTGAAGAACTCTAATCTGGACTTAAAAGATGAACGCATAAATTCATAATCCTTATTCATCTTGTTCAAGATTAAAAGAAGCTTAAAAGTTTTTTTTAATAATAAGGTGAAAAGTTTGAATTTTTGAAAGTCAAATTTAAATTTGAATTTCAAAATTTTCAAATAAAAAGTTGGCAAAGTTTGGGTGTTGTTGAAATTCATTTCAAAAAAAATTCAAATAAATAGTTGAAAGTTTTGGTTACCTTTGCAAAATCAGTATGATTTTTTTTTCAAATACAACATTAATTTGACAGAACAAATTCGAAATATAAAGTGTTAGTGTCAATTTTTTTTAAGTTTTTTTTTTTTTGTGTTGTTGTGTAAGTTTGTTCATTCAAAGTTGCAATTTGTTTTCTGCAACTTACTGTGCTTTCATTGCAAGATCTCAAGTACATTGTTCTGTACTTCAATTTTTTTTTTAAAAAAAACAGGTTTTTGGAGATATACTAACATATTGGATTTTATCCAATACATTTTATGATTTTGCAGAAAATCAATGGCGGAGGAAAATTTTCATGACCAAAGTGTTCAGATGGATGAACATGATCCAAATGTTTCACGGGAAATGCCTATGCCTTCTTCCCGATCTCATTTTTCTGCAGTTGATGCTAATCCTGATCTCCAATTGATCAATCCTCAAGAATATCTTTCTTTGTCACCAAATAATCATCATGTAATATTTGAAAATCTCATGGTCAAGCCAGTGATAAAGGAGATACTGAAAAACCATCCAATCTGTACTGCTTTAACTACAACTGCTACTGTGCCAATGATCTATTTACAACAAGCATGGAGAACCATTGAGCATGTAGTGCAAGGCAACAGAAAGTATTTCACCATTCGCATTGACAACTTCACATCCATCCTGACCTTTCAAAGACTTCGTCTGCTTCTTGATCTACCTTTGCCAGATTCCAGAGAAGGAAAGACAACTTTTGATCCTTATCCGTCTGATCATGAAATGTTTGCTGGTATTCATGCTCTTGGTTATGTTGGAAATCTTACAAAGATGAGTGACTTTCGGAAGTCAAACTTGCCACCATTCTACTATCAGTTTTTCTCAGTGATCAACAAGTGCTTGACTTCACGACACTCTGGGCACGACAATAAAAATATTCATACTCTAAGACTGTTTCATGCCATCATTTATGATCTGCATGTTGATTATGCTGTGGCCATCTGGACTGAACTATATGAGAAAGTTTTGAGCAAGAGACATACAAAGAAGCCAAAATATGTCCCTTATCAGAGATTTTTACAAATTACTGTCCGAGGCATTTTGAGATCCAACCAAGATGTTCCAAAGAGATCACATCATGAAAGTGCCCCAAAAAATGAAATGACTCATCTTCAAAAGCAGAAGCAATCCTTCCCTTTTGAGATGCCAGTCCCTGCTGCACTACTTGCTTATGCCGATCAGAATGCTCCGAGTGTTAGGCAATATAGGGAGTCCATGGGATTGCCAGAGCCGGAGATCCCTACCCAGGACTCAGAACCTGTTAGTCGAGCGGAGTCAGTGAGGGTTCAACATACTACGGGAGTAGTTGAACGGGAAAGTGAGCAGAGATAAAATATAGAGAGGGGTTCAGGAGTGGGTCGGACTTCTGTACTGGAGGGTGTGGGAACACAGGCATAATCTGCCACGCATTTAGTGATTCCTACATCTCAACCTGAGATTGCCATCATTCCTCAATTGGGCACTCAGGAAGAGAATCCCAATGAAAGCCAGAACTCTGAGAAAACAATATCGGTTGGACAAGCAAGTTCTTCTAGTACTTCGGTACCTTCAGCAACATCAGCACAGGATGCAGTAGATCAAGGAAATGATCAAAATGTTAATACTGATGATAACTTGGGTCATAGTTTTGGATTTTTGGAAAATGTTTCATTACACCAAAGTCTTGGTTCTACTGCAAGAGATCCTGACTTGGAAGGTGTTGATTCAATAATCAGGAACATTATTTCTGACTCTGGAGTTATAAGGCAGGAAGAGGGAGTATTAGTTGAAAACTCAGAAAATGTGAGGACTAGTGTGAATGTAGAAAAAGAACATGGTGAGAGTGTGTGTATCCGAACTTACCATTCTAGAAGGGTAGCCATATCCACTACCTCGCCGCATATGTTGCGAGCAAGAGGTATTGAAACAGATATTAGTCGCCCACTAATGCATATGCACACCTCAGCCAGCCATTTTATTGCCTCTCAACAGGCTATAGTCTCAACTTTTCACGGGGAATTAGCACATACTCTATCTGCCTTTCACTCGGAAATGGCAGGTATTGAAACAAGAACTCAGATGCCCCCGAGTTTGACTTCTTTCAGTGCACCATTGAGTCTAGAACCAATTGTTACATCTATTTATCTTCCTAGGACACAACCAATTATATCTGCTATCACCGGTCGTCTTAGTGACCCGGTCGGAACATCTGTAGTAGATCCGCAATCCGGACTACGAGGATCAGGTGGAAGTCCTGTCATTGCTAACATCATGCCAACTTTGAGCACAGGCCACACTGTTGTATCTTCAACAACTGTGTTAACGGGAAGCTTAAGTAGCCTCGGTGTTACGTTACCCGAATTCGTTTCAAGGGAATTTCTCAATGACGCCCTAAAGGTCGTTGAAACCTCTTTATCGCAAAAATTTGAGTCGGAGATGAGTAAGGCATCTGAAAAGTTTGAGGAAGAGATTGGAAAGGTGATGAGGATGTTGAAAGGAAAAAATCCAATTGTTGATGAGCCTGAGCAAACAGTTCCACTACCATCTGTTACACAACCACCACTAGTTCAATCAGTTTCTGAGCTGAAATCTCTACTTCTAGACCAACTGTTATCAGAAGCTCCAGCAGATCAAGCCGAAGCAGATCTTATTGGTTTACTGAGGCAACAATCCCAACCAATTATTTCTCAGGTTCCAGTAGATTATGTTACACAATCTCAGTTCAATTAGTTCAAAGATTCGGTAGAGAAGCACTTACAGGATCTAACCACAGCAGTTCAACTTTCTTGCAAGGCTCAATCTGATACAGTTTTAAAGAAAAGACATGATCGTGATTCTGATCAAGATCATGAGGGGGAGATGAACAAGAGATTGAAAACTGCGGAAGACACTGTTATTATTACTGTTGAGGAACAGGGAACTGAAGTAGCTGAAACTATTCATGGATAACAGTCAGAAAATGAACAAATGGAAGAGAATGTTCCAAAGGCTGAAGTTGAATTGATGATCTATGACAATACGGAATCAAGGGTTGAAAAGCCTGCGATTGCCACTGTTGAGGAAGTAATACAGATGTTAGGAGTTAATGCTGATAACTTTGTCAACCTAGACGACTATGAAAGTGATGATGATGAACAGGCTGCTGCTAGGTATGACAGTTACTGGAAAGTTAAGGAGGAAGGAATGAACGTTATTGAGCATAATATTGAAAGTGATGGACCTGATCCAGAGAATTCAGTTACTGTTGAAGAATTTGTACATAATTCTATTGCACAAGGAAATCTAAGTCAAGGAGAGAATGTGTTGGATGATTTGTTTGGAGAAACTTTAGATGAAAATTTTGATGATCTTGAAGATGAAGAGTTTGTAGATCTTGATCAAACGTTTCCAGTTCAACAAGCCAAAGTTGTGGAGGTTGCACAGTTTGCTGGTACCATTGATTATACTCCACCATCTTACAGATTGTTTGATGAAGATGCAATCTTGACAGCTATTCCGATAGTCTCTCCCACAAGAAACTTCTTTGTCCCTGAAACCATTGATGATTCTGAATCAAGAGTTGCTCTTCCTTTGCCTAAAGATTTTGATTCTGAACAACCAGCTGATCAACCCAAGCAAAAAGCAAAAGTTGACAAACCCAGAAAGTCAAAAAGATCAAGAATTCCTACCCCAAAGCCCAAACCAAAAGATCTTGAAGAAGAAAGGCCAATCATTATTGATATTCAAGACTTCAGGAATAAGCTGTACAAAGAAAGAAAACAAAGAGAAAAGGAGGAAAGGCATATAATCAGAGAAGCTAAAGCCGAGTTAAGAAAAGAGGAAGAAGAAGCAGCCAGAGCAAAAGAAAGTGCACTTCCTTACATTCGAAACCCAGATAGTCCAAAGATTTTAAGTGCAGCTGAAACCTCTATACAGTTAAAGCCAAATCCTATTTTTGTTACTCCTATGGAAGTGGAAGAATTCTCGAAAGCTCACGGTCCAGAACTTAAAACAATGCAAGCAGAAGAGCTCTTCACTTATGAAATCAGCAATTTGGGAAAGGTGACGTTCAAAGGAGATGTAAGAGTTGGTGTTGTTCCATATACTGGATATAATGTTGAAGGAGACTCTTTAAAGTTCATTGAGATCATTAGAAAGTCACTTAAAGTACCATTTCTGGAAGAGTCAACAAAAATCTTTGTTTCTTCTCTGCAGCCTGTTGATGAAGCCTGTTTTTATGGTGTTGGAGATAGAGAGAAGGTTTATCAGGCCAACTATATCAGATTTATGAAGACTCAGAGCAGAATGTCCCCATTTGCTAAAAGACAAGAGATTCTGCAGATTCAAAATGTTCATATTTGCAAGGTTCTTAATGTCTACTATCCAAAGTTCGCAGTTCAAAGGAAAGACATGAAGATTAGTACTTTTTCTGAAGCTGATTTTGACAACTTGAACATCTCAGACATTATGTTCATTGTGAATGAGTTCAGAGACAGGAGAAACAGAAGGAGGTCACAAACTGTTGCATATGCTTTGGATGCTATTAAAAGATTTATGACAAGGAGTGTCTACAATGCTTATTCATTTGATTTTCAGCTTGGCATTGAAACCAATCAGAACAGAGTAAACCTACTGGCACCAAACTTCAACCATCCTAAGATCAGAATTCTAGAGCCTTTTCAGATATCCAAATATCCAGAGTTGGGTGTGATGTATGTTAACACCAAGACTCACAAGAAGCAGTTCATGCGAGCTTCAGAATTGGCTAAGTATTCAGATGGTACATCAGGAGGTTTTGAAGCATACCTTGGGATCAGAAGAATCTGCTTTAGAAGATGGGGGAGTTTGTTACTGTATTTTTGTTTAGCTCATTTGTGTTGACTTTTGTTAGCTTATCTTTATTTCTTGTTTGACCTATAAATAGGTCTTCCTTGCTTTGTTTAGAAGGTAACTAGTCATTTTGTAATCTGAGAGAAAATCCTTTGAGAGAAACCTTGTAACCCCTTTTCAGTTGTGATATCAATACACTTGTGATTTCCTCTTGATTTTCATTGTTCTTGATTGTGTTCTTATAATGATTTGATTGGACTTTATCAAAGTTCACATAAATCACCCGAATACACTAAACCCGTTGTTCCCAAAGAATGTACGGTTCTATGGGCATAAGTGAGAACTAGCGGTGTGGGCACGACACCCACTAGCCCTCGACTACTATTAAAGCAGTCCTAGTTCTGTTCTGTTCCTAGGATATCCATTCGCCCCTATGGCCGGATCAGGGCTAGCGCACTTTCCACGCATACACAAGGATGCCATAGTGATTATAGCCACCATGGAAGCATCACAAAGTTGGTGCCCCCGACTAAGTGTCTGGGTAAAGGATTACAACATATGTGATCTAACCGGATCATAAAGATATAACAACAATCAATGAACAATGTCAATATGGCTTGACTCTATCTAGTCGTGCCATTCTCAATCTGATAATATCACAGTCATTGGACCGATTCAACAAATCATATTTATCATATTCCATTCGCGCCTCAGCATTCAGAGTAAAACTCAAGAACCGGGTCAACGGTCCCTATTAGGGGCAACAAACTTTGGAACAGTCCTAAGTCGTGCTCAACTAATGGAACACCAAATGGAATTCAACAAAGAAATTACACGATAAAAATCCAAGAATCAACATCATCGAGTTATTTTTGTATCTCAAGTTTACAATACGTGAATCATATTTGAATGGATTAACCCTCAACAATAGGTCAATCCCATTCCAAGAAAATAAGAGATTCGTACCTTTATATAGTCGAGATAACCAAAATACGATGCCCAAATGCCAAAGTGTCCAAAATCCTTGCTAGTCGGATTTTCCTATCACAAGTAATATATATGCACTTAGAATTATGCAATGATTTCGTATATTTGTTTGATCTACTTAGCCTATTGACTCCCTTATATTAGCTTAATCTAACCTTATTTCCTTCTTTATAGTCTTATAGTTCAATACCATTGTTATGAAAAGGATGCTAAATGAATAGAACATAACAATCAAAATATTGCAAGGAAAAACTCCCCTGCACATTTCAGCTTCTGTCCATCTCTGTGTTGGACATATTGCTCATACTTAGGTGCTAAATTTCATGATATTGTCTAAATGGAAGTTGTACCTATGCTTCTTAGGAATCCAATCGCACTAGATTCATGATTTTTGAAGCTATGATTGATTTTATATGAATTTTGCACTAACAGTGTGCAGATCCCGAATTTAGAGAGACGTAATTTGAAATTTTGACATACTTAAGATCAAAAATAGGTTTTGGATTCTTCATAACAATTGTTCTAGACACACTAAGGTTTCCAACCACATATTACACATCTCAATTGGATCAATGGTTAATGTTATACACATTTTTAAAGTAACAACAATTTTCTGCTTCCTTCCAACAGCACCAAAATTAACATTTTTTATGATATCAACACTACCATTTGATTTGATAACCATTCTAAACCATCTATGAACCAATTTGAAGTATTTTTACTTTGTTTTAACAGCCTTGAACATCACATAATCAAAAGTTCACTAGAATTTTAGGTTACCAAACATGTAATGAAGGATTTACAAACTTCTTACCTTAAGGATGGTTACAAAATCTTCAAGATGTAGATTCCTTTAATCCCTTACTAGCTCCAGCCCCTAATCAACAAAAACACACATAAACTTAGTATGAATCTTCCTCAAATAACCTAGATTTCAAAATTACAAGCTTACCTAATGGTTACCTTCAAGATTTAGCTTCAAAATCATCAATTTCTCACCATTTCACCAAAGTTTTGAGGCTAATTTCATGGGGATAGGTTTGGTTCTAGGGTTTGAAGAGAAACGTGAAGAAGAAAGAGATATAATCTGATTATGATTTCTTTTAAATTCAGAATTCTTTTTATATTTTCCAATTTTTCACTTTTAGTCCCTCAAGTTTCATAAATTGCATATTTACCATGTTTAGAGAATTTCTTCACATTTTTGGTTTAATTATTGTTTCACTTATCTATGTTTAACCCCTCTAAAGGTTATGTTTGACAAAGATAGTTCGTTTTAAGTCCATATGCTATATATAAGCATACAAAACAATGACCAACTCCAAACACTAACTTTTCACTTAATGTTTGATATAAATGTCCGGTTATTATACATAGGTTCCAAGTGGGTATTCAAAAGGAAGTTGCATCCAGACGGATCAATATCAGCTTTTAAGGCAAGATTAGTGGCTAAAGGATATAGACAGAAAGAGGGTGTCGATTATTTCGACACCTATGCTCCGGTTGCTAGAATTAGTTCTATTCGAACTCTTATAGCAATCTCAGCTATAAAAGGAATGTACATTCATCAAATGGATGTGAAGACAGCCTTTTTGAATGGCTATCTAAACGAAGAAGTTTATATGGAGCAACCTGAAGGGTTTGTGATACCCGGACAAGAGAACAAGGTATGTAGACTTGTTAAATCTCTATATGGGTTGAAACAAGCGCCTAAACAGTGGCATGAAAGATTTGATACGACTATCACTTCTTTCGGGTTCAGACATAATGGGGTTGATCGATGCATTTACTCAAAATGCACAAAAGGATCCACTGTGGTAATCTGTCTTTATGTAGATGATATGTTGATCATCGGTACTAACCTTGAGGGTATCCTTGAAACAAAGGACTACCTCTCTTCTATATTTAAGATGAAAGATCTAGGAGAAGTAGACACTATTCTTGGAATAAAAGTTAAGAGGTCAGGATCACAAATCTCCTTATGTCAATCACACTACATTGAGAAGATACTGACAAAGTTTCAACACTTGAATATAAAGGAGTTTAACACACCTTTTGATTCATGTGTAAAACTTGATAAAAACTCTGGAAGAGCAGTGGCTCAACTAGAATATGCTAGTGCTATAGGTTGCATGATGTATGCAATGCATTGCACTAGACCGGATATTGCTTTTGCTGTGAGTAAACTAAGTCAATATACTAGCAATCTGGGTCCAGAGCACTGGAAGGCAATTAGTAGAGTATTAGGTTACTTGAAAAGGACTAGTAACCTAGAACTGACATACTCTACACATCCAGGAATATTAGAGGGATATTCTGATGCCAGTTGGATAGATCACTCAGGTGACTCTAAATCCACAAGTGGGTGGATTTATACTCTAGCTGGGGGAGCGGTTTCTTGGGCAAGCAAGAAACAAACTTGTATCACCCATTCAACAATGGAACCCGAACTCATTGTCTTGGCAGCTGCAGGAAAAGAGGCTGAATGGATTAAAAATCTGTTGACAGATATCCATTTGTGGACTCGACCAACTCCCTCGATTCCCATGTATTGTGACAGTGAGGCCACACTGTCAAAAGTGTACAATGCCGTGTATAATGGGAAATCTCGATACATAGGTCTATGGCATAACTATGTTCGAGAATTAATCGAAAATGGTACTGTTAGTATAATGTATGTCAAGTCGTGTGGAAACTTGGCAGATCCATTGACTAAGCCTCTGACGAGAGACTTAGTAGGATCAACTACCAGAGACATGGGTCTGAAACCACTCAGAATCGGTTAGTGATGGGAACCCAACTTGAATTTAGCGCTCCTATCTATCAAGTTTAATGGGTAACAACAAGTCACTTGACCGATAGAAGGTACTATCAATTGATAGACCCATGTAAGGTATATGATAGTACGTCGTTGCCGAGAACTTGGATGAGGAAAATCTCTTAACAAAATTTTAGAGGCATCTTAGCAACGAAGATGTTATAGAATTTTGCCTATATGACTGAGAGGTGGTGTCGCCTCAAATGGAGAGTTATGGTTTCTCTTCTAAAAGGTCATGAAATAGGATTTTAGCGCATGGCCATATTCGCGCTCAGTGAGAATGCAAAGACAAAAGATGATGTATGTGAATTAGCCGAAGTAGTTACAAGATTCAAAGTTTAAATCCTAAGGATACTTCTGAATTGATTCCTTCTTACTTATTCACATTAAACGGGGGTTTAATCTTAGTGACACCACTGTGACATCACTTTTCTTGAAAGGTAGAAAACTTTCCAACTTGGTGGGGGATTGTTGGAAATTTGAGTGTGAGGTTGGAATGTTTCCATCCCACATTGGTAGAAATACAAAAGAAGCTTGAGTTTATAAGCCTAGACTCTCAAGTGGGTCTTGAGTAAAATGATGGGCTTATGATGGGGGTCTCAAAGAAGTGCAACGCACGCGCGGGAGGCCGAGGCCGAGGCTGAGGGCGCGGGTCTCGCGAAATGTCGCGCACTTTGCACTTCGCACGCTCGCATCGGAGTTGAGGAGCCTCGCCCCGAGCTACGAGCTTTCTTTTTGAGGATTGAGATATAGAGAAAAGATTAATTAAATGAAGTTAATTAATTTAAGCAGATAAAGATTCAAACTTTTCAGATAAATTCTCGGTTTTTAAACATTAAAAACGTGGGTTTATTATTGCTAATCAGTTGGAGACTTAGTCTCCAACTCCAACTTCATCTCCGGTTCTTGGGGAGGAGTTTAGGGAATATTCTCTGATTATTCCCTGGTTTTTCAACTATAAATGAAACCTATCCACCCTTTGTTAACACACTGAAAATTTAATCTGCCCTCTCTCAAAGAAACGATCTGCTCTCTGCTATATCTCTCTCGATCTCTACACTCTGTCTCACGAACTGTTCATCACAGAACAGTTCTGTTTTCTACTAGTTTTTTTTCTGTCAAGCTTTGCATTAAATAGTCGATACTATAGCTGTTAGTATTTAGCTAATACTGCATCAAATCTTGGGTTAAGCGACTGTAGACTCACAGCTTTAAATAGTGTCGTTAAAACCTTTAAGGACAGGTTTGAATAAACCGTGCAGTTCTGTTTCGGAGTTACTGTGGAGTTATCGATCATCTAATCAGGTTAGCGTTTATTTTCTGTTTTGTTCTTATTTTTCGTCCACTAGAGTGGACAGTCTGATTCTACTCTTTCTTCTAAACGATCTATCGCGAAGGATAGATTCGTTATTAGGTTCACATTATAATACTTATAATTCTGTTTTTTTTTTTTATTAAGGAATTGTTAATCTTTATAAATAAAATTTACTACTTTATTTATAAAGTTTGGATCTTTATATTTAAGTTGCTGTTTTTTACATAGTGGTTTTATTGAATTTCTACTTATAAAATTCAACAAGAACTCGTATCCAGGCTGAAGAACTCGCAAGGAATTCATGAACTCACATATAATCTGAGTTGGTTACTCAGTTGAAGAAATTTGAACATCATAGAAGAAAAATCATTCATCTATATTGTGAGCAGCTCACTTTAATTTTCTGAAAATCTAACAACTCACATCTATCCATGAAGAACTCGCAAGATGATTGTTCAAGAACTCGCATGGCAGCTGTTTCAAAAGGAATTCGCAAGTCTCACTGAGCTCAACAATTCACATCATACACTGTGTCAACTTTTAGCAGACCACTTACATTAGAAGAATTCGTAGACTACTCTCTTTAGCAGAATTCGCATGACCAAGGAATTCGCAAGTTCACAGTGTCAACTTTTCGCAGGTCACTCGCTTCAAGGAATTCACAGAGATTAATAGAATTCGTATGGAATCAAGATTTCGTATAAGAGTCATGTACGAATTCTTTACTTAGTTAAAATCTAAGAAAAGTATACGAATTCCTATGTTAGATAAATTTTTTGAAAAATTTTCCGTTGAAGTTCATTAAGTGGGTCTTTGTATCGCTCATTTTTAATTGATATTATTGGCTCTAAATTGTTACTCTCGTCATAAGGATTTCAGAACAGGTTTCAAATTCGATTTTGGTCAAGTATTGAGTGAGATATTCGTGTTTGAAGGATCGCCGGAAAACTCGTCGGAAAACCGGGTTCGCAGGAAAATGAATTTTCTGATTTTTGAGCAGTGTTTTTCGATGCATTATCTTCTAATACTGTTCCTTAGATGATCACCATTGATTTCCAAGTGTTTACAAGCGTTAAAAAAACTCGAAAGAAAGTCGCCGGAAAACTTGTTTTGCCGGAGTAACTTTGCTTCGAGATACAGACCTGAATTCGTTGCATGAGTCAAAGTTTTTCGTTGGGTTCGATTTATAAGTGTTCAAGGAACAATATGCAACAAATTTCGTGAAATTTGGATAAAAAACGAAGGAGTTATCGTGATTTGAAAGCTGTAGTTCGTGAGGTTGAAGAAAGTTGAACAGTAACTTAACGGACTGTCGTTAAGTCCGTTAAGTTTGTGACATTTTGGTCCTAGTTCGTTAGTTCAGTTTGTTTTTGTTACATTTTTAGTCCTTTTCTCTGTTAAGTGTGTTAAGTCAGTTAGCATTTTTTAGAATGTGTCATTTTTGGTCCCTGTAGTTAAATTTTGTTAGATTTTGGTTAAATTTCTTTTCATTTTTAGTCATTTTCTGTTAAATTTGTTAGTTTCGTTAACTAGTTTTCAGTTTTGTCAGATTTAGTCCCTCTAGTATTAGTTTTGGGTTTTTACAGTTTTGGTCCCTCAAGTTTTAACTTTGAGAAGCTGTCACTTTTAGTCCTTGTAGGTTTTAACTTTTAGGTTGTTGCAATTTTAGTCCCTCTAGTTTGTAAGTTTCGTGTTTTTACATTTTTAGTCCCTAGGCTTTATATTTTTGTGTTTTAATTGTTTTTAATTCTCGTTTTTTGTCGTGTCTTAGTATTTTTCACTTTTAGTTCCTCGTTTTTTGTATTAGTTTAGTATTTTGTCGCTTTTAGTTCCTATTTTCTTTATATTTTAGTCATTTTTACCTATTTTTTAGTCGTTTTTTTATTTTTCATGTTTGTCGTGTTTAGTCCATGTTTTTCGTTTTCTTTTTATTTTTAGTCCGTTTCGTGTCATTTTTTACTGTTTTTACTGTTTCTGAGCATATCTGATATATCTTTCATATTTTTTACAGGTTTGAAGACTTCAAGATCAAAATATTTTCACGCTGATTTTTCGGAATTAATTTTTTAAGACAAATTTTTTAATTTGTTTCTCATATTTTAATTTTCTGAAAATTTTTCTGATTTTAATTGTTGTATTCATTTTTTTTAAAGTGTGCACATAATTGTACTTCTAATCGAAGTTTTATTTTGACGATCATATTCTTACAAATTTCAAGACGCCTCAAAGTTTCAATTTTAATTTTGACAGGATGAATCTTTTGGAGGCTAAAGCAAATATCAAACATCTTCTTGGACAATTATCGATATACACCAGAATGGCAACTGAATGTGACAGAGAAAATTCAAAGCTTAAAGCTGAAAAGGCTGAATTGCAAATCAAAGTCTCTGCGCTTGAATCAGAATTAAAATGTCTGAAAGATAAATCTGAAAGTCCAGATCTTAGAGCTGAAAGAGAAAAGTTTGAAAAAGAAAATGTTGAACTTCAAAGAAAGATTACAGAAATGAAAGACAAGTTTTCTCAACGTGTCAAGATTGTCAAGAAAGAAAGAGAAGAGTTTGAAAGAGAAAGAAAGGAAAGAAAAGCTTATGTTAAAAAGTTTTCTGATTTCTCAAGAAAGTCCTTTGAAGAGAAGAAATCCTTATAACTTAAATGTACAAAACTTTCTCAACAAGTGTCAGATTTTGAGAAAGTTATTATCTTGGAAAGAGATAAGTTTGAGAAGGAAAAGAAGATTGCTGAACAGAAGAATGTCGGACTATTCAGAGAAATATCTGATAAAAGAAAAGATGTTGAAAAAGAGTTTGAAGAAGAAAGAAGAGTGTTTGAGACTGAGATAGAGGAGCTTACAAAGAAATTATCTGAACTGTCATCAACTATTTTGAAAGAAAAGAAGACGAAGTCTGAACTGCAAACGAAGTTTGATCTGATTTCAAAGGAAAGAAACAGTTTATCTTCAAAGATAAAGGAACTTGAAGAGATCATGTTCAAGGTGAAGTTAACTGAGCCAAGGACGCCAGAATCAATTCTTCAATCACCAAGAGATGATCAAACTGATTCAGAATGCTCATTTAAAACAGCTTCGAGTTCACATTTTATGAATGTTTCTAATAATCTTTTATTTGATTTAGATGATAATCATACTTCTGAACATAATGATCAAATTCGTCCTTCTAATCTTTTCTATGTTCGAAATGTTGATGGTTCAGGTAAATCTAAAAAGACAAATTGCAAAGAAAAGTGGATTTGGAAAAGAAAAGGGTCTTTAGAGGAGAAGAAGACAGAAAAGTCATTTGTACATACACCGATTGAAAAGAAGAACAATGTTCCGAACGGTAAAACTTTTGGCAAACCTGATTTGGTTTACACTGTCAATCAACTGATCAGGTTAGCTCAAAAGAAAATTAATTGTTCTTATTGTGGCTCAAATGATTTTGTAAGTAAAGGTTATGTGAATTACTGGTATGGTTCTTATTATATCTCTCCTACTAGAACTGCAACTAACAAATCAGGACCCAAATACCAGTGGGTACCAAAAGCTAAATCTGTGTTGCAGGCACCCAAGGTTTAAGGGGGGAGAAAGAACCAAGGCTTCTGAATAAATCAGTTCAGAACCCGCGCTTCAAAGAACTATGGCTCTTGGATAAAACAGTTCAAGACCCGTTCCTCAATGTTTCAGGATTTTGGTTTCTGATTACATCAGATCAGAACCCGTTCTTAATTGGTAAAATTGAACATTACTATTCTCACCGGAGAATACGTAATCATGGTTTCTGAATAACTTAGTTCAGAACCTGTACTCAAATGTTTTTCTTTTGATGGATGCTTAAATGAAAACATCTTTTTTAGAAGTTTTTGATTTGAGGGGGAGTTAACTGTTATATCTTTTAGGGGGGGGGGGGGGAGATAATAGTTGGTTATACTTTCATTGTTATATTTTTCTGATAATTTGAATTTTTACAGATATAAAGAGGGAGGACATATAATGTTTTTGTCATAGATACTTAAAAGAATATATTCATTCCAGGGGGAGTACAGGATTCTGATTTACAAGTATATATTTCTAATCCTTATACTCTTTCACTTGCTGAAAGAAGAACAACTTTCACTTGTCCAAATCATTTTTGGATTAAATGTTCAAACCACTTCACATTCTTAAAATGTTTTCATGAATTGAGAAGTGCGATTTTAAATGATTTTTGGATACTTTGATGACTTTCTGACCGTGTGCTTCTAATGACAAATACTTGTGTAATTGTCATGTCTTTATACTTTGTCAAGTATTCATACACAACGGTTCAGTATATTTCTTGACTTTGATATTACCACGTCTAAAAAGTTTAATCTTTCGATGGTAATACTCCCGGTTGTATTCAATGTTGTTTGAATCAAACGTCATTTCATCATTTTATGTGCTTTCATTATTAAAATGTTTATATATTGTTCATATAAACAACATTCGTCTTTGATTTCCCAAAAATATTATTCTTCATGAATTTTGATCTGATTTAAATCATTGTCAGATTCTCAAAACATTTCTATTCTTTCATGATTATTCATTTATACAAAGTTTTGAGAAATCTTCCATGTTCAAAAGCTCTCACATTGATATTGTGAAGCATACATGCACTGACATTGATTTCTTGTGCTTTCATGTCAAGAAAATCATTAAGGCAATACATTCTTTTAGGACAATACATGGGATTTGATGTGTGAGCTTAACAGAACTTCCATGGATTCACGATAACCAGTGTTTCCTACCCAGGAAGTATTCCCTGAGTGATTGAGGGGAGAGGGGTAAAAGATTGAGTGTTGGTGTGTGAAGAGGTAAAATAGAAATGAGAGATTGGTTAGATGTGAGCTTAAAAGATTAAAAGAAAGAGGGTGTGTGATCAGAGTAAAAGAATATCAGACTCTGCACCAAATCTTTCTGAGTCGGGCAACCACATAATCTGATTGGTTCACATTCTTTGGTAACCATCATTGAAATAGGAAGTGAGCCCATGCCATCTCTTGCATACAACCCCACCAGATACTCATTCTTTTCTCAAAAAGAGAATGTTTCACATTTTCTGGGGAAGCAACACATAAACTATTGGTTCTTCACTCGGAAGATACTAATATTGAAAAAGAAGGAAAGTTGCCCCAACTTCGACCCTTCATCATGCACAATTGAGTCTATGTATAATCATTGATGTCTCAATGGTTTACATACTTTGAGCCTTGTGAAACACAATCATTGTGCTTAATTCTTTCATAACACAAGCACGAGCACACATAAAATATGTTTTTCTGTCAGAACATTCATAGAAAATACCTTGTGTTTTTCAATGATTGGATGGAAGTCCTGGGGAGTGATCATCACTTCAAGCTCCTTAAATTGTACATTCATTGTACACAGTGGCTTTGTTCTACTGACAGGCATTCCTAACTGTTTCATTTGTTGATTTAGGGTTACAACTCCTAATTTGTTTGAATTTGAAAATATTCAGATAAATACTTTCTTGAATTGACGGCTCATTCAGATCAGATGAACGATTCTCTCATATCATTCATTGGGGGAGATTGTTCACATTTTATCAAATGGGGAGATCATGAAGACTATGCAAAATTGCTTATTTGGGAGAGATGTTCCAAAGACGGATCTAAACTTGAAGAATTTTAATGATTTTGATTGACAAATCATTAAAAAGGGGGGAGATAAATCAAAGTTCAATTTCAGATGATTAAAGTTTGTATCAAGAAAGGGGGAAAGACGATTTTCAAAGTTCAAATTTCAGAAGATGTAATGAAAGGTGAAGACAAAGTTTGAAAGTTTTGAAGTTAGTCAAAGTTTGAAGATTTGAATGATTAAGAAGATTATAGCAAAGTTTGTTGTGCTAAAGAGAATGGTATTGTTGTAAACAAAAGGGGAGAATGAAGATTGTGCTAAAGCTGTCAAAGGTTTCAAAAATACGAAGTTGGTTGAAGATGTCAAAGCTAAAAAGATTCAAAGCTGAAGATTATTCTGAAGATAAGAATACCTGAAGATTATTAACAAAAAAATTTTAATCTTGAATCCAAAGGTGGAGATTGTTAGACTAAGAATTGTATTCAAGATTAAAAGGTCAAAATGTAATTGTTTGTAATTGTGTTGTAAAGTCAAAGATGTCAAAAGTCAACAAAAGTCAAATTTGTTGTAAAGTCTTGTAAAGTCAAATAGGCTTAGATTGCTTTGTTAGATTAGGGTATAAATAGGTTTGTGTCTTGTAATATTAGGGTAAGAGCTTTAACAATGTCATATACGTTTGAGTGTTGAGAGAGATTCTAGAGAGAGAAAATATGTAGAGAGAGAAAGTTCAAGAATCAATAAACTTGTGATTTGAGATTGAAATCTGTATTTGTTTTGGGTTTACATGAAGCAGTCGCATGGAAAGATCGTCGACATCTAATATGTCAACATAGACTTCTAGACCATGGAAGTATTGTCTTTTAGGTGGTTTCGTGAAGTACCCTTGATAGTAGTCTTTCATTGTGAACATTTATGGATACTCAGCTGTTCAACATAGGGGTTAACAACGTTAGCCTTACACAATATTCAACGCAAGCAAAACCCAAAAAAATATAAACACTAACCATATAACTCGGTGGTAGAGGCTGGAAGAAATTGAGATAAACATATGAAATTCCATACATGAAGATTTGGGGATGCCATGTAAGAAGATGTGTAAAACTTTTGTCTTGCTATATACCTTGTTTTGTTTTGTATGGTTTAGGACCCCCCCAGCATTCGGTATTTATAGCCAAAGGTAGTGCACAAAAACCATCTTCGCAATTGCTAACTTGTAAGGGGTTTGTTTATGTTCTTGATGAAAAAGATGAAGTTGATAAAATGATAAATTACATATTTGACCCCTATAGTCTGAAAAATGATAAAATAAAAAACCTAAAAAGACCAATATACCCTTATAGTTAACCGATAAGTTGGACGGCTATTAGTGTGAAGGACCAAATCCAAAAAAAATATTTTGCCTCAGGAACCAAATTCAAAAAAGTCTACATACGTAGAGGTTTCTTATGTAATAAATAAAGATAAATGACCAAATCCGTAATAATTGACATACCTTACGGACCAAGTCCTTAATTTACTCTTTTGTTTATTTTAAAATAACATTTTTAATATCTTGTCAGTATGTGTTAAATCATTTGAAAATCGACATGTTTGCTAAAAATATATAAATTGTTATATTTTTTATGAATAATAAATTGAAAAGATAAAATTAATAAATATACTTAAAATGAAATATTAATTCTATCAATATATTGTGTGATGTATTTAAAAATCGACATGCTTACTAAGAATAAAAAATTTGGCATATTTCATTATAGGAAAAACAAATTAAAAAGATAAAATTAATAAAATGAAATATTTCACTTCATTTTGGGTATATTTATCAATATTATCTTTTAAATTTGTTATTTAAAACATAAATTATAACAATATATCTATTTCTAGTAAATATGTCGATTTTTAAATGGTTAATGATCAGATATTTATAATGTTATCTTATAATAAACATAATAACTAAACTTATTAATTAAACTTAAAAACCAATAATTAGAAATTGATTAAGAATATTAACTTAAACATTTACCCAAAAAAATATTACAATTTTTACTGTACGACTCAAAAAAAATCTCTCAATTTAAGAATTAAATAAATATATAAATATCAAATATAATCTAGTACATATAGTATTATATAATCTAATAAAAAAAGACAAAAAAAAGTAGAAGTACCCAAATATTTTAAGTTAACTAACTTTTTTAACTAAAATTTGGTGTTGTTTGTTTGCATCTGAATGATGCCATCACTACAAAAAAATGGTAATTAGTGACAAAAAGAAATTGGTCACTAACGATAGAAAATTGGTCACTAATGTCGTTTAGTGACCAAAATTTCGGTCGTCACTAAAAAAGGTCCGTCACTAATTGACAATAGTGACGAAATACAAAATTGGTCACTAATTAGTGACAAAATTAAAGTGGTCACTATGTTTGTGACAACTAAAGTGGTCACTAAATTTCGTCACTAATTGTTAAAAGTCGTCACTAATTGTCAAGATAACGGCTCAGTTAACGTCCGTTAACTTTCATTAGTGACCAAAAAATGTGGTCACTAATTGTAAAAAATAAATAAAAAAATTGTCATAAATTTATATTGTTATTGTTACTGCAATATAACTAAAACCTGCTAATTTGTAAAGATGGAAATCTAAAATTAATTTCATTTGCAAAAAGTATAATTCTTTGATCCAAAAAATATAATTTTTGATTCAAACAAGCATGTCAAAGTCATATCAATTTATTTATCACTAAATCACTTGATGACTAACAAAAATAGAACATGACTTCTTAGTTTTGAGATCCCAATGCAGATAACTTTGATAGTTGTGCCATGAGGTTCATTTTGTCCTTCATTTGGTTCTACTCCTCTTGAAATTTCAGTTGCTCCTCTTTAAATTTCGCCTGCTGCTCTTGAAATTTCACTTGCTCCTCTTGAACTTTCAACTGTTCTTCTTTGATTCTCTTAACTTCTTCCTATGTAATTCATTCTGCATGACAAAAGAATAAGAACAAACTCATCAACAACTCCAATTTTGCCATCTGAAATACTTCCCTGTTCATCACAGATATGTCTGTGCATGAGTTGTGTATCTGTGTGAACTTAACTGAACATACTCTCGTACAGTACACCATTTGGCTTTATTCCGGAACCCAAGATAGAGAAATCCACACAACAGCAGTTTCCAAGGCCATATAGGATCATTTTTTGCACAAAGAAACCATCCTAAAATCTTCATATTTTCCCAATCCAAATAGCTCAAACTCATATAAAAGTTGTAGAAGGTCCAGAAGTGAAGAAGATATATATATATATATATATATTATTGAGAAGGTGGGAAAACCACTGACCAATAAGGGACTACTAAATTAAAGTGGACATACATTCAATCTAAAACAAACAGAGTACTAGCAACTATTGAAGATTAAGCCTATAAAAGCAGATAAAGACTGATGTGTCTCTCTAAAGACACCCTACAAGCACAAATCTGACTCCATCTCCCTTCCCCTCTTTTAATTCTAATAATAATCCCATATTTATAAAATAAAATAAAAATAAAATATTGCAAGTTTCAATTTTTTTGATTAAAGAAAACAAGTTTTCCAACTAAAGAGGGAAAACCTGCAAAATGGGAAGAATGGCATCTTGGGAGATAACCCTTTTTCCTCTGTTTTTTGGTCAAAAATGACATAAAATTATGATTAACAGCAATATCAATGAAACCATATGAAATCTTTGAAATGATGATGCTTAGTAAACATAATCAAAGGTGAAATCTTTCATGTAACCCACTTAAAATCAAGAATCATGAGACAAAACCCACAAGCCACTCTTGTAAAAAGTGGACAAAACCCAAGATTTTTACCTTTTTTGGTTGCATCAACTTGTAGGCACAAAACCCACTTCAACATGGGTATTTATATATCTATATTTATATGTATATATAAACACACACAAAAACACAGGTAAAAGGGTAAAATGCCAAAAAAAAAAAACTAAGGGTTTTGCAGAAACTGAGCACTCCACATGCACATATTTTAAGCTAACAAAAATGGACCCATCAACAAATGAAACAAGAGATGCACCGAGAAATGAAATGGTTATCGACCGTTGGATGAGAAATGAAAGCACATTAGGATGAGATGCACCGAGATAAGATGCACCAGATCAATTCCCTTCTAAGTCGCAATTCATGGAAGGGTTTGAGATTAAAAGAGATCAACGGTTCAGATCCACTTCTCACAATTCTCACCGTTGACTCAACTTCTCACACCATCCTTCGCCTATATATATATATATATGAAAGTTTACATACCATGTTGTGCCATGTGGCAAAGAGCAAGCTCGATATGACGCCTGATTGGTGATGCTTCGTTGTTAGCATTCTTCACGATCCACGGAAGTGCACCATCCTCAATCATATGAGATTTTCCGCTTTTAATTCCTTAATTCAACCCATCGTAATTAATATACAATAATTTCAGAATTAATCAAATAGATTACAATTAACCACCACAAAGAAATGAAAATACCAACCTTGAGTTGATGCTCTCAACTCGCATTTTGCAAAGTTGGCGATTCCTCGAGCAACTTGAGCAAGAACGTCTCCTCGAATCCTGAGCAAATGGCCTTCAGAACTGCTTGTTTGCCAAGCTTACCTGAAACAATCCAAAGCTATTTTCAGAATAAGCTACAAAATAATAAAAACAAACCAGCCCAGAGTTCCCACCCGAAGGTGGGGTCCGCCCAAAGAGTAGAGCGGGAGACTACGCACCCCTATATTGCCTGTTGTTTATCACGAGAGTCGGCAGTATCGTCACATCCCCACGTGAGCCTTTGCCTATCTGCAGAATTACAAGATCGCCATCAGATGTAGAAAATAACAAGACCAACCTCTATATATTGCTTCAATGACTCAAGATTTTGTTACAATCAGTTATCCTAACATACCTGTGCTTCTTGCTCAGCCTTGAGAACTGGGTTATCCACATTAGCATCTGTATCACCCACACATTCATCCATTTTCTTCAGATCAACTCCTGAGGAATCATAACACAAGATAAGCAAATATAAAACTAAAATAAGCACAAATGACAACTATAAGAAAAAGTGAATATTGCGTTCATAATATTAATCTTCCCGGATGAAAGTTTGAGAATTGGCATAATTTTTGTGATTGGAAAATACTAGGTTTAACATAGATGGCAAATGTTTTGAGTGTTGAAAGTTCTTAAAACTACGTTCTTCTAATGTTATTTAGCATCTTGGTAATTTGTGATCTTTGCTAATATTATTGGAGTGATTGAGTGCTTGAATCACTCTCTCTCTCTCTATATATATATAGAGAGTGATTCATTTATTTAGGGTTTTCCCCTGAACCTCCCTCTCTCTCTATATATATATATTAATATATATATATATATATTCACCTCGTGTAATATGCAAACTAGGGCACAAGCTCTTCAAATAATCATGAACTTCCTGCACATTGAGACACATTAACCACAGAAAAGGATAAGGTGAGAAGCCATACCAATAGTCAAAACATATTAGTGACTAGTGAAAATGCACAGTGCACAAAACAACTTTGTTTTGATGATCTTTCATAAGGTTATGGCATTACAGCAGCATAACATTATGCATGGGCTCTAAGGTCACCCCCCCCCCCCCTCACTATTAGGTCATGTCATATGCGACTGGTGATGAAATTGTCTATGAGAAACAACAATCTGATGATGAAGAACTAAATCATAAAAATAAACCCTAAATAATTAATCATAGAGAGTAACCCTTATAGAATAAACTACTGTAACCATACACCAAATGATGATTACGCCTTTTTCAACTCAGGGGTAATGTTATGCCTGGGGAATGCTGTAACAGGTAATGTTATGCCTGGGCAATGCTGTAACCTTATGCCTTCTATATTAGAAAGAGAAAAAAAAAAGTAAAAACACAGTCATTTTGTATAGTGCTCATGCACATCATGTGCTGCGCAGAGAAAACACTTTCAAACTTTCTCAACAACTTAATTTGAACCCGTAAATGAAGTGAACCATAACATTGGGGTAAACTTGTCTAACAATCACATAACAGCAGTGATGTGAGACGGAGACCTAATACTTTTTGCAGTCCATAAGAACAACTAATGATACAGGAGTGGCTCAGTGACAATCACAGCATAAAAAAGTAGGTGAACATGATAACTGAATTGCCAAATTCAAAATCCAATTGTCTTGTATTTATTGCCAAATTCAAAATCTTTAAGATGCCATAGAGTTCCACTGAGTGAATAATATAAGGTCTAACTGCCATCGAATAGAAATCGCCTTTTAGTTTCAAAGGAGCTTTCACTCTCAACCAAATCGAGTTTAAATTGACTCATGAAACCAAAAGCATCCTATAAAGGTTAATAGTAAAATAGTCTTTCGAAGAGCATGACTTCAGTCCAAGTCATCCAGTGTGACACTAGACACAGGCACCCGTGGTAGCAACAATATGCAAGTGACAAAGACCTGGCCACTCGGTAGCACCTTGTTGCCTAGAAGATACCTTAATAACCTTGTTCATTGCTTTCTACCCTTGAGGGTTGATCTGTACTCCACTCACAGCAAAAGTGGTGGTGGGCTGGTGGCTGAGGGATCCCACAAGAGAATAGTTCTACCACTATAGATGGGCTGAAATTACAATGTGAGAATCATTTTAATCACTACCGAAGTAATACAACATCTTACAAACAGGCAAAATATGAAGAAGGTTTCACCCTCTGTAAAATCAGCAATATTTCATGAATTGCCCTTCTAATTGATATCTAACTTGTAGTTTGAAGTATTGCTTTATAAAATTTCAAGTCTACCAAAGACTACTACAGCCCAGCAGCATACCATCTAGTAAATGGAAGCATAAAAAATATCCTCCATAAAAAATTCTGACTTATAATGTTGAAGACAAGTTGTAATGAAGTAACAGATGCAAAAGCAACTGAATGCGATCCAATGAACTACACTCAATAACCCACAAAGATAGAAAAAACAAGTTGCAAAAGCAACTAAATGCGATCCAATGAATTTACCTCAATTTTCCCCCTTCGTGAAACAACAACTTTAATCTAAAATACATACTAATCCTTTCAAATGCAACTTTAATCTAAACTTATCTCTTACCCTTGGAGATCGACGGATAGAGAGAGATCGACAATTGCTCCAAAACCTAATATCAGAAAATGAGAAGTAAATCAATAAACAATTCTGTATATCACATTGCACACAGAGGTCGGATAGAGAGAGATCGGACAGAGAGAGATCGATAAAGAGAGAGACCTTCACAGCATTTTGAGACAATGACCGCGATCCATTTTGAGATCGGATAGAGAGAGATCGGATTGATGTTCAGGGGCGATCGAGAGAGAGAGCAACTAGGGTTCTTCGGATTTGAGAGAGAGACCCGGGTCAGATCCATTCTGCGGTTTTAAAATGAGAATAGAAACTCTGTAGTTTTAGTCCCTGGACTTCAGAATTTTATATTTATGTCATGATTTTGTTAATAAGTTACCATTTTTTGATATACCATTTAGTGATCATTACTTTTTGTCACTAACACATACAATTAGTAACCATCATTTTAGTGACAACTATTTTTTGTTACTAACATTTTTATTTAGTGACCACTATTTTGTTGTCATTAATCTATTCAACTAAACTACTAAATTCTATGTAGTGACAACTAGGTTTGGTCACTAATTCTTTGAAATTAATGACAACTATTTTTTGTCACTAACACTTTCATTTTAGTGACAATTATTTTTTGTTACTATCATTTTTATTTAGTGACCACTATTTTGTTGTCACTAATTTATTCAACTAAACTACTAAATTCTATGTAGTGACAACTAGTTTTGGTCACTAATTCTTTGAAATTAATGACAACTATTTTTTGTCACTAACACTTTCATTTTAGTGACAACTATTTTTTGTTACTATCATTTTTATTTAGTGACCACTATTTTGTTGTCACTAATTTATTCAACTAAACTACTAAATTCTATGTAGTGACAACTAGTTTTGGTCACTAACTCTTTGAAATTAGTGACAACTATTTATGGTCACTACCACTTTCGTTTTAGTGACAACTATTTTTTGTTACTAACATTTTTATTTTAGTGACCACTATTTTGTTGTCACTAATTTATTCAACTAAACTACTAAATTCTATGTAGTGACAACTATTTTTAGTCACTAACTCTTTAAAATTAGAGACAACTATTTTTGGTCACTACCACTTTCATTGTAGTGACAACTATTTTTTGTTACTAACATTTTTATTTAGTTACCACTATTTTGTTGTCACTAATCTATTCAACTAACATGAACTCCTAAATACTATGTAGTGACAACTATTTTTGTCACTAACTCTTTTAAATTAGTGACTACTATTTTTTGTTACTACCACTTTCATTTTAATTACAACTATTTTTTTGTTACTAAAATTTTTATTTTAGTAACCATTATTTTTTGTCACTAATCTATTCAACTAAGGTGAACTCCTAAATACTATGTAGTGACGACTATTTTTTGTCACTAACTCTTTGAAATTAGTGACGAAAAATATAATCGTCACAAATTTAGTCATTAAATTATATATATAGGAATAATCTTTTTTAGCCATAAGAATTAGTGACCATTCTAATGACCAAAATTTAGTTTTTGTCGCTATATTCATATTAGCGACCAAATTTTAGTGACAACCTTTTTTACTGTCACTAACGTTGAAATTAGTGACCAAAAAATAAGTCGTCACTAAAATTCTGGTCACTAATTACCATTTTTCTTGTAGTGCATCCCGAGTTTATCTCTGAATCACTTAAAGGATTGTCTTGTTTGGTAAAAAAAAAAAACTAACCACATCTTAGGGCATCTCCAACCCAACCACTATAAAAAGAACACTAAAAATTTTGGGTCCCTAGAACACTAAAAAAAATCCAACTCCAATCACACACTAAAAACATCTTTAATATTATAATTATAATTATAATAATAATAAAATAATATTATCTAATGTATTATACTATTGATCTATATATAAAATGTATAAAAGTTGAATAAAATATCATTATTTAGTTCTAGAGACTTACTTTATTGGCATTCAAATATAGAGGCTACATTTATTAACCTCCATAAAAACATAAATAAAAACACAAAAATGGAGGTATTTTCCTCTCTAACTCAACACTAAAACACTAAAAAAATGGAGGTCAATAAAGGTGGCCTCTATATTAATAAAGTAGGCCTCTAAAACTAAATAATTATATTTTATTCAACTTCTATACATTATCTATACTACTTTATAATACAATATAGCACCCTCTCTCTTAAAAACAAGTTTCTAAGCTTATGTACTACCACTTAAAGCCAGATTACTTAAATTTCAACTTTACAACTTTTTAAACTTGATGTACAACCCTTTTAATGCGGCCTATTGGTACATCAGATATTGTCGCTTGGTTATATCTCCTCCCGTTTATCAATGTGTCGATTCAGGTTGCTACTCCTTTTTCCAAGATGTCGGTTCTCCTCCTTCCAAGATGTCGCTTCGATTCAATGTGTCGATTACAAGGCTTAAATATCCATCACCTCCCGTTTCAATCTGTTCCACACATCTTCTCTCAATCGGTGTTGCTCTCAATCGGGGTGTTGCTGTCAATCGGTTCACACATCTGTTCTAGGGTTCTGCTCAGGTAACAGAACTTGGATTTTTACTTCGATTTGCATCGATTTCTGTTTTTGGGTTCTGCTAGAACTTGGTTTTCTTTGGATTTGAAAATCGATTTGGGACATAATCTGATTTTCTTTGGATTTTTTCCCCATTTTTCTTTCATCTATGGATTTTTACTCCTTTTTGCATTGATTTCTGTTTCATATCATATCCTCAACATTGATAACACTCAGAAAGTTTATTTTATGATTAATGGATTCAAGATTTCATTATCATTCATGAGTTTCACCTTTTTAACTTTTGGTTTTTGGTTTAGATGAGTTCTAAAATTTGATTTCTTTCTGTTTGTTCAATTTGTGTGAGTTGGTTATTCAAAGTACTCTTAGGCTTCAAATTTTATTCAGTGAATGTGATGTACTAATCTGGAAGAAAAAACTTCCCATTCTGTGAATGTGATTCTGAGATTCTTTCATTTGTTCTGTTAATCTTTTTCTTTTTTATGATCACAAAGTGTTTGATATAAGTCTCCTATGAGAAAAAAGTTTTTGATATAACTTTTGTTGTTTCGTGTTTTTTCTTCTTTGTGTTGATATATGTCTTTTGGTGTGAAGATTAATTAACCTACTATGCTTCATCATAGGCTCCTGGTAAAGCAAATTTAAATTGTAAAATTCAGATTTGAACTAATATGTGCAAGTCATTTCTTCATTTACTCCATTACTTTCTTTTTGCAGGTCATATGTGTTTCAACTCCATTACCTTTTTTTATGTGCAAAAAGGTCGGTCTATCTTGCAAAAATTCAATATCTCTATTTTAGCTTTTTATATTGGAGATGCTCTTAAACACTAACTTTGTATCAGTTACTAAGAAACCCCTAGCCATTTTGTAACACCCGTAATTTTCGGTAAGTATAGAGCCACCCATGCGTTTCTGTACCTTGTGTTTGGTGGGATTCATGTTAGGAAAACACTACTAAAAGTTCCAAAGAGTGTCGAGGACCTTAGTGTCGAAAAAGATCAGATTTTCGGGCTTCGGGGAGTCTGGGCGAAAGTGACAGCGAAAGTGACATGTGTCACAATCGTGTGTCACTCTCGTGGAGGGCCTTATGGCCGCGGTACATCTTCGGCGAGAGTGACTCGTGATAGTGACACTGTCACTATCGTTTGTCACAATCGCGGTCGAGGGCTGGAGTTTAAATAAGTCGATTTTGCTACCATTTCTCATAACCCTTCATCCTTTCTCTCCCAAATCGTTTCCTTACTCTCCATTTCAAACCCTAACTTACTTTGTGGTAATTTCCTTGGAGTCCAAAGTGTTTCTTCATCACCAAACTTGTGACTTCAACCTCTAGGGCTAAATCAAGTGTTCTTCCTTATCTCTTGAGATTTCTAGGTTTTGGGGTTTTGCTCAAAATCCAAGTGGTGAGTTAATTCTCCTCTCTTCTAGATCTTTTCTATAAGTTATAAATGTTTCTTTGATGACTCTCTAATGTTTGTATTCCTCAAATTTTGGGTTTGATGATTTTGGAGAAGTTAGGTCAAAATTAGGGTTTTGGCCAAATTTGGGGGTTTTGATGTAAAATGTTTGGGGGACTATTCTAGATGGTTGAATAAGAATATTCATGGTTGGAAACTTGTGAATATAGGTTTTGGAAGGTTTTGCTTGCGGATTCAAATTTCTTCAAGGAAGCTCAAGTTGGGTAAAATCTAGATTTAGCCTAAATCTAGCGAGATGAGTTCAAGTTGTTTTGTGAAAACGTTGTACATGTCAAAATGTCCATTTTAAAGTATTTATGTGTTTTACATAAAAATTGTCAAATATTGAGTTATTCCGTAACTTTTGATTAGTTGAAGTGTTTAGCTTACTAAGCTTGTAAAACACCCACATTTGGGATTTTTGGGCATTTTGCTAAATGTGTCATAAATGAATGTGTTTTGATAATTTATTGCTTAAATATATATTTGGTCAAAAAAATACACTTTTAAGTGTTTATCTGGTTTTATGCATCATTCATGAAATGGGATGGTTTGAAAAGTACGAATGTGTGAGTTCATTTGGTTTTGGGTCATTCCCGACTTTGGGAACATTTTAGAAATGGTAAACCTTTTGGTTTGGGCCGAAGGCCAATTGTGATTTGGGAAACAAAGTTTTGGGGAAAGATATAATTTGGTTCTGTAACCATATTGGCTCTCGTGTTTTAGCCAAACGTCTATTAAGTCTCTTGGGGCTTGATTTGTACTCGGTTGAGTCTTTGGAACACTTGTTCAGTTTTGGTAGCTCGTTAAGGAGCCTTGGACGTATGGTGTACTTAGTTGCATCTTAATTGAGAGTTACATGTTTTGAATGTGTTAGTTCATTCGTTTGAGTCATGTAACGTTTTAGACTGTAATGCATTGGATCCATAGGCATATGAGTCAGTCGGTTGGTTTAGTGGGGACTTTATCCCCGTTTTGGGACTAGATATTGTTTTATGGCTAGCGGGAGCTCGAGGTATAGATCGTGGCTGGTTGAACTCGATAACTGTGTAACCTCTATTGAAGGGCTCGAGGTATAGATCTTGGGTGGTTGAACTCGATGCCCGTTTGTAATCCAGTGTAGTTACTCATCGTGGAATTTAGTGTCCGCGTTTGAAGTCTAGTGAGTGGTCCCCAAGTCATGTTTTTATGTAATCTTTCGGTGGTGCTCTGCAGAGCCGTATACGGAGCTAAGTCTTGCGGTGGTGCCCATTGTGAGCCGGATACGGGGACTTGTGGCTTTTGTGGTGACACTTATGTAGAGGTCGAGTAGACACTAGAGGCATTTGGGTATCTTTCGGTGGTTGCTCGGCTGGGAGCCATATACGGGGATCCATGGCTCTATGTGAAGCTCGAGAACATTGATAAGTGGCTTAAAGGTGTTGTTTTTTGGTATTGAGTTTATTATCCAAGTTTTCGGTGACGTTTTGTATAAATGGATTTTATCCTTGATTTATGGGTTGAGTATTATGCCTCACCCTTGTTTTGGGTGTTTCGGGATATTAAGTATTAACCGTATTTCATAAATGGAGAGTGCTATTTCTGTTCACGTTTTGAGTGAGTTTTGGGTTGAAATTAATTTACGAAAGAACGTTTTATATTGAGATCTTGTCCTTGAAGTAGTTTGGATTGGAAAACGTTTTATCGGTGTTTCTTTGCCTAAAATGCATATTATTGGAAAACGAGTCGTTTTCATAAGTGAAGCATATCATCTAGAAGTATTATGATTTTAATTGCATCATTCCTTTTTAAACGATTAATTTATTTATGTTGAAAACTCTTGAGCTCACTAGGCATTAAGCCTAAACTTTTTATTTGTCGGCATGTGCATCATGTTCCAGTTGGGGGTTTGGTTCTAGCAGTACTATGAAGAGATGTACTTAGTTTTTTCACAAGTGTAAGTATTTGGTGAAGTCTTCCGCAGTTTGGAGATAGTGATTATTATTGGGTTTTAGTAGCACCTGTCATTGTTTAGACTGTATGTAGAGAATAAATTGTGTGTGTTGAGGTTAAACCTTAAATTGTGATTGTTTATGAACCATTCATTGATGTATTTAGAAAGTTTTAATTAGTTGCTATTTCCATATTTGAGGGTGTTACAAGTTGGTATTAGAGCTTAAGTTTGAGAGAATTAGGTATTGATTTCGGGATGCCTAGACTCAAACTAGCGTTCTTTTAGGCGATTGAAAATGAAATTGCACATTAGGTACCTTAAGATACGATATTTTGGAATTTACCGAGTCGCTAGAAACGGGAAACTTGTCGAGGATCGCAAGGATGATCATGTACGGTACGTTCATAATGGCACCTGGCCAGTGTTATGATGAACCTACGTTATTACGTGTGTATACCTAAACTGCCTTGGCATGGTGATCATTGGGGCAGTGAGGAAGTTTCTAGATGAGTAGTCGAAAGAAGAGTTGATGTTTATAGCATTGTCATATTTGAGTGATGGTTAAGCATGCCGATGCAATTAGTCGACCATTTTGGGTCGAAGTCATTGGTTGAATTAGAACCATAAGCTTATCAAATTGACTCTTTTTCAAGGAGAAATCGTAAGTTGACCAAATTAGGGTGATTGTTGTCTTAAGATGTTTGATGCTTCCGGATGACAATAGTATGACGGGAGATTGAGAAGCGTAATCCTAAGTTGTGAGTGCCAACCAAATTCATGCACTAAGTTTATTTCTAAAAATAAGTTTGCATAAATTGTTTCTCATGTTCTCAAAACATAAAGTGAGTTGTATTATAAAGTCTCGATAAAGCATTTAGTACTCATCGAATTTTAAACCGTGAGCTTAAACATGCATGATTGTAACACATGGTTGCACATATTTTATTGAAAATCTCTTTATCCCCGTTTCGTGTCAAACACTATTTACGGATCTTGTAATATCCGTGTTTTAATATTATTTGGGTATTGGGCAAGTAACTGTGGAATTTTTTACCTTGACATTGGACCTCCTCCACGTATGTTAAGGTTTTAAAGGAAGAGTTGTTCCCATGTTTTGAGACGGAATTTTCTTGGAAATTTTAGTCTGTATGAGTCGTGTTGAATTTTATGGAATATTGTTTTGCGACGTTTTGGGCGCGTGAGTGTACTTCAAAATGCGTGGGTTTTAATTTTATTGCGTGTAAATTTACGAGCTTTTGGGCGTCGTGCCTCATGTAAGTTTTGTTGAAAAGGGGTCACTTTATCTTACGTTGTAGTTTTAGAATTTTGATATGTTTAGACTTATCGTCGTCTATGTTTTTGTTTATGATGGGAAATGAAAATTTTGACACCGCTTGATTTTAGCGTTAATGAGTTTTATGAAAGATTCAGTTGGGTTTTATGGTGTCTTATTTTATGACATTTTGAGTCGCGTAGACTTGCATTATTGTGTGCGTTAACTTATGGGTTTTGTATAATACTTTTGTCTCATGCAAATTTGCTCATATGCTGTCGTAACCATAAAGACGTTTATGAGTTTTATTAATGAATGTTGACTCACATATAATCTTGGGAAGTTTCAATGTCATGGGGTGTCTCTTTGGGGCTTTAGGCAAGCGAGCTACGTTGTATGCTATTTAACATTTGAAATGACTTACACTTTTTTGCGGGTAAGCATGTGAAATAATCTTTAAAGGTTCGAGTCGAACTTTTGCTTTATAACTCCTTCAGTTGTTGATTCTTTTGTTATCGTCTCACACAATGCATTATATCGTCTCACACAATGCATTATATCGATTTGCAGACATACATGGTTTTATAGCCACCATTTTGGGGTAAGCGCACTTTATTCGTGTTGTCTAAGGTTTGGAAACTGATTAAAAATTTATTTACGTTTGGTCGAGTCGCATACACCTACAGTTTTATGAAATTTGAGAAATAAGTTTATGTATGCAGGTTTTGTTGGGAAATTTCATTCCACGTTATTTTAAGGTTAAAAGAAGATTTTGGAACTTGTGCTTGAGAAGTCCTACTCTTGGGATTTGTACACGTATTTGTTACCCACTGTTTTAGTACATAAAATTATTTTTCTCTTACGTAGTCGGCATAAACCGATGTATATGGCCCTGTTGAAAATTTTACTTCATGACATTTTGCGGTCTAATGAAAAGAATTTTTAGTGGAAACGGTAAAATTCCTCTTTTGGGATTGTATGAACATCGTTGCATACTAGGACCTTAGCGGTCCATTTAAAATTTGTTGCACTCCTTTTGTTACCGCTACTAATAATGTGAGTTATGATCAAATGCTTTAAAAGTGATTTTATATGTGTGGCGGTGATGACCACTATGCACACCTACCGAGTAAACGGTAGTAGATTTTTACACGTACGATAAATTGTTATAAAACTTTTGCGATTAAAAGTTTTACAAAATTTCAACTTCGCATATTAGTTTGAAAAACCTTGAACTCATTGGGGCTATAGATTTAAAACCCTACCGTGAAAGGAGTTGTATTTTGGGACTAGGGAGTCCTTGGGAAATGAAGCGGCGATATTAAAATTACGCATTCTTCCAGTATGTAAGCGATAATACTTCCTTTTGGTAAAATTGCGGGTTAAAAACCTTGTGTGGTTGGTTTTGAATGGATAGGTTGAAGTCGACATCATGCTAAGTGTTAGTGGTGCACCATCTTTATGGGCACCTGGGAATATTGAGGATGTTTTAGTGTGTTCGCAAAGCTATATGTTTGGAGTTCATGTCCATACTAGGTGTCGACTTAAATCTTTTGAGAATTGGCTCAGTGCAAGCCGACTTGTCCGTTTGAGGCCAGTGATCTTTAGAATGTTTGGAAATATCCTGTTGGATTATGAGGAATGTTAGCCTCACGGTGGTGAAATTTGAAGGAAGACTAGATGTTGGTAATTAAGTATCGATGTGTATAAGCTTCCCTGATATGGTAAATATCTTATTGATGGAATGTTTGAGGTTGGGAGTAGATCGGGGTTGAGTGATAGTAGGATCTACTTTAATCAGTTACCTAGAGAGCGTATTGGTATGCCTTGGAAGGACGGACTGGGAGCATTAAACATTTAGAGGATTCCTTGGAGGTTGATGTCGAACTTTGGTTTGGGTCCAGAAGTATGTTGAGCTGAAGCGAATTGGCCGGTGTGAAGTTGAGGTTACAAACTACTCTTGAGGTAGTAAGTGTCACCTAAGGTTGGGAGACAACCGTAGTCTTATGGGTAAAGACTACTTTAGTGAGTTAAGTGTTCACTCGGATATAAGTGTAACGTGCCCAAGGCGACGACTGTCGTGAGTATCGGCATAAGGATTATGGTAGTGGTTCTGGAATATGGATTAAGGACAATCTATCATGCGGGCAACGTTTTGTTGAAATCTAGATTTTGAGGACGAAATCTATTTTAAGGTTGGGAGGATTGTAACACCCGTAATTTTCGGTAAGTATATAGAGCCACCCAGGCACTTCTGTTCCTTGTGTTTGGTGGGAGTCTGGGCGAAAATGACAGCGAAAGTGACATGTGTCACAATCGCGTGTCACTCTCACGGAGGGCCTTATGGCCGTGGTACATCTTCGGAGAGAGTGACTCGCGATAGTGACACTGTCACTATCGCTTGTCACAATCGCGGTCGGGGGTTGGAGGTTTAAATGAGCCGATTTTGCTACCATTTCTCATAACCCTTCACCCTTTCTCTCCCAAATCGTTTCCTCACTCCCCATTTCAAACCCTAACTTACTTTGTGGTCATTTCCTTGGAGTCCAAAGTGTTTCTTCATCACCAAACTTGTGACTTCAACCTCTAGGGCTAAATCAAGTGTTCTTCCTTATCTCTTGAGATTTCTAGGTTTTGTGGTTTTGTTCAAAATCCAAGTGGTGAGTTATTCTCATCTCTTCTAGATTTCTAGGTTTTGTGGTTTTGATGACTCTCTAATGTTTGTATTCCTCAAATTTTGGGTTTGATGATTTTAGAGAAGTTAGGTCAAAATTAGGGGTTTGGCCAAATTTGGGGATTTTGATGTAAAATGTTTGGGGGACTATTCTAGATGGTTGAATAAGAATATTCATGGTTGGAAACTTGTGAATAGGTTTTGGAAGGTTTTGCTTGCGGATTCAAAATTCTTCAATGAAGCTCAAGTCGGGTAAAATTTAGATTTAGCCTAAATCTAGCGAGGTGAGTTCAAGTTGATTTGTGAAAACGTTGTACATGCCAAAATGTCCATTTTAAAGTATTTATGTGTTTTACATAAAAATTGTCAACTGTTGAGTTATTCGGTAACTTTTGATTATTTGAAGTGTTTAGCTTACTAAGCCTGTAAAACACCCACATTTGGGATTTTTGGGCATTTTGCTAAATGTGTCATAAATGAATGTGTTTTGATAATTTATTGCATAAATAGATATTTGGTAAAAAAAAATACACTTTTAAGTGTTTGTCTAGTTTTATGCATCATTCATGAAATGGGATGGTTTGAAAAGTACGAATGTGTGAGTTCATTTGGTTTTGGGTCATTCCCGACTTTGGGAACATTTTAGAAATGGTAAACCTTTTGGTTTGGGCCGAAGGCCAATTGTGATTTGGGAAACAAAGTTTTGGGGAAAGATATAATTTGGTTCTGTAACCATATTGGCTCTCGTGTTTTAGCCAAACGTTTATTAAGTCTCTTGGGGCTTGATTTGTACCCGGTTGAGTCTTTGGAACACTTGTTCAGTTTTGGTAGCTCGTTAAGGAGCCTTGGACGTATGGTGTACTTAGTTGCATCTTAATTGAGAGTTACATGTTTTGAATGTGTTAGTTCATTCGTTTGAGTCATGTAACGTTTTAGACTGTAATGCATTGGATTCATAGGCATATGAGTCAGTCGGTTGTTTTAGTGGGGACTTTATCCCCGTTTTGGGACTGGATATTGTTTTATGGCTAGCGGGAGCTCGAGGTATAGATCGTGGGTGGTTGAACTCGATAATCGCGTAACCTCTATTGTAGGGCTCGAGGTATAGATCGTGGGTGGTTGAACTCGATGCCCGTTTGTAATCCAGTCTAGTTACTCATCGTGGAATTTAGTATCTGCGTTTGAAGTCTAGTGAGTGGTCCCCAAGTCATGTTTTTATGTAAGCTTGCGGTGGTGCTCTGCAGATCCGTATACAGAGCTAAGTCTTGCGGTGGTGCCCATTGTGAGCCGGATACGGGGACTTGTGGCTTTTGTGGTGACACTCATGTAGAGGTCGAGTAGACACTAGAGGCATTTAGGTATCTTGCGGTGGTTGCTCGGTTGGGAGCCGTATACGGGGATCCATGGATCCATGTGAAGCTCGAGAACATTGATAAGTGGCTTTACTTTGTGAGCCCGCCACTTTCGATGGAATTCGGGTATCCCCCGTCACTGAAAGGTGTTGTTTTTGGGTATTGAGTTTATTATCCAAATTTTCGGTGACGTTTTGTATAAATGGATTTTATCCTTGATTTATGGGTTGAGTATTATTCCCCACCCTTGTTTTGGGTGTTTCAGGATATTAAGTATTAACCGTATTTAATAAAGGGAGAGTGTTATTTATGTTCACGTTTTGAGTGAGTTTTGGGTTGAAATTAATTTACGAAAGAACGTTTTATATTGAGATCTTGTCCTTGAAGTAGTTTGGATTGGAAAACGTTTTATCGGTGTTTCTTTGCCTAAAATGCATATTATTGGAAAACGATTCGTTTTCATAAGTGAATCATATCATCTTGAAGTATTATGATTTTAATTGCATCCTTCCTTTTTAAACGATTAGTTTATTTATGTTGAAAACTCTTGAACTCACTAGGCGTTAAGCCTAACCTTTTTATTTGTCGGCATGTGCATCAGGTTCCAGTTGGGGGTTTGGTTCTAGTAGTACTATGAAGAGATGTACTTAGTTTTTTCACAAGTATAAGTATTTCGTGAAGTCTTCCGCAGTTTGGAGATAGTGACTATTATTGGGGTTTAGTAGCACCTGTCCTTGTTATAGACTGTATGTAGAGAATAAATTGTGTGTGTTGAGGTTAAACCTTAAAATATGATTGTTTATGAACCATTCATTGATGTATTTAGAAAGTTTTAATTAGTTGCTATTTCCAGATTTGAGGCCGTTACAATTTTTTTATTGAATGAGTTTAATCCTTTTATTTCATAGGTTTGCTTTGGTAATTTTTTTTTGTATATGCATTTTGTAAGCTCAATTTGGTCGTTGATATTTTTTTTGTAGCTAATCGGTTAAACCATAGATGAAATGAAAGTAGCCACATGGCTACATGTCGAGAGATGATTGGTATGAACTATATATTTAGTACGGTTCTCACAATCTACATTCCATATGTTTTAATCAACACATAGTCTATTTGTAAATTCTAAATGACCTAACTCACAACTTCTCTCCCTTCGCAGATTATTATTGTGAAAAATAAGCAAAACCCAAAATAGAAGTTCTTAGATAAGCATCATTTTTCTCTAATTATACTGACTGCATGTTTAGATTCAAATTACACAAACAGCATGAAAGAGCTTAATAATGCAGATTCGTTGTTAGCTACAAAAGGGAATTTACAGAGCAGGTAGGATCCTTATAGCATACTTTTTTGCCCTGAATGTGGATTATTATATTTATTTAAACAAGTTTCGAATATTTTTTGTTTCATTAATGTCCCTGAATTTTTTTTGTATGCTTTTCTACTTTTATCTAAATTGGTTTGAAGCAGTTCAATGTTCAATATAAGCTTTTCAATTTGTAATTATTGTATTGAGTATAAAACCTATATTTCTATGTACATAGAACTAATATGAGTTTAGGTTGTGTAAACGATTTTTATTAATGTTTAGGTGTGGGTTCAGTGGTATGTTTTATACTCCAGAAGCCCAAGAAAATCTCCTAGCTTGTATTTTTTGTGATAACAACTTCTACTTCTATTATATCTGCATCTGATTCAAGCTGCTATCACCTATGATCACAGATCTTTAATCATTAATGGCCAAATAAGAATCCATATTTATGGCTCCATTCTTTACCCCAGAAGCACCCCCTGAAGTCTTTCACAGATAGGAAGAACGTGACAAGTCTAGGAAAGATCTTTGCGAACCTGGAATTTGTTGTACTTATTAGGATAAGATGGAAAAATTTAGGTTGAGCCATTTGAAGTAGTTAGTGATGTCATATATAAATTATCGAGTGGTTTAGTTGTGGTTTTAACAGAAAAAATTATATCCTAGCCAAACGATGCGAGTAAAACGGCTCCTTATCCGGATAAGCATTTGGGTAAACGACCCTTTACTTATTTTTACTTTGATGTAGGTGATAAAAAAGTGGACAAGATTTTGAAAGTAATTTTATTGTTCTCTTAAATGGTTTTCTTTCTTGGCCATGCCAACCTGTGGATGATTTTTTGGGAGCAGGAAATACCATGAGTGTTAAGTCAGATTTTATAGTAATCATTGTATTTATAGGCTTGGTCTAATACTGTGTTTAGAGAGCTTATTTGTTATATGTTAGCCAAGGGTATTTAAGTCCCTTGTGGATTTGGTGTTTGTAAGGAACTAACGCATACTTTCAATAAAAACACATCTTGCGCTTCAAACTCTCTCTCTACTTTCTCTCACTAGATTTAGAACGATCTTGCATTATCAATTGGTATCAGAGCCTAATCTGAATCTGAGAGGATTGAGAGAAACAAGTTTCGATTCTGAATTTGTGTTTAAATCAGAAAATTTGATCGATCGATTTTCTTGATTTTTTCAAGAAAATCTCATTTTTTGATTTTTCATCAAATTTGGACTGGTTTTTGATCGAACTTTCTTGAATTTTGGTTCGTTGGATCCGATTTTACTAGTAGAACACTTTTGATTCACATCATTTTGCAAGAAAATCAGTTTTTGAACATCAATTTTGAGATTTTTCAAGTTTCTGAAAAAGTTCGTTGATCGCACTGTGTGTTTCTTGATTTAACGATTTTGAGAAATTTGATCGATTTTAGTGTTTCAAAGTGGTTTTAAATCAGTTTTCGAACTTATCTGTGTGAGAAAATTTATTTAAAATCGGTTTTGCAATCGAATTTAGAAGGATTCTGAGTTTTTCATCGTCTTTGCGCCAGATCCGAGTTTTGCGCGAGTTCATCAGGTTTGCGCGAGTTCATCAGGGATTTGCGCCAGTTCATACTAAGGTTACCAAAGTTTTCGCCAAGTTCAAGATTTCAGTTCATCGCGCAAAAGTGAAAGTGTGCACCATCTTAGCTTCGCGCTAATCAAAGTTTGTGTTACATACTTGTTGCGCAAAGTCTAACTTACGCCAACAATATCTCACGCAAAGATCAGTGTGAAACACCATTATCTAACGCAAAGTAAAGTTTGCGCCAGATTCTTCTCAAGCAAAAGTAAAGTTTGCGTTAACTTTGTATCACGCAAAATTTAAGTTTGCGCTTCATACATATCACGCAAAGTGAAAGTTCTCGTCATCAACGCTTCACGCAAAGTCTAGTTTGCGCCACCTTCTTCTCACGCAAATCTCATTTTGCGCCATCCACTGTTAGCGCAAATCTCACAACTTCATCTATGATATATATGTCTGGAGCATATTTGTGCTTCATCGTCGAGAGGGAAACAGCCCGGATCACCAGCTTGCGCCAATTTCTCTGTGTTCAAGACTTAGACTTTTTCTCTGGATTTCTGAAGATATGGATATGTCAAAGTTTGCTTTTCAAACTCAGTTCTACAAAAACGATCTCATGATGTCATTGGGCACAGAAACTCGTCCTCCTGTTCTGATTAATGAAAATGAATTCATCCAATGGCAAGATCGGTTTATTAACTTCATCGAGCGTCAAGCTAATGGAGAAAATATGATGAAGTCATTTACTGAAGGACCATTTATCAGACATAAGAACGATACTCCTTTGACTGTTGAAGAGGTTACAAGAGAAAAAGCAGATCGTGAAGCAAAGTCTAATCTGATGTTAGCATTGCCCAATTCTATCTATAATAGAATTGATGTTAAGTCTGATTTTATAGTAATCATTGTATTTATAGGCTTGGTCTTATACTGTACTTAGATTGCTTTTATCTGTTGTATAAGTCGAGGGTATTTAAGTCCCTTGTGGCTTTGTCTTTGTAAGTGATTCACGCATATTCTAATCAAGAACACATTATGCGCTTCATCTCTCTCTCTCTACTTTCTCTCTCTAAGTGATTTAGTGATTCTTGGATTAACAATTGGTATCAGAGCCAATCTAAATCTGAGAGGATTGAGAGAATTGTTTTTGAAAATCTGAATTTGTACACAAATTAGAAAATTTGATTGATTTTCTTGATTTTAATCAAGAAAATCTCGTTTTCTGATTTTTCACAAATTCGTGCTTGTCTTTGGTCGAATTTTTCTTGATTTTTGATTCGTTGGATCCGGTTTTACAAGGAGAATACTTTTGATTCACATCAAATTGCAAGAAAAACTGTTTTTGATCATCAATTTTAAGAGTTTTCGAATTTTTGAAAATACGTTTTTCACGTACTGTTCTTATTGCGATTTCTCGATTTTGTGTTTTTGTGATCGAATTGTTTAAATCAAAGTGTTAGAAAGTTGTTTTCGATCAAATTTGTGTGAGAAAATTTCATTAAATTCAGCTTTGTAATCGATTTTTGGAGAAATCTGAGTTTTATCATAGTTTTGCGCTAGATCTATGTTTTGCACGAGTTCATCCTGAGTTGCGCCAGTTTATCTTGTCAAGATCAAAGTACATCAAGCTTTAGAGTTTTTCGCTAACAATTCATCACGCAAAGTGTATACTTTGCGCCACCTCTTACTCACGCAAAGTCAGTTTTGCGTCATCTTCTGCTCAAGTAAAAGTGAAAGTTCTCGCCATCTTCTCATCACGCAAACTCAAGTTTGCGCCAAGAACGTATCACGCAAATCTAAGTTTGCGCCATATACTGCTCACGCAAATCTCCTTTGCGCCATCTGCTTCTCGCGAAAGACTCCTTTGCGCCATCTGCTTCTCGCGAAAAACAAACTTTGCGTCACTGCTTATTTGCGCAAACCTAACTTTGTGCCAGCTTACTCTCACGCAAACCTCTAGTTTGTGCCAGCTCAGTCCAGACTTGGAAATTTTTCTGTCTCCATGGATTCTGCAAAGTTTGCTTTTCAAGCCCAGTTCTAAAAAAATGATGTAATGATGTCATTGGGCACAGAAACTCGTCCTCCAGTACTGGTCAACGAAAACGAATTCACTCAATGGCAAGATCGGTTCCTGAACTTCATCGAGCGTCAAGTTGATGGAGATAACATGATGAAGTCTCTCACTGAAGGACCTTTCGTAAAGCCTAACAAAGAGACTCCCGTAACAACTGAAGAGTAGGGCTGGCAACGGGTAGGGTATGGGTAGGGTAAGGGTTAATCCGTTATCCAATCCATTTAAAATAGCGGGTAACGAAACGGGTAATTATCCATCTCATAAAACCCTTATCCATATCCTACCTTACCTATTGAAATTAGCGGGTAACGAAACGGGTAATGGATAAATGGTATACAAAATTTCATTTTGAACTATAATTAATATTGTTAAACCTCAAACATATAAGTAAAACATAAGTTCATAAATATAGTTATTATTTTATATCTAATTTTGTTGTAGTAAGCACTTTATTACTCTAAATATAATCATAATATAATATTTTAAAAACAATATAAAAATTGTAAGACTAACACTTTTCATTGTATATTTTTCTAAATCCGACTTGTTTCTCATTTAATCAAAATAAAATCTTTTACTCGATAAATATTAAAAAATAAATTAAAGTAGACGTTAATATATGATAACATTATTAGAAAAATATTAATAATTAACTTAATATAATTATGTATATATACACTAATATTTAATTTTATATAATTATACATACATATATATTATATCGTAACGGGTAATGGATAACGAAAAACCGTTTATCCATATCCTACCCACTAAAATTTCGGATAAACGGGTAATGGATAAGTGGATAAATGGATAAATTTTTCTTTATCCATACCCTTATCCAACGGGTCGAAACATAACGGGTAACGGGTTTACCCTTACCCATTGACAGCCCTACTGAAGAGGCTTCGCGTATGAAAGCTGATCGAGAATTAAATGCTAATCTGATGCTAGCTTTACCAAACTCTGTCTACAACCGGATTGATCATTGCAAGGATTATTCAAATATGTTGTGGGCACAATTGGAAAAGATTATGCTTGGTTCATCAGTCGCAACCCAACTCCGACATACACGTTATATGAACAATTTTGAGGAGTTTAAAGCCAAAGAAACTGAGTCTCTAAAGAGTGTTTTCGACAGATTTTGCACAGTACTAAATGATCTGCGAAAGATAAATGTGAACAAGACAGAGCTCGAGACAAACCTGAAATTCCTCAACGCTCTTCAGACAGAATGGAACAAGTCTTGTCACAGATTGAGAAACGATGCCCGGGTTTATTCAATGCAAATTCAAGAGATGTACGAGATCTTGATGACTGATGAGAGCATAGTGCTTGAGAAGAAAGCAAAAATGGACACGGAGAACAAGAAAACAGTGGACCCGGTTGCTCTCCTCACGAACCAACTAGCAGAACAAGCATTGTCTGATAATGCTTATAAAGAGGCCACTGATGATGATGGCGAGGCGCTCGAGAAAGCTATGATTCTTCTCTCTCAGCACTATCAGAAAAAGTTCCAGCCTCGTTCGAATTCCAACAATCTTCGCTTCACTTTTGGGTCCAAGAATGATCAAGTGCCCGAGGATAAGAAACCGGCTACATGTTACAACTGTGGAAAGCCCGGTCACATCTCTAAGGAGTGTAGAGTGAAGAAGGTTCGGGATTCTGCTTATTACAGAAAGAAGTTGGAACTAGCTGAAAAGAGAGAGAATGGAACTGTTTTGTTAGCCGAAGAAGAGTTTTGGCTAGATAACTCTGAAGACGAAGCTGATTCTCTCGAGACTGCTCAAATGTGCTTCATCGGAAATGATCAAAGTGATGATGATGACACTGATAAAGATGAGGTAATTTCTGATTTTGATTACACTTTCATTTCCTCACAAATGAACATTATAATAACTGTTTTACATGATTTTCGCTCGAAGTTAATATCTGAAAAGAATTTAAATTCAGAAAAGTCAAATTTGATTGATAAATTACAAATTTCTTTGAAAGATGAAAATTTTATTTTGGTTCATACAAAAGACATCTTTCAAAAGAAATTGGATGATTTAGAAAAATCAAATATAACTTATCTTGATTCTTTGACTGAAATGACCAAATTAAAAGATAATTTTTCTGATAAAATAAATGAGTTGGAAGAAAAATTATACCGAAGGAATCAATCTGAACAAACTATTTATTTGAACAAACCATGGAGTTATGAGTCTATAAAAGAAAAATGGGGACTTGGTTTTGAAAATCCACATTGTTTAAACAATGCAATAGAAAAATTCCCTACTTTATATAAATATGATTATCTAACTCTTGCTAAATATGCTCTTCAATTTAAAATTGATTGGTTGAATGAAAAGCAAGTGTTAGAAATCGAAAATGAGAAAAAGATGAATAATAAGAAAAAGGAAATTTCTTTTGTTTATACAAGCGAAAATGCCAAATATTTTCCTGACAAATCAAAGAAAGGCAGAAGAAGTTTAAATGACATATCTTTCATTAAGTCTTCAGTGTCTGATGATTATGTTGATATATATGCCACTAAATCTGATAAGGAAAATGTTTCTCCAATCTTTTATGATTCTAAGAGATATATCCTCCATTAGTATTAGAAGGCAAAATCATTGACCTTGAAGATAAAATGGAAGATCAAAATATTCAAAAAGAAATTGAATCAGATGTATTTCTTTCTTTCATGACATCAAGTCTTGAAGAAAAATTATTTTCTCAAAAACAAGATTCTATTTCTAGCCTTTCTTCTGATTGTCAAGTAAACAAAAAGGAATTTCTAAAAACTGAAATTTTTTCTCAAAATTTTTCTGACTCCGAGGTAAGTTCAGATTTATTGGTTGATCAGTCGGGTATCTTAGGTAAAATTGATTCTTCTGATTCAAATATTAAATCGAAATTTCTTGATGAATCTTTTACGCTAAATGATAATTATTATAAACCAAAGCGTAAAAGAAGAAGGTCAAAGAAGTCAAAGAAAAAAGATATTGTTATTTCTAAAAATTCTAATTCTTCTGATTCAATTCTTTCAGATAGGACTTTGAGAACTTCTTCAAAGCACATATGGAGGGTGAAGCGGACATCAGATGATTCTACGACTTATGAGGATAGATATGTAGACAAATAATATAAAAGTGATTCATTTGCTTCTTGTAATCAAATTTCAAAATACTCAATAAACCAAAATAATTAAAATTTCTAAAAATGTCTCATATTCTTCTTCTGATTCTAGTTCAGATGATTATGCTCTCTCTTCTGCTAATTCTTATGTTCATTTGTCTGATCATATTTCTTGTGCTTCTCGTGTCAAATCTAACAAGTTTTTCCCCACAAGAACTGCAACTAACTTTCATGGACCCAAATACAAGTGGGTACCAAAATCACAGATTGATTCTAAGTTGCAGGCATCTAATGTCAAGGGGGAGTAAGAGAAATTTGGCTTCTGAGTACTTCAGCTTAGAACCCGTACTTTAATGGACTACGACTTCTAAACATGTTAGTTTAGGACTCGTTCTTCAACGCATTAAGCTTCTGACTAATGAGAAACTGTGAGTGCATATACTTTAATTCCGCTGCATTTATATCTGATCATGATGTTGTTCCAGTTTTCTCATGTTTTTTCAAGAATCTGAGAAAATTCAACTACTTTTTGATTTTGTACAACCCAAATTTTTTTCTTTTGAGATACAAATTCATAATACATTATGTGGAAGATAATATTATTGAATTTTATTTTGTTTTGACTAAATATCAATTTGCCGAATTCTTTACTTTTGTCTTAATTTTTTTTAAAACTCGGCATTTGAATTTAAAAGTTTAAACCTTTACAAATTTCATTTTATAAAGTAATAATTTTACATGTTTTCTTTCTTTGGAATAAAATGTGTGTCTAGGATAAATTTTCAAGTTGCTTTGTTTATATTGAAGTTTTAAATGTTTAATTTTCAAGTTTTTTAAAAGTCGAAAAGTCAGCAACATGTTTGAAACTTTTGTTTTCTGCTTTAAAGATATGTGATTCGGAATATTTATAGTTTACAATGCTTGGAAATCCTAAAAAGTCTGAATTATGGATTGTAATGAAAATATGGGCTAAGCACTTAGATGTAAAACTGGGTGATTGAGATGAAAAATATTTCTAAAATACAGAAATCTCTAAACTTAAAAGTTTGTACCTGTGACCTTTCTGGTTTGAGAAAGTAAGTTCCATGAGATGCTTGTCATCTGGTCCCCTAAGGTCAATTGGTCTGGGAGTGATCAAACCCAAATCCTTCTATAGAACCAGATCGAAAGTCATGTTTTAACTGGTATGAATGGGTTTAGGAAGTGTCGATGTAGCCTTTCTGATCTGGGAGAGTAAGTTCCAAGGGGTGCTTAACACTTAGTCCCCTAAGGCCAACTGGTCTGGGAGCGGCTGACCCAAATCCTACAATAGGGTCAGATAGAAAGTTACATTTACGACATGTTCTTTACTTACCAAAATTTTTGATTAAAAAGGTGCCAATGTGCACAAGCTTAAAATATGCCAAAACGCACACTCATGTGAAGATGCCAATGTGCACAATGCTAAAAGATGCCAATGAGCACACATCTCATGATGCTTGGTGATATGTTTGAGTTGCAATAAACCTATAAATTTGTGAAAGTCTTAATTCTTGATGGCTTAGTGTGAGTACATGCAAAGTTCTCTATTATATTTTTTAGAATTGCATTTTCTTGAACCTAATCGAAGTTCGCATGCGAGCACACTGAATAGATTGCTGAAAGTTTTTGAAACTGAACATGTTTTAACTTGATATGCAAAAAAACTTATATCTGTATCCAACAATACAGACTTGATTTCAACTGATTGATAAATCTGTGATATTTTACTAAGTAGAATTTAATTTGTTTAGTGTTTAAATTTTTATATATTTAGTTGTTTCAAAATTTTTATTCAGTATATTTTTCTTTCTACATTGATGTTTGATCATTGTGTTCTCATATATCTGTTTTAATGGGTTTGTGCATTATTCAAGGGGGAGTGAAAAATGAGGTTTTTTTTCTAAAAGATCATATCTGATTTCGAGGGGGAATATCTGATTTTCTATATGAATGCTAACTTGAATTGTCAAATTTAGTGCATTTGTGTAGGGGGAGTCAAAGAGCTTCACAGGTGAAAATTTTCAGATTCCAAGTCATATTTGTGCCAACAGTTGGTAGAGCAAAACTTAGTTTTTTGCCAACAGCTTCTAGCGCAAAACAAGCTTTGCGCATCCTTCAGCTAGCACAAACCTAACTTTGCGCTTCCTTCTGCTAGCGCAAAACTAAGTTTGCGCGACCAACAGTTAGCGCAAACCTTTTCTTTTCTTCCTTTACTCTGATTTTGCAGATCTGAAGTTGTCTAGTCTCCAACATTTGCATGACCAAGTTGATCCAGATCATCAAGGTCATGAGGGGGAGAAGTTAAGGAGAAGTTAAAGAGACAAAGACCTCAAACGTTTATCTGCTGATCAAGATTCGCTCAATATTCTATATTTTCTCAGCAATTAATTCTTTTGCTGTTCTTGCTCCGATCACTATTGTTCATTCAAGTTCATTTAAAATAAGTGTGTCGTCTAGAGCACAAGCTGATGAACCGATTGTTCATTCAAGTTTATTTCAAACTGGTCCAGTCTTGTCAAAGCAGCAAAGGCAACACAAATTGAAAGATGTTGAGAAGAAAGTTTTTTTAGTCAAGAAAGCTTCTTTACTAAGTTGCTTAGATGGTCTGTGCTGATTTAGAAGATGGAAATTGAAGACCACAACGCCAATGATTACTAAGGGGGAGATTGTTAAGTCTGATTTTATAGTAATCATTGTATTTATAGGCTTGGTCTTATACTGTACTTAGATTTCTTTTATCTGTTGTATAAACCAAGGGTATTTAAGTCCCTTGTGGCTTTGTCTTTGTAAGTGATTCACACATATTCTAATCAAGAACACATTCTGCGCTTCATCTCTCTCTCTCTACTTTCTCTCTCTAAGTGATTTAGTGATTCTTGGATTAACAATTGATTGTTTCAAGCACGATCCGAAGATGATGTGGACTCGGCTAGAAAATATTATGCTTGGTTCAACGGTCGCGACACAACTTCGGCAAACGCGCTTCATGAACAATTTTGAAGAGTTCAAAGCCAAAGACAGGGAGTCTCTGAAAATTGTTTTTGACAGGTTTTGTGCAGTGATAAATGATCTGAGAAAGATAAAAGTGGAAAAGACTGAGCTGGAGACTAATCTGAAGTTCCTCAACGCTCTACAACCAGAATGGAATAAATCTTGCCATCGCTTGAGGAATGATGTTAGGATATCTTCTATGCAAATCCAAGAGCTTTACGAGATTCTGATGACAGATGAATGCATTGTCAAGGATAAAAAGGCCAAACTTGACAAGAAAACCAAGAAGACAGTGCATCCGGTTGCACTTCTCACAAGCAAACTAGCTGAACAAGCATTGACTGAGAATGCTTATGATGGTGCAACTGATGATGATGGTGAAGCTCTTCAGAAGGCAATGATTCTTATCTCTCAGCACTACAACAAAAAGTTCCAACCTCATTCGAGTTCCAACAATCTTCGCTTCACTTCTGGGTCTAAGAATGTCCAAGTGCCCGAGGCTAAGAAAACTGATGCATGCTTCAACTGTGGAAAGCCGGGTCACATCGCTAAGGAGTGTCGAGTGAAGAAAGTTCGGGATTCGGCGTATTATCGGAAGAAAATGGAACTAGCCGAAAAGAGAGAGAATGTAATTGCTTTGTTAGTTGAAGAAGAATTTTGGCTAGATCACTCCGATAATGAAGCTGATAATGTGGAGACTGCTCATATGTGCTTCATCGGAGATGATCAGAGTGATGATGATGATTCCTCAACTGATGAAGATGAGGTACCTTCTGAGTTTGATTACACATTTATTTCTTCACATATGAACATTATTATAACTGTTTTACATGATCTTCGCTCAAAGTTATTATTTGAAAAACAATTAAATTCAGAAAAGTCAAATTTGATTGATAAATTACAAATTTCTTTGAAAGATGAAAAATCTATTTTGACTCATACAAAAGAAATATTTCAAAAGAAATTGGATGATTTAGAAAAATCAAATATGACTTATCTTGATTCTTTGACTGAAATGACCAAATTAAAAGATAAATTTTCAGATAAAATAAATGAGTTAGAAGAAAAATTATACCGACGGAATCAAACTGAACAAACTATTTATTTGAACAAACCACGGAGTTATGAGTCTATCAAAGAAAAGTGGGGACTTGGTTTTGAAAATCCTCATTGTTTAAACAATGCTATCGAAAAATCCCCTACTTTATATAAATTCAATTATCTAACTCTTGCTAAATATGCTCCTCAATTTAAAATTGATTGGATGAATGAAAAGCAAGTGTTAGAAATCGAAAATGAGAAAAGAATGAATAATAAGAAAAAGGAAATTTCTTTTGTTTACACGCGCGAAAATGCCAAATATTTTCCCGATAAATCAAAGAAGAACAGAAACAGTTTAAATGACGTTTCTCCCATTAAATCTTCATTATCTGATGATTATATTTATATTTGTGCTACTAACACTAATAAAGAAAATATATCTCCAGATTCTTATGATTCTAAGAGATATATTCTCCATTAGTTTTAGAAAGCAAAATCATTGATCTTGAAGATAAAATGGAAGATCAAAATATTCAAAGAGAAATTGAATCTGATGTTATTCTTTCTTTCATGACGTCAAGTCTTGAAGAAAATTTAATTTTTCAAAAACAAGATTTACTTACAAATTCTGTTTCTGGCCTTTCTTTTAAATTTAAGAAAACAAAAAGAAAGTTCTAAAATCTGAAAACTTTTCTCAAAATTTTTCTGACTCTGAGGTAAGTTCAAGTTTATTGTCTGATAAGTTGGGTTTCATATGTAAAATTGTTTCTTCTGATTCAATTCTTAAATCAAAAATTCTTGATGAATCTTTTACGCTAAATGATGATTATTATAAACCAAAGCGTAAAAGAAGAAGATCAAAGAAGTCAAAGAAACAAGCTAAAGTCATTTCTGACAGTTCTAATTCTTGTGATTCAAATATTTCAGATAGGACTTTGAGCACTCCAACAAAGCAGATATGGAGGGTCAAGCGGACATCTGATGAATCTGCGACTGAAGAGGATCGAAATGTAGACAAATTTTGTAAAAGTGATTCATTTTCTACTTGTAATAAAATTTCAGAATACTCAATAAAGCAAATGATTCGAATTTCAAAAGATGTCTCATATTCCTCCTCTGATTCAAGTTCAGATGATTATGCTTCATCCTCTACTAATGATTCTGTTAATTCATCTGATTATTTTTCTCGTGCTTTCTATGTTAAATCTAACAAATATTTCCCCACAAGAACTGCAACTAACTTTCATGGACTCAAATACAAGTGGGTACCAAAATCAAAGATTGATTCTAAGTTGCAGGCACCTAATGTCAAGGGGGAGTAAGAGAATGGTGGCTTCTGAGTACATAAGCTCAGAACCCGTACTTCAATGGACTACGACTTCTAAACATATCAGTTTAGGACTCGTTCTTCAAAGCATTTAGCTTCTGGACTAATGAGAAACTGTGAGTGCATCTACTTTATTCCGCTGCTTTTATCTCTGATAATGATGTTGTTCTAGTTTTCTCAAATGTTTTTCAAGAATCTGAGCAAGTTCAACCAAAACCTGAATTTGTACAACCCAAATCTTTCATATGAGACACCAATTCATTTTACATCTTGTAAAAGAAGGTATTATTGAATTATATTTTGTTCCAACTGAATATCAACTTGCTGATATTTTTACAAAAGCTTTAGATGAAAAACGTTTTAATTTTCTGCTTTCAAAACTCGGCATGTTGAATTTAAAAGTTTAAATTTTTACAAATTTTATTCTATAAAGTAAAAGCTTTACAGGTTTTCTTTCTTTGAATAAAATGTGTGTCTAGGATAAATTTTCAGGTTGCTTTGTTTATATCGAAGTTTTATATGTTCAACTTTCAAGTCTTACAAAAGTCGAAAGGTCAGCAACATGTTTGAAACTTTTGCATTCTGCTTTAAAGATATGTGATTCGGAATATTTATAGTTTACAATGCTTGGAAATCCTAAAAAGTCTGAATTATGGATTGTAATGAAAATATGGGCTAAGCACTTAGATGTAAAACTGAGTGATTGAGATGAATTGTATATATATATATATATAATACAGAAATCTCTAAGTTTAAAAGTTTGTACATGTGACCTTTCTGGTTTGGGAAAGTAAGTTTTGTGAGATGCTTGTCATCTGGTCCCCTAAGGTCAATTGGTCTGGGAGTGATCAAACCCAAATCCTTCTATAGAATCAGATCGAAAGTCATGTTCTACTGGTATGAATGGGTTTAGGATGTGTCGATGTAGCCTTTCTGATCTGGGAGAGTAAGTTCCAAGGGGTGCTTGACACCTAGTCCCCTAAGGCCAACTGGTCTGGGGGCGGCTGACCCAAATCCTGCAATAGGGTCAGATAGAAAGTTACGTTTACGGCATGTTCTTTACTTACCAAACTTTTTGATTAAAAGATGCCAATGTGCACAAGCTTAAAAGATGCCAAAGAGCACACTCATGTGAAGATGCCAATGTGCACAATGCTAAAAGATGCCAATGAGCACACATCTCATGATACTTGGTGATATGTTTGAGTTGCGATAAACCTATAAATTTGTGAAAATATTAAATTTTGATGGCTTAGTGTGAGTACATGCAAAGTTCTCTATTATATTTTTAGAATTGCATTTTCTTGAAGCTAATCGAAGTTCGCATGCTAGCACACTGAATAGATTGATGAAAGTTTTTGAAACTGAACATGTTTTAACTTGATATGCAATGAAACTTGTATCTGTATCCAACAACATACACTTGACTTCAACTGATCGATTAATATGTGATATTTTTACTGAGTAGAATTTAATTTGTTTAGTGTTTAAAATTTTATATATTTAGTTGTTTCAAAATACATATTCAGTATATTTTTCTTTCTACATTGATATTTTGATCTTTGTGTTCTCATATATCTGTTTAATGGGTCTGTGCATTATTCAAGGGGGAGTGAATAAGGAGAATATTCTGAAAGATCATATCTCTTTTCGAGTGGGAGTATCTGATTTTCTATACGAATGCTAACTTGAATTGTCATATTTAGTGCATTTGTGTAGGGGAAGTCAAAGAGCTTCATAGGTGAAATATTTTCAGATTTCAAGTCAGCTTTGCGCCAAGAGTTGGTAGCGCAAAACTCAACTTTGCGCCACCTTCAGCTAGCGCAAAACTAAGTTTGCGCCACCTTCAGCTAGCGCAAAACTAAGTTTGCGCCACCAACATGTAGCGCAAAACTTCCCTTTTCTCTTTTATTCTGAATTTTGTAGATCTGAAGTTGTCTCGTCTCCAACATTTGCATGACCAAGTTGATCCATATCATCAAGGTCATGAGGGGGAGAAGTTAAGGAGACAAAGAGTTCAAACGTTTATCTGTTGTTCAAGATTCGCTCAAGATTCTATTCTTTCAGCTACCAATTCTTTTGCTGCTCCAGCTGATCACCACAGTTCATTCGAGTATATTTGAAAGAGGTGTGTCGTTTAGAGCACAAGCTGATGAACCGATTATTCTTTCAAGCTTATTACAAGCAGGTCCAGTCTTGTCAAAGCAGCAAAGGAAAAATAGATTGAAAGATGCTGAGAAGAAATTTTTTTTTAGTCAAGAAGCTTCGCTAAGTCTCTTAGATGGTCTGTGTTGAGTTAGAAGATGAATTTTGAAGACCACAGCGCCAATGATTACTAAGGGGGAGATTGTTAAGTCAGATTTTATAGTAATCATTGTATTTATAGGCTTGGTCTAATACTGTGTTTAAAAAACTTATTTGTTCTCTATTAGCCAAGGGTATTTAAGTCCCTTGTGGCTTTGGTGTTTGTAAGGAACTAACGCATACTTTCAATAAAAACACATCTTGCGCTAGGGGTGTACGCGGGTTGGGTTGGGCGGTCTTTGACATTTTTACAACTCAACCCAATTACGGCGGTTTGAAAATTCTCAACCCAACCCAACCCATTCAAAAGTATAACCCAACCCAACCTTTGCGGGTTAGGGCGGGTTGGATTAGGTTGGCGGGTTATAAATATACATAAAGTTGACGATTGAAATACGATAAATAATACTAAAAATGTAGCCAACAAAGTTATTAGTGATTACAAATGTTCGAGGTTCTACATCCCATTTTCTTAAACGTGTTTGATTTATCATTGTCTTCGATTTTTGGAGACTTAAGAGTATTTTCCATTGCTCGTATACATAAGAAATATGATATAAAATACAAAGTTACAACCTACAAAAAAAACATATTATATTTCTCTACGCAATAAAAATCAAACTTTTAACAACATCAATGCAATGAAAACAAAAATTCATGGTTCCAACTTCTATTTTAAAACATACTCCTTATATTCATTTATGTTTATACTTCTAATTTAAAATCTAATGTTTGAAACATAATTCATATGTTTATTTATGCAATGAAAACAACAACGTCGATCTAGTTGTTTCAGTGCTCGTGCATTCGTAATTATTGAGACATATCGATCGACCTAATTGAATTAATTCGTGCATTTACGTAGTTGGATTAATTTTGGGCTTTAGGTTGTAAATTGGACTAATATTTGTATATATATTTTGAGTTGTTAATTAGACTAATATATGTATATATTATTTGGGTTGTAAATTATAATGGTTGTAAATATTATATATATATATATATATATAAATTTATCGAAATAATATATATTAGTGGCGGGTTGGCGGTTTGGGTTGGATTGAGTTATGCTAACCCAATTTCAACCCTCCTAATTAGCGGGTTGGCGGTTTAACGGGTTGGCAGTTTAGCGGGTGAGCGGGTTGGGTTTAATTGGGTTGTTAGCGGGTTGGGTTGGGCGGGTTTCGCGGGTTGACGATTTCTTGTACAGCCCTATCTTGCACTTCAAACTCTCTCTCTCTACTTTCTCTCAATAGATTTAGAACGATCTTGCATTATCAATGAGCCATCATACAGTGTTGCTATGGTTGGGTTCTTCTTGGACCGGAAGGAAAAAGATGAACGCACTATGGAGCTTATAAAGCAGTGATATTAGGAACATATCTTTCTTCTATTGGTCCCAAGTTCCAACAAATTGTTGGTTTTGCTTAATTTTGTTTTATGTTTGCATAGATTGTTTGTACATGCTGAAGAGCGCATACAATATGTTTGTTTTGCTTACTTGGATGATTTGTACAAGGATTTCACATAAAACAAAATGGATCATAGATGATTGTGATTTTTATATTGGTTGATTTACATATATTTATAATTATAGATAATTGTAATTTCTATTCTAGATTTTTTTTAATTAGGAATTTGCGTAAATTTTAATTTCTGATTTAAAATAAAGTTTTATATTTTGTGGGTGCACAACAAACGCTTAGGTTATTCTCTAAACGCTTAAGTTATTCTCAAGACGCCTTCATATGTTACAAAAACAAATAATCTTATTGATTCAGATTTCAGACTTCAGCACCACCTCTTATTAATCAGAAGTGAAATAAGACTTCAGACTTTAGACCTCTTAAAAAACAAACGCCACCTAAGAAATGATATGGACATGAGAGTTGTTTATGGCGGATAAGTGTTAAACCAAGCATTGCAAGTCTGTTTGATGTCAAAAAGACTAATTTTCATTAATTACAAGTTTGTTGCAGCATTGAAGGACATGGACTGAAGGTTCTAACTGGGTATGAAGTATCTGGAAATTCATAAATGAATTTCGAATTGCTTTGTTAAGTATATAGTTTATTTTCTATACTTATCTCCGAGTAAGCAAAGTCATTCCACCCATTTACCATTCCATCCCTTAGGCAACTGAGCTACACGCCTAAGCGGTTTTCATTTTCCATCTATAATAAAATTTCTCACCCTACTCACCCGGTGCATTGCACGGGCACACTGCTAGTAGATAGGATTTGATTTCATCTTCTAAATTAATTCAAGACAGCATGGGCACAATAAAGAATACAATAACCATATCAACCTCTAAAGACCATGGCTCTGATACCAATCGTGAGCAGGATCGTATATTGGACAATTATAAACAAATTGATTGTATGAATAATTTTGATGTCGATGAATAACTCTAACATTTAAAATATTATTCAAAATACAAAAGTTTGTGAATTTATTTAAAAGAGTTGTTGGATAAATATTTGAAATAAAAATTTTGATTTGATGAATACGATCATATCTTTGCAAGATAAGGTAACCATCACTAAACATAACAACATAAAGCATGATTAAAATGTACCTTCTTTGATTAAACAATCTTGTGAACAATTGTCTTTACGACAACTCAAGCATACATCTGGAGATATGAATATTTGAAAGTCTAAAGATTTAGAACAACGAGAAGTAGAAAATTTGAGGGAGGGTTTTTTATCTCGCATGACATTTTCTAATGAAAGGAAGATAGGAAAAATTAACTTATTCTTCAATTGAAATCTTGCATCGTCTTATATAGCCGCTTGATGAAGAGCAAAACCGGCAGTTGTCTTGAAAAGAAAGAATTATTGAAAACTTTTTACTAGAAACCGGCTGCGGACTTCAAACCTCATTTGAATTTTCTTTGTTGCCTTGTATGGAATCTTTTGACTATCGTGGCCGACAAGCCTTTGTGAAAGATAAATCATCTTTTGACTCTTGTGCAAAGTAGGTTGTCTTCTTCTGAAAAGAGGAAGTTCCTTCGTCGTGTTATAATTTGAGTACCTGAAATATTTTGATAAACCTTTTGTTTTGAACAATATACTTTCTGAAATACCAAAGAGTGTATTTCATACATTTGATAAGCTTTATTTTGATAAATCAATAAATTTGTCTATAAAGACAAATCACCAAACACACACAACCCTAGAGATTTACATTGGGATATGGGTCTTGAGCGTCTTGGAATAATGACTCAGGAACCTCTTGAGTAGCATTTGAATTTGTTGGTGAGCTTTTCTTGATTTCTTGAATTGGCCTTTTAATTTCTTCTCGAGAGTTTGCGGCCATGAATTGAGAAACTTCATCTTTTTCTTTAATTTGGAGTGGACTTGGTGATGAAGCAATGGAAGTTGAAACTCCAAAGTTTGTTGAATAGTAATTTAACACACCCTGAACTGTCATCTTCTCAGTTTGATCTGTGGGAAGCTTATCCCACCATTTGACTCTTCTTTGAAGTAAAGGTGGAGAGGGACCATTAGCAGGAGTAATGGTAAAAGACCAAGACATGAACAAACTTGTGAATTGAAGGACATATTCGAATTCAAGAATGTCTTGGATGAAAATTTCTTTGAACTTGATAAATCCTTCTTTGACGAATTTGGGAAAAGTCTCAGAAATATTTCCCATGTATTTGAACCATTTGACAAACAATCGGGGATAGTTGCAGTTAAAATTCTTATCAATAACTATGAACCAGGAATGAGTATAGCTTCTAAGATAAAGAAAGTTAAACCATGCATCCTGATAATCATAATAATTATAAGATGGATATTGTGGAAAATTTGAGAGAGGCTTATCAGTGTATGGGTGAGCTTTCCATTCTTGAATAGAAAGAATATGAAAAATATGAGCTTTACTGAAATCAATTTGTGAGGTATTTGCAGAATTTTGATTATGAATAACTTTGATCGAACCAGTGTCGACCAAAATTGCTTGATAATAATCTCTTGTTTTTCGAGTGTTTCCAATGAACATTGAATTTTTTGGAAAGAGAAAATCAGTGAGAACATGAAATCCTTTGCTTTAGAGATGCATTTCATGTTCTTCGACAATTTTGATCACTTGTGTATTTGGGTTGAGTATATAAGAACTTGGAGCAGATTTTGATGGAGAAGCAGATACCTTCTGATAAAAGGGAGTAATGTTTTGAGTGTTTGGAGAAATGATAGGAGTTTTGTTTGGAGTACTAGAAACAGCAACAGGGTTTTGTACTAAAGACGAATAAGTTTGATAAATCGGGGGAGGAGTAATTTGATAGACTGGAGAAGGAGTAAGTGGAATATATCCATTTTGAGTAGATGATGTGGAGGTCGAACCTTTGAATGGTGAAAGTACTATTTTTTTCTTTTGATCAGGAGTTTGAGGAGAATTATTTTGAGAACTCATTTGCCCTGTAAAAATTCTCTGGATAAGAAATTTGGTAGAGAATTATCTTTGCCTTTTATAAATTCAATTTGAAAATCAAAATTACTAAGCAATACTTGCCATATTGCAAAAAATTGTTTTGAAATTATATTTTTAATGTCGTTTTCAAGAATCGGTTTCGCAGATTGACAATCAATTCTTAATAAAAAAAAAGGTATCATGTATAAATCATCTTCAAACTTTTTGATGCATAAAACAATGCTTAAAACTTCTTTTTTAACAGTTGAATAATTTTTTTGGATATCGTTCCAAGCACCAGAGAAAAATCTAACTAATTGTTCACTTGATTGACCATTAATTTTTTGTTTAAGAATTCCTCCAAAACCTAAGTCACTAGCATCAGTATTAACAATGATTTTAACATTAGGTTGAGGTATGTTGACACATGGTAAATACTTTACCTTTTGTTCTATATGTTTAACAATATTAGTATGTTCTTGAGACCATGGTTCACGATTCTTTTTAAGTCTTTGATAAAGAGGTTTACAGACTATTCCTAAATCCTGAAAGAAATCATGAACATAATTTAAACATCCTAAAAATCTTTGAAGTTGGGTTTTATCTTTTATTTCATCAGGAAACTTATTGGCAAACTCTAAACTTCTTTGAATGGGCTTTATAGTTCCTTGGACGATTTCGTGTCCTAGAAATCTAATATGTGTTTGAAAAAGACTCGTTTTTGGAGTAGAGACTACGAGTCCATTTTTATGAATTAGATCATAAAATATATTTAAATGTTTGAAATGTTGATCTAATGATTTTGAAAAAATTAAGACATCATCAATATAGACAATAGAAAAACTGCTTATAGGCAAGATTATGTCATTCATGATATTTTGAAATTCAGAAGGAGCATTTTTTAGTCCAAAAGGCATAACGTTTCATTCATAATGTCCAAAAGGAACATTAAAACCAGTTTTATATTTATCTTGTTCTTGAATCTGTATTTGCCAAAATCCAGATTTCATGTCAAACTTTGAAAAAATATTTGAATTATAAAGTCTCTTAAGTAAACCTCTTTTATTTGGGATTGGATATCGAATTCATTCTAAAACTTTATTTAAAGGTTTGTAATTGATAACAAGTCTTGGAGACCCTCTTTCTAATTCAGTTGCGTTCATTACATAAAAGGTTGAACAAGACCAAGGAGATTTGGAAGATCTTATAAGTTTCTTTTCTAATAATTCTTGGATTTCTTTTTTACAATGTTCTTGTAATTCTATTGACATATGAATTGCTCTAGATTTTGAAGGAATGTCTTTTTCATTGAAATCTTTTACATATGGTAATTTGACAATATGTTGTTTTCTGTTCCAGAAAGCATTTGGAATATTGAACAAACATTATTTTCAAAATTTTATTTTATTTGTTTAATTTTATTTTTGACAATTTGATTTTGTAGTGGATGAGAAAATTTTAAACTACTTATTTCATTGATTAAGTATTTTGCTTGGTTGACCTTATTATTAAGATTATTTAATTATGAAAAAAATACTGGATTAGTAAATTTGAAAAATATTTCTTTGTCTAGAACCTTTGTACATATTCCTTCTTCACTAATTGTAAAAGGGTATAATTTAGAAATGAACGGGGTTCCTGTGAATTACAAATCCCAAACAATCAAGCTAATTTCAACAAGATCAAACATTAAAGTCTAGAAAGAGAGAGTAGAAAGAGAAAGTAGATCTTGAATCTCATATATATCACAAATCTGAAAAATTACAATGAGACGTGCTTAACAAAACTACAAGGACTAAACCTATTTATACCCAAAGCTAATACAAAAACTTAACCACTAAGTAAAACTAAACACAACTTTGACTTTTCTAAGACTTTGACATTGTTGACTTTACCACATTGGCTTTTCTCATTAAATCTTGGATACAATATTTGGACCTAACAATCTCCCCCTTTGTATTCAAGATTTAATAAAAAATTGACACTAGTCTTCAGCACTTGATTCTTCATCTTTTGTCTCTGACAACTTTGAACTTTGAAGCTTGAACAATCTTCAGTTTTTCAGCCTTTGAAGAATCTTGAAAAGTCTTTTGCACTTTGTAGCTTTGAAAGTCAACAAGTCTTGAAAGCGAACCAGAATTCTTCAAACTCCTTTGAAACTTTGAATCTCTGAAACATCTTTGAAAACTTTTGAAACTTCTTTCATCTCTGAGAAATCTTTCAAAACTGTATCTTCATCACTCTGATCTCTGGACTGTCTTAAAAAAAAAAACTTTCACGAATCTTGATTTATCTGTGAATCATCTTCAAAACTTTTCTCAAATCATCTTCATTCGGAAATTGAATCATCATGGAATGATTTCTTTGAATCTTGAATAAATTAAACTTTCTGAAACTTTGACATCTCTTCATGGCATTGAAATTGAATCTTTGTAAATGTATCCCCCTTTTTGATGATTGTGAGCATCATGATCATCAAAACATCTTCAATTTCGACACAGTCTTTGATCACCCCTTTGTATTCAAATAACAATCTCCCCTTTCAATATACCCTAATCTTTTCAAATTCAGATAAAATGATCGTGGTAACCCTGATTCAACAAATGAAACAGTTAGGAATGCCTGTCAGTAACACAAAGTTACTGTGTACAATGAATGTACAATTTATGGAGCTGGTTTGATGATGACTCCCCAGGACTTCCATTCAATGATTGAAAAACACAAGGTTTATCTATGAATGTTCTGACAGAAAAACAAATTTTCTGTGTGCTCGTGCTTGTGTATGAAAGAATTTAGCACAATGATTGTGTTTCATAAGGCTCAAATTGTGTAAATTGTTGAGACAACAACATGTATTACATGGACTCAATGTGCATGAAAGAGGTGCGAAGGTGGGGCAACTTTCCTTCTTTTTCAATATCTAAATCTTCCGAGTGAAGACTAGATAACAGATATGTTGCATCCCCAATGAAAATGAAACATTTATTTTTCGGGAAAGAAATGAGTGGTTGGTGGGGTAATTGCAAGAGTTGGCATGGGCTCACTGCCTTTTTCAATGATGGTCACCAAAGAATGTGAACCAATTAGTAGATGTGGTTGCCCGACTCAGAAAGTGGTTGGTGCAGAGTTCTGATATTCTTTTAACTCTGTGCTCACACCCTCTTTCTTTTTATCGTTATGCTCACTTCTAACCAAACTCTCTTTTCCATTTTACGGCTCCACACAATGAGAAAAACTCAACCGGATGAGTTATCTCCCCCACTCTTTGATTTTTACCCCTCACCCCTCAATCACTCAAGGATAACTTCCTGTGTAGGAAACACAGGTTAACGTGAATCCATGGAAGTTCTGTTTAAGCTCACACATGAATCCCATGTAAATCCTATAAAGAATGGTAGCTCAGCAGTTTAACTTGAACATTTAAGCTCAAATAAGATAGCACTGTCAAAAAGTATGCTCATGAGATTTGAGCAATTGAACTTTGAAGATCTCTCAAAACAAGGATATTGAATGAATGAAATGAAATCAAGAGAATTGTTTTGAGAATCTGACAATGTATCAAACAGATCAAATGAAATGGATAGGGTATCAAAGAATTAGATATTTTGTTTATATGAACGAATATAAACAATTTTGCAATGAAAGCACAAGATTAGAAATAAAGATTGATGCTCAACAACATTGAATTACAAACGAGGGTATTACCATCGAAAAATTGTTTCGATATGAGACATGGTAATAACAAATTGATAAAGTATTGAACCGGTGTGTATGAATACTTTACAGTATATGGACAAAATAATACGCAAGTATTGATCTTTGGAAACACACGGTCAGTAAAACATTAAAGCTCAAAATTGAAAAACATTTAAAATCACACTTCTAATATTCATAAAATCTTTTGAGAATCAGAAGTGGTTTGAACATTTCAGAAAACGTTTTTCATGCTTGAAAGTTGTTCTTCTTTCAAACAATCAGAGATCTAGATCAGAAGATATTTACCTTTTAGGCTCCCCCTCAAATCATGATAGAAAGATATAGATCTATTAAGCTCCCCCTGGATATTATCCTTATCTGAGCTTTGAAGAACGGGTCTTGATCTGTTGTAATCAGAAGCCATCACCTTTACTCCCCCTTAAATTATGCATCTGAAATATGTCAGTTAAAACACAAGATAGAGATCAATACAACTCCCTTTTGAATTGTAGATCGTCATATCGTAAGTATATTGTCAATGAAAAAGCACGGGATAGAGATCAATACAACTCCCTTGTGAATTGTAGATCGTCATATCTTATCGGATGCAAAGTACAGGAGTAAGGTCTTTTGATCACTGAAGTACGAGTCCTAAACTGTTATGTTTAGAAGTCAAACTCCGTTGAAGTACGGGTTCTAAGCTGATGTACTTAGAAGCCTTTGTTCTCTTACTCCCCCTTGACTTGAGGTTCCTGCAACACAGAATCAGTTTTCGGCTTTGGTACCCACTGGTATTTGGGTCTATGAATGTTAGTTGCAGTTCTTGTGGGAGTAATCGAGTAAGAACAATACCAGAAATGATCAATGGTCTTGTGAATATGATCATGTGTACAGCAATAAGAACAGTAATACTTCTTACCTGACAACCTGATTAATTGATCTCTCGTGTAGATATGATCAGGTTTACCTTTACGCGCATTGTTCTTCTTTGCTTTATGTGAATGTACACATGAATTCTTTCCTTTCAGCTCATCTTTCTTCTCATCGACAATCGGTTTCTTCTTCCAGACCAGTTTCTCTTCTTCATATCTCCTTCTACTTTGATGTGTACCTAAACCATCTATATTTCTATTATAGAAAAGGTTAGTACTACGAATCTGATCAGAAGATTTACCTGACCTCTTGTAAGAAACAGTTTTCTTATTTGAACTTGAAGCAGTCTTTTCAAGCTCTTTAATCTTTGAAGCAAAGTTGTCTCTTTCTTTTACAAGTAAGTCAATCTTTTCCTTGAATTCAGACTTCGTTTTCTGCTCTTTCAAACAAAATTCAGACAATCTAACTGAAAGTACAGTATTTCCTCTCTCAGAAAAAAATTGAATGAGAAATCAGCTTGATACGAATGATCGTTCCCAAACAATTCAGAAATTTTGACTGAAAGTCAAAATCAGATCAGCACAAAAAATAAATTCTTAAAGCACTTGAATTATCAATCTCTGGAATTCTCAAACTGAGTCTTGAAACTTGCAGATCAAATATATTCAAAACCAATCTTTTACGCGAGAAACTTGTGGCGCAAAACAATTTTAAACAAGCACCGCTTTTGCTCTAATAACTAGTGGCGCAAAACTCAATCTCAAATTACAATATTTGATTTCACAATTATTTGGAGGTAGCTGGCGCAAACTTGAAGCTGATGGGATTAAAAAAAATATGTGTGGCGCAAATAAAAGCTTTTGCGCGAACAGTTGGTGACGCAAGAAACAGTTTTGCGCGAACTGTTGTTGGCGCAAACCTGCAAACTCTCAAACAACCTGCACAATTCACACGACCATCGATTAAAACTTGGCACAAAGTTGATTAAATTGTTGGCGCAAAAATTATGTTTGCGTGAATATTGAATGACGCAAAATTAAACCACCGTCTCACTAAACAACCAATCACAATGCAAATTTAAAAAAAAATCAATTGCAGAAAGTTTGCAAGTTTTGCGTGAACTTTGTTTGGCGCAAACCTCATGTTTGCGTGAATGGTTAATAGCGCAAAATTTAATGCTATAGGCGCAAAAGTGAAGAAGTCGGCGCAAAATAAACCTGCAAATTAAATTGAAACCTGCAAATCAGATTGAATAAACCACCGTCCCAATACATTTGAAAGCCAATCAGAAATGTTAATCAAGAATGAATTGATTTGGCCTCCGATTTGATTATTAATTCCACCGATTTCAAATTGATACTGCAGCACCGATTTCTTTGTTAATTCCACCGTCCCATGATTGAAATTGCATCCAATCAGATTGCAAACAAAAGATGGATTGTGGATTTCATGGTCGAATGTATTATGCGGCAGTTTCATTCAGATTTGCGCTAGTTCAAAAAGATTTGCGCTAGTTCATAATGGTTTGCGTCATCTTCAAACCTGCAAATTCAAACCAAAAAATCAATTTCAAACCTGCAAATTCGTATGCACTTGTTCCCAAACGATTCGAAATGCACTCTAAAACACTTTTATAAACATCTAATATGACTAAAACCATCAATTTTCTAGTGCATATGATCGATATACAGTCTCTGTGTTCGAGTTTTCAATAAATCGCAAAAACTCAAAATTCAAACAATCCAGTGATTAAATTGTGAAATTGTGTGAATACAAAGTGTAAAGATTCACAAATCGATTAACATTAATTCATTTTTACACACGAATTTCAACTAATCAACGAAAAATTGATCAAACTATGAATTTCCAAAAAACAAGTCTGTGAAATCAAGAATTCACAAATTTGATTCGAATTGGTAATCTGAACTATCTGAATATGTTTGGTACGGCTCTGATACCAATTGTGAATTACAAATCCCAAACAATCAAGCTAATTTCAACAAGATCAAACATTAAAGTCTAGAGAGAGAGAGAGTAGAAAGAGAAAGTAGATCTTGAATCTTGAATCTCATATATCTCACAAATCTAAAAAATTACAATGAGATGTGCTTAAAAAAACTACAAGGACTAAACCTATTTATACCCAAAGCTAATACAAAAACTTAACCACTAAGTAAAACTAAACACAACTTTGACTTTTCTAAGACTTTGACATTGTTGACTTTACCACATTGACTTTTCTCATTAAATCTTGGATACAATATTTGGACCTAACAGTTCCTAATATCAAATTAGAGGTTAGGTTTTTTGCTAAAATTAAAGAGGTTTTATAACAATAGTCGTTGTTACATATATGAACATTTGAAACTTTATATTTGATATTTAATGAAGATCCACTTGTTGTTGATAGACAATTAGTTTTTAGTGGGGATGATTCCTTCTTAAATGCAGTTCATGTCTGCACTACTGTCTATTAAAGCCAAAACTATTATTTTGAAATCATTTGCAATACAAAGAGTTATATATGTATACCACCTTTGAAAAGATATATTTTTTGAAATTTTTTCTATTTCGTTTGATTCTTTATTATCAATTTTATTGACTTCATCTTTTGTATTAATAATGATTTATTTACCCTTTTCAACTTTAGATATAATGATTTATTTACCCTTTTCAACTTTAGATAATCTTTCTTTGATTAATTTAATTTCTGTTTTAACAGATTTTAATTCTTCTTGTAAGTCTTGAACAGATGCAAGTGTATTTGGTTTTGAGAATCGTTTATATATATCTCGAAAGTTAAATGTTTCATTTGAAACTATAGGTTCATCCTTTTTATAATCAAAAAATTTAATAGAAACATCTAGCGTTTTGTCTTGAATTTTATCTAAAAGGTCTAAGACTTTTCTATCTTCATCAGTAATGACATTTATTTTATTACAGATACAATTTCCTATACATTCACAATATGTTTTTGATTCTTCAGTTGTTGAATAAGTTTTGACAACATTTAAATCATTATCATCATAGTCTGATAAGCTAGACTCGTTACTAGAGCTATCATCGTTAAGAATTAATTTGCTTATTTGATTTTTCAATTCATCAGAAATATTTAAGTCATTAATTTTTCTTTTGACATAACAATTTTTTGCTATATGACCAATTTTTCCACATTTGTAACATATTATAATATCTTTGGAATCCTTTTGATTAAAATTAGGTTTTTCATTAAACATTTTGTAATTTTTCTTTTTCTTTTTCTTTTAAACGTTATATCTTTCATCTTTATTTTGTTTAGATATGTATTTTTTGTTTGAATATCTTTTCTTGGAAAAATGTTTCTTAGTTTTGGAAGAAGAAGGACCATATATAAAGGGGTTGATAACCATATTGTTGACAAAAATCTCCTAATTCATTTTTACTGGTGATTCTATCTTTTTTGAGTTTAGCTTTTAATCTTAAATCTGAACATTAGATAATCTCTCTTTATTAACATGACTTATGATCTCTCCATAGGTGAGATCTTTGTAAGGAATTTGATTATCATATTTTTCTCTTAAATTTTTCTAATTTTTTCTGCAAATAAATTTGGTAAACCGGCAATAAATCTTTCTTTCCAATAGGCTTCTTTACAATCTGGTATTAACATAACTTTTGTTAGGAACATATCTTTATGCCATCGAAAATCTTGAAGTTTTCTACAAGTAAGATTTAAAAGTATTTCTCCACTTCGTTCATGAAAACTGTTGGATCTCCTATATAATTTTTTATTATGGAATATATGAGAGTATTAATAATATCATCTTCTTGAGTAGTAAGAGTTTGATTATTTTCTTGTTTTATTACTGTTTTCTTAGCGGTAAGTATAAAATTTTTTTCCTCTGTGGTAACATATAAATCCCACCATCCTCTTAAATTGCCAATGAATCCAGAGGTTAATAAATCTGTAATTTGTTTTTGATTATTTTCTTTAATTGAATAAGCATTTGAGGCCATATTGATTTCTTGGATCATATTTAAAATTTGATGTTCTGAAAGTCCATCTATATTCATAAACAGACGAACCATCATATTGACTTCGGTTTAAAGAAAACTCTTTATCTTCGTATTGAACGTCTGGAAATGTTGGTTGTGGATAAAAATTAAATGTATGTGGTCTATTTGTAAGGTCCGTTTGTTAAATGTTAGTCTTTTGTAAATTTTTGAGTTTTTTGACTGATTATTGAAACTTGAGGGACTAGAAGGTAATATTGTTAGTATTTGTCAATTAGGGCAATACCCATCTTCTCTCTTCAATTGGTATTGAGCGGTGCCAGAGAAGAAGAGTGGGGAGTTGGAGAAGAAGTTTTGGAGTTCTTGAAGAATTTAATCAAAAGGTTAGTCTCCATCCTTAAGTCTTTAATCAAATTGTGTATGTGGATTCTCTACTTTATTTTGGGGTTATTGGGAGATGATTGAGTTAAAACCCTTAGAGATTATTGGTTCTGTGGTTGGGTTTGCATCAGGTTATAGAGATTTTGAATCTGAAAATGTTTGATGTTAGCATTGATCCCTTATTATTTGGTCTCTTTGTCGTCATCTAGAGTAGAGATTGAAATTGCTTGTTTATTTCCTTCTCTAAGTGAAATCTGGGTTTTCGTTGTAGGTTTTGTCGATCGCAATCGCCCCACAGAGGGAGTTCGATCGATGTTGTGACCCCGGGCCTTGGTCCGGTTGATACCAGGCGTCGGGGACCGGATGTCGTAGGGGACCGGGGAGGGGAAACTCCGGTCGAAGCTAAGACCCCGGTCGATTGCGTAGGCACCGGTCGATTGTCTAGACTCCGGTCAAAGCCTAGGGTCCGGTCGAAGGTTTAGACACCGGTCAAAGCCTAGAGTCCAGTCAATTGCCTAGGCATCGGTCGAGTGTAGGGTCCGGTCGGATGAGGGTCCGGTTGGGGGGAGCCCGGGAGAATCAAAGAGAAGCCGGGATTCAGGATTTAAGTTGAGTCGTGGTTCTTTCTTAGTCGATTAGTGATCTTCCTTATTCGTTATTGTAGGGAAGCATTCAAAGTGCAAGCGGTGATCAGGTGAGTTTCTGACTCCTCAACCTCATAACCCTTTTTAAATGGTTATTTTTAAAAAGAAAACTAAATTTGGGATGCATGAGATTTTTGTTATAGAGTAATGTTGTGTTTTAACATTATTCTCGCAAGTTATCCGATTATTATGAATTTATATAAATGAACTTCTGCGTTAATTGCATCGATGTGAGAACGGTTGAACTTGTGACGATTTCAGAAATTTCACACCACCAATGTGTATGGAATTTGTTTCCTTCACATGTGGACGGGGAGTCTGGTTGGGCCCCGGTGTGAGCAGGGAGTCTGCTTGGGCCCCGATACGAGAGGGGAGTCTGCTTGGGCCCCGATCGTGAATGCGCGTATGGTAATGGTAACTTGGGGCACAACTGATCATTGTGCTTCCCGTTTGGGACGTTATATAAACTAATTTACTTTGTTAAATTATCATATTGCATTTTAATTGGGGTTCACTATTTATCATAAGTCGTTGGAACTGTTAAATTTGTGAATTATTAATAATTGTCAGGAATTCACTAGACCTTACGGTCTAACCCTCTTTTTCAAATCTTAAAAACACATTTTCAGGAAAAGGTGCGTGTAATGCTTCTGGGAAAGGAAAGGAGAAGGTCTAGAGCTTTTAGCAGATGCGAGAGAAGATTTAGTTTAGATCATTTACCTTTTAAATTTAGTAACTCTCAGTTGTAGTCAAGACTTCCGCTGTTTAAATTCTTGATTTCGTGATTGTAGACCTCTGACATTTGATTTATATTATGTTATGCTTTGGTATGAAATTTTGGGTTGTTACACTATTTGTTGAGACCGAATTCCTTCTAAATTTGACTTTATTAATATTATTAGAAAATTGTTCTTGAAGTTGAGAAATTTTTTCATTTGATTCATTATCGGAAGAACTATCATTAGTTTGATTAAGAACATTAATTTTCATTCCGGATAATTTTTGTTCTAATTCATTAACTAATTTTTATTATAACCCATATTTATTGTTGAGTCTATTTGTTGTGGTGTGAAAATCGGTTTTTCTATACTTTTATCAGGGAATTTAGAAGTTTGAGGATCTTTATATTGATCGTTGTTATTAATATTGGCTTCTATTCTATTTAATTGTTGACTCGTAGTATTTAATATTCCGTTTGAATAATTGTTTTGGAAAACAATTTGTTTGATTAAATCTTCTTTAGTTGACTTTTCAGTGGTCGTAACTAAAGGTGTAGCTACATGTTTGTTTTGAATTAATATAGAAATTTTTGGTGGATGAATTGATATTATCTTTTCATCATTAGTTATATCTCTATATTCTTGAGTTATATTTGGAGAATCATATATATATAAAAAAGGATTATCAATATTGAATTGTTTGCAGTGTATTTCGTACCATTTGAAAAACGTTATATGAACATCATTTTTAATAATATATTTTCTCCAAAGGATTTGATGTCTACATTCTTCTCTATTATTATGAACAAATTTGTAATACCAGTTTCTTTTATCTTTGTTATGATCAGCGTGGAATTCAATTTTAAGATATTTCATATTAATTGTCGATTCTGTCGTATTAACAAGTAAATCGAGATAATTCTGATGAATGAAATTTTATCCAAAATTTATGTCTTTTAACAGAATTTTCTAAGGTCATTAATAAGTTGATCTTACGTTCATAGTAATTATTATTTTGATGATCTTGTATAGGGATAGAATTTTGAAAATTATTCTCTAAATTTTTAATTTCATCTTTTATTTCTTCTATTAATTTTAGGCATTCTTTTAATTGAATCCAATTCCGTTTTAGATAATTTTTTCTTAATTTATTATCTTCATTACAGTTTATTTGAATTTTATTACTCATTTTTAATAAATTATTAATTCAGATTTTATTTCTTTAGTCCATTTGAACATTAATTCAATACGTTCTTAAAGTTGATTAATTCTTTTCAGAGTTCTTTCTAGACGTATTGTTTCAATTGCCATTTTGTCATTTTTAAATTGTAGTTTTTTTATCTTCTCATTTATTACGTAATTACTTTGTTCTAGACGTATTATTTCAATTTCTATTCTTGCATTTTTAAATCGTAGTTTTTTCATTTTTTTCTATTATTATATTGTCATCTTGTTTGAGTGAAAGTAGTTCTTTAGAATCTCTTTCAATTATTTTCCAACAAAGCTTTAGTATTTTGACTTTAGTATTATTATTTTTATTGCACAATATTTGAGTTTTGTTGCTCATATTATTTGACTTTTGAATTTACTAATTTCAGACATTACGTTTGATTTAGTTGGGCTATAGCCATCAGATTCACTTCTTTTATCTTCTTGATAAATACATTTTGGAATATTTTGATTAAAATCTACATATTTTAATGATTTAGATTTTGAAATTGAAGGATTTCTTAAATCAATTGTGCTACTAATTGATCTTGTTGAAAATCTTGATGAGACAGATTGAGGATTTTCGAAATTTATTTCTACTGAACCATCTTTGTGTTCAAGTATTTTAGATATTTTACTAGATTCACCTATAGGCTTTGGCATATTAATATCTTGTAAATTCCAGTTACAAGTTTGAGTAATTTCATTCCATTTTAGTCTTTTTGGAGTTTGAACGTTAGATGTTGAGGGTTTGATTCAAATATTATTGTCTCATTTTTAGGGCTTGATATTCTAGTTTTGGGTTCTATTGTTGAAGACATGATTTTGTAACAGATTCTATATATTATGGCAACAACTTTTGTATCTTCTTTAAATTCTAAATTCTTAGTTTTGATTGTTAAAACTAAAGTATCTAGGATATTTGGATCAAATAATCCTACAGAAAAGTTTGGATAACAATTAAAATATATGGGGCCATTTGAGATATTTGTTTCTGCCATAGCTAATATTGAGTTTTGAAAGTTAGTATGGCTAGCATCTCTTAATATTAAAAGGACTGGAGCATCTATTCTTAATCTGAAAAGGTGTTTGATTGATATTTGAACTAGTCCAACATGTAAAAACTTATACTTCTTTCTATGTTGTATAATTGAAGTTTTTGATAAAAGATTTAAATTATCATAATCTTTATTAATTGATACAGTTTGTTCAGTAGCTTTATTGAATACCCTTGTAAAAAATCAAAAGTTTCGATTTTATAAATTGTACTAAAATCTTGTTTAGGAATAGTCCAATTTGACAAACTTTGTTCAATGTCTGAAATATGAACTTCAACAGAATTCATATGAAGATCATTTTCTTTATCGATTTCATTGTCTGAATTATGTTTTTTAGAAAACAAATTCATCATCTTATCTGTAAACTAAAAGTGTTTTAGGGATAATTTGAATTAGGGAGAAAATTACGTATTTCTAATGGTTGTTGATCTATTATCGGGACTACCTACGACGGGACCACCTTTCACTGTCCGGGTCCTGCTGGGCGACTTATTTCCAACTGCGCCTGCGCTACTCCAACGGACAAGGTTAACCAACGCCGACAATAATAGGCTGACCAACGGTAATATACAACCATCATTAGAAAACATTATTTTCTTACTATTCAAACTTATCTCTAATTAGCTTTGGTTTAAACAGATAGGATTTGATTTCACCTTCTAAATTAATTCAAGACAGCATGAGCACAATAAAGAATACAATAACCATATCAACCTCTAAAGACCATGGCTCTGATACCAATCGTGAGCAGGATCGTATATATATATATATATATATATATATATATAGGTCGATAATCAAATGAGAACCACAAATATGTTACAAACCTGTGAGAACCGATATAAAAAAAATTACTTGACTTTTTTTCATCAAAACCTATGATCTAAGATATTGTTTCATATATGTTTTTGTTCACCTTGTGAAAAGATTACACGTGAAAATTAAATTTTGATTCACCTAGTGAAATGAAAAATACACGTAAAAATATTCATGTGGTGAAACAAATACATGTGAAACTATCATATTATGAAACAAATATATGTGAAGCAATATCTTAAATCCAAGCATTTGGTGAAAATATATCATGTAAAAAAATATTTTTATATCGGTTCTCACATGTTTGTAATATATTTTTGGTTCTCATTTGATTTAGCCTCTATATATATATATATAGGGGCAGGTTCAAACGAGAAGGTAGTCAATTTGCGAGAAGGCGAGAAGGAATAAGAGCCACATAATTTATTAATTAAAAAATAACAAAAATAAATTACTTTTTTAAAAATTAGGATAATTACAATTTGAATTTGATAAATCCTTAAAAATCTCATAATATCTTTTAAATTTATTTATTTTTTAATTTTAATAAATTCATAATTTTTTTATCAAATTTATATTATTATTTTCTAGATAAAATCATAATTTTCATCAAATATCACATGTGATATCCATAACTAATTCATTATTTATTTCACCATTTATTTCTCTATTTTTTAGATTTACGTTTTGAATCACATGCGATTAACTTCGTTTAACATGTGATATATTATTATGTATCACATATGATCCCACTAGATGAATTTTTGTAAATATCACATATGATAATATATGTCTGAATATAATAGACACATAATCACATGTGATAATATTTACATCACAAAAAGATCTATAAATATAAATATACATAATCACATATGATTAACTAAAATATATACAATTATCACATGTGATAATATTTACATCACAAAAAGATCTATAAATAAAGTATACATAATCACATATGATTAACTAAAATATATACAATTATCACATGTGATAATATTTACATCACAAAAAGATCTATAAATAGAATTATACATAATCACATATGATTAACTAAAATATATACAATTATTACATGTAATAATATGATATGTGATATGCATAAATATTCATATAATGATATCACGTGTGATATTTGATTAAAATTGTAATTTTTTTATTAAAAGTATATTTAGAAAAAAAAATTAATAAAAAAATTAATAAATAATTGAAATTACAAAATAAATAAATCTAAAATATATAATGAGAATTTTAAGAATTTATCCACTTTAAAATGATAACTATCTTAATTTCTAAAACTATTTTTTATTTTTTATTTATGGTTTTTTTAATTAATAAATTATGTGGCTCACATTCCTTCTCGCCTATTAGTTTGCTTCTCGTATGATCCTCCCTCTATATATATATATATATATATGTTAATAGTTTAATACATTAGATTATTTATATTTTATTATTATTAAAATATTAAATATGTTTTTAATATGTCGTTAGAGTTGGATTTTTTTTTTTTTTTTTTTTTTGTGTAGTGTTCAATGCCTCCACCATTTTTAGTGTTGTTTATTATAGTGCTTGGTTTGGAAATGTATATCATTGAGAGGCGCCTTATTTCCTGGATTGGCCTTGTGTCTCCTCAACAACAGAGATCGATTATTTGCTTTCCTGCTTCACCGACAACAAAATAGATACTAGCTCTACTGTTGGGATCGGTTCATCTGTTTCTTGTGGAGTTCCATTTGCAGATTCTGCAATTTCATTTGATTAGAGAGAGTTTAAATGTCTTTTTAATTTTTATTTTTTACTATTATAATATTATTTATTTCTTTTAGACATAACCAATTTTTTTATATTTAATTGGGCAATAAGGAAAGTCCATGAGAAAGAAGTTGCAAGTCGCATAAACGAGGATGGATTTATGGTAAGACCTTGTTAGACGAAGCTGGGAATTGCATCTATAAAATAGAGAGAGAAAAGATTGTAATCAAATGCACCAATGACAAAAAGAATACAAGTGCTAGTCTTGATTGTTCTTCTTGTCCTTGTCGTCATCTTCTTTTTGCTCACAAGTTTTGAGCACATTTGGTTTGGGGTAAGATGTCAAAACTAGGTTATACTAGGTTCGCTTGTTTTGGTTATATTAGTCCTAAAATAGCGAAAGCGCCATCCTAATGTCAGTCCTATCCAACATCAGACTATCCTTAATTCCTTGTCATGCAACCACTTTGATAAAAATATGACAACAGACCTAACCCTGCTTAGGACCACTCCTTGATGGATCAGACTTGTTAAATTTTATCCCATAGATCTATTTGTGCATTTCTACTCAACACCAACACTAACACCACTAGTATTTGTCTTCTATAATTGTAGACCATAACTGATCCTCAAGGGTTATAAACAACACAAATTATAAGCATTCCAACAATGGATTTAAAACCGACAACACCAACAGTTTAATCCACATTGCACAAAAATCGACCAATCCTTCACGGTGAGGTGAGGTTAGGTTGGGTTGTCTTCAGCTTCACATTCTCATTACATAAACTCATAAGAATGCTTCGATATAAAGTATTTATTGTTCGCCCAGAATAGATTTACAAACAGGTTCCTCATTTGTCTACTTCACTATATCGTTAGATCCACCTAGTCGTAGTATGCTTAACCACCAGTAAAAAAAAACTAATAACTCCTCTCCTCTTTCTTCTATTATTGATTACTCAATGCTCCACACTTCCACCCTTCTCCCCTCCTGCTACTGCATAAAACATCAAGTCAGTAACCAACACATTATTTATGCCCAAGGGTCTTACAGACTTATGTTTTAATTACATGGTATTTACGATTCAAACGACACCACCACCGACCAGTCTTCCATTGTAAAAAATCAGGGCATTTTTTTCTAATAGAATGCATCTTCTCTAAAAGCCAAACCCATGCATTGAAGAATTTGGAATATCCCAAAAGAGATGAACTAGAAAAAAGGTGAACAAAATATTATGATTCAGTGCCTGTATAAATTCATCGGGATTAAGGACACGTTATCATCTTTAGGAAAAGTTGTAATTGCTTGTTACAGAAATAATAGTGTGATAAACTGACTACAATATCATCTTCCTAAACAAAATTGATAACATTTAGATGGCAGTTCATGAGACAAAGGGAAAGCCCTTTTAGAAAAAACAAACGTACCGAACTCACCTCCAAACAGATTAGAAATCTGTGTCTTCTCCAAAGCTGCCAAACCTACCACCGCCAGACCTGCTTGAACGCTGACTGCCAAATCCACTTGAACGGTCTGAACCAAATCCACTTGAACGGCCTCCACCAAAACCACTTGATCGGTCTGAACCAAATTCCCCAAATCCACTTCTACGACCAGCACTAGAGCGATTTGAGTCTTCACCAAAGCCACTAGCACGTCCAGAGCTAGGTCCTCTAAACCCACCACCTGATCCCCCATAACTAGATCTACCAAAACCACCACGAGATGATGAAGCTCCATATGAACCAAAACCACCTGTTCGATTACCACCATAGCCACCAGATCCACCAAATCCTGAATCACCAAATCTACCTCCAGAAGAACCAAAACCACCACCAATTTCAATTCTGGATCCAGCATCAACAGCGATTGGAGGAATCTTAATAAATCAAAAAAGAGAATTCGTCAGCAACTACAAACTAATTTGCAGAAAAGGAACATCCACTTTGATACTTGCATAAAGAAGAGTTTAGCTATTCAGATAGAAGCATTACAGAATAGTTTTGACATGCTATGCACCACATAATAAGAAGCCGGATGCTTCTGTGGCGCAAGTCATTATTAATAGCATTTTCTAGTACTACAACTGCATATGATCCAGATTGTCAATATCTTCTCATGGAAGGACCAATGGTCTCCCACTTCAGGGGTCAAGATTGGCATCATTGGATTTGAAACCAAACTTCAATTGAGCTTCGCAAAACAACCAAAGCATTTAGGACTCGTTGTGTAAGTTCCTTGCATTTATTTAAAGTGCATACATCAAACCATTGAGAAAAACCAATCACATATAGTATGGGCCATGTCGATTAATTTTGCAACATTAAAATATAAAGCCTTGATTCTCTCTCCACAACCAGGGGTCTTAAATTCATGATATGTTAGAAGATTCTTACACACCCTCCTCTTTGTCCACTTCCTTTCTTCCTTGCCCGTGGATGTACGAGTGAGTAGAGAATGCGGTTAAATTTACATTAAATTCTGTAAGTATTTGAGCATATAAAGTTTGAAAGATGAGAATTTTTTGCCAACACTAACATTCATTCTAAATGTTATCAGCAACATATAATAGGTGTTCCTCAATCACTTTGGAGGAGTTTCTTTTTTTCTCTAACGAGAAGCTCTCCATTCTTTTGCACCAAAAAACAGCAAAGGCCACTTTAATCCCTTGTTTCCCCATGTTAACTTAAACTTATAGTTCAATAACAAGAAGACAGAACAGCATACTTTATGGCTTCACAACTTGTGAACTTTGACAGTGCATGTTTTTTGCTTTACTTCGGTACAAAAAACCCAAAACTTATAGCTATATCAATCAATATATAATTACCTGGTCGTTCATTCAAAGATAATAATGTAAATACTGAGGTCAATTTAATAGATAGAAGATTGACAGAATACTAAACATTCATTTTCATCAGTTTTAAGTGATAAGGTAAGCAGATATGCATGTCCTTCCTGCCAAGTGAATCACTGCATATTAGACTACTACAAGCCATAAAATGTTGGCATTTTACCTCTGAGAATTTGCATCCTACTTCCCGCTCATATCCCTTCACATCTCTCCACTGTTGAGAGGAATACATTAGTATTGCCCTTCCTTTCTTGCCGGCACGACCAGTGCGACCGGAGCGGTGAACAAAAATTTCAGAGGAGTTAGGAAGCTCGTAATGTATCACCTGATCATCAAAAGGAAGGTTCTAATCAGACAATGAAATGTTGGATAAAGAATGAAATTTGGGAAGACAGGATGGCTTCTAGATGAGCACTTGCACAGCCATTATATTATAAATGAACACAAAAGGGAAGGTGTTTAAGCGTACAATGTTGGAATTTATCTAACAAATATAGTAAGAGCATCCACTTAAGCAGCCTCTTCATTGACAAGTGTTACATTGAGCAACCTTCTATTTCTAGATTCCGTGGCAACATATATAAGAAGGGTTAAATGCTTTTCGGAGTGCTTTACAGAATTAAACCTCAACAAGCGAAACCAAAGTCAGAACCATGAAATTTGATTTTCATGTAACCAATTCCACACACAAGCTTATCAGTTGGAAATAACATGACGGCTCATATACGAGACGAAAGAGATTCACCAGATCAACATTAGGAACATCAAGCCCACGAGCAGCAACATCAGTGGCTACTAAAACATTGAATTGGCCATTTCTAAAGCCTGAAAGAGTTCTCTCCCTTTGATTTTGTGAAATGTCTCCATGCAAAGCTTCACATCTGAAGCTCTTCTGCAAGCCATATGCTAACCGATCAGCATCACGCTTTGTCTGGGTGAAAACTATACATTTGCCACCATTTGCATGCTCCTAAAAGAAAAAGAACACACCATCAATAGGAGAATATGTAAATACCAAATATGTAATCAATATTCAATGACTGAAGATCAGCAAATTCAATAAGATAACAGTGTTGATCCATACTGTTATTAGTGGTCCAATAAGTGATGGTCTGTCACGCATTTCTGATGAAATAGAAAATAGCGTAATTCCATCCGCCAATTTTTGGTCTGAATCCCCCACCTAGAACCAAAATTTTGCATCAGTATGTACTAAACATAGAAAAGTGGCTGTAGATACATGCAACCAATCACATTCCACAAAGTTAACCATCATAATAAAAGGGAATGGTCCAGAAGCTACTCACAAGATCAATAGTTAATGGTGTCTTTAGGTACTTGTGGGTAAGTTTTACAATCCAACTCGGCATGGTTGCTGAAAACATCATGGTTTGACGCTCTCGTGGCAAATATTCCAAGATTGTTTCAACATCATCAGCGAAACCAACATTGAGCATCTGATCCGCTTCATCTAGAACAGCAAACTTAACTTCTGATAGATTCAAAGCACCTCTTTTGAGCAGATCAATAACACGTCCAGGGGTGCCTACAATCACATCAACACCACGATCAAGGGTGCTCATCTGGCGCTGAATTGGTGAGCCCCCATAGACACAAAGAGTATCTAGATTGGGTGCAGACTCGTAGAATTCCTTTTCAACTTGGCGAGCAAGCTCTCTAGTAGGAGCCAAAACGATGGCTAATGGATTCCTTCCCCGTCTGTTATATTTTGACCAAATATGTAAATAAATAAATTGCTTTCTTAAACAAATCAAACATGTAAACAGAATTAAAAAAGATTCTACAAGCAAACCAATTGTATTACAGAAATATACAAGTACTAATTAAAAAAAGAACCACATAGGAAACAAAAGACAAAGTCCCGCACCCATGCTTCTCGTTGAATTTAATAATTTTATCCATGATAGGGATCCCAAAAGCAAGAGTCTTCCCTGTTCCAGTCCTAGCACGACCAATCATGTCACGCCCCTGCATCGCTGGCTCCAACACTGCTTTCTGAGCAACAGTATATTAGTGTGTCATTACCGTGGAAGAACAATACCACAATTGTTAACCATTCATTCTTAATGTCTAACATTTTTATTAACAAAAACCTAGTTTGTAATTTCATTTTTCAAATGTATATAATCCATATCAAAGCTAAATTGGAAGAATAATCCCCTTGACGTTAAAAGGCAAAGTGTAGCTATATTTTGGGAAGCGATATGCAAACAAGTACATGTTAACCCCCCATAAGTAATCATAAACACAACGAAATTGCCAATTTCATGCAAACACAAAATATATATATATATATATATATATACACATATGAATTGAATGTTCAGTTACCTGAATGGGAAAGAGCTTGGTTATACCCTTTTTTGCTAAAGCAGTGACAATCTCTTGAGAAATCCCAAGCTTAGAGATCTCAAGACCATCCGAAGACGTAGCCCTGTCCCCTTCGTATGAGGGATCGGCGGCAACCGCATATCCCGCAGACTGTGTTGAAACATCGGAAGCCCTGATACTCACCCATCGAGACCCATGAAAACTCCTCCTAAAACCAACACTTGAATGGAATGTTTGAGATTGATTAGGTAATTCTCGATGATTTGCAGGGGAGGATGGTGTGGATGAAGGAACAAGAAGATGTTTGAGTGAGTTGTAGGTGGTAAGAGAAGCAAGAGAAGTGAGTCTCTTGGAAGAAGTCCTGAAGAGAAGACTGTTCATTTCTGATACCTGCTTTCAGATCGTCTGTCACACCTCTGTGTGTGTGTATGCAGAGGAAGAGGAAGAAGATCAAGTGTAAAACCCTAATTTTGGGGGGAGGGTTTACGAAATGAAAGAACGAACAAGGGAAAAGTTGTAACCAAAAAAAAGCCGCAAGGGCGGTGGCCACCCATTATAGTGAACAAGTTTGTCGTATTTACATTTTTGCCCTTGTGCTAGAGAGTGTTGTGATTGTCTAAATCTATCCTTTACATTTTTATAAAAATCTCTATATAGGGAAAAGAGTATTAGAGCATTGTGACACAGCTTCTCTAAAATAGAGAAAAGGGTGATTTTGGACATTTTTTTGCTTTAACACATTCTCCAAAGTGGAGAAGGTACGAGAGAGTGTGTAAATTTTCTTTAAATTTGGAGAACTCTCTAAAAATGATTACCATGAGAGATAAATTGTTTTCTTATTATATTTCACCAATAAGAAATCTAATCTTGAATTGAAATGTGTAGGAAAAAGAAATAATATTTTATTATATATATACATTATTTTAATAATATAGGTAATTATGTCATCTCCAAAATGGAGAATCTGTTGGAGTTGAATGCAATTTTTGTTAAAGATTTTGGACTTTGGTTCTCTATTTTAGAATTTTTTTGGAGAACCTGTTTGAGATGCTCTTATACAATACTAGGGAGTGTTTGGGATTGCAAGAGGTGTCAAATTTGTACCGTAACAAACCAACCAATTCATTATCAACCGTACCAACTAAATTGGTTGGTACTACCATACCAATTTGACAAACTTGGTTGGTACGTGGTATTGAAAATCGTCTACCACGGTAATACCGTACCGACTTGTATATTATATATATAGTATTTTTAAATATTTATTAAATAAAAAATCAATAAAATGAAACATTTTTTAGTATTAATGTATTATTTATGCATCTTATGATGAGATGTCCTCATTGTTTTTTAAAAAGATTTAATTATTTAGTAAAAAAAACAAAACAATTTACAGTAAAAGACTAAAAGTTTTACGTACAACATGTTTAGGACATTAGGTTTGTAAACTTTGTAAATTTGTTGGTACAAAACCGTACCAACATGTACCAACCGAAAAACGTTGGTACCAATTAAAGTTGGTTGGTACACGGTATAAATTTTTGTGTACCAATTATAGTTGGTTGGTACATGAGGAAAAAAACATTACCATATCATGTTCACCCCTACGGATTGCTTATTTAAAACAACTTATGCTTATTTTGAAAAGTGCTTATCAACTTATTCGGTGTCAACCCGGAGTTTTCTAAAAAGTGTTTGGATTAGTTTATTGTGGTACCAAAACGTAATAAGCTAATAAGTTGTTATTTAAGGGTGTTTAGGATTGCTTATACATATAAAATAACCAAAAAATTCATAAACACTTTTTAAATAAGTTGATAAGTTAGAACCAAATGACTTATCAAAAACACATTTTCAGCGGTTTGGCACCGCTATAAGCCTTTTTAATTTTTCTCCATCCAAACACTAGAAAGTGCTTATCTCCGGTGCCACTAGGGATGGTAACGGGGCGGGTTTGGGGCGGGGATCCCCTTACCCGGCCCCGGTTTTGTGTACATGTACCCGGCCCCGGTCCTCGGCGGGTACGGGGATCAAATACACGTCCCCGGTCAAAATCCGGTCAAACCCCAGTCAATCGCATTGAATCCACCAAGAACTCATCGAACTACAATCTGATGCATACAATCTGATACAATTTGATGCATACAATCCTGGCTAAACTAAAATCCAACTTATGCATACAATTTGATGCATACAAACGGGTATTCAACAAATCACATTAAGAAAATAATGCATACAATCTGATGCATACAAGGCCTTTATCCCACTAACTATTCAAGAACACCTAAAATCACATTAAGAAAATTAGCAAATCCATTTAATCAACATAAAAACATGAAACCATCAAATGAATGTGTGCTTACAGTAATTAAACCATCAAATGAAGCAGAAAATCTTGGACCTGCAGAACAGAAGAAGTCATGAATCGAGATTCGAGATTTCGAGGGCTTATAAACGATGGCTTACGGTGGCTGAAGTCGTGAATCAAGATTCTGAAGTCGTGAATCGAGGGTGGTCGGTGAACGCCTGAACGGTGAATCGAGATTCTGAACTCTGAAGTCGTGAATCGAGAGTGAAGACGGCAGAGTTGCAGACGAGAAGTCGAGAACGAGTCAACAGAAGAGTGAAAGTCTGAGTTTAAAACCAAATTTGGGAAAAACTTTAAAAGGCTTTTTAGTTATTATTAATTTATTATTACTATTATATATATATATATTAAAAAATAATAATTATATTATATCCGGGTACCGGGCAAGTCGGGGGGTAGGCTACCCGGCCCCGGCCCCAACCCCGGTTTGAGAGTACCGGTATCCCCAGCCTCGGTCCCCGGCCCCATTTTTGCGGGTATTCCCCGGCCCCGTCCGAGTCGGGTGAACCGGGTTCCCCAACGGGTCGGGTCAAATTCCCATGCCTAGGTGCCACACCGCAATAAGCTAAAAAACACTTCAAATAAGCAATCCCATACACCCCCTAATTATGTAACCACGTAAAGTGCGGGATATCTTGATTTCGAGGTTGACAACTCAAATCCATAATCTTGATTCCCGCTTCTCTCTATTCTATGTTCTAGTTGATTTCATTTTATGGTTTTATATGGTTTTGAATTGAGAATCCTTTTGTATATATATTCAAGGTTGGTTGATTGACAAGAGATTTGGAAGTAAACTTGCAAGATTAATGGGTTTCCAAACCCACATCAGTTGTTGTTCTTAGATTTTTTAAATGGTTTTAACTTAATACAACTCATAATTAACAAATAAAACATGATATGTATGTTTGTACAAAATAGAATTATAATCATCTATAACACAAAAAATGATAAGATATCACTCGAAACATCCATCTGTAGACTTTCCCTATAAGAAATGTCTTAGGATTATAATAGATACAAACCAAATGTAGTTGTAACAAATGTGTAATAATAAGTAGTCATTTGTACCTTGTTAATAGCGTAAAATTTTTTGATCACCACGTTTGATGTGTAAACTCCGCCACGATTGAAATTTTTAGCAAACTTTACTAATACCTTTGTATTTTCACGTAAAGTCCCTCTTGATAATGCCACATAAAGTTGGTCGTACGAGAATACCGATTCTGGTAGATAAACACCAACATTCAGAATGGTCTATCCTTGAGCTTTATCAATTGTCATAGAAAAGCAAAGTCGGACTGAAAACTGTTTTCTCTTCAATTTGAAGGGGGACATGTTATCTTCAGATGGACAAAGAGGAATTCTCGGCAAAAATACCCTCTTTCCAGAATGTTGACCGATGAATATTTCTGCATCGATTACGTTCTGCTGAAAATCTCTACATATCAATCTGGTATCATTACATAAGTCTCTAAAGGGATCGATATTTTGTAATAGTATTATTGGGCATCCAATTTTGAGCCGAAGGTAATGAGGCAGCAAACCACTAACAGTTAGTGAGTTTAAGAACTTTATTGGATAAAGGTTATTCCTGTCATCTTCTGCTTCATCAAAATTGTAGTAAACTTTTTCCTCTCCGTATAATCTATCAATCAACTAGTTATTAATCTCATCGGCATTCTCATTTTTAGTTGATAATATCGCCCTCGAAACGATATAATTTGAACCAGCACCGTTGATTTGCAGAAATGGAAATATTGCGTCAATCAAATCATTCTTCGATTTATCTTTATTAGTATAGATAATGGCCATGTCATCGGGTATGCATATAAATATTTCGTCCACCGCTTCTTCATCTCCATCACCAACTCGTAATAGTAAATATGAAAACCATGGTTTAGATTGTGTTCTCATTTAAGAGTTAATCGTATCTTTTTAATCAAAGACCAAAGAGGTGACATCCGTAGGCAAGAATCTACAAATTGTGCTCGAGTTCCACGTCTCACGACCGGTAAGGCATGTCGAAAATCACCTCCCATAACCATTATCTTTCCGCCAAATGGGAGTGTCACCCCTGTAATGTCTTGCATTGTTCGTCAAGTGCCTCCACCGCCTGCCACTTGGCCATCGACACTTCGTTCCAGATAATTTTTTTGCATCTCGAAGCAATTGAGTAGTCCCGCTTTATTTATTTATGTTGCACATTGAGTTATTATCAATATTGAGAGGAATCTTAAATTGAGAGTGAGTTGTGGCATATTATTAACTGCAACACTTGAAGAAGCAACCGCAACTCAAGACACATTACATGGTTCAAACACTTATTCCACTATTATATTGAATGACCTGGCAGAGCAGTTAGTGATGGAAATAAAAGTATATGCTTTGTCAGAAGTTGAGGATGCTGACTAATGGGAATGTCACCATTTAGAAAGTACTATTTGTTGAAGGATTAGGTCATAGTCTATTCCGCATTAGTCAATTTTGTGATAGTCACTTTCATGTTAGGTTTTCTATCAAAAGTTGTTCTATAGATGATAAAGACGGAGTTGAAATCTTTCAAGCTAAACGATTTGGTTATTTGTATGCTGCCAGTTTTTCTACTCTATCTACTTTAAGACCAGTATGCTTAGTTTCAAAAGCTACAAAAGAAAAAAGTTGGATTTGGCACAGAAGGTTATGTCACCAGAATGTCAACGACATCAACAAATTAGCAAGCAGAGGTCTGGTAATAGGTCTACCTGAGATGAGATTTGAGAAGGATTCCCTGTGTGCTCAGCTTGTGAAATAGGAAAGATGAAGCAAAGTTTCCACAAATCTAAGATGGAATTTTCTTGCAAATCACCTTTAAGGATGATTCATATGGATCTCTATGGACCAATGAGAATTTAGTCAATCACCGGCAAAAAATACATTTTGATCATGGTTGATAATACTCTAGATATACTTGGCTAGAAATTCTGAGAGCTAAATTTGATGCACCATAGTTGATTGCATTTATAAAGAAGATTCAAGTTCTTTTGCAACTTCCTATTCAGAAATTAAGGAGTGCCAATGGTACATAATTTAAGAATGAGATTCTACAAAGCTTTCTATAGTCTGTTGGAATATCTCACAAGTTTTCAATTGTACGGACTGTTGAAAGAAAGAGTCGAACTTTGGTGGAAGCGGCTAGAACAATGCTAGCATATTCAGAACTGTCATTATATCTCTGGGCTGAAGTTGTTGCTACCGCTTGCTTTACACAAAATTGAACTGTCATCACAAGTCGATTGCACAAAACAACTTATGAAATTATAAATAAAAGGAAACCTGATGTGAAAATTTTCCGTGTTTTTGGATGCAGATGTTTCGTACTCAATGATCGTGACAATCTTGTGAAATTCGACAACAAAGTTGATGAGGGATACTTTATTGGCTATTCATTAACGTCAAAAGCTTACCTGATCTATAACAAGTAAACCAATATTGTCATGGAAAGCATCAATGTAACCTTCGATGAAAAGACGGTACGGAATTCTGAACATGCCAGTTTAGGACTTGGATCTAGTGTTCAAGCTTATACTCAATCTGGAGTGGAACATACATTAAAACAGACTAAGATTTCTGAATCTACTTTACATTCAAGTACTTCAGAACTCGATTTATTGTTTATGGATGTATTTATGGATATTTGTGCAAGTTTCGACAAATCAACTATATCCAACAATCCTAATTCAAAGATCGTGGAGACAAGAATCAATATTTCTGGATCATCTGAAATTGTTTGTACTCCTTCAATAAGTGGAAATACAACTAACTTTGATTTTTCTACTTCTGATTTTGTTACAGAACAATATTCTGAGCCTGTTATTCAAAGTGATGAATTAGTTATGCCATAATTAAATACATCATAGTTACATTCAGCTAAAGAGGTTCAAACATAAATTATTTCTGAAATTCCTACAGTAGTGGATGACTACAATGATCAGAACAATCAAGTTGATGTACAACCTCTACCAAGTACTCACAAGTGGACTAGAGAACATCTGTTACATAATGTAATTGGTGATGTCAATAGTGGTGTTAAAACGAGATCGGCGTCTGCGAATGAATGTTTGTATGTAAACTTTATCAGTGCTATAGAGCCAAAGAAAGTCTTGGAAGCTTTACAAGATCCTGATTAGATTCTAGCTATGCAAGACGAGCTTTTACAATTCAAGAGAAATAATTTTTGGCGGTTGATTCCTAAACCTAAGGGCAAATCTATTGTCGGAACGAAATTGGTATTCAGAAATAAGAAAAACGAAACTGGGATAGTCATCATAAACAAAGTTAGGCTAGTAGCTAAAGGGTATTGTCAACAAGAAGGGATAGATTATGACGAGGCTTTTGCTCCAGTAGCTTGGATTAAAGCCATCAGAATTTTCCTGGCCTATCCAGCCCATAAGAATTTCAAGGTATATCAAATGGACGTAAAGTCTGCTTTTCTTAATGGGATATTGCACGAAGAGGTATACGTTGGCCAACCTGAAGGTTTCGTTGATCCAAAATTCCCTACTCATGTCTATGTCCTTGACAAAGGGCTATATGGTTTAAAACAAGCACCAAGGGCATGGTATGACACTCTGAATGATTTCCTATTAGCTTCAGGCTTCAAGAATGGTACTATCGATACTACCTTATTTCTAAAGAAACAAGGTGATGACTTAATCTTGATACAGATTTGTGTTGACGACAATATTTTTGGATCTACTAATCCTAAAATAGGGTGAGCATGGGTCGGGTCAGGGGAGAAAACACATAACCCGATCCGGTTTCAGGTTTGACATATAGCCCCCGAATATCAAGATCGGGTGTGTAGGATTTCGAGTTTCGGACAACATTGGGTTTCAGGTTTAATCAGGTCGGATTTCGGGTTGATGCAATAATATTTTCCTCTATCCCCTACATTAGTTAAACTCTCGTCTTGTGCACCAAAAAACTTTTAAAAAAAATCAAACATGAACATCTAAAATTTTAAGATTTTATTAATCTACAAAGTTTGAATAAAAACTTAACAAATATACTCTTACATATAATGGTTATGAACTTATAATGTCTCAACTCTTCATTGTTCATGCCTCAACACTAAACACTAAAACAAATTTAAACTCTAAAAATCAAATTTTTAAACATCAAAAATTAAACTAAACATACAATTTAAAAATCCAAATTTTAGTCGACATCTTTGATTAGGTTTTAGGAAAAAGAAATAGATAAAAATTAATAGCTTATCTGGGTTTCGGACGGGTTCGGGTTATCGGCATAAAGACCCTACCCAAACCGAGTAACCCGTAAAAAATATCGGATTTCGGAGATCAGGTTAGTTTGGACTATGTGGGTCGGGGGGTTTCAGGGTTTTCGGGTCGAATTTTTGGGTTTTTCGGGTTTTGGTCGAGTTTTGCTCACCCCTATCCTGAACTTTTCAAAAATCATGGAAACTAGTTTTGAGATGAGTATGATGGGTAAACTAAATTTTTTCCTTGGTCTTCAAGCAAAACAGTCACCTGAAGGAATATTCATCAATCAATCTGAGTACATTAAAGAAATTTTGAAAAAGTTTAACATGGCTGAAAGTTCTTCATTGAAAACTCCGATGGCAACTGGCACGCTTTTGGACGCAAATTTATTTCGTAAGTCTGTTGACCAAAAGAACTACAGAAGCATTATCGGATCTTTACTTTATCTAATAGACAGTAGACCCGATATAATGTTTGCTACATGCTTCTGTGCAAGATACCAAGCTAATACAAAAGAGTCACACCTTGCAGTCATAAAAAGGATTTTGAGGTATTTCAAAGGCACCCAAGATTTGGGCCTCTGGTATCCAAGGGATTCTGGTTTTGATCTAACGACATTTACAGACGCGGATCATGCTGGTTGTAAGGTGGACCGAAAGAGCACTTTCGGATCATGTCAATTCTTAGGTGACAAGTTGGTTAGTTGGACGTTAAAGAAGCAAAATTGTGTCTCAACATCAACTGCAGAAGCAGAATATGTTGTTGCGACCAGTTGTTGCTCACAAGTTTTGTGGATGATGACACAACTAAAAGACTAAGGCTACACCTTCAACAAAGTCCTAATTTATTGTGATTCGAAGAGCGTGATTGCTATAACTGCTAATTCGATTCAACATTCAAAGACCAAGCACATTAACGTCAGATATCATTTTATCAAGGACCATGTTGAGAAAGGATCAATAGAGATGCACTTTGTACAAACAGATTATCAGCTAGTTGATCTTTTCACAAAACTGCTATATGAGAAAAGATTCAATTTCCTTATCAGTAAGTTGGGTATGCTTAATCTGTCTATCTAAGTTTGTTTCCTTTGCATGAGTCTAGAGGGAGTTCATAATGCTTATTTGTTTTGTCTATACTTAATATGAGGGGGAGTTCACATTTTGATTTTATTATGATACTTACTGATAAATGAGGAATCATCTTAGATGATTACCAAAATCATATTGTGTTTTGCAGGGAATTCTTATCTTGAGGGGGAGTTCATGAATTTGTTTTAAAATGACAAAAAAATTTGAGAGATTATATGTTGAATGTAAGTTTCTTCTAATTTTAATCTCAGACTATTTAAAAGATGGAATTTTTTTAAGTATGAAAATGTTTTCTAAATGTTCAAACCACTTCACTATTCTAACACAGATTTTATGAATTTAGAAGTTGGATTTTAAATGTTTTCATATGAGGATATTTCATCTGATTATTTCTGACCGTGTGTTACCAAAGTTAATACTTGCGTATTATCTTGTCTATACTTTCAAGTATTCATACGCATGTTCAATTTCTTATTGACTTTGTTATTACCATGTCTCAAAATGAGACATTTTTCGGTGGTAATACTCCCATTTGTATTCTAAGTTTGTTGAGCATCATAAATTCTTTCAGCTTAAGGGTTCTTGAAATTCAATCAATGCTTGTTTATATCTGTTCATATAAACAAATTTCATTCTTTCAAACCCTAACCTGGCCTGATATTTGATCTTTCTGATACATTGTCAGATTCTCAAACAAAACTTTCGAATTCATTTCGTTCAATCAATATCCTTGTTTTAGAAATATTCAAAGTTCAAATGCTCAAATAATAATGATATTCTTGTGGAACATTCATTCAGATGACAATGTGATTCAATTGTTGTGCTTTAAGTGTTCAAGTTAAACTGTTGAATTAAACCATGTTTTTAGGACAAAAATTTTATGGGAACAATGTGTGAGCTTAACATACTTCTATGGATTCACGTCAACCTGTGTTTTCTACCCAATAAGTAATCCTTGAGTGATTGAGGGGTGGGCAGTCTCATATCAAATAGTGGGGGGAGATAACTCATCCGGTTGAGTAATCTTATTGAGTTGAGCGGTAAAATGTAAATGAGGGTTTGGTTAGAAGTGAGCTGATTAAAAACAGACAGAGGGTGTGAGAACAAAGTTACAACAATAAGAGAACTCTGCACCAACTATTTCTGAGTCGGGCATCCATATTACTGATTGGTTCACAATTTTTTGGTGACCATCATTGAAAAGGGCAGCGAGCCCATGCCAACTATTGCTTTAACCCCACCAACTACTGATTTTTTTTTCTTAACAAATAAATGTTTCAATTTTCATGGGGACGCAACATATAATCTATTTAATCTTCATTCGGAAGATTTGGATATTGAAAAAGAAGGAAGTCTGCCCCACCTTTGCACTTCAATCATGCACATTGAGTCTATGGAAAACTTGTCGTGTCTCAACAGTTTACACATTATGAGCCTGATAAAGCACAATATGCTTAAATTCTTTAATACACTTGCACATACACACATGGAATATGTTTTCCTGTCATAACATTCATAGAGATTCCTGCATATTCTCAATGACTGAACGAAAGCCCTGGGGGAGTGAACATCAAAAAGCTTCTTTTCAAAGTACACCCGTTGTACTAAATGGCTCGGTGCTACTTACAGGCATTTTTAACTGTTTCATCTGTTGATTAAGGGTTACAACTTTCAATTTGTCTGAATTTGAAAAGATTTGGATACATATTTTAGAATTGACGGATATTCAGATCAAATATGGAGATTGGTACAAAGCAGATGCTAAAATTGAAAAAGGGTTTTGATGATCATGACATTCACAATCATGAAAAAGGGGGAGATAATGTAACACCCTCAAAAATGGAAATAGCAACTAATTTAAAATTTTCTAAATACATCGATAACTAAATCATCTACAACGAAAAATTAAGGTTTAACTTCAATACACACAATTCAATCCTTATACACGATCTATAATAGTTACGGACGTTACTAAAACCCAATAACAGTTATTATCTCCAACTGCGGAAGACTTCACCAAACTTCTCACCCTCGTGTAAAACTAGTGTTCATCTTTTCATAGCACCACTAGAACCAAACCCCAACTGGAACCTGATGCACATGCCGACAAATAAAAAGGTTAGGCTTGACGCCTAGTGAGCTCAAGAGTTTTCCTTAGATTTATTTGAAACAATAACTTTAAGAACGTTATTTAAATCTTGATTTCCAAAATGAAATACGTTCAATATGAAAGCAACCAAAATGAAATACACTAAATCTGGGAATGATCTCTTTTTCAACATTCACCCTCTTCGTGATTAAAATCACAAAACGAAACGTTTCTTCGAATATAAATCCAAAACCCAAAACTCGCGTAATACATAACTAACACTTTAATAATCAAATACTGAAAACATGGATAAACTCTCTCATCCAAAATATTCCAAAAGCATGGATAAAGTTCAGTATGCCAAATCCAAGAACATGGATAACAATCCATGCCCAAAACATCATCGAAAACATGGATTATAAAGCTCCATAACCAAAACAATACATTTCGCTGACAAGGGAGACCCGATTACATAGTATGTGATGGAACACAAAAGTAGGTCACATAACTATGTAGGAAACCAAAACATATGGGTTATACCCATAAAACATACCGAGCTCAACTCCTCTAAGTCTATTGCTCGAAAACATCAAGTCAACCCCTCTAGGTCTATTATTGAGAGTTCCAAAACAGGGGAACCCAGTTCCAAAACGGAAACTTATGCACAAGGGAATTACACCTTACTGCCCATGGGACGTTGCCCGACCGTATAGGTCAATACATTACTTACCATGGTGACCCGATGCCTATTCCGTGCCAAAGTGGTGAACTTGTACAAAACGGGACGAAAGAACACTGTGCCTATGGATCCATTGCACTAACTAAAACATTACATGACTCAAAACGAATGAACTAACGCATTCAAAATATGTAATTCTCAAATGAGATGCAGTAAATGCAAATCATGACCAAACGCTCTACATGGAGCTATTAAAAGCGGACAAGTGTCCTCAAAACTTAACATAATCCAAACCGAGCCATAAGCGCAACAAATCCAAAGACTCAACGTTGAAAATCATAAAGTGAAACCAAACGTAAACAACCCGCATGTATGTAAACCCATACTCCAATTTATATAAATAACTCCAACGTAGCTTAGATTTAGACAAATCATTTTCCAATTGGGTTTATATCATTTATTCTTTCAAAAACATCCCATAACACAAACTAAAACACTTATTTAAAATGCACAATAAAATGTATTTAAACCCAAATTCTACTTCATGAAATAACTCCTTAAAATACCAACGTGTATGATTTATTTGTCAAAATGCTCAAAATCCCAAAGTGGGTATTTTACGAAGTTTATAAAACCAAACACTTCAAATAATCAAGATCCGCCAAGTAACTCAACAGTTAATAATTTTCATGTAAAACATACAAACACTTTGAAATAGATATTTTCGCATGTACACCGTTTTCACAAATCAACTTGAACTCACCTTGCTAGATTTAGGCTAAATCTAGTTTTTACCCCCAAAACTTGAATCTCCTTTGATGAAGGCTTGAAATCTCTAAGAAACCTCTATACATTTTAGATCCAACACATCAACACGGTTTCCTTCACCACACAAGTCATCAAAATCACACCCAAGTTGAAAGATGAAAAGAAAGAGGATGTAAACATCAAACCCTAGCTTAACATTAAGAGAGATGAGAAGCTTACCACCACAAAATACTTTTGGATACTCTAATAAACTTCAAATATCTTGATATATACTTGAATGTAACACCCTGGATTTTCATTATATATAATCGTTGTATTTTTGCGTTTACCTTTTTGTCGTTAAACGCCGAGATTTGATCTGAGAGTTAGTGTTTGGGTTTTGGTTGAAATTGTGGGAAACAGAGAGTTACGCGGGCTATGCCGCGACTTGTAGGCCGCGAGGAAAGTCGTGTAACCCTCTGGAGGATTCCCAGATTTTTGACACGCGCGGGATATGCCGCGTTTTGTAGGCCGCGAGCTAAGCCGCGTGACCCACTGCAGTTTTCCAGTTTTGTGGCACGCGCGACCTTTCCCGCGGCTTGAAGGCCGCGGTGTAAGCCGCACAAACCCCTGGCCGACATAAAGGGGTTTCAGCCAAAATATCTCCATATCTCTCTTCAAATATTTCTCTCTCTCTCTCTCTAAGTTATTCTCTTTGGTTTCTTCGATCTTTGAAGCTCCGTTGATTTCTAGTATTAAGTGCATTGCTCGGGGTTTCGGTGTAGAAAGCTTCACCTATTCGTCGTGGTCGATATCTGGTTTTTTGGGTTTTCGTATAAACCTGTTTGGTGAGTTCCTACTATCATTTTAAAAACTGTATACATATCAAAAGCTACCTTTTGGAACTCCTATATATCTCCATGGTTTCAGATCTAAGTTTTCTGCATATTTGATATAACCTGAGTTTTGGGAGATTTTAGGGTTCCCGATCATTTTTGACTAAAATGATGGATTCTATCTTATTTGAAGTAAAATGATGTTTTACTTGCTGATTATGTAGCTTATGCAAAAGAATGTTTATGAACTCATTTTTATGATTCTCATACTTACCAGAAGTTGAACTTGAAAAGACATTTTGTTTATAAAATGTTTTGTATACCATATGGTTATATATGGTTGGTCACGATTGATGTTGTGACCAGTCTGGACTATTACTAGTGGATCCCTAGGTTTTGAGTCGACTGATATTATTTGGAGGTTACCAAGTAAAGTAAATGTAGAGCTACATGTGCATTAAATTGTGAGGCTCTGGCCGTTAATAAATGTAAAGCTACATGTGCATTAAATTGTGAGGCTCTGGCTGTTAACAAATATAGAGCTACATGTGCATTAAATTGTGAGGCTCTGGCCGTTAATAAATGTAGAGCTACATGTGCATTAAATTGTGAGGCTCTGGCTATTAACAAATATAGAGCTACACGTGCATTAAATTGTGAGGCTCTGGTCGTTAATAAATGTAGAACTACATGTGCATTAAATTGTGAGGTTCTATATGGTTACCAAAACGAAGAACTACATGTGCATTAAATTGTGAGGTTTTGGAAAGAAGGTTTATGACCTTATTTTAATGGATTATGTTCCTATCAATGGTGAACTTGGAAATGCTTGTTTGAAAGATTTCTGTTTGGATGCAAATGTTTATATCTCTGATTTTGTATAAACTGTATGTTCTCACTAGGCTTTATAAGTCTAACACTTTTTCTCAAATGATATGTATTCAGGTTCTCGTTAGCGGTAGGTTGCCAAGGGTTTGAGTGTCGGGACTGATCCCGAGGGCTTTTGAGATGTTTAGTATTGGATTGTTGGGCATTGTTAAGTCCCACATTTTTGGATGATTCTGGATCAACAACTTATGTAATCTAGATAATATAAGTTTAGATTGGTTTGTTGTTGGGATCCTTATCCGTATTATGATTTTTGTAAAGGGTAAGTACAGTTCCCCTTTTTGGGAGGTTTATACCTTTGGATGATGCTTAATTGTACAGTTTCCGCAGTTTTAAATTACCCTAGTTTTTAGGGTGTTACAAGTTGGTATTAGAGCTCTAGTTTAAGTGATCTAGGCATGAATGTAAGATGTCTAGACTTAGACTGAGTATATTAAGCATTGATTCGTGAGTATCGGGTAGAACTACTAAGATGGGTTGGTCTTAGAGTTGACGGAAATTGTAGTTATCAAACGTTGTGGTTATGGTATCCAGAACCGTTATGTATTGTATGTTCATAATCTCACTTAGCTAATGTTATTATGAGAATATTTATACGTGATTATGCCTGAATTACTGTTGCTATGACATTTGAAACTGTAATAGTACGTTCTGTCGTGTTTATTCTCTCGATCTGTCTCTTACTCTTCTCGTATTTGTGTGGCAACCATTTTAGGATTGTAAATACGCGCAGTTGACCGTTAGTCGATAGAGATCTACGTGCCGATAGTTCGCCCGAGCGAGAACCCGTGGTTAGGGCGGCGACCGTCATTCCTTCGGGCATGCCACCGTTATTTACTGGGGAAGTGGAGCTAGGACCAAGAGTGGTTATGACGCCCACCAGTCCCGTTGTTTAGTTAGCTAGCCCTCAAGCTGATATGATGGCCAACGTCATGCGAATGGTGACGACGGCCATGGAGAAACAACAAGAGGTTTTTCTGAAAATGTTGGAAGACCGGGACGCGAGCCTCAGAAGGCATGGAGCAGTGGAAGAGAATGTGTTGTCTGGCGTTGGGGGCTCTGGGAGCGGGGTCAGAGCTAAAGAGCACAAGGTTGTTGGTGCTCCGAAAAGTGGGAAGAGATGTTCCTACAAATCTTTTCTGGGTTGCGGACCACCAGAGTTCTCTGGTTCCGAAGACCTAGTTGCTTGTGTTAAATGGATCCGAGCGGTCGAGCAGGCTTTTGGCTCTTCCGAATGTGGGGATGATCAGAGGGTGCGGTTTGGTACCCAATTGCTTAGGGATACGACCCTCACTTGGTGGAATATCGTTCAATCCACCCTGTCTCCTACTGTGTTGGCTTAGTTGTCTTGGGCTGAGTTTAGAAAGAAGTTGTTGGAAGAGTTCTGCAGTGAAAGGACTATGGACCGAATCGAGATAGAATTTCGGTCTCTTGTAAAAGGAAACCTGACGGTGAGGGAGTACACCCGTCAGTTCATGGAAAAGCTAGATTTGGTGGGGCACGTGGCCCCAACGGAGAAAGATAAGATGAAAGCCTATCTTAATGGCCTACCAGCGGACCTGTTATCTTTGGTCCACAACTCTAAAGCTTCCAATCTCCGAGAGATGGTTGAAGAAGCTCAGTTTATGGAGGAGTTGTTCTTGAGAAGCAAAGCTGAGAAAGCGGTGGTAGTGTCTGACAAGAGAAATTGGGAGAACAGTTATGTGCCTCCCAGGAGATCCCGACCTTTTTCCGGGAACCGAAGCTTTGGCAGCCAACAGGAAGCCGGGTGGTGTCGCAAGTGTCGAACCAAACACCACGGTAGCTGTAATGCCGTTCCTCAACCTTGTTACAAGTGTGGTAAATCTGACCACATTTCCCGTGACTGTCCGATCAGAGGACTTGTATGTTATGAGTGCAAGGCATCGGGGCACGTAAAGAGAGATTGCCCGAAGCTTGTATCGAGCAACGCGCCAGCAAAGAAGGAGAACTCACCTAGGGTTCCGGGTTGAGCGTTCCAGATGATGACTGATGAAGCCAAGGCATCCGCTGATGTGGTATCGGGTACTTTTCTTATAAACTCTGTACTTGCTCGTGTTTTATTCGATACGGGTGCCAGTTTCTCTTTCGTATCTGAGTTGTTTCGTCAAAAGATTGCTATGCCCACTACTAGTCTTGAGGATGCGTTAGTGGTAGAGATAACTGATGGTAGTAAGGTTCTAATCTGTGATGTTCTGAAGAAATGTACTCTCGGTATCGAGGGAAGAGAATTCTCGATCGATTTACTGCCGATGATAATCGGAGGTTTTGACGTTGTGGTCGGTATGGATTGGTTGTCAAACAATCATGCCGAGATCGTGTGTTCTAAGAAGTTAATCTGACTCCCCAATCCCTGTGGTGAAGTCGTTGTGATCTATGGTGAGAAGAGAAAAGGTGAAGTGGCAATAATCACAATGGCAAAGGCACGCAAGTGCTTGGTAAAAGGATGTTCATCTTTACTAGCCTACGTGATCGACGCCAAGTTGGAAAAGTCAAAGCTGGTTGATGTGAAGATTGTGTGCGAGTTTCCAGACGTCTTTCCTGTCGATTTTCCTGGGTTACCACCTGATCGTCAAGTAGAGTTTCGGATTGATCTCGTGCCGGGAGCAACTCCTATTGCTAGAGCTGCTTACCGATTTGCTCCATCAGATATGCAAGAGATGATGGCACAACTCCAAGAACTTTTGGAGAAGGGTTTCGTCAGACCGAGCTCGTCCCCTTGGGGAGCTCCGGTCCTATTCGTCAAGAAGAAGAATGGCATAATGAGTATGTGCATTGATTATCGTGAGTTGAACAAAGCGACAGTGAAGAACAAATATCCGTTTCCGAGAATCGACGACTTGTTTGATCAACTGCAAGGAGCGGGTTGTTTTTCCAAAATTGACTTACGTTCGGGTTATCACCAGGTGAAGGTAAGAGAAGAAGACATTCCGAAGACAACCTTTAGAACGCGTTACGGCCATTACGAGTTTCTCGTGATGCCGTTTGGCCTAACGAACGCACCCGCGGTATTTATGGATTTGATGAATAGGGTGTGCCGACCATTCCTCGACAAGTCGGTCATCGTATTCATTGATGACATACTCGTGTACTCTAAGAGCGAGTTGAAGCACGAGCAACACCTTCGCGAAGTTCTTGATGTGCTGAGAAAAGAAAGATTATACTCCAAATTTTCCAAGTGTGACTTTTGGCTTGAAGAGGTGCAGTTTTTGGGTCATGTTGTCACTCGAGACGGATCGAAAGTAGATCCCTCCAAAATTGAAGCTATGATGAATTGGGAGCCTCCCAAGAATCCGTCCGAAATCCGAAGTTTCTTGGGTCTGGCGGGATACTATCGGAGATTTATTCAGGATTTTTCGAAGATCGCTTCTTCCTTGACAGTTCTAACTCGGAAGAATGCGAAGTTTGATTGGACCGAAACGCAAGAGAAGGCGTTCCAGATTCTTCAAAAGAAATTATGTGAAGCTCCGATCTTGTCGTTACCTGAAGGGTCAGAAGACTTCGTGGTCTATAGCGATGCTTCGAAGATGGGTTTAGGTTGTGTGTTGATGCAGCGGGGCAAGGTAATCGCTTACGCCCCGAGACAGCTTAAGATACACGAGAAGAACTATCCTACCCACGATTTGGAGTTAGCAGCAGTAGTGTTCGCCTTGAAGCTTTGGCGACATTATCTCTATGGCACGAAGTGCACACTCTACACAGATCATAAGAGCCTGAAGTATGTCTTTGATCAGAAGGAGTTAAATATGAGGCAACGGCGGTGGCTCGAATTGCTTAAAGACTACGACTGTGAGTTGCTTTACCATCCCAGGAAGACAAACGTGGTAGCCGATGCGTTAAGTCGGAAAAACTATAGCGGAAGTATTCAGGCTACCTGTTCGAGAATCGAGTTAGTATCCACCCTTGTTGAAAAGATCAAGGCATCGCATATCGAAGCCTTGTTGGAAGAAAATCTCAAAGAGGAAGTCATAACGAAGCAGCGTTTACTCTTAACGGAAGATAACCGTGGGGTAAAACTGTTCAGCGGTCGTGTGTGGGTACCCAAGATTGGGGGTAACCGTGATCTACTACTTGAAGATGCTCACAAGTCCAAGTATTACATTCATCCGGGAAGTACGAAGATGTACAGGGACTTGAAGCTACACTATTGGTGGCCGGTAATGAAACTTGATGTGGCGCGGTATGTGGAGCGTTGTGTTATGTGCTCGCAAGTTAAGGCCGAACATCAACGACCATATGGGAGTCTTCAGTCTTTATAGATTCTCGAGTGGAAGTGGGAGCATATCACCATAGATTTCGTGACTAAGTTGCCTAAAACTCTCCGAGGTCACAATACCATTTGGGTGGTAGTTGATAGATTGACAAAGAGCGCTCACTTCTTGACAAAGAGCATATCACCATAGATTTCGTGACTAAGTTGCCTAAAACTCTCCGAGGTCACAATACCATTTGGGTGGTAGTTGATAGATTGACAAAGAGCGCTCACTTCTTGGCTATGCGCGAGACTTTACCGATGGATAAGTTAGCAAAACTTTATATCGATGAAGTGGTCTCGAGGCATGGAATACCTTTGTCGATCGTGTCAGATCGCGACAGTCGGTTCACTTCGAACTTTTGGGATGGGTTTCAGAAAGAGCTGGGTACACGAGTTAAGTTGAGTATGGATTACCATCCACAGACCTACGGGCAAAGCGAGAGAACGATCCAGACGTTAGAAGATATGTTGAGGTCTTGTGTCATCGATTTCGGGGGTAGTTGGGACTCGCACCTGCCTTTGGTGGAGTTTGCTTACAATAATAGCTACCACTCGAGTATTGGAATGGCACCTTTTGAGGCGTTGTATGGGCGAAAGTGCCGAACTCCCGTGTGTTGGCTTGAAGCGGGAGAAAAGCAGTTCGCCGGACCTGAAATCGTTCAAGAGACGGCCGATAAGGTCAAGAGCATTCGTGAAAGATTGAAAGCGGCTTAGGATCGGCAGAAAAGTTATGCCGATAAAAAGAGACGGCCGATGGAATTCCAAGTGGGCGACCGTGTGTTGCTGAAGGTATCACCATGGAAGGGCATTATACGGTTCGAAAAGCGTGGGAAGCTGAGTCCCCGTTTCCTCGGACCTTTCAAAGTGCTCAAGCGGGTGGGTTTGCAAGCCTATCAATTGGAACTGTCGCCAGAGTTGAGCAGAATTCATAACACGTTTCATATTTGTTACCTTCGGAAGTGTTTGGCGGAAGAGGAAAGCGTCATCCCTCTCTCCGAATTAACAGTAGACGAGGGTAACCGTTGTATAGAAGAGCCTGACGCTATCTTAGAGAGAAAGTCTAAGAAGTTGCGTCGCAAAGAAGTCACTATGGTCAAGGTGCAGTGGAAGCATCATAGGGGAGTCAACGTGACGTGGGAAGCTGAGGAGGATATGAAGCGAAGATATCCTCATATCTTTATATATTTGGGATTTCGGGGACGAAATCATTCCCAAGTTGGGGAGGATTGTAACACCCTGGATTTTCATTATATATAATCGTTGTATTTTTGTGTTTACCTTTTTGTCGTTAAACGCCGAGATTTGATCTGAGAGTTAGTGTTTGGGTTTTGGTTGAAATTGTGGGAAACAGAGAGTTACGCGGGCTATGCCACGACTTGTAGGCCGTGAGGAAAGTTGCGTAACCCTCTGGAGGATTCCCAGATTTTTGACATGCGCGGGATATGCCGCGGCTTGTAGGCCGCGAGCTAAGCCGCGTGACCCACTGCAGTTTTCCAGTTTTGTGGCACGCGCGACCTTTCCCGCGGCTTGAAGGCCGCGGTGTAATCCGCGCAAACCCCTGGCCGACATAAAGGGGTTTCAACCAAAATATCTCCATATCTCTCTCTCTTCAAATATTTCTCTCTCTCTCTCTCTAAGTTATTCTCTTTGGTTTCTTCGATCTTTGAAGCTCCGTTGATTGCTAGTATTAAATGCATTGCTCGGGGTTTCGGTGTAGAAAACTTCAGCTATTCATCGTGGTCGATATCTGGTTTTTCGGGTTTTCGTATAAACCTGTTTGGTGAGTTCCTACTATCATTTTAAAAATTGTATACATATCAAAAGCTACCTTTTGGAACTCCTATATATCTCCATGGTTTCAGATCTAAGTTTTCTGCATATTTGATATAACCTGAGTTTTGGAAGATTTTCGGGTTCCCGATCATTTTTGACTAAAATGATGGATTCTATCTTATTTGAAGTAAAATGATGTTTTACTTGCTGATTATGTAGCTTATGCAAACGAATGTTTATGAACTCATTTTTATGATTTTCATACTTACCAGAAGTTGAACTTGAAAAGACATTTTGTTTATAAAATGTTTTGTATGCCATATGGTTATATATGGTTGGTCACGATTGATGCTGTGACCAGTCTGGACTATTACTAGTGAATCCCTAGGTTTTGAGTCGACTGATATTATTTGGAGGTTACCAAGTAAAGTAAATGTAGAGCTACATGTGCATTAAATTGTGAGGCTCTGGCCGTTAATAAATGTAGAGCTACATGTGCATTAAATTGTGAGACCCTGGCTGTTAACAAATCTTGAGCTACATGTGCATTAAATTGTGAGGCTCTGGCCGTTAATAAATGTAGAGCTACATGTGCATTAAATTTTGAGGCTCTGGCTGTTAACAAATATAGAGCTACATGTGCATTAAATTGTGAGGCTCTGGTCGTTAATAAATGTAGAACTACATGTGCATTAAATTGTGAGGTTCTATATGGTTACCAAAACGAAGAACTACATGTGCATTAAATTGTGAGGTTCTGGAAAGAAGGTTTATGACCTTATTTTAATGGATTATGTTCCTATCAATGGTGAACTTGGAAATGCTTGTTTGAAAGATTTCCGTTTGGATGCAAATGTTTATATCTCTGATTTTGTATAAACTGTATGTTCTCACTAGGCTTTATAAGCCTAACACTTTTCCTCAAATGATATGTATTCAGGTTCTCGTTAGCGGCAGGTTGCCAAGGGTTTGAGTGCCGGGACTGATCCCGAGGGCTTTTGAGATGTTTAGTATTGGATTGTTGGGTATTGTTAAGTCCCACATTTTTGGATGATTCTGGATCAACAACTTATGTAATCTAGATAGTATAAGTTTAGATTGGTTTGTTGTTGGGATCCTTATCCGTATTCTGATTTTTGTAAAGGTTAAGTACAGTTCCCCTTTTTGGGAGGTTTATACCTTTGGATGATGCTTAATTGTACAGTTTTCGCAGTTGTAAATTACCCTGGTTTTTAGGGTGTTACATTGAAGATCTCTCAAAAATGAAACCATAGAAACTTGAATCACCAAAATCAGATTTAGGAGGAGAAAGTTATGAGGAAATGTAGTTAGATCTCCAGAAATCGAGTATAAAACCCTTAGGTCGTTTCCCACGGTTTGACCCGTGGCTTGGAAGCTGCGGGGTAAACTGCGCACTTCCTCAGCATCAATCCAGAGGGTTACGCGACCTAGGGTTGCCCACCAACCCGCGGCCTCCGAAATCCCCCATTTCTCGCATCCGATCACTGTTTTGGCCATAACTTTTCGTTTTAACTCCGATTTTGCTCCGAAAAGAACCGTTGGACTCGTATTTGAATTCTTCATCCAACAAGACTATAAAATCTAAGATTCAAGCCCAAAATATCAATTCTTATATTTTTGTTAAAATACTGATTTCTATACTAACTTGAAATTATACCTTTTAAAATCGGGGTGTTACAGATAATTTGAATGTTTCAATTCCTAAGAAGGGGAGAATATACAAAGTTGAAGAAGAAGTTGTGCAAAGACGAGATATAAATGTCAGAGAGTTATGATCAGATACTGAAAAGTGTTGAAGATATTGTATTTCAGTTGTGAATATTAAAGAGAAAGTTCGAAGACAAAAGAGAGATAATTTTTTACTCAAAGCAGCAAAGTTCAAAACTGATAACAGGGTTTTTCAAGATTGTTTGAATTTTATTCAAAGCTATATCAGAAGATAATTATTTTGAAGAGGTTTTGTATATGGGAAGATTGAAAGAAGATTGTTGTTTTTCAAGCAAAAGTTGGAGATTGTTGAATAATGAGGTGTGCTGAATAGTTTTGAAGATCTGAAAAAAAGTTACAATTTTGAAGTAGAAAGAGTTGAAGACCGTTGTCATTTTTTTTAAATCTTGAATCCAAAGGGGGAGATTGTTAGGACTAAAATGTTGTATTCAAAATTTAAAGGGTCTAAAGTATAATTCTTGTGAAGTGAGCTTAAATGGTCAAATGGTTTACCTTGTATAAATATCTTTGTGTCTTTGTAGTCTTGTGTACACATGATCATTTGAAAGAGAGAGTTCAAGATCTAGAGAGAGAAAAAGTGTGTGAGCTTAGAGAGAGAGAGATTATATTTTATTGAATCAATATCAATGACATATAACTTTATCACTTGATCTTGATCTTGTCCTTATAGTATTGTTTGGACTTTATTCTGGAACAATGGTTTGGGTGGGATGAACAATCACGTAATGTAAGTTGAGATAGGCATTAGGTCTCTAAGGGAAAGTAAGGTGTGGACTATTTGAGTCGAACATCATCTATTGAGTAGTAAAATGTAATCTCTTGTGGAATCTGTCTTTGGATACTAATTTCCCATTTGTAACTTGAAATAGGCATTGAATCTCTATTGGAAAGTAAGGTGTAGGCTCTTTGAGTCGGGCATCGGCCAATAAGCAGTGAAATGTAATTTCATAGTGAATAAGTCTAGACTTGGATTTGGACAACCCAAGGTAAAGACCTAGTGTGGTTGAACTTGGGACTCCAAAAGCAATAGACATGGAGTTGTTGAGCTTGTTCACTCATTAACTATGGACCCAAAAAGGTTGATGTAAATGAACGTGTAATTCGTAAGTGACATTCATATAACATAGATATGTTACCTACTTTTGTGTTCCATCACATTCATTGTAATCGGGTCTCCGTTGTCACCAAAAGGTGAGTTTTGCATACGATATTTCAACCATGTTTTCGTGTTATTTTGGGTGTTGAGCACATCCATAATTCGACGCTCCAATTGTTATTTAATTTTATATTTGGTTCCTTTGGAATACTTGAGTTTCATTTCTGTTTTCAATATTTGAATATCAAGCTTTATGTGTGGGGTGTGTGAGTATTGAGTTTTGGTTGCATATAACGAGTGTTTTGATTTAGAGTTTTCATCAAGAAAATTAGTGGGATTTGAAAAGATGTTGGTTTTACGAATAAAATACATTTCATATGAGAATTATGTTTGAAATAAGCAATCTTTCGGTTTTGTCATTTTATAATTATGATGAAAACTGCTTGGACTCACTAGGAGTTAAGTCTAACCTTTTTGTTTGTCGGCATGTGCATCAGGTCCGTGTTTGGGGAATGGTACTAGAGACACCGTGAAGAGTTGAGTGCTAGTTAGATGCACGAGAAGAATGTAGCTATTTGGTGATGTCTTCCGCACATTTAGAGATAGCAACTATTAATGGGTTTTAGTAACACCTAACCTTTATCTAGTCTTTATATTAGACTTGGTTTATTAGTTGTTGAGGTTAAAATTTAGAATTCTATTTAAGGTAATTCAAGTATTGATTTGTAGAGAGGAATTTCATCATTTATTTGATGTATCTGTGTGTCCCACAATCAGTGCAAATCAATCTAAGATGACAACAAGATTGAACAAACAATTTTTATTAATCCCAATTCTCAATTCGTACAAAGAAGCTCTCTCACAATAATTCTCTCACTAAGAACGCATATCACTCTAGCCTTCTAGTCTAGTCATATGAGTCTACCAACGAAAAGCTATTTATACTATCTACATTTACAACACAAAACACTTACAACACTAGTTGACTTTGACTTGACTTTATTACAAAGACTTTGACTTTAGCATGAGAGACTTTGACTTGAGCTTTTTACTTGACTTTCATCTTCAATCACCATGATCTTGTATCCAACATATTTATGCACTAACAATATCATTGAAATTTTTAAATTAGTTGCTCCTTCCAAATTCGAGGGTGTTACAATACTAGAGTTCGTTTTTTTATTTCCATCTTCTATATTTTTCCTTAGATTTTAATTTTACTAATCATTTAAAATCTTATTAAAATCGATATTTTTAATTTACATGACATTTGAATACAATAACATGTATATTTTTATTTATAGAATGGCTTTTGTTTCCTTGAGTTGTTGTTTAGTGTTCTTGTTTAAGTAAGTAAGGGCAACCCTGATCTCATTTCTTTCGATTCGATCATCCCAAAGGGCTGGGCAGTCAAGAGTTGATGTTGTACTTGTTCGCTCTGGTGGAAGTAGTGAGCCCACCATGAGCACGCCAATCGAAAGACGTGGGACCTCTCAGGCATGCTGACCGAACAACGTTGGCCTCCATACCCTGTAGATTGGGTAGGGGGAAGTTAATTTCACCCCGGGGGGGGGGGGGGGGGATCGACCCGTTCAGTAGAATTTCGAAGAAAAACTGTTGGCAACAGATGGAGACATTTCTTTTGGCCTTTCAAAGGTCACTCTACCGCTAAACTACCGAGGTGGTACTTAAAACGAGAAATCTAAATCGGCGCACATGTTTTTTCATTCATTATTATTGATTGTATCGAGGCGGATCCAATTCAAAACAATAGTTTCTTCTACCCAACACTTTATGCGCCTCTAGAATTCTAGTATAGTCGTGTTCATGTGCTTAAAGGCAGTGCACCCATGTAAATAAGGAACATAACCTCCTTCGAATTAAAGAACTTGAGAGGGTCTCACATGCATCTCTTTTCCACTCCTTCTAAAACCCCAACCCAAGTACGATATTAGCAATTGAAGAGCTTAGTTAGGATGGGTGGAATTACAACCCCTCGAACTGGCCCGATAAAGTCTGGGAGATTAGTTAAGGTGGTTAGGGATTTAATTGAAAATGATAATAAACTAGGTATAATTAATATAAATAAATAAAAAGTTTAGTTGGACGAGTTTTTGTTATTGCAATAAATATACATAAATGGAATACTTATGATAATTGAATATAATATAACTTATCATTACTTATTATTTACATAATACTCTTATTTTTATATATTAGCGAATAATCGTTGTCATTAATTATTATTTACACAACACTCATTATATATTTTAATATTATTAATGACCATTATCAATTATTATTATTCACATAACATTATATATACATATATATATATATATATATACTAGAAGCGTACTCGCGCAATGCAGCGAGATACATCACGATTTTAATGTTTATTTTTATTTTTTGTTTTTTATTGATTTACAGTACGATTTTGGATGGTTTTTATTGAGTGATAATGGTTTTTTTATATATAAATTTGTTTAATTTAGGCTTAACAATATAATGTTTTTTATATAAAAAAAATTAATTAATTATCTTATATATTTAAAATTTTTTATATTTAAATTGAGATGTTTATCCTGTTTTGATTATGTTTATCAGAATTCAAATTTCATAATTTTAGGATTTGGGGATTAGAGATAAGGATTTTGGGGGATAAGAATGAAATTTATTAATTAGGGTTAAAAGCATTTAAAAGTAGTACATATTGCTTCATTAATTGTTTTTTAAGAGATTTTAAGTAGATTAACATTAAATAATAGTACATAATGCTTAATACATCACGATTTTAATGTTTATTTTTATTTTTTATTGATTTACGGTACGATTTTGAATGGTTTTTATTGAGTGATAATGGTTTTTTATATATAAATTTGTTTAATTTAGGCTTAACAATATAATGTTTTTTATATAAAAAAAATTAAGTAGTTTGTTAAAATTCATTAATTATCTTATATATTTTAAATTTTTTATATTTAAATTGAGATGTTTATCCTGTTTTGATTATGTTTATCAGAATTCAAATTTCATAATTTTAGGGTTTGGAGATTAGAGATAAGGATTTTGGGGGATAAGGATGAAATATATTAATTAGGGTTAAAAGCTTTACAGGTAGTACATTAGGCTTTAGTAGTTATTTTTAAGAGATTTTAAGTAGATAGCTTTAAATGATAGTACATAAAGCTTAGTGAGTTGTAATTAAGAGTTTTTTATGCCATCTTTATAATATAGTATAGATAATTTGGATTAATACTAAGGGGGTGTTTGGTAGGGGGTATTAAGAGCATCTCCAACAGCTATGCTAAAATAGAAAAAATGAGTTTTAGTAATTTTTTGCTCCAACAACTATGCCATACCATATGCTAAAATTGAGAAAAGAAGAGAGAGAAAGTAAAAATCTCCAAATTTGGAGAAATCTCTAAAACCCCATATTTAAGAGAGAGAAACAATATTAAATTCTTTTTCACCGATAGGAGACATTGAAGTTGTGTGTTTAGAAGAGAGAAATAATATTTTATGAGATGTTTGATTATTTTAATAATATAATTGATGATAGAATTACTAAAATAGAGTAGTTGTTGGAGTTGGATGTAATTTTTTTTAGAAATTCTAACTTTTTATACTCTATTTTAGAAAAATTATAGCATAGCTGTTGAAGATGCTCTTAATAGATAATTAATGGAAATGATATTCATTGATAATGTTTGGTTCACAAAGGGAACGAAAATGGAATGAAAAATGGTATCAGAGTCGAACGAAAATGGAATGAAAAAATTATAGCATAGTTATGGCAGTTTTTAGTATACCACATGTCCGTTTTTTGGATTTTTGTTACCCCTATTTTCAGGGTGTTACAAGTTGTATTAGAGCTTTAGTTTAAGTGAACTAGGTATCAACCTTAGCATGCCTAGACTTAGACTTTAAGTGGTTATGAGGAGACTTCCATCCATGGGTAGAATCTTAGGTGGGGAGAGTGTTAGGACTTACGGAATTACGCAAATTAAGAGTTGTAATTGTGGTAACAAGAATCCTTGTGTATGATCTGTTCATAATTTCACTTAGCTACTGCTATTATGAATACATTGTTACGTGAGTATGCTTGCAAATGTCGTTATTATGATAATTGAAATACGTATTAGTATGTACAATGAGTTCAACTCACTTAGGGGCTGTTTGTTTACCTCTTAATGGTTCCATTAAGAGGCAACCTCTGAATCGCTAAAAGGTAAATCTTGTTTGGCAAAAAAAATGGCTGCCTCTTAATGGTTCCAAAATCCTCTTAATGATTTTGTATCATGACCCTCCCTTAACCATTAAGAGCCCAAATTACATTATGAACAATTAGCATACAACCATATTTCATTTTACACTATATCATAAAAACCTCTTAATCAGTCAGACCATTTAATCATTATGCACTAAACCATTCAGCAACTGCCAAACAACCCCTTAGTCTTTTCTCAACCTCTTTTCTCGTTCATGAATGGCAGATAGTGATGGTTAACACTCGGAGCAGGTTACCAAACACACAAGAGGGACACGTGGAAGTAGAGTCTACGGTTGATCAACCACCTTTGGTCGAGACTTTGGTGGGACCTCCCATACCCACTATCTTTGGGTGGGGGACCCGAGCGTATTCCCCGCACGAACATTGCCAAAAACACTCCGATCATAGAGAAGGTATTTATGGAAACCATAATCCAAGATAGTATGATACAGGCTATGAACTCGGCCATGGCCCAACAACATGAGTTCTTTATGAAGCTTCTGGAAGATCGAGATGCTAGTCACCGACAACCCGAGACGATGACAGAGAATACTGTGATGGGATCAGGTGGTGGACCGACCGTTGTTTTGACGGAGGATCAATTAGAGAACGAAAACAAGGGAAAGGTCAAAGGATGCACCTACAAAGCCTTTCTGGGGTGCAATCCGAAGGAGTTTTCGGGTTCCATAAATCCGGTCGTTTGCATGTATTGGCTCAAGGAAGTAGAGATGGAATTCAAATCTAGCGAGTGCGATGTCTTGCAACGGGTCAAGTTCGCTTCCCAACTACTTAGGGTGGAAGCTTTGATCTGGTGGAATCTCACGCGGTCCACCCTCACTCCCGAAGTTCTGGCCAAGCTAACTTGGTCGATTTTCAAACAAAAGATCATGGACAAGTACTGTAGTGAGTGGTCGTTGGACAAGCTGGAAGAAGAGTTCAGGAATCTGAAGAAAGGGACTCTGTCCGTTACCGACTACTCCAAGCTTTTTTTGGAAAAGTTGAATTTGGTGGGACATCTGGTCCCCGATGAGAGGTCGAAGATTAAAGCTTATCAACATGGGCTACCAACCGATATGAGGACGGCGGTAAGAAACGCTAGAGGATCAACGTTGCAAGAAGTTATTGAAAAATCTTTGCTAGTGGAAGATGACATACTAGCGGAAAGGGAAGAGAAAGGGCAAGCTGGGGAGAAACGGAAGTGGGAAGGGCCATGTTAAAGCACAGTTTTATTGGATTCAAGATCATCATTATCTAAAGATGGAAATCTTAAGTCAAAGCTGGAAAAGTTGTCTCAACAAATAGTCTAGGGTCCTTTGTAATAAATAGTCAAAGTTTGTTTATGTATTTTCCTTTTTAGTCATTTTCCTTAAAATAGGTTTTAGGTATAAATTAGTTTATTAGTGTTAATTAGGTTTAGAGTTGTTGTTGGGTGTTGGGCGTCGTACACAGAGGGAAGTTTTGAGAGAGAGTAGAGGCGATAGAGAGAATACAGAGAGGAAGCTTGATCAATTTCTTCATTCAACACTTGTAACCATTTGATTCAATTGATAAATCAATACTAGGTTTGCATAATCTTATTGCTTAATTGTTTGCTTGATTGAATCGTTAATCACAGGGACACTCAATTGGTATCAGAGCCTAACAGATTGAATTCAAAAAGATTTTTTTGGTACTGTTCATATCTGTCAAGATTCAAATTTTATTATTGTGTGATTGTTCATTCAAGTTGTTGTTGTTTGGATTGTGATCGATTTGCCTATTATCTTGACTGGGTACTGTTTGATTTGAGTATTGCATCGATTTTGATTGCTTATTTGATGATTTTGGTTTTGTTCGGTCGTTCACGAGCACAACACTGTCCTATTGATTGATTTTTAATAAAAGTGCTTATTTTTTAAATTAATTGATTGCTATCTGTTCTAGTTGATTAGGAGATCGAATTGACAAAGTTTTGTAGTGCAATTTTGAGTTTTCGATTGGTTTCTGGGTCGATAAACATCAAGAACATACCGGTCGATATTCAAACCGACACCATATCGGTCGACCGCATAATATCGGTCGAGTAAACCCCGGTAAATTCTCGATACCGGTCGCCCGGACAACTTACAGTTCATATCGGTCATTACCTTACCGGTTGACACAATATCGGTCGCCCGGACAACATATTCTCAATATCGGTCGCCCGGACAACACATTCTCTATACCGGTCGCCCGGATAACTCTCAGTTCTTACCGATCACGGACTTCGGTCATACTATCGGTCAACATAATACCGGTCCAAGCAGGATACCGGTCGTAGCAAGATACCGGTCGTAGAAATATATCGGTCGTAGCAAGGTACCGGTCGTGATTTCACTTTTGCGCCAACTGTTACTCGCGAAAACCTGAACTTTGCGCCATTGCCTAGTCGCGCAAACCCTCCTTTGCGCCACCCACGTGTCACGCAAACATCATCTTGCACGACCTGCTTCTCACGCAAACTGACTTTGCGCCAACTTCGTCTCACGCAAACTAATTTTTGTGCCACCATCTTCTCGCGCAAATCTCAAGGGTTTCAAGTTCACGCGGTCCATCTTGCGCCAGCTTCTTTTAGCGCAAACCTTAACTTTGCGCCAGACTCTATTAACGCAAAATCTCTTTTGCGCCACTGCCTTTTGGCGTATTTATGCTCTTTTGCTCCAGATTCTCTTTTTCTTTATTAATTTGTATTTAATTGATTTTATCTGGACTAACGATTATTTCAAGTTTCTTATCAGTTCTTTGCTATCAATACCAGTAAGAATGTCATCTCGGAAAGCTCTTGCTATCAGAATCGATGTTAAGCCACCAGTACTCTTTAAGGGGGAGTACAGCAATGGAAGGACAGATTCTTGGATTTCATCGATCGAAATGATTTGGGAGATTACATCAGAAAATCTCTGAAGGAAGGAATCATGACACCTACAACCAAGGTTCTCACTGTAGCTGGAGAAAATGGTGAAGAAGAAGAGAAAGAGTATAAATTACCGATTGATGAATACTCGGATGAACAGAAGAAGAGACACAAGGGTGAAAAGCTGGCAAGATCATTTATTCTCCAAGGCATACCGAATGAAATTTATGTCAAGATTGATAGCTACAACGATACCGGCAAGCAAATGTGGGATCAGTTGGAGAAGATGATGATCGAATCTAAAGTTGGCAACCAACTCAAAGTTTCCAACTTCTTGAACAATTATGAAGAATTCAAAGCCAAAGCTGGAGAATCACTAGAAGCCACTTATGACAGATTTGTCACATTGCTGAACGAGCTAAGCAAGAACAAGATCAGCAAATCTCAAGTTGAGCTGAATGTGAAATTTCTCAGCAACCTTCAGCCTGAGTGGAAGAGATTCACCACACAGATGAGGCAATTAAAAGATCTGAACGACATTCCACTTCATGAAGTTTATGAAATCCTCAGACAGAATAAGGAAGAGGTGGATGAGATCAAGGCTGAGATGAAGAAGGCTGACAAAGCAGTTGCTGATCCAGTTGCACTTGTGGTCAAGAAGAAGTCTAAGAAGAAGAAGATGATAGCATCTGAATCAGAAGAGGTTGATAGTGAGGCGAAGTCTGACTCTGACGATTGTGAACAACTGAAGGAATCCATGCTAATGTTAACCAAGGCTTTCCAAAAGAAGTTCTATAAAAAGCCAAACTCCAACAGTCAGAGGTACTCGTCTGGTCCGAATAACTACAAAAACAAGGAGAAAGTTGAAGAAAAGAGACCAGAAGAAAAGAAGAAGGATGGAGCCGAAGAGACCAAGAAGGAAGAACCGATAAAGTGCTACAACTGTGGCAGACTCGGTCACTTTGCCAAGGACTGTCGAAAATCTAAAGTCCGGAACTCCGACTACTACAAGAATAAGATGCTTCTAGCCAAGCAACAGGAGGCTAGAAAAGCATTAATAGCCGAGGATGAATACTGGCTCGACCATTCGGACCAAGAATCTGAAGAAGGAGAGAAGGACGAGACAGCACACCTGTGCTTGATGGGTAAGCAGCAGTCAGAAGCTGAAGCTGATTATGATGATGGAGATAATGAAGAGGTATGTGACTTAACTGAATCTGATTCTCTGAATCAAATGCATGCCATGATGTCTAAACTCCAAGAATTAGAGTCTAAACTGAAGCGTGAGAAATGTGTCATTAATGAGAAAAATCAATCTATACATAAACTTAGTAATGATATTGCTGAGAAAAATGTATTAATTGAAACTTTGCACAAAAATATAGACACCAGCGCTAAAGAGAAGACTATAATTCATAAAGAGTTATCTGAAACTGTTTCAAAGTATAAAGAATGTGAGTTTAAGTCTAAAGAGCTTTCTAAAATGTACTCTTCGACTTCAAAAGAAAAGAAATCTTTAATTGAAAAGGTGAATGCTTTGGAAGAGAAATTTTATGCTATGGGTCAGTCTGAACAAACCATTCATCTAATCAAACCCAAAGAGGATAAAGAGAATTGGGGACTCGGTTACGAGAACCCACAATGTCTCAAAAAGGGTATATCTGAAGTGCCTGCTCTTTATGATTTTTGTTTTATGAAACTGGCACCTGAATACCCTGAACTTCAAGTCTTCTGGACTAAACTGTCTGAAGAGGATAAAGCCAAGGAATATGCTAAAAGAAAGAACACAACTAAAGTCCAACTTCCGTTTCGTTATGAGAGGTTGAATAATAGTTATAGTTCTGATAAATCAAAATTTCTTTCAAATGACTATTTTGATATTTATTCTGTAAAAGAAACGGAGGCTAAGCCCATCGAAGGTAAGCTTTACGTCACTCCTCTAGTTTTAGAAAGTAAAATTTCTGAACTCGAGAATACTCTTACAGAAGAAAGAATTTTGATGGACTTAGAACAAACTGTATTTTCTACAGTGTTCCAAAATATTGAGTTTTCTAAACTATCCAAGGCTTTAAAATCTGATGATAGATCTGGTTCTCTTGAAAATGAGCTTAATTTCTTAAACTCGGATGGTGTTTTAAATGATTGTGTTGCTCAATTTGACTTTACTTCCAAACTTCCTGATCATTCATCTTGTGTTGTTAATTCTTTCGGATTACCCAGTGTGTTTGAAAAAGGTGAAACATCAACGAAAGTTGACAAATCAGTTTCTGTGAAATCTAAGAATGCGAAAGGTAAGAAAAGAAAATCTCAGCATTCACAGAAACCGATCACCACGGGTAAGCCAAAGAAGAAGCATTCTTTTGATTCTCACCATTCTAACTCTAAAGTTTCAAATGTTTCAGATGTGAGAAAGCAAAGGCTTGGAGTTAAGTCAGCATGGATACTGAAACAGAAGATAGACGAGAAAGCTAAATCTAGTTCTAGTTTTAATTTGAATAAAAAGACTTCTAGTAAAGATGAATTGATTGTGAATGTTGCTACTTTTAAACCTAATCTTGTTGATTCTCGCAAGAAATATTCCACAAAGCAATTATTCCAGTTAGCTCCTTCTAATAAAAAGTTTTCAAATTTTGTTGGATTGGATTATGCTTCTCGTAAATATTCTGATGTTTGGTTTGGTTCATATAATGTTTCATCTTATCGTTATCATTCTTCTTCTCATGCTTATGGTTTTCAAAGACAAAGCGGGCCCAAATTTAAATGGGTGCCAAAATCATGTATTGACACTGTAGGTCCCATTTATAAATGGGTACCTAAACCTCTTCTTTCCTGATTTGTTTTGTGCAGACCTGTCATATGTGGTACTTGGATAGCGGGTGTTCCAAGCATATGACCGGGCAGAAGAGTATGTTGATGATCAATATTATTTTGAGGGGGAGCATATCTAACATATGCATTGTGTTTACTGATAACTTGTTAGTGATGCATGATTTTAGGGGGAGCGCCCAAGTCAAAGGAGTATGGCTATGACTTCTGTTTATTTTTTATCAGAACTCGTACTTTAATCGTTTTACTGCTTTCTGTCATTTCAATTTCAGTGAATAAAGTTACTTTGACTAGACTTTTAGACTTTTGCAGATTGAGAGATGCTTACAAGATCATATCTTTATGACTTTAAGCTTGACTTCGTAAGATGTAAGACTGCATTCAAAAGGTATAATTCCTTATCTTCATCTCATTTATGGTTGAAAGAAGGACAACTTTCAATCATAAGAAAACATGTTCTTAAATGTTCAAACCACTTCCCGATTCTCAAACAGATTTCTTGAATTGGAAGTGTGATTTTAAATGTTTTCTGCTTCATCTATGCACTTTAACTGCTAAAGTTAAACCATCTGAGCATCATATGCTTTATAGGATAACATGGGATCAGTGTGCTAGGACTTAACTGAACTTTTATGGATTCACGTTAACCAGTGTCTCCTACCCAAGAAGTTAATCCTTAGTAATTGAGTGCAAGGAGTCAAACGAAATGAGTGTGGGATGTGTGATGAGAGAAATTGTAAAAGAGAGTTTGGTTAGCTGTGAGTTTAATGATAAAAAGAAAGAGGGTGAGAGAACAGAGTAAAAGAATATTAAACTTTGCACCAACTACTTTCTGAGACGGGCAACCACATTACTAATGTTTCACAACTTCTTCGTGAACATTATTGAAACAGGCAACTAGCCCATGCCAACTCTTGCCATTACCCCACCTACCACTCATTTTCTTCTCAACAAGAAGATGTTTCATTTTCAAAGGGGACGCAACACATATGTTATCTGATTTTCATTTGGAAAATCTGGATATTGAAAAGAAGAAAGTCTGCCACACCTTCATACTTCAATCATGCACATTGAGTCTGTGTTTAACTAACTGTTGTCTTAGTGGTTTACACATTTTGAGCCTTATAAGCAATCATCATATGCTTAATTTTTCTATCACTTGCACGAACACACAAATAATTTGTTTCTTTATCATAACGTTCATAGATATTGCCTTTGTGGTGTTTCGATGATTGAATGGAAGCCTTGGGGGAGTGAACATCATAAAATCTCCTTTATATTGTGTATTTGTTACACACAGTGACTTCGTGTTACTGACAGACAATTTTAACTGGTTCATTTGTTGATTCAGGTGTTACCTTTCTATTTTGTCTGGATTTGCAAAGATCTGGATGCACATCTTTATGAATTGACGGATAATCAGTGGTTCTGTTTGCAAGATCAGTGGTGAAAGACATTTCTTGAAGAAAAGTTTTGATGAATTCTTTGCTCTTTTCATCAAAAAGGGGGAGAAACGTCAACCAAGAAATGGAGAGAACACAAGTTTTTGAAAGAATTTCTGAAGATATGCTAAATTGAAGAAATTTTCTTTGAAGATGATTTGCTAAAGCATTTGGAGCTGATACTGAAGATAATTTCTTTCCAAGAGATTTTATTCTCATCGATTGGGGAGATTGCTACATTCTGAAGACAAAGAGGGAGATTGCATCTTCTGAGCTTAAAGAGAAGGATTAAATTGCTAAATCTTTTTAGTAATGATCTTGATCCAAAGGGGGAGATTGTTAAAGCACAGTTTTATTGGATTCAAGATCATCATTATCTGAAGATGGAAATCTGAAGTCAAAGCTGGAAAAGTCGTCTCAACAAATAGTCTAGGGTCCTTTGTAATAAATAGTCAAAGTTTGTTTATGTATTTTCCTTTTTAGTCCTTTTCCTTAAAATAGGTTTTAGGTATAAATTAGTTTATTAGTGTTAATTAGGTTTAGAGTTGTTGTTGAGTGTTGGGCGCCGTACACAGAGGGAAGTTGAGAGAGAGAGCAGAGGCGATAGAGAGAATACAGAGAGGAAGCCTGATCAATTTCTTCATTCAACACTTATAACCATTTGATTCAATTGATAAATCAATACCAGGTTTGCATAATCTTATTGCTTAATTGTTTGCTTGATTGAATCCTTAATCACAGGACACTCAGGCCATCTGGACCCGTTCCTCAATCTAAGTCGTTTGCAAGTGGAAGAGTTGGTGACAACCGTCGTGAAGATCGGTGGTGCCACAACCGTCGTGAAGATTAAATGGTGGACGTCTTTTTATTTTTTGATGTCAATATTGAATGGTTTGTTGTTTATTCTATTTAAATGTGGGAGTAGGTGTTACATGGTGATGTTCAAGACTATACATATTTTTTGAACTTCTAATAATCGACCATCTCTTTTAATTTATTGTAATTTTAACATTTGTAACATCCTTTTACTGTTTATGGTTTCAGGTTTATTGCTCATTAGAAGTGTAGAGGACAATCTGCTGCCCGGAAGAATTCCGGAGGAACATGGGAACTTTTCAAGCATCGAGAGATCGTAAGACTTCATGAAATCTTTTGGTATTGTTGTTGATGCTTCCTGTATCCCATTATCCCATTCGTCATGTATACAACCTTTGTTTTTATTCATAGATTTTTTGAACTCCTTTATATTTTACTGGGCAGTTTCCTCCATCATTTACAAATCTGATTATGATGAAGGAATTGTGAGTTCAATCTGGTTGGATTTTGTTATTCTTTATTTGGCCCGACAAAACTAACCATTTTATTTCTATTTCCTTCACAGTCGGATTAGCAGTAACAATTTCTCTGGGAAGATCCCTAATTTTATAGGGGGTGGATACATCTCAATTTCTTGTGAGACATTTGCATATTGTTTATATTCCACTTGTTCTATATAGCAATCATATTGAATTAAAGTTCCTGCATGGAGAATTATTCAGGCCAGTGAAGTAGAGGAGCAAATAGTGCATTACTCACTTGGAAAAACTTATCAGACTTGGATGCCTTAAGGTTTACGAGAGTCCAATTAATAGATTGCTCTTTTAGTTCATTGATATTGAAGGAACAATTTTCCAGAGGTACTACTTAGTTGATTCAAGTTTCAATTATGTTTTGATTGTTTTATTCCACTTCATTGACGTATTGTTTTTATTCTATGATTTCTCTCCTTCATCATATGTATATTTTGGAGTTATTACAATGTAGTAGCAAGAATAACATTCTATTATAAGTGAAAGACCTCTGTTATTTCTTGAGGATGTAGTTTTACATAACCTATAAATGTGCTCAATTTGACAAGAGTTGGGGGTTTAATTGTCATATTTCTATGAGATGATATGTGCAAGTCCTTTCGCTAGGAATAAGAGTAATATGCATTAATTAATTGAAAATGGAGTGTTTTTTTTTTTTTTTCTTTTTCACAACCTTTTGATCTTAAGGTGGTCTTTATTCATCATTTCACTGCACATTTTGGTGCTTAAAAGTGTATGACCGCATGTAACAAACAAGAAGATTATGGTGCCAATCGAAAATTGCAGCAAGCATCTTAAATCTGAATGAAGACGGTTACATATGCCATTCTTGAAAATACAACAGAGGTATGACAACAACTTTAAATGGATGCTAATGACTTTGCCGACTATAAATATATTTTAATTTTGAGTTTCTACATATTTTTACTTAGGTGTCGTTTGTTTTTTAAGAGGTCTAAAGTCTTAATTTAGTTATGATTAATAAGAGGTGGTGTGTAAAAAGGTCTAAATGATTCAGACTTAAGAGACATCAAGAGATTTTTTTTAAAAAACAAACAACCCATTATTCTTCTTTTAGATTTTGAGTCTTTTGTTGAAACTCTTTTTCGTATATTCTTTTTTTGATTTACTTTAGTTCCTCGTGGTTCTTTTTCACTGAAGTTATTTTTATGACTCATTTACAGGTGTCAACAGAAAACATAATCGTTTTCAAGAATTTATGAAAAGGAGCAATTTTGAAAACCCTAAAATTGCTTGTCAAACAAAAACTGTCTGCAAAGTATAATTAGATGATCTTTCAATAATTTGGCTATATTTATAAGATACTAATATCTCATCTTTTCATTTCCATGATAAGATATAAAAGGTGATTCATGGAGCTCAAGAGTATTTCAAACATTGTTTGAGGAAAAAATTTCAGGTAACACTTATTTCAAATTTCTCTATGAGGACTAACCGTGCCTTAGGTATTTGGTCGGGACCGGGACCTGTTACATAAAGCATATTTGATAAACGCTTACCTTTCTGGATGAGCATGGAAAGGACCAAAAATCTTATCCGATAAGAGCGATAACAAGGACAAAGAGTATTACTCGGTAAATGAGAGCGACGACTCTTATCCGGTTAATGCTTACCCGGTAAACTATTGCATATAATGCCATTTCGATGGATTAAAAATTCACCCAATAAGATAAATGAGAGTGTTGACCTTTTACTAGTAAAGTAAAACGCTTACGGGGTAAGTTTTTCATTAAACAACCTAATTGATGATAGTTTTTTATATCATTTATGTACTTAATTGCAAAGTTTGATGTCATATCTATACTATATTATAAAAGCACAAATACAAAACTCTTAAAAATCATTTCTAAAACATAATGTACCGTTATTTAATTTAATGCTAATTACTTAAAAGCTCTTAAAAACAATCATTAAAACTTTATATACTACATTTAATGTTATTTATTAACTTTCAATCGTTATCTCTAACTACTTTAACTCTTTTAAAATCACTCCCCTGCATAATTAAATAAAGGATAAAAATCAAATTTTAAATATAAAAAATCTAAAATATAATTAAGAAAATCTAACATAATATTTAATGTTTATTTTAAAAAAAACATTATACTATTAAATATAAAATAAATTATATTATCATTAAACTTCTATACTATATTATAAAGCACGTATAAAAACTATTAAAAACAATTGCTAAAGGTTAATGTACCGTTATTTAATGCTAATTACTTAAAATCTCTTACAAACAACCATTAAAGCTTTATATACTACCTTTAATGCTATTTATTAACTTTCAGTCGTTATCTCTAACCACTTTAACTCCTCTAAAATCACTCCCTTGCATAATTAAATACATGATAAAAATCAAATTTTAAATATAAAAAATCTAAAATATAATTAAGAAAATATAACAGAATGTTTATTTAAAAAAACATTATATTATTAAATCTAAAATAAATTAAATTATTATTAAACTATCGAAAAAAACTTTTAAAAACAAATTTTTATGCATTGTACTGTTTATTGATACATATTATTTAAAATTCAAGATTACAAGTAATGATGCATGAGTACAAATTTCTAAAGTTATATGTTAGAATTCATAACTAACTAATAAACATAATCAAAACAGGATAAACATCTCAATTTAAATATAAAGAATTCAAAATATATAAGATAATCATTGAATTCTAACAAAATACTTAATTTTTTATACAAAAAACATTATATTATTAAGCCTAAAATAAACAAATTTATAAAAAAAAAATCATTATCACTCTCAAAACCATCCAAAATCGTACCGTAAATCAACAAAAAAATAAAAGGAAACATTAAAATCATGATGTATCTTGTTGCATTGCGCAAATACGATTCTAGTACACTCTTAAATATCCAAGATATCTTTGTAAATTTAACTAAATATAGTAATCTTATGGACCAAAAATCAACAATCATTTTGTTTGCAATGATGATGAACGGGTAAAGAGTTAAGTTTTAACATGAAATTTTTCGGAGGAAAAATGAATGATGCATTCTCTAGCAGAGGGATTTAAGCATATATTCCACCATATTCGAATTTTGAACATGTTGTGTATTTGAGCAAAGTTTCTACATCCCTTTGCCAACTAAGTTATCCATTTACAATAACTTTTGCACCTTGCTCACCCGGTGCATTGCACGGTTAAACTGCTTGTAATAACCACATTAAAATATTAAGGGATAGAAGTTTGGGAGAATTTTCGTTAATTTATTAAGTGGAGGGGTCTAAGTGAAATATTGATAAAGAGGGTAATAACCCTAGACCTCTATTCTTTTCTTTGTTGGCGGCTCCATCGTTGTGTAGAGAGAAGAAGGAAAGCTTTAGGCGATTTGGTTGAGGAAGACAAGAAGAGGCATTGGGATTTTCAAATTTGTTAATATTCATCTTCAAGGTAAGAGTTCAGTCCTTATTTGATGTTCTTGCAATTGAGAAATGTTAAGATTTTAATCCCTGTGTATTGTTGGATTTGAGGAAGGAATAGTAGGAAATCTTCATGTTTTTCCTTCTTGTTAATCAAGTTGTGAATCTATTGTTGGGAAGTCCTATTTGGTTAATGATTCCATTTACTTCTGGTTATAGTAGAAATTTAGTAATCTGGAGCTTGGAAAAAAAACTGTGGTTCGAGTATTGGGGTTTTGACTCCGGTCGTTCGCCATCGAAATTACCAGACCGAATGACCCCGGTCGTTTGGGGCACCGGTCAATGTAAGACACCGGTCGCTATTTGTGTGGAGGTCGGTCGACACAAGGGGAGACCCCGGTCGGGACGACTCCGGTCGATGGGGGGAGACCCCGTTCGGTGAGGGGGGAGACCCCGGTCGGTATGAGGGACGACCCCGGTCGGCGCATAGGGGGAGGCCCCGGTCGGCGCACGACAAGGGGGGGTGGTGATCATGCGGTGGGTGTGTTGGTTCTATGTGCCCAAGAATGATTATAAAATAATATTGCCGGTAATATATGATCCTATAGGGTCACACCAAAAACAAGTAGACACCTAATTAATATTTATAAGAATTCGATTCTTGATAAATATTAATAATTCTTGAAAATTATTATTGAATCTGATACATAATAATTGATGCAAATAAAAGATTCTAGTTTATTTATAATATGATGAGCTCATATGTAACTAGAATTAAAAGAGGGACTTATAGTGATAAAGTTTGAATTGTTAAAGTTATGATTTTAACTATTCAAACTAAGGGGACCAAGAGAGAAAGTCTTGCATGGTCAAACTGTTGGGAACTGAAGATTCTACTAAGTGTAGTTACTACTGCTAGTACAAGTGTAGTTACTACTGCCAGAACAAGTTGAAGATTAATACTGCTGAGTGTTACTACTGCTAGTGTTAATTAATACTGCTAGTCAAAGTTAGTACTGCTTGAACAAAGTTAGTACTGCTTAGCTAGTTAGTACTGCTAGTGGTTAGTACTGCTTGCAGTTAATGCTGCTAGATGAAGTTAATGCTGCTGAGCATTATTAGTGCTGCTAAAGAGATCCGGATGGAAAATACTACAGCTGGATATACTGAAGATATACTTAGAAGATATACTTAGAAGATATACATGGAAGATATACTGAAGATTTGTTTATTCTTTGTAATTATCTTTTTATCAGTATATGTATAGAATGTTTAGAATAGATAGAAAGAATTTTTTTTTGATAATTATTGTTCAAGAGAGAAATCAACCTCAAGGCATAGATTCTAATTCTAGAGAAGTAGAATTCGTATTGTTGAGCCTGTTCATCAATATTGAGGTTGAGTGATTAATCTTGTAACTGCAAAGCATCAAATAAAAGCTTAAAGTTTGTTATTCATATTTTCTGTATTGATTTACTATTTCATTGAATATCAAAGTGTTATTCCGCAAACTTCTTTGATATTAGTTTCTGAGTATTAATTCTTGTTAAGAATTCGATCCTGACAAGTGGTATCAGAGCTAAATTCTCTCAGAAACAGTTATTCATCATGGAAAATCTTACAGAATCAAGCAGTACTTTGGTCTCAAAAGTTCCAATGCTCAGATCCAATGAATTTGACATGTGGAAAATCAGAATCAAGCAATATATTCTCCTCACAGATTACTCTATGTGGGACATCATTGAGAATGGCCCATCTGATGGAGGAAAGATTGGTGAAGATGGCAAAAGAACTCCTCCAAAGACAGATACAGACAGGAAATCAAGACAGACAGAGATGAAAGCCTTGAGCACACTGCTCTTGGCCATTCCAAATGAGTATCAACACCAATTCTGCAATTGTACTGATGCACAGATGCTCTGGAATGCTCTAGAGAAGAGATTCTCAGGTACTAAAAGTACCAAGAGAAATCAAAAGGCAATCTTAAAACAACAGTATGAAAACTTCATCTCAACTAAGAATGAGTCCATGGCTCAAACTTTTGACAGGTTTAATAAACTAATTGGTGAACTAGCTACTATGGGAGTACAGATTGATCAAGATGATGTGAACAGAAAGTTCTTAAGGTCCCTTGGAGATGAATGGACCATGTACACTGTGTCATTCAGACAGAATGATCAGTTGGAAGACAAAGAACTTGATGATCTGTACAATGATCTTAGAGTATTTGAAGCTGAGGTGGAGGCAAAGAAGAAGCCTTCTGGATATGTTCATAATGCTGCACTCCTATCAGCATCAATTGATTCTACTTCTAACTCTGAATCAGTTAATGCTGCTAATGGATCAAATCTAGATAAAGGCACTGATTATGTATTTGAAGCTCTTCTTTCTAATCATGGAAATTCTTCTTTGATCAATGATGACCTAGAACAACTTCATCCTGATGATCTGGAAGAGATGGATATTAAATGGCAGATGGCCATGCTCTCCATGAGGGTTAAGAAGTTTATAAAGAGGACTGGAAGAAACAACTTCTCACAAAGAAGAGAAGATGGAGCAGGGTTTGATAAATCAAAGGTAGAATGCTACAAATGCCATCTGAAGGGACATTTTGCTAGAGAATGCAGAAGTGGAATGTCTCACAACAACAACCATCAACAAGCTCAATCTGGAAGCTTCAATAACAACAGAAACTCTGCTCAAGCCCTTGTTTCTCAACAAGGAATGGGGTTTGATTGGAGTGATCAAGCAGAAGAAGCTATTCAGAATCAAGCTCTTATGGCTAAAGTATCTGATCTCCCTTCTGAGGTAAGTTCTAATCTCTGCTCTAAAACTTGGATAGACACTGTTAAAAGGTACAGGGATCACAATCAGAAGATGAGTGATGACCTGAAGAGACTAGAAAAGGATATAAAAGACTATGTGAGGATAGTAGAGAGATTTGAAGATCAAATCAAAGGTTTTCAAGCCAATGAACTACAACACTCATATGACACAAATTACTGGCAGTGGGAGAAAAAGGATTTAGAACTTAAACTGACCAAATCTAAAGAGGAGAGTGAAAAACTGAAAGAGGAGTTAACCAAGGTTAAGCTTGATGTAGAAAAGTTTTCCAATGCGTCTAAAGCAATGGACTCCTTACTGCAAAATCAGATTCATGATAAATTAAGAAGAGGAATTGGGTATAATGCCACACCTCCACCATATAACAACAATTACATTCCTCCTACTTCAGACCTGTTAGACACCAAAGATAGGAAGGACTTGCCTGAGGGAGCCACTGAAATAGATCCCTTAGATGAGGTAATTGTTGAGGATAAGACTGAGAAAGAGGTTGGCAAGAGTAAGAAGAACAAGGTGAGTGGTGAGACTTCTATAGAAAACAACATTATCACCAATGAGGATTGTGGAAGGGCTTGGATCAAATCCAAGAACATAGAGAAGACAGAGGAAAAGTCTGGTAAGGTCCATTATAAACAGACCACAGTTGTGAATCCAGGTCCTTGCAAACAGTGTACTTGTAAGAAGAATGAACCCCAAAAACAGGACAAAAAGAGGGGAAATCAAAGAAACTGGAATAATCAATGGGCACATAAACAAGGGGTTGATCTGAGTAAAATCAATAGACCAAAACCTTGCTTTATCTGTGGCAAATTGAATCATCTTGCAAAATTCTGTTATTTCAATCCTATGAACCAAAGAATGAATTTCCAAAGATCCATGCAAAAACCCTTTGGTTATAAGAAAATTGAAAAGAACCATGTGGCTAAGAAAACTGTTAAAACTAAAAGCCACATGAAGAAAAAGTATTCTGTTAAAGAAAGTGTCAATATGTGGATTCCTAAAAGCACTAAAACTGTTAGTACTGCTACCACAAATAGTGCTGCTGACAATGATAATGCTGCTAGAAGTAATACTACTGCTAACAATGTTAATGCTGCTAACAATGTTAATGCTGCTAACAAGGTTAGTACTGCTAAACCTGTTAGTACTGCTACACCTGTTAGTACTGCTAACTCTGTTAGTACTTCTAAGGTTAGTACTGCTTCCAGTGTTGATTCTGCTAAGCCAATCATATTGACAAAGTACTCTAATAAAGAGTGCTCTGAGTTTAAAAACCTCATTAAAAAGGAATGTAAATACTTTGATGAGAAAGGGAGACCCAAGATCACTTTGGCTTGGGTCCCCAATCATACTAATTGATTTATTTAATGTGCAGGGCAACCAACAGCTCAAGGGAAAGAGCATATGGCATGTTGATAGTGGTTGCTCTAGGCACATGACTGGCAACATGTCATGCCTTCAGGATTTCAAGCAAATTAATGGAGGACATGTTGCATTTGGAGACAATCTTACTGGTGGTAAGATAAGTGGAAAAGGTAATGTCACCAAAGGTAAGATGACATTTGAGGATGTCTACTATGTTGATCAATTAAAGTACAACCTGTTAAGTGTATCACAGGTTTGTGACAAACAACATAGTATATTATTTACTAATACTGAGTGTATGATTCTTGCTCCAGGGTTCAAGGTAGTTGATGAAAGCATGATACTACTTAGAACTCCAAGGAAGGACAATGTTTACTGTCTTGATTTGGACAATGTTGATAGTGATTCATCTTTAAATTGTCTTGTTTCAAAAGCTTCTATAGATGAATCCTCCCTTTGGCACAGAAGGATGTGTCACATGAATTTCAAGACTATGAACAATCTTGTTAAAAATAACCTTGTAAGAGGTTTACCTTCAAAAGTCTTTTCATGTGATGATCATTGTGTTGCTTGTCTTAAAGGCAAACAACACAAAACTTCTCATAAGACCAAAGAGTTAAATTCTGTTTCTTCTTGTCTCCAGTTATTGCATATGGATCTGTTTGGTCCTACAAATGTTATGAGTATAGGCAAGAAATCTTACTGCTTGGTTATTGTTGATGATTACTCCAGATTTACTTGGGTATATTTTCTAAGGACTAAGGATGAAACAAGTGGTCTTATCAAATCCTTTATTCTAAGAATTGAAAACCAAACTAATCAAAGAGTAAAAGTCATTAGATCAGATAATGGAACTGAATTTAAAAATCATGATTTAAACACTTTTTGTGAAGGAAAAGGTATTGAGAGACAATATAGTGCTCCTAGGACTCCTCAACAGAATGGTGTTGCTGAAAGGAGAAATAGGACACTAATAGAGGCTGCTAGATCTCTGTTGGCTGATTCAAAATTGCCAATTACATTCTGGGCTGAAGCAGTTAATACTGCCTGTTATGTCCAAAACAGAGTTCTAGTGGTCAAGCAAAAGAACAAGACCCCATATGAGCTTTTAAATCAAAGAAAACCTTTTATTGGTTTCTTCAAATCTTTTGGGTGTCCTTGTACAATTCTAAATACCAAATCTCACTTAGGTAAGTTTGATAGCAAAGCAGATGATGGATTTCTTGTTGGATATTCATCTCAGAGTAAGGCCTACAGAGTTTTTAACTCTTCTTCTAGAATAATTGAAGAAAGTGACAATGTCAAATGCAATGAGAACACACCAAATCCTGTTGGGTCTGGACCTCAGTGGCTATTTGACATTGATTCACTAACTAACTCTTTTGGATTTAGTAATGAGAATACAGGAACAGGTGGTGGAGAATCAGAGATCACATAAGTTCAAGAAAGTATATCTAAATCTGTGATTTTTCCCATACCCACAGTAATTGAAGACTGTGAAAAGGAATCATTTACTGAACCAAGTCAGAGTGAAGAAGACACTAGAGATGAGGAGACTCAAGAATCAGAAGTGACATCTGAAGACACTTCAGTTGAATTGCATGACTCTAATCTAGAGGCTGGACTGAATGTAGAACCTAGTCATAACACAAGAGTTCAAAAGAATCATCCTCCACAGTTGATAATAGGTGATGTCTCTTCTCCCATGATGACTAGACATCAAAGCAGGCTTCAGGAAATGCAAGATCAACAGCATACAGTGCTCTCATGTTTTCTATCCCAGCTTGAGCCTAAAAAGGCACATGATGCTATGAAAGAATCTAGCTAGATAGAAGCAATGCAAGAAGAATTGTTACAGTTCAAGCTACAAGATGTGTGGGATCTAGTAGACCTTCCTAAAGGTCACAGAGCAATTGGCACAAAATGGATCTTCAGAAACAAGAGAGATGAAAGAGGTATTGTTATAAGAAACAAAGCAAGGCTGGTAGCTCAAGGCTACACTCAAGAAGAGGGCATAGATTATGAAGAAGTTTTTGCACCTGTAGCTAGGATAGAAGCAATCAGACTATTCCTAGCCTATGCTTCTTACATGAACTTCAAAGTCTACCAAATGGATGTAAAAAGTGCTTTTCTCTATGGGTCAATTGAAGAAGAAGTATATGTCTGTCAACCACCAGGGTTTGAAAACCCAAGCTATCCAGACAGAGTATACAAATTAAAGAAAGCACTTTATGGACTACATCAAGCCCCAAGAGCATGGTATGACACCCTGTCATCCTATCTCTTGGAAAATGACTTTGAAAGAGGAGTCATTGATAAGACTCTATTTATCAAAAGAAAGAAGAAGGATATCTTGCTGGTCCAAATATATGTTGATGACATTATTTTTGGTTCTACAAGAAACAACATGTGCAAGGAGTTTGAGGATTTAATGCATCAAAGGTTCAAAATGAGTTCCATGGGGGAACTTACTTTCTTCCTTGGACTCCAAGTTCAACAGAAGTCAGATGGCATTTTTATATGTCAATCCAAGTATGTGCAGGATATTCTAACCAAGTTTGGTTTCTCAGAATCAAAACCTGCCAGCACACCTATGGAAACACACAAGCAGATCACAGCAGATCTTGAGGGGGAGGATATGGATGTGCATCTTTATAGATCCATGATTGGCTCTCTCATGTATCTCACAGCATCAAGGCCAGATATTATGTTTCCAGTCTGTGTATGTGCAAGATTTCAAGTTAGGCCAAAGCAATCTCACTTTCAAGCTGTTAAGAGGATATTCAGATATCTCAAAGGGCAACCCAGATTGGGACTTTGGTATCCTCATAACTCACCTTTTGACCTAATAGCATACTCAGACAGTGATCTAGGTGGGGCAAACTTGGACAGAAAATCTACTTCTGGAGGATGTCAGTTTTTGGGTGCTAGACTAGTCTCATGGCAGTGCAAGAAACAAACCACAGTATCCACATCTACAACAGAGGCAGAGTACATAGCAGCTGCAAGTTGCTGTTCTCAAGTCTTATGGATTCAGAATCAAATGCTGGATTATGGGGTAACCTTTCTACACACTCCAATCTTTATTGACAACAGCAGTGCTATTAGCATTGTAAATAATCCAGTCAAGCACTCAAAGACAAAGCACATTGAAATCAGGTATCACTTTATAAGAGATTGTAATGAAAAGAAACTTATTCAAGTTGTCAAAGTTCACACTGATAATCAGTTTGCTGATCTATTCACTAAAGCTTTTGATGTGGGTAGATTCACTTTCTTGGTAACAAGTGTGGGAATGATAAACTCTGAATAATCTTCTTCTCAAAAAGTGGTTTTATACCTGTATATTTTTATTCTTGGTGTTACTAATCTTCTTTTCAGGATATGCATAGCAGTACTCAGTATTTAGCAAGTTTAAAAGGAGTAAGTCTAGTTAATACTGCTTGTGGTTAATACTGTTTGTGGTTAATACTGCTTTCAGTTAATACTGCTTGTGGTTAATACTGCTTGTGGTTAATACTGCTTTCAGTTAATACTGCTTTCAGTTAATACTGCTTTCAGTTAATACTGCTTTCAGTTAATACTGCTAGTAGTTAATACTGCTAGTAGTTAATACTGCTAGTGGTTAATACTGCTTTCAGTTAATACTGCTAGTAGTTAATACTGCTAGTTCAGTTAATACTGCTCGTGGTTAATACTGCTCGCGGTTAATACTGCTAGTTAGTTAATACTGCTAGTAGTTAATACTGCTAGTTCAGTTAATACTGCTCGTGGTTAATACTGCTCGCGGTTAATACTGCTAGTTAGTTAATACTGCTCTAGGTTAATACTGCTTATATTCCGAATACTATAAAGACTTTTTGCCCGCCTAAAAGTTCATAACGACTCTTTGCATACTGTTCTCTTGCGCTCAAAACCTTTTCTCTCTCAAGTTCGAAGTTTTCAGGCAAGTGTTCACTAAGATCAATGGCATCCATGACATTCATCGACGAGCACAACGAGATTGCGATGCTACAAAAGCCAAAGCAAGCTTCAGGATTTCATCAGATTGTGGATTTCCTCAAGTCAAGTCACATTGCTCATGCTCTTACTGTATCACCTACAATCTACATTGAGCACCAAAGGCAGTTCTGGGCTAATGCAACCATTGTTGTGGAAAATGGTGTGCAAATGATCAAGACAAGAATCTGTGATCACTCACTTACAGTTACTGAAGAAGTCATTCGCATCAGTCTACGTCTAGACGATGCCTCTGGTATAATGTCTATCTCTAATGATGAACTGTTTTCTAATCTTTCTAGAATGGGGTATGGAGGCCCATTGGGTGTTTTCAAATTCTCAAAAGCAAAGTTTTCACCCCAATGGCGTTTTCTTGTTCATACCCTGATGCATTGCATCTCCAAAAAGACCACTGGATGGAGTGAGTTCAGCAGTCCAATTGCATATGCTTTGGTATGCTTGGCTACATCCAGAAGGTACAATTTCTCAAAGATGATTTTCAGTGATCTTGTATCAAATATGGGAAACAAAAAGAGTTTCTTTATGTATCCCAGATTTGTTCAGGTAGTAATTAACCATGAATTGACGGATATACCTCAACCTGTTGGGGTATATGTACCTAAACCCCCCAAAGGCAAGGTTTTCTCAAATATGAGAAGATCTGCTGGGGACTCGGAAGGAGTTGACACCCCATTGTTCTCTACAATGATGGTGGTGTCCCAAAACACTGAAGGTATGGCAGCAGGGTCAAGGCCCTCATTAGACCATCCCACTGCTAGCCAAGCCCAACCTTCTCACTCAAAAATAATTCCCCAGTCCATTCTTACAAAACCAACCTCTCCAATTACCCAAACTTATCAAAGAAAACAGGTAAAGAAGGCTCCTTCCCTTCTTGTACCATCACCCACACAACCTTTAAGCCCTCTAAGGGAGAATTCTCCCCTAGAGAATATCCAAAGGGAAACCACAAGGGTGTCTCCCAACCCAAAGGAGGTGCTCTCTGAGGAGGAGGTAGAGCATATGGGTGATGAGGCTGCCACTACTCCTGCTAACACAGAGGAGGAAAGTGGTAACATCAATAAGACCTCCCCCATGGCAACTTTGAATGAGCAATCATTTGAAGGTCCCTGGTGCCAAGAAACCACAGGGGTGGATAGTGCTTCTGCTAGGCAGAAGACTTCCACTACTAAAAGATCCAATGATCCTTCAATAGGGGGTAACACTCCTGGAGAAGGTGAGGACAGATATAACTATGATGAATTGATGGAGGCAATGGGCAACATCAACATGGATGTACTCAAACAGGGCAAAGATATAGAAGAGCTAAAACTCATTGTACTGTCACAACAAGAACAAATCATCAAGTTGAAGCAAATGGTAAGGAAACTGATTCTGCAAAAGAAGAAGAAACAATTTGTGCTCAGAAGGAGGGAACCAGTGACTGATGCTCCCAAAAAGGGGGAGTCAGAAGCTGATGCCAAAGCTAAGGGGGAGCAAGAGGAAAAACATAATGTTGAGGGGGAAAATGAGCAAGCAGCAGAAACAGAGCCAGCAGCAGAAACCATTAATACTGCCAGTTCAAGTAAAGCAGCAGAAATGGTTAATACTGCTGAGCTGAAAGAAGCAGCAGAACAAGTAAAAGAGGTCCTTACAGAGCTTGAGGTTGCAGAAACACTCATCAAAGCAAAACATGATACTCCCAAGGTCACCTCAAAGGCCAAAGGAGTTGTCATAAAAGAAAGAGGTGATGCAGCAAAGAACTCTAGCATTGAGAAGGAGATGGGTAAAGATAAAGGTAAGGCAAAGTTAGTTGAATCTGATCAACCAATCAAGAAGCAAAGGTTGGTTGAATCAGATGAAGCTTTAGCAAGGAAAATGCAGAAGGAGATGGAAAAAGAAGAAAGAGCTCAGGTGGAGAAGGACAGGGAAATGGCAAAGGCTTTAGCTGCTGAGCTAAATAAAGCTTATCAAAAGGGGCTTGAAACTGAAAAGGCTAAACAAAGGGCTATAAGTCTGAGAAAGGCTATGATGGCTAATACAAGTGCAAAGAAAAGAAGACCTTCACAAACTTACCTTGCCACTCAGGAAAGAAACAAAATGATAACTTTCTTGAGGAGTGCAATTGGGGTAAAGAAAGAAATGTTTGTGAAGATGAGTTTTGATCAAATCAGAGAGCTCTATGAAAAGGAAATGGGGAATCTGAAGAGCAATGAAAAGAAAAGAGTAGAGTTTGAAAAGAAGGCCAAGGAGAGTAATGATATAGATATGAATCAACCATTTCCTGAAAGTGAAGAGGGAACTCCTATCAAAGAAATGGCAAAGGAAAAGGAAGAAAAGAAGAAGGAAGCTACTCTAGTACAGGTTCAAAAGACTTTGAAAAGAACCAAGATGATGGACAAAAGAAAGAAAGATAAGAAGCCTAGAGTAGAAGAAGAACAAAATGTTGCTGAAGAAGAAGTGGCACCTGAGTCATCAAGCCAGCAAGGGTCATCAATCAAAGATGATGTAAGCTTATATATGGTAGTGATGGACAAAGTGCCTGAACCAATTTCTGCAGAACCTGTTGGAGTTAAGCCACCTGAGATCATTCACTGGGATGTATTGACAATGGATGGGAAAGATTACATTAGACTCAAGAGGAAGGGTGATAAGTATGAAGTATTCAACACTTGGATCAAGATTGTCAGAACATGCTCTAGATCTGATATAGAAGAGATGTTTGACATAGGAATTAAGCTGTATGCAGATCATCTGAATACTCCAGGAATTTCTCTTACAAAACTGGTGATGGAGTATCTATGCATGATGTTCAAACCTGAAGAAGTGGACCAGGTCATCAAGAGTGTGTTTAAAGAAGTCACAAGTTGGACTCTATATGAAACTAGTGGAGTATATGCAGTGACTTTGGATAGAAATCACACATAATACTTCCTAGTGGATAGAGTATATAATCACACCAGACTGAAGGTTCATGCCATGCTAAAGAAGAAGTTGGGTTGTGCACCAAATTCAGAAATGGCCAAGTATCTAATTCAGAGGATAATCAATCAGAGTTTGGGACTGAATCCAGACTTAGGAGCATGATCTTGGAAGTTTTGGGAGCATCAAAAAGAGCATCTGGAAGAATATCTGAAGAACTTGACTTCTCTTCTAAAAGTCAAGTTAGGGGGAGATTGTTGGGAACTGAAGATTCTACTAAGTGTAGTTACTACTGCTAGTACAAGTGTAGTTACTACTGCCAGAACAAGTTGAAGATTAATACTGCTGAGTGTTACTACTGCTAGTGTTAATTAATACTGCTAGTCAAAGTTAGTACTGCTTGAACAAAGTTAGTACTGCTTAGCTAGTTAGTACTGCTAGTGGTTAGTACTGCTTGCAGTTAATGCTGCTAGATGAAGTTAATGCTGCTGAGCATTATTAGTGCTGCTAAAGAGATCCGGATGGAAAATACTACAGCTGGATATACTGAAGATATACTTAGAAGATATACTTAGAAGATATACATGGAAGATATACTGAAGATTTGTTTATTCTTTGTAATTATCTTTTTATCAGTATATGTATAGAATGTTTAGAATAGATAGAAAGAATTTTTTTTTGATAATTATTGTTCAAGAGAGAAATCAACCTCAAGGCATAGATCCTAATTCTAGAGAAGTAGAATTCGTATTGTTGAGCCTGTTCATCAATATTGAGGTTGAGTGATTAATCTTGTAACTGCAAAGCATCAAATAAAAGCTTAAAGTTTGTTATTCATATTTTCTGTATTGATTTACTATTTCATTGAATATCAAAGTGTTATTCCGCAAACTTCTTTGATATTAGTTTCTGAGTATTAATTCTTGTTAAGAATTCGATCCTGACACAAACTTTAAACTAGATGGTTTAAAATGAAAAATTGCATGTATAGACCCATTTTTATTGGTGGACTTGATGGTTTTGGAAAACCATCAAAATTGAAACCATGGAATATGACAATAAAAAGTGGGTCTTGCAAGATGATTTGGTGGTGTCTTTTTATGACAAAAATAAAAGAAATATGCCATCTCTATTTTTTTCTCCAAGAAAACTCACGATCACCACCACCATTTTGATGTGGTTTTTGTCTTCTACAAAATCTATAGATTAGATTCTTGGTAGAAGAACCTCTTTTGCATCATCAAGAAGGAACTAGCATTCCACAAAGTGTTGGAGCTTGTTGGTGGATATCGATAGAGGAACGTTAGGTTCTACCATCATCATCAACGATCAACCTCCCATGAGGATCCAAAGTCTTCAAAGGTTGTATCTTCAAACTTTCTTTTGTCTTAAGTTATATCTTTTCATTGTATGTAACAAGATCCTTAAGGGAATAAAATTGTTTTATGTTTTTGTTCAATTTTATGCTTCCGTTGCTAGAAAGATCTTTTTAGTCTTTCATGTTTTTGAAACTCTTTTGAACATTAAATCCCAACAAGTGGTATCAGAGCCGATGTTATATGCATGATTAGATTTTTGGTTGAAACTTGGTTTTTGGAAGCCATGGATAAAAAAATTTCATCTTGTATGAAAAGGGTTCATGCATGACAACTTTTATGCTAGTCTTTATATTTTATGTAACAAAATTTTGACATGCATTTTTGTTACATAAAAGTTGCCTTAGAAAAACAAGTGTTGTTTTATTTTATGAAATATGTGCATAAACAAGCCATGGACCTTTCGTGTTTTTATGTGAGTTAAAAATTCGATATAGTTGTAATATTTTTATTCATGTTGGTTTGTAATAGTAAATAAGATTTATTATCTTCTATTATGTTCATTTTATTAATATTAGATTAGTTGTTAGAACTAGTTCCTTTATTTATAAATTGTAAATAAATGGAGACCAACATGGAACTTGAAGATGGAGCTTGGTGACTTGTTTGCATGGAGATGTCAAAGCAAGTGGGAGCATGAAGATCTTCTTTTAAATGTTTTTATTTTCTTGTCCTAAGGAATGGACTTGACATTTCTTGTTTTGGCTCACAAGAAATGTCATTAGAAATGGCTTTGTTTTATGCACATTCTCTTGCATGTTGTGTTTGTTTATGTTCCTTTTTATTTGCTTTAAAATATAAGATATTTTATATGCTAGTAGAGAACATAATTTTGGTTCAAACACGCTTTAAAATTGTTTGAATTTTGGAGCGACATTTTTAAGATAAGTTTTATAATGAGATAAACCAAACCTTAAAATGGAGATTTTAAGTAAAACAAAATTTAAAATAGAGATTTTAAATCCATAACATTCAAATTGATTCATATGTGTTTTGAATAAAATAGTTTATTAAAAACACTCTAAAAATTGGATTTTATATGAACCAAACAATTTAAAATGAAGATTTTAAATAATTTTGAAGAAATAAGTTTTTTCAAAATTAAGAGTATTTTGATGCATGCAATTATATGGTACTAAGAGTTTGGAAATCAAATTTTGATGTTTTTCATAAGACGCTAAAGTGGTTTTGTAAATTTTTGTTCTAAAATTTTCAAACGTCAATATTTTTTTTTAACTATTCAAAGGAGTTAAAATGGAGATTTTAAGACTCATCCAAACTTATAGTCTAAATAATAAAATGTTTATTATAGGACTATAATTTTTTTTATTTTTTTTGTGATCAAACATAAATCTTAATATATGATATTAATATTTTGACCACAAATGTTAGATGATAAAATGGGGATTTTTATTTTAACTAAAAGGAACCATATGATGATAAATAAGTTTTTTAATATAGTACCACGTATTAGACGCATGCAATAACTCTTAACACTAAAATGTTTTTCAATACTAGAATTGTAAAACATATAAATCCCTCTTAGAAGGCAAGTCAATGTCGTCCTTTTGAGAGACACTCCATTCATCACTATGGCACCCTTGTGGGATAAAGGTCACCTAACCGCTTGGATTGTCTTGTAATGAATGAGGTGATTCTTGTGTCCTTGTGGGATAAAGGTCACCTAACCACATTGATATAAGTTTCACACGTTGTCTCAAGTAGGATGACTTGATCGGGATTTTTTTGTGATAAAGGTCACCTAAACAAAAGAGGCCCGAGGCATAGATGGGATCAAACATGCCAAGTTGACAAAAGTTGTTAAGAATCCCATACCGCTATAAGTTACATCTAGATGTAATTGGTAAGCGTTGCCTACCTTGTTGGATTGAATAGGCGGGATAAAGGTCACCTAACCATTTGTTCGTTTCGCAACCTGGATTATAGATTTGACTAATTAATGTTTAAGAAACGTAAGAGGGTATTAATTGAGTCAAATATTTAATATTGAAAATTCTAAATGAACCTTGTTATTTTTGTAGATGAACCAAAACACCGCAATTAACTCAGCCCTAAGAGCCTCTCTCTTGGAAGATAGGTTAACTGTCCCAAACTTCCCTTTGTGGATTCAAAGGCTGAGACTTATTCTCTCACGTGAAAAGAATTCATACGTACTTTTCGTACCTCTTCCACAAGAACCTCCTCTCACCTCCATAGAGGCCCAAAATGCTTGGTAGAAGCATTATAATGATTCATACGATGTTTCATGTCTTATGCTTGAAACTATGGATCCAGTCTACGAAAAGATATGGAGATATTTCAAGATATGGCATATGACCTTGTGGAGAGACTACAGACATATCATAAAAGTTTTGTGAGAACAGAAGTCCTTAAAACACGTCAGACACTTCATCAGACCAAAATGAGGGAAGACCAAAGTGTGGGCTCCCATCTTCAAACCATGAGGATGCATCTAGACTATTTAGATAGACTTGGCTGTCCTTATCCGGATATGCTAGCCAAGAATGCGATTCTCGGGTCCTTGATCAAAAGGTTCGATGGTTTTAAAATGGATTTTCGGGAAGTTTCGGTCTCGGACTTATATATGTTACTATAAACATATGAAAGAAATCTTCCCGAGGCAGTGGCTTCAAGTGTTGGAGGAGATTATCCCCTGTGAAATAAAGTTTTCTAACAATGAAAGTCCTTCAGGTATCTATAAGATAGATAGAACTTTTACCTTTTCTATTATACACTTGTATTTGATACTAAGTGTAGAACTCTATCTTGTAATATGTTACAGATATTCAAGAAAGGTAAGTGGCTGAAAGACAAGCATGATGGTGATCCATGTAAGCAAGGAAAAATTGCATACCAAGCTTATAAGAGATTTTATTATGAAACCACATGGCTTGTATTGTTAAACAATGTTGTTTTGAACAATGTTCAAATTTAGTTTGACTAAATTATTATTTCAGTTGAATGTTTATTGATTGGATGAAATTCACTTAAGCGTTTTTTGAAACGATCATTTTCATATTCAAAATGAATTATTCTGTTTCGAGAATCGGTTCTCTTAATTGAATAATAAAGTGAATCTCAATTTCTTTCTTAAACATAGTTCTATATTGCGTAAACACCATAAGATTCAAATGAGATTTGAATCAAATTTATGACATAGTCAACTTAATCATACAAACATTAAACGCATAAACCAACTTCAAAAGTGCGGTATTTTGAAGGAAAATGAGAATGTTTCATTTGATATATGCGAGTTTTGACAAATTGAATACAACTCTTCTCTGTAATTATTGTAGTAAAAGAGAAAAGTCTTTGGTTAAGATTGATACATGTAGATGTATGTGGCCTTTCAAAACCTTGTCTAGATATGGTGATAGATGATACAATATCTTCACTAATGTTTTTCAAACGTTGAAGTTATAAGCATGAAGCATTTGATATGATTCAAGCTGCTTCAAAGTGAAGTTAAAGAAAACAGCTCTATAGGACCATTAAAGTCTTTTCTGATATAGGAAAGTAACCAACTAAGAACTCTTGGATCGTCTTAGATATTGTGGAATAGTAACACAATTTAGTCCATCCAGAACACCACTTCTTTATGGTATGTTCGAGAGGATGAACCGAACCTTATTAAATATGGTTCGCTCTATAATGAGTAGAAGTACTATTCCTACATCAATTCCGAGTTCTACCCCATTTACTGTAAATCATATTTTGAGTATGACTCCAACCAAGACGTAGATAAGACACCTTATAAGATTTTGTATGAAAAGTTTCATCCATAATCTTAATTGAAGGTGTAGGATTATGAAGCTCATGTAAGACAATAAGCTTCAACCAAACTCGACCTAATATCTACTAAATGCATATATTGTAGAATATACTAAAAATGTTTAGTATACATATTCTGCAATCCCATAAATAATAAAAGTTGTTTATTATTTGAACTCCGAGTTCTTGGAAACAAGTTTTCAAATAGGCAAGGCAAATGGTAGGTCTAAGGAATTGAAGAAATTCAAGAACCTCATAACCTAATGCATTTTTTGGTTGACACTAGTTATCAAACAAAGGTTGTTAAAACTAAACAATTTGATTGATCAGAAACTTAGTAAATCACAAAGTATTCATAATCCAGTAGAATCATTTTAGAAGCCGAGAAATGTCGTTTTCTCACGACTAATGAAGGATGGTGTATGATGGGATTCTAGTAAACCCATCAACTACTAAAATACAGTGTCAGATTCTGAATCTGATGAGTGGCTTAGAGTCATGAACATGAAGATGCAATCCATTCATGGATAACTATAAGCATCTTAAAGCTGGAATCTTTATTTTGATGAGAAAATCAAAAGGTTTTAATTTCATCAAATAAAAGAAGACTCGTGCATTTACTAAAAGGCTAGTCGGAGCGCAGTAAAATTCCTAGTATTGTATGTAAGAGACATACTAACAACAGGAAGAAAACACAAGGCAAGGCATCGTGTCTTGGCCGAGGCAACATATCTAAATGAAAGACTTAAGAACATAATTATGTTCTTGGAATAAAGATCTATAGAGATAGATAAAGACGACTTATAGGTTTAAGTCAAAGTATGTAAATTGACAAGATCTTGAAAGGATCAAGATACAAGGCACTAGAGGTAGTTTCTTGCAATTATGATATCACATCATTTTGAGCATATCTCAATATTCTAGCACAAAGGTTGAATTAGATAAAATGATTGGTATTCCTTATGCTTCTGCAACTGGATCCATCATAAATGCCAAGATATACACTAGACCGAGTATGTCATAATGATTTAGAGCATTAGAAGAAGAAACCAACAAAATACGTGGGAAGGTCATTAGATGACTGTAAAGAACATTCTAAGATACTTATGAAGAACCAAAGAAGTGTTCCTTAATTAAGGGTTGGAAGAAGACCATAGTAAATTGTTACACTGCTGATAGCTTCCATATAGATCGAGAAGGTTCTCGACCATTAAAAGGGGTATGTCTTCATTGTGAATGAAGAAGTATCTCATTGGAAAGAGTTCCAAACGAAGCTAAATTGCATAATATACTACAGAATAAGAATATATTGTTGCTTTAGAAGCTGCAAAAGATAAGATGTTTTGGATGAAAGAGTTCATTGAAAATCTAGGATGATACCTTCCATTCAGGATCACCTAGAAATCTTTTGTGACAATATGGGTGCCATTACGCAAGCTAAAGGATACTATGTCACATCAGAGTACCAATCATCTACTCCAAACATTTAACTATGTTCGGAACAAAGTTAGAGATGGAGATGTTAATATTCACAAAGTTCACACAAATCAAATTTTAGATGACCCATTTACGAAGCTCTTTTCTTATGCTAAGCTTGAAGGGTCATGCTTGAGCCATAGGACTTCGTTATTCTAGTGATGGAAATTGATTTGAACTTAGTATTTGGATATTGGAACAAGTTAAGCAACAAGTATAATATTTAGTAAAGATATATAGGATATGATCTCTTATACTTGTTGTGTTATATATTAGCATGTTTAATCCGTGAATAAATCACTTATTCTAAACGTCCATATTCGATCATAGTTGTGGGAGCAACTATGAAGAAAGACTAATATGAATTGGATTGGTTGACTTTTAAGGGTAAAAGTGGCAAAGTGTTGCAACCAAGTTCATAGGTACTTGCTAGGGAACAAGTACTGGACATGACCCGCATCAAGATCACTTCATGGATCGTTGTCATGAGTGACACTTGAATAAAGGTAATATCTTTGTATCCTTTGACCTAAGATGCATATTAGGGACTTGAGTGTAGGGAGTACTGTGCTTTGATATGGTTAACCGCTGATCTTGAAATAATAGGCAGCTATAAAGGCCATCATTAGGTATAGTATGAACTACATAAGAGGCGTATGTAGTCAAAATAGGATTTGTTCCTCTAAATGGTTTAAGAGTGAGACATCTAAAGAGCCTTACCAAAAGTTGAACGACGTATGAGAATGATAGCGATCCATGTCTCATGTTCAACATGATGTCTGAACAAAGGGATAACTGATACCACACCTTATACATCAATTAAAGTTTTGAGCTTGTGGGAATTGGATGTTGATGAATGGCACATACAATCATACGTTGCTGGGGGCAGTGAGATGTTGCTAGACGTCCACCACTGTCTATATTATTCTATAATACAATCTTGAGCAAGTGGGAGATTGTTGGTTCTATGTGCCCAAGAATGATTATAAAATAATATTGCCGGTAATATATGATCCTATAGGGTCACACCAAAAACAAGTAGACACCTAATTAATATTTATAAGAATTCGATTCTTGATAAATATTAATAATTCTTGAAAATTATTATTGAATATGATACATAATAATTGATGCAAATAAAAGATTCTAGTTTATTTATAATATGATGGGCTCATATGTAACTAGAATTAAAAGAGGGACTTATAGTGATAAAGTTTGAATTGTTAAAGTTATGATTTTAACTATTCAAACTAAGGGGACCAAGAGAGAAAGTCTTTCATGGTCAAACTTTAAACTAGATGGTTTAAAATGAAAAATTGCATGGTTAGACCCATTTTTATTGGTGGACTTGATGGTTTTGGAAAACCATCAAAATTGAAACCATGGAATATGACAATAAAAAGTGGGTCTTGCAAGATGATTTGGTGGTGTCTTTTTATGACAAGAATAAAAGAAAGATGCCATCTCTATTTTTTTCTCCAAGAAAACTCACGATCACCACCACCATTTCGATGTGGTTTTTGTCTTCTACAAAATTTATAGATTAGATTCTTGGTAGAAGAACCTCTTTTGCATCATCAAGAAGGAACTGGCATTCCACAAAGTGTTGGAGCTTGTTGGTGGATACCGATAAAGGAACTCTACGTTGGGTTCTACCATCATCATCAACGATCAACCTCCCATGAGGATCCAAAGTCTTCAAAGGTTGTATCTTTAAACTTTCTTTTGTCTTAAGTTATATCTTTTCATTGTATGTAACAAGATCCTTGAGGGAATAAAATTGTTTTATGTTTTTGTTCAATTTTATGCTTCCGTTGCTAGAAATATCTTTTTAGTCTTTCATGTTTTTGAAACTCTTTTGAACATTAAATCCCAACAGGGTGGTGATCATGCGGTCCGGTCCCCGGGCCCTGTTCTGAATGGGCCGAAGCCCATATGTTTGTAGAGCAATTTTATTTAGTAGTATCGACCCATTTCGTTTAGCCTAAGGGTCGATGTTTTTCTTAGTGGACTTGTACACTTTTAGAGAATGGGGTAAGTTGGAATTATGGTCAATCCTGTGTAAATAAAAAGAATTGCGAGTTCACCAATCAATGTTCCCTTTATAGGTTTCGGACCGGGTTATAAGATTAGACGCGGGTTTTGAGCGGAGGACGCCAAGTGAGTTTTCTTTAAATTAAATTTTAAAGATTAAAGATGACTATTCTTGCATGCGAGTTTAAATAAGATTATTTCCTTCCAAATGCTTATTTGATATGTGAGAATTGTTTAAAGACCCATGATATGTATTTTGTTATTTATTAGTAGAAATGTATGCATACATTGTTTTAATTGCTTTGTGCTCAAAGTCGGGGGGTGTGTTCCCTTTATGCCATTGGGGGGTGTGTCCCAAATAAGGCAGTGTGAGTCAGACACACCGTTACTTGCGGGTAACGGTAGTGTGAGACAAAGTGTTTGATGAAAGTGGGAAGTTTTGATAAAGTTAAATTGAGCTATTTATCGCATATCTATTCTTGATTATTGAATTTTAAAGTGTTGTTAGGAGGGACTCACTAGACCGTTGGTCTAACCCTCGCTCTTTCAAAAATAAAAATCTATTTTCAGGTGGGCGTGAAGCTAGGGGATTGGGTAAAGGCAAGGAGAAGATTTAAGCGATTTCGTCAATAGAAGACTACCATATAGAAATTTTAAATTACTCTCAGTTGTGTAATAGGTTGCTTTAGTGCAAACCTCAGATTTATTTGTTATTGTAAGACCTTTCTTGGTATGAAATTTCGATACTTGTATCTTTTTCGAATTTGAGAAGTTGGGTTGTTATAGTTGGTATCAGAGCCATAGTTTAAGGGATTTAGGAGACCGGATGGGCCTAAACTTAAACTTTGGAGTAGATGGACACAACTGAGATATAGGAAGCCTTTAAGAAAGACCTTGATCATTGTGAAATGTGATAACAATAGTGAGTACTCTCATGTAAGGTAAATTCAGAATCGCATCTGGCCAATGCCATTATGAATTTACAGGTGCATGGGCATACTCAATTGCTATTGTTGAATGTGGTTCAGGGTAGAGAGTTATATCCATAGATTGAGAGTGTTAGTTTAGCGTGTGGTGAAAGTTCGTTTTGGTAGTCAGGTTAATACCGTTTAGGATGATTATCGGGTGGGATGTAGACATTTCTTTGAGTAAGGACCTCTTGAGTTTATAAGAAATAAAATGATGGTAGGAGGTGAGCTTTTCTCTTCAAGGGAGTCTTCGGTTCGGTAGAGTGGTGTGTCGATTAGTGAGAAGCAGAAGAGTGTTAATTCAAGAATCGAAGGATAAATATGAGGCTTTTGGAGTTGTAGCTAACCGAAGGTTGGTTGAGAGGCGAAATCAGTGCTGGCAGATAAAATGTAGTGGGTATCAATAGGATCAAAATATGGGTGGTAAGATTGTTGAGGGTATAAGTGAGGATGCGCGTTTTGTGAAATTGTAGTTGCGATGTTAAATAGTGCCTGGTCATTCAAAGATGTTGGGAAGCTTTGGTACTGGAATAGCGGCAATTGTGAGGATCCTGATGGGTTGGTCGGAAGTAGAAAGTCTGAGATGATCTGTGGTGAGTGCAAACAGTTGACCTTGTTAGAGTAAATAGCCTTCAATGTCATTGAGTCCCATGCATTGAGTGTCAAACAAATTGTTGGAGTTTTCATATCATTCATATCAAACATTTTGGCGAGTGTGTGCTGTACGAGATGTATGCTTTGAAAACGTGTCGACGCGTGCAAATGTGTGTGTGGATGGAAAATACAAGTTATGGCGTTGAGTGATAAATTTTGATTTTTGGTTGTGGGTGAATTATTTCATGCCTCTTGTAAATGAGTTAACTTTTGTTATGAAAACCAAAACAACATTTGATCGCATGATTTTATAAGTGAGTGTGGAATAGACTTATGTTGTCATATCAATAAAGATGAGAGTCGTTTGACACATTCAGTGTAAGCAATTCTGCAGTACTTTATAAACTGTGTGGGTAAAGATCATCAGAAATGATTTCAATTGTGCCAACACCAATGTTGGGATGTGGTAAAGAGAAATTTCTCGTGAAGTAGTATTTTCTAAATTTCCAACCGTGTCAAAAGTTTAAATATTTGTGTGTCATGCATGAAGGCTATAAACTCTCTAGGTCGTAGGGAAGGTTGCAATTAAGAATGATGAAAGTTTGGGAGTGGAAGTGTGTCGCTCGATCAAAGGGTAGAAAGTATCTGATAGTAGTATCCTTTTAAGTAAGGATGGTGATTAGCGGAAGTGGTTAATGGAGGCACTGACCTATGACGTTAAGGATGATGGTACCATAGTGTCTTGCCGTTTGTTCCGAGGCTTGAGTTGTGACTGTTGGCAAATGGTTGTGTCGGGAGTGGAATTTAATGTCGTAAAGATATTTTAGCAGCTAACGGTTGAGGTGGGAGAGGTATATTTTGTTGGGAATCTTTGTTGGTTGGAGACATGGTGGAAGTATCGCAACGCCGACAGTTGCCGTGGAAGTCAAAAACCATTTTCGTGGTGAATGGCGGAACGCTGGAAATGAAAAAGTAGTTATGGTTAGTTTTGAGGAGCTTCGCGAGGAAGCGAAGAGTTATTCAGAAAAGGTGTGTACTTGATGCGATGTTGGACAACATTGGGTGGATCTTACATAAAGGGAAGATCTTTAGTGCGGTCAAGTGATTCTTTACCGATGAGATCTTGATGGTTATGCGGAAGCGAAGTTTTTATATAGCACATCTGAGGGGGGGGGGGGGGGTGCGCTTTGAGCATTTAAGTCTTCGAGGTAGGATGCTTAATCTTTCAGACTACTGGAGTTTGATTCCAGCAGGTTGCGATGAGTCGTCAAGGAGCGATATCTTGTTGAGAGGTTAGAGGATCATAGTTTTGCGATTTATCCAGATTCGAGAAAGACAAGGCCGTGAAATGCCTTGAAGTCCGATTTCAGTATTATGACCAGTGAGAAGAGATCGGTATGGGTATGTGCGACCAGTGGTCGTGGAGATTTGTAGTTACTCTGGGATAAGGTAGTAGAGCGATGGTTGTACCCTTGTGTTGGTGATGTCTTTATGACATATCGGAGAGTGCAAATCATTAAAGGGGTTATGAGCTTTCTTGAAGATATGTATAAGGTTGACGTTATTGTTATAAGAGGAACGTCCCCGTCCGAAAATCTATGGGGGATGAGTTGTATGTGATAAATATGTGGTTGAGATGCTAAGTTGAGAATAATTTTGTCAAATGAGGGTTGACAATTATCAAAGAGAGGAACTGTGTGTTCTGATTTTCGACAAGTTGAGGCGGGATTATCTTATATCCCTATAATGATTGTGGAAAGTTTCGAACTGCTTAATTCAGGGGGTTGTGTTGTAGATAGGAAACCCGTAGGTATATTGAAGTATTCTTTAGGGTGAAAGGATTCTAGCAGATTGGGTAATCTTGATAGGAGAGTGAGAATTGTGCGGCGCTGCTGAGTAGTGGGTTTTGCTTTGGAAGAGTTGGGTTGATTATCTCGCGTAGGAATTGTGGAAAGTCGACTGATCAAGCAAATTTACGTAAATGGGATTTGATATTTGGGAATCATCGAGGATTAGAGTAAGCAAAGGTTGGGCGAGCGGTGTTTCTTGCAATGATAAGAAAGTGAAGATATCATGTCGGAAAGGTGGGAAATCCGAGAGTAAGAAGTTTGGCAAGTGACATAAAATGTGGAGGTATTTTGTTAGATTCTGCTGTTAGCAAGTTTATAAATCCCTAGCGCGGGTATGATAAAGAGATTATGGCGTTCGGTGCGGTGTGGGTGTGTTTAATCAAAATCGTGCAGCTGACCAAAGGTTCACACTGTTAATCAGTGAGTCGGTCATTAGAAGTGGGTTTAAAATCCTCAAGGAGGAAGATAGAGGTGTTAGGATATAGTGCTCGGAGCGAAAGACCATAGTGTCAGTTTTGGCAATGTGTGAAAAAGGGGATTCCAAGTGAGTCCGTTGTCCCGTGTTAGATTATTTGGAAAAGTTTGTATGAGCTTGGTCACTCCGTATCGAGCGGGTGAAGCTAGGTTTTCCTGTGCATTTGGTCGGGTGATTGTGGATGCAATGAGAGATGGAGGTATGTGTCGCATTAATTGGCCAGTTGAAACTGGTGGTTTACGAGGATTTTGGAATTTGCGGAAGTCTCTACCAATATGTGAGAAATTGAAGTGATGACGTTGGGGCGAGGCATATTAGTGTGTGAGATTTGGTTAATGCCGAGGAGTTGAGATCCATGTGGGTCGAAGAAGAAAGTGATTATGCGTTTGGCTTATGCAGTGATAAAAGGGTTTGCTTGCAAGGGCCACTTGCATGATGAAGAACCTCATGACTGTGAGTTGTTGGTGATGTTTACGGTTGTCGACATGTCATGTTGGCGAGTTGGGTGAGTATTTAGTCAGTGAAGCACGTTGACGTGGTGGGACTTCGGCAAAATTCTATCGGTCAAGGAAGTTTTTGTAATTGAGGGGTAATCTGATGGTTTCATGCGGCTATGTATTGATCAGAATGGTTTGGATGATCGAATGGTAATAAACTGGTTGGATTGAGAATTATGAATCATTAGTCTCAAGCGGTGACAAATATAAAGTTACTAGTCTCATTGGGAGGGTGTGACCCGATTCAGAAAAGAATGAAAGTTAAGACCTAGATCTGTTGGGTCGTTGCTATCGTGGAGCGCGTTAGGGAAGTAGTGTATAGACTGGATCTACCCGTGGATCTGCGAGGAGTGCACTCTGTTTTCCATGTATCTAATCTGAAGAGATGTTTAGCAGAAAGCGATGTTGTTATATCCTTAGAGGAGGTCCAAATAGATGAGAAAATAAGCTATGTGGAGGAACCAGTAGCCAGTTTAGATTGTAAAGTGAAGAAATTAAGAAACAAGGTAAATTGCGATCAAGATTCGTTGGACCCTTTACCATTGTTGAGAGAATTGGAGAAGTAGCCTACAAGTTGGAGTTACCGGAAAGCATGCGGGGAATACACCCTACCTTTCACGTGTCTAACCTGAAAAAGTGTCTGGCTGAAGTTGATGTGGTGGTTCCTTTGGAGGATATTCGAGTCGACGACAAGCTAAGCTATATGGAAAAACCAGTGGCTATTTTGGACCGAAAGGTGAGAAAGCTGAGGAATAAGGAAATTCATTTAGTAAAAGTACAGTGGCAATTTCACAAGGGTCAATAGGCGACATGGGAGTTAGAAGCAGATATGAAGTCTCAACACCCCGAGTTGTTCGACAATGAGATTCCGAGGACGGAATCCTTTTGAGGGGAGGATATTGTAATAACCGCATTAAAATATTAAGGGATAGAAGTTTGGGAGAATTTTCGTTAATTTATTAAGTGGAGGGGTCTAAGTGAAATATTGATAAAGAGGGTAATAACCCTAGACCTCTATTCTTTTCTTTGTTGGCGGCTCCATCGTTGTGCAGAGAGAAGAAGGAAAGCTTTGGGCGATTTGGTTGAGGAAGAAAAGAAGAGGCATTGGGATTTTCAAATTTGTTAATATTCATCTTCAAGGTAAGAGTTCAATCCTTATTTGATGTTCTTGCAATAGAGAAATGTTAAGATTTTAATCCCTGTGTATTGTTGGACTTGAGGAAGGAATAGTAGGAAATCTTCATGTTTTTCCTTCTTGTTAATCAAGTTGTGAATCTATTGTTGGGAAGTACTATTTGGTTAATGATTCCATTTACTTCTGGTTATAGTAGAAATTTAGTAATCTGGAGCTTGGGAAAAAAACTGTGGTTCGAGTATTGGGGTTTTGACTCCGGTCGTCCGCCATCGAAATTACCAGACCGAATGACCCCGGTCGTTTGGGGCACCGGTCAATGTAAGACACCGGTCGCTATTTGTGTGGAGGCCGGTCAACGCAAGGGGAGACCCCGATCGGGGCGACTCTGGTCGGTGGGGGGAGACCCCGGTCGGTGAGGGGGGAGACCCCGGTCGGTGTGAGGGACGGCCCCGGTCGGCGCACGGGGGTAGGCCTCGGTCGGCGCACGACAAGGGGGGGGGGTGATCATGCGGTCCGGTCCCCAGGCCCTGTTCTGAATGGGCCGAAGCCCATATGCTTGTAGAGCAATTTTATTTAGTAGTATCGACCAATTTCGTTTAGCCTAAGGGTCGATGTTTTTCTTAGTGGACTTGTGCACTTTTAGAGAATGGGGTAAGTTGGAATTATGGTCAATCCTGTGTAAATAAAAATAATTGCGAGTTCACCAATCAATGTTCCCTTTATAGGTTTCGGACCGGGTTATAAGATTAGACGCGGGTTTTGAGCGGAGGACGCCAGGTGAGTTTTCTTTAAATTAAATTTTAAAGATTAAAAACGACTATTCTTGCATGCGAGTTTAAATAAGATTATTTCCTTCCAAATGCTTATTTGATATGTGAGAATTGTTTAAAGACCCATGATATGTAATTTGTTATTTATTAGTAGAAATGTATGCATACATTGTTTTAATTGCTTTGTGCTCAAAGTCGGGGGGGGGGGGGGTGTTCCGCCTGTGCTCATACCGGGGGGTGTGTTCCGTTTATGCCATTGGGTGGTGTGTCCCAAATAAGGCAGTGTGAGCCTGACACACCGTTACTTGTGGGTAACGGTAGTGTGAGCCAAAGTGTTTGATGAAAGTGGGAAGTTTTGATAAAGTTAAATTGAGCTATTTATCGCATATCTATTCTTGATTATTGAATTTTAAAGTGTTGTTAGGAGGGACTCACTAGACCGTTGGTCTAACCCTCGCTCTTTCAAAAATAAAAATCTATTTTCAGGTGGACGTGAAGCTAGGGGATCGGGTAAAGGCAAGGAGAAGATTTAAGCGATTTCGTCAATAGAAGACTACCATATAGAAATTTTAAATTACTCTCAGTTGTGTAATAAGTTGCTTTAGTGCAAACCTCAGATTTATTTGTTATTGTAAGACCTTTCTTGGTATGAAATTTCGATACTCGTATCTTTTTCGAATTTGAGAAGTTGGGTATTTATACTGCTAGTATATATATATTTGAAATTAAAATTAGAATCAGTATAATAATATGTATACAAGAAAACTATAAATACAATATATATAAAAATCAAATTAAAATAAAATAAATGAGAATGATACTTATTTAAAAGAATAAGAGAATAGCTCTGGGCCAATCATTTCATTAAAAATTACCCAAAAAGGACATATGTGTCATTTGCTGTATACATATTTTATATGGAAACTCATTTATTTCTATATAGATTATGTAATAAATTAATTAAGGTATTTAATCATGATTTTTTTTTAAATTTTCATGATATAAGAATGACTAGTGTTGGACCCGTACATTGCTAGGGAGGATAAATTTTTTGTTGGAATATTGAACCAAGTTAAAATGAAACGTAATTTCTCTGTTAACAGTTAATGAAATACAATGTGAAAAATGAATGTATTTTCATAAGTGGTTAACTTGCATATATTCTTAATCGTTTGTGCAATAATATTGGTAATACTTTTGTATTATATTATTTAAAACTCAAACGACATGTCTCACAATATATCACTATTATTGAAATAATTATAAATATGAACATACGTTTTTACAGATTTTGCAATTTTTCTGAAACCTCCTCGACAACACTTGACAATCACTTTGAACGTATAAATCTGTAGATTAATTAACAACATTCAACCCACATCAAATATGACAAATAAAATAAATGATTTATATCTTTTGTAACCGGCAACTCAACTGGTATAGTTCAAATTCACTCCGTACAAGTTGAAAATTTATCTGACTATTGACTTCAAGACCTCATAGTATTAGTCGATAAAAATAAAGATATGTATATATATCTTATTCCCCTACTTCGAAAAATATGATTGTGGGTTTTGAAAAATATAAACAAATCCTCAGTAAATAAAATAAAATAAAAAAAGTAGTTTTTCAAAGAAACAAAAATATAGTGAAATACCTTTTGTTCAGTTGCAGGCACCATTGACACCCGACCGTTCGTCTTCTTCTTGTACTCGGATGATACATAGAGAAACTATATATATTTATAGTGAATGTAGAGAATATTTTAAAATCTTTTATTTTCATTTTCATTTTCGATTTTACATTTAAATGTAAATATATTAAAATATGGAAGAATATTTTTATATCTACATTGTTTCTATTTTATTTTCTTTGCACTTGGTTAATTTGGAAAGTATTGCGGAATATTTTTATTTTAAAAAATACGATAATTTATTAGTGTATCTCGTTATTTTTTATTTTTAATTCATATCAACCTTCTTTTTTCTTCTTTTAATGCTCGTGAAAAAAATACGTGTAGATTTTATATTAGCAAAAAAAATACGTGTAGATTTTATAAAATAAAATAGATTTTATATTAGCAAAAAAAATACGGAAGAAAAAAGAGTTTATATTACATCTCATTATGTAAAAAGATTTTATAAAATAAAATATGGAAAAAGATTTTATAAATTAAAATATGGAAAAATCATTATGAGATGTAATATAAAAAAAATACGGAAGAAAAAAGATTTTATATTACATCTCATTAATATAAATTTAAATGTAAAATCTACATTTAAAATAGATTATGTGAATATAAAATCTATTTTATAAAATCCTCCACAAAAAAAACAAATATTTATATTAATAAATGAGTATCCATTCCACAAATAGATGATTATGTGAGATACTGTGTTTGGAAAGGTTGTACCAAAGCATTAAGAAATTGTAAATTAATTAATTGGCTTTAATTAGTTGTAACTTGTGTTTAAAATGTTGTAATTAAGAGTTTTTTATGTCGTTTTTATAATATAGTATAGATTAACATTTTCTTTATTTACTTATTATTATTTTTTACAACATTAAAATAAGTATGATTTAGTTTTTCATTTTAAATTTTTTTTATTCAATTAGTTTATTTAAGAATTTTTATAATTTTCGTCAAAATTCACATGTGATATTCACAATTAATTGACATTTTTTTTCCTAAAAAAGATTTGCTAATTTTTCATCAATGTATCATATGTGATATTGATCACAGTGAAAAAGAAATGTAAGTTATTTGCAACATTACAAGTTATATGTGTAAATTATGAATTATGTTTTGAAGTACATGTGATTTTATACATTTTAAATTTGTTTTACTACACATCACATATTAGGGGTGCTCACGGGTTGGGTTGATCGGGTTGAAGGCTTTTTAACAATTCAACCCAATATAGGCGATTTGAAAATTTCACAACCCAACCCAACCTAAACCGTTCGGGTTGATCGGGTTGGTCGGTGTGAGTCCTGAAATCAAGATTCCTATTGCAAATACAAAACACAAACAAGATATGATTAAACTACCTGTTTGATTCAATTCACAATCTCAAACAATTACAACTTTGTTCTTGACTTTCTCTCTCTAGACAACACTTTCTCTCTCTACAAAACTCTCTCTGGATACCTTCTCAAGTTACAACTTCATCTAAAAACAGAAAATACAAAGTATTTATACCTACAAGAATTACAAGGAAACAAAACAAATACAAGGACTTTGACTTTGACATTTTATTACAAAGACTTTGACTTTTACTAAGAGTTAACTTTCCAGCTTTGACTTTATTGAACTTTGACTTCAGTCTTTATGATCTTGTATCCAACATAATTTATGCTCTAAAAGTCGGGTTGATCGGGTTGTGTTTAAACAGGATGAAATAAAATTTAGAAAAATAAACATAAAAGAAACATTTCTTTGAAATACAACCGAATGGCCGATAATTCATGAGAGTATGTAAGTTCATCAAAAATATTACGATATTACATATAAAAACGTCTAAACCAAATGATAATATGTCAATCAACAACAATCGTTTTAGACGTCTCCAACCCCGATGCTTTCGCTTTCTTGGCCTTGAGGTTGGTCGTGTCATCATCAACCATTTGGTACAACTTATCCATACTTTTTAAATCTTAAATATATCACATTTAGTTAATTTTTTAGTTTACATACACACACACACATATATATATGTGTGTGTGTGTGTTTACATTTATTAAACATATATACAAAGGAGTTATATAGAGATGAATAATAAATTAAAAATATATGTAAATGAAGAGGGTACGCAATAGTGTAATTGTCTAATTTACATATTAATAGAGACTTAATAATCATATTAAATCCACAAAATAAAAGGATCGGGTTCATCGGGTTGGGTTGAGTTCAAATAAAAGTAACCCGATATCAACCCAATACCTACGGTTTGAAGATTTTACAACTCAATTAGACATCAGGTTGCTTCGGTTTGAGTTATTTCACGTTGGGTTGGGTTGGGTTGACCGGGTTGATCGGGTTTTTGAGCACCCCTATCACATATGATTTTGTTTTCACTATTTTTCTTTTTTAATGTTTTATTTGAATCATTGTTTTTCAAATTTTAAACCACATATGATTAAGAAAACATTTTGAAATAAAGTTAATTCATTATGAATCACATGTGATTTTGATGAAACAAAGTTAATTTATTATGAATCACATGTGGTTTTGATGAAACAAAGTTAATTCATTATGAATCACATGTAATTTTGATTAAAAATTATGAATTACGTTTTGAAATACATGTGATCTTATACCTTTTTTATGTGTTTTGCTACACATCATATATGATTCTGTTTTCATTATTTTTTTTATTTTCAATATTTAATTTAAATTATTGTTTTTCAAATTTTAAATCATATATCATTAGAAAAATATTTTGAAAAAAAATTAATTCATTGTGAACCACATGTGATTTTGATAAAAAATATATATATTTTTAAATATTGTTTTAAATAAAAAAAATGAATTCTTCAAATAAAAATTAAATTCGCTTACTTTAAATGAATTAAATGTAAAAAAAATTATTAAAAAAATTTTAAATCGTAACTAAATTATGATAAAAGTAGGATATTAAATAAATACCTAAAATAACTCTTATATAACTAAATTACTTTTACGCCCTTATTTATTTATTTTTAAAATTAATTATTTAAGGTATTATCTAATGAAATTATTGGCTTATAATTATTCTCTTATTCTTTTAAATAGATATCATTCTCGTATGATCGTCCCTCATCATTAATATGTATAAATTATTTTAATTTCTTTTTAATTTAAATTAGAAGCAAACTATATATATATATATATATATATATGAAAATTAGAATCGATATATTATCTTTCATTTACACAAAATTAATAAAACTTCTTTTTTCTAGGATTCTTTATTGATCGAGAAACCAAACTAGCAAAAAAAAAACAGTCTCAAGCGGATCGAAAAAATTCAAACAGATCAAATGAAAAATTAACAATTCAAACGGACTCGCCTACAGCCGTAGTGGTTGCTATACTGTGAAAACTATTCCTCTTCGTGCAATCGCATGTCGGGAAACAGGTGGTTTCAAGGAGGTTTTTGGCCAAAGACAAACATTACAACAAATGTAAACAAATTACAAAAATATCCTGTAATTATACAAAAGTATGTAGCAACACCGCGTTTACTTGGTGAATATAAATATTTTATGAGAATATATGTTGGGGATAAATTGATATATTATGACAAAGCAATCCTTATTATACACCTCATGGTTATAATAAAATAATCCCACATACTTCTTTATTAGTTTGAGTCAATTATAAAGTTTGATATAAGATTGATATATAGAACTTATTAAATATATATATATATATATATATATATATATATATATATATATTAAGAGAACAATCAGGAATGATAAATTGGATTCATATCAAATGCAATATTGATTCTTATTAATTTAATATCTGAAACGTGAAACATTGACCCATTTATTGCTTCAATATTTTCTAAAAAAATTATTGTCATCGTGTAACGCACAATGCCGAACACTAGTATCTATATATACTACATTAATAAGCATTTAGAAGAAGAAAAAACTCTTAAGTACGAGTCTCTAAGCACAAGGTATCACTATTTTATGCAACAACTTCAAAAATCTCTTAATTACAACTCATAAAGCATAATATACAATTTGTTCATGCATACCTTATCTTCTTGATGCTTTTGATCCACCACCATCAAACTTGAGATGTTTCAGAAATTTTCTTCCCTCTATTTCAGCTTCACTAAATCTTCCCAACGTAGAGTGTAGACTATTGTAGCCTTCCACTTTTATGTTTAAAGTTTTATGCCTAACTTCCCTAAAAAGACTCTGCATTATCAAACATTACAACCATTTATGCAGTTTATGTACAACCAGATTACTTTTCATCCCTTTATATTCCCCATGCAACTTTTCTGTCTTAAATAAGATTTGGAACTCAGGCCATTTCAAATTTTAAATGTATTTCAAATTTCAAAAGTAAACTTCAATCGACAAACTACCTATTCACGCTTCTGATCTATGGCATTCTACATCTTTTGCTTCAAATTGTAATAACCGTTATCACCGTTTCCCTTTTCTGCTAGAATCGTAAAAATCTAGGTCTTCTGTGTTAATAAGAAGAAGTTAAGGACCTTTTGAGATATTACCCCTTTTAAGTCCTAAAACTATAGCCTAAACCTATTATCAGTCTTCATGTGGGAGTGAGCGGCGCCGAGGAAAGAAAAGAAGGAGAAGAAATAAGTTTGGATGCAAGATTGAAATTTGTGGGATTCCAAATCGGGGAGCAATGAAAAGCATCGATTGAGTTCTTCTCCAAGAAGGTAACTAAATCTAACCTTTATTTTGTTTGCGTAAATGATATTATTTGGGTTTGGGGTTTCAATGAAACATTAGTCTGAGTCTTTATGAGAGTGAGAATTCGATTGACTATGAAATGGAAGCTAGATGAAATCTGGAATAAAGATTTCAAAGGGGTTTAAAGCTATTGTTTTAATCTATGATTATTTCAAGTCTGTTATGTTAGATTTTGGCTGATTGAATAGATTCACCAGAGTCTTGGATTGCTCTTTTGAAATCGAATTGTATTAGGTGTGATCGTCGATTGGACACTTAGACCTAGGGCCTTATTAAGCGATCGGTGAAATCAGATCGTGAAGTGTTGTGTAGTTGGGAGTCGTTTGTTTGGCCGATTCGCCGGAAAAGGGTAGGGGTCGAAAGCCTCGATCATTCGGAAATCACCCAAGTTCTCATCGAGGCAGAACCCCTCAGACCCGAGTCTTCATCGAGACCTGCTGGCCTCTCAAACCCGTGTCCTCACCGAGGGTGCCTCTCAGACCCGGGATATCCTCAGTCGGGTGCCCTTGAGCCGGGTATGGTGATGTAAACGGATATGGGTCAAATCCTGGGCCGCCTAAGCGGCTGGACCAACCATTCATTAGGCCGAAGCCCATTCCAACTAGTGTAGTTTGGGTCTTTAGGGGGTGGACCATATTTAATATATATACATATATATTTGGCTATTATTAGGAAGGGTGAACTTTAGTCTATTAATTTGAAACAATTATCGGAATTAATTGTTAATCTCTCATCGGACGTGTAGGAGCTTGATCTTCAAGAACTTATCTTCCGTGCGTGTGTATCGTGTGTCCAAATTCATAAGGTGAGTTCCCTTTTTGTCATAATTCTTGAAAACTGGAAATGGCTTACATGTTGATGTTTAAAGTGTTTACCGTCTTTCTTAAAATGTTTTCGAACTATGACATATCCTGGTTATTATCGAGATGATGTGTGTGTGTCTATTTTATGTGTTCATTTATACGTGGAAGCGTGTTAATTCATGAATTGTGCGCCATGGCTTACCTTAAACCATCGGGGATGGTTGAACCGTGTGTACGGAATCTGTATCCTATACGTGGGGACGACATCTACTTGGGGGCCGAAAAGGGGGATCTACTGGGGGGCCCGGAATTGGAGGATGTGCGACTTTGTGAAGGGTGAAGTATGAGGAAAAAATTATTAAATGTTTTATTATCTTGTTTACTTGTTTACGGTTGATATTGGAAATTCACTAGACCCTCTTTGGTCTAACCCTCTCTTTCAAACTTTTTCTAAAACCATTTTCAGGTAAGGAAAAGGTTGGTGGCTCATTAAGAGAGGAAGAGAAATGTTGAACTAGCGAGTCAGTGGGAGTCTTGCCTTAGTGCGGTGATAAATGCTAATTAGAATTTCTCGGTTGTAATAGAAGTCTACCTTGAAACCGCTTAGACTTGAAATCTATCGTGCGTTTGTGTTGGGACCCATGTTCGAGAGTTTTAAATTTATTTATGTCTTGTTGATGTTTTTGGGTTGTTACACAAATGTTGCTGCTACTTTCTATGCTTTCTCCCTCCAGGAAGGTGATATCTACTAAATCTGCTTCAAATGAGTGAAAAAGGCTCACAAGTTTTAAAGGTAATCTAATTGGGTTTTCTAACTCTTTTTTTCCCTTCAATCAATCCATTTTATGGTTTAGATAAATGTGTAATGGGTTGCGATTATTTCTCCATTTTATGGGTCAGATAAATTTTAAAGGAATGTGTTGGTCCCGATTAAGGTTCTACAAGGGTGTTAGTTTGTAGAAGGGGTGGGGGTGGGTTGAATACTACAAAATTTTCTTTTAAATTTGTTTATTGATTATTGAGTAATCAAAAACACAATTTACAGATTGTTGCGGAATAAGATAAGGTAGAACCTAATCTAAACAATCTAAGAAACACTAAGCTTTCTTACACACAAGAGTAATAGAAGAAGAGAAGAGAGTTTGCAGAAAAGAGAGTTTCTGCAAAAGGATCACTAAGAAGATTGAGGGCCTTTCAAAATGAAGACTTTACTGTTATTTTGTAACACCCTAAAATTTAAAGTAATTTAAAATTTTGAAAATTTGGCAATATGATGTTTATAAATGGAGTAAACCACCTAAACGGGTAAATGTAATATAGCATTTATAAAAAACCTGTGAAAGAATATGAAACCGACAACAAATTAATCTAAATGAATTCTATCTAGATTACATTGGTTGTCAACCCAATTCCCAAAATATTAAAGTCATTTGAACGCCAAGACTCCAAATATCTATCATCTCAAAAATGCCTCAAGCACCCACGTTCATCGCTCAAACCTTCGGCAACCCACCGCTAAAGGAACCTGTTATACATGTCATTTGAGAAAAAACGTTAGACTTAACACCTAGTTAGACTTAACGCCTAGTGGGAACCAGGAAGCAAAAAGATTTGGATGCTGGTATACAACATGTAGAAGCAATTGCTTTGGGAATTTGTAAGTATTATACTTGCATAAAATGTTGAAATGTCCATTGTTCATGTAAAGAACTTTAATACATTCTATATACACATCTCATGAATTATGTTAGATCGCAGTTGTATGTTTGTTTTATTGTTTTTCAACGTCTTGGTTTTATTATTTTATTTATTATTATTAAAATATAAATACCACAAAGTTTCTTCTACTTCAATACATCAAGCGAAGATTATAGTTTTGATGCCACAGTGTTACAATTGTTTGCTGATATCCATAGGTGTAAGTATATTAGTTTTTATGAATTCCAACGATTTTGCAATTCTGTTTGGGGTGAAGCTTGTGCACATATTACATAATAATTTTTTTTTTTGCCTAGGTGAAGTGTTAGCACACTGATTATAATCTGATGGTTATTTTTTAGTGATGGCATTTTGTTTTCTTTCACCTTAACATTTTTACATTCTTGTACCTAAAAGCTGAAAAGCTATCAGATAATTTCAATGCGGAGTACCAAAGATTGTTTGAGTCTTGATATTCACAAAGATGATTTTGATTACTAAAGGGTGAAAGAGATGACTATTCAATTTTGATTTTGGCCCATTTTATTAAAGATTTTTTTGATTTTTTGAAATATAATAGACAAGCATCCATGTTTATCCTAACTAATGCTCAATAAATATACATTTACTTCATAGATAATGTTTTTAGCAATACTACATTAATTTTACCTTTTCCGGTCGCCTGACCCACCAAGGAATCCACCCTTAGGAACCACTTGTGATTGAGGCTATCAAAGGGGTCTAAGCCTGTTTCCCACATGATTCAAACTTGAACTTGTGTATTTGAGCAGAGTTGATGTGCCCTTTGCGATCTGAGTTACACGCCTAAGGGATTTTTATTTTCCACTTTAAATAACGTTCACATCATGCTCACTCGATGCATTGCAAAGGCATACTGCTAGTACTAGTTTATAACGAAAATTCTCAAAAGTCTTAAAGTTCTTAAAATAACCAACAAAGCTTAAGATACTACCATTTTAAGCATATTTTTGAAAATCTCTTAATTACAACATGAGAAACTTAAGGTACTACCTTCCATGCTTCTAGAAATTTCACTTCCCAAAAGAACTCGTTCATCAGGAAGCTTCCCGATATGACGATTGAAGCCTCTCTTCCTCCCAAATCGATCATTATATCAACGTCATTCAACCTTCTGGAACGCCTTCAACTTTCTCAATTCAAGGTACTTCTGTCTTCTTCAATTCTCTTCATCTGCCTGTTCCATTATCATTTCTTGCTTGCTTTTGTATCAAAACCTTCTGTATCTAAAACTTTTGCATTTATGGGTTTCACTTCATCCCTTTCATTTAAACCATAATCCATTGTTAAAATCAAGAACTTCATCCCTTACATTAAAACCCTAATCCCTTGCATTTATGTGTTATGTTTAATTAAATCGTGCATAGATACATGCTAAATGTATTCTTATTTGTTTTTTCTTTAAGATACTTATAGTTGTTTGTGCTTTCTGATGCCTGCTAAATATAGCTATGAGTTTGTTTCAAGTGCTCATGTTACTTGTCGAACTGTTATTGCCCATTGTCAATATCACCCACTCTTGGATTAGTATATTAAGCTTCTTATGATTAATGTTTATTTTAGGTACAATACACTTACTTAGGTGTCATTTACTTGGTAAGAGTTAAGACGTTCACTTAACATTACGGGTAAAATTTCAGTCCAATATAACATCATATGGAACATTTTATATATGGTAAGCACTTACAGGGTAAGAGTGCGTCACTATTACTTACCGGGTAAGACTCTTTGTCGTTGTTATCGCTCATACCCGGTAAGATTCTCAACCTTGTCATGTTCATTCAATAAGGTAAATGAACCGGTAAGCACTTAACGGGTAAGCGTTAGGTAAACAACCCCTTAGTCCTCCTAAGTGTGTCTAATTACTTACTTTTGATTTTGCATGTTACTTTTTTTTTTCTTATTGTTGCCCTAACTTGATTCTTTTTCTAACTATACGAACTAAATGGATGAAGAAAATTTTTCGAATGGAAAATGGTGCTTTTACCATTTAATGCCCTTAGGAGGACCTGGTGTTGGGAAATGTACACAATGTGAAAGGATGTAAATGTTGGAGATTTGCTGAGAAAAGAAATATCTTTCAACAGTAGTGAAGATGGGTATTGATTTCAATTTCACTTTTTAAGTGGATGGAGATGCATTATGTCATTTTAGTTTACTGAAATTCTATCACGATTTTTTTATGTTGTATGTTTTTTCATATATATATATATATATTCTATACTATCTTATAAAGCAGATTTGAAAATGTAACACACCGTTTTAAAAACATGTAATTATTCTTACCCGAATTGAACCATAATATGACAACAAAGATAGTTAGGGGTTAAAACCGTCAATTGTCCAAACTTTTTATAATAAAAAAAGAGTAAAAGCAAACATATATCTAATAAATGGTGACTATTAGAGTAAATTACATCTCTTCCCTGTACATATAACCGCCGTAGCCTCTCATTTCTCTCTCTCTCTCAAAATCTCTTCATTCTCTCTAAATTTCTATCAATTTCGTGAAGCAAATCAACGAAACAATTACATATTCGGAATCTACGCTTCGAATCCTTCTTAGAGATATAATTTTTTCTTAAATTATTTAAGTTGGTATGTTAGGGTAGTTGAAGTTGGTTGGTAGATTATGATGTGTTATTGCAAAGTTATAATCAAATACATGTTTAAAAATCTTTGTTTTGGTCAAAATTGAAAAAGGGTAAAGTTTAGAATCAAAATAATGAATTTTGTATCTATATGTTTAACAGCACACCAAGTGTTCGGTTTAATGTTTAAGAGAATAAAATTTCGTGATTAAGCTTAGGATAATAACCATTGAGTTCTACGTTATGCTAGTAATAATAATTCGTGGTTTAAATAGGCAATCGAACGAGTTAAACTTCGTCGTCAGTCTCGGTTGATCGCGTTTTACTTCTCAATTTGGTTAAGGTATGAATTTCATTTCTTTTGAATCGTGGGCAACTAGTTGTTGTAGTTGACCCTTCCTAAAGGTGGTTCACTGCCTTGTGATTGATCAATTGAACATGGCAACGAAATGTGTACTAATACACACACATTGATTTTGGTTTGAATCTTATGATTGAACGTTTTCGTGTTTTGTTGTCTCATATTGAGGTTGAGTGATGAATCATTTTTTTGAACCTTTTAGCATTTTATTAAAATGTGTCTCGTATGAAATTGTTTATGAAAACTTGTGAACTATATTGAATTTGATTTTTATGAACACCATTCGGGTAAGTGGCATATGTTTAGTTTTCGTTGTTTTTAGAACAACCCAATAAATGGACACATTATTTGGGATGCCTTCTATGGCGGCTTTGTTGTCATGGCGTCCTGCAGGTGAACTCGGTTCACCAGAGTTAAGCCTATTAGTGGCTTACGTGAACCCACTTTGGGGACTAGGCCGATTTTGTTGGCTCCAGGGCGGATAGATCAATCCTAGAACTTTTACCCACAAAATATGTGACCGTGGTTAAATTCACAGGGGATTCAGATATGTGTGCCGCACGCCGACCCAACAGTTTGTATGGTTTGGCCACCCCACGAACACACCAAGAATTGACGAACTTTATTGATATTACGTTTTGAAGTTAAGTGTTAACCGTTCTTGAGATTCTTGATTTTGATTTTGAATATTACTATTTCTTTTGAATTAAATGAACTATTAACTTGAGTTCATGAACTTTGTTTGATTGAATTTTTAAGTCTTCCGCTTTGTTATCGATCTATTTATTATTATTTCTGAATTTACATCATAATCCATTCACTGAGCCCTGTGCTCAGCCGTGTTTTTGTTTTCTGACACGACAGGTTCGAAGTGATGCTTACGGGGACGGGACTTGAGATAGAGCGTGAAATTTTGGAGTTCTTAGACTCACCTTATCATATAACGCTCTAAGTTTATAAACACTTTTTTGAGGTGTGATATTTTGGATTGTAATATATGTTTAAAGTTTATTAATAGCTCTGAATTACTTGTGTATTTATGTTAAGTCCCGTTCGTGACATCATCCGTTCCGGATCACGGGGATGGGGGATGTTACAGAAAAAGTCTTTAAAACAACTAATAAACAAAGTACTGCTTTCTTAAGCACAATCTCTTAAAATCTCTTGATTACATGTTAATATGCATGTTGTACAACACATTAATGCATCTTTGAAGGAATCTAGAGACGATTGGCGCTTCTTTATGTACTTTTTATTTGAATTTTAAATTTAAATGGAAGATGGGTATCTCTTCATGTTCCCAAGATACTTTTCAGATTTTTATCGGTTTCCCATGCCTCCTTCCCGGCTAAAGGCAATGATTGCCTGCTACAATTTTGCTCTCTTGGTTTTCCCTTTTGCAGGTCGGTTTTCCAATCCTCCGATGAAGCCAAAGCACGTGGTTTTTCTCTTCCCTCTTCTCCAACACTCGATTTTCCCTTTGACGGGTAGTTTCCCTCTTTTTCAAGATTTCTCGTTTGATAGATTTGAAAGTTTTTATTTTGTTTAAAATCATTTGTAAGTTTTTCTGTAAGATTCTATTTCATTTCATGCTTCAACTTGTTTGTTTGTTATTATCTTCTTCATATTTATAATATCGCTTCTTTCATGATATCGATTTCACCACTCTTTTTGGATTCTCGACTCACTGCCATGGATTACCCATTTTGATTTTGCTTCCTCACTACATACGGTATGCGTCACAACTTCTTGTTTGATGTTTTTTAGTTACTTTTTAACAAACGATGATCCATCTGGTGCTTTTGGAAGGATCTTCGATTATCATGTCATCTATTTTAGCAAGAACTGGTCGCCATCTTTAGCGTTATGACAACAACCTTGCCTTATTTTGGGTATCTTATCTCTCTCCACCATAACCAAATCATATTTGAATTGAATTCTTTGACATTTTGTACCATTTAAAATACCTAATGCTTACCTATTGATTTAGGAATTCAGATAGATGTTGTTGACCAATCTCTTTTGATTTCAAAACTTGCTAATAGAAATTCATCACTATTAGTATGGGAGATCTTGTAACACCCTCAAATCAGAAAGGAGCGGCTAATTTAAAATTTCAAAAAATGCCTCAAAGAAGAACTAAGTACCTTACAACAAGTCTATTCATGAAATACTGTTCTAGATTTAACTATCAACAAATATAAATAAAGCCTTACACATAGACTAATCAAAAGTCGGATGTTACTAAACCCAAATACAAAATGCTATAACCCAAGATAACGGGGGAAGGATTCACCAAACTACTCACTCTCGAGCATAATCTATTTCTCATCTCTTTACAGTGTTGCTAGTACCACACCCAACCGGGACCTGATGCACATGCCGACAAATAAAAAGGTTAGGCTAACGCCTAGTGAGTTCAAGAGTTTTCAACACGAATAAATAAATCGTTAAGAGGAAAGAATGCAATTTAAATCATAATCTTTCAAGATGATTTACCTCAAATATGAAAACGACTCGTTTTCCGATAACATGCAATTTTAAGGGCAAACGCCCCAATATAAAATATTCTTTATAAAATGATGCCGCCCAAAACTCGCTCAAACGTGAATAGAAAACGAACTCCCAATTATAAAACTTTGCATCCCGAAACACCCAAAAACACGGGTGGGGCGTAATACTAAATTCGTAAATCATGGAAAGCAATCCATATAAATGTGATATGCCATCGGAAACATGTAACTAAAATCCAATACTCACGCGACCATAAAATGGGATGAAACCCAATGTTAAAAAAAGACAATTAAATATCCAAAATATTGCTGGCCGATAACGGGGGAGACCCGTATCCGTTGAGGGTTGAGGAACACAAAAGTATGCCACTCATACAACGTTAATCGTATGACACTTCACGACATGAAAGCCCAAGTACCCCTACGACTCCCTTCAAGCTACACCCAAAGAGACAACCGACCTTAGAGAATATTACCATGAATACCACCAAAGGCCCGACAACACTCGAGGACTACAACCATGGCATTACCCCGAATGGCGGAGGTCCAAAACGCCCATCAATCATGATAGCACAACCGAACTCAGCCCTCCTAGTGTACACTTTAAAGGTTAAGGTCATAAAACATAGGTTCCGGAGTCCAACCCCTTAATACCCATTTGACCATCAAATAAAGACTGACTTACGTGCCTATGAATCCAATGCAACACAACCTAACATTACATGACTACACATGAATGACCAACACACTCGAGCATGTAATTATCATAATTATGCAATAAGGTGCATTAAGGTGTAAATCGTACATGTGCTCTACATAGAGCCATTAAAACTGGGCAAGTGTCCACACGACTCTTTTAAGTCAAAACCGAGCTAAAATGCTCAAAACCCATTCGACCTACAAACATTGGTCCCCAAATAGAAAAACGCATTCAAACGACTTTTATGCAGACACATACTTCAAAGATGTGATTAACCCAAAACTCATCACAGATTGGGACAAAAGGTTTTCCAAATGGGTTCATACCCTTATGCTATCCAAAATGTCTCATAACATGGAGACGATCATTTTTCAATGACTTATGAAATCAAATGCACCAAAAATGCATAAATCATAGATTAGACTTCATGTGTACAAAAATCACCAAAAATGCATAAATCATAAAATATACTTCATTTGTACAAAATCACCAAATGCATAAGTCATACTATTTACTTACCAAATATTCAAGTCCCAAATATGGCTTTTCATGAGATTCAAATAACCCAAGTTTAATAAATATAAAAACTTATCAAATACTTTACACATTGACAATTGCTAAGTAAAACATATTTTTACTTCAAAATACTCATTTTGGCATGTACATAGTTTTCACAAAGCAACTTGAACTCACCTTGCTAGATTTAGGCTAAATCTAGATTTTACCCACTTAGAGCTTCCTTGAAGAAACTTGAATCCTCAAAGCCAAGACCTCCAAAACCTAGATCCTCAAGATTCCAACCATAAACATAGATATTCAACCGTATGGAAATGTTCCCCAACATTTTACATGAAGATCTCATCCATACCCATAATACCCTAATTTCCATAGATGAAGAATTAGAAGCTTACCTTAACCAATAGCTTGAATCCACCACCAACACACCTCTAGGTTACCAAAATAAACCACAAACTCCCCAATCTTCAAATGATGGAGATGGTTGGATGAAACCCCAAGAACTCGGTGGGGAAGATGAAGATGAAGGTTTTATGGTTCTTGTTCCCAACTTGCTAGATAAAGGAGAACTACATGGTTTTAGGAGAAACAGGCTCTAAAATAGGTTAGGGTTTGATTGAGAGGGTGATGGCTCGTTTTGGGAGAGAAGAGAGTAAGATATTTAAGGGTTTAGTGACAAAATGGGGTGGAGGCCGGTTTTCCCCCTTTTATGTGCGCACAGTGCGTGCGCGCACGGACGGTGGCACGACCTGACCCGTGCTGAGAGACGCACGGACCACTGGAGCCGCGAGGATACAGAGTCTCGTACGGTTCGTGGCGCAGATCAACTCGCGCGGAGAGCCCCGCAGGGCACTGTTGGTGTTTTCTTCTGCTTCTCTTCGGCCAACGATTTCGGGGTGTTACAGATCCAAGATATGTGTGGTTGCAATTCTATATCTATGCCTCGTTTTGTTATTAAATCTCTTAGGATTGAACAAAATTTTCCTCTCTAATATGGATAGGGTCTTCATAAAAACACTTTGCTTACTTTTATAGTTTTTGCAAGATTGAGGGCACGATTTCTCAATTCCAAGATCTATATGCATTGTGTTTGTACACAAATAGGTGCTGGCACCATGGTGATGTCAATGGAGCAAACAACTCCACGTTGTTCTCTCATATAAATTTGAGCTTTCTTTTCTAAATTGATTAATTGGTCAAATTTCATCCATCCTCCCGATCCTCTCGATGGATGAAAGGATGGATGCAATTTTGTTTTGGAAATCACTTGGTGTAATTCTCGATTGGATAATGAATTGGGCTCGAACAGTTGGGTTAATATTAACTCGTGTTGGAATTCTAGACATTGTACATATGTTGCATCTGTGTTTAGTGGTTGTGAATAAGATATGTTATAAATGTGTGAACTGGTTCGTGGCATGTGTTGTAAATCTTATGAATGGATATTTAAATCGAATGTAGGTAGAGATGTAGGTATTATGACATCTTGAAAGAATTTGAAATTTCGAAATTGAATAAATCTTATTGAAACTTTTATATCCCGTCGCATTGTGCGGATAGACAACTAGTGTATATTAAAGGATAAACCATGGTTGATGAGGTGACACTTCCCAATACTTAGAATCTCCTCTCTTTTTTCTCAAATTTCTCATTGTTGGTCCCTAAGGTGCTTAACAAGTTTGTAGAAGGGGGTGGGGGTTGAATACAAACAAAAGATTTAAAGTTTAATAAATTGTTTATTGATAAATCAAATACAATTTACAAGTTTGTTGCGGAATAAGATTAAGACAAACTCAATCTAAACAAACTTAAGAAACACTAAGAGGGTTGCACAAGAAATTCAGAGAATGGGGGATTAAGAGATATAGAAAACAAGGGTTTCTATATGGGGTTCAAGGATTGAGCACACTTCAGATGAAGGGGTGATCTTCCTATTTATACCCTATGCATTAAATGCATGGCAGGGTACTTTACACGTGGCGTTCACTGATTGGCTTTGGTAGTCTGACTTTTGGGAGACATGCTTTCGGCCGGACAATGAACAGTGTAGTTGACAGAGGTGTTGTATGAATTGTGGCAGAGACATGTCCGTTCTGACACATCGTACTAGTTTGTGCAAGGCTAGACAAAAGGAAACTTGAGACATAAGCTAAGTGATCATTCAATCGCTGAGTATCTCTTTCTTCAGAGATATCAAGAGTTCAGCGATCGCTGAAGCTTTTCCTCATGTTTCTTCGCGTATAAGTAGATTCGTCTTTGCTTCACTGATATCCGCATCAAGTCACTAGTAGACTTGTCTTTGTTCAGCAGCTTCGTCTTCGATTCAGCTATGAACATCTGTTGACGCGAGACTTGTCTTCAGGGATTACGTTACTGTTTACATCAGAAACTATCAGCGATACTGAACAGGATCAGTTTGATCACTGATAGTGAAACGCTAATACATACTAGATGTTTATAAGAAGACTATCAGCGATAACTGAACAGACTCAGTCTGATCGCTGATGGTGAAACACTAATACATATTAAAACGTAATTTTCACTAAGTATAGAAAAGGGTCGTTATCAAATCACTGAGAGAGTTTGGATCAACAATCTCCCCCTATTTGATAATGACAAAGTAACTGAAGAAAATTACTTTATAATTCAAAATGATGGAATAATCAGGACTCATAACATACATGTCCCAATTACTATTTTGAGGGATCTTTTACAGCACTGATGGAGTTAAGTACTTCACTGAAATTTTCATTAATCCAAGAAAAGAATTACAAGGTATGAAAATTACAAGTACAAGTGATGTACTAACTACTGTAAGTTAAACTAATAGATTACAAGTCAGAAAACTAATCTATCAACTATCTAAAGAGGGTTTAGGAGGATTGATCAAATACTCAGGTATTTCTTCCCCTTTTTGCTTTCGCTCTAAAGATTCTTTGCAGATGATCACTATGATTGGCTCAGCAGCAGGAGAGAGAGTACACCATAGGCACATGAGATCCTTGAGAAGAGCGAGGGGACAGATAGAGATTTCAGAAACCCTTTGAAATCTGAGTTGTTCCTCGTCATCTCTGAAGAAGATTCCAAAAGGTTCTTCAAGAACTTGTCCCGCAACATATGGTCCACCAGGAGGCAGAGATAGATCTAGAACTGAAAGATCAGGAGGAGGACCGAACAGAGCTTCTCTTGAGAATTTGATGGATGTTTCATTTCTGATCACTGCGACATTATCAGAAGAGGAGGAGACATGCTTTCTCTTGACTTTCATGGATCTTGAAGGAAGAGTAGATGGCACCTTTAGTATAGCAGCGACTTTGTTGATGAGAGCATCATTTACCCTTTCAACGTAGCTTCTGTATGTTGACTTTGATTTCTTCAGCGCATCTTTGAACTCAAGCCACTCCATGTAGCCGAAGTCTTCCAGCTTTGAAATAAACATTGCCTTGCAACTTCCATCCTCTCTGGTAATCTCCATGGTGACAGAGAGTTTATCCTTCTTCTTTCTCCCAGAGATAGCAACAACTACGATCTTCATTGGGTCAGAGTGATAGTCAATTTTGTGCTTGCACCAATCGACTGTATTATCGCTGACCGCTTTTTCTTTGGAGCGTTCCTCTTCAATTTATTTCAACAGAGCTGCCTGGACTTCAACTGGTTTGCGTTTCAGCTTCTTGTCTTTGACTTGAGAAGACTGAATTTTGAGAGCCAGAGAGGCATCTCTTTGACAGTCAGCAATCATCTTCTCAGCCCTGACGGATTCTTCAATTTCAGCGCCAGTCAGGAATTTCAGATCTGATGATTGAGAGGGGATCTTTCGTCGTTGACTTTTCAGATGAGAGATCATCTCTGTTCTTTTCTTTCTCTCTTCCTCTGACCAGTGAGATGGTCTAGAGGGCCTTCCATGATGTTGCAAGGACTCTTCTTCTTCTTCTTCTTCTTCATCCTCTTCATCAATCTCTCTGACAGAGACTGGGATTATTTGGTTATCAGCTTCAGCAGCTGGGATTATTTGGATCTCTTTACCCTTAAGCAGGGGAGAGAACTATCTGGTCAGAAAATGAAAAAGATTAGTTTATTTTAGGGAAAGAAGAGAGATAAAGGCTAGAAAGAAACAGGGGTTGGATTTTTTATAGAAAGATAAGGGAACAAGAGTAAGGCATACCTGAGAAGGATTCTCCTCAGGTAGTGAAATCATCTTCAGGGTTCCCTCAGCAGATGCACCTTTGCTTTGGGAAGGGGTTTCTGAAGGTGTCTCTTGTCTCCCCCCTGCTTTGATAACTTCTTTCGAAGCTATCGCGGATGAAGTGACGGCTGAAGAACACCATAAGGATTGATCTTCTTCATCGTCATCATCATCATCTTGATGAGGTTCTTCCTCTTGATCTTCAAGATCAAGGGCTTCATCATCTTCTTCCTCTTCTTCATCATCTACTAGATCAGCGATGGAAGGAGGGGTTTTTTCAGCAGTTATCTCCCCCTCAACATGAAAGGGAGTTTCCTTCAGTTGTTCCTCAGCTTCAGCTTCTTTCTCCTTATTTTCTTCAGATGCCTTCTCCCCCTCTTTGGCATTATCATTGAGGGAGAGATCTTTGGAAGGAGTAGAGATTTCAGCGGTGGATAACTTCTGGACTTCAGCCTCCAGTCCTTTGAGCCGGTCTTCAAGTACAGGGATAACAGACGTAGCTTGATGAATAAACTCCACAGCTACGTCTAAAGTGGTGCGATCGTCTTCTGTAAATGAAGGAGCAGGAGTTGGAGCTGGTTCCTTCAGGCTGGAAAGGATCTGCTGAAGAAGGACTTCACAGGCATCAATCTTTGTAGTCAGAGCTGCAAACTGTTCCTGTGAGTCTTCCTTGACTTTGTCAATCGCTTCTTGGAGAGTAGCGAGTTGAGAAACGTCAGCTTTGGAGGCGCAGGTGGCAGTCAGCGTCTTTAGTGTTTCACCAGCTGATTGAACAGCGTTGGTGGTGTTGTTGAGAGAGGCAGTCATAGAGTCCACCTTTGCACTCAGAGTGTTGACATTGGTGTCAACAGTAGTCAAACTAGGACCTGAAATATAAGTTAGTTTTTGAGAAACAGGATTATATGGTGAGTTGGGAGAAGTGTTTAAGGTTATAGGGATACCTGAATTATCAAACATTTTGTAGAATTGTAAGGATTCCTCAAAAGATTGATGTTCAGGTCCTATGGGTCCAAACTGTGGTTGAGTAGAAATAGAAGGAGGGTTAGAGATCAAAGAAATAGAAGGACGAGAGATGGGGATAGAAGTAGGGTTGGGGTAGTTACCGTAGGGGTCACTTCTGGAGGAGGAGGGACCGAGACGATTGGCGGTGTCACTGTTGTTGTGACAGCGACCGTAGTCGCTGGCACGGTTGATGTGGGTATCGCTGAGGATGTGGAGGAGAGACCCACGAAAGCATCTAAGGATGTTTGTTGAGAAGCATCCTTAGGTCTTGAACTAGTGTAACTTTTCTCCTTGGTTACCTTGGCCTTCTTCGAAGGACCAAGGGAACCAGCTGATGGTCGTTTGGAAGGTGTAGCGGCAGGGATAGCAGAAGAAAGAACCTCCTGCGTGGCCGCTGAAGACGAAGAATTTAGGAGAGAGAGACGGGAGCGTAGTTCAGAGATACTTACCTCGTTGGGGAGCGTTTTGAACTCCAGGGATCGCTGACCCACTTTCGGAAAGGATGCATCCGCATTAGTGGGGTAAGTAGAAGAGTAGAGGAACTTCAAGTACGTGCAAATGAAGCGTACGTAGGGGACCTTGGGATCCCTCTCGGTCTTCTCTATCTTTGACTTTAAGTCGTCAAAGATAGCTGTTGCGTAGTCGAAGTTTTTCCCAGCGATCACTGAGTAAGCCATCTGGACCTGAATCTTGCTGGCTTGGTCCAGTGACCCACTCTTCCCACTCATACACTGGATGATGCGAGAGAAGATGTAGTTGAGCTGGGAAGGCATCAGTGCCTTCTTCACAAGAGTCAGCTTCTTGTTTGGAATCATAGTCCTTGGTTTGGGTTCCCAAGCGTATTCCATGGCATCCAGGAATTGGATGAGTTCAGCGTCAGTTGGCAGGGCGTCGAATCCATTCCTGGGCTTGTCAGGAAATCGAAGAGCTTTCCTTAGTCCTAAGGCAATCATCATCCCTGATCCAAGTTCAGTGTTGAAGGAGATGGAAGGGACCAGATCACCCCTTTTGTTGGTGATCGAGGCTTCTTCAGCAGTAAACCAGAATTGCTGGAGAAGAGCTTTAGAGGGTGTTGGATCCACAGTGATAGCGTAAGCAATGCAGGATTGCTTCAGAAACATTGCAGCTTCCTTCAGATGAGGGTACTTGACACCATCAAAATCGAGGCGAATAAGATGATTGTTCTTTGGGAGCTTTGAGTCAGAAATGGCGAACTTGACATTCTTTGAGGTGATAAGTGCAGATTGAGCCATTCTGAATTATGAGTAGATAAACGAGTAGAAGAAAGGTTTTTAGTCTAAAAATAAAGAAAATTTGCTAGTTTCTATTTGAGGAAAGAAACGTAGAAAATCAACATATTTGTAGAGTAAAACAGTTTATCTTAGAACAAGAAGAAAAACCAAAGATTTTGAATAAAGAAAATCAAAGTAAAATGGTTTTTTTAAAGAATAAAATCAAAAATGAAGATGATTTTATGAGATTAGAATCTTATAAACCCATAAATGGAGTTTTATGTAACAAGATTTAAGAAAAGAATAAGAAGAAGATCAAGAATAACCTGTTGATCTTCAAAGAGGATGATGCAAATGCTTGAAAGTGCTAGTATGCTTGAGAGTAAATTCTTGCTTTGAAAGTATTTGCAGAAGGCGTAAAAATTATAAGAATGGAAAAACATTCTTTTTATACGTGAAAGAGAGGAGAGAGTGTGTGAGAGAAGTGGGAAAACAAATGCTCATCATGACATGGACACGTCCCACGAAGTTGATTGGATGGAAGGGCAACGGACGGACGTGTCAGAAAAGACATGTCGTGGATTGTCGGTTCAAATGACGTCATAGAAGATAGACTGTTCATTTTTCCGTTTTGAAATTATCACTGAAGAAAAGTCAGGGATAGATTTTCTTTTTAAGTATCACTGACAAGAAATATCAGTGATTAATGTATTTTTCAAAAAGCTTTTAATCATTTGAATAATGTTCAGTTATTAAAGTTTATATTTTGAAAAACATCTTAACTGAATGAAGATTCAGTTGTAGGGTTTGAGAAAACATACCTGATAGTCAGAATGTTTATCAGAGAGATGATAAAAGGGGAGCTTATGATTACTGACACAATGCATGAACGCTGAAGATTTATTCTTCAAGATTCAACATTCCAAGCTCACTGATGAGAAAGTTGAACCTTGTCTCATCAAGAGGTTTGGTGAATAAATCAGCAAGCTAAAAGTCAGTAGGGATAAAGTGAAGTTCAATATCACCATTCATCACATGATCTCTGATAAAGTGATATCTGATCTCTACGTGTTTCATTTTTGAATGTAGCACTGGATTATTTGCTATAGTGATAGCACTAGTGCTGTCGCAATAGATAGGAATCTTTGATAGCTGAAGATCATAATCTAATAGTTGATTTCTTATCCATAAGATCTGAGAACAACAGCTTCCAGCGGCTACGTATTCAGCTTCAGCTGTGGAAGTGGATACTGATTTTTGCTTTTTGCTTGTCCAACTTACCAGCTTTCCTCCCAGGATTTGACATCCACCAGTGGTACTCTTTCTGTCAAGTTTACAGCCTGCAAAATCACTATCAGAATAACCAGTTAGATCGAACCCTGAGTCTTTGGGATACCAAAGACCGAGGTTAGGAGTTCCCTTCAGATATCTGAAGATTCGCTTAACAGCGATCAGATGGGATTCCTTGGCTTCAGATTGATAGTGTGCACATAAACAAGTAGAGTACATAATGTCAGGTCGGCTTGCTGTAAGATACAGCAGGGAGCTTATCATTTCTCTATAGGCAGTGACATTAACAGGTTTTCCAGAAGGATCTTTGTTAAGTGTCAGGGGTGGTGCCATAGGAGTTTTCATCGCTGAAGTTTGAGTAAGATCAAACTTCTTCAGCATATCTTTAACATACTTACCTTGGCAGTAAAAGTACCTTTGTCAGATTGTTTAATCTGAAGACCAAGAAAATATGTCAGTTCACCCATCATACTCATTTTATATTCTTTCTTCATTCTTTCAGCGAAGCGAGTACACAGAGATGGGTTAGTAGAACTAAATATTATGTCATTGACATATATTTGTACAAGAATTATATGACCTTTTATCTTTCTGAAAAATAACGTATTATCAATCTTGCCACGTTCAAAATTTTTAGAGATAAGAAAAGATGAGAGAGTGTCATACCAAGCACGAGGGGCTTGTTTTAGACCATAGAGAGCCTTATCCAATTTATAAACATAATTTAGATACTTAGAGTCATAAAACCCTGGAGGTTGTTCTACATAGACTTCTTCATTCAGCTTTCCATTTAGGAACGCTGATTTTACGTCCATTTGATAAACAATGAAGTCTTTATAGACTGCATAAGCTAAGAATAGTCGAATTGCTTCGAGCCTGGCCACAGGGGCAAAGGTTTCATCATAGTCTATGACTTCCTCTTATCTGTATCCCTGAGAAACAAGTCGAGCCTTGTTGCGGGTTACAGTTCCATGTTCATCAAACTTGTTTCTAAACACCCATTTGGTGCCTATAACAGTTTTATCAGATGGTCTAGGAACGAGATTCCAAACTTTGTTTCGAGAGAATTCAGTCAGCTCTTCTTGCATAGCGCTGACCCAGTTTGGATCTCTGAGGGCATCATCAGTCTTCTTGGGTTATATTAAAGAAAGAAAGTTGACGAAGAGACATATATTACCTGAGATTCGTCGTGTCTGAATATCTGCATCTGGATCACCGAAAATTTGATCTATTGGGTGATCTCTATTCCATCGCTGAGCAGGAGCATGATCGCTCAACTCAGAGGTTGGATCAACAATTGGGATGTTTACTGATGAGGACGTTTGAGGTTCATCAGCAATTAACTGTTGAGTAGTGGACAGACGGTTGTTATCAGAGAGGTTTTCAGACAGAGGTAGATCTGATGGTGGCAAAGTGTTTAGAGGTTCAGCTGAAACCCATGAGTTGGATTCAGCGCTAGGAGGTATAATGTTTGGATCATCATCAACGGCTGGAGGATCTGAATGCTGATGATTTGAGAAGAAGGGTTCAGTTTCTCTGTAGTGAGAGAACATCCAAGCATTTAATTCTTCATTGTCAGTGATTGGTTTAGAGTTCGCTGAGCGAGTTTCATCAAATGTGACATGAATTGTTTCTTCCACAAATTGTCTTCTTTTGTTGAAAACTCTATAGGCTTTGGAGATGGAGGAATATCCTAGAAATATTCCATCATCAGCTTTTGGGTCGAACTTCCCAAGTTAATCTCTGTTGTTTAAGATATAACACTGACAACCAAAGATATGAAGGAAACTGATAGAAGTCTTCCTTCCATGAAAAAGTTCATAAGTTGTTTTCCCAAATCGCTTTACTATCAGCGATCTGTTTTGAGTAAAACATGCAGTGTTTACAGCTTCTGCCCAAAATTGAGTAGGTAGATGAGAATCGCTGAGCATTGATCTAGCAGCTTCAATGATCGTTCTGTTTCTTCTTTCAGCGACTCCATTTTGCTGAGGTGTTCTTACTGAAGAGAAGTTATGAGAGATTCTCTTATTCTCAAAGAAGTTGTTCAGGGAACTGTTTTTGAATTCAGTTCCATGATCACTTCTTATTGAACAAATAGTAAGATTATTCAGCACTTCCATCTTTTTAACAAAAGATATTAGTTCTTCTGGAGTATCACTCTTACAACGAAGAAAGATAACCCTGGTATAACGAGAGAATTCATCTACAATGACAAGCGTATATTTCTTTCCAACTATTGATTGGATGTTGACAGGGCCGAACAGATCCATAAGCAAGAGCTGAAGAGGACTTGTCACTGAGGAAACTTGTTTAGAATTGAAACTAGCTTTTGTTTGTTTTCCTTTTTCACATGCTGAGCAGAGAGATTCTTTTGCATATGAGTGCTGAGGAAGACCAGAAACCAGTTCCTTAGATGAGAGAGAATTCAGGGTTTTGAAGTTTAGATGAGAGAGTCTTTTATGCCATAGCCAGTTGACATCAGAAGAGGCCTCAGAGAGAAAACATAAGTTTTCAGTGATAGTAGAGTCCATATCTATTACATAGACACTTTTTCTGCGATAACCACTGAGAGCAAGTTTTCCTTTCTCATCCACCACTGAACATGCTTTCTTAGAAAAGCGAACTTCGTAGTCTTTATCACATAGCTGACTGATGCTCAGAAGGTTATGCTTCAGTCCATCTACATAAGTGACTCTTCGAAAGGTAGTTGTCCCATTGCTGAGGACACCAAACCCTCGGGCATATCCTTTTCCATTTCCACCGAAGGTCACAGAGGGACCTTTCTCTTCCTTGTATTCAGTGAGCAGGTCTTTTTGTCCAGTCATATGACGAGAACATCCACTATCGAGATACCAGATGCCCTTTGATCCCTGCACACATAAGAAAGATTAAGCGTTGTTTGGTACCCACTTTTCAATGGGTCCTTTAGAGTTAGTGGATAAGGAAGTTTCAGCAGTCTTCTCAGCAGATGAAGATTCAGCTTCAGTGGTGATCTTCACTTTGGTTAATTTCTTAACCTTAGTGGTATTCTTCACCTTGGTCGATTTTTCAACTTTGGTGACCTTCTCAGCTTTAGAGGCATTTATCTTCACTTTAGCTGTTTTATCAGCTTTAGTGGCAGTTGGACATTTGCTTGCAATATGATTAGTAAAACCATAGTGATAACATTTTCTGTATTTGAAAGTGGTTTTAGTACCAGAAGTAGGTTTTGCAAGTTTAAGATGAGCAGGACCAGGTCCGAGAAGGCTTTTCTCATGAGATCTGGGAGGAATTTTCATTTCTTCAGATATCGTGGATTTAAGATCAATCTTTAGCTTTGGAGGACAGAGATCAAAGATTTCTATCATAGAGCTAGAGGATTGATTTGCTGAAGGTTTAGAAGGAACTTTCAGCTTTGCTTTCCTGGTAGCCTTCTGAGGATGAAGAATGGATTTTCCTTTATCCGCAGACTTAGTGTCTTTGGATTTTTCCTCAGGGATAGAATTAGAAGAAGAACAAGGATAAAACTGATTATAAGAAGTGTCAAAGAAAGAAGTAACAAACGTTCCAAACTTAAGCGAGGAACTTTCTTCTTTAGGCTCATCCTATGGTGTCCAGAAGCCAAGACCAGTTTTATCACTTTCAGGAGTTTGAGCATTTATTATCTCAGAGATCTTTGTTGATGATTTGCACCATTTTTCAACATGAGCCTTTTCTGCTTTTAGAGCAGCGATGGCTTGTTCGTGTTCAATGCTGATGATTTCATTTATAATGACTTGTTCTTTCAACTTTTCTTCTAAAAGATTTAGTTCTCTGATCTTTTCATGACATTTCTCTAGATCTTGAGTTAAATGAACATTTTTATTCTCAGCTTGAGTTTTGTCGTTTAGAGCATTATAAAGGTCAATCGTCAGCACATCAACAGCGCGACTTCTCTCAGCTTCAAGCAGAGAGGGATTTGTGGAGATAGATACCTGAGATGATATGTAGCTCATAGAAGTTTCAGATGGTTCTTCTATTTCTTCTTTAATCTCGGCCATGAGGCAAAGATTAGCGACTTCTTCTTCATCAGAACTTGATTCTTCTGATTCAGCCCAGTCATGTTCTTCAGCGATGAGACCTTTACCTTTTCGCTTGTAGCTTTTCAGCTTTTGATATTTGTTCTTCAGCTTTAGGTATTTGTCGTCACTGGATCTTCTTGCAGTAGAAGGTTTGAAGACCTTTTTCGACCTGCACTCACTAGCAAAGTTTCCAATCTTTTCACAGTTATAGCAAGTAGCAGTAGCCTTATCAACAGGCGTTGATTTTGGCTTTTCAGTGAGAGAGAGAGTCTTACTTCTTCGGAAGTTGCTCTTTCTTGCAAATATCTTAAAGGAGTTTGTCAAGAGTGCTAAGGACTCATCAAACTCTGAAAGATCAGGGTCTGATAGATCCTCAGATTCAGAATCTAACTCAGTGATGCTGAGAGTAGATCGCTGAGATGGAATTATCTCTGAAGAGACTAAAGCAACAGGAGTGCTTTTGGAGTCTTTAGAATCTTTTACAAGATTTTTCTTCAGGAGATTCGATTGCTCATAGTTGAGCAATATTCCATATAGAGTGCTGAGAGAAAGAGAATTTAAGTCTTTTGTAAGCTTAAGACATATTGAATAACTGTCCCAGCTTTCAGGAAGACATTCTAAGAATTTTGTTAGGACCTCAGAATTAGAATAGGTCCTACCAACAGTTCTTAGGTCAATGATTAAGCAGTTAAACCGCTGATGAACGTTAGAGAGAGATTCATTCTTACCAGCGATGAAAATTTCATACTGTCTTACCAAGTTAATCTTACGAGTTTCTTGGATTTCAGTGGTGCCCTCATATTGAACACATATGGTTTCCCACATTTCTTTAGAAGTTTTCAGATGCATGATGGAATGGAAAACTTCATCAGGCAGAGCCATTGAAATAATGGTCTTTGCTCTTGCATCTATTCCTACCTTCTTTTTATCTTCATCACTCCACTGTCTTATTTCCTTAACGATATATCGTTCAGGGACAACTTCTGTGGTGGCAGTAGCAGGAACTGCAGCTATAATTCTAACAGGTTCATAGGGTCCATTTTCTATATATTCAGGTATAGTAGGATCTGCACCTTCAAGACATAGCATCATTCGATTTTTCCATAGAGAAAAGTTATCTCTGCTAAATCGAGGAGGTTTAGAAAGTGAACCATTATCATAGTAGTTTGTATTTGTGTTAAGTGCCATTTAGAATAGCAAAGAAGAGAATAAAGCAAGATCTTGTTTATTAGATTAAACAAACTGCTCTGATACCACTTGTTGGTCCCTAAGGTGCTTAACAAGTTTATAGAAGGTGGGGGGGGGGGGGTTGAATACAAACACAAGATTTAAAGTTTAATAAATTGTTTATTGATAAATCAAATACAATTTACAAGTTTGTTGCGGAATAAGATTAAAACAGACTCAATCTAAACAAACATTAAGAAACACTAAGATGGTTGCACAAGAAATTCAGAGAATGGGGGATTAAGAGATATAGAAAACAAGGGTTTCTATATGGGGTTTAAGGATTGAGCACACTTTAGATGAAGGGGTGATCTTCCTATTTATACCCTATGCATTAAATGCATGGCAGGGTACTTTACACGTGGTGTTCACTGATTGGCTTTGGTAGTCTGACTTTTGGGAGACATGCTTTCGGCCGGACAATGAACAGTGTAGTTGACAGAGGTGTTGTACGAATTGTGGCAGAGACATGTCCGTTCTGACACATCGTACTAGTTTGTGCAAGGATAGACAAAAGGAAACTTGAGACATAAGCTAAGTGATCATTTAATCGCTGAGTATCTCTTTCTTCAGAGATATCAAGAGTTCAGCGATCGCTGAAGCTTTTCCTCATGTTTCTTCGCGTATAAGTAGATTCGTCTGTGCTTCACTGATATCCGCATCAGGTCACTAGTAGACTTGTCTTTGTTCAGCAACTTCGTCTTCGATTCAGCTATGAACATCTGTTGACGCGAGACTTGTCTTCAGGGATTACGTTACTATTTACATCAGAAACTATCAGAGATACTGAACAAGATCAGTTTGATCACTGATAATGACACACTAATACATACTAGATGTTTATAAGAATACTATCAACGATAACTGAACAGACTCAGTCTGATCGCTGATGGTGAAACACTAATACATATTAAAACGTAATTTTCAGTAAGTATAGAAAATGGTCGTTATCAAATCACTGAGAGAGTTTGGATCAACACTCAATTTTTTTGTAATTTTTAATATTTATTTAATCTATTTAGTTGATTTCATAATGTGATTCATTTATTAGGGTCGTTATTTGACATAAATTAAATCATCAAATACATGTTACAATCAAATCATGAATATCATTATATATATATATATATATAATTAAAACCCAAACACAATGACGTGACACATTGTTATAGTAGAATTGCTTATAATTTTTTTTTCCTGAAATTTCTATTTTTCTGATTGAATTTATTAAAGACTTTTTTTGTCCCTGTATGGAAAATGTAAGTTTTATTATGAGTGAGATTTTCTTGATAATTTTATGTTATCCAACCTATTCATCTCCTATCTAATTATTGCTCTTTTAATCTCTCAATTATTCTTCTCTATTCAGTTATAATTTTTCATCTTCTTCTCATGGTACACCTCTCTAATAATCACTCTCTTAATCTCACAATTCTTCCTCTCTAACCGGTTATAATTTTGTGGAGGCAATTTGCATTTATGTTGATTTGAGATATCATTCAAAAAGACAAAATCATAGTATGGGTTTTTGCTAATGTACTATTGTATTTCGTCTTTTGATTCCTTTCTACACAACACATCCTCACTTCTTGAAACCAAATGAAACTTCAATTGAAGACATTCACATTAAAGTTGGAATTATACAAGCATATGAATCCCTTTTTTTTTTGTGTGTGGATAAACTGACATATGAATCCTTGATGAAAGCATATATAAATTGAACATAATAAGGTAAATTTTTTTAAGCATATGTAGAACATAAAAAGGTAACTATTTTTTCTTTATGTATCCATGAACTTGGTAAACTTTATGCTAGAATATTTCTGTATTAATGCTACAAGAGTGTATCAAGAAACGTGGGTTTTGGTTTTTTTAGATTGATAATATTTCATATGGTTTTTAAAATATCGATGTTCATCAGTCTATTGGGATTTTTCCTTCTTTAACATTGTTACTATTATTACAGAGAGTACTTACAGACTTTGGGGTGACTACAAAAGTTAGAAGACTGTTTTGAGCAAATGTTAGTGCATATATTTGTTGGATACAAGATCATGAAAGCTGAAGACTGAAAGTCAAGCAAGTCAAAGCTCAAGTCAAACTCTCAAGCATAAAAGTCAAAGCCTATTTGTAATAAAAGTCAAAGTCAAAGTGTTGTATTTTGTTTTAGTGTTTAGTTGTGTTTTTATTTTGTCCCGCGTGTGTTAAATAGGGATATGACTTTAGTTTGTGCAGAAGTCTTGTAAGAAGTGCGCAGACATATTCTAGAGATAGAAATATTCAGAGTCCTCTGTATACGAATTCCTTAAATCGAATTGAAACAGGTTGATTGTTCAATTGATTTTGAATTGTATTTGTGATTAATTGTGATTAGAACTTGAAATCTTGGGAATAATAATTGGTATTAGAGCAGAGTTAAATCAAAATCATCAAGAAAATGGACACTCGCACTGTTCTTTGAGTTTATGATCGAGTCTTGATTTTCTAGAGTTTAATTGGAGTTGTAATTGGTTCAATTGTGTTCGTGTAAGTGTTTAGAATAATCTTGTACAGGTTTGTTGGAGTATTGCACTGTAATTGTGATCAATTTGTGAGATTTTACGTTTTTAGAGTTCACGGGTTTAAACGCACTGTAATTGAATCAATTTGTATGGTTGAATGTTCTTTATTTAAATTCTTTGTTTGTAATCGATTCTAGGTGTAAAAGTGGTCGAATTGTCAAAGTTTTGGATCAAATATCAAAGGTTTGATAGGATTTTGACTTGATAAGAGTGTTATTTTGTCGAAGATCTGAAGAACTCACATAATCATCAAGAACTCGCATTTAGAACTCGCAGATCAATAGATTTCGCATATTGTTTTTGTCTGAAAATTTCATAAGTATAGAATTCGCATTATAGTGTTATGCGAAATGTGCTGAATTCGCATATGTGTGTTGTGAGAATTCCTCAGAATTCGTACATGCTTGTGTACGAAAAGCCAGAAGTCGCATAGATCGTTTATACGAAAAGTATCTTGAAAAATTCTCCAAGGAAAGAATTCGAATAATGCTTGTGTGCGAAAAGTGAAGAACTCACAAATAGTTACATACGAATTCCTAAGAATTCGCATTGTGCTTTATGCGAATTGTTCAGATTTCACATAAGAGTGATATACGAATTCCTCAAAATTTGCATAAGAAGTGTTAAAGTTTTCTAAGTACAGAATTCGCATACTTCTGTTGTGCGAAAAGTTGTTGCGAAAAGTGAATTTTCAAATTTTTTCTAAGTTCAGATTTCGCATAGTGTTGTATGCGAATTATTGGAACTCGCATATAACCACGTGCGAATTCCATAGTGTGCTAATTCTGAAATTTGCTTGTGTGCGAATTGTGGCCTACGAATTCTGTGTGCGAATTCTGTGTGCGAATTGTGCTTGGCTTATTATAGTGTGCGAATTCCATACTTGGTAATTTTTTGGAAATTTTAATTTTTGAAATTTCTAAGTTTTTCTATATCTTGATTTCTATTGAACTAACGATCATTTCAAGTTCTTATTGAAAACAGTTTTTGAAAACAAAATGACTTCAAGGGAAACATTAGCCATTGGTACAGACGTAAAGCCTCCGGTGCTATTCAAAGGCGAATACGAACAATGAAAGGACCGCTTCCTGGACTTCATAGACTGCAACGATCTGGGTGATTATATTCGTTTATCTCTCAAGGAAGGTGTCGGTCCAACAATACTTATATCAAGTTTTATAGAAACAACACAATAAGATTACCAACCTATATTGATTATAACAAATGGTTACAAGGTTGATCGATTCAAGCTTGGATTATGTGTTCTCTGTTTTCTCTCAAATACACCTTTAAGCGTGTGTTTGTATGTGTTCTGATAATATCATATCTATTAGAGAGATTGAGATACTCAACTAATCTAACTAGTGTGTTGAACACACTACCTAGAATAATATCTAGATATTAGATCTAGATATTATATCTAATAAAAACTAAACTAGAAACTAACTAATAACTTTATCTAACTAAGTTAACTAAATCTAATATCTATTAGAAATAGATATTTATACTAAGTTAACTATTACAATAACAAACAATTACATTGACATTTATTACAAACGACATAGACTTTAATATCGAGAGTCGACTTTCCGGCTTTAGCTTCAGATTGCGATCTTCAGTTTGGATGATCTTGAATCCAATGAGACTGTGTTCTAACAATCTCCCCCTTTGGATCAAGATCATTACGAAAATGATGTAGCAATTTGATCTTCTCTTTCAGCTCAGAAGATGCAATCTCTTTTTCTAGCTCTGAAATCAGCATGTCTTCAATCTAACAATCTCCCCCTTTGAAGAGTGGACGTGATTCTTGAAACATGTGATCTTTGCCATTTCTTGTGTAGTCATTCTCCCCCTTTTTGATGATAAGTGTAACGAGTTCATCAAAACTTTATGTAAGAAATGTCCTTCAGTTAGAGCCCCTGATTCGTCAATTCATAAGAGATTCATCTAGATCTTTGCAAATCCAGAAAAATGTGTCCTGAATCAACTAATGAATCAGTTAGAATGCCTGTCAGTAACACTAAGTCACTAAGTGTAACGAATACACATTGGAAAGGAGCTGTTTGATGTTGACTCCCCCAGGGCTTCCATTTAATCATCGAAACACCACAAAGGTTATTTCTATAAACGTTATGACAAAGAAACTAATTCCTTGTGTGTTCGTGCTTGTGTTAGAAAGAATTAAGCACGGATGATTGCTTATAGGTTCAAAAATTGTGTAAACCACTGAGACAACAGTAAGTTAAACACAGACTCAATGTGTATGATTGAAGTGCGAAGGTGGGGCAAACTTCCTTCTTTTCAATATCCATATTTTCCAAATGAAAACCAGATAGCATATGTGCTGCTTCCCCTTAGAAAATGTGAAACACTTTCTTGTTGAGAAGAAAATGAGTAGATAGTGAGGTTTGATCAAGAGTTGGCATGAGTTAGTTGCCTGTTTCAATAATGTTCACCAAAGAATTGTGAATCACTAGTAATGTGGCTACCCGGCTCAGAAAAAGTTGGTGCAGAGTTGTGATATTCTTTTAACTCTGTTCTCACACGCTCTTTCTTTTAAACGTTTTACTTACTCTAATCATACTCATTTCTTTTCGTTTTGGACACTCAATCACTAAGGATTAACTTCGTGGGTAGAAATCACTGGTGAAGGTGATTCCATAGAAGTTGTGTTAATTCCTAACACAATGATTCCTTGTTTTCTTATGATGCACGTGATGCTCAGCTTGGTTTAACTATTTCAGTTAAAGCACAATTTAGATCATGAAAACATTTAAAATTACACTCCCAAAATATAAAATCTGTTGAAAAATCGGGAAGTGGTTTGAACATTAAAAACAATGTTTTCCAATGATTGAAAGTTGTCCTTCTTTCAACCATATATGAGATGAAGATAAAGAATTATACCTTTACGTACGATCTTCCATCTCGTGAAGCGAAGCTTTAAGTCATAAACATATGAACTTGTAAGCTTCTCTCAAAAATTCTGCAAAAGTCTTATGTCAAGTCAAAGTAAAATTTATTCACTTAAATTGAAAAGACAAAAAGCAGTAACACTTTTAAAGTACGAGTTCTGATCAGAAATAATCAGAAGTCATATCCGTACTCCCCTTTTGTCTTGAATAGCTCCCCCTAAAATCTTGCATTACAAAAAAAATCTGACATTAAAAGGTACATGCACAAATTTTATGAGCTCCCCCTCGAAGTAATATTGACCAGATGTCAATTTCTTCTCATTCTCCCCCTCGGATCATGAACAGAATATAGAAGTGCAGATATCAATCAGAGTTAAGAATTTAGAAAACTTCTATAGGTAACCACTTATTAGATTTTAAGATTTAGCATACCAAGCTTAGAGATAAGAAAATTGAACCTCTTTTCATCTAAGGGTTTGGTGAACAAATCGGCAAGTTGATAATCAGTTTTTACAAAGAAAAGTTCAATTGTTCCTTTTTCAACATGATCTTTAATAAAATGATACCTGGCATCTATGTGCTTGGTCTTGGTGTGTTGAACAGGATTCGCTGATATTGCGATGGCGCTCTTGGAGTCACAATATATCGGGATCTTGTTGAAGTGGAAACCGTAGTCGCGCAATTGAGTTCTCATCCATAAGACCTGAGAACAGCAGCTAGCAGCAGCTACATATTCTGCTTTGGCCGTGGAGGTTGAAACACAATTTGCTTTTTCGATGCCCAACTGACTAGCTTGTCACCGAGGAACTGTACATGTCCCGACGTGCTCTTCCTGTCTAACATACAACCTGCATGATCTGCATTTGTGTAGGCTGTTAGTTCAAAACTAGTATCTTTAGGATACCACAGACCAAGATCTGCAGTGCCCTTTAGATACCTAAATATGCGCTTCACAGCAGACATATGGATTTCTTTAGGATTGGCCTGATGTCTTGCACATAAGCATGTTGAAAACATTATATCTGGCCTACTAGAAGTAAGATACATTAAAGAACCTATCATCCCTCGATAAGTCCTAACATCAACAGCCTTTCCCGAAGGATCGGTGCCAATCTTAGTACCTTGTGCCATTGGGGTACCAATCGGTTTTGAATTTTCCATTTGGAACTTCCGAAGAATATCCCTAATGTATTTCGATTGATTGATAAAAATACCCGATGAAAATTGTTTTACTTGTAAACCGAGAAAGAAATTCATCTCTCCCATCAAATTCATCTAAAATCTAGACACCATAAGGTTTGCAAAATTCTTACAGTACTTAGTATTTGTAGAACCAAAGATAATATCATCTACATAGATTTGAATTAAAATGATATTGCCTTTTTCCTTTTTGATAAACAAAGTGGTATCCACCGTACCTTTTGAAAACCCAGACTTGACTAGAAAAGTGGAAAGGACATCATACCAGGCTCGAGGTGCTTGTTTCAGACCGTAGAGTGCTTTGTCGAGAATGTAAACATGATTCGGATTCTCTTGATTGACAAAACCTTCTGGCTGAGAGACGTAGACTTCCTCCTTCAGAATTCCATTCAGGAATGTTGTCTTCACGTTCATTTCAAAGACCGTGAAGTTCTTGTGGGCTGCGTAGGCTAGAAACATTCTGATTGCCTCTAATCGCGCCACAGGAGCATATGTTTCGTCATAGTCTATTCCTTCCTCTTGTCTGTATCCTTTGGCTACTAGTCTTGCCTTATTTCGGATAATGGTACCATCTTTGTCTTTCTTTATCTTGAAAACCCATTTCGTACCTATAATGGTTTTACCTTTAGGCTTTGGTACGAGTCTCCAGACTTGAAGTGCATCGAACTGATTTAGCTCTTCTTGCATTGAGATCACCCATTTTGGATCAGCAAGTGCTTCTGATACTCTCATTGGCTCGAACTTGCTCAGAAAGGAGTCATGCATGCACATGTTCATTGATGTTGACCTAGTTTGCACTGGTTTTGATGGATCGCCAATGATCTGGCTTATCGGGTACTCTTTGGTCCATTTATGTTCATGAGGCAATGGATTATATGAATGTATGTCAATTATACCATCTATAAATCCAATTGTACCTTCTTCGGTTTGTTCAGGAGGGACGATGGTTTCAGTTGAAGTGGCAGGTTCAGAAGGCTCAGCAGGTACAACTTGATCTGGCTGTAGATTGATCTGTACAGAATCTCCTACTGTTGCAACTACTTCTGTCTCTTTATCATTTGACACTTCTTCAACTGTTATAGTCGGCATTTGAATTGTAATTTCTTGTTGAATCGGGGCGTTTGATTCAATAGAGTCATCTGAACTGGTTGGATGATTAGTCGTTAAGTCTTCCATCCTGTCAACCACAACAGATTTCTTTACATTAGATCCAAGAAATTCATCATAAAACAATTCAAATAATAAATCTAAATCAGATAAATGTTTAGTTGAAGTTGAAGCTTCGTCTAATTTATTCTGTTGAGACGCAGGTTCTGGACTGAGTTTCCCAGAAGCTAGTACTCCGGTTATAACGGGTTCTGAACGTTGTTGTTCGGAAGCCATTTCTTCATCAAAGGTGACGTTGATGCTTTCAATCACCGTTCTTAACTTTTTCAGATAAACTCGGAATGCAGTTGATGTCGAGGAATATCCAATGAAGATCCCTTCATCCGCCTTAGCACTGAACTTAATAAGATTCTCCCTATCATTTAGAACGAAACACTTACACCCAAATATATGGAAATATTTGATTGTCGGTGTTCGGTTGTTGATTAATGCATAAGGAGTCTTCTTGAATCTTCGATGTATCATGGAATGATTATGTGTGTAGCACACGGTCGAAACAACTTCTGCCCACAAAAATAGAGGTAAGTCTGATTGACTTAGCATAGTACGAGCAGCCTCGACTAGCGTACGATTTCTTCTTTTGACCAATCCATTTTGTTGAGGCGTACGAGCAGCAGAGTATTGATGTGAAATCTCGACAGATTCGAGATATTCTTCAACTTTGTTGTTCTTGAACTCTGTGCCGTTATCTGTTCGTAGAAACTTGACCGGTTTCTGCAGATTCACCTGGGTCGTCTTTAGGAATGTGATGAGAATATCTGGTGTTTCATCCTTTGAACGTAGAAACTTGACCCATGTGTATCGCGAGTAATCGTCCACGATCACGAGTATGTACTTCTTTCCGCCTAGACTCTTAGTTCCCATCAGACCGCATAGATCCATATGCAATAACTCTAACGGAGTGCTTGTACTCGGTTCCGACTTTGGTTTATGAGGTGCCCTCTTCATCTTTCCCTTTTCACAAGCTTCACAAAGATGTTCTCTTTCGTATTTGAGCTCTGGAAGTCCTTTGACGAGCTTTCCACTGACCAGATTGTTGATGTACCTGAAGTTGAGGTGAGAGAGCCTTCGATGCCATAACCAACTTTGTTGCATCGATGCTTTCGTCATTAGACAAACTTGCTTGTCAGTCTGGACATTTGATAGATTGATTGTGTAGAGGTCTGATTCTCGAGTACCGACCAAGAGTTCTTCGCCTTCTTTATTGCGAACTGAACATCTCTTGGGTTTGAAGTTGACCTCTAAGTCTTTGTCACAAAATTGGCCTATACTGAACAAGTTATGTCGTAAGCCTCCTACATAGCTCACCTTTTTGATAGTGACATTTTCATGTTGTACATCACCATATCCCATGATTGGAGAAAACTGGTCGTTGCCAAATCTTATTGTTCCGCAGTATTTGTCTTTAAAATTGGACAGTATCTCTTTTTGCCCTGTCATGTGCTTGGAACATCCGCTGTCCCAAAACCATGTATGACTAGTCTGCATAAGAGAAATTAGAAATTTAGATTTGTATGTGACAACATTGGAATATTCACTTTGATCATCGAAGTGCGGGTCTTGAACTGATTTGTTCAAAAGCCTATTTTGACTTTGATGTTCGGGGTTTGAACTTCATTATCCAAAAACCTATTTTGACATTGAAGAACGAGTCCTGATCTGTACATAATCAGAAGTCGAATTCTCTTTAAGCTTTGTGTGCCTGCAACACAGATTTAGCTTTGGGTACCCACTGGAATTTGGGTCCTGTTGTGTTAGCACAAGATTTTGGTACCCATTTCCAATTGGGTCCTCTTTTCTTTTGAAATGTATGAGAAGGATTAGTATGAGATGAATGCACATGGTAATTTTCAAACCAATCTCCAGAATCTTGACAAGAGATAGAAACATGTTTATCATAAATAAAAGACTTTCTAGCAGATAAAGATAACTGAAATAATTGCTTCATTGAATATTGTTTCCGAGAAACAGCAAGTTTTGGGTTCAAAACAGCAATATCAACAATTAGGACATCTTTACTAAGCGAAGTCTTACTACAATTAACACTACTAAACGATAAAACGGTCTTGTCAAGCTTCTGTTTGGGTTGCCATTGAGAATTTACTTCTGGCCTTTGCTTGCTCAGATCTGAAAGAGTTTTCTTCTTTTGATATATTGGATTTTCATCATAACTATTATTCAGTTTCGCATAACAAAATGGAAGATGAACTTTAGCTGATTTCAACCGTTTTTCCATTTCATTGGCTTCATCCTTTTCCGATAGTTTAGTCTAAAAAGTTTTAAACTCATGGATTCTGCGAGCTAATAGCATATTAAGATGATCATAAAGTCCTGGCACTTCAGACATCCCTTTTTGTAGACAGTGAGGATTCTTATAACCGATTCCCCAATTGCCTTTGTTTTCTAACGGTTTCTTAAGATGAATGGTTTGTTCACTCTGACCTAATGAGTACAACTTCATTTCCAAAGCATCTATTTTTGCAATTAAAGTTTTGTTTTCTTCAACACATGAAGAATGCAATTTTGTAAGCTCATATTTATCAATCTCACATTTTAGCAGTTTAGACTTGAGATCTGAATTCTCTTTAAGAATTATTGTCTTTTCCTTAGCGTTGGTGTCATTATCTTTATGTAAAACCTCAACTAATACTTTCTTCTCAGCAATTTCATTGCGAAGTTTCTGTATCAATTGGTTTTTGTCAGTTCTAACACCATTTTATCGCTCAAGATTAGATTCTAACTCTTTTTGTTTTAAACTCATGGAATGCATTTTATTCATAAACTCTAAATCTGATAGATTACATACCTCTTCTTCTTCATCATTTGAATCAGCATCAGCATCTGATTCTATCTGGCCCATCAAACACATGTTGACGACTTCATCTTTTTCTTCATCCTCTTCTTCTTCATCTGAGTGATCAAGCCAGTATTCATCCTCAGCCATCAGTGCCTTGCCAGCCTCCTGTTGCTTTGCAAGAAGCATCTTGTTTTTGTAGTAGTCGGAGTTTCTGACCTTTGATCTGCGGCAGTCCTTGGCAAAGTGACCGATTTTGCCACAGTTGTAGCACGTTGGTGGTTCTGGCTGACTGGATCCTTCAGCTTTAAACTTTCTCTCTTCAGGTTTCCTCTCCTCTAATCTCTTTCCTTCATACTGATACCTTCTCTCTTCAGGTTTCCTCTCTTCTGTTCTTTTTCCCTCAAATCTCTTCCCTTCATACCTACTGCCTTCAACCCTTTCTTTGTGGATGTAGTTGTTCGGACCAGAAGAGTATCTCTGACTGTTTGAACTTGGATTTGTGTAGAACCTTTTTTGAAAAGCACTTGTCAGCATCATCATTGCTTGCTTCAGCTGATCATTTTCATCTGTGTCAGAGTTTGCATTAGCTTCATCTTCTTCTGATTCGTACACAATCGTCTTGTTCTTGTTCTTCCTGACTACAAGAGTGACTGTGTCATCAACTGTCTTTCCTCTCTGCCTCTTCTCATCTAGAATTTCATTCATCTCTTCTTCATTCTGTCGGAGGGTTTCATACACCTCGTGAAGTGGAATCTCATTCAAGTCTTTAATCTGCTTCATTTGCCTAGCAAATCTTTTCCATTCCGGTTGAAGAATGCTCAGGAATTTGACGTTCAGCTCAATTTGAGATTTGTGAACTTTGTTCTTGCTAAGTTCGTTCAGCAAAGTCACAAACCTGTCATAGGTTTCTCCCTAAATTTTCTCCCACCCTGCCTCTAAATTGTTCATAATTATTTAGGTAGTTGGAGATTTTCAGCTGATTTCCAACCTTTTAGCCCAACATCATCTTTTCAAGCTGATCCCACATTTCTTTACCGGAGGCCTTGTAGCTGTCAATCTTTACGTATATTTCATTTGGGATTCCTTGTAAGATGTATGACTTAGCTCATCTGTCGCCTTTGGCTCTTCTGAGGTTATCATCTTGTAGTTCATGATACTTAAGTTCAACCTGAGTCGGCACATTATCAACTACACGAGTCGTCATTGGTGGTCTCATAACCCCTTCTTCTATAGATGTCCTGATGAAATCACCCAGCTCATGTCTGTCAATGAAGTTCAGAAACCGATCCTTCCACTGTTCGTATTCTCCTTTGAAGAGAACTGGTGGCTTGGTGTCAGTTCCTATTGCAAGGGCTTCTCTGGATGTCATCCTGTATTGATATATAAAACTTGAATATGATCGTTAACCTAGATAAAATTTGATCACACAAGAAATTTTGTCCCCCTAGGTAGACTTAGCACGGGGGTCCCGCTAAGTCCCTATTACAGCTTCGAAAAATTCTCAGAAAAATATTCTAAGTATGGAATAGAAGCTTTGCGTTTGAGAAGGTTTGCGTTTCAAATGAGGAGCACAAATGGAAGTTTGCGGGTCTAGTGAGGAGCGCAAACGGAGGTTTGCGGGTCTAGTGGGAAGCGCAAACTGTGGTTTGCGAGTCTAGTGGGAAGCGCAAACTGAGGTTTGCGGTTCTTGAAGCGGTACACGTGAACTGAGGTTTGGGTTTGTCTTGAGATGCGCAAAGTTGAGCTTTGCATTTCTTTTGGAACCGAGAAGTGGACTTTGCGTATGCTTGAGGACCCGAGAAGTAAGGTTTGCGATTGATGTTGGAACTGCAAAGTAAGGTTTGCGTTTCCTTTGAGAAGCGCAAAGTAGGACTTTGCGTTTGATGTGGGAGGCGCAAAGTTGGACTTTGCATATGTTCTTCCTCTGCTTTGCGCTTTATTCAACCTGTACTTCGAAAATTTGTCTCAAATCTGTTCCTGTAACGATTAGCAATACCAAACACTACCCTTATGTCTAGAAACACTTCTAGAACTGAATGTGAGCACTCGATCTCAATAAAACACACTTTTTGAATAAAAATTGATCGCACAGTACCTATTTGTTCTTCGAATTTCAGACCACTTAATCACCAAAATGGAACTCGATTTAAGCTTAATACTGAAATTAATCACACACAACTCGATCTACCATGTATTTCGATCACAACCTGATCGATTTTAACACCTAAAACAGTTTAAATCTCGAAATCGATTTTCATTATGAACACAGAGACGTTTTTCAGAAAAAACTTGATTTGATCTTTATCAGGCTCTGATACCAATTGTCGGTCCAACAATACTTATATCAAGTTTTATAGAAACAACACAATAAGATTACCCACCTGTATTGATTATAACAAATGGTTACAAGGTTGATCGATTCAAGCTTGGATTGTGTGTTCTCTGTTTTCTCTCAAATACACCTTTAAGTGTGTGTTTGTATGTGTTATGATAATATCAGATCTATTAGAGAGATTGAGATACTCAACTAATCTAACTAGTGTGTTGAACACACTACCTAGAATAATATCTAGATATTAGATCTAGATATTATATCTAATAAAAACTAAACTAGAAACTAAGTAATAACTTTATCTAACTAAGTTAACTAAATCTAATATCTATTAGAAATAGATATTTAAACTAAGTTAACTATTACAATAACAAACAATTACATTGACATTTATTACAAACGACATAGACTTTAATATCGAGAGTCGACTTTCTGGCTTTAGCTTCAGATTGCGATCTTCAGTTTGGATGATCTTGAATCCAATGAGACTGTGTTCTAACAGAAGGAGTGATGAAACCTCCTATGAAGGTTCATGTAGTTGAAAATGAAGGAGAGGAAGGTGAACAGAAGGAATACCCATTGCCACTGGAAGAATACACAGATGAGCAAAGGAAAAGGGTCAAAGCTGATAGACTGGCAAGGTCTTTTATTCTACAAGGGATTCCGAATGAAATATACGTAAAGATTGACAATTACAATGCCACGGGCAAACAGATGTGGGATCAACTCGAAAAGATGATGCTAGGATCCAAGATTGGTAATCAACTTAAAGTCTCTAACTGCCTGAATAACTACGAGGAATTCAAGGCTAAGGAAGGTGAATCTCTGGAAGTTACATATGATAGATTTGTGACTTTGCTGAACGAGCTAAGTAAGAACAAAGTCTAAAATCACAAATTGAGCTCAATGTTAAATTCCTGAGCAAACTGCAACCAAAGTGGAAGAGATTCACAAGGCAAATGAAACAGATGAAGGACTTAAACGAGATACCACTCCACGAGGTGTATGAGACTTTAAGGCAGAATGAAGAAGAAGTGGAGGAGATTAAAGATGAATAGAAGAAAGCTGAAAAGGTGGTTAATGATCTTGTTGCCCTGGTTGTGAAAAAGAAAGAGAAGAGGTCTGTAACATCCCAAAACATAGCACAATAATAACATAAGAATTAAATTTCATAACCGGGTCCCAGCATAAAATTATAATAAGGAAGGGTTTGCACTATTCCAAACACGTATATTACAACCGAGAATCTAAAGAAAACTAAATCTATGCCGTTTCTATTTCCAGCTCTCCGACTCTTTTACATCTAACACTTCTCCTTTCCTTTGGATGATCCAGAAGCAACCTTGTTACCTGAAAATGGTTTTAAGAAAATAGGAAGCGAGGATTAGACCGGAAGGTCTAGTGAATTCCCAACCTCGTCCGTTTTATAAAATGCAGAAAATGTAATCAATTTCGTAAGATAAATCTCACAAACTTCGTGTCATGGAAAATGTCTAGTTTCACGTTGACTATTCTTGATCAGTAACACAGGACCACTCGTCCTCGCCCCCCCAGTAGATCCCCATACGACCCCCTAGTCGATGCCGTTACCGATGTGTAGGGAAACGAATTCCGTACACACGGTTCAACCATCCCCGATGATTGAAGTTAAACCATGGCTTTCAATTCACGAAGCAATATCAAACTCAAACAATGAAAAGTAAAGATAATACACATGCATAATGTTTAAGTAAATCAAATCTATCATAGTTCAACAATGACTTCCATTGAAAGTCGTAAACATTGAATCATTTTTAATAAAACAATTTTCAGGTTCTAAGAGAATTATAATAAGGAAACTCACCTGATCAGATGAACGTCAAACCACACGAACCACTATCCCCACAAACGAGTTCCTACATTTAGTAATAAAATGACATTACAACTTATGCTATCTTCTAAGAATTTCCTCACTGGATCGATCACAGGAATTGGCCTGAGAACAGGGTCCGGTCATGAGGCCCCGATCGAGTGTACATCGGGCGACCCCGGTCAATTGCACACCGGGCGACCCCGATCGAGTGGTGACACCGGTCAACAAGGCAGCCCCGGTCGATGTGCTTTTAGCGATTCGTAGGAACTGCTATCGCACCCTTTCAAGGATAAACCCAAACAGGAATCAATTACTTGATCTAGACCAACAGTTCATTCCTTAAACCATTAATTTAACACCCACACAAATTTAATATCGATTAAGTCTCTAATCCAATTTACTCATCCCCAACCCAGTCCAGACTCGATACCAAAACTACAGATGTTCTAGTCCTCCAACTTAAATCGATAAAGTAAAGCAAAGATTCTAATTCAATACTTACCTCTTTGAGATGAAATCCAATGCTATCACGATTTATGATTCCCAACTTCTGAATTTCCAAGCGTCAATCGATCCTCCCCTTTCCTCCCTTAATCACCGCACATACACACCAAATACTATTTTTCCCCAAAACAAAATGAATAATGCCCTAGGGCTTTAGACCCTAAAATACCACATTTTCCATAAAGCCCCCTTAACTCTTAGCTGTTCACATTTCACCCTATATTCATTTTTATTTTAAACAAAAAGAAAGAATGACACCCAATCTCATGTTGACGGTTGTTACAAGGTCTGTGAGCCTAAAGAAGAAGAAGAAGATTATAGTTTCTGAATCTGAGGAAGATGATAGTGAAGAGGATTCTGACTCAGATGACTGCGAGAATCTAAAACAGGCTATGCTAATGTTGACAAAAGCCTTTCAAAAGAAATTCTACAAGAAGCCTCGATCTAACAGTCAGAGATATTCTTCGGGTTCAAGAAACTACGAGCATAAAGAGAGAATTGAAGGAAAGAGGATGGAAGAGAAAAGGCCTGAGGAGAAGAAATATATATCTGAAGAGAAGAAGAAAGAGCCAGAGCCAGTGAAATGCTACAACTGCGGAAAACTCAACCACTTTGCAAAGGACTGTCGGAAGCCTAAAGTCCGCAACTCCGAGTACTACAAAAACAAGATGCTTTTGGCCATGCAACAGGAGGCTGGCAAAGCTCTTATGGCTGAGGACGAATACTGGCTCGATCATTCGGAAGATGAAGAAGAGAAAGAAGAAAAAGCCCACATGTGTTTTATGGGTAAGGGTGAGAATGAAGCTGAAGCCGATTCAGACGGTGAAGACACCGAAGAGGTATGTGATATGTCTGAATCATATTTTCTTAATCAAATGCAAGTCATGATGGTTAAACTCCAGAAATTAGAGTCTAAACTTAAACGTGAGAAAGGTATCAATAAAGACAAAAACCAGTCAATACTGAAACTTAGCAAGGATATTGCTGAGAAGAACGTATTGATTGAGGCTTTGCACAAAAACATTGATACCAGCGCGTAAGAAAAGACTATAATTCATAATGAGCTATCTGAAACTACTTCAAAATATAGACTGTGTGAATTTGAAGCTAAAGAAATTAGGAAAAGGTGTTTATAACTAAAGAAGGAAAACAAATCTTTATCTGAAAAAGTGAATGTTTTGGAAGAAAAACTTTACACTTTGGGTCTGTTGATCCAAACTCTCTCAGTGATTTGATAACGACCCTCTTCTATACTTAGTGAAAATTACGTTTTAATATGTATTAGTGTTTCACCATTAGCGATTAGACTGAGTCTGTTCAGTTATCGCTGATAGTCTTTCTTGTAATCATTTCTATGTATTAGTGTTTCACTATCAGCGATTAGACTGAGTCTGTTTAGTTATCGCTGATAGTTGTTGATGTAAACATTTAACGTAATCCCTGAAGACAAGTTTCGCGTCAACAGATGTTCATAGCTGAATCGAAGACGAAGATGCTGAACAAAGACAAGTCTACTAGTGACCTGATGCGGATATCAGTGAAGCAAAGACGACTCTACTCATACGCGAAGAAACCTGAGGAAAAGCTTCAGCGATAGCTGAACCTTCTTATATCTCTGAAGGAAGAGATATTCAGCGATCAATGATCAATTAGCTTATTCCTCAAGTCTCTTTTGTCTTTCCCTGCACAACCAGTACGATGTGTCAGAACGGACATACCTCTGCCATAATTCGTACAACAACTCTTTCAACTACACTGTTCATGATACGGCCGAAAGCATGTCTCCCAAAGTCAGACTCTCTCAGCCAATCAATGAAGGACACGTGTAAAGTACCCTGCCATGCATTTAATGCATAGGGTATAAATAGAAAGATTACCTCTTCATCTGAAGAGTGTGCTCACCTCTAGCCTTCATCTTTCTATCTTATAGAAACCTTTGTTTTCTATATTCTCCAATCCCTATTCTCTATATTCTTGTGCAACCATCTTAGTGTTTTCTTAAGTTTGTTTAGATTGAGTTCTACTTAATCTTATTCCGCAACAGACTTGTAAATTGTGTTTGATTTATCAATAAACAATTTATTAAACTTTAAATTTTGTGTTTGTATTCACCCCCCTTTTCTACAAACTTGTTAAGCACCTCCGGGACCAACAAGTGGTATCAGAGCAAACTTTTTAATCTGATAAACAAGATCTTGCTTTATTATCTTCCTTGCTATTCTAAAATGGCACTTAACACAAACACAAACTACTATGATAATGGTTCACTTTCTAAACCTCCTCGATTTAGCAAAGATAACTTCTTTCTCTGGAAGAATCGAATGATGCTATTTCTTGAAGGTACAAATCCCACTATACCTGAGTACGTAGCAAACGGACCCTATGAACCTGCCCAAATCATAGTTGCCGTTCCAGCTATTGCCACCACTCCTTTTATTCCTGAACGCTATATTGCTAAGGAAATCAGACAATGGAGTGATGAAGACAAAAAGAAGGTTGGTATCGATGCAAGGGCAAAGACCATTATCTCTATGGCTCTTCCTGATGAAGTTTTCCATTCCATCATGCATCTTAAAACTTCTAAAGAAATGTGGGAAACCATATATGTTCAATATGAAGGCACCACTGAAATCCAAGAGACTCGAAAGATTAACTTGGTAAGACAGTATGAAAGTTTCATCGCTGGTAAGAATGAATCTCTCTCTGATGTTCATCAGCGGTTTAACTGCCTAATCATTGATCTAAGAACTGTTGGTAGGACCTATTCTAATTCTGAGGTTCTAACAAAATTCTTGGAATGTCTTCCTGAATACTGGGACAGTTATTCAATATGTCTCAAACTGACAAAAGACTTAAATTCTCTTTCTCCCAGCACTTGTATGGAATATTGCTCAACTATGAGCAATCAAACCTTTTGAAGAAAAATCTTATAGAAGATTCTAAAGACTCCAAAAGTACTCCTGTTGCTTTAGTCTCTTTAGAGATAATTCCATCTCAGCGATCTACTCTCACCATCACTGAGTTAGATTCTGAATCTGAGGATCTATCAGACACTGATCTTTCAGAGTTTGATGAGTCCTTAGCACTCTTGACAAACTGTTTTAAGAGATTTGCAAGAAAGAGCAATTTCCGAAGAAATAAGCCTCTCTCCCTCACTGACAAGCCAAAATCAACCCATGTTGATAAGGCTACTGCTACTTGCTTTAACTATGAAAAGATTGGACACTTTGCAAGTGAGTGCAGGTCGAAGAAAGTCTCCAAACCTTCTACCTCTAGAAGATTCAACGATGACAAATACCTTAAGCTGAAGGAGAAATATCAAAAGTTGAAAAACTACAAGCGAAAAGGTAAAAGTCTCATCGCTGAAGAACATGACTGGGTTGAATCAGAAGAATCAAGTTCTGATGAAGAAGAAGTCGCTAATCTCTGCCTCATGGCTGAGATTAAAGAAGAAGTGGAAGAACCAACTGAAACTTCTATGAGCTATATATCATCTCAGGTATCTATCTCTACTAATCCCTCTCTACCTGAATCAGAGAGAAGCCGCGCAGTTGATGTGCTGACGATTGATCTTTACAATGCTCTAAACGGCAAATCTCTAACTGAAAGCAAAAACAATGATTTAACTGGATAGCTGAAAAAATGCCATGAAAAGATCAGAGAACTGACTCTTTTAGAGGAAAGTTTGAAAGATCAAGTTGTTGTAAATAAAATCATCAGTATAGAACGCGAACAAGCCATCGCTGCTTTAAAAGCAGAAAAGGCTACTGTTGAAAAATGGAGCAATTCCTCAACAAAGATCACTGAGATAATAAACGCTCAAACTCCTGGCAGTGATAAAACCGGTCTTGGTTTTTGGAAACCACAAGATGAGCCTAAAGAAGACTGTTCCATGCTTAAGTTTGGAACGTTTGTCACTTCTATCTCTAACACTTCTTATAATCAGTTTTATCCTTCTTCTTCTAATCCTATCCCTGAGGGAAAATCCAAAGGCTCTAAGTCTGCGGATAAAGGAAAATCCATTCTCCATCCTCAGAAGGCTACCAATAAAGCAAAGCTGAAAGTTCCTTCTAAACCTTCAGCGAATCAATCGTCTAGCTCCGTGATAGAAATCTTTGATCTATGTCTTCCAAAGCTAAAGATTGATCTTAAGCCTACGAGATCTGAAGAAAGAAAAATTACTTCGAGATCTCATGAGAAAAGCATTCTTGGAGCTGGACCCGCTCATCTTAAATTCTCAAAACCTTCTACTTTTGGTCCTAAAACCACTTTCAAATATAGAAAATGCTATCACTGTGGATTTACTGACCATATTGCAAGCAAATGTCCAACTTCCACTAAAGCTGATAAATCAGCTAAAGTGAAGATGAATGCCTCCAAGACTGAGAAGGTCACCAAAGCTGAAAAATCTACCAAGGTGAATAATACCACTAAGGTTAAGAAATTAACCAAAGTGAAGATTACCACTGAAGCTGAAACTTCATCTTCTGTGAAGATTGCTGAACCTTCCATCTACACTAACCCTAAAGGACCCATTGAAAAGTGGGTACCAAACAAAGCTTAATCTTCCTTATGTTTGCAGGGATCAAAGGGCATATGGTATCTCGATAGTGGATGTTCTCGTCATATGATTGGACAAAAAGACCTGCTCACTGACTACAAGGAAGAGAAAGGTCCCCCTGTGACCTTTGGTGGAAATGGAAAAGGATATACTCGAGGGTTTGGTGTCCTCAGCAATGTGACAACTACCTTCAGAAGAGTCGCTTATGTAGATGGACTGAAGCACAACCTTCTGAGCATCCGTCAGCTATGTGATAAAGACTATGAAGTTCGCTTTTCCATGAAAGCATGTTCAGTGGTAAATGAAAAAGGAAAACTTGCTCTCAATGGTTATCGTAAAGAAAATGTCTATGTAATAGATATGGACTCTACTACCACTGAAAACGTATGTTTTCTCTCTAAAGCCTCTTATGATGTCAACTGGCTATGGCACAGAAGGCTATCTCATCTAAACTTCAAAACCCTGAATTCTCTCTCATCTAAGGAACTGGTGTCTGGTCTTCCTCAACACTCATATGCTAAATAATCTCTTTGCTCAACATGTGAAAAAGGAAAACAGACAAAAGCTAGTTTCAAGTCTAAACAAGTTTCCTCAGTGACAAGTCCTCTTCAACTCTTGCATATGGATTTGTTTGGCCTTGTCAACATCCAATCAATAGCTAGAAAGAAATATACGCTTTTCATTGTAGATGAATACTATCGCTACACCTGGGTTATCTTTCTTCGCTGCAAGAGTGATACTCCAGAAGAACTAATATCTTTTGTTAAAAAGATGGAAGTGCTGAATAATCTCACTGTTCGTTCAATAAGAAGTGATCATGGAACTGAATTCAAAAACAGTTCTCTGAACAATTTCTTTGAGAATAAGGGAATTTCTCACAATTTCTCTTCAGTAAGAATGCCTCAGCAAAACGGAGTCTCTGAAAGAAGAAACAGAACGATCATTGAAGCTGCTAGATCAATGCTCAGCGATTCTCACCTCCATACTCAATTTTGGGCTGAAGCTGTAAACACTGCATGTTTTACTCAAAACAGATCGCTGATAGTAAAGCGATTTGGAAAGACAGCTTATGAACTTTTTTCATAGAAGAAAGCCTTCTATCAGCTTTCTTCATATCTTTGGTTGTCAGTGCTTTATTTTAAACAACAAAGATCATCTTGGAAAGATCGACCCAAAAGCTGATGATGGAATATTTCTAGGATATTTCTCCATCTCCAAAGCCTACAGAGTTTTCAACAAGAGAAGACAATATGTGGAAGAAACAATTCATGTCACTTTTGATGAAACTCGCTTAGCGAACTCTAAACCAATCGCTGATAATGAAGAGTTAAATGCTTGGATGTTTTCTCATTATAGAGAAACAAAAACTTTCTTCTCAAACCATCAGCATTCAGATCCTCCAGCTGCTGATGATGATCCAAACATCATACCTCCTAATGCTGAATCCAACTCATGGATCTCAGCAGAGCCTCTAAACACCTTACTTCCATCAGATCCATCTTCGTCAGAACACCTCTTAGAAAACAATGGTCTGTCTGACTCTCAACAATTGATAGCTGATGAGCCTCAAGCTTCCTCATCAGTGAACATTCCCATTGTTGATCCAACCTCTGAAATGAGCGATCATGCTCCAGCTCAGCGATGGACCAGAGACCACCCCATAGATCAAATTCTTGGTGATCCCGATGCAGGTATTCAGACACGACGAAGTTCAGGTAATATCTGTCTCTTTGTCAACTTTATTTCTTTAATAGAGCCAAAGAAGACTGATGATGCCCTCAGACATCCAAATTAGGTCAGCACTATGCAAGAAGAGCTGACTGTGTTCTCTCGCAAAAAAGTTTGGAATCTCGTTCCTAGACCATCTGACAAAACTGTTATAGGCACCAAATGGGTGTTTAGAAACAAGTTAGATGAACATGGAACTGTAACCCGCAACAAGGCTCGACTTGTTGCTCAGGGATACAGACAAGAGGAAGGCATAGACTATGATGAAACCTTTGCCCCTGTGGCTAGGCTCGAAGCAATTCGACTCTTCCTAGCTTATGCAGTTTACAAAGACTTCATTGTGTATCAAATGGATGTAAAATCAGCGTTCCTCAATGGAAAGATGAATGAAGAAGTCTATGTAGAACAACCTCCAGGGTTCTATGACCCTAAGTATCCAAATTATGTTTATAAATTGGATAAGGCTCTCTATGGTCTAAAACAAGCCCCTCGTGCTTGGTATGACACTCTCTCATCTTTTCTTATCTCTGAAAATTTTGAACGTGGCAAAATTGATAATACATTATTTTTCAGAAAGATAAAAGGTCATATTATTCTTGTACAAATATATGTCGATGACATCATATTTGGTTCTACTAACCCATCTCTATGTACTCGCTTCGCTGAAAGAATGAAGAAAGAATACAAAATGAGTATTATGGGTGAGCTGACATATTTTTTTGGCCTTCAGATTAAACAATCTGACAAAGGTACTTTTATCAGCCAAGGTAAGTATGTTAAAGACATGCTGAAGAAGTTTGATTTAACACAAACTTCAGCGATGAAGACTCCTATGGCACCTCCTCTGACACTTAACAAAGATCCATCTAGAAAACCTGTTAATGTCAATGCCTATAGAGGAATGATAGGCTCACTGCTGTATCTTACAGCGAGCCGACCTGACATCATGTACTCTACTTGTTTATGTGCACGCTATCAGTCTGAACCCAAGGAATCCCATCTGATCGCTGTTAAGAGAATTTTCAGATATCTCAACGGGACTCCTAACCTCGGTCTTTGGTATCCCAAAGACTCAGGGTTCGATCTAACTGGATATTCCGATAGTTATTTTGCAGGTTGTAAACTCGATAGAAAGAGCACCACTGGTGGATGTCAACTCCTAGGAGGAAAGCTAGACAAGCAAAAAGCAAAATTCAGTGTCCACTTCCACAACTGAAGCTGAATATGTAGCTGCTGGAAGCTGTTGTACTCAGGTCTTATGGATGAGAAATCAACTATTAGACTATGACCTTCAGCTATCAAAGATTCCAATCTATTGCGACAGCACTAGTGCTATCGCTATAGCAAACAATCCAGTGCAACATTCAAAGACGAAACACATAGAGATCAAATATCATTTTATCAGAGATCATGTGATGAATGGTGATATTGAACTTCACTTTATACCCACTGACTATCGTCTTGCTGATTTATTCATCAAACCTCTTGATGAGACAAGGTTCAACTTTCTCATCTGTGAGCTTGGAATGCTGAATCTTGAAGAGTAAATCTTCATCTTCCTGCATTATGTCAGTGATTATAAGTTTCCCTTTTTCACTCAATCTCTGAATAAATTTCTGAATCTCAGGTATGTTCTCTTACTCTCAATCACTGAATCCTCATTCAGTAAGACGTTTTAAAATAAAACTTTGATCACTGAAGTTTTCTTCAAATGATTAAAAGCTTTTTGATAAACAAAATCTATCACTGACATTTCTCTTCAGTGAACTTTCTGAAATAAAAATCAATCTATGAATTTTTATCAGGGATTCTTTCAATGGAAAACCTATCTCTGAATTTTCTTCAGAGATAATTTCAAAATGGACAAATGAAACGTTTTCTCTCTCCTTATGACGTCATTTGAACCGACAATCCACGACATGCCTTTTTTTGACACGTTCGTCCGTTGCCCTTCTATCCAATCAACTTTGTGGGACGTGTCCATGTCATGATGAACATTTGTTTTCCCGCCTCTCTCTCTCTATACGTATAAAAGGAATGTTTCTTTTCATTCTTATCTTTTACGCCTTCTGGAATTTTTTTTTCAAGCAAGAACTCTCTCAAGCATGTGCAAGAACTTCTTTCAAAACGTTTGCATCTTCTTCCTTAAGGATTAACAGGTTATTTTGATCTTCTTTCTATTAAAATCTTGTTACTAAATCCTATTTATGTTCCATCATTATGGATTTTTATAAGATTTCTATTCTCTAAAATCATTCTTTTTGATTTTATTCTTTCAAAACCTTTGGTTTTCCTATTGTTCTTACCTCTTCAACTAAGAACACTGTTTTAATCTTCAAATATTTTGGTTTTTTCTACGTTTCTTTCTCCAAATAGAAACTGGTAAAAACTTCTCTATTTTTAGACTCTAATCCTTTCCTTCTATTCTCATTTCTTTCCTTATTCAGAAATGGCACAGTCAGCACTCATTGCCTCGAAGACAGTCAAGTTCGTTCTCACTGATTTTGAAATCCCCAAGAATAACCATCTTGGACGTTTGGACTTCGACGGTATCAAATACCCACACCTCGTGGAAGCTGCTAGGTTTATGAAGCAATGTTGTATTGCTTATGCCCTCACTATTGATCCCAAACCATTCAAAACGCTTTTCCAACAGTTTTGGTTTATTGCTGAAGAGACCTCTATCACCAACAAGAAAGGTGACAAGGTTCCTGCTATCTCTTTCAGCACTGACTTAGGATCAGGCATGATGAGAGCTTTCAGCCTGAGAAAGGCACTCATATTTTCTGACAAAGCCAAGAGTAAATTTGACGCTCTGCCAACTGTTACTGAACTCATCCAGTTTCTGGATGATATGGAATATTGTTGGGACAACAAGCCCCACTCCACAATCCCCAACAAGAAGCTGACTCTCATCAAGAAGGCAAACATGCCTTCCCAACTGAATTTCATCTTTTCTCACTTTATTCAGTGTATGAGTGAGAAAAGTGATTCACTTGATCAGGAAAGCAAGGTTCAACTCCAGATGGCTTACTCAGTGATCGCTGGAAAGAACTTCGACTTTGCCACCGCTATCTTTGACGATCTTAAGTCAAAGATAGAGAAGACGGAGAGGGATCCCAAGATCCCATATGTATGGTTTATCTGTACATATCTGAAGTTTCTCTACGCCAACTCTTACCCCACTACTCCTGATGGCTCCTTCGCCAAAGTGGGTCAGCGTTCACTGGAGGTCAAAACGCTGGACAACGAGGTAAGTATCTCTACCCTACGCTCTCGTCTCTCTCTCCACACTTGTTTTACTTCAGCGGCCACACAGGAGGTTCGTTCTTCTGCTAGCCCTGCCGCTAAAACCTCTTCTAAACGAACATCTACTAGTCTTTCTGGTACTTCAAAGAAGGCCAAATTGACTAAGGAGACCATTACCCCTAGTTCAATACCTGAGGTAGTTTCTCGAAAAACTTCCTTGGATGATTTCATGGGTCTCTCCTCCACATCCTTAGCTATACCATCATCAACCGTGCCAGCGATCTCGGTCGCTGTCACAACATCAGTGACACAACCACCCATCTCAGTACCAACTGAGGTAACTACCCAACTCCCAACTCCTTCTATCCCCGTCTCTAATCCCTCTATTTCTTTGGTCTCTGACCCTCCTTCTCTCGTACAGCAACCTCACGTTGCATTTTTAGGACCTGATGCTTAAACCTTTGAAAGAGACATGCAATTTTTCAAGATGTTTGAACCATCAGGTATACCTAAACCCACCAATACAACTCCCATCTCTCCATATAAGCCTGTTACTCAGAAGAGAACTTTTCTTTAAGGTCCTAATATGGCGACTGTTGACTCTCATGTCAACAGTTTAGGTGTTAAGGTGGATTCTCTCACCACCTCCATCAACGAAACCACCAACGTTGTCAATACCGCTAGTGAAGAGCTGAAGCAATTGACAACTACCTGCTCCACCAAAGCTGAAGCCTCCCAAATCTCAGATCTTCAGGGGGAGCTCTTCAAAGTAAAGGAGGATACTCAACTTCTTCAAGGACGCTTCGATTCTCTAAACAACAATGTCCAGGGGTTATCTACGAAGATCGATTCCTGTACATCTCTTCTCCAGCAAGTCCTTGATAAGCTGAATGCACCATCTCCAACTCTTTCTCCTTCCTTCACAGAGGCTGACCGCACCTCTCTGAACATAGCTGTTGAATTCATTCATCAAGCTACTTCAGACATCCTTGTGATTGAAGGACGCTTAGAAAGTCTGGAGGCTAAAGTCCGCAAGTTGACCACTGCACAACCTTCCTCTCCACCTAAAGACCTCTCCCTCGCTGATAATGACAAAGAGGGGGAGAAAGTTGTTGAAGAAAATATAGAGGAAGCTGCTGCTAAGGTTCTCCCGGAAGATCCTCCCTCTCATGTTGAGGGGGAGAAGGTTGCTGACAAAGCCACTCCATCTTCTTTCGAAGGCTTATTAGAAGAAGAAGAAGAAGAGGATGAGGATGAAGAAGATGAAGATCTTGATCTTCAAGATCAAGATGAAGAGCAACATCCAGATGATGATGATGACGATGAAGAAGGCCAATCTTTATGGTTTTCTGCAGCTGCCACATCATCAGTGATAGCTTCGAAAGAAGCTGTCACAGCAGGGGGAGTAAAGAAACATCTTCAGGATCCCTTCCCAAAGCAGATCTAAGGGTGCTGCTGCTGAGGGAAGCCTGCTAACGTTTCACTATCTGAGGAGAATCCTTCTCAGGTATGCCTCGCTCTTGTCCCTGTGTCTCTCTATAAACCCTCTATCTCTTTCTAGCCTTTATCTCTCTTCTTCCCAAACATACACTAACTCCTTCTTTTTTTATTCTCTATTTCTGACCAGACAGTTCTCTCCCCTGCTTAAGGGTAAGGAACTACAAATAATCCCAGCTTCTATAGCTGATGAGTCAATAATCCCAGCTTCTACAGCTGATGAAGAAGATGAAGAAGAAGAAGCCCTGCACCATCTAGGAAGGCCCTCAAGACCATCTCACTGGTCAGAGGAAGAGATGAAGAAAAGAACAGAGATGATCTCCCATCTGGAGAGTCAACGGCTGAAGGTCCCTCTTCAAACAACTTCTACAGAACTAGACTTCCTGACTGAAGCTGAAATTGAAGAATCTGTTAAGGCTGAGAAACTCATTGCCGATTGTCAAAGAGATGCCTCTCTTGCTCTCAAGATTCAGTCCTCTCAAGTCAAAGACAAAAAGCTGAAAAAGAAACCAGTGGAAGTCCAGGCTGCTCTATTAAAGGAAATTGAAGAGGAGCGCTCAAAAGAACTAGCGGTCAGTGATAACTCAGTCGAATGGTGCAAACATAAAGTTGACTATCGCTCTGACCCAATGAAGATCGTAGTCGTTGTCATCTCAGGGAGAAAGAAGAAGGACCGAACTTTTGTCACTATGGAGATAACCAGAGAGGATGGAAGCTGCAAGGCTATGTTCGTTTCAAAGCTGTAAAGCTTCGGTTACATAGAATGGCTAGAGTTTAAAGATGTGTTGAAGAAATCCAAGTCAACCTACAGAGGCTATGATGAAGGGATAAATGATGCTCTCATCAACAGAGTCGCTGCCATCCTAAAGGTGCCATCTACTCTTCCTTCCAAGCCAAGGCAACTAAAAAGAAAGCCTGGCTCCTCATTATCTGAGAATGTCGCTGCAATAAGAAACGACACCTCCATTAAGTTCTCAAAAGAAGCTCTGTTCGGTCCTCCTCCTGATCTCTCAGTTCTAGATCTATCCCTGCCCCCTAGTGGTCCATATATTATAGGGCAAGTAATTAAAGATTCTTTTGGTATCTTCTTCAGAGATGATAAGGAACAACTCAGATTCCAAAGAGTCTCTGGAATTCCTATCTGTCCCCTCAGCCATCTCAAGGATCTCCTATGCTTATGGTGTGACTTCTCTTCTTCTGCTGAACCGATCAAGGCAATCATCAGTCAAGAATCTTCAGATCGAAGGCAAAGAGGAGAAGAAATAGCTGACTATATGGTCAATCCTCCAAAATCTTCTTTAGATAGCTGATAGATTAGTTTTCTATTTCTTGTAATCTATTAGTTAAACTTACAGTAGTTAGTTCCTCACTTGTACTTGTAATTTTCATACCTTGTAATTCTATCTTTGAATTAATGAAAATTTCAGTGAAGTACTTAACTCTATCAGTACTGTAAAAGATCCCTCAAAATAGTAATTGGGACATGTATGTTATGAGTCCTGATTATTCCATTATTTTGAACTATAAAGTAATTTTCTTCAGTTACTTTGTCATTATCAAATAGGGGGAGATTGTTGATCCAAACTCTCTCAGATATTTGATAACGACCCTCTTCTATACTTAGTGAAAATTACGTTTTAATATGTATTAGTGTTTCACCATCAGCGATTAGACTGAGTCTGTTCAGTTATCGCTGATAGTCTTTGTTAGTCCAAGATCACTAGAACTTCTAAAGAGAGAAAGTAGAGAGAGAGACAATAGGAGCGCAAGATGTGAATTCTCAATATTGTGCGTGTTAGATTCTTACAACCAACAAGACCAAAGGGACTTAAATACCCTTGGTCAGATACAATACTGATAAGCACTAAACACAGTATTGACCAAGCCCTATAAATACAATGATTACTATAAAATTAGACCTAACAATCTCCCCCTTAGTAATCATTGGCGCTTTGGTCTTCAAAAATTATCTTCTATAACAACACGGACCAACAAAGCGACTTTCAGAAGCTTTCTGACTTTTAAGAAAAAATTTCTTCTCAGCATCTTGCAGATTGAAAATTTTCTTTGCTGCTCAAGCTCAAGACGATACACCTCTTTTGAATGATCTTGAATGAACTGTAATGTTCGGAGCAGGAACATCAAAAGATTTTGTTGTAGCTGAGAGAATAGAATCTTCGAGCGAATCTTGATCAGCAGATAATATTTTGAACTCTTTGTCTCTTTAACTTCTCCTTGAATTCTCCCCCTCATAACCTTGATGATCTTGATCAACTTGGTCATGCAAATGTTGGAGACGAGACAGCTTAAGATCTGCAAAATCAAAGAAACAGAGAAAACAGGGGTGGCTTGCGTTCCATGCAGGAAGCGCAAACTAAGGTTTGCGTTCCACATGGGAGACGCAAAGCAAGGTTTGCGTGCCATGCTTGATACGCAAAGCAAGGTTTGCGTGTCATGCTTGATGCGCAAAACAAGCTTTGCGGGCCATGTGTGAAGCACAAAGCTGCCTTAGAAAAATTTTACCTTTGAAAGCCCTTTTACTCCCCCTACACAAATGCATTAGATAAGACAATTCGAGATAACATTCATGTAAAGAAAATCAGACACTCCCCCTCAAAAACAGATATAATCTTTGAAATACATCTCTTTGTTTACTCCCCCTTGAATAATGCATAAACCCATTAAAATATATTTATGAGAAGACAGTGATCATAAATTAATGTAGAAAGAAAAATATACTGAATGTAAATTTTGAAACAACTAAACATATAAAATTTTAAATACTAAACAAATTAAATTTTACAGAGTAAAATATCACAAATTTATCAATCATTTGAAATCAAACATATGTTGTAAGATAAAAGAACGAGTTTAATTGCATATCAAGTTAAAACATGTTCAGTTTCAAAACTTCCAGCAATCTATTCAGTGTGCTCACATGCGAATCTTCGATTAGCTTCAAGAAAATGTAATTCTAAAAATATTATAGAGAACTTTGCATGTACTAACACTAAGCCATCAAGAATTAAGATATTCATAAATATACAGATTTATCGCAACTCAAACATATCACCAAGTATCATGAGATGTGTGCTCATTGGCATCTTTTAGCATTGTGCTTATTGGCATCTTTTAGCATTGTGCTTATTGGCATCTTAACATGAGTGTGCTCTTTGGCATCTTTTAAGCGCGTGCACTTTGGCATCTTTTGATCAAAAAGTTTATTAAGTAAAGAACATGCCTTAAACGTAACTTTCTATCTGACCCTATTACAGGATTTGGGTCAGCCACTCCCAGACCAGTTGGCCTTAGGGGACTAGGTGTCAAGCACCCCTTGGAACTTACTTTCCCAGATCAGAAAGGCTACATCGACATATCCTAAACCCATTCATACCAGTAGAACATGACTTTAGATCTGGTTCTATTGAAGGATTTCTATTCGATCACTCCCAGACCAATTGACCTTAGGGGACCAGATGACAAGCATCCCGAGAAACTTACTTTCCCAAACCAGAAAGGTCACAGGTACAAACTTTTAAACTTAGAGATTTCTGTATTTTAAGAATTTAATATTCATCTCAATCACTCAGATCAACGTCTAAATGCTTAGCCCATATTTTCATTCCAATATAAAATTTTGATCGTTTAGGTAGTCTAAGCAAAGTAAACTATAAAAATTCCGACTCACATATCTTTAAAGCAGAAATAAAAGTTTCAAACATGTTGCTGACTTTTCGAATTTTGTAAGACTTGAAATTTGACCATATAAAAACTTTAATATAAACAAAAGAACTTGAAAATTTATCCTAGACACATATTTTATTCAAAGGAAAGAAAAAATGTAAAACTTTACTTTATAGAATAAAATTTGTAAAAATTTAAACTTTTAATTAATATTTAGTTGAAACAAAATAAAATTCAACTATTTCATCTTTTACATAGAAGAAAATAAATTTGTGTCTCATATTAAAAGAAAATTTTGGGTAATACAAATTCATGAGTTAGATAAACAAGCTCAGATTCTTGAAACATTGAGAAAAACTGGAACACATCATAATCAGAGATATATGCAGCGGAAATAAAATTGATGTACTCACAGTATCTCATTATTCAGAAGCTTAACTATGAAGAACGAGTTCTAAACTGTTGTGTTTAGAAGTCGATGTCATTGAAGCACGGGTTCTAAGATGAAATACTTAGAAGCCAAAATCCTATTACTCCCCCTTAACATGTGATGCCTGCAACTTTGAATCAGATAAAGATTTGGGTACCCACTTGAATTTGGGCCCTTGTTTGTTAGTTGCAGTTCTTACAGGGAAATAATGAGCAGATTTATCAGATAAAGCATAAGGAATATGATCAGAAAAATAATCACACTCATCAGAAGAGAAAGCATAATCATCAGAATTCGAATCTGAGGAAGAACATGAGACATATTTTGAAATTCGAAACATTTGCTTTCTAGAGTATTTTGAAATTTTATTACATGAAGCAAATGAATCACTGTAATAAAGTTTGTCTACACATTTATCCCCATCAACAAAAGATTCCTCGGATATTTGCTTCTTTCTCCAGATCTGTCTTGGCGACTTCCTCACAGTCCGATCTGAAGAATAAAAAACAGAAACATTATAATTTTCAGATAAAACAGAGTCATGTTTCTTTGACTTCCTTGATCTTCTTCTTTTACACTTCTTTTTATAGAATTGATCATTTAGCAGTAAAGAATTATCAATAATTAAATCAGAAGAAGAAACTTTATCAAAGAGATCAATCTTAGCATTTGATATTGTAGAACTAGCCTCGGAATCTGAAGAATTTTGAGAAAAGTGTTTAAAACTTGAAACTTCCTTTTTATTTTCTTTGAAATCAGAAGAGAAGCTAGAAATAGAATCTGATTTTTGAGAAAATATATTTTCTTCTAGACTTGAATTCATAAAAGAAAAAATAATTTCAGATTCAATTTTCTTCAAAATATTTTGATCTTCTATCTGATCTTCAAGGTCTATGATTTTTCCTTCTAATACTATCGGTGGAATATATTTTTCTTCGAATCATAAGAGATTGGAGAACTATTTTCCTTAGAAGTATCAGGTGCATAAGGAGAAATAAAATCATCAGATATTGAAGATTTGATAGAAGATAAATCATTTAAAACTCCTTTTCCTCTTCTTGATTTTTCCGGAAAATATTTTGCATTTTCAGAAGTATAAACAAAAGGAATTTCATTTTTCTTTTTATATATCCTTTTCTCATTTTCAACATCTAAAATTTTCTTTTCACTAGTCCAAAAGAATTTGAATTGAGGACCATAGTGTGCAAGATTTAGATATTCATATTTATATAAGGTAGGTACTTCGTCTATCACTTTGTTTAAAAAATGAGGATTGTCAAAACCAAGTCCCCATCTATCCTTAATAGCTTCTTCACTCCTTGGCTTGTTCATGTAAATGGTTTGCTCAGATTGTTCTCTTTTATATAATTTCCTTTCTAAAACAATTATTTTCTCAGAAAGAATTTTATTTGAAGAATTCAGATCAGTCAAAGAATCATGATAAGTCTGATTTGATTTTTCAAGATCAACTAACTGCTTTTGAAATTTCTCTTTTATATCATTTAAAATTGACTTTTCATCTTTTAAAGAATTTTGCAGTTTCTCAATAAAATCAGACTTTTCTTGATTTTTAAACTTTTCAGAAACCAACTTTGAACGCAGATCATGCAAGGCAGAGATAAAAACATTCATTTGAGATAAGAAGAAGTTATAGTTAAAATAAGATATTACCTCAGAACCATCAGATGAGGTATCATCTTCCTCATCATCACTTTGATTGTCACCAACAAAGCACATGGCTGCAGTCTCCTCATTTTCAGCCTCATCGTCCGAATGATCCAACCAGTACTCTTCTTCAGCTAACAGGACGGTTCCACTCTCCTTCTTTTCAGCTAGAGCCAACTTTTTTCGGTAAAATTCGGCATTCTTTATCACTTTGACTCTGCAATCCTTGACCATATGTCCAGGCTTCCCACAGTTAAAGCAGTTCATCACCTTTTTGTCATCTTTCTTCTGATCAACTGTCTTAGCCAGTTCATACTTTGGAGTGTATGTCTTTGAAGAAGAACCTGTCTTAGAACCAGAAGTAAACTGCAGATTGTTTGACCCAGATCTGTTCTTGAACCGTTTCTGATAAAGCTGAGTCAAAAGAGTCATGGCCTTTTCTAGAGCTTCACCATCATCATCTGTAGACCCATCATAGGCTGATTCAGTCAAAGTTTGCTCAACTAGTTGGCTAGCAATAAGAGCAATGGGATCTACTGACTGAGGCTTATTCTTCTTATCCATCTTTGCCTTCTTCTCCATTACCATAGATTCATCTGTCATCAAGATTTCATATAACTCCTGAATTGGCATTGTTGAGATTCTAACATCGTTTCTCATTCTATGGCAAGACTTGTTCCACTCAGGTTGTAACGCGTTCGGAAACTTCAAGTTAGCCTCCAATTCAGTCTTGGTAACTTTAATCTTGAAAAGATCATTGATGACAGCCCAAAATCGATCAAACACACTCTTCAAACTTTCTCCATCCTTAGCTTGGAACTTCTCAAAGTTGTTCATGAATCTGGTCTGTCGTAACTGAGTAGACATAGCAGTACCAAGCATAATCTTCTCAAGTTGTGCCCACATCAGCATTGGATTATGTTTGAAACAATCGATTATGTTATAAATGGAGTTGGGAAGAGCAAGGATCAGATTTGACTTAGCCAGACTGTCTGCTTTATATCTTGATAGCTCCTTTTCATCATATTCACTCAAAGGAGTTTCAACTGCTGTAGCTGGAGTAGTAGCAGTAGCTGGGATTACTTTCATTTTCTTCACCATAGGACCCTCATACAGAGATTTCATCATGTTTTCCCCATTTGGTTGCCTTTCAATAATGTTGATGAACCGATCCTGCCACTGTTCGAATTCGTTCTCATTGATCAGTACCGGTGGACGAGTATCAGACCCCAAAGACATCATGAGGTCATTCTTGTAGATCTGTGCTTGCAAAGACATCTTGAGAATTTAATCAACTTGAAGTGAATGACCGTCCCAAACTATATATCATAAAAACAAAAATCAGATCAAATTGAAATCTTAAAAAAAAATATTTCATGAAAATTGAAATATGAACAATACTTGATATTTCGCAGTGAAGAAAAAAATATTTCCAAAGATGACCAAAAAAATTTTCCAGACTCTTTTTTATTTATTTTTTTTTTTTTAACTAAGACAGAGAGACCCGCAAAGTAGAGCTTTGCGGGTGAAGTTAGAACCGCAAAGTGGACTTTGCGTTTGAAGTGAGAAACGCAAAGTATGATTTGCGGGTGAAGTGGGACACGCAAAGTGAGCTTTGCGGGTCACTTGAGAAACGCAAAGTGAGACTTTGCGGGTGAGAGACTTTGTTCGTGAGACTTTTCACTTGAAGATAGGAACGCAAACTGAAGGTTTGCGTGTCATACTAGAACCGAGAAGCTTGACTTTGCGTATCCAATGAGAACCGCAAACCTGAAAAGTTCAACAATGAAACAAACGAAAAGTGTGATGAATGAAGCGCAAACAATATGAATGAAACGCAAAGTGTATAACAGAAACGCAAACTTCAAAAACTCGTAAAATTTTGCAAAATCAGATCAAATCAGGAAATTTAACAAAAAAAAATCACATACTGATTTTCGAAAACACAATTCTAACACATTATATCAAACAATTTCGATTAAAATCAACAAAATCTTAAAATTCGTCAAGAACAGAACACGAACGTCGTTTTTCCAGAAAAACCGTTTTTCTCAAAATCGAAGAACTAAATCCGATTTTCTTGCAACAAAATATGAAACAAATACGATCACATATCAAAAACGAATCAAATGAAGCAAAAATCAATGTAAATCAGTCACAAACACCTCCGAATTTGATGAGAAATCAAGAAAACGAGATTTTCTTGAAAAATTCAAGAAAATCGATCAAATTTTCGATTTCGATCACTAATTCAGATTCAGTAAATGTAATCTCTCAATCCTCTCAAGATCTAGCAAGCTATGATACCAATTGTTAGTCCAAGATCACTAGAACTTCTAGAGGGAGAAAGTAGAGAGAGAGAAAATAGGAGCGCAAGATGTGAATTCTCAATATTGTGCATGTTAGATTCTTACAACCAACAAGACCAAAGGGACTTAAATACCCTTGGTCAGATACAATACTGATAAGCACTAAACACAGTATTGACCAAGCCCTATAAATACAATGATTACTATAAAATCAGACCTAACAGTCTTTCTTGTAATCATTTCTATGTATTAGTGTTTCACTATCAGCGATTAGACTGAGTCTGTTTAGTTATCGCTGATAGTTGCTGATGTAAACATTTAACGTAATCCCTGAAGACAAGTTTCGCGTCAACAGATGTTCATAGCTGAATCGAAGACGAAGCTGCTGAACAAAGACAAGTCTACTAGTGACCTGATGCGGATATCAGTGAAGCAAAGACGACTCCACTCATACGCGAAGAAACCTGAGGAAAAGCTTCAGCGATAGCTGAACCTTCTTATATCTCTGAAGGAAGAGATATTCAGCGATCGATGATCACTTAGCTTATGCCTCAAGTCTCTTTTGTCTTTCCCTGCACAACCATTACGATGTGTCAGAACGGACATACCTCTGCCACAATTTGTACAACAACTCTGTCAACTACACTGTTCATGATACGGCCGAAAGCATGTCTCCCAAAGTCAGACTCTCTCAGCCAATCAATGAAGGACACGTGTAAAGTGCCCTACCATGCATTTAATGCATAGGGTATAAATAGAAAGATTACCTCTTCATCTGAAGAGTGTGCTCACCTCTAGCCTTCATCTTTCTATCTTATAGAAACCTTTGTTTTCTATATTCTCCAATCCCCATTCTCTATATTCTTGTGCAACCATCTTAGTGTTTTCTTAAGTTTGTTTAGATTGAGTTCTACTTAATCTTATTCCGCAACAGACTTGTAAATTGTGTTTGATTTATCAATAAACAATTTATTAAACTTTAAATTCTTTGATTGTATTCAACCCCCACCTTTCTACAATTTGTTAAGCACCTCCGGGACCAACAGGGTCAAACTGAGCAAACCATTTACCTGAACAAACCCAAGGAGTGTAGTGAGTGTTGAGGTCTTGGTTACGAGAATCCTCACTACCTCAAAAAGGGTATTTCAAAAGTGCCTACTTTGTATGATTTTGGATTTTTAAAATTGGCACCACAATACCCTGAACTTAAAGTTAAATGGACTAAACTTTCAGAAGAGGATGAAGCTAAGGAAAGAGAGAAAAGAAAGAACAAAACTAAAATGCAACTTCCATTTCGATATGAGAGGTTGAATTATAGTTACAGTTCTGATCAGACAAAATTTCTTTCAAATGACTATTTCCAAAGTTATTCTACAGAGGAGTTGGAGACTAAACCAGTTGAAGGTAAGATTTATGTACCTCCTCTCATGTTAGAAAGTAAAATTTTTGAACTCGAGAACACTCTGGCAGAAGAAAGGATTTTGACTAATATAGAACAAATTGTGTTTTCAACTGTCTTTCTTAATTCTAATTTTTCAAAGACTTCCAAAGCTTCAAAATCTGATGATGTTAAAAGTCTGTTTGATGAAGAGTTTGATTTCTTAAATTATGATGGTGATTTAGATGATTGGATTGCTCAATTTGATTTCAATGCAAAATTTCCTAATCATTCACAGTTTATTATCAATTCTTTTGGATTACCAAGTGTGTTTGAGAAAGGTGAAACATCAACGAAAGTTGATGAACCAGTTTCTGTGGATACCAAGAATGCCAAAGGTAAAAAGAAACGAACTCGGCATTCACAGAAACAGACAACCACTGGTAAGCCAAAGAACAAGCAAGCTTTCAAATCTCACAGTTCTAACATTAATAGTTCAAATGTTTCAGATGTGAGAAAGAAAAAAGCGGGAGTAAAATCAGAGTGGCGACCAAAGAAGAAGATTGATGAGACAGCAAAGTCATCTTCTGATATTTCTGGTAATAGAAAAACTGATAGTAAACATGATGTAATTGAGAATGTTGCTTTTAATAAACAAAAACTTGTAACTTCTTACAAGAAATATTCAATAAAGCAATTATTCCAATTATCTCCGTCTGCTAGAAAGTCTTCTACTTATCATAGTAATGTTTTTGCTTCTCGGCAATATTCTGATGTTTGGTTTGGAGCATATCATGTCTATTCTTATCATTCTCATGCTTGAAATGATTTTCAAAAGAAAAGATGGCCCAAATTTAAATGGGTGCCAAAATCTTGTGCTAACACTATAGGACCCATCTATAAATGGGTACCTAAACCAATTGTTTCGTGATTTCTCCTGTGTAGACCTGTCATATGTGGTACTTGGATTCTGGTTGCTCCAAGCATATGCCCGGACAGAAAGATTTATTACCTAATTATACAGAGAAATATTGCGCAACAGTTCGATTCGGGAATGACCAGTTTTCACCTATTTTGGGATATGGTATTGTGATTCAAGAGAACATAACGATTAAGAAGGTGAGGTATGTTGAAGGTTTAGGACATAACCTATTCAGCATTGGACAGTTCTATGACAAAGACTTAGAGGTTAATTTCAAGGCCAAGAGGTGTTATGTGCGTACTGAAGATAGTAAGGAACTCTTGGTCGGGACAAGAAAGTCAAACCTATACACAATCAACTTGTCAAAAGTCAAGACTGACAATGAGTTGTGTCTACTATCAAAAGCTTCGTTGCAACAGAGTTGGTTATGGCATCGAAGGCTTTCTCACCTGAATTTTCGATACATCAACAAGTTGGTCACGGGAAATTTAGTAAAAGGACTTCCAAAGCTTAAGTATGTTAAAGAACATCTCTGTGCAGCTTGTGAGAAAGGCAAGATGAAAAGAACCGCTCATAAGCCAAAGCCTGAGCCGAGTACAAGTTCTACCTTGGAGTTACTGCATATGGATCTCTGTGGTCCGATGCGTACTCAAAGCATAAACGGCAAAAAGTGTGTCTTAATGATTGTGGATGATTACTCGAGATACACTTGGGTCAAATTTCTGAGAACAAAAGATGAGACGCCCGAAGTCATCATCACATTTCTAAAGACTACTCAAGTGAATCTGCAGAAGACAGTCAAGCTTCTTCTAACGGATAATGGCACAAAATTCAAGAACAAAATTGTTGAAGATTATCTCGAATTGGTCGGGATAACACATCAGTTTTCTGTTGCCAGAACGCCTGAACAGAATGGAGTTGTAGAAAGACGGAACATAACGCTAGTCGAGGCTGCTCGAAATATGCTAAGTTAATCAGAACTACCTCTATTTCTTTGGACTGAAGTTGTGTCGACTGCTTGCTACACTCAGAATCGCTCCATTATCCACCGCCGGTTCGGTAAAACACCGTATGATTTAATAAATAATAGAATACCTAGCATTAAACACTTTCATATTTTTAGATGCATGTGCTTTGTATTGAATGACAAGGAGAACCTGAACAAGTTCAGTCCAAAAGCTGACGAAGGCATTTTTTTCGGCTACTCTCAAACGTCTGCAACTTACAGAGTATACCTGAAGAAGTCGAAGATGGTAGTTGAGAGCATCAACGTTACATTCGATGAGGATATGGCTTCTTTTCAAGATAGTTCAGAACCCGTTATTACTGGTATATTAGCTTCTAGGCAGATTAGTCCAGAACCTGTACTTAGTGACAATAAATCGGATAAAGCGCCATCGTTGACATCTCACTTATCTGATTTAGATTTATTGTTTGAATTTTTATGATGAATTTCTTGGTACTAGATTGACTAAACCTGTTGTAGTTGACAGATCGGAAGATTCAAGAAGAAATCATCCAACCACTTCAGATATATCAACTGAATCTAATTCCCCGGTTCAGCAAGAAGTTCCAATTCAAATGCCTACTCCATCAGTTGAAGTTGTACAAGTTAATGAAGAGCCAGTAGTTGCTGAATCAGTTGGATGCACGGTAACGAATAATCAACAGACAGAAAATGTCCAACCAACTGAATCTTCTGCACAGAATACTTCAACTGAACTCCTACCTAATCATGAACAAAACGAAGAAACTGAAAGTTGATTTTTAGATGAGCATTATGATCAATCTACATATAATCCACTCCCTCATGAATACAAGTGGACCAAATAGCACCCGATAAGCCAAATCATTGGAGATCCATACAAACCGGTGCAAACTAGGTCTGCTACATTAAACATGTGCATGCATTATTCATTCCTGAGCAAGATAGAGCCAACATGAGTATTTGAAGCTCTAGCTGACTCAGACTGGGTAACTGCGATGCAAGAAGAGCTGAATTAATTTGAAGCGCTTAAAGTCTGGAGACTAGTGCCTAAACCTGAAGGAAAAACAATTATCGGCACGAAATGGTTTTCAAGAACAAGAAAGACGAAGATGTTATCGTTATCAGAAACAAAGCAAGACTTGTGGCTAAAGGATATAGGCAAGAGGAAGGTATTGACTATGACGAGACTTATGCTCCAGTTGCGTGCACCGAGGCTATTCGTATGTTTCTAGCGTATGCCGCACACAAGAACTTCACTGTCTACCAGATGGACATGAAGATTGCCTTTCTAAACGACATCTTAAAGGAGGAAGTCTACGTCTCATAGCCAGAAGGTTTTTCAATCCAGAGAAACCAAATCACGTTTACATTCTAGACAAAGCTCTTTATGGTCTGAAACAAGCCCTTTGCGCCTGGTATGAAGTCTTATCCAAGTTTTTAGTCAATTCAGGCTTCTCAAAAGGTAAAATCGATACTACTCTTTTTATTAAAAAGGAAAAATCCGATATCATTTTAATTCAGATATATGTGGATGATATCATATTTGGCTCAACTAATGCCAAGTACTGCAAGAATTTTTCTAACCTTATGGTGTCCAGATTTCAGATGAGTATGATGGGAGAGATGAATTTCTTTCTCGGATTACAAGTCAAACAATTTTCCATGGGGATTTTTATTAATCAATCAAAGTACATTTTCAATATTCTTAGAAAATTTAAAATGGAAAATTGTACTCCTATTGGAACCTTGATGGCACCGGGAACTAAGATTGACACTGATCCTTCTGGAAAAGCTGTTGATGTTAGAACCTACTGAGGTATGATTGGTTCTTTAATGTACTTAACATCTAGTAGGTCGGATATAATGTTTTCTACATGCTTATGTGCACGATATCAGGCTAGTCCTAAAGAATCCCATTTGTCTGTTGTAAAGCGTATTTTTAGATATCTGAAGGGCACTGCAGATCTTGGTCTGTGGTATCCTAAGGATACAGGTTTAGAGCTCACATCATATTCAGATGCAGACCATGCAGGTTATATGCTTGACAGGAAGAGTACGTCGGGACACATACAATTTCTTGGCGATAAACTCGTGAGTTGAGCTTCAAAGAAATAACTCTGTGTATCTACTTCAACAGCCGAGGCAGAGTATGTAGCTATGGCTAGCTGTTGTTCTCAAGTGCTGTGGATGCGGACACAACTCCGAGATTATGGCTTTAAATACGACAAGATCCCGATCTAATGTGATTCTAAGAGCACAATTGCCATATCAGCAAACCCTGTTCAACATACTTAAACCAAGCACATAGACTTGAGATATCACTTTATTAAAGAAAATGTTGAAAAAGGTACAATCGAACTTTACTTTGTAAACACAAATTATCAGCTTGCTGATTTATTCACCAAACCGCTTGATGAAAAGAGATTTAATTTTCTCATTTCAAAGCTTGGTATGCTAAATCTCAAGACTTAATCTGTTGTTATTTTTATTGATTTCTTTATTCTTTATTCTGAAAGATATTTGCACTTAAGTTTGTTCATGATTTCAGGGGGAGTGTGACTCAAAGCTTAGATGATCTACATTTGAGGGGGAGTTAATATAATTTTGCATATATTTTATAACTGACAATTTTTATGATGCATAATTTCAGGGGGAGTTAAGGAGTTAGGAAGATGACTTCTGATTACATCTGATCATAGCTCGTTCTTAACACGTTTTATTGCTTTATGTCTTTACTTTTCAATAAATGTTTGTGAATAAAGCTTTGTACTTTGACAGATTTTTGATTGTTTGCATATTTGAGAGGGAACTTACACCCTCATATTCAATATGACTTTAGAGCTGACTTAATGAGATTTAAGCTGAGCGTAAGGACATATTCTAGTCTTAATCTCATATATGTTTGAAAGAAGGACGACTTTCAATCATAGAAAACATGTTATTAAATGTTCAAACCAATTCTTATTCTTAAAACGATTTCATGAATCTAGAAGTGTGATTTTAAATGTTTTCATTTTACATGTGCTTAAATGTTTACATAAACTGTGTGTTTCCAAAGATATATAATTGTGTATTATCTTTCCCATATACTTTCAAGTATTCACACACACCGGTTTACTATTTTGTTGGCCAAGTTCTTACCATGTCTCGTATTGTAATATATTTTCGATGGTAGGACACCCCGCTTGATATTCAATGTTTGTTGAGCGTTGAATCATTTCAAAAGGTTTCTTTTAAGAATGTCTATATTTTGTTTCGTATAGACAAATTTCAATTTTTGTTGACCTAAACCTTAATTGATAAGATCAGATATGAATGATTAAATATGTCAGATTTTGATCTTATTATACAATGTCAAATTTTCAAACAAGTTTCTTGTATTAATTTCATTCATTCAATATACTTGTTTTGAAATATCTTCAATGTTTAAAATGCTCAAATCTTCATGATTATCTTTATGAGGATACATACATCTGACATGTATTTCACATTGTGCTTTAACTGAAAAGTTAAAGGAGAGTTTGGTTAGAGCGAGCTTAATGATAAAAAGAAAGAGGGTGAGAGAACAGAGTAAAAGAATATCAAACTCTGCACCAACTTTTTCTGAGCCGGGCAGCCACATTTCTGATTGTTTCACAATTCTTTGGTGACCTTCATTGAAAAAGGCAACTAGCCCATGCCGACTCTTGATTTTAAAACCCCACCAGCTACTCATCTTTTTCTCAAAAAGAAGATGTTTCATATTTTCTGGGGATGCAACACATATGCTATCTGGTTTTCATTTGGAAAATCTGGATATTGAAAAAGAAGGAAGTCTTCCCCACCTTCGCACTTTCATCATGCACAATCGAGTCTGTGTTATACTGTTTTTGTCTCAATGGTTTACACAATTTTGAGCCTAACAAAAAGCATTCATCATGTGCTTAATTCTTTCAAACACAAGCACGTACACATAGAGAATTTGGTTTTTCTGTCGGAACGTTCATAGAATAAACTTGTGTTATTCAATGATTGAATGGAAGACCTGGGGGAGTGAACATCACAAAGCTCCTTTCCAATGTGTATTCGTTACACACAGTGACTTCATGTTGCTAACAGGCATTTCTAACTGATTCATTTGTGGATTCAGGTGTTACACTCATATTTTGTCTGAATTTGCAAAGATTCGGATGCATACCTTTTTGGATCGATAAATAGTCAGAGGCTCTTGTGAAAGATCAATGGCCAGATCAGATCGTTAAGGACATTTCTTGTGAAAGTTTTGATGATTTCAATGCCACAGTCATCAAAAAGGGGGAGAGATGATCAAGAAATGTGAGAAATGATAAAGAAATGTTAGAGTTTGGAGGAGAAGTGATCAAGAAATTGTTGTGAAAGAAAGTTGTTAAAGAAAGGTTGCTGAATGGTTGTCAAAGATTTCAAGTATTGCTGAAGAATGTACAAGTTTGGAAAAGCAATTTCAAAGATTTCAGAATGCGAGCAGAGTTTACTGAAATTTTCTTTGTTGAAGCAATTTTGAGCTAAATCTGAAGATAATTTCTTTCCGATGTATGAAAGAGGTTCTTACAACCTTGGGGGAGATTGATATATTTTCTTGAAGACTGTTTTTGAACTTAAAGGGGAGATTAAAGCTGCTAAAGATTAATCAAAGAAGAAATTGAAGCTGACAAAGAGGAGATTGTGCTTCAATGCTGATTTGCTGAAAGAAATCTCAAAGGGGGAGATTGTTTTCTAATCTATGTCAAAAGGGGGAGATTGTATTGCAAAATCTTTTTAGAGATGATCTTGATCCAAAGGGGGAGAATGTTAGAGCATATATTTGTTGGATACAAGATCATGAAAGTTGAAGATTGAAAGTCAAAGCAAGTCAAAGCTCAAGTCAACTCTCAAGCATAAAAGTCAAAGTATATTTGTAATAAAAGTCAAAGTCTTGTAAGTGTTTTAGTTGTGTTGTAAGTGTTTTTGTTCCGCGTGTGTTAAATAGGGATATGACTAAGGGTAGTTAGAACAGTAGTTGCAAGTTAGAGTATTGTACGCAGATATTCTAGAGAGAGAAAAAGTCAGAGCTCATTGTATACGGATTCTTGAATTGTATTGAAACAGGTTGAGTGTTTGATTGTTCTCACCTTGTTATTGTGATTAAAAACTGTAATTAGAACTTGAATTTGGCAATAATATCTATTATTTTTGTAAGGAGAGTATTATGAGTGGAAAGGGAAAAGCTCTCTTATATTTGATGGAGATGTAAGTTTTTCCATCTACAAGTAGATTAGCAAAACATTTTACATACTGCTGATCATGTAGATGATATCAATTTTACTTTGTGGGTCAAAACTACGTAATCTCATCAATGATCCTTCTTCTATGTACATGAACATTTTTTTTCTATTTCTCGGCTATCTCCATTTTTGGTAGGCAAATGTTATGTGATACACTACTTTTGATAAATTTTAAATATTAAAATTAAAAAAATCTCTTAAATAAGAGTTGTGGGTCGTCTTTTGGGCATCAAAAGTCTAAAATTACAGTTTGGTTAAAGCCTTAGAAGTCACTTGCAATTGTCAAGTATTATTCTAGCAGTCCTTTTTGCATCCAAATAACAATTAAAGCGTTAAAAGTCACTTGTAGTTTAATCTCATTTTATTATACCATGTAATATGTTTGCTCATCAATGTTTTCTCCTCTTTTTTGGGGGTTTTACCTAGCAAAAGGTTGCAATGAAAGAAGTAGCGAAGTAATGCAAGACAACAATCCGTAAGTAGTTCCAATATCTCCTTTTGGGCCGATTCAACAGTTAAAGCCTTATAAATCAATTATACTTGAGGGACACATAAACTATCTTTTAGTCTAAACATGTATAAAATTTCTCTTTTAATCTTTCTCATCAACCATGGCTACAACATGCATATAGTAAAGTAGAGAATGAGTATATATCGGGTGACTTAAATTCTTAAAGTACATTGGATTAAGGCATGTCATTGAAATTTAAGCTTGAGGTGGGTTATTGTAATTTACACTCAACTGTCACCAACTACTATTGGAACCATGCTTGCAATGACAACCAACAAGAATCAAGACTTTTGATGGTTTACACCTCCTAAAACATGTATTTACATGTATGTCATTACATTTATTAACATTTCGCATTATCCTATAACTAATTATCAATACATATCACACACATGTCTTCACAAATGATTAGTCATATATTCTTGTGTTTTGGATCATGCTTGCTTGAACAACTAACCATACTCAGGGGCGGAGCCAAGAAATTAATCTAGGGGGAGCCTTAAATTATTGTAAGAAAATTTATGATTCGAGGTTGGATTTTTTGTAAAAATTTGTTCATAGACAATAGTTATTTAAAAAGAGTTGGAATGCAAGAGTGAGGAAAAATATACATAACTATGTCCATATTTAGACAAACAAACGCAAGATGTGTTTACACATGTGAATAGATAATTAAGAATATAAACAAGAAAAATCCTTTGAAAAGATATGAAAATTATCATAAAAACTTTGTTTTTCAAAAAAAGTTAAGGGACAAATTAATAGAATGAGTAGGAAAACAAAATAAGAAGAACAATAAAGTAGGTTATTACACTGCATTATCATGTTTCGTTGACAGTTCCATTTATGAAACAAATTATTTATATGAAATTAGTAAAAAAAGACCAATTTATTTCAGTTTTAAATAAATTATTTTAAATTAAAATGTATTACTAATATATAAAATAATTATTATGAGTTTTAATTGTACTTTCCAAAAAACAATAATTGGAATTTGAGGATGGGCATTGGCACCCCCTAGCCCCTTAGTAGCTCCGCCCATGACCATACTTAATGTTGATAAATATATGAAATAACGGAGTTACATAGAAAATATAGAAAATATGGTCTACCACAAGTTTTTTAAAACATCTCTCCCCCATCCCGCCAACACACTTGCCTCAATATGCCTCAATATAACATTATTGCTTAATATTTTGTGGTTTATGTTATAAACAATTTAATTTTTAATTACATTTTGTTAAACAATTACTAAAGTACTCTTCTTTCAGTTCATATTGTTTAATTGTATTGTGAATTTAGCTATATAACATCTTTAATTTTGAGTACACATTCATTAATGACATGACTAATGGGCAAGAATTTAGAAACAAAGTTTTCTTATAATATTGTTTTTTCAGTACATTTATTGTCCTACATTTTATTTTAGTAGTTGTTAATTAACAAAATATGTTTCATCTTAACTTAATTACATATATATTCTAACAAAAAGTTTTCGTCATCGTGCAACTGTCACAAACTAGTTTAATAATAAAAGGGCAAAAGCCCCCAATCTCCCAAAATGCTCAAAATTGGTCAAAATCCACAAATGTGTAACATACATTAAGAGAAATGATTTAGGAGACTAAAATGAAGCATTTTGACATTTTAGAAAAGTTAGAATGCACTCACAAATGGGTTTTTTTGAGAAAACCCTAAAATATGCTCAACAACGGTGGAAAAGAGTGAAGAAGATGAAGATCTTGAAGCTCCAAACACCTAATACTTGAATCTTAGCTCCAATCTCTTAAATGTTCATAATGATTTCGATTTTGGTGAAGAAATCGCTCTAGAACCAAAAATAAATGAGAGGGGAAAGAGTAGGTGTGAAATAAATAAGTTAGTGAGCTGAAAATCGGGTTTTAAGGGTTTTATGGTCGTACGCAACCTTGGCTCGCATAGCATGGGTCGCCTGAGCCCAGTTTACTTATTGAGCACTTTCTAGGGAGATCTTGCGTCCGCGAACAAATGGTTGTGTGGGCACGAGCAGTGCAATTTTCGACCAAAAATGAATTATTTTTCCAAAGCAATATCCAACCCAACCAACACCTACAATATTTCCAAAAGACTAATTTAAGGCTAAATACATATAAAACTTGAAAATATATTATGCCAAAAAAATTCAACCGGTGTTACAACACCCCACCTATAAAGCTCAATTCCCAAGATCTTGTTTAAATCGACGACAATGAATTCAACCACTTCTTACATATTGATTCTCCCACCTATATTTCAATTTTTTTGGCATATGAGTTGATTTCTTTTGCTCAACGAGGTAATAACTACTACATAATCGAAGGTCATACAGTAAGACAGAATGGACTTGTTACCTATTTCTTTTTTATTTTATTTTCATTTGGGGTAGGGAATTTAATCAAGCATTCTATTGTCCATTGTAATAGCATTCTACGTCTTTCAATACATTTTTCGTTTCTCTATGGCTAACACTAGCATTAATAAACTTTATTGGAGATTAACAAGTTCTTTTTCTTTGATCAATATCAATTTTCTATATGGTAGAGCTCAAGTAGGACTTGGAAGCTATGGGACTAATCCATAGTCTAGGATTTGGGAAAGTTTCTTTCTACTCATGTAATTCCAATAAAAATAAATTGGAAACGGGGAGGAGAAAAGGGTGTGAGAAGATGATGGAGGGGTGGGTGAAGGAGGGGAGGGGGAAGAACAGAAGGGGTAGGAAGGCAGGGACACGTAACATTATTTTACAGGGTGTCTTCAAAATACTTTTAATAGAGAAATAAGGAAATGGATATAAAGACCAAAATGTCACTAAATTAAATGAGTCGGCAGATTGTTTTCACTAAATCAAATGAGTTAGCAAATTGTTTTCTATCAGAGTTAGAACAAGGACCAAAGGGCATTATAAAATACATAGTAGAGAGATGTTTCCGTAATAATTTCACTTTTGGGGATTTGATGTACAAGCATATAGACTAAACATGTAATTTACTTTAAATTATAGAGTAAATTATACTTTTGGTTCTGTGATTGCCACTCATTATCAACTATCAAAAGTCTATTTCTTATTTTAAACTATTTACACTTTTGATCACTATGGTTACCACTTTGTTTCACTTTTTGTCCATGTGGCTAACAGTCTAGTTAACAAGGTCTGTTAACTCAAAGCATTTTGCTATTTTTCTTATTTATTTAATTTTCTATTAAAAAATGAACAAAAATATTATTATATTATTGTATATTTGTATTACATATACCCACCCCCCGCTTTTTCTTCCCCAACCATAGACCTCTTCGGGCACCATGGATTCGTTGGTTCACTCACTTACTCATTTATTTCTCCACCCCTTCTGCAACTCTGACCTTCTCCATAGATCTGGGTTTTTAATAGTCAAATAACATTTTTTGCTGCCCCTTTCTATTTGCACACATGCTATATCATATGCCCATTTCTTTTGCACACTTACCATTTCCAGCAGCCATTCCCTTTGCACATACCATTTACGGCACCACCTTTCCCTTTCACCCACCCCCAATCTAGGTGTTTTAAAATATGTCAACAAGTTTGAAACTAAACAAAACAATGACTTTCTTACATATTGCACACATACACACTCACACACACAGACAATCAACGCAAACCTCAAAGAACTCCAAAAATACAACAACCAAAGAGAAAAATAACCACCCAAGTTTTTTTTGTTCTACAGTGGTCTACATTTTTCATCATAATACAACAAAACGAGATCTGCAATGGTGATTGTATATGTACTAGATCTTGTATACGATATTTCTTCTACACTGGTCTACATTTTTCATCATAGTACAACAAAACGAGATTTGCAATGGTGATTGTACATGTACTAGATCTTGTACACGATATTTCTAACAAACACACAAAAATTGATATGACTGGTGAGTGTATGGGGGGGTGAGACGAAGTGTTGGAGGTGTTCACACACACAAAGGTAGAAGAGAGTGGTTTCGTCACTGGAGGGTTGCTGAAGGGGTAGGGGAGGGGGTTTTCTTGTAGTTATGGTGTTGCTATAGGGGTAGGTTGGACAAATCTGATATGGATGTTGTTAAAATGTAAGTTCTATAACCAATCTTGTCATCAAACTAACTTATTGTGGTTTATTTTGGTTTATCACGAAGTTGAGGGGTCTTTTTGTACAATGTCTGATCGTAGAAGGCTTGTTGGACCGCGCTTCACTTCTCTTGGAAATCAAAGGGTAGCGGAGCACTTTGAAGAAACTTCAGGAGGACCAACTTGCAATTTATGGAAAATATAAATGTTTGTTTTCAGCTGAAAACCTCTCATTAGCTCATTTTATTTTACACGAAATTCTCTCTGTTTCTCTCATTCTTCTCTAGAGTTTAGGGTTTGCTTTATTCATGTTCAAATCTTTTGAAGATAAACTAGGTTTAGATACTGATTTCATTTGTAATAGTTGTTGTAATATTTCCATTATAAATTTGAAGATGGTATCAGAGCCATGGTTGGCGTTCGTGCGTCGTCAATAGGACTGAATCGGTAAATCCTTTCTCTTCTTGTCTTTGTTCTCTTTGTTGTAATGACCTTGAGATGTTCTTCAAATGACTGAGGTTTCTTCATTTTCTGGTGTTTTCCTTTCAATCATTCAACCTTTAGATCTGATATGTGTAGATCTTGTCTCGAGAGTTTTCATGTCCTTTTATTTCTATCAAACAATCAACCTCTAGGTATGATCTGTGTAGATCTTGTCTCGAGAGTTTTCATATTTTTTTTATTTTCTCAGTATTCTCTCGAATGATCTCTATTATAGATCTGTTTTTGAGAGATCTTCTTTCGTTTTATTACTGTTAAAAGGTTTTTCACCATCAGCCTTTGGATCTGATCATTGTTTGGTCTTGTCCAAAGTGTCCTTTAGTCAACAAGTTGTTTTTCATATTCTAGATCTGTTACTGAGATATCTTCTTTCGTCTTATTACTTTTAAAAAGGTTTTTTGACCATCAGCCTTTGGATCTGATCATTGTTTGGTCTGGTCCAGAGTGTCCTTTAGTCAACAAGTTGTTTTTTATTCTTGGTTCGAGTTGAATCTGACCTTGTGAGGTCTGGTCTACTTGTTGTCTGTGTTTTTCTTTTGTTTGTTCTTCCTTATACATTTAGAGTTAGATCTGGTGTAGATCGTGGTTTTAAATGTATATGTTGATCCCAAAATATGGTGTTCTAAACTTTGATTTACTATTAACTACACAAAACAGATGATTAAGAGTGCAGAAGCGTTTTTAAGTGTAGAAATATAGCAGTTGAATGGTAGTAAACACACTAGCAAGCATTAAACAGAAACATGAATAATATAGAGATGGTTACTGAAGAATCTGCTTCATTAACTTGCAAGTTACACTAAGAACACACACTTGTGTATGCTAATATGCTCAAAGAAAATACAACGTTCTCATATTAGTGTGTGCTCGCGTGATTCAAACAATGGTGGTGCTCCTATAATATACGAGGAGGATGCACCCCATAGTAAAAGACAAAGGTTGACACTCAAATGAGAGAATTCCACCTGGAAAGGTAAAACATCGTGCACCGCATAAAGGATTTGTAAAATCATCGTACAACAGGCTCACGTGTTCTGCACGTGGGGTTGTCTTGAACTATTATCAGGAAGTCTTCCATCTCCAGAGGTTAGCCATCACAGAGGCTCTGTGATCTAAAATTGATCTTCAGGTTAAAGTTCTCGAGCAGATGGGTCGACAGGATCTTCTGTGCTTGCAACTTCTGTGGTGTACTTGAAGATTTGAGCCGTCTTCTGAGGTTCCTATACTTAGCCTATTTTTTAATACTTCTATACAAATGAATTGGAGCTAACAATCTCCCCCTAAGTATTGAAAAATAAAGATTGGAATGGTGAGTGCTTGGCTAAGTTAGAAATAAGAGGTGAAAGGAACTCATCATCTGAAGACTAATTTTCATTCAACATAAGAATGGCAGAAGGCAATTACATTGGAGCTCAAGTACATGAATGAAAACAAAAACAACAAAATACATAACATCATAGCCTATATCTTGGTGTCTGGAAAATCGTTGATTCTTCTGCCAAAACCTCCTTCCTTCTTCAGCTCTCTGTAGTAGAAAGCACACATGTCTCTGAAGCTTAGAGTTGCACTTATATTTTCCATGAAAGCATCTGCAGTTTCAGTATGGACGAGTGGTGTGCCTCTGTGCTTGATGATTTCTTCTTGAACGTACAACAGAGACTGAGTTGAGTATTTTGGCTTTCTATACCTATGAAGATCTTCTTTTCGCCTTTGGGGTTAAGGTATACAAAGCCAAATTTAGGGGATGTGATGATTGAGTTTGGAAGGATGTTGGCAGAGGGGGGTAAGTTGTCCTCTGGTGAAGTAAGATTGGTCCTTTTCACACCAAGATCAAGAGGCACCTGAAAATCCACTACACTGTAGTATAGCAGCTTTTCCCTCATTGTCTTCTTTATGATCAAGTGGGCTTCTTTATTTTCTCTTTTCCACACATACCTCTCCTCTGTCCATTTGAAAAGCTCTGAGAGATCGTGAGGATGGACGTTTGGTAGGTCAGCATTTATGAAGGTCCATATCTTTCCATATTCTCTTCTCCCAATGTACTCACAGAACCAAAAAATTTTGCACTTTGTGTGGCCTAGCTTTATCCCCAGAACCTCTGAAATCTTTGACATGGAGAAGACTTTGTGTTTGGGCTAAGCCTTCTATTTGTTGAACTTCCTCCTTTCCTCTAAGATTATATCCTCTGAGAGCTTGATAGGAGGCAGAAAATCATGGACTCCGCGACTGTAGAGATATTTGTAGACCTCTTCTTCAATATCTTTCTTTGGAGGGACAGGGAAAGGTTTCCTTAAACTCTCGAAGCCTTGGATAACCTCTGCGACTCTATACTTAGAGGGTTTGACTATTGTATGTAGGATAGGGAGTTCTGAGAAAGGTTGCAGGTCAAATGCCCAGTCCTCTTCTTCGGGTTTTACCGTTTTGAATGCCTCAAATGAACTCTTCAGAATTTTTTCGGTGTTAGGAGGGGGTGAATTTTTACCTTTCAGAGGTTCTGTGGCTATCGCTTTGTCCTTGTCTTTTGTTGAGGGTTTTGGGGTGCTTGTTTAGATTTTGGGAGGTGAAGCTGGAGGTGAAGCTACAGAGTCCTTTTGTTGATTTTACTTCTGAGGTCTTGAATCTGAGCTTAGTGGAACTTGATTCAGAGGCTCTGCTAAGACTGGTGCACTTTGAAGTGTCTTTTGCAGATTCTCCCCCTCATGAGGACCAGGGCCAGAGGCATCAGGATCTTGGTCCTCATGTCATGCCCTCTTCTGCCCAGCCTGAGTTTGGCAGGAGACAGGTGCCTTCCTTTTCTTTTTTTTCAGAGATGATCTTCTACATGCTTGGAGATCTTGGACATGGCATTCTCTGCGGCCAACGAGAGCTTGTTCACTTCATAGTCTGATTTGAACTTCAGGTTTGCAACTGTAGACTTGAGCTCTGTGGCGACTGACTTCCCTTCTTTATTGATGTCACTGTAGGGAAGGTTCAAATTTCGCAGAATCATTTTTTCCATGGCTTCAAAATCTTTTTTGGTTGCCAGAGCTTTCACGTGTGTAGCAGAGGAAGTGGCTTCAGCAATAATTGGGACCATGACACTGCGAGTCAGGTCCTTAATTTCATTCTTCAACTGCGTGAGCTCGGCCACCCCTGAGGACGTAACCTCTGCAACAAACTTTCCTATTTCTTCCAATGCAATTTTGCCTACATCCTTTATGGCATCGGTTTGGATGTTGATGGATTTGGTGCAATTGTCGAAGTCGTTCTTTGTGGCAGAGGCCTCTATGAGCTTTTTGATATCGGCTGAGTGTTGCTCGGAAGTTCTTTGAAGAGCTTGCAGAGCCTCTGTGTTGGCTCGCAGAGCCTCTGCGATATCACTTGGAAGTTGATATGTGGGAGTAAATGAGCTTTTCAACTCATCAAGTTTTTTGGATTACCAAGTCAGCAAAGGCTTTAAACTCGTCCTTTGTGACATAGGAGTCTGTGGTAACCTCTGGAACAACACATGTTCCAGATTTGGCCAACGAGTCTTTGGCACCTTCAGAGCCTGTAGGGATGTTGAGCTCTGGAGGATTTCCTTCCAATCCTTGATGTTCCACGAAGGAATCATTTATGAAAGTTCTGTCAACAAGTCTCCTAGGGGAGGGTTCAGAGGCTCTCTCAAGATTCCTGTTGATTGAATCCTGTGGATGTTCTAGATCCACAGAATTATCGTGATCTCGCACCACAACTCTGAAGTGGTTTGGGGGTCACTCGTGTGTGCTACAGAGGCAACAAATGCCTCTGTGCGAGGTTGTGTCGTGTCCTGGGGCAAATGGACACTTATATCTACACCTTCATCCTTTTGAGAGGATGGGGTAGATGTGGTTACCCCAGCTAAGTATGGTACAGAGGATGATTGAATATCCTCTGTCCGGCCAGATAGGTTTAGGTTCGGACCGTGCAGTCCTGGTTCAATACCTTGCTGCACTAGAACTGCAGAGGTAGTAATGTGGGTCGCACAGGGAGTTTGGTTTGGTTGTGTGCCTAAGGCATCTTTTGCACTTCTCTCCTCCTTCGATTTTTTACTTTCTTCTATTCTCTCATCTTCACTTTGGGACATGCCTGTCACATCCTCAATTTCTATGCCCTCCATTTCTCTAATACCTGCTGAGTACCTCTGGGTTACCTCTTTTGCAATCTCAGCAGCTATGTGTAGAGGACTCTTAAGTCTTTCTTCTGGAATTTCCTTTTCAAAGATCAAGGCCCTTCGTCTTGTCTTTTGTAGAGGTTTATCAGCAACATCTGCAGGTTCTTTCTAAATGATGAAGGCCTCAACTTCAGCTTCCTTGGCCATGTCCTGCTCTGCTAACTTTCTCAACTTTTTCTTTTTCTTCTCAGAAGGCTTAACCGCCTCTGTGGTCTTTGTGACAGGGACTTCTTTTGAGGTGTCCTCTGCCATTGCCTTGAGCTTCTTGGTCTTCTCAGTCTTTGAAGCCTCTGCCATAGCTTGTACTTCCTTTGATCTTGGAACCTCTACTTCTATGGTTCTCTTCCTGTGTTTTTTCTGTTTCTCCTTTGTCTCACTACCTACCCCCTTCTCAATTTCTACTCTCTCTTGACTCACAATTTGTGCCTCTGCGGCCACATCCTCTGCTCCCTCAAGACTCTCATCCTTAAGATATACGGCTATCTCACCTACCTGAAATCCTACACATGGGGGGGTTGCAGGACTTGGTTCAGGAGTCCTGTGCCCACGAATGTAAGCCCGAATACCCTCTTCACTACCCAGATACTATAAGAGCCTAGCTGGCAGAGGTCTGGCTGCTGGATATCCTGTCTTCAGAGTGGTCGGCTTGTGAGACTTCATTTCATGAAGTTTTATTACCTTACCCTCTGCGGGTAGCTTCCCTTCGCCAATTAAGTCATCCCCTAGAAGTATCGCGAAGAATCTTTCGAAGACCAGATTTTTTGGTTATGTGCCCCTGTCCTGATCTTGTTGTTTTGTAATCACGGCATTTCTGATCTCCCTGAAGATCAGCCCTACATAATCCAGAGGTAATTCGTAGTACATACCATACATAATGGCAAGTATGGTATGACTTGCTTGGTCAGGGCTCCCAACTTTACACGTCAAGCATCTGTTGAGGATTGAGAAGAGAACATTCCACAGAGGAGGAAGATTCTGTCTTCTGAAGTCGGTTCTCTTGGAGATAGGAATAGCATATCCTATGAACCGTAAAAACTCCAAGAGCTCTTCTTTTGTGGGCTCCTCTGAGAATTTCTTGAGATGCATATCATCTTTGGTGGGTAAGTCAAAAATGTCAGATAATCTTCTTCTGTTGATTCCCAAATAGAGTATTTTCTCTGTTGATGGATGATTTGCATAGCCCATGATACAGTATCCATATCTGTCCATTTTCACGTGAGGTGCACTCATCCATAATTGATGAATGTCAGATTCAGGGACATCATTCCTTTTCATGGTTAGGGCTTTGGTGAGGAAATGATTTTTCATAATGTTGATCAACGGTTTAGCTTCAGTTGGCAATCCTTTTGGGTTTAGAGCTACATAGTGATTATTGGGCTTAAGGTTCATGTTGTTAAGATGATAATCGTGCCTAGTGAATGATAGCATTCGACTAGTCATGACCTGTTCTTATTCAACAGAGTGAGAATCGGCCTTTTGGGTGATTGAGTGCTGGGAGTGGTTTTGAAGCCTTTGATCATTGGGAGTTCTTGGATGAAACAGATAGAGAAGCCATTGCAGAAAGAGAAAGATGAAGGAAGTTCTTGCTTTGGAGTTCTTGAGAGAATGTTTCAGGTAGAAAAGAAATGGGTAAAGAGAAAGAGAGGGATTTTTATACTGAGAGGAGAGTAAAAACTTTAAGCGGTAAATTATAAAATTTCAAATCCGCAATGAGTACATATGGATAATAAGCCGTTTAGGAAAAACGACGGTACAAATATGATCCACTAAGATTTTGCTACGTCAGTATGGGCAGTGCACGATCGAATACGTGTGCCTCCCCCTATTCTCACGCTTGTGGCATTTGCTATACCCAAATTACTGTGACTTTCACAAATAACCCGCGCTCAATGACTTTTTTTAAAAACAATTTCATAAGAGATGAAAGTGGCAGAAGCCATGTGGGTAGAGAGCTTCTGAGGTCATGTGCAAGGTTCTGAGCGCAAGATTAACCCAAAGACCATGAAAGAACAATGAGGTGATCGAGTGTCATTCAAATAGGAGCTCAGAAGTCAAAAGATCCCCTTTTTGAGGTGCAGAGGCTCTGTGAAGGACCTCAGAGGCTCTTAGACCAAAAATTTCTATTTGAAGAAAGACATTTGAAAGTTTTGATCACCCAAAGTTTTGATAAGATTTGAAGAACAAGGTGGGACATATCTGGAAGTTTGGTGTCCGAGAAGAGAAAGTTTTGTCCTTGAATCATTAGTAGACCCAAAAATAATGTCATCAACATAAATCTGCACAAGTAGAATTGTTGGTCCCGAAGGTGCTTAACAAGTTTGTAGAGGGGGGGGGTTGAATACAAACATTGAATTTTAATGTTTAATAAATTGTTTATTGATAAATCAAATTACAATTTACAAGTGTTTTGCGGAATAAGATTAAGTAAAACCTAATCTAAACAAACTTAAGAATTACTAAGAAGGGTTGCACTAGAAGTAGAGAATGGGTGATTAGGAGAGTATAGAAAACAAGGGTTTCTATATTTTTAGAAAGATGAAGGCTAAGGGCAACTCTCAGATGGAGTTGAAATCTTTCTATTTATACTCAATGCATTAAATGCATGGCAGAGCACTTTACACGTGTCCTTCATTGATTGGTTGCATAGGTTTGACTTTAGGAGACATGCTTTCGGTCGTATGATGAACAATGTAGTTATCAGAATTGTTGTACGAATTGCTGCAGAGGTATGTCTGTTTCTAACAATCGTACGATGTATGCAAGGGTAAGACAAAAGAGACTTGAGGCATAAGCTAAGTGACCATCGATCGCTGAATATCTCTTCCTTCAGAGATACAAAGAAGTTCAGCTATCGCTGAAGCTTTTCCTCAGGTTTCTTTGCGTGTGTAGATTTGTCTTGGCTTCATTGATATCCGCATAAGGTCATGAGTAGACTTGTCTTTGTTCAGCAGCTTTGTCTTCGATTCAGCAGTGAACATCTTTTGTCGCGAAACCTGTCTGCAGGGATTACGTCTAACTGTTTACATGAGAAATCATCAGCGATACTGAAGATACTCAGTATTTGATCGCTGATAGTGAAACACTTATACATATGAATGCTTTCAAGAAAGATCATCAGTGATAACTGAACAGACTCAGTATGATCGTTGATGATGAAACACTAATACATAATGTTAAACGTAATTTTCACTAAGTATAGAAAAAAGGGTAATTTTCAAATCACTGAGAGAGTATGGATCAACAAGAATCTCACCTTTTATCTTCTTATAAAATAATGTAGTATCAATTGTACCTCTTTCGAAACCATTGGCAAGAAGGAAATTTGAAAGTCTATCATATCAGGCTCTGGGGGCTTGCTTTAGTCCATACAGAGCCTTGTCCAAGAAGTATACATGATTTGGGTATTTAGAACATTCAAATCCTGGTGGTTGCTGTACATATACCTCTTCTTAAATTTTTCCATTTAAGAAGGCTGACTTTACGTCCATTTGGTAAACCTTAAAACCTCTGTGGGCTGCAAAGGCAAGGAATATCCTTATTGCCTCGAGCCTTGCCACAGAAGCAAAGGTTTCTTCATAGTCAATTCCTTCTTCTTGACAATATCCCTTGGCCACCAATCTTGCCTTGTTCCTGATCACCACACCATCCTCATCTTTCTTATTCCTGAAGACCCATATGGTCCCTATTGCAGTTTTGTCTTTCGGCAGAGACACCAGGGTCCACACTTCATTTCTTTCAAACTGCAGAAGCTCCTCTTGCATGGCTTCTACCCAGTTTAGGTCTTCAAGAGCTTCAGAGATCTTTTTGGGCTCGATAATACTTACAAAATTTGTAAATAGACAAAAGTTTGCAGTACTAGAGCGAGTCTTTACTCTGCCAGAGGGATCACCAATGATTTGGCTTTGTGGGTGACTTCTGGTCCAATTGGTCATGCGAGGTAGGTGATCATTGGAACTATCTAGATGCATGTCAAGAGCATCTTCTTGTTCTTGATATTGATCAACCTCTGTTGGAGAAGGTTGATCATTTGTACTTGCCACAGGGCTTGATTGACCACTTTGAGTTGATGTGGAGAGTTCTACGGCGCCTTGATCAGAGTTCTGTGTTTCCTATGGTGATGATCCTTCAGAGATACTAGGAAGATGATCTTGATCTTGGTTGAGCATAGAGCCTTGTTCAGTGTTGGTCTCTGTGTGCTCTCCCTCAACATTTGTACCTGTAAAAGTGGTAGAGGAGGGTGAAGTATTACTTGGACCAGTCAACAAAGTACCTGTTTGGTCTTCAGAGGTCTCGTCTCTAGAGGCTCTGCGATCACCTTTAGAGGGTCCATCATCATTGAACATCTCTTCAAAAAGGTGATGAAGATCATTTGTTCTTGTAGAATTACCAGAGTCTTCATCTTGAAGCTTGAGTCCTGAGCTGATTTGCTCAGAAGTCATCTGAAAAGAGTCATCAAAAGAAAAATTAATACTTTCAAGTATATGTTTCGATTTGAGCACATAGACTCTGTATGCTTTGGAGGTTGATGAATAGCCAACAAACTTGGCTTCATCAGCTTTTGGGCTAAACTTCCCTATCTGTTCTTTGTCGTTCAACACAAAACATTTGCAACCAAAAACATGAAAATATTTGATGTTTGGCTTCCTCTGGTTGAGCAGATGATATGGGGTCTTTGTATGCCTCTTCACTATTAATGATCTATTTTAAGTGAAGCATGCAGTTGAAATGGATTCTGCCCAAAAAAAATAGATAGTCCTGAGGCAGTGAGCATAGTTCTGGCGGCTTCCACTAGTGTTATGTTATTGCGTTCAACAACACCATTTTGTTATGGAGTCCTTGCATCCGAGAAGTTCTGTGAGATGCTCTTTGTCGTAAGATAGGCTTCAATGGTTGAGTTCTTAAACTCTGTGCCATTGTCACTTCGAATTCTCTGCACCCTGCAATCATGAAGAACTTGTATTCTCTTAAGAAGATTGATTAGTACCACATGAACATCAGATTTCTTTCGAACAAATTCCACCCAAGTGTATCTAGAGAATTCATCTATGAGTACAAGAATGTACTTTTTGCCACATAGGCTCTGCACAGATATTGGACCACAGAGGTCTACATGAAGCATCTGTAAAGATCTAGTGCAAGCGATGTTTGCCTTGCTTTTATGGGCAACTCTTTTGAGTTTGCCCATTTCACAAGCAGAGCATAGATGATCTCTGTCGAATTTGATACTTGGTAGCCCACTCACCAGTTCTAATTTTACAAGCTTGTCTAGTGTATGAAAATTTAAGTGACAGAACCTGTTATGCGAGAGCCAAGCTTCCTCATTCTTACTTGAGACCAAACAAAGTTTTTCTTCTTTGTTTATTGACTTAAAATCCATGAGATATAAATCACCTCTTCTTTTGGCTCGCAGAAGTTCTGTGGATGTGTCTTCTTTCAATAGAGAACAATATTGCCTTTAGAACATCAAATCTAGTCCGTTATCACAAAGTTCGCTAACACTTAGTAAATTGTGCTTAAGGCCATCCACATAAGCCACTTTGTTGACATCGATGTCTCCTTTAGCAATGACTCCATAGCCTTTAATTTGCCCCTTCTTGTTGTCTGCAAAGGTCACAGATCCACCTCCAAGTTTTTCTTTGAATTAGGTGAGCAACCCTCTGTCGCCAGTCATGTGCCTCGAGCATCCGGAGTCTAGGTACCAAATGGGCACATGTTGTTTCTTCTGCGGACATATCAAGAAGATTTAGGTACCCATTTCCAAATGGGTCCAGTTTTGTTAGGAGTCTTTAAAGATGCCTTAGCACCTTTTGTTTTGGTTTTATCCTCTTTTACAGAGGTACCATTTTGTCCTTTCTCACCCTTGAATTTGGCATTCTTGAGCTTGGGGTGAGATATAAGACAGGTTATCCTTGAGAAATGTTGGTTAAGAGCATGCATGAGATCGAAACATTTACAATGAGAGACTCCAGAAGCAAATTTCTTAAAAATTTCATTAAAGTGATCAAAGGAGGGTAAAAAGCATTGTTTACAACAACCCTTTTTAGATTTGAGTTTCTTTTCACAGAAAAATTTGTCTAATCTAGGTTGAGTTTTATCAAAAACTCCTCTTGTATGGCTCTTTGACTGTATTCTCCCTTGGTGACTTCCTTTTCTTGCATTCACTGCCACAGAAGCATCAAAATTGTCAAATTTGGGCCATTTTCCCTTCTGTTGCCAAGTGAGTTTTTCTTGAAAAGGTTTTGTGAATTTTGGAACTTTGGTCTCTTGAAAGATCTGGATCTTTTCTTTGTTTAATTTTTCAAGCTCAAGAGAGGTCTTAGCTTGCAGACACATATCCAAAAAATCAGGACAAATAGGTACACCTATAGTTCTCCTTTTGGGATAGATCATTCTGTTAGGAATGCCAGAGGGAAGCTTATTCTCCTCTGGACTACAGGGGACAATCTCTTATTCATTGAATCTCTGTGGATGAGGGCATGATTTTCTAGATATGTATTGCTTTGTCCATTGATAGTGTGTAACACCCCGATTTCAAAAAGGTATCGTTTCAAGTTAATACGAAAATCGGTATTTTAAGGGGAAAAATAAGATATGGGATTTTGGACTTGAATCCTTGATTTTATAGTCTTAATGGATGAAGGATTCAATTACGAGTCCAACGGTCCTTTCCGGAGCGAAAACGGATCTATAACGAAGAAGTTATGGCCAAAACAGTGAACGAGAAGAAAACCGGGCGAACAGTACATCTCGTGACTTACGCCACGACTTAGGGAAGCGGGCGACTTACTCTGCGACTTGCAGTAGCGGCATAAGTCGCGAAACACCCTGGTCGAGCTTCAAACCCAATTTTCAGCCACCAAACTTCATTTCTTCATATCTTCATAATCACAACTCCGATTTGAGTGATTCAAGTTGCCATCGTTTTGTTTTTGAGAGCTCTTCAAGGATATGGCAAGAGATTTCAAGTCTATTGGAATATCCAAGGGTATTTTGTGGTGGTAAGTTCCTTATCTCTCTCAATGTTAAGCTAGGTATTTTGAATAAGTGTTGGATTTCATTATTTCATGAAAGAATGTTTTGGCGTTGAGGCATCCATTTATAAAATGCATATTATTAGTAAATGAGTTGTTCTCTTATTCTTGTTAAGTAAATCATTTCAAAGGATCATGATTATAAGTTACAATACTTTCATTTACGTTTTTCTCTATAACCATGATGTAAAACTCTTGAACTCACTAGACGTTAGCCTAACCTTTTTATTTGTCGGCATGTGCATCAGGTTCTATTTCGGGATTAGTCTAGCGACACTGTGAAGAGATGAGTACTAGTTGTATGCTCGAAGAGGTGATTAGCTTGTTGAAGTCTTCTACACTTATATTGGAGATAGCGATTGGTATTGGGCTATAGTAACACCCGACTTTAGATAGTCTTTATGTAAGACTTTATTTACTTGTTGATGGTTCAATCTAGAAATATATTTCAATTATGGACTTGTAGTAAGAGATTTTATTATCCCTTTTAGGTATTGTTGAAAGTTTTTAAATTAGTCGCTCTTTCCAAATTGAGGTTGTTACAAGTTGGTATCAGAGCTTAAGTTTGAGAGATTTAGGTATTGATTTTGAATGCCTAGACTCAAACGCTTCGTAATTTTAAGTGATGAAATGTGAGATTGCATAATTAGGCACTTTAAGATTCGAGGATACGAGGTGAGTGGTGTCACTTGGAACGGGAATCATGCCGATAATGGCAAGGATTATCATGTACAGTACGTTCACAATAGCACCTATAGAACTACTTTATTGCATGTGGTTGCAGGCTTTGCCGAGACTTTGTTTATTCTCATTGTTGCCTAACGCTATTTTCGAATATGGCAATGTTCGTATTTTGACGCTGCTTAGAGTCTTGGACAAGTAACTACGGCTTATGATCTTAATATTGGATCACCTCCACATATGTTAAGGCTTTGGACGAAGAGTTACCTTTCATTATTTTGATGTCTGAGTTTTATTGAGAATTTTATTTTATGGGTTTTTGTTGATTTGATGTGGAAATTTTCTTGGCATCCAGTGGTGTTGTTTTTCCCTTGGGTTTCGTGTGAGCAGTTTGGCTGCACATAACATGTATGTGTAACACTCTAAAATTCAGAGTAAATTAAAACCTGGAAATAAGGCAACGAGACATCCGTGATGATATTAACTTCCCATAAAGGGGATCAGTCCTTAAGACTATACAAAACTCATACGGATATAAAATTTATCAACAATACTAATCTAAACATAACCGTCTAGACTACAACACTTGACGAACCAGAATTCACTAAAAGATGGGACTTAAACAATGCCCAACACCAAAATACTAGACATCTCAAAATATGCCTTGAGTCCACGCTCGACTCTCAAAGACCCTGTGCAACCCACCGCTAAGGAAACCTGTTATACATATCATTTGAGAAAAAATTGTTAGGCTTAAAGCCTAGTGAGAACATACAGTTTATTCAAAATCAGAGATATAAACATCAGTATCATAAAGAAATCTTTTCATAAAGGTTTAGTTCGTAAAGATAACATTTCGCCACAACCGGGCCTTTTCGGTCCAAAACTCATCATATGAAGACAAAAGAACCATTTTACCAAGGATAGTGGTGTAACACAAAGTAGACCACAAATCCGAGTTATGAGCTAAACACTTGGAGTCCTCAGCAATGAACCCAGAGTCCATGCTACGAGGTGAGATCGCGCTCCCAAGGGAAACCAATGTATACTCCTTCACTAGGATCACCATGAACCATGGCTAGTATCCGGCCTCACATAACCGTACCAAATTTCCCCCGAGGAACATGCGATCCATAGCTACAATTTGGGGAATATACCCTCCCAACAAAACAGTCTACTCCAAAACCTAGGGATCCTCTAGTAATGGTAAGGACTCGTCACAACAACATATGTGACCAACCATAAATCAATATATGGTATATGTACATTTTATAACCAAAATGCTATTCTCAGTTCAACTTCTGGTAAGAATGAAAATCATTAAAATGAGTTCATAAACATTCTTTTCAAATGACCACATAATGTGCAAGTAAAACATCATTTTACTTCAATAAGGCGGAACCCGTCATTTTGGTCAAATCTGACCGGGAACCCCGAGATTCACCAAAAATTTCATTTATATCAAAATGTTTAGAACATAAAATCATACCGTAGAAATACTTCAGATTTCGCAAATAAGAGTTTTGACATGTATAAAGTTTGTAAAATGGTAGTAGGAACTCACCCAATAGGTTTATACGAAAACCCAAAGAACCAGATATCGACCACGACGAAGAGGTGAAACTTTATACACCGAAACCCTGAACAATGCACTTAATACTAGCGATCAACGGAGTTTCAAAGATCGAAGAAACCAAAGAGAAATCTTAGAAAGAGAGAGAATTTGAAGAGAGATTTCTAGAGAGAGAATGGGATTTGAAGAGAGAGAGAGAGAGATAAGAGAGAAGTGAGAGATATTTAGACTGAAAAGGGTATAAGTCGGCCAGGCCATCTCGTGGGTTATGCCGTGACTTCCACTCGCGGCATAACTCGCCCGCTTACACAAAACCATACCCATCCAGAGGGTTTCGCGGGTTATGCCGCGACCTCAACCCGCGACATAACTCGCGTAGCTCACTGAGGTTTGTCCAAAACCATCAAAAGCCAAACTCAAACTTGGTAACAACCACGGTGCTAGCGACAAAAGCTTAACACTAGAATACCAAGGTTACATAACGAAATTAGGGGTGTTACAGTATGCATATTTTTATTGAGAGTTTTCATCACGGTGTTTTAGCCAACATTTTAGAACGATGAGGGCATATTTTATTTGGCTTTGAAATTGAAACCGGCATAGAATATTTCATGTTTTAACCAAAGCGCGCACATATGCCACTTTACTAGTTTTGTGAAATAAACCTTCTCATGCGAGTTTTGGGGTGGGATCTTTTCCGCGTCGTGTTGTAACTAAAAGAGAGAAAACTTTGAGAGTATGATATCATGAAAATGTTGTTTTGGGTGTTACAAGCGTTTTATTTGTACGGCCTAAAGGTTGGAATCAAACTAAATTACTCTTACGTTTGATCAAATCGCATGCATATGTCCTTACAAAATTTGGGGAATAAGTCGATGTATGCGAGTCATGTTGGGAAATTTTATTTCATGTCATTTTGTGGTTAAATGCGAAATTTTGGGATTCGATTTCATGAATATCCCCTTTTGTAGTTTTGTACAAACGTCTCATTATATACTGTCTTAGTACGTAAAATTATTTCTCATTCAGGGCATAAAATTTATGCATAAAACTTGTTGTATATCCCTGTTCATCGTCACTATTAGCCTGTGATAATCGGGTAGTTTTCTAAATGATTTTATACGTGTATCAGTGGTGACCACTATGTACACCCACCGAGTAAACGGTAGTGGATTTTATTCGTATGATCACTTGTTATAAAAACTTTTTGCATCTAGAAGTTTTATGAAATTCCAAATTGGCATATTAGTTTGAAAAACCTTGAACTCCTTTGAGCTATAGGTTCAAACCCTCTTGTGATGGAGGTCGTGTTTAAGTACTAAAGGAGTCCTCGGAGGTTGAAGTGTCGGAGGATTTGACCTATGGTTAGTTTTGAATTTGGGATTCCGGTTTTATGGATTTGTTCATGCAGAGATAATTGGTGTATTAGGTTTATGCATTCATCCATTATTTAAGTGGTGATCTTTCGGTTTCGATAATTCTTCGGGTTAACGCATTATGTGGTTTCTTGGTTATTGTTGAACATGAATTAATGAGTTGATTGTTCAATATCTTGTGCGTGCTGGAGGTGTGCCATCCGGGTGAGTCTTCAGAAATAAAGGATATATTGTGGTTTGGTTGTTAGAGAGGTAAGATTGGAATTTTAGTGCCATGTTAGGTGTTAACTTTAATTCGACAATGCAAATTTGGAATGAAATATTTGTCGGTACACCCTGTTGCAGTATAGTCATTGTTAGGGTAGGCGTCAACACGCTATTTAGAGGCCAATAACCGTGTGCTGCTTTAGTGCATTTCCGATGGATCATGTATGTTCGCAATTTAAGTGGTAACCTTAAGGAGATTGGATGATGGTATTTGGGGATCGATCATTGGTATTTCGGTAATTGCCAAAGCTTTAATCGATTCGTCGATCAATGATTGGAAGTTTTATGGGAGTTGTGTAACCATGGGGTTTGGAATAATCGTTTATCCGTAAGTGTAATGGTACGTTGCTGGAAGAAACATCGGGCCAATGCTTGGATCTAGGGAAGTTTGGTATCCCTTGCAGACATCGTGTTTGTGTCAGCATTGAGGAACGAATTTAAGGTTGTGTCGGTTCAGACCAATCTAGTCGTTAGAAAATTTCGTCGAAGGACGATAACTCTTTGGTGGTAGTGATTATTGGAGGCACTTGGTGAGGATGTCAGGGTAGACTTTAAGTACAAATCAATTATTGAGGAGACCTTGATGCGTCGTATTTAGAGGTATCTAAGAGAAAGGTTTGTTTTGGGGTATTCTTTGTGGAAAGGACTAAATAAGGTCGTGAGTTACTCTTGAGGCTTTATGAGCAACATAAGGTTGGGAGGCAACCGAGATTTAATGTTAAGAAGGTGATTAATCCAGGACTCAACGTTCATCCCGACTTAGGTGAGTTATATGGAAAGTTGAGGGGAGTTGCGATGGCTCGTTGTGAGAAACGCAGTGACAACCTCAACCGGGATTTAATCGGGTTAGTATATGAAGTAAGATTTCATGAAGGGGATTCCTTTTTGGATAGGAAATCAATCGATATTTCCATGTGCGATGTTGGGTGCTTGGTTGGTGCCAGATTTCGAGGACGAAATCTCTTTTAAGGTTAGGAGGATTGTAACACCCCGATTTCGAAAAGGTATCGTTTCAAGTTAATACAGAAATCGGTATTTTAAGGGGAAAAATAAGATATGGGATTTTGGACTTGAATCCTAGATTTTATAGTCTTAATGTATGAAGGATTCAATTATGAGTCCAACGGTCCTTTCCGGAGCGAAAACGGAGCTATAACGAAAAAGTTATGGCCAAAACAGTGAACGAGAAGAAAATCGGGCGAACAGTGCATATCGCGACTTACGCCGTGACTTAGGAATTATGCCGCGACTTAGGGAAGCGGGCGACTTACTCTGCGACTTGCAGTAGCGGCATAAGTCGCGAAACACCCTGGTCGAGCTTAAAACCCGATTTTCAGCCACCAAACTTCATTTCTTCATATCTTCTTCATTACAACTCCGATTTGAGTGATTCAAGTTGCCATGGTTTCATTTTTGAGAGATATTCAAGGATATGGCAAGATATTTGAAGTCTATTGGAATATCCAAGGGTATTTTGTGGTGGTAAGCTCCTCATCTCTCTCAATGTTAAGCTAGGGTTTGATGATTTCACCCTTTCATCCTTCAGCTTGGGTTTGATTTTGATGACTTGTGTTTTGAAGGTGATCTCGTAGATGTGTTGGATCTAAGATCTAGGAAGGTTTCTTGGTGGTTCAAGCATTCATCAAGGGTGATTCAAGTTTTGGGGGTAAAACCTAGATTTAGCCTAAATCTAGCAAGGTGAGTTCAAGTTGATTTGTGAAAACGGTGTACATGATAAAATGTCTATTTTAAAGTGTTTACATGTTTTATATGGAATTTTTAACTGTGAATCATCTGATAAGTTTTGGTTATATGGAAGTATTCAACTTTTTAAACTTATAATACGCCCATATTTGGGATTTTGTGCATTTTGATAAATAAATCATATATTTTGGGTATCTAGATGATTTATTGCATGGAGTATATTTTTGAGTATAAATGAATTTTATTGGGTGTCATGGGGTGATTTGAAAGGATAAAAGGTATAAACCCACTTGGAAAATGTTTTGTCCCAATCTAAATCATGTTGGAGTTATTTGTGTGTGTTGAAGCATGGGTTGCATTATTTCGGGTCATTTACGTTTGATTTCATTTTATGATTTTTCAACGTTGGGTCTTTGAGTTTGTTGAGCTTATGGCTCGGCTTGGATTTTGTTGGGTCTTGGGGATACTTGTCCGGTTTTGATAGCTCAATGTAGAGCGCTTGGTTATGATTTGCATTTATTGAATCTTATTTAGGAATTACATGTTTTGAATGCGTTAGTTCATTCGTTTTGAGCATGTAATGTTTCAGCCCCGTCTATTATGGATCCATTAGCACTTTTGTTATTTTGGTCGATGTTGGGACGACTAGCCTCTTGCATCGTGGCACGTTAGGCAGCAGATTGGGTTGTAAGTCCTTCGTGCGGCACGTTAGGCATCGGATAGGGTTGTAAGTCCTTCGTGCAAGTATCTATGGGTGTATGCTAAAAGATGATGAGCTCGATACTTTTATTATTTGTCCAATGGTGGAACGCTAGTTAACCCCCATTGCGGCGCGGTTAGGCCTCTTTGGTATGGTGTAAGTCCTCCGTGCAAGTATCTATGGGTGTATTCTGAAAGACGTTGAGCCCGGTACTTAATACCAGTTTAACGTAATGTGTGGCTTACTTTGTGCACGTCACATTATGCGGAATTGGGTTTCCACCGTCACCGAAAGGTGTTGTCTTTGGGTTGAGTCTTTTATATACTTGTTTTCGGTGACATTTTGCATGCATGAGTTCATTCCATGTTTTATGGGTTGAGTATTAATCCCTACCCGTGTTTTGGAGTGTTTTGGGATATGAAGAATTATTTACATTATCATAAATTGGGAGTCAATTTATATCCACGTTTTGAGTTTGAGTTATCTCTCTTATGCTATAATCTTAGAAACTTGAGTTTACTCATATTTTGGTCGTTTATTTTATAAAGCTTACTCGAATTTCATTATTCGAGCATTACCATTATTCTCGTTTTGAATAAGTGTTGGATTTCATTATTTCATGAAAGAATGTTTTGGCGTTGAGGCATCCATTTATAAAATGCATATTATTAGTAAATGAGTTGTTCTCTTATTCATGTTAAGTAAATCATTTCAAAGGATCACGATTATAAGTTACAATACTTTCATTTACGTTTTCCTCTATAATCATGATGTAAAACTCTTGAACTCACTAGGCGTTAGCCTAACCTTTTTATTTGTCGGCATGTGCATCAGGTTCCATTTCGGGATTAGTCTAGCGACACTGTAAAGAGATGAGTACTAGGTGTATGCTCGAAGAGGTGATTAGCTTGTTGAAGTCTTCCGCACTTATATTGGAGATAGCGATTAGTATTGGGCTATAGTAACACCCGACTTTAGATAGTCTTTATGTAAGACTTTATTTACTTGTTGATGGTTCAATCTAGAAATATATTTCAATTATGGACTTGTAGTAAGAGATTTTATTATCCCTTTTAGGTATTGTTGAGGGTGTTACATAGTGTCCTTTGAAACATTTAGATTTTTGAGAATGCATGGGGTCACTTCAGGGACACTTAGACATTTGAGTAGATCTTTCTCAAAGATTTCTTGCACTTCAGAGGTTATATCAGGATGGTTTAGAAAGTGTTTCTCATATGTTTTTTCTCAAGTCACTTTCGAAAAATCTTTTGAAGAGCTTTTCTTCCACAGAAGCAGGCACAAACTCTGGTGCATCAGAGGATAGTTCCTTTTCAGGAATCATCATGCACACAAATTCTATTTGGGTTTGCGATTCTGTATGACCAAATCTGAAGAACCCTATATGTTTTTGAGACATATATTTCCTTGGAATGGATTTTCTCTTTTCAGAGAGTGGTGATGACAAATCATTGTTTTCATACCATACATTTGCCATCTGCAGAGGTTTCCTCAAATGTGGTTCTTCAGAGGTTCTGCGCCTCCTAAATGTGGACATCAAATTAGGAAGACTTGGTTTTAAAAATTGTCCAGGGCAAAAGATATTTGCTAAAGATTTGTTTCTTTTATTTCCAGTATAGGGGTCTGTATCATCAAACCCTATACCTCTTCTGCCGATCTAGGTATTTACTTTTTCATGCACATTCTGTGTGTTAGATCCCATTTCAAGCAACAAAAGAAGATACTCCATAGAAATGTAGAGATAAGATGAAAATTAAGAACATAATAATCAAGAACTCATCTCATATGCTTTGATTGATAATCAATGGAGAAAAATGTAGAGAACACCAAACTTTGAAATTAATTGACTCTCATGGATTCACTAAGTATGTGTGTGTGAAAAATGTGTTCTCTCGAAAAACCTAATGATAAAATGAGTCATGGACACCTATAAATAGGTCCCATTTACAAATAGAAGGCTCAAGCCCATACAACTAATTAAAAAGCCCAAATACAATTTATTTATAAAACATTCAATTAAATTGGGGACTAAGTTTATCTAACAATCTCCCCCTAATATTATATAAAGAAAGCATCATTATATGGTCTCCCCCTTGCTTTCTTTAGAAACTTTGGTGTGCCACTCTTCGATTCTTCAAAATATTACAAGCTCCCCCTCAAGTGTAGGCCCATATTCTTGAAAAACCGAGACATTTTACACCTTACGTCCAACTTTCATGACTCAACTTCACCACTATTTTTGACCATCAAGGAGTCTGATTGAGAGAAAACATAAAGCATGCGTATTGAACTCCAGCCTCTTAGATTTTCAACAAGCTTTGATTCATCCATTTTGGATGAAAATTGAGTGAGTTGTGTAAGTTTTCCCTCAGCTGCGCAAAATGGTCGTCAAAACAAAAAATTTGACTCTTCAAACCCCGTTGAGTAAACGTTAAGACCCGAGCTTTAGTCTTGAAAATAAGAGGATGGAGTGACATGCAATATGTCACAAATGTAGCTTGAATCCATGAAGAATAGACGAGAGAACACCATTCTTGAAAGCGGAAAGAGCACGAGTGAAATGCAATGCTTTCGGTCCAGCACCCTAACGCATATTTGACACTGATTTTGGCATATCAGCACATAGAAATTGAGAAAACTCAAAACATCAAAGTCATACGTCTATGTTTTAGAAATCTAAAGCAACTGGACTCATGTCATTTGGATCTTCGAGTAAAAAGTTGTGCACGTGTTTCTGAAACAGCGCAATGTTGTCAGAAAATCTAAAAAATTCGGGCTTCGGGCTGTTGGCTCATTGCGACCTCTGGACCATCGACCTATGAAATGCATGCTTGAGTCTACCTCTGGTACTCCTCTTGGTCGCTGCTCATCAGAGGTTTTGGGCCACAGAGGCTCTGTGGACAACTTAAGAGCCTCTATGCCTCTTAAGAACATCTATGAATATCAACTTCTGCACATGTACTCTGGACAGCCTACAGAGGCTTTGTGCATTAGCCTCAGAGGCTTTGCAATTTGCCTCTGTTCAGATTGTACTTGTTGCACGCTTCTTAAAATCATAGAGCTTTTGTGGATTGTTGTGTATTTTTTGCACATATTCACTTCTGGACAGCATAAGCATCTTTGCGTTTCGTACTCTCGATAGCCTATGATCACAATGTGAATGACCAGAGCCTCTGTTGTGTTTCCAGATCCTCTGCGTTTCTCTGGACAACCTCTGTGCACAACCTTTATCAACCTCTGTGCACAACTTCTCGTTCAAACAACAGTTTCTGTCCAGCAACTATGTACTGACTTTAACATAGATTATGGCCAATCAACACACTGATTCAGAACAAACTCAAAACATGAAAAACGTTCATCTGTGTCTTAGGAATGTAACGCATCTGGGCTCGTCAAATTTGGAGCTTCGAGGAGGGAGATCTGATCAAAATTCGACAGGCGCGTAAAGTTGTCAAGTATTTCTGAAAAATCGACTTTGCTATTTTATTAGGCTATGTAAACTCTGATTAGCCTTGATCAGATTTCTGAATACACATGATCAGAACTCTAATCACTCTTGAGAAACTCTGATAAGCCTTAGATAGAACTATGATAAAACATAGGCGTAACACTGAATATACAAGGATTAAGTCTGGACAAAAAGGAACACATGGAAGACCTTGTTACAGACCTGCATTTTTAAATGTTCCTTTGTTGCTGCACTTATCTTAAAATCAGATTTCACATATTCTCAAAATGCTTTTTAAAATCAGATTTCACTCTTGAAAATTTTGCTATCACTTGATGCTTTGAAACAATCTTGCAAACATCATTTAAAACCATATATGCTCCATAATTAGTTGCTTTTATCGAGAGCTTGATCTGGACAACCACAGAGGCTCTGTGAACTGCCTCAGAGGCTCTGTGAACTGCCTCAGAGGCTCTGATCAAATACCAAACATGAGCACAACAACAACTTTCTGAAAACACAATTGAAATCCGATAAAGGTGATCAAAAAAATCTGAACAACCTCGATTAACATCTTGCATCAACAAATTCATGATTCTCGAGTCACATGCCCGCACATATCGATCAGAATTGCAATCTGAATTTCTAGATCAACATCAAAACCCCTTTTTTCGAACATCTTCAGCCCTTGTTTTCTATTTTTATTTCTATCCAGATTTGCACACTTCTAGAAACCGGTGTAGACAAACAAGTTTCTGTTTCAAACAGAAATTGCAGGGACTTAGTGAGTTGTCTTTTATTTACCCCAAACTTGTGCAATGAGTCTGATCATACTCTTATCGCATTGAGACATAAATCAAATCTAATAGCACATGACGGCAAAACATCCATAATCTTGATCAAAATATGCTGCACCATTTCAAATCTGCCCATAAGTTGTTGTTAATACAATTTTGATCAGATAACAAACTTTATGCTTAAGGACAAAATTAGAACTCTAAATGAACTTAGTGCAAAATCTGAATTAGCGTGAATACAACTCTGAGTTCATGAATCAAGCTTCGAAAATTCTGTCCCATATCTCTGGACAACCTTATATTGATTTTTGGACAACCCTTAAACTTCTGTTCCTTGGCACTTGATCTGCACTTGAATCAGATTCAGGACACACAAAGACAAATCTGTATAAGCATGATTCTTCAGAATTTTGAGCCAACATATTCAACAGTTTCTAAGCACAAAACTCTGGAGAGCCATAATCAATGTCTGCACAACAGTTTCGAAACTCTAATTAGCCTGTGATTTGTGACAGCAGCAAATTGTTTTACTTTCTATTTTGGCACACATCGAACCAGCATTGGACACAGACAAAACCCAAAATCTGATTGTGATCAAAATCTGGATTAACAGATTAAGAATGCTGGTTACACAGAGCCAAACACTGCAACTTGAAATCTGGTAACACAGTAGCTTAGCAAAAAAAAATTGGACAAATTTGGATTGAAAATACATCAAACACAGAAGCAAACAAATCCAAATTGTGATTGATATCTCGAAGTTTTCAGCTTAATCAATCACAATTTTTTTAGTAGCTTATTATTTTGAGGGGGAGTTTATAGAATTTAACTGCTAAATTTTTCTGATGCATGAATTTAGGGGGAGTTTATGCGTACAACAAAAGGAGTAAGGATATGATTTCTGATTTTTTTCATATCAGAACTCGTATTTTAATTGTTTTACTGTTTTATGTCTTTTAATTTTGAATAAATTTTGTGAATAAAGTTGCTTTGACTAGACTTTGAGACTTGTGCAGAATGAGAGAAGCTTACAAGATCATATCTTTATGACTTCAGCTGACTTCATGAGATTTAAGACGAAGCAATAAAGGTTAATTTCTTATCTTAATCTCATATATGGTTGAAAGAATGACAACTTTCAATCATAGAAAACATGTTCTTAAATGTTCAAACCACTTCCCGATTCTTAAACAGATTTCATGAATTGGAAGTATGATTTTAAATGTTTTTCATGATTTATTTGTGCTTCAAAGATTAACAAACCGTGTGTTTCCAAAGATAATTACTTGTGTATTGTCTTTTCTATATACTTTCAAGTATTCACACACATAGGTTTGAATTTTTATTCAATATGTTCTTACCATGTCTCAAAATTTAAAACATATTTTTTTGATGGTAAGACACCCCGCTTGTACTTCAAAGAATTTTGAGCGTTATTTCATTTCGAAACGTTCATTTCAAGAATGTCTATATTTTGGTTCGTATAGACATATATGTATTATTCTTGACCATAAGCCTTAACTGATATATCGTTTCTTATCTGATCATTTTTCATACAATGTTAGATTTTCAAACAAGTCTCTTGCATTCATATTTATTCATTCAATTTCCTTGTTTGAAAATTCTTCAATGTTTAAAAATGTTCATATCTTCATGATTATATTCTGAGCATACACATATCTGACTTGTATTTGAGTTTTAAATGTTCAAGATAAACCATTTTGAGCACCATACGCTTTAATAGGAGCATATGGGTTCTTTGTGCTAGGGCTTCAATGAAACTTCTATGGATTCACGATTACCAGTGTTTCCTACCCAAGAAGTTAATCTATAGTGATTGAGTGTGAGGAGTCAAAAAGAAATGAGTGTGGGTTGTGCGTTGCGATAAAATGGAAAAGAGAGTTTGGTTAGCAGTGAGCTTAATGATTAAAAGAAAGAGGGTGTGAGATCAGAATAAAAGAATATCAAACTCTGCAGCAACTACTTTCTGAGTCGGGCAACCATATTACTAATGTTTCACAATTCTTCGTGAACGTTATTGAAACAGGCAACTAGCCCATGCCAACTCTTGTTAAAACCCCACCAACCACTCATTTTCTTCTCAAAAAGAAAATGTTTTCATATTTTTCTGGGGACGCAGCATATACTCTATCTGGTTTTCATTTGGAAAATCTGGATATTGAAAAAGAAGGAAGTTTGCCCCACCTTCGCACTTCAATCATGCACATTGAGTCTGTGTTTATACTACTGTTGTCTCAGTGGTTTACACAATGTTGAGCCTTATTAAAAGCAATCATCATATGCTTAACTCTTTCTACACTTGCACGAACACACAAGGAATTTGTTTTCTTGTCATAACATTCATAGAAATTTCCTTTGTGGTGTTTTGATGATTGGATGGAAGCCCTGGGGGAGTGAACATCAAAAATCTCCTTTCTTATGTGTATCCGTTACACACAGTAACTTCGTGTTACTGACAGGCATTTTAACTAATTCATTTGTTGATTCAGGTGTTACGTGATTATTTTTTGTCTAGATTTGCAAAGATCTAGATGAATATATTGTTCGAATTGGCAAAGAATCAGAAGCTCGTGAAAGATCAGTGGTCAGATAGAATTTCAATGACATTTCTTGATGATAGTTTTGATGAACCAGATGCTCTATTCATCAAAAAGGGGGAAATGATTTAAAGAAATGTCAGATTCAGAAATTTGAAAGTTTGAAAGTTTGAAAGTTGGATAAAGAGTTGAAGAAGATAAAGTTCAAAGATTGAAAGTTTGAAAGATTGTTCAAGAAGAGTCAAAGATGTTTGAAGATGTGCTGATTTTCTGAAATTTTCTTTGAAGATTATTTGCTAAAGCAATCTGTGCTAAATCTGAAGATAATTTCTTTCTGAAGACTGAAAGAAGATAGATTTTGGGGAGATTAAAGTTAAAGATCAACCGAAAGAGGAAGATTGTATTCAGAATGAGCTTAAAGGGGAGATTTAAAGTTCTTCAATGCACTAAAGGGAGAGATTGATTTGCTAAATCTTTTTGTGATGATCTCGAATCCAAAGGGGGAGATTGTTAGAGCATAAATCTTTTGGATACAAGATCATGAAGACTGAAGGTCAAAATTCAAGAAGTCAAAGCTGAGAAAGTCAACTCTCATTAAAAGTCAAAGTTTTTGTAATAAAGTCAAAGTGTATTGTATTTGTTTTTAGTTTCCTTGTTATTAGTTGTAGGTATAAATACCTTTCATTTGCTGTTTAATAGATAGATGGCTAGAGATTGAAAGTAAGATTTAGAGAGAGTTTTAGAGAGAGAAAGAGGAGTTCTAGAGAGAGAAAGTTGTAAACACTTTGATTTGTGAATTGAATCAAAAGGTAGTTTTATTAATCTTGTTTGTTTGAATTATATTGCAATTTGATTCTTGAAACAGGGACACACAGATCTGATAACGAATATGTCCAATTTGCTGCATACTTTGAACACAAACAACAGCAAACAATTTGTTTTCAATACCAACAGCAGCAATTTTCTGCTACATACTTCGAATTTTGCACTAACAACGACTCAACAAGATTTTCTGGAAGAACTTTGAATCGAAATCTGGACTTGACAGCCTTAAAAACATTTGAACATGAATCTGTTGAAGAACAAGTTGTTCAAAACCAAATTGACAGCCTTGTTGATGCCTCAAAATCAGATTTACACTAAAAACCAAATAGCCATGTTGTTGCACAGATCTGAGAACTTGTTTGCAACCTCAACTTAAAGACACTCATCACTGAATGGTGCCATGTGAATTCTTCCTTTGAACAAGGCATTGTTTCTATCAAATTCCAATTTATCACCACAAATAAACATATTTTTGTTGAAACTGAACACAACATGAGTATTTTCTAAAATCCAGATCCATCATAACACTCTTTAAAGATCAAATTTACAGCAAACCAGATCGAAACCCTGGGCATTATGATAACTAAGAATTTTAGCAATGATTGAATCTGATGAAAAAATAGTCCTAACTTGGTTAAATAAACAGCCAAATCATAGATCAACAACCATTCCTTCAAGTTGCTAAGAAAACACAGGACTAAATCACACAAGGATGGGATCATAGATCAACCATCTACTTAGTGCTATCAAATATTAGACCAATGAATGAGAAAGGATAAAAAACACACACATGTCATAAATCTGATCAGATTTAACCAAAATGAAATTAAATCTTCTCATAGACATTTCATCAAACATGTGTGGTGTGAAGAAATCAGATTTGGTGAGAAATCAATAAAATCTTTCATCAAATATCATCCAAATCTCATCTAAAAGAAAAAATAGATTTCCAATAAGCACAAAACAGAAAATAAATCACATAAATGATATTTGTGTCAAGGCTCGTGTGATTTAACCAATCAAAGCACCAAAACAACAAAATAATTATCCAATCTTCAATTGTTGCCATAGATGACCGAAATGAAGAAGAGTTTCTTCACTTGGCTCTGATACCAATTGTTAGATCCCATTTCAAGCAACAAAAGAAGATACTCCATAGAAATGTAGAGATAAGATGAAAATTAAGAACATAATAATCAAGAACTCATCTCATATGCTTTGATTGATAATCAACAGAGGAGAAAAATATAGAGAACACCACACTATGAAATTAATCAACTCTCATGGATTCACTAAGTTTGTGTATGTGAAAAATGTGTTCTCTCCAAAAACCTAATGAGAAAATGAGTCATGGACACCTATAAATAGGGCCCATTTACAAATAGAAGGCTCAAGCCCATACAACTAATTAAAAAGTCCAAATACAATTTCTTTATAAAACATTCAATTAAATTGGGGACTAAGTTAAGCTAACACTGTGCATCCTGATATTTCCTAATTAGAAGATCTCTGTCGAGTAAGTCTTGATGAAGGAATTCTCTCACCTTTTGGAAAAAGTTTTTCAGTGAGAACATTTAAACGATCACTCTCACTATTCTTTAGCTCCTTAATTTTCTCTTTTAAAGCTTGGTCAAGTTTGGAAACTTTTTCTTTTAACCCTTTCTTTTCAGAGATATGCACAGAAACAAGTGATTTACTTTCAAGATTGAGTTTATCCTTATTTTGAGTGAGAAGTCTAGTCTCTCTCTCAAAGAAGGCAAGCTTTTTCTCAAGTTTTGAGCATGTGCTTTTGCAAGCAAGAAATTCACTCTGTAGTTTAAGAAATTTGTTTTCAGAGTCAATGAAAGATGAGTCAGAAGTGGATACCTCACTATCACTGTCAGAGGTGTTGACTTCTGCCATTCCACAGAAGAGTGGATTATTGTCTCCTTCATCAGAGGATTCATCAGTGACAAGATTTTCCTGTTCAGCCATCAACGACCTTGGAGTGTAGTATTTTGCCTTCTTTTTGAAGAAAGCAGCATCTCGAACAGGTTTGCTCTTGTTGACATTTGATCTGTACTCTGCCGCAAAGTGCCCTGGCTTCCCACACTTGAAGCAACCCTCATTTTGTTGGGGAGCCTTGTCTCCACCTTTGTCGTCCATCTTCTGTCCACCTCTTCTCTCATCTTGTCTTTGATTACCAAGTTCTTCTCTCCCAAACTTTCTGGGTTCACCATATCCTCTTCCTCTGTCATCTCTTCCTCTGTATGCAGGCTTTTTCTTAAGACCCCTGTTGTATTCTAAGGTCAAAAGAGCAAGAGTTTTTACCAAAGCAGCAATGTCTATTTCTTTCTCATAGCTTTCCTCACTGTCACTCTCTGCCATAAGTACTTTCTTCTTCTTCTTCTTCTTCTTCTTCTTCTGAATATCCTCTGTAGTCTTTTCCTTCTTGCCTTTGTCCTGAACCTCTGTGGCATTTCCTACCAATGCCATAGGTCCACCTGCAGGAGCCATTAACTTCAAGATTCGGTTCTCTTGGCTTATTAATGTCCCGAAAAGGTCAGATATGGACCAAACATCAAGATCTAAAGTTGCCTGCATAGACATAGTTAGATGGAGCCATTCATCATTGAGGCTCTGATGGAATTTGACATTGTTTTCCTCAAAGGTTCTGTTGATCCCATATATCTTGCATTTATTGATCATGGAATAGTATCTGTTGTAGGTGCTCTGAATGGATTCACCCGACAGAACCTTAAAAGCAAAATATTCATTTATGCATAAGGCTCTATTGTTCTTTAGGGTTTTAGCACCACCCTCGAGTTGTTTTTCAAGCTCTAGCCACAGATCCTTTGAGGTTTCACAGGAATCCAAAGACTGAAAGATGTCATTTGGAATGGCCATGATATGTAGTCTTTTGGCCTTCTTTGCAAGTTCATGTAAGGCACTATTTTGTTCAGTCCATTCAGCAATGGGTTTGGGATGTTGGTATTCAAGGATTTCTGGTGTGTTTGCAGTAGCAGGAACACGAGGAACAGTGGTCATTGGAATGTATGGAGGATTATGAAGAAACTCAACCAACCCAGGATCCACACCTTCAAGAAAGTGTACCATCCTGATTTTCCACTGGGATATTCATCCCTGAGTAGAGTAGCAGGTTTTGATTGAGATCCTGAGCTGAAGAAGTTGATTGCATTTTCCATTTTTAGTTGACAAAGATGAAATCAAGAAACAGAGTATGAGATGAAAAGTGGATTGAGATGAAGATTAACTCAACAGTGCAGGATATTTGGTGTGAGAGATGCTTATAACCAACAAACAAGCTTTGAATCTGTCCTAGAGATTTGAACACACTTATTTTTGAATCTATATCAAACTAGTTGAAATAAACCCAGAAAACAGAGTGTATTCTTTTGAATGGAGAACGGTGTGAAGAACAGACTTAAACTACTACCAAGAACACTAGAATCAAATATAGATAAGGATCCTTTGATATTAAAGATCAAAGTCTGCTCTGATACCAATTGTTGATCCCAAAATATGGTGTTCTAAACTTTGATTTACTATTAACTACACAATAGATGATTAAGAGTGCGGAAGCGTTTTTAAGTGTAGAAATATAGCAGTTGAATGGTAGTAAACACACTAGCAAGCATTAAACAAAAACATGAATAATATAGAGATGGTTACTGAAGAATCTACTTCATTAACTTGCAAGTTACACCAAGAACACACACTTATGTGTGCTAATATGCTCAAAGAAAATATAACTTCTCAAATTAGTGTGTGCTCGTGTGATTCAAACAATGGTGGTCCTATAATATACGAGGAGGATGCACCCCATAGTACAAGACAAAGGCTGACACTCAAATGAGAGAATGCCGCCTAGAAAGGTAAAACATCGTGCATCACATAAAGGATTTGTAAAATCATCGTACAGCAAGCTCACGTGTTCTGTACGTGGGGTTGTCTTGAACTATTATCAGGAAGTCTTCCATCTTCAGAGGTTAGCCATCACAGAGGCTCTATGAGTGACCACAGAGGCTCTGTGATCTAAAACTGATCTTCAGGTTAAAGTTCTCAAGTAGATGGGTCGACAGGATATTTTATGCTTGCAACTTCTGTGGTGTACTTGAAGATTTGATCCGTCTTTTGAGGTTCCTATACTTAGCCTATTTTTTAATACTTCTATACTAATGAATTGGAGCTAACAGTATGAGTAAGGATTGTCGATCTGTTCTCTTTGTGATCTAGATCTGTTTCTTGTCACAAGGCCTGTCTCCTCATCCTTTTTTCTTCTTCTTCTTGTAAGAGTTTATCTCTGTCAACAGATCTAAGTAGATATTCTAGTGATGTGTGATACCAGATCTGATTAGTATATCTCATCTGCATCGTTTAATACACTAAAGAATACTTCATTCTCCTTAGGCGTTGTTTGTGTAAACTCTCTAGGTTTCTTTTTTTCCTTTTGGATCTAGCTCCTTTCAAGTGAACTATAGACTTAGTCCTTGGACTTTGTCTTAAGATTTTCTATTCACCAAGGAACTTTGATCTTCTAGGTTTTCTTTTGTTTCTTTCTGTTTTGAGATCTCGTGGATTTTTGTTCCATCGATCTCTTATTTGTTCAGGTTTCATTTTTGAGATCCTACTGTGGTTTTCAGTCTGGATATGCTGCCGAGGTTCCAGATCTGGTCCTCTTCTTTCCACTGTGCTCATAACTAAGACTTATTATGTAAGTTCGTTCTAATACTCTGCTCACTTTTGCACTGTAAGTTCTTCTGTCGCTTTCTCTTGTGTATTTTTTTTGACATATGAGGGGTTGGCTTGACCTACCACCGCTCAAGTGGCAAGGAATCCTGTCTCTAGGCCTCTCAGTCTTGTATGTGTTCTGTTTCTCTCCCCTTTTATCACTATGACTGGAACAGGGTCTTCCAAAAAGCCAGAACAACGATCTCTGATCGCTAAACTGGACTTTGGAGATCCACTCTATCTCCATCCTAGTGATACTTCAGGAGCTTCTATATTGACCATGAAACTTACTGGGACTGATAACTATAAGGTGTGGAATTGTGCTATGATTTTGGCTCTGGAAACTAAGAATAAATTGGGTTTCATTGATGTTTCTGTTATTCGATTTATTGATAATGAGGTGCTAGGAAAACAATGGGATAGGTGTAATTATGTGGTTTTATCCTGGATTTTAAATTCCATCTCTGAAGATCTATTTGCTAGTCAAGTTTTTTCTAGAGTTGCCTCTGAAGTGTGGCTTGAGTTAAAGGAAACATATGATAAAATTGACGGTTCTGTTATGTTTAATCTGCATCACAAAATCAATTCCCTTTCACAAAATGGCACATCTGTTTATGATTATTACCACAAATTAAATGCCTTGTGGAAGCAATTTGATGCTTTGGTTAAATTGCCTTCATGCACTTGCAATGCTGCTCATGAATTTTCAAAACACAATCAATTATTGAAACTAATGCAATTTTTAATGGGTCTGGATGACACTTATGGCCATGTTCAAAGTAATATATTAACCACAGATCCCTTACCCACTATTAAAACTTCATTTTCCTTGATATCTAGAGAGGAGTCACATCGAGGTGTGATTCGATCCTCAGATACCAAGGGTGGTCAAAAAAACTGCTTATTTTGGAAAAACCAATGATAAGAAATTTTTTTGGGAAATCTCCTCTCATTTGTAAGCATTGTGGTGTGACGGGGCATACTATAGATATATGCTATAAGCTGATTTGGTTTCCTAAGGACTTTTAATTTACTAAATCTAGAACTAATCAAGGTTTTAAGCCCTCTTCAAGCAATTCTTGTACCACGGATTCTTCTGGTTGTGGTTAGAATACCTCTACGTCTCTTACAGAAGATCAAATAAACAAGTTACTTTCTCTTCTTGATCAAATGCAGACAGAAAACATTTCTGTCAATATGGCAGGTATGTTGTCTGTCAATATGGTAAATTCATCTAGTTCTAAGTCTGGTTGGATTATTGACTTAGGAGCAAATCAACATATGACTTGCTCCTCTTCTCTCCTTGAAAATACTCTTGATATTTCTTATTTAAATCTTAAGGTGACTCAACCTAATGGAGAAAAGGCTAAAATAAATCGAATTGGGAATTTTAGACTTAATGATAAAGTTGTTGTGTTTGATGTCCTTGTAATTCCTGATTTTCATGTCAATTTGTTGTCTGTTCACAAAATTGCTAGAGACAGAAAAATTTTTGTTGGGTTTGATGAATGTAAGTGTTACCTTCTTTAGGGTTCTCTTCCAAAGAGAATTGTGGGGACTGGTAGCGATCAAGGTGGCTTATATTTTTTTGATCAGTTTGTTTCTCAAGGTGCTAGTATGCTTTCAAACAAATCTAACTTGTCTATTACTTGTTATGTTTCTCGTCAGTTGTGGCATAGTCGGTTGGGTCATCCAGCTGACCAAGTTCTAGGAGTTTTAAAAGAAACTCTTAAACTTGAAAATGAACATGTTGCTTTTCCTTGTGATATCTGTCATCAAGCCAAACAGACTCGTGACAAATTCAATATTAGTAATCATACCTCTCGTGTTCTCGGAGAATTGATCCATTTGGATCTTTGGGAACCTTATCGTGTCCCAAGTAGAGAGGGATATAGATATTTTCTAACCACAGTTGATGACTACACTAGGTCTGTTTGGGTATATTTGTTGAAAAGTAAAGATTAAGTCTTTGATAACATTGTTGCTTTTCACAGTTTGCTACTTACCCATCTCGGAAAACATGTAAAAATATTCAGAAGTGATAATGGCACTGAATTTGTTAATAACAGATTAGGTGAGTTTTTTAAGACTAAAGGAATTTTACATCAAACCACTTATGTTTACACTCCCCAACAAAACGAGGTAGTTAAACGCAAATCTTTTAAATGTAGCTAGAGCATTAATGTTTCAAGGAAATGTTCCATTAAATATGTGGAATGAGTGTATTTTGACTGCGACTTATCTCATTAATCGCACTCCTTCTGTTTTAAATGGAAAATGTCAGTATGAACTTGTTTATGGATTTGCGCCTATTTTAACTCATCTTAGAAATTTTGGTTGTTTATGTTTTGCTGTAAAGCCTAATATTTCTAATAAGTTTTCTTCACGTTCAGAAAAATGTATTCTTTTAGGTTATTCAAATTCAGAGAAGGGTTATAGACTCTATAGCTTGGATACAAAACAAATAATTGTTTCTAGAGACGTTAAGTTTTATGAAACAATCTTTCCATTTAAGATGAGTTCGAATCAATCCAATAATGACTCTAGTGATATAAATTCCTTGATTTTTTTTATTCCGTTATTTTACAAACTGATGATTTAATGTACCCAATGATGATATTAGGGTGAACCCATCAAATGAAAATGTTTCTAGTCCCTCAGATAATACTTATAATCGTGATGATTCTGGTAGTCAAGGCAAAGTTGTCGGGTCTATGGACCCTGGTAGTACTACATCTAGTAGTTCTAGCATAGCTGCCGGATCAAATGATCCTGGTAGTACTGAGGCTGCTTGTGGATCACATGTTGCTGATTTCAACAGATTAAGTGTTCGACATTCTAGCAATGAACAATTTAATGATGAACATTTGGGCTCCCTTGCTGAGGGTAATGTTTCTGACCAACAAAATGTTTCCTCTGTTCGTAAGTCTTGTCGTCCTTTTAATCTACCCAAACGTTTTGTTGATTATGTGGTTGAAGGAAAAGTTAAATATGGTATTGAAAAGGTTGTAAACTATTTATTTCTTAGTTCAAATAATGTTTGTTTTATTTTGTCTTTAAATAAATCTTTTGAGCCTGAAAGTTTCTTTGAAGCTATTAAGGATCAAAAGTGGGTTGATGCTATGAACGATGAGATGGAAGATTTATACAGAAATGGTACGTGGACTTTAACTGAGTTACTCCCTGGTAGAAAGCCTATTGGATGTAGATGGATTTATAAGATCAAATATAAATCCACAGGCGAAATTGAAAGAATGCTCGTTTTGTAGCCAAAGGTTACAGTCAACGAGAGCATTTAGATTACGAAGAAACTTTTTCGCTTGTAGTAAAGATGGTCACAGTAAGATGTGTTATTGCCTTAGCCGTCCAAAATCACTGGCCTTTGTATCAGCTAGATGTGAACAATGCTTTCTTATATGGATACTTAGTAGAAGATGTTTATATGAGCTTACCTCCCGGATATTTTTCACCTAACGATAATCGCGTTTGCAAACTCGTTAAATCCTTTTATGGATTAAAATAAGCATCACGTCAGTGGTATGAAAAATTATCTAATTGTCTCCTTAATTGTGGCTTCCATCAGAGTTCTAGTGACTATTCCTTGTTTACAAAGAGTTCTGATAGTATTTTTCTTATTCTTCTTGTATATGTGGATGATATTGTGCTTACTGGTAATTGTGATACTGAAATTCAAAAGGAAAAATGTTATTTGCAGTCCAACTTCAAAATAAAAGATCTTAGTTCGTTAAAAAATTTCTTAGGTATTGAAATTTTAGAAACTGACAAAGGTGTTTGCATGTCTCAAAGGAAATATTGTCTTTAGTTATTAAGTGACTTTGGGTACTTGGGGTGTAAACCAATTAACACACCTATGGACATGAATCTGATTGTCACATATTATCTTGGATCTGATTCAAAGGATCCTCCAATAAAGGATTTTGTTGGGTATCAAAAGTTAATTGGTAGACTTATTTACTTATTAGCAACTAGACCTGATATTTCATTTGGTTTTCATTGTCTAAGTAAGTTCATGCACTCGTCGCGTCAGTCTCATTTAAAACTGGCACTTCGAGTATTATGGTATTTGAAAGCCTCTCCTGGTAAGGGTGTAAATTTTTCTTCTTGTTCTAATTCTGATTTCAAACTTTCTGCCTTTGTTGATGCTGACTGGGGTAAGTGCCTATCAACAAGGCGGTATGTTACTGGTTACTGCTTATTTTTAGGTAAGTGTATGGTGTCATGGAGAAGTAAGAAACAGGCAATTATTTCTCGCTCTTCGGCTGAATCCGAATACAGAGCTATGGCCTCTGCCCTTTGTGAAATAATATGGGTGCTTTCCAGTAAGTTTGAACTGTGATAATAAATCAGCCATACAAATTGCTAATAACCCTGTATTTCCTGAAAGGACTAAACATATTGAGATCACTGTTCTAAAAAACTTGCCACACAGCCGCCATGGCGTGCCATGGCACCAAGGCTTGTGTGTCACGCCACGTTAAGCCCATGGCACGCCATGGCCTAATGCGCAGTTATCATAATGAGATATTTTATTTTTCCTTACGTTTTTAATGTCTTATTTGCAAGTTTTTAATATATAACCTATTTTAATTTGTTTATTACTATTGACTCATTGAGTAACACTACAAAACATACGTTTTAATATATAATAATATATATGAATTAGAAATTTGATGCCATAAATCATGCCTTGAAAACGCCATGGCTTCTAAGGCTTAAGACTTGGCCTCGCCGCCACGCCACGCCTCACGCCATTTAGAACCTTGATTGAGATAGATATTCATCAAGTAAGAGATAAAATTGCTTCTGTATTATTAAAAACAGAAAATCCAGCAGATATCTTTACTAAATCTCTTGGTGTTAATCAACACAACTATCTCATTTCTAAATTAAATATGTTGGATCTGTTTAGATGTCAAGATTGAGGGAGGGTGTTAAAATGTAAGTTTGATAACCAATCTTGTCATCAAACTAACTTATTGTGGTTTATTTTGGTTTATCAGGAAGTTAAGGTGTCTTTCTGTATAATGTCTGATAGTAGAAGGCTGGTTGGACCGTGCTTCACTTTTCTTGGAAATCAAAGGGTAGCGGAGCAATTTGAAGAAACTTCAGGAGGACCAATTTGCAATTTATGGAAAATATAAATATTTGTTTTCAGCTGAAAACCTCTCATTAGCTCATTTTATTTTACACGAAATTCTCTCTGTTTCTCTCATTCTTCTCTAGAGTTTAGGGTTTGCTTTATTCATCTTCAAATCTTTTGAAGAAGAACTAGGTTTAGATACTAATTTCATTTGTAATAGTTGTTGTAATATTTCCATTATAAATTTGAAGATATGTGACCAGTAGAGTCGCCAGAAAAGGCGGAGGGGTAGGGCCTAGGGAGTCGTCGGAAAGGTGGAGTTTCTCTCGTTTAGAGTGTTTGTAATATGTATACATAATATTAAATTTAATAAGAAAAATATTGATATTTTGTTTAGTTAAGAAAAGTAACTAAATTATAGAAATACCAAAATGTCTTTGAATTAATGAACCTTGTTAACCACCGTTAGCCACATGAACCAAAATTAAAACAAAATGCCAACCACAATGATCAAAAGTGTAACTTGATAGTTGATAGTGATGGGCAACCAAAAAGGGTAATTTACTCTTAAATTACAATGATTGGAAAAGAATAAAAGAACTAGCCTTGTGTTCTTGAAATATTTTTTTTTTACGAAAGAAAGGAAATGAAAGAAAAGAGGGAAAAATAAAAAAACTCGTGTTCTTTAATTTTTTTAGGAGTGAAAGGAAAGGAAAAAAAATAATGATAAGTTTTCTTCTAAAACTTTCGTTAAAAAAATAAAAATAAAGAAAATAAATTAGAATTTCTTTATAAAATTATAAAAAATACTCAATTGTTAAATGAAAACTCAAACAGAATAACAATAGAATAGAGAGACAAATGAAATCTATAATTCTCATTAATCATAAGCCCTTTAAATAGGGAGAAGTTTACAAAGAAAATGAAACATTAATTATGGTAAATTCTAATACTAGGAAAATATTATGTCAATCACTTCCTTTTGATGATGGCACATAATCCTACAACACTCCCCCTTGTGCCGAGTCAAAGGAGTGATGGTGCACAACTGTTGTCTCGTTAAAACCTTACGCCAAAATAAAAACCCAGTGGGATAAAAAAATAGGACGAAGGAAAGAGTACAACGTAACAGTTTCTTTGCAATATATAGACTTTTCCTTCAGCCTAGTTTTCTCTTAGATTCGTACATTAATCGTGAGAGTTAGGAAAGCATGATGGTATATAAACAGTTGCCTCACTAAAACCTTACACCAAGAAACAAAACCCAATGGGAAAAATAAAACCTTGGTTGAAGGAAAGAGCACAACATACCAATATCACAAATATAGTAGACCCCCCCTTTTGTCTACTACTCCCCCTGATTCGTGCATTAATCAAGGGAGTTTAGAAAACATTTGCACTTGCTTTCTACGTGTTTCCCAATATATAGTTTTAGGTAATGATTTGGTAAAATGTGTCATGTTCTCCTCACATCTTACTTGATTCAATTGAATCTCAATTAGAGTTTTCTTATTGTTGATTGTATAAGACTTAAGCAGGATATGTTATGTGTTATCACCCTTGATGTATCTTTTGTTCATTTCTTCGATAAATGATGCATTATTTCCATATATGCAAGTAGGATACTGGTTGAATTACTAGCTCCTCTAATATATGTAATGATAGTCCTTAATCATATACATTCTTTAATTATCTTATGGAGAGTAATATTCTTGGAATAGTTCAAGGAGGTAGTTACAAGGGTTTGCTTAGCTTACTTTCAAGCAATCTGGGTGTTCACTTTGGAGATTCCTTATCCAGTTTGAGAACAACCTTTCTATGAGTCATACATATATCTAATATCAACAAACACATACCAAGACATTGTTTAGTGTTTTCTATAAGAGCTAGTACTTTTACTGCTTACATTCTAAGTAGGTATTGAAGTTCCATTATCAATCCCATTTTTCTTTCTATAGGGAAAGTATAAGCCCATGTCAATGGTTTTAAAAGATTTACTTGATATCATTCCAAATGACGATGTGTTGGCACTGAGCTAAATCTAGCTAACAAGTTCACTGAGAAATAGAATATACAGTCAAGTGTATTGTGCTAAATACAATAATGTGCATATTGTACTTAGATAGGGAATTCCAAATCCCAACACTTTTTTTTTCTTTTTTTTTCGTCACCATCCTTTAGACGAAATGGACAATTCCTTATATCCAACATTTTGACCAATCATGGGAGTGCTAACCGGATGCGCTTGGTCCATATTAAATTGCCTGATTATTTTCTAGACATATGCGATCGGTGAATTAATATTTCACAAACTCGGTGTCCTGGCTCAAATAGCTAGACAAACCCAAGTTTTCCCAAGATTTTTATCTCAGATTTAGATTTCAAGTTGCTTGTGGTTTCTCTTATTTCATCAATAGTGTCTATTATGTTCATAACATCGACATATAAAGCTACTTTGAAAATCTAGAACTTGTTTTTCTACATAAATACGCAAGGGCACAATTCATAGTTCTTATGTCTCCTTTCCCAATCAAGTGTTCACTTAGGGGGTTATACCACATCCGCATAGATTGTTTTAATCTATAAAGTGAGCGTTTCAATTTTATTGCAAACGCACTTCGTGGTGTAGAGTTACTTGATTTTGGTAATGTAATGTCATCAAGCACTTTTATATCTCTAAATATAGATCCCTATAGAGATATGTATTAACCACATCCATGAGCTGCATTTCTAGTCCTTCGGAAACTACTAGGCTAATTAATTAGCATAACGTTATAACGTCCATCACGGGAGAGTAAGTCTTATTGTGGTCAATCCAGGGCGTTGTGAGAAACCTTGCGCCAAAGGAGAGTCTCATACATTATGACTTGATTATTCTCATTACGTTTTACGACAAATTATTTATCTATGTCTTACAGGCTTTACACTTGGTGGGCTAGCACTACCAAACCAAATACCTGTTCATTTGTCAAATAATATGATTCTCCTGGATTGCTTATTTAGGCCAATTTGCTCTTTGTTGATATTTTTCAACTGAGTATGGTTCGATGTCAATGTGCTCTATCATCTCATAAGCAACAATATATGTGAAATATATCATCAATGAGTATGTATGATCTGTCCATCGACTCATATGTACTCTCATAATTCATTTGAAATTTCTTTAATCTCTGGAATCAATATTAACTTTAGAGCGTCCTCCAGTAATGATTCATAGACATAGTTTAATCAGAGACAATCTCGTGAGAGGTTTATGTATTGATGACAAATAGTTGTGCCTTACTCTTCTCTTCCTTTAGATGAGTATCTATCGAACCAAGTAGCTTCCCCCATTTCCGTTTGGGAGCTACGACCTCAACCACACATCCACCATGTGTGATTGCAACGCACTTTCCAGCGACGTTGTGCCCTTGTTTGGGGACTTTAACCTTGCGAGTATATTTGCAGCTCTTATATGTGATTTTGTCACTTCTGGAATAACATTAAACGTATCAGGTATCGAGTCTGATTCGTTTGACTTCAACATTACGTTGTGAAGTTTTGGGGATCAAAATGAGACAGAGTGGGAATATTCAATGACACTTCCTGTCGTTCTCATGGAAAATCCTTTTTCCTATCTCCCCCTAACGACGGGAAGACTGTCTCATGAAAGTGACAACCCGCAAATCTAGCGGTAATGAGATCACTAGTCAAATATTCTGATTAGCGGATAATTGTTGGGGTTCATATCCAACATATACTAAGTCGTCTTTAAGGACCCATTTTGATGCGTTGTGGGGGCGCAATTGGCACATATACTACATAACCAAACATGCGTAAATGTAAACTATCAGGCTTATATCCAGTTACCAACTGGTACGCATGAGGCTAGTTAGCAAGCAATGGGTCTAAAACGAAAAGGAAAAAAAACTGCATATAATAATTACATAACCCCATGTAGATGTGGGTAAATTGGTGCGCATTACTAATACCCAATATGTCATCATATTCTTTTGATAACAACTTTTATGAGACCATTTTATATATACACTTGGGGTATAGGAAACTCTACATTGATCCTAATACATATGAAGTTAACATCAAATCCTTATGATGTAAATTCTCCAGCATTCCAAGTCATGCAGACTTGATGATATAATCAGGGTGGTGAGCCCTTAAACGTATAGCTAGTGATAGGAGTGCAGTATTTCATGTGGACAATAATACGACATGCGTTCATCGTGTCGAAACCAGAACCATAAAGTACTTTAATGGCCCGCATTCTGGATGTTTATGTCCATAAATATCACCTTGTATTCGTTGTAACAATGGAATATTTTTGTACTATGTCCCTTAGTTTTAGGATAATCTCATTCCTGTCTTGGCCAAGGATTAAGGTATATACAAAAGTTTTAGGTATTCGAGAGGGCATATTATGATGGCAATGTTGTTTCTTATGCTGTAGAAGTCAACAGTTGCAATTTGCCTCATTCCGCCTTTCACTCGAAAGAGAATGTGTCTATGTGTATTTTGCAATACACGGATCACTATGTCATAACCATGGTGTCCCACATGGTCATGTCGAAACATATAGTGTCATTTCCCCCAAAGTTCTTTATTGGTGACAAAATATGTTTCGATGACCCAATAATCTACTAGTTTGACACATTAGTTTCCATGATATGTTTACTTTCATATTCATTAGAACTTATGTATATATGCTCATTTCCATTTCCATTTGATATGAATATCTTACAACGTTCCTATTAATCTTGTATCAACAAGAAAGTGACAGTCCATCGTCTAAGTAATATGTATTTGTCTATCATTTTAGATTGTGGAATATTCTACAAAAACTCAAGTTCTCCTCGATACATTCCTACATGGAACGGAGAATATTAATAGTTTCGTAATTTATTTAGATGTATTTCTTTACATCTATAATGGTTACATATTCGATTTTACTTTAGCAAAGAAATTAATTTTGATGCTTAAAATTAATTTCAAATAAACATATGCTTAATCAATATTAAATATTAAATTAATATGTTATAGTTCATTTTCAACGTGTTTCCTTTTTGACAAGAGAATTCTTTAGTGCATTTCTTATTTGATTGTCCATTATCACATGGGGCAGTAGTTGCATCTCTACTCCAGATGTTGAAAAATTATTCCCGACTCTTACCAAGACCCTGACCCTGTTCTAGGGTTTCGTTCACATAGTGGATAAATGTCACATGTGTGAAATTGTTTTTAACTGACCGTTCTTTGGAGTTGTTTCCACCTTTAATACTTTCATTATTGATCTCGAGAATTTTCTTTGTCTCGGCATATGTGGTGTTATTATTCCAAAAAATCTTGTTATGTCTCTCAACCACTTGCAGTAGGTTGATGAGTTTGTCTAAAGGTTACTTTCCAACTTATATTAGTTCATTAATATTTTTGATATATGAAAGGTGGAAATAATATTAAGAGTCATGTCATCTTCTGTGAGTTCCTTGCCACAAAGATTGATACGCGTTTTGGATATAGCATTTCTTTGTTGAAATCAGTTACCTTTTTGTAATCGAGTAAGTGAGTTTCATTCCACTGTACGATTAGTTCGGGAAGTACATATTCATGAGTACTCCCGATTATCCCTTTCGGGACATCCCACATTTCTTTGGGGTTTTCTAGTAAAGGTATTCCTATGAAACTTAGGATTTATATGTCGTTTCAAAACATGAGGGTATTTGTTTGTACTTTTTCAAGAGGTTGGTTTTAGAGTCAATTTGGGGAGTTGATGAATTTTAGGTATTTTCTTGTACCTTTTTAGAATGAGGTTTATATACTCATTTATGATACTCATATTCTTTTGAGTTTACTTCGTTGATTTTATGATGAGTCATTTACATATATAAAGGATAATATATGATTTCTTTTTTATAAGAAAATGGATATGGTTATGAAATTTCATTATCATAACAATATTGGATTTTTATATGTTTATATTTTGTTGATAATACTTCATCAATATTTCAATTTGCGAAAAAGAAATCACTCAATCTATTGGATTTCCAGGTAGTAGGGGAATCACATGGATTTCTTAAGTCCCTGCAAACCTTAGGGCTGTTTACACCCGTTTGACAAAATCCAGTCGATATTTTGTGATTTATTTAATTTAAATATAACATTGTTAATTATATAGCATTTGGCATGAGGCCAAAAATTGATATGAGTTTGGCATATGAAGCCAATTTCAATGTTTTAATACCTTAATGTATTTTGGGATATTTTGTTATGAGTCAAATAAATATTGGTTTTGACATAAAGTCAAATTCAAATGTTTAATATCTTACTAACATTTTTGGATATATGGAGATTGGAAGTGTAACTTCTAAAAAAAATATTTATAACATGGGGATGATTTATAACTAATATAAGAATAATGTTTTTGGAAATAATAATGTGTTAAAGGAAAACTCAAACAGAATAACAATAGAATAGAGAGACAAATGAAATCTGTAATTCTCATTAATCATAAGCCCTTTAAATAGGGAGAAGTTTACAAAGAAAAGGAAACATTAATTATGGTAAATTCTAATACTAGGAAAATATTATGTCAATCACTTCCTTTTGATGATGACACATAATCCTACAACATCAATTTCATTTTAAAAGATATATAATTTAGAAGTAATTAACAAAAATAACGTATTTTCTGAAAAAAAGTTATTTCCTTTTGAGTTAATTACATATTTGGTCCCTATGGTTTAGGGGTTTTAACACTTTGTGTCCCTACTTTCAAATATATATGGATTGCATCCTCGTGGTGTACATTTTATAACGTGTTGAGTCCCTAACTTCTAACTCCGTTAAAATTTTCTGTTAACTCAATTAGTTTAGAGGGTATTTTAGTCATTTCATTTATTTTTTATTTTCTATTAAAATCATAGGGACCAATTATGTAATTTACTCTAATTAATAAACACCGGGACCAATTAAACCACAGGGACCAATTAAACACCGGTTAAGTTGTTGCCCTTCTTCATTCTTGTAATAACCGCATTCAGTACAACAAATGAGAGTTTGGGTGAGATTTTACTAAAAGTCAAAATGGAAGGACTAGTTGGTAAATTGTCTAAAGAGGAATAAAAACCCTAAGGCATTGCAAGAATCGTGCTAAAGAATAATAAATAGAAGTTGGGTGGAAGTTTTCTCCAAGTATAGGTGTTGAAGGGCTTAAGTGAAAATAAGAGAGAGGGGTTTTACCCTAATTCTCTCTTTCTCCTTTCTTCTTGGGCTTGGCGGCTGAGAAGTTCTCAAGAGAGGGAGAGAGAGACCTTGGGCAATTTTGAAGAAAGCGAAGGAAGGAGCAAATCTTGTGATATTTGGAGTCTGTGCATTCATCACCCTCAAGGTAAGATCTCCAAGCTTGTAACTTCCATTATTTAGAGTTAATAGTCTGATTAAATCCTTCCTTGGAGAGTGAGATCTGATAGATTGGTTTTAATGAGTTTTATGTGAGGAATGTTAGAGAACCTCTTTTTGTCCTTAAAATCATTCAAAAGGGATGATTGGTTAATTGATAAGATTAAAGTTAGATTGTGAACTTAATCCTATAGTTTTGATGTTCAAAATGGTGGGATTAAAGAGTTTTGGGATTTGGTTCAAGAGTTGGGGTTCGTATAAAACCCTTCGTTTGACCTGCATTGTGTAGCATAACCCGTCGCATGTTAGCACCGTGCGCGTCAAGTGAGTAACCCGGGCCGCAAGCACCGGGCGTGGCATGTGAGTACCACGGGGCCGCAAGGCACCGGGCGCATGGAGAACCCGATCGACAGGAGGGGTCGGGCGTGGGAGTATTGGGCGACGCTACGCTCCGGGCGCTAGGCTCTTGGGCCGCAACCCATGCCACGGTCCATATCCAAGATATTTTTCTGTTGAGCCCGTTGGGTTGGTTGGTTTCTGCAGGTTAGGTAAGTGGACTAACCTTAGGAATGAATTCATTTGACCATTAAGAAATTTGATCTTTGCGTCGAAAGATTACCGTTTGGAGGAAAGTGAGTTGTTAATTATGGGCCTTTGTCATTTTATGCAATAGGTCGTGAGACGAGTCCTAAAGGGGTGCGTGCGATCGTTAGCGAGGAACATCATGTGAGTTTTCTAACTAAATGCTTTGTAGTATTAAAGTGTTTAAATACTTATGGAAGTTATTTTAAAGCAACTTTTATTATGCGAGTCTTATACATGCGAGTTTTCTCATAAACGTGAATTATGCTTTTGTCGTTGGTTGAATGTAAGCATACATTGTTGTTAGTGAGATGTCCAGGATGGGGGGTGTCCCGCTTGCGCTCATACCGGGGTGTGTGTCCCGCAAATGCCAAAAGTTGGGGGTGTGTCCCGCCTGTTCTCATACCGGGGGTGTGTCCCGTATATGCCATTGGGGGGTGTGTCCCAAATAAGCCAGTATGAGCCAGACACGCTGTTATCCATGTGTGACATTAGTGTGTGCCAGAAACGTGTTTGTATGTATGATGTTTATTTTGTTAAAAGCTGAATTGGTTTATATATTTCGATAAATCTTTTATATGGCTTTGGCGTGAACTATATTAGAGGGAACTCACTAGACTGTTCGGTCTAACCCTTGCTCTTTCAAAAATAAAAATCCTTTTCAGGAGATCGAGAAGTAGTAGGATTCGGAAGAAGAGCGAGAAGTTGTGTTACCAGGGCATACTATAGAAGATTGCTAATTTTAGTTCTCTAGTTTTAGTCGGGGGTTTTTTTCTAAATTCTCAGTTGTGTAATAGGTTGTTTCCGCGAACTATGTTATTTGAATTGTTGAATTGGGATTGTTTGGCATTGATTTATATTAAAGTCAAGTAAGCTTTATTTATGCAAGCTTTGGGTTGTTACAATTGGTATCAGAGCCATAGTTTAAGAGATTTAGGTGACCGGATGGGCCTAAACTTAAACTGTGGAGTAAAGTGACGCAACTGAGATATAGGAAGCCTTTAAGGAGGATTTTGATCATCGAGAGTCACGACAACGATAGTGGGGACTCTCATGTGAGGTAAACTCGGAATCGCATCTGGCCAATACCATTATGAATTTACAGGTGCATGGGTATGCTCGAGTACTATCGTTGAGACGATCGATGGGGTAGTATGGGTAGTGAGATCTATCATCTAAATGATAACGTCGATTTTGGTGTGATGTGTGAGCTCGTTTATGGTATTAAAGATATCACCTTTATAGGGTGAGTATTGTTTGGGATATAGATAACCCATTTTGAGGAAGGAATTCTTGGGTCCAATAGGGATGAATAACTGTTTGGAGTTGAGCCATTCGCTCCAAGGGAGTCTCTGATGTGGTAGTTCTTACGTCGGTCGATGGGAATTAGGAGATTTTCAACCCATAATCGAATAATAGGAATGAGCCTTTCGAGTCTGAAGTTGTTTGAAAAGTGGCAAGGATGGTTGAGAAGTGATGTCAGTGTTGACTGGTAATATGGAGTGAGGATAGGACGGGGACGAGCTATTGTGGTAAAATTATTTGGGTCAAGGTGAAGACGCATGATCTGCAAATCTTTAGTCGTGATGGTAACAAGGTAGTTAGACATGCAAGCATATTGGGAAACTTTGGTGCTGACGGTGGTTGCAATTGTGAGAGACCTGACTGGTTGGGTCAGAAGTAAGGAGTTTGTGATTAAATTGTTGTGAGAGTAAGCGGTCGACTTTGCGAGAGTGAATAGCCTTCAATGAAAAAGGAGTATCATGCATGGGGTTTCAAATAAGTTGCATGAGTCTTTCATGTTATGTCTAATGGAGTGTGTGTGCACCTTATGAGACATTTGTTTTGAAAATGAGATACATGTATAAACGTGTGTTGGTTTTGGAAAAGGGCAAGTTTATTGGATGGTGTGCTAAATTTTGAACTCGGTAATTTGAGGACTATTTCATTTCTTTTATAAACGAGTTAACTTTTGTGGAAAATATAGTATCCTTTAATCGCATGATATTATAAAGGGGACTGGTATGGACATATACATGCCACAAAGGGTGGAAGTTGACTGACTCACTCGGTATAAGTAATTTTGTTATAATTTCATAAATCGTTTGAGTAAAGTTTTATTGAAAATGTTTTCAATTATGTTAACATCGATTTTGGTTGAGTGGGACCTATTTTATCTTGAAGTTGAGGCAGAACGATCCTCGAGATCGTTGTGTATAGCTAATCCACTACGCCGGTGCGGTATCATGTATACTCAAGTTTGTTTTATAACGTAATATTTTCTGAATTTTCAAATGTCAGCAGTTAAAATTTACTGTGTCGTCATGCATGAAGGCTATGAACTCTCTAGGTCGTGGGAGATGCGGCCATTAAGGATGAGGGGAGGTCTTGAGTGTAGAAGGGTGGCGTTTGAACCGTTGATGGTCGATTCATGACCTTGGTATTCTCTAGGGAAGGGCGGTGGATAATGAAAGTGAATGACGGAAGTCTCAATCTTCGACGTTAAAAAGGGCAGTCGTATGGTAGATTATCTTTGGTTCAGTAACCTGAGAAGTGGTTGCCGGTGAGTGGAAGTTCAAAATTGTTTAGATTCTTCTAAAAGTGGCCGGTTAATGAAGGTAGCTTGAGTTATAGTAGTCGACGAGTGGTGTTGTCGGGGTAGAATTTGAAGCCGTTAAGATACCCCTTTTTGCAGCATTTTGATAAGTAGCGTTGTGGTTTATGGGATGAAAAGTCATCGACGTCGAGTCGTAGTTTGAGGTAGTCTAGTAACCAGATTATATCAGGTAAGTCTTGTGCTTTCAACGTGCGAAATCGGTGGGGGCAACCGAGATAGTTATGATGCATTGGAAGGAGTAGGTTCCTTTGGGAATTCTTGTTAGATGGAAGCATTGTTGATGTCAAAGGGCAGTTGTGGAGTTCTTTACCGGGATGTGGATAATGATGAAGTACCCATTGTTATTTTGCTGAGTGTTCGTGAGAAAGCAAGGAGTACAGGAAATGTGTATACCTATCATGGTGTCGGACCACCTCGTGTGGGTGTAACGAAAATGGAAGACCGCTAGTTGGTCAGGTGAATTCCTATGAGGTCCTGATGGTTTGTTTAGGAGTGAGGTACTTATAGCACAACTGAAGTGGTTGCGCTCCGAGTATTTAGGTTTGCGAGGTAGTATGCTTAATTTTATAGACTGTCTGAATTTGTTTCTGGCAGGTCGCGATAAGCCGACCAGAAGTGAAATCATGTCGAGTGGTCTAAATAATCATGATTATGTGGATTATCTAGATTCGAGCAAGATAAAGTCGTGAAACGGCTCTATCTGAAATATTGGTGTTATGATCGACATGAAGAGGATGGTATCTGGTATGCGTACCAAGTATTGCGGAGATTTTGATGGTATGGTGATCATGTGGTAGAGTGATGGGCGCTTGGATGAGTTAGTAGTATTTCATGTCAAAGTAGTTGTGCAAGTCATGGAAGTGGTAAGAAGTTTCCTTGATGGTTAAACTTTGGGCTTGTGCTATTGATATAGGGTGAGCGTAGGTGGGAGTCCTTGCTCCGAGAATTCTGGGAAAACTATGCAATGGAGGTAAGTATGTTGTGGAGGTGTGTGGGTGTATTATTGATATCATGGCACTACTAAGTTGAGATTAATGTCTGAATGATAGTGAGTGGTTATTTAAGAAAGGAACGTTGGGTGCTGGGTTGCGGTGAGTTGTGGATAGGTTTAGCTTGTACCGCTAAAATGGTGATGGAAATGTCGAATGTTTAAGTCGCGATAATTTATTGTTGATATGAAGATCTGTGGGGTTGTCGAAATTGTATTTGAGCGTGAAGGGGATTCTAGCGGACAGGTCAACCCAGTTTGGAGAGCAAGAAATGTGAGATACCTTCGAGCATTGGGTATCGTTTTGGAAGGGCTGGTTGCATGTCTCGAGTGGTAGTGTGGGAATTTGTTTAGCTAACCAAAGTAATGTAAATGTGTTTTCGACACATTGGAATTGTCGGAAAAGTGGGTAATCGGAGGGTAAGAAGTTGGCAGGTGATTCAAAAATGGGAATTTTATGTTTCCAGATTTGTCGTTAGTGAGTTTTTGAACCCTAGTGGGGGTGTGATAGAGAGCTTAGGGTGTATGTTTGGTTATGGTGTTGAGAAAAATCTAAGTTGTGCGGCTGGTCTAAAGCTTACATGTCTTAATGAGCTGATATTTGGTAGTATGTTGGATGTTTCCGAGAAGAAAGTGAAAAGGTGGTTGGATATAATGCTCAGAGTGAAAGGCGATAGTGCCAAACTTGGTATTGCGTGGAAAAGATTCCAAGTGAGCCGGACGCCCAGTGTTAAGCCATTTGGCAAAGTTGGTGTGAGCATAGTCACTCCATGTTAGAACGGATGAAGCTCGGATTCATAGCTATTATGTTCGGGCGATTGGTGGATGCAATGAGAAATTGAAGTTTGTGTTATTAAAATTCGGTCAGTTGGAATTGGTGGACTATGAAAGAAATGAAATGTGGAAGTTTCCTTTTACTATGTAAGTATTTGGGGTGATGACGTTTGGGGTGACGAATGTATAATACGTATGAGTGGTGCAGCGCCAATGAGTTGTGATCGATGGGGTTCAGGGAAGAGAGTGCTTTTTGCACTAGGCGTATGTAGTGTTGGGGGAATTTATAGGTGGAAACCTTAATGAGACGCGTACTAAAGCCAGGAGTCCGGGTGTGTGGTCAAAGCGGGCAATATCTGGTACGATTTTTAGATGGTACGATTGGTATGTTCAGGTGGTACGGCTTTGGTTTTGGTTAGAATGTTTCGGGCAACTGAGTGAAGTTAAGTTGATATGATTGAAAGAACGCGAGCCTTGTGAATCTCTAGATTAGAAGGAGAAGCTTGATGCGGAAGACGTTCCCAAAGAATGAAGTGGTGCGTTCGAGGGAAATTTAATGTTGGATTACTTTTTGGGGTCCGTCGAAGTTATGGAAGGAGCTGGAGAGATAGTGCATGACCAGGAAGTGTTCGATGGGAATTTGGAAAATTCGTATCGTGTTTCACGCCTCTCTTTGAGAACACTTGTTGGAAGGGGAGCAACAATACCTTTTCAAAGTATGCGAGCAAAGAAGGGTTTGTTGTTATCATGAGTTCTAAGGAAACCATTGACCATTAGGCTCAATAGTTAAGGATCAAGATAGATCCGTCTTGGGAAAGTGCAGTGGCAGATATGCAGACGACAAGAGTCAACGTGGGAGGTGGAGGCGGACATGAGGTCCCAGTACCTCAGTTTGGTTTAGCGATGGAATTTCGGGGACAAAATTCTTTTAAGAGGGAGATATTGTAATAACCGCATTCAGTACAACAAATGAGAGTTTGGGTGAGCTTTTACTAAAATTCAAAATGGAAGGACTAGTTGGTAAATTGTCTAAAGAGGAATAAAAATCCTAAGGCATTACAAGAATCGTGCTAAAGAATAATAAATAGAAGTTGGGTGGAAGTTTTCTCCAAGTATAGGTGTTGAAGGGCTTAAGTGAAAATAAGAGAAAGAGGGGTTTTACCCTAATTCTCTCTTTCTCCTTTCTTCTTAGGCTTGGTGGCTGAGAAGTTCTCAAGAGAGGGAGAGAGAGAGACCTTGGGCAATTTTGAAGAAAGCAAAGGAAGGAGCAAATCTTGTGATATTTGGAGTCTGTGCATTCATCACCCTCAAGGTAAGATCTCCAAGCTTGTAACTTCCATTATTTAGAGTTAATAGTCTGATTAAATCCTTCCTTGGAGAGTGAGATATGATGGATTGGTTTTAATGAGTTTTATGTGAGGAATGTTAGAGAACCTCTTTTTGTCCTTAAAATCATTCAAATGGGATGATTGGTTAATTGATAAGATTGAAGTTAGATTGTGAACTTAATCCTATAGTTTTGATGTTCAAAATGGTGGGATTAAAGAGTTTTGGGATTTGGTTCAAGAGTTGGGGTTCGTATAAAACCCTTCGTTCGACCTGCGTTGTGTAGCATAACCCGTCGCATGTTAGCACCGGGCACATCAAGTGAGTAACCCGGGCCGCAAGCACCGGGCGCGACATGTGAGTACCCCGGGGCCACAAGGCACCGGGCGCATGGAGGACCCGGTCGGTAGGAGGGGTCGGGCGTGGGAGTATCGGGCGACGCTACGCTCCGAGCGCTGGGCTCTTGGGCCGCAACCCATGCCACAGTCCATATCCAAGCTATTTTTCTGTTGAGCCCGTTGGGCCGATTGGTTTCTGCAGGTTAGGTAAGTGGACTAACCTTAGGAATGAATTCATTTGACCATTAAGAAATTTGATCTTTGTGTCGAAAGATTACCGTTTGGAGGAAAGTGAGTTGTTAATTATGGGCCTTTGTCATTTTATGCAATAGGTCGTGAGACGAGTCCTAAAGGGGTGCGTGCGATCGTTAGCGAGGAACATCAGGTGAGTTTTCTAACTAAATGCTTTTGTAGTATTAAAGTGTTTAAATACTTATGGAAGTTATTTTAAAGCAACTTTTATTATGCGAGTCTTATACATGCGAGTTTTCTCATAAACGTGAATTATGCTTTTGTCGTTGGTTGAATGTAAGCATACATTGTTGTTGGCGAGATGGCCAGGTCGGGGGGTGTGTCCCGCTTGCGCTCATACCGGTGGGTGTGTCCCGCATATGCCAAAGGTTGGGGGTGTCCCGCCTGTGCTCATACCGGGTTGTTACAATTCTCACACCGGCCGAGTCGCCGCTCACCGCCTCTCGCGCTACCACATCTCTCTCCTCCGGTAAAACCACCATCGTTCCCCTTCCAAACGCACAAGGACCGGTCCCTGTTATCGTCGGCAAATACACCACCACCACCACCCTCTTCTCTGGCCTCCCCCTTCCCCCTGAAGAAAACGAGGAGAAACCCTAACCCTTTGCCCCGAGGAGAAACCCCTTCCACGCCACAAAAACCCTAACCCTTTTGCCTCGATTGCAGTGGTGGCTTCCTTGAAGAATACAAAAACCCTAACCCTAAAACCATGTTCAGACTTCGTTCTACATGGACGATCCAAATCTTTAAAAAGTTTGAATCTTTTTGGGTAATATGGTGTGGGTAATGTTGATCTGGTTAAGAACTAGAACAGATGCGAGTTTTTTGAGTTTTTAAAGTTGGTTTTGAAAATCTAGAACACAGGGACGACTTACACAGGTTCTACACTTCGCCGTACACCATCCTACCGGTGAAGCTTCTACACTGGATTGTGTTCCTCTTTTCATTTTCTACTTCTTCCCTGACTCATGAGTTTACAATCGAGATCCAGATTCAAGGGTTTTTTATTTTGATTTTGATGAGATTGAATTAAATTTTTGGGTTTGTATTACATATGTTTTTACGAATTTATACAAAATCATTTGATTATGTTTAATGTTTGTTGTTGTATGTTGATGTTCAATTTTAGTTATCAGGGTTTGGATATGGGTCTTTGATTTTGATTTTCAGTTTTAGTTATTAGAGTTTGGATTTGAGTTGACTTGTTGTGGTCGGTTATGTTTGGGTGTTCTTCAACGATGGTTGTCGGAAAATGGAAGATGTCGATCGGAATAGTTACCGGAAAATGGAAGTTGCCGATCGGAATAGTTGCCGAAAAATGGAAGGGAGGAGGGAGAGGAAAGAGGGACACATGGCAATATCTTATTGGTGTTTGTTTTTTTAGTTTTTATTTTTTTAATGTAAAATGAAGAAAATGTGTTAAATGACCAAACTACCCATCATGTGCCTTGCACATGACCACTTTAACAAAGACATTTTTAACGGAGTTAGTTTTAGGGACCAAAGGCGTTACAAAATACAAACCACGAGTATGCAATCCATATATATTTCAAAGTAGGGATCAAAGTGTTAAAACCCCTAAACCACAGGGACCAAATATGTAATTAACCTTTTCTTTTTTTTTTTTTCTCAAGAACACATCATAGGTGACGGTCTGTTTCCATTAGGGGTGTCAAAAATAACCGAAACCGAATAACCCACACGAATCGAATGGCATTTGGGTTAAACGATTTCGGGTTATTCGGTTTTCGGGTTAAACGGTTTGGTTAATCGAATAAGGATTCTTATTCGGTTCGATTTTCGATTATTTTTTTTCCTAATTCGGTTAAACCGAATAACACATTCTACTAATATATTATATATTTTAGGTTTATAAAAAGTAAACCAAATACACGTTATACTATTATTATTTTACTTATTTTATTACTATATAATGTTTTTTTATGATAGTAAATAATGTTTTTTATTGTATTACGTTTTTTGCTTGATTTACGTCACATGAAGAAAAATAATATCATTTGATAGATATTGGTTTTTGATAGATGGTGATTTTTATTTAATATAAGTTAATTGTTGAGATGAATGTATGATACAAATTCTATATTAGAAAAACACTTAATTTGGGAAAATTATTTGAACAAGTGTCCAACGGAAAAAATATAAATCTTTATTCGATTTAACTGGTTACCGAACCGAATAACCCGAAAACCGAATACCCAAAACCGATTAAACCGAACCTTATTTGGTTTGGTTTGGTTATCGGTTACGTTTAAAAAATCTTGAAAACTGATTAACCCGAACCGAATAAAGCGAAAACCGATTTAACCGACATAATGACTTTCCATGGGCTTTCGTTGATATCCTGTTTCAAATGAGATGGTTTACGGGATTTTCAGGTATATAACCTTAAATGAGATTTTAATTAAATCCATTACCTTCTCAGGTGTATAAATCCATTTTTTCTTGAATAGGGAAGAAGTTCATGAATTTAATAAAAAACTCATTTAAGTTATTTACCTAAATGACTAATGATTTACTTGACGGTTGACTGAGAGGCGGCGCCGCTGGTTTTTCGCCAAATCAATTAACCAGATCCATTGTTTGATATATATATATATAAAGCCGCGAATCACAATCTCTTAAGTAGTGTTTCTGTGTAAGACGACAAAATGTGTATATCAGTGTTTCTATGGCAAGCTCATCCGCTCTACCCGTTTCTTCTATTGCTCAATCGAGATGAATATCATAACCGGTGAGCTCAACTTAATCCTTTTCATACCAAATCAGTCATTCAATTCTCAGGCTTACTTTCTTCCAATTAATGTTGTAATTCTAACTACTTGTTATATATGTAAGACCGACAAAGCCGTTAAGTTGGTGGGAAGGTGGAAAAATATTGGGTGGCAGAGATGTGATAGCCGGGGGAACGTGGTTGGCATCTGGCAGAGCAGGAAAGGTGGCTTTTGTCACCAATGTTCGCGAAGTTCAATCAATATCTGCTGCAAAGAGTAGGGGCCATCTCCCAGTTCGTTTTTTGCAGGTTAGTTTCAATTTCCCGTTGTATCAAATTATGCCCACCACCTGTTTGTTTTTATTCCCTATTATGTATCCAGTGTCACATCCTATTGAGTTTAGACTTTAAGTTCGATTACAATCTATGTTTCATAAACCACTGCATTTTGAAAATTTTACACAAGCAAAGTATGGGATCATGAGGAAACCTGGTTAATGATGTTATATTATACATGTGTTGAAAATTTCAATCATGAAAAGCATACTTTGATCAACACATAAACCATTATCAATGCTCATGCAATCACATTTTATTTAGTGATTGTGACTATAAGAAAAGGCAGAGGCGGATGCGGAACTGAAAAACTTTCAAGCGATAGCACCGGTTGTTAGACTAGGAGAAAGAAATCTACAGAAACTTTTTGCAAAAACCTTATAGATTTGTTGGTCGATTGACTCGATTCCTTGCCTTTGCAAGGAGAGGTCTCATGTTCGACCCTTCTCACTACGTTTACTTCCAATTTTTTTATTTATTTAAAAACTGAAAAATAATGAAATTTGTCAACTGCAAGATTTGAACCCACGTCCTTTCTTTCCTTAACATGGCAACAGACACCGATCCTGCCAACACAAACTTGTGTCTTTAGTTTAGTTTCAAAGAATATAAGGACACACAAGAAATAAAGCGTATGCACCTTTCCATCCCCTAACTTTTTTTCCTATGCATCTGGACGATGGAGCGGGAGCACGTGCACCCCCTCCCCTCTATGTAGGTTAGCCCATATGATAATTCTAACACTCTTCGACCTGGACAATATAATTTAACGAAATATAATTTAACCACCATCTGATAGTGATTACATAAAGGCGGTCAAATAATTCATGCATTACATCGTGACGACGTGATACATATATTACACATCATTTTGGCCTTGAAGACATTCGAATACTTTAGCAAGCATTAAATAAACATGCATGTGGTACAACAATTGAGGCATGCGCAACTGCCCCCTTTTGTACCTGCAACTTCGCCAAACAACAATACATATATATGATAGCAACAATAAAAAGTGACTAGAAATATCATTATGCATGTTTAAAGCCATTAGCTATAAGCAATCAGTACAAACTACTAGCTTGTTCAATACATAGAATAGCAAACTCCTACTGATTTTATCAAGCTAGGCTCCTAACAATACATGTGGGCACATGTTCTAAAAACAACATGCTAGCAGTATTGCGTGTACTTAATACTAACGAGGGATTCAACAACTCTCTTTAACAAAACAACACTTCATATCAATATGCTTAGAGCAAGTATTTCTCGTGTTCATAGAGAAAGCAACATCTGTGGAGTTGTCACCCGTGGCGGATCCAGGATTTTTGCCTAGTGGGGGCACCTTGAAGGTAGATTAAAGGCCCGCTAAATCGCCCGATGTGTTTATAGCCTAGTTCCACGGTTTCGAAGGATTTTTAAAGTTTTTTTTGGTTGATTTTGAGGGTTTTTAAAGTTTATTTTGTCTATTTCGAGGGACTTTTTTGGTTTTTTTGGTTGATTTCGAGATACTTTTTTGGTTTTTTGGTTGGTGGGGGCACAAGCGGAAAATTAGTGGGGGGATCTATGATAGAAAGTTAAAAAATAATTGTTTTTTTTTAATGGGGCCCATCCCCCCCCCCCCCCCCCCCCAAACACCTTTTACATGCTACATTCGCCCCTGGTTGTCACTTGTCACAATTCAATTTCAATTACCTTGAAATAGAGTCTACAACACCCAATGCTAAAATGAAATTTTACAACCATATTGCTTGACAAGTAGCCTTGTAACATGCCATATACTATGCTTCAACATCGTAGAGGATGCTGTGAGTATCTACTTGACAGTTTTTCCCAAAACTGCTCCTCCAACCATCATAAAGAATTGTGTAGCCTGATATGGACTTTTATCATCAATGCATCTTGCGTAGCCGGCGTCGCTTAACCCAACTATGTCAAGAGTGTTAGTTTGCTCGTAAGTCAACATATGATCCTTGGTACCCTAAAGATACCTCATAACTTTCTTAGCCTTCTAATGGTTTTATCTAGGATCACTCAAGTATCTACCAAACATGCCTATAACAAAACCAATATCAGGGTGTGTGCATATGTCAGGCTGCCTATAAGGGATACACAAGGAAAGACTTCCATGTCATCTCTCTTTCTTATTTTGTGGACATTGGTTTTTAGAAAAATTCACCTTTCACAGTCGGTGTCTTCTAGGGAGAACAAGCTGCCATATTGAACCTTTTCAAGATTTGATTAATGCAAGAGACAATAGAAGAATACCATTAGTCGGATCACACAAAGGCTCTGTATCCCAAGTATGTACGAGTCCATTACCGAGATCCTTCATATCAAAGTGGTTGAACAACGGTTTTTATTTTTTGTCTCCGACAGTAGTTCAAAATATTAGACGCAAGTAGAGTATTACTAGAAAAAGGGAAAATGGCTCCCACTGACCATCATGTATATACATTGATCAACTACATTCTCCTTGAAGCCATTTGCAGTGAAAACCATATCAAACTTGAGATAGCACTACATTGATGCTTGTTTAAGCCCATGGATAAACTATTTGAGCTTGCAAACGATATGTTCTCTACCACTCATGTAAACATCCTCAAACAATTTCCATAAAAAAACGGTCCTCACATCCATTGAGTTGTAAATCAAATGAGCCACTATAGCCATGATGATTTGCAACGAATCTTTAGTAAAAACTGGCACGAAGGTCTCTTTGAAATCAGTACATTTTTTTTATATCCCTTTTAGCCACAAGTCTAGCCTTATACCTATCTACTTCCCCATTTAATCTTAACCCATTCGAATCCAATGGGCTTTCAACCTTTGGGTAGTTCAACCAACTCCCAAGCTTCATTTTGTGACAAAGAATCAATTCATCTTTCATTGTATTCATCGATTGAGGATTATCTATAGCTTGCTGATAAGTGACTAGTTCGGTGGTATCTCACATCAAACTCATGTTCCAGCATATAAACGATGTAGGCATCATAAATAGAAGGTATGCGGGCCCTCTGTGATCTTCTCATCATTACTTCCATCTTGAGTTCCAAGATTGTCATCTTGTACTTGATTTTGTGGCTCCTTAGGAGCTTCTAATAGAATCTGTTCAATTATAGAGTCATTAGCAGGAACAGAAGCAACATATAAGGATCAGAATACGTTCTTCAATTAATACAATTTCTCTTGACCCTTGACTTGAACCAAATTCATCTTCAAAGTACACAAGTCAACTCTAATAAAATTTTATAGCTTTGGTGGTGTGAGTGGGGCAATAAAAATCTAGAACCCCTTGATCCAGTGGTTTAACCTGCAAAGTAGCCACAAATTGTTTTTAGATCTAGCTTCTTAGACTGTGGATTATACACATCAGTTCGCTTTGCATCCCTGAACATGAAAATGATGCAAACTCGGTTTCTTACATGAGCACAACTTAAATGGTGCCTCAAGGACAAACTTACGACTCACTTGATTCAAGATATAAGCTGCAATTGGCAAGCTAGATGGAATCAACATACATCAAACCATGTCAAGAAGCGTACAGTTTCTCCTTTCAGTGATTCCCTTCTGTACATGCCATTGTATATCTTGCATCGATGCCACTTTCCAGCAAAATATCTTGCAAAAGGTGCCCATAATATTCTCCACCCATGTCAGAGTTGGCAACTTTGATTTTCTTTCCCTTCTAAAGCAGAACATTCGTTTTGAAAATCTTAAAAACAAATATAATTATTCAGATTTTTGATGAATGAGCTCAACACCACCATGTTAGCCTAAGTCATTGATAAAGGTGATATAGTACTTGTAAACCACCCATAATAGGTGAAACAATGGCCCACATATATTAGTGTGAATCTAGCCCAATACCTATGTGCACCTGTCTTTTACTTTTTCTAACCTTGCAGTTAGTCCATTTGACACAATCAACACAGACATAGAATTATGATTAATCAAGATCCTAAAGTACACCATCCTTCACTAATCTTTCCATTTTGTCTCTAGAAATATCAAATATGTCATAAACATTGTGCCACAACATAGAGGATCTCACATGTTTAGAACCAATAGTAGTATTAAGCGAAAAAGGAGAAGCAACAATGACAACGGTCATTCAAATCAAGTTTATTTAAATTTCCACACAAAAGGTCCATTTCCCGAGAATAGAGTCACTATACATATTCAATCTTTCGGTTCCAAAAATAAGACTACAACCCAGTTTATCCAAAATAGATACATATATCAAATTCCTTCTAATCGAGAGTATGTACGTAACATCATATAACTCCAAAAATATATCATGTAGTCAATTGTACTCTAAGGGTCCCCAAAGCCAACTTGGACTCTAGTAACATCTCCCATGTACACATGCTGCTCCAAATTACCCGGTCTTATTCAACTATTCACTGCCTGCAAGAAATTTGTAACATGAATTGTTGCTCGAGTATCTAAACCAAGTACTCGAGGGCACAAACATAATATTGAACTCTAAACAAACCATCAGCTTTCTTGTGTCTAAAGTTCTAATAGAAGTTGCACTTCCCTTTATAAAACTCATTCTTATGATCACTAGAAGATGAGCACAAATGTTCGTTTCCCTTAGGATCCTACGCGCTGGTGAAAACCACCTCGACCGGATCAGAGTAAACAACAATGTCGAATCAGGCCGCCCCTTGCCTCCTTAGACCTACGCAGAGGGAACGAGATGGAGCACCTACTCTAATGGTCGTCTGCTCTCTCGAGGGTCATTGGAATTAATATGAGTGAACGTTTCCTCTTGTGAGGACTGATTGGGTTAGCTACCATGGAGATACTTCTTGACTTCCCCTTTTTGATGACGTCCTCTTTCTTGGCAACAATAGCAATCATAACCTTGAGGGCCGACTCAACTAGCAAATAAAGGCTAGGACTTGGGCTACTTCCTGTTGGTTGTTAGTTCGATTCTCATTAGGGCATTGGGGATTGTCGTGGTTGTTATCTTCAGGCCCCAAGGGATTAGTTGAGGTGCACGCTAGCTAGCCAGGACACCCATGGTTACCGGGAAAAAAAGATTAGCAGTCATCTCCTCAACAGTCCATTTGTTCTTTCGGAGCATGGTAGTTTGATTTGATCAAATCAAACTTGGGTGGAATAGTCTCCATCAGAAACCATACCATCTAATCTTCACCAAGGTCGATACCCATGCCCTTCAGTTTGTGGTAACAAAATATGAGATTGTCAATGTGAGTCATGTTACTTGCACCATCATAAGTTGTATGGTGAAGCATGTTCAAGTACTCATTTTTTCATTCTTTGAGAACTCCTTGTACTTCTCCTTAATGGCATCAAGAAAATCGTTTGCATTTTTAGCTTTAGGAATACTATATGAAGGAATTCCTCCTTGTCATACCACATGATCATCAAGTAACAAAGATTCGAGTATTCCCACTCCTCATAGGATTTCTTATCTTTTTGAGTAGCATCAATAATCAAATTCTTCATGAACCCACTGCTTGTGGTTCGTTCCATTAATCATCAAGATGGTAGAGACTCTAGGATTTGCCTAAAGCTGAATGAGAAACAAGAGCAAGAACCAATACATGCATGTTATAACAAAATCATGCCATTTGTGGCTTTGTGCTCTTTTCTCATTAGTTAATGTTGGCAAAAACAACAAATGATGATCATATTTGCTAGAGTTCTCAAACAAAACAAAAGAGAGTACTCATCCACATGTAAGAACAATCTATTACACATTATAAGCAAAAACATTAATTTACTATCGAGAGGATAGATAAATTGCGATTCATAGCCTTTAATAGATTTTCTTCACCATATTAAGCATCCTTATCAAGTAATTATTATGGATAGGTTTAATTGCGTATATAGTTACATGGATCTTAACGTACTCGTGGAGGAAGATACATAATTTAAAAATATAAATATTCAAATGTTCCTCATCGGCAAACAATATTAATATGCTCAATCATACGACATGTAATGATTTAAGCATTCACAATTGTTGACCAATTAGCATATCAATTCCACAACATGATTAAAGCTAAATTGAACTAAAAAAATTAATTTCATGCAAGTGCATTAGTATATGTAATAAATGGATTATTACAATGTGAAAAGGTAAAAAAATTGCAAAGCACAATCATTTATGCATCTTTTTACCTGCTGTTGTTTGCTATCAGTTCATCCTTGACCCCCAAAAAACCGGGCATGTGGGTTGCTTGCCGGACCTTGTTTCAGACCCGGCGCTAACAGCATGGTACCGATTGTTAAATTTTGAATCATAATAAGTATACTTTGATCAACACATAAACCATTATCAATGCTAATTCAATCACATTTTATTTAGTGGTTGTGACAATGGGATTATGTTTGTGATTATATTAGTCCATATGATTATTCTAACAGCATCACCCATATTTCTTGACGTGCTTCAATCCTAGTACAAGGAAGCTAGGATTTACTCTCCTTCATAATTGTGAACATCGAGTTATAGGATTGTTCAGGAAAAACCCCATATGTGAATCGTGTTAGCTCTGTGCGTTCTCCATGAATATCAGGAAAAAATAGATAAAAAAAACACAGTTAACGTTTTGAGATGGATATTTGATATGAATGTATTGACATCAAAACCACAAACCTTGTCATCAGCTGTACTTCATATATTATACTTCAACAGAATTTTTTTTATTTGCTCTTAGATAAATGTCTTCCTTATCAATTATGAATTGAAAAGTTTTCAGCTTGACTAGTTAAAATGTTTGATTTCTTTCAGGTTTAGTTGTATTTCTATCTTACCACTTCAAATTATATTTAGCTTTAGCCTTTTGTTTTGAATTTTGTTAAACGTATCGCATCCACTTATCAGAAGTTGATCAACTACTTCTATGATTTGAACTTGTTAGGGACAGAGGTTGTGTCAAAGGCAGAGATGTCTTTTGATTTTGATCAACTACTTCTATGATTTGCTAGCAAGTATTTACAGTTTCTTACGGCCACATTGGTATGAATTTGGTAATTTTGATGATTCTAGAGCAACAAAAACCCCATGGTGTTCGCAGAAGAAATTGCGAAGGAAGCAGATCAATATAATGGATTTAATTTATTAGTTGCTGATCTTTTCTCCATGGATATGGTTTATGTAACCAATAGACTGAAAGGAGAGAACTGCTACGCGACTTCAGTATCACCTGGGGTCCACGTGCTATCAAATGCAAGTCTGGACACTCCCTGGCCTAAGGTGAGCAAGTACTGGTTGCCTACTTGATTACAGTACTGGATAGTACTAGTTGTTTTCCACCTAATAAAAGTAGGGATTTTCACAAGGGATATTTAGGTATATAACCTTTAAATGAGATTTCAATTAAATCCATGACCTTCTCATGAGTATAAAGCCATTTTTTTCTTGAATAGGTCATGAGGTCATGAATTTAATTTAAAACTCATTTAAGGTCATATACCTAAATAACCCATTTTCACAAATCACAAATAACTAAGAATGATTTAACATAGCAAAATAAGCTGAGCATGTACCCTATTGATAAGGGTCCACGAGGCCTATTTTGGAAGAGCCTGGGAAGCTAAACTAAGGGGCAGTTTGGTTCAGGCAGGGGAATGAAAATGAAATTTACGGGGAATGAATTTTCATTCCCTCCTAGTTTAACCTGGAATGAAAATTTGGGCTTCTAGGGGAATGGGCCCGGTATATTATATAAAACCAAACAATTTCTCTTATTTTCAATCCCATTAATTACTGCTTAATATCTCTAACTAAACACCTCCTAAGACACTTTAGTTTAGCTGCTCTTTGTAACCAAAAAAATAAAAAGAACTACCTTCTAGTGTTTTCTGTAGTAACCTCTTCTAATATCTGCGATTCTCTGCCCAGGCTCAAAGATTGGAGCATGGTTTTAGAGATCTTTTGGATCAATATCGTGAAAGTGAAATTCCCATTAATGAGATGGTTGATAAGCTGATGGGAAACACTGTTAAAGATGAAATTAGCATGCTTCCTCAGGTCTATGATCCAGAGTTTGAGTACCAGTTGAGTTCTGTATTTGTTGACACAGTAACTCTGAAGGTAAAAAAAAAGTGTTCAGATTCCTCCAGTTCATTCATGATCTCATGATATTTGATCCTGAACATTGCTGATATTCAGGGACGTTGTGGTACACGAAGCACCTCTGCCTTGGCTGTGAAAGCAAGTGGTGAAGTATTCTTCTATGAAAAGCATCTGGAAAATGACTCGTGGAAAGAGCAGACAGCAACATACATGATCCAGAAAAATGAACAGTGATCTCATGAATTCTGACCATGAATGCAAAGTTAGCTACATTTACATTTTTCTGTGAGTTGCTTCCCTTGTAGATACTTCTTGTCAATTTTACGTCTATGCTTCCCTTATAGTTACTTCCCATGGAATTTAATGTATAGCTGCCATGAATAATCTCTGTGACCGACACAGAATATATACTTGATACATGTAACAAATGCTAGTTAACGCTATCCGATATTTGCACGACCTTGAAATGATACACTTCTGATTGAAATATCACATTTCCCTCATCCCATATTTATTATCTCATTTGGTATGGGAGTTTAAGTGTGTGTTCTGGGTAAAAAAGAATAATAATAATCAACTTTGAGAATATAACTTCTTGTACTTTGGATGGTATTTGGTTATTTATATGAAAAAGATAGATAAAAAAAAGCAACAGTAACAATTAGTGAAGCAATCAGGTTTGTAATTTTTTATCCATCTCTTCTTAGTGCTCAATATAAGTAATAAAAGGGATTTTTCAATAATTACAAGTTACATTACATGTCAAAAAATCAATCATTAAACTTGGATACAAAACCCTAGACGAAGTTCACTTTCCAGGTACAAAGTTAGTAGCGTAGGCCCAAGCATTGTTGCTCACCGGGTCTGCAAGGTGATCAACAAGGTTTTCCAATGGACCCTTTCCGGTCACAATGGCTTGTAGAAAGAACCCAAACATTGAAAACATAGCAAGTCTACCATTCTTGATCTCTTTGACCTTCAACTCAGCAAAAGCTTCAGGATCATCAGCAAGTCCCAATGGGTCAAAGTTCCCACCAGGGTAAAGAGGGTCGTTCACCTCACCCAGTGGTCCACCGGCAACCCGGTAACCCTCAATTGCACCCATTAGGATTACTTGGGTGGCCCAAATGGCCAAGATGCTTTGTGCATGGACCAAGCTTGGGTTACCCAAGTAGTCAAGCCCACCTTCACTAAATATTTGTGCTCCAGCTTTGAACCAGACTGTTCCCCAAACTTGACACCGTTGCGAGCTAAGAGCTCGGGAAATACACACCCTAGAGCTATCAGACTAATTAGCTTGCCTAATTTTAGTCTAATTAGCTTGCCTAATTTCATATTTCCTTTATTATTCAAGGGTGCTAAGTGTAATTATGTTTTCTATATATTTGGGTGTATTCCTCCTCTTTTGTATCAATCAATAATATAACCTATTTCAACTTGGTATCAGAGCCAAGTCCTAAACCCTACGGCAGCCAACCAGCGCCGCCTAAACCCTACGGTAGCCAACCAGCGCCACCAACAGCGCCAATCTGCGCCACCTCTCTTCTGCGCCGCCTAAACCCAGCGCTAATCAGCGCCGATCATCATCACCACCACAGCGCCGATCATCACCACTCTTCACCACCAGCGCCGATCAACCCACACCCTAATCATGGCAGCCATCATCCCCTTCTCTCCTCAAGAGAAAACCATACACAACTCTCACAAATTTTCCTTCTCTCTCAAACCTACAAACTATGGCTATTGGCGATCCATGATAGAAGCCTTTCTTACATCTCACAACCTTTTTGGTTATGTTGATGGAACTATCCCATGCCCTGACCAAAAAGTCACCACTGATACAGCCGTCACCGACAACCCTAGCTACATCCCGTGGATATCCAACGATGCCCATATTCGGATGCTTATCATCGCCACTGTATCCGAAAATTCTTATCAACATATCCAGGGCAAAACATCACGTGACGTATGGCTATCGCTTGAACGTGCCTATGCCCCTGTTACAGCCTCTCATGAATTTACCCTAAAAAACCAACTCCTTCGAATCACCATGAAAGGTGATGAGAAACCAGCCGACTATCTGAGCAGGGTTCACGAATATGCTACTGCCCTTGCTAATATTGGAGAACCGATGAAGGACAAAGACCTGGTTATGCTTAATATTACCGGTCTTCGCGACGAATACAACGTCATCAAGGGCAATCTTCTAACTCGCTTACCGCCTGTTCGCTTCAATGAACTGCATGGTCTTCTATGTGATCATGATTATGTCTTCACAAAGAATCTACCTCCACAGGCTTTTCTGTCTCCTACTGCTCCAACTTCTCAACCTCAACTGGCTCCTACTCTTGACCAACTTCAACAACAACTTCAGAGCATTCAACTTACTGCTTCTCAGCTTGGTTATCAATTGAATCCTCTTCCTGCCCCACGGGCTCAAGCTTACTATGGCTCTCGGTCTTCCAACAACAGTCGCAGTGGACGGGGATCTCGTGGTTCCTCTCGCGGTCCCTCGCGTCATGGTCCCAACAATCGCCCTCGAGACAACCATGGCTCCCGCCAGTTCTCTTGGGCTTCAGCCCAAAACACCATTTATGGCCACTGCAACAGGTGTGGGATAGGTCATCTACCCTCCCAATGTCCGAATCAGCCGAATCAGCATGCTTCCGCACCACAAGCCAATTTTTCGGCCCACTATGATGTTGCCTCTTCTTCCGGCTCCACTTGGAAACCAGACACTGGTGCAACCCATCATGCCACACCAGACCTATCTAGCATGGACAACTCGGAAGCTTACTATGGTAACGATTCTTTATTTGTTGGTAACGGTAATTCTATACCCATCGTTCACATTGGTTCATCCAAAATACACTCGCCAAACAAAACCTTTTCCCTAACCAACATTCTTCATGTTCCGCAATTAAAACAAAATCTTTTATCTGTTCAAAAATTTTGCCATGATAACCATGTTTTCTTTGAATTTCACTCTTCTTATTTTGTTGTCAAGGACGAGTCTACACGCACTACCCTCCTTTCGGGTCCCAGTGAACAGGGCTTATACTCCATCCGTCTTCCTCAACTCAAGTCACTACCCAAAGTCGCCTTCACTGCCGTCAAAGCTTCTTCAACCACTTGGCATCAACGTCTAGGACATCCGCATGCTCAAGTTTTTCGTTCAATCGTTTCTTCTTGTTCCTTACCGGTTTTAGATAAACTATCAAATAATTTATGTTCTTCTTGTCAATTAGGGAAGTCATCAAAGTTATCTTTACCAAACTCCACTTTTCGCAGTAATAAAATCTTAGATCTTATTTATTGTGATGTTTGGGGTCCTTCTCCACAACCCTCTCTCGATGGTTATCGTTATTTTCTTTTGTGTGTTGACCACTTTACACGTTATATGTGGATTTATCCTTTAATTCACAAATCCGATGTGCTTCCTGTCCTCACACAATTTATCAACATGGTCGAACGTCAATTCACCACCAAATTAAAAAGCCTTCAATCTGACTAGGGGGGCGAATTTCGACCCCTCACCACTCTCTGTCACAACCGTGGCATTATTCATCGACGTTCTTGCCCTCACACCAGTGAGCAGAATGGCTTTGTTGAACGCCGTCATCGTCACGTTGTAGAAACTGGACTGACTCTTCTCGCCCAGTCCAGCCTCCCTCAACGTTTCTGGTTCTCGGCCTTTGACACCGCCGTCTATCTCATCAATCGTCTCCCCTCTCGTGTATCCTCCCACAAATCTCCTTATGAACAAGTCTTCAACCGCAAACCCGATTACTCCTTTCTCCGAGTCTTTGGTTGTCAGTGCTTCCCTTACCTCCGACCATACAATCATCACAAAATCGAGTTTCGGTCCACTCCGTGTGTTTTCCTTGGTTACAGCCCTGTTCACCACGGCTATCGTTGCTTTGACTCGTCTAATGATCGACTTTACATTGCCAGACATGTCCGTTTCAACGAACATGTGTTTCCCTACCAACCCTTACCACCCCCACCACCCCGTCCCACTCCTCCTTACACCTCTATCTTTCCTAACCCACCCCTCTCCTTTCCACCCGAACCTCCTTCTACACCTCCGCCCACACCCCCGTCGCCTCTTCCTCAAAACTCACCCATCCCACCTCCCTCTTCCGCTCCACCACCCGCCCCTACTTCCAATCCACCACCTGCCCCTCGACCTCGGCCTTCAAACCTACGTCCCAATCCCAAGCAACCTGACCGTTTTAACCCAGCCGCTTATTCCACCACCACCTCCTCATCCTTACCTCTTGAACCCACTAGCTTTACCGTTGCTAACAAATGTTTAGAATGGCGCCAAGCAATGGCTGATGAGTTGTCTGCACTTCATAGGAATGGCACGTGGACTCTTGTGCCCCCTGTTCCTAACGCTAATGTTGTTAATTGCAAATGGGTTTACAGGTTAAAAACTGATGAAAATGGACAGGTTACCAGGCACAAAGCTCGCCTTGTGGCCAAAGGCTTTCATCAACAGCATGGTGTCGGCTATCATGAGACCTTCAGCCCGGTCATCAAGCCCGTCACTATCCGCACTGTTTTGTCTCTTGCTGTCACTAACAAATGGCCTCTCCGACAGTTGGACATTCAGACGGCTTTTCTGCATGGTGACCTCAAGGAAACTGTTTACATGAGACAACCCCCTGGTTTCATTGATCCAACCAAACCTGATCATGTTTGCTTGTTACACAAGTCGTTATACGGGCTCAAACAAGCTCCCCGTGCCTGGTTCATCAAACTGTCCACCGCTCTTCATCAGTTGGGGTTCTCTAGTTCCAAAACTGATCCTTCACTCTTCATCCTTAATTCTCCAGGTTCGCTTGTCTACTTGCTGGTTTATGTTGACGACATTATTATCACTGGTAACAACTCTGTCGTCGTTACCTCGATCGTTAATCAGCTCAACGCTCTTTTTAAACTTAAGGATTTGGGCCAACTGCACTATTTTTTGGGAGTTGAAGTTGTTCACAAGGGCGCTGACTTAATTCTCTCACAACGCAAATACATTCGTGAGATCTTACATCGTGCTGGTCTTGCAGACTGCAAACCGATTGCTACTCCTATGAGCACCTCCATTGTATTGTTACCGGACGATAGCCCATTGCTCGATGACCCCTCTCGATATCGGCAAACCGTTGGGGCTCTTCAATATGCCACTCTTTCTCGTCCTGACATCGCTTTTGTCGTTAATAAAGTTTGCCAGTTTATGCATGCTCCCACTGAGAATCATTGGAGCGCTGTCAAACGGATTTTGCGTTACCTACAGGGCACCGTTAACTTGGGTCTGTGGATCCGTCATGCTACGGGATATCAACTTCATGCCTTCTCCGATTCTCATTGGAGCCCCAATCTTCAGGCTTATTCCGACTCCGATTGGGCTGGTTGTCCAATTGATCGTCGATCCACGGGGGGATTTGCCATATACTTGGGGTCGAATCTCATCTCTTGGTCTGCCCGCAAGCAGAAAACTGTCTCCCGTTCCTCAACGGAGTCCGAGTATAAGGCCATTGCTGACACTGTTGCTGAGTTGATTTGGTTGAAGTCTCTCCTACGAGAACTTGGTTTAAATAGCCAGGCACCCACACTTTGGTGTGATAATCTTGGTGCAACATACCTCACTGCTAATCCTGTTTTTCATGCACGAACCAAGCATGTTGAAGTCGATTATAACTTTGTTCGTGAGCAGGTGACTCAAGGGAGTTTGAATGTCAAGTTCATTTCCACCGATGACCAAATTGCTGATATTTTCACCAAGCCCTTATCCTGTCAGAAGTTTGAGTTTCTACGGTCCAAGTTACAGATCGCTAACCGCGCTGAACTTGCGGGGGAATATCAGACTAATTAGCTTGCCTAATTTTAGTCTAATTAGCTTGCCTAATTTCATATTTCCTTTATTATTCAAGGGTGCTAAGTGTAATTATGTTTTCTATATATTTGGGTGTATTCCTCCTCTTTTGTATCAATCAATAATATAACCTATTTCAACTTCCAAGCATAGCCCACCTGCAGTGGATGACCTCAACCTCACGGTTCTTAGCAAAGGTTTTCGGGTCAGCAGATAGGCCAGCAGTGTCCCAGCCATAGTCACCAGGGAAGTCACCTGTGAGGTATGAAGGAGCCTCACCGGAGAATGGACCCAAGTACTTAACTCTGTCTGGGCCGTACCATGGGCTGCTTGATGGCACAACTTTTGTGGTGTTTTTTCTCATGGAGACCGTTCCATTACCAACAATTCCCGACGCTGGGAGGATGGATTTCACCACCCTCCCAAAGAAAGGAGTGGAAGAGGGAGCAATTGTTGAAGCATCCATAGAAGTCGAAGCTAAGATCACACTAGATGGAAGAAACAAGTGTGGAATCAAAGACTTATTGTGTTGGTTGGTTGAGTTTCATAGGCTGCCTTAAAAGTATATATATACATGTAAGGCACTGGAGAGCCTGATCTATGGAGATATTTATCTCTAATACCATTGGTTGATGGTATTTGATTTGATATCCAGTTGGAATAATAGATGGATATGTATAAGAAATCTAACAAAAAATATATATGTCAACTGATAAGTTATTTTATATTGAGGACAAAAACTAATGAGCTAATAACCATTTGGTTGAGTTGGGCAAAGACTAGTGGCTAGAAAGGGATGGTCTATAGGTGAGAGTCGTTGTTGATTCATGAACATGAGCTATATTCAATATCAAGTGGATGTAATTCATGGTAGCTTGGGTGGATTGTAGGTATATTGGGTAGGGACCCTTGTTGATTTCTCACCATGAGATAGCTTCAGAATTATTAAATGGAATTTGAGGAGCATAAACAAACCAAACCAAACAAACCTAGTATATCTCACCAAGAGGTAGGGTCCGGAGGTTAAGACGTACACAGACCTTACCTCTGTCTCAAGAGATAGAAAGGTTGTTTTGGAGAAGGTCCCTGGCTTGTGATAAGGGTTAAGTAACATATTTAGAAAGAACAACTACAAGCGAATTTGAGTTGCATGAAAACAATAAATAGGAAAAATCAACTTGAAAAACTCCGTAATATGGAAGTTATGTTAGAGCTGCAGGTGATTGTTTTAAAATACATCCAAATTATTATTTTACTGTTAATGAACGACTGAGCATCTGTTTACCCAATTGGCATTACACACATTTGTAGTGTTCTATTCTGCAATCTGTTCACTACATACATTAGCATGATGTTCGTACTTATTATCCAGATGCTAACATGCCATGAGCATAGGATTTGATCTAGTAGGCACAATAATAGAACCAGTAATTCAGGATCGTGCACATGAGTTTGATCTAGTATAATAGAAGCCGCCTCTTTTATATATTTTAACAATACCTTATGGTCATGAAGTCCATAGAGACCATTTTTGCACCATAGTGATAAGCACAACTTAAATCAATGGAAGCTTAAAGGGATTTCAGGCAGAGATCAACTCTGCTGAAGGATTATATTCAATTGGGAAAATATGGAAGTGATGTTAAAACAGACTCCCCAACACACTGCTATATACTTCTATGACTCCACTAACAGAAACAGACCCCTACCACTAGGATAGAGCCATCTGTCAAAAAAGGAAAACAAAACATTTTATTTATTTTTTTTAACTAAACGGTGACGTATCAATGCCCTCCTCTTTAAAAATATCCTTGACCTCAAGGATTATAGTTTGCCCAGATATTAAAAGGGAAATCTTGCTTGCAGGTCGTGGAACTTTTTCCATGTGTTATCTTCTATCTCTGAGTTTGACCATTGTACAAGCACTTCAGAAACAACCTTATTCATTATGTTCGTCATTCTCTTGTCCAGAATTTTCAATGGAATTCGACTAAAATCTCCACTTTCTGTCACTTGAGGCAGAGCAGCAGTAGCTGTGTGGTTTCCCAACTTCCTTTTTAGCAACGAGACATGAAAAACATTATGTATTCTTGAGGTATGGGGTAGCTCCATTTTGTAAGCTACTTCCCCTATCTTTTCTAGCACCTTGAAGGGTCCGTAATACCTGGTAGACAATTTGTGAAACACCCTTTTGTTCACAGATTTTTGTCTGTAAGGTTGGAGCTTTAAATAAACCCAATCACCAATTTCGAATTTCCTTTCACTTCGATGTTTATTTGCCTGCATCTTCATTCTCTATTGAGCCTTATTTAGATTATCTTTCAATAGTTTAACAACAACCTCTTTATTCCTCAGTAAAGCATCAATGGTCTGGTTTGGAGAATCCTTAGGGTGGTAGTGGACGTAGTTCGGGGGTGGTTGGCCAAATAAAGCTTGATAAGGAGATACTCCAAGGCTGGAGTGGTGTGAAGTATTATACCAATATTGGGCCAAGGGTAACCATTTAGACCACGTGGACGGTGAGTCTAACGTAAAGCACCTTAGGTAGGTTTCCAAACATCTATTAAGCACTTCCGTCTGCCCATGTGTGACTAAGGGTGATATGCTGTGGAAAAAGCCAAGGTTGTGCCATGAGCCTTAAAGAGCTCCTTCCAGAAATTGCTCAAGAAGAGAGGGTCTCGATCCGAGATGATTTTCATAGGCATGCCATACAACTTGGAAACATGATCTAAAAAACTTTAGGCCACAACAACAGCCTTGTACGGGTGTTTTAGACCAATAAAGTGCCCAAATTTGCTCAATTTGTCCACCACTACTAGAATAGTAGTGTACCCTTGAGATTTCGGTAACCCTTCAATGAAGTCCATAGAAATGACTTCCCAGAACTTATTTGGAATTTCCAAAGGCTGGAGTAACCCTGGGGAGGCAGAGGTGTCGTACTTACTTCGTTGGCAAATCTGGCATTCACGGACAAAATTTCTGATATCAGCTTGTAATCCCCTCCAATAGACAGAGTTAGTGATTCTTTGGGTTGTAGCATGTATTCCCGAGTGACCTCCCATGGGGCTAGCATGAAAAAACTCCAACAACTCATGTTTAAGGGTTGGATCGTCCCCCACTACCAATCTGCCTTTTCTCATCAAACCATCAGCTTCTAACGAATATTTTGGGTTCGAAGAAGGATCCTCCTTTAAGACATCCAACAACCCTTGTAACCTCCCGTCCCTGACCACACTTTGCTTTATTCTTTCCTGCCATTTCGTAGAAATGCTCGAGATAGCTAAGCAGGTGGCTAAAACAATATCTGAATGTCGTCGTGATAAAGCATCCGCAACTATATTCTCCGATCCCTTAAAGTATTGCACTGTATACTGAAGACCCATCAACTTGCTTAACCATTTCTGAAGGGTTGGATTACATTCCTTTTGCTCTAATAGGTGCTTTAGAGCCTGGTGATTAGTTTTGATGATGAAGGGTCTCCCTAAAAGGTACCCTCTCCATCTTTGAATTGCCGCCACAATGGCCAATAACTCCCTCTCATACGTTGCCAACTGCAAGTGTTTAGGCCCCAAAGCTCTACTGAAAAAAGCTATGGGATGTTTCCTTTGGGTGAGGACTGCTCCAATCCCAATTCCCGATGCATCGGTTTCGATCGTAAAAGGCTCTTCAAAGTTTGGAAGTGTCAATACGGGTGTATGGGCCATGGCATTCTTAAGTGCACTGAAAGCTTTGTCTGCCTCCAAACTCCACCCTAAAGCTCCTTTCTTCAATAGATCGGTGAGGGGTTTAGCAACTTTCCCATAATCTTTAACAAATCTTCTATAGTAACATGTTAACCCGAGGAACCCACGCAATTCCTTAAGGGTTTTGGGTGTAGGCCAACTGAGCATATCATCGATCTTCTTCGGGTCAGCCTTTACTCCTTCCACACAGATTACATGTCCCAGATAATCAACTTGATTACTAGCAAAAATGCATTTGGACAACTTAGCAAATAGCGATTGTTTTCGAAGGCTCATTAAAACAACCGATAGGTGCTCTAAATGCTCTTGCCAACTGTTGCTGTAGACAAATATGTCATCAAAGAAAACTAATACAAATTTTCTGAGGTAGGGCTTAAAGACAGAATTCATAAGATTTTGAAAGGTAGCGGGAGCATTTGATAAGCCGAACGACATTACCATGAACTCGTACAATCCCTCATGGGTTCTAAAAGTTGTTTTCCCGATATCGTTATCATTCATCCGCACCTTCTGATAGCCACTTCTCAGATCCAACTTCGAGAAAAAACACGCCCCGTATAACTCATCAATCAGCTCTTCTACAACGGGAATTGGAAACCGATTTTTGATCGTTAGTTGGTTCAACCTTCGATAGTCTACGCAAAACCTCCAGCTACCGTCTTTCTTTTTAACTAGCACCACCGGTGATGCGAACTCGCTACAGCTAGGTTTGATCACACCGCTGTCCAACATCTCTTGTACTAATCCCTCGATTGCATTCTTTTGTAAAGCTCCATATCTATACGCTTTCAAATTGATCGTGTTGCTTCCCTGCAAAAGTGTAATCGAGTGATCGAGTTCTCTCTTTGGTGGCAAACTGTTGGGAGCGGAAAAAACATCCTCATATTCATTGAGCAGATCCCCCAACTCTTTTCTTTGAATGTCACTTAAGGTTCCCATACTAGAATCATTAAGTTTTATTGACTAAAATTGAGAAACCCCAATTGGAGAATCAACAAGATAAGACTGATCGACCACCAGCTCAACTTGTATCCGTGTCCCTTCCTCCAATTCCTTGATTGTTTGACTAACTCCTTCGAGTTGTACGATTTTCCCTTGCCACCAAAATTTCATAACTCTGTATTTGAAATTGCAGCTGATATTTCCCAACGTTGACAACCAGTGTATGCCCAAGACCATTCCATATCCTCCTATCGGCATTACGAAAAAATCATCGTTGAACTCTACTCCTTGAATAATCCAGTTCAACTTCTTGATCGCATATTGGACCAGCAATTTGAAGCCATCGGCTACAGTTACATTCATAGTCTTAACGGGAATGAGCGCCAATGGTATGGGTTGTGAAATTGGGTTTTTGGTTAATGGAGTTGGTATTGTTTTGTTTCTGGTTATAGGTATTGTAAGGTGGGTTGGTTTGGGATGATGTTGGAAAGAATTTTGGAGCAGGGAGTAAAGTAGGAGCAAAGTAGGAGCAGGTGAATTCAGTTGGGGCTGATTTGAAGTGGTGGTGATTTTAGCATTAGTTGCTAATTCTCCACTGGAATCTGGTGGTTTTGGCGGTTCTAGACCCCAAAGTGAGTAGTAGGCCCCCTCTTGAATTTTTGCTAGTTTCATAGCCTGGTTTATGGTTTGAGGATCTAACAATCGAACGGGGTGGAGAATTTCATTTGGAAGTCCTCCAAGGTACAGATCCAACAATAGCTCAGATGGTATATCAACTTGATTTCTCAATGCATTAAAATCATAGTTGTATTTACTCACAGAAGAGGTCAATTTAAGATTTCTGAGTTCTATCAACGGCTTAGAGACAATACCTTCCACAAATTGCTCACGGAGTTCTTCTAAATACCGTTGCCAACTGATGTTCTTTGCTGCTGGTTCTTCATAAATCCCTGGTGCCACTATAACGCCCTCCCTTTCAGATGAATGGCCACTATTCGGATCTTCATATCCTCTGGGTCTCATGTAACTCGAAAAGCTGGCCACATTTGTAGTGCCAATCCTTAAATCCATCACCATTGAATGAAGGAAACTCTAACTTGGTCATTCGGTTCACTAGTTGGTAACCTGGGTTTGTGACGGGTGGGGTGAAGAACGTACCTCCAGAATCTCCTTGTTTTGAGCCTGCCTCCATCAGAGTAAGCAGACCAGACCCAACCTCTGGACCTTTGCTCTTACGATTATGGTAATCGTTGATCAGGAATTTGACCCCCTCAGCCAAATCGGGCAATCCTTCCAACGAATCCTGTATTAGGTTAGTTACCCCCTTCAGATCCATAATACTATTTTGTAATTGCTTGAGAGATTTATCGTGAGTGGCCAGACGATGTTCAATTTCTTCATTCCTCTCCATCAGTTGATTGTTGGTGTATCGTACCATTCACAACACTCAGGATAGTAGGCTCTGATACCACTGATAAGCACAACTTAAATCAATGGAAGCTTAAAGGGATTTCAGGCAGAGAACAACTCTGTTGAAGGATTATATTCAATTGGGAAAATATGGAAGTGATGTCAAAACAGACTCCCCAACACACTGCTATATACTTCTATGACTCCACTAACAGAAACAGACCCCTACCACTAGGATAGAGCCATCTGTCAAAAAAGGAAAACAAAACATTTTATTTACTTTTTTTTTACTAAACGGTGACGTATCACATAGCCAGACACATTATAAGATCTTACCAAATTTTTCTTGGGTTAAGAAACTTTCATTTTTATTTTTGAACTCCATCCTCATGAACACCACCATGCCACTTCCTTGGTGAGGGTGCCCCGAGACAGCCTCGCCAAGGGCTACTTAGCTCACTGGTCGTCTAAAAACTGAATAAAGAATCTAACTTTCCGGTGTATTTTCATGTTTTTACCCCTTGCGCGCGCCCCGGGGGGGTGCTGTTTTACACCTGAGGCAGGTTTAACACGAGACAAGTCAGATGAAGTTGTTGAGTTAAAAAAAGTTAGAAGGTCATACTTCCAATTGAAACCTCATTCAAGGTCATTTAACTAACGGACCCACATAGCCAATCTCATCCAGCAAATTTTTTGAGTTTACTCTGTTTTTATTTTTGTTAATTCAAGTATTATAGGCTTGTTAGTCAGGGGAGACAAAGAGCACTCTTCCTAATTATAGTTAGCTAACAAAAATAAGGTAAAATGGCGACCGAAATCAGATATTCAAATTTCAATTAATAAATTATTAATAATTCACAAGCTATATATATTCATACACTTTTGATTTAATTTCACTTTCCAGGAACAAAGTTTGTGGCATAAGCCCAAGCGTTGTTGCTGACCGGGTCAGCAAGATGGTCGGCAAGGTTCTCCAATGGACCCTTCCCGGTCACGATAGCTTGTACGAAAAACCCAAACATCGAGAACATGGCAAGTCTACCATTCTTGATTTCCTTCACCTTCAGCTCAGCAAAGGCCTCTGGATCATCTGCAAGTCCCAATCGATCAAAGCTTCCTCCCGGGTAAAGTGGGTCCACAACCTCCCCAAGTGGCCCACCCGCCACTCTGTACCCCTCAATCGCACCCATCAAGATTACTTGCGTAGCCCAAATTGCTAATATGCTTTGCGCATGAACCAAGCTTGGGTTACCCAAGTAGTCAAGTCCTCCTTCACTAAAGATCTGTGCTCCAGACTTGAACCATACGGCTTCACCGAACTTGACGCCATTGCGGGCTAAGAGCTCGGGGAATACGCACCCAAGAGCTCCAAGCATAGCCCATCTGCAGTGGATCACCTCGAGCTCACGGTTCTTAGCAAAGGTTTCAGGGTCAGCGGACTGAGCAGCGGTGTCCCAGCCATAGTCACCAGGGAACTCACCGGTCAGGTATGAAGGAGCCTCACCGGAGAATGGACCCAGGTACTTGACTCTATCTGGACCGTACCATGGGCTGCTAGATGGGGCAGCTTTTGCGGCGGTTTTCCTCATGGAGACCCTTCCGTTTCCGGCGACCCCAGATGCAAACGGAACAGGTTTCACCGCCTGTCCGGTGAAAGAGGAGGAGAGGGACATTGTTGAAGCAGCCGTAGGATTTGTAAGCTAAGATGAAGGTGGGTTGGCTGGGTGAGTTCCTTAGGTGGGAGAAACTGCATATATATACAAGTTAGGGACTCTGAGCTGTCTGTGCTCGCATTGGTTGACGATATTTTCATGGGTCCTGTCCAAGTGGCATGTACAGGTGGAGCTGTCAGAATCTATTGAGATACTTGTAACCAATAGGCAACTGACACATGTGATTTCATCTCATCCAACACATGAATTCAGACAAAAATGGTAAATATGAGCCATGAGTGTGGGGGTGGGGTTTGAACTGTTTGCAGCCATGTAGATTGAATAATCATTAGGTTCATGAAAGCTAGAAACCAATGGCACAAACTCTCATATTTTGGTTTACAGCCACACCAAAAGTCAAATGTATTGACTCTTATTTAAAGAAACTTTAAAAGCAGATCAAATTTACATATATACCAACTTATTCTGACAAATTATATATACTTTATACTTTCGTGACTTTTGATTATTGACAAAACATTTAAAGTCGTCTTGTGTCTTAATATCTAACTTGATGTGTTAAAAGTTATTTTTTTATTTGACGAATGCTTGTGACGTGATTGAATGGTGGTGTTTAAATTACAAAGATCGAATTATCGTGAAATACATCTAAGTGCACAAAGTTCAAACAGTTAGAACCCAATTCGAGAGCATTGTGCTCCATAACCTAGATAAATTACTTTTGGGGAAGTGTGTTACGAAGAGGAAGAATTATTCGAGCTTCAAGGAGAATCCGAGTAATTAAAATTTAAATTGAATGGGATTTTTATAAAGAAAAAGGTATTGCAAAATTTTTAAAAAATGAATTTTATAAAATACAAATCTTTTTATAGAAAGTTGGATGCTTTCAAATATTTGTGTTTATAGCTGAAAATGATTTAAGAAATGGTTATTTGTTACCATTTTGATATAAATTTTTTGACATTTAGAACAAAACAAAAATATTGTATGGCAGGATTTTTATAATGTGTCAAAAGTTTTCCAATCATTTTGATGGAAAAGTTTTCAAAAGTTTTTTCCTCGAAGTGTTCCAGACATTGCATGGACACAATCTAGATGTTTACGTTAGACAAAATTAGATTTTGCAGTTTGACTCACTGTATTGTTCATATATAAGATCTCAAGGAAAACCAAATTCCAACATCAGAATGATGGTCAATTCAAACGTCCACAAACCTCTAAAGTTAAAAAAAAATCTTTGCAACACTCTAAAATTTGGAAAGAGCGACCAAATTTAAATTTTCGTTAAAACATTAAAGTCGATACAACTTATCCCAAAACCTTTTTATAATTATATACAAGGATACCATAAAGTCAAAGTCAACAACTTAAAATCTATATCCGAACGAAACTAGATTAAGTCCGGTGTTGTAATAATTCTCACCAAAAGCAGCTATCTCCAACGATACAAAAATGTCGCAAAGATTCCAGTCGTCCATGAGTCTCAAACTAGCACTCAACTTTGCTCAAGTATCGCTAATACCCCCCCCCCCCCCCCCCAACGAAGACATGATGCACATACTGACAAATATAAAGGGTTAGACATAACGCCTAGTGAGTTCAAACAATTTTAATCATTAATATAAAATGGTAAAACTTAAAGAATGTTATTTAAATAACAATTTCCAAAATGAAATGTATTAAATATAAAAGCGACTGCTTTCCCAAAACTTACCATTTTCTTGATGAAAACTCATTAATAAGATCACCCATTTTACATGAAACTAAAACTCAATACTAACACAAGATATAAATAAACTTTGATATTCGAATGTCGGAAACATGAATAAAACTCAAGTATCTAAAGCAACAAAATGTTAATAATAAACGACATCTGAAACATCAAATCATGGGTACATTCTGTACCCAAAACAACACCAAAAACATGGATAAATATCATATCCAAAACACACATTTCGGTGGAGGGGGGAACCTGATTCCATTGAATGTGATGGAACACAAAAGTAAGCCACATATCTATGTTGTATGAGTTTCACAACGGATCAGTGGTCATTAATTTCAAACACCCACGATCTATAGCTTAATGAGTCATTAATTAGTTCAACCATTCACGATCAACAACTTTACGGCTCCTCAAGTTCAACCACCCACGATCTATAGCTTGAGATCTCCAAAGATACTAGTTAAGCTTGCTCATAAGAAATTACATTATGTTGGTTAGTGGACGATGCCCGACTAAGAGCCCACATCATATTGCCTATGAAGACCCAATGCCTATTTCTCACTATAACAAGGGAATGTTCATCCATAGGGCTGTAAATGAACCAAACGAACATGAACAAAGGCTTGTTCATGTTCGTTTGTTTAACTTAACCGAACAAATGAACGAACACGAACGGTAACAAATGAGCAAACACGAACGGTGTTCGTTAAGAAATTTTGTTCGTGTTCGTATATGTTTGTTCATTAAGATCTTAAACGAACAAACATAAATGAACATAAACGAACGAACACAAAATGAAAAAACAACCACCATTAATCATCATTTCACTCCTAAAAAGTAACATAACAAAATGAAAAACCGGGTAAATTTAGGAGGGATAAAAAAAGAAGAGTAAATTGTAAGTTTGGTCCTATGGTTTGTTGTTTTTCTTGGTTTGGGTCCCTACAAAATTTTTATTGTAAGAAAACCCTCATGGTATGCAAAAGTGCTTTGTTTGAGTCCCTGAGACTAACGGATATTAAATTATAGCCGTTACTCTTGATTTAATTATTAATTTATTATTTATCATTATATATATGTTAATATCTTACTATAAAGAGAGAAACCTTTATTCTTCCTCGTCGGGTTGCCATTCCATTGAAACCTTCTCCCTCTTTCTTATCCCACTTCTCGTTTCCCTCTCTCTCCCATATATGTAGTTTTCTGGCAAAGTGAGAATCACGGGAACCTAATTTACCAGCCTCTCATTCAAACTTGCGACCACCACCAACCAACCGCCGACCCTCTGTTGCCGCAAACGAAAATACCTAAAACCGACCCGATAGAAACCTAGCCTTGTGATCCTCTGGCATTCAAAGAGCGAAGGACCATATTGTTGTCGGTAACCATGCAAGAAGACCCCCTTCCTTTATACGTCTCTAGTTCCTCACAACTAAAGGTCTCCACCCCTGTCTTCGGTTCCTTTTTTCCTCATCTGCAAATCGAATCGTCGAACAGCCATGATAATTTGAGGTTATAATTTGTTGGGTGCTTATTTGGGAGAATCACAACTACCTTTCAAGATATTAAACTTGCAGGCCTCCAAATGAAGTTGTGAGTTGGTTCAAGTTTGATTTTTATTTAGGGTTTGAGTTTGATTTAAGGTTTAAGTTTGATTTAGGGATTAAGTTTGATTTTGATTTAGGGTTTAACATGTTGGTGTTTAATAATGGTAATTATGTTTTGGATTTTTGGAAGTGAACAACGATTTTTGTGATAATCAATTTGTTTTGGTTTAAGTATTTATTGTATACTTATCATGTGATGGTGGTGATGAACAAAGAAGAGAAAGAGAAAGAGAAAGAAAGGGTTAGTGTGTTAAAAAGTGGGAGTGACAAAAAGGACAATAATACTCTCATGTGCAAGTGACATGAGCGGGTTTAACAGTAGCGAAGTTAACGAATTTAGTTTCAAGGACCAAAACAAGCATTTTTGGATACCACACGTATTTTCTTGCAATAAAAATTTTGTAGGGACCCAAACCAAGAAAAACAACAAACCACAGTGGCCAAATTTGCAATTTACTCAAAAAAATTCAAATTTAATTCAATTAATGATTTTACATATTAATATCAGAGTTAATTACATGATTGGTCCTGTGGTTTATTGGTTTTAACACTCTGTGTAACACCCTCAATTTGGTAAGAACAACTAATAAAAATTTTCGATATAACATCCAAAAAAGGCAACACGTATTCCTACAATATCCAAACTCAATACGGCTCAAAACATGATTTGATAAATAACCTCAACAATTACAAACTCTATATAAGGACTACATTGAAGTTGGGTGTTACTCACTCCAAATACAGTTGCTCTCTTCAACCTAATGCGGAAGACTTCATCAAGATTTGCACTCCTCGAGTGCATAAATAGTACTTCTCTCTTCACTATGTTACTAGTATTATCCCCAACCGGAACCTGTTACACATGCCGACAAATAAAAGGTTAGGCTAACGCCTAGTGAGTTCAAGAGTTTTATCATAAGGATAACTACATTTTTAAAAGGGGGGAATACAACTTAAATCACAGTTTTTCAAAATGATTTACTTAAGTAAGGAAACAACTCATTTTCCAATAATATGCATTTTCGAAGATGAACATTTCAATACAAAATACTCTTTATAAAATGATGCATCCCAAAACTCACTCAAACAAGGGTAGAATCGACTTCCAATTTATGAAAACATGAATAATATTTCCTATTCCGAAAACACCTAAAAAACGAGTGGAACCCAATACTACACACACAAAATTATGGACAATAATCCACCCATAAAAGACATCACCGAAAACATAAATATAAAAGACCCAGCCCGAAGACAACACCTTTCGGTGACGGGGGAGACCCGATTCCATATAATGTGACAGTGTAACACCCTCAAATCTGGAAATAGCAACTAATTTAAAATTTTCTAAATACATCAATGAATGATTAATCTATAATCACAAATTAAGATTTAACCTCAATACACACATTCATTCTACGCATACAGTCTATAAGGACGGGTGTTACTAAAACCCAATAATAGTCGTTATCTCCAACTGCGGAAGACTTAACCAAATTACTTACTCTCGTGTAAGTCTAATGCTCAACTCCTCAAAGCACTGCAAGAACCAAACCCCAACTGGAACCTGATGCACATGCCGACAAATAAAAAGGTTAGGCTTAACGCCTAGTGAGCTCAAGTGTTTTCATTAGAGATAAATAAAGCATTAACTTTAAGAATGTTATTTAAAATCATGATTTCCAAAATGCAATATATTTTATTTGAAAGCAACCAAAAATGAAATACATTAAATCTCAAAACAATCTCCTTTCATCATTCACCCTTTTCGTGATTAAAAATCATGAAACAAACGCCTCTTTAAATAAAGCCAAAACCCAAAGCGTACGTAATACATAACTGACATTATAATGATCAAACACTGAAAACGTAGATAACTCCAACTTCCAAAACATCCCAATAACTCGAATGAGTTTCAATAACTAAAACCTTAAAACTTAGATAAATACCCATAATCAAACGTCGCCGAAAACATGGATCATAAAACTCCATAACCAAAACCACACCTATTGGTGACGGGGAAGACCCGATTACATTGTACGTGACGGAACACAAACGTAGGTCACATAATTATGTAGGAAATCAAAACATGTGGGTTACACAAATAAAAACCCACCGAGCTCAACTCCTCTGAGTCTATCAATCGAAAGCATCAAGTCAACTCCTCTTAGTCTATTCCTGAAAGTTCCAAAACAGGGGAACTTAAGCACAAGGGAATTACACCTTACTGCCCATGAGACACTGCCCGACCGTATAGGTTCACACCTTACTTATCATGGTGACTCGATGCCTATTCCGTGCCAAGTGGTGAACCAAATGTCCAAAACGGGGACATAGGAACATCGTGCCTATGGATCCATTGCACTAACTAAACCATTACATGACTCAAAACGAATGAACTAACGCATTCAAAACATGTAATTCTCAACTAAGATGCAGTAAATGCAAATCATAACCAAACGCTCAACATTGAGCTATTAAAACCGGACAAGTGTCCTCAAAACCCAACAAAATCCAAACCGAGCCATAAGCTCAACAAATCCAAAGACCCAATGTTGAAATTCATAAAATGAAATCAAACATAAACAACCCGTACTTATGTAAACCCATGCTCCAAAACATATAATTAACCCCAACGTAGTTTAGGTTGGGAAAAATCGTTTTCCAAGTGAGTTTATAACATTTACCTTGTCGGTCCACCAAACAATAATGTTTATATCAAGTTCTTAGATTTAACAACACAATAAGATTACCAACCTGTATTGATTATAACAAATGGTTACAAGGTTGATCGATTCAAGCTATTTTGTGTGTTCTCTGTTTTCTCTCTATTACACGCTTAAGTGTGTGTTTTTGTGTTCTTAATATGATCTGATCTGATTAGAGAGTTGTTGAGATACACCTAATATCTAATCTACCTAACATACATAATATCTAAACTAGATATTATGTAAATAAACATAATATCTATTTTAGATATTATGTAAACTAACTAAACTTTATCTAACTAAGTTACTAGATCTAATATCTATTAGAAATAGATTGATAGTCCAAGATCACTGATTCTTAGAGAGAGAAAGTAGAGAGAGAATAACAAGAATGCGCAAAGTAAGTTTATATTGATGTGTGCATGAAGTTCTTACAACAAACCAAGACCAAAGGGACTTAAATACCCTTGGTCAGATACAACACAGTATGACTGTAAACACAATATTTGACCAAGCCCTATAAATACAATGATTACTATAAAATCAGACCTAACAATCTCCCCCTTAGTAATCATTAGCGCTTTGGTCTTCAAAAAATCATCTTCTATAACAGCACGGACCAACAAAGCGACTTTATGAAGCTTTCTGACTTTTTTAAAGAAAAAATTTATTCTCAGCATCTTTCAGATTGAAATGTCTTTGCTGCTTGAGCTCTAGACGATACACCTCTATTTAATGATCTTGAATGAACTGTGGTGTTCGGAGCAGGAACAACAAAAGAATTGATATGGCTGAGAGAATAGAATCTTTGAGTGAATCTTGATCAGCAGATAAACTTTTGAGCTCTTTGTCTCTTTAACTTCTCCTTGACTTATCCCCCTCATGACCTTGATGATCTTGATCAACTTGGTCATGCAAATGTTGGAGACGAGACAACATAAGATCTGCAAAATCAAAGAAACAGATAAAACAGAGGAGGTTTGCGCTTCACGAAGGATGCGTAAAATGAGGTTTGCGTACCACGCAGAATGCGCAAAGCAAGGTTTGCGTGTCAAGCTGAATGCGCAAAGCGAGGTTTGCGTGTCATGCTTGATGCGTAAAACAAGGTTTGCGTTTCATGCTTGATGCGCAAAACAAGGTTTGCGTTTCATGCTTGATTCGCAAAATGAGGTTTGCGCTTCACGCTGGATGCGCAAAGTTGACTTGGAGTCTGAAAAATTTACCTGATTAGCTCTTTGACTCCCCCTACACAAATGCACTAAATTTGACAATTCAAGATAGCATTTATATAGAAAAACAGATACTCCCTCTCAAAAACAGATATAATATGTGAAAAATATTCTCTTTGTTCACTCCCCCTTGAATAATGCATAAACCCATTAAAATATATTTATGAGAACACAATGAGCAAATATTAATGTAGAAAGAAAAATATACTGAATGTAAATTTTGAAACAACTAAACATATAAAATTTTAAACACTAAACAAATAAAAGTCTACTTAGTAAAATATCACAGATTTATCAATCAGTTGAAATCAAATATATGTTGATGGATACAAAAACAAGTTTCATTGCATATCAAGTTAAAACATGTTCAGTTTCAAAAACTTCCAGCAATCTATTCAGTGTGCTCACATGTGAATCTTCGATTAGTTTCAAGAAAATGCAATTATAAAAATATAATAGAGAACTTTGCATGTACTCACACTAATCCATCAAAAATTAAGATTTTCACAAATTTATAGGTTTATCACAACTCAAACATATCACCAAGTATCATGAGATGTGTGCTCATTGGCATCTTTTTAGCATTGTGCACATTTGCATCTTGACATGAGTGTGCTCTTTGGCATCTTTTAAGCGCGTGCACTTTGGCATCTTGTGATCAAAAAGTTTATTAAGTAAAGAACATGCCGTAAACGTAACTTTCTATCTGACCTTATTGCAGGATTTGGGTCAGCCGCTCCCAGACCAGTTGGCCTTAGGGGACTAGGTGTCAAGTACCCCTGGAACTTACTCTCCCAGATCAGAAAGGCTACATCGACATATCCTAAACCCATTTATACCAGTAGAACATGACTTTCAATCTGGTTCTATTGAAGGATTTGGGTTCGATCACTCCCAGACCAGTTGGCCTTAGGGGACCAGATGACAAGCATCCCGAGGAACTTACTTTCTCAAACCAGAAAGGCCACATGTACAAACTTTTAAACTTAGAGATTTCTGAATTTTAAGAATTTAAAATTCATCTCAATCACTCAGTTTTACATAAAAGTACTTAGCCCATATTTTCATTACAATCAAAGTTTTGACTTTTTAGAATTTTCCAAGCATTGTAAACTATAAATATTTCGAATCACGCAACTTTAAAGCAGTAATAAAAGTTTCAAACATGTTGCTTACTTTTCGACTTTTGTAAGACTTGAAATTTGATCATATAAAAACTTTAATATAAACAAAAGAACTTGAAAATTTATCCTAGACACATATTTTATTCAAAAGAAAGAAAAAATGTAAAACTTTACTTTATAGAATAAAATTTGTAAAGATTTAAACTTTTAAACTCAATATGCCGATTTTAAAATTTTTCCTTAAAGACAAAATTAAAAATATTCGGCAAATTGATATTTAGTTGGAACAAAATGAAATTCAATTATTTCATCTTTTACATTATATAAAAAAAATTTGTGTCTCAAAATTTAAAAAAAATTGGGTTATACAAAATCAAGAAATAGTTGAACAAGCTCAGATTCTTGAAAAAAAAATAAGAAAAACTGGAACACATCAAAATCAGAGATAAAATGCAGCGGAAATAAAATTGATGTACTCACAGTAACTCATTTAGTCAGAAGCTAATAGCATTGAAGATCGAGTTCTAAACTGAAATGTTTAGAAGTCGTAGTCGTTGAAACACGGGTTCTAAGCTGAAATACTTAGAAGCCAACGTTCTATTACTCCCCCTTAACATGTGATGCTTGCAACTTTAAATCAGATTGAGATTTGGGTACCCACTTGAATTTGGGCCCATGTTTGTTAGTTGCAGTTCGTATGGGGAAATATTTGTTAGATTTAACATTTAAAACACGAGGAATATGATCAGAAAAATAATCACAACCATCAGAAGAGAAAACATTATCATCAGAACTAGAATCTGAGGAAGAACATGAGACATGTTTTGAAATTCGAATCGTTTGCTTTATAGAGTATTTTGAAATTTTATTATATTTAGCAAATGAATCACTGTTATAAAGTTTGTCTACACATTTATCCCCATCAACAATAGGTTCATCAGATGTCCGTCTCGCTCTCCAGATTTGCTTCTTTGACTTGCTCACAGTCCTATCTGAAAGAATTAATCGGAAGAATTAGAATAGTTAGAAATAACTGTATCTCGTTTCTTTGACTTCTTTGACCGTCTTCTTTTACGCTTAGGTTTATAATATTGATCATTTAGCGTAAAAGAATCATCAAGAATTTTAGACTTAATATTTAAATCAGAAAAAATAAATTTATCTAAGCAACCAATCTGATCAACTAATAATTCTGAATGAGCCTCGGAGTCTGAATTATTTTGAGAAAAGATTTTAAAATTAGAAATTTCCTTTTTGTTTTCCTTAGAATCAGAAGAAAGGCTAGAAATAGAATCTGATTTTTTAGAAAATAAATTTTCTTCAAGACTAGAAGTCATAAAAGAAAGAATAATATCAGATTCAATTTTCTTCAAAATATTTTGATCTTCTATCTTATCTTCAAGATCAATGATTTTATCTTCTAAAACTAATGGAGGAGTATATTTCTTCGAATCATAAATGATTGGAGAAATATTTTCCTTATCAAAATCAGGGGCATAAGAATGAATAAAATCATCAGACACTGAAGATTTGACAGGAGATATATCATTTAAAAATCTTCTTCCTCTTCGTGATTTTTCAGGAAAATATTTGGCATTTTCATAAGTATAAACAAAAAGAATTTCATTTTTCTTGTTATTTATTCTTTTCTCATTTTCGAGATCTAACACTTCCTTTTCACTAGTCCAATGAAATTTGAACTGTGGACCATAATGTCCAAGAGTTAGATAGTCGTATTTATATAAGGTGGGAACTTTGTCTATCACTTTGTTTAAACAATGAGGATTGTCAAAACCAAGTCCCCATCTTTGTTTTAATGCCTCTTCACTCCTCGGTTTGTTCATATAAATTGTTTGTTCAGATTGGTCTCTTCGATAAAGCTTTTCTTCTAACTTATTTATTTTATCCGAAAATTCATTTTTTAAATTAGTCATAGCCATCAAAGATTCAAGATAAGTCTTATTTGAATTTTCCAAATCATCCACTTTCTTTTGAAAGATGTCTTTAGTATTTTCTAAAATAGATTTTTCATCTTTCAAAGAAATTTTCAGTTTGTTAATCAAATCTGACTTTTCAGAGTTTAAATTCTTTTCAGATAAAAACTTAGAACGTAAATCAGACAAAGCATTAATTATGATATTCATCTGAGAGGTAATGAAATTATAGTCAAATTCAGAATATACCTCATCCTCATCTGTATCAGAATCTTCTGACTGATCAACTCCAACCAAGCACATCTGAGCAATCTCTTTGTTTGAAGCTTCATCGTCAGAGTGATCCAGCCAGAATTCTTCCTCGGCCAGCAAAGCGGTTCCGTTCTCTCTCTTTTCTGCTAGTTCCATTTTCTTCCTGTAGTAAGCTGAATCCCTAACCTTCTTAGCTCGACACTCCTTTGAGTAGTGACCCGGCTTTCCACAATTATAACAAGAAGCATTTTTAGGCTCGGGCACTTTGACTGTAGAATCGGAAATGAAGCGAGAAGAGTTGGAACTTGATCGGTGTTGGAACTTTTTCTGATAGTGTTGAGAGAGAAGGATCATAGCTTTCTGTAAAGCCTCACCATCATCTTCAGTTGAACCGGTGTAAGCGTTATCAGACAATGCTTGTTCAGTCAGTTGCTTCGTGAGGAGAGCAACCGGATCAACTGTCTTCTTCTTTTTCTCTAGTTTGACCTTCTCTAACACCAAACTCTCATCAGTAAGCAAAATCTCAAACAGCTCTTGAATCTGCATTGTGGAGATTCTGACATCATTCCTCAGTCTATGGCACGATTTATTCCATTCAGGCTGCAAAGTGTTGTGGAATTTTAGATTTGTCTCAAGCTCAGTCTTTTCAACCTTAATCTTCCGAAGATCATTAATGACGGCACAGAATCGATCAAACACAGTCTTTAGTGGCTCCCCATCCTTAGCTTTGAATTCCTCAAAATTATTCATATAACGAGTGTGACGAAGTTGAGTTGCAACAGAAGATCCAAGCATAATCTTTTCCAGCTGTTTCCACATCAGATTAGGATGAGTTTTGAAACAATCAATCCTATTATATACAGAGTTTGGCAAGGCCAGCATTAGATTTGCTTTAATATCCCGATCAGCTTGATTTGCAGTCAACTCATCTTGTGAATACTCTTTAGTAGGCTTATACATTCCAGAAGCCAATTTGGGTCTATCAAACGGTCCTTCAGATAGAATGATCATCATGTCATTACCATTCTTTTGTCGTTCAATGAAGTTTAGAAACCGATCTTGCCACTGTGTAAATTCATTTTCGTCTATTAGCACCGGAGGTCGATTTTCTGAACCCAGAGACATCATCAGATCACTTTTGTAAAACTGAGCTTGATATGAAAACTTTTCAGAATCCATTGCAGATGTTCAGAAAAATTCTAAGTCTGGATCTTGCGCAAAGATGAGCTTTGCGTACAAATACTAATGTGTAAAGAAGGCTTTGCGTAAGTAGGCCGATACGCAAATTGAAGTCTCTCGGAAGCAGAAGGATGCGCAAAGTTTGAGCTTTGCGTTCCAAGAGTGATGCGCAAAGTGAACTTTGCGTTGAGAACTAGAAACGCAAGATAACACTTTGCGGGTTGAGCTTGATGCGCGAAGAAGATCTTTTCGCGTGAAGAGAGATTCGTGAAGTATACTTTGCGTATACTGAGTGATACGCAAACTGATGGTTTGCGTATGAAACTAGAGCCGTGAATCTGGAATACTCAGCACTTGATACGCAAAGTAGCTTTGCGTTTCCAATGTAAACCGAAAACCTGAAAATTCACTAACACCCAAATTAGAAGAACATAAAACTTGCGCAAGACAATATGAATGATGCGCAAACCATATGAATGATGCGCAAACCTACAAGAATGAAGCGCAAACCACAGAAAATCAAATAAAACACTCAAGATCAAATGAAAACAAGAAATTTATGCATGAAAAACTCACTCTGAGTTTCGAAAACAACTTTCAACAAACAATTTTGATTAAAAAACACTAAATCTCAAAAAAAATGAATGTAACAGTACCGAACTCGTGTTTTTCCAGAAAACTTTTAAACTCAAAATTGATGAACTAAACTTGATTTTCTTGTAAAACAACTTGAAACAAATGAGATCGATTATCAAAAACAAGTCTAATGAAATCAAAATCAAACAAAATTGATCACAAACACATCCAAATTTGATGAGAAATCAAGAAAACGAGATTTGCTTGAAAACTTCAAGAAAATCGATCAAATTTTCGATTTCAATCACCAATTCAGATTCGAAAAAACAAACTCTCAATCCTATCAAGATTCAGATGGCTCTGATACCAATTGATAGTCCAAGATCACTGATTCTTAGAGAGAGAAAGTAGAGAGAGAATAACAAGTATGCGCAAAGTAAGTTTCTATTGATGTGTGCGTGAAGTTCTTACAACAAACCAAGACCAAAGGGACTTAAATAACCTTGGTTAGATACAACACAGTATGACTCTAAACACAGTATTTGACCAAGCCCTATAAATACAATGATTACTATAAAATCAGACCTAACATAGATATTTAAACTAAGTTAACTAGTATAATAAACAAACAATTACTTTGACATTTATTACAAACGACATAGACTTTAATATCGAGAGTCGAAGTTCCGGCTTTAGCTTCGGATTGCGATCTTCAGATTGGATGATCTTGAATCCAATGAGACTGTGGTCTAACAATCTCCCCCTTTGGATCAAGATCATTATGAAAATGATTTTAGCAATTCAGTCTTCTTTTTCAACACAGAAGATGCAATTTCTTTCTCTAGCTCTGAGATCAGCATGTCTTTTTCTAACAATCTCCCCCTTTGAAGAGTGGACGCGATTCTTGAAACATGTGATCTTTGCTATTTCTTGTGTAGTCATTCTCCCCCTTTTTGATGTTAAGTGCAACGACTTCATCAAAACTTTTTGTAAGAAATGTCTATCTTTCGGTTAGAGCCCCTGATTCGTCAATTCATATGATATTCATCCAGATCTTTGCAAATCCAGACAAAGTAGTCGTGTAACACCTGAATCAACTAATGAATCAGTTAACATGTCTGTCAGTAACACTAAGTCACTGTGTGTAACATATACACATTGGAAAGGAGCTGTTTGATGTTGACTCCCCCAGGGCTTCCATTTAATCATCGAAACACCACAAAGGTAATTTCTATAAACGTTATGACAAAGAAACTAATTCATTGTGTGTTCGTGCTTGTGTTAAAAAGAATTAAGCACTTGATGATTGCTTATTAGGCTCAAAATTGTGTAAACCACTGAGACAACAGTAAGTTAAACACAGACTCAATGTGCATGATTGAAGTGCGAAGGTGGGCCAGACTTCCGTCTTTTCAATATCTAGATTTTCCAAATGAAAATCAGATAGCATATGTGCTGCATCCCCTTAGAAAATGTGAAACACTTTCTTATTGAGAAGAAAATGAGTAGTTGGTGAGGTTTGATCAAGAGTTGGCATAGGCTAGTTGTCTGTTTCAATAATGTTCACCAACGAATTGTGAAACATTATAATTGTGGCTACCCGACTCAGAAAAAGTTGATGCAGAGTTGTGATATTCTTTAACTCTGTTCTCACACGCTCTTTCTTTTAAACTTTTTGCTTTCTCTAATCACACTCATTTCTTTTCTATTTGCACACTCAATCACTAAGGATTAACTTCGTGGGTAGAAATCACTGGTTAAGGTGATTCCATAGAAGTTGTGTTAATTCCTAGCACAATGATCCCTTGTTTTCCTATGATGCAAGTGATGCTCAGATTGATTTAACTATTTCAGTTAAAGCACAATTTAGATCATGAAAACATTTAAAATACACTCCCATAATATAAAATCTGTTGAAAAATCGGGAAGTGGTTTGAACATTAAAAACAATGTTTTCCAATGATTGAAAGTTGTCCTTCTTTCAACCATATATGAGATTAAGATAAGGAATTTACCTTTACGTACGATCTTCCATCTCATGAAGCTAAGCTTTAAGTCATAAACATATGAACTTGTAAGCTTCTCTCAAAAATTCTGCAAAAGTCTTATGTCAAGTCAAAGTAACGTTATTCACTTAAATTGAAAAGACAAAAAGCAGTAAAACCTTTTAAAGTACGAGTTCTGATCAGAAATAATCAGAAGTCATATCCGTACTCCTTTGACTTGAAGAGCTCCCCCTAAAATCTTGCATTACAAAAAAATTTGACATTAAAAGGTACATGCACAAATTTAATGAGCTCCCTCGAAGTGATATTGACCAGATGTCAATTTCTTCTCATACTCCCCCTTGGATCATGAACAGAAGATAGAAGTGCAGATATCAATCAAAGTTAAGAATGAAGAAATGATGAAAAAGTATACAATTAGACAACTTTGATAGGTAACTACTGATTATATCTTAAGATTTAGCATACCAAGCTTAGAGACAAGAAAGTTGAACCTCTTTTCGTCTAAAGGTTTGGTAAACAAATCAGCAAGTTGATAATCAGTTTTTACAAAGAAAAGTTCAATTGTTCCTTTTTCAACATGATCTTTAATAAAGTGATACCTGACGTCTATGTGCTTAGTCTTGGTGTGTTGAACATGATTCGTTGTTATTGCGATGGCGCTCTTGGAGTCACAGTATATCGGGATCTTGTTGAAGTGGAAACCGTTGTCGCGCAATTGAGTTCTCATCCATAAGACCTGAGAACAGCAGCTAGCAGCAGTTACATATTCTGCTTCGGCCGTGGAAGTTGAAACACAAAGTTGCTTCTTCGATGCCCAACTTACAAGTTTGTCACCGAGGAACTGCACATGTCCTGACGTGCTCTTCCTGTCTAACATACAACCTGCATGATCTGCATCTGTGTAGGCTGTTGTTCAAAACTAGTATCTTTAGGATACCACAGACCAAGATCTGCAGTGCCCTTTAGATACCTAAATATGCGCTTCACAACAGACATATGGATTTCTTTAGGATTGGCCTGATATCGTGCACATAAGCATGTTGAAAACATTATATCTGGCCTACTAGAAGTAAGATACATTAAAGAACCTATCATCCCTCTATAAGTCCTAACATCAACAGTCGTACCCGAAGGATCGGTGCCAATCTTAGTACCTGGTGCCATTGGGGTACCAATCGGTTTTGAATTTTCCATTTGGAACTTCCGAAGAATATCCCTAATGTATTTTGATTGATTGATAAAAATACCCGATGAAAATTGTTTTACTTGTAAACCGAGAAAGAAATTCATCTCTCCCATCATGTTCATCTGAAATCTAGACACCATAAGGTTTGCAAAATTCTTACAGTACTTAGTATTTGTAGAACCAAAGATAATATCATCTACATAGATTTGAACTAAAATGATATCGCCTTTTTTCTTTTTGATAAACAAAGTGGTATCCACCGTACCTTTTGAAAAACCAGACTTGACTAGAAAATTGGAAAGGACATCATACCAGGCTCGAGGTGCTTGATTCAGACCGTAGAGTGCTTTGTCGAGAATGTAGACGTGATTCGGCTTCTCTTGATTGACAAAACCCTCTGGTTGAGAGACGTAGACTTCCTCCTTCAGAATTCCATTTAGGAATGCTGTCTTCACATCCATTTGAAAGACCGTGAAGTTCTTGTGGGCTGCGTAGGCTAGAAACATTCTGATTGCCTCTAATCGCGCCACAGGAGCATATGTATCGTCGTAGTCGATTCCTTCCTCTTGTCTGTATCCTTTGGCTACTAGTCTTGCCTTGTTTCAGATAACAGTACCATATTCGTCTTTCTTTATCTTGAAAATCCACTTCGTACCTATAATGGTTTTACCTTGAGGTTTCGGTACGAGTCTCCAGACTTGAAGTGCATTGAACTGATTTAGCTCTTCTTGCATTGAGATCACCCATTCTGGATCAGCAAGTGCTTCCAATACTCGTGTTGGCTCAAACTTGCTCAGAAAGGAGTCATGCATGCACATGTTCATTGATGATGACCTAGTTTGCACCAGTTTTGATGGATCGCCAATTATCTGGCTTATCGGATGCTCTTTGGTCCATTTATTTTCATGAGGCAGTGGATTAGATGACTGTATGTCAGTTGTATCATCTACAAATCCACTTGCACCCTCTTCAGTTTGTTTAGGAGGATTGAAGATTGCAGTTGAAGTGATAGGTTCAGAAGGCTCAGCAGGAACAACTTGTTCTGGCTGTAGATTGATCTGAATTGTATCTCCTACTGTTTCAGCTACTTCTGTCTCTTTATCATTTGTCACTTCTTCAACTGTTGGAGTCGGCATTTGAATTGTAATTTCTTATTGAATCGGGGCGTTTGATTCAATAGGAACATCTGAACTGGTTGGATGAGTAGTCGTGAAGTCTTCCATCCTGTCAACCACAACAGATTTCTTTACATTAGATCCAAGAAATTCATCATAAAACAATTCAAATAATAAGTCTAAATCAGATAAATGGTTAGTAGAAGTTGATGCTACATCTGATTTATTCTGTTGAGACGTAGGTCCTGGACTGAGTTGCCCAAAAGCTAGTATTCCTGTTATAACGGGTTCTGAACGTTGTTGTTCGGAAGCCATCTCTTCATCAAACGAGACGTTGATGCTTTCAATCACCGTCTTTGACTTCTTTAGATAAACACGGAATGCAGTTGATGTCGAGGAATAACCAATGAAGATTCCTTCGTCTGCCTTAGCACTGAACTTATTTAGACTCTCCCTATCGTTTAGAACGAAACACTTACACCCAAATATATGGAAATATTTTATTGTCGGTGTTCGGTTGTTGATTAACGCATAAGGAGTCTTTTTGAATCTTCGATGTACCATGGAGCGATTCTGTGTGTAACACGCGGTCGATACAACTTCTGCCCACAAAAATAGAGGTAAGTCTGATTGACTTAGCATAGTACGAGCAGCCTCGACTAGCGTTCGATTTCTTCTTTCGACCACTCCATTTTGTTGAGGCGTACGAGCAGTAGAGTATTGATGTGAAATCCCGACAGATTCGAGATATTCTTCAACTTTATTGTTCTTGAACTCTGTGCCGTTGTCTGTTCGTAGAAACTTGACCGGTTTCTGCAGATTCACCTGGGTTGTCTTTAGGAATGTGATGAGGTGTCACACCCCGCTAAAGCGGAAACACGAGGCGTAACAGCTCCAATGCCACAGCACAAGATTATAAACATACCAATATTCATTTAACAACCAAAATACATTACATTTTAGAGAACATAATATCGATAACGTTTACAAAATTCCAAGTCTTTTAAACATAAAATACGCTTAACGCGAAAATAGTCTTGTGCTTGAAAATGCGAGTACGCTGATAAGGCATCATGGGATTACCTTCTAGATTCCTGAAAAGCATGAATAAAAACCAAGGTCAACTACAAAGAGTTGGTGAGTTCACAGGTTTTGAATATGCACAAAACATTTTATATGCAAGAATTGATAGTTGGAGCATGTTCGTGCTCAAAAGCTTAACTTGAATACTTGGAGCATATACGTGCTCAAAATACTTGGAGCATAACCGTGCTCATTAGCTTAACTTGAAAATTTCATGAGTATTGCTTTACGTATGACTTGAGTCGGTATAACTTAAACTTGGTTGAGCCACTACTAAACCGTCCCCGACCCTTGTTTTTGCCCCGTGTGCCTTGACTCAGAGGTGGTCTCAAGCGCCACATGTTCAATCACTTCTCTAGTATAGTGCACTCCTAGCTCGTCAGCTGTAAGAAGTGGGGTTGGTCAAGCCCAAATAGCGCTATCCACTAATACTATAGGCCCAATTTTCTGGGTTAATAGTAGTGTCGTCTGGGGACTAACTCTTAAATACTCAACATACCAACTATTTAGCGTCATACATCTTACTTTTTAAAATGCTTGAAAACAAGCCTTGGCGACTTAACAGCGCAAAACATTTCAATTAACTCATGAATCATTATAATCGTACTTAAGCATGCTTTTCACCCCAAAATACGTAAAACGATAAAAGAGGGGCTGTGAATACTCACCTTGATGCAAGCAACGAGAGAAGCTTTACTTTAAACTTAATGAATTTTGCCACGCCTTAACTTTCCCTATATAGAGTTGCCATAAGAAACACATTAATACCCTATTCCGATGTCCAACCAATATGTCCAATTGTCCCATGAAATGCCATCAAATAAGTTTCTTAGTCCATAATTATTTTGTCTAAACAAAGTTCCAAAATATAATAAGACATTACTTAATCTTGATACAACTACTTCTCTGGATTCAGCACATGCTGTCCAGAAAGTTATCCGATAATTTCAACACGGAAACTTAACTTCTCAAGAGAATTATTTAATCACAATTTTTGTGATGAAACTATAATATGTTTAGATTTGATCTGCACTTTTTCATAATTTTTGAATAACTTTTGGTACCTCAAATAATTTTTATAAAATAAAGTGTCACTGATTTTCGGATCAGTGACATACCTCACTTGTAACAGGTTTTTGAGGTATCAATTCTTGGAATTAGCTAGTGATCCATATATGGATGCAAACCTAACTCAAAATCCTAACATTTGGAAAAAGATTCACTTAATTTGGATGCGTAGTGAGGGAGTTATGGCCTCTACAAGATAGGTGTATGAATCTGTCTTCACTGGACAGATTGCACCATTTTCTTATAAAATCCATTTAAGTGCCCAAATCATCTCCAAATTCTATGTTTTTGGACTTTTTAGAAAGCTAACACTCTAAACTGAAGTTTAGAAGCAAAAACCCCAAATTTGGACATGTGGTTTGTGAGTTGTGCAAGCTAGAAGTGAGGTCCATTTTCTGGACAGATTCTAGAATGATGCAAATGCTTATTTTAACCCACAAATAATGATCATTAGACATGGTTTTTGGTCAAAAACCATGTCTTCACCCTTCACACATGATAAACTAACACATGCATCATGGATTCATGGCAATCTAAATGCTCATCCAAATGCATGCATGAACACAATATAAAGAAAATAAGACATTAACATTGATACAATGTTCTTAATCATGTAGAACTTAGAAAATTCCTTCATAAGAACATCTTTATACTAACACTCATTGAAACAAGAGTCAAAAACTCATATTATATAAATATCAAAGGTAAACCATCTTATTAACAACTTTTCAACCACATGCAAGACAACATAAACACTAGATTAGTGGTTTAACACTATATAGAACTCTTTAATCATATGAGATTGAACAATCTCATCCTAAGAGTTTATTTATACATAAAATTGATATAAATGCATAAATTTTAATCCAACATTATTAAAATTTTGTGGACCAAAAACCACATTTCATAAAGTTTATCATCTCTTGACAAAATTTCAAAATAACACACATGGAAACCCTAGTTTCATTTGAAGATCATTAAATGGTTCATTAGCAAAGGTAGATACTAATGCATCCCATTTCACTTCCAAAACTTGGATTGTACAACATTTACATAAAAGATATGAAATGTACCACATTTGATTATAAACTTGAAAAATGGAAGTGTTAAGTGATTACCTTCACAATAGGAGATGAAGACTTGGATTCCAACTTCAAAATAGTGAAGGATTCTTGTTTGGCTCTTTGATTCTTAGCAATGAAAAAGAAAAAAAAGAGTGGTGGTGGTGGTGGCTTTCGGCCGAACTAGAGAGAAGAAGAGAGGGAGAGGAGGTGAAGAGTTAAAAAATGAGAAATGAGAGTGATTTCTTGGTTTTTAATTTGTTTTTAATGGTAATCAAGATGTTGTAGGATTAGGACAAGTGTCCTAAGTGACTCACCAACAAAAATATTTAATTTAATATTGTTAATTAAATTACTAGTCTAATTTATAAATATCAGATATATTTGAGAACCGAAATATCCAATTCTCAATTTTTGCTAAATAAATGACAAATTTGAAAATTTTGCAATGCAAGAGAAATTAAAATTCTGATTTTTATAATTTAAGAATTTTGGACTTTTATTCACTTATTTGGCATTTCTGGACAGTGACGGTCAGATGCGGAACTGTTCCGGGTCTTTAACGCAACTTCTAAATTTTTCGGGGAAACTTTTTATCTTAAAGGCTTTTAATAAAATTTAAAAAATGACAAAACTTATAAATTATACTGAGGGTGCTGACCTCATTAATCAGAATTTGACAGTTGTCACAGTCTCCCCTCCTTCAAAGAATTTCGTCCCGAAATTTATGACTGTTATTTCTGGACAGGCTTTTCATCAAACAACTTAGGATACTTGTGCTTCATGAAGACTTCTCTTTCCCAAGTATATTCAGGTCCATGACGTGAATTCCAACGGACCTTTATGATTGGAATTTTGCTGCGCTTAAGACGTTTAATTTCGCGATCACAAATTTCGATAGGCTCCTCTCTAAAGGCGTCCATCAACTTTTACTTCATCTGGGGACACAATCATTGCTTTGTCTATCAGACATTTCTTTAAATTTGACACATGAAAAGTGTCATGAATAGCACTTAACTCTTGAGGTAGACTCAGCTTATAGGCTACTGGTCCAATTCTATTCAGAATCTCAAACGGGCCAATATATCTCGGACCTAGCTTACCTCTTTTCCCAAATCTGATCAATCCTTTCCATGGTGATACTTTCAAAAGAACTTTGTCACCTTTTTGGAATTCTAATGGTTTTCTGCGGTTATCCGCATAACTCTTTTGACGATCTCTTGCAGCTTCGCGAACTTGTGTCTTAAGGCTTGATTGGACCAACATTCCCAAAGCTCGTGTCCTTATTGGTTTTACTCTTTCTTTCCTGCTTAAAGCATCAGCTACCACATTAGCTTTACCAGGATGATACTTTATTTCGCATTCATAATCATTAAGTAGCTCCACCCATCTCCGTTGTCTCATGTTCAACATTTTCTGATCAAAAATATGCTGGAGACTTTTGTGATCAGTATAGATGGTACATTTAGTGCCATAAAGGTAATGCCTCCAAATTTTTAATGCGAACACTACTGCTCCCAATTCCAAGTCATGAGTGGTGTAGTTCTTTTCATGAACTTTGAGTTGCCTTGACGCATAAGCTATAACCTTATTCTTCTAAATTAATACACATCCTAAACCTTGATGTGATGCGTCACAATACACCACAAAGTCATCCGTACCTTCCGGTAACGCAAGAATTGGTGCGTCACATAACTTGTACTTGAGTATTTGAAATGCTTCCTCCTGTTTTTCTTCCCAGACAAATTTCTTATCCTTCTGAGTCAGTGCTGTCAGCGGTTGAGCGATTTTTGAAAAATTCGCTATGAACCTTCGGTAGTAGCCTGCCAGACCAAGAAATTGACGAATTTCTGTTGGTGTCCTTGGGGTTTCCCATTTCTTGATGGCTTCAACTTTTGCCGGGTCAACATGAATTCCCTTTTCATTAACCACATGACCCAGAAAGTGTACCTCTCGTAGCCAAAATTCACATTTGGATAACTTAGCATACAACTTCTGATCTTTGAGAAGTTCTAAGATCAACTCCAAATGTTTCTTATGATCTTCCTTACTTCGCGAATAAATCAAGATGTCGTCTATGAAAACAATCACGAACTTGTCTAAATACGGCCGACAGACTCTATTCATCAAATCCATGAAAACTGCCGGTGCGTTCGTCAATCCAAAGGGCATAACTAGAAACTCATAATGTCCATAACGAGTTCTAAATGCCGTCTTATCAATATCCTCTTCGCGAACTTTCATTTGATGATATCCAGATCGTAAGTCAATCTTTGAGAAGTACGTTGCGCCTTGCAATTGATCAAACAGATCATCAATTCGAGGAAGTGGGTATCGATTCTTGAGGGTTAACTTATTGAGTTCTCTGTAATCGATACACATTCGGAATGTTCCATCTTTCTTCTTAACAAAAAGAACTGGAGCTCCCCATGGCGAAGAACTCGGTCTGATAAATCCTTTATGAAGCAGCACTTGAAGTTGTTCAGACAGTTGTTGCATTTCGGATGGCGCCAAACGGTATGGTGACTTGGCCACTGGTGCGGCTCCTGGAATTAAATCAATACGGAATTCGACTTGTCTCGGTGGAGGTAACCCAGGTAGATCTTCAGGAAAAACTTCGGGAAAGTCTCGAACCACTGGAAAATCTTGTAAACACTTCTCCTTGATCTCTTTATTGACTACATGAGCTAAATACGCAACATATTCTTTCCTTAAATACTTCTGCATCTTCATGCAGGATACTATTCTTAACTTCCTTTTGGGATTTTTCTCCGTGTGCTATAAGTACTTTTCCTTGAGGTAACGGAATTCGAAGGGTCTTTTCGGAGCAACATATTTCCGCTTGTAGTTTCTGCATTTCACTTCTTGAACAATATTCTTCCCTAAGCATTTCCTTAAACTCCTCCCAAGTGATTTTGTTAGCCGCTTCTCTTCCTCTAGTCTGCACTTGAGTGTTCCACCACGTCAGTGCTCTCCCTTGTAGTAAGCAAGCTGCGAATTCTACCTTATTCGCTTCCGAACATTTACTTATGTGAAGGACGGATTTCCATTCCTTCAATCCAAGATAATAATCCAACCGCTCCTTCAGTACCGTGAAATTCTTTTGGATTACAAGACCTAAAAGTCTTATAGGTACATTCTTTTTCTATATTGGCACCGGCTCTTGGTTGAGTAGGTTGGTTAGCATTTAAACCCGCTGCTATCTGACTGACTATGTTAGGAAGTGAAGCTAAGATTTGCTCGGATACGAGTCGTGCAATCTCAGGATCTTCTCTCCTTGGCGGCATAATTCTATTGCACAATTTATTTTAAGGCCACGCCAATATTTAATTTCATATTCTTATTTCCCTTAATTCTACCCCTTAATCTTAATACAATATAATTTGTATTTGCTTGATCATACATCTAATATATCAAAAATCAACCTTATGGAATTGAAATTCACAATTCTTAAGCATACATAAACAATATAACATAAACATATTCATTATCATTACAAAACTACGCCATACATTCAATCATTCATCCAAAAATAATAGTCAAGCTATTTAATAATGTACTAATATGACGGGTTACACATCTTCAAAAGAAAGTTAGTTATCCAAATATCCATAAGTAAACCATGCTACTAATGTCCGAGAAATGACACCATCATCCATGCTATCACAACCCCTAAAAGTCCCATCACCACCGATAAGCAAGTGTGCAACCATGCTACTATCGCTCTAGTTTCCACCAGTTCCCTCATAATTCCACTCATAGTTTGATCGCCCGCATTCATAATTGATATAAGTCCATTTAGAATCTGATCACTTGAATTCATTATCATCATGAGTGCATCGATGGAATGCTCATGATGGTCTACTTCCATTCTAACTCTCTCCACTTCCCGGGCCATACCCGAAACCCAGTAGTTTTCTAATGTTGTCATGCCAGTTGGTTGGGACATTGGTATTTCAGCACATAGCGATGGCGATACCCTCCGACTCCTAAGTCGAGAAGGTCCCGCCTCGTCCCTACGTGGAACGGGTGTACTCTCTCGCTCGAAAGTGGCGGGTGAAGTCGGCTCCAAAGTGGGGGTGACCGATCTCTCCGGTGATCGATCAGAATCAGAATATTCGTGCTCAGATGGGTCATAATCGTCAAGTGACTGATCTCGGTGCGAGGGTGATCGAGACATGATGACTGCGATAATTAATAAAGTTTTAATTGTCAATCATGCTAAAATTTTTATTAAAAATCAAAAGTACCATGCAAACTCACATAACAATCATGCTTCTTATTTTTGTATCAAAAAGTTTCTATTTTTAGTAATTCCTAGTATAGCCAATTTATGTCCCCTTTATACACACTTAAATTAAACAAAGGTGATCAAGCTCTGTTTAAGTTAAAATATGATAATGTGAAACACATTTTAGTTATACTACAGCGTACCTTAATTTTGAAAACTTTATTTGTAAAAGGTTATAGTGTGTGGTTTTTAAAATAAAACCGGTATTCTCTATAACCTATGGCTCTGATACCAAATCTGTCACACCCCGCTAAAGCGGAAACACGAGGCGTAACAGCTCCAATGCCACAGCACAAGATTATAAACATACCAATATTCATTTAACAACCAAAATACATTACATTTTAGAGAACATAATATCGATAACGTTTACAAAATTCCAAGTCTTTTAAACATAAAATACGCTTAACGCGAAAATAGTCTTGTGCTTGAAAATGCGAGTACGCTGATAAGGCATCATGGGATTACCTTCTAGATTCCTGAAAAGCATGAATAAAAACCAAGGTCAACTACAAAGAGTTGGTGAGTTCACAGGTTTTGAATATGCACAAAACATTTTATATGCAAGAATTGATAGTTGGAGCATGTTCGTGCTCAAAAGCTTAACTTGAATACTTGGAGCATATACGTGCTCAAAATACTTGGAGCATAACCGTGCTCATTAGCTTAACTTGAAAATTTCATGAGTATTGCTTTACGTATGACTTGAGTCGGTATAACTTAAACTTGGTTGAGCCACTACTAAACCGTCCCCGACCCTTGTTTTTGCCCCGTGTGCCTTGACTCAGAGGTGGTCTCAAGCGCCACATGTTCAATCACTTCTCTAGTATAGTGCACTCCTAGCTCGTCAGCTGTAAGAAGTGGGGTTGGTCAAGCCCAAATAGCGCTATCCACTAATACTATAGGCCCAATTTTCTGGGTTAATAGTAGTGTCGTCTGGGGACTAACTCTTAAATACTCAACATACCAACTATTTAGCGTCATACATCTTACTTTTTAAAATGCTTGAAAACAAGCCTTGGCGACTTAACAGCGCAAAACATTTCAATTAACTCATGAATCATTATAATCGTACTTAAGCATGCTTTTCACCCCAAAATACGTAAAACGATAAAAGAGGGGCTGTGAATACTCACCTTGATGCAAGCAACGAGAGAAGCTTTACTTTAAACTTAATGAATTTTGCCACGCCTTAACTTTCCCTATATAGAGTTGCCATAAGAAACACATTAATACCCTATTCCGATGTCCAACCAATATGTCCAATTGTCCCATGAAATGCCATCAAATAAGTTTCTTAGTCCATAATTATTTTGTCTAAACAAAGTTCCAAAATATAATAAGACATTACTTAATCTTGATACAACTACTTCTCTGGATTCAGCACATGCTGTCCAGAAAGTTATCCGATAATTTCAACACGGAAACTTAACTTCTCAAGAGAATTATTTAATCACAATTTTTGTGATGAAACTATAATATGTTTAGATTTGATCTGCACTTTTTCATAATTTTTGAATAACTTTTGGTACCTCAAATAATTTTTATAAAATAAAGTGTCACTGATTTTCGGATCAGTGACATACCTCACTTGTAACAGGTTTTTGAGGTATCAATTCTTGGAATTAGCTAGTGATCCATATATGGATGCAAACCTAACTCAAAATCCTAACATTTGGAAAAAGATTCACTTAATTTGGATGCGTAGTGAGGGAGTTATGGCCTCTACAAGATAGGTGTATGAATCTGTCTTCACTGGACAGATTGCACCATTTTCTTATAAAATCCATTTAAGTGCCCAAATCATCTCCAAATTCTATGTTTTTGGACTTTTTAGAAAGCTAACACTCTAAACTGAAGTTTAGAAGCAAAAACCCCAAATTTGGACATGTGGTTTGTGAGTTGTGCAAGCTAGAAGTGAGGTCCATTTTCTGGACAGATTCTAGAATGATGCAAATGCTTATTTTAACCCACAAATAATGATCATTAGACATGGTTTTTGGTCAAAAACCATGTCTTCACCCTTCACACATGATAAACTAACACATGCATCATGGATTCATGGCAATCTAAATGCTCATCCAAATGCATGCATGAACACAATATAAAGAAAATAAGACATTAACATTGATACAATGTTCTTAATCATGTAGAACTTAGAAAATTCCTTCATAAGAACATCTTTATACTAACACTCATTGAAACAAGAGTCAAAAACTCATATTATATAAATATCAAAGGTAAACCATCTTATTAACAACTTTTCAACCACATGCAAGACAACATAAACACTAGATTAGTGGTTTAACACTATATAGAACTCTTTAATCATATGAGATTGAACAATCTCATCCTAAGAGTTTATTTATACATAAAATTGATATAAATGCATAAATTTTAATCCAACATTATTAAAATTTTGTGGACCAAAAACCACATTTCATAAAGTTTATCATCTCTTGACAAAATTTCAAAATAACACACATGGAAACCCTAGTTTCATTTGAAGATCATTAAATGGTTCATTAGCAAAGGTAGATACTAATGCATCCCATTTCACTTCCAAAACTTGGATTGTACAACATTTACATAAAAGATATGAAATGTACCACATTTGATTATAAACTTGAAAAATGGAAGTGTTAAGTGATTACCTTCACAATAGGAGATGAAGACTTGGATTCCAACTTCAAAATAGTGAAGGATTCTTGTTTGGCTCTTTGATTCTTAGCAATGAAAAAGAAAAAAAAGAGTGGTGGTGGTGGTGGCTTTCGGCCGAACTAGAGAGAAGAAGAGAGGGAGAGGAGGTGAAGAGTTAAAAAATGAGAAATGAGAGTGATTTCTTGGTTTTTAATTTGTTTTTAATGGTAATCAAGATGTTGTAGGATTAGGACAAGTGTCCTAAGTGACTCACCAACAAAAATATTTAATTTAATATTGTTAATTAAATTACTAGTCTAATTTATAAATATCAGATATATTTGAGAACCGAAATATCCAATTCTCAATTTTTGCTAAATAAATGACAAATTTGAAAATTTTGCAATGCAAGAGAAATTAAAATTCTGATTTTTATAATTTAAGAATTTTGGACTTTTATTCACTTATTTGGCATTTCTGGACAGTGACGGTCAGATGCGGAACTGTTCCGGGTCTTTAACGCAACTTCTAAATTTTTCGGGGAAACTTTTTATCTTAAAGGCTTTTAATAAAATTTAAAAAATGACAAAACTTATAAATTATACTGAGGGTGCTGACCTCATTAATCAGAATTTGACAGTTGTCACAGTCTCCCCTCCTTCAAAGAATTTCGTCCCGAAATTTATGACTGTTATTTCTGGACAGGCTTTTCATCAAACAACTTAGGATACTTGTGCTTCATGAAGACTTCTCTTTCCCAAGTATTTCCAAGTATATCGGTTGTTGATTAACGCATAAGGAGTCTTTTTGAATCTTCGATGTACCATGGAGCGATTCTGTGTGTAACACGCGGTCGATACAACTTCTACCCACAAAAATAGAGGTAAGTCTGATTGACTTAGCATAGTACGAGCAGCCTCGACTAGCGTTCGATTTCTTCTTTCGACCACTCCATTTTGTTGAGGCGTACGAGCAGTAGAGTATTGATGTGAAATCCCGACAGATTCGAGATATTCTTCAACTTTATTGTTCTTGAACTCTGTGTCGTTGTCTGTTCGTAGAAACTTGACCGGTTTCTGCAGATTCACCTGGGTTGTCTTTAGGAATGTGATGAGGACATCTGGTGTCTCATCCTTTGAACGTAGAAACTTGACCCATGTGTATCGTGAGTAATCGTCCATGATCACGAGTATGTACTTCTTTCCGCCTAGACTCTGAGTTCGCATCGGACCGCATAAGTCCATATGCAATAACTCTAACGGAGCGTTTGTACTTGGTTCAGGCTTTGGTTTATGAGGTGCCCTCTTCATCTTGCCCTTTTCACAAGCTTCACAAAGATGTTCTCTTTCATATTTGAGTTCTGGAAGTCCTTTGACGAGCTTTCCACTGACCAGATTGTTGATGTACCTGAAGTTGAGGTGAGAGAGCCTTCGATGCCATAACCAACTTTGTTGCATCGAGGCTTTCGTCAGTAGACAAACCTGCTTGTCAGTCTGGACATTTGATAAATTGATTGTGTAGAGGTCTGATTCTCGAGTACCGACCAAGAGTTCTTCGCCTTCTTCATTGCGAACTGAACATCTCTTGGCTTTGAAGTTGACCTCTAAGTCTTTGTCACATAACTGGCCTATACTGAACAAGTTGTGTCGTAAGCCTTCAACATACCTCACCTTCTTGATCGTGACATTTTTATGTTGTACATCACCATATCCCATGATTGAAGAAAACTGGTCGTTGCCGAATCTGACTGTTCCGCAATATTTGTCTTTAAAATTGGACAATATCTCTTTTTGCCCTGTCATGTTCTTGGAGCATCCGCTTTCCAAGAACCATGTATGACTAGTTTGCATAAGAGAAATTACAAATTTAGATATTCATACGACAACATTGGAATAAGCACTTTGATTATCGAAGTGCGGGTCTTGAACTGAATTGTTCAAAAGCCAATTTTGACTTTGATGTTCGGGTTTTGAACTGCATTATCCAAAAACCTATTTTGTCATTGAAGAACGAGTCCTGATCTGTACATAATCAGAAGTCGATTTCTCTTTAAGCTTTGTGTGCCTGCAACACAGATTTAGCCTTAGGTACCCACTAGAATTTGGGTCCTTCTGTGTTAGCACAAGATTTTGGTACCCATTTCAAATTGGGTCCTCTTTTCTTTTGAAATGCATTTGAAGAATTAGTATGAGATGAAAGCACATGATAATTGCTAAACCAATCTGCAGAATCTTGACAAGAAGTAGAGACATGTTTATCATAAATAGAAGACTTTCTAGCAGATAAAGATAACTGAAATAATTGCTTCATTGAATATTGTTTACGAGAAACAGCAAGTTTTGGGTTCAAAACAACAATATCAGCAATTAGGACATCTTTACTAAGCGAAGTCTTATTACAATTAACACTACTAAACGATAGAACGGTCTTGTCAAGCTTCCGTTTTGATTGCCATTGAGAATTTACTTCCGGCCTTTGCTTGCTCAGATCTGAAACATATGAAACTGGTGAGTTAGACCTTTGAGCAACAAGCGAATGCTTCTCCTTAGAATTACCAGTAGTGTTCGGTTTCTATGAATGCTTAGATATATTCTTACCTTTAGCACTCTTAGCTTTCACAGAGACTGAGTTATCAACTTTCGTTGATTTTGCACTGTTCACAGGCATACTGGTTTTTCTTGAAGATTTCTTAACAAACGATGAATGGTTAGGAAGTTTTGCATTAAAGTCAAATTGTTTAGAACAATCATCTAAACCACCGTTAGAGTTCAGAAAATCAAGCTCTTTATTAGCTAAACCAAACATATCCTTAAAGTTTGAAGCCTTTGACGGAACAGAATTTGACAACACAGTTGAAAAAACGTTTTGTTCAATATTCATCAAAAGTCTTTCATCTGATAAAGAATTCTCGAGTTCAGAAATTTTACTTTCTAAAACGAGAGGAGGGACATATAGTTTACCTTGAATAGGCTTCGCCTCCATTTCTTTTTCAGAATAACTTTGAACGAAATCACTTGAAAGAGTTTTCTTCTTTTGATATATTGGATTTTCATCATAGCTATTATTCAATTTCGCATAATAAAATGGAAGATGAACTTTAGATGATTTCAACCGTTTTTCAGTTTCGTTGGCTTCATCCTTTTCAGATAGTTTAGTCCAGAAAGTTTTAAACTCAGGAATTCTGCGAGCTAATTGCATTGAAAAATGATCATAAAGTCCTGGCACTTCAGACATCCCTTTTTGTAGACAGTGAGGATTCTTATAACCGATTCCCCATCTCTCTATTTCCTCTTTGGGTTTGTTCAGATGAATAGTATGTTCAGTTTGACCCATTTTATATAACTTCTCTTCCAAACTTTTTAATTTTCCAAGTAAAGAAAAGTTTTCTTTGATACAAGAAGAATGCAATTCTTTAAGCTCATATTTATCAATCTCACTTTTTAGCAGTTTAGACTTGAGATCAGAATTCTCTTTAAGAATTATTGTCTTTTCCTTTGCGTTGGTGTCATTATCTTTATGTAAAACCTCAACCAATACTTTCTTCTCAGCAATTTCATTGCTAAGTTTCTGTATCAATTGGTTTTTGTCAGTTATGACACCATTTTCTTGCTCAAGATTAGATTCTAACTCTTTTTGTTTTAAACTCATGGCATGCATTTTATTCATGAAATCTGAATCTGATAAATTACATACCTCCTCTTCTTCATTATCTGAATCAGCTTCAACATCTGATTCTATCTTTCCCATTAAGCACATGTTGACGGCTTCATCTTTCTCTTCATCCTCGTCTGAGTGATCGAGCCAGTATTCATCCTCAGCCATCAGTGCCTTGCCTGCCTCCTATTGCTTTGCAAGAAGCATCTTGTTCTTGTAGTAGTCTGAGTTTCTGACTTTTGATCTACGGCGATCCTTGGCAAAGTGACCGGTTTTGCCACAGTTGTAGCACGTAGGCGGTTCTGGCTGACTGGATCCTTCAGCTTTGAACTTTCTTTCTTCTGGTTTCCTCTCCTCTAATCTCTTCCCTTCAGACTGATACCTTCTCTCTTCAGGTTTCCTCTCTTCTGTTCTCTTCCCTTCAAATCTCTTTCTTTCATATCTACTTCCTTCAACCCTTTCCTTGTGGATGTAGTTGTTCGGACCAGAAGAATATCTCTGACTATTTGAACTTGGCTTTGTGTAGAACCTTTTCTGAAAAGCACTTGTCAGCATAAGCAAAGCTTGCTTCAGTTGGTCATTTTCATCCGTGTCAGAGTTTGCATAAGCTTCATCTTCTTCTGATTCATATACAATCGCCTTGTTCTTCTTCTTCCTGACTACAAGAGCGACTGTGTCTTCAACCGTCTTTCCTTTCTGTCTCTTATCTTCTAGAATTTCATCCACCTCTTCTTCATTTTGTCTGAGGGTTTCATACACCTCATGAAGTGGAATCTCATTCAAATCTTTGATCTGCTTCATCTGCCTAGCAAATCTTTTCCATTCCGGTTGAAGAATACTCAGGAATTTGACGTTCAACTCAATTTGAGATTTGTGGACTTTGTTCTTGCTAAGTTCGTTCAGCAAAGTCACAAACCTGTCATAGGTTTCTTCTAAAGTTTCTCCTACCCTGCCTCTAAATTCTTCATAAGTATTTAGGCAGTTGGAGATTTTAAGTTGATTCCCAACCTTCGAGCCCAGCATCATCTTTTCTAGCTGATCCCACATTTCTTTGCCGGAGGCCTTGTAGCTGTCAATCTTTACATATATTTCATTTGGAATTCCTTGTAAAATGTATGACTTAGCTAATCTGTCGCCTTTGGCTCTTCTGAGGTTATCATCTCCTAGCTCATGAAACTTAAGTTCAACTTCAGTCGGCACATCTCCAACCAAGCGAGTCGTCTTAACAGGTTTCATAACCCCTTCTTCTATAGATTTCCTGATGAAATCACCCAGCTCATGTCAGTCAATAAAGTTCAGAAACCAATCCTTCCACTGTTTGTATTCTCCTTTAAAGAGAACTGGTGGCTTGGTGTCAGTTCCTATAACAAGGGCTTCTCTGGATGTCATTTTGAAGAAAATTCTAAGTCTGTATTGGAGCAAAGAGAGGTTCGCGTATCAAATGGGGTGCGCAAACTGAGGTTTGCGTATCAAGCGGGATGCGCAAATTGAGGTTTGCGTATCAAGCTAGATGTGCAAAGTGAACTTTGCGTTTTGAGAATGAGCACGTTTAACTGAGAGAACTGAGCTTTGTGTATCCTTGGGTTGCGCGAAGTGAGCTTTGCGTATCAATCGGGATGCGCAAATTGAAGTTTGCGTATCACGTTAGATGCACGAAGTGAGGTTTGCGATTCGAGTTGGATGCGCAAAGTAGACGAGTTTTTCTTGAAGAGTGTGTTGCGCAATGTTGAAGTTAGTGCTGCTAGATGGTTGCGAAAAGTTGAGCTTTGCGTATGCTGTTGGATCCGAGAAGTATGCTTTGCGTATTGCTTGAAATGCGCAAAGTGTGGTTTGCGTATCAGGAGTGATGCACAAATTAAGGTTTGCGTATCACGTTAGATGCGCAAAGTAGAACTTGCGTATTCAGTTGGTTTGCGCAAAGTGGACTTTGCGTATGTTCTTCCTTTGGTTTGCACAAGTTCGTCCTGTACTTTGAAAAATCAACTAAAACTTGTTTCCTTGTCGATTAGCAGTACCAAACTTTACCAATGAGTCTAAAAACACTTCTATAACAGATTGCTATCACTCGATCTCGATAAATATCACTTTTTGAAGAAAAAATTGATAGCACAGTAACTTTTTCACTCGACTGTTTTCTCACTAAAATCACAAAATGGAACTCGATTAAAGCTTAATAGTGAAATCAAACAACAACAACTCTATCTAGCAAGCTAATCGATCACAACCTGATCGATTTTAACATCTAAAACACTTTAAATCACAAAAAACGATTTTGAAAATAGAACACAGAGACGTTTTCTTTAAAGACTTGATTTGATCTTAATCAGGCTCTGATACCAATTGTCGGTCCACCAAACAATAATGTTTATATCAAGTTCTTAGATTTAACAACACAATAAGATTACCAACCTGTATTGATTATAACAAATGGTTACAAGGTTGATCGATTCAAGCTATTTTGTGTGTTCTCTGTTTTCTCTCTATTACACCCTTAAGTGTGTGTTTTTGTGTTCTTGATATGATCTGATCTGATTAGAGAGTTGTTGAGATACACCTAATATCTAATCTACCTAACATACATAATATCTAAACTAGATATTATGTAAATAAACATAATATCTATTTTAGATATTATGTAAACTAACTAAACTTTATCTAACTAAGTTACTAGATCTAATATCTATTAGAAATAGATATTTAAACTAAGTTAACTAATATAATAAACAAACAATTACTTTGACATTTATTACAAACGACATAGACTTTAATATCGAGAGTCGACGTTCCGGCTTTAGCTTCGGATTGCGATATTCAGATTGGATGATCTTGAATCCAATGAGACTGTGGTCTAACATACCTTTCAAAACGTCCTATAACACAAAACCATGCATTTCTCCAAAACACAAAATGAAATACATCTATACTAAAAATCTACTTCCATAAAATAAATCATCAAAATACCAAAATATATGATTTATTTATCATAATGCCCAAAATCCCAAAGATGTGTGCTATATAAGTTTATAAAGTTAAACACTTTCAAAATAACCAAACTTATCAGCAGTTAATAATTTCGTGTAAGACACAAAACACTTTAAATTAAACATTTTGGCATGTACACCGTTTTCACAAATCAACTTGAACTCACCTTGCTAGATTTAGGCTAAATCTAGATTTTACCCCATTTTGAGCTTCCTTGACGAAACTTGAATCCTCCAAGCCAAAACCTCCAAAACCTAGATCCAAGCATTTTCAACCGTAAATAACCATATTCAACCATATAGAAACATTCCCCAAACATTTCACATGAAAACCTCAACTTATATCGAAACCCTAATTTTCATAAATGAAGAGAAGAGATGATTACCTCGACCACAACTTGAATCCATCAATCAAACACTTCTAGGACACCAAAACAAGCCACAAACTACCAATCTCCAAAATGGTGAAAAGGGTTGGATGAAACCCTAGAAAATTGATGAAGAAGATGAAGATGAGAGGATTCTAGTTTTTAGCCTCCAAATCCTTGTTAGACGGTGAATAATCCCTTGGAATTCCAAGTCTTGGTGCCACAAATGCCCAAAATCACAGTGGAAGCAAAAAGGGTTCGGTTGAGAGAGTTTTAGGAGAGAGTGGGTGAAAGAATGAATGAGAAAAAGTGATAAAAATGGGTTTAATGGAGGCTGGACCCCGACGGCGAGTATGCCCCGCGATTGTGACATGTGTCACTTTCGTCGGGCACTCTCGCGGAGAGTGTACCGCGGCCATAAGGCCCTCCGCGAGAGTGACACATGTCACTTTCGCTGTCACTTTCGCCCAGGCTCCCCGAAGCCCGAAAATCCGATCTTTTTCGACACTAAGGCCCTCGACACTCTTTGGGACTTTTAGTGGTGTTTTCCCAACATGAAACCCACCAACCACAAGGTACAGAAACGCCTGGGTGCCCCTATACTTACTAAAAATCTCGGGTGTTACAATCCTCCCAACCTTAGAGTGATTTCGTCCTCGAAATCTACTCCTCACCCAAGACATCCCATCACCACCCTTAGCACTTATTGGGTTTCCTCTGTTCCCAAGGACACAACATATCATATACTACTATGATGTCATTCTCCCAAAACGACCGCTTCCTTTCCCGAGGGGTTGTCTCTAATCCGTTTCCTCCTTGAGCTAAAACCCGTTAACTTCCTGACGAGACTGCCACACTGATTTATGTGAAGACACTCACACCACATATCTACTTGATATGGCACACTCGTACCAGAGTGAACGTCAAACCTTATTGGAGCTATTCCTAACCATGCGATCTCAGTCGCCTCCCAACCTTAGGCGACACGTACTACCTCGAGGGTAGTTTGTAACTTCAATTTCCCACTGACTAGATTATTTTACTCATTTTATTATTATATAATGTTTTTTATGATAGTAAATAATGTTTTTTTATTGTATTACGTTTTTTGCTTGATTTACATCACATGAAGAAAAATAATATCATTTGATAGATATTAGTTTTTGATAGATGGTGATTTTTATTTAATATAAGTTAATTGTTGAGATGAATGCATGATACAAATTATATATTAGAAGCAACGAACACTTAATTTGGGAAAATTATTTGAGCAAGTGTCCAATAGAAAAAAAAATATAAATCATTATTCGGTTTAACCGGTTACCGAATCGAATAACCCGAAAACCGAATACCCAAAACCGATTAAACCGAACCTTATTTAGTTTGGTTATCGGTTAGGTTTAAAAAATCTTGAAAACTGATTAACCGAACCAAATAAACCGAAAACCGACCGAACAACTTTCGATGGGCTTCCGTTGATATCCTGTTTCAAATGAGATGGTTTACTTGAAAATGAAGCTACCGGTTGACTGAGAGGCGGCGCCGCTGGTTATGCCAAATCAATTAAGCAGATCCCTTGTTTGATATATATATATATATATATATATATTTTGGAAGGATATTTTGCAACCCTGAAAAAGGTTGCAATCTTTGCAACCCACATCTTAACCGTTGGATTCATGATCGACGGCTATTTTATTTTTATTTTTTTTAATTAAAAATATTGGGCCCCATATCTATTGTAACCGCCGATCATGAATCCGACGGTTAAGATTTGGGTTGCAACCTTTTACTAGGGTTGCAAAATATCCAATATATATATATATATATATTGGAAGGATATTTTGCAACCCTGAAAAAAGGTTGCAACCCTTGCAACCCACATCTTAACCGTTGGATTCATGATCGACGGTTATTTTATTTTTATTTTTCTGTTTTTTTAATTAAAAATATTAGGCCCCATATCTATTGTAACCGCCGATCATGAATCCGACGGTTAAGATGTGGGTTGCAAAGTTTGTAACCTTTTTAAAGGTTGCAAATAAAACAACCCTATATATATACTATATTATAAAGTACGGATAAAAAACTTTTAAAAACAACTGTTAAAACTTAAAATTTTTTCCTGTTTAATCCTTATCTCTAACAAGTTTAACTTCCTAAAATCACTCATTACTTCAACTACCCTAAAATGACTCCCTACATAATTAAATACAGGATAAAAATCAAATTTTAAATATGAAAAATCTAAAATATAATTAAGGGGGTGTTTGGGATTGCTTATTTAAAACAACTTATGCATATTTGCAAAAGTGCTTATTAACTTATGGTTATTTGTAAAGTGTTTATTAACTTATAGAAAGAAGGGGCAAATATGTAATTTGGTTAAATAAGTTAATAAGGAGTTTCAAATAAGTCGGTTGAGAATGACTTATCAAAAACTGCTTATTAGCGGAGTGGAGAAGTCGTAAGCAGTTTTCAATCCAAACACTCAAAACAGCTTATTTGCTGTTTGAAAACGCAATAAGTTAATAAGCTACTCAAATAAGCAATCCCAAACACCCCCTAAAAAAATCTAACAGAATATTTAATACAAAAAATAAAATGAAACATTAAAATCGTGATTTATCTCGCTGCATTGCGTGATTTCTCTCTCTCTCTCTATATATATAAAGCCGCGAATCACAATCTCTTAAGTAGTGTTTCTGTGTAAGACGACAAAATGTGTATATCAGTGTTTCTATGGCAAGCTCATCCGCTCTACCCGTTTCTTCTATTGCTCAATCGAGATGAATATCATAACCGGTGAGCTCAACTTAATCCTTTTCATACCAAATCAGTCATTCAATTCTCAGGCTTACTTTCTTCCAATTAATGTTGTAATTCTAACTACTTGTTATATATGTAAGACCGACAAAGCCGTTAAGTTGGTGGGAAGGTGGAAAAATATTGGGTGGCAGAGATGTGACAGCCGGGGGAACGTGGTTGGCATCTGGCAGAGCAGGAAAGGTGGCTTTTGTCACCAATGTTCGCGAAGTTCAATCAATATCTGCTGCAAAGAGTAGGGGCCATCTCCCAGTTCGTTTTTTGCAGGTTAGTTTCAATTTCCCGTTGTATCAAATTATGCCCACCACCTGTTTGTTTTTATTCCCTATTATGTATCCAGTGTCACGTCCTATTTAGTTTAAGTGACTTTAAGTTCGATTACAATCAATGTTTCATAAACCACTGCATTTTGAAAATTTTACACAAGCAAAGTATGGGATCATGAGGAAACCTGGTTAATGATGTTATACATATGTTGAAAATTTCAATCATGAAAAGCATACTTTGATCAACACATAAACCATTATCAATGCTCATGCAATCACATTTTATTTAGTGATTGTGACCATAAGAAAAGGCAGAGGCGGATCCGGAACTGAAAAACTTTCAAGCGATAGCACCGGTTGTTAGACTAGGAGAAATAAATCTATAGAAACTTTTTGCAAAAACCTTATAGATTTGTTGGTCGATTGACTCGATTCCTTGCCTTTGCAAGGAGAGGTCTCATATTCGACCCTTCTCACTACGTCTACTTCCAATTTTTTTTTAATTTAAAAACTGAAAAATAATGAAATTTGTCAACTGCAAGATTTGAACCCACGTCCTTTCTTTCCTTAACATGGCAACAGACACGGATCCTGCCAACACTAACTTGTGTCTTTAGTTTAGTTTCAAAGAATATAAGGACACACAAGAAATAAAGCGTATGCACCTTTCCATCCCCTAACTTTTTTTCCTATGCATCGGGACGATGGAGCGGGAGCACGTGCACCCCCTCCTCTCTATGTAGGTTAGCCCATATGATAATTCTAACATTCTTTGACCTGGACAATATAATTTAACCACCATCTGATAGTGATTACATAAAGGCGGTCAAATAATTCATGCATAACATGGTGACGACGGGATACATATATTACACATAATTTTGGCCTTGAAGACCTTCGAATACTTTAGCAAGCATTAAATAAACATGCATGTGGTACAACAATTGAGGCATGCGCAACTGCTCCCTTTTGTACCTGCAACTTCGCCAAACAACAATACATATATATGATAGCAACAATAAAAAATGACTAGAAATATCATTATGCATGTTTAAAGCCATTAGCTATAAGCAATCAGTACAAACTACTAGCTTGTTCAATACATAGAATAGCAAACTCCTACTGATTTTATCAAGCTAGGCTCCTAACAATCCCTGTGGGCACATGTTCTAAAAACAACATGCTAGCAGTATTGCGTGTACTTAATACTAACGAGGGATTCAACAACTTTCTCTTTAACAAAACAACACTTTATATCAATATGCTTAGAGCAAGTATTTCTCGTGTTCATAGAGAAAGCTACATCTGCGGAGTTGTCACCAGTGGCGGATCCAGGATTTTTGCCTAGTGGGGGCACCTTGAAGGTAGATTAAAGGCCCGCTAAATCGCCCGATGTGTTTATAGCCTAGTTCCACGGTTTCGAGGGATTTTTAAAGTTTCTTTTGGTTGATTTCGAGGGTTTTTAAAGTTTATTTTGTCTATTTCGGAGGACTTTTTTGGTTTTTTTGGTTGATTTCGAGATACTTTTTTGGTTTTTTTGTTGATTTCAAGGTACTTTCTTTGGTTTTTTGGTTGGTAGGGGCACAAGCGGAAAATTAGTGGGGGGATCTATAATAGAAAGTTAAAAAAATAATTGTTTTTTTAATGCCCCCCCCCCCCCCCCCCCGCAACACCTTTTACATGCTACATTCACCCCTGTTTGTCACTTGTCACAATTCAATTTCAATTACCTCGAAATAGAGTCTACAACACCCAATGCTAAAATGAAAATTTACAACCATATTGCTTCACAAGTAGCCTTGTAACATGCCATATACTATGCTTCAACATCGTAGAGGATGTTGTGAGTATCTACTTAACAGTTTTTCCCAAAACTGCTCCTCCAACCATCATAAAGAATTGTGTAGCCTGATATGGACTTTTATCATCAATGCATCTTGCGTAACCGGCGTCGCTTAACCCAACTATGTCAAGAGTGTTAGTTTGCTCGTAAGTCAACATATGATCCTTGGTACCCTAAAGATACCTCATAACTTTCTTAACCTTCTAATGGTTTTATCTAGGATCACTCAAGTATCTACCAAACATGCCTATAACAAAACCTATATCAGGGTGTGAGCATATGTCAGGCTGCCTATAAGGGATACATAAGGAAAGACTTCCATGTCATCTCTCTTTCTTATTTTGTGGACATTGGTTTTTAGAAAAATTCACCTTTCACAGTCGGTGTCTTCTAGGGAGAACAAGCTGCTATATTGAACCTTTTCAAGATTTGATTAATGCAAGAGACAATAGAAGAATACCATTAGTCGGATCACAAAGGCTCTGTATCCCAAGTATGTATGAGTCCATTACCGAGATCCTTCATATCAAAGTGGTTGAACAACGGTTTTTATTTTTGTCTCCGACAGTAGTTCAAAATATTAGACGCAAGTAGACTATTACTAGAAAAAGGGAAAATGGCTCCCACTGACCATCATGTATATACATTGATCAACTACATTCTCCTTGAAGCCATTATCAGTGAAAACCATGTCAAACTTGAGATAGCACTACATTGATGCTTGTTTAAGCCCATGTATAAACTAGTTGAGATTGCAAACGATATGTTCTCTACCAGTCATCTCAAAACCAACTAGTTCAGTCATGTAAACATCCTCAAACAATTTCCATAAAAAAAACGGTCCTCACATCCATTTGATTGAGTTGTAAATCAAATGAGCCACTATAGCCATGATGATTTGCAACGAATCTTTAGTAAACACTGGCACGAAGGTCTCTTTGAAATCAGTACATTTTTTTTATATCCCTTTTAGCCACAACTCTAGCCTTATACCTATCTACTTCCCCATTTAATCTTAACCCATTCGAATCCAATGGGCTTTCAACCTTTGGGTAGTTCAACCAACACCCAAGCTTCATTTTGTGACAAAGAATCAATTCATCTTTCATTGCATTCATCGATTGAGGATTATCTATAGCTTGCTGATAAGTGACTAGTTCGGTGGTATCTCACATCAAACTCATGTTCCAGCATATAAACGATGTAGCCATCATAAATAGAAGGTATGTGGGCCCTCTGTGATCTTCTCATCATTACTTCCATCTTGAGTACCAAGATTGTCATCTTGTACTTGACTTTGTGGCTCCTTAGGAGCTTCTAATACAATCTGTTCAATTATAGAGTCATTAGCAGGAACAGAAGCAACATATAAGGATCAGAATATGTTATTCCCAAATTCACCAAGTTCTAATTAATAACAAATAAACAAGATGAATCTCGTAATCACATGTCATTGAATTATTCACAAGTTTACAATCTCACAACTTTCTCTCTCTACTTTCTCACTCTAGAAAGATATACAAATAAGCTCTTCTCTAATATGCGTGTGTACAACTGATTACAAAGACAAGGATACAAGGTATTTATATCTCACAACAAATACAAGAAAACAAATACAAATACATTGACTTTGACTTTATTAACAAAAGACTTTGACTTTGATGAGAGTTGACTTTTCCAGCTTTGACTTCTTCATCTTTTATCATCAATCTTTATGATCTTGAATCCAACATATTTGTGCTCTAACAATCTCCCCCTTTGGATCAAGATCATTACTAAAAGATTTAGCAATGCGATCTTCTCTTTGATTAAGCTCGATTGAAGTAACTCCCCCTGTTAACAATCTGTATCTTCTCTTGAAAATCTTCCCTTTTGATACAAACATAAATTTCTCAACCAATTCTCATGCTCCCCCTATTAGTATGAAATCTTTACAATCTCCCCTTCTCTGATAAGCACAGTATCTTTAAAAACTTTCAACAATCTTCTTCAAAAACTGATCTTCAAGAATATTAACAATCTCCCAAGGTTGTAACCAAACCTCTTTCAGACAAAACACACTTTGCTTCAGCAAATAATCTTCAACACTTCTATTCTTTTTCATTCAAAAACTTTCAAACATTTCTTGAACTCTTCTCCCCCTTTTTGATGATTAGAGCATCGATATCATCAAAACTTTCACCAAGAAATGTCATTTGACCATTCTGATCTTTCCGATCTTTCCAACTGAGCCTCTGATTCTGTGATCCATAACCAGATATTCATCTAGATCTTTTCAAATCCAGACAAACTAAGAACATGTAACTCCTGAATCAACAGATGAATCAGTTAAAATGCCTGTCAGTAACACAAAGTCACTGTGTGTAACGAATACACATTAGAAAGGAGCTTTTTGATGTTCACTCCCCCAGGGCTTCCATCCAATCATCGAAATACCACAAAGGCAATTTCTATGAATGTTATGACAAAGAAACAAATTCTCTTTGTGCTCGTGCATGTGTAGAAAGAATTAAGCACGAATATTGCTTTTATAAGGCTCAACATAGTGTAAACCACTGAGACAACAGTAGATAAACACAGACTCTAAGTGCATGATTGAAGTGCGAAGGTGGGGCAAACTTCCTTCTTTTTCAATATCCAGATTTTCCAAATGAAAACCAGATAGATAATATGCTGCGTCCCCTTGAAAATGTGAAACATTTTCTTTTTAAGAAGAAAATGAGTGGTTGGTGGGGTTTAAGCAAGAGTTGGCATGGGCTATTTGCCTGTTTCAATAATGTTCACCAAGAATTGTGAAGCATTAGTAATGTGGCTGCCCGGCTCAGAAAGTAGTTGGTGCAGAGTTTGATATTCTTTTACTCTGATCTCACACCCTCTTTCTTTTTAATCAATAAGCTCACTACTAACCAAACTCTCTTTTCCATTTTACCTCATCACACCCACACTCATTTCTTTTTGACTCCTCACACTTAATCACTAAAAGATTAACTTCTTGGGTAGGAAACACTGGTTAACGTGAATCCATAGAAGTTTCAATTAACTCCTAGCACAAAGAACCCATGTAATCCTATAAAGCATGTGTTGCTCAAATGGTTTAACTTTAACAGTTAAAACGCATATACAAATATCAGATGAATGTATGCTCAAAAAGTAATCATGAAAATACGAGCATTTTTAAACATTGAAGTATTTTCAAACAAGGAAATTGAATGAATTAACATGAATGCAAGAAACTTGTTTGAAAATCTGACATTGTATAAAATGATCAGAAATGAATGATATAACAATTAAGGCTTATGGTCAACAATAATGGATATTTGTCTATATGAAACAATATACAGACATTCTTGAATGAAACGCTTTGAAATGAAATATCGCTCAAAATTATTTGAAATACAAACGGGGTGTCTTACCATCGAAGAAAAATAGTTTCAATTTAGAGACGTGGTAAGAACATTTTGAAGAAAAAATCAAACCAGTGTGTGAGAATACTTGAAAGTATATAGAAAAGACAATACGCAAGTATTTATCTTTGGAAACACACGGTTTGTTTATCAATGAAGCACAAAAATAAAATGAAAACATTTAAAATCACACTTCTAAATTATAAAATCGATTTAAAAAACGGGAAGTGGTTTGAACATTTAAGAACATGTTTTCTATAACTGAAAGTTGTCCTTCTTTCAGATATATTTGAGATTAAGAAAAGAAATTTACCTTTTCGCTTAGTCTTAAATCTCAGAAAGTCAGCTGTAGTCATTAAGATATGATCGTGTCAGCTTCTCTCATTCTGCATAAGTCTCAAAGTCTAGTCAAAATCAATTTTATTCACAGAAAATAAAAGACATAAAGCAATAAAACTTTTAAAGTACGAGTTCTGATCTGAAATAATCAGAAATCATAATCCTTTTACTCCCCCTGAAATTATGCATCTAAAATATGTCAGTTATAAAGCACATGATAGAGATCTACAACTCCTTTTGGAATGTAGTTCGTCATATCTGTCGGATGCAAAAATTTCAGAAAAATATGTACTCCCCCTTGAAGGTTGATATCCTCGTTGAAGTATTGGAGTACAATATCTTATATCAGCCCGAGAGTATTTTTCTCTTTCAGCATTAAAGTCCGGGTCCTGAACTGTAGTATTCAGAAGCCACACTCCTTATCATTAAGGTACGGGTTCTAAGTTGTTGTACTTAAAAGCCTTGGTTCTCTTACTTCCCCTTTACATTAGGTGCCTGCAACACATATTCACTTTTCGGCTTTGGTACCCACTGGTATTTGGGTCCATGTGAGTTAGTTGCAGTTCTTATGGGAGTAACTGAATAAGAACCATACCAGTAATGATCACTTGCTTTATGAACAAAATCATATGTATGACAGTAAGAACAATACCTTTTCTTAGATAACCTGAACATTTGATCTCTCGAGTAAGCATGATCAGGTTTACCTTTCAGCACTTTGTTCTTCTTGGCTGTTGAAGCATGTACAAATGATTTGTTATCTTTCTTCTTTTCCTTCTTTCCTTGCTTTTCTTCCTTCTTCTCATCATTCTTCTCATCCACTGGTTTTACTTTCCACACCAGCTTCTCTTCATTATATCTCCTTCTTCTCCTGTTTGTACCTGAACCATCTATTTTCTGATCATAGAAAATGTTAGTTGTACGAATCTGATTAGAAAACTTAACTGACCTGTTTGTAGAAACAGTTTTCTGATGTGAGCTTGAGGCTGTCTTTTTAAAGTCAGCTGAATTATTTCTAGGTGTGTGGATTTGTGACTCTGGAGTCGTTTGCTCAGTCACCACCACCTTAGAAACAATCTTTTCAAGCTCTTTAATCTTTGAAGATAGAATGTTCTTTTCTTGGATGTGCAAGTCAATCTCTTTCTTGAATTCAGACTTCGCTTGTTGATCTTGCAATGCAATTGTAGATAGCTCAGATAGCTTTGCAGTTAGCTTCTTTATCTCCGCCTCAAAAATATTCCTTTCTTCCTCAAAACCATTTTCAGCATTTGTTCTCTGACCAGATATCTCTTTGAATATCCCAACATTCTTTTGCTCTATGGTCTTTCTTTCCTTTGCAAACTTTTCTCTTTCCAGAATAATTACTTTCTCAAACTCAGAAATCTGTTGAGAAAGCTTAATGCATTTAAGCTCAACCGCTTTCTTCTCGTCAGCACTTTTTCTGGAAAACTCGGAGAAATTCTTTGCAAATGAAGTCTTTTCAGTCTCAAAATCAGATCTTTCTTTGACCATCTTTTTCTCCAGATCAGATATTTTCATTTGAAGTTCAGCATTAGCATCTTCCAGACTCTTAATTGTCTCTTCATAACTTTCAATAGATACTTGTTTCTGGATTTGGATAATCTGATTTTCCCAGTCAAAGATTTTATTTTTCAGCTCAGTGTTCTCAGTTTCCAAACTTATTGCCTTATCTTCACTAAGCCCAGAAGTTTGTTTTAGCAGATCTTCATTTATCTTCTTTAAATTGCTGACTTCTTCTCTCAGTAGCTTCCTTTCATCAGAATATCTCTTTGACCTCTTTTTGTAGTAATCAACTGAGGAAGCAAGATTTGAGTTCTCTAATTTGAGATTGGCAATCTTCGTTTCATCATCATCAGAAAAATATCTCATCTTGAATACCTGTTAAGAAAATAGAACTTGACAAAAATGATCGTTAATCCAATATGAAATCACAAAAAAATACAGAAATCTTGAAAAGAAATTCAGAGATTTTGATCACAGAAAGAACTTTTGTCCCCCTCCGCAAACTTAGCAGCGGGGAACGCCCTTGCGGGGTCGAGGGGCAGCGCCCCTAGAGAGAAAATTTTCACTATTAAAGGGCATATTACTGTTTTGAAAAAATTCTCAGAAAAAAAATCTAAGTATAGAAACTCGCTAGTCACTATTCAAGCTTAAAACTCGCAGACACTGAGAAACACGCATATCAAGACTTGCGCGTTTGATAAACTCTCAAGCAAACTCGCAGACAAACTCGCAAGCAAACTCGCAGATCAAACTCGCAGATCAAACTCGCTAAAAATTGTTCACGCTGAAACTCGCTAACAGAGGCTTGCGCGTTTACAAAACTCGCACGTCGAAGTTTGCGCGTTTCAACTATTCCTCTTCCAACTCGCACGTCGAAGAACTCGCTAACCACTGTTCCTTTTCAAACTCGCTAGCTTTGATGAGCGCGTTTGGAGAACTCGCAGATCGAAACGTGCGCGTTTTAGACCAAAATTTATCCTTTGACTTGCGCGTTCTAGCTGATGAACCTTGCGCGTTTGACGACGAACTTGCGCGTTTTGCAGATCTAGCGCGTTTTTCAAGATGTCGACCCAGAAATTGATTTTTCCATCTGTTTTGCGATCAAACCTTTGACAATTGGCTTGAAACTTTGCAGAAATGATCGATTACAATACTAGAACATATTACAATGCAAAAATTTCAAAAACCAATACAAAAAGATACACTTTGGATCAATTTACAGTGCATTAAACTCGTGAACAAAAAAAATATCAACAAAAATTCGAAATTTAGGAAAATTACAGTTCAATTAACAAATCAAATCATACAAACATGATCGATTATACTATATGAACATACTCTGATCGATTTCAACTCCTAAATCGCACAAAAATTCAAAATCGATTTGAACTTCGATGAACAGTAAACATGAACAGTAAAAACGAACTTTTTTTTTTTTTGATTTCTTGATTTGATTTCACTTTTTGGATCTGCTCTGATACCAAGTGTTATTCCCAAATTCACCAAGTTCTAATTAATAACAAATAAACAAGATGAATCTCGTAATCACATGTCATTGAATTATTCACAAGTTTACAATCTCACAACTTTCTCTCTCTACTTTCTCACTCTAGAAAGATATACAAATAAGCTCTTCTCTAATATGCGTATGTACAACTGATTACAAAGACAAGGATACAAGGTATTTATATCTCACAACAAATACAAGAAAACAAATACAAATACAATGACTTTGACTTTATTAACAAAAGACTTTGACTTTGATGAGAGTTGACTTTTCCAGCTTTGACTTCTTCATCTTTTATCATCAATCTTTATGATCTTGAATCCAACATATTTGTGCTCTAACAGAATACGTTCTTCAATTAATACAATTTCTCTTGACCCTTGACTTGAACCAAATTCATCTTCAAAGTACACAAGTCAACTCTAATAAAATTTTATAGCTTTGGTGGTGTGAGTGGGGCAATAAAAATCTAGAACCCCTTGATCCAGTGGTTAACCTGCAAAGTAGCCACAAATTGTTTTTAGATCTAGCTTCTTAGACTGTGGATTATAAACATCAGTTTGCTTTGCATCCCTGAACATGAAAATGATGCAAACTCGGTTTCTTACATGAGCACAACTTAAATGGTGCCTCAAGGACAAACTTACGACTCACTTGATTCAAGATATAAGCTGCAATTGGCAAGCTAGATGGAATCAACATACATCAAACCATGTCAAGAAGCGTACAGTTTCTCCTTTCAGTGATTCCCTTCTGTACATGCCATTGTATATCTTGCATCGATGCCAGCAAAATATCTTGCAAAAGGTGCCCATAATATTCTCCACCCATGTCAGAGTTGGCAACTTTGATTTTCTTTCCCTTCTAAAGCAGAACATTCGTTTTGAAAATCTTAAAAACAAATATAATTATTCAGATTTTTGATGAATGAGCTCAACACCACCATGTTAGCCTAAGTTAAAATAGGTTATATTATTGATTGATACAAAAGAGGAGGAATACACCCAAATATATAGAAAACATAATTACACTTAGCACCCTTGAATAATAAAGGAAATATGAAATTAGGCAAGCTAATTAGTCTGATATTCCCCCGCAAGTTCAGCGCGGTTAGCGATCTGTAACTTGGACCGTAGAAACTCAAACTTCTGACAGGATAAGGGCTTGGTGAAAATATCAGCAATTTGGTCATCGGTGGAAATGAACTTGACATTCAAACTCCCTTGAGTCACCTGCTCACGAACAAAGTTATAATCGACTTCAACATGCTTGGTTCGTGCATGAAAAACAGGATTAGCAGTGAGGTATGTTGCACCAAGATTATCACACCAAAGTGTGGGTGCCTGGCTATTTAAACCAAGTTCTCGTAGGAGAGACTTCAACCAAATCAACTCAGCAACAGTGTCAGCAATGGCCTTATACTCGGACTCCGTTGAGGAACGGGGGACAGTTTTCTGCTTGCGGGCAGACCAAGAGATGAGATTCGACCCCAAGTATATGGCAAATCCCCCCGTGGATCGACGATCAATTGGACAACCAGCCCAATCGGAGTCGGAATAAGCCTGAAGATTGGGGCTCCAATGAGAATCGGAGAAGGCATGAAGTTGATATCCCGTAGCATGACGGATCCACAGACCCAAGTTAACGGTGCCCTGTAGGTAACGCAAAATCCGTTTGACAGCGCTCCAATGATTCTCAGTGGGAGCATGCATAAACTAGGTGACTTTGGGTAGTGACTTGAGTTGAGGAAGACGGATGGAGTATAAGCCCTGTTCACTGGGACCCGAAAGGAGGGTAGTGCGTGTAGACTCGTCCTTGACAACAAAATAAGAAGAGTGAAATTCAAAGAAAACATGGTTATCATGGCAAAATTTTTGAACAAATAAAAGATTTTGTTTTAATTGCGGAACATGAAGAATGTTGGTTAGGGAAAAGGTTTTGTTTGGCGAGTGTATTTTGGATGAACCAATGTGAACGATGGGTATAGAATTACCGTTACCAACAAATAAAGAATCGTTACCATAGTAAGCTTCCGAGTTGTCCATGCTAGATAGGTCTGGTGTGGCATGATGGGTTGCACCAGTGTTTGGTTTCCAAGTGGAGCCGGAAGAAGAGGCAGCATCATAGTGGGCCGAAAAATTGGCTTGTGGTGATGAAGCATGCTGATTCGGCTGATTCGGACATTGGGAGGGTAGATGACCTATCCCACACCTGTTGCAGTGGCCATAAACGGTGTTTTGGGCTGAAGCCCAAGAGAACTGGCGGGAGCCATGGTTGTCTCGAGGGCGATTGTTGGGACCATGACGCGAGGGACCGCGAGAGGAACCACGAGATCCCCGTCCACCGCGACTGTTGTTGGAAGACCGAGAGCCATAGTAAGCTTGAGCCCGTGGGGCAGGAAGAGGATTCAATTGATAACCAAGCTGAGAAGCAGTAAGTTGAATGCTCTGAAGTTGTTGTTGAAGTTGGTCAAGAGTAGGAGCCGGTTGAGGCTGAGAAGTTGGAGCAGTAGGAGCCAGAAAAGCCTGTAGAGGTAGATTCTTTGTGAAGACATAATCATGATCACATAGAAGACCATGCAGTTCATTGAAGCGAACAGGCGGTAAGCGAGTTAGAAGATTGCCCTTGATGACGTTGTATTCGTCGCGAAGACCGGCAATAGTGAGCATAACCAGGTCTTTGTCCTTCATCGGTTCTCCAATATTAGCAAGGGCAGTAGCATATTCGTGAACCCTGCTCAGATAGTCGGCTGGTTTCTCATCACCTTTCATGGTGATTCGAAGGAGTTGGTTTTTGAGGGTAAATTCATGAGAGGCTGTAACAGGGGCATAGGCGCGTTCAAGCGATAGCCATACGTCACGTGATGTTTTGCCCTGGATATGTTGATAAGAATTTTCGGATACAGTGGCGATGATAAGCATCCGAATATGGGCATCGTTGGATATCCACGGGATGTAGCTAGGGTTGTCGGTGACGGCTGTATCAGTGGTGACTTTTTGGTCAGGGCATGGGATAGTTCCATCAACATAACCAAAAAGGTTGTGAGATGTAAGAAAGGCTTCTATCATGGATCGCCAATAGCCATAGTTTGTAGGTTTGAGAGAGAAGGAAAATTTGTGAGAGTTGTGTATGGTTTTCTCTTGAGGAGAGAAGGGGATGATGGCTGCCATGATTAGGGTGTGGGTTGATCGGCGCTGGTGGTGAAGAGTGGTGATGATCGGCGCTGTGGTGGTGATGATGATCGGCGCTGATTAGCGCTGGGTTTAGGCGGCGCAGAAGAGAGGTGGCGCAGATTGGCGCTGTTGGCGGCGCTGGTTGGCTGCCGTAGGGTTTAGGACTTGGCTCTGATACCAAGTTAAAATAGGTTATATTATTGATTGATACAAAAGAGGAGGAATACACCCAAATATATAGAAAACATAATTACACTTAGCACCCTTGAATAATAAAGGAAATATGAAATTAGGCAAGCTAATTAGTCTGATAGCCTAAGTCATTGATAAAGGTGATATAGTACTTGTAAACCACCCATAATAGGTGAAACAATGGCCCACATATATTAGTGTGAATCTAGCCCAATACCTATGTGCACCTGTCTTTTACTTTTTCTAACCTTGCAGTTAGTCCATTTGACACAATCAACACAGACATAGAATTATGATTAATCAAGATCCTAAAGTACACCATCCTTCACTAATCTTTCCATTTTGTCTCTAGAAATATCAAATATGTCATAAACATTGTGCCACAACATAGAGGATCTCACACGTTTAGAACCAATAGTAGTATTAAGCGAAAAAGGAGAAGCAACAATGACAACGGTCATTCAAATCAAGTTTATTTAAATTTCCACACAAAAGGTCCATTTCCCGAGAATAGAGTCACTATACATATTCAATCTTTCGGTTCCAAAAATAAGACTACAACCCAGTTTATCCAAAATAGATACATATATCAAATTCCTTCTAATCGAGAGTATGTACGGAACATCATATAACTCCAAAAATATATCATGTAGTCAATTGTACTCTAAGGGTCCCCAAAGCCAACTTGGACTCTAGTAACATCTCCCATGTACACATGCTGCTCCAAATTACCCGGTCTTATTCAACCAGTCACTGCCTGCAAGAAATTTGTAACATGAATTGTTGCTCGAGTATCTAAACCAAGTACTCGAGGGCACAAACATAATATTGAACTCTAAACAAACCATCAACTTTCAGCTTTCAACAATCAACTTTCTTGTGTCTAAAGTTCTAATAGAAGTTGCACTTCCCTTTATAAAACTCATTCTTATGATCACTAGAAGATGAGCTCAAATGTTCGTTTCCCTTAGGATCCTACGCGCTGGTGAAAACCACCTCGACCGGATCAGAGTAAACAACAATGTCGAATCAGGCTGCCCCTTGCCTCCTTAGACCTACGCAGCAGGAACGAGATGGAGCACCTACTCTATTGGTCGTCTGCTCTCTCGAGGGTCATTGGAATTAATATGAGTGAACATTTCCTCTTGTGAGGATTGATTGGGTTAGCTACCATGGAGATACTTCTTGACTCCCCCTTTTTGATGACGTCCTCTTTCTTGGCAACAATAGCAATCATAACCTTGAGGGCCGACTCAACTAGCAAATAAAGGCTAGGACTTGGGCTACTTCCCGTTGGTTGTTAGTTCGATTCTCATTAGGGCATTGGGGATTGTCGTGGTTGTTATCTTCAGCCCCAAGGGATTAGTTGAGGTGCACGCTAGCTAGCCAGGACACCCATGGTTACCGGGAAAAAAAGATTAGCAGTCATCTCCTCAACAGTCCATTTGTTCTTTCGGAGCATGGTTGCTTGATTTGATTGAATCAAACTTGGGTGGAATAGTCTCCATCAGAAACCATACCATCTAATCTTCACCAAGGTCGATACCCATGCCCTTCAGTTTGTGGTAACAAAATATGAGATTGTCAATGTGAGTCGTGTTACTTGCACCATCATAAGTTGTATGGTGAAGCATGTTCAAGTACTCATTTTTCTCATTCTTTGAGAACTCCTTGTACTTCTCCTTAATGGCATCAAGAAAATCGTTTGCATTTTTAGCTTTAGGAATACTATATGAAGGAATTCCTCCTTGTCATACCACATGATCATCAAGTAACAAGGATTCGAGTATTCCCACTCATAGGATTTCTTATCTTTTTGAGTAGCATCAATAGTCAAATTCTTCATGAACCCACTGCTTGTGGTTCGTTCCATTTATCATCAAGATGGCAGAGACTCTAGGATTTGCCTAAAGCTGAATGAGAAACAAGAGCAAGAACCAATACATGCATGTTATAACAAAATCATGCCATTTGTGGCTTTGTGCTCTTTTCTCATTAGTTAATGTTGGCAAAAACAACAAATGATGATCATATTTGCTAGAGTTCTCAAACAAAACAAAAGAGAGTACTCATCCACATGTAAGAACAATCTATTACACATTATAAGCAAAAACATTAATTTACTATCGAGAGGATAGATAAATTGCGATTCATAGCCTTTAATAGATTTTCTTCACCATATTAAGCATCCTTATCAAGTAATTATTATGGATAGGTTTAATTGCTTATATAGTTATATGGATCTTAACGTACTCGTGGAGGAAGATACATAATTTAAAATATAAATATTCAAATGTTCCTCATCGGCAAACAATATTAATATGCTCAATCATACGGCATGTAATGATTTAAGCATTCACAATTGTTGACCAATTAGCATATCAATCACATTTTATTTAGTGGTTGTGACAATGGGATTATGTTTGTGATTATATTAGTCCATATGATTATTCTAACAGCATCACCCATATTTCTTGATGTGCTTCAATCCTAGTACAAGGAAGCTAGGATTTACTCTCCTTCATAATTGTGAACATCGAGTTACTAGGATTGTTCAGGAAAAACCCCATATGTGAATCGTGTTAGCTCTGTGTGTTCTCCATGAATATCAGAAAAAATAGATAAAAAAAACACAGTTAACGTTTTGAGATGGATATTTGATATGAATATATTGACATCAAAACCACAAACCTTTTGATTTTGATCAACTACTTCTATGATTTGCTAGCAAGTATTTACAGTTTCTTACGGCCACATTGGTATGAATTTGGTAATTTTGATGATTCTAGAGCAACAAAAACCCCATGGAGTTCGCAGAAGAAATTGCGAAGGAAGCAGATCAATATAATGGATTTAATTTATTAGTTGCTGATCTTTTCTCCATGGATATGGTTTATGTAACCAATAGACTGAAAGGAGAGAACTGCTACGCGACTTCAGTATCACCTGGGGTCCACGTGCTATCAAATGCAAGTCTGGACACTCCCTGGCCTAAGGTGAGCAAGTACTGGTTGCCTACTTGATTACAGTACTGGATAGTACTAGTTGTTTTTCACCTAATAAAAGTAGGGATTTTCACAAGGGATATTTAGGTATATAACCTTAAATGAGATTTCAATTAAATCCATGACCTTCTCATGAGTATAAAGCCATTTTTTTCTTGAATAGGTCATGAGGTCATGAATTTAATTTAAAACTCATTTAAGGTCATATACCTAAATAACCCATTTTCACAAATCACAAATAACTAAGAATGATTTAACATAGCAAAATAAGCTGAGCATGTACCCTATTGATAAGGGTCCACGAGGCCTATTTTGGAAGAGCCTGGGAAGCTAAACTAAGGGGCAGTTTGGTTTAGGCAGGGGAATGAAAATGAAAATTACGGGGAATGAATTTTCATTCCCTCCTAGTTTAACCTGGAATGAAAATTTGGGCTTCTAGGGGAATGGACCCGGTATATTATATAAAACCAAACAATTTCTCTTATTTTCAATCCCATTAATTACTGCTTAATATCTCTAACTAAACACCTCCTAAGACACTTTAGCTTAGCTGCTCTTTGTAACCAAAAAAATAAAAAGAACTACCTTCTAGTGTTTTCTGTAGTTCCCTCTTCTAATATCTGCGATTCTCTGCCCAGGCTCAAAGATTGGAGCATGGTTTTAGAGATCTTTTGGATCAATATTGTGAAAGTGAAATTCCCATTAATGAGATGGTTGATAAGCTGATGGGAAACACTGTTAAAGATGAAATTAGCATGCTTCCTCAGGTCTATGATCCAGAGTTTGAGTACCAGTTGAGTTCTGTATTTGTTGACACAGTAACTCTGAAGGTAAAAAAAAAGTGTTCAGATTCCTTCAGTTCATTCATGATCTCATGATATTTGATCCTGAACATTGCTGATATTCAGGGACGTTATGGTACACGAAGCACCTCTGCCTTGGCTGTGAAAGCAAGTGGTGAAGTATTCTTCTATGAAAAGCATCTGGAAAATGACTCGTGGAAAGAGCAGACAGCAACATACATGATCCAGAAAAATGAACAGTGATCTCATGAATTCTGACCATGAATGCAAAGTTAGCTACATTTACATTTTTCTGTTAGTTGCTTCCCTTGTAGATACTTCTTGTCAATTTTACGTCTATGCTTCCCTTATAGTTACTTCCCATGGAATTTAATGTATAGCTGCCATGAATAATCTCTGTGACCGACACAGAATATATACTTGATACATGTAACAAATGCTAGTTAACGCTATCCGATATTTGCACGACCTTGAAATGATACACTTCTGATTGAAATATCACATTTCCCTCATCCCATATTTATTATCTCATTTGGTATGGGAGTTTAAGTGTGTGTTCTGGGTAAAAAAGAATAATAATAATCAACTTTGAGAATATAACTTCTTGTACTTTGGATGGTATTTGGTTATTTATATGAAAAAGATAGATAAAAAAAAGCAACAGTAACAATTAGTGAAGCAATCAGGTTTGTAATTTTTTATCCATCTCTTCTTAGTGCTCAATATAAGTAATAAAAGGGATTTTTCAGTAATTACAAGTTACATTACATGTCAAAAAATCAATCATTAAACTTGGATACAAAAACCTAGACGAAGTTCACTTTCCAGGTACAAAGTTAGTAGCGTAGGCCCAAGCATTGTTGCTCACCGGGTCTGCAAGGTGGTCAACAAGGTTTTCCAATGGACCCTTTCCGGTCACAATGGCTTGTAGAAAGAACCCAAACATTGAAAACATAGCAAGTCTACCATTCTTGATCTCTTTGACCTTCAACTCAGCAAAAGCTTCAGGATCATCAGCAAGTCCCAATGGGTCAAAGTTCCCACCAGGGTAAAGAGGGTCGTTCACCTCACCCAGTGGTCCACCGGCAACCCGGTAACCCTCAATTGCACCCATTAGGATTACTTGGGTGGCCCAAATGGCCAAGATGCTTTGTGCATGGACCAAGCTTGGGTTACCCAAGTAGTCAAGCCCACCTTCACTAAATATTTGTGCTCCAGCTTTGAACCAGATTGCTTCCCCAAACTTGACACCATTGCGAGCTAAGAGCTCGGGAAATACACACCCTAGAGCTCCAAGCATAGCCCATCTGCTGTGGATGACCTCGAGCTCACGGTTCTTAGCAAAGGTTTCCGGGTCAGCAGATAGGCCAGCAGTGTCCCAGCCATAGTCACCAGGGAAGTCACCTGTGAGGTGAGGTATGAAGGAGCCTCACCGGAGAATGGACCCAAGTACTTAACTCTGTCTGGGCCGTACCATGGGCTGCTTGATGGCACAACTTTTGTGGTGGTTTTTCTCATGGAGACCGTTCCATTACCAACAATTCCCGACGCTGGGAGGATGGATTTCACCACCCTCCCAAAGAAAGGAGTGGAAGAGGGAGATATTGTTGAAGCATCAATAGAAGTTGAAGCTAAGATCACACTAGATGGAAGAAACAAGTGTGGAATCAAAGACTTATTGTGTTGGTTGGTTGAGTTTCATAGGCTGCCTTAAAAGTATATATATACATGTAAGGCACTGGAGAGCCTGATCTATGGAGATATTTATCTCTAATACCATTGGTTGATGGTATTTGATTTGATATCCAGTTGGAATAATAGGTGGATATGTATAAGAAATCTAACAAAAAATATATATGTCAACTGATAAGTTATTTTATATTGAGGACAAAAACTAATGAGCTAATAAGCCATTTGGTTGAGTTGGGCAAAGACTAATGGCTAGAACGGGATGGTCTACAGGTGAGAGTCGTTGTTGATTCATGAACATGAGTTATATTCAATATCAAGTGGATGTAATTCATGGTAGCTTGGGTGGATTGTAGGTATGGAGGGTAGGGACCCTTGTTGATTTCTCACCATGAGATAGCTTCAGAATTATTAAATGGAATTTGAGGAGCATAAACAAACCAAACCAAACAAACCCAGTATATCTCACTAAGAGGTAGGGTCCGGAGGTTAAGACGTACACAGACCTTAACTCTGTCTCAAGAGATAGAAAGGTTGTTTTGGAGAAGGTCCCTGGCTTGTGATAAGGGTTAAGTAACATATTTAGAAAGAACAACTACAAGCGAATTTGAGGAGCAAGAAAACAATAAATAGGAAAAATCAACCTAAAAAACTCCGTAACATGGAAGTTATGTTAGAGCTGCAGGTGATTGTTTTAAAATACATCCAAATTATTATTTCACTGTTAATGAACGACTGAGCATCTGTTTACCCAATTGGCATTACACACATTTGTAGTGTTCTATTCTGCAATCTGTTCACTACATACATTAGCATGATGTTCGTACTTATTATCCAGATGCTAACATGCCATGAGCATAGGATTTGATCTAGTAGGCACAACAAAACAACCAGTAATTCAGGATCGTGCACATGAGTTTGATCTAGTATAATAGAAGCCGCCTCTTTTATATATTAAAAGAATACCTTATGCTCATGAAGTCCATAGAGACCATTTTTGCACCATAGTGATAAGCACAACTTAAATCAATGGAAGCTTAAAGGGATTTCTGGCAGAGAACAACTCTGCTGAAGGATTATATTCAATTGGGAAAATATGGAAGTGATGTTAAAACAGACTCCCCAACACACTGCTATATACATCTATGACTCCACTAACAGAAACAGACCCCTACCACTAGGATAGAGCCATCTGTCAAAAAAGGAAAACAAACATTTTATTTACTTTTTTTTTAACTAAACGGTGACGTATCAATGCCCTCCTCTTTAAAAATATCCTTGACCTCAAGGATTATTATAGGTTGCCCAGATATTAGAGGAGGTAAATCTTGCTTGCAGGTCGTGGAACTCTTCCCATGTGCTATCTTCTATCTCTGAGTTTGACCATTGTACAAGCACTTCAGAAACAACCTTATTCCTTCTGTTCGTCATTCTCTTGTCCAGAATTTTCAGTGGAATTAGACTAAAATCTCCACTTTCTGTCACTTGAGGCAGAAAAGCAGTAGCTGTGTGGTTTCCCAACTTCCTTTTTAGCAACGAGACATGAAAAACATTATGTATTCTTGAGGTATGAGGCAACTCCATTTTGTAAGCTACTTCCCCTATCTTTTCCAGCACCTTGAAGGGTCCGTAATACCTGGTAGACAATTTGTGAAACACCCTCTTGTTCGCAGGTTGTTGTCTGTAAGGTTGGAGCTTTAAATAAACCCAATCACCAATTTCGAATTTCCTTTCACTTCGATGTTTATCTGCCTGCATCTTCATTCTCTGTTGAGCCTTATTGAGATTATCTTTCAATAGTTTAACAACAACCTCTTTATTCCTCAGTAAAGCATCAATGGTCTGGTTTGGAGAATCCTTAGGGTGGTAGTGGACGTAGTTCGGGGGTGGTTGGCCAAATAAAGCTTGATAAGGAGATACTCCAAGGCTGGAGTGGTGTGAAGTATTATACCAATATTGGGCCAAGGGTAACCATTTAGACCACGTGGACGGTGAGTCTAACGTAAAGCACCTTAGGTAGGTTTCCAAACATCTATTAAGCACTTCCGTCTGCCCATGTGTGACTGAGGTTGTGCCATGAGCCTTAAAGAGCTCCTTCCAGAAATTGCTCAAGAAGAGAGGGTCTCTATCCGAGATGATTTTCATAGGCATGCCATACAACTTGGAAACATGATCTAGAAAACTTTGGGCCATAACAGCAGCCTTGTACGGATGTTTTAGACCAATAAAGTGCCCAAATTTGCTCAATTTGTCCACCACTACTAGAATAGTAGTGTACCCTTGAGATTTCGGTAACCCTTCAATGAAGTCCATAGAAATGACTTCCCAGAACTTATTTGGAATTTCCAAAGGCTGGAGTAACCCTGGGGAGGCAGAGGTGTCGTACTTACTTCGTTGGCAAATCTGGCATTCACGGACAAAATTTCTGATATCAGCTTGTAATCCCCTCCAATAGATAGAGTTAGTGATTCTTTGGGTTGTAGCATGTATTCCTGAGTGACCTCCCATGGGGCTAGCATGAAAAAACTCCAACAACTCATGTTTAAGGGTTGGATCGTCCCCCACTACCAATCTGCCTTTTCTCATCAAACCATCAGCTTCTAACGAATATTTTGGGTTCGAAGAAGGACCCTTCTTTAAGACATCCAACAACCTTGTAACTTGCCGTCCCTGACCACACTTTGCTTTATTCTTTCCTGCCATTTCGTAGAAATGCTCGAGATAGCTAAGCAGGTGGCTAAAACACTATCTGAATGTCGTCGTGATAAAGCATCCGCAACTATATTCTCCGATCCCTTAAGGTATTGCACTGTATACTGAAGACCCATCAACTTGCTTAACCATTTCTGAAGGGTTGGATTACATTCCTTTTGCTCTAACAGGTGCTTTAGAGCCTGGTGATCAGTTTTGATGATGAAGGGTCTCCCTAAAAGGTACCCTCTCCATCTTTGAATTGCCGCCACAATGGCCAATAACTCCCTCTCATACGTTACCAACTGCAAGTGTTTAGGCCCCAAAGCTCTACTGAAAAAAGCTATGGGATGTTTCCTTTGGGTGAGGACTGCTCCAATCCCAATTCCCGATGCATCGGTTTCAATCGTAAAAGGCTCTTCAAAGTTTGGAAGTGCCAATACGGGTGTATGGGCCATGGCATTCTTAAGTGCACTGAAAGTTTTGTCTGCCTCCAAACTCCACCCAAAAGCTCCTTTCTTCAATAGATCGGTGAGGGGTTTAGCAACTTTCCCATAATCTTTAACAATCTTCTATAGTAACCTGTTAACCCGAGGAACCCACGCAATTCCTTAAGGGTTTTGGGTGTAGGCCAACTGAGCATATCATCGATCTTCTTCGGGTCAGCCTTTACTCCTTCCACACAGATTACATGCCCCAGATAATCAACTTGATTACTAGCAAAAGTGCATTTAGACAACTTAGCGAATAGCGATTGTTTTCGAAGGCTCATTAAAACAATCGATAGGTGCTCTAAATGCTCTTGCCAACTGTTGCTGTAGACAAGTATGTCATCAAAGAAAACTAATACAAATTTTCTGAGGTAGGGCTTAAAGACAGAATTCATAAGATTTTGAAAGGTAGCGGGAGCATTTGATAAGTCGAACGACATTACCATGAACTCGTACAATCCCTCATGGGTTCTAAAAGTTGTTTTCCCGATATCGTTATCATTCATCCGCACCTGGTGATAGCCACTTCTCAGATCCAACTTCGAGAAAAAACACGCCCCGTATAACTCATCAATCAGCTCTTCTACAACGGGAATTGGAAACTGATTTTTGATCGTTAGTTGGTTCAACCTTCGATAGTCTACGCAAAACCTCCAGCTACCGTCTTTCTTTTTAACTAGCACCACTGGTGATGCGAACTCGCTACAGCTAGGTCTGATCACACCGTTGTCCAACATCTCTTGTACTAATCCCTCGATTGCATTCTTTTGTAAAGCTTTATATCAACCAGATAAGTATCTGATCGACCACCAGCTCAACTTGAATCCGTGTCCCTTCCTCCAATTCCTTGATTGTTTGACTATCTCCTTCGAGTTGTACGATTTTCCCTTGTCACCAAAATTTCATAACTCTGTCTTCGAAATTGCAGCTGATATTTCCCAACGTTGACAACCAATGTATGCCTAAGACCATTCCATATCCTCCTATCGGCATTACGAAAAAATCATCGTTGAACTCTACTCCTTGAATAATCCAGTTCAACTTCTTGATCGCATATTGGACCAGCAATTTGAAGCCATCGGCTACCGTTACATTCATAGTCTTAACGGGAATGAGCGCCAACCCGAGTCTCTTGGCCAAATTCAAGTCAATGAAATTGTGGGTGCTGCCACTGTCCACTAACATGTTTACCAGTTGTTTCTTCACACGACCCGCGAGTTGCAAAGCCTGCATACCCGATGAACTAAGCAAGGCATGAATCGATATCGACATATCTTCGGTTATCCCCTGCCTCTCATTAGTTGGGACCGTTTCTTCGGTATTTTCTAGTTCATAAAAGTCTTTCGTTACTTCAGGACTAATGAGCATATAAAGCCTCCCGGTTTTGCATTTATGCCCCGCTACATACCGTTCGTTGCAATAGAAACATTGATTGTTCTTCCTCTTCTCATCGTATTCTTTCTTGGTGAGCTGCTTAAATTGGGTAAGTTTGCTGTTTAGGTTTACTGAGGGGTTGGTATGGGTTGTGAAATTGGGTTTTTGGTTAATGGAGTTGGTATTGTTTTGTGTCTGGTTATAGGTATTGTAAGGTGGGTTGGTTTGGGATGATGTTGGAAAGAATTTTGGAGCAGGGAGTAAAGTAGGAGCAGGTGAATTCAGTTGGGGCTGATTTGAAGTGGTGGTGATTCTAGCATTAGTTGCTAATTCTCCACTGGAATCTGGTGGTTTTGGCGGTTCTAGACCCCAAAGTGAGTAGTAAGCCCCCTCTTGAATTTTGGCTAGTTTCGTAGCCTGATTTATGGTTTGAGGATCTAACAGTCGAACGGTGTGGAGAATTTCATTTGGATGTCCTCCAAGGTACAGATCCAACAATAGCTCAGATGGTATATCAACTTGATTTCTCAATGCATTAAAATCATAGTTGTATTTACTCACAGAAGAGGTCAATTTAAGATTCCTGAGTTCTATCAACGGCTTAGAGACAATACCTTCCACAAATTGCTCATAGAGTTCTTCTAAATACCGTTGCCAACTGATGTTCTTTGCTGCTTTGCTGCTTTGCTGCTTTGCTGCTTTGCTGCTGGTTCTTCATAAATCCCTGGTGCCACTGTAACACCCTCCCTTTCAGATGAATGGCCACTAATCGGATCTTCATATCCTTTGGGTCTCATGTAACTCGAAAAACTGGCCACATTTGTAGTGCCAATCCTTAAATCCATCACCATTGAATGAAGGAAACTCTAACTTGGTCATTCGGTTCACTAGTTGGTAACCTGGGTTTGTGACGGGTGGGGTGAAGAACGTACCTCCAGAATCTCCTTGTTTTGAGCCTGCTCCATCAGAGTAAGCAGACCCAGACCCAGACCCAGACCCAGACCCAGACCCAGACCCAGACCCAGACCCAGACCCAGACCCAGACCCAGACCCAGACCTTTGCTCTTACGATTATGGTAATCGTTGATCAGGAATTTGACACCCTCAGCCAAATCGGGCAATCCTTTCAACGAATCATGTATTAGGTTAGTTACCCCCTTCAGATCCATAATACTATTTTGTAATTGCTTGAGAGATTCATCGTGAGTGGCCAAACGATGTTCAATTTCTTCATTCCTCTCCATCAGTTGATTGTTGGTGTATCGTACCATTCACAACACTCAGGATAGTAGGCTCTGATACCACTGATAAGCACAACTTAAATCAATGGAAGCTTAAAGGGATTTCAGGCAGAGAACAACTCTGCTGAAGGATTATAATCAATTGGGAAAATATGGAAGTGATGTCAAAACAGACTCCCCAACACACTGCTATATACTTCTATGACTCCACTAACAGAAACAGACCCCTACCACTAGGATAGAGCCATCTGTCAAAAAAGGAAAACAAAACATTTTATTTACTTTTTTTTTTACTAAACGGTGACGTATCACATAGTCAGACACATTATAAGATCTTACCAAATTTTTCTTGGGTTAAGAAACTTTCATTTTTATTTTTGAACTCCATCCTCATGAACACCACCATGCCACTTCCTTGGTGAGGGTGCCCCGAGACAGCCTCGCCAAGGGCTACTTAGCTCACTGGCCGTCTAAAAACTGATTAAAGAATCTTACTTTTCGGTGTATTTTCATGTTTTTACCCCCTGCGCGCCCCCCGGGGGGTGCTGTTTTACACCAGAGAGGTCATACTTCCAATTGAAACCTCATTCAAGGTCATTTAACCAACGGACCCACATAGCCAATCTCATCCAACAAATTTTTTGACTTTACTATGTTTCTATTTTTGTTAATTCAAGTATTATATGCTTGTTAGTCAGGGGAAACAAAGAGCACTCTTCCTAATTATAGTTAGCTAACAAAAATAAGGTAAAATGGCGACCGAAATCAGATATTCAAATTTCAATTAATAAATTATTAATAATTCACAAGCTATATATATATATTCATACACTTTTGATTTAATTTCACTTTCCAGGAACAAAGTTTGTGGCATAAGCCCAAGCGTTGTTGCTGACCGGGTCAGCAAGATGGTCGGCAAGGTTCTCCAATGGACCCTTCCCGGTCACGATAGCTTGTACGAAAAACCCAAATATCGAGAACATGGCGAGTCTACCATTCTTGATTTCCTTCACCTTCAGCTCAGCAAAGGCCTCTGGATCATCTGCAAGTCCCAATGGATCAAAGCTTCCTCCCGGGTAAAGTGGGTCCACCACCTCCCCAAGTGGCCCACCCGCCACTCTGTACCCCTCAATCGCACCCATCAAGATTACTTGCGTAGCCCAAATTGCTAATATGCTTTGCCCATGAACCAAGCTTGGGTTACCCAAGTAGTCAAGTCCTCCTTCACTAAAGATCTGTGCTCCAGCCTTGAACCATACGGCTTCACCGAACTTGACGCCATTGCGGGCTAAGAGCTCGGGGAACACACACCCAAGAGCTCCAAGCATAGCCCATCTGCAGTGGATCACCTCGAGCTCACGGTTCTTAGCAAAGGTTTCAGGGTCGGCAGATAGACCAGCAATGTCCCAGCCATAGTCACCAGGGAACTCACCGGTCAGGTATGAAGGAGCCTCACCGGAGAATGGACCCAGGTACTTGACTCTATCTGGACCGTACCATGGGCTGCTAGATGGGGCAGCTTTTGCGGCGGTTTTCCTCATGGAGACCCTTCCGTTTCCGGCGACCCCAGATGCAAACGGAACAGGTTTTACCGCGTGTCCGGTGTAAGAGGAGGAGAGGGCCATTGTTGAAGCAACCATAGGATTTGTAAGCTAAGATGAAGGTGGGGTGAGTTCCTTAGGTGGGTGAAACTGCATATATATACAAGTTAGGGACTCTGAGCTGTCTGTGCTCCCATTGGTTGACGATATTTTCGTGGATCCTGTCCAAGTGGCATGTAAAGGTGGAGACTGTCAGAATCTATTGAGATACTTGTAACCAATAGGCAACTGACACATGTGATTTCATCTTATCCAACACATGAATTCAGACAAAAATGGTAAATAACTATGAGCCATGAGTGTGGGGGTGGGGTTTGAACTGTTTGCAACCATGTAGATTGAATAATCATTAGGTTCATGAAAGCTAGAAACCAATGGCACAAACTCTCATATTTTGGTTTACAGCCACACCAAAAGTCAAATGTGTTGACTCTTATTTAAAGAAACTTTAAAAGCAGATCAAATTTACATATATACCAACTTATTCTGACAAATTATATAAACTTTATACTTTCGTGACTTTTGATTATTGACAAACATTTAAAGTCGTGTTGTGTCTTAATATCTTACTTGATGTGCTAAAAGTTATTTTTTTATTTGAAGAATGCTTGTGACGTAATTGAATTGTGGTGTTTAAATTACAAAGATCGAATTATCGTGAAATACATCCAAGTGCACAAAGTTCAAACAGTTAGAACCCAATTCGAGAGCATGGTGCTCCATAACCCAGATAAATTACTTTTGGGGAAGTGTGTTACTAAAATTATTCGAGCTTCAATGAGAATCCGAGTGACTAAAATTTAAAATGAATGGGATTTTTATAAAGAAAAAGGTATTGCAAAATTTAAAAAAAATGAATTTTATAAAATACAAATCTTTTTATAGAAAGTTGGATGCTTTCAAATATTTGTGTTTATAGCTGAAAATGATTTAAGAAATGGTTATTTGTTACCATTTTGATATAAAGTTTTTGACATTTAGAACAAAACAAAAATACTGTATGGCAGGATTTTTATAATGTGTCAAAAGTTGTCCAATCATTTTGATGGAAAAGTTTTCAAAAGTTTTTCCTTTGAAGTATTCCAGACATTGCATGGACACAATCTAGATGTTTACGTTAGACAAAATTAGATTTTGCAGTTTGACTCACTGTATTGTTCACTGTATTGTTCATATATCAGATCTCAAGGAAAACCAAATTCCAACATCAGAATGATGGTCAATTCAAACATCCACAAACCTCTAAAGTTAATTTTTTTTTTGTAACACTCCAATATTTGGAAAGGGCGACCAAATTAAAATTTTCGTTATAACATCAAAGTCGATACAACTTATCCCGAAACCTTTTTATAATTATATACAAGGATACCATAAAGTCAAAGTCAACAACTTAAAATCTATATCCGAACGAAACTAGATTAAGTCCGGTGTTGTAATAATTCTCACCAAAAGCCGCTATCTCCAACGATACGAAAATGTCGCAAAGATTCCAGTCGTCCATGAGTCTCAAACTAGCACTCAACTTTGCTCAAGTATCGCTAATACCCCCTCCCCCAACGAAGACCTGATGCACATACTGACAAATAGAAAGGGTTAGACATAACGCCTAGTGAGTTCAAACAGTTTTCATCATTAATATAAAATGGTAAAACTTAAATAATGTTATTTAAATAACAATTTCCAAAATGAAACGTGTTAAATATAAAAGCGACTGCTTTCCCAAAACTTACCATTTTATTGATGAAAACTCATTAATAAGATCACCCATTTTACATGAAACTAAAACTCAATACTAACACAAGATATAAATAAAGTTTGATATTCGAATGTCGGAAACATGAATAAAACTCAAGTATCCAAAGCAACAAAATGTTAGTAATAAACGACATCTGAAACATCAAATCATGGGTACATTCTGTACCCAAAACAACACCAAAAACATGGATAAATATCATATCCAAAACACACATTTCGGTGGAGGGGGGAACCTGATTCCATTGAATGTGACGGAACACAAAAGTAAGCCACATATCTATGTTGTATGAGTTTCACAACGGATCAGTGGTCATTGATTTCAAACACCCACGATCTATAGCTTAATGAGTCATTAATTAGTTCAACCATTCACGATCAATAACTTAACGGCTCCTCAAGTTCAACCACCCACGATCTATAGCTTGAGATCTCCAAAGATACTAGTTAAGCTTGCTCATAAGAAATTACATTATGTTGGTTAGTGGACGATGCCCGACTAAGAACCCACATCATATTGCCTATGAAGACACAATGCCTATTTCTCACTATAATAAGGGAATGTTCATCCATAGGGCTGTAAATGAACCAAACGAACATGAACGAAGGCATGTTCATGTTCGTTTGTTTAACTTAACCGAACAAATGAACGAACACGAACACGAACACGAACGGTAACAAATGAGCGAACACGAACGATGTTCGTTAAAAAAATTTGTTCGTGTTCGTATATGTTTGTTCATTAAGATCTTAAACGAACGTAAATGAACAAACATAAATGAACATGAACGAACGAACACAAGATGAAAAAAACAACCACCATTAATCATCATTTCACTCCTAAAAAGTAACATAACAAAATGAAAAACCGGGTAAATTTAGGAGGGATAAAAAAAGAAGAGTAATTTGCAAGTTTGGTCCCTATGGTTTGTTATTTTTCTTGGTTGGGTCTCTACAAAATTTTTATTGTAAGAAAACCCTCGTGGTATGCAAAAGTGCTTGGTTTGAGTCCCTGAGACTAACGGATATTAAATTCTAGCCGTTACTCTTGATTTAATTATTAATTTATTAATAATCATTATATATATGTTAATATCTTACTATAAAGAGAGAAACCTTTCTTCTTCCTCGTCGGGTTGCCCTTCCATTGAAACCTTCTCCTTCTTTCATATCCAACTTCTCGTTTCCCTCTCTCTCCCATATATGTAGTTTTCCGGCAAAGTGAGAATCACGGGAACCTAATCTACCGACCTCTCATTCAAACTTGCGACCACCACCAACCAGCCGCCGACCCTCTGTTGCCGCAAACGAAAATACCTAAAACTAACCCGATAGAAACTTAGCCTTGCGATCCTCTGGCATTCAACAAGCGAAGGACCATATTGTTGTCGGTAACCATGCAAGAAGACCCCCTTCGTTTATACGTCTCTAGTTCCTCACAACTAGAGGTCTCCACCCCTGTCTTCGGTTCCTTTTTTCCTCATCTGCAAATCGAATCGTCGAGCAACCATGATAATTTGAGGTTATAATTTGTTGGGTGCTTATTTGGGAGAATCACAACTACCTTTCAAGATATTGAACTTGCAGGCCTCCAAATGAAGTTGTGAGTTGGTTCAAGTTTGATTTTTATTAAGGGTTTGAGTTTGATTTTGATTTAAGGTTTAAGTTTGATTTAGGAATTAAGTTTGAGTTTGATTTAGGGTTTAACATGTTTGTGTTTAATAATTGTAATTATGTTTTGGATTTTTGGAAGTGATCAACGATTTTTGTGATAATCAATTTGTTTTGGTTTGAGTATTTATTGTATACTTATCAGGTGATGGTGGTGATGAACAAAGAAGAGAAAGAGAAAGAGAAAGAGAAAGAGAAAGAGAAGGACAAGGGTTAGTGTGTTAAAAAGAGGGAGTGACCAAAAGGACAATAATACCCTCATGTGCAAGTGACATGAGCGGGTTTAACAGGAGGGAAGTTAACGGATTTAGTTTCAAGGACCAAAACAAGCATTTTTGCATACTACACGGATTTTCTTGCCATAAAAATTTTGTAGGGACCCAAACCAAGAAAAACAACAAACCACAGGGGCTAAATTTGCAATTTACTCAAAAAAATTCAAATTTAATTCAATTAATGATTTTACATATTAATATCAGAGTTAATTACATGATTGGTCCCTGTGGTTTATTGGTTTTAACACTCTATGTAACACCCTCAATTTGGTAAGAGCAATTAATAAAAAAATTCGATATAACATCTAATAAAGGCAACACATATTCCTAAAATATCCAAACTCAATAAGCCTCAAAACATGATTCGATGAATAACCTCAACAATTACAAACTCTATATAAGGACTACATTGAATTCGAGTGTAACTCACTCCAAATACAATTGCTCTCTTCAACCTAATGCAGAAGACTTCATCAAGATTTGCATTCCTCGAGTTCACAACTAGTACTTCTCTCTTCACTATGTTACTAGTATTATCCCCAACCGGAACCTGTTGCACATGCCGACAAATAAAAAGGTTAGGCTAAAGCCTAGTTAGTTCAAAAGTTTTACCATAAGGATAACTACATTTTTAAAAGGGGGGAATACAACTTAAATCACAGTTTTTCAAAATGATTTACTTAAGTAAGGGAATGACTCATTTTCCAATAATATGCATTTTCGAAGATGAACATTTCAATACAAAATACTCTTTATAAAATGATGCATCCCAAAACTCACTTAAACAAGGGTAGAATCGACTTCCAATTTATGAAAACATGAATAATATTGTTGGTCCCAAATAGCAGTAAGTAAATAAGAAAAGTATTGTAGAAGGGCGGGTTGAATACAATACACACAATTTTTCACTTAATTTAATTCTTATTGATTTGAAATCAAGAGTTACACATAGAAAACTTTTGATTGTTACGGAAGAGAACAAATGAATCTGCTCAAACAATCTAACGCTATGAGAAAATGAAGAACACTTGTAAAACACTTAGAAAACAATAAGAACTTCGTAGAGAGAAGATTGCCAGACACTTAGAGAACTTGAAGGTTGTAGAATTGGTGATCTTACATGTTGAACCATCCTCCATATTTATAGTGTCTTATGCATTAAATGCATGTGACACCTGTTGAGCAAATGATGGATACAGGTGTTCAGCAAGGTACATGATGTACCTTTTGTCTTGAGGTGTTTTGGCTTGAAGTGTTGACCTGTAGAGGATGTGGAGACCTTTCCTTAAAAGAGTGTAAAATACAAAACATACTTCTTCTGATCTTCGGATGATGTCCACGTCAATGCAAGATATCACAAATATACTTTGTCAGAAAAGTACAATGTGTATGAGAGAAATCTTCGGGCTTTGAAGATTGAGAAATCTTCGGCTCCTGAAGACAGAGGGGTCTTCGGCTCTTGAAGACTGATGGATCTTCGGCTCCTGAAGACTTGAGATCGGCACCATCCTGGCCAATGGTGTTGATCAAGTAGGCATACTTGGCTTTAGGTTGAGGAGTCTATCTTCAATCCGCTTTGAGAGATATTCTCTTTCTTTGTCTTCTTCGACTGATCTTCGACTTCACCGAACATTTGTATAGAAACCAAGCTGCTAAAAGAACCTCAAAATATTCTAAGTATGATGATATAAAATGGAAGATCGGGAGGTCATCTTCAAATCTTCAGATGACCCAACAATCTCCCCCTATTTGAGGATGACATCCATACTTAGGAATAAAAGGAAGAGTATACTGAATAATTCATTTTGACCCATTTTTACTCTTTTTGGGTTCTTTTCACATAGTTTTTTTTTGGTATTAGGATTTATAAGTATATCCGACATTTACAAAAGAATAAAGGAATGAAGTATATCTGTTCAAACTGAATAAGAAGAAAATGCACTTGTATTAAATAATATGACTTAACAAAGCAAAAGTTACAAGTACATAGGTAAGATAGAGCATTGCTTCACTCCTTCTTCTGTCTTTTATGAAGTTCACCCATAATGTCATGTCGAAGAAATGCAACTTGAGAATTAATGGGGATAAGAGAGAGAATGGCTACCAGAAACTTGGTGTCAGCAATAGATATTTCTTCATGTCCGAAGAATCTTCGAGTTTCCTTCTCATCTAGGAAATAAACTCCTTTGAATGGACTCCCTATCGTAGTGCCTGGAGGCAAGGGCGGACCGCATGGTACCTTCAGATTCAGATTTTGAGTATTGGGAGTTATTCCTTTGGCAGCCAGATCCTTGAAGATGTGTTGTTTGTCAGAATGAGAGATTTATGGAGCGGAGGAGAAACACATCTTCTTTAGAACCTCAACTTGGACTTCTTCATCATGTGAATGCTTGTACTTCTTGCCAATGTTCTTCATTCTCTCTAGAAGACTGTTCAGAGACTTTTTGACCGAAGGCTTGTGTCGACTAAGGGACTTAGATAAAAGTTCAGAGATTTCATACCATTAAGAAATTCCATAGTCGTCCAGATCATAGAATCTGGTTGCCTGCTGAGAGTTGTCTTCTCTGCGGATGACCATTCTGACATCTATCTCTGATTGTTTGGAGGTGCCAAACTTTACTTCAACAATTTTAGATTTCAACTTTCGTCCCATCAAAGTTTTTTGGTACCATAGAATGTCATCAGAATCAAGCTCAACTGCCTGCTGGATTTCAACTTCAGGAGGAGGTTGAAGCTTTAGCCGATCAACTTCACAAACAAAGGCTTTTAGAGCAACAGTCTTTTGTTGTTGGGATATCAAGGCTTCTTCATCAGCAGATAACTTTTGTTAGAGCATAAATATGTTGGATACAAGATCAAGAAGATAAAAGTCAAGGTTTAAGAAGTCAAAGCTGAAGAAAGTCAACTCTATAGTGAAAGTCAAAGTCTTTGTAATAAAAGTCAAAATCAACATTTGTATTAGTTTTTGTTTCCTTGTTATTTTAGTTGTAGGTATAAATAGTTTCCTTTCCTTTGTAATTAGTAGTCAACAGAAGTGAAGCATATTATCAGTTGTATTTTAGAGTGAGAAATTTGTTGAGAGAGAAAGAGTGTTCTAGAGAGAGAAAGTTTGTAATCTTGTGATTTCTTGAAGTAAATCAATCAGGTAATTGAATCATATTGTTTGATTGTTTGTTATTAGAAACTAGATCTAGGGAATAACAATTGGTATTAGAGAGATCCAAAAGTGAAATAAGATCAAGAAAGTATTCGTCATTGTGTTCTTCGGTGTCCAGAACTGATTTTGAGTTTTTGTGCGATTTTGGACTTGTATTTGATTAGGATTTGTTCGAAAAGAGTAATAGATTGAGTTTGTATAGAAAGATTTCAGAATAGCACTGTAATAGACTTGTAATTTTGGATTTAGTCGATATTTTTGTTCACGAGTTCTTGACACTGTGTTCGAATCAGAATGTATTGTTTTGTGTTTTTATTTGAAATTCTTGTATTGTAATATGTTCTTGGGTTGATTTCGAAGATTTCTGCAAAATTTCAAGTCAATTGGAAAAGGTTTGGTTGACAAACAGATGGAAAAATCAAGATTTGGTTCGACTTTCTGAAGAACGCGGTAGATCTTCAAAACGCGCAAGTTCGTCGAACAAACGCGCAAGACTCATCCGCAAGAACGCGCAAGTCGAAGGGAAGATTTTGGTCAAAACGCGCAAGTAACAATTAGCGAGTTCTAGAAACACGCTAGTTGAAGTCTGCGAGTTTGGAAAAGTTAGAAATTTTTCTAAGGACCAGAACGCGCACGTAGTGGTTAGCAAGTTCTACAAACGCGCTAATCGAAGGGTGCGAGTTTGAAGAAGAACAGTGATCTGCGAGTTCATTCGACGTGCGAGTTTGAAATTTCAGGAAAAAGTTCTAAGTGTTGGAACGCGCAAGTATAGATAGCGAGTTTGTTCAAAACGCGCAAGCATCGACGAGCGAGTTTTGGAAACGCGCATGCCTCAGTTAGCGAGTTTCGTCATGAATAGTAATCTGCGCGTTTAGGCGTTAGCGAGTTTCAAAAGGAATAGTCACTTGTAAGTTTCAGCATCAAGCGAGTTTTAGCTATCTGCGAGTTTTTCAGAACACGCAAGCTTTAGCGTGCGAGTTTCACAAACGCGCAAGCCTTAGTCTTGCGAGTTCTATAGGGACCCCCGTGCTAAGTCTGCGGAGGGGGACAAAATTCTGATTGTGATCAAAATTTCTGATTTTATATTTCAAGTTTTCTGTATTTTCTTGATTGTTTCATTTGGACTAACGATCAGTTTCTAGTTTCTTATTGCATATATTTCTCAAACAGGTTTTATCAAGATGACTTCTAAAGATGCACTTTCCATTGGCACTGATGTCAAGCCTCCTGTTCTGTTCAAAGGAGAGTACGAACAGTGGAAAGACAGATTCCTTGATTTTATAGACAGACATGCAAATGGAGAGAATATTATGCTGTCTATCACAGAAGGTCCTATGGTACCAATCACGATTCAAATACCTGATGATGACTCGTCTGATAGTGAAGATGGTACTGAGGAAAGAGATCAAAAGATGAAAACAGTGGCAGTGGATATTTCTCAGTATTCTGAAGAACAGAAAAGTCGATACAAAGCAGATAAACAAGCAAGATCCTTACTTCTTCAGAGCATTCCGAATGAGATCTACATCAAGATTGATAGTTACAAAGCAAATGCTAAGAAGATGTGGGATCAATTGTAAAAGATGATGATGGGATCCAAGGTCGGGAATCAGATGAAAGTGGCTAACTGCATCAACAGTTATGAAGAATTTAAAGCCTGGAAGATACTTATGAACGGTTTGTCTTGCTTCTGAATGAACTGACAAAGAACAAAGTGAAAAAGAAGCAGCTGGAGAATAATGTCAAATTCCTAAGTATCCTACAACCTGAATGGAAGAAGCATACGCGTAGGATGAAACAAATGAAGGATCTGAATGACATACCGTTACATGAGGTTTATGAGACTTTGAGGCAGAATGAAGAAGAAGTGGAAGAGAAAAGAGCTGAGAAAAAGAAGGCAGAAAAGGTTCCCGATCCTATTGCATTGATAGCCAGAGAGAAAAAGAAAGAAAAGAAAGAGAAGAAGAAAAAGAAAAAATGCTTACAAGTTCTGAGTCTGAATCTGAATCAGATGGTGATGATGGAGAAAGTCTGAAACAAGCCATGCTTTTACTGACCCGTGCATTTCAAAAGAAATTCTACAAGAAGCCGGGATCAAATTCTCAAAGGTATTCTTCATCAAGTTCAAAGAATCATGAGCACCGAGAAAGGGTGGAAGGAAGGAGATATGAAGATAACAAATATGTTGTGAAGAAACCTGATGAAAGGAAGAAGTTCATGAATGACTACACTGTTGCAGAAAAGCCAGCAAGTGATCCAGTCAAATGCTACAACTGTGGCAAGATTGGTCATTTTGCAAAAGATTGTCGAAAGCCAAAAGTTCGTAATTCTCAGTATTATCAGAACAAACTTCTTTTGGCCAAACAACAAGAAGCAGGCATTGCTTTAATGGCGGAGGACGAATTTTGGCTGGATCATTCAGAAGGTGAAGAGGAAGAGAAGGAAGAAACTGCTCATATCTGTGTTATGGGAAAAGAAGTGAAGTATGATGAATCAGACGATGAGACAGCTGATGAGGTATTAAACTTAACTGAAAAAGATTTTGTAACTAAAATGGAAACTATGATGGTTGAGCTTAATGATCTTCAAGTAAAACTGAAGAAAGAAAAAGACAGAGTTGCTAAAAGAAACAATAAGATCTTTGAACTCAATAAGTCTGTTATTGGGAACAAAGATCTGATTAATTCTTTACGTAAGTCTGCTTCTGATTCTAAATCTAAAGTAGATTGTTTTGAAAAGAAGATTTCTGACTTTGAAGTTAAAGTTTCTAAATATGAGTTTGAGAAGAAAGAATCTGCACTAATTGTTCATAAACTGTAGGTTGAGAACAAGCTTTTGAATAAGAAGGTAAATGGTATGGAAGCCAAACTTTACTCAAGAGGACAAACAGATCAAACCATTTTTCTTAATGCACCTGATGAAGAGGCTGATGTTAAGGAAAAATGGGGACTTGGTTTTAAAAACCCCCATTACTTAAAGAAAGCCATCAGAAAACAACCAGCATTATATAATTTTGATTTTCTTGCTTGTGCTGGTAAACATACTCATTTAAAACCCAAATTTGTTACCAAATTACCGGAAGAAGTTGAGACCAAAGAAACTGAAAATAGAAAGAATGTAAAGAAAATTCAACTACCATTTAACTATGCAAAGTTAAATGATAGTTATCTTTTAGAAACACCAAAAGTTCTTTCAAATGATTATTTTGCTAGTTATTCTGTTTTTGAGATGAAGGCAAAACCTGCAATTGCAAAGGTTTATGTTCCTCCACTCATTCTTGAAAGCAAAATAGTTGAGTTGGAAAATGTTTTATCATTCTCAAGAGATACCAACTTTTCAACAGTGGCTTTGACAAACGAGCCCAGAAAAAGTTGGAGCTCACAAAACTAGGCACTAACCGCCCGATGCTGGCGGTTTGCTTCCTGAATATCTGCGATAAGTTCGGAGGAAAGGATGTAGCAGGAGGGTCCCGTGGGGCAGCAGAGGCCTGAAAACGGGTAGGCGTCAGTAGATGATGAGGAAGTACCCGTGATGACTCTTCAGATGGCACATGAAGTTGGTGAAGAAAATCATCGGCTGCAGGTGATCGTGGTGATGAAGGTGATTCATCAGAGGAGCTACCCTCAGGATAGGTAGCCGTAGGAGAAGAAGAGCTATCTGGAGAATGTGGAGGAGAGCGGTAGGCAGAGGTACCGTGAAATAAGCCAAATACCGTGAAATACCCTTAACACTAGCCTTGGGTAAGACCAGTGTCTCACTGGGCGGTGCATAAGTATCGACCATTAATTGATCGGGTGATAGGCCGTGCAGTGAGAAGTCAGAGCCTTGGTTCGGGGAGAAGACCAAGTCATCCTCATCCCCTGAGGAGAGGGGGGAGGAAGGAAGGTGAGGGTCCCCTAAAATCTCACGTGCATCCTTTGAAGAGGATACAGAGGAGGTGGCAGTAGGTGTAGCAGATTCCCCGGGCCCAGATGGGACAATTTCAACACCTGCCGATTGTGAAGAATCGGTGGGTGGAGTATGTGGGGTGGCCCTAGAAACCTTCCTCGTTCTTTTGGGAGAAGAGGGAGGGGAAGAGGTAGAGTGTCTCCGCTTTGAGGTATGGAGAGTGACCTGGGTAACCACCGAAGGTTTTTTCGGTGGTAGAGTCACTTTGGCAAGTGCGACAGTGCCTGTAGCTTTTGAGGAGTGAGTGCTAGCAGGCTTCACTAGGGAGAGGGAAGAAGGGTCCACTACAGAGGAGGGACCTTGGGACACCGGAGTGTCCTTGGTTTCTCCCCACTGTAGATCGGGAGAATTGATGAAAGAGATCATACCTGGGAGGAGAGGATTGTCAGTCGCCAAGGGACCCCGTTTGAGAAGGGGTCTTGCCACAAGTGGGGCATGGTAATCATATATGACCCGATGGTCCACCTCAATTGCATCAACAAGTAAATTGTTGATTATAAGCCAGATGAACCACGGGTAAGCAACATGCGGTCGCTTAGGCGGTGTGATGACAGTAATCAACTCATGAAAGAAATACTGAGCATAATCGATTTTACGTTGAAACATGATAGCATGGGCTAGTTGAGTAAGGTAGGATGGGCATTGATCATGCCCACCAGTTTTCTTACTCAGGCAGAAAATAACATGAGAGAAAAAGAAGTTCCAGATACCTCCCATATGCCTGCGTAGAAGTGTGCCATGACCCTGATCATTTTCGCCATGAATATAGTTCAAGGCCTCAACCACCTCATCATGCTCGGTGCCAAGAGGGAACGCGTCGTAAGAATCGTAGGATGGAAGGTCAAGGGCCCGCCTAACGTCTTCGACACCGAAAGTGATGTCCGGTGATGTCGGGTCCAATAGAATAGAAGCGGAGACCTTATTGGATTTTGCATCGTAAACACATGCGAGCCAAAAATTACCAATGAGCATTTTGCTCATTTTTGGCGGGTTTTTTGTCAACGCAAACCGAAGAGGTGATTTTTGAAGAAAGGGAGAAATGAGATTGAATTCCTTATGGTTGGGATCACACTCCAATCGTGCAACATGGTTGCATGGATTGAAGACGAGATCCGTAAAAGAGGTGGGAGGAGGAGGGGGCATATTTTTCTTGGTAGCCTTGGAAGAAGGAGATGTAGAGGAAGCCATGAAATATAAGAGAAAAGAGAAGAGAGAGAGTAGGAAAGGTGGTAATGGTGAGGAATAGCAAAATGGGTAGTATTTATAGATGGAACGGAGGAGATTTGAATTTTGAAAAAGGAGGTAATTAGGGGAGAGATAATAGGGATTGGAAGAAAGGAAGGATTTGATGGGATATATGGGGAAATTATGGGGAAGAGAAAAGATATGGAAAAAATTGGGTGAGATATGGTAGGAGGTGTAAGAAAAAGAAGGAAGAGATGGGATGGGTTAGGGGAGAGTCTTGGGAAGTGGGGAGGATTGGAAAAAGAAAGGGAATGAGAGTAGGGTAGAAAAGGACAAAAAAAAAATTAAGAGGGGAGGGGGATCGGCCGAAAAAAATGAGGGAGGGGGGGGGAGTGAGGAAACGGCCAAAAGGATGGAATTGGGGGGGGGGTGTTCGATCGAGGGTGGTAAAGGGTAAGGGGTGTGGTTTGTGAGGTGCTACCGAAGAGAGGGGGTTATAAGGGGATGTGTGGCTTCGGTGGGTGTGGTAGTGGTTGGGGGTTAAGGCCGAAGGGGGGAAGGGAGTTTCGGCTAGTGATTGGGCCGAAGGGTTTGGGTTCGGTGGCTTAGAGGGGAGGTCGAAGGTGGGGTTTTCAGTTTGTAGTGAGAGGGTGGGGGGGGGGGCTTCGGCGGGTGGGGGGAGCCGAAGGAATAGGGAGAGGGGGAGAGATCCGAAAGGGGATGATGGGGTGGGGGGTTGTCCACCGAAACAAATTTCGGCTAGGATTTTTTTGGTTTTTGATGTGGGTTTCGGCTAGGGGGTGGGGGTTTTTGGTTTTTGTTGTGGGTTTCGGCTAAGAGGTGGTCGGCTAGATGATTAGGCCGAAAAGAGTAGGAGGATCGGTGGGGGAAATGATTTCGGGGGGGGGGGGGGTGATGAGGCCGAAATAAGGAGAGGAATGAGGGGGGTTCGTCTTGGGTTTGTGAGGGCCGAAGAAATAAGGGTGGTTTTCGGTGGGGTGTAGGGACCGAAAAAGGGGAGTTATAAGGGGGGAGGGCGAAGGTGGTGTTGGAGTGTTCGGTGGATTTGGGGGAGGTATGGAGGGGTCAAAGAAAAAAAAGGTTAAGGGGGTGTTGGGTTTTCGGTGTGTTGGGTTTGTGTCAAGGGGGGTTCGGTGGGTGATTATATAGGGGGTGTTTGGGGTTCAGCTGAAGAGGGAGAGAGGAGGTGAGAACCGAAGAAAGGGAGGGGTTAGAGAGAGAGAGACCGAAAGAGAGAAGAGGGATAAGAGAGAGAGAGAGATCGAAAGAGAGAGGGGAGGGAGGAGAGAGAGAGAGAGAGAGAAACCGAAAGTAGAAAGAGAGTAAAAAAAATACATTTTTTTTAATTTTCTTTGCTTTTATTTCTTTCTTTTTTTTATTTTTTTTTATTTTCTTTCTCTTCTGTTTTTTTTAAGAAAAATTAAATATCGGCATTTAACATACCGAGTTCTCCGATTAGGAACTTGAACCGAGATTCGTCAAGAGGCTTGGTGAAGAGATCCTCCAGTTAGAGGTCGGTAGGGATGAAATGTAATTCGATATCACCTTTGGAGATGTGATCCCGAATGAAGTGATATCGGATGTCGATGTGCTTGGAACGAGAGTGCAACACCGGATTATTTGCGATTGCGATCGCACTTGAGTTGTCACACATAATCGGGATATGGGAGTATAGTTGATTGTAGTCTCTCAGTTGGTTCTTCATCCAGAGGATTTGAGCACAACAACTTCCAGCCGCTACATACTCAGCCTTAGCAGTAGAGGTGGAGACTGAGTTCTGCTTCTTGTTGGACCAACTAAAAAGCTTGCCACCAAGGAGTTGACAGCTGCCAGTGGTGCTCTTCCTATCAACCTTAGAGCCTGCAAAATCAGAATCTGAATACCCCATTAGATCAAAACCTGAGTCTTTGGGATACCAAAGACCCAAATTCATGGTACCTTTAAGATACCGAAAAATGCGTTTAACCGCAACCAAATGAGATTCTTTCGGATTGGCTTGGTAACGCGCACATAGGCAAGTAGCAAACATAATGTCTGGTCTACTAGCAGTAAGATAAAGAAGGGAGCCGATCATGCCTCGGTAGCTGGTGATATCCACAGATATACCATCCGGATCAGCATGGAGTTTCAAAGGTGGTGCCATAGGAGTTTTCATGGGGGAGGAGTTTTCAAAATTGAATTTTTTCAAAAGATCTCGTGTAACACCCCGAATTTCGTTATGTAATCTTGGTATTCTAGTGTTAATCTCTTGTTGTATCACCGTAATTAGTTTATCGTTCGAATTTTATGTTGTTCGGTGAAGTTGGGACCTTCCAGTGAGTTCCGCGACTTGCTCGCGACTTATAGTCGCGGCATTAGTCGCGATGTACGCTGTTGGTTGTAGGTTTTGAGAACAAGGGCGAGTTATGCCGCGAGTTGAGGTCGCGGCATAACCCGCGAAAGTCACTGGCCGACTTAAGTGGCTTCAGCCACAAATATCTCATTGTGAGATTTTTCTCAGAATCTATCTCTCTCTAAATATTTATCTCTCTCTCTAAGTTTGGTTGGGTTTATTTGGATCTTCGAGCTTCCGTTAATCGCTAGTATTAAGTGCATTGCTCGGGGTTTCGGTGTAGAAAGCTTCGTCTTCACAAGGGGGTCGATATTTGGTTCTTTGGGTTTCCGTATAAACCTATTGGGTGAGTTCCTACTATCATTTTAAACTTTATACATATCAAAAGTTACCTTTCGGAACTCCTATATATCTCAATGGTTTCAGATTTAAGTTTTCTACATATTTGATATAACTTGAGTTTTGGGAGATTTTAGGGTTCCCGATCATTTGTGTTTACTAAAATGATGGATCTTATCTTATTGAAGTAAAATGATGATTTACTTGCACATTATGTGGATATGTGAAAAGAATGTTTAAGAACTCCTTTTTAATGATTTTCATTCTTATCAGAAGTTGAACTGGAAATGACATTTTGTTTATAAAATGTGTTTATACCATATGTTTATTTATGGTTGGTCACATATGTTGTTGTGACGAGTCTGTACCATTACTAGCGGATCCCTAGGTTTTGAGTCGACTGTATTATTGGGATGTCATATTCCCCATTTTGTAGCTATGGATGCATATGATCCTTGGGGGAAACTTGGTACGGTTATGTGAGGCCGGATACTAGCCATAGTTCATTGTGATCCTAGTGAAGTAGTATTCATTGGTTTTGCTTGGGGGCTAGATCTCACGTTGTAGCACGGACCTTTGTGTTCTTATCCTTGGATTCCAATTGTTTAGCTCATAACTTGGATTGGTGGTCTACTTTGTGTTACACCTCAATCCGTGGTAAAATGGTTCTTTTGTCATCGTATGATGAGTTTTGGACCGAAAGGGGCACGGTGGTGGCGAAATTTTATCTTTTATAAATTAAACCTTTATGAAAAAATTTCCTTATAATACTGATGTTTCTATTTTGGGAAGTTTATAAAAGAACTACTTGTGCATTAAATTGTGAAGTTCTGGAAAGAAGGTTTATGACCTTATTTTAAATGGATTATGTTCCTATCAATGGAGAACTTGGAAATGCTCGTTTGAAAGATTTCCGTTTGGATGCAAATGTTTATATCTCTGATTTTGTATAAACTGTATGTTCTCACTAGGCTTTATAAGCCTAACACTTTTTATCAAATGATATGTATAACAGGTTTCCCTTAGCGGTGGGATGCACTGGGTTTTGAGAGACGAGTTGGGTCTCGGGGCATTTTGAGATGACTAAAGTGTTGATAGTTGGGTATTGTTAAGTCCCATTCTTTTGATGAATTTTGGATTGTCAACTGATGTAATGTAGATAGTTTTGTTTAGATTAGTCTATTGATGAATTCTAAACCCGTACAGGTTTTTGTAAAGTCTTAAGGACTGATATACTTTTTGAGAAGTTTATAGCAATACAGATGTCATATTGCCTTATTTATGAAGTTTTAAATTACTCTGAATTTTAGGATGTTACAAGTTGGTATCAGAGCTCTAGTTTAAGCGAACTAGGCATGAATGTAAGATGTCTAGACTTAGACTGATTTTGATAGACACTGATTGTGAGATTGGGTAGAACTTCTAAGATGGGACAGTCTTAGAGTCGACGGAAGTTATGTTCATCGGGCGTTGTGATGACGGTAACAAGAACCCTTATGTGTTATATGTTCATAATCTCACTTAGCTAATGTGATTATGAGGATATTTTACGTGAGTGTAATTGGTTTGCTAATGTTATGACAATTGGTAGACGTAGCGGTACGTTTCTTTCGTGCGTGTTTCAGTTAAACTCTTCCTTACCCATTCTCGTGCTTGTGTTTACCTGCTCTACCTTGGTATGTTGACCGTTAGAGTAGTGCGGAAGTTTCTAAGCGAGTAAGCTAAGGAATGATTGTTGTTTATAGCAATGTCTCGTTGGGATGATAGTAAGTGCGTAGAACGCATTAAGTTAATCATCTTGAGCCAGATTCGTTGGTGGAATTAGAATGATATCTTGTTAGATCGATTCTATTTCGAGGAGTTTTGTAAGTTAATTAATGGGATGGTTGCCCTATTATGCCTGAGGCATCCGGTTGATTATAGTACGTCAGGATGTTGGGAAGTGTAATATTAAGATGTGAGTGCCGACCAAATTCATGCATTAAATTTATTTCTAAAATAAGGTTGCATAAATTGCTTTTCATGATCGCCAACCATAAAGTAAATTACCTTATAACATTTTGGCAAAACATTTAGCACTCATCATATTTTTAAACTATGAGCATAAGCATGCTTAAAATGGTTTTGTTGCACCTGATTTCAAATTGTTATCAAAACTCTCTTTATTCACGTCTTGTGTTTAAATGCTATTTTTGGATGTCGAAATATCTGTGTTTTAATGCTTTTTGAGTTAAGTGGGCAAGTAGTTGTGGAATTTTTGACCCTGACATTGGATCTCTTCCACGTATGTCAATGGTTTTAAAAGAAAAGTTATTCCCATGCTTTGAGTCGAAGTTTCTTGGAGATTTTAGTTTGTACGAGTTTTGTTGAATTTCATGGAGTTTTGTTTTACTGATTCTTTTGGTCGCGTGCGTATATTTAGAGATGCGTGAAATTAATTTCATTGCGTGCAAGTTATGAGTTCTTTGGGCGTCGTGTCTCATCAAAAATCTTGTCAAAATGGTTGCCTTACCTTGTGTTGAAAAATGGAAATTTGGACACCACTTAATTTTAGCGTTAATGAGTTTTATAAAAATCCGGTTGAATTGTGGTGTCTCATCTTACGACTTTTGTGTCGCGTAAATAATTTCAGGAACATGTGCATATGCATCATTGTGTGCGTTAATTTCAGGGTTTTGTTAACAAATGTCAACTGTCGTATACTATGTGCATTGGATTTAAGTATAACGTTGGTGTGAATGATTGAATAAACGATTTATGTTATTTTAAGACAGGATTTTCGTTCTGATCATATTTCCATCATTAACTCTACTGTTAAAATTTCCCCAAAGTATTTAGCGAGTTAGCGGTATTTTTGTCGTTGTAATTTCTATTTTGGTTAAATGTGTTTATCTTTACAACGTGAAGCTTTAAACTCGATTTGAAATTTTATTTGCATTCCCGTTATTTTACCGCCCTTTTTTGGGGAATGAATTGTTGCATATGGGGTGAGTTGAATTTTTTTTTGCTGCAACGTCTCTTGGTTATAGAGGAGGAATTTTAAAGATAAAATTGTGATTTTTTCTTTTGGAGTTGTACAAACAATTGTTGCACATGTTGAAGTGCAAGAACCTATTTTCACGTTTATAGCGTAAATTATTGCGTATGTTTTACTCGGTATTTCTCAAGGTGCGAGTATTTTGTTAAGTTTTCGTATTCGGTAACTTGGATTGTTTTAACATCATAAATTGCTCATGCCGAGATTGAATATTTCAACAAGTAAATAACGTGATTTACATATTCTGGGTGATTTTGTACACGTAAAATCTACATTATGATTTATGCACCTTTGATGATTTTATGCAAACAAAGTCTATTTCATGACATATGCATCTTAGTATATTTGCATTCATAAAAACCTTTGGAAAATCTTTGGTCCCAATACGTGTTGAGTTTTGAGAAAGCATGTCTTTGTGGTGTGGGTTTTCATAAGCATTGTTTAAAGACATTTCATTATTTGGGGGAAACGTTAAATGTCGGTTAAATGTGTTTTAAGGTTTACGAGGCTTTCGTTGGAAATTTACGTGAAGTGTTGGGCCTTTGGCTCGGGTTTTGACTAAATGAGTTGTGTGGACATTTGTCCGGATTTATAATCGTAACGAAAGATTTGAGTATGATGGTGTTTATTCGTGTCATTTGAGAGTTACATGCTTTGAGTGCGCTGGTCATTCATTTGGAGTCATGTAGCATTTTAGACTGTAATGCTGTAGATCCATAGACAGTCTTTCTGTTTTGTAGAGCCTGAGGTTTTGGGTTACACTTAGTGACCGCTCGGGTTGGTTAGCGAGTAGACAATATGTGGCACGAGCTGCTGAGTTGGAACTCGTCTGGATTGGATAGGCACCCGTGTCCGTAAGCCCTTGAGGTGGAACTCGACAGAGTATTTGTTAATCATAAAATCCCAATTACAACAAGCTAATTACTCAAGATATGATATTAAAGCTCAAGAACTAGAGAGAGTCTAGAGAGATAAAGTAGATCTTGAATTACATCAACTCTAGAATTACAATATGCAATAGCTACTAGTTCGTTTTTACATGATTACAAACACAAACCCTTATATACTCACTAACTATAACAAAGACTTAACTACTAAGGAAAGTAAAACATACATTGACTAACTATTACAAGGTCAATGTTGACTTTTACACATTTGACTTTCCTATTAAATCTTGGATACAATATTTAGACTTAACAATCTCCCCCTTTGTATTCAAGATTTAATAAAAATTTGATGCAAATCTTCAGCTCTTGATTCTTCATCTTTCATCTCTTGAAGCTTTCAGAAACTTTGCTATTTTGCAGCTTTTGAAGAATCTTGGAAAGTCTTTTTAAACTTTGAAGCTTTGGAAAGTCAACACGCCTTGAACACGAAACAGAAATGAAGCTTTGACTTTAAACTTTGAAACAACTTTGAGAAACCTTGTAAAAACTTGTATCTTCATCACTTAATCTCGTAATCATCTTCGGAAGAACAAACATTCTTGAATCATCTTGATTTAACTTTGAACATTCTTCCTTCAGAATCTTTTGGCTTTGAATTTATTTAACAGACTTGAACTTTAAATCAGCGGAAGCAAATTGAAATTCTGACTTGAACTTCGAACTTTGACAAAACTCTTCATCTTTGAAATTGATCTTTGTATAATTCTCCCCCTTTTTGATGATGTGAGCACCATAATCATCAAAATATCATCAATTTCAGCACAAGCTTTGATTTCCCCCTTTGTTATCAACAAACAATCTCCCCTTTGTCAATTTCCGCACTTTGATCTGAAGAGCCGAATCATGAACTGTATATATCCGAATCTTTGCAAATTCAGACATAATGAGCATATAACCCTGATTCAACAAATGAAACAGTTATGAATGCCTGTCAGTAACACGAAGTTACTGTGTACAACAGATGTACAATATAAGGAGTTGGTTTGATGTTGACTCCCCAGGACTTCCATTCAATCATTGAAAAACACAAGGTAATTCTATGAATGTTCTGACAGAAAAACAGATTTTCTGTGTGCTCGTGCTTGTGTATGAAAGAATTTTTAGCACAATGATTGTGTTTCATTAAGGCTCAAATTGTGTAAACTGTTGAGACAACAACAGATAATACACGGACTCAATGTGCATGAAAGAGGTGCGAAGGTGGGGCAACTTTCCTTCTTTTTCAATATCTAAATCTTCCGAGTGAAGATTAGATAGCATATGTGCTGCTTCCCCAAGAAAATGAAACATTTCTTTTTCGAGAAAGAAACGAGTGGTTGGTGGGGTAATAGCAAGAGTTGGCATTAACTCACTGCCTGTTTCAATGATGGTCACCAAAGAATGTGAATCAATCAGTAGATGTGGCTGCCCGACTCAGAAAGTGGTAGGTGCAGAGTTCTAATATTCTTTTAACTCTGTTCTCATACCCTCTTTCTTTTTATCATTTTGCTTACTTCTAACCAAACTCTCATTTCCATTTTTCCACTCAGCACAATGAGAATAACTCAACCGGATGAGTTATCTCCCCCACTCTTTGATTTTAGCCCCTCACCCCTCAATCACTCAAGGATAACTTCCTGGGTAGGAAACACAGGTTGCGTGAATCCATGGAAGTTCTATTTAAGCTCACACACGAATCCCATGTTATTTCCTATGAATAATCGTTGCTCAACAGATTAACTGTATCAGTTAAGCACAAATATATATGATACCATTGTCAATATATATGCTCTTGAGATTTGAGCAATTGAACAATGAAGATCTCTCAAAACAATGATAATGAATGAAAGAAATGAAATCAAGAGAATTGTTTTGAGAATCTGACAATGAATCAATCAGATCAAATCAAAATGGTTAAGGAATCAAAGAATTGGAAATTTTGTTTGTATGAACGAATACAAACAATTTATCAATAAAAGCACAAATAATAAAAAGATGACTGATGATCAACAACTTTGAATTTCAACCGGGGGTATTACCATCGAAAAATTGTTTGAATTTGAGACATGGTAATAACAATATCAAATAAAATATTGAACCTGTGTGTATGAATACTTAACAGTATATGGACAAGATAATACACAAGTATTGATCTTTGGAAACACATGGTCAGTTAAAACAATAAGCTCAAAATTGAAAAAAAACAATTAAAAACACACTTCTAAATTCATGAAATCTTTTGAGGATAAGAAGTGGTTTGAACATTTCAGAAATTGTTTTTCATGTTTGAAAGTTGTTCTTCTTTCAAACAATTAGAGATCTAGGAACATAAGATTTTTACTTTTTCAGCTCCCCCTCAAATCATGATATAAAGATTTTAATCTTTTAAGCTCCCCTGGATATTAGCACAATATCCGTCTTTGATCATTGATGAACGGGTCCTGATCTGTCATGTGATCAGAAGCCACTTTATTCATATTATTTATTTAAAAAATAAAAGACAGAAAGCAGTAAAACGGTTTTCTAGAATGAGTTCTGATCTGAAATAATCAGAAGTCATCACCTTTACTCCCCCTTAAATTAAGCATCTGAAATATGTCAGTTAAAACAGGATAGAGATCAAACACTCCCTTTGAATTGTTAGACCATCAATATCAGAAAAATTTAGCAAAGAAAAAGTTTAGGATAGAGATCAGATCAATTCACTCGGGACGGAGACCATCAATATCCATCGGATGCAAGCATACAGGAGTAAGGTCTTTTTGAGCTCTGAGGTACGGGTCCTAAGCTGTTTTGCTTAGAAGCCATTATCTTGACATTGAGATGCGGGTCTTGAACTGTGTTATTCAAGAGCCATTTTGACATTGAAGTCCGGGTCTTGAGCTGATTTACTCAAGAGCCATTGATCTCTCACTCCCCCTTGGATTGAGGTGCCTACAACACAGATTCAGGTTTCGGTTTTGTTACCTACTGGTATTTGGGTCCAGAAATGTTAGTTGCAGTGCGTGTGGGGGAAACAGAATAAGATCCATACCAGTAATGATCACTAGTCTTATGGATATGATCATGTGTACAACAAATAGAACAATAATATTTCTTACCGTTGGGTGCTTTGTTCTTCTTTGCTTTGTGTACGTGTACACATGAATTCTTCTCTTTCAGCTCATCAATCTTGTCATCTTTGACTGATTTCTTCATCCAGACCAGTTTCTCTTTCTTGAAACCTTTCCTCGGATAAGTATCTGAACCATCTAAAAATTCATCATAGAAAAGGTTAGTGCGACGAATCTGATTAAAGGATTTGACTGACCTTTGTGAAGAGATGAATTTCCGATTTGAACTTGAAATAGATTTTTTCAAGTTCTTTGATCTTTGATGCAAAATTATCTCTTTCTTTCTCAAGCAGATCAATCTTTGTCTTGAATTCAGACTTCGTCTTTTGCTCTTTCAGCCCTGTAGCAGACAGTTCAGACAATTTTGAAGTCAGTTTTTTAATTTCATTCTCAAAGATTAAACGTTCTTCTTCAAACTCTTTTTCTGATTCATTTCTCTGGCCAGATAATTCTTTAAAGAATCCTACATTTTTCTGTTCTATGGCCTTCTTTTCTTTATCAAACTTCTCTCTTTCCATGATCAGTACTTTCTCATAAATCTGAGATTTGTTGAGAAAGATTAAGGCATTTAAGCTCCACTGACTTCTTCTCTTCATAACTCTTCTTTGAGAAATCTGAGAACTTCTTTGAAAAAATTTTCTTTTCACTTTCAAAATCAGCTTTATTTGCAACAAGCTGTTTTTCCAAATCAGATAAATTCTTTCTAAGCTCAAAATTCTCAGATTCCAATTCCTTCGTCTTCTCTTTGAAAGCCTTCAACTCGTTTTGAAGCTCAACTGATTCTGCTTGTAGCTCAGGTGGTTTCTGTTCAATTGTCTTCAGTTGGCTTTGAAGAGTTATAATCTCTTTCTCCTTTTCTTTTATCTCTTTATCCCTTTCATAAAGAATACCTGAAAAAATAGAACTATTTTTAGTACAATTTATACATTCAGGAGTTTTAATACAATTGAACAATTTAATTTGCAACTCCTGAATCTTTTTGAGGTATTCTGAATTTTTCAATTTCAGATCATTTCTTTCAGCTTCAATACCAGATATATCAGATCTGTAGTATATTGACATCTTGAAAAAATAAACAGCTTGATGTGAATGACACGCACAATAGGATGAATGACCCGCAAACCGTGTTCTTGACAGATTCAAACTTAAATCGATCGAAACCTGCACAATTGATCTCAAGAATTTGTCATCAATATCGAAAAACAGTTCTAAACATACAAATACATTCAATTTTCGATTAAAACAACAAATCACTCGAATTCGAACAAGAACAGTATTCGAACTCGTGTCCAAGAAAAACTCAAAAAATCGAAAATTGGAATTGATTTTTAACGAATTTCGATATGGAATCTAAACAATAATCAATCACTACACCAAATTGAACACAATGAATCCATTTTCTTTCATCAAAAACGATTTTTCACATGAAATTCGGAAGAACAGTAACAAACTCGTTTTCTTGAAAAACTTTTGAAAAAATCAAAATTTCGATCCAAAAACACCAAATTTCAATTCAAATCATGATAAAATCTTTTCTGAAAGTTTGGTTCAGCTCTGATACCAATTGTTAATTATAAAATCCCAATTACAACAAGCTAATTACTCAAGATATGATATTAAAGCTCAAGAACTAAAGAGAGAGTCTAGAGAGAGAAAGTAGATCTTGAATTACATCAACTCTAGAATTACAATATTCAATAGCTACTAGTTCGTTTTTACATGATTACAAACACAAACCCTTATATACTCACTAACTATAACAAAGCCTTAACTACTAAGGAAAGTAAAACATACATTGACTAACTATTACAAGGTCAATGTTGACTTTTACACATATGACTTTCCTATTAAATCTTGGATACAATATTTAGACTTAACAGTATGGCTAGAGGCAATAAACTGTTTGAAGTTGTGATGTCTGGTATGGCATGGGAACTAAGATCGGGATACGTGGTGAAATCCAATAACATCACGGGTGGCCCCATTCATTTGTTCTCGCCACCAAAGATGGAAACGTTTAGAGGTCATGCGAGGAAGTTGTATGGGCGGCCTACTTGCGTGTCCTTCTATTCTCTTTGTGTACGGGTCTCTCTGTCGTAGACCCGGGATATTTTAAACACTAATGTCATATTTTTACCAACTTTGGTTATGTGGAGTCGACGGTAAATGATGGCTTTAATATTGGGTTCTCCCCACATATATTAAGGTTTGAATGAAATGTGTTATTCCTGCATGTTGATATTTAGTTTTCTTTCGTTTTTGGTCGTGTGAGTATTAGGCCTAGTATCCATGTTTTCGGACATACGATGTGGATGGTGTTACTGATGTTTCATACTTCGAGTTAGTACAAGTTGTGTCAATTTATAAAGCATCGTTGAAATGAAGGATCCATCTTTGAAATTGCATAACTTTGAAAAGGAGTTGTTCCATGTTTTAAAATTTATTATTTGAAAGGTTCTATTTTAAAGAGAAGTTCATCAATTTAATTGCTTTTACTTATGTAAAACTCTTGAGCTCTCTAGGCATTAAGCCTAATCCTTTTTATTTTCGGCATGTGCATCAAATTCCTGTTGTGGGTTTTATTAGCGCCCGTCCTCTATAGTCCGAATGTATAGATTGGTGGTATGTTTAGAGTTTAATCTTTATAATGTGGTTGTAGACGAAGTATTTATGGAAGTATTAAGAAATTTGAATAAGGGCTATTTCTAGATTTGGGGTCGGATCGGAGTTGAGTGATAACAGAATCTGTGTTAACTGATTGCCGGAAAGACGCATTGGTGCGCCTTGTAAGAATATCTTTATCGATATTAGGAAAGGATCAGTGACATCTGAGAGTTTTGGGAAGATTAGCGTCGACCGTTGGCTTTGAGTTCGGAACCATGCAGTTCGAAAGAAATTGGTAGATGGAAAGTTGAGGTCGCTAATTTTCTGGAGATAGTAATTGTCACCTAAGGTTGGGAGGCAACCGTAACCTTGGGAGTAAAGGTTACTTTAGAGAGTTGAGTGTTCGCTCGGTTAGGAGTGAAATGTGCCCAAGAAGGGTAGCTAACGTGGATGTCGGTATTAGAATCTCGTTAATGATTCTGGCTTTTGGGTTTGAGACGATCTTCTCTGCGGACAGTGTTCCATTGAGAAGAGTAGATTTCGAGGACGAAATCATTCTAAGGTTGGGAGTATTGTAACACCCCGAATTTCGTTATGTAATCTTGGTATTCTAATGTTAAGCTCTTGTCGTATCACCGTAATTCGTTTATCGTTCGAATTTTATGTTGTTCGGTGAAGTTGGAACCTTCCAGTGAGTTCCGCGACTTGCTCGCGACTTATAGTCGTGACATTAGTCGCGATGTTCGCTGTTGGTTGTACGGTTTGAGAACACGGGCGAGTTATGCCGCGAGTTGAGGTCGCGGCATAACCCGCGAAAGTCACTGGCCGACTTAAGTGGCTTCAGCCACAAATATCTCATTTGTGAGATTTTTCTCAGAATCAATCTCTCTCTAAATATTTATCTCTCTCTCTAAGTTTGGCTGGGTTTCTTTGGATCTTCGAGCTTCCGTTAATCGCTAGTATTAAGTGCATTGCTCGGGGTTTCGGTGTAGAAAGCTTCGTCTTCGCAAGGGGTCGATATTTGGTTCTTCGGGTTTTCGTATAAACCTATTGAGTGAGTTCCTACTATCATTTTAAACTTTATACATATCAAAAGTTACCTTTCGGAACTCCTATATATCTCAATGGTTTCAGATTTAAGTTTTCTACATATTTGATATAACTTGAGTTTTGGGAGATTTTAGGGTTCCCGATCATTTGTGTTTACTAAAATGATGGATCTTATCTTATTGAAGTAAAATGATGTTTTACTTGCACATTATGTGGATATGTGAAAAGAATATTTAAGAACTCCTTTTTAATGATTTTCATTCTTATCAGAAGTTGAACTGGAAATGACATTTTGTTTATAAAATATGTTTATACCATATGTTTATTTATGGTTGGTCACATATGTTGTTGTGACGAGTTTGTACCATTACTAGCGGATCCCTATGTTTTGAGTCGACTGTATTATTGGGATGTCATATTCCCCATTTTGTAGCTATGGATGCATATGATCCTCGGGGGCAACTTGGTACGGTTATGTGAGGCCGATACTAGCCATGGTTCATAGTGATCCTAGTGAAGGAGTATACATTGGTTTTGCTTGGGGGCTAGATCTCACGTTGTAGCACAGACCTTTGTGTTCGTATCCTTGGATTCCAATTGTTTAGCACATAACTCGGATTGGTGGTCTACTTTGTGTTACACCTCAATCCGTGATAAAATGGTTCTTTTGTCATCGTATGATGAGTTTTGGACCGAAAGGGGCCCGATGGTGGCAAAATGTTATCTTTTATAAATTAAACCATTATGAAAAGATTTCCTTATAATACTGATGTTTCTATTTCGGGAAGTTTATAAAAGAACTACTTGTGCATTAAATTGTGAAGTTCTGGAAAGAAGGTTTATGACCTTATTTTAAATGGATTATGTTCCTATCAATGGAGAACTTGGAAATGCTCGTTTGAAAGATTTCCATTTGGATGCAAATGTCTATATCTCTGATTTTGTATAAACTGTATATGTTCTCACTAGGCTTTATAAGCCTAACACTTTTTATCAAATGATATGTATAACAGGTTTCCCTTAGCGGTGGGATGCCCTGGGTTTTGAGAGACGAGTTGGGTCTCGGGGCATTTTGAGATGACTAAAGTGTTGATAGTTGGGCATTATTAAGTCCCATTCTTTTGATGAATTTTGGATTGTCAACTGATGTAATCTAGATAGTTTTCTTTAGATTAGTCTGTTGATGAATTCTAAATCCGTACAGGTTTTTGTAAAGTCTTAAGGACTGATACACTTTTTGAGAAGTTTATAGCAATACAGATGTCATATTTCCTTATTTATGAAGTTTTAAATTACTCTGAATTTTAGGATGTTACATCACGTATGTATTTACTTTGATTTATAAAGATTCCTTCTGAAGATTGTTTAACTTGAAGTCCTAAGAAATAGGTGAGCTCCCCCATCATACTCATCTCATATCGGCTTTTCATGAGAGAGGCAAACTCATCACACAGTGACTCATCAGTGGCACCAAAAATGATATCATCCACATAAATTTGAACAAGAATAAGATTACCTGAGGTTTGCTTGATGAACAAAGTGTTGTCAATTTTACCTCTTGAGTACTTGTTCTTCAGGAGAAAGTTAACAAGAGTGTCATACCAGGTACGAGGAGCCTACTTTAGACCATAGAGAGCTTTGTCTAACCTGTACACATAGTCAGGATGGACTATATCTTCAGAAAGGCACTCTTGACATCCATCTGGAAGACTCTGAAGTTCTTGTAGGCAGCATGAGCAAGGAAGATTCTGATGGCTTCAAGTCTTGCAACTAGAGCAAATGTTTCATCATAGTTGGTTCCTTCCTCTTGTCTATAGCCTTATGTAACTAGTCGGGCCTTGTTTCTGATTACCGTACCTTCTTCATCCATTTTGTTCCAAAAAACCCACTTGGTTCCTATGATGGTTTTTCTGGAAGGACGAGGAACCAATCTCCAGACTTTGTTCCTTTCGAACTGAGAAAGTTCTTCTTGCATGGCAGTGATCCAACATGGATCAACTAAGGCTTTATCAACTTTCTTTGGTTCAATAAGGGAAAAGAAGTTCACAAAGAGACAAATGTTTCCAATACCTCTTCTGGTCTGAACACCAGCTTGTTGATCACCAATGATTTGATCAATGGGGTGATCTTTTGTCCATTTTAAGGCAGGAGGTAAAGGAGGAGGGTAAGAAATTTGTAGAGGAGAGTTGGAAGGGATATTTTCAAAAGAGATATGTTTGTCCCTGAATCAAGTTTCTAATCACAACTAATCGAATACAAACAAGATTATCAAACTACATGTTTCAATTCAATTCTCAATTCAACACGATTACAATCTGTTTATCTCTCTTTCTCTCTAGAACAATATTTCTCTCTCTACAATTCTCTCTCTCTCTCTATCTAAAATGCCTACAATCTACTCAAGTCATATATCTATTGAAACAAAAACAAAACTATTTATACCTAACAACAAATACAAAACAATACATTGACTTTGACATTATTACAAAATGACTTTGACTTTCACTGAGAGTTGACTTTCCAGCTTTTGACTCCTTGTACTTTGACCTCTGATCTTCATGATCTTGTATTCAACATATTTCTGCTCTAACAATCTCCCCCTTTGGATTCAAGATCATCTTCAAAAAGATTTAGCAAATCAATCTCCCCCTTTGGTTAAATTTGGACAATCTCTTTCTTTTGTAACAAATTTCTTCTTTAAGCACAAACATTGTAAACTCTCATTTCTTTGATTCCTAAGTATGTCTTTGAAAAATATTAACAATCTCCCCCAAATAAGACAAAAACGATCTTCAATAATCTCTTCAAGACTATCATAAAACTCTTTCAGACTTCGGAAAGAAATTATCTTCAGAATTTGCTCAGACATCTTCAACAAATTAATCTTTAAAGAAAATTTCTGAAAATTCAGCACAACTTTAGAAAAACTTTGAACTTTTCTCTTTGAAACTTTCAATCTTTGCCATTTTCTGAACTTTTCTTTAACAACTCTCTCATTACTTGTACCTTCATTCACATTTTTTGAACCTTCTCCCCCTTTTTGATGATTAGAACATCGATATCATCAAAACTTTCTCCAAGAAATGTCGTTATCAATTCTGACTACTGATGATTTGAACTGAGCCTCTGATTCACCATCGATCCAAAACAAGGTATTCATCCAGATCTTTTCAAATCCAGACAAATTAGAAATGTAACACCTGAATCAACAAATGAATTAGTTAATATGTCTATCAGTTACACGAAGTTACTGTGTGTAACAGATACACATAGGAAAGGAGATTTTTGATGTTCACTCCCCCAGGGCTTCCATCCAATCATCGAAACACCACAAAGGAAATTTCTATGAATGTTATGACAAAAAAACAAATTCCTTGTGTGCTCGTGCAAGTGTAGAAAGAATTAAGCACTTAATGATTGCTTTTATAAAAGGCTCAACATTGTGTAAACCACTGAGACAACAGTAGATAAACACAAACTCAATATGCATGATTGAAGTGCGAAGGTGGGGCATACTTCCTTCTTTTTCAATATCCAAATTTTCCAAATGAAAACCAGATAGATTATATGCTGCGTCCCCAGAAAAATATGAAACATTTTCTTTTTAAGAAGAAAATGAGTGGCTGGTGGGGTTTTAATCAAGAGTTGGCATGGGCTAGATGCATGTTTCAATAATGTTCACGAAGAATTGTGAAACATTAGTAATGTGGCTGCCCGACTCACAAAGTAGTTGGTGCAGAGTTTGATATTCTTTTACTCTGATCTCTCACCCTCTTTCTTTTAATCATTGAACTCAATTCTAACCAACCTCTCTTTTACATTTTACCTCGTCACACAACCCACAATAATTTCTTTTTGACTCCTCACACTCAATCACTATGGATTAACTTCTTGGGTATGAGACACTGGTAATCGTGAATCCATAGAAGTTTTCATTTAAGTCCTAGCACAAAGAACCCATATTTTCCTATGAAACATATGTTGCTCAAAAATGGTTTAACTTGAACAGTTAAAGCTCAAATACAAGTCAGATGTGTGTATGCTCAGAATATAATCATGAAGATATGAGCATTTGAAACATCGATGATAAACAAGTAAATTGAATGAATAGACATGAATGCAAGAGACTTGTTTGAAAAACTGACGTTGTATGAAAATGATCATAAACAAATGATATAGCAATCAAAGCTTATGGTCAAGAATAATGGATATTGTCTATATGAAACAAAATATAGACATTCTTGAATGAAACGTTTAGAAATGAAATAAGGCTCAAAATTCATTGAATTGCAAGCGGGGTGTCTTACCATCGAAAAATATGTTTCAAATTTGAGACATGGTAAGAACATTTTAAACAATAAGTCAAACCGGTGTGTGTGAATACTTGATAGTATATAGAAAAGACAATACGCAAGTATTTATCTTTGGAAACACATGGTTTGTAAAACATTCAAACTCATATAAAATGAAAACATTTAAAATCACACTTCCAATTCATGAAACCTGTTTAAGAATCGGGAAGTGGTTTGAACATTTAAGAATATGTTTTCTATGATTGAAAGTCGTCCTTTTTTCAACCATATATGAGACTAAGATAAGAAATGTAACCTTTGTCGTTCAGTCTTAAATCTCATGAAGTCAAGCTTAAAATCATAATGATATAAGCATCCTCTCAATCTACAAAAGTCTCAAAGTCATGTCAAAACCAAAATTTATTCACAACATTTATTGAAAAATAAACAACATAAAGCAGTAAAACATAGAGTGAACGAGTTCTGATATGAAGTAATCAGAAATCATATCCTTACTCCTGTTGTTGTACTCATAGACTCCCCCTAAGTTCATGCATCACAAAAATTTGTCAGTTAAATAAATGCAAAAATTATATAAACTCCCCCTCAAAATAATGTTAATCATCTCAAAGTCTTGTCTCACTCCCCCTGAGATCATGAACAAAAATGTTAAAGTGCAAATATCCTTTTTGAATTAATGATAAAGAAATGATGAAAAATTACAATAAAAGAAACTTTAATAGGTAATCTCTGATTAGACCTTGAGATTTAGCTTACCAAGCTTAGATACAAGAAAATTGAATCTCTTTTCATCTAAAGGTTTGGTAAACAAATTTGCAAGCTGATAATCAGTTTTTACAAAATAAAGTTCTATTGTACCTTTTTCTACATTATATTTGATAAAATGATTCTTTACATCAATGTGCTTTGTTTTAGTATGCTGCACATGATTAGTTGATATAGCTATGGCGCTCTTCGAGTCACAATAAATTGGTATTTTGTCAAACTTGAATCCATAGTCACACAACTATGTCCTCATCCACAAGACTTGAGAGCAGCAACTGGCAGCAGCTACATACTCTGCTTCAGCAGTCGAGGTGGAAACACAAAGTTGTTTCTTTGACGCCCAGCTAATGAGCTTGTCTCCAAGAAATTGAATATGAACCGATGTGCTCTTCCTGTCTAACATACACCCAGCATGATCTGCATCTGAGTAAGCTGTTAGTTCAAAACCAGTATCTTTAGGATACCACAAACCTAGATCTGCAGTCCCCTTCAGATATTTAAATATGCGCTTTACGACAGACATATGGGATTCTTTTGGATTGGCCTGATATCTTGCACATAAACATGTAGAGAACATAATATCTGGCCTACTTGAAGTAAGATACATTAAAGAACCTATCATTCCTCTATATGTCCTAACATCAATAGCTTTTCCTGAAGGATCAGTGCCAATCTTAGTACCTGGTGCTATTGGGGTTCCAACTGGTTTGCAATTTTCCATTTTGAACTTCCGAAGAATATCAAAAATGTACTTTGTTTGGTTTATAAAAATCCCCCTTGAAAACTGTTTTACTTGTAATCCGAGAAAGAAATTCATCTCTCCCATCATACTCATTTGAAATCTTGACACCATTAGATTAGAAAAGTTCTTACAGTATTTAGGATTTGTAGAGCCAAATATTATATCATCAACATATATTTGAATAAGAATGATATCGACTTTTTCCTTTTTAATGAATAAAGTGGTATCGATTTTACCTTTTGTAAAGCCAGACTTGACCAAGAATTTTGATAATACCTCATAGCAGGCTCGAGGCGCTTGTTTTAATCCATAAAGTGCTTTATCCAAGATGTAGACATGATATGGTTTAACTGGATTTACAAAGCCTTCTGGTTGCGTGACATATACTTCCTCCTTAAGTATGCCATTCAGAAAGGCAGTCTTCACGTCCATCTGATAGACAATGAAGTTTTTGTGAGCAACGTACGCTAGAAACATGCGGATTGCTTCTATACGTGCCACTGGAGCGTAAGTCTCGTCGTAATCTATTCCTTCCTCTTGCCGGTAACCTTTGGCAACAAGTCTTTCTTTGTTTCGAATGACAATACCATTTTCATCCTTCTTGTTTTTGAATACCCATTTTATACCAATGATGGATTTACTTTCGGGTTTTGGTACAAGTCGCCAGACTTTCAAGGCTTCAAACTGGTTTAGCTCCTCTTGCATAGAAGTAACCCAATCTGAGTCGGCGAGAGCCTCTGATACTCGAGTTGGCTCTATCTTACTCAGAAAGAAATCATGCATACACATATTCATTGTTGCAGACCTAGTTTGCACCGGTTTTGATATATCTCCAATTATCTAGCTTATCGGGTGCTCTTTGGTCCATTTATGCTCATGAGGGAGCAGATTCGATGTAGATTGATCATAGTTCTCATCTAGATATCCACTATCAACATCTTCTTGTTCAACAGTATTTGGGGATGCATTTGAAGTCTCTTGTACAGAAGTTTCAGTTGGAACAACTTGTTCAGTCTGTTGATTATTCATCACAGTGCAACCAACTGAAGTAGAAACTTCCGTTTCAGCATTATCAGGTACAACTTCAACTGAAGGAGTATGTGTTTGAACTTGAGTTTCTATCTGAACCAGGGGTAATAGTTCAGTTGATACGTTCGAAGTGGTTGGATGATTAGTCGTTGAATCATCAGTCCTGTCAACCACAACAGATTTAGGAAGTTTAGATCCTAGAAACTCATCATAGAAAAATTCAAACAACAAATCTAATTCTGATAAATGCGATGTAGACGTCGAAGCATTATCCGAATTATTCTCAGTAGTCACAGGTTCTAGACTGATATATCCAGAAGCTAAAACTCCGGTTACAACGGGTTCTGGACTGCTTTGTTCAGAAGCCACCTCCTCATCAAATGTTACGTTGACGCTTTCAATAACATTCTTTGAGCTCTTCATATAAATCCTATATGCAGCAGATGTCTGGGAGTATCCAATGAAGATTCTCTCTTCAGCCTTCGGTCCGAACTTATTTAAGTTCTCTTTGTCATTAAGCACAAAACACCTACACCCAAAAACATGAAAATATTTGATATTAGGTGTACGATTATTAATTAATGCATAAGAAGTTTAACCAAACCGTCTGTGAATAATTGATCGATTCTGCATATAACATGCAATGGAGACAGCTTCTGCCCACAGAAATAGAGGTAGATCAGACTGGCTGAGCATAGTGCGAGCGGCCTCGACTAGCGTTCGATTGCGCCGTTCGACTACTCTATTCTGTTCGGGTGTTTTGGCAGCAGAGAACTGATGTGTTATCCCGACAGATTCGAGATAATATTCTGCAGTCTTGTTTTTAAACTCTGTGCCATTATCAGTCCTTAGAAATTTTACTGTCTTCTGCAAGTTCACCTGGGTAGTCTTCAAAAAGTTGATGAGTACTTCGGGCATCTCATCTTTTGTCCTTAGAAAATTTACCCATGTGTAACGCGAATAATCATCCACAATTACCAACACATATTTCTTTCCTCATATGCTTTGAGTACGCATAGGACCACAAAGATCCATATGCAAAAGTTCAAGCATAGAACATTTACTCTGTTCGGGTTTCGGCTTGTGAGTTTCCCTCTTCATTTTACCCTTTTCACATGTTGTACATAGATGTTCCTTTTCGTATCTCAGCTCAGGAAGACCTTTAACCAATCTGCATTTGACCAATTTGTTGATATAACGGAAATTCAGGTGTGACAACCGTCGGTGCCAAAGCCAACTTTGCTGCATCGAGGCTTTTGCCAGTAAGCAAACCTGATTGTTAGTCTGCACCTTTGAAAGATTGATGGTTTTGAGGTTGGACTTTCGAGTGCCGACTAAGAGTTCTTTGCGTTCTTCAGTACGCACCGAGCAACTCTTAGCTTTGAAATTTACCTCTAACCCTTTGTCGCAGAACTGGATTATACTAAACAGGTTATACCCTAAACCTTCTACATAACTCACCTTTGTTATCATCAGCTTATCTTGAATGATGTCACCATATCCAAGAATTGGTGAAAATTGATCATTGCCAAAATGAACATTTCCGCTGAATTTCTCTGTATAATTAGACAATAAATCCTTTTGCCCAGTCATATGCTTGGAACAGCCGCTATCCAAGTACCACATATGACGGGTCTGCAAAAGAGAAATCAGGGAATAACAATTTTAGGTACCCATTTAAAAACGGGTCCTAACGGATTAGCACAAGATTTTGGTACCCATTTAAATATGAATCCTCTTTTCTTTTGAAAACTCTTTGAAACATTTGGTTTAGAATAATAAACATGATAAGATCCAAACCAATAATTAGAATAATGATGATAAGCAAAATCATTCCACCGATAAGTATAAGATTTAGTAGTAGTAGAAGATAATTGGAACAATTGCTTTATGGAATATCTCTTGTAAGAAGTTACAAGGTTTTTATTAGTAAAAGCAACAGAACCAACTACATCAAACACGCTACTATTTGATCTATTACAAGAATTATCAGGAAGTGATTCTGCCTTGTCATGAATCTTCCTTTTAGGTCGCCATGTGTCAGGATCGAATTCTCAACAAGAATTAATTCTCAGAAACAATATCAAAGAAGTTTGCGGAATAACACTTTGATATTTAATCAAACAGAAAATCAAAACAGAATATAATCAACAAACTGTAAACTTGTATTGAATGCTTTGAAGTTACAATATTACTCACTCAACCTCAATATTGATGAACAGGCTCACCAATACGAATTCTACTTCTCTAGAATTAGGATCTATGCCTTGAGGTTGATTTTCTCTCTAAAAAGAATGAAAAACACTTAGAATGAATGAATTAATCTATTCTATACATATACTAGTCAAAATATAATTACAATAATTAAACAAATCTTCAGTATATCTTCTATGTATATCGCAAAGCTTCCATAAACTTCAGATTATCCAGCTGTCATTCTTTCCATCCGAATCTCTTAAGCAGTATTAATCTTCAGCAGCATTAAATTCCTTCTAGCAGCATTAACTACTAAGCAGCACTAACCACTAGCAGTACTAACTAGCTAAGCAGTACTAACTTTGTTCAAGCAGCACTAACTTTGACTAGCAGTAGTAACACTCAGCAGTATTAACTTTTAAGTCTTCTAGCAGTAGTAACTTTGAACCAGCAACATTAACCATACTTGAAAAATTCTTCAGTTCCCAACAATCTCCCCCTAACTTGACTTTTAGGAAAAGAAGTCAAGTTCTTCAGAATTAATCTTCAAGATGCTTTCAACACCTCTGATTCAATTTCCCAAATTTGGATCTAGGCCCAAACTTTGATTTACAGTTCTTCTTACCACAATCTTGGCCATCTCTGAATCCTTTGTACAAACCAGTGTAGCTTTAAGCATCCCTTCTAACTTCTCCTTGCTATGCTCATAGATTTTGTCCACCAGGTAGTATTCATGATAACAATTGTCAATAGTAATCATGTATACTCCACAATTTTCAAACAGTATCCATTTGTCAATCTTCTTGAATATGAACTCACGCATATGATCTTTAATCCTATGGTGCACTTTTTCAGGCTCAAACATCATGCACAGGTATTCCAATGTCACTTTGAGAAGATTCTCTTCAGTACCTTTCAACACAGGTTCATAAAATTTCATCCCAACTTTATATAGTTCTTCCATATCAGCTCTTGAACAACTTCTGATGACTTTCCCCCATGTTGAATAAGCTTCAAATGAACCATCAGCTCTCTTGATTCTGAAGAAATTCTTTCCATTGTCTCTCAAAATATCCCAGAAGATGATCTCTGGAGCTTGCATAGAGATTGGAACAGCTTTCAAAGGTTCCACTATTGTCATGTACAGATCCATACTTTCATCAGTTTGCTTAGTAACCTGCTCTGGACTCTGTACTGGCTCTGTTGGGTATGTGACTGAAGGTTCTGCTTCCTTTTCAGTTTCTTCCACCCTAGGCCTTTTCAACTGCCTTTTTGGAGCAATTGATTTCACTCTTTTTCCAGACTTGGCTTTTATACCAACATTTCCAGGTTCTTCCTTCTTCTCTTCTGCTTCTTCTTTGGAAGGTGTGGTTTCCTCAGGGAATGGTTGTTGGATGTTGAGATCATGTCTCTCTTTCATCCTTCTCTCAGCCTCCTCCCTTTGTGCTGAATCCCCTTGAAGCTTGGCCATTTCCTTGTTATACAACTCTTCAATCTGAGAGAATGCCATGTGGGTAAACATCTCCCCCTTAACACCAATTGCACCTTTCAGAAAGTTTATCATTTTTCTTCTATCCTGATTGGCCAAAAATGTCTTGAAGGGTTGTCTTTTCTGCTTTTGTTTCTGAATTGGCATCTTCTTAACTTGGAGTTTCTTGGCCTGAGTTGCTGTATGAGCTGCTTCTTTCAAACTCTTTTGGTATTCTGCATTTAACTTCTTGGCCATTATCCTTGCAAGCTCTCTATCAGTTTCTGTTTGAAATTGATCCTCTTTTTCCATTTGCTCTTGAAGCTGCTTTGCCATCTCCTCATCCATTTCAATCTGACTCCTCTTCTTTGAAGGTTGTTCAGGTTCAATCATCTTTCCTTTTCCTTTTATATCCTCCTTCATGTTCTTCTTTTGAGGTTCTCCTTCATTGATGACCACTCCTTTGGCCTTTTGAGTAGCCTTAGGAGTGTCATTCTGTGCTTTTACTAAAGTCTCTGCTATCTCCATTTCTTCCACAGAGAGCCCTATTTCTGATACCACTTGTCATTCTTAGCTCTGATACCACTTGTCAGGATCGAATTCTCAACAAGAATTAATTCTCAGAAACAATATCAAAGAAGTTTGCGGAATAACACTTTGATATTTAATCAAATAGAAAATCAAAACAGAATATAATCAACAAACTGTAAACTTGTATTGAATGCTTTGAAGTTACAATATTACTCACTCAACCTCAATATTGATGAACAGGCTCACCAATACGAATTCTACTTCTCTAGAATTAGGATCTATGCCTTGAGGTTGATTTTCTCTCTAAAAAGAATGAAAAACACTTAGAATGAATGAATTAATCTATTCTATACATATACTAGTCAAAAGATAATTACAATAATTAAACAAATCTTCAGTATATCTTCCATGTATATCTCAAAGCTTCCATAAACTTCAGATTATCCAGCTGTCATTCTTTCCATCCGAATCTCTTAAGCAGTATTAATCTTCAGCAGCATTAAATTCCTTCTAGCAGCATTAACTACTAAGCAGCACTAACCACTAGCAGTACTAACTAGCTAAGCAGTACTAACTTTGTTCAAGCAGCACTAACTTTGACTAGCAGTATTAATAGTACTAGCAGTAGTAACACTCAGCAGTATTAACTTTTAAGTCTTCTAGCAGTAGTAACTTTGAACCAGCAGCATTAACCATACTTGATAAATTCTTCAGTTCCCAACAATCTCCCCCTAACTTGACTTTTAGGAAAAGAAGTCAAGTTCTTCAGAATTAATCTTCAAGATGCTTTCAACACCTCTGATTCAATTTCCCAAATTTGGATCTAGGCCCAAACTTTGATTTACAGTTCTTCTTACCACAATCTTGGCCATCTCTGAATCCTTTGTACAAACCAGTGTAGCTTTAAGCATCCCTTCTAACTTCTCCTTGCTATGCTCATAGATTTTGTCCACCAGGTAGTATTCATGATAACAATTGTCAATAGTAATCATGTATACTCCACAGTTTTCAAACAGTATCCATTTGTCAATCTTCTTGAATATGAACTCATGCATATGATCTTTAATCCTATGGTGCAGTTTTTCAGGCTCAAACATCATGCACAAGTATTCCAATGTCACTTTGAGAAGATTCTCTTCAGTACCTTTCAACACAGGTTCATAAAATTTCATCCCAACTTTATATAGTTCTTCAATATCAGCTCTTGAACAACTTCTGATGACTTTCCCCCATGTTGAATAAGCTTCAAATGAACCATCAGCTCTCTTGATTCTGAAGAAATTCTTTCCATTGTCTCTCAAAATATCCCAGAAGATGATCTCTGGAGCTTGCATAGAGATTGGAACAGCTTTCAAAGGTTCCACTATTGTCATGTACAGATCCATACTTTCATCAGTTTGCTTAGTGACCTGCTCTGGACTCTGTACTGGCTCTGTTGGGTATGTGACTGAAGGTTCTGCTTCCTTTTCAGTTTCTTCCACCCTAGGCCTTTTCAACTGCCTTTTTGGAGCAATTGATTTCACTCTTTTTCCAGACTTGGCTTTTATACCAACATTTCCAGGTTCTTCCTTCTTCTCTTATGCTTCTTCTTTGGAAGGTGTGGTTTCCTCAGGGAATGGTTGTTGGATGTTGAGATCATGTCTCTCTTTCATCCTTCTCTCAGCCTCCTCCCTTTGTGCTGAATCCCCTTGAAGCTTGGCCATTTCCTTGTTATACAACTCTTCAATCTGAGAGAATGCCATGTGGGTAAACATCTCCCCCTTAACACCAATTGCACCTTTAAGAAAGTTTATCATTTTTCTTCTTTCCTGATTGGCCAAAAATGTCTTGGAGGGTTGTCTTTTCTGCTTTTGTTTCTGAATTGGCATCTTCTTAACTTGGAGTTTCTTGGCCTGAGTTGCTGTCTGAGCTGCTTCTTTCAAACTCTTTTGGTATTCTGCATTTAACTTCTTGGCCATTATCCTTGCAAGCTCTCTATCAGTTTCTGTTTGAAATTGCTCCTCTTTTTCCATTTGCTCTTGAAGCTGCTTTGCCATCTCCTCATCCATTTCAATCTGACTCCTCTTCTTTGAAGGTTGTTCAGGTTCAATCATCTTTCCTTTTCCTTTTATATCCTCCTTCATGTTCTTCTTTTGAGGTTCTCCTTCATTGATGACCACTCCTTTGGCCTTTTGAGTAGCCTTAGGAGTGTCATTCTGTGCTTTTACTAAAGTCTCTGCTATCTCCATTTCTTCCACAGAGAGCCCTATTTCTGATACCACTTGTCATTCTTAGCTCTGATACCACTTGTCAGGATCGAATTCTCAACAAGAATTAATTCTCAGAAACAATATCAAAGAAGTTTGCGGAATAACACTTTGATATTTAATCAAACAGAAAATCAAAACAGAATATAATCAACAAACTGTAAACTTGTATTGAATTCTTTGAAGTTACAATATTACTCACTCAACCTCAATATTGATGAACAGGCTCACCAATACGAATTCTACTTCTCTAGAATTAGGATCTATGCCTTGAGGTTGATTTTCTCTCTAAAAAGAATGAAAAACACTTAGAATGAATGAATTAATCTATTCTATACATATACTAGTCAAAAGATAATTACAATAATTAAACAAATCTTCAGTATATCTTCCATGTATATCTCAAAGCTTCCATAAACTTCAGATTATCCAGCTGTCATTCTTTCCATCCGAATCTCTTAAGCAGTATTAATCTTCAGCAGCATTAAATTCCTTCTAGCAGCATTAACTACTAAGCAGCACTAACCACTAGCAGTACTAACTAGCTAAGCAATACTAACTTTGTTCATGTTGGGAACTGAAGAAAAACTCAAGTATGGTTAATGCTGCTGGTTCAGAGTTAATACTGCTAGAAGACATAAAGGTTAATAGTGCTGAGTGTTACTACTGCTAGTAGTTAATACTGCTAGTCAAAGTTAGTGCTGCTTGAACAAAGTTAGTACTGCTTAGCTAGTTAGTACTGATAGTGGTTAGTACTGCTTAGTAGTTAATGCTGCTAGAAGGAAGTTAATGCTGCTGAAGATTAATATTGCTTATATGATGAAGATTCGTATGAAAGGATATACATGGAAGCTTAGAGATATACATAGAAGATATACTGAAGATATTTTATTTATTGTAATTATCTTTGTATTCAGTATATATATTGAATTGTTTAGAATAGTTAGATAACTTTTCTTTTTCATTCTTTTAGAGAAAAACAACCTCAAGGCATAGATCCTAATTCTAGAGAAGTAGAATTCGTATTGGTGAGCCTGTTCATCAATATTGAGGTTGAGTGAGTAATCTTGTAACTTCAAAGCATTCAATAAAAGCTTACAGTTTGTTATTCATATTTTCTGTGTTGATTTACTGTTTCATTGAATATCAAAGTGTTATTCCGCAAACTTCTTTGATATTGTTTCTGAGAATTAATTCTTGTTGAGAATTCGATCCTGACAAGTGGTATCAGAGCCTGATTTCTCAAAAACAACTATTCATCATGGAAAATCTTGCAGAATCAAGCAGTACTTTGGTCTCAAAGGTTCCAATGCTTAGACCCAATGAATTTGATATGTGGAAGATCAGAATCAAGCAGTACATACTCCTCACTGACTATTCTATGTGGGACATCATAGAGAATGGTCCTTCTGAAGCAGGAAAGATTGGTGCAGATGGAAAGAGAACTCCACCAAAAACTGATGCAGAAAGAAAGATCAGACAGACAGAGATGAAAGCCTTGAGCACCTTGCTCTTGGCTATTCCCAATGAATATCAACATCAGTTCTGTAACTGCACTGATGCATAGATGCTCTGGAATGCTCTGGAGAAGAGATTCTCTGGTACCAAAAGTACCAAGAGAAATCAGAAAGCAATTCTGAAGCAACAATATGAGAACTTTATGTCAACCAAGAATGAGTCCATGACTCAAACTTTTGACAGGTTCAACAAACTTATTGGTGAACTAGCTACAGTGGGAGTACAAATTGATCAAGATGATCTGAACAGAAAGTTTCTAAGGTCCTTGAGTGATGAATGGACCATGTATACTGTGTCTTTCAGACAGAATGATCAACTGGAAGAAAAGGAACTTGATGATCTTTATAATGATCTAAGAGTTTTTGAATCTGAGGTAGAGGCTAAAAAGAGGCCTTCTGGGTATGTTCACAATGCTGCACTCCTTTCAGCATCAACTGATTCTACTTCCAACCTTGAATCAGTTAGTACTGCCAATGGAACAAACCAAGAGAAAGGCACTGAAACTGTGTTTGAGGCCTTTCTGGCAAGTCATGGAAACTCTTCTCTCATTAATGATGACTTGGAACAACTCAATCCAGATGATCTTGAAGAGATGGATATTAAATGGCAGATGGCCATGCTCTCCATGAGAGTTAAAAAGTTCATCAAAAGAACTGGGAGGAACAACTTCTCCCAAAGAAGAGAAGATGGAGCAGGATTTGACAAGTCCAAGGTGGAATGTTACAAATGCCATCAAAAGGGACACTTTGCTAGAGAATGCAGAAGTGGAATATCTCAGAATAACAATCACCAACAAGCTCAATCTGGAAGCTTCAATAGAAACTCTGCACAAGCCCTTGTCTCTCAACAAGGTATGGGGTTTGATTGGAGTGATCAAGCTGAAGAGGCTATTCAGAATCAAGCTCTAATGGCAGAGGTGTCTGATCTCTCTACAGAGGTAACTTCCAATCTTTGCTCTCAAAATTGCATTAACACTGTTAAAAGGTATAGGGATCACAACCAGAACATGAGTGATGACCTTAAGAGATTGGAAAAAGACATAAAAGATTATGTGAGGATTGTTGAGAGATTTGAAGAACAGATTAAGGGTTTTCAAGCTAATGAGCTTCAACACTCTTATGACACAAATTACTGGAAGTGGGAGAAGAATGACTTAGAGCTTCAACTGACCAGATCTAAAGAAGAAAGTGAAAAGCTAAGAGGAGAGCTAGCTAAAGTCAAACTTGATGTAGAAAAGTTTTCTAATGCTTCCAAAGCAATGGATTCTTTGATACAAACTCAGATTCATGATAAACTGAGAAGAGGTATAGGGTACAATACCACACCACCACCCTATAACAACAACTACATCCCTCCTAGTTCAGAGCTGTTAGAAACTAAGGATAGGAAGGATCTACCTAAGGGAGCCACTGAAATAGATCCCTTAGATGAAGTGGTTGTTAAGGATAAAACTGAGAAAGAAGTTGTCAAGGATAAGGACAATACTGTGAGTGGTGAGATTTCTAAAGAAAATCATATTATCACCAATGAGGGATGTGGAAAGCACTGGATTAAGTCCAAAGAGATAGAAAAGACTGAGGGAAAGAACAAGAAGGTTCACTATAAGCAGACCACTGTTGTGAACCCTATTCCTTGCAAACAATGTGAATGCAATAAAGCCAAGAGCCTAAATTCTGGTTTAAAAAGAGGAAATCAAAGAAACTGGAATAATCAATGGGCTCAGAAACAAGGAGTTGATCTGAATAAAATCAATAGACCAAAACCTTGTTTTATATGTGGCAAGTTGAATCATTTGGCTAAGTATTGTTACTTTAACCCTATTAACCAACAGATGAACTTTCAAAGATTTGTGCAAAAATCTGTGGGTTATAGGAAGGCTGGAAAGAAACATGTGATAAAGAAATATGTTGAAAGTAAAGGCACTTTAAAGAAAAAGATTTTAAAAGAAAGTATCAAAATGTGGGTGCCTAGAAGTACTAACAGTATTAATACTGCTAACAATATTAGTACTGCTAACACAGTTCCTACTGCTAACAGTGTTAGTACTGCTGAAAATATTAATGCTGCTAATACTGTTAATACCTCTTCAAAAGTTAATACTGCCAACACAGTTACTGCTGCTAACACAGTTACTACTTCTAACAAAGTTAGTGCTGCTAAGCATGCAAGTGCTGCCAAGGTAGTTAGTACTTCTAAAACTAGTACTGATTCTAGCAAACATAGTTCCAAGCCTATTATTGTAACAAAGTACTCCAAGAATGAGGAGTTAAAGTTCAAAAATCTTGTCAAGAAAGAATGCAAATATTTTGATGAGAAAGGGGTACCCAAGACCACTTTGGCTTGGGTTCCTAAATCATACTAATTGATTTATCTAATGTGCAGGGCAACCAACAGCTCAAGGGAAAGAGCATTTGGCATGTTGATAGTGGTTGCTCTAGGCACATGACAGGCAACATGTCATGCCTTCAGGATTTCAAGCATATCAATGGAGGACATGTTGCATTTGGAGATAATCTTACTGGTGGTAAGATAAGTGGAAAAGGTAATGTCACCAAAGGTAAGATGACATTTGAGGATGTCTACTATGTTGATCAATTAAAGTACAACCTGTTAAGTGTATCACAGGTTTGTGACAAACAACATAGTATATTATTTACAAATACTGAGTGTATGATCCTTGCTCCAGGGTTCAAGGTAGTTGATGAAAACATGATACTACTTAGAACTCCAAGGAAGGACAATGTTTACTATCTTGATTTGGACAATGTTGATAGTGATTCATCTCTAAATTGTCTTGTTTCAAAAGCTTCTGTAGATGAATCCTCTCTATGGCACAGAAGGATGTGTCACATGAATTTCAAGACTATGAACAATCTTGTTAAAAATAACCTTGTAAGAGGGTTACCTTCAAAAGTCTTTTCATGTGATGATCATTGTGTTGCTTGTCTTAAAGGCAAACAACACAAAACTTCTCATAAGACCAAAGAGTTAAATTCTGTTTCTACTTGTCTCCAGTTATTGCATATGGATCTGTTTGGTCCTACAAATGTTATGAGTATAGGCAAGAAATCTTACTGCTTGGTTATTGTTGATGATTACTCCAGATTTACTTGGGTATATTTTCTAAGGACTAAGGATGAAACAAGTGGTCTTATCAAATCCTTTATTCTAAGAATTGAAAACCAAACTAATCAAAGAGTAAAAGTCATTAGATCAGATAATGGAACTGAGTTTAAAAATCATAATCTAAACACCTTTTGTGAAGAAAAAGGTATTGAGAGGCAATATAGTGCTCCTAGGACTCCTCAACAAAATGGTATTGCTGAAAGGAGAAATAGGACACTAATAGAGGCTGCTAGATCTCTGTTGGCTGATTCAAAATTGCCAATTACCTTCTGGGCTGAAGCAGTTAATACTGCTTGTTATGTCCAAAACAGAGTTCTAGTGGTCAAGCAAAAGAACAAGACCCCTTATGAGCTTTTAAATAAAAGAAAACCTTTTATTGGTTTCTTCAAACCTTTTGGGTGTCCTTGTACAATTCTAAATACCAAATCTCACTTAGGTAAGTTTGATAGCAAAGCAGATGATGGATTTCTTGTGGGATATTCATCTCAGAGTAAGGCCTACAGAATATTTAACTCTTCTTCTAGAATAATTGAAGAAAGTGACAATGTCAAATGCAATGAGAACACACCAAATCCTGTTGGATCTGGACCTCAGTGGCTATTTGACATTGATTCACTAACTAATTCTTTTGGTTTCAGTAGTGACGATTCTACAGGAACAGGATGTGGAGGATCAGGGACCACACAAGTCTCAGAAAGTATATCTAAATCTGTGATATTTCCCATACCCACAGTGAATTCTGTTGAAGACTGTGAAAAGGAATCATTTCCTGGACCAAATCAGAGTGAAGAAGAAACTAGAGATGAGGAGACTCAAGAAAATAAAGAATCAGAAGTGGCTTCTGAAAACACTTCAGTTGAGTTGCATGACTCTAATCTTGAGGCTGGACTGAATGAAGAACCTAGTCATAACACCAGAGTTCAAAAGAATCATCCTCCACAGCTGGTAATAGGAGATATCTCTTCTCCTATGATGACTAGCAGTATTAATAGTACTAGCAGTAGTAACACTCAGCAGTATTAACTTTTAAGTCTTCTAGCAGTAGTAACTTTGAACCAGCAGCATTAACCATACTTGATAAATTCTTCAGTTCCCAACACCAGGCCTTTCGTTCTTCAGATCTTTTATTTTTCACTGAAACATAAGATTTAGATCTGTTAGGAAAATCAGATTTCTGAAATTGTCTTTTTGAAAGCTTACCAGTGTTAGTCTGTTTCTGTGAGCGCCTTTTCTTTTGCTTCTTACCTTTAGCATAATAATCAGCATTCACAAAAACTGTTTCACCAACCTTAGTTGATGATTCACCAACTTCATGCACACTTGGTAATGCTTGACCATTAATAACAAAGGTAGAATGACTTAGAAGTTTAGCATTAAAGGCAAACTTATCAATTTCATCAATACACCCTTCATCAGAATTTAAGAAATCATTTGCAGACGCAAATAAATCATCAAAATCAGGTTCAGAAGTTTGAGGTGTTTTAGAAGATGGAGAACACACTTTAGATTCAAAATGAAAATCTGTGTTCTTTAACACCGTAGAAAATACATCTTGTGTTAGTTCACTCAAAATTCTTTCATCAGATAAAATGTTTTCTAGCTCAATTATTTTTCTTTCTAATACGAGTGGAGGAACATAAATTTTAGCTTGAACAGGTTTTGCCTCTGTTAGAGCATAAATCTGTTGGATACAAGATCATGAAGACTGAAGGTCAAAGTACAAAAAGTCAAAGCTGAGAAAGTCAACTCTCATTAGAAGTCAAAGAAACATTAGAAGTCAAAGAAACTCATAAAGAGAAGAAGACCATAGAACAGAGGAATGTTGGCATTTTTAAAGAAATATATGGTCAAAGAAAGGATGCTGAGAAGGATTTTGAAGATGAAAGAAACATTTTTGAAATTGAGATCAAGAAGCTGACTGACGAGTTATCTGAACTGTCTGAAAGTGTACTGAATGAGAAGAAAGCGAAGTCTGAATTAAAGAAAGAAATTGACTTACACATCAAAGAAAAGAACAGTTATTTTTCAAAGATTAAAGAGCTTGAAGATATTGTTTCAAAGGTGGTGGTGACTGAGCAAACGCCTCCAGAGTCACAAATCCACACACCTAGAAATAATTCAGCTGACTTCAAAAAGACAGCCTCAAGCTCACATCTGAAAACTGTTTCTTCAAGAAGGTTAGTCAATTCATTTGATCAGATTCGTACTACTAACATTTTCTTTGATGAAAATGTAGATGGTTCAGATACATACAGAAGAAGAAGAAGAAGAAGATATGATGAAGATAAGCTGGTGTGGAAGGTAAAACCAGTTGAAGATGAGAAGAAAGTTGAAAAGAAAGGAAAGAAGACATGTGTACATGAGACTAAAGCCAAGAAGAACAATGTGCGAAAAGGTAAACCTGATCATGTCTACTCGAGAGATCAGTTAATCAGGTTATCAAGTAAGAAATATTATTGTTCTTATTGTCGTACACATGATCATATTCATAAAACAAGTGATCATTTATGGTATGGTTCTTACTCAGTTACTCCCATTCGAACTGCAACTAACAATTATGGACCCAAATACCAATGGGTACCAAAGTCGAAAAGTGAATCTGTGTTGCAGGCATCTACAGTCAAGGGGGAGTAATAGAACCATGGCTTCTAAGTACGTCATCTTAGAACCCGTACTTCAACGAAGTGTGGCTTCTGAATACTACAGTTCAGGACCCGAACTTCAATGCTTAAAGAAAGATACTCCCGGGCTGATATAAGAGATTGTACTCCGATACTCCAACGAGGATATCAACATTCAAGGGGGAGTACATATTTTTTCTGACATTTTTGCATCCGATAGATATGACGAACTATATTCCAAAAGGAGTTGTAGATCTCTATCATGTGCTTTATAACTGACATATTTTAGATGCATAATTTCAGGGGGAGTAAAAGGATTATGATTTCTGATTAATTCTGATCAGAACTTGTACTTTAATTGTTTTACTGCTTTATGTCATTTTCTTTTCAATAAATTTTTGTGAATAAAAGTTTCTTTGACTAGACTTTGAGACTTATGCAGTATGAGAGAAGATGACACGATCATATCTTTATAACTTTAGCTGAAATTATGAGAACTAAGATTAAGCGAAAAGGTTAATTTCTTATCTTAATCTCAATTGTATCCGAAAGAAGGACAACTTTCTAGGGGTGAGCATAACTCGACCGACCCGAAAAACCCAACCGACCCGACCACCCGAGCCGAAAACTCGTTACCCGATCACCCGACCACCCGAACCCGAAAAATAGTACGGGTATAACGGATCGGGTTGGGTATTCATAGCCCCCACCCGACCCGTCTGAAATATCCGAAATTTTTTTAAAATTAAAAAAAATCATTTTTATTTTATATTTATATAATTCTAATTCTAATTTGTAATTTGTAATTTGTAATTTGTATTTGTAGTTTTTAATTTGTAGCTTAATGTTTTAGTTTGTAGTTTAATGTTTTAGTTTGTAGTTTAAACTTTAAAGTTGTTATTTGTAGTTGTAGACTTTTAGTTTAAACTTTAAAGTTATATATTGACAATTTATAATTTGTAGTTTGAGAAATTAGGTCCAAAAAAAAAATGAGGCCCACTACCCGAATATCCGACCCGAACTACCCGAACCCGAACTCCCCCGAACCCGAACAACCCGAACTTTAATCGTCCGGATGTCGAATCTTCCCCCACCACCCGAATATCCGATCGGGTTTGGGTTTTGGATATCCGACCCAACCCGACCCGACCGATGCACACCCCTACAACTTTCAGATATGGAAAACATGTTCTAAAATGTTCAAACCACTTCCCGATTCTTAACCAGATTTCATGAATTGGAAGTGAGATTTTAAATGTTTTCATTTTATTTTGTGCTTAAACGTTTCTACAAACCATGTGTTTCTAAAGATAAATACTTGCGTATTGTCTTTTCTATATACTTTCCAGTATTCACACACACCGGTTTGAATTTTTGTTCAAATTGTTCTTACCATGTCTCATATTGTAACCAATTTTTTCGATGGTAAGACACTCCGCTTGTACTTCAATGATTCTTGAGCGTCATTTCATTTCGAAGCGTTTCATTCAAGAATGTCTATATTTTGTTTCATATAGACAATATCCATTATTCTTGACCATAAGCCTTGATTGATATATCATATCATTTCTGATCATTTTCATACAATGTCAGATTTTCAAACAAGTCTTTTGCATTCATGTTCATTCATTCAATTTACTTGTTTGAAAATACTTCAATGTTTCAAAATGCTCATATCTTCATGATTATATTCTGAGCATATCAACATCTGACTTGTATTTTGACCATATTGAGCAACATTATGCTTTATAGGACAAATATGGGTTCTTTGTGCTAGGACTTAAATGAACTTCTATGGATTCACGTTAACCAGTGTCTCCTACCCAAGAAGTTAATCCTTAGAGATTGAGTGTGAGGAGTCGAAAAAGAAATGAGTGTGGGATGTGTGACGAGGTAAAATGTAATGAGAGTTTGGTTAGTTGTGAGCTTAATGATAAAAAGAAAGAGGGTGTGAGATCAGAGTAAAAAAATATCAAACTCTGCACGAACTACTTTCTGAGTCGGGCAGCCACATCACTAATTTTTCACAATTCTTTGTGAACATTATTGAAACAGGCAAATAGCCCATGCCAACTCTTGTTAAAACCCCACCAATCACTCATTTTCTTCTCAAAAAGAAAGTGTTTCATATTTCAAAGGTGACGCAACATATAATCTATCTGGTTTTCATTTGGAAAATCTGGATATTGAAAAAGAAGGAAGTCTGCCCCACCTTCGCACTTCAATCATGCACTTAGAGTCTGTGTTTATCTATTGTTGTCTCAGTGGTTTACACAATGTTGAGCCTAATAAAAAGCAATCATTTGTGCTTAATTCTTTCTACACGTGCACGAACACACAAGAAATTTGTTTTCTTGTAATAACGTTCATAGAAATTGCCTTTTGTGGTATTTCGATGATTGGATGGAAGCCCTGGGGGAGTGAACATCAAAAAGCTCATTTATATTGTGTATTAATTACACAGAGTGACTTTGTGTTACTGACAGGATATTAACTGATTCATTTGTTGATTCAGGTGTTACATTCCTAATTTGTCTGGATTTGAAAATATCTAGATGAATATCTTGGAGGATTGACGGTGAATCAGAGGCTCTTGGACAGATCAATGGTCAATGACATTTCTTAAAGAAAGTTTTGATGATATCGATGCTCAAATCATCAAAAAGGGGGAGATGGTATCAAGAAATGTGTGATTCAAAGAAATGTTAAAGTTGAAAGAAATGTCCGGAAAGAAGTGTTTGTATTGGATATGGTCAAAGTTGATAAGAGAAAGTTCAAAGAATTTCGAAAGCAAGCAGATTTTGGAGAAATTTTATTTGAAGAAAGTTGGATAAAACATTCAGAGCTGAAAATGAAGATAATTTCTTTCAATGTCTAAAAGAGGTTTGTTTATAATCTTGGGGGAGAATGTTACTATTTTTGAAGATCAGACGTTTAGAATATTGATGAATGTTTTCGAAGACAAAGTTTATCAAAGAAGAATTTCATCGTGTTAAGGGGGAGTTTGTATATCATGTTTGTATAAAAGGGGAGATTACAAAAGAAGATAAATGTTGATCAAAGGGGGAGCTTATTCAAATCGAGCTTAAAGAGAGAAGATCGCATTGCTAAATCTTTTAGTAATTATCTTGATCCAAAGGGGGAGATTGTTAGAGCATAGAATTGTTGGATTCAAGATCATTAAGATTGAAGACAAAAGATCAAGAAGTCAAAGCTGGAAAGTCAACTATCAAGTGAAAGTCAAAGTCTTTTGTTAATAAAGTCAAAGTCAACATTTGTATTTTGTTTGTTTCTTTGTAATTGTTGTGGGTATAAATACCTTGTTTGTCTTTGTATGTAAAATAGGACGTTAGAATTCAAGTGTGTGAATTTAGAGTGTGATTGAGAGAGCTGATTAGAGAAGAGGAAATTGTATATCGTTCTAGAGTGAGAGTAGTGAGAGATAGTTTTGTAATCTTGATGGTTTAATCAATGACATGTGATTTAGATTCTCATCTTGATTGTTTGTAGCAATTAGAACTTGAATATAGGACTATCAATATGACTACAAACCGTGTGTTTCCAAAGATAAATACTTGTGTATTGTCTTTTCTATATACTTTCAAGTATTCACACACATCGGTTTGATTTATTGTTCAAATTATTCTTACCATGTCTCATATTGAAACATATTTTCGATGGTAAGACACCCCGCTTGTATTCAAAGAATTTTTGAGCATATTATTCATTTCGAAACGTCATTTCAAGAATGTCTATATATTGGTTCATATAGACAATATCCATTATTCTTGACCATAGGCTTTGATTGTTATATCATTCATTTCTAATCATTTTTCATACAATGTCAGATTTTCAAACAAGTCTTTTGCATTCATATTCACTCATTCAATATACTTGTTTGAAAATACTTCAATATTTCAAATGCTCAAATCTTCATGATTATATTTTATGAGCATACATTCATCTGACATTTGTATTTGGAGCTTTAATTGGTAAAGTTAAATCATTATGAGCAACATATGCTTCATAGGAATATGGGTTCTTTGTGCTAGGACTTAAATGAAACTTCTATGGATTCACGTTAACCAGTGTTTCCTACCCAAGAAGTTAATCCTTAGTGATTGAGTGTGAGGAGTCAAAAACAGAAATGAGTGTGGGTTGTGCGTTGAGATAAAATGGAAAAAAGAGTTTGGTTAGATGTGAACTTAATGATTAAAAAGAAAGAGGGTGTGAGATCAGAGTAAAAGAATATCAAACTCTGCACCAACTACTTTCTGAGTCGGGCAGCCACATTACTAACGTTTCACAATTCTTGGTGAACGTTATTGAAACAGGCAAATAGCCCATGCCAACTCTTGATTATAACCCCATCAACCACTCATTTTCTTCTTAAAAAGAAAATGTTTCATATTTTCTGGGGACGCAACACATAATCTATCTGATTTTCATTTGGAAAATCTGGATATTGAAAAAGAAGGAAGTCTGCCCCACCTTCGCACTTCAATCATGCACATTGAGTCTGTGTTTATCTACTGTTGTCTCAGTGGTTTAACAACTTTGAGCCTTTATAAGCATATGATGGCTTAATTCTTTCTACACTTGCATGAACACACAAGGAATTTGTTTTCTTGTCATAACGTTCATAGAAATTTCCTTTGTGGTATTTCGATGATTGGATGGAAGCCCTGGGGGAGTGAACATAAAAAAGCTCCTTTCCTATGTGTATTCGTTACACACAGTAACTTAGTGTTACTGACAGGAATTTTAACTGATTGATTTGTTGATTCAGGTGTTACATTCCTATTTTGTCTAGATTTGCAAAGATCTAGATAAATACATTGTTCGAAATTGGCAAAGAATCAGAGGCTCATGAAAGATCAGTGGTCGGAACAAACAATGACATTTCTTGATGAAAGTTTTGATGAACCAGATGCTCTATTAATCAAAAAGGGGGAGATGATTTTAAAGAAATGTTCAAGTCAGAAATTTCAAAGTTAAAAGATTTGAAGATGACAATGTTCAAAGTTTGAAAAGATTTCTGAAGATATGCTGATTTTGAAGAAATTTTCTTTGAAGATTATTTGCTGAAGCAAGTCGAGCTAAATCTGAAGATAATTTCTTTCTGAAGTCTGAAAGAGTCTTGTGATAATTTTGGGGAGATTAAAGTTAAAAATCAATCAAAAGAGGAAGATTATACTCAGATTGAGCTTAAAGGGGAGATTTGAAGTTCTCTAATGTAATCAAAGGGGGAGATTGATTTGTTAAATTTTTCAAAGATGATCTTGAATCCAAAGAGGGAGAATGTTAGAGCATAAATCTGTTGGATACAAGATCATGAAGACTGAAGGTCAAAGTACAAGAAGTCAAAGCTGAGAAAGTCAACTCTCATTAGAAGTCAAAGTCTTTGTAATAAAATGTCAAAGTCTATTTGTTTTGTTTTGTTTCCTTGTTGTTTTAGAAGTGGGTATAAATACCTTTGTTTTGTTGTTTAACAGATATATGAGTTAGAGTTTGAATTTAGAATTTGAGAGAGAAGTTTAGAAAGAGAGAGAATCGTCTAGAGAGAGAAAGTCAAAACAAAATTGTTTGTAATCGTTTGAGATTTGAATCTGAAATAAACAGGTAATTGAATCTTAATTGTTTGAATAATTTGCAATAGGAATCTTGATTCTAGGACACATAGCCTCCATCTCAGTAGAAGAATAACTAGCAAAGTAATCATTTGAAAGAAATTTTGGTGTTTCAGAAAGATAACTATCATTCAGTCTTTCATAACATAATGGTAGTTGCATTTTCTTTAAATTCATTCTTTTCTCATCTTCTTTTGCCTCAACCTCCTTCGACGATTTGGTGACAAATTTGGGTTTCAAATGAGGATATTTAGCAGCAGCATTCATAAAATTGACATTATATAAAGCTGGCTGTTTTCTGATGGCTTTTTCTAAGTAATGAGGATTATCATAACCTAGTCCCCATTTTTCTTTAAAATCAGCTTTTTCATTAGGTGTATTCAAGAAAATAGTTTGATCTGTTTGGCCTCGAACATATAATTTTGCTTCCAAACCATTTACCTTTTGCTCTTTAGTCTTGTTCTCAACCTGCAGTTTAAATGCTTTTAGAACACATTCTTGCTTTTTTGAATCACTTAGACAATTTAGTTTCAAAATCAGAAATCTTATTTTCAAAACGAACTTTTTTATTTTTAAAATCAGAAACATATTTGCGAAGAGAATCAATCAAATCTTTGTTTCCAATAACTGCTTTGTTAAAATCAAAGATCGTTTGATTTTTCTTCTCAATCCTGCTTCTTTCCTTTTTCAGTTTATTTTGAAGATCATGAAGTTCGACCATCATGGCTTCCATTTTGATCATAAAATCAGATTTGGATAAGTTCATTACCTCATCAGACGTTTCATCTTCAGAATCATCATCTTTTACTGTGTTGCCCATCAAACACATGTGGGCTTCTTCTTCTTTCTCTTCCTCAACATCTGAATGATCTAACCAATATTCGTCTTCAACCATCAATGCCTTGCCATCTTCCTGTTGCTTGGCCAAGAGTATTTTGTTCTTGTAGTATTCTGAATTGCGAACCTTTGGCTTTCGACAGTCTTTAGCAAAATGGCCAACCTTGCCACAGTTGTAGCACTTGATCAGATCATCAGCTTTCTTTTCAGCACCAGTATAATCATTCACAAACTTCTTTTCTTCTGGCTTTCTTTTCTCTTCATACTTGTTTCCTTCTATTCTCTCACGGTGTTCATGATTCGTTGATCCTGATGACGAATATCTCTGAGAATTAGACCCCGGCTTCTTGTAAAACTTTTTCTGAAAGGCACGGGTTAGTAGCAACATGGCTTGCTTGAGATTTTCACCATCATCACCATCAGACTCAGACTCATACTCAGAGTTAGAAATGACAATCTTCTTCTTTTTCTTCTTTTCTTTCTTTTCTTTCTCCTTCTCTCCAGCTACAAGTGCTATTGGATCAGGAACTTTCTCAACTTTCTTTTTCGCAGCTCTTTTCTCTACAACTTCCTCCTCATTTTGTCTTAAAGTCTCATAGACTTCATGAAGAGATATCTCACTCAAATCTTTCATCTGTTTCCTCCTGCGGGTATGTTTCTTCCATTCAGGTTGCAAGATGCTGAGAAACTTCACATTGTTTTCAATTTGCTTCTTTGTGACCTTATTCTTTGAAAGTTCATTTAGAAGCAGTACAAATCTTTCATAAGTGTCCTCCATACTTTCATTCTCTTTCGCTTTAAACTCTTCGTAACTATTTATGCAGTTAGCCACCTTCATCTGATTTCCAACTTTAGATCCCAACATCATCTTTCTTAGCTGATCCCACATTGATTTGGCAGATGCATTATAGCTGTCTATTTTAACATAGATCTCATTTGTTATGCTTTGTAAGAGTAAAGATCTGGCTTGTTTATCAACATTGAACCGATTCTTCTGTTCTTTAGTGAATTGAGGAAAATCTTTCTCAACAATCTTTGTTTTCTAAACTCCATCTGAATGATAACCTTCAGCAGGAATCTCTCAGTAGGTCTTTTCATTAGACCATTTGTGATTGATGGTAGAATATTCTCTCCATTTGATTGCCGATCAACAAAATCAAGAAAGCGATCCTTCCATCGTTCATACTCCCCTTTAAACAAAACAGGGGGATTGACATCAGTGCCAATTGAGAGAGTGTTAATGTATTATTGTATCCAAGATTTAATAGGAAAAGTCAAGTCAAGATAAGTCAACAAAGTCAAAGTGTGTTTAGTCAATATGAGGTTACTTAGTCATTAAGCTTGTGGTTTTAATCCTTGGTATAAATACCATGTTGCCTTGTAAATCATTAGGCTAGTGGATTGTACTCAAGATTGTTAGATCTATGACAAGAACACTTTCTCTCTCTACACTCTCTCTCTAGAACATTAACATTGTTAAATCTTGTTTAGATTGAGATTGCTTGATTTGTGATTGGGATTTACATTTTCATTTGGTATCAGAGCACACCAAACAAATTCAGAAAGATCACTTTGAATCAACTTCTTGAAAAATTCAAGAAAATGGTTGTTTTCGAAAAAGTTACTGTTTGATTCGTAATTTTCATGTTTTTGTACAATTAAATCAAGAAATTGATTTGATTGTATACGTTTTATCAATTGAATCATTTTTCGTTCAGATCACAATGTCAAATTCCAAGTCTAGATTGATCATTTTGATCAAATTGTTGATTTTTTGAAAAGTTGAACACGAGCACTGTTTCTTGAATAAATTTGTTGATTTTTGATGTTTTAATGGAAATATTGTGGTAGAATTGTGTTCTAATTGCTAAATCGATCATATTGGTGCAAGTTTATGTTTAAGTTTGCAGGTTTAAGTCGATTTGAATCGATTTCGTGAACTGAACTTTTAAAACGCGCTAGATTCATAGAACGCGCAAGTTCATCAAAGAACGCGCAAGATTCATCTGCAAAACGCGCAAGCTGAAGAACGCGCAAGTGTCTGAAGAACGCGCAAGCAATACGTGCGAGTTTGATAAACGCGCAAGTCAAAGCCTGCGAGTTTGATCGAAACGCGCTAGAGAGACGTGCGAGTTTGATCGAAACGCGCTAGAGAGGCGTGTGAGTTTAAGCGTAACGCGCTAACAACAGTGTTCTGCGAGTTGTTTGATCTGCTAGTTTGTTCGAAACAGTGATTAGCGAGTTTCAATACTTAGATTTTTTTTGAAAATTAAATTTTTTTTGTGTGATCCAAGTTTGACTTTTTAGTCAACATTTCTGATTTGTTTGGGAACGATCATTTTTTTTCAAGCATTTCTTTCTAGAGAAAAATATGTCAGAAAAATATGAGGTTACTTAGCGGAACCCCCGTGCTAAGTCTGCGGAGGGGGATATATTTTGTTAGTGATCATAATTTTCTGATTTTTGACGATCATTTTTTTTAAGCTAACGTTCTGACAAGATGCCTGTTACAGACGAGAGAGGAAATACTGTTTTATCTGCAAGAGATATGGTTGTTTTGTACATGCCGGAAATACCAAAGATGGAAGCTGAATTAGACAAGCTGAAAAATCAGAATTCAAAGCTTCTAAATCAGATTCAGGAGTTCAAATCTAAAGTGTCAAATTCTGATAAAACTCCTGATTGTATAAAATGTGATAATCTTGATAAATCTGATTTTGCAGATATCATGAAGGAAAGAGAGAAAGAGATTAAAGATAAAGATAATCAAATTGAAATGAAAGAAAAAATCATAGGAGTTAAAGAGAAAATTATTATGCAAAAAGAGAGAAAGATTTCAAATCTTCAAAGCCAACTGAAGATGACTGAACAGACATCATCAGAATCACAAGATGAATCAGTCAAGCTTCAACAGAAGTTTAAGGTTTTTGAAGATCAGATATATGTTCTGGAGAAGAAAAATGCTGAATTGATAAAAAGATTAAAGAAGATAAAGTTAAAGAGAATCTTCAAAGCCAACTGAAGAAGACTGACCATAAATCATCTGAGCTGAAAGATGAATCAGTTAAGCTTCAATAAAAGATTAAGGCTTTTGAAGAGAAGATATCTGCTTTGGAAAAGAAGAATGCTGAACTGTCAAAAAGCATCCAAGCAGATAAGGAAAATTCAAATTTGGAAAAATCTTATACTCAAAAGATATCTGAACTTTCTAAGAAAGCTGACCAAGAGAAGAAAAATCTTGAGCTTAGATGTATTAAACTTTCAAAGCAAGTGTCTGATTTTGAAAAGGTTATAATCACTGAAAGAGACACATTTGCAAAGGAAAGACAAGTTCTTGAAACTAAAATAACTGAACTTCCCAAGCAGATTTCTACTTTACAAGACTTGCTTGAAAAAGAAAGAAATATTTTCAAAGAAAAGAAGTAGTCTTTTGAGGAACAAAAGAAATTATTTGAAAAGAAAAATGCTGGGATTTTCAAAGATATTTCTGAGAAAAACAAGAACTTGGAAACAGATTTTGAACAAGAACGTTCATATTTTGAATCTGAAATATCTAAGCTCACATCCAAATTATCTGTTCTGTCATCAGATATTCTTAAAGAACAGATGGCTAGATCTGATTTGAAAAAGAAGTTTGACACACTTATTTCTGAAAGAAATATTTTATCTGAAAAGATAAAGAACTTAGAAGCTACAAACGTCAATTTATCAGAAAAGATTTCAGCTGATGTGATTAATCAATCACCTGTTGATCTCTCAACAGAATCAGTCTGTTCTTTCAAAACAGCTTCAAGTTCAATTTATGACAAAAATGTTTTGAAAAACAAAAGTTTTAAACCAATCATTGTCAAATCAAGTCAGATCAGACCATCAAATCTATTTTATGATAAATCTGTTGATGGTTCATCGAGCTATTACATCAAATCTCTTGGAAAGCAATAAAAGAAAAGTCAGATGGTCTGGAGAGTGAAGAGTTCTTCAGATGATGAGAAAATGAAGGACAAAGCATTCAAATCCATAACAAATGCCAAAAAGAACAATGTGTATAAAGGTAAATTTTTTGGTAATTCTGATATGTTTTATTCGACTAATCATCTGATTAGGATTGCTCAAAGGAAGATCTGTTGTTCTTACTATGGAGAGAATGATTTCGTTCGACAAGAATCTTCTCACAACTGGTACGGTTCTTATAGAATAACTTCTCAGAATTCTGGATTTAAAAGATATAAGTCTAATGAGAAGTGGATTATTAAATCTAACATACCAGGACCCAAATATCAGTGGGTACCAAAACCTGTTAAATCTGTTTTGCAGGTACCACCGGTCTAGGGGGAGCAGGAACGATGGTTTTTGAACACAACAGTTCAAAACCCGTACTTCAAAGTACAAGATATTGACTTCTAAGTACTACAACTTAGAACTCGGACTTCAAAGTCAAAGGTGTTTGACTTCTAGACAAAACAGTCTAGGACTCGTACTTCAAAGTACAAGTTTATGGCTCTTGAATAACATAGTTCAAGACCCGCACCTTAATGTAAAGACTATGGCTTCTGATCACATGACAGATCAGGACCCGTTCTTTCATGTTCAAATATGGATATTCTGCAAATATCCAGGGGGAGCTTACATGATATAAATCATTGTATAATGATTTGAGGGGGAACTTAAATGTAAGTATCTTCTAATCCTACATCTCTGATTATTTGAAAGAAGAACAACTTTCAAGCATGAAAAACATTTTTCTTAAATGTTCAAACCACTTCTCTATTCTCAAAAGATTTCATGAATTAAGAAGTGTGATTTTAAATGTTTTTCAATATTGAGCTTTAATGTTTAACTGACCGTGTGTTTCTAAAGATCAATACTCGTGTATTATCTTTCCTATATACTGTAAAGTATTCACACACATTGGTTCAGTACTTCATTTTAATTTGTTATTACCATGTCTCTAAACGAACCTATTTTTCGATGGTAATACCCCCGTTTGTAAATCACTGTTGTTGAGCAACAATCATCATTTCAACTTGAGCGTTCATTGCTAAATTGTTTATATTTGTTCATATAAACAAAATATCTAGTTCTTTGATACCCTATCCATTTCATTTTGATCTGATTGATACATTGTCAGATTCTCAAAACAATTCTCTTGATTTCATTTTATTCATTCAATATCCTTGTTTTTGAGAGATCTTCAAATTTCAAATGCTCAAATTTCATTCTTATTTTTAAAATGAGCATAAATTTTGACAATGTCGTCATACATTTTTGTGCTTAACTATTCAAGTTAAATTGTTGAGCAACTATTCTTTTAGGACTTACATGGGATTCATGTATGAGCTTAAACAAAACTTCCATGGATTTACGCAAACCAGTGTTTCCTACCCAGGAAGTAATCCTTGAGTGATTGAGGGGTGAGGGGTCAAAATCAAAGAGTGGGAGAGATAACTCATCCGGTTGAGTTTTTCTCATTCAGCTGAGGTAAAATGTAAATGAGAGTTTGGTTAGAAGTGAGCTCATAATGTTAAAAAGAAAGAGGGTGTGAGAACAGAGTTAAAAGAATATCAAAACTCTGCACCAACTACTTTCCGAGCCGGGCAGCCACAAAATCTGATTGGTTCACATTCTTTGGTGACCATCATTGAAACAGGCAGTGAGCCCATGCCAACTCTTGCATTAACCCCACCAACCACTCGTTTCTTTCTTAACAAAGAAATGTTTCATTTTCTTTGGGGACGCAGCATATCTGCTATCTAGTCTTCACTCGGAAGATTTAGATATTGAAAAAGAAGGAAAGTTGCCCCACCTTCGCACCTCTTTCATGCACATTGAGTCCGTGTAATACTTGTTGTTGTCTCAACAGTTTACACAATTTGAACTTTATGAAATACAATCATTGTACTAAATTCTTTCATACACAAGCACAAGCACACAGAAAATTTGTTTTTCTGTCAGAACATTCATAGATAAACCTTGTGTTTTTCAATGATTGAATGGAAGTCCTGGGGATTCATCATCAAACCAGCTCCTTATATTGTACATTCGTTGTACACAGTAACTCCGTGTTACTGACAGGCACTTCTAACTGTTTCATTTGTTGAATCAGGGTTACAACGTTCATTATATCTGGATTTGAAAAGATTCAGGTATATACAGTTCATGATTCAGCTATTCAGATCAAAGGGCAGAAAATGTCAAATGTATCTCAAAGGGGAAGAATATCTGTAAAAGGGGGAGATTCATAGATTATGTTGAAATTGAAAAAGTTTTGATGATTATGATGCTCACAATCATCAAAAAGGGGGAGACATCTACAAAGATCAATTTCAAAGATGAGATGTCAAAAAGTGGAAGAAATTTCTGAAAGATTCAAATTTCAAAGCAGATTTGAAGAAAATAAGCTTTCTAAAGATGATTCTAAAAGTCCAAGACAGATGAAAAGAAATCATTATGAGTTTATTCAAAGTCAAATTAGAAGATTCATGAAAGTTTGTTTTTTCAAAGACGGTCAAGAGATCAAAGAAATGAAGATACAAGTTTTCAAAGATCCCTAGAAGTTTCAAAGAAGTTTTTAAAGATTTCAAAATTTTCAAGACTTGTTGACTTTCCAAAGCTGCAAAGTGCAAAAAACTTTTCAAGATTATTCAAAGACTGAAAGACTGAAGATTGTTAGAGCTTCAAAGTTTTAAAGATGTCAGAGATCACAAAAGTTGAAGAATCAAGCGCTAAAGACTAGAATCAATTTTTTTTTAAATCTTGAATACAAGGGGGAGATTGTTAATGTATTATTGTATCCAAGATTTAATAGGAAAAGTCAAGTCAAGATAAGTCAACAAAGTCAAAGTGTGTTTAGTCAATATGAGGTTACTTAGTCATTAAGCTTGTGGTTTTAATCCTTGGTATAAATACCATGTTGCCTTGTAAACCATTAGGCTAGTGGATTGTACTCAAGATTGTTAGATCTATGACAAGAACACTTTCTCTCTCTACACTCTCTCTCTCTAGAACATTAACATTGTTAAATCTTGTTTAGATTGAGATTGCTTGATTTGTGATTGGGATTTACATTTTCAGAGAGCATCTTTGGAAGTCATCCTGTTTCAAAAATATGCAATAAGAAACTTGAAACTGACCATTAGTCCAATAGAAATCACAAGAATATTGAATAACACTGAAATGAACTAAACAAAGAAAATTCTGAAGTTCACTAAGTCTAGAGTTCGTAGGATACACTAAGAAGTACAAAGAATTCGCAAGGTACACTAGAATCACAAAGAATTCATAGAATTCACTTAAAAACAAGGAATTCGCAAGATTGAAAGTAGAATTCGCATGCCTGAAAGAAACAAACAGAATTCGCAAGCAAAAATGTGATAGAATTCGCAAGACAGAGACTAACGAATCATACACTTAGAAAAATTTCAAAACTTTTCGTAAAAATACTAAGAATTCGTAGAATACTCTTCTGCAAATTCCAAGAAATTCGTGGACTAGTCTTATGCGAATTCTTAAAACGAATTCTGTCCTTTGAAAGAATTAAGAAAAACTTTTCGCAAGAACAGCTTCTGCGAATTCTTCCCTTAGAAAAATTTTGAAATCACTTTTCGCAAAGAACACTTATGCGAATTCTTATGGTTTTCGCAACACACTGATAAACGAATTCTAAGCAATTCGTAATACACACATATATGAATTCTAAGCCTTCTGTGAATTCTATACTTCAAACTTTTTCAGAAAATAACTCTGCGAATTCTATGAAATTCGCAAAAGACCCAACAACGAATTCTTTGGTTTTCGCAATACAGAGTACTACGAATTCTATCCTTAAGAATTTTCAGAAAAACAATGCAAATTCTGATGATCTCAACAAATTCTTGAGGCTTTCTGTGAGTTCTTTCAAGTTTAACGAATTCTTGACACACTGCGAGTTCTTGAGATGAGTCTTGCGAGTTATTGAATAAGTCTGTGAGTTCTTGAGTTTTTTTTGACGAAAAAAAGACCTCTGAATCGACTAAAGACTCCCCCAGACCTCAAATTTCGATCTGAAACTTTTACAGATTGATCACTTACACACCTAGAACAAAATTCTATCAAAGAATTTCAACGAACATCAACAATCAATACAATTAGATCGATTACAGTGCTCGACAACTTGTGAAACTCAAACTTGATAGATTCGCAAATTCAAGAAAATTACACTGCGATTGACTAATCAAACTATACAAACTCATTCTAGTACTATATTCGATCACTAACCAATCGATTACAACTCGAAAAACTAACTCAAAATCAGAATTGAATCTAAATTCGATATCACAGTGTCGACTCCATATTCTTGATTTGATTTCAATTAGATCTGCTCTGATACCAATTGTTTATCCCTGAATCAAGTTTCTAATCACAATTAATCGAATACAAACAAGATTACCAAACTACCTGTTTCAATTCAATTCTCAATTCAACACGATTACAATATGTTTATCTCTCTTTCTCTATAGAACAATATTTCTCTCTCTACAATTCTCTCTCTATCTAAAATGCGTACAATCTACTCAAGTCATATATCTATTGAAACAAAATCAAAACTATTTATACCTAACAACAAATACAAAACAATACATTGACTTTGACTTTTTTACAAAATGACTTTGACTTTCACTGAGAGTTGACTTTCCAGATTTTGACTCCTTGTACTTTGACCTCTGATCTTCATGATCTTGTATCCAACATATTTCTGCTCTAACAGGATAGATGGAAGATCGACAGGTATAGGTGAGGAATGAATGTTATATTGAGAGACTCAGATGATTTGAAGTGCATTTTGAGGTTGGGTAGGATGAGGATCATCCTCTTGGAAAGAGGAAGGGTTGTGAGATGTAGAGGGATCATTGTTTTGGTAGAGAGAAGTGGGAACTGTATAGAGAATGTCTGATGATGTTGGAAGCGGACCATCACCAACACAAGAGGATATCCACCGGTTCAATTCTTCATCATCACAAGAGAGTGATGATATCTTGAGGTCATCAAACTTGACATGGATGGATTCATCAATACACTTCCTTCTGAGGTTGTAGACTCTGAAAGCTTTGGAAGTGAGAGAATATTCCATGAAGATTCCTTCATCAGCTTTGGGATCAAATTTTCCCAAATTTTCTCTATCATTGAGAATGTAGCAGACACACCCAAAGACATGAAAAAAGCCAATGTTGGGTTTTCTTATTGTGTCTTTTCACAATGATGGACCTATTTTGGGTAAAGCATGCAGTGTTGATTGCTTCAGCCCAAAAATAGGTGGGAAGGTGAGATTCACTCAGCATGGATCAAGAAGCTTCCCAAAATAGGTGGGAAGGTGAGATTCACTCAGCATGGATCGGGAAGCTTGACATAGCGTTCTGTTCTTTCTCTCCACTACATCGTTCTGTTATTGAGTTCTGACAGTAGAGAAGTTCTGAGAGATGCCTTTTTCTTTGTTATGGAGTTCTGACAGTAGAGAAGTTCTGAGAGATGCCTTTTTCATTGAAAAAGTCATCCAACATACTATTCTTGAATTCTGTTCCGTTGTCACTTCTTACAGATCTTACCAGCTGCCCATTCAACACTTCAGACTTCTTGATGAACTTTATAATTTCTTCAGTGGTGTCACTTTTATACCTGAGAAAAAAAATACCCAAGTGTAACGAGTGAATTCATCAATAATAACAAGAACGTACCTTCTACCACCAAGGCTTGGGGTGCTGACTGGTCCACACAGATCCATGTGGAGCATCTGAAGAGGCTGAGAGATGGAGAAACATTGCTTGGGCTTGAAGGAAGATTTTGTAAGTTTCTCTTTTTCACATGCAACACACAACTTTTATTTCACAAAGGATAACTTTGGCATACCCGTGACAAGCTCTTGGATTGAAAGGACATTCAAAGTCTTGAAGTTGAGGTAAGAGAGACGCTTGTGCCAGAGCCAACATCTTTTTGCAGAGTTTTCAGAGACAAAATAGATGTTTGTTCCGAAGAATGAATTATGTCCCATGTCTATGACATAGACATTTTCTTTGTGGTAGCCAGAGAGTACGGTTTCCATCTTTTTGCTGAAAATGATGCATGAAGATAATTCAAACATCTCTTTGAACCCCAGATCACACAACTGACTTATGCTTAGGAGATTGTGCATCAAGCCTTCAACATAAGCTACTTTATTAAAGGTGATGGAACCATTTAAGAGTGTTCCATAACCTTTAGTACTTCCTCTAGAGTTATCACCAAAGGTGACAAAAGGACCTTTGGTAGGCACGAAGTCAACAAGAAGAGATTTGTTGTCGGTCATATGTCGTGAGCATCCGCTGTCAAGATACCAGATTGGTTGGTGCCCTAGACCCTGCAATCACAAGGAAATCAGTTCTTTGCTACCCATTTGGAAATGGGTCCTTTTGAGTTAGGAGAAGAAGGAAAATACTTGGAAGCATTTTTATCAATTCTTTTCATAGGACAATTCTTAGCAAGGTGAAAGGTATTACCACAGTCATAACATTTTCTATAGGTAAAAACCTTTTTGGAGATTTGATCAACTTCCTTGTGATGACTGGTCATATTGACTTTCATGGCCTTTGAGGATAGAGAAGTGTCAAGAGGCTTAGGACCCAAGATACCTTTACCAGAGTTAGCTGGAGGAATAGAAGAGGGTGTCTTTCAATTCAGCTTTTTCAACATCACTGGTCTTGGGATAGGAAGAGAAGAAGATTTCTTTGAGTTTTTCTTGGGAAATTTCTTTTTGGGAGGAAGATCGGCAACCGATTTTCCTTTTTCAGAGGAAGAGAATTTATTTGAAGATGGTTGAGGAACTTTGGTTAGAATTTTAGAAGGTTTGGACTTAGAAGCGGAAGGCTCATTTATTTTTAGGGAGGTCATAAACTCAAGAATGGGTTTAGGAAGGTCATTTGAGCCTTGAGCTTCCTCATTTTCATGAGGAGAATCAATGTTCTTGGCTTTGATGAACATCCCAAACTTGAGATTTTTAGAGAGATCAGAAGAGTCCAGAGGTTCAGAGTTTCGGAGTTCTCTTCAGAAGATTCATAAAATGAGGGAAGAGAGAAAGGAGCATGGGTGTCAGACAGAGGTTCAAGGTCAGATTTTCCAAAGCCTAGTCCGAACTTGTCATCACAAGGTATTTGATCTTGAAAAATCCTTTCTAAGTTTTTGGAGGAACTTGTCCACGTTTTCACAATTTCTTGCTCCTTTTTGAATCTTTTGAGAAGTTTGCTCTTCTCTTTAGCAAGAGTAAAGTTTATAGTTTTCAAATCATCAAGCTCAGCCTTGATTTTGTCAAAATGTTTTAGCTGAGAAAGACAGATGAGAATAAAGAGATTTTATCTAAGCATTTGACTTTTTCTTTGCGTCTTTGGCTTCATAGAAGTCAATGGTCAAAGAGTCAAAAGCTTCAATTTTCTCAGCATCAGATAAAGAAAAGAAAGGATGTACCTGAGTAGAAGAGGTGGATCTCTCAGCAGTAACAAGAGCCATAGAGGTGGAAAGAGTTTCACAGTCATCAACATCATCTAGTTTAGCCATAAAACAAAGGTTGGCCATTTCCTGGTCACTTTCGGAAGTTGGTTCATCTGCCCAATCATGAGATTCAATGAGAAGACCTTTTCCTTTGTTGGCTAGAAGAGCATTTCTTTCCTTCTCTCTCTTGTATTTAGCCTTGTACTTTTCAGCACGGTTAGAGTTTGAAGGGACAGATGTGTTTGACTTTTTAGAAGAAGGTTGGAAGGAGTCAGACTTGGTTCTGACAGACCTAGAGGAAGTGCGGTTAGAGGAAGGTAGTATGGATTTATCAGAAGACCTGCTTCTACACTCAGAAGCAAAGTGTCCCTTCCTCCCACACCTATAGCATTCCTCATTAGATTTGTCAGAGGGAGTGGTTTTAGAAAAAGTAGAAGATGATTTTCTAGAAAACCTGGGTTTTTCAGAAGAGAAACAAGGTTTGCCTTTTCAAAAACCTGTCATCATGGCAACACCATCTCATAGCTGAGCTACAGAGGTCTCCTCTTCTTCATCATCAACCTCACTGAGATAGGCTTCTGAAAGTTCATTGGGGTCTTCTTGACTATTGTTGTCGGAATCAGAGGGATAGGTGATTCTAAATACACAACATTTTTGGAAGAATCACTGACAAGAGCTAGAGAGGAGCTTTTAATGTCTTTTGTGATAGACTTCCTAAGTAGCTTAGTCTGCTCATAGTTAAAGAGAGTGCCATACAAGGCAATGAGAGGCATGAAATCAAGATCCTTGGTAGACTTGATACAAGTACAGATATTTTCCCAAAACTCAGGAAGACAGTCCATAAACTTGCACAAGACTTCCTCATTATCATATATGCGACCCACAAGTTTAAGGTCGTTGAGAAGACTGTTAAAACGATTGTAGTAGTCTGAGAGAGTTTAACCCTTTTCATGAGAAAAGAGTTCATACTTTCTTACAAGAGCAATCTTTCTACTCTTTTTCACCTCAGACGTACCTTCGTAAAGAACACACAGCGTGGATCACTTTTCTTTAGCTGTAGAAAGGTTAACAAGGGAGTGATAGACCTCATCAGGCAGAGAAAGGGCAATGATGGTTCTGACTTTAGTATCAAGAGCTATAAGACGTCTGTCTTCATCATTTTATTTGTCGAGATCCTTTACAATGTATCTCCCATTAGCTCGAGTTCTTTCTTCCTCAGAAGAGTCCTCATCAGCATTTCCCTTATCTGCCTTTTTGGCATTGTACCGGTCTCAAACCTTAGGAAGAAAAGGACCTTCATGTAAGATAGTTGGATATCTGCTGTCAACTCCTTCTAAAAAGAGTATCATACGACTTTTCAACAAGAAGAAGTTATTGGGGTTAAACTTTGGTGGTTTGGCTATAGAGCCATTGTCGTATGAAACAACAGTGGTGTTTTGAGAAGAAACATTGTTCAAAGAAGAAGAAGAAGAAGAAGAAGAAGAAGAAGAGGTTGCCAATGCGGATATAGTTTATTGAGTTAAACTAAACTGCTCTAATACCACTTGTTGGTCCAAAATAGCAGTAAGTAAATAAGAAAAGTATTGTAGAAGTGGGGGTTGAATACAATACACACAATTTTTCACTTAATTTAATTCTTATTGATTTGAAATCAAGAATTACACTTAGAAAACTTTTGTTTGTTACGGAACAGAACAGATGAATCTGCTCAAACAATCTAACACTAAGAGAAAATGAAGAACAATTGTAAAATACTTAGAAAACAATAAGAACTTCGTAGACAGAAGATTTCCAGGCACTTAGAGAACTTGAAGGTTGTAGAACTGGTGATCTTGCATGTTGAACCATCCTCTATATTTATAGTGCCTCATGCATTAAATGCATGGGACACCTGTTGAGCAAAAGATGGATACAGGTCTTCAGCAAGGTACATGATGTACCTTTTGTCTTGAGGTGTTTTGGCTTGAAGTGTTGACCTGCAGAGGATGTGGAGACCTTTCCTCAAAAGAGTGTAAAATACAAAACATACTTTTTCTGATCTTGGGATGAGGTCCACATCAATGCAAGATATCACAAATATACTTTGTCAGAAAAGTACAATGTGTATGAGAGAAATCTTCAGGCTTTGAAGATTGAGAAATCTTCGGCTCCTGAAGATTGAGAAATCTTCGGCTCCTGAAGACGGAGGGTCTTCGGCTCCTGAAGACTGAGGGGTCTTTGGCTCTTGAAGACTTAGAGGTCTTCGGCTCCTGAAGACTGAGAGGTCTTCGGCCCCTGAAGACTTGAGATCGGCACCATCCTGGCCAATGGTGTTAATCAAGTAGGCATACTTGACGTTAGGCTGAGGAGTCTATCTTCAATCCGCTTTGAGAGATATTCTCCTTCTTTATCCTTTTCGACTGATCTTTGACTTCACCGAACATTTGTATAGAAACCAAGCTGCTAAAAGAACCTCAAAATATTCTAAGTATGATGATATAAAATGGAAGATCGGGAGGTCATCTTCAAATCTTCAGATGACCCAACAAATATTTCCTATTCCGAAAACACCCAAAACATGAGTGGAACCCAATACTCCACACACAAAATTATGGACAATAATCCACCCATAAAAGACATCACCGAAAACATAAATATAAAAGACCCAGCCCGAAGACAACACCTTTCGGTGACGGGGGAGACTCGATTCCATATAATGTGACAGACACAAAGTAAGCCACACATTATGTTATATTGGTATTAAGTATCTAGCTCAACATATTTCATCATACACCCATAGATACTTGCACGGAGGACTTACACCATTCCGGAGATGCCTAACCGTGCCGCAATGGGGAAAACTAGCGTCCATCATTGGACAAAATAAAAAAACTATCGAGCTCGGCATCTTTCAGCGTACACCCAAAGATACTTGCACGAAGGACTTATAACCCAATCCGATGCCTAACGTGCCGCAATGTGGAAACCAATTCATTCCATCATCGGACAAAGTGATAAAAGTGCTCATGGATCCATAGCAGACATGGCTGAAACACAACATGACTCCAATTGAATGACACACGCACTCAAAATATGAAATCATCAACAATCATATGCAATGAGCAAAGCTCTATGCTGAGCTATCAAAACTGGACAAGTGTCCCCAAAATCCCATCATAATCAAATACCGAGCCACAAGCTCAAACAACCAAAGGACTCATTGTCAAAAACAATAGAATGCAAATAAACGTACTCGACCAATGTTTATGCAAACACGTATTCCAAAGTACACGACTAAACTCCAACACAACTCAAAATGAGATAGATCATTCTCCAAACAAGGTTATACCGTTGACTCCTTTCAAAACGTCTCAAAACACGAGCTAGGCATATTTTCCTACAAACACAAAAATGCATTTTTGCCAAGAAATCTCCATTTATGCAATACATTATTAAAACAAATGTCCATTTATTATTCATTTATCAAAATGCCCAAAAGTCCCAAATGTGGGGGTTTTACAAGGTTTATAAAGGCGAACACCTTAAATAATTAAACCCACCAATAACTCAACAAGTGATAATTTCATGTAAACACATAAACACTTTAAAAATAGACATTTTGGCATGTACAACGTTTTCACAAATCAACTTGAACTCACCTTGCTAGATTTAGGTTAAATCTAGGTTTTACCCCCAAAACTTGAATCTTCTTAGATGAGATCTTGAATCCTTCCACTAGCTCCAAGGTTTCCATAAGGTTTCCTTACCACAACATCCACAAAGATTTACCAAACCTTAAGAATACAAAAGAAGATGAAGAACACCAAACCCTAACTTTTTAGATGAAGAGATAAGTAGGTTACCTCGATCAAAAACCCTTGGATCCACCCAATATCTTCAACCCCTTTCTATCTCTACTTGAAAAGCTACAAAAGACGAGACTCTAGGTTCAAGAATCGCCAAAATCGGATTTAGGAGGAGAAAGTTATGAGAAAATGAAGTTAGATCCCCGAAGATCGAGTATAAAACACTCAGGCCAGTTCCCGAGGTTTAACCTGTGGCTTGGAAGTCGTGGGGTAAACCGCACGCTTCCTCAGCATCACTCCAGCCCACCAACCCGTGGGACCCCCGAAATCCCCCATTTCTCGCGTTTTTCGAGCCCAAATCAATTCCCGATGGTTCCATTATAAAACTTACTTGATTTCTCAATATCTTTACATTCCAAGAATCAAACGACTCCCGTATTACCATCAAGGGAATTTCCAAAATTACGGGTGTTACAATCCTCCCAACCTTAAAAGAGATTTCGTCCTCGAAATTTGTCACCGACTAAACACCCAAATGTCGTATTTAGCGAGATTATTTGGTTCTCTATCCAAAAGGGATGCCTTCCCGATACCTTGCCTCTTATACGAAACCGATTACCTCCCATTTAAGGTTGTCACTGTATTTCTCATATCGAGTCGTCACAAACTTAATTCCAAGGTTCAATGTACCTTACTGATGACGGAGTGAACATCGAGTCCTTAACGAATCATTTTCCTATCATTAAGATCTCGATTTCCTCCCAACCTTAGGTTGCGCATATTACCTCAAGGGTACCCTACAAGCTTGACTAACCATTTCCACCAAACGTACCCCAAAGCGAACTCCACCCTTAAATACTTCTAATCGCCCTTCATTGAATTACGTTACTCTCTTTTCCCGCCTTCAAGAACTCTTCAACCTTTGCAAAAAGGGTTCACTCACAGATTGACCACACTCCTTTCAATTTTGAGTACCCGAGTGGTGAAGGAAACCGTATAAGACTGCAGAGGTGATTATCTGCGGTCGTTAGAGAAACGATACTTCCAATTTCGACAAATCAAGGTCTCCTCAATAATCGATTTTTACTTAAGGTCTACCCCGACATTCTCTCCAAGTCCTCCAAAATCAGTACTCCTAAAGATCCATCGTCCTTCCCTTGACTAAATTCTTATCACTAGTTGGTCTAATCCATTCCACAATAATTCTATTTCCCCCAAGCCGACACAAGCACAACATCTGCAGATGGAGGATCGCTCCAAACCCCATGGTTACACAACTCCCATAGTACATTCGAGCATCGATTGACAAATCAACGAAAGCCTTGTTGATTACAGGAGTATCAATGATCGATCCCTAAGCATCAATATCTAATTCCCTTAATGTTATCGCTTAACTTGCAAACACACCAGATTCAACAGATGTGCACTGAAGCACCCTATCGGTTAGTGTCCTCAAAACCGAGTGTCGACACCTATCCTCAAAATGTCTACACTACAAACGTGGGTATACCACCACATGTTTCATTCCCGATTTGCATTGAAGAATTAAAGTTGGCACCTATCATGACACTAAAATTCAAACAAACGAATCACCACATTTTCTTATTCCCGAAGACTCACCCGGATGGCACACCTCCGATCCATACATGATGTCGAAACTAACCCATCGGTTCATAACCAACCATAAGCAAGCAATCACCCAAAGCTTAACACGTAGAATTCACCGAAACAAAAGATCACCACTTAATAACTAGGAGAGTACCTAAATCTAATACTCAATTATTCATGTGTGCACCGGTTTACAAAACTAAAATCCAAAATTAAAAAATGGTCGTGAGTCGGGTCCCCGACACTTCAACTCCCATGGACTCCTCTCGTCCTTAATTCCAACGCTTTTCACACAGAGGGTTTTAAATCTATAGTCTCGATTGAGTCAAAGTTTTTCAACAAATATGCCAATTTAAAATTTCATAGGATGTTCAGACGCAGTTTCTTTATAACAATCAATCATACGTGAAAAAAAAATTCACTACCGCTTACTCGGTAGGTATGCAAAGTGGCCACCAATGCCACACATATAAAACCATTTCAAAATTCATTTGATCAATACTCACGTTAATAGTGACAATAACAAAAGATGCACAAATTTTTTTTCAAAAGGACTACCATGGTCCTAGCATGCATCAATTTATGTTGTGAACGTGGAAATGATCTTTTGCACTATAACATGTGCAACAAAAGTTTGTACAAACTCCAAAGAGGAGTTTTGCAAAGTTTCCAACTCCAAAATCATCTCCTTTAAACCACTGATGCTATGAAGTAAATTTGAATAAGGTTCACATACAACTGTTTATTTTCCAAACTTAGTAAAACAATAGGGGTGTTGATTTGGTCAAACGTAAATAAATTTTAAATCGAGTTCAAACCTTGGGCAGCGCAAATAAAGTGCACTTGTCCAAAAATATAGTCGCTACAATGACAAGTATACCTGATAATGTCCCTGATTCAAGTTCTTATCTAACTCAAATAATCACTAACAAGAATCAAGATGAACAATTCGTAAATCATATGTCATTGATTAATCATCACAAATTACATTCATCTCTCTCTCTATAACTTTCTCTCTCTAGAAAGATATATCAGTGAATCTCTTCTCTAATCTGCCCTACATGCGTATCTCAAGTGTACAAAGATTACAAAGACAAATGACTATTTATACCAACAAACAAATACAACACAACTGTTAAGTCTGATTTTATAGTAATCATTGTATTTACAGGGCTTGGTCTTATATAGTGTACAGTGTCTAATTCTGTGTAGTATTGACCAAGGGTATTTAAGTCCCTTTGGTCTTGTAAGGTTGTAAGAACTTCACGCATTCATTGAATATCATCTTACTTTGCGCTTCATGCTCTCTCACTACTTTCTCTCTCTAGAGATTCAGAGATCTTGGACTCACAATTGGTATAAGAGCTATTCTGAATCTGAGAGGATTGAGAGAATTCGTTGTTAGATTCTGAATTTGTGATTTAATCCGAAAATTTGATTGATTTTCTTGAATTTTTCAAGAAAATCTCGTTTTTGGATTTTTCATCAAATTCGATCTATTTTTTGAGTGATTTTATTTGCAAATTGGTTTGTTGGATTCGAAATTGATAGGAGAACATATTTGATTCATACAATTTTGCAAGAAAAACAGTTTTAGATCGTCGATTTTTAGTTTTTGTGATTTTCTGGAAACTCGTATTTCACATACTGTTACATTCTCGATTTTGAGTTTTTGTGGTTTTTAATCGAATTTCTTGTTGGAAAAGTGTAAGAAAGTTGTTTTCGATAATCAGTGTGTGAATTTCTTGCATTAATTTCTTGGTTATAATTGATCTTGCGAATTTTATTTGATTTTCTACTATTTGCGCAAGTTCATGTAGGTTTGCGCAAGTTCATATAGATTTGCGCAAGTTCATACTACTTTGCACAAGTTCATAGTGTTGTTCTAATCTGTGTGTTAGTATTTCAGGTTTTCACTTTGGGCTATTCACGCAAAGCAAATTTTGCGTATCCAGTGCTTTCTGAAAAGCTCAGTTTGCTTATCACTTGGCTTACGCAAAGCTCAGTTTGTGTATCACTAGGCTTACGCAAAGATAAGTTTGCATATCACTTGACTTACGCAAAGTTCAGTTTACGTCACAAGTTCATCACGCAAAGCTTAGTTTGCGTAACCTTCTACTCACGCAAAGTTCTGTTTGCGTATCACTTTGCGCCACAACCTGCTCACGCAAAGCTTACTTTGCGTCTTCAACCGCTTGCGAAAAGCTCAGTTTGCGTCTTCTGCTTCTCACGCAAAGCTCTACTTTGCGCCAGTCTCAGACTTAGAATTTTTTCTGAAAGATGGATTCTGCAAAGTTTGCTTTCCAAGCTCAGTTCTACAAGAATGATCTAATGATGCAATTGGGAACATATACTAGTCCACCAGTTTTAATCAATGAAGATGAGTTTACACAGTGGCAAGATAGCTTCATTAATTTCATTGAGCGTCAGGCTAACGGAGAAAATATGATGAAGTCATTTACTGAAGGACCATTCATCAGACCGAAAAATGACACTCCTTTGACTACTGATGAAATCTGTTAAGTCTAATTTTATAGTAATCATTGTATTTATTTTCTAGCTTTTACTGCTTTTATTAGTGTAATCTGTTTTGTAAAGGCTAGGGGTATTTAAGTCCCCTTAGAGCCTTTGTTTTGTAACTTTAGGCAATAACATTTCAATATATCTGTGAACTTTGCGCTTGTTACTTTCTCTCTCTAAAGAATCAGTGATCTTGGACTCTCAATTGGTATCAGAGCAATCTGAATCTTGAGAGAATTGAGAGATTGTTTTTCTTTATCTGAATTTGTGATTGAAATCGAAAATTTGATCGATTTTCTTGAATTTTTTCAAGAAAATCTCGTTTTCTTGATTTCTCATAAAATTTGGATCTGTTTGTGATTGAATTAGTGCGAATTTGATTTCTTTAGTTGCGTTTGTGATAATCGATTGTATTTGCTTCACAAAGTTTTCCTTAAAAAACATGATTTGATTCTCAATTTGGTGATTTTGTGTTTTTCGGGAAAAACGAAGTTCTCGTTCTGTTCTTTGTCGATTTTTTAGTTTTTGTTGATTTTAATCAAAATTGTTTGATAAAATGTGTTAGAAAGTAGTATTCGAAATTTAATGTATGCTTTTCTTGGTTAAATTTTGAAGTTGTAGTTGTTCTTGCGAAAATCTGTGAGTTTATGAAGTTTGCGTTTCATTCTTGTTGGTTTGCGTTTCATTCATGATAGTTTGCGTGTGATTCATATGAGTTTGCATGTGATACATATACTTTGCGCCTCATTCTTTCATTTGTATCCTTTGCGTGTCTAATACATGTTTTAGTAAATTTTTCAGGTTTGCGGTTATCTTTGGAAACGCAAAGCCAAGTTTCTCTGTTCTAGTCTGACACGCAAACCAACAGTTTGTGTTTCTCTCTTCAAGTGAAAAGTATGTGCTTCAAACGCAAAGTATCTCACCCGCGAAGTCTTCAAACGCAAAGCTCAGTCTGCGTTCCCTTCAGCAAACGCAAAGCTCAGTTTGCGTTCCCTTCAGCAAACGCAAAGCTCAGTTTGCGTTCCCTTCAGCAAACACAAAGCTCAGTTTGCGTTCCCTTCAGCAAACGTAAAGCTCAGTTTGCGTTCCCCTCTGCAAACGCAAAGCCTTCTTTGCGCTCCTCTTTACAAACGCAAACCTCTAGTTTGCGGGTCTCTCTTACTTAGACAATTTTGCTGAATTTTCTGATTTTTTTCACAAGATGTCTCTATAAGCACAACTTTACAAGAATGACCTCATGATGTCTTTGGGGTCCGATACTCGTCCACCAGTTCTCATCAATGAGAATGAATTCGAACAATGGCAGGATAGATTCATCAACTTTATTGAAAGGCAACCAAATGGGGAGAACATGATGAAATCACTGACTCAGGGTCCTCTGGAAATTCCAAGGAAAGTGATCCCAGCTACTGGTACTACTCCAGCTACAACTATTGAAAAAGCTTTAAGAGAGTATGAAGCTGAAGAGGTCTTAAGATATCAAGCGGACAGTCAGGCTAAGTCAAATCTGATACTTGCTCTTCCCAACTCCATCTATAACAGAATCGACTGTTTCAAACATAACCCAATGTTGATGTGGACACAACTTGAGAAGATCATGCTTGGTACTGCAATGTCTACTCAGTTATGACAGACCAGGTACATGAACAACTTTGAAAAATTCAAAGCCAAGGATGGGGAAAGTTTGAAAAATGTTTTTGATCGATTGTGGGCTATTATCAATGATCTCTACAAGATTAAAGTTACCAAGACTGAGTTGGAGGCAAACTTGAAGTTTCTGAACGCTTTACAACCTGAGTGGAACAAGGCATGCCATCGAATGAGAAATGATGTTAGAATCTCAACTATGCCAATTCAGGAGTTATATGAAATCTTGATGACAGACGAATCTTTGGTAATGGAGAAGAAGGCGAAAATGGATAAGAAGAACAAGCCTCTGTCAGTAGATCCCATTGCTCTTATAGCTAGCCAATTGGCTGAGCAAGCTTTGACCGAATCAACTTATGATGGCTCTACAGATGATGATGGCGAAGCACTTGAAAAGGCCATGATTCTTTTGACTCAACATTACAAGAAACAGTTCAAGTACAGATCTGGGTCGAACAACTTGCGGTTTACTTCTGGTTCTAAGAAGATAGAACCTGGTGCTCCTTCAAAGCCATACACTCCAAAGTATGACCGGCAAAGGTAGTTGACCAAAAGAAAGATGACAAAAAGGTGATGAATTGTTTTAACTGTGGGAAGCCAGGACATATGGTTAAGGATTGCAGAGTCAAGGTGGTCAAGGATGCTGCTTTTTACCGAAAGAAGTTGGCTTTAGCTGAAAAGAAGGAAAGTGGTACTATTCTGTTGGCTGAAGAAGAATACTGGTTGGACCATTCGGACAACGAGGCCGAAAATGAGGAGACTGCGGCTATGTGCTTTATAGGTGATGAAAATTCTGATGATGAGGAAGAGGATACCTCATCTGATGGTTCTGAAGTAATATCTGAGTTTAACTATAATTTCTTCTTATTTCAAATGAATGTTTTTATCACTGCTTTGCATGATATGCGCTCAAAGTTCGTTTCTGAAAAGGTTAAAAATCAAGAAAAGTCTGATTTAATTGATAAACTGCAAATTTCTTTAAAAGATGAAAAATCAATTTTCATTGATACAAAAGAGAAATTTCAAAAACAGTTAGTTGATCTAGAAAATTCAAATCAGACTTATCGTGATTCATTGACTGAAATGACTTTTTCAAATCAAAATCTTTCTGAAAAGATAATTGTTTTAGAAAAGAAATTGTATAAAAGAGAACAGTCTGAGCAAACAATTTACATGAATAAACCAAGGAGTGAGGAAGCTATAAAGGAAAAGTGGGGACTTGGTTTCGAAAATCCGCATTTTTTAAATCATGCTAAAAATGAAGGTCCTACTTTATACGAATATGATTATTTTACTCTTGCAAGATATGCTCCTCAGTTTAAATTCTTTTGGACAACTGAGACACAAATTTTGGAAGAAGAAAATGTGAAAAGGATGAAAAATAAGAGGATGGAAATTCCATTTGTTTACACCTCTGAAAATGCAAAGTATTTTCCTGATCAATCTAAGAAATCCAGAAATTTTCAAAATCTTTTAAATGACAAATCTTCGAATAAATCTTCATTTTCAACAGATTTTGTTGATATTTTTACTAACACTGCAAAGGAAAATGTATCTTCGGTATCTTATGATACTAAGAAATATATTCCTCCGTTAGTGTTAGAAGGTAAGATAGTTGATCTTGAAGATAGATTGGAAGAACAAAATTTTCAAATTTGTTTAGAAAATGATTACTTCTTTTTATAATGAAAACAAGTTTTGAAGATAAATTTTCTTCTGGATTTTCAAAAGATTCAAAGGAAAATATTAAAGTTTTGAAAAACAATGGCCATTTGCGTTCCACATTGGAAACGCAAACTGAGAGTTTGCGCTTCCAATGGGAAACGCAAACCTCCTCCAAACTTGCGAAATTTTGAATTTTCTCACTCCAAGGCTAGTTCTTCAATGTCAAATGATAAGACTGTTTTCTTTGAGAAAGTTTCTTCTTCTGATTCAATTATTGATAATTCTTTTCTGCTAAATGCTCAATTTTATAAAAAGAAGCGTAAAAGAAGGAGATCAAAGAAGTCAAAGAAACATGATACTGTATTATCTGAAAATTCTAATGTTTCTGATTTTTCTTCTTTAGATCGGACTGTGAGAAAGTCATCAAGGCAGATTTGGAGGATGAAACAGCCAATTTTAGAATCTGAACTGTTAGGAGTTAATTGTGTAGACAATCTTTATGATACTGATACATTTGCTATATGTAATAAAAACCCAAAATACTCTTTTCAGCAAATGTTTGATATATCAAAGAATATCTCATATGCTTCTTCTAGTTCTAGTTCTGATTCTGATAATTGTGTTTCATATTCTATTGATAATGACTTTCATTCTTGCATGAAAATTATTTCTGTGAAAAATAAAAGATATAAATCTAACAAGGGACCCATAAGCATATGGGTACCTAAAAAGGTGTAGTTCCTGTGTATGCAGCTTAGTCAATTATGGTATCTGGACTCGGGATGTTCAAAACATATGACTGGCAACAAATCACTTCTGTCTAGTTTTTAAGATAAATGTTGCGGTCGTGTGAAATTTGGTAACTGTGAGACTGCTCCGATTCTTGGTTATGGCGATCTAGTTCAAGGTAACATAACTGTAAAAAGAGTATGCTACGTCGAGGGTCTAAGTCACAATCTGTTCAGCATCGGCCAATTCTGCGATAAAGACCTTGAAGTTAGCTTCAAATCCAAAAGAGTTGCAGTGAAGAACGATAATGGCAAGGATCTTCTGGTAGGAAAAAGACAATCAAATTTGTATACCATTGATCTTTCTAAGATCAAAATTCCTTCAGATATCTGCTTGCTCTCTAAAGCTTCAGTTCAAGAAAGTTGGATTTGGCACAGACGTTTAGCTCACCTCAACTTCAAGTATATGGATCGCCTGGTCAAGAATGATTCTGTGAGAGGTCTTCCAATTCTCTGTTTCCAGAAAGACCATCTATGCTAGGATTGTGAGAAAGGAAAAATGAAGAAAGCTCCTCACAAGCCTAAACCTGAACACTGCACGTCGGCTATTCTTGATCTTTTGCATGTTGATTTGTGTGGTCCGATGAAGACGAAGAGTTTAGGACGTAAAAAATATGTTTTGGTGGTTGTTGATGACTACTCCAGATACACATGGGTAAAATTTCTGAAGTCAAAAGACGAGACTCCTGAAGTACTCATCAACCTCATCAAGTCAACTCAGACAAATAAGCAGAAGCAAGTGAAAGTGGTAAGATCTGACAATGGTATTGAGTTCAAAAATAGTACTCTTCAGGCATTCTATGAATCTCAAGGAATACAACAACAATTTTCTGCTGCTCGTACTCCGCAACAGAACGGCGTTGTTGAAAGAAGAAACAAAAAGCTTGTTGAGTCCGCCAGGTCAATGCTCGCTTATTCAGGTCTACCTTTGTCTTACTGGGCTGAAGCAGTATCAACTGCCTGTCATACACAGAACAGATCAATTCTGCATCGTCGCTTCAACAAAACACCGTATGAACTTATGAACGGGATCAAACCGAACATCAAGTATTTCAAGTCATTCGGGTGTAAATGCTACGTTCTGAATGACAGGGAGAATATCAACAAGTTTAGTCCAAAGGCAGACGAGGGTGTATTCGTGGGTTATTCTTCAAACTCTGCTGCTTATAGAGTTTTTCTGATCTCTGCAAGAAAGGTCATAGAGAGTGTCAATGTAAATTTTGACGAAGCTGCTGATTTGGTTTCTAGTCACTCAGGCTCAGAACCCGCTTTTACTGGAAATTCAGTTTCTGAACAAATCAGTTCAGAACCTGCTCTTTCACCGGATAACCAGGATTCTTCTACTCCCTCTCCTAATCTTTCTGATCTTGATTTTCTGTTTGAAAATTTTTATGATGATGTGCCTAGATCTAATTCTGAAAATGTTTCTAATGTTTTGAATCAGGAAACTGAGAGCTCATCTATTCCAAATTCCGCTGCATCTATCTCTGATAATGATGCTGCTCCAGTCTTTCCTATTCAACAAGAACCGGCACAACAAGATTTTGTTCAATCAGACACTGTTCAATCAGAAGTTGAGCCTATTGATGAAGAAAATACTCAAGAAGAGTCTATTCAAGATCAACCTGTTCAGGAGGAATCAATTCAGGAAGAAGTACAGAATGATGTTATTCAACAAACTGTTCCTGAATCTGATTCAGAGATTGTTGAGATACCTCCTCCTCAAGTGGAAACTATTTCTATTTCTTCATCTGATGTTGAAGTTTCTGAACCTCCCTCTCTTCAATTAGAAGTGGTTCAAGATGTCATTGATCCTCTCCCTCATACAACAAAATGGACAAGATCTCATCCAATTCATCAAATTATTGGAGACACTCATGCCAGTGTTTCTACTCGCTCCAAAACGGCTACTTCCAACGAATGTCTCTTCACTTGCTTTCTAAGCAAGATTGAACCTACAAAAGTTTCTGAAGCATTGGAAGACCCAGATTGGATCATTGCTATGCAAGAGGAGTTCAATCAATTTGACGCGCTCAAAGTGTGGAGACTTGTGCCAAGGTCGAAAGGAAAAAGCGTAATTGGTACAAAGTGGATATTCAAGAACAAAAAGGATAAAGATGGTATCGTCGTGCGAAACAAAGCAAGATTGGTAGCCAAAGGATATCGACAAGAAGAAGGTATTGACTACGATGAAACGTTTGCACCCGTTGCCAGATTGAAAGCTATCTGAATGTTTCTTGCCTTCGCTGCTTATCGCAACTTCACAGTATATCAAATAGACGTCAAAACTTCATTTCTTAATGGCAAGCTGAAAGAAGAAGTATATGTATCTCAGCCAGAGGGATTTGTTGACAAAGATCGTCCAGATTATGTATATTTTCTCGATAAAGCATTGTATGGTTTGAAACAAGCTCCGCGGGCGTGGTATGACGAGTTGTCAGCTTTCTTGGTCAAATCCGGCTTCACCAAAGGGTCTATCGATACTACTCTTTTCATTTATAGAACTAATCTTGATATCTGCTTAGTACAAATATACGTAGATGATATTATTTTTGGTGCGACTAACAAATCTTTGTGTACTTGGTTTTCTGATTTAATGACCTCTAGATTTCAGATGACCATCATGGGAGAAATCAACTTCTTCCTCGGCTTACAAGTGAAGCAGCTTCCTGATGGTATCTTCATCAACCAGTCAAAGTATATATTTGACATCTTGAAGAAATTCATGATGGACAAATCTACTTCAATCGGAACGCCGATGGCTCACGGTGCCAAACTCGGACTCGATCCAGATGGAAAAGTTGTGGATCAAAAGACTTACAGAGGAATGATCGGATCACTGATGTATCTAACTGCCAGTCGCCAGAGATAATGTTCTCCACGTGCTTATGTGCCCGATTCCAAGCCAAACCAAAAGAATCTCATCTTTTAGCAGTCAAACGCATTTTTAGATATATTAAAGGAACTCCTTATTTAGGATTATGGTATCCTAAAAGTTCTGACTATAATTTGATTGCTTATTCAGATGCATATTTTGGTGGTAATCAATTGGACAGAAAGAGTACTTCTAGTCATCTTCAGTTCTTAGGTGACAGACTGATAAGCTGGGCGTCGAAAAAGCAAAAATGCGTTTCAATATCAACAGCCAAAGTTGAATACGTCGCTACAGCTAGTTGTTGTGCTCAAGTGCTCTGGATGAAAACGCAACTTCGGGATTACGGGATGTTGTACAAGACAGTGCCAATATATTGTGACAGCAAGTCCGCAATTGCCATATCAGTCAATCCTGTCCAGCAAACTAAGGCCAAGCACATAGACATGAGATACCATTTTATAAAGCATCACGTGGAAGAAGATACTATTGAATTATATTTTGTACCAACTGATTATCAACTTGTTGATATCTTTACAAAAGCCTTAGATGAAAAACGTTTCAATTTTTTGCTTTCAAAATTAGGCATGTTGAATTTAAAAGTTTAAATCTTTACAAATTTTATTCTATAAAGTAAAATCTTTCAGATTTTCTTTCTTTTGAATACAATGTGTGTCTAGGATCTTTTACAAGTCTCCTTGTTTATATTAAAGTTTCATATGTTTATTTTTCAAATCTTACAAACATCGAAAAGTCAGCAACATGTTTGAAGCTTTAGATACTGCTTTAAAGATATGTGAGTCGGCATATTTATGGTTTAATTTGCTTGAACAACCTAAGTGATCAAAATTGTAGATTGTAATGAAAATATGGGCTAAGCGATTCTATATAGATCCGAGTTTTTGAGATGATTAATTTTAAGCTTATAAAATACAGAAATCTTTGGATTTAAAAGTTTGTACCTGTGACCTTTCTGGTTTGGGAAGGTAAGTTCCATGGGATGCTCGACATCTGGTCCCCTAAGGTCATTTGGTCTGGGAGTGATCGAACAGAAATCCTTCTATAGAATCAGATCGAAAGTCATGTTTTACTGGTATGAATGGGTTTAGAATATGTCGATTTATCCTTTCTGATCCGGGAAAGTAAGTTCCAAGGGGTGCTTGACACCTAGTCCCCTAAGGCCAACTGGTCTGGGAGCGGCTGACCCAAATCCTGCAATAGGGTCAGATAGAAAGTTACGTTTACGGCATGTTCTTTACTTAATGAATTCTTTGATTAAAAGATGCCAAAGTGCACATCGCTTAAAAGATGTCAAAGAGCACACTCATGTGAAGATGCCAATGAGCACACTGCTAAAAGATGCCAATGAGCACACATCTCTTGATACTTGGTGATATATTTTGAGTTGCGATAAACCTGTAAATTTGTGAAAATCTTAATTCTTCATGACTTAGTGTCTGTACATGCAAAGTTCTCCATTTTATGTTTAGAATTGCATTTTTCTTGAAGCTCATCAAAGATCACATGCGAGCACACTGAATAGATACCTGCAAGTGTTTGACTCTGAACATGTCTTAACTTGATAAACAATGAAACTTGTTCCTGTATCCAACAACTCCTGTTTGATTTCAACTAACTGATAAATCTGGTATATTTTACTAAGTAGACTTTAATTTGTTTAGTGTTTAAAATTTTATATGTTCAGTTGTTACAAAATTTATATTCAATATGATCATCTTCATACTGATGTCTTTATGTTTGAGTATCTGTATTTTGGATATGGTCTGTACAATTTTAAAGGAGGAGAGCTAATCTGAAAAAGTAATCTGAATTTTTTCTGTGGTTGAGGGGGAGTAAGGAAGAAAATTATATGTGCTGATCAAAAGTTAAACAGGTATGTTTCTCAGAATTTTTCTACACATTTGCTATACTAACAGTTATATTTTTATGCATTTGTGTAGGGGGAGCAAAAGGATTTCAGGTATATTTTTACATTTTTTATATTTATGATTTTTTTTAGATTTAGTTTTATTTTTGTTTTCTAGGATAAATAGTGTTTTTATTTTCATTTTCATTTTTCCCGCCTACCTTTTCTTTGCTTTCTGACCTTTTCGGCTCCTCATTCTCTCTGTCGCCTCTGTGTTCTCGATTTCAATCTGATTTCTTTCAGATTTGTTAAACAAAATCAAGGTATGTTTTGATTCTCTTCACTTCGTTTATTAATGTTGAGTTACATTTGGTTATCGCTAAAATCTGATAATTGGTATTTCTCGTTTCATTCAAAATTCTCAGATTGTGCTTCGTACATTTTTTTCTTAAAATTGAGTCTTGGGGTTTTGTTTAGAACTACTAATCGATCATCAGGTATGTTTTCGTTTTATTTAATTTCGTTTTTCTCTAGCTTTAATTTTAGTTTTTGTGTTTTTCGGCTTGGAATCGCGAAACCTAGGTCTTTTAACAAGGATGATAGACCCGCAAAGTCTACCTTGCACGTCTAGTTAGAAACGCAAAATGAACTGTGCGTGTCTAACTAGAAACGCAAAGTGAACTTTGCATGTCTAGTTATAAACACAAAGTGAACTTTGCGTGTCTAACTAGAAACGCAAAGTCTACTTTGCGCTTCTATCTTGTGTAAACCTTTTTTTGTTTTTCTAAGTATAATAGTTTACGTATCAACTAGGACACGCAAAGTGTACTTTGCGTCTCCTATTTGACACGCAAACTTTACTTGTGCGTTTCTTTCGTGTTTTGTTCAGGTTTTGATATCAAGTTTGTTTGACCCGCAAAGTGAACTTTGCGAGTCTAGTTAGAAACGCAAAGTGAACTTTGCGCGTCTAACTAGAAACGCAAAGTGACCTTCGCGAGTCTAGTTAGAAACGTAAAGTGACCTTTGCGCATCTAACTAGAAACGCAAAGTAAACTTTGCGCATCTAACTAGAAACGCAAAGTCTACTTTGCGCTTCTAACTTGATACACAAACCTTCCTTGCGTTTTTGTGTGTTTTTGTTTTGTTTTTCTAAGTATAGTTTTCGGACCATGTTAGACACGCAAACTCACCTTTGCGTCTCTTGACTGAAACGCAAACCTTGGTTTGCACTTCTAACTTGGCACGCAAACCATACTTCGAATTTTTTTTATTTTTGTTTTTGTCTAATTCTTTTTCATTTTTTTCAGGTCTATTATGTCTTCTAAAACCCATACTGATCCAATGATTCAAGACGAGAATGCTATTCTCGATGATCCGTCCGATCGAGCCTCTCATGATACTCCCATGCCGTCACATCCTTCTGTTGGGGTCGATCTTTCTGCTTCTTGTCGCACACCAAATGATGTGTTCCTAACAATCATGTATATGCCTTACAAGCCGAACAACTATCACGTGGACTTTGATAGAATCAAGATTCATCCAAAGATACGAGCAATTCTCAAAGGACATCCACTTGCCCCTGCTCTTTCATACTGTGCAGATGTTCCTGAAGTGTATCTACAACAGGTTTGGAATACTATAACAAAGAATGAACTGGCTCGTCCGCACCGCTTTGAGCTTCAAGTAGATCAGTTTGAATCTTTCCTTTCCTACAAGCGACTGAGATTGATACTGGAGCTTCTTGAGCCGAACTCCAGACCAGGAAGAAATACATATGACAGCTTTCCATCTGAAGAGGAAGTCTATGAAGGGATACGGAATCTTGGATATGTTGGTACTTTGAACAAACCTACAAATTTTGACAAGTCTAATCTACCTCCAGTATGGTATGCACTGTTCTCTGTTCTCATCAGGTGCCTGACATCGAAGCATTTTGGCACTGACAGTGCAAGTCTACTATATCTCCGATTGTTCCATGCAGTCGTCTATGACTTGCATGTCGACTACACGTTTATCTTTTGGACCGAACTCTCGGAGGTGGTACATGACAAGTTCACCAACAAGAAACGAAAGTTCATTTTGTTTGTCAGATTTATGAAGTTTATTGTTCGAAGCATGCTCCGTAGAAATCCATCTATTCCTCGCAGGTTATCTTGGCCTCAGGTTCCAGACTCGAAAATGACTTACATTCAGAAGCAGAAGAAGACTTTCAACTATTCTATGACTATTCCATATGTTCTTATTGCCAACTACGTTGATGTTGCAAATGAGGATGTCATAGAATATTGTATGGAGAATGAGTTTGTGGAAGCTGTACAAGATGAGCCTTCTCATGACAATCAAGCTGTTGGACAAGATGTTGAAGTTGAAGCAGTTGTTTCTGACAAAGAACCTGAAGTTGAAAAAGAGGTTGAACATGAGCAAGAAGTTGCTGTTAATGTTGAAACAGAAGTAGTTCAAGAGGATGTTGCTTCTCAACAAATTGAGAATGTTATTGCTGATATTGGTACTGCAGCTACTGATGATATTGCTTTTGATTTTGAAGATGAGGATGATATTGCTGCTGATGCTATTCTTGCTAGTGATAAAGATGAGGATGAAAGTGATTCTGATGAAGATGATAGTGATCATGCTGATCAACCACATATTCAAGTATATGAAAGGAAGTCCAAGACACCGGAAGTGGTTGTCTCAACAGAAGTTCTCTCTGAAGATGAATTTGTTCCAGTTAATCCTTCAGTTGCACATCTTCAAGTAGATGAATTAGATACAACTTTTGATCAAGCCACAACATCGGTTCAAAGTCAAGCTCCAGCAACTACACTTACAGCTATTCAGTCTACACCATCAGCTGTAGAGCTTACTTCTGATCAAGCTCGGGCTTCTACTGACAAATTCTCTACGTTGAATGATGTTATTCGTCAATTATTTGAAAGAATGGATGCAGAAAAGGAAGCTCAAATTCTGAAGTTGAAGACTTTCTTTAAAGGAAAGATGTATGAGATTGATACTTCAGTGATTCCTCCAGAGATTCCATTTAGACGACCAACTGGAGTAGTTCTTCGTGAACCTTCTTCTGTTATGCCTACATATACTTCTCCGGTTGTTTCTCTTCCGTTTCCTTCAATGGTTTCTTTATCTGCGGGAATTTCTACATCTGCTCCTTCTGGTACATCTTCACGGTCTTCTCTTCTCGATATTCCAGTTTCAGAGTTGACAGATTTTCTCTATGCTCGACTTCTCTCTATGTCGCCACCAGAACATCAGAATCAAGATCTTCTTTCTCTGCTTCGGAACTTCCAACCTACGCCGCCTCTAGTTCCTTTGTCTGAATCTGACAGGATCAATGCTTTATCTGATGAGTTTCATGCAATCAGATCAGAAGTTCGATCAAGTTTTGCTGATCTCAAATCGTTTATGTCTCAAGCCTTATCTGATTTATCTTCAAGGCTTGATTCTCATGACCAAAGCTGCAGAACTGAGGCCGGCCCGTCTCTTAAACTCCGACATGACCAAGATGATCCTGATCATCAAGGCCATGAGGGGGAGATGGCAAAGAGACCAAGAGTTGAAGGATCTTCTGAAGCAAGAGAAGATATTCAAGAAGAAGAGACTGGTGATAGAGGAAAGATTGGAGAATCTATTGAAGACTGCAACATTCAGGACTTAGTGAATATTATGATTGAGAATGTTGATATATCTTCTTTGCATAATGAATTGAACATTTCTGAGAGCAATATTAATGATAATATGCAAATTGTTGTTTACATGGATCCAGATGTTTCTGAAAGCGTTCATGAAGTTGAAGAATCTGAAGCTGCAAATGACATGAGGTCATTCTTTGCTAACTTCATCGAGATTAATTCTGATGATGATGAAGATGTCAGATTGGAAAAGATATGTCAAGTCAATGAAGAAGACTGTGATGACATCGTTATCATATCAGATACAGAGGATAACTCAGTATTCATGAATGCTAAGGATGAAGAGATAACAGATATGTTGTACAGAGATCTTCCTTCAAAATATGTCTTTCCTGAAGATTATACTGCTCCTGAAGAGACTTATGTTCCTAAAGATACTACTGTTCTTGAAGAGACTTCTGTTCCTGAAAATTCTACTGTTCCTGAAGCTACTCCTGTTTATTCATCTCCTGTTGCTGCTAATGCTCCGACTACCTCTGCTCCTTCAGGTACATTTGAAGTAGGTCAGTCGTCTAGAGCACAAGCTATTGATCCTCCTGCTGAACCTGTAATTTCTCCACGTATTCAAGAAGAAGGACCAGCTTTGTCAAGACGGGAGAGACAAAGAAATTTACAACAACGTTATATGGCTTCACGACAAAGATCTGCCTTCCTTGAAGATTCTCAGAGAAATATTTTTGTTTCAAGAAGAAGACCGATCAACATCCATGCCATTCTTGGTGTAGAAAAGGAATCAGATGCCTATAAATATGAATATGTAATGCTTATCAGATGTCAACGTCGTGGAAGGGATTTGGTTTCTTCTCCTCATCTGATAGTTCGGGTTATCAAAGTTGAAATTCAGAGGTTGGTTAATATCTGGTATCCAGTTTTCGAGGTTGAAAGAAGAGACTGTTACCGTTATATCTTCTCAGAGGCTGACTTTAATGATTTATCCATTGACGACGTTGAGTTTCTGTACAATGAATTAAGGAATCAGTACTACAGGTCAAATGATATCTCTCAAGCTTTGTTTGTAATCAAAAGGTTTATAAGGCGCCAGATCAGGTTCTTCAGAGTTTTCGATTTTCAAATGGCAGCCGAAAGCTTTCAGCCTGTGGTGAATTTGCTAAGACCTAACCGTAGCCTGCCAGACATTGATTCTTACTCTTTATTCACTATTCTTCAGTAGAGAAATTGGACTTTGCGCTTGTTACTTTCTCTCTCTACTTTCTCTCTCTAAAGAATCAGTGATCTTGGACTCTCAAAATCAAACGTGAAAAAGCCGATGGAGAAGCAAAGTCCAATTTGATGCTAGCACTGCCTAACTCGATTTACAATCGAATTGATTGTTTCAAACATGATCCAAATATGATGTGGACTCAATTAGAAAAGATCATGCTTGGGTCATCAGTTACTACTCAAATACGCCAGACACGTTTCGTGAATAACTTTGAGGAATTTAAGGCAAAGGACAATGAATCTCTGAAGGTTATCTCTGAACGATTCTGCACTGTGATTAATGATCTGAGAAAGATTAAAGTGGAAAAGACTGATCTTGAGACGAATCTGAAATTCCTTAATGCTCTTCAGCCTGAATGGAACAAATCTTGTCATAGACTGAGAAATGATGTCAGAATTTCCACAATGCAGATACAGGAATTATATGAGATTCTGATGACTGGTGAGAACTTGGTGCTAGAAAAGAAGACCAAACTAGACAAAAAGAACAAGAAGTCAGTAGACCCGGTTGCACTCCTTATGAGCCAACTGGCTGAACAAGCGTTGTCTGATAACGCTTACAGCGGGTCAACTTACGATGATGGTGAGGCATTGCAGAAAGCTATGATCCTTCTCTCTCAACATTATCAGAAAAAGTTCCGACCAAGATCTGGTTCCAACTCTTCTCGCTTCACTTCTGGGTCTAAAGCCAAAGTACCCGAGCCAAAGACTACTACCTGCTACAACTGTGGAAAGCCGGGGTATATTTCAAAAGAGTGTCGAGTGAAGAAGGTTAGGGAGCCAGCTTACTACCGGAAGAAACTGGAACTGGCTGAAAAGAGAGAGAACGGAACTACTCTTCTTGCTGAAGAAGAATTCTGGCTGGATCACTCTGACGATGAAGCTGCAAACGTAGAGATCGCTCAGATGTGCTTGGTTGGAGTTGATCACTCAGATGATTCTGATGAATATGAATATGAGGTATATTCAGAATTTGATCATAATTTCATTACCTCTCAGATGAATATCATGATAACTGCTTTATCTGATTTACGTTCAAAACTCTTATCTGAAAAGAATTTAAATTCTGAAAAGTCAGATTTGATTGACAAACTGAAAATTTCTTTGAAAGATGAAAAATCTATTTTAGAAAATACTAAAGAAATCTTTCAAAAGAAATTGGATGATTTGGAAAATTCAAATAAGACTTATCTTGAGTCTTTGACTGCTATGGCTAATTTAAAAAATGAATTTTCAGATAAAATAAATAAATTAGAAGAAAAGTTTTATCGAAGAAACCAATATGAACAAACAATTTTTATAAACAAACCGAGGAGTGAAGAAGCTTTAAAACAAAGGTGGGGACATGGTTTTGACAATCCTCATTGTTTAAACAAAGTGATAAACGAAGTTCCTACTTTATATAAATACGATTATCTAACTCTTGCACATTATGCTCCTCAGTTCAAATTTCATTGGACTAGTGAAAAGCAAGTGTTAGAACTTGAAAATGAGAAAAGGACAAATAACAAGAAAAAGGAAATACCTTTTGTTTACACAAGCGAAAATGCAAAATATTTTCCTGAAAAATCAAGGAGAGGAAGAAGAGTTTTAAATGATATATCTCCTATCAAATCTTCAATGTCTGATGATTTTATTGATCTTTATGCTCCTAATTCTGATAAGGAAAATATTTCTCCAATCATTTATGATTCGAAGAAATATACTCCTCCATTAGTATTAGAAGGCAAAATCATCGATCTTAAAGATAAGATAGAAGATCAAAATATTTTAAAGGAAATTGAATCTGATATTATTATTTCTTTCATGACTTCTAGTCTTGAAGAAAATTTATTTTCTCAAAAACAAGATTCAATGTCTATTTTTTACCTTTCTTCTGATTCTAAGGAAAATAAAAAGGAAGCTTCCAATTTTAAAATCTTTTCTCAAAATTCTTCAGACTCCGAGGTAAATTCAGATTTATTAGATGATTAGATTGGTTGCTTAGGTAAAATTATTTCTTCTGATTTAAATATTTAGTCTAAAATTCTTGATGATTCTTTTACGCTCAATGATCGATATTATAAACCTAAGCGTGAAAGAAGACGGTCAAAGAAGTCGAAGAAACAAGATAAAGTTATTTCTGACAGTTCTAATTCTTCTGATTCAATTCTTACAGATAGGACTTTGAACGCTCGATTGAAGCAGATCTGGAGAGCAAAGCGGACATCAAATGATTCTATGAATGAGGAAGATAGATATGTAGAAAGATGTTATAACAGTGATTCATTTGCTTATTGTAATAAATTTTCAAAATACTCTATAAAGCAAATGTTTCAAATTTCCAAAAATGTCTCATATTCTTTTTCTGATTCTAGTTCAGATGATTATGCTTTTTCATCTGATGATTGTGCTTACCATTCTTGTGATCATATTTCTCGTGCTTTAACTGTCAATTCTTATAAATATATCCCCATAAGAACTGCAACTAACAAACATGGGCCCAAATTCAAGTGGGTTCCCAAATCTTTATCTTATTTAAAGTTGCAGGCACCTCATGTTAAGGGGGAGTAAGAGAATGTTGGTTTCTGAGTACTTCAGCTCAGAACCCATGCTTCAAACGACTACGACTTCTAGACAAATCAGTCTAGGACTCGTTCTTCAAAGCTTTATAGCTTCTGACTAATGAGATACTTTGAGTACATCTACTTTAATTCCGCTGCATTCATATCTGATAATGATGTTATTCAAGTTTTTCTCAATTTTTCATGAATCTGAGCATTTTCAATCTTTCCTGAATTTTGATTCAACCCAGTATATCTTTTGAGACACGCTTCAAAAAAAAATCGGTTTTTAACAGTTTAAATCTTTACAAATTTTATTCTATAAAGTAACAGATTTACAGATTTTCTTTCTTTTGAATAAAATTTGTGTCTAGGATAAATTTTCAAGTTGCTTTGTTTATATTAAAGTTTTTATATGTTCATCTTTCATTTCTAACAAAAGTCGAAAAGTCAGCAACATGTTTGTAACTTTTGTCTCTGCTTTAAAGTTGTGTGATTCAGAATATTTATAGTTTACAATGCTTTGAAAACCTAAAAAGTCAGAATTTTGGATTGTACTGAAAATATGGGCTAAGCACTTAGACGTAAAACCTTGTGATTGAGATGATTATTAAATTCTTAAAATACATAAATCTCTAAGTTCCAAAGTTTGTACCTGTGATCTTTCTGGTTTGGGAAAGTAAGTTCTATGGAATGCTTGTCATCTGGTCCCCTAAGGTTATTTGATCTGGGAGTGATCGAACCCAAATCCTTCAATAGAACCAGATCGAAAGTCATGTTCTACTGGTATGAATGGGTTTAGGATATGTCGATGTAACCTTTCTGATCTGGGAAAGTAAGTTCCATGGGGTGCTTGATACCTAGTCCCCTAAGGCCAACTGGTCTGAGAGCGGCTGACCCAAATCCTGCAATAGGGTCAGATAAAAAGTTACGTTTACGGCATGTTCTTTACTTAATAAACTTTTTGATTCAAAAGATGCCAAAGTGCACATGCTTAAAAGATGCCAAAAAGCACGCTCATGTCAAGATGCCAATGAGCACACTGCTAAAAGATGCCAATGAGCACACATCTCATGATACTTGGTGATATTTTTGAGTTGCGATAAATCTATAAATTTGTGAAAGTCTTAAATTCTTGATGGCTTAGTGTGATTACATGCAAAGTTCTCTATTATATTTTTAGAATTACATTTTTCTTGAAGCTAATCGAAGTTCGCATGATTGCACACTGAATAGATTGATGAAAGTTTTTGAAACTGAACATGTTTTAACTTCATATGCAATGAAACTTGTCTTTTTATCCAACAACATGTATTTGATTTCAAATGATTGATAAATCTGTGATATTCTACTAAGTAGAATTTTATTTGTTTAGTGTTTAAATTTTTTTCATGTTTTTGTTGTTTCAAATTTCATATTCAATATTTTTTTCTTTTTACTTTATTTGTTTTCATCCTTGTGTTCTCATTTTATTTTCAAATGGGTTTGAGCATTATTCAAGGGGGAGTGAAAAAGGAGAATTTTCTTATTGATCTTATCTGTTTTTGAGGAGGAGTATCTGATTTTCTCTATGTGAATGCTAACTTGAATTGTCATATCTAGTGCATTTGTGTAGGGGGAGTCAAAGAGCTTAAAAAGGTAAATTTTTTCGAGTTTAAGTCAGCTTTGCGCCACCCGTTGGTTGCGCAAACCTCCCTATGCACCACTAGTGTGTCGCGTAAACCTCAATTTGCGCCACCAACGTGTAGCGCAAACCTCTCCTGTTTTCTCCATTTCTTTGATTTTGCAGATCTTAAGCTGTCTCGTCTCCAACATTTGCATGACCTAGTTGAATCAGTCCATCAAGGTCATGAGGGGGAGAAATCAGAGAAGTCAAGGAGATGTTAAAGAGACAACGAGCTCAAATGTTTATCTGCTGATCAAGATTCGCTCAAGATTCTATTCTCTCAACTACAACTACTTCTTTTGCTGTTCATGCTCCGACCACTACAGTTCATTCAAGGACATTTAAAAGAGGTGTGTCGTCTAGAGCACAAGCTGATGAACCAACTGTTCTTTCAAGTTTATTTCAAACTGGTCCAGACTTGTCAAGACAGCAAAGTCACTTCAATTTGAAAGTTGCTGAGAAGATTTTTTCTTTAAAAGTCAGAATGCTTCGCAAAGTCGCTTTAATGGTCCGTGTTGTTTTAGAAGATGAATTTTGAAGACCAAAGCGCCAATGATTACTAAGGGGGAGATTGTTAAGTCTGATTTTATATTAATCATTTTATTTATAGGGCTTGGTCTTATATATTGTACAATTTCTAATTCTGATTTTATACTTTACGCTTCATGCTCTCTCTCTCTCTACTTTCTCTCTCTAGAGATTCAGAGATCTTGGACTCACAACAACAACTTTGACTTTGACTTTCTTACTTTGAGAGTTGATTTTGAGCATTGACTTTCTTGAACTTTGACCTTCAGTATTAATGATCTTGTATCCAATAAATCTGTTCTCTAACATTCTCCCCCTTTGGATCAAGATCATATGAAAAATATTTTGCAATTTAATCTTCTCTCTTTAAGCTCAATTTGAATCATCTCCCCTTTTCTGTACAAACATTACAATCTCTCTCTTTGTAGATTAAAATCAGATTAAATCTTCTCTTTTATGCTTATAACATTCTCCCATTTCTTTGATAAACTCTGTCTTTAAACTTTCAGCAATCTTCCCAAAGTTTGTTGTTCAAGAATAGTAGCATTCTCCCCCAAAGGTTGGTATAAACCTCTTTCAGACACTGGAAAGAAATTATCTTCATTTTTTTAGCTCAGATTGCTTCAGCAAATAATCTTCAAAGAAAATTTTCAGTAAATTCAGCTCGTATTCTGAAATCTTTGAACTTTTCTCTTTCAAGCTTTCAATCTTTGCTTTACCAAAATCCACAATTCTTGATCACTTTTCAAATATTTCTTGATCTTCTCTCCCATCTATAGCATTTCTGATTCATACATTTCTTTAACTCTTCTCCCCCTTTTTGATGAATGAAGCATGAAATCATCAAAACTGTTATCAAGAAATGCCTTTGAAATGTTGTGCTGACCACTGATCTTTTATATTGAGCCACTAAACATCTATCGATCCAAATAAGATATTTATCCGAATCCTTTCGAATTCAGACAAGTTATAAATGTTACACCTGAATCAATAAATGAATCGGTTAGAAGTTCCTGTCAGTAACACGAAGTTATTGTGTATAACGAAAACACATTGGAAAGGAGCTTTCGTGATGTTCACTCCCCCAGATCTTCCATTCAATCATCGAAACACCACAAAGATATTTATATGAACGTTATGACAAGAAAAACAAATTTCTAATGATTTCAATATCCAGATTTTCCAAATGAAAATCAGATAGCATATGTGTTGCGTCCCCTTGAAATATTGAAACATTTTCTTGTTGAGAAGAAAATGAGTAGCTGGTGGGGTTTTTATCAAGAATTGGCATTGGCTAGGTGTCTGTTTCAATAATGTTCACCAAAGAATTGTGAAACACTAGTAATGTGGTTGTCCGGTTCAGAAAAAGTTGGTGCAGAGTTTGATATTCTTTTACTCTGATCTCTCACTCTCATTCTTTTAATCATTAAGCTCACATCTAACCAAACTCTCCTTTTCATTTTACCTCGTCACACAACCCACACTCAGTATTTGACTCCTCAGACATTTAATCACTCAAGGATTAACTTCTTGGGTAGGAAACACTGGTTAACGTGAATCCATAGAAGTTATGTTAAGTACTAACACAATGAACCCATATTATTCTAAAAGAATATGTTGCTCAACTGGTTTAACTTTTCAGTTAAATCACAAAAATATACAAGACAGATGTATGTATGCTCATTGAGATATAATCATTGAATATCGAAATGATTTATCGATTAAAGCTTAGGTCAGCAAAAATCGGATATTGTCTATATAAACCAAAAATATAGACATTCTTGAAAGAACATTTAGAAATGAAATCACGCTCAAACTTTAAATAACAATCGGGGTGTCTTACCATCGAAAATTTGTTTCAATTTAGAGACATGGTAAGAACGTATTCAACAAAAAAAATTAAACCGGTGTGTGTGAATACTTGACAGTATATGGAAAAGATAATACACAAGTATTTATCTTTGGAAACACACGGTTTGTATATCATTGAAATCACAAGTAAAATGAAAACATTTCAAATCACACTTCTATATTCATGAAATCATTTAAGAATCATAAGTGGTTTGAACATTTAGAAACATGTTATCATACCTGAAAGTTGTCCTTCTTTCAGATACGTATGAGATTAATATTAGAAATAAACCTTTTCGTTAAGTCTCAAATCTCATGAAGTCAAGCTACAAGTCATATAAGATATGATCTTGAAAGCATCCTCTCAATCTGCAATAGTCACAAAGTCCGTCAAAGTGCAAAGTTTTATTCACAACTTTGAATGTACAAGTTCTGATCAGATATAATCAGAAATCATAATACTTACTCCCCCTGAAAATATGCATCTAAAATATGTCAATGAAAAAGCACATGATAGAGATCAGATACAACTCCCCCTGAAGTGTAGATCATCATATCTTCCGAATGCATATTTTCAGTAAAAATATGTACTCCCCCTTCGAAGGTTGATCTTCTCATTTAGATCTCGGAGTACAATCTCATATCAGCCCGGGGGTATCACATATTTTGTTCGTTGAAGTACGAGTCCTAAACTATTGTGTTTAGAAGTCAAACTCCTTATCATTGAGGTACGGGTCCTGAACTGTAGTATTCAGAAGCCTTGGTTCTCTTACTCCCCCTTGACTTGAGGCGCCTGCAACACATATTCATCTTTCGGCTTTGGTACCCACTGGTATTTGGGTCCATGTTTGTGAGTTACAGTAATGATCACTAGCTTTATGAACAAAATCATAAGTACGACAGTAAGAGCAATACCTCTTTTTAGATAACCTGATCAATTGATCTCTCGAGTAAGCAAGACCAGGTGTACCTTTCAGCACTTTGTTCTTCTTGCCTTTTGATGCATGTACAAATGATTTGTTTTCTTTCTTCTCATCCTTCTTCTCATCATACTTTTCATCATCAGCTAGTTTCACCTTCCAGACCAGCTTCTCTTCTTCTTATCTCCTTCTTCTTCTTCTTCTTCTTCTAAATGTATCTGAACCATCTACATTTCTATCAAAGAAAATGTTAGTAGTACGAATCTGATCAAATGATTTAACTGACCTTCTTGAAGAAACAATTCTTTGATTTGAGATTGAGGTTGTCTTTTTGAAGTCAGTTGTATCATTTCTAGATGTGTGGATTTTTTACTCTGGAGTCGTTTGCTCAATCACCACCACCTTTGAAACAATATCTTCAAGCTCTTTTATCTTTGAAGAATAAATGTCTCTTTCTTTGACAAGCAGGTCAATATCTTTCTTAAATTCAGACTTCGCTTTCTGCTCTTTCTGTACACTTTCTGATAGTTCAGATAGCTTCTCTGTCAGCTTCCTTATCTCTGCTTCAAATATGTTTCTTTCTTCTTCAAAGCCCTTCTCAGCATTCGTTCTCTGACCGGATATCTCTTTAAAAATTCCTACATTCTTCTGTTCTATAGTCTTCTTCTCCTTTTCAAACGTGTCTCTTTCCAAAATAATCACTTTCTCAAAATCTGAAATATATTGAGCAAGTTGTATACATTTGAGCTCAATTGCTTTCTTCTCTTCAACACTCTTCCTGGAAAAGTCTGAGAACTTCTTTGCAAAGGTTTTCTTTTCACACTCAAAGTTATCTCTGTCTTTGGCTATTTTCATCTCCAGATCAGTAATCTTCTTGTTCAGCTCTTCATTAGAATCCTCTAGATTCTCAATCTTCTCCTTATAACTGTCAACAAAAGATTCTTGCTGAATTTGGACAATCTGAATTTCCAAGTTAGAGATCTTTCTTTTCAGCCCAGTGTTTTCAGTTTCCAAAATCATTACCTTATCTTCACTAAGCCCAGAATTCTGTTTCAGAAGTTCTCCATTAACCATCGTTAATGCACTGACTTCTTCTCTCAGTATTTTCCTTTCATCATTATATCTTTTTGACCTCTTAGAATAGTAATCAACTGAAGAAGCGAGATTTTTGTTCTCTATTCTAAGCTTCGTAATCTTCTCTTCATCATCAGAAAAACTCATCTTGAATTATATGTTACAAAAAAAACTTGAATTTGATCGTTAGTCCAAATGAAATCAAGTAAACCTGAAAAACTTAGAAAGAAAATCAGAAATGAAATTTCTAAAATTCTCTAAGTAAGGAATTCGCAAGGCATTTTTGAAACACCAAGAATTCACATACAATCACAATCAATCAAGAATTCGCATACAAGACAAAGTAACATAATTCACATACAAAACAATTTAACTACAAAATTTGCACACTACATATATCAACTTCAGAATTCGCAGACTGTAAGAAATCATAATTCGTATGCCCAGAATTCGTAAGATACTCTTTTGCGAATTCTAAGGAATTCGTAGCTTAGTCTTTTGTGAATTCTAAGAATTCGTAGAGTACTCTTCTACGAATTATATCCTTAATAATTTTCTAAGAAAACTTTTCGCAAATCACAGGTATACGAATTATGATGGTTTCTCAATACTCTCACATGCGAATTCTAAGCAATTCGCAAGAGACCCATCTACGAATTCTATACATGAAAAATTTTAGAATTCAACAAATATACGAAATCTAATATGCGAATTCTAAAGGATGTGAAATCAATCGTTTCTGCGAGTTCTTCGAACGAATTCTTGAATGCTTTGCGAGTTCCTCAGATCTCGAATGAAAATAGCTTCTGATCTGCTAAAAAACACATCAATTCTTCAAATTCCAGTCTCAAACTTTGACAATTCAATCTTCTATACTTCTCGAATCGAATTCAAACAATGAATTTCGATATAATGCACTAACTATTACAAATTGAATCAAAATACAGTGCGACTGACTAGTGAACTCAAACACATACAAAATTGCAAATTTTATCTCAATTACAGTGCAAAATTCTATAAAACCTATACAAGTTTTATCTAGAACATGAATCGAACCCAATCTAATCCATAAATCTCACAAATTTGCACAAGAATTCAAAATTGATCTTCAACTCAAAAACACAGTGCGAACTTTCCAATTTTTCTTGATTTCGATCTTGGATCTTCTCTGATACCAATTAATAATGTCCCTGATTCAAGTTCTTATCTAATTCAAACAATCACTAACAACAATCAAGATGAACAATTCGTAAATCATATGTCATTGATTAATCATCAAAGATTACATTCATCACTCTCTCTCTATAACTTTCTCTCTCTAGAAAGATATATCAGTGAATCTCTTCTCTAATCTGCTCTACATGTGTATCTCAAGTGTACAAAGATTATAAAGATAAATGACTATTTATACCTACAAACAAATACAAGACAACAACTTTGACTTTGACTTATTATAGAGACTTTGACTTTCTTGCTTTGAGAGTTGATTTTGAGCTTTGACTTTCTTGAACTTTGATCTTCAGTATTAAAGATCTTGTATCCAACAAATTTGTGCTCTAACAATACCGACAGACCAATATAATGCATTACGTGAAACTATAACAACAAAATCAACAACTGAAGAAGGCATAAAACAAAAGTTTAACTCGAACCATTAAAGATCTTTCCCATGCATTACTCATGCAAAAGTGTAAATCAATTCAAATACCAAACAGCGTACCATGAAATACTTGCATAAAACTCAAAAGAGAAATCACATGATATTGAAACTTCCCAAAATAACATATGGGATAACATCTACTAACATAACTCTCAAGACGTCTCTTACGGTTGTGAAAAGACACGTGCAAAACTCGCATGGGACAAAAATATTAAACAAAACTCATAAATTAACGCACACCACAAAGCGAGTATACGCTCAGGGTTCACCTACACGACTCACAATGTCATAAAATAAAATTCCATAAAACTCGACAAGATTTCTATAAAACTCAACGACACCCCAAAAATCAAGTGGTGCCGAGGTTTTCGTTCCCAATAATCAAATAGCGTAAAACAAAGTCATGACTAAAATGTCATTACCCCAAAAATTTCCCTTTTATCGCATTTTGATATAAAGTGGCACTTTCCAACAAAACTCGCATGAGACACAACGCTCAATAAAACTCTTAAATTTACATGCATCAAAATTAAAGCCTACGCATTTCAAGGTTCACTCATGGATGGCAAAACGTCATAAAATAATACTTCATAAAAAACTCACACGGAATAGAATTTCCAATAAACTCGAACGCCAAAACTTGGGGATAACTTCTCCTTTTAAAACCTTAACATACGTGGAAGAGATCAAATGTCAAGGTCATAAATTGCAGTTACAAGCCCGAGACTCCAAACAAGGGTTAGATCGTAAATATCACAATATATGAAAATAGCGTTCGATAAAACAGAGATAAAGTAAATCTCAGCAAAGTTTATAACCAAGTGCAATAAAATAATTTTATGCATGTTTAAACTCATGGTTAAAAATGTTGTGTGTGCTAAAACTTTTTCCAAAGTTTTGTAATTCTACTCACTTTATGATTTGAGAACATGAGAACCAAATGATGCAAACTTATTTTAGAAATAAACTTCGTGCATGAATTTGGTCGGCACTCAACATCCCGAAATCACGTTCCTCAATTTCCCGACATGCTATTGTCATCCGGATGTTCAAACATCTTAAAGCAATCATCGAAGATTTCATCGGTTCACCTTATAATTTTCTCCTCGAATAAGGTCAATTCCTTAAGTCTATGGTTCTAAAACCAACCAATAACTCTGACCCCAAATGGTCCACTTAATGCAATCACCATGCATACTGTCACTCCAAGTGACGGATGCTAAAATCATCAACTCCTTCTAATGGTTACCTATTGAGAAACTTCTTCACTACCCCAACGGTCATCATACCAAGGCAGTTCAAGCATACACATGTAACATGTAGGTTCACCATAACACTGGTCAGGTGCAATTTTGAACGTACTGTATATGATCATCCTTGCCACTCTCAACGTGATTTCCATTCCTAGAAGCTCCAACGACTTCAAAACATCCAATGTTAAAGTACCTATTGGTGCAATTTCTCTCTCAATCACCTAAAATAATGCTAGTTTGAGTTTAGGCATCCAAAATCAATACCTAATTCTCTCAAACTTAAGCTCTGACACCAACTTGTAACACCCTCAATTTGGTAAGAGCAACTAATAAAAATTCTCCATATAACATCCAATAAAGGCAACACATATTCCTACAATATCCAAACTTAATACGCCTCAAAACATGATTCGATAAATAACCTCAACAATTACAGACTCTGTATAAGAACTACATTGAAGTCGGGTGTTTCTCACTCCAAATACAGTTGCTCTCTTTAACCTAATGCGGAAGACTTCATCAAGATTTCCACTCCTCGAGTGCACAACTAGTACTTCTCTCTTCACTATGTTACTTGTATTATCCCCAAACGGAACTTGTTGCACATGCCGACAAATAAAAAGGTTAGGCTAACGCCTAGTGAGTTCAAGAGTTTTACCATAAGGATAACTACATTTTTAAAAGGGGGGAATACAACTTAAATCATAGTTTTTCAAAATGATTTACTTAAGTAAGGAAACGACTCATTTTCCAATAATATGAATTTTCGAAGATGAACATTTCAATACAAAATACTCTTTATAAAATGATGCATCCCAAAACTCACTCAAACAAGGGTAGAATCGACTTCCAATTTATGAAAACATGAATAATATTTCCTATTCCGAAAACACCCAAAACACGAGTGGAACCCAATACTCCACACATAAAATTATGGAAAATAATCCACCCATAAAAGACATCACCGAAAACATAAATATAAAAGACCCAACCCGAAGACAACACCTTTCGGTGATGGGGGAGACCCGATTCCATATAATGTGACGAACACAAAGTAAGCCACACATTATGTTATATTGGTATTAAGTATCGAGCTTAGCATCTTTCATCATACATGTGCATCCCACAATACTAGTTCTAATCTAGATTAACAACAAGAAACTCATATCAAATCGTCATATGTCATTAATTAGATTCCAGGGTTTACAAGATTCGTACAGGATGCTATCTCTCTCTAATATTCTCTCTCTAGGATGCGAAGTCTCAATGTCTCACTAGAACCACTTACTTGTTCTACTCTTAGTCACATGAGTCTACAAACGGAAAAGGAACTATTTATACTAAGGTACAATACAAAGACAAAATCCGAACGAGTTGACTTTGACTTTGACTTTTACTTATTACAAAAGACTTTGACTTTTGCTTGAAGGTTTGACTTGAGCTTTGACTTTTACTTTCATCTTCATGATCTTGGATCCAACATATTTGTGCATTAACAATCTCCCCCTTTGGATTCAAGATAATCTTCAACAAGATATGCATTGAAGCTCCCCTTTTGGATTTCAGATTAAATTTCAGCATCAAAGAACAATCTCCCTCTTTCGGATAAACATGTACTTCTCTTCAAATGAATTTCATCTTTAAAGTACGTTATCCCCTTTCCAATAACATTCTCTCTTTAAATTTTTGACAAATAATTTTCCTTCGAAAGTCAATCTCCTCATTTGGGTAAATTTGTTCAAAAACAATTTATCTTTTCTTTGAACTGCCTTTAGATCTTCTGTAAACTCCTCCAAAGTCTGTAATTATCTTTTGCAAGAATCTACAACAATCTCTCCCAATGTAATAAAAACCTCTTCCAGACTTCAGAAAAGAATTTATCTTCAAGTTTAGCTCACTTTGCTTTAGCAATTCATATTCAAAGAAAATTTCTGTACATTTCAGCAAACTTTCCGAATTCTTTGAAATTTTTCTTTCAATTCATGAACAATCTCCGCAAAACTATTACAAACTTGTTCACCATACTTGTTCACCATACAACATTTCTTGAAAATATTTCTCCCCCTTTTGATGATATAGAGCATAGAAATCATCAAAACTTCTTCAAGAAATGTCATAATATTCTAACCACTGATCTGTCCATATGAGCCTCTGACCATCCGTCAATTCATAATGTATTCATCCGAATCTTTTCAAATTCAGACAAATAAGAATGTAACCCTTAATCAACAAATGAATCTGTTAATATGCCTGTAAGTAACACGAAGTCACTTAGTACAACGAATGTACTATACAAGGAGTTTTATTGATGTTCACTTCTCAGGTCTTCCATTCAATCATCGAATAACACAAGGTTAAACTATGAACGTTCCGACAGAAAAACAAATTTTCTGTGTGAATGTTCTTGTGTATGAAAGAATTAAAACATGAATGTTTTATAATAGGCTCAAAATGTGTAAACCATTGAGACAACAACAGTAATACACAGACTCAATTGCGCATGATCGAAGTGCGAAGGTAGGGCAGACTAGGGGTGTTCATCCAAACCGCCAAACCGCACAAATCGCCCACATCGCATCGCAAAACGCAGTTTAGAACTTTCGCGGTGCGGTTTGCGGTTTGCGTTTTTACCAAACCGCACTATGCGGTTTGTGGTTTTGAGTTTTCAAACCGCGGTTCAAATCGCAACGCACCGCACTTTTTATATTAATTTTAAATTTTTTATTTTAAACATATATATATTATATATATAAATATATAAAATTGGGCTTATCTTTTTAACTTTTAATTTTGGACTTTATATATTTATATTGTGTAAGCCTTTTAACTTTTAAAGCCCAAACAAGTTAAAAAAGCCCTAGGTTTGTTTTTTCAATTTGTTCACGTCTTCACTCTTCTGTCTCTTCACGAGTTCATGAATCCTCACTCAAGAACTGGAACGACGATAGATGACTTCAGTCTTCACCTCAAGACTTCAGTCTTCTGTCTCACGATGTTCACCTCAAGAATTTGAGTTCACTTCATCAGTTCATCTCACGACTTCAACTTCAAATCTCAATCGACTTCTCCTTCTAATTTTGAAACCATTTCTGTTATGCGGCTGTCCAGAATCTGAGTTCAAATGCACGACTTCTTCCTTCTCAAATCTTAATCGACATCTAAAGGTATTATCCTATTAGGAATTATTTATGTTAGATTATTAAATTTGTTGTTTACATTCTATTTCTTTACTGATTACATTATGCTTCTTTGTTGATTAATTTATGTTTTCTTGATGAGACTTAGATTTTTTGAACTAAATTTGTTTCCTTGATGCCTTATTTTGTTTGTTACTTTTCTTTGTTGATAGGTTATTATTAAGTTTGTTACTTTTCTTTTCTTTGTTGTAGATATTGTTATACTAGATGGAAGGAAGTCAGAAGTCTCCGCCATCCGTTACTCCTTTGAGTCAAACTCAGTCTGAGGCCGTCGATTCAAGTAATGTTCCTAAACCTTTGCAATCTAAAAAAGATTCTAGAAAACAGTCAGATGTTTGGGATCATTTCACCAAAAAACTTGACGACCCAAATGGTCCTAAAGTTGTTTGCAATTACTGTGACAAGTCTTATGTGGGTGGGGATAGAAAATATGGAACAAGTACACTTAGGACTCATTTGGTTAACCAATGTCCTGTGAATCCATTTAGATTGGAAGATAAAAGGCAGAAAACTTTGATTTTTCAAAAAATGGGTGGGGGTACGATTGAAAGTGGAGGATGCAATAATCTAAAGGCTGTGTCATTTAGTCAATCTGATTGTAGGCTTGCTTGCGCTAAAATGATTGTCCTTGATGAGTTATCATTTAGGTTTGAGGAGGGAGATGGTTTTAGAGAATTTTGTAGTGTTGCATGCCCAAAGTTTATTATACCTTCACGCATCACAGTTTCTAGGGACATTATGAAGTTATATGACATTGAGAAGAAAAGGTTGAAGGACTATTTTGCTAAGCATTCACAGACAGTTTCCTTGACTACCGACACATGGACATCCATTCAAAATGTTTGTTATATGGTGTTAACTTCACATTTCATAGACCATGAGTGGAAATTACAAAAAAGGATTTTGAATTTTTGTCAAATCACTAATCATAAAGGAGACACAATAGGCAAAGCAATTGAAGCATGTTTAAAAGAATGGGGTATTGAACGGGTTTTTGCCATTACAGTTGATAATGCGTCATCTAATAATGTTGCAATTAGTCACATTAGAAAACAATTGCAAATATGGAAGACTGCAATTTGTGATGGAGAGTTTTTGCACATGAGATGTTCAGCTCACATTCTGAACTTAATTGTGGGTGACAGTCTTAAAGAATTAGATAAATCTATCGCAACCGTCCGTAACGCAGTTAGATACGTTAGATGTGTTGTTTCCCTAGAAACGTTGATTCATTTAAAACGTTTCTTTCAAGAATGCCTATAATGATAAATCCAATTTTTTTCATGACCTAAGATTTTAATGATAAATCATTCCTATTTGATCTTTTTCATACATTGTCAGATTCTCAAACAAGCAGTTTGTATTCATTTCATTCAATTCAATATCCTTGTTTTGAGAAAATCTTTCATGATTAAAATGCTCAAATCTTCATGATTATCTTACTGCGCATATATATATATGACATGTATTTCATATTGTTTTGCTTTAATTGAAAAGTTAAACCAATTGAGCAACGTTTTGCTTATAGGACATTATACATAGGAATTGTGTGAGCTTAATTGAACTTCTATGGATTCACGTTAACCAGTGTTTCCTACCCAAGAAGTTATTACTTGAGTAATCGAGAGGCGAGGGGTCAATATCTGAGTATGGGTGTGTGATGAGATAAAATGAAAAGAGAGTTTGGTTAGAAGTGTGCTCAAATGATAAAAAGAAAGAGGGTGTGAGAACAGAGTTAAAAGAATATAAAACTCTGCACCAACTTTTTCTGAGTTGGGCAGCCATATTACTGTTGTTTCACAATTCTTTCGTGAACATTATTGAAACAGGCAACTAGCCCATGCCAACTCTTGTTTAAACCCCACCCAGCTACTCATTTCTTTCTTAACAAAGAGATGTTTCAATTTTTCTTGGGGAAACAAAACATAATCTATCTCGTCTTCATTTGGAAGATGTGGATATTGAAAAAGAAGGGGTGTTCGCGGTGCGGTGCGGTTTGCGGTTTTGCCCCAAATCACACTTCAGTATTCATGAAATCTGTTTAAGAATCAAGAAGTGGTTTGAACATTTAGAAACATGTTTTCATGTTTGAAAGTTGTTCTTTTTTCAAACACAATGAGATTAAGAGTAGAATATTCCTTACGTTCAGCTTAAATCTGTTAGGACATAAAATGTCCAAAGTTGGAAAGTTTTGTAAAGGACTCTACATTAATATTTGTATTGGACTTTGTAGAGTTTAATTGTCGTTGGTCTTAAACATTGTAAATGGGCTTGGGCTTAATGTAGAACAAGTGTGAGTTGGGGGAGATATAAATAGTTTAGTGTTTGTGTTTGTGTTTGTAATCAGTAGTTCTATTTTCACAATGTAGCCATTATGTCAGAGAGCGTGTTCTAAAGAGAGAAACATATTCTCTCTCTAGGTTTGTGTTTTGTTCTTTCAATCTCATGTGAATAAACGTATCTCCTTCCCAATCTCATCTTGTTCCTCTTAATTAGATCATGAATTGTTGATTAGTTTGTGGACTAACATGTGGTATCAGAGCCAAATCGAAGAAATTTTCTTCGATTCCGTCAATTTTTAGCAATTCGTGTTCTACAACCCAAAGTATTTGAGAATGTGCGATTTGGATTTGATGTTGTGTTTGGAGCTTAATTTGTGATTTAATTGCACAAAATCGATTCGATGTTGATTGATAAACATTTTGGAATCGATTACAATGTGTTAATTTCAACAATTTTTGGAGAATTTTGGTTAGATCTGAGAATTGTTTGATCGGACTGTGTTGTCTCAACTTCCAGATTTTTGAGCTAAATTGGAGTAGTTTGATCTGAATTTATTGAAAACGATTGATTATTTTGTGGTTGTAAACATCCTATGATCATCAATCAACAAAGAATTTGATCAATTTTGGTTTATAAAAATTTATGGATTGACACACAGTAGCGTACCGGGAGTTATCATGTACCGGGAGTTGGACCCGGGAGTTTAAAAATCTATCCGACCACCCCGGGAGTACACTATATCGGGAGTTACCTTATGTCCCGGGAGTTGACATCCGGGATTTACTCATGACCCGGGTGTTAAAAAGCCACACAACCGGGAGTTACCTTAATAATCCGGGACTTTAAGTACATGTGATCTAGAAATTGAATGTGAAATGTGATTGGTTATAACATAATCATGGGTCAGTGGTTTAAACCTTATGCTTGGCGGTTGTTGATATATTTTAATTGGATGTGGGTTTGCATTTGAAGATTGGCAGATTGCATCATACATCCGGGAGTTTCAATTGTAATCAGCGAGATGTTATTTTGTTTTGATATTTGTATGCAAAAGTGACTGGCGGCTAGTATCACAAAAGGAATTTGGTTTACATCGTGGGTCAGTGGTCCAATCATTTGTGCAATCGGCGGCTATGTTTTGTAAATGGTGGACGGTGGAATCAATTTTATGGTTGGCGGCTATGGATTTAAAATGGGACGGAAACACAATCTGGGCTTCATGTCAACAGGGAGATAAGTCCATATACTCCCGAGTTTAATGTTGAATTTAATGGAAACCGGTTTATGCATTAATGGACCTTGTCACTCGGATTTATTTTGCTTTAGGCCGTGTATTAGGCTTACTTGACCGAATGCCAACCGAGTTTGTTTTACATAGGCTTATCCACCGAATTTTATTTTTGATTGGGCCGTATACAATCAAACTTTAAGCTTAAGTGTCAAATTCTTGACAAGTTATTATGCCATCCGAATTTTTGAAGATTGATACCTCGAGAACCGACTATTGATCTGAACGGCGTACAATCCGAATTTTAAATTTTGCGCTTTGACCGTGTGATCCGTGATACAGGTTCTTCAAGGATTATTTTTGTATCTGTTTCGGAAATTTTCTCGTTCGGTTTTTCTCGACGGTTACTTATCAGAGTGTGATTCAACTTATTTTTTCAACAATCTGTTCACAAGGTTTTTGCTGAATGCATATGTGGCATTATTAAAACTTTTAGTCTATCACATATTTCTAGCAACTGACTCAAATTCACAGAGCTCATGTTTGTCAAGATTTTCAGACATTACGTGTTTGGATTCAGTCTTCGATTGGATTGGATTAGCAGCTTGAGTATCCGCAATCATCATTCTGGAGTTTTCTTAACAATGCTAGACCTTTGAGTGTTTTTAAAAAAAATTCTGACCTGATCAATCAGAATCGTGAGTGCTTGCAATCATTGTTCTGGTGCTTTGGTTGTGATCCAGACTTTTGAGTTCCTATAATCATCCAGCTGATTTGTCAAGATTGGAGGTCCGGGTTTACTCATTCAGTGTTCTGGGAAGTAGTTTGGAAATGAGCATCTTTCTTCAGTTTCTAAACAGTTGTTGATTGGTTCTTCTACCCTTGCCTAGTAGTGTTTGCTACCAGTTGCATCCTCCTACAAGCGTATCAGATTAAGTTCTTAAGCACTTTGGTTGTCACGTAAAAATTCACACATTTCTGAAGATGCACATATTTGATGTTATAAACTGAAGATGCACTTTGGTTGTCACGTAAAAATTCACACATTTCTTTCTTGTAGGCATAACGAATGTGTTGAATTTTCTAGAGATAAAAGTTGTCTTTAGTGCATTCAGTCGAGGTTATTGCGCACATCGAATCTGGTATTAAAGTTGAAAATTTAAAGGATAAGAGCTTCATTCAAGGGGGAACCTGAGCTATTTTAAAGTTATGCAACGCTAAAGTTTTTCAAAGAAATCAAGGGGTAGAAGAGTTGGCGCTTCAAAGTTGATGATTCCTTTACAAAACTTTATGGGGAGATTGTTAGGACATAAAATGTCCAAAGTTAGAAAGTTTGTAAAGGTCTCTACATTAATATTTGTATTGGACTTTGTATAGTTTAATTGTAGTTGGGCTTAAACATTGTAAATGGGCTTGGGCTTAATGTAGAACAAGTGTGAGTTGGGGGAGATATAAATAGCTTAGTGTTTGTGTTTGTAATCGGTAGTTCTATTTTCACAATGTAGCCATTATGTGAGAGAGCGTGTTCTAGAGAGAGAAACATATTCTCTCTCTAGGTTTGTGTTTTGTTCTTTCAATTTCATGTGAATAAACGTATCTCCTTCCCAATCTCATCTTGTTCCTCTTAATTAGATCATGAATTGTTGATTAGTTTATGGACTAACAAAATCTCATAAGGTTAGCTCCAAAGTCATGATTGATATGATCATGTAAGCTCCCCCTCAAAATATGTATTTAGTCAAAAAGTCGTCAAAGTATAACAGTCTTAGTCAAAGTAAACACTGAAATACGAGTTCTGGTCTGAACTAATCAGAAGTCATTTACTCCTCCTGAAATATTGCATTCACAATATATATCAGAAAGGATGATATGTACTCCCCCTTGGAGATTGATATTTCTTATGCATTGGAGTACAATCTCTTTTGATCTTTTAAGTACGAGTCATAAACTGTTGTGTTTAGGAGTCAAACTTGATCTCTAAGGTACGAGTCCTATACTGCTTTGTCTAGAAGTCAAACTCTTTGACATTGAAGTATGGGTCTTGAACTGTGTTATTCAAGAGCCATTATTCACTAAAGTATGAGTTCTGAACTGACGTATTTGGAAGTCTAGGTTCTCTTACTCCCCCTTAACTTGAGGTGCATGCAACACAGATGAATCTTTTGGCTTTGGTACCCACTAGTATTTGGGTCCATGTTTGTTAGTTGCAGTTCTGTTAGGAGTAATATAATAAGAACCATACCAGTAATGATCAGATGATTTATGAACAAAATCATTTGCACGACAATAAGAACAATAACTCTTCTTTTAAGCTAACCTGAGTAATTGATTTCAAGAATAAACAAAATCAAGTTTACCTTTTGGCACATTGTTCTTCTTAGCATTGAGTGTATGCACAAATGATTTCTTACCGTCCTTCTCATCAGAATCTTCTTTCACTCTCCATACTAACTTCTCATTACCTTTTCTTCTTCTTTTGTATGTACCTGGACCATCAACATTCCAATCATAAAAAAGGTTAGTAGTACGAATATGATCTTTTGAATTAACTGACCTTTTTGTGGAAACAGTTGTATGATATGAACTTGATGTTGTCTTGAATGAACATTCAGAGTCAGCTGAATCATCGCTAGGTGTTTGAAGAATTGAATCTAGAGTCTTCCGCTCAGTCAAAACCACATTAGAGACAATTTCTTCAAGTTCTGTTATCTTGGAAGATAAACTGTTCCTTTCTTTGGTAAGCAGGTTAATCTTTTTCTTTAATTCATACTTCGCATTCTGTTCATTCATAACAGTTGTTGACAGTTAAGATAGTTTCTTCATAATCTTCTTAATCTCTGACTCAAAAATCTTTCTTTCTTCTTCAAAATCATTCTCCACGTTCTTTTTTTGATCAGATAATTCTTTGAAAAATCCAACATTTTTCTTCTCAACTACCTTTTTATCCTTCTCAAACTCTCTTCTTTCTTTTTCCAACAAGCTTTCTAACTCAGAAATCTTTTCTTTGAGAAATTTTCCTTCAGATCCAAACTCAGCTGTCTCTTTCTCAAGTCTGTCTCTTTCAACAATTATTAGCTTCTCAAAATCTGATACTTGTATTGAGAGCTTTGTACACTTAAGCTCAACAACTTTCTTCTCTTCAAATGTCTTTCTAGAAAACTTTTTGTGCAAACCTTTTCTTTTCTTTTTCAAACTCAATCCTTTTTTTGGCAATCTTCTGATCCAGATCTGAAATCTCCTTTTTCAGCTCTACATTAGCACTTTCTAACTCTTTTCAGTTTCCTTATTCTTCTTGACACTGTCTTCTTCCTTGAGTTTGACAATCTCAATTTCCAAATCTGAAATCTTCCTTTTCAATTCAATATTTTCTTTTTCCAAAACATTTGCTTCTCTTCATTGCTCTTATCATCTTTTAATTGTTGAAAATCAAAAATTTGCTTCAAAACATCCTCATTAACCTTCTTTAACACATTGACTTCGTCCTGTAGCAATCTCTTTTCAGCATGATATTTCTTTGATCTTTTGAATAATAATGAACAGATGAAGTGAAATTTTTATTCTCTGTTTTGAGTTTAAAAATATGATCTTCTTCATCATCATCAAAATATCCCATCTTCATAAAACTTGCACAAAAGATCGTTAGTTCGAAAGAAATAATCAACAATTAGAAAAATCTTAGAAAAAATTTCAGAAAATAAGTTTCCAAAAATTTCCTAAGGCAAGAATCCTCACACCACTGAGCAATTCGCAGAAAATGAACACCAGAATTCACAGAAACTGAGCAATTCGCACACCACTAAGGTCACAATTCGCATACAAAGGACAATTCGCACGATTTGATATACGAATTCTACGCAATTCGCACGTCGCTATAAGCGAAATATGAGGAATTCGCACGACGTTATATGCGAAATCTGAGCAATTCGCATATGACTTTATGCGAATTCTTGACTCAAGAAAATTTTGATCATATAAGCTTTTAGCATGAACTTTTCGTATCACAAAAAGATGTGAAATACACACTTAGAAAAATTTTCAGACTTCAACTTTTCGCATCGATACGAATTCTACACTTAGAAAAAATTTCCTGCGAAATGTTCAAAAAATTCGTATGAATTAATTATGCGAATTATGCACTTTTCGCATACAGATATGTGTGAATTCTGTCCTTAGAAAGGTTTTTCACCAACTTTTCGTATATGAGAGTAATGCGAATTCTAAGAATTTCGTACAACACTCTCATACGAATTTCGTACTTATGAAATTTTAAATGAAAAGTTATGCGGATTCTTCCAACTATGCGAGTTCTTGATACGAATTCTGCAGATCTTGCGAGTTCTTCAGTATCCCATGCGAATTCTTCGTATTTCAGACCAAAATCACTTTAATTCGACCAAAAATCCCACATATCCTGAATTCGAAACTTCACCAAATTGATCCAGAATTATAAACGAACCTATTACAAACAATGAATTTCAAATAAATTCACTTAAACATACAATTCAGACTCAATACAGTGCGACCAAAAACTTACAAAATCTCAAAATCAAACAACAAATACATTGCAATTGAATTTCTATTTGATACACTTCTAATCTATTACATCAATCAATCATGATACTATCAATTAGACTCAAAATTACACAGAAAATCATAAAATTCGATCAATCCGCAATAAAAAGTGTGCGAAGAATTTTCTTGATAATTTCTTTCGATTTCTACTCTGATACCAATTGTGTGTCCCACCATACTAGTTCTAATCAAGATTAACAACAAGAAACTCAGATCAAATTGTCATATGTCATTAATCAGATTCCACAGCTTACAAGATTCGTACATGATGCTATCTCTCTCAATTAGAGGATGTAGAGTCCCTGACTACTAACTTCGTTAACTTTTTATGTTAACTCAATTAGAGGGTGTTTTAGTCATTTAATTTATTTTTTATTTTCTATTAAAATTACAAGACCAAGAATGTAATTTACTTTTTCTTTTTAATTAAACCACAGGACCAACTCTGTATTTACTATATTATATATACACGATATATATGTATAGAAAGAAAATCACCGCCGACTACCGCCTCCTCCGGCTAACCGGCAACTACTCCTCCACCTAGCCACCACCATCTCCTCTGTCAACGACCACCACCATCTTCATCGAGATCTCCGGCGACCAACTCCAATGACCAGATTCCTTCATCGACCCCCTCCACCGACCACCGATTCCTTCACCGAATCCCTCCTCAGGCGACGATGAACACAGGGACGAACACATGCAACCTCCCTTCATCTGTTTCCCCTTCCCTTCGTCTGCCTTTCAGCGACTTATATCCCCCCAAGCACCCAGCTTCATTGTTAGATCTGATTTTATAGTAATCATTGTATTTATTTTCTAGCCTAGACTGTTCTTAATGATGTAATATGTTTTGTTAAGGCTAGGGGTATTTAAGTCCCCTTAGACCTTTTTTCTTGTAATTTTGGCACTTACATTGAATGATCTGATTACATTTGGCGCTCCTATTTTCTCTCTCTACTTTCTCTCTCTAAAGATTTAGAGATCTTGGACTTTCAATTGGTATCAGAGCATACTAGATCTTGAGAGGATTGAGAGAAATCGTTTTTAGATACTGAATTTGTAGATTAAGCAGAGAATTTGATTGATTTTCTTGATTTTTCAAGAAAATCTCGTTTTTTGCTTGATTCATCAAATTTGGATAGGTTTGTGATCGAATTGTGTTGTTTTTGGTCTCATTTGTTTCGTTTGTGTTAGTCGATCATACTTGATTCACATAATTTTGCATAAAAATCATGATTTGATCTTCGATTTTATAATTTTGTGATTTTCTGGAAACTCGTTTTGAACGTACTGTTACATTCACGATTTTGAGTTTTAGTGATTTTTAATCGAAATTGTTAGTTGAATTGTGTAAGAAAGTTGTTTTCGTTCATCATAGTGTGTATTTCTTGCATAAATTTCTTGATTTCATTTGATCTTGCGAGTTCTTTTTGATTTTCTGTGGTTTGCGCAAGTTTATGTAGGTTTGCGCATCATTCATATAGGTTTGCGCATCATTCATATTGATTTGCGCAAGTTCACTGTTCTTCTAATCTTTGTGTTAGTGTATTTCAGGTTTTCGCATCGAGATATATACGCAAAACTCATTTTGCGTATCAAGTAGCTTCCGAAAAGCTCACTTCTCTTATCTTCAAGCTTCTGAAAGCTTCCAAAGTTGGGATTCAGTTTGCGCATCCTTAGTGGTCCGAAAACTTCAGTTTGTGCATCCTTCGTAATCCAAAAAGTCTGGTTCTCGTATCTCTCTAAATACGCAAAGTCCAACTTGCATATCCTTCAGCATACGCAAAGTCTATTTTGCGGATCTCACTACATACGCAAACCTTCTGTTTGCGCAAGTTCCAGACTTAGTGAATTTTTCTGACTTTCTGATTTTGTCAAGATGTCTTTGCAAGCTCAAATATACAAGAATGACCTTATGATGTCATTGGGGTCTGACACACGTCCTCCTGTACTGATCAACGAGACTGAATTTGAACAGTGGCAGGACCAATTCATCAATTTTATTGAAAGACAACCGAATGGGGATAACATGATGAAAGCTCTAACTCAGGGTCCTATGAAGACGCCAAGGAAAGTTGTTCCAGCTACTGCAACCACTACTGCTACAACTGTTGAGAAAGCATTAAGGGAATATGATGTTGATGAGTTGTTACGACATCAAGCTGATAGCCAGGCCAAATCAAATCTGATTCTTGCTCTACCCAATTCCATATACAACAGAATTGACTGTTTCAAACATAATCCTATGCTGATGTGGACTCAACTGGAAAAGATTATGCTTGGTACAGTTATGTCAACTCAGTTGCGCCAAACAAGGTATATGAATAATTTTGAAGAGTTCAAGGCTAAGGATAGGGAAAGCTTGAAGAGTGTATTTGACTGATTTTGGGCTATCATCAATGATCTGTACAAGATCAAAGTTACAAAGACTGAATTGGAGGATAACTTGAAGTTTCTGAATGCATTACTTTGATTGATAGTTCTCTGAATTAGATACTTAGCCATTTCTGAATTTGATGCACAACCCAACTTCTTATTTAACATGGCATGAAGCTTCAGACGTGTGTGGTTGTATATCCTATCCACCAAGTAATACTTCATGTGAAAAGTATCCAAGGCTAATTCATAAACTCCACTCCTTTCATACAGAGTCCATCCTCTAACAGTTTTGAACACATCTCTGATTAAATGCTTCACTGCTTCTGGATTGAACAACATGCACAAGTATTCCATGACCAGCTTCACTATTGGTAACCCTGGAGCTTTCAACTGATCTGCATGTACTTTCATACCCACTTCAAACATTTCTTCCAAATCAGATCTTGAACACTCTCTGACAATTTTGTTCCAAGTGTTGTAGACTTCATACTTGTCATCCTTTCTTTTCAATCTGATATACTCTTTGCCATCTACCATCATAATATCCCAATGGATAACTTCAGGAGGTTTGAATCCAACAGGTTCAGCTGAGATAGGCTTTGGAATTTTATCCATTACCACCATGTACATATTTACATCTGAACTCTGTGGTACTTCCTTAGATTCAGCTTCATTCTTAGGTGCCTCTTCTTCTTCAGCAACCTTTTTCTCTTCTTCTACTCTAGGCTTCTTTACAATCTTCTTTCTTTTGGCCATCATCTTAGTTCTCTTCAGAGTCTTTTGAACTTGCCCTATAGTAGTTTCCTTCTTCTTTTCTTCCCTTTTCTCTGCCTTTTCTTTGATAGGAGTTCCCTCTTCACTTTCAGGGAATGGTTGATTAATATTCACATCATGTCTCTCCTTGGCCTTCTTTTCAAACTCCACTCTATCCTTTTCATTGCTCTTCAGCTTCCCCATTTCTTTCTCATAGAGATCCTTGATTTGATCAAAAGTCATCTTCACAAACATTTCTTTCTTTACACCAATTGCACTCCTCAAGAAAGTTATCATTTTGTTTCTTTCCTGAGTTGCAAGGTAAGTTTGTGAAGATCTTTTCTTCTTAGCACTTGTTCTGACCATCAAGCCTTTCTCAAGCTCATTGCTCTTTGCTTTGCCTTCTCTGTTTCCAAACCTTTCTGGAATGCTTCATTTAACTCATTTGCAAGTGCTCTGGCCATTTCTCTGTCTTTTTCAACCTGCTCCTTTTCTGCTTGATCTAACTCTTCTTGCACTTTCTTTGCTAATGCTTCATCTGACTCAATCATCCTTTGCTTTTTAGATGGTTGATCAGATTCTATCATCTTTGCTTTTCCCTTTTTCCTTGCATCTGCAGCCATTTCTTTCTTCTCTATTTTCTTTGTTCCCCCTTCATTTATGACCACTCCCTTTGCTTTGGGAGTGTCATTCTTTGCTTTGACAAGCATTTCTGCTACTTCAATTTCTGTTGGTGTTAACTCTGTTACTGCTGCTTGTGAAGTTTCAGCAGCACTAACAATTTTTGCTGCTTGTTTTGGCTCAGCAGTAGTAACCATTTCTGCTTCTGGGGTTGTAACTGTTGTTGGTGTTGTTTCTGCAGATTTCTTTTCTTCAACAAACTCCCCCTCAATCTGTTGATCTGACTTTTCTGAGCTTGAATTCTCCCCCTTTTTGGAAGCATTCTCATTTTCCTTATTGGTTGCCCCCTTTCTCTTTCTTAGAACAAACTGACCTCTTCTTCTCTTAGGCATGAGCTTTCCTACCAATTGCTTGAGTTTGGAAATCTGCTGTTGTTGGGAGATGACTACTTATTGCAAGGCTTTGATTTCTTTTCCTTGATTGACCACATCAACATTGATGTTGGCTATGGTTTCCATCAATTCTAAATAAGTATAGCTATCCTCACCTTCTTTAGGTGTTTTTCCCACCCTTGAAGGATCATTGGAATCTTTTTCCATCAATTCATTAGTTTCAGATCTGTCCTCACCCTTTTTGGATGTTTTTCCCATCCTTGAGGGATCCTTGGATCTTGTAGTAGTAGCCTTCTGCCTAGCAGAAGCACCAACTACCCCCTTGGTTTCTTGGCACCGGGGTCCTTTGGTTGATTTCTCAGCCAAAGTTGCCATGGGGAAGGTCTTAGAGATGTTACCACTATCCTTCTCTGTGCTAGCAGAAGTAGTGGCAGCCTTCTTTCCCATATGCTCATCCATCTCCTTAGAGAGCACCTCCTTAGGGTTGGGAGACACCATATTGGTTTCCCTGTAGATATTCTCTAAGGGAGAATCCTCCCTTAGAGGGCTTAAAGGCTGAATGGGTGAAGGTACAAGAAGGGAAGGAGCCTTCTTTACCTGTTTCCTTTTGTATGTTTGGGTGATTGATGAAGTTGGTTTTTTAAGGAGAGACTGGGGAATTGATATAGAGTGGGAAGGTTGGGATTCGCTAGCAGTGGGATGGTCTAATGGGGGCCTTGACCCTGCTGCCATACCTTCATCAGTGTGGGACACCACCATCATTGTAGAGAACAATGGGGTGTCTACTCCTTCCGAGTCCCCAGCAGATCTTCTCATATTTGAGAAAACCTTGCCTTTAGGGGGTTTAGGTACATATACCCCATCAAAATGAGGTATATCCGTCAATTCATGTGTAATAACTTCTTGGACAAACCTGGGGTACATATAAAAGCTCTTTTTGCTTCCCAAGTTTGAGACAAGATCATTGAAAATCATTTTAGAAAAATTGTACTTTCTGGTAGTGGCCAAGCACACCAAAGCATAAGCAATGGTGCTACTGAACTCACTCCATCCAGTAGTCTTTTTGGAGATACAGTGCATAAGGGTATGAACAAAGAAACGCCATTGGGGTGAAAATTTGGCTTTTGAGAACTTGAACACACCCAATGGGCCTCCATACCCCATTCTTGTAAAGTAGAAAACAGTTCATCATTAGAGATAGAAGTTATACCAGAGGCATCGTCTAGAAGTAGACTGATGCGAATTACCTCTTCAGTAACTGTCAAAGGCTTGCCACACACCTTTGTTTTGATCATTTGCACACCATTCTCAGTAACAATGATGGCATTTGCCCAGAATTGCATTTGATGCTCGATATAGATTGATGGCGATACAGTGAGAGCATGGGCAATATGGGTTGTCTTGAGGAAATCCACAATCTGGTGGAAACCAGCGGCCTGTTTGGGCTTCTGTGCTCGTCGATGAATGTCGTTGATGCCATTGGTCTTTGAAAGATCTTGCCTGAAAACTTGATACTTGAGAGAGAAAGGGTTTAGAGCGCAAGTGAATAGTATGCAAAGAGTCGTTATGAACTTTTTAGGCGGGCAAAGGTTATTTATAGTATTCGGGACATAAGCAGTATTAACCTAGAGCAGTATTAACTAACAAGCAGTATTAACTGAAAGCAGTATTAACTGAAAGCAGTATTAACTGAGAGCAGTATTAACCACTAGCAGTATTAACTGAGAGCAGTATTAACTAACTAGCAGTATTAACCACTAGCAGTATTAACTAACTAGCAGTATTAACTGAGAGAAGTATTAACTGAAAGCAGTATTAACCACTAGCAGTATTAATTGTGCACTGGCAGTATTAAAACTGTACTGGCAGTATTAACCATACTTACTCTTTTAAGCTTGTGATACACTGAGTACTGTTATACATATCCTGAAAAAGAAGATTAGTAACACCAAGAATAAACAATATACAGGTATGTAACCACTGTTTGAGAAGGGGTTTATTCAGAGTTGATCATTCCCACACTTGTTACCAAGAAAGTGAATCTACCCACATCAAAAGCTTTGGTGAATAGATCAGCAAACTGGTTATCAGTGTGAACTTTTACAACTTGAATAAGTTTCTTTTCATTACAGTCTCTTATGAAGTGATACCTGATCTCAATGTGCTTTGTTTTTGAGTGTTTGACAGGATTATTCACAATGCTAATAGCACTGTTATTATCAATAAAAATTGGAGTGTGTAGAAAGATTACCCGATAGTCCAGCATTTGATTCTGAATCCGTAAGACTTGAGAACAGCAACTTGCAGCTGCTATGTACTCTGCCTCTGTTGTAGATGTGGACACTGTGCTTTGTTTCTTGCGCTGCCATGAAACTAGTCTTGCACCCAAAAACTGACATCCTCCAGAAGTAGATTTTCTGTCCAAGTTTGCTCCACCTAGATCACTATCTGAGTATGCAAGTAGGTCAAAGGATGAGTCATGAGGATACCAAAGTCCCAATCTGGGTTGCCCTTTGAGATATCTGAATATCCTCTTAACAGCTTGATAGTGAGATTGCTTTGGCCTAACTTGGAATCTTGCACATACACAGACTGGAAACATTATATCTGGCCTAGAGGCTGTAAGATACATGAAAGAGCCAATAATGGATCTATAATGATGAACATCCATATCCTCCCCCTCAAGATCTGTTGTTATCTGCTTGTGTGTCTCCATAGGTGTGCTGGCAGGTTTTCAATCTGAGAAACCAAACTTGGTTAGAATGTCCTGCACATACTTGGACTAACAGATAAAGATTCCATCTGACTTCTGTTGAACTTGGAGTCCAAGGAAGAAAGTAAGTTCCCCTATGGAACTCATCTTGAACCTTTGATGCATTAGTTCCTCAAACTCCTTGCACATGTTATCTCTTGTTGATCCAAAGATAATATCATCAACATAGATTTAGACCAGCAAGATATCCTTCTTCTTTCTCTTGATGAATAGAGTCTTATCAATTACTCCTCTTTCAAAGCCATTTTCCAAGAGATAGGATGACAGAGTGTCATACCATGCTCTTGGAGCTTGATGTAGTCCATAAAGTGCTTTCTTCAATTTGTATACCCTGTCTGGATAGCTTGGGTTTTCAAACCCTGGTGGTTGACTGTCAGGATCAAATTCTCAACAAGAATTAATTCTCAGAAACAATATCAAAGAAGTTTGCGGAATAACACTTTGATATTTAATCAAAACAGTAAATCAACACAGTAGATATGAAGAACAAATTGTAAACTTGTATTGAATGCTTTGAAGTTACAAGATTACACACTCAACCTCAATATTGATGAACAGGCTCACCAATACGAATTCTACTTCTCTAGAATTAGGATCTATGCCTTGAGGTTGATTTTTTCTCTAATAGAATGAAAAACAAAAGTTCTCTTTATTCTAAACTATACAATATATATACTGAATACAAAGATAATTAAATAAAATATCTTCAGTATATCTTCCATGTATATCTCTAAGCTTCCATAATCTTCAGATTATCCAGCTGTCATTCTTTCCATCCGAATCTCTTAAGCAGTATTAATAGTACTAGCAGTAGTAACACTCAGCAGTAGTAACACTCAGCAGTATTAACTATTAACTTTTAAGTCTTCTAGCAGTAGTAACTTTGAACCAGCAGCATTAACCATACTTGATAAATTCTTCAGTTCCCAACAATCTCCCCCTAACTTGACTTTTAGGAAAAGAAGTCAAGTTCTTCAGAATTAATCTTCAAGATGCTCCCAAAACTCTATCATGGCCTAAATCCCAGTGTTTGCATCCAATCCCAAACTCTGATTGATGGTTCTTTGAATCAAGTATTTAGCCATTTCTGAATCTGGAACACACCTTAACTTTTTCTTCAGCATGGCATGAAGTTTCAATCTGCTATGATTATACACTCTATCCACTAGGAAGTATTCAGTGTGATTTAAATCCAAAGTCACTGTATATACTCCACTAATTTCATATAGAGTCCAACTGTTGACCGACTTGAATACATCCTTGATCATATGCTTTACTTCCTCAGGTTTGAACATCATACACAGATACTCCATTACCAGTTTTGTAATTGAAATTCCTGGAGCCTTTAGAATATCTGCATACAACTTCATTCCTATCTCAAACATCTCTTCAAGATCTGATCTAGAGCATGTTCTGACAATTTTTGCCCATGTGTTGAACACTTCATACTTTTCATCCTTTCTTTTCAGCCTTATGTATTCATTTCCATCCACTGTCAATGTATCCCAGAGAATGACCTCAGGAGGCTTAACTCCTACAGGTTCTGCTGAAATTGGTTCAGGCACTTTGTCCATCACTACCATATACAAATTTACATCATCAGTGTTAGCTGGCTCTGTCTGTTTAGATGACTCAGGTGCCCCTTCTTCTTCAGCAACCTTCTTAGCCTCTTCTTCAGATACTTTAGGCTTCTTGATTGGCTTTCTCCTTGCCATCATTTTTGTTCTCTTTAAAGTTCTTAGACTTTCTCCCAGAGTGGACTCTTTCTTAGGAGGTGTTTCTTGCTCATCTGGAAATGGCTTTTGACAATCAAAATCATTACTTTCTTTTATTCTCTTCTCCATCTCCACCCTAGCAGTTTCATTTCCCTGAAGCTTTAACATCTCTGAATCATAGAGCTCTTTGATCTTCTCAAAAGACATTTTGGAGAACATCTCCTTTTTGACTCCTACAGCACCTTTAAGAAATATAATCATCTTGTTTCTCTCTTGGGTACCTAGGAATGTCTTTGAGGGTTTTCTCTTCTTTGCAGCTGTTTTCACTACTGATTTCTTCATACTTGCAGCTTTCTTCTGTGCAATTTCAGTTGCCATACTCTGTTGATAAGCTTCATTCAGTTCAGCAGCTAGAGCTTTTGCCATTTCCCTGTCCTTTTCCATCTGAACTCTTTCTTCTTTTTCAAAATCCTCCTGCATCTTTTTAGATAGGGCTTCATCTGATTCAACCAACCTTTGCTTTTTGATTGGTTGATCAGATTCTACAATCTTTGCTTTTCCTTTGTCTTTGCTCATTGCCTTTTTACTGTTATCTTTCTTGATCACTTCACCTTGTTCTTTTATGATTACACCTTTGGTCTTTGAAGTGACCTTGGGAGTATCATTCTTGGCTTTTAGTAAGGTTTCTGCAATCTCAAGATCTGTTAAAACTTCTTTCACAGTTTCTGCTGCTTTATTAATGTCAGCAGTAGTAACTGTTTCTGCTGCTTCTTTTGATTCTTTTGGCACTGAGTCTGTTTGTGTTTCTGCATCCTGCTCCCCCTCAACCTCAAGTTTTTCTCTATCAATCTCCCCCTTTCTTGTGACTTCTTCCATGTTGATCTCCCCCTTTTTGGGAGCATCATTTTCAGACTTCCTTCTCCTTAGTTGGAATTGCTTTCTCTCTTCCTTTGTACCAGACTAACCACCATCCTCTTCAGCTTAGCAATCTGTTCTTGTTGTGACAGAATGACTAGCTTCATTTCTTCAATATCTTTGCCTTGTTTGAGAACATCTTGATTGATGTTCCCCATTGTTTCCATCAATTCATAGTACGTATATCTGTCCTCACCCTTTCCAGAAGTGTTACCCTCCTTTGAAGGATCATTGGATCTTTTATTAGTGGAAGTCTTCTGCCTTGCAGAAGCACTATCCACCCCTGTGGTTTCTTGGCACCAGGGACCTTCAAATGATTGCTCATTCAAAGTTGCCATGGGGGAGGTCTTATTGATGTTACCACTTTCCTCCTCTGTACTAGCAAGAGTAGTGGTAGCCTCATCACCCATATGCTCTACCTCCTCCTCAGAGAGCACCTCCTTTGGGTTGGGAGACACCCTTGTGGTTTCCCTTTGGATATTCTCTAGGGGATAATTCTCCCTTAGAGGGCTTATAGGCTTAGTGGGTAATGGTACAAGAAGGGAAGGAGCCTTCTTTACCTGTTTCCTCTTGTAAGTTTGTGTGATTGGAGAGGTTGGTTTTTCAAGAAGGGACTGGGGAATTGATTTTGAGAGGGAAGGTTGGGCTTGGCTAGCAGTGGGTTGGTCTAATGGGGGCCTTGACCCTGCTGCCATACCTTCATTGGTTTGGGACACCACCATCATTGTAGAGAACAATGGGGTGTCAACTCCTTCAGAGTCCCCAGCAGATCTTCTCATATTGGAGAAAACCTTGCCTTTGGGGGGTTTAGGTACATATATCCCAACAGGTTGAGGTATATCCGTCAATTCGTGGGTAATAACTTCTTGAACAAACCTGCTATACATAAAGAAGCTCTTTTTGTTTCCCATGTTTGAGACAAGATCACTGAAAATCATTTTAGAAAAATTATACTTTCTGGCAGTGGCCAAGCACACCAAAGCATAAGCAATAGTGCTGCTGAACTCACTCCATCCAGTAGTCTTTTTGGAGATACAATGCATAAGAGTATGGACAAAGAAACGCCATTGGGGTGAAAATTTTGCTTTAGAGAATTTGAAAACTCCCAATGGGCCTCCATACCCCATTCTTGTAAGATTTGAAAACAGTTCATCATTTGGGATAGAGGTTATACCAGAGGCATCGTCTAGACGTAGACTGATGCGAATAACCTCTTCAGTAACCGTGAGTGAGTGATCACAGATTCTTGTCTTGATCATCTGCACACCATTCTCAACAACAATGGTTGCATTAGCCCAGAACTGCCTTTGATGCTTGATATAGATTGTAGGGGATACAATAAGAGCATGAGCAATGTGGCTTGACTTGAGGAAATCCACAATCTGATGAAATCCTGCAGCTTGCTTTGGCTTTTGTAGCATTGCAATCTCGTTGTGCTCGTCGATAAAAGTCATGGATGCCATTGATCTTAGTGAAAAGCTTGCCTGAAAACTTCGAACTTGAGAGAGAAAAGGTTTTGAGTGCAAGAGAACAGTATGCAAAGAGTCGTTATGAACTTTTAGGCGGGCAAAGAGTATTTATAGTATTCGGAACATAAGCAGTATTAACATAGAGCAGTATTAACTACTAGCAGTATTAATTGAAAGCAGTATTAACTACTAGCAGTATTAACTGAAAGCAGTATTAACTACTAGCAGTATTAACTGAGAGCAGTATTAACCACTAGCAGTATTAACTGAAAGCAGTATTAACTGAAAGCAGTATTAACCACTAGCAGTATTAACTGAAAGCAGTATTAACCACTAGCAGTATTAACTGAAAGCAGTATTAACCACTAGCAGTATTAACTGAAAGCAGTATTAACTACTAGCAGTATTAACTGAAAGCAGTATTAACTACTAGCAGTATTAACTGACTTACTCCTTTTAAACTTGCTAAACACTGAGTACTACTATGCATATCCTGAAACAGAAGATTAGTAACTCCAAGAATAATATACAGATATAAAACCACTTTTTTTGAGAAGGGGATTATTCAGAGTTGATCATTCCCACACTTGTTACCAAGAAAGTGAATCTACCCACATCAAAAGCTTTAGTGAATAAATCAGCAAACTGATTATCAGTGTGAACTTTGACAACTTGAATAAGTTTCTTTTCATTACAATCTCTTATAAAGTGATACCTGATCTCAATGTGCTTTGTTTTTGAGTGCTTGACTGGATTACTTACAATGCTAATAGCACTGCTGTTGTCAATAAAGATTGGAGTGTGTAGAAAGGTTACCCCATAATCCAACATTTGATTCTGAATCCATAAGACTTGAGAACAGCAACTTGCAGCTGCTATGTACTCTGCCTCTGTTGTAGATGTGGATATTGTGGTTTGTTTCTTGCACTGCCATGAGACTAGTCTAGCACCCAAAAACTGACATCCTCCAGAAGTAGATTTTCTGTCCAAGTTTGCCCCACCTAGATCACTGTCTGAGTATGCTATTAGGTCAAAAGGTGAGTTATGAGGATACCAAAGTCCCAATCTGGGTTGCCCTTTGAGATATCTGAATATCCTCTTAACAGCTTGAAAGTGAGATTGCTTTGGCCTAACTTGGAATCTTGCACATACACAGACTGGAAACATTATATCTGGCCTTGATGCTGTGAGATACATGAGAGAGCCAATCATGGATCTATAATGATGCACATCCATATCCTCCCCCTCAAGATCTGCTGTGATCTGCTTGTGTGTTTCCATAGGTGTGCTGGCAGGTTTTGATTCTGAGAAACCAAACTTGGTTAGAATATCCTGCACATACTTGGATTGACATATGAAAATGCCATCTGACTTCTGTTGAACTTGGAGTCCAAGGAAGAAAGTAAGTTCCCCCATGGAACTCATTTTGAACCTTTGATGCATTAAATCCTCAAACTCCTTGCACATGTTGTTTCTGGTAGATCCAAAGATAATGTCATCAACATAAGTTTGGACCAACAAGATATCCTTCTTCTTTCTCTTGATAAATAGAGTCTTATCAATGACTCCTCTTTCAAAGTCATTTTCCAAGAGATAGGATGACAGAGTGTCATACCATGCTCTTGGAGCTTGATGTAGTCCATAAAGTGCTTTCTTTAATTTGTATACCCTGTCTGGATAGCTTGAGTTTTCAAACCCTGGTGGTTGACAGACATATACTTCTTCTTCAATTGACCCATAGAGAAAGGCACTTTTTACATCCATTTGATAGACTTTGAAGTTCATGTAAGAAGCATAGGCTAGAAATAGTCTGATTGCTTCTATTCTAGCCACGGGTGCAAACACTTCTTCATAATCTATACCCTCTTCTTGAGTATATCCCTGAGCCACCAGCCTTGCTTTGTTCCTTATGACAATACCTCTTTCATCTCTCTTGTTTCTGAAAATCCACTTTGTGCCAATTGCTCTGTGACCTTTAGGAAGGTCTACTAGATCCCATACATCTTGTAGCTTGAACTGTAACAGTTCCTCTTGCATTGCTTCTATCCAGCTAGATTCTTTCATAGCATCATGTGCCTTTTTAGGCTCAAGCTGTGATAGAAAACAAGAAAGCACTGTATGCTGTTGATCTTGCATTTCCTGAAGCCTGCTTTGATGTCTAGTCATTATAGGAGAAGAGATATCTCCTATTACCAGCTGTGGAGGATGATTCTTTTGAACTCTGGTGTTATGACTAGGTTCTTCATTCAGTCCAGCCTCAAGATTAGATTCATGCAACTCAACTGAAGTGTTTTCAGATGCCACTTCATTATTTTCTTGAGTCTCCTCATCTCTAGTTTCTTCTTCACTCTGACTTGGTCCAGTAAATGATTCCTTTTCACAGTCTTCAACAGAATTTACTGTGGGTATGGGAAAAATCACAGATTTAGATATACTTTCTTGACCTTGTGTGATCCCTGATCCTCCACTTCCTGTTCCTGTATACTCATTACTGAAACCAAAAGAGTTAGTTAGTGAATCAATGTCAAATAGCCACTGAGGTCCAGACCCAACAGGATTTGGTGTGTTCTCATTGCATTTGACATTGTCACTTTCTTCAATTATTCTAGAAGAAGAGTTAAAAACTCTATAAGCCTTACTCTGAGATGAATATCCAACAAGAAATCCATCATCTGCTTTGCTATCAAACTTTCCTAAGTGAGATTTGGTATTGAGAATTGTACAAGGACACCCAAAAGGTTTGAAGAAACCAATGAAAGGTTTTCTTTGATTTAAAAGCTCATATGGGGTCTTGTTCTTTTGCTTGACCACTAGAACTCTGTTTTGGACATAACAAGCAGTATTAACTGCTTCAGCCCAGAAGGTAATTGGCAATTTTGAATCAGCCAACAGAGATCTAGCAGCCTCTATTAGTGTTCTATTTCTCCTTTCAGCAACACCATTCTGTTGAGGAGTCCTAGGAGCACTATATTGCCTCTCAATACCTTTTTCTTCACAAAAGGTGTTTAGATCATGACTTTTAAACTCAGTTCCATTATCTGATCTAATGATTTTTACTCTTTGATTAGTTTGGTTTTCAATTCTTAGAATAAAGAATTTGATAAGACCACTTGTTTCATCCTTAGTCCTTAGAAAATATACCCAAGTAAATCTGGAGTAATCATCAACAATAACCAAGCAGTAAGATTTCTTGCCTATACTCATAATATTTGTAGGACCAAACAGATCCATATGCAGTAACTGGAGACAAGAAGAAACAGAATTTAACTCTTTGGTCTTATGAGAAATTTTGTGTTGTTTGCCTTTAAGACAAGCAACACAATGATCATCACATGAAAAGAGTTTTGAAGGTAAACCTCTTACAAGGTTATTTTTAACAAGATTGTTCATAGTCTTGAAATTCATGTGACACATCCTTCTGTGCCATAGAGAGGATTCATCTGCAGAAGCTTTTGAAACAAGACAATTCAGAGATGAATCACTATCAACATTGTCCATATCAAGACAGTAAACATTGTCCTTTCTTGGAGTTCTAAGTACTATCATGCTTTCATCAACTACCTTGAACCTTGGAGCAAGGATCATACACTCAGTATTAGTAAATAGTATACTATGTTGTTTGTCACAAACCTGTGATACACTTAACAGGTTGTACTTTAATTGATCAACATAGTAGACATCCTCAAATGTCATCTTACCTTTGGTGACATTACCTTTTCCACTTATCTTACCACCAGTAAGATTATCTCCAAATGCAACATGTCCTCCATTGATATGCTTGAAATCCTGAAGGCATGACATGTTGCCTGTCATGTGCCTAGAGCAACCACTATCAACATGCCAAATGCTCTTTCCCTTGAGCTGTTGGTTGCCCTGCACATTAAATAAATCAATTAGTATGTAATAGGAACCCAAGCCAAAGTGGTCTTGGGTACCCCTTTCTCATCAAAATACTTGCATTCTTTCTTGACAAGATTTTTGAACTTTAATTCCTCATTCTTGGAGTACTTTGTTACAATAATAGGCTCGGAAATGTTTTTGCTAGAATCAGTACTGGTTTTAGAAGTACTAACTGCCTTGGAAGCACTTGCATGCTTAGCAGTACTAACCTTGTTAGCAGTAGTAACTGTGTTAGCAGCAGTAACTGTGTTGGCAGTATTAACCTTTGAAGAGGTATTAACAGTATTAGCAGCATTAATATTTTCAGCAATACTAACACTGTTAGTACTTCTAGGTACCCACATTTTGACACTTTCTTTTAAAATATTTTTCTTTAAAGTGCCTTTACTTTCAATAGATTTCTTTATCACATGTTTCTTTCCAGCCTTCCTATAACCAACAGATTTTTGCACAAATCTTTGAAAGTTCATTTGTTGGTTAATAGGGTTAAAGTAACAATACTTAGCCAAATGATTCAACTTGCCACATATAAAACAAGGTTTTGGTCTATTGATTTTATTCAGATCAACTCCTTGTTTATGAGCCCATTGATTATTCCAGTTTCTTTGATTTCCTCTTTTTAAACCAGAATTTAGGTTCTTGGCTTTATTGCAATCACACTGTTTACAAGATCCAGGATTCACAACTGTGGTTTGTTTGTAATGGACCTTGTTATCATTTCCTATAGTCTTCTCTATCTCCTTGGACTTGACCCATATTTTCCCACATCCCTCATTGGTGATAATATTGTTTTCTATTGGTATCTTTTTACTCACATTATTATCCCTGTTCTCACTGGCTCATTTCTCAGTCAAATCCTTAACTACTACCTCATCCGAAGGATCTATCTTAACAGTTTCTTCAGACAAGTCCTTTTTCTCCTTAGTTTCTAACAAGTCTGATGTAGGAGAAATATAGTTGTTATTGTAAGGAGGGGGTGTATTGTTGTATCCAATACCAGGCTTCATCTTATCATGTATCTGAGCCTTTAGAAGAGAGTCCATTGCTTTTGAAGCATAAGAAAACTTGTCTATGTCAAGCTTAACTTTTGACAGTTCCTCTTTCAGTCTATCATTCTCTTCTAAGGACTTAGACAGTTTGGTTTCTAACTCATTCTTTTCCCACTTCCAATAGTTTGTGTCATAAGAGTGTTGAAGTTCATTAGCTTGAAAGCCTTTGATTTGCTCTTCAAATCTCTCTACTATCAACACATAATCTCTTCTGTCCTTTTCTAATCTTTTGAGGTCATCACACATACTTTGATTGTGATCCCTGTATCTTGTAACAGTGTCAATGCAAGATTTAGTGCAAAGATTAGAACTTACCTCAGTGGGGAGATCAGACACTTCTGCCATAAGGGCTTGGTTCTGAATGGCTTCCTCAGCTTGATCACTCCAGTCAAATCCCATTCCTTGTTGAGAAACAAGGGCTTGAGCAGGATTCTTGTTCAGAGTGTATCCTCCATTCTGAGCTTGTTGATGGTTGTTGTTTGGAACAGCACTCCTGCATTCTCTAGCAAAGTTTCCTTTCTTGTGACACTTATAACATTCCACCTTGGTTTTGTCAAAACCAGCTCCATCTTCTCTTCTTTGAGAGAAGTTATTTCTTCCAGTTCTTTTAATGAACTTTTTCACCCTCATGGATAGCATGGCCATCTGCCATTTAATATCCATCTCCTCCAGATCATCAGGGTGAATTTGATCAAGATCATCATTAATCAGAGAATTGCTGCTATGGCTGGACAAAATGGTTTCAAAGATAGTTTCAGTGCCTTTTTCTGAACTTACTCCACTGGCAGTACTAACTGCTTCAGGGTTGGCAGTAGTATCAGTGGATGCTGAAAGAAGTGCAGCATTGTGAATATAACCAGAGGGCTTCTTCTTGATTTCTACCTCAGTTTCAAAAACTCTTAGATCATTGTATAGATCATCAAGTTCTTTCTCTTCCAGATTGTCACTCTGTCTATATGAGAAAGTGTACATAGTCCAATCATCCCCAAGAGATCTGAGGAACTTTCTGTTGATATCATCTTGTTCCATATTCACCCCTACAGTAGCCAGTTCACCTATGAGTTTATTGAACCTATCAAAAGTTTGAGTCATAGACTCATTCTTTGTAGAAGTAAAGTTCTCATACTGCTGCTTTAGAACATCTCTTTGATTTCTTTTGATGCTCTTAGTTCCAGCAAATCTTTTCTCTAGAGCATTCCAGAGAATCTGAGCATCAGTGCAGTTGCAAAATTGATGCTGATATTCATTGGGAATAGCCAAGAGCAGAGTGCTCAAGGCCTTCATCTCTGTCTGTCTGATCTTCCTCTCACCATCTGTCTTTGGTGGAGGTCTTTTCCCATCTGGTCCTATCCTTCCATCTTCAGAAGGACCATTCTCAATGATATCCCACATTGAGTAGTCAGTGAGAAGAATATATTGTCTGATTCTGATCTTCCACATGTCAAACTCACTTGGTTTGAGCATTGGAACCTTAGAAACCAAAGTACTGCTTGATTCTGTAAGATTTTCCATGATGAATAACTGTTTCTGAGAGGGTTAGGCTCTGATACCACTTGTCAGGATCAAATTCTCAACAAGAATTAATTCTCAGAAACAATATCAAAGAAGTTTGCGGAATAACACTTTGATATTTAATCAAAACAGTAAATCAACACAGTAGATATGAAGAACAAACTGTAAACTTGTATTGAATGCTTTGAAGTTACAAGATTACAAACTCAACCTCAATATTGATGAACAGGCTCACCAATACGAATTCTACTTCTCTAGAATTAGGATCTATGCCTTGAGGTTGATTTTTTCTCTAATAGAATGAAAAACAAAAGTTCTCTTTATTCTAAACTATACAATATATATACTGAATACAAAGATAATTAAATAAAATATCTTCAGTATATCTTCCATGTATATCTCTAAGCTTCCATAATCTTCAGATTATCCAGCTGTCATTCTTTCCATCCGAATCTCTTAAGCAGTATTAATCTTCAGCAGCATTAAATTCCTTCTAGCATCATTAACTACTAAGCAGCACTAACCACTAGCAGTATTAATAGTACTAGCAGTAGTAACACTCAGCAGTAGTAACACTCAGCAGTATTAACTATTAACTTTTAAGTCTTCTAGCAGTAGTAACTTTGAACCAGCAGCATTAACCATACTTGATAAATTCTTCAGTTCCCAACATTGACAGACATATACTTCTTCTTCAATTGAGCCATAAAGAAATGCACTTTTGACATCCATTTGATAGACTTTGAATTTCATATAAGAAGCATAAGCCAGAAATAATCTAATTGCTTCTATCCTAGCCACAGGTGCAAATACTTCTTCATAGTCTATTCCTTCTTCTTGTGTATACCCTTGAGCCACCAACCTTGCTTTGTTCCTTATGACTATGCCTCTTTCATCTCTCTTATTCCTGAAGACCCATTTTGTTCCTATTGCTCTTTGGCCTTTAGGAAGGTCTACCAGATCCCAAACATCTTGCAGCTTGAACTGCAGTAGCTCTTCTTCCATGGCTTCTATCCAACTGGACTCTTTCATAGCATCATGTGCCTTTTTAGGCTCAAGCTGGGATAAAAAGCAAGATAGCACTGTATGCTGTTGGTCTTGCATTTCTTGAAGCCTACTTTGATTTCTAGTCATCATAGGAGAAGATATATCTCCTATTACCAGCTGTGGAGGATGATTCTTTTGAATTCTGGTGTGATGACTAGGTTCTTCATTAAGTCCCACCTCTAGATTAGAGTCATTCAAGTCAACGGAGGTGTTTTCAGCAGCTACTTCTGGTTCTTGATTTTCTTGATTCTCCTCATCTCTACTTTCTTCTTCACTCTGATTTGGTCCAGTAGATGGTTCCTTTTCACATAAATCCACTGTTGGTATGGGAAAGATCACAGATTGAGGTATACTGTCTTGAACTTGTGTAGTCCCTGATCCTCCACTCCCTGAACCTGCATAATCATCACTACTGAGACCAAAAGAGTTAATTAGTGAATCAATGTCAAATAGCCACTGAGGACCAGACCCAATTGGATTTGGTGTGTTCTCATTGCATTTGACATTGTCACTTTCTTCAATTATTCTAGAAGAAGAGTTAAAAACTCTGTAAGCCTTACTCTAAGATGAGTAACCAACAAGAAATCCATCATCTGCTTTGCTATCAAACTTACCTAAGTGAGATTTGGTATTGAGAATTGTACAAGGACACCTAAATGGTTTGAAAAATCCAATGAAAGGTTTTCTTTTATTTAAAAGCTCATAAGGGGTCTTGTTCTTTGGCTTGACCACTAGAACTCTGTTTTGGACATAACAAGCAGTATTAACTGCTTCAGCCCATAAGGTAATTGGTAGTTTTGAATCAGCCAACAAAGATCTAGCAGCCTCTATTAGTGTCCTATTTCTCCTCTCAGCAACTCCATTCTGTTGAGGAGTCCTAGGGGCACTATATTGTCTCTCAATGCCTTTCTCTTCACAGAAGGTGTTTAGATCAAGATTTTTAAATTCAGTCCCATTATCTGATCTAATGACTTTTACTTTTTGATTAGTTTGGTTTTCAATTCTTAGGATAAAGGATTTGATCATTCCACTTGTCTCATCCTTAGTCCTTAGAAAATATACCCAAGTAAATCTGGAGTAATCATCAACAATAACCAAGCAGTAATATTTCTTGCCTATACTCATAACATTTGTAGGACCAAACAGATCCATATGCAATAACTGGAGACAAGAAGAAATTGTATTTATCTCTTTGGTCTTATGAGAAGTTTTGTGTTGTTTGCCTTTAAGACATGCAACACAATGATCATCACATGAAAATACTTTTGAAGGTAAACCTCTTACAAGGTTGTTTTTAACAAGTTTGTTCATTGTCTTGAAATTCATGTGACACATCCTTCTGTGTCATAGAGAGGATTCATCCACAGAAGATTTTGACACAAGACAGTTCAGGGATGAATCACTATCAACATTGTCCATATCTAGACAATAAACATTGTCCTTTCTTGGAGTTCTAAGTAGTATCATGCTTTCATCAACTACTGTAAACCCTGGAGCAAGGATCATACACTCTGTATTAGTAAATAATATGCTATGTTGTTTGTCACAAACCTGTGATACACTTAACAGGTTGTACTTCAATTGATCAACATAGTAGACATCCTCAAATGTCATCTTACCTTTTGTAACATTACCTTTTCCACTTATTTTACCACCAGTAAGATTATCTCCAAATGCAACATGTCCTCCATTGATGTGCTTGAAATCCTGAAGGCATGACATGTTGCCTGTCATGTGCCTAGAGCAACCACTATCAACATCCCATATGCTCTTTCCCTTGAGCTGTTGGTTGCCCTGCACATAAGATAAATCAGTTAGTATGTATTAGGAACCCAAGCCAAAGTGGTCTTGGGTACCCCTTTCTCATCAAAATACTTGCATTCTTTCTTGACAAGATTTTTAAACATTGACTCCTCATTTCTGGAGTACTTTGTCACAATGATAGGCTTGGAAACATTTTTGCTAGAAGTAGTACTGGTTTTAGAAGTACTAACTGCCTTAGCAGCACTTGCATGCTTAGCAGTACTAACCTTGTTAGAAGTAGTAACTATGTTAGCAGCAGTAACTGTGTTGGCAGTATTAACCTTTGAAGAGGTACTAACAGTATTAGCTGCATTAATATTTTCAGCAGTACTAACACTGGTAGCAGCAGTAATGCTTCCAGCAGCACTATCCCTGTCAGCAGTACTAACAGTTTTAGTGCTTCTAGGCACCCACATTTTAATACTTTCTTTTAAAACCTTTTTCTCCATGGGGCCTTTAGTTTTAACAGATTTCTTCATCACATGTTTCTTTCCAGCTTTCCTATAACCAACAGGTTTTTGCACAAATCTTTGAAAGTTCATCTGTTCGTTAATAGGGTTATAGAAACAGTACTTAGCCAAATGGTTTAACTTTCCACATATGAAACAAGGCTTTGGTCTATTGATTTTACTCAGATTAATGCCTTGTTTTTGTGCCCATTGGTTATTCCAGTTTCTCTGATTTCCCCTTGGTTTATCATGTTTTTGGGGCTTAGATTTATTGCATGCACACTGCTTGCAAGGGATAGGGTTTACAACAGTGGTCTGCTTATAGTGAACCTTCTTGTCCTTTCCCTCAGTCTTCTCTATCTCATTGGACTTGATCCAATGCTTTCCACATCCCTCATTGGTGATTATGTGGTTTTGTATAGGAATCTCACCACTCACAGTGTTGTCTTTATACTTGACAACTTCTTTCTCAGTTTTATCCTTAACAACTACTTCATCTAAGGGATCTATCTCAGTGGCTCCCTTAGGTAGGTTCTTCCTATCCTTTGTTTCTAACAAATCTGAACTAGGAGGGATGTAGTTGTTGTTATAGGGTGGTGGTGTGGTATTGTACCCTATTCCTCTTCTCAGTTTATCATGAATCTGAGATTGTAGTAAAGAATCCATAGCTTTAGAGGCATTGGAAAACTTTTCTACATCTAGCTTGACTTTAGCTAGTTCTACTCTTAGCTTTTCACTCTCCTCTTTGGATCTAGTCAGTTGAAGTTCTAAGTCATTCTTCTCCCACTTCCAGTAGTTTGTGTCATAAGAGTGTTGAAGCTCATTGGCTTGAAAACCCTTAATCTGCTCTTCAAATCTCTCAACTATCCTCACATAATCTTTTATGTCCTTTTCCAATTTCTTAAGGTCATCACTCATGTTCTGATTGTGATCCCTATACCTTTTAACAGTGTTAATGCAATTTTGAGAACAAAGATTTGAAGTTACCTCTGTTGGGAGATCAGACACCTCTGCCATTAGAGCTTGGTTCTGGATGGCCTCTTCAGCTTGATCACTCCAATCAAACCCCATGCCTTGTTGAGAGACAAGGGCTTGTGCAGAGTTTCTGTTATTATTGAAACTTCCAGATTGAGCTTGTTGGTGGTTATTGTTTTGAGGCATTCCACTTTTGCATTCTCTAGAAAAGTGTCCCTTCTGATGGCATTTATAGCATTCCACCTTTGACTTGTCAAAACCTACTCCATCTTCTCTTCTTTGTGAGAAGTTGTTCCTTCCAGTTCTTTTGATGAATTTCTTAACTCTCATAGAGAGCATGGCCATCTGCCATTTAATGTCCATCTCTTCAAGATCATCTGGATGGAGTTGTTCCAAGTCATCATTAATGAGAGAAGAGTTTCCATGACTTGCCAGAAAGGATTCAAATACAGTTTCATTGCCTTTCTCTAGATTTGCTCCAGTGGCAGCACTAACTGATTCAGGGTTGGAAGTAGAATCAGTTGATGCTGAAAGGAGTGCAGCATTGTGAACATACCCAGAAGGCCTCTTCTTAGCCTCTACCTCAGATTCAAAAACTCTTAGATCATTATATAGATCATCAAGTTCCTTTTCTTCCAGTTGATCATTCTGTCTGAAAGACACAGTATACATGGTCCATTCATCACTCAAGGACCTTAGAAACTTTCTGTTCAGATCATCTTGATCAATCTGTACTCCCACTGTAGCTAGTTCACCAATAAGTTTGTTGAACCTGTCAAAAGTTTGAGTCATGGACTCATTCTTGGTTGACATAAAGTTCTCATATTGTTGCTTCAGAATGGCTTTCTGATTTCTCTTGGTACTTTTGGTACCTGAGAATCTCTTCTCCAGAGCATTCCAGAGCATCTCTGCATCAGTGCAGTTGCAGAATTGATGTTGGTATTCATTGGGAATAGCCAAGAGCAAGGTGCTCAAGGTTTTCATCTCTGTCTGTCTAGTTTTTCTTTCTGCATCAGTTTTTGGTGGAGTTCTCTTTCCATCTGCACCAATCTTTCCTTCTTCAGAAGGACCATTCTCTATGATGTCCCACATAGAATAGTCAGTGAGGAGTATGTACTGCTTGATTCTGATCTTCCACATATCGAATTCATTGGGTCTGAGCATTGGAACCTTTGAGACCAGAGTACTGTAAAGTTTTCCATGATGAATGAATAGATGTTTCTGAGAGAAAAGGCTCTGATACCACTTGTCAGGATCGAATTATCAACAAGAATAAATACTCAGAAACAATATCAAAGAAGTTGCGGAATAACACTTTGATATTCAATGTAACAGTAAACAAATAGTGTATATGATTAACAACTTGTAAACTTGTATTGAATGATTAGAATTACAAGATTACACACTCAACCTCAATCTTGAAGAACAAGCTCCTTCAAGACGAATTCTACTTCTCTAGAATTAGAATCTATGCCTTGAGGTTGATTCTCTCTTAAACAAAAACTTAGTATTAAATCTATTCTATCAATTCTATACATATACTGAATAAAAGATAATTACAATAAATAAAATATCTTCAGTATATCTTCCATGAATATCTTCAGCTTTCCATGTTTATCTTTAACCACGATCTCTTCATCATTATCTTCATATTATATTAGAAGCAGCATTAACTGAGTCTTGGCAGCATTAACTACTAAGCAGCACTAACCACTAGAAGTACTAACTAGCTAAGCAGTACTAACTTTGTTCAAGCAGCACTAACTTTGACTAGCAGTATTAATTCTACTAGCAGTAGTAATACTCAGCAGTATTAACTTTGAAGTCCTCTGGCAGTAGTAATTCTGAACTAGCAGCATTAAAGACTTGTTCACATCTTCAGTTCCCAACATCTCCGTTTTCAGAAAGACCACCTCTGTCAAGATTGTGAGAAAGGAAAGATGAAAAAAGCATCTCATAAGCCAAAGCCTGAACACTGCACGTTGGACATTCTTGATATTTTGCATGTTGATCTATGTTGTCCGATGAAGACAAAGAGCATTGGTAAGAAAAGATATGTCTTGGTTGTTGTTGATGATTACTCTCAATATACATGGGTAAAGTTTCTCAAGTCAAAAGACGAGACTCCTGAAGTTCTCATCAATCTCATCAAGACAATACAGACAAATAAGCAAAAGCAAGTCAAAGTGGTAAGATCAGATAATGGCACTGACTTCAAGAACAATACTCTTTAAGCATTCTATGAGGATCAAGGTATACAACAACAGTTTTCTGCTGCCAGAACACCGCAACAGAATGGGGTTGTTGAAAGAAGAAACAGAACACTTGTAGAGGTTGTCAGATCAATGCTTGCTTATTCAGGTCTTCCTTTGTCTCATTGGGCTGAAGCTGTGTCAACTGCCTGTCATACTCAGAACCGGTCAATTCTGCATCGTCGTTTCAACAAAACACCATATGAGCTGATGAACGGTATCAAACCGAACATCAAATATTTCAAGTCATTTGGGTGTAAATGCTATGTTCTGAATGACAGAGACAATCTGAACAAGTTTAGTCTGAAGGCAGATGAGGGTATCTTTCTGGGTTATTCTTCTAACTCTGCTACTTACAGAATCTTTCTGATCTCTGCAAGAAAAGTGATAGAGAGCATAAATGTCAAATTTGACGAAGCTGTTAATTTGGTTTCTGGTCAATCAGGCACAGAACCCGTACTTACTGGGAATTCAGCTTCTAAACAACTCAGTTCAGAACCTGCACTTTAACAGTCAAATCAGGATTCTTCTTCTTCTATTCTTAATCTTTCTAATTTAGATTTTCTATTTGAATATTTCTATGATGATGTGCCTAGATCTAACTCTGAAAATGTCTCAAATATTTTGAATCAGCAAATTGAGAACACATCTACTTCCAATTCCGCTGCATCTATCTCTGAACCTGATGTTGTTCCAGTTCTTCCTGTTGATCAGACACAATCAGAATCTGAGCCTATTCATGAAGAACTTGTTCAAGAAGAATCTGTACATGAACAATTTGTTCAAGAGGAATCAGTTCAGGAAGAAGAACAGAATGATGTTATTCAACAAACTCTTCCAGAATCTGATCCAGATGTTGTTGAGTTACCTCCTCCTCCAGTTGAAACTGTGTCTATATCTTCAACTGACTTAGAAGCTTCTGAACCTCCCTCTCAACAATTAGAAGTGGTTCAAGACATCATTGATCCTCTCCCTCATACCACAAAATGGACAAGATCTCATCCAATTCATCAAATTATTGGAGATCCTCAAGCTAGTGTGTCTACACGTTCCAGGACGGCTACATCCAACGAATGTCTCTTCACTTGCTTCTTAAGCAAGATTGAACCAACAAAAGTTTTTGAAGCGTTGGAAGACCCGGACTGGATTATAGCAATGCAAGAGGAGCTCAATCAATTTGACGCACTCAAAGTTTGGAGACTTGTACCAAGGTCGAAAGGAAAGAACATAATTGGTACCAAGTGGATATTCAAGAATAAAAAAGACAAAGATGGTATCGTGATTCGCAACAAAGCAAGACTGGTAGCCAAAGGATATCGACAACAAGAAGGTATTGACTACGATGAAACATTTGCACCCGTCGCCAGATTGGAAGCTATTCGGATGTTTCTTGCCTTTGCTGCTTATCGCAACTTCACCGTATATCAAATGGATGTCAAGAAAGCATTTCTCAATGGAAAATTGAAAGAAGAAGTCTATGTATCTCAGGGGATTTGTTGACAAAGATCGTCCTGATTACGTATATTTTCTCGATAAAGCTTTGTATGGTCTGAAACAAGCTCCACGGGCGTGGTATGACGAGTTGTCAGCCTTCTTAGTCAAATCTGGCTTCACCAAAGGATCCATAGATACCACTCTTTTCATTTATAGATCAAACTTGGATATTTGCTTAGTACAAATATATGTAGATGATATTATTTTCGGTGCGACTAACAAATCTTTATGTACTTGGTTTTCTGATCTAATGACTTCTAGGTTTCAAATGAGCATGATGGGAGAAATCAATTTCTTCCTCGGCTTACAAGTGAAGCAGCTTCCAGATGGAATCTTCATCAACCAGTCAAAGTATGTATTTGACATCTTGAAGAAATTCAAGATGGATAAATCTACTTCAATCGGTATGCCGATGGCTCATGGTGCCAAAATCGGACTTGATCCAGATGGAAAAGTTGTGGATCAAAAGACATATCGAGGAATGATTGGATCACTGATGTATCTCACAGCAAGTCACCCGGATATAATGTTTTCTACGTACCTATGAGCCAGATTTCAAGCCAAGCCTAAAGAATCTCATCTGCTAGCAGTCAAGCGCATATTTAGATACATCAAGGGAACTCCTTACTTAGGTTTATGGTATCCTAAAAGCTCTAACTATAAATTGATTGCTTATTCTGATGCAGATTTTGGCGGTAATCAGTTAGACCGGAAGAGTACTTCAGGTCATCTTCAGTTTTTGGGTGACAGACTGATAAGTTGGGCGTCGAAGAAGCAGAATTGTGTTTCTATCTCGACTGCAGAGGCAGAATATGTAGCCGCAGCTAGTTGTTGCGCTCAAGTCCTATGGATGAAGACACAACTACGGGATTACGGGATGTTGTACAAAACAATGCCAATATATTGTGACAGCAAGTCCGCAATTGTCATTTCAGTCAATCCGGTCCAGCACACTAAGACCAAGCACATAGATATGCGGTACCATTTCATAAAGCATCATGTGGAAGAAGGTACTAGTGAATTATATTTTGTACCAACTGAATATCAACTTGCTGATATCTTTATAAAAGCCTTAGATGAAAAACGTTTCAATTTTTTGCTTTCAAAATTAGGCATGTTAAATTTAAAAGTTTAAATCTTTACAAATTTTATTCTATAAAGTAAAATTTTACAGATTTTCTTTCTTTTGAATAAAATGTATGTCTACGATCTTTTACAAGTTCTTTGTTTATATTAAAGTTTTATATGTTCAACATTCAAGTCTTACAAAAGTTGAAAAGTCAGCAACAATTTTGTAGCTTTTGATACTGCTTTAAAGATATGTGAGTCGGAATTTTTATAGTTTACTTTGCTTAGACTACCTAAATAATCAGAATTATAGATCGGAATGAAAATATGGGCTAAGCATTTAGACGTTGATCTGAGTGATTGAGATGAATAATAAATTCTTAAAATACTGAAATCTCTGAGTTTAAAAGTTTGTACCTGTGACCTTTCTGGTTTGGGAAAGTAAGTTCCGTGGGATGCTCGTCATCTGGTCCCCTAAGGTCAATTGATCTGAGAGTGATCGAACCCAAATCCTTTTATAGAATCAGATCGAAAGCCATGTTCTACTGGTATGAATGGGTTTAGGATATGTCGATGTAGCCTTTCTGATCCGGGAAAGTAAGTTCCAAGGGGTGCTTGACACCTAGTCCCCTAAGGCTAACTGGTCTGGGAGTGGCTGACCCAAATCCTGCAATAGGGTCAGATAGAAAGTTACGTTTACGGCATGTTCTTTACTTAATGAACTCTTTGATTAAAAGATGCCAAAGTGCACAACTCTTAAAAGATGCCAAAGAGCACACTCATGTGAAGATGCCAATGTGCACACTGCTAAAAAGATGCCAATGAGCACACATCTCATGATACTTGGTGATATGTTTGAGTTGCGATAAACCTGTAAATTTATGAAAGTCTTAATTTTTGATGGCTTAGTGTTAGTACATGCAAAGTTTTCTATAATATTTTTAAAATTGCATTTTTCTTATAGCTAATCGAAGTTCACATGCAAGCACACTGAATACACATATGGAAGTTTTTGAAACTGAACATGTCTTAACTTGATATGCAATTATACTTGTTCTTGCATCCAACAACATATGCTTGATTTCAACTGATTGATAAATCTGTGAAATTTTAATGAGTAGACTTTAATTTGTTTAGTGTTTAAAATTTTACATGTTCAGTTGTTTCAAAATTTATATTCAGTATCATTTTCTTTTTACACTGATGTTTATATGGTTGTGTATCCATATTTTTGTTAAATGGTCTGTGCATATTTCGAGGGGGAGAGCCAATCTGAAAAGATATATGAACCAGTCTGTTTTTGAGGGGGAGTGAACCAAGCTGATAAAATACTTCATGAACTGATCAGAAATTAAACAAGTAAGTATTTTCTGATATTTCTAAGCAAATGCTGATCTGATTTGATAAATTTTGTGCATTTGTGTAGGAGGAGTAAAACAAGGTTGACAGGTAAATTTTTTGTATTTTATTTTTTTTAGAATGTGATATTTTTTTTTTAGTGAAATAATTTTTTTCGTAAGTATTTTTTAGTATAAATAGGTTTAATTGTGTTTCAATTAACTTTTTCGCACCTTTCCTGATTTTGAATCCTTCGCACTGTTCATCTTCCTTCTCAACTCATCTCTGTGCACCGATTCTTCTTTACTCCATTGATTCTTTCTTTGCTTGTATTTCGATCAGGTTTGTATTTCTTTCGTTTATTAGTAGTTTTGATTAGCATTACATTGTTTGTCATTGAATTTGATTTTATAGTTCGAGTTCTTACTGTGTTTCGCGTTTTTCACTGTTCATCTTATCTAAAATTCTCAGATTCGAGCTTTTTTGCTCAAAATTGGATATTGGGTTTTGATTAGACTTGTATTTCGAACCTCATGTATGTTTTTACATCTCTTATTTTTGAGTTTATTTGCTTTTTTTTGAGTTTTTGTGCTTTTCGGTTCGAACTCCCGAAAGCCTAGGGTTTTCGTATCAAGGTTGTGTACGCAAAGTGTACTTTGCGCATCCAACAGGACACGCAAAGTCCAGTTTGCGTATCCCGTTGGATACGCAAAGCATACTTTGCGTATCTAACTTGATCCTCAAACCTCAGTGTTTTTGTGAGTTTGTTCAAGTTTTGTTTGCATAACACTTTGGATACGCAAAGTATACTTTGCGTAACCTTGGTGATACGCAAACCTTGTGTTGTCTTAGTGTTTGTGTTTTAGTTTGCGTAACACTTAGGATACGCAAAGTCCACTTTGCGTAACCTTAGTGATCCGCAAACCTTGTTTTTGTGTTGGAAAATTTTTCAAGTTTAGTTTTCATATCTCGTTCAATGCGCAAACCTCCCTTTACGTATCTAACTAGATGCGCAAACCAGACTTAGAAAATTTTTCATTTTTTCAATTTTCTTACTTTGTTTAATTTTTCTTCGTTTTTGTTTTACAGGTCTTCAAATGTCTTCTCATACCCATACTGATCCCATGATCCAAGACGAGAATGTCATTCTTGAGGATCACTCTGATCAAGCATCACATGATACGCCGATGCCATCTATTCCATCTGTCGGGGCGAATCTGTTTGCTTCACGTCGCACTCTGAACGACGTCTTTCCATCACTGATGTACATACTACCGTACAAGCTGAACAACTACTATGTGGATTTTGACAGAATCAAAATTCATCCAGTCATTCGTGCTATTCTCAGAGGTCATACATTAGCACAGGCTCTTACATCTTGCGCTGACGTTCCAGAAGTATATGTTCAGCAGGCCTGACACTCTATTACCAAGAATGAGCTGGCTCGTCCTCACCGCTTTGATCTTCAAATTGATCAGTATGACTCCTTTCTTTCATACAAGCATCTAAGACTTATACTGGAGCTACCTGAGCCCAACTCTAGACCGGGCCGAACATCTTATGATAGCTTTCCGTCTGAAGAGGAAGTGTTTGAAGGAATTTGCAATCTTGGCTATGTTGGTACTTTGAACAGAGTTCGTGATTTTGATAAGTCTAATCTTCCTTCTGTTTGGTATGCACTCTTCTCGGTGATTATCAGGTGCCTTACATCGAAACATTCTGGCACAGACAGCGCAAGTCTACTTTATCTCTGATTGTTCCATGCAGTCGTCTATGACTTGCATGTTGACTTCACGTTTATTTTCTGGACCGAACTCTCGGAGGTGGTTCATGACAAGCATACCAACAAGAAGCGCAAGTTTATTCCATTCATCAGATTCTTGAAGTTGATCGTTAGAAGTGTTCTCAGAAGTAATCCAGCCATTCCTCGCAGGTTATGTTGGCCACAGATTCCAGACACAGAGATGCTCTATATTCAGAAACAGAAGCAGTCATTCACTTACTCCATGACTATTCCATACGCTTTAATAGCCAACTACGCCGACATGACTAATGAAAATGTCATAGAGTATTGCATGGAGAATGAATTTCTGGAGGATGCACAAGATGAGCCTTCTCATGACACTCAAGCTGCTGCTACTCAAGAGATTGAAGTTGAAATAGCTGGTTCTGACAAAGAAGGTGAAGTTGAAGCCGCTGTTGACAAAGAAGTTGAAGTAAATATTGCCGATCAAGAGGTTCAAGCAGTTGTTGCTACTCAACATATTTATGATGTTCTTGCTTCTATTCTTTCTGAACCTGCTGCTTCTGTACATGATATTTCTGATTCTTCTGATGCTGCTATTGATCCTTCTGCTGGTGATGGTGATCGAGATGTCGATTTTGATGATGATTCTGATAGTGATGGTGATGATGCTGATTAACCGAATATTCGGATTTATGAAAGAAAGATCAGGACACTGGAAGTGGTTGTTTCAACAGAAGTTGTTTCTGAAGATGATTCTGTTCCTGTTAATCCTTCTGTTGCACGTCTTCAAGTAGATGAATTGGATACAACATTTGATCAAGCCTCAGCTTCGGTACAAAGTCAAGCTCCAGCTACTTCGCTTGCGGCTATTCAGTCTACAACAGTTCCAGCTGTAGAGTTTTCTTCTGATCAAGCTCGGGTTTCTTCCGACAAATTCTCTACTTTGAATGATGTCATTCGTCAGTTATCAGAGAGAATGGATGCAGAAAAGGAAGCACAAATTCAGAAGTTGAAAACTTTCTTCAAAGGCAAGATGCCTGAGATTGATACGTCTGTCATTCCTCCATAGATTCCCTTCAGAAAACCTACTGGAGTTATTATCAGAGATTCTTCGTTTGCTACAGTTTTACAGCTTCTTCAATAGTTTCTCTACCGACTCCTCCTGTATTCACTGTATCTGCTGGACTCTTCACATCAATTCCTTCTGCAACAGCTTCCAGGTCTTCTTTGCATGATCTGCCTATTTCTGAATTAACTGATTTGTTGTATGCACGTCTTCTTTCCATGTCTTTGCCGGAACATCAAGATCAGGATCTGCTTTCTCTTCTGAGAAATTTCCAATCTTCACCGCCTCAAGCGCCTTTATTTGATTCTGACAGGATTACAGTGTTATCTGATGAATTCCATTCTTTCAGATCAGAAGTTCGAACTAGTTTTGCAGATTTAAGGTCTTTTATGACTCAAATCTTTTTCTGATCTTGCTAACCGGGTTGATAATCTTCAACAAAGATGCAGAACAGAGGTTGGTCCGTCTCTTAAGCGCCGACATGACCAAGATGATCCCGATCATCAAGGCCATGAGGGGGAGATGGCTAAGAGACCAAGAATGGAAGGAACTTCTTCAGAGAGAGCTAATCAAACTCAAGAAGAATCGTTTGGTGGATCTGAACAGAATGCTGAAAATGTTGAAGATTGCAACGTTAATGACTTGGTGAATTTGTTGATTGATAGGGTTGATTCTTCTTCAATGTCTGATTTTATCAAAGTTTATAAGCAGAACAAAGAGAAAAACTGGAAGATTGTGGTCTATGAAGATCCAGACTTAGTTTCTAATCCAGTTGTTGTTGCTAATGCTGAAATTGTATCTGATATAAAGTCTTTCTTTTCGAATATTATTGAAGTTAATTCAGATGATGATGATGATGATGATTCTAAGTATGAAAAAGTCTGTAAAGTGAGGATAGAAGATTGTGATGATATCATTATCATTTCTGATACAGAAGATGATTCAGTGTTCATGGATGCAAAAGATGAAGAAGAGGCAGAAATGTTATACAGTGATCTTCCTGCTCATGATGAGGTTCCAGAAACTGCTAAAGCTACATCTACTCCTGCTACTAGTTCAGCTCCGACTACCACTATTCCTTCAAGTTCATTTGAAGTTGGTCAGTCGTCAAGAGCACAAGCTGATGTTCCACCTTCTGATCCTGTGATTCCACCATCTATTCTAGAAGAAGGACCAGCTTTATCTAGACAACAGAGACAGAGATGTTTGCAACAGAGGTACATGGCTTCAAGACTAAGAACAACTTTTCTAGAAGATACTCAGAGTAACATCTTTGTTTCTAGAAGAAGGCCAATTAACATCTATGTTATTCTTGGAGTAGAGAAAGAGTCAGATGCCTATCAATATGAATACTTAATGTTCATTAAGTGCCAGCGCAAAAGGAATAATATCGTTTCTTCTCCACACTTGATTGTTCGAGTCATCAGTGTCACAATCAACAAGTTTGTGAATATTTGGTATCCTGACTTTGAAGTTGAAAGAAGAGACTGCAGGCGGTATAAATTCTCAGAGGCAGATTTCGCTGATCTTTCTATAGATGACATTGAGTTCTTATATGACCATTTCAGGAATCTCTATCATATATCACAGGATGTTTCACAAGCCTTGTTCGTCATCAAAAGATTCATTCGACGGCAAATTCGATTCTTCCGAGTTTTTGATTTCCAGATGGCCATCGAAAGTTTTCAGCCGGTTGTTAATCTTCTAAGGCCCAACCGAAGCTTACCAAACTTAGAGTCTTATCCTCTTCTCACCATAGTTGAAGATCCATATGGAGTTGTGTACAAGAATGGGTCAAATGAAAAATGCTTTCTCAGATTTGAAGAAATTGCTCATTACTCTAATGGAACTTTAAAGGTGATTAAGCTTCAGTTGGAGCAACATCTGAAGGAGGCTAAAAGAAGATTTTTGGAAACAAGATGTAATGCATTTCTGGTTGATAATGATGAAATCCGACTTATCCATAAGTCTTTAGATACAATTCAAGAGAGATTGAATTTCCACTCCACTCTGCGACGTTTGGAAGTATTAATCGGGTTGAATAGACTTCGTCAAAGAGAAGAGCGTCAGTGATTCTCCAAAGTCGCTTGGTTGGTCTATGCTGTTTTAGAAGATTGTTTTTGAAGACCACGGCGCCAATGATTACTAAGGGGGAGATTGTTAGATCTGATTTTATAGTAATCATTGTATTTATTTTCTAGCCTAGACTGTTCTTAATGATGTAATTTGTTTTGTTAAGGCTAGGGGTATTTAAGTCCCCTTAGACCTTTTTTCTTGTAATTTTGGCACTTACATTGAATGATCTGATTACATTTCGTGCTCCTACTTTCTCTCTCTACTTTCTCTCTTTAAAGATTTAGAGATCTTGGACTTTCATTCATCATCAGATTGGTTCTTCTCCAGATATGTACTTCACAGGGTTCTCTCGATCTGCTCTTCTCCAGATCCACATCTTCTCTACTTCCATATCCGCTATACTTTTTCCAAGCTTATGTGTTATTCGTTTCTACAACACCAGATTTGGGTTCAATGGGGTTTTGATTGGAAGGCTTCGATTCAAAAATTGGGGCTTTCAGGTTCAAGAAGTCGTGTTTTGGTTTTTCAATTTGGATGTTGTCTCTTGAAATACCCTGTTAGTTGATTAGAATTAGGGTTTTCATGACTCGATTTTAGAACTTGAATTTTCTGTTATGGGTTTTGAATTATACAAATATATGATATTGTGTTGTTTGATGATTAGTGATAGGAAATTTGTTGAAGAAAATTTAAAGATTCTTCTTTCATTTAGGTGGGATTTGAGGCCTGAAATCATGGATTTGAGGTGTGATTGAAGCTTAAATCCATCGAAAAATGAATTGAATACCCATCGTATAACATATCTAAGGAAATATTCAAGAATATGTGCTAGAAGTGATGATTCTCCATGCTTAGAATCGGTTCTTGACTACTATTCCATTATTAAGAAATTGGGTCTTTAGGAACGATGAATTTGAACCTCTGTGACCTGTAAAAATGGTTGCCGGAAAATCTTAATCAACCAAAGGGAAGAAGGAGAGGGAAGAGGGACACGTGGCAATATATCATTGGTATGTTGTTTTGATTGGTTTAATTTTTTAATGTAAAATAAGAAAATTTTATAAAATGACAAAAATACCCATCATGTGTCGTGCACATGGGGACTTTAACGGAGATAAATCAAACGAAGTTAGTTTTAGGGACCCAAGGTGTTATAAGATGCAAACCACGAGGATGCAATCCATAGATATTTCAAAGTAGGGATCCAAAGTGTTAAAATCATTAAACCACAGGTACCAAATATGTAATTAACTCTTAATATCATGATATATAAATATATTTATATATACAAACAAACATAAATGAACGTAAATGAACATTAACAAACATAAATGAACGAACGAGATAATGTTCACTTCCTGCCGAACGGTTCACGAATGGTTTGCTGAACGTTCGGTTCGTTTACAACCCTATTCATCTCGTTCAACCGACTCCTATGCCTATGAATTCATTGCATTACAGTCTAAATTACATGACTCCAATTTAATAACCAACGCACTCAAAACATTTAATTTCCAAAAAATTATGTCATAATTGCATATCACTTCCAAAAGCTCAACATCAAGCAATTTAAACTGGACAAATATTCCCAAAACTCATTTGAGTTAAAATCAAACCAATAAACTCCACAATTCACTTGACTATTCAAATAAAGTCATTATAAACCAATAAGTTACAAATACTCAGCGTTTAAGCAACTTATACACCAAAAGGTTTGAAAATCATCATCACTAACACTGTGTTCTCGAAACCTTTTTTACAAGGGAAAGGAAACGAAAGGGATGGAAATAGGAGGAAAGTAAAAAACTCGTGTTCTTGAAACTTTTTTAGGAAAGAAATGAAAGGAAATGGAAGGAAAATAATGATTAGGTTAAACATAGGTTTCAAACCCAATCTTTAGCTCCAGAATGAAGATTCGAGTTCCACAAGCTAAGTTTCCTAAGAACACTTCACGAACAACATTCAAACCAAGAGTTACCAAATACTTGCACAAACTTCAAATCCACAAAAAGTTCCAAACATAAAGCTCAAAATAGCCAAAAGAAGCTTACCTCCTCAAAACTTTGAATCTTCTTCCATAAATCTTTAATCCTTAAGGTCCACTCTCCATTTGGTCCAAAAACTTTCCAAGAGTCGACCCTAAGTTGCCCAATTCACCAAAAAGAAGAAAAGGATGGAAATGGAAATTTTTTTGTTTACTCCATTTTTGGGGTGTTACACCATTGAAACTTGATCATATTGGTAATAAGTACAAATCATATATATAGTAATAAACGAAGAGCAACATCCATCAATACATCATTGTTACCTAAACGATAAAGTTTGGTGATTCAGACGATTAAAAAACTTGTGATGATTATCAGTGTCCTTGTTGTGTCCCTTTATGATATCTAGATTGACGATTGGGCATTGTTGTGTCATCCCCATTATGTCCTGCACCCAGTCTATTGATTTTTGAATGTATTTACAAAACATATATCGGTATTACATACTCAGCATCTAAGCATGAATGTGTTTCCTCAGTATCATTCAATCAAATGCCTAAAAAAATCATTGATGTCATACATTAGTAATAAATGTTATCTCGATACATGCTAGTATTATCATGTCATACAATGATTAGAATCACTGTCAAAGTGTAACACCCAGAATATTTCAAATATGATAATTTAATATTCAATCTCAAGAGTCCATTTTCTATGTTTGGCTCTCCGGTGTGTTATGTCAAATTTCATTTTTGTAATCTCGAGCATCGATGGACTTATAACGTTTGAAGTTTCGGGATTTCGAGATTTTGGGCATCCGACGATTATGCCCGACGATTATGCCAAAGGGCATAATCGCATGTCACTATCGCGGGAAGAGGAGGGCTTACGGTACAGATGGGACGATTGTGCTCGGCGATTGAGACTTGGTCACTCTCGCCGAGGCACTCTCGCGGCAGCACCACAACTCTCGGCACAAAGCTGGCGATTGTGCCAGCGATACTATCGCTAGGGCACTCTCGCGGTCGGGTCCCTGGGTTTAAATAAGTCAGCCCGAAAATTGTACCCATTTATCGGATTTTGGGATTTCTTCTAGCCGATTTCTCTTTGCATTTTTGGTAAGTCTTCTTCCCTCAATTCCATCTCTCTTCATTTACTTCCAACCTTTTGGTTGTTGAGATCATTGGATGTGGTTCTAGGTTATTTAAGAAGTAAGTCTTAGGGTGCTCAAGCTTCCATCAATCACCATCTTCATTCTAGGGTTTGGCTTTTTCATTAAAAGCCACTAAGGTGAGTTCACTCTCTTTTAATAAGCCTCATACATGTTTAAAATAAAGATTTCAAACCTTCTAACATCTCTATTTCTATTTACTTGATTTGGGTGAGAGTCTCACCAAAACCTACTTTTGGAGATCTTGGGGTTTATGTGAGTGAATATGTTTCAAGTTGATGAACTTACACTTAAAAGCATCGATGGATTTGCACATGGGAAACTTGTTTACTTCTATTTTCATAACTACATGTTTGGAACCGAAAACTAGGGTTTTGGAATTTTTTTTTTTTTGGAAAAGGTATCCTGGGCCTATGGCCCAAACTAATCCCTGGCAATTAGGGCCTTTGGCCCAGCTGCTAAAGCGTGCAACCCTGAGTTTATCCTCAGTGGCCACAAGTGCTGCGAGTGGGGCTCGAACCCGGGTTGAGCGTTATGAACTCCCCACGCCTTTACCACCACACCACAGCCCTTGTGGTTAGGGTTTTGGAATTATTGGTGTATATTTTGAAAGAGATTTGGGAACTTGTATTTAATTGATGGAAATACTAACCCAAGCATCATTTTGGAATTCTTTTGGAAATTATGTGAGTAGTCATGAGGAATATTAATCCTTGCACAATTGTTGGCATATTAAGTATTGGGATTATAAGTTGATTTTGACGGTATTGATTGAGTATATTTGTTTGCATTTGGGCGTCATGAACCCATAATTGTTTGTAACATTTGGCCGATGATGGGACATTAGTTTCCCACATCGAGGCACGTTTAGGCATCAAATTGGGTTATAAGTCCTACGTGATAATATGCGATATTGGATGAGGATCTCAACGTAAGGATCCTAGGTGGTTGAAGTTGACTTTCCGCGGGTGTACGTTTAAAGCTATAGAGTCTAACATCCCTTGCGTGTATTTATTATATGTATTGGCTTTACTAACTTGTCAAGTGGCTTACTCTTGTGTTCCGTCACTTGTGTTAGTATGCGGGTCTCCCCCGTTAACCCAAGAGGTATTTTCATTATAGTAAAGAGTATACAGTATAAACTCTTCGATTTTACTTCTTTATTTTCGTTGAAAATTTAATTATTGTTAATTTAATTGTTTGATCTCTCTAGGCTTTAGCCTAACACTTGCTTTTAAAATGACATGTATGACAGGTCATTCTAGCGGTAGGACTTCTCGGGCTTGAGTATAGAGAGGGATCGAAGGATAGTAGCATTTTTTGGAGGTTATAGAGATACACACCCAACATAACCTTGGTATACTTTTGGGAAGAAAAATGTCAACACCCGATTTTAATCTAGATTCAAATGTGTTTAGATTAGTAGGTTGTTGAATTAAACTTTGTTAATTCTTTAGGTTGTATTCGTCATACCTTATTCCCCATCTTCGAGATGATATATTCTAGTTGATAGGGCTTTACCAAATTGTTCAGGTTTCCTATTTATAAACGTCATATTGCCGAATTTTTAATTTTTAAATTCCTCCAAAATTTTAGGTGTTACACAAAATTTTCCACTCACACACAACAACTTCCATATTCTCAAGTCAAATGACTATATATACAATGACCACAAAGTAAACATTTATGAAACTAATATGACATTCAATGCAATATTTTCATAACAAGTAGCGTCCGGTCTACAAGATCCCAATTCTTATACCTATATGTGGATTCTATATCTCAATATACTAGTTGTTACCAAATTACTTCAAACCTTAGACCCAAAGTAATATTTGAATACGGACTTTTAGAATACATTTTTAAGGTTATTATTATAATATTTTGTTTAAATAGAACACAAAACATAATATAAATACAATTGGCCAATGTTTTTTCTTAATAAATATCCTGACAAAATGTCCAAACATACAAGCATTCTATGATTGCTTTTGGCATACATTAACACTAGTTAGGTCGTTTAACTTCATACTAACAACTTATTTAAACCTCTTCAGATAAGTTGCATTGTTCTTGGTCCTATAAAAAAATGTCCATTCAGGTATTCTATTAAGAAGTATGGGTCTTAAAAGACCGATTTTGTTGTAATGACGTATTAATATTTTATTCTTTTTTACTTTTTGCTAAATTCCCCTTTGGTTTTTTATTTGTCACTTTGGACATATATCTATAATTTGACATACATTGCATGTATATTTTTATTTCGGTTGTTACACGTATACCATAACAAATCATTATGTCATGCTTCAGTTTGTGTCGGTACTCACTGATCATGTCAAAAACACTATAATTTTCATTTTTTATTCAGTTCACAACGTTAAAGTTTCTTTCTTGTATCTTTCGATGCTAATTCAGCTCCTCTACTTCTTCTTTTAGGGACGTCCAAAAAGTATTTAGTTCTTTAAATATCTATAACTCCTTTTAAATCGATTCCTTGAGGTCGGCTTCAATTAATGTTTTTGGAAATCTCATATAGATTATGATTTGGATAAAGTCGATTCTTTTTCGATCATGCAACATCTCAGGCTATTGACTAAGCAATTTAGGCATGAGTTTGACACCATGTTTACCTTGAATTCACTGTTGAGTGTTGAGTACCTGGTTATTGCTTTGATCTTCTCTACTCCTTCCCATGACCAAAACTCGAGTTTTTCTCTTGCTTGTTCTCTAGTTATCTTTGTATGCAGTAGGAGATAGAAAATGGCAAATAGTTCATCGATTTCCCTTGCACATCGATCTCCACAACCTCTCCTAACCCTTATCATTCAATTTTAGGGTTTTACTCTATATTTGAACATATTTGCCCTTGTACCCATTTGCCCGTTGAGCTTGGGTTAGCTAACAATCAAATCCTGAGTTTAGATTATCATGCACTCATACTTTTAACTTGTTTACTTCACTTATTTCCAATTTGGGGTGTCACAGATCTCTGAATCATTTCTATATTATTCAAATTAATTGAGTAGGCTAAAAACAAAGTTATATAAAACCCAATGCCATTCCTGCTGTGGACCATCACTATGAATCTTTCCTATCAACTTTGATTTGTCTTTACTTTTCCCATCAACTATGTCTCGTTTTTTGAGTAAAAAACGATTAGATCATCTCAATCCGTGTTGCCACGTATTCTTGTAACTTATGTGGTCTTATTATTAAGAATAATAACATTACTTTATTAATCTGAACATTTTGTTATAAATATATTTGTTAGACATATATTCCAATATGTTAACACAAAAAAAAAATTGAGAATCTTGGGAACCACCAATCATGTATTGTTTCACATCATGAAACAAAAATACACATAAAAAATAATCACATTGTGAAGTAAAACTACATTATTTCATAATGTGAAGCAAGACATAATTGCTTGTTTTTAAGGTTCTCAACCTTTTTATTTTCTAATTTGATTATTCTCCATTTTTGAATCAATTAAATATAGAGATGGATGTAGATAGATATCATAAAATTCAATAACTTCACAACCAACTTGAGTAAAGTGACATAGTGGTAACTTTTAAGGCAGACAGCATGCATTGGTACCCAACAAAATCAATGCAAAGTACTCGTAACACATGATTTCTTAAATTTTGGTAGGAATGTGTATGGACAGTATATAATGTATTCATCATAATAATAAGATTAAATTATGGATTTGGTCCCTGTGGTTTTGAGTTTGTCTTGGATTTGGTCCCTATGGTTTTGAGTTTGTCTTGAATTTGGTCCCTAAAGTTTTTTATTCCAAAATAGCCTTCAAAGTTTGTATTTTCTTAACTTTTTGGTTCCCGTCACTAGCGGTTGTTAACTCCCACCCGCAAGGTGAGGGGCATTTTTGTCCTTTCACTCACTCTCTCTCTCTCTCTCTCTCTTTTGTCTTTTTCTCATTTAAATAAATAAAAATATACTATATGTTTTACATAATATTAAATATATATAATACAATATATATTTTTTGTATTATATAATATATCAATCAATCGATATATATATACACACATATAACTATAGCCTCCTGCCGATTAATCCCCTTTTGTTCCCCTCGGACGTCCCAAACCACACTCCTCTCTTCGGTGCACTCCTACCATGATTGCACCTCTCCCCTTCCCCCTTGCATCCAACCCTTGCCTAACCGGCAACCTCTTCCTCCCCACCTAATTGTTTCTTCGGCCCCATCCTCACTTCTAACGACCCAACACCTACGATAACCCAAGGCCTCACCTTAGTTCATACTTCATCCAAGATATCCGAGAGAGGCTTTCCATACTTCATCTAAGATATCGTCCTACAATTAACCTCCCTGATCTTTTGATTTTGAGTTTTGGTGACCAGAGACAGAAGCCGGAGATAGATGCTATTGGACCGACAGTGATAACTGTATTTACATCGACTGGATTTTTGGTGACAGCCAAGTGCAGATCCAAAGGGAAGCAAGTTGGAAGGTTGGGGATCTGTGTTTGTTTGGGTGATTTGGGAAGGTAGGGTTTTAGGGGTGGTTAGGTACTTTAAATGTGTTGTAAAAGACAAAAGAGATTAATAAAACAAGAGAGAAAAAAGACAAAATATTGAAAAGACAGAAATGCCCCCAATTAACAAATGCTCTTTAACAGTCGTTAGTGGTAGAGATCAAAACGTCATAAAAATGCAAACTTTGAAAGCTATTTTGGAATGAAAAAACCTTTGCAAACAAATCCAAACCACATGAACAAATCCATAATTTACTCTAATAATAACAATCTTTTTCTTTTTTTTTTTTGAATAAAAAATAACAATCTTTATCTTTTTCAATCATTTTAATATGAAAAATCTTACTAAAATATCAAAATATGTGTAAAAGGATCTTATTGAAACTTCAAATTTTCAATTTATCTATTTTCTATACATAAATCTATCTAACCATATTATTAAAAATTAAAAATCTTTTAAAAATACAAATAAATAAAAAAAAGGAAAAAGAAAAAAAATTCTTAGAAATCCTCCAACTACCATAATCAATCCAAAGCATTAGGTCCAGCACATGCCTTCAAAACGGGGCTCCATATCCACTGAACCAAAAACTTTCTACCTCTTCTACCGTTCATATTATAAGTCCGACCCGACCCATCTTTCATCACCTGTCCAATGTACCCGCCTCCACCACCCGACCCGTATAACCCTTCACACAAATCCCCAATCTCCGTCGGTGCAGTCGGGTCTTCCCCGGCGTACCAAGCGTTCACCAATGGGTTCGACGACAGCTCCGCCAGCTCGTGCCCGATCACACTGATCATTCCGTCAACTCCGACGTCACCGTTGGGCGGTGCAAGTGAACCCGGGCCGCCACTACCCATGTACCCAGGAACGGCGAACGGGTAAGCGCAGACCTCGGGGCACTGTTTACCCGAATTTCCGACCCACGCGTAAGGTAAGGTGTATCCTACTTTGGATGGGAAGGTGAAGTAGTGGAACCCACACACCGCGCGGCAGAAATCCTGTACGGTGACATCGCCGGAAGTCAAGACCAGGTAGACCCCATTTTTATGATCGACGGTGAAAGGAGCCGATCGGACGGATGAGGCAATGACGTCTTGGATGGTGAGACGGGTGAGGTGAGTTCCATGGGTGTATTTTCGATCGGAATATTCTCCGGCGATGAGGATGTTGCGGGAGATGTTGGCGTTGGTTTGGTCGGCGTAGAGTGATACGGTCTGCCACCAGTCGGAAACAGAGGGGGGTGGAGCAGCAGCACGTCGTTTGGTGGTGGAGATTGATAGTAGAAAGTCTTTAATAAGTAGCTTCTGAGTTGGAAGCCACTTACCGTACCAGATGAGATAAATGTTGATCGGAGAAGAAGAAAGGACGGGACCCATGTGGTACCGGAGGTTGACCAGCTCCGACGATCCCTCATATTTCTTGGAAGTAGTGAAGATGCTTGGGGGTAGTAGTTTAGGGTTAACAAAACTATAGTCTTTATCAACATCCAGGGTTTCAGCAACAAGAGAGGGTATTATTATTATGAGGAAGACGAAGGTGACGATGAGGGGTAAAACAGACATTTTTGGTTAGAGATGGAAATGAGAGAGAGTGCAGAGAGAATGGAAATGGAATGGAAGAATATATATAAAGAGTGAAAAGAAATGGGCTGGTGACAGCTGCCAGGTTTTTTGGGAGTGATGCACAGAAGCTGAAAATTTTGAAATTGGAATAGTAAGTAAGAGGAAGGAAGTATGGAGGGTGGTAAATGACGAGAATACCCATGTATGCTTTTTGCCTTTAATTTTCAACTTGTCTTTGTGGGGTTGTGTGGAATCTGTCCCCTTCTATATTCGAATTCTATTACATGTGTTTTGTTGTTTTCTGAGGGTCCAAAATTGTTATTTTTTTTTAAATTAAATTAAATCAGAATCTAATCATGCATTAAAAATGTAAAAAAGAAGCTAATGTTACCGAACTTAATTCGAGTTCAGTTGGTTCATTGATTCCAACAGTTGGAAAAGTTTCTTGCACTTCCACCTGCTGCCTATAACAATAATTTCTGCATTTTCTGGTACATAAAACTGAAGAAAGATTACAGAAACTAGTAATCCAGGTGTTTCTTGAATCTTGTGTTGATGGGGGTGTTGTTCAATGACCAATCTCAGCCAACTATTTTGAATTTTGAAATGATAGATACAGAATTAGAAAGAAACCCAAATGTTACTTCAATATGAATGTTGTATATTAGAAAACAAATGAATTACAACCTTTGGATTTGATCAGAAGAAGAAGAAAAAAAAGGAAATCATACATTTCAAAATGGCTGGAAGGACTACTACTACTCAATGGTACTTTGAATAATTTAATGTACCAACTCAAGACATTTTCTAATAAGAAACAAATCTACTAGTTTGCTTAAGAGTAAATATATATATATATATATATATATATATATATATATATATATATATATATGCGTTTGTGACAACTTACAGAGATAGTATACCTCCAGCAAAGAAGATGCAAAGACACTTGAAACATGTTTGGTTGTTCCCACTGTACTTCTGGAGAAAGCCGGTCTAACAAGATACAACACTTGATCTGCACCACAAACTGGTCGCATTTCACGTACACAAGAAAACACATAATAATTTGATCAACAACTGGGTGCCTCCAATTAGCATTTCTATCAAATTTTGGAAATATATGTAATGGTACTATATCAAAGAAAGGAAACCATACTAATTAAAATGTGGTGATCACACTGTTCAAATCAAGAAACCACAGTTACTAACACATTGATTCTGACCTCTTAATATTACCTAAGGTTACAAAATATAATAACATTATAAAATGGAAAGATAGAAGATTTGGCACTCACTTCATTGGATGCTAAGCGGTTAGGATACCTAGCTGTTCCAAGGAATTTGGCCCAACCAGGTATATTCGCCTTATGGTTTTATATCGGAAAACAACAACTCCCTTGTATGCAGTTCTTGGTATACCATCCTGCATGATATAAGTAGCATGAGTTCAACAATGCCAGAACATGAACCCAAGCTTAAGCATAGAGTACAGCAGTAGTGTTAGTGTCACACTTTTCACAAGCCGGGGTGTACATCTTACCCTCCCCGGACCCCACCTCTAGGTGGAATATATCGGGTTCGTTTGGTTTGGATTTATAGAAATAAAAACTTCGCCAACATGGAACTGTGATACCTTCCATTCTTCAAAAATGCCAAATTGGCGGGCAATGTCTTCAAAATCTGGTTGATCTCTGTATTGTATACGCACATCTCCATCTACATTATTCACCTTCAGAACAAGATCAGTTCCATAAAGAGGCTTTGCAGCTTTCACGAGGTCTGCAAAGTGCTTCACAAATTTATCCTACAAGGAAAGAAGTCGAAGATTTACCATGAATATAGTAACATTCTCTTATACCTTTAACTTCTCAAATGAATTTCTATTATGAAACTCATACCTCTCTTAGGTAGCTTAAGTTCATTGATTTCCAATCAACCTTTTTACCCCCCCAAAAAAAAACACAGTGATTAATATGGCATAGAAAAAGTCAAAGATAGCAGCAGCAGCAACCTATATATAGTAAGACAAACTTTTTACATACCGGGACATTATTCAGCCTTATAGGTTTAAGGTATTGGTGGAAGAACTGGCCAAAACTAGAACCCTGGAAAAAGAAAATAGATAAATGTAATAAATGAAACAAGAAAAGAGAAATAATGAACCCGCCGCGGCGCCACCTATGAACACAAGAAGATAGAGTCTCCTCCTCAATTGGTGACAACCCAATCAGAATCTATCCTAGCGCAGGTATGCATTTATATGCATTGCTTTTTGTAGTTGTCACATGATATCCACATCTAGTTAATGTTATGCTTTCTGAAATAACCCTAAAAGAAAAGGGAAAAAACCCAAAGAGAGGATAAAGAAGTCATGAATAACAATTTTCTTATATTGAAATGAAGCTGCCTGTCTTTTTGAGAAAATCCTTCAGATGACAAAGAATGTTTCCATCACTACCAAGGTACTTGGGGACAACTTTCACATCTCAAGCCTACAAACTTGGCTGTCACTAAATTTGGGCTTTATGACCTAATTAATTTGTGAGCTAAAAAAAGAACCTTCTTAAAAGGCTGCAACTTATAGTGTACATATTGAACTCTTCAACCGATTTTACCATGTAAAAGAACTAGGCTCCCTTGGTGTGCAATGTTCAAGCACACAAGAGATGTCATTGGTAACAGAATGAACTTAGTCGGAGGTCGTGAGAGCAAGTTTCAGACCATCCATGCTTTCTGTATGCTAAAAAATCGTACACCATTATAAGAACACATGATAACAAAGTTCCAAGATTTCCAACCACCAATGACTCAATGGAATCTTTTCTAATCTGAGCAATAGCGTCGAAGAGGATGATTTCCAAAATGATGAATACATGTGTGTACTAAACTGTTGCACAAAGTTTCAAGTTTCAGTGGTGCTCAAACAAAAGATAAAATAAGAAGTCGAAATGGGATACCTACATGTTCACCAAAGTTGTACGTCCTGCAGACTTCTGGACGAATAAACTGTCTCCCTTCATGATTTTCTTTTAATCTTAACCAGTCATCCCAGTAAGTAATAAATAGTCAAAGAAAATTCTCTCTGACATGAAAGAAATCATAAACCACTAGGCATGAAGATTGAACCACAAAATACAAATTAGAATAAAAGGATATGCCTTTGGCCACTTTGGAGATAGCTCATCCCATGTAGGTTTAGATAGCATCCATCCAAGACCAGGAAAAAAATCTGAGCGGTACAACGTATCTGCAAGATTGACCAAAATACAGTAGTATTTATGAGTGACAGGCCACATGGCATTGAACCCAACAAACCGAGATGAGATGGGCTTTGGATCCACATTTCATGTTATAGCAAGCATCATTAGTCTTTAAAAACATGGAACAACAACATTAAGGGATTTTAACTGCACTATAAATCCAATGAAATTATAATACCCTAAAGAACACTGAGCAGCATTAGTTGTAGAGTCAAAAGCAACCAAAAAGTTCATATGATACTAGGTATAGTAGAAAGAAGAAAGGTCCATAAGTACTAACCACTACAGACTTACGAAAGAAGTTATAGACTCACAAGGATCATGTACAAATTGCTTTTGCCCATTGTCATTCCATGAGGATATAGCCATGATGGACCTATCATGAGAGAAAGAAGTTCCCAATGTTAAATAAAAGTTTTGAAGAATAAAAGATAACATAAACCATCTTTAGTTCATGCCGGAGACTTACTTATCTTTGTCAAGGAGATCTGCTCCAGCCTCAAAAAAATCAAAAAAGTCAGGAGCAATCTCCATATCATCTGCATCCCATTAGAATTTATATTCTCAGCACGTGACCTTTAAGAATTCCAGAATAAATCAAGAAAAATGATATCTATACCTTCAAGTATGATGACCCGCTTAAAATTATGTTTGTAAAACAATTGATCCAATGCCCACTTGTAGTGACCTGAAAATGAGGTAGTTAAACAATGAGGTGAAAGTACATCCCCTGCAAATGTGGAAATGGGATTGAGGTAAGAAAATTAGTCTAATGTATCACTTACGTGCAATCTTGTAATATGCAATTAACTCCCCAGGCCTTTCAGTATGCACAGGTTCATAATCCAAGTGCTGCAACTAATTCGAGTTAGATTTCAACAAAGCATCATTTGACCTTGTAAGAATAGTGTTTAACTTGAAGTAGCAATAACATTCACAAGAATAAATATTTCTTAAGCACAATCATATCTTGAAAATCAAGAGCAAATGAACAAGGTCCCTGCATGCAGTAGATTGTGGGAAGGGAAGATGGTAAAAGAACTAGTCAGGTTACGAAAAATAATAAGGGAATATTCAGGACTTCAAGCCTGCACAATTTCCTTATGCAGTGTATGTTCTTGTAAATCACTAAATCTCGTCCATTGGCAGAAACTTAAACAACTGTTCTGGAATGTGTTTTAAGCTCGATGTATTGGTGTTAGGTGCTAATACAACATGTCACTCAGGTTCTTCGCACCTTTACAATATTATAAAGAAGTGATCTCTTATCAGAACAATAGGAAGAACAAACCTTTCACCCCACAATAATTGAGAGAGACTAGCAATGATCATCAGCAGCAAAGGGAGGGGCACACTTGCAAGATCAGTTGGACTTTATTGAGTGTAGTCAGGCTTCCAGCAGTTATGAAGTATCAGAAGTTTGTAACCACCCATAGTGCATTACAACTTGTATCAAGTCAATGTATTGAACATAATCTTTGATGGCAATTATTTTTTGATTAGGTAGGTTGTGGGCAATTGGGCATAGTGGAGAAGACATGGACTAACATCGTGCAAACTCTATGAAACAACAAACAACGAGATCTGGCATCATTAGAAGTGGAATATCTAGAAGGGCCTAATGTGATTCTTATTTACTTAAAGGTCAACTATTTATTTTCCTTGGAGCATATCCTATCAGAAACTCGTTAAAGAAACATAGAGATTTCTCAGCTAAGAGTACTTTGCTGTATGTTAGTTATCTTCTTTCTTAATTAATTGCCAAGAAGAAAAGGCAGACCAAGTTGACAAATATTGTAGTTATGATACCAAATCATCAGTCAAGCAGCAAAGTAATGACAAGCATCTACCTGCATGTAGGTCAACTCATTGTAACTCAAAGCCTTTGTTCTAACATCAGAATTTGACCCGTCCTGAAAAACATTATCATTTAGAGGGGGTCAGATAGAGGCACGTAGTTAAGCTAGTATATTAGCAATTATCATACAACCACAAGATTTTGAACTACTCTTACAACTACTGCTGGATACAATATAGTAATATACCTGGGATACAAAAACTGGAAACTTTGATGCAACAGAACCATGATATCTGAAAATCATGAAGAGTTGGGCCATAATTAATCAGTCAACAGATGATCAATTGACTTGCAATAAGAATAGTAGTAGAACATTCTGGAAGTAGAAAAACATACTTTAAGATAGATTTAATAGTCCTTTCCAGATAGTCAGCACGGTTGCAAGCCATAATAACAACAGCTGCCACTGGCACCTAGAAATGAAGTAGAAGATTCATTCACCATGTAATAGAGATGATCTTTCAACAGGAAAGAAAGCCACATTTAGTACTTTTATCCCAACCTGTGCTTGTTGAAACATGCCTTTGACACCTTTCCCTGCAAATCAATAAGATAAAGGTCAGACTCATATAACTTCTTTTTTATGCAGGTACACAACCATATATGTGTTTGTGCATGGAGTGAAAAAGAACAACTAAACGGCCCAACAATATGCATGGTGGAAGAATTCTACATCCTCTACAGATTTCAACTCATTTCTATGCATTCTTTAGCGAGTCAACAATATATCTTCAGATTTCAAAAAACTGCAAAGTGTTTGCTAGTTCCATTTTTAACATAATTGAAGCAGCCATGTTTTGCAGACTACTTAAACAGCAAATTTAGATAGACTTAAAATGTATCTTATGCTCTCTGATGTTAGTATGTATTCTTAGTGTGCACATAACCAGAAAAAATGAAGAAAGATGCATTGTGTTATTCAGAGAAGAGAACCAAATAAATAAATCGAAAAAAGAGACAATTGATGGTGTGAACTTACTTTCAAGATTTTGAAGAAGTGTCCTCAATTGTTCACACTCCTCTTCTTGGCGTTTCGCTTGTTCTGAAACAGCAGTAGCAGATGAAGAAGGCTGGATATGAATTTTTTTTCTTTCCCAGTGAAAAAGGAACACAAGAATTGCAATTAACTAACTAATCATATGTAATAATGTCACATTAATATTTGTTATCATTTAAGAAGGAAAGCCATGGAAATGTGCTAGGTCCCACTTAGCCAATTAACAAAATTAGACGATAATGACAATGAATATCCAGGGAAGTGAAGCAACACAATAGATATATTGTAAAGATGTCCATATAAAAAGTTTCTGATTTGGTTTCCCTCCTAACAAAGAGTACACCTTCCACTCCTAATAAATTAGTGAAACGGACTTTGATGTTTCTCTTAACCGCAAAAATTTCACTGATGATGAGAATTGATTAAAACTGTTGCAGTTGTTCCAACAAATAGTTGGATTTAACCTGGGCGAAACTTTGATCCTCCTTACTAACAAAATAACTCTACCTGGTGATTGAGACACCATCTGATCTTGTGGGCAAATATTAAAGGTCCACTTAGTATTCATCACTTTGCAATCACATTTTAAGAACTAAAAAGTAACATTTTTCTTAACCCTCTTTTTTGTTTGAGGTTGATGATTTTCACTCCTTTCATTGCCTAAAATCAAGTAGGGTTTGTAGAAATGTAAGATCTGTTTACTTTGAATGGAGGCAACTACCTTCATGCATTTTGCACATCCGCGGAATACAAAAGGTTTTTATGATCGACGAGATGTTCATTTGCTACACACGAGTGTGGCCTTTGAATAAACAATTCAACCGGTGATATTCTCGGAGCACTTTTGCAAAGCATTAATAAGGGTAGCTTTAAAAAAACAAGATTAAATTTTTTCATTTGTTAAGAAAAGGTGAAACTTGATATAGGGCCTTCTGACAAAGACAAGAAGAATTTAATATGAAGCCGAACAACAAGAATAAAATTACTCTTTTTCAAAATGCCACATGTATATTTGTCAATATCATTATAAGGAAACTAACCAAAGGGCCTTTGGCCTAGCGGTATATGAGCTTTTGCCCTCCTAGGAGACCAGGGGTTCAAACCTCACCAAAGGTGAGGAGAGTGTGTGAGTTTATTTGTTGCATTTGCCGTATATAAATATTATATACTTCAAAGAAAAAAACTTTGTTGATTACACTTGAGAAAAACATTTAAAAAGAAAGCAGCTAAAGCATAATTATCTGATCAATCAGTAACCGCATCAAGAGAGATAACTTACCTTCCATAACCACAACTTTTTCCTCCTGCATACTTATCTGATTAATCAGTAACTGCATCTGGCTCGTGCAATGATTTTCCCCTTCCACCTGTTATGATCCAGTAGTTCACTAATTTTTTTGGAGGAATTATTACACAGCTAAGAGAATACATCAGATTTATATTACAAGACAATGGAAAGAAAACTTTTTACTAACATTTAACAATCCACATAGCTAATTTTTCTGTTCAAAGAAATCTTGTACTAACATTAACATTAACGCAAAAAATGATGGTTCTAAACAGGTAACATAGGAGACATATTTACTTCCCCCAGGAGTCTTTACAATTACATTCGGTAAAGGTAAAATCATCCAAAAAAGTGGACTCCTTTTTGAGACAGAGGTAGTACCACCATTGCACTTACCCAACACTGACAATGACGCCTACCCTCTTGTTTGGTCAAACGATGGAAAATAATCCATTTGGTAATCAATGATAAACATCTATACATATTATATATATTAATCTATTATTAACTTTTTTAACAAGAAGATATATTATCACTTTTTCCATGTCCATGGAAATTTATAGTAGGGCCAAATTTTCCCAATTCGTGGCCTACCATACAATCTATACCCATATGTAAAAGATCTGATGCAACCAAAAAATTAACTTTAAAAGTACCTTGTTCTACATGCCATCCAAACACAGAAAGTAGCATGATTGATGCGGGTGCAATAGACGAAGAAATGGATTTGTGTGCAACTGCATGTAGCAACACCGGGACGACACTTGAGGAGTAAGTCAAGACAGTTATATTCAATAAGGATTTGTCTTTTCTAAAAGATTAAGTTTCCTTTTTTCTTTAGTTGCCTAGTTTGATCAAGTCTTTTCCTAGAAGATTAGTTATTTCTTTCAAGTTTCCTTAGGTCAGTTGGTTTCTTTTAAGGGTTTGGCTTGCCTAAAAAAAACCCTTTAAGCTATTTTGTAAGGCACTTTACTTTGAATAAGAATTTCTGAATTTGAGTGAACTCAATTTCCTACACTTATCACGACAGGTAATGGCCTTTTGTGTGGCGTGTCAACCTTATCCTAAGTAAACCCTTAGGTAGCGGTTCCTCCTCAACTATTTTTCAAAACCTAACGATTTTTTAAACTAACGGTCTTTCAAAAGTAACGAGCCGTGTTACCCCCGTATCAATGATGCATTAACATTACCAATCATAACATCCTAACGTTGGATGTGCATTCAAGTTGAAACCAGTCCACTACTTTGTGCATTTACTTTGGAAGAACTCCTATAATTTGGTTATGACAGTTGATAATTGAAGATGATAGTGCATGTGCATTACCTCTTCTTCCTCATGTCTGTTCTACTTTAGAAAGACAGCTTCTTCATGCTTTGTGCATATCAGAACTCAAAACATGATAATAAAATCCTAGTTACACCCCTAAGTGGAAGCAATTTGCTAAACCATAATAATTTATAGTTATCCTGTCTTATCCTCTTCTTCCTCCTGTTTGATATTGTTAAAGGCAGTAGTTCTAGAATATTTGTACATACCAAAATTCAAAAATCTCATTAATAAAATCCTATTTAACACCCCTTCATGGAAGCAAATTGCTAACCATGAAATTCCATTTTCTGTTTGTGTTTCCTGCAACCAAGATTATGCATGTGTGATTATCGATCCTATAACCTAATTCCTACACAAGCCCACTAAATAAGACTTGTAGCACAAGCTTACACACTAATAATGCAAAATGGAGTTAATAATAAGCAATTTCCCACTATTGTTGTCAGCACTCGGCATAAAACATAAAAGAAAGCGGAGTCGAGAAAGTCAAATAGTCTATAGCATCCTAAAACCATAAAGCAGTTTATACAGGCACTACTAGTAGCAAATAATTTTTTTTGGAAAAAAGGACGGAACCCCGGAAAAACTTTAACCGATAAAATAAAATAGACCATGCAAGGGGAAACAGTATACGATATACTTACCGCAGCTGCAACTTTGTCGGCATACTCAGACTGTGCCTTAAACAACCTCACCTGATGTCATATTTAAAACAGAATAAGTTTAAAAGGTAAACTAACTTTTGACATGAAATCATTTGTCTGGGCATTGCAGCGCCTTCCACTGTGCTTGTAAATTAAAGAATCAAAATGACTTATAGGGTTCTACCCATGATAAGTGTTGGATAACTTCAATCTGCAGAATAAACCTCTAGCTAACCATTATATCAAATAAAGCTGTTTCCTTTGGGTTTTCCTTATTCTTGCAGGATTTCTAGACCATTAAGCATCACAAATTTAAAAAATACAAAATCGAAACCAATAAAAAGGACCAGCTACATATACTGGAGAAAATTAATTCATAGATTTTAGATAGTTGGAAACTCAATAGTAATACAAATTGAAATAACATGTATAATGAATCCAAAAGTGCAAGTAATGGCTGTACTTAACCTGCGTATAGATGAATACGATTGCAGCAAGAAGAAAAAGATATCTGAGGCCGCCAGACCATCTCCACATCATTCTTAGTTGTCTTTGTGTTTTTTGGATCAAAAGCTTCAGAACAGCATATGAACTTAAAGCCTCGATCTCTCTCTTATAATCGAAAATCACTACTTTCTGAATCTGAATCCTCTGTTCTTCTGCTTCTTTAGCTCAATCTGAATCCGATCATAACATTCTTTTTTAAATAACTCTCCAACTGAATTGTCAACCTTGTGGTCAACCGGTTCGTCTATGACTTCAAACGACTCCGGGTTATGTCTGAACAGATCCCGATTGCTTAACAATCTCTGTTTTGTTTTTCCACCACTACTCGGCCATTTGTTAGCTTGAATCCTTGATAAAGTTGGGGACTATCTCTAAACCCTAATTGTTCGAATGTTGATTGTAGTGTGATTCATCTGATGCACATTTCTTCTGGATTATATTTGAATCCTTTGATTTATATTTTGTAGAAGTAAATTACAGATTTAGTCCCCATGGTTAAATGAAAATTATGCATTAGGTCCCTAATTTTGGAGAATAATTTAATAGGTTATATATAAATCCTGACATGATTTTAGAAGTAAGGTCTCTCATTTTGAGGAAATCTATACACCTTTGGCACCTAGACACCGTGGGACAAACTTAGGGGTTGTTTGTTTACCTCTTAATGGTTCCATTAAAAAGCAAGCTCTAAATCGTTAAGAGGTAAATTTTGTTTGGCAAAAAAAAATGTTGTATCATGACCTTCTCTTAACCATTAAGAGTCCTGATTTCATTATGAACAATTAGCAAACAACCATATTTCATTTTACACTATATCATAAATACCTCTTAATCATTCAGACCACTTAATCATTCTGCACTAAAGAATTCAGCAACTGCCAAACAACCCCTTATGCTTATCTAACTTTACTTTAGTTAGAGGAGAGATGTTGGAGTCTTACATCACTTAGACTTATACATTACTTTATCCGTCTCAAAATAAATGTCCACAATGAAAAAAGTATACAGTTTAGGAGTGTATAATTATTACACTATTTAGTTAACCAAGGTACAATTTTACCCTTAATTATAGACAGAAAAATTTATCCATCACATAATTAAGGGTAGAATGGGAAACTGAAAATTTACTTTTGAAAGTGGACACTTATTTTGGGACAAACAAAAATAGTAATGTAGAAACTTATTTTGGGACGGAAGGAGTATTACTTTAATACATGTTAGAACCTTTGTTCTTTCTACAATGGCTCCTTTGAAGAGTAATCTAAATATTGTTCCACATATTTTCACAAAGATAGTGTATAAAAATGTATACTTAAATTAGATTGGCATTTTTAAGATATGCAAATGGAACGAATACCAATCATAGTGATAGTATAGGTCCTAAATGGGATTAGATGACTTCACACTAAGAAACGTTTGTAGAAGGGAGATTGAATACAAACACATAAATTTTGAATTTTTAGTTTTGTTATTGATAAAACCAAACTTAATCAAAAAAACTACATATTGTATGAAATAAGGTAAGGTAAAATTTAACTTGACAAGCTATTTGAACGATTATTGTAATCAAAGATCACAAAGAAATTCAGAAAGTATTTTTCTCACTAAGATTACTATTATCACAAAGAACACTCGCCGAAAGTTATTTATCTAAGATTTTTGTATGCTCACTTACTTCGAATGAATATCAAACATGGTATTAATGCTTTATAGGTGTTACAGTTAATGCTCTTTACCAACTCTATACATGTGTCACTTTCTGTTTCACTAAGGTAGTGAGTGTCCTATTAAGTCAAATCACCCATACATGATACATGGATTGAACAATATACCTTTCTTGATGATAACCAAAGTAAAGTGAGTAGACACCTTACTTTTTACTAAGACAAGGTACAGTCAATAAACTCAATCATATGGGGAGAGTAAGTAGAAACTTCTTCAATAAGCTTTTGTCTTCAATGTAAGAAGTATTTGCTAAACTTCTCAACGTTATCTTTGAATAGGGAACACTTAATTGCTTTCTTTAATAGTTAGGTAAACATTTGTTTAATGGTATTACATATTTCAACTATAATAACTTTTACTGTACTGTACATCTATTTCATTGTACAATACATGGGAATGAAAATAAAAAGTTAGCGTATAAGAAGATAACTCAATTTTGTTAAACGACTCAAAAAATACCATAAACTATAAATCATAAAAATAAAAATAGCCAACTTTCAAATTTTGTCTTTTTATACCAAAATGACAAGAATGCCTCTAGCTTAATTTATTTTGTGTTTAAGAAATATGAAAGTAAATTTTATTGATTTAGGAAGGAAGCGCAACAACATTAAGGCTTGTTTGTTATTAAAAAGAAGTACTCAATAACCTCTTAACTCTTACCGAATAAGAGGTTGAGGATGTCAGAGCATTTGTTTTTCTTTCATGATAAGAGCTTGTAAGCTCTTACCGTGCTTTGAAATGATAAGTGATAAAATCACCTCTTATTTAGCTCTAATCGTTATCCATCTCCCTCAATAACAATCATATTCCTTCTCAATTGCTCCCACGAACTCGAGAGTCAATCTGTTGGATAAACTCCGTCCATCTAATAAACTCTTACTTGCTTTATCTTCGTCTCAAGCTCTCCCATAAAATATGCAGCTCTCAATCAAATCCCATCACCTGTTTGGGTAAAATTTCACAAGTCATGACTGACACAAGAAGACCAAACGTTTCCAATCTTAAGACAACTCTTGTATTAAGATAAGGTCCTGAAGACCACATACACCGATGACTCTGGTCGCCACTTATGGTGAAGATCGTAAATTTCTCACGACTTACGACCAAAAATCCCTCGTTGTCAAATATCTCATGACCTTCATAGAATATATGACGACCATGACTCATTTATTATCAACGAACGTTTCTTTTTTTGTCTCTTTATTTCAGGTTAAAAGCACATTTATGGACAAACGTTCATAACGGACAATCATCATCAAGATCATTAAATATGAAGACCGTTAGATCATTTATGGCGTCTCGAGCTATATATACAAGCCATGCTGAGCTCAAAGGAGGACATCAGACATCTTGAACATACAGCCTTGAAGTATACGAAGAATACTCTGACTACTTTTCTCTCAAGCAAGAACTCTCAACGAAGTGCTTCACTTCGCGACTGATTAGACAATCCTACGATTTGTTTATCTTTTACTTATAATATTTTCAATTGTACTCTCGAACGCTCCTTCTAAAGGACGACATCCCTGTTTGATATCCATAGTGCATTGACGATCTCTGCTATCGTCCCCTCGACGGGGTTTTCTGCATCACCAATCTCTTGTGTTATTTCCTTTATTTACTTATTGTCGCACAATTTGTCGCACAATTTGTCGCTTGATTCTTACTTTAGTTGTTAAAAACTCCACACCGACCTTAAGTCATCCTTTGGACAATTTTTGGCATTCACAGATTGGTGTCCACCATGGGGCTCCAGCTACAGTAAAATCTTCGACAAAGAGTGCATCTTACTAACGATTTCCTTGAAGTTTCTTTGATTGAAAGGATACAAGGAGCTCAACACAATGCCATTGCTCAAATGTGCATGGAACTCGAAGTTGCTCGTAATTCCATCAATGCGCTAGATGAACAAAATCGCAAAGTAGTCGAGGAAATTGCACTATTGAGGAATCAAAGCACTGAAAATCCATTTTGACCTCAATTTGGTCCAAGACCACCTTTTAACATGTCTTTTGCAGGTTCCCAACCTCCATTGCCTCTATATCCCAGGCCGACGCAGGGTGTAGGCGCCACAACTTACACTATCCCGACACTACCTATGTCATCGACAGTGTTTCCCTCTATTCCCATTTCGTCAGTGCACATGTCGATCAATGGCGAAGCTGCTGAGTCATCACATCGCAATGAATTCTTCACGATGGTCGGCATAACGTCTCAAGACTCGGGATTTGTACCAGCACCACTCCCAACATCCGATGGAGTCAATTTCGACGATCCAGTTGCACGACGACCAAAATTATTGGAAGATCAGAATGAAAATATGTTGTCGTTACTTTCCAAGCTTCCTAGAGCTGCTGTACGGTCGACGTCGAACCTCGTACCAGATTTCAAGCATCGCCTTTTGTCGACGAAATAGCCATGGTCGACGTCCCGAAAAAGTATAGCTTTCCGACGTTCACCCCAAAGTATTCTGGAGTGACTGATTCGATGGAACATATCGCACAATATAAGCAATTGATGTGGACTATGTCGATCCCCCACCAATATCAAGAAGTGTGCATGTGTAAGAGTTTCAGTGCGACTCTCACGGGTGCTGCTGTAACACCCTCAAATTTGGAAAGAGCAACTAATTAAAAATTTAGATATACCTCAAATTAAATTCTATAATTAATCTCCACAATTAAAACTCAAGTCTTATACAAAGACTAAATCGAGGTCGGGTGTTACTAAACCCAAGCCAAGTTGTTATTCCCAAAGTGCGGAAGACTTCACCCAAACTACTCTCTCTTGTGTATATAACTTAGCACTCGTCTCTTCACAGAGCCGCTAGAACCATACCCCAATCGGAACCTAATGCACATGCCGACAAATAAAAAGGTTAGGCTAATTCCTAGTGAGTTCAAGAGTTTTCAACATGGTTATAAAAATCGTTAAACGGAAATAATGCAACTTAAATCATGATCCTTCAAAATGAATTACTTTAAATATGAGAACGACCCGTTTTCTAATAATATGCATTTTATAGATGAACGCCTCAACGCCAAAACATTCTTTCATGAAGTAATGCAACCCAACACTTCCTCAAAACATGAATAGAAATTGAACTCCTAATTTATAAAAACCCGGATACAACCTTATTTCCCGAAACGCCCAAAACACGGGTGGGGCATAATACACAACCCATAAATCATGAATAAAATCCATATATATAAAACTTCACCGAAAACATGGATAATAAAATAATAAAATTTAATACCCAAATAACACCTTCCGGTGACGGGGGAGACCCGATTCCATTGTACGTGTCGGAACACAAAATTAAGCCACATAACCATGTTGTCGAACTACACCTCAGATCGTGACTATATTGCCTGCTTTAAAAAGCTACACCTCCAGTCGGACTTTATTTCAAGTCCCAAATTACACTATAGCCCCCATTGCCTACTCTGCCGAGCTACACCTCCAGGATACACGATCTTATTTCCTGTCCGTTCTCTAGTGGAGTTTCATCCTCAGGGTACTCATTTTACCCCTAGTGCCTACTCCCTAGCATTCAAGATAGGAGTCTCAGCTCTTTACTTGATAACTTATGATGTCTAACCCTCGTGCACAAGAATTAGAACATCAAAACCACAAATCTCCACGGTCCCGGAGTACAACCATTAAGGGTTCATCTCCATAAGACTGGGACAACAACAATGCCAACACGACATATTTCTCAATGTCAGAATATCAAGACTCCTCACCATTAAATACGACTGACTTACATGCCTACGGATCCATTGCATTACAGTCTAAAAATACATGACTCCAAATGAATGACACACACACTCAAAACATGTATTCTCCAAAATAAAGTGCAGTAAATGCAACTCACACCCAAAGTGCCCCAATAAGTTATTTGTGTGTCCCTGAAATCAAGATTCTAATTGCAAAAACAAATCAAACAAACAAGATTTACAAACCTGTTTATCAAATTCAATTCAAGAATCAACCGTTTACAACTTTCTCTCACTACAGATCTCTTTCTCTCTCTACAAATCTGTTTTTTTAAAACTGAACTCAAACTCTAGCCATCTATCTATTAAACAACAAATAAAAGTATTTATACCCACAATCTAAAACAAGGAAACAAAGAAATACAACATGTTGACTTTGACTTTTATTAACATTTAGACTTTAACTTTTAAATAGAGTTTGACTTTCCAACTTTGACTTCTTGTACTTTGACCTTCAGTCTTCATGATCTTGTATCCAACATATTTATGCTCTAACAATATCCCCTTTGGATTCAAGATCATCTTTGAAAGATTTAGCAAATCAATCTTCCCCCTTTGATTGCATTGAAGAACTTTAAATCTCCCCTTTAAGCTCAATCTAAGTACAATCTTCCTCTTTTGGTTGATCTTTAACTTTAATCTCCCCAAAGTCTATCTTCAAGAAATACCAACAATCTCTCCCAAAGATGGTAGAAACATTCTTTAATAATCTCTCAAAATTATCACACAACTCTTTCAGACTTCGGAAAGAAATTATCTTCAGATTTAGCTCGACTTGCTTCAGCAAATAATCTTCAAAGAAAAATTTCAGAAAATCAACACATCTTCACACATCTTTGACTTTGCTTGAACAACCTTTCAAACTTTCAAACTTTGAACTTTATCAACTTCAACACTTTATTTTTGAAATTTCTAATCCGAACATTTCTGTAATTCATCTCCCCCTTTTTGATGAAACGAGCATCGATATCATCAAAACTTTCATCAAGAAATGTCTTTAACCATTCTGATTTGTCTAAAAGCCTTTGATTTGTTGCCAATTCGAACAAAGTATTCATCCAGATCTTTGCAAATCTAGACAAAATAGGAATGTAACACCTGAATCAACAAATGAATCAGTTAATGTGCCTGTCAGTAACACTAAGTCACTGTGTGTAACGGATACACATTGGAAAGAAGCTTTTGATGTTCACTCCCCTAGGGCTTCCATCCAATCATCGAAACACCACAAATGAAATTTCTATTAATGTTATGACAAGAAAACAAATTCCTTGTGTGTTCGTGCAAGTGTAGAAAGAATTAAGCACTTGATGATTGCTTTTAATAAGGCTCAACATTGTGTAAACCACTGAGACAACAGTAGATAAACACAGACTCAATGTGCATGATTGAAGTGCGAAGGTGGGGTAGACTTCCTTCTTTTTCAATATCCAAATTTTCCAAATGAAACTAGATAGATAATGTGCTGCGTCCCCAGAAAAATATGAAACATTTTCTTTTTGAGAAGCAAATGAGTGGCTGGTGGGGTTTTAACAAGAGTTGGCATGGGCTAGTTATTTATTTCAATAATGTCCACGAAGAATTGTGAAACATTAGTAATGTGGCGGCCCGACTCAGAAAGTAGTAGGTGCAGAGTTTGATATTCTTTTACTCTGTTCTCACACCTTCTTTCTTTTAATCATTAAGCTCACATCTAACCAAACTCTCTTTTCCATTTTACCTCAACGCACAACCCACACTCATTTCTTTTCGACTCCTCACACACAATCACTATGGATTAACTTCGTGGGTAGGAGACACTGGTAATCATGAATCCATAGAAGTTTTCATTTAAGTCCTAGCACAAAGAACCCATATATTCCTATGAAGCATATGTTGCTCAAAATAGTTTAACTTGAACAGTTAAAGCTCAAATACAAGTCAGATGTATATATGCTCAGAATATAATCATGAAGATATGAGCATTTTTAAACATGAAAGTATTTTCAAACAAGTATATTGAATGAATAGATAAGAATGCAAAAGACTTGTTTAAAAATCTGACATTGTATGAAAATGATCAAAATCAAATGATATAGCAATTAAGGCTTAAGGTCAAGAATAATGGATATTGTCTATACAAAACAAAATATAGACATTCTTGAAATGAACGTTTCGAAATGAAATGACGCTAAAAAATTAATTGAAATACAAGTGGGGTATCTTACCATCGAAAAATATGTTTCAAATATGAGACATGGTAAGAACATATTGAATAAAAATTCAAACCGATGTGTGTGAATACTTGAAAGTATATAGAAAAGACAATACACAAGTATTTATCTTTGGAAACACACGGTTTGTAATCATGTAAGCACAAACAAATCTTGAAAAAACATTTAAACATCACACTTCCAATTCATGAAATCTGTTGAAGAAGCGAGAAGTGGTTTGAACATTTAAGAACATGTTTTTCTATGATTGAAAGTTGTCCTTCTTTCAACCATATATGAGATTAAGATAAGAAATTAACCTTTCTATGCAGTCTTAAATCTCATGAAGTCAGCTGAAGTTATAAAGATAAGATCTTTATAGATTCTCTCATCTGCAAAAGTCTTCAAAATCATGCCAAAGCAACTTTATTCACAAAAATTTATTCAAAATTAAAAGACATAAAGCAGTAAAACGTTGAATGTACGAGTTCTGATCAGAAGTAATCAGAAATCATCACCTTTACTCCCCCTGAAATTATGCATCAGAAAAATTATCAGTGTAAAAGATATGTATTAACTCCCCCTCAAATGTAGAACATCATTTCTGTCAGATGCATAAAGTTTCAGACAAATATATATATACTCCCTCTTGAATATTGATTTCCTCAGATATGTATGTAGGAGTACATTATCATTCAGATCAGGAGTAAAATCTTTTGATCATTGAAGTGCGGGTCTCGAACTGTTGTATTCAAGAGCCATAAGTCTCTTACTCAACCTTGACTTGACTTTCCTGTAACACAGATTCATCCTTTTTCTTTGGTATCCATTTGTATTTGGATTCAACAGTGTTAGCACATGATTTTGACACCCATTTAGACTTGGGTCCACTTTTCTTTTGAAAACCATATGAAGAATTAGAACGATAAGAATATACATAATATGTCCCAAACCAAACATCAGAATATTTCTGAGAAGCATAATCATGTCTATCATAATTGGAAAACTTTCTAGTAGACAAAGATAACTGGAATAATTGATGTCTTGAATATTTCTTGTAAGAATTTACATGTTTTGTTTTAGAATTAGCAACATCCACAATTATATCATCTTTACTAGTAGTATTCTTATTACAATCAACACTAGAAAATGATTTAGCATTCTCATCTTTCTTCTGCTTTGGTTGCCACTCAAACTTAACTCCATGCCTTTTCCTTTTCACATTTGAAAAATTTGAAACTTCAGAGTTAGAACGGTGAGAATCAAACAAATGCTTCTTCTTTGACTTACCCGTGGTGATCTGTTTCTGTGAATGCCTAGATTTCTTCTTCTTACCTTTGGCAACTTTGGTTTTCACAGAAACTGCTTTATCAACTATCGTTGATGTTTCACCTTTGTAGTACACACTTGGTAATCCAAAAGAATTAACAACAAAAGATGAATGATCAAGAAGTTTAGAATTAAAATCAAATTGAGTAATACATTCATCTAAATCACCATCGGAGTTTTAAAAATCAAACCCATCATTAAGTAAACTAGACATATCATCAGAATTTGAAGCTTTAGAAGAATTAGAAAAATCAGAATTTTTCAACACAGTTAAAAACACATTTTGTTCTAAATCCATCAAAATTCTTTCTTCTGTTAGAGTATTCTCAAGTTCAGAAATTTTATTTTCTAATACGAGAGGAGGAATGTAAATTTTACCTTTGATAGGCTTTGCCTCTAACTCTTTTGAGGAATAACTCTCAAAATAGTCATCTGAAAGAAATTTTGATTTATCAGAACTATAACTACTATTCAACTTCTCATAACGAAATGGAAGTTGAACTTTAGTTGTGTTCTTTCTTTTCTCATATTCCTTAGCTTCATCTTCTTCAGATAGTTTGTCCACTCAACATGAAGATCAGGGTATCTTGATGCTAGACTTAAAAATTTAAAATCATAAAGTGCAGGCACTTCAGATATACCCTTTTTAAGATAGTGTGGATTCTCATAACCGAGTCCCCAACACTCTTTGTTCTCTTTGGTTTGTTTAGATAAATAGTTTGTTCAGTTTGACCCAATGTGTATAATTTTCCTTCCAAAGCATTCACTTTTTCAAGTAAAGATTTGTTTTCTTTTGAAAGCGAAGAACGCATTTTAGTAAGTTCTTTTGAATCAAACTCACACAGTTTATATTGTGAAGTTGTTTCAGCTAACTCTTTAAGAATTAGAGTCTTTTCTTTAGCACTAGTATCAATATTTTTATGTAAAGTCTCAATCAATACTTTCTTCTAAGCAATATCCTCGCTAAGTTTCTGTATTGATTGGTTTTTGTCTTTATTGATATCTCTTTTACGCTTAAGCTTTGACTCTAACTTTTGAAGTCTAATCATCATGACATTTATTTGATTTATAAAATTCGATTCAGTCATATCACATACCTCTTCATTCTCTTCATCACATTCTGAATCTGCTTCATCTTCAGTAACAGTCTTTCCCATAAGACAGATTTGAGCAGTCTCTTCTTTCTCAACTTCTTCATCCGAATGATCAAGCCAGAACTCATCCTCTGCCATTAATGCTTTTCCAGCCTCTTGTTTCTTGGCTAGAAGCATCTTGTTCTTGTAGTACTCGAAGTTTCTGACTTTGGGCTTTCTACAGTTCTTAGCAAAATGACCTAGTTTGCCACAGTTGTAGCACTTTGTAGGTTCTGGCTGTTTCTTCTCTTCAACAGGCTTCTTCTCTTCCATTCTCTTTCCTTCAATTCTCTCCTTGTGCTCATAGTTCTTAGACCCAGAAGAGTACCTCTGACTGTTTGAGCTAGGCTTTTTGTAAAACTTTTTTTGAAAAGCTTTTGTCAACATCAACATGGCATGCTTCAAACTTTCACAGTCATCTGAATCAGAGTTATCTCACTCTATACCTTTTCTGATTCAGAAAGTATGACTTTCTTTTTCTTCTTAAGGCTCACACTCTTCTTTTTCACAACTAGAGCAACTGGATCAACAACTACCTTCTCATCCTTTTTCTTTTCACCCATAATCTCATCAACCTCTTCTTCATTTTGTCTAAGAGTTTCATAGACTTTATGGAGTGGTATTTCATTCAAGTCCTTCATTTGCTTCATTTTCATAGTAAATCTCTTCCACTCAGGCTGCAAGATACTAAGGAACTTGACATTAAGCTCAATTTGTGACTTATTCACTTTATTCTTGCTGAGTTCGTTCAACAAAGTCACAAATTGGTCATAAGTAGCCTCCAGTGATTCACCCTCCTTAGCCTTGAACTCTTCATAGTTATTAAGGCAGTTGGATATTTTGAGTTGGTTCCCAACTTTTGATCCAAGCATCATCTTTTCCAGTTGATCCCACATTTGCTTTCCGGTAGCATTGTAACTGTCAATCTTAACATATATCTCGTTTGGTATGCCTTGAAAAATGAAAGACTTTGCCAATTTATCAGCTCTTGCTCTATCTTTCTCCTCATCAGTGAATTCATTAAATTTCAGTTGATATTCTATCTGCTCATTTCCAACAGTACGGGTCGTTGTTGGAATTGGCATAACTCCTTCCTCCAAAGATATCTTGATAAGTTCACCCAATGCATGTCTATCTATGAAGTCCATGAACCTATCTTTCCATTGCTCATACTCTCCCTTGAAGAGTACTGGTGGCTTTGTGTCAGTTCCAATAGCGAGAGCTTCTCGTGATGTCATCCTGTTTAAAAAAAATATGCAATAAGAAACTTGAAATTGACCGTTAGTCCAAATGAAATCACAAAAAAAAATCTTGAAATAGGAATTCAGGAATTTTGATCACAACCAGAACTATGTCCCCCTCCGCAGACTTAGCACGGGGGTCCCACTACCCGGTTAGCGTGTGGGGTCAAGGGGCAACGCCCTTGCGGGGGTATGGGGGCAGCGCCCCTAGAGAATTTTTTTTTGACATTTAGAGGCCATGTTACAGTTTTGAAAATTTTGTCTAAAGTATAGAAACTTGCAGATCACAGAAAAAAATTGCTTGAAACTCGCAGACGCCTAAACTCGCAAACCACTATTCAAAGAGAACTCGCAGGCTTAGGCGTGCGTGTTTGTGAAACTCGCAAGCAAAGGGTTGCGCGTTTTGACAAACTCGCAGACCGAAAGAATCGCTGAAACTCGTAGATAGAGGCGTGCGCGTTTCCTGAACTCGCAAATGCCTACTAGCGCGTTTCCTGAACTCGCAGACTAAACTCGCAAGATAAAACTCGCAATGGTTGCTGTTAGATCTGATTTTATAGTAATCATTGTATTTATTTCCTTTATCTTTCAGTACTTTTAGTTCTTTTCTGTCTTGTAAGTGCCTTGTGGTATATAAGTCCCCTTGGATTGTTTGGTTGTAAGAACTTTCACACTTTTGAATACAAGTTACTGTTACATTCAAGCGCACTTTTCTCTCTCTAGATTCTCTCTCTACAGATCTTGTGATCTTGGCTTATCAATTGGTATCAGAGCCTTCAAGATCTTGAGAGAATTGAGATTAGTGTATAATTGTTTCTGATTTGGTTTGTTAATTCGAAAAATTTGATCGATTTTTGTTGTGTTTTCAAGAAAAATCTCATTTTCTGGATTTTCACCAATTTCAGACATTTTTGTGATCAAATTGCTATGAAATTGATGTTATTAGATGTATTTTGGATAATCGATCTAGGTTGTTTCTTGTTGATTTGCATAAAAACGTGATTTGGTGCTTCGATTTTGAATTTGTATATGTTCTGAAAATGTCGAGTTCTGTGGTCTGTTCTATTTGAATTTTTGAGATTTGGAGTGTTTTGATCGAATTTGTTAATAGAATTGTATTAAAAACTTGTTTTCGATCGATTGTGTGTAATGTGTTTGGGTTTAATATCATTGATATGATTGATATTGCAGATTTATCATCGAGTGTAAGTATGCGTGTGATTCAAGTAGTATGCGGGTCATTCATCCTATTGTGCGTGTGATTCATATGTTGTGCGGGTTCATATAAAAGTTTGCATGTTAGTCATAGATTTTGAAGTATGCGTGTGATTCATTAAGTATGCGGGTTATTCATATTCATATTATAAGTATGCGCCTCCATCATATATTCATTGTATAACTAACTTTTGGGTGTTAGTGTTTGTCTCAGGTTATCGGGTATATCTTGGAAACGCACTCTCTTGCGTATCTGTCAACACACGCAGATCATCAAGTGCCTGTCACTCTGAACACGCATTGCTTCAAGTGCGTGTCACCCTGAACACGCATTGCTTCAAGTGCGTGTCACCCTGAACACGCATTGCTTCAAGTGTGTGTCACTCTGAACACACATTGCTTCAAGTGCGTGTCACTCTGAACAAGCAAAGCTTCAAGTGCGTGTCACTCTGAACACGCAAAGCTTCAAGTGCGTGCCTCATTGAACACGCATAGTCCTATTCAGTGTACGCTTCTTCTATCACCCGGATAGTTCTTGTTTCCGTATCATCAAGGACCCGAATAGTTTCTTTTGTGATACAAGACAGAAACGCATACCTTGGGTGTTCGGGTCTTCAAGACTTGGTTATTTTTTCTGAATATCAGATTTCATCAAAATGTCTCTACAAGCTCAACTTTACAAGAATGATCTCATGATGTCATTGGGGTCTGATACTCGTCCACCTGTGCTAATAAATGAGAACGAATTTGAACAATGGCAGGACCGGTTTATTAATTTCATCGAAAGGCAACCAAATGGGGAAAATATGATGAAAGCTTTGACTGAAGGTCCCATGGTCAGGCCAATGAAAGTGATACCAGCTGTTGGAAACACTCCAACCACTAATGTAGAAAAAGCCCTGAGAGAATATGAGGCTGATGGACTTCTAAGATACCAAGCTGACAATCAAGCCAAGTCGAATTTGATTCTTGCTCTACCGAATTCCATCTATAATAGAATTGATTGTTTCAAACATAATCCTATGCTGATGTGGACACAACTGGAGAAAATCATGCTTGTTACTGCAATGTCTACCCAACTTCGTCAGACAAGATACATGAACAACTTTGAAGAGTTCAAGGCTAAGGATGGGGAAAGTCTGAAAAGTGTCTTCGACAGGTTTTGGACTGTTATTAATGATCTGTATAAGATCAAGGTAACAAAGAATGAGCTGGAGACAAATCTGAAGTTTCTTAATGCACTCAAACCTGAATGGGAAAAATCCTGTCATCGGATGAGGAATGATCCCAGAATTTCCAAAATGCCCATCCAAGAAATGTTTGAAATTCTGATGTCTGATGAAGCCATGGTACTGAAGAAGAAAGCTAAGCTGGATAAGCAGAATCCAAAGACTGTGGATCCAATCGCTCTTTTAGCTAGCCAAATGGCTGAGTAAGCCTTGACTGAGTCTGCTTATGACGGGTTAACAGATGACGATGGCAAAGCATTGGAAAAAGCCATTATTCTTCTAAGTCAACACTATCAAAAGAAATATGAGAAACGGTCAGGTTCAAACAATCTTCGTTTCTCTTCTGGATCGAAGAAGATAGAACCCGATACTACATCAAAGCCTTTCTTTCCCAAATATGAGCATGCTACTGCAGCTGAACCAAAGAAAGAAGATAAGAAGGTTGTGACTTGCTACAACTGTGGCAAACCCGGGCATATTTCAAAGGAGTGCAGAACGAAGATTGTGAAATATGTTGATTTCTATAAGAAGAAATTAGCTTTGGCTGAGAAAAAAGCTAGTGGAACAATTCTGTTGGCTGAGGAGGAATACTGGTTAGACCACTCAGACAATGAAGCTGATAATGAAGAGACTGCTGCTATGTGTTTTATTGGAGACGACAACAGTGATGATGAGGATGAGGAGACTTCAACTGATGAATCTGAGGTACCATCTGAGTTTGATTTTAATTTCATTTCATCGCAAATGAATGTCATTACAAAGGCTTTACATGACTTTCGTTCAAAGCTTCTATCCGAAAAACGCGAAAATCAAGAAAAGTCTGTTCAAATTGAAAAATTGAAGATTTCTCTGAGAGATGAAAAAGCTATTTTAAAGTTTACAAAAGAGAAATTTCAAGAAAGAATAGAAGATTTAGAAATTAAAAAACAGACTTCTCATGATTCTTTGTCTGAATTGTCAATTTTAAATCAAGAGTTTTCAGATAAAATAATTGAATTAGAAGAAAAGCTTTATAAACAAAAACAAACTGAACAAACAATTCATATGCATAAACCAAGGAGCTATGAGTCGTTAAAAGAAAATTGGGGTCTTGGATTTAAAAATCCTCAATTTTTAAAGAAAGCTAAATTTGAGATTCCTAATTTTTATGATTACGAATGTCTTGGTATTTCACAATATGGTTCTCAATATAAACCTCTTTGGACAAGTGCTAAAGAAACTACAATTGAGGAAGATCAAAAACGGATAAACAACAAGAGAATGGAAGTTCCTTTCGTTTACACTCAAGAAAATGCAAAATATTTTCCTGAGAAAATAAAGAAGAGAAGACAAAAGTTAAACATTGTTTCTTCTACTAAATCTTCTAGATCGAATGACTTCTTTGATTTAAATACATCTAATCCTAATAAGGACAATATATCTCCAGTACCTTATGATACTAAGAGATATATACCTCCATTAGTATTAGAATGCCAAATCTTTGATCTAGAAGAACAAATGGAAGAACAAGAGATTTTGAGAAAAATTGAAAACGATGTCATTTTTTCTTTTATGACATCAAGTTTTAAAGAAAATTATTCTGGTCTTCTCAAATCTTCCATCAATTTGTGTTCATCTGATGTTTCTTGCTCTAAGGTTTGTCCAAATCAATTAACTGATCAGTTTGGTTTTATTGATAAATCTTCTTCTTCTAAGTCAAATATTATATCTGAAATTATTGATGACACTTTTACGTTAAATAATCATTTCTACAAAACAAAGCGTAAAAGAAGAAGGTCAAAGAAGAAAAAGAAGAAAGAGTTTGATATTTCTGAAAATTCTAACTTTTCTGATTCCTCTATTTCAGATAGGCCTTTGAAGAAGTCTGTGAAGTCTGTTTGGCTAAAGAAACAGAGATCTGAAGAATTTGTTTCTGTAGAGGATAAATGTGTAGATTTTCTTTGTAAACAAGACTCATTTGCCTTTTGTAATAAAACTACAAAATATTCTGTAGAGCAAATGTTTCAAATTTCGAAGAATATCTCATATTGTCTCTCTAGTTCTGATTCTGATGATTGTGTTTCTTCATTAATATGTGATGATGTTCATGCTTTATTTGATCAGTCTCAGATTTTTTGGAAAAATAAATGTTTGAAAAAGAAAAAGGAAAGGACTAACAAGAAGGGACCCATATTCATATGGGTACCTAAATCTGAGTGATTTTTGATTTTGCAGCTAAATCAATTATGGTATTTGGATTCGGGGTGGTCCAAACACATGACTGACAACAAATCTTTGCTTTCAAATTTTAAAGAAAAATGTTGCGGTCGTGTCAAATTTGGAAACTGCGAGACGACTCCCATTCTTGGTTATGGTGATCTTGTTCAAGGTAATATAACTGTCAAAAGAGTAAGCTATGTTGAAGGTTTAAGTCACAATCTATTCAGCATCGGAAAGTTCTGCGATAAAGTTCTTGAAGTCAGTTTCAAGTCTAAAAGAGTTGCTGTAAAGAATAATAGTGGCATGGACTTACTTGTTGGAAAGAGACGATCAAATCTTTATACCATTAATCTTTCCGAAGTAAAGGTTCCATCAGATATTTGTCTTCTATCAAAAGCCTCTATTCATGAAAGCTGGGTGTGGCACCGACGACTAGCTCATCTCAATTTCAAATATATGGATCGCTTGGTCAAGAATGATTCTGTGAGAGGTATTCCAATCCTCCGTTTCCAGAAAGACCATCTCTGTCAGGACTGCAAGAAAGGAAAGATGAAGAAAGCATCTCATAAGCCTAAGCCTGAACATTGCACTGCGGACATCCTAGATCTAATTCATATTAATTTGTGCGGACCAATGAAGACAAAGAGTATTGGTAAGAAGAAATATGTTTTGGTTGTTGTTGATGATTACTCCAGATATACATGGGTGAAATTTCTCAAATCTAAAGACGAGACACCCGAAATTCTCATCAACCTCATCAAAACCATTCAGACAAATAAGCAAAAGCATGTCAAAGTTGTAAGATCAGATAATGGCACAGAATTCAAGAATTCAACTCTTCAAGCATTCTATGATGATCAAGGAATACAACAACAGTTTTCTGCTGCAAGAACACCGCAACAGAATGGGGTTGTTGAAAGACAAAACAGAACGCTTGTGGAAGCTGCTAGATCTATGCTTGCTTATTCAGGTCTTCCTTTGTCCCACTGGGCCGAAGCCATATCAACTGCCTGTCATACTCAAAACAGATCAATTATACACCGACGGTTCAACAAGACTCCATATGAATTGATGAACGGTATCAAACCCAACATCAAATATTTCAAGTCTTTCGGGTGTAAATGCTATGTTTTGAATGACAGAGATAATCTGAATAAATTTAGTCCAAAGGCAGAAGAAGGCGTTTTTCTGGGCTATTCTTCTAACTCTGCTGCTTACAGAGTCTTTCTCCTCTCTGCAAGAAAAGTGATAGAGTCTGTGAATGTCAAATTTGATGAAGCTGCCGATTTGGCTTTTGGACAACACAGTTCAGAACCCGCTATTACTGGAAACTCAGCTTCTGAACAAATTAGTTCAGAACCTGCACTTCAGTCGTCAAATCAGGATCCTTCTACTTCTCTGTCTAATCTTTCTGATCTTGATTTTCTGTTTGAAAATTTTTATGATGATGTTCCTAAACCAAACACTGATAATGTGCCAAATGTCTTGAATCAGGAATCTGTGAGTGCATCTAATCCTACTTCCGCTGCATCAATCTCTGAACCTAATGCTACTTCAATATCTCCTGAAATTCAAGACATACCTTCTGAACATCATCCGGATCAATTCATACATGAACCAGAAATTGCTGAAACTGTTCACGAGGAGTCTGTAGAAGATGAAGCTGTACCAGTAGAAAATGTTCAACAAGAAGTACAAGCTATGTCTGGTCAACAAGAGCCTGAATCTGATGTCATGGAAATACCTCCTCCTCCAGTTGAAACCATATCTGTGTCATCTTCTGACATTATTTCATCTGAAGATCCTCCTCATCAATTAGAAGTGGTTCAAAAAGTTATTGATCCTCTCCCTCATACAACAAAATGGACAAGGTCTCATCCAATCCATCAAATTATTGGGAATCCTCAAGCAAGTGTTTCTACTCGCTCCAGAACAGCTTCTTCCAACGAATGTTTGTACACTTGCTTCCTAAGCAAGATTGAACCTACCAAGGTATCTAAAGCGTTGGAAGACCCAGACTGGATTTTAGCAATGCAAGAGGAGCTCAATCAGTTTGACGCGCTAAAAGTTTGGAGACTTGTTCCACGACCAAAGGATAAAAGCATCATAGGAACCAAGTGGATATTCAAGAACAAAAAGGACCAAGATGGTATAGTTGTTCGCAACAAAGCCAGATTGGTAGCCAAAGGATATCGACAGCAAGAAGGGATTGACTACGACGAAACCTTTGCACCGGTTGCTAGATTAGAAGCTATCAGGATGTTTCTCGCGTTCGCGGCTTATCGAAACTTCACCGTATATCAAATGGATGTCAAGACTGCCTTCCTCAATGGTAAATTGAAAGAAGAAGTATTTGTATCTCAACCAGAGGGGTTTGTGGACAAAGATCATCCCGATTATGTATATTTACTCGATAAAGCTTTATACGGGTTGAAACAAGCACCTCGAGTATGGTACGATGAGCTGTCTGCCTTTTTGCTCAAATCCGACTTCACCAAAGGAACCATCGACACCACTTTGTTTATATATCGTTATAACTTGGATATCTGCTTAGTTCAAATTTATGTAGATGACATAATATTTGGTGCTACTAATCAATCTCTATGTACTTTGTTTTCTGATCTTATGACCTCCAGGTTTCAAATGAGCATGATGGGATAAATCAACTTCTTCCTCGGCTTACAAGTAAATCAGCTTCCAGATGGTATTTTTATCAACCAGTCGAAGTACATATTTGACCTTTTGAAGAAATTCAATTTGGACAAATCATCTTCGATTGGCACGCCCATGGCTCATGGAACAAAGATCGGACTTGATCCAGATGGAAAAGCTGTCGATGTCAAGACATATCGTGGGATGATCGGATCACTAATGTATCTGACAGCAAGTAGACCAGATATCATGTTTTCCACATGCCTTTGTGCCCGATTTCAAGCAAATCCTAAGGAATCACATCTACTAGCAGTCAAGCGCATATTCAGATATATCAAAGGAACTCCGTATTTAGGATTATGGTATCCTAAAAGTTCTGATTATAGTTTGATTGCTTACTCTGATGCAGATTATGGTGGTAATCAATTGGACAGGAAAAGTACTTCTGGTCATCTCCAATTTCTGGGTGACAGACTGATAAGCTGGGCGTCGAAAAAGCAAAACTGCGTGTCAATATCAACAGCCGAAGCTGAATACGTCGCTGCAGCTAGTTGCTGTGCTCAAGTGCTATGGATGAAAACGCAACTTCGTGATTACGGAATGCTATACAAGACGGTGCCAATATATTGTGATAGCAAGTCCGCGATTGCAATATCAGTCAATCCTGTCCAGCACACCAAGACCAAGCACATAGACATGAGATATCATTTTATAAAGCATCACGTGAAAGAAGGTACTATTGAATTATATTTTGTACCAACTGAATATCAACTTGCTGATATATTTACAAAAGCTTTGGATGAAAAACGTTTTAACTTTTTGCTTTCCAAAATTGGCATGTTGAACTTAAAAGTTTAAATCTTCACAAAATTTACTCTATAAAGTAAAATCTTTCAGATTTTCTTTCTTTTGAATAGAATGTGCTTCTAGGATCTTTTACAAGTCACTTTGTTTATATTAAAGTTTTATATGTTCAATATTCAAATCTTACAAACATCAAAAAGTCAGCAACATGCTTGACGCTTTAGATACTGCTTTAAAGATATGTAAGTCGGCATATTTATGGTTTACTTTGCATGAACATCCTAAGTGATCAGAATTGTAGATCGTAATGAAAATATGGGCTAAGCTATTCGATATAGATCTGAGTTATTGAGATGATTTTATTTTTAAGCATTTAAAATACAAAAATCCTTGAGTTTAAAAGTTTGTACCTGTGACCTTTCTGGTTTGGGAAAGTAAGTTCCGAGGGATGCTCGACATCTGGTCCCCTAAGGTCAATTGATCTGGGAGTGATCGAACAGAAATCCTTCTATAGAACCAGATCGAAAGTCATGTTTTACTGGTATGAATGGGTTTAGGATATGTCGATGTAGCCTTTCTGATTCGGGAAAGTAAGTTCCAAGGGGTGCTTGACACCTAGTCCCCTAAGGCCAACTGGTCTGGGAGCGGCTAACCCAAATCCTGCAATAGGGTCAGATAGAAAGTTACGTTTACGATATGTTCTTTACTTAATAAACTCTTTGATTAAAAGATGCCAAAGTGCACAACGCTTAAAAGATGCCAATGAGCACACTGCTAAAAGATGCCAATGAGCACACATCTCTTGATACTTGGTGATATATTTTGAACTGCGATAAATCTGTAATTTTGTGAAAATCTTAATTCTTGATGTCTTAGTGTATGTAAATGCAAAGTTCTCCATTTTATGTTTAGAATTGCATTTTTCTTGAAGCTAATCAAAGATCGCATGCAAGCACACTGAATAGATACCTGCATGTGTTTGAAGCTGAACATGTCTTAACTTGATATGCAATGAAACTTGTTTTTTTGTATCCAACAACTCATGTTTGATTTCAAATGATTGATAAATCTGAGAAATTTTACCAAGTAGACTTTAATTTGTTTAGGGTTTAAAATTTTATATATTCAGTTGTTACAAAATTTATTTTCCATAAGATCATCTTTCATATTGATGTCTTTATGTTTGCTATCTGTGTTTTTGTCATATGGTCTGTGCATTTTTCAAGGGGGAGTGTTTATCTGAGTTCCATATCTGCTAATATTCTATTTTTGAGGGGGAGTGAATGTTGCTGATCAATTACTTCTTGTGCTGATCAGAAATTCATCAGGTAAGTATTTCTGAAATTACTATGCAAATGCTAAACTAATTTGATAAATTTTGTGCATTTGTGTAGGGGGAGTAATGGGGGCTTATCAGGTAATTTTCTCATAGTTATTTTTTTAAGTGTTTTTAGAATATATAAAAGTAAGAGTGTGTATTTTCTTTTCTTTATTCCATTTGAACTTGTTTGACTATTCATCTTCCCTCCATTCTTTCTGCGTGTTTTTCTTCTTGTGTTCTTATATGTTCATTTTCAGAGCGCGATTTTGGAATTTCAAGTATGTTTGTGTTTTTTGTTCTATGATTGTCGTTTGATTAGTGTTCTATTACTTTGTTTTGTTTTCACTCTTGGTCTCTTATTGTCTGTTATATCTGATGTGCGATTTTTTCACTGTTCATCGATTTCTAAATACTCAGATTCAATTTGATTTTGATCGATTTGCGTATTGGGTTTTGTTTAGACCTTATAATCGACTCTCAGGTATGTTTTATTTTGGTTTAATTTTGTTGTTTTGTGCTTAGTTTTTTAGTTTTGTGGTTTTCGGGTTCAAACAAATGACTTCTAAGGTTTTTTTGTTCAAGTCTTTGAGACCCGTATAGGTTACTATGTGTGTCCTGTTAGAATCGCAAAGTGTTCTTTGCGTGTCTTTCCAGACCCGTAAAGTATACTGTGCGTTTCTAACAAGAATCGCAAAGTGATCTTTACTTGTCCCTTTAGACCCGCATAGTGAACTATGCGTTTCTCCCGTGACCCGCATTCTTCTAAGTTTGTTGTGTTTCTCTTTGTGTAGTTTACGTTTCACTAAGAACACGCAAAGTCTATCTTGCGTCTCCTTAGTGACACGCAAACTCATTGTGTGTTTCAAAGTATGCTTTGCGTTCCATTAAGGATACGCATTCATTTCTATGCGTTCCCTTCAGGACACGCATTCCTTCCTATGCGTTCCCTTCAGGACACGCATTCCTCCTATGCGTTCCCTTCAGGACACGCATTTCTTCCTTCGTGTTTTCTTAAGGACCCGCAAACCATACTTGGAATATTTTTTCGTGTTTTCTGTGTTTCAGGTTATCATGACTTCTCGAACAAATACTGATCCAATGATTCAAGATGAGAATGCCGTTCTTCAGGATCCGGCTGATCAGGCATCTCATGATACACCTATGCCGTCTGTCCCATCTGTTGGGGCTGATCTTTCTATATCCAGGCGAACTCCAAATGATGTGTTCCCTAACATCATGTACATGCCTTTGTATTCAAGATTTAAAAATAATTTGACACTCGTCTTCGGCGCTTGATTCTTCAACTTTTATCTCTGACATCTTTAAAACTTTGAAGCTTTTAACAATCTTCAGTCTTTGAAAAGTCTTTTGCACTTTGCATCTTTGTAAATCAACGTGTCTTGAAAAACAAATCATTTGAAGTCTTGAATCATTTGAACTTTGAAGTTCTTTAACTTCTTTGAAACTTCGAACTTTTTGAAACTTCGAGGGATCTTTGAACTTTTTATCTTCATCTCTTTGATCTCTTGACCGTCTTCATTAAAACAAACTTTCACGAATCATCTTAACTTTGACTTGCCTTCAGAAATATTTGAGAATGATTTCTTTTCATCTGATTTGAACTTTTTAGAAAATTCATCACAAGTCTTGACATTATAACTCTGAAATTCCTTGAAATTGATCTCTGTAGATTTCTCCCCCTTTTTGATGATTGTGAGCCTCATAATCATCAAAACTTTCTCAATTTCCGCACTTTCTTTGAATCTCCCCTTTTTACCAATATTCTCCCTCTTTGAGATACATTTGACATTCTTCGGCCTTTTGAGATACAAACTGAAAGTGAAAAATGCTGATTTGATGAAAAGCATTAAAGAAGATAAAGTTCAAGCAAATCTTCAAAGCCAACTAAAGACGACTGAACAGAAAGCATCGGATTTGCAAGATGAATCAGTCAAGCTTCAAAACAAGTTTAAGGCTTTCGAAGAAAAGATATCTGCTCTGGAAAAGAAGAATGCTGAATTGAAAATAAATCTCCAAGCAGAAAAAGAAAAATCATGTGTGAAGATATCTTCAACTCAACAGATATCTGAGATTTCTAAGAAAACTTTACAAGAGAAAAAGGATCTTGAGCTGAGATGCATTAAACTTTCCAATCAAGTGTCTGATTTTGAAAAGATTCTAATTACTGAAAGAGACACATTTGCTAAGGAAAGAAATGTTCTTGAAGATAAAAACACTGAATTTCCCAAACAGATCTCAATTTTACAAGACTTATTAGAAAAAGAAAGACAAATTTTTAAAGAAAAGAAAAAGTCTTTTGAATCTGAAAAGAAAAATTCTGAAAAGAGAAATGTTGGGATCTTCAATGAAATTTCTGATAAATCCAAGAACTTACAAAAAGATTTTGAGCAAGAACGTTCATATTTTGAAACTGAAATATCCAAGCTCATGTCCAAAATCTCTGCTCTATCATCAGATATTCTTAAAGAACAGAAGGCAAGATCTGATTTGAAAATAAAGTTTGACACACTTACTTCAGAAAGAAACGTTTTAACTAAAAAGATAAATGACTTGGAAGCTGCAAACATTGAATTGTCAGATAAAGTAACAGCTGATGTGATTAGTCAATCACCTGTTGATAACTCAACATAATCAGTCTGTTCTTTCAAAACAACTTCAAGTTCTATTCATGACAAAAATGTTTTCAAAAAGAAAAGTGTCAAACCAATAATTGTCAAATCAAGTCAGATCAGACCATCTAATCTATTTTATGATAAATCTGTTGATGGTTCAGCGAGCTTCTATGTTAAAACTCTTGGAAAGAATTCTAAGAAAAATCAATGGTCTGGAGAGTGAAGAGTTCTTCAGATGATGAGAAGAAGAATGCAAGATCATTCAAATCTACAACCAATGCCAAAAAGAACAGTACGCATAAAGGCAAATCTTTTGGTAATTCTGATATATATTATTCTACTAATCATTTGATCAGGATTGCTCAAAGGAAAATCTGTTGTTCTTACTGTGGAGAGAATGACTTTGTTCAGAGAGAAACTGCTCACAATTGGTACGGTTCTTATAGAATAACTTCTCAGAATTCTGGTTTCAAAAGATATACATCTAATGAGAAGTGGATTCCTAAATCTAACATACCAGGACCCAAATACCAGTGGGTACCAAAGCCTGTTAAATCTGATTTGCAGGTACCACAGGTTTAGGGGGAGCAAGATGATTGACTTCTGAGTAAATCAACTCAGGACTCGTTCTTTAAAGTTTAAAGAACATTGACTTTTGAATAAAACAGTTCAAAACCCAAATTTTAATGTAAAGACTGTGGCTTCTGATCATATGACAGATCAGGACCCGTTCTTTAATGTTTAAAGATATGGATATTTTGCAAATATCCAGGGGAAGCTTAAAAGAAAACAAATCAAGATATAATGATTTGAGGCGGAGCTTAAAGGTAAATATCTTCTAATCTAGATCTATGATTGTTTGAAAGAAGAACAACTTTCAAGCATGAAAAACAGTTTCTTAAATGTTCAAACCACTTCTCTATTCTCAAAAGATTTTATGAATTTAGAAGTGTGATTTTAAATGTTTTTCAATTTTGAGCTTTACTGTTTAACTGACCGTGTGTTTCCAAAGATCAATACTTGCGTATTATCTTTTCTATATAATGTCAAGTATTCACACACATCGGTTCAGTACTTCATTTGATTTTGTTATTACCATGTCTCATAACGAACAATTTTTCGATGGTAATACTCCCGTTTGCTTTCAAATGTTGTTGAGCATCAATCATCATTTCAATATTTGTGCTTTCATTGCAAAATTGTGTATATTCGTTCATATAAACAAAATATCCAATTCTTTGATACCCTAACCATTTCATTTGATCTGATTGATACATTGTCAGATTCTCAAAACAATTCTCTTGATTTCATTTCATTCATTCAATATCTTTGTTTTGAGAAATCTTCAAAGTTCAATTGCTCAAATCTCACGAGTATACATTCTGACACTGCTATCATTTTGAGCTTAACTGTTCAAGCTAAACTGTTGAGCCACTATTCTTTCTAGGACTTACATGAGATTCATGTGTGATCTTAAACAGAACTTCCATGGATTCACGTTAACCAGTGTTTCCTACCCAGGAAGTTATCCTAAAGTGATTGAGGGGTGAGGGGTCATAAAATCAAAGAGTGGGGGAGATAACTCATCCGGTTGAGTTTTTCTCATTGTGTGGAGCGGAAAAATGAAATTAAAGTTTGGTTAGAAGTGAGCTAAATGTCAAAAAGAAAGAGGGTGTGAGAACAGAGTTAAAAGAATATCAAAACTCTGCACCAACCACTTTCTGAGCCGGGCAGCCACATCTACTGATTGGTTCACATTCTTTGGTGACCATCATTGAAACAGGCAGTGAGCCCATGCCAACTCTTGCAATTACCCCACCAACCGCTCATTTCTTTCTTAACAAAGAAATGTTTCATTTTCTTTGGGGATGCAGCATATCTGCTATCTAGTCTTCACTTGGAAGATTTAGATATTGAAAAAGAAGGAAAGTTTCCCCACCTTCGCACCTCTTTCATACACATTGAGTCCGTGTAACACTTGTTGTTGTCTCAACAGTTTACACATTTTGAACCTTATGAAACACAATCATTGTGCTAAATTCTTTCATACACAAGCACGAGCACACAGAAAATTTGTTTTTCTGTCAGAACATTCATAGATAAACCTTGTGTTTTTCAATGATTGAATGGAAGTCCTGGGGAGTCATCATCAAACCAGCTCCTTAAATTGTACATTCATTGTACATAGTAACTTTGTGTTACTGACAGGCATTCCTAACTGTTTCATTTGTTGAATCAGGGTTACATCATTCATTATATTTGAATTTGAAAAGATTCGGGTATATACAGTTCATGATTCAGCTATTCAGATCAAAGGGCAGAGAATGTCAAATGTATCTCAAAGGGGGAGAATATTTGTAAAAGGGGGATATTCAAAGAAAGTGCTGAAATTTAAAAGTTTTGATGATCATGATGTTCACAATCATCAAAAAGGGGGAGATATCTACAAAGATCAATTTCAAACAAAGACTTGGGGAGAAGTTTTCAAAAGTTCAATTTCAAAGAGATGTCAAAGTGAAAAAGACTTGGGAAAAAGAATACAGAATTTTCAAGTCAGATGGATGATTTCAAGACAGATGAAAGTTTGTTTGGATCAAGAAGATTCAAAAGGATACTGAAGAAGAAAGATGATTCAAAGACAAATTAAGATGATTCGAGAAAGTTTGTTTTTCCGAAGACGGTCAAAAGATCAAAGAGACGAAGATACAAAGTTCAAAGATTCCTCAAAGTTTCAAAAGTTTCTCGAAGTTTCAAAAGTTTTAAAGAGTTTCAAAGTTTTGTTCAAGACTTGTTGACTTTCCAAAGATGCCAAATGCAAAAGACTTTTCAAGATTTTTCAAAGGCTGAAAGACTGAAGATTGTTAAAGCTTCATTGTCCAAGACTGTCAGAGATAGAAGATGAAGAATTAAGAGCTGAAGACTAGTGTCAAATTTTTATTAAATCTTGAATACAAAGGGGGAGATTGTTAGTGTATAAATTGTATCCAAGATTTAATTGGGAAAGTCGTGTAAAGTCTTTGTAATAGAAAAGTCAAAGAAAGTCAAAAGTCAAAGATAGTTTTGTAAAAAGTCAAAGTTAGCTTTGTTTGATTTGTCAATGTGTTGTAATTAGAATTAAGAGTTATTAGTTTTGCTTAGTGGTTAAGCATTAGGTTAAGGAAGCTTTCATTGTCATACTTGTAGACAGAGAGAAAGTTAGAAAGTTTAGAGAGAGAAAGTTCATATTTCATGTAAATCATTCAAGATCAATGCAATTTCATGTCATTTACCTAATAGATCTGGTGTTTACAACTAAACTCTCAAGTAACTTGAACAAACTCTCAAGTACTTAAAGCCCTCTAATACTTATGTTGACTTCTCACTATTTGACTTTCATTGACTACTCAAATACAAAGGCTTTTTACAAGACTTTCCTAATTAAATCTTGTATACAATTAATGCACTAACAAACACAATATCGACTAGTTTCTTGTATGATTTCAAATTTGAATCTGCTCTGATACCAATTGTGTGTCCCTGAAATCAAGATTCTAATTGCAAAAACAAATTAAACAAACAAGATTTACAAACCCGTTTATCAAATTCAATTCTGTTAAGTCTGATTTTATAGTAATCATTGTATTTATAGACTTGGTCTTATACTGTACTTAGATAGGTTTTATCTGTGTATTGACCAAGGGTATTTAAGTCCCTTTGGTCTTTGTTCCTTGTAACACTTACACGCTTACTTTGAATACATTCATTCTTTGCGCTTCTATTGCTCTCTCTCTACTTTCTCTCTCTAGGATTTAGAGATATTGGATTCACAATTGGTATCAAAGCCAATCTAGATCTTGAGAGGATTGAGAGATTGTGTTTTACGTTTCTGAATTTGTAGATTAATCGAAAATTTGATTGATTTTCTTGAATTTATTCAAGAAAATCTCGTTTTCTTGATTTTTCATCAAATTTGGATGTGTTTTTGATCGAATTTCGTTGAAAATTAGTTTGTTGAATTCGATTTTGATTGCTAAACTCTTTTAATTCACATTGATTTTCAAGAAATTCAGTTTTTGGTGTTCAATTTTGAGATTTTTGAAGTTTATGGAAAAATGGTTTTAACGTTCTGTTCATATCTGAATCTTTGAAATTGTGGTTTTTAATCGAAAAGTTTGATTAAACTGTGTTAGAAAGTTGTTTTCGAACTTGGTTGTGTAAGAAAATTTTCATCAAATTCAGTTTTGTAATCGATTTTTGAAAGTTTTCTTGTTTTTCCATCGGTTTGCGCTAGATTTGAACTTTGCGCTAGTTCATATGAGTTTGCGCGAGTTCATCATTTGATTTGTGCGATCTTACTATTTTTCTGTGTTTCAGGTTTTTATCAAGTTCACGCAAAATGCAATTTGCGTTTCTCGTCTTCAATCCATCACGCAAACCTAGTTTGTAATTGCCTTCAGTTCACGCGAAGTTCAGTTCTCTTCACAAGTATATCACGCAAAGCTACTTTGCGTCTCCTTCTGTTCGAGAGAAGTTCTGTTTACGTTACAAGCTTCTAACGCAAAGTTCGGTTTGCGTATTCTTCGATTCACAAAAAGCTTAATTTGCGTCTTCAGCCTCACACGCAAATCTACGTTTGCGTCTCCAGCTGCTCGCGAGAATCATAGTTTGTGCTACGGTCTGCTCACGCAAAGTTCTCTTGCGTCTTCAGTGTATCACACAAATTTCATTTGCGCTTTATACCTCTCACGCAAACCTCAAGTTTGCGCAAGCTCAGTCAACACTTAGAATTTTTCTGGATTTCTGCCATGGATTCTACCAAATTAGCCTTTCAAGATCAGTTCTATAAGAATGACCTCATGATGTCATTGGGTACAGACACTCGTCCTCCTGTACTGATAGATGAAAACGAATTCACTCAGTGGCAAGATCGATTTCTCAACTTCATTGAACGTCAAACTAATGGAGCAAATATGATGAAGACTCTAACTGAAGGACCGTTCATAAAGACTAACAAAAAGATTCTCGCAACACCTGACGAAGTTTTACGAATAAAAGCTGATCGAGAATTAAGTTCTAATCTGATGCTAGCTTTGCCAAACTCTGTCTATAACCGTGTTGATCATTACAAAAATTATCCAAATCAGATGTGGGAACAGTTAGAAAAGATTATGCTTGGATCTTCAGTTGCGACTCAACTTAGACATACACGCTTCATGAACAACTTTGAGGAGTTCAAGGCCAAACACAGTGAGTCTATAAAGAGTGTTTTTGACAGATTCTGTGCCGTGATCAATGACCTGAGAAAAATAAAAGTGGAAAAGACCGAACTTGAAACAAATCTGAAATTCCTCAACGCTCTTCAGCCTGAATGGAATAAATCTTGTCACAGACTGAGGAACGATGTTTGAGTCTCCGCTATGCAGATTCAGGAATTATATGAGATTCTAATGACTAATAAGAGCTTAGTCATAGAGAAGAAGGCCAAACTAGACAAAAAGAACAAGAAATTAGTGGACCCAGTTGCACTTCTGACGAGCCAACTGGCTGAACAAGCGTTGCTTATAACGCTTACAACGGGGTCACTGATGATGATGGAGAGGCGTTAGAGAAAGCTATGATCCTTCTCTCTCAGCATTATCAGAAAAAGTTCCATCATCGGTCGGGTTCAAACAATCTTCGCTTCACTTTCGGTTCAAGAGTCAAAGTGCTTGGGGCTAAGAAAGTTGATGCTTGTTTTAACTGTGGAAAGCCGGGGCACATTTCAAAGGAGTGTCGAGCAAAGGTGGTTCGGGATTCGGCATACTACAGAAAGAAATTAGAGTTATCAGAAAAGAGAGAGAATGGAACTGCTCTATTTGCTGAAGAGGAGTACTGGCTGGATCATTCCGACAATGAAGCTGACAAAGTTGAAACTACTACTTTATGCTTTGTTGGAGATGATCAATCTGACGATGATGACGACTCCTCAACCGATGCTGATGAGGTACCTTATGAATTTCACTATAAATTCATATCTTCTTAGATGAATATCTTTATTACTGCCATTCATGATCTACGCTTAAAGTTATTATCTGAAAAGAATTTAAATTCTGAAAAGTCAGATTTGATTGACAAATTAAAATTTTCTTTGAAAGATGAAAAATCTATTTTAGAAAATACAAAAGACATCTTTCAAAAGAAATTATATGATTTGGAAAAATCAAATAAGTCTTATCTTGAGTCTTTGACCGCTATGACCAATTTAAAAGACAGTTTTTCGGATAAAATAAATAAATTAGAAGAAAAGTTATATCGAAGAAACCAATCTGAGCAAACATATTTTATGAATAAACCAAGGAGTGAGGAAGCTTTAAAAGAAAAATGGGGGCTTGGTTTTAAAAATCCACATTGTTTAAACAATGCGATTGAAAAATCCCCTACTTTATATAAATACGATTATCTAACTCTTGCTCAATATGCTCCTCAATTTAAAATTGATTGGATGAATGAGAAGCAAGTGTTAGAAATCGAAAATGAGAAAAGGACGAATAACAAGAAATAGGAAATTCCTTTTGTTTATACATTTGAAGATGCCAAATATTTTCCTGATAAATTGAGAAGAGGTAGAAAAGGTTTAAATGATATATCTCCTGTTAAATCTTCAGTATCTGATGATTTTGTTGATATTTTTGCTAATAATTCTGATAAGGAAAATATTTCTCCAATCATCTATGATTCGAAGAAATATACTCCTCCTTTAATATTAGAAGGCAAAATCATTGATCTTGAAGATAAGAAAATATTTTAAAAGAAATTGAATCTGATATTATTCTTTTTTTCATGACATCTAGTCTTGAAGAATTTTTTTTTTCTCTCAAAAACAAGATTCTATTTCTAGCCTTTCTTCTGTTTGTCAGCTAAATGAAAAAGAATTTCCAAAATCTGAAAACCTTTCTCAAAATAATTCTGACTCCGATGTAAATTCAGATTTATTGTCTGACCAGATTGGTTGCTTAGGTAAAATTATTTCTTCTGATTTAAATATTAAGTCTAAAATTCTTGATGATCCTTTTACGCTCGATGATGATTATTATAAAGCCAAGCGTAAAAGAAGAAGGTCAAAGAAATCGAAGAAACAAGATAATGTCCTTTCTGACAGTTCTAATTCGTCTAATTCAATTCTTTCAGATAGGACTTTGAGCAAGTCATCAAAGCAGATATGGAGAGCTAAGCGGACATCTGATGAACCTGTTACTGATGAGGATAGATGTGTAGACAAATTATATAAAAGTGATTCATTTGCTTATTGTAATAAGATTTCAAAATACTCTATAAAACAAATGATTCAAATTTCAAAACATGTCTCATGTTCTTCCTCAGATTCTAGTTCTGATGATTATGCTTTATCTTCTTCTGATTCTTATGATCATTCTTGTGATTTTATCTCTCGTGCTTCTCGTATCAAATCTTCTAACTATTTCCCCATACGAACTGCAACTAACAAACATGGGCCCAAATTAAAGTGGGGTACCAAAATCTCAATCTGACTCAAAGTTGCAGGCATCTCATGTCAAGGGGGAGTAAGAGAAAAGATGGCTTTTGAACACTGTAGTTCAAAACCTGGACTTCAATGTCAAGACTATGGCTCTTGAGTAAATCAACTTAAGACCCGAACTTCATTGTCAACATATTGGCTTCTAAGTACATCAACTTAGAACCCGTGCTTCAAAGACATTGACTTCTAGACATGTCAGTCTAGGACTCGTTATTCAATGATTTTCAGCTTCTGACTAATGAGAAACTGTGAGTACATCTACTTAATTTCCGCTGCATTTATATCTGATAATGATGTTGTTCCAGTTTTCTCAAATGTTTTTTTAAAAGAATCTGAGCATTTCAATTTCAACTCCTGAATTTGTTCAACCCAAATTTATTAATGAGACACATATTCTATATACATTGTGTGAAAGATAATATTATTGAATTATATTTTGTTTCAACTGAATATAGACTTGCCGATCAAATGTTTCTATTTTTAAATCTCGGCATGTTGTTTTAAAAGTTTAAATCTTTATAAATTTTATTCTATAAAGTAAAAGTTTTACAATTTTCTTTCTTTTGAATAAAATGTGTGTCTAGAATAAATTTTCAAGTTGAATTGTTTATATTAAAGTTTTTATATGTTCAAATTTCAGCTCTAACAAAAGTCGAAAAGTCAGCAACATGTTTGTAGCTTTTGATATTGCTTTAAAGTTGTGTGATTCGGAATATTTATAGTTTACAATGCTTAGAAAACCTACAAAGTTGGTCTTTGTTCCTTGTAACATTTACACGCTTACTTTGAATACATTCATTCTTTACGCTTCTATTGCTCTCTCTCTACTTTCTCTCTCTAGGATTTAGAGATCTTGGATTCACAAATTCAAGAATCAACCGTTTACAACTTTCTCTCACTACAGATCTCTTTCTCTCTCTACAAATATATTTTTTTAAAACTAAACTCAAACTCTAGCCATCTATCTATTAAACAACAAATAAAAGTATTTATACCCACAAGCTAAAACAAGGAAACAAACAAATACAACATGTTGACTTTGACTTTTATTAACATTTAGACTTTAACTTTTAATGAAAGTTTGACTTTCCAGCTTTGACTTCTTGTACTTTGACCTTCAGTCTTCATGATCTTGTATCCAACATATTTCTGCTCTAACATTATTAAAACGGACAAATGTCCCTAAGACCCGACACAGACGAAAACCGAGCTTTAAGCTCAAAATCAAATGACCATATGTTAAAACCCACAAAATACAATAAAACGCAACCGACCGACATTTATGCAAACACATGCTCCAAAATGCCTGAATAAACTCCAACACTGTTTAAATTGGAACAAATCATTTTCCAAACAAGTTTATAATCCGATTGACTCTTTCAAAACGTCCCATAACACAAAATCAAACATTTCCCATAATACACATTAAAAGTACAATTACTTCAAGGGATTTACACTCGTATGATAAGTCGTTAAAATATCAATATCGAAGATTTACTCAACAAAATACTTGAAATACATCTTTCCCAAAAACCAAAAGGTTTATGATTTCCGAAATGTTCGCAAGGTTGGGAATGACCAAACCCCAAAAACCCACACGTTGGTATTTTCAAAGCATTCCACAACACAAAATACACATATTACCAACAACCACTAAAAATGCATTTTTACCAAATGATCTCCATTTATGAAAATAAGTCATCAAAACATTTTCATTATGATACATTTATCAAAATTCCCAAAAAAATCCCAAAGATGGGTGTTTTACCAGTTTATAAAGTTAAACACTTCAAATAACCTAAAATTATCCAATACTCAACAATTAATAATTTCATGTGAAACATATAAACATTTAAAGATTGACATTTTTGGCATGTACACCGTATTCACAAATCAACTTGAACTCACTTTGCTAGATTTAGGCTAAATCTAGATTTTCCCCAACTTGAGCTCCTTTGAAAAATTCGAATCTTCAAGCCAAAACTCCCAAAACCTAGATTCATAAATTTCCAACCATAAATACACGCATCCAAACACTTAGAATCATTCCCCCAACCACCTTATGTCAAAATCTTCATTTTGCCCAAAACCCTAATTTTGACCAAAATTTCCCAAAACCATCCAAACCGAAACTTAAGAAATAAAGCACTAGGAAGTTGTAAATGGAGCATTTATAACTTGATTGAATTGTTAGAAAAGGAGGGATGAGCTCACCACTTTGGTTTTGAGCAAAACCTACTAAACCCCAAATCCTCTGGTGTTAGGGGTAAGAACTTGATTTTCCATCCAAAGGTGACACCACTAGCATGAGATGGAGAAGGGACACTCGAATCTTCATTAAAAAGCCTCCAAAATCGATTAGGGTTTGTGAGGGAAGAAGGGGAAACGGTTTGGGAGAGAAAGGGAAAAGATTAGAAGTGAGAAATGTGAAGAATGTGTGGAAAATCGGAATTTAATCAGCTCCAGGTGCCGTGGGCGACATTGCCATGCGACAATGACAGTGTCACAGTCGCATGGCATAGTCGCATGGAATATACTGAGGGCACTCCCCCTCCTTCGACTTTGCCAGGCGACAGTGACACTGTCATAGTTGCTTGGCATAGTCTTCAGGCCTGTACCGAGCCCCAAAACTCGCCTTTTCTCAATGCCAATAATCCCGATACTCTAAGGATCTCAAGGTAGTGTTTTGCCACGTAAATCCCACCATTTACAAGCTACAAAATCTCCGGGTGATCTTTACTTACCGAAAATTACAGGTGTTACAGCTGCTCTCCAGTGGTTGATCAATCTCAAACCCAAGTCCATTAACAACTTTTCAGAATTGGTCAACCAGTTCTTTCAACAGTTTGCTAGCAGTCGCAAGATGGAAAAGCAAACTAGCGATCTCTACAATATCACCCAAAATTCTGGCGAGTGCGTCCGAACTTACTTCAATCGTTTCAATTCGGAGATGATCAACGTGCGAAATTGTGACGTCAAGACCGTAACACCCCGTTTTCACTATTTCAATAATGACAATATTATGATCATTTAGGAATCTTAAATCTTTTAGATAAATATTAAGCATGATGATATATAACAGTGTTGATATCTGATAGATAATTTAAGACATTTATCTAGTATAGAGGTATTTGCATCAGATACATAAGTTAAGATTTAAATATTAAATATTGATATTATTGAGTAGAGGATAATTCGAAGATTCAGAAAATAACTTTGTTGGAAAGAGAGAAGTATAGATATCTGATTAATAATTATGGAGATGAAAACATAATTTAATATAATTTGGATTATTTATTAAATAATCAAATTTAATATTTCAAGAAGTTAATGAAATTGTTTCATAAAATTGTTTTATATAATTCTTTTATTGATGAAATTTTTGCATATATTTGTGTTTTTTATGTAAAAATGAAAAAGTTTCATCAGACTGCGAAAATACATGAAACAATTTCATCAGAATGAGAAAAATAGATGAAATTACATAAAAAAACACAAATATATGAAACAATTTCATTAATAAAAGAATTATATGAAACAACTTGATCATATTAAACAACTTTATGAACCAATTTCATTAATTTAACCAATGAAATTGACGGTTTCCCAAGTTTCCAATCTAATATGGTTTCCAATTGAAACCACCTCTCTATATATGTGTGTGTGTGTGTAATAATAATAACAATAATATTTTATTCTTAATTCTATTTAAAAGGTTTTGTCGTTTTACTCAAAATAGCTAGTCGTATGTATTTTTATGAAATGCGACTAATATGTTTTTATGACCTGCGATTTATGACGATCACGATGAAACTTTCAGATTTGAAAAAGGACAAAGTTTTATTTATAAAACTGATTTAATATTAAATATATCGTTTTTATTAATGTTAGAGTCCAAATGGATTTATAAGTTATATAATGCATATATTTTTGGACTCGGTGATTCACATAGATCGTAATGACGCTTTCAGATTCGAATAAAAATAAAGTTTTTATTTTAGGGCCACTTGTAACACCCCGAATTTCGAAAAGCACCATTTCAAGTTAATACATAAATCAGTAGCCTTAAAGGGAAAAAATAAGATTTTTGATTTTGGAGTTGAATCCTAGATTTTATAGTCTTAATGGATAAAGGATTCAATTACGAGTCCAACGGTCCTTTCCGGAGCAAAAACGGAGCTATAACGAAGAAGTTACGGCCAAAACAGTGAACGAGAAGAAGGCTGGTTGGCTGCGACTATGACCAGCGACATTGCCCAGGGCAATGTCGCCTGGCAATGTCGCCCAAACACTCTAGGGGGCTGTTAAGTCGTGAAAATCAGCCATTTCCTCATTTCTTCACCCCCAAACTTCTTCTATACTCTCCCAATTCGTTTTCCTTCTTCCCCTTTCAAACCCTAGCTTAATTGTGGCTCAATTCCTTGGATTTCATGAAGAGGGAACACCATCAAGTGGTAAAATGGAAAACGTTAATCAAGGATTCACCATCTCCATCTTCATCTTCAACCTCAAGCTCATTGTTGGGGTTTCTAGGTTTTCATCAAAACCTAAGTGGTAAGTGTATACCTTCCATTTCTAAACCTTGATATAAGTTATAAATGCTCCATTGATGGTTCCCTAGTGTTTGCTTTCTCTAATTTCGGTTTGGAAGTATTTTGGGAGTTTTGGGTTAAAATTAGGGCTTTACCCAAAGTGGAGATTTTGATGATAAGTATTTGGGGAATGGTTCTATATGGTTGATTATGGTTATTTACGGTTGGAAATGTATGGGTATAGGTGTTTGGAGACTTTTGGCTTGGAGGATTCAAGTTTCTTCAAAGGAGCTCTAAGTGGGTAAAATCTAGATTTAGCCTAAATCTAGCAAGGTGAGTTCAAGTTGATTTGTGAAAACGGTGTACATGCCAAAATGGTTATTTTAAAATATTTGTGTTTTACCTCAAATGGTTAACTGCTGATAAGTTTTAGTTAATTTGAAATGTTTAGTTTATAAACATGTTGAGACACCCATTTTGGGGTCTTTGAGAATTTTGATAAATAAATCATGTTGAAATGTTTCTTTGATGATTTTACACATATAATTGGAGTTCATTTGACGTAAGTGTCGTTTGGTGTATTTGAGCTTATAAACCTTTTCGAAAAATGTATATTATCGCGTTATGAGGCATTTTGAAAATATAAGGGTGAGAGTCATTTGGAAAATGGTTTGCCTCAACTGATGTTGAGTTTGAGATAATTATACTTTTGGGTCGTTGTATCTTCGTCAGTCGGTTAAACGTGTTTTAATGTTCACAAAGGCTTTCGTTAGAAGTTTAAGTAAAGTGTTGGGCCCTTGGCTCGATTTTGACTAAATGAGTCGTGTGGACATTTGTCCGGATTTATAACCGTCGTGGGTTTTGAGTGTTCACGATTAATTCGTGTCATTGGTAAGTTATATGCTTTGGGTGCTTTGGTCATTCTTCTGGAGTCATGTAATGATAGATAGTGTCGTAATGGATCCATATGCACGTAAGTCTGTCGGTCATGTAAGGCCTGAGGTTTTGGGTTACTTTTAGTGACCGCTCGGGTTTGCTAGCGAGTAGGAATATGTGGTTTGAGCCGCAGAGTTGGAACTCGTATAGATTGGACTAGGCACCCGGTTGCTCGTAAGACCGCGGGGCGGAACTCGACGGAGTATGGCAAGGGGAAGCAACAGGTTCGAGGATTGTGATGTCTGTTATGGCATGGGAACTAGAACCGAGGCACGTTGGTGAAATCCAATAACATTGTGGGTGGCCCCGTTCACGTGTTCTCGCCACCCAAGATGGAAACGTTTAGATGACATACAAGGAAGTCGCGTGAACGACCTAATTGCGTGTTTCTCTATTCTCAGTGTATACGGGTCTCTTCATCGTTGATTCGTGGTATTTTATTTGGTAATGTCGTATTTTACCAAATTGGGTTGTTATGTGGTCGACGATAAATGATGGCTTTAATATTGGGTTTCCCCCACATATATTAAGGCTTGAATGGAATGCGTCATTCCTACGTTTTCAGTATTTGGTTTCCTTTCATTTTGTGGTTGCGTGAGTTTTGGGTTAAATATAAGTTTGCGAAAGACGTTTTATAATGGAATCTTTCTATAAAACATCTTGGTTTGGTTAGCGATCAACGTGGTGTCTCTTTCGTTTAAAATGCATGTTTATTGGTAAATGAGTCGTTTTATAAGCAAAGCATATCATTTTGAAAGATTATGACTTTAATTGCATTCTTACATTTTAAACGATTTATTTATATATGTTGAAAACTCTTGAGCTCACTAGGAGTTAGGCCTAACACTTTTTATTTGTCGGCATGTGCATCAGGTTCCAGTTGGGGGTTGGGTTCTAGCAAGGCCATGAAGAGTAGAGCCTTATCTAGACACAAGAGTAAGTACTTGGTGAAGTCTTCCGCAAGTTGGAGATAACGATTTTATTGGGTTTTAGTAGCACCCGTCCATTTATAGTCTGGATGTATAGATTGAAGGTGTGTATTGAAGTTAAATCTAAACTTGTGGTAGTAGATGATACGTTTATTCGATGTATTTAGAAAATTTTAAATAAGTTGCTATTTCCAGAATTTAGGGTGTTACAAGTTGGTATCAGAGCTTAAGTTTGAGAGATTTAGGTATTGATTGTTGGATGCCTAGACTCAAACTAGCGTTCTTATAAGTGATTGAAAATGAAGTTGCACATTAGGCACCTTAAGATAAGATATCTTGGAGTTGATCGAGTCGCTAGAAACGGGGAATTTGTCAAGGATCGCAAGGATGATCATGTATGGTACGTTCATAATGGCACCTGGCCAGTGTCATGGTGAACCTACATGTTACATGTGTATACTTGAACTACCTTGGTATGATGACCGTTGGGGTAGTGAGTAGGTTTCTAAGCGAGTAATTTAAGGAAAGATTGATGTCTATAGCACTGTCACGTTGAAGTGATAGTTAAGCGCGATGGATGCTATAAGTTGATCATTTCGAGTCAGAATTATTGGTTGAATTGAACTATAAGTTTGTTTGACCGATTCTATTTCGAGGAGTTTTTGTAAGTTAACCAAATTAGTGGGTTGGTGACTCTAAGATGTGTGATGCATCCGTATGGCAATGGTTTGTCGGGAAAATGGAGGAGTGTAGTCCTATGATGCCGAGTGCCGACCAAATTTCATGCACTAAATTTATTTCTAAAATAAGTTGCACAAAGTGTTTCTCATGTTCTCAAACAAAAAGTGAGCTAAATTATAAAGTCTCGACGAAGCATTTATTTCTCATTGGATTTTAAACCTCGAGTTTAAGCATGCATGAAATTGTTTTATTGCAAGCCATTGCATATTGTTGTTAAAAATCTCTTCGTCCACGTTCCGTGTCTTACGCCATTTTCAGAGATTGTAATATCCGTGTTTTAATGTTATTTGAGTTATTGGGCAAGTGACTGTGGAATTTTTGACCTTGACATTGGATCTCCTCCGCGTATGTTAAGGTTTTAAAGGAAGAGTTGTCCCATGATCGGGAGTCGGGATTTTCTATAGAATTTTAGTCTGTATGAGTCGTGTTCAATTTTACGGAATATAAGTTTTGCAACGTTTTGGGCGCGTGAGTGTACTTTGAGTTGCGTGGGTTTCAATTTTATTGCGTGTAAATTTACGAACTTTTTGGGCATAGTGTCTCATGAAGGTTTTGTTGAAAAGGGTCACTTTATCTTACGTTGCGATTTAGAGTTTGACATTTTGGAACTGTTGTCGTATTACGTTTTTATTTTATTTTATTTTATTTTTATTTATGTTGGGAAATGAAATTTTGACACCGTTTGATTTTAGCGTTATTGAGTTTTTATGAAAATTCAGTTGAGTTTGATGGTGTCTTATCTTACGACTTTTTACGTCGCGTAGATGAACTTTGGGACGTATATACATACATTATTGTGTGCGTTGATTTATAAATTTTGGTAATAGACGTCATCCCACGCGTTGTTTTGGGAAAGTTTCATTTTCACGTGATTTATCTCTGGGCTATATTCAAGTGTCACTCGTTGCATACTAATTTCATTTGGATTAAATTATTCCGTTGGTGTGAGTAATTGTAAAAAAAAAAACTCTATGTTGTTTCAGATAGAACTGTTTATTTAAACGTGTTTCAATTGTAAACTTTGTTGTCATAATTTTCCACAATGCATGAAATGAGTTTTCGGTTTGCGTGTCGTTGTTGTTACCGCGTTGGGTAAGTGTGTTTCATATGTGCGTCTCAAATTTGGGACTCGATTTAAAATTTATTTACGTTCCCATCGTGTCGATTAATTTTGGGGAAAATAAACGGACGTATATAGACCTTATTGGAAATTTTATCTCCCGATGTCTTGCGTTCTTTTAAGGAAAAGATTTTAAAATTGAAGTCGTGAAATTTCCCTTGGGGAGTTGTACAAACTTTTGTTGCACGTGCCTTGGTACAGAAAATTACTTTCACATTTATGGTATAATTTGATGTACGTTAGGACCATGGTAGTCCATTTAAAATTTTACTACACATCTTTTATTTCTACCCATATTAACGTGTGTACTAATCAAATGAGTTTTGGAAATGGTTTTATATGCGTATTGTTGGCAATCAATTTTGAAACCTACCGAATAAACGGTAGTGTATTATTTTACCGCACGTTTAATTGTTATAAAACTTGTGTGTTTGAAGGTTTTATAAAAGTTAATTGGTATAGAAATTGAAAACCTTGAACTCATTAGGCCTATAGATTTAAACCCCTGTCGTGAAAGGCGTTGTAATTAGGAACTAAGGGAGTCCTTGGGATTCGAAGCGTCGGATGATCCGACTTGCAGTCAGTCTTGGACTTTTGGGACTTCAGTTTATTAATCTGTGCGCATGTATAATGGAAATAGTAGAATTAAGTCTTCCCAAATATTTAAGAGGTAATTTTTATACTTCGGTAATCATTTGAGATAAGGTCTCATGTGATTATCTGCGCTTAATTTGGGGTTCATTTTGGTGGGTTGCTTGTCGGTGTGGCATCATGGTCTATGATGTTGGTGTACCGTCTTAGTGGATTTCACGATTAAAGGAAAATTCTTGTGGTCCGTTTGTTAGAAGGGTAAGATTTGGAATTTTTTTTAGCACTCTGTTTGGTGTCAACCTTGGTGCGACCATCTGTCTGGATTGAAATTTTGGGCGGGATGCCCATGTTTTCGAGATTACCGTTTAGTCCTAGGTGTCGACTTGTTTTCTTGAAGTCAAAAGATCTTGGAATGTTCGGAAGTATCCCGGTTGGATCATGGGAGTGTGGTGACAATCATTGACTTTGGGTTCAGAACTGTGTAAATCCGAAGTGAATTGGTCGGTGAGAAGTTGAGATCACAAACTATCCTTGAGTTAGTATGTGTCACCCAAGGTTGGGAGGCAGTTGCAGTCTCGTGGATTAGCGGCTACTTTAGTAAGTTAAGCGTTCATACGGATATAGGTGTAATGTGCCCAAAATGGGCAATTATCGTGAGTATCAGCGTAAGGACATCGTGGTTGATCTGGAAAGTGGATTATAAAAAAAATCTAGTATGCGGGCGGCGTTAATTGGAAATTTAGATTTCGAGGACGAAATCTCTTTTAAGGTTGAGAGGATTGTAACACCCCGAATTTCGAAAAGCACCATTTCAAGTTAATACAGAAATCAGTAGCCTTAAAGGGAAAAAATAATATTTTTGATTTTGGAGTTGAATCCTAGATTTTATAGTCTTAATGGATAAATGATTCAATTACGAGTCCAACGGTCCTTTCTGGAGCAAAAACGGAGCTATAACGAAGAAGTTACGGCCAAAACAGTGAACGAGAAGAAGGCTGGTTGGCTACGACTATGACCAGGGCAATGTCGCCTGGCAATGTCGCCCAAACACTCCAGGGGGCTGTTAAGTCGCGAAAATCAGCCATTTCCTCATTTCTTCACCCCCAAACTTCTTCTATACTCTCCCAATTCGTTTTCCTTCTTCCCCTTTCAAACCCTAACTTAATTGTGGCTCAATTCCTTAGATTTCATGAAGAGGGAACACCATCAAGTGGTAAAATGGAAAGCGTTAATCAAGGATTCACCATCTCCATCTTCATCTTCAACCTCAAGCTCATTGTTGGGTTTTCTAGGTTTTCATCAAAACCTAAGTAGTAAGTGTATCCCTTCCATTTCTAAACCTTGATATAAGTTATAAATGCTCCATTGATGGTTCCCTAGTGTTTGCTTTCTCTAATTTCGGTTTGGAAGTATTTTGGGAGTTTTGGGTTAAAATTAGGTCTTTACCCAAAGTGGAGATTTTGATGATAAGTATTTGGGGAATGGTTCTATATGGTTGATTATGGTTATTTACGGTTGGAAATGTATGGGTATAGGTGTTTGGAGACTTTTGGCTTGGAGGATTCAAGTTTCTTCAAAGGAGCTCTAAGTGGGTAAAATCTAGATTTAGCCTAAATCTAGCAAGGTGAGTTCAAGTTGATTTGTGAAAACGGTGTACATGCCAAAATGGTTATTTTAAAATATTTGTGTTTTACCTCAAATGGTTAACTGCTGATAAGTTTTAGTTAATTTGAAATGTTTAGTTTATAAACATGTTGAGACACCCATTTTGGGGTCTTTGAGAATTTTGATAAATAAATCATGTTGAAATGTTTCTTTGATGATTTTACATATATAATTAGAGTTCATTTGACGTAAGTGTCGTTTGGTGTATTTGAGCTTATAAACCTTTTCGAAAAATGTATATTATCGCGTTATGAGGCATTTTGGAAATATAAGGGTGAGAGTCATTTGGAAAATGGTTTGCCTCAACTGATGTTGAGTTTGAGATAATTATACTTTTGGGTCGTTGTATCTTCGTCAGTCGGTTAAACGTGTTTTAATGTTCACAAAGGCTTTCGTTAGAAGTTTAAGTAAAGTGTTGGGCCCTTGGCTCGGTTTTGACTAAATGAGTCGTGTGGACATTTGTCCGGATTTATAACCGTCGTGGGTTTTGAGTGTTCACGATTAATTCGTGTCATTGGTAAGTTACATGCTTTGGGTGCTTTGGTCATTCTTTTGGAGTCATGTAATGATAGATAGTGTGGTAATGGATCCATAGGCACGTAAGTCTGTCGGTCATGTAAGGCCTGAGGTTTTGGGTTACTTTTAGTGACTGCTCGGGTTTGCTAGCGAGTAGGAATATGTGGTTTGAGCCGCAGAGTTGGAACTCGTCTAGATTGGATTAGGCACCCGGTTGCTTGTAAGACCGCGGGGCGGAACTCGACGGATTATGGCAAGGGGAAGCAACAGGTTCGAGGATTGTGATGTCTGTTATGGCATGGGAACTAGAACCGGGGCACGTTGGTGAAATCCAATAACATCGCGGGTGGCCCCATTCACGTGTTCTTGCCACCCAAGATGGAAACGTTTAGATGACATACAAGGAAGTCGCGTGAACGGCCTAATTGCGTGTTACTCTATTCTCAGTGTATACGGGTCTCTTCATCGTTGATTCGTGGTATTTTATTTGGTAATGTCGTATTTTACCAAATTGGGTTGTTATGTGGTCGACGATAAATGATGGCTTTAATATTGGGTTTCCCCCACGTATATTAAGGCTTGAATGGAATGCGTCATTCCTACGTTTTCAGTATTTGGTTTCCTTTCATTTTATGGTTGCGTGAGTTTTGGGTTAAATATAAGTTTGCGAAAGACGTTTTATAAAGGAATCTTTCTGTAAAACATCTTGGTTTGGTTAGCGATCAACGTGGTGTCTCTTTCGTTTAAAATGCATGTTTATTGGTAAATGAGTCGTTTTATAAGCAAAGCATATCATTTTGAAAGATTATGACTTTAATTGCATTCTTACATTTTAAACGATTTATTTATATATGTTGAAAACTCTTGAGCTCACTAGGCGTTAAGCCTAACCCTTTTTATTTGTCGGCATGTGCATCAGGTTCCAGTTGGGGGTTGGGTTCTAGCAAGGCCATGAAGAGTAGAGCCTTATCTAGACACAAGAGTAAGTACTTGGTGAAGTCTTCCGCAAGTTGGAGATAACGATTTTATTGGGTTTTAGTAGCACCCGTCCTTTTATAGTCTGGATGTATAGATTGAAGGTGTGTATTGAAGTTGAATCTAAACTTGTGGTAGTAGATGATACGTTTATTCGATGTATTTAGAAAATTTTAAATAAGTTGCTATTTCCAGAATTTAGGGTGTTACACCACTTGAGCAAAACTATAGAAATGTGTCATTTATAGATAATAGAAATATCGGATTAATACCAAAATTCATATTTAAATACCTTGAAAAATCTAGATACCGTAAATGTCAAAAAGATCAAAATATGACTACGGAAATTTGTACAACTCAGAAAAATGTATAGCAATAGCATGCCTATGGGTAGGTACTATCGTATAGATCCCAAATATATATTCAAATTGAGATTCAGAGTTACGTATATAAAGTTATACTCGATAAAGACAATGATATAAATAATGAATAAAAAAATATACTATAATTATTAATAGAGTGAATTGTGGATTTGGTCCATGTGGTTTAGTGATTTCTTTGATCATGGTCCTCATTCTATGTTTATTGTGGATTTGGTCTTGTGGTATTCAATTTGTTTTGGTCATGGTCATTCTGACTAACACTTCCATTAACTTTGTTAAATCAAGGACCATTTTAGTCATTTTACCTATTTTTTATCCTTTTTTAATAAGAAAAATATAAACAATATTTTTATACACACAAACGCACATGCATACACACATGTATATATATATATATATATATATATAACGATATTAAAATAAATAAAATAAGACATTATTGTATGATTTAATTTTTTAATTTTTTTAAAATTAATTATATTAAATACGATTTAAATTTATTATTTTATGTAATTGTGAAAAAAGATATAGTTTTATTGTTTTAATGTAATTAAAATTTCAATTTAAACAAATCAGATCATAAAACTATATCTTATTTATTTAGATCGAATAAAATAATATATGGTTTTATGATTTGATTTATTGAATTAAAATTTTAATTAAGTTAGAGACGATTTAATTATATTGTTCTTTTACTATCATTGCAACAAACAAGCTTATTGTTGATATTTTAACACCAAAAATCATTGAAAACCGTTGAGAAATGAACTATAATTTTATCATCTTAAAATTAGAAGCTTCAATTTTCATATTGTTTTTCAGTCAAAAATTCAAAATCAATTTTCATATTGTTTTTAGTATGATAAAATTAAAGTTCATTTCTCAACGGGTTTTAATGATTTTTTTATGTTAAAATATCAACAATAAGCTTGTTTGTTGCAATGATAATAAAAGAACAATATAATTAAATCGTCTTTAACTTAATTAAAATTTTAATTCAACAAATCAAATCATAAAACCATATTTTATTTTATTCACTCTAAATAAAATAAGATACAGTTTTATGATCTGATTTGTTTAAATTGAAATTTTAATTAAATTAAAACAATAAAACTATATATATTTTTCCACAATTACAATAAAATAATAAAATTAAATCGTATTTAATATAATTAATTTAAAAAAAATTAAACAATTAAATCATATAATAATGTCTTATTTTATTTATTTTAATATCGTTATATATATATATATATATATATATATATATATATATTTATATACATGTGTGTGTGCATGTGTGTATAAAAATATTGTTCATATTTTTCTTATAAAAAAAGGACAAAAAAATAGGCAAAATGGCTAAAATGGTCATTGATTTAACAAAGTTAATGGAAGTGTTAGTCAGAAGGACCATGGCCAAAATAAATTGAATACCACAAGGACCAAATCCACAATAAACATAGAATGAGGATCATGATCAAAGAAATCACTAAACCACAGGGACCAAATCCACAATTCACTCTTATTAATATTATATGTATATATATGCCTTATGCATGTAATCGAAGAAACGTAGGGACGACGCCAAGCATTTAAGAGAATTTTTATGATTTTTCAATTCCACCGTCTCATCTCATTAAAATTTCAAAATCTTGATTTACTATAAATATGGATATACACTTCACTTCATAAAACACATTCAAAAATACTAATAATAAATTGGAGAGTTACATCCACTTTAGAATGGTAAATCAAGCATTTCAGTTAAACAATAAAGGTGAGTACATTATGAGATTTACTGGGATACATATATGCTATATAAATGTTTTTATGCATGATTAATATTTGAAATGTTGTTTTGACATGCTAGCCTTGCATGAGATATGGTTATGCTTATAATGCATTTTATGAGGAAAGACATGTATTTTAGATATGACATATGAATCGTTTTGTGCATGTGAAAGTATGGTCATGTTAAATACCCGACGGGGTATAAGAAATGAGGATGTCTTGCAAAACAGACGTCAGGGGGAAGATCCTTCGCGGAACCCCAGGGGGAAGATCTTTCGCGGAACCCCAGGGATCTAGGATCCTGTTGAGAATGTTTGGCATACTTACACATATGAGATCTCGCACTAAAAGAAGATGATGTTTTTAAATGGTTTATGCATCAACGTTATTATGCATAATTATGAGAAGTGTATGGAATTATCGTTCATGCACTAAAATGATATATTTTATGAAGATGATTTCTTCATGAAACCATAATTGCTCACTAAGCATAAAGCTTACGTATTTCATATATGTATCTCAGGTAAGATCACGATAAGACATGAAGGGATCACATGAAGATTTATAGTTCTTAACATAGCGGTTATAAATGTTAGGCTATTGGACTGTTGCTAGAACGCTTCCGCAGTTGTAAAGGTTATGAGGCTATGGATGGAAAAAAAAGGGCGTCACAAGTTGGTATCAGAGTATTAGTTTAAGTGGACTAGGGTTGCCTTAGATTAGATATATAGACTTAAACTTTGAGAACGACACTGAGTTTTAGAATACTACATCGCCTTGAAACAATTAACTTATATATAAACTCAATCAGATTATTCCGTTAATTGCTTATCCTGGTCGATATAACCATATGGGATGGTGTCTAGAAAGTTTGAAACGGCTGAGTTGTGGATTTCCGAAAGATCGCAGATTATATTTGCACCGAAAGGATCCTGGCTCCCCGTGATACCGGCCTGACTATTTCATATTGGTAGTCAGATGGATTTTTTAAGAAGTGACGATCTGAATAGAAAAAAAAGATCCATGGTATAAGAGAAATAGATTATCAGCTCGTGCAAGATTAAAACCTTAAGATTTGAGATTTTATGCTTAGATAAAACATTTTAGTAAGAATTCCCTTACTATGTTGGAGAGCGATGATCAGATATCATATACTCAAATTATATGTGAGATGAAAATTAATAACCATGTTGATCAGGTTTAACCAAAGGATTATTCTCAAGCGTACTCGGTATATGTTTAGATCAACGTGGCTGTATTTCAAAATAACAGATTATGTTAGGAGTCCATATTATTTATTCCAACAATTGTTAATGAAGGTATTATGTATCAATACATCTAGCATACACAATTATGACCCAGAAAGAGGATTATGGAACACCTATATGATGTCATATTTTTACAAGAATGTCTAGAAAGGAATGGTAGAATGATGTACGAAGGTGATGGTATCATACTACTAAGTGTTTTGGTATGACAAAGTTATGGTTGAGGTAAAGGTTGAGTTATTGGAGTAGTAAACAATAAAAAAATAGTTTTATCCGTTAATGCTAGTTCTGTAAACTACTAGAAGATACGATAGGGGCTTTGGTTAAGGAGAAGACTTTGTGGTTGTAACCAAGGATGTTATAGGTGGAAAAAGATAGTGATTAGCCATTTAAGGTCAAGAAATATGCATAAAAACCCGAGTTAGCTATCTTATATACAATAAGTTTTGGAGCTTGTGCCAAGTACAAATATAACATTGGGTTCTACATATGTGAAAAGTTAGGACGCACAAAAAGGAGTCTATAGATGTACTTGCCATAAGTGTAATATGATGGGGATATCGGATCAAGTCGCTCTAAGATTCGACATAGTTCAACAATAATATAGAGGTCGACATGAAAAAGTTTAGTTAAGAGTGGAAATGAGAAGGAGGAATAAGAGGTAAGGATTATGGAATATGTCAGTACAACAAACGAGGCCAAAAGAATCACCGACAATGTTTTGGGTGCATTTCTTGTCAATAATAATTGTGCCCTAGTTTATTCAATTCAAGTACATCTAGAAGATTAATTCCCGCTACTTGAATAGATAACCTAAGGAATAAGAATTACGTAGTCCTTGTTAATAGTGGTCAGATAAAGGTTAAAGAAATTGTTAAGGATTGTTCAGTCGTTGTAGATTGTAGAGTTACCTTGTTAAATTGATGTATTTAGATGAGTTTTATATGATTTTGCGGTGGAATCGTTGACAAAAAAATGACATTAAGATGATATGTAAAAAGAATATGATTAAGATATGTAACTTGAATGGAGAATCAGTGCATAATGTTAGATAGATAGGTGAAGTAGGAATTATATTAGGGATCAAAATAAGTAGGTGCTTGAGGAAAGATATGTTGCATTTATGTTATACATAAAAGATGTTAAGAAAGAACCCAAGTTATAGAATGTGTCAATAGTAAATGAAAATGTAGAAATGTTCGTCAAAGATTTTTCTATAATACCAATAGAAATTTATGCCGAGTTCGAAATCGACCTCGTGCAGGGAGCGACACTAAATGTATAGTCATATAGCACCGATAGAGATGCATAAATGATGTTAACGTGAAAAAAAAGATTTGTTCATGCTATGAGAGGTTAATTTTAAAATGTGTTTTCATAGATGCATGAACATGAAACTGGTAATGTTTTACTAAACGCAGTGGTAGTGGTTGTTAAAAGTTTGCCGTAAGATCATGACAAGTGGGTAAAGCCAGGATATAGCTTTACCGTGAGAGCATGGAAAAGTGCGTCACGCCGGATGGATCACAACCACTGTGTGTAGTATACGTTGTCAAAGTTATTTCAGAATGTTGCATGTGTAAAAATAAATTGAGAATAAAAGTTTTAAATAATGTGATAAAGGATATGGTTTCAATAACAATGTACGAATGAATCATGGTATATTGCTAATGCGATAAAAAAATTAGAATCGTATGGGTAAAACAAAGTATGATGTATCATCAATAGTTAAATAGAAAAAAGTATGAAAAGGATCAGAGTGTGCAACGAAAACATGATGTTGCTAGTATAGAAGAAATATCTTTTTAAATAATACTATTTTAAATATCAATATAGTATGACAGGAGAAATGTATACAAACAGAATTGAGATTAGTAAAGGTGAAAGAAAAATTATAGTTTGATAAATAAATTTATATGGTTACTTAAATCATTTCCATACCTGGTATTGACATTGTGGTTAGTAGAGTAAAGCTTTAATGATAGTGCTACGAGGATAAGTAGTAATTTGACTCTCAAATATCAGTAGGAGATATTTGATGTGAAGACAAACAAGGATATCTGTAAATAATGAAATTTGAATCTAAATAGAATTTAACTATATCTAGGAGATATAATTGTATCCAAAAGTATATGATAGTTTGGAATCATGATGAAGAAGTGATTTTGAATAGAGTATATGAGGATATTCAGATAGTAAATAACGTCAAGTAAAGAAGTGTTTGATGAAATTATTGCCTCGTGATAAGTTATGACGAAGAATCTAGTGTCAAGAAATGCAATCCAATAACTTAATGTTTGGTATTGACCATTGTGGATTAGTATAAAAAAAATCATTGACATAAGAATAAGTACTGACATGAGGTGATCAATTGATGATTAAATATTGGTAGGAGATATCCAATTTGCAGATGAGCAAATGAGTTAAGATATGTGTTAATGAAGACGTTTGAATATATGATAGAGAAATTAAGTGTATCCAAAAGAGAGCGACATTTAATAATTGTGATCTAGTGTTATGAGAAAAGATTAATAGCATAGTATATGAGGATATTTAGATAGTAGATAACATTAAGAAGCAAGAGAAAAATAAAGAAGGATGAAAGTTTGAAGTATTATATTTAAGACTCTGATATTTCTTGAGAAACTTCGAAACAATAAAACAATCTTGAGGTTAGTCAATTCTAAGTATCATCATGGACCAGAGGCTACTACATGGGAAATAGAATAAGAAACAAGAAATTAAAGTCGATAGCTAGTACGAATCAATTTCGAGGACGAAATTTTTATAAGGAGGGGAGAATTGTAACACCCCGTTTTCACTATTTCAATAATGACAATATTATGATCATTTAGGAATCTTAAATCTTTTAGATAAATATTAAGCATGATGATATATAACAGTGTTGATATCTGATAGATAATTTAAGATATTTATCTGGTATAGAGGTATTTGCATCAGATACATAAGTTAAGATTTAAATATTAAATATTGATATTATTGAGTAGAGGATAATTCGAAGATTCAAAAAATATCTTTGTTGGAAAGAGAGAAGTATAAATATCTGATTAATAATTATGGAGATGAAAGCATAATTTAATATAATTTGGATTATTTATTAAATAATCAAATTTAATATTTTAAGAAGTTTATATATATATATATTTAACGTACATATATATATATATATGTAATAATAATAATAATAATATTTTATTCATAATTCTATTTAAAAGGTTTTGTCGTTTTACTCAAAATAGTTAGTCATATGTATTTTTATGAAATGCGACTAATATGTTTGTATGATCTGCGATTTATGGCGATCACGATGAAACTTTCAGATTTAAAAAAGGACAAAGTTTTATTTATATGACCGATTTAATATTAAATATATCGTTTTTATTAATGTTAGAGTCCAAATGGATTTATAAGTTATATAATGCATATATTTTTGGACTCGGTGATTCACATAGATCGTAATGACGCTTTCAGATTCGAATAAGAATAAAGTTTTTATTTTAGGGTCACTTGAGCAAAACTATAGAAATATGTCATTTGTGGATAATAGAAATATCGGATTAATACCAAAATTCATATTTAAATACGTTGAAAAATCTAGATACTGTAAATGTTAAAAAGATCAAAATATGACTACGGAAATTCGTACAACTCAGAAAAAGGTATAACAATAGCATTCCTATGAATAGGTACTATCGCATAGGTCCCAAATATATATTCAAATTGAGATTTAGAGTTACGTATATAAAGTTATACTCGATGAAGACAATGATATACATAATGAATAAAAAAATATACTATAATTATTAATATTATATGTATATATATGCCTTATGCATGTAATCGAAGAAACGTAGGGACGACGCCAAGCATTTAAGAGAATTTTTATGATTTTTCAATTCCACCGTCTCATCTCATTAAAATTTCAAAATCTTGATTTACTATAAATATGGATATACACTTCACTTCATAAAACACATTCAAAAACACCAATAGTAAATTGGAGAGTTACATCCACTTTAGAATGGTAAATCAAGCATTTCAGTTAAACAATAAAGGTGAGTACATTATGAGATTTAATGGGATACATATATGCTATATAAATGTTTTTATGCATGATTAATATTTGAAATGTTGTTTTGACATGCTAGCCTTGCATGAGATATGGTTATGCTTATAATGCATTTTATGAGGAAAGACATGTATTTTAGATATGACATATGAATCGTTTTGTGCATGTGAAAGTAGGTCATGTTAAATACCCGACGGGGTATAAGAAATGAGGATGTCTTGCAAAACGGACGTCAGGGGGAAGATCCTTCGCAGAACCCAGGGGGAAGATCCTTCGCGGAACCCCAGGGATCTAGGATCCTGTTGAGAATGTTTGGCATACTTACACATATGAGATCTCACACTAAAAGAAGATGATGTTTTTAAATGGTTTATGCATCAACGTTATTATGCATAATTATGAGAAGTGTATGGAATTATCGTTTATGCACTAAAATGATATATTTTATGAAGATGATTTCTTCATGAAACCATAATTGCTCACTAAGCATAAAGCTTACGTATTTCATATATGTATCTCATGTAAGATCACGATAAGACATGAAGGGATCACATGAAGACTTATAGTTCTTAAGATAGCCGTTATAAATGTTAGGCTATTGGACTGTTGCTAGAACGCTTCCGCAGTTGTAAAGGTTATGAGGCTATGGATGGAAAAAAAGGGGCGTCACAAAGACTGCAATTGAGGCTTACAAGCGAGGTCTCGACGACAGTTCCGATTTATATGTGGATCTGACGAAGTATCTGCCAGAGAATTTTGAAGTCGTTCGAGTTAGAACGTTGGCTTACATGCGAGTTGAGGATGGCGTAGCCTTCCGACGAAAGCATACATGGTCACCTATACTATCCAACTTTTCTAAATTTGAAATAAATAAATTGTTTTAAAAAAAAAAGGTGTTGAAGCTTTGAGCTGCAAAACCCGGAAATCGCTTTTGCCACTTTTTCTTTATTGGAAAGAAAGAAATATCCACATTTACTAAGCAGTTGTGTATAATGAGGAAAGAGTGTCTCATACAGGACTAAGGTAACATATCTCATTAACAGTTTTAAAGATAAATTGCATGTTCTTGTAATATTAACATATATTAGATAACATATGAAGGGACTGAAGGGACTATTAAATTTTGATTATTTGATTCTCAATTGAATTTGCACTAAATGTGATACATATTCCCACAGAACATTGATTTTTTTATTGACCTTTTGGATTGCTTCACAATTATTGCCAAATATGACAAGTTAGCTGACTGATTAAGTTATTTTGATACGAGACAAAGAGAACTGATTGGTTATGTGTTCATATCGTTTGGGGTGTTATTACATCATAATTGCATCATGATTGTTGGCAAGTCAGTTGTACATTTGGTACATGCAATACCCAATATGTAACACTTGTATTTTTACTAGTATTATTAAAATATAAATTATGGGTTTATCGGGTTGATTTCGTTGTCAAATTGGAAATAATCATTTCTCAGCTAAGAGTTTCATCCCAATATGTTTTAAGAGCAAAAAGGGAGTTAATTTTGTGAAATTTGGGTAATTTTGGTGGTCTGGGCGACTTACAGTGCGACCAAAGCCCCGTGAAAAAGCCGCCTAAGACATTGGATCACAAAACGGTATAGTGGGCATGGAAAAGGACCAGGCGGCCTAGCAATTGAGGTGAGTTTTCATAACTCATTACCCTAATGGGAGGATACACAATACAGTTTACACAGTTTAATTATTATATTAAAATTATTAAATCACTTAGCCATTGTAGTTATTATTGTTGTTGCTTTATATTACTCATATGTGATTGTTATTAGTACATATGATTCAGTTAAACTTTATGGTACTCAGAATTAGTTACCCGGTTGTGAATTATTACATTTTTTTTAGTTGAGTGTGTGTGTATTGTTAGGCATAGATATATAGTGAACATAAGTAGATTATGATTGATTGGTTATCAATTATATGCTTGGTAATTAGTTTTAATTCAACTATGTATTATGCAATGCTTAAAGTGATGCTTTAGTATTTCATAAACTCTCTTAGCTTTGTTAAACTAACCCATATTATGTATCTCAGGAGGCACTCATGCAGGAACTAGCAAAGGGAAATAGTTGGCATAGTTCGTTAACTTGCTTACTAGGCTGCTTTTATTATTAATTATTATGTTGTAATAAACAATTCCCTTTGGTGGACTAGTTGATTGACTCTTGTTATTTAGTTTTTAGATTTCCGCTCTTAGTGTAACACCCGTAATTTCGGTAAGTAAATTGGCGTTCTTATACCCTTATAACTCGTCTTATCAATAATTTTGTTTGGGAATGATCTATTGATAGTGGCAGGAGAACCGAATTGTTGACCGTGTGGAAAAGTGAAATTTCGAAGCTCAGGAGGCCTGGGGTGATAGTGACAGCGACTGTAACAAAGTCACTATCACCAGTGTCACAATCGTCGACATTGGGGTGCTCTCGGTACAATCTCAACAATTGTGCCCGCGATTGTTCCATAGAGCACTTTTGCAACACCCTCAAATTTGGTAAGAGCAACTAATTAAAATTTTCGATATAACATCAAATGAATGACAAAACTTCCTTCTACAAATCAAAACTCAACATACCTCAAATTCAAAATTCTATAATTAACCTCAACAGTTATGCACTCCGGTATTATACAAGGACTAAACCGGAGTCGGGTGTTACTTAATCCCAAATACAATTTGCTCTTCCCGAAACAAATGCGGAAGACTTCACTAAGATATTCACTTCTCGAGCACACAACTAGCACTCCTCTCTTCACAGTGTCACTAGAACTATGCCCAACCGGAACTGTTGCACATGCCGACAAATAAAAATGTTAGGCTAACGCCTAGTGAGTTCAAGAGTTTCAACATGAATAAATATATTTTTAAAAGGAAAGAGTGTGGCTTAAATCATGATCCTTCAAAATGATTTATTTCAAATATGAAGACGACCCATTTCCAATAACACACATTTTTAAAGATAAATGCCCCATACAAAACTTTCTTTCATGAAGTGATGCAATCCAAAACTCACTCAAAGCATAAATAGAAATCGAACTCTCAGTTTATGGAAACCCGAATAACTTTATATTCCAAAACACCCAAGACACGGGTGGGGCATAATACTCAACCCATAAATCATGGATAAAAATCCATACATATAAAACGTCATCGAAAACATGGATACAAAAACTCAATACCCAAAACAACACCTTTCAATGACGAGGGAGACCCAATTCCATATAATATGGCGAAACACAAAGTAAGTCACATATAATGTTATGGAGCTTCTATCACAACACCAAGGTAATCGAGTTCAACCACCCACGATCTATACCTCGAGCTCCCAATGGTCTAAGAAAGACTCACTGCTTCTATCACAACACTAAGGTTATCGAGTTCAACCACCCACGATCTATACCTCGAGCTCCTAATGGTCTAAGAAGAATTCACTTGCTAGAATTTAAGTGTCATGGGGCACAAGGTTATCGCATTCAACCAGCCACGATCTATAGTAGGAGTTCTCAACAATTAAGGCCCCATGTCTAGCCATAATGAACGGACACCGAGTTCAACCACCCACGATCTATACCTCGGGTCCTTCGCTAAAGGTTACATGGTCATCGAGTTCAACCACCCACGATCTATACCCCGAGTGCCCGTTAATCATAGGGATAAAGTTCCCTATTAAATCAACTGACTAACTCTTATGCCTTATGGATCCAATGCATTACAGTCTAAATTAAATGACTACAAATGAATGACCATACACTCAAAACATGTAACTTAAAAATAAATATGATAAAACTGCATATAACTCCAAAAGCCTGATATGGAGCAAAAATTAAATCGTACAAATGTCCCTCAAGACTCATCCCAAGTAAAAGTCGAGCCAATAACTCAATAACACCATTGACTATAAAATAAAAGTCGTCATAAACAATAAAATGTATTTAATGAAGATTATGCAATTAAATGCTCCAAAGTATGATTAACTCAAAAACCCATCATGAGTTGGAACAAATCATTTTCAAATGAACTTATATCATTTATAATTCCAAAATGCTTTATAATTCAATAATATAGATTTTACATACGATTTATAAAACCAAATACATTAAAAAATGCATTTACGTTAAATGACCTCCATTTATACAATAAATCATCAAAAGAACATATTAATATGATTTCTTTATCACAATGTCCAAAAACGTCAAAGGTGGTCATTTTACAATATTTAGAAAATTGAATGTATCCAAAATGTAAATTTCATCATATAAGCAACATATTTGATAAACACCGAGTAAGACATTTTAATACTTTAAAACAAACATTTTTGACATGTACAACGTTTTCACAAAGCAACTTAAACTCACCTTGCTAGGTTATGTTAAACCTAGTTTTTATCCGACTTGCGCAAATTTCTTGCTACCTAGATCAACCATGCATAATCACCAAATCAATGAAAGAACTCTATATAAAATATTTAGACAACATTGTAAACTTTCAAACTCATTAAGAATCACCCCCAACGGATTAAAAAATCAATTTTATACGAATATTTGAAGACGATTTACTTAATCCCGCCATGAAATATAGTTGTGCTATTAAACTCGATTTTTGACCTACTTACAGTCCGAATCAACTCTTCCTCAAGACATATAGTTCGTAGAGGACATCTCGACGGTTCCAAGGACGTATGGCACGCCTCAAAACGATCTACGAGCGATTTATTACGATTTTTACAAGATCCAGACAACAACCAAAAATACAGCAACATCCCAAAAAAACGTGGATATTTCTTTTCAAAGGGGAAAATGTGTTTTTAAACTTATAATCCACTCAAAATGGATACACTATAACCTATGTACCTCCAACATAAGACCAACTTATTTGAACCTTCCTAAATGGTTCTAAAACGCAAATAAACATCTAATCATGATCAAATTTTATAAATCTCAACCCAAAACTTAAAACCACTCTCTCAACATGAAATTCCTCAAGTTCATGTATATTTAACAAAACCTCTATATATCAACAAGGTAAACGGTTTTAAATCTTCAAAACAAAACTATATTCCAACCCAAAAATGGTTTTCCACCATAAAATTCATCATTTTCTAGCAAAATAGTACTAACCACCAAATTTCCTAAAATACCAAAAAAGGTCAAAATCCATGAATGTGTAAAATACACTAAGGGGCTGTTCGGTTCATTTTTCATTAAGACCTGTATGGATAAAAATGTCTGTATTGATAAAGTTGTCTGTATGATATAATATAAATTGTTGTTCGGTTGTTGTGCTGAATAAACAATCTGAATGTCAGAAATGACCATTTTACCCTGGTCTATATTTTTTAACCAATTTCCAAATTACTTCATTTTCAAAGATATCAAACCCAAATTAGAACAATTTCATTGGTAAAAATATGAAGCTCTAATATTTTCCTCAAACCTAAAATCTTTAAACTGAAGTCATGCTCAAATCTTCAATTGTTGGTGGGATTTTAGGTGTTATTTACCAAATCCAACTAGTTTAATTGTTGGTGATTCTGCTGATGTAAAGATGGCAGAAGAAACCCTTCCATGGCAGAAGAAAGTTGTATCTTTTGCACTAGTTGCAGAGAGAACAAAGATGAAGGTATGCTTCCATGGAAAACATTGAATCTTATTAGATCAAAAACACCAGATTTTTGAAGATCTTGGAGTGAAGGAAACATATATCGTCAACCAATCTATAAACAAGAGTGAAGGAAATAGATCTCTTATAAATGGAGAAACGACCGGCGACAGGAGAAGATCTTGGAAATAAACAACACATCATCATCAACAAATCTGTAAACAAGAATGAAGAAAATAAATCTCGTGTAAAAGGAGAAGCACCAGCGACAGAAGAACGACCGACGACGGGGGAACGACCGACGACGGGGGAACGACCGGTGATGGAGAAACGACCGATGACGAGCAGCAACTTACGTAAAAGATGAGAGCCATGGCAAGTTTTTTTATATTGCTATCTAACATATGTAAAGGTAGCTTTTAATGGGGGTAGTTGGGGAATTAATATGGCTGAGCCCAAAGGACTAATGTATTTAGGCTGTGCGATTAAGCCCTTATCTGAGTGAATAAGTCGTAACCGAACAACTTTCTATAGCTTAGCGAATAATCTATAAGGCTTATACATCCCATTAAGCCATAAACGAACAACCCCTAAGAGGGATGTTCTAGGAGACAAAAATGAAATATTTTAACAAGAATAAATGTTTAGAAAGGTTAAGATAAACTTACAAATGGGTTTTTTTAAGGAAACCCTAAAACCTAGTCAATAAAGGTGGAAATGTTGGTGGAGAAGATGAAGGTCTTGAACTTAAACCCACAAAGCTTGCATCTCTAGTTGTTAAATCTTTGATTCATTTTAGAATCTTCAATGTTGAGCAACAAATGTGGTTGATCCAAATTTGAAAAAAGAAGAATTAAGATGGAGGTGAAATGGATAAGTGTAGAACAAGATGAGAGGGGGAGAGAGAGAGAGAAAGAGATAGATAGGTAAAGTCTTTAAAAAAAGTGAGAAGGAGAAGTGCATTTGACGTTCAAAGAAATAAGAAAAAGGAAAAGTGGGTAGGTGAAGTAATAGGGAAGAAAAAGTCAAGACAACAAAAATAGTCTTATCATAGGGACATGTGGTTGATTTTAATTGGTTTTCCTTTCTAAAATTATGCCCCAAAACCATCCAAGTAAATATTATATCTAAGAGTTATTTCAAACACTAGTATATATATAAACTCCGAAAATAATCATATTAAATATCCGGGTGTTACAACTCTCGCTGGGTACTCTCGCACCCAGGGACCCCCTCTCGGTACAATCTCAGCGATTGTGCCACAGGGCACTCTCGCTGGGCACTATCGTGGTCGGCCAAAAAGTTGATATTTAAAGCTTGGACCGATTTTCTTTGGGCATTTTATCACAAAATCAAATCCAAGGCCGATTTCACTCTGCATTTAGTGCGATTTTCACCTACCATTCCTCCCTGCTCATTTAAACCAAGTTGAAGGTACTCAAGATCATTGATAGCTTCTCATCTAGGGTTTGCTAACACTTAAGAAGAATGAGCTCAAGTATTTGGGCAAGCTTTTGTGTCATCCTTAAGAAGGACTTGGTGGTTTCTAGGTTTTAGCCAAAACCTAGTATAGTGAGTTCATCCTATAAATCTTTTACTTTATATACATGTCTTAAATGCTATTGTTATGATTCAATAAGATCTCTATCACATTTCTCTTCATTTGAGCAATTTTGAGAAAACTAGGTTTTTATGATTGTTGGGTAAAATGGTGTTTTGACTATGGAACTTGGTTTTAGATGTATAAATGATGATATCTTCCTATTTTGAGGAATTTTGGGATGGATAATGGCCAAATTTATGATTGAAGTATGAAAATTATGGATCTTAGTCCTTGGATGGTTTACTTGCACAAAGACATCTTAGAGATTGTCCAATGTTGAACTATAGTGTAATGGATCCATAGGCATTTTGTCAACCTTTATGTAATGGGATGGTTGTTCCCATACCTTGGCTAGACATGGGAATTATATTACCGGGGGACTCGAACTATCGATGACCGTGTGACCCGTGACAATTGAATTCTAGCAAACGAGCCTTTCTTAGTTCATTGGGGGACTCGATCTATAGACCGTGGGTGGTTGAACTAGATTACCAATGTTACATTAATAGAATCTCTATAACATTGTAACGTAACTTACTTTTGTGTTCCATCACTGTCAATGGTAAACCGGGTCTCCCCCACTACTTTGTGAAACCTTATGTCCTCCCAATGATAAAAAGAGGTTTAAGTTATGTTTTATGATCTTGCGTTCACTATGATTTGGAATTCAATAATTTCTAACATTGTTTTATAATTGTTTGAACTCACTAGGCGTAAGCCTAACACTTTTCTTCAAATGACATGTATATTCAGGTTCTCTTAGCGGAGGGGCTTCTAAGGCTTGAGTGGAGCGTCCATTTTCCGTCTTGGGCATTCTTGAGGATTGATAACTTTTTATAGCAAACGATACTTGGGGATACTATTCTTTTGATGATGATGGCGACATCCATCCTTAATCTAGCTTAGATTAGTAGGTTGTCATTTATCATTCATATTCGTAAATTGTAAACGCTCTACAATTTCCCCATTTTGGTGATGTTATACATTTAGATGTGGTTTATGTGGTTAAATCCATGTTTTAACTTTACTCCTATTTTTAGGGGTGTTACACTTAGCTTGAGTTTGATGTATTTGGCGAATGGTTTAAACTTTTATTGCATTTAAGGATGACCATTTAAGTTTACTCCATTTTTAGCATTATTGTGGCTTATTTTATGTAATACCTTCTGGAGTCTAAGGAAGGTGTTACAGTACCATAATATTAAATATTGGCTTGGAGATTTTTGTCATAGACGTGCAATGTACAAACAAATATGAAAAGTTTGATTATTCTCATGCAAAACATAGAGATGTCATTGAACATATGATAAATCTCGATTTTTTAGAGATAAATACCTTCTCTTTTCGTATTTATTTTTATCACTTTCTTATCCATTTTGCCTTCTCCCTCCTTCATTTGATCTTATTTGTTCCAACACAGTGATAAAGTCTCAACAATACAAAAATCGATTTTTCTAACTTTTTGTGCATCAAAGTAGCCACTTTGATCACCATAGTGGCGACGTCGATCTTGATCTTTTTGGATAAGCCTTGGACATTTTTGAAATGTGATGATTGAAGCAAAGAAAAGTGATATTGAGCTTTCATCAGAAATAATAGAGGAAGAAGACAATTTGGAAAAGTCAAGAGAAACTTCAACACTCTTTTAAAAAGAAGTTTTAAGGATTTGTCACATAACACATTTTTTCTTCAAAATCACTATAAAAGAACGCTTTGGAGATTTGGAGCTTAATCATTTACTTCCCATTCTTTTCTTAAGTTCTTAGTTTTAGTTGCATTTAATTTCCTTGTATTTTCCATTTCTTGTAATATCTGTACCATTGTGGCGACATAAGTGGTGACAACGTCGTTATTTCGTTTATGCAAGTAATGTTTATGTATTCTTCTTCAATCATATCTTTTACTTTTATTATGATCGAAACACTCCCCTTGGTATGGGTCTGAGCCAAATCTAAGACTAGTAGGCAACACTTTGGTGTTGCCATCATTACTAACTCTTAGACATAGTCACCTGAGTTAGGACTTTAACTCAAACGCAGACAAGTTGATCACTTGTAAGTGTTAATATTAGATCTTAGACCTAGAGATGGGAGGATCCAGAAATACGGCTTGAGTAAAGCAAGAAGATTTGAGAGTGTCTTTTATAACTACGTAGAGATACGAGTTTTTGCCTGATTGTAACTAAGGTTCAAATGACGGTCGATGTAGGTGTCACAAAGAGATTTGTGCATCTATTTCCATACTGGTGGAGCTAAGGTCCTTAAAGGTCTACTTAGTTAAATTGGCAAGTATTGAGTTGGCAATAATGGCGACTTTGTGGGGACAAGTGGCCACTCTCTGTGGAAATTCATTTTTGAGAGAAAACGGTTTTTTAGAGATGCTTTTGTACCACTTGTTTCTGACCATAATGTTGTTATAGATGCCTTAGATAGTGTTGCATACCCTCTTCTTTTAACTACTTGTTCACTTTAATCGTTATTTAGTGTAGATCAACTATCACAAATATTGATATTATTCTAGAAACTCAAAACGAGCACTAGAAGTTCATGAAAAATATAAATGGTTTGGAAGAAAAGCTTTATGCAAGAGGCCAAACTGACCAAACCATTCATCTAAACAAACCTAAGGAAATTAAATATTTTAAAGATAACTGGGGTATTGAGTATGACAACCCAAATTATTTTACGAAAGCAATTTCAAAACATCCTGCTCTTTATAACTTTGATTTTTTACAAGCGGCTGACAAACACCCCAAGTTAAAACCAAGATGGACCAAGTCATTTGAAGTGGTTGAAGCTAAGGAAGATTTAAACAGAAAAGACACAACTAAAATGCAACTACCATTCTGTTAAGACAAACTGAATGATAGTTATCTTACTAAATAACCAAAGTTTCTTTCAAATGATTATTTTCAAAGTTACTCTATTGAGGAAATGGAGGCAAAACCTGTTGAAGGAAAGATTTACGTTCCTCCACTCATCTTAGAAAGTAAAATTTCAGAGATTGAGAATACTTTAACAGATGAAAGAATTTTGGTTGATTTAGAACAAATTGTGTTTTGAACTGTTCTATTAAACACTGATTCAAAATATGAGTTTAAAACAGATGATAAATCAGAGTCAGAAAGAGCTTGTGAAAACAATTCTAATGATTATTGTTGGATCCCAGATTTAATCTTATAACAATGATATAAACAATAATAGTAATGATAAGAGCAACAGAAGCAATATAGTTTAATATCAAACCAGATTCAAATATCACAGCTCATAAACAAATATGTAGAACATACAAGATCTTCTTTTGAAATACTTTCAATATATTAAAAGATTTTTCAGATACAAGATATATAAAAAAGGCACACATTTGACAATGGAGTGATGGTCCTATTTATAGGACCATAAAGTGTACAGTGTACGATCTGACATATAGAAGCATGCTTAAACAGTGTCTTACCTAAAAGGTAAGCTCAAGACATGCATGAACAATGACCTACTCTAGAAAGTAAATCTTATCACTAATGACGAACAAAATGGAGTAGTAGAAAGGCGCAATCGAACGCTAATCGAGGCCGCTCGCACTATACTCAGCCAATCAGATCTACCTCTATTTCTGTGGGCAGAAGCTGTCTCTACTACATGTTATACGCATAATCGATCCATTATTCACAGACGGTTTGGAAAAAATCCTTATGCATTGATTAATAATCGTACACCTAATATCAAATATTTTCATATTTTTGGATGTAGGTGTTTTGTGCTTAATGACAGAGAGAACTTGAATAAGTTCGGACCGAAGGCTGAAGAAGGAATATTCATTGGCTACTCCCAGACATCTGCTGCATATAGGATATATATGAAGAGCTCAAAGACTGTTATTGAAAGCGTCAACGTAACATTCAATGAGGAGATGGCTTCTGAATATTTCATTTTAGATCCGTGCTTCAATGAACTGAGGCTTCTGAATAAGTCAGTTCAGGACCCGTACTTCAACAGAGTTTGACTTCTAAACACAACAGTTTAGGACTCGTACTTCAACGATGAAAGAAATGATACTCCCGGGCTGATATGAGGACTGTACTCTGAGATCTAAATGAGGAAATCAACCTTCAAGGGGAAGTACATATTTTTTTTCTAGAAATATGTATTCGGAATATATGATGAACTATACTTCAGGGGGAGTTGTAGATCTCTATCATGTGTTTTTTTTTCTTTCACTGACATATTTTAGATGCATACTTTCAGGGGGAGTATGAATTATGACTTCTGATTACTTCAGATAAGAACTCGTACATTCAATGGTTTATTGCTTTATGTCATTTAATTTTTTAATAAATGTTGTGAATAAAGTTGCTTTGACGGACTTTATGACTGATGTAGATTGAGAGGATGCTTACATGATCATATCATTATGACTTTAAGCTTACTTCATGAGATTTAAGACAGACTGAAAAGGTTTATGTTGCCCAGATTATACTAGCATACGATTAACACAATACAGATTAACAACATATTTGTATTAGATCAAATCACATTATTACAATTAATCACAGATCTAACTATGTGCCACAGATCTCACGTGTTAACTGTGTGTATTCTCTGTGTGCTTACCAAACTCTGAATTCGTAACAAGTATGCGTGTCTACAAATCAAACATGTACCAAAACTATTTATACTAAGTCAATTCACATTGACTTTACAACCAAACCTTCAAACTAACAAACTATTACAAACTAGACCCTCACTTTTAGTCTTGAATACAATATATAAGTTTAACAATCTCCCCCTTTGGATTCAAGATTAAATTTTTTTTGACAATAATCTTCAGGTCTTCTTATCTTCAGAAAAATCTTCAACTTTATATCTCTTTCAGCTTTGACGTCTTGAAATCTTTATCAACTTTAGCAAACTTTGAAACTTTGACATCTTTCAACTTTGAAATAAATCTCTTTCTTTGTCTTTTCAAACATCTTTGTCTTCAAAAATCTTCATAACTTTGGATTCTTCAAACACTTTCTGAACTTTGAAATTCAACTTTCCCCCTTCTTGATTCAAACTTTAATCATCTGAACTTGAACTTTGAATTATCTCCCTCTTCAAGTTTAAATCTGTCTTTGAAACATCTCCCCCAAATGAACAAGTAAGCACAGTCTTCATGATCTCTCCCTTTGATTCATCTGATCTGAATGAGCCGTCAATTCATGAATGTATTCATCTGAATCTTTTCAAATTCAGACAAATTAAGAATGGTAACCCTGAATCAACAAATGAAACAGTTAGAAATGCCTGTCAGTAGCACAAAGCCACTGTGTACAACAAATGTACAATATAAGGAGCTGGTTGATGTTGACTCCCCAGGACTTCTATTCAATCATTGAAAAACACAAGGTATTTTCTATGAATGTTCTGATAGAAAAACACATTTTCTGTGTGCTCGTGCATGTGTATGAAAGAATTAAGCACAATGATTGTGTTTCATAAGGCTCAAAGTATGTAAACCACTGAGACAACAATGATTATACATAGACTCAACGTGCATGATGAAGGGTCGAAGGCGGGGCAAATTTCCTTCTTTTTCAATATCAGTATCTTCCAAATGAAGAACTAATAGATTATGTGTTGCTTCCCCAGAAAATGTGAAACATTCTCTTTTTAAGAAAATAATGAGTAGCTTGATGGGGTTGTATGCAAGAGATGGCATGGTCTCACTGCCTTTTTCAATGATGGTCACCAAAGAATGTGAACCAATCAGATTATGTGGCTGCCCGACTCAGAAAGAAGTTTGGTGCAGAGTTTATATTCTTTTACTATGATCTTTCACCCTCTTTCTTTTAATCTTTTAAGCTCACTTCTAACCAATCTCTCTTTTCCATTTTACCTCTTCACACACCAACACTCAATCTTTTTACCCCTCTCCCCTGAATCACCCAGGGAATACTTCCTGGGTAGGAAACACTAGTATTCGTGAATCCATGGAAGTTCGTTTAAGCACTCATACTGAATCCCATGTATTTGTCTTAAAAACATGCATCTCAATGATTTTCTTGACAATTTAAGCACAAGAAATCATTTGTCAGTATGTGTATGCTAATTAAGAATAAGAATGAAATTGAGCATGTTAAGCATTTAAGATTTCTCAAAACTTTATATTAATGAATAGTCATGAAAGAATAGAAATGTTTTGAGAATCTGACAATGATTAAGATCAGATCAAATTATCATGAAGAATAATACTTTGGGAAATCAAAGACGAATGTTGTTTATATGAACAATATATAAACATTTTAACAATGAAAGCACATGTATAAAAGAAATGACGTTTGATTCAAACAACAGAGAATAGCAAACAGGAGTATTACCATAGAAAGATTTATCTTTTGATACATGGTAATAACAAAGTTCAAGAAAAATGTACTGAACCGTTGTGTATGAATACTTGACAAAGTATATGAAAATAAAATACACAAGTATTTTTCTTTAAGAACACACGGTCAAATAAGCATTTAAGTATCCAAAAATCATTAAAAAAACACACTTCTCAATTCATGAAAAACATTTAAAGAATGTGAAGTGGTTTGAACATTAAAAAAACATTTTTCACAAGTGAAAGTTGTTCATCTTTCAACAAGTGATGAAGTAGAAGGATTAGAAATATATACCTTTAGATCAAAATCCTTAACTCCCCCTGAAATGAATATTTTCAGTGAAGTATCCTTGACAAAAACACAAATATCCTCCCCCTTGATATCAGTAAAAAGTCAGTTTATAAAAAAAATATGACAATGATAGTATAACTAACTATTATCTCCTCCCCTAAAAGATATAGCAATTAACTTCTCCAACTCCCCCTCAAATCAAAAACTTCTAGAAAAGATTTTATCTTATTAGCATCCTTCAGAAGAAAACATTTAAGTACGGGTTTTGAACATAAGTATTCAAAAACCATGATTACTTATTCTCCGGTGAGAATAGTAATGATCAGTTTTACCAATGAAGTACGGGTTTTGATTTGATGTAATCAGAAGCCAATGTCACGAGAATGATAACCTGCAAGATAAAAGATTTTGGTAATCATTGAAAAATGATTCCGCTTTCGTCAGTAAAGATGAATAATAGACACTGTTCATAAATTCCAAGACAGAAACCATTAAAGCTCAAAATAAGATATAATCCCCCTTGAATCATGTAGAGGCATTTAACATACCTAGTTTGCTGACTAGAAAGGTAAACCTTTTTTATCCAACGGCTTGGTGAACAGGTCAGCTAACTGGTAGTCAGTTTGCACGAAGTGCATCTCTATATCGCCCTTCTCTACATGATCCTTGATGAAATGATATCTCACATCGATATGTTTTGTCTTGGAGTGTTGCACTGGATTAGCTGTTATAGCTATCGCGCTCTTTGAATCGCAATAGATAGGAACTCGTTGGTAGGAATAACCAAAATCCTTTAATTGTGTCCGCATCCAAAGGACTTGTGAACAACAGCTCGCAGCAGCTACATATTCATCCTCGCCAGTAGAAGTGGATACACAATTCAGTTTCTTTGACATCCAACTTACCAACTTGTCACCTAAAAATTGACATGATCCAGAGGTGCTCTTACGATCCAGCTTACACCCTGCGTGATAAGCATCTGTGTATGCAGTTAAATCAAAACTCGAACCCTTAGGATTCCAAAGGCCTAACTCGGAAGTTCCTTTGAGGTACCTAAGTATTCGTTTCACAGCGACTAGGTGTGATTCCTTCGAGTTAGCTTGATAACTAGCACAGAAACATGTGGCAAACATAATATCCGGTCTACTCGCTGTTAAGTACAGTAATGAACCAATCATGCTACGGTACATCTTTTGATTTACTGATTTACCAGATAAATCAGCATCTAATAGTGTACCCGTTGCCATTGGTGTTTTCATCACTGGACTTTCAGCCATGTTAAACTTTTTCAGGATATCTCGAATATATTTAGACTGATTAATGAAAATGCCATCAGGTAACTGTTTCACTTGAAGACCAAGAAAGAAAGTCCGTTCGCCCATCATTGACATTTCAAATCGAGATTCCATGATTTTTGAAAAGTTTTTACAAAATTTAGGATTTGTAGAACCGAAAATAATGTCGTCCACATAGATCTGAATTAGGATCATATCCTCACCTTGTTTATTCAGAAAGAGAGTAGTATCGATAGTACCTTTCTTGAATCCAGAAGCAAGTAGAAATTGGGTTAGCGTTTCGTACCAAGCTCTTGGTGCCTGTTTGAGTCCATATAAAGCCTTGTCTAGTACGTAGACGTAGTCCGGGTGTTTTAGATCAATGAAGCCTTCGGGTTGAGCAACATAGACTTCTTCATGCAGAATCCCATTCAAGAAAGCAGATTTGACGTCCATCTGATAGACTGTAAAATTCTTGTGGGCTGCGTATGAAAGAAATATCCGAATAGCTTCAATCCTTGCAACAGAAGCAAATGTTTCATCATAATCAATCCCCTCCTGTTGACAATACCCTTTTGCAACCAGGCGAGCTTTATTTCGAACCACAATTCCTGCTTCATCTCTCTTGTTTCTGAAGACCCACTTTGTTCCAATAACAGATTTTCCTTCCGGTAGTGGTATAAGTCGCCAGACCTTGTTCCGCTCAAATTGTAGAAGCTCATCTTGCATGGCTAATATCCAATCAGGATCGTGCAAGGCTTCTGAATCTTTCTTCGGTTCAAGGGAACTAAGGAAACTCAAGTATAGACAAAATTTTGTAGATGCCGCCGGCGTTTTTACACCACTGTGGATATCACCAATTATGTTGTGTAGGGGATGATCTCGTGTTCACCTTATAGTACTTGGAATTGGGTAAACAGTGATCTACATGTTCTCTTCATCATATTCATCGTATACAACAGGTAAGTTCAAATCAACCTCAGATGTTGTTATTCCCTGAAATCAAGTTTCTAAAACTAAACAAACAATCAATCAAACAAGATTTACAAACCTGATTGATTCAATTTCACAAATCAACAATTACAAATCTGTTTTCTCTCTTTCTCCCTCTAAAACTCTGTTTCTCTTTCTAAAAACTCTCTCTACATATGAACTCTCAATCTCTAGTCATCTATCTATTAAACAGCAAAAACAAGGTATTTATACCCAAGACAATTACAAAGAAACAAACAAATACAATATGTTGATTTTGACTTTATTACATTTAGACTTTGACTTTTAATGAGAGTTGACTTTCTCAGCTTTGACTTCTTGTATTTTGACCTTCAGTCTTCATGATCTTGTATCTAATATATTTCTGCTCTAACAATCTCTCCCTTTGGATTCAAGATTATCTTTGAAAGATTTAGCAGTTCAATCTCTCCCTTTGGTTTAATTTGGACAATCTTTTTCTTTTGTTTAACTTTATTCTTCCCAAGTCTGTTTTGGAACAAAATTAACAATCTCCCCCAAATATGGTAGAAACAATCTTCAATAATCTTCCAAAAACTATCACAAAACTCTTTCAGACTTCAGAAAGAAATTATTTTCAGATTTAGCTCGACTTGCTTCAGCAAAATAATCTTCAAAGAAAATTTCAGAAAATCAACACATCTCAAACATCTTTGACTTTGCTTGAACAATCTTTCAAACTTTGAACTTTATCTTCTACAACTCTTTATCTTTGAAATTTCTGATCTTGACATTTCTTTAAACCATCTCCCCCTTTTTGATGAAACGAGCATCGATATCATCAAAACTTTCATCAAGAAATGTCTTTGACCATTCTGATCAGTCTAAGAGTCATTGATTCGTTGATCCGTAACCATGTATTTATCAAGATCTTTGCAAATCTAGACAAAATATTCGTGTAACATCTGAATCAACAAATGAATCAGTTAATATTCCTATCACTAACACGAAGTCACTGTGTGTAACAAATACACATAGGAAAGGAGTTTGTTGATGTTCACTCCCCTAGAGCTTCCATTGTAGCACCCCGAATTTCGAAAGGTATCATTTCAAGTTAATGCAGAAATCAGTAATTTTTAAAGGGAAAAATAAGATATAGGATTTTGGACTTGAATCCTAGGTTTCATAGTCTTAATGGATGAAGGATCCAATTACGAGTCCAACGGTCCTTTCCGGAGCGAAAACGGAGCTATAACGAAGAAGTTACGACCAAAACAGTGAGCGGGAAGGAAGCTGGGAGAACCAGCGACAATGCCCTGGGCATTGTCGCTTGGCAAAGTCGCCCAAACTGGGCAGGCTGCTGTTAAGTCGCGAATTTCAGCCATTTTCTCATTTCCTCTCAACCAAACTTCCTCCATTCTCTCCCAATTCGTTTTCCTTCTTCCCCCTTCAAACCCTAGCTTATTTGTGGCTCAAATCCTTGGATTTCATGAAGATGGAACATCATCAAGTGGTAGGATTGAAAGCTATGGTCAAGGATTCACCATCTCCATCTTCATCTTCAACCTCAAGCTTATTTTTGGGTTTTCTAGGTTTTCATCACAACCTAAGTGGTAAGTGTATCCCTTCCATTTCTAAACCTTAACATAAGTTAGAAATGTTCCATTGATGATTATCCTAGTGTGTGGTTTATCAATTTCGGGTTTGATGGTTTTGGAGAAATCTAGGTCGAAATTTGGGTTGGGACCAAAATGGAGATTTTGATGTGTAATGTTTGGGAAATGTTTCTATATGGTTGAATGTGGTTATTTACGGTTGGAAATGTATGGATCTAGGTTTTTGGAGATTTTTGGCTTGGAGGATTCAAGTTTCTTCAAAGGAACTCAAGTTGGGGTAAAATCTAGATTTAGTCTAAATCTAGCAAGGTGAGTTCAAGTTGATTTGTGAAAACGGTGTACATGCCAAAATGGTTATTTTAAAGTATTTTACATCTTACATGAAATTGTTAACTGCTGATCAGTTTGGCTATTTTGAAAGTGTTTAACTTTATAAACTTGTATAACACACATTCTTGTGATTTTTGGGTATTTTGATAAATAAGTCATAAATGGGTGTGTTCGGTAACTTATTGCATAAATGAGATTATTTGGTTAAAATGCATTTTAGTGTTGTTTGGGGTAAAAGGTTCAATTTTGTGTTATGGGACGTTTTGAAAGGATAAGGAGCATAAATCTATTTGGAAAACCTTTTGACCCGACTTAAACTGTGTTGGAGTCCATTCGAGTATTTTGGAGCATGTAATTTCATGGTATGGGTTGAGTGAGTTTATTACTTGCAAAACGTAATCTTTGGTCAAAAGAGGTTTTGAGCATTTTGGCTCGATGTCGTATTAAAGGAGTCTCGATGACACTTGTCCGGTTTTATATGGCTCAATGTAGAGTCCACTTATGACGTACGTATTAATGTGCTGTGATGCGTATTGAGGTTGGTTACGGACTTGAGTGCTTTGGTCATTCATGTTTAGTCCGGGAAGGTTAGACTGTATTGCAATGGATCCATATGCATGTGAGTCAATCTGTTTTGGGATGGTCACTTGGGTATTGCGGGGTTGAACTTTGGTACCCATGTTTTATGACGGGAAACTTTACAAGTGATCGCTAGGAGGGTTGAGTCGGCTAGTGCTACCGGAATATTAGGTGCTAGGACCTCCGCCGCTTGAAGTAATGTCTGGGAGGTAGTCTTTAAGTGTGTCGGGCCTTCGGGATGGAGTTCTTCGGAATGATCCATCAAGGTCAACTGACTTGGGGTGACACTTGTAAAGGAGTCGTAGGGACACCGGGCTGTGATGTCGGGAGGTGTCATGCGATTAACGTTGCATCAATTTATAAAGCATGTTTTGAAATGAAGTGTTCATCTTTGAAAGTGCATGACATTGGAAAAGAGTCGTTTCCACGTTTTAAAGTGCATCAGTTGAAAGGTTATGATTTTTAAGTAAAGTTCATTATCTTAAATGTGTTTACTTATGTAAAACTCTTGAGCTCACTAAGCGTTAAGCCTAACCTTTTTATTTATCGGCATGTGCATCAGGTTCCAGATGGGGGTTGGGTTCTAGCAGTGCTATGAAGAGATGTGCTTAGTTTCTCTCAAGAGTAAGTGTTGGGCGAAGTCTTCCGCAGTGGGGAGATAGAAACTTTTATTGGGTTTAGTAGCACCCGTCCGTATCATAGATTGTATGTATAGAATGAATTTGTGAATTGAGTTTAATCCTTAATTTGTGTTTGTAGACGAGTCAATTACTGATGTAATTAGAAAATTTTAACCTAACTGCTATCCCATATTTGAGGGTGTTATAAGTTGGTATCAGAGCTTAAGTTTGAGAGAATTAGGTATTGATTTTAGGATGCCTAGACTCAAACTAGCGTTTTTATAAGTGAGTGTAAGTGAAATTGCACATTAGGCACCTTAAGATAATATATTTTGGGGTTGATCAAGTCACTAGGAACGGGAAACTTGTCGAGGGTCGCAAGGATGATTATGTACGGTACGTTCATAATGGCACCTGGCCAGTGTTATGGTGAACCTACATTCTACATATGTATACTTGAACTACCTTGGTATGATGACCGTTGGGGTACTGAGGAAATTTCTAAGCGAGTAAGCTATGGAATGATTGATGTTTATTGCAATGTCACTTTGGGGTGATAGTAAGTGCGTTGAGCGCATTAAGTTGATCACCTTGAATCAGATTTATTGGTTGGATTAGAACTATAAGTCTGTTATACCGTTTCTGTTTCGAGGAGAAATTGTAAGTTAATTAATGGGAACTTTCGCTCTAAGATGTTGGATACATCCGGATGTCAATAGTATGTCGGGTTGTTGAGAAGCGTAGTTCGGAGATGTGAGTGCCGATCAAATTCATGCACTAAATTTATTTCTCAAATAAATTTGCATAAATTATTTCTCATGTCCGCTAAACAAAAAGTGTTTTGCATTATAAAGTCTTGGTAAAACATTTAGCACTCATCATATTTTAAACTGTGAGATTAAGCATGCATGAAATTGTTTTGTTACTCCTGATTGCAAATTGTTAGCAAGAATCTCTTTATTCACGTCTCATGTTTAACGCTATTTTCGGATATTGTAATATCCATATTTTAAGGTCATTTGGGTATTGGGCAAGTAGCTATGAGATTTTAACCTAGACATTGGATCACCTCCACGTATGTCATTGGTTTTAAAGGAAAAGGTTATTCCCAGGTTTTGAGTCGGAATTTCTTGTGAATTTTAGTTTGTACAAGTTTTGTTAAACTTCTTGGATTATTGTTTTGCGATGTCCTTTTCGATGCGTGAGTTTTACTTTTGCTTCGTATAAACTTACGAGTTTATTTGGCGTCGTGCCCCATGCAAATTTTGTTGAAAAGTGTCACTCTACCTTTCATTGCTTTTAAAAAGGGGAGACTCTTACAAGTTTAATATTTTAGTCATATTGCCGTCTTGCACTCTTTGTTGAGAAATGAAAGTTTTGACACCACTTGATTTTTGCGTTAATGAGTTTTACGAAAATTCAGTTGGGGTTTTGGTGTCTCATCTTACGTCATTTTGCGTCACGTAAATAATTTTGGGAACGTGTGCATATGCATTACTGTTGGCGTTAATTGATGGGTTTGTTAACAAATGTCAATCGTCGTGTACTAATTGCATTTGGATTAAACTATAGTGTTGGTACGAGTAAATATATAAAAGATTTACGTTATTTCAAACAAAGCTTTTGTTCTGAGCATATTTCAATCATTAACTTTTACTGTTAGAAATTTCCGCAATGCATTTAACGAGTTGGCGGCATCCATGTCATTGTAGTTTTTATTTTGGTCAAATGTGTTTATCTTTACGACTTAAAGCTTTAAACTCGATTTGAAACTTTAATTGCATTCCCATTATTTTACCGAGCTTTGGGGAATAAACTGGTGCATAAGGGGCTTGTTGAAAATTCTTTTGTCACAACGTCTTTTCGTTAAAGAGGAAGAATTTTTAAAGTTAAAACTTTGAATTTCTCTATTGGGATTGTGCAAACATTTACTGCAAGTGTTGTGGTTCAATAACATGTTTTCACGTTATAGTGTAAATTGTTGCGCATGTTTCATTATTATCCTTATTAACATAAGTATCGATCAAACGAGTTTTTGGAAATGGTTTTATATGCGCTGTGTTGATGAGCAATCTTGAAACCTATCGGTTGAACGATAGTGTATTTTTACCGCATGTCTAATCGTTTAATCGTTTGTGTATTTGAAAGTTTATAAATTTCAAGTTGACATATTGGTTGAAAAAAAACCCTTGAACTCGGTAGGCCTATAGATTTAAACCCCAGTCGAAGAAGGAGTTGTAATTAGGGACTAAGGGAGTCCTTGGGATTTGAAGCGTCAGATGATCCGACTTGCGGTCAGTCTTGAAATTTCGGGCGTGGGTTTTTTTTTTGGAATCTGTGCGCGTTTGTATTAATGGAAATAGTAGATTTAAGTCTCCCAGTTATTTAAGGTGTGATTTTTATATTTCGGTAATCATGCGGGATAAGGTCTTAGGCGATTTTTCTGCGATTAATTTGGGTTCGCTTTGGTTGGTTGCTCGTCGGTGTAACATCATGGTGTATGTTGATGGTGTACCGTCTTAGTGGGTTTCACGGTCAAAGGAATTCTTGTGGTCCGTTTGTTAGAAATACAAGATTTGGAATATTAGTACTCTGTTAGGTGTCAACCTTAGTGCGACCATCCATCTGGAATGAAATTTTGGGCGGGATGTCCACGTTTTCGAGGTCGCCATTTAGTCTTAGGCGTCGACTTGTTTTCTTGAATTCAATGGATCTTGGAAGGTATGGAAGTATCCCGTTTGGATCATGGGAAAGTTGACCCCCCTTGGCGATGAAAATCTAAAGGAAGATTAGATATTAGTAATTAAGTATCGATGTGTACAAGCTTTCCTGGCATGGTGAGCATCTTGTGATAGATTATTCGAGGTTAGAAGTAGAACGGAGTTGAGTGATAGCCGGATCTAGGTTAACCGGTTGGCTGACGGACGCATTGGTGCGCCTTGGAAGAATATCCTTATCGATATTAGAAATGGATCGGTAGGAATCTGAGGACTCTTGGGAGTTTGGTTACAATCTTTGGCTTTGGATTCGGAATCGTGTAGACCCGAAGGAAAGTGATCGGTGGGAATTTGATGTCAAAAAACTACTCCTGAGATAGTAGGCGTCACTCAAGGATAGGAGACATCCATAGCCTTGTAGGTAAAGACTACTTTGGTGAGTTGAGTGCTCACTCGGATGTAAGAATGATGTGCCCAATGGGACATTTATCGCAAGGACCAGCATAGAGTTTCGGGGATGGTTTTGGTAAGAGAAGTAGGGGCAAGCTTTCCTGTGGGTGATGTTTCATGGGAATCTAGATTTCGAGGACGAAATCATCCTAAGGTTGGGAGGATTGTAACACCCCGAATTTCGAAAGGTATCATTTCAAGTTAATGCAGAAATCAGTAATTTTTAAAGGGAAAAATAAGATATAGGATTTTGGACTTGAATCCTAGGTTTCATAGTCTTAATGGATGAAGGATCCAATTACGAGTCCAACGGTCCTTTCCGGAGCGAAAACGGAGCTATAACGAATAAGTTACGGCCAAAATAGTGAGCGGGAAGGAAGCTGGGAGAACCAACGACAATGGCAAAGTCGCCCAAACTGGGCAGGCTGTTGTTAAGTCGCGAATTTCAGCCATTTTCTCATTTCCTCTCAACCAAACTTCCTTCATTCTCTCCCAATTCGTTTTTCTTCTTCCCCCTTCAAACCCTAGCTTATTTGTGGCTCAAATCCTTGGATTTCATGAAGATGGAACATCATCAAGTGGTAGGATTGAAAGCTATGGTCAAGAATTCACCATCTCTATCTTCATCTTCAACATCAAGCTTATTTTTGGGTTTTCTAGGTTTTCATCAAAACCTAAGTGGTAAGTGTATCCCTTCCATTTCTAAACCTTAACATAAGTTGTAAATGTTCCATTTTTGGGAAATGTTTCTATATGGTTGAATGTGGTTATTTACGGTTGGAAATGTATGGATCTAGGTTTTTGGAGACTTTTGGCTTGGAGGATTCAAGTTTCTTCAAAGGAACTCAAGTTGGGGTAAAATCTAGATTTAGCCTAAATCTAGCAAGGTGAGTTCAAGTTGATTTGTGAAAACGGTGTACATGCCAAAATGGTTATTTTAAAGTATTTTACATCTTACATGAAATTGTTAACTGCTGATCAGTTTGGTTATTTTGAAAGTGTTTAACTTTATAAACTTGTATAATACACATTCTTGTGATTTTTGGGCATTTTGATAAATAAGTCATAAATGGGTGTGTTCGGTAACTTATTGCATAAATGAGATTATTTGGTTAAATTGCATTTTAGTGTTGTTTGGGGTAAAAGGTTCAATTTTGTGTTATGGGACGTTTTGAAAGGATAAGGAGCATAAATCTATTTGGAAAACCTTTTGACCCGACTTAAACTGTGTTGGAGTCCATTCGAGTATTTTGGAGCATGTAATTTCATGGTATGGGTTGAGTGAGTTTATTACTTGCAAAACGTAATCTTTGGTCAAAAGAGGTTTTGCGCATTTAAGCTCGATGTCGTATTAAAGGAGTCTCGAGGACACTTGTTCGGTTTTATATGGCTCAATGTAGAGTCCAACTATGACGTACGTATTAATGCGCTGTGATGCGTATTGAGGTTGGTTACGGACTTGAGTGCTTTGGTCATTCATGTTTAGTCCGGGAAGGTTAGACTGTGTTGCAATGGATTCATATGCACGTGAGTCAGTCTGTTTTGGGATGGTCACTTGGGTATTGCGGGGTTGAACTTCAGTACCCATGTTTTATGACCGGAAACTTTACAAGTGATCGCTAGGAGGGTTGAGTCGGCTAGTGCTACCGGAATAGTAGGCGCTAGGACCTCCGCCGCTTGAAGTAATGTCTGGGAGGTAGTCTTTAAGTGTGTCGGGCCTTCGGGATGGAGTTCTTCAGAATGATCCATCAAGGTCAACTGACTTGGTGTGACACTTGTAAAGGAGTCGTAGGGACACCGGGCGGTGATGTCGGGAGGTGTCATGCGATTAACGTTGCATGGGTGGTATACGTATGTGTTTCCTCCACTCTCAACGGATACGGGTCTCCCCCGTTATCGGCTATCAGTATTTTAAATTAAGGACGTCTTCTTTTATTGTCATTGGGTCTTTACGGTCGCGTGAGTATTGGGCCTAATGTCCATGTTTTCGGACGTACGATATACATGGGTTGATGAAAAAGTCATGTTTCAAGTTAGTTAAGTTGCATCAATTTATAAAGCATGTTTTGAAATGAAGTGTTCATCTTTGAAAGTGCATGACATGGGAAAAGAGTCGTTTCCACGTTTTAAAGTGCATCAGTTGAAAGGTTATGATTTTTAAGTAAAGTTCATTATCTTAAATGTGTTTACTTATGTAAAACTCTTGAGTTCACTAGGCGTTAAGCCTAACCTTTTTATTTGTCGGCATGTGCATCAGGTTCTAGATGGGGGTTGGGTTCGAGCAGTGCTATGAAGAGATGTGCTTAGTTTCTCTCAAGAGTAAGTGTTGGGCGAAGTCTTCCGCAGCGGGGAGATAGAAACTTTTATTGGGTTTAGTAGCACCCGTCCGTATCATAGATTGTATGTATAGAATGAATTTGTGAATTGAGGTTAATCCTTAATTTGGGTTTGTAGACGAGTCAATTACTAATGTAATTAGAAAATTTTAACCTAACTGCTATCCCAGATTTGAGGGTGTTACATCCATCCAATCATCGAAACACCACAAAGGAAATTTCTATGAATGTTATGACAAGAAAACAAATTCCTTATGTGTTCGTGCAAGTGTAGAAATAATTAATTCATCAAATGCTTATACAGGATCAAAATTGTGTAAACCACTGAGACAACAGTAAATAAACACAGACTCAATGTGCATGATTGAAGTGCGAAGGTGGTGCAGACTTCCTTCTTTTTCAATATCCAGATTTTTCAAATGAAAATCAGATAGATTATGTGCTGCGTCCCCTTAAAATATGAAACATTTTCTTTTTGAGAAGAAAATGAGTGACTGGTGGGGTTTTTATCAAGAGTTGGCATGTGCTAGTTGCCTGTTTCAATAATGTTCACCAAGAATTGTGAATCATTAGTAATGTGCTGCCCGACTCAGAAAGTAGTTGGTGTAGAGTTTGATATTCTTTTACTCTGATCTCACACCCTCTTTCTTTTAAATCATTGAAACTCACATCTAACCAAAATCTCTTTTCCATTTTACCTCAACGCACATGTCACACCCCGCTAAAGCGGAAACACGGGGCATAACAACTCGATACGCATAGCACAAGATTAAAGTTCATACCACCATACAATTTAATTATTTAAAACATTACAATAAAAAAAATAATATTTATCATCGTTTACAATTCCCAAAATCTTAAACATAATGGAATATATTCGTAAAGGTAAGCTTGCTTCAAAACATTATTCATGTAGCTTAAACATCGATGTCTACCTTCTTGACTTCCTGAAAAGCATGCATAAAACAAGGTCAACTACAAAGAGTGGTGAGTTCACAGGTTTTAAATATGCACAAATAATTTTTATATGCTAGTTGTCATTTGTAAAACATACGTATAAACCAAACTTCAATTCTTTGATTCATGAGTACCACAATTTAATTTCTTTATGATAAGAGTATGCAAAGATAATATTACGTTGAACCACTACTAATCCGTCCCTGACCAATTTCAACGCCCCCGTTGACTAACTCAGAGGTGGTCTATGCCACATGGATAGTCAACTTCTCTAGTATAGTGCACCCCTGCTCGTCAGCATAAGGTGGGCTTGTCACACCAAATAGCGCTATCCACTAATACTATAGGCCCAATTTTCTTTGGGTTAATAGTAGTGCTTACGGGGTCTTAATCTTTAGAAACTCAACACATCATGAGCATACATATCATATAGCTTATAATTCCAAACGCTTTTAACAAAGCCTTATAAATTGCCAATTCGCAATACTTTAAAACCATTCTCATGAATCTTTAAATACGCAATTTAAACATGCTTTCCACCCCAATAATCAATTAAAACGATAAAAGTGGGGCTGTGAATACTCACTTGCAGCGTAAAGTATACATACCATAGTGCATAAACAATTTAATTCAAAATTCGACAATTTTAACGAACAATCATTCAGTAATAACAATTTGTAAATTTACATGCTTTTCACCATAAAACGTATAAAAACGGTAAAAGAGGGGCTGTGAATACTCACAATGTTCAGCAAGATGTCCAGAAGTGGCTTCACGGTTGCACAAGACCCGGTGTTAAGTCCTTCCTATGAAAGTGAAATACACTATCAGTTCGGGTCCTACTCTTAGGGTTTAAGTGTCACTTAGATCGCTACGTCTTATAAAATGCCTTATGTGACCTTTAATTGGTTTTTAAGTAATATTTTACTTTGTGAAATACACGGAAATTTTGGATTTTATATGATTTGAGAACCTTACCATTTTAAAAATTGACATTGTGACATACAAATAGGAATTAATCCTTGAATTATGTCTTAAGAATGAATAGTGAGTACTTACATTATTTATGTTTATAAACGTGCATCTCTTGGTCACCTTATATTTTAACCCAAGATTAAATTTTACATGTATACATTATTATTTGATGTTTTAACAAAAACTATAACTTATAAGCCTATTATTATTTTTAACAACCAAAAACTTATTTTTCTAGAACTAGAGTTTTACTTTTCTGCTGGCAGAAATTTAGGTTAACTTATTGGCATATTTAAGAATTTTCCCCAATTTATTATTTAACCAAATTTTTATATATTTAAAGTTAGTGTCTTAGGAAATTTTGGTACAAATGTCACTATCTTTTGAGGTGACTAGATAGGGTAATTATTACATTAAAGCTTATTGGTCACAGTAAACAATGCAGTCTACATCTTCTGTTTGTCACAACCAATTGAAGGGTCAAAACTTATTGTTTTTCGGTGATTAAAATTGGGTTGTAACCCTAACTCAAATATTAAACTTCCAGAAAAAGATTCACCTCATTTGGATAAGTAATGAGTGAGTTATGGACCTTTTATGCCAAGTGTTCTAATCTGCCAGATTATGACCTTTTGCACACTCAATTTGTCATGAGTGGTTGAATGCTCAAATCTTCATATTTTTAATTGAAACCAATTTTGTTTTAATTATAACTCATTAAAGTTACTTCCAGAAGAAAATCATTAATTTTTATGGATTTAAATGATGGTTATGGTTGTTTAAATGGAGGTTTTTGTCCAGACGGATTCATCCTGCGCACATAACTTTATAGGTGAGGATGAGGGGTCAAAACTCAATATTTTTGAGTGAATCCAGTTGGGTTAGATTTGTAACTCACAAAACAAAGTTCCAGAAGAAGATTCATAATGTTTGGTTGAATATTTTTCAAGTTATGGCCGTATCAAGAACATGCATGCAATCTGCCAGATTCTAAAATGAACTTTCATGGCAATATGAATGCTTTTTAACTTTTATTATCACCCAAAGGGTGGTCTTTTTGTTTAAAAACGTTTTTACAAAGCTTTTTAACATAAATTTTGTAAAAGAACATCATTTAGATTACAAAGAAGGAGATACACATGCATGAACTCTACCATCTTAGATGATGAGAAAAATAGCCATGCATGTCTTCTAAGCTCCATTTTCTTGAGTTTTGATTACATGGATCATGGGTTATCACCATTTCTTGACATTTAACATGTCTTTGGTGTCTAACCTACCATTTGAAGGCCTATGAAAGTCCTTCTTTTCAGAAACCTCAAGAAAGTGAAGAAAAAGGTGAAGAAAATGCAAGTAAAATGAAAGAAAAGGCAAGAAAAGAAGAAGATGAAGTAGAATGCAAGATATAGTACTTACCCACACTAGAGATTATTTTTGATCTTCAAAGTTTGATGGATTTGAGAGAGTTTTGGGGCTGATTTTCAGCCAAGAAAATGAGAGAAAGAGAGAGAGAGAGATTTTGAAATAGAGAGAGAGAAGTGGAGAGGAATTTCTTGAAAATGGGTAGAGCATGGGGGACATAATGAGGAAGAGTGTTAAAAAAAGAATTTGGGAGGGGGAGAGAGAGGTGGACGGTTTCCCTCTCTCTCTAACCTTTTTTTTTTAAAGTTATATATATATATAATGTAATTTTTATAAAAAGATAGGTTAAGGGTAGGTAAATTCTCAATTATTTGCTTAAATTTTTGTTTTGATTGCTTAAAATTTAGAATTTATATTTGGTTAATTAAACTTTATAATTAACCCACTCATTATTATTACTATTAATAAAATAAAATGTTAATTTTATCGGATTGGCATTTTATAAGACAGTGTATCCCGTTACGCGCAGTAACCGGATATTCTAAGCGCACTGCCGGGAATCTTAGGAAACTAAAGCCCTTGCCTATAAAATTAGGTCGTAAAAGGGTGTTCCTATATATTTAATCGTGATTTACACAGCTCGGGTGCTAACCTGGAGGTTCCGGAAGGCAGATGTCACAGTCTCCCCTCCTTAAAAGAATTTCGTCCCGAAATTAATGATTGCTATCTCTGGACTAATCCTTTGTGAAGAGGTGGGGATACTTGAGCTTCATATGATCTTCCGGCTCCCAGGTGTACTTGGGTCCATGCCTCGAGTTCCAACGAATTTTAAAGATTGGAATTTTACTACGCCTCAGGCGTTTGACTTCCCGGTCAACAATTTCAATTGGTTTTTCTACGAAGCGCAAACGCTCGACAATCTGAACCTCTCCAGGATTTATAATCAATGGTTCATCAGATAAACATTTCTTTAAATTTGACTCATGAAATGTGTCCTGTATAGCACTCAGCACTTGTGGTAATTTGAGATTCTTTCTAGCATCTCGAATGGGCCAATATATCTCGAACTCAGCTTGCCTCTTTTCCCAAAGCGTACAAGTCCCTTCCAAGGTGACAACTTCAGGAGCACCCTATCACCTACTTGAAATTTCCAACGACTTTCGGCGGTTATCTGCATAACTCTTTTGACAATCACTTGCAACCTTGAGTCTATCCTTGATAATTGAGATCTTGTCTGTGGTCTCTTGTACAATGTCGGGCCTAGTCAATTGTCTGTCTCCAATCTCCAACCAACTAAGTGGGGATCTACACTTGCGTCCATATAAGGCCTCATACGGTGCACACTGAATGCTAGTGTGAAAGTTGTTGTTATAGGAGAATTCAACTAATGGTAGCTGAGTATCCCAACTTCCACCAAAATCTATCTCACAGGCATGTAGCATATCTTCTAGCATCTGAATAGTTCTTTCCGTCTGACAATCCGTTTGAGGATGATAGGAAGCGCTCAATTCCAAACACATACCCAATTCTTTCTGGAGTGATTGTCAAAATCGTGACGTAAAACGGCTATCCTTATCCGAGATAATGGATATAGGCACTCCATGACGTGTAACAATTTCATTGATGTAAATTTGTGCAAGCTTTTCCATCTTGTAGTCTTCCCGAATAGGAAGGAAATCTGCAAATTTCGTAAGTCGATCCACTATAACCCAGATTGAGTCGTGCCCCTTTTCGGTTCTGGGTAACTTGGTTACAAAACCCATAGTTATTTGTTCCCATTTCCATTGGGGAATCTCGGGTTGTTGTAACAGTCCAGATGGTTTCTGATGTTCGACCTTAACTTTTGCACAGGTCAGGCACTTGTTTACGTACAAGGCAATGTCTTTCTTCATTTCCGGCCACCAATAGTATTCTTCTAAATCTTTGTACATTTTATTAGCTCCTGGGTGAATTAAATATCTTGATTGATGGGCTTCATCCAAAATTGTTGATCGTAGGTCATTGGTATCCAAACCTTGTTTTCAAAGTAATGTACCCCATCTGACTTTGTTTTAAATCTACGCTCCCAGTTATGTAGGATCTCGTCCTTCAAATTCTCTGCTTTTAATGCTTCTTCTTGAGCTTCAAGAATTCGTGTCTTTAGACTCGTCTGAACGATCGCACCCAATGCTCTCACTCTTGACGGTTTCACTCTTTCCTTCATGCTTAGTGCGTCGGCTACCACATTAGCCTTGCCTGGGTGGTACTTTATTTCACAATCATAGTCGCCAAGTAGTTCGACCCATCTTCTTTGCCTCATAATAAGCATATTCTGATCAAGGATGTGTTGAAGACTTTTATGGCCGGTGTAGAAGGTGCATTTCGTGCCGTAAAGATAAGATCTCCAAATCTTGAGTGCGAACACTACGGCTCCTAGATCTAGATCATGAGTGGTATAGTTTTTCTCATGAATTTTAAGTTGCATTGAAGCATATGTAATGACCTTGTCCTTTTGCATCAACACACACCCCAAACCTTGGTGTGATGCATCGCAGTAGACTACGAAATTCCCCATGCCTTCTGGCAATGCCAGAATTGGTGCATTACATAACCTATGCTTAAGCGTTTGGAATGTTTCTTCTTGTTTCACTCCCCAAATAAACTTATTATCCTTTTGGGTTAATGCCGCTAGTGGTTGCGCAATTTTTGAGAAATTCACAATGAATCGCCGATAATAGCCTGCTAAACTGAGAAATTGACGAATTTCTGTCGGGGTCTTCGGGGCTTCCCACTTCTTAATGGCCTAAATATTTTTTTTTACCCGATCTACATAAATTCCCTTCTCATTAATCACGTGGCCAAGAAAATGTACCTCACGAATCCAAAATTCGCATTTGGAGAACTTCGCATACAATTTGTGGTCTTTTAGCAGTTCTAGAATCAACTTTAGATGCCGTTCATGATCCTCATTGCTTCGCGAATAAATTAGTTTATCATCTATGAACACGATCACGAACTTATCCAAGTACGGTCTATAGACCCTGTTCATTAAGTCCATGAAGACTGCTGGTCTGTTTGTTAATCCAAAAGGCATAACCAATAACTCGTAATGACCATAACGAGTCCTAAGTGTCGTCTTATGAATGTCTTCCTCATGGACTCTCATTCGATGATATCCAGATCGAAGGTCGATCTTTGAGAAGTACGTAGCACCCTGTAGTTGGTCAAACAAGTCGTCGATTCGAGGAAGGGGGTAACGGTTTTTGATGGTTAGCTTATTAAGCTCTCTATAATTGATGCACATTCACAAGGATCCATCTTTATTTTTAACAAAAAGAACTGGTGCTCCCCACGGTGACAAACTGGGTCTTATGAATCCTTTGTCGAGCAGCTCCTAGAGTTGTCCTGACAATTCTTGCATTTTCGATGGGGCCAATCGATAAGGTGATTTGGCCACTGTTGCAGTTCCAGGAATTAAGTCGATGTGGAATTCGACTTGTCTTGGTGGTGGCAGTCCTGGTAGCTCATCCGGAAGTACCTCAGGAAAATCCCGAACTATTGGAAAGTCCTGAATGCGTTTCTCTTCAATTCTCTCATCTATGACGTGAGCTAAAAACGCAATACTCTCCTTTTTCAAGCACTTTCGCATCTTCATACATGACACTATCTTAAAATTCTTTCCGGGCTTCTCTCCAAGAACGATGAGAGTTTCTCCTTCTGATAACGGAATCTGGACGATCTTCTCGGAACAACATATTTCGGCTCGGTTTTTGGATAGCCAATCCATGACTACAACTATGTTGAAGCTTCCTAGTTCAATTGGGATAAGATCTATGCTAAAATTCTTATTAGCTAAATTTAGAGTGCAGTCCGTAATTATATCCCTAACTCTAACTTCTTGCCCATTCGCAAATTCAATAGTGTAGACTTCTTTCAGCTTTTGGGGTTTCAAATTAATTTTTGGCTTTACTTTAGTGATACAAAGCTCCTATCCGCTCCATAATCAAATAGTACTGATGTACAGTAACTTCATAATCATGCATTTAAAACACTTAGTTCAAACAATCACAGGTTCGACAGTCACATAAATTCGATAAACAACACAATGTTTTCCCCAAAAGACACCAAGTAATTAGAGTTTTAAGTGGTTAGCTACAGGTCACCCAAAGTAAGTTTCCATGTTTGACCATCAAAAGTAGTCAAAAAGTCCTAATCCTCGGTCCTCGTGGTGCTTGTTGAGGTGCGGGTGGGGGTAATATCGATGCAGGGGATCTGGTAGGGATCTCACTAGTTGCTTCGTCCCTGTCCTCAGATGGGTCTTCCTCCTCAACAGTCGGTGGGTCTCTCCTAGGTCGACTACTAACATAGCCAGAGGCGTCGACAGAGTACTCAGTAGGTGTAGACGAGGACGACATAGTGAGCTGTGATATTAATAGACTTAATTACTAAGGGTGTTATGATACCAATCTAAGATATGCAATGTTTATGCATGCACACACAAAATTCATGCTCGACGCTTTTAAGTAGTAAAATCCTTTTGTACTCCAAATACAACTAGTTTAAGTCCCCCATTATGCATACCTAAATTAGACATAGGTGATCAGGCTTTGTCTAAGTTATGGTATAATAATACGACACTCAGCCTAGTTATACTAGTGATACACTTCAGCCTTTAAGAATCATTTCGAAAACTGTTTTGAAATTATGTTTATATTTTGTTATAGTTTGAGGTTTCCATAAGGAAACCGACATTCTCTATAACCTTAGGCTCTGATACCAAATCTGTCACACCCCGCTAAAGCGGAAACACGGGGCATAACAGCTCGATACGCATAGCACAAGATTAAAGTTCATACCACCATACAATTTAATTATTTAAAACATTACAATAAAAAAATAATACTTATCATCGTTTACAATTCCCAAAATATTAAACATAACGGAATATATTCGTAAAGGTATGCTTGCTTCAAAACATTATTCATGTAGCTTAAACATCGATGTCTACCTTCTTGACTTCCTGAAAAGCATGCAGAAAACAAGGTCAACTACAAAGAGTTGGTGAGTTCACAGGTTTTAAATATGCACAAATCATTTTTATATGCAAGTTGTCATTTGTAAAACATACGTATAAACCAAACTTCAATTCTTTGATTCATGAGTACCACAATTTAATTTCTTTATGATAAGAGTATGCAAAGATAATATTACGTTGAGCCACTACTAATCCGTCCCTGACCAATTTCAACTCCCCCGTTGACTAACTCAGAGGTGGTCTATGCCACATGGATAGTCAACTTCTCTAGTATAGTGCACCCCTGCTCGTCAGCATAAGGTGGGCTTGTCACACCAAATAGCGCTATCCACTAATACTATAGGCCCAATTTTCTTTGGGTTAATAGTAGTGCTTACGGGGTCTTAATCTTTAGAAACTCAACACATCATGAGCATACATATCATATAGCTTATAATTCCAAACGCTTTTAACAAAGCCTTATAAATTGCCAATTCGCAATACTTTAAAACCATTCTCATGAATCTTTAAATACGCAATTTAAACATGCTTTCCACCCCAATAATCAATTAAAACGATAAAAGTGGGGCTGTGAATACTCACTTGCAGCGTAAAGTATACATACCATAGTGCATAAACAATTTAATTCAAAATTCGACAATTTTAACCAACAATCATTCAGTAATAACAATTTGTAAATTTACATGCTTTTCACCATAAAACGTATAAAAACGGTAAAAGAGGGGCTGTGAATACTCACAATGTTCAGCAAGATGTCCAGAAGTGGCTTCACGGTTGCACAAGACCCGGTGTTAAGTCCTTCCTATGAAAGTGAAATACACTATCAGTTCGGGTCCTACTCTTAGGGTTTAAGTGTCACTTAGATCGCTACGTCTTATAAAATGCCTTATGTGACCTTTAATTGGTTTTTAAGTAATATTTTACTTTGTGAAATGTGACAACCGTCAAAGTCCACACTATGAGGTTAGCTTCTGTACTTTTGGAAGTAAAAATTTAAGTATGTCACTCCTAGAAATGCATAAAAGCCTTTAAGATAAAAGTTTCCCGAAAAATTTAGAAGTCGCGTTAAAAACCCAGAACAGTTCCGCATCTGACCGTCACTGTCCAGAAATGCCAAAATAAGTGATTAAAAGTCCAAAATCCATAAACTATAAGAATCAGTATGTTTAATTTGTCTAGCATTGCTAAATTTTCAAATTTGACATTTTTAGCAAATATTGAGAATCGGGTATTTCGGTTCTCAAATATATCTGATATTTTATGGATTAGGCTAGTAATTTATTTTAAATTTTAAATTAATTCATAATGGTGTTGGATGAGTCATTGGACACATGTCATGACTACACCAATTTATTTGTTAATTACTTTTAAAAAATAAATAAATAAATAAATAAATCATTAAAACACCAAAAACTAGCCAAAACTCTCATTTTAAAAAAAAATCTCTTCAACTCCCTCTCCCTCTCCTCTCTTGTACGGCCACCACCATCACCACCACCATTCCATTTTCTTGTTGTTAAAAAAAATCAAAATCCAAGCAAGAAACCATCAACAATTTGAAGTTAGAATCAAATTTCTCCATCCAATCTTCAAGGTAATCTAAAAAACTCATTTTTTTTTCATGCATGTTCTCATTTTCGATTTTTGGGAGTAAAAGATTGCATCTAAATGTGGTATAAATTAGGTTTTTGTTGATAAAATATATTGCAAATTGATGTTTATGTATTCAAAAATGAGTTTTTGATTCTTGTTTTTTTTTCAAAGAAAACTTGTTTATCATCAAGTTTAGGGTTTATGATGATAATGTTGAATTTTGGTATCATGAACCACTAAAATATTGGTATTATTGAAATTATGATTATGTTATCATAATGAAATGTTAGTATAAAAATGTTCTTATGAAGGAATTTCCCAAATTCCACATGATTAAGAACTTAGTAGTGATGATAATATCACTTATTTGGTGTTGTGTTCATGCATGCATTTGGATGAGCATTTAGATTACAATGAATCCATGATGCATAAGTTAGTTTATCATGTAATGAGGAGTGAAGACATGGTTTATAACCAAAAACCATGTCTAATGATCATCATTTTTGGCTTAAAAATAGTATTCTCTTTATTTTTAGAATCTGTCCAGAAAATGGACTCCACTTCTAGCTTGCACAACTCACGAACCACATGTCCAAATTTGGGGTTTTTGCTTCTAGACTTTAATTTAGAGTGTTAGTTTTCTAAAAAGTCCAAAACCACTGAATTTGGAGTTGATTTGGGCACTCAAATGGAATTTATAAGAAAAGGGTGCAATCTGTCCGGTGAGGACAGATTCATACACCCAACTTGTAAAGACCATAACTCCCTCATTACTTATCCAAAATAAGTGAATCTTTTTCCAAATGATAGGATTTTGAGTTAGGTTTGCATCCGTATATGGATCACTGTCTAATTCCAAGAATTGATACCCCAAAAGCCTGTTACAAGTGAGGTATGTCACTGATCCGAAAATCACTATGGATTAACTTATTAGGTAGGAAACACTGGTTAACGTGAATCCATTGAAGTTCATTTAAGTCCTAGCACAAAGAAACCATAATCCTATGAAGCATATGTTGCTCAATATGATTTAACTTTATCAGTTAAAGCTCGAATACAAGTCAGATGTATATATGCTCAGAATATAATCATGAAGATATGAACATTTTGAAACATGGAAGTATTTTCAAACAAGTATATTGAATGATTAGATAAGAATGCAAAGGACATGTTTGAAAATCTGACATTGTATGAAAATGATCAGAATCAAATGATATATCAGTTAAGGCTGATGGTCAAGAATAATGGATATTGTTTATACAAACCAAGATATAGACATTCTTGAAATGACCCTAAAAAATTCATTGAAATACAAGCGGGCTGTTACCATCGAAAAATATGTTCAAATTTGAGACATGGTAAGAACGTTTTGAATAAAAAAAATCAAACCGGTGTGTGTGAATACTTGAAAGTATATAGAAAAGTCAATACGCAAGTATTTATCTTTGGAAACACATGGTTTGTAATCATGTAAACACAAATAAATCTTGAAAAACATTTAAAAATCACACTTCCAATTCATGAAATCTGTTTAAGAATCGGGAAGTGGTTTGAACATTTAAGAACATGCTTTCTATGATTGAAAGTTGTCCTTCTTTCAACCATATATGAGATTAAGATAAGAAATTTAACCTTTTTCGCTTTGTCGTAAATCTCATGAAGTCAGCTTAAGTCATAAAGATATGATCTTGATAGCTTCTCTCATTCTGCACAAGTCTCAAAGTCATGTCAAAGCAACTTTATTCACAAATTTATTCAAAATTAAAGACATAAAGCAGTAAAACGATTAAATGTATGAGTTCTGATCTGAAATAATAAGAAGTCATCACCTTTACTCCCCCCTGAAATTATGCATCAGAAAAATTATCAGTGTAAAATTTAAGCATTAACTCCCCCTCAAATGTAGAACATCATTTCTGTCAGATGCATAAAATTTCAGACAAATATGTACTCCCCCTTGAATGTTGATATTCTCAGATATGTACCAAGGAGTACAATATCATGCAGCTTAGGAGTAAAATCTTTTGATCATTGAAATGCGGGTCTTGAACTGTTGTATTCAAGAGCCATAAGTCTCTTACTCAACCTTGACTTGACTTTCCTGTAACATAGATTCATCCTTTTTCTTTGGTATCCATTTGTATTTGGATTCAACAGTGTTAGCACATGATTTTGACATCCATTTAAACTTGGGTCCACTTTTCTTTTGAAAAACATATGAAGAATTAGAACGATAAGAATAAACATAATATGTCCCAAACCAAACATCAGAACATTTCCGAGAAGCATAATCATGTCTATCATAATTGGAAAACTTTCTAGTAGACAAAGATAACTGGAATAATTGTTGTCTTGAATATTTCTTGTAAGAATTTACAAGTTTTGTTTTAGAAATAGCAACATCCACAATTATATCATCTTTACTAGTAGTATTCTTATTACAATTAGCACTAGAAAATGATTTAGCATTCTCATCTTTCTTCTGCTTTGGTTGCCATTCAGACTTAACTCCATGCCTTTTCCTTTTCCCATCTGAAAAATTTGAAACTTCAGAGTTAGAACGGTGAGAATCAAACAAATGCTTCTTCTTTGACTTACCAGTGGTGATCTGTTTCTGTGAATTCCCAGATTTCTTCTTCTTACCTTTGGCAACTTTGATTTTCACAGGAACTGTTTTATCAACTTTCGTTGATGTTTCACCTTTTTCATACACACTTGGTAATCCAAAAGAATTAACAACAAGAGATGAATGATCAGGAAGTTTAGAATTAAAATCAAATTGAGCAATACATTAATCTAAATCACCATCAGAGTTTAAAAAATCAAACCCATCATTAAGTAAACTAGACATATCATCAGAATTTGAAGCTTTAGAAGAATTAGAAAAATCAGAATTTTTCAACAAAGTTAAAAACACATTTTGTTCTAAATCCATCAAAATTCTTTCTTCTGTCAGGGTATTCTCAAGTTCAGAAATTTTACTTTCTAAAACGAGAGGAGGAACATAAATTTTACCTTCTATAGGCTTTGCCTCCAACTCTTTTGAGGAACAACTCTCAAAATAGACATCTGAAATAAATTTTGATTTATCAAAACTATAACTACTATTCAACCTCTCATATCGAAATGGAAGTTGAACTTTAGTTGTGTTCTGTCTTTTCTCATTTTCCTTGGCTTCATCCTCTTTAGATAGTTTAGTCCACTCAACATGAAGATCAGGGTATCTTGATGCTAGACTTAAAAATGTAAAATCATAAAGTGCAGGCACTTCAGATATACCCTTTTTAAGATAGTGTGGATTCTCATAACCGAGTCCCCAACACTCTTTGTTCTCTTTGGGTTTGTTTAGATGAATGGTTTGTTCAGTTTGACCCAATGTATATAATTTTCCTTCCAAAGCATTCACTTTTTCAAGTAAAGATTTGTTTTCTTTTGAAAGCGAAGAATGCATTTTAGTAAGTTCTTTTGAATCAAACTCACACAGTTTATATTGTGAAGTTGTTTCAGCTAACTCTTTAAGAATTATAGTATTTTCTTTAGCACCGGTATCAATATTTTTATGTAAAGTCTCAATCAATACTTTCTTCTCAGCAATATCCTCACTAAGTTTCTGTATTGATTGGTTTTTGTCTTTATTGATACCTCTTTCACGCTTAAGCTTTGACTCTAAATTTTGAAGTCTAATCATCATGACATTTATTTGATTTATAAAATCAGATTCAGTCATATCACATACCTCTTCAATTACTTCTTCATCTGTCTCAGCTTCAGCTTCCAACTCTATCTTACCCATTAAGCACATGTGTGCTGTCTCTTCCTTCTCTTCTGTCTCATCTTCCTGGTCTTAATGATCAAGCCAGAACTCATCCTCTGCCATTAATGCTTTTCCAGCCTCCTGTTGCTTGGATAGAAGCATCTTGTTCTTGTAGTACTCGGAGTTTCTGACTTTGGGCTTTCTACAGTTCTTAGCAAAATAACCCAGTTTGCCACAGTTATAGCACTTTGTGGATTCTGGCTGTCTCTTCTTTTCTGCAGGCTTCTTTTCTTCCATTCTCTTTCCTTTAATTCTCTCCTTGTGTTCAAAGTTCTTAGACCCAGAAGAATGCCTTTGACTGTTTGAGCTAGACTTTTGGTAAAACTTTTTCTGAAAAGCTTTTGTAAGCATCAACATGGCCTTTTTCAAACTTTCACAGTCATCTGAATCAGAGTTATCTTCACTCTCTGCCTCTTCTGATTCAGAAAGTATCACTTTCTTTTTCTTCTTAAGACTCACACTCTTCTGTTTCACAACTAGAGCAACTGGATCAACAACTACCTTCTCAACCTTTTTCTTTTCACCCATAATCTCATCAACCTCTTCTTCATTTTGTCTAAGAGTTTCATAGACTTCATGGAGTGGTATTTCATTCAAGTCCTTCATTTGCTTCATTTGCCTAGTAAATCTCTTCCACTCAGGCTGCAAGATACAAAGGAACTTGACATTATGCTCAATTTGTGACTTATTCACTTTGTTCTTACTTAGTTCATTCAACAAAGTCACAAATCGGTCATAAGTAGCTTCTAGTGATTCACCCTCCTTAGCCTTGTGCTCTTCATAGTTATTTAGGCGATTGGATATTTTGAGCTGGTTCCCAACTTTTGATCCAAGCATCATCTTCTCCAGTTGATCCCACATTTGCTTTTCGGTAGCATTGTAACTGTCAATCTTAACATATATCTCGTTTGGTATTCCTTGAAGAATGAAAGACTTTGCCAATTTATCAGCTCTCGCTCTATCTTTCTCCTCATCAGTAAATTCATTAAACTTAAGTTTATATTCTATCTGCTCATTTCCAACAGTACGAGTCGTTGTTGGAATTGGCATAACTCCTTCCTCCAAAGATATCTTGATAAGTTCACCCAATGCATGTCTATCTATGAAGTCCTTGAACCTATCTTTCCATTGCTCGTACTCTCCCTTAAAAAGTACTGGTGGCTTTGTGTCAGTTCCTATAGCGAGAGCTTCTCTTGATGTCATCCTGATTGAAAAAAAAATATGCAATAAGAAACTTGAAATTGACCGTTAGTCCAAATGAAATCAAACTATTCAGAAAAACTTGAAATGAAAATCAGAATTGTAATTTCCAAAATTCAACAAGTCTAGAATTCGCAAACAACACAGATATTCACACAGAATTCGCAAACCAATAGAAAGAATAGCAAGGAATTCGCAGATAACCATGAAACACACAGAAATTCGTAAGCCTATAGAATTCGTAAACCAACAAAATTCGCAAGAAATAGAAAACCAACAAAGAATCCGTAAATTCTTTAGAATTCGCAGACTACACTTCTGCAAAAACTTGTACACATTGTGAATTCTGTCATTTTTCGCAATACATACGAATGCGAGTCCTTTGAAATTCGCAATTAACTTCTCTGCGAATGCTATACTTGTATTTCAAGAAAACAACCCAATCTGCGAAAACCACTTATTCTGAGAAATTTCCTTTGAGAATCTTGCGAAACTCAACGTATCTGCGAGTTCTTGGTGAAATCTTGTGAGTTCTTGATACTTACGACTAAACACGTCTTTGAATCAACTGAAAACCTAACTGGACTTCGAATTACAACTCGAAACTTTGAGAAATTGACCACAAACACATCTAGAACAAAAATCTAGCACTGAATTTCAATAACAAACACTTAAGGTACAAATCGATCTATGAAACAGTGCTTTGAACTCGTGAACTCTAAAACACCAAATTCATCAAAATTGATGATCAATTACAGTGCAATTGATAAATAAAATCATACAGACTCAATTTATAACACTAAACGTACAAAACCTGACCAATTACAACTCGAAAAACACATTCAATCTCAGAATTGAATCTGGATTTCAAGAACACAGTATCGACTTCATTTTTCAATTTGATTTCAAATTGGATCTGCTCTGATACCAATTGTTATTCCCTGAAATTAAGTTTCTAAAACATAAACAAACAATCAATCAAACAAGATTTACAAACCTGATTGATTCAATTTCACAAATCAACAATTACAAATCTGTTTTCTCTCTTTCTCTCTCTAAAACTCTGTTTCTCTCTCTAAAAACTCTCTCTACATATGAACTCTCAATCTCTAGTCATCTATCTATTAAACAGCAAAAACAAGATATTTATACCCAAGACAATTACAAAGAAACAAATAAATACAATATGTTGACTTTGACTTTATTACATTTAGACTTTGACTTTTAATGAGAGTTGACTTTCTCAGCTTTGACTTCTTGTATTTTGACCTTCAGTCTTCATGATCTTGTATCTAATATATTTCTGCTCTAACAGATGTACTCGGGACATCTTGTACAGTTTCTAAAGTAAACAATTCTGGAGCCATTGAAGAAGTGCTCGGGACTTCTTTTCCAGAACTTGTATCTGCAGGAACAAATTCATTATTAGTATCTTCAGAAATAACAGGTGTAATTGTACCTGATGAGGTTGTTGTGACATTCTCAGAGGGTCTGGAAATACCTTCAGTTACGATTGGAACCTCTGAACTTGATGCGGATATATTTGATTTGTCGAAATGTGCACAAATATCCATAAAAGCATCAAAGAAAAGTAAATCTAACTCAGATGTTACATGTGATGAGTTAGAAGACTTAGTCTGTGACGATTCGGGTTCTATTCCGTCTTGAATAGAAGCCTTCTGTTTTAGCTTGAGTTCTGAACAACAGTGTTCAGAATTCAATGTTGATGTTTCATCGAAAGACACATGCATACTCTCCATGATCGTCTTGGTTCTTCTATTGTAGACCCGATAGGCTTTAGATGTTAAAGAATAACCAATGAAGTAGCCTTCATCTGCCCTCTTGTCGAATTTACCAAGATTGTCTCGATCATTGAGGATGTAACACTTGCAACCAAAAGTGAGAAGAAATTTAATATTCGGTTTTCTACGATTTATAAGCTCATATGCTGTCATTCTATGTCTTTTAATGATAATTGTACGATTTTGCGTGAAACAAGCAGTGGCTACGGCTTCAGCCCACAGATACAATGGCAGACCAAAATAAGCTAACATTGTCCTTGCTGCTTCAACCAGTGTTTGATTTTTCCTTTCGACCACGCCGTTTTGTTGAGGAGTATAGGCAGCATAAAAGTTATGTGAGATCCCGACTGAAACGAGATAACTCTGAAGAGTTGCATTTTTGAATTCTGTGCCATTGTCCCTTCTCAAAGTTTGAACCGACAATTGAAGTCGAACCTGGATTTTCTTGATAAACGCAATGATGAGCTCTGGTGCATCTGATTTATTCCTAAGAAATTCCATCCATGTGTATCTGGAGTACTCATCGATCATAACTAGGATGTATTTCTTACCGTTGATCGACGGAGTCCTCATCGGGCCACAAAGGTCCATATGGATAAGTTCAAGCGGTGTTGAGCAGGAGAATTCTGTCTTTGCTTTATGAGAACTCCGTTTCATCTTTCCCATTTCACAAGCAGGGCAAAGAGAATTCTTCTCAAACCGTAGTTCAGGTAGACCTTTGACTATGTCATGTCTCGCTAATTTATTTATCGCATCAAAATTCTGATGAGACAGGCGCCGATGTCAAATCCAACTTTCAGCTCTTGAAGCTTTGGTAATTAGACAGACAGGTCTAGATGCAGAAAGTGTTGGAAAATACACTGTATAAAGATTTGCATTCCGTTCTGCTTTGAAGATCACACAACCATCTTTATCTTCAATATAACAGCAATCAACAGTAAACCGAACTTCAAATTTACTATCGCATAATTGACTTGTGCTGAAAAGATTATGATCAAGTCCTTCCACGAATAGTACTCTTTTGATTGTTACAGTGCCATTCGTTAAAGAACCGTGTCCTCGAATGAATCCGGTAAGTTGAGAATTTGCAAAATTCACAGTTCTGGCAGGTTCCTCAACATAGTTGTGTAGAAGATGCTTAAATCCTGTCATATGGCGCGAGCATCCTGAATCTAGGTACCACAGATGTGAGGCCTGCAAAAAGAACAAATTACTTCTTCTTAGGTACCCATATCCAAATGGGTCCTTTTTGGTTAGCTTTTTGCAATTTATCTAAATCATCTACCTTAGCCTTGATACGCCATTCATAGCGAGGCTTAGGTATCCATTTCCATACCATTTTAACATTAATCTCATGAAACTTTTGAGTTTTAGAGTGAAAATCATTCTTAGCACTAAAGACTTTGGCATGTTGTGTTGACGATTTTGAAACATGTTTAGCACGAGATGTTTTTCTAGCAACTTTAGTTTTAGGAGGAATGGTGTGAGCTGTAAATTAATTGTCATGATTCACAATACAAATTAACAACATATTTGTATTAGATCAAATCACATTATTACAATTAATCACAGATCTAACTATGTGCCATAGATCTCACGTGTTAACTGTGTGTGTGAATCCAAGATCTCTAAATCCTAGAGAGAGAAAGTAGAGAGAGAGAGAGAGAGAACAAGTAGCGTAAAGTAACAAATGTATTGAATGAGCGTGTAAAATGTTACAAGGAACAAGACCAAAGGGACTTAAATACCCTTGGTCAATACAACACAATATATGACACTAACCACAGTATAAGACCAAGCCTATAAATACAATGATTACTATAAAATCAGACTTAACAATCTCCCCCTTAGTAATCATTAGCGCTGTGGTCTTCAAAATCCATCTTCTAAATCAGCATGGACCATCTAAGCGACTTTGCAAAGCTTTCTGACTTTTTAAAAAAAAAAATTTCTTCTCAGCATCTTTCAGTTTGAGTTATCTTTGCTGCCTTGATAAGACTGGACCAGATTGGAATAAACTTAAACGAACAGTCGATTCATCAGCTTGTACTCTAGACGACACACCTCTTTTAAATGACCTTGAATGAACAATGGTGGTCGGAGCAGGAACAACAAAAGATGTAGTATAACTGAGAAAATAAAATCTTGAGCGGCAGAATCTTGATCAGCAGATAAACTTTGGAGCTCTTTGTCTCTTTAACATCTCCTTAACTTCTCCCCCTCATGACTTTGATGATCGAGATCAACTTGGTCATGCAAATGTTGGAGACGAGACAACATAAGATCTGCAAAATCAAAGTAAAGGAAAAATAGAGAAGGTTTGCGCGACACATTGGTGGCGCAAAGTAAGGTTTGCGCTAGCCGAAGGTGGCACAAAGTGAGGTTTGCGCGACCAACTGTTGGTGCAAATCTGACTTGAACTCAGAAAATTTTTACCTTTTTAAGCTCTTTGACTCCCCCTACACAAATGCACTAGATATGACAATTCAAGTTAGCATTCATGTAGAAAACCAGATACTCCCCCTCAAAAACAGATATGATATTTTCAGAAAAATTTCTCCTTATTCACTCCCCCTTGAATAATGCACAAACCCATTTATAAAGAAAATATGAGAACACAAGAAATGAAACATCAATGTAGAAAGAAAAATATACTGAATATGTATTTTGAAACGACTAAATATATAAAAATTTAAACAAAAACAAATAAAATTCTACTTAGTAAAATATCACAATAAAATCCATCAAATGAAATCAAATGTATGTGTTTGGATACAGAAACAAGTTTTATTGCATATCAAGTTAAGACATGTTCAGTTTCAAAAACTTTCATCAATCTATTCAGTGTGCTCGCATGTGAACTCCGATTAGCTTCAAGAAAATGCAATTCTAAAAATATAATAGAGAACTTTTCATGTAATCACACTAATCCATCAAAAATTCAGACTTTCACAAATTTACAATTTTATTGCAACTTAAATATATCACCAAGTATCATGAGATGTGTGCTCTTTGGCATCTTTTAGCATTGTGCTCTATGGCATCTTTACATGAGTGTGCTCTTTGGCATCTTTTAAGCTTGTGCACATTGGCATCTTTTAATCAAAAAGTTCGGTAAGTAAATAACATGCCATAAACGTAACTTTCTATTTGACCCTATTGCAGGATTTGGGTCAGCCGCTCCCAAACCAGTTGGCCTTAGGGGACTAGGTGTCAAGCACCCCTTGGAACTTACTTTCCCAGATCAGAAAGGCTACATCGACACATTCTAAACCCATTCATACCAGTAGAACATGACTTTCGATCTGATTCTATAGAAGGATTTGGGTTCGATCACTCCCAGATCAAATGACCTTAGGGGACCAGATGACAAGCATCCCACAGAACTTACTTTCCTAAACCAGAAAGGTCACAGGTACAAACTTTTAAACTTAGAGATTTCTGATTTATAAGAATTTAATAATCATCTCAATCACAAGGTTTTATATCTAAGTGCTTAGCCCATATTTTTATTACAATCCAAAATTCCGACTTTTTAGGTTTTCTAAGCATTGTAGACTATAGTTATTCCGAATCACACAACTTTAAAGCAATATCACAAGTTACAAACATGTTGCTGACTTTTCGAAATTTGTTAGAATTGAAAGTTTGAACATATAACAACTTTAATATAAACAAAGCAACTTGAAAATTTATCCTAGACACATATTTTATTCAAAAGAAAGAAAAATTGTAAAACTTTTACTATATAGAATAAAATTTGTAAAGGTTTAAACTTTTAAAAAACAACATGCCGAGTTTTGAAAATAGAAACAATTGATTGGCAAGTTTATATTCAGTTGAAACAAAATATAATTCAAAAATATCATCTTCCACATAATGTAAAATGAAATTTGTGTCTCATTTAAAAAAATTGGGTTGAACAAATTCAGGAGTTGAAAATTAAAAAGCTCAGATTCTTTTAAAACATTTGAGAAAAGTGGAACAACATCATTATCAGAGATAAATGCAGCGGAATAAAGTAGATGTACTCACAGTTTCTCATTAGTCAGAAGCTAACAAGCATTGAAGAACGAGTCCTACACTGACATGTCTAGAAGTCGAAGTCCATTGAAGTACGGGTTCTGAGCTGAAATACTCAGAAGCCAAAATGTTGACAATGAAGTCTGGGTCTTGAGCTGATTTACTCAAGAGCCATATTATACTCCCCTTGACATGAGGTGCCTGCAACTTTGAATCAGATTGAGATTTTGGTACCCACTAAATTTGGGCCCATGTTTGTTAGTTGCAGTTCTTATGGGGAAATATTTATTAGATTTGACACGAGAAACATGAGAAAGATTATCAGAAAAATAAGCACAATCATCAGATGAATACAAAGCATAATCATCTGAACTAGAATCAGAAGAAGAATATGAGACATTTTTGGAAATTTGAATCATTTGCTTTATTGAATATTTTGAAATTTTCTTACAAACAGCAAATGAATCACTTTTATAATATATGTCTACATATCTATCTCCATCAGTCTGAGATTCATCAGATATCCGCTTCGCTCTCCAAATCTGCTTTGATGACTTGCTCAAAGTCCTATCTGAAAGATTAGAATCAGAAGAATTAGAACTGTCAGAAATAACTTTATCTTATTTCTTCGACTTCTTTGACCGTCTTCTTTTACGTTTAGGTTTATAATACTGATCATTTAGCGTAAAAGATTCATCAAGAATTTCTGAATTAATATTTAAATCAGAAGAAATAGTTTTACCTAAGCAACCAATTTAATCAGGCAATAAATCTGAACATACCTCGGAGTCAGAATTATTTTGAGAAAAGATATCAAATTTAGAAACTTCCATTTTGTTTACATGACAATCAAAAGAAAGGATAGAAATAGAATCTTGTTTTTGAGAAAATAATTTTTCTTCAAGACTAGACGTCATGAAAGAAAGAATAATATCAGATTCAATTTCTTTTAAAATATTTTGATCTTCCATCTTATCTTCAAGATCAATGATTTTGCCTTCTAATATTAAAGGAGGAGTATATTTCTTAGAATCATAAATGATTTAAGAAATATTTTCCTTATCAGAATTATTAGCAAAAATATCAACAAAATCATCAGACACTGAAGATTTGACGGGAGATATATCATTTAAACCTTTTCTACCTCTTCTCGATTTGTCAGGAAAATATTTTGCATTTTCATACGTATAAACAAAAGGAATTTCCTTGTGCGTGTTTTTCATTCTTTTCTCAATTTCGATTTCTAATACTTTCTTTTCATTCATCCAATCAATTTTAAATTGAGGAGCATATTGAGCAAGTGTTAGATAATCGTATTTATATAAAGTCGGGGATTTTTCGATCGCATTGTTTAAACAATGTGGTTTTTTAAAACCAAGTCCCCGTTTTTCTTTTAAAGCTTCCTCACTCCTTGGTTTATTCATAAAAACTGTTTGCTCAGATTGGTTTCTTCGATATAACTTTTCTTCTAATTTATTTATTTTATCCGAAAGACTGTCTTTTAAATTGGTCATTTCAGTCAAAGATTCAAGATAAGTCTTATTTGAATTTTCCAAATCATCTAATTTCTTTTGAAAGATTTCTTTAGTATAAACCAAAATAGATTTTTCATCTTCCAAAGAAATTTTCAGTTTGTCAATCAAATCTGACTTTTCAGAATTTAAATTCTTTTCAGATAATAACTTCAAGCGTAAATCATGTAAAGCAGTAATTATAACATTCATCTGAGAAGAAATAAAAGTGTAATCAAAATCAGAAATTACCTCGTTTTCATCAGTGTCAGAATCATCATCTGACTGATCATCTCCAACAAAGCCATCTGAGCGATCTCGACATTAGCAGCTTCATCATCAGAGTGATCCAACCAGAACTCTTCTTCGGCAAGTAGAGCAGTTCCATTCTCTCTCTTTTCGGCTAGATCCATTTTCTTTCTGTAGTATGCCGAATCCCGAACCTTCTTCACTCGACACTCCTTTGGAAAATGACCCGGCTTACCACAGTTGTAACATGCAGTAGGTTTCTTTGCCTCGGGCACTTGAGCATTCTTGGACCCAGAAGTGAAATGAGAATTGTTGGAACCCGACTGTGGTTGGAACTTTTTCTGGTAGTGCTGAGAGAGAAGGATCATAGCTTTCTCGAGCGCCTCGCCATTGTCATCAGTAGCCCCGTTGTAAGAATTATCAGACAATGCTTGTTCTGTCAATTGTTTCGTGATGAGAGCAATCGGGTCCACTGACTTTTTGTTCTTCTTTTCAAGCTTTGGTTTCTTCTCTAGCACCAAGCTCTCATCAGTCATCAGAATCTCATATAATTCCTGAATCTGCATAGTGGATACCCGAACATCGTTCCTCAGTCTGTGACAAGATTTGTTCCATTCAGGCTGAAGAGCATTGAGGAATTTTAGATTCGTCTCAAGCTCTGTCTTGTTCACATTTATCTTTCGCAGATCATTCAGCACTGTACAGAATTTGTCGAAAACACTCTTTAGAGATTCAGATTCTTTGGCTTTAAACTCCTCAAAATTGTTCATATAACGTGTATGGCGGAGTTGAGTTGCGACTGATGAACCAAGCATGATCTTTTCCAATTGTGCCCACAACAGATTTGGATAATCCTTGCAATGATCAACCCGGTTGTATACAGAGTTTGGTAAAGCTAGCATCAGATTAGCTTTTAATTCTTTATCAGCTTTCATTCGCAAAGCCTCTTTAGTTGTTGCAGGAGTCTCTTTATTAGGCTTTATGAAAGGTCCTTCAGTTAGAGACTTCATCATGTTATCTCCATTATCTTGACGCTCGATGAAGTTCAGGAACCTATCTTTCCATTGAGTAAATTCATTTTCGTCAACTAGAACTGGAGGACGAGTTTCTGTGCCTAATTGCATCATCAGATCACTCTTGTAAAATTGAGCTTGGAAAGCAAACATCATAGAATCCATATTTCAGAAACTCAGAAAAATTCTAAGTGTTGACAGAGCTGGCGCAAACTAGAGGTTTGCGTGAGAGGCAGATGGCGCAAACTAAACTTTGCTTGAGCAATGAAAGACGCAAACTAGATTCTCGCGAGCAGTTGGTGACGCAAATGAGACTTTGCGTGAGAAGTGCAATACGCAAACTTGATTTTGCGTGACAAGAAGCTAACGCAAATTTGTGTTTGCGTGATACAATTAATATGCAAAACGAACTTTGCGCGATACACGAGTGACACAAATGAAGATTTGCGTGAACAAAATATGACTGGAACTTGACTTCTCGTGAGCAGTTGATGGCGAGAACTGATATTTTCTCGAGCTGAAGGAGACGCAAAGCTCACTTTGCGTGATAGGAGTGTGACGCAAAGTTTGAACCTTGCGTGATATTGATGAAAACCTGAAACACACTAAAACAAGATAAGTAAGATCACACAAACCAGATGATGAACTCGCGCAAACCACAATGAATTGGCGCAAAGTTTAAATCTGGCGCAAAACGATTAATAAACACAGAAATCTTCCAAAATTGATTACAAAACTGATTTTAAGAAAAATCTCTCACACAGACTTGATCGAAAACAACATTCTAACATTTTTCAATCACACTTTTCGATTAAAATTCACAAAATCACCAATTCGAATAAAGAGCAGTACGTTGAAAAACTTTTTACAGAAACTTCAAAAATCTCAAAATTGACAATCAAAAACAGTTTTTCTTGAAAAATGATGTGAATGAAAAGTATTTAGCAATCAAAATCGAATCCAACAAACCAAATTTCACAGAAATTCATTCAAAAACATAACTGAATTTGATGAAAAATTCAAAAACGAGATTTTCTTGAAAAAATTCATGAAAATCAATCAAATTTTCGAATTAAACTACAAATTTAGATACGAAAATCACATCTCTCAATTCTCTCAAGATCTAGATTGGCTCTGATACCAATTGTGAATCCAAGATCTCTAAATCCTAGAGAGAGAAAGTAGAGAGAGAGAGAATAAGTAGCGCAAAGTAACAAATGTATTGAATGAGCGTGTAAAATGTTTGTTAGCCCCAAATCTTCTATTTGTTAAAGTGTTGAAAATACCCAAGTCCTATTTCAGAGGACTTCCAAAGATAGACTTCAGAGGGCATAGACTTCAGAGGACGAAGACTTCAGAGGACAAACCTGCCTCTGAAGTACTTATCAGAGATTGCAACTTTCAGCAGAAGACATCAGAGATGGCTTCATCAGAGGCTCTGAAGACAACGTCAGAGCTTTGAAGAACTTCTCTCTGAAGATGGCGCTGAAGACTTTCCTGAAGTATCAGAACATATAACCAATCACTTAGTGATAAGATTTACTTTATAGAGTAGGTTACTGTTCAAGCATGTCTTGAGCTTACCTATTAGGTAAGACACTGTTCAAGCATGCTTCTATTTGTCAGAATAGTACACTGTTTACTTTATGGTCCTATAAATAGGACCATCACTCCTTTGACGAAAGTGTGCTTTTTGATATCTTGTAAAAGAAGAATCAATTGAATATATCTCACGAAGATCTTGTTCTTTCTACTTGCTTTATATATGAACTGTGATATTTGAATCTGCTTTTGATATTAAACTATATTGCTTCCGCTATTTATACTCTTGTTGTTTATATCATTATTGTTATAAGATTAAATCTGGGATCCATCAATTGGTATCAGAGCTTCATTTTTTTTCTAAAACAAAGAAAGATCATATCTGCATACTCGGATAGATTTAATTCTTACTGATTCAAGCTCTTATTATCTGTGCATGTTTATGTAAACCCTGGTTTATTAAACTTCATATGCTCCAGATTTAAAAGTAAATCACAGTTACATCATTTAATAGAAAGATCTTCATAGAAAAGCATCAGTTCTTCAAATCTTCATCTTTTCTTCACAAAAATGGCAAACTCAAGCATAAGTGCCATTTATACAGCCGGATCATTAACCAAACCTCCTACACTTCTAAGGGATGAATATCCTCAATGGAAGATAAGGATGGTAAATTTCTTAGAAGGCATGGACAGGGATCTGTTAAGATCAGTGAACGATGGACCTCACCAACCAATGGTGTTGGTACCAGGAGTTCCAGCAACAGCAGATACTGCTGAAATCCCTGCTTACTATGAAAAGAAAACTTCAAACTTTACGGATGAAGAAACTAACATGATGGATAATGATTCAAAAGCTGTTAGATTAGTTATAATGGCCATTCCCAATGATATCTTCCAAGAACTTGATTCTTGTGTAACTGCAAAAGAGATATGGGATCAGTTGTTAAATCAACTTGACGGAGGCCTACAAACTCAAAAGAACAGGAGAAATCTTTGTATCAATGAATATCATGATTTTCATGCATTACCCGAAGAAACCTTACATCAAACATACTCAAGGTTTAACATCCTCATCAACAAATGCAGAAAATTTGGGGTCATGAGAACAAAAGAAGAAAACAATGTTCTCTTTCTTAAAAGTCTAAATGAAGAATGGTCACAACTGTCAATGTCGATACAAGCCAATCAAAATCTTGAATCATGATTGACTGACATTTATGGTACCTTGGTAGCACAGGAAAAAGAAGTTGTTAAACAAAAATCAAAAACCTATTTAGGTGGTCCACTTGCACTCATGTCAAAACAGAAGGGTGTATCACAAGAATGCCGAAATGCAGAAAAAGACAATTGTTCAAAAAGGGAATCTAAAAGAAAATCCAAGAAGGTTCTGATGTCTGAAGAAGTTGAACACTCAGATTCTGACTCAGATGATGACATCAATGCCTTTGCCAAATCTCTTGCATTAATCACCCATCAATTTAACAAGAAATTTGGCAAGAAAGTCTTTGAAGGAAGAAGAGATAATGAAGAAAGAAGAGGAAATCCAGAAAGAAGATTTCAGAAAACTGAATATCAACAAGAGCCCAGATCTACTCTGCATAGTGATCAAAAGGGCATTCATTTCACCAATCATGATTCTACTCAACAATCAAGATCTCAACAATCATTTCAGCCAAGGTATCCTCAACCTCAGAGGTACTTCAAGCCACAACCACAAGTACAAGCACAGAAGACAGAATCAGACACTGCTCTTTCATCAAACCAAAACGATGGAAGATGTTTTAGATGTGGAAAGCCAGGCCATTACTCCGCCAACTTCAGAGGTAGACTCATCAAGGATGAAGACTACTACAAAAACAAGTACAAGTACAATGTCAAAGAAAGAGTACTTGTAGCAGAGATGGAAGACTGGCTGTCAGACTCAACAAGCGATGGAGAGGAACAACCCACCAATCTCTGTGGTATGGCGTTCACAGATGATCAAAGTGACGGATCATCAGAGGACTACTCTGAAAAGGTAAACTCTCCTTCCACCTCTGAAAGTGATCTTGAATTGGATGTTATTAAACTAACAGATGAATTTCAAATCCTAAAGCAAAAACTTGTTGAAAATAAAAGATACAATAATAGGATAGAATAGAAGATTTAAACTAGAAAGCATAGAGGAGAAAATCATCCTCTTAAATATTACTTTATAAACATTTTGAAGTTTAATACAGAGAAAGTAATATTCAAAAATAAAGAAACAAACTAAAATTTGTCACTTGAACAGATTCCATGGAACTTCATGATCAGAGCTCTGAAGTTGATCATCGAGTCAATCTCTAAGTCAAGCTTTGCAAGTAAATCTGCTCTGTGCCTTTCTTCCTTCACATGGATCATTTTCTTTATACCTATAAAGGTTTCATCAGAGTACTTCGAAACTTCCGAAGCGAGAAAGATCTTCTTTACTTGGTTTACTCTGTAGACGAAACCCAGAGGTTCTGCAATGATTGATCCAGTCTTCTTTGTCTCAAGATTAACGATCGACTCCACAGGTTCAGTTACCTCTAGCTTTTCTTCCCCCAGGTTCAGAGCAATTTGAAAGTCACGTTTTGCTCTGTGTTTGACATAGGCCTCCATTGCCCGTCTGACTTCAACCATGCCCATCCTGAAAGTTTCGAAGTACTTGATGAAACCTTGAGAGGTATAAAGAAAATGATCCATGTGAAGGAAGAAAGGCACAGAGCATATTTACTTGCAAATCTTGACTTAGAGATTGACTCGATGATCAACTTCAGAGATCTGATCATGAAGTTCCATGGAATCTGTTCAAGTGACAAATTTTAGTTTGGTTCTTTATTTTTGAATATAACCTTCTCTGTATTAAACTTCAAAATGTTTAAGAAGTAATATTTAAGAGGATTATTTTCTCCTCTACGCTTTCTAGTTTAAATCTTCTATTCTCTCCTATTATTGTATCTTTTATTTTCAACACTTAGGGTAGATTGTTAGCCCCAAATCTTCTGTTTGTTAAACTGTTGAAAATACCCAAGTCCTATTTCAGAGGACTTCCAAAGATAGACTTCAGAGAGCATAGACTTCAGAGGACGAAGACTTCAGAGGACAAACCTGCCTCTAAAGTACTTATCAGAGATTGCAACTTTCAGCAGAAGACATCAGAGATGGCTTCATCAGAGGCTCTGAATACAACGTCAGAGCTCTGAAGACATTCTCTCTGAAGATAGCGCTGAAGACTTTCCTGAAGTATCAGAATAGATAACCAATCACTTAGTGATAAGATTTACTTTATAGAGTAGGTTACTGTTCAAGCATGTCTTGAGCTTACCTATTAGGTAAGACACTGTTCAAGCATGCTTCTATTTGTTAGAATAGTACACTGTTTACTTTATGGTCCTATAAATAGGACCATCACTCCTTTGACAAAAGTGTGCTTTTTGATATCTTGTAAAAGAAGAATCAATTGAATATATCTCACGAAGATCTTGTTCTTTCTACTTGCTTTATATATGAACTGTGATATTTGAATCTGCTTTTGATATTAAACTATATTGCTTCTGCTGTTTATACTCTTGTTGTTTATATCTTTATTGTTATAAGATTAAATCAGGGATCCAACAATGTTACAAGGAACAAGATCAAAGGGACTTAAATACCCTTGGTCAATACAACACAGTATATGACACTAACCATAGTATAAGACCAAGCTTATAAATACAATGATTACTATAAAATCAGACTTAACAGTGTGTATTCTCTGTGTGCTTACCAAACTCTGAATTCGTAACAAGTATGCGTGTCTACGAATCTAACAGGAACCAAAACTATTTATACTAAGTCAATTCACATTGACTTTACAACCAAACCCTCAAACTAACAAACTATTACAAACTAGACCCTCACTTTTAATCTTGAATACAATATCAGTCTAACAGTTTATTTATATTCTTAATCTCATATTGGTTGAAAGAAGGACAACTTTCAATCATAGAAAACATATTCTTAAATGTTCAAACCACTTCTGATTCTTAAACGATTTCATGAATATAGAAGTGTGATTTTTAAATCTTTTCATTATTACTTGTGCTTTAATGATCAACAAACCGTGTGTTTCCATAGATTAATACTTGTGTATTATCTTGTCTATATACTATCAAGTATTCACACACACCGGTTTAATTTTTGTTGAATTCGTTCTTACCATGTCTCTAAATTGAAACACTTTTTTCGATGGTAAGACACCCCGATTGTTATTCAACATTTGCGCGTGATTTTGTTTCTAAACGTTCTTTTAAGAATGTCTATATTTTTGGTTTGTATAGACAATGTCAATTTTTGTTGACCTAAGCCTTAATCGCTAAATCATTTCTATTTGATCTTTTTGATACAATGTCAGATTTTTAAACAAGTTTCTTGTATTCATTTCATTCAGTCAATTATCTTGTTTGAAAAGTCTTCAATGTTTAAAAAATGCTCAAATCTTCATGATTACATCTCTGAGCATACCTATATCTGACTTGTATTTCATTCTTTATGCTTTAACTGATATAGTTAAACCATTTGAACAACATGTTCTTTTAGGACAATATATGGGTTCATTGTGTAGGACTTAAATGAAACTTCTATGGATTCACGTTAATCAGTGTTTCCTACCTAAGAAGTTAATCCTTAGTGATCGAGTGTGAGGAGTCAAAAAGAAATGAGTGTGGGTTGTGTGACGAGGTAAAATGTAAATGAGAGTTTGGTTAGAAGCGAGGTCAATGATTACAAGAAAGAGGGTGTGAGAATAGAGTAAAAGAATATCAAACTCTGCACCAAATTTTTCTGAGTCGGGCAGCCATATTACTTGATGAGCCAAGATCACAAGATCGTAGAGAGAGAATCTAGAGAGAGAAAGTGTGCTCTTGAAAGAAACAGTATTTTTAGATCAAACAGTGTACGTTTCTCACAAAACTAACAAGCCAAGGGGACTTAAATAACCCAAGGCACTAACAAAACATATAATACTAAGAAAGCAGTAAAATAAATACAATGATTACTATAAAAACTGATCTAACAATCTCCCCCTTAGTAATCATTGGCGCCGAGGTCTTAAAAAACAATTTTCAAAAACAGCATTGACCATCTAGACGACTTTGAAGGATCATTGACGTTCTTCTCGTTGACGTAGTCTGTTCAGACCAACTAACACTTCCAATCGTCGCAGAGTTGAACGGAGATTCAGTCTGTCTTGAATAGAGTTCAAAGATCTACGGATCAGACGAATTTCATCATTTTCAAACATATATGACTCTCTTCTTGTTTCCAAAAACTTTCTTCTAGCCTCTTGCAAACGATGCTCCAACTGAAGTTTGATCACCTTTAGAGTTCCATCAGAGTAATATCCAACTTCATCAAATCGTAGAAAGCATTTTTCACTTGAGTTGTTCTTGTAAACTACTCCGAATGGATCTTCGATAATGGTGAATAATGCATATGATTCTAGATTCTGCAAACTCTGGTTGGGCCTTTCAAGATTAACCATAGGCTGAAAACTTTCAACGGCCATCTGGAAGTCAAAAACACGAAAAAATCGGATCTGTCGTCGAATAAATCGTTTAAGAACAAAAAGAGTTTGAGAAACATCCTGAGTCCGGTGATAAAGATTCCTGAAGTGATCATATAGGAAATCAATATCATCAATTGAAAGATCAACGAAATCAGCCTCTGAAAAAATGTACCGCTTGCAGTCTGTTCTTTCCACTTCAAGATTTGGATACCAAATGTTCATGAACTTACAAATTGTAACACTGAGAACTCGAACTATTAGATGAGGAGAATTAACAGTGTTATTTCTTCTGCGCTGGCACTTGATAAATGCTAAGTACTCATGCTGATAAGGTTCTGATTCTTTCTCAACTCCAAGAATGGCATATATATTGAGTGTCCTTCTTCTAGAAACAAAGATATTGCTTTGGATATCTTCAAGAAAAGCAGTTCTGAGTCTAGAAGCCATATATCTTTGCTATAGATTTCTCTGCCTTTGCTGCCTAGTTAAATCTTCTCCTTCTTCTAGAAGAGATGGAGAAATTACTGGTTCGGAAGAAGGAATAACTACTTGAGTTCTAGACGACTCACCAACTTCAAATGCACTTGATGGAATATTGGTTGTCGGAGAAGAAGTAGTTATTGGAGTAGACGAAGGTTGATCAACTTCTGGAATCTCACCTTGACTCGGAAGATCAACATATAACAATTCAGCCTCTTTTGTATCTGATGCATCCATGAAAACAGTATCATCCTCTGTATCAGATAAGATAATGATATTGTTGCAATCTTCTTCTTTAACTTGAGCAACTTTCTCAAATCTAACTTCTTCATCATCATCTGAATTTATCTCAATGAAGTTTGCGAAGAAAGATCTCATATCATTTGTTGCTTCTGATTCTTCAACTTCATTAGCTCTACCTGAGACATCTGGATCCACATAAACTACAACTTGCATATTATTAAAATTTGCTTCAGACAAATTAAATTCATTATGCAAAGCAGTTACATCAGCATTGTCAATCATGACATCCATTAAGTCTTGGATACTGCAATCTTGAACTGTATCAGTAGTCTTTTCTCTATCTTCAGCTACTTCTTCTTGAATAACTTCTCGTGCTTTAGAAGAACCTTCTGTTCTTTGTCTCTTTGCCATCTCCCCCTCATGGCCTTGATGATCGGGATCATCTTGGTCATGTCGGCGTTTAAGAGACGGGCCAGCCTCAGTCCTGCATGATTGATCTAGATGATCAATCTTGTTAGATAGATCTGAAAAAGCTTGTGTCATGAAAGAACGAAGATCAGATAAACAGGATCTAACTTTTGATTTTAATTCCTGAAATTCTTGAGATAAAGCAGTAATGCGATCAGAATCAGAAGATGAAGAAAATGGAGGCGGCGTTGGCTGGAAGTTCTTCAACAGAGAGATCAAATCTCGATCTTGATGTTGTGGCGGAGACATAGATAGAAGACGCGCATAAAGAAGATCAGATAACTCAGAAATCGGAGTATCATGAAGAGAAGATCTGGAAGAAGTATCAGTTGAAGCAGACATAGAAATACCAGCAGATTGAGTGAACAATGGAGGTAGAGGAATAGACATAATCGCTGGAGCAGATGATTGAACAGCAGACGACGACTCTCTTAGAACAACCCCAGATGGTCGTCTGAACGGAATCTCTGTAGGAATAACTGAAGTATCAATCTCTGGCATCTTTCCTTTGAACAAAGCTTTTAACTTCATAATCTGTGTTTCCTTTTCAGCATCCATTCTCTCCGATAATTGCCGAATTACATCATTCAAAGTTGAGAATTTGTCAGTGGAAACCCGAGCTTGATCAGAAGTAAGCTCTACAGCTGATGAGGTAGACTGAATATCTGCAAGTGTAGTTGCTGGAGCTTGACTTTGAACCAATGCAGTGGGTTGATCAAAAGTTGTATCCAATTCATCAACTTGAAGATGTGCAATTGAAGGATTAACTGGAACAGAATCATCATCAGATAGAACTTCTGTTGAAACAAGTACTTCTGGTGTCTTGGACTTCCTTTCATACACTTTCATACGTGAAAGATCAGCATCATCATCACCAGCATCTGAATCACTTGTTGTATTGTCACCATTATCAGAAAAATCAGCATTTGTTGCATCATCATCAGCAAGATCAACATCAATCATATCATCATCAGCAACAACCGTTTCATCAAGATTAGCATCCTCTCTAACATCAGCATTAACTTCAGATTCAATAGCAGCAATGACAGATTCTATGTGAAGAGTAGCAACATCTTGTAGAACTGCAGAAGGATCAACATCTGTCGCTATGGTAGTTACAACAGTAGTAACTATTTCCTGAGTGGATGAGTCAACTTGCTCTTCATGAGTAGTACCAGCTGGAGTACCATGAGAAGATTCTTCCTGTTCAGCCTCTTCAAAGTCATTTTCTAAACAATAATCAATGACACTGGGATCGTTCATGTCAGCATAATTGGCAATAAGGCCATAAGGAATGATCATAGAAAATGTGAAGGACTTCTTCTGTTTCTTAAGAAAAAGCATCTCAATATCCTGAACTTGCGGCCAAGATAATCGTCGAGGAATTGACGGATTGCTTCGAAACATGCTTCTAATAATCAGCTTTAGAAACCTGATAAAAGGAATGAACTTCCGTCGCTTGTTGGTTAACTTGTCTTGCACTATTTCAGACAGCTCGTTCCAGAAAATAATCGTATAGTCGACATGCAGGTCATAGACTACTGCATGGAACAGTCGAAGATAGTGAAGACTAGAACTATCTGTGCCGGTATGTTTAGACGTTAAGCACCTGTTGATGACCGAAAATAAAGAATACCAAACAGGAGGAAGATTAGACTTGTCAAAGTCTACAACCCTGTTCAGTTGACCAACATAGCCTAGTCGTTTCATGCCTTCATACACTTCTTCTTCAGATGGAAACTGATCATAAGTTGTCCTTCCAGGTCTAGAATCAGGCTCAGGAAGCTCAAGAATCAACCTTAACCGCTTGTAAGACAGATATGAATCAAATTGATCTATTTGGAGATCAAATCGATGAGGACGTGCCAGTTCATTCTTAGTGATGGTGTGCCATACTTGTTGAACATAGACTTCCGGAACATCGGCAACTGAACATAGAGCTTGAGAGAGCGGATGTCCACGAAGAATAGTGCGTATGACAGGATGAATCTTGATGCGATCAAAATCAACAAAGTAGTTGTTATGCTTATAAGGCATGTACATGACGTTCGGGAACACATCATTTGGATTTCGCCTTGATATAGACAGATCAGCCCCAACAGACGGAATAGACGGCATAAGTGTATCATGAGATGCCTGATCAGCCGGATCCTGAAGAACGACATTCTCATCTTGAATCATTGGATCAGTATTTGTTTGAGAAGTCATGAGAACCTGAAACAAAACACATTTCAACTTTTAACAGAAAATACGAAAAAAGAAAAAATACTAAGTATGGAATGCAGGTCCTTAAGGAGACACGAAGTAAGAAATGCGGGTCCTTCAGGAAACGCATATGAGGAATGCGTGTGAAGAAAGAAACGCATTATGAGGAATGCGGGTGAAGAAGGAAACGCATTTATGAGGAATGCGCGTCCTAAATGAAACGCATAGAAGGAAATGCGTGTCCTTAAAGGAACGCATAACATACTTGAAACAACAAACAAAATACAACAAATACTAAAAGAATGCGGGTTCCGGGTTAAGAGCATAATACACTATGCGGGTCACAAGTGAAACGCATAGTTCACAAATGCGGGTCACAAGTCACACGCATAGTTCACTTAAATTGAACCCAAACCCTAGAAATCGGCTTTTCGAACCCGAAATCCACAAAATCTAAAATAAAAGCACAAAACACGAAATTAAAGTAAAAGAAAACATACATGATAGTCGATTATAATGTCTAAACAAAACCCAATAAGCAAATCGATCTATTTCAACTCGAATCTGAGTTTTAGAAAACTATGAACAGTGAAATAATCGAATATCAGTTCATGCGCATAATACACAACCAAGAAAGAAATCAGAACTAAGTAATGAAACACTAAACAATCTACAAACATATAATGAAAAACAAAAACATACCTGATCTTTCCAAAATCACAATCTGAAAATGAACAGTAAAGAAACAAGAAGAAGAGTACGCAGAGAAGATGGAGGGAAGGGGAATAGTCAAACACATTCAAAAAAAATAAAGAAAAAAAAAACACTCTTACTTCTATATATCCTAAAACAAAAAACTTCAAAAAAATAACTACTAAAAAAAAAATTACTTGATAAGCCCCCATTACTCCCCCTACACAAATGCACAAAATTTATCAGATTAGTTTAGCATTTGCATAGTAATTTCAGAAAAAACTTACCTTATGAATTTCTGATCAGCACATGAAGTAATTAATCAACATTATTTACTCCCCCTCAAAAACAGAATATTCTCAGAAATAGAAACCAGATATACACTCCCCCTTGAAAAAATGCACAGACCATATGACAAAAACACAGACATCAAACATGAAGACATCAATATTAAAGATGATCATATTGAATATAAATTTTGTAACAACTGAATATATAAACTTTTAAACACCAAACAAGTTAAAGTCTACTCAGTAGAATATCCCAGATTTATCAATCAGTTGAAATCAAACGGGAGTTGTTGGATACAGAAACATGTTTCATTGCATATCAAGTTAAGACATGTTCAGCTTCAAACACATGCAGGTATCTATTCAGTGTGCCAGCATGTGATCTTTGATTAGCTTCAAGAAAAATGCAATTCTAAACATAAAATGGAGAAATTTGCATGTACAAACACTAAGTCATCAAGAATTAAGATTTTCACAAATTTACAGGTTTATCGCGGCTCAAAATATATCACCAAGTATCAAGAGATGTGTGCTCATTGTCATCTTTTAAGCTTTGTGCACTTTGGCATCTTCACATGAGTGTGCTCTTTGGCATCTTTTAAGCTTTGTGCACTTTGGCATCTTTTAATCAAAGAGTTTATTAAGTAAAGAACATGCCGTAAACATAACTTTCTATCTGACCCTATTGCAGGATTTGGGTCAGCCGCTCCCAGACCAGTTGGCCTTAGGGTGCTAGGTGTCAAGCACCCCTTGGAACTTACTTTCCCGGATCAGAAAGGCTACATCAACATATCCTAAACCCATTCATACCAGTAGAACATGACTTTCGATCTGGTTCTATTGCAGGATTTCTGTTCGATCACTCCCAGATCAATTGACCTTAGGGGACCAGATGTCGAGCATCCCTCGGAACTTACTTTCCCAAACCAGAAAGGTCACAGGTACAAACTTTTAAACTCAAGGATTTCTGAATTTTTAAAATGCTTAAAAAATAAAATCATCTCAATAACTCAGATCTATATCGAATAGCTTAGCCCATATTTTCATTACGATCTACAATTTTGATCACTTAGGTTGTTCAAGCGAATTAAACCATAAATATGCCAACTCACATATCTTTTAAGCAGTATCTAAAGCGTCAAACATGTTGCTGACTTTTCGATGTTTGAAAGATTTGAACGTTGAACATATGAAACATTAAATATAAACAATGCGACTTGTCAAAGATCCTAGACACACATTTTATTCAACTGAAAGAAAATCTAATATATTAAACTTTATAGAATAAAATTTGTAAAGATTTAAACTTTTAAATTCAACATGCCTAGTTTTGAAAGCAAAAAGTTAAAGCGTTTTTCATCTAAAGCTTTTGTAAATATATCAGCAAGTTGATATTCAGTTGGTACAAAATATTATTCAATAGTACCTTCTTCCACGTGATGCTTTATAAAATGATATCTCATGTCTATGTGCTTGGTCTTGGTGTGCTGGACAGGATTGACCGATATCGCAATTGCAGACTTACTGTCACAATATATTGGCACAGTCTTGTATAGCATTCCATAATCGCGAAGTTGCATTTTCATCCAAAGCACTTGAGCACAGCAACTAGCTGCAGCGACGTATTCAGCTTCAACTGTTGATATTGAAACGCAATTTTGCTTTTTTGACGCCCAACTTATCAGTCTGTCACCCAAAAACTGGAGATGACCAGAAGTACTTTTCCTGTCCAATTGATTACCACCATAATCTGCATCAGAATAAGCAATCAAACTATAGTCAGAACTTTTAGGATACCATAATCCTAAATAAGGAGTTCCTTTAATATATCTAAAGATGCGTTTGACTGCTAAAAGATGAGATTCTTTTGGTTTAGCTTGAAAACGGGCACACAGGCACGTTGAAAAAATTATGTCCGGGCGACTTGCAGTAAGATACATTAGTGATCCGATCATCCCTCTGTATGTCTTTTGATCCACAATTTTTCCATCTGGATCCAGTCCGAGTTTAGCACCGTGAGCCATAGGCGTGCCGATTGAAGTAGACTTGTCCATTTTGAATTTCTTCAAAATGTCAAATACGTACTTTGACTGATTGATGAAGATTCCATCTAGAAGCTGCTTCACTTGTAAGCCGAGGAAGAAGTTATTTCTCCCATCATGCTCATCTGAAATCTAGAGGTCATTAAATCAGAAAACCAATTACACAGAGATTTGTTAGTCGCACCGAAAATAATATCATCTACGTATATCTGTACTAAGCAAATATCAAGATTAGTTCTATAAATGAAAAGAGTAGTATCTATCGAGCCTTTGGTGAAGCCGGATTTGACCAAGAAAGCTGACAGCTCGTCATACCATGCCCGTGGAGCTTGTTTCAGACCATACAAAGCTTTATCGAGAAAATAAACGTAATCAGGACGATCTTTGTCAACAAATCCCTCTGGCTGAGATACATATACTTCTTCTTTTAGTTTGCCATTGAGAAATGTTGTCTTGACATCCATTTGATATACTGTGAAGTTGCGATAAGCAGCGAAGGCGAGAAACATTCTGATAGCTTCCAATCTGGCGACAGGTGCAAATGTCTCATCATAGTCAATACCTTCTTCTTGTCGATATCCTTTGGCTACTAACCTTGCTTTGTTTCGAACGACGATACCATCTTTGTCCTTTTTATTCTTGAAAATCCACTTTGTACCAATGATGCTTTTACCCTTTGGCCGTGGTACAAGTCTCCACACTTTGAGCGCGTCAAACTGATTGAGCTCCTCTTGCATTGCTAAAATCCAGTCCGGGTCTTCCAACGCTTCAGATACTTTGTTAGGTTCAATCTTGCTTAAGAAACAAGTGTACAAACATTCGCTGGAAGAAGCCGACTTGGAGCGTGTAGAAACACTGGCTTGAAGATCCCCAATTATTTGATGGATTGGATGAGATCTTGTCCATTTTGTTGTATGAGGGAGATGATCAATAACTTCTTGAACCACTTCTATTTGTTGAGGAGGATCTTCAGATGGAATAATGTCAGAAGATGACACAGATATGGTTTCAACTGGAGGAGGAGGTATTTCCATGACATCAGATTCAGGCTCTTGTTGACCAGACATAGCTTGTACTTCTTGTTGAACATTTTCTTTTGGAACAACTTCATCTTCTACAGACACCTCATGAATCGTTTCAGCATTTTGTGGTTCATGAAAGACTTGATCAGGATGATGTTCAGAAGGTATGTCTTGAATCTCAGGAGATTCTGAAGAAGCATGAGGTTCAGAGGTTGATGCAGCGGAATTAGGATTTGATGCACTCACAAATTCCTGATTCAAAACATTTGACACATTATCAGTGTTTTGTTTAGGAACATCATCATAAAAATTTTCAAACATAAAATCAAGATCAGAAAAATTAGACAGAGAAGTAGAAGGTCCTGATTTGTCAACTGAAGTGCAGGTTCTGAACTAATTTGTTCAGAAGCTGAATTTCCAGTAATAGCGGGTTTTGAACTATGTTGTTCAGAAGCCAAATTGGCAGCTTCATCAAATTTGACATTCACTGACTCTATCACTTTTCTTGCTGAGAGGATAAAGACTCTGTAAGCAGCAGAATTAGAAGAATAGCCCAGAAATACGCCTTCATCTGCCTTTCGACTAAATTTGTTCAGATTATCTCTGTCATTCAAAACATAGCACTTACACCCGAAAGACTTGAAATATTTGATGTTGGGTTTGATACCATTCATTAATTCATATGGAGTCTTGTTAAACCGGCGGTGTAGAATTGATCTGTTTTGAGTGTAACAAGCAGTTGATATGGCTTCAACCCAGTGAGACAAAGGAAGACCTGAATAAGCAAGCATAGATCTAGCAGCTTCCACAAGCGTTCTGTTTCGTCTTTCAACAACTCCATTCTGTTGCGGTGTTCTTGCAGCAGAAAACTGTTGTTGTGTACCTTGATCATCATAGAATGCTTGAAGAGTTGAATTATGTGCCATTATCTGATCTTACAACTTTGACATGTTTTTGCTTATTTGTCTGAATGGTTTTGATGAGGTTGATGAGAATTTCGGGTGTCTCGTCTTTAGATTTGAGAAATTTCACCCATGTGTACCTGGAGTAGTCATCAACAACAACCAAAACATATTTCTTCTTCCCAATACTCTTTGTCTTCATTGGTCCGCACAAATCAACGTAAATCAGATCTAGAATGTCCGCAGTGCAATGTTCAGGCTTTGGCTTATGAGATGCTTTCTTTATTTTTCCTTTCTCGCAGTCCTGACAGAGATGGTCTTTCTGGAAACGAAGGATTGGAAGACCTCTCACAGAATCATTCTTGACCAAGCGATCCATATATTTGAAATTGAGATGAGCTAGTCGACGATGCCACACCCAGCTTTCATGAATAGAGGCTTTTGATAGAAGACAAACATCTGATGGAACCTTTACTTCGGAAAGATTAATGGTATAAAGATTTGATCGTCTCTTTCCAACAAGTAAATCCAAGCCACTACTATTCTTTACAGCAACTCTTTTAGACTTGAAACTGACTTCAAGGTCTTTATCGCAGAACTTTCCGATGCTGAACAGATTGTGACTTAAACCTTCGACATAGCTTACTCTTTTGACAGTTATGTTACCTTGAACAAGATCACCAAAACCAAGAATGGGAGTCGTCTCGCAGTTTCCAAATTTGACACGACCGCAACATTTTTCTTTAAAATTTGTAAGTAGAGATTTGTTGCCAGTCATGTGTTTGGAACACCCCGAATCCAGATACCATAATTGATTTAGCTGCACATTCAACAATTACTGAGATTTAGGTACCCATATAAATATGGGTCCCTTCTTGTTAATCCTTTCCTTTTTCTTTTTAAAAAATTTATTTTTCCAAAACATCTGAGATTGATCAAATAAAACATGAACATCATCACATATTAAAGAAGAAACACAATCATCAGAATCAGAACTATTCTTCGAAATTTGAAACATTTGCTCTACAGAATATTTTGTAGATTTATTACAAAATGCAAATGAGTCTTGTTTACAAAGAAAATCTACACAATTATCCTCTAGAGAAACAAATTCTTCAGATCTCTGTTTCTTTATCCAAACAGACTTTACAGACTTCTTCAAATGCCTATCTGAAATAGATGAATCAGAAAAGTTAGAATTTTCAGAAATATCAAACTCTTTCTTCTTTTTCTTCTTTGACCTTTTTCTTTTCCTCTTTGTTTTATAGAAATGATCATTTAGCGTAAATGTGTCATCAACAATTTTAGATAAAATATTTGATTTAGAAGAAGAAGTTTTATCAATAAAATCAAACTGATCAGTTATTTTATTTGGATAAACCTCAGAGCAAGAAACATCAGATGAGCACAAGTTGATGGAAGATTTGATAATATCAGAATTATTTTCTTTAAAACTCGATGTCATAAAAGAAAAAATGACATCATTTTCAATTTTTCTCAAAATCTCTTGTTCTTCCAATTGTTCTTCTAGATCAAATATTTTGCATTCTAATACTAATGGAGATATATATCTCTTAGTATCATAAGACACTGGAGATATATTATCCTTATTAGGATTAGTTGCATTTAAATCAAAGAAGTCATTTGATTTAGAAGATTTAGTTGAAGAAACAATGTTTAACTTTTGTCTTCTCTTCTTTAATTTTTCTGGAAAATATTTTGCATTTTCTTGAGTATAAACAAAAGAAACTTCCATTCTCTTGTTGTTCATCCGTTTTTTATCTTCCTCAATTGTAGTCTCTTTAGCACTTGTCCAAAAAGGTTTGTATTGAGAACCATAGTGTGAAAGACCAAGACAGTCGTAATCATAAAAATTGGGAATCTCAATTTTAGCTTTCTTTAAAAACTGAGGATTTTTAAATCCAAGACCCCAATTTTCTTTTATCGACTCATAGCTCCTTGGTTTATGCATATGAATTGTTTGTTCAGTTTGATTTTGTTTATATAACTTTCCTTCTAATTCAAATATTTTATCTGAAAACTTTTGATTTAAAATTGACAATTCAGTCAAAGAATCATGAGAAGTCTGTTTTTCAATTTCTAAATCTTCTATTCTTTCTTGAAATTTCTGTTTTGTAAATTTTAAAATTGCTTTTTCATCACTCAGAGAAATCTTCAATTTTTCAATTTGAACAGACTTTTCTTGATTTTCACGTTTTTCGGATAGAAGCTTTGAACGAAAGTCATGTAAAGCATTTGTGATGATATTCATTTGCGAAGAAATGTAATTAAAATCAAACTCAGATGGTACCTCAGATTCATCAGTTGATGTGTCCTCATCCTCATCATCACTGTTGTCATCTCCAATAAAGCACATCGCAGCAGTCTCAACGTTGTCAGCTTCATTATCTGAGTGATCCAACCAATATTCCTCCTCAGCCAACAAAATTGTTCCACTTGCTTTCTTTTCAGCCAATTCTAATTTCTTCTTATAGAAATCCACATCTTTCACAATCTTCGTTCTGCATTCCTTTGAAATATGCCCGGGTTTGCCACAGTTGTAGCAAGTCACAGCCTTTTTCTCTTCTTTCTTTGGTTCAGCTGCTGTACCAGACTCATACTTGGGAAAGAAAGGCTTTGATGTAGAACCGGGTTCTACCTTCTTTGATCCAGAAGAAAAACGAAGATTGTTTGATCCTGTCCATTTCTGATATTTCTTTTGATAGTGCTGACTTAGAAGAATCATGGCTTTTTCTAATGCTTCGCCATCGTCATCTGTTGATCCATCGTAAGCAGACTCAGTTAAGGTTTGCTCAGCCATTTGACTAGCTAAAAGAGCGATTGGATCCACAGTCTTTGGCTTCTGCTTATCCAGCTTAGCTTTCTTCTTCAGAACCATTGCTTCATCAGACATCAGAATTTCAAACATTTCCTGAATTGGCATTTTGGAAATTCTGGGATCATTCCTCATGCGATGACAGGATTTTTCCCATTCTGGTTTGAGTGCATTAAGGAACTTCAGATTGGTCTCCAGCTCATTCTTTATTACCTTGATCTTATACAGATCATTAATAATAGTCCAGAACCTGTCGAAGACACTTTTCAGACTCTCCCCATCCTTTTCTTTGAACTCTTCAAAATTGTTCATGTATCTTGTCTGACGAAGCTGTGTAGACATAGGCGTACCAAGCATGATTTTCTCCAGTTGTGTCCACATCAGCATAGGATTGTGTTTGAAACAATTGATTCTGTTGTAGATGGAGTTTGGTAGAGCAAGTATCAAATTTGACTTGGCCTGATTGTCAGCTTGGTATCTCAGAAGTTCATCAGCATCATATTCTATCAGGGATTTTTCTACATCAGTGGCTGGAGTGTTTCCAACAGCTGGTATCACTTTCCTTGGTTTGACCATGGGACCTTCAGTCAAAGCTTTCATCATATTTTCACCATTTGACTGCCTTTCGATGAAATTAACAAACCGGTCCTGCCATTGTTCAAATTCGTTCTCATTAATTAGAACAGGTGGACGAGTTTCAGATCCCAACGACATCATGAGATCGTTCTTGTAAAGTTGAGCTTGTAGAGACATATTGAAGAAATCTGGAATTCAGAAAAAAAATGACTGTGTAAATGACCCGCACTACTAAGAACTGCGTGTTGAGAGAAATTCGGGTCCTTGATGAAACGCACTCTCAAGGAATGCGTGTCCAGAAAGATACTCGAAGCTTTCCTTAGAGATATGCGTGTCCAAGAGAAATGCGTGTCTAGAGTGATTTGTAGAAACGCGTGTTAAGGCTGACACGCATTTGTAGAAAAACGTGTTAAGGCTGACACGCACTTGTAGAAATGCGTGTTAAGGCTGACACGTACTTGTAGAAAACACGTGTTAAGGCTGACACGCACTTGTAGAAAACGCATGTTAAGGCTGACACGCACTTGTAGAAAAACGTTTCCAAAGAATCAACAACCTGAGAAAAACACTATCACTCAAAAGTTAGTTTCACACGATTTTAAAGAACAACACACATACTAATAAGATGAATGACCCGCATAATTCTTGAATAACCCGCAAATTTCAAAAAATTATAATACTAGTATGAATGACACGCATATCAGGATGAATGACCCGCATTTCATGATGAATGACCCGCATTTCAGCAAACAACTATAAAACTGCTAATTTGATCATAACAATAAAATTAAGTACAAACAAATTGCACAGAATTGAACGAAAACAAGATTTTAATACAATTCAATTAACAATTTCGATCAAAACACACTAAAACTCAAAAAAAAAACTCACATAGAACAGACAACAGAACACGACTTTTTCAGATTATATTCAAACTCAAAATTGAAGTACCAAATCACGTTTTTATGCAAATCAACAAGAAACAAACTAGATCGACTATATAAAACGCATCTAAAAACATCAATTTCAAAGCAATTCAATCACAAATCAGACTGAAATTGGTGGAAATCCAGAAAACGAGATTTTTTTTTTAAAAACAACAAAAATCAATCAAATTTTCGAATTAAACACACAAATCAGTTACAAATACACTTAATCTCAATCCTCTCAAGATCTTGAAGGCTCTGATACCAATTGATGAGCCAAGATCACAAGATCGTAGAGAGAGAATCTAGAGAGAGAAAGTGTGCTCTTGAAAGAAACAGTATTTTTAGATCAAACAGTGTACGTTTCTCACAAAACTAACAAGCCAAGGGGACTTAAATAACCCAAGTCACTAACAAAACAGATAATACTAAGAAAGCAGTAAAATAAATACAATGATTACTATAAAAACATTACTAATGTTTCACACTTCTTCGTGAACATTATTGAAACAGGCAACTAGCCCATGCAAACTCTTGATAAAACCCCACCAACTACTCATTTTCTTCTTAAAAAGAAAATGTTTCATATTTTCTGGGGACGCATCACATTATCTATCTGGTTTTCATTTGGAAAATCTGGATACTGAAAAAGAAGGAAGTCTGCCCCACCTTCAAACATCGATCATGCACAATTGAGTCTGTGCTTAATTACTGTTGTCTCAGTGGTTTACACAATGTTGAGCCTTATAATAAGCAAACATCATGTGCTTAATTCTTTCTAACACTTGCACGAACACACAAGGAATTTGTTTTCTTGTCATAACGTTCATAGAAATATATTTGTGGTGTTTCGATGATTGAATGGAAGTCCTGAGGGAGTGAACATCAAAAAGTTCCTTTCCAATGTGTATTCGTTACACACAGTAATTTTGTGTTACTGACAGGCATATTAACTGATTCATTTGTTGATTCAGGTGTTACACGTTCATTTGTCTGGATTTGAAAAGATCTAGATGAATATCTTTATGGATTGACAGTGAATTAGAGGCTCTGATTTTGAAAGATCATTTGTCAGAAGACTATTTATACCTACAAACAAAAAAACAACAAGACACAAACTTTGACTTTGACATTATTACAATTTGACTTTGACATTCTTGCATGAGAGTTGACTTTGAGGCTTTGACTTGTTTGACTTTCATCTTCATTATTTATGATCTTGTATCCAACAAATATGTGATCTAACATTCTCCCCCTTTGGATCAAGATCATCTTTAAAAGATTTTGCAATTCAATCTTCTCTCTTTAAGCTCAATTTGAATCTTCTCCCCCTTTCTATACAAACATTACAATCTACCTCTTTGTAGATTAAAATCAGATTAAATCTTCTCTTTTATGCTTATAACATTCTCCCCTTTCTTTTGATAAACTCTATCTTTAAACTTTCAGCAACTTTCCCAAAATCTGTTTTTCAAAAATAATAGCATTCTTCCCCAAGGTTGATAAACAAACCACTTTCAGACACAACTTTGATTGATTCAGCAAATTATCTTCAAAAAAAATTTCTTCAAAATCTGCTTGCTTTCGGGATTCTTTGAACTTTCTTTTTCTTTAACATTTCTTGAATACTTCTCCCCACTTTAACATTTCAGAATCATACATTTCTTGAACTTTTCTCACACAACTAATCAAAAACTTTTGATTTCAGACATTTCATAAACTTTATCTTCTCCCCCTTTTTGATGATTGGAGCATGAAATCATCAAAACTTTCAACAAGAAATGTCTTTGATATAATTTGACTACTGATTTTTCATACTGAGCCTCTGATTCACCGTCGATCCAAAAATATATTTATTCGAATCTTTGCAAGTTCAGACAAATTATGAGTGGAACACCTGAATCAACAAATGAATCAGTTAAGATGTCTGTCGGTAACATAAAGTTACTGTGTGTAACGAATACACATTGGAAAGGAGCTTTTTTCATGTTCACTCCCCCAGGTCTTCCATTCAATAATCGAAACACCACAAAGATATTTCTATGAACGTTATGACAAGAAAAACAAATTTCCTTGTGTATTTGTGCAAGTGTTAGAAAGAATTAAGCACATGATGATTGCTTTTATAAGGCTCAAAATTGTGTAAACCATTGAGACAACAACAGTTAAACACAGACTCTATTGTGCAGGATCGAAGTGTGAAGGTGGGGCAGACTTCCTTCTTTTTCAATATCCAAATTTTCCCAATGAAAATCAGATAGCATATGTGTTGCGTCCCCTTGAAAATATGAAACATTTTCTTTTTGAAAAGAAAATGAGTAGCTGGTAGGGTTTTTATCAATGTCTGGCATGGGTTAGTTGCCTGTTTCAATAATGTTCACGAAGAATTGTCAATCTCTAGTAATGTAGCTGCCCGACTCAGAAAAAGTTGGTGCAGAGTTTGATATTCTTTTACTCTGTTCTCTCACCCTTTTTCTTTTTATTCATTGATCTCACTTCTAACCAAACTCTCTTTTTCATTTTACCTCATCACTCAACCCACACTCAGTATTTTGACTCCTCACACATTCGATCACTCAAGGATTAACTTCTTGGGTAGAAAACATTGGTTAACGTGAATCCATAGAAGTTTCAATTAAGCTCACACAAAGAACCCATGTATTGTCCTATACGAACTTGTTTCTCAAATGATTTAAATATATCAGTTAAAGCACAAAAATATACAAGTCGGATGTTTGTACGCTTAGTGAGATATAATCATGAACATATGATCATTTTAAACATTGAAGATATTTCAAACAAGTATATTGAAAGAATGAAATGAATACAAGAGACTTGTTTGAAAGGCACACATTTGACAATGGAGTGATGGTCCTATTTATAGGACCATAAAGTGTACAGTGTACGATCTGACATATAGATGCATGCTTGAACAGTGTCTTACCTAAAAGGTAAGCTCAAGACATGCATGAACAATGACCTACTCTAGAAAGTAAATCTTATCACTAATGATGAGTCATCTGTTATGCTGATACTTGTAGAAAGGATCAACGCATTATCTTCAGAGAGGAGTTCTTCAGAGCTCTGATGTAGGTGCCTCTGATGAAGCCATCTCTGATGTCTTCTGCTGAAATCCGCTAACTCTAGAATGTACTTCAGAGGAAGGTTCGTCCTCTGAAGTCTGTCTCTGTAAGTCTTCTGAAATAGTACTTAGATATTTTCAATACTTTTACAATCTGGAATTGGGGCTAACAATTATGATGCTTCATCTTGCAAAGCTTTCATGGGCAATATTTTTGCAAATCCAAAACCGTCAGATTTTGAACAAACGCCATAGCAAAAACAATGTTTAAAAGAATTTAATGATTTCATGTATCCAAAATCTTCCAAAACTTCTCAATCTTTAGATGATGAGGATCTGTTTGATGATGAAGTTGATTTTCTAAATTCCGAGGAATGTTTTGATGAATGTGTGGAAAAGTTTGACTTTAATGCAAAACTTCCTGATCATTCTAACTTTGTTATCAACTATAATGAATTACCAAGTGTTTTTGAAGTTGGTGAATCGTCAACCAAGGTTGATGACACAGTTCCTGTAAGTGCTTACTATAGCAAAGATAAGAAGAAAAAACACTCACAAAAATGGACCAACACTGGTAAGTCAAAGAAAAGGAAAACTCTGAAATCTCATAGTTCTAACAAGTACAAATCTTATGTTTCAGATATGAGATTTAAAAGATCTGAGGTGAAGCTAGAGTGGAGACCAAAGAAGATTGAAGAGTCAACAAAATCATTATCTGCTTCTGATTGTAATAGGTTTGCAGATAGTAGTAGTGATGTAATTGATCAAGTTACTTCTAATAAATCAAAACTTGTACTTCCATGCAAGGTTTATACAATAAAGCAATTGATTCAATTATCTCATTCTACAGTCCAGTGTTCCAGTTATTACAAAATTCAAATGTAAAGAAATAAATACCATAAACATGAAAACCAATACGATAAAAACTAAAAACTAATAAATACTACAAACGATGTTTACAAAACAAATAAATATTACAAACGGTGCATACAAAATAAATAAATACTACAAACGGTGCTTCCAAAACACTTCACGTCATTAAAATTAGTTGATGCTAATAAATGCTACAAATGGTGCTTTCCTAAAAGGTAGTTTAATAAAATTTTATAATTAAATAAAATATATTTTATTAAAAAAGTAGCGGGTACCCGTCGGTTCCGGTTCTGGGTACCCAGTGGAACCGGGTGCCCGGCGGGTAACGGTTCCAACAAAATGAGAACCGGAATCGGAATCGGTCCCGATCGGTTCCATATTTTAGGAACCAGAACCGGAACCAATCACATCGGTTCCGGTTTCAGAACCAACAGTTCCGAAGCGATTCCGGTTCCAAAGACGGGTACTCGCTTTCGATGCTCACCCTAAATCTTGGGATATGGAGATGTAGTTCAAGAGAATGTAATGATAAAGAAGGTGAATTATGTTGAAGGTTTAGGACACAACTTATTTAGCATTGGTCAGTTTTGCAACAAAGATTTAGAGGTTAATTTCAAGGCCAAGAGATATTGCGTACAAACGGTAGACGGGAAAGAACTCTTGGTCGACACTCGAAAGTCAAACATCTTTACAATCAATTTGTCCAATGTGAAGCCTGATAATGTCGTGTGTCTACTATCGAAAGCCTCTAAGCAACATAGTTGGTTATGGCATAGACGACTGTCTCACCTCAACTTTCGCTATATCAACAAATAGGTGAAGGGTAGTTTAGTGAAAGGACTTCCTAAGCTTCGTTTTGACAAAGAATATCTATGTGACGCATGTGAAAAGGGAAAGATGAAAAGAGCCTCACATACGCCGAATCCTGAACCGAATACAAGTGATCCCTTGGAGTTACTACACATAGACTTATGTGGTCCCATGCGTACTCAGAGCATCAACAACAAGCGTTATGTACTGGTGGTAGTGGATGATTACTCGTGGTACACTTGGGTCAAGTTTCTAAGGTCAAAAGATGAAACTCCTGATGTCATCATCTCATTTCTAAAAGTGTCCAAGTGAACATGCAATGAACAGTAAAGATGATTCGAACAGATAATGACACAAAATTTAAGATCAAAACAGTTGACGATTATCTCGAATCGGTCGGGATAACTCATCAGTTTTCTGCTGCCAGAACGCCTGAACAAAATGGGATAGTTGAAAGAAGAAATCGGACTCTTGTTGAGGCTGCACGTACGATTATCTCCAATTTACCTCTTTTTTGTGGGTTGAAGTTGTCTTGACTGCATGTTATACGCAAAACCGTTCTATCATTCATCGTCGGTTTGGTAAAACGCCGTATGCTCTTATAAATAATAGAATACCTAACATTGAACACTTTCATATATTTGGATGCAGGTGCTTTATACTTAACGACAAGGAGAATTTGTAAAAGTTTAGTCCGAAGGTTGAAGAAGGAATTTTCATCGGCTATTCTCAATCATCTGCGGCATATAGAGTCTATCTGAAGAAAGAAAAGGCTGCTGTAGAGAGCATTAATGTTACCTTTGATGAAGCAATGGAATGGCTTCTGAATATTTCAGTTCAGAGCCGCACTTCAAAGATTTTGTTCTTCAATGACTGAGCTGAGATGATCAATATTCAAGAAGAAGTATTACTGCATATATATATATATATATATATATATATATATATATATATATATATATATATAATCCTACTGACAAATGTTTCTGATTTTTCATATGCATTTCATGCAAAGTGTCAGGGGAGTACAGAAGATGTTTTTGACTTCTGATTAATTCAGACCAGGACTAATTTTTCAATGTTTTGATTATGTCTTTGACTAAGACTTTGATATCTTGACAAAATTTTGACTTTTTGAAGATATTGAGGGGGTAGCTTATCTGAGTTTTTTGGTTAACTATCATAATTTGAGGGAGAGTTTACATGATTTTTTTCAAATAATATTGACTTGAGGGGGAGCTATGAATGCTATAGCTGGTATATTTTTCTGAACTTAAATCTCTAAATGTTTGAAAGAAGAACGACTTTCAGACATGAAAACATGTTTCTAAACGTTCAAATCACTTCTTGATTCTTGAAAAGTTTTCATGAATTTAGAAGTACGATTTTAAATGTTTTTATTTATGAGCGTTATTGATTAACTGACCGTGTGTTTCCAAAGATTAATACTTGTGTATTATCTTTTCCATATACTGTCAAGTATTCATACACAGCGGTTCCGTCTTTCTTGTTGATATTTGTTATTACCATGTCTCAAATTGAAACAATTTTTCGATGGTAATACACCCCGTTCGAATTTCAATGTTGTTGAGTGTCATATTCATTCAAACACAAGCGACTCTTTCATGATTTTTTATATTTGTTCATATAAACAAATTCCAATTTTTTCATGACCTAAGTTTTTCATGTTTATCATTCATATTTGATCTTTCTGATACATTGTCAGATTCTCAAACAAGTCTTTTGTATTCATTTCATTCATTTAATATACTTGTTGTGAGAAATCTTCAAAGTTCAAAATGCTCAAATATTCATGATATTTTTGCTGAGCATACATTTATCTGACATTGTAATTCATCTTACTAAGCTTTAAATGTTCAAGATAAATTGTTGAACATCATATTCTTTTAGGACAATATTTTCATGGGATCAATGTGAATGAGCTTAAAAGACTTTTATGGATTCATGTTAACCAGTGTTTCCTACCCAAGAAGTTATCCTGAATGATCGAGAGGCGAGGGGTCATATATCAAAGAGTGGGGGAGATAACTCATACGGTTGAGTTTTTCTCATTGTGCTGAGTGATAAAATGGAAAAGAGAGTTTGGTTAGAAGTGAGCATAATGATAAAAAGAAAGAGGGTGTGAGAACATAGTTAAAAGAATAAGAGAACTCTGCACCAACCACTTTCTGAGCCGGACAACAACCTTACTGATTGTTTCACAATTCTTTGAAACAGGCAGTGAGCCCATGCCAACTCTTGCTTAAACGCCACCGGCCACTCATTTCTTTCTCAACAAAGAAATGTTTCATATTTTCATGGGGATGCAACATATAATCTATCTGATCATCATTTGGAAGATTTGGATATTGAAACAGAAGAAAATTTGCCCCACCTTCGCACTTCGATCATGCACATTGAGTCGTGGAAAACTTGTTGTGTCTCAACAATTTACACATTTTGAGTCTGATAAAGCACAAAATGCTTAAGTTCTTTCATAGACAAGCACATACACATAGAAAATTCATTTTTCTGTCAGAACGTTCATAGAATTACCTTGTGTTTTTTGATGATTGAATGGAAGATCTGGGGAGTGATCATCAATAAAACTCCTTGTACAGTACATTAATGTACTAAGTGGCTTCGTGCTACTTACAAGCATTTTAACTGATTCATTTGTTGATTCAGGTTTTCACTCAATTCTGAATTTGAAAAGATTCAGAATCATTTATGAATTGACGGATGTTACTCTATCAGTGGAAAGATCAAATGAGGATGTTGGTCAGAAATTGGAATATGACATTTCTTGAGAAGTTTTGGTGATGTTAATGCTCACATTCATCAAAAAGTGGGAGAGACTATCAAGAAATGATAAATAATGAATGGTTGTGACAGTTATGGGGAGAGATTAACAAGAAATGGATTATGTTTATGAGATATGATATCAAGAAATGACAGAGTGTGAAAGTTCAGTTTCAGAGTTATGGGGAGAAATGTAAAGAATGAAAAAGCGGTTTTAGAGAGATTTCATGAAATCAAGATAGTTCATTGAAGATTACAGAAATTTTCTTTGAAGAATATTTGAAAGAGGAAAGCGAGCTAAAGCCGAAGATAATTTATTTTCTGAAAGAGGTTATTACAAACCTTGGGAGAGATTGTTAAAAGTTGAATTCAATTCGAAAACAAAAGTTTATCTGCAAGGGGAGATTGTTAAAGACTTTAAGGAGATTCTTAAAGACTAATTTCTTTCTAGATAAAGAAGAAAAGGGGAGATTGATTTTTGGAAAAGTTTCCAACAAGAAGGGGAGATTGATATTTAAGGGATATTGTTCATTAAAGCTGGATTTATTTCAAGAGTGATCTCAACTATCTAATAAGAGCAAGTTAAATCCAAAGGGGGAGAATGTTTGAAGAAGTTGAAAAGAGGGAGATTGTTCTTTGATGTTGAAATTCTTTTTGAAGATGATCTTGAATCCAAAGGGGGAGAATGTTAGTGCAATATTTGTTGTATTCAATATCAAGCTCAAGATCAAGAGCCAAATCCAAAGTCAAAGGAGCTTAAGTGAAAGTCAAAGTCAAGCTTAGAGTTAGTTATGTTAGTTTCTTTTATTCCTTTGTATTGTAGCTAGGTAGAAATAGCCTTAGTCTTTGTAATTGTAAGTGTGGAGTCATATTATATACATTAGGGAGAGTTTGTAGTGAGAGAAATATTGTAGAGTAAGAAAGTGATTGTAATAGACATTGAAGATCAATGAATATGGAATTTGGAGCATAATTGATTGTTCATCTTGATAATCTTGCATATACTAGGAATAACAAGATCTCTGATTCTTAGTTGACCAGTCCTTGTGGAAACGATCTCGGTATATTACCACTTTATTACTTAATAGCGATCATAATGTACGGTGTGCATTTTCACCGCCACTATGGCAACAGACGTGGCCACTTCTTTGGAACTATACGATTTTCCGCTATCAACATGCTTATGGTGTCTTGAAATCACGTTTTCCAATCTTGAAAAGAATGGCCCTATTTTTACTTTAGGTTCAAAGAGACGTTGTTATTTCATGTTTTCTGGTTCATAACTTCACATTGAAAGAAGGTTTAAGCGATGAGTTATTTTATGAACATGATCAAACGAATGAACAAGGGGACGATGGCGATGATGAGGTTGAATAGTGTTTATCCCAAAAGTGATGTTATAATCCTATGATAAACCAAAAAATACACAAACCAAAATAATAAAAATGCGGAAGTGATTTCGATGTAGTAGAATGGTTTTTGTTAGGTAGTAAATACACGAGCATGTAATGAAGCAAACAATAAACAAGGTATGATTTAGTCACTGAACTGAATGCTTCATTAACTTTTAATGCTCTCTAGAATTACAAGGTGCTCTCAACAGTGTGTGCTCGCATGTTTACAATTCAGGTGGTGCTCCCCTCATATAGAACGAGGAGCACAAAAAAGTACAAGATAAAGGCTGACATTCCATATAAGGAATGCCACTTGGAAAGTAGAAACATCGTGGTTCCGCATACCATGATCTTGAGAATCTTCGTACAGCAGGCTCACGTGATCTGCACGTGATATTGTCTTGACCATTGTGTCTTGAAATCCTTAAGTCTTCCATCTTCAGAGGTTGGCCATCATAGAGGCTCTGTGATCACTCACAGAGGCTATGTGATCTGAGAATGATCTTCTGGTTGTGAGCTTCTCGAGTAGATGTTCGACAGAGCATTTGAGCTTGGTACTTCTATGGTGCATCTTGGTGTATTTGGAAGTCTTCTGAAGTTTCTACACTTAGCCTATTTTTCAATACTTCTATACAAAGAAATGGAGCTAACAATCTCCCCCTAAGGGGTCTAAGACAAGAAGTTCTGACAGAGATTATGGATCGAAAGTCGAGTCTTCTTCCTCTGGTTTTATTGTCTTGAAAGAGTCGAAGGCACTCTTCATGAGCTTCTCAGTGTTAGGTGGAGGCTTTAGCTTGATCTTCAGATCCTTTGTGGCTATGGCTTTGCCCTTGTCTCTGATTGAAGGTTTGGTGGCTATAGACTTAATCTTCAAAGGTTCTGTGGTTTTCATTTGAGTTTGTACTTGAGGGTTCTTTTGGATATTGGAAGTGGGAACTGTAGAGTCTGCTTGTTTATTTTTCCCAGTGTTGGACTCTGATCTCAATGGGATTTGGTTTAGGGGTTCTGCGGATATTGGGATTCCAGGCAATGATGGCTTTGGCAGAGTCTCCCTATCACGATTCCCAGATAGGCCAGAGCCATCTGGCCCATGGTCATCGTGCTTCCCCCTCTTTGAATCTGCCTCGTCTTGGCATGAGAAGGGTTCCTTTCTCTTACTTCTGCGACAAAGATAGGTATCCGCGTGATCTTTAAACTTCTTCATCGCATCATTGGCCTCCAAGGATGTGCGGTTGATCTCGTAATCCAATTTGAACTTTAGAGTGGCCACGGTTCTCTTCATTTCAGTAGCAACATCTTTGCCCTCTTTTATCATATCATAACCTAGGAGGTTCATGTTCTGCAGACGCATCTTCCCTAAGGTAGTGAGCTCCTCTTTGGTTGCAAGATCTTTGATATGAGTGGGAGTCAGAGGCGTTTGTGCAGAGGATGATGATGGAGCTTGCATAGGGACCATGATACTGCGAGTCATGTCCTTGATTTCGTCCTTCAGCTTGGTGAGATCATTCACCCCAGAGTATGTAACCTCTGCGGCAAAGTTTTTGGCCTCTTCCATGACTATTTCACCAAGAACCTTGATGGCATCAGTTTAGATGTTAACAGATTTTGCTACCTCATTAAAGTCATTTTTTGTGGCATTATTTGCAGAGGCTTCCATCAACTTCTGTATGTCGGCAGAGTTCTATTCGGATATTCTTTTCAGTTCTTGCAGAGCTTCTGTATTGGCTTTCAGAGCCTCTGCCACGGTCTTTGGATCTTCAAGTTCTTTGGGAGCAGTGTAGATTGAGCTTTTCAACTCATCGAGTTTTTCGAACACCTTGTCAGTAAAGGATTTAAACTCCTCCTTAGTGACATATGTGCTCTGGGTGACCTCTGGACCAACACATGGTCCAGATTTAGCCATGGAGTTTATGGCACCTAAAGAGCTTGTTTTGCGATTAGGCTCAATAGGATTTCCCTCTAATCCTTGATATTCCTTAGAGGAATCATCTATAAAGGTTCTGTCATCGAGCCTCTTAGGAGAAGATTCAGAGTCTCTCCTAAAATTCTCGATGAGTGTACTCTGTGGGTGTTCTAGAGCTATAGAGTCAGTGTTTTTCCTCACTACCACCTCTGAAGTGCTTTGGTTTTCGCTCATAAGTGGAGCAGAGGCAACAAATGCTTCTGTAGAGGTAGGTATCATGTCTTGGGGCAAATGGACACTTTTAGCTACACCACCATCCTTTTGAGAGGATGGGGTGGATTTGGATTCCCCGGCGATGTGTGGTACAGAGGAGGAAAGAAGTTCCTTTGACCGGTTTGGCAGGTTAAGGTTTGGGCTTGTTGATCCATACTCTCTCAGTGATTTGATAATGACCCTTTTCTATACTTAGTGAAAATTACGTTTAACATTATGTATTAGTGTTTCAGCATCAATGATCATACTGAGTCTGTTCAGCTATCGCTGATGATCTCTCTTGTAAACATTCATATGTATTAGTGTGTCACCATCAACGATCTAATACTGAGTATGTTCAGTATTGCTGATGATTTCTAATGTAAACAGTTAGACGTAATCCCTGAAGACAAGTTTCGCGACAAAAGATGTTCACTGCTGAATCGAAGACAAAGCTGCTAAACAAAGACAAGTCTACTCATGACCTGATGCAGATATCAGTGAAGCCAAGACAAGTCTACACACACGAAGAAACCTAAGAAAAAGCTTCAACGATAGCTGAACTTCTTTATATCTCTGAAGGAAGAGATATTCAAAGATTGATGATCACTTAGCTTATGCCTCAAGTCTCTTTTGTCTTGTCCTTGCACACATAGTATGATTGTCAGAAAAGACATACCTTTGCAGCAATTCGTACAACAACTCTGTCAACTACACTGTTCATCATACGGCCAAAAGCATGTTTCCTAAAGTCAGACTCATGCAACCAACCAATGAAGGACACGTGTAAAGTACTCTGCCATGCATTTAATGCATAGGGTATAAATAGAAAGATCAACACTCCATCTTAGAGGGGCCTTCATCTTTCTAAATATATAGAAACCCTTGTTTTCTATATTCTCCTAATCCCCTATTCTCTATTTCTAGTGCAACCTTCTTAGTGATTATTAAGTTTGTTTATATTAGGTTTTACTTAATCTTATTCCGCAACAAATTTGTAAATTGTGATTTGATTTATCAATAAACCATTTATTAAACTTTAAAATTATGTGTTTGTATTCAACCCCCCCTTCTACAAACTTGTTAAGCACATTTGGGACCAACAAGTGGTATCAGAGCAGATTGTTTAATCTCATAAACAAGATCTTGCTTTATTATCTTCCTTGCTATTCTTAATATGGCACTCAACACAAACACAAACTACTATGATAATAGTTCTCTCTCAAAACCTCCTTGATTTAGCAGAGATAACTTTGCTCTCTGGAAAAATCGAATGATGCTATTTCTAGAAGGTGTAGATCCCACTATACCTGGATATGTAGCAAATGGCCCTTATGAAACCTTAACTATTATAGCTGCAGTTCCAGCAACCACCACCACTCCTGCTGTCCCTGAAAGATATGCTATTAAAGAAATAAGACAATGGAGTGATGAAGATAAAAAGAAAGTCGGTTTAGATGCTAAGGCAAAAACTATTATCTCTATGGCTCTGCCTGATGAAGCCTTCCATTCCATCATGCATCTTAAAACTGCTAAAGAAATATGGGACACTATATGTGTTCAATATGAAGGTACCTCTGAAGTCCAAGAAACCCGAAAGATTAATTTGGTAAGACAATATGAAAGTTTTATCGCTGGTAAAATGAATCCTTATCTGATGTTCACCAAAAATTTAATTGTCTAATCATTGATCTAAGGACTGATGGTAGGACCTATTCTAACTCTGAGGTCTTAACTAAATTCTTGGAATGTCTTCCTGAAAGCTGGGACAGTTACTCAATGTGTCTTAAGGTGACAAAAGACTTAAAATCCATCGCTCTCTTAGCACCTTAAATGGAATATTGCTCAACTATGAGCAATCAAATCTTTTGAAGGAGAATCTTGTAAAATATTCGAAAGATTCCAAAAGCACTCATGTTGCTTTAGTCTCTTCAGAGATCATTCCATCTCAGCGATCTACTCTCACTATCACTAAGATAGATTATGACTCTGAGGAATCATCAGATACTGATATTTCAGAATTTGATGAATCATTAGCACTCTTGACAAACTCTTTTAATAGATTTGCAAGAAAGAGCAATTTCAAAAGAAATAAGACATTCTCTCTCCCTGAAAAGCCAAAATCAACCCTGTTGATAAGGGTACTGCTACATGCTATAACTTTGCTAGTGAATGCAGATCAAAGAAAGTGTTCAAACCCTCTATTTCCAGAAAGTCCAACGATAACAAATACCTCAAGCTTAAAGAAAAATATATAAAACTGAAAAGCTTTAAAAGAAAAGGTAAAGGTCTTATTGCTGAAGAGCATGACTAGGCTGAATCTGAAGAATCTAGTTCTGATGAAGAAGAAGTTTGTTGGTCCCAAATAGCAGAAAGTAAATAAGAAAAGTATTGAGAAGGGGGGGGGGGTTGAATACAATACACACACCTTTTCACTTAATTTAATTCTTATTGATTTGAAATCAAGAATTACACATAGAAAACTTTTGATTGTTGCGGAAGAGAATAGATGAAATCTATTCAAAGAATCTTACACAAAGAGAATGAAGAACAATTATAAAACACTTAGAAAACAATTGAACTTCGTAGAGAGAAAGTTGCCAGGCACTTAGAGAACTTGAAGGTTGTAGAGCTGGTTATCTTGCATGTTGAACCATCCTCCCTATTTATAGTGCCTCATGCATTAAATGCATGGGACACCTGTTGAGCAAAGGATGAACACAGGTCTTCAGCAAGGTACATGATGTACCTTTTGTCTTGAGGTGTTTTGGCTTGAAGTGTTGACCTGCAGAGGATGGTAGAGACCTTTCCTTAAAAGAGTGTAAAATAGAAAACATACTTTTTCTGATCTTCGGATGAGGTCCACGTCAATGCAAGATATCACAAATATACTTTGTCAGAAAAGTACAATGTGTTAGAGAGATCTTCGGGCTTTGAAGATTAAGAAATATTCGGCTCCTAAAGATTGAGAGGTCATTGGCTCCTGAAGACTTAGAGGTCTTCGGGCTCTTGAAGACTTGAGATCGACACCATCCTGGCCAATGGTGTTGATCAAGTAGGCATACTTGGCTTTAGGCTGAGGAGTCTATCTTCAATTTGCTTTGAGAGATATTCTCCTTCTTTGTCTTCTTCGGCTGATCTTCAACTTCACCGAACATTTGTATAGAAACCAAGCTGCTAAAAGAACCTCAAAATATTCTATGTATGATGATATAAAATGGAAGATCGGGAGGTCTTCTTCAAATCTTCAGATGACCCAACAATATCCCCCTATTTGAGGATGACATCCATACTAAAGAATAAAATTAAGAGTATAATGAATAATTCAATTTTACCCATTTTTACTCTTTTTGGGTACTTTTCACATAGACCATTTTTTTTGTATAACTGACATTTACAAATGAATGAAAAAGTATAGCTATACAAACGAATAAATAAGTACAATGAATAAAGAATGAGAGAAAAAAGAAAAAAAATATACACAAAGATAAGAAGATAGTAGCCGGAATTGTTTGAGCTTAAGTGAGTGGTTGCTCCCCCTCAATTCATACTCTCCCAACTAATGTTAGGTGGCTTTGATCACACAATCCATTGGAAAATTAGTTTCAGTAGAGTTTAAGCTTGAGTGGTCAGTTGCTCCCCCTCAACACAAACTCCCTCTCAACTAATTCACGGTGTCAGAAAGTAAGAAGTCAGAAAGTTTTTGGGATCCTCTGAACCTGCTCTTGGAAAGGCAGATTCATCCTTGGATCATGCAGAATCATCGGGACTGAGAATCCCGGGTGATAGGCTGTGAGGTGGAGAAGAAGCACCTTGGATTGAGGAGGTGTCCAAGTCATCCTCATCAACCAAGGAAAAGGTTGACGAGGGAATAGTAGGGGTCCCTGATTTTACAATTGTATCCTTTTGTGGGGATACAAAGGAGGTGGCTTTGGGTTGAGCAGAGTCCCCGGGCCCAGATGGGAAAATTTCAACACCTGCCGATTGTGGAGAATCGGTGGGTGGAGTTTGTGGCTTGGCCCTTGAAACCTTCCTCGGCCTCTTGAGAGGAGAGGGAGGGGAAGAAGGTGAGTGCCTCCACTTTGAAGAGGAATGTGTGACCGGGGCAACAACCAAAGGTTCTTTCGGTCCTATGGTCATATTAGCTAGTGCGGAGGTGCCGAAAGCCTTTGAAGATTTTTTCTTGCTAGTCGGCTTCACTTGGGACGCGGTAGATGGGGCCACTACAGATGAGGGAGCTTTGGACACCGGAGTGTTGCGAGCATCACCCCATTGTAGATCGGGAAAGATTATAAAGGAAATCATACCTGGGCTGAGAGCTCGATTGGTGGATAGAGAGCCCTTGTTGAGAGAGGTCTTCTTGACTTTCTTAGTGTTGGACGAAGAGTCATCACCAAATCAATTAGAGACCCAATAATTTTTCTCCCCCTATTTGATGATGACACCAACACATAGAAAAAAATGGTACTGACACTCAGGAAAAGTACAAGATTCGAAGAACTCATAAATTCAGTGGCCCATTTTTTTTGTTTTTTTTGGGCTCTTTCTTTTTTTTTTTTGTTTTTTTTAACAAGAAAGAAAACAAAAGAAAGAGAGAAGGAGAGGAAGAAAGAAAGAAAGGGAAGAGGATAGAGAAGACCAAGGAAAAAGACAAAAAAAATTCTAGAAAAAAATAGGAAGAAAAAAAATTTCAAAAAAAATGGGGGGGGGGGGAGGGAGGGGGTCTCGGTGGGTGTAGGAAGAGGGAAGGGATTTCGGTGGAGAGAGGGGAGGGGGGAGTTCGGTGGGTGAAGGAAGAGGGGGGTCTCGGTGGGTGTAGGAAGAGGGGAGGGGGGAGTTCGGTGGGTGAAGGGAAGGGCCGAATGTGGGGGGTCTTCGTCTTCTTGGGAGTGATAAGGGGGTTTGGTTGGTGAAGGTGTGGATTTTCGACTTCGGGCTTGGGCAAAGGGAGGCCGAAGGTGGGAGGGTGTTGAGGGGAGTGGGGTGTTCGTCTAGGGAGGTATAAGGAAGGGATAGAGGAGGGGCCGAATGAGGGGGGGAGAGAAGAGGGTGGAAGCCAAAGGAAGGGGAAGGGGAGGCTGGAGGGAAGGAGAGGGAGAGGGAGTGGCTTCGGTGGGTAGTGATTTTGGTGGAGAGAGGGAGAGGGAAAAGATGGTTTGGTGGGGGAGTGGGTGAGAGAGGAGAGAGAGAGCCGAATGAAGGAGGGAGGGAGGAGAGAGAGAGCCGAATGAGGGGAAGAGAGAAAGAAATTCGTTGGGAGAGGGGGGAAGGGGTTCGGCCAAGGGAGGGTGAGAGAGGAGAGAGAGAGCCGAATGAAGGAGGGAGGGAGGAGAGAGAGCCGAATGAGGGGAAGAGAGAAAGAGATTCGGTGGGAGAGGGGGGAAGGGGTTCGGCCAAGGGAGGGTGAGAGAGGAGAGAGAGAGCCGAAAGGTAAGGGAAAGAGAGAGAGAGGGATTTTCGATGAGGGAGAGAGGAGGCCGAAAGTGAGGTGTGGAGAGGGAGGGCTTTTCGGCGGCCGAAGAAGAGGAGTGAGGGGGTGTTCGGAGGCCGAAGAAGAGAGTGGAGGTGGGGGCTTCGACTAAGTGGAGAGGGAGGGAGTGAGGGATTCGGTGGGTTGGAGGGATAAGGGAGGTTTCAACGGGGTGGTATAAGGGGTGGGGGTGTTTGGTTCGGTGGATTAGAAGCCGAAAGAGAGAGGAAGTGAGGGGTGTTGGGTTCAACTTGGGGAGTGAGGGAGTGTTGGGTTCGGTGGGGGGAGTTATAGGGAGAGAGAGCCGAAAGGTAAGGGGGGGTGAGGCTTTTGGTGGCTAGGAGAGAAAGAAGGAGTGATAGAGAGCCGAAGAAAGAGAGAGGAGAGGGCTAGAGAGAGAGACAGAAAAGAGAGTGTAGAGAGAGAGAGAGGGGAACCGAAGAGAGTGATAGAGGGGGAGGGGGTGTTTGGTTTGGTGGGAGAAGGGAAAGGGGGAGAGAGGGGGTATTCGGTGGGAGGGAAGGAGGGAGAGAGGGATTCGGTGTGTGGGTTTTGTGGTGGCAATGGTGGTAGTTATAAGGGGGGCCGAAAAAGGGAAAGAAATAAGGGGGTGTTTCGGTTTGTTGAGGGCCGAAGAAGGAGGGAGGGAGGATGGTCGGTGGCTTGGGTGGTTGGGTCGAAGAAGCAAGGCCGAAGGGGGTGTTTGTTGAATGGTGAGTGAGCCGAAAATGGTGTGGGCCGAAGAGAGGGGGGCTAGAGAGAGAGAGACACCGAAAGTAAGGGAAGAGAGAGAGAGGGACCGAAAGAAGGGGAAAGAGAGAGAGAGAGACAGAGAAACCAATTTTTTTTTGTAAAAGATTTAAACTTCGGTGGCAATTTTTTTTTTAAATGTTCGGCTATGAACAGTAGTTCGGCGGCTATGAACAGTACCCACCGATTTTTTTTTTTAAATAATGAACAGTACTTCGGCCGATTTTTTTTTTGTAATAGATTTAAACTTTGGTGGCAATTTTTTTTTTAAAAATGTTCGGCTATGAACAGTAGTTCGACGGCTATGAACAGTACCCGCCGAAATTTCTTTTAAATAATGAACAGTACTTCGACCGATTTTTTTTTAATAATGAACAGTACTTCGGCCGATGAACAGTACTTCGGTCGATTTTTTTTTATAATGAACAGTACTTCGGCCGATTTTTTTTTATAATGAAACAACATTTAAAGATCGATATTCAACATACCAAGTTCTCCAATTAGAAATTTGAACCGAGCTTCGTCGAGAGGCTTGGTGTAGAGATCCGTTAATTGAAGGTCGGTAGGGATGAAGTGAAGTTCGACATCACCTTTGGAGATGTGATCCCGAATGATACCGGATGTCGATGTGCTTGGAACGAGAATGCAACACCGGATTGTTGGCGATGGCGATGACACTTGAGTTGTCACACAGAATCGGGATGTAGGAGAACAACTGATTGTAGTCTCTCAGTTGGTTCTTCATCCAAAGGATTTGAGCACAGCAACTTTCAGCAGCTACATACTCAGCCTCAAAAGTAGAAGTGGAGACTGAGTTCTGCTTCTTGCTGGACCAGCTAACAAGCTTGCCACCAAGGAGTTAGCAGCTGCCAGTGGTGCTCTTCCTATCAATCTTTGATCCTGCAAAATCAGAATCTGAATACCCCATTAGATCAAAACCTGAGTCTTTGGGATACCAAAGACCCAGATTAATGGTACCTTTGAGATACCGAAAAATGCGTTTAACCGCAGCCAAATGAGATTCTTTCGGATTGGCTTGGTAACGCGCACACAGGCAAGTATCAAACATAATGTCTGGTCTACTTGCAGTAAGATAGAGAATGGAGCGGATCATGCCTCGGTAGCTGGTGATATCTACAGATACACCATCCGGATCAGCATGGAGTTTCAAAGGTGGTGCCATAAGAGTTTTCATGGGGGAGGAGTTTTAAAAATTGAACTTTTTCAGAAGGTCACGAATGTATTTACTTTGATTTATAAAAATTCCTTCCGAAGATTGTTTAAATTGAAGTCCTAAGTAAAAGGTAAGATCCCCCATCATACTCATCTCATATTTGCTTTTCATGAGAGAGGCAAACTCATCACACAGTGACTCGTCGGTGGCACCAAAAATGATATCATCCTCATAAATTTGAACAAGAATAAGATTACCTGAGGTTTGCTTGATGAATAGAGTGTTGTCAATTTTACCTCTTGAATACTTGTTCTTCAGGAGAAAGTCAGCAAGAGTGTCATTCCAGGCACGAGGAGCCTGCTTTAGACCATAGAGGGCTTTGTCTAACCTGTACACATAGTCAGGATGAACCGGATCTTCAAAGCCAGGGGCTGTTTCACATAGACTTCTTCAGGAAAGAGAGATGGAAGATCAACATGAATAGGTGAAGAAAGAATGTATGGTTGAGAAAGTAGGATGATTTGTGGTGAAGTTTGTGGTTGAGACGATAATGAGAGATCAGTAGGAATGATGGAGGAAGGAGAGGTGATATGATGATAAATGGGAAAGAATAGGATAGGGGGATCTTGATCTTCAGAGATGAGTAGATAGGTAGGACATTGAAGAGAGAAAATATCCTATGAAGATTTCTTCATAAGATTTGTTGATGCTCAAACACCTGGGTGGACGAGGTAGAGCACTCAGCTGATACAAGGGACATAGAGGAGGATTGAGCTTCACTGTCATCAACATCATCTATTTTAGCCATGAAGCAAAGGTTGGACATTTCTTTTTAACTTTTATAAGTGGGTTCATCTGCCCAATCATGGGTTTCAGTCATTTTACCTTTTCCCTTTTTGAGCAAGGTTTCATTTTTCTCCTTCTCTCTCTCTCTTATATTTTGCATTGTATTTCTTAGCCCGGTCAGACGAGTTTGACTTTTGAAAAGAAGATTGGTAGGAATCAGACTTGGTTCTGACAGACCTAGAGGAGGTACGGTTAGAGGAGGGCAGTCTAGATTTATCAGAGGACCAGCTTCTGCATTCAGAAGCAAAGTGTCCCTTTCTCCCACACCTATAACATTCCTCATTAGACTTGTCAGAGGGAGTGATTTTAGAAAAAGTAGAAAAGGGTTTTCTTGAAAACTTGGATTTTCCAAAAGAGAATCGAGGGTTACTCGAAGTTTCATCACCTTCATCATCAGCCTCACTAAGGTAGGCTTCTGAAGGATCATTAGGGTTCTCTTGACTATCACGGGCAGAATCGGAGGGATAGGTGATTCTAGGAACACACACAGTATTTTTGGAAGAATCACTGACAAGAGCTAGAGAAGAGATTTTAATGTCTTTTGTGATGGGCTTCCTTAGCAGTTTAGTCTGCTCATAGTTGAAGAGAGTGTCATAAAGAGCAATGAGTGGCATAGAGTCAAGATCCTTGGTAGACTTGATACAAGTACATATATTTTCCCAAAACTCAGGAAGACAGTCCATAAACTTGCACAAAACTTCCTCATTATCATAGATGTGACCCACAAGTTTAAGATTATTTAGAAGACTGTTAAAACGATTGTAGTAGTCTGAGAGAGATTCACCCTTTTCATGAGAAAAGATTTCATACTTTTTTACACGAGCAATCTTTCTGCTCTTTTTCACCTCAGACGTACCTTCGTAAAGAACACATAGCGTGGACCACATTTCTTTAGCGGTAGAAAGGTTAACAAGGGAATGATAGACCTCATCAGGCAGATAAAGGGCAATGATGGCTCTGACTTTAGTATCAAGAGCTGTAAGACGTCTGTCTTCATCATTATATTTACTGGGATCCTTTACAATGTATCTCCCATTTGCTGGAGTTCTTTCTTCCTAAGAATAGTCCTCATCAACATTTCCCTTATCTGCCTTTTTGGCATTGTACCGGTCCCAAACCCTAGGAAGAAAAGGACCTTCATGTAAGATAGTAGGATATCTGCTGTCAACTCCTTCTAAAAAGAGTATCATACGACTTTTCCACAAGAAGAAGTTATTTGGGTTAAACTTTGGTGGTTTGGATATAGAGCCATTGTCGTATGAAACAACAATAGTGTTTTGAGCAGAAACATTGTTTAAAGAGGAAGAGGAAGAAGAGGTTGCCATTGCGTATCTAGTTTATTGAGTTAAACTTGTTAAGTCTGATTTTATAGTAATTATTGTATTTATAGGCTTTGTCTTATACTGTACTTAGATAGGTTTATCTGTGTGTTTGACCAAGGGTATTTAAGTCCCTTTGGTCCTTGTTCCTTGTAACACTTCACACCACATCAATACAGATTCCTTCTTTGCGCTTTGAACTCTCTCTCTCTACTTTCTCTCTCTAGGATTTAGGAGATCTTGGATTCATAATTGGTATCAGAGCCAATCTAGATCTTGAGAGAATTGAGAGAATTGTTTTCGAATTTTGAATTTGTAGTTTAATTCGAAAATTTGATTGATTTTCTTGAATTTTTCAAGAAAATCTCGTTTTTGAATTTTTTTATCAAATTCGGCCGTGTTTTTGAACGAATTATTGTGAAAATTAGTTTGTTGGATTCGGTTTTAATAGAAAAAAACTTTTGATTCACATTGATTTTCAAGAAATTCAGTTTTTGGTGTTCGATTTTGTGATTTTTGAAGTTTCTGGAAAACATTTTTTCAACGTACTGCTCTATTCACGATTTTTCGAAATTGTGGTTTTTAATTGAAAAGTTTGATGGAAAAGTGTTAGAATATTGTTTTCGATCATTTATGTGGAAGATTTCATCTGAAAATTCAGTTTTTTTTGGAAGTTTTCTTGATTTTCCATTGGTTTGCGCTAGATTTGAACTTTGCGCTAGTTCATATGAGTTTGCGCGAGTTCATCATTTGATTTGTGCGATCTTACTAATTTTGTCTGTGTTTCAGCTTTTATCAAGTTCACGCAAAGTGCAATTTGCGTTTGTCGTGCACCACGCAAAGTTTACTTTGCGTCTTCAACCCATCACGCAAACCTAGTTCGTTATTGCCTTCAGTTCACGCGAAGTTCAGTTCTCGTCACTTGTGTATTACGCAAAGTTAGATTCGCGTTTTTAGCAAATCACGTAAAGCATCGTTTGCGTCTTACTCGACTCACGCAAACCTCATTTGCGTCTCATATTGCTCACGCAAATCAACATTTGCGCTTTTGGTTACTCACGCAAAGCTTGGTTTGCGACTTCTTCTGCTCACGAAAAGTCTCATCTTGCGCCACTTAAAGCTCACACAAAGTTTATTATACGTCTTCAGTGACTCACGCAAATCCAAGTTTGCGTTTTACACGGATCACACAAATCTTATTTTGCATCTTCTTCTACTCACGCAAAGTTGATTTGCGTCTCCAATTGCTCGTGATTATCTTAGTTTGCGTCTTCTGCCTATCACGAGAACCTCAAGTTTGTGCCAATTCTCAGTCCAGACTTAGAATTTTTCTGAGTTTTTGAAATATGGATTCTGCGAAGTTTGCTTGCCAAGCTCAATTTTACAAGAGTGATCTGATGATGCAATTAGGCACAGAAACTCGTCCTCCAGTTATAGTTGACGAAAATGAATTCACTCAATGGCAAGATAGGTTCCTGAACTTTATCGACCATCAAGCTAATGGAGATAACATGATGAAGTCTCTAACTGAAGGAACCTTCATAAAGCCTAATAAAGAGACTCCTGCAACAACTGAAGAGGCTTTGCGAATGAAAGCTGATAAAGAATTAAAAGCTAATCTGATGCTAGTTTTACCAAATTCTGTCTACAACCGGGTTGATCATTGCAAGGATTATCCAAATCTGTTGTGGGCATAATTGGAAAAGAACATGCTTGGTTCATCAGTCGCAAATCAACTCCGCCATACACGTTATATGAACAATTTTGAGGAGTTTAAAGCCAAAGAATCTGAGTCTCTAAAGAGTGTTTTCGATAAATTTTGTACAGTGCTGAATGATCTGCGAAAGATAAATGTGAACAAGACAAAGCTTGAGATGAATCTGAAATATCTCAATGCTCTTCAGCCTGTATGGAACAAATCTTGTCACAGACTGAGGAACGATGTTCGTATTTCCACTATGCAGATTCAGGAATTATATGAGACTCTGATGACTGATGAGAGCTTGGTGATAGAGAAGAAAGCAAAGCTTGAAAAGAAAAACAAAAATCTAGTGGACCCGGTTGCTCTCCTCACGAAACAATTGACAGAACAAACATTTTCTGATAATTCTTACAACGGGGCTACTGATGACAATGGCGAGGCGCTTGAGAAAGCTATGATCCTTCTCTCTCAGCACTACCAGAAAAAGTTCCAACCACGGTCGGGTTCCAACACTTCTCATTTCACTTCTAGGTCCAAGAATGCTCAAGTGCCCGAGGCAAAGAAACCTACTTCATGTTACAACTGTGGCAAACCGGGTCATTTTTCAAAGGAGTGTCGAGTGAAGAAGGTTCGGGATTCGGCATACTACAGAAAGAAATTGGAGCTAGCCGAAAAGAGAGAGAATGGAACTGCTCTTCTTGCTGAAAGAGAATTCTGGCTGGATCACTCTGATGATGAAGCTGCAAATGTAGAGATTGCTCAGATGTGCTTTGTTGGAGATGATCAGTCAGATGATGATTCTGGCACTGATGAAGACGATGTAATTTCTGATTTTGATTACACTTTCATTTCTTCACAGATGGATGTTATAATTACTGCTTTACATGATTTGCGTTTGAAGTTATTATCTGAAAAGAATTTAAATTCTGAAAAGTCAGATTTGATTGACAAACTGAAAATTTCTTTGAAAGATGAAAAATCTATTTTGGAAAATACAAAAGACATCTTTCAAAAGAAATTAGATGATTTGGAAAAATCAAATAAGACTTATCTTGAATCTTTGACGGATATGTCCAAATTAAAAGACAGTTTTTCGGATAAAATGAATAAATTAGAAGAAAAGTTATATCGAAGAAACCAATCTGAGCAAACAATTTTTATGAATAAACCAAGGAGTGAGGAAGCTTTAAAAGAAAAATGGGGACTTGGGTTTAAAAATCCACATTGTTTAAACAATGCGATTGAAAAATCCCCAACTTTATATAAATACGATTATCTAAATCTTGCTCAATATGCTCCTCAATTTAAAATTGATTGGATGAATGAGAAGCAAGTGTTAGAAATTGAAAATGAGAAAAGGACAAATAACAAGAAAGAGGAAATTTCTTTTGTTTATACGTTTGAAAATGCAAAATATTTTCCTGATAAATCAAGAAGAGGTAGAAAAGGTTTAAATGATATATCTCCTGTCAAATCTTCAGTGTCTGATGATTTTGTTGATGTTTTTGCTAATAAATCTGATAAGGAAAATATATCTCCAATCATTTATGATTCTAAGAGATATACACCTCATTTAATTTTAGAAAGCAAAATCATCGATCTTGAAGATAAGATGGAAGATCAAAATATTTTAAAAGAAATTGAATCTGATATTATTCTTTCTTTCTTTCTTTCTAGTCTTGAAGAAAATTTATTTTCTCAAAAGCCAGATTCTATTTCTAGCCTTTCTTCTGATTGTCAAGTAAACAGAATGGAAGTTTCTAAATCTAATATCTTTCCTCAAAATAATTCTGACTCCGAGGTAAATTCAGATTTATTGTCTGATCAGATTGGTTGCTTAGTTAAAATTATTTCTTCTGATTTAAATATTAATTCGGAAATTCTTGATGAATCTTTTACGCTAAATGATCAGTATTATAAACCTAAACGTAAAAGAAGATGGTCAAAGAAGTTGAAGAAACAAGATAAAGTTCTTTCTGACAGTTCTAATTCTTCTAATTCTAATCTTTCAGATAGGACTTTGAGCAAGTCATCGAAGCAGATTTGGAGAGCGAAGCGGATATCGGATGAATTTCAGATTGATGGGGATAAATGTGTAGACAAACTTTATAAAAGTGTTTCATTTGCTAATTGTAATAAAATTTCAAAATACTCTAGAAAGCAAATTATTCGAATTTCCAAACATGTCTCATATTCTTCCTCTGATTCTAGTTCAGATGATTATGCTTTGTATTCATCTGATGACTGTGCTTTATTTTTCTGATAATCTTTCTAAATATGTTCACTTCACGCACATTCTAATACAGATCCTTACTTTGCGCCACCAATGGTTAGCGCAAACCTCTCCTGTTTTCTCCATTTCTTTGATTTTGCAGATATTAAGCTGTCTCGTCTCCAACATATGCATGACCAAGTTGATCCAGATCAGGAAGGTCATGAGGGGGAGAAGTTAAAAGAAGTTAAGGAGATGATAAAGAGACAAAGAGCTCAATTGTTAATCTGCTGATCAAGATTCACTCAAGATTCAAAATTTCTTCAACTTTACTTATCTTTTGCTGTTCAAGCTCTGACCATCACAGATTCTTCAAGTTCATTTAAAAGAGGTGTGTCGTTTAGAGCACAAGATGTTATCCAGTCTTGTCAAGGCAGCAAAGACAACAGAGTTTAAAAGAAGATGAGAAGAAATTTTTTTTTAGTCAAGAAGCTGCTTCGCAAAGTCGCTTAGATGGTCCATGCTGATTTCGAAGATGGATTTTGAAGACCACAACGCCAATGATTACTAAGGGGGAGATTGTTAAGTCTGATTTTATAGTAATCATTGTATTTATAGGCTTGGTCTTATACTGTACGTAGATAGGTTTATCTGTGTGTTTGACCAAGCGTATTTAAGTCCCTTTGGTCCTTGTTCCTTGTAACACTTCACGCCACATCAATACAGATTCCTTCTTTGCGCTTTGAACTCTCTCTCTACTTTCTCTCTCTAGGATTTAGGAGATCTTGGATTCACAAAACTAAACCACTCTGATACCACTTGTTGGTCCCAAATAGCAGAAATAAATAAGAAAAGTATTGTAGAAGGGGGGGTTGAATACAATACACACAGTTTTTCACTTAATTTAATTCTTATTGATTTGAAATCAAGAATTACACATAGAAAACTTCTGATTGTTGCGGAAGAGAATAGATGAAATCTATTCAAACAATCTTACACAAAGAGAATGAAGAACAATTATAAAATACTTAGAAAACAATTGAACTTCGTAGAGAGAAAGTTTCCAGACACTTAGAGAACTTGAAGGTTGTAGAGTTGCTTATCTTGCATGTTGAACCATCCTCCCTATTTATAGTGCCTCATGCATTAAATTCATGGGACACCTGTTGAGAAAATGATGGACACAGGTCTTCAGTAAGGTACAGGATGTACCTTTTGTCTTGAGGTGTTTTGGCTTGAAGTGTTGACCTGCAGAGGATGGTAGAGACCTTTCCTTACAAGAGTGTAAAATACAAAACATACTTTTTCTGATCTTCGGATGAGGTTCACGTCAATGCAAGATATCACAAATATACTTTGTCAGGAAAGTACAATGTGTTAGAGAGATCTTCGGGCTTTAAAGATTAAGAAATATTCGGCTCCTGAAGATTGAGAGGTCTTCCGCTCCTGAAGACTGAGAGGTCTTCGGCTCCTTAAGACTGAGAGGTCTTCGGCTCCTGAAGACTGAGAGGTCTTCGGGCTCCTGAAGACTTGAGATAGGCACCATCCTAGCCAATGGTGTTGATCAAGTAGGCATACTTGGCTTTAGGCTGAGGAGTCTATCTTCAATTCGCTTTGAGAGATATTCTCCTTCTTTGTTTTCTTCGGCTGATCTTCGACTTCACCGAACATTTCTATAGAAACCAAGATGCTAAAAGAACCTCAAAATATTCTAAGTATGATGATATAAAATGGAAGATTGGGAGGTCATCTTCAAATCTTCAGATGACCCAACAAAGTTGCTAATCTCTGTCTTATGGTTGAGATTAAAGAAGAAGTGGAAGAACCAACTGGAACTTCCATGAACTATATCTCCTCTCAGGTATCTATCTCTACTATCTCTCTTTCTGAAGCTGAGAGAAGTCGTGTGCTGTAGATGTGCTGACAATAGACTTATATAATGCACTCAATGGCAAAACTCTAGCTGAAAACAAAAATATTGATTTAACCGAACAGCTAGAAAAATGTGATGAAAGGATCAGAAAACTGACTCTTTTAGAGGAAAGTTTAAAAGATCAAGTCATTGTCAATTAAATTATCAGCATTGAACGCGAATAAGCCATTGATGCTTTAAAAGCAGAAAAGGCAACTGTTGAGGGATGGTGTAACTCTTCTACCAAAATCACTGAAATCATCAGGTCTCAAATCCGTTCCAGTGATAAAAGAGGTCTTGGTTTTTGGAAAGAACAGGACGAACCTAAAGAAGACAGTTCCATGCTTAAGTTTGGAATGTTTGTATCTTCTATCCCTGACACCTCTTTTACTCAGTGTTCTTTTTCCTCAAATCCTATTCCTGAGGACTTATCAAATGGATCTAAGCTCGCTGATAAAGGGAAATCCATTTCCCATCCTCAGAAGGCTACCAAGAAAGCAAAACTGAAAGTTCCTTCTAAACCTTCAGTAAGTCAATCTTCCAGCTCTGGAACTAAAATCACTGATAATTCTCAAAGATCAACTCCAAAGCTGAAAATTAAGAAATCTGAAGAACTGAAAGTTCCTCCCAGATCTTATGCTAAAGGTATTCTTGGAGTTGGCCCTGCGCATCTCAAGTTTTCTAAATCTACTGCTCATAGTCACAAGGAAAATTTCGTCTATAGAAAATGCTAGCACTGTGGACTTACTGACCATATTGCTAGTAAATGTCCTACTACCACAATAGCTGATAAGATAGCTAAAGTGAAGATGAATGCCTCCAAGGCTAAGAAGGTCACCAAAGCTGAGAAATCAACCAAGGTGAAGAATACCACTAAGGTTAAACAATTAACCAAAGTGAAGGTACCACTGAAGTTGAATCTTCAACTGCTGTGAAGATTGCTGAACTTTCCATCTTCACTAACACTGTTGGACCCATTGAAAAGTGGTTAGAAATCAAAAATTAATCTTCCTTATGTTTGCATGGATCGAAGGGTATCTGGTAGCTAGATAGTGGATGCACTCGACACATGACTGGACAAAAAGACCTGCTTACTGAATACAAGGAAGAGAAAGGTCCCTCAGTAACCTTTGGTGGGAATGGAAAAGGATATACCTGAGGGTTTGGTGTCCTCAGCAATGGAACAACTACCTTCAGAAGAGTCGCTTACGTAGATGGACTGGAGCACAATCTTCTAAGCATCGGACAACTATGTGACAGACTACGAAGTTCGCTTCAATAAGAAAGCATGTTCAGTGATGAGTGAAAATGGAAAACATGCTCTCAGTGGTTACCGTATGGAAAATGTCTATGTAATAGACATGGACTGTATGAAAATGTTTGTTTTCTCTCTAAAAGCCTCCTCTGATGTCAACTGGCTATGGCATAAAAGGCTTTCTCATCTCAATTTCAAAACCCCGAATTCTCTATCTTCTAAGGAACTGGTCTCTGGTCTTCCTCAACACTCATATGCCAAGGAATCTCTATCTTCAATAAGTGAGAAAGGAAAACAGACTAAAGCTAGCTTCAAATCTAAACAATTTTCCTCAGTGACAAGTCCTCTTCAACTCTTGCATATGGATTTATTTGGCCATCTCAATATCCAATACATAGCAAGAAAGAAATATATACTTGTCATCGTAGATGAATACTCTCGCTACACCTGGGTTATCTTTCTTCGCTACAAAAGTGACACTCCAGAAGAACTGATATCTTTTGTTAGAAAGATGGAAGTGCTGAATAATCTTACTGTTCGCTCAATAAGAATTAATCATGGAACTGAATTAAAAAATAGTTCCCTAAACAACTTCTTTTAGAGTAAGGGAATTTCTCACAACTTCTCATCTGTAAGAACTCCTCAGCAGAACGGTATCGCTGAAAGAAGAAATAGAACGATCATTGAAGCGATGCTTTACTCAAAACAGCTCTCTGATAGTAAAGCGATTTGGAAAGACAACTTATGAACTATTTCATGTAAGGAAACCCTCTATTAGTTTTCTTCATATCTTTGGTTGTTAGTGTTACATTTTAAACAACAAATATGCTCTTGGAAAGTTCGACCCAAAAGCTGATGATGGAATATTTCTTGGATATTTCTCTATCTCTAAGGCCTACAGAGTCTTCAATAAGAGAAGACAAACTATAGAAGAAACAATTCATGTCACCTTTGACGAATCCCGTTCAGCAAATTCTAAACCTATCGCTGACAATGAAGAACTAAATGCTTGGATGTTCTCTCATTATAGAGAAACATAACCCTTCTTTATAAACCATCAGCACACAAATCATTCAGTCGCTGATGATGATCCAAACATCATACCACCAAATGTTGAATCCACCTCATAGGTTTCATCTGAGCCTCTAAACACACTCCCTCCATCAGATCTTCCCTCGTCTGAAAACCTCTCAGTGAACAATGGTCTGTCTGACACTCAACAATTAATAGCTGATGAACCTCAAGATTCTTCATCAGTGAACATGACTATTGTTGATCCAACTCCTGAAGTGAGCGATCATGCTCCTGCTCAGCGATGGACCAAAGATCACCCCATAGATCAAATCCTTGGTGATCCCGATGCAGGTATTTAGACTCGACGAAGTTCAGGTAATATCTGTCTCCTTGTCAACTTTTTTTCTTTATTAGAGCCAAAGAAGACTGATGATGCTCTCAGAGATCCAAACTGGTCAGCGTTATGCAAGAAGAGCTGACTGTGTTTTCTCGAAACAAAGATTGGAATCTCGTTCCCAGACCATCTGATAAGACTGTTATAGGCACTAAATGGGTGTTTAGAAACAAATTAGATGAACATGGGACTGTAACCCGCAGCAAGGCTAGACTTGTTGCTCAGGGATACAGACAAGAGGAAGGCATAAACTATGAAGAAACCTTTGCGTCTGTGGCTAGGCTCGAACCAATTCGACTCTTCTTAGCTTATGCAGTTTACAAACACTTCGAAGTATATCAAATGGATGTAAAATCAACATTCCTAAATGGAAAGATGAATGAGGAAGTCTATGTTGAACAACCCCCAAGGTTCTCCGACCCTAAGCAACCAAATTATGTATATAAATTGGATAAGGCTCTCTATGGTCTAAAACAAGCCCCTCGTGCTTGGTATGACACTCTTGTGACCCAGAAATACTAGCATATGATTCACAATACAATGATTAAGAACACAATATTATTGATCAAACACAAATTACATTTAAGTCATAGATCTAACACGTAATCACAAGTCTCACGTAGTGTGTTCTCTGTGTGCGTACAAGTTCTTACCAATCCAGCGTGTGTTCGTGTTCTAAAAATCTAACAAAGAACCAACCTATTTATACTAAGTCAACTTTACAACAAAACCCTCAAACTATTACACAAATACAAACTAGACCCTCACTTTTAATCTTGAATACAATATTAATCTAACAATCTCCCCCTTTGGATTCAAGATTAAATTTTTTTTTGAGAATAATCTTCAGGTCTTCTTATCTTCAGAATAATCTTCAGCTTTGAAACCTTTTCAGCTTTGACATTTTGAAAGCTTTAACATCTTCAGCAATCTTTGAAACTTTAAACTCTTGAAACCTTTGACAGCTTTAGTAGAATCTTCATTTTCCCCTTTTGTTTACAACAAACTTTGACAAAATCTTCTTAATCAATCAAGTCTTCAAACATTGACTAACTTTGACTTTGAAACCACTTGATTCAAACAACCATTAACTTCAATCTCCCCCTTTACAACAATCATTACTTCAGCTTCCAACCTGACTTTGAAAATCATCTGTCACTTTTTTTTAATACAAATTTTAATCATCTGATCTTGAACTCTGATTTATCTTCCCAATTATGATATAAACTTTTCATCTGAACTTGAACTTTGATACATCTCCCCCTTTTTGATGAATTGTGAGAATCAAAATCATCAAAACTCTTCAAGTTTAGACCTGTCTTTGGAACACCTCCCCCAAATGAACAAGTAAGCACAGTCTTCATGATCTCTCCCTTTGGTGAAATATGAACAATCTCCCCTGTGATGAATAATAACAATCTGTTCCAATGAATGATATGAGAGTATCGTTCATCTGATCTGAATGAGTCGTTGAGTCATGAATGAATTCATCTGAATCTTTTCAAATTCAAACAAATTGGAATGGTAACCCTGAATCAACATATGAAACAGTTAGGAATGCCTGTCAGTAGCACGAAGCCACTGTGTACAACAAATGTACAATATAAGAAGCTGATTTGATGTTCACTCCCCTGGACTTCCATTCAATCATCGAAAAACACAAGGTATTTTCTATGAATGTTCTGACAGAAAAACAAATTTTCTATGTGCTCGTGCTTTTGTATGAAAGAATTAATCACAATGATTATGTTTCATAAGGATCAAAGTATGTAAACCACTGAGACAACAATGATTATACATAGACTCAATTGTGCATGATGAAGGGTCGAAGGTGGGGCAACTTTCCTTCTTTTTCAATATCAGTATCATCCAAATGAAGAACCAATAGATTATGTGTTGCTTCCCTAAAAAATGTGAAACATTATCTTTTTAAGAAAAGAATGAGTAGCTGGTGGAGTTGTATGCAAGAAATGGCATGGGCTCACTGCCTTTTTCAATGATGGTCACCAAGGAATGTGAACCAATCAGATTATGTGGCTGCCCGACTCAGAAAGAAGTTTGGTGCAGAGTTTATATTCTTTTACTCTGTTCTCTCATCCTCTTTCTTTTAATCATTTAAGCTCACTTCTAACCAAACTCTCATTTCTATTTTATCTCTTCACACACCAACACTCTATTCTTTTGACTCATCTCCCCTCAATCACTCAGGGAATACTTCCTGGGTAAGAAACACAGGTTATCATGAATCCATGGAAGTTCTTTTAAGTACTCACACTGAATCCCATGTATGTTTCCTAAAATCATGTATCTCAATGATTTTCTTGACAATGTAAGCACAATAAATTATTTGTCAGTGAAAGTATGCTCATAAGAATAAGAATGAAATTTGAGCATGTTAAGCATTTAAGATTTCGCAAAAGTTTATATTAATGAATAATCATGAAAGAATAGAAATGTTTCAAGAATCTGACAATGATTAAGATCAGATCAAATTATCATGAAGAAAAATAATATTTTGGGAAATCAAAGATGTAGTATGTTTATATGAACAATATATAAACATTTTTATCAATGAAAGCACATATAATAATGAAATGACGTTTGATTCAAACAACATTGAATACAACCGGGAGTATTACCATAGAAAGATTAATCATTTGATACATGGTAATAACAAGTTCAAGAAAAATGTACTAAACCGATGTGTGTATGAATACTTGACAGTATATAGATATGACAATTACACAAGTATTTGTCATTAGAAACACATGGTCAGATAGTCATCAAAGTATCCATATGAAAATCATTTAAAATCACACTTCACAATTTATGAAAACCTTTTAAGAATAGGAAGTGGTTTGAACATTTAAGAAACCATTTTTCACAAGTGAAAGTTGTTCATCTTTCAACTAGTGATGAAGTGTAAGGATTAGAAATATATACCTGTAAATCAGAATCTTGTACTCCCCCTGGAATGAATATAATATTTTAAGTATCCAAGACAAAAACATCAGATATCCTCTACCTCGATACCTGTAAAAATGCAAATTATCAGAAAAGTATAACAAGAAAGTATAACCAACTATGATCTTCTCCCCCTAAAACTCCCCCTCAAATCAAAAACTTCTAGAAAAGATGTTATCATTTAAGCATCCTATCAGAAGAAAAACATTTGAGTATGGGTTTTGAACTTAAGTATTCAAAAGCCATGATTACTTATTCTCCGGTGAGAATAGTAATGTTCAGTTTTACCAATGAAGCACGGGTTCTGATCTGATGTAATCAGAAGCCAAAGTCATTTATTCTTCGGTGAGAATAATAACTTTCCTTAAGAGAAATCTCCTCCTGAAAAATCAGAAAATATATCAGTAGTAATATAAAACATATTATCTCCCCCTTAACATTTCTATAATCCTTAATCATGAAACCGAGTTCTGAATTACTAGGATTGAAGTAAATTCAGAAATCAAACTCTTTGACATTGAAGTCCGGGTTTTGAACTGCTTTGTTCAAAAACCATAGTTCTTTGAAGCACATGTTCTGAACTGATTTATTCAGAAGCCTTAGTTCTTTCTCCCCCATAGTCTTTATTTGCCTGCAACACAGGTTTAGCTTTTGGTATCCACTGGTATTTGGATCCTGAGTTGTTAGTTTCAGTTCTAGTAGGAGAGATAAAAAAAGAACCATACCAACTATTTTCATAACTTTTATTAACAAAATCATTTGAAACGCAGTAGGAACAACTAATTTTCTTTTGCGCTAACCTGATCAATTGATTTATAGTGTACACCAGATCAGGTTTGCCAAAAGTTTTACTTTCGAAGCATAGTTCCTTTTAGCATTTGGTGTATGCTCAAATGATTTATGTTATTTCTTCTTCTCCTCCGAAGATCCTTTAATTTTCCAAACCCAATTCTCTTTATCTTTCTCATCTTTCTTTCTCCAATTCATTTTCTGAGACTTATTCTTCTTGAAGTTACCTGAACCATCAACAGTTTTATCAAAGAATAGGTTAGAAGGACGAATCTGATCATTAGATTTAGAAGTATGACTGTCAGTTGAATCAAATAAAGGATTAATAGAAACATGTGTGAAAATTGAACTTACTGCTGATTTGAATGAACATTCGGATGCAGCTAGATCATCTCTCGGTGATTGAGCTATTGATTCAGGCGTCTTGTGCTCAGTCATCTTCACCTTGAACATGATCTCCTCAAGTTCTTTGATCCTTGTAGAAAAACAATTTCTTTCATTTGACAGTATGTCAAACTTCTTATGCAATTCAGATTTGGCATTCTTCTCCTTCTGAATGTTTGTTGACAACTCAGATAGCTTCTTTGTAAGCTCTTCTATCTTAGTTTCAAACACTTTTCTCTCTTTTGTAAAATCTTTTTCTAAACTCTTTTGTTCAACTATCTTCTTCTCTTTTTCAAACTTTTCTCTTTCCATGATAATTACTTTCTCGAAGTCTGAAATTTGTTGAGAAAGCTTGATGCATTTAAACTCCACTACTTTCTTCTCCTCAAATGCTTTTCTTGAGAATTCAGAAAAATTTTGAGCAAAAGAATTCCTTTCTTTCTCAAACCCTTCTTTTTCTTTCTTCTCTTTATCAACTTGAACTTCTAATTCAGATATTTTCTTCTTCAGCTAAGCATTGTCTTTCTCTAAATCCTTTCTCTTCTTCTTAATCTTCTTTATCTCATCTTGGGCTTTTGAGTTGTATTTCACTTGGGTTGCTTTTTCCTTCATCATATTTATCTCAACCTCAAGACTGAGGACTTTATCTTTCGGCTTATCTCTTTCAACAAAGATTTGTGAATTTGTCTTTCTCAGCCCTTCACAAGTTTCACTTGTAATGTTTGCTCTTCTTCTCAGTTCATCTAGCTCTCTTTGTATTGATTCCTTCTTGGACCATGTAGAGCTAGAATTAAAACTTTCAGAACTTTTCAGCTTGCCTTGAAGATTTAAAATCTCCTTTTCTTTCGACTCAATAATTCCTGCAAAATTAATCTTTGAGTTAGAGATACATTCTGAACAAACAAAATCTTTCTTTAAATCTTTAGAATCTTTCAAATTATTAATATGATTAAGAAGAGATGAATTTTGAATCTTCAGATTCTTGATTTTAGCTTCCATAGCTGGAATCTCTGGCATATACGCTAAAGCACAATCTCTGTTAGTTAGCACCAAATTTCCTTTTTCATATATATAAGGCATGATGATATATGTAAAAATATGCTAGAAATGATCTTTAATCAGAAAATCAGAAAAATTTACAGTAAAAATGACAGAAAATCACTCAAAATAAAAAACAAGTATAGAATTCGCAAGCAAGAATTCGTAAGTATAGAATTCGTATAAGCAATTCACAAGTCACATACAAAGAAATTTACAAGTATAGAATTCGTAAATAACAATTCGCAAGACACTTAGGATACAAAATCTTGAACTTTTCGCAGAATAGTGGTTTACGAATTATGAGCTTTTTGTAGAACACTAAGTTGCGAATCCTGCACAATTCGTAATTGTGTCTTAAGCGAATTCTTTGAATTCGTATCTCTCTCAGGTGCAAATTCTTCTGAATTCGTAAGTCTCACACTTGCGAATTCCTCCCTTAGCAAATTTTCTTCTCTGCGAATTCTTTCTTTAGGATCAACAAAAATAGGTATTCTGCGAATTCTTTGGCTCTACGAGTTCTACTTGCGAGTTCTTCATGAAGTCTGCGAATTCTGTAGATCTCGAGTCGATTTTAAAATTTTTCAACAAAAATCCACCTAAAACTTGATGTTTGGCTCTGAAACCTTGTAGGAATGATCTTTATGCCATCGAACACAACCCTACGGAGTGAATTTCCCTGAAATTGACTTTTGAATTGGAAATTAATCAGTGGCAGTCCGTGAAAAACAACATTCTGGAAATGTACAAATCGACCAAATTCTTGAAATCTGTTGATCAATTGATTAATCAACCAACACAAGAATTGTTTCACTTCAATGAACAAACATTGTGAACTCAATTTCACATTCAATTCCTCACTCAATCACAATCTTGAATTCAGTGTAACAATGACTTTCTTGAAAGAAATATCGATCTTTCTGAATTTTCTGATCTGTGCTCTAATACCAATTGTGACCCAGAAATAGTAGCATACGATTCACAATACAATGATTAAGAACACAATATTATTGATCAAACACAGATTACATTTAAGTCATAGATCTAACACGTAATCACAAGTCTCACGTAGTGTGTTTTCTGTGTGCGTACAAGTTCTTACCAATCCAGCGTGTGTTCGTGTTCTACAAATCTAACAAAGAACCAACCTATTTATACTAAGTCAACTTACATTGAATTTACAACAAAACCCTCAAACTATTACACAAATACAAACTAGACCCTCGCTTTTAATCTTGAATACAATATTAATCTAACAACTCTCTCCTCTTTTCTTATCTCTAAAAAATTTGAATGTGGTAAAATTGATAACACCTTGTTTTTCAGAAAGATAAAAGGTCACATTATTCTTGTGCAAATATATGTTGATGACATTATATTTGGTTCTACTAACCCATCTCTGTGTACTCGTTCCGCTGAAAGAATGAAGAAATAATATAAAATGAGTATGATGGGTGAACTAACTTACTTCCTTGGATTTCAGATCAAGCAAACTGAAAAAGGTACATTTATCAACCAAGGTAAGTATGTTAAAGATATGCTGAAGAAATTTGATCTTACTCAAACTTCAGCGATGAAAACTCCTATGGCACCTCCTCTGAAATTAAACAAGGATCCAACAGAAAACCTGTTAATGTCACTGCCTATAGAGGAATGATAGGTTCCCTACTGTATCATACAGCGAGCCGACCTGACATCATGTACTCTACATGTCTTTGTGCACACTATCAATCTGAACCCAAGGAATCCCATCTGATCGCTGTAAAGCGAATCTTCAGATATCTGAAACGAACTCCTAACCTCGGTCTTTGGTATCCCAAAGATTCAGGGTTCGATCTAACTGGATATTCAAATAGTGATTTTTCAGGTTGCAAACTTGATAGAAAAAGCACCACTGGTGGATGTCAAGTTCTAGGAGGAAAGCTAGTAAGTTGGACAAGTAAAAAGGAAAATTCAGTTTCTACTTCCACAGTAGAAGTTGAGTACGTAGCCGCTGGAAGTTGTTGTAATAAAGTCTTATGGACGAGAAATCAACTATTAGACTATGACCTTCAGCTATCAAATATTCCAATCTATTGCGACAACATTAGTGCCATCGCTATAGCAAACAATCCAGTACTACACTCTGATAAACCAAGATCAACTAAATCATAGAGAGAGAAAGTAGAGAGAGAAAGGTTGTGTGCCAAATGTAAACTGATGTATTCAAAATAAGCTCCAAAGTTACAAAAACAAAGCACAAAGGGGACTTAAATACCCCTTGACTAATCAAACAAGGTAAAGTCAAACTAAGTACAATTAGTACAAGGTATAAACACATTGATTACTACTAAAAATAGACTTAACAATCTCCCCCTTAGTAATCAATGGCGCTCTTCTCTTTGACGGAGTCGATTCAGTCCAAGCAAAACTTCTAAGCGTCTTAGAGTTGATCGGAAGATCAACTTCTCATCAATGGTATTCAATGCTTTCTTGAGAAGTTGAATCTCTTCATTCTCGAGCTGAAACAATTCTCTTCTTGTATCCAAAAATCTCCTTTTAGTGGCTTTTAAACGATGCTCCAACTGTAGCTTGATCACTTTCAACGTTCCATCAGAGTAATGATTAATATCTTCAAATGTAGGAAGAAGTTCTGACCAGAAGCATTCCTGTAAACAACTTCATATGGATTCTGAAGAATAGTGAATAAAGAATATTAGTCGATGTTCAGCAAGCTATGATCGGGTCTTTGAAGGTTCACCATAGGCTGAAAGCTTTCAGCAGCCATCTGAAAGTCAAAAACTCTGTAGAATCTAATTTGGCGCCGAATGAATCTTTTAATCACAAACAATGCTTGAGAGACATCTTATGTTCTGTGGTAAACATTCCTGAAATGATTGTACAGAAACTCAACGTCATAAATAGATAGATCATTAAAATCAGCCTCCGAGAAAGTATATAAGATGCAATCTCTTCTTTCCACTTCAAATACAGGATACCAGATATGAACAAATGTCTTTATCGAAACGCTGATAACCCGTACTATCAGATGAGAAGAAGAAACGAGATGCTTTCCACGACGTTGGCATTTGATGAACATCAAGTATTCATACTGATAATCTGATGACTCCTTTTCAACACCAAGAATAGCATGTATGTTGATCTGTCTTCTCCTAGAAACAAAAATATTACTTTGAGAGTCCTCGAGAAAAGCAGATCTAAGCCTTGAAGCCATATGCCTTTCTTGTAAACTTCTTTGTCTCTACTGTCTAGTCAAAGTTGTACCTTCTTCTAGGATAGTCAAAGGGATCACAGGATCAGAAGAAAGAATATCAGCTTGAGCTCTGGATGACTGACCTACTTCAAATGTTCTTGAGGGAGCAGTGGTAGTCAGAGCAGGATCAACAACATGACTAGAAGTGACTAGAGTAGCTTCAGGAATGTCGTCTTGTGAAGATAAGTCTCCGTACAAAGTATCAGTTACCTCTTCATCCTTTGCGTCAAGATAGAAAGTATTTTCTTCAGTATCAGAAATGACAATTATATCATCAAGATCTTCTTCTTTAACTTTGCAAAGCTTCTCATATCTGATATCATCATCATCATCATCATCAGAATTGATCTCTATGAAGTTAGCAAAGAAAGATCTCATGTCATTCGCAGCTTCAGAATCATCTAACACCATTGACTTTGGTGCAGAATCTGGATCAACATATACGACAATCTGCATATTGTTCTCAATATTCTGCTCAGAAATGTTCAAAACATTAGTCATAGAGGACAAATCAACATTATCAATTAAAATGTTCACAATATTTTCAACACTACAATCTTGAACATTATCAGCATTCTTTTCTCCGTCAGCAGCCTCAGATTGAGTTTGATCTTCTCTAGCTGAAGAACTCTCCACCCTATGTCTCTTCAACATCTCCCCCTCATGACCTTGATGATCCGGATCATCTTGGTCATGTTTCCTTTTATGAGACAGGCCTGCTTCAGTTCTGCAACTCTGTTCATGAAGATCAAGCCTGTTAGATAGATCAGTTAAGGCTTGAGTCATGAGAGATAGACCTTCTTTGATATCAGAAAAATTTGTTCGAGCTTCAGATCTGAAAGAAGTGAATTCGTCATATAACGCAGATATTCTGTCAGGTGCAGAAGTAGAAGCTGAAGGCGGAGTCAATTGGAAATTCTTTAGCAGAGATATCAAGTCTTGATTCTGTTTATCTGGCGGAGACAAAGAAATAAGACGAGCATATAACATATCTGTTAATTCTGAAATCGGAACATCCTGAACTGGAGTGCGTGAAGAAACTGGAGGAACTGAAGTTGATGAAGACAAGCCAGCTGACTGAGTAAATGGTGGAGGAAGAGGAATAGAGACAATCGCTGGAGCAGTAGTAGAAACAGATGACAATTCACGTATGACTACCCCAGATGGTCTTCTGAAAGGAATCACTTCAGGAAGAACAAAATGACCTATTTCTATCATCTTACCTTTTAATAAAGCTCTCATCTTATGGATTTGTTCATTCTTTTGAGCATCAAACCGTTCGCTCATTTGTCGGATGATCTCATTCACAGTTGTAAATTTCTCAGACGTAACTTGTACTTCAACTAAAGAAGTTTCGTCACTAGAAGTAAGCTCAGGTGAAGAATGAGAAAATGTTGTACCTAGAACCCGATGCTGAGTTGTAGCATTGGAAAATGCTATATCGAGCTCATCAACTTGAAATACAGCAACTGCAGCATTAATCGATACAGATTCGTCTTCAGACAAAATATCTTCCTGAACAGGCAACTCTGCTTCTCTGACCTCTCTTTCTCAAGCTTGTATAGCAGGTTGATCTCCATCATTATCATCATCATTTCCATCTCCAACATCACCAACATTAGTATCAGCATCATCATCATTTTCAGCATTATCATCAGCAGGCTCATTATCAATTAAAACTTTGTCAATTGTAGCAAGTACATCACCAATCTGTTGAGCCGCAACATCTGCTGCAACTGCTTGATCAGCTTGATCATCATTCGAAGGTTCAGTTTGTTCAGCTTCCAAAGACATATCATGTTCCAAACAATATTGAATTATGCTGTCATCAGCCGGATCAACATAATTTGCAATCAAAGCAAAAGGAATTGGCATCGAGTACTCAAAAGTCTTCTTTTGTCTTTGAATGAATGTCATCTCAGTATCTGGAACTTGATTCCAAGAAAGTCGGCGAGGAATATCTGAATTACTTCGCAGCATGCTCCGAACAATTAGCTTCATATATCGAATAAAAGGAATAAACTTCTGCTTCTTATGAGTCATCTTGTCTTGCACTCTCTCGGATAGTTCGGTCCAGAAGATGTACGTGTAGTCGACATGCAAGTCATAGACAACTGCATGGAACAATCTGAGATAATGCAGACTGGCATTGTCTGTTCCTGAATGCTTCGAGGTGAGACACCTGTTGAGTACCGAAAACAATGCATACCAAACCAGTGGAAGGTTGGATTTATCAAACTGACTTACTTTATCCAAAACACCAAGATAGCCCAAATTGAGAATACCCTCTAGAACATCTGATTCTGAAGGATAGTTGTCATACGAAGTACGACTTGGTCGAGAATTAGGTTCAGGAAGCTCCAGAATCAGTCGAAGTCGTTTATAGGAAAGAAATGAATCGAACTGATCGATCTGCAAGTCGAAGCGATGAGGACGAACTCGCTCATTCTTAGATATAGTATTCCAAGCCTATTGAAGATACACCTCAGGAACATCGGCACAGGAAGTAAGAGCCGGAGCAAGAGGATGTCGTTTGAGTATCGCTCAAATCACTGGATGAATCTTGATCTTGTCAAAATCTACAAAATAGTTGTTTGCTTTGTACGGCAAAACATAGAGCATAGTAGGAAACACATCATTCGGTGTTCGCCGTTGAGCAGAAAGATTCGCCCAGTAGAAGGTACAGACGGCATAGGCGTCTCGCGGGATGCGCGATCAGATGTATCATCTTGGATAACCATAGCCTAGAATAGGAGCAGTCTCAATGTTTCCAAACTTAACACGACCGCAACGTTTTTCTTTAAAATTTTAAAGTAATGATTTGTTGCCCGTCATGTGTTTGGAACACCACGAATCCAGATACCATAATTGACTAAGTTGCACATTCAGAAATTACACAGATTTAGGTACCCATATGCTTATGGGTCCCTTCTTGTTAGTCTGTTGCCTTTTATTTTTCAAAACTCTCTTGTTAGAAAAAATATGAACACAATCATTCATGGAGGAAGAAACATAATCATCTGAATCAGAACTAGAAGAACAATATGAGACATTCTTTGCAATTTGAATCATTTTCTTTATTGAATATTTTGTGTTTTTATTACAAATTGCAAATGTATCCGTTTTACAAAGACGATCTACACATTTATCCTCTATAGTTTCAGATTCTGTTGATCTTATCTTGACTCTCCATATCTGCCTTGTCGACTTGTTCAAAGTCCGATCTGAAACAGTAGAATAAGAAGAATTAGAATTTTCAGAAATGACAGTATCTTGTTTCTTTGACTTCTTTGACCTTTTTCTTTTACGCTTTGGTTTATAATACTGATCATTTAGCATAAAAGAATCATCAACAATTGAATTGGAAGAAGAATTTTATCTAAGAAATTAAACTGAGTATTCAACATTTTTGAACTTGCCTCGGAGTCAGAATTTTCAGAAAAACACGAGACTAGAAGAGATTTGCGCGACCCAATGGTGGCGCAAACTGAACTTTGCACTACCAACTTCTGGCACAAACATTCAGTTTGCTCTACCTGTGGTTGGCGCAAACTTTCACTTGTTTGTACTTTTTGAGTATTTTCCTTAGAATCGATAGAAAATCCAGAATTTATTTTGTCATCAAAGTCTTGTTTTTGAGAAATGATTTTGTCTTCAAAACTAGATTTCATGATAAAAAGAAATAAACTATTTTCAAATTCATTTTGAAGACTTTGTTCTTCCATTTTATCTTCAAGATCAATGATTTTGCCCTCTAATACTAATGGGGGAATATATCTCTTAGAATCAAAAGAAACCGGAGATATATTTTCCTTATTAGTGCTATTGGCATATATATCAAAATAATCATTTGGTAATGAAGATTTAATGGAAGAATTGACATTTAAAACATTTTGAGATTTTCTGGACTTCTTTGATTTTTCAGGAAAATATTTGGCATTTTCACGAGTATAAACAAATGGCATTTCCATTTTCTTGTTCATTTTTTTCTCATTTTCAATTTCTAATTCTTGCTTTTCATTCATCCACTCAATTTTAAATTGAGGAGCATATTGTGCAAGATTTAGATAATCGAAATTATATAAAGTGGGGGTTTTTGTTATAACATTATTTAAACAATGTGGATTTTCAAAACCAAGTCCCCATGTTTCTTTTATAGATTCATCACTCCTTGGTTTATTCATATAAATTGTTTGCTCAGTTTGTTCTCTCAAATATAACTTTCCTTCTAAAGCAATTATTTTATCAGAAAATGTTTGATTCAAATTGGTCATTTCTATCAAAGAATCAAGATAAGTCTGATTTGAAATTTCTAAGTCATCCAATTTGTTTTGAAATTTCTCTTTTGTATCTATCAAAATAGATTTTTCATCTGTCAAAGAAATTTTCAATTTTTCAATCAAAACAAATTTTTCTTGATTAATTTGCTTTTCAGATAAGAACTTTGAACGTAAGTCATGTAAAGCATTGATAATCACGTTCATTTGAGTTAAAATAAAGCTGTAATCAAACTCAGAAAGTACCTCAGATTCATCAGTGACAGTATCTTCATCTTCATCATCACTTTTATCATCCCCAATAAAACACATGGCAACCGTTTCCTCATTCTCTGCTTCATTGTCTGAGTGATCTAACCAGTATTCTTCCTCAGCAAGCAGAATTGTTCCATTCTCCCTCTTTTCTACAAGTTCCAACTTTTTCCTGTAAAACGCAGAATCCCGAACAACCTTCACTCGACACTCTTTTGCAATGTGTCCCGGTTTCCCACAGTTAAAGCAATTCATAGTCTTATTCTCTTCCTTTTTCGGCTCAGTCACTTTAGTAGGCTCATACTTTGGAACATATGGCTTTGAGGGAGCACCGGTGTCCACTTTCTTTGATCCGGAAGTGAAACGAAGATTGTTGGAACCTGATCTGTGTTGGAATTTATTATGATAATGTTGAGAGAGAAGAATCATAGCCTTTTCCAGAGCTTCACCATCATCATCAGTAGATCCATCATAAGCATTCTCAGATAATGCTTGTTCGGCTAATTGTCTAGAAAGGAGAGCAATTGGGTCTACTGTCTTTGGTTTGCTTTTCTTATCAGTCATCAAGATTTCATAAAGTTCCTGAACTGGCATTGTGGAAATCCTGACATCATTTCTCATTCGATGACAAGATTTTCTCCATTCTAGTTGAAGAGCATTTAAAAATTTCAGATTGGCTTCCAGTTCAGTCTTTGTCACCTTGATCTTATACAGATCATTTATCACTGCCCAAAATCTGTCAAACACACTTTTCAGACTTTCTCCATCTTTTGCCTTAAACTCCTCAAAATTGTTCATGTATCGTGTCTGACGGAGTTGAGTGGCAACTGCTGATCCAAGCATTATCTTTTCTAGCTGAGTCCACATTAGCATTGGATTTTGCTTGAAACAGTCAATTCTATTGTAAATGGAATTTGGCAGTGCGAGAACCAGATTTGTCTTTGCTTGGTTATCAGCTTGATGTCGCAAAAGCTCTTCAGCATCGTAATCCCTTAAAAGCTTCTCAACCCTTGTAGCTGGTGTATTTGCAGTGGCTGGAATTTCTTTCATAGGCCTGACCATAGGACATTCAGTAAAAGACTTCATCATATTTTCACCATTAGCTTGTCTCTCTATGAAATTGATGAATCTGTCTTGCCATTGCTGAAATTCATTTTCATTAATCAGAACTGGAGGACGAGTGTCTAACCCCAAAGACATCATTATATCATTCTTCTAAAAATGAGCTTGTAGAGACATCTTTACAGAACCACAAAGTCAGAAAGCTAAGTCTGGAAGCAGATAAGCTGGCGCAAACTGAAGGTTTGCGTGAGTAGAAGCTGGCGCAAACTTAGATTTGCGCGAAGCGTTGATGGCGTAAAACAAAATTTTCGGGAAATGTTGGTGGCGCAAACTTTACTTTGCGCGATGTGCAGATGTCGCAAAATATTCTTTGTGCGATGAACTGATGAAGTAAACTTCAACTTTTCGTGAGATGAGATCTGAACTTGATGAAAACCTGAGAAAAACTGGCGCAAAGTTTAGATCAACTAGCGCAAAATTCAGAAGAAAATAGAACAAACTTTAGAAGAACTGGCGCAAAGTCTGGATGAACTGGCGCAAACTCAGATGAACTCGCGCAAAATCCAGATCTGGCGCAAAACACATAAAATCCAGAAACAACTTCTAAAATTGATTACAAAATCGAATTTAATGAAATTTTCTCAACCATAAGTGATCGAAAACTGTTTTATAACAACTTTGAATCAAACAATTTGATCAAAAACCACAAAATCGTGAAGTCGTGAAAAGAACAGTACGTTGATCGACTTTTCCAGAAAAACAAAAATTCTCAAAATTGAACTTCAAAATGTGAATTTCTTGCAAAATGATGTGAATCAAAAGTGTTCTACTAATCAATCGAATCCAACAAACCAATTTTCAAGAAAATTCGTTCACAAAACAGTCCGAATTTGATGAAAAATCAAAAAAATGAGATTTTCTTGAAAAAAAATCAAGAAAATCGATCAAAATTTTTGATTCAAACACAAATTCAGAATCAAAAAACGTTTCTCTCAATCCTCTCAGATTCATATTAGGCTCTGATACCAATTGATAAACCAAGATCAACTAAATCGTAGAGAGAGAAAGGTTGTGCGCCAAATGTAAACTGATGTATTCAAAATAAGCTCCAAAGTTACAAAAACAAAGCATAAAGGGGACTTAAATACCCCTTGACTAATCAAACAAGGTAAAGTCAAACTAAGTACAATTAGCACAAGGTATAAATACATTGATTACTCCTAAAAATAGACTTAACACACTCAAAGACAAAACACATCGAGATCAGATATTACTTTATCAGAGACCATGTGATGAATGGTGATATTGAACTTCACTTTATCCCTACTGACTATCAGCTCGCTGATCTTTTTACCAAACCTCTTGATGAGACAAGATTTAACTTTCTCATCACTGAGCTTGGAATGCTGAATCTTGAAGATTAAATCTTCAACTTTCATGCATTATGTCAGTGATAATATGTTACACTTCATCATGTAATCTATGACTAAATATTCTAACTCTCAGGTATGTTTTCTCATTCTCTCTCACTGAATATCTCATTTAGTAAGACGTTTTTAAAAAATCAAATCTTCAATCACTGAATTTCTTCAACTGGTTAAAAGCTTTTTAGTAAACAAATCTTATCACTGATATTTCTAGTCAGTGATCCATTGAAAAGAAAAATTATCTCTGAATTTCTATCAGTGATACTTTCTAAAAACAAAACGTTTTCTCTATCCTATGACGTCATTCTAAACGATAAGCCATGAAATGCCTTTTTCTGACACGTTCGTTCGTTGCACTGCATGTCCAATCAATTTCGTAGGACGTGTCCGTGTCATGATGAACTCCTTTTCACGCTCCAAATTCCTTCTCTCTCCTCATATAAAAGTAATGCCATTTACATTTTTTGCCTTTTACGCTCTAAAAAACTTCTAAGGCAAGAAAAAGCATTCTCGACATTCAAGCAAACAAAAACACACACCTCAATCTTCAAATCTTCAAGATCATCAGGTTTTTGTTTCTTCACATTCTTTCCTCTTAAAAACACTCTTGAATCTTAAATATCCTCTTATTTTGGATTTAAAAGTGTTTCTTACATTAAAATCATTTCTTTTGATTTTAACTTGTTCAAAAACATTTGGTTTTTAAGATTGTTCTTTCTTTTCGTAAAGAACAATGTTTTATTCTAAAAACAACTTTATTTTTCTATGTTTCTTTCCAAAAAGAGAAACTAGTAAAATATTTTCTTTGTTTTTAGACTCTAAACCCTTTATTCTACTCCATTTCTCTATTCCAGAAATGGCCCAAGCTACACTTATTGCTTCGAAGAATGTCAAGTTCACACTTACTAACTCTGAAATCCTAAGAACAACCACCTGGATCGCTTGGACTTTGAAGATGAAAAATACCCACATCTGGTGGAAGCTGCTGCCTTTCTGAAACAATCATTCATAACATATGCTCTTACTATTGACCCCAAGCCATCCAAAACACTACTTCAACAATTCTGGTTTACTGCTGATAAGAGCTCAGTGAACAACAAAAAAGGTGAAGTGGTCCCTGCCATCTCTTTCCAGACTGAACATGGCCACGAAAATCTCACTGCCTTTGGTATCCACAAGGCTCTTCGATTCCCTGCCAAGACCACCAACGGTTTCGACTCTCTTCCCACTGATGCTAAACTCATCTGATTTCTGGATGACATTGAATACACTTGGGACAACAAGCCTCGCTCCCAGATTCCAAACAAGAAGCTGACTAAAATCCAGAAGGCAAACATGCCTTCAGAGATAAACTACATCTTCACTCTTATTATTCAGAGTATGAGTGGAATGATAGGATCGCTGTACCAGACTAGCAAAATGCAGCTACAAATGGGCTATTCGGTACTTGCTGGAAAGCACTATGACTATGCTGGAGCGATCTTTGACGATCTCTTGTCAAAGATCGAGAAGCCTGACAGGGATCCTAAGATTCCCTATGTTCATTTCATTTGTGCTTATCTTCACTTTCTCCTTGATAAGAAGTACCCCACAACAAATGATGGTAGCTTCTCACGGGTTGGCAAACGAGCGCTGGACATTAAACCCGCTGAAAACGAGGTAAGTCTTTCTACTCTATGATATCGTTTCTCTCTCTATTCTTCGACTTCAGCGGCCACGCAGGAGGTTCCTTCTTCTGCTAACCCTGCCACTTCAACCCCTTCCAAGCGACAATCTACAGCTCTTTCTGGCCCTGCTAAAAAGGCCAAAAAGACCAAGGAGTCAACCCCTTCTGGTAATTTACCTGAGGTAGTTTCTCAACAAAATACTTTGGATGGATTTTTAGGTCACTCCTTCACATCAACTACCACATCAACAACCGTGTCAGTGACGTCAATCGCTGACATCACACCGGTGACAACCCCACTTTTCTCAGTTCCTCAACAACAACCACTAACTGAGGTAATTTCCACTATCACCAATGTTCTATCTACTTCTATCCCCATTACTCCTCTTTCTTCTACTATTTCTTTGGTCATTAACCCTCCCATCATATCGCAACAACCTATTACCGCTGCATCCATAGGACCCGGTACTCAAACACCTCCTCCAAATTTTGAAGGAGATATGAAATTCTTCAATATGTTTGATCTATCAGGTATTCCTAAACCCATATACAATTCTCCCACCTCTCCACATAAGCCCGAGCATCGTTTTTCTCAACCACTAACTTTTGTTTCAGGTCCTACTTTGGGAACTGTTGACGCCAACGTCAACAAGCTGGCTGAAAAGGTGGAAACTCTTGATGTTTCTCTCAACACCAACACCATTGCCGTAAATCAGGCAGGTGAAGAGCTGAAGACTTTAACTTCAACAACCGCCTCTACAACTGCTGCTTCTCAGATGACCTCCCTTCAGGACGAGGTCAATCAGCTCAAGGTCAATATGGCCCGCAACACGAGTCAACTCCAATTCCTCACCAGCCATGTTGAACACTTGACTAGTGAAGTCCGAGGTCTCAACACCATGATGGACTCTGCCAATCAGCTGCTCTCTCAGCTTCTGGCCAAGCTGAATGAACCTGCTCCTACTCTGACACCTTCATTCACTGACAACGACCGTACTTCACTGAATGTCGCTGTTGAATTCATTCATCAAGCTACTTCAGAGATCCCCAATATTGAAGGTTGTCAAGATAAGTTCGAGGCTGATGCCCGTCCAAAGTCTGTTGTTGAAGCTATAACTGTTGAACTCCCTTACGTTGATAATGACAAAGAGGTGGAGAGATCAAATGAAGAAAATAACACTGCAACTGAGTTTCAGGTGACAGAAGAAACTCCCTCTCAAGTTGAGGGGGAGAAGATCGCTAAAGTTTCAGTGACAGAAAATCAAGCCCCTCCCTCTTCTTCCCTTGCTTTAAATAATGAAGAAGAAGAGAATGAGGAATAAGAAGAAGATGATGAAGAACAACCTGATCTCCCTGATCAAGAAAATAACAATGTCGTTGATGATGATGAAGAGGATCAATCTCTCTGGTTCTCAGCCACAAACGTCTCATCAATGCCAGCGATGAAAGGCGTTGTTATCACTGAAGCAGGAGGGAGACAAAAGGATAAAGCTTCAGGTACCTCATCCCAAGGCAAGTAGAAGGGAATAGTTGCCGAGTAAAACCTGAAAATCATATCACCATCTGAGGGGGAGCATCCTTCTCAGGTGTGCCTATCCATTGTCCCTCTCTCCTTCTTTTCCTGCCAAACCCCTCTCTCATTCTAGCCTTTATCTTTCTTCTCCTATAATAAACACTAACTCCCTTTTTCAATTTTTGCTCAGTCAGTTCTCTCCCCTGCTTAAGGGAACTTCACTGCAAATAATACCATCTCTCACAACTGATGATCAAATAATCCCAACATCCTTCAATGAGGTTGATGAACTAGAAGAAGTAGAAGATGAAACCTTGCTCCATCCAGGAAGGCCCTCTCGACCAGCTCAATGGTCAGAGTATGAACTCAAAAGAAGAACATAGATGATCTCTCACCTAGAGAGTCAGCGACTAACGATCCCTCCTCAATCCTCAACTAAAGAGCTTGAATTCCTGACCCAAGCTGGAATCGAAGAATCTGTCAGAGTTGAAAAGATGATTTTTGAATGCCAAAAAGACGTTAATCTAGCTCTTGAGGTTCATTCATCTCTATTCAAAGAGGATAAGATGAATAAGAATCCAGTGAAGGTTCAAGCTGCTTTGCTCAAAGAGATTGAAGAGGAGCATTCAAAAAAAAAGAGGTCAGCGATAAAACTCTAGATTGGTGTAAACAGAAGATAGACTATCGCTCTGACCCAATGAAGATCGTCGCTGTCAATATCTCTGGGAGAAAGAAGAAGGACCGAACTTCAGTGACTATGGAGATAACCAAATAGGATGGAAGCATCAAAGCTATGTTCGTATCAAGATTGGAACATTTTCGTTACTTTGAATGGCTAGAGTTCATGGAAGCACTGAAGAAGTCTAAATCAACGTGTACAAAGGCTATGTTGAAGGAAATGTTGGAGCCCTAATCAACAGAGTCGTTGGTATTCTGAAAGTGCCTTCAGTACTTCCTCCAAAGCCAAAAGAAGTAAAGAGAAAGCTTGCCTCCTCCTACTGTGATAATGTCGCAGTGATAAAAAACGACACCTCCATCAAGTTCTCAAAAGAAGCACTGTTCGTGCCTCCTCCTGATCTCTCAGTTCTTAATCTATCCCTGCCTCCTGGTGGTCCATTCATCCCAGGAAAGTTTTGGAGAACCCTTTTGGAATTTTCTTCATAGATGATGAAGGTCAGCTCAGATTTCAAAGAGTCTCTGAAATCCCTCTTTGCCCTATAAGTAATCTCCAGGACCTTATGTGCTTATGGTGTACTTACTATCCTTCAGCTGAACCGATCAAGACTCTCATCCGACAAGAATCAACTGATCGAAGACAAAAAGGAGAAGAAGTACCAGATTATATGATCAAGGTCCTGAAATTCTATCTAGATAGCTAATAGATTTTTCTTTCTTGTAATCTGTTAGTTAGATCTTGACTTGTACTTAGAGTTTTCATTTCTCTTGTAATTCTTTCTTTGAATTAATGAAAATTTTTGCGAACTACTTAACTCTATCAGTACTGTAAAAGATCCCTCAAAATAGTAATTGGGACATGTATGTTATGAGTCATGATTTTATTTTATTTTGACTTAAAAGTAATTTTCTTCTTAGTTACTTTGTCATCATCAAATAGGGGGAGATTGTTGATCCACACTCTCTCTCAGTCATTTGATAATGACCCTTTTCTATACTTAGTGAAAATTACATTTAACATTATGTATTAGTGTTTCAGCATCAATGATCATACTGAGTCTGTTCAATTATCGTTGATGATCTCTCATCTAAACATTCATATGTATTAGTGTTTAACCATCAATGATCTAATACTGAGTATATTCAGTATTGCTGATGATTTCTAATGTAAACAATTAGACGTAATCCCTGAAGACAAGTTTCGCGACAAAAGATGTTCACTGCTAAATCGAAGACAAAGATGCTGAACAAAGACAAGTCTACTCATGACCTGATGCGGATATCAGTGAATCCAAGACAAGTTTACACACACGAAGAAACCTGAGGAAAAGCTTCAGCGATAGTTGAACTTCTTTATATCTCTGAAGGAAGAGATATTCAACGATTGATGATAACTTAGCTTATGGCTTAAGTCACTTTTGTCTTGTCCTTGCACACATAGTACGATTGTCGAAAAAGATATACCCTTGCAGCAATTCGTACAAAAACTCTGTCAACTACACTGTTCATCATACGGCCAAAAGCATGTCTCCTAAAGTCAGACTCATGCAACTAACCAATGAAGGACACATGTAAAGTACTATGCCATGCATTTAATGCATAGGGTATAAATAGAAAGATCAACACTCCATCTTAGAGGGGCCTTCATCTTTCTAAATATATCGAAACCCTTGTTTTCTATATTCTCCCAATCCCCTATTCTTTATTTCTAGTGCAACCTTCTTAGTGATTCTTAAGTTTGTTTAGATTAGGTTCTACTTAATCTTATTCCGCAACAAACATGTAAATTGTGATTTTATTTATCAATAAACAATTTATTAAACTTTAAAATTTTGTGTTTGTATTCAACTCCTCCTTCTTCAAACTTGTTAAGCACCTTCGGGACCAACAGGGTTGTGCGACCCTTTTTCAATACCCCTCGGCACTAGAACTGCAGGGGTAGACGTGTGGCTTGCACTAGGAGTTGGCTTTTGTGGTTTTCACTTGGCATCTTTTTCTTTTACATTATCCATCTCCGATTTTTCCTTCCCTTTCTCAACCTCTTTGTTGTCATTTGGAATATTGGTCACGTCTTCGACCACTATAGAGGAATATGTGACACCAATATCCACTGTGCCACACTTTTGAATCACTTCCTTTGCAATATGAGTAGCCACTGTTAGGGGGCTCTGTGGTTTTTCGATTATAGATTATGTTGCCTCTACAGTGGGTGGAGAATCATCCATTATGAGCTTCCTCTTTGTCTTCCTCTGCAGAGGAGTTTCTTTATCCTCTGCATGTTCCTTTAGTGGAACTGCTTCATTAACCTCAGAAATCTTGGCCTTGTCCTTGTCGGCAAGTTTCATCAATTTTTTCTTCTTTAGCCTCTTAGAAGGCTTTTCAGCAGAAACCTCTATGGCCTTTTCTTGCACTACCTCTTTGGATTCAGTGCGAGGCCTCTTGGAATTCTTCCTATGTTTCTTTTCTTTCAGAGGTTTAACAACCTTTGCTTATGTGATTTCAGCCCTAACTTCTTCTGTGACTTTCTTTGCCTCTGCCCTTTTCTTTTTCTTCTCCTTGGCCTCTGTTTCATCTGCCACCTCTGCCTCTATTCTTGGGGCCTCTTCTTCTGCGACCCTTTTTTATGTTTCTTTTTCTTTTCCACCTTTGATCTCTCGTCCCCTAACCCACTTTCGGGCTCTATTCTCTCTGTTCTCATATTTGTGTCTCAGCGGTCACAACCTCAACTTCCTCATCTATATATTCTCTCAGATAAATAACTATCTCACCCACTTGGAATCGTAAACATGGGGGGGGGGGTTGGGGGGTTGCAGGAATCGGTTCAGAAGTCTTGTACCCACGAATGTATGCTCTCTTACCCTCTTCACTACCCAAGTAGGTCATCACTACCACACCTACGAATGAAGAAGCTTGTATTGGTGTGGTAGTGATGCCTAGTGAATGAGAGCATTCAACTAGTAAGGGGTTGTTCTTGGCCAACAGATCATGAGTTTTCCATTTGGGCCACTGAGTGTTGGGATTTGTTCGAGGCATTTGAGACTTGAGAGTTCTGAGGAGAAGTAGATTTGGATGCCATTTGAAAAAGAAAGGAGTAGGAGGAAAGTTCTTGCTTTTTCTTGCTTTGAATGCTTGAGAGTAAAAAGTTGCAGGTAAAAATGGAGGAAATTTAAAGGAGTGGGTATTTATATTGAGAGAGGGGTAAAGAATTATGAGCGGTAAAACATAAATTTTCAAATCCGTAATTAGTACCTATAAGTAGTGAGCCGTTTGAAAAAACAACGATACAGATTATCCACCAATCATAATGTGCCACGTCATTTAGGGCGATGCACGATCGAGTACCTGCGCCTCCCATTTACCTCACGTGCGTGGCAGTTGCTATACCCAAATGACTCACTTTCAAAAATAACCCGCAACCCAAAACCTTTGAAGAATTCATAAGTGTTGAATATGACAGAAGCTCTATGGGTTAAAATCTTTTGAGGTTAGGGGTTTTGTTCTGTCAAATAAAATGACACTTTTAGCCAAAAGCATTGAAGGACAATGAGGTGATTAAGTTAGACATCCAAATTAGAAGTCGAAGGTCAAGATGTGCCTTTTTAAGACTCAGAGGCTCTGTGACCAAAGATTTCTAATGAAGGAAAGTCATTTAAAAGTTTTGACCCCAAAGTTTGGATAGGCTTTGATTGGTAGTTTAGGACATGTTTAGAAATTAGTGTCCGAGAAAAGTTTTTTTTATCCTTGTAAGAGTGCGAAGGACTTATCTTACTCTGCAAACTTCTCTCGATAAGAATGACTTCTTTGCTCCCCCTTGAATTAACAAGGTCTTCTTCGTGTAGATCCTTCTGCTCCCCCTTGACCTATGCTTGGATCATAAAAGATAAGCTTTGCAAAAGTCATAGAATCAAGGAATCTCATTGTACAGGTCAACAGTAAATGAATTAAAAGATAATTGTACATACAAGAATGAACTATACATGTAAGAGAAAAAAAGTAGTATTGAAATTGAAATTTGTACAACGAAAGCTCTGTGCCAAGATACAGAGGGTCTGTGGATCAACTCAAGTTAAGCATACCAAACTTGCCAACAAGAAAAGAGGATATTTTCTCATCTAATGCCTTCATGTAGAGGTCACCAAGTTGGTAGTCTGTGGATACAAAGTACATCTCAATTGTTCCATGCTCCACATGATGTTTCAGAAAGTGATACCTGATATTGATATTTTTGGTTTTAGAGTGCTTAACTGTAACACCTAGAACTTTCAATATATAATTTCCGTGATTAAGACTTCTAGTCTTCCTTATTTTGAATCTTATTTATTTTGCATTTACCGTTAATCGTATGCATCGTGTGTTTTTGCCAAGCATGAATGTTAAGACTTGATTTTGAAAGTGAAACTCAGTGACTTGCGTGGGTTACTATATGGCTTGGAAACCACGGCCTAAGTCGCATAACTCACTTTATGTTTTCAATCTCAAGGATACGCGTGGGCTACGCTGCGGCCTCATGTCGCGGCCAAAGCCGCGGGAAAACACCAGTATGTATTATAGACGGTTTTCCCCCAATTTCCTCATTAGCTTCTCATCTACCTCATTTTTTACTCTCTCAAAACCCCTCCCTCTTCAAGAACCAAAATTAGGATTTCATCAAACCCTATCTACCTCATTTTTTGCTAAGAGTTAGGTGCATCATTCAAGAAGTCAAGCTTGAAGCATAAAACCATCATCTCCATTGTCATCTTTTTCAAGAAATCAAACTAGGGTTTTAGGTTTTCATCAAAAACCCACTTGATGAGTTCATACCCCTTTCTTAAACTTTATACATGTCAAAACATAACATTTTGGAACTCCTATACTACTCCTTGTTTATATTTATGTTTGAATAACGTTGACCTAACTTTGTATTTTGGAGATTTAGGGATTTCTATCCCTTTTCAACTAAAATGAGGGGTTTCACCTTATGAATTGTAAAATAATTTTATGTGCATATTTACGAATGAGAATGCTTGGATTCTACTTAGTATGGTTTATTCAAATAAACTCCTTTGGAAAATAATTATTACTAAAAACTATATGTTTGATTATAGTTGGTCACAAATGGAATTGTGACAAGTCTAGACTATTATTAATGGATCCATAGGTAGTGAGTCGACTTTGATTGAGATATTTTTCCCCTTTGTAGCTAGTTGAGACATTGGGTTCTCGGAGGCATTTTGGTACGGTTATGTGGGACTGGTTACTAGCCATGGGTCGTAAATGTAATCCTAGTGAATGAGTATGACTTGGTTCCTCGGGTGCCCTCCCCCACATCTAAGTACGAACTAGCGTTGTTCGTGACCATGGTTCCAAGTATTGAGCTCGCAACTCGGAAAGTGGCTTACTTTTGTGTTCTGCCACGATCCTAGGAATTCGGGTCTCCCCCGTCATCGCAAGATGTATCCATTTGACCAAAAGGTCACTATGTATTGCTATTTCATATGCAACTCATCTATATGAAAATGATTTATTATCCTTGCAAACAAAAATTATTTCCAAATCTTTATATACAAACTGTACATTCTCACTAGGCTTTAAGCCTAATACTTTTTTCTCAAATGATGTGTATAACAGTGGGTTGTCGAAGGTTTGAGTGACGAGCATGGGCGAGTCACTTTTGAGATGATAGATATTTTGGGAGTATTGGCGTTATAAGCAACTTTTTATTTTGGGATTTCGGTTGACAACCATTGTAATCTAGATATAAATTATTTAGATTAGTTCCTTATCAATTACTATATTCATCTGCAGGTTTTTGTAAGCGCTATATTGCATTATCCCCTTTTGGGTGGTTTACTCCATTTATGAATGTCATTTTGCCAAATTTTCAATTTTTAAATTTACTCTAGATTTTAGGTGTTACATGTTGGTATCAGAGGTCTAGTTTAAGTGAACTTGGCAAGAATGTAAGATGTCTAGACTTAGACTGAGTATGTTAGGAGATGATTGGTGAGTTTGGGTAGAATTTCTAAGATAGGACTATCTTAGAAGTCGACGGAAGTGCATTAATTGAAAATTATAACGACGGTAACGAGACTTCTTGTGTAAAATATGTTCATAATTTCACTTAGCTAATGCTATTATGATTATATTGTTACGTGAGCATGCTTGATGTTTTATCGTTACGATGATTGATGAATTCATTAGTACGTTTCCTTGTGTTTAATTCATATAACCTATTCTTACCTCCCTTCTCGTGCGTGTGTGGCAGATTAAGGATGGTTAGTACGCACGGTAGACCGCGTACACGTGTGGATAGTGGGGAGGCGGCCACTTCAACAGCTGATCAACTGGAGAGGGTTGAGGCCGCTATACGCCTATCTGCCCAACCATTTCTAGGCGGAGGGCTTGAGATCGTTCCACGGGTGGACTTGGCTTCGTCCAACCCGGTTATTCGGGATGTAACTCCCCAATCCGAGATAATGGCCAGCTTGATGTTAATGATGAATGAAGCCATGACCAAACAACAAGAGTTCCTTCTGAAGGTGATCGAGAATCAGGATGTGAGCAACCGGAGAAATGAGATGGTTGCGGAGAATATTGAAGTAATTGGATTCGGTTGTACGGGTCATGTGAACCTAACTGAGGAACAATAACGACTGATGCGGGACAAGGCAAGAGAGCTTGCACTTATAAGTCTTTCCTGGGTTGCAGACCACCGGAGTTCTCCGGTTCTGAAGACCCTATTGCGTGCATGAAATGGATTCAAGGGATCGAGCAAGCTTTTGACTCGTCTGAATGCGTAGAGAATCAGAGGGTGAAATTAGGGTCCCAAATGCTCAGGGACGCGACTCTCACGTGGTGGAATTTCACCTAGTCCACCCTCTCTTCTACTGTTTTGGCCCAACTAACTTGGGGCCGAGTTCAAGAAGAAGATTTTGGAAGAATTCTACAATGAGAGGGCCTTTGACCGTATTGAAGATGAGTTCCGGTCTCTCAATGTTAGCCTCAATTATGAATTGTAAAAGTATTGAAAATAGCTCAAGTCTTCCTATGAAGATATTCAGAGACATCAACAGAGAAAGCCAAGTCTAGCTCTGAAGTCGGTTCAGAGACAGACTCTTAAGACGTGAAGACGTCAGAGATAGCTTCATCAGAGATTTAATTCAGAGCTCTGAAGGTGTTCTCTCTGATGATCAAGATTGGATTTATACAAGTATTGACAGAAGAACAGATGACACGTCAGTTAGTGATAAGATTTAATTTATAGAGTAGGTCACTGTTCAAGCATGTCTTGAGCTTACCTTTTAGGTAAGACATTGTTCAAGCATGTTTCTAATGTCAGGATAGTACACTGTTCACTTTATGGTCCAATAAATATGACCATCACTCCATTGACAAAGGTGTGATTTTTGAGATATCTTGTATATGAATCAACTTTTAATATATTGGAAAGTATTCTAAAGAAGATCTTGTACGATTTATATATATATATATATATCCTATTATCAACTATGATATTGAATCTGCTTTGATATTTAAACTATATTGCTTCCGTTGTTCTTATTATTATTATTGTTTATATCATTGTTATAAGATATAAATCTGGGATCCAAGACATAGGAAGGGAAACTTGACGGTGAGGGAATACACCCGGCAATTCATGGAAAAGTTGGGGTTAGTGGGGCATGTGGCCCCAATGGAGAAAAAGAAGATAAAGGCCAACCTCAAAGGCCTACCGGCGAATATGATGTCGAGGGTCCGCAACTCATGGAAGAGGTCTATGTTAGAGACAAGGTGGAGAAATCTGTTGTGGTGGTGGAGATTCGTAAGTGGGAAGGCAATTCCGGACCTCCTATGAGGAATCGACCTTTCGGCGGAAATTGAAATTTCGACAATCGCCAAGAAGCTAGATGGTTCCAGAAGTGCCAAAGCAAGCACCATGGCAACTGTAACACCACTCCCCACTCTTGTGCCAAGTGTGGGAAATCTGATCACTTCTCCAAGGACTGCCCGATAAGAGGGATTATCTGCTTCGAGTTCAAGACACCGGGGCACGTGAAGAGGGATTGCCCGAAGCTCAAACCGGGTAATGCGCCTGAGAAGAGGGAAAACCCACCAAGGCATCCACCGACGTGGTATCGGGTACGTTTCTCATAAACTCCGTAGATGCTCATGTACTTTTCGATTCAGGTGCCAGTTTCTCTTTTATATCTGATTTATTTCATGACAAGCTTGCCATGCCCACTAGTAGTCTAGAGAATGCTTTAGTGGTTGAGTTAGCGAATGGTACTCAAGTGTTAATCCATGATGTGTTGAAGGAAAGGAATTACCGATCAACTTGATGCCGATGGTTATTGGTGGTTTTGATGTGGTGGTTGGCATGGATTGGCTGACGAACAATCATGCCGAGATCGTATGCTCCAAGAAGCTAATCTGTTTCACCAATCCTAGTGGTGATGTTGTTGTGATTTATGGCAAGAAGAGAAAGGGCGATGTTGGTCCCGGAGGTGCTTAACAAGTTTGTAGAAGGGGGGGGTTGAATACAAACACATAAATTAAAATTTAATAAATTTTTTATTGATAAATCAAACACAATTTACAAGTTTGTTGCGGAATAAGATTAAGACAGACTCAATCTAAACAAACTTAAGAAACAGAAAGATGGTTACACAAGAATATAGAGAAAGGGGGTTATAAAAGTATAGAAAACAAAGGTTTCTATCTTGGTTCAAGAATAGAGCACACCCTCAGATGGAGAGGTGATCTTTCTATTAATACCCTATGCATTAAATGCATGGCAGGGTACTTTACACGTGTCATTCAGTGATTGGCTTTGGTAGTCTGACTTTTGGGAGACATGCTTTCGGCCGTATCATGAACAGTGTAGTTGACAGAGTTGTTGTACGATTTGTGGTAGAGATATGCCCGTTCTGACACATCGTACTGGTTGTGCAAGGTAAGACAAAAGGAAACTTGAGGCATAAGCTTTGTGACCGATTGATCGCTGAATATCTCTTTCTTCAGAGATATAAAGAGGTTCAGCTATCGTTGAAGCTTTTCCTCATGTTCCTTCGCGTATAAGTAGAGTTGTCTTTGCTTCACTGATATCCGCATCAGGTCACTAGTAGACTTCTCTTTGTTCAGTGGCTTCGTCTTCGATTCAGCTATGAACATATGTTGACGTGAGACTTGTCTTCATGGATTACGTTACTGTTTACATCAGAACTATCAGTGATAACTGAACAGGCTCATTTTGATCACTAATAGTGAAACACTAATACATATCAAATGTTTATAAGAAAGACTATCAGTGATAACTGAACAGACTCAGTCTGATCGTTGATGGTGAAACACTAATACATATTAAAACGTAATTTTCACTAAGTATAGAAAAGGGTCGTTATCAAATCACTGAGAGAGTTTGGATCAATAATCTCCCCCTATTTGATAATGACAAAGTAACTGAAGAAAATTACTTTTAAAGTTTAAAATAAGGAATAATCAGGACTCATAAAATACACGTCTCAATTACTATTTTGAGGGATCTTTTACAGTACTGATGGAGTTAAGTACATCACTGAAATTTTCATTAATCCAAGAAAAGAATTACAAGGTATGAAAATTACAAGTACAAGTGAAGAACTAACTACTGTAAGTTTAACTAATAGATTACAATAAATAGGAAACTAATCTATCAGCTATCTAAAGAAGACTTGGGAGGATTGATCATATACTCAGGTATTTCTTCTCCTTTTTGCCTTCGATCTGAAGATTCTTGATAGATGATTGCTTTGATCGATTCAGCAGAGGGAGAGAAGTCACACCATAAGCACAAGAGATCCTTGAGATGACTGAGGGGACATATAGGAATTTCAGAGACTCTCTGAAATCTGAGTTCTTCCTCATCATCTCTGAAGAAGATTCCAAAAGGTTCTTTAAGAGATAGATCGAGAACTGAAAGATCAGGAGAGGGACCGAACAGAGCTTCTCTTGAGAACTTGATGGAGGTTTCATTTCTTATCACTGCGACATTTTCAGAGGAGGAGACAGGCTTCCTTTTGAATTACCTTGGTTTGGAAGGAAGAGTAGATGGTACTTTCAACACAGTGGAGACTCTGTTGATGAGGGCTTCTAAGATGCCTTCGACATAGCCTCTGCTGGTTGATTTGGATTTTTTCAGCGCTTTTTAGAACTCTAGCCATTCCATATAACCGAGGGTTTCCAGCTTTGACACGAACATGGCCTTGAAGCTTCCATCCTCTCTGGTAATATCCATAGTGACAGAAACTCGATCCTTCTTCTTTTTCCCAGAGATAGTAACGGCTATGATCTTCATTGAGTCAGAGCGATAGTCGATTTTGCTTTTACACCATTCGACTAAGCTATCGCTGACCTTTTGTTCTTTTGAGCGCTCCTCTTCAATCTCTTTCAAAAGAGCAGCCTGAACTTCAATTGGTTTCTTTTTCAACTTCTTGTCTTTGACTTGAGAGGACTTAATCTTGAGAGCAAGAGTGGCATCTCTTTGACAGTCAGCTATCAACTTCTCAGCCCTAACAGATTCTTCGATTTCAGCTTCAGTCAGGAACTCTAGATCTGTTGATTGAGAGGGGATCTTCAGTCGTTGATTCTCTAGATGAGAAATCATCTCTGTTCGTCTCTTCATCTCTTCTTCTGATCAGTGAGATGGTCTAGAGGGCCTCCCTGAATGTTGCAGGGACTCTTCTTCCTCATCTTCTTCATCAATCTCTCTTACAGAGATTGGGATTATTTGATCATCAGCTACAGCAGGTGGGATTATTTGGAGTTCTTTACCCTTAAGCAGGGGATTGAACTATCTGGTCAGAAAATGAAAAGGTAAGTTTATTTTTGGGGAAGAAGAGAGATAAAGGTTAGAAAGAGACAGGGGTGGGTTTTATAGAATGATATAGGAAAAAGAGAAAGGCATACCTGAGAAGGAGTCTCCTCAGATAGTGAAACAATCTTCAGGCTTACCTCAGAAGCAACATCCTTGGATTTGCTTTGTGAAGGGGTTCCTAAGGATGTTTCATGGCTCCCCCCCTGCTTGGACAACTTCTTTCGAAGTTATCGCTGATGATGTGACGGCTGAAGAACGCCATAAAGACTGATCTTCTTCATCGTCATCATCATCATCTTGATGAGGGTGCTGATCCTCTTGATCTTCAATATCAAGAGCTTCATCTTCATCGTCCTCCTCTTCTTCATCATCGATTAAATCTTCGAGAGAAGGAGGGGCTTTATCAGCAACCATCTCCCCCTCAACATGAGAGGGAGTTTCTTTCTGTTGGACCTCAACAACAGCTTCTAACTCCGTATTTCCTTCAACTGCTTTCTCCCCCTCTTTGTCATTATCACGGACGGAGAGATCTTTGGAAGGAGATGAAGTGTTTGCAGCGGCCAACTTCTGAACTTCAGCCTCCAAACTGTCCAAACGGCCTTCAAACGCAGGAAGATCTGACGTAGCCTGATGAATGAACTCAACGTCAATATTCAGAGAGGTACGATCGTTCTTTGTGAATGAGGGAGTAGGAGTCGGAGCTGGTGCCTTCAGGTGAGTCAAGATTTGCTGAAGAAGAACTTCACAGGAATCAACCTTGGCAGACAAGACATCAAACTGTCGCTTGGAATCATCTTTCACTTGGTCAATCGCGGCTTGAAGAGCGGAGATTTGAGAGGATTCAGCTTTCGTTGAACACGTAGCTGTCAATGTCTTCATCTCTTCACCAGCTGAATTTACAGGGCTGGTGGTGCCATTGATGGCTGTCGTGAGAGAATCCACCTTGATCCCCAAACTGTTGACATTGGCGTCAACAGTGGACATATTAGGAACTGAAAGAAATGTTAGTTGCTGAGAAACAGGCTTATATGGAGAGTTGGGAGTAGTGTTTAGGGTTATAGGTTTACCTGAGTTTTCAAACATTTTGTTGAATTGTAGAGAATCGTCAAACGTTTGATTATCAGGTCCTAGGGTTCTAAACGGTGGCTTTGTAGAAATAGATGGAAGGTTAGAGACCAAAGAGATAGAAGTATTAGAGATAGGGATAGAAGAAGTAGGGAGAGGAGTAGTTACCTCAGTTTGTTGCTGGACTGAGATGATGGGGAACGTCACTGTTGTTGTGACAGCGACCAAGATCGCTGGCATGGTTGAAGATGTAGGCGCGGAGGATGTGGAGTAGATGACCACAAAATCATCCAAGGAAGTTTGTCAAGAAACTTCCTCAGGCCTTGAACTAGTGGCGATGGTCTCCTTAGTCACTTTGGCCTTCTTCGAAGGACCAAGGGAACTAACAGATGGTCGTTTGGAGGGGGTAGCGGCAAGGATAGCAGAATAAGGAACCTCCTGCGTGGCCGCTGAAGAAGAAGAAGTGTGGAGAGAGAGTCGAGAGTGAAGATCAGAAATACTTACCTCATTTGGGAGCGGCTTGACCTCCAAGGACAGCTGGCCCACTTTGGCAAAAGTGCCATCAACAGTAGTGGGGTAAGTGGCAGGGTAGAGGAACTTCAGGTACGCACATATGAAGCGTACATAGAGAATCTTGGGATCCCTCTCCGTCTTCTCTATTTTTGACCTTAGATCGTCAAAGATAGGGAATCTTGGCGTAGTCGAAATTTCTTCCAACGATCACGGAGTAGGCCATTTGGACTTGAATCTTGCTGGCCTGGTCCAGTGACCCACTCTTTCCACTCATACACTGAATGAAGTGAGAAAAGATGTAGTTAAGCTGAGAAGGCATGTTCGTCTTCTTTATGAGAGTCAGCTTCTTGTTGGAGATTGTCATCCTCGGCTTTGAGTCCCAACAATATTCCATTGCATCCAGAAAGTGGATGAGTTCAGCGTCAGTAGACAAGGCATCGAACCCATTCCTAGGTTTGTCAAGAAATCGCAGAGCTTTCCTTAATCCCAAGGCAGTCATCATCCCTGGTCCGAGATTAGTGCTGAAAGAAATAGCAGGAACCGGATCACCCTTTTTGTTGGTGATAGAGGTTTCTTTAGCGGTGAACCAGAATTGTTGGAGAAGAGTTTTTGAAGGCGTGGGATCCACAGTGATGGCGTAGGCAATGCAGGATTGCTTTAGAAACTTTGCAGCGTCCACCAGATGTGGGTATTTGACACCATCAAAATCCAGTCGTGCGAGATATTTGTTTTTCGGAATCTCAGAGTTAGTGATGGCGAAGTTGACGTTCTTGGAAGCGATGAGAGCAGATTGAGCCATTCTGAATATGAAGAGGAAAAAAAACAGAAGAGTAGAAGAAAAGGACTTAGTCTAAAAATAAAGAAGGTTTTACCAGTTTCTTTTTTAGGGAAGAAACATAGAAAAACCAACATATTTGAAGACTAATGTGACGTTCTTAGACGAAGATATAAGAACAGTAAGAAAAACCAAAAGATTTTGAATGAAGAAAATCAAAACCAGTGGTTTTGAAGGAATAAAATCAAAATAAAAATGATTTTATATGATAAAAATCTTATTAAATCCCATAATGGCAGTCCATAAACGGAGTTTTAGATTAAAAAGATTTAGAATGAGAGTAAGAAGAAGAAGATCAAAAATAACCTGTTGATCTTGAAAGATGAAGATGATGCAGATGCTTGAGAATGCGAGAATGCTTCGAGAGTTTTCTTGCTTTGAAAGTATTTTCAGAAAGCGTAAAACGATAAGAATGAAAAAACCTTCTTTTTTTATGCTTGAGAGTAAGAGAGAGAGAGAGAGAGGCGGGAATACAAATGTTCATCATGACATGGACACGTCCCACGAAGTTGATTGGATAGAAGGGCAACGGACGAACGTGTCAGAAAAAAGGCATGTCGTGGATTGTCGGTTCAAATGACGTCATAGGAGAGAGAAAAAAATGTTTCATTTGTCCGTTTTGAAATGATGGCTGAGGAAAAATCAGCGATAGATTTTCTTTTTGAAAGTATCCCTGAAGGTAAAGATAGGGATGGATTTTCTTTGAAGAAGAATCACTGACTAGAAATATCAGTGATAAATTTTTTTTTAAACTTTTAATCATTTGAAGAGAGTTCAGTGATTAAAGTTTATATTTTGAAAAAAAAACATCTTAACTGAATGAAGATTCAGTTGTAGGGATGGAGAGAACATACCTGAGAGTCAAAATGTTTATCAGAGATGGAATGATAAAGGGGAACTTATGATCACTGAAATAATGCATGAACGTTAAAGAATTATTCTTCGAGATTCAGAATTCCAAGCTCACTGATGAGAAAGTTGAACCTTGTCTCATCAAGAGGTTTGGTGAATAAATCAGCAAGCTGATAGTCAGTAGGGATGAAATAAAGTTCAATATCACCATTCATCACACGATCTCTGATAAAATGATATATGATCTCTATGTGTTTAGTCTTTTGAATGTAGCACTGGATTATTTGCTATAGCGATGGCACTAGTACTGTCGCAATAGATTGGAATCTTTGATAGCTGAAGGTCATAGTCCAATAGTTGATTTCTCATCCATAAGACCTGAGCACAGCAACTTCCAGCGGCTACATACTCAGCTTCAGTTGTGGAAGTGGAGATTGAATTTTGCTTTTTGCTTGTCCAGCTTACCAGCTTTCCTCCTAGGAGTTGATATCCACCAGTGGTGTTCTTTCTATCGAGTTTACAACCTGCAAAATCACTATCCGAGTAACCAGTTAGATCGAACCCTGAATCTTTGGGATACCAAAGATCGAGATTAGGAGTTCCTCTCAGATATCTGAAAATTCGCTTAACAACGATCAGATGGGATTCCTTGGGTTCAGATTGATAGCGTGCACATAAACAAGTAGAGTACATAATGTCAGGTCGGCTCGCTGTAAGATACAGCAGGGAGCCTATCATTCCTCTATAGGCAGTGACATTAACAGGTTTTCCAGATGGATCTTTGTTAAGTGTCAGGGGAGGTGCCATAGGAGTTTTCATCGCTGAAGTTTATGTAAGATCAAACTTCTTCAACATATCTTTAACATACTTACCTTGGCTGATAAAAGTATCTTTGTCAGATTGTTTAATCTGATGACCAAGAAAATATGTCAGCTCACCCATCATACTCATTTTGTATTCTTTCTTCATTCTTTCAGCGAAGCGAGTACACAGAGATAAGTTAGTAGAACCAAATATGATGTTGTTAGATCCCAATACAGACAACAATTGAAGAACTCCATAAAATATACATATAAGAGAGAAATAAAGAAGAAGAATCATCATAAACTCATCTCATATGCTTTGATTGATGAACAATGGAGGGGATATTGGAAGAACACCACACTAGGAATTTAAACGACTCTCATGAGATTCACCTGATATGTGTGTGTGAAAATTGTTCTCTCCAAAACCTAATTAGAAAATGAGCCATGGGAACCTTTATATAAGGCCCATTTACAAGACAAATAGCCAAAGCCTATCAACTACCCAAAAGCCCAAAATACAATTCTTTATAAAAACATTCAATTAAATTAGGGGCTAATTTAAGCTAACAATCTCCCCCTAATGTTTTATAAAGAAAGCATCATCATATAGTCTCCCCTTGCTTTCTTTAGAAGCTTTGGTGTGCCGTTCTTCGAGTCTTCAAAGCATCACAAGCTCCCCCTCAAATGTAGGCTCATATTCTTGAAAGACCGAGACAATTTACCCCTTTTTGTCCAGCTTTCATGACTCAATTTCACCACTGTTTTTGACATGCAAGCAGCTTTATTTTGAGAAAACGCAAAACATCAAAGTTGTGCAACTGTGTCTTAGGTTTCCAAAGCATCCAGAATCTTGAAATTTGGAGCGATAATGAGAGAGATATGATCAAAATTCTACAGCTGCGCAAATCTGACAGCAACTCTGGACACAACAGCAAATAGATTCGATTCTTCGATACACAACTGTTGGTCTGTTGCTGCATATTTCAAAATCTGGACGGTAGCATGGACAATCTGTTTTGCGATTGGTTTCACAATTTTGACATCCACAAATCTAAGAATTTGCTGTCACAACATAGATGAACTTCAAGATCAAATCAACAACAACAAATTAGCATTCTTTCAACAGCAGCAACTTTGTCTAATCAACAACTTTATGTTGTGATTAACTCAACAACAACTTGCTGTTTTGCACAGAACAACAAGAAACTTTCTGTTTGGTTTTTAATCCTGCATGAACATGAACTAGAACTCCGGATTACATGAACAAATTCAATAAATCTGCTTGTAATTATCCACCTTTTATCAACACAGCTCCAAATCTTTCTCATACAAGCCACATTTTTCTGATCTGAAATTTGGAAATGAAATTAATCTCAATGAGAATCCAACCTTATCTCTCCGAATTTGGATCAAGCAACATTTCCAAGACCCAAATGAATGAGTCTTTCATTTAATCGATTATGAGCAGCGGAACTTTGACCAAAATCTGGATCAGAGACAGTCCAATCTCGAATGATATCAAGGTCAGATCTGAGATCAACAACCTAACTATCGAGATGCTAAAAAAGCAATGGACTAGAGCACACACAAGGATGGGATCATAGATCAACCCACAAGGATGGGATCATAGATCAACCATCTACTTAGTGCTTATCAAATGTTAGACCAATGATTGAGAAAGGATTAAAACACACACATATAATCAATCTGATCAGATTTAATCCAAAATGAAATTAAATCTTCACATAGGCATTTCATCAAATATATGGTGTGCAGAAACAAATTTTCTGTAGAATCAAGCAAATAATCTATCAAAGATCATCCAAATCATATCAAAACCAAAAGATAGATCTCAAGTAAGCACAAAACAGTGAATAAATCACATAAATGATATTTGTGTCAAGGCTCATGTGATTGAATCAATCTAAGCACCAAAACAACAAAATAATCATCTAATCTTCAATTGTTGCCATAGATGACCGAAATGAAGAAGAGTTTCTTCATTTGGCTCTGATACCAATTGTTAGATCCCAATACAGACAACAATTGAAGAACTCCATAAAATATACATATAAGAGAGAAATAAAGAAGAAGAGTCATCATAAACTCATCTCATATGCTTTGATTGATGAACAATGGAGGGGATATTGGAAGAACACCACACTAGGAATTTAAACGCCTCTCATGAGATTCACCTGATATGTGTGTGTGAAAAGTGTTCTCTCCAAAACCTAATTAGAAAATGAGCCATGGGAACCTTTATATAAGGCCCATTTACAAGACAAATAGCCAAAGCCCATCAACTACCCAAAAGCCCAAAATACAATTCTTTATAAAACATTCAATTAAATTAGGGGCTAATTTAATCTAACAATCTCCCCCTAATGTTTTATAAAGAAAGCATCATCATATAGTTTTTTTTTCATCAAAATCCCATCTCATCCTTCTGGAAAACCACATCAATAGGGATCTGCACATCTGCAGCTGCACTTCTTAAAAGCCAAGAGGCTCTGGACAACCTTACAGACTATTTACATCTTCTGATTTCATTTTCTACACAGAGCTTCTGCATGTGCACAGAGGTTCTGCGCATGCCTCTGTGCATGACAACCTCTGCACATGAATAAGAGCATCTCTGGACAGCTTCTGCACATGGCTCTGTATATATCAGCCCTTTGATCATCCTCTGCGGCCTATAGACAACTTCTGTAATCTGAATTTCGATCTAATACTTTTAAATTCTGCAAGATTATACACAGTAGCAAATCCCTCCTTCTGTCATAACTTTGTAAAAGCTGTTTCACTTTTCTAACACAAACAGCAACAATTTTCTGTTTTAGACTGCTTCTCCACATGTACAGAGCTTTGCACAGCTCTGTTGGCTTCTCTGGACTGCTATGAACATTATTCTGGACTAAAAATTGTTCAAGCTCTGATCTTAAAATTATATATTTGTACAAGAATAATATGACCTTTCATCTTTCTGAAAAACAATGTATTATCAATTTTGCCACGTTCAAATTTTTCAGAGATAAGAAGAGATGAGAGAGTGTCATACCAAGCACGAGGGGCTTGTTTGAGACCATATAGAGCCTTATCCAATTTATAAACATAACTTGGATGCTTAGGGTCATAGAACCCTGGAGGTTGTTCTACATAGACTTCTTCATTCAGCTTTCCATTTAGGAATGTTGATTTTACATCTATTTGATAAACAATGAAGTCTTTATAGACTGCATAGGCTAAGAATAGTCGAATTGATTCGAGCCTAGCCACAGGGGCAAAGGTTTCATCAAAGTCTATGCCTTCCTCTTATCTGTATCCCTGAGCAACAAGTCGAGCCTTGTTGTGGGTTACAGTCCCATATTCATCTAACTTGTTTCTAAACACCCATTTGGTGCCTATTACAGTTTTGTCAGATGGTCTAGGAACAAGATTCCAAACTTTGTTACGAGTAAACTCAGTCAGCTCTTCTTGCATAGCGCTGACCCAGTTTGGATCTTTGAGGGCATCATCAACTTTCTTTGGTTCTATTAAAGAGATAAATTTGACAAAGAGACAAATATTACCTGAACTTCGTCATGTCTGAATACCTGCATCGGGATCACCAAGAATTTGATCTATGGGGTGATCTCTGGTCCATCGCTGAGCGTGAGCATTATCGCTCACTTCAGAGATTGGATCAACAAACGGAATGTTCACTGATGATGAAGCTTGAGGTTCATCAGCTATCAAGTGTTGAGTGTCAGATATACCATTGTTTTCTGAGAGGTGTTCAGATAAAGATGGTTTTGAAGGAAGAAGTGTGTTTAGAGGCTCTGCTGAGATCCATGAGTTGGATTCAGCGTTAGGGGATATGATGTTTGGATCATCATTAGCAGCCGAAGGATTTGAATGTTGATGGTTTGAGAAGAAAGGTTATGTTTCTCTGTAATGAGAGAACATCCAAGCATTTAATTCTTCATTGTCAGCGATTGGTTTAGAGTTCGCTGAGCGAGTTTCATCAAAAGTGACATGAATTGTTTCTTCCACAGATTGTCTTCGCTTGTTGAAAACTCTGTAGGCTTTGGAGATGGAGGAATATCCTAGAAATATTCCATCATCAGCTTTTGGGTCGAACTTTACAAGCTGATCTTTGTTGTTTAAGATAAAGCACTGACAACCAAAGATATGAAGAAAACTGATAGATGGTTTTCTTCCATGAAAGAGTTCATAAGCTGTCTTTCCAAATCGCTTTACTATGAGCGATCTGTTTTGAGTAAAACATGCAGTGTTTACAGCTTCCGCCCAAAATTGAGTAGGGAGGTGAGAATCGTTGAGCATTGATCTAGCAGCTTCAATGATCATTCTGTTTCTTCTTTCAGCGACTCCGTTTTGCTGAGGTGTTCTTACTGAGGAGAAATTATGAGAAATTCCCTTGTTCTCAAAGAAATTGTTCAGAGAAATGTTTTTGAATTCAGTTCCATGATCACTTCTTATAGAGCGAACAGTAAGATTATTCAGCACTTCCATCTTTTTAACAAAAAATATTAGTTCTTCTGGAGTATCACTCTTGCAGCGAAAAAATATAACCCAGGTGTAGCGAGAGTATTCATCTACAATGACAAGCATGTATTTCTTTACAGCTATTGATTGGATATTGACAGGGCCAAACTGATCCATATGTAAGAGCTGAAGAGGACTTGTCACTGAGGAAACTTGTTTAGACTTGAAACTAGCTTTTGTCTGTTTTCCTTTTTCACATGCCAAGCAGAGAGATTCTTTAGCATGTGAGTGCTGAGGAAGACCAGAAACCAGTTTCTTAGAAGAGAGAGAATTCAGGGTTTTGAAATTTAGATTAGAGAGCCTTTTGTGCCATAACCAGTTGACATCAGAAGAGGCTTTAGAAAGAAAACATAAGTTTTCAATGGTAGTAGAGTCCATATCTATTACATAGACATTTTCTCTGCGATAACCACTGAGAGCAAGTTTTCCTTTCTCATTCACCCCTAAACATGCTTTCTTAGAAAAGCGAACTTCGTAGTCTTTGTCACATAGCTGACTGATGCTCAGAAGGTTATGCTTCAATACATCTACATAAGCGACTCTTCTGAAGGTAGTTGTCCCATTCCTGAGGACGCCAAACCCTCGGGTATAGCCTTTTCCATTTCCACCAAAAGTCACAGAGAGACCTTTCTCTTCCTTGTATTCAGTGAGCAGGTCTTTTTGTCCAGTCATATGACGAGAACATCCACTATCGAGATACCAGATGCCCTTTGATCCCTGCACATTTAAGGAAGATTAAGCGTTGTTTGGTACATACTTTTCAATGGGCCCTTCTGGATTAGTGGAGATGGAAGGTTCAGCAATCTTCATAGCAGATGAAGATTCAACTTCAGTGGTAATCTTCACTTTGGTTAATTTCTTAACCTTAGTAGTATTTTTCACCTTGGTTGATTTTTCAGCTTTGGTGACCTTCTCAGCCTTAGAGGCATTTATCTTCACTTTAGCTGTTTTATCAGCTTTAGTGGCAGTTGGACATTTTCTTGCAATATGGTCAGTAAAACCACAGTGATAGCATTTTCTATATTTGAAAGTGGTTTTAGGACCGGGAGTAAAAGGTTTTGAGAATTTAAGATGAGCAGGGCCAGGTCCAAGAATGCTTTTAGCATGAGATATGGGAGGAATTTTGATTTCTTCAGATCTCTTAGGCTTGAGATCAATCTTTAGCTTCGGAGGACAGAGATCGAAGATTTCTATCACAGAGCTAGAGGATTGATTCGCTGAAGGTTTAGAGGGAACTTTCAGCTTTGCTTTCTTGGTAGCCTTCTGAGGACGAAGAATGGATTTTCCTTTATCCGCAGACTTAGAGCCTTTGGATTTTTCATCAGGGATAGAATTAGAAGAAGAAGGATAAAACTGATTATAAGAAGTGTCAGAGATAGAAGTGACAAACGTTCCAAACTTAAGCATGGAACTTTCTTCTTTAGGCTCATCCTGTGGTGTCCAAAAACCAAGACCAGCTCTATCACTGTCAGGAGTTTGAGCATTTATTATCTCAGAGATCTTTGTTGATGATTTGCACCATTTTTCAACATGAGCCTTTTCTGCTTTTAGAACAGCGATGGCTTGTTCGCCTTCAATGCTGATGATTTCATTTATAATGACTTGATCTTTCAACATTTCTTCTAAAAGATTCAGTTCTTTGATCTTTTTATGACATTTCTCTAACTGTTCATCTAAGTTAACATTTTTGTTCTCAGCTAGAGTTTTGCCATTTAGAGCATTATAAAGATCAATAGTCAGCACATCAACGGCGCGACTTCTCTCAGCTTCAGGTAGAGAGGGATTAGTAGAGATAGATACCTGAGATGATATATAGCTCATAGAAGTTTCAGCTGGTTCTTCCACTTCTTCTTTAATCTTATCAATGAGGCTAAGATTAGCGACTTCTTCATCAGAACTTGATTCTTCTGATTCAGCCCAGTCATGTTCTTCAGCAATGACACCTTTACCTTTTCGCTTGTAGCTTTTCAGCTTTTGATATTTGTCTTTCAGCTTTAGGTATTTGTCATCGCTGGATCTTCTTGAGGTAGAAGGTTTGAAGACTTTCTTTGACCTGCATTCACTTGCAAAGTGTCCAATCTTTTTCACAGTTATAGCAAGTAGCAGAAGCCTTATCAACAGGGGTTGATTTTGGATTGTCAGTGATAGAGAGAGGCTTATTTCTTTTCAAATTGCTCTTTCTTGAAAATTTCTTAAAAGAGTTTGTCAAGAGTGCTAAGGATTCATCAAACTCTGAAAGATCAGTGTCTGATATATCCTCAGATTCAGAATCTAACTCAGTGATAGTGAGAGTAGATCGCTGAGATGGAATTATTTCTGAAGAGACTAAAACAACAAGAGTGCTTTTGGAGTCTTTAGAATCTTTTATAAGATTCTTCTTCAGAAGGTGCTGAGAGAAAGAGAATTTAAGTCTTTTGTCAGCTTGAGACATATTAATTAACTGTCCCAGCATTCAGGAAGATATTCTAGGAATTTGGTCAAGACCTCAGAATTAGAATATGTCCTACCAACAGTTCTTAGATCTTTGATTAAGCAGTTAAAGCGCTGATGAACATCAGAGAGAGATTCATTTTTACCAGCGATGAAACTTTCATACTTTCTTACCAAGTTAATCTTTCGAGTCTCTTGGATTTCAGTGGTGCCTTCGTATTAAACACAAATGGTTTCCCACGTTTCTTTAGAAGTTTTAAGATGCATGATGGAATGGAAAACTTCATCAGGCAGATCCATTGAGATAATGGTTTTTGCCCTTGCATCTATACCAACCTACTTTTTGTCTTCATCACTCCATTGTCTTATCTCCTTAACTACATAGCCTTCAGGGAAAGCAAGAGTGGTGGCAGTAGCTGGAACTGCAGCTATAATTCTGACAGGTTCATAGGGTCCATTTTCTATATACTCAGGTATAGTAGGATCTGTACCTTCAAGAAATAGCATCATTCGATTTTTCCATAGAGAAAAGTTATCTCTGCTAAATCGAGGAGGTTTAGAAAGTGAACCATTATCATAGTAGTTTGTGTTTGTGTTAAGTTAAGTGCCATTTGAGAATAGCAAAGAAGAGAATAAAGCAAGATCTTGTTTATTAGATTAAACAGTCTGCTCTGATACCACTTGTTGGTCCCGGAGGTGCTTAACAAGTTTGTAGAAGGGGGGGGGGGGTTGAATACAAACACAGAAATTAAATTTTAATAAATTGTTTATTGATAAATCAAACACAATCTACAAGTTTGTTGCAGAATAAGATTAAGACAGACTCAATCTAAACAAACTTAAGAAACACAAAGATGGTTGCACAAGAATATAGAGAAAGGGGATTTTTGAAGTAGAGAAAACAAATGTTTCTATCTTGGTTCAAGAATAGAGCACACCCTCAGATGGAGAGGTGATCTTTCTATTTATACCCTATGCATTAAATGCATGGCAGGGTACTTTACACGTGTCATTCAGTGATTGGCTTTGGTAGTTTGACTTTTGGGAGACATGCTTTCGGTCGTATCATGAACAGTGTAGTGGACAGAGTTGTTGTACGATTTGTAGCAGAGATATGTCCATTCTGACACATCGTACTGGTTGTGCAAGGTAAGACAAAAGGAAACTTGAGGCATAAGCTTTGTGACCGATTGATCGCTGAATATCTCTTTCTTCAAAGATATAAAGAGGTTCAGCTATCACTGAAGCTTTTCCTCATGTTCCTTCGCGTATAAGTAGATTTGTCTTTGCTTCACTGATATCCGCATCAGGTCACTAGTATACTTCTCTTTGTTCAGTGGCTTCGTCTTCGATTCAGCTATGAACATATGTTGACGCGAGACTTGTCTTCAGGGATTACGTTACTGTTTACATCATAACTATCGGTGATAACTGAACAGGCTCAGTTTGATCACTGATAGTGAAACACTAATACATATCAAATGTTTATAAGAAAGACTATCAGCGATAACTGAACAGACTCAGTCTGATCGCTGATGGTGAAACACTAATACATATTAAAACGTAATTTTCACTAAGTATAGAAAAGGGTCGTTATCAAATCACTGAGAAAGTTTGGATCAATAGGTGAGGTAGCGATCATCACCATGGCTAAAGCACACAATTGCTTAGTGAAAGGATGCTCATCTTTCCTAGCCTACGTGATCGATGCCAAGCTCGAGAAGAAGAAGCTTGTAGATGTGAAGGTGGTGAGCGAGTTTCCCAACGTCTTTTTGGACGAATTGCTTGGGTTACCACCCGATCGTTAATTAGAGTTCCTTATTGATCTTGTGCTAGGGGCGGATCCTATTACTCTATCCCCTTATCGGTTGGTGTCATCGGAGATGCAAGAGATGATGGATCAACTCCAAGAGCTTTTGGAGAAAGGTTTTATAAGACCGAACTCGTCGCCTTAGGGATCTACGGTCTTGTTTGTCAAGAAGAAGGATGACACTATGAGAATGTGCATCGATTACCATGAATTGAACAAGGAAACAGTGAAGAACAAGTACCCGCTTCCGAGGATCGATGACTTGTTCGATCAACTCCAAGGAGCGGGGTGTTTCTTAAAGATCGATTTATGTTCAGAATATCACCAAGTGAAGGTGAGAGGAGAATATATCCCGAAGACGACCTTTAGAACGCATTACGGTCATTACAAATTTCTCGTGATGCCTTTTGGATTGACTAACGCACCGGCGGTGTTTATAGATTTGATGAATAGAGTGTGTCGACCGTTTCTCGACAAGTCGGTCATTATATTCATTGATTACATGCTTGTGTATTCCAAGAACGAGCCGGAACCTGAGCAACACCTTCGTGAAGTTCTGGAAGTGTTGAGAAAAGAGAGGTTGTACGCCAAATTTTCCAAGTGCGACTTTTGGCTTGAGGAGGTTCAAATATTAGGTCACGTTGTCACTAGATACGGAGTGAAGGTGGACCTCTTCAAGATTGAAGCTATGATGAATTGGGAACCTCCCAAGAGTATGTCGGAGATCCGAAGTTTCTTGGGTTTCGCGGGCTATTATCGGAGATTCATCCAAGACTTCTCCAAGATCGCTTCTTCATTGACGGCATTGACTCGGAAGAATGTGAAGTTCGTTTGGACCGAAGCTCAAGAAAAAGAGTTTTGGACTTTGCAAAAGAAGTTGTGTGAAACTCCAATTTTGTCACTACCCGAAGGATCGGAAGACTTTGTGGTCTATAGTGATGCTTCAAAAATGGGATTGGGTTGTGTATTGATGCAAAGAGGCAAAGTAATCGATTACACATCAAGGCAACTCAAGGTTCACGAGAAGAACTATCCTACTCATGATCTGGAGTTAGCAGCGGTTGTGTTCACCTTGAAGCTTTGGCGACATTAACTATATGACACAAAATGTAGACGCTACACGGATCACAAGAGCTTAAAATATGTGTTTGATCAAAAAGAGTTGAACATGAGGCAGAGGCGGAGGCTTGAACTACTCAAGGATTATGATTGTGAATTGATTTACCACCCGGGTAAGGCAAACGTGGTGGCTGATGCGCTAAGTCGGAAGGACTATAGTGGAAGCATCAAAGAAGAATTCATGACAAAGCAACGTTTGCTTTTAACGGAGGATAATCGTGGGGTGAAATTGTTCAACGATCGTATTTGGGTGCCCAAAGTTGGGGGTAATCGGGAACTACTTCTAGAGGAAGCCCATAAGTCAATGTACTCCATCCATCCGGGGAGTACAAAGATGTATCGGGACTTGAAGCTACATTATTGGTGGCCGGTAATGAAACTTGATTTGGCGCGTTACGTAGAGCGTTATGTGAAGTGTTTACAAGTGAAAGCCGAGCATCAACGACCGTATGGGAGCCTTCAATCCCTAGATATTCCTGAGTGGAAGTGGGAGCATATTACCATGGACTTCGTGACCAAGTTGCCCAAAACTCTTCGAGGTCATGACACCATTTGGGTAATAGTTGACCAGTTGACCAAGAGCGCTCATTTCTTGGCCATGCGCGAGACGCTACCGATGGACAAGTTGGCAAAGCTTTACATTGATGAGGTGGTTTCGAGGCATGGAGTTCCCTTGTCTATCATGTCATATCGTGATAGTCGGTTCACTTCGAACTTTTGGGATGGGTTACAAAAAGATCTTGGAACACGAGTGAAGTTTAGTATGACTTATCATCCTCAAACCGACGGTGAGAGCGAGAGAATGATCCAAACGCTTGAGGATATGTTGAGGTCTTGTGTTATCGACTTCGGGGGTAGTTGGGACTCTCACTTACCTTTGGTGGAGTTCTCCTATAATAATAGCTACCATTCTAGTATCAAAATGGCACCGTTTGAGGCCTTATACGGGTGGAAGTGCAGAACTCCCGTGTGTTGGCTTGAGGCGGGAGAGAAGCAATTCGCCGGAACCAAAATTGTGCAAGAGACAGCCGACAAAGTTAAAGGCAATTGGGAAATGTTGAAAGTAGCCCAAGATCGGAAAAAGAGCTATGCCGATAAGAAGAGGCGGCTGATGGAGTTCCAAGTGGGTGATCGCGTGATGCTTAAAGTGTCGCCATTTTAGGGCATCATCCAGTTCGGAAAACGTGGGAAGTTGAGTCCCCGTTTCCTTGGACCCCTTGTAAGTGCTTAAGCGTGTGGGATTGTAATACTACCAATTAGAACTCCCACCGAAAATGAATAGGATCCACAACACGTTTCATATCTGTTATCTTCGGAAGTGTTTGGCGGAAGAGGAAAGCGTCATTCCTATTTCTGAGATAAGAGTGGACGAAGGTAACTGTGGAGACCGAAGTTATTTTGGAGAAAAAGTCAAAGAAACTCTGCCACAAATAAGTCACTATGGTTAAAGTGCAATGGAAGCATCATCGTAGTGCCAATGTGACGTGGGAAGCCGATGAGGATATAAAGCCAAGATATCCTCATCTTTTCGAGTAATTGGGATTTCAGGGACGAAATCATTCCCAAGTTGGGGAGGATTGTAACACCTCGAATTTTCAATATATAATTTCCATGATTCAGACTTCTAGTCTTCCTTATTTTGAATCTTATTTATTTTGCATTTACTGTTAATCGTATGCATCACGTGTTTGTGCCAAACTTGAATGTTAAGACTTGATTTTGGAAGTGAAACTCAGTGACTTGCGTGGGTTACTCCACGGCTTGGAAACCACGGCCTAAGCCGTGCAACTCACTGTATGTTTTCAATCTTAGGGACACGCGAGAGATACGCCGCGGCCTCATGTCGCAGCCAAAGCCTCGGGAAAACACCTGCAGGTATTATAGACGGGGTTTTTCCCCTTTTTCTACATTAACTTCTCATCTACCTCTTTTTCTATGTGATACCAATTGTGTGTCCCTGAAATCAAGTTTCTAATTCACAAACAAATTAAACAAACAAGATTATCACAACTACCTATTTGATTCAAACTCAAATTCACAGATTACAATCTCAGTTTTTCATTTTCTCTCACTAGACTTCTCTTTCTCTCTCTAATACTCTCTCAGGATGCGTACTCTTCAACTAGTCATTTATCTATTAAAGAAAAACAACTCTATTTATGCCTATCATCTAAAACAAGGAAAACAAAACAAATACAATTGACTTTGACTTTATTACAAAATGACTTTGACTTTCCATGAGAGTTGACTTTCCAACTTTGACTTCTTGTATCTTTGACCTCTTGTCTTCATGATCTTGTATCCAACATATTTCTACTCTAACATTCTACTCTCTCAAAACCCCTCCCTCTTCAAGAACCGAAATTAGGGTTTCACCAAACCCTATCTACCTCATTTTTTGCTAAGAGTTAGGTGCATCATCCAAGGAGTCAAGATTGAAGCATAAAACCATCATCTCCATTGTCATCTTCTTCAAGAACTCAATCTAGGGTTTTGGGTTTTCTTCAAAAACCCACTTGGTGAGTTCATACCCCTTTCTTAAAATTTATACATGTCAAAACATAACATTTTGGAACTCCTAAACTTCTCCTTGTTTATATTTATGTTTGAATGACTTTGACCTAACTTTCTATTTTGGAGATTTAGGGATTTCTATCCTTTTTCAACTAAAATGAGGGGTTTCACCTTATGAAGTGTAAAATAATTTTATGTGCATATTTACGAATGAGAATGCTTGGATTCTATTTGATATGGTTTATTCAAATAAACGTCTGTGGAAAATAATTATTACTAAGAACTATATGTTTGATTGTAGTTGGTCACAAATGGAATTGTAACAAGTCTACAATATTACTAATGGATCCGTCGGTAGTGAGTCGGCTTTGTTTGGGATATTTTTCCCCTTTGTAGCTAGTTGAGATATTGGGTCCTCAGAGGCATTTTGGTACGGTTATATGGGACCGGTTACTAGCCATGGGCCGTAAATGTAAACCTAGTGAATGAGTATGACTATGTTACTCGGGTGCCCTACCCCACATCTGAGTACGGAGCGACGTTGTTCGTGGCCATGGTTCCAAGTATTGAGCTCGCAACTCAGAAAGTGGCTTACTTTTTTGTTCCACCACGATCCTTGGAATTCGGGTCTCCTCCGTCATCGTAAGATGTATCCATTTGACCAAAAGGTCACTATGTGTTGTTATTTCATATGTAACTCATCTATATGAAAATTATTTATTATCCTTACAAACAAAAATTATTTCCAAATCTTTATATACAAATTGTACATTCTCACTAGGCTTTAAGCCTAACACATTTTCTCAAATAATGTGTATAACAGGTTCCCTTAGCAGTGGGTAGCCGAAGGTTTGAGTGACGAGCGTGGGCTTTTGAGTCACATTTGAGATGATAGATATTTTGGGAATATTGGCGTTATAAGCAACTTTTTATTTTGGGATTTGGGTTGACAACCATTGTAATCTAGTTATAAGTTATTTAGATTAGTTCGTTGTCAATTACTATATTCATCTGCAGGTTTTGTAAACGCTATACTGAAATATCCCCTTTTAGGTGGTTTACTCCATTTATGAACATCATATTGCCAAATTTTCAATTTTTAAATTTACTCTAAATTTTAGGGTGTTACATGAACATAATTGGCAGAGATCACAATGGCACTCTTGGAATCACAGAGGATGGGTATTTTGTCAATATCAAAACCATAGTCTCTTCGTTGGGTTCTCATCCACAGAACTTGTGAGCAATAACTAGCAGCAGCCACATATTCAGCTTTTGCCGTAGAAGTTGACACACAATTATATTTCTTAGAAGTCCAACTAACTAGTTTACCTCCAAGAAATTGACAACTTGCAAAGGTACTCTTTTTGTCAAGTTTGCATCCTCCATAATCTGAATTTGTATAAGACACAAGATCAAAGCCAGAGTTCTTTGGATACCAAAGACCAAGATTCTTGGTTCCCTTTAGGTATCTAAAGATCCTCTTAAGAAAAAGAAGATGATATTCTTTGGGGTTAGCTTGAAATCTTGCACAGAGACATGTGGCCAACATTATATCAGGTCTACTGGCAGTTAAGTATTGTTGGTCCCGGAGGTGCTTAACAAGTTTGTAGAAGGGGGGGGGGGGGTTGAATACAAACACATAATTTAAAGTTTAATAAATTGTTTATTGATAAATCAAACACAATTTACAAGTCTGATGCGAAATAAGATTAAGTAGAACTCAATCTAAACAAACTTAAGAAAGCACTAAGATGGTTGCACAAGAATATAGAGAATAAGGATTGAAGAATATAGAAAACAAAGGTTTCTATATGATATTAAGATGAAGGTTAGAGGTGGCAGGACTTTTTACACGTGTCCTTCATTGATTGGCTGAGAGAGTCTGACTTTGGGAGACATGCTTTCGGTCGTATCATGAACAATGTAGTTGACAGAGTTGTTGTACGAATTGTGGCAGAGGTATGTCCGTTCTGACACATCGTACTGGTTGTACAGGGAAAGAAAAAAGAGACTTGAGGCATAAGCTAAGTGATCATCGATCGCTGAATATCTCTTCCTTCAGAGATATAAGAAGGTTCAGCTATCGTTGAAGCTTCTCCTCAGGTTTCTTCACGTATGAGTAGAGTCATCTTTGCTTCACTGATGTCCGCATCAGGTCACTAGTAGACTAGTCTTTGTTCATCTGCTTCATCTTCGATTCAACTATGAACATCTGTTGACGTGAAACTTGTCTTCAGGGATTACGTCAAATGTTTACATCAGAACTATCAGCGATAACTGAACAGACTCAGTCTGATCGCTGATGGTGAAACACTAATACATATAAATGTTTACAAGAGAGACTATCAACGATAACTGAACAGACTCAGTCTGATCGCTGATGGTGAAACACTAATACATATTAAAACGTAATTTTCACTAAGTATAGAAGAGGGTCGTTATCAAATCACTGAGAGAGTTTGGATCAACAATCTCCCCCTATTTGATAATGACAAAGTAACTGAGGAAAATTACTTTATAGTTCAAAATAAAAAAATAATTAAGACTCATAACATACATGTCCCAATTACAATTTTGAGGGATATTTTATAGTACTGATAGAGTTAAGTACATCACTGAATTTTCATTAATTCAGAGATAGAATTACAAGATATGAAAATTACAAGTATAAGTGAGGAACTAACTACTGTAAGTTAAACTAATAGATTACAAGAAATAGGAAACTAATCTATCAACTATCTAAAGAGGACTTAGGAGGATTGATCATATAGTCAGGTATTTCTTCTCCTCTTTACCTTCGATCTGAAGATTCTTGAATGATAATTGCCTTGATTGGTTCAGCAGATAGAGAGAAGTCACACCATAAGCATAGGAGATCCTTGAGATGGCTGAGGGGACAAATAGGAATTTTAGATACTATTTGGAATCTGAGCTGTTCCTCATCATCTCTGAAGAAGATTCCAAAAGGTTCTTTAATTACTTGCCCTGCAATATATGGACCATCAGGGGGCAGGGATAGATCTAGAACTGAGAGATCAGGAGGAGGACCAAACAGAGCTTCTTTTGAGAACTTGATGGAGGTTTCGTTCCTTATTGCAGCATCATTCTCAGAAGAGGAGGAGACATGCTTTCTTTTTTCTTACCTTGTCTTGGAAGGAAGAGTAGATGGAACCTTTAGGATTGCAGTGACTCTGTTGATGAGAGAATCATTTATCCCTTCAACATAGCCTCTGTAGGTTGACTTGGATTTCTTCAGCGCATCTTTGAACTCTAGCCATTCCATGTAACCGAACTTTTCCAGCTTTGAAACGAACATAGCCTTGCAGCTTCCATCCTCTCTGGTTATCTCCATTGTGACAGAAGTTCGGTCCTTCTTCTTTCTCCCTGAGATGACAACGACTACGATCTTCATTGGGTCAGAGCGATAGTCGACTTTATGTTTGCACCATTCGACTGAGTTATCGCTAACCGCTAGTTCTTTTGAGCGCTTCTCTTCAATTTCCTTTAATAGAGCAGCCTGGACTTCCATTGGTTTCTTTTTCAGCTTCTTGTCTTTGACTTGAGAGGACTGAATCTTTAGAGCAAGAGAGGCATCTCTTTGACAATCAACTATCAGTTTCTCAGCTCTGACAGACTCTTCGAGTTCGGCTTCAGTCAGGAACTCTAGTTCAGTAGGAGTTGTTTGAAGAGGGACCTTTAGCCGTTGACTCTCCAGATGAGAGATCATCTATGTTCTTTTCTTCATCTCTTCATCTGACCAGTGAGATGGTCTTGAGGGACTTCGTGGATGGTGCAAGGCTTCTTCTTCTTCATCTTCTTCATCAGCAGTAGAAGCTGGGATTATTGACTCATCAGCTATAGAAGCTGGGATTATTTGTAGTTCCTTACCCTTAAGCAGGGGAGAGAACTGTTTGGTCAGAAAAAGGAGTTAGTGTTTGTTTTGGGAAGAGAAAAGATAAAGGCTAGAAAGAGATAGAGGGTTTGTAGAAAGATACAGGGACAAGTGAGAGGCATACCTGAGAAGGATTCTCCTCAGATAGTGAAACGTTAATTAGGCTTCCCTCAGCAGTTGTACTCTTAGATTTGCTTTGGGAAGGGGCTCCTGAAGATGTTTCATGAATCCCCCCTGCTGTGACAACTTCTTTCAAAGCTATCACTGATTATGTGGCGGCTGCAGAAAACCATAAAGATTGGTCTTCTTCATCGTCATCATCATCATCATCTTGATGGTGTTTCTCTTCATCAAGATCTTGAAGATCAAGATCTTCCTCTTCTTCATCCTCCTCCTCATCTAATTCTTCTTCTACTAAGGCTTCGAAGGAAGGAGGGGCTTTGTCAGCAACCTTCTCCCCTCAACATGAGAGGGAGGTTCTTCCGGGTTAACCTCAGCTGCAACTTCCTCATTTTCTTCAGCAACTTTCTCCCCCTCTTTGTCATTATCAGCGAGGGAGAGGTCTTTAGGTGGAGAGGAAGGTTGTGCAGTGGTCAACTTACGGACTTCAGCCTCTATAATTTCTAAGCGTCCTTCAATCACAGGGATGTCTGAAGTAGCTTGATGAATGAATTCAACAACTATGTTCAGAGAGGTACGGTCAGCCTCTGTGAAGGAAGGAGAAAGAGTCGGAGCTGGTTCATTCAGCTTTTCAAGGACTTGTTGTAGAAGAGTTGTGCAGGAATCAATCTTTCCAGATAACCCCTGGACATTGTCGTTTAGAGAATCGAAGCATCCCTGAAGAAGTTGAGTATCCTCCTTGACTTTGGAGAGCTCCCCCTGAAGAGCTGATATTTGTGAGGCTTCAGCTTTGGTGGAGCAGGTAGCTATCAAGTGCTTCAACTCTTCACCAGCGGTATTGACGGCGCTGGTGGTTTCGTTGATGGAGGTGGTGAGAGAATCCACCTTAACACCTAAACTGTTGACATGAGAGTCAACAGTCGCCATATTAGGACCTGATGGTTCAAACATCTTGAAAAATTGCATGTCTCTTTCAAAGGTTTGAGCATCAGGTCCTAGAAAAGCAACATGAGGTTGTTGTACGATAGAAGGAGGGTATGAGACCAAAGAAATAGAGGGATTAGAGATGGGGATAGAAGGAGTTGGGAGTTGGGTAGTTACCTCAGTTGGTACTGAGATGGGTGGTTGCGTCACTGATGTTGTGACAGCGACCGAAATCCCTTGTCGAGAAACTACCTCAGGTATTGAACGAGGATTAATGGTCTCCTTAGTCAGTTTGGCCTTCTTCGAAGTACCAGAAAGACTAGTAGATGGTCATTTAGAAGAGGTTTTAGCGTCAGGGCTAGCAGAAGAATGAACCTCCTGCGTGGCCGCTAAAGTAGAAGAATGGATAGAAAGGCGAGATCGTAGGGTAGAGATACTTACCTCGTTTTCTAGCGGTTTGACCTTCAGTGAACGCTGACCCACTTTGGCGAAGGAGCCATCAGGAGTAGTGGGGTAAGAGTTGGCGTAGAGAAACTTCAGATATGCATAGATGAACTGTACATATTGGATATTGGGATCCCTATCCGTCTTCTCTATCTTTGACTTAAGATCGTCAAAGATAGCGGTGGCAAAGTCGAAGTTCTTTCCAGCGATAACTGAGTAAGCCATCTGGAGTTGAACTTTGCTTGCTTGATCAAGGGAACCACTTTTCCCACTCATGCACTGAATGAAGTGAGAAAAGATGAAATTCAGTTGAGAAGGCATGTTTGCCTTCTTGATGAGCGTCAGCTTCTTGTTGGGGATTGTGGAGCGGGGCTTGTTGTCCCAACAGTACTCCATATCATCCAGAAACTGGATGAGTTCAACATCGGTTGGCAGAGCTTCAAATCCACTCCTAGGTTTGTCAGGAAACCTGAGTACCATTCTCAGGTTGAAAGCTGTCATCATGCATGATCCCAAGTCAGTGCTGAAGGAGATAGCAGGAACCTGATCACCTTTCTTGTTGGTGATAGAGGTATCTTCAGCTGTAAACCAAAACTATTGGAGAAGCGTTTTGGAACGTTTGGGATCAACAGTGAGGGCATAAGCAATGCATGATTGCTGCAGGAACTTAGCAGCTTCCACAAGGTGTGGGTATTTGATAACGTCAAAGTCCAATCGTCCAAGATGGTTGTTCTTGGGGATTTCAGAATCAGTGAGGGCGAACTTGACTGTCTTGGAGGCAATTAGAGCTGACTGTGCCATTTCTGAATAAGGAAAGAAATGAGAATAGAAGGAAAGGATTAGAGTCTAAAAATAGAGAAGTTTTTACTAGTTTCTATTTGAAGAAAGAAACGTATAAAAACTAAAATATTTGAAGATTAAGACATTGTTCTTAGTTTAAGAAGGAAGAACAATGACAAAACCAAAGGTTTTGAAAGAATAAAATAAAAAAGAATGATTTTAGAGAGTTGAAATCTTATAAAAATCCATAATGATGGAACATAAATAGGATTTAGTAACAAGATTTAAATAAAAGGAAGAAGATGCAAATGTTTTGAAAGAAGTTCTTGCAAATGCTTGAGAGAGTTCTTGCTTGATTTTTTTTTTCAGAAGGCGTAAAAGATAAGAATGAAAAGAAACATTCCTTTTATACGTATAGAGAGAGAGAGAGGCAGGAAAACGAATGTTCATCATGACATGGACACGTCCCATGAAGTTGATTGGATAGAAGAGCAACGGAAGAACGTGTCAGAAAAAAAAGCATGTCGTGGATTGTCGGTTCAAATGACGTCATGAGGAGAGAGAAAAACGTTTCATTTGTCCATTTTGAAATTATCTCTGAAGAAAAGTCAGAGATAGGTTTTCCTTTGAAAGAATCCCTAATAAAAATTCAGAGATTGATTTTTATTTCAGAGAGATCACTAAAGAGAAAAATCAGTGATAGATTTTGTTTATCAAAAAGCTTTTAATCATTTGACGAAAATTTCAGTGATCAAAGTTTTATTTTTTAAACGTCTCACTGAATGAAGATTCAGTGATTTAGAGTAAGAGAACATACCTGAGATTCAGAAATTTATTCAGAGATTGAGTGATAAAGGGCAACTTATAATCACTTACGTAATGGATGAAAGATGAAGAGTTACTCTTCAAGAGTCAGCATTCCTAGCTCACTGATGAGAAAGTTGAACCTTGTCTTATCAAGAGGTTTGGTAAACAAATCAGCTAGTTGATTGTCAGTGGGGATAAAGTGAAGTTCAATATCACCATTCATCACATGATCTCTGATAAAATGATATCTGATCTCTATGTGTTTTGTCTTTGAATGTATCACTGGATTGTTTGCTATAGTGATAGCACTAGTGCTGTCGTAATAGATTGGAATCTTTGATAGCTGAAGGTCATACTCTAATAGTTGATTTCTCATCCATAAGACCTGGTCACAACAACTTCCAACGGCTACATATTCAGCTTCAGCTGTGGAAGTGGACACCGAATTTTGCTTTTTGCTTGTCCAGCTTACCAGCTTTCCTCCTAGGAGTTGACATCCACCAGTGGTGCTCTTTCTATCAAGTTTACAACCTGCAAAATCACTATCGGAATATCCAGTTAGATCGAATCCTGAGTCTTTGGGATACCAAAGACCGAGGTTAGGAGTCCCTTTGAGATATCTAAAAATTCGCTTAACAGTGACCATATGGGATTCCTCGGGTTCAGATTGATAGCGTGCACATAAACAAGTAGAGTACATGATGTCAGGTCGGCTCGCTGTAAGATACAACAGGGAGCCTATAATTCCTCTATAGGCAGTGACATTAACAGGTTTTTCAGATGGATCTTTGTTAAGTGTCAGAGGAGGTGCCATAGGAGTGTTCATCGCTGAAGTTTGTGTTAAATCAAACTTCTTCAGCATGTCTTTAACATACTTACCTTGGCTGATAAAAGTAACTTTGTTAGTTTGTTTGATCTGAAGGCCAAGAAAATATGTCAACTCATCCATCATACTCATTTTGTATTCTTTCTTCATTCTTTCAGCGAAGCGAGTTGTTAGGTCTGATTTTATAGTAATCATTGTATTTATAGGCTTGGTCAAATACTGTGTTTAGTGTCTAATACTGTGTTGTATTGACCAAGGGTATTTAAGTCCCTTTGGTCTTGGTTGTTTGTAAGACATTCTCGCACACATTCTATATCATACTACTTTCTCTGTCTAGGATTTAGTGATCTTGGACTATCAATTGGTATCAAAGCCGATCTGAATCTTGAGAGAATTTAGAGATTATTTTTTCGTTTCTGAATTTGTAGATTAATCGAAAATTTGATCGATTTTCTTGAATTTTTCAAGAAAATCTCGTTTTCTTGATTTTTCATCAAATTCGGATTGTTTTGTGATCAATTTTTGTTGAATTCGATTTTGATAAGAGAATACATTTGTTTCATAGCATTTTTCAAGAAATTCACGTTTTGAAGTTTAATTTTGAGAAATTTCGTTTTTCTGAAAAACTCGATTTCACGTACTGTTACATTCTTGAAATTTTGAAATTCTGGTTTTTAATCGAAAAGTTTCATAGAAAAATGTTAGAATGTTGTTTTCGATCATTTCTGTGAAAGGAATTGTCATTTTTGTCTAATCTGTAATCGATTTTTGGTGATTTTTGTGTTTTTCAGCAAGTTTGCGCCAGATCCTCACTTTGTGCGAGTTCATCATTGCTTTGCACGAGTTCTTCACACCTTGCGCGAGTTCATTCAGTGCATAGTGTGCGTCTTCAGTTTTTCAAGAGTAGTTAAGCTTCTCGTCTTGGGTTATCCACGCAAATTAAGCTTTGCGTCTCAAAATCCTCACGCAAAGCAAGTCTTGCGTATTCAGTTCATCACGCAAAGGTTAAGTTCTCGCCATCAACAAGTCATGCAAATCATACTTTGCGTCACTTACTGCTAACACAAATCTTAGTTTGTGTCTATCATTGCTCACAAGAAGTTTCGGTTTGCGTATTCTTCTCTTCACGCAAATCTCAGTTTGCGTCTTCAGCCTCTCACGCAAATCTAAGTTTGTGTCTCCAGCTGCTCGCGATAGTCATAGTTTGCGTCTTGATCTTCTCACGCAAAGTCTTGTTTGCGTCTCCCATTGCTCACGAGAATTCAGTTTGCGCTATCTGCTTCTCACGCAAACCTCAAGTTTGCGCCAGTTCTCAGTCTAGACTTGGAATTTTTCTGAGTATTTGAAATATGGATTCTGCAAAGTTTGTTTTCCAAGCTCAATTTTACAAGAGTGATTTGATGATGCAATTAGGCACAGAAACTCGTCCTCCAGTTCTAGTTGACGAAAATGAATTCACTCAAGGGCAAGATAGGCTCCTGAACTTTATCGAGCGTCAAGCTAATGGAGATAATATGTTGAAGTCTCTAACTGAAGGACCTTTCATAAAGCCCAATAAAGAGACTCCTGCAACAACTGAAGAGGCTTTGCGAATGAAAGATGATAAAGAATTAAAAGTTAATATGATGCTAGCATTACCAAACTCTGTCTACAACCGGGTTGATCATTGCAAGGATTATCCAAATATGTTATGGGCACAATTGGAAAAGATCATGCTTGGTTCATCAGTCGTAACTCAACTCCGTCATACACGTTATATGAAAAATTTTGAGGAGTTTAAAGCCAAAGAATCTGAGTCTCTAAAGAGTGTTTTCGACAAATTCTGTACAGTGCTGAATGATCTGCGAAAGATAAATGTGAACAAGACAGAGCTTGAGACGAATCTGAAATTCATTAATGCTCTTCAGCCTGAATGGAACAAATCTTGTCATAGACTGAGAAACGATGTTCGGGTCTCCACTATGCAGATTCAGGAATTATATGAGATTCTGATGACTGGTGAGAGCTTGGTACTAGAGAAGAAAGCCAAACTGGAGAAGAAGAACAAGAAAACAGTAGACGTGGTTGCACTCCTCACGAGCCAACTGGCTGAACAAGTGTTGTCTGAAAACGCTTACAATGGGTCAACTGATGATGATGGTGAGGCTCTGCAGAAAGCAATGATCCTTCTCTCTCAGCATTACCAGAAAAAGTTCCAACCACGGTCAGGTTCCAACAATCTTCGCTTCACTTCCGGTTCAAGAGTCAAAGTGCCCGAGCCAAAGACTGTTGTCTGCTACAACTGTGGAAAGTCGGGTCACGTTTCAAAGGAGTGTCGAGTGAAGAAGGTTAGGGATTCGACATGATATCGAAAGAAAATGGAACTGACCGAGAAAAGAGAGAATGGTACTGCTTTACTTGCTGAAGAAGAGTACTAGCTGGATCACTCTGAAGACGAAGCTGATTCTATTGAGACTACTTATCTATGCTTAGTTGGAGATGATCAGACTTCTGATGATGACACTGATGAAGATGAGGTATATTCTGAGTTTGATTACAATTTTATTTCTTCACAGATGAATGTTATAATTAATGCTTTACATGATCTTCGTTCTCAGTTATTATCTGAAAATATTTTAAATTCAGAAAAGTCACATTTGATTAACAAACTGAAAATTCCTTTGAAAGATGAAATATCTATTTTGGAAAATACAAAAGACATCTTTCAAAAGAAATTGGATGATTTGGAAAATTCAAATAAGACTTATCTTGAATCTTTGACTGATATGACCAAATTAAAAGATGATTTTTCAGATAAAATAAATAAGTTAGAAGAAAAGTTGTATCGAAGAAACCAATCTGAAAAAACAATTTTTATGAATAAACCAAGGAGTGAAGAACTTTTAAAAGAAAAATGGGGACTTGGTTTTGAAATCCACATTGTTTAAACAATGCGATTGAAAAATCCCCTACTTTATATAAATACGATTATCTAACTCTTGCTAAGTATGTTCCTCAATTTAAAATTGATTGGATGAATGAGAAGCAAGTGTTAGAAATCGAAAATGAGAAAAGAACGAATAATAAAAAGAAGGAAATTCCTTTTGTTTATACGAGCGAAATGCAAAATATTTTCCTGACAAATTAAGAAGAGGCAGAAAAGTTTTAAATGATATATCTCCTGTTAAATCTTCAATGTTTGATGATTTTGTTGATCCTTATGCTCCTAATTCTGATAAGGAAAGTATTTCTCTAATCATTTATGATTTTAAGAAATATACTCCTCCATTAGTATTAGAAAGCAAAATCATCGATCTTGAAGATAAGATAGAAGATCAAAATATTTTAAAGGAAATTGAATATGATATTATTTTTTTTTCATGACTTCTAGTCTTGAAGAAAATCTATTTTCTCAAAAACAAGATTCAGTTTCTAGCCTTTCTTCTGATTGTCATGTAAACAAAATGGAAGTTTCCAATTTTAAAATCTCTTCTCAAAATAATTCTGACTTCGAGGAAAATTCAGATTTATTGTCTGATCAGATTGGTTGCTTAGGTAAAATTATTTCTTCTGATTTAAATATTAAGTCTAAAATTCTTGATGATTCTTTTACGCTAAATGATCAGTATTATAAACCTAAATGTAAAAGAAGACGGTCAAAGAAGTCGAAGAAACAAGATACATTTCTTTCTGACAGTTCTAATTCTTCCAATTTAATTCTTTCAGATAGGACTTTGAGAAAGTCATCGAAGCAGATTTGGAGAGCGAAGCGGACATCTACTGATTCTATGTCTGATGAGGATAAATGTGTAGACAGACTTTATAAAAGTGATTCATTTGCTACATGTAATAAAATTTCAAAATATTCAATAAAGCAAATGATTCGAATTTCAAAACATGTCTCATGTTCTTCCTCTGATTCTAGTTCAGATGATTATGCTTTGTATTCATCTGATGGTTGTGCTTATTATTCTGATGATATTTCTCGTGCTTTAACTGTTAAATCTTACAATTATTTCCCCATAATAACTGCAACTAACAAACACGGGCCCAAGTTCAAGTGGGTACCAAAATCTCAATCTGATTTAAAGTTGCAGGCACCTCATGTCAATGGGGAGTAAGAGAAATATGGCTTTTGAACACAGCAGTTCAAAACCCGGATTTCAATGTCAAGACTATGGTTCTTGAGTAAATCAGCTCAAGACCCAGACTTCATTGTCAACATATTGGCTTCTAAGTACTTCAGCTTAGAACACGTGCTTCACAGACTATGACTTCTAGACATGTCAGTCTAGAACTCGTTCTTCAATATAGTTAAGCTTTTGACTAATGAGAAACTGTGAGTACACCTTCTTAATTCCGCTGCATATATATCTGATTATGATGTTGTTCCAGTTTTCTCAAATGCTTTTAAAAAAAAGTCTGAGCAATCTTATTCAAACTCCTGAATTTGTTCAACCCAATTTTTTCAAATGAGACACATATTTTGTATACATTGTGTGAAAGATAATATTATTGAATTATATTTTGTTTCAACTAAATATAAACTTGCCGATCAAATATTTCTATTTTTAAAATTCTCGGCATGTTGTTTTAAAAGTTTAAATCTTTACAAATTTTATTCTATAAAGTAAAAGTTTTACAATTTTCTTTCTTTTGAATAAAATGTGTGTCTAGGATAAATTTTCAAGTTGATTTGTTTATATTGAAGTTCTTATATGTTCAAATTTCAGCTCTAACAAAAGTCGAAAAGTCAGGAACATGTTTGTAACTTTTGATTTTGCTTTAAAAGTTGTGTGATTCGGAATATTTATAGTTTACAATGCTTAGAAAACCTAAAAAGTCGAAATTTTGGATCGTAATAAAAATATGGGCTAAGCACTTAGACGTAAAACCTTGTGTTTGAGATGATTATTAAATTCTTATAAATCAGAAATCTCTAAGTTTAAAAGTTTATACCTGTGATCATTCTAGTTTGGGAAAGTAAGTTCTGTGGGATGCTTGTCATCTGGTCCCCTAAGGTCATTTGATTTGGGAGTGATCGAACCCAAATCCTTCTATAGGATCAGATCGAAAGTCATGTTCTACTGGTATGAATGGGTTTAGGATGTGTCGATGTAGCCTTTCTGATCTGGGAAAGTAAGTTCCAAGGGGTGTTTGACACCTAGTCCCCTAAGGCCATCTGGTCTGGGAGTGACTGACCCAAATCCTACAATAGGGTCAGATAGAAAGTTACGTTTACGGCATGTTATTTACTTAATAAACTTGTTGATTCAAAAGATGCCAATGTGCACAAGCTTAAAAGATGCCAAAGAGCACACTCATGTAAAGATGCCATAGTGCATAATGCTAAAAGATGCCAATGAGCACACATCTCATGATACTTGGTTATATATTTCTGAGTTGCAATAAACCTGTAAATTTGTGAAAGTCTGAATTTTTGATGGCTTAGTGTGATTACATGCAAAGTTCTCTATTATATTTTTAGAATTGCATTTTCTTGAAGCTATTTGAAGTTCACATGCGAGCACACTGAATAGATTGATGAAAGTTTTTGAAACTGAACATGTCTTAACTTGATATGCAATGAAACTTGTTTTTGTATCCAAAAGCATATATTTGATTTCATCTGATGGATTTTATTGTGATATTTTACTAAGTAGAAGTTTATTTGTTTCTGTTTAAATTTTTATATATTTAGTCGTTTCAAAATACATATTCAGTATATTTTTTCTTTCTACATTGATGTTTCAATCATTGTGTTCTCATTTATATCTTAAAAGATTTGAGCATTATTCAAGGGGGAGTGAAAAAGGAGAATTTTTCTTAATGATCATATCTGTTTTTGAGGGCGAGTATCTGATTCTCTATATGAATGCTAACTTGAATTGTCAAATTTAGTGCATTTGTGTAAGAGGGTCAAAGAGCTAATCAGGTAAAAAATTTCTGACTCTAAGTCAGATTTGCGTCACCAGTTGGTAGAGCAAAGCTTAATTTGCGCCAACAGCTTCTAGCGCAAAGCATGTTTTGCATTTCCTGCATGTCGCACAAATCTCACTTTGCGCTTCCTTCTATTAGCGCAAACTTAACTTTGCGCCACCAACTTATAGCGCAAACGTTTCCTCTTTTCTCCGTTTCTTTGATTTTGCAGGTCTTAAGTTGTCTCGTCTCCAACATATGCATGACCAAGTTGATTCAGATCATCAAGGTCATGAGGGCGAGAAGTTAAAAGAAGTTAAGGAGATGATAAAGAGACAAAGAGTTAAATTGTTAATCTGCTGATCAATATTCTGCAAGATTCTACTGCTCAAGATTCTATTTTCTCAGTTATACTACATCTTTTGTTGTTCATGCTCCGATCACCACAGTTCATTCAAGGTCATTTAAAAGAGGTGTGTCGTCTAGAGCACAAGCTGATGAATCAACTGTTCGTTCAAGTTCATTCCAATCTGGTCCAGTCTTGTCAAGGCAGGAAAGATAACTCAAACTGAAAAATGCTGAGAAGAAATTTGTTTTAAAAGTCAGTAAGCTTCGCAAAGTTGCTTAGTTGGTCCATGCTGATTTAGAAGATGGTTTTTGAAGACCAAAGCGCCAATGATTACTAAGGGGGAGATTGTTAGGTCTGATTTTATAGTAATCATTGTATTTATAGGCTTGGTCAAATACTGTGTTTAGTGTCTAATATTGTGTTGTATTGACCAAGGGTATTCAAGTCTCTTTGGTCTTGGTTGTTTGTAAGACATTCTCGCACACATTCAATATCATACTACTTTGCGCCTCATTGTCTCTCTCTACTTTCTGTCTCTAAGATTTAGTGATCTAGGACTATCACAAGTACACAGAGATGGGTTAGTAGAACCAAATATGATGTCATCGACATATATTTGTGTAATATCCCAAATTTTGAATTATAAGTATTTTTGGCCTATTAATGTTATATTTGAAAGTCTTTGTAAATTATTTATGTTTTTAATTACGTTTGGTGGCCAATATATGAATCAAAGGAACTTGGAAGATTGCAATTGCCAAGTTCAAAACTAGAGGGGACTTAGATGTAAAATTCATTATTAAAACCCCCAATTGAGAAGGTCTAGAGCATTATTTTCATCAGCCTTCTTCTTCCATTCTAGCTTATGACGAAGGAGTTAGAGAGAGAGAGATCAAAGGTGCTTTGATTGTGAGATTTCACACTTGCATGTGAGATTTGAAGCCATTTTTGTGTGTTTTAACCTTGATTTCACCAAGTTCAAGCTTTATTTTGAGGAATTTCAACCAAGTCAGACCTTGGTGCTCATATCCAATAAGTTTTAAGCTTTATTTATACTCCATTTCAGTGTTTGATGATAGCTATAAAGACCCAATGATGTGTTGCTTGAATTTACGGGACAAATGGGTCAAGATTGTGGTTATTTGAGTTTGATAACCTAAGATTATGATATGATGATGTTTGAGACCTGTTTTAAACTTGTTTTAATCTGTATATAATTTACTTAGAGGTTGCAATTGAGTTTAGGTCGAATTGGTGACCCATTGGATGAGTTTTAGTCAAGAAAACTCGAAAGGATGCTGTCAGAAAATTTCAGCACTTGCTGGGCTGCCTTAATAAATTCGTATAAAATCAACCGTTTATCGGATTTAAGTGTTCTATACGTCGTTGGAAATCTTGGAACATCCACTTTAGTTCATATTTGAAACACTGGAACTAATTCCAACATTAAGCTTGTCAGAAAGTCGAAACACAGTGGGTATGTCAGTTTCGGGTGTGAATTTTGGCAAATGTAAAATAAGATTATTTTCAAGTAATTGACCTTAAGATTTCTTGAGGTGTTTTGGGGTTCAATAGTAGCTTATTAAGTATGTTTTTTTAAGCCTCATAAGTCATCTAGCATTAAGGTCAAAATGTTTTTAGGATTGAGAATCTCGTTAAGTTATTTAAAGTAGTTTCGTTTAACCTTTGTAATAGGTATGGGCATCAAGTGAAGTTGTGGTTTGGTTGTGATCCTCATCACAATATCCAGGTGAGTGTACCCCGCGGATACCCTAAACTTGTTGATTTAATGCTTTGAAAGTCATCATATGTGAAATTGTTGATGAGTTATGTGGATGTAGTTAACTTATAGATTACTATGAAATCAATGATGGATCTTTTATGAAAATCTTGTTGATAGGAGTTTGCATAACGATTTTAAAGATGAAATGTACTCATGGAATTATTTTGAGATTTAATGGTGTATTATATACATTTCTTGTTATTGAATTATGGTCCGGACCCAAGATTAGATAATTGCACATCCGGTTATGAGATGTGTGTGGTTTTGGAGGCTGTGTCAGATCTAACCACATAACATGGATAGGTTTTTTGAGATGGATGTTGCAATTGGAGTTGAATGATAAGTACCCATTATGACCGTGCGGTTCAATAGGCTGACGAGTCTCGAACCAAGCGCAGTCACGAGTGGACTTGCGGGAAAGAGATCATTGACTCCCGGAAACCGTTGTATGGTGAGAGTTTTGTGATCCCCCACCTTGACGGGAGATGTGAACGGTTCCCCCATGTGGATGTCGTTGACCGTGGTTGGCCACTGTGGAAAAATACGGACGTTCAATGGACTTGCCTTCACGTCTTACGTGTTTTATATGTGATATCATTGATTTTGTAATCTAGTTAACTATGGAACATTGATGACTGGTGTTTGTTGAATTAAATGCTTTTGGTGCACTCACTAGCGTTATGCTAATTGAACAAGTAAAATGTTTTGTATCCGCAGGAAACACTTAGTAGATACCTGAACCGGCGAGGTGGGTAGAAGGCTTGGGATAGCATCTTTTGGGACACCCGCGGTATGACATGTTTGGCAATGCTTCTAAGGTTTAGTTTATTTGTTTAGAAATGGTCGTGAACCGAATTATGTAACACCGGTATTTCGTACAATTTAACTGATGTGATGTAAAGGTTCCTTTTGTACATTTTGGATATGTAAATATATATATGTGGAACCTCATTAATACTTTCATGAAATAGCTTCCGCTTTGATATGATATAATTTTATATTATTTTCAAAAGTTTAAATTTATTCAGAAAATTAAGGGTGTTACAAGTTGGTATCAGAGCCTAGGTTTGAGGGAATCAAGCACAATAATCAGTGTTTGGTCTCAAACCAAGGTCGACCATGGTTTAAAATGCCAAAGATGTCGGGTGGTTAGTTTGAGTTAAGTTGAGAGTAATTTGAGAGTTAGACGTTTATCTATTTTTGTTATTCCAACTCTTTGTTAGGTTTGTATAATATGTTATATGTTGTTGTCTTCTTGTGTGTAGTAGACAAGAGATAAAGAATGGAAGCCAACAATGATGACAACTTCCATCTAGTTCCACCTGGAGGTGATGAAATTCCTCCAGAAAACTCCCAACCATCTCAGCATCATCCCGACAATCCACCTGATCAGTCGTCCCTCATAGCTCAACTGTTGGCCCGAATTCAAGAATTAGAGGGCCAGGTTAAGAAAAGTTCTGAGCCACATAAATCCCCAACCCAAGGAGGATCGAGTGAGGCCTCCGTTTCCAAGAAACCTACCATTTCGTATAAGATTTTCCTAAGTTGTGCGCCTCCAAAATTCGAGGGTAGTGACGATCCAATTATAACCTTTAGTTGGATACGAGAAATGGAGCAAACATTTACCTCATGTGACTGTGATGAGGAACACAAAGTTCCTTATGCGGAAAGACAGTTAAAAGGGAGAGCCCTTATATGGTGGAATTCAATCAAAGCAGCAATGCCTAAAGGCAAAGCTGATAAGTTGGGATGGGAAGCTTTTCTAGAATACTTCCGGAAAGAGTTCTGTACAGAAAGGGAGCTAGATAGGATTGAAAGAGAGTTTCTGAATATGAAGCTTGGAGACCTGTCCATGGATGAGCATGTGAAAAAATTTATTGAGAAACTCAGCTTTGTTACCACTTGGGTTCCGAATGAAAAGACGAAGGTCAAGCGTTTTGTTGAGACCCTTCCCCCGGAATACAAAGTTCATGTAAGGGATTGCCCCACCTTACTCCAAGCCACTCAGAGAGCTAAATTCCTTTACGACGATCTCGAGGCTTCGAAGCAAGCGAAGAGGCTGTTGGGCGAAAAGAGGAAAGTTGAATCTGCCAGTAACCAACCTAGAAAGAAAGGTTACTCGTCGTTCTCATCCAAATCTAAGGGTGAAAGTTCAAACTTTAAATGGTGCAAGTTATGTAAATCTCGTCACGAAGGAGATTGCAACAAACACACTAGAGCCTGCCATCGTTGTGCTAAGCTAGGACACGTTGCGTCAGACTGTCAATTCAAGGAAAATGTATGTTTCATCTGACACAAACCGGATCACAAAATTTTGATTGTCCTCAGCGCAAGGAGGGAGTAACTGGAGGTTCATCTTCGGTAAACAAGAATCCACAAAAAGCCAAAGGACGAGCCTTTCGAATGACCGCTGAAGAGGCTCGGGATGCGGGTGATGTCGTTTCAAGTACGTTCCTAATAAATTCCAACCCCGCCTATGTGTTATTTGATTCTGGCGCAAATCAATCATTTATATCTTATGAGTATTGCAAAATCTTAAATCTGTCTCGTAAAAAGCTTGTTCAACCCGTTGATGTTGAAATCGCCGATGGCAAGATTATCTCCGTGATCGCCTTTTGTGATGATTGTCTTTTCGATATCGATGGAAATTCTTTTCCTATTCGTCTCCTCCCGGTAGACATATCTTCTTTCGATGTGATTATAGGCATGAACTGGCTTAGTTCTAATCAAGTCGAGATCATTTGTTCCACAAAGTTAGTTCGCATACCGTTGTCTAATGGGTCTTATGTCGTAGCTCGTGGTGAGAGGCGTAGGAAAGGGTTAGAAATCATTTCTGTTATGAAGGCGCGTAGATGTCTAATAAAGGGATGCGATTCCTTCTTGGCGTACGTCTTGGACTTCAAGAAAGATAAGTTTTCTGTAGAAAATGTGAAAGTTGTTAAGGAATTCGCTGATGTTTTTCCAGACGAGCTTCCATGTTTGCCTCCTACCCGTGAAGTTGAGTTTCAGATTGATCTTATTCCTGGAGCAACCCCTGTTGCAAAGGCTCCTTATCGATTAGCTCCGTCCGAGATCCGGGAAATTATGACACAAATCCAAGAACTCCTCGATAAAGGATTTGTGAGACCGAGTTCCTCACCCTGGGGAGCCCCGGTATTATTTGTCAAAAAGAAAGATGGCTCGCTCCGTATGTGCATTGATTATCGGGAGCTGAATAAACGAACCATCAAGAACAAATACCCCCTCCCAAGGATCGATGATTTATTCGATCAACTCCAAGGCGCCAGCTATTTCTTGAAGATTGATCTTCGATTTGGTTATCATCAGGTTCGAGTCAAAGAGCCTGATGTTCCTAAAACTGCTTTTAGAACCCGATATGGACACTATGAGTTTTTGGTAATGCCTTTCGTCTTAACAAATGCGCCCACGGTGTTCATGGATCCCATGAATCGGGTATGTCGTCCTTATTTGGATAAATCTGTTATTGTATTCATTGACGACATCTTGGTTTATTCTAAAACCGATAAAGAGCATGAGATTCATCTTCGTGAAGTTCTTGAAATTCTCCGGCGCGAAAAGCTTTTTGCAAAATTCTCTAAATGTGAATTCTGGCTTCGAGAAGTTCAATTTCTCGGGCATGTTATCTGTGGCGACGGCGTAAAAGTTGATCCTTCTAAAATAGAAGCAGTGATGAAGTGGGAATCTCCTAAATCTCCGTCCAAAATCAAAAGTTTTTTGGGTCTTGCAGGTTACTACCGTCGTTTTATCCGCGATTTCTCTAAGATCGCCAAGCCGTTAACGAAATTAACCCGAAAAGACGTTCCCTTCTTACGGTAATAAAAGTCCGAGAACGCCTTTCAAACTTTGAAGAACCTGTTGTGTCAAGCGCCTGTCCTTTCTCTTCCTGATGGTTCACAAGACTTCGTTGTCTATAGTGACGTTTCGCGTTCAGGTCTGGGTTGTGTTCTAATGCAACGAGACAAGGTTATCGCTTATGCCTCGCGGAACTGAAACCTCACAAAAAGAATTATCCAACCCACGACTTGGAAATGGCAGCAGTAATCTTTGCTTTAAAGCTTTGGTGGCATTACCTTTATGGTACCCGTTGCATAATCTTTACTGACCACTAGAGCTTACAGTATGTCTTTGACCAGAAAGAGCTAAACATGAGACAACGCCGTTGACTCGAGTTAGTTAAAGATTATGATTGTGAAATTCGTTATCATCCGGGAAAGGCGAATGTTGTAGCTGATGCCTTAAGTCGCAACATTTTGTCAAATCCGTCTTTATGCAAGTCTTTTCGACTCGAAGTTGTTTCGGATCTGATAAGTCAACTCAAGAACGCACAACAAGAGGCCTTGCAATATGTGAACCTAAAAAGTGAGTCGATGTTTAAACTCAAAGATCGTTGTGAAGATGACAGTCGCGGATTAAAAATCTTTATGGATCGTGTGTGGGTACCAAAATGTGGAAACAATCGTGAAGTAATTCTACAGGATGCTCACCGATCAAAGATGTCAATTATCCAGGTTGCACCAAAATATATCATGATTTGAAGCAGTTATATTGGTGGCCTGGGATGAAAGTTGATATTGCTGCCTATGTGGAGAGATGTCCTATTTGTGCCCAAATCAAAATAGAACATCAAAGACCGTATGGGAATCTCCAACCCTTGGAAATTCCAGAATGGAAATGGGATCATATAACCATGGACTTTGTCACCAAGTTACCCAGAACTTCCAAAGGTCATGATATGATCTGGGTAATAGTTGACCGGTTAACCAAAAGTGGACATTTTCTTGCCACCCGCGAGACTACTTCGATAGATCAACTAGCTAAGTTATATGTTGATGAGGTTGTGTCTAGACATGGAATCCCGCTATCCATCGTCTCAGACAGAGATTCCCGTTTTACCTCAAATTTCTGGAAAAGTCTTCAAAGAGAGTTGGGTACCCGTGTCCACCTATGTACAACATACCACCCTCAGAATGATGGTCAGTCCGAGAAGACCATTCAAACGTTGGAGGATATGATCCGATCTTGTGTTTTAGAATTCGGTGGATCTTGGGATTATCACTTGTCGTTGATTGAGTTCGCATACAATAACTCTTATCATTCAAGCATCGACATGCCTCCTTATGAAATGCTTTATGGTAGGCGGTGTCGAACACCTACCTGTTGGCTTGAACCTGGCGAAAAACAATTTGCGGGTCCAGAAATTGTGCAAATAACAACAAATAAAGTCAAAATTTCCTTTGAAAAGCTTAAAGCTGCTCGTGATCGTCAAAAGATGTATGCAGACAAGAAGAGGAAACCTGTAACTTTTGAAGTAGGTGATCATATAATGCTTAAAGTGTCAACTTGGAAGCGTATAATCCGTTTTGGCAAACAAGGCAAGTTAAACCCAAGATACATTGGTCCATTCAAAATCCTAAGGCGGGTCAACGAACAAGCCTATGAACTAGAGTTACCCCCGGAGTTGGAAGGCATTCATAATACCTTCCATGTTTGTAACTTCAAGAAGACAAAAGTGGAAGATGATCAAGTTCTTCCCGTTAGCGAATTACGAGTTGATCCAAAGAAGAGACTTGTTGAAGAACCGGTTGCCATTCTAGAGAAGAAAACCAAAAAACTACGAAAACGCCAAATTCCGTTAGTATTAGTTCAATGGAAGCACAGTCAAGGTCCAAACTTGACTTGGGAAACAGAAGAAGATATGAGGAACCGTAATCCTCAATTTTTTAGTTGAATCGATTCCAAGGACGGAATCTATGTAAGGAGGGAGGAATTGTAATTTCCCAAATTTTGAATTATAAGTATTTTTGGCCTATTAATGTTATATTTGAAAGTCTTTGTAAATTATTTATGTTTTTAATTACGTTTGGTGGCCAATATATGAATCAAAGGAACTTGGAAGACTGCAATTGCCAAGTTCAAAACTAGAGGGGGCTTAGATGTAAAATTCATTATTAAAACCCCCAATTGAGAAGGTCTAGAGCATTCTTTTCATCAGCCTTCTTCTTCCATTCTAACTTATAACGAAGGAATTAGAGAGAGAGAGATCAAAGGTGCTTTGATTGTGAGATTTCACACTTGCATGTGAGATTTGAAGCCATTTTTGTGTGTTTTAACCTTGATTTCACCAAGTTCAAGATTTATTTTGAGGAATTTCAACCAAGTCAGACCTTGGTGATCATATCCAGTAAGTTTTAAGCTTTATTTATACTTCATTTCAGTGTTTTATGATAGCTATAAAGACCCAATGATATGTTGCTTGAATTTACGGGTCAAATGGGTCAAGATTGTGGTGATTTAAGTTTGATAACCTAAGATTATGATATGATGATGTTTGAGACCTGTTTTAAACTTGTTTTAATCTGTATATAATTTACTTAGAGGTTGCAATTGAGTTTAGGTCGAATTGGTGACCCATTGGATGAGTTTTAGTCAAGAAAACTCGAAAGGATGCTATCAGAAAATTTCAGCACTTGCTGGACTGCCTTAATAAATTCGTATAAAATCAACCGTTTATCAGATTTAAGTGTTCTATACGTCGTTGGAAATCTTGGAACATCCACTTTAGTTCATATTTGAAACACTGGAGCTAATTCCAACATTAAGCTTATCAAAAAGTCGAAACACAGTGGGTATGTCAGTTTCGGGTGTGAATTTTGGCAAATGTAAAATAAGATTATTTTCAAGTAATTGACCTTAAGATTTCTTGAGGTGTTTTGGGGTTCAATAGTAGCTTATTAAGTATGTTTTTTTAAGCCTCATAAGTCATCTAGCTTTAAGGTCAAAATGTTTTTAGGATTGAGAATCTCGTTAAGTTATTTAAAGTAGTTTCGTTTAACCTTTGTAATAGGTATGGGCATCAAGTGAAGTTGTGGTTTGGTTGTGATCCTCATCACAACATACAGGTAGGTGTACCCTGCGGATACCCTAAACTTGTTGATTTAAAGCTTTGAAAGTCATCATATGTGAAATTGTTGATGAGTTATGTGGATGTAGTTAACTTATAGATTACTATGAAATCATAGATGGATCTTTTATGAAAATCTTGTTGATAGGAGTTTGCATAAAGATTTTAAAGATGAAATGTACTCATGGAATTATTTTGAGATTTAATGGTGTATTATATACATTTCTTATTATTGAATTATGGTCCGGACCCAAGATTAGATAATTGCACATCCGGTTATGAGATGTGTGTGGTTTTAGAGGCTGTGTCAGATCTAACCACATAACATGGATAGGTTATTTGAGATGGATGTTTCAATTGGAGTTGAATGATAAGTACCCATTATGATCGTGCGGTTCAATAGGCTGACGAGTCTCCAACCAAACGCAGTCACGAGTGGACTTGCGGGAAAGAGATCATTGACTCCCGGAAACCGTTGTATGGTGAGAGCTTTGTGCTCCCCCACCTTGACGGGAGATGTGAACGGTTCCCCCATGTGTATGTCGTTGACCGTGGTTGGCCACTGTGGAAAAATACGGACGTTCAATGGACTTGCCTTCACAACTTACGTGTTTTATATGTGATATCATTGATTTTGTAATCTAGTTAACTATGGAACATTGATGACTGGTGTTTGTTGAATTAAATGCTTTTGGTGCACTCACTAGCGTTATGCTAATTGAACAAGTAAAATGTTTTGTATCCGCAGGAAACACTTTGTAGATACCTGAACCGGTGAGGTGGGTAGAAGGCTTGGGATAGCATCTTTTGGGACACCCGCGGTATGACATGTTTAGCAATGCTTCTAAGGTTTAGTTTATTTGTTTAGAAATGGTCGTGAACCGAATTATGTAACACCGGTATTTCGTACAATTTAACTGATGTGATGTAAAGGTTCCTTTTGTACATTTTGGATATGTAAATATATATGTGGAACCTCATTAATACTTTCATGAAATAGCTTCCGCTTTGATATGATATAATTTTATATTATTTTCAAAAGTTTAAATTTATTCAGAAAATTAAGGGTGTTACAATTTGTACAAGAATAATATGACCTTTTATCTTTTTGAAAAATAATGTATTATCAATTTTGCCACGTTCAAAATTTTCAGAGATAAGAAAAGATGAGAGAGTGTCATACCAAGCACGAGGGGCTTGTTTTAGACCATAGAGAGCCTTATCCAATTTATAAACATAATTTGGATACTTATGGTCATAGAACCCTGGAGGTTGTTCCACATAGACTTCTTCATTCACCTTTCCATTTAGGAACGCTGATTTTACATCCATTTGATACACAATGAAGTCTTTGTAAACTGCATAAGCTAAGAATAGTTGAATTACTTCGAGCCTAGCCACAGGGGCATAGGTTTCATCATAGTCTATGCCTTCCTCTTGTCTGTATCCCTAAGCAACAAGTCGGGCCTTGTTGCGGGTTACAGTCCCATGTTCATCTAACTTGTTTCTAAACACCCATTTGGTGCCTATAACAGTTTTATCAGATGGTCTAGGAACGAGATTCCAAACTTTGTTGCGAGAGAACTCAGTCAGCTCTTCTTACATAGCGCTGACCCAGTTTGGATCTCTGAGGGCATCATCAGCCTTCTTTGGCTCTATTAAAGAAATAAAGTTGAAAAAGAGACAAATATTACCTGAACTTCGTCGTGTCTCAATACCTGCATCGGGATCACCAAGAATTTGATCTATAGGGTGATCTCTGGTCCATCGCTGAGCAGGAGCATGATCGCTCATTTCAGAGGTTGGATAAACAATGGGAATGTTCACCATTGAAGAAGCTTGAGGTTCATCAGCGATTAGCTGTTGAGTGTCAGACAAACCATTGTTTTCTGAGAGGTGTTCAGACGAAGATGGATCTGATGGAAGTAAGGTGTTTAGAGGCTATGCTGAGATCCATGAGTTGGATTCAGCATTAGGAGGTATGATGTTTGTATCATCATCAGCAGCTGGAGGATTTGAATGCTGATGGTTTGAGAAGAAAGGTTTTGTTTCTCTGTAATGAGAAAACATCCAATCATTTAACTCTTCATTATCAGCGATTGGTTTAGAGTTCGCTGAGCGAGTTTCATCAAAAGTGACATGAATTGTTTCTTCCACAGATTGTCTTCTCTTGTTGAAAACTCTGTAGGCTTTGGAGATGGAGGAATATCCTAGAAATATTCCATCATCAGCTTTTGGGTCGAACTTTCCAAGCTGATCTTTGTTGTTTAAAATAAAGCACTGACAACCAAAGATATGAAGAAAGCTGATAGAAGGCTTTCTTCCATGAAAAAGTTCATAAGCTGTCTTTCCAAATCGCTTTACTATCAGCAATCTGTTTTGAGTAAAACATGCAGTGTTTACAGCTTCAGCCCAAAATTGAGTAGGGAGGTGAGAATTGCTGAGCATTGATCTAGCAGCTTCAATGATCGTTCTGTTTCTTCTTTCAGCGACTCCGTTTTGCTGAGGTGAAGTTATGAGAAATTCCTTTATTCTCAAAGAAATTGTTCAGGGAACTGTTTTTGAATTCAGTTCCATGATCACTTCTTATGGAACGAACAGTAAGATTATTCAACACTTCCATCTTTTTAACAAAATATATTAGTTCTTCTGGAGTATCACTCTTGCAGCGAAGAAAGAAAACCCAGGTGTGGCGAGAGTATTCATCTACAATGACAAACGTATATTTCTTTCCAGCTATTGATTGGATATTGACAGGGACAAACAAATCCATATGTAAGAGCTGAAGAGGACTTGTCACTGAGGAAACTTGTTTAGAGTTGAAACTAGCTTTTGTCTGTTTTCCTTTTTCACATGCTGAGCAGAGAGATTCTTTAGCATATGAGTGCTGAGGAAGACCGGAAACTAGTTCCTTAGAAGATAGATAATTCATGGTTTTGAAATTTAGATGAGAGAGCCTTCTGTGCCATAGCCAGTTGACATCAGAAGAGACTTTAGAGAGAAAACATACGGTTTCAGTGCTAGTAGAGTCCATATCTATTACATATACATTTTCTCTACGATACCCACTAAGAGCAAGTTTTCCTTTCTCATTCACCAGTGAACATGCTTTCTTGGAAAAGCGAACTTCATAGTCTTTATCACATAGCTGACTGATGCTCAGAAGATTGTGCTTCAGTCCATCTACATAAGCGACTCTTCTGAAGGTAGTTGTCCCATTGTTGAGGACACCAATACCTCGGGTATATCCCTTTCCATTTCCACCAAAGGTGACAGAGGGACCTTTCTCTTCCATGTATTCAGTGAGCAGGTCTTTTTGTCCAGTCATATGAGGAGAACATCCACTATCAAGATACCAGATGCCCTTTGATCCCTGCAAACATAAGGAAGATTAAGCTTTGTTTGGTACCCACTTTTCAATGGGTCCTTTAGGGTTAGTGGAGATGGAAGGTTCAACAATCTTCACAGCAGATGAAGATTCAGCTTCAGTGGTAACCTTCACCTCGGTTAATTTCTTAACCTTAGTGGTATTCTTCACCTTGGTAGATTTTTTAGCTTTGGTGACCTTCTCAGCCTTGGAGGCATTCATCTTCACTTTAGCTGATTTATCAGCTTTAGTGGCAGTTGGACATTTGCTTGCAATATGGTCAGTAAATCCACAGTGATAGCATTTTCTATATTTGAAAGTGGTTTTCGTACCAGAAGTAGAAGGTTTTGAGAATTTAAGATGAGCGAGTCCAGCTCCAAGAATGCTTTTCTCATGAGATCTGGGAGGAATTTTTATTTCTTCAGATCTCTTAGGCTTAAGATCAATCTTTAGCATTGGAGGACAGAGATCAAAGATTTCTATCACAGAGCTAGACGATTGATTCGCTGAGGGTTTAGAAGGAACTTTCAGCTTTGCTTTCTTGGTAGCCTTCTTTATGCATACTTAGAGCCTTTGGAAAATGGATAGAATTAGAAGATGACGGAAAATGGATTTTCCTTTATATGCAGACTTAGAGCCTTTGGTTTTTCCTCAGGGATAGAATTAGAAGATGATGAAGGATAGAACTGATTATAAGAAGTGTCTGAGATAGAAGTGACAAACGTTCCAAACTTAAGCATGGAACTTTCTTCTTTTGGCTCATCCTGTGGTTTCCAAAAACCAAGAATGGTTTTATCACCAGCAAGAGTTTGAGCGTTTATTATCTCAGTGATCTTTGTTGAGGAATTACACCATTTTTCAACAATAGCCTTTTCTGCTTTTAGAGCAGCGATGGCTTGTTCGTGTTCTATGCTGATGATTTTATTTACAACAACTTGATCTTTCAAACTTTCCTCTAAAAGAGTCAGTTCTCTGATCTTTTCATGGCATTTTTCCAGCTGTTCAGTTAAATCATTGTTTTTTCTTTCAGCTAGAGATTTGTCGTTTAGAGCATTGTAAAGATCAATCATCAGCACATCAACTGCGCGACTTCTCTCTGATTCAAGTACAGAGGTATTAGTAGAGATATATACCTGATATGATATATAGCTCATAGAAGTTTCAGTTGGTTCTTCCACTTCTTCTTTAATCTCAGCCATGAGGCAGAGATTAGCGACTTCTTCATCAGAACTTGATTCTTCTGATTCAGCCCAGTCATGTTCTTCAGCAATGAGACCTTTACCTTTTCGCTTGTAGCTTTTCAGCTTTTGATATTTCTCTTTCAGCTTTAGGTACTTGTCATCGCTGGATCTTCTAGAGGTAGAAGGTTTGAAGACTTTCTTTGACCTGCACTCACTGGCAAAGTGTCCAATCTTTTCACAGTTAAAGCAAGTAGAAGTAGCCTTATCAACAGGGGTTGATTTTGGCTTGTCAGTGAGGGAGAGAGGCTTATTTCTTCGGAAATTGCTCTTTCTTGCAAATCTCTTAAAAGAGTTTGTCAAGAGTGCTAAGGATTCATCAAGCTCTGAAAGATTAGTCTCTGATAGATCCTCAGATTCAGAATCTAACTCAGTGATGGTGAGAGTAGATCGCTGAGATGGAATTATCTCTGAAGAGACTAAAGCAACAAGAGTGCTTTTGGAGTCTTTAGAATCTTTTATAATATTCTTCTTCAAAAGGTTTCATTGCTCATAGTTGAGCAATATTCCATACAAGGTGCTGAGAGAAAGAGAATTTAAGTCTTTTGTCAGCTTGAGACATATTGAATAACTGTCCCAGCATTCAGGAAGACATTCTAAGAATTTTGTTAGGACCTCAGAATTAGAATAGGTCCTGCCAACGGTTCTTAGATCAATGATTAAATAGTTAAACCGCTGATGAACATCAGAGAGAGATTCATTCTTACCAACGATGAAAATTTCATACGGTCTTACCAAGTTAATCTTTCGAGTCTCTTGGATTTCAGTGGTGACTTCATATTGAACACATATGGTGTCCCACATTTCTTTAGAAGTTTTAAGATGCATGAAGGAATGGAAAACTTCATCAAGCAGAGCCATAGAGGTAATGGTCTTTGCCCTTGTATCGATACCAACCTTCTTTTTGTCCTCATCACTCCATTATCTGATTTCCTTAGCAATCTAGCGTTCAGGAATAAATGGAGTGGTGGCAGTAGCTGGAATGACAACTATGATTTGGACAGGTTCATAGGGTCCGTTTGCTACGTACTCAGGTATAGTGGGATCTGCACCTTCAAGAAATAGCATCATTCGATTTTTCCAGAGAGAGAAGTTATCTCTGATAAATTGAGGAGGTTTAGAGAGTGAACCATTATCATAGTAGTTTGTGTTTGTGTTAAGTGCCATTTTAGAATAGCAAGGAAGAGAATAAAGCAAGATCTTGTTTATCAGATTAAAAAGTCTGCTCTGATACCACTTGTTGGTCCCGGAGGTGCTTAACAAGTTTGTAGAAGGGGGGTGTTGAATACAAACACATAATTTAAAGTTTAATAAAATGTTTATTGATAAATCAAACACAATTTACAAGTCTGTTGCGAGATTAAGTAGAACTCAATCTAAACAAACTTAAGAAAACACTAAGATGGTTGCACAAGAATATAGAGAATAGGGATTGAAGAATATACAAAACAAAGGTTTCTATATGATAGAAAGATGAAGGTTAGAGGTGAGCACCCTCTTCAGATTAAGAGGTAATCTTTCTATTTATACCCTATGCATTAAATGCATGGCAGGGCACTTTACACGTGCCCTTCATTGATTGGCTGAGAGAGTCTGACTTTGGGAGACATGCTTTCGGCCGTATCATGAACAGTATAGTTGACAGAGTTGTTGTACGAATTATGGTAGAGGTATGTCTGTTCTAACACATCGTACTGGTTGTGCAGGGAAAGACAAAAGAGACTTGAGGCATAAGCTAAGTGATCATCAAACGCTGAATATCTCTTCCTTCAGAGATATAAGAAGGTTCAGTTATCGCTGAAGCTTCTCCTCAGGTTTCTTAGCGTATGAGTAGAGTCGTCTTTGCTTCACTGATGTCCGCATCAGGTCACTAGTAGACTTGTCCTTGTTCAGCAGCTTCGTCTTCTATTCAGCTATGAACATGTGATGACGCGAAACTTGTCTTCAGGGATTACGTCAAATGTTTACATCAGAACTATCAGCGATAACTGAACAGACTCGGTCTGATCGATGATGGTGAAACACTAATACATATAAATGTTTACAAGAGAGACTATCAGCGATAACTGAACAGACTCAGTCTGATCGATGATGGTGAAACACTAATACATATTAAAACGTAATTTTCACTAAGTATAGAAGAGGGTCGTTATCAAATCACTGAGAGAGTTTGGATCAACAAGTACAACAGAGACCCTATCATACCACTATAGATCTTACACTCTACAGATTTTCCCTCTAGATCTGCATAGAGCTTAGATCTAGTGGCCATTGGGGTCTTCATTGATGAAGAGTTAGAGAGTTTGTATTTTTCAAGTATGTCAGAGACATATTTTGATTGATTTAAGAAAATACTCTCTGTAGTTTGCTTGACTTGTAATCCTAGGAAGAATGTGAGTTCTCCCATCATACTCATCTCAAACTCACTTTTCATCAAAGTTTCAAACCTTTTACAATATGATTCATTTGTAGACCCAAAAATAATGTCGTCTACATAGATCTGTACAAGCAGAATCTCACTTTTTCTCTTCTTATAAAATAAAGTGATATCAGTTGTACCTCTTTCGAAACCGTTTGCAAGAAGGAAGTTTGAAAGTTTGTCGTACCAGGCTCTGGGGCTTGCTTAAGTCTATACAGAGTATTGTCTAAGAAATATACATGATTCGGGTACTTAGAACTTTCAAACCCTGGTGGTTGTTGGACGTATACTTCTTCTTGAATTTTCCCATTCAGAAAGGCCAACTTTACATCCATTTGATAAACCATGAAACCTCTGTGGGCTGCGAAGGCAAGGAAAATCCTTATGGCTTCGAGCCTTGCCACAGGGGCAAAAAATTTCTTTGTAGTCGATCCCTTCTTCTTGGCAATATCCCTTTGCCACCAATCTTGCTTTGTTCCTGATCACCACCCCATCTTCATCCTTCTTGTTCCTAAAGACTCATTTGGTCCCTATTGCAGTTTTGCCTTTTGGCAGAGGCACTGGGGTCCATACTTCATTACGCTCAAACTACAGAAGCTCCTCTTGCATAACTACCATACAGTTAGGGTCTTCTAGGTCTTCAGAGATTTTCTTAGGCTTGATGATACTTACAAAATTTCTAAAGAAACAAAAATTGGCAGTAGCATAGCGAGTCTTTACTTTGTCAGAAGGTTCACCAATGATTTGGCTCTATGGGTTACTCTTAGTCCACTTGGTCATTCGAGGTAGGTGATCATTGGAACATTCCAATTGTACTTCGGGAGCATTTTCTTGATCTTGATCAACCTTTGTTGGAGTAAGTAGATCATTTATACTTCCCACAGGGCTCGATTGAGCTCTTTGAGTTGATGTAGAGATCTATGTGGTACCTTGAACAGAGTTCTGTGATTGCTCTGGTGTTGACACCTCAGATATTGTAGGAAGATGATCTTCTCCTTGGTTGAGCATAGAGCCTTGTTCGTTATTGGTCTCTGAGTGCTCCCCTCGACATTTGCACCTACAAATGTAGTGGAAGAGGGTGAAGTATTACTAGGATCAGTTAGGGAAGTATCTGTTTGGACCTCAGAGACTTCGGCTTCAGAGGCTCTGCGATCACTTTTAGAGGGTCCATCATCATTGAACATCTCTTCAAACAAATGGTGAAGTTCATTTGTTCTTGATGATTCACCAGAGTCCTCATTTTGAAGCTTGAGTCCTGAGCTGATTTGGTCAGAAGTCGTCTGAAAAGAGTCATCAAATGAAACATTAATACTTTCCAGTATATGTTTGGAATTCATCATAAAGACATTGTATGCTTTGGAGGTAGATGAATAGCCAACAAATTTAGCTTCATCTACTTTTGGACTAAACTTTCCAATGTGCTCTCAGTCGTTGAGCACGAAGCACCTGCAACCAAAGACATGGAAGTATTTGATATTTGGCTTCCTTTGGTGAAGTATATGGTATGGTGTTTTTGCATGCCTCTTCACTATCAATGATCTATTTTGAGTGAAGCATGCAGTTGAAATGGCTTCTGCCCAAAAAGAAATCAGCAACCCCGAAGTAGTGAGCATAGTTCTTGCGGCCTCCACCAGTGTTCTATTCTTTCGTTCAACTACACCGTTTTATTGTGGAGTTCTTGCAACTGAGAAGTTATGTGAAATGCCTTCTTTAGTAAGATAGGCTTCAATGGTTGAGTTCTTAAACTCAATGTTATTGTCACTTCGAATCCTCTGCACCCTGCACTCATAGAGAACTTGTATCTTCTTCAAAAGATTGATTAGTACCATAGGGACATCAGATTTCTTATGGACAAACTCTACCCAAGTGTATCTAGAGAACTCATCTACTAGCACAAGAATATGCTTATTTCCACTTAGGCTCTACACAGAAAAGGGACCACAGAGGTCAACATGCAGCATCTGCAGAGGCCTAGTGCATGATATGTCTGACTTGCTCTTATAGGCAACTCTTTTGAGTTTGCCCATTTCACAAGCAGAGCATAGATGATCTATGTCAAACTTTATACTTGGTAGACCACTTACCAAATCTAACTTTACAAGCTTGTCAAGAGTATGGAAATTTAAGTGACAGAACATGTTATGCCAGAGCCAAGCCTCCTCATTCTTTCTAGATACTAAACAAAGCTTTTCCTCTTTGTTGGTTGACTTGAAGTCCATGAGGAACAAATCACTCCTTCGTTTGGATCTCAGAAGCTCTATGCTTGTGTCTTCTTTCAACAGAGAGCAGTATTGGCGTTTAAACATTATATCGAGTCCATTATCACAAAGTTAGCTAACACTTAATAAATTGTGCTTAAGTCCATCCACATAAGCCACTTTGTTGACATTGATGTCCCCCTTAGCAATGAATCCATAGCCTTTTATTTTCCCCTTCTTATTGTCTCAAAGGTCACAGAGCTACCTCCATGTTTTTCATTATAGGAGGTGGGTAACCTTTTGTCGCCAGTCATATGCCTTGAGCACCCGGAGTCTAGGTACCAAATTGGCACATGCTACTTCTTCCGCGGACAGATCAAGGAGATTTAGGTACCCATTTCCAAATGGTTCCACCTTTGTTAGGAGTCGTTAGAGTTGCCTTAGCACTCTTGCTTTGTCTTTATCCTCTTTCACAGAGGTACTAGATTGTCCATTCTTACCCTTGAATTTGGCATTCTTGAGTTTGGGACTTTGGGGTGAGAAATAAGACAGGTTGGCCTAGAGAAATATTGGTTAAGAGCATGCATAAGATCGAAATATTTACAATGCGAGACTCCAGAAGCAAGTTTCTTGAATTTTTCATTAAAAATATCAAAGGAGGGTACACAACATTGTTTACAACAACTCTTTTTAGACATGGGTTTCTTTTTACATAAATCTTAATCTAATATAGGTCAAGTTTTTGCAAAATCTCATCGCGGATTGCTCTGTTGGTGTACTCTCCCTCTTTGGTTTTTCCTCCTTGTACTCACTGCCACAGAAGCATAAAATTTGTCAATTTTGGGCCATTTTCCTTTCTATTGCCAAGTGAGTTTCTCTTAAAAAGGTTTTGCAAATTTTGGATCTTTGGACTTTTGAGAGATCATAATCTTTTCCTTGTTTAGTTTTTCAAGCTCAAGAGAAGTCTTAACTTACAAGCACACATCCAGAAAATCAGGGTAAATAGGTATCCCTATAGATCTCCTTTTGGGAGCAACCATTCCATTAAGAATGCAAGAGGACAATTTATTTTCCTCTAGTGTACAAGTAACGATTTCTCGCTCCACATAGCTAGTCTCATTATCGATAGAGGATAACTCAGATTCTGATTCAGAGTCTGAATCAAGGAAATCTCTGATTCAGAGTCTGAATCAGAGTCTGAACTCAGATTTCTTGGTTTTCTAGATATGTATTTCTCTGTCCATCATTAGTGTTTTTTGAAACATTTATACTTTTTGAGAATACAAGGAACCACCTTAGGAACACTTAAACACTTCATCAAATCTTGCTGAAAGATTTCATGCACTGCAGAGGTTATATCAGGGTGATTTAGAAAATGGTTTCCATATGTTTTCTTCAAGTCGTTTTCAAAAAATATTTTAAACAACTTTTCTTCCATAGAAGCTAGCACAAACTCTGGTGCCTTAGAGGACAATTCCTTTTCAGGAATCATCATGCACACAAAGGCCATTTGAGTTTATGTACCTGTATGACCAAATCTGAATAGTCCTATCTGTTTTTGAGACATATATTTCATTGTAGTGGATTTCCTCTTTGCAGAGGTTGATGATGACATGTCGTTGTTTTCATACCACACACTAGTCATCACTAAAGGTTTCCACAAATGTAGTCCCTTAGAGGTTCTGCGCCTTTTAAATGTGGAAATAAGATTTGGAAGACCTGGTTTTAAAAAAATTCCTGGACAGAAGATGTTTGCCAAGGTTTTGTTTCTTTTATTTCTTGTATAGGGATCAATATCTGTTAGAACATATTTTATGTTCACTGATTTAGAAAACAGTGAGAACCTCTAAAGTGATTTTTCAGATTCATTAAGAGTTGGATGCAATTGCACTTCACAGAACAAGAAGAAGTAGAAGCAAAGGTTTTCATTTCATTAAATGCATTCGATACATTATGATTCCTTTTTGAATTAGTAGTAGGAATATTACAAGTATTCCTAACTACTTCCTTTCTTCTAGCTTGAAAGACATCCTTCTTTTCAAGTTGTCTCTTCTTGTTTAGAAACATCCTTTTCTCTTTATTGCTCACTGCACAAACAGGATTAGAATGGTTAATTTCTTGCCATTTTCCTTTTTGTTCAGGAGTAAACTTGATTGGTTTATAAGTGTAGAGTTGAGAAGTGATGGTTTTATTCTTTGCCTTCACTTTTAATTCTTTTTCAAGACCTAGAGAAGTTTTTGCTTGAAGACACATTTCTGCAAAGTCAGGACATATTGGTATTCTAGGTTTATTTTTCAAAACAGAAATAGGAATATTCAAAATTCCAGAACCAACAGTCTCTATCTTTTTATGAATTGCTTTCTTTGATCTGCAGAAAATCTGTTCATCTATCTCTGGATCAGATTCAGAATCAGAGTCAAGAAAGTCTCTTTCAGCCTTACCAGAGATAGCTACCTCTGATGGTTTCTCAATTTTCTTGGGTCTTGAGACTCTGATGATTCTTTTCATGCTCTCTCTCTTCTTCAAATCAGCTATAATATTTTCTTTTTTTATTCTTTTGATGTCATCCTCAAATGTAGTTCTGATGCATTCATCAGAGATTGGTGAATACAGAGGAGCATCTGGATTAAGTGAACTCTGAGGTTCATCTTCAGAAGTTCTTGTTTCAGAGGTACTTTGTTCAGATGTCTCTGATTCATTTTTGATAAATGCATCAAACATGAAAATCTCTTTGGGATCATTGCTCTGAGGTTTTGTGAAAAATACCTCTGAAGTTTCTTTTTCTATTTTTAAGATAGAATTTGGAAAGCTTTTTACTTCAGAGTATGGAACATTTTTAAAGTTCAACGCTCTTGTTTTTTATCCCTCTGAGGTTTTTATTCTCTTGAAATTGTTCGGAGTTGGACAATTAGAGCTCTGGACCTTTCCTATACAGAAAGTGGAAGAAAGTGAAGTTTCCTTCAATCCGGTGAATGGATCCAATTCACTGAATCCCAGCCCATGAGTATCCTTTTGAGAGTTTATCTTTATATGCACATCATGAGCATCAAGATAGCTTTTGATTTGAAGTTCTTTTCTTTCCAGAGATTGATGTAAGATTTCTCTTTCTTTTTGGAAAAAATTGGTTAAGGCAACAGAATTGTGTCTTTCATACTCAGAACTTTTTACTTCTTCTTCTTTAACTTTTAAAACTTTCTCAAGTTTTTTGAATTTTTCTGAAAAAGATTTTTCTTTATGTTTCTGAGCTTTTTCAAGTTCAGATTTTTCAACAAAAATATCTCTCTTTTCTGACTCAAGAAGATCTTTTTCCCTTTTGTAAAAACTAAGATATTTTGTCATTTGTTTTCTTTTTTCTTTTTCCTCAACAAGTTTTTGTTTTAAGATTTGAAATTCATCTGTTATCTTAATAACATCCAATTCAAGTTCACTGTCAGAGGTGGAAGGAGAGTTTACCTTTTCATAGTAGTCCTCTGATGACCCATCATTCTGATCATCTGTGAAAGCCATACCACAGAGATTGGTAGGTTCTTCCTCTCCATCGCTTGTTGAGTCTGATAGCCAGTCTTCCATCTCTGCTACAAGTACTCTTTCTTTGACATTGTATTTGTACTTGTTTTTGTAGTAGTCTTCATCTTTGATGAGTCTACCTCTGCAGTTTGCAAAGTAATGGCCTGGCTTTCCACATCTAAAACATCTTCCATCGTTTTGGTTTGATGGAAGAGCAGTGTCTGATTCTGTCTTTTGTGCTTGTGATTGTGGCTTGAAGTACCTCTGAGGTTGCGGATGCCTTGGCTGAAATGATTGTTGAGATCTTGATTGTTGAGTAGAATCATGATTGGTGAAATGAACGCCCTTTTGATCACTATGCAGAGTAGATCTGGGCTCTTATTGATAGTTAGCTTTCTTAAATCTCCTTTCTAGATTTCCTCTTCTTTCTTCATCATCTCTTCGACCTTCAAAAACTTTCTTGCCAAATTTCTTGTTAAATTGATGGGTGATTAATGCAAGCGATTTGGCAAAAGCATTGATATCATCATCTGAGTGTTCAACTTCTTCAGACACCAGAACCTTCTTGGTTTCTTTTAGATTCCCTCTTTAAACAGTTATTTGTTTCTGTATTTCTGCTTTCTTGTGATGTACCTTTTTGTTTTGACATGAGTGTAAGTGGTCCACCTAAAGAGGTTTTCGATTTTTCTTTAACAACTTCTTTTTCCTGTGCTACCAAGGTGCCATAAATGTCAGTCAATGACCATGATTCAAGATTTTGATTGGCTTGTATTGACATTGACAGTTGTGACCACTCTTCATTTAGACTCTTAAGGAAAAGAACATTATTTTCTTCTTTTGTCCTCATGACCCCAAATTTTCTGCATTTGTTGATGAGAATGTTAAACCTTGAGTATGTTTGGGTAAAGTTTCTTCGGGTAATGCATGAAAATCATGATATTCATTGATACATAGATTTCTCCTGTTCTTTTGAGTTTGTAGGCCACTTTCAAGTTGATTTAACAACTGATCCCATATCTCTTTTGCAGTTACACAAGAATCAAGTTCATGGAAGATATCATTGGGAATGGCCATTATAAGTAATCTAACAGCTTTTGAATCATTTTCCATCATATTAGTTTCTTCATCCGTAAAGTTTGAAGTTTTCTTTTCATAGTAGGCAGGGATATCAGCAGTATCTGCTGTTGCTGGAACTCTTGGTACCAACACCATTGGTTGGTGAGGTCCATCGTTCACTGATCTTAACAGATCCCTGCCCATGCCTTCTAATAAATTTACCATTCTTATCTTCCATTGGGGATATTCATCCCTTAGAAGTGTAGGAGGTTTGGTTAATGATCCAGCTGTATAAATGGCACTTATGCTTGAGTTTTGCCATTTTTGTGAAGAAAAGATGAAGATTTGAAGAACTGATGCTTTTCTATGAAGATATTCTATCAAATAATGTAACTGTGATTTACTTTCAAATCTGGAGCATAAGAAGTTTAATAAACCAGGATTTATATAAACATGCACATATATTAAAAGCTTGAATTAGTAAGAATTAAATCTATCCGGGTATGCAAATATGATCTTTCTTTGTTTTAGAAAACAAAGGAGGCTCTTATACCAATTGTTGGATCCCAGATTTAATCTTACAATAATAATGATATAAACAACAAGAGTAATAACAGCGGAAGCAATATAGTTTAATATCAAAAGCAGATTCAAATATCACAGTTCATATAAAAAGATAAGCAGTAAGAACAAGATCTTCTCAAGATATATTCAGTTGATTTTTCTAATACAAGATTTCAAAAAGCACACTTTTGTCAAAGGAGTGATGGTCCTATTTATAGGACCATAAAGTAAACAGTGTACTATTCTGACAAATAGAAGCATACTTGAACAGTGTCTTACCTAAAAGGTAAGCTCAAGACATGCTTGAACAGTAACCTACTCTATAAAGTAAATCTTATCACTAAGTGATTGGTTATCTGTTATGATACTTCAGGAAAATGTCTTCAGCGCCTTCTTCAGAGAGAATGTCTTCAGAGCTCTAATGTAGTCTTCAAAGCCTCTGATGAAGCCATCTCTGATGTCTTCTGCTGAAAGTGTTCCTCTGATATGTACTTCAGAGGCAGGTATGTCCTCTGAAGTCTTCGTCCTCTGGTCTTCGTCCTCTGAAGTGTTCGTCCTCTGAAGTAGGACTTAGATATTTTCAACACTTGAACAAATGAAGATTTGGAGCTAACAAGTGTTATGCGAGTTTGTCTTTTGCGCACATAACGTTTAGCGAGAAGTAGTGTGAATAGTGCTTTGCGAGTTTCTTGTGGTCTGCGAGTTCTGGACTTGTATTTTTTTTAAATATTTTTCTAGTGGTGATCTAATTTTGACTTTCAGTCAAATTTTCTAAATTGTTTGGGAACGATCATTCATTGAAGACTAATCATTTTATTCAAGATGTCTACAGTTTTGTCAGGGAGAGACTATGCAATCATGTACATGCCTGAGATACCAGCAATAGAGGTTGAAAGAGATAAACTGAAAAATCAGAATTCAGTCCTTCTAAAACAAATTCAGGAGCTTAAATCTAAATTGTCAAATTCTGATAAAACTTCTGATTGTGAAAAATGTACTAATACTGTTAAATCTGATTTTGCAGGTATCATCAGTGCAAAAGAGAAAGAGATTAAGGAGAAAGAGAAAATGATTGTTTAAAAAAAATACTATTCAGACTTGTGAAAAAGAAATCAAGATGAAAGAGAGAAAGATAGTAAATCTTCAAAGCCAACTGAAGACAACTGAACAAAAAGCATCAGAACTGCAAGATGAATCAGTTAAGCTTCAACACAAGTTTAAGGCTTTTGAAGATCAGATATCTGCACTGGAAGCCAAAAATGTTGATCTGATGAAAAGCTTCCAATCAGATAAAGACAGAGTTAATCTGGAGAAAATATCTGCTCAAAAGTTGTCTGATCTTTCCAAGAAAACTGACCAAGAGAAGAAGGAGCTTGAGCTTAGATGCCTTAAACTCTCAAAACAAGTATCCGAGTTTGAAAAGATTATTATAACTGAAAGGGATACTTTTGCCAAAGAGATAAAAGTTCTTGAAGATAAAACTGTTGAACTTCCCAAACAGATCTCTATTTTACAAGACTTACTTGAGAAAGAAAGAAAAGATTTTCAAAAAAGAAAAAGTCTTTTAAGATTGAAAAGAAGAAATCTGAAAAGAGAAATGTTGGGATCTTCAATGAAATTTCTGATAAAACCAAGAACTTGGAAAAATATTTTGAGCAAGAGCGTCAAATCTTAGAATCAGAAATATCTAAGCTCATGTCCAAGATATATGTTCTATCCTCAGACATTATTAAAGAACAGATGGCAAGAAATGATTTGAAACATAAGTTTGACACACTTTCTGATGAAAGAAATATTTTATCCAAAAAGATAAAGGACTTGGAAGCTGCAAACTTTGATTTGTCAGATAAAGTGTCAGCTGATGTGATTGATCAATCACCTATTGATAATTCAACAGAATCAGTCTATTCTTTCAAAACAGCTTCAAGTTCAATTCATGATAAAAAAAATTTCAAAAACAAAAGTGTCAAACCAAACATTGTCAAATCAAATCAGATCTGACCATCTAATCTATTTTATGACAAGTCTGTTGATAGTCCAGTGAGCTTTTATGTAAAATATCTTGTGAGGCCCAGTGATTTACTAGCATAAACACATACAAATTAACACAAAACACTTTGTTTATTAATCACAAGAATTACATCAAGTCATAGATCTATAGTGATTAACCTTTCAAGATAGATTGTGTTTGTGTGTGTACTCAATGTGTGCAACTATGTGTTTCTCTCAACTACCAATATTACACCTTCACTTTCACACACTTAATCTCTTGCTTACACAAGTCTTACTTGAAACAATACAAGGACTTGCTTATATATAGGTCAACATGACCAAGCAAAGTCAAACCATCTAAGCTCTCTTACAACACACACAAACAACTATTACAACAATTACAATAATGACCCTCATTTAATCTTGAATACAATTACAGTCTAACAATCTCCCCCTTTGGATTCAAGATTAAAAAAAAAATTTGGCAATAATCTTCAGGTCTTTATATCTTCAGAATTGACTTCAACTTCAAATCTTTTCTGACTTTGACATCTTGAAAACTTTGACCATTCTTCAAACTTGTCTCTCTCTTTGAATTAACTTTTGCATAAACTCTGACTTTCTCTTTGATAAGCTTTCTTTGACAAACTTTCTTTAATCTTTGACTTCAATCAACTGAAAACTTTATCTCCTCTGAAATCTTTAAAACTTCAATCTGATCTTGAACTTTGATTATTCTCCCCCTTTTTAATGATTTGTAAGAATCAAAATCATTAAAACACTTCAAGGTCAGATCCGTCATTGAATAAACTTCCCAACATCTGATAAGCACATTCTTCAAGAACTTTCATCTCCTCCTTTGGATAATAGACAATCTCCCCATATAGGAAAATCATTCTCACATCTGATCTGGATTGGCCTTTGATTCACGAACATATTCATTTGAATCTTTTCAAATTCAAACGAAATAAGAATGGCCAAAAATCATTTAAAATGCACACTTCTCAAATCAGAAAAACATTTTAAGATCGTGAAGTGGTTTGAACATTTTAAAACCATTTTTCACAAGTGAAAGTTGTTCTTCTTTCACAAGTGTTAGAGTATAAGGATTAGAATGTTATACTTGTGGATTGGAATCCTTAACTCCCTTTAGAATGAATATAGCAGTTAAAGTATTCTTGACTAGATATCCTCCCCCTTGATATCTGTAAAACATCAATCTTGTTAGACATATTATTATAAAAAAAAATATAGCAATATAATTTCTAAACTTCCTTTCAAATGAAAAACTTCCTGAAAAGATATAATCAAGAAAGCATCCTTCAGAAGAAAACATTTGATTACGGGTTTTGAACTGAATTGTCCAAAAGCCATAGTCACATAAAATATCCTGCAAGAAAAAGATTTTGGTAATCATTATAAAAATGATTCCGCTTTAGTCAAATAGCATATGATGAAATATCAAAAATATATGCAAATAAAGCACAAGATTAGAAAACTCCCCCTAGAATCATGAATTGGCGTTTAACATACCAAGTTTGCTAACTAAAAAGGTAAACCTCTTTTCATCCAACGGCTTGGTGAAAAGGTCATCCAACTGGTAGTCTGTAGTCACAAAGTGCATCTCGATATCGCCCTTTTCGACATGATCCTTTATAAAATGATAACGCACATCGATGTGTTTCGTCTTGGAATGCTGTACTGGATTAGTTGTTATCGCAATCGCACTCTTAGAATCACAGTAGATAGGGACTCGTTGGTAAGTATATCTGAAATCTTTTAACTGTGTTTTCATCCAGAGGACTTGTGAACAGCAGCTTGCGGCAGCTACGTATTCAGCCTCGGCGGTGGATGTAGAAACACAATTTTGTTTCTTAGATGTCCAGCTAACCAACTTATCACCTAAGAACTGACAAGAACCAGAGGTGCTCTTTCTATCCAGTTTGCAACCTACATGATCAGCATCAGTATAGGTAGTTAAATTAAAACACGAACCCTTAGGACACCAAAGGCCTAACTCAGTAGAACCTTTAAGATACCTAAGAATCCGTTTTACAGCGACCAGGTGTGATTCCTTTGGATTAGCTTGATATCTCGCACAGAAACATGTAGCAAACATAATATCCGGTCTACTCGCAGTTAAGTACAGCAGTGAACCAATCATGCTACGATACACTTTTTGATCTACTGATTTGCCAGAAAGATCTGCATCTAAAAGTGTGCCCGTTGCCATCGGTGTTTTCATCACTGAACTGTCACTCATGTTAAATTTCTTTAAAATATCTCGAATATATTTTGACTGATTGATGAAAATGCCTTCGGGTAACTGTTTCACTTGAAGACCAAGGAAAAAATTTAGTTCACCCATCATTGACATTTCAAAACGAGATTCCATGATTTTTGAAATTTTTTTACAAAACTTTGGATTTGTAGAACCGAAAATTATGTCATCTACATAAATCAGAATCAGAATCATATCATCACCTTGCTTTTTCAGAAAGAGAGTAGTATCAATTGTACCTTTCTTGAATCCTGAAGCAAGTAAGAATTGAGTTAAAGTTTCGTACCAATCTCTTGGTGCCTGTTTGAGTCCATACAAGGCTTTGTCTAAGACATAGACATAATCAGGGTTCTTTGGATCAACGAATCCTTCTGGTTGAGCAACATATACTTCTTCATGCAATATCCCATTTAAGAATGCTGATTTTACGTCCATTTGGAAGACCGTAAAATTTTTATGCGCTGCATAAGATAAGAAGATTCGTATCGCTTCCAGTCGTGCCACAGGAGCAAATGTTTCTTCATAATCAATCCCCTCCTGTTGACAATAACCCTTTGCAACAAGGCGAGCTTTGTTTCGAACTACAACTCCAGATTCATCTCTCTTATTTCTGAAAACCCACTTTGTTCCAATAACAAATTTTCCTTTTGGAAGTGGTATAAGTCGCCAAACTTTGTTCCTCTCAAATTGCAGAAGTTCATCTTGCATCACCAGTATCCAATCTGGATCGCGCAAGGCTTCTGAAGCTTTCTTCGGCTCGAGAGAACTTAAAAAACTTGAATATAGACAAAAATTAGCTGATGCTGCACGCGTTTGTACACCAGACTGTACATCACCAATGATATTATGAAGTGGGTGATCTCTTGTCCATTTCATTGTACTTGGAATTGGATGAATTTCAGCTTGAGTATTACCTTCCTCATATTCATCATATACTGCAGGTAAGTCTTTATTAACCCCAGATATGCTCGAGACATCTTGTACAGCCTCTTCTGAAGTAAATATTTCCGGAGCAATAGAAGAATCACTCGGAACTTCTGTTGCAGAATTTGGATCTGCATGCACAGAATCAACATTAGTATCTTCAGAATGTATATGTGTAGATGTACCTGATGTGGTTGATCTTGTGACAATTTCAGAAGGTCCTGAAATATCTGCTATTATAATTGGAACCTCTGAAGTTGATGCGGATATGCTTGATTTTTCAAAATCTACACAAATATCCATAAAAGCATCAAAAAATAATAAGTCTAATTCAGCTGTAATTTTATTTGACTTTGAAGACTTATTCTGTTTGACTTCAGGTTCTATTCCGTCTTGAATAGAAACTTTCTGTTTAAGCTTGAGTTCTGAACTGTTGTGTTCAGAAGTCAACGTTGATGATTCATCGAATGACACATTAATGCTCTCCATGATCGTCTTGGTTCGTCTATTGTAGATCCGATAGGCTTTAGATGTTAACGAATAACCAATGAAATAGCCTTCGTCAGCCTTCTTGTCAAATTTACCAAGATTATCTCGATCATTGAGAATGTAACACCTGCAACCAAAAGTATGAAAAAATTTAATATTCGGTTTTCGATGATTATAAGTTCTACGCTGTCTTTTTATGTCTTTTGATGACAATCGTGCGGTTTTGTGTGAAACACGCAGTGGCTACGGCTTCAGCCCACAAAAACATTGGCAATTCGGAATAGGCTAACATTGTCCTTGCAGCTTCCACCAGTGTTCGATTCTTCCTTTCAACTACACCGTTTTGCTGAGGAGTGTAGGCAGCAGAAAAGTTGTGAGAGATCCCAACAGATATGAGATAACTCTGAAGCTTTTCATTCTTGAATTCTGTGCCATTGTCACTTCTCAAAGATATAATCGGTAGTTGTAGTCGAACCTGAATCTTCTTTAAAAACTCAATGATCAGCTCTGTTGCATCTGATTTGTTCCTTAAGAATTCCAGCTAAGTATATCTGGAGTACTCATCTATCATGACCAAAATATATTTCTTACCATTGATAGACTGAGTCCTCATCGGGCCGCAAAGGTCCATATGTATCAATTCAAGAGGTGTTGAAGATGAGAATTTTGTCTTTGCTTTATGAGATGTTCGCTTCATCTTTTCCATTTCACAAGCGGGACAAAAAGAATTCTTCTCAAACCTTAGTTCTGGTAGACCTTTGACAATACCTTGTCTCGCCAACTGATTAATCGCATCAAAGTTTTGATGAGACATACGCCGATGCCATATCCAACTTTCAGCTCGTGAAGCTTTTGCAATCAGACAAACAGTTCTTGATGCAGAAAGTGTTGGAAAATTCACAGAATAAAGATTTGCATTCCGCTTAGCTTTAAAAACTGCACGACCATCTTTATCTTCAATGTAACAGCATTTATCCGTAAACCGAACTTGAAATTTACTATCGCAGAATTGACTTGTACTGAAAAGATTATGATCAAGTCCTTCTACGTATAGTACTCTTTTGATCGTCACGATGCCATTTGTTAACGATCCGTGTCCTCGAATGTATCCAGTAAGCTCAGAATTTGCATAACTTACAGTACCGGCAGGTTCCTCAACATAATTGTGAAGTAGATGCTTAAATCCTGTCATATGGTGCGAGCATCCTGAATCGATATACCATGTATGTGAGGCCTGCAAAAAGAACAACTCATTTCTGTTTAGGTACCCATATCCAGATGGGTCCTTCCTTGTTAGCTTTTCGCAATTCATCAACATCATTTACCTTAGCCTTGATTCTCCATTCATAGCGAGGCTTAGGTACCCATTTCCATATCATTTTAACATTAAGCTCATAAAATGTTTTCTTTTTCGAAAAATGATCAATCTTAGCATGAAAAATTTTAGCCTGATGAGTTAAGGATTTTGAAGTTGATTTGACATGAGATGTTTTTCTGGCAACTTTAGATTTAGGATGAATAGAAGGAATGATAAATGCATTATCATGACAGTGTTTGCAAATAAAATTCTTACGTGCAAATGTCAAAAGCCTAGATTTATCCAATGAAGTACAATCATTCATACAACTTTGACATTTGGAAACGTTTGAATTTTTACACATCAAACTATCACTATCACTGATTTTACATTTATTTATAGCAACTTTATTTTCCTTCACATTCTTCACCCTTTCTCCTTTACCATTTTGCCTTTTTACATCTGAAACAGGAAACATAATCTTGTTAGCGTTCTTTGAAGAAGATGATTTTGCCTTTGAATTACAAGATGTTTCTCCTTTTTCAAAAATACTCGGAGGATATTCAGGATTAGTAGTATAAACAACTGAAGTTTTAGAATTAACAGTATCAAACTCTGGATTAGAATGAACATTCCAATTTTTAGAGTCAAACATCTTTTTCTCCTTTAAATTTTGTTGAAACAAATCATTTTTTAAAATATTTAACTCTCTAGAGAGTTCTTTGTTTTCTTCAAAAGACTTGTCAAGTTTGAATTTGATATCAATGTTCTCATCTTCTAACTCTTCAATTGTCTTTTGAAGATCTATGATTTGTTTCTCAAAAATAGATGCTTGATTCACCTCAGAGTTTGATTCCATCTTCTCTATAATAGGAACAGGATCTGAAGCATTCATCATTTCTGTAAAAATCTCCTCAGTCATAATTTTTGAAAAATCAGAATTAAGGTTTTTGATTCATGATATTTTCACTTTCTGAACCATTTGAGGAATTTGTCGTGAATAAATCAGATGATAACACTTGATTCTCAACATCAGTTTCTAAATCAGATTCATCAAACTGACACTGAGATTCAGTATTATTTTCTTCAACCTTGGCTGATTCTGTTGGTAAACAAGGAGAAAATAGAGAAGTAAATTCACTAAATTCTATCTTTCTTGTTTTGTAACTTTCATTTAATTCTTTATAAACAAAACCAACAGATTTTAAACTTGAAATAGAATCAGCGCAAGATGAAATGTCATCATCATTCACAACTTTACCTTTTACAAAAGTATCATGAATATCAGGTTTTGTAGAATTAGAGCCCATTTTATCAAAATTATATAAATTTTCTGGTGCTCTTTTCAAAACAGTATTTGGTTCAAAACCTAAACCTTTTTTAACATTATAAAATCTGACATCTTGGAGTTTGTTTGTTAAAAGATTTAATGTTTGCTCAGTGTGTCCTCTTTTCAGATTTAAATCCTCCAGTTGCTTGATTTTACAATATGCCTCGTTTCTTTCTTGAAAACACGCTTCAAATTTTAGTTGAAAATCACCTTTTTCAGCATTTAAGTGTACAAGATCTTTTTCAAGCTCAGATATCTTTGAATTTAAAACATCTTTGTCCTTTTTCAAACAATCTTTTTCAGATTCCTTTTCCTTAACCACATCTTTCAACATTGAATTTTCATCACGAAAATTCAACATTGTTTGTCTTTCATGACTAAGTTTACCTTTTAAAGTTTTAAACTCTTCTTTCATGAACTTAACTTGAGCCTTTAAGGATTGAATACGTACCTCGGAACCACAGTCAGAATGATCAGAAGATGATCCAATGTCCTCATCTACTTTGGCCATCATACACACCTGAGTAAAATGTGCAGATTCGTCATCAGAACTCTTGTACAACCAATTCTCTTCTTTCGCCATTAAGTTCTGACCTTCTTCCACCATCATTGCTAACAGTGTTTTCCGAGCATAATATTCAGAATTCTTTGTACGCTTGAACTTGCAATCCTTGGAAAAATGACCTGGTTTTCCACAATTGTAGCATCTGCCATATTTCGGCTCAGTCTCTTCTTTCTTTCCTTCTCTCTTCTCTTCTCGCTTTTCATCTCTTTTCTCTCCTCTTTTCTCATACTTCTTTTCAGATCTCGGTTTGTACTTGTCTTTCTTGTAACTCTCATATTTCGGCTTGTACTTGTTCTTTCCAAAGCTTTTGAACTTCTTTGTGAGAAGAGCCAGATTTTCAGCGAATCGTTGCATATCCTCATCTGAATATTCTTCACTTTTAGTAGAAGATTGATCAATGCTTGAATCAGTAACTTGAGTTAGAAGAGCTTTGGATTTCCTTGACTTTGACTTGTAAGAAGAACTGGACTTGGAACTTGACCCTTTCTTACGTTCAGACATTAAGGCTAAAGAATCTTTGACCATCTTCTTTTCAGCACCAAGCTGCTTTACTTCATCCTCATGCTGAGATAAAGTTGTGAAGATATCATTGACGTCTTCTTGTGCCATGTCCTTGGTCATCTGAATGTTGATAGCATAGCTTTTCCATTCTGGGTTCAAGTTCTTGATGAACTTATAATTGATCTCTGATTCTGACTTGTTCATTCCATTTCTCCTTAGATCATTTAATATCACATTGAAACGATTGTATGTTTCCAACAAAGTCTCTCCTTCTTTCGCATGGAAACCTTCATATGCATTTATACTCTGATTCAACTTTGTCTGAATTGACTTCTTTGATCCTTGAAACTGTCTCTCCAATTCATCCCATAAATCTTTTGCAGATTCCCTACTATCTACTCGATTGTAGATATCATTAGGGATTGCCATAGTGAGATAGATAAGTGCCTCTTCATCTATCTTGTGTCTTGCCTTTTCCACATCCGTAAAGAATTGATATGGTTTTGTCACGTATCGATCTGCGATTGCTGGAGATGTTGTTGTGGCTGCTTGTCCAAGTACAAATGATTGTGGATTTCCCGGACCATCTATGATAGATATAATCCCTGTTCTTTAGATTTAAGAACTGAATCATTCTTTTCTTCCATTGTGAATAATCTCCAACAGATAAGACCGGAGGCTTTATATGAGATCCCATAGAGAGAAATTCATTTGCCATGATTGAAAGATGTATGTACCTTCACAAGATGAAAAATATTAGCTAGTAAAGATCTTTAAATCCAATCAAATCAAGAAAATTACTGAAATCTTAAAAAAAAATTCAGAGATTTTGATCACAGAAAGAACTTTTGTCCCCCTCCGCAGACTTAGCACGGGGGTCCCACTACCCGGTTAGCGGGTGGGGTCAAGGGGCAACGCCCTTGCGGAACACAAACCAGACTTTGCGTTTATAGTGTGAACCGCAAACCTTAGTTTGCGTTTGTAGAGTGACCCGCAAACCTTAGTTTGCGTTTGTCGAATGACCCGCAAACCTTAGCTTTGCCGTTTGTGCTGTGAAACGCAAACGATACTTTGCGTTTGTGATGTGGTTTACTTTGCGTGTTCAGTTTGTGAAACGCAAATGCCACTTTGCGTTTATAGAGTGGAACGCAAACGACACTTTGCGTTTGTGTCGAGAAGTGCAAACCTACACTTTGCGTGTGTAGTATGGAATGCAAACACCACTTTGCCTTTGTGCTGTGAATCGCAAGACTCAGTTTGCGTTTGTGAAGTGATACGCAAAATACAAATCAAGCACAAAGAAACATTTGATGAATAATACGCAAACCAGTATGAATCACACGCAAACCAAGATGAACACCCGTAAACTCTGATGATCACACGCAAACCTGATGAATGAAACGCAAACTTCAGATGAATGAAACGCAAACCTGATGAATGAAACGCAAACCTATAAAACCAACAAATTTGCACCAAAAACTCATCTAGACCTCGAATTTCGATCTGAAAGTTTTACAATTCATTCACAAACACATTTCGAACACAATCATAACAAGCAATTTCGATTAACAACACACAAATCATCACATTTAATTCAAGAACAGTACGTGAAACTCAAAAACTCGAAAAACACCAAATCTTCAAATTGATGATCAAATCACATGCATTTCAAGAATTAAAACATACTAACTCGATCGATTTCACAAAACGAACATAACCTAATCGATTTCAACTCAAAATTTCCACTAAAACTCAAAATCGATTTGAACTTTTATGAACAGTGACGTGAACAGTACGACTCAAAACATTTTCTTGATTTTTAAACGGATTTGGATTTGATACCAATTGTGGCCCAGTGATTTACTAGCATAAACACATACAAATTAACACAAAACACTTTGTTTATTAATCACAAGAATTACATCAAGTCATAGATCTATAGTGATTAACCTTTCAAGATAGATTGTGTTTGTGTGTGTACTCAATGTGTGCAACTATGTGTTTGTCTCAACTACCAATATTACACCTTCACTTTCACACACTTAATCTGTTGCTTACACAAGTCTTACTTGAAACAATACAGGGACTTGCTTATATATAGGTCAACATGACCAAGCAAAGTCAAACCATCTAATCTCTCTTACAACACACACAAACAACTATTACAACAATTACAATAATGACCCTCATTTAATCTTGAATACAATTACAGTCTAACATCTTGGAAAGCAATCTAAGAAAGAGCAGATGCTCTGGAGGGTTAAAGATTCTTCGGATGAGAAGAAGAATGACAAAGCATTTGCATCTACATCCAATGCCAAAAAGAACAGAGCGCATAAAGTTAAATCTTTTTGTAATTTTGATATGTTTTATTCTATAAATCATTTGATCATAATTGCTCAGAAGAAGATTTATTGTTCTTATTGTGGATCAAATGACTTTGTAAGCAATAGTTTTGTTAATTACTGGTATGGTTCTTATTATGTTACCCCCACAAGAACTGCAACTAATACTTTAGGAACCAAATACCAGTGGGTACCAAAAGCTAAATCTGTGTTGCAGACACCCAAGGTTTAAGGGGGAGAAAGAACACAGATTTCTAAGTAAATTAGCTCAGAACTTGGACTTCAAATTCAAGACAAAGGCTTTTGAACAAAATAGTTCAAAACCCGTACTTCAATGTCAAGAATTGTGGTTTCTAATTACAACGTATCAGGTCCCGTTCTTAAAAGTTTAAAACAAGGATATTTTGCAAATATCCAGGGGGAGCTTAAATGAATAAAATCATTCTATCATGATTTGAGGGGGAGCTTAAAGGTAAATATCTTATGATCTTAATCTCTGATTGTTTGAAAGAAGAACAACTTTCAAGCATGAAAAATGTTTTCTTAAATGTTCAAACCACTTCTCTATTCTCAAAATATTTCATGAATTTAGAAGTGTGATTTTTAAATGTTTTTCATCGTGGAGCTTTAAAGTCTAACTGACCGTGTGTTCTTAAAGATTAATACTTATGTATTATCTTGTCTATATACTGTAAAGTATTCACACACACCGGTTCATTATTTCATATTTGATTTTGTTATTACCATGTATCAAATGTTTAATCTTTCTATGGTAATACTCCCATTTGATATTCAATGTTGTTTGAATCAAACTTCATTTCATTATTATATGTGCTTTCATTGTTCAAATGTTTATATATTGTTCATATAAACAACATTCGTCTTTGATTTCCCAAAATTTTATTCTTCATGAATTTTGATCTGATTTTAATCATTGTCAGATTCTCAAAACATTTTTAATGATTATTCATTCATACAAAGTTTTGAGAAATCTTAAATGTTTAAAATGCTCAAATTTCATTCTGATTCTTAATGAGCATACACATATTGACAAATGATTTTTTGTGCTTAAATGTCAAGAAAATCATTGAGGTATGCATGTTTTTAGGAAAAATACATGGGATTCAGTGTGAGTGCTTAAAAGAACTTCCATGGATTCACGATAACCATTGTTTCGGGCCCCGGAAGTAATCCTTTGAGTGATTGAGGGGAGAGGGGTCAAAAGATTGAGAGTGGTGTGTGAAGAGGTAAAATGGAAATGAGAGATTGGTTAAAAGTGAGCTTTAATGTTTAAAAGTAAGAGGGTGAGAGATCAGAGTAAAAGAATATCAGATGTGCGACTTGAGGTCGCGGCACAACCTGCGAAACCCCCTGTTTGTTTAGGGTTTTGTGTTAGCGGGCGACTTATGCCGCAAGTTGAGGTCGCGACATAACCCGCGAGAAAGCCTGGCCAACTTAGGTGGGTTTCTTCAAAATATCTCATTTGGTTTTAATATCTCCAATCTCTCTTTTCTCTCTCTCTTTCTCGATTTCGAGTTTGGTTCTTCGGTTGTCGTTTGTTGCTAGTATTAAGTGTGTTGGGTCTGAAATGTGCCAAGGATGGTTACTACTGCTAGACATGACTATTACTACTGCCTGAGGAAGTTAGTACTGCCAGATCACAATTACTACTGCTTGAAGGAGTTAATGCTGCTGAGACAAAATTAATACTGCTTGCTGAGATTAATATTGCTAGTTCAGAATTAATACTGCTCATGAAGATAGTGTTGCTTATGAGATGAAGACTCCGTTTGAGAATGAAGACAGCTGTATAGATTGAAGCTAAAGTAAAGGAGATAATTATGGACTGAAGATCAATTTTATTTTGATAATTATCTTATAGCAGTCTTGTATATATAGTATAGAAGCCTTTGATAGAAAAATGATAAAAAATATTCATACGTTTTGTTTTAGAGAGAATTAACCTCAAGACTAGTTTAGATCCTTTCTATAGAGAAGTATAGAACGTCTGTTGAGCCTGTTCAACAGATTGAGGTTTTGTGTGTAATCATCAAGTTTAATCAATATAACTTGTGATTTAAGTGCATATACTGTTTCATTGATTGTTAGTGTTAAAGTGTTTTTCCGCAACTTCTTTAGCATTGATTCTGAGTGTGTGTGAATTAAATTCTTTTTTGAATTTCAATCCTGACAAGTGGTATCAGAGCCTTGTTAAACTCAGAAAAACAACAATCATCATGGACGGTTCAAGTGATAGTGTTCTGGTCTCAAAGGTTCCAATGCTCAGATCTAATGAGTTTGACATGTGGAAGATTAGGATCAGGCAATACATTCTTCTCACAGATTACTCTATGTGGGACATCATTGAGAATGGCCCATCTAATGAAGGAAAGATTGGAGCAGATGGAAAAAGAATCCCACCAAAGACGGATGGAGAGAGGAAGATAAGGAAAACAGAGATGAAAGCCTTGAGCACACTGCTCTTGGCTATTCCTAATGAGTATCAACACGAATTCTGCAACTGCACTGATGCCCAGATGCTTTGAAATGCTTTAGAGAAGAGATTCTCTGGTACCAAAAGTACTAAGAGAAATCAGAAGGCAATACTGAAGCAACTGTATGAAAACTTCATGTCAACTAAGAATGAGTCCATGACTCAAACGTTTGACAGGTTTAACAAGCTGATTGGTGAACTAGCTACTGTTGGAGTGCAGATTGATCAAGATGATGTAAACAGAAAGTTCTTAAGGTCCCTTGGAGATGAATGGACCATGTATACTGTCTTCTTCAGACAGAATGACAAGCTGGAGGACAAAGAACTAGACGATCTTTATAATGACTTAAGGGTGTTTGAGGCTGAAGTTGAAGCCAAGAAGAGACCATCTGGATACACTCATAATGCTGCTCTTTTATCATCTTATTCTTCTACTGATTCTGCTGCTAATACAGAATCAGTTAGTACTGCTTATGTATCTAAGCAGGATGTATCTAATGACTCTGTATTAGAAGCTTTTCTTGCTAGTCATGCTAATTCTGGTTTAATTAATGATGATCTTGAACAAATTAATGCAGATGACCTTGAGGAGATGCATATAAAGTGGCAGATGACCATGCTAACTATGAGGGTCAAGAGATTCATAAAGAGGACTGGAAGGAACAACTTCTCTCAGAGGAGAGAAGATGGTGCTGGGTTTGACAAGTCAAAGGTGGAGTGCTACAAGTGTCACAAAATGGGACACTTTGCAAAAGAATGCAGAGGAAGAATTCCTCAACAACATGGCAGCAACCACCAGCAAGCACATTCCTCAAGCGTCCAAAACAACATAAACTCCACTCAAGATCTTGTTTCTCAGGAAGGAATGGGATTTGATTGGAGTGATCAAGCTGAAGAATCTGTTCATAATCAAGCCTTGATGGCAGAAGTCTCAGAATCTTCAAGCACAGATATTCCAACAGAGGTAAAAACTAAACTGTGCACTAAAGAGTGTATTCAAACTGTACAAAAGTACAGGGATCATAACCAAAGTATGTGTGACGACCTTAAAAGGTTAGAGAGAGATATAAGAGAGTATAAAGTGATTGTTGAGAAGTTTGAAGATCAAATCAAGGCTTACAAGGCCAATGAACTTCAGCATTACTATGACACAAATTACTGGAAGTGGGAGAAAAATCAATTAGAGATTCAAATAGAAAAGTCTAAAGAGGAGTGTGAGAAGATAATGAGTAAGTATGAGAAAGCTAAGCATGATATTGAGAAGTTCTCTTATGCGTCCAAAGCAATGGACTCTTTGCTTAAAGCTCAAGTTCATGATAAGATTAAGAGTGGTATAGGATACAATGCAACACCTCCACCTTATAACAATAATTACATCCCTCCCTCTTCAGATCTCTTAGAGAACCAAAATAAGGAGGACTTACCTATAGGAGCAACAGAAGTAGATCCTATAGAAAGTGTGGTGATTGAAGAAGAAAATGAGGAAGAGAATTCTAAGAGTAAGAATGCAGAAGAGATTCCTGTAGAAAATCATATCCTTACAAATGAAAGGGGGGGTAAACCATTCATCAAGAGTGAAAAGGTGGATAGCTCAAAGAGAGAAAAGGGAAAGGTACAGGTAGTCCACTATATGCAGACCACAGTTGTGAATCCCTGTACATGTAAACAGCATCAACCCCAAAAACATGATAAAACAAGGGGTAATCAAAGAAACTAGAATAATCAGTGGGCACAAAAACAAGGGGTTGATCTGAGTAAAATCAATAGACCAAAACCTTATTTTATGTATGGAAAGCTTAATCATATTGCCAAATACTGTTATTTCAATCCTATGAACCAAAGGATAAATTTTCAAAAACATATACAAAATCCTGTTGGTTATAGGAATCAAAGAAGGAATCTTATGGCTGAAAATGTAAAAAGAGCATCTTTAAAAGCTCATGTTCAAAACAAGTTTGCAAAATCAAAGAAAAATACTCCAAATAAGTCAAGGAGTAACTTAATGAAGAATAAAGCAAACAAATTTGTCTAGGTTTGGGTCCCAAAAAGCACTAAATCTGTTAGTACTGCTACCTTAAATAGTACTGTTAACAGAAATAGTGTTGCTACCAATGTTAGTGATGCTAACAGAGTTAGTACTACTAACCTAGTTAGTACTACTAATTCAGTTAGTACTGCTTCCAGTGTTAGTACTGCAAGACCTATTATCCTGACAAAATACTCAAGCCATAAGATTCCCCAGTCTGAAAAGCTCATCAAAACTGATTATGAATATGTTGATGAGAATGGGAAACCCAATACCACTTTGGCTTGGGTTCCTATTAAAAACTAACTGTTCTACTTTATGTGTAGGGCAACCAACAGCTAAAAGGGAAGAGCATTTGGCATGTTGATAGTGGCTGCTCTAGGCACATGACAGGCAACAAGTCCTGCCTACAAAACTTCAAAAGAATTGATGGAGGACATGTTGCATTTGGTGATAATCGATCTGGAGGAAAGATTAGTGGAAAAGGTAATGTGTCAAAGGGTAAGATGACCTTTGAGGATGTCTACTATGTTGAGCAATTGAGATACAACCTGTTAAGTATATCACAGGTTTGTGACAAGAAACATAGTATATTGTTTACTGATACTGAATGTATTATCCTTGCTAAAGGGTTCAAGGTAGTTGATGAAAGTATAATACTACTGAGAACACAAAGAAAGGACAATGTTTATTGCTTGGATTTAGAGAATGTATCTAATGATTCATCATTTAATTGTCTATTTTCAAAAGCTTCTGTTGATGAATCATCTCTTTGGCACAGAAGGATGTGTCACATGAACTTTAAAACAATGAATAAACTTGTGAAAAACAACCTTGTAAGAGGTTTACCACAAAAAGTATTTTCATGTGATGATCATTGTGTTGCATGTCTTAAAGGCAAACAGCACAAAACTTCTCATATGGATCTGTTTGGCCCAACAAATGTGATGAGTATTGGTAAGAAATCCTACTGCTTGGTTATTGTTGATGATTTCTCTAGATTCACTTGGGTCTATTTTCTGAGGACTAAGGATGAGACAAGTGGACTGATCAAATCCTTTGTTCTTAGAATTGAAAACCAAACAAATCTAAGAGTGAAAGTCATTAGGTCTGATAATGGAACTGAATTTAAGAATAATGACCTAAACAGCTTTTGTGAGAAAAAAGGCATTGAGAAACAATACAGTGCTCCTAGGTCCCCTCAACAGAATGGAGTTGCTGAGAGGAGAAATAGGACACTGATTGAAGCTGCAAGATCCCTGTTGGCAGATTCAAAACTGCCAGTTACATTTTGGGCAGATGCAGTTAATACTGCTTGTTATGTTCAAAACAGGGTTCTAATAGTTAAATCTCAAGGCAAGACACCATATGAACTACTTAACAAGAAGAAACCTTTTATTGGATTTTTCAAACCATTTGGGTGTCCTTGCACAATTCTTAATACCAAAACTCACTTAGGCAAGTTTGATAGCAAAGCAGATGACAAATTTCTGGTTGGTTACTCATCCCAAAGTAAGGCTTACAGAGTATTTAATATCTCTTCTAGAATAATTGAGGAAAGTGACAATGTCAAATGAATGAGATAGCACCAAATAAACTTGGTGCAGGCCCTGATTGGCTGTTTGACATTGATTCACTATCTAATTCTTTGGGTTTCAGTTATGAGAATAATGCAGAAGCAGGGAAAAAATCAATACATGACAAAAGACAAGAGTTTGTGTTGTTCCCAATCTCTACAGCAGATCCTATTGAACTTTGTGTTCAAGAGAAGAAAGATGCTTCGGATTCAAAGGATACTGAAACTGCTCAAAATGAAGAGGAGAGAGGTGAAAAGGAGGATCAACTTTTGACTTCAGAACATCTAGAACCTGAAGCTTTAGAAGAAATAGAGATAGCAAGCAGCAGTAACAGGCCTTTCTGTTGAAGAAATAGAGATAGCAGAAACCCTTCTAAAGGCCAAAACAGACACTCCCAAAGCCTCTCAAAAGGCCAAGGGAGTGGAAATCAAAGAGGGAGGCCCTGAGCTAAAAAGGAAAGAAATCAGTGAGGATGAACTGAAGAGGAAAGGAAAGGCAAAGGTAGATGAATCTGCAAAGCCACCAAAGAAGCTAAAACAGATTGAACTAGATGAGGAACTGGCTAAGAAGCTGCAGGCTGAGCTACAACAAGAAGAAGAAACTCAGAAGGCCAAAGATAGGCAGATTGCTTTAGAACTGTCCACTAGGCTGAATGAGGAATATCAAGAAAGCTTAAGGGCTGTAGCTGAGGCCAAGAAAAGCACTGTGAAAGCTTCCATACAAAGATTGCCAGCAAAGAAGCAGAAAAGACAACCTTCTAAAACTTACCTGGCCAATCAAGAAAGGAGGAAGATGATCAACTTTCTGAAAGGCTCAGTGGGGGTTAAGGAAGAAATGTTTGCTGATATGTCCTACTCAAGAGTTGAAGATCTATACAAGAAGGAAATGGCAAAGCTTCAAGGGGACTTCACTCAAAGGATAGAATTTGAAAGACAAATGAAAGAGAGACATGATCTCAATATTCAACAACCCTTCCCTGAGAGTGAGGAGACCACCCCTAAGGCTGAAGAAAAGAAAGAGGAAGCTACTACTAAAGAAGTCAAATCTGTCAAAAGGTTGAAGACAATAGCTTCCAAGAAACTGTCTAAGAAGCCAAGGGTTGCAGAAGCTGAGAAAGAAACAGAACCATCTGTTACAGGTCAAGCTGATCAATCAAGTGAAAGTGCACAGCAACCAAGTCAATCTGATGTGCATTTTGAACTTTACATGACTGTAACAGATAATGATCAAGTGAAGGCAGATCCCATTTCAGTCTAAGTCCCTGAAATTATCCACTAGGATATTCTTGAAGATCAAGGCAAATAATATTTCAGAATCAAAAGAATGGGTGATCACTTTGAAGTCTATTCTACTTGGGGGAAGATAGTCAGATGTTGTTTAAGTTCAGACTTGGAAGAAATGTTTAAAGTGGGAATGAGTCTGTATGGGGATGTGTTGAAGACATCAGGGATGAACATCAAGAAACTAGCAATGGAGTATTTATGCATGATGTTCAGTCCAGATCTTGTCAAGCATGTGATCAAAGATGTCTTCAAGTCTGTGGACAACTGGATGCTGATAGAAAGGTGTGGGGTGTATATCTTAACCATTGACAAAAGCTTTCATGAATATTACCTGGTGGATAAGATATATGACCATAGCCTAGCCAAGCTACAGGGGATGCTGAAAGCTAAACTAATCTATCCTCAAGGCTCAGAAATGGCAAGGATTGTGGTTAGCAGGATCATCAATCAAAGTTTGGGTTTGGATCCTAATCTAGGGGTGTAAACTTAGGTTTTGAAAGCATCATGAAGACCAGTTTTTGAAGAACTTAACTTCTCAATTTGAAAAGTTAAGTTAGGGGGAGATTGTTGGGTCTGAAATATGCCAAGGATGGTTACTACTGCTAGACATGACTATTACTACTGCCTGAGGAAGTTAGTACTGCCAGATCACAATTACTACTGCTTGAAGGAGTTAATGCTGCTGAGACAAAATTAATACTGCTTGCTGAGATTAATATTGCTAGTTCAAAATTAATATTGCTCATGAAGATAGTGTTGCTTATGAGATGAAGACAGTTGTATAGATTAAAGCTAAAGTAAATGAGATAATTATGGACTGAAGATCAATTTTATTTTGATAATTATCTTGTAATCAGTCTTGTATATATAATATAGAAGTCTTTTATAGAAAGATGATAAAAAATATTCATATGTTTTGTTTTAGAGAGAATTAACCTCAAGACTAGTTTAGATCATTTCTATAGAGAAGTATAAAACGTTTGTTGATCCTGTTCAACAGATTGAGGTTTTGTGTGTAATCATCAAGTTTAATCAATATAACTTGTGATTTAAGTGCATATACTGTTTCATTGATTGTTAGTGTTAAAGTGTTTTTCCGCAACTTCTTTAGCATTGATTCTGAGTGTGTGTGAATTAAATTCTTGTTTGAATTTTGATCCTGACAAAGTGCATCTAGCACGAGTTTGGTATAGAAAGCTTCGTCTTCCCTCGGTGGTCGATATCTGGTTTTTCGGGTTTTCGTCTAAAACCTATTTGGTGAGTTCCTACTACCTTTTTCTAAACTTTATACATGTCAAAACTTACATTTTGAACTTCTATATATCTCCATGGTTTCAGATCTAAGTTTACCACATTTTGATATAACTTGAGTTTTGGGAGATTTTAGGGTTCCGGATCATTTTCGATTAAAATGATGGGTTTCATCTTATTTGATGTAAAAGGATGTTTTACTTGCACATTTATGTGGATTACTTGAAAGAATGTTTAAATTTCATTTTTGATGATTTTCATTCTTACCAGAAGTTAAACTTGAAAATAAATTTTGTTTATAAATGTTATTTTATACCATATGACTATCTATGGTTGGTCACATATGTTGTTCTGACCAGTCTGTACCATTACTAGTGGATCCCTAGGTATTGAGTCGACTTATATTTGGGATGTCTTTTCCCCTCTTTGTAAATGGATGTATATGATCCTCGGGGGCCATTTGGTACGGTTATGTGAGACCGATTACTAGCCAAGGATCATATTTTCCCTTATTTGTAACTATGGATGCATGTGATCCTCGAGGGCCATTTGGTACGGTTATGTGAGACCGGTTACTAGCTATGGGTCATAGTGTAGTCCTAGTGAACGAGTTTTGAATTGGTTTCCTCAGGGGTCCTCCCTCACATCGTAGTACGGACCTTTGTAGTTCGTGGCCATGGATTCCAAGTGTTTCGACTCATAACTCGGATTATGACCTACTTTGTGTTACGCTACAATCCTTGGTAAAACTGGTTATCTTTGTCATCGTATGATGAGTTTACATTTAAAAGGCCCGGTTGTGGCAAAGGTTTCATTTGAAAATTAAACCTTATTGAAAAGATTTCCTTATGATACCATTGTTTATATCTCATGAAATTTATAAACTGTATGTTCTCACTAGGCTTTAAGCCTAACACTTTTTCTCAAATGACGTGTATAACAGGCTCCCGTTAGCGGTGGGTTGCTAAGGGCTTGAGTGACGAGCTTGGTCTCGTGGATTTTTTGAGATGACTAGTATTGATGTTGGGCAATTGTTTAAGTCCCAATCTTTTGGTGATATTGGATTAACAACTGATGTAATCTAAATAGTTTATGTTTAGATTAGTTTGTTGTTGAATTCCCTATCCGTATTCCGGTTTGTAAGGGTTATGTACATTTCCCCTTTTTGGGAGGTTTATACCAAGTGTTGATGCTTATTTGTACTGTGTCCGCGTTTTAAATTCACTCTAGATTTTAGGGTGTTACAAGTTGGTATCAGAGCTCTAGTTTAAGTGATCTAGGCATGAATGTAAGATGTCTAGACTTAGACTGAGTATGTTAAGGATCGATTTGTGAGCTTGGGTAGAATTGGTTGGTCATAGAGTCGACGGAAATTATAATTATCGAACGTTGTAGCGATTGTATTAAGAACCTTTATGTATTGTATGTTCATAATTTCACTTAGCTAATGTTATTATGAGAATATTTATACGTGATTGTGCTTAAGGCACCGTTACTATGATAATTGGTAATGTGGTATTCGTTCTTCCGTGTTTATTCTATTGATCTATCTCTTATTCTATTCGTGCTTGTGTGGCAACCATTATTTAGGTATGGTGAACACATGTGGTCGTCCGTTGGGCGGCGGTGATCTTCGCGATGTTAGTTCGCGTGAGCTGAATCCTGTGGTTAGAGTATCAGCAGTTGTTCCTCCCGACATGCCACCGATATTTACTGGGGAAGTAGAGCTGGGGCCAAGAGTAGACTTGGCATCCACCAGCCCCGTTGTTCATGTGGCAAACCCTCAAGCTGATATGATGGCCAGCGTCATGCAAATGGTGACGTCGATCATAGAGAAACAGCAAGAGGTTTTTCAGAAGATGTTAGAGGACCGGGACACAAGCCTCAAGAGGCATGAGGCAGTGGAAGAGAATGTGTTGGTTGGCTCTGGGGGCACCGAGAATAGGATCAGATCTGAGGAGTACAGAGTGGTCGGTGCTCCGAAAAGTGAGAAGAGTTGTTCCTACAAATCTTTTCTGGGTTGTGGACCACCAGAGTTCTCTGGTTCCAAAGACCCAATTGCATGTGTTAAGTGGATTCGAGCGGTCGAGCAGGCCTTCGGTTCATCCGAGTGTGGTGATGACCAGAGGGTAAGATTCGGTACTCAACTGCTCAGGGATACGACACTGACGTGGTGGAATGTTATCCAGTCCACCCTCTCTCCTACTATTTTGGCCCAACTGACTTGGGGCGAATTCAAGGTAAAGATATTAGAAGAATACTGCAATGAGAGGGTTGTGGATCGGATCGAGGCAGAGTTTCAAGCGTTGGAGAAAGGGAATTTATCGGTGAGAGAGTATACCCGTCAATTCATGGAGAAGCTGGGGTTAGTGGGGCATGTGGCCTCAACTGAGAAGGAGAAGATTAATACCTATCTAAAGGGTCTATCGTCGGACATGATGACTATGGTCCGAAACTCGAAGGCTTCTAACCTTCGAGACACTATCGAAGAGGCGCAGTTTATGGAAGAGGTTTACGCAAGAGGTAAACCGGAGAAGGCTGTGGAAGTTGTTGAGAAGAGGAGATGGGAGAGCAGTTCAGTACCTCCCAAGAGAACCCGACCTTTTGTCAGAAACCAAAGCTTCAGCAGTTATCAACAAACTAGGTGGTGCCAGAAGTGCAGAACCAAGCACCACGGTAACTGTAACACCACTTCCCAAACTTGTTTCAAATGTGAGAAAGCGGATCACCTCGCCAAGGATTTCCCGATCAGAGGGAATGTCTTTTTCGAGTGCAAGGCACCGGGGCACATGAGGAGAGATTTCCCGAAGCTCATGCCGGGTAGCGCGCCAGTGAAGAAAGAGAATCCATCTAGGGTTTCGGGACGAGCGTTTCAGATGACGGCCGATGAGATCAAGGCATCAGCTGATGTGGTATCGGGTACATTTCTTATAAACTCAGTACCTGCTCGTGTTTTATTCGATACGGGTGCCAGTTTCTATTTTATATCTGAGTTGTTTCGTCCAAAGATTGCTATGCCCACGACTAGTCTTGAGGTTGCGTTAGTAGTTGAGATAGCAAATGGTAGTCAAGTTCTGATCCGCGATGTTCTGAAGAAGTGTATTCTAGGAATCGAAGGGAGAGATTTCCCAATCGATTTGTTGCCAATGTTAATCGGGGGTTTTGATGTTGTGGTCGGAATGGATTGGTTAGCGAACAATCATGTCGAGTTTGTATGTTCCAAGAAATTAATTCGACTTCCCAATCCCAGTGGCAAAGTTGTTGTGATTTATGGTGAGAAGAGGAAGGGAGATATGGCAATAATCACCATGACTAAAGCACGCAAGTGTTTGGTGAAAGGATGCTCGTGTTTCCTAGCCTACGTGATCGACGCCAAGATAGAGAAGTTAAATCTTGAAGATGTGAAGATTGTGCGTGAATTTCCAGACGTCTTTCCGGACGACTTGCCCGGGTTACCACCCGATCGTCAAGTAGGGTTTCGGATTGATCTCGTACCGGGAGTGGCTCCTGTTGCTAGAGCCCCTTACCGGTTAGCGCCAGCGGAGATGCAAGAGATGATGTCACAACTCCAAGAGCTTTTGGAGAAGAGTTTCGTAAGACCGAGCTCGTCATCGTGGGGAGCTCCGGTCTTGTTTGTCAAAAAGAAGGATGGCACAATGAGAATGTGCATCGATTATCGTGAACTGAACAAAGCAACAGTGAAGAACAAGTATCCGCTTCCTAGGATTGACGACTTGTTCGATCAACTCCAAGGAGCGGGGTGTTTTTCCAAGATCGACTTACGTTCGGGTTACCACCAAGTGAAGGTAAGAGAAGAAGACGTTCCGAAGACAGCTTTCAGAACGCGTTACGGCCATTATGAGTTTCTTGTAATGCCTTTTGGCCTAGCGAAAGCACCAGCGGTATTTATGGATTTGATGAATAGGGTGTGCCGACCTTTTCTCAACAAGTCGGTCATCGTATTCATTGATGATATACTCGTGTACTCTAAGAGCGAGTTAGAGCACGAGCAACACCTACGCGAAGTTCTCGATGTGTTGAGAAAAGAAAGATTGTACACCAAGTTTTCCTAGTGTGACTTTTGGCTTGAAGAAGTGCAATTCTTGGGTCACGTTGTCACTTGAGATGGAGTGAAAGTGGATCCCTCCAAGATTGAAGCTATGATGAATTGGGAGCCTCCCAAGAGTCCGTCCGAGATCCGCAGTTTCTTGGGTCTGGCGGGGTACTACCGGAGATTCATTCAATACTTTTCGAAGATCGCTTCTTCCTTGATAGTTTTAACTCAGAAGAATGTGAAGTTCTATTGGACTGAAACGCAAGAGAAGGCGTTTCGTATTCTGCAAAAGAAATTGTGTGAAGCTCCAATCTTGTCGTTGCCGGAAGGGTCAGAAGACTTCGTGGTCTACAGCGACGCTTCGAAGATGGGATTAGGATGTGTATTGATGCAAAGATGCAAAGTAATCGCTTACGCCTCGAGGCAACTTAAGATACACGAGAAGAAATATCCTACCTACGATTTGGAGTTAGCAGCGGTGGTGTTCGCCTTGAAGCTTTGGCGACATTATCTTTATGGAACGAAGTGTACACTCTACACGGATCATAAGAGTCTAAAGTATGTATTTGATCAAAAAGAGTTGAACATGAGGCAGAGGCGGTGGCTCGAGTTGCTCAAGAATTACGATTGTGAATTGCTTTACCATCTCGGTAGGGCTAACGTTGTAGCCGATGCGTTAAGTCGGAAGGACTATAGCGGAAGTATTCGGGCTACACTTTCGAGAATCGAGTTAGTGTCTAGTCTTGTTGAGAAGATCAAGACATCGCAGGTTGAAGCTTTGTTGGAAGAAAATCTCAAGGAGGAAGTCATGACGAAACAACGTTTGCTCTTAACGGAAGATAGCCGTGGGGTAAAACTATTCAGCGGTCGTGTGTGGGTGCCCAAAGTTGGGGGTAATCGTGATCTATTTGTTGAGGATGCTCACAAGTCCAAGTATTCCATTCATCCGGGAAGTACAAAGATGTACAAGGACTTGAAGTTGCATTATTGGTGGCCAGTAATGAAGCTTGATGTGGCGCGTTATGTGGAGCGTTGTGTGACGTGCTCGCAAGTTAAGGCCGAACATCAACATCCGTATGGGAGTCTTCAGTCCTTAGAGATTTCCGAGTGGAAGTGGGAACATATTACCATGGACTTTATGACGAAGTTGCCTAAAACTCTTCGAGGTCACGGTACCATCTGGGTAATAGTCGATAGATTGACTAAGAGCGCTCACTTCTTAGCTATGCGCGAGACTTTACCAATGGACAAGTTAGAAAAACTTTACATCGATGAAGTGGTCTCGAGGCATGGAATACCCTTGTCGATCGTGTCGGATCGCGATAGTCGGTTCACTTCGAACTTTTGGGATGGGTTTCAGAAAGAGCTTGGTACACGAGTTAAGTTGAGTACGGCTTACCATCCACAGATCGACGGGCGCAGCGAGAGAACGATCCAAACGTTGGAAGACATGTTGAGTTCTTGTGTCATCGATTTCGGGGGTAGTTGGGACTCTCACCTACCTTTGGTGGAGTTTACTTACAACAATAGCTACCACTCGAGTATTGGGATGGCACCTTTTGAGGCATTGTACGGGCGGAAGTGTCGAACTCCTGTGTGTTGGCTTGAAGCAGGGGGGAAGCAATTTGCCGGACCTGAAATCGTGCAAGAGACGGCCGATAAGGTCAAGTGCATTCGTGAAAGATTGAAAGCAGCTCAGGATCGTCAAAAGAGCTATGCCGATAAGAAAAGGCGGTCGATGGAGTTACAAGTGGGCGACCGTGTGTTGTTTAAAGTATATCCATGGAAGGGCATTATCAGGTTCGGAAAACGTGGGAAGCTGAGTCCCCGTTTCCTTGGACCTTTCAAAGTGCTTAAGCGGGTGGGTTTGCAAGCCTACCAATTGGAACTGCCACCGGAGTTGAGCAGATTCCACAACACGTTCCATATTTGTTACCTTCGAAAGTGTTTGGCGGAGGAAAAAAGCGTCATTTCCCTCTCAGAGTTAAGAGTGGACGAGGGTAACTGTTGTGTAGAAGAGCCTGACACTATCTTAGAGAGAAAGTCTAAGAAGTCGTGTCACAAAGAGGTCACTATGGTCAAGGTGTAGTGGAAGCATCATCGGGGAGCCAACGTGACGTGGGAAGCTGAGGAGGATATGAAGCGAAGATATCCTCATCTTTTCGAGTAGTTGGATTTCGGGGACGAAATCATTCCCATGTTGGGGAGGATTGTAACACCCCGGATTTTCGTTATGTAATCTTGTTATTCTTGTATTTAAGCGTTGTCGTTAGCACCGCGTTTGGTTGGGAGTTTGAGTTTGGATTTTGGTGGTTTTGGACGAACCACAGTGAACCACGCGAGTTGCACCACGACTTGAGGTCGCGGCACAACCCGCGAAACCCCCTGTTTGTTTAGGGTTTTGTGTTAGCGGGCGAGTTATGCCACGAGTTGAGGTTGCGGCATAACCCGCGAGAAATCCTGGCCGACTTTGGTGGGTTTCTTCAAAATATCTCATTTGGTTTAAATATCTCCAATCTCTCTTTTTTCTCTCTCTCTCTCTTTCTTGGTTTCGAGTTTGGTTCTTCGGTTGCCGTTTGTTGCTAGTATTAAGTGCATCTAGCACGGGTTCGGTATAGAAAGCTTCGTCTTCCCTCGGTGGTCGATATCTGGTTTTTCAGGTTTTCGTCTAAAACCTATTTGATGAGTTCCTACTACCTTTTTCTAAAATTTATACATGTCAAAACATACATTTTGAACTTCTATATATCTCCATGGTTTCAGATCTAAGTTTACCACATTTTGATATAACTTGAGTTTTGGGAGATTTTAGGGTTCCGGATCATTTTCGATTAAAATGATGGGTTTCATCTTATTTGAAGTAAAAGGATGTTTTACTTGCACTTTTATGTGGGTTACTTGAAAGAATGTTTAAAGTTCATTTTTGATGATTTTCATTCTTACCAGAAGTTAAATTTGAAAATGCATTTTGTTTATAAATGTTATTTTATACCATATGACTATCTATGGTTGGTCACATATGTGGTTGTGACGAGTCAGTACCATTACTAGTGGATCCCTAGGTATTGAGTCGACTTATATTTGGGATGTCTTTTCCCCTCTTTGTAAATGGACGTATATGATCCTCGGAGGCCATTTGGTACGGTTATGTGAAACCGGTTACTAGCCATGGATCATATTTTCCCTTATTTGTAACTATGGATGCATGTGATCCTCGGGGGCCATTTGGTACGGTTATGTGAGATCGGTTACTATCCATGGGTCATAGTGTAGTCCTAGTGAACGAGTTTTGAATTGGTTTCCTCGGGGGCCCTCCCTCACATCGTAGTACGGACCTTTGTAGTTCGTGGCCATGGATTCCAAGTGTTTCGACTCATAACTCGGATTGTGACCTACTTTGTGTTACGCTACAATCCATGGTAAAATTGGTTATCTTTGTCATCGTATGATGAGTTTACATTTAAAAGGCCTGGTTGTGGCAAAGGTTTCATTTGAAAATTAAACCTTATTGAAAAGATTTCCTTATGAAACCATTGTTTATATCTCTTGAAATTTATAAACTGTATGTTCTCACTAGGCTTTAAGACTAACACTTTTTCTCAAATGACGTGTATAACAGGTTCCCGTTAGCGGTGGGTTGCTAAGGGCTTGAGTGACGAGCTTGGTCTCGTGGATTTTTTGAGATGACTAGTATTGATGTTGGGCAATTGTTTAAGTCCCATTCTTTTGGTGATATTGGATTAACAACTGATGTATTCTAGATAGTTTATGTTTAGATTAGTTTGTTGTTGAATTCCTTATTCGTATTCCGGTTTGTAAGGGTTATGTACATTTCCCCTTTTTGGGAGGTTTATACCAAGTGTTGATGCTTATTTGTATAGTTTCCGCGTTTTAAATTCACTTTGGATTTTAGGGTATTACACTGTCAGTGACACAAAGTCACTGAGTAACACAAAGCTACTATATAAGGAGTTGGTTTTGATGTTGGCTCCCCAGGACTTCCATTCAATCATCGAATAACACATGGTTATCTATGAACGTTCTGACAGAAAACAAATTTCTGTGTGCTCGTGCATGTGTATGAAAGAATTAAGCACCGATGATTGCTTTTCATTTTAGGCTCAAAGTATGTAAACTTGTTGAGACATCAACAAATTATACAAGGACTCAATGTGCATGAGAAAAGGTTCGAAGGTGGGGCAACTTTCCTTCTGTCAGGATCGAAATTCAAAACAAGAATTTTTATAAACACTCAGAAACTTTGTTAAAGAAGTTGCGGAATAACACCTTAACAATAAATCAATGAAACAGTAAATCACAAGTTATATTGAATTAACTTAATGATTACAACCAAAGCCTCAATCTGTTGAACAGACTCAACAGACGTTCAATACTTCTCTAATGAAAGGATCATTAACAATCTTGAGGCTAATTCTCTCTTTTAAAATAGAAGACGTATGTATCTCTGTATATCTGTGTGTTTAATAATCTAAGACTTGTAGACTATATATACAAAACAAATTACAAGATAATTACCAAAGAAACGATAATCTTCAGAATACATTCCATAATTATCTTCAACTTCCTTGTCTTTCGCTTTAAGCAACCAACCATCTTTATCATCATTACCAGCATTAATCATTAGCAGCATCTTCTTATCAACAGCAGTACTAACCATGCTTGTAGTAGTATCTTCCATCTTGCAGTATTAACTCTTCAAGCAGTATTAACTATTACTAGAAGTAGTAATCTTCAAGCAGTACTAATCAAACAGTACTAACAACTTCAGAAGTAGTAACTCTTAGCAGCACTATCCATACTTAGCCTATTTTCATGCCTAACAATCTCCCCCTAACTTAACTTTTGAAATCAAGAAGTTAAGTTCTTCAAAATATAAACTTCATGATGCTTTCAAAACTACTGCTCAAATTCCTAGATTAGGATCCAAACCTACACTTTGATTTATTGTTCTTCTAATCACAAATCTGGCCATTTCTGAACCTGTAGGGCAGACCAACTTAGCTTACAGCATCCCTTGCAACTTTACTTTGCTGTGGTCATACACCTTATCAACCAGATAGTACTCATGAAAGATTTTGTCAATGGTTATGACATATATTCCAGATCTTTCAATAAGCATCCAGTGATCAATGCTTTTAAATCCTTCTCTGTGCACGTCTTTGATAAGATACTCAACTTTGGCAGGGTCAAACATCATGCACAAATATTCCAGAGCCATCTTTGTTATGCTCATCCTTTCTCCCTTTAACAAGTCACCATACAGATTCAATCCAACCTTGTACATTTCTTCCAAATCAGATCTGGTACAGCTTCTGATTATCTTACCCCAGGTTGAATAAACCTCAAACCTGTCACCCATTCTTTTGATTCTGAAGTATTCTTTGCCTTTATCCATCAAAGCATCCCAATGAATGATCTCTGGGTCTTTCACTGAGATAGGATCCACTTTCAATGGTTCTTCATCTGTCACAGTCATATACAAGTCAAACTGCTCATTAGATTGTCTTGACTGTTCTGAAGGTTGTTGACTTGATTGCTCTTGACTTTGCTCTTTTTGTTGATGCTGCTCATGTTGTTTCTGCTATGTCTCACCTTCCTCAATTCTAGGCCTTTTTGCCTTTCTCTTTGTAGCAATTGATTTCATTTTCTTGGCAGCTACCATCTTCTGAGCTAGTGTTTCTTCTTTCTTCACTTCTACCTTTTCTTTAGTAGGAGTAACTTCTTCACTGTCAGGAAAAGGCTGTTGAATGTTCTGATCATGTCTTTCTTTCAACTTTCTTTCAAATTCAACCCTCTGACTGAAGTCTCCTTGAAGCTTGGCCATCTCCTTCTTGTATAAGTCTTCTATTCTGCCAAAAGACATTTTGGTAAACATCCCTTCAGGAACTCCAACCGATCCTTTCAAGAAGTTTATCATCTTTCTTCTTTCCTGTGCAGCTAGGAAGGTCTTTGAAGGCTGCCTTTGTCTAGTTGATTTCATTGTAACCCTTTTTACAGCAGTCTTCAAACTCTTTTGATATTCTTCATTTAGCCTTGTTGCCATATCTCTTGCAATCTTTCTGTCTTTGGCCTTTTGAATATCATCCTCCTTTTCAAACTCCTTCTCAAACTGTGCATTTAACTCCTTTGCCAATTCTTCATCCAACTTAATTTGCTTCTTCTTCAATAGTTTCACAGGCTCAACCATTTTCTCTTTGCCTTTCTTCTTGGCCTCTGACATACTGACCTCTTTCTTTTTCTTCTCTAAGACTCCTTCTTTGATCACCACTCCCTTAGCCTTTTGAGTGGCCTTAGGAGTGTCATTCTTTGCCTTCATCAGAGTCTCTGCAATCTCTATTTCTTCTCTAGACATTCTAGTTTATGCTGCTGTTGTCTCTGATTCTACTGCTTTGGCAGTTTCTACTTCTGGTTCAGTAGTTACTGCTGCTTCTACATTTTCTGCTTCTTTCTCTATTGTTTCTGCTGCTTTTTCTGTTTCTGCTTCAACCTTCTTTTCAGCTTCACCACTAATCTCCCCTCAAACTGAAATTCCATGCCAACTGAGCTTTCCTTCTCACATTCAGCTTCTTGATTCTCCCCCTTTTTGGAAGCATCATGAGCACTTCTCCTTTTCTTCAAGATAAACTGGTTTCTCTTCTTTTTGTGCACCAAATTCAACACCATCTTCTTGAGTTTGTCTATCTGGCTTTGTTGAGAAATGATTACCTTTTTCAGCTCCTTTATCTCTGAATTTTGAGAGAGTACATCCAGGTTGACATTACCAATTGTTTCCATCAATTCATCATAGTTATATCTGTCCCCACCTCCTTTAGGTGTGTTGAGCACCCTTGAAGGATCCTTGGATCTTTTAGTAGAGGCCTTCTGCCTAGCAGAAGCACCTACTACCCCCTTGGTTTCATGGCACCTGGATCCCTTAGATGATTTCTCATCTAAAGTTGTCGTGGGGAAGGTCTTAGTGATGTTCACACTGTCCTGATCCACACCTTGTGCAGAATCATTAGTGTGAGCCTTACTGCCCACATGATCATCCTTCTCCTTAGAGAGCACCTTCTTGGGGTTGGTAGACACCCCTGTGGATTCCCTTTGGATATTCTCTGATGGAGAATGCTCCATCAGAGGGCTTGTAGGCTTTTGGGGTGTAGATACATGAAGGGAAGGAACCTTTTGTTCCTTTTTCCTTACATAGGTTTGAGTGATTGGGGGGATTGGCTTATCAACAAGGATCTGAGGAGGATCATTTGAAATGAATGGTGTGGGTAGGTCATCAGTGGGTTGGTCAGATATGGGTTGTGACCCTGATGCCTCACCATGGGAATGAGACACAACCATCATTGTAGAGAACAATGGTGTGTCTTTTCCAGAAAAGTCCTTACTAGGCCTTCTCATGTTGGAAAATACCTTCCCTTTGGGAGGTTTAGGTACATACACCTCTTCAAAAGAAGGTAAATCCGTCAATTCCTTATTTAGTACCTCTTGCACAAACCTTGGATACATATAGAATCTTTTGGTTTTGGTATCCAAGTTTGACATCAAATCATTGAAAATCATTTGAGAAAAATTGAACTTTCTGGAGGTAGCTAGGCATACAAGAGCATAAGCTATTGTACTGCTAAACTCACTCCATCCAGTTGTTTTTCGAGATAAACAATGTTGAAGAGTATGAACAAAGAATAGCCACTGAGGTGAAAATTTTCTTTTGAAAAACTTGTAGACCTCAGTACGACCTTCATACCCCATTCGACCAATTTCGAGAAAGAGGTCGTCCTTGGAGAGAGCAAAAATACCTGAGGCATCATCTAGATGAAGATGAGTGCGTATGCATCCTTCTGTGATTTGGATAGGTTTATCACAGACCCGTGATTGAATGAGCTGAGTTCCATCAATGGTCTGAATAGATGTGTTTGCCCAAAACTGTCGCATGTGTTCCACATAGATGGTGGGATTGACTGTCAGTGCATAGGCAATGTGTGATGCTTTCAGGAAATCCACAGTTTCATGAAAACCCTCAGCTTGTTTGGGTTTCTGCAGCATTGCAAGTTCATTGTGATCATCAACAAAATCCAGTCCTGCCATTGTGATCGACTCTTGGGTTCGAATCAACACTAGGGTGTACGCACTGGGAAGCAGGAATTCTAGAGAGAGAGAGAGGATGAAAAGTCAATGGAAATACTAAGAGCCGTTAAGGTTTTTGGCGGTCAAAGAGGGTATTTATAGGGTAAGGGATTCGGTTAAAAGCAGTAGTAAGTACCCTAGCAGCATTAAAACATACCCGCAGTATTAACCCATATAAGCAGTAGTAACGAATAGCAGTAGAAACACTTACCTGCGGTATTAACACTTACTAGCAGTATTAACACAGACTAGCAGTATTAACCCTTTCTGGCAGTAGTAACACATAGCAGTAAAAACACATACCAGCGGTATTAACACTTACTAGCAGTATTAACACTTACAAGAAGTAGAAATAAAGAAAGCAATAGTAACATTGCACTGGAAGTATAAACCACCTAGCAGTAGTAACCAGACTTAACCATAGTTTGACCTGTCATTCTGAAACACTTAAACACACAGGGTTAGCAGCACCATGCACAATGAAATATGAGAAATGAAACAACAAGGAGTCTATACAGAAATGGTACATGAGGAGAAATGATAGAGGCTTATTCAGTGTTTATCATGCCCACACTTGTGACTAAGAATGTGAATCTACCCACATCAAAAGCTTTGGTGAATAGATCAGCAAATTGATTACTAGTGTGTACTTTCAAAACCTGAATTAACTTCTTTTCATTGCAATCTCTAATAAAATGGTACCTGATTTCTATATGCTTGGTTTTAGAGTGCTTTACTGGATTATTAACAATGCTTATAGCACTGTTGTTATCAATGAAGATGGGAGTGTAAAGAAAAGTAATACCATAGTCCAACATCTGATTCTGAATCCATAGCACTTGTGAGTATCAGCTTGCAGCAGCTATATACTCTGCTTCTGTTGTAGAAGTGGACATTGTGGTTTGCTTTTTACACTGCCATGAAACTAGCCTTGCACCCAAAAACTAACATCCTCCTGATGTAGACTTTCTATCCAAGTTTGCACCACCCAAATCACTATTAGAATATGCAAGCAGATCAAATGGTGAGTAATAAGGATACCAAAGGCCCAACCTAGGTTGTCCTTTGAGATATCTGAAGATCCTTTTGACTGCTTGAAAGTGAGATTGCTTAGGCCTCACTTGAAATCTGGCACACACACAGACAGCAAACATAATGTCTAGTCTTGAAGCTGTTAGATACATGAGGGAGCCTATCCTAGATCTATAATGATGAACATCCACATCCTCCCCCTCAAGATCTACAGTAATCTGTTTGTGTGTTTCTATAGGTGTGCTTGCAGGCTTTGCTTCTGAAAATCCAAACTTTGTAAGTATATTCTGCACATACTTGGATTGACTTATGAAAATGTCATCTTTCTTCTGTTTAACCTGTAGTCCAAGGAAGAATGTGAGTTCACCTATAGAGCTCATCTTGAATCTTTTGTGCATTAACTCCTCAAACTCCTTGCACATATAATCTTTTGTGGATCCAAAGATGATATCATCCACATAGATTTGAACAAGCAGGATGTCCTTCTTCTTCCTTTTAATGAAAAGGGTCTTGTCAATGATTCCCCTTTCAAAACCATTTTCCAAGATATAGGTAGACAGTGTGTCATACCATGCTCTTGGTGCTTGATGTAGCCCATAGAGTGCCTTCTTTAGTTTGTATACTTTGTCAGGAAAGTTAGGATTCTCAAACCCTGGAGGCTGACAAACATACACTTCTTCATCGATTTTCCCATATAGAAATGCACTCTTAACATCCATCTGAAATACTATGAACTTCATGAAAGAAGCATAGGCTAGAAACAGCCTAATTGCCTCAATTCTGGCTACTGGTGCAAACACTTCTTCATAATCTATCCCCTCTTCTTGTGTGTACCCTTGTGCCACAAGTCTGGCCTTATTCTTTATCACTGTTCATCTCTCATCTTTCTTATTCCTGAAAACCCATTTAGTTCTAATTGCCCTTTGTCCTTGTGGAAGTTCAACCAGATCCCACACATTCTCCAGCTCAAACAGCAGCAGCTCCTCTTCCATTGCTTCTATCCAGCTTGGGTCTTTCATTTCATCATATGCCTTCTTGGGTTCAATCTGGGATAGAAAACAGGACAATAACCCTGACTGTAAGTCTTTCAATCCTCCTAACTTACTTTGATGCCTTGTGATTATGGGAGAATTGATATCACCAATCACCAACTGAGGAGGATGATTCTTCTGAGTTCTTGTTTGATGGGCAGCCTCCTCATTAATATTTGCATCCATATTAGAGTCATTCTTTTCAGGAGTGTTTCCACCAAATACTGAAGAATTTTCTTCATCAATATCATCTTCTGACAATGTGGGCATTTCAGGACCTGTGTTTCCTGAACCTGAAGGATGAGCATCCTCTTTATCACCTTTATCCTCTTCAGCCTGTTCTGGTTCAAAATCCTCTCTTTTTGAATCATCCTTCTTTTCTTGTTGACAAAATTCAACAGGATCAACTGTAGGTATAGGGAACAGCACAAACTCTGGTTTCTGTGCTTGTATCTTTTCTGAACTTGTTCCTGAATTTTGCACATTACTAAAACCCAAAGAATTAGAACACTCAATACCTTTAGTCTCACAAAAGTTGTTTAAGTCACTATTTTTAAACTCAGTTCCATTATCAAAAGTTGTTCCACATTGAGTAGTCTGTAAGAAGTATATACTGCCTGATCTTGATTTTCCACATGTCAAACTCATTAGGTTTGAGCATGGGAACCTTTGAAATAAGAACACTGTCGTGTGATCCGTCCATGATGATTATTGATTTCTGAGTTCCTAATGCTCTGATACCACTTGTCAGGATCGAAATTCAAAACAAGAATTTTTATAAACACTCAGAAACTTTTGTTAAAGAAGTTGCGGAATAACACCTTAACAATAAATTAATGAAACAGTAAATCACAAGTTATATTGAATTAACTTAATGATTACAACCAAAGCCTCAATCTGTTGAACAGACTCAACAGACGTTCAATACTTCTCTAATGAAAGGATCACTAACAATCTTGAGGCTAATTCTCTCTTTGAAAACAAAAGACGTATGTATCTCTGTATATCTGTGTGTTTAATAATCTAAGACTTCTAGACTATATATACAAAACAAATTACAAGATAATTACCAAAGAAACGATAATCTTCAGAATACATTCCATAATTATCTTCAACTTCCTTGTCTTTCGCTTTAAGCAACCAACCATCTTTATCATCATTTGCAGCATTAATCATTAGCAACATCTTCTTATCAACAGCAGTACTAACCATGCTTGCAGTAGTATCTTCCATCTTGCAGTATTAACTCTTCAAGCAGTACTAACTATTACTAGCAGTAGTAATCTTCAAGCAGTACTAATCAAACAGTACTAACAACTTCAAAAGTAGTAACTCTTAGCAGCATTATCCATACTTAGCCTATTTTCATACCCAACACCTTCTTTTTCAATATTAGTATCTTCCAAGTGAAGAATCAATAGCATATGTGTTGTGTCCCCAGAAAATGTGAAACATTCTATTTTTGAGAAAAGAATGAGTAGCTGGTGGGGTTGTATGCAAGAGATGGCATGGGCTAGATGCCTTTTTCAATGATGTTCACGAAGAAATGTGAAACAACAGATAATGTGGTTGTCCGGCTCAGAAAGTATTTGGTGCAGAGTCTGATATTCTTTTACTCTGTTTTCTCACCCTCTTTATTTTAAACATTTGAGCTCACGACTAACCCATCTTTCATTTTCATTTTACCTCTTTTCACACACCGACACTCAATTCTTTTGACCCCTCTCCCCTCAATCACTCAGGGAATACTTCCTGGGTAGGAAACACTGGTTATCGTGTGATGTGTTTTAAATTTATACCACAAGCGTACGGAAGGTGTAGCATACGGGTCGATCACAGGGAGGCGATGGACTAAACACAGACTCGTTCTAGACTATGGCCTAGCTACGAGAATTTTCAATATTTTTATTTTTATATTAAAACTAATTAAACAAACAAAAAAACAAATGGGACAAAGCAAACTAACGGACATTGGGTAATGTCAACTCCAGATCTTGGTAATGGTGGGAATTCGTTATGCAAAATTACTTCAACCCTCTTTCGAGGTGGAAAAGGTTTTCAAACCCAAAACCCATATTTACTTTCGCAATATGTGTACGTTGGGAAGAAACATTATGATTTAAAACAAATGATCTTCCCAATCAACGTCCCTAAGTACTCGAAAATGTTAGAACCGTTGTCATTGACCAAATTAATCTAAGTAAAAGATTAAAACTTTCGTTTCATCTCAAACTAATCGAATTAACTAAATGATTTGTTAAAAGTCAATTAAATCAATTTCAACTTTCGTTAAAATCGAAATGGATTAAAACTCAACATCCGTTTTCAAAAAAAAACAATTAATCAATACCAAGACCTTCGATCTAAAGAGACGATTACCCAAATGAACGAAAGTTAAACTACGTCACAAAACGTAAACATAAATCTAACGAAAGCAATAAAATTAATCTACGAAAACTATAAAGATCGATCCAAGGAGTGTCACTCTCCAAGAATCGTTTTTAGCCTACGAAAGCGGTAAATAAAATTAAGAGTGGTGCAAGGAATTTAAAAGGGAGAAGAGAACAAAATATTCAAACATAAATAAATAAAATGGAGAAACGAAACGTTACAACGGTGTTGAATGTTGTTAAGAATCTGTCACATTCCATCTTCATCTTCGATCCGCCGAAACATCGCATCTTCTTCGACTCAAAATACTCAACGAACGAAGAAATCACAAATCTCAAAACCTAAATCTAAATTAAAACAACTTCAAAAATCAAACCAAACTAAAACTAAAACTAAAATCTAAACTAAAGAACTTACAAGAAAAAGAAAGAAAACTAAACCTAACGAATCATCCCTCAACCAAAAACAAAAGATTAAAACTAAAAACAAAACAAAAAAACAAAAAGAAGAAAATAAAAAACGGTGCAAGCCGTGAGGTTGAGAAAAAGATGGATCCCTAAAACCTAAATTACATTTCTATTTAAATAAAATAATGTTTCAATTCAGTCCCTCAACTTTGCAGCTCTTTCGAAAATGCCCCTCTTGATTTCTTTTTCTTTTAAAAGTTCATTTGTTGAATTATTTTCTTTCGACTTTGATCCAACTTTTAGCATTCTTCTTGGATTTGCCCACCAAATAAAGATCGATCAAAAACTTTAAATCCATCGTCATCCATTTCACGCTTTCAATGTGAATTACCTGTCAAAACCCGAGAAAACCACAAAAATGCCAATGTAATATCCCCAACGATGATTATACGAAAATTAACTAAAAATAAAATAAAAACTATATACAAACGATTAAACTAAATGCAAAAATGCAATTTTAGACTAAAATGATGAATACATAAAATGCACTTAACAAAATACCCACAAGCTAAACCTTTCTTGTCCCCAAAAAAGATATTATAATTTATTACGGAATGGGTGAAAAGAAGAAAAAGAAAAACAAACAACGATCTCCACAAAAAATTCGAGCGAGTTAATACACGATCTCACTAGGCACAATCTAATGTTAGGCTTCCCTATGTACAAATGAAACTTGTAACCACGTGTTCAGATGAAAATAGTGGTAGAAACACATATTTCACCAAAATGTCAAACTAACACAACACCAAACAAAGCATATCACAAAAAATCGCACCTAACAGAATTTTACAAACATTACCGTAGCCGCTAAGGGAAGGAAAAGATGATCTACATGGATGGAAACTCACGGTTTCACTCAAATCACTCTAGTGTGTTTAGGATGTGTATACGCTCGCCTACCCAATCGAGAAATATGAAATGCACTCTTGACGCGTTTGAAACAATTCTCAAGTCTAAAGATTTTCATAAAAATTGCATATGATGAGGACTTTCGGGTAAGGATATGGTTTAAGATAGTGATTAAGTCTAGTTATTGGGGTTTGAAGAGATATTTTGGCTTGTTTTTGTGCACATAAGTTCTTTCCTACAATTTCCAACGGATCTAAACTTATTCCTTGCGAAACTAATATATAAATGCATATTTTTTTACCTTTTTTTTTTGCTTTTTTTTTGTTATTTTTTTTTTTTTGCTTTTTCTTTTTACGAACCCACAAGCTATGCTTGTGTATACTACTCTACTATATGCTTCAATCCGTTTTGGTGATTTAGGTATGTATGGTTTTCAAGGAAAGGGTAATTGTTTAGGCTCAAAGTTGGGTACAAAAGGAAAATATTTTTGTGTTTTTTTTAATAAGGATTATTTATGAGAAAAGAAGGCCTCTATGCAAATATTATAAAAATTTTAGACGAGAAACGAATCAAAAACCTAGAAATACATGTCGATGGGTGGTAACACACAAAAAAAGAAAATGGGATTGATTATGAATGTGTCAATCCAATACGACCCAAATTCTCACAAGGTAAAATCCATCCAAGTAGTCATAGGTATAATGTAGGGGGACTACGGTAAGAAAGTTAATCCTAAAAGTTACGTGGAACAATATGCAAAGTAGTGCGTACAAGTGACTAATAAGGGAAAACTGTGTTTCTAAAAAAAATCCTTACATAATGGTTAAAGTCAATCATAAAGTACATTAGTATGCCTAATTAAAAGATTGATACCAAGTGAGAGGTGGTTACTACGAGCTCTAAAATCGTGGAGAAACGCTAAAAATCTTTTTGGATTTTAAAAAAAAAATTATATGCAATGCAATGATATGATGCAAAATGCAACCAAAAATGAAAAAAACTATGCATGAACTATAACTAAATGCATGAATGCTCAAATAAAAGAGAAAAGAAGTAGAAAACAAACAATAACCCCACCCACAAGCTAAAAATGAGCATTGTCCTCAATGCTTGACTACGGGTAAGGGAATCAAAATCAACGTGTGGAGCGTGGTTCAAGAATCACATATATGATAGCGCAACATGATGAATAATGGATGCATTTTAGTGCAAAGTGATCAAATCCTATTGTTTGCCCAGTGGTGGCAACCCAACTAATGCAATAATCATGCATATCAAGTACTACTCGAATGAAACAACAAGTCAACGTATTCACATAATGTTAAAAGAACGAATTTACCGGGTGTTGAACCGAAGACTTTGCCGCTTTTTTGATGCTTTGAAACTCCTAGAAGTAGTTGATCACCTGAAAAAAAAAACATGATTCATAAACAAAGGGCGATATGGCGGTTGTCAGCGCTGCCACGGTGGGGAGATGAGGGATGCCAAAGTTAGATACTCGGAAGGGGAAATGAAAAAGAGAAGACACTTTGAAGAGTGGGATTAGAACTATAGGGGAAAAGAGATGACGAGAAAGGGAAAAAGAAAAGGAAAAGAAAGAAAAAAAAATTAAATAAATAAAAACTTTTTTTTAAATAAAGAAAAAAACGAAGAATAAATAATCTAAAATTAAAAAAACTTTTTTTAATTTTTTTAGAAATAAAATAAAGTAAAAAAATCAAACAAATGAATAAATAAAAACTTTTTTTTAATAAAATAAAGTAAAAAAAATAATAGAAAATAAAAATTAATCAATTTTTTTTTTAATTACTTCACGCTAGATACCAAACAAAGCTTTTCCTCTTTGTTGGTTGACTTGAAGTCCATGGGGTACAAATCACTCCTTCGTTTGGCTCTCAGAAGCTCTATGCTTGTGTCTTCTTTCAACAGAGAGCAGTATTGGCGTTTAAACATTATATCGAGTCCATTATCACAAAGTTGGCTAACACTTAATAAATTGTGCTTAAGGCCATCCACATAAGCCACTTTGTTGACATTGATGTCCCCCTTAGCAATGAATCCATAGTCTTTTATTTGCCCCTTCTTATTGTCTCCAAAGGTCACAGAGCTACCTCCAAGTTTTTCATTATAGGAGGTGAGTAACCTTTTGTCGCCAGTCATATGCCTTGAGCACCCGGAGTCTATGTACCAAATTAGCACATGCTACTTCTTCTGCGGACAGATCAAGGAAATTTAGGTACCCATTTCCAAATGGTTCCACCTTTATTAGGAGTTGTTAGAGTTGCCTTAGCACTCTTGCTTTTGTCTTTATCCTCTTTCACAGAGGTACTAGATTGTCCTTTCTTACCCTTGAATTTGGCATTCTTGGGTTTGGGACTTTGGGGTGAGAAATAAGACAGGTTGACCTAGAGAAATATTAGTTAAGAGCATTCATAAGATCGAAATATTTACAATGCGAGACTCCAGAAGCAAGTTTCTTGAATTTTTCATTAAAAAAATCAAAGGAGGGTACACAGCATTGTTTACAACAACTCTTTTTAGACTTGGGTTTCTTTTTACAGAAATCTTAATCTAATCTAGGTCAAGTTTTTGCAAAATCTCCTCGTGGATTGCTCTGTTGGTGTACTCTCCCTCTTTGATTTTCTCTCCTTGTACTCACTGCCACAGAAGCATAAAATTTGTCAATTTTGGGCCATTTTCCTTTCTGTTGCCAAGTGAGTTTCTCTTGAAAATGTTTTGCAAATTTTGGAGCTTTGGACTTTTAAGAGATCATAATCTTTTCCTTGTTTAGTTTTTCAAGCTCAGGAGAAGTCTTAGCTTGCAAGCACGCATCCAGAAAATCAGGGCAAATAGGTATCCCTATAGATCTCCTTTTGAGAGCAACCATTCCATTAAGAATGCCAGAGGACAATTTATTTTCCTCTAGTGTACAAGGAACTATTTCTTGCTCCACATAGCTAGTCTCAATATCGATAGAGGATGACTCAGATTCTGATTCAGAGTCTGAATCAAGGAAATCTCTGTGGATAGAGGCTTAGTTTTCTAGATATGTATTGCTCTGTCCCTCATTAGTGTTCTTTGAAACATTTATACTTTTGAGAGTACAAGGAACCACCTTAGGAACACTTAAACACTTCATCAAATCTTGTTGAAAGATTTCATGCACTACAGAGGTTATATCAGGGTGATTTAGAAAATGGTTTCCATATGTTTTCTTCAAGTCGTTTTCCAAAAATCTTTTAAACAACTTTTCTTACACTGAAGCTAGCACAAACTCTGGTGCCTCAGAGGAAAATTCCTTTTCAGGAATCATCATGCACACAAAGGCCATTTGAGTTTATGTCTCTGGATGACCAAATCTAAATAGTCCTATCTGTTTTTGAGACATATATTTCCTTGGAGTGGATTTCCTCTTTGCAGAGTTTGATGATGACATGTCATTGTTTTCATACCACACACTAGTCATCACTAAAGGTTTCCACAAATGTAGTCCCTTAGAGGTTCTGCGCCTTTTAAATGTGGAAATAAGATTTGGAAGACTTGGTTTTAAAAAATTTCCTAGACAGAAGATGTTTGCCAAGGTTTTGTTTCTTTTATTTCTTGTATAGGGATCAATATCTGTTAGAACATATTTTATGTTCACTGATTTAGAAAACAGTAAGAACTTCTGAAGTGATTTTTCAGTTTCATCAAGAGTTGGATGCAATTGCACTTCACAGAACAAGAAGAAGTAGATGCAAAGGTTTTCATTTCATTAAATGCATTCGATACATTATGATTCCTTTTTAAATTAGTACTAGGAATATTACAAGTATTCCTAACTACTTCCTTTCTTCTAGCTTGAAAGACAGCCTTCTTTTCAAGTTGTCTCTTCTTGTTCAGAAACATCCTTTTCTCTTTATTGCTCACTACACAAACAGGATTAGAATGGTTAATTTCTTGCCATTTTCCTTTTTGTTCAGGAGTAAACTTGATTGGTTTATAAGTGTAGAGTTGAGAAGTGATGGTTTTATTCTTTGCCTTTACTTTTAATTCTTTTTCAAGATCCAGAGAAGTTTTTGCTTGAAGACACATTTCTGCAAAGTCAGGACATATTGGTATTCTAGGTTTATTTTTCAAAACAGAAATAGGAATATTCAAAATTCCAGAACCAACAGTCTCTATCTTTTTATGAATTGCTTTCTCTGATCTGCAGAAAATCTGTTCATCTATCTCTGGATCAGATTCAGAATCAGTCAAGAAAGTCTCTTTCAGCCTTACCAGAGATAGCTACCTCTGATGGTTTCTCAATTTTCTTGGGTCTTGAGACTCTGATGATTCTTTTCATGCTCTCTCTCTTCTTCAAATCAGCTATAATATTTTCTTTATTTATTCTTTTGATGTCATCCTCACATGTAGTTCTGATGTATTCATCAGAGATTGGTGAATATAGAGGAGCATCTGGATTAAGTGAACTCTGAGGTTCATCTTCAGAAGTACTTGTTTCAGAGGTACTTTGTTCAGATGTCTCTGATTCATTTTTGATAAATGCATCAAACTTGAAAATCTCTTAGGGATCATTGCTCTGAGGTTTTGTGAAAAATACCTCTGAAGTTTCTTTTTCTATTTTTAAGATAGAATTTGGAAAGCTTTTCACTTCAGAGTATGCAACATTTTTAAAGTTCAGCGCTCTTGTTTTTTATCCTTCTGAGGTTTTTATTCTCTTGAAATTGTTCAGTGGAAGAAAGTGAAGTTTTCTTCAATCCAGTGTATGGATCCAATTCATTGAATCCCAGCCCATGACTATCCATTTGAGAGTTTATCTTTATATGCACATCCTGAGCAGCAAGATAGCTTTTGATTTGAAGTTCTTTTCTTTCCAGAGATTGATGTAAGATTTCTCTTTCTTTTTGGAAAAAATTGGTTAAGGCAACAGAATTGAGTCTTTCATACTCAGATCTTTTTACTTCTTCTTCTTTAACTTTTAAAACTTTCTCAAGTTCTTTGAATTTTTCTGAAAAAGATTTTTCTTTATGTTTCTGAGCTTTTTCAAGTTCAGATTTTTCAACAAAAATATCTCTCTTTTCTGACTCAAGAAGATCTTTTTCCCTTTTGTAAAAACTAAGATCTTTTGTCATTTCTTTTCTTTTTTCTTTTTCCTCAACAAGTTTTTGTTTAAAGATTTGAAATTCATCTGTTAGCTTAATAACATCCAATTCAAGTTCACTGTCAGAGGTGGAAGGAGAGTTTACCTTTTCAGAGTAGTCCTCTGATGACCCATCATTCTGATCATATGTGAAAGCCATACCACAGAGATGGGTAGGTTCTTCCTCTCCATCGCTTGTTGAGTCTGATAGCCAGTCTTCCATCTCTGCTACAAGTACTCTTTCTTTGACATTGTATTTGTACTTGTTTTTGTAGTAGTCTTCATCTTTGATGAGTCTACCTCTGCAGTTTGTAGAGTAATGGCCTGTATTTCAACATCTAAAACATCTTCCATCGTTTTGGTTTGATGGAAGAGCAGTGTCTGATTCTGTCTTTTGTGCTTATGATTGTGGCTTGAAGTACCTCTGAGGTTGAGGATGCCTTGGCTGAAATGATTGTTGAGATCTTGATTGTTGAGTAGAATCATGATTGGTGAAATGAACGCCCTTTTGATCACTATGTAGAGCAGATCTGGGCTCTTGTTGATAGTCAGCTTTTTGAAATCTCCTTTCTAGATTTCCTCTTCTTTCTTCATCATATCTTCGACCTTCAAAAATTTTCTTGCCAAATTTCTTGTTAAATTGATGGGTGATTAATGCAAGCGATTTGGCAAAAGCATTGATATCATCATCTGAGTCTGAATCTGAGTGTTCAACTTCTTCAGACACCAGAACCTTCTTGGTTTTTCTTTTAGATTCCCTCTTTAAACAGTTATTTGTTTCTGTATTTATGCTTTCTTGTGATGTACCTTTTTCTTTTGACATGAGTGCAAGTGGTCCACCTAAAGAGGTTTTCGATTTTTGTTTAACAACCTCTTTTTCCTGTGCTACCAAGGTGCCATAAATGTCAGTCAATGACCATGATTCAAGATTTTGATTGGCTTGTAGTCACATTCACAGTTGTGACCACTCTTCATTTAGACTCTTAAGGAAAAGAACATTATTTTCTTCTTTTGTCCTCATGACCCCAAATTTTTTGCATTTGTTGATGAGAATGTTAAACCTTGAGTACGTTTGGTGTAAGGTTTCTTCGGGTAATGCATGAAAATCATGATATTCATTGATACAAAGATTTCTCCTGTTCTTTTGAGTTTGTAGGCCACTTTCAAGTTGATTTAACAACTGATCCCATATCTCTTTTGCAGTTTCACAAAAATCAAGTTCATGGAAGATATCATTGGGAATGGCCATTATAAGTAATCTAACAGCTTTTGAATCATTTTCCATCATATTAGTTTCTTCATCCGTAAATTTTGAAGTTTTCTTTTCATAGTAGGGAGGGATTTCAGCAGTATCTGATGTTGTTGGAACTCTTGGTACCAACACCATTGGTTGGTGAGGTCCATCGTTCACTGATCTTAACAGATCCCTGTCCATGCCTTCTAAGAAATTTACCATTCTTATCTTCCATTGGGGATATTCATCCCTTAAAAGTGTAGGAGGTTTGGTTAATGATCCAGTTGTATAAATGGCACTTATGCTGGAGTTTGCCATTTTTGTGAAGAAAAGATGAAGATTTGAAGAACTGATGCTTTTCTATGAAGATCTTCTATCAAATGATGTAACTGTGATTTACTTTCAAATCTGGAGCATATGAAGTTTAATAAACCAGGATTTATATAAACATGCACAGATATTAAAAGCTTGAATTAGTAAGAATTAAATTTATCCGAGTATGCAAATATGATCTTTCTTTGTTTTAGAAAACAAAGGAGGCTCTGATACCAATTGTTGGATCCCAGATTTAATCTTACAATAATAATTATATAAACAACAAGAGTAATAACAGCAAAAGCAATATAGTTTAATATCAAAAGCAGATTCAAATATCACAGTTCATATAAAAAGATAAGCAGTAAGAACAAGATCTTCTCAAGATATATTTAGTTTATTTTTCTAATACAAGATTTCAAAAAGCACACTTTTGTCAAAGGAGTGATGGTCCTATTTATAGGACCATAAAGTAAACAGTGTACTATTCTGACAAATAGAAGCATGCTTGAACAGTGTCTTACCTAAAAGGTAAGCTCAAGACATGCTTGAACAGTAACCTACTCTATAAAGTAAATCTTATCACTAAGTGATTGGTTATCTGTTATGATACTTCAGGAAAATGTCTTCAGTGCCTTCTTCAGAGAGAATGTCTTCAGAGATCTGATGTAGTCTTCAGAGCCTCTGATGAATCCATCTCTGATGTCTTCTGCTGAAAGTGTTTCTCTGATATGTACTTCAGAGGCAGGTATGTCCTCTGAAGTAGGACTTAGATATTTTCAACACTTTAACAAATGAAGATTTGGAGCTAACAAGTGTTATGCGAGTTTGTATTTCGCGCACATAACGTTTAGCGAGAAGTAGTGTGAATAGTGCTTTGCGTGTTTTTGTGGTCTGCGAGTTCTGGACTTGTATTTTTTTTTAAATATTTTTCTAGTGGTGATCTAATTTTGACTTTCAGTCAAATTTTCTGAATTGTTTGGGAACGATCATTCATTGAAGACTAATCATTTTATTCAAGATGTCTACAATTTTGTCAGGGAGAGACTGTGCAATCATGTACATGCCTGAGATACCAGCAATATAGGCTGAAAGAGATAAACTGAAAAATCAGAATTCAGTCCTTCTAAAACAAATTCAGGAGTTTAAATCTAAATTGTCAAATTCTGATAAAACTTCTAATTGTGAAAAATGTACTAATACTGTTAAATCTGATTTTGCAGGTATCATCAGTGCAAAAGAGAAAGAGATTAAAGAGAAAGAGAAAATGATTGTTTTAAATAAAATACTATTCAGACTTGTGAAAAAGAAATCAAGATGAAAGAGAGAAAGATAGTAAATCTTCAAAGCCAGCTGAAGACAACTGAACAAAAAGCATCAGAACTGCAAGATGAATCAGTTAAGCTTCAACACAAGTTTAAGGCTTTTGAAGATCAGATATCTGCACTAGAAGCCAAAAATCCTGATCTGATGAAAAGCTTCCAATCAGATAAAGACAGAGTTAATCTGGAGAAAATTTCTGCTCAAAAGTTGTATGATCTTTCCAAGAAAACTGACCAAGAGAAGAAGGAGCTTGAGCTTAGATGCCTTAAACTCTCAAAGCAAGTATCCGAGTTTCAAAAGATTATTATAACTGAAAGGGATACTTTTGCCAAAGAGATAAAAGTTCTTGAAGATAAAACTGTTGAACTTCCCAAACAGATCTCTATTTTACAAGACTTACTTGAGAAAGAAATAAAAGCTTTTCAAGAAAAGAAAAAGTCTTTTGAGATTGAAAAGAAGAAATCTGAAAAGAGAAATGTTGGGAACTTCAATGAAATTTCTGATAAAACCAAGAACTTGGAAAAAGATTTTGAGCAAGAGCGTCAAATATTTGAATCAGAAATATCTAAGCTCATGTCCAAGATATTTGTTCTATCCTCAAGCATTATTAAAGAACAGATGGAAAGAAATGATTTGAAACAAAAGTTTGACACACTTTCTGATGAAAGAAATATTTTATCCAAAAATATAAAGGACTTGGAAGCTGCAAACTTTGATTTGTCAGATAAAGTGTCAGCTGATGTGATTGATCAATCACCTGTTGATAATTCAACAGAATCAGTCTATTCTTTCAAAACAACTTCAAGTTCAATTCATGATAAAAATGTTTTCAAAAACAAAAGTATCAAACCAAACATTGTCAAATCAAATCAGATCCGACCATCTAATCTATTTTATGACAAGTCTGTTGATAGTCCAGCGAGCTTTTATGTAAAATCTCTTGGAAAGCAATCTAAGAAAGAGCAGATGGTCTGGAGGGTTAAAGATTCTTCGGATGAGAAGAAGAATGACAAAGCATTTTCATCTACATCCAATGCTAAAAAGAACAGAGCGCATAAAGGTAAATCTTTTTGTAATTCTGATATGTTTTATTCTACAAATCATTTGATCAGAATTGCTCAGAAGAAGATTTATTGTTCTTACTGTGGATCAAATGACTTTGTAAGCAATAGTTTTGTTAATTACTGGTATGGTTCTTATTATGTTACCCCCACAAGAACTGCAACTAATACTTTAAGAACCAAATACCAGTGGGTACCAAAAGCTAAATATGTGTTGCAGGCACCCAAGGTTTAAGGGGGAGAAAGAACACAGATTTCTGAGTAAATTAGCTCAGAACTTGGACTTCAAAGTCAAGACAAAGGCTTTTGAACAAAATAGTTCAAAACCCGTACTTCAATATCAAAAATTGTGGTTTCTGATTACAACAGATCATGACCCGTTCTTAAAAGTTTAAAACAATGCAAATATCCAGGGGGAGCTTAAATGAATAAAATCATTCTATAATGATTTGAGGGGGAGCTTAAAGGTAAATATCTTCTTATCTTAATCTCTGATTGTTTGAAAGAAGAACAACTTTCAAGCATGAAAAACGTTTCTTAAATGTTCAAACCACTTCTCTATTCTCAAAAGATTTCATGAATTTAGAAGTGTGATTTTTAAATGTTTTTCATCGTGGAGCTTTAAAGTCTAACTGACCGTGTGTTCTTAAAGATTAATACTTGTGTACTATCTTGTCTATATACTGTAAAGTATTCACACACACCGGTTCAGTATTTCATATTTGATTTTGTTATTACCATGTATCAAATGTTTAATCTTTCTATGGTAATACTCCCTTTTGATATTAAATGTTGTTTGAATCAAACTTCATTTCATTATTATATGTGTTTTCATTGTTCAAATGTTTATATATTTTTCATATAAACAACATTCGTCTTTTATTTCCCAAAATTTTATTCTTCATGAATTTTGATCTGATTTTAATCATTGTCAGATTCTCAAAACATTTCTATTCTTTCATGATTATTCATTCATACAAAGTTTTGAGAAATCTTAAATGTTTAAAATGCTCAAATTTCATTCTGATTTTTAATGAGCATACACATACTGACAAATGATTTCTTGTGCTTAAATGTCAAGAAAATCATTGAGATATGCATGTTTTTAGGAAAAATACATGGGATTCAGTGTGAGTGCTTAAAAGAACTTCCATGGATTCACGATAACCATTGTTTCGTGCCCCGAAAGTAATCCTTTGAGTGATTGAGGGGAGAGGGGTCAAAAGATTGAGAGTGGTGTGTGAAGAGGTAAAATGGAAATGAGAGATTGGTTAGAAGTGAGCTTTAATGTTTAAAAGAAAGAGGGTGAGAGATCAGAGTAAAAGAATATCAGACTCTGCACCAAACTTCTTTCTGAGTCGGGCAGCCGCATAAACTGTTGTTTCACAATTCTTTGTGAACGACATTGAAAAAGGCACCTAGCCCATGCCATCTCTTGCATATAACCCCACCAGCTACTCATTCTTTTTCTCAAAAAGAGGATGTTTCACTGATATTGAACAAGAAGGAAAGTCGCCCCACCTTCGACCCTTCATCATGCATATTGAGTCTGTGTATACCGTTGCTGTCTCAGTGGTTTAAATACTTTGAGCCTTATGAAACACAATCATTGTGCTTAATTCTTTCATACACAAGCACGAGCACACAGAAAATCCATTTTTATGTTAGAACATTCATAGAAAATACCTTGTGTTTTTCAATGATTGAATGGAAGTCCCGGGGAGTCAACAACAAACCAACTCCTTAAATTGTACATTCGTTGTACATAGTGGCTTTGTGCTGCTGACAGGCATTTCTAACTGTTTCATTTGTTGATTCAGGGTTACAATTCATAATTTGTTTGAATTTGAAAAGATTCAGATAAATACATTCATGAATTGACGGCTCTTTATCAGATTAATTGGAGGAAATTGTTCAGATTCGTTGTTCTATTTTGTTTAAAAAGGGGGAGAAATTTCAAAGACTGAGCTGAAATTGAATTGAGTTTTGATGATTTTGATTCTCACAATTCATCAAAAATGGGGAGAAATCTACAGAGTTCAATTTCAAAGTATGAAGAAATATCAAAGTGAAAAGACTTGTGGAGAAATTCAGAAAGTTCAATTCATTCAAGACTGATGAAAAGAAATCATTCCGAGATTATTCAAAGACAAGTCAAGATGATTTGAGAAAGTTGGTTTTCTGAAGACAATTCAGAGATCAGAGAGATGAAGATATGAGATCAAAGATTCCTCAAAGTTGTTTTAAAGTTCAAAGATGAAGATTTCGAAGAAGTTTCAAAGTTGTCGTGAATTTCAAGAAGTTTCAAAAGTTTCAAGAATTCAGATTCGTGTTCAAGACTGGTTGACTTTCCAAAGATACTAAATGTGAAAGACTTTTCAAGATTATTCAAAGCATCAAAGTGTTAGTGTATTATTGTATCCAAGATTTAGTGTGAAAAGTCAAGTCAAGAAAAGTCAACAATGTCAAAGTCTAGATAAGTCAATGTTTAGTTAAGTCAATCTTAGAGTCCTTTGTTGTTAAGCATGTGATTTTAGTCCTTGGTATAAATACCTATAGCTTTGTAAATCTTGTAACAAGAACCATTGTAAGAGCTTTACATTGTCAGATTTATGAATATGGAAGTTTCTCTCTCTACTCTCTCTCTCTCTAGACCTTGAATGCCAAATCTTAATCTTGAGATTGCTTGATTGTGATTGGGAATACAATTTCAAGTGGTATCAGAGCCAAACGATGAAATCTTTCTCGTAACGATTATCGGATCTCGACATTTCATGTGTTTCTTAGCCCGATCTACTCGTAAGTTCATCCAAATTCTAAATCCTCTTGAAGTATTGTTCCTAATCACATTCTATATCTATTACAATTCGTAGAATTTCATTTCGACATTTTTTGAAAATTTTCAAAATTTTCGGTATTCTCTTCGCGTCAAATTTGTTCGATCCGAAAATTCGTTGCATGAATCGATTTGAATTGTCAAGATCTATTCTTTATTGAATTTCGAGCGATCTACAAGTTTCGGATCTGAATTTCGTCGAAAATTGAGCGAGTTATGAGCATTTTAAGTCGTCTCGCCGGAATATTTAGATCTCGCCTGAATCTGACCGGAACTTGAGGTTTTGAGCATTGATGTTGTCACATCTATTCCAGGTCTGTTATTCATGTCATTCTCAATTGTTTGAAGTATTTTTGAACAAAAAAATTTGAGCTTTTTGATTTGTGAAATGAACCTCGCCGGAAAAACGACTTCGCCGGAGAAAGCACTGTTCATCGCCGGAGATTCGAGGATTAAGCTGTGATTTTGTCAAATCTCATTCCAGATATGTTATTATTGTCTATATTGATTGATTCTTACCGGTTTAAAGAAAAATCGAGCATAAGATCGTGATCTATGGTCTGTAAAAACATCCTCGCCGGAAAATCGCAAGTCATCGGATTCTGGACTGTTCCGCCGGAATATTACTGTAAATTCGTTCAGATCTTGTTTGTTTCATCATGTTGATCTATTTGCTAGTTACTTACACGATTTACAACAAAAAAATCGTGTGTTTTGTGCGGTTGAACAAAACATCGCCGGAAAAACGTTTGGCCGAAATTTTTATCTTCTCGCCGGAAAATCGAGCCTTCACTGGATTGTTTGATGTTTATCATTCTAGATCTCTTTGTTTCATCTTGTCTATCAGTTTGCAACTCAGTTGAGAAATAAATTGGAGGTTTTGATATGTTGGAAGATGACTTCGCCGGAAAAAGTTGTTAGCTCGCCGGAAGTTATCTGTTGCATCACCGGTTGAATTTTTCACGATGCATGTTCAATATACTTGTTAGAAACTGTTAGTTAATGTTTGTTGAGCCTGTTAGATACAATATTCAGAAAGTTCGCATGTGATTATGAAGCAAATAGAAGAGAATAATTGAACAGCTTGTGATTTTATGTTGCAAGTGACAATGAATAGTAAATTTAACTGCTCCGTTAGTGACCAGTTAGTTTTCTAACATTTTTGGTCCAAAATCCGTTAATTTGGCAAAAAATTGTTCCTCGACCCTACCATGTAGTGTATGCTTTATTGTTCCTCCTTCAAGCGACACGTTTACGACTCTCAAGACGAACTCCTACTCGAATCGCGGTTAACGACGGTTTCGTTGTTAAAAACTAAGGATGCACAGGGTTTGTCACGTCAAATTCACTCGTTATCATTCTTGTGGGCTTATCGGAACGAGTTGGGTTTCTACATTTCGAGATGTTTTATCGTGCACTTAGTTGAGCTTAAGGTGTACATCGGATCCTGTTTTAAAGTCGAAAACGAAGGATGAGAGCAACCTTCAAGGGGGAGCCGAGCCTACAATTGTCAATGCATGCACTAAAGTTTTTTCAAGCAAATCAAGGGGGAGAGGAGATTAGAGCTTAAAGATGATTTACTTTCCAAAACTTTAGGGGGAGAATGTTAGTGTATAAAAGTGTTGGAAAGTAAATAACATTTAATTGTATTTGATTTGTATTTGTAAAAGGCCTTGGGCCTATTGGGCTTAGTTGTAGATGAGTTTGGGCTTAATATTGTAACAAGGGAGTGTAGGTGTTGGACTATAAATAGAAGTCTTAGCTTGTAATTTTTCATAATTCGAATTAATGAAAATGTAGTCCTTAAGCACTTACTCTCTCTAGATTAGATTTAGTTTCTCTCTTTAAATAAATAGTTCATTCCTATTCTATTCTTGTTACACGAACACTTGAGATGTGAGAGATCATGGACCTAACACTTACAGTTTCACCATTTGGGTTGTTTGTGGGCCTAGGTAGTCAACGACAACTCAAAAAAAATTGTTTTTGAAAAACCCTAATTTTTCGTTTTAGGCCTAGGGTTTTTCGTGGGCCGGAAGGTTTCTTGCCTTTGACGGGGTTTTGGCCCAAGTTTCACGGGTTTGTTAATCTTATGTTTAATTGTACCCAAGCCCATTAAGGGTTATTCAAATTTTGAGAACTAATTACTAAAATTGAACTTTATTTTCTATAGATGTCAGCTAATTAAGATAACACAAACTCAAACCTCACCCAGTTCACACTCCGATCCATTTTAGAGAAAGAAAAGCTAAATGGTCAAAACTTCCTAGAATGGTTCTGATTCCTGAGGGTCATTCTCTAGCATGAGGAAAAGTTCTACGTACTCGAGAACCCCTCCTCCCAACACTCCTACTAGGAACGCTTCTGAGAGTGTTCGACCTGCTTATGATAAGTATATTCGAGACTCTCTAAGCGTTTCATATCTGATATTGGCCTCAATGACTCCTGAACTTTTGAAGAAACATGAGGTGTTGTTTGATCATGTTTGATCAACAGGCAAGGCAGGAAAGGTTTGATATCGTGCGATCACTACATGCTTGTATGATGCAAGAGAGGACGCCAGTTAGTGCCCATGTCCTTAGGATGAAAGGGTACATTAACCGTCTAGCTCGATTGGGTTACCCTCTTAGACAAGAGTTAGGGGTCGACTTAATCCTCAACTCCCTGTCTAAGTCATATGATAACTTTGTGCTCAATTATCATATGAATAGCCTAGATAAATCCCGCATTGAGTTCATGGAATGCTTAAGACTGCTGAAAGAGGGATTACCTCCAAGCTGGAAAATCCAAGCATGTCGTGATGATCAAGGCCAAGGGAGGGGTGACCAAGAAGAAGAATGTGAAGAGTGTGACTGGGAAAGGAAAGGCGAAAGTTGGAAGTTCCAGCAAGGTCAAGAAGAATGAGGTAAAGATTCCCCTGGATGTTGTTTACTTTGAATGCTCCAAGAAAGGGCATTGGAAAAGAAATTGTCCAGTTCTGATTGAAAAGGTAAAGAAGGATCAGGGAGTCGTACCTTCAGGTACGTATACCATCAATTTATTCACTTCTGATTATGATTCCTGGGTATTGGATACCAGATGTAGGACTCATAGTTGTTCCTCTTTGCAGGGACTAAGAAGTGAGAGGCAGCTGAGGCTGGGCCGGTTGGAGCTCAAGATGGGCAATGGGATAAGAGTAGATGTTGTGTCTCAGGGTGATTATGATATGATCCTTCCCAATGGTCTGATTTTGAATCTTTATGATTGTCTTTACGTTCCTATTATCGTAAGAAACATTGTATTCAGGTGCACATTTGAGACAAGATGGATTTATGTTTAAATTTCTTGACGATAATTCTATTTCTACATGTTTTCATGGATTTCATATTTTATTGCTAATCTAGTTAATGGTATTTATGAAATAGTTGTTCGTAATAGTCTTAATTTTGAATCGATGTATAATATGAATGCTAAAAGGCTTAAGCATGACTTAAGCCAAACATACTTGTGGCAATCTCGTCTTGGCCATATAAATAAGAAATGCATTGCCAAGCTCTAAGTTGTAACACCCCGAAATTTACGGTATAGGAATCTAATGATAAAACTTCTAGCCTTGTGTACCGTTTATTGTTGTACTCTCGTGTTTAACGGTTATCATTAGTCTTATGTTATGATCTAGTTTGAGTACTTGGATTTTGGTGGTTTTTGGCACAAACAGGGGATTTCACGAGTTACTCGCGGGTTGCAAGTCGCACATAACCCGCGTAACTCACTGTTGGATTTTGGGTTCAGGCACACGGGCGACTTGTGCAACGACTTGGAGTCGCGGCATAACCCACGGAAGCCCCCTGGTCTCTTGAATACGACTTTCTTCCCCATTTCACCACATTACTCCTCTCATCTACCTATTTTCTCCTCTCTCAACCCTCATAACTTCTCCCATACGAAATTAGGGTTTCAACCACCACCACTCTTCTCATTTATTGCTAAGAGATTTGGGATTAGCATTTAAGGATTCAAGTTAGGTTTGAAGTCATCACCTCCATTGTCATCTTCCCCAAAGTTCTAACCTAGGGTTTGGGTTTCCCAAAAACCCACTTGGTGAGTTATTCCTTCTTAAATGCTCTAGTATTTGATTATTTCCATGGCTTTATCTCACACTACTTCTATGTGCTACTTGGTTGAGTTTTATAACCTAATAGTTGGTATTCTTGACTTTATGAACCCAATGGGGGCAAGTACGTTTAGTAGACCTTGATAATCTCTTTAGTAGTAACTATGTGGATTATATGTTCTAGATTTCATGCTTATATGTTGAGTTCATGAGAAAACTACTAATGTCATGATTTAATCCAACTGCTGAAAACTTTATGAAGGAATGAGGTAATGATAATGGGTGGATGTATTTACATGTATGAAATTATGAGGACCATGATTTATGAGGAATATGGAAGTAAATATTTTATATGTGGAAGAGAGGTGTATATAATGTGTTATTTATTTAACAAATGTGGATCACCTGATAAGTATGTGGCACTACTCCTTGTGCACGAGGAGGTAGTAGCTTAATGTATGAATTTTGCATTAACCACGGTGTGTTACTAGCGAGTAGGCAATAAGGGATCTCGTATCCTTGAGGTGTAACTCGTCTAGAATATGGATAGGCAATAATGTCCGTAAGACCTTGAGGTGTAACTCGACGGAGTAGGCAATAAGGGCAATAAATACGGTTTGAGGTTGTGATGTCGTTATGGCATGGGAACTAAGATCGGGGCATGAGGTGTAATCCATTACCTTCGCGGGTGATCTCACTTTCGAGTAAATATTGCCCCGATGGAAGCGGGTCTCGCCCGTAAATCAAGAGGTATTTCTTGTATGTTTATATTCAGGTTTGAGAAACTGATGGCGGAGAATTGTTCCGCGTGAGCCAGAGGAGTTCGGTAACGCGATTATCGTTTTATAAATACCATGTTTATTATCTGCATATTTATGGGATTTCACTAGGCTTCGTCCTAACACTTGTTATGGTTGTTTCTTCCTCACAGATCCTAACCGTGGAGGAATTTAGGATGTCGGCTTGGCTACCGGGCACGTAGGAGATCTTGAAGTGCCGGTCTTTTGGGGGATTTTTGTGAAGAGCGTTAATAGTAATTTTGGCGACGTCCATTTTAATCTAGATTGGAATTGATCTTAGATTAAGTAGGTTGTTGTATTTTTAGCATCCCATTTCTTATGACAACCCTTTTTACACAAACTAACCCGACTTCTCGAGGTTATGGTTGTATTAAATATTAGGTTGATATTCTTTTGGAATATTATTTACAGGATATTTGGATCTTTGATTTTGATGTCATGTTGCCAAATTTATGAAATTTTTATAAGTTGAATTTTTAGAGTGTTACAAGTTGGTATCAGAGCTCTAGTTTAAGCGAACTAGGTATAGAATCTAGATACCTAGACTTAAACTGAGACTTTTTAGACGATTAAGTGTGAGGTTGGGGTAGAAATTCTAAGACGAGATACTCCTAGAGTCAACGGAAACTATTTTGTTGAGAGTTATAAATGTTGTAACAAGACTTTTTATGTATTATATGTTCATAATTTCAATTAGCTACTGCTATTATGAATGTATGTCTACGTGAACATGCTTGGATTACTATGATTATAACGATTGATGAGTTGTAGTAGTATGCTTCGTGTGTATAATATTGCATAGCTCCTCTCACCATCTTTCGATTTGATGACAGACGAAAATGGTAAATACTCGGAGTCATCTCCAATCATCGCCAGAAGGTCAAGCGGTAAACGAATCCACGGCCGACAGACCCAATGCAACCGTAACGGATGGACCCCCGATTCCACCTATGCTCGTCGGAAGGTGGAACAAATTCCGAGGACCGTCATTGCCACTGCCGATCCGATTCTGACTGAGGTAACTCCTCAGACTCAAATGATGGACATGATGAGAGCCATGAGCGAGACTATGGCAAAGCAGCAAGAGTTGTTCGTAAAGCTTCTAGAGGACCGTGAAGGGAATCAACGTCGGCACGAAACAATTGAGGAGAACATTGTCATAGCCGGTTCCGGGGGTACCGGGGGAGAGATTCGCACGGATGGGTTAGCAACTTTAGAAACAAGGCAACCGGAGAAAGGGTGTTCCTACAAGTCGTTCCTTTGTTGTAAACCACCGGAATTCGCCGGGTCCGATGACCCCGCAAAGTGCATGAGTTGGCTTAAAGAGATTGAACAAGCTTTCCGATCTAATGACTGTGAGGAACGCCAAAAGGTGAAGTATGGGTCTCAATTGCTTCGAGGCACGGCTTTAACTTGGTGGAATGTCTTCACCTCAACCATTGAAGAATCGGTGTTGGCCAAAATGTCATGGTCCGAGTTCAAGAAGAAAATTTTAGAGGAGTATTGTACTGAGGAGGAGTTGGATGCAATAGAAGAAGAATTCAGGTCTATTAAGAAGGGTGACTTATCGGTGAAAGAGTATACTCAACTCTTTATGGAAAAACTCGACCTAGTGGGGCACGTGGCCCCGACTGAGAAAGAGAAAGTGAAGGCTTATCTAAAAGACTTACCAGCGGACATGATTCAAATAGTTCGCAATTCAAAGGCTTCTAACCTCCGAGAGACAATTGAGGAAGCTAAGGTGACAGATATACTTTTTGCTAAAGACAAAGCCGAGAAGGCAAAGACTGTGGAGAAGAGGAGGTGGGAAAACCCTCCAAGTTCGCACAAGAAGTCGAAGTTTCAACCTTCCAATAAGTGTTTTGACAATCGACGGGAAGCTAAATGGTGTCCCAAGTGTAGGAATAGGCATTTTGGGTTTTGCAAGACCAACCCTAACCCAAATCCGGGCCCGCCCTCATGTTTCAAGTGTGGCCAGTCGGGTCACACTAGTTTCTTGTGTCCTATTCAAGGGACGGTCTGTTTTGAATGTAAGGAGATTGGTCACGTACGAAGAGAGTGCCCCAAGCTGAGAGGTGGGACTAGAGGGGAAAATTTTGGAAGTCAAGCGAAAAGAGAGGCCATCCCCAAGGCTCAAGGGAGGGCATTTCAAATGACGAGGGAGGAAGCAAAGGAAACCGCCGAGGTGGTGTCGGGTATGTTCTTACTCAACTCTACGCCTGCTAGAGTATTATTTGATTCTGGTGCAAACTTCTCTTTTGTGTTCGATATGTTTTGCAAATCTTTAAACTTGTCAGTTCGTGCCCTTAGAGACGCCTTGGTTATAGAAGTAGCTAATGGGGAGCGGGTGATTTTGAGTGATATTTTGAGAGATTGTCGACTCAAAATCAGTGGTGAAACCTTTATGGTGGACTTGCTCCCTATGACCATCGGGAGTTTCGATGTGGTGATTGGTATGGATTGGCTAGCAAATCATCAAGCGGAGATCTTTTGTTCAAAAAAACTCATACGGATTCCCATTCGGGATGGCGACTCCTTGTTTGTGTATGTCGAGAAACGAAAAGGCGAGGTAACAATCATCTCGTCCATCAAGGCAAGGAAATGTCTGGCAAAGAAGTACCCATCGTACTTAGCCTTCGTGGTGGACGCCAAAGCAGAAAAGCGGAGGGTGGAGGACGTGAAGATTGTCAACGAATTCCCGGACGTGTTTCCCGACGATCTACCTAGCTTACCTCCTGATCGACAGGTGAAATTTAGGATCGACCTAATTCCGGGAGCGGCACCTATTTCCCGAGCACCATACCATTTGGCGCCAACTGAAATGCAAGAGATGATGTCTCAGCTTCAAGAGTTGTTTGATAAGGGATTTGTGAGACCGAGCTCGTCCCCGTGGGGAGCTCCAGTGCAATTTGTGAAGAAGAAGGACGGATCGATTCATATGTGCATCGATTACCGAGAGTTGAACAAGGTGACCATCAAGAATAAATATCCACTACCCCGGATAGACGATCTCTTTGACCGACTGCAAGGGGCCAGATGTTTTTCCAAGATTGACCTTCGTTCGGGATATCATCAAGTGAAGGTTCGAGAAGAAGACATTCCAAAGACGGCATTCATGACTCGGTATGGGCATTATGAGTTCTTAGTCATGCCTTTCGGATTGACGAACGCGCCAGCAATATTCATGGACTTGATGAACCGAGTGTGCCAACCATTTCTGGATCGTTCAGTCATAGTGTTCATCGACGACATATTAGTGTACTCTAAGGATGAAGAGGAGCACGAGCAACATTTGAGGGAAGTGTTAGAAGTGCTAAGGAAGGAGAAGTTGTATGCTAAATTCTCTAAGTGTGAATTCTGGTTACGGGAAGTGCAATTTTTGGGTCATGTGGTGACTCACGAAGGAGTAAAAGTAGATCCCGCCAAGATCGAAGCGATGACGAACTGGGAGCCTCCGAGAAGCCCGACCGAGATCTGAAGCTTTTTGGGACTCGCCGGTTATTACCGAAGGTTCATTCAAGACTTCTCCAAGATCGCCTCATCGTTGACCGCATTGACCCGAAAGAACGCGAAGTTTGTTTGGACCGAGACTCAAGAGAAATCTTTTTGTACCTTGCAACGGAAATTGTGTGAAGCTCATGCAAAAAGGTAGAGCGATAGCTTACGCGTCAAGATAGTTGAAAGAACACGAGAAGAATTACCCAACTCATGACATTGAGTTAGCGGCAGTAGTGTTCGCCTTGAAGTTGTGGCAACACTACTTATACGGTACAAAATGTACACTCTACACCGACCACAAAAGCCTGAGATACGTTTTCAACCAAAAAGAGCTAAATATGCGTCAACGAAGATGGTTAGAATTGTTGAAGGATTACGACTGCGAGCTTCAATATCACCCGGGCAAAGCAAACGTGGTGGCAGACGTGTTAAGTCGGAAGAAGTATAGCGGAACGGTGAAAACCATGTTGGCAAGGATTGAGATTATCTCAAACCTTATATAAATGATAAAAGCCGCGCAAGCCGAGGCACTACTTGAGGCGAATCTCAAAGATGAGGCAATGACGAAGCAACACCTTAGCCTGATGGAGGATGGTAGAGGATTGAAACTTTTCCAAGGACGAGTTTGGGTACCCAAGTTGGGAGGGTGTCGGAAATTACTTTTGGAAGAGGCACATAAATCGAGATATTCTATTCACCCGAGAGCACCAAAATGTATATAGACCTAAAGTTGAACTTCTGGTGGCCCGTGATGAAATTGGATGTAGCAAACTATGTGGAGAAGTGCCTTACTTGCTCGTTGGTAAAGGCTGAACACTAGCGACCATATGGGAGTTTGCAATCGTTGGAAGTGCCGGAGTGGAAATGGGATCACATTACAATGGATTTCGTGACGAAATTACCAAAGACGTTGAAGAGCCACGACACCATTTGGGTAATAGTGGATCGGTTGACAAAGAGTGCGCATTTTCTGGCCATGAGGGAAACGTTACCATTAGACAAGCTAGCGAGACTCTACATCAATGAGGTAGTATCAAGGCATGGGGTGCCGCTGTCCATTGTGTCGGACCAGGACAGTCGTTTCACTTCCCATTTCTGGAGCGCCTTTCAAAGAGAATTGGGAACAAAGGTAAAGTTGAGCACGACGTATCATCCTCAAATGGATGGGCAAAGCGAACGGACAATTCAAACGTTGGAGGACATGTTGCGATCGTGTGTGATCGACTTTAGGGAAATTGGGACTCTCATCTTCCATTGGTGGAATTTGCCTACAATAATAGTTATCACTCGAGTTTGGGAATGGCACCGTACGAGGCATTATACGGGAGAAAATGTAGAACCCCAACTTGCTGGCTCGAAGCGGGTGAGAAACAGTTCGTTGGACCGGAGATAGTACAAGAAACGGTGGACAAGGTTAAGGGGATACGAGAGCGTTTGAAGGCAGCTCAAGTCCGTTAAAAGAGCTACGCGGACAAGAAACGGCGTCCGATGGAATTCCAAGTAGGCGACCGAGTTATGTTGAAAGTGTCGCCTTGGAAAAGGATTATAAGGTTTGGGAAACGAGGGAAGCTTAGCCCCCGTTTCCTCAGGCCTTTTCCTATCATTGAACGAGTGGGACTCCAAGCTTATAAGCTTGATTTACCACCCGAGATGAGTGGGATCCACCCCACTTTCCATATTTGCTATCTACGGAAGTGTTTAGTGGAAGAACAAAATGTCATACCGTTGTCTGAAATCCGGGTGGACAACAACCGTTGTGTTGAGGAGCCGGAAGCCATCCTAGAGAGAGAGACGAAGAAACTTCGCCATAAAGAGGTGGTAATGGTGAAAGTTCAGTGGAGACATCATTGAGGCGCGAATGTCACGTGGGAAGCGGAGGAGGATATGAAGGGTCGGTACCCTCATCTTTTTGTCTAGAGTGGAGATTTCGGGGACGAAATCTATACGTTTAGTAGACCTTGATAATCTCTTTAGTAGTAACTATGTGGATTATATGTTCTAGATTTCATGCTTATATGTTGAGTTCATGAGGAAACTACTAATGTCATGATTTAATCCAACTGCTGAAAACTTTATGAAGGAATGAGGTAATGATAATGGGTGGATGTATTTACATGTATGAAATTATGAGGACCATGATTTATGTGGAATATGGAAGTAAATATTTTATATGTCGAAGAGAGGTGTATATATTGTGTTATTTATTTAACAAATGTGGATCACCTGATAAGTATGTGGCACTACTCCTTGTGCACGAGGAGGTAGCAGCTTAATGTATGAATTTTGCATTAACCACGGTGTGTTACTAGCGAGTTGGCAATAAGGGATCTCGTATCCTTGAGGTGTAGCTCGTCTAGAATATGGATAGGCAATAATGTCCATAAGACCTTGAGGTGTAACTCGACAAAGTAGGTAATAAGGGCAGTAAATACGGTCTGAGGTTGTGATGTCGTTATGGCATGGGAACTAAGATCAGGGGATGAGGTGTAATCCATTACCATCGCGGGCGATCCCACTTTCGAGTAAATATCGCCCCGATGGAAGCGGGTCTCCCCCGTAAATCAAGAGGTATTTCTTGTATGTTTATATTCAGGTTTGAGAAACTGATGGCGGAGAATTGTTCCGCGTGAGCCAGAGGAGTTCGGTAACGCGGTTATCGTTTTATAAATACCATGTTTATTATCTGCATATTTATGGGATTTCACTAGGCTTCGTCCTAACACTTGTTGTGGTTGTTGCTTCCTCACAGATCCTAACCGTGGAGGAATTTAGGATGTCGGTTTGGCTACCGGGCACGTAGGAGATCTTGAAGTGCCGGTCTTTTGGGGGATTTTTGTGAAGAGCGTTAATAGTAATTTTGGCGACGCCCATTTTAATCTTGATTGGAATTGATCTTAGATTAAGTAGGTCGTTGTATTTTTAGCATCCCATTTCTTATGACAACCCTTTTTACACAAACTAACCCGACTTCTCGAGGTTGTGGTTGTATTGAATATTGGGTTGATATTCTTTTGGAATATTATTTACAGGATATTTGGATCTTTGATTTTGATGTCATGTTGCCAAATTTATGAAATTTTTATAAGTTGAATTTTTAGAGTGTTACACAAGTGGATGGGATCTTGGAATCAACTGATGATTCATTTAATAAATACGAATCTTGCCTATTAGGCAAGATGACTAAAGCACCATTTAAAGGAAATCCCAAAAGGGCAAATGAGTTGTTGGGAGTGATACACACTGATGTATGTGGGCCCTTCAACCCAACCACTAGAAATGGTTGCTACTACTTTATTACATTACTGATGATTTCAGTAGATATGGATATCTTTATCTAATGAAACACAAGTCTGAAAGCTTTGAGATTTTCAAAGAGTTTCAAAATGAAGTAGAGAACCAACTTGGCAAAAAGATAAAAGCTCTTCGATCTGACCGAGGTGGTGAATATATGAGCCAAGAATACACCGATCATCTTAGAGAGTATGGGATAATCTCACAACTCACTCCTCCAAGAACACCACAGCATAATGGTGTTTCTGAAAGGAGAAATCGTACTTTGTTAGATACGGTTAGATCTATGATGAGTCATACCAAGTTGCCTAAGAGTTTCCAGGGTATGCTTTGGAAGTTGCCGCCAGAATACTAAACAATGTACCAACCAAGATGGTCGACAAGACCCCATATGAGATGTGGTTTGGGAAGGTTCCAAACTTATCTTATATGAAGGTCTGGGGCTATGATGCTTAAGTTAAGTAGGAAGATTCTATGAAGCTAGAGCCAAGATCTGAAAGGTGTATCTTTATAGGATATCCCAAAGGGACTATTGGGTATTATTTCTACAACCTTAGAGAAAACAAGGTGTTTGTCGCTCGAAAGGGTGAGTTTCTAGAAAATGATTTTCTAACTAAGCCTAAGACAAGGAACAAAGTGTAACTTGAAGAAATTCAAGAAACACCTCTTGATACACAGGTTGACACTGGAACTCAACAAGATGTTGAACCTCAACAAGATTTCAGAATACCAATGAGAGATAAACGGTCTGAAGTTCGGGGAGGATTCGTCAAGAGACAGATAGATACCAGGGGTTCTTGATTGGCTGTGACGACATGGTTGATGATGAACCACTAACTTACGGACAGGCTATGTCAAGTGTAGAATCTGACAAATGGCATGATGCCATTAAAGCTAAGATACAATCTATGTCGGATAACCAGGTCCGAGATCTGGTAGATACACCCGAAGGCTACAAAAGTCGTTGGGAGCAAATGGATTTTCAAGAAGAAAGCATACATGGATGGGATCATGCACACTTTCAAGGCTAGATTGGTAGCAAAAGATTTTACTCAAACACATGGTGTAGACTATGATGAAACCTTCTCTCCAGTAGCCATGATCAAGTCCATAAGAATATTGCTTGCCATTGCGGCATACCCGATTATGAGGTATGGCAGATGGATGTCAAAACAGCGTTTCTTAATGGAAGCGTAATCGAGGACGTGTACATGGTACAACCAGAAGGTTTTGAGTATCCCAAGCATCCTAATAAAGTGTGCAAATTGCTAAAGTCTATTTATGGAGTAAAGCAAGCGTCTCGAAGTTGGAATCTTCGATTTGATGAGAAAATTAAAGAATTTGGATTAATCAAAAATGAAGATGAGCCTTGTGTATACAAGAAAGCCAGTGGGAGCATTGTTGTCTTCCTAATTCTTATGTCGATGATGTTCTAATAATCGGGAATGATATCCCAACGCTAAAAGGAGTAAAATCCTGGCTAGGTAAATGTTTTGGGATGAAGGATTTGGGAGAGACCGCTTATATCCTTGGAATAAAGATATATCGTGATAGATCTAAGAGCTTAATTGGACTAAGCCAAAGTATATACATTGACAAGGTCTTGAAACGCTTCAAGATGGAGAGTTCCAAGAGAGGAAACTTGTCAATGGTACATGGTATACAATTAAGTAAATCTCAATGTCCTTCCACAAAATAAGATACGGATCGCATGAAGGGTGTTCCCTGTGATTCGGCGATTGGATCCATAATGTATGCCATGATATTTACAAGACCTGACGTATCTTATGCCTTAAGCATGAATAGTACATACCAGTCAAACCCGAGTGAAGCTCACTTGGTAGCAGTAAAGAAAATCCCCAAGTACCTGAGAAGGACTAAGGTTATGTTCCTACTATACGGCGGTAAGGAAGGAGATTTGTGTATTAGAGGATACTCAGATGCTAGCTTTCAAACCGATCGTGATGACTTAAGGTCACAATCAAGTTTTATGTTTACACTCAATGGTGGTGCTGTAAGTTGGAAAAGCTTCAACCAAAGCACGGCTGCAGATTCTACTGCAGAGTCAGAATACCTGGCAGCTTCAGACACCGGGAAGGAATTCGTATGGATGAAGAAATTCATCACAAACCTTGGTGTAGTTCCTAGCATACATAGGCCCGTCGAGATCTACTGCGACAATGAGGGTACCATTGCTTAAGCAAAGGAACCAAGGTCCCACTAACGGTCCAAGCATATTCTAAGGAAATATCACATCATTCAAGAGATGATCAATCGAGAGGATGTGAAGATTTGCAAAGTTCGATCGGAAGATAATCCGAGAGATCCATTCACTAAACCTATGAGTCAGAGCAAACATGATATCCACACTAGCTCTATAGGTTTAAGATTTCTAAGTGTTTAGATTGATCTGGAATTTTAGTATACTTTTGGAACATTAAGCAGTGAAATTATATCTGTTTTAAGCATATTGGGTATGAGTCATTACATTAATTTCATTGTGTTCTATATTAACATGTTTAAATCCATAAATAATATGATATTATTTAAAATTATCCATGGTCGATTGTTATTGGGGGACTGGTAACAAACTAAGATCATTGTGAAGTCTAGTTATGGTCAAGTTGGGCTAGCATGGGTGTGTATTGAACCCAGATTAGTTGATAAACAATCACACAACACAATAAAGATCAAGAGATAAATAAATCAGATTAACATACCAATGATCCCTTGAATAATCAGTTAAACCGTGTGTGTTCTTGGTGAATATAGAATACGACCTCCTCTACAATAATTATGATTATAAGGATTAACCCTAAAACTAATAAATATAACCTATTTACACCTAGGTCAACATGACCTAATTATCATTTACTTATTGCTAAAATACCCTATAGAGTATTAAGCACTATTACAAACTAGACGCCATTATTAATAATTAATCTTGAATACAATTACTGATCCAACAATCTCCCCCTTTGGATTCAAGATTAAAAAAAATTTGGCAATAGTCTTCGGGTCTTCTCTTCTCTTGAAAACTTTAAATGAAGTGTCCTTCTGACGATCATCTTCAGTTAGAATCTGACGATCATTCTGATAAATCAAATAAGTTCAGACACTTTGTTATCTTTGAATTATTCAGCAGTCTTCATCAAAAATTAAAAAATTCTTTGTATTCTCCCCCTTTTTGATGAATGGTGAGAATCATCATCATCAAAACATAGCAAAAACAATCTCCCCCTTGTTTATATAGTCATCAATTAAGTGTTGTCTTCATGTATAGATCCCTGTGTGGAAATAAGAGTAGTCTCTCCGAATGGAGAAAGTGATTATTTCAATCTTTTCAGATTCAAATAAAATAAATGTGGTAACCCTGAATCAACAAATGACTCAGTTTGGAATGCCTGTCAGTGACACAAAGTCACTGAGTAACACAAAGTTACTATATAAGGAGCTGTTTTTGATGTTGGCTTCCCAGGACTTCCATTCAATCATCAAATAACACATGGTTATCTATGAACGTTCTGACAGAAAACAAATTTATGTGTGCTCGTGCATGTATATGAAAGAATTAAGCACCGATGATTGCTTTTCATTTTAGGCTCAAAGTATGTAAACTTGTTGAGACATCAACAAATTATACAAGGACTCAATGTGCATGAGAAAAGGTTCGAAGGTGGGGCAACTTTCCTTTTTTTCAATATTAGTATCTTCCAAGTGAAGAACCAATAGCATATGTGTTGTGTCCCTAGAAAATGTGAAACATTCTCTTTTTGAGAAAAGAATGAGTAGCTGGTGGGGTTGTATGCAAGAGATGGCATGGGCTAGATGCCTTTTTCAATGATGTTCACGAAGAAATGTGAAACAACAGATAATGTGGCTGCCCGGCTCAGAAAGTATTTTGTGCAGAGTCTGATATTCCTTTACTCTGTTCTCTCACTCTTTTTCTTTTAAACATTTGAGCTCACGACTAACCCATCTTTCATTTTCATTTTACCTCTTTTCACACACCGACACTCAATTCTTTTGACCCCTCTCCCCTCAATCACTCAGGGAATACTTCCTGGGTAGGAAACACTGGTTATCGTGTGATGTGTTTTAAATTTATACCGCAAGCGTACGGAAGGTGTAGCATACGGGTCGATCACAGGGAGGCGATGGACTAAACACAGACTCGTTCTAGACTATGGCCTAGCTACGGGAATTTTCAATATTTTGATTTTTATATTAAAACTAATTAAAAAAACAAAAAAACGAATGGGACAAAGAAAACTAACGGACATTGAGTAATGTCAACTCCAGATCTTGGTAATGGTGGGAATTCGTTATGCAAAATTACTTCAACCCTCTTTCGAGGTGGAAAATCTTTTCTAACCCAAGACCCATATTTACTTTCGCAATATGTGTACGTTGGGAAGAAACATTATGATTTAAAACAAATGATTTTCCCAATCAACGTCCCTAACTATTCAAAAATATTAGAACCGTTGTCATTGACCAATTTAATCTAAGTAAAAGATTAAAACTTTCGTTTCATCTCAAACTAATCGAATTAACTAAATGATTTGTTAAAAGCCAATTAAATCAATTTCAACTTTCGTTAAAATCGAAATGGATTAAAACTCAACATCCGTTTTAAAAAAAAAACAATTAATCAATACCAAGACCTTCGATCTAAAGAGACGATTACCCAAATGAACGAAAGTTAAACTACGTCACAAAACGTAAACATAAATCTAACGAAAGCAATAAAATTAATCTACGAAAACTATAAAGATCGATCCAAGGAGTGTCACTCTCCAAGAATCGTTTTTAGCCTACGAAAGTGGTAAATAAAATTAAGAGCGGTGCAAGGAATTTAAAAGGGAGAAGAGAGAAAACAAAAGATTCAAACATAAATAAATAAAATGGAGAAACGAAACGTTACAACGGTGTTGAATGTTGATAAGAATCTGTCACATTCCATCTTCATCTTCGATCCGCCGAAACATCGCATCTTCTTCGACTCAAAGGACTCAACGAACGAAGAAATCACAAATCTCAAAACCTAAATCTAAACTAAAACAACTTCAAAAATCAAACCAAACTAAAACTAAAACTAAAGAACTTACAAGAAAAAGAAAGAAAACTAAACCTAACGAATCATCCCTCAACCAAAAACAAAAGATTAAAACTAAAAACAAAACAAAACAAAAAAACAAAAAGAAGAAAATAAAAAACGGCCCAAGCCGTGAGGTTGAGAAAAGGATGGATCCCTAAAACCTAAATTACATTTCTATTTAAATAAAATAATGTTTCAATTCACCCCCTCAACTTTGCAGCTCTTTCGAAAACACCCCTCTTGATTTCTTTTCTTTTAAAAGCTCATTTGTTGAATTATTTTATTTCGACTTTGGTCCAACTTTTAGCATTCTTCTTGGATTTTCCCACCAAATAAAGATCGATCAAAACCTTTAAATCCATCATCATCCATTTCACGCTTTGAATGTGAATTACCTGTCAAAACCCGAGAAAACCACAAAAATGCCAATGTAATATCCCCAACGATGATTATACGAAAATTAACTAAAAATAAAATAAAAACTATATGCAAACGATTAAACTAAATGCAAAAATGCAATTTTAGGCTAAAATGATGAATACATAAAATGCACTTAACATCGTGAATCCATGGAAGTTCTGTTAAGCTCACACACTGAATCCCATGTATTTTCCTAAAAGAACAGGTTGTTCAACAGTCTTTTGTACATGTAAGCACAAAGGAATAAACATGAAGAATAAAATTTTGGAGAAGTCAAAACATTTGTGTGTTTGAAGATGCAATTCTCCCCCTTGAACAAAAAGGTTGGCGATTAAGCTCTTTTTCATTTAAGCTCCCCCTCAACTTGAAGACTGTTTTTTTTTAAATAAGTAAGAAAATAAATAGAAAGCAAAGCACTGAAGTGCGGGTTCTAATCAGATGTGATTAGAAGCCATAGTTACTTTATCCTTGAAGAACGGGTCTGGAACTGAATTATTCAAGAGCCATTATACATATTCTCCGGTGAGAATAGTATTTAATCTTTTCCTGAAACATCAGAAAACACATCAGTAAAAATATATATAGCATATAAGCTCCCCCTTAATATGTGCATAATCCTTAATCATGAAACCGAGTTCTGAATTACTAGGATTAAAGTAAATTCAGAATTCAAACTCTTTGACATTGAAGTCCGAGTCCTAGACTGTATTGTCTAAGAAGTCATTATTCTTGACAATGAGGCAAGAGTCCTAATATGTAGTAATCAGAAGTCATTTTTCTTTCTCCCCCTCAAACCTTGGGTGCCTGCAACATAGATTTAGCTTTTGGTACCTACTGGTATTTAGGTCCTAATGAGTTAGTTGTAGTTCTAGTAGAAGATATAAAGTAAGAACCATACCAGTTATTCACATAATCTTTTCTTACAAAATCATTTGTACCACAATAGGAACAACTAATTTTCTTTTGTGCTAACCTGATCAATTGATTGATTGTGTAAACCAGATCAGGTTTGCCAAAAGTTTTACCTTTTGAGGTATAGTTCCATTTTGCATTTGATGTATGCACAAATGATTCTTCTTTCTTCTTTTCCTCTGAAAATCCTTTAACTCTCCAGATCCAATTTTCTCTATCTTTTTCTTCATCTTCCCATCTCCAGAACCTTTTTCTTCCGAGACTTGTTTCTTTTGAAATTACCTGAACCGTCAACATTTTTGTCAAAGAAAAGGTTAGAAGGACGAATCTGATCTTTAAGTTCAGAAGTATGATCATCAATTACATCAAACAAAGGATTGTTAGAAACATTAGTAAAAATTGAACTTGCTGCTAAATTGAATGAGCATTCGAATGCAGTTAGATCATCTCTCGGTAATTGAGCTATTGAGTCTGGCGTCTTGTGCTCAGTCAGCTTCACCTTGAATACGATCTCTTCAAGTTCCTTTATCTTTGACGACAAACTGTTTCTCTCCTTTGCAACCAGATCAAACTTCTTTTGCAATTCAGATTTTGTATTCTTCTCCTTCAAGATGTTTGTTGACAACTCAGATAGCTTTCTTGTCAGCTTAGCTATCTCAGTCTCTAAAACTTTCTTTTCTTTAGAAAAGTATTTATTTACATTCTTCTGCTCAAATATCTTTTTCTCTTTCTCAACCTGTTCTCTTCAAGAATGATAACCTTCTCAAAGTCTGAAACTTGTTGAGAAAGCTTAACACATTTAAGCTCTAATGATTTCTTTTCTTCAAAGGCTTTTATGGAGAAATCAGAGAATTTCTTAGCAAATTCTTTTCTTTCTTTCTCAATCTTCAACATTTCATCTTGAACTTTTGTATTGTCTCTGTCTTGGGTTGCCTTTTCTTTCAGCATATTAATCTCAACCTCAAGGCTAAAGACTTTTTCTTTCAAAGAATCCCTTTCAGCAAAAATTCGAGAATTTGACTTTCTCAGCCCTTCACATGTCTCACTAGCATTGTTTTCTCTTCTTCTAAGCTTATCAAGCTCTCTTTGCATTGATTCCTTCTTTGACCATGTAGAGCTTGAATTATAACTTTCAGATTTCTTCAGTTTTGCTTGAAGGTTTAAGATTTCTTTCTCTTTCGACTCAATAATTCCTGCAAAATTAATTTTAGAATCATTAATGCATTCTGAGCAAACAAAATCTTTCTTTAGACATTTATCATCTTGTAACTGATTAATTTGATCAAGGAGAAATGAGTTCCGAATCTTCATATTTTCATTCTCAGCTTCTAATGTTGGAATCTCTAGCATATACATTAAAGCACAATCTCTCTTGGTCAGCACTGTATTTCCCTTATCGTTTGTGTAAGGCATGATGATATTTGTACCACTTAAATCAACTTGTAAGATCTTAGAATCAAGAATCAGATAAAAACTACACTTAAAAAATTTTCAGAAAAATAAATTTCCAAAAAGTAAGTGCAGAATTCGCATACAAATGACCTGCGTAACCTTAAGAATTAGCAAAGTAGGATTCTCAAACACTAGAACTCTCAAACACCAGAATTCTCAAACACTAGGATTCTCAAACATGAACAAAGGGCTAGTGAATCCTAAGCTTTCTCAAACAAAAGGCTAGCGAATCCTAAGCTTTCTCAAACAAAGGGCTTGAGAATCCTGAGCTTTCTCAAACAAAGGGCTTGAGAATCCTGAGCTTTCTCAAACAAAGGGCTTGAGAATCCTGAGCTTTCTCAAACAAAGGGCTTGAGAATCCTGAGCTTTCTATACTCAAGCACCTGAGAAACTTATACTTAGATAAATTTAACACCCTGCGAAAATTGTGGTACTTTGCGAGTTCTTCACAAAACTTGCGAGTTCATCGCTGGTTCATCCCTGTGCACGACTTCAAATCCAGAAACACTTCAAACGATTAATACACAGTGTAAAATTCACACAAATCATCCACATACATACTGCGATCAAAACCCAATCAAAATCAATGATCAAAAACAACTTTTATGCTTCAAATCAAATGGAACAGTAGTCGATATTTTTATGAACAAAACTTCAAAAATCTTCAAAACATCAATCTAATGTCAAACCACCGACCCACTAACAAAAACTCAGCCGCTAAGCAAATTAATTCCACCATCCCATGATGAAGAAAACTACCAATAAAAAATTGATAGGGGCCGCCAATTACAAGTTCGTGGTTTAAACCACAGACACACTAAATTGATCTAACCAATCACAATTAATATTATAACTCTCATACTTGTTGCTACCATTCTTCAAATAAAGACCCACTTTCTTTTAGCATCAAATCACAATTGACATCAAATAAGAATTATGGATGGCATTCGATTAATTATAAACAATAATCGTCATTCTCATTTAGTCTTCCACGACCAAAACAAATGATGAATATGGTATCCAAACTTCACCAAATCAGATCCAAATCAACAGATTACCAAAAACCTTGGGCTGTAAAACACGAACTGTTGTAAAATCGATCGAATCAAAGAAAAATTATTTGATCCGGCTCTGATACCACTTGTTGAACCCAGATTAGTTGATAAACAATCACACAACACAATAAAGATCAAGAGATAAATAAATCAGATTAACATACCAACGATACCTTGAATAATCAGTTAAACCATGTGTGTTCTTGGTGAATACAGAATACGGCCTCATCTACAATAATTATGATTATGAGGATTAACCCTAAAACTAATAAATAAAACCTATTAATACCTAGGTCAACATGACCTAATTATCATTTACTTATTGCTAAAATACCCTATAGAGTATTAAGCACTATTACAAACTAGACCCCATTATTAATAATTAATCTTGAATACAATTACTGATCCAACAGTGTGCAACCAGAGTGACTTGCACTTGTGGGTACAAGTGTTGGACAGACCTGCCTTCAATATCACTTCATAGATCGGCGTCATAAAATGAGTCTTGAAATGATAAGTTATTTATTTATCCTTTTGACCGGAGATGTATATTAGGATCTCAAGCACAAGGAGTGTTGTACCTTGATATATACCTAACGTTACCTTTCACCGGGTGATTATAAGGGCTATATTAGATACAATGTAAATTGTGTAAGATTCATATACATGTAATATGGAATTTGATCCTCTCATGATGAGAGAGAAATCTCTAGGCCCCTCGATGATATAAATTGAGAATTGTGTGGCCACACACAAGTGAATTGGTTGAACCAATAGTACTTGTTTACTCAACTGATATCGGGATCGAGAAATACAATTATTGAACAAGCAAGGATAAGCATGATCTATGCCTTGAGTTTAATATGAGATATCGTGTAGCAAAGGGATAAGGAATATTCTATTCATATTATTGATTACATCAATAAAAGCTAAGGAAGCACATGTTCATTTGACTTTGGAGGCAGTGGCGCGTTGCTAGACACATAACCACTGTCTGTGTTTTATGTGTTGTGTGCAAGTGGGAGATTGTAGGTTTCTCTATGCCCACGTCACATGAAATCACTGCTGACGTCAAGTGAACCTATGTGGGTCGCACGCATTCAAGTATGTAGTTCTCGAATTGACCATGATGGACGTGAACCAAGTTTAATTAAAAGTTGTAATGAAAGACAATTATTATTCCATTAGAATAACAGTTATAAAGTGTGTACAAATATAATTATGTTAATTATATATTGGGCTTAATACAAATAATTAACTATTATGCTAATAATTAATTAAGCCAAAAACGTCTAAAGTCATGTTTACTTTTAAGTCCAAGTATTAATTATTTGCTAATAATTAATTAAAGGCTTAAAGACCAATTATGTTTAAGCTAAACTAAGGGCCCGATCCAAAATAAGGAAAGGAGGTTACTTAAACCTAATGAGAGTTAGGTTTAGGTTAAGCAATTAAGAAAGCTAAAAACACAAAAACTCTCATCATCCCTCCCCCTTTTTGGCGTCGTCGATCACACAAGGACACAAGGAAATCGATTTTCCTTGTGTCGGTTTTTGGTTCACGTGGGCTAGCCAACCGTTCGAGTGACGTAACAGACTCACGTGTGGATACCGCTAGAGGAGGTCTACCTTGATCTCTCGTGTTTTCGGGTTTGGCGATTCAACTACTTGAGGTAGTAATTTCTAACCCACTATGGTTGTTTTTTAGTCCCTATTTTCATTAGTTACGGATCCGGGCTAGTAGCGTTTCACGATTATGTTTATATTTTATATTCATGTATTTGTTTTTGTTGTGATCCCATCGAAACCCTTCACTAGCTACCTTGCACACACAAGTTGAGAGGGTGGAAAGAGAGAAATCTATCACTTGTGACCAACTTGAAGAAGTTCAGAGGACATGGGCGCTTACAAGCGAGTCGTAGCGAACGGGATAAACATTAGTGCACCTACACCGATGGTTGAAGTACCGAAGCCTACAACCTTTGATGGCAAGAGAGAAGCTAGAGTGATCGATGATTTTCATTGGGATCACGAGATATCTCGAAGCTATGGGGATCGAGGATGATGCCACAAAGATTCATACCACCGCGATGTACTTGAAGGACACTGCGGCTTTATGGTGGCGTAGGCGACATGGGAACAACAAAAAAGGTACGTGTATAATACAAACTTTTAATGTGTTCATTTCCGATTTCAAGAGGCAATTCTACCCGGAGAATACCATCCACAAAGCAAAGAGTCGACTTCGAAGACTCAAGCAAATGAGAGTGATTCGTGCGTATGTGAAATCACGCTTGAAATCTTGGATTTCTTGGATGATGATGCTTTATTCTACTACTTGGATAGGCTATATTCATAGGAAAAAAAGGAGATTCAAAGGCACGAGGTACGAGACGTCGTCGGTGCAATCATAGAAGTCGAGTCAATTACCGAGCTTCACAAGGAAGCAAGGCACAAAGAGAAGTAAGATGAAAGAGGTGGGGGAGAGAAGAGAACACATAAAACTAAGAAGCCCTCTCTAGAGAAATGGAAGGGAAAAAAGATTGAAGGATCACCGAAGTTGTCAGTGAAGTGTTTCATATGTGATAACCTACAACGTGTATGAGAGTGTCCAAAGAAGGTTAGGTTCCATGACATGGATGCACGATGAAGGAGTACGAAGAGGACCAGAAGACACAAGAATAGGTTCCTAGAGTTTTTGAATGTTGTGGAGACAAATGTAGAACCACCAAAGTCGATACCATACCAACAATTCGTGAATGTGAAGATAAGGGGGTAGGATGTTTAAGCCCTTGTCGACAAGGGTGCTACCCGTAACTTTATTGCCTAGAGCCAAGCCAAGAGAATTGAATTTCGTATTATGAAGAAAGGGGGATCCATAAAGGCATAAACTCGAAGTATCAACCTATCCAAGGAATCGCGAAGGGGGGACAATCGAGATCTATCGGTAGTTGGAATGATGTCATGGACCAAAGGGTTATCCCAATGGACGACTTCCAACTCGTGCTTGGGATGGTTTTTTTCAACAAGGTACAAGCCTTTCTCATAACTTTATCTCGTTCACTTTGTATTATAGATGGAGGTTAGACATGCTAGGTGAACACCATAAAACATCGCAAAGTTAAGTCTGTCTCGGCTATGCAACTCGTGGAAGAGGCAAGAGGCCATAACCTCAAGGATGATCGCAAGGAAGAGAAGAGGCACGAGGCCTCAGATCGAAATGATGCTACACAACAATCCAAGAGTTTGGATGTTGGAGCAAAGAGCCGCAAGGGAAAGAATCCCAAGCAAGGACGAATGAATAAAGGCAGAGGTTCGCTTGGGCAAGTAAGAGAGAACCCATCTACGCCATCGAGGGACCAAAAGAAAATAACCGAGGGAGAAAGAAGACACCCAACCAAGGTGCAACAAAGACATGATGAGGATGTCGTGAGATTAGGTGGGGGAGGATATCACATCCCGCTATGAGGTTCTTCATAAATGCAGAATATTTCAGATCAATCAAAAGATTGGAGGAACTTTGGAGAAGATCCAAGAGGAGTCAAGCCAACATCAAGAGTGTCCAAGCATACTCTATAAGGATCCATATCTTTCAAGGGATTATGTCTCTAGATCCTTCCTTGTAAACATCTAGTAGAATAGTCTAGGTAAGTTCTATAAAGATCCATAGAGTAGTATAAATAAATGTAGTCTTTCATTTGTAAAGCACACTCTACTTTCTACACTTTGAGTAATAGAGGCATATAGTTGATCTAATCTACTTAATATTCTTATTTGCTCAACTTTACTTGGTATTCTTGTAGTTTGACTGACTTAATCCAAGAATAAGGTTGTACGTGAGCTTGTGAGACAACTCTGTGACATTATCTTTAGGGTGTGTAGAAAGTCATACAATCTAATTTGAACAAACTGACAATGATTGGATATCCAATTGTAATTAGATCAAATCAAATCGAAAATTTCAACATCCAATTAGAATTGGTCGGTTTTTGGATGACAATCCAGAACCGACCAAAATCGACCGAACCAAACTCACCATCCAACTACCCATCCAATTATTATCCAACAATCCATCCAATTACCATCCAACAATCCATCCAATTAATAATTAATATAATATTATATTATTTATATATATATAAATGAAAACTGAAAATAGAAAAAATTATTTGAAAAAGACAAAAACCAAATACATTAAATCAAAAAACATTTAATAAAACCTAAAATTTAGAAAACAAAAAACAGACTTTGAAAACCCTTCCCATGTCTCCCAATCCCTTGACCCTTCGTCCCCTCCCACATCTACCAATTTCCAAACACTTCAAACTTTCAGACCCCTAAAACATTTAAATCAGCAACGGCTCTCCTAAACAGACTTTGAAGTCTTGACGACGAGCAACAGCCACTCCCAAGTCAGTGACGGCTACTCCTACCTCTGATTAGCATCTCTAGACACTCGATTAGTAGCTATACTACATGGCTTTCCCTCTCTGATTTTCAATCTCAAAAACGGCTTTACTTCAAGCTTAATAAGTATTTGTTTTATTGTTTAGAACTACTTCTAAGTTGTTGTCCTTTAATGTTTGATGTTTCTACTTTGTGAGATTGTGAGATTGTGAGTTTATGATGTTTCTTGATTTATTGTAGACTTTAGTCAATATATCTTAACTTTTAGTATTTTTACTTTTTAACTTTTACTTTATGTTTATTGTTCATTACTTGTAGACTTTAGTCAATGTAACTTTGATTCCATTTAGAGTGTTTAGTAAATGTACGCTTAATGTTGATTCCATTCAGAGTGTCTAGTAAATGTAGACTTTAAACTTTATGTTGATTCCATTTGGAGTTTTTAGTCAATGTAGACTTTGTGAGTTTAAATTAATATCGACATAAATGGTTACTTGATTTATTCAATAACTTGTTTATTGTTTAATAACAGGTGGCTTCCACTAGGAACATCATGAAACATATATCTCATCGATGAAGAAGATCCCGACATTGAGCATGCACATAACAAAGAATATGCACTCATTAATTTTATGAAAGTGCAACACCAAGCTAAATGTGTTTTGAAAAGTTGAAAGGGGAGGGAGCTAACTGATAACTCTCAAATTTCAGAGTTATTTGTTCCTCTTTTTAAATCCATTTTTATCAATCTAATACCCATTTGATCGTTTTCCCACTTCATTGGTCCAAATTGTTCCTTAAGAGAGAAATAACTGAAAGTTCGGATTTGGTAAGAAAACTTGTCAATGTGGCCACAAAGCTCATCACTATGGCAACCAACACCTTTGGAGATATTGCTGAGATTTTGTTTCTAAGTTAGTGAAATGGGAAAAAGTAGGAGCCTTGGTCAAACTCTAAAGTATTCATGAAAATAGAGGAGATGTGGTCAAGGAGAATGAAGACAAAGGATAGCAAGAACACACCATGAGAAGTCCCTTTCTCTCTTGAAGTTTGTTCTCTTAAGTCCCTTTCACATCTCTCTCCTCTTCCACTATAAACTGGAGCTTGGGGGCCACTTGAAAAACATCCATTCATCCATTGATCACCTCTTGAAGAGATTCAGTAGATTTAAGTTTAGTAATTTCCTTTGAGCAATTTAGTTCAATTTCTGTAGCACTGTGGTAACATCCGCCACCAAATAAACACTTTTAATTTATACGCAGGTTAATTTTGAGTATTTCTATCTTCTATGTCTTTATTTATGATTAGTAGCTAACCCCCCCCCCTTGGGTACGGGTGTAAGCAAAACCCGAGAGGTTAAAATGTAACATTTGGGTGTTACCGCATTTTGGCTAACTTCTCAGTTTGGTCATCCAAGTTGAAACTTTAACTCAACGCGGACAAGTCGATCAATTGTGTGTGTTAATATTAGATTTTAGACCTCAAGAGGGGCGGATCCGAATATGGGTTGGGTGATGCAAGGAGGTTTGAGAAAATCTTCAATAATCACATAGAGATATAGGTTGTTGCATAATCAAACTAAGGTCGAGATGTCCGTCGAGTGGGTGTGTCATCATAGAGATATTCGCATCCCTCCATACTGGCGGAGTTAAGATCTTCGAGATCTACTTTGTGAGGTTGGTAAATCGAAAGTTGGCATTTGCAAAGACTTTATAATAAAATCGTCATCATGACCTATACGACGTAGATTCGAGAGGAGAAAATCATATGGGATAACATTGTGACCGGTTTGTTAACCATTTAAGTTATTAATATACTCTCGGGGAAAATTTACACCCGTACCCGCCTTTTATTATCCAGTTATCTAAAGTTTTAATATTTTGCTCAAAACCAACCAATTTATAGAAACTCTAAAACTTTGCACTGGAAGTTCGTAGAAATCTCGGAATCTTAGTTAAGTCCAATCCCTGTGGATACGATTTTTGGTCCTTAGCATTATATTACTTGCTAAGTGAACTCAATAGTTGGTGTATACTTGCATCGCTATTGTGCCACATATTATGTGTGTGTATTTTCGCTATCAAGTTTTTGGCGTCGTTGTCGGGGATTGGCAAGATTTTACATCCTAAGATGTTGATTTCTACTTGAGCCCGTGTCGCGAGTTTTTCTTTAGCACTTTTCGATGTTGTATGCCACGGCTACACCACTCTTTCACCCAAATGAAAGATTTTAGTTGGGATGGCCCTTATTATAATACTTTTGATTATTGTAGGGAACAACATCCTAACTTTTTCACAAATTTTCAAAATGGTGACACCTACACTTCACTTGCACCTCCCTACCAAGATTGAAATGACACGCATTTGAATACATTTGGTCAATCATGAGAGACTCAAGTTTATTATTCATGTGATTTTCAAGGGACAAACCCTTGATATGGTTCCAGTCCTTTGTTCCCAACTACCCACCGGACAATATTTTTAACAACCCAAGAAATCTCATTCTTGTGAAACTATTTCCCCAAGCTTAATTGAAAGTCTTACAACTTTTTTTGGGAAATTTTACATCCTCTTTGATGCCTTGAACAATAAGATGGGACAACTAGTCGACGAGTTAAAAAATCTAAGTTAAGGTCCCTTACCAAGTGATAATGAAAAAATAATATGTGTTGGTAAGGATCATAATGATATAGAGAAAGAGTTGGAGATTTTGAGGCAAAATCTGAGCACATAAGCAAGCCTACTTTACTCACCAATAGTGAAGAGGTGCCTCAAGATGCTAAAATTTCTAATATAATGATTTTTGCTCATGTTGTGCAACCTTCTTTTGACCATAGTACTCCCATGGTAGTCAAACATCGAACCATGGGGATAAATTATGTGATCAAAAGCTCGGAAATTTTTACTAGATCGTGTTGATAAAGTGGATATTGTTATTATCTTGAAACCATCCCATTTTTTGAAGATGCATAAGTGGGGTGGTGAATCGCATCCTACATAATCTTGATACAATTTTTTTCCTTACTCTCAACTCTACATTTGTGTATTTTATTTTGAGTATTTTATTTTTCTTTTCCCGACTAGTATCAAAGTTTTTGGGATAAAAAAAAGAAAAAAGAAAGAAAGAAAAATGTGTGATAACTCTGATTTTGAGTGTTGTTTACATTTCGTTAGTGTGATCTTTTTATTTTCTTTTAGTGTGTGTTTTTCCTTTGATGTGATCGCGTTTCGCCTTTTTGTTTAGTTATTTTCATTTGGAGTTGTTGAGGAAAAATTGTGTGTGTTTTGATTAGTATATGTGTCGTTTTGGATCTGATGAATCTTTGTGGCAGTTTACCACTGTGGTCACTTGTTTCAAAAAGTCAAAGACCGAAACTTTCAAGGCTAGGCATTGTCCTCTGGATAAAAGAGTGGTTGTTGAACCTAATTACGTTTTAAGCATGCACTCTCTTTTCCCTTCCATATATGTTGACTTCCCTTTCATGATGCCTTCACTCCCTCATTTCCCCATCAAGAAAACCCACCTTTCCCCTTTTAGTTTGCCATCATGCGACCCTCCCAACCCATATCTCTCCCAAAATTTGAACACAACCCCTCAAACCCACTACCCCTATCAACCCCTCACTTTCTTTACCCTCACCTCTCTCACTTCCACTTATCCCATGGCCTAAAAAAAATCCATCTTCACTTTCTGCCTGCCTATCTGTCTTCTTCATCCTTCCCTCCTACCACCCGACCTGTTGAATCGGCAAAACAACCACCAAGCACAGACCTGCAACCGTATTGCAAGGAAAAAGATAATGTTGTCGCACGTTTTTACGCCACATCTGATGCCATGCTAGCTGCTTCCTTGCCCGTGTTTTCATCCGCATTGTGTTCCACTTCAGGCTCCCAGAACGAATATACTCCAGCTACTGCTCCTTTCAACACCACTATTGGGACTTCTGCTAGCCACAGTGGCGAGCAGCCTCACCAATGAACCCACGGTTACTTATCTCTTTTTGGAACAATTATCTTGTTTGTCTAGTCTTTTGGTTTTAATTTGTTAGGTATGTCGTTCTAACCTTTTGGTATACTTTTGTGACCCTTTTGTTGGCATTTGTGGTGACATATTGTGGATGGCATTATCTTTTGCGCTTTCTTGTTATATCATTTATATTTGTTGTACTAATCTCTCTGCAGGTACGTTTTTCTTTAGTCTCCATGCATTTTAGTTTGAAAAGACGTAGGCCATTTTTCACCTTTCGGCCCATACACTCACCCTTGCTCCCCAACCGTACCTCCCCGTTACTGTTCCCATGCAATGGGGACATTGTCTCCTTTCAAAGTTTGGGGGTGGGGTTTACCAACCAAAGTCAAGCCAAAAAAATCTCAAATATATGGTCACAAAAATTGCCAATATCCGACCAAAATAGTTTTTGAGTATAACCACCCACAAAACACTTAGGGCGCGTTTGGTTTGCGGGATTGGAATGGAATGGATTGGATTTCAAGGAGGGATTTGGGTTTGGAGGGATTTGGATTTGGGGGGATTTGAAATCCCTTCATGTGTTTGGTTTGTAGGATTTGGAATGAATTTCAAATCCATTCATTTACATGTCTTGTTTGGTTTGTAGGATTTCGATTTGGATTGAGTTTTTTTTTAATTATTTTTTTGTTTTATAAATAATTTATTTTTATTGGTAAACGCCAGATTTGGATCGATACAATTTGACGTCTGGATCAATGTTTTAAAAATCGGGTCGACTCGGTCGGTCGAACCGGTGAAAAGACCGGGTTTATGCCATTTTATGACCCGGATTGAACCGGCCGTTTCTATTAAAAAACCGATTGAACCAGTCATAACGAACCGGTATCGAACCGGTTGACCCGGTAACAAAAGTTAAAAACGAATAGTCCAATAGGCAATACGTATTAGCGTTAAAAACCAACACTCCAATGTCTCAAGATCCATGATTAGGTTTGATCGTTATATTTCGTTTGGATGTATTTGAATTGATGAAAAACTTATGCTTATGTGTGTTTATTCAATGTTTTTGTATTGATGTAAAACTTGTTGTTATGTGTTTTTTTAATGTTTTAACTTGTGGACATCAATATTTTGGTTATATATATATATGCATGAAAATGAAAAATACAAATAAATCCGTCAAATTTGGATTTCAAATCCAGACCCAAAGCCAAGGATTTCCAAATCCATCATATGAGGGATTTTAAAATGGTCAACGGATTTGAAATCCAGTCAACGAAATCCTTTCCTGCAAACCAAACACAGGATTGGAATGGATTTGAAATCCAAATCCCTCCAAATCCATTCCAATCCGTCAAACCAAACACGCCCTTATCGGGTGAAAAACCAAACTTTTTTCCAAAAAACCCAAAATAAATATTTTCACAAAAGAATAAGTTTGGGGGAAGAAGAAAAGCACTCAAGAAGTGAGCAAGCCGCAAGCAATCCCGCACAAGTCCTATAGATCAAACTAAATGTCATGGCGGCATAAGAGAGATGTATGATACGCAGCGTCAAAGGTATTTCATCATTTGTCTCCACTCGATAAAAAGATACGTATTCCACAAAATAATTTAGAGGCTTAAAGTTCTGGTCATTTTTTGTTGTGCTAATCATTTTTCTTTCTTTTCTTCCATTACTTGAGGACAAGTAATATCTCAAGTTTGGGGGGGGTGATACTCTCAAATTTTAGAGTTATTTGTTCCTCTATTTAAACCCATTTTTACCAATCTAATACCCATTTCAGTGTTTTCCCACTTCTTTGGTCCAAATTGTTCCTTAAGAGAGAAATAACTGAAAGTTTGGGTTTGGTAAGAAAACTCGTCAATGTGGCCACAAAGCTCACCACTGTGGCAACTAGCACCTTTGGAGATATTGCAAAGATTTTGTTTCTAAATCAGTGAAATAGGAAAAACTAGGAGCCTTGGAAAAACTCTGAAGTATTCATGAAAATAGAGGAGATATAGAGAAGGAGAATATAGACAAAGGATAGGTAGAAGACACCATAAGTGTAACACCCTAAAATTTAGAGTAATTTAAAATTTTGAAAATTCGGCAATATGACATTTGTATTTGGAGTAAACCACCCAAATGGGTAAATGTATAAAACGTTTACAAAACCTGTGAACGAAAATGAAAATCAACAACAAACTAATCTAAACAGATTCTATCAAGATTACATCGGTTGTCAACCCAAATTCTCAAAATAAAGAAATCGTTTAAACTCCAAGACTCCAAATATCTATTCATCTCAAAAATGCCTCAAAAGCCACGCTCGTCACTCAAACCTTCGGCAACCCACCGCTAAGGGTGCGTTTGGTTTGCAGACTGAGTGGGACAGGACGGGACAAAAATTCACTGTCCCATGTTTGGCGTGACATGGGACAGGACAAAAGTTAACTGTCCCATGTTTGGCGCGACATGGGACAGGGACAAAGACTGGACAGGGTGAGACAAGATGGGACAAAAAGGGGTATTTTCTTGTTCCACCAAAATAGGTGGAACAACATGGGACAGAAATGTGACAGAAACTAAAAATCACTGATTTACCGCCATTTGATATATAATCCTAATATGGTATTAGTCTTAAGGGTCACCACTACCCATCGTCGCTACTACCAACATCGGCGGCCACTAGTAGCCACCGCCAGCCACCTCTACCTATTTCTCCACCATAACAACCTCCTCCACCACCTCCACAACTATCGGTCATCGCCACCACCACTACCATCATCGACCACCTCCACTAACACCGATCACCACCACCTATTGTCGCCACCACCATCGACGGCCACCGGTAGCTACCACCAACCATCGTCGACCACTTCCACCTCTTCCTTCATTACTACAACAACTTCCTCCACACCTCCACAACCACCGCCCACCGCCACCTCCACTAATCACCACCACCCATTGTCGTCGCCGTCACCGACGCTCACCGCCAACCATCGTTGGTAACCTCCGTCTCTTCCTCCACTACAATAACCTCTATTACCACTGTGCACCGCCACCACCACTACCTCTATTACTATCTTTCACCTTCTTCACAACTATCGTCTTTCAACGACCACCCATCATCTTTTATCTTTACTCGTCGCTGCAACTATGCATCCACCAATTCATTAAGATCTTCCAAATTGAATCAACTATTATGTTTTTTATATGAATCGGATTTTTTCGAACTACCATCAATTATTTCAGATTCTTCATTCAAATTTTCTACTATTGTTTTTGTATGTATTTATATGTATGAAAATTGTGTAAAAAAATTAATAATGTTTTTTAATTAAATTATTTAAAGATATACTTTATTTGTGTTATTTATAACTATTATATGACATATAAAATTATCAAACAACTTTTAGGGAAACTTGTTCAGTCCTGTCCTATTCAGTCCTAGTCGTACCAAACACAAGACAACCATTTGTCCTGTCCAATCCTGTCCTAGCCTCTTGTCCTGTCCAGTCCTGTCCAGTTATGTCTTGTCCAGTCCCGGCCAATCTTGTTTGCATACCAAACGCTACCTAAGGGAACCTGTTATACACATCATTTGAGAAAAAGTGTTAGGCTTAAAGCATAGAGAGAACATACAGTTTATATAATGATTGGGAAATAATTTTAGTTTGCAAGGATAATAAATCATTTCCATAGAGTTGAGTTTGCAAGTGAATTAACAACCACATAGTGACCTTTCGGTCCCATAATACATTTTGCGATGATGGGGGAGACCCGATTTCCAGGGATCGTGGTGGAACACAAAAGTAAGCCACTCTCCGAGTTGTGAGCTCAATACTTGGAACCATGGCCATGAACAACGCCGGTTCGTACTCAGATGTGAGGGAGGGCACCCGAGGATCCAAGTCATACTCATTCACTAGGATTACATTTACGGTCCATGGCTAGTAACCGGTCCCACATAACCGTACCAAGTTGCCTTCGAGGACCCAATGTCTCAACTAGCTACAAACGGAATAAATAACCCAAAATTAAGTTGACTCAATAACTATGGATCCACTAGTATAGTCTAAGGCTTGTCACAATTTCATTTGTGCCAAACTATAATCACATAAATGTAAGGACATTATTTTTAGCACTATTAAAAGACCACATTTTTCATATTCCAAAATACTCATACTTCCAAGAAAAACCCACCACATAAAGATTTATGAAAATGACTATCATGAGTTCAACCAAATATCCAATCTCAAAATGAGAACCAATAACATTTATAACTCAAATATAGAAGCTCTTTGTCTTATTTGCAAAACATTGGAAACCCTTAAAATCTCCAAAATAGTAATTTAGGTCAAAAGTCATTTTAAATAAAAATATGTGAACAAGGAGATGATTATAAGTTTAAAAATCATCATTTTGACATGTATAAAGTTTTAGAAATGAAGAATGTACTCACAATCTAGGGTTTGGATGAAACCCTAAAAATCTTGAAATATATGAGGTGAACTAGAAGATGGTAGAATGGAGGAGTACTTACAATCCTAAGTTGAAACCCTTGTTGAAGAAGATGAAGACTTGGAATCTAAAGGTTAGAAGCTTTGAAGAACCATAAATGCACCAAGAACACTAAAAATCGCCTAGAGAGAGAGAGAGAGTTGAGAGGTGGGTAAAAGTAGTAATGAGAATTAAAGGAGAGAGGGGTTTTTAATCGGCCAGAGCCCGTCGGCGAGAATGACTCGGCGAGATTACCCTTGTCATTCTCGTGGGGAATACCCGCTGAGATGGTACCGCGACTCAAACCACGTTTCAACGACAGTGACAGGGTGAGAGTGCCCCTGTCATAATCGCGTGCCATAATCGCTCCACACGTACCGTAGCTACCCCAACCCCAGCGATTGTGACGACGGCGACAATGCCCATGGCAAAGTCGTCGGGCACTGTCGCCCAAGCCACCAAAAATCCAAAATTGGAGTTTTTCGCACCTGAAATGATTTTCTTGCAAGGCATACGATTAATGGTAGACATAAAAGATTACGATTCAAAATAAAGAAGATTAGAAGTCTTAAAATGGAAATTATAAATTGAAAATTCGAGGTGTTACAATCCTCCCCAACTTGGAAATGATTTCATCCCCGAAATCCCAACTACTCGAAAAGATGAGGATATCTTCGCTTCATATCCTCCTCGGCTTCCCACGTCACATTGGCACCACGATGATGCTTCCATTGCACTTTGACCATAGTGAGTTCCTTGTGGTGAAGTTTCTTTGACTTTGCACCAAAATGGCTTTAGGTTCCTCTACACAACGATTACCCTCGTCCATTCTTATCTCTGAGAGGGGAATGACACTCTCCTCTTCTGCCAAATACTTATGGAGATAACAGATATGGAACGTATTGTGGATCCCGCTCATTTCCGGTGGAAGTTCTAATTGATAAGCTTGTAAACCCACACGATTAAGTATCGTGAAGGGTCCGAGGAAACGGGTACTCAACTTCCCACGCTTTTCGAACCGGATAATGCCCTTCCATGGCGACACCTTAAGCATCACACGATCACCCACTTGAAACTTCATCGGCCGCCTCTTCTTATCGGCATAGCTCTTTTGCCGATCTTGAGCCGCTTTCAACCGCTCCCGAATACTCTTTACCTTATCGGCCGTCTCTTGCACGATTTCGGGTCCAGTGAATTGCTTCTCTCCCGCTTCAAGCCAACACACGGGAGTCCTTCACTTCCGTCCATATAAGACTTCTAACGGTGCCATCCCAATACTCGAGTGGTAGCTATTATTGTAAGCAAACTCCACCAAAGGTAGGTGAGAGTCCTAACTTCCCCCGAAATCGATAACGCAAGACCTTAACATTTCTTCGATCATTTGGATCGTTCTCTCGCTTTGACCGTCGGTTTGCAGGTGGTAAGTCGTGCTCAACTTTTCTCGTGTTCCAAGCTCTTTTTGCAAACCATTCCAAAAGTTCGAAGTAAACCAACTGTCGCGATCCGACAAAATCGACAAGGGAACTCCATGCCTCGAAATAGCCTCATCGATGTAAAGCTTTTCCAACTTGTCTATCGGTAGTGTCTCACGCATAGCCAATAAGTGAGCGCTCTTGGTCAACTGATCAACTATCACCCATATGGTATCGTGACCTCGAAGAGTTTTGGACAACTTAGTCATGAAGTCCATGGTAATGTGCTCCCATTTCCACTCGGGAATCTCCAAGTACTGAAGGCTCCTATATGGTCGTTGATGCTTGGCTTTCACTTGTAAACACGTCACACAACGCTCCACATAACGCGCCACATTAAGTTTCATTACTGGCCACCAATAATGTAGCTTCAAGTCCCTATACATCTTTGTACTCCCGGGGTGGATGGAATACTTGGACTTATGGGCATCCTCGAGGAGAAGTTCCCTATTGCCCCCAACCTTGGGTACCCATACACGACCGTTGAGCAATTTCACTCCACGTCTATCTTCCGTTAAGAGCAAACATTGTTTTGTCATGACTTCCTCCATGAGATTCTCTTCCAACAACGTCTGTAATTGGGATGCCTTGATTCTCTCAATAAGGCTCGACACTAGTTCGATTCTTGAAAGGGTAGCCCGAATGCTTCCGTTATAGTCCTTCCGACTTAACGCATTGGCCACCACATTCACCTTACCGGGATGGTAGAGCAACTCACAATGGTAATCCTTGAGTAACTCGAGCCACCGTCTCTGCCTCATGCTCAACTCTTTTTGATCAAAGACGTGTTTCAAACTCTTATGATCCGTGTAGAGCGTACATTTCGTACCGTAGAGGTAATGTCGCCAAAGATTCAAGGCGAACACCACCGCCGCCAACTCCAAATCATGAGCACGATAGTTTTTTTCGTAAACCTTGAGTTGCCTCGATGCGTAAGTGATTACTTTGCCTCTTTGCATCAATACACAACCCAATCCCCATTTTTGAAGCGTCGTTATAGACCACGAAGTCTTCCGACCCTTCGGGTAGCGACAGAATCGGGGCCTTACACAACTTCTTTTGCAAGGTTTGGAATTCCTTCTCTTGCACATTGGTCCAAACGAATTTCACATTCTTCCGAGTCAAGGTCGTCAAGGAAGAAGCAATTTTGGAGAAATCCTGAATAAATCTCCGGTAGTAGCCTGCCAAACCCAAGAACCTTCAAATCTCGGACGGACTCTTGGGAGGTTCCCAATTCACCATGGCTTCAATTTTGGAGGGGTCCACCTTCACTCCGTCTCGAGTGACAACGTGACCCAAGAATTGAACTTCATCAAGCCAAAATCACACTTAGAGAATTTGGCGTATAACCTCTCCTTCCTCAATACCTCAAGAACTTCGCGGAGGCGTTGATCGTGTTCCGTCTCACTCTTGGAATACATAAGTATGTCATCAATGAACACATTACCGACTTGTCAAGGAATGGTCGGCACACTCTATTCATCAAATCCATAAACACCGCCGGTGCGTTGGTTAGACCAAACGGAATCACGAGGAACTCGTAATGGCTGTAACGCATTCTAAAAGCCGTATTCGGAACGTCTTCCCCTCTCACATTCACTTGGTGGTAACCCGAACGCAAATCGATCTTTGAGAAACACCCCGCTCCTTGGAGTTGGTCGAACAAGTCGTCGATTCTCGGAAGCGGATACTTGTTCTTCACCGTAGCCTTATTCAGTTCACGGTAGTCGATGCACATCCTCATCGTGCCATCCTTCTTCTTGACGAACAGGACCGGAGCTCCCCAAGGAGACGAGTTCGGTCTTATAAAACCCTTCTTTAGAAGCTCTTAGAGTTGAGCCATCATTTCTTGCATCTCCGATGGTGCCAACCGGTAAGGGGCCCGAGCGATCGGAGTCGCCCCCGGTATAAGGTCAATCTGGAACTCCACTTGACGATCGGGAGGTAAACCGGGCAAGTCATTCGGAAAGACATCGGGAAACTCGTGCACCACCTTCACGTCTTCAAGCTTCTTCTTCTCGAGATTGGCGTCAATCACGTATGCCAAAAAGGACGAACATCCTTTCACCAAGCATTTATGTGCCTTAGCCATGGTGATAACTGCCACATCGCCCTTTCTCCTTTCGCCATAAACTATCACCATTTCACCATCTGATATAAGGAGTCGGATTAGTTTCTTGGAGCATAGGATTTCGGCATGATTGTTTGCCAACCAATCCATGCTGACAACCACATCAAAGCCGCCAACGACCATCGGCATCAAGTCAATCGGAAATTCCTTCCCTTCGATTCCAAGAGTACACTCCCTCAAGACATCGCGAATTAATACTTGGCTACCATTTGCTATCTCTATCACTAAAGCATTCTATATACTATTAGTGGGCATAGCAAGATTTTAACGAAATGATTCAGATATGAAAGAGAAACTGGCACCCGAATCGAAAAGTACACGAGCAGGTACGGAGTTTAGGAGAAACGTACCGGATACCACGTCGGTGGATGCCTTGGCCTCATCGGCTGTCATCTGAAGATCTTGACCCGGAACCCTGGATGGATTTTCCCTCTTCTCTGGTGCACTACCCGACTTGAGCTTCGGGCAATCTCTCTTCACATGCCCCGGTGCCTTACACTCCAAGCAGATAATCCCTCTTATCGGGTAGTCCTTGGTGGTATGATCAGTTTTCCCACACTTGGCACAAGAGTGGGGAGTGGTGTTACAGTTGCCATGGTGCTTGCTTCGGCACTTTTCGCACCATCTAGCTTCTTGGCGATTGTCGGAATTTCGATTTTCGATAAAAGGTCGAGTCCTCTTGGGAGGTCCGGAATTGCTTTCCCATTTCCGTTTCTATCCTACCACCACCACAACCTTCTCCACCTTGTCTCTAGCATAGACATCTTCCATGATTTGAGCTTCCTCTATCGTCTCACGGAGATTAGAGACTTTAGAGTTGCGTACCATATACAACATGTTCGCCGGTAGGCCCTTGAGATAGGCCTTAATATTTTCTTTCTCTGTTGGGGCCACATGCCCTACAAGCCCCAACTTCTCCATGAAACGACGAGTGTACTCCCTCACCGACAAGTTCCCCTTTTTGAGAGACCGGAACTCTTCTTCGATGTGGTCCAAGGCCTTCTCATTACAATACTCGTCCAGAATTTTCTTCTTGAATCTGGCCCAAGTTAGTTGGACCAAAACAGTAGGGGAGAGGGTGGACTTGGTGACATTCCACCATGTGAGTGTCGTGTCCCACAACATTTGGGAACCGAACTTCACCTTATGATATTCCCCGCACTCAGATGAGTCGAATGCCTGCTCAATCCCCTGAATCCACTTCATACAAGCAACTGGGTCTTTAGAACTGGAGAACTCTGGCGGTCTGCAACCTAGGAAGGACTTATACGTGCAAGCTCTCTTGACTTGCCTCACTTCGGTAATTATCGGCTCATTAGTCCGGTTCACATGACCCGTACCACTGGACCCAATCACCTCGACGTTCTCTACAAATTGTTTCATTCCTTCAGTTGCTCACATCGCGATCCTCAAGCATCTTCAGAAGAGATTCTTGTTGCTTGGCCATTGCCTCATTCATCATCAGCATCAGGTTGGCCATCATCTCAGATTGGGGAGTTACCTCCCGCATAATCGGGTTGGACGAAGCCAGGTCCACCCGAGGAATGATCTCAGGCCCACCGCCTAGCAATGGTTGGATAGATGGGCGTACAGCAGCCTCAACCCTCTCCGGTTGATCAACAGTTGAGGCGGTCGCCTCTATACCATCCACCCGTGTACGCGGTCTATCGCGCATACTCACCATCTTGATCTGCCACGCACGACAAGGAAAGGAGTAAGAGAGAGAAACATAATTAAACATGAAGGAAACGTACTACTACATTACCAATTGTCATAACAACAGTACTTCAAGCACACTCACGTAAAACATCCTCATAATAACGTTAGCTAAGTGAAATTATAAACATATAATACGTAAGGGTTATCGTTACCATCATCACAATGCGTGATTAACCTAATTTTCGTCGACTCTAACACCAACCCATCTTAGAAGTTCTACCCAATCTCACAAATCATTACCTAATAGTCTCAGCTTAAGTCTAGACATCTTACATTCATGCCTAGTCAAGGTTCTAAATGGTGTGAGGCGTGGCGTGGCGGCAAGACCAAGCCTCAAGCCTTAGGAGCCATGGAGAAGCCATGGCGTTTTCAAGGCGTGACTTATGGCATCAAATTTCTAATTCATATATAATATTATATATAAAAACGTATGTTTTGTAGTGTTACTCAATGATTCAATAGTAATAAGCAAGTCAAATTACGTTATATATTAAACACTTGCAAATAAGACATTCAAAACGTAAAGAAAAATCAAATATCTTATTACGATAATTGCGCATTTGGCCATGGCGTGCCATGGGCTTAACGTGGCGTGACAGACAAGCCTTGGTGCCATAGCGGTTGTGCGGCGAGTTTTTTAGAACATTGTGCCTAGTTAACTTAAACTAGAGCTCCGATACCAACTTGTAACACCCTAAAATTTAGAGTAATTTAAAATTTTGAAAATTCGGCAATATGACGTTTGTATTTGAAGTAAACCACCCAAATGGGTAAATGTATAAAGCGTTTACAAAACCTATGAATGAAAATGAAAATTAACAATAAACTAATCTAAACAGATTCTATCAAGATTACATCGGTTGTCAACCCAAATTCTCAAAATAAAGAAATCGTTTAAACGCCAAGACTTCAAATATCTATTCATCTCAAAAATGCCTCAAAAGCCACGCTCGTCACTCAAACCTTCGGCAACCCACCTCTAAGGGAACTGTTATACACATCATTTGAGAAAAAGTGTTAGGCTTAAAGCCTATTGAGAACATACATTTTATATAATGAGTGGGAAATAATTTTAGTTTTCAAGGATAATAAATCATTTCCCTAGAGTTGAGTTTGCAAGTGAATTAACAACCACATAGTGACCTTTTGGTCTTGATAGTCCCTGAATTCAAGTTCTTATCAAATACAATCAAACAAACAAGAAATGTAATCTACCTGATTCAATTTCAATTTCACAAATCAAGATTACAATCTGTTTTTGACTTTCTCTCTCTAGTCACAACTCTTTCTCTCTCTAGAACTTTTTCTGTCGACGTACAATGAATCTCAAAACTTGTTACTTACAACTAACAAAACAACTAACCATATATCTATTAACCAAAAACAAAAATACAAGCGCTTACAAGACAATACACATACACTTTGACTTTTGACTTATTTACAACTTTGACTTTGACATTGCTTGAGAGTTGACTTTCAGCTTTGACTTGCTAGACTTTGACCTTCTGTCTTCTATGGTCTTATATCCAACATATTTCTTGATCTTCTCACACATTTCTTGAACCTCTCTCCCCCTTTTTGATGATTAGAGCATAGTGATCATCAAAACTTTTAACAATAAATGTCTTTGAAATAATCTGAGCTGACCAATGATCTTTTGAACATAAGAGCCTTTGATTCTCCGTCAATCCAAAATAAGGTATTTATCTAGATCCTTTCAAATCCAGACAAATTAGAGTGTAACACCTGAATCAACAAATGAATCAGTTAATATGCCTGTCAGTAACACAAAGTTACTGTGTGTAACGGATACACATTAGAAAGGAGCTTTTTGATGTTCACTCCCCCAGGGCTTCCATTCAATCATCGAAACACCACAAAGATATTTCTATGAACGTTATGACAAGAAAACAAATTCCTTGTGTGCTCGTGCAAGTGTTAGAAAGAATTAAGCACATGATGATTACTTATTATAAGGCTCAAAAATTGTGTAAATCATTGAGACAACAGTAATTAAACACAGACTCAATTGTGCATGATCGAAGTGCGAAGGTGGGGCAGACTTCCTTCTTTTTCAATATCCAGATTTTCCAAATGAAAATTAGAAAGCATATGTGTTGCGTCCCCTTGAAATATGAAACATTTTCTTGTTGAGAAAAAAATGAGTGGTTGGTGAGGTTTTTATCAAGAGTTGGCATGGGCTATTTGCCTGCTTCAATAATGCTCACGAAGAATTGTGAAACACTAGTAATTTGGTTGCCCGGCTCAGAAAGTAGTTGGTGCAGAGTCTGATATTCTTTTACTCTGATCTCACACCCTCTTTCTTTTTAATCATCGAGCTCACTTCTAACCAAACTCTCTTTTACATTTTACCTCTTCACACAACCCACACTCATTTCTTTTTGACTCCTCACACTCGATCCCTAAGGATTAACTTCTTGGGTAGGAAACACTGGTTAACGTGAATCCATTGAAGTTTCATTTAAGTTCTACACAATGAACCCATAATTTCCTATTAAAGCACAATGTTTCTCAAAAATTGTTTAACTTTATCAGTTAAAGCACAAATATACAAGTCAGATATATGTATGCTCATAGATGTAATCATGAAAATTTGAGCATTTTGAAATATTGAAGACTTTTCAAACAAGATAATGAAATGAATGGAATGAATACAAGAAACTTGTTTGAAAATCTGACATTGTATGAAAAAGATCAATAACGAATGATTTAACAATTAAGGCTTTGGTCAGCAAAAATTGATATTGTCTATACGAATAAAAAATATAGACATTCTTGAAAGAACGCTTAGAATTGAAATCACGCTCAAAATTAATTGAAATGCAATCGGGGTGTCTTACCATCGAATAAATTTGTTTCAATTTAGAGACATGGTAAGAACGAATTCAACAAAAAAATTAAACAATGTGTGTGAATACTTGACAGTATATAGAAAAGACAATACGCAAGTAATTATCTTTGGAAACACACGGTTTGTTAACGTTTAAGCACAAGTAAAATGAAAACATTTAAAATCACACTTCTAATTCATGAAATATGTTTAAGAATCGGGAAGTGGTTTGAACGTTTAAGAAAATGTTTTCTATGATTAAAAGTCGTCCTTCTTTCAACCATATATGAGATTAAGAATATAAATAAACATGTTGGTCCGTCTTAAATCTCATGAAGTCAGCTTAAAGTCATAATGATATGATCATTAAGTATGCTCTCAATCTGCATTAGTCAAAAAGTTCGTCAAAGTACAAAATTTATTCACAAAAACTTTATTGAAATTTAAAATGACATAAATCAGTAAAACATTTAATGTACGAGTTCTGATCCGAAGTAATCAGAAATCATAATTAACACTCCTTGCTTTTACACTTACTCCCCCTGTATATATGCAACAGAAAATTTTATCAGTGATAAGCATAAACCAAAAATATAAACTCCCCCATCAATTGGATATAGATCAACTTTATCTTCTCTCACTCCCCCTGAGATCATGAACACACGTTAAAGTGCAGATATCTTTTTAGAATAAAAATAAAGAAATGAAGAAAAATAACAATAAGAAAAACTTTAATAGGTAATCACAGATTATGTCTTGAGATTAAGCATACCAAGTTTCGAGATAAGAAAATTAAATCTATTTTCATCGAGAGGCTTGATAAACAAATCAGTAAGTTGATAATCAGTGTTTACAAAATAAAGTTCTATTGTACCTTTTTCAACATTGTCTTTGATAAAATGATATCGAACGTCTATGTGTTTTGTCTTTGTAAGATGTACAGGATTTGCATATTGCAATGGCTCTCTTCGAGTCACAATAAATCGGGATTTTGTTGAACTGGAAACTATAGTCTCGAAGTTGTGTCCTCATCCACAATACTTGAGAGCAGCAGGTACATACTCTGCTTCAGCAGTCGAAGTGGAAACACAAAGGTGTTTCTTTGACGCCCAACTTACAAGTTTGTCTCCAAGAAATTGAATATGACCCGATGTGCTCTTCCTGTATAACATACATCCAGCATGATCTGCATCTGAGTAAGCCGTCAGTTCAAAATCAGTATCTTTAGGATACCACAGACCAAGATCTACAGTCCCCTTCAGATATCTAAATATGAGCTTTACTGCAGACATATGGGATTCTTTAGGATTAGCCTGATATCTTGCACATAAACATGTAGAGAACATAATATCTGGCCTACTTGAAGTAAGATACATTAAAGAACCAATCATTCCTCTATAGGTTCTAACATCAACAGGTTTTCCCGAGGGATCCATGCTGATCTTAGTTCCTGGTGCCATCGGGGTACCAATTGGTTTACAAGTTTCCATTTTGAATTTCCGAAGAATATCAAAAATGTACTTAGCTTGGTTTATAAAAATCCCCGTTGAAAATTGTTTTACTTGTAATCCGAGAAACAAGTTCATCTCTCCCATCATACTCATTTGAAATCTAGACATCATGAGGTTTGAAAATTCTTACAAAATTTAGGATTTGTAGAGCCAAATATAATGTCATCCACATATATTTGAATAAGAATAATATCAGCCTTTTCCTTTTTGATGAATAAAGTAGTATCAATTTTACCTTTTGTGAAGCCCGACTTGACCAAAAATTTTGATAATACCTCATACCAGGCTCGAGGCGCTTGTTTAAGACCGTAAAGTGCTTTATCCAAGATGTAGACATGATTTGGTTTATCTAGATTCACAAAGCCTTCAGGTTGTGAGACATAGACGTCCTCCTTAAGAATGCCATTCAGAAAGGCAGTCTTCACATCCATCTGGTAGAAAGTGAAGTTTTTATGAGCAGCATACGCTAGAAACATGCGGATTGCTTCTATACGTGCCACTGGAGTGTAAGTCTCATCATAATCAATGCCTTCCTCTTGCCTATAGCCTTTTGCGACAAGTCGTGCTTTGTTTCGAATTACGATACCGTCTTCATCCTTCTTGTTTTTGAATACCCATTTTGTACCAATAATAGATTTTCCTTCAGGACGTGGTACAAGTCTCCAGACTTTCAAGGCTTCAAACTGATTTAGCTCCTCTTGCATTGCAGTAACCCAATCAGAGTCAGCTAGAGCTTCGGATACTCAAGTAGGCTCTATCTTGCTCAGAAAATAATCATGCATACACATGTTTAACGACACAGACCTAGTTTGCACCGGTAAATTTGGATCTCCAATTATCTGGCTTATCGGGTGCTCTTTGGTCCACTTGTGTTCGTGAGGGAGCGGATTCGATGTAGATTGATCATAGTTCTCATCTAGATATCCATTATCAGCTTCTTCTTGTTCAGCATTGTTTGGGGGTGCAGTTGAAGTTTCTTATACAGAAGTTTCAGTTGAGATAGTTTGATCAGTCTGTTGATTATCCATCATAGTGTATCCAACTGAAGTAGTAACTTTTGGTTCAACAATTTCAGGTGCAACTTCAACTGAAGAAGTATTTGTTTGAATTGGAGTTTCTGTCTGAAATGGGGGAACAAATTCAGTTGATACATCTGAAGTAGTTGGATGATTAGTCGTTGAATTATCTGACCTATCAACCATAACAGATTTAGGAAGTTTAGATCCTAGAAACTCATCATAAAATAATTCAAACAACAAATCTAATTCAGATAAATGAGATGTAGAAGTTGAAGCTTTATCCGAATTATCCACATTAGACACATGTTCTGGACTGAATTGTCCAGAAACTAAAACTCCGGTAAGTACGGGTTCTTAACTGCATTGTTCAGAAGCCACCTCCTCATCGAATGTAACATTAACGCTTTCGATAACAGTCTTTGAGCTCTTTATATATATCCTATATGCAGCAGATGTCTGGGAGTATCCAATGAAGATTCCTTCTTCAGCCTTCGGTCCGAACTCATTAAGCACAAAAGACCTACATCCAAAGACATGAAAATATTTGATATTAGGTGTACGATTATTAATCAATGCATAAGGAGTTTTACCAAACCGTCTGTGAATAATGGAACGATTATGTGTATAACATGCAGTAGATACAACTTCTGCCTACAGAAATAGAGGTAGATCCGACTGGCTGAGCATAGTGCGAGCGGCCTCGACTAGCGTTCGATTGCGTCGTTCGACTACTCCATTCTATTTTGGCGTCCTAGCAGCAAAGAATTGATGAGTTATCCCAACAGATTCGAGATATTCTTCTACAGTTTTGTTCTTAAACTTTGTGTCGTTATCCGTCATTAGAAGCTTTACTAATCTAAACAGATTCTATCAAGATTACATCGGTTGTCAACCCAAATTCTCAAAATAAAGAAATCGTTTAAACGCCAAGACTTCAAATATCTATTCATCTAAAAAATGCCTCAAAAGCCACGCTCGTCACTCAAACCTTCGGCAACCCACCGCTAAGGGAACCTGTTATACACATCATTTGAGAAAAAGTGTTAGGCTTAAAGCCTAGTGAGAACATACAGTTTATATAATGATTGGGAAATAATTTTAGTTTTCAAGGATAATAAATCATTTCCCTAGAGTTGAGTTTGCAAGTGAATTAACAACCACATAGTGACCTTTCGGTCCTAATAGTCCCTGGATTCAAGTTCTTATCAAATACAATCAAACAAACAAGAAATGTAATCTACCTGATTCAATTTCAATTTCAATTTCATAAATCAAGATTACAATCTATTTTTGACTTTCTCTCTCTAGTCACAACTCTTTCTCTCTCTAGAACTTTTCCTGTCGGCGTACAACGAATCTCAGAACTTGTTACTTACAACTAACAAAACAACTAACCATATATCTATTAACCAAAAACAAAAATACAAGCGCTTACAAGACAATACACATACACTTTGACTTTTGACTTATTTACAACTTTGACTTTGACATTGCTTGAGAGTTGACTTTCAACTTTGACTTGCTAGACTTTGACCTTCAGTCTTCTATGATCTTGTATCCAACATATTTCTGCTCTAACAGGTTCATTAATACATCTTGCGATGACGGGGGAGACCCGATTTCCAAGGATCTTGGTGGAACACAAAAGTAAGCCACTCTCCGAGTTGTGAGCTCAATACTTGGAACCATGGCCACGAACAATGTCGGTTCGTACTCAGATGTGGGGGAGGGCACCCGAGGATCCAAGTCATACTCATTCACTAGGATTACATTTACAGTCCATGGCTAGTAACCGGTCCCACATAACCGTACCAAGTAGCCTCCGAGGACCCAATGTCTCAACTAGCTACAAACGGAATAAATAACCCAAAATTAAGTTGACTCAATACCTATGGATCCACTAGTATAGTCTAAGGCTTGTCACAATTTCATTTGTGCCAAACTATAATCACATAAATGTAAGGACATTATTTTTAGCACTATTAAAAGACCACATTTTTCATATTCCAAAATACTCATACTTCCAAGAAAAACCCACCACATAAAGATTTATGAAAATGACTATCATGAGTTCAACCAAATATCCAATCTCAAAATGAGAACCAATAACATTAATAACTCAAATATAGAAGCTCTTTTTCTTATTTGCAAAACATTAGAAACCCTTAAAATCTCCAAAATAGTAAGTTAGGTCAAAAGTCATTTTAAATAAAAATATGTGAACAAGAAGATGATTATAAGTTTAAAAATCATCATTTTGATATGTATAAAGTTTTAGAAATGAAGAATGTACTCACAATCTAGGGTTTGGATGAAACCCTAAAAATCATGAAATATATGAGGTGAACTAGAAGATGGTAGAATGGAGGAGTACTTCCAATCCTAAATTGAAACCCTTGTTGAAGAAGATGAAGACTTGGAATCTCAAGGTTAGAAGCTTTGAAGAACCATAAATGCACCAATAACACTAAAAATCGCCTATAGAGAGAGAGTTGAGAGGTGGATGAAAGTAGTAATGAGAATTAAATGAGAGAGAGGGGTTTTTAATCGGCCAGAGTCCGTCGGCGAGAATGACTCAGCGAGATTGCTCTTGTCATTCTCGCGGTGCATACCCGCTGAGATGGTATCGCGGCTCAAACCACGTTTCGACGATAGTGACAGGGCGAGAGTGCCCCTGTCATAATCGCGTGGCATAATCGCGCCACACGTATCGTAGCTACCCCAACCCCGGAGATTGTGACCATGATGACAATACCCATGGCAAAGTCGCTGGGCACTATCGCCCAAGCCTCCAGAACTCCAAAATTGGGGTTTTTCGCACTCGAAATGATTTTCTCGCGAGGCATACGATTAACGGTAGACGTAAAAGATTACGATTCAAAATAAGGAAGATTAGAAGTCTTAAGATGGAAATTATAAATTGAAAATTTGAGGTGTTACAATCCTCCCCAACTTGGAAATGATTTCATCCCCGAAATACCAACTACTCGAAAGATGAGGATATCTTCGCTTCATATCCTCCTCGGCTTCCCACGTCACATTGGCACCACGATGATGCTTCCATTGCACTTTGACCATAGTGACTTCCTTGTGGAGAAGTTTCTTTGACTTTTGCTCCAAAATGGCTTCGGGTTCCTCTACACAATGATTACCCTCGTCCACTCTTATCTCTGAGAGGGGAATGACACTCTTCTCTTCCACCAAACACTTACGGAGATAATAGATATGGAACGTATTTTGGATCCCGCTCATTTCCGATGGAAGTTCCAATTGATAAGCTTGCAAACCCACACATTTAAGTACCGTGAAGGGTTCGAGGAAACGGGTACTCAACTTCCCGCGCTTTCCGAACCGGACAATGCCCTTCCATGGCGACACCTTAAGCATCACACGATCACCCACTTGAAACTCCATCGGTCGCCTCTTCTTATCGGCATAACTCTTTTGCTGATCTTGAGCCGCTTTCAACCGCTCCCGAATACTCTTTACCTTATCGGCCGTCTCTTGCACGATTTCGGGTCCTGCGAATTGCTTCTCTCCCACTTCAAGCCAACACACGAGAGTCCTTCACTTCCGTCCGTATAAGACTTCGAACGGTGCCATCCCAATACTCGAGTGGTAGCTATTATTGTAAGCGAACTTCTCCAAAGGTAGGTGAGAGTCCTAACTGCCCCCGAAATCGATAACGCAAAACCTTAACATGTCTTTGAGCGTTTGGATCGTTCTCTCGCTTTGACCGTCGGTTTGCGGGTGGTAAGTCGTGCTCAACTTTACTCGTGTTCCAAGATCTTTTTACAAACCATCCCAAAAGTTTGAAGTGAACTGACTGTCGTGATCCAACACAATCGACAAGGGCACTTCATGCCTCGAAACTACCTCATCGATGTAAAGCTTTGCCAACTTGTCCATCGATAGTGTCTTACGCATATCCAAGAAGTGAGCGCTCTTGGTAAACCGATCAACTATCACCCATATGGTATCGTGACCTCGAAGAGTTTTGGGCAACTTAGTCACGAAGTCCATGGTAATGTGCTCCCATTTCCACTCGGGAATCTCCAAGGACTGAAGGCTCCCATACGGTCGTTGATGCTTGGCTTTCACTTGTAAACATGTCACACAACGCTCCACATAACACGCCACATCAAGTTTCATTACTGTCCACCAATAATGTAGCTTCAAGTCCCTATACATCTTTGTACTCCCCGGGTGGATGGAATACTTGGACTTATGGGCATCCTCGAGGAGAAGTTCCATATTGCCCCTAACCTTGGGTACCCATACACGACCGTTGAACAATTTCACTCCACGGCTATCTTCCGTTAAGAGCAAACATTGCTTTGTCATGACTTCCTCCTTGAGATTCTCTTCCAACAACGCCTCAAATTAGGATGCCTTGATTCTCTCAATAAGGCTCGACACTAGTTCGATTCTTGAAATGGTAGCTCGAATGCTTCCACTATAGTCCTTCTGACTTAACGCATCGGCCACCACATTCGCCTTACCGGGATGGTAGAGCAACTCACAATCGTAATCCTTGAGTAACTCGAGCCACCGTCTATGCCTCATGTTCAACCCTTTCTTTCTTGAACTTTATTCTCTTAAGTCCCTTTCACATCTCTCTCCTCTTCCACTATAAATTGGAGCTTAGGGAGCCATTTAAAAATCATCCATTGATCAACTCTTGAAAAGATCCAACAGATTTAAGTTTAGTAATTTCCTTTGAACAATTTAGTTGTAATTTTAATTTTCGTCTATCCATTTCTTTAGCACTGTGGTGACAACTTCCACCATAGAAACGCTTTTAATCTATATGTAGTTTAATTTTGAGTATTTTCTATCTTCTTCTATGTATTTATTTATGATTAGTAGCTAACCCCCCCCCCCCCGGGGTGTGGGTATAAGCCAAACCCGAGAGGTTAAAATATAACACTTGGGTGTTACTGCTTTTTGGCTAACTTCTCAGTTTGGTCATCCAAGTTGAAACTTTAACTCAACGCTGACAAGTCGATCACTTGTGTACGTTAATATTAGATCTTATACCTCGAGGGGGCGGATCCGAATACGGTTTGGGTGATGCAAAGAGGTTTGAGAAAATCTTCAACAATCATATAGAGATATAGTTTGTTTCATTATCAAACTAAGGTATACATGTCCGTCGAATGGGTGTGTCATAGAGATATGCACATCCCTCCATACTGGCGGGGCTAAGATCTACTTAGTGAGGTTGGTAAATTGAAAGTTTCCATTTGCGAAGACTTTATAATAAAATTGTCATCACAACCTATACAACGTAGCTTCGAGATGAGGAAATCATATGGGATAAGATTGTGACTGGTTTGTTAACCATTTAAGTTATTAATATACTCTCGGGGAAAACTTACACCCGTACCCGCCTTTTATTATCCTGTTAATCTAAAGTTTTAATATTTTGCTCAAAACCAACCAATTTATAAAAACTTTAAACTTTGCATCGGAAGTTCGTAGAAATCTTGGAATCCCTGTGGATACGATTTTTGATCCTTACCATTATATTACTTGCTAAGCGAACTCAATAGTTGGTGTATACTTACATCGCTATTGTGTCACATATTTCGTGTGTGTATTTTTGCTATCACTAACTTGGTAACACATAAGTATGATCCTGAAACAATAAGAGAATATGTAGCTAGGATGATCGTGAAAGATGAGCTTCCATTTTTTTTTGTAAAGATGGAGGGTTCAAAGAGCTGTTATGGAAAGTAGAGTATGGTTTCACATCCCTTCTCGTACTACAATTACAAGGGATCTCATGAACCTTTATCTTAGAGAGAAAATGAACTTAAGAGATATGTTTCTGAAGAAAAACAAAGAATTTGTCTTACAATAGACACATGGCAGTCTTGTTAGAATTAGCATTATATGTGTTTAACTGCTCATTTTGTTGACAATTCTTGGGTTTTGCATAAAAAATATTGGATTATTGTGTTGTTCCCGACAGTAACGGGATACAATTGGTAAGGTTGTTGAGCAATGTTTACTAGAATGGGGACTTGAAAGGGTGTTTACCATTACGATAGATAATGCATCGTCAAATAACGTGTCAGTTCAATATGTCATGAATACTGTTAATAAATGGGGCGGTGCAATATTGGGAGGTCAACACGTCAATTAAGATGTGCTTCACATATTCTTAACTTGATTGTGCAAGATAGGTTAAAAGATTATGTTGCGAGTATCCGCAAATTAGATGTGGTGAGACATGTGAGAGGTTCATCAATTAGATTGCAAAAATTGAAAGAGTGTCAAGAAAAAATAACAAGTAAGAAAAAAATTTGCTTAGATGTTGCAAATCGTTGGAATTCAACATATTTGATGTTGGAGGTTGCCGAAAAATATCAAAAGTCATTTAAGAGGATGAAGATGCATGACGTAGGTTATGTCAAAGAGTTTTGCACCAGTGAGGTGAAAAATGGTCGAATGAAAGTGATTAGGATGTTGTTAGGTTATTTCTGAAATTCTTGAAGATTTTTATGATTGCACTTTAAGATTCTTCGGGTCTATGTTTGTCACATTTAATCAATTTTTAGACCAGGTTTCTATTATTCATAGTCATTTGGAATTTTGGAGTGGGAATAAACTTGATAAGAAGTTGAGCGAAATGGCTACTTCAATGAAGGCAAAGTATGACAAGTATTGGGGAAAATAGAATATTTGAACCTATTTCTACTTGTGGATATCTTGCTTGATCTTAGTTACAAAGAATCTTTTTTGAATATGTGTTTTGATTTGATGTGTGGTAACAAAGATGATGCTACAAAGCATTGTAAATATGTTATAACGACTTTGGATTCTATGTACAAAGAGTATTGTAAGTTGGATTTGAGTGATGGCATGTATATGTCTTCTATTAAAGTTGAAGATGATGGTAGAAATGTTGATGATGATATGGATGAGTAATACTTCGCAAAAAAGTTGAAGGCTATCTATTCATCTTAAAACAAGACCAAAGTTGACATATATTTCATTGAAGCTTGTGAAACTATAGATCAGGTTTGCATATTAGTTTTCATTCTTTACATTTCTAATATGTTTTAATAGTGTTGCATTTTTTTTGTTTTAACTTTGTTTATATACCTCTTTCTAGACTGATTTTGATGTGTTGAACTGGTGGAAAAAAACGTGTGTGTCCCAATTATGCAAGTAATCAAGATGAAAACAACAGTTCAATACAAATCGTCATATGTATTGATCTTCCAAAGATTACAATTATTTTCTCTCTATACAATGTATAACTCTCTCTCATAATTCTCTCAAATTGTATATCATGAATTCCCCTCTTACAATCCTCATGACAAATTACAAAGGAAAACCTATTTATACCTACATCTAATACAAGGAACAAAACTAGCTAAACTAACACTTGACCTTGACTTTGACATTCTCTTTAAAGCATGTTGACTTTGACTTGGGCTTTTACTTTCATTCTCAATGATCTTGAATACAACATTATTTCCTCTAACAAAATGCGAGTAGGTTTAAGATTATTTCCATGATTACACATGATGTGTTTGTTATTCCCATATCAACAGGCACATCAAAGTCGACCTTTTCTACCAGTGGCCGTGTTATCGATCCATATAGGAGTTGTTTGACTCCTAAAGCGGTACAAACATTAATTTGTACCTAAATTAGATTCAACGAACAACATCGATTGATGTTGATGGCACAAATGAAACAGTTGAAGCGTTGGAAGTTGGTAAGTAAATATGTATATACATATATATATATATAGGGAAGGTTTAAACGAGAACCCCCTATTTTACGAAAATGCGAGAACAGTTCTAGACCTCCAAATTAATTAACACATAATAAAATTTTGAATAAGTAAAATAACTTAGTACTTATCATTAAATTTCTGTTATTATGGATTTGTTCTTATCCATTTAATTTTGTTGCCGTCATCGGAGACTTCTTATGTCGATGTCTCCGTTGTTAACAATGATGTGATAATGTTGTGATAAGATGTGATAATGCTGTGATAATGTTTTGATGAATCAAAGACTCTTATGATATGATTTTGTTGTGATAATGATATGATAATTAGGTGGTTTTGTTGTGATAACGATGTGATAATAAAAAACCAGTAATGATCACGTCTACAATCATCGCTCTGCTTGTTCGTCATGCGATTTTATTGTGATAATAATGTGATAATGATTTGATACATTGTAATAGGTGATTATATTATTTGTATGTGATTTTAGGGATAAGGAAATTACTTACTTTATTTTATTTTACAGATAAATACAAAATCACATAATGATTGTAACACCCTGATTTTTATCTCAATTGAGGAAAAATGTTGAACTGGATGAATCGGTAAAGGAATAACCAAGTATGGAGTATGGCTATAGTGACATGTGGTTGTGACATTTGTCACAATAGCACCGATGGCACTAAGAGTATGGTCGTCTCGACTATAGTGCCATGTGGTTGTGATATCTGTCAAATAGCACCAATGGTACTAAGAGTATGGTCGTCCCGGCTATAGTGTCATGCAGTTGTGACATATGTCACAATTGCACCGACATTACCGTGTGTTTGGTCGTCCCAACGAATGTTCCAGGAAGTTACGACAATGGCACAATAACTGGCATAATAGCATCCAACGTACCAAGAAAACGGTTGAGGAATGATAAAGAAAACGATCGAGGAACGACCGAGAAAACGGGCGAGGAACGACCGAGAAAACGGGCAAAAAGGGCTCTCGGTACCTTTTAGGCGAAAGTGCCATGCCAAAGTGACACTGGCACTTTAGCCGGACACTTTCACAGAGAAAAATTAGCCCACGGTACAATTTGGGCGAAAGTGACAGCTAAAGTGACACTGTCACTTTCGCTTGTCACTATCGCAGTCGAGGTGCAGTGCATAAATTCAGCCTATTTCTTCAATTGGTCATATCTTTCTCATCTCAACTCTGATTTTGACGATTCTTTTTGCTATGGTTTCATTTTTGAGAGATTTTAAAGGATAGATTGTTAGTTTTGGGAATATCTAAGAGTATTTGGTGGTTGATTGGAAGCAAAGGTCAAGAGCTCATCATCATCACCTCCATCTCCAAGAAATTTGGGGTTTTCTAGGTTTTCACCAAAACCTAAGTGGTGAATTCATCCTTCTAGTTTGTAAACTTTATTGTGAGTTATAAATTATCCATTTATGACTTCCAAGTGTTTATGTTTCTTAAATTTTGGTTTGGAAAATTTTGAGAAAAGTTAGGTCAAATTAGGGTTTTTGGCCAAAATGAAGATTTTGATATAAGATGTTTGGGGAATGATTCTAAGTGCTTGGATATGTGTATTGATGGTTGGAAACTTATGGATCTAGGTTTTTGGAAGATTTGGCTTGAGGATTCAAGTTTCTTCAAAGGAGCTCAAGTTGGGGAAAAATCTAGATTTAGCCTAAGTCTAGCAAGGTGAGTTCAAGTTGCTTTGTGAAAACTATGTACATGCCAAAATGTGTATTTTGAAGTAAAAAATATGTTTTACTTGGTAAATGTCAGTGTGTTGAGTATTTTGATAAGTTTTCATATTTGACGAACTTGGGTTGTTTTAATCTCATGAAATGCCCATATTTGAGATTTGGATATTTTGATAAGTAAATAACATGATTTATGCATTTTTTGTGATTTTTGTACAAATGAAGTCTAATTTATGATTTATGCATTTTTGGTGTGTTTGATTTCATAAACCATTTGGAAAATGCATGTCTCCGTGTTATGAGAAAATTTTGGAAACATAAGGGTACGAGCCCATTTGGAAAATCTTTTGTCCCAATCCGTGATGAGTTTTGGGTTAATCACATCTTTGAGGTATGTGTTTGCATAAACGCCGTTTAAATGTTTTTTTTTCTATTTGGGGACCGTTATTTGTTGGTCAAATGGATTTTGAGCATTTTAGCTCGGTTTTGACTTAAAAGAGTTTTGAGGACATTTGTCCAGTTTTAATGGATCAATGTAGAGCCCAATTTATGATTTGCATCTTAATGCATCTTTTTACATATTAATGATAATTACCGGCTCGAGTGCATTGGCCAATCCTATGTAGTCATGTAATTTTAAACTGTGTTGCATTGGATCCATAGGCACGTAAGTCAGTCTTATTTGATGCTCAACTGCGTGTTGCAGGATTTGACTCCGAGACCCATGTTGTATGACCTTAACCTTTCAAGTAGACACTAGGAGGGTTGAGTCCAGGGTGGTGCTACCCTGTGTGGGTAGGCACTAGGACCTCCGCTATTCGGGGTAATGCCATGGTTGTATTCCTCGAATATTGCCGGGCCTTTTGGTAAAAATCCATGAGGATAGAGACTAAGCTCAACCGACTCTTTGGGTGAAACTTGATGAGGAGTCGTATGGACATTTGGACTTCATGTCGGGACATGTCATGCGATTAACGTTATATGAGTGACATACTTTTGTGTTCCTCCACTCTCAATGGATACGGGTCTCCCCCATTGTCGGCCAACAGTATTTTGGATATTTAATTGTCCATGCTTTAACATTTGGGTTTCATTCCATTTTATGGTCGCGTGAGTATTGAATTTTAGTTCTACGTTTTCGGTGGCATATTATATTTATATGGATTGTTTTCCATGATTTATGAGTTGGTTATTATGCCCCGCCCGTGTTTTGGGTGTTTTGGGATATAAAGTTTTATCCACGTTTTTATGAATTGGGAGTCTATTTTCTATTCACATTTTGAATGAGTTTTGGGTTGCATCACTTTATAAAGAATGTTTTACATTGGGGCGTTCGTCCTTAAAGATGCATGTTATTGGAAAACGAGTCGTTTTCATATTTAAAGAAAATCACTTTGAAATATTGTGTTTTAAGTTACATTCTTTCCTTTTTAACGAAATATTTATTCATGTTGAAAACCCTTGAACTCATTAGGCGTTAAACCTAACTTTTTTTATCTGTTGACATGTGCATCAGGTCCTAGTTGGGGAATGTCACTTGCAACACCGTGAAGTGTTGAATGTTATTTAGATGTTCGAGAAGGATGTTGCTATTGAGTGATGTCTTCCGCACATTTGGAGATAACAATCGTTTATGGGTTTAGTAACACCCGACCTTTATTTAGTCTTTATATAAGATTTGAGTGGTTATTTGTTGAAGTTAAATTTAGAATTATATTTGAGGTATTCCAAGAATTGATTTGTAGAAAAGGATTTTATCCTTCATGTGATGTATTGATGAAAATTTTAAATTAGTTGTTCTTTCCAAAATTGAGGGTGTTATAATTATCCTTAATTATTTACTTTATTTTAATTTTGATTTTAATTATAGGTTAAGTAAGTTGGGACCCAAAACTGTTCTCGCATTTTCGCAAAATAGGGGTGTTCTCGTTTGAACCCCCCCAACACACACACGCATATATATATATATATATATATATATATATATATATATATATATATATATATATATATATATATATATATATATATATATATATATATATAGGGGCATATTCAAACGAGAAGGTAAACATTTTGCGAGAAGACGAGAAGTGTTTAATCATATATGATACACAAGCTTAATCATATATGATTAAACACATGTTATATTGGCAATACATAGACGTTTAATCATACATGATTAAACACACCTACAAGCCGTGTAATCATATATGATTAAACACTTCTCGCCTTCTCGCAAAATGTTTAACTTCTCGCATGATCCTCCCTCCCTCTCTCTCTCTCTCTCTCTCTCTCTCTATATATATATATATATATATATAGGGGCCCTTCATGGGAAACCTGATTATTTTGTGATAACCGTGAGATCCAATCTCAACCACAAATCAAAGAATAATTTAGGAAATAAATAAACTTGGTGATTTTGATTTAAAATTATAATTAAAGGACATTTTAGGTATTTTTAAAAATCTCCTCTCTCTTCTCTCCGGCATCTGGTGAAACTAATTCCGACGAAATACACTGTGATACCCTTTTTGATACAAAATAGACTATGATATCCAATATGATACAAATGTGGTACAAAATACACTGTGATGCCCACCGTGATACAAAATGCAATGTCATACATAATATACATACAAGACGCAGTGTGAAACCTAAAATACATACAACACCCACTGTGATACCCACTATGACACCACTGTGATACTTATTGTGATACCGGTTGGGATACTCACTCACGTGATACCGAATGTGATACCGATTGTTATACCCACTAGGATACCAGTAGGATACCAATCATGATACCACTGTGACACCGATTGTGATACCACTGTGATACCGATTGTGATACCCATAAATACACTGTTGACATACAATCTTCATTATAAAGGGAGTTCTTTTAGTATCCATTGGTGTTCGCCACCGAGAATTGGCCGACCGGTGGTCTCCCAGTTATACCAAAATGAAGCAAAGGCGGAGCAACAATTGAACATATAGGTTTCGATGTTAGTATAGGAAACATTGTCTTGAACGACTATGCTCATGAGATAGTCGTGAATGATGATGACACATCTGGTCGTCGACAAGAGGGATGAAAGGAGATCGACGAAGGGTTGACGGAGATGCATGGTGGATTTGAAAGATGGGATGAAGTGGTTGGGGAATTTGATGGTGGCTTTGGTGATGATGTGGGTTTTGGCCTTGGTGTCCGTGGGTGATAATAGAAACTGCAAGCCATGATCTTAGGGATGGAGCCATGATTTTAGGGATTAGCGTCAGATAATTAAATTACCAATATAACCTTTCATATTTAATTATTAAATAAAATCAATAAAATTAAATGATTGGCTATTATTGGATCTCAAAGTTATCCCAAACTATCTATTTCTCATTTGGTTAGGCCCCATATATATATATGTATAATATTTCCATTTATTTTATAAGTGTTTAGTCATAAGATACTAATATAATAAATTTGTTTTACACTCTTTTTTTGGTTGGAGAAATGTTGGTTGGAGATGGAGAAATCAGAATGGATTGAGTTGTTGCGCTCTTGCGGACAATGTTTTTATTTTTTACTTGCTTAATGTTTCCACTTTCTAATAGAACTTTTGTTGATCAATATCATTATGTAAGGATGAAACTTGGTAATGGAATGATTTTACTTTTTAGTACTAGTGATTGAACAGATGAAATTAAGTATTTTGAAATGTTATGTAAATTGCAGGGAAACTAAAATTGGATTTAAGACATTAGATAGATTCGATCCGATCATCAATTGGATCACATTAGATGGATTCTCTAAGGTGACGTTTGGTTCGCAGAATGTTTTTGGATGGAATGCAATCTATCAAAGGAATTTGACTTTGAAGGAATTGGAATGGAATGTTGTCAGGTCTGACCACCTGTTTGGTTGACAAAATAGTAATGGAATTTGTTAAAAGAATTTGAATCTGTCTGTTTGGTTCACATAATATAGCTTTGGAATTGGAATGAAATGTTGATAAATAACCAAAATACCCTTTTTGATAATTTCAATATTTATAAACAATACATGCTTTAATAAAATAGCCATTAAAAATATTTTATTTGTAACGGTGGTTCAGATTGGTGGTGGTCAATGGTGGTTTAGAACGGTGGTTCAGATCGGATGTGGTCGGCGGTGGTTCAGATCGGCGGTGGTGGCCGACAATGGTTCAGATCGGCGATGGGCAATGGTTTATATTGGCGGTGATCGGCGGTGGTTCAGATCGGCGATGGTCTAGATCGGCGGTGGTCGATGGTCGACGATTGTCGGTGGTTTAGAACGACGGTGGTTGGCGGTAGTTAAGACCAACGGTGGTCAGCGGTAGTTCAGACCGACAGTGGTCGGCGGTGGTCGACGATGGTCAACGATGGTTCAGAACGGCGGTGGTTCAGATCGGCTATGGTTTAGAACGTCGGTGGTCGGCGGTGATCGGCGGTGGTCGACGGTGATTAGGTTATATTGGATTGAGGGCATACGTGCTATTATGAAAAATAAGAATTCCATTCCATCAAAATACCTTGTAGTTGTTAAGAAATGTTAAATTCCCTCATTTGTGGAAATTGATGAAATTTAGATATTACTTCCGTAAAAAATAATGAACCAAACAAAGGAATGAAATTTGGTCAATGAAATTCAACATTCTAATTTCATAATATTTCTTAAGTATATGCGAACCAAACGCCACCTAATTTTAATTGAATTACATTGGTTCAAATAATCCAACAATCAATAAATGGTTGGATTGATCGTCTAAAATGACCCGAAACCCGTTGGCCCTGTACCTGCGTCCAGATCTGTGAGGGTTAAACCGGCTCAACCTTACTTCTCTCTCACCCTCTAACCTCTCCCACCTCTTCCCTCTAACTCGGCTCGGAAAAGAGTGTGTCACAACCTCAATCAGTCAATCTCAAACCCTAACTCGGAACCCTTCATCGTGAAGTGCGAGTGCCGTGTGCGACAGCCTGCGACACAGCCTCAAGGCTCAATCTCAAACCCTAACAACTCCATTTCTGATTTGATTCAAGCCAGGTACCGATTATCTTTTTTGTGGTTTTCATTTGTTTGATTCTAGAATCATCAACTTGGTGATTGGAATATTGGTCTGCAGAATTGTAGTTTGCTCCTTTTCTGTTATGCATTTGGAAATTCGAATATTGAATGATTGAATCTTGTTTCTAACTTGATTTGTTTTTGCTGCTGCCTTTGGCTAAAACTAAACCAAATCTTTCGGAGGCTAAAACTAGTGGCTAACTCAAACAAGTAACTGAATAACTCCTAGTTATAGTTATAGATACCCCATTGCTTCTCTGAGAGTGTTTCTGATGCAAGGCTTGGACGCAGAATTCAAGGCATCTGCACAGGCAATTTACACAAAATATTCTCAAAGTATTATTTTGAAAACATGTACAATTTGATTATAAGCATACAAGCCGTATGTATATCATTAGAAATGCATAATCTTTTTAGAGTTTTAAAAGGAAATTTTTAAAAAAATGTACATTTTTCCTTGTCAAGTCAAAGAAACATTTGTGAGGCATGGGTTTTTGTAGTGTTGTAGCCTCGCACCAGATAGCCTAAAGGTCCTAAGGTTCGTACCCAACATTTATGTATCACCCAATTAATTTCTAGGGACACATAAATTATTAATAGCCAAGATTACTGCATGGCAAAATATAAAACTAAGAATCATTTATTTAATTGATTTCATTTCGTTTCTCATCTTCATTTGTGGGTGATTAAAACCATAACCATTTTTCCAAGTAGTCACTAGCATAAACAATAAACGTAGTAGTGATGGAAGCATTGTTTTAAAAACCGGTTGAGGCATGTGCCTCAAGGCGTGCCTCATGTTGAGGCAGCCAAAAACCGCCTATGAGGCGTCGTTTTCTATGGTGTTGATGATGCGTATGCCTTACAAATGTGAGGCGATGACGAAACGGTGAGCAGTGAAACTATGAAGACACGTCCGACTTTTAATGGCTTAGAGTTTAGTGGGTTAATCTTACTGGGCTAGTCTTTAGTGGGTTAGCGTTTTAGTGGGTTAGGGGCTCTTTGTTTACCTCTTAATGGTTCCATTAAGAGGCAACCTCTGAATCGTTAAGAGGTAAATCTTGTTTGGCAAAAAAAAGGTCTGCCTCTCAATGGTTTCAAAACCATCTGAATGATTTTTTTATCTTGACCTTGTCTTAACCATTCAGAGCCCTGATTTCATTCTTAACAATTAGCAAACAACCATATTTCATTTCACACTATATCATAAGAGTCTCTTAATCATTCTGACCACTTAATCATTCTGCACCAAACCATTCAGCAACTGTCAAACAACCCCTAAGTCATAGTGGACTAGAGTTTAGTGGGTTAGTCTTAGGGGCTGTTTGGTTGTTTTTTCATTAAGTCCTGTATGGATAAAGATGACTGTATGGATTAATTTGTCTGTATAGATTAAGATACATTGTTGTTTGTTTGTTGTGCTGAATAAGTTGTCTGTCTGAATGTCAGGAATGACTATTTTACCCCTTATTGTATATTAAGCACTAATTAACATAACTATTTAATAAATGTACTGAATGGTTAATTCTAAATGATAAAAGACATCGATTTAAACAATTTTTAAAATAAAAATAACTTTATCAAACATAATTAGAATTCAATGGCATAATTATAAGTTTTTGAGTAAAAAAATTTATCAAACACGAAGTGACAGAGATGTTGGGGGCTAAGAATGGAAAACGAAGAAGGCTGGAAGCAATAGGAAAGGGTTAGAAATGGAGATAGTGGGACGGTGGTGCTAAGATTTGGAGTGGTGCTCAGATTGATGCTGGAGTTGTGGTGGCAACTACCATCAATGGGTGGTTGATGCAGATTGGAGCAGGGGAGGGGTTGGGTTTTCCGGGAACGGATGCCTGAAACGGGTGGTCACCGTGGAAATGTGAGCGAGAGAGCTATGTGCATATATATAGTAATTAATTAAATATAATAATGCTAATATGTTTTAACAGGGGTATGGATGGTAAATGTGTTGGCTGTATGCATAAGGTTGAGTGGGTGACCCTATAAACTTAATCAGTAAGCTTCTTCCTAAATCATTAAGTTGCTTCCAAACATTGCAACATGGCTTACCGAACAAGTTGAAGAGCTCATTAAGTTATTTCCAAACAGGTCCTTAGTGGATTTGAGTTTTAGTGGGTTATTGATACCTCTATCATCTGCACGTGAATATGTTTCTTTTTATTTAAATAAATGACCAAAGAATCAAAACCTTAATATTATATTTTTATAACAAACAGAACTGTCAACTCTCTTTTTCAAACCTTGTGACTTTTCCTCATACAACCTCATGACTTCTTCTCTTCTCTTTACCCTGCTGCATTAGAGACTTTTACGGTTGTACTACTGTTAGTATATCTATATTCTGTATTTGTATATATGCTATGTACAAGTGTATATATATTATGTTTTTGTGTATATGCTACATAAGTATATATATTATGTTTATGAACTTGTTGATGCATACAACTATTCTTGCCTGCTACATACAAGTATATATATTATGTTTTTTGGGACTTACGCCTCAACCGCCTCGAGGCTTAAGCCTCACGTGCCTAAGGAGAAAACGCCTCGAAGCTCGTTTCCGTTCTTTAAAACCTTGGATAGAAGACGACGCTACCAAATAGTTTACTACAAGGATTCCGTTGATTATTTCTAGCTTTAACTCATAAGTACAAGAACATAGAAGTTAGAAGTACTAATTTTGTTTTGTCTCTTAAGACTTTCGCCTTACTTTTCATACGACTTGATAATTCTGATCCTAAGGTACATGCATAGTTTTCAACTTTTCATAATAAAAATAGTCAGCCAAAGGCTTTGTGTGCTATTGAGTTTTTATAACATGCATATCACAATCGTAAAACATAATTTGTAATACAATAAACACCACATAAAACGATTGTCATAAACTTGTGTTATATTTAAAAGTTCTGATGGTATTAAATCGTTGAATTTACAGAAATTAGTTGCCAATTTGAAATCTCACGTTGATAAACTCAAGCGCCACCACAAAACGAAAACCATGAATAAGTTGATGGAATTTGGGAAGAAAGCCATGTTTTATGTTAGGGTTTTATCGGGCTATGAAGAGCGACGTATTAGATCCCACCGATTACAGCTTGAAAAGCGTATTATCGAGGTAAGCAAACCATGACCATCTTCTTGATTTTACACACGTTCTTAATCATTGTGAAGTTTGGAAAATAGAAATTTTCGATGTCGGTTTACTATTTAATTTTAAATTATCCACCTGTTGGGATGAAAAGTAGATCGTTTGAGATATGAGGGTTTGTATGGATACCATGGTTTATAAGCTTTTATTTTATATTGAGAAGAAGCTACAAGGTTGAAGATCAAATGCTCATGTTCTATCTCTGATTTTCTGCCATGCGACTATAAACACAATGAATTTGGAGTGTTTATGATGAGCGCTTATAGCTTGTGTAGTCGATGAACGTAATCATATCATGTTTTCGACTGCTAGTGAGGTAGGGAAACAGAGGGCAACAAATGTAATACTTTGAATCAACCTGAATCTGTGTTTGGTTTTCTACTTACATATTAGCATTTGCCTACTTATGTAATATTTCGAATCGACCTTGAGTTTGTTGTGTTTGGTTTCCTACTTGCATACTAACATTGGCCTTTTTTCATTTTTTTCTACTTGCCTACATATACGGACTCGAGCCTCTTTCTGTTTATGTTAATTAGAAACAAAATTAATTGTCATTTCTCAAGACTATAGTAACAACTCTTGTTATTTGAACCTCTTTTGGGTCAAATAAGATCATTGAAAATGTAAAAAAAGGGAAATTTGATGATGTGTGTGACAAGAAATTTGTAAGGAGGGGAATTCAACCTTATAATAATTAGCGAAGTGACAATACAATTTCAAGTTTTTCCCTGAAGTATTATTGCATTTAAATTGTCGAACCCATTTGATAATGTCATTTAAGTACAACTCTCAAACTAGTGAAACACCTATAACCCGGTACCACCAGACCAAATTGTTTTTATTGTGTTATTACACTCACCATTCCCACATGTTTAGAAAGATTCCCATGTGGGAGGCAACTAATTTTCTTCTGTAAATCCATGTTGGAAATCGACAAAGTCACTTTGAGCTTATCCCATTTAATATTTGTGGATTCTTATGTGTGTCGTTAAAAATGTTATCAAAATCCCCAAGAAGTGGTGGCAAAACAAAGGCTTTTAGGATGTTTGTCTATGAGTCAATGACAACAAACCTTCATAAGTCGAGCTATTTTCTACCAAGAGGCTTCAACTGCCGCTATCACTAAACTGACAACATAGTTGTATAAGAAATTGATTAGACAAGCTTAAAGATACAAACTGTGATCATGAAGAAAAAAACAAAGTAAAAAATGATGGGGTTGACCATGCCAGTTCGTCATTGACGGGTCGCTTCGTGCAAGGTTCCACTTACAACTCTTTGTGAATCTTAGGCTCATGATGATGAGACATAGGAAAAGATACATGCTATCAAAAGCTCTACCTTCATGTGAAGTTTGAATTTTAGAAAAAAAACTTAATTGGATAAGCTTCAACCGAGTGTTACTTATTTCTATATAAGATCAAAAGAGGAAAATATTTCTATTAGTTTTGTGTGGGAATGTGCCCTTCTCTTGTGGAAGTTCTAAGAGCAATAAAAACATGGAAAGAAATCGGGCTTTGGTAGAAGAAGTAAAAAAAGGATGTGAATGCATTTGATGTTCATATTATTAGACACAAACAAATAATTTTGCCATGAAAGACCCATTATTATAATATTTTATGTAGGGGAGCCACTTTTTGGGTGAGATTTTTCAAGGGATCTAAGAGAGTCCCATGTTATTTGTAGACGACATTGTGCTAGTAGCAGAGTTAAAGGTAGAGGAGAACAAGAGGATGGAGCAGTGGACGGTGTTATTGGAACAAAAAGGCCTACTCATTAGCCGTTCTAAGGCCAAATACATGTGGTGCAATTTCAGTAAGGGGTGTATCGACGAGGGGGTAGAAGTCAACATTGGTTATCGCGGGGTAAATGACATCCCAAAAGGACATATTCAAGCATCTAGGGTCCATGATTTAGGAGGGAGAGGTCAAGGATGACATAACACATTACATAAAGAGTCTGGCTAAAGCGGAACGCTTCCACAAAGGTACTATGTGATAAGAAGGTTCTGTTAAAATTGATGGGAAATTTTTACAGAGTAGCTGTCAGACCAACTATGTTGTATGGAGTGTCGAGCGACAATAAAGGCACATGAGAGGAAGTTGGAAGTTGCAGAATGAGGATGCATAGATGGACCTATGGTCGGACCCAAGGTTTTAAAAAGCGGAATCGTGTCTTAAGGCGTTTTCCCTCAATGAGGCGAGGCGTAAGCCTCGAGGCGGTCGTAGGCGTAAGCCCCGAGGCGGAAATATATGCACTAAACAAAATATATATATATATATAATTATATACACACACACACCAATTTGCATTTCACTCCTTCTGCTCAGAAAATATATGCAATACATACACACACTTGACACTTGAGTACTAGACACAAAATTATATGTTGTACTAAATTACTAAAAGAATTTACATATACTTTTTCAATTACGAAATATAGATATACATGTACTAACAAAGAAAAAATTATTGATCTATTCATAACATATATATATATATGTATATGTATATATTAATATGCTCACAACTCATAAAGAAAAAATATTAAATATCAACAAAGTGTGAGGAGAAGTGTGACCGTTACCCTCACACGTAGTAGAGACTAAATATAAAAGAAATGTATCCCGTAGATACATATACATAATACTTCTGTGAACCAAAGAGAATTGAAGAAGAAAATGCAAAGAAAGCGGGAGAAAACTGGAACTCACGAAGGACAATAGACGGTAGCAGATAGGGCTTAGGAGAACCGGAGAAGAACAAGGTTTTCAAAAAAAGAGATATAGAAGGTTTTAGTCATTTTTTAAAATAATTTAGCCTCGGTATTGATGTGTACGTCTCTCTACCGTCTCACACCTCACCGCCTCAATCATCGTCTCAGACGACCAAGGCATACGCCTCATCTGGGGATTGAGAGGTGCCGCCTCAGGTGTGATTTTGGACCGTCTCGCCTCGAGGCGTACGCCTCACCCACTTTTTAAAACCATGGTCGGACCATGTTAAACATGATACCGAATGAGGTTTCGTGGAGGAATTGAGAGTTGCCCCTAATACAAATGGGGCGATTGAGGTGGTTTGGGCACGTTCATATATTATTATATTATCATATATATAATTATATATGTGATATACCTTAAGCCACATCTTGAAAAACATCGTGGCCTCGCCGTGGCTCATAAGGCTTGATGCTTGACCTCACTGCCACGCCAATACGCCATGCCTCGCGCCATTTAGAACCTTGGTAGTATGGCTTTGAAACTTGCACGTTGTATGTTGTTTTGTAGAATGGAAAAATATTTAGTTTTTTTTGGGTTGCGGCCTTATGATGTCTATTTTTTTTAATCCAGTATGGTGATTTATGTCTTTTAGTTGACATAGACAAAAGAGGAATTGTGTCCAACTCCAAATAAGGAGTTAAGAAGTTTAGGAAAGAAATTGTGCATGAAAGGGAAGTGTGTATAATCGAGTCCTAACATGTGTAGCTTGCTTGACTCGTTTATGATGGAAGGGTTGTTCAGTTCAGGTCCTTTTGGCTGTGTAGCTTTCACTCTTCTTTTCAATCAATTTATAATTTCGATGGACAATTATATTGAAGACATGATTATGGGTACTGGTAAAGGAAGAAAGATCAAGTTGTTATATATCTTAGTTTTTGGTGTAGCTGTGTTGTTGGACAGAACTAAAGCATTCAAGTTATTTTGTCTTTTGATTACTAGTCCTCTCTCACTCGTTGATAATCGATCAACTATAACTACTATCCACACAACATGAAGGATCAAACATATCTTGTTCTGATAGTAATTCTTCATCTTTAGTGCCAAAAATCAATTCAGATGTCGCTAGTTTATGCCGAACAGCTGAAGTAATATTATTTGCAAAGTAGAATGTGCTGTAACATTCTTTAGCTATTGTCTTTGTATCGTCTTGAATGTGAGTAATGTTTTGATTATTCTTTGGCCATCAGCAAACGGCGAGGCTTCAGATGTGCAATCTTATGAGCAAAACCTATTAACCATATCTGACAGAGACAGTCTGTGATGACTGATGATAGAAACTTATCGTTAACAGGGAATAACTTGCAGGTTTCTGGACATGATCAATAACAGTGCGTTTTAGAAATAAATGCTATGTAATTGTCCCCAGCAGGGGATTGCATTACTGTCAAGGAATTGATTCCTTAAATGATGGAATCCATACAGTTTGTCAATTGTCATGTGTAATCTTTATTTGAGGTTGCAGTTTTACATGGCATTTACTTTGTCAACTATAACTTCTGTGTTTCATCTTTTCCCCTGTCTTCTTGTAGGCAGAACGGAGGAAGGCAGAAATTAGAAAGATTCCTGAGCAGCTTATTTTATCTGAGGTGCGACAAATGGTGGAGGAGATGCAAGCTGTGAACAAGCAGCTAGAGGACACGGTAGATTTTACACTTTGTCAGTTTATCTACTTAGCTTCCATAAATATAGCTCCATAAATATAGCCAATGAGACACTAATACAAGTAACCAGCTTCTAGCTTGGTTCCTTGTTATAATGAACTTTCCTGTCAAAAGACATTTGACAAATGGAAAGGATGAAATAAATTGAGCAAATCACTTTGGAATAGATGATTTGGGTAGCTTTGAATTGGTAAAATACTTTCTGACTTCAGGGCATGCTTTGATGCTTATGTCGTTTTACAATATTCTTCTGTCACTGACGTGATTTCTTGCCATATTATTTGGTTTATTACTATATAGATACATGCTAGTCTTTGGCTTCACTATTATGATGTGATGAAGGATTTAGAAGGGAATGATAGTATAGCCCATTTGAAACTAGATGTCTCCTTCATTCTCATATTGCCTTGATAAGAAAGGAGTAAAGGTGGCAAAGTTTTCCTCCAGAACTGAAAATGTCTTGCAATTGTAAAAGCACTAAAAATTCTCACCAGAATTGAAGACGTCCTCAAACTTCACAACTTTCGTATGAAGAAATTAGAATATAATGGTAAAGAATGTTTAAATATCCTCCAATACGTTTCACTTATTCTAGAAGAAATGGCCCACGTGGACTAAGGAGGAGGGGACCTCAAGGATTGAGAATATGGCATCATGAGACGGTTAGCCATTCTGTTTGGGGGCAATTTGGGAATTATCTTTTATTCCTTTTGGGTGGGAGTTTAGTTATAAATAAGAGGAGTAGTGGGTTTAATCATCCAGATATTTGCTCATTCTTGTAATAGGAGCGTCTAGCCTCTCGAATTGCTAGTTTGCCTTTTCTGTTGATGTTTATGAAATTCCAACCCTGATGCACTTACTCCAAAATTACTGAGTTTTTCTGTAATAGAACTTGGTTCATAACAAATTGGTATAAGAGTGCTCGATTCCTGTCATGTCATGTCATGTCATGTCATGGCTCCTCCTAGGTCGGAGCCTGTAGCCCAACGAGTAGAAAGTGTGGAGGAGGAGGGTGGAGGAGGCAGCAGTTAAGATTTCCCTGTTAGACTTACAGCAGACCTTGCAGAAGCAATTAAGTGAACAAATGGCGCTCATAACCCAACGTTTTACTGAGATGGCAGCAGAGAACTCCCAACTTCATTCTTCTATAAGGGATGAGGTCAGGGAGACGTTCTCTGAGTCTAATCGATCCAATGGTGGTCCCACTCCTATTGGAAGCCCTAGTAACATCGGTGGTGGAGCAGGCGCAAGAACGCAATCAGGAGGGTCTAACCGGAGATTAGGAGGATCTAACTGGCGATTTCGAAAACTGGACATGCCCTTATTTGATGGCAGTAACCCCGATGGCTGGATTTTGCGAGCCGAAAGGTATTTTACGTTCTACCGTTTGGGGGAATCGGTGAAGCTTGAGGCAACGGTTGTGGCTCTCGAAGGAGATGCTCTACTCTGGTACCAGTGGGAGCATCGACGACGACCTATTAATCGGTTGGAGGAGATGAAGATGATACTTCTTCTACAGTTCCGGCCGATGAGCTCTGTATCATTATACGAGCCAGAAACGTTTTATCGAACTTGTGGCCCCATTAACTAATGTTCCGGATGAAATAGCCTTGGGCCAGTTCATTAATGGGCTTAAACCTGAATTAAGGGCTGAGGTCCGTGTCCTTAGGCCTCGCAATTTAGATGAGGCTATGGACTTGGCAATTAAATTGGAGGATAAGTTGATGTCCACTGGAGGGAAACGAACTGAGTCAAGGGTATCTCCAGCCCCGACTGGATCGAACAGTATAAGCCCAAGGAGTTTCCCTTTCCAATCGGTAACAATACCGACAAGGTCACGCTCGTCGACTTCGACCATCCCTCGCACCATTCCTAGTTCATTGAGTGCGTCGGGGGCAAATAGTACAGGAAAACCGATGGGAGAGGTGCGTCGATTATCCGATAAAGACCTACAGACTAAGAGAGAACGGGGTCTTTGTTTTCGATGTGACGAAAAATGGAACGTGGGGGACCCCTGCAAATTGTCGAGAATTGAGTGTTCTATTGGCTCAGTAAGAAGACGAACAGATGAAAGAGGAAGGGCCGATGGTCAATGGCATAGCCGAGAATCCACAAACTGAGATATGCTTAAACTCAGTGTTGGGGATAACTAATCCGAAAACTTTGAAAATGAAGGGATTGTTGGGAGAAGCAGAGGTTATAGTCATGATCGATCTAGGGGCCACACATAATTTCATCTCCTTTGCCACTATCCAACGATTGGGTGTTTCGGTGAGCGATTGAGTGTTTCAGTGAGCAATTCAGGAGATTTCGGGGTCTCCATAGGAACAGGGGAGGCGGTTAAGGGACAAGGGGAGTGTCAAGGGATTCGGTTACACATCGGAGGTTTATGAAGATTTCCTTCCTTTAACCTTGGGAAACTCTGATGTGATTTTGGGAATACAATGGTTAGAAAAGTTAGGGCCGGTAACGACTAACTGGAAGACACAAATTATGAAGTTTTTGGTCAACGGGTTCCAGTTACTCTCAAGGGTGATCCTTCTTTGGGCCGCTCAAAAGTTACTTTGAAAAACATGATACGCAAGGCGGGGGATATATGCTCCAATTGAATCAAGTGGAGCGAGAAACCCCTTTGACAGACCTGCAGGAATTCCCATCCTTCTCGGGTGAAGCCCTTACGACTCATCGGCATGTGTTTGAATGGCCAAATGAGTTGCTGCCAAAACGGGGCAGGGAACACACACTATTATTCTCAAGGAAGGGGCAAAGAACACACTATTATTCTCAAGGAAGGGGCAGAGCCAGTGTTGGTAAGACCTTATCGATATCCCCATGCCCAGAAAACGGAGATCAAAAAGCTGGTTCAAGACATGCTAAGAGCCGGTATAATACAGCCTTCAAGCGGGCCTTTTTCTAGCCCAGTACTCCTTGTTAAGAAAAAAATGGCTCGTAGAGATCTTGTGTGGATTATCGAGCCTTGAACAAAGCCATTGTACCGGATAAATACCCCATTCCAGTGATCGATGAATTGTTGGATGAGCTCTACGGATCATGAGTATTCTCGAAACTCGATCTCAAGTCGGGATATCATCAGATCCGAGTAAAAGAAGAGGACGTGCCAAAAACTGCATTCCGGACTATGAAGGACATTATGAGTTTTTGGTTATGCCTTTTGGGTTAATTAACGCTCCAGCAACCTTTCAATTGGTAATGAATGAAATCTTCCGCCCCTATGTTCGTAAATTTGTTCTTGTGTTTTTCGATGATATTTTAGTTTACAACCCAAATGAGCAGCAACATGTTGAACATTTGACAACTGTCTTGACGCAACTATCACGACACCAATTTTATGCCAAGCCTGTGAGTTTGGTAAAACCCAGGTGGCCTATTTGGGTCGTGCAATCTCAGAAGTTGGGGTGGCAGTTGATCCCGAAAAGATTAAAGCTTTAACAGAGTGGCTTTTACCCAAGAATCTACGGGAGTTGCATAGGTTTTTGGGCTTAGCCGGATATTACCGACGCTTCATCAAGGGTTTCGCTAAATTAGCCTCTCCTCTAACCGATCAGTTAAAGAAAGAAGGGTTTAGATGAACTACCGGGGCAACGGAAGCCTTTCAAGTGATAAAATCCGCCTTGACAACAACCCCGATTTTGGTAATGCCGGATTTTACAAAATTATTCATCGTGGAGGCCGATGCTTCGGGATTCGGCATTGGAGCTGTTTTGTTACAGAATGCTCATCCTATAGCCTACTTCAGTCAGGTTCTAGGAGCCACCGGTTGAAATCCATATATGAGAAGGAGCTTATGGCGATAGTCCTCGCTGTGCTTCGATGGCGTCACTATTTGTTGGGTCGACACTTTGTAATCCAGACAGATCAGCGGAGCCTCAAATATCTCATGGAGCAACGGGTAATTGGGTCGGATTATCAAAGGTGGATGAGTAAGCTCCTTGGGTTTGATTTTGAAATTCAATTTAAATCGGGTTCGGCCAACAAGGTGGCAGATGCTTTATCTCGAGAATTTCCAACTGACCGGGAGCTCGGGAGCTGGGCAGCTTAGTATCATCATGTTGCTAAATACAACCGAATTGGTAAAAGAAATCGAAGCATACTCCTTCATTAAAAAGGTCACTGGTATTCTGAATGAGGGCAAAACTCACGTGGGGTATTCTGTGGACCAGGGGTTGCTAAAGTACAAAGGTAGATTGGTGATTCCTCACAACTCCTCTTTCATCCCTCATCTCTTACGGGAATACCACGATTCCGCATCCGGGGGAACTAAAGACTTACCATCGATTGGCGTCTGAATGATTTTGGGTCGGCATGAGGAGGGCTGTGCAACGTTATGTTAGAGCCTGTGTGGTATGTCAACAACAGAAAGTCTCCCCCACTCATCCAACAGGACTCCTACAGCCCCTTCCTATTCCGTCAGAAGTCTGGGAGGATGTGTCTATGGATTTCATAGAAGGGTTGCCGCGTTCCAATGGATTCTACAACATCCTAGTGGTTGTCGATCGACTATCCAAATATGCCCACTTCTTAGCATTAAAACACCCCTTTAATGCCAATTCGGTTGCCGCCTTGTTCATCAAGGAAGTAGTCCGACTTCACGGGTTTCCATCAACCATTGTCTCCGACCGAGACAAAGTTTTTATGAGCATTTTTTGGCGGGAGTTATTTCGTCTACAAGACTACCTTACTGCGAAGTACGACATATCACCCACAAACCGATGGGCAATCAGAGATTGTGAATAAGACGGTCGAGACATATCTCCGATATTTCATTCAAGGGGTTCCTCACAAATGGGTGCACTGGTTACTGTGGGCCGAGTTCTGCCACAACACAGCATTTCACACCGCAATCAAATGCACACCATTTAAGGCGTTGTATGGTCGCGACCCACCCCGTTTAGTGAGGATTGAACCAGGGAGTCTCTACCTTGGAGGACAGGCTGCTGGAAAGGGACGCGATATTAGATGAATTACATGTCCTTACAAGCACAACAACGGATGAAAACCATGGCAGATAAGACGCGTAGGGCTGTTACTTTTGACGAGGGTGAACTAGTGTATCTAAAACTCCAGCCTTATCGTCAGAAATCATTGGCGGACAGACCGTTTCAGAAGCTTTCCGCTCGTTATTACGGACCATTTAAGATTATACAACGAATCGGGGAGGTTGCATACAGGCTACAGCTTTCTGCATCAGCGCGTATTCACCCGGTGTTCCACGTATCCCAGCTCAAGAAGGCTATTGGCGAACAGCAGCCTCTTCCATCCTTACCCTCACAATTGACTGAAGAATTGGAACTGGAGGTAGAGCCTGAAAACTTGTTGGGGGTCTGCTCTAAAGAGGTGAATGGGGGCAACAGGTGGAGGTTCTTATCAAGTGGAAGGGACTTCAAGATTTCGAAGCCACATGGGAAGATTTTGCAACCATCCAACACGCCTTTTCTCATTTCCACCTTGAGGACAAGGTGGATGTTTGGGAACGGGGTAATGTTAAATATCATCCAATACGTTTCACTTATTCTAGAAGAAATGGCCCACGTGTTCTCAAGGAGGAGGGGACCTCAAGGATTGAAAATATGGCATCATGAGACGGTTAGCCATTCTGTTTGGGGGCAATTTGGGAATTATCTTTTATTCCTTTTGGGTGGGAGTTTAGTTATAAATAAGAGTAGTGGGTTTAATCATCCAGATATTTGCTCATTCTTGTAATAGGAGCGTCTAGCCTCTCGAATTGCTAGTTTGCCTTTTCTGTTGATGTTTATGAAATTCCAACCCTGATGCACTTACCCCAAAATTACTGAGTTTTTTGTAATAGAACTTGGTTCATAACAGAATTGTTTATGGTTTTTGCCTTTTGGCAAGAGATGGGACGAGACAAAGAGCTAGACCATTCCCTGCTGATTTGTACTAACAGAAAAAGGGTGGAGTTTCCACAACAAAGTCTCGGGCTCAAATCTGGCCCCACCCACCCTGCCCTAGGACACCATGGTTTACCTCCTCCATGATTGCCGTGGGATTTGTACGGTGGGGGGCTCTCTGGAGGGTATCACAAACCCTTTTTCTACAACAAAAATGTAGAACATCTAATTTTGAACTTATAAAATCAGATATAATATGAAAATTCACCTTATAATTTTTACAGTGTAGCTAACTACACCCAAGTTTCTCTCTTCGCTTTAATTCTTTTTTGGAAGGGTGTTCTAGGCTATGCCTAGACTAATCCTGACAAATTTTGACCGTAAGAAATCAACCCTGATAAACTCAGTGGCCACAATTGTTGTGTACGTCTGGAATTGAACCCTGGGCAGATGGGATATTCCACCACATCCCCCGGGGGCCTCAACCACTACGCCACAACTCTTGTGGTTTCTTCGCTTTAATTCTGGTGTAGTAAGAAATTGTTATTGGAATGAGAATCTGAAAGTTGATGTAATTCGTTAGTTTAAAACCTCATTTTTACAATTCTTTTAGTTTATCTTATCACTATAAATTCTGGTATTATAAAAATTGAGAATGGAAACGACAAATGTACCCCTGAAGTTTAATGAGATGTCATTCATTTATGCATGATTTGTTTGGGTTAGTTTTCATATCCATATTGGAATACATATTTCTTACACAGTATGCATATATGCATGGCTTCAAAGAAAGACATTATAACATCTTTCCATATGGTTTCCTTTTCTTGTCACCACTTGCATGAAATGTTAAGAGACTTATAGTTTGGGTGATTAACTTGCAGGAAATTGCTATTAACGAATACTTCAAGCCAGTTGATAAGCAGGCTGAAATGATTGTGGATATGCAGCTTCAAGAAGAGGAGAAAACAATGAAGCAGATGATGCAGGCTATGAAAGTACAAGCTTTTGAAAAAGAAATGGAGAAAAATGCAAATCTGAAAATTGTTGAGACAAAGCAAGAGACCCCAGATGATGCTTCCTCCTCCTGCAATACCAAGGCTGAAGCAGGAGGATTAAGATGATTACAACAAACAAACATCGAAAGTGATGTTGGTATGTTTTCTATCAAGTTATTGATGGTAACATCGTTGAGAAGTTTTTCATCTTTCTGGAGTTCTTAAGGCCTATTTGAATAAAATTTTAACCATAAAGCAGTTTATATCATACATGCATGCAGTACTAGTAGTAGCAAAATAGAACTAAATGCAAGGTGAAACAGTATATGACTGCAGATGTTTCAAAAGCATCATATAGCACCGGTCAAGATGGATATAAAATAGAAACTTTTGAAACCTTTGTTGCACTGATTGAGATAAAATTATATTCGTTATACTAAATAGAAATGAAGTCAAAGTTTGTTATATTATGGTTACTTTAAATGAATCCTTTTTAATACATTAGTTGTAACGTCATGGGGTTAGGTTATGCTATTTGTTGGCGTAAAATGTGGTTTGAGGGTGTCGAAGAGGGTTGACAGCCGACGACTTTTGTCGGAGGGCTTGATTGATTGACCAACTTATTTATGAAATCTAAGGGGTCGTTTACCCAAATACTTACCCAGTAAAAGCGCTTACCGATAAAACTCGACACACTAACTTGCTTTACCGGGTAAGATCGTATCATATACAACAATTTACCCGGTAAACTCTTACCCGGGTAAAAGTTGTCACTCTCACTTACCACTCTCCATCCTTATCATCGCTCTTACCAGGTAAGATTCTTTGTTCTTGCCATATTCATCGGGTAAGGTAAATGCCCCGGTAAGCGGGTAAGCTTATAAATCGCCCCTTAGTTTGTTTGTATATAAAGAGAATCTTTTAAGGGTCATTAATTTGAATCCTCTACTTTTTAAAAAGAATAAATGATAATTGTTTGAGCATGTGACGGATACAGAGTCCACCAAATAATAAGTTCTAACCCATGGCTATTTACAACCAAGATTGTAATAACGGTAAATCGAGTCAAATTCACAAAGACTCGGTTCAATTTATTACGAGTAGATAATTCAAACACAAGAACGAGAACTTAAAAGTAGATGGAGGAAGAGGGGGGGGGGGTTGGATTCGATTAATTAAACTTAAGATGTGAATTAAAATTTATAAAAATGCAAGATATTAAAAACCCAACATTTGACAACTCTCGATGAACATGTAAATACCTATCATTGATTCCGAAAATGTGAAAGGATAGGACAAGCTCAAGTCGGTTACAGTTGTCAACGAACCTAGCTTTTCACTTAATTAGACATTAGTTAAAATAAGCTCTTTAGCTAAATCTTAGCTATAAATGGAACAATGAACAATCCCTCTCAACATCCTAGATATTAGTTAGCCTTAACGAATTAAGAGAACACGGGACTTAAAGAATTAAGCTCATAAGCTTGGCTTAATATCATTTTGATTGTACGATTTTAAGAACTCATTTGAAAAACCTTATTGAAATCAAAAGAGTTCAATTGTTACTCTATCAAAATCACTAGACAATTACGTACCTAGGATTTTGACTAACAAGAATATCAAGTAATTGGTCAAATCAGTTAACATTCAAATAAAATTGACATTAAACCTAGAAATCCAACAATAAATCTGTCCCATGCAATTACAACGAAATCTCAAGGTAGGAGAACATCAAAATCTAAAGTTAACTAATGTTGGAATGAAAAGATTTAGCTACACATAACTGAATTTGAGTTACGATTACAAATTTGAAAATTTACCTAAAACAAAATAGAAATCGACCTAGAGTTTCCCAGAAATAGATCCCTCCATGGTAGTTTCCATCGAGCCTTTATACAAATGAGGGGAAGAAAACCGTTCAAGAAGTTGAGAAGCACATATTTGGTCCTCGATTTTAAGAATGATGCGACTTGGATGCGGCTTTAGCCGCATATGGAGTCGCTCGATTCCAAGGCCTTCGATCACAGTGTCTTAGGTGAGTATCCTGGTTTTGGGCGCAAAGGAAGGCGCTTTAGGATCTGGAGTTCCTCGAGACAGTGTGAAAGGCGAGTCTTCGGTGACTTTAGCAGCAGGGGAGTCGCCCGCTCGGTTTCCGATTCCAAACGAGAGAGAATGCGTGAAAGGGATATGGCCTTATTTGGGCTTTTGCTTCTATCTTTGTTTTCCTTTTTTGGGCCTGGATTCACAAAATAAATAATGGGCTTTAGTAGATCCATTTTAGGAACAAAACGATAAAAATAATTAGGTTTTTAATTCCTATTTTGAGACATTAAAATATAGCTAGCAAATATTCCTACACTTGGAACTTTGACCGTCCTCGGGCAAATACTAAGGGGGTGTTTGGTTCATGGATTTTGATGGAATTAGAATGGATAACTCCTTCCTTTGTTTGGTTCACATATTGATCATGAGGGGACTTCTTTGAATTCCATTGAATTCCACAAATCAAGGAATTCATCATTCATTGCCCTAAAGTGAAAGAATTGAATTCCATCCAATTTCTACCAACCAAACACGTGGTCAAATTCCATTAAATTCCATTCCAATTCATTCAAAGTCAAATTTCTTCAATGGATTCCAATTCCATCAAATTCCATTTTGCGAAACAAACCCCCCCTAAGAATTTAGCACGACACAAGACTCATGAGTTTATTTCGAATTTTCATAAATATTCATAGCTATTCATGAGATTGTGGTTAAACCAATATAGTGTTAAGTGAAATACAAGACAAGCCCAAGATGAAGACAAACTAATTTCACAAAACCCTTACGAACGATATAAAACTATTTTGTCTGCTCAATTCACTCCAAAGGGCAAGTGTTTTCACTCTTGACATCAACTCACATGCACATGCACATGCACATGCACTGCCATAATCTTGAACTAGGCCTCAATTCTTCATTGCTAATGGCCAACATTAAGTGCCTATCAAAATGTCTTTTAGTCGGGTTATAACTTGGCTAAGGATTAAGGTGGGGAAATTTGGTCAAGTGACTAAATTTTGGACTTTGAAAATAAAACCATGCACCAAAATATTTACTCCATTTTATACACCCAAGCAATGAGATTTTACTTCATTTTGAGCTCTTATTTAGGGAAGCACACTATGGAAATAATTGTACTTTTTAATATTGGTCTCCAAATTAATATTATTTCATAATTTCTTGCTTTTTGCTTTGTGCTTTTTTTTTCACTTCTATACAAATCCTTTTTTTTTTCCCGGAACCTCTACAATATCATGGTATACACTTTTGGATCCCGTAAAGGACCTACAATTCTTGTTTCCAAGGAGTCTAACTAAAAATATGCAAATCTTCAATCCCAAAGGTAGGTGAAGTATTTGGCTAAGGAGTTAATATGTGGTGTAATGATAACAAAATGGGTAATTAGGCTCAAAATGGGTGATAAAAAAGGAATACATACGTAAGGGTTGACTTTTTAGGCTAAATGGTTTAAAAATAACATCAAAGATAGCCTTTTTCATTTCCACACTAGTATTGCCTAAATGCGATCTTGAAGAGTCCCAACGCAAGTTCCAGAGTGAAATGAACATGGAAGATGCAATGCACACACAAAGGAAGTAGGATTGAAAATAATGTTCAATCATGGCTCAAGAAATTTTCACAGGCACATATTTAGTCTATAAAATTAGCAAATCTTACAAAGGTTATGTCAAATGTGTCACAAAACTATTCAGGCAAACCACATAACCATTTATGCTATGGTGTTCATGTAATAACAAGGAGAAAAACAACCAACTCATATGTATCACTTAAATTTTGTCCAAAAATAGCCAAAATTTTGAAAAAAATAGTCCCACCTAGCCCAACTATGTAAGCCTTGACAAATAATCCCAAATAACTTCCTCCGAGCACTTGAACCATATATTATCCTCAATATATGCATGATGTGGCACAATCTAAAAGTGATAAAGAATAAAGGAACAAGAAATCTTCCCTGATTTGATATGTGTGCCCGATATATGATTCTTGGTGTAGGTGGGTGCCTCTGTTCACTGGCGCCGGAGGGGGTAGAAATCCAAACTTGAAGTTGGTGGAACCTAGAAACAATCACACATCAAACAAAACAACTACACTAGGAATGGAAATAAAGCAGTAAATGTGGGTTGCCTCCTAATCAATAACAGGCGGTGGCTCAAGAGCCGTAACATCTATGTCCTTAAACTGAAACCCATCATAAAAAAAGTTTTCTGTCTATGCCCGTCCACTTTAAATGACTTACACGTTTTAGGGATTTTAATATCTACTGCTCCATGAGCACAAACTTTAAGAACTACAAAAGGGCCAACCTAATATGATCTAAGCTTACCTGGAAATAGCTTTAGGCGTGAATGAAAAAGCAAAACTTTTTGCCCGACCATACACTCTTTACGGGAGATTAGTTTGTCGTGAAAAGCTTTGGTCTGTTCTTTATAGATCTTGGAGCTCTCCTATGCGTCATTTTTTTTATCTCTTCAAGCTTTTGCAACTGTAGCTTCCTTAGAACTCCTACTTCATCCATCCGCATATTGCACTTTTTGACAGCCTATTAAGCCCCATGCTCTAATTAAACAGGGAGATGACATGGTTTACCATATACTAACCGGAAAGGGGACATACCTATAGGTGTCTTGTAAGTCGTACGGTAGGCCCACAAAGCATCGTCCAAACCCTCGTTCCAATCCTTATGGTTAGGATTTACGGTCTTCTCGAGAATTGATTTGATCTCCCAGTTAGAGACCTCGACTTGCCTATTGGATTGGGGATGGTATATTGTTGAAATCTGGTAGGTCACATGATACTTCTTGAAAAGTGTCTCGATCACCTTGTTACAAAAGTGTGTTCCCCAATCACTTATGACGATCCTCGGGGTCCCAAATGTGGCGAAAATGTTTGATCTAAGAAAAACTAAAACAATATGAGCATCGTCAGTTTTGGTGGTCGTGGCTTCCACCCATTTGAAGCATAATCAACACACAGTATTATAGGTGGAACCGGAAGATACGGGAAATGGTCCCATGAAATCAATGCCCCATACATCGAAGATTTCACAAACCAAAATTGGGTTTTGGGGCATTTGATTACGTGGTTCGATATTCCACGTCTTTTGGCACCCATCACAACTCTTGCAAAACATGTATGTATCTTTAAATATAAAAGGCCAAAACAGTCCATGATCTAGGACTTTATGGGCCATATGCTTTGAACCAAAATGCCCCCATAAGCATATTCATGACAAAACTGAAGTGTACATTTTGTACTTCATGTTAGGGGACACATCGTCTGATAATCTGATCAGAACAATGCTTCGAAAGGTAAAGGTCATGCCAAACATAAAACTTAACATGACTTCTAATTTATCCTTTTCAGATCTACTCAACATACTTGGCAAGATCCCTATAATCAAGTAATTTACTATATATGTGTACCAAGGTGTTGGGTGTTGTCTCTTGGATGGTTAGGAGATGCTCATCAGGAAACTCATCCTTCAAGGTAGAAGGACTCTCACCATTTAATAACCTACTCAAGTCATTGGCCACCAGGTTCGGTTCTCTGATCCACTCTTATCCTGGATTTTGAGGTCGAACTTATGTAGAAGCAACATTCGACGAATAAGGCGTGGCTTGGCATCCTTCTTCTTCATCAAATATTTAGGAGCTGCATGATCAAAAAAAAAAAATCATTTTAGTACCAAGTAGATACGAGTGAAACCTCTCTAAAGCAAATACTATGGCTAAAAGCTCCTTCTCGGCCGTTGGATAGTTGCTTTAGGCACTATCCAACGTGTGAGAAGCATAGTATATGACATGTGGGTCCTTACTAAACTTATCTCCCAAAACAGCCCCAACCAAGTAATTACTCGTGTAACACATTATCTCAAAAGGGAGATTCCAATTTGGAGGCTGAATAATTGGGGCAGGAGTTAACTTATCTTTCAGTTCATTGAATGCCTTCTTGCATGCTCCATCAAAGTGGAAGTCCACGTCCTTTTGTAAGAGACAACATAGTGGTTGGGTGATCTTCGAGAAGTCCTTGATGAACCTCCTATAGAACTATGCATGACCAAGGAAAGAACGGCCTTCCCTAACACAAGTAGGGTAAGGTAAGGTCTTAATAACATCAATTTGAACTCTATCTACCTTTATACCCTTCTTTGAAACAATGTAACCCAAAATAAAACTGGGATTAACCAAAAAGTGACATTTTTCATAATTTAGAACAAGGTTAATCTCGATGCATTTTTTCAAGATTTTGATCAAATTATTCAAACACTCATCAAAAAAGTTACCATACACTGTAAAATCATCCATAAACACTTCGATAATATTTTCAACATACTCAGAGAATATACTTACCATGCGTCACTGAAAAGTAGCGGGTGCGTTACAAAGGCCAAAAGGCATACGCCTATAGGCAAACGTACCGAATGCACATGTAAAAGTAGTCTTCTCCTGATCCTCCAGTGCTACTGCAATTTGGAGGAAACCTGAATAGTCATCAAGACAACAATAGTGAGATTTTACGGCTAATCGTTCAAGCATTTGGTCAATAAAAGGTAGCGAAAAGTGATCTTTGTGGGTTGACGAATTTAATCTCCTATAGTCGATGCATACTCTTCATCCATTTTGGACTCGAGTAGGCACCGACTCACCTTCAACGTTTTCTTACCACAGTCAAACCCGTCTTTTTGTGTACTACCTGAACCGGACTTACCCACTTGCTATTCAGAATTGAGTAGATTATACCTGCGTCAAGGACTTTAAGGATCTCCTTTTTCACTACCTCCATCATGGGTGGGTTAAGGCGGCGTTGAGCTTCTCGAAAGGGTCAGTAGTCATCCTCCAGTAAAATTTTGTGCATATAAATCGAGGGACAACCCTTTGATGTCGGCTATAGTCCAACCGATAGCATACTTATGCTCTTCAAGCACATGCACCAACTTCTACTCTTCATCTCGTGATAACTCGATGGAAATAATTACCGGTAAACTGTTACCCTTGCCTAAATAGGCATACTTTAGGTGGCTTGGTAACTCTTTCAATTGGAGTTCAGATGCTTGCACAATAGAGGGAAATAATTTAGTCTAAGAAGGTAAATTGGCATGTGATACCTCAAACTTTATATATGTGTCGGATTCCATTGCTAACACCACTTCTTTGAGCTCAGGTCCCACTTGTAACACCCTCAAATTTGGAAAGTGATAGTCCCTGAATGCGCAATTCAGATCATGATGAACAACAAACAATCGATGCCAAATGTCATTTTATTTAATTCCAAATTCCACAGATTACAAGTCATATGAAAAACTCTCTCTAAATAATTCTCTCTCTAAGATACTCTCTGTTTAAAGTGCTACTTGCTTACAAAGAAAACAAAAACTATTTATACCTACAAGATTTACAAGAAAAAACACAAACTAACTAAGCTAAGACATTGACTTTAGATGACTTTGACTTTACACTTTGACTTTGCATTGAGAGTTTGACTTGGGCATTGACTTTCAATTTCAATGATCTTGGATCCAACATTTATGCATCAACAATCTCCCCCTTTGGATTCAAGATCATCTTAAAAAAGATAAGCACTTTATATCCCCCTTTGGATTCAAAACAAATTTCAGCATCAAAGAACAATCTCCCCTTTATATCTTGACAAACAATCTTCCTCTTTTGAAAATCAATCTCCCCTCTTTCGGAAATAACACTGATCATCTTGAAAGACTATAACAATCTCTTCCTTTCTTTGAAAACTCTTCAGGTTTGCAGTATTCTCTCCCAAAATATGTGAATATTCTATTCAAGAACTTTTAACGATCTCCCCCAAGGTGTATAGTAACCTCTTTCAGACTTCGGAAAAAGAAATTATCTTCAGATTTAGCAATCTTTCTTGAAATCTTGAAATTCTCTTTTATTCTGAATATTCTCCCCATATATCATTCAACATATCATTTCTTGTATCTCTCTCCTATATTCCAAACATATAACTTTCTCTAAATCCAACATTTCTTGATCATCTATCCCCCTTTTTGATGATGTAGAGCATATAAATCATCAAAACTTCTTCAAGAAATGTCATGTACCCATTTTCTGACCATGATCTTTCCAAATGCACTTCTAAACATCCGTCAATTCAACAAATGTATTCATCCGAATCTTTTCAAATTCAGACAAATAAGAATGTAATCCTAAATCAACAAATGAATCAGTTAAAAATGCCTTAAGCAGCACGGAGCCACTTTGTATAACCAGGTGTACATTCGAAAGGAGCTTTTTAATGTTCACTCCCCCATGGCTTCCATTCAATCATCGAAAAGCACAAAGAATTTTCTATGAACGTTATGACGAAAGCGTATTCCTTGTGTGCTTGTGCATGTGTAACAAAGATTGAAGCTGCTTAGATTTATAGGCTCAACGTGTGTAAACCATTGAGATAACAACAGTATTACACGGGCTCAATGTGCATGAACGAGATGCAAAGGTGGGGCAACTTTTCTTCTTTTTCAATATCCACATCTTCCAAATGAAGACGAGATAGATTATGTGCTGCTTCCCCAAAAAAATATGAAACATCTTTTTGTTGAGAAAAATATGAGTAGCTGGTGGGCTTTAATTCAAGAGTTAGCATGGGCTAGTGCCTGTTTCAATTATGGTCACCAAAGAATGTGAACCAACAGTAGATGCGGTTGTCCGACTGAGAAAGTAGTTGGAGCAGAGTTGTGATATATTCTTGTAACTCTGTTCTCACACCCTTTTTCTTTTTAATCATTTAAGATCATTTCTAACCAACCTCTCTTTTCCATTTTACCTCATCACACACTCACACTCTGATATTGACCCCTCGCTTCTCGATCACTCATGGATAACTTCTTGGGTAGGAAACACCGGTTAGCATGAATCTATAGAAGTTCTATTAAGTCCTCACACTGATCTTATGTAAGTTGCCCTAATAAACACAATGTTGCCCAATCATTTAACTTTAACAGTTAAATCACAATAAAATGAAGTACAATGTCAGATATATGTATTCTCAATAAGATAATCATGAAGATTTGAGCAATTTTAAACATGGAAGATTTTCTCAAAACAAGAAAATTGAATGAACAAAATGAAATCAATATATATGTTTTGAGAATCTGACGATGTATGGAAAAGATCAAATATGAATGATTTATCAATAAAAGCTTAGGTCATGAAAAATTGGATGTTGTCTATATGAATCAAGTATATACAAGTCTTGAAAGAATCGATTTGAATGAATTAATGCTCAACAAACATTGAATATACAAAAGGAGTGTCTTACCATCGAAAAATAGTTTCAATTTTGCTACATGGTAAGAACATAGTCAAAAGAAATATTAAACCGGTGTGTGTGAACATAGTATTTATCTTTGGAAACACACAATTAGGTAATCATTAAAGCTCATAACTGAAAACATTTAAAATACACACTTCTAGAATTCATAAAATCTTTTAAGAATTGAGAAGTAGTTTGAACGTTTAAGGAAACTGTTTTCATATCTGAAAGTCGTCCATCTTTCAAATATGTATGAGATTAAGGTTAGAATAATCCTTACGCTCAATGTTAATCTTATAAAGTCAGGCTTAAAGTCATGATTGATATGATCATATAAGCTCCCCCTCAAAATTTGCATCTAGTCAAAAAGTCGTCAAAGTACCAAAGTCTTATTAAAAGCAAAATAACAACATTTATTGAAAATAAATACTTGAAAAACGAGTTAAAACTTTTAAAGTATGAGTTCTAAACTGAATGTTTAGAAGTCAATAATCCTAACTCCCCCTGAAATGATGCATTCATAAAAATATGTCAGTATGTATCAAATGCAAAAATTTACTAGCTCCCCCTAGAAAGTAGATCACCTAATCTTTGTCTCACGCCCCCTGAAATCATGAGCAAACCTTCAGTGCAAATATCATTTAGATAAAAGAATAAAGAAATGAAGAAAAATTACAAAATAAACTGTACGAGGTAAATACGGATTATGTTTTAAGATTCAACATACCTAATTTCGAAATGAGAAAATTAAATCTCTTTTCGTCCAAAGGTTTGGTGAGTAAATCAGCAAGTTGATAATCCGTGTTTACAAAGTCAAGTTTAATTGTTGCTTTTTACACATTATCCTTGATGAAGTGATACCGCACATCCATGTGCTTTGTTTTCGTGTGCTGGACAGGATAACATATATCGCGATGGCGCTCTTCGAATCACAATATATAGAAATTTTGTTGAAATGGAATCCATAGTCTCGAAGCTGTGTCCTCATCCACAATACTCGAGAGCAGCAACTTGCAGCAACTACATACTCTGCTTCAGTGGTTGATGTGGAAACACATAATTGTTTCTTTGACGCCCAACTAACGAGCTTGTCTCCCAGAAATTGAATGCGACCCGAAGTGCTCTTCCTATCTAGCATACAGTCTGCATGATCTGCATTTGAATACGCTGTTAGCTCAAAACTAGTAACTCTAGGATACCACAAACCAAGGTCTGCAGTCCCCTTCAGATATCTAAATATGCGCTTTACAGCCGAGAGATGAGATTTAATTAGGCTTAGCTTGATATCTAGCGCAAAAACATGTAGAGAACATAATATCCGGTCTACTAGCCGTTAAGTACATTAAAGAACCGATCATTCCTCTATAGGTTCTAAGATCAAGAACTTTTCCCGAAAGATCAGCTTCGATCTTAGTTCCAGGTGCCATCGGGGTTGAAATAGGAGTACAGTTTTCCATTTTAAATTTCTTCAAAATATCTGAAATGTACTTCGATTGGTTTATAAAAATCCCCGTAGAAAATTGTCTAACTTGTAATCCGAGAAAGAAATTCATCTCTCCCATCATACTCATTTGAAATCTGGACACCATTAGAGCAGAAAAGTTCTTACAATACTTAGGGTTTGTTGAACCGAAAATTATGTCATCGACATATATTTGAATAAGAATGATATCAACTTTTCCTTTTTAATAAAAAGAGTGGTATTGATTTTACCTTTTGAGAAGCCTAACTTGACTAAGAACTTGGATAGAACATCGTATCAGGCTCGAGGAGCTTGCTTTAATTCGTAGAGGGCCTTGTCAAGGATGTAGACATGATCCAGTTTTTCAGCATTGACAAACCCTTCTGGCTGTGAGACTTATACCTCCTCCTTTAAAATGCCATTAAGAAAGGCAGTCTTCACGTCCATTTGATAGACGGTGAAGTTTTTGTGTGCAACGTAGGCTAGAAACATCCTTATTGCCTCTATACGTGCAACTGGAGCATATGTCTCATCGTAGTCTACTCCCCCCTCTTACCGGTATCCCTTTGCAACAAGTCTAGCTTTATTTCTTATCACGATATCGTCCTCATCTTTCTTGTTCTTGAATACCCATTTCGTGCCTATAATCGTTTTTCCTTCCGGTCGAGGCACGAGTCTCCAGACTTTAAGCGCTTCAAACTGGTTGAGTTCCTCTTGCATAACTGTTATCCAATATGGATCTGCTAGAGCTTCAGATACGCGAGTAGGCTCTATCTTGCTTAGAAAAGAATCAAACATGCACTCATTTGCAGTAGCAGACCTAGTTTACACCGGCTTTGACGGATAATCCGATTATTTGATGAACCGGGTGCTCTTTGGTCCACTTGTTAATATGAGGGAGTGGATTAGATGTAGGTTGTTCATGTTGATCATCTAAGTATCCAATATCTTCTTGTAGGAGTTCAGTTGAAGTGATAGGTGCAGAAGTTTCAGTTGGTGAGACAGTCTGTTGAGTAGGCACTGTTGTACACCCAACTGAATGTGATACTTCTGGATCTTCACTCTCTTGTTCAACTTCAACTGATTGAGTAGGTATTTGAACTTGAGTTTCAGTTTGAACTGGGGAAGTTGGTTCAGTTGAGACATCTAAAGTGATTGGTTGATTACCACTTGAATCTTCTGATCTGTCAATCACATCAGGTTTAGACACTTTAGATCCGAGAAACTCATCATAGAAATATTCAAACAATAAATCTAATTCTGCTAAATGTGATGTAGAAGTAGAAGCATTATCAGAATTAGGAACTTTAGATACAGGTTCTGGACTGATTTGTCTAGAATCTAAAACTCCTGTTATAACGGGTTCTGAACTGATATGCTCAGAAGCCATCTCCATTGCTTCATCGAATTTGACATTAACGCTTTCCACAACAATCTTTGAGTTCTTTAAGTAGACTCTGTATGATGTTGATGTTTGAGAGTAGCCAATGAAAATCCCTTCTTCAGCTTTAGGACTGAACTTATTCAAGCTCTCCTTATCATCAGCACATAACACCTGCATCCAAAAATGTGGAAGTGTTTAATGCTTGGTGTTCTATTTTCTATCAAAGCATAAGGCGTTTTACCAACGCGGCGATGGATGATAGATCTGTTTTGTGTATAACATGCAGTAGACACCACTTCTGCCCATAAGAATAGAGGCAAGTCTGACTGGCTGAGCATCGTGCGTGTAGCGTCAACTAATGTTCTGTTCTGTCTTTCAACTACCCCATTTTGTTATGGCGTTCTGGATGCAGAAAATTGATGTGTTATCCCGACCGATTCGAGATAATCTTCAACAGTTTTATTTTTAGATTCTATGCCATTGTCTGTTCTGATCAGCTTAACTCTGTTCTACAAGTTCGCTTGGATAGTCTTGAGAAACGAGATAATGATTTCCGGAGTCTCTTCTTTTAATCTCAGAAACTTGACCCAAGTGTATCTGGAATAATCATTGACAATCACTAGGATGTACTTCTTGCCGTTGATGCTTTGTGTTCGCATGAGACCGTAGAGATCCATATGCAACAACTCTACAGGAGCACTTGTACTAGGTTCAGGTTTGGGCTTGTGTGAAGGTCTCTTCATTTTGCCTTTCTCGCATGCATCACACAGATGTTCTTTTTCATATTTCAGCTCAGGTAAACCCTTGACCAAATTACCAGTCACCAACTTGTTAATGTATCGAAAGTTGAGGTGACACAACCTCCTATGCCATAACCAGCTCTGTTGCATAGAGGCTTTAGAGAGCAGACACACAACATTATCCGACTTGATATTGGACAGGTTGATATTGTAGAGGTTTGAATTTCTCGTACCGACCAAGAGTTCTTTTCCATCTTCCGCTCTCACACAACATCTCTTGGCCTTGAAGTTTACCTCTAAGTCCTTATCGCAAAACTGTTTGATGCTGAAAAGATTGTGTCCTAGTCCTTCAACATAGCTCACCTTCTTTATCGTTATGTTCTCTTGCACGACATATCCATATCCAAGTATTGGTGAAAAATGGTCATTCCCAAATCTGACGTTGCCACAAAATTTCTCTGTATAATTAGATAAAATATCTTTCTGCCTTGTCATATGTCTTGTCATATGTTTGGAACAACCTGAATCTAAGTACCACATATGACGGGTCTGCACATGAGAAATCAAGCAACAATTGGTTTAGGTACCCATTTATAGATGGGTCCCTTCATGTTAGCATTAGATTTTGGTATCCATTTGAATTTGGTCCTCTTTACTTTTGAAAATCATTAGAAGAATAAACATGATATGAACCAAACCAATGATCAGAATATTGTCGAGTCACAATATCATTTCGACCGTATGTGGAACACTGAGTAGCTGAATGAGATAATTGGATCAATTGCTTTATTGTATAAGTCTTGTAAGAATTTACAAGTTTTGTTTTATGAGAAGCACATTGACCAAGTACATCAGAAACACTATCAGTATCCCTATTACATTCAGAATCATAAAATGATTTTGTAATCTATTCAATCTTCTTCTTTGGTCTCCACTCTAGTCTCGCTTCAGACTCTTTCAATCCCATATCTGAAACACAAAATTTAGATCTGTAAGAACCATGAGATTTCAGAGTTTGTCTTTATCTGGACTTACCAGTGTTAGTCCGTTTCTATGAGTGCTTCTTCTTTTGCTTCTTACCCTTAGCATGATAAGTACTCACAGAAACTGAGTTATCAACCTTAGTTGACGATTCACCTTTCTTATAAACACTTGGTAAAATCTCAGATTTAATCACAAAAGCAGAGTGACCTGGAAGTTTAGCATTGAAATCAAACTTGTTGAGTCAAGAATTGTATTCAAGATTAAAAGGTCAATGTTGTATTTGTTTGTAAAGTCAAAGTCAATGTAAATGACAAGAAAAGTCAATGTAGTTTTAAAAGTCAAGTAAGTCAAAGTAGTTGACTTTAGTTTAGTTTGCTTACTTGGTCATGTTGACCATATAAATAGTGTTGTTCTTGTAATCTTGTAAGCACGTACATACATATACATACACACAAGAACACAGAGAGAGAGATACGAATCTTGTTACCTGTGAGACTTGTGACACTGTGAGATCTGTGACACAAGAAATCATTGTAATAATTGCTAATCAATCAAAGAATGATTTCTACTATATTCAGTGTGGTTACATGAGCTTGGAACTGTGACTTACATTTGGTATCAGAGCTGAATTCGAAGAAATCAACAAAAAATGGTCTCACACTCTATTTGACTGTTTCTTGATCGATTTTTGCATTTAGTACTGTAATTGTCTAATCAATTGATTGTATGATGATCGATTGATGTTATAGATACTTTTTGTAAAGGATTTGAACACATATGCACTGTAATTTTGAATCGATTTGAAGTTTTTGTATTTTTTGATAAGTCGAACTTTTGCTCACTGTATGTTGATCGATTTTTATTCATAAGTGAATTTGTTTTAAATTCATTGTTTGTAATCGATTCCAGTAGCATTCTTGGTCAAATTGGTAAATTTGTAGAAGCCAATTCAAAGAATTGAAGGATTTGGATCGATTTGAACATTTTTTAAGTTGAATATTGAAGAACTCGCATCAAGAACTCGCAAGATCTGAGATTTTCGCATGTTGATGAAGAACTTGCATGAAAGATGGATTTGAAAAAGTTAAATGAATAATTCACATTGTGCTAGATATGAGAAGTTGGGAATTCGCATGTGGCTAGCGTATTAGAAATTGAAGAATTCGCATCACGTTTGATACGAAAAGTGTGCTAAGGAAACTATTCGCATCAACCTATGTACGAAAAGATGGGAATTCGCATCGCATAGTGTATGAATTGCTTGGATTCACATCGAACTACATATGAATTCTTTGGGTTTTCGTATAGAAAGTTTTAAAATTTTCTAAGTTAGGAATTTGTATCGATACGAGAAGTTTGGGATTGATTTTTTTAGTTAAGTATGGAATTCGCATGAAGGTATTGTGCGAGAAGTGTAAAATTTGAAGATTTGTCCAAGTAAAGAACTCGCATCCCGAAGTGTGCGAATTTCAAGAACTCGCATCCTGAAGTGTGCGAATTTCAGGAACTCGCATCCCATTGTATGCGAATTGCTAGAACTCGTATAACGTTACGTGCGAATTTTGATCCACTTGGTGTGCGAATTCTTTGGGGTGTGCGAATTTGTTAGCTATAGTGGTGTGAGAGTTTCTACCTTAGAAATTTTTGGAAGATTTTTCTGAATTGTTAACTGTTGATTTTTCAAACTAACGATCACTCCGAGCTCTTATTCTACAGATTGTCAAGATGTCTAAAGAATTACTCTCAATGGGGTCTCAGTCTAAACCGCCTGTTCTTTCAATCGGAGAATACCCTCAGTGGAAGCGCCGAATGACTTAGTTTCTGAATCATAAGAACAGACAGTACATGAAGTCTATCATTGAAGGTCCAGTCAGTCCAGTGGTAACAGTTCCTGGACAGCCTGCTATTGAGACTTCACCTGAAATTCCTGTCCAGTATGTGCCAAAGCCGTACCAATACTTCAGTGAACGGGAGAAGGAACTTGCAAAGATTGATGAAGAAGCTCTTATTTACCTGACAATGGCCATCCCAAATGACATCTACAACCGTGTAGATAGTCGTGATTCAGCGAAAGCAATGTGGGATGAGCTGGAAAGGCAGTTTCAAGGAACAGACAGATCTACTAAAGCTAAGCTTAATCAAAGTATTAATGCTTATGAAGGCTTTCGGGCAAAGGAAGGTGAAACGTTGGCAGACACCCATACAAGGTTCAATGTGATTCTGAATGACTTGAGACGGAATGGGATGAACAAGACTGTGTCAGAGATCAATTATAAGTTCATCAAGAACCTTAATCTAGAATGGAAGAGCTACGCAATCAATCTTCAGATGTCAAAAGACATGGATCTTGAAGATGTGAATGACATATTTACTACCTTGTTACAGCATGAAGATGAGGTAAATATGCTAAGTGATGAGAAGAAGATGGTGAAAGAGTCGTTAGCTCTGTTAGCTGATAAGAAAAAGGGTAAGTTAGGTTCTGCTTCTGGTTCCGGCTCAAAATCCAAGTCAAACCTGCCCAAAGCTTATCTGTCTGAGCTTCCAAACTCCAGTTCTGAGTCATCGGTAGAAGAGATTGAGGTGGATTCTGATGAAGACATTCATAGGTTTGCTGAAAATCTAGCCTTCATCACAAAGCAGTTTAAGAAGAGTTTTGGTAAGAAGAAGTATTTTTTAAAGCCAAAGTATGAAGGCTACAAGAAAGACAAGTCTGAGAAGTACAAGCCCCGATTTAGGAAGAAAGAAGAGAGAAAAGAAGAAAGGAGAGCATTGATCCGCAAAGCGGAAGGTGCTTTAATTGTGGCAAGTTTGGCTATTTTTCAAAAGATTGTAAGTTCAAGCGAGTAAAGAACTTAGAATACTACGTCAAGAAATCTCTGCTGGCGAAGAAACAGGAAGAAGGGAAAATGTTGATGGCTGAGGAAGAGAATTGGTTATGCCAAACTTCTGACGATGAGGAAGCCCACTTTACCCAAGTTTGCATGATGGAAAAAGTTGAGGAAGATGTTGAACCTGTTTCTGAGCAGTCTGATGGTGATTCTAAGGTAAGTGATGATGCAGATATGATTAATTCTTTACTTGCTCAAATTAAAAATATGGAATCTGAATTTGAAGTGCTAAAAAGTAAACTAAGCCTTGAACGACAATCAATGATGAATTTTCGTGAGGAAAATGCGTTGTTGAAAGTTGTGATTGAGGACAAGGAAAAGGAAAAGGATAATTTGAAAAAGGAAAAAAGCTGATTTGAAAATTAAGATCACGGAACTCGAAAAGAACTTAGTTAATCTGAATTCTGAAAAGGGTGAATGCAAGATCAAATTTGAAGTTTGTTTTCAAGAAAGAAACGAGGCTTATTGCAAGATTAAGCAACTGGAGGATATAAATTTGAAAAGAGGACAGACTGAACAAAGTCTGAATCTTGTCACGAACAAACTCCAGGATGTTCGTTTTTATAATCCAAAACTGGGGTTAGGTTTGTCGGAAAATGATGTGTTAAAAAGAGCCCTTGAAAATTTAAATAACTTTGATAAATTGGGTTCTACTGTAAAGAAGATTGTAAAGAAGATTCCAGATATTCGAGACACGTTTGTAAAAGATGAAACTTCTATATCTGAAACTCCATCAAAAGGTAAGGAAGTGATGGATGATGATCAATCAAGTTGCACTGATTCATAGTCTAGTTTTACATCGGTGGGATTTAAATATAATGATTTAAATAAAAGCTACAAAAACAAAAAGTTGGAATTTGTAGAGTTCGAATTATTATTTTCCCCACCTTCTTCAAATGAATCAGTCAGCGAAGATAAAATCATACCTGAGACCAAATGTCAGTATGATGAGTATGAATATGATACTGATGTTTGTGATCAGATCATCTTTTCTGAATCCATCGCTTCTGAATCTCCAAATGGAGCGAAGGTAGAAGAGTCTTCAAATGTCACGAATTCTGATAATCAATTTGAGTTTGTTGAAAACAGGTCTGAAAAAGTTTTTGAAGAGATGATGAATTCTTCAGATCCTGTCCCAATTTTAAACAAGCTTGAGTGTGACTCTGTGGTTCATCAAACATCTGATTGTGAAAAACAAATCTCTGATCTACAAAAGGCTCTTGAAGAAATCGAAGACGAAATTGTGATCTTCGGTTTAAACTTGATACATATTTGGAAGAAAATAAAGAACTTTGTAAACAAATTAGTGATTTGAAAAATGATTTGTTTAAAAAGAATTTATTTGAACAAAAGGAGTTTGATAACAAAAAATGGAATGTTAGATTAAACCCAGAGTTTGTGACACTTGCTAAACCAACAGTTGTTTACTCTTCATGTTTTGAAAAGCAGCCAAGTATTTTTGAGAAAAGAGAAACTTCTGGAATTAAATCAAAGAATTTACTCTCTAAGAAATTGACTAACAGAGTTTCTTTTGGATTTTCAGATCTAAGTGGAAAGGTTAAAGGAGAATGGAGGAAGAAAGATTGTGAAAAGAAAGATTGTGAAAGTGTTTCTGAAAAATGTGAAAAATATTGTATTGTTTCTACTAGTGATAATAGTTCTTCATGTAATAGTTCTCCGATCAAGAAATGTCAATTTTGTGTCAAGGATTGTAAAAAATTTGATAAATCAAAAATCATGACATTTGCTCGCAAGAACTTTATATGTAATCAATGTGGTTGCAATTCTTTTTCGTTTCACTACATTCCTCCTAAGACTAAAAATGTTAAAATCTTTCCTAAAGACAAATCCTTTTCTAAAGCCTCGACGCAACAAATTCACATATTCAAGGCTAAGTCAAAGAATTTCTCAAAGAAGAAAAGTTTTCATGACTTAAATGTGAATATGATTTGGAAATGGTTACCTAAGCCTCGATTTGAATGGAGAGTTAAATGCAAGGTTGACGATTTTCAAAAGATTAAAGATGCTAATAAGAAAGGACCCATCTGGATATGGGTACCTAAACAAAAGTAAGTCTATTTCTTGTGCAGGCCCGTCATATATGGTTTATAGATTCAGGATGCTCAAGGCACATGACGGGGTTCAAGGACTTATTGCATAGTTATGTTGAACAACCTGCTGGAACAGTCGGATTCGCAAATTCTAAGCTTAAAGGATACATCAAAGGATACGGTATGCTGAAAAATAGTTCTGTGACCATTCAGAAGGTACTCTATGTGGAAGGTCTAGATCACAATCTGTTAAGTACAAATCAATTATGTGAAAGCCACTACCAAGTTAGGTTTACCATGACACACTGTCACATTGAAGATTCGGACGGTTCTGAGGTATTCAAAGTGGAAAGATATAGAAATCTGTATGCGGTTAACTTTCCAACACTTTCAGCAACTCGATCAGTTTGTTTGATTGCTAAATCATCAAAGGAAGAAAGTTGGATTTGGCATCGACGTCTTTCTCACCAAAATTTTAAAGCTATAAACACTTTGGAAAGTAAAGGCTTGGCGAGTAAAGGCATGGTCAAAGGTCTACCAGAATTGTGATTTGAGAAGGATTCTTTGTGTTCAACATGTTAAATGGGAAAGATGAAAAGAAGTTCCCATAAGGCAAAGATAGAATCTTCTTGCAAAATCGCCGCTTGAGATGATACATATGGACCTTTGTGGCCCGATGCGTACTCAATCAATCAATGGAAAAAATTATATCTTGGTTATGATTGATGAGTATTCTAGATATACATGGTTGGAATTTCTAAGAGCCAAATCAGATGCGCCAGAATTGATAATTGCCTTCATCAAGAAAGTGCAAGTTTTGTTACAATTGTCGATTAAGAATTTGCGAAGCGATAACGGCACCGAATTCAAGAATGAGACTCTTCAAGGTTATCTACGATCAGTTGGGATTTCTTATAATTTTTCGGCTGCTTACACACCGCAACAGAATGGTGTTTTTGAACGCAAGAACAGAACTTTAGTCGAAGCTGCAAGGACTATGTTGGCATATTATGGTCTTCCATTATATCTGTGGGCTGAAGCTGTTGCCACCGCATGTTTCACTCAGAATCAGATGATAATCAATAAAGTTTAAATAAGACGACATATGAGATCATAAATAAAAGAAAACTAATATTAAATTCCTTCGTGTTTTTGGTTGCAAGTGCTTTATCTTAAATGACCGTGTTAATCTTGGCAAATTTGATAAGAAAGCTGACGAAGGCTACTTTCTTGGATATTCCTTGACGTCAAAGGCCTATCGTATCTACAATCGCCGAACCAAGACTGTCATGGAAATCATTAATGTTTCATTTGATGAACATTCGACTTTGACTTCTGAGCAACTCAGTTCAGGACTCAAACTGAAAAGAAAGGATTCTATTCATGATAGAATAGAACCCGTGTCTATAGAGAATAAGTCTTCTAACTCATCAAATTCTACATCTGAGTTAGTTCTTTTATTTTTTGATGCATTCATGGACATTTGTGCAGATTTTGATAAATCAAACGTGTCCGCATCAACGTCAGAGGTCCCTTCAGTAACTGAAAATATGTCTGGACCATCTGAACCCATCACAACAACAACTTCATCAGGTTTTGACAACGCCTAATGATTCTGAACAAACTAATCAAGGTTCTGTTTCTGCAGATACCAACTCTGGTCAAGAAGTCCCGAGTACTTCTTCGGTTGCACCAGATATTCAACAGTCAGAATCACCAGTGAATGAAGTTGTTCTTGCAATAGTGGACGAGTACAATGAGCAAAACACGAGAGTTAATGTTCAACCACTACCTAGTACCACTAGATGGACTAGAGATCACCCCGTACATAACATAATTGGTGATGTAAACAGTGGAGTTCAAACTCGTGGAACGTCTGCAAATTATTGCTTATATACCAGTTTCCTAAGTTCCATTGAGCCTAAAAAGGTTTCGGAGGCTCTTCAAGATCCTGACTAGATACTTTCTATGCAAGATGAGCTACTCCAATTTGAGTGGAACAAGGTCTGGCGGCTGATCCCATGACCAAAAGATAAATCTGTGATTGGCTTTTGAACAAAGCAGTTCAAGACCCGGTCTTCAATGATAAAAATTGAGGAGATTAAAAGATAAAATCATTATTAATTTTAGGAGGAGTTACTATTCTCACCGGAGAATACGTGACGATGGCTTTTGGATAATTCTGTTCAGAACCCGGACTTAAATGTTTTTCTTCTTAAGGATGCTGAAAAGATACATCTTTTTCAGGAAGTTTTTTTGTTGTCTATTTGAGAGGGAGTTGGCTAAAATTTTCATTGTCATATTTTTTATGGGGGAGATAGTAGTAAAGAGAAATGAGATTAATCATTAATATTCATATTGTTCTCTACTAATCATTTGACTTTTTACAGATACAAAGGAGGAGTATCTGCTGTTTTTGTCAAACGGAGCGTAAAAGATAAATATTCATTTTAAGGGGAGTAAAGATTTCTACACTGAAGGTATATTATTCTGAATCTTAAACTCTCTCATATTTGAAAGATGAACGAATTTCGGATGTGAAAAATGTTCTCCTAAACGTTCAAACCACATCGTGTTCTCAAATGTTTTATGAATTTCGATGTGTGATTTTAAATGTTTTTCATATCGATATTTTGATGTTTATCTGACCGTGTGTTTCTCAAAGATAAATACTTGTGTATTATTTTATCTATATACTGTCAAGTATTCTTACATACATCGGTTCAGTACATACTTATTGACTTTGTTATTGCCATGTCTCAAAAGATAAATCTTTCGATGGTAATACTCCCTTTTGTATTCTAAATTGTTTGAAATCGGACGTCATTTCTAAATAAATGTGCTTTCATTGTATAATTGTTTATATCTTGTTCATATAAACAAATATTCAATTTTTGATATCCCAATATTTTTCTTCATGATATTTGATCTGATCGTATCATTGTCAGATTCTCAAAACACTTTACTTGAATTCGTTACATTCATTTTATTTTCATTGTTTTGAGAGATCTTAAATGTTCAACATGCTCAAATCTAATTCTTATTTTTGATGAGCATACTTTTTCTGATAATGATATCTTGTGCTTAAATGTCAAGATAACTGTTGAGCAACAAATTCTTTTTAGGACAAAATACATGGGATTCAGTGTGAGTGCTTAAAAGACTTCCATGGATTCATGTTAACCAGTGTTTCCTACCCCTGAAGTAATCCTTATTGAGGGGAGATGGGTCAAAAGAATAGAGAGTGGGTGTGTGCCGAGGTAAAATGTAAAAGAGAGATTGGTTAGAAGCGAGCTCAAATGTTTAAAAGAAAGATGGTGAGAGATCAGAGTAAAAGAATATCAAACTCTGCACCAAACTTTTTCTGAGCTGGGCAGCCACATTATCTGTTGTTTTCACAATTCTTTCGTGAACATCATTGAAAAAGGTACTAGCCCATGCCAACTCTTGTATAAAACCCCACCAGCTACTCATTATTTTCTCAACAAAAGAATGTTTCATATTTTAAAGGGGAAGCAACACATATTCTATCAGATCTTCATTTGGAAGATGTTGATATTGAAAAAGAAGGAAAGTTGCCCCACCTTCGACCCTTTCTCATGCACATTGAGTCTATGTAATATATGTTGTTGTCTTAACGGTTTACATACTTTGATCCTGTTCAAGTTTTAAATGCTTCAATCATTGCTACACTTGCACGAGCACACAAGGAATATGTTTCTTTGTCTTAACATTCATAGAAAATTTCTTTGTGGTTTTTCAATGATTGAATGGAAGCCCTGGGGGAGTGAACATCAAAAAGCTCCTTTTCCAATGTGCATTTGTTGTACACAGTGGCTTTGTGCTACTGACAGACATATTAACTAATCATTTGTTGATTCAGGGATACCAATCCTAATTTGTCTGAATTTGAAAAAAATCGGATGAATACATTTATGAATTGACGGCATAATGTTCTTATCAGATCAGATGGCGTTCATATTTTCTTTGGGGGAGATTGTTTATATTTTTCCAAAGGGATCTCATGAAGACTTTGCTTATCTTGATATTTGGGGGAGATATTTCAAAGATAGTGCTGACATTGAAATGTTTTGATGATTCTGATTTTTCATCATTCATCAAAAAGGGGGAAATATTTCAAGATTTCAAAGTCAGATTCATGTTTATCAAAAAGGAAGAGAAAGTTGTTGCAGAGAAAGTCAAAGTAAAGACTGATGATTACTGTGTTGAAGAGTTTTTATGAAAGCTTGTTGTATTTTGTGACAACTGAGGGAGATTGAAGAAGATTTTCAAGTTCTGAAGTTGTCAAAGTTGTGTTGAAAAGAGTTCCAAAGAGAAAGATTGTTCAAGAATTGGAGTTGTTAAAGATTTTATTTTGAAGATTTTGCATCAAGAAGATGACCTAAAGATTATTGTCAAAAAAAATTTAATCTTGAATCCAAAGGGGGAGATTGTTGAGTCAAGAATTGTATTCAAGATTAAAAGGTCAATGTTGTATTTGTTTGTAAAGTCAAAGTCAATGTAAATGACAAGAAAAGTCAAAGTAGTTTTAAAAGTCAAGTAAGTCAAAGTAGTTGACTTTAGTTTAGTTTGCTTACATGGTCATGTTGTGTAACACCCTAATTTCTGGTTGAATTGAAGAAAGTAGTGAAAACAGTGCCCCGCGCGGATGACCGCGCAAGTGGAGCCGCGCCGTGAACCGCGCGAGGCTCTGTTCGTCTAAAAATCCAGTGACTGGCACGGATGACCGCGCGGGTCAAATTTCGCCAAGAACCGCTGTTAGTGCACATATTTGTTAGATACAAGATCATGAAGACTGAAAGTCAAGCCAAGTCAAAGCTCAAGTCAACTCTTATAGCAAGTCAAAGTCTTTTGTAAAAAAAGTCAAAATCAAAGTGTTGTATTATGTTTTGTTTAGTTGTATGAGCATGTGTGCGTATAAATAGGGATATGACTAGAGTTAGTGTAGAAGTGAAGTTTCAAGTGAGAAGTATTGTACGCGGATAGTTTGTAGACAGAGAAAGTAATAGAAGTGCTCCTGTATACGAATACTTTGTAAATCAAAATTGAAAAACAAGGTTTGATTAATTGATTTCCATATTGTCATCGTAATCTTTCTGTGATAAGAACTTGAATTTTGGGATTAATAATTGGTATCAGAGCAGAGTTCAAATTGAAATCTGTTAAGTCTATTTTGAATAGTAATCAATGTATTTATTTTCTGTGGTCTAAACTGTGTTTAGTTGGTTTATCTGTTCTGTTTAGACCTTGGGGTATTTAAGTCCCCTTGGTGTCTTTGTTTTGTAACTTTGGAACCTCATTTGAATATACTGTTACATTTGGTGCACTCTACTCTCTCTCTCTACTCTCTCTCTAAGATTTAGAGATTTTGGGATTATCAATTGGTATCAGAGCCGTACCAAACGATTTTCAGAAAAGATTTCACAAAAAGTTAGATCAATTTTCTGGATTTTTGGATCAAAAAGGTTGATTTTCTGAAAATTCTCAAGAACACGTATTTTACTGTTCATCCGATTTTTTTTAAAATCACTTTTGATGCAAGAAAATGGACTTATTGTATTTGATTTGTGTTTTTGATTGTTTCTTGTATTGATTACATCACGAATTTCGAACTAAATCGATGTCAATTTCTGAAATTTTGGTTTTCTTGAAAATTTTATTCGAACACTGGTTGAATCAATTTTGTGTGAATTGTTGTTTTTAATCTGAAATTGATAGTAGATATGTGTTTAGTATTGATTTGTGATAGTACTGATACGTTTTTGAGAATCAATTTGCAGGTTTGAAGAGATTTGAATCTTTTTGATGAAACAGGTCTGATTATCAGATTTGCGCTAGTTCATAAAAACTTTGCGCCAGATCTTAAATCCAATTCAATCGAAGTGCAGTGGAATTTGTGTCACTCGATTTGTATATTTGTAGGTGGTGGAAATCAAGTTGGAGTTTAATTTGATTGGATAAACTTGTTAGTGGGTCGGTGGAAAATTGTCAAGATTAACATCAATTTGTGATTTAATTAGTGGATCGGTGGGAGTTATTTTCAAAGCCACATTAATAAAATAAGTAGGTTAGTGGATGATGGATATAGTGATTGAAATGGGACGGTGACTTTGTTTTTGAGTCTTGCGCCAAGAGCATTTCACGCAAACATGAGGTTTGCGCTATAGCCTTCTCACGCAAAGTTAGATGAATATGGCGCATAAATGGTTTGATAATCTGACAAGTCAAGGTTTTAAATCAAATGGTGATTGGTTGAAAACAATAGTGGGTCGGTGTCTTTAAAGAAGAAATCTATTTGAAAATTGTAGATGCAGTATTAATTTGAATTAGGAGAATGAAATTGATTGGATTGTTTGTTGTTTAATCATCTTGCGCCACTCGAAACTCACACAAACTTTCATACTGCGCTTCCTTCTTCAAGACTTTGCGCCATCCATAGTATTCAATTGTTTTTGGCTTTCAAAAGTTGTGGGACGGTGACTTAACTTTGCGTTATTCACTATTCACGCAAACATTATTTTTGCGTCAATCACAGAAGATATCTTCTGTTGAGATTTTGAGTCACCCATATTATTTGTTTGTTTTGCACTAATCACATCTTGTTCAAATTTCAGGCTTGCGCAACTAGCTGTTCACGCAAATTTCAAACTTTGCGCTTTCAACCGTTCAGTTAGAGAAGATCAAACGCAAGAAGAGGCAACTGACAAAGATAAGAGTGCTGACAATGTCCAAGACTGTTTTGTTGAAGATATTGTAAAATTTATGATAGAAAATGTAGATTTGTCTGCGTTGTCTAATTCTTTGAGCATTTCTGAGCAGAATATTGAGAACAATATGCAGATCGTCGTTTATGTTGATCCTGACACTGCAACAAGGCACATGAGCTAGATGATTCTGAAGCAGCTAATGACATGAGATCCTTCTTCGCAAACTTCATAGAAATCAACTCAGATGATGATGATGACATCAGATATGAGAAGCTTTGCAAAGTTAAAGAAGAGGTATGCGATGACATAATCATCATTTCTGATACTGAAGATGATACTGTTTTTATGGATGCTAAAGATGAAGAAATTGCAAACACGCTGTATGGAGACCTTCCTTCTCAAGATGAGATTTCTAAAACTGCTCCAGCTACTTCTACTCCTGCTGCTGATTCTGCTCCGACTATCACTATTCCTACAAGCTCATTTGAAGTTGGTCAGTCGTCTAGAGCACAAGCTGATGTTCCTCCTTCTGAACCTGTGATTCCATCGACTATCCTAGAAGAAGGACCAGCTTTGTCTAGATAGCAGAGACAAAGAAGTTTGCAACAATGGTATATGGCTTCAAGGCTAAGATCTACTTTTCTAGAAGACTCTCAAAGCGATATTTTTGTTTCTAAGAGAAGACAGATCAACATTCATGCAATTCTTGGGGTTGAAAAGGAGTCTGCTGATTATCAGTATGAATATTTAATGTTCATCAAGTGCCAGCGCCGTGGAAAAAATCTCATTTCTTCTCCGTATCTGATTGTCCGAGTTATCAGCGTCACGATTAATAAGTTTGTTAATATCTGGTATCCGGATTTTGAAGTGGAAAGAAGAGATTGCAAGTTATATACTTTCTCGGAGGCAGATTTTAGTGATCTATCTATTGATGACATTGAATTTCTGTATAATCATTTCAGGGATCTTTATCATAGAACACAAGATATCTCTCAAGCACTGTTTGTGATCAAAAGGTTTATTCGGCGCCAAATCAGATTCTACAGAGTTTTTGACTTTCAAATGGCTGTCGAAAGCTTTCAGCCGGTGGTTAATCTTCTAAGGCCCAATCGTAGCTTGCCAAACTTAGATTCTTATCCTCTATTCACCATTCTTCAAGATCCATTTGGAGTTATCTACAGGAATGGTTCAAGTCAAAACTGCTTCCTCAAATTTGAAGAGATAAGTCATTACTCTGATGGAACCTTGAAGGTGATCAAGCTGCAGTTGGAGCAACGTTTAAAAGCAGCTGAAAGAAGATTTTTAGAGACAAGAAGAAATGCATTCCAGCTTGAAAATGATGAAATTCAACTTCTCAAGAAGACATTGAATATTATTGGTGAGAAGTTGATTTTCCGCTCAACTCTAAGACGCCTAGAAGTTTTGCTTGGGCTAAATAGACTTCGTCAAAGAGAAGAGCGTCATTGATTACTAAGGGGGAGATTGTTAAGTCTATTTTGAATAGTAATCAATGTATTTATTTTCTGTGGTCTAAACTGTGTTTAGTTGGTTTATATGTTATGTTTAGACCTTGGGGTATTTAAGTCCCCTTGGTGTCTTTGTTTTGTAACTTTGGAACCTCTTTTGAATATACTGTTACATTTGGCGCACTCTACTCTCTCTCTCTCTACTTTCTCTCTCTAAGATTTAGATATTTTGGGATTATCAAAATCAATCAAAGAAATGGATGTTCGCACTGTGTATTGAGAATAGATCGAATTTCGAATTTTTTTGAGTAATTGCGAGTTTGTTTTAGTCAATTGTGTTCGTATATTGTTTTAGGACGATCTTGTATTGGTTTGTTGAAATCTTGCACTGTAATTTTGTTCAATTCTTGGATTTTTATGAGTTTTAGTTTAACGAGATCGAAAGCACTGTATCAGATCAATTTGTGAGTGTAATTGAATTTCTTTGAAATTCACCGTTTGTAATAGGTTCGTATAGTGTTAGTGATCAAATTGTCAAAGTTTTAGATCGTAATTCAAAGATTTAATGGGTTTTTGAGAGGATCAGAGTGTTTTTTTGTCGAGATTCGAAGAACTCGCATAGAATCTCAAGAACTCGCATCAAGAACTCGTAGATCAAGAAGATTTCGCATATTTTTGTATCTGAAATTTTCATAAGTATAGAATTCGCATGATAGTGATATGCGAATTGTGCTGAATTCGCATGTGTGTGTTATAAGAAATCTTCATAATTTGTACATGCTTGTGTACGAAAAGTCAGAATTCGCATAGATCCTTTATACGAAAAGCTTCTTGAAAATTTTTGTAAGGAAAGAATTCGCATATAGTTGCATACGAATTCCTAGAATTCGCATAAAGGTGATATACGAATTCCTCAGAATTCGCATAAGAAGTGTTTGAAAATATTCCAAGTACAGAATTCGTATGATTCTGTTATGCAAAAAGTTTATGCGAAAAGTATATGCAATAAGTTGATTTTTTAAATTTTTTCTAAGTGCAGATTTTGCTTAGTGTTGTGTGTGAATTCCTAGAACTCGCAACTTTTGTTGTTGTGCGAATTTTGAAGTTTGTGTGTGTGCGAATTGTGAAGTTTGGTGTTTGTGAGAATTGTTGTCTGCGAATTCTATCTGTGTGCGAATTGCTTTTGTCCAAGTGTGGTGTGCGAATTCCGTACTTAGGAGATTTTATTTTTGGAAAAAGAGTCAAAGTTGACAGATTGGCTAGATCGTTCATCTTACAAGGAATTCCCAAATGAGATCTACGTCAAGATTGACAGTTACAATGCCACGAGCAAGGAGATGTGGGATCAGCTCGAAAAGATGATGTTAGGATCCAAGATTGGTAACCAGCTTAAAGTCTCAAACTGCCTGAATAACTATGAAGAGTTCAAGGCCAAGGAGAGTGTTGGGTCTGATTATGCTAAGTATAGTTTATGCTGCTGATTAATGTTGCTAAGTAATTACTACTGCCAGACTATCAAGATTAATACTGCTAGTAGAATTAATACTGCTTGAAGAGTTAGTGCTGCTACTTGAATAGTTAGTACTGCTTGGAGAGTTAGTACGGCTAGTAGTTAGTACTGCTGAAGATTAATACTGCTGAAGATGGTTAATACTTCTGAAGATAATTAGTGCTGCTTCTAAAGATAAAGATGATTTGGAGATAAAGACAAGCTGGAGATAAGACTGAAGATAATTATGGTATTGATGCTCAAGATCAATTGTATTTTGATAATTATCGTGTATTCAGTTTTGTATATATAGTATAGAAGTATTTGATAGTAGAATAAATTCATTCATAAGTTTTTGTTTTAGAGAGAATTAACCTCAAGACTAGTTTAGATCCTTTCTATAGAGAAGTATAGAACGTCTGTTGAGCCTGTTCAACAGATTGAGGTTTTGTGTGTAATCATCACGTTGAATCAATATAAACTTGTGATTTGAGTTTGATATACTGTTTCATTGATTGTTAGTGTTAAAGTGTTTTTCCGCAACTTCTTTAGCATTGTTTCTGAGTGTGTGTGAATTAAATTCTTGTTTGAATTTCGATCCTGACAAGTGGTATCAGATCATTGTTAAACTCAGAAAAACAACAATCACCATGGACAGTTCAAGTGATAGTGTTCTGGTCTCAAAGGTTCCAATGCTCAGATCTAATGAGTTTGACATGTGGAAGATTAGGATCAGGCAATACATCCTTCTCACAGATTACTCTATGTGGGAGATCATTGAGATTGACCCATCTAATGAAGGAAAGATTGGAGCAGATGGAAAAAGAATCCCACCAAAGACAGATGGAGAGAGGAAGATAAGGCAGACAGAGATGAAAGCCTTGAGCACACTGCTCTTGGCTATTCCTAATGAGTATCAACACCAATTCTGCAACTGCACTGATGCACAGATGCTTTGGAATGCTCTAGAGAAGAGATTCTCTGGTACCAAAAGTACCAAGAGAAATCAGAAGGCAATACTGAAGCAACAGTATGAAAACTTCATGTCAACTAAGAATGAGTCCATGACTCAAACTTTTGACAGGTTTAACAAGCTGATTGGTGAACTAGCTACTGTTGGAGTGCAGATTGATCAAGATGATGTAAACAGAAAGTTCTTAAGGTCCCTTGGAGATGAATGGACCATGTATACTGTCTCCTTCAGACAGGATGCCAAGCTGGAGGATAAAGAACTAGACGATCTTTATAATGACTTAAGGGTGTTTGAGGCTGAAGTTGAAGCCAAGAAAATACCATCTGGATACACTCATAATGCTGCCCTTTTATCATCTTCTTCTTCTACTGTTTCTGCGCTAATACAGAATCAGTTAGTACTGCTTATGTATCTAAGCAGGATGTATCTAATGACTCTGTATTAGAAGCTTTTCTTGCTAGTTATGCTAATTCTGGTTTAATTAATGATGATCTTGAACAAATTAATGCAGATGACCTTGAGGAGATGGATATAAAGTGGCAGATGGCCATGCTAACTATGAGGGTAAAGAGATTCATAAAAAGGACTGGAAGGAACAACTTTTCTCAGAGGAGAGAAGATGGTGTTGGGTTTGACAAGTCAAAAGTGGAGTGCTACAAGTGTCACAAGATGGGACACTTTGCAAAAGAATGCAGAGGAGGAACTCCTCAACAATATGGCAGCAACCACCAGCAAGCACATTCCTCAAGCTTCCAAAACAACAGAAACTCCACTCAAGCTCTTGTTTCTCAAGAAGGAATGGGATTTGATTGGAGTGATCAGGCAGAAGAAGCTGTTCAGAATCAAGCCCTGATGGCAGAAGTCTCAGAATCTTCAAGTACAGATATTCCAACAGAGGTAAAAACTAAACTGTGCACTAAAGAGTGTCTTCAGACTGTTCAAAAGTACAGGGATCATAACCAAAGCATGTGTGATGACCTTAAAAGGTTAGAGAGAGATATAAGAGAGTATAAAGTGATTGTGGAAAAGTTTGAAGATCAAATCAAGGCTTACAAGGCCAATGAACTTCAGCATTACTATGACACAAATTACTGGAAGTGGGAGAAAGATCAATTAGAGATCCAAATAGAAAAATCTAAAGAGGAGTGTGAGAAGATAAAGAGTGAGTATGAGAAAGCTAAGCTTGACATTGAGAAGTTTTCTTATGCTTCCAAAGCAATGGACTCTTTGCTTAAAGCTCAAGTTCATGATAAGATCAAGAGTGGTATAGGATACAATGCAACACCTCCACCTTATAACAATAATTATATCCCTCCCTCTTCATATCTCTTAGAAAACCAAAATAAGGACTTACCTATAGGAGCAATAGAAGTAGATCCTATAGATAGTGTGGTGGTTGAAGAAGAGAATGAGAAAGAGAATTCTGAGAATAAGAATACAGAAGAGATTCCTGTAGAAAATCATATCCTTACCAATGAAGGGGAAGGTAAACAATTCATCAAGAGTGAAAAGGTGGATAGCTCAAAGAGTGAAAAGGTGGATAGCTCAAAGAGTGAAAAGGTGGAAAGCTCAAAGAGAGAAAAGGGAAAGGTACAGGGAGTCCACTATATGCAGACCACAGTTGTGAATCCCTGTACATGTAAACAGTATCAGCCCCAAAAACATGATAAAACAAGGGGTAATCAAAGAAACTGGAATAATCAGTGGGCACAAAAACAAGGGGTTGATCTGAGTAAAATCAATAGACCAAAACCTTGTTTTATTTGTGGAAAGCTTAACCATATTGCCAAATACTGTTATTTCAATCCTATGAACCAGAGGATAAACTTTCAAAGACATATACAAAATCCTGTTGGTTATAGGAATCAAAGAAGGAATCATATGGTTGAAAATGTAAAAAGAGCACCTTTAAAAGCTCATGCTCAAAACAAGTTTGCAAAATCAAAGAAAAATACTTCAAATAAGTCAAGGAGTAACTTAAAGAAAAATAAAGCAAACAATTTTGTTCAGGTTTGGGTTCCAATAGTAAGAAATCTGTTAGTACTGCTACTTCAAATAGTACTGCTGACAGAAATAATGTTGTTGCAAGCAATACTACTGCTAACAATGTTAGTACTGCTAATCCAATTAGTACTGCTAATGAAGTTAGTACTGCTAACAAAATTAGTACTGCTAATCCAATTAGTACTGCTAATGATGTTAGTACTACTAACAAAGTTAGTACTACAAATCAAGTTAGTATTGCTTCTAGTAACAAACCCATTATTGTGACAAAGTATTCAAGCCATAAGATTCCCCAGTCTGAAAAGCTCATCAAAACTGATTGTGAATATGTTGATGAGAATGGGAAACCCAAGACCACTTTGGCTTGGGTTCCTACTAAAAACTAACTGTTCCACTTTATGTGCAGGGCAACCAACAGCAAAAAGGGAAGAGCATTTGGCATATTGATAGTGGTTGCTCTAGGCACATGACAGGCAACAAGTCCTGCTTACAAAACTTCAAAAGAATTGATGGAGGACAGGTTGCATTTGGTGATAATCCATCTGGAGGAAAGATTAGTGGAAAAGGTAATGTGTCAAAGGGTAAGATGACCTTTGAGGATGTCTACTATGTTGATCAATTGAAATACAACCTGTTAACACAGGTTTGTGACAAGAAACATAGTTTATTGTTTACTGATACTGAATGTATTATCCTTGCTAAAGGGTTCAAGGTAGTTGATGAAAGTATGATACTACTGAGAACACCAAGAAAGGACAATGTTTATTGCTTGGATTTAGAGAATGTATCTAATGATTCATCATTTAATTGTCTATTTTCAAAAGCTTCTGTTGATGAATCATCTCTATGGCACAGAAGGATGTGTCACATGAACTTTAAAACAATGAATAATCTTGTGAAAAACAACCTTGTAAGAGGTTTACCACAAAAAGTATTTTCATGTGATGATCATTGTGTTGCATGTCTTAAAGGCAAACATCACAAAACTTCTCATAAGTCCAAAGAGATAAATACAATATCTTCACCTCTTATCTTACTGCATATGGATCTGTTTGGCCCTACAAATGTGATGAGTATTGGCAAGAAATCTTACTGCTTAGTTATTGTTGATGATTTCTCTAGATTCACTTGGGTCTATTTTCTGAGGACAAAGGATGAGACAAATGGACTAATCAAATCCTTTATTCTCAGAGTTGAAAACCAAACAAATCAAAGAGTTAAAATCATCAGATCTGATAATTGAACTGAATTTAAACACCATGATCTAAACAGCTTCTGTGAGGAAAAAGGTATTGAGAGATAATACAGTGCTCCTAGGACCCCTCAACAGAATGGAGTTGCTGATAGGAGAAATAGGACACTGATTGAAGCTGCAAGATCCTTGTTGGCAGATTCAAAACTGCCAGTCACATTTTGGGCAGAAGCAGTTAATACTGCTTGTTATGTTCAAAACAGGGTTCTAATAGTTAAATCTCAAGGCAAGACACCATATGAACTTTTTAACAAGAAGAAACCTTTTATTGGATTTTTCAAACCATTTGGGTGTCTTTGTACAATTCTTAATACCAAAACTCACTTAGGCAAGTTTGATAGCAAAGCAGATGATGGATTTCTGGTTGGTTACTCATCCCATAGTAAGGCTTACATAGTATTTAATACCTCTTCTAGAATAATTGAGGAAAGTGACAATGTCAAATGCAATGAGAGCACACCAAATAAACTTGGTATAGGCCCTGAGTGGCTTTTTGACATTGATTCACTAACTAATTCTTTGGGTTTCAGTTATGAAAATAATGCAGGAACAGGGACAGAATCAGTACAAGTCAAAAGACAAGAGTTTGTGCTATTTCCAATTCCTACAGCAGATTCTATTGAACTCTGTGTTCAAGAGAAGAAAGATGCTTCAGATTCAAAGGATACTGAAACTGCTCAGAATGAAGAGGAGAGAGGTGAAAAGGAGGATCAGCTTTTGACTTCAGAACAGCTAGAACCTGAGATGCCTGCATTGGCAGAAGATGGCAGTGATGATGAGAACTCCTCAGTGTTTGGTGGCAGCTCTCCTGAAAAGAATGACTCTAATCTGGATGCAGTATATGTCTGTCAGCCCCCAGGGTTTGAAAATCCCAAATAACCTGACGGAGTATACAAATTGAAGAAAGCACTGTATGGACTACATCAAGCACCAAGAGCTTGGTATGACACATTGTTTACCTATCTCTTGGAAAATGGATTTGAGAGAGGAATCATTGATAAGACTCTGTTCATTCAAAGGAAGAAGAAGGACATCCTGTTAGTGCAAATCTATGTGGATGACATCATCTTTGGATCCATAAAAGATCAATTGTGCAGAGATTTTGAAGAATTAATGCATAAGAGATTCAAGATGAGTTCTATGGGTGAACTTACTTTCTTTCTTGGGATACAGGTTAAGCAGAAACAAGATGGAATCTTCATAAGCCAAACCAAGTATGTGCAGGACATTTTAACCAAGTTTGGGTTCTCAGATTCCAAGCCTGCAAGCACACCCATGGAGACACACAAACAAATAACTGCAGATCTTGAGGGGGAGGATGTGGATGTTCATTATTACAGATCCATGATTGGCTCTCTCATGTATATCACAACTTCTAGACCATATATCATGTTCCCTGTTTGTGTGTGTGCAAGATTTCAAGTTAGGCCAAAGCAATCACATTTTCAAGCAGTCAAGAGGATATTCAGATATCTCAAAGGTCAACCCAGATTAGGACTTTGGTATCCTCATGACTCACCATTTGACCTACTGGCATATTCAGATAGTGATTTGGGTGGAGCTAACTTGGACAGAAAGTCTACAACTGGAGGATGTCAGTTTTTGGGTGCAAGACTAGTATCATGGCATTGTAATAAGCAAACCACAGTGTCCACTTCAACAACAGAAGCAGAATACATAGCTACTGCTCACAAGTGCTATGGATTTAGAATCAAATGATGGACTATGGTATGACATTTCTTCACACTTCTATTTTCATAGACAACAGAAGTGCTATTAGCATTGTTAATAATCCTATCAAGCATTCAAAAACAAAGCATATAGAAATAAGGTACCATTTTATCAGAGACTGTAATGAGAATAAGCTAATTCAGGTTCAAAAAGTACACATAAGTAACCAGTTTGTTGATCTATTCACAAAAGCTTTTGATGTGGGTAGATTCACATTCTTGGTCACAAGTGTGGGCATGATGAACAATGAATAAGTATATTCTCATTCTCTCTGTGTACCTATATAGATTCCTCCTTAGTTACTTTCATTAAATTGGTGCTATTAACCCCTGTGTGCTTAAGTGTTTCAGATTGTTTGAATTGGATACTTGGTACTTCTCGTTCAGTTAATACGGCTCACTGCATTACTCATAATAATAGTTCAAAAATGGTTAAGTATGGTTACTACTGCTAGGTGGTTTATACTGCCAGTGCAAAGTTACTACTGCTTGCCTTATTTATACTGCTAATCATTGTTACTACTGCTGGTACATGTTAATACTGCTAGTATGAGTTAATACTGCTAGTCTGTGTCAGTACTGCTAGTCTGTGTTAGTACTGCCAGTATGTGTTACTACTGCTGTTATGAGTTAATACTGCGAGTTCGTTAATACTGCTAAGGTAATTAGTACTGCTTCTAACGTACTCCCTTCACCTATAAATACCCCGTGTGACCGCCAAAATTACAAACGACTCTTTGAATTTCCTACTAGTGTACTCTCTCTCTCTTGTTCTCTTGAATTCTCTCTTACCAGTGCATAACCCTAGATTTGACCAATCGCTCAAGAAGATGGCTGAACTGATGTTTGTCGATGAACACAATGAATTGGCAATGCTACTCAAACCAAAGCAAGCAGAGGGATTTCATCAGATTGTGGATTTCCTAAGATCCTCACACATAGCCCACACATTAACTGTCAATCCCACAATCTGTGTGGAACACCAAAGGCAGTTTTGGGCCAATGTTGCTATTCATACTGAAGATGGCAATCAGGTCATCCAAACAAGGGTGTGTGATAAACCCCTGACAATCACAGAAGGAGTTATTCGCATTCATCTACAACTAGATGATGCCTTAGGTATAACCTCTTTACCCAAGGAAGATCTCTTCCAAGCTCTTAGTAATATGGGGTATGAAGGTCCCACTGATGTCTTCAAATTTTTCAAGAACAGATTCTCACCACAGTGGAGATTCTTTGTTCATACCCTTCAGTACTGTATTTCAAGGAAAACAACTGGCTGGAGTGAGTTCAGCAGTACCATTGCTTATGCTATGGTCTGCTTAGCAACCTCTAGGAAGTTCAATTTTTCACAAATGATCTTAAATGACTTACTGTCAAACCTGGATACCAAAACAAAATCTTTTTATATGTATCCCAGGTTTGTGCAAGCTATTCTGAATAAAGAATAGACGGATTTACCTCATTTTAATGAGGTATATGTACCAAAGGTCCCGAAAGGGAAGGTGTTTTCTAATATGAGGAGGCCTAGTAAGGACTTCTCAGGTATTGACACACCACTGTTCTCTACAATGATGGGTGTGTCTCCTTCCCATGGTGAGGCATCAGTGTCAAAGCCTTCATCTGACAACCAAACTGATGACCTACCCACACCACTCATTTCTATTAACATCCCTCAGTCCCTTCTTCAAAAGCCAACATCACCCATCACTCACACTTATATAAGGAAAAAGGTAAAGAAGGTTCCTTCCCTTCTTGTACCTTCACCCCCACAGCCTTCAAGCCCTCTAATGGAGCATTCTCCATTAGAGAATATCCAAAGGGAAACCACAGGGGTGTCTCCCAACCCCACGAAGGTGCTCAATAAGGAGAAGGAAGAGCATATGGGCTGTAAGGCTCACACTACTGACTTTACACAAAGTGCAGGGCAGGACAGTGTGAACATATCTAAGACCTTCCACATGGCAACTTTGGGTGAGCAATCATCCAAAGGTCCCAGGTGCCAAGAAACCAAGGGGGTAGAGGGTGCTTCTGCTAGGCAGAAGACCTCTACTACTAAAAGATCCAAGGATCCTTCAAGGGTGGTAAACACACCCAAAGGAGGTGAGGACAGATATAACTACCAGGAATTGATTGATACTATGGGAAACATTAATCTTGATGTCATCAAGTAAGGCTCAGATATAGAGGAGATGAAATTGGTAATTCTGTCTCAACAAGTGCAGATTACCAAATTGAAGAAGATGGTGATGAAGTTGGTACAGAAAAAGAAAAGAAAGCAGTATGTCTTGAAGAAGAGGGGAGATGATTTCAACAAGGGGGAGAAACAAGATGAAGGGGAGAAACACAGTCCTATTGGTATGGAAGCTCAGTTTGAGGGGGAGCTGAATAAGGAAACAGAAAATTGCAAAGAAGCATAAACTGAATCAGTAGCAGTAACTGAGAAAGAAGTAGAAACAGAACCAACAGCAGAAACATCATTGTCCAGAGAGGAAATGGAGATTGCAGAAACCTTGGTCAAAGCTAAGAATGACACTCCCAAAGCCACTCAAAAGGCTAAGGGAGTAATAATCAAAGAAGGAGGTTTAGAAAAGAAAGAAAAAGAGGTCAGCATGGAGGATGCAAAGAAGAAGGGAAAGGAGAAGATGGTTGAATCTGATCAATATTTAAAGAACAAGAATCAGATAAAGTTAGATGAAGAAGTGGCCAAACAGCTTCAAGCAGAGTTGGCAAAGGAAGAAGAAATACAATCTGCCATAGACAGAGAGCTTGCACTGGATATGGCTAAAAAGCTCAATGAAGAATATCAAAAGAGTTTGAAGGATGCAATTGCTGCCAAGATAGTTACAAAGAAGGCTTCAAGGCAAAGGCTGGCATTAAAGCAAAGACAAAGACAACCCTCAAAGACCTTTCTGGCTAATCAAGAAAGGAGGAAAATGATAAACTTTCTGAAAGGAGCTCTTGGAGTTCCTGAAGGAATGTTTACTAACATGGCCTATACAAAGGAGATGTCAAATCTGAAAGGGGACTCCACTCAAAGGGAAGAAGCTGAAAGGAGGATGAAAGAGAGGCATGATCTCAACATACAACAACCCTTCCCTGAAAGTGAAGAAGGCACTCCTATCAAGGAAAAGAAAGAAGAGACTTTGGCTCAACAAATTGGAGTCATCAAAAGAAAGAAATCCATTGCCACCAAGCCAAAGGCAAAAAGGGCAAGAATTGAAGAAGAAAGAGCAGAAACAGAACCTAATGTTACACCTTCAGCAGAACTAGAGCAGACTCCAGAGCAGTCCAATCAGCAACCAAATGAGCAGTTTGACTTGTATATGACTGAGACAGATAAAGATCCTGTACAAGCTGATCCAATTTCTGTCCAAGCCCCTGAGATTATCTTTTGGGACATCCTGGAAGATCAAAGGAAGAAATATTTCAGGATTAAAAGGATGGGAGATCAGTATGAGGTTTACTCTACTTGGGGAAAAATCATCAGAAGTTGTTCCAGATCAGATTTAGAAGAAATGTTCAAAGTTGGAATGAGCCTGTATGAAATGGTTTTGACAGGAGAAGAAAGGAGCTTAATCAGATTAGCCTTGGAGTACTTATGCATGATGTTTGATCCCAGCAAAGTTCAACATGTGATCAGAGATTTGCATCTGAAGAATAAATTCCAAAGAATAAAAAATTGGATGCTATTTGAAAAGTGTGGAGTCTATGTCATCACTGTAGACAGAGCCTATCATGAGTACTACCTGGTGGATAAGATCTATGATCACAACAAGGCTAAACTTCAAGCAATGTTGAATGCTAAGTTGACATGTTCAAAGGATTCAGAAATGGCCAGGATAGTAGTCAGAAGAATCATCAATCAAAGTCTGGGACTGGATCCAAATTTGGGAAACTGAACTGAAGTGTTGAAAGCATCATGAAGACCATATTATGAAGAACTTAACTTCTTTTTCTGAAAAGTTATGTTAGGAGGAGATTGTTGGGTCTGATTATGCTAAGTATAGTTTATGCTGCTGATTAATGTTGCTAAGTAATTACTACTGCCAGACTATCAAGATTAATACTGCTAGTAGAATTAATACTGCTTGAAGAGTTAGTGCTGCTACTTGAATAGTTAGTACTGCTTGGAGAGTTAGTACGACTAGTAGTTAGTACTGCTGAAGATTAATACTGCTGAAGATCGTTAATACTTCTGAAGATAATTAGTGCTGCTTTTAAAGATAAAGATGATTTGGAGATAAAGACAAGCTGGAGATAAGACTGAAGATAATTATGGTATTGATGCTCAAGATCAATTGTATTTTGATAATTATCGTGTATTCAGTTTTGTATATATAGTATAGAAGTATTTGATAGTAGAATAAATTCATTCATAAGTTTTTGTTTTAGAGAGAATTAACCTCAAGACTAGTTTAGATCCTTTCTATAGAGAAGTATAGAACGTCTGTTGAGCCTGTTCAACAGATTGAGGTTTTGTGTGTAATCATCAGGTTGAATCAATATAAACTTGTGATTTGAGTTTGATATATTGTTTCATTGATTGTTAGTGTTAAAGTGTTTTTCCGCAACTTCTTTAGCATTGTTTCTGAGTGTGTGTGAATTAAATTCTTGTTTGAATTTTGATCCTGACAAGTGGTATCAGAGCATTGTTAAACTCAGAAAAACAACAATCACCATGGACAGTTCAAGTGATAGTGTTCTGGTCTCAAAGGTTCCAATGCTCAGATCTAATGAGTTTGACATGTGGAAGATTAGGATCAGGCAATACATCCTTCTCACAGATTACTCTATGTGGGATATCATTGAGAATGACCCATCTAATGAAGGAAAGATTGGAGCAGATGGAAAAAGAATCCCACCAAAGAAACAGTTCAAAAGAAATTCTACAAGAAGCCTGGTTCGAACAGTCAGAGATACTCTTCAGGTTCAAGAAACTACGAGCATAAAGAAAGGATTGAAGGAAAGAGGTTTGATGAGATGAAACCAACAGAGAAGAAGTATAGAACTGAAGAGAATAAGAAAGAGCCAGAGCCAGTTAAATGCTACAACTGCGGAAAACTCGGTCACTTTGCAAAGGATTGCCGGAAGCCTAAGGTCCGCAATTCCGAGTACTACAAGAACAAGATGCTTTTGGCTAAGCAACAGGAGGCTGGCAAAGCACTTAAGGCCGAGGACGAATACTGGATTGATCATTCCGATGAAGAGGATACAGAAGAAAAGGCTCATATGTGTTTTATAGGTAAGGAAGAGAATGAAGCTGAAGCCGATTCAGACTGTGAAGACAACTAAGAGGTATATGATATGTCTGAATCAAATTTTCTTAATCAAATGCAAGCCATGATGGTTTAACTCCAAGAATTAGAGTCTAAGCTTAAACGTGAGAAAGGTATCATTAAAGAGAAAAACCAGTCAATACTGAAATTTAGCAAGGATATTGCTGAGAAGAACGTATTGATTGAGGCTTTGTATAAAAACATTGATACCAGCGCAAAAGAAAAGACTAGAATTCATAATGAACTATCTGAAACTACTTCAAAATATAAACTGTGTGAATTTGAGGCTAAAGAAATTGGGAAAAAGTGTTCATCACTAAAGAAGGAAAACAAATCTTTATCTGAAAAAGTGAATGTTTTGGAAGAAAAACTTTACACTTTGGGTCAAACTGAGAAAACCATTCACCTGAACAAGTCTAAGGAGGGTAGTGAGTGTTGGGGTCTTGGTTATGAGAACCCACACTATCTCAAAAAGGGTATTTCTAAAGTGTCTGCCTTATATGATTTTGGATTTTTAAAACTGGCACCACAATACCCTGAACTCAAAGTTAAGTGGACTAAACTTTCAGAAGAGGATGAAGCTAAGGAAAGAGAGAAAAGAAAGATCAAAACTAAAATGCAACTTCTATTTAGATATGAGAAGTTGAATTATAGTTACAGTTCTGATAAATAAAAATTTCTTTCAAATGACTATTTCCAAAATTATTCTATAGAGGAGTTGGAGGCTAAACCAGTTGAAGGTAAAATTTATGTACCTCCTCTCATGTTAGAAAGTAAAATTTATGAACTCGAGAACACTCTGGCAGAAGAAAGGATTTTGACTAATCTAGAACAAATTGTGTTTTCAACTGTATTTATCAATTCTGATTTTTCAAAGACTTCCAAAGCTTCAAAATCTGATGATGTTAATAGTCTGTTTGATGAAGAGTTTGATTTCTTAAATTCTGATGGTGATTTAGATGATTGTGTTGCTCAATTTGATTTCAATGCAAAACTTCCTGATCATTCACAGTTTATAATCAATTCTTTTGGATTACCAAGTGTGTTCGAGAAAGGTGAAACATAAACGAAAGTTGATGAACCAGTTTCTGTGAATACCAAGAATGTTAAAGGTAAAAAGAAAAGATCTCGACATTCACAGAAACGGACAACCACTGGTAAGCCAAAGAACAAGCAATCTTTCAAATCTCACAGTTCTAACTTTAAAAGTTCAAATGTTTCAGATGTGAATAAGAGAAAGACTGGAGTAAGATCAGAATGGCGACCAAAGAAGAAGATTGATGAGACAGCAAAATCATCTTCTGATATTTCTTGTAATAGAAAAAATGATAGCAAACATGATGTAATTGAGAATGTTGCTTTTAATAAACAAAAACTTGTAACTTCTTACAAGACATATTCAATAAAGCAATTATTCCAATTATCTCCGTCTGCTAGAAAGTCTTCTACTTATCATAGAAATGATTTTGCTTCTAGGAAATATTGTGATGTTTGGTTTGGAACATATCATGTTTATTCTTATCATTCTCATGCTTCAAATGATTTTCAAAAGAAAAGAGGACCCAAATTTAAATGGGTGCCAAAATCTTGTGCTAACATTGTAGGACCCATCTATAAATGGGTACCTAAATCAATTGTTTCGTGATTTCTCCTGTGCAGACTCGTCATATGTGGTACTTGGATTCTGGTTGCTCCAAGTATATGAACGGGCAGAAAGATTTATTATCTAATTATACAGAGAAATATTGCGAAACAGTTCGATTCGGAAATGACCAGTTTTCACCTATTCTGGGATATGGTGATGTGATTCAAGAGAACATAACGATTAAGAAGGTGAGCTATGTTGAAGGTCTAGGACATAACCTATTCAGCATTGGACAGTTCTGTGACAAAGACTTAGAGGTTAATTTCAAGGCCAAGAGGTGTAGTGTGTGTACTGAAGATGGTAAGGAACTCTTGGTCGGGACAAGAAAGTCAAACCTCTACACAATTAACTTGTCAAAAGTCAAGACTAACAATGAGGTGTGTCTACTATCAAAAGCCTCTTTGCAGCAGAGTTGGTTATGGCTTTGAAGGCTTTCTCACCTGAACTTTCGATATATCAACAAACTGGTCACGGGTAATTTAGTAAAAGGACTTCCAGAGCTTAAGTATGTCAAATAACATCTCTGTGCAGCGTGCGAGAAAGACAAGATGAAAAGAGCCGCTCATAAGCCAAAGCTTGAACCAAGTACAAGTTTTACCTTGGAATTACTGCATATGGATCTCTGTGGTCCGATGCGTACTCAAATCATAAACGGCAAGAAGTATGTATTAGTGATTGTGGACGATTACTCAAGATACACTTGGGTCAAATTTCTTAGATCAAAAGATGAGACGCCCGAAGTCATCATCACATTTCTAAAGACCACTTAAGTGAATCTGCAGAAGACAGTCAAGCTTCTTAGAATGGATAATGGCACATAATTCAAGAACAGAATTGTTGAAGATTATCTCGAATCGGTCAGGATAACACATCAGTTTTCTGCTACCAGAAGGCCTGAACATAATGGAGTTGTAGAAAGACGAAACAAAATGCTAGTCGAGGCCGCTCGTACTATGTTGAGTCAATACGATCTACCTCTATTTCTATGGGCTGAAGTTGTGTGCACTACTTGCTATACTCAGAATCGCTTCATTATCCACCGCTGGTTCGGTAAAACACCGTATGCTTTAATAAATAATAGAATACCTAGTATTAAACACTTTCATATTTTTGGATGCATGTGCTTTGTATTGAATGACAAGGAGTACCTAAACAAGTTCAGTCCAAAAGCTGACGAAGGCATTTTTATCGGTTACTCTCAAACGTCTGCAACTTACAGAGTATATCTAAAGAAGTCAAAGATCGTAGTTGAGAGCGTGGCTTCTGTTCAAGACAGTTCAGAACCTGTTATTACTGGTGTATTAGCTTCTGGGCAGATCAGTCCAGAACATGTGATTAGTGACAATAAATCGGATATAGCGTCATCGTCAACATCTCATTTATCTGATTTAGATTTATTGTTTGAATTGTTTTATGATGAGTTTCTTGGTACTAGACTGACTAAACCTATTGTGGTTGACAGATCGGAAGATTCAAGAAGACATCATCCAACCACTTCCGATATATGAACTAAATCCAATTCCCCGGTTTAGCAAGAAGTTCCAATTCAAACGCCTACTCCATCAGTTGAAGTTGTACAAATTAATGAAGAGCCAGAAGTTGCTGAATCAGTTGGATGCACGGTAACGAATAATCAACAGACAGAAAATGTCCAACCAACTAAAGCTTCTGCACAGAATACTTCAACTGAATCCCTACCTAATCCTGAACAAAATGAAGAAGCTGAAAGTGTATTTTTAGATGAACATCATGATCAATCTACATCTAATCCACTCCCTCATGAATACAAGTGGACCAAAGAGCACCCGATACATGAGATCATTGGAGATCCATCCAAACCGGTGCAAACTAGATCTGCTACACTCAACAAGTGCATGCATGATTCATTCCTGAGTAAGATAAAGCCAACACAAGTATCTGAAGCTCTAGCTGACTCAGGCTGGATGACTGCGATGCAAGAAGAGCTGAATCAGTTTGAAGCTCTTAAGGTCTGGAGACTAGTGTCTAAACCTGAAGGAAAAACCATAATTGGCACGAAATGGATTTTCAAGAATAAGAAAGATGAAGATGGTATCGTAATCAGAAACAAAGCAAGATTTGTGGATAAAGGATATAGGCAAGAGGAAGGAATAGATTATGACGAGACTTATGCTCCAGTTGCGCGCATAGAAGCAATCCCCATGTTTCTAGCATATGCCGCACACAAGAACTTCACTATCTATCAAATGGACGTGAAGGCTTCTTTTCTAAATGGCATCTTAAAGGAGGAAGTCTACGTCTCTCATCCAGAAGGTTTTGTCAATCCAGAGAAACCAAATCACGTTTACATTATGGACAAAGATCTTTATAGTCTGAAACAAGCTCCTCGTGCCTGGTATGAAGTCCTATCAAAATTTTAGTCAAGTCAGGCTTTTCGAAAGGTAAAATCGATACTACTCTTTTTATTAAAAAGGAAAAATTCGATATCATTTCAATTCAGATATATGTAGATGACATCATATTTGGATCAACAAATCAAAAGTATTGTAAGAATTTTTCTAACCTTATGGTGTCAAGATTTCAGATGAGTATGATTGGGGAGATGAATTTCTGTTAGAGCATAAATATGTTGGATTCAAGATCATCAAGATTGAAGACAAAAGATCAAAAAGTCAAAGCTGGAAAAGTCAACTCTCGCTGAAAGTCAAAGTCTTTTGTTAATAAAGTCAAAGTCAATGTAATTGTATTTTGTTTCTTTGTAGTTTGTCAAGGGTATAAATACCTTTGTCATTGCCTTTGTAATCAGCATGTACACGATTAAGAAAGAGAGAGCTGATTAGAGAAGAGCTAATTAGAATATGTTTCTAGTGAGAGAATTTAGAGAGAGAAAGTTGTAAGTTTGTAATCTTGATGATTGAAATCAATGACATGTGATTACGAGATTCATCTTGTTTGTTTGTTACTGAATTAGAACATGAAATAGGGAATAACAATTGGTATCAGAGCAGATCCAAAGGTGAAATTAGATCAAGAAATTCGAGAAAAGCTTGGTTCGTCACTGTTCTTGAGCCGAAAATCGAAGTTTGAGTTTGAGTGAGATTTTGGAGCAGATTTTGTTTAGGAATTGTTCTAAAAGTGTATTAGATCGAGTCTTTGTAATTCAATTTCTGTATTGCACTGTTAATCACACGAATTTTGTGATTTTTTGTTTAGTTTTTGTACACAAAGTCGTAAGTCACTGTTTCATCAATCTATGTGATTTGTAAGTGTTTAATTGTAAAAATCGTGTATTGCAACTTGTTCTTGGGTAGATTCCAAAGGTTCGTTCAAAGTTACAGATCGTTTGGACAAGAAAAGATCGAAATCAGATGGAAAAGTTAGTCTTTGGGTCGACAAACTGAAGAACGTGCTAGATCTCTCAAACGCGCAAGTTCTTCGTCAAACGCGCAAGGTTCATCAGCTAGAACGCGCAAGTCAAAGGAATCGATTTTGGTCAAAACGCGCAAGTAACGACTAGCGAGTTTTAAAAACGCGCTAGTTGAAGTTTGCGAGTTTGGAAAAGTTGGAAAATTTTCTAAGGACCAGAACGCGCACGTAGTGATCTGCGAGTTCACCAAACGCGCTAATCGAAGCTAGCGAGTTTGAAAGGAACAGTTGTTTGCGAGTTCTTTGACGTGCGAGTTTGAAGAGGAATAGTTGAAACGCGCAAGTTAAGTTATCGAGTTTTGTTTAAACGCGCAAGCTTCGACATGCGAGTTTGCAAAACGCGCACACCTTTGTTAGCGAGTTTCAGTATGAACAGTGTTTAGCGAGTTTAGGCACTTGCGAGTTTCATCATCTGCGAGTTTATCTGCGAGTTTGCTTAAGAGTTTATCAAACGCGCAAGTCTTGATCTGCGTGTTTCACAGTGAAGAGGGCTTAGCGAGTTTAAGCGTCTGCGAGTTTCACTTTGAATAGTGACTTACGAGTTTCTATACTTAGAATATTTTTTGAGAATTTTTCAAAACTGTAATATGCCCTTTAATAGTGAAATTTTTTTCTCTAGGGGCACTGCCCCTCGACCCCGCAAGGGCGTTGCCCCTTGACCCCACCTGCTAACCGTGTTAAGTCTGCCTAGGGGGACATAGTTCTTTCTGTGATCAAAATCTCTGAATTTTTTTTAAATTTCTGTATTTTTCTTGTGATTTCATATTTGGACTAACGATCATTTCAAGTTCTTTTTAATTGAAACAGGATGTCTTCTCAAAGAAAAATGTCATCAAAAGAAGAGATTGCTAAACTTAAAGCAGAGCTTCTTCATATTGAAGACCAATTTGCACAAAGATGTAAAAAGTTGAAAGATTTACATATGGACGTTGCTGTATGTAAAAGTCATTTGGAATATTATAAGAAGAAACATGATGATCAAGTTGACAGTTATAATAAGCTTAATAAGTGGATGCATGCACATATAGATTACCTGAAGAAGACAACAGGTTCAGGTCAATATTCAGAATTTTTTGCCAAATACAAGGAACATTTTCAACAAATTGAAAAGGAAGTTATTCAAGTCTTGAAAGATGATAAATGGTTGGAAGCTGAGAAATTAAAGACTGAGAATTCTGAATTATTGCAAAAGATCTCTGATTTGGAATCTCAAATAATCCAGATTCAGCAAGCAGATTCTGTTGACAGTTATGAGATGAAGATTAAGAATCTAGAGGATGTTAATGCTGAGTTTCAAAAGAAAATATCTGATCTGGAGAAAAAGATGATTAAAGAAAGATCTGATTTTGAGACTGAAAAGAAATCGTTTGCAAAGAAATTCTTAGACTTTTCCAGAAAAAGTGCTGACGAGAAGAAGACGGTTGAGCTGAAATGCATTAAGCTTTCTCAACAAATCTCTGATTTTGAGAAAGTAATCATACTGGAAAGGGAGAATTTTGTCAAAGAAAAGAAGTTAATAGAGCAAAAGAATGTTGGGATATTCAAAGAGATATCTGGTCAGAGGACAAATGCTGAAATGGGCTTTGAGGATGAAAGAAGTTTGTTTGAAGCTGAGATTAGAAAGCTTACTGCAAAGCTATCTGAGTTATCTACAACTGCATTGAAAGATCAGAAAGCGAAGTCTGAGTTCAAGAGAGAGATTGACCTGCATATCAAAGAAAAGAACAGTTTATCTTCAAAGATTAAAGAGATTGTTTCAAAGGTGGTGGTGACTGAGCAAACGACTCCAGAGTCTAAAATCCACACACCTAGAAATAATTCAGCTGACTTCAAGAAGACATGTAACATCCCGCCTGCCTCGACAACAATATTGTCCGCTTTGCCCCTGGATTTAACCAACGTGTAGCGCACGGATTTGTTTCTGGCGACCTGGTGAGAAACTTCCCAGGGGGTCACCCATCCTGGGACTACTCCCACCCAAGCACGCTTAACCTCAGAGTTCCCAGAACCTGACGTGCTTGTGGCCCCAAAACGCGTTGTTGTTAGGAAGGCCAAGATATTACTTATAACACCCAGCATCACTCCTGTCCACGGCCGATATGAGGTTTGCCCCATATCCCGAACGGCACAAGAGTGGCTCTGATACCAAATCTGTCACACCCCGCTAAAGCGGAAACACGGAACATGACAGTTCGATAGACATAGCTTTAGGATACAGAAAGAAATACCACCATACATTCAACCATTGTTTACAATATGTTCCAAAAGTTTACAATCCTATTACATCATCAAAAGTTGAAGTACAAAAATCTCTATTATAAAAGTATTGCAGCTCAAATTTCATCATAACTACCAAACTTAATAATTTCAAAATATCAACCATTAATTTCATAAGTTTACCATCAAGCATAACATATTTTCAAATTCATCTATTGACAACAATATTGTCCGCTTTGCCCCTGGATTTAACCAACGTGTAGCGCACGGATTTGTTTCTGGCGACCTGGTGAGAAACTTCCCAGGGGGTCACCCATCCTGGGACTACCCCCACCCAAGCACGCTTAACCTCAGAGTTCCCAGAACCTGACGTGCTTGTGGCCCCAAAACGCGTTGTTGTTAGGAAGGCCAAGATATTACTTATAACACCCAGCATCACTCCTATGCCGTTCGGGATATGGGGCAAACCTAATTAAGGACGATGAGTCCCAAGGGGGGGTGTTTGTAACACCTTAGGCATATCCCATATCGGTCGTGGACAGGAGTGATGCTGGGTGTTATAAGTAATATCTTGGCCTTCCTAACAACAACGCGTTTTGGGGCCACAAGCACGTCAGGTTCTGGGAACTCTGAGGTTAAGCGTGCTTGGGTGGGAGTAGTCCCAGGATGGATGACCCCCTGGGAAGTTTCTCACCAGGTCGCCAGAAACAAATCCGTGCGCTACACGTTGGTTAAATCCAGGGGCAAAGCGGACAATATTGTTGTCGAGGCAGGCGGGATGTTACAAGACAGCCTCAAGTTCACATCTGAAAACTGTTTCTTTAAAAAGGTCAGTCAATTCATTTGATCAGATTCGTACAACTAACATTTTCTATGATCAAAATGTAGATGGATCAGGTGCACATAGAAGAAGAAGAAGATATAATGAAGAGAAACTGGTATGGAAAGTGAAACAAGTGGATGATGATGAGAAGAATGATGAGAAGAAGGAAGAAAATAAAGGAAATAAGAAAAGTAACAAATCATTTGTACATGCATCAACAGCCAAGAAGAACAAAGTTTTGAAAGGTAAACCTGATCTTGCTTATTCGAGAGATCAAATGTTCAGGTTATCTAAGAAAAGGTATTGTTCTTACTGTAATACATATGATTTTGTTCATAAAGCTAGTGATCATTACTGGTATGGTTCTTATTCAGTTACTCCCATTCGAACTGCAACTAACACACATGGTCCCAAATACCAGTGGGTACCAAAACCGAAAGTTGATTTTGTGTTGCAGGCACCTCAAGTCAAGGGGGAGTAAGAGAACCAAGGCTTCTAAGTATATCAGCTTAGAACCCGTACTTTAACGAAGTGTGGCTTCTGAATAGTACAGTTCAGGACCCGTACTTTAATGCTTAAAGAAAGATACCCCCGAGCTGATATGAGGATTGTACTTCGAGAATTCAATGAGGATATCAACCTTTAAGGGGGAGTACATATTTTTTTTTTCTGAAATTTTTGCATCAGATAGATATGACGAACTACATTCCAAAAGGAGTTGTAGATCTCTATCATGTGTTTTATAACTGACATAGTTTAGATGCATAATTTCAGGGGGAGTAAAAGATTATGATTTCTGATTATTTCAGATCAGAACTTGTACTTTAATCGTTTTACTGTTTTATGTCTTTTAATTTTTTGTGAATAAATTTGATTTTGACTAGACTTTGAGACTTATGCAGGATGAGAGAAGCTGAAATGATCATATCTTGATGACTACAGCTTGATTTTCTGAGAATTAAGATTGCGCGAAAAGGTAAATTTCTTATCTTAATCTCAAATGTATCTGAAAGAAGAACAACTTTCAGGTATAGAAAACATGTTCTGAAATGTTCAAACCACTTCCCGATTTTTAAACAGATTTTATAATTTGGAAGTGTGATTTTAAATGTTTTCATTTTATTTTTGAGCTTCATTGATAAATAAACCGTGTGTTTCCAAAGATAAATACTTGCGTATTGTCTTTTCTACATACTTTCAAGTATTCACACACATCGGTTTAATTTTTGATCAAAATGTTCTTACCATGTCTCTAAATTGAAACAATTTTTCGATGGTAAGACACTCCGCTTGTATTCAAAGAATTTTGAGCGATATTTCATTTCGAAACGTTATTTCAAGAATGTCTATATTTTGTTTCGTATAGACAAATATCAATTATTCTTGACCATAAGCTTTGATTGATATATCATTTTATTTCTGATCATTTTCATACAATGTCAGATTTTCAAACAAGTCTTTTGCATTCATGTTCATTCATTCAGTATACTTGTTTGCAAATATTTCAAGGTCTAAAAATGCTCAAATTTTCATGATTATATTTTATGAGCATACATTCGTCTGACATTTGTATATGAGCTTTAACTGTTATAGTTAAATCATCTGAGCAACATTATTCTTTTATAGGAAATATGGGTTCTTTGTGCTAGGAATTAACTGAACTTCTATGAAATCACGTTAACCAGTGATTTCTACCCAAGAAGTTAATCCATAGAGATTGAGTGTGAGGAGTCTAAAAGAAATGAGTGTGGGTTTTGTGTTGAGGGAAAATGGAAATGAGAGTTTGGTTAGAAGTGAGCATTATGATTAAAAAGAAAGAGGGTGTGTGATCAGAGTAAAAGAATATCAGACTCTGCACCAACTACTTTCTGAGTCGGGCAGCCACATTACTAGCGTTTCACAACTCTTTGGTGAACGTTATTGAAACAGGCAACTAGCCCATGCCAACTCTTGCTTAAACCCCACTCATTTTCTTCTCAAAAAGAAAATGTTTCACATTTTCAAGGGGACGCAACATATAATCTATCTGGTTTTCATTTGGAAAATCTGGATATTGAAAAAGAAGGAAGTCTGCCCCACCTTCGCACTTCAATCATGCACATTGAGTCTGTGTTTAATTACTGTTGTCTTAGTGGTTTATACAATGTTGAGCCTTATTAAAAGCAATTATTCGTGCTTAATTTTTTCTACACTTGCACGAACACACAAAGAATTCGTTTCTTTGTCATAACATTCATAGAAATTGCCTTTGTGGTATTTCGATGATTGGATGGAAGCCCTGGGGGAGTGAACATCACAAAAGCTCCTTTATATTGTGTATTCGTTACATACAGTGACTTTGTGTTACTGACAGGCATATTAACTGATTCATCTGTTGATTCAGGAGTTACATGTTCTTATTTTATCTGGATTTGAAAAGATCTAGATGAATATCTGGTTATGGATCACAGAATCAGAGGCTCAGTTGGAAAGATCAGAATGGTCAAATGACATTTCTTGGTGAAAGTTTTGATGATATCGATGTTCTAATCATCAAAAAGGGGGAGAAGTGTTCAAGAAATGTTTGAAAGAGTTTGAATGAAAAAGAATTGTCCGAATGAAGAGTTTGAGTTAAAGCTGGGAGAAAATATTCAAGATTGTTGAAAGATGAAAGTAACAGAATTGTTGAAGATTATTTGCTGAAGCAAAGTGTGCTAAATCTGAAGATATTTTCTTTTCATGTCTGAAAAAGGTTTGTGTACAACCTTGGGGGAGATTGTTATTATTTTTGAAGATCATACGTTGGGAAGATTGTTGAAAGTTTTTGAATACAAAGCTAAAGAAGAATTTCATCGTGTTAAAGAGGAGTTTGTATATCATGTTTGTTTCAAAAGGGGAGATTTCAAGAGAAGATACAGATTGTTCAAAGGGGGAGTTTATTCAATCGAGCTTAATCAAAGAGAAGATCGCATTGCTAAATCTTTTAGTAATGATCTTGATCCAAAGGGGGAGATTGTTAGAGCATAAATATGTTGTATTCAAGATCATCAAGATTGAAGACAAAAGATCAAGAATTCAAAGCTGGAAAAGTCAACTCTCGCTGAAAGTCAAAGTCTTTTGTTAATAAAGTCAAAGTCAATGTAATTGTATTTTGTTTCTTTGTAGTTTGTCAAGGGTATAAATACCTTTGTCATTGCCTTTGTAATCAGCATGTACACGATTAAGAGAGAGAGAGAGAGCTGATTAGAGAAGAGCTAATTAGAATATGTTTCTAGTGAGAGAATTTAGAGAGATAAAGTTGTAAGTTTGTAATCTTGATGATTGAAATCAATGACATGTGATTACGAGATTCATCTTGTTTGTTTGTTACTGAATTAGAACATGAAATAGGGAATAACAATTTCTTTCTCAGATTACAAGTCAAACAATTTTCCACGGGGATCTTTATTAATCAAGCAAAGTACATTTTCGATATTCTTATAAAATTTAAAATGGAAAATTGTACTCCAATTGGAACCCCGATGGCACCTGGAACTAAGATTGGTGCTGATCCTTCTGGAAAAGTTGTCGATGTTAGAACCTACCAAGGTATGATTGGTTCTTTAATGTACTTAACATCTAGTAGGTCAGATATAATGTTTTCTACATGCTTATGTGCAAGATATCAGACTTCACCTAAAGAATCCCATTTGTCTGTAGTCAAGCGTATCTTTAGATATCTGAAGGGCACTGCAGATATTGGTCTGTGGTATCCTAAGGATACAGGTTTCGAGCTCACAGCATATTCAGATGCAGATCATGCAGGTTGTACGCTTGACAGGAAGAGTACTTCGGGACACATAAAATTTCTTGGCGATAAACTGGTGAGTTGGGCTTCAAAGAAACAACTCTGTGTATCTACTTCATCAGCCAAGGCAGAGTACGTAGCTGCGACTAGCTGTTGTTCTCAAGTGTTGTGGATGTGAACGCAACTCCAAGATTATGGCTTCAAATATGACAAAATTCCGATCTACTGCGATTCAAAGAGCGCTATTGCAATATCTGCTAACCCTGTGTAACATACTAAAACCAAGCACAATGACGTGAGATATGATTTTATAAAAGACAATGTTGAAAAAGGTACAATCGAACTTTACTTTGTAAACACAGATTATCAGCTTTGCTGATTTGTTCACCAAACCGCTTGATGAAAAGAGATTTAATTTTCTCATTTCAATACTTGGTATGCTAAATCTCAAGACTTAATCTGTTGTTACCTATTAAAGTTTAGTTTTGTTATTTTTTTTCTTCATTTCTTTATTCTTTATTCTGAAAGATATCTGCACTTAAGTTTGTTCATGATCTCAGGGGGAGTGTGTGAAGATGATATGACAATCTACATTTGAGGGGGAGTTGATATAATTTGCTTATATTCTGTTACTGACAAATTTTTTGATGCATAATTTCAGGGGGAGTTAAGGAGTTAGGAATATGATTTCTGATTACATCTGATCAGAACTCGTTCTTAACATGTTTTATTGCTTTATGTTTTTACTTTTCAATAAAGTTTTGTGAATAAAGCTTTGTACTTTGACAGCTTTTTTGACTGATGCAGATTTTGAGAGGGAGCTTACACGATCATATTTTTTATGATGTTGAGCTGACTTCATGAGATTTAAGATTGAACATAAGGTTTACTTCTAATCTTAATCTCACATGTGTCTGAAAGAAGGTCAACTTTCAGATATGAAAACATGTTCTTAAATGTTCAAACCAGTTCTTATTCTTAAAACGGAATTCATGAATATAGAAGTGTGATTTTTAAATGTTTTCATTATTATGATCTTCAATGTTTAAATAATCCGTGTGTTTCCAAAGATATATACTTGTGTATTATCTTTTCCATATATTGTCAAGTATTCACACACAACGGTTTAGTACTGTTATTGACTAAGTTCTTACCATGTCTCATATTGAAACATATTTTCGATGGTAAGACACACTGCTTGATATTCAATGTTTGTTAAGCGTTGATTTCATTTCAAAACGTTTCTTTCAAGACTTGTCTATATTTGATTCGTATAGACAAATTCCAATTTTTCTTGACCTAAGCTTTAATTGTTAAATCATTCATATTTGATCTTATCATACAATGTCAGATTTTCAAACAAGTTTCTTGTATTCATTTCATTCATTCACTATACTTGTTTTGAAATATCTTCAATGTTTAAAATGCTCAAATATTCATGATTATCTTCATGAGCATACAGACATCTGACATGTATTTTGTGCTTTAACTGAAAAGTTAAACCGTTTAAGCAACATTATTCTTTTAAGAAAACATGGGTTCATTTTGTGAGAACTTAACAGAACTTCTATGGATTCACGATAACCAGTGTTTCCTACCCAAGAAGTTAATCCTTTAGTGATCGAGAGACGAGGAGTCAATATATGAGTGTGGGTGTGATGAGGTAAAATGAAAAGGAGAGTTTGGTTAGAAGCGAGCTTAACGATAAAAAGAAAGAGGGTGAGAGATCAGAGTAAAAGAATACCAAACTATGCACCAACTTTTTCTGAGCCGGACAACCACATTTCTGATTGTTTCACAATTCTTTGGTGAACATCATTGAATCAGGCAACTAGCCCATGCCAACTCTTGATTTAAAACCCTACCATCCACTCATCTTTTTCTTAAAAAGAAGATGTTTCAATATTTTCTAGGGATGCAACACATATACTATCTGGTTTTCATTTGGAAAATTTGGATATTGAAAAAGAAGGAAGTCTGCCCCACATTCGCATTTCGATCATGCACAATTGAGTCTGTGTTATTCTGTTGTTGTCTCAATGGTTTACACAATTTTGAGCCTAATTAACAAAAGCAATCATCATATGCTTAATTCTTTCAAACACAAGCACGTACACACAGGAAATTCGTTTTTCTGTCTAAACGTTCATAGAATAAACTTGTGTTATTCGATGATTGAATGGAAGACCTGGGGGAGTGAACATCAAAAAGCTCCTTTCCAATGTGTATTCGTTACACACAGTGACTTCGTGTTACTGACAGGCATTCAAACTGATTCATTTGTTGATTCAGGTTTTTCACTCATAATTTGTCTGAATTTGAAAAGATTTAGATATATACTTTATGAATTGACGGATGGTCAGAGATTCTTGTGAAAGATCAATGGTCAGATTGATACATGACATTTCTTGTGAAAGTTTTGATGATTTCAGTCTCACAATCATCAAAAAGGGGGAGAGAGATTCAAGAAATGGAGAAGTTATTTTCAAGAAATGAATTTGGGTGAAGCTAAGTTCAAGACATGCAAAGTTTGAAGCAAGCTCATCATAAGTCTGTGTCAAAGAAATGCAATGTTGTGAAAAGATTGTACAAGTTTGTAAGAGCGAGTTCAAAGAATTCTGAAAGAGAGCAGAAATTTACTGAAATTTTCTTTGAAGATAATTTGCTGAAGCAAACCGAGCTGAATCTGAAGATAATTTCTTTCTGAAGTCTGAAAGAGGTTTTTACAACCTTTGGGGAGATTGTTAAAGCTTTTTGCAAGTGTTGTTTAAAGACTTTGGGGAGAATACAAAATTGTTTTTGAAGATAAGAAGAGATTGAATTTGATTATATTCTGACAAAGGGGGAGATTGCTTAAGTGGTTGCATTTCTGAAATTAATTCTATTTGACAGAAATTAAACAAGCGGGAGATTATATTGCAAAATATTTTTGGAGATGATCTTGATCCAAAGGGGGAGATTGTTAGTGCACATATTTGTTGGATACAAGATCATGAAGACTGAAAACTAAAAGTCAAGCCAAGTCAAAGCACATATTAGGATAACGGAATTGCATTGATTGAAACTTATGATGATGACAACGAGGGTTCTTATATAAAATACGTTCACAATCTCACTTGGACAGTGTTGTTCCTAATTTATGATTACGTGAGCATGCTTGGAATTGTTATTATGATGATTAATCCTTGTAGTAGTACGTATTGAACGTTTATCCTCTAAATAATTAACCGGTATAACCTTTTTCATGTGTGAAAGTTCACCATGGTAAACACGATGAGTTGGGTTGGGGCGACCGAGGATGCAAATGAGGCAAGTGTAACTGCCACGAAAACTACAAGACAAGCAAACCCAACGACAAACCGAGTCATTCCACCAGTTCCCCAAATGCTAGAAAGAATCATAGACGAAGTTCCTCAAGTGAACATGGAAACCGAGAATTCGGCTATTCAATAGGTGGGCCCTCAATCGGCCCTATTGGATAGCATAATGCAGATGATGAACTTCGCGATGGACAAGCGGGATGAGAAATTTATGAAGTTGTTGGAACACTGAGCCATGAGTAACCGGAGACATGAAGCTGTAGGGATAGTGCGGTGAATGGATCGGGCGGTGCCGAAAATGCAATTGGAACAGAGGAGCACACAATTAGAACTGAAAAGAAAAAGGAAGGGGGTTGCTCTTTCAAATCCTTTTTTTGCAGTCGACCTCCAGAATTCACCGAAACAACTAGTCCAGTGGCATGCATGAACTGGATACAAGATGTAGAGATGGAATTCGAGTCAAGTGAATGCGGCGACTCGCAGAGGGTCAAGTTTGCATCCCAACTACTAAGAGGGGATGCATTGAGTTGGTGGAACATGACCTGGAAGGCGCTTATACCAGAGGTTTTGGCCAAGATCACTTAGCCAACCTTCAAGAAAAAGATCATGGAGAAATACTGCAATGAGAGGGCGCTTGACAAGATAGAAAAAGAGTTTCGGAACCTGAAAAAGGGTAGTCTGTCGATCGCCGACTATTCCAAACAATTCATGGAGAAGCTTAGTCTGGTTGAGCATTTAGCGACCGATGAAAAGTAAAAAATAAAGGCCTATTTGAGGGATTTGCCGGCGGAGATGAAGACGGGCGTGAGGAATGCCCGGGTGGAAACCTTACAGGAAGTGATAGAGGAATCCCAATTAGTGGAGGACGATATCCTCCAAGAGAAAGAAGAGAAGAGGCAAGGAGAGAAGCGAAAATGGGAAGGGCCAACCGGGCCGGTCCGACCATCCAAACCCTTCAACGGGGGGAGGAACGTAGAGCCACGACGGGAGGCAAGATGGTGCCCCAAGTGTAAGAATAAGCATTTCCGGCCTTGTAATCCAAAACCCTTCTCTAACGCTATGGAATGCTTCAAGTGTGGACGAAAGGACCACATTAGCCGGGATTGCCCCTCTCAGGGAGTTTGTTATGAGTGCCAGGAACCGGGGCACATCAAGAGAGATTGTCCCAAGTTGGCAAGGGGCAACCAAGGTATTTCAAGCGGGGTTAATCCAAATAAAGAAGTCCAAACGAAGGTGCCGAGTCGGACTTTCCAAATGACGGCGGAAGAAGCGAGGGTGACGGCGGATGTCGTGTCGGGTATGTTTCTAGTGAATTCTCTACCTACCCGCATTTTATTTGATTCTGGCACGAATCGATCCTTTGTGTCCACTTCGTTTTGCAAGAGTTTCTCTATTCCTTCTAGTCCGTTATCTGGTGCCTTAGTAGAAGAGGTAGCCAATGGAAAACGCATGTTTGTACGAGAATGCTATGTTGGGTGTACTCTAGAACTAGATGGGAAGTCCTTCGTAATAGATTTGTTACTGGCGGATATCGAGGGGTTTGATGTGATCGTTTGGATGGATTGGCTAGCTAAACACGATGTCGGTATATTTTGTTCCAAGAAGCTAATTCGAGTACCCTTGCCTAAGGGTGGAGAAGTGATAATCTATGGCGAGAAGAGCCGAAAGGTCAGCATGATTATCTTGTCACTCAAAGCATGAAAGAGCCTAGCCAAGGGTTGTGCTTCGTACTTAGCTTACATAATCGATGCAAAATTAGAAAAAAAGGTGGAAGATGTGGACGTGGTGCGCGAATACCCGAAGTCTTCCCGGAAGATCCACCCGGACTACCGCCGAAACGCCAAGTGGAGTTCCATATCGACCTCACTCCGGGTGCCGCACCAATCGCTCATGCTCCTTATCGTCTAGCCCCGACGGAAATGCAGGAGATGATTATGCAACTACAAGAACTTCACGAGAAGGGATGCATAAGACCGAGTTCGTCGCCGTGGGGAGCTCCGGTGTTATTCGTGAAGAAGAAGGACGGGTCGATGCGGATGTGTATCGACTACCGTGAACCCAACAAGGTCACCGTGAAGAACAAGTACCCACTTCCTAGGATCGACGACCTCTTCGATCAGTTACAAGGAGCGGGATGCTTCTCCAAGATTGATTTGCTATTTGGTTACCATTAAGTACGGGTGAAAGAAAGTGATATTCCGAAGACGGCGATTCAGACTAGATACGGTCACTATTAGTTCCTAGTCATGCCATTCGGATTGACTAATGCTCCAGCCGTATTTATGGACTTGATAAACCGAGTATGTCGACCTTTCCTGGACAAAACGGTTATAGTCTTTATCGATGACATTCTGATATACTCATGGGATGAGGTGGAGCATCAACATCATTTATGGGAGGTTTTGGAAATTCTGCGAAGGGAGAGGTTGCTCGAAAAATTTTCAAAGTGCGAATTTTGGCTACAAGAAGTCCAATTCTTGGGTCATGTAGTGTCGAAGGATGGAGTGAAAGTAGATCCGGCAAAGATTGAGGAAATATTGAATTGAGAACCACCGACGTGCCCAACGGAAATAAGAAGTTTCTTAGGTTTGACCGGCTACTACTGGCGATTCATTCAAGACGTCTCGAAGATCGCCTCTCCACTCACGTCATTGACAAGGAAGAATGTCAAGTTCTTATGGGCCGAAGCTCAAGAAAAAGCCTTTCGGACTCTACAAAGGAAGTTATGCGGAACACTAATTTTTTCCTTACCCGAGGGATCCGAAGACTTCGTGGTTTATAGCGATACCTCTAAATTGGATCTTGGGTGCGTTTTGATGCAAAGGGGGAAGGTGATCGCGTATGCATCACAACTCAAGGATCACGAGAAGAATTACCCTACGCACGACTTGGAGCTAGCGACAGTGGTATTTGCCTTGAAGCTATGGCGACATTACCTCTACGGGACGAAGTGTACTGTATTCACCGATCACAAAAGCCTGAAGTACATTTTCCATCAAAAGGATCTCAACATGCGGCAAAAAAGATGGTTGGAACTTTTGAAAGATTATGACTGTGAACTGCTGTACCACCCCGGTAAAGCCAATGTCGTAGCGGATGCCTTGAGTCGGAAGAGCTATATAAGCGAAATCAATGTAACTCTTTCTAGGATTGACGTAACATCAATCCTAGTGGAGGACATCAAGGTGAGCCAAGCCGAAGCACCTCGTGAAGAGAACCTCAAGGCCAAAGTTATGGTGAAGCAACGGGAGCTAATTACAGATAACAGTCGTAGCCTCAAATTATTTCAAGGGAGGATTTGGGTACTGAAGATTGGAGGAAACCGTGAGATGCTCTTGGCGGAAGCTCACAAGTCCAAGTACTCTATACATCCCGGTAGCACCAAGATGTATAGAGATTTGAAGTTGCATTATTGGTGGCCGGTGATGAAGCTCGATGTGGCTAACTATGTGGGAAAGTGTGTCACGTGTCTTCAAGTCAAAGCGGAACATCAAAAGCCTTACGAAAGTTTGCAACCACTAGCCATCCCAGAATGGAAGTGGGAGCATATCACAAAGGACTTCGCCACTGATAGGTGTGTTAATTTATTAACCCTAAAACATCACTTTTTGTGTCATTTAGGAGTCTTTTATGTGCCCAAATTAGGAATTGAGTCTTTATTTATCTTATTTTACACAATTTTAGGATATTCTTAGGTTTTGTTTATTTATTTACGATTTGCTGAATTTTAGTCTAGTTTCTTACGTTTATTTTTATCTTTTTATTTTCAGAATTTTCGAGACTCCGGAGAAGTCATGAAGATTAGAAATTGGACTTAAAAGTGGGTTTGCTCTTGGATTTTGGATAATAGCATTTGGGCTTGAAGACTTGGATTGCTTCTTGACCTTTTGGGCCGTTTGCTTGGGCTCTTTCTCATGGCCGAATTTTTGGAGAAGAAATGGGGCTTGGCCCATGAACATGATACTTGGAAATCAACCTACTTTGGAGACAAAGTGTTATTTTGTTATAAATAGATAGTTTGTGTTAAGTTTTAGTTTTTTCTTTGGATCACCTTTTCAATCAAGTAAACTTATATCTTAGGATCTTTTGATCATCTTTTGAACGAGTATTCTTAGGCAAGTTCGAATCATTGGCATACATTGGTATTCTCTTAAATTTTGTTACTTGTGATCTGATCTTTGCAAGTATTTTGAAGTAATACTGTTAGGTCCCAAGGCTTGAGCTTCCCAGGAGGTCACCCATCCTAGGATTGCTCTCGCCCGAGCACGCTTAACTTGTTAGGATCAAGCGCTTACCACTACACCAAAAGCAATTGCTGATGGTGAAGGCGCAACTTTATTTCCTTAAACCATGGTAGTGCAAAGCCCCGTACTAAGCGACAGGCGGACATGAGGGGCTGCACCACTTTCGTGGAGCCAGCGGGTCGGGCTGTTAGTCCCGTCCAGTTACGTACTCCCGAGTCGAAGGTGAGGGCGCTGGATGCTTGTGGCATTCCCAGCAAATGTTGGGATTTCTCCTCAACAATCCCCCCCCAGCATTTGCACACTAGGAGACTCGAACCCGCGACCTCGCTCTGATACCAATTGTTAGGTCCCAAGGCTTGAGCTTCCCAGGAGGTCACCCATCCTAGGATTGCTCTCGCCCGAGCACGCTTAACTTGCTAGGATCAAGCGCTTACCACTACACCAAAAGCAATTGCTGATGGTGAAGGCGCAACTTTATTTCCTTAAACCATGGTAGCGCAAAGCCCCGTACTAAGCGACAGGCGGACATGAGGGGATGCACCACTTTTGTGGAGCCAGCGGGTCGGGCTGTTAGTCCCGGCCAGTTACGTACTCCCGAGTCGAAGGTGAGGGCGCTGGATGCTTGTGGCATTCCCAGCAAATGTTGGGATTTCTCCTCAACAAATACAAGTAGTTTGGTTTATAATTCCATCTTTTGTTGCAAGTGTTAGTTCTAATAAGCTAAATTTCTTGTTTGTAACAAATCATTTTCAAGTTCCAAATCATCATCTTAAGGCCGTGGCCTTGCTTGTGATCTCCCAACGATTTCTAAAGTGTTCGGTCACCTTTGTTTTGATCAAAAATTGTTTACATAAGAATTGCTACTTGGTTTGTTTTTGCTTTCTCAAACTTTGCTAGTCTTTAAAATCGTGTTTCACTTGAGATTTATTTCTTTTGCAACACGTGGCTAGTGACAATTTGTTGAACGATTACCAAGTATTTTATAAGTATTCAAAGTTCGTTTGCTTTAATTCTTTTGGTCGCTTTTGATTTCTTTTAGAACTAAGCCGACATATTTGGCGTTCTTTTGGATTAATTTCTTTCTGTGCCAAACGGTGATTTTTCTAAGTAGTAAAATTATTGTTTCCAAGTGTTCTAGTTTTCAAAAGAAACTTCCCCGCGCAAGTTACCAAATCTGGCAGCACTCACAACACATTTACTTTCTGCAATTTACTGCTTTATTTACTTTTCCAGTATTTTAATTTCCAGCATTTTATATTTCCTGCAATTTACTTTCCAGTCATTTACATTTTCTGCAATTTAAATTTATGTCTTCATTTCAGTTATTAATTACTTGCGCGACAAGTTTTCTTTTTAAACTTCAGTACTTGCACCTTGTTTTCAAAATTTTAGATTTTAGTATTTGCTTCTCAGTATTTATTTCTTTTGTGAGACACACCAAGTAATGATAGGCTAAAACCTTAGCTTGGGGTGCAAGGCAGAGTTAGGACTGAGACCAATGAAAAAGTAAAAAGGTGTTAAAATATAGTTTAAAGTCTCGTTGAACATATTTCACGTAATTAAAGATTACAGATAATTAATTGATGACTAATTAAATGTATGAAAATGTATAATCCCTAAAAAGATTATATTAAATGTTAATTCTGGGATAAATGAGACTGCTATAATATCTTTTTACCGGATCATTTGTTTTTGTCCTAATGAACCTTTGCACCCTTTGCCTTTTCTCACAACTGAACTTTCCTAGTGTTAACTTAGAGCCGTTAAAAGATTTCTTCAAATTCGGCATCTGAAATTGACTTTTACGAACTGGACTTTTATGATTGAACTTTCACAGTCTTCCCTAAGGATCGATATCTGGTACTTTGTACCATATTACTTGTTAAGAGACGATAGTAGGATAAAGTGTATACTTGCACTAAATTCTATTTTAAGTGAATCTCAAAAAGGATTGCAATATTCTTTTTAACAACAAGTTTTTGGCGCCATTGTCGGGGAGTTCACGCTGAAATATTTTTCAATTTAAGTAAAGTTTTAAAAGTTGATTTTTCTGCGACCTTTTCGAAAACCAGTGTATGCCTAGATTGCCACACGGGGAATTTTTCCAATTAGATCCAGACATAGAAAAAACGTTAAGACAAAGAAGAAGAGCGCAAAGAGCTACTATTGCCATTAAAAAAAGGAGCTACTTTAGCTTTAACCTCTCCAACAATGGCTAAACGTGAAAATGTGTTAGGTGAAGAAGAACAACCTGGTCCTGGCCCTAGGAACAATAATAGAGGTCCTAGGATAATTCCTAGAATTGACATTTTTTAGGAAGAACCTGAACCACAAATAAATCGATTTGAAGAAGAGGAATAAAACATTTTTAAGCTAGCAAATTCTAAAGATGGAGGTATTATGGATTATGTTATCCCTATTTTAAACCAGCTGCATACAAGGATTCTTAAACCAACAATTAATACTGCTCATTTTGAACTTAAGCCTATAATGTTTCAGATGTTGCAAACCAATGGCCAGTTCGCTGGTATGCCATCAGAAGATCCTCATTCTCACTTAAGATCTTTCATGGAAATCACATACTCGTTTCTTATCCCTGGAGTATCTGAGGATGCTCTTAGACTAAAACTTTTTTCATTTTCACTAAGGGATAGAGCCAAGTCCTGGTATAATTCTTTGAAACCAGATTATGTGATCACATGGAACAATATGGCATAATTTTTTTTAAAAAAATATTTTCCACCCACGAGGAATGTTAAATCCAGAAATGAAATCTGTACTTTTAGACAACTCGATGATGAAGCAGTTCCTGCTGCATGGAAAAGGTACAAGGAGCTACTAAGAAAATGCCCTCACCATGACATTCCGTACTGTATATAGCTAGAGACGTTTTACAATGGTTTAAACACCACTGCTAAACAAATGCTCGATGCTATTGCAGGCAGAGCTTTCACTGCTAGTACCTATAATGAAGGCTATGACATACTTGAGAAAATTTATAACAATAACAGACATTGGTCTGATCCACGTGCACTTCCACCTAGGAAAGCAACATGGATACATGATGTAGATGCTTACTCAGCATTGAATCCACAACTCTCTAATATGGCATCTTTAATTAAAAATCTAACTAATCCATCTGTGCAATCTAATGCTACTACACATATCCCTACTGTCAACTCTATGCAATGTACTTGCTGTAGTGATGGACATTATTTTGAACAATGCCCGGGAAATCCTGAGCAAGTTAATTTTGTCAACAAAAGTGGACCTTTCGCACAAAACCAAAATTATGGATGGAGAAATCAATCAAATTTTTCCTGGAATGGTCCCGATCATAACAATCAGTTGCCAAGACTTCAGGGACACCTAAAAGATCCAATCAACATGCTGACTCATCTACTTCTTTGGAAGCAATGATGAAAGGGTTTATAACCCAAACTCAAGCATCAATTAAAAATTTGGAAACACAGATGGGACAAATGGCTTTGGAAATTAGGAAAAGACCAGTAGGCACTCTCCCAAGTGATACTGAGACACCTCAAAGAGTTGGAAAAGAGTAGGTTAAGGTTGTGAACTTAAGAAGTGGAAAGAATTTAGAAAACATCGAAAGAGAACCAGACAAATCAGAACCTAAAAAGAAAAAAATGAGACCAGACTCTACTACTACATTACCTGTGAACCAGTCTAGTAGTACTAGTGAGCCCATTGATAAGCCCATTAGTAGTCCAGACATTCCAAGTAGATCAGATTATCCATCACTATTTCCTGATGATCCCAATCAAGTCCAGAAACCCAAAGAAAGTATTATAAGTGATGTGTCACACTCTATTGGCAGTCCTGCAAAACCTTGTAGAACTGAAACTGAACCTGTTCCACAACCTGTCTAAACATCTACTCAAACACCCATTCCAGCACCTACTCTTCCAAAGACTACACCTTCTACTCCGGTCAATCCTTACATTCCTTACCCCCAAAGGTTAAGGAATCAAAAAGAAGAAATACAATTTAAAAAGTTGTTGATGTTTTTAAGCAATTACACATAAACATACCTTTGGTTGAAGCCATTGAGCAGATGCCAAGTTATGCAAAATTTCTAAAAGACATTTTGAGCAGAAAGAAAAAGTTGACTGAATATGAGACTGTAGCTCTGACGGAAGGATGTAGTGCTTTGTTGTCTAGTAAAATCCCTCATAAGCTGAAAGATCCTGGAAGCTTTACAATCCCTTGTTCCATAGGAGGAAAAGAAATAGGAAAAGCCCTATGTGACTTAGGTTCCAGTATAAACCTTATGCCTCTATCTGTTTTCAACACTCTAGGCATAGGTGAAGATAGGCCCACAACTGTTACTCTTCAATTAGTTGATAAGTCCATAGCCTGCCCAAAAGGTAAGATTGAGGATGTCCTAGTTCAAGTTTATAAGTTTATTTTCCCTGCTAATTTTATCATTTTAGACTTTGAAGCTGACAAAGATGTTCCCATCATTCTAGGCAGACCTTTCCTAGTAATTGGAAGAACCTTGATAGATGTCCAAAAAGGAGAACTAACCATGAGAGTATAAGATCATAAAGTGACTTTTAATGTGTTCAATACCCTTAGGTACCTTGAAGAAAGAGAAGATTGTTATACCTTAAGTTTGATTGGGACTTGGTGACAAAAGAAAAGTTTGAGGGAAATTTTGGGAATAGCTGAATCTGATAGTGATGAGGAAGAAAAAGAATTTGAGGACCTAGAAATACCACAGGAAACTGTTGATTTTGAAATATTAGAAAGTGAGGATAGGAAAACTCTTGTTTCATCCCTAGAAGTTGCACCAGATCTAGAATTAAAACAACTTCCCTCCCATTTGAAATATGCCTTTTTAGGAAAATCAGGGAAGTTGCCGGTCATTATTTTATCATCATTAGAAGCTGAACAAGAAGAAAAGTTGGTTAATATGCTGAAACTTCATACTAAAGCCTTAGGATGAACCATTGCTGACTTGAAAGGCATAAGCCCTACCATTTGTCAACACAAGATCATCTTGGAAGACAAAAATTTCACCTCAGTTGAGCCTCAAAGAAGACTTAATCCTGTAATGAATAAAAAAGGAATTTTGAAATGGCTTGATGCAGGCATAATCTATCCTATTGCAAGTAGTACATGTGTCAGTCCTATTCAATGTGTACCCAAAAAGGGTGGAGTAACAGTGGTAACAAATGAGAAAAATGAACTTATACCTACTAGAATAGTGTCAGGTTGGAGAATATGCATGGACTTTAGAATGCTTAACAAAGCTACTCAAAAAGACCATTTTCCATTACCATTCATTGACTAGATGCTAGACAGATTAGCAGGAAAAGAGTTTTACTGTTTCTTAGATGGTTACTCTTGATACAATCAAATTTCCATTGCACCGGATGACCAAGAAAATATCACTTTCACCTATCCATATGGAACATTTGCCTTTAGAAGAATGCCTTTTCGACTTTGTAATGCCCCTGCCACATTCCAAAAATGTATGATGTCTATTTTCTCTGATATGTTAGAACACTCCATGGAAATTTTCATGGATGATTTTTCAGATTATGGAACATCATATGATCTGTGTTTACAAAACCTTGAAAAAAGTCTTAAAAAATGTGAAGAAATTGACTTGGTTTTAAATTGGGGAAAATGTCATTATATGGTTAAAGAAGGCATTGTGTTAGGACATTTAATTTCCAAAAGAGGCATTGAGGTTGATTAAGCTAAATTAGAAGTAATTGAAAAATTACCAGAACCAACATCTGTTAAAGGGATCATAAGTTTTTTAGGACATGGAGGTTTTTATAGGAGGTTCATAAAAGACTTCAAAATTTTCAAAACCTCTTTGTTCACTACTGCAACACGACGATGCTTTCAATTTTGATGAAAATTGTAAAAAGGCCTTTAAAATTCTGAAAGAAGCATTGGTCACTGCCCCTGTAGTAGTAACACCTGATTGGTCCCAACCATTTGAAATAATATGTGATGCTAGTGACTGGGCAGTAGGAGCTGTTTTAGGGCAGAAAAAGGAAAAGATTTTCCACCCCATTTATTATGCAAGACTCTCAATGAAGCCCAAATCAACTACACCACTATTGAAAATGAATTATTAGCTGTAGTTTTTGCTTTTGAAAAATTCAGATCATACTTTATGGGCTCTAAAGTAAAAGTTCATATTGTTGGGTCATCTAAGATTTAAAGATAACCTCTCCTTAGTCTTTATTGATGTTTGAACTTTGTACTTTGAGTTTTGGTTCTTTGTAATTGCTTAGTTATGTTTAAACAGATCGGTGAGTCGAAGACAAAATGAAGTCAACATGAAGGAAGTCTACAATGCGGATTGAGATGAACTTCAAAGTGAACTAAGCCTGGCCTGCCGATTCCTATTCGGCAGATCATCCTTATGTCGATTCCTATTCGGCATATCATTCACATGCCGATTTCCTATTCGGCATATTCTGTCTTTGTTGCCTAATCACCCTTGTTCGGCAGAGCCATCATATGCCGAACTCCTCATTCGGCATCTCTGCCACTTGTTCGGCAGTTTCCTTTCTTGCAGATTGCTTCTTTATCTGTAAGATCATTTATGTCAAACCCTCATGATTTGACATACTTCCTCATTCCCAAAGATCTTCTGACAATGGGAATGGAAGCTTGCTTCTTTGAGAAGATATACACTTGGTCTAAATGTGATTGAGACGTTTATTTTCTAATAGATCTCAAAAAGATTTTCCCAAGAATATTTTATTTAGATATTGTACTTTCATAGTACAAAAGTTACCTTTTGTATTGTGATAAGTTACATCAAATATCTTATAATTTATTGACAATATCTCAACCACCCATGCCTTTACTGCTCTATGTCCTTTGCACTCATTACATTGGATAGTATATAAAGGATGGAGGTAGCACCTTGCTACTCACGCTTTCAGCTCAAGACTTCTCATTTGCAAGATTTCAAGCAGGTTGATAGTTTTCCTTTTCTCTCTAAGATTTAGTCTTTGTGTTCTTTAAATGTCTTCTTAGTGTTAGATTGTTTTGAGTAGTTCTTAGCTATTCTTTTCCGCAAACAATCTTTATTTCACTATGTGTAATTCTTGATATTTATATCAATAAAAATTAAAATTAAGTAAATTTGTGTGTATTGTATTCAACCCCCCCCCCCTTCTACAATACTTGTTTTACTGTCTTGGGACTAACAAGTGGTATCAGAGCGGTTGGTTTAATCTAATAAACCAGATTCGCAATGGCTTCTCATTCTACAAAACCTTAGTCTTCTTCTCAAAACTCTTTCCATTCTGACAATGGATCTACTGTCAAACCTCCTAAGTTCAATTCGAACAAATTCTCCTTATGGAAAAGTAGGATGATGTTCTTCTTGGAAGGAGCTGACAGTCGTTTTCTAACCATTCTTAGTGAAGGTCCTCTAATACTAAAAGTCTGGGATAAATTTGTCAAAACCCCTAAGGATAAAGAAAAAGAAAAAGACTCTCTTTTTCAAGTTTCCGATGACTCATCAGAGGAGGAAAGAACTTCTGCCACTGGTCGATATGTTCTGAAAAGAACAAAAGAATACACGGATGAAGATAAACGCACTATTGGACTCGACTCCAAAGTACGAGCCATTATAGCTCAATCTCTTCCAGATGAAGTGTATCAATCTCTTGTCAGTCTTAAAACTGCAAAAGAAATGTGGTCAACCCTATGTGTTTTGTATGAAGGTACAAATGAAGTAAAGAAATCTAAGAAAATCTCTCTTGTTCGTAGATACGAATTCTTTTCTCATGAAAAGGGAGAATCTCTTCCCTCCTACTACAACCATTTTAATAGTCTCTTAAACGAGTTAAAACTTGTTGGAAAACTTTATGACAACGAGGAAGTCGTATGCAAATTTATGGATGGTCTTCCAAATTTCTGGAATAACCTTTCCACTTGCATTAAGACATCCAAGGACTTGGAAAGTCTTCCTCTCACTTCTCTCTATGGTATGTTCCATAATCACGAACAAACCAATCTTCAAAGGAAGACCTTTTTCAAAGAGATAAGAGCCCCCTCTATGGCTCTTATCAATGATGGCTCCAAGAAATCTATGTGTGTTCCTCGTATAACCTATCCTTCTGAAGATTCAGATAGAGAAAGTCTTGAAAATCTAAATCATTCCTCGGAGGCTTATCTTAGTGAAGCTGATGATGAAGGAGAAGATCCCTCTGTAGATCATTTGACGGAGGAGATGGGTATTGTTAGCGCACAGATCTATTGGATTCAAGATCATCCAATCTGAAGATCCAATCTGAAGCTAAAGCTGGAAAGTCAACTCTAAATATTAGTCTAAAAGTCGTTTGTAATAAAATGTCAAAGTTTAGTTTTTAGTATTTTATATTATATCCTAAATATCTATTTATTAGATATTAGTTTAGATAATATAATATCTTTGTTTAGATATTATGTATGTTAGTGTGTTAGAGAAGTTAGAGATCAGAACACATACAACACACACATACACGGTGTTTACTGTTCATAAGAGAGAAAAACATCGAGAGTTTCAAGAGATCAAATCCTGTAATCTTTGTTATTAATCAAACAGGTTGGTAAATCATTTGTGTCGTTGTTTTGATAAGAACTTGATAATATTGTGGACCGACAATTGGTATCAGAGCTTAAAATAGATTCAGATCAAGTTTTTATAAGAACGACTATGTGTTCTTCATTTCAAAATCGATTTCGAGTTTAAGTGTGTTTTTGGGTTTGAAATCGATCAGGTTGTGATCGAATAGAGTGCTAGATCGAGTTGTTATACTTTAATTTCAGTATATCACTAATATCGATTCCCATTTTGTGATTTTTGGAGTCAACTGTTCACGACTTCAAACTGCATTGTTCCATCGATTTGAACTTCAAAAAGTGTTTGTTTTAGAGATCAAGTGATTACAATCTATTCTAGAAGTGTTAGTAGTATATTTGTCGAATTTTGGTACTGCTAATCGCCATAAAACAGGTTTATTTGAGCAAACAAAGTCGAAATTTCGAAGAACAGGGAAGAACTCGCGAGAAACGAGTTTTGCGCCAACATCTTCAAGAACTGACAAATTGACTTTTGCGCCATCAACGTCTCGCGCAAAAGTCCTTTCGCGCGACCAACTACTAACACAAAACTTGTTTTGCGCCATCAACACTTCGCGCAAAACTCAAATTCGCGCGACCTTCGACTCGCGCAAACCTCAGCTTGCGCCACCGTTGTCTCGCGCAAATATTTCGCGCAAATCTCAGATCACAAGTTCGCGAAGTCACTTTTGCGCCAACACCTCATAACGCAAAGTTGATTTTTACGCCAACTCCTTGTAGCACAAACCATATTTTGCGCCACTCAAACCTTGCGCAAACCTCTTTTGCGCCAGCCACCTTTAGCGCAAAGTGTGCCTTTTGCGCCAATACCAGACTTAGTCTTTTTCAATCAGAATGACTTCAAAAGAAGCTCTAGCAATCGGAACTGACACAAAGCCACCAGTACTCTTCAGGGGAGAGTATGAGCAGTGGAAAGATCGTTTCATGGACTTCATTGAAAGACATGATTTGGGTATTTTAATCAGAAAATCCTTAGAAGGAGTTATGGCACCTGTTTGGAGGACTCCTCCAGAGGGAACTGATGAGCAACCATATCAACTTAAGTTTGAAGATCTAGATGGTGAAAACCTAAAAAGAGCAAAAGCTGATAGATTAGCAAAGTCTTACATTCTTCAAGGCATTCCAAATGAAATTAATGTGAAGATAGACAGCTACAAGGCCTCTGGCAAAGAGATGTGGGACCAGCTAGAGAAAATGATGCTAGGTTCAAAGGTTGGGAACCAGCTCAAGATATCCAACTGCCTAAACAACTATGAAGAATTCAAAGGCAGGATTGGAGAGTCTCTAGCAGAAACATACGACAGATTCGTGACCTTGCTAAATGAGTTAAGCAAGAACAAGGTCAAGAAATCACAAATAGAGTTGAATGTCAAATTTCTCAGCATCCTTCAGCCTGAATGGAAAAGATTTACAAGGTAGATGAAGCAAATCAAAGATCTAAACGATATTCCACTTCACGAGGTCTATGAAACCCTCAAGTAGAATGAGGAAGAGGTGGATGAGATCATGGATAACAAGATGGTCTGAGAAGACAATTGATGATTCAGTTGCTCTTGTTGTGAAGCAGAAGAAAAAGAAGATGATTGTGTCTGAATCAGATGATGTTGAAGCGAACTCTGACTCTGACGACTGTGAACAACTAAACAAGGCTATGCTTATGTTGACTAAGGCTTTTCAAAAGAAGTTCTATACAAAGTCGAGCTCAAACAGTCAGAGGTATATATCTGGTCCGGGCAACTATATTCACAAGGAGAGATTTGAAGGGAAGAGGTTAGAGGAGAGGAAGCCAGAAGAGAGAAGGTATAAAGCAGAAGAGATCAAACATCCAGAACCGCCAACGTGCTACAACTATGGTAGACCTAGACATTTTGCAAAAGCCTGCCGAAGACCAAAAGTCCGCAACTATGACTACTACAAGAACAAAATGCTTCTAGCCAAGCAACAGGAAGCTAGAAAAGCATTGATGGCAGAAGATGAGTTATGGCTTGATCAATCAGATGAAGAAGATGAGAATGAAGAGAAGGATGAGAAAGCACACCTATGCTTCATGGGAAAGCTGGAGATAGAAGGTGAAGCAGATTCCGATGAAGATGATAACGAAGAGGTATGTGATTTAGATAAGTCAGATTTCTTAAATCAAATGCATGCCATGATGTTAAAACTCCAAGAATTAGAGTCGAAACTTAAGCTTGAAAAAGGTGTTAATCATGATCAAAACCAGTCAATACAGAAACTTAGCAATGACCTTGCTGAGAAGAAAGTATTGGTTGAGACTTTACATAAAGACATTGACACCAGCGCAAAAGAAAATACCATAATTCTTAAACAGATTGCAGAAACTAATTCTAAATTGAGAAAGAGTGAGTTTGATTTCAAAGAGCTTACGAAATTGCATTCTTCAACTTCCGAAGAAAACAAATCTTTACTTGCAAAATTAAATGCTTTGGAAAAGAAGTTATACTCATTGGGTCAAACTGAACAAACCATTCATCTAAACAAACCCAAAGAGAATAAAGAAAGTTGGGGACTTGGTTATGAGAACCCTCACTACCTTAAAAAGGGTATATCTGAAGTGCCTGCACTTTATGATTTTACATTCTTAAGGCTTTCTCACCGATTCCCTAAACTTAAAGTTTTTTGTACTGGACTATCTAAAGAGGATGAAGCCAAGGAAACTGAAAAACGAAAGAAATCATCTAAAGTTCACCTTCCATTTTATTATGCGAAGCTGAATAATAGTTATGATGATGATCATAAATATCAATCAAAATCTCTTTCAAATGACTTCTTTCAGAGTTATTCTGTAAAAGAAATGGAGGCGAAGCCTATTAAAGGTAACCTATACGTCCCTCCTCTCATTTTGGAAAGTAAAATTTCTGAACTTGAGACATCTTTAGCAGATGAAAGACTCTTGATTGAGACTGAACAAAAAAGTTTTTTCAACTGTGCTTAAGAGTACTGTTCTTTATAAATCAACAAAGTCTTCAAAATCTGATGACATGTTTGGTTCAACTGATGGAGGGTATGATTTTCTAAACTCTGATGGTGTTTTAGATGATTGTTTTGATCAATTTGATTTTAATGCCAAACTTCCTAACCATTCATCTTTTATCGTGAAATCCATTGGATTATCCAATAAGTTTGTGAAAAGAAAATCATCAATGAAAGTTGATGAAACAGTTTTTGTGAAAACTAAGAATGCTAAATGTAAGAAGAAATCTTAGCATTCACAGAAACCGATCACTACTGGTAAGCCAAAAAAGAAGCATTCGTTTGAAACTCACAATTCTAACTCAATAGTTTCAAATGTTTCAGATCCGAGCAAGAAAAGGATAGGAGTTAAATCTCAATGGCAACCAAAACAGGAGATTGACAAGACTGATAAATCTTTTTGTAGTGTTAATTGTAATAAGACTACGCCTAGTAAAGATGTTTTGATTGTTGATGTTGCTATTTTGAAACCAAAACTTGTCGTTTCTCGCAAGAAATACTCTATGAAGCAATTATTCCAGTTATCTTTATCTGCTAGAAAGTCTTCATATTATGATAAACATGTTTCTACTTCTTGTCAAGATTCTGATGTTTCGTTTGGCACATATCATGTTCACTCTTATAATTCAAATTCTTCATTTGATTCTCAAAAGCAAAGAGGACCCAATTTCAAATAGGTACCAAAATCATGTACTAACACTATAGGACCCATTTACAAGTGGGTACCTAAATCTCTTGTTTCGTAATTTCTCTTGTGCAGACCCGTCATATGTGGTACTTGGATAGCGGGTGTTCCAAGCATATGACAGGGCAGAAAGGTATGTTGACCAACTTTACAGAAGAAGTATTGCGGAACAGTTCGATTTGGTAATGACCAGTTTTCACCAATTCTGGGTTATGGTGATAAGGTACATGACAAAGTCACGATCAAGAAGGTGAGCTATGTTGAAGGCTTAAGCCACAACCTGTTCAGTATAGGCCAGTTCTGTGACAAAGGCCTAGAGGTCAATTTCAAGGCCAATAAGTGTTATGTTCGCACTGAAGAAGGCAATGAACTCTTGGTCGGCACTCGAAAGTCCGACCTCTATACAATTAATTTGTCAAACGTCCATACTGACAAGCAGGTATGTCTAATCTCTAAAGCCTCAATGCAGCAAAGCTGGATATGGCATCGACGGCTCTCTCACCTCAACTTTAGGTACATAAACAAGCTGGTTAGTGGAAAGCTAGTTAAAGGACTTCCAGAGCTGAAGTATGAAAAAGAACACCTTTATGCAGCATGTAAAAAGGGAAAGATGAATAGAGCTCCACATAAACCAAAGCCTGAACCGAGTACAAGCTCTCCGTTAGAGTTGTTGTATATGGACTTATGCGGTCCGATGCGAACACAAAGCTTAGGCCGAAAGAAGTACATACTAGTTATCATGGACGATTACTCGCGATACACTTGGGTCAAATTTCTACGTTCAAAAGATGAGATACCTGATGTTCTCATTACATTCCTGAAGACGACCCAGGTAAATCTGCAGAAACCGGTCAAGCTTCTAAGAACAGACAACGGTACAGAGTTCAAGAACAAAATAGTTCAAGAATATCTCGAATCAGTCGGGATATCACATCAATAATCTGCTGCTCGTACGCCTCAACAGAATGGAGTGGTCGAAAGAAGAAATTGTACGCTAGTCGAGGCTGCTTGTACTATGCTAAGTCAATCTGACTTACCTCTATCTCTGTGGGCTGAAGCTGTATCGACTGCGTGCTACACTCAGAATCGATTCATGATACACCACAGATTCAAGAAGACTCCTTATGCGTTAATCAACAACCGAACACCGACAATCAAATATTTCCATATATTTGGGTGTAAGTGTTATATTCTAAACGATAGAGAGAGTCTGAACAAGTTCAGTGCCAAGGCGGACAAAGGCATCTTCATTGGTTATTCATCTACATCTACTGCATATCGTGTATACTTGAAGAAGTCAAATAATGTTGTTGAAAGCGTCAACGTTACATTTGATGAAATTATGGCTTTTGAACAACACAGTTCAGAACCCGTGATAACCGGAGTACTAGCTTCTGGGCAAATCAGTCCAGAACCTACGTCTCAAGCGATCAACTCAGATGAAGCATCAACGTCTACTAATCATTTATCTGATTTAGATTTATTATTTGAACTGTTTTATGATGAATTTCTTGGATCTAATGTGAAGAAATCTGTTGTGGTTGACAGGATGGAAGACTCAATGACTACTCATCCAACCACTTTAGATATCTCTACTGAATCCAACTCCTCGATTCAGCAAGAAATTCCAGTTCAAATGCCGACTCCAACAGTTGAAGTTGTGACAGATAATGAAGAGACAGAAGTTGTTGTATTCGTAGGATGTTCTGTACAGACGGACCAAGTTGTACCTGCTGAGCCTTCTGCACCTACTACTTCAACTGCAACCATCATTCCTCCTGAACAACCTGAAGAAGGTACCAGTGGATTCTTAGATGATAATATTGATATATATTCATATAATCCACTCCCTCATGAACATAAATGGACCAAAGCGTACACGATAAGCCAGATCATTGGCGATCCAACCAAACCGGTGCAAACTAGGTCAGTTTCAATGAATATGTGTATGCATGAATCCTTTCTGAGAAATATCGAGCCATCTCGTGTATCCGAGGCTCTTGACGATTAAGACTGGGTGACTGCAATGCAAGAAGAGCTGAATCAGTTCGATGCACTTAAAGTCTGGAGACTCGTACCCAAACCTCAAGGTAAAACCATTATAGGTACGAAATGGGTTTTCAAAATCAAGAAAGATGAAGATGGTACCGTTATCAGAAACAAATCAAGACTTGTTGCCAAAGGATACAGGCAAGAGGAAGGAATAGACTATGACGAGACTTATGCTCCTGTGGCGCGTTTAGAGGCAATTCGAATGTTTTTGGCCTATGCAGCTCACAAGAACTTTACTGTCCTTCAAATGGACGTGAAGACCGCCTTTCTGAATGACATTCTAAAGGAAGAGGTCTACGTCTCACAGCCAGAAGACTTTGTCAATCAAGAGAAACTGAATCATGTCTACATTCTCGACAAAGCACTCTATGGACTGAAACAAGCTATTCGCGCCTGGTATGATGTCATATCTCAATTTTTAGTCAAGTCTGGTTTTACAAAAGGTACGGTAGATACCACTTTGTTTATTAAAAAAGAGAAAGCCGATATCATTCTTATTCAAATCTATGTTGATGATATTATTTTTGGCTCTACAAATCCTAAGTACTGTAAGAATTATTCAATCCTTATGGTGTCAAGATTTCAGATGAATATGATGGGAGAGATGAATTTCTTTCTCGGATTACAAGTCAAACAATTTTCATCGGGGATTTTTATCAATCAATCAAAATACATTCTTGATATTCTTCGAAAGTTCAAAATGGAAAATTCTAAACCGATTGGTACCCCAATGGCACCAGGTACTAAGATTGGCACCGATCCTCCTGGAAAGGCTGTTGATGTTAGGACTTACAGAGGGATGATAGGTTCTTTGATGTATCTTACTTCTAGTAGGCAAGATATAATGTTCTCTACATGCTTATGTTCTAGATATCAGGCCAATCCCAAAGAATCCCATTTGTCTGCAGTTAAGCGCATTTTTAGGTATCTGAAGGGGACTGCAGATCTTGGTCTGTGGTATCCTAAAGATACTAGCTTTGAACTAACAACATATACAGATGCAGATCATGTTGGTTTTATGCTAGACAGGAAGAGCACGTCAGGCCATATACAGTTCCTCGGTGATAAACTCGTAAGTTGGGCATCGAAGAAGCAACTTTGTGTATCAACTTCAACGGCCGAAGCAGAATATGTAGCTGCTGCTAGCTGCTGTTCTCAGGTCTTATGGATGAGAACACAACTGCGTGACTACGGTTTTCACTTCAACAAAATTCCGATCTACTGTGACTCAAAGAGCGCCATCGCGATAACAGTGAATCCTGTTCAGCACACCAAGACCAAACACATAGATGTCAGGTATCATTTTATCAAAGATAATGTCGAAAAATGAACAATTGAACTTTTCTTTGTAAAAACTGATTATCAACTTGCAGATTTGTTTACCAAACCCTTAGACGAAAAGAGGTTCAACTTTCGTGTCTCTAAGCTTGGTATGCTAAATCTTAAGACATAATCAGTAGTTACCTATCAAAGTTTTCTAATTGTATACTTTTTTATCATTTCTTAATTCTTATTTCTGTATGATATCTGCACTTCAAATATTCTATTCATGATCCAAGGGGTAGCATGAGAAGAAATAAAGATTATGAAGGAAGTCTACAATGCGGATTGAGATGGACTTCAAAAGTGAACTAAGCCTTGTCTGCCGATTCCTATTCGGCAGATCATACCCTTGCCGATTTCTAATCGGCAATTCTTACCCTTGCCGATTTGTTGTTCGACATATCTTTTCTTTTGGTGCCGAACTTCCTATGTTCGGCAAATACCTCTGTTACTGAATTCCTTTTTCGGTAGTCATTCTCTTACAGATTGCTTCGTTATTTTATAAAAGCATTTATGTCAAACCCTCATGATTTGACATACTTCCTCATTCCCAATGATCTTCTGACAATGGGAATGGAAGCTTATTTCTTCCTTGAGAAGATATACAATTAGTCTTAACTTGATTGAGACGTATATTTTCTATTTGATCTCAAAGAGATTGTCCCTTGAATATTTTATAATTGATATTGTACTTTCATAGCACAAAATTTACCTTTTGTGTTATGACATGTCACATCAAATATCTTATAATTTATTGACAATATCTCAACCACTCTTGCCTTTACTCCTACTTGTCCTTTGCACTCATTACATTGGATAGTATATAAAGGATGAAAGTAGCACCTTGCTATTTACGCTTTCAGCTCAAGTTTTGGTATTCACAAGATTTCAAGCAGGTTGATAGTTTTCTCTTATCTCTCTAAGGTTTAAGTCTTTGTGTTCTTAATATCTTCTAAGTGTTAGATTGTTTAGAGTAATACTTAACTATTCTTATTCCACAATAAACTTTATTTCTCTTTGTGTAATTCTTGATATTCATTATCAATAAAAGAATTAAACTTAAGTAATTTTGTGTTATTGTATTCAACCCCCCCCCCTTCTACAATACTTGTTTACTTCTTTGGGACTAACACACTATTACTTGTTAAGAGACGATAGTAGGATAAAGTGTATACTTGCACTAAATTCTATTTTAAGTGAATCTCAAAAAGGATTGCAATATTCTTTTCAACAACAGTCACTAAGCTACCAAAGACCTTGAGAGGACACGACACAATTTGGGTGGTGGTGGATCGACTCATGAAGAGCGCGCACTTTCTAGCGATGCGAGAGACGTTATCGATGGACAAGTTAGCCAAGCTCTACATCGATTAAGTAGTGGAACGTCATGGTGTTCCACTATCCATAGTTTCATATCGGTATAGTCGGTTCACTTCCAAATTTTGGGATGGTTTGCAAAAGGAATTAGGCACGAAGGTCAAGTTGAGCACGGTTTACCATCCTCAAACCGACGGGAAAAGTAAAAGGACCATTCAAATTCTAGAGGACATGCTTCGTTCATGTGTCATAGACTTCGGAGGCAATTGGGATTCACACTTGCCATTAGTGGAATTCGCGTACAATAATAGTTCTCACTCAAGCATCGGGATGGCACCGTTCAAAGCGCTTTATGGACGGAAAATGTAGAACGCCGGTGTGTTGGCTCGAGGCGGGAGAAAATCAATTTGTGGGGCCAGAAATTGTACAAGAGACGACGGATAAGGTGAAATAGATTCGAGAGCATTTGAAGGCGACCCAAGATCGACCAAAGAGCTACGCGGACAAAAAGCAAAGACCAGTCGAATTCCAAGTAGGTGAGTGAGTCATGTTGAAAGTATCGTCGTGGAAGGGAATTATTCATTTTGGGAAGCGCGGGAAGCTTAGTCCCCATTTCCTTGGACCCTTTACGATATTAGAGAAGATTGGACTTCAAGCCTACAGATTGGACTTGCCACCGGAAATGGACGGGATTCACCCAACATTTCACGTATGCTACCTTCACAAGTGCTTGACTGAAGAAGAAAGCATTATACCATTGACAGAAATCCGGGTAGACAATGGCAAGCGGTGCGTTGAGGAGCCGGAAGCCATTTTGGAGTCGAAGATGAAGCAATTGCGACATAAGGAAGTAACAATGGTAAAGGTTCAATGGAAACACCACCGGGGTACAAATGTGACGTAGGAGTCGGAAGAGGACATGAAGAGGAGATACCCCCATTTATTTTGAATAGTCGTGATTTCAGGGACGAAATCCTTACTAGGTGGGGAGGATTGTAACATCTTAATTTCTGGTTGAATTGGAGAAAACAGTGAAAACAGTGCCTCGAGCGGGTGGAGCCGCGCCGTGAACCGCGTGAGGCTCTGTTCGTCTAAAAATCCAGAGACTGGCGCGGATGACCACGCAGGTCAAACCGCGCCAAGAACCGCGTGCGCGCCCTGACGAATTAAAAGGGGATTTCAGCCTCATTTTCATTTACTTCCCCCATCTACTTTCTCTCTAAACTCTCTCCTCACTTATTGCTCCTCAAAATCGATTTAAAAAGGCATCCCAACCATCATCCACTACATTTTTTCAAGAATCAAGCTTCCTCAATCAAAGATTTCAACCAAGGATCTCAAGTCTCAAGATCATCTTCTTCCACCATTCTTACTTCTAGGGTTTCTTGCAAGTTTGTAGGGTTTTTCTATAAAACCTAGATAGTGAGATTCTATCAACCATTTTCAAATGAGATATACATCTTAACATGCTACTTTCTCTTATTTTATGTTTATGTATTAACCTTGACACCTGATAAATTTGACTAAATCCTACTTTTGGGATTTATGGGAGTTTGGGTTAATATTCTTGATGTGGGTTTTGATGAAGTTATTATGGGCTATGTTTTGGTCATGAATGTGTGTTACCATGGGATGGAAGGATATTATTGGTGAACTTGCATAATTTAGGGTTTTGGACCTAAAATGGGATTGAACTATGTGAGGTCTTATACATGTATCTTGCTGATATGGAATATGTATAGAGATAGATATTGTATATATATTGGATGAACCATGAGTAAGAACTAGGAGGATGTAGTCTTAGGGTGCCACCATGATGGTATGCACCTAGACCTCCGTCATTTGAAGTAATGCCTGGGAGGTAGTCTTTAGATGCATCGGGCCTTCGGGATGTTGCTCATGAGAGTGAACATCAAGGTACATTGACTTGCGGTGAAACTCATTAGTGTGATGGGTCTCCCCCATTGATTCCTGTACGGCTATTATGTTTATAACTGTTTAATTGATCGTATTATTATTGTTGAACTCACTAGGCTTGTTTGGCCTATCACTTGATTGCCTTGATGTGTATCTCAGGTTCTAGAAGCGCGGCCGCCAAGGAGGTTTAGTTGATCTTAGATACGAGCTTGGGAATATTTTGGGACGCCAATTATAGAAGACACATTTTGGAGTTTGGATAACAACTTGAGTTAATCTTTTTCATAGATAGGATTTAGATTAGAGGGTTGTTTTTCCCTCATTGCTTATTCATTACAAACTTGTAATTAACAGGCGTTTATTGTTTCCCCTTTTGGGACGAGCATTAATTTAAATACCAAATTTCCCTTTCCGGAAATTTTTGTTATCCCAATTTTTGGGGTGTTACAAGTTGGTATTAGAGCTCTAGTTTAAGTGAATTAGGTGTCCTTTCTAGTATACCTAGACTTAAGTTGGTTGTGCTTATAACATCACTGTCCATACGGGTAGAACATTCATAGATGGGAAGAGTATTAGGATTACGGAATTGCATTTATTGAAACTTATGATGATGACAACGAGGGTTCTTATGTAAAATACGTTCACAATCTCACTTGGCCAGTGTTGTTCTGAATTTATGATTATGTGAGCATGCTTGGAATTGTTATTATGATGATTAATCCTTGTAGTAGTACGTATTGAACCGTTTATATTCTAAAGAATTAACCTGTATAACCTTTGTCATGTGTGACAGTTCACCATGGTAAACACGAGGAGTCGGGTTGGGGCGACTGAGGATGCAAATGAGGCAAGTGTAACCGCCCCGAAAACTACAAGACAAGCAAACCCAACGACAAACCGAGTCATTCCACCAGTTCTCCAAATGCTAGAAGCGATCGTAGACGAAGTTCCTCAAGTGAACATGGAAACCGAGAATCCGGCTATTCAAGAGGTGGGCCCTCAATCGGCCCTATTGGCTAGCATAATGCAGATGATGAACTCCACGATGGACAAGCGGGATGAGAAATTTATGAATTTGTTGGAAGACCGAGACACGAGTAACCGGAGACATGAAGTTGTGGGGGATAATGTGGTGAATGGATCGGGCGGTGCCGAAAATGCAATTGGAACAGAGGAGCACGCAATTAGAACCGAAATGAAGAAGGAAGGGGGTTGCTCTTTCAAATCCTTTTTATGCAGTCGACCTCCGGAATTCACCGGAACAACTAGTCCAGTGGCGTGCATGAACTGGATACAAGTGAATACAACGACTCACAGAGAGTCAAGTTTGCATCCCAACTACTAAGAGGGGATGAATTGAGTTGGTGGAACGTGACCCGGAAGGCGCTTACACCAGAGGTTTTGGCCAAGCTCACTTGGCCAACCTTCAAGAAAAAGATCATGGAGAAATACTGCAACGAGAGGGCGCTTGACAAGATAGAAGAAGAGTTTCGGAACCTGAAAAAGGGTAGTTTGTCGATCGCCAACTATTCCAAACAATTCATGGATAAGCTTAGTCTAGTTGAGCATTTAGCGACCGATGAAAAGTAAAAAATAAAGGCCTATTTGAGGGGTTTGCCGGCAAAGATGAAGACGGGCATGAGGAAGGCCCGGGTGGACACCATACAGGAAGTCATAGAGGAATCCCAATTTGTAGAGGACGATATCCCCCAAGAGAAAGAAGAGAAGAGTCAAGGAGAGAAGCGAAAATGGGAAGGGCCAATCGAGCCGCTCCGACCATCCAAACCCTTCAACGAGGGGACGAACGTAGAGCCACGATAGGAGGTGAGATGGTGCCCCAAGTGTAAGAGTAAGCATTTTGGGCCTTGTAATCCAAAACCCTTCTCTAACGCTATGGAATGCTTCAAGTGTGGGCGAAAGGACCACATGAGCCGGGATTGCCCCTCTCGGGGTGTTTGTTATGAGTGTTGGGAACCGAGGCACATCAAGAGAGATTGTCCCAAGTTGGCAAGGGGCAACCAAAGGGGTTTCAAACGGGGTTATGCCAAAGAAAGAAGTCCAACCGAAGGCGCCAAGCCGGGCTTTCCAAATGACGGCGGAAGAAGGGAGGGTGACGGTGGATGTCGTGTCGGGTACGTTTCTAGTGAACTCTCTACCTACCTGCTTTTTATTTGATTCTGGCATGAATGGATCCTTTGTGTCCACTTAGTTTTGCAAGAGTTTCTCTATTCCTGCTAGTTCGTTATGTAATGCCTTAGTAGTAGAGGTAGCCAATGGGGAACGCATGTTAGTACGAGAATGTTATGTTGAGTGTACTCTAGAACTAGATGGGGAGTCCTTCGTAATAGATTTATTATCGGCGGATATCGGGGGGTTTTATGTGATCGTTGGGATGGATTGGCTAGCTAAACACGATGCCGGCATTTTTTGTTCCAAGAAGCTAATTCGAGTACCCTTGCCTAAGGGTGGAGAAATGATAATCTACGACGAGAAGAGCCGAAAGGTCAGCATGATTATCTCGTCACTCAAAGCACGAAAGATCCTAGCCAAGGGTTGTGCTTTGTACTTAGCTTACGTAATCGACGCAAAATTAGAAAAGAAGAAGGTGGAAGATGTGGACGTGGTGTGCGAATACCCGGATGTCTTCTCGGAAGATCTACCCGGAATACCGCCAGAACGCCAACTGGAGTTCCATATCGACCTCACTCTGGGTGCTGCACCAATCGCTCGTGCTCCTTATCATCTAGCCCCGACGTAAATGCAGGAGATGATGATGCAACTACAAGAACTTCTCGAGAAGGGATTCGTAAGACCGAGTTCGTCGTCGTGGGGAGCAACGATGTTATTCGTGAAAAATAAGGACGGGTCGATGCGGATGTGTATCGACTACCGTGAACTCAACAAGATCACCGTGAAGAATAAGTACCCACTTCCTAGGATCGACGACCTCTTCGATCAGTTACAAGGAGCGGGATGCTTCTCCAAGATTGATTTGTGATTTGGTTACCATCAAGTACGGGTGAAAGAAAGTGATATTCTAAAGACGGCGTTTCGGACTAGATACTGTCACTATGAGTTCCTAGTCATGCCATTCGGATTGACTAATGCTCCGGCCGTAATTATGGACTTGATGAACCGAGTATGTCGACCTTACCTGGACAAATCGGTTATAGTCTTTATCGATGACATTATGATATACTCGCGGGATGAGATGGAGCATCGGCAACATTTGCGGGAGGTTTTGGAAATTCTGCGAAGGGAGAGGTTGTTCGCAAAATTTTCAAAGTGCGAATTTTGGCTACAAGAAGTCCAATTCTTGGGTCATGTGGTGTCGAAAGATGGAGTGAAAGTAGATCCGGTAAAGATTGAGGCAATGATGAATTGGGAACCACCGACGAGCCCAACGGAAATAAGAAGTTGCTTGGGTTTGGCCAGCTACTACCGACGATTCATTCAAGACTTCTCGAAGATCGCCTCTCCACTCAAGTCATTGACAAGGAAGAATGTCAAGTTCTTGTGGGCCGAAGCTCAAGAAAAAGCCTTTCGGACTCTAAAAGGAAGTTATGCGAAGCACCAATTTTATCCTTACCCAAGGGATCCGAAGACTTCGTGGTTTATAGCGACACCTCTAAATTGGGTCTTGGGTGCGTTTTGATGCAAATGGGTTAGGTGATCGCATATGCATCGCGGCAACTCAAGGATCATGAGAAGAATTACCCTACGCATGACTTGGAGCTAGCGGCAGTGGTATTTGCCTTGAAGCTATGGCGAAATTACCTCTACAGGATGAAGTGTACTTTATTCACAGATCACAAAAGCCTGAAGTACATTTTCAATCAAAAGGATCTCAACATACGGCAAAGAAAATGGTTGGAACTTTTGAAAGGTTATGACTGTGAACTGTTGTACCACCCCGGTAAAGCCAATGTGGTAGCGGATGCCTTGAGTCGGAAAAGCTATAGAAGCGAAATCAATGTAACTCTTTCTAGGATAGATGTGACATCAAGCCTAGTGTAGGACATCAAGGAGAGCTAAGCCGAAGCACTTCGTGAAGAGAACCTCAAGGCCGAAGTTATGGTGAAGCAACGGGATCTACTTACAGAAGACAGTCGTGGCCTCAAATTATTTCAAGGGAGGATTTGGGTACCGAAGATTGAAGGAAACGTGAGCTGCTCTTGGTGGAAGCTCACAAGTCCAAGTACTCTATACATCCCGATAGCACCAAGATGTATAGAGATTTGAAGTTGCATTATTGGTGGCCAGTGATGAAGCTTGATGTGACTAACTATGTGGGAAAGTGCGTCACGTGTCTTCAAGTCAAATCGGAACATCAAAAGCCTTACGGAAGTTTGCAACCACTAGCCATCCCAGAATGGAAGTGGGAGCATATCACAATGGACTTCGTCACTAATAGGTGTTAATTTATTAACCCTAAAACATCACTTTTGTGTCATTTAGGAGTCTTTTATTTGCCCAAATTAGGAATATTTTGGGACGCCAACTATAGAAGACACATTTGGAGTTTGGATAACAACTTGAGTTAATCTTTTTCCTAGATAGGATTTAGATTAGAGGGTTGTTTTTCCCTCATTGCTTATTAATTACAAACTTGTAATTAACAGGAGTTTATTGTTTCCCCTTTTGGGACGAGCTCGTGATATGGCATTAATTTAAATACCAAATTTCCCTTTCCAGAAATTTTTATTATCCCAATTTTTGGGGTGTTACATGTTGACCATATAAATAGTGTTGTTCTTGTAATCTTGTAAGCACGTACATACACATACATACACACAAGAACACACAGAGAGAGATACGAATTTTGTAACCTGTGAGACTTGTGACACTGTGAGATCTGTGACACAAAAAATCATTGTAATACTTGCTAATCAATCAAAGAATGATTTATACTATATTCATTGTGGTTACATGAGCTTGGAACTGTGACTTACAAAACTTATTAACGCACTCATCAACGTATCCATCGGAATTTAAAAAATCAAATTCATCCTCAAATAAGTCATCATCATCATCATCAAATTGAGGAGCTTTGGAAGCATTTGGAAACATAAAGTTATTGAATTCTTTTGAAAAATGCTTTTGAGAAGGCTTTGTTCAAAATCTAAAGGTTTACAAGATGAACTATCTGAATCAGTAGAGTTGTTTTCATTAACTCTTTCTGATTCTAACTTATCATTTGTAACTTCAGATTTTAAATCAGTGTTTAAAAGCACAGTGGAAAACACAATCTTCTCCAGATCAACCAAAATTCTCTCATCTACTAAGGTGTTCTCAAACTCAGAAATTTTACTTTCCAAGATGAGTGGAAGAACATAAATTTTAGCTTCAACTGGTTTTACCTCCATTTCCTCAGTAGCGTAGCTTTGAAAATAATCGTTAGAAAGAAATTTTGGTTGCTCAGATAGATAACTATCATTCAGCTTATCATAGCAGAATGGTAGATTCATTTTAGTTGTGTTCTTCCTATTTTCATGTTCCTTACCTTCCACCTCATCAGATGATTTTGTAACAAATTTGGGTTTTAAGTGAGGGCATTTGTCAGCCACTTGTAAAAAATCAAAATTGTATAAAGTTGGCTGCTTTCTAATGGCTTTCTTTAGAAAATGCGGGTTGTCATACCCAATGCCCCAATTATCTTTAAAAGCTTTAAATTCATTTGGCTTGTTGATATGAATGGTTTGATCTGTTTGGCCTCTAGCATAAAGTTTGGCTTCCAAACCATTAATCTTTTTCAGCAAAGTTTTGTTTTCAAACTGCAATTTATTATGTTTAATAACAAACTCTTGTTTCTCAAGTTCACAAGAATTGAACTTAGAAATTGCTTCAAAAATTTGATTTTCAATACAAGTTTTTTGTTTTTCAAAGTTATTTGCAGCTTTGTTCAAAGAATCAATCAATTTTTTATACCCAACAATTTTCTTGTTGAGATCACAAATTGTTTGACGGTTTTTAGTAACTCTACATTTTTCCTTTTTCAGTTTAGCTTGTAAGTCTTGAAGCTCGACCATCATGGTTTCCATTTTCTGTAAAAATCACATTTAGAAAAGCTGTTTACCTCCTCGAAAGTCTCATAATCTGACTCGTCATATTTCACTTCTTTTCCCATCAGGCACATGGGTGTTGTCTCTTCCTTCTCATCTTCCAAATCGGTGTAATCCATCAAGTGGTCATCCTCGGCCATCAATGCTTTTCCTGCTTCTTTCTGTTTGGCCAGAAGCATTTTGTTCTTGTAATAATCAGAATTTCTGACTTTTGGCTTCTGGCAGTCCTTAGCAAAGTGACCAATCTTACCACAGTTGTAACATTTAATTGGTTCTTCCACTTTCTTTGGCTCATAGTTGTTCATATACTTCTTCTCATCGGGCTTTCTCTCCTCATATCTTCTAGCTTCAGACCTCCTTTTATCATATCTCTTTCCTTATACCCGTTCTTTGTGTTCAAAATTCCTCGACCCTGATGAATACCTCTGGCTGTTGGAACCCGGCTTCTTGTAAAATTTGTTTGGATGCTCGGGTTAGCAAGATCATTTCCTGGTTCAGACTCTCATCATCATCAGAATCAGAGTTACCACTGTCACTCTCCTCAGACTCAGTCACCACCACTTTCTTCTTTTTCTTCTTATCCTTCTTCTCTTTTTCTTTCTTCTTATCAACCACCAAGGCAACTGGATCAATTACCGGCTTCTCACTCTTCTTCTTTTCTCCTCCACTTCCTCCCCGTTTTGACGAAGAGTCTCATAAACTTCATGTAAGGGAATGTCACTCAAATCTTTCATTTGCTTCATTCTTCTTGTGTGCATTTTCCATTCAGGCTGAACAATGCTCAGAAACTTAACATTATTCTCTATTTGCTTCTTCTTTACCTTATTCTTAGCTAACTCATTGAGCAAAGACACAAATCTGTCATAAGTCTCTTCTAAGCTTTCACCATCCTTGGCTTTAAACTCTTCGTAGTTGTTTATGCATTTAGCTACTTTCATTTGATTGCCAACTTTAGACCCCATCATCATCTTCTCCAATTGATCCAACATTTTCTTAGTTGTTGCCTTGTAGCTATCAATTTTAATGTTAATCTCATTCGGTATGCTTTGAAGAAGTAGAGACCTTGCATGTTTGTCAGCTTGGTATCGGTTTTTCTGTTCATCAGAATATTTGGATATATCAAGTGGAACAACTTTTGTCTTTTGTTCTCTAGGTTCATTTCCATCTCCACTGTCGGAGGATTCATCATCTGGAACTTCAGTAGTGATGGGATTCATCAATCCTTCTTCAATAGATAGCTTGATGTTTTCTCCATTGGCATATCTATCTATAAAATCAAGGAACCGATATTTCCATTGTTCATACTCTCCTTTGAACAAAACAAGAGGCTTTGCATCTGTTCCAATGGATAAGGCATCTCTTGAAGTCACCATGAAAATCTTTGCACAGATCTTTAAACACAAATCAAAAAATTTCTAAAATTTTGAAAATCAGTAAAAGATGACTAAGTATAGAATTCTCAGACCACTGAAATACCATAATCCGCAGACCAAAGAATAACCACAATTCGCAAACCAAAGAATAACAACAATTCGCAGAGTACAACTTGCGAATTCCAACTTCTCGCAGGAAGAGCTTTGCAAATTCTGAGCTTTTCGTAGACAGTCTTGCGAAATCTTGACATGAAAATAATCCAAACAATCACTTGAGCTTTTCGCACGAAGATATACAAAATCTAGACTTAGAAATATTCCAAGATTTTCACTTTTTGCAAAAGATTTAGCGAAATCTACTTAGACAGATTTTCAAAAACTTCTACGTGCGAAATCTGTAGCTTTTTGCAGATCGAAGACCCTCAACAGTAACTTTTCACAGACTGTTGTGTGCGAATTCCACTCTTTTTGCAGACAAGGTTCTGCGAATTCTGTAACTTTTCGTATCTTTCACTTGAGAAATCTAGATTTTCGTACACCAAACCCTGCGAATTCTTGCCTTTGAAATTTTCAACAAACACAAACAAATGCTCTGTGAGTTCTTGAGATATGAAGCTTGCGAAATCTGAAGATCTTGCGAGTTCTTCAGTTGTCGACTCAAACTTCACATAAATCACCAAAAATGATCCAAATCTCAGAATTAGCCTTTGTAACTTCACAAATTTATCCTAGATCACTTTCTGAACAAATTAAAAACACTCAATTTCGAACAAAAACAACAAATTTTACAACTCGATCAAGAATACAGTGCGTGAAAAAGTTCGAACAAGAAACTTATAAAAATCCAAAATTCACATAAACAATTGTGAATTGGACAATGTGATTCAAATCAAAAATGTTCTAGAACATACAACGATTACAATACAACCAATAACAACTCAAAAATATCATAGAAACTCGAAATCGATCCTGGAACAGTTTCTCTGCGAGTTCTTGAAAGTTCGACAAAAATTTCAAAAACTTGAACCATTTTCTGATTAAATGTGTGCTCTGATACCAATTGATAGTCCCTGAATGTGCAATTCAGATCATGATGAACAACAAAAAATCGATGCCAAATGTCATTTTATTTAATTCCAAAATTCCATAGATTACAAGTCGTATGAAAAACTCTCTCTCAATAATTATCCCTCTCAATAATTCTCTCTCTAAGATACTCTCTGTTTAAAGTGCTTCTTGCTTACAAAGAAAACAAAAACTATTTATACCTACAAGATTTACAAGACAAAACACAAACTAACTAAGCTAAGACATTGACTTTAGATGACTTTGATTTTCCACTTTGACTTTGCATTGAGAGTTTGACTTGGGCTTTGACTTAGCTTTGACTTTCAATTTTAATGATTTTGGATCTAACATTTATGCATTACCAGGAAGAGTGACCAAAATAAAAAAAATTATAATACATCAAAGAGTAAATTACGTTTTTAGTCCCTATGGTTTGTTGAAAAATTCTATTTTCGTCCTTATGGTTTTAAAATTACGATTTTCATCCTATGGTTTATAATTCATTACTTTTTTCATCCTTATTATTTAAATTTTTTTTTTTCATCCCTATGGTTTACATTTAATTTCTATTTTAGTCCTTCACACCTAAAAGTGGTATTTTGGGCTCAGGGACGAAAATAGAAATGAATTGCAAACCATAAGGACGAAAAATGAAATTTTAAAACCACAGGGAGGAAATTTGCAACTTTTAACAAACCATAGGGACGAAAAACGTAATTTACTCTACATCAAATAAGGATTTTAATCCCTTTCTAAAAATCAAAAATTGATTACCATTAATGACAATCTAAGATTTAACATCAATATAAAATATCCCAAACCTTACACAATGTAACACCCAAAAATTTTGGTAAGAAAATTTAATCTCCAACCTTTGGCCACTCCTCCATGTTGAATATTAATCTAGTCGATGTTATGTCTTCCATCCTTGAAGGAGCCAGGCGTGCATGCAATTAAAGAAAGTCAAAAATCGAGGCTTGGGGAGCTGGGTGCAACAATGCCTGCGAGAGTGACACTGGCAAAGCCTTCGTGTCACAGTCACTGGGCTTGGAGACCCGGCGGTACATCTTCAGTGACCGTGCCTCGCGATTGTAACATTGGTCACTTTCGGTTGGCACTATCGCGGGAGTACCCGTGCTCTCGGTACAGACAGGGCGATATCATTTACTTCACATTTTGGTTTATTTTGGAAATCTAAGTCAAACCTAGGGTTTTGTGGATTCCGGATATTTTGATGAAATGATGATGAAGAAGGGTTTTATATACATAAATGATAACTATTTCTAAATTTTGATGAGCTTGGAACCTAAACGTGTGTTGGCTATATTTATGATTTTATTGGAAAAAAATATGGATTTTAATCACTTGATGATCTCTTATACATAAATGCTATGTGTTGTGTGTTGGAATGATATGCCTTGAAAGTGTAAACATGTTGACTATAATGTAATGGATCCATAGGCATATAAGTCGATTTTTTTGTACATGTATGAGATGAAAGTCTTAAGTCATAATTTGGAAATAAGCATTGGTTATATGATGTAATTTCTAAATGAACAAGCTTGTCTTGGATGGTGAGATCCCAAGGTAAAAACCTAGATAAGGTTCAACTTGGTGACTCCTTAAGTGAAAGACTTGGATAGAGTTGAGCTCGTTTTTACAATAGAGTAAAGACCCGGACAGAGTTGATGTCAATGATTGTTCATCCTTAAAGAATGCTTATATAACATTGAGTCATGGTTTACTTTTGTGTTCCGTCATGACAAATGGAAAATTGGGTCTCCCCCATCATCTTATGATGTTGATACTCTTCCAAGATTGACAGGATTCTTTCAGAGATGATAGTGACACCCATCCATAATCTGAACTTAAATCCATTGTGTTGTTCGAGTATCAAGTCCAATCAATCTAACATAGATCTATGAATCACAAGTCATTTGTATTGATATTGAATGATATACAATATGTTTCTCTCTCTAAGCTCAATGACTCTCTCTCTAAAGTCACATGTCTCACTTTACATGAATGACTCACTCCCTCTTAGTGGTACACGTTCTCTCTAATTGCTACAAGGTTACAAAGGAATTACAAACTATTTATAGGAAGTCAACAAGATTGACTTTTAGAACAACTATTCAACAATTACATATTATACCCCTTTAAATCTTGAATACAACATTATGGTCTAACAAATTTAGATTAGTAGGTTGTTAATTATCATCTATACTTTGGGTTGTAAACATTTTACAATTTTCCCTTTTTGGGTGATTTTATTATATAGATGTATGTAGGGGTGTTCATCGGTTGACATCCAATGGATGAGAGGGGAATCGAATCGATCCAATCATCCATTGGATGTTGGATTTTTCCAATCCAATGGATGATTGGATCGATTTGATTCCATCCATTGGATGTTCTTATTAGATATCCATTGGATCATATTGGATATTCATTGGATATTCTTATCGGATATCCATTGGATCGGATTAGATCCAATCAGATCGGATCCATCCAATGTGTTAACTTAATGCAATTTTCCAACAATGAAACAAATTGATTAATCACTTCTAATTTGTGTTAAAAGCAACACAAGTGAGACTGAAAATTCAAAAACCAACACAAAACAAATTAATTGGAAAAAAATAATTGGATGATAGTTGGATGGAAAACTGGATGGTAATCGGATGGGTAATTAGATGTTGGTCAGTTCGGTTCTGTTGGTTTTGGTCGGTTCTGGACTGCCATCCAAGAACCGACCGATCCAAATTGGATGTTGAGATTTTCAATCTAATTCGATCCAATTACAATTGGATATCCAATTATGGTCGGGTGGTTCTAATTGGATCGGTTGACTTTCGGTACACCCTATGTATGTTCTGTATCGTTTATTTAGGTTTCAATTATTCATATTTTAGGGGTGTTACACGAATCGAATAAGGATCCGAACTGTTTAACCCGAAAACCGAATAAGCCAAAACCGTTTTAGCCCAAATCGCATTCGGTTCAGATAGGTTATTCGATTTCAATTATTTTTGAAACCCTTAAAAATGGGTATGTTTTTCCCTTTAAAAGAAATAAAATATTTCATTTTTCATGAATGAACCCACTTCAATTTGTAAAGTTACCGAATCCTTTTTGTATGAAAAATTATTCATTTATTTGAGTTGTCATTGTCATCCAAACTTCCTTTCGCTTTTTTTTCTATGATGTCCAGCCAGCTTATATGTATCTCGATTAAATTTAGGAGTCATGAAAAATAGTTAAAAAAATCCCCAGTAGCTTTGAGGACTTGAACCGGTATTTTTAAGGAGGATCTCCAAAGACTCAAGACTTATTGCTAGTTAAGTTAACTTGTTTGACACTAATTTTGTTTTAAATTTTTTAATTTCACATTTAAATAAATACAGAGTTTAAACGAAAACTAGATGCGTCGATTTAGATTGGTTCATCAATTTAGCTAGTGCATTTTTTGTGAAGTCACCCTGAAAGATCGTTGTACAAAAAACTATTAATTCATCCAACCCACCCAACCAAATTAAATCCAACTTGTCAATCGGTCAATTAACAGGGTTGAAATAGGGTTAGGCCTAACTCAATCCGCCACTACTAATATATAGTTTGGTAAAATTTTATTTTTATTTAGTTGTTCTGAGTCTCATTCCCGTTTTTTGTTATCTTTTTAGCCCCATTTTCTCTATTGTTTTGTCTAATTCTCGTTCTCTATTTATATGTTGCTATCCACTATAAATCTAATAGCAGCAAAAGAATTGAATTAAGTTATACAAACAAATGTGCAAAAATAAGCAACCGCATAATTAAATATGTAACACCCGTGATTTTCGATAAGTTTTACTATTGGTTTATCGAGGATTGAATCAGGCGAGAAACGGGGATTTTGGGCCATCGCGAGTTGTGACGCGACTTGGGGTCACGGCACAAGTCGCGAAACTCACTGGATGTGAGTCTCAGGGAAACGGGCGACTTATGCCACGAGTGGAGGTCGCGGCATAACCCGCGTAATTGCCTGTTGAGATTAAAACCGATTTTTCAGCCACCAAACCTCATTCTCTTAACCCAAACCCTAAAACCTTCTTCCCTTTTCTCTCCCAAACCCAAATGTCGAACCCTAACCCATTTTGAAAGGTTTTCTCCTTAAACCAAACGATTCTCCATCATCTAGCTTGGGAGATCTTGAACCACAAAAACCACCATCTTCATCTTCTTCATCAAGTTCGGTTGGGAGCTCGGGTTGAAGAGTTGGATTGGGTGTTCTCGGAAAGTCTCGTTATCTCTAATGGTAAGCTTTCTTAAATTAATGTTATAAATGCTTCATTGATGGTTTCTTAGTGTTGGTATCTCAAATCTCGGATTTGTTAGTTTCGGAGAAACTAGGGTTTTGATCTTGTTTAGGCATTTTGGTATGTAATGTTCGAGGAATGTTTCTAAATGTTTAGTTATGGGTATTTATGGTTGGAAATGTATGGATCTAGGTTTTGGAGGTTCTCGACTTGAGGATTCAAGTGGCCTTCAAAAGAGCTCGTTGGGGGAAATCTAGATTTAGCCTAAATCTAGCAAGGTGAGTTCAAGTTGATTTGTGAAAACGGTGTACATGTCAAAATGGTTGTTTTAAAGTGTTTTATACGAAATGGTTAACTGCTGATAAGTTTGGAATATTTTGAAGTAAATTATGTTTTACTTGGTTATTTTTCAAAGGGTGAGTATTTTGATAAGTTTTCATATTTGGTGAACTTGGGTTGTGTTAACCTCATAAAATGCTCATATTTGGGTTTTGAATGTTCTAACGAGTAAATAGCATGGTTTTCACATTCATGGTGATTTTGTACGAATGAAGTCTATTTCATGTTAAATGCATTTCGGGTACTTTTGCATTCATAAACCCTTTGGTAATCTTTGGTCCCAATACGTGTTGAGTTTTGGGTTAAATACGTCTTTGTAGTGTGTGTCTTCATAAACGTTATTTTAAAGACATTTCATTATTGGTCAAATGGATTTTGAGCATCTTAGCTCGGTGTTGGCTTAAAATGAGTCGTGTGGACATTTGTCCAGATTTATAACCAGCAGGGATTTTGAATAAGATGACGATTAATTTCCTATCGTTGGGGAGTTACATGTCTTGAGTGCGTTGGCCATTCAATTGGAGTCATGTAATGTTAGACAGTGTTGTATTGGATCCATAGGCACGTAAGTCTGTCTGTTTGGTAAGGCCTGAGGTTTTGGGTTACATTTAGTGACCGCTCGGGTTTGCTAGCGAGTAGGAATATGTGGCTCGGGACACAGAGTTGGAACTCGTCTATATTGGATAGGCGCTCACGCCTGTAAGCCCTCGAAAGTGGAACTCCAATGGAGTAAGGCTAGAGGCGTTAAACGGTCTGTGGTAAGATGCTCCGGAGAGGCATGGGAACCAGGATGTCGGGGTGTTCTGGTAGAATCCAGTGACACCGCGGGGTCTGTGGTATGATGCTCGGTAGAGGCATGAGAACCAGGATGTCGAGGTGTTCGGGTAGAATCCAATAACATCGCGGGTGGCCCCATTCACGTGTTCTCGCCACCCAAGGTGAAAACGTTTAGATGATATGCAAGGAAGTCGCATGAACGGCCTACTTGCGTGTTTTCTATTCTCGGTGTATACGGATCTCTTCATCGTTGATTCGTGGTATTTTTCATGGTAATGTGGTATTTTACCAATGTGAGTCTTAGTGGTTGACGGTAAATGTTGGCTCTAATATTGGGTTCTTCCCACGTATATTAAAGTTCGACTGGACCGCGTCGTTTCCATGTTTCGGTATTTGGATTTCATTCTATTTTATGGTCGCGTGAGTATTAATTCTAGTTACATATTTCCAATGGTGTACCATATTTTTATGAATCATTTTCCTTTACTTAAGGGTCGAGTATTATGTTCCGCCCGTGTTTTGGGTGTTTTGGGATATAAGGTATTATTTACATTTCCATGAATTGGAATGTCGAACTATGACCCCATCTTGGGTGAGTTCCGGATTGCATCATTTTATATGAAACGTGTGTTGGGAACCTTATCTTTAAAAGTGCATATTGTGAGAAAATGTGTCGTTTCCCTTTTTTAAAGTATATTATTTCGAAGGATCTCGCTTTAAACTGGTTTCTTGGCTTTTAGAGATTTATTCAGTCATGTTAAAACTCTTGAGCTCACTAGGCGTTAAGCCTAACCCTTTTTATTGTCGGCATGTGCATCAGGTTCCTGTTGGGGTTTGGTTCTAGCAGCTATGAAGAGTTGAGTCTTAGCTTGTGCAAGTATAAGCATTTGGTGAAGCCTTCCGCAGTTTGGAGATAGTGACTTTATTGGGTTTTAGTAGCACCCGTCCTTATTATAGACTATATGTATAAAATGAATGTGTGTGTTTTGAGGTTAAACCTCAACTCGTGATTATAGACGAATCGTTTATCGATGTAATTAGAAAATTTTAAATAAGTTGCTATTTCCAGGATTAAGGGTGTTACAAGTTGGTATCAGAGCTTAAGTTTGAGAGATTTAGGTATTGATTTTGGATGCCTAGACTCAAACTAGCATTCTTATAAGTGTTGGTAAGTGAAGTTACACATTAGGAACCCTAAGATAAGATGTTTTGAGGTTGACCAAGTCGTAGAAACGGGAAACTTGTCGAGGGTCACAAGAACGATTATGTACGGTACGTTCATAAGGGCACCTGGCCAGTGTCATGGTGAACCTACATGCTACATATGTACACTTGAACTACCTTGGTATGATGACCGTTGGGGTAGTGAGGAAGTTTCTACGCGAGTAAGATAAGGGTGAATTGATGTCTATAGCGATGTCACTTTGGGATGATAGTTAAGTGCGATGGATGCATTAAGTTGACCATCGTGAAACAGATTTATTGGTTGGGTTAGAACTATAAGCTCGTCAAATCTTTCTATTTCGAGGAGAAATTGTAAGTCAACCAAATCTGTGGGTTTGTGACTCTAAGATGTCTGATGCATCCGGATGACAATAGTATGTCGGGTTTTGGGAAGTGTAGTCCTATGTTGCCAAGTGCCGATCAAACTCATGCACTATATTTATTTCTGAAATAAACTTGCATAAATTGTTTCTTATGTTCGTAAAACAAAATGTGGTTTATATTATAAAGTTTTGATAGAGCATTAAACACGCACCAGATTTGAAACTGTGAGCTTAATCATTCATGAAAATGTTTTGTTGCACGTAATTGCAAATTGTTATCAAAAATCTCTTTATTCACGTCTCCTGTTTAACGCTATTTGCGGATATTGTAATATCCATGTTTTAATGTCATTTGAGTATTGGGCAAGTAGCTATGAGATTTGAACCTAGGCATTGGATCTCCTCCACATATGTCAATGGTTTTAAAGGAAAAGTTATCCCCACGCGTTGAGTCGGAATTTCTTGAGAATTTCAGTTTGTGTGAGTTTTGTTGAAATTTCATGGAGTATTGTTTTATACGATGTCTTTTTATGCGTGAGTTTTAATTTTGCTTCTTTTAAGCTTGCGAGTTATTTCGCGTCGTGTCCCGTGTAAATTTTGTAAAGCGCTATTTTACTTTCACTTTAGTGAAAGGAGGAAACTCCTAAAAGTTTATATTTTAAACGTGTTGTCGTTTTACACTTTTGTCGAGTAATGGAAGTTTGACGCCGATTGTTTTTCACGATAGTAAGTCTTACGAAAATTCAGTTGGGTTTAGGGTGTCTCGTCTTACGTCATTTTGCGTTGCATAAATAATTTTGAGAACAAGTGCATATGTATCATTGTGTGCGTTAAATGTTGAATTTTATACAAATGTCATTCGTTGCATGCTTTTTGCATTTGGATTTAATTATAACGTCGGTATGTGTAAACATGAAAAAGATCTTCGTTATTTCAAACAGAACTTTTGTCCTGTTCATATTTCAATCAATTAACTTTTACTGTTAGAAATTTCCGCAATGCATTTATCGAGTTAACGATACTTATATCGTTGCAGTTTCTGTTTTGGCCAAATGTATTTATTTGTTCGGCTCAAAGCTTTAAACTCGATTTGAAACTTATCTGCATTCCCATCATTCTACCGAGCCTTGGGAAATAAATTGATACTTATGGGGTTGTTGGTGATTTTATGCCACAACGTCTTTTGGTTAAAGAGGAAGAATTTTTTAAAGTTAAAATTGTGAACTTCTCTTTTGGAGTAGTACAAATATTTATTGCACGTGTTGTGGTGCAGGAACCCATTTTTCATGTTTATAGTGTAAATTTTGCGACACACCTTTTGTTACCGTTTTATTTACGTAAATATTGATCAAAGGAATTTTGGAAATGGTTTTATATGTGTAGCGTCGGTGCTCAATTTTCAACCTATCGAGTAATCGGTAGTGGATTTTACCGCACAATCAATTGCTATAAAGCTTATGTATTTGAAAGTTTTATAAATCTCAAATTTGCGTACTGGTGGAAAAACCTTGAACTCATTAGGCCTATAGATTTGAACCCTGTCTTGAGAGCAGTTATGGTTAGGGACTAAGGGAGTCCTTAGGATTTGAAGCGTCGGATGATCCTACTTGCGGTCAGTCTTGAATCTTGGGTTTCGGTTTTTGAATCTGTGCGCGTTTGTTTTATGGAAGTAGTAGATTTAAGTCTTCCCGGTTAATTAAGAAGTGATTTTATATTTTGGTAATCATGCGGGATAAGGTCTTATGTGACTATCTACGTTTCTTTTGGGATTCGTTGTGATGGATTGCTAGTCGGTGTCACATCATGGGCTGTGTTGTCAGTATACCGTCTTGGTGGGTTCCGCGATTAAAAGGGAAATTTTGGTGATCAGTTTGTTAGAAATGTGTGATTTGGAATTTTAGCATTTTGTTAGGTGTCAGCCTTAGTGCGACGATCCGTCTGGAATGAAATCGTGGGCGGGATGTCCACATTTTCGAGGTCACCGTTTAGTCTTAGGTGTCGACTTGTTTTCTTGAAGTCAATGGATCTTGAAATGTTTGGGATGCATCCCGGTTGGATCATGGGAATTATTGACCTTTAAGTGATGGATTTTGAAATGAGTTTGGGTATTGAGGATTAAGCTTTGATGTGCCCAAGTGTTTCTATGGTGATAAGGATGTTACTTTAGGAATGTTGTGAGATTAGTGTTGGATCGGAGTTAAGTGACCGCCGACTCTGTGTTAACCGGTTACATAAGGAACGTATTTGGGCGCCTTGGAAGAATGTCTTTATAAATATTAGGAATGGATCAGTGAAACCTGAGGATTTTGGAAGTGTGATTATGATCTCTGATGTTGGGTTCGAATCGTTTAGACCGAAAGGAAATTGATCGGGGAGAAGTTGGAGTTATAATTTACCTGAAATGATAATTGTCACCTAAGGTTGGGAGACGACCGTAACCTTGTGGGTAAAGGTTACTTTGAGAATGTTAAGTGTTCGCTTGGTGGTGAGTGTAATATGCCCAAAAGGGCAGTTGACGTGAGTATCAGTTCTAGGGTCTCATCAGTAGTTCTGACATTTGGGTTGAGGACAACCTTTCCTGCGGACAGTGTTCCATTGAGAAGAGTAGATTTCGAGGACAAAATCATTCTAAGGTTGGGAGGATTGTAACACCCTTGATTTTCGATAAGTTTTACTATTGGTTTATCGAGGATTGAATCAGGCGAGAAACGGGGATTTTGGGCCATCGCGAGTTGTGACGCGACTTGGGGTCGCGGCACAAGTCGCGAAACTCACTGGATGTGAGTCTCAGGGAAACGGGCGACTTATGTCGCGAGTGGAGGTCGCGGCATAACCCGCGTAATTGCCTGTTGAGATTAAAACCGATTTTTCAGCCACCAAACCTCATTCTCTTAACCCAAACCCTAAAACCTTCTTCCCTTTTCTCTCCCAAACCCAAATGTCGAACCCTAACCCATTTTGAAGGGTTTTCTCCTTAAACCAAACGATTCTCCATCATCTAGCTTGGGAGATCTTGAACCACAAAAACCACCATCTTCATCTTCTTCATCAAGTTCGGTTGGGAGCTCGGGTTGAAGAGTTGGATTGGGTGTTCTCGGAAAGTCTCGTTATCTCTAATGGTAAGCTTTCTTGAATTAATGTTATAAATGCTTCATTGATGGTTTCTTAGTGTTGGTATCTCAAATCTCGGATTTGTTAGTTTCGGAGAAACTAGGGTTTTGATCTTGTTTAGGGATTTTGGTATGTAATGTTCGAGGAATGTTTCTAAATGTTTATTTATGGGTATTTATGGTTGGAAATATATGGATCTAGGTTTTGGAGGTTCTCGGCTTGAGGATTCAAATGGCCTTCAAAATAGCTCGTTGGGGGAAATCTAGATTTAGCCTAAATCTAGCAAGGTGAGTTCAAGTTGATTTGTGAAAACGGTGTACATGCCAAAATGGTTATTTTAAAGTGTATTATACGAAATGGTTAACTGCTGATAAGTTTGGAATATTTTGAAGTAAATTATGTTTTACTTGGTTATTTGTCAAAGGGTGTGTATTTTGATAAGTTTTCATATTTGGAGAACTTGGGTTGTGTTAACCTCATAAAATGCTCATATTTGGGTTTCGAATGTTCTAACGATTAAATAGCATGGTTTTCACATTCATGGTGATTTTGTACGAATGAAGTCTATTTCATGTTAAATGCATTTCGGGTACTTTTGCATTCATAAACCCTTTGGTAATCTTTGGTCCCAATACGTGTTGAGTTTTGGGTTAAATACGTCTTTGTAGTGTGTGTCTTCATAAACGTTATTTTAAAGACATTTCATTATTGGTCAAATGGATTTTGAGCATCTTAGCTCGGTGTTGGTTTAAAATGAGTCGTGTGGACATTTGTCCGGATTTATAACCAGCGGGGATTTTGAATAAGATGACGATTAATTTCGTATCGTTGGGGAGTTACATGTCTTGAGTGCGTTGGCCATTCAATTGGAGTCATGTAATATTAGACAGTGTTGTATTGGATCCATAGGCACGTAAGTCTGTCTGTTTGGTAAGGCCTGAGGTTTTGGGTTACATTTAGTGACCGCTCGGGTTTGCTAGCGAGTAGGAATATGTGGCTCGGGCCACAAAGTTGGAACTCGTCTAGATTGGATAGGCGCTCACGCCTGTAAGCCCTCGAAAGTGGAACTCCAATGGAGTAAGGCTAGAGGCGTTAAACGGTTCGTGGTAAGATGCTCCGGAGAGGCATGGGAACCAGGATGTCGGGGTGTTCTGGTAGAATCCAGTGACACCACGGTGTCCGTGGTATGATGCTCGGTAGAGGCATGAGAACCAGGATGTCGGGGTGTTCGGGTAGAATCCAATAACATCGCGGGTGGCCCCATTCACGTGTTCTCGCCACCCAAGGTGGAAACGTTTAGATGATATGCAAGGAAGTCGCGTGAACGGCCTACTTGCGTGTTTTCTATTCTCGGTGTATACGGATCTCTTCATCGTTGATTCGTGGTGTTTTTCATGGTAATGTGGTATTTTACCAATGTGAGTCTTAGTGGTTGACGGTAAATGTCGGCTCTAATATTGGGTTCTTCCCACGTATATTAAAGTTCGACTGGACCGCGTCATTTCCACGTTTCGGTATTTGGATTTCATTCTATTTTATGGTCGCGTGAGTATTAATTCGAGTTACATATTTCCAATGGCGTACCATATTTTTATGAATCGTTTTCCTTTACTTAAGGGTCGAGTATTATGTTCCGCCCGTGTTTTGGGTGTATTGGGATATAAGGTATTATTTACATTTCCATGAATTGGAATGTCGAACTATGACCCCATCTTGGGTGAGTTCCGGATTGCATCATTTTATATGAAACGTGTGATGGGAACATTGTCTTTAAAAGTGCATATTGTGAGAAAATGTGTCGTTTCCCTTTTTTAAAGTATATTATTTTGAAGGATCTCGCTTTAAACTGGTTTCTTGGCTTTTAAAGATTTATTCAGTCATGTTAAAACTCTTGAGCTCACTAGGCGTTAAGCCTAACCCTTTTTATTGTCGGCATGTGCATCAGGTTCCTGTTGGGGTTTGGTTCTAGCAGCTATGAAGAGTTGAGTCTTAGCTTGTGCAAGTATAAGCATTTGGTGAAGCCTTCCGCAGTTTGGAGATAGTGACTTTATTGGGTTTTAGTAGCACTCGTCCTTATTATAGACTATATGTATAAAATGAATGTGTGTGTATTGAGGTTAAACCTTAACTCGTGATTATAGACAAATCGTTTATCGATGTAATTAGAAAATTTTAAATAAGTTGCTATTTCCAGGATTAAGGGTGTTACAAAATATCTACATATATATCTCTTGGTAGGGTAAAGGAACTAGACATAAATGTTGGTATGTAAACATACTTTTATCTTTTGCAAACACAATTTTTCATTTGTTGTGTGTACTTGTGTAACAATTAATAATTTAGTACTACTTTATTATAATATATATCGAATTAAATCACACGATGGATAATACTTCCAAGTCACCAAATATCGATGACATATTTATTTAAAAAACTGGTAACAACCCGTCAATCCAACCAAACCCCAAAGGTTGGATTAGATTGAAATTTAAGTTGTAAGTTTTTTCGAAGTGAATTTTCGGAGCCAAGCCTTATAGGTATCCACATTTGTTTAGATCATATTTTTGAAAATCTTTCTCCAAAAATATTAAACAACTCTTAACACATACCAAAGGCAAAAAGTGATCTTTCCATGTTTTTAAAATCAGATTTTGGATGTTAAAACCATTATACCAATATGGAAAAATAACAAAAGCTTACATTTCAAAAACAATTTCTATTTAAGATAAAATTAAAAAAAAGACACAAATGTTATCATAAAACTTATTAAATCCAAGTTGTATCATTTATTAGATCTTTCAATGTTGAAATTGTCTATTTATTTTTTCAAAAACTCTGGATGTATGAGACAGTTTGTACACACCTTGACTAATTTTATAAGGTTCTGAAATTTATAGTCAGGTAAGCTTCAAGTGGCCCCTGAATCAAGAGGAACTCAAACTGATGACCGTTAGGGAGTAAAGACAATTGAAATTGTTACAATGACTTTGAATGTGATAAAATATCATTTCGAGTGGAATGACGAAGCAATAGAATGGAATCCTTATATTTCACATACCGAAACTACTGATAAAAAAGCATGAAATGTTGTCTAATACATATGACAAATTCAAGAAAGATGAACAAAACATTTGGCATATTGCAAACAATTTCTGCAAAAAGAATGTTTGCTTCTTCGTCATGGTATTGATTTGTCCAATGATCGATCTATAAAAAAGATACCCCATGTCAAATGAGCCTTTTTTGGCTTCGAATCTAGCATTTTAGAGGAGGGAAGGGAAATCTTTCGAATTTGACACATTTATACTTTTCAGAAAGGTAATAATATTGGGTTTTGTTTTTGATACTATAAACAAGCTTTACGTGTATGTCTTTAAAGATATTTTGGCCTCATACTTTTAATAGGGTGTAATAACTCTATTGTTACTTAACTGAAAATCTAAAACCGATTAAACTGAAGCTAATTTGATTCAGTTATCAGGTTGTTTGGAGAAAGTTGAAATTTGAATAACCCTAAAACACCCCTGTAACATTAGTTTATGTTTTATAATTTTGATTTTGATTTAAATACTTATATATTGTTGCATTATGATTACTTTTATATTTGATTTATGTATCAAATTATCGTTTTTGATGTATTTATATTTGTATTTTATATTTTGTATTTTAATATAAAGTTTAAAAGAAAATTTACCTTTGACAACGCCCTTTATTTGATGTTGTCAAAGGAATTAGTCAAATGCACTATGATTATGATCCCACACATGAATCACAACTCTCATGCTAAATGCACCCCTATATAAAAATGCATCATACCTATTAAGGGGTTGTTTGTTTACCTCTTAATGGTTCCATTAAGAGACAGTATCTAAATCGCTAAGAGGTGAATATTGTTTGACAAAAAAAAGGTTGTCTCTTAATGGTTCCAAAATCCTCTGAATAATTTTGTACCTTAGGTCTCCCTTAACCATTAAGTGTACTAATTTCATTATGAACAATTACCAAACAACCATATTTCATTTTGCACTATATCATAAGATTCTCTTAATAATTCTGACCACTTAATCATTCTGCACCAAATCATTCAGCAACTGCCAAACAACCCCTTATGAGTGTCTCTAATCATGAACCTCTTTACAGGTTCATACTTTGCCACATTAATTTTCTCTTTTCTTCATATTTCATAAACTTTTCACCATCAATTATGAACCGATCCATGATTTATTTACATGTGTTTAATAATTTAACTAACAATTTTTTTATAACTATAATATTTTAATATCATGTTATAAATAAAAAGTTATTTGTCTTTCATTTTTATTGAAATTTTGTTCAATCGATTATATATTGAAATATATACAATGAGAATTTTTGTATATTAAATTGGAGTTGGTGTGTGGGTTTAATTGAAATGGGTGGAATCAATTACCGAATTTTCCAATGGATCCCAGAAGTTTTATTTAATGATATTTTTAAAGAATTATTAAAATTACTGTTTTTGAATTACAATATAACAATAACAATAATTAAAATACAATGTAATTTAAAAATATAAAAAAACCGTTAAGCATAAAAAAGGAAAAAAATAAATTGTTTCAAATTATTTTATTTATTATTTATTAATTATTTATTATAATTTAATATATAAATCTTATTTCTAAAAATAAAAACAAAACAAGTTAAAAGGGAGAAAAGAGAGAAAATAAAAAAAAAAAGTGATCTTATATGCAAGAATTGAATCCATGCCACATGGGCATCGACTCGTTTCTTGAATGGAGGTACACGTATGAAGATTTGGTCCTTAGGTGGATCAACTCATCGTTACGATGCTTTAATTTGTTTCTCACATATATCAACATCAAGAATTACATTTTACAATTTATTGTATGGTTTGACTTGATTCTAATATAAATAAGTGTGTATATAACAACACCCTTCTGAAAAAAGAATATAATTAACGTCGATACATTTTGGTCAAGAATCGAATGAAGAAAGAGAACATTGATTTTCTTTAGAATAAAGATAAAAAGCCAAAAGGTGGGCCATGATTACTTAAACATATATCATCATTTAATTTAATATAAACTTATTCAATTTATCTTTCTATCTTGTTTTTTTATTAAAATAATGACGTGAATTTATGTGATTGGTGAATATGAATGAAGAAAAAAGATGGATATGAATATTATTGGCTTTTTAGGGTGCGTTTGGTACGCAGACAGGACAGGACAAGATTGAACATGACAGGACAGATGAGAACAGGACAATTGTCCAGCGTATGACAAGACATGACAGAACAGGACTAGACCGGTTAAATGACGAATTTACCCCTGATGTAAAATCATAGATTACATCACATAAAATTAATTTACATCACTAATACATCATGCAATTGATTATCAAAAACATAAAACTAATTTATCACGATTGAATTTTGGATATGGAAATCAAAACCCAAATTTTAAGTTTCGGATTTTATGTTGTTTCGGGTTTGGGTTGGTCGGGTTTCGGATTGATGTCGGTCGGGTTCGGGTATTATATAATGCAAAAGATATATATAAATTTAACCGTTTTTTAGGATGAATACAATCGATTGAAAGATTGATGAAATCGATAGCAAGTTTAAAATTTTTAAAAATATTTCAACAGACTATAAATTACGATTTTCAAAAGATAATTAGATATATATATATATATATATATATAGAGAGAGAGAGAGAGAGAGAGAGAGGATCAAACAAGAATGGTAACTATTTAAAAGAATAAGAGAATAATTTTAGGCCAATCATTTTATTAAATAATACCTTAAATAATTAATTATAAAAATAAATAAATAAATAAGGGTATAAAAGTAATTTAGTTATTTTAGGTATTTATTTAAGACTCTACTTTTACCATATTTATAAATTTAATTTGATTTAATTTTGGGAAATTGGCCCAAATAGCCATATTACACATCCACTTTCTCCTCCTAGCCATTTCTCTAACTGATTTACGCGTTTGGCCCTAGGTCCGCAATGGCGGACTACAGGTCCGCAATACGACGAATAAACGACAAAATATTGGCGGCTCAACCCATGTCCACAACGGGTCGTGTCGGGTAGGTCCACCATCCGCAATGCAGGATATGTGACACTCTCTCAGGAACCAATGTGTAGGTCCGCAATGCCCTTGCAGATCCGCCATTGCGGACCTGCTAATTTTAAGGTTTTTTAATTCCAATTTATTGCACACGGTTCCTCACCCCCACCCCCACCCCCACCCCCACCCCAACTACCATTTTTTATATAAAACCTGATACATGGTCCCCTCCCCACATACACCACAACCATTTTTTTAAAGAAATACATTGAAGAGGCTCGTTTTTTGTCCGATCTTGGTACGTGCTTCCCCAAATCAACACGTGTGAACAATGGCACCAAAGGTAAGTCTTCTAAACTATTTTTTTATAGCACCACCGCACCACCTCCGCAACCACCACCGCAACATCACCGCAATACCACCGCTTTTTTCCCCGAATCCTACTGGATTGCGGACCTAGGCTGGTTTTTTCCCCCTCTGTTCTAATGTATGTATATTGTTCTAAATTGTTTTAAACTGTTTGGTTTGAGTTTTTTATTCTTGTAATTACAATTAACTTTATTTTTTAAAAATTTAGGTCCCTAAACCTTTAATTATTGACATTTTAGGTCGCTAAACCTTAGTTTATGTGCCTAAACTTTAATAAATGACAATTTAGGTTCCTTAACATTAAATTATTGACACTTTAGGTCCCTAAACCTTAATTTATGACACTTTAAGTCCCTAAACCTTAAATTATTGACACTTTAGGTCCCTAAACCTTAGTTTACGACAATCTATGTTCCTAAACTTTAAAAAATGTCACATTAGGTTCCTTAACATTAATTTATTGACACTTTTGGTCCCTAAACCTTAATTTATGACACTTTAAGTGTAACACCCCAAAAATATAGGACAAACAAAAATTTCTGAAAAATGAAAATGTGGTAATCATTTTAATGCCAAGGCATGAGCTCGCCTCAAGGAACAATAAATGCCTGTTTAATTACAAGTTTGTAATAGTAAGCATTGGTAAATGACAACTTCCTAATCTAACAGCTAACTAGAAACAAGATTACAGTCAGTTGTCATCTACGTCCAAAAATGAATATCTTCAACAATGGCATCCCAAAAATGCTCCCCAAGCTCACGTCTAGAGGCCGGCTAAACCTTCTCGGCATTCGCGCCGCTCGAACCTAAGATACATATCAAACCAATAAGTGTTAGGACAAACATGCCTAGTGAGTTGTACAAGAACATGGCATACATTTATAAAACAAGAATGAACATTTACATCATTTTAGTCCCTAGAGGCCATAAGGGAAAATCAATGGGGGAGACTCATCACACCAATGAGTTTTACCTCAAGTCAATGTACCTTGATGTTCACTCGCATGAGCAACATCCCGAAGGCCCGACACACTTAAAGACTACCTCCCAGGCATTACTCCAAATGGCGGAGGTCTAGGTGCATACCGTCATGGTGGCACCTAAGACTACATCCTCCTAGCACTTACTCATGGTTTGTTCTACGTACATACGATATCCATCTCTATACATAGTTCCATAACAACAAGATACGTGTATAAGACTTCATATAATTCCAAGCATATTTTAGGTACAAAACTCTAAAATGTGCAAGTCCCAACATAATGCCCATGGCTCAACAAAATACATGTAACCCAGCTTAAGTATCATCAATAATAACATCATCAAGGTCTACATGAATTTCCATTACTAACTTCCCAACAATCTCAAAAGCAACAGTTAGGTCAAACTTATCAGGTGATCAGATTTCTACATAAACATGAAATGCTAAGCAAGTAAACACACAAGATATGTATCTCATTTGAAAATAGTAGTAGAAAACTCACATCTTAGGTTTTGATTAAAAACGTACAAAAGTTACCAAGCCCTAATAGTTGAGAAGATGAGAAGTTGGAGAAAACCCCGCTAGTTAGCTTTAAATGCACCTTGAATGCTCCCTCCTAATCCACCAACCTCAAGAGATTGAAATTAATGTGGCTAGGGTTTCTATGGAAGAAAAATCGCTCCCAAGCTCTCTACTATCGACCCTCAATCAGAAAATGTGGAATAAATGCAAGAATCCCGACTGGAAGATTTTTTATACTCTAAAACCCCGACGACGACAGTGCTCGGCGACATTACCCTTGGCACTATCGCGGGGGCATAGTCGTGCGCCCCAACCCACTCTCGGTACCGACCCCGCGATAATGACCGGAGACATTGCCCATGTCACTATCGTGAGGGCATTGTCGCGCCAACACCACTAGCTTCGGTACTTGGACCACGATTGTGACCAGCGACAGTGCCTAAGGGTACTGTCGCGTGGCACTCTCGCGCTACCCCCACAAGCTCCGAAAATCTCAATCGATCACAAAGTTTTCTCGAGGATTAGACTTAATAGCAAATTCCTTATAAGATAAGTTCCTTCAAGAAAAATACGAGGCTAATAACATTCATAATTACCCAGTTAGCATATAAATGGAGTACGAATACTAATTACTTACCTAGTTATTCTCAGGTGTTACAATGCTCCCTACCTAAATAGGATTTCGTCCCCGAAATCTTATTCACTAAATAAATGGGGATATCTCTTCTTCACGTCTTCCTCTGATTCCCACGTTACATTGGCACCCCGATGATGCCTCCATTGTACTTTGACCATAGCCACCTCTTTGTGTCATAGTCGTTTCATCTTTGATTCCAATATTGCTTCTGGTTCTTCCACATATCAGTTGCCGTTGTCCACCCGAATTTCCGTCAAAGGAATGACACCCTCTTCGTCGGCTAAGCACGTGCGAAGGTAACATACGTGAAACGTAGGGTGGATTCCGTCCATCTCCGGTGGTAAGTCCAATCTATAAGCTTGAAGTCCAACCTTCTCCAATATAGTGAAGGGTCCAAGGAAACGGGGACTAAGTTTCCTGCGCTTTCCGAAGCAGATGATTCCCTTCCACGGTGATACTTTCAACATGACTCTCTCTCCCACATGAAACTCGACCGGTCATCGCTTCTTATCCGCATAGCTCTTTTGGCGATCTTGAGCCGCCTTCAACCGCTCTCGAATCCCTTTCACCTTATCAGCCGTTACTTGTACAATTTCCGGTCCCGCAAACTGTTTTTCTTCTGCCTCAAGCCAACACACCGGTGTCCTACATTTCCGCCCGTAAAGTGCCTCGAACGGTGCCATCCCGATACTTGAATGGTAGCTATTATTGTAAGTGAATTCTACTAGCGGTAAGTGTGAATCCCAATTTCCTCCAAAGTCTATCACACATGACCGTATCATGTCTTCTAGTGTTTGAATCGTCCTCTCGCTTTGCCCGTCGGTTTAGGGATGATAAGTCGTGCTCAACTTGACCTTTGTGCCCAACTCTCTTTGCAATCCTTCCCAAAACTTGGAAGTGAATCGACTATCTCTATCCGAGACTATGGATAGCGAAACACCATGACGTGACACCACTTCGTCGATATAAAGCTTAGCAAGTTTGTCCATCGGTAACGTCTCCCGCATTGCCAAGAATACGCACTCTTGGTAAGCCTATCCACCACCACCCAAATAGTGTCATGTCCTCTCAAAGTCTTCGGTAGTTTAGTGATGAAGTCCATTGTGATGTGTTCCCACTTCCACTCCGGGGTGGTTAACGGTTGCAAGCTCCCGTAAGGTCTTTGATGTTCCGCTTTGACTTGAAGGCATATGACGCATCTTTCAACATAATTGGCCACGTCGAGCTTCATCACCGGCCACCAATAATGCAATTTTAAATCTCTATACATCTTAGTGATACTGGGATATATAGAGTATTTGGACTTATGTGCTTCCGCCAAAAGTAACTCACGGTTTCCCCCAATCTTCGGTACCCAAATCCTTCCTTGGAATAACTTAAGGCCGCGACTATCTTCCGATAGTAACTCTCTTTGCTTCACTATGATCTCGGGCTTAAGGTTCTCCTCACGAAGTGCTTCGGCTTGACTCTTCTTGATGTCCTCCACTAGACTTGACATCACCTCGATTCTAGCAAAAGTTACTTTACCTTCACTCCGTAATTCTTTCGGCTTAACGCGTCCGCTACCACATTGGCCTTACACGGGTGGTAAAGCAATGCACAATCATAATCCTTCAAAAGCTCCAACCACCTTCTTTGCCGCATGTTGAGGTCCTTTTGGTCAAAGATGTACTTCAAACTTTTATGATCGGTAAATAAAGTACACTTCGTCCCGTAAAGGTAATGTCGCCATAACTTCAAGACAAATACCACCACCGCTAGTTCTAAGTCATGCGTAGGGTAATTCTTCTCGTGGTCCTTGAGTTGTCGCGATGCGTACGCGATCACCTTTCCCTTTTGCATCAAATCACACCCGAGTCCAAGCTTAGAGGCGTCACTATAAACTACAAAATCTTTGGACCCTTCGGGTAGGGATAGGATCGGTGCTTCACATAATTTCTTTTTGAGCATCCTGAAAGCTTTCTCTTGCATGTCGGTCCATGAGAACTTAACGTTCTTCTTTGTTAACGATGTGAGTGGAGAGGCGATCTTCGAAAAATCTTGAATAAACCGTCGGTAGTAACCGGCTAAGCCCAAGAAACTCCTTATCTCCGTTGGGCTCGTCGGTGGTTCCCAATTCATCATTGCCTCGATCTTTGCCGGATCCACCTTTACTCCATCCTTTGACACTACGTGGCCTAAGAATTGCACTTCTTGTAGCCTGAATTCGCACTTCGAGAATTTTGCGAATAACTTCTCCCTTCGAAGGATCTCTAGAACTTCCAGCAAATGTTGTCGATGTTCCTCCTCATCCCTCGAGTAGATCAAGATGTCATCGATAAAGACTATGACTGATTTTTCTAAGAGAGGTCGGCATACTCGGTTCATCAAGTCTATAAATACGGTCGGAGCATTAGTCAATCCAAAAGGCATGACTAGAAACTCGTAGTGGCCATATCTCGTTCGGAATGCTGTCTTTGGAATATCTCTCTCCTTCACCCGTACTTGATGGTAACCTGATCGCAAATCTATCTTAGAGAAACATCCCGCTCCTTGAAGTTGGTCGAAGAGGTCGTCGATCCGAGGAAGTGGATACTTATTCTTCACGGTGACCTTGTTGAGTTCTCGGTAATCTATACACATCCGCATGGACTCGTCCTTCTTCTTCACGAATAACACCGGAGCTCCCCAAGGCGACGATCTCGATCGTATAAACCCCTTCTCGAGGAGTTCTTGGAGTTGCGTCATCATCTCTTGCATTTCCATCGGTATGAGACGATAGGGAGCACGAGCAATTGGAGCGGCTCCCGGAGTAAGGTCGATGTGGAACTCCACTTGTCGTTCCGGTGGAAGTCCGTGTAGATCCTCCGGAAAGACATCCGGGCAATTGTGCACCACGTCCACGTCTTCTAACTTTCTCCTTTCTAACTTTGCGTCGATTACGTAGGCCAAGTACGAAGCACACCTCTTGGCTAGGCTCTTTCGGGCTTTGAGAGACGAGATAATCATGTTGTTCCTTCGGTTCTTCTCTTCGTAGATTATTACCTCACCACCCTTGGACAAGGGTACTCGAATTAATTTCTTAGCGCAAAATATACCCGCGTCGTGCTTAGCTAACCAATCCATCCCCACGATCACGTCAAATCCCCCAATATTGACCGGTAACAAACCTATGGCGAAAGATTCCCCATCTAACTCTAAGGTACACCCGACATAACATTCCCGAACTACCATATATTCCCCATTGGCTACCTTTACCACTAGGGCATCATCCAATAAGCTAAAAAGAATGGTGAAGTTCTTGCAAAACGTAGTAGACACAAACGATCGGTTCGCACCAGAATCGAATAAAACACGGGTAGGTAGAGAGTTCACTAGAAACGTACCCGACACTACGTCCGTCGTCTCCCTCGCTTCCTCTGTCGTCATCTGGAAGGCCCGACTTGGCGCCTTCTGTTGAACTTCTTTCTTCGACACTGCCCTACTCGACACCCCTTGATTACTCTTGGCTAGCTTAGGGCAATCCCTCTTGATGTGCCCTGGTTCCCGGCACTCGTAACAAACTCCCCGTGAGGGGTAATCCCGGCTCATGTGGTCCTTTCGTCCCCACTTGAAACATTCCATCGCTCCAGAAAACAGTTTCGGATTACACGGTCCGGAGTGTTTACTCTTGCATTTAGGGCACCATCTGGCGTCCTGTCGAGGCTCAATGTTCCTCTCCCCGTTAAAGGGTTTGGAAGGTCATGCGGGCCCGGTTGGCCCCTCCCATTTGCGCTTCTCACCTTGTTGTTTCTTCTCCTCCCTCTCTTGTAGTATATCGTCCTCTACTAGTTGAGCAACCTCGATCACTTCTTTCAAGGTAGTCTTTTGAGCATTCCTCACGTCCGTCTTCATTTCCGCCAGTAGTCCCTTCACAAACGCCTTTATCTTAGACCCCTCATCAGTTGCCAAATGCTCGACTAGGCTAAGTTTATCCATGAATTGCTAAGCGTAGTCGGCAATAATTAGGTTGCCCTTCTTCAGATTTCGGAAATCGTCTTCGATTTTGTCAAGTACCCTCTTATTGCAATATTTCTCCATTAACTTCTTCTTGAAGGTTGGCCAAGTGACCAAAACCTCCGGTGTAAGCGCCCTTCGGGTAACGTTCCACCAGCTCAACGCATCCCCTCTTAGCAGTTGGGACGCAAATTTGACTCGCTGAGAGTCTGCGCATTCACTTGACTCGAACACCATTTTTATGTCTTGGATCCATTTCATGCATACTAGCGGATCGGTCGTCCCGGAGAATTCTGGAGCCCGACAGCATAGAAAAGTTTTGAAGGAGCAACCCCCATCCTTCTTCTTCTCGGTCCTAACTGTATGTTCCTCAGTTCCGACGACTGCCGGTCCGCCACCCGACCCATTCACCGCATTCTCCGCCATTGCCTCGGTTCGTCGGTGACTGGCATCACGGTCCTCTAACAGCTTCAGGAAGAATTCTTGTTGTTGTGCCATGGCTGAATGCATGGTTTGCATCATGTCGTCTCGGATTCTTGTCTCCATGGTCACCTCTTCCACAATCGGCTGACCGGTCTCAAGGTTCACCCTTGTCACTTGTTCTGGTCCTCCACCCAAGACATCGATTACGGGTGGCCTTTCAGCAGCAGTTACCAAGGGAGGTTGATCGGCGGTAGACTCGTCTTCAACGTGACTATCCCGCGGATTTTGGAGCATATTTCGGGTATTTACCATTGTGAACTGTCACACATGATAAAGATCATACCGGTTAATCTTTTAAAAGATAAATAGTTCAATACGTACTACTACAACGATTAACCATCATAATAACAATTTCAAGCATGCTCGCGTAATCATAAATTCAGAACAACACTGGCCAAGTGAGATTGTGAAAGTATTTTACATAAGAATCCTCGTTGTCGTCATTATAAGTCTTAATCCATGTAATTCCGTAATCTTAATACTCTCCCCACCTAGGAATGCTCTACCCATGTGGACAGTGATCCTATAAGCACAACCAGTCTAAGTCTAGGTATACTAGAGTCGACACCTAGTTCACTTAAACTAGAGCTCTAATACCAACTTGTAACACCCCAAAAATATGGGACAAACAAAAATTTCCGAAAAATGGAAATGTGGTAATCATTTCAATGCCAAGGCATGAGCTCGCCTCAAGGAACAATAAATGTCTGTTTAATTACAAGTTTGTAATAGTAAGCATTGGTAAATGACAACTTCCTAATCTAACATCTAACTAGAAACAAGATCACAGTCAGTTGTCATCTACGTCCAAAAATGAATATCTTCAACAATGGCATCCCAAAAGTTATCCCCAAGCTCACGTCTAAAGGCAGGCTAAACCTTCTCGGCATTCGCACCGCTCGAACCTGAGATACATATCAAACCAACAAGTGTTAGGCCAAACGGGCCTAGTGAGTTGTACAAGAACATGGCATACATTTATAAAACAAGAATGAACATTTACATCATTTTAGTCACTAGAGGCCATAAGGGAAAATCAATGGGGGAGACCCATCACACCAATGAGTTTTACCTCAAGTCAATGTACCTTGATGTTCACTCGCATGAGCAACATCCCGAAGGCCCGACACACTTGAAGACTACCTCCCAGGCATTACTCCAAATGGAGGAGGTCTAGGTGCATACCGTCATGGTGGCACCTAAGAATACATCCTCCTAGCACTTACTTATGGTTTGTTCTACGTACGTAAGATATCCATCTCTATACATAGTTCCATAACAACAAGATACATGTATAAGACTTCATATAATTCCAAGCATAATTTAGGTACAAAACTCTAAAATGTGCAAGTCCCAACATAATGCCCATGTCTCAACAAAATACATGTAACCCAACTTAAGTATCATCAATAATAACATCATCAAGGTCTACATGAATTTCCATTACTAACTTCCCAACAATCTCAAAAGCAACAGTTAGGTCAAACTTATCAGGTGATCAGATTTCTACATAAACATGAAATGCTAAGCAAGTAAACACACAAGATATGTATCTCATTTGAAAATAGTAGTAGAAATCTCACATTTTAGGGTTTGATTAAAAACCTACAAAAGTTACCAAGCCCTAATAGTTGAGAAGTTGGAGAAAATCCCACTAGTTAGCTTTAAATGCACCTTGAATGCTCCCTCCTAATCCACCAACCTCAAGAGCTTGAAATTAATGTGGCTAGGGTTTCTATGGAAGAAAAATCTCTTGTTACACCCCGATTTTCGAAAGTTATCATTTCAAGTTTTTACCGAAATCGATACAATAATGAAAAATAAGATATTTTATTTTGGACTTAAATCCTTGACTTTATAGCCTTGATGGATGAATTATTCAATTACGAGTCCAATGGTTCTTTCTGGAGCGAAAACGGAATTATAACGAAGAAGTTATGACCAAAACGGGATTTGACCAAATAAGAAGAAAAATCAATTTCAAAAGTGGGCCAAAATCAGTGGCTGAAGTACCTTGTTATGTGGGTTGCTAAAGCTGAACCCACGAAACAACCTACCAGAATGAAAATTAGGGTACCTTGTTATGTGGGTTGCTGAAGCTGAACCCACGGAGCAACCTACCAGAATGAAAACTAGGGTACCTTGTTATGTGGGTTGCTGAAGCTGAACTCACGGATCAACCCACGAGAATGGTGCTGGACGTTTTTATACATTATTTCCCCCAAATATTTCTCATTTCTCATCTTCTTCATCTCAAAATTTCTCTCCCAACCCTTCCCTTCACCTACTTCTTCTAAGCTTCTTTAAACCACCAAATCATCACCAATTGTTGCTAGAGTTAAGAGTATCATCCAAGATTTCGGTTTGGAAGCTTCACCACCATCTCCATCTTCATCTTCTCTAAGTTTTATCTTCTTGGATCTAGGGTTCTCTATTTTCTGGGTTTTTGGTTCAAAACCTTGAAGGTGAGTTTACTAAACTTTTGTTAAAACTGGATACACATCATATTTGCTTAATTGTTGCTATTATCACATATTTGCTCAAAATGGTCATCTTTACGGGTTTATGTATTTGATGGTATTTCCATGAGATTATGTGAGATATATGTATATGAAGTGTCATCACATGATTTACTCTATGTTGTGTAATTATTTGGGGATTTCCATTATGTGTGCCCACAATGGGTATTGGACATGTATAAGGAATATATGTTGGTATATCATGATGATTTCCATTTGGAATATATTCTTAGTGATATTGTATCTACAACGTGGCTATGTGGATGTTTAAGTCTTATGTTGGACTCATGCTATTAGGAGGGTGATATTGTACCTATGGTTGGTATTGAATTATATTTGGTTGAAATATACCTAAGGACCTCCTATATGCATTATGTGGACGAACCAAGTCAGTACACTAGGAGGATGTAGTCTTGGGCGCCACTGTGATGGTATGTGCCTAGACCTCCGCCATTCGGGGAATTTTCTTAGCGATAGTCTTCGGGTGTGCCGGGCCTTTGGGGTGTTCCTTGTTAAGGGTGTTACATCGCTCCCAAGCTCTCTACTATCGACCCTCAATCAGAAAATGTGGAATAAATGCAAGAATCCCAACTGGAAGATGTTTTTATACTCTAAAACCCCAACGACAGTGCCCGGTGACATTGCCATTGGCACTGTCGCAGGGGCATAGTCGTGTGCCCCAACCCACTCTTGGTACCGGCCCCGCGATAGTGACCGGCGACATTGCCCATGTCACTATCGCAAGGGCATTGTCGCGCCAACACCACTAGCTTCGGTACATGGACCGCGATTGTGACCAGCGACAATGCCCAAGGGCACTGTCGCGTGGCACTCTCGCGCCACCCCCATAAGCTCCGAAAATCTCGATCGATCACAAAGTTTTCTCGAGAATTAGACTTTATAGCAAATTCCTTATAAGATAAGTTCCTTCAAGACAAATACGAGGCTAATAACATTCATAATTACCCAATTAGCATAGAAATGGAGTACGAATACTAATTACTTACCTAGGTATTCTCGGGTGTTACATTAAGTCCCTAAACTTTGATATATGACTCTTTAGGTCCCTAAAATTAAATTATTGACACTTTAGGTCCCTAAACCTTAATTTTAGACACATTAGATCCCTAGACTTTCATTTATGACACTTTAGGACCCTTAACTTTAAAATATGACTCTTTAGGTCCCTAAACTTTAAATTTTTACACTTTTGGTCCCTTAAATTAAATTTTAGACACTTTAGGTCCTTTAATCTTAAAATATGACATATTAGGTCCCTTAAATTTATTTTTAAACACTTTAGGTTCTTTAACTTTAAATGTTGACATTTTAGGTCCTTTAATTTTAATATTTGACAATTTAGGCCCCTAGTTTGACGTTGAGGTCAAAGTTGACTGTGGTAGAACAGATTAAGAGTAAGTTGAGCCCACGAAGGCTGGAGATCTTCCGTCAAAAGTCTGATGTCTATAAGTGCCTCCATAATCGTCGGTATGCATTGGTTGAGTAGTGCGGCTACCAGATGCTCTTTGGCTTCCTCGATTCACTGGTGCAGGCGCCTGACATTGAGCCCGAGTATGTCCGATTTCTCCACATCGAGTACATCTCCTCGGTGTGGGATCCTCACCACGAGATGGGATACGATCGTGGTTACTCGGTCTACCAGCGCGTCTCTTGTAGACCGGTGGTTTAACGGTCATAAGCGGAGTGTTTAGAACAAACCATGTATCAGGATGCCCAGGAGGATGTATGAGATCTGAGTATGTGGCTCGAAAATTATCCACTTTGAAGTAAGGCAATACCAGGTGGATGACATCTGTACACTGTTCATGTCTGGGAATGGCGATTGCATGACTGCAATGTAAATCGGAGATCTGCCATTTGCTACAAGAGCAACTATAACGATGGTAATCCACTTTCACGTCCCTACGGGAATCTTAAACTTCGTATAGGCCATGACCTATTTCATGGACAATAAACCTTTGCGACTTCACCTGTCTCCTTCAAACAATTATTTCTATATTTGGGGGGAGAGCATTTACCCATCTCGCTGCAGAAAAACGAAAGATTAAAATCTTGCAAATATGTTGTGAATTTTTGTGACAAATGAAAATAACAGTGGAGAAGTGTGACTATGAAAACCAGCTTTGTTCCGATGAATTGAATACCAGTCTTATTGAAATTCTCAGAAGTAATCCATAAGGGACACGATAGGAAGTTTCTGAGAAAAACGAGACAGTGCATTGACCGACTCAACACTGTTTGAAGTCATTATGTTGTAACGTATTCCGGGGAAATAGGCTCGTGACCATTTCTTCTTGCCAACCGCGTCCATAAGTGGTGCTCCTATAGGTATAACGTGTCGTAGAACTTCCATTTTATATTCAAAATCCTCCTCCGTGTACGCTTTACACGTCTTCCAAAACATACCCTTCCTAAACTTGGCCCTACTGTCCCTGCTTTTTACGTTCATCAGCAAATGGCGACAACACAAACCATGATGGACATTTGGGTACACCGTGTTGATACCTTGGATTATGGATAAAGACTTGTCGGATATGAACACCAACCCTTCCGGTTCTTGGATACATTCCTTCAACATCGTCAAAAACCAAGTCCACGCCTCCCCACTCTCAGACCTACCCACTCCGAAAGCGACCGACACAATTTGGTTATTGGCGTCCATAGCAATGGCTAAGAACATTGTGTCCAAGTAAGGACCCTTCAAATGAGCGTCGTTTATTATAAGGACACGACGCAAGTGTCCCAGAAACGACCGAATCTACATAAATTACGTGGTTTAGGCATTAGAAATTACAGACAATATCAACTAATGCAAAAAAAATATACTGGCCTTGGCAAAACATTAGAAAATACGTACCGAGCAACCAAGGGCAGCAAAGCACATCTCAAAACGTCCTGTACTATCTATCTTTATTCGGGTGAAAGTACCAGGATTATTAAGCTCCAAATTATAGAAGAACGCAGGGAGTCGGCTAAATGATTCATGGGGGTACCCCACACCAGGGTTAGCGCATAAGCCTTCTCACGCCAAGCTTGCCAATATGAGATATCTAGGTGCATGTCCACATTCATGTCGTTCACAATGTCTTTTCCACGTATTCTCCGGCTTTCATCACTCACTTTAGGAAAAATTATGTGTCCCAATACTCTGCTATTGGCGTTAAGGTGGTTGGGATTCATTTGGGTCCTTGAATAAGTGTGTACGTCGTTCAGAATTCGTACGTGGAACATAGTGGTATTCTGTATGCACGCCGCATAAATACGCCAATTACAGTTAGCCTACACACATCTCGCATCGTATCGGGTTTTTGAAGATCTTTCAACTCTAAACTGAAAACCCTCTTCAAGGGTCTTCCTGCTGATAGCGAGGGTCATTTCGTCTTTCTTTTGAAAAACATCCCCTAGATTCACTCTTCTACTACGGTTATAATGTACGGGTGCTTCGTTTGGTGTGATGACGGGGGTGCTTCGTTTGGTGTGATGACGGGCTCTCGGTCTTCTGGAAGGGAGGGGGCATACCAAAGAAATCATTTATCCCACCATATGATTTAACAGGACTGGGTTCAGACATTTCTTCTTCTTCTTCTCCATCCGTATCAACATCAGAAAGCAGGGGCGGAGCCAGGATTGCATATTAGGGGGAGCACAAATATAAATAAATAAAATTTAAATACTAATGTTCTAAAATGGAAAATTAAGGTAACCTAACTAAAATATTTGTATTGACATCTTATTTTCAGAATTATTCTTTTATGGTATAGCCAACAATTCACCTGTCGTTTTCCTTTTTTTTAGGTAATTATCCATGGATGTTAAATGTTATACTAGTTAATATAAAATGAACTAAAATTATAACTTAACAAATAGCAATTATGAATTAGTAATATATATATAAATGGACAATAATAAAAGTGAATCAATTAATATTATGAACTGAAGTCATTAAATATCTTAAGAACAGAATGATGTCTAACACTATAAATCTTTTAATTTATGTTATATAATTATATGGTCTATATTTTTTTATCTAATTTTTGCCCTAATATTAGCAACTTTAAAATTTAAATTCATCAAGAACACTAGCAATCTAGCATTAATCAGTTGTGATGTATGAAGCTAGCAAATCGATTAAAATCGATCTACATGAAGTAAACTTTTAGATACATAAATTGGGTTACTTTGTGATGGATTTAAAAATTTATGGTAAACTTTTAATATATAAATTGGGTTACTTTGTAATGGTTTTAAAAATTTGTGGGTTATTTTAAAAAATTATACAAAATACAAGGACTTAAAGTGTAATTTAGCTTTTCTTAATCATCATCAATTCTCATCCCCCCACCTCTATTGCTACTATGACACAGTGAACTACTCCCCACCGCCTCTACTGCTACTAATTTGAAACTATTATATCAAATGAAATCGAGAGATCAGGGGGAGTAATTGCTCCCTCTGGCTACAACGTGGCTCCGCCCCTGTCAGAAAGACCCAAGTCATAAACATGAGATTCATCGGGGTCTTGATGAAATTCTTCTTCGGCTTCGTCTTCCTCTACTTCTCATTCATCTACCGGTTCTTCTGTCTCCGGAACAACATCGGGGTTATAGTCACTCATACCATAACCATGTTCAGGAAAAAAAGCGGAATCAAACTGAGACACGTAAGGAGTTTGACTATGCTCAGGGAACTGAGGCACGTAAGGAGTTTGACTCTGCTCGGGGAACTGAGGGATGTAAGATGTTTGATTCTGCTCGGGGGCATACACATCAGGAGCGCCTCCGGTGTTCTAACCACCACCAACGTTGCTTCCGCCCCCCATCGTGTAATCGTCATAAACGTACAGTGTTGACAGATTTGTTAAAGCCATAGCATTTTGCAGGAAACACGAAACATCGACATTGTCTCTTAACTAAACGATTTGGCCAGAATATTTGTAAATAATTTTGGTGGTAAACATTTTGTGGTTTATAACCATGAATGTGGGAGGGGCTTACAAGCTCCTTTGATTGGTTTTACTCCAACTTCTACCCGCGCGCAGGGGGGTGCCGATTGAGATTTTCGTAAGCTAAAATCGGTGAACTTGTGCGTGGGCGCGATCTGCGGACACGAATGCTGCTCCGAAATCTTGTGCTCGTATGGTTTTTGCGAATTTTTTATTTTGATCTAGTGGCTTGCGCGGCTAACCGCGCCAAGCACTGGAATGTGAACCCAAACAGTAGTAGCCCGAGCACTACTAAAATTAAACATATTGAATACACCCATATAAATTAAAATTAAACGAGCACTGGAGTATTCTAGCTTCGAACATTGGAATGTTTTCGAAATAGTAGCTCGTGCGGGTGAACTCGCGCAGCCAACCGCGTGGAGCTCTGTTTCAGATTTTTCTGTAACTCCCAAAATCAAACATATTGAATACGAAAATTAATATTTTAATTACCAATTAATTAAAATATTAATTGTGTCGGTTTCGATTTTCAATATAAAAGGGAGGGACTAGTTGCATTCCAAGAACACCCATATACCGAACACACGCACGATTCTCTGATATCTCTACGACATACGCTTAGTTCCGGCGACTTTTCAGGCAAGTGGTCATCTCCGGCAATACTACTGCTTTGGTTGTTGTACTTTGGGAACAGACGGATAATTTGTTTCAGGGAATCGTGTTACACACGAGCCTCAACTTCGTTTGAATCATATTCGGTTTTTCGTTTATATTTATCATCTGTTGATTCCGTTAATTTCCTAATATTCAAATTATTATTAATCATTCGTTGATTTTGTAGTTTTTTACATCCGTTGTAAAATTATATGTATTATTAAAATACATAGGGAAATACCAACAGAAGCATATTTAATTTTCATCTAAAGAATTCTTTTTTTATTTAAAGTAATATTTAAAAAATTACAATTTTCATAAAAATCACATATGATTCATAATGAATTAATTTTTTTTCAATTTTTTTTCCTAATCATGTGTGATTTAAAATTTGAAAAACAACAATTCAAATTAAACATTGAAAAGAAAAAATAATGAAAACAAAATCATATGTGATGTGTAGCAAAACACAATTAAAATTAATGTATAAGATCACATGTAATATAAATTTTCCTATGAAGAGCAACGAGATAGTGCTTATTCAACTCTCTCAAAATGCTCATGCACTCGTTAAAGCAAACTCATGACCTAGTTGGTGAATGAGCCTACAAAGGGAACTAGCACCCTAAAGACAACTACTCTCGCTTTCTAACAGTAAACTAAACTGCCTTCTGATCGCCTCACCAACGCCTTCTCTCCCTATCGGTCGAACTTTTCCATCCTCTCCCAATATTTGAGTGGGGATTCACTAAGCCTAAGTCCTTAACCCGCTATGATGCGACGAAAACTTCCTTTTTTGTTTCCGTCTCTCCTTCTAAACAGACTCCATTTTTTGGGCACAACAAGAATTTTTATTCGCTATTAATGTCAGAGGTATCTTCAATCATTATGGAAATTCCATTGTCTCTGCGATTAATATCTTCCCTAGAAAAGAAAGGGGTAGTCAAATCCGATAATTTACGATCAATTCATTCAATATTTTCTTTTTTAGATGACAACTTTTTACATTTAAATTATTTATTAGATATACTAATACCTTACCCAGGCCATCTAGAAATCTTGGTTCAGGCTCTTCGCTATTGGATTTTTCATTAAAATCACATGTGATCCACAATGAATTAAAAAAAAATTCCAAAATATTTTCCTAATCATATGTGATTTAAAATTTGAAAAACAATGATTCAAATTAAACATTGAAAAAAAATAATGAAAACAAAATCATATGTGATCTGCAGCAAAACACAATTAAAATTATGTATAAGAACACATGTATTTCAAAATGTAATTCATAATTTTCATCAAAATCATATGTGATTCACAATGAATTAATTTTTTTTTTCAAAATGTTTTCCTAATTATATATGATTTAAAATTTTAAAAACAATTATTCAAATTGAACATTGAAAAAAAATAATTAAAACAAAATCATATGTGATCTGTAGCAAAACACATTTAAAATGTATAAGATCACATAATGATACATAAAAGAAAATTAGTGAGTCTTTTTTAGAAAAAAAATGTGATTATTTGTGGATATCACATGTGATTTTTGAGAAAAATTGTAAAAAATCTTAAATAAACTAATTCAATAAAAATAAATATTTAAAATGAAAAACTAAATCACATTTATTTTAATGTTGTAAAAGATTATAAAAAAATTCATGAATAAATATCTTAATTAAATTTGTTACATAATCTATATAAAAATAAATGAGTTTCCAAATATAATATGTTACATAAATGACACATATGTCATTTTAGGCGATTTTTAAAAAAGATTTATTTAAGGTATTATTTAATAAAATGATTGACCCATAATTATTCTCTTATTCTTTTAAATAGGTATCATTCTCGTTTGAACCCGACTCTCTCTCTATATATATATTATATATATAATATTTAAAATATAGATGTATGTTATTTCGGGTTTTCGGACGGGTCGGGTTGCCAACGATCAAACCCAATCCGAACCCAGATATTCTCCCAAATGTCGGGTTTTGGATTATCGGATTTCGGGGTATTCGGGTTTTGCAAAAACACCTTATTTTCGGTTCGGGTTCAGATTCGGATTTCGGACTATTCGGGTTTTGCACACCCCTAGCTTGGAGGCGTGGATGATGAGAATACATGTTTTAGGTTTTGGTTTTTAACAAATGATATATTAATCAAAATATTGTTGTTCTACTTAGTTCCAGGGGGTTAGAGTGAGATAAGTGTGTCCCATGTTTGTTCCACTTAGTTCTAACGTGTCCCACATATGGTCACACCAAACATGGAACAAGTCTGTTCTATTCTGTCGTGTTCCACCTTGTTCTGCATACCAAACACACTCTTATTGTTATTTATTAGGTATTGATGGTAATTGGTTGCTTTGGATGGTGGTTTGATTAAAGAAGTTAACAAAAAAGGCAACAACATGTGAACATTCTCCTAGGATGATTAAAAATATCTAATAAAAAAAGAAAAAAAATGTAAAGAAACCTAACAAAAACAAAGAAAGGGAGGCTCCCCACTCCACTAAATAAAATAGTGGGAATCCAACCAATAACTCATCCAAGCTATTCCCTTTTCATGAATCTATATATAATTTCAAGATTTCTTGAAAACCCACCCCATTAAGTCATTAACCTTAACCCCCACTCACTTCTTCATCTTCAAGATTTGATTTCATCACCCTCTCTCTCTCTCTCTTCCCCCATTCATTCAAAGCTACCTCTTTCTCTGTTACTTTTCACATGCCATCCACAACCTCTCTCTCTCTTCATAAACCTTTATTTCTTGCTTCTCCTTTCCTTTCTGTGTGTCTCTATTTTCACATGTTCTTCCACTATCTTGATTGATTTCTAAAAAAGCAACCCACCCTTGTGTTCTTTTATATATATATATATATATATATATATATATTCATTTGTTTTGCTAGCTTTATGATAGGGTGTTTCTAATGCCATGGGGAGTTTAATGGTCTTGTTTCTTCTCTTGGTTTCTGGAACCTTCTCAAAAGCTGGTACAGTCAACATTGGAGCCATTTTAAACTCAAAAACAATCAATGGGAAGGTCTCAACCATTGCCATGAAGACTGCTGTTATTGATGTCAATTCTGATCCCACCATTTTACCATCAAAAAAATTGAGTCTTTCGATTCATGACGCAAACTTCAGTGGTTTCCTCAGCATCGTTGGTGGTAATTAATTCTCGACTTTATTTCTTTACATATGTATGTATGTATGTATGTATGTATCTACTTTTATATTAATTTGTTTGTTTTTCAGCTCTAAAGTACATGGAAGTTGATACGGTGGCTGTCATCGGTCCACAAAGTTCCGTGATGGCTCATGTACTTTCGCATCTTGCCAATGAACTCCTTGTTCCATTTTTGTCATTCACGGCCTTAGACCCCACACTTTCACCCCTTCAATACCCTTTCTTTATCCAAACAGCCCCTAATGATCTTTATCAGATGACCGCCATTGCTGACATGGTAAGCTATTTCGGTTACAGAGAAGTAACTGCAATATTCACAGACGATGATCAATTTCGGAATAGTATATCCACATTGGGTGATCAGCTTTCCGAAAGGCGTTGTAAGCTCTCTTATAAAGCACCATTACCACCCGATTCTTTGTTGTCTTCACAAGAGATCAAGGATATATTAGTTAACGTGAGATCGATGGAATCTCGTGTCATCGTTGTGCACACTTACTCGAAAACTGGTCTTATGGTTTTCGAGACTGCTAAGAGTCTTGGCATGATGAAAAAAGGATACGTTTGGATCGCGACCACTTGGTTATCGACTGTTTTGGATTCAACCGGTATTTCTCCTGCGAACGCTCCATCTTTACAAGGTGTTCTAACACTTCGTCCACACACACCAGATTCGGATAAGAAACGAGCTTTCGTGAGGAGGTGGAAGAATCTGAGCAATGGTGAAATTGGGTTGAACTCTTATGGTTTATTTGCTTATGATACAGTTTGGATGATTGCCTATGCGATTGATAAGTTCTTGAAAGAAGGTGGCAAGATTTCTTTCTCTAATGTTTCAAGTTTGGGTGGTTTGAAAGGGGCCAAAAGTCTGAATCTTGGAGCACTTAGCGTTTTTGGTGGTGGAAAACAGTTGCTTAAAAACTTATTGCAGACAAACATGAGTGGTTTAACAGGACCCCTTTGGTTCAATCTAGATCAATCCTTGATACACCCTTCTTTTGATGTAATCAATATAGTTGGGAACCAGGGTCGGGGTCTCGGATACTGGTCGAACCACTCTGGGCTAACGGTCGAGCCTCCGGAGACTCTTTATGCAAAACCATCGAACCATTCTGTTGCCAGCCAGCATCTGAGAAGTGTAGTATGGCCTGGGAACACAAAAGATCGGCCTCGTGGATGGGAGTTTTCGAACAATGGGAGGCCATTAAGGATTGGAGTTCCGTTAAGAGTTAGTTTTAAAGAAATCGTTACAGAAGTTAACAATTCGCATGAAATCCATGGATTTAGCGTGGATGTTTTCGTGGCTGCAATAAAGTTGATTCAATATCCGGTTCCTTATGAGTTCATCATGTTTGGGGATGGTCATCAGAATCCGAGCTTCACCGAGCTTGTGAATAAAGTGGCATATAACGTAAGTAAAGTAAACTACTGTTATTTTGGAAAGTAATCTAATGGGGTTCCACGTATTCTCACAATCATCTTTATGCGTGGTAAAAATGCCAGGTGTTCGATGCTGTTGTTGGTGATGTTGCAATTATCACCAACCGTACAAAGGCCGTGGACTTCACACAGCCATATATAGAGTCGGGCCTGGTTGTAGTTGTCCCCATAAAGAAACTAAACTCGAGTGCTTGGGCTTTCTTGCGGCCTTTTACTCCGCTCATGTGGGCGGTCACCGGAGTTTTCTTCCTCATCATTGGAGCTGTCATTTGGATACTGGAACACAGGCTGAACGACGAATTTAGGGGGCCGCCAAAGCAACAGTTCGTCACCATCTTTTGGTGAGCAGTATAGAGTCATATCTGCTTAGACTTGGACAATTTTTCCTTGGTATATAAACCCATTCTCTCCCTGATGGCCTTTTCTGGAGATTAATACATTCTCACATGGTATAAGAGTCAAAGTCTACCACCCTAAAAACTGGACATTGTGGGACAATCTATGTCAGTCTAGCCCCCTCTAGAGACATCTGGCACACAACTTGTGCCCGTTTAGCCTCCGCTAGATGGGGTGTCTTACAGTCGTACATCAGCTAAACTTGTACTATTTCTCCGTGATATATTATATGTTAGAACACCCTTCTTTCTCCAAGGGTTTTCTTTAGAGAGTAATCTTTCCATATATTCTCACATTCATCATCGGTTCCTTTGTAAGATTTGTTCTTGTTTTGCAGGTTTACGTTGTCGACTATGTTTTTCGCACACAGTAAGTATCAAACCTCTGATTATTTATTCGAATAGTAATGGCTGATGAGAGGGAAAATGGTGATGAAGTTGAAAACTTTCAGGAGAAAACACGGTGAGCACTCTTGGTCGGCTGGTTCTTTTCATCTGGCTTTTCGTGGTTCTGATCATCAACTCGAGCTACACGGCTAGTCTCACATCGATCTTGACTGTGCAACAACTTTCGTCTCCCATTAGAGGGATCGATTCATTGATCGCTAGCAATGGACGTATCGGGTTTCAGATAGGATCGTTTTCCGAGAATTATTTGATGGAAGAACTCAACATACCAAAATCAAGACTTGTTGCCCTTGGCTCCCCTGAAGAATATGCTGAGAAACTTGGAGGAGGAGTTGTTGCTGCCATTGTTGATGAAAGGCCATACGTCGATCTCTTCCTTTCAAACTACTGCAGGTTTCAAGTCGTCGGCCAAGAGTTCACGAAAAGTGGATGGGGCTTTGTAAGTATCTCAATACTCGTAGCAACAATATCGGCTCTAAAGCACTTCAAATATGTCTACATGTCATGAAGTTTATAGGACCAAAAGTCATATGTAAATATGTTATAGAAGTCCATTATTTACAACTTACTGTAAATGTGTTGTGTATAAACTTATTGTAACACTTTTTATATGGATGTGATGGTTTTGTAGGCATTTCCGAGGGACTCTCCGTTGGCGGTTGACATATCGACTGCAATCCTAACATTATCTGAGAACGGCGAGCTTCAAAAGATTCACGACCATTGGCTCAAGAGAAAAACTTGCTCCTTGCAGAAATCGGATTCGGACCAACTTCAACTAGGAAGCTTTTGGGGACTATTTCTCATCTTCGGAGTTGCTTGCGCACTTGCTCTCTGTATACACTTTTGCATGATGCTTCGGGAGTTTGGAAAACACGATCCATCACCGGAGAAGGGGTCACGATCGGTGCGATTGCAGAGATTTTTATCGTTTGCGGACGAGAAAGAAGAGATATCAAAGAGGAAGTTAAAGAGAAAGAGGGATGTTAACAGATCAAACAGAATCCAAGCAGAGGTTGATGAAGACCAAAATTGTGAATAATGTGTTTGCTTAACGGAATAAGAAAGAAATTGACAGATAGATCAACAATGTAAATTTGAATAACTTTCTTTTTAAACATGAAAATTTCAGAAAGTTAAAGGTTGATTTTGGCTTTTTATTCAAACTTAGGTTTCCCCTGTTCTAAAAATCAGCAAAACCCTGTTTCAACTTTCGCCTCCATTTTCTCTGCAACTGAGAAAATGGCGATTCGCTATCATCAATCTCCATTCGCCCCCATTTCTTCTTCTTCTTCTTCTTTATCTGCTACTAACTTTTTCAAAAGCTCAAAGATTTCTTTTCATCATCTTTCCGATGCAATTTCTCATTCGCTTCTAAACTTGAACCCCATCCCGTATTCACCTCCGTGACGTCATTCGCTCCGGCCACCGTAGCCAACCTGGGACCTGGCTTCGATTTCCTGGGATGTGCAGTCGACGACATAGGCAATTCCGTCACCGTCACAATCGACCCCGATGTCCAACCAAGCAGAATATCAATCGCAGAAATCACCGGTGTCGATAACTCCTCCAAGAAGGTCAGCAAAAACCCTCTATGGAATTGCGCCGCAATCTCCGTCATGAAGATGCTCAACATCCGTTCCGTGGGGCTTTCCCTCTCCATGAAATCTGGTCTAGGGTCCAGCGCCGCCAGTGCTGCTGCTGCAGTCGCGGTTAACGAGATTTTCGGAGGGAAGCTACAGGAATCCGATTTGGTAGTCGCGGGTCTGGAAGCTGAAGCCAAGGTATCCGGTTATCACGCCGATAACATTGCTCCGGCGATCATGGGTGGGTTCGTTTTGGTCAGGAGCTACGATTCATTAGAGTTGATTTCTTTGAAGTTTCTACAACACAAAGAGAACTTATCATATAACAGAGAGAGAAAGAGAGGAAAAGACTTTCTATTATTTCATAAAATAAGAGGGGGGATCTATTTATATTACAAAGAATAAACCCAACAAAAATAAAAGACCAAACTACCCTTCCTGATATAAAACGTAATACTCCCCCTCAAGATGAGCATGGAGAATATATGTTCTTAAGCTCCATCTTGGAAACAAAATTCAGCAAAATTGCTTTTGGTAAAGGCTTGGTAAAAATGTCGGCAAGTTGAAAGGCAGTGCTGATTGGCATTAATCGAATGAACTTATCAGCAACCCTTTCACGAACAATATGGCAGTCAATGTCAATGTGTTTCGTTCGTTCGTGAAACGTAGGATTCATAGCGATCTGACGAGCTGATTTGTTATCGCAAAACATCAAGATTGATTTGGCATGAACCACTCCCAAATCTCGAAGTAAATACTTAATCCAAATCAATTCGCAAGTTGTCGAAGCCATAGCTCTGTACTCCGCTTCTGCTGAAGATCTTGAAACCGTGGGTTGTTTCTTCGATCGCCATGATATCAAGGACTTACCAAGAAAGATACAGAATCCTGTCACAGACCGTCGAGAATCGGTGCATTTTCCCCAATCTAAATCACAATAAGCTTGTATCTGATAAGTAGATTTAGCTGAAAGAAAAATACCCAGACCCGGTTGTTGCTTCAGATATCGAACCAGATGTAAAGCAGCGTTCCAATGAGGAATTCTCGTTTGGAAACAAATTGAGACAACTTCTGAACAGCAAATGATATGTCAGGTCTTGTCACAGTGAGGTATAACAATCTTCCCACGAGCCTTCTGTACTTAGACCCATCTTCGAGTAAATCCCCATCTTCATCGTTTAGAATGATTTTATGTTCCATAGGAACTAATGTGGGTTTACAACCAAGTAAACCGCAATCTTCTATAATTTGTAGGGCATATTGTCGTTGTGAAACTGAAATTCCTTCCGATGACCTAGCAATTTCCAATCCAAGAAAGTACTTGAGCTTGCCAAGATCCTTAAGCTTAAAGTTGTTACTTAACCGACTCTTAATGTCAATAATTGCACTCGAAGAAGCACCTGTGATGATAATGTCATCGACATATACCAACAATGCTACATAGTCTTTGCCCGTACCTTTGTAAAATAAAGAGTAATCTGCCTTAGATTGAGTAAACCCCATAGCAAGCATGAACCGGGAGAATTTTGTATTCCATTGACGTGAGGCTTGCTTGAGACCGTATATAGATTTATGCAAACGACAAACAGGTGTAATACCAGCAGCAAACTCCCCCATTTATTTGATAACCTTGAGGTATATCCATGAGGACCTCTTCATCCAAATCACCATTCAAAAAGGCGTTATTAACGTCTAATTGAATTAATTCCTAATTATTAATCGCTACTACTGCAAGAAGAGCCTTGACAGTCACCATTTTCGCTACGGGTGAAAAGGTATCTACAAAATCCACACCTTCCTGTTGATGGAAACCTTTGGCTACGAGTCGAGCTTTGTGCCGCTCGATGTTTCCACTAGGCCCGTATTTTAGTTTATAAACCCAACGACATCCCACTGTGTGTTTACCTTGTGGAAGAGGAACAACAGACCATGTACGATTCAACTCCATTGCATCGAGCTCTTCTTTCATTGCTGTGCACCATTCAACATTTTTAACTGGTTGGGCATATGTCTTCGGTTCAATGTTCGCAGAAACTACCATAACAAAGTTTTTATGACATTTTGACAAAGAATCATATCCCACAAAATTTGACAACGGATAAGGAGTACTTGTCTTTTTTACCACAACATTGTTACAATGAAACTCCTGCAAGTAAGATGGTGGTTTATGTGTGCGAGTGGATCGACGCACACCAACTGATTATGATGGCTCAACAACCTGTTGTACACTGTTAGGCTGACTCTGGACATGGTTATGTGAATTAGAAACAACATTTTCTGTAAAATTATCATCCGCCGGCATAGGAATAACACTGTCAGAAAAAATCTCATGCGACAACGGTTGTGATATACGGCTAGCAAATGGGAAAATTTCTTCATGGAAAACAACATCTCTTGAGGAGAAAAATTGTTTCCCTTGAATATCATACAACTTATAGGCTTTCATTCCCATTGGATACCCAACAAACACACACGGTTTTGCACGAGGACTAAACTTATGTCGTGATTGAGGCATTGTAGAAGCAAACGCCAAACACCCGAAAGTTCGTAACATAGAAAAGTCAGGAATGTTACCGTATAATTTTTCAAACGAAGACTTGTTAGCAAACAATTTTGATGGGGTTCGGTTAATCAAAAATGTATCTGTAAGAATACATTCAGACCAAAAATCTATAGGAACTTGAGACTGAAACATTAAGGCTCTCGCCACATTTAGTAAATGTTGGTGCTTCCGTTCAACCACCGAATTCTGTTGAGGACGTCCAACACATGACGTTTGATGTAATATACCTTTCTCAACAAAGAATCTATCAAACCGTAATTCTTTAGCATTATCGGATCGAAATGCTTTGATATTGGTATCAAATTGGGTGAGCACCATATTGTAAAATTTTGGTATAATATGCACCACATCCGACTTGTTTTTAAGTAAGTAAACCCAAGTAAAACGACTATAGTCGTCCACAATTGTGACAAAATAACGATATCCTTGGTGTGCATCAATGCAAAATGGCCCCATGTACAAGATCAAATGGTTTACTACTCATGTGATGCAATGAAACAAAAGGAAGACGTTTCTGTTTTGCCATAGGACACACTTTGCAACAATCATCAGTAGAATCACAAGTATTTTTGACATTTAACAGTGACTTTATTGCCAAAATTCTTTTATTACTAGGATGTCCAAACCGTTTATGCCACAAATCTAGAGTAACCTGGTTGCTTTCTACTACTTGACAAGCAACGGATTCTTCATCTCTGAAGATGTACAACCCTCGCATTCTATCAACAGTGCCAATCATCTTCTTGAACTTTATCTCCTGGATAAGAGCACAATCATGTAGGAAATTTACTGTTAATTTCCTATCTGATGTTAAGGCACTTATAGACAGAAGATTTAGCCGAAATTCAGGCACGAATAAGACATCATGTAACGTAATTGCTTTACTCAAGACAATATCCCCAACCATATTTACAGGTACGGTCATACCATTAGGTAAGGTCACTGTAAATCCTGTAATTTTCTTGACATTCACAAAATCTGCAATATCATTTCCAATATGACGAGATGCTCCCAAGTCTAATATCCATTTCTTAGACGACATGTCGTGCATATATAGAGAAAAAGAATGACAAGTACCTTGAGTATCTTTAGCAATCTCATGGTTGTCAGTAACTATGTTTATGGAGCAAAAACGATTAGAAATCGCCGCTAACAAATCTTGACACTGTGATGAAGAAAGTCCCTTGATAACACTGTCCAAACCTCTTTCACTGTCTTCAGTTTCAACAGACACCTGATTAGCATGATTATTCTTGGTTTGCTTTTGTTTGTATCCAATTGGATATCCATGGAGTTTATAACATCGTTCCATGATGTGTCCGGGAACTTTACAGTTTGTACAAAATGGACGCTCATGATCAAGATTCTTAGAGAAGTGACCATTACCAGATTGTTTCTTGAATCCAGTATTAGCATTGAAGGCTAGAGTTTGTTGCCCAATATTTGTAACGTTCCTTTGTTGTTCTTCCTGACTAACCAAAGAAAAGACTCGATTGATAGGGGGAATTGGATCCATAAGTAAGATCTGACCTCTGATTTGAGAGAAAGACTCGTGTAATCCCATCTGAAAATTTATCACATTCTCTAATTTAAAGTAGGCCTCAATCTTTTTAACACCACCACAATTGCATCTTCCACAAGAACAATGTGGCCTGAAATGTTCGATCTCTTCAATCAGGGACTTGAGTTTAGTGAAATATCCACCAACAGATTCTTGATTTTGAGTAATATTCATCAGATCTCGTTTAATCGAGAAAATTTTTGGTCCATTACTCTGTTCAAATCGATCCTTCAGATCTGACCAGATCTCAGACGCAGATTCTGCAAACATCACACTTGCAGCAATTTCTTTCGAAACAGAGTTGAGTAGCCATGACATCACAATACTATTGTTCCGATTCCACAAGTTCAGCAACGTGAGATCGTTTCCATCAGGTTTTTGAAGAGAACCGTCCACAAATCCAACCTTATTCTTTGCCGCTAGGGCAATCAACATAGATCTGTTCCAGGCCGAATAATTTTCTCCCGTGAGAAGTTGAGAAACAAGGATCTGACCTGGACTATCAGCATGATGTAAGAAATATGGATGGAGTCTGTCATCTATGGCTGAAATAGACTGAGAGTATTGAAAGGATTGAGAAGAGGAATGATTATTTGAAGTTTCCGGCATGATTCCGGCGAAGATCTCCGATGAACAGCGGGAGCGTCAACGCTCTGATACCATATAACAGAAAGAGAACTTATCATATAACAGAGAGAGAACAAGAGAAAAAGACTTTCTATTATTTCATAAAATAAGAGGGAGGATCTATTTATATTACAAAGAATAAACCCAACAAAAATAAAAGACCAAACTACCCTTCCTGATATAAAACGTAATAGTTTCCAGTGGAAAATAATATTTTCTTCGTGTTGGTGAATCCTGAATTCCAAGCACCGACGAAGAAGATGAGGGTGGTGTTGGTGGCTAGTGTGTTGCAGGGGGATCAGGGATGTGATAGGGATTGGGAAGGCGGTATCGTCGGATAAGATGGTGGAGCCACTGCGGGCGCCATTGATTCCGGGATGGAAGCTGTGAAGAAGGCGGCAATGGAGGCAGGGGCATGTGGGTGTACTATCAGTGGTGCAGGGCCGAGTGTGGTGGCAGTGACGAATGATGAAGAGAAAGGGTGGGAGATTGGGGAGAAGATGGTGGAAGCGTTTATGGAGAAGGGAAAGCTCATCCACAATCATCCACCTCTTGGATTTGCCACATCAGTTTTCTCTCTCTGTCACATTAGTTTTCTCTTTCCTACACATTTCATAAACCTTTCACACTCAATGATGGTCCATGACTAATTTAATAAAAACTGAAAATTGATCTTAAGCCTAAAATAGAAATCTTTGATATTTGTCCTCCAAAGCTGAAAATTGATCTTAAGCCTAAGAAATCTGAAGAACTAAAAATTCCTCCCAAGTCTTATGCTAAAGGTATTCTTGGAGTTGGCCCTGCACATCTCAAGTTTTCTAATCTTACTGCTCATGGTCCTAAAGCCACCATTAAATATAGAAAATGCTATCATTGTGGACTCACTGACCATATTCCAAGTAAATGTCCTAATGCCACAAAAGCTGATAAAATAGCTAAAGTGAAGATGAATGCCCCCAAGGTTGAGAAGGTCACCAAAGCTGAGAAATCTACCAAGGTGAAAAATACCACTAAGGTTAAGAAATTAACCAAAGTGAAGGTTACCACTGAAGCTGAATCTTCAACTGCCGTGAAGATTGTTGAACCTTCCATCTCCACTAACCCCACTGGACCCATTAAAAAGTGGGTACCAATCAAAACTTAATCTGAGTCTCATACAAAATTCAAAGAACTCGCATACACTTTTATGCGAAAAGTTCAGAACTCGCACATCCTTATATGCAAAAAGTTCACATTTCGTATCCATTTTGATATCCTTTCATGCAAATTGTAACATAGGAATTCTTGTTTGTGTGTGCTATGCGAATTGTGCCTTACGAATTCTTGCATGCGAATTTTGTTGTGTGAGTAGCATACGAATTCTTGTCTTGTTTTTCATTTTAAGTGATTTTTCTATATTTTTACTTCAAATTTTTATGTTTTTCTGACTAAAGATCATTTCAAGCATTATTTTTCATAGATACTAATCATGCCTTACACAGATGAGAAGGGAAATCTATTCCTTACCAATAGGGACTGTGCATTGTCATACATGCTGGAAATTCCAAAGATGGAAGCTAAACTTGAAGAGTTCAAAGTTAAGAATGAAAAGTCAATGCTCAAAACTCAAAGCTGAAAGCAGATATTGATACTCTGAATATCAAACTCACCAAGGCTGAGACACAAGTATCAACTTATAAAGCTAAAGGAAAAGAGTGGATAAAGAAAGTTGATGAGAAGTTCAAGAATGAGAAAGCTGAACTAGAGAAGACTTTCAACCTAAACTTGTCTGAACTTTCAAGGAAAGTTGAGTCAGAAAGGAAAGAATTAGAACTCAAATGTGTAAAAATTTCCAAACAAGTCTCTGATTTTGAAAAAATAGTTATTACTGAGAGAGATGTCTTTGAAAGAGAAAGAAAAAATATTCAAAAGAAAAATATTGTGCCTTTCAAAGAGATTTCTGACAAAAATCAGAACTTGGAGAAAGAATAGAAAATTTTTTGAATCTGAGATTTCTAAACTTACTGACAAGTTAGTTATCTTATCCATAGATATCAAAAAGGTACGGAAGGCTAAATCTGATTTGCAAAGCAAGTTTGACAAACTATGCAATGAAAAAGCCAAGTTGAATGATAAGATCAGTCAACTTGAGAAAGCTAATGCTGATTTATCTGACAAGTTAGCATCTGAAACACCTGTATTATCTTCTTATGATGGTGATGCAAGTGAATCAGTTTGCTCATTTCAATCAGTAAATAGCTTATTTCAAAAGATGGTTTTCAAGAAACAAATTGTTAAATCTGAAATCTTGAAACCAAATCAGATTAAATCTTCTAGTCTATTCTATGTTAAATCTGTTGATAGATATGCTTCTGGACTCAATGCTTCCAAGAAAGAGAAGATGATCTGGGTTGTCAAAGGTTCTCCTGAATCAGTAAAATACCAGAAATCATCTGCAGAAGCTGAACTGAGAAAGAAGAACAGAGATGAAAAAGATAAATCTTTTGCACCTGATGTTATCAAGTCAAACAAGCATCTGATCAGGTTGCAAAAAGAAAACTCTGTTGTTCATATTGCTGTAATGATGATTTTGTTCACAAAGCACATATACACAGAAGGTATTATTCTCATAAGAAGTTTACTGATACTGCTTATCATAGAGGTGGAAACCGCTCAATGAAGTTTTCACATACTAACTAGACTGGACCCAAACTCATCTGGGTACCAAAACCTGTACAACCTGTGATGCAGGAAACTCCACTGAAGAAGGAGTAAGAAAGATTGTGTGTAACACCCGGAAATTCGTAAGGTATGTATTTGTTCCCTTAATACTGTAATTGTATTTATCTGAAATTACGAGCCTTTATATGCTTATGAGCCTTACTTTAATATCATGATGTTATCTGGTTAGCATTTTAAGTTCAAGTATTTAGACCTCGCGCTAGTTACCGAATTTACGTTGGCTAAATAAGAAAAAGAAGCAAGATGTTGGATTTCCTGGGGCGCACGACCCGTGCGCCCTCCTTCACAAAAAAAACGCACGGCCCGTGCGCACTGGACAGAAGGTCCAGTGAGTTAAGTACGAATTTTCCCCCTTTTCTCATTCTCATCTTATTTCTCTTCTTCAATTATTCTCTCCCAAACCCTCCCTCTTCATCTACTTCTTCTAAGCTTCTTTCAACCACCAAATCATCACCATTTGTTGCTAGAGTTAAGAGCATCATCCAAGGTTTCGGTTTGTAGGCTTCACCACCATCTCCATCTTCATCTTCCTCAAGTATCCAAAAGCTTGATTTTGGGGTTTTCGTCTCCTACCTTATAATTTCCAGATTTTGGGTGATAAGAGCATTAAATCATCATTGAAGGTTCATCCAAGTGATTTCATTGAAGCATCCTTCAAGATCTTCATCTTCTTCAAGTCTCATCTTCTTCAAAAGCTAGGGTTTCATCTTTTCTAGGTTTTGGTCAAAAACCTAGATTGTGAGTTTACTAATTTTTTGTTAAAACTAGATACACATCATTATCTTCTACTTGTTGATGTCAATGCATATCTCAAATGTTCATATTTAATGTTTCAAGTATTTTGGGGGTTTTTACCCATGGATTTATGTATATGGATGTTAACATGTGTTATATGTGTATATCTTGGTATGTTGATGATTCCTTTTTGGAATGCCTTTCGGCGACCTTACATTCTCACGAAGTATTTGGATGGACATTATGTCATGTGTTGGATTTACATGATTAGGATGGTTATAGTGTGTTCTTGGTGGATATCCGAAATGTTGACGGAATGAAACACATCTTGAGACCTCCTAAAAGCATTATGTGGACGAACCAAGTCTGTGATTCACTATAGGAATGTAGGTGGGTGACATTTGGAGAATTTCCTAAGGCGGTAGTCTCCTATGTACCTAGACCTCCGCCGTCGGGGAATTTCCTAAGCGGTAGTCCCCGGTGCGTGACGGGCCTTTGGGTTGCCAGAGAAAGTGGCTTCAAGGTGCATTGCCTCTTTGGGTGAACCGGATTGGAGATATGGGTCGCTCCCGTTGACTCCACATCTACGTGATTAATTGTTTAACTGCTGATAAGAACTGTAAATGTTATCTGGCATGTTTTTACTTGTTCAACTCACTAGGCTTTTTGGCCTAACACTTGTTTGGTGTCGATGTGTATCTCAGGTGTTAGCGGTGCTGCTCTTAGGCAAGTATAGATGCTTTGGGAGAGAGCTTGGGGATACGTCACTTGGATTATTTTGAGAAGCCTTGGGTTTATAGATGACACCCCTTTTTGTAATCTCTTTTCTAGATGTAGAAATTAGATTAGTCGGTTGTTGTTTATTTATCCGTTAAATTACAATTGTGATTAAACAGGTTTATTTGTATTATTCCCCTTTTTGGGAGGCTCTTGCTATGGCAATCTATATACCACTTCTCCTCTTTTGGAAAGTTTTTGTTATCCCTATTTTTAGGGTGTTACAAGTTGGTATCAGAACTTTAGTTTAAGTGAATTAGGTATTGTCTTAGCATATCTAGACTTAAGCTTTAGACTTTATGACTTCACTGTCCACTTGGGGTAGAAATCCTAGGTGGGGAGAGCGTTAGGATTTACGGAATTACACTAATTGAGAATTGTGATGATGGTGACAAGAATTCTTGCGTATGGTTCGTTCATAATTTCACTTAGCTACTGCTATTATGAATGCATTGTTACGAGAGCATACTTGAATTACTGTCGTTGTGATAATTGATGAATGTATTAGTACGTATAATGAGTTCAACTCGCTTAGTCTTTTCTCAACCTATTTCTCGTATGTGTGTGGCAGATCGAGATGGTTAATACTCGGAGCAGATTACCGGGTACGCCAGATGGTCATTTGGAAATTGAATCTACCGCCGAACAACCCGGTTTAGGAGGGGCTGTTCGAAGGCCACCACCGAACAAACCTTTGGGAGGGGGACCCGAGTTTATCCCTCGCAGAAACCTTGTGGTGGGTGATGCTGTTTTGGAAGAGGCAACCATGGAGACCCGGTTACGGGATAGTATGATGCAGGCTATGAGTGCTGCCATGGCCCAGCAGCAAGTGCAACAACAAGAGTTTTTCATGAAACTCCTAGAAGATCGGGATGCTAGTAACCGCCAACCCGAGACTATGGCGGAGAATATCATAGCTGGGTCGGGTGGTAGACCTGAAGTGGTGGTGACCGAAAAGCAAGCGAGCAACGTGAACCGAGAGAGGACTAAGGGATGCTCCTACAAGGCTTTTCTGGGGTGCAACCCCAAGGAGTTTGCGGGTTTCGATAACCCGGTTGCGTGCATGTACTGGCTCAAGGAAGTGGAGATGGCCTTTGAGTCGAGCGAGTGCGATGTGTCGCAGCGAGTGAAGTTTGCTTCTCAACTACTCTGGGGAGAGGCATTGATCTGGTGGAATCTCACCCGGTCCGCCCTCACCCCCGAGGTTCTAATGAAGCTAACATGGCCGGTCTTCAAGAAGAAGATCATGGACAAGTATTGCAGCGAGCGTTCGTTGGACAAACTGGAAGCCGAGTTCCGGAATCTGAAGAAAGGGAATTTGTCGGTAGCCGGCTACTCCAAGCTGTTTCTGGAGAAGTTGAACTTGGTGGGATATCTGGTCCCAGACGAGAGATCAAAGATTAAGGCCTTTCATCTTGGCCTACCGGCCGATATGCGGACTGACGTGCGCAATACCGGAGGGTCGACTCTTCAAGAAGTCATTGAAGAGGCTTTGCTTGTGGAAGATGATAGGTTGGCTGAGAAGGAAGAAAGAAGTGTTGCGGGTGAGAAGAGAAAGTGGGAAGGGCCATCTGGGCCCGTTCATCAGTCGAAGCCTTTTGTTAGCGGGAGAGATGGCGACTCTCGTAAAAGCGATCAATGGTGCCAAAAGTGTAGGACCAAACACTCGGGCGCGTGTACTCCTAAAACCTACGCAGGTCCGGTAGGTTGTACCAAGTGTGGCAGGAAGGGCCATATGGCTCGGGATTGCGCTACTCATCCGACGATATGTTTTGAGTGCCAAGAGTCGGGGCACGTGAGGAGAAATTGTCCAAAGTTGGTGGGGTATAATCAAAACAGGTCTGTTGGGTCGACGGCTAGAGTCGACCAATCGCCGAGGGTGCCGAGTCGAGCTTTTCGGATGACTACCGAGGAGGCGAAGGAGACCGCTGATGTTGTTTCGGGTACGTTCCTAGTAAACTCCTTTCCTGCTCGTGTATTGTTTGATTCGGGTGCTACGTGTTCTTTTGTATCGGATGTTTTCTGTAAGCAATTCGTCACTCCTATTAGTGTCCTTTCCGATGCACTAGTAGTAGAGATAGCCAACGGTGATAAAGTAATTATCCGAGACCGTTATTGTGATTGCACCATAGAGATCATTGGGAGTCCTTTTGGGGTAGATTTGCTACCTATGACCATCGGAGGGTTCGACGTGGTCATAGGAATGGATTGGTTGTCAAGGCACAAGGCTGACATCTTTTGTTCTAAGAAGATGATCCAAGTGCCTTTGACGGAAGGCGGCGTGGTCGTCATCTATGGGGAGAAAGGAAAGGGGCGCAACCCCATTATTTCCTCTCTCAAAGCGCGGAAGTTTCTAGAGAAGGGTTACCCTTCGTATCTAGCGTACGTTGTAGACGCAAAGAAGGAAAAGAAGACGGTGGAAGACGTGAGGATCGTGCGGGATTATCCAGATGTCTTTCCGGAAGACCTTCCCGGATTACCACCGGAACGTCAAGTGGAGTTTCAAATTGACCTCACTCCGGGAGCGGCTCCGATAGCCCGAGCTCCCTATCGTTTGGCCCCGACGGAGATGAAGGAGATGATGACGCAACTTCAAGAGTTGTTAGAGAAGGGTTTTATCCGACCGAGTTCTTCACCTTGGGGAGCGTCGGTGTTGTTCGTGAAGAAGAAGGACGGATCGATGAGGATGTGTATTGACTACCGTGAGTTGAATAAAGTCACGGTAAAGAACAAGTACCCTCTACCTCGCATCGATGATCTCTTCGATCAACTTCAAGGTGCGGGATGTTTCTCGAAGATTGACCTCCGATCCGGTTATCATCAAGTGAGAGTGAAGAATGATGATATTCCGAAGACGGCCTTCCGAACGCGTTACGGTCACTATGAATTCTTGGTGATGCCTTTTGGGTTGACCAATGCGCCGGCCGTGTTTATGGACTTGATGAACCGTGTGTGTCGTCCATTCTTGGATAAATACGTGATCGTCTTTATCGACGATATTCTAATTTATTCTAAGGACAAATCCGAACATGGGAAACACTTGCGGGAAGTCTTGGAAGTCCTAAGAAGAGAGAAGTTGTTCGCAAAGTTCTCTAAGTGCGAGTTTTGGCTTCGAGAAGTGCAATTCTTGGGGCACGTGGTGTCAAAGGGCGGTGTTCAGGTGGACCCGGCGAAGATTGAAGCGATGTTGAGTTGGGAGCCGCCGACGAATCTGTCGGAGATACGAAGTTTCTTAGGCTTAGAGGGCTACTATAGACGCTTCATCCAAGACTTTTCCAAGGTAGCTACACCTCTCACATCCCTCACAAGAAAGAACGTCAAGTTTCTTTGGACCGATGTTCAAGACCAAGCCTTTCAAACGCTCAAGAGGAAATTGTGCGAAGCTCCGATCTTATCCTTGCCTGAAGGATCGGAAGACTTCGTAGTGTATAGTGACGCTTCTAAGATGGGGCTTGGATGTGTACTTATTCAACGAGGGAAAGTCATTGCCTACGCGTCAAGGCAATTAAAGGACCATGAGAAGAACTACCCGACGCATGACTTGGAGCTAGCGGCGATAGTTTTTGCTTTGAAGTTGTGGCGGCATTACTTGTACAGGACCAAGTGTACCCTCTTCACGGATCACAAGAGTCTCAAGTACATCTTCGACCAAAAAGAACTCAACATGCGGCAAAGGAGATGGCTTGAACTTTTAAAGGATTATGATTGTGATCTACTCTACCATCCCGGTAAGGCCAATGTGGTGGCGGATGCATTGAGTCGGAGGAGCGATGATGGTGGTGTGAAGTTGTCCCTTACAAGGATCGACGTGGTATCAAGTTTGGTGGAAAGCATCAAGACGTGGCAATTAGAAGCGCTCAAGGAGCAAAATCTCAAATCCGAAATCATGGTAAAGCAAAGTGGGCTTTTGACGGAAGATAGCCGCGGGCTCAAACTCTTCCAAGGTCGAATTTGGGTGCCGAAGTTGGGTGGAAATCGGGAGCTACTACTAGAGGACGCGCACAAATCGAAGTACTCTATACATCCCGGTAGCACCAAGATGTATAGAGACTTGAAATTAAATTATTGGTGGTCGGTGATGAAGTTGGATGTAGCTAACTACGTGGAGAGGTGTGTCACGTGCCTTCAAGTCAAGGCGGAGCACCAAAGGCCGTATGGAAGTTTGCAACCGTTGTCCATTCCCGAGTGGAAATAGGACAACATCACTATGAACTTCGTGACGAAGCTACCAAAGACCTTGCGAGGCCATGATACAATTTGGGTAGTCGTTGATCGACTAACCAAGAGTGCGCACTTTCTTGCAATGAGAGAGACTTTGCCAATGGAGAAATTGGCCAAGCTTTATATCGACGAGGTAGTGTCAAGGCATGGGGTCACACAATCCATTGTGTCGGATCGGGATAGTCGCTTCACATCGAACTTTTGGGCGAGCTTGCAAAAGGAGTTGGGTACCAGATTGAATTTGAGCACGGCGTATCATCCTTAAACGGATGGTCAAAGCGAGAGGACGATTCAGACGCTCGAGGATATGTTGAGGTCGTGTGTAATAGACTTCGGTGGAAGTTGGGACTCACATCTACCTCTAGTGGAGTTCGCGTACAACAACAGTTACCATTCTAGTATTGGAATGGCACCGTTCGAGGCATTGTATGGACGGAAGTGCAGAACCCCGGTTTGTTGGTTAGAAGCGGGCGAAAAGCAATTCGTCGGGCCAGAAATAGTGCAAGAGACGGCGGACAAGGTGAAAGAGATTCGAGAAAGGCTAAAGGCGGCGCAAGACCGACAAAAGAGCTATGCGGACAAAAAGAGAAGACCAATCGAGTTTCAAGTGTGTGACCGCGTCATGCTAAAGGTGTCGCCATGGAAGGGGATTATCCGTTTCGGGAAGCACGGGAAGCTTAGTCCTCGTTTCCTCGGACCCTTCGCTATTCTAGAAAGAATTGGACTTCAAGCTTACCGGTTGGACTTACCACCGGAAATGGATGGAATACATCCCACTTTTCACGTATGCTATCTGCGGAAGTGCCTAGCCGAGGAGGAAAGCGTGATTCCCTTGTCAGAGATTCGGGTAGACAATGGAAATCGTTGCGTGGAAGAACCGGAGACGATTTTAGAGTCAAAGGTGAAGAAATTGCGGCATAAAGATGTGGTTATGGTAAAGGTTCAATGGAAGCACCATCGGGGTGCTAACATTACTTGGGAACCCGAGGATGACAAGAAGAAGCGTTATCCTCACTTGTTTAATTTAGAATGAGATTTCGGGGACGAAATCCTAATTAGGTGGGGAGGATTGTAACACCCGGAAATTCGTAAGGTATGTATTTGTTCCCTTAATACTGTAATTGTATTTATCTGAAATTACGAGCCTTTATATGCTTATGAGCCTTACTTTAATATCATGATGTTATCTGGTTAGCATTTTAAGTTCAAGTATTTAGACCTCGCGCTAGTTACCGAATTTACGTTTAAGTATTTTAAGTTTAAGTAGTTGGCTCCTTCACAAAAAAAACGTACGGCCCGTGCGCACTGGACAGAAGGTCCAGTGAGTTAAGTACGAATTTTTCCCCTTTTCTCATTCTCATCTTATTTATCTTCTTCAATTATTCTCTCCCAAACCCTCCCTCTTCATCTACTTCTTCTAAGCTTCTTTCAACCACCAAATCATCACCATTTGTTGCTAGAGTTAAGAGCATCATCCAAGGTTTCGGTTTGTAGGCTTCACCACCATCTCCATCTTCATCTTCCTCAAGTATCCAAAAGCTTGATTTTGGGGTTTTCGTCTCCTACCTTATAATTTCCAGATTTTGGGTGATAAGAGCATTAAATCATCATTGAAGGTTCATCCAAGTGATTTCATTGAAGCATCCTTCAAGATCTTCATCTTCTTCAAGTCTCATCTTCTTCAAAAGCTAGGGTTTCATCTTTTCTAGGTTTTGGTCAAAAACCTAGATTGTGAGTTTACTAATTTTTTGTTAAAACTAGATACACATCATTATCTTCTACTTGTTGATGTCAATGCATATCTCAAATGTTCATATTTAATGTTTCAAGTATTTTGGGGGTTTTTACCCATGGATTTATGTATATGGATGTTAACATGTGTTATATGTGTATATCTTGGTATGTTGATGATTCCTTTTTGGAATGCCTTTCGGCGACCTTACATTCTCACGAAGTATTTGGATGGACATTATGTCATGTGTTGGATTTACATGATTAGGATGGTTATAGTGTGTTCTTGGTGGATATCCGAAATGTTGACGGAATGAAACACATCTTGAGACCTCCTAAAAGCATTATGTGGACGAACCAAGTCTGTGATTCACTATAGGAATGTAGGTGGGTGACATTTGGAGAATTTCCTAAGGCGGTAGTCTCCTATGTACCTAGACCTCCGCCGTCGGGGAATTTCCTAAGCGGTAGTCCCCGGTGCGTGACGGGCCTTTGGGTTGCCAGAGAAAGTGGCTTCAAGGTGCATTGCCTCTTTGGGTGAACCGGATTGGAGATATGGGTCGCTCCCGTTGACTCCACATCTACGTGATTAATTGTTTAACTGCTGATAAGAACTGTAAATGTTAGCTGGCATGTTTTTACTTGTTCAACTCACTAGGCTTTTTGGCCTAACACTTGTTTGGTGTCGATGTGTATCTCAGGTGTTAGCGGTGCTGCTCCTAGGTAAGTATAGATGCTTTGGACGAGAGCTTGGGGATACGACACTTGGATTATTTTGAGAAGCCTTGGGTTTATTGATGACACCCCTTTTTGTAATCTCTTTTCTAGATGTAGAAATTAGATTAGTCGGTTGTTGTTTATTTATCCGTTAAATTACAATTGTGATTAAACAGGTTTATTTGTATTATTCCCCTTTTTGGGAGGCTCTTGCTATGGCAATCTATATACCACTTCTCCTCTTTTGGAAAGTTTTTGTTATCCCTATTTTTAGGGTGTTACACTGTGACTTCTGAGTAAATCAGCTCAGGACTCGGACTTCAAAGTCAAGGACAATGGCTTCTAAACACTGCAGTTTAGGACCCAATCTTCAATGTTCAAAGATTATGACTTCTAGACACAGCAGACTAGGACTCATAATTCAATGTCAAGATTCTGACAAGACTTTTAATGTCATATCTTCACAGGGAGTTTTTTATTGACTAGACATAAACTGTGTGATTTGAAGTTGAGAGAAAAGCTAAATTGTTATATCCTATATAGGGGGAGCTTGTATTAGTAAAACTGATCTTAATTGTTATATATTTTTGCCTATATGCAGATATGAAGGGGGATCATATCCATACAGTGTTTAAAAAGATCCACAAAATGTCAAGGGGGAGCCAACAAGAAATGACAAACAATTGATATCAAGAAAGAACAAAGCCATGAAAAGAATCAGAAGAAAAAGACATCAAGTCAAGGGGGAGCTCAACAGATCAAATCTAAAAAGGGTTGTACGTGTGCAGTGTGTGTAACTATTTTTGGAAAATAAAATTAATGAAAAATGCCATTTTTGGAAAGTTTCCATTTATGGAAAGTTTCTATTTTTGGTGAGTTTGTGAAAAGTTTCCAAAATTAGCAAATTTCCTCATTTAGAATGTTTTTCAAAAGTTGGAAATGTTGCTAAGTCAAGAATTCGCATAACACACTCATGCGAAATCTGAGGAATTCGCAGATGTGTGTTGCACGAATTCTTGAGAATTCGCACATCAGAGTGATACGAAGTCCAACAATTTGCATATGCCTATCTGCGAAATGTGAAGAATTCGCATCTCACTGCTATACGAATTCTTAGTCTTACACAGAATTCGCATACTTGCTTCATGCGAATTCTCACACACTTATTGTCTAATTTTTTAGACAATTCTTATCCATGTGTTCTGCGAATTGTGGGAGGTCCAATAATCTCGTGCCACGTGTCAAACTCTTTTCAGAGTATATATAGGGTCGTCTCCTACGAAACCCTCACTTTTCGCACAATCGTTTAAACTTACGAATTCGTTCAGAGCACCAAACCCTAAAACCCTTCCTTGCGATTTCTGATTCATATTTGATTTATTCTGAGTTCTTGATCAAAAGGTGTTATTTTGTTTCTTTGATTATATTTGTGTTGTTTATCAAAATTGATTAAGTTCAATGGTGGTTGGTCGCTCGACACCCCCTGGGGGTTCACCACCGGAGGAGCGACGGGATCGCCTCGATCACGTCCGTGAAAGCCTTCGTCCTCTCAGAGGTGGCAACATTCGACATGTTGCTCCCCTTTGACAACGGTTCCTTCGGAACCGCCATCCTCGTATGTTTAGGCAACCCCGACCCACTAGTTGAAGTCGTCTTCCTTTTTTACCCGACAAAGACTAAGTAAAATAAAAAAAATTCTTACTCGACGTGTTCCAAGACATCTCTAGCATATCACTATTTGGACCCAGTGATGCTATACGTACGAACGTGTACCTGGTCTTTCACTTGCGGTCGTTAACTACAGTGTTTAGAACCAATGTACGATCGCCTCTATACTTAGAGAAAAGAATGTAACGGTGAAACCCGTCCACCTTAACTTGGTACGCCGTCAGGAGGTCGTTCACGTCGAATGGACCCCCCAACTCTCTGTAAGTTGCTCAATGACTGAGATGACCCTCCAAAACTGGGGCATGAGTTGCCTTAGCGCAAGACCGAACGTCATCATAAACAACCTCAAAAGAGGTGAATATGGCCACTTAAAGCCAATCTTGAAGGGATACTCGTAAATCACGAAGTATCCCTCCGGACACATGTTAGGACGAATCTGACCGGGGGTATTAAGGGTAACAATAGAGGGAATATGCGCTAATCGCCTGAAAGCATCAAGATCGTCTTGATCTTGGATTGAACTCACTGGTTCTTTCGACATCGTTAGCCTTGACAAACTAACCTTCAACTTAGACAACCCTAGTACGTCACAGTTCCTCCTAGGTTTCCTAGCATGAGTCTTAAATCGCATGTAAAAGGAAGAAGGATAATCGTACCTTATATAATCGCTCTAAAAACCTCGAAAAGCTAACTTGGTCCAGGATTTCGTATGTTTTGGAAACGATTCACAGGAAATCTCTATCTAAAATACTCTGAAGGCGTAAAAGGAAGAAATCCTTGGATATCTCTATTTATACGTGAAAATCGTATCAAGTGAATCGCTCGATGATCGACATGTGTCGATCGACTCTTCATAAGCTTCGACGACACCTGTCCTGACAACTGTCACGCGTGTTCCCCATGCCACCGTGACATGACATGTGTCAGATAGACCATCATGGGTCTAGTTAGAAACGAACCGATTCGGTTCTGAAGCGACGAGAGCCTCTTCCCGAGTGACACGTGGCGACCAACTTTTTTGTCAAAAAAATTTAAAATTCAAAAATTGCCGCCTCATTTTAAATTTTGGGGGCAAATTGTTTGGGTCAAAAATCCACGACCATGACAAATGACATCTAATGCATCTTACACACGACTGGTCTTGTATTAAGGTAAGGTCCTGTCGACCAAACATATTTATAACACTTGTCCACACTTGTGTGGGCATCGGTCGAGCGTTAATCACACGACCATCGCAAAGTTATTCTCGACCACGATTACACTAACGTACGACCCAACGTTCTTCTCTTGTTTATTCAATGCATGTTTAATGCTCTTAAAGACCAACGACTATAACTGACCAAAGCCATTAAAGCCATTATGGAGCTCTGACCGTTACACCAAAGATTCAATGAAACATTTATGAAGATCAAAGACTATAAATACCAAAGATATACACTTCATTCGGACAACTACGACAACTACAACGACAGAACTCCGATATTACAAGCTACACGAAGAATTCTCGCAAGCACTCTCTATTGTACTTCACGATCACAATATTATACACACGACCGAAGTGTTTCATACATGACCCACACTTGTTACTAGTTTTTACACTTATATTTCATAGTTATCGCGTAAAATATTGTAATACATAAAGACATCGCCCCTGTTTGGCGATCATAGTGCTCGACGACCTCTCCCTGTCGTCCGCGGTTTTTTCCTTGTTGAGGTTTTTCCACATCACCAAATCTTGTCTTCTTATTTTATTCGTTGTCGCGCGTTTTTTCACTTGGTTACTTTCTTTAGTTGGATAAAGCTGCACACCGACCTTAAATCTTTCGTTGGACGATTTTTGACATTAACAACAAACTAAATAAATAATTACAAGGGTATAAAATGTAAATATTAAAAATCATATGTTAAAAATTTACGTATTTATGATATTTAATAATATGTCTAAATCCAAAAATATTTTATAGTGAGCCAATTTTGAAAATATTAACGAGACGGTTATGATGGTGTAAATTGTAAAAAAAGAAATGTATTTTCTCTATATATTTTAGCTAATATGTGATTATGTATGTTAAAATGGTAAAGGTGTAAAATAAAAATGAAAAAATAAATATAAAAATCAGTAAATAATTAAAGATCATTCATTTACGTATTATGATATTTAATATTATGATTAAATCCAAAAATATTTAGTATTCGGTTTATTTTGAGCGTATTGACGAAATGATTATCTATACTATATTATAAAGATGACATAAAAAACTCTTAATTACAACTTACTAAGCTTTATATACTATCATTTAAAGTTGTCTACTTAAAATCTCTTAAAAATAACTACTAAAGCCTAATGTACTACCTGTAAAGTTTTTAACCCTAATTAATATATTTCATTCTTATCCCCCAAAATCCTTATCTCTAATCCCCAAACCCTAAAAGTATGAAATTTGAATTCTGATAAACATAATTAAAACAGGATAAACATCTCAATTTAAATATAAAAAATTTAAAATATATAAGATAATTAATGAATTTTAACAAACTACTTAATTTTTTTTATATAAAAAACATTATATTGTTAAGCCTAAATTAAACAAATTTATATATAAAAAATCATTATCACTCAATAAAAATCATCCAAAATCGTACTGTAAATCAATAAAAAATAAAAATAAACATTAAAATCGTGATGTATTAAGCATTATGTACTATTATTTAATGCTAATCTACTTAAAATCTCTTAAAAACAATTAATACTGTAAATTAATAAAAAACAAAAAATAAAAATAAACATTACAATCGTGATGTATCTCGCTGCATTGCGCGAGTACGATTCTAGTAATAGTGTAATATGTACAAAAAGAAACATGCTTTTTTAATGTATCAAAGTTAATATATGATTATATATCTAGGGGTGGTTTCAATTGGAAACCAAATTTCATTGGAAACTTTGGAAACCAAATTTCAACCATTGATCTTTTTAATCAATGGTTAATATTCATTTGAATTATATATGGTAATAAATTAATTAATTTATTAATAAAATATAATAATAATATGTCAAAAGGGTAAATATGTCTTTTTTTGTGTTTCAAATTTGGCAACAAAGATGAAATATGGTAATAAATTAATTAATTTATTAATAAAAGATAATAATTATATATGGTAATAAATTAATTAATTTATTAATAAAAGATAATAAAAATATATCAAGACTACCTTTTTATTACATGTTCATCAATATGCAGTATGTAAAAACCCAATTAAGTTTCATTATCATTATTGTTTCATTACCTTTTCATTATGTTTCACTATATCAAATCTGTTTCATCAGGTTTCACTATATTAATATTTTGTTTCACTATATCGAGTTTCACTATATTAATATTTTGTTTCATTACCTTTCCATTATGTTTCACTATATCAAATTTGTTTCATCATGTTTCACTATATTAACATTTTATGTTTCATTAGGTTTCACTATATTAATATTTTGTTTCATTATATCAAATCCATTATGTTTCACTATATTAATATTTTGTGTCTGAAGGTAATTTCATATGAATACTTGAAAATTTAAATATTTATTTTTTATATTAATATTTTAATCAATCAATGATTCATAGAATCAAGAATAGAGGATCGTATGATTAAAATTTGTTTTCCTAAATTAAATATCTCATTTTTACATTAATAAATGACTAACATTACCATATATAAAATAAATTAAAAATAAATAATTATTAATATAATAATAATAATAAAAATTGCCATATATATTATGAAATTATGTAAAAGACTAAAATAGCCTTATCAATTAAAAATAAAATTAAAAAAAAAAAGAAATTCAATGATTGGTTGATTTCGGTTTCCAAAGTTTCCAATGTAATACTGGTTTTCAATTGATCCCTCCCCTATATATCTATATCTATACTATATTATAAAGTACGAATAAAAAACCTTCAAATACAAATTATTAGGCACAAGATACCATTATTTTATGCAATATTTTAAAAATCTCTTAATTTACAATTATCAAAGCACAAGATACATATTACTACTGCAGGCTTCTAACACCCACCAATTTGGTATGTGCATGGTCTTCCTTTTATGTAGACCTTTTCATGTATCGCTATTAATTAATATATTATATTACTATAATTTTGTTTTAATTATATTATTAAATATGTAATTGGTTATTTTTTCTAGATGTCATTAAAATATATAAGATAATCATTGAATTCTAACAAAATACTTAATTTTTTTATATAAAAAACAGTATATTATTAACCCTAAATTAAACAAATTTATAAAAAAAACATTATCACTTTCTCAAAACCATCCAAAATCGTACTATAAATCGACAAAAAAATAAAATGAAACATTAAAATCGTGATGTATCTCGCTGCATTGCGCGAGTACGCTTCTACTATTAATATAATAAGAGTATAGAATGAAAAACAAAAAAGTAAATAATATAAAACAAATAAAATAAATAAGTCTAATAATGGTATAAGAGGTAACATAAAAATTATAAATTGAGTGAATTACACTTGTGGTCCCTTTGGTTTGCTTAAATTTTGGATTTGGTTCCTAAAACAAATTATCTATATTGAGGGTCCTTAAGTTTTCAATTTTATAACACTCAAAGTCTCCCGAGTTTTCCGCCCCCTTTCCCAAAAAAAAAAAGTCTCTCGAGTTAACACTGTCAATTAACAACCGTTAAAAGTGGTAAATCATTATTTGGGCAAACCACATGGGCCAAAAGTGTAATTGACGGGCGTCGAGGCCGTTAAATAATAAGTATTTATATTTTTTCAACTGTCCCAAATCACAATAAAGATTGTAATAGTGGTAAGTCGGGTCGAATCCACAGGGATTGGTCGTGACTATTATTCGACTTCTATACTTTCAATACAAAGGGGGGGGGGTTGGATTAGATTAACTAAACTAAACATGCAATTAAAAACTAAAAAAATACGATGAAAGGAAAACCCAACATTCGTTCGACTTCGATTAAGACGGTAACACCTATCATTGATTCCAAAAGCGTAAACACAAGGAACGAACCCAAGATGGCAATAGTTATCAACAATCTCTAATAACCTTAATTTTCCCTTAGATAATCATTGATTAAAATAAGCTCTTTAATCAACTCTTAACCCGAAATGAGAAATTGAACAAGCTCTCAATCTCCCAGGTGCGATTAGCATTAACGAGTGAGAAAAATCACCAACTCGAAGCAATAAGCACACAAGCTCGGCTTATTAGAGCTTCGATTGCAAGAATTCACGAAATTGAATTGGAAACCTTATTAAGACTAAACGATTTCATTCGTTACTTTATCAAAATCCCTAGACGATTACGTATCTAGGTTTTGATTAACAATCATTCATGAGAATTTTAATCAATTGATCAGATTAACTAAAAATCCAAATGAAATTGACATTGAAAATAGAGTTCAAGCAAATAAGCTTGTCCCAAATGTTTACAATGGAATCTCAAGGTATCAAACCATCCTAATCAAAGTAAACAAATGTTGGAATGGAAAGGAAAAACCTAATTTACTTAAACCAAAAGAAAATTTGGATGAGTTGCTTCCCAAATCGATTCTTCCTTCTGTTTTCTTCACAATCTGGTGCCATCCCCCCTCTAATGGCAGTTTTTAATCCTCTTTATATCTCCCCACGTCATAAACCGCTACAAGAGATGAAAATCCACGTTTTTATGGTCGCACGCAACTTAGGGCGCGGCTTGGGTTGCGCAAGAACTTGTCCGCGTCTGAGATTTGAGTGCAAACAGTGCACGGCGCGACTCTTGGCACGACTTTACCCGCGCGAGAGGTCGCGCACTCCCCTGCTTGATTGATCGACGTCTGATTCACAAGGGGGAAAGAGGGCCATCTTCTTGGGCCTTTTCCTTTCCTTTTGGGCTTGAGCAAAAAAAAACAAAAGGGCTTTAGTAAAACCATTTTAAGAATAAATTGATTAAAAGAATTGGGTTTTTAATTCCCAATTGTAGACCAAAATTGCAGCTATCAAAATATCCCCACACTTAGAACTTTGACCATCCTCAGGCAAACACTAAGGTTTTAGCATGAAGTAAATCTCACAAGTCGACTTTTAAGAATTGAGAGAATAGACATAGCATTGCATGAAAGGTGTAGCTTAACCGATATAACCATAATCACACACACAAGACAAATCAAAGATGAATACATGCTAATTCCACAAACACCTCACAAAAGATATAAACTTATTCTAATCGCTCAATCGCACAAAGGTGTAGGTGTTTTTCACTCAAAACATCAATTCACATGAAAATGCACTACCATAGGCTTGCATCAAGTCTCAGTTCTCCATTTCTAACGGCAAACACTAAGCGTGAATCAAAAGGACTTTAGTTATGGGTTGTAACTTGGCTAAGGGTCAAGGTGGGAAAAATTTGGTAAAATGACTAAACTTGGACTTTGGAAAAGAAACCATTAATCAAATTGTCTACTCCCACACATTGCACATCAATGTAAATCATAAAATTTCTCAATTTTCGAGCTCTTATTTTACTGACACTTTATGGAGGAAATTGTGTTGCTCTCGAGATTGGTCACCATTTATTAATTTTTTTTTCTTTTCACACTTTTTCTTCTTTGTACTCTTTTTTTCTATATTTTTTTCCTTTTTTTTCTTTTTTTTCATTTTTTTTTCAAACCTCAACCGATCTTTATATAGGCATTTTAGATCATGTAGAGGGACTACAATTTAGAGGAGTCTAACTAAAAGCATAAGGTCTCATTCCCAAAGTCCGATAAGTGAAGTGTTTGGCTAAGGGTTAAGTTGTGGTGTAATGACAAAAAAAATGGCAATTAGGCTCAAAGGGGTGATCAAAATGGAATACATGCGTAAGGGTTGACTTTTAGGCTAAACGGGTTTAAATAGCGACAAAGATGGCCTTTTTCATTTTCACACTAGCATTACCTAAATGCAATCTTGAAAAGCCAAAATGCAAGTTCTAGAATGACATAGACATGGAAGATGCAATGCACACAGAAATGAAATAAGATTGAATACAATGTTCAATCATGGCTCAAAAGCTCACAGGTGCATTTTTGTCCATAAATTAGCAAGACTCACAAAGGTTATCTCAAATGTGTTAATAACGACTACACAAGAAAACCACACAATCATTCATGCTATGGCATTAGAAGTAAAAAAAAAAAAAAACTTGTCAACTCATGCAATTTACGTAATAATCGCCCAAAAACAAGTCAAAATTCGAAAATTTTAGCCCTTAATCATACAATATCCCCACATTTATTCCATCCCCACACTTAAATCATATATTTTCCTCAATATATGCATGTGTTTTTTTTGTTGCACAGTCTAAAAACAATAAAGCACAAAGGGAACAAGAAATCTCCCCTGAATATGTAGACAAATGCCCGATATATGATCCAAACTTGTGGTGGAAGCCTCTCGAACTTTGTGGGGGGGGGGGGGTAGAATCTGACTTCAATGAAGGTCAAACCTGGAAACAAAACTCATCAACTTAAAAGACAACTAGAAATGCATAAAAGTAAACTAGAAAGGAAATAAAGCAATAAAATTGGGTTGCCTCCCAATCAGCACCTTTCTTTAACGTCTTTGGCTAGATGCTTCCCACGCTATTACGTATCTAAAAAATCAATACCCCATACATGCGTTTTCACGTGATGTTGGGGTGCCTTGAAATCTGTTCGAATTTCAAGCGTAGGTCCTTTGCCATCTGATATGATTAGACGTTTCAGCTCCACAAAGGTATCTTCATCCGGGTTCCCCTTCTCATCGTCTACCTTCGGTGTTTCTATCATGGTGAAGGTTCTCGCGGTGTCTACAAATTCCTCCTCCTTTATTAGATCAACCAACGGTGTAAGAAAAGGGGGAGGTACCACCACCGGTTCCAAAATATTCACATCTTCTCCCTTTTTGTCTCCATCTCGTGAGGTAAGTAGGTTTGTGTCTTCTTCTTCATCTTCTTCTTCTAGGGAGATTTATGTCCTCTTCTTATTCATCGATCCTAGCTTTTCTTCAAATTGGGCTTCCAACCGACGTATTGAAGATCCATTCCGGGTAATTTGGTTTTCCAAGTTCTGAAGGCTTACCCTTGTCTCCTGTTGAAATTATAATGTACTAAGTGCTAATGATTTAACTATTTCTTCAAGAGACATACCTGAATCCCCATAATAGCTTTTTGTTGCCGGTGGCGTTGATTCATAACTAGGATAAGAAGGGTTGTACCGGTTGTAGTCATACTCGTTTAAGTATGGACGAGGTTGCCATCCTGGAGTGTAGGTGCTAGAGTATAACTCGAACGGACCATTATATTGGCTTGAAATTCCCCCATAGGAGTAGGCTTGCTCGGTGTGATATTGTAATGTGGGGTACCGATTGGTTGAAAAGGCATTGGTAGTGTACGCCTCACATCTTCTCACCCGTTGCGGTTCTTTACAAACCAACTATATCACAAGAGATGTTAGATCTGAAAGTTGAGTCTAAAGGGAAGAGATATTTACCTCGTTTGAGTCTCGTGCGTTGGTGGTATATCGTGACCCATAGTGATATGGATAACCTGCCATGAAAAATCAAAAAACACTTAAAAGCTATCGGCGTTAGGTACAAGATTAAATCAGATAAACAACAAAATTATAAGACAAAAATTAAATAAAAGAAAAACAAAGTACAAAAGCTAAATAACGATCACCGAAACCAATCCCCGGCAATAGCGCCAAAAATTTGACGGGCGTCGAGGCCGTCAAATAATATGTATTTATATTTTTCCAACTGTCCCAAATCACAATAAAGATTGTAATAGTGGTAAGTCGGGTCGAATCCACAGGGATTGGTCGTGACTATTATTCGAATTCTATACTTTCAATACAAGGGGGGGTGGATTAGATTAACTAAACTAAACATGCAATTAAAAACTAAACAAATATGATAAAAGGAAAACCCAACATTCGTTCGACTTCGATTAAGACGGTAACACCAATCATTGATTCCAAAAGCGTAAACACAAGGAACGAACCCAAGATGGCTATAGTTATCAACAAGCTCTGATAACCTTGATTTTCCCTTAGATACTCATTGATTAAAATAAGCTCTTTAATCAACTCTTAACCCCAAATGAGAAATTGAACAAGCTCTCAATCTCCCAGGTGCGATTAGCATTAACGAGTTAGAAAAATCACCAACTCAAAGCAATAAGCACACAAGCTCGGCTTATTAGAGCTTCAATTGCAAGATTTCACGAAATCGAATTGGAAACCTTATTAAGACCAAACGATTTCATTCGTTACTTTATCAAAATCCCTAAACGATTACGTATGTAGGTTTTGATTAACAATCATTCATGAGAACTTTAATTAATTGATCAGATTAACTAAAAATCCAAATGAAATTGACATTGAAAATAGAATTCAAGCAAATAAGCTTGTCCCAAATGTTTACAATGGAATCTCAAGGTATCAAACCATCCTAATCAAAGTAAACAAATGTTGGAATTGAAAGGAAAAACCTAAATTACCTAAACCAAAAGAAAAATTGGATGAGTTGCTTCCCAAATCGATTATTCCTTCTGTTTTCTTCCCAATCTGGTGCCATCCCCCCTCCAATGGCAGTTTTTAATCCTCTTTATATCTCCACACGTCATAGACTGCTCCAAGAGATGAAAACCCATGTTTTTATGGTCGCACGCGGCTTGAGGCGCGACTTGGGCCGCGCGAGAACTCGCCCACGTCTGAGATTTGAGTGCAAACAGTGCATGACGCAGCTCTAGGCACGACTTTACCCACGCGAGAGGTCGCACGCTCCCCTTCTTGATTATTCGACGTCTGATTCACAAGGGGGAAAAGAGGGTCATCTTCTTGGGCCTTTTCCTTTCCTTTTGGGCTTGAGCAAAAAAAAGGGGGGCTTTAGTAAATCCATTTTAAGAATAAATTGATTAAAAGAATTGGGTTTTTAATTCCCAATTGTAGACCAAAATTGCAGTTATCAGTAATTTACTTAAATTAATTATGATTCAGATGTTTTATTTAAAAATTATTTATTAAAAGTATTTTTATTCACATATTTATTTAAAAAGATTATTCATATATTTATTTGATAAAAGTTATTCACATATAGTAATTAAAATATATTTTTTTAAATCGTACTTAAAGTATTTTTATTAAAAAGTATTTATTGACATATTTATTTTAAAAAATATTTTTACTCACATATTTAATTAAAAAAACTACTCACATATAATAATCAAAATACTTTTTTGTTAACCATACTTAAAATAATTTTAAATAAAACATGTGAATCACAATTAATTTTAGAGTGAATTATATTTTTATTTCTTTTAGTTTGTCAAAATAATGATTTGTCTTTTTTAACGGTTGCTAATTGATGATATTAACTTGATAGAGCTTGAGTGTTATTAAATTGAAAAAGTTAAAGAACCATGTTTCAGGGACCAAATTCAAAATATAAGTAAACCATAGGGACCACAATGCAATAAAAATTTATTGAGATTGAGATATAGGAATTGGTATGTAGGTATGTATGTATGTGGGGGGTATATTTTAGTTTTTCAATTCAAATACACGGCCAAGCATCCTAATTATTTCTTCTTTCTTTTTCCTCCGACGTGAATCGTGATCGCCGTTTCAATTTTCTCTTGATTCAACCTGGTTTGTACCTTTTGTAACATGCATCTCTATTCATTCATTCATTTATTTCTTAATACAGGTTAATTACTCTTTTCGTTCAATTAATTAATTCTGTAATGTGTTTGTTTCATAATTTTTAGATCATTGGATACGAGATTCTACCCCCTTTTCCTATAAATATGTCTGTTATCATTTGTCTGGTTTGATCAATAACCAGAACAGAGAATGTCTTGTTCAATCCTGCAATATAGCATTCAAAAGATAAAGAAAATGCTTTTTGATTGTTGATAGATGTTAGGATGTTTTTTTCTTTTTCTTTTTTGTGTCTAATTGATTGAAATAATTATGTTTTTGTGCAGTAAAAGTTGATGAGTATAACATGGGATGAGGAAGAGGGTGAAAGTTTAGTAATTGTGAGGGAATCTTGATTGTTTTTATGGGCAATACTTGTCGTGGATCTTTTGCTGTAAGAATAAATCAGGGCTCGAATCGACCTGAATACCACCACCATTCCACTTCCAAGCCAAACCCTCCTTTTGCACAATCTAACAACTCCTCACGCCGCTCACCCACCACCCTCAACAACCGACCACATAGAGACTTACCCAAAAAACCTTCCAATTCCAATCCTAATCCCAAATCCTCACTTTCTTCCAGGAAAGAGAGCACCATGAACCGCCACAATGCTAATCAGGCTTATTATGTCCTCGGTCATAAAACAGCCAACATTCGCGATCTTTACACGTTGGGTCAAAAACTAGGCCAGGGCCAATTCGGTACAACCTACCTGTGCACCGAGAATTCGACTGGTACAAACTATGCCTGCAAGTCTATCTCCAAGAGGAAGCTGATTTCCAAAGAGGATGTGGAGGATGTTAGGAGGGAGATTCAGATAATGCACCATTTGGCAGGACACAAGAACATTGTAACCATTATGGGTGCATATGAAGATCCTTTGTATGTTCATATTGTCATGGAACTCTGTAATGGCGGAGAATTGTTCGACAGGATCATTCAGAGAGGACAATATAGTGAGAGGAAAGCAGCCGAGTTGACTAAGATTATTGTGGGTGTTGTTGAGGCATGCCATTCACTTGGTGTTATGCATAGAGATTTGAAGCCAGAGAATTTCTTGTTGGTTAATAAAGACGATGATTTCTCACTCAAAGCAATTGATTTTGGACTCTCAATTTTCTTCAAACCAGGTAAACTTAATAGAGAACAGTCGGCGTCATCATTACTTTCTTGTGCTTTTTAGGATACGACTTCCTTATTTAATGCTTAGGCCCAAAAGTTACAAATGTGAGAATGAAGAAGCTCTTTATCTTGTGTATTTACCATCCCTTGACAGTGGATTATAATTTTCTCCATGTAACATTTTGTAGAATCGACATCACTTACCCCTATAATCAATCTATAGTTGGTCACTCACAATATGTGATATTAACTTGTGGTCTGATGGGATCGTTGTTCAGGTCAAATTTTCACAGATGTGGTTGGAAGCCCATATTATGTTGCTCCAGAGGTGCTTTTAAAGCATTACGGCCCAGAAGCAGATGTGTGGACTGCAGGAGTCATACTTTATATACTTCTAAGTGGGGTACCTCCATTTTGGGCTGGTATCAGAAATGTTACATTCCTGTGTTATGGATATATTTATAAGACTAATTTAGACTGTAAGAAAGGCATAACCATCTTGAGTTTCTTGAATACTTGTTCAACTTTTTTTTTTTTTGTAGAAACACAACAGGGGATATTTGATGCAGTTTTGAAGGCAAATATAGACTTTGATTCAGACCCATGGCCTCTTATATCTGACAGTGCAAAGGATCTTATTAAGCAGATGTTATGCTCTTTTCCTTCAAAGCGCTTAACTGCTCATCAAGTTCTCTGTATGTTTCATGACTGTTATGAATCATATCATCTGTTGCTCATTTGATTTTTAGGATGCCTTCCTGATTCATAATACCACCCACTTGTTTCACATATAATTATCATGGTTGAGTATCTGACAAGAAATGGTAAATGTTGCTGCAAGCATGGAATCAAAATGATTAACTAGGATGAAACAAATGAGAACAGAATCATGATGGAAATTATAGTCTAGAAGAATGCAAAATAAAGATGTATATGTATGTGTTATAAATAGAAGAATGCAAGTGCAACAAAAAAACATACACATAAATGAATGCTTGTGTGCTATTAGAATGTTTAATTTCGTCAAGAGAGTATTCTCTATCATTAAATATCGAAAAACAGTTGTTCCAGTTTGCATCTCGCACCAAGTTGACCTCTTTTATGCTTGTCTACACAAGGTGCACATGATTTACTATTTTATTCTCAAATTCTAGTTTCTTCATTGGTGATGTCATTAAGTATTACTGAATAAAATTTGTTGGATTTATATCTTATTGCATTATAGCAATCGGACTTATTTTCATCTTGTGAATGAAATATAAGGCACAAGAAAGTTATTGTTCTTTTCTAGTTTCTTGTTCATTGGTTTGTTGGTATTCTAGTTTATGCTTTGGTCGTTTAAAGAATATTTGTAGTTAAACAAATTAAATGCCAGAGAAATATCTTCATGGAATGAGATTATTTAGACCGGCCCATTATCGTTCTCTTCCATTGTATTCGTTACCATCATCATTATCAGATTTGAAGTATTTTGGACTTAATATAGGCCATCCTTGGATATGTGAAAATGGTGTTGCTCCTGATAGAGCACTTGATCCTGCCGTTCTTTCTCGTTTGAAGCAGTTTTCTGCAATGAACAAGTTAAAGAAGATGGCTTTGCGGGTACGTAAATACAAACTCAAACATGTGGACCTTTCCATTTGTAAGACTATACACATGCACATTTTTTGTATTAGACTCATACATGGGTTCAGTGTTCACTATCTCAAATGGTCAACTATTGATTCCCTGTAGTTTGCTTTAGTGTGTGATGCCAATAAATGTGCCAAAAAGTCCTTATGGTACTAGGCCAACAATTTAATGATTTTATAGGTCAATGTCTCTTCATAATGTGTTCAAATAGATAAATTTAAAAATATTTACATAATGTAAGCATTGTGACATATATATATATATATATATATATATATATATATATATATATATATATATATATATATATATATATATATAAGGGCAGGTTCAAACGAGAAGCTAAACATTTTGCGAGAAGGCGAGAAGCGTTTAATCACATATGATACACAAGATTAATCATATATGATTAAACAAATGTTATATTGGCAATACATAGACGTTTAATCATATATGATTAAACACATCTACAGGCCGTGTAATCATATAATGTTTAACTTCTTGCATGATCCTTCCTCTCTATATATATATATATAACTTTTAAAATGATAAGGGGGGACATATACACCAAGGTCCCAGCATATTCACATGCATATTTTCTAGTGTCTTTGCGCATGGGTTCATTATCCACTGATATAACGGTCAAGGATTGATTCCTTGTATTTTGCTTCAGTATGTGATGCCTATAAATGTGCCGAAAAGGCCTTATGGTACTAGGTCGGTAATTTGATGATCTTATAGGTTAGTATCTCTTCATAATGTGTTAAAATAAACAAACTTAACAAAAATTTACAGAATTGCAAGAATTGTGACATTTATAACTTATAAGATGTTACAGGAGACACATACACCAAGGGCCCATAACATTCACATGTCGAGAAGGTGTTGTTAGGGACTGTTTAGCAAACAGTTACCCGGCCGGGTAAGCGCTTACCAAGTTACATTACCTTATCGGATGCATATGGCAAGGACCAAGAATCTTACCCGGTAAGAGCGAAGGCAATGACCAAGAGTCTTACCCGGTAAGTGAGGGTCGTTGTCTCTTACCATGGTTAGGGTTTACCGGGTAAATTGTTGCATACTATACCGTTTTTGTGGACTAAAATCTTACCCCGGAAGTAAGTGATAGTGTTGAATTCTACCGGTAAGCACTTACCCGGGTATGCGTTTGGTGAACAACCCCTAATTCTTATGCAAAGGATGAAGTAGCAAGGTCTCAAACTTGTAGGGTGTATCATCTAGTAAGTAAATGATATGTCAATTTAGGTGAGACAACTAATCTGAATACATGATTTCCATGGCACTCTTATTTTTAAGCAAATACACCATCATAAGTCGTCCATAACTCTGATTTAAGTGCATGAATTTGATTGCATTGTTTTGCGTTGATTATGATTCTGACTTGAACTGAATGAGAGTGTTTGTTGTCATGACAATCTGACTACATAGCTATGTTATTATTTTGCTAATACTGGAATGGGTACAACGCCTGTGATGGCCTTATGTACACTCTAGTCTCTACTATGATGATTGAATGGAACATAAACTCAATAACTGAAAAGGTTTTTATGCAAAAATCCTTGTATGCTCCTCTGATTTTGGACCACATATATACACAACCTCTTTGTTGGTAGGGATGACAAGAAGGGTTTGATATTCGTATTATATTACGATTTAATATATTGTGTTGAGTAGATCTTTGGAGATTTGCGACCAGGAAAATTATTTACCTATTTTATTTTTCTTTTATTTATTATTTTATTGTTACATGTCTGGAATTAATTAGGATTATATTTCCATGTTATATTAGTTTTAGCATCTAAAATATTCTATTCTATCTTGTAATTTGTCCTATTACTCCATCAATGAATCGCACTTTGCTTTGTGAAAGTCCCAGATGATCTAAAGACCAATGTAAATCAAATTAGAATGATAGAAATCAGAGTAAGAACACACAGTTGAGGGTTGGGAAGTCATTTGTCAATGATCATCAAATGCTTACAAGTTTGAGAGAATCTAGAGTGAGAAATTTACAAACACAGTTTCAGTTAATTTGTTCTTACGAAGTTGCAAAAATTAACTAACTCTCTAGACTATATATACAAGTATAGAAGAACTAAAAATACATGACAGTAAATGAATGACCTATAAGAACATGACACATGTTCTAATATGTACGAGTCTTCTACACTTGATCTTCTTAGCATTGAGAAGTACAAAGTTGATTTCTTTAAGTCCCAAAGTCTGATAAGGCAAATCAGACCTTATGATCCGAACTCTGACTCCAAAGGGTCAGGCATCTGAAGTCTTCAACACTTAGAGAATTCTTCGAACTCTAAAGTCTACCCGAACTCTGAACGTTCATATTCTAAACTCTTGAGTGTTCATACTCAGAGTTTCATACTTAGGGGCTGTTTGTTTACCTCTTAATGGTTCCATTAAGAGGCAACCTCTGAATCGCTAAGAGGTAAATCTTGTTTGGCAAAAAAAAGTGTTGCCTCTTAATGGTTCCAAAATCCTCTTAATGATTTTGTATACTGACCCTCCCTTAACCATTAAGAGCCCAGATTTCATTATGAACAATTAGCAAACAATCATATTTCATTTTACACTATATCATAAAAACCTCTTAATCATTCAGACCACTTAATCATTCTGCACTAAACCATTCAACAACTGCCAAACAGCCCCTTAATAATATTACGGCTAAGATAACTCTGAATATTCTGAACTCTGAAGAACTTCTTCTCTGATTCAACATGTGAACTTACACTTTGTTTTATGCCACCAGGTAATAGCTGAAAGCTTGTCTGAAGAGGAGATTGCTGGTTTACGGGAAATGTTCAAGGCAATGGATACCGATAACAGTGGTGCAATAACATTTGATGAACTCAAAGCTGGTTTAAAAAGATTTGGTTCAACATTAAAGGATACGGAGATTCGAGACCTTATGGATGCGGTAGGACTAGTATTTAGTAGAGGGAGTGGTATTTATGGTGATTTTGTTTGTGTTATGTAGGCAGATGGCCTTAATTTATGTGGATATTTATACTAATGTATATACATTTATTAAGTTGTTCAGGATTAGCTAATCTATCACACTACTACTATTCAGGCTGATGTGGACAACAGTGGCACAATTGACTATGGAGAATTTGTAGCTGCTACCATGCACCTGAACAAACTGGAACGAGAAGAACATCTTGTTGCTGCATTCCGGTATTTTGACAAGGATGGAAGTGGTTATATTACGTTTGATGAGCTTCAACAAGCGTGTACAGATCACAATATGACTGATATTCTCGTGGAGGATATCATTAGGGAAGTCGATCAAGATAATGTAAGTTCAAAAAGTCAAATGACGGAGTTGCTTTTTTTTTATATTCTTCTATTTTAGCTTTAGCACACTTTTTGCTAGCACTTGCGATTCTCTCCATTACGTATATGTTTGTTCAAACTATTGTATTAAAGAGTCTTTGTGGCCTATATATGGCTCCTTGTTTTGTTTCCTCTTTGTGGTTGTGTGCATGTCAAAGTTTGTATGCATACATTCATATAATATCACTTGATGTAACATACCTTCCTAAAAGGTATTTCTCCACGCCTGAACGAACTACAAGGAGGCACAAAAGTTTACTCACCTTGTTGTGTTATGTAATTGTAAGCATTGAGTTAATGTGAAACACATAATATTTTTAAGAATTTTCAGAAAAATGGTATCATATCATATGCTATTTGTTCATTTTAATTTGTTAATGATTCTTGTTTTTGTTTTTATTCCATCGTGACATTAGAAAGAAACCATAATCAGTTTGTGTAGTATACCCTTATTTATGTAAGTTTCTTCCAGGACGGGAGGATTGATTATGGGGAATTCGTCGCTATGATGACGAAAGGAAATGCAGGAATCGGAAGACGAACGATGCGGAACAGTCTTAATATCAGCTTGAGAGAAGTACAAGGGGATCACTAGCTTCTCCATATACACATTATTTACAGGTACCCTAAGTCCCAACCTGCATACGTGTGTATTGTTTTAAAAGATGTTCCAGAACTTTCTTGATATAAGGTGAAAATGACAAGCCGAAAAAGAAACAACCTAGACTCTTAATACTTTCAAGAGAAATAGTTTACAACCTAAACCAAAATAAGCTAAGTTGTGTTGCTTTTTTTTAGTTAGATGCCTAAAATGTTTCTGCTTATTTGCCATGCAACACTCTACTTCAGTCCTTGCGATTCTAGTTTGCAAAATTCTTGAAAGCCTCAAAATGAAGATTACAGACACAGCACTTTTATTTTTGGTTTTACAAGAACCATTTACTTTACTTCGAAAACATAAACAGTTGTACCTTGTGCAAAATTCTTCATATTTGAAATGTAATGCAACATATTGATTGCATGCATGAATAGAAAGATAGGTTATTTCCATATGTGTTGACCTTTAAACGAATTGGATGGAAAAACAACATGGTGTGATGTATATAAACATTAGTGGCCAAACAAACTGGCCTTTTTTTTTTTATCGTGGTAAACGAACGTATACGTTAATGTATCCCATGACCACCATGTTTATACACATATCCCTCCTTGCTGTTTGGGAATAAAAAAGGAAAAGCTACAGATTGAGGTTCTATCTTGAGCTTGATTAGGAAAATGACCACCTTATAAGTTCGATCCTTTGTGATAAAGTGACCAAAATTCATTTACTTTAAGATAATGAAGATCTTTGACTTGATGCTTGTTTTGAACTATTCAAACTAGTTGGCGTAAGGGAAGATACCAACGTGAAGCCACCAAAGAAAGCATCGATCTTTGACCATAATCTTTGTTTCAGATCTTCACTATTATCAAAATCTAAGCAAATCTTTCTTAATTCTTGATACTTTAAGAAACAAAAAGTAGATAAATAGAAACACCACCCTATAGATACACAAATTGAAGAGTAAGATTGACCCAACTTCATTGACTTGTGATGATGAAGATCTTGTGTTTTAAAGAAGTAACCAACTGTTTTACCATAACTAAAACTACTAGTAATCCATTTAAAATTTAATAGTCAATTATGGATTATAATCTGGGAGGACAGGAGCAATAAACATGGTTCATGACCTTTGTTAGTGAAAGGGGATCAAAGTTGAGCCCTGAAGCTTAAATCATCTTTCATGAAGGTTGCAGGAATACTCACTCGGCTTGTACAAAGCTGTTGGATTCCGCCTATTCAAGCTCAGGCATGCATTCTTTTTCCCTTTTATCAATTTCTTTCGCTTAAAGTTTTTTACAATTGAAATCTATTTCAAAGTTGACTCCTCAAAAAGTCAACACATTTATCTTCTTTTTGGTGGCAAATCTAGTTCAACACTCTAGCTGTCTTATTGTTTCCTTGATCTCTCTTGTTTGATATTTTTAGGCTGCATCTATTTACAATTTTACAGTTTGGTTCAAGAGTTTCTAGGGGATGAAAGCGACAAAATTATCAAAGTAAACAAATGTGGTTCGACAGCCAACCTCTCTGAATTTTCTACAGTGAGCAGATTCATGGATAGGTTTACAAGATTGAAAAGAAAGCAACTTCAGCCAAGTCTTCTGCAAATGTTCACATCTAAAATGGTTTTGGATGTTTGAAGATTCTTAATCTCAACTTGGCTTTCCACAATTTATTTAGTTTTGTTTATACCTTTCTTTCTTTATGAAATGCTCATTTCATGAGAATTATATAATTAGTCTTGAACAAAAATTCCCATGTTTAAGCTTGCATATAAAACATTGCAAAACTACTTGGAATGACTTGGATCATTTTTCTCTCTATTTCTCCATCCTACCTTGAAGTTGTGAAGAATTCTGTAGAGAAGAAAGTATTTTAGGTCTTCAATTGTTCTTCACAGAATGTTTATATAAATCCTAGAATACCAACCCCATAAAGACACTACAATTAGACTGAGGATAAGAATAAAACAATCTTATATAAACTACAAGGACCCTTAGAGATGGGCATTAGAATAAAAGGACATAGGCTGTGTTAATAGCATCAAATACGAAATCTCGTAAAAGACTAGATTGTGGGCAATGTATAAAGTAGATTGACTACCAGAATATAAGGACACAACTCTTTCAACCATTTTAGCTCATAAGTGATAGCTAGCATAGACCAATATTCAACTTCAACAGAAGAGAGTGAAGCAATATATTGTTGGGTCCTATTATTTACACCCCATTGAGGGTGTAAATTACTTTGGGAATGTAAAAATGTATTGAAACTTTAAAATAAAAACAAGAGTCAAACACAAAACATTTCGTTGGGAAGGTTTTTTTTTTGAAAAGGACAATTTGGAGAAGTCATATAAGCTCTTGCGTGGATCGATGCATGCAATTTGGGGAAGGTTTTTTTTTTTTTTTTTTTTTTTTGAAAAGGACAATTTGGGAAAGGGTTGTATTGTATCAAATATTTTGTTGATTTCACATTTTTTTCTTTTTTCTTTAAAACAAAAATATTTTTTAATTTTAATAATAAAAGTTAATTTCGGAAAATGAATTATTTTTGTCAATGTTTTTCAATTTTAATATTAATTTCGACGCTTACATGCATTTCATATTAAACTTCTTTTTTTAATTTTTCATAATAAAAATCATAAAAGTTCAAATTTTTAAAAGAAAAAAAATAACATTTAGTTCAGATAAAACTATATTTTAAATGAGTCATATTATTTACACATTTATAAGAATGTAAATCGTATTAAAAATAATAAATTATTTACACCCACCTATAATTTTCAATTTTAAACTAACTCATTTTTTTATATATCTCATTTTTTTACATATCTCGTTTTTATATAATTCTCGTTTTTATATATATCTCGTTTTATACAAATCTCGTTTTTATATACATCTCGTTTCTATACAAATATCGTTTTTTACGAATATCGTTTTTCTACACCGTATATATTTATTATTTACCAACACTATTTCATCTATATAAATTGACTATCTCTCCCTAATCTACTATCATACCATAATCATCAAATATTCTTATCTCTCTCTCTCGTTTATACATTTTTCAATACTTGAAATGACAAATTGGAAAGAAGACTTGCAATGGAATGATGATTCAAGCGATGAAAATACAGAATCGAAGTTCTCAACCGACATGGTATGCACTAAATATTCATTATTTTATAAGTTGCATATATATATATATATATATATATATATATATATATATAGGCCGATAATCAATATTTTAAATCTAAGCATTTGGTGAAAATATATCGGTTCTCACATGTCAAGTGATGACAATAAATATTTTTTTTACAGTTTTCAAACATGTTATGAACTAAATATTTTTTTTATCTCTGTCCCGTTTCTTAATTTTTAGGTGTTTAACTCTCGTCAAGATCTAATAGATTGGGTTCACGACATAGGAAATTCACTTGGTTACGTTATTGTTACTAAAAGATCTAAGACTTCTACAATTGTATTTCAATGTGACCGTGACGGTACATACAAAAGTAAAAAAATCTCCACCAGAAATACAGGCACCAAAAAAATAAATTGTCCATTCGAATTAGAAGGGAAACGTTCGACAACGGAAGATTATTGGACATTAAGGGTGATATGTGAAGTGCATAATCATGAACCTGCGTTACATTTGGAAGGTCAGCCATATCCACGGCGATTGTCAGATAATGAAGCTCGATTGGTGGAAGATTTATCAAGAAAAAACGTGAAGCCACGAGATATCTTATCAATACTCAAGCAAGACCCAAATAACGTGTCTACTATCTCAACGGTGTACAATGCACGAAGTAAAATTCGGATGCTAGAGAAAGCGGGTAGAACACAAATACAAGTTCTTATGTTATTTTTACACGAAAACAATTATATTTATGAAAGACGTGTAAATCATTCAACTAGCGAGTTGGAAGATTTATTCTTTGCCCATCCAAAATCATTGGAGCTGTGGCATGCATTTCCACACGTGAGTCGAATAAATATGTACGAGCAACTGTTATCTAGTAATCATACTCCGGATTTTATTTCACTTGATTGAGTTATAATAATTTTAGTTTTTAGTAATTTTTTGTTACTTTATCAATTATGTTATTTTGATATTTTTTGATATTAAATTATTTTATCTTTGTAGGTTTAAAAATAATATACAATTCTCTCTTTTAAATAATTATTGTTAAAAATAAAATACTCATAAAATAAAACATAATTACATCAAACTAAAATAATTAAAACTAAAATAATGAATAATTCATAATTATATTAATAAAATTAAAAGTTAGATAAGGAATGATTATAATTATTTTAAAATTAAAAATAAACAAGTAATTATTATGTAATGATTATAATGATTATAATGGGTAGGGTGGGGTGGGGTAGGGTGTAAATAAGATTCTAAGAGTGCCAATAAGATTACCCTATATTGCTTCTTAGTTTTTCAAGAAATCAGTGATTGCCCAAATACGACAAACCATCCTGACAAAGAACGTCAAGTAAAAGGACAATGATCCCAATTCGAGTCACACCAACCCAAAAGGACATAACTATCAAATTGTAACTGATTTCCATGCCCATGACTCCCTTTCAAGTATCTTACGACTTGCAAGGTTGTCTCATAATACTCTTGTGAGGTTTTTTATTTTTGGATGAACTATGAGAAGATGTGAACACAATATTATAGCTCCGGACAAATCGCTTTGATAGAGTAAAAGATAATGTATGGAATGAGTTTGACTATCAATTCATAATGCTAAAAAATATCATATGTCCTATCAAAGTTATGTACGATTTCAGATATTCATGAGAAAAGGTCAGTGGCAAGCACCAAAATGATGGTTTTGAGGCATCGGGAAATCCGCGCCCTGGCCCAAAGTAAACCAACATGTTTTGTTGACAATTTTTTTTTGATAATTACGGCCAACTTTAATACCAAGAAAATACTTTAGTACCCCGAGATCCTTCATACAAAAACATTTACTAAGGTAATTCTTAAAAGAGGTTAGGACAGTTTATCATTCCTGAAGATAATGAGATTCCACGTAAATGAGTGCATTAATTTGTACCCTCCATTGATGAAATGTAAACATGGAATGGTCAGCGTAGGACTGTAAGAACCCGTATTGTGTCAAAGCAGTGGCCAATAAAACGAACCAACATCAAGGGTTTGTTTTAGGCCATAGAAGAGACTTATGTAGTAGACAAACTTTTCCTAGTTGATTGACCTAGAACTAGGAGGCAAGTTCGGGTAAACTTCTTTGTCAAGGTCATCGTGGAGAAAATCTCCATTTATGAACATCAATATGATGAAGCTCTCAATTTTTAGAAGCTGCAACTGCAAGAAAGACCCGTATTGTCACCATCTTGGCTACTGGGGCCAAGTTTTACCATATTTAATTCAGAATTTTATTCGAGATGATTTTTAAGGTTGCTTATTATTTTGAGATCTTAATGTTGGTAGATTTTAAAAATCAAGATGTACATTGAAAATTGTTTGTAATTGTATGCGTAAATAGATTTTAGGAGACTTTTGCCTTATCACTCGAATCAAGCTGATTTTTATTCAATTGCTTATTAATGTATTTAACACTTACTACTATATTTTTGTTCAAGAAAAATGTTTGATATAGGGTTATTAACAAAGCGAACGAACACGGGCAGAGGCTTGTTCGTGTTCCTTTGTTTAACTTAACTGAACAAATGAACGAACATGAATGATAAACAAACAAATTTTTTTGTTCATGTATGTCGTCAAGAATTTTTTTTTTTTTTTTATGTTTGTGTTCGTTCGTTAAGATGTTAAATGAACATAAACAAACAAATATAAATAAACACAAACAAAGGAACAAAAAATAACAAAAAGAACAACAATCATTACATCATCTCATTCTTTTAAAAAAAATAGATTTTTTTTTATATGAGAATGATATTCATTAAAACTTGAAAGATTTTGAAATCTCAAGTAAATGAAAAAAAACTCCTCATAATTGTCTTTTTTAATCTAAATATATTTATTTTGAAATTAAAACTTATACATGATATTTAATAAGTTGGTTTTAGAAGTTTTTATTTTCTTCAGCCAAAAATCCCAACGAATTTTTCGTTTTCATTGATTAAATTATGGGACAAATTTTTTTAAATGAATAAATCTCTAGATTTTTTAAAGGGAATTTAATTAAAATACCCTTTTTTAAATGAATCTAAAGAGAGTCTTTTATTGCTAATTGTATAGAAACTTAAGTAGAATATGCTTTGTGTTATTATCCCTGATATATCTTATGTTCATTTCTTCGATACATGATGCATTATTTTCATATATGCAAGTAGGATACTGGTTGAACCCAAAATTACTAGCTCCTCTAATATATGTAATGATAGTCCTTAATCATATACATTTTTTAATTATCTCATGGAGAATAATATTATTGGATTAGTTCAAGGAGGTAGTTACAAAGGTTTGCTTAGCTTACTTTCAAACAATCGGTGTGTTTCTTGTGGTAAGTCATCATCCAATTTGGGAACAACCTTTGTATGGGTCAGGCAGATACATAATATCAGCAAAAACATACCAATACATTGTTTGGTGTTTCTATAAGAGCTAGTACTTTTGCTGCTTACATTCTAAGTAGGTATTGAAGTTCCATTATCAATCCCATTTTTCTTTCTATAGGGAAAGTATAAACCCATGTCAATGGTTCCAAAAGATTAATTTGATATCATTCCAATGACTTTGCGTTGGCGCTGAGCTAAATCTAGCTAATAAGTTCAATGAGAAATACAATATATGGTCAAGTGTATTATGCTAAGTACGATGATGCGCATATTGTACTTAGATAGGGAATTCCAGCTCCTAGCATTTTTTTGTCATCATCCTTTAGACGAAATGGATATTTCCTTATATCCGACACTTCGACCGATCATGGGAGTGCTAACCGGATGCGCTTTGTCCATATTAAATTGCCTGATTATTTTATGGACATATGCGGTCGGTGAATTAATATTTCACAAACTCGGTGTCCTAGCTCAAATATCTAGACAAAACCAAGTTTTCCCAAGATCTTTCCTCTCAAATTAGATTTCAAGTAGCTTGTGGTTCCTCTTATTTCATCAAGAGTGGCTATTATGTTCATAACTTTGACATATAGAGCTACTTTGAAAATCTGGAACTTGTTTTCCATAATAAATACGCAAGAGAACAATTCATCGTTCTTATATATCCTTTCCCAATCAAGTATTCCATTAGGTGGGTATACCACATCCGCTTAGATTGCTTTAATCTATAAAGTGGGTGTTTCAATTTTATTGCAAACGCATTTCGTGGTTTAAAGTTACTTGATTTTGGTAATGTAATATCATCAAGCACTTTTATATATCTCTAAATCTAGATCCCCGTAGAGATATGTGGTAACCACATTCATGAGCTGCATTTCCAGTCCTTCGGAAACTACTAGACTAATTAATTAGCAGAACGTTATAACGTTCATCACGGGAGAGTAAGTGTAACATCCCCAAAATCTGGAAATAGCAACTTATTTAAAATTTTCTAAATACATCAATAAATACTTCGAACTACAAACATAAATTGAGAATTAACCTCAATACTCCCATCATCCTATGCATACAATTTATGAAAAGGACGGGTGTTACTAAACCCAAACAATTGCTATTCCCCAACCTGCGGAAGGCTTCACCGACTATTCACTCTTGTAAGGCTAAAGCTCAACTCTTCATAGCACTGCTAGAACCGAACTCCTGACGGAAACCTGATGCACATGCCGACAAATAAAAAAGTTAGGCTTAACGCCTAGTGAGCTCAAGAGTTTTAATATAAAGAATATATCTTTAAAAGAAAGGAATTTAGTTTAAAGCAAGATCCTTCGAAATAATTAACTTTAAAATGTAAACGACACATTTTTCCCATGATATGCACTTTTAAAGACAATGCTCCCAATACTCACATTTCTTATAAAACGATGCAACTCAAAACTCACCCAAAACGGGGTCATAGTTCGACACCCCATTTGTGAAAAATGTGAATAACTATTCATATCCCCAAACATCCAAAACGTGGATAGTAAGTAAAGCCCTCAATTTATAAGAATATGAAACAAAACTTTACTTCTCAAAATACTTCAAACGTAAACGAAGTATAATACGCAACCCATAAATCTTGAGTAAACAATTCCCATAAGTAAAACGACACTGAAACATAAATAATAAAATGACACAATTACATACCCAATTAGCACCTTCCGGTGATGTGCGTGGCGGAACACAAAGTTAAGCCACATAACTATGTTATCGAACTGCACCTCAGATCAAAGACTTTAGAGCACACTAACATAAGCGTCACCTCAATTCCCCAACACCTTTAGTGCACACCACTTAACGGGCGTCACCTCAAGGACACGGTACCTTTAGTGCCCACTCCGTCGAGCAGCACCTCAAGGTTAACCGAGCTTAGTGCCCATTAGTTTCCTAGTGGAGTTCCAACCTCAAGGTTCTCATTCGACCTTTAGTGTCTACCCACTAGCATTCAAGATAGGAATCTCAACTCCTTACTTGATAACTCAAACATGCAACACCCAAATGACACGAAAAGTACGTCATTATACTCAACAACTCCACAACGGTTATTACCCCAGACAAATGTCCTCAAGACTCAATTTAGTCAAAACCGAGCCCAAGGCCCAACAACTTACGTAAACCCCCACTAGCATTCAAGATAGTGTTGATCCAAACTCTCTCAGTGATTTGATAACGACCCTTTTCTGTACTTAGTGAAAATTACGTTTAGTATGTATTAGTGTTTCACCATCAACGATCAGACTGAGTCTGTTCAGTTATCGCTGATAGTCTTCTTATAAACATTTAATATGTATTAGTGTTTCACTATCAGTGATCAAACTGAGCCTGTTCAGTTATCTCTGATAGTTCTGATGTAAACAGTAACGTAATCCCTGAAGACAAGTCTCGCGTCAACATATGTTCATAGCTGAATCGAAGACGAAGTTGTTGAACAAAGAGAAGTCTACTAGTGACCTGATGCGGATATTAGTGAAGCAAAGACAACTCTACTTATACACGAAGGAACATGAGGAAAGCTTCAGCGATCGCTGAACTCTTGATGTCTCTGAAGAAAGAGATATTCAACGATCAAATGATCACAAAGCTTATACCTCAAGTTTCCTTTTGTCTTACCTTGCACAACTCAGTACGATGTGTCAGAATGGTCATGCCTCTGGCACAATTCGTACAACAACTCTGTCAACTACACTGTTCATGATCCGGCCGAAAGCATGTCTCCCAAAGTCAGACTTCCAAATCCAATCAGTGAACGTCACGTGTAAAGTGCCCTGCCATGCATTTAATGCATAGGGTATAAATAGGAAGATCACCCCTCCATCTGAGGGTGTGCTCAATCCTTGAACCCCAAATAGAAACCTTTGTTTTCTATATTCCTTAATCCCCCACTCTCTGAAATTCTTGTGCAATCATCTTAGTGTTTCTTAAGTTTGTTTAGATTGAGTCTGTCTTAATCTTATTCCACAACAAACTTGTAAATTGTGTTTGATTTATCAATAAACAATTTATTAAACTTTAATTTCTGTGTTTGTATTCAACCCCCCCCCCCTTCTACAAACTTGTTAAGCACCTCCGGGACCAACAAGTGGTATCAGAACAGACAGTTTAATCTGATAAACAAGATATTGCTTTATTCTCTTCCTTGTTGTTCTAAATGACACTTAACACAAACACAAACTACTATGATAATGGTTCACTTTCTAAACCTCCTCGATTTAGCAGAGATAACTTTTCTCTATGGAAAAATTGAATGATGCTATTTCTTGAAGGTGCTGATCCTACTATACCTGAATATATAGAAAATGGACCCTATGAACCTGTTAGAATTATAGATGCAGTTCCCGCTACTGCCACCACTGAAGCTGTCCCTGAACGCTATGTCGTTAAGGAAATAAGACAGTGGAGTGATGAATATAAAAAGAAGGTAGGCATAGATGCAAGAGCAAAGACCATTATCTCAATGGCTCTGCCTGATGAAGTTTTCCATTCCATCATGCATCTGAAAACTTCTAAAGAAATGTGGGAAACCATATGTGTTCAATATGAAGGCACTACTAAAATCCAAGAGACTCGAAAGATTAACTTGGTAAGACAGTATGAAAGTTTCATCGCTGGTAAGAATGAATATCTCTCCGACGTTCATCAGCGGTTTAACTGCTTAATCATTGTTCTAAGAACAGTTGGTAGGACCTATTCTAATTCTGAGGTCTTAACAAAATTCTTAGAATGTCTTCCTGAAAGCTGGGACAGTTATTCAATATGTCTTAAGCTGACAAAAGACTTAAATTCTCTTTCTCTAAGCACTTTGTATGGAATATTGCTCAACTATGAGCAATCGAATCTCTTGAAGAAGAATCTTGTAAAAGATTCTAAAGACTCCAAAAGCACTCCTGTTGCTTTAGTCTCTTCAGAGATAATTCCATCTCAGTGATCTACTCTCACCATCACTGAGTTAGATTCTGAATCTGAGGATCTATCAGACCCTGATGTTTCAGAGTTTGATGAGTCCTTAGCACTCTTGACAAACTCTTTTAAGAGATTTGCAAGAAAGAGCAATTTCCGAAGAAATAAGCCTCTCTCTCTAACTGATAAGCCAAAATCAACCCCGGTTGATAAGGCTACTGCCACTTGCTATAACTGTGAAAAGATTGGACACTTTGCTAGTGAGTGCAGGTCGAAAAAGGTCTTCAAACCTTCTACCTCAAGAAGATCCAGTGATGACAAATACCTAAAGCTGAAGAACAAATATCAAAAGCTGAAAAGCTACAAGCGAAAAGGTAAAGGTCTCATCGCTGAAGAACACGACTGGGCTGAATTAGAAGAATCAAGTTCTGATGAAGAAGAAGTCGCTAATCTTTGCCTCATGGCTGAGATTAAAGAAGAAGTGGAAGAAGCATCTGAACCTTCCATGAGCTACATATCATCTCAGGTATCTATCTCTACAAATCCCTCTCTGCTTGAAGCTGAGAGAAGTCGCGTTGTTGATGTGCTGACGATTGATCTTTATAATGCTCTAAACGACAAAACTCAAGCTGAGAACAAAAATGTTCATTTAACTCAAGAGCTAGAGAAATGTCATGAAAAAAATCAGAGAACTAACTCTTTTAGAAGAAAAGTTGAAAGATCAAGTCATTATAAATGAAATCATCAGCATTGAACGCGAACAAGCCATCGCTGCTCTAAAAGCAGAAAAGGCTCATGTTGAAAAATGGTGCAAATCATCAACAAAGATCTCTGAGATAACAAATGCTCAAACTCCTGAAAGTGATAGAACTGGTCTTGGTTTTTGGACACCACAAGATGAGCCTAAAGAAGAAAGTTCCATGCTTAAGTTTGGAACGTTTGTCACTCCTATCTCTGACACTTCTTATAATCAGTTTTATCCTTCTTCTTCAAATTATATCCCTGAGGAAAAATCCAAAGGCTCTAGGTCTGCGGATAAAGGAAAATCCATTCTTCGTCCTCAGAAGGCTATCAAGAAAGCAAAGCTAAAAGTTCCTTCTAAACCTTCAGTGAATCAATCCTCTAGCTCTGTGATAGAAATCTTCGATCTCTGTCCTCCAAAGCTAAAGATTGAACTTAAACCCACGAGATCTGAAGAAATGAAAATTCCTCCCAGATCTCATGAGAAAAGCATTCTTGGACCTGGCCCCGCTCATCTTAAACTTGCAAAGCCTTCTACTTCTGGTCCTAAAACCATTTTAAAATATAGAAAATGCTATCACTGTGGTTTTACTGACCATATTGCAAGCAAATGTCCAACTGCCACTAAAGCTGATAAATCAGCTAAAGTGAAGATGAATGCCTCCAAGGATGAAAAGGTCACTAAAACTGAAAAGTCGACCAAGGTGAAGAATACTACTAAGGTTAAGAAATTAACCAAGATGAAGGTTATCACTGAAGCTGAATCTTCATCTGCTGTGAAGACTGCTGAATCTTCCATATCCACTAACACTAAAGGACCCATTGAAAAGTGGGTACCAAACAACGCTTAATCTTCCTTATGTGTGCATGGATTAAAGGGCATCTGGTATCTCGATAGTGGATGTTCTCGTCATATGACTGGACAAAAAGACATGCTCACTGATTACAAGGAAGAAAAAGGTCCCTCTGTGACCTTTGGTGGAAATGGAAAAGGATATACCCGAGGGTTTGGTGTTCTCAGCAATGGGACAACTACCTTCAGAAGAGTCGCTTATGTAGATGGACTGAAGCATAACCTTCTGAGCATCAGTCAGCTATGTGACAAAGACTACGAAGTTCACTTTTCTAAGAAAGCATGTTCAGTGGTGAATGAGAAAGGAAAACTTTCTCTCAGTGGTTATCGCAGAGAAAATGTCTATGTAATAGATATGGACTCTACTACCATTGAAAACTTATGTTTTCTCTCTAAGGCCTCTTCTGATGTCAACTGGCTATGGCACAAAAGACTCTCTCATCTAAACTTCAAAACCCTGAATTATCTCTCTTCTAAGGAAATGGGTTCTGGTCTTCCTCAGCACTCATATGCTAAAGAATCTCTCTGCTCAGCATGTGAAAAAGGAAAACAAACAAAAGCTAGTTTCAAGTCAAAACAAGTTTCCTCAGTGACAAGTCCTCTTCAGCTCTTGCATATGGATCTGTTTGGCCCTGTCAACATCCAATCAATAGCTGGAAAGAAATATACACTTGTCATTGTAGATGAATTCTCTCGCTATACCTGGGTTATCTTTCTTCGCTGCAAGAGTGATATTCCAGAAGAACTAATATCTTTTGTTAAAAAGATGGAAGTGTTGAATAATCTTACTGTTCGCTCTATAAGAAGTGATCATGGAACTGAATTTAAAAACAGTTCTCTGAACAATTTCTTTGAGAACAAGGGAATTTCTCATAATTTCTCCTTAGTAAGAACACCTCAGCAAAACGGAGTCGCTGAAAGAAGAAACAGAACAATCATTGAAGTTGCTAGATCAATGCTCAGTGATTCTCATCTCCCTACTCAATTTTGGGCTGAAGATGTAAATACTGCATGTTTTACTCAAAACAGATCGCTGATAGTAAAGCGATTTGGAAAGACAACTTATGAACTTTTTCATGGAAGAAAGCCCTCTATCAGCTTTCTTCATATCTTTGGTTGTCAGTGCTATATCTCAAACAACAGAGATCAACTTGGAAAGTTCGACCCAAAAGCTGATGATGGAATATTTCTAGGATATTCCTCCATCTCCAAAGCCTACAGAGTTTTCAACAAAAGAAGACAATCCGTGGAAGAAACAATTCATGTCACATTTGATGAAACTCGCTCAGCGAACTCTAAACCAATCACTGACAATGAAGAGTTAAATGCTTGGATGTTTTCTCATTATAGAGAAACAGAACCTTTCTTTTCAAACCATCAGCACACAAAACCACCTACTGCTAATGATGATCCAAACATCATACATCCTAACGCTGAATCCAACTCATGGGTTTCAACTAAACCTCTTAACACACTGCTACCATCAGATCTACCTTCGTCTGAAAATCTCTCTGATAACAATAGTCTATCCAATACTCAACAGTTAATTGCTGATGAACCTTAAACGTCCTCATCAATAAACATCCCAGTTGTTGATCCAACCTATGAGTTAAGGGATCATGCTTCTGCTCAGCGATGGACCAGAGATCACCCAATAGATCAAATTCTTGGTGATCCAGATGCAGGTATTCAGACACGACGAAGCTCAGGTAATATCTGTCTCTTTGTTAACTTTCTCTCTTTAATAGAACCAAAGAAGACTGATGATGCCCTCAGAGATCCAAACTGGGTCAGCGCTATGCAAGAAGAGCTAACTGAGTTTACTCGTAACAAAGTTTGGAATCTCGTTCCTAGACCATCTGATAAAACTGTTATAGGCACCAAATGGGTGTTTAGAAACAAGTTAGATGAACATGGAACTGTAACCCGCAACAAGGCTCGACTTGTTGCTCAGGGATACAGACAAGAGGAAGGCATAGACTATGATGAAACCTTTGCCCCTGTGGCTAGGCTCGAAGCAATTCGACTATTCTTAGCCTATGCAGTCTATAAAGACTTCATCGTTTATCAAATGGATGTAAAATCAACGTTCCTAAATGGAAAGTTGAATGAAGAAGTCTATGTAGAACAACCACCAGGGTTCTATGACCCTAAGTATCCAAATTATGTTTATAAATTGGATAAGGCTCTCTATGGTCTAAAACAAGCCCCTCGTGCTTGGTATGATACTCTCTCATCATTTCTTATCTCTGAAAATTTTGAACGTGACAAAATTGATAATACATTGTTTTTCAGAGAGATAAAAGGTCATATTATTCTTGTACAAATATATGTCGATGACATCATATTTGGTTCTACTAACCCATCACTGTGTACTCGCTTCGCTGAAAGAATGAAGAAGGAATACAAAATGAGTATGATGGGTGAGCTGACATATTTTCTTGGTCTTCAGATTAAACAATCTGACAAAGGTACTTTTATCAGCCAAGGTAAGTATGTTAAAGATATGCTGAAGAAGTTTGATCTTACACAAATTTCAGCGATGAAAACTCCTACGGCACCTCCCCTGACACTTAACAAAGATCCATCTGGAAAAACCTGTTAATGTCACTGCCTATAGAGGAATGATAGGCTCCCTACTGTATCTTACGGCGAGCCGACCTGACATTATGTACTCTACTTTTTTATGTGCACGCTATCAATCTGAACCCAAGGAATCCCATCTGATCGCTGTTAAGCGAATTTTCAGATATCTGAAAGGAACTCCTAATCTCGGTCTTTGGTATCCCAAAGACTCAGGGTTCGATCTAACTGGTTATTCTGATAGTGATTTTGCAGGTTGTAAACTTGACAGAAAGAGTACCACTGGTGGATGTCAACTCCTAGGAGGAAAGCTGGTAAGCTGGACAAGCAAGAAGCAAAATTCAGTGTCCACTTCCACAGCTGAAGCTGAATACGTAGCTACTGGAAGCTGTTGTTCTCAGATCTTATGGATGAGAAATCAACTATTAGACTATGACCTTCAGCTATCAAAGTTTCCAATCTATTGCGACAGCACTAGTGCTATCGCTATAGCAAATAATCCAGTGCTACATTCAAAGACGAAACACATAGAGATCAAATATCACTTTATCAGAGATCATGTGATGAACGGTGATATTGAACTTCATTTCATCCCTACTGACTTTCAGCTTGCTGATTTATTCACCAAACCTCTTGATGAGACAAGGTTCAACTTTCTCATCAGTGAGCTTGGAATGCTAAATATCGAAGAATAATTCTTCAGAGTTCATGCATTGTGTCAGTAATCATAAGTTCCCCTTTTATCATTCTTTGATAAACATTCTGACTCTCAGGTATGTTCTCTCCATCCCTACAACTGAATCTTCACTCAGTTAAGATGTTTTTCAAAATATAAACTTTAATAACTGAACTTTCTTCAAATGATTAAAAGCTTTTTGAAAAATAAATTTATCACTGATATTTCTAGTCAGTGATCCTTCTTAAAAGAAAATTCATCCCTAACTTTACCATCAGGGATACTTTCAAAAAGAAAAATCTATCGTTGACTTTTCTTCAGCGATAATTTCAAAACGGACAAATGAACAGTTTCTCTCTCTCTCTCTCTTTTATGACGTCATTTGAACCGACAATCCACGACATGCCTTTTTCTGACACGTTCGTCCGTTGCCCTTCCATCCAATAAACTTTGTGGGACGTGTCCATGTCATGATGAGCATTTGTTTTCCCGCCTCTCACACTCTCTCTCCTACTCTCACACGTATAAAAAGAATGTTTTTCCATTCTTATCGTTTTACGCTTTCTGGAAATACTTTCAAAGCAAGAAAACTCTCTCAAAATCATTCTAGCATTCTCAAGCATTTGCATCGTCTCCTTCAAAGATCAACAGGTTATTCTTGATCTTCTTCTTATTCTTGTTCTAAATCTTTTTACATAATACTCCATTTATGGACTGCCATTATGGGTTTATAAGATTTTTTTTCATAAAATCATTTTTCTTTTTTGATTTTATTCATTCAAAACCATTTTCTTTTGATTATCTTCATTCAAAATCTTTGGTTTTTCTTCTTGTTCTTATATCTTATATTAAGAACACCTTTTTAATCTTCAAATATGTTGATTTTTCTATGTTTCTTTCCCAAAATAGAAACTGGGAAAACCTTCTTTATTTTTAGACTAAAACCTTTCTTCTATTCTTCTATATGTTCATATTCAGAATGGCTCAATCTGCACTTGTCGCCTCTAAGAACGTCAAGTTCGCCATTACTGACTTTAAGCTTCCGAAAAACAATCATCTTGCTCGCCTTGATTTTGATGGTGTCAAATACCCACATCTGGTGGAAGCCGCAAAGTTTCTAAAGCAATCCTGCATTGCCTACGCTATCACTGTGGATCCCACACCTTCAAAAGCTCTTCTCCAACAATTCTGGTTTACCGCTGAAGAGACCTCTATCACCAACAAAAAGGGTGAACTGGTTCTTGCTATTTCCTTCAGCACTGAACTTGGACCAGGGATGATGACAGCCTTAGGGCTAAGGAAAGCTCTGCGATTTCCTGACAAACCCAGGAATGGATTCAACGCCTTGCCCACTGATGCTGAACTCATCCAATTCCTGGATGCTATGGAATACTCTTGGGAACCAAAGTCGAGGACGACAATTCCCAATAAGAAGCTGACTCTTGTGAAGAAGGCGCTCATGCCTTCTCAGCTTAACTACATCTTCTCTCACTTCATTCAGTGTATGAGTGGGAAGAGTGGGTCACTGGACCAGGCCAGCAAGATTCAGGTCCAAATGGCTTACTTAGTGATCGCCGGAAGAAATTTCGACTACGCAACAGCTATCTTTCACGATCTAAGGTAAAAGATAGAGAAGACCGAGAGGGATCCCAAGATCCCCTATGTACGCTTCATCTGTGCGTACCTGAAGTTCCTCTACCCTGCTACTTACCCCACTAATTCTGATGCAACTTTTCCCAAAGTGGGTCAGCGCTCCCTGGAGGTCAAGCCGCTCCCCAACGAGGTAAGTATTTCTGAACTTCGCTCCCGACTCTCTCTTCTCACTTCTTCGTCTTCAGCAGCCACGCAGGAGGTTCCTTCTTCTGCTATCCCTGCCTCTACCTCTTCCAAACGACCATCAACTGGCTCCCTTGGTCCTTCGAAGAAGGCCAAGGTAACCAAGGAGAAAGGTACCTCTAGCTCAATACCTAAGGATATTTTTCAACAAACCTCCTTGGATGCATTCGTGGGTCTCTCCTCCACATCCTCAGCAATACCCACCTCAACCATGCCATCGACTATGGTCACTGTCACATCAACAGTGACACCACCCATCATCTCAGCTCCTCCACATCCTGAGGTGATCACAACGGTAACTACCCCTATCCCTACTTCTATCCCTACTTCTATCCCCATCTCTCATCCTTCTATTTCTTTGGTCTCTGACCCATCATCTACTTTTTCACAACCACAGTTTGGACTCATAGGACCTGAACATCAATCTTTTGAGGAATCTATGCAATTCTACAAAATGTTTGATAATTCAGGTACTTCTATAACCTTAAACACTTCTCCCAACTCACCATATAAGCCTGTTTCTCAACAACTAACTTATATTTCAGGTCCTAGTTTGGCGACTGTTGACACCAATGTCAACAGTTTGAGTGCAAATGTGGAGTCTTTGACTGCCTCTCTCAACAACACCACCAGCGCTGTTCATACCGCTGGTGAAGCACTGAAGACGCTGACAGCTCAATGCCTCCAAAGCTGACGTCTCTCAAATCGCTACTCTCCAAGAAGCGATTGTCAAAGTCAGGGAGGACTCACAACAATAGTTTGCAGCCCTGTCTACAAAGGTTGATTCCTGTGAAGTTCTTCTTCAGCAAATCCTGACTCACCTGAAGGCACCAACTCCAATTCCTGCTCCTTCATTTACAGAGAATGATCGTACATCTCTGGACGTAGATGTGGAGTTTATTCATCAAGCTACGTTAGATATCCCTGTACTTGAAGGTCGTCTCACAGGACTGGAGGCTGAAGTCCAGAAGTTGGCCGCTGCAACCACTTCTACTCCTGCCAAAGATCTCTCCCTCCGTGATAATGACAAAAAGGGGGAGAAAGAAGTTGAACAAAATAAGGAGAAAGAAGTTGATGCTAATGAACAACTGAAGGAAACTCCCTCTCATGTTGAGGGGGAGATAGCTGCTGAAAAATCCCCTCCTACCATCGATGAGTTAACCGATGAAGATGAAGAGGAGGACGATGAAGATGAAGCCCTTGATCTTGAAGATCAAGAGGAAGAACCTCATCAAGAGGATGATGATGACGATGAAGAAGATAAATCTCTATGGTGTTCTTCAGCCGTCACTTCATCAACAATAGCTTCGAAAGAAGTTATCAAAGCAGGGGGGAGTCATGAGATATCTTCAGGAACCCCTTCCCAAATCAAAGGTGCAACTGCTGAGGAAAGCCTGAAGATGACCTCACTACCTGAGGAGAATCCTTCTCAGGTATGCCTTACTCTCGTTCCCTTATCCTTCTATAAAAATCCCACCCCTGTTTCTTTCTAGCCTTTATCTCTCTTCTTCCCTAAAAATAAACTAACCTTTTTCTTTTTCTGACCAGACAGTTCTCTCCCCTGCTTAAGGGTAAAGAGCTCCAAATAATCCCAGCTGCTGAAGCTGATGACCAGATAATCCCAATCTCTGTAAGAAAGATTGATGAAGAGGATGAAGAAGAAGAAGAAGAGTCCCTGCAACATCCACGGAGGCCCTATAGACCACTTCATTGGTCAGAGGAAGAGATGAAGAAAAGAACATAGATGATCTCTAATCTAGAGAATCAACGGCGAAATATCCCCTCTCAATCATCAGATCTAGAGTTCCTGACAGAAACTGAAATTGAAGAATCCGTCAGGGCTGAGAAGCTGATTGCTGATTGTCAAAGAGATGCTTCTCTGGCTCTCAAAATTCAGTCCTCTCAAGTCAAAGACAAGAAGCTGAAGACGAAACCAGTTGAAGTCCAGACTGCTATTTTGAAAGAGATTGAAGAGGAACGCTCAAAAGAAAAAGCGGTCAGCGATAACTCAGTCGATTGGTGCAAGCATAAAATTGACTATCGCTCTGACCCAATGAAGATCATAGCTGTTACTATCGCTGGAAGAAAGAAGAAGGACAGAGTTTCTGTCACTATGGAGATTACCAGAGAGGATGGAAGCTGCAAGGCGATGTTTGTTTCAAAGCTAGAAAGCCTCGGCTATATGGAATGGCTTGAGTTCAAAGACGCACTGAAGAAATCAAAATCAATCTATAGAGGTTATGTTGAAGGGATAAATGATGCTCTCATCAACAGAGTCGCTGCAATCCTAAAAGTGTCGTCTGCTCTTCCTTCTAAGCCAAAGCAGATAAGAAGAAATCCTGTCTCCTCCTCCTCTGAAAATGTCGCGGTGATCAGGAATGAAACCTCCATCAAATTCTCAAGAGAAGCTCTGTTCGGTCCTCCTCCTGATCTTTCAGTTCTGGATCTATCTCTGCCTCCTGGTGGACCATATGTTGCAGGACAAGTACTTGAAGAAAACCTTTTGGAATCTTCTTCAGAGATGACGAGGAACAGCTCAGGTTTCAAAGAGTCTCTGAAATCCCTATTTGTCCCCTCGGTCTTCTCAAGGATCTCATGTACTTATGGTGTGATCTCTCTCCTGCTGCTGAGCAAATCAAAGTGATCATTAGCCAAGAATCTTTAGAGCGAAGGCAAAAAGGAGAAGAAATACTTGAGTATTTGATCAATCCTCCTAAACCCTCTTTAGATAGCTGATAGATTAGTTTTCTTCTTGTAATCTATTAGTTTAAACTTACAGTAGTTAGTACATCACTTGTACTTGTAATTTTCATACCTTGTAATTCTTTTCTTGGATTAATGAAAGTTTCAGTGAAGTACTTAACTCTATCAGTACTGTAAAAGATCCCTCAAAATAGTAATTGGGACATGTATGTTATGAGTCCTGATTATTCCATCATTTTGAATTATAAAGTAATTTTCTTCAGTTACTTTGTCATTATCAAATAGGGGGAGATTGTTGATCCAAACTCTCTCAGTGATTTGATAACGACCCTTTTCTGTACTTAGGGAAAATTACGTTTAATATGTATTAGTGTTTCACCATCAGCGATCAGACTGAGTCTGTTCAGTTATCGCTGATAGTCTTCTTATAAACATTTAATATGTATTAGTGTTTCACTATCAGTGATCAAACTGAGCCTGTTCAGTTATCTCTGATAGTTCTGATGTAAACAGTAACGTAATCCCTGAAGACAAGTCTTGCGTCAACAGATGTTCATAGCTGAATCGAAGACGAAGCTGCTGAACAAAGAGAAGTCTACTAGTGACCAGATGCGGATATCAGTGAAGCAAAGACAACTCTACTTATACGCGAAGGAACATGAGGAAAGCTTCAGCGATCGCTGAACTCTTGATGTCTCTGAAGAAAGAGATATCCAGCGATCAAATGATCACAAAGCTTATACCTCAAGTTTCCTTTTGTCTTACCTTGCACAACTCAGTACGATGTGTCAGAACGGTCATGCCTCTGCCACAATTCGTACAACAACTCTGTCAACTACACTGTTCATGATCCGGCCGAAAGCATGTCTCCCAAAGTCAGACTTCCAAAGCCAATCAATGAACGCCACATGTAAAGTGCCCTGCCATGCATTTAATGCATAGGGTATAAATAGGAAGATCACCCCTCCATCTGAGGGTGTGCTCAATCCTTGAACCCCAAATAGAAACCTTTGTTTTCTATATTCCTTAATCCCCCATTCTCTGAAATTCTTGTGCAATCATCTTAGTGTTTCTTAAGTTTGTTTAGATTAAGTCTGTCTTAATCTTATTCCGCAACAAACTTGTAAATTGTGTTTGATTTATCAATAAACAATTTATTAAACTTTAATTTATGTGTTTGTATTCAAACCCCCCCCCCTCTACAAACTTGTTAAGCACCTCCGGGACCAACAGATAGGAATCTCAACTCCTTGTTTGATAACTCAAACATGCAACACCCAAATGACACGAAAAGTACGTCATTATACTCAACAACGGTTATTACCCCGGACAAATGTCCTCAAGACTCAATTTAGTCAAAACCGAGCCCAAGGCCCAACAACTTACGTAAACCCCCAAATGAAAACCAGTATAATGTTGAAACGTGCTTGACCGATAAATAACAATTCCCATACAATGAAATGACTTTAAACGGCGTTTATAAAGACACATACCTCAAAGACGAGATTAACCCAAAACTCAACATATAATGGGACCAAAGGTTTTCCAAAGGGTTTATGAATGCAAACACACCAAAATGCATATAACATGAAATAGACTTCATTTGTACCAAATTCACCAAGATGCATAAATCATGTTATTACTTACCAAGATGACCAAATCCCACTTATGAGCGTTTTATGAAACTAAAATAAGCCAAGTTTATCAAATATGAAAAACTCCTTAAAACACTCACACTTTAACAAATACCAAGTAAAATACATTTTTACTTCAAATTACTCAAAACTTATCAGCAGTTAACCATTTCATGTAAAACACTTTAAAATAACCATTTTGGCATGTACATCGTTTTCACAAATCAACTTGAACTCACCTTGCTAGATTTAGGCTAAATCTAGATTTCACCCAACGAGCTCTTTTGAAGGCCGCTTGAATCCTCAAGCCGAGAACTTCCGAAACCTAGATCCAAACACTCCAAACCATAAATATCCATAAACAACCACATAGAAACATTCCCCAACATTATATACTAAAATCCCTAAACGAGATCAAAACCCTAGTTTCTCCAAAACTAATAAATCCGAGATTTGAGATACCAAACACTAAGAAACCACCAATGGAGCATTTATAACATTATTTCAAGAAAGCTTACCACTTAAGATGATGAGACCTTCCGAGAACACCCAATCCATCACTTCAACCCGAGCTCCCAACCGTTGAACTTGATGAGGAAAATGAAAATGGAGGTTTAGTGAATCAAGCTCCCAACTAGCTAGATGGTGAGTAATCATGTGGTTTGAGGAGGAAAACCCCCCAAAATAGGTTAGGGTTCGGTTTTGGGGTTTGGGAGAGAAAAGAGAAGGAATTTGGAAGTGAGAATGAGGGAAATGGTTGAGAATCACGACTCTAAAAGGCCCTGGGGCCGACCGCGATTGTGCCCGGCGATTGTGCCAGGGCACTATCGCCAGGGCACTATCGCCCAAAACGTACCGCGGGCACACCCCCGCTGGCGATTGTGCCCAGGGCACTCTCGCCAGGGCACTATCGCCCAGAGTGTACCAAGCTCGTTTCTTCCCATTTTTCACACAGACCACTCATGACACGATACGGCTTAATAGGTAAGATATAGGGGATGAAATTCTACGATAAGAAATAAGAATTTATCAAAGGGTTAACTTCACGGGTAGAGATTTACGAGTGTTACAATCCTCCCAACCTTAGAATGATTTCATCCTCGAAATCCAGATTCCCATGAAACCTTGCCCGCAGAAGGATTTCCCTTAACTCTTCTTCCAGCACCATTATTTGGACGTTTGCACTGATACACATCTATGTTTCCCCTCTTGGGCACAATATGCTTATAACCGAACAAACACTTAACTCTCCAAAGTAACCTTTTACCCACAAGGTTACGGTCGTCTCCCAACCTTAGAATGACAATCACTACCTCTAGGGTAGTTTGTGACCTCAACATTTTACCAATCAAATTCCTTCGGATCGTCACGGTTCTGAACCCAATATCAGAGATCATAACTAAACTTCCAAAATCCTCAAATTTCAACTGATCCACTCCTAATGCTGATAAAGTTGACCTCCTAAGGCGCACCAATGCATCCTTCAGGAAACTAGTTAACCCGGATTCGGTCAACACTCAACTCCGTTCCAACCCTAGCCTCACAATAATCCTCTAATGCAACCCTTTTCACCATGGAAAAGCTTATACACATCGGTATTTTCTTAACAACATCTAACCTTCTTCAAGTTTCCATTACCAAAAGGTCATTATCTCCCATGGTCCAACTGGGATATTTCTGAATATTCCAAGATCCATTGACTTCAAGAAAACAAGTCGACACTTAGGGCTACACGGTGACCTCGAAAACATGGACATCCCGCCCAAAAAATCCCATTCCAGACGGATCGTTACACTAAGGTTGACACCTAGCAGAATGCTAGAATTCGAAACCTTACATTTCTAACAAATGAACCACAAAATTTCCTTTGATCGCGGAACACACTAAGACGGTACACCATCAACATAATCCATAATGTCACACCGACGAACAACCCACCAAGTCGTACCCAATTCAAGCGCAGATAATCACGTGAGACCTTATCCCACATGCTTACCAAAGTATAACATCATTTCTTAATTAACTGAGAAGACTTAATCTAATATCTCCATTATTCATGCATTACTCAAAACAAAATCTGAAACCCAAAATTCAGAATCAACCACAAGTCGGATCTTCCGACGCTTCGCTTCCCAAGGACTCTTCTAGTCCCGAATTACAACATCCTTTTTCGATAGGGTTTTTAAATCTATAGCCCTAATGAGTTCAAGGTTTTTTTTTCAACCCTTACGTCAATTTGAAATTTATAAACTTTCAACTACATAAATTTTATAACAGTTAATCGTGCAGTAAAATACACTACCGTTCAAAACTGATTATCAACACTACGCATGTAAAACCATTTCCAAAACTCATTTGATCGTTACTTACGTTAATAAAACGGTAACATAAGATGAACAACAAAATTTTCAAACGGACTACCAGAGTCCCAACGTACTACAAATTATACTATGTATACCAAAAATAACTTTCTGCACCAAACGCGTGTAATAAATGTTCGTACAGCTCCAAAAGAGAACTTCACAACTTTCAACTTTTAACTTTTCCTTCTTTAACCGAAAACGTTGCGACATAAAATCTTCAACAAGTCTCCTATGCATCAGTTTATTCTCCAAAACTTTGTAAAATGATTGGACAACAAATAAATTTTCAAATCGAGTTTAAAGCCTTGTGCTGCCTCGATAAAACACATTTGACCAAGATGGTAACTACAACGATATGCAATCCGAAAATTCATTTCATGCCTTGCAGAAAATTTATAACAACAAAATCCACAATCGAAGCACGTTTAGATTAGAAGTTTAACATGAGATAACATAAATATTTCACATATTTACTCACGTGAGTGAAAATCAGATCCAACCCAAAAGTATGCACATATACCCGCGTGAAACTCAAGATGCAATCATGCGACATTAAGATTTTCAAGGTGCCTTTTACGGTTGCAAAAATGTAGGTGCAGGACTCGCATGAGACAAAGTATTAAACAAAACTCGTAAATTAACGCACACAATAATGCAAGTCTACCCGTTCCAAAATTTCTTTTTATTACGCGGTTCTAAGGGTCATAAAATAAAACGCCATAAACCCAATTAAACTTTCATAAACTCATTGACGGTAAAATCACGCGGTGTCAAAATCTATGTGTCTCAACATAAAAAAAACGTAAAACGACAATAAGTCTAAAATGTCAAAACTCTAAAACCACCACGTAGGATAAAGTGACCCTTTTCCACAAAACTTACATTAGATACGTCACCCAAAACCTTGTAATTTATATGCCATAAAAATTAAAACTCACGCATCTCAAAATATACCCACGAACTCAAAAGGTTGTATGACTATACCCCGTAAAATTAAACACGACTCGTACAGACTAAAATTCTCTAGAAATTCCGACTCGAGAACAGTGGGACAACTCTTCCTTTAAAACCTTAACATACGTGGAGGAGATCCAATGTCAAGGTTAGAAAATTCTACAGTCACTTGCCCAATACCACATGTGGCATTAAAACACGGATCTTAAGATCTCCAAAAATAGCGTTAAACAAAAAACAGGGACGGGGAGACTTTTCCATATAAATTGTAATAACTTGCAACAAACAATTCCATGCATGCTTAAGCTCACAGTTTAAAAATCTGATGAGTGATAAATGTTTTACCAAGACTTCAAAGTATAACACACTTTATGCTTCGAATACATGAGAAACAATTGATGCAAACTTATTTTAGAAATAAATTTCGTGCATGAACTTGGTCGGCACTCAGCATCTCAGGACTACACTCCTCCATTTTCCCAACGTACTATTGCCATCCGGATACATCAAGCATCTTAGAGTCACGAACCCACTAATTGGGTTAACTTACAATTTCTCCTCAAAATAAAATTGGTCTAACGAACTTATAGTTCTAATCCAACCAATAATTCTTACTCAAGATGATCAACTTAATGCATTCAAGGCATTTAACTATCACTTCGACGTCACATCGCTATAGACATCAACCTTTCCTTAGATTACTCGCTTAGAAACTTTCTCACTACCCCAACGGTCATCATAGTAAGGTAGTTCAAGTATACACATGTGATATGTAGGTTCACCATAACACTGGCCAGGTGTCATTATGAACGTACCATACATGATCATCCTTGCGACCATTGACGATTTCCCGTTTCTAGCGACCCGATCAACTCCAAGATATCTTATCTTAAGGCGCCTAATGTGCAACTTCACTTTCAATCACTTGTAAGAACGCTAGTTTGAGTCTAGGCATCCAAAAATCAATACCTAAATCTCTCAAACTTAAGCTCTGATACCAACTTGTAACACCCCCAAAATCTGGAAATAGCAACTTATTTAAAATTTTCTAAATATATCAATAAATACTTCGAACTACAAACATAAATTGAGAATTAACCTCAATACTCCCATCATCCTATGCATACAATTTATGAAAAGGACGGGTGTTACTAAACCTAAACAATTGCTATTCCCCAACCTGCGGAAGGCTTCACCGACTACTCACTCTTGTAAGGCTAAAGCTCAACTCTTCATAGCACTGCTAGAACCGAACCCCTGACGGAAACCTGATGCACATGCCGATAAATAAAAAGGTTAGGCTTAACGCCTAGTGAGCTCAAGAGTTTTAATATAAAGAATATATCTTTAAAAGAAAGGAATTTAGTTTAAAGCAAGATCCTTCGAAATAATTAACTTTAAAATGTAAACGACACATTTTTCCCATGATATGCACTTTTAAAGACAATGCTCCAAATACTCACATTTCTTATAAAACGATGCAGCCCAAAACTCACCCAAAACGGGGTCATAGTTCGACAGCCCATTTGTGAAAAATGTGAATAACCATTCATATCCCCAAACATCCAAAACGTGGATAGTAAGTAAAGCCCTCAATTTATAAGAATATGAAACAAAACTTTACTTCTCAAAATACTTCAAACGTAAACGGAGTATAATACGCAACCCATAAATCTTGAGTAAACAATTCCCATAAGTAAAACGACACCGAAACATAAATAATAATATGACACAATTACATACCCAATTAGCACCTTCCGGTGATGTGCGTGGCAGAACACAAAGTTAAGCCACATAACTATGTTATCGAACTGCACCTCAGATCAAAGACTTTAGAGCACACTAACATAAGCGTCACCTCAAGTCCCCAACGCCTTTAGTGCACACCACTTAACGGGCGTCACCTCAAGGACACGGTACCTTTAGTGCCCACTCCGTCGAGCAACACCTCAAGGTTAACCGAGCTTAGTGCCCATTCGTTTCCTAGTGGAGTTCCAACCTCAAGGTTCTCATTCGACCTTTAGTGTCTACCCACTAGCATTCAAGATAGGAATCTCAACTCCTTACTTGATAACTCAAACATGCAACACCCAAATGACACGAAAAGTACGTCATTATACTCAACAACTCCACAACGGTTATTACCCCAGGAAAATGTCCTCAAGACTCAATTTAGTCAAAACCGAGCCCAAGGCCCAACAACTTACGTAAACCCCCAAATGAAAACCAGTATAATGTTGAAACGTGTTTGACCGATAAATAACAATTCCCATACAATGAAATGACTTTAAACGGCGTTTATAAAGACACATACCTCAAAGACGAGATTAACCCAAAACTCAACATATAATGGGACCAAAGGTTTTCCAAAGGGTTTATGAATGCAAACACACCAAAATGCATATAACATGAAATAGACTTCATTTGTACCAAATTCACCAAGATGCATAAATCATGTTATTACTTACCAAGATGACCAAATCCCACTTATGAGCGTTTTATGAAACTAAAATAAGCCAAGTTTATCAAATATGAAAAACTCCTTAAAACACTCACACTTTAACAAATACCAAGTAAAATACATTTTTACTTCAAATTACTCAAAACTTATCAGCAGTTAACCATTTCATGTAAAACACTTTAAAATAACCATTTTGGCATGTACATCATTTTCACAAATCAACTTGAACTCACCTTGCTAGATTTAGGCTAAATCTAGATTTCACCCAACGAGCTCTTTTGAAGGCCGCTTGAATCCTCAAGCCGAGAACTTCCGAAACCTAGATCCAAACACTCCAAACCATAAATATCCATAAACAACCACATAGAAACATTCCCCAACATTATATACTAAAATCCCTAAACGAGATCAAAACCCTAGTTTCTCCAGAACTAATAAATCCGAGATTTGAGATACCAAACACTAAGAAACCACCAATGGAGCATTTATAATATTATTTCAAGAAAGCTTACCACTTAAGATGATGAGACCTTCCGAGAACACCTAATCCATCACTTCAACCCGAGCTCCCAACCGTTGAACTTGATGAGGAAAATGAAAATGGAGGTTTAGTGACTCAAGCTCCCAACTAGCTAGATGGTGAGTAATCATGTGGTTTGCGGAGGAAAAACCCCCAAAATAGGTTAGGGTTCGGTTTTGGGGTTTGGGAGAGAAAAGAGAAGGAATTTGGAAGTGAGAATGAGGGAAATGGTTGAGAATCGCGACTCTAAAAGGCCCTGGGGCCGACCGCGATTGTGCCCGGCGATTGTGCCAGGGCACTATCGCCCAAAACGTACCGCGGGCACACCCCCGCTGGCGATTGTGCCCAGGGCACTCTCACCAGGGCACTATCGCCCAGAGTGTACCAAGCTCGTTAAAGTAAAATGACTTGGAGAACTTGGCGTACAACCTTTCTTTCCTCAACACCTCCAGAACTTCACGCAGATGTTGTTCGTGCTCTGACTCACTCTTGGAGTACACGAGTATGTCGTCAATGAATACAATGACCGACTTGTCGAGGAATGGTCAGCACACTCTATTCATCAAGTCTATAAACACTGCTGGTGCGTTTGTCAGACCAAATGGCATTACAAGAAACTCATAATGGCCATAACGCGTTCTAAAAGCTGTCTTCGGAACATCTTCTTCTCTTACCTTCACTTGGTGATAACCAGAACGTAAGTCGATTTTGGAAAAACAAACCGCTCCTTGAAGTTGATCGAACAAGTCGTCTATTCTCGGAAGCGGATATCTGTTCTTTATAGTAGCCTTGTTCAACTCACGATATCGATGCACATTCTCATTGTGCCATCTTTCTTCTTGACAAATAAGACCGGAGCTCCCCAAGGTGACGAACTCGGTCTTATAAAGCCTTTATCCAATAGCTCTTGGAGTTGTGCTACCATCTCTTGCATCTCTGACGGCGCTAAGCGATAAGGTGCTTTAGCGATTGGGGCTGCTCCAAGCACAAGATCAATCCGAAACTCTACCTGACGATCGGGTGGCAACCCGGGCAAGTCGTCCGGAAAGATATCTGAGAACTCACGCACGATCTTCACATCTTCCAGCCTTGACTTCTCTAGCTTGGCATCGATCACATAGGCTAGGAAAGACGAACATCCTTTTACTAAACACTTGCGTGCCTTTGCCATTGTGATTATTGCCACTTCACCCTTTCTCTTTTCGCCATAGATGACCACGACTTCGCCAGAGAGGTTGGGAAGTCGAATCAACTTCTTGGAACACACGATCTCGGCCTGATTGTTTGACAACCAATCCATACCGACCACAACATCAAAACCCCCGATTGACATTGGTAGCAGATCGATCGGGAATTCTCTCCCTTCGACTCCAAGAGTACACTGCTTTAGAACTTCGTGGATCAGAACTTGTCTACCATCTGATATTTCTACCACTAATGCATCCTCAAGACTAGTAGTGGGCATAGAAATTTTCTGACGAACCAATTCAGATATGAAAGAGAAACTAGCACCCGTATCGAATAAAATACGAGCAGGTACAAAGTTTATAAGAAAATTACCCGATACCACATCAGCGGATGCCCTAGCCTCTTCGGCCGTCATTTGAAAAGCTCGACCCTGAACCTTAGGAGGGTTCTCCTTCCTTGCTGGCGCGCTACCCGACACAAGCTTCGGGCAATCTTTCCTCACGTGCCCCGGTGCCTTGCACTCATAACAGATGGGTCCCCTGACCGGGCAATCTCTAACAGTATGACCAGGCTTCCCACACTTATAGCAAGTTTGAGAATTGTTGTGACAGTTATCGTGATGCTTGGTCCGACACTTCGGGCACCACTTAGCTTCCTGATAACTGCTGAAGTTGCGGTTTCCAACAAAAGGTCGGGCCCGCTTGGGAGGTACGGAGCTGCTCTCCCACTTCCTCTTATCAGACACCACAACGAAATTCTCAGATTTGCTTTTTGCGAACATCTCCTCCATGAACTGAGCTTCCTCCACCATCTCTCGGAGGTTAGAAGCTTTGAAATTGTGGACCATAGATTGCATATCCGCTGGCAAGCCGTTGAGATACGCTTTCATCTTGTCTTTCTCGGTTGGGGCAGCGTCCCCCACCAGACCAAGCTTCTCCATAAACTGACGGGTGTACTCCCTCACCGTCAGGCTTCCCTTCACCAAGGACCGGAATTCTTTCTCAATTCGGTCCATCGTTCTCTCGTTGCAGAATTCTTCTAGCAGCTTCTTCTTGAACTCGGCCCAAGACAACTGAGCCAACACTTCCGGAGATAGAGTGGATTAGATGATATTCCACCAGATGAGTGCAGTGCCCCTTAGCAGTTGGGTACCAAACCGCACCCTCTGATCATCACCACATTCGGAAGATCCAAAAGCTTGCTCAACCGCTCGGATCCACTTCACACACACTGCCGGGTCATCAGAACCGAAGAATTCTGGCGGTCCGCAGCCCAGAAAGGACTTATAGGAACAACTCTTCCTATTCCCCAGAGCACCAACAATCCTGCGCTCATCTACCGTGATCCTTATACCATCGCCTCCAGAACCTGCTACGACGTTCTCCACAACCGTCTCACTTCTCCGATTGTTTACGTCGCGGTCCTCCATTGCCTTCAGCAGAAACTCTTGCTGCTTCGCCATCTCACCCCTCATCGCCAACATCACGCTGGCCAACAACTCGGACTGGGGATTAGCATCCCCGATGACTGGGTGGGACGAAGCCAGGTCTACTCGCGGAATGACCTCTGGCCCTCCACCTAGCCTTTGCTGAACGGGTGGTCGAACGATAACCTCAACTCCTTCCGGCTGACCCGCTGTAGAGGCTGTCGCTTCCAGACCATCAACACGAGTACGCGGTCTTCCGCGCGTACCTACCATCCTGAACTGCTACACAGAGTAGAGGAAGAGATAAGAGAGAGATAGGAAGACACACAAGGAAAACGTACTACCACATTACCAATTGTCATATTAACAGCAAATCAAGCACTCTTACGTACAATATCCTCATAATAACATTAGCTAAGTGAAATTATGAACATACAACACATAACGGTTCTTGTCACCACCACTACAACGCCTGATAAACGCACTTTCCGTCGACTCCAAGACTAACCCAACTTAGAAGCTCTACCCAAATCTCGCGGATCAATTCTTAGTATACTCAGTCTAAGTCTAGACATCTTACATTCATGCCTAGTTCGCTTAAACTAGAGCTCTGATACCAACTTGTAACACCTCAAAAATCAGAGTAAATTAAAACCTGGAAACCTGACAACATGACGAAAGTAAAACCATTAACTTCCCATAAATGGGACCAGTCCTTAAGACTATACAACCCTATACAAGGATTTCATCAAAAGAATGGGACTTAACAATGCCCAGCAACAATACTAAACATCTCCAAAAACCTTGAGACTCAAAACTCGTCTCTCCAAAAACCCCGGCAACCCACAGCTAATGGAAACCTGTTACACATACCATTTGAGAAAAAGTGTCAGACTTAAAGCCTGGTGAGAACATACAGTTTATAAGCTCAAATGATAAAACATCAGTATCAAGATAACATTTCCAAATAGGTTAAATTTACAATTTAGGTCCTTGCCACAGTCGGGCTTTTTCGTTATAAACATGCCATAAAAGGACCGAAAACAAAACATTTTACCAAGGACTGAGGCGTAACACAAAGTTAGGCCAACAATCCGAGTTACGAGCTAAACCATTTGGAATCCGCGGATACGAAACACAAAGTCCATGCTTCAACGTGAGATCAAGCCCCAAGCGCAAAACCAAGGTATACTCCTTCGCTAGGATCACTATGAACCATGGCTAGTATCGTGCCTCACATAACCGTACTAAGTTGCCCTCGAGGAACAAGTGATCCATAGCTACAAATTTGGGGAATGTATCATCCCAGCAATACAGTCTACTCAAAACCTAGGGATCCACTAGTAATGGTAAGGACTCGTCACAACAACATATGTGACCAACCATAAATAAATATATGGTATAAATACATTTTATAAACAAAATGCTATTCCCAGTTCAACTTCTGGTAAGAATGAAAATCATTAAAAGGAGTTCTTTTAAATAATCTTTTCGCATAAATGCATAAGTAATACGTCATTTTACTTTAACAAGATAAGATCCAAAAAGGTAACTTTTGATATGTATAAAGTTTAAAAGGATAGTAGGAACTCACCTCTGTTTCCTTCTTCTTAGCGAGTGCTACCTATGACAACACCGAAAGAATCGGTAAGTCGAAATACAGATAATCCTCTCGCTACTTGACTAGAACTCAAAGACACAGAAGCTAACAACTTAATAGAACCTAAACCGGTCGAAGGACAACACCGGTAGAACGACAACACCGGTCGAACGACAACACCGGTCGAAGGACACACCGGTCGAACGACCCACCGGTCGAAGGACACACCGGTCGAACGACCCACCGGTCGAACGCATTCGTCCGGTCCTTGCTCATCCGGTCGTCTTGTTCATCAAGAACAGATCGACTCAGACCCAGATCCAAAACGAGAAATACTCCGATCTCAAAATGGAACGGTTTAAAACCTTCACGACGAGATTCTACACGGCTAAAAGCATATAGATCAAAGCATTAAGCTAGATTCGTACCTCGATTTGTCCGAACCGATCAACCCTTTTACACTGCTTTTCTCCTGCTCTTCTCTCTGACTTCAAAGAATAAATCTGATCTGATATCTTTTCAAAATATCAAGACTTAGATTTCTTTATATATTACCCAAGTTACAGATTACCCCCTTGAACTTTGGGTAACGGTCAACTTCTCACCCAACCCCAAAATTCAGGGTGTTACATTATTCAACTGAGTCTGGTTCGATGTCGTCGTGCTCGATCATCTTATGAGCCATCGTATATGCGAATAAATCATCAATGATTATATATGATCTATCCATCGACTCATATGTACTCTCATAGTTCATTTGAGATTAATATTCATCTCTAGAATCAATATTAACTTCGGAGCGTCCTCCAGTGATGATTCATGGACATAATTATAATTAAAGACAATCTCATGAGAGTTTTGTGTATTGATGATAAATGAATGTGCCTAACTATTCTCTTCCATTAGAATAGTATCCATCGAACCAAGTAGCTTCCATCACTTCCATTTGGTAGCTACGACCTCAACCACACCTCCACTATGTGTGATTGCAACGCACTTTCCAATGGCGTTGTGCCCCTGTTGGGGACCTTTTTAACCTTGCGAGTATATTTTCAACTCGTATATGTGATCTTGTCACTTTTGGAATAACATTAAACGTATCAGGTATAGAGTCTGATTCGTTTGACTTCAACATTACGTTGTGAAGTTTTGGGGATCGAAATGAGACAGAGTGAGAATATTCAATGACACTTCCTGTCGTTCCCATGAAAAATCCTTTTTCCTATCTCCCCCTAACGACGGGAAGACTGTCTCATAAAAGTGACAACCCACAAATCTAGCGGTAAAGAGATCACTAGTCAAATATTCTAATTAACGGATAATTGTTGGGGGTTCATATCCAACATTTACCAAATCGTCTTTAATGACCCATTTTGATGCGCTGTGGGGGCGCAATTGGCACATATAATCAAACGTTCGTAAATGTAAAGTATCAGGCTTATATCCAGTTACCAACTGGTACGCATGAGGCTGGTTAGCAAGCAGTTGGTCTAAAAACGACAAAAAAAAAACTACATATAATAATTGCATAACCCCAGGTAGATGTGGGTAAATTGATGCGCATTACTAATACCCTAGATGTCATCATATTCTTTTGATAACAACTTCTATGAGACCATTTTATATATACATATGGGGTATAGGAAACTCTACATTGATCCTAATACATATGCAATTAACATCAAATCCTTATGATGTAAATTCTCCAGCATTCCAAGTCATGTAGACTTGATGAAATAATAAGGGTGGTGAGCCCTTAAACATATAATTAGTGCTATGAGTGCAGTATTTAATGTGGACAATAATACGACATGCGTTCATCGTGTCGAAACCAGAACCATAAAGTACTTTAATGGCCCGCATTCTGGATGTTTATGTCCATAAATATCACCTTGTATTCGTTGTAACAATGGAATATTTTTGTATAATGTCCTTAGCTTTAGAACGATCTCATTCCTATATTGGCTAAGGATTTAGGGTATATACAAAAGTTTTATGTATTCGAGAGGGCATATTATGATAGCAATGTTGTTTCTTATGCTTCAGAAGTCAACAGTTGCAATTTGCCTCATTTTGCCTTTCACTCGAAAGAGAATGTGTCTATGTATATTTTGCAATACACGGATTACTATGTAATAACCATGATGTCCCACATGGTTATGTCAAAACATATATGTGTTATTGCCCCCAAAATTTCTTTATTGGTGATAAAATATGTTCTAATGACCCAATAATCTACTAGTTTGACACATTAGTTTCCATGATATATGTTTCCTTTCATATTCATTGGAATTTATGTCTATATGCTCATTTTCATTTCCATTTGATACGAATATCTTTACAAGGTTCCTATTAAACTCGTTCCACCAAGAAAGTGACAGTCCATCGCCTAAGTAATTTGGTTGGATGTATTATAAAACAAGTATTAGTCTATTTTTTTTTTCGATTGTGTGATAGGTCAAAAAAAATCAATTCTTCTCGATACATTCCTACACGGAACGGAGAATATTGAAATTTTTTGTATTTGTTTTGATGTATTTCTTTACATCTTAATGGTTACATATTCGATTTTACTTTAGCAAATAAATTAATTTTGGTACTTAAAATTAATTTCAAAGAAACATATGCATAATCAATATTAAATATTAAAACAAATATGTTATATTTCATTTTCAACGTGTTCACTTTTTGATAGAAGCACTTTTTAGTGCATATCTTATTTAATTGTCCATTATCACCTGGGTAGTAGTTGTATCCTACTCCAGGTGTTGAAAAATCCTTCCTAACTCTTACCAATACCCTGACCCTTTATAGGGTCTCGTCCACATGGTGCAGAAATGTCACATGTGTGAAATTGTTTTTAACTCACAATCCTTTGGAGTTGTTTCCACCTCTAACACTTTCATTATCAATATCGGGAATTTTCTTTATCCCGACATATGTGGTGTTATTCGAAAGAACCTTGTTATGTCTCTCAACCACTTGCATTAGGTTGATGAGTTTGTCTAAAGGTTGCATTCCAACTTATATTTATATTTACTTATATATGAAAGGTGGAAATAATGTTAAAAATCATGTCATCTTCTGTGAGTTCCTTGCCACAAAGATTGAGACGCGTTTTGGATATAACATTTCTTTGTTGACTCAGTTACCTTTTTGTAATCGAGTAAGTGGGTTTCATTCCACTATACGATTAGTTCGGGAAGTACATATTCATGAGTACTCCCGATTATCCCTTTCGGGACATCCCACATTTCTTTGGGGGGTTTTAGTAAAGGTATTCCTATGAAATTTAGGATTTATATGTCGCCTCAAAACATGAAGGTATTTGTTTGTACCTTTTCAAGAGGTTAGTTTTAAAGTCAATAGAGAGTTGATGGACTTTAGGTATTTTCTTGTACCTTTTCAAAAGGAGGTTTATATACTCATTTACGATACTCAGATTCTTTTGAGTTTACGACATTGATTTTGGGATGAGTTGTTTCAACTATTTACATATATAAAGGATAATATATGATTTTCTTTTTGATAAGAAAATGGATTATGGTTATGAAATTTCATTATCATAACAATATTGGATTTTGTATGCTTTAATTTTATTGATAATACTTCATCAATATTTCAATTTTTGCGAAAAAGAAATGACTCAATCTATTGGATTTCCAAGTAGTAGGGGAATCACATGGATTTCTTAAATCCCTACAAACCTTAGGGCTATTTACACCCGTTTGACAAAATCCTTTCGATGCATTGCGATTAATTCATCAATGAAGTACATAGATAACATTTGTTATTTGGTAAATTTTGACATGAGGTCAAAAAAATTCATATCATATTGGTGTTTTAGATCTTTTGGCAAGAGGCCAAAGTGACTATGAGTTTGGCATATGAAGCAATTTTAATACCTTAATAGCATTTTTTGGAGCTTTTGGTAAAGATTAAAATATATGAGCTTGGAAGTGTAACTTCCAAAAATTAATTATATATTTTAAAATTATGAGTAGGAACCTACAATCAAGATAAATGTTTGATTTAACATTTTCATTCGATTTTTGGAGCTTTTTAAAAATAACAAAAGTTATGGGAGTTGGAAGTGTAACTTCCAAAAATTAATTATAAGAGTATGAATTATAATGAAGATAAACATTTAAATATTAACATAATCAAATAATAAATAATTAATTAATTAATATTGTAAACTAATTGACATGAATGATTGAACAAAACGGCAAAACAAGTTAAATACATTTACTATTCATAATAAATGATTATGATATCACACAACAATATATTAGTAAATTTAAGTGGTCCAAATCAAAGTTGTGACCCAAATAGGAAGATTGTATTAGCATAATTAAATTAACCAATACACATATTAATATTGTAAGTAATTAATGATGCATAAATAGGAAATATTATGTTAAAAATTATAAAAATTATACTAGCACAATTAAAATTAAATTAACTAATAGTCTATTTTTTTTTTTGAACTAACCTAAAAAGATGGGTTTAATTGATCAATTAAATAAAACTAATACAATAAAATATTCATAAAATAAAAAACAATAGATAATTAATAGAGAGAACGATTAAATATTTATTTAACTAATAAAGAAAAACCATAGATTTAGAAGTGGATTCGGGATAGTTTATGTTCAATTTTTTTTTTTTTACGGTTAAAAGAATCTAATTAAAATTGTATATAATTATTTAATTTAGATAACTTCAATAATATCACAAATGAAATCTCATATAAATTCAAATAATTATTTTTAATTTAACTTTATTTTCCTTGTCAACATTAATTTTTATTTCTTTAATTATTTTAATAAAAAAATTAAATAATGATAAATTCGATTTGGTTAGTAAAAAAAATTCAATTCAATTGGTATCATTTATCAACAATAAAAATATAATGAAAGTATTATATACATCAAATCATAAACTTATATTATTCTAACATGATATCATAACATTCAATTATAAAGAATTTAATAGAAAACTTACTAGAATTTTTGACAGACATGGCAACGAGCAAGCGGTAACGGAATAGCGACGCAATTTTGCGACAAGACATTCAACGGCGGCAGACAACAGACAAAACAACTGTCTAGCGATGTTGGAGATTTTGAGCTTTACGTGCTGATAACGTGTTAAATGAAGAAAGAAATATAACAACAATATATGGAGAGAAGAAATATGTAATTCTCATTAATCAAAAGCCCTTTAAATAGGGAGGAGTTACAAGTAGATAGTTATGAGATATTTCAGTTTTAATCTAACTCTGATATACTTATCTCGATCTCTATCTTTATCTTTATCGTCATATCTTTTAGACGATGACACACTTATCCTACAACAAAATTGATCATTTTAACCTATTAATTAAAGTTGTTAACTAGTTTAGTCTTTTTACAATTCTATTTAAATTTGTATTAATAATAATTCAACCTTTTCACCTCTTTATACGTTTATTAAAAAATAGTAAAAAATAATATATATTTACTTCATTTGGAAGAGCATCATCCGACGGCTGTTTGTTTGTCTTGAAAATAAGGGCATCATCCATCCAACGCCTGACTACCTTCCGTGCGGCCTATCATCCCTTGTCTCCGACGAAAGAAACCACCCCCTTTCTCCATCCCCTCCCTTAGGCTGTGTTCTCGAAACCTTTTTTTACGAAGGAAAGGAAAAAAAAAACGTGTTCTTGAAACCTTGTTAGGAGAGAAAGAAAAAACAAAAAACGAAAGGAAAATAATGACAAGTTTTCTCCCAAATATGGGAGAAGAGGGAAAAAAAGGAATTAAAATCATTTAAAATAATTACTGAAATTATTAAAATTACAAAACTATCCAATCTTTCATTATAAATAATATATTTTTTATAAGGTATTGTTGTGTTTTTTCGTGTTTACACCCTTTTTAAAATGCAAGTAAATAGATTTTGACGCAAGTATGCATCTTACTTAATCTACTGTCATTTTGTAACAAGTAATAATGGTATAAAGTACCGAATATCGATCCCACAGGGAAGCTTGAAAAAGTTCTTGTTAAAGTCGAGTTTGTAAAAGCGAGTCATGGCGAATTCGAAAAATCTTTTGATGGAGGTTTTGATTAACAAGTACTGAAAAGTCGATTATAAAAAGAAGCACGGAGTATAAAGATCAGTTGGGACAAAATTAATAACTGGATAAAAAGATGAGACAACATTCCATCATTATCTTAAAATCGATATTTTATGTAACTTAAAGAAGTCTTCATACAACGAACCAGTTGTCAATTGACTAATTGTAATCCGACATAAAATATAACTTCGATTTAAATAACTTTGGACAATCATGCTATACGATACACTTTTTTATCTTTTTTATCGGTCTCGGTCCCAACTTTACTTATACCCCGAACTAAGGATGTTAGCTCATCATCGTTTGGTTTCTAATTATAAAAGAGTTAAGGACGTTTTAAAAGCAATTAAAAGAGATGAAAAATGCCTCAAACCATGATTAATTTCGCTTGAAAAACTGTAACTTGTTGCGCAAGTAAATGTTTAGGTGAACGTAAAAAGTTAAATTGCTTGAAATAAATTGCTGTATATAAATAACATAAACTAAAATGCAGAATTTAAAGTATATAAAATAAAAGATAGTATTTAAATGACATAAAGTAAAATACATAAATTAAATCACAGAATGTAAAGACTATAATTAAATGACAGTAATTAAAATGCAGAAATTAGATTGCATTAAATAAATAACAATAAAGTAAAGCAAAAATTATAAAACTAAAATTTAATGACGGAATTGGAAACGAGTATGGAAAATCTTGTTTTAAATGTGGAATTAAAACATGAACTACTTGAAGAATTCATGGTACTTTTAACGACTTAAACTTTTGAGATGAACTATAAAACGAAACCACGTAGCGATGTAGATGGGTTTTTATAAATTTGGAAACTCGAAACGATTTTAATAATGTTAGGATCAAGCGTTTTGGTAGCTAAATAACGTGCATTCAAAGCGTGGACACAAGTATATATCAACACTGGGATCACTACAAGTAATACAATGGTACAAGTACCGAGTATCGTACCCACAGGGACTGAACTACTGAGAATTGCTGACTTTCATGAACTTCTTGCACAAGTTTCGAGTTCGGAAAAATATTTGTTTGATTGGTGAATTAATTCTAAAAAATGTGAAATGAACTTTTTATAAATAAGGAATGGGTATGGGTGTAAACTTTCCTTGAGACAAACGTAGTAACAAAATGGTCGGGCGCTTTGTAGTACGGAAAGTCTATAAAAAGTCCGATCTCTCGAAAGTGGATTTTTAAAGACCGGTCCTACAAAATGCTCGTAAAGCGTCCATCGTTACCAATTCTTAATCTTGCCGATTTAACTAAGTTGATAAAAATCAAGTTATACCGGTACGGAGATTTATACCCAAATCTCTTTGTGATATAAATCTCCTCCGATGTTTGAACCTTAGTAAATCATACAAAACCCATATCTCTACGTGGTTATCAAAGACTCTCTCAAATCTTTGTGCATCACTTAAGCCGTATTTCGAATCCACTCCTCTCGAGGTCAAGAGTTAATATTAACACATCAAAGTGATCGGCTTATTTGCATTGAATTTAAGTCCCGACTCAAGTGACCAAGCTTAAGGACTAGTAATAATGGTCACACCCAACTGTTGCCTACTAGTCCCAAGTTAACTCACACCCACACCCAAGAGGTGCTTAACTCATGCTAAAAATAAACGACATAATAATACAAGGGAAAGGAAAATTAATTATTTGCATGAATATAAATAAAGTAAGAGCAAAGTAAGAAAGTAAACTACGGATTTTAAAATGCTAAAATTAAGGAGCAATAAATTAAGGTACTTAAAATTAAAGAGCAAGAAATTAAAGTAATTAAAATTAACTACTTGCAATAAATAAAAAATGCTAGGAAGTTAAAAGATGAAAGTAAAGTACAAATAATTAAAGACAAGAATTTAAACTAATCTTCAAGACTAACTTCTCTCTTTTTAGAGTGAAGAACTTAGGAAGATGAGAGAATGATGGAACTTGATGATGGATGTGTAGGTGAGTTGATGCATCAAAGTGAAGAACCAAAGCCTCCCTTATATAGGAAATGAGAGGGAGAACACCCCTTGTGTAATGCCTTTGGCCAAAGGATATTCCTTTTGTCTTCATACTCTCCAATGATGACCTCATGCCTCCAATTATTGCTGACATAAGCCAAAATGACCCATTAAATTCGGATAAAGCATTTGACCCATGGATCTTCGGGTGTCCACCGCGGGCACTCACTGCCCTCCCCGACAAGTTTCCCAAATTCTGCACAAAAATTGCTTTTGATGTCATTATCATAACTTGCTTTAATTATAGACCAAAAGAAGATAGAAAGGAACAAAAACGGGTATAACTGGGAAATAAGACACGGAAAATAGCGATAAATAACACTCAGGAATGAGGGTTATCACATCCTCAAACTTGAACTGTTACTTGTCCTCAAGTAACTAAAAACTAGGAAAGAAAGTTTTACGAAGAAAGAAAACGATAGAGAAAAGAGAAAAAAAATTATACCACCTACGGAGGGATCGTTGATCTTTCTCTAGCGGGAGATGATGTACATTCTTCCATCCTTGACTTAGGTTCCGATGAAATTAATCGGTAGGACTTGAGGGTTAGTGTTTGACGGGTACAAAATTTTTACTAACTTCCTCAAATTTGAGTGATACTACAAAAGGATTTTATGTCTCTCTTTTTTTGTTCACTTTTGAGTATATTTTTTAATTTTGATCGCATTTCCCAAGACTTGTGATTTTATCAATTGTTCGTATGCCTTTGGGTTGTGCGTGTCTCCCAATTTTCCGAAGACTTATTTTATCCCCCCACCCCTTTTAATACTTTTTTTTGAATGATCACGTTATTTTGACGGTGATCATTTTGTACTCCCCCCTCCTCAAACTTGAGATTATCGATGTCCCCATCGATGGAAAGAAAAATATGGTATGGTGAGGTATCAACGGGTAGGTGTATGGGTTGGAATAAAGGGACGTCCTACGTCCTTTTAATCACATCAACAACTAAAGCCATGAATGCAGAAATGTACCTGAAAAGAACATGCTAGAGAAAACAACAAAATGATCAACATCCACTGATTAACATAAACGCCGGGTTGAAGCAACATACAAAAGTCGAGTAACAAAAGTTTAACAGTTCCCAAATACCCAAAAGAGAGAACACAAAAATTTAATCAGAGCAAGTTTTGATAATAACGTCAAAGGAATCACAGATGCCCCCGCTATTGCTCACCGGGAACAGTAGCCGTAGCAGTTGTGCCCTCCGTAGAGGGAGGTGCATAAACTGGAGTTCGGGCGCCTTAATTATAGAAGGAACTTGGGTCGGCCTATCATTAAAGTCCAGTTGCTCAAATGCATCTACCACCTTAACCAAATCATCTTCCAAAATATCTTCCGCTAAACAACTAATCAACCTCAACTCAAATTCATCATCCAAGGCATTTAGGCAAGAGCAATCCTCAATTTCACCATTAAACTTAAGGGATTTGAAAACGTTGGAAGTTACTTGTTGGTCGTTCACTCTCATAGTTAACTCACCCTTTTGCACGTCTATCAAGGTTCTACCAGTTGCTAAAAATGGTCTGCCTAAAATGATGGGGACATCCTTATCTCTTCGTAGTCCAAAACTAGAAAGTCAGTTGGAAAGATCAATTTATCGACTTTTACCAAAATGTCCTCAATTTTTCCTTTCATATATGCCAAAGATCTGTCTGCGAGTTACAAAGTGACTGTGGTGGGTCGAACTTCACCAATTCCTAATTTTTTAAAAACTGACAAAGGCAAGATGTGAGTCCGTGATCGTTACCAGATAATCAAAACAACAAACAATAGATAATAAACCAACCTGTTTGGATTACAAACGCGGATTACACGGTTGATTGCTTTGAGTTTTCTCTTTGTTTGTTTTTCTCTCTTTTACACTTTGAATATGTGTTGTGTGTGTAGATTGTTGTGATCGATAATAGAGAGAAAGAGATAATATCTTTTTAAGATATTATCAAAAACATAAACTAATAATAAAACTTAATATCTAAAACTATAATATCTAGATATTAAAAACAACTTTGACTTTATTACAGAATAGACCCTAGACTTTGGTTGAGAGTAACTTTCAGCTTTTACTTCAGATTGCGATCTTCGTTTTGTATGATCTTGAATCCAACGAGACTGTGTCCTAACAATCTCCCCCTTTGGATAAAGATCATTACTAAAATGATTTAGCAATACGATCTTCTCTTTCAGAACAGAAGATGCAATCTCTTTCTCTAGCTCAGAATGCTTTAGCAAAGTATCTTCAAAGAAAATTTATCTGAAATCGGCATGTCTTCAGAATACTTTGATCTCGCAGTTCTTGGTCTTGTAATGTAATGGACTGAACATTTCTTCAAGCTTTAGATTCTCCCCCTTTTTGATGGAAAGTGCAACGACTTCATCAAAACTTTGAGTAAGAAATGTCAACCACTTGTAGTCTCTGATCTGTCAATTCAATAGTTATTCATCCTGATCTTTGCAAATCTAGATAAAATAATTATGTAACACCTGAATCAACTAATGAATCAGTTAGAATGCCTGTCAGTAACACTAAGTCACTGTGTGTAACGAATACACATATTATGGAAAGGAGCTGTTTGATGTTGACTCCCCCAGGGCTTCCATTTAATCATCGAAACACCACAAAGGTTATTTCTATAAACGTTATGACAAAGAAACAAATTCCTTGTGTGTTCGTGCTTGTTATAGAAAGAATTAAGCACTTGATGATTGCTTATTAGGCTCAAAATTTGTGTAAACCACTGAGACAACAGTAAGTTAAACACAGACTCAATGTGCATGAGTGAAGTGCGAAGGTGAGGCAGACTTCCTTCTTTTCAATATCCAGATTTTCCAAATGAAAATCAGATAGCATATGTGCTGCGTCCCCTTTGAAAATGTGAAACACTTTCTTGTTGAGAAGAAAATGAGTAGATAGTGAGGTTTGATCAAGAGTTGGCATGGGTTATTTGCCTGTTTCAATAATGTTCACCAAAGATTTGTGAAACACTAGTAATGTGGCTACCCGGCTCAGAAAAAGTTGGTGCAGAGTTGTGATATTCTTTTTAACTCTGTTCTCACACGCTCTTTCTTTTAAACGTTTTGCTTTCTCTAATCACACTCATTTCTATTCTCTTTGCACACTCAATCACTAAGGATTAACTTCTTGGGTAGAAATCACTGGTTAAGGTGATTCCATTGAAGTTGTGTTAATTCCTAGCACAATGATTCTTTGTTTTCCTATGATGCACGTGAAGCTCAGATTGGTTTAACTATTTCAGTTAAAGCACAATATTGATTTTGAAAACATTTAAAATACACTCCCAAAATATAAAATCTGTTGAAAAATCGGGAAGTGGTTTGAACATTAAAAACAATGTTTTCTATGATTGAAAGTTGTCCTTCTTTCAATCATATATGAGATTAAGATAAAGGATTGTACCTTAACGTGCGATCTTACATCTCATGAAGCTAAGCTTTAAGTCATAAACATATGAACTTGTAAGCTTCTCTCAAAAATTCTGCAAAAGTCTTATGTCAAGTCAAAGAAAATTTATTCACTTAAATTGAAAAGACAAAAAGCAGTAAAACTTTTAAAGTACGAGTTCTGATCAGAAATAATCAGAAGTCATCACCTTTTTACTCCCCCTGAAATTATGCATTAGTACATTATCAGTTGTAAAAGATATGCATTTAAAATTTCAGAAAAGGATGTACTCCCCCTTGAAGGTTGATTTCCTCATTTGAGTATCGGAGTACAATTTCATTTTCAGCACGGAGTAAGGTCTTTTGATCTTTGAAGTGCGGGTCTTGAACTGTTGTGTTCAAAAGCCTTTGTTCATTGAAGCACGGGTTCTGAACTGATTTATTCAGAAGCCTAAATTCGTTGAATTACGGGTTCTAAGCTGATGTACTTAGAAGCCATTGGTTCTCCTACTCCCCCTTGACAGTAGGTGCCTGCAACACAGGTTTAGTTTTCTTTGGTACCCACTGGTATTTGGGCCCATGAGTGTTAGTTGCAGTTCGTATGGGGGTTATGGAATAAGAACCATACCAGTAATGGTCACTGGTTCTGTGAACAGGATCATGTGTACGACAATAAGAACAATAGAATGTCTTACCTGATAACCTGATTAATTGATCTCTCGTGTAGACGAAATCAGGTTTACCTTTATGCACATTGTTCTTCTTGGCATTAGGCGTATGTACACATGAGCTTTTACATTTCAGCTATTCTCTAACTGGTTTCCTGTTCTAGACCAGTTCTTCTTCTTGGTAGCACCTTCTTCTTTGATGTGTACCTGAACTATCTATATTTCTGTCATATAAAAGATTAGTACTCCGAATATGATTAGAAGATTTCACTAACCTCTTTGAAGAAACAGGTTTTTGATATGAGCTTGCAGCTGACTTGAATGAACATTCTGAATCAGCAGAATCATCTCTAGGCGAGTGGACAATTGACTCTGGAGTCTTGCACTCAGTCACCACCACCGTTGAAATAACCTTTTCAAGTTCGTTGACCTTTGAAGAATAACTGTTTCTTTCTTTGACGAGAAGGTCAATCTTCTTCTCAAGCTCGGACCTCTTCTTCTTCTCTTTCTGTGCAAGCTTAGAAAGTTCAGATAACTTTGCGTTAAGCTTCCTGATTGTAGCTTGAAGGATGCTCCTTTCTTCTTCGAATCCCTTCTTAGCACCCTTCTGATCATTTGCCTTCCTCTCCTTGGCAAACTGATCTCTTTCCAATATTATTACTTTCTCAAAGTCTTCAACTTTTTGAGAAAACATTAAACATTTAAGCTCGATCACCTTCTTCTCCTCCACACCCTTCTTGGACTGATCTGAGAACTTCTTTTCAAACTCAGATATTTTCTTTTCAAGCTCAGTGTTTGCATTCTCCAAATCTTTGAACTTCTTCTCATTACTCTCAACAGACTCTTGCTTCTGTATTTGAGCTTCCAGATCAGAAATCTTTCTTTTAAGTTTAGAGTTCTCAGCTTCCAAAACTTTTCCTTTTAAGAAAACGTTTCGGTCTGAGACAATCCATTCAGAGTTTAATGCAAGATAGTCCCAAATCTCTTTCCCTGAAGCTTCGGGAATATCCATTAAATCATATATTTCCTTAGAAATACTCTTTCTCAGATAAACTCTAGCTCTATAATCAGCATGATTTCTTTGTGCTCCTTCAGACAAGGATAATCTCATGTCTTGACCCAGTTCATCACCATCTATGAAGCTGAAAAAATTCATTTTCCACTTTTCGTATTCTCCTTTATTCAACATGTGAAAATAGGAAGACATTATGTTTAAAGTTCGAAGTCTGGAAAAACTTTGCGTTTTGAGAAGGTTTGCGCGAGAGGTTGATTGCGCAAAGTGAGGTTAGACCGGTAAGACGTAAAGAACTGATGCTCGACCGGTAAAACTGATTAATCGGTAAAAAGATTGGACCGGTAAAATGCTCGACCGGTAATATTTTCTTTCGACCGATAAACAAACAATTTTTAAACAAACAATTTTATATTATCTAAAATGTGATTTTAGATAAGAGATTGCAATGGAAGTAGTGACTTTTTCAATTGTGAGTTTGCATGACACGTGAGTTTGTTTGCATGAAATAGAATTGTTTCTTTTAAGTAGTTTACATGTGGGAGATTTGCTTGAGAGACCACGTGATAAACAATGGCAGCCACCAAAATGAGATTTGCAAATTAAAAATGAAGTGTGAGTGGAGTGTGTGAGAGGTCACGTGAGGGTCTTTGACCGAGAATGGAAGACCGGGAAAGGAGTTTGACCGGAGCTTCTAAGACCGGGAAGGTGAAGACCAAAAGAAGTGGAAGACCGGATGTGGGTTTAGAAAAGTTATGGTTTGACCGGATGTGGGTTTAGATAAGACCGGATGTGTTTTTGTGTGATTCGACCGGATGAGTTAATTTCCTTTGACCGGGGAAATGTAGTGGAAAAGTGGGGTTCGACCGGGGAAGTGAGTTTTACTTTGACCGGATAACAAAAAATATATTCGACCGGATAAAAAAAATTCGACCGGTACAAAGGTTTGTGAGATTCGACCGATAAAAAAATGATCTTCGACCGGTGTTTGCAAGAGTCCGGTCGAATGCTTAAGACCGATAGAATGTAAAAACTAAGGTTCGACCGGTACGCTTAAGACCGATACGTCGTCTTCTTCGATTAAACGACCTGCAACTCTAAAATTAACCAAGCTAGAGGTCGATTTACCACACCAAATTTTGACACAACGATCTCCTTATCAACTACAACACCACACAACCTTTTGATTTCAAAAACAACCGCAAAATCAAAATTTGATCGATAACACAGTGTTCTTCAAAAATGAAGAACACAGAGAGTAAAAATTTTTGATTTTGAATCTGGATCAGCTCTGATACCAATTGTGAGTCCGTGATCGTTACCAGATAATCAAAACAACAAACAATAGATAATAAACCAACCTGTTTGGATTACAAACGCGGATTACACGGTTGATTGCTTTGAGTTTTCTCTTTGTTTGTTTTTCTCTCTTTTACACTTTGAATATGTGTTGTGTGTGTAGATTGTTGTGATCGATAATAGAGAGAAAGAGATAATATCTTTTTAAGATATTATCAAAAACATAAACTAATAATAAAACTTAATATCTAAAACTATAATATCTAGATATTAAAAACAACTTTGACTTTATTACAGAATAGACCCTAGACTTTGGTTGAGAGTAACTTTCAGCTTTTACTTCAGATTGCGATCTTCGTTTTGTATGATCTTGAATCCAACGAGACTGTGTCCTAACACAAGAGGTTTATGCTTGCTCCAAAATCACATAGAGCATGTCCTACTTCTTGTCCCCCGATAGAACACGGGATGGTGAAACTTCCCGTGTCCTTTAGCTTCAGCGAGATTTTGCAAGTAAGAAGTGCACTGCATTCTTTGGTCAAAGCAACAGTTTCAAATTCTCCCAGCCTTCGTTTCTTGTTGAGAATATCTTTCAAAAATTTAACATAACTTGGCATTTGCTCGAGAGCCTCTACCAAAGGAATGTTAATGTGGAGTTGTTTGAAAATGTCCAAAAACTTTTTGAATTGTTCATCCACATTTTTGTTTTTTAATCTCTCGGGAAAAGGTAGTTCTCGCAGATATGGGGTTGCTTTGTTCTTTTCAGGAATTCATGGAAGTACTGGTTCTGGAGTGGGCACAGCCTGCCCGCGGTGAGCAAGCTAGGATGGACTGCATGAAATAATTGGGTCTGATGTTCGGGCCGAAGTTTCTGGTTTTTCTGCTATCTTAGGAGTTGGGAACAACTCTGGAAATTTTGAGCTATCAAAGGGGTAAGAGTTTTCTTCCAAAATTGGTGAGAGCGGTGATTTTTCGACCTTTTTAGATTTTTCTACGCTCTCAATTTCTTTTATGCTCACAACCTTGACATGTTCCTTATGGATGCCTTTAGGATTTTCGGTGTCACTCGGCAAAGTCCCTTGTGGCCTACTCTTGAGTTCAATGGCAAATTGTCCAAGTTGGGTTTCAAAACCCCTCAAGGTTGCATTGGTTTGGTTTATAAAACCTTTAAGTAACGATTCGATTGAACCATTACCGTCCGATGCATTTTGTTGCCTAGGTGCATGTGATTGTGAAGATTGTCCATGTTGAAAATTTTGAGGGTAGCTTTGGTGAAATCCCGGGGGATTTTGTGGTCGGTTTTGGACTTGACTTGCCCCGGGGGGTTGAAGTCCTTGATTTCCCGACCATGAGAAGTTTGGATGGTTTCTTCAATTCGGGTTGTATGTTTGGGAAAACGAGCTATTTCTAGTGTGATTCCCAACATAGTTTACTGATACGGGATTACCGGGGCAACACTCAAAAGGGTGATTTTCTCCACAAAACCTACATGACTCATTTAAAGCTTGATGAATGGCTTGCACTTGACTCTTTTCTCCATTAAGGTTCAAATTGTTTTTAACCAAATTAGTTAAATCTACAATTTGTGCATTTAATGCGGAGATGGCATCAATCTTACGAACTCCTGACGCAATCTTAGGAATTATAGCACGAGGGTTTGACCAATCAGTGTTATTATTGGCAACCTTTTCCAAAATGTCATACCCCTCGTTGTATGTTTTTGAAGTAAAAGCGCCACCAGCTGTGGCATCGAGGATGATTTTAGCAGAATTAGAAATACCATTGTAAAAGGTTTCTAATTGGATGCAGTGAGGGATTCCGTGGTGAGGACATTTTCGAATTAAATCTTTGAATCTCTCCCATGCATCCGATACTGCCTCATCTTCCTCTTGTTTAAACATTAAAATCTCATTTTTAAATTTTACATTCCTAGTGGGAGGAAAGTATTTCTTTAGAAAATTTTCAGCTAAACTTGTCCAATTGTCAATTGAATGAGGTGACTGAGAATTTAGCCAGGCTTTGGCTCTATCTCTCAATGTATAAGAGAAAAGTGTCAACCGTAAGGCTTCTGCGGAAACTCCGGGAATGAGAAAATGATCCGTCATTTCTAAAAATGATTTTAAGTGAGAGTGCGGATCTTCCGAAGGTAATCCTCTGTTGGTCCCGAAGGTGCTTAACAAGTTTGTAGAAGGGGGGGGGTTGAATACAAACACAGAAATTAAGGTTTAATAAATTGTTTATTGATAAATCAAATACAATTTACAAGTTTGTTGCGGAATAAGATTAAGACAGACTCAATCTAAACAAACTTAAGAAACACTAAGATGATTGCACAAGAAATTCAGAGAATGGGGGATTAAGAGAGATAGAAAACAAGGGTTTCTATATGGAGTTCAAGGATTGAGCACACATTCAGATGAAGGGGTGAGCTTCCTATTTATACCCTATGCATTAAATGCATGGCAGGGCACTTTACACGTGGCGTTCATAGATTGGCTTTGGGAGTCTGACTTTGGGAGACATGCTTTCGGCCGTATCATGAACAGTGTAGTTGACAGAGTTGTTGTACGATTTGTGGCAGAGACGTGTCCGTTCTGACACATCGTACTGGTTGTGCAAGATAAGACAAAAAGAGACTTGAGGCATAAGCTACGTGATCTTTTGATTGCTGAATATCTTTTCCTTTAGAGATATAAAGTTCAGCTATTGCTGAAGCTTTTCCTCATGTTCCTTCGCGTATAAGTAGTCGTCTTTGCTTCACTGATATCCGCATCAGGTCACTAGTAGACTTCTCTTTGTTCAGCGGCTTCGTCTTCGATTCAGCTATGAACATATGTTGACGCGAGACTTGTCTTCAGGGATTACGTTAGCTGTTTATTTCAGAAACTATCAGTGATAACTGAACAGACTCAGTTTGATCGCTGATAGTGAAACACTAATACATATGAAATGTTTACAAGAAAGGTCATCAGCGATAACTGAACAGACTCAGTCTGATCGCTGATGGTGAAACACTAATACATATTAAAACGTAATTTTCACTAAGTATAGAAGAGGGTCGTTATCAAATCACTGAGAGAGTTTGGATCAACAATCTCCTCCTATTTGATAATGACAAAGTAACTGAAGAAAATTACTTTATATTCAAAATTATGGAATAATCAGGACTCATAACATACATGTCCCAATTACTATTTTGAGGGATCTTTTACAGCACTGATGGAGTTAAGTACTTCACTGAAATTTTCATTAATCCAATAAAAGATTTACAAGGAATGAAAATTACAAGTACAAGTGATGTACTAACTACTGTAAGTTAAACTAATAGATTACAAGAAAGAAAACTAATCTATCAGCTATCTAAAGAGGGTTTAGGAGGATTGATCAAATACTCAGGTATTTCTTCTCCTTTTTGCCTTCGTTCTAAAGATTCTTTGCAGATAATCGCTATGATTGGCTCAGCAGTAGGAGAGAGAGTACACCATAGGCACATGAGATCCTTGAGAAGAGCGAGGGGACATATAGGGATTTCAGAGACCCTTTGAAATCTGAGTTGTTCCTCGTCATCTCTGAAGAAGATTCCAAAAGGTTCTTCAAGAACTTGTCTTGCAGCATATGGTCCGCCAGGAGGCAGAGAGAGATCCAGAACTGAAAGATCAGGAGGAGGACCGAACAGAGCTTCTCTGGAGAATTTTATGGAGGTTTCATTCCTTATCACTGCGACATTATCAGACGAGGAGGAGATGGGCTTTCTCTTGACTTGCGTGGATTTTGAGGGAAGAGTAGATGGCACCTTTAGTATTGCAGCGACTTTGTTGATGAGAGCATCATTCACCCTTTCAACGTAGCCTCTGTATGTTGACTTTGATTTCTTCAGCGCATCTTTGAACTCAAGCCACTCCATGTAGCCGAAGTCTTCCAGCTTTGAAATGAACATAGCCTTGCAGCTTCCATCCTCTCTGGTAATTTCCATGGTGACAGAGAGCTTATCCTTCTTCTTTCTTCCAGAGATAGCAACCGCTACGATCTTCAGTGGGTCAGAGCGATAGTCGATTTTGTGCTTGCACCAATCGATTTTGAGCAGAGAGATTCTTTAGCATATGAGTGCTGAGGAAGACCAGAAACCAGTTCCTTAGATGAGAGAGAATTTAGGGTTTTGAAGTTTAGATGAGAGAGCCTTTTATGCCATAGCCAGTTGACATCAGAAGAGGCCTTAGAGAGAAAACATAAGTTTTCAGTGATAGTAGAGTCCATATCTATTACATAGACATTTTCTCTGCGATAACCACTGAGAGCAAGTTTTCCTTTTTCATCTACCACTAAACATGCTTTCTTAGAAAAGCGAACTTCGTAGTCTTTACCACATAGCTGACTGATGCTTAGAAGATTGTGCTTCAGTCCATCTACATAAGCGACTCTTCGAAAGGTAGTTGTCCCATTGCTGAGGACACCAAACCCTCGGGTAAATCCTTTTCCATTTCCACCAAAGGTCACAGAGGGACCTTTCTCTTCCTTGTATTCAGTGAGCAGGTCTCTTTGTTCAGTCATATGACGAGAACATCCACTATCGAGATACCAGATGCCCTTTGATCCCTGCATACATAAGGAAGATTAAGCGTTGTTTGGTACCCATTTTTCAATGGGTCCTTCAGAGTTAGTGGATAAGGAAGATTCAGCAGTCTTCACAGCTGATGAAGATTCAGCTTCAGTGGTAATCTTCACTTTGGTTAATTTCTTAACCTTAGTGGTGTTTTTCTTCACTTTAGCTGTTTTATCAGCTTTGGTGGTATTTGGACATTTACTTGCAATATGATCAGTAAAACCACAATGATAACATTTTCTGTATTTGAAAATAGTTTTAGGATCAGTAGAAGGTTTTGCAAGTTTAAGATGAGCAGGACCAGCTCCAAGAATGCCTTTTGCACGAGATCTGGGAGGAATTTTTATTTCTTCAGGTCTTACGGGCTTTAGATCAACCTTTAGCTTTGGAGGACATAGATCAAAAATTTCTATCACAGAGCTAGAGGATTGCTTAGCTGAAGGTTTAGAAGGAATTTTCAGCTTTGCTTTCCTGGTTGTCTTCTGAGGAAGGAGAATGGACTTTCCTTTATCCGTAGACATAGTGTCTTTGGATTTTTCCTCAGAGATGGGATTTGAAGAAGAACAGGGATAGAATTGATTATAAGAAGTGTCAAAGAAAGATGTGACAAAAGTTCCAAACTTAAGCGAGGAACTTTCTTCTTTAGGATCATCCTGAGGTGTCCAAAAACCAAGACCAGTTTTATCACTTTCAGGAGTTTGAGCATTTATTATCTCAGAGATCTTTGTTGATGATTTGCACCATTTTTCAACATGAGCCTTTTCTGCTTTTAGAGCAGCGATGGCTTGTTCGCGTTCAATGCTGATGATTTCATTTATAATGACTTGATCTTTCAACTTTTCTTCTAAAAGATTTAGTTCACTGATCTTTTCATGACATTTCTCTAGCTCTTGAGTTAAATAAACATTTTTATTTTCATCTTGAGTTTTGTCATTTAGAGCATTATAAAGGTCAATCGTCAGCACATCAACAACGCGACTTCTCTCAGCTTCAGGCAGAGAGGGATTTGTAGAGATAGATACCTGAGATGATATGTAGCTCATAGAAGGTTCAGATGGTTCTTCTACTTCTTCTTTAATCTCAGCCATGAGGCAAAGATTAGCGACTTCTTCTTCATCAGAAGATGATTCTTCTGATTCAGCCTAGTCATGTTCTTCAGCGATGAGACCTTTACCTTTTTGCTGATAGCTTTTCAGCTTTTGATATTTGTTCTTCAGCTTATGGTATTTGTCATCACTGGATCTTCTTGAGGTAGAAGGTTTGAAGACCTTTTTCGACCTGCACTCACTAGCAAAATGTCCAATTTTTTCGCAGTTATAGCAAGTGGCTGTAGCCTTATCAACCGGAGTTGATTTTGGCTTTTCAGTAAGAGAGAGAGGTTTACTTCTTCGGAAGTTACTCTTTCTTGCAAATCTCTTAAAAGAGTTTGTCAAGAGTGCTAAGGACTCATTAAACTCTGAAAGATCAGGGTCTGATAGATCCTCAGATTCAGAATCTAACTCAGTGATGGTGAGAGTAGATCGCTGAGATGGAATTATCTCTGACGAAACTAAAGCAACATGAGTGCTTTTGGAGTCTTTAGAATCTTTTACAAGATTCTTCTTCAGGAGATTAGATTGCTCATAGTTGAGCAATATTCCATACAGAGTGCTTAGAGAGAGAGTATGTAAGTCTTTTGTCAGCTTAAGACATATTGAATAACTGTCCCAGCTTTCAGGAAGACTTTCCAAGAATTTTGTTAGGACCTCAGAATTAGAATAGGTCCTACCAACAGTTCTTAGGTCAATGATTAGGCAGTTAAACCACTGATGAACGTCAGAAAGAGATTCATTCTTACCAGCTATAAAACTTTCATACTATCTTACCAAGTTAATCTTTCGAGTCTCTTGGATTTCAGTGGTGCCCTCATATTGAACACATATGGTTTCCCACATTTCTTTAGAAGTTTTTAGATGCATGATGGAATGGAAAACTTCATCAGGCAGAGCCATTGATATAATGGTCTTTGCTCTTGCATCTATGCCTACCTTCTTTTTATCTTCATCACTCCACTGTCTTATTTCCTTAACGACATATCGTTCAGGAACAACTTCAGTGGTGGCAGTAGCGGGAACCGCAGCTATAATTCTAACAGGTTCATAGGGTCCGTTTTCTATATATTCAGGTATAGTAGGATCCACACCTTCAAGAAATAGCATCATTCGATTTTTCCATAGAGAAAAGTTATCTCTGCTAAATCGAGGAGGTTTAGAAAGTGAACCATTATCATAGTAGTTTGTGTTTGTGTTTAGTGCCATTTTAGAATAGCAAGGAAGAGTATACAGCAAGATCTTGTTTATTAGATTAAACAAACTGCTCTGATACCACTTGTTGGTCCCGAAGGTGCTTAACAAGTTTGTAGAAGGGGGGGGGTTGAATACAAACACATAAATTAAGGTTTAATAAATTGTTTATTGATAAATCAAATACAATTTACAAGTTTGTTGCGGAATAAGATTAAGACAGACTCAATCTAAACAAACTTAAGAAACACTAAGATGATTGCACAAGAAATTCAGAGAATGGGGGATTAAGAGAGATAGAAAACAAGGGTTTCTATATGGAGTTCAAGGATTGAGCACACATTCAGATGAAGGGGTGAGCTTCCTATTTATACCCTATGCATTAAATGCATGACAGGGCACTTTACACGTGGCGTTCATAGATTGGCTTTGGGAGTCTGACTTTGGGAGACATGCTTTCGGCCGTATCATGAACAGTGTAGTTGACAGAGTTGTTGTACGATTTGTGGCAGAGACGTGTCCGTTCTGACACATCGTACTGGTTGTGCAAGATAAGACAAAAAGAGACTTGAGGCATAAGCTACGTGATCTTTTGATCGCTGAATATCTCTTCTTTCAGAGATATAAAGTTCAGCTATTGCTGAAGCTTTTCCTCATGTTCCTTCGCGTATAAGTAGTCGTCTTTGCTTCACTGATATCCGCATCAGGTCACTAGTAGACTTCTCTTTGTTCAGCGGCTTCGTCTTCGATTCAGCTATGAACATATGTTGACGCGAGACTTGTCTTCAGGGATTACGTTAGCTGTTTATTTCAGAAACTATCAGTGATAACTGAACAGACTCAGTTTGATCGCTGATAGTGAAACACTAATACATATGAAATGTTTACAAGAAAGATCATCAGCGATAACTGAACAGACTCAGTCTGATCGCTGATGGTGAAACACTAATACATATTAAAACGTAATTTTCACTAAGTATAGAAGAGAGTCGTTATCAAATCACTGAGAGAGTTTGGATCAACATCCTCCAAATTGACCCATGGCTTGGATCATTTGAAACATTACCGGTTTCGGTTCAAAATTTTGCACAGTAATGTGGGGCCAAAGAATACCCGACTTGAGTTGATCAAATTCGGGTGTTGCATAGTCCCGTATTCCCCTTTATTTATCATCAGCAATTTTAATCGTTGTTTCCACAAGCGGAGGTGGAGGATTTGCCGCCTCTTCCGCCATGGTTTGATTTAAAATTGGGTTTTGCCGATTTCCTCTACCTCTTCTTCTTCTTTTCAAAGTTTTTTCAATTTCAAGATCGAGAGGTAAAAGTTCACCGTGTTGTAGCCGTGGCATACAACACGATAAATGCTTTGAAGGTGAAACAAGTGACACAGGCTCGAACAAAAATCAGTAACTCAGGATGTAAAATCGTGTCAGTCCCCAGCAACGGCGCCAAAAACTTGGTAGCTAAATAACGTGCACTCAAAGCGTGGACACTGAGTTTCCCAGCGTGGACACAAGTATATATCAACACTGGGATCGCTACAAGTAATACAATGGTACAAGTACCGAGTATCGTACCCACAGGGACTGAACTACTGAGAATTGCTGACTTTCATGAACTTTTTGCACAAGTTTCGAGTTGGGAAAAATATTTGTTTGATTGGTGAATTAATTCTAAAAATGTGAAATGAACTTTTTATAAATAAGGAATGGGTATGGGTGTAAGCTTTCCTTGAGACAAACGTAGTAACAAAATGGTAGGGGGCTTTGTAGTACGAAAAGTCTATAAAAAGCCAGATCTCTCGAAAGTGGATTTTTAAAGACCGGTCTTACAAAATGCTCGTAAAGTGTCCATCGTTACCAATTCTTAATCTTGCCGATTTAACTAAGTTGATAAAAATCAAGTTATACCGGTACGGAGATTTATACCCAAATCTCTTTGTGATATAAATCTCCTCCGACGTTTGAACCTTAGTAAATCATACAAAACCCGTATCTCTACGTGGTTATCAAAGACTCTCTCAAATCTTTGTGCATCACTTAAGCCGTATTTCGAATCCGCCCCTCTCGAGGTCAAGATTTAATATTAACACATCAAAGTGATCGGCTTATCTGCATTGAGTTTAAGTCCCGACTCAAGTGACCAAGCTTAAGGACTAGTAATAATGGCCACACCCAACTGTTGCCTACTAGTCCCAAGTTAACTCACACCCACACCCAAGAGGTGCTTAACTTATGCTAAAAATAATTGACATAATAATACAAGGGAAAGGAAATTTAACTATTTGCATGAATATAAATAAAGTAAGAGCAAAGTAAGAAAGTATACTACGAAGTTTAAAATGCTAAAATTAAGGAGCAATAAATTAAGGTACTTAAAATTAAAGAGTAAGAAATTAAAGTACTTAAAATTAACTACTTGCAATAAATAAAAAAATGCTAGGAAGTTAAAACATGAAAGTAAAGTACAAATAATTAAAGACAAGAATTTAAACTAATCTTCAAGACTAAGTTCTCTCTTTTTGGAGTGAAGAACTTAGGAAGATGAGAGAATGATGGAACTTGATGATGGATGTGTAGGTGAGTTGATGCATCAAAGTGAAGAACCAAAGTCTCCCTTATATAGGAAATGAGAGGGAGAACACCCCTTGTGTAATGCCTTTGGCCAAAGGATATTCCTTTTGTCTTCATACTCTCCAATGATGATCTCATGACTCCAATTATTGCTGACATAAGCCAAAATGACCCATTAAATTCGGATAAAACATTTGACCCATGGATCTTCGGGTGTCCACCGCGGGCACTCACTGCCCTCCCAGACAGTTTTCCCAAATTCTGCACAAAAATTACTTTTGATGTCATTATTATAACTTGCTTTAATTATAGACCAAAAGAAGATAGAAAGGAACAAAAACGGGTATAACTGGGAAATAAGACACGGAAAAGAGCGATAAATAACACTCATGAATGAGGGTTATCACGCTTACCACTACGCCAAAAGCAATTGCTGATGGAGAAGACGCAACTTTATTTCCATATAACATAGCAGACAACGCCACGTTTCGATTTAGGAAGATGTTGGTCAATGATCTAACAATTCCCCCCCCCCCCCCCCCAACATCTGCCAGCACTAACAATATCTTCGCTAGAAGTCAATGGCTGCACAACATGCCTTTGGCATTTAAATGCACCCCATGGGATTCGAACCCGTGACCTGCTCTGATACCACATGTTAGGATCAAACCGCTTACCACTACGCCAAAAGCAATTGCTGATGGAGAAGGCGCAACTTTATTTCCATATAGCGTAGCAGGCAGCGCCACGTTTCGATTTAGGAAGATGCTGGTCAATGACCTAACAAATACACTATAACAAACCGTGAATCGAAGAAGATTGAGAATCCAAAATGATTAATCGGACTTTCGGTTTGTAATAGAACTAAAATAGTAGGTGAAACCAAATATGAATAAAAACTGAAAATAAACAACCCAATGGAAACAGTAGGTAATGGAGGTAAGCACGAAAAATTATTACGAGAAACTTTGGAATGAGAAGAAAGCGAAATGTTAGATTAACCCAAAAGAGGAGTTTGAATCGTGAGCCTAGGCTCGGTTTGGTAACCGTGAGCTTGTAGCTCACTTCTTCAAACTACTTGCTACTTGGGAGAATGCTCCTGCTACAAACTAAAGTTGGCTAATATGAATTGTTATGAGATGATATATCCTACTACAAGAACAAGGCATACATAACATAAGCCAACAAAGAGAGCTTGGGGCCCAATTCTAACAATGGGCCCAAAACTTCCATCCAAAAATGTTGGCCCAAAACCTTCCAATTTATCAAATAAATGTAGTAGCTAGAGTCCAACAAGCATCTAAAAATTGGGTAAAAACATAAAAAAAAAAAAAAAACAATTGAATTAAATAAATAAATACGGCGTGGTTGGCTTGGCTTGCAACACCCTAATTTAACGCTAAACCCTTCTTTGTGTTGTGTTCTGTTCTATCACCAAAACCCTTCCTTGTATTATTCTGTTCTATTCTATCTATCTATCTATCGCGGGGAGATGCCTTCTATGGCTGCAGGAGACGGAAGACACTTCAATGCTAACAACAACAGCAACATCAATCATCATCAATTTAAACCTAACCTCGTTAATGACAATCACAAGTCCGACTTCTTTTCCAGGTTCAATTCAAATACATTATCTCTCTTTGTTAATTATCGCATTCCAAATACTGAACTAATTTTCTTTCAGGAGACAGAAGATTGAGCAACAGAGAAGATCTTTGCCCATTGCTTCAGGTACGCCAGTTACTGCCACATGATATGGATATTGTCGAATTTTTATTAAAACATATATTGTATTTCCTACTGTAGGTCTCAATGAAATTAGCAATATTGACAGCTAACCTATTTAACTGTTGTGAGATCAGTTGGATTTTTTTTTAATCTTGTTTTGTGTTCTCCAAACTTGCATTAAAGATTCTTATTTTTACCCGTTGGTTGGGGTGGAGGGATGGAGAGAGTATAAGCTTATGAAGTTTTCTGCAATGTGTTAATCATTTTCTGTTTGAAGTTGCATTAATGTTTCTCCCCTTCCACACTATTATGAAGTTGTCACTGGTGTTGTGCTTGCATTAGATTAACAATTGTTTACCCATCTTTTAACTTAGGGTGATTAAGAGCTTATGTTGAAGATTTTCATTTATCTTAAAGACACCTTTTGTTCTTTTTGATTCCCATGCACGTGTAAGGGATCTCTTACTGATCCATTTTTAATTTGTTTAGTTGAGAAAAGACTTGTACAGGAGGTCCGGAAAAATGATATCTTGATAATTGTTGGTGAAACGGGAAGCGGGAAGACAACACGTGAGTTCTCACGATCTTTAATCTTCAATTTTCAATTTAGCTTAATTTATAAATCAGTATTTTCAAAATTGGTTGAATTAGTATTCTTGTTTATGTGTTCCATAGCAGACTTGTAGTTCATATGTTTAATATATCTTCCTTGTTAAGATAAAATAATTTAGGAAAAACATGTGTCAAATGTTTGGTTCACTTGCATCACTTAAAATGATATAGGTTGCTATTCATACATCAAATATCCGAGAGTTGATGTATTTCTCTCTTATCAGTTACACTAGCTTTGAGTTGGTATCCAAACTGCTTGTGATAAACACTCAATCTCTTGTTGATTCTACTCTTAACAAACTGATTTATAACCTCTAAGGAACCACCATCATGATTTCAAGACATATTCATATGTGAAACCTTATATTTCAACAGACTTGGATTTGGCTGGCAGATTGATAATTGCAACAACAAATTATAATTGTTTATAGTCTAATTGGTATATCTATTAATAATTGCATCAACCTACATATCTGGATCTAGGATATGAACACAGTAACTGGTAAGTGATGACTTGAGGAGATTTTCATATAGGGGGGGGGGGTTCTTGTCTGAACATGGTGACTGCCTAAGTGGTTGCCATTATAAAGTTCGGTTGAAACAGTGGGACTCAGTACACTGCATACCTATGAGATGATTTATAAATCGAATATTAGTGGAGTCATTAACCACACAATATCAAAATATATTGCATATAAGAATGAAAAGGAACATAAAAGAGCAAACCAACAAAGAATTTAGTTGAAATAGAAGTTAAAGAATTAGAAGGAACATAAAAGAGCAAATCAACAAAGAATTTAGTTGAAAAGAAGTTGAAGAATGAAAAGGAACATACAAGAGCAATTCAATATTGAGGGGGCTTTTGGTTTGTTTGGAGGGAACGAAAATGGGAATGGGTATAATAAGGAATGATAATGTTGGGGAATGAAAAGTCATCCCCCCAATTTACTAAAATATAGACAATTGAATTACCCACTTTTAAGTAATCATTCATTGCATTATATTGAACCAAGCACCATTATTCATTTCTATTCTCATTTCTTACCCTCTAATACCCCCAACCAAACACCCCTTGAAGTTAGTTGAAATAGAAGTTATGATTGAAAGCATTTCAAATATGTTGAATTGAATCTTCCTTCTTCGGATATCATAAATCATTTCAATATGCGACTTGGACCACATATTATATGCATGATTAGGCAAAGGTACCTATCCGTGCAATACCTGGTTATGTGTGCAGATATCTATTTGGAAAAAGGTAATATGCCTGCCAACAAACTTGTAGCAAAACCAGAGGGAATAAAATGGCTAGAGTGACCTGTAACTGTAAGCTTTGTGATGTGAGTAACATTGTGATTTCCAGTCTACCAATATCATTGATTGGTATTGAATTCTATATTACCTTCTTGGGTCTGGCATATTTAAACAAAGTTATAGGAAATCAAGGGTCAAGAGGAGATGCTTCCTCCACAGTTGATTCTAGTAGGCACACTTATTTGGTTTGTCAAGCCATAATTAGCTTCGTTAAATAATTGCAGGGACTAACAGTTACTATTTGAAAACATTTCTTTTGGCGAAGCAAATTTTATACCAGTATGAAATGAAGCCGACTACTCTGTAGTTTTTCTTGTGTGATTATTAGCTTAATACTTGCATCAAGTTTGAATGCAAGTTTATTCACTTTCCTTGTCACCTTCATTTTAGCTATTTTAGTTTATATGCTTTGACCCATATATGATTTTTTTTGCTCTATCCGCATTTTATATATGTTTTGATATGTTGAGGTAATGAGGTTGCATTTTGCTGAATCTGGTGTTGGCCTTTGAATGGTTGCAACTTTTGCTCAAGGACACCTATATCTATCCAAAGTACCAGGAAGTTCTCTTTTATGTTGGGTTTTTTTTGCTCAATATCGGATATGGTGCCAATTTTCATGTCCTTTTTTAGCACTTCTACAACCAGTTCCTATGCTCTAACAATTCTCATGGTGTTTTATTCTGACAGAGTTACCCCAGTATTTGTATAATGGAGGGTTTTGTCGTGATGGAGGAACCATTGGAATCACTCAACCAAGACGTGTTGCTGCTGTGACTGTTGCAAAACGTGTAGCTGAAGAGTGTGGTGTTGAGTTGGGCCAAAAAGTTGGGTACTCCATTAGGTTTGAGGATATGACCTCCAACTCAACAAGGATTAAGTACATGACGGATGGACTGCTGTTGAGGTTAACATATATGTCTGCACATCTTGCTGCATTTCTGTAGACTATAAAGCTAAAGTTATTAGAATCGTATGCCAGGATTTTATTTGCTTAGTAAATTTGAATAAATTATGCTTCATGTGTGAAATGGATTCACTAGAAATAATGAGGATAATAGAAAGATCATATGACACTCAAGTATATAAGCCTGCCTGAAAATGCTTTTCTTGGAGCTTGTGTTTGTGTGTGTGTTTGTATGTCGTTCTTTATTCTCCATAAGAAATTCAAATAAATTATGCTGTAACTGTGAAACGTATCCACTAGAAATACTGTGCATAAAGAGAAGATCATATGATACTTCAGTATCTAAGCCTGTCTGGATATCCTTGTCTTTGTTTTTGCGTGGAGGTCATATATTCCATCTTTGGATGAATAACTACAAGTAAGACAACATTGGTTGTTGAATGCTTGTGTATGGTTATGATGTTACTCACACATATAATTACTTTGAGGTTTTAGAACCACACCGGTTGTTACTAAATTTATGCTGATAAAGGCTGCATATGCTCACAGGGAAGCGCTATTGGACCCCTACCTCTCAAGGTACTCAGTCATTGTTGTTGATGAAGCTCATGAAAGAACTGTCCAGACTGATGTGTTGCTAGGCTTGCTGAAAGGTGTACAAAAGAAGAGATCTCAAAGTTATAGTGAATCTAATAATGATCATGTGAAGGCCAACAATGGTACACTGATGAAGGTAGAAAACAATGGTCAAGCTCCACATCTAGGCAGAAGATTAAATCCATTGAAGTTAATCATCATGTCTGCTAGTTTGGATGCACGAGGGTTCTCTGAGTATTTTGGTGGTGCAAAAGCGGTCCATGTCCAGGGTCGACAATTTCCTGTGGATATTCTGTACACTGCTCAACCTGAGACGGATTGTTTGGATGCAGCTTTAGTTACCATATTTCAGGTTCTTGCTTGACTTTATCTGCCTTACAAAATACTGTTCAGGATGGTGATTTGTATCTTATGTAACCTTGCATATTTATTGTTTGTATCTGTAGGTTCCGTACTGCTATGATTGCTATTAGTTTATGAGGCCCCTTTTCCTCCTTTTTCCTTTTCCATCTATTTTCTGTCCGATGCTTTCTTTTTAGATACATCAGTTCAGCCTTTTCTTCCACTAACTATTCTTAATGAAGCCCTTACTCCATCCCATGGGAAGTGCAGGTTTTAGTAGACATTTCAGAGCGCCTTTCTTTCCATTTAATTAAGTATTTCTGTTGATTTTTTAAAATTACATGCTCAAAAACTTTAATCAGATGAATAGGGAAGATCCTAAATTTTTGTATCGAAAAGTGATTGCAGTTTTTATGAGATGGAGGGAATATAAGATTAAATCAAGCTTCCCTTTTATCAAACAGTTCCGGTTTCAAGATAATGTAAGACTATTAGGGTCTACTACTTTTTCAATTTTCTGTTGATACTTACTGTTTTATTAACTCTTGACAACTTTATTTTCTTGTTAGATACATTTGGAGGAAGGACCTGGTGATATACTTGTCTTCTTGTCTGGTCAAGAAGAGATTGAATCTATTGAGGGTCTTGTGCGTGAGAATCTTAAGAAATTACCTGAAGCCTGTCAGAAACTCCTAATCTTGCCATTGTTTTCTTCTCTTCCATCAGAGAAGCAATTGAAAGTTTTCACACCTGCTCCAGTTGAATTCAGAAAGGTAGGTTTCTTATTAGAAACTTCAGTGGGTAACGTATCTGCATGATAATCCTATAGGTAGTACACATGCATTTTGTATGATCAAATCTACATATACTGTATTAGAAAGCTGTCTGACCATGATTTCTTCCCTCAAGTTGACTTGATGTGTTGTTACTGTTAGGTAATACTGGCGACTAACATTGCTGAAACATCTGTGACAATACCTGGAATTAAGTATGTTATTGATCCTGGATTGGTGAAAGTGCGCAGTTACTCTCCTGACAGTGGCATAGAATCTCTGATCGTTGTTAAAACTTCAAAAGCTCAAGCTCTTCAAAGGAGGTAAACACATTGATTTTGCATGGAGGAACAATCTCTAGAGAAAGCAAATTTAAATGTAAACCTGTATGTAAAGATGGTGATAGTTTTTGATACTTAACCAGTTCATTTTCCAAGCCATCTCTTTTTCCATATGTGTTTTAAATAATCATTCCATTTGTAGATTCATCTTGCAGCAAGCCACCACTTTTCTTTTCATTTCTATTTTTTCCTGGTTATTTTCAAATGCTCAAATAAATTGTACTCCCTCTGACCCAAAATAGATGCAAATATTTCCCATTTGATTGTCCAGAAATAACGCAAAATGTCCTTTCTAGGCAACTGTTCAATCCAAATTTATTTTTCTCCATCAGTGATCATTGCAAGATATTGTTAATATTGATTTGGGTCATCAAGTTTTTTCATTTTGTTTTTTATGAAGGGCCACTATAGATGTCATACTGTCTCATTAAACGATGTGCCAAGTAAAATGTTGCGTTTATTTTTGGATGGAAGGAATACGACTTAAGATTATAGTTAGAAATGTGATTGAATTTTACTTGTCTAATCTTGCAGTGGACGTGCAGGGCGTGAGGGACCTGGGAAATGTTTCCGTCTTTATCCAGAGAGCAGGTTTGAGGGACTTGATGATTCCACAGTGCCTGAGATCAAAAGATGCAACCTTTCAAATGTTATTTTGCAGCTTAGTGCTTTTGGTGTTGATGATATAATTGGGTTTGACTTCATGGAGAAACCTGATAGGTGATTAAAACAGTAGATCTATTTATTTATTTATTTATCTTTTCTCTCTCGTCGTAAAATAAGTTCACACTATTTTTATGCATGATTGTGTGCAAAGTTGCAAGCAGTATTGAAATTACTAATATGGCAAGGTGGCATGACACCTGGAGTTAGGAGCCAGATTGATGAATATTGTTGACAAAACTTGGCCACACTATTTTCATCAACTGGAAAACTGACTCATCAAAAACTTAACCAGATTGAGGTTAAAACTTTTCTTTCTCATCGTAAAGTAAATTCACACTAGTTTCATCAAGTGGAAGACTGTTGAAAAAACTTAACCTGTCTCTATCTGTGAAGTCTTGTGGAGACCTATTCACCACAAATGCTGTAATGTAACTGTTATCAGTTTATAGGTTCAAGTTTGAGTTCTAGTATAACTTCGTGCGAGTGTTGGTTTTCGCTCATGTTTACAGTTCCTCTTTAAGTGCAGGTCTAGTTTCACCAGATACATAACATAATTGCTATTTGTTTTCATTGCCAATTAACATTCTTTCTTGTTAATATACATCTCTCATACATTTATCATTAGAATATGTTGTTGGTGTCTATTACAGAGGACTCATGCCTCATTCTATTAGTCATATGAAATCAAAGAAATGCATCTTTTTGTCCTCAAGATGATTGCTTTCTTGGTATAACTTAATGCATATCAAAATGTCCCTATGCTTGCTACATACCCTGTTTACTTTAGTACTATTTGCAAAACATTGAGCTTTAGCACCGCCTCCTGGAACCATTTTCTATACAAAATGAATGGATTATCCAAGTAACTCCATAAAAAATTGTAGATCATTTTGGCATCTCGGTAGATTGCCAACCAAATGAATCCATATACTTACACGTTTTCTGGCATTCAATAAGTTACCACCCGGATGTGGTGGATCTACTGAAGTATTCGGGGCTTGATGAAACATTGAATTTCTGAGTAGTGTGGTACTCTAAGTTGAACTTTAGATTTCAAATATATGAAATCATGGTCTTATGTAGGTTGTAGATCTAAACTTAGTAACTTAAGAAACATAAGTTATAGCATACCTATGAAGCTTTTGCATGAGTGATTTGTGGAATGTCACTTGCCATATGCATTTTAATGTTGTACAGTTTTGACCCATCCTTAATCCACTAAACATTGATTGTCTCATGGCTAAAGGAGACTGGAAGACCTGTTTCATGACTGAACACTTTCTAAACTGCCACACAATAATACCTGATATATCCTTATTATATGTAATAAGACCCCTGTCTCTCCTTTTGGCTGCCTCCGTTTCATATAACAAATGTACATAGTTGTTTGTGGTGAGGTAGACGATGCATCTTTCAGTCGCTCTTGCTGTTGCTGTGATAGCTGTGTCAAAAATACACACTTTTTAGAAATTGAAATTTGAACTTACAGTGTTGGTTAAAGACTAACAAGGGGTTCTTAATATTACTTTACAAAGTTTTTAGTTTTGTCTTTGGAAGATTTTTGTGACCAACTTGTTATTATTCATAAGTGCAGGATGGCTGTCATCAGATCACTGGAATTATTGTACTTGCTAGGGGCTTTGACAGATGAAAAGAAATTGTCAGATCCAATTGGGCACCAAATGGCCCGTCTTCCATTAGAACCAAATGATTCAAAGGCTCTTATCTTAGCCAGTCAATTTGATTGCTTGGAAGAAATGTTAATAGTTGTTGCAATGCTATCAGTGGAATCCATCTTTTATGCTCCTCGTGAGAAGTTAGAAGAGGTATGCACCACCTTCCCACTTTCTAATATGCTGTTTTATGGTAGTAGTTCAACATTTGAAGACTATAAGCTCCTAGATTTCTAGAGGTCGACTAATTACCAGATAAGGACATACATTTTACACTCGAATGCTGTAACAGGTTTAACAGCAGATGATGGCCGAAGTTTGTAGATAGGAGGGTGGAACCGTGGAAGTGTTGAGTCTTAAATTCATTTGATATGGTGGCACTTCCTTTTTGTTGGATTTATATTAAGTTAAAAAGTTCAACTGTCTTTCTTTTCCTCTTTGCCAGTCACGAACCGTCATTAAATCCTTCTCGAGCCCCGAGGGAGACCATCTCACTTTGCTGAACGTCTATCGTGCTTCTCTCGAGTTTTTGGAGAAGAACAAGACAGAGAATGGTAAAGAAAAGGCTGAGAAGAATTTGAGGAAATGGTGCAAGGACAACTTCATTAATAGTCGTTCCCTAAAGCATGCTCGTGACATTTACAAGTTTGTTAATTCTCATCTCTACCCTCTAATATAATGAAACAGAAGGGAATCACATTTATAATCATTCAGCAGTTGGTACTGTTTGATTGCAAGAAATTCGTATCGAACTTCTGACTTGCTATGACATAATTGTCAATTTGACACAGCCATCCTTATAAATGTGACTTCTCTTCTTGCTTTCCCATTATTTAGTTTGTGCTTTCATGAGTTTGTTGGGATTCATAATGATATTTGGTGCAGTCAAATTCGGGAAAATGTTGAACGAATGGGACTTAAGATTGCTTCATGTGGAGATGATACTATTCAGCTCCGCAGATGCCTTGCTGCTTCTTATTTCCTGAATGCAGCGCTAAAGCAACCTGATGGTACATACAGGTGAAGAGTTCATTAACCATGTTGTATCAAACTTTACATCTGTAAAAATTGCGGAAACCAACTCTAGATCGGTCTAAGTATTAGTCAAAGGACAATATCATGGGTATCTTATATAACGAATCCATAATAGGCAAATATATGATGTCAGCTTCTAAAATTGCTAAAAGAAAAGGAAAAATTGCAAGATAATTGATTAATTAATGATTGCAGGGTTTTGGCAAATGGTCAGATTGCAGAGATTCACCCAACTTCAGTTCTACGGCGTACAAAGTCGGAGTGCATAATATTCTACAATCTAGTTCAAACTACACGAAATTACGTGCGCAATGTTACTAGAATTGATTATTTGTGGTTAGCTGAGCTGGCTCCTCAATGTTATGCCTTGAAGGAGTAGAGGTTTTGGTAAGAGCTAAAAGCATAATATACAATCGAAAGCAGAAGATGGTGAGTGCTACATTCTTGATCGAAAGGAGTCGAGGAAGATGATGACAGCAAAGCAAAGCAAATGGTTGAAGGTTAACAACACAATTGCTGTGTTTGTAAATTGTAGTTATAATTATGGGTGGGAAAATGGTATAGACAGTTACTAAACCTGTTTTAATTAGACTACATGTAAGTACAACAATTCAATGTTTATTGGTTCCAAGGTAGCATTTGAATTGTCTTGTGCTATTTCTGAATTTATTTTGTATTATGGTTTTAAAAAAATGCAAAATAAGAAAGATCATCAAAAACCCAAATTATGACTTCCATTCACCATTTACATCTTGTTTCCACAACAAAACCATCCAAATTAAATTTTAGTATTTAAATTTTTACTATTTGCTATAATAGCACTGATCAATTGTAACTGATTAATGTTAAGTTATAATTACTTAATATATATATATATATATAGTGAAATCAATGAAGAAAATGATCTTCATATGAACTATTAAACTTCATATTGAACAAAGTTTGTTAAATTGGACTATTCCAAAGCAAAATTTTAATACAATTTATAAAATTGGAACTTTTGATTTTTTACAAGGGTATTCAATCAAAACAATTGAACAAATTGTATCAATTAATAAAGATTATGATAATTTAAATCTCTTATCAAAATCTTCAATCATACAACATAGAAAGAAATATAAATTCTTACATATTGGTCTAGTACAAGTAGCAATCAAACCCCTCTTCATACTAGGAATTGATGCTCCAGTCCTTTTAATATTAAGGGATGCTAGGCATACAAACTTTCAAAACTCAATATTAGCTATGGCATAAACCAATATTTCAAACGACCTCATATATTTTAATTGTTATCCAAACTTTTCGGTAGGTTTATTTGATCCAAATATTCTAGATACCTTAGTTTTAACAATTAAAACTAAGAATTTAGAATTTAAAGAAGATACAAAATTTGTTGCTATAATATATAGAATCTGTTATAAGACTATGTCTTCAACAATAGAGCACAAAACTAGAATATCAAGCCCTAAAAATGAAACTATAATATTTGAATCAAACCTCCAACATACCAAAGTTCAAACTCCAAAACGACTCGAATGGAATGAAATTACTCAATCTTGCAATTGAAATTTACAAGATATTAATATGCCAAAACCTATAGGCGAATCTAGTCAAATATCTAGAGTAGTTGAACACGAAGATGGTTGAGTAGATATAAGTTTTGAAAACCCTCAATCTATCTCACCAAGATTCTCAACATGCTCAATTAATAGCACAATTGATCTAAAAAATCCTTCAATATCAAAATCTAAATCACTAAAATATGTAGATTTTAATCAAAATATTCCAAAACCAATTTATCAAGAAGATAAAAGAAGTGAATCTGATGGTTATAGCCCAACTAGATCAGACGTTATGACAGAAGTCAACAAATTCAAAAGTCAAATAATATGAGCAATAAAACTCAAATCTTGTGCAATAATATTAATAATATTAAAGTCAAAATAATCAAGCTTTGTTGGAAAGTAATTATTAAAGATTCCAACGAAATACTTATACTCAAACAAGAAGATATCCTAATAAATAAAAGGATTCGAGAACTACAATCTAGAAAAGAAAGAATGACTATTGAAATAATACGTTTAGGAAGAACTTTGATAAGAATTAATCAACTTAAAGAACATATTAAATTAATGTTAGAATGGATTAAAGAAATAAAATTTGAATTAATAATTTGTTAAAAAATGAGTAATAAAATTCAAATAAACTGTAATAAAGATAATAAAATAAGGAAAAATTATCTGAGATGGAATTGGACTCAATTAGAAAAATGCCTAAAATCAATAGATGAGGTAAAAAAGGAAATTAAAAATTTAGAGGATAATTTTCAAAATTCCATCTCTATACAAGATCTTTATAATCAAAATAATAATTATTATGAACATAAGATTAACTTATTAATGACTTTAGAAAATTCAGTTAAGAGACATAACTTTTGGATAAAAATTCATTCATCAAAGTTATCTCAATTTACTTGTTAATATGACAGAATCAACAATTAATATGGAATATCTTCGAGACGAATTCCATGCTGATCATAATAAAGATAAAAGAGATTGGTATTACAAATTTGTTAATAATAGTAAAGAGGAATTTAGACATCTACTCCTTTGGAGAAGATATATTAATAAAAATGATGTTCATATAACATTTTTTGAATGGTATGAAATATATTGTAAACAATTCAACATTGATAATCCTTTTTTAAATATATACAATTCCCCAAAAATAACCCAAGAATATAAGGATATATCTAAAGATGAAAAAATAATAGCTATTCATCCACCAAAATTTTCAAAACTAATCCAAAACAAACATATAGCTACACCTTTTATTACGACAACGACAACTGAAAAGTCAACTAAAGAAGATTTAATCAAACAAATTGTTTTCCTAAACAATTATTCAAACGAAATACTAAATACTACGAGTCAACAATTAATTAGAATAGAAGGCAATATTAATAACAAGGATCAAAGAGATCAAAATAATGATCCTCAAACTTCCAAATTTTCTGAAAGGAATATGGAAAAACCAATTTTCACACCTCAACAATTAGACTCAACAACAAATCTAGGCTATAATAAGAAATTAGTTAATGATAGCGGAAAATCGTATAAATCCACAAAGTGGCCACAGTGTTACCACAGTGGCGGTACAAGTGCACACCAGACACTATGATCACTATTAAGTAATAAAGTGGTAGAGTACCAAGATCGTTTCCACAGGGACTAGTCAACTAAGAATCAGAGAACTTTCATGAACTTATAGTGCTCGTTTGAGTTTTGAGAACAATATCAATATTTGTGAGTCTTTACGTAAGCTAAACAACGATTAAGATAATCAACAAGTTAAAAGAGAGGATGTGGGTACAAGCATTAACTAAGACAGATGCAGTAACAATATGGTCAGAAACAAGTGACACAAAATATCTATAAAAACCCCTCTCTCTCGAAAGTGAGTTTCCACAGAAAGTGGCCACCTTGCACCCACAAAGTTGCTACTATTGCCGACTCAAGACTTGTCGATTTAACTAAGTAAACCTCTAAGGATTTTAGTTCCACCAGTATGGATATAGAATCCCAAATCTCTTTGTGACATCTATATCGATCGACATTTTGAACCTTAGTTAAAATCATGCAAAAACCCATATCTCTACGTGGTTATAGAAGACTTTCTCAAATCTTCTTTGCATCACTCAAGCCGTATTTCCGGATCCGCCCATCTCTGGGTCTAAGATCTAATATTAACACTAACAAGTGATCGACTTGTCCGTGTTGAATTGAAGTCTCGACTCAAGTGACCAAGTCTATGAGTTAGCAACGATGGCAACACCTAAGTGTTGCCAACTAGTCTTAGCCTTGGCTCATACCCACACCCAAAGGGGTGTTTAGTTCATAATGAAAGTAAAAGACATGAGAGAATAAGAAGAATACGTAAACATAACTTGCATAAATAAAAGTAGAAGACTGTCATCACTTTGTCCCCACAATGGTGAGAGCTGTTACAAGAAATTTAAATTACAAGAAAACTAAATGCAACTACACTAAGGACTTAAATGAGAGAATAAGAAGTAAGTGTAAAGCTCTAGATGTTAGAAACTCTATGGAATGGGATGATGTAACACCCGTGATTTTGGTTAACCCTTAACCTACCCTTATCTGGTTAAGCTAGGATTATAGATCTTATCCAAATGGTGTTCGGGGGTTTTGGATTTTGGACCGAGAGCGCGTCGGGTCGAAAAGTCAGAATTTTGGCCCTCGGGATGGCCTGAGCGATTGTGCCCGCGATTGTGATAGGATGTCACTCTCGCGGGGCACTATCGCGGGAGATGTACCGCGGGCTTCCCCTTCGGGCGACTATGCCCGGCGATTATGCCAAGGGCATAGTCGCGTGGCACAATCGCCATCGGCCCCTGGTTGTTTTAAATCCTGAATTTTCAGCCTCTTTCATTTGTTATCTTCACCCACTTCGTTTTTCTCTCCCAAGAACCGAACCTCACCATCCTATTACGAACCCTAACTCATTTTTGGGTGTTTTTGTCATAAAACCAAGTGTTCCTTCACTTTCTAACCATGTTTTGGAAGCTAGAATTAGATCCTATTATCTTCGCCTTCTTCACCCAAGTGTTCTAGGGTTTCATCCAACTTTCCACCATTTGGAAGATTTGGAGTTTGTGGCTTGTGTTGGTGTCTTAGAAGTGTTTGATTGATGGATTCAAATTATGGTTAAGGTAATATCTCATTTTCTTCATATATGGAAATTAGGGTTTGGGTACAAGTTGGGGTTTCATGTTTAAATGTTTGGGGAAAGATTCTATAAGGTTGAATATGTTTATTTACGGTTGGAAGTGTTTGGATCTAGGTTTTTGGAAGATTTCGGCTTGTGGATTCAAGTGGTCTTCAAAAGAGCTCGTTGGGTGAAATCTAGATTTAGCCTAAATCTAGCGAGGTGAGTTCAAGTTGATTTGTGAAAACGATGTACATGCCAAAATGGTTATTTTAAAGTGTTTTACATGAAATGGTTAACTGCTGATAAGTTTTGAGTAATTTGCAGTAAAAATGCATTTTTACTTGGTATTTGTTAAAGTGTGAGTATGTAAAGGAGTTTTCATATTTGATAAACTTGACTTATTTTAGTTTCATAAAACACTCATAAGTGGGATTTGGTCATCTTGGTAAGTAATAACATGATTTATGCATCTTGGTGAATTTGGTACAAATGAAGTCTATTTCATGTTATATGCATTTTGGTGTGTTTGCATTCATAAACCCTTTGGAAAACCTTTGGTCTCATTATATGTTGAGTTTTGGGTTAATCTCGTCTTTGAGGTATGTGTCTTTATAAACGCCATTTAAAGTCATTTCATTGTATGGGAATTGTTATTTATCGGTCAAGCACGTTTCAACATTATACTGGTTTTATTTGGGGGTTTACGTAAGTTGTTGGGCCTTGGGCTCGGTTTTGACTAAATTGAGTCTTTAGGACATTTGTCCGGGGTAATAACCGTGGTGGAGTTGTTGAGTATAAAGACGTACTTTTCGTGTCATTTGGGTGTTGCATGTTTGAGTTATCAAGTAAGGAGTTGAGATTCCTATCTTAAATGCTAGGGGGTAGACACTAAAGGTCGAATGAGAACCTTGAGGTTGGAACTCTACTAGGCAACGAATGGGCACTAAGCTTGGTTAACCTTGAGGTGCAGCTCGACGGAGTGGGTACTAAAGGTACCGTGTCCTTGAGGTGACGCCCGTTAAGTGGTGTGCACTAAAGGTGTTGGGGACTTGAGGTGACGCTTGTGTTAGTGTGCTCTAAAGTCTTTGATCTGAGGTGCAGTTCGATAACATAGTTATGTGGCTTAACTTTGTGTTCCGCCACACACCTCACCGGAAGGTGCTATTTGGGTATGTAATTGTGTCATTTTATTATTTATGTTTAAGTGTCGTTTTACTTATGGGAATTGTTTACTCAAGATTTATGGGTTGCGTATTATACTCCGTTTACGTTTGAAGTATTTTGAGAAGTAAAGTTTTGTTTCATATTCTTATAAATTGAGGGCTTTACTTACTATCCACGTTTTGGATGTTTGGGGATATGAATGGTTATTCACATTTTTCACAAATGGGGTGTCGAGCTATGACCCCGTTTTGGGTGAGTTTTGAGCTGCATCGTTTTATAAGAAATGTGAGTATTGGGAGCATTGTCTTTAAAAGTGCATTTCATGGGAAAAATGTGTCGTTTACATTTTTAAGCTAATCATTTCGAAGGATCTTGCTTTAAACTAAATTCCTTTTTTTTAAAGATATATTCTTTATATTAAAACTCTTGAGCTCACTAGGCGTTAAGCCTAACCTTTCTATTTGTCGGCATGTGCATTAGGTTTCCGTCAGGGGTTCGGTTCTAGCAGTGCTATGAAGAGTTGAGCCTTAGCCCTACAAGAGTGAGTAGTCGGTGAAGCCTTCCGCAGGTTGGGGAATAGCAATTGTTTGGGTTTAGTAACACCCGTCCTTTTCATAGATTGTATGCATAGGATGATGGGAGTATTGAGGTTAATTCTCAATTTATGTTTGTAGATCGAAGTATTTATTGATGTATTTAGAAAATTTTAATGAGTTGTTATTTCCAGATTTGAGGGTGTTACAAGTTGGTATCAGAGCTTAAGTTTGAGAGATTTAGGTATTGATTTTAGGATGCCTAGACTCAAGCTAGCATTCTTATAAGCAAAGATAAGTGGAGTTGCACATTAGGTACCTTAAGATAAGATGTTTTGAGGTTAACCAAGTCGTTAGAAACGGGAAACTTGTCGAGGGTCTCAAGGATGATTGTGTACTGTGCGTTCATAATGGCACCTGACCAGTGTCATGGTGAACCTACATGCTACATATGTATACTTGATCTACCTTGGGACGATGACCGTTGGGGTAGTGAGAAGTCCTAAGAGAGTTAGCTAAGGAAGGAATGATGTTTACATCAAGGTCACCTGGGAGTGATAGCTAAGTGCGAGGAGGTCACTAAGTTGATCCTCTTGGGTCGGAAATTTTGGTTGGATTAGATTCGTGAGTTGGTAGACCGATGCTATTCAAGGAGAATTCATAAGTTTATCAATTATTGAGATTGTGGCTTTAAGATGTTTGATGCATCCGGATGACAATAGTATGTCGGATTTTTGGGAAGTGTAGTCCTATGATGCCAAGTGCCGACCAAATTCATGCACTAAATTTATTTCTCAAAATAAGTTTGCATAAATTGTTTCTCATACTCTCAAAACATAAAGTGAGCTATACTATAAAGTCTCGATAAAGCATTTAGTACTCATCAAATTTTAAACCCTAAGTTTAAGCATGCATAAGATTGTTTTGTTGCACACAGTTGCAAATTGTTACCAAAAATCTCCTTGTCCACGTTTTGTGTCTCACGCTATTTTGGATGTTATAATATCCGTGTTTTAATGTTATTTGGGGTATTGGGTAAGTAACTGTGGAATTTTTGACCTTGCCACTGGATCTCCTCCACATATGTTAAGGTCTTAAAGGAAGAGTTGTTCCCACGTTTTGAGTCGAAAATTTTCTTGGGAATCTTAGTCTGTATAAGTCGTGTTGAATTTTATGGAATATTGTTTTACGAGCTTTTGGGCGTCGTGCCTCATGTTAGTGTTGTTAAAAAAATGGTCACTTTACCGGATGTTGTGGTTTTAGAATTTTAACATTTTTAGAGTTATTGTCGTTTTATGTTTCTATGCTGGGAGATGAAACTTTTGACACCACTTGATTTTTAGCGTTAATGGAATTATGAAATTTCGGTTGGGTTTTATGGTGTCTTAACTTACAGCATTTTGCGTCACGTAGATAAATTCTGAAACGTGTATACTTGCATTATTGTGTGCACTAATGTATAAGTTTTGTTAATAAATGTCATCCCAAGTGCTCTTTTGGGAAGTTTCAAAACCTGGCGTTTTTCCCTTTCGGGTTTTAATACAATTGTTAATCGATGTACACTAATTGTAGTTGGATTAAATTATACTGTTGGTGTGAGTAATCGTATAAAAGATTTATGTATTTCAGATAGAACTTTTGTTCTGAACACATTTCAGTTATTGATTTTACTGTTAGAAATTTTTCGCAGTGCATGAAATGAATTTTCGGTTTGCATGTCATTGTAGTTACTGTCTGGGTCAAGTGTGTTTTATCTGTGCGGTTTAAGGTTTTAAACTCGATTTGAAATTTATTTACGTTCCCATCGTTTTACCGAGTTTTGAAGAATAAACTGATGCACGCAGGTCTTGTTGAAACTTTTATACCACAACACCTTTTGATTAAAAGGGAAGAATGTTAAAGTTCAAATTGTGAATTTCTCTTTTGGAGTTGTACAAACATCTAATACACGTGTTGTGGTGCGGGAATTTATTTTCATGTTTGTAGTGTAAACTTTGCTACACATCTTTGTTACCGTTTTATTAACGTAATCACTGATCAAACGAATTGTGGAAATGGATTTTATATGTGCAGCGTCGATGTTCAATTTTAAAAACCTATCGAGTGAACGATAGTGGATTTTACCGCAGGATTAATTGTTATAAGACTTATGTATTTGAAAGTTTTATAAAAGTTTAAGCTGGCATATTAGTTGAAAACCTTGAACTCACTAGGCCTATAGATTTAAACGCCGTCGTGGAATGAGTTGTAACTAAAGGACTAAAAGAGCCATTGGGATTTGAAGCGTCGGATAATCCGACTTGTGGTTAGCCTTGGATCTTGCTTCCAGTTTATGAATCGATGCACGCATGAATAATTGTGATATTGTAAATATGCATTCTTCCAGTTATGTAAGTTATGATTTTATACTTCGGTAATCATGCGGGATGAGGCCTTAGGTGATTGTCTGCGAATAGATTGGATTAGTCTTGGTAGATTGCTCGTCGGTGTGACATCATGATGTATGTGGTGGTATACCGTCCTTGTGGGTTTTGCGATCAAGGAAATTTCTTGTGGTCCGTTTGTTAGGAATGTAAGATTTGGGATTTTTAGCACTCTGTTTGGTGTCATCATTAGTGCGACCAATCCGTCGGATTGAAATTTTGGGTGAGATACCCACGTTTTCGAGGTCACCGTTCAGTTCTAGGTGTCGACTTGTCTTCTTGAAGTCAAAGATCTTGGATTGTGCGGAAGTATCCCGGTTGGATCATGGGAAATAATGACCTTCCGGTGATGGAAATTTGAAAGAAGACTAAGTGTTGATGAGCAAGTACCGATGTGTTTAAGCATTCCTGGGGTGGTAAAGATTTTATTATGGGAATGTTGTGAAGTTGGGATTTGGAACGAAGTTGAGTGTTAGCCGAATCTGGGTTAACGAGCTACCTGGAGGACATTGGTGCGCCTGGGAAAGAAAAATTTATCAACATTAGGAATGGATCAGTAGGAATCTGAGGATTTTGAAAGTTTGGTTATGATCTTTGATGTTGGGTTCGAAACCGTATAGATTCGAAGGAAATTGATCGGTGAGAAATTGGAGTCACGAATTACCTGGAGACGGTAATTGTCATCCAAGGTTGGGAGACGACCGTAACCTTGTGAGTAAATGTTACATTGGAAGAGTTAAGTGTTCGCTCGGTTATGAGTGTAATGTGCCCATGAGGGGCGGGTGACGTGGGTATCAGTGTAATATTCATGTTTGTGGTGCCAGCATATGGGTTGAGGGCAATCCTTCGGGTAAAGTCTCATGGGAAGCTAGATTTCGAGGACGAAATTATTCTAAGGTTGGGAGGATTGTAACACCCGTGATTTTGGTTAACCCTTAACCTACCCTTATCTGGTTAAGCTAGGATTATAGATCTTATCCAAATAGTGTTCGGGGGTTTTGGATTTTGGACCGAGAGCGCGTCGGGTCGAAAAGTCAGAATTTTGGCCCTCGGGATGGCCTGAACGATTGTGCCCGTGATTGTGACAGGATGTCACTCTCGCGGGGCACTATCGTGGGAGATGTACCGCGGGCTTCCCCTTCGGGCGACTATGCCCGGCGATTATGCCAAGGGCATAGTCGCGTGGCACAATCGCCATCGGCCCCTGGTTGTTTTAAATCCTGGATTTTCATCCTCTTTCATTTGTTATCTTCACCCACTTCGTTTTTCTCTCCCAAGAACCGAACCTCACCATCCTATTACGAACCCTAACTCATTTTTGGGTGTTTTTGTCATAAAACCAAGTGTTCCTTCACTTTCTAACCATGTTTTGGAAGCTAGAATTAGATCCTATCATCTTCGCCTTCTTCACCCAAGTGTTCTAGGGTTTCATCCAACTTTCCACCATTTGGAAGATTTGGAGTTTGTGGCTTGTGTTGGTGTCTTAGAAGTGTTTGATTGATGGATTCAAATTATGGTTAAGGTAATATCTCATTTTCTTCATATATGGAAATTAGGGTTTGGGTACAAGTTGGGGTTTCATGTTTAAATGTTTGGGGAAAGATTCTATAAGGTTGAATATGTTTATTTACGGTTGGAAGTGTTTGGATCTAGGTTTTTGGAAGATTTCGGCTTGTGGATTCAAGTGGTCTTCAAAAGAACTCGTTGGGTGAAATCTAGATTTAGCCTAAATCTAGCGAGGTGAGTTCAAGTTGATTTGTGAAAACGATGTACATGCCAAAATGGTTATTTTAAAGTGTTTTACATGAAATGGTTAACTGCTGATAAGTTTTGAGTAATTTGCAGTAAAAATGCATTTTTACTTGGTATTTGTTAAAGTGTGAGTATGTTAAGGAGTTTTCATATTTGATAAACTTGACTTATTTTAGTTTCATAAAACGCTCATAAGTGGGATTTGGTCATCTTGGTAAGTAATAACATGATTTATGCATCTTGGTGAATTTGGTACAAATGAAGTCTATTTCATGTTATATGCATTTTGGTGTGTTTGCATTCATAAACCCTTTGGAAAACCTTTGGTCCCATTATATGTTGAGTTTTGGGTTAATCTCGTCTTTGAGGTATGTGTCTTTATAAACGCCATTTAAAGTCATTTCATTGTATAGGAATTGTTATTTATCGGTCAAGCACGTTTCAACATTATACTGGTTTTCATTTGGGGGTTTACGTAAGTTGTTGGTCCTTGGGCTCGGTTTTGACTACATTGAGTCTTTAGGACATTTGTCCGGGGTAATAACCGTGGTGGAGTTGTTGAGTATAAAGACGTACTTTTCGTGTCATTTGGGTGTTCCATGTTTGAGTTATCAAGTAAGGAGTTGAGATTCCTATCTTGAATGCTAGTGGGTAGACACTAAAGGTCGAATGAGACCTTGAGGTTGGAACTCTACTAGGCAACGAATGGGCACTAAGCTCGGTTAACCTTGAGGTGCAACTCGACGGAGTGGGCACTAAAGGTACCGTGTCCTTGAGGTGACTCCCGTTAAGTGGTGTGCACTAAAGGTGTTGGGGACTTGAGGTGACACTTGTGTTAGTGTGCTCTAAAGTCTTTGATCTGAGGTGCAGTTCGATAACATAGTTATGTGGCTTAACTTTGTGTTCCGCCACGCACCTCATCGGAAGGTGATATTTGGGTATGTAATTGTGTCATTTTATTATTTATGTTTCGGTGTCGTTTTACTTATGGGAATTGTTTACTCAAGATTCCAGGGTTGCGTATTATACTTCGTTTACGTTTGAAGTATTTTGAGAAGTAAAGTTTTGTTTTATATTCTTATAAACTGAGGGCTTTACTTACTATCCACGTTTTGGATGTTTGGGGATATGAATGGTTATTCACATTTTTCACAAATGGGGTGTCGAGCTATGACCTCGTTTTGGGTGAGTTTTGAGCTGCATCGTTTTATAAGAAATGTGAGTATTGGGAGCATTGTCTTTAAAAGTGCATTTCATGGGAAAAATGTGTCGTTTACATTTTTAAGCTAATCATTTCGAAGGATCTTGCTTTAAACTAAATTCCTTTCTTTTAAAGATATATTCATTATATTAAAACTCTTGAGCTCACTAGGCATTAAGCCTAACCTTTCTATTTGTCGGCATGTGCATCAGGTTTCCGTCAGGGGTTCGGTTCTAGCAGTGCTATGAAGTGTTGAGCCTTAACCCTACAAGAGTGAGTAGTCGGTGAAGCCTTCCGCAGGTTGGGGAATAGCAATTGTTTGGGTTTAGTAACACTCATCCTTTTCATAGATTGTATGCATAGGATGATGGGAGTATTGAGGTTAATTCTCAATTTATGTTTGTAGATCGAAGTATTTATTGATGTATTTAGAAAATTTTAATGAGTTGTTATTTTCAGATTTGAGGGTGTTACAGATGATCTCCAAATGGTTCCCCAAAGCCTCTTTTTATAGTGCTCTTGAAGAAAAATGTGTGATTTGACAAAACCTAAAAAGCCACTTTTTGGAGGAGCGTTGAAGCTTCCTTTGACTTCCAAATTTTGTCATTTTCCTTGATTATTCTTGTGAAGGCTCATGTTCCTCTTTCTTTAACTTCAAAAAGCACCTTTCCATAAATGTCCAAGGCTTATCCACAAATTTCCAGCCCACGTCGTCACTGTGGTGACAAAGTGGCCACTTTGCTGCACAAAAAGTTAGAAAAACCGAATTTTGCATTCTTGAAACTTCATCACAAATTTGAACATATTAGACCAAATGAAGGAGGGAGAGGGCAAAATGGGCAAGAAAGTGGCAAAAATCAATAGGAAAAGTGAGGAAATAACTCTCAAGATTTGAGAGTTATCAGTTAACGAATTAGAGCAGAAATTATCCGGAATGAAAATTAATGTTCTTAATCAAACTACTGATAGTTTTTCTGATAATGAATCAAATGATTACAATAAAATTTCTCAACTTCAAGAACAATTTTCTAATAATATTAATAAAGTCAAATTTAGAAGAAATTCGGTCTCAACAAATAGACCAAATACATTCAAATTCTATCCACAACCAACTTTTCCAGATATTCAATACGAAGATAGAGATTTTGCTCTAAATCAAAGTCAATATGATGGTTCATCTGTATATGAATGTAACATAGATGGACTTTCAGAACATCAAATTTTATATATGCTTCAAGAAATAAATATGGCCTCAAATGCTTATTTAATCAAAGGAAATAATCAAAAACAAATTGCAGATTTATTAACTTCCGGATTCACTGGCAATCTAAGGAAGAGAAAGATCATATACTCACTGCTAAGAAAACAATAGTAAAACAAGAAAATAATCAAACCCTTACTATTCAAGAAGATGATATTGTTAACACTCTCATATACGCTATAGTAAAAAATTATATAGGAGATCCAACAATATTTCAAGAAAGAAGTGGAGAAATACTTTTAAATCTTACTTGTAGAAAACTTCAAGATTTTCGATGGTAGAAAGATATGATCCTAACAAAAGTTATGTTAAGACCAGACCGTAAAGAAGCTTATTGGAAAGAAAGGTTTATAGCTGGACTACCAAATTTATTTGCAGTAAAAATTAGAAATAATTTAAGAGAAAAATATGATAATCAAGTTCCTTATAAAGACCTTACCTATGGTGAGATTATTAGCCATGTTAATAAAGAAGGATTATCCATATGTTCAGACTTAAGATTAAAAGCTAAACTCCAAAAAGATAGAATTACCAGTAAAAATGAATTAGGAGATTTTTGTCAACAATATGGTTATCAACCCCTTTCTGGTCCCTCTTCTTCCAAGAATAAAAAACATTTTCCATGAAAAGATATTTAAATAAAAGGTACACATCTGTTGATCCCAATAATGTATTCTAATCAAATGATAAACCACTAAAACTACATAAACCAGAATAATAAGAGTGCGGAAGCGATTTTAGATGTAGTAGAATGGTTTAGTTTGGTAGTAAACACACAAGCAAGTAATAAAGCAATCAATGAACATAATAAGATTTAGTCACTGAATCAAAAGCTTCATTAACTTGATCAATACACCAAGATTACGCACAAGTGTGTGCAAAATGCTCTCAAAGATAATACTGAAAATACAGGGTGCTCTCGACAGTGTGTTCTCGCATGTTGATTCTTAAGAAGGTGCTCCCTTCATATACAACGAGGAGCACACAATAGTACAAGACAAAGGCTGACATTCCATATAAGGAATGCCACATGGAAAGGAAAACCATCGTGGGGATGTACTATTGATCTTAAAGATCTTCGTACAGCAGGGTCACGTGATCTGCATGTGGTGTTGTCTTGTCTATTGTATCCTGAACTCTTCAAGTCTTCCATCTCCAGAGCATAGCCACACAGAGGCTCTGTGAGAGATCACAGAGGCTCTATGAGAGATCACAGAGGCTCTATGGTTTGAGAATTAATTCAGATTGGGAACTTCTCGGGTAGATGGTTGACAGAGATTCTGTGGTTAGCACTTCTGCGGTGTACCTTGGTATATGCAACAGTCTTCTGAGGTTCCTAAAATTAGTCTATTTTTCAATACTTTCTATACAATGAATTTAGAGCTAAAAATCTCCCCCTAATTATAGAATAATAAAAATTTAGAGTGGTGAGTGTTTGGCTAAGCTAGAAACATAAGAGGTGAAAGGAACTCAACCTCTGAAGACCTCTAGAAAATCATTAATATTTGTACCAAAACCTCCATCTTTCTTCAGAGCTCTGTAGAAGAAGGCACATGCATTCCGAAATCTGATAGTCGCACTGATGTTCTCCAGAATTTGATCTGCGACCGCAGGGTTTGCAAGTGGAGTGCCTCTGATATCCCGAATTCCTCTTTGAAAGCGCAATAGAGACTCTGTGGAATATTTTTGGCTCTCCATCCCATAGAAGATCTTCTTTTCTCCTTGTGGGCTTAGGTATACATAGCCAATTTTTGGATTGACAATTATGGAGTTTGGTACAATATCAGCAGAGGCGGGACAAGAGTCGCTAGGGGCTGTCAAGCTTATTTTCTTCACTCCAAGATCCATGGCAGTCAACTATGCCGTAGTACATAATATTTTCCCTCATGACCTTATTGATGACCAAGTGTGCATTTTGATTCTCTTGTCTCCAGCCGTATCTATCCTCCGTCTACTAAAAAAGCTCCGTGAGATCATATGGGTGAAGATTTCTCAGATCTGCATAAGTGAATGTCATCTTCGACCCATCTTCTCTTCTTACCACGTATTGATGATACCAGAAGTTTTGACACTTGGTGTGTAGCAGTTTGATCACCAGAACCTCTATAATATTCTCCATTGAAAATACCTTAGCTTTCGGTTGAGCTTTTTCTTTGTAGAACCTCCTAGTCTCCTCTGAGATGATATCTTCTGAAAGTGTAGATGCAGGTAGTGGGTCATTGATCCCTCGACTATATAAATACTTGTATGCAACTTCTTCCAGATCCTTCTTTGGTGGAGGGATTGGAATGGGTTTTCTCATGTCTTCCATGTCGTGGATGATCTCTGCTACTCTTTCCTTTCAGGATTTTGCTAGGGAGTCTATGATTGGTTTTGCCGTCAGAGGTTGTAGATCGAATGCCCAATATTCTTCTTCTGGTTTAGGTACCACGAAAGAGTCAAATGCACTCTTCATGAGCTTCTCAGGGTTTGGTAGAGGCTTAGACTTGATCTTCAGAGCCTCTGTGGCTATAGATTTGCCTTTGTCTTTGGCTGATGGTTTGGTCTTGGGGACCTTTGGTACATTAGGCTTCGGATCATGGACTTGAGGATTTTGGATTTTGGATTTCGGGAGTGGGTTTCATCTCAAAGGCACTTGTGATGGAGCATTGAGTAGTGCCCTCTGAGGTTCCCTTCGTTAAAGGCACGACTTGAAGAGGAGATGCTTAGATTGGTGCATAACTTGTGTCTTTAGCCTTCTCCCCCTCATGATGCCCAGGACCAGAGCCATTGGACTTCTGGTCATCATGCTTTGGCCTCTTCTGCTCAACCTCGGCCTGACATGTAGCAGGTGCCTTCCTTTTCCTTTTTCTGCAAATATTGGCCTCTGCGTGATGCTTAATCATCTTGATTGCATGATTGGCCTCCATTGATATTCTGTTGATTTCATAATCCGATTTGAATTTGAGGGTGGCCACAGTCCTTTTCATTTCAGTGGCTACTACTTTGCCTTCTTTGATCATGTCGGCACCCAAGAGATTAACATTCTTCAGAAGCATCTTGCCCAGAATGGTGAGTTCTTCTTTCGTGGTAAGGTTCTTTGGAATGTTGGCCAATGGTGGGTTCTGTGATATGAAGTGGAGGGGGTCTGCACAGGGACCATGACATTGTAAGTCATGTCCTTAATATCTTCCTTAAGCTTGGTCAGATCTCCCACCGCAGAATTTGCTACTTTTGCTGCGAATTTTCCGACCTCATCCATCACAATTTGGCCAAGTACTTGAACAACACCGATTTGTTTTTATATGGCCTCTTTGATCATTTTGGAATCGTCCTGAGTAGCATTGGCAGCGGATACATCGAGCAACTTCTTTATATTCGCAGAGTTCTGATATGAGATCCTCTTTAGCTCGAGCAGAGCCTCTGTATTGGCCTTCAGAGCCTCTGCGATAGTTGTTAGTTCTGCAAGCGATGTGGAAGTTGTTGGATTTGAGCTTTTCAACTCGTCGAGCCTTCTGAGCATGTTGTCCTCAAAGGATTTTAGCTCATCCTTCGTGACAAACATACTTGGGGTGACCTCTGGACCAACACATGGTCTAGATTGAGCCATTGAGCCTATGGCACCTTCAGAGCTTGTTTTGACGTTAGGCTTTGTAGGATTTCTCTCAAATTCTCAAAGTTCCTTAGAGGAATCTTTTATAGAGGTTATGTCATCGATCCTCTTAGGAGAAGATTCATAGTCTCTCCTTAGAGTTTCGTTGAGTGGACTCTGAGGGTGATCTAGACCCGCAGAGTCTGTGTGTATCCTCCCCAACACCTGTGAAGTGTTTTGGTTGTCACTCATAAGTGGAGCAGAGGCAACTAATGCCTCTACAGAGGGTGGTATCGTGTTCTGGGGTGAATGAACACTTATAACTACGCCACCATACTTTTGAGAGGATGGGGCTGATTGGGCTTCCCCGGGTATTTGTGGCACAGAAGAAGAAAGGATTTCCTCTATCCGGCTAGGCTGGTTAGGGCTCGGAGTATGCACTCCTTTTTCAATACTCCTCTGCACTAGATCTGTAGGAGTAGTAACACTGGGAGGTGGTTTAGGATGTGTGCTCTTGGCATATTTTTCTCCCTTGTGGGTCCTTGTAGAATAATTAAGACAATAATTAACTTTGACAATTATTACAAACTTAACATTAGACTAATCTTGAGAGTGGCTTTTCAGCTTTAGCTTCAGATTCCAAACTTCAATTGGATGATCTTGAATCCAATAAATCTAAGATCTAACATCCCTCTTTCTCGTCCAACGTTTTTCTACTCTCATCTTCTGCTCTGTCCTCATCATCATCACTCGACCGCTTGTCAGTGACATCCTCTATCCCAATTAGCTGAAACACTTCTTTGGCTATATTAGCTGCCACTCTCAGAGGGCTCTGTGGCCTCTCCTCTTCTTGAGGGATCACAACCTCAAGGCTTTCAAAAGTTAACACCCTCTTTCTCCTCCTCTGCAGAGGCTCTTCCTCTTCCTTTGCAGGTTCTTCCCTAGATGCATTAGCTTGATCTTCTGTTGGGATCGTGGACTTTTCTTTGTATGCCATCTTAATGAACCTTTTCTTCTTGTGCTTATTAGAAGACTCTTTAGTAGCGGCCTCTACAGCCTTTTCTACAAATACCTCTGCAGTTTCAGTACAAGGCTTTTTAGCCTTCTTATTCTTTGGGAGAGGTTTGTCAACCTCTGTGGTTATGGGCTTTGTCTCCTTTGCCTCTTCTTCCATAACCTTAGCCTTTTTGGCCTTTTTCTTTTTCTCCTTAGGCTTTTCAGCCTTTATGGTTTCAGCCTCTGCAGTTGGGGCCTCTTCTTCTACGATCCTCTTCTTGTGTTTTCTTTTCTTTTTCTCCTTGGGCGTCTTTTCCCCCTTCCCACTCTTGGTCTCTACCCTCTCTTATAATCTTTCAACATATGCCTCTGTGGCCACATCCCCCTGTACTTCCTCACCTACCTTTTCTCTCAAGTAAATCGCAATCTCACCCACTAAGAAACCTATGCATGGGGGGGGGGGTTGCAGGACTCGGTTCTGGAGTCCTGTGCCCACGAATATATTCTATCCTATCTTTTCTACCCATGTAGGTCAGAAGCTTTGCCGGTAGAGGTCTTGCATATGGGTATCCGGTTAGAAGAGTTGTTGGTTTATGAGACTTCATCTCATAAATATTAGTCATTTTACGCTCTGAGGGTAGTTTTCCTTCACTAACCATTTCATCGCCAAGCAACACAGTGATGGACCTGTTAAACACCAAGGTCTTCGGCTCTGTGTTCCTCTTCTGATCTTCTACCTTAGCAATCACGTGATTCATGATTTACCTGAATATTAGTTTGGCGTAGTCCAAGGGGAGATCATAATAGATCGTGTACATTATGGCTAGGATGGTGTGGCTCGACTGATCCGGAATGCCTACTTTGCATGTCAGATATCGGTTAAGGATTGAAAACAAAACGTTCCACAGAGGTGGAGGTTCTGTCGCCTGAACTCTGTCCTCTTGGAAATGGGTATGGCATACCTAATAAATCTTAGGAATTCAAGGATTTCAGCATCAGTGGGTTCCTCTGAGAACTTGACCAAGTTGAGTTGGTCCTTGGTTGGTAAGTCAAAGGTCTCAGAGACCGTTCTTCTGTTAATTCCTCGGTCCAGGACCTTGTCACTTCCAGGTTTTGTAGCATATCCCATAACATAGTGTCCATAGTCTTGGATCTTTTCATACCTACATCCTTTCCAGAATTGTTGGACGTATATTTCAGGGATGTCATTTCTAGTCATGGTTAGGGCTTTGGCCAAAAAGTGATTTTGAAGGAGATTAATCAGTGGTGCAACTTCAGTAGGATATCCCTTTGGGTTCAGGGTCACAAAATGATTATTCGGTTTCAAGTTCAGGGTAGTGGTATGGTAATGGTGCCTAGTGAATGAAAGCATTCGACTAGTGAGTTGTTGTTGTCCAACTGATCCAGAATCGTTCTTTTGAGCCACTGAATGTTGGGAGTTGTTCGAGTTCTGAGAACCTTGGGAGTTCTTGGGAGAAGCAGATTTGGATGCCATTTGAAAATAAGAAATGGAGTAGAAAAAGATTTGCAGGTTTCTTGCTGTTGAATGCTCTAGAATGCCGATTTCAGGTAAAGAATGGAAGAAAGACAAATGGTTTATATTTATGGTGTGAGAGGGAGGGGGGGGGTGAAAATATAAGTGGTGAAAATATAAGTGGTAAAATATAAATTTTCAAATCCGTAATTAGTACCTACGAAGTAGTGAGCGTTTAAAAAAACGACGGTACAGATTACGCCCCAATCAGATCACCACGTCAGTAAGGGCGGTGCACGATCGAGTACGAGCGCCTCCAATTATCTTCACCCGTGTGGCATTTTCTATACCCAAATTACTGTCACTTTTAAAACAACCCGCACCTCAAACCTTTGAAGAATAGACAAGTGTTTGAAAGTATTAGAAGCTCTGTGGGTTAAGAGCTTCTGAGGTTTGATGAGGGCTTTTCCATGCACAATGTTACACCTTTATCACCAAAGAGATTGAAAATTATTGAAGTGATCGAGTTAGTCAATCAAGAAGGGTCTTTTGGGGACACAGAGGCTCTTTGACCAAAAAGTTATCATAAAGGAAAGACACTCAAAAGTTTTGATCACTCAAGGTTTGGACATGTTTTGTTTTGGTATTTAGGACATGCTTGGAAATTGTTGTCCGACAAACATGTTTTTGTCCTAGTGGTTGTGCGAAGAACTTACCCGATTCTGCATTCTTTTCTTGTATTTATGCTTCCCTAGCTCCCTCTTGAAATGACAAGGTCTCCTTCTGCTCCCCCTTAACCTATGCTTGGATCACATTTGATAAGACTTGTACAAGACATAGATTAAGGTTCTACAACTCATGCATCATAAGAGGTTAAAAAAACTATACATGCAGGATAAAGACTATACAAACGGAAGCAAGGACTATACATTCATGAAAGGAATTTTGTACATCAGAGGCTCTGTTGATCAACTTAGGTTCAACATACCGAGCTTTCCAACGAGGAAAGAAAATATCTTCTCATCTAATGCTTTCGTGAAGAGGTCAACAAGTTGATAGTTAGTAGATACAAAATACATTTCTATGGTGCCCTGCTCTACATGATGTTTCAGAAAGTGATACCTGATATCAATATGTTTGGTTTTGGAGTGTTTCACTGGATTAGTTGAGATTACTATGGCGCTCTTTGAGTCATAGAGGATGGGTATCTTGTCGATAGCGAAGCCGTAGTCTTTGAGCTGAGTTCGCATCCACAGAACTTGTGAGCAACAACTAGCTGCAAAAACATATTCTGCCTCTGCAGTAGAAGTTGACACGTAATTTTGCTTTTTTGAAGCCCAACTTACAAGTTTACCACCTAGGAATTGACAAATCCCAGAGGTACTCTTTCTGTCTAGCTTGCATCCTCCATAATCTGAATCTGTTTATGCCATAAGATCGAAGCCAGAGTTCTTCGGATACCAAAGACCAAGATTCTTGGTTCTCTTTAGGTACCTGAAGATCCTCTTAACAACTAAGAGATGAGATTCCTTGGGGTTATCTTGGAATCTTGCACATAAGCATGTAGCAAACATTATATCTGGTCTACTTGCAGTTAAGTAAAGCAAAGACCCAACCATGCCCTTGTAGAGTTTGCACTCAACAGATTTGCCCTCTGGATCCGTAAAGAGATTTGATCCAGTGGCCATTGGTGTCTTCGTTACAGAAGAGTCAGAGAGCCTATATTTGGAAAGTATGTAAGAGACATATTTTGATTGGTTTAAAAAGATGCCCTCTGTGGTTTGCTTGACTTGCAATCCTAGGAAGAATGTGAGTTCTCCCATCATGCTCATCTTAAACTCACTCTTCATTAAAGTTTCAAACCTTTTGCAATAGGAGTCATTGGTGGAACCAAATATAATGTCATCTACATAAATCTATACAAGTAGAATCTCACCTTTTCTCCTCTTAAAGAATAAGGTAGTATCAGTTGTACTTCTTTCGAAACCATTGGCAAGAAGGAAATTTGAATGTCTTTCATACCAAGCTCTGGGGGCTTGCTTCAAACCATACAGAGCTTTGTCTAAGAAGTAGACATGATTTGGGTACTTGGAGCACTCAAACCCTGGTGGTTGCTGGACGTAGACATCCTCTTGTATTTGTCCATTTAAGAAGGCCGACTTCACATCCATTTGATATACCTTAAAACCTCTGTGGGCTGCGAAGGCAAGGAATATCCTTATTGCCTCGAGCCTTGCCACAGGGGCAAAGGTTTCTTCATAGTCGATTCCCTGTTCTTGACAATAGCCCTTAGCCACCGATCTTGCCTTGTTCCTGATCACCACCTCGTCCTCATCCTTCTTGTTCCTAAAGACCCATTTGGTCTCTATTGCAGTTTTGCCTTTTGGCAGAGGCACTAGGGTCCATACTTTGTTGCGCTCAAACTGTAGAAGTTCCTCTTGCATGGATTCTATCCAGTTTGGGTCTTCTAGGGATTCAAAGACTTTCTTTGGCTCGATGATACTTACAAAGTTTGTAAAGGAACAAAAATTTGCAGTAGCAGAGTGAGTTTTCATTCTGTTAGAAGGGTCACCTATAATTTGGTTCTGAGGGTGACTCTTTGCCTATTTTGTCATTCGGGGATAGTGGTCATTGGAACCTTCTAATTCAACATGTGGAGAGGTTTCCTGCTCTTGATCCTCTTCTATTGCCGAAGATGGATCATTTGTGTTTGTCACTGGTGTTAGTTGATTTCCCTGAGTTGATGTGGAGAGCTCTGTGGTTTCTTGGTTAGAGATCTATGGTTGCTTTGATGATTACTCTTCTGATATTATAGGAAGATGATCATCGTTTTGATTGAGCCGGTCTCTGTGTGCTTCCCCTCGACACGTGGACCTACAAGAGTAGTAGAAGAGGGTGAAGTATCACTAGGACCGGTTAGGGATGTACCTGTTTGGTCCTTAGAGGCTCTACGATCACCTTCAGAGGGTCCATCATCATTGAACATCTCTTAAAACAAATGGTGAAGTTCATTTGTTCTTGATGATTCACCAAAGTCTGTCTCATGAAGTTTGAGTCCTGAGCTAATTTGCTCAGAAGTCACATGAAAAGAGTCATCAAACGAAACATTATTACTTTACAGTATATGTTTTGAATTTAGCATGTAGACTCTGTATGCTTTGGAGGTGGATGAATAGCCAATGAATTTGGCTTCATCTGCTTTTGGATTAAACATTCCAATATTCTCTCTGTCGTTGAGGACAAAACATCTGCAGCCAAATACATGGAAGTACTTGGTGTTAGGATTCCTTTGATTGAGTAGATGGTAGGGGGTCTTGGAGTGCCTCTTCACAATCAATGATCTATTTTGGGTGAAGCACGCCGTGGAAATATCTTCTGCCCAAAAAGAAATCAACAACCCTGAGGCAGTGAGCATGGTTCTTGCGGCCTCCACTAGTGTTCTGTTCTTTCGTTTTGTTGTGGAGTCCTCGCAGCCGAGAAGTTATGTGATATGCCCTCTTCTGTTAAATAGGCTTCAATGGTTGAGTTTTTGAACTCAGTACCATTGTCATTTCGAATCCTCTGTACTCTGCAATCATAAAGAACCTGTATTCTCTTTAAAAGATTGATTAGTACCACAGGGACGTTAGACTTCTTACGGACAAATTCTACCCAAGTGTATCGAGAGAACTCATCTACTAGCACAAGAATGTACTTCTTGCCACCTAGGCCCTGCACAGAGATGGGACCACAGAGGTCAACATGTAGCACCTGCAGAGGCCTTGTGCAAGATATATCTGACTTGCTCTTATGGGCAACTCTATTGAGTTTGCCCATCTCACAAGAAGAACATAGATGATCTCTGTCAAACTTTATACTTGGAAGACCACTTACCAAATTCAATTTTACGAGTTTGTCAAGTGTATGGAAATTTAAATGACAGAACTGTTATGCCAGAGCCAAGCCTCCTCATTCTTACTAGATACCAAACAAAGCTTTTCTTCTTTGTTGGTTGCCTTGAAGTTCATGAGGTATAAATCACCCCTTCTGTTGGCTCGCAGAAGTTCTGTTCCGGTATCCTCTTTCAGCAGAGAGCAGTATTGGCGTTTAAACATCACATCAAATCCATTGTCACATATTTGACTGACACTTAATAAGTTGTGCTTAAGGCCATCCACATAAGCCACTTTGCATACATCGATGTCCTCCTTAGCAATGACTCCATAAACTTTTTTGACCCTTCCTATTATCTCCAAAGGTCACAAAACCTCCTTCGAATTTTTCTTTGTAAGAGGTGAGCAACCCTCTGTCGTCAGTCATGTGTCTCGAGCACCCGGAGTCTAGGTAACAGATTGGCACACGCTGCTTCTTCTATGGACAGATTAAGGAAATTTAGGTACCCATTTCCAAATGGGTCCATTTTTGTTAGGAGTCTTAATGTTGATCCAAACTCTCTCATTGATTTGATAATGACCCGTTTACTTAGTGAAAATTACGTTTAACATCTGTGATTGTCCCAATAGAATCAGTTTCTTATCACATAAACAAATAATCACAATCAAGAGATTAAACAAACCTGTTTTGATTCAACAATACCAAATGATTACAAAGGTTTTTCTCTTGAGAGGATTTTCTCTCTCTAAGCTCTCTCTCTCTAACTTGGTAGCTGATAATTCTCAATTAGGCACACCTTTTCTTACACAACCCTAGCACCCTAATAGGTCACATACCTATTTTAGGAAAAAGACTAAAATACCCAAAATACAAGGAAAATAAACTTTAACTATTTATTACAAAGGACCTAGACTATTTTAATGAAAGTTGACTTTTCCAGCTTTGACTTCAGATTTTAGTCTTCATAATTGATGATCTTGAATCCAATAAATCTGTGATCTAACAATCTGTATGTATAAGTGTTTCACTATCAGCGATTAAATACCGAGTATGTTTAGTATCGCTGATGATATCTCTTGTAACAGTTAGACGTAATCTCTGAAGACAAGTTTCGCGAACAAAGATGTTCATCACTGAGTCGAAGACAAAGCTGCTGAACAACGGACAAGTCTACTCATGATCTGATGCAGATATCAGTGAAACCCAGACAAGTCTACCTACACGTGAAAAAACCTGAAGAAAAGCATCAGCGATTAATGAACTTCCTTCTATCTCTGTGAAGGAAGAGATATTCAACGATTGAAGATCACATAGCTTATACTCCAAGTCTCTTTTGTCTTACCCATGCACACATAGTACAATTGTCAGAAAAGACATACCTCTACGACAAATCGTACAACAACTCTGATGACTACACTGTTCACCATTAAGCCAAAAGCATGTCTCCAAAAGTCAGAGACATGCAACCAACCATCGAAGGACACGTGTAAAGCACCCTACCATGCATTTAATGCATATGGTATAAATAGAAAGATCAAAACTCTATATGAGAGTCGCCTTCTATCTTTCTTATCAAATAGAAACCCTTGCTTTCTATATTCTCTCAATCTCTATTCTCTAATGCTTGTACAACAATCTGTGTGGTTCTTAAGTTTGTTTAGATTAGGTTTTACTTAATCTTATTCTGCAACAAACTGTAAATTGTGATTTGATTTATCAATAAACAATTTATTAAACCATTAAATTTTGTGTTTGTATTCAACCCCTCCTTCTACAAACTTGTTAAGCACCTTCGGGACCAACAAGTCGTATCAGAGCGAATTGTTTAATCTCATAAACAAGATCTTGCTTTATTCTCTTCCTTGCTATTCTCAAAATGGCACTCAATACAAACACTAACTACTATACCTGAATAGGTAGCAAATGGTCCATATGAACCTTTTATGATCATAGCTACAGTTCCTGCCATTGCCACCACTCCTGCCATTCCTGAAAGACATGCTCCTAAGGAAATTAGACAATGGAGTGATGAAGATAAAAAGAAAGTAGGTTTAGATGCTAAGGCAAAGACCATTATTTCTATGGCCTTGCCTGATGAAGCCTTCTATTCCATCATGCATCTGAAAACTGCTAAAGAAATGTGGGACACTATATGTGTTCAATATGAAGGTACCACTGAAATCCAAGAAACCAGAAAGATCAATTTGGTACGACAATATGAAAGTTTTTATCTGTGGTAAGAATGAGTCTCTATCTGATGTTCACCAAAGATTTAACTGTTTAATCATTGATCTGAGGACTGTTGGTAGGACCTATTCTAATTTAGAGGTCCTAACTATATTCTTGGAAAGTCTTCCTGAATGCTGGGACAACTAATCAATGTGTCTAAAGCTAACAAAAGACTTAAATCATCTTTCTCTTAGCACTATATATGGAATATTTCACAACTATGAGCAATCAAATCTCTTAAAGAAGAATCTTGTGAAAGATTCTAAAGACTCCGAGAGCACTCCTGTTGCTTTAGTCTCTTGAGAGATCATTCCATCTCAGCGATCTACTCTCACTATCACTGCGTTAGATTCTGACTCTGAGGAATTATCAGACGCTGATCTATCAGAGTTTGATGAATCCTTAGCACTCTTGACAAACTCCTTCAAAAGATTTTCAAGAAAGAGCAATTTCAAAAGAAATAAGGCTACTGCTATTTGCTTTAACTGTGAAAAAGTTGAGCATTTTTCCAGCGAAAGCCGGTCAAAGAAAGTCTTCAAACCTTCCACATCCAGGAAAACCAGCGATAACAAATACGTCAAGCTGAAAGAAAAATATCAAAAGCTGAAAATCTTCAAGCGAAAAGGTAAGGGTCTTATCGCTGAAGAGCATGATTGGGCTGAATTAGAAGAATCAAGTTCTGATGAAGAAGAAGTTGATAATCTCTGTCTTATGGCTGAGATTAAAGAAGAAGTAGAAGAACCAACAGGAACTTCCATGAGCTACATCTCCTCTCAAGTATCAATCTCTACTAATCCCTCTCTTTCTGAAGCTGAGAGAAGTCGCGCTGTAGATGTGCTGACAATAGACTTGTACAGTGCACTAAATGGCAAAACTTTAGCTGAAAACAAAAAAATTGATTTAACTGAACAACTAGAGAAATGTCATGAAAGGATCAAAGAACTAACTCTTTTAGAGGAAAGTTTAAAAGATCAAGTCATAGTCAATGAAATTATTAGCATTGAACGCGAACAAGCCATCGCTGCTTTAAAAGCGGAAAAGGCAACTGTTGAGGGATGGTGTAAATCGTCAACCAAGATCACTGAAATCATCGGAGCTCAAATCCCTGATCATGACAAAACCGGTCTCGGTTATCATCATGAAAAGGATGACATTAGCAGAGACTGTTCCATGCTTAAGTTTGGAATGTTTGTCTCTTCTATCCCTGACACTTTTTCTACTCAGTGTTCTTCATCTTCCAATCCTATCCCTGAGGACTTATCAAAGAGCTTCAAGCTCGTTGATATAAGAAATCCATTTCTCATCATCCTCATTAGGCTACTAAGATAGCAAAGCCAAAGGTCCATTCCAAACCTTCAGTAAATCACTCCTTCAGCTCTGGATCAAAACTCACTGACATTACTCAAAGATCCACTCCAAAGCTGAAAATTGATACCAAGCATAAGAAATCAGAAGAACTGAAAGTTCCTCCAAGATCTAATGCTAAAGGCATTCTTGGAGTAGGCCCTGCTCATCTTAAGTTTTCTAACTCAACTGCTACTGGTCTTAAAGATACTTTTGTCTATAGAAAGTGCTACCACTGTGGACTTACTGACCATATTGCCAGTAAATGTCCTACTGCCACAAAAGCTGATAAGAAAGCTAAAGTGAAGATGAATACCTTCAAGGTTGAGAAGGTCACCAAAGCTGAGAAATCTGCTAAGGTGAAGAATGTCACTAAGGTTAAAAAATTAACCAAGGTGAAAGTCACCACTGACGCTGAATCTTTAGATGCCGTGAAGATTGTTGAACCTTCCATCTCCACTAACCCTACTGGACCCATTGAAAAGTGGGTACCAATCAAAACTTAGGTGGCGTTTGTTTTTTAAGAGGTGCTGAAGTCTTTATTTGACTTTTGATTTTTAAGAGGTGGTGCTGAAGTTTGAAATCTGAATCAATAAGATTGTTTGTTTTTGTAAACTGAAAAATGTCTGAATATGTATAATTGTATATTTTGTCCCTAAAAAATTCGACTTAAATACGTCAATTGAAGTGAGCATCGATGATCTAAGGACGGAACGAAAAAAAAGAAACAAAAGAAGATGTCGTCAGATTTGTGAGACTGTGGAGTTTTAATCATATCTCACACACCGAAGTCCCAATTTAAATGATTCAAGATGTTCTGGAAATCCAACACATAGATCGGCAATCTTCGTGTTTTGCATTTTTGAAAATTCGGGGTGGAGCTGGGCTAAAACTGAAGTTGAAACCGAAAGAATGATGCTGAACAGAAATAAGAGGTAATTAAGTGGCTAGGTTATCACTTAATTTATTAGAGGACATCCAGGGTTAAGAGCTTCTGAAAAGAGGAAAAAAGCAAATGGTCTGAATTGTCTTATGTCTGACCGAATCAGACATAAGTGGCAAATAAGAGCTTTTTTTGAAAAAACAAACACCACCTTAATCTTTCTTATGTTTGCAGAGATCAAAGGTGTTAGAGCATAAATATGTTGGATACAAGATGAAGAAGACTGAAGGTCAAAGTTCAAGAAAGTCAAAGTTGAAGAAAGTCAACTTTCATCAAAGTCAAAGTCTTTTGTAATAAAAGTCAACACTTTTGTATTGTATTTTAGTTTCCTTGTTTTAGTTGTAGGTATAAATAGTTTCCTTTCCTTTGGTAATTAGTAGAGAACTTAATTGAATCATTATTCAGTTGTCTAGTTGAGAGAAAATACGTTAGAGAGAGATTGTAGAGAGAGAAAGTGTAATCTTGGAATTGAATTGAAATCAAACAGGTAATTTGGTTGTTTATCTTGTTTGTTTGATTAATCTTGATTAGAAACTAGAATATGGGAATATCAATTGGTATCAGAGCAGATCCAAATCGAAAATCAAGAAAAACAAAATGTTCGACACTGTGTTCTTCATGTTCAGATCTGTTTTTCAGTATTAGTGTATTTTTCGAGTTGTTTTTGATAAGATTTTGTTAGAATAGTGTAATCGATCGAGTTTGTATAGAAAGATTTGTCTATTGCACTGTAATCAATTCGAATTTTCGAATTTTTGTGGTTTTTCTGTTCACGAGTTCTTGACACTGTATGTGTATCAAATTTGTATCGTTTGCGTATTTGATCGAATTTTTTGTGTTAGTTTTGTGTTCGAATTAGTTAGACGAGTGAATTGTCGAAGTATAGTGTTGAAATTCTAGGTCTAAATGAGTTTTTGGTGCGATTTTGTTCGATTTTAGAGGTTTGCGGGTCATTCATCAAGTTTGCGGGTTATTCATCAAGTTTGCGTTTCATTCAACAAAGTTTGCGCATGATTCATTTAAAAAGTTCAGAAATGAGAAGTTAAGGTTTGCGTTTCTTTTGAGAAACGAGAAGTTAAAGTTTGCGTTCCCTGTGTAAAACGCAAAGTTCAGGATTGCGTTCCCTGTGAGAAGCGCAAAGTTCAAGTTTGCGTTCCCTATGTAAAACGCAAAGTTCAGGTTTGCGTTCCCTGTGAGAAGCGCAAAGTGCTAAGTCTGCGAAGGGGGACATATTTCTTGTTGTGATCAAAATTTCTGATTTTATATTTCAAGTTTTCTGTATTTTCTTGATTGTTTCATTTGGAATAACGATCAATTTCTAGTTTCTTATTGCATATATTTCTCAAACAGGTTTAAACAAGATGACTTCCAAAGATGCTCTTTCCATTGGCACTGATGTCAAGCCTCCTGTTCTGTTCAAAGGAGAGTACGAACAGTGGAAAGACAGATTCCTTGATTTTATAGACAGACATGCAAATGGAGAGAATATTATGATGTCAATCACAGAAGGTCCTATGGTACCAATCACGGTTCAGATACCTGATGATGAATCGTCTGATAGTGAAGATGGTACTGAGGAAAGAGATCAAAAGATGAAAACAGTGGCATTGGATATCTCTCAGTATTCTGAAGAACAGAAAAGCCGATACAAAGCAGATAAACAAGCAAGATCTTTACTTCTTCAAAGTATCCCGAATGACATCTACATCAAAATAGACAACTATAAGGGAAATGCTAAGAAGATGTGGGATCAGTTGCAGAAAATGATGATGGGATCCAAAGTTGGCAATCAAATGAAAGTGGCTAACTGCATAAATAGCTACGAGGAATTCAAAGCAAAAGAAAATGAGAGCCTAGAGGAAACCTATGAGAGGTTTGTGCTTCTTCTAAACGAACTCTCAAAGAACAAAGTGAAGAAGAAGCAAATTGAAAACAATGTCAAGTTTTTAAGCATTCTACAACCTGAATGGAAGAAGCATACACGTAGGATGAAGCAGATGAAAGATCTGAATGACATACCATTACATGAGGTGTATGAGACTTTGAGGCAGAATGAAGAAGAAGTAGAAGAGAAAAGAGTTGAGAAAAAGAAGGCTGAAAAGGTTCCTGATCCTATTGCTTTGGTAGCCGGAGAGAAAAAGAAAGATAAGAAAGAGAAGAAGAAAAAGAAGAAAGTGCTTACAAGTTCTGAGTCTGAATCTGAATCAGATGGTGATGATGGAGAAAGCCTCAAACAGGATATGTTGCTATTGACCCGTGCATTCCAGAAAAAGTTTTATAAGAAGCCGGGATCTAACTCACAGAGGTACTCTTCATCAAGTTCCAAGAATCATGAGCACCGAGAAAAGGTGGAAGGAAGGAGATATGAAGAGAACATATATGTTGAGAAGAAACCTGATGACAGGAAGAAGTATGTGAATGACCACACTGTTGTAGAAAAGCCAGCAAGTGATTCAGTCAAATGCTACAACTGTGGCAAGATTGGTCATTTTGCAAAAGATTGTAGAAAGCCAAAAGTTCGCAATTCTCAGTATTATCAGAACAAGCTGTTATTAGCCAAACAACAAGAAGCAGACATCGCTTTAATGGCTGAAGACGAATTTTGGCTGGATCATTCAGAAGGTGAAGAGGAAGAGAAGGAAGAAACTGCTCATCTCTGTCTCATGGGAAAAGAAGTGAAGTATGATGACGAGACAGCTGATGAGGTATTAAACTTAACTGAAAAAGATTTTATAACCAAAATGGAAGCTATGATGGTTGAGCTTAATGATCTTCAAGTAAAACTGAAGAAAGAAAAAGACAGAGTTGCTAGAAGAAACAACAAGATCTTTGAGCTTAATAAGTCTGTTATTGGGAACAAAGATCTCATTGATTCTTTACGCAAGTCTGCTTCTGATTCTAAACTTCAAGTAGATTGTTTTGAAAAGAATATTTCTGATTCTGAAGTTAAAATTTCTAAGTATGAGTTTGAGAAGAAAGAATTTGCACTAACTGTTCATAAACTGCACCATTTTTCTTAATGCACCTGATGAAGAGGCTGATGTTAAGGAAAAATGGGGACTTGGTTTTAAAAACCCCCATTACTTAAAGAAAGCCATCAGAAAACAACCAGCATTATATAATTTTGATTTTCTTGCATGTGCTGGTAAACATACTCATTTAAAACCCAAATTTGTTACCAAATTACCGGAAGAAGTTGAGGCCAAAGAAACTGAAAATAGAAAGAATGTAAAGAAAATGCAACTACCATTTAACTATGCAAAGTTAAATGATAGTTATCTTTCAGAAACACCAAAAGTTCTTTCAAACGATTATTTTGCTAGTTATTCTGTTTCTGAGATGAAGGCAAAACCTGCAATTGCAAAGGTTTATGTTCCTCCACTCATTCTTGAAAGCAAAATAATTGAGCTTGAAAATGTTTTATCTGATGAAAAACTTTTGGTAGATATTAAACAAAGTGTGTTTTCTACAGTTTTAAAGAACACTGTTTTACATTTTAAATCTACAAAGTGTTCTACAGTTTCAAAGGCACCTCAAACTTCAACTGATAACTTTGATGACTTATTTGAGTCTGAAAATGATTTTTTAAAATCTGATGGTGGGTGCATAGACGAAATTGATATGTTTGACTTCAATGCTCCTCTTCCTGATCATTCTATTTGTATTACAAATGAAAAGGTGTTACCAAGTGTTCTTAAAACTGTTAAATCATTAACTAAGGTTGATGAATCAGTTTCTGTAACTGTTGATTATTATTTTCAAGGTAAGAAACATAAGAAACAGCGATTACAGAAACAGAAACACACTGGTACACAAAAGAAAAGTCAGTCTCAGAAATCTGCTTTTCCTAATAAATCTACATCTTGTGTTTCAGATATAAGCAAGAAAAGGTCGAAAGCTCGAACTGAATGGCGACCAAAAAGAAAGGATGATGAGATAGCTGGATCAGTTTTTGATAATTCTTGTACTAGATCAGTTAGTAGTGATAATGATGTAATTGATCAACTTGCTTCACATAAACAAAACCTTGTAACTTCTTACAAGCGATATTCAATAAAGCAATTGATTCAATTATCTCCTATTTCTACTACATCTTATCATTATCGGGGAAATGATTTTGCTTACTCTCATAATTCTTCTGATTGGTTCGGATCTTATCATGTATATTCTTCAAGATCAAATATTTTTAAAGGTTTTCAAAAGAACAGAGGGTCCATTTTCAAATGGATACCAAAATCTTGTGCTAATCTGTTAGGACCCGTTTTTAAATGGGTACCTAAATCTATTGTCTCCTGATTTCTCTTGCAGACCCGGCATATGTGGTACTTGGACAGTGGATGTTCCAAGCATATGACTGGGCAAAAAGCTTTATTGTCTAACTATACAGAGAAATTCAGTGGAAATGTCAGATTTGGAAACGATCAGCTTTCACTTATCTTAGGATATGGTGACATTGTTCAAGACAACTTAACGATCAGTAAAGTGAGTTATGTCGAAGGCTTGGGGCACAACTTATTCAACATTGGTCAATTCTGTGATAAAGGGTTAGAGGTCAACTTCAAAGCTAAGAGATGTTCGGTTTGTACGGAAGATGGCAATGAACTCTTAGTCGGAAATCGAAAGACGAACCTCTATACCATCAATCTTTCAAAGGTACAGAATGACAATCAAGTTTGCTTGATGACAAAGGCTTCATTGCAGCAAAGTTGGCTCTGGCACAGACGTTTATCTCACTTGAACTTTCGTTATATCAATAAGTTGGTTAGTGGGAAATTGGTAAAAGGACTTCCTGAGTTGAAATATGAGAAAGAACACTTATGTGTTGCATGTGAGAAGGGTAAGATGAAGAGAGCTCCGCATAAACCGAAGCCTGAACCAAGAACTAGTTCTCCGTTAGAATTATTACATATGGATTTGTGTGGTCCAATGAGAACTCAGAGTTTGGGTGGAAAGAAATACGTGTTGGTTATTGTGGACGATTACTCAAGATACACGTGGGTCAAATTTCTTCGATCAAAAGATGAGACGCCCGAAGTTCTCATTACTTTCTTAAAGACGACCCAGGTGAAAATGCAGCGGCAAGTCAAGTTTCTTCGAACGGACAACGACACAGAGTTCAAAAACAAGATAGTTGAAGAATATCTCGAATTGGTCGGGATATCACATCAGTACTCTGCTGCTCGAACGCCTGAACAAAATGGAGTAGTCGAAAGGCGAAATCGGATGCTAGTCGAGGCCGCTCGGACTATGCTTAGCCAATCCGATCTACCTCTATTCTTGTGGGCAGAAGCTATGTCGACTGCATGCCATACTCAAAATCGATCCATGATACACCGCCGTTTTCAAAAGACTCCATATGAGCTGATCAACAACAGAACACCAACAATCAAGTACTTTCACATATTTGGGTGTAAATGTTTTGTGCTTAACGACAGAGAGAGTCTGAATAAATTTAGTGCTAAGGCGGACGAGGGTATCTTCATTGGTTATTCTTCAACATCGGCAGCATATCATGTTTATCTAAAGAAGTCAAAGACAGTTGTCGAAAGCGTTAATGTAACATTCGATGAAGATATGGCTTCTGAACAACTCAGTTCAGAACCCGTGATCACTGGAGTATTAGCTTCTGGGCAGATCAGTCCAGAACCTGCTTCTATAGCCAATAATTCGAATAATGCTTCTACATCTATTTCACATTTATCTGATTTAGATTTGTTATTTGAATTCTTTTATGATGAGTTTCTAGGATCTAATATACCTAAATCTGCTATGACTGACAGTTCTGAAGACACAATTTGCAATCATCCAGTCACTTCAGATGTCATAACTGAACAAGAATTCCCCGTTCAGTCAGAAACTCACATTCCTACAATTACTCCTACAGTTGAAGATGTACAAGTAACTGCTGAGCCAGAAGTAACTGTTTCAGTTGGATGTGATATCATGTCTACTCAACAGCCAGAGTCTGTTGTTCCAACTGATGCTTCTGCACCTGAAACTTCAAATGCAAACCCCCCTCCTGTTATTCAAACTGAAGATTCTGATAGTGGATTTCTAGATGATGATCATGTTCAATCAGTATCTACTCCACTCCCTCATGAGCATCGCTGGACCAAAGAGCATCCTTTACATCAAGTAATTGGAGATCTCAACAAGCCTATACAAACTAGGTCAGCGACTCTTAATCAATGTATGCATGACTCATTTCTCAGTAAGATTGAACCAACGCGAGTATCAGAGGCTCTTGCTGATTCGGACTGGGTATCTGCCATGCAAGAAGAGATCAATCAGTTTTAAGCCCTAAAGGTTTGGAGATTAGTTCCAAAACCAGAAGGTAAAACCGTGATAGGAACTAAATGGGTATTCAAGAATAAAAAGGATGAAGATGGTATCGTCATAAGGAACAAAGCTAGACTTGTTGCCAAAGGTTACCGGAAAAAGGAAGGCATAGACTATGATTAGACGTATGCTCCAGTAGCACGTATAGAAGCAATCCGCATGTTTCTAGCCTACGCAACTCATAAGAATTTCACAGTCTTTCAGATGGATATGAAAACAGCCTTTCTGAATGGCATTCTTAAAGAGGAAGTGTACGTGTCTCAACCAGAAGGGTTCGTCAATCCAGAGAAGCCAGATCATGTTTATATCTTGGACAAAGCCCTCTATGGTTTAAAACAAGCCCCTCGAGCATGGTATGATGTTTTATCTAAATTCTTGGTCAAGTCCGGTTTTTCTAAAGGTAAGGTTGATACAACTTTATTCATCAAAAAGGAAAAAGCTGATATTATCCTTATTCAAATATATGTTGATGATATAATATTTGGTTCTACTAATCCAAAATTTTGCAAAAACTTTTCTAATCTCATGGTGTCATGTTTTCAAATGAGTATGATGGGAGAGATGAATTTCTTTCTCGGATTACAAGTTAAACAGTTTTCTACGGGGATTTTCATTAACCAATCTAAGTACATTTTGGATATTCTTCGGAAGTACAAAATGGAAAATTGCAAACCAATTGGAATCCCGATGGCACCAGGTACTAAAATTAGCACTGATCCTTCGGGTAAAAGTGTTGATGTTAGAACTTATAGAGGTATGATAGGATCGTTAATGTATCTTACATCTAGTAGACCATATATTATGTTTTCAACATGTTTATGTTCTAGATATCAGGCTGCTCCTAAAGAATCCCATTTGGCTGCTGTCAAAAGGATTTTTAGATATTTGAAGGGGACTGCAGATCTTGGTCTGTGGTATCCTAAGGATACTGGGTTTCAACTGACTGCCTATTCAGATGCAGATCATGCAGGTTGCATGTTGGACAGAAAGATTACTTCTGGTCATGTTCAATTTCTTGGAGACAAGCTTGTTAGCTGGGCATCAAAGAAACAATTATGCGTTTCCACATCGACTGCTGAAGCAGAGTACGTAGCTGCTCTCAAGTCCTGTGGATGCGAACATAGCTATGAGACTATGGTTTCAAGTTCGATAAAATTCCAATATATTGTGACTCGAAGAGTGCAATTGCCATATCTGCTAATCCTGTCCAACATACGAAAACCAAACACATTGATGTTAGGTATCATTTTATAAAAGATAATGTAGAAAAAGGAACAATTGAACTTTATTTTGTAAAAACAGATTATCAACTTGCAGATTTATTTACCAAACCCTTAGATGAAAAGAGATTTAATTTTCTTGTCTCTAAGCTTGGTATGTTAAATCTTAAGACGTAATCGGTTGTTACCTAATAAAGTTACGTATTGTTATTTTTCATCATTTTTCTTTATCATTATGTTTGAAGGATATCTGCACTTTAAATGTTTGCTCATGATCTCAGGGGGAGTAAGAGAATATTTTAGATGATCTACATTGTCAAAAGGAGTAAGATTATGATTTCTGATTATTTCAAATCAGAACTCGTTCTTTAATCGTTTTACTGTTTTATGTTCTTTTATTTTTCGAATAAATTTTGTGAATAAATTTTTGACTAGACTTTGAGACTTAAACAGGATGAGAGAGGATGACACGATCATATCATTTTTTACTACAACTGACTTTATGAGAATTAAGATTGAGCGGAAAAGGTAAATTTCTTATCTTAATCTCAAATGTATTTGAAAGAAGGACAACTTTCAGATATAGAAAACATGTTCTTAAATGTTCAAACCACTTCCCGATTCTTAAACAAATTTTATAATTTGGAAGTGTGATTTTAAATGTTTTAATCTTATTTTTTTTTGCTTAATTGATAAACAAACCGTGTGTTTCCAAAGATAAATACTTGCGTATTGTCTTTTCTATATACTTTCAAGTATTCACACACACCGGTTTGACTTTGTTCAAAATGATCTTACCATGTCTCATATTGTAACCAATTGTTTTTCGATGGTAAGACACCCCGCTTGTACTTCAAAGAATTTTGAGCGTTATTTCATTTCGAAGTGTTCATTTCAAGAATGTCTATATTTTTTGTTTCGTATAGACACATATCCATTATTCTTGACCATAAGCTTTGATTGTTATATCATTCATTTCTGATCATTTTAATACAATGTCAGATTTTCAAACAAGTCTTTTGCATTTATATTCATTCATTCAATATACTTGTTTGAAAATACTTCCATGTTTTAAAATGCTCATATCTTCATGATTATATTCTGAGCATACATTCATTTGACATTCGTATATGAGCTTTAACTGATAAAGTTAAATCATCTGAGCAACATTATGCTTTTATAGGAAATATGGGTTCTTTGTGCTAGGAATTAACTGAACTTCTATGGAATCACGTTAACCAGTGATTTCTACCCAAGAAGTTAATCCATAGAGATTGAGTGTGAGGATTCAAAAAGAAATGAGTGTGGGTTGTGCGATGAGGTAAAATGGAAAAGAGAGTTTGGTTAGTAGTGCGCTTAATGATTAAAAGAAAGAGGGTGAGAGATCAGAGTAAAAGAATATCAAACTCTGCACCAACTACTTTCTGAGCCGGGCAGCCACATTACTAGTGTTTCACAACTCTTTGGTGAACGTTATTGAAACAGGCAACTAGCCCATGCCAACTCTTGACTTAAACCCCACCAGGTACTCATTTTCTTCTTAAAAAGAAAATGTTTCATATTTTCAAGGGGACACAACATATAATGTATCTGGTTTTCATTTGGAAAATCTGGATATTGAAAAAGAAGGAAGTATGCCCCACCTTCGCACTTCAATCATGCACATTGAGTCTGTGTTTATCTACTGTTGTCTCAGTGGTTTACACAACTTTGAGCCTTATTGAAAAGCAATCATCGTTCTTAATTCTTTCTACACTTGCATGAACACACAAAGAATTCGTTTCTTTGCCATAACATTCATAGAAATTGCCTTTGTGGTGTTTCGATGATTGGATGGAAGCCCTGGGGGAGTGAACATCAAAAAGCTCCTTTATATTGTGTATTCGTTACACACAGTGACTTCGTGTTACTGACAGGCATTTTAACTGATTAATTTGTTGATTCAGGAGTTACATGTTCTTATTTTGTCTAGATTTGAAAAGATCTGGATGATTACTTGGTTATGGATCACAGAATCAGAGGCTCTTGGACAGATCAGAATGGTCAAAGACATTTCTTGGAAGAAAAGTTTTGATGATATAGATGCTCAAATCATCAAAAAGGGGGAGATGATATCAAGAAATGTTAAAGTTTTTGTAGTTTGGGGGAGATGGTATCAAGAAATGATAAAGTTTTGAGAGATAAATTTTAAAGAAATGTCCATGTCAGAAGATTCAAAGTAAAAATTTCAAGAAGATCAAAGAATTTCTGAAGATGTATGGATTTCACTGAAATTTTCTTTGGAGATTATTTGCTGAAGCAAATCCGAGCTGATTCTGAAGATAATTTCTTTCCAAAATCTGAAAGTGTGTTGTGAATGTTTTGGGGAGATTGTTAATCGTTTGAAGACAGTTTTGGAAAGAATACCGTCAAAGAAAAAGGGGAGATTGTACTAACAGAGCTTAAAGTGAAGACTGATTTGCTAGATCTTTCAACAGTGATCTTGAATCCAAAGGGGGAGATTGTTAGAGCATAAGTATGTTGGATACAAGATCAAGAAGACTGAAGGTCAAAGTTCAATAAAGTCAAAGATGAAGAAAGTCAACTTTCATCAAAGTCAAAGTCTTTTGTAATAAAAGTCAACATTTTTGTATTGTATTTTAGTTTCCTTGTTTTAGTTGTAGGTATAAATAGTTTCCTTTCCTTTGGTAATTAGTAGATAACTTAATTGAATCATTATTCAGTTGTCTAGTTGAGAGAAAATACGTTAGAGAGAGATTGTAGAGAGAGAAAGTGTAATCTTGGAATTGAATTGAAATCAAACAGGTAATTTGATTGTTAATCTTGTTTGTTTGATTAATCTTGATTAGAAACTAGAATATGGGAATATCAAAAGGGTATCTAGTATTTAAATAGTGGATGCTCTCGACACATGACTGAACAAAAATACCTGCTTACTGAATACAAGGAAGAGAAAGGTCCCTCAGTGACCTTTGGTGGAAATGGGAAAGGTTATACCATAGGGTTTGGCATACTCAACAATGGGATGACTACCTTCCAAAGAGTCGCTTACGTAGATGGACTGAAGCACAATCTTCTTAGCATCAGTCAGCTATGTGACAAAGACTATGTTATCCCAGATAACAATGTAAAACAAGATGACAAATGTAATTCAATCAATTTCCGTTCTCATTTAATCCACAATGTGATTACATAATTCTCTCTCAAACTTTCTCTATCTACAGTATAAACTCGTATGACACACTGATTAATCTACTCTAAATATTACAACACGCACACAACTCATACCCCTATTTATACACACACAGAAACTCTCAGAACATTAAACACACACACTACAAAACTCTCACACAACTATACTAAAATACAAGACTTTGACTTTTGACTTTATTACAATGACTTTGACATTGCTTGAGAGTTGACTTTGTACTTTAGCAAACATGATCTTGTATCCAACAAATATGCTCTAACAATCTTCTGTTTGGATTCAAGATCATCTCTAAAAGATTTTGCAATTCAATCTCCCCCTTTCGTTGCATTGAAGAACTTTAAGAATTTATCTCCCTTTTTAAGCTCAAAACAATCTCCCCATTCTTTGACAAAGATGTCTTAAAAAATAATAACAATCTCCCCCAAGGTTGTAAAAACCTTTTTTAGCCATTGGAAAGAAATTATCTTCAGGTTTAGCTCAGTCTGCTTTAGCAAATGGTCTTCAAAGAAAACTTCTGTAAAATCCTGCTTGCTGTCAGAATTCTTTGACTTATCTCTTTCGGCTTTGAACAATCTATAAAAAATCTGAATCAAACGTTTGCAATTAATTCTCTTCAAACTTTCTTTAATCAACATTCTTTCACAATCAATTCTTGGCCATTTCTTCCATCTGTAACGTTTCTTGAATGCTTCTCCCCCTTTTTGATGAATGAAGCATGAAATCATCAAAACTCTTTACAAAAAATGTCTCTAAAATCTGTTATGACCATCGATCTTTTATACTGAGCCACTGAACATTTATCGATCCAAAGAAGATATTCATCCGAATCTTTTCAAATTCAGAAAAATTAAGAGTGTAACACCTGAATCAACACCTGAATCATTTAGAAGTGTCTGTCAGTAACACGAAGTCACTGTGTATAACAAATACACATTGGAAAGGATCTTTTGTGATGTTCACTCTCCCACGTCTTCCATTCAATCATCGAAAAACCACAAAGAAATTTCTATGAACGTTATGACAAGAAAACATATTCCTTGTGTGCTCGTGCAAGTGTTTGAAAAAATTAAGCATAGATGATTGCTTTTTATAGGCTCAAAATTGTGTAAACCATTTAGACAACAACAGTTAAACACAAACTCGATTGTTCATGATCGAAGTGCAAAGGTGGGGAAAACTTTCTTCTTTTTCAATATCCAGATTTTCCAAATGAAAACCAGATAGATTATGTGCTGTGTCCCCTTGAAAATATGAAACATTTTCTTGTTGAGAAGAAAATGAGTAGCTGGTGGGGTTTTTATCAAGAGTTGGCAAGGGCTAGTTTCCTGATTCAATGATGTTTACCAAAGAATTGTGAAACAATCAGAAATGTGGCTGCCCGACTCAAAAAAAGTTGGTGCAGAGTTTGATATTCTTTTACTCTGTTCTCACACCCTCTTTCTTTTTAAACATTGAGCTCACATCTAACCAAACTCTCTTTTTCATTTTACCTCAACACTCAACCCACACTCAGTATTTTGACTCCTCACTCTTCGATCACTCAAGGATTAACTTCTTGGGTAGGAAACACTGGTTAACGTGAATCCATATAAGTTTCAGTTAAGCTCACACAATGAACCCATGTTGTCCTATAATAACATGTTGTTCATAATTGTTTAACTTTGCAGTTAAAGAACAAAATACAAGTCAGATGTGTGTATGCTCACGGATATAATCATGAAGATTTGAGCATTTTTAAACATTGAAGATATTTCAAACAAGTATATTGAATGAATGAAATGAATATAAGAAACTTGTTTGAAAATCTAACATAGTATGAAAAAGATCAGAATTGAAATGATATATCAATTTAGGCTTAGGTCAGCAAAAATTGGATATTGTCTATACGAAACAAGATATAGACACTCTTGAAAGAACGTTTCAAAATGTGTTAATGCATTGTTTAGATCAAGTTGATTTGACTTTTGTATTTGTTTGACTTTGACTTTGTAAAGTCTTTGAGAGAACTTGTCTTGAGAGATTTTTTGCTTTGAGAGAAGTAGCTAGTATAAATAGTCTAGCTTTGTAAGAGAAGCATGTAACCCTGAGAGATGTGCACATACTGTTTTGTAAACATATGACTAATGAAATACATATGACTATTTCTCTCTCTATATTCTCTCTCTAGAATCTTTGATTGAATTGCTTAGAATTGATTAATCATGGCTTAAATTGGACTCAACAATTGGTATCAGAGCCACCCCAATCGAAATCAGACTGTTTGGATTACAACTTTTGGATCGATTTATGGATTTCTTGGATTGCGCAGACGCATTTCTCGATTTTTCAATTTTGATCAAATTCGTTCTAATCTGTTGTGTTTTGATCATAGAAATGGATTAGTGGTGTTCGCTTTGTATTAGTGATCATTTTGTATTAAGAAAGCTTCATGATTTAATCACTCAATTGTTTTGAATTTTGGTTTTCGTAAATTTTTTTAAAAACGAACAGACTCATTGTAAATTCGAATTTGCACTGTAATTTTCTATTTTTGATCATTGTTACTTGTTAAGAAAGTGTTCAAATTCACATTTCGAGCATGTTGGATCTGTTTGTGAAGTAATTTGTAGGATATTCGAATTTTTGGATCGATTTTGAACTACAAGTCAAGAACGGGCTAGATCTGACAAACATGCTAAGGAAGAACACGCAAGATGAAGATTTTCATGTTTTCTGTGAGTTCTAGCTAGTTCGCGCATCATTCATTCTGTGAGAAGTAGGTTCGCGTAAAGTGTTTCTGGTCGTGTTATGCGAGTTCTTGAAGATGTGCGAGTTTTGTTTTAGCGAGTTTGAAGTTTTTCTGAATTTTTCTAAGTGTGGTTCACGTTAAAGCCTTCTGCAAGTTTCTGACCTTGCGAGTTTACATTTAGCGAGTTCCTATTCTGTGAATTTTTTCTAAGTATGGAACACGCAAAGAGTCTTGCGAGAAGTATCTAATTTGCGAGTTTACATTCGTCTACAAGAAGTTCAAGTGTTCGAAAATATTCCAAGTCTGAAATACGCACAAAGTTTCTTGCGAGAAGTAACTTCACGCAAGTCGTTACTTGCGAGTTTCTCAATACGCGCACGAAGAGTTCTGCGAGTTTCTCGTTCGCGCATAAAGCTTCTAGCGCGAAGTTTTGTGAATAGTGACTTGCGAGTTCCAGGGTTGTGCGAGTTCTAGACTTGTTGTCTTCAGATATCGTTTTCAAGTGGTATTCTGAGTTTGACTTTTCAAGTCAACTGTTTCTGATTCGTTAGGGAGATCTTGTATCAAGCCTATTATCCGTATTCTTTCTCAATCTGTTCAAGATGTCAAATGTTTTAGCTGGCAGAGATGTTGCTATTATGTACATGCCAGAGATACCGACAATTGAAGCTGAAAGGGATAAGCTGAAGATTTAGAATGCAACCCTTTTTAATCAGATTCAAGAGTTTAAAAATAAATTGTTAAAATCTGATATAACTCCTGATTGTACAAAATGTGCTAATAATTCAAAATCTAATTTTGCAGGTATTCTCAATACAAAAGAGAAAGAAATCAAGTTGAGAGAAAGAGAGATACATCTTCTTCAAACTAAATTAAAGACAACTGAGAAGAATTCTTCAGAAAATAAAGTTGAATAAGTTGGTCTACTAAAAAAGATGAAAGAGTTTGAAGAAAAGATTTCTGCTTTGGAAGCGAAGAATGCTGAATTACTGAAAAGTCTTCCAGCAGATAAAGAGAAAGCTGAAGAGAAAGCCAATCTGGAGAAAATTTACAACGAAAAATTGTCTGATTTTTCCAAGAAAGCTCTCCAAAAAAAAAAGATTTAGAGCTGAGATGTATCAAACTCTCTAAGCAAGTGTCTGATTTTGAAAAGATATTAATTACTGAAAGAGACACGTTTGCTAAAGAGAGGAAAGTTCTTGATGAGAAAGTCACTGAATTTCCCAAACAGATCTCTATTTTACAAGACTTGCTTGAAAAGGAAAAGAAAATGTTTCAAGAAAAGAAGAAGTCTTTTGAGATTGAAAAGAAGAAATCTGAAAAGAGAAATGTTGGGATCTTCAATGAAATATTTGCTAAAAACAAGAACCTGGAAAAGGATTTTGAGCTTGAACGTCAAAATTTTGAAAATGAAATTTCTAAGCTCTCTAACAGATTAATTGCTCTATCAACTGATATGTCAAAAGAACAGAAGGCCAGATCTGACTTACAGATGAAATTTGACACAATTCTTGAAGAAAAGAATCTTTTATCTAAAAAGATAAAAGATCTAGAAGTTGCAAACGTTGAGTTGTCTGAAAAAATTTCTGAAGATGTGATTGATCAATCACCTCTTGATAAGAAAACTGAATCAATTTGTTCTTTTAAAACTGCTTCCAGTTTTATATCTGAAAAAGTTTCAAGCAAGAACAGTGTCAAAACTAAAACTGTTAATACAAGTCAGATTCGTTCTACCAATCTGTTTTACAATCATACTATTGATGGAACAGTTAAATCCAACAATAAAATTCTTGGAAAGCAATCAAGGACAGATCAGATGGTTTGGGTTGTTAAAGGTTCTTCAGATGGTAAAGCTGTTCAGAAATCATTCCCATCCACATTTAATGCTAAACAGAACAGAGCTCGAAAAGGTAAATCTTTTGCTACACCTGATATGTATTATTCTACTAATCATATTATCAGGTTAGCTGAAAAGAGGATATGTTGTTCTTACTGTGGCGAGAATGATTTCGTGAATAAAGAGTTTGCTCACAACTGGTATGGTACTTATCGAATAACTTCTCAGAATAGTGTAGTTAATAGACGTAAACCTATTGAGAAGTGGATTCGTAAATCTGACAAACCAGGACCCAAGTATATATGGGTACCAAAACCTGTGAAATCTGTTTTACAGGATGCACAGGTTTAGGGGGAGCAGGTAATTTGGCTTCTGATTATATCAGATCAGAACCCAGACTTCAATGTCTTGAATTTGACTTCTGATCAAGTTAGACCAGGACTCGTACTTCAGTATGCTGAGCATATTGAATACATTAAGGGTGAGAAAACAGACATGCACACTTCAAGGGGGAGCATAAATGTATAAGTCTGTAAGTGGGTGTGTGCGTCTGTGTTTAAAAAAGGATTCTTGAAATCAGAAATTATTTTTCAGAGAAAAAGTTAAATTTTTGGGCTTAAAAGTGTTTTGAGTAAACTTGCTATTTTTGGAAAGTGGAACAAAATATTTTTGTAAAGTTTTCATTTTTGGAAATTTCTCAAAAAAAATTCCAAGTATAAAACTCGCATGGTGTTGTGCGAGTTTGTACTACGCGCACACCATTGCTTGTGCAAAGTGTAAAACGCGTAGACTATGTCCTGCAAGTTTACACTTCGCGCATAGCAAAGGCTGGGCGAAGTACAAAACGTGCACCCTATGCTTTGCGAGTTTCCACTTCCCGCACATCAAAGTGTGTGAGTTCTTACTGTTCACACTACTTCACGCACGTAATGTCATGCGAGTTTCATCTTCGCGCACGTTACAACTTGCGAGTTTTACACTTCGCGCACATCGTTTATGCGCGAAGTGCACACACATTCTTTGTGCGACAAGTACTGTTTATTTGTTCTGCGTGAAGTGGGTCATCGAATCAAATCGTGCCACGTGTCTTTTAACTCTCTGAGTATATATTGCGTGTTTTCCCTTTGTATGACTCACTTCTCTCAGATACATATTTGCGAGTTCTCATACTCAGAGTATTTTCTCTCAAACTTTTTTGTGCGACTATTGATTTCAGACTCTCAAATCGAAGATTCAGTGTAGGTGTTTGGTTTATAATTGTTTGTTTCATGTTTTTAATTTGTTGTGCATCGTTTCTTGTTCATTTCTTTGTACAATTTTAAGTTTTTCTAGGGTTTTCGTTTGTTTGAATGTGCAACTGTTCATCTTCCTTTGAACGATACTTATTATTTTGAAATTGTTCTTACGAAATGTTGTTAGTTTTTGTTAGAACATATTTTATGTTCACTTTAGAAATTTTATAAAGTAATCTACTTAAATGTATTGGGCCTTGTATATGGGTTTGGGCTTATTGTGTACAAGGGGTATGGGAGTATATAAGGAGTCTGTTTATTGTTTTAGTTTGTAAGTTTTCATTCATAAATGTAGACATACGAGTTCTCTCACAGTAGTTGTAGTTTTATTTTCAGTATTAATAAAACTACAGATTTCCAATCTCAATTCCTTGTTTATCTTGTTTATTCAATTCAATCTTGATTTCTTGGACCTCACAAGTGGTATCAGAGCCAAACGACGAAATCATTCATCGACGATCGAGATCAGATTGCATTGAAAGAACAGTCGATGTGAAGAATTTTGAATTTTATCAATTTGTGTTGATTTGGATGCTCTTAATTGTCAAATTGATTCAATGGATGTATAAGATTATCATAGAATCAATTACTTTGTTCAATTTCAACATTTGAGGACGAATTGATCAATTTTTGAGTTTTTATGTTCGAAAACTTACATTCACTGTGGTTGGATCGATTTGGACTTTAGAGCTAGATTTGGACAAGATGATCAACTACAAATGTGCTCCAAAGTCATTTTCGAACCTGTTCTCAAAAGCTCAACTCAAAATTCGAAGTATAGAGGCTTAATTTGAAGATTTTTGTGAAAAATGTTCGAGATCTACAAAATTCGCAAGATTAAAATGAAGAACTCGCAAGAATGTTGAAAGAATTCATAGAATGAAGAATTTTAGAAGAATTCTCATCATAGAATTCGCATGTCAAGAATTCATATAGCCTTTGAAGATGATATTTTTGGTTAAGTACAAAATTCGCACCTGTGTTATCTGCGAATTGTTCAAGGATTCGCAGAGGAGAGTATTGCGAAAAGTAAAGAATTTGCAGGTGTGTGTGATGCGAATTGTGAGAATTCGTAGAAGACTATTCTGCGAAATGCGATGACTTCGCAGATGTGAGGCTTGCGAAAAGTAAGGATTCGCAGAAGAAGCCTTTGCGAATTTTGAGGTCTAAGCTTAGTCTATCTTGCGAATTGTGCTCAAATTGCTACAGTGATCTGCGAATTGTTGCCTTCATACGAAAAGTTTTGATATTTTTGAGAAAAGTGACTGTTCTGAACCCTGTTTCATGCAAGTTTGCCCTGTTCCTGAGCTTTATACGCGAAATGCATATGTGACATCCCTCCTATCACATGTTGGTCACATATTTTTAGCAATTGATCTACATTTCACGAGTGCTCATGCTTTTCAAGATTTTCAGATTCTGGATTTTCAGATTTGGTCTCTGCTTGGATTGAGTTAGCTGCCTGAGCATCTGCAATCATCAGTATGGAGAGCTTCTTTTGTGGTTAGACTGTTGAGAGCACTTTATCATTCTTCTGAACTGATCACTTAGTAGTGTGAGCGACTGCAATCATTGTTCTGATGCTTGAGTTGTGATTCAGAATCCTGAGTGTTTATAATCATCCAGCTGATTCGTAAAGAAAGGAGTTCTAGGTTTGATTGTTCAGTATTCTGGAAAGCAGTCAGAAAATGAGCATATTTTATCAGTTGTTGAACAGTGCTTGCCTTCTAACCCTTGTCTTGTAGTGTTTCTACCGGATGCTACCGCCCGTAAGCTGATTAGATGAAGTTCTTAAGCTGAACTCTTATTTCAACTCATGGTTCAAAGACATATCAGATGTTATATACTGAAGATGCACTTGGGTATCACTCCATAATCCACACATATCATTCTTGTGGGCGTTAAGGAATGTGTTGGGTTTACTAAAGTCAAAAGATGTCTTTATGTGCACTCAGTCGAGGTTATGGTCTACATCAGATCTGATATTTTAGTTGAAACTCCAAGGATAAGAGCTACTTTCAACGGGGAGCTAAAGGAGCTTTGAAGTTTATGCGACACTAAGTTTTATAAAGAAATCAAGGGGGAGAAGAGCTGAAGCTGGAGCTGATCAAAGAATGATTACTTTACAAAACTTAGGGGGAGAATGTTAGAACATATTTTATGTTCACTTTAGACGTTTTATAAAGTAATCTACTTAAATGTATTAGGCCTTGTATATGGGTTTGGGCTTATTGTGTACAAGGGGTATGGGAGTATATAAGGAGTCTGTTTAGTGTTTTAGTTTGTAAGTTTTCATTCAGAAATGTAGACATACGAGTTCTCTCACAGTAGTTGTAGTTTTATTTTAAGTATTAATAAAACTACAGATTTCCAATCCCAGTTCGTTGTTTATCTTGTTTATTCAATTCAATCTTGATCTCTTGGACCTCACAGTTTTGTTATTAGCACTCAATTTCTATTTGGGTTTGCTTGATAATGTCGATTTGCAGGATACATTGACTCTTGGAATCTATGAACTGATTTTGGACTTGAACTCAAGCCAATAAACTGAACTTCTTGAACTGTTTGATTCCTTTGGACCTAATTTCGATTAAAAGCTCAAACGACTTTAATCTGATCATTTAAACCTAAATCGAATTAATCAAAAGAAAATATTTAGATTGTTGGGTTCAAACTCTTGAATTCGAAAGTTGAAATTTCAAATTTTTTTGGACAAAATGTGTAAACTGTTGGAACTGTTGAAAATTTTCAGGATTGTTAGGACTGAAAGTCCTATGTGTTGAAAGTGGAATAAAGTATTTATAAGGGTGCATAACGTAATTCCTTAATAGTTGATTAATTAGATGGGCCCAAGCCCATAAGCCCATTAGGGCTGTAAGCCTAAGTATATAAAGGCATTATTAGTTCATTATACAGGTTAGACGTGTTCATTAGTCAGATAAGTTGAAGTCTCATAATTTTAGATTAATAGTCAATAGGTTTACTTTCTCTGATCAGAAATCCTTTCTGTAAACCTGTAACCCTTTGATTGCATATTAATCATATGACTAGTAGTTGTGACTCAAATCTTATTCATCTTTGATATTATTTGCTGTTGATTGCACTGTACTGGGATCTACAGTTGGTATCAGAGCAAAGAAACTAAAGGTTTAATCCAGAAAAAGGTTTGTCTAAAAACCCTATTCGATTATCTGCTTAATCTGCTAAGTTTTTGGTTGATCTGGGTCGATTGATATTTTTTATCGATTACTGTTTATGTGCATAATATCGGTCTAAGTTTTCTATCGATCTGGGTTGTTTTCTTTAAGATTTTATCGGTCTACTATTTTTCTGGAAAATCAGTTTATCGGTCTTTTATCTTGTTTGATTGATTTATCGGTTCTTATGTGGTTATTGTTTATCGGTCTGAGTTAAAGATTTTTTTGGAAAATTAATACTCTCGGTCGATAGGTTGATAAATCGATTTCTTGGTTTTTCTGTGTTAATCTGCTGTTCGATCGATTGTTTTCTGGGTTGATTGTTCATCGAGTTCATCGATCTGTTCTTCGTGTTTATCGGTCCTTATATGTTTCTATCGGTCCTTATCTGGTTATCTGTTATCGACTGATAGTGATTGACCGATAGTTTAGTCGACCGATAGATATTGGCCCAATAACCTTCGACCGGGACGTTGTTGTTACCGGTCTTTTGTTCGATCGATATATATTCTCTACCGGTCCTTTTGGTTCGACCGGTGCTTTGTAATTATCGGTCGTTTATTCGACCGGTACTTTGACATTATCGGTTCTTTGCTCGACCGACTCATTACCTTCGACCGATACCCTGCTTACCGGTCTTTGTCCTTTGACCGGTACATTGTCACTTCCGGTCTTTTGGTTTGACCGGCCTTGCTTTGACCGACATTTGGATTCGATCGATAAGTTGTCTATACCGGGCCTTTGCTAGACCGGTACGTTGTCTTTACCGGTCTTTTGCTTGACCGGTACCCTGCTCGACCGGGTTTGTTAAAAAAAAAAAACTATTTGCTTAAGGGTCAAATTTTTGCTTAAGGGTCAAATTTTTTGTCTCACGATCATTTTGCAGTGCATTTCTTTTAGCCCCCGTACTTCAAGGTTTCAGTAGTTTGTCATTAGTGACCCTAAACTTTCAAGTTTCATACTTTGTCACTTTTGGTCCCTGCACTTTCAAATTCCATCTCTTGTCAAGTTCAGTCCCTGTATATCAAAAGGAATGCCTTCAAGCGAAGCTCTTTCAATGAGTATGGATGAGATGCCACCTGTTCTTTACAGAGGAGAATATGACCAATGGAAGATTCAGTTCTTAGACTTCATTGATAAACTGGACTTGGGTGATTATATCAGACTATCTCTGAGGAAAGGAAGAATGGAAACTCCGACAAAGATTTATTATTTTATGGGAGAAAATGGAAGAACGGAACACGACACGTACTCACTACCATTTCAGGAATACACAGATGAGCAAAGAAAGAGATTTGAAGCTGATAAATTGACTAAAGCTTTTATCTTGCAAGGAATTTCCGAGGAGATTTCAAAAGAGATTTCTGTAAGTTTAGACAGTAAAAAGGCTACAGGAAAACAGCTGTGGGAACATCTTGAGAAGATAATGACAGGACCAAAAATGTCTTCAAGAGTAAAGTTTTTGGAAACTGAGAACAAAGAGCTGACAAGAAAAATCTTGAACTTGGAAGATAAGATTGTCCAGATCCAGAAAGCATCCGTTGAAAGTTATGAGGAAAATATCTCTGAACTAAAAGATGCAAATGCCGATCTTCAAAAGCAAATATCTGATTTGGAGCAAAATCATGCTAAAGATAAATCCGAGTTTGAGAAATCTTTTGCAAATAAGTTCTCAAATTTTTCGAGAAAATGTGCTGATGAGAAGAAAGAAGTTGAGCTGAAATGCATAAAACTTTCTCAGCAAGTTTCTGATTTTCAGAAAGTAATCATTCTTGAAAGAGAGAAGTTTGCAACAGAAAAGAAGGCCATTGAACAAAAGAATGTTAGCGTCTTCAAAGAAATATCCGGCCAAAGAAACAATGCTGAGAAGGGATTTGAAGAAGAGAGAAGTATGTTTGAGTCTGAGATTAAAAAGCTGACTGCCAAGTTATCTGAACTATCTGAGAAGGCACTAAAAGAGCATAAAACGAAGTCTGAGTTCTCGAAGAAGATTGAACTGCTTGTTAAAGAAAGAGACAACTTTGCTTCGACGATTAAAGTGCTTGAACAGACTGCATCAAGTTAAAATCAGAAATCGGTCTCTTCACAAAGGTCAGTTAAATCTTTTGATCAGATTCGTAAAGCTAACCTTTTCTTTGATAGAAATATAGATGGTTCAGGTACACGTCATAGAAGGAGATACAAAGAGGAGGAACTGGTCTGGAAGAAGAAACTAGTTGAAGATGAGCTGAAAGAAAAAGAATCATGTGTATATGTGGTTAATGCCAAGAAGAACAATGCAAGTAAAGGTAAACCTGATCATACATACTCGAGAGATCAATTACTCAGGTTATCAGGTAAGAAATACCATTATTCTTATTGTCGTACACATGATCACATTCACAAAACCAGTGATCATTTCTGGTATGGTTCTTATTATATTTCCCCCACAAGAACTGCAACTAACATTCATGGACCCAAATACCAATGGGTACTAAAGCCGAAAACTGATTCTTTGTTGCAGGCACCTACTGTCAAGGGTGAGTAGAAGAATATGGCTTCTAAGTAAATCAACTTAGAACCCGGACTTCAACGAAGTTATGGCTTCTGATCACATGACAGATCAGGACCCGTTCTACATTGTTCAGACTTGGATATTTTGCAAATATCCAGGGGGAGCTTATCTGATCTATATCATTCTATCATGATTTGAGGGGGAGCTTAAATGTAAGTATCTTCTAATCTAGATCTCTGATTGTTTGAAAGAAGATCAACTTTCGAACATGAAAAACGTTTTCTGAAATGTTCAAACCACTTTTGGTTCTCAAAAGATTTTATGAATCTAGAAGTGTGAATTTAAATGTTTTTCAATTCTTGAGCTTTAATGTTTAACTGACTGTGTGTTTCTAAAGATCAATACTTGCGTATTATCTTATCCTTATACTGTAACGTATTCACACACACAAATTCACTACTTCATTTGTATTTGTTATTACCATGTCTCATAATGAACCAATTTTTCGATGGTAATACCCCCGTTTGAAATTCAATATTGTTGAGCTTCAATCATAATTTCTAATATTGTGCTTTCATTGCAAAAGTGTTTATATTCGTTCATATAAACAAAATATCAAATTCTTTGATACCCTAACCAGTTTAGTTGATCTGATTGGTACATTGTCAGTTTTTCAAAGACTAATTGCTCAAATCTCCTAAGCATATTTTTTTGACAGTGTTATCTTATTTGAGCTTAAATGTTCAAGTTAAACTGTTGAGCATAAATTCTTTATAGGAATTACATTGGTTTTGTGTGAGAACTTAAACAGAACTTCCATGGATTCACGTTAACCAGTGTTTCCTACTCCGGAAGTTATCCTTGAGTGATTGAGGGGTGAGGGGTCTTAAATCAAAGAGTGGGGGATATAACTCATCGGATTGAGTTTTTCTCATTGTACTGAGCGGAAAAATGAAAAAGAGAGTTTGGTTAGAAGTGAGATTTAATGTTAAAAAGAAAGAGGGTGTGAGAACAGAGTTAAAAGAATATCAGAACTCTGCACCAACCACTTTCTGAGTCGGGCAGCCACATATTCTGATTGGTTCACACTCTTTGGTGACCATCATTAAAACAGGCAGTGAGCCTATGCCAACTCTTGCTATAACCCCACCAGCCACTCGTTTCTTTGTTAACAAAGAAATGTTTCATTTTCTTTGGGGACGCAACATATCTGCTATCTAGTCTTTAATCGGAAGATTTAGATATTGAAAAAGAAGGAAAGTTGCCCCACCTTCGCACCTCTTTCATGCACATTGAGTCCGTGTAATATCTGTTTCTGTGTCAACAGTTTACACAATTTGAGCCTGATCAAGCTAAGTAGCTTCAATCATTCATACACTTGCACGAACACACAAGGAATGAGTTTTCTTTTCATAACATTCATAGAAAATTCCTTTGTGGTTTTTTGATGATTGAATGGAAGCCCTGGGGAGTGAACATCACAAAAACTCCTTTCCAAAGTACATCCGTTGTACAAAGTGGCTCTGTGCTACTTACAGGCATACTAACTGTATCATTTGTTGATTCAGGTTCACAATTCCTATTATATCTGAATTTGAAAAGATTCGGATATATACACTTCATGAATTGACGGATACTCAGATCACAGGGTGGAGAATGTCAAATTATCATAAAGGGGAGATCAAAGAATATGTTGAAATTGAAGAGTTTTGATGATCATGATGCTTACAATCATCAAAAAGGGGGAGAGTTTTTCAAAGTTCAATTTCAAAGTTTCAGTCTAGAGATCAAAGAGATGAAGATTTCAAAGATTGTATTTCTTCTATCCCGTATCATATGGTGCTTGTTAAGTCATTTCCTCCTACGAGCTGATTGAAACAAGTTCTTAAGCTGAAAGTCTATTCAACTCGTGGTTCAAAGACAGATTCTTTGTTTTAAACTGAAGATACACCGTGGAAAGTCACGTTACTCTCACATTATCTTTCTTGTGTGCTGATCCGATGTGATTGAGTTTCTACTGTTAAAAGCTGCGTGATAGTGCGTTCAATCGAGGATAATGTACATTGAATCTGGTTACAAAGTTGATACTATGAAGATCAAGAGCTTTATTTAAGGGGGAGCGTGGAAAGTCATGAAGACATGCAACACCAAAGTTCTTCAAAGATTCAAGAGGGAAAGAAGATCAAGGCCTGAAGTTTTTTAAGAAGATAAATGCTTTATTCAACTTTAGGGGGAGATTGTTAGGACTGAAAGTCCTATGTGTTGAAAGTGGAATAAAGTATTTATAAGGGTGCATAATGTAATTCCTTAATAGTTGATTAATTAGATGGGCCCAAGACCATAAGCGCATTAGGGCTGTAAGCCTAAGTATATAAAGGCATTATTAGTTCATTATTCAGGTTAGACGTGTTCATTAGTCAGATAAGTTAAAGTCTCATAATTTCAGATTACTAGTCAATAGGTTTACTTTCTCTGATCAGAAATCCTTTCTGTAAACCTGTAACCCTTTGATTGCATATTAATCATATGACTAGTAGTTGTGACTCAAATCTTATTCATCTTTGATATTATTTGCTGTTGATTGCACTGTACTGAGATCTACAAGGATAGTTCATGCGAGTTTAAGTTTCATGCGTGTTTTAAAATTCATGAGAGTTTCTTGGTTACAGTTAATGCGAGTTTCAGACTCTGCGAGTTTCGGACATCGTGCGAGTTTATTTGCCATGCGCGTTTCTAGTCCCTCTCAATGTCTTGAGAGTTCAGGACTTAGAAATTTTTTCAAAAAATTTCAAATCTTAAGTGTTTTTGCAATACTTCATTATTTGAAAGAACAACTTCAAAATAACAAGTGTCTTGTTCAAAGTTTGTGTCAATTTTTTTCCTGTAATTTTGTTCAAGATACATTTTGCTTCATGTAAATTTCTGTGCTTATCATTTTGAGCTTCAAAGTACAATTCTTCTGTACTTGAACTGTGTGTATCAAAATGTTTTCTGAAAACAAGTTTTGAGCTTATTGACTAATATATTGGATTCTATCCAATACTAGTTATCTTTTTCAGGTAAACAATGGCGGAAGAAATCTCACCTGATCCAAGTGTCCATATGGATGAACATGATCCCAATGGGTCAAAAGAGACTCCTATGCCATCCTCTAGATCTCACTTTCACTCTAAAGTTGGTGTAGATCCTGATCTTTCCCTGATAAGTCCGTCTGAGTATCTGTTGCTCTACCCCAACAATCATCATGTGGACTTTGACAGTCTAAATGTCAATCCACTTGTTGTGGAAATACTGAAGGGTCATCCACTTCATCAAGCTTTGACAGACACAACTTCAATTCCCTTGATCTATCTACAACAAGTATGGAAGACGATAGAATACGTGGTTGAGAGCAACACAAATAAATGCTTCCGGCTCAAAATTGATAACTTCACTTCTGTTCTAACATATCAGAGACTCAGATGGATATTGGACTTACCTGAAGCTAATTCACGAGAGGGAAGAACCAACTTTGATTCATACACAGTCGACTCAGATGTATTTGAAGGCATCCGCGCCTTGGGTTATGCTGGTTCACTTACAAGGACCAGTGAGTTTAAGAAGACCAATCTTCCACCATTTTACTACCAGATGTTCTCCGTGATCAACCGATGTTTAACTTCCAGAAATTCCGGTCTTGATAATACGAATATGCACACACTGAGGCTTTTTCATGCTGTCGTGTACAATCTACACGTTGACTACTCAGTGGTTTTCTGGACGGAATTGTACAAAAAAGTTATCAGTAAGAATACTTCCAAGAGACCAATCTACGTGCCTTATCAAAGGTTTCTTCAGTTGATAATCCGAAGCATGATCCACTCCAACCGAGATATACCAAAGAGATCTCAACATGAGATTGCACCAGAATTTGAGATGAAGTATCTCCAGAAACAAAGAAAGCAGTTTGCATACTCTATGCCAGTTCCACAAGCTCTACTCTCTTACGTAAATCCGAACTCTGAGTGTGTAATAGATTATAGAGAGTCTATGGGATTACCAGAACCGGTTATCCCTACCCCAGACTCCACCCTTAGGCGAGAGGAGTCGGTGAGGGTTCCTGAGACTTCGGCGGTCCAGGAACGGGAGAGCTGAGGGAAAATACTGAGAGGGGAACAGGCGGGGTTCAACTTTCTAGATCTGAAGCTGTGGAGACCTCGACACATGATGCCACACGTATAGAGGTTTTCACATCCCAACCTGAAAGGACTATTATTCGCCAAGCAAGTCCTCAGGAAGGGATAACTGATGAAGGTCTGGATTCTGAAACAGAGTCAGACCGGCCTGCCAGCTCAACAGAGACAATCCTTTGGCAACTTCGGATCATCAAGCTGAAGAACTTATTCATAATGCTGATGTTGAAGATGAAAATATCCAACACAGCTTTGGTTTCTTAGATGATGTCTCTCTACAGCATGATGACATGGAGATAGATATTGCTGGTACTGAAATTGCAAATGTTTTGGGAGATATAAGAAGATCTGAGGGAGTTATAGTTGAAAATACTGAAATTGTGAGGCAAAGAGAGAATGAAGAAAAAGAATATGGTGAGATAGAGTGTACCATAACCTACCGTTCCAGAAGGGTAACCACATCCAGTGCTCCATTGCATGTGTTGCATTCAGAAGCACAAGTCATAAGTAGCCCGCTTATGCAATTGCACACCTCTGCCAGCCATTTTATAGCCTCTCAACAGGCCATAGTCTCAATTTCGCACGGGGTTTTAGCACTAACTCTATATGCCTTTCACTCGGAAAGTGCAAATATTGAAACTAGAGCTCAGCTGCCCCATAGCTCAATTTCTTTCTGTGCACCATTGAGTCTAAAGCCTATTGGTTTATCATCTCTTATTCCTAGGACATATACACATACTTCTGCTACCATCGGACGTCTTAGTGACCCAATCGGAACATCCGTAGTAGATCCGTAATCTGGACTATGAGGATCGGATGGAAGTCCTGTCATTGCTATCGATATTCCAGCTTTGAACACATGCCACACTGTTGAATCCGCAACAGTTGTGACAACGGGAGGTCTAAGTGACCCCAGAGTTATTTTACCTGACTTTGTGTCAAAGGAGTACCTCGACGGCGCCTTAGAGGCTATTGAGAATCACATTACTGAGAGCTTAAATGCCAAATTTCAGGAGGAGTTAGCAAAGGTAAAGAGCCTATTGAAAGGAAAAGGCCCAACGGTGGACGAGCCTGTTCAACCACCTCCACCACCACCAGTTCAGTCCGTTGAGCTAAGTGTGGAGGAGCTGAAATCTCTGTTGTACGCAAAGCTTCTATCTCAGGCACCCGCTGATGCATCTGATGTTGATCTGGTCAGTTTGTTAAGGGCTCAACAATCTCAGGTTTCGTCTGAATCAGTTTATGTATCAGAGTTTAACGCTTTCAAGACAAAAATGATTCAACATATTCAACAGTTGACGAAAGCAGTTCATGATTTATGCAAAGCTTAAGCAGGTTCCAGAAAGAGACATGATCATGATTCAGATCATGACCATGAGGGGGAGATGAGTAAACATCAAAGAACTGCTACAAATTCTGAACATGCTTTTGGTGGATCAGATAGAGGAGAGGATACCGAAATGGTTGATTTTGATAGTTAGGAGCAAGGAAATATGGGTGAAGGACAGGGAATGGAGTTGATCTTGTACGTAAACGAAGACGTAGAACCATTAGTTGAAAAGCCCGTGGTTGCTACTAGAGAAGAGATCATTAGACTTACTGGATTGGAGGAGATATATGCAATAGACTTGTCTTCCAATGATTAAGAAACATTTGTTGAAAAGTATGTCAACTTTTGGAAGATCAAGGAGGAGGAAAGAGATTTGATAGGAGAAGGAGAAGAAAGTATTATGGATATCCTTGCGTGCTCACAAGAAGACATCCAACTGAGTCCTGTGAACGTAGAACTTCCAGAAACCATCCGTGAACAACCCGATATACCATCATTCAAAGAGATGATCATTATTGAACCTTCCAACCAACCAACCAACCAACCTACCTAGCCTAGTAAACCAACCTCCATCAAGCCCAGAAAAACAACCTACCCAAACTACCCAATCTACCTAAACTACTCAACCAATTCCAACTAGACAACCTATTCCACCTACCCAAACCAATTTACCTAGCCCACACAGATTTCCAAGCCCAAATCATGATGAACAACCTAGATTTGAATCTTTCTTTCCTTCCAACCCAGCCAAAAACCAAACCGGTCCCTCAGAACAACCTCAATGTCAAGATCGAAATTCTAAACAAGAATTTAATTAACACTCAGAAACTTTGTTAAAGAAGTTTGCGGAATAACACTTTAACAGTAAATCAATAGAACAATGTATGGATCAAATCACAAGTTATATTGAATTAACTTAATGATTACAACCACAACCTCAATCTGTTGAACAGGCTCAACAGACGTTCAATACTTCTTTATTGAAAGGACCACAAAGAACCTTGAGGCTAATTCTCTCTAGAACAAAAACGTATATCTGTATATTCTATCAATTTCTATCAAAAACTATATATCTATATATGCTAAGACTTCTAGACTATATATATACAAAACGGATTACAAGATAAATATGAAAATAATATTGATCTTCAACATTATCTCCAACTCCTAGTCTTTCGCATCAAGCAATCAATCCATCTTTATCTTCATGGGCAGCATTAATCTTCACCCTCAGCAGTACTAACCATGCTTGCAGTAGTAATTCTTCAAGCAGTACTAACTACTAGCAGTATTAACTTTCAAGCAGTATTAATACCTCTAGCAGTAGTAATCCTACAAGCAGTAGTAATCCTACAAGCAGTAGTAATACCTTTGAATAGCAGTATTAAAATCTTCAGCAACATTAATCTTTAAGCCCAACAGCATTATCCATACTTGGCACATTTTCAGTCCCAACACTCAAGTACCTCTTGTCCCTATTGAAGCTCAAATCAGGCAAATGAGGAATACTTTGAGGCAACCATTTCTGGAAGAGGAGATGAAGAACATATATGTACACAGGATCAGAGAAATGGATAAATTCGAAGTCTTGGGTGTCTCAGATCAACCCTTGGAGTATCAAGAGGAATATGCTCGGATGATGAACTGGGTAAGAAGTCCTGAGAATGTAGTGAAAAAAAGTCAGGAATAGTGACAGTGAAGCAAGTAAGACTTTTGCAGTTTCTACATATTTGGTATCCAGTTTTCCATGTGCAAAGGAGAGACTTGACAGAATGTACATTTTCTGAAGCCGACTTTTGCTTTATGAATGTGGATGATATCGAGTACCTGTACCATCTTTTCAGAAATATGATTATTAGGAAAGATAATATTCTTGTTGCTTTGGATGCTGTGAAAAGATTTATGAGGAGACAGGTAAACTACACATACTGCTATGACTTCCAACTCTATATAGAGACAAATCAGAGGAAAGTCAACATGAAGAAGCCTGATCTTAGTCTGGATGGTATTGATGATTATAGTCTTTTCACTGTGCTAGACAATCCTGAACTTGGTGTAGTATACAAGAACTCTGAGAACAAAAAGAGGTTCTTCAAATTATCCGAAATCGCCAAGTTTTCAGATGGAACCTTGAAAGTGATCAAAATACAATTAGAGCGAAGGCTTAAGGAAAACAAAGAGAAGCTGAATCAAGGAGAAAAAGGAATGAACAAGGTTGTCAAGGTTCATACTGAAAGAATTGTAGATGCCATCTATGATCATTTCAACTTCAGGCGTGGGATCAGAAATTTTGAGTCACTGCTTGGAATCCGTCAAGAAAGATTATCTCGCTGGGGAAGGCCTATCATCAACACTTGATCTAAAAGGGGGAGATTGTTAATGCATTGTTTAGATCAAGTTGATTTGACTTTTGTATTTGTTTGACTTTGACTTTGTAAAGTCTTTGAGAGAACTTGTCTTAAGAGCTTCTTTGCTTTGAGAGAAGTAGCTAGTATAAAGAGTCTAGCTTTGTGAGAGAAGCATGTAACCATGAGAGATGTGCGCATACTGTTTTGTAAACATATGACTAATGAAATACATATGACTATTTCTCTCTCTATATTCTCTCTCTAGAACCTTTGATTGAATTGCTTAGAATTGATTAATCATGGCTTGAATTGGACTCAACAAAATGAAATCAACGCTCAAAATTCTTTGAAGTTCAATCGGGGTGTCTTACCATCGAAAATGTGTTTCAATTTAGAGACATGGTAAGAACATATTCAACAAAATATTAAACCGGTGTGTGCGAATACTTGACAGTATATGAAAAAGACAATACACAAGTATTAATCTTTGGAAACATACGGTTTATAAACATGTAAGCACAAATAAAATAAAAACATTTAAAATCACACTTCTATAATCATGAAATCATTTTAAGAATCAGAAGTGGTTTGAACATTTAAGAACATATTTTCATATCTGAAAGTTGTCCTTCTTTCAGACACGTATGAGATTAAGATTAGAAATAAAGCTTTTCGCTCAGTCTTAAATCTCATCAAGTCAGCTCTAAGTCATAAAAGATATGATCGTTTAAGCTTCCTCTCAAATCTGCAAAAATCACAAAGTCGTCAAAGTGCAAAGCTTTATTCTCAACATTTATTGAAAAGTAAATGACATAAAGCAGTAAAACTTTGAATGCACGAGTTCTGATCAGATATAATCAGAAGTCATAATTCTTACTCCTTATCTCTTAACTCCCCATGCATTTATGCATAATAAAATTTATCAGTTAAAAATGCAAAAAAACATGTAAACTCCCCCTCAAATGAATATAGATCATCTTTTCATCTTCTCTCACCCCCCTGAGATCATGAACAAACCTTAAGTGCAGATATCTTTCAGATTAAAAATAAAGAAATGAAGAAAAATAACAATAACAAAAACTTTAGTAGGTAATCACCGATTATGTCTTGAGATTTAACATACCAAGTTTAGAAACGAGAAAATTAAATCTCTTTTCGTCGAGAGGCTTGTTAAATAAATCAGCAAGCTGATAATCAGTGTTTACAAAATAAAGTTCTATTGTACCTTTTTCGATATTGTCTTTGATGAAGTGATATCGTACATCGGTGTGTTTGGTCTTTGTATGCTGTACAGGATTCATAGATATTGCAATAGCGCTCTTAGAGTCACATTATATCGGGATCTTGTCAAATTTGTAGTCATAATCTCGTAGCTGTGTCCTCATCCACAACACTTGAGAACAGCAACTCGCCGCAGCGACGTATTCTGCCTCAACTGTTGACGTGGATACACATAGTTGTTTATTTGATGCCCAACTTACTAGTTTATCACCTAGAAACTGTATGTGCCCCGATATACTTTTCCTATCCAACATACAACCTACCAAGATCTGCATTGCCCTTTAGATATCTAAAGATCATTTTGATCGCAGACATATGGGATTCTTTGGGATTAGCATATCTAGCACATAAACATGTAGAGAACATTATATCTGGCCTACTAGAAGTTAAATACATCAAAGAACCAATCATCCCTCTGTAGGTTCTAACATCGAATGCTTTACCCGAAGGATCAGCGCCGATCTTAGTTCCTAGTGCCTTCGGGGTTCCAATTGTTGTACAATTTTCCATTTTGAATTTTCTAAGAATATAAAAAATGTACTTTGATTGATTAATGAAAATCCTCGTTGAAAATTGTTTGACTTGTAATCCGAAAAAGAAATTCATCTCTCCCATCATACTCATCTGAAAATGTGACACCATAAGGTTAGAAAAGTTCTTACAATATTTTGGATGTGTTGAGTCATATATAATATCATCCACATATATATGGATTAAAGTAATATCGGCTTTTTCCTTTTTAATGAACAAAGTAGTATCGATCTTACCTTTTGAGAAACCCGACTTGACTAGGAATTTAGATAAAACTTCGTACCAGGCTCAAGGTGCTTGTTTCAGACCATAAAGTGCTTTATCGAGAATGTAGACGTGATTCAGTTTCTCTTGATTGACAAAGCCTTCAGGTTGCGAGACGTAGACTTCCTCCTTGAGAATGCCATTGAGAAAGGCAGTCTTCACATCCATCTGATAGACTGTGAAGTCTTGTGGGAAGTATATGCAAGAAACATTCTGATCGCTTCAATACGTGCCACTGGAGCGTAAGTCTCGTCATAATCAATTCCTTCCTCTTGCCGGTATCCCTTAGCCACAAGTCTTGCTTTATTTCGGATAAAGATACCATCTTCGTCCTTTTTATTTTTGAATACCCATTTTGTACCAATTATAGATTTACCTTCTGGTCTTGGCACAAGTCTCCAAACTTTTAAAGCTTCGAACTGGTTCAGCTCCTCTTGCATTGCAGTTACCCAATCCGAGTCAGCTAGAGCTTCTGATACTCGAGTTGGCTCTATCTTTCTCATAAATGAGTCATGCATACACATATTTAATGTAGAAGATCTAGTTTGCACCGGTAAAGATGGATCTCTAATGATTTGGCTTATCAGATGCTCTTTGGTCCACTTGTGTTCATGAGGGAGTGGATTTGAAGTAGATTGATCATGATTATCATCTAAGTATCCATTGTCTTCTTCTTGTTCAGGGAGGGAGTCAGTTAAAGTATTTGGTGCAGAAGTTTCAGTTGGGACAACTATTTCTGGCTATTGAGTAGACGCCACAGTACAACCAACTGAATCAACAACTTCTATCTCTACATTTTCAAGTACAACTTCAACTGAAGGAGTAGTTGTTTGAATCGGAGTTTCTTGTTGAACCGAGGGAACTAGTTCAGTAGATATATCTGAAATGGTTGGATGATGATTCGTAGAATCTTCTGACCTGTCAACCACAACAGATTTAGGCAGTTTAGATCCAAGAAAGTCATCATAAAAGAATTCAAACAATAAATCTAATTCTGATAAATGTGATGTAGATGTTGAGGGTTTATCAGAATTAGTTTCGTTAACCATAGGTTCTAGACTGATTTGTCTAGAAGCTAAAACTCCTGTAAGTATGGGTTCTGAACTGCTTTGTTCAGAAGCCACATTGTTATCCCCAATTCTGAATTGTAAAAGTAATGAAAATAGCTCAAGTCTTCCTCTGAAGATATTCAGAGACATCTGTAGAGACAAGCCAAGTCAATTCAGAGACAAACTCTTCAGACGGGAAGACATCTGAGATAGCTTCATCAGAGATCTAATTCAGAGCTCTGAAGATGTTCTCTCTGAAGATCATGACGAGATTTATACAAGTGTTGACAGAAGAACATATGACACATCACTTAGTGATAAGATTTGCTTTATAGAGTAGGTCACTGTTCAAGCATGTCTTGAGCTTATCTATTACGTAAGTCACTTTTCAAGCATGCTTCTATTGTCAGGATAATACACTGTACACTTTATGGTCTTATAAATAGGACCGTCACTCCATTGACAAAAGTGTGCTTTTTGATATCTTGTATCCGATAAATTGTTTGAATATATTTCAAATAAGATCTTGTACTTTCTACATATATTTATGAACTGTGATATTTTAATCTGCTTTGATATTAAACTGTATTGCTTTCGCTGTTCTTATCATTACTATTATTGTTTATATCATTGTTATAAGATTAAATCTGGGATCCAACAATTTGTATCAGAGCCTCCTTTGTTTTCGAAACAAAGAAAGATCATATCTGCATACTCGGATATATTTATATCTTACTGATTCAAGCTTTCAATATCTGTGCATGTTCATGTAAACCTTAGTTTATTAAAAAGAACTTCATATGATCAAGACTTGAAAGTAAATCACAGTTTCTCTCTTTGATAAAAGATCTTCATAGAAAATCATCAGTTCTTCAAATCTTCATCTCTTCTTCACAAATGGCAAACTCAAGTATAAGTGCCATTTATATAGATGGTTCATTAACCAAATCTCCTACACTCCTAAGGGATGAATATCCCCAATGGAAGATAAGGATGGTAAACTTCTTGGAAGGTATGGACAGGTATCTTTTAAGATCAGTGAACGATGGACCTCACCAACCAATGGTGTTGGTACCATGCGTTCCAGCAACAACAGATACTGCTGAAATACCTGCATACTATGAAAAGAAAACTTCAAACTTCACTGAAGAAGAAACTAAAATGATGGAAAATGACTTAAAAGCTGTTAGATTACTTATTATGGCCATTCCCAATGATATCTTCCAAGAACTTGATTCTTGTGTAACTGCAAAAGAGATATGGGATCAGTTGTTAAACCAACTTGAAGGTGGCCTACAAACTCAGAAAAAACAAAAGAAATCTTTGCATTAATGAGTATCATGACTTTCATGCACTACCTGAAGAAACCTTGCACCAAACGTACTCAAGATTCAACATTCTCATCAATAAATGCAGAAAATTTGGAGTTATGAGGACAAAAGAAGAAAAAATGTTCTTTTCCTTAAAAGTTTAAATGAAGAATGGTCACAACTGTCTATGTCAATACAAGCCAATCAAAATCTTGAATCATGGTTATTGACTGACATTTATGGCACTCTTGTAGAGCAGGAAAAAGAAGTTGTTAAACAAAAATCAAAAACTTCTTTAGGTGGACCACTTGCACTCATTTCAAAACAAAAAGGTGTATCACAAGAAGGCAGAAGTGCAGAAACAAAGAACTGTTTAAACAAGGAATCAAAAAGAAAATCTAAAAGGGTTTTAATAACTGAAGAAGTTGAACATTCAGACTCAGATGATGACATCAATGCCTTTGCCAAATCTCTTGCATTAATCACTCATCAATTTAACAAGAAATTTGGCAAGAAAGTTTTTGAAGGAAAAAGAGATAATGAAGAAAGAAGAAATCCAGAAAGAAGATTTCAACAAGAATCCAAATTCACTCCACATAGTGATCAAATGGGTACAAATTTCAACAATCATGATGCTGCACAACAATCAAGAACTCATCAACCATTCAAACCCAAGTATCCTTAACCTCAGAGATACTTTCAGCCGCAACCTCAATATCAGAAAACATAAACTGTTGCTGCTCTTCCACCAAACCAAAATGATGGAAGATGCTTCAGATGTGGAAAGCCAGGCCATTTCTCTGCTAATTGCAGAGGTAGGCTTGTCAAAGATCAAGACTACTACAAGAACAAATACAAGTACAATGTCAAACAAAGAGTACTTTTTGCAGAGATGGAAGATTGGTTGTCGAACTCTACAAGTGATGGAGAGGAAGAACCTACCAATCTCTGTGGTATGGCCGTTGCTGATGATCAGACTGATGAATCATAAGAAGACTGCTCTGAAAAGGTAAATTCTTCTTCCACCTCTGAAAGTGAACTTGAAATGGATGTTCTTAAGCTAACAAATGAGTTTCAGAGTTTAAAGCAAAAGCTTTTTGAGGAAAAAGAAAAAAGAAAGCATATAACAAAAGATCTAAGTTTTTACAAAAGGGAAAAAGATCTTCTTGAGTTAGAAAAGAGAGACATTTTCATTGAAAAATCTGAACTTGAAAAAGCTCAGAAGCAAAAGGAAAAATCTTTTTCAGAAAAATTCAAAGAACTTGAGAAAGTCTTAAAAGTTAATGAAGAAGAAGTAAGAAGATCTGAGTATGAAAGGCTCAATTCTGTTGCCTTATCCAACTTTTTTCAAAAAGAAAGAGAAATTCTACATCAATCTCTGGAAAGGAAAGAACTTCAAATCAAAAGCTATCTAGATGCTCAAGATGTACATATAAAGATAAACTCTCAAATGGACACTCAAGGGATGGGATTCAACGAATTGGATCCATTCACTTGATTGAAGAAAACTTTACTATCTTCCACTTTCTGCATAGGAAAGGTCCAGAGCTCTGACTGCCCATCTCTGAATATTTTCAAGAGAACAAAAACCTCAGAAGGATCAAAAGCAAGAGCTCTGATTTTTAAAAATGTCTCATACTCTGAAGCAAAAACCTTTCCAAAACCTATCTTAAAGATTGAAAAAGAGACTTCAGAGGTACTCTTCACAAAACCTCAGAGCAATGATCCCAAAGATATTTTCAAGTTTGATGCTTTTATCACAAAAGAATCAGAGACATCTGAAACAAGTACCTCTGAGTCAAGTACTTCTGAAGATGAACCTCAGAGTTCACTTAATCCAGATGAACCTCTGTATTCACCAATTTCAGATGAATGCATCAGAACTACATTCAAGGATGCTATTAAAAGAATCAATGAAGAAAATGTCATAGCTGATTTGAAAAAGAAAGAAGGCATGAAAAGAATCATTAAAGTCTCTAGACCGAAGGAAATTAAGAAAACTATAGAGGTAGTTATTTCCGACATGGCTAAAAGAGACTTTCTTGACTCTGATTCTGAATTTGATCCAGAGGTAGATAAGCAGATATTCTATAGACCAGAGGAAGTAATTTATAAAAACCCAAAGACTGTTGGTTCTGGAATTTTGAACGTTCCTGTTCCTATATTGAAAAGTAAACCCGGAATACCAATATGTCCTGATTTTGTAGACATGTGTTTACAGGCAAAAACTTCTTTGGATCTTGAGAAAGAGTTAAAAGAAAAGGCAAAGAATAAAACTAACACTTCTCAACTCTACACTTATAAACCAATCAAGTTTACTCCTGAACAAAAAGTAAAACGGCAAGAAATTAACCATTCTGATCCTGTTTGTGCAGTGAGCAATAAAGAGAGGAAGATGTTTTTGAACAAGAAAAGACAACTTGAAAAGAAGGCTGTCTTTCAAGCCAGAAGGAAGGAAGTAGTTAGGAATACTTGTAATATTCCTAGTACTAATTTGAAAAAGAATCAAAATGTATCAAATGCATTTAATGAAATGAAAAACTTTGCTCCTACTTCTTCTTGTTCTGTAAATTGCAATTGCATCCAACTCTTGATGAAACTGAAAAATCATTTCAGAGGTTCTCATTGCTTTATGAATCAGTCTCTGAACAAAAATTCAGAGACAAAGTTTCAAAAGAAAAAGAACAACTCTGAAAAAACATCAAAAGATGAAAAGTCAAATATTCAAAGAAAACCTCAGAAATCTAACAAGACAGGACCCATAATGAGATGGGTACCTAAGAAACTCTAATCTGTCTTGCAGAAACAGTCTATGTCAATCTGGTACTTGGATTCTGGATGTTCAAGGCATATGATTGGAGATAAGAAGTTGCTATCCTCTTACAAAGCTAAATCAGGAGGAGCAGTAACTTTTGGAGACAATATGCAAGGTTAGATTAAAGGTTATGGTGAACTAACAAGCGATAATGTTTCTATATCAAAGGTTTCTTATGTTGATGGGTTAAAACACAACTTAATCAACATAATTCAACTTTGTGACCATGTTTTTGATGTGAAATTTCAAGAAAAAACATTGTTCACTTCTTCACTCAAAAACTGGTCAAGAAATGCTAAGAGCAGACAGAAAGGGTAACCTATATAAAATGAATTTTACCAAAGACATAAAAACTGACTCAGAGAAACTTTGTCTAGTATCTCTGAACAGTGAAGATGTCTGGCTCTGGCACAAAAAGTTCTCACACCTGAATTTTTCTTCACTTGATAAATTGGTCAAACTAAATCTGGTTAAGGGATTATCATCTCTGAAGTTTAACAAAGATCATCTTTGTTCTGCTTGTGAAATGGGAAAAATGAAAAGATCTTCCCATAAGACCAAAAGTGATAATAATTGTCCACGACCTCTGCACATGCTTCATGTGGACCTCTGTGGTCCTATCTTTGTGTAGAGTCTATCAGGTAAAAAGTATATTCTAGTTCTGATTGATGAATACTCTAGATATATGTGAATGACAAAATCCCAAACATATCAAGCAAATCTCATAAAATCAACAATAAAGTCTGGAGAGAGAGAGTAGAGAGAGAAAGTAGATCTTGAAACCATTAACCACAAATCTCACAATGCTGAATGATTACAATACGTGATTACCAGATTCTTACCACAAGCAAACTAAGTAAACCTATTTATATCAACAAAGCTAAACTAAAACTTAACAACTAAGGAAACTAAACACAATTGACTTTTACAAGACTTTGACATTGTTGACTTTTATAGCTTGACTTTTCTAATTAAATCTTGGATACAATATTTTGACTTAACTATCTCCGCCTTTGTATTCAAGATTTAATAAAAATTTCACACTAGTCTTCAGCACTTAATTCTTCAGCACTTGCTTTGAACTTTGAAGCTTTAACAATCTTCAGTCTTTCAGTCTTTGAAGAATCTTGAAAAGTCTTTTACACTTTGAAGCTTTGAAAGTCAACATGTCTTGAACAAGAAACAGAATTCTTGAAACTTCTTTGAAACTTTTAATCTTTGAAACATCTTTGTAAAACTTTGGAACTTTGAGGGATCTTTGACAAAATGTATCTTCATCTCTTGTGATCTCTGGACTGTCTTCAGAAAAGCAAACTTTCACAAATCATCTTGATTTATCTTTGAACAATCTTTCTTCAGAATCTTTTGACTTTGAATTAGCGGAAGCATTTTGAATTGTCTTTTGAACTCTCAGAATTTCTTCACAAGTCTTTTCATTTTGACAACTCTTCATAGCTTTGAAATTGAATCTTTGTAAATGTCTCCCCCTTTTTGATGATTGTGAGCATCATGATCATCAAAACATCTTCAATTTCGACACAGTCTTTGATCACCCCCTTTGTATTCAAATAACAATCTCCCCTTTCAATGATAATTTGACAGTTGCCGCTCTTTGATCTAAATAGATGAATCATGAACTGTATATACCCGAATCTTTTCAAATTCAGATATAATGAACTTGGTAACCCTGATTCAACAAATGAAACAGTTAGGAATGTCTGTCAGTAACACAAAGTTACTGTGTACAACGAATGTACAATTTAAGGAGCTGGTTTGATGATGACTCCCCAGGACTTCCATTCAATCATTGAAAAACACAAGGTTTATCTATGAATGTTCTGACAGAAAAACAAACTTTCTGTGTGCTCGTGCTTGTGTATGAAAGAATTTAGGCAGAATGATTGTGTTTCATAAGGCTCAAATTGTGTAAACTGTTGAGACAACAACAGATAATACACGGACTCAATGTGCATGAAAGAGGTGCGAAGGTGGGGCAACTTTCCTTCTTTTTCAATATCTAAATCTTTCGAGAGAAGATTAGATAGCATATATATTGCGTCCCCAAAGAAAATGAAACATTTCTTTGTTAAGAAAGAAATGAGTGGTTGGTGGGGTAATAGCAAGAATTGGCATGGGCTCACTGCCTTTTTCAATGATGGTCATCAAAGAATGTGAACCAATCAGTAGATGTGGCTGCCCGACTCAGAAAGTGGTAGGTGCAGAGTTCTGATATTCTTTTAACTCTGATCTCAAACCCTCTTTCTTTTTATCATTATGCTTACTTCTAACCAAACTCTCTTTTCCATTTTACCGCTCCACACAATGAGAAAAACTCAACAGTATGAGTTATCTCCCCCACTCTTTGATTTTGACCCCTCACCCCTCACCCCTCAATCACTCAAGGATAACTTCCTGGGTAGGAAACACTGGTTAACGTGAATCCATGGAAGTTCTGTTTAAGATCACACACGAATCCCATGTAAGTCCTATACAGAATAGTTGCTCAACAGGTTAACTTGAACAGTTAAGCACAAAATGTATGAAAACATTGTCAAAATGTATGTTCATGAGATTTGAGCAATTGAACTTTGAAGATTTCTCAAAACAATGATATTGAATGAATGAAATGAAATCAAGAGAATTGTTTTGAGAATCTGACAATGTATCAATCAGATCAAATGAAATGGGTAGGGTATCAAAGAACTGGATAGTTTGTTTATATGAACGAAATATAAACAATTTGACAATAAAAGCACAAATATGAAAAAAAATGAATGATGCTCAACAAATTTGAAAGCAAACGAGGGTATTACCATCAAAAAATATGTTCGTTATGAGACATGGTAATAACAAATCAAATGAAATACTGAACCGATGTGTGTGAATACTTTACAGTATATGGAAAAGACAATACACGAGTATTGATCTTTGGAAACACATGGTTAGTTAAACATTAAGCTCAAAATTTGAAAAACATTTAAAAGCTCACTTCTGAATTCATGAAATCTTTTTAGAATAGAGAAGTGGTTTGAACATTTAGGAACCTGTTTTTCATGCTTGAAAGTTGTTCTTCTTTCAAACAATCATAGATCTAGGATCAGAAGATATTTACCTTTAAGCTCCCCCTCAAATCATGATAGAATAATTTAGATCTTTTAAGCTCCCCCTGGATATTAGAAAAATATCCAAGTCTGAATATTGAAGAACGAGTCCTGATCTGTCATGTGATCAGAAGCCATCACCTGTACTCCCCCTTAAATTATGCATCTGAAATATGTCAGTTAAAACACAAGATAGAGATCAATACAACTTCCTTTTGAAGTGTATACCGTCATATCATAAGTATATTGCAATGAAAAAGTACAGGGTAGAGATCAAGACAACTCCCTTGTGAAGTGTAGACCGTCATATCTTATCGGATGCAAAATACAGAAGTAAGGTCTTTTGATCGCTAAGGTCCGAGTCCTAAACTGTTGTGTTTAGAAGTCAAAATCCGTTGAAGTACGGGTCCTAAGTTGTGTACTTAGAAGCCATAATCTTGACATTGAGGTGGGGGTCTTGAACTGTGTTATTCAAGAGCCATTGTCTTTCAACTTTGAAGTCTGGGTTTTGAACTGTTGTGTTCAAAAGCCTTGGTTCTCTTACTCCCCCTTGACTTGAGGTGCCTGCAACACAGAATCAGTTTTCTTCTTTGGTACGCACTGGTATTTGGGTCCACGAATGTTAGTTGCAGTTCTTGTAGGGGTGATAGAGTAAGAACCATACCAGAAATGATCATTCGTCTTGTGAATATGATCATGTGTACCACAATAAGAACAATAATATTTATTACCTGAAAACCTGAGTAATTGATCTCTTGAATATATATGGTCAGGTTTACCTTTATGAGCTTTGTTCTTCTTAGCTTTGTGAATATGTACACATGATGTCTTTCCTTTCAGCTCATCTGATATCTCATCTTTAACTGGTTTCTTCTTCCAGACCAGTTTCTCTGACTTGTAACTTCTTCTTCTTGGAGATGTATCTGAACCATCTAAATATCTATCATAGAAAATATTAGTTCGACGAATCTGATCCAAAGATTTAACTGACATTTGTGAAGAGACAAATTTCTGATTTGAACTTGAAGCAGTCTTTTCAAGCGCTTTGATCTTTGAAGCGAAGTTGTCTCTTTCTTGAACAAGCAGGTCAATCTTCTTTGAGAACTCAGACTCCGTTTTCTGCTCTTTCAGTAGATTAGCAGATAGTTCAGATAACTTGGAAGTCAGCTTTTTGATTTCAGTCTCAAAGATAGATCGTTCTTCTTCAAATCCTTTCTCTGAATTGTTTCTCTAGCCTGATAGTTCCTTGAAGAAATCCACATTCTTCTGTTCAATAGCCTTCCTCTCTTTAGCAAACTTTTCTCTTTCCAAAATAAGTACTTTCTCAAAATCGGAAACTTGTTGAGAAAGTTTTATGCATTTAAGATCAATTGATTTCTTCTCTTCAAAACACTTTCTTGAGAAATCTGAGAACTTCTTTGAAAAACTTTTCTTTTCAGTGTCAACATCAGCTTTATTTTCAGCAAGCTGTTGTTCCAAATCAGATATATTCTTTCTAAGTTCCGCATTCTCAGATTCCAATGTCATTATCTTCTCATTATTCAGTCCAGAAGTTCTTTTCTGAAGATCTTCATTGATTGACTTTAAATCACAAACTTCTTCTTTCAGTATAATGATTTCATCAAAATACTCTTTTGACTTTTTCGAATGAAAGTCAACAGCATAACCCAGATTTACTTTCTCTAATTCAAGTTTCCTATTCTTCTCTTCAAGCTCTGTAAAAAATCCCATATTGAATTAGTAATCAGCTTGATATAAAAGATCGTTCCCAAACTGTAAATCAGAAAATCAAAAATCAAAACAAATTGAAATCTTGTGTGAAATTTAAAATTTGAACACTTGTTATGCGCTAACAGTTGGTGGCGCAAGACTGAGATTTGCGTGAACTGTATGTAGCGCAAACCAAACTTCTCGTGAGCAAAGAATGGCGCAAAGTATACTTCTCGCGAACATTGTATGGCGCAAAGTGGACTTTTAGTTATCAGAGTATGACGCAAAGTGAGCTTCTCGTGAGCAACCAAAGGTGGAAACTTAGATTTGCGTGAGCAGCTAGAGATGCAAACGAGACTTTGCGTGATAAGTGCAAGACGCAAATGTTACTTTGCGTGAGAGACTTGTAGCGCAAACTTAGAGCTTGAGATGATGCACTGATCTTTGCGCGAAAAAAATGATTGGAGATTTGCGCGATATATAGATGGCGCAAGATAGACTTTGTGCAACCAGACTTAAACGCAAACTTTGATATGCGTGACTCTAAGAAGACGCAAACTAAATTAAAGCCCTGAAAAACTCGCGCAAATCTGATGAACTCGCGCAAAGCTATAAGAACTAGCGCAAAGTATAGATCTATTCGATTCTTGGCTCTGACTTGCTTAATTCGATCCAAATCTGCAAATTGGTTCTCAAAAACTTATCAGTATCATCGAAAAACAATACTAAACACAAATATACAATCAATTTTCTATTAAAACCAACAAATTCCACAAAAACGATCAAGAACAATGTTCGAACTCGACTTTTCAAGAAAATTTCAAAAATCAAAATTTGACATCGATTTAGTTCGTATTTCGAGATGAAATCAATACAAGAAACAACCCTAAACACAAATCGAATCCAATGATTCCATTTTCTTGCACCAAAAACGGCTTTTCCAACAAAATTCGGATGAATAGTACAAAAACACGAGTTCTTGAAATTTTTTCAGAAAATCAATTTTTCGATATAAAAATCAAGATTTCAATTCAATTCTTTGTTCAAATCATTTCTGAAAATATTTGGTACGACTCTGATACCAATTGTGAATGACAAAATCCCAAACCTATCAAGCAAATCTCATAAAATCAACAATAAAGTCTAGAGAGAGAGTAGAGAGAGAAAGTAGATCTTGAAACCATTAACCACAAATCTCACAATGCTGAATGATTACAATACGTGATTACCAGATTCTTACCACAAGCAAACTAAGTAAACCTATTTATATCAACAAAGCTAAACTAAAACTTAACAACTAAAGAAACTAAACACAATTGACTTTTACAAGACTTTGACATTGTTGACTTTTACAGTTTGACTTTTCTAATTAAATCTTGGATACAATATTTTGACTTAACAATATACTTGGATAGAATTCATCAGAGCCAAGTCTGATGTACCTGATATTTTAATAAGGTTGTTAAAAGGATTGCAGGTTCTGTTCAACAGCAAAGTTCAGAAGCTGAGAAGTGATAATGGGACAGAGTTTAGAAATGCCAAAATCAACTCATATATTTCAGAAGAAGGCATAACTCCTAACTTCTCTGCAGCAAGAACCCCTCAACAAAATGGTGTTATTGAGAGGAAAAATAGAACCCTTGTTGAAGCTGCAAGAACAATGCTTGCAGGATCTGATCTTCCAACAAATTTCTGGGCAGAAGCAGTAGCTACAGCCTGTTTTACTCAAAACAGAGCTACCATTGTCAAAAGATTCAAGAAAACATCTTATGAACTCATCAACAATAGGAAACCTAATGTTAAATGTTTTCATGTTTTTGGATGCAGATGTTATATTCTGAATGATAAAGAGTCTCTTGGAAAGTTTGACAAGAAAGCAGATGAAGGCAAATTCATTGGATACTCATTAGCCTCAAAAGCCTTCAGAGTGTTCAATCTAAGAACAAGAACAATCCAAGAGAGTATCAATGTGTCTTTTGATGATGACAGAAGTCTTGCCACCAAAGATATCAACTCAACTGCCAAAAGTATCTCTGAATCATCAAAGATGAGAGAATCTGAACTAAACAAAATATTCGAAGATTTCTTTGATGATGAAAACTCGGAGTTTCTTTTTTCAGAGATATTCACAGAGCAACTTCAGAGGAACCTCAAAATATAGGTACAACTCTCTCTAGTCCCTCTGAAGTCACAACTTCTGCTTCCTTGAACACAGATATAAGAAATGAATCAAGACAAATTGAAGAACAATTCTCTTCAGAAGCATAAGATGAACAAGAGACATCTGAAGAACTTCCAGAGACATCCCTTGAAGAGACTTCAGAGCCTGCTTCACCGTCTCTAGAACCCACTTCAGAGCCTCTGAACAACACAACAGAGAGGTCACCAACTGTCATCTCTGAAGCTCAAACTCCACCTCAAATTCAAGCTCCAATAACAAGATGGACAAAGGATCATCCCCTTAATCAGATCATTGGATTACCTTCAGAAGGAGTCATAACCAGATCTTCCACAATCAACGAATGCTATTTTGTAAACTTTTTAAGCATCATTGAACCAAAGAAGGTAAATGAAGCTCTTAAAGATCCTCATTGGATCTATGCCATGCAGGATGAGCTTCAAGAGTTTGAAAGAAACAAAGTCTGGACCCTAGTTCCCCTTCCTAAAGGAAAATTTGCAATTGGAACTAAATGGGTCTTCAGAAATAAAAAGGACGAGGATGGCATTAAAATAAAAAACAAAGCTAGGTAGGTTGCTAAGGGATATTTCCAAGAAGAGGTTATTGATTATGATGAAACCTTTGCACCTGTGGCTAGACTAGAAGCAATTAGAATCTTCTTAGCCTATGCTGCACACAAAGGGTTCAAAGTATATCAGATGGATGTTAAATCTGCCTTTCTAAATGGTAAATTAAATGAAGAAGTTTATGTCTAGCAACCACCTGGATTTGAAAGTACAGAGTTTCCTAACCATGTTTATTATCTCGATAAAGCTCTGTACGGACTTAAACAAGCTCCAAGAGCCTGGTATGTTACTCTGTCCACATTTCTGATTAATAATGGTTTTGAAAAAGGTAAAATTGATACCACTTTGTTCATTAAGAGGTACAAAAATGAGATGCTTTTAGTACAGATATATGTTGATGACATTATCTTTGGCTCTACAAATCAAAAGTATTGTGACAAATTTTCAGAGTTGATGAAGAGTGAATTTGAGACGAGTCTCATGGGAGAATTAACATTCTTTCTGGGCTTAAAAGTAAAACAAACTTCAGAGGGTACTTTTATAAGTCAATCTAAGTATGTCTCTGACATTTTGAAAAAGTACAAACTCAATGATTCAACTTCTATGAAAACACCTATTGCCACAGGAGTCAAACTTGACTCTGATCCTTCAGGAAAATCTGTAGATGGCAAGACCTACAGAGGCATGATATGATCACTTCTATACTTAACTGCCAGTAGGCCTGATATAATGTTTGCAACATGTCTCTGTGATAGATATCAAGAAAATCCAAAAGAATCTCATTTATCTGCAGTAAAGATAATTTTTAGATACCTCAGAGGCACACCCTCTTTGGGTCTCTGGTATCCAAAACTTTATAGTTTTGATTTAACAACATACACTGATGCAGATCATGCAGGGGTGCAAGCTAGACAGAAAGAGTACCTCTGGATGTTGTCAATTATTGGGTAACAAGCTAGTTAGTTGGTTATCCAAGAAGCAGAACTGTGTTTCAACTTCTACTGTAGAGGCAAAATATGTTGCTGCTGCTAGTTGTTGCTCTCAAGTCATCTGGATGAAAGCTCAGCTCAAAGACTATGGTTTACATTATGACCGAATTCCCATTCTGTGTGATTCAAAAAGTTCCATAGCCATCTCTGCCAATCCAGTACAACATTCCAAAACAAAGCACATTGATGTAAGGTATCACTTTCTGAAAGATCATGTTGAAAAGGGAACAATAGAGATGTATTTTGTACCAACTGATCTACAACTTGCTGATATTTTCACAAAAGCTTTAGATGAACGAAGGTTCAATTTCTTAATTAGCAAGTTGGGAATGTTGAACATGTCTTTCTAAACACAAAGAAGAATATCAGAGTCTCTGATCAAACACATCAGAGCCTCTGACGTAAGTAGCATGTCTGACACCCGAGCCTCTGAGATTGGTTTCAGAGACTCTGGATTTTTCACCAATGGTCAAAATCATTCTTTTGTGTCTCTACGCATCTGTCAAGGGGGAGAAGATAAAAAGGAAACATTCTTTGGTCGAGGGGAAGTAAAAGAAAATACTTTTCATTTGATCAGAGGGAGCTTCAGAACTATGGAAGCATCAGATTCTCTGATCTTCTCTATGATATTTACCATTGTTTTCTCAAATAATCAATGCATTATTCAAGGGGGAGTAGATAAAGTTCAGACAACACATTCTTCAATCAACGGGGAATAAGGGGAGGATTCTGCATCTTTTTACCTGCTCAACAATCTTTAATATCTTTTGAAATTGAAAATTCAGATTCTCTGAATCCTTTTTCACACTTATGATATCTTAGATTACTTCACAATCAAATTGTTCTTTCAGACAACAAGGTGAAAGGTTTGTCTAGTCAGCACCAATAACTATTCCATTTCAATATTGGTACTGGCACACCTTCCTATTTTTCTTGGCAACTACACACATAAGTGCAACAATTCCCAAAAACATGTGTCACCACTGGAATGAGTGAAAGGTCAAACGACCTCAACTAAAGGGTCTAATCACTGCCATTTCACCTTATGATCTCGAGTGTAACCTTTCTAAATATAGATATAAAAACATTTTTAAATCCGAATATCCATTTTTACAAATTACTCTCGAGCACTCTTTCTCTTTCAAAAAGAATTTGAACTTCATCTTCTTTGCTCCAACTCTCAAATGGCGTCTTCAATGGAATGGTGCAATCTTTTTCCAAAAACTGGTGAACCTTCAAGAGTGTATCGTTTACCGATCAAAGACAACAATCACATGGTACAACTTGATTCTCCCAAGTTCGAGGAACAATACAGAATCATATGCAAGTTCTTCTCAAACTGTGAACTAACTCAAGCCCTAATCGCATTCACCACTGATTGCCCTCTCACGTTTGTTCAAGAATGGTACTCCTCCAGTCACTACAACGAAGACCACCACGGAATCATTGGAGAGTTTGACATCTCTCAAACTGTGAAATGTAGGGTGCTCATCAATCCTACTGTTCTAAGTGAAGTTATTCCTTTTCTCACCACTGAAGAACTACAAATCCCTCGATTTGAAAAACGCCCATCATCTGAAACCCTTCTCCAGTTCATTCGTCTGCTTGGTTACAATATTGAAATTGTTAAGTCTGATTTTATAGTAATCATTGTATTTATAGGCTTGGTCAAATACTGTGTTTAGAGTCTAATACTGTGTAGTATTGACCAAGGGTATTTAAGTCCCTTTGGTCCTTGTTTCTTGTAAGAAAACTTTCACGCATACATTGAATACATTGAAACTTTGCGCTTACATTGCTCTCTCTCTACTTTCTCTCTCTAGGATTTAGTGATCTTGGACTATCAATTGGTATCAGAGCTGTTCTAGATCTTCAGAGAATTGAGAAATTGTATTTTTCGTTTCTGAATTTGTAGATTAATCGAAAATTTGATCGATTTTCTTGAATTTATCAAGAAAATATCGTTTTCTTGATTTTTCATCAAATTTGGGATTGTTTTTGAACGAATTTTTGTGAAAATCGGTTTGTTGGATTCGGTTTTGATTGCTAAACATCTTTGATTCACATTGATTTGCAAGAAAAACTTGTTTTCATTCTCAATTTTGGAAATTGTTGATTTTCTGAAAAACCGTGTTTCACGTACTGTTACATTCTCAAAATATCGATTTTGTGATTTTTAATCATTTTTGATGATTGAAATGTGTTAGAAACCTGTTTTCGTTCATTGTGTGTTAATTTGTTGCATTAATTTCATGGTTATAATCAATTCTTGCGAGTTTTACTTGATTTTCAGAGGTTTGCGCGAGTTCATATAGGTTTGCGTGAGTTCATACTAGTTTGCGCAAGTTTATATTGTTGTTCTAATCTTTGTGTTAGTGTATTTCAGGTTTTCGTCTCAAGAAGTAACTTTTCGCATTGGGTTATTAACGCAAAGCGAACTTTGCGTATCCCATGTATCACGAGAAGCTACTTTGCGTCTCCTTCTATTCATGAGAAGTGAACTTTGAGTCTCCAGTTCATCAAGCAAAGTTTATTTTGCGTATCCTTCAGCTCACGCAAAGCTACTTTGCGTACTTCACAGCTTACGAGAAGTCCTGTTTGCGTAACAAGCTTCTAACGCAAAGTTCAGTTTGCGTATTCTGTTACTCACGCAAAACCCAGTTTGCATATTCTGCTACTCACGCAAATTCAGTTTGCGTCTTCAACGACACACGCAAAGCTCAATTTGCGTCTTACTCGTCTCACGCAAAGTTCTGTTTGCGCAACCTTCTGCTAACGCAAAGTTTTGTTTGCGTATCACTTGGTTTACGCAAAACTCTTTTGCGTCTCTCACTTCTCACGCAAAGCTCAAGTTTTTCTGGATTTTTCTCATGCAAAGCTCAAGTTTGCGCCATCTCAGTCAAGACTTAGCATTTTTCTGGATTTCTGCTATGGATTCTGACAAGTTTTCTTATCAAGTTCAGTTCTACAAAAGTGATATTATGATGTCTTTGGGTACGGAAAATCGTCCATCAGTGCTGATAGATGAAAATGAGTTTACACAGTGGCAAGATCGGTTCCTGAACTTTATTGAACGACAAAAGAATGGAAATGACATGATGATTATTTTATCAGAAGGACCGTTTGAAAAACCCAAGTTGGCTTCTGGATTATATAAGCCTACTAAAGATTATTCACTTGAAGAGTTGTTGGCATATCAAGTTGATCGTGATATCAAGGCGAATCTGATGCTAGCCTTGCCAAACTCTATCTACAATAGGATTGATTGTTTCAAAACTCATCCTAACCTTATGTGGCAACAGCTTGAGAAGATTATGCTTGGCTCGTCAGTTGAGACTCAACTCCGACATACTCGTTATATGAATAACTTTGAAGAATTCAAAGCCAAGGACGGGGAGCCACTGAAAACTGTGTATGACATATTTTGTGCCATCATCAATGATCTGAGGAAGATTAAAGTACAAAAGACTGAACTTGAAACAAATCTGAAATTCCTCAATGCACTTCAACCAGAGTGGAATAAATCCTGCCACAGACTGAGGAATGATGTCAGAATATCTACAATGCAGATTCAAGAGATGTTTGAGATCTTACTTACTTATGAGTGCATTGTTACTGAGAAGAAGGCCAAAATGGAGAAGAAGAACAAGAAATCAGTAGACCCGGTTGCTCTTCTCTCGAAACAACTGACAGAACAAGCATTGTCTGATAATGCTTACAACGGGTCAATTGAAGATGATGGCGAGGTGTTAGAGAAAGCTATGATACTTCTCTCTCAGCATTACCAGAAAAAGTTCCAACCAAGATCGAGTTCCAACAATCTTCGCTTCACTTCCGGTTCAAGAGTCAAAGTGCTCGAGCCAAAGAATGCTGCCTGCTACAACTGTGGAAAGCCGAGTCACATTTCAAAGGAGTGTCGAGTGAAGAAGGTTAGGAACTCAGCCTACTATCGAAAGAAATTGGATCTGGCTGAGAAAAGAGAGAACGGAACTGCTTTACTTGCCGAAGAGGAATTCTGGCTGGATTATTCCGACAATGAAGCTGCAAATGTCGAGATCGCTCAGATGTGCTTGGTTGGAAATGATCAGTCAGATGATTCTGATACTGATGAGGATGAGGTATATTCAGAATTTGATTATAACTTCATATCTTCTCAGATGAATATCATAATAACTGCTTTATCTGATTTGCGATTGAAATTTTTATCTGAAAAGAATTTAAATTCTGAAAAGTCAGATTTGATTGACAAATTAAAAATTTCTTTGAAAGATGAAAAATCTATTTTAGATAATACAAAAGACATCTTTCAAAAGAAATTGGATGATTTGGAAAAATCAAATAAGACTTATCTTGAATCTTTGACTGCTATGACTACTTTAAAAGATGAATTTTCAGATAAAATCAATAAGTTAGAAGAAAAGCTTTATCGAAGGAACCAATCTGAACAAACAATCTTTATGAACAAACCAAGGAGTGAGGAAGCGTTAAAAGAAAAATGGGGACTCGGTTTTAAAAATCCACATTGTTTAAACAATGCGATTGAAAAATCCCCTACTTTATATAAATACGATTATCTAACTTTTGCTAAATATGCTCCTCAATTTAAAATCAATTGGATGAATGAGAAGCAAGTGTTAGAAATCGAAAATGAGAAAATGACGAATAACAAGAAAAAGGAAATACCTTTTGTTTATACGTTCGAAAACGCAAAATATTTTCCTGACAAATCAAGAAGAGGCAGAAAAGGTTTAAATGATATATCTCCTGTCAAATCTTCAGTGTCTGATGATTTTGTTGATATTTTTGCTCCTAATTCTGATAAGGAAAATATTTCTCCAATCATCTATGATTCGAAGAAATATACTCCTCCGTTAGTATTAGAAAGCAAAATCATCGATCTTGATGATAAGATAGAAGATCAATATATTTTAAAGGAAATTGAATGTGATATTATTCTTTCTTTCATGACTTCTAGTCTTGAAGAAAATCTATTTTATCAAAAACAAGATTCTATTTCTGGCCTTTCTTCTGATTCTAAGGAAAACAAAAAGGAAGTTTCCAATTTTAAAATATTTTCTCAGAATAATTCTGACTCCGAGGTAAATTCAGATTTATTGTCTAATCAGATTGGTTGCTTAGGTAAAATTATTTCTTCTGATTTAAATATTAATTCAGAAATTCTTGATGAATCTTTTATGCTAAATGATCAATATTATAAACCAAAGCGTAAAAGAAGAAGGTCAAAGAAGTCGAAGAAACAAGATAAAGATCTTTCTGACAGTTCTAATTCTTCCAATTCAATTCTTTCAGATAGGACTTTGAGCAAGTCAAAGAAGCAGATCTGGAAAGCGAAGCGGACATCTACTGATTCTATGACTGATGAGGATAAATGTGTAGACAAACTTTATAAAAGTGATTCATTTGCTACTTGTAATAAAATTTCTAAATACTCAATAAAGCAAATGATTCGAATTTCAAAACATGTCTCATATTCTTCCTCTGATTCTAGTACAGATGATTATGCTTTATATTCATCTGATGAATGTGCTTATTTTTCTGGTAATCTTTCTCGTGCTTCTCGTATCAATTCTTCTAATTTTTTCCCCATAAGAACTGCAACTAACAAACACGGGCCCAAATTCAAGTGGGTACCAAAATCTCAATCTGATTTAAAGTTGCAGGCACCTCACGTCAAGGGGGAGTAAGAGAATTATGGTTTTTGAACACAGTAGTTCAAAACCCGGATTTCAATGTCAAGACAATGGTTTTTGAACACAACAGTTCAAAACCCGGATTTCAATGTCATGACAATGGTTTTTGAACACAACTGTTCAAAACCCGGATTTCAATGTCAAGACTATGGTTTTTGAACACAACAGTTCAAGACCCGGACTTCATTGTCAACATTATAGCTTCTAAGTACATCAGCTTAGAACCCGTGCTTCAAAGATTATGACTTCTAGACATGTCAGTCTAGGACTCATTCTTCAATGCTTTAAGCTTCTGACTAATGAGAAACTGTGAGTACATCTACTTAATTTCCGCTGCATTTATCTCTGATTATGATGTTGTTTCAGTTTTCTCATATGTTTTTCAAGAATCTGAGCAAATTTATTTCTACTTGATTTTGTTCAACCCAAAATTTTTCACTAATGAGACACAAATTTCATTTTTTACATTGTGTGAAAGATAATATTATTGAATTATATTTTGTTTCAACTGAATATAAACTTGCCAATCAAAGATATCTATTTTTAAATCTTGGCATGTTGTTTTTAAAAGTTTAAACCTTTACAAATTTTATTATATAAAGTAAAAGTTTTACAACTTTTATTTCTTTTGAATAAAATGTGTGTCTAGGAAAAAATTTCAAGTTGCTTTGTTTATATTAAAGTTCTTATATGTTCAAATTTCAGTTCTAACAAAAGTCGAAAAGTCAGCAACATGTTTGTAACTTTTGATTTTGCTTTAAAGTTGTGTAATTCGGAATATTTATAGTTTACATTGCTTTGAAAACCTAAAAAGTCGAAATTTTGATCGTAATGAAAATATGGGCTAAGCACTTAGACGTAAAACCTTGTGTTTGAGATGATTATTAAATTCTTATAAATCAGAAATCTCTAAGTTTAAAAGTTTATACCTGTGACCTTTCTGGTTTGGGAAAGTAAGTTCTGTGGGATGCTTGTCATCTAGTCCCCTAAGGTCATTTGATCTGGGAGTGATCGAACCCAAATCCTTCTATAGAATCAGATCGAAAGTCATGTTCTACTGGTATGAATGGGTTTAGGATATGTCGATGTAGCCTTTCTGATCCGGGAAAGTAAGTTCCAAGGGGTGCTTGACACCTAGTCCCCTAAGGCCAACTGGTTTGGGAGCGACTGACCCAAATCCTGCAATAGGGTCAGATAGAAAGTTACGTTTACGGCATGTTCTTTACTTAATAAACTTGTTGATTAAAAAGATGCCAAAAGTGCACACGCTTAAAAGATGCCAAAGAGCACACTCATGTAAAGATGCCATAGTGCACAATGCTAAAAGATGCCAATGAGCACACATCTCATGATACTTGGTTATATATTTCTGAGTTGCAATAAACCTGTAAATTTGTGAAAGTCTGAATTTTTGATGGCTTAGTGTGATTACATGAAAAGTTCTCTATTATATTTTTAGAATTGCATTTTCTTGAAGCTATTCGAAGTTCACATGCGAGCACACTGAATAGATTGATGAAAGTTTTTGAAACTGAACATGTCTTAACTTGATATGCAATAAAACTTGTTTCTGTATCCAAACACATACATTTGATTTCATGTGATGGATTTTATTGTGATATTTTACTAAGTAGAATTTTATTTGTTTCTATTTAAATTTTTACATATTTAGTCGTTTCAAAATACATATTCAGTATATTTTTCTTTTTACATTGATGTTTCAATCATTGTGTTCTCATTTATATCTTAATGGGTTTGAGCATTATTCAAGAGGAAGTGAAAAAGGAGAATTTTTCTTAATGATCATATCTGTTTTTGAGGGGGAGTATATGATTTTCTATATAAATGCTAACTTGAATTGTCAAATTTAGTGCATTTGTGTAGGGGGAGTCAAAGAGCTAATCAGGTAAAAATTTTTTAGACTCCAAGTCAGATTTGCGTTACCAGTTGGTAGAGCAAATCTTAATTTGCGCCAACAGCTTCTAGCGCAAAGCATGATTTGTATTTCCTGCATATCACGCAAACCTCACTTTGCGCTTCCTTCTGTTAGCGCAAACCTAACTTTGCGCCACCAACTTGTAGCGCAAACCTTCCTTCTTTTCTCCGTTTCTTTGATTTTGTAGATCTTAAGCTGTCTCGTCTCCAACATTTGCATGACCAAGTTGATCCAGATCATCAAGGTCATGAGGGGGAGAAGTTAAGAAGATGATAAAGAGACAAAGAGCTCAAAAGTTTATCTGCTGATCAAGATTCGCTCAAAGATTCAAAATTTCTTCAACTTTACTTGTCTTTTGTTGTTCCTGCTCCGACCACCATAGTTCATTCAAGGTCATTTAAAAGAGGTGTGTCGTCTAGAGCACAGGTTGATGAATCAACTGTTCGTTCAAGTTCATTCCAATATGTTCCAGTCTTGTCAAGGCAGCAAAGATAAATCAAACTAAAAGATGCTGAGAAGAATTTTTTTTTTCAAAAAGTCAGAATGCTTCACAAAGTCGCTTAGTTGGTCTGTGCTGATTTAGAAGATGGATTTTGAAGATCACAGCGCCAAGGATTACTAAGGGGGAGATTGTTAAGTCTGATTTTATAGTAATCATTGTATTTATAGGCTTGGTCAAATACTGTGTTTAGAGTCTAATACTGTGTAGTATTGACCAAGGGTATTTAAGTCCCTTTGGTCCTTGTTTCTTGTAAGAAAACTTTCACGCATACATTGAATACATTGAAACTTTGCGCTTACATTGCTCTCTCTCTCTACTTTCTCTCTCTAGGATTTAGTGATCTTCGACTATCAGAAATCACCAAGCTTATCAATTTCAGACGACAACACCTACCCCCAATATGAAACTTTATGTTCTCTGTACTGAATCGAACCCTAACCTGTAAACTGGGAAGCATGGACCAAGCCACACCCAAGATTCTGTCTATCATGTATGCCTTATTCTTTAATCGCAACATTGATATGTCCGGAATAATCTTTGAACTTATTCTGACCTCCATAGACAAGAAGAACAAGTGTTTGAGCAAGGACCCTGAACAAACAACACCATCCTCCAAAGTTCCTTCAATCACTTGTCCGAGATTTCTTGCTTTGATCATCCATGCCGCCATATCAAAACTTCACATTCTGACCTACCCTGATCAAACCAAGACTCCTTTCTACATTATGAACAGTTCAAACCGACCATTCTTTCTGAAGTCTATCCAGGAGCACGAAGGATCCCTCACCACATGCTTGATCAGGTAAATTCTCAATCTGTAGCCCTAGCTTCTTATCTCCGTGTTGCACAAGGACTAGAGCCAGTCCTGGGAATCCCAACACATTTAGGTCCTATGCCCCAAATGGAGAGTCAGAGCTACTCTACTTCAGAGGGATCAAAGGACCCTGAAGTTTAGAGTTCTCTAAGGAGTGAACCAGAGGGTACTCCTATAAGAGAAACCGAAGTACAGAGAGATGACAACAAACCAAAAGGGGCTGTTGTTAGAGCAGAAATATGTTGGATACAAGATCATAGAAGACAGAAGGTCAAAGATCAAGAAGGTCAAAGCTAAAAGTCAACTCTCAAGCAAAGTTAATAAATGTCAAAGTCTTAGTTTGTAAGTTTGTGTTTTTAAGCGTGTAGTTTGTTTTGTTTTTAGATAGATGGCTTGTTTGTTTTGTGTTGTAAGTATGAGTTGCATGTAAAAAGTTTATACGAATACTGAGAGAGAGAGAGTTATAGTGAGAGAAATATTTGTGATTAGAGAGAGAAAGCAACAAACAGATTTGTAATCGTTTGATTCTTGAAGTGAAATTGAAACAGGTAGATTACATATATTGTTTGTGTGATTGTATGTGATTAAAAACTTGAATTCAGGGACTAACAATTGGTATCAGATCAAATCCGATAGAAATAAATCGAAAAGACAGAAGTCGACACTGTGTTCGCTGAGTACAAATTAAATTTGTGCTTTTGTACGAATTTGAGTTTGTAATTGATAGAAATGAGTTCGTATATTGTTTTCGATCGAGTTTGTATAGTTTGAATAATGTTTTGCACTATAATTGAGGTTTAATTTTGAGATTTGTCAAGTTTGAGTTTCACGAGTTATCGAGCACTGTATTGGATCAATATGTATATCTTGATGTATTTTTTTGAAATTCATTGGCAGAATTAGGTTCTAGGAGTATAGTTGATCAATTTTTCAAAGTTTCAGTTTAAAAGATGGAGATTTGATGTGTTTTGTGAGAAAATCAGAGACGTTTTTCAAAACAGATCTGAAGAACTCGCAGAGCATCGAAGAACTCGCAAAATTCATCATCAAGAACTCGCAGAGTTCATAGATTTCGCAGAAAGTCTCAAGAATTCGCAGAATTCATCAGAATTCGCATAGTTCTTTCTGAAAAATCTTAAGGACAGAATTTGCAGTTCTCTGTATTGCGAAAAGCAAAGAATTCGTTGTTGGGTCTTTTGCGAATTTCATAGAATTCGCAGAGTTATTTCTCAAAAGGTTTCAAGTATAGAATTCGCAGAAGGCTTAGAATTTGTATATGTGTGTATTACGAATTACTTAGAATTCGCTTATCAGTGTGTTGCGAAAAACCATAAGAATTTGCATAAGTGTTCATTGCGAAAAGTGATTTCTAAATTTTTCTAAGGAAAGAATTCGCGTAAGTCATTCTTGCGAAAAGTTTTTCTTAATTCTTTCAAAGGACATAATTCGCTAGTGTGAGTATTGCAAATTCCTCAGAATTTGCAGGTGTGTGAGTTGCGAATTCTGAAAGAATGTTGTGAATTATGTATGTGTTTTTAGTAATTTGTGAATTCCGTGCACCTCAGTGTTATTTGCGAATTCCTTGTACTTATTTGTAACTTGCGAATTCCAGACTTGTTGATTTTTTGGAAATTGATTTTCTGAATTTTATTTCTAAGTTTTTTTTTCTGTATTTTTGTGATTTCTATTGGACTAACGATCAATTTCAAGTTCTTTTTCAAACATATAAGTCAAAATGAGTTTTTCTGATGATGAAGAGAAGGTTGCAAAGCTTAGAATAGAAAACAAAAATCTTGCTTCCTCAGTTGACTACTATTCAAAGAGGTCAAAATGATAAAATGATGAAAGGAAGATACTGAGAGAAGAAGTCAGTGCTTTAAAGATGATTAATGAAGATCTTCTGAAACAGACTTCTGGGCTTAGTGAAGATAAGGTAATGAGTATGGAAACTGAGAACACTGAGCTGAAAAATAAAATCTTTGACTTGGAATATCAGATGATCCAAATCCAGCAAGCATCTGTTGAAAGTTATGAGGAGAAGATTAAGGGTCTGGAAGATGCGAATGCTGAGCTTCTAAAGAAAATATATGATTTGGAACAAAAGATGGTCAAAGAAAAAGATGTTTTTGAGAGTGAAAACAAAGAGTTTGCTAAGAAGTTATCAGATTTTTCAAGAAAATGTGCTGACGAGAAGAAGACAGTTGAGCTGAAATGTATAAAGCTTTCTCAACAAATTTCAGACTTTGAGAAAGTAATCATTTTGGAAAGAGAGAAGTTTGCAAAAGAAAAGAAGTTAATTGAGCAAAAGAATGTTGGATTTTTTAAAGAGATATCTGATGGAAGAAAGAATGCTGAGAAGGACTTTGAAGAAGAAAGGAATATATTTGAAGAAGAAATAAAGAAGCTTACTGACAAGCTATCTGAACTGTCTGAAAGTGCACAGAAAGATCAAAAAACAAAGTATGAATTCAAGAAACAGATTGACCAACTTGTCAAAGAAAGAGACAATTATTCTTTGAAGATTAAAGAGCTTGAAGATATTGTTTCCAAGATGGTGGTGACTGAGCAAATGACTCCAGAGTCAAAAATCGACACACCTAGAAATAGTTTAGTTGGTTTTAACAAGACAACCTCAAGCTCACATCTGAAAACTGTTTCTTCAAGAAGGTCAGTTATTTCAAAAGATCAGATTCACACTACTAACCTTTTCTTTGATAAAATTGTAGATGGTTCAGATACATTCAGAAGAAGGAGAAGAAGGGAATATATTGAAGAAAAGATGGTATGGAGAGTAAAACTAGTTGAAGATGAGAAGAATGATGAGAAGAAGGAAGAAAGGAAAGAAGGAAGAGAAGACAAGTAACAAATCATGTGTACATGCATCAACAACCAAGAAGAACAAAGTGCTAAAAGGTAAACCTGATCTTACTTACTCGAGAGATCAAATGATCAGGTTATCTAAAAAGAAGTATTGTTCTTATTGTCATACTTATGATTTTGTTCATAAAGCTAGTGATCATTACTAGTATGGTTCTTACTCGATTACTCCCATTAGAACTGCAACTCACAAATATGGACCCAAATACCAGTGGGTACCAAAACCGAAAGATGAATCTGTGTTGCAGGCATCTCAAGTCAAGGGGGAGTAAAGGAACTAAGGCTTCTGAATACTACAGTTCTGGACCCGTACTTCAACGGAGTTTGACTTCTAAACACAAAAGTTTAAGACTCATACTTCAAAGATGAAAGAAATGATACTCCTGGGTTGATATGGAATTGTACTCCGATTCTTAAATGAGGAAATCAACCTTCAAGGGGGAGTACATATTTTTACTGAAAAATATGCATTTGGAAGATATGATGATCTACACTTCAGGAGGAGTTGTATTTGATCTCTATCATGTGCTTTTTCACTGACATATTTTAGATGCATATTTTCAGGGGGAGTATGGATTATGACTTCTGGTTACTTCTGATCAAAACTCGTACATTCAATGTTTTAATGCTTTATGTCATTTTATTTTCTAATAATTTTTTGTACTTTGACGGACTTTCTGACCGATGCAGATTGAGAGGATGCTTACAAGATCATATCATTATGACTTTAAGATTGACTTGATAAGATTTAAGAATGAACGAAAAGGTTTAAGAATTTAAGTTCTTTTCAGATAATAACTTTAAGCAGAAATAATAATATTCATCTGAGAGGAAATAAAGTTGTAATCAAATTCAGAATATACCTCATCTTCATCAGATTCAGAATCGTCTGACTGGTCATATCCAACCAAGCACATCTGAGCGATCTCGACGTTTGCCGCTTCGTCGTCAGAGTGATCCAGCCAAAACTCTTCTTCTGCCAGCAAAGCAGTTCCTTTCTCTCTTTTCTCGACCAGTTCCAATTTCTTTCTGTAAGAAGATGAGTCCTTGACCTTCTTTGCTCGACACTTCTTTGAAATGTGTCCCGGCTTTCCACAGTTGTAGTAGGTAGCAGTCTTTGGCTCGGGCACTTTGGTTCTAGTCACAGAAGTGAAGCGAGAAGAGTTGCAACTCGATCGAGGTTGGAACTTTTTCTGGTAATGCTGAGAGAGAAGGATCATAGCTTTCTGTAAAGCCTCACCATCATCTTCAGTTGACCCGTTGTAAGCGTTATCAAACAACGCTTGTTCAGATAATTGCTTTGTGAGGAGTGCAACCGGGTCTACTGATTTCTTTTTTTTCTCAAGTTTTGCCTTCTTCTCTATCACCAAGCTCTCATCAGTCATCATAATCTCGTATAATTCTTGAATTTGCATAGGGGAGATTCTGACATCATTCCTCAATCTGTGGCATGTTTTATTCCATTCTGGTTGCAAAGTATTGAGGAACTTCAGATTTAATTCAAGCTCAGTCTTTTCAACCTTTATCTTTCGAACATCATTGATCACGGCACAAAAACGATCAAACACAGTCTTTAGTGGTTTCCCGTCCTTGGCTTTGAATTCCTCAAAATTATTCATGTAGCGCGTATGCCTGAGTTGAGTAGCTACTGAAGAACCAAACATAATTTTCTCAAGCTGTTGCCACATCAGATTAGGATGAGTTTTGAAACAATCAATCCTGTTGTATACTGAGTTTGGCAAGGCCAACATTAGATTAGCTTTAATATCCCGATCAGCTTGATAAGCAGATAACTCTTCATGTGTATACTCTTTAGTAGGCTTGTATAATCCAGAAGCCAATTTGGGTTTGTCGAACGGTCCTTCAGATAAAATGGTCATCATGTCATTTCCATTTTTTTGTCGTTCAATGAAATTCAGTAACCGATCTTGCCACTGAGTAAATTTATTTTCATCAATTAGTACCGGTGGACGATTTTCTGTACCCAATGACATCATAATGTCATTTTTGTAGAACTGAGCTTGAAAGGCAAACTTTGAAGAATCCATAGATGACAAACTTAAAAAAAAAAATTCCGACTTTTTTTTTTTTTTTTTATGTTTGGACAAATATGGAACAAACTAGAGGTTTGCGTGAGAGGAAGGAGACGCAAACTGAGCTTTGCGTGATGCGAAGTTTACGCAAACTGAAGTTCTCGTGAGTAATTAGATACGCAAACCAACTTTGCGTGAGTAGTTGAAGACGCAAAGTAAGCTTTGCGTTAGCTGAAGGAGACGCAAACTACACATTGCGTGAGGCACTGGAGACGCAAACTTAGGTTTTCGTGAAGGATAGAAAACTCAAAATAACTTTGCGTGAGCAAGCCGAGGTGAGAACTGGTCTTTGCGTGAGATGTGAGTGACACAAAGTAATCTTGTGTGATCAGTGTTAAATGCAAACTGGACTTTGCGTGACACAGATGAAACGAGAACCTGTACAAAACTAAAACAAAATAAGGAAGATCATGCAATTCAAAATATGAACTCGCGCAAAGTGCTATGAACTAGCGCAAAGTTTAAATCTAGCGCAAACCGAAGGAAAATCAAGAAACTGCCAAAAAGTCGATTTCAAAGCTGAATTTGATGAAAATTTCTTATACAAACTAGTTCAAAAACATCTTTCTACCACTTTTCAATCAATAATTTCGATTAAAATTCAGAAAAACACGATTTTGATAATGAAACAGTACGTAAAACACGATTTTCCAGAATTTTTCAAAATCCTCAAAATCGAACCTCAAAAACTGAATTTCTTGAAAAACAATGTGAATCAAAAGTTTTCTTCTATCAAAATCGAATCCAACAAACTAATTTTCAAAGAAATTCGTTCAAAAACACATCCGAATTTGATGAAAAAATCAAGAAAACGAGATTTTCTTGAAAAATTCAAGAAAATCGATCAAATTTTCGATTTAATTCACAAATTCAGGAATGAAAAATACAATCTCCCAATCCTCTCAAGATTCAGATGGCTCTGATACCAATTGAGAGTCCAAGATCACTGATTCTTTAGAGAGAGAAAGTAGAGAGAGAAAACAATGGAGCACAAAACAGAGAATGTATTTAATTGTGCGTGTGTTTCTTACAAGACACAAAGACCAAAGGGACTTAAATACCCTTTGTCAATACAACACAGTATGACACTAAACACAGAATTTGACCAAGCCCTATAAATACAATGATTACTATAAAATCAGACCTAACAATAGGTTTGAAATAACCTTGGAGAGATTTTTGAAGAGCATATCTACCATCTTTGGAGGAGATTGTTATTATTTGTTGAAGACAGATTTTGAGAATAATTTAATTGATTTGATGATGAGTTGAGTTAACAAAATTTGACAATGGAAGAGATTGTCTAGATTGAATCAAAGGGGGAGATTGATTTGCTAAATATTTTTGTGACGATCTTGAATCCAAAGGGGGAGATTGTTAGAGAAGAAATATGTTGGATACAAGATCATAGAAGACAGAAGGTCAAAGCTAAAATTCAACTCTCAAGCAAAGTCAAAGTCAATAAATGTCAAAGTCTTAGTTTGTAAGTTTGTGTTTTTAAGCGTGTAGTTCGTTTTGTTTTTAGATAGATGGCTTGTTTGTTTTGTGTTTTAAGTATGAGTTGCATGTAACAAGTTTATACGGATACAGAGAGAGAGAGAGAGAGTTTTAGTGAGAGAAATATTTGTGATTATAGAGAGAAAGTAACAAACAAATTTGTAATCGTTTGATTCTTGAAGTGAAATTGAAACAGGTAGATTACATATATTGTTTGTGTGATTGTATATGATTAAAAACTTGAATTCATGGACTAACAGCTGTCAACGAGGGAACAAAGGAAGACCCCTCAGATGCTAGTGAAGAGAGTAGCTCTACTAGCTTTGAGGCAAGTGAGGATGAATCTTCAGAGACTAGCTCTGAAGATTCTCAAAGTGAGAAGAGCGGGTCCCCCAAGGACTTAGAGAAACCAAAGAGTTCTTGTTAGATCAGTTTTTATAGTAATCATTGTATTTATTTTACTGCTTTCTTAGTGTTATCTATTATGTTAGTGCCTTGGGGTATTTAAGTCCCCTTGGCTTATTTGTTTTAAAACGAATGTACACTGTTTGAATCTGAAGATATTGTTACTTTCAAGAACACACTTTCTCTCTCTAGATTCTCTCTCTATGATCTTGTGATCTTGGCTCATCAATTGGTATCAGAGCCTCCAAGATCTTGAGAGGATTGAGATTTAGTGTAATTGCTACTGATTTGTGTGATTAATTCGGAAAATTTGATCGATTTTTTTTGTTTTTCAAGAAAATTCTCGTTTTCTGGATTTTCATCAATTTCACTCTGTTTTGTGATTGAATTGTTTTGAAATTGATGTTTTTTTAGATGCGTTTTATATAGTCGATCTAGTTTGTTTCTTGTTGATTTGCATAAAAACGTGATTTGGTGCTTCGATTTTGAGTTTGAATATAATCTGAAAAATACGTGTTCTGTTGTCTGTTCTATGTGAGTTTTTGAGTTTTAGAGTGTTTTGATCGAAATTGTTAATTGAATTGTATTAAAATCTTGTTTTCGTTCAATTTTGTGCAATTTGTTTGTACTTAATTTCATTGTTTTGATCAACTTAGCAGATTTGTTGTTGTTTGCTGAAATGCGGGTTATTCATATGAAATGCGGGTCATTCATATGAAATGCGGGTCATTCATCTTATTAGTATGTGTATTGTTCTTAAAATCGTATGAAACTAACTTTTGAGTGATTGTGTTTTTCTAAGGTTGTTGATTCTTTGGAAACGCGTTTCTACAAGTGCGTGTCAGCCTTAACACGCGTTTCTACAAGTTCGTGTCAACCTTAACATGCGTTTCTACAAGTGCATGTCATTCTTAATACGCGTTTCTACAAGTGCGGATCACTCTAGACGCACATTACTCTTGGACGCGCATTTTACTTGGACGCGCATTTCTCTTGGACGCGCATTCTTGAACACGCATTTCTCTACAACTTCGAGTATCTTTCTGGACTCGCATTTCTTGGTTGTGCGGGTCATCAAGGACCCGATTTTCTCTCAATACGCATTTCTTAGTATTGCGGGTCATCAACACTTAGTCATTTTTTTCTGAATTCCAGATTTCTCCAATATGTCTCTACAAGCTCAACTTTACAAGAACGATCTCATGATGTCGTTGGGATCTGAAACTCGTCCACCTGTTCTGATTAATGAGAACGAATTTGAACAATGGCAGGACAGGTTTGTTAATTTCATCGAAAGGCAATCAAATGGTGAAAATATGATGAAAGCTTTGACTGAAGGTTCCATGGTTAAGCCAAGGAAAGTGATACCAGTTGTTGGTAACACTCCAGCCACTGAAGTAGAAAAATCCCTGATAGAATATGATGCTGATGAACTTCTGAGATACCAAGCTGACAATCAGGCCAAGTCGAATTTGATACTTGCTCTACCAAATTCCATCTACAACAGAATCGATTGTTTCAAACACAATCCTATGCTGATGTGGACACAACTGGAGAAAATCATGCTTGGTACTGCTATGTCTACACAACTTCGTCAGACAAGATACATGAACAATTTTGAAGAGTTCAAAGCAAAAGATGGGGAGAGTCTGAAAAGTGTCTTCGACAGGTTCTGGACTGTAATTAATGATCTGTATAAGATCAAGGTAATAAAGAATGAACTGGAGACCAATCTGAAGTTCCTTAATGCACTCAAACCAGAATGGGAAAAATCCTGTCATCGCATGAGGAATGATCCCAGAATTTCCAAAATGCCCATTCAGGAAATGTTTGAAATTCTGATGTCTGATGAAGCAATGGTTATGAAGAAGAAAGCTAAGCTAGATAAGCAGAAGCCAAAGACTGTGGATCCAATCGCTCTTTTAGCTAGCCAAATGGCTAAGCAAGCCTTAACTGAGTCTGCTTACGATGGATCAACAGATGACGATGGCGAAGCATTACAAAAAGCCATGATTCTTCTAAGTCAGCACTATCAAAAGAAATATCAGAAACAGACAGGATCAAACAATCTTCGTTTTTCTTCTGGATCAAAGAAGATAGAACCCGGTTCTACATCAAAGCCTTTCTTTCCCAAGTATGAGTCTGGTACAACAGCTGAACCAAAGAAAGAAGAGAAAAAGGTTGTGACTTGCTACAACTGTGGCAAACCCGGGCATATTTCAAAGGAATGCAGAACGAAGATTGTGAAGGATGTGGATTTCTATAAGAAGAAATTAGCATTGGCTGAAAAGAAAGAAAGTGGAACAATTTTGTTGGCTGAGGATGAATATTGGTTGGACCATTCAGATAATGAAGCTGAAAATGTTGAGACTGCTGCGATGTGCTTTATTGGAGACGACAATAGTGATGATGAGGATGAGGACACATCAACTGATGAATCTGAGGTACCATCTGATTTTGATTTTATTTCTTCGCAAATGAATGTCATCACAAATGCTTTACATGACTTTCGTTCAAAGCTTCTATCCGAAAAACGCGAAAATCAAGAAAAGTCTGTTCAAATTGAAAAATTGAAGATTTCTCTGAGAGATGAAAAAGAAATTTTAAAATTTACAAAAGAGAAATTTCAAGAAAGAATTGAAGATTTAGAATTTGAAAAACAGACTTCTCATGATTCTTTGACTGAATTGTCAACTTTAAATCAAGAATTTTCGGATAAAATATTTGAATTAGAAGGAAAGTTATATAAACAAAATCAAACTGAACAAACAATTCATATGCATAAACCAAGGATCTATGAGTCGATAAAAGAAAATTGGGGTCTTGGATTTAAAAATCCTCAGTTTTTAAAGAAAGCTAAAATTGAGATTCCCAATTTTTATGATTACGATTGTCTTGGTCTTTCACACTATGGTTCTCAATACAAACCTTTTTGTACAAGTGCTAAAGAGACTACAATTGAGGAAGATAAAAAACGGATGAACAACAAGAGAATGGAAGTTTCTTTTGTTTACACTCAAGAAAATGCAAAATATTTTCCAGAAAAATTAAAGAAGAGAAGAAAAAAGTTAAACATTGTTTCTTCAACTAAATCTTCTAAATCAAATGACTTCTTTGATTTAAATGCAGCTAATCCTAATAAGGATAATATATCTCCAGTGTCTTATGATACTAAGACATATATATCTCCATTAGTATTAGAATGCAAAATATTTGATCTAGAAGAACAATTGGAAGAACAAGAGATTTTGAGAAAAATTGAAAATGATGTCATTTTTTCTTTTATGACATCGAGTTTTAAAGAAAATAATTCTGATCTTATCAAATCTTCCATCAACTTGTGTTCATCTGATGTTTCTTGTTCTGAGGTTTATTCAAATAAAATAACTGATCAGTTTGATTTTATTGATAAAACTTCCTCTTCTAAATCAAATATTTTATCTAAAATTGTTGATGACACTTTTACGCTAAATGATCATTTCTATAAAACAAAGCGTAAAAGAAAAAGGTCAAAGAAGAAAAAGAAGAAAGAGTTTGATATTTCTGAAAATTCTAACTTTTCTGATTCATCTATTTCAGATAGGCCTTTGAAGAAGTCTGTAAAGTCTGTTTGGCTAAAGAAACAGAGATCTAAAGAATTTGTTTCTCTAGAGGATAAATGTGTAGATTTTCTTTGTAAACAAGACTCATTTGCCTTTTGTAATAAATCTACAAAATATTCTGTAGAGCAAATGTTTCAATTTTCGAAGAATAATTCTGATTCTGATAATTGTGTTTCTTCTTTAATATGTGATGATGTTCATGCTTTATTTGATCAATCTCAGATGTTTTGTAAAAATAAATTTTTTAAAAAGAAAAAGGAAAGGACTAACAAGAAGGGACCCATATTTATATTGGTACCTAAATCTCAGTAATTGTTGATTGTGCAGCTAAATCAATTATGGTATCTGGATTCGGGGTGTTCCAAACACATGACTGGTAACAAATCTCTACTTACAAATTTTAAAGAAAAATGTTGTGGTCGTGTCAAATTTGGAAACTGCGAGACGGCTCCCATTCTTGGTTATGGTGATCTTGTTCAAGGTAACATAACTGTCAAAAGGGTAAGATATGTGGAAGGTTTAAGTCACAATCTCTTCAGCATCGGAAAGTTCTGCGATAAAGATCTTGAAGTCAGTTTCAAGTCTAAAAGGGTTGCTGTAAAGAATAGTAGCGGCATGGATTTACTTGTTGGAAAGAGACGATCAAATCTTTATACCATTAATCTTTCCGAAGTAAAGGTTCCATCAGATGTTTGTCTTTTATCAAAAGCCTCTATTCATGAAAGCTGGGTGTGGCACCGTCGACTAGCTCATCTCAATTTCAAATATATGGATCGCTTGGTCAAGAATGATTCAGTGAAAGGTCTTCCAATCCTCCGTTTTCAGAAAGACCATCTCTGTCAAGACTGCGAGAAAGGAAAGATGAAGAAAGCATCTCATAAGCCAAAGCCTGAACATTGCACTGCGGACATTCTAGATCTAATTCATGTTGATTTGTGCGGACCAATGAAGACAAAGAGTATTGGGAAGAAGAAATATGTTTTGGTTGTTGTTGATGACTACTCCAGATACACATGGGTGAAATTTCTCAAATCTAAAGACGAGACACCTGAAATTCTCATCAACCTCATCAAAACCATTCAGACAAATAAGCAAAAGCAAGTCAAAGTTGTGAGATCAGATAATGGCACAGAATTCAAGAATTCAATTCTTCAAGCATTCTATGATGATCAAGGTATACAACAACAGTTTTCTGCTGCAAGAACACCGCAACAGAATGGGGTTGTTGAAAGAAGAAACAGAACGCTTGTGGAAGCTGCTAGATCTATGCTTGCTTATTCAGGTCTCCCTTTGTCTCACTGGGCCGAAGCCATTTCAACTGCTTGTTATACTCAAAACAGATCAATTCTACACTGCCGGTTCAACAAGACTTCATATGAATTGATGAATGGTATCAAACCCAACATCAAATATTTCAAGTCTTTCGGGTGTAAATGCTATGTTTTGAATGACAAAGATAATCTGAACAAATTTAGTCCAAAGGCAGATGAAGGCATATTTCTGGGCTATTCTTCTAACTCTGCTGCTTACAGAGTATTTCTTCTCTCGGCAAGAAAAGTGATAGAGTCAGTAAATGTCAAATTTGATGAAGCTGCCAATTTGGCTTCTGGACAACACACTTCAGAACCTGCTATTACTGGAAATTCAGCTTCTGAACAAATTAGTTCAGAACCTGCACTTCAGTCAACAAATCAGGATCCTTCTACTTCTCTGTCTAACTTTTCTGATCTTGATTTTCTGTTTGAAAATTTTTATGATGATGTTCCTAAACCAAACACTGATAATGTGTCAAATGTTTTGAATCAGGAATCTGTGAGTGCATCAAATCCTAATTCCGCTGCATCAACCTCTGAACCTAATGCTTCTTCAGAATCTTCTGAGATTCAAGACATACCTTATGAACATCATCCTGATCAAGTCTTTCATGAACCAGAAATTGCAGAAACTATTCATGAGGAGTCTGTAGGAGATGAAGTTGTTCCAGAAGAAAATGTTCAACAATAAGTACAAACTACATCTGGTCAACAAGAGCATGAATCTGATGTCATGGAAATACCCCCTCCTCAAGTTGAAATCATATCTGTGTCATCTTCTGACATTATTCCTTCTGAAGATCCTCCTCAACAAATAGAAGTGGTTCAAGAAGTTATTGATCCTCTCCCTCATACAACAAAATGGACAAGATCTCATCCAATCCATCAAATCATTGGGGATCCTCAAGCTAGTGTTTCTACACGCTCCAAGTCGGCTTCTTCCAACGAATGTTTGTACACTTGTTTTTTAAGCAAGATTGAACCTAACAAAGTATCTGAAGCATTGGAAGACCCGGACTGGATTTTAGCAATGCAAGAGGAGCTCAATCAGTTTGACGCACTCAAAGTGTGGAGACTTGTACCACGACCAAAGGGTAAAAGCATCATTGGTACAAAGTGGATATTCAAGAATAAAAAGGACAAAGATGGTATCGTCGTTCGGAACAAAGCAAGGTTAGTAGCCAAAGGATATCGACAAGAAGAAGGTATTGACTATGATGAAACATTTGCACCCGTCGCCAGATTGGAAGCTATCAGAATGTTTTTAGCCTTCGCTGCTTATCGCAACTTCACAGTATATCAAATGGACGTCAAGACAACATTTCTCAATGGCAAATTGAAAGAAGAAGTATATGTATCTCAGCCAGAGGGATTTATTGACAAAGATCGCCCTGATTACGTTTATTTTCTCGATAAAGCTTTATATGGTCTGAAACAAGCTCCAAGGGCATGATTTCAGATGAGCATGATGGGAGAAATCAACTTCTTCCTCGGCTTACAAGTGAAGCAGCTTACAGATGGAATCTTCATCAATCAGTCAAAGTACGTATTTGACATTTTGAAGAAATTCAAGATGGACAAATCTACTTCGATCGGCACGCCTATGGCTCACGGTGCCAAACTCGGATTGGATCCAGATGGAAAAGCTGTGGATCAAAAGACATACAGAGGGATGATCGGATCACTGATGTATCTTACTGCAAGCCGCCCGGACATAATTTTTTCAACGTGCCTGTGTGCCCATTTTCAAGCAAAACCAAAAGAATCTCATCTTTTAGCAGTCAAACGCATTTTTAGATATATTAAAGGAACTACTTATTTAGGATTATGGTATCCTAAAAGTTCTGACTATAGTTTGATTGCTTATTCTGATGCAGATTATGGTGGTAATCAATTGGACATGAAAAGTACTTCTGGTCATCTCCAGTTTTTGGGTGACAGACAGATAAGCTGGGCGTCGAAAAAGAAAAAATGCGTTTCAATATCAACAGCCGAAGCTGAATACGTCGCTGCAGCTAGTTGTTGTGCTCAAGTGCTTTGGATGAAAACGCAACTTCGCGATTACGGGATGCTATACAAGACTGTGCCAATATATTGTGACAACAAGTCCACGATTGCGATATCAGTCAATCCTGTCCAGCACACCAAGACCAAACACATAGACATGCGATATCATTTTATAAAGCATCACGTGGAAGAAGGTACTATTGAATTATATTTTGTACCAACTGAATATCAACTTGCTGATATATTTACAAAAGCTTTAGATGAAAAACGATTTAATTTTCTGCTTTCAAATCTTGGCATGTTGAATTTAAAAGTTTAAATCTTTACAAATTTTATTCTATAAAGTTTAATATTTCAGATTTTCTTTCAGTTGAATAAAATGTGTGTCTAGGATCTTTGACAAGTTGCCTTGTTTATATTTAAAGTTTCATATGTTCAATGTTCAAATCTTTCAAACATCGAAAAGTCAGCAACATGTTTGATGCTTTAGATACTGCTTTAAAGATATGTGAGTCGACATATTTATGGTTTACTTTGCTTGAACAACCTAAGTGATCGAAATTGTAGATTGTAATAAAAATATGGGCTAAGCTATTCGATATAGATCTGAGTTATTGAGATGATTTTATTTTTAAGCATTTAAAATACAGAAATCCTTGAGTTTAAAAGTTTGTACCTGTGACCTTTCTGGTTTGGGAAAGTAAGTTCCGAGGGATGCTCGACATCTGGTCCCCTAAGGTCAATTGATTTGGGAGTGATCGAACAAAAATCCTGCAATAGAACCAGATCGAAAGTCATGTTCTACTGGTAAGAATGGGTTTAGGATATGTCGATGTAGCCTTTCTGATCCGGGAAAGTAAGTTCCAAGGGGTGCTTGACACCTAGCCCCCTAAGGCCAACTGGTCTGGGAGCGGCTGACCCAAATCCTGCAATAGGGTCAGATAGAAGTTATGTTTACGGCATGTTCTTTACTTAATGAACTCTTTGATTAAAAGATGCCAAAGAGCACAAAGCTTAAAAGATGCCAAAGAGCACACTCATGTGAAGATGCCAATGTGCACACAGCTAAAAGATGCCAATGAGCACACATCTCTTGATACTTGGTGATATATTTTGAGCTGCGATAAACCTGTAAATTTGTGAAAATCTTAATTCTTGATGACTTAGTGTCTGTACATGCAAAGTTCTTCATTTTATGTTTAGGATTACATTTTTCTTGAAGCTAATCAGAGATCGCATGCGAGCACACTGAATAGATACCTGCAAGTGTTTAACTCTGAACATGTCTTAACTTGATATACAATGAAACATGTTTCTGTATCCAACAACTCACGTTTGATTTCAACTGATTGATAAATCTGGAATATTCTACTGAGTAGACTTTAATTTGTTTAGTGTTTAAAAATTTATATATTCAGTTGTTACAAAATTTATATTCAATATGATCATCTTTTAATATTGATGTCTCTATGTTTGCTGTCTGTGTTTTTGTCATATGGTTTGTGCATTTTTCGAGGGGGAGTGTTTATCTGAGTTTTTTATCTGAGAATATTCTATTTTTGAGGGGGAGTGAATTTTTGCTGATTAATTACTTCATGTGCTGATCAAAAATTCATAAGGTAAGTATTTCTGAATTTACTATGCAAATGCTAAACTAATTTGATAATTTTTTGTGCATTTGTGTAGGGGGAGTAATGGGGGCTTATCAGGTATTTTTTTTAGTAGTTAATATTTTTTTTAATAGTTATTTTTTAGTGTTTTGTTTTTTGTTTTTTAGAATATATAGGTGTAATAGTGTTTTTTCTTTTCTTTATTCTTTTTGAACGTGTCAGACTTTTCCCCTTCCCTCCATCTTCTCTGCGTATTCTTCTTCTTGTTTCTTTTCAGATTGTGCTTTTGGAAAGTTCAGGTATGTTTTTTTGTCTTTCATTATATATTTCTAGTTTGTTTAGTGTTATTCATTCTATGTTTGTAGTTTGTTTTGATTTCTTTTTTGGCTTTGTATTGAGAGTTTTAACTGATATGCGTTATTTTCACTATTCATCGATTTCTAAAACTCAGATTTTGAAATAGATCGATTTGCTATTTGGTATTTGTTTAGAACTTATAATCGACATTCAGGTATGTTTTCATTTACTTTAATTTCGTATTCAGTGCTTCGTTTTTTAGTTTTTTGTGGATTTCGGGTTCGAACAGGCGTTTTCCTAGGGTTTTGTTTTTAAACAAGTCTAGAATGTGTTTCACCTGTGACACTCATTAGTCAAAAATGCGTTTCACCTGTGACACGCATTGTAAGAAATGCGTTTCACCTGTGACCCGCATTGTAAGAAATACGTTTCACTTGTGACCCGCATTGTAAGAAATGCGTTTCACTTGTGACCCACATTTCTGAACAATGCGTTTCATTTGTGACCCGCATATGTGAACCCTCATAGTATATTTTGTTCTTAACCCGAGACCCTCATAGTATATTTTGTTCTAGTATCTATTGTGTATTTGTTTTTGTTTGTTTTGTTATTTCAAGTATGCAATGCGTTTCCTTCAGGATACGCATTCCTCATAAATGCGTTTCCTTCTTCTCCCGCAATCCTCATAATGCGTTTCATGAAGGACCCGCATTCCTCGTAATGCGTTCCTTTCTTCACACGCATTCCTCAAATGCGTTTCCTGAAGGACCCGCATTTCTTCTTTCGTGTCTCCTTAACGACCCGCATTCTATACTTAGTATTTTTTTTTCTTTCTCATTTTTTTTCTTTCTTTCTTTCATTTCTCTTCTGTTAATCTTTGAAATGTGTTTTGTTTCAGGATATCATGACTTCTCAAACAAATACTGATCCAATGATTCAAGATGAGAATGTCATTCTTCAGGATCCGACTGATCAGGCATCTCATGATACTCCAATGCCGTCTGTTCCATCTGTTGGGGCTGATCTTTCTATATCAAGGCGAAATCCAACTGATGTGTTCCCGAATGTCATGTACATGCCTCATAAGCATAACAATTACTTTGTTGATTTTGATCGCATCAAGATTCATCCTGTCATACGCACTATTCTTCGTGGACATCCGCTTTCTCAAGCTCTCTGTTCAGTTGCTGATGTTCCGGAAGTCTACGTCCAACAAGTATGGCACACTATCACTAAGAATGAACAGGCACGTCCTCATCGATTTGATCTCCAAATTGATCAATTTGATTCATATCTGTCTTACAAGCGGTTAAGGTTGATTCTTGAGCTTCCTGAACCTGATTCTAGACCTGGAAGGACAACTTATGATCAGTTTCCATCTGAAGAAGAAGTGTATGAAGGCATCAAACGACTAGGCTATGTTGGTCAACTGAACAGGGTTGTAGACTTTGACAAGTCTAATCTTCCTCCTGTCTGGTATTCTTTATTTTCGGTCATCAACAGGTGCTTAACGTCCAAACATACCGGCACGGATAGTTCTAGTCTTCACTATCTTCGACTGTTCCATGCAGTAGTCTATGACCTGCATGTCGACTATACGATTATTTTCTGGAATGAGTTGTCTGAAATAGTGCAACACAAGTTAACCAACAAGCGACGGAAGTTCATTCCTTTTATCAGGTTTCTAAAGCTGATTATTAGAAGTATGTTTCGAAGCAATCCGGCAATTCCTCGAAGATTATCTTGGCCACAAGTTCAGGATACTGAGATGCTTTTTCTTAAGAAACAGAACAAGTCATTCACATTTTCTATGACCATTCCTTATGGTCTTATTGCCAATTATACTGACATGACAGATCCTAGTGTCATTGAGTATTGTTTAGACAATGAATTTGAAGAGGCTGAACAGGAAGTACCTTCTCATGGTACTCCAGCTGGTACTACTCATGAAGAGCAAGTTGACGCATCCACTCAGGAAATAGTGACTACTGTTGTAACTACCATAGTGACAGATGTTGATCCTTCTACAGTTCTACAAGATCTTGCTACACTTCACATAGAATCTGTCATTGCTGATATTGAATCTGAAGTTAATACTGATATTAGAGAAGATGTTACTCTTGATGAAACGGTTGTTGCAGATGATGATGTGACAAATCCTGAGGTTGCTGATGATGATATGATTGATGTTGATCTTGCTGATGATGATACAACAAATGTTGTTTTTTCTGATAATGGTGATAATACAACAAGTGATTCAGATGCTGGTGATGATGATGATGATCAATCACATATGAAAGTGTATGAAAGGAAGTCCAAGACATCAGAAGTACTTGTCTCAACAGAAGTTATATCTGATGATGATTCTGTTCCAGTTAATCCTTCAATTGCACATATTCAAGTTGATGAATTGGATACAACTTTTGATCAAGCCACTGCATTGGTTCAAAGTCAAGCTCCAGCAACTACACTTGCAGATATTCAGTCTACCTCAGCAACTGTAGAGCTTACATCTGATCAAGCTCGGGTTTCCACTGATAAATTCTCAACTTTGAATGATGTAATTCGGCAATTATTGGAGAGAATGGATGCTGAAAAGGAAGCACAGATTCTGAAGTTAAAAGCTTTATTCAAAGGGAAGATGCCTGAGATTGATACTTCAGTGATTCCTACAGAGATTCCGTTCAGACGCCCATTTGGGGTTGTTCTAAGAGAGCCGTCTTCTGCTGTTCAATCTTCTGCTCTAGCAATCATGTCTATCCCTCTACCTCCGTTGTTTACACAGTCAGTTGGTATCTCCTCATCTACTAGTATACATGTGTCTTCTTCTAGCACTTTAGATCTTCCTATTTCAGAGTTGAAAGATTTGCTCTATGCTCGTCTTATTTCTATATCGCCACCAGAACATCAGGATCAAGATCTCATTTCTCTGCTTCGAAACTTCCAACCTACGCCGCCTCCAGTTTATTCGTCTGAATATGATAGGATCTATGTTTCATCTACTGAATTTCAGGAATTCAAATCAGAAGTTAGATCCAGTTTATCTGATCTTCGTTCTTTCATGACACAGGCTTTTTCAGATCTATCTAACAAGATTGATCATCTAGATCAATCATGCAGGACTGAGGCTGGCCCATCTCTTAAACGACGACATGACCAAGATGATCCCGATCATCAAGGCCATGAGGGGGATATGGCAAAGAGACAAAGAACAGAAGGTTCTTCTGAAGCAAGAGAAGTTGGTCAAGAAGGAGTGGTTGGAGATAGAGAAAAGAATGCTGATACTGTTCAAGATTGCAGTATTCAAGACTTAATGGATGTCATGATTGACAATGCTGATGTAACTACTTTGCATAATGATTTTAATTTGTCTGAAGCAAATTTTAATAATATGCAAGTTGTAGTTTATGTGGATCCAGTTGTCTCAGGTAGAGCTAATGAAGTTGAAGAATCAGAAGCAGCAAATGATTTGAGATCTTTCTTCGCAAACTTCATTGAGATAAATTCAGATGATGATAAAGAAGTTAGATTTGAGAAAGTTGCTCAAGTTAAAGAAGAAGATTGCAACAATATCATTATCTTATCTGATACAGAGGATGATTCGGTTTTCATGGATGCAACAGATACAAAAGAGGCTGAATTGTTATATGCTGATCTTCCGAGTCAAGGTGAGATTCCAGAAGTTGATCAACCTTCGTCTACTCCAGTAATTACTTCTTCTCCGACAACCAATATTTCATCAAGTGCATTTGAAGTTGGTGAGTCATCTAGAACTCAAGTAGTTATTCCTTCTTCTGAACCAGTAATTCCTCCATCTCTTCTAGAAGAAGGAGAAGCTTTAACTAGGCAGCAAAGGCAAAGAAATCTACAACAAAGATATATGGCTTCTAGACTCAGAACTGCTTTTCTTGAAGATATCCAAAGCAATATCTTTGTTTCTAGAAGAAGGACACTTAATATATATGCCATTCTTGGAGTAGATAAAGAATCAGAAATCTATCAACATGAGTACTTAGCATTTATCAAGTGTCAGCGCAGAAGAAATAACACTGTTAATTCTCCTCATATGATAGTTCGAGTTCTCAGTGTTACAATTTGTAAGTTCATGAACATTTGGTATCCAAATCTTGAAGTGGAAAGAAGAGACTGCAAGCGGTACATTTTTTCAGAGGCTGATTTCGTTGATCTTTTAATTGATGATATTGATTTCCTATATGATCACTTCAGGAATCTTTATCACCGGACTCAGGATGTTTCTCAAACTCTTTTTGTTCTTAAACGATTTATTCGACGGCAGATCCGATTTTTTCGTGTTTTTGACTTCCAGATGGCTGTCAAAAGTTTTCAACCTGTGGTTAATCTTGAAAGGCCCAACCAGAGTTTGCAGAATCTAGAATCATATCCATTATTCACCATTATCGAAGATCCATTCGGAGTAGTTTACAAGAACAACTCAAGTGAAAAATGCTTTCTACGATTTGATGAAGTTGGATATTACTCTGATGGAACTCTAAAGGTGATCAAACTTCAGTTGGAGCATCGTTTGCAAGAGGCTAGAAGAAAGTTTTTGGAAACAAGAAAAGAGTCATATTTGTTTGAAAATGATGAAATTCGTCTGATCCGTAGATCTTTGAATTCTATTCAAGACAGACTGAATCTCCGTTCAACTCTGCGACGATTGGAAGTGTTAGTTGGTCTGAACAGACTACGTCAAAGAGAAGAACGTCAATGATCCTTTAAAGTCGTCTAGATGGTCAATGCTGTTTTTGAAGATTGTTTTTGAAGACCTCGGCACCAATGATTACTAAGGGGGAGATTGTTAGATCAGTTTTTATAGTAATCATTGTATTTATTTTACTGCTTTCTTAGTGTTATCTGTTATGTTAGTGCCTTGGGGTATTTAAGTCCCCTTGGCTTATTTGTTTTAAAACGAATGTACACTGTTTGAATCTGAAGATACTGTTACTTTCAAGAACACACTTTCTCTCTCTAGATTCTCTCTCTATGATCTTGTGATCTTGGCTCATCAGTTCTCACCCCTCCTTTCAGAAAGATGCCCAAAGGCACATCTATTTTAGGACTCCTACCCCCTCTCCCAGTGCAACCACACATTCTAACCAGCCTGATCTAGAGGCAATGGTTATTGAAACAGAGGTGAACACCTCGAACCCAACCCAGCAAGCCACTTTAGAGGTGCCTTTTTCTACCTCTGAAGTTCACAAACCTGAGGAAACCCAATTTCTGGATAAGTCCTCTCAACAGGACTTAGCCAATATGATAAGTACTCAGTTGCCTCAGAGTACGATAGATATTCCTACACACGATGATGCCTCTGTGGCTCATCTCTCACCCTTTAGATTCTCCCGTAGGAGCTGTCCAACTAAGGGACATTGGCTTAAGCTTCAGGCACAAGGATTGACTTGCCTGGATCGCAAGCTCAACTCCGACATTCACTTCCAGTCCTCTGAATCTAAGGAGGAGGATTTGGTTGAGAACAGAACGCTTAGAGATGATTCTACGAAACATCGAGGACTGAGCGGAAGTCCTTCCAGAGACAACAAACAACCATCTCTGAAAGAAGGATCCTCTGGACTCGAGGACAAATTGGCAACATGTGTTGTTACCAATGTACCCATCTCTGATCTTCTCATAAAATCAGAGTTCCAAAGATTTTGTGAGGAAGTCAGAGGCTCCATGAATGAGCATAACTTTCAAAGATTTGATGACTTAGAGACCTCTGCTCTACGCACTGAAAATAACAAACTCAGAGCAGAGGTTTCTACTCTGAAGACCCAACTTCTGGATTTCACTCACAGGATTCAGGGGTTGGAACAAGAACTTTTTCATCACAAGGCGATTTCTTCTCTAGAGATTGCAACTCTCAAAGTGCATATTGCTACCATTCAGACTTAATCCTCCACAGTTGCAGATGTTCAGAGAGAGCTAAAGGAACCCAGTGAAGAGGTAGTGGCCACCAGAGCAACTTCACTCTCATCAAAACACTTGGCCTCTATCTCTGACCTCATTAAGTCAACCATTCTAGCTTCTCTTCCTATAACAACCGCACCTTCAGAGATCCCCATTCCACCCGTCAGAACTGATGAAGACCTCATCACCAAGAGTGATATGGCCTCCTTCAAAGATGCAATAATGAACAGAATGCTGACATGCTCTTCAAAGATCTTTATTGTTGCCCAAAAACAAGTTAAAGCTACTCTGGAGGTTCACAGATTTAATACAGAGGATCAAGTAGCTGAGCTCCTTAGCGCAACTTCAGAGGCAATAGGATCAATTCATCAAGATGCCTTGACCGCAAGGGAAAGGGGTTGGTTGAACAAGATTTCCCGAAATACAAACGCAAATTCAACGGTGACACTTGCAGCGGTGCAACTAAACGATTCCGGTTTGATAATTCAGAGGGCTCTGACGAGGATGAAGCCTCTGAATCTCAAAAGGGGGAGATCATAAAAACAACATGACATCCCTCTGAAGCTGCACCCTCTGAACCTGCAAATACGAGTAGCTCTGCTCCACCAACATCAACCAACAGGGTAGTTCAAGAGAAGGAACCAGAGAGGAACACTACCTCTGCTAATGCCAACCAAACACTTTGTTAGGTCTGATTTTATAGTAATCATTGTATTTATATTCTTGGTCAAATACTGTGTTTAGTGTCTAATATTGTGTAGTATTTACCAAGGGTATTTAAGTCTCTTTAGCCTTGTTTGTTTGTAAGAACTTCACACTCATTCAATACACAGTTACTTTGCGCCTCATTGCTCTCTCTCTACTTTCTCTCTCTAGGATTTAGTGATCTTGGACTCACAATTGGTATCAGAGCAGTTCTAGATCTTGAGAGGATTGAGAGAAATCTTTTTCATTTCTGAATTTGTTGATTAAATCGAAAATTTGATCGATTTTCTTGATATTTTCAAGAAAATCTCGTTTTCTTGATTTTTCATCAAATTCGGATGTGTTTTTGAACAAATTTCATTGAAAATCAGTTTGTTGGATTCGATTTTGATAGAAGAAAACTTTTGATTCACATTGTTTTTCAACAAATTCAGTTTTTGAGGTTCGATTTTGAGATATTTGAAAACTCTGGAAAAACGTTTTTACGTTCTGTTCATCTTTCGATTTTTCAAAATTGTGGTTGTTGATCGAAGAGTTTGTTTGAAATATGTTAGAAAGTTGTTTTCAAAATTGGTTGTGTAAGAAAGTTTAGAAAATTTCGTTTTTGAAATCGATTTCTGAATGATTTGTGTTTTTGCATTCGGTTTGCGCCAGATTTGAACTTTGCGCTAGTTCATATGCGTTTGCGCGAGTTTATCTTAGTTTGTGCGATCTACTAATATTGTCTTCATTGTATTTCAGGTTTCATCCAGGTTTTCACTTTCAGTTCATCACGCAAAGTGCAACTTTGCGTCTCCCGTTCTTCAAGAAAAGTAAACTTTGCTTATCACTCCTATCATGCAAAGCTACTTTGCGTCTCCTTCAGTTTGCGAAAAGTGAACTTCGCGTATCCCACTATTCACGCGAAGTTGGTTTGCGTCTCCAACAGTTCCCGAGAAGTAAAGTTTTCACATTCCTCGGCTCAAGAGAACTTCAGTTTGCGTTTCAGGTTACTTACGCAAAGTTCATCTTGCGTCTCACTCAGCTCATGCAAACATTGTTTGCGTCACTCACTGTTTGCGAGAATCATGTTTGCGTCTTGCACTTCTCACGCAAAGCCTAGTTTGCGTCTCTCATTATTCACGACAAGCTCAGTTTGTGTCTTCTGCTTCTCACGCAAAGCTCAAGTTTGCGCCAGTCTCAGACTTAGAATTTTTCTGGATTATCTGAAACATGGATTCTACAAAGTTATCCTTTCAAGCTCAGTTCTACAAGAATGACCTCATGATGTCATTAGGTACAGACACTCGTCCTCCAGTACTGATAGATGAAAACGAATTCACTTAGTGGCAAGATCGGTTTCTCAACTTCATTGAATGTCAAGTTTATGAAGCCAACATGATGAAGTCTCTAAATGAAGGACCATTCATAAAGACTAACAAAGAGACTCCAGCAACACCCGAATAGGTTTTGAGAATGAAGGTTGATCGAGAATTATCTGCTAATCTAATGCTAGCATTGCCTAATTCTGTATACAACCGTGTTGATCATTACAAGAATTATCCAAATCAGATGTGGACACAGTTGGAAAAGATTATGCTTGGCTCATCAGTTGCAACTCAACTTAGACATACACGCTTCATGAACAACTTTGAGGAGTTCAAGGCCAAAGACAGTTAGTCTTTAAAGAGTGTTTTCGACAGATTCTGTGCTGTGATCAATGACCTGAGAAAAATAAAAGTGGAAAAGACTGAGCTTGAGACGAATCTGAAATTCCTCAATGCTCTTCAGCCTGAATGAAACAAATTTTGCCATAGACTGAGGAACGATGTCAGAATCTCCACTATGCAAATCCAAGAACTTTATGAAATTCTGATGACTGATGAGAGTTTGGTGCTTGAGATGAAGGCCAAACTGGATAAGAAGAACAATAAATTAGTAGACCCGGTTGCACTCCTCACGAGCCAACTGGCTTAACAGGAGTTGTCTGATAACGTTTACAACGGGTCAACTGATGACGATGGAGAGGCACTGCAGAAAGCAATGATCCTTATCTCTCAGCATTACCAGAAAAAGTTCCAAGCAAGATCGGGATCCAACACTTCTCGCTTCACTTCAGGTCCTAGAGTCAAAGTGCCTGAGCCAAAGACTAATGCCTGCTATAACTGTGGAAAGTCGGGCCACTTCTCAAAGGAGTGTCGAGTGAAGAAGGTTAGGGACTCAACTTATTACAGAAAGAAACTGGAACTGGCTGAAAAGAGAGAGAACGGAACCGCTCTTCTTGCTGTAGAAGAATTCTGGCTGGATCATTCTGACGATGAAGCTGCAAACGTAGAGATCGCTCAGATGTGATTGGTTGGAGATGATCAGTCAGACGATTCTGATACTGATGAAGATGAGGTATATTCAGAATTTGATTACAATTTTTATTACTTCTCAGATGAATATCATGATAACTGCTTTATCTGATTTACGTTCAAAGCTTTTATCTGAAAAGAATTTAAATTCTGAAAAGTCAGATTTGATTGACAAACTGAAAATTTCTTTGAAAGATGAAAAATCTATTTTAGAAAATACTAAAGAAATCTTTCAAAAGAAATTGCATGATTTGGAAAATTCAAATAAGACTTATCTTGAGTCTTTGACTGACATGACCAAATTAAAAGATGAATTTTTGGATAAAATAAATAAGTTAGAAGAAAAGCTTTATCAAAGGAACCAATCTGAACAAACAATTTTTATGAACAAACCGAGGAGTGAAGAAGCTTTAAAACAAAGGTGGGGACTTGGTTTTGACAATCCTCATTGTTTAAACAAAGCGATAAACGAAGTTCCTACTTTATATAAATACGATTATCTAACTCTTGCACACTATGCTCCTCAGTTCAAATTTCATTGGACTAGTGAAAAGCAAGTGTTAGAACTCGAAAATGAGAAAAGGACAAATAACAAGAAAAAGGAAATTCCTTTTGTTTACACAAGCAAAAATGCAAAATATTTCCCTGAAAAATCAAGGAGAGGCAGAAGAATTTTAAATGGTATATCTCCTATCAAATCTTCAATGTCTGATGATTTTATTGATCCTTATGCTCCTATTCTGATAAGGAAAATATTTCTCTAATCCTTTATGATTCTAAGAAATATACTCCTCCGTTAGTATTAGAAAGTAGAATCATCAATCTTGAAGATAAGATAGAAGATCAAAATATTTTAAAGACAATTGAATCTGATATCATTCTGAATATGATATCATTCTTTCTTTCATGACTTCTAGTCTTGAAGAAAAAATTATTTTCTCAAAAACCAGATTCTATTTCTAGCCTTTCTTCTGCTTTTCACGAAAATAAAAAGGAAGTTTCTAATTTTAAAATCTTTTCTCAAAATAATTCAGACTCCAAAGCGAATTCAGATTTATTAGTTGATCAGATTGGTTGCTTAGGTAAAATTATTTCTTCTGATTTAAATATTTCGTCTAAAATTCTTGATGATTCTTTTAAGCTAAATGATCAATATTATAATCCAAAGCGTAAAAGAAGAAGGTCAAAGAAGTCGAAGAAACAAGATAATGTTCTTTCTGACAGTTCTAATTCTTCCGATTCAATTCATACAGATAGGACTTTGAGAGCTCTATCAAGGCAAATCGGGAAAGCAAAGCGGACATCTACTGATTCTCAGACTGATGAAGTTCGATATGTAGACAAACATTATAAAAGTGATTCATTTGCTTATTGTAATAAAGTTTCAAAATATTCTATAAAGCAAATGTTTCAAATTTCCAAAAATGTCTCATATTCTTCTTCTGATTCTAGTTCAGATGATTATGCTTTGTATTCATCTGATGATTGTGCTTACTATTCTGATGATATTTCTTGTGCTTCTCGTGTCAAATATTTTAAATATATCCCCATACAAACTGTAACTAACTTTCATGGGCCCAAATTCAAGTGGGTACCCAAGTGTCAATCTGATTTAAAGTTGCAGGCATCTCATGTCAAGGGGGAGTAAGAAAGATAATGGCTTTTGAACATAACAGTTCAAAACCCGGACTTCAATGTCAAGACTATGGCTTCTGAGTAATTCAGCTCAGAACCCGTACTTCACAGACTATGACTTCTAGACATGTCAGTCTAGGACTCATTCTTCAATGCTTTAAGCTTCTGACTAATTAGAAACTGTGAGTTCATCTACTTAATTTCCGCTGCATTTATCTCTGATAATGATGATTGTTCCAGTTTTCTCAATTGTTTTTAAACGAATCCGTGCATTTCAATTCAACCCAAATTTTTTCAAATGAGACACAAATTCTTTTTACATTGTGTGAAAGATAATATTATTGAATTATATTTTGTTTCAACTGAATATAAACTTGCCGATCAAATATTTTTTTTTAAAATCTCGGCATGTTGTTTTTTAAAAGTTTAAACCTTTACAAATTTTATTCTATAAAGTAAAAGTTTTACAATTTTTCTTTCTTTTGAAAAAAATGTGTGTCTAGGATAAATTTTCAAGTTGCTTTGTCTATATTAAAGTTCTTATATGTCCAAATTTCAGCTCTAACAAAAGTCGAAAAGTCAGCAACATGTTTGTAACTTTTGATTTTGCTTTAAAGTTGTGTGATTCGGAATATTTATAGTTTTCAATGCTTAGAAAACCTAAAAAGTCGGAATTTTGGATCATAATGAAAATATGGGTTAAGCACTTAGACGTAAAACCTTGTGTTTGAGATGATTATTAAATTCTTATAAATCAGAAATCTCTATGTTTAAAAGTTTGTACCTGTGACCTTTCTGGTTTGGGAAAGTAAGTTCTGTGGGATGCTTGTCATCTGGTCCCCTAAGGTCATTTGATTTGGGAGTGATCGAACCCAAATCCTTCTATAGAATCATATCGAAAGTCATGTTCTACTAGTATGAATGGGTTTAGGATGTGTCGATGTAGCTTTTCTGATCTGGGAAAGTAAGTTCCAAGGGGTGCTTGACACCTAGTCCCCTAAGGCCAACTGGTCTGGGAGCGGCTGACCCAAATCCTGTAATAGGATCAGATAGAAAGTTACGTTTACGACATGTTCTTTACTTAATAAACTTTTTGATTAAAAGATGCAAAGTGCACAAGCTTAAAAGATGCCATAGAGCACACTCATGTGAAGATGCCATAGTGCACAATGCTAAAAGATGACAATGAGCACACATCTCATGATACTTGGTTATATATTTATGAGTTGCAATAAACCTGTAAATTTGTGAAAGTCTGAATTTTTGATGGATTAGTGTGATTACATGCAAAGTTCTCTATTATATTTTTAGAATTGCATTTTCTTGAAGCTAGTCGAAGTTCACATGCGAGCACACTGAATAGATTGATGAAAGTTTTTGAAACTGAACATGTCTTAACTTGATATGCAATAAAACTTGTTTTTGTATCCAAACACATACATTTGATTTCATCTGATGCATTTTATTGTGATATTTTACTAAGTAGAATTTTATTTGTTTCTGTTTAAATTTTTATATATTTAGTCGTTTCAAAATACATATTCATTATATTTTTCTTTCTACATTGATGTTTCAATCATTGTGTTCTCATTTATATCTTAATGGATTTGAGCATTATTCAAGGGGGAGTGAAAAAGGAGAATTTTTTCTTAAATGATTATTTCTGTTTTCGAGGGGGAGTATCTGATTTTCATTATATAAATGCTAACTTGAATTGTCATATCTAGTGCATTTGTGTAGGGGGAGTCAAAGATCTTAAAAAGGTAAATTTTTTTGAGTTTAAGTCAGAATTGCGCCAACAGTTGGCCGCGTAAACCTCACTTTGCGCCACCTGCGTGTCGTGCAAACCTCTCCTGTTTTCTCCGTTTCTTTGATTTTGCAGATCTTAAGCTGTCTCGTCTCCAACATATGCATGACAAAGTTGATCTAGATCATCAAGGTCATGAGGGGGAGAAGTTAAAAGAAGTTAAGGAGATGATAAAGAGAGAAAGAGCTCAAAAGTTTATCTGTTGATCAAGATTCGCTCAAAGATTCAAAATTTCTTCAACTTTACTTTTCTTTCGCTGTTCCTGCTCCGACCACCACAGTTCATTCAAGATCATTTAAAAGAGGTGTGTTGTCTAGAGCACAAGCTGATGAACCGACTGTTCTTTCAAGTTTATTTCAAACTGGTCCAGTCTTGTCAAGACATTAAAGATAACAGAGCTTAAAAGATGATGAGAAGAAATTTCTTCAAAAAGTCAGAATGCTTCGCAAAGTCGCTTAGTTGGTCCGTGCTGATTTAGAATATGAATTTTGAAGACCAAAGAGCCAATGATTACTAAGGGGGAGATTGTTAGGTCTGATTTTATAGTAATCATTGTATTTATAGGCTTGGTCAAATACTGTGTTTAGTGTCTAATATTGTGTAGTATTGACCAAGGGTATTTAAGTCCCTTTGGTCTTGTTTGTTTGTAAGAACTTCACGCTCATTCAATACACAGTTACTTTGCGCCTCATTGCTCTCTCTCTACTTTCTCTCTCTAGGATTTAGTGATCTTGGACTCACACACTTCAAGCACCTTCTGCACCTATAATACTCTTACCATCATCAACTTTAGAGGCTTCAATCATTCCAATTGTGAATGCTATACCAGAGACGATTAGGGCTCTGGATGAAGATGAAGATGAACAGTTGGTGGACTTCTCAACATCCGAATATGCATTCTCATCACCAGAAAGACCAAATAATGTGATGAGAGATGCCTTCGGATCAGAATCTGAAGAAAAAGAAAAAGAAAAATCTGATTCTGAAAAAGTAGAAGGAGCTGCTGAAGAAGAAGAAGTTGAAGTAATTGATGTTGAAGAATATGTATACAAGAATGCCCAACCACATCATACTTCAAAGAAGCCGAGTTAAGAGAATCACCAGAGATTGATGGTTATATCTCTGAACCCACTCCACAAATTCCTCAATCACGGGAAAAGGAACTAGAGACAACACAATTGTCTGTTGAAGAAATAACCATGGTTGTCGATAAACAGGCTCCTCCAAAGGATCTTGTTCAGAAGGCAAGCATTGGTTTACCAGCTAAAGTCTTCATTCAACCTCCCACATTCCTTGCCTCCAAGCCCGAAGCTTCCATAGAAGATCACTTCCGATACATTTACTGTGAGTTCAATCTGGAAGATACTCTAGTCATTCCTCTGAATCAAAGAATTAGAGAGAATATTCCAGACTACGAGCGAAGATTCATCAGAGAAAAGACAACTCCAAGAGTAAAGGTTCTCTCTGATGATCTAATAATAAAAGTCAACAAAATCTCTAAAAGGAAATTTGCCTATAACAAAATCATCTACAGGCACTATGAGGTAATTCGCTCTGATCAGTAGGTTTACGAGTTCAATGATGATGATCTCGTAAATCTAAATCCATATGATCTACCTCATTTGTATGCTTACTGCTCTGCAAGATACGATTAAGGAAGGCAATTCAGAATGGGCATGTATGAAGTCAGACGTGCAATGGAAGCGTATGTCAAACTCGGAGCAAGACTTGACTTCCAAATTGCTCTGAATCTGGGCGAAGAAAATTTAGGAGTGACAGAACCTGTGGAGATGATTGAGAACCTTGACAAGCAGAAGACAAGATCAATAGTTCTAGAGCCTCTGGGTTTCGTCTACATAGTGAACTAAATCAAGAAAATCTTTCTAAGTTCAGAAGTATCGAAGTACTCTGATGAAACCTTAAGAGGTGTGCAGAAGATGATTCATGTGAAGGAAGAAAGACACAAAGCAGATCTTTTGGCTTAACTAGACTTAGAGATTGGCTCAATGATTAACTTTAGAGAGCTTATTATGAAGTTTCATGGAATCTGTTCTAGTGATAGGTGTTAGTTTATTTCCATATTTTTGATTGTTACTTTCTCTATTATGTAATTCCAAATGTTTTGAGAAGTAATTTTTTTAAAGAGGATGACTTTCTCCTCTTCGCTTTCTAGATTAAAATTGTCTGATTTCTTGCATTTTTTATTTTCAATACTTAGTGGGAGATTGTTAGCCCCAATTCTAAATTGTAAAAGTATTGAAAATAGCTCAAGTCTTCCTCTGAAGATATTCAGAGACATCTGCAGAGACAAGCCAAGTCAGTTCAGAGACAGACTCTTCAGACGGGAAGACATCAGAGATAGCTTCATCAGAGATCTAATTAAGAGCTCTGAAGATGTTCTCTCTGAAGATCATGACGAGATTTATACAAGTGTTGACAGAAGAACAGATGACACGCCACTTAGTGATAAGATTTGCTTTATAGAGTAGGTCACTGTTCGAGCATGTCTTGAGCTTATCTATTAGGTAAGTCACTGTTCAAGCATGCTTCTATTGTCAGGATAATACATTGTACACTTTATGGTCCTATAAATAGGACCATCACTCCATTGACAAAAGTATGCTTTTTGATATCTTGTATCCGATAAATCATTTGAATATATTTCAAAGAAGATCTTGTACTTTCTACATATACTTATGAACTCTGATATTTGAATCTTCTATGATATTAAACTGTATTGCTTCCGCTGTTCTTATCATTACATTTTTGTTTATATCATTGTTATAAGATTAAATCTGAGATCTAACACACATCCTCATCAAATGTCACATTTACGCTTTCGATTACTGTCTTGGACTTCTTTAAGTACACCTGGTATGCAGTAGATGTTTGAGAGTATCCAATGAATATGACTTCATCAGCCTTCAGTCCGAACTTGTTCAAGCTCTCTCTATCATTCAGTATGAAACACCTACATCCAAAGATATGAAAGTATTTAATGTTAGGTGTACGATTATTAATCAAAGCATAAGGATTTTTACCAAACCGACGATGTATTATGGAACGATTCTATGTATAGCACGCAGTCGATACAACTTCAGCCCACAGAAACAGAGGTAGATCCGATTGACTAAGCATAGTTCGAGTAGCCTCGACTAGCGTTCAATTTTATCTTTCTACAACTCCGTTCTTTTTCGGCGTTCTGGCAGCAGAGAATTGATGTGTTATCCCGACCGATTCGAGATAATCTTCAAAAGTGCTATTCTTGAATTCTGTGCCGTTATCTATACGTAGAAGCTTGACTGGATTTTGCAGGTTCACTTGGGTTGTCTTTAGAAAAGTGATGATGACTTCGGGCGTCTCATACTTTGATCTCAGAAATTTCACCCATGTGTACCGCGAATAATCGTCCACAATAACTAAGACATATTTCTTGCCGTTAATACTTTGCGTACGCATAGGACCGCAGAGATCCATATGCAACAGTTCAAGTGGAGAACTTGTACTTGGTTCAGGATTCTGCTTGTGAGCGGCTCTCTTCATTTTACCTTTCTCGCACGCTGCACACAGATGTTCTTTCTCATATTTCAGCTCAGGAAGTCCTTTGACTAGCTTACCCGTGACCAGTTTATTTATATACCGAAAATTCAGGTGAGAAAGCCTTCGGTGCCATAACCAGCTTTATTGCAGCGAGGCTTTTGACAGTAGACAAACCTAATTGTCAGTCATGACTTTTGACAAATTAATTGTGTAGAGGTTAGACTTTCTCGTGCCGACCAAGAGTTCCTTACCATCTTCAGTACGTACAGAACATCGCTTGGCCTTGAAATTTACCTCTAAATCTTTGTCGCAAAACTGTCCAATGTTGAACAGGTTATGTTCTAAACCTTCCACGTAACTCACCTTCGTAATCGTCACTTTGTCATTAATCCCATCACCATAACCCAAAATCGGTGAAAACTGGTCATTGCCGAATCTTACATTCCCGCGGAATTTCTCTGTATAATTAGACAATAAATCATTTTGCCCGGTCATATGCTTGGAGCAACCAGAATCCAAGTACCACATATGACGGGTCTGCATAAGAGAAATCAGGGAATAACAACTTTAGGTACCCATTTAAAAGTAGGTCTTATCGGATTAGCACAAGATTTTGGTATCCAGTTGTGTATGGATCCCCTGAACTTTTGAAAAATCTTTGAAACATACGGCTTATAAGAATAAACATGATAAGTACCAAACCAATCATCAGAATATCGGTGAGAAACAAAATCATTCCGTCTATAAGTAGATGACTTAGTAGCAGACCGAGATAATTGGAGTAATTGCTTTATTGTATATCTCTTGTAAGAAGTTACAAGGTTTTGTCTATTCAAAGCAACAGTACCAATTACATCAGAATTACCACTAGTAGATCTATTACAATCCATATCAGGACATGATTCTGAACTCTCATCAATCTTCTGTTTTGGTCTCCATTCAGTTCGACCTTCCGACCTTTTCTTTTTCAAATCTGAAACACAAGATTTAGATTTGTTAAAAAAATCAGATTTCTAAGATTGTCTTTTCTTAAGCTTACCAGTGTTGTTCTGTTTCTGTGAGCGCTATTTCTTTTGCTTCTTACTTGTCTGATAGTAATCAGTACTCACAGAAACTGGTTCACCAACCTTAGTTGATGATTCTCCAACTTCGTACACACTTGGTAAAGCTTCATTATTAATGACAAAAGTAGAATGATCTGGAAGTTTAGCATTAAAGTCAAACATATCAATCTCATCAACACACCCTTCATCAGAATATAGAAAATCATTTGCAGAATCAAATAAGTCATCAAAATCAGATTCAGAGGTTTGAGGTGCCTTAGAAGATGTTGAACACTTTTGAGATTCAACTTTGAAAACAGTGTTCTTCATTACAGTTGAAAACACATTTTATTCAAGATCAACCAAAATTCTTTCATCTGATAAAGCATTTTCATGTTCAAGTATTTTGCTTTCTAATACAAGTGGAGGAATGTAAATCTTAGCTTTAAATGGTTTTGCCTCCATCTCGGTAGAAGAATAACTAGCAAAATAATCGTTTGAATGAAATTTTGGTTTTTCAGAAAGATAACTATTATTCAGCTTTTCAGAATGGTAGTTGCATTTTCTATAAATTCTTTCTTTTCTCATCTTCTTTGGCCTCAACCTCATCAGTTGACTTGGTAACAAATTTGGGTTTTAAATGATGATATTTACGAGTAGCAAAAAGGAAATCAAAATTATACAGTGCTGGTTGTTTTCTGATGGCTTTCTTTAAGTAATGGGGGTTATCATAACCGAGTCCCCACTTCTCTTTAAAATCAGCCTCCTCGTTAGGTGTATTTAAGAAAATGGTTTGATCTGTTTGGCCTCTAGCATATAATTTCGCTTCCAAACCATTTACCTTTTTCTCTAAGTTCTTGTTTTCTACCTGCAAAATATGAGCTTTTAGAACACATTCTTGTTTTTCTAAATCAGACTTAGAAAGCTTAGAAACAAATTCAGAAATCTTACTTTCAATACCAACTTTTTGTAGTTTAAAATTAGAAGTAGACTTGTTTAGAGAATCAATCAAATCTTTGTTCCCAACAAGTTCCTTGTTAAGTTCAAAGATCTTTTGACTTTTCTTCGCAACTCTGTTCTTTTTCTTTTTCAGTTTAGTTTGTAGGTCTTGAAGCTCGATCATCATGGCTTCCATTTTGGTTATAAAATCATTTTCAGAAAAGTTCAATACCTCATAAGCTGTCTCTTCATCAGATTCATCAAACTTTATCCCCTTTCCCATCAAGCACATGTGTGCTGTCTCTTCTTGTTCGTCCTCGGAATGGTCTAGCCAGAACTCATCTTCCGCCATTAGGGCTTTACCCGCTTCCTTTTGTGTAGCAAGTAACATCTTCTGCTTGTAATATTCAGAATTTCTGACAGTTGGCTTCCGACAGTCCTTTGCAAAGTGGCCAACCTTCCCGCAATTATAGCACTTAACCATCTCCTCGGTCTTTTTCTCAGCTCCACCATAGTCATTCACAAACCTCTTCTTCTCTTCCGACTTTCTTTCTCCAAATCTCTTATCCTCAAATTTCCTTCCTTCCACTCTTTCTCGATGTTCGTGATTCTTTGACCCGGATGAATACCTCTGAGAGTTTGAACCCGGTTTCTTATATAACTTCTTCTGAAATGCACGGGTCAATAGTAACATGGCTTGGTTTAGGTTTTCACCATCGTCACTGTCAGAGTCTGAATCTACCGAATCATATGAACTAGGAAGTACTATCTTCTTCTTTTCTTTCTTCTCTTTCTTCTTATCTTTCTGGCCAGCTACCAATGCTATAGGGTATGCAGCCTTCTCATCTTTCTTCTTATCACTCCTTTTTTCTTCAACTTCCTCCTCATTTTGCCTTAATGTCTCATAAACTTCGTGGAGGGGTATATCACTCAGATCCTTCATTTGTTTCATTCTGCGAGTGTTCTTTTTCCACTCGGGTTGCAGTATGCTGAGGAACTTGACATTGTTCTCAGTTTGCTTCTTCTTAACCTTATTCTTTGACAGCTCGTTTAGAAGAAGTACAAATCTCTCATAGGTGTCCTCAAGGCTTTCATTTTCTTTTTCCTTAAACTCTTCGTAGCTGTTGATGCAGTTCGCTACTTTCATCTGATTTCCCACCTTAGAACCCATCATCATTTTCTGCAGTTGATCCCACATCTTTTTGGCATTAGCTTTGTAGCTGTCGATCTTTATGTAGATCTCATTCGGAATGCTCTATAGTAAAAGAGTTCTGGCTTGTTTATCAGCTTTAAACAGGCTATTCTATTCATCAGTGTACTGGGCAAAGTCTTTTGGAACAATCTTTGTTTTTCTGATTCTGTCCTCATCTCCATCCTCACTATTAGAAGATTCTTCATTTGGTATCTCCATAGTAGGAGGAATCATTGGACCTTCAGTAATGGACAACATAATGTTTTCTCCATTTGAGTGTCGGTCAACAAAGTCTAAGAATCTGTCCTTCCACTGTTCATACTCCCCTTTGAACAAAACAGGGGGCTTGACATATGTAACGATAGAGAGAGCGTCCTTTGAAGTCATCTTTGATCTACACTGCTTGTTATGATCGTCAAAATTCAGATATAAAACTGGATCTACAAAAATCAAGCTTAGTCAAATTTCAGAAAAATATCAGAAAATTTTCCAAGTATAAAACGCGCATACCAAAGAAAGATAAACACTTCACACATAAACAGACTAAGAAAACTCACTTCTCGCACACAGGGTTGTGCGAGTTTGTGCTTCACGCACAAAGAAACTTGTGAGAACTAAGGTTCGCACAAGCAGCTTTATGCGAGTTTTGGATTCTCGCACTCAACAACGTGCGAGTTCTATCACTTCTCGCAGAGACTTGCGAGTTCAACACTTAGAAAAAATTTTAGAAAATAAGTTCGCGCTAAATGTAAACTCACAAAGACACTTCTCGCAGACCTCGTGCGAGTTTTGGACTTGGAAAAATTTTGGACAAAGAACTTCTCGCTAAATGGAAACGCGCAAAATGAAAACTTCTCGCAGGTACCAACTTTACGCACAACACTGAGGATGAACAGTAAGAACTCGCACAAAGCCTCTTGCGAGTTCCTACTTCTCGCCCAACACTACGTGCGAGTTCTTCATATTTTCACAATTTATGTCCTTGTGCGTGTTCTTTCAACCTTGCTAGTTCTACCCTTTGAGAGTTCTTGAGATGCGAGTTCTTCCTCTGCGAGTTCTTCGAATCTAGCGAGTTCTTGACTTACGCAAAGAAAAACTTCATTTTTCTCTCTGAATATGATTCAAAACTTTTCCAAATCTCTTGAAATCTCTTGAAATCTCCTAATACATGTTTCGATCAGATTACAATCAAGAAATTACGAATTACAATATCAAAATCTCGAATTCGATCTAAGAGACAACTTAAATACAGACTTCGAACAAAATTTACTAAAAATCCCAAAATTCACACTGATTGTTGTGAATTGGACAAATCAAATCAAACAAACATTGTTCTAAGTACCAAATCGAGTACAACAATATCAAATTCAAGCAAAAAACAACACTAAAAATGAAAAATCAATTCAGTCTATATCGACTTGCGTGTTCGTGACTTGTCGATCCAAGAAACTTCGATTTAGATCCAAAAATTCTGAATTTCGTATGCTCTGATACCAATTGTTATCCCAGATAACAATGTAAAACAAGATGACAAATGTAATTAAATCACTTTCCATTCTCATTTAATCCACAATGTGATTACATAATTCTCTCTCAAACTTTCTCTCTCTACAGTATAAACTCGTATGACACAGTGATTAATCTACTCCAAATCTTACAACACGCACACAGCTCATACCCCTATTTATACACACACAGAAACTCTCAGAACATTAAACACGCACACTACAAAACTCTCACACAACTTTACTAAAATACAAGACTTTGACTTTTGACTTTATTACAATGACTTTGACATTACTTGAGAGTTGACTTTGAACTTTAGCAAACATGATATTGTATCCAACAAATATACTCTAACAGACTATGAGGTTCGCTTTTGTAAGAAAGCATGCTCTGTGGTGAATGAAAAATTAAAGCTCGTTCTTAGTGGTTATCGTATGGAAAATGTCTATGTAATAGACATGGACTCTACTTCCACTAAAAACGTTTGTTTTCTTTCTAAAGCCTCTTCAGATGTCAACTGGTTATGGCATAAAAGGCTATCTCATCTCAACTTCAAAACACTGAATTCTCTCTCCTCAAAAGAACTAGTCTCCGGTCTTCCTCAACACTCATATGCCAAGGAATCTCTTTGTTCAACATGTGAGAAAGGAAAGCAGACTAAAGCAAGTTTCAAATGAAAACAAGTTTCCTCAGTGACAAGTCTTCTTCAGCTCTTGCATATGGATTTATTTGGCTCTGTCAATATTCAATCCATAGCTGGAAAGAAATACACTCTTATTATAATAGATAATTACTCTCGCTACACCTGGGTAATCTTTCTTCAGTCTAAAAGCGATACTCCAGAAGAACTTATATATTTTGTTGGAAAGATGGAAGTGTTGAATAATCTAACTGTTCGCTCAATAAGAAGTGATCATGGAACTGAATTCCAAAATAGTTCTCTGAACAACTTCTTTGTAAGTAAGGGAATTTCGCACAATTTCTCTTCCATAAGAACTCCTCAGCAAAAACGGTGTCGCTGAAAGAAGAAACCAAACAATCATTGAAGCTGGAAGATCAATGCTCAGTGATTCTCATCTTCCAACTCAGTTTTGGGCAGAAGGTGTCAACACTGCTTGTTTTACTCAAAACAGGTCTCTGATAGTAAAACGTTTCAGCAAAACAACCTATGAACTCTTTAATGGAAGAAAACCTTCTATAAGTTTTCTTCACATATTTGGTTGTCAGTGTTTCATCTTAAACAACAAAGATGCACTTGGAAAGTTCGACTTGAAAGCTGATGATGGAATCTTTCTTGGCTATTCCTCAATCTCAAAATCCTACAGAGTCTTCAACAAGAGAAGACAAACAGTAGAAGAAACAATCCACGTCACCTTTGACGAATCCAGGTCAGCAAACTCTAAACCTATCGCTGACAATGATGAACTGAATGCTTAGATGTTCTCTCACTACAAGGAAACAAAACATCTCTTCAACTCACATCAACATACAGATCCTACTAATACTGATGATGATCAAAACATCATACCTCCTAACCCTGAATACACCTCTTGGGTTTCACCTATTCCCCTAAACACACTTCCTCCATCAGATCTTCCCTCTACTGAAAACCTCTCAGTGAATAATGTTCTGTCTGAACAACAACAATTGATATCTGAAGAAACTCAAGCCTCTTCATCAGTGAACATTCCTATTGATGACCCAACTCTTGAGGTAAGCGTTTATGCTCCAGCTCAACGATTGACCAGAGATCACCCCATAGATCAAATTCATGGTGATCTTGATGCAGGTATTCAAACTCGACGAAGTTCAGGTAATATCTCTCTCTTTGTGAATTTTCTTTCTTTCATAGAACCAAAGAAGACTGATGATGCCCTCAGAGATCCAAACTAGGTCAGTGTTATGCAAGAAGAGCTGACTGAGTTTGCTAGTAATGAAGTTTGGAATATCATTCCCCGACCATCTGATAAATCTTTTATAGACACCAAATGGGTGTTTAGAAATAAATTAGATGAAAATGGGACTGTAACCCGCAACAAAGCTAGGCTAGTTGCTTAGGGATACAGGCAAGAGGAAGGCATAGACTATGATGAAACCTTTGCCCATGTGGCTAGGATCGAAGCAATTCGATTATTCTTAGCATATGCAGTTTACAAAGACTTCAAAGTATATCAAATGGATGTCAAGTCAACATTCCTAAATGGAAAGTTGAATGAAGAAGTATATGTTAAATAACCCCTAGGGTTCTCTGACCCTAAGCATCCACATTATGTATATAAGTTGGATAAGGCTCTCTATGGGTTAAAACAAGCTCCTTGTGCTTGGTATGACACCCTATCTTCTTTTCTTATCTCTGAAAAATTTGAGCATGGAAAAATTGACAACACGTTATTTTTCAGAAAGATAGAAGGTCATATTATTTTTGTACAAATATATGTTGATGACATTATATTTGGTTCTACTAACCCATCTCTATGTACTCGTTTCGCTGAAAGAATGAAGAAAGAATATAAAATGAGTATGATGGGTGAACTAACTTACTTCCTTGGACTTCAATTCAAGCAACCTGATAAAGGTACATTTATTCATTAGGGTAAGTATGTTAAGGATATGCTGAAAAAGTTTGATCTCACTCAAACCTCAGCGATGAAAACCCCTATGGCACATCCCCTGACATTAAACAAGGATCCAACTGGAAACTGTTAATGTCACTGCCTATAGAGGAATGATAGGCTCCCTGTTCTATCTTACAGCGATCTAACCTAATATCATGTATTCTACATGTTTGTGTGCACGCTATCTGTGTGCCCAGATTCTAGTTCCTAATAACAAACAATTAATCAAAACAAGATTTATCAATCAATTACCTGTTTGATTTCAATCTCAAATTCAACGATTACAAGTTTCTCTCTCTAGAACACACTTTCTCTCTCTACATATTTCTCTCTCTCTCAGATATGAACTTCTCAACTTGTTCACCAACTTGTTACTTCTCTAAAAACATAAATAGAAAACTATTTATACGTACAACTAAAACAAGAAAACTAAACAAATACAAATACAATTTGACTTTTATTACAAAAGACTTTGACTTTGAAGAGAGTTGACTTTCTTTAGCTTTGACTTTCTTGAACTTTGACCTTCAGTCTACTTGATCTTGTATCCAACATATTTCTGCTCTAATAATCTCCCCCTTTGAATTCAAGATCACTGTTGAAAGATCTAGCTATTCTGTCTTCACTTTTAAGCCCTGTCAATACAATCTCCCCTTTTTCTTTGACGGTATTCTTTCCAAAACAGTCTTCAAACGATTAACAATCTCCCCAAAACTTTCACAATAATACTTTCAGACTTTGGAAAAAAATTATCTTCAGAATCAGCTCGAATTTGCTTTAGCAAATAATCTTCAAAGAAAATTTCCTCAAATCTTCAGAAATTCTTTGATCTTCTTCAAATCTTCAAATCTTTACTTTGAACTTTTCTGACATGGACATTTCTGAAAATCATCTCGCAAAACTTTATCATTTTTTGATACTATCTCCCCCTTTTTGATGATTTGAGCATCTATATCATCAAAACTTTTCTTCCAAGAAATGTCGTTGACCATTCTGATCTGTCAAACTAAGCCGTTGATTCTGTGATCCATAGCCAAGTATTCATCCAGATCTTTTCAAATATAGAAAAAACAAGAACATGTAACTCCTGAATCAACAAAAGAATCAGTTAAAATGTCTGTCAGTAACACAAGTCACTGTGTGTAACGAATACACAATATAAAGGAGCTTTTTGATGTTCACTTCCCCAGGGCTTCCATCCAATCATCGAAACACCACAAAGGAAATTTCTATGAATATTATGACAAAGAAACAAATTCCTTGTGTGTTCGTGCAAGTGTAGAAAGAATTAAGCACAGTGATTACTTTTATAAAGGCTCAACGTAGTGTAAACCATTGAGACAACAGTAGATAAACACAGACTCAATGTGCATGATTGTAGTGCGAAGGTGGGGTAGACTTCCTTCTTTTTCAATATCCATATTTTCCAAATGAAAATCAGATAGATTATGTGCTGCGTCCCCTTAAAAAATATGAAACATTTCCTTTTTAAGAAGAAAATGAGTAGTTGGTGGGGTTTAATCAAGAGTTGGCATGGGCTATTTGCCTGTTTCATTAATGTTCACCAAGAAATGTGAAGCATTAGTAATGTGGCTGCCCGGCTCAGAAAGTAGTTGGTGCAGAGTTTAATATTCTTTTACTCTGTTCTCACACCCTCTTTCTTTTAATCATTAAGCTCACAACTAACCAATCTCTCTTTTCAATTTTACCTAATCACACCCACACTCATTTATTTTCGACTCCTCACACTCAATTACTAAAGGATTAACTTCTTGGAAAGAAATCACTGGTTAACGTGATTCCATAGAAGTTCATTGAAGTCCTAGCATAAAGAACCCATGTAATCCTATGAAGCATGATGTTGCTCAAATGGTTTATCTTGAAACAGTTAAAGCTCAAATACAAGTGAGATGTTTATATGCTCAGAATATAATCATGAATATATGAGCATTTTGAAACATTGAAGTATTTTGAAACAAATATATTGAATGAATGAACATGAAAGCAAGAAACTTGTTTGAAAATCTGACATTGTATGAAAAATGATCAGAAATGAATGATATAACAAATAAAGCTTATGGTCAAGAATAATGGATATGTGTCTATACGAAACAAAATATAGACATTCTTGAAAATGACGTTTCGAAATGAAATATCGCTCAAAATTCTTTGAAGTACAAGCGGGGTGTATCACCATCAAAAACTGTGTTGGGAACTGAAGAATTCATCAAGTGTGGTTAATGCTGCTGGTTCAATATTAATACTGCTAGAAGACATAAAGGTTAGTACTGCTGAGTGTTACTACTGCTAGTGTTAATTAATACTGCTAGTCAAAGTTAGTACTGCTTGAACAAAGTTAGTACTGCTTAGCTAGTTAGTACTGCTAGTGGTTAGTACTGCTTAGTAGTTAATGCTGCTAGAAGGAAGTTAATGCTGCTGAAGATTAATACTGCTTATATGATGAAGATTCGTATGAAAGGATATACATGGAAGCTTAGAGATATACATAGAAGATATACTGAAGATATTTTATTCATTGTAATTATCTTTGTATTCAGTATATATATATAGTATTGTTTAGAATAGGAGATAACTTTTAACTTTCAGTTTTCATTCTTTTAGAAAAAAAATCAACCTCAAGGCATAGATCCTAATTCTAGAGAAGTAGAATTCGTATTGGTGAGCTTGTTCATCAATATTGAGGTTGAGTGAGTAATCTTGTAACTTCAAAGCATTAAATACAAGTTTACAGTTTGTTGATTATATTCTGTGTTTATTTTCTGTTTGATAAAATATCAAAGTGTTATTCCGCAAACTTCTTTGATATTGTTTCTGAGAATTAATTCTTGTTGAGAATTCGATCCTAACAAGTGGTATCAGAGCTAAATTCTCTCAGAAACAGTTATTCATCATGGAAAATCTTACAGAATCAAGCAGTACTTTGGTCTCAAAAGTTCCAATGCTCAGATCCAATGAATTTGACATGTGGAAAATCAGAATCAAGCAATATATTCTCCTCACAGATTACTCTATGTGGGACATCATTGAGAATGGCCCATCTGATGGAGGAAAGATTGGTGAAGATGGCAAAAGAACTCCTCCAAAGACAGATACAGACAGGAAATCAAGACAGACAGAGATGAAAGCCTTGAGCACACTGCTCTTGGCCATTCCAAATGAGTATCAACACCAATTCTGCAATTGTACTGATGCACAGATGCTCTGGAATGCTCTAGAGAAGAGATTCTCAGGTACTAAAAGTACCAAGAGAAATCAAAAGGCAATCTTAAAACAACAGTATGAAAACTTCATCTCAACTAAGAATGAGTCCATGACTCAAACTTTTGACAGGTTTAATAAACTAATTGGTGAACTAGCTACTATGGGAGTACAGATTGATCAAGATGATGTGAACAGAAAGTTCTTAAGGTCCCTTGGAGATGAATGGACCATGTACACTGTGTCATTCAGACAGAATGATCAGTTGGAAGACAAAGAACTTGATGATCTGTACAATGATCTTAGAGTATTTGAAGCTGAGGTGGAGGCAAAGAAGAAGCCTTCTGGATATGTTCATAATGCTGCACTCCTATCAGCATCAATTGATTCTACTGCTAACCCTGAATCAGTTAATGCTGCTAATGGATCAAATCTAGATAAAGGCACTGATTATGTATTTGAAGCTCTTCTTTCTAATCATGGAAATTCCTCTTTGATCAATGATGACTTAGAACAACTTCATCCTGATGATCTGGAAGAGATGGATATTAAATGGCAGATGGCCATGCTCTCCATGAGGGTTAAGAAGTTTATAAAGAGGACTGGAAGAAACAACTTCTCACAAAGAAGAGAAGATGGAGCAGGGTTTGATAAATCAAAGGTAGAATGCTACAAATGCCATCTGAAGGGACATTTTGCTAGAGAATGCAGAAGTGGAATGTCTCACAACAACAACCATCAACAAGCTCAATCTGGAAGCTTCAATAACAACAGAAACTCTGCTCAAGCCCTTGTTTCTCAACAAGGAATGGGGTTTGATTGGAGTGATCAAGCAGAAGAAGCTATTCAGAATCAAGCTCTTATGGCTAAAGTATCTGATCTCCCATCTGAGGTAAGTTCTAATCTCTGCTCTAAAACTTGCATAGACACTGTTAAAAGGTACAGGGATCACAATCAGAAGATGAGTGATGACCTTAAGAGACTAGAAAAGGATATAAAAGACTATGTGAGGATAGTAGAGAGATTTGAAGATCAAATCAAAGGTTTTCAAGCCAATGAACTACAACACTCATATGACACCAATTACTGGCAGTGGGAGAAAAAGGATTTAGAACTTAAACTGACCAAATCTAAAGAGGAGAGTGAAAAACTGAAAGAGGAGTTAACCAAGGTTAAGCTTGATGTAGAAAAGTTTTCCAATGCTTCTAAAGCAATGGACTCCTTACTGCAAAATCAGATTCATGATAAATTGAGAAGAGGAATTGGGTATAATGCCACACCTCCACCATATAACAACAATTACATTCCTCCTACTTCAGACCTGTTAGACACCAAAGATAGGAAGGACTTGCCTGAGGGAGCCACTGAAATAGATCCCTTAGATGAGGTAATTGTTGAGGATAAGACTGAGAAAGAGGTTGGCAAGAGTAAGGAGAACAAGGTGAGTGGTGAGATTTCTATAGAAAACAACATTATCACCAATGAGGACTGTGGAAGGGCTTGGATCAAATCCAAGAACATAGAGAAGACAGAGGAAAAGTCTGGTAAGGTCCATTATAAACAGACCACAGTTGTGAATCCAGGTCCTTGCAAACAGTGTGCTTGTAAGAAGAATGAGCCCCAAAAACAGGACAAAAAGAGGGGAAATCAAAGAAACTGGAATAATCAATGGGCACATAAACAAGGGGTTGATCTGAGTAAAATCAATAGACCAAAACCTTGTTTTATCTGTGGCAAATTGAATCATCTTGCAAAATTCTGTTATTTCAATCCTATGAACCAAAGAATGAATTTCCAAAGATCCATGCAAAAACCCTTTGGTTATAAGAAAATTGAAAAGAACCATGTGGCTAAGAAAACTGTTAAAACTAAAAGCCACATGAAGAAAAAGTATTCTGTTAAAGAAAGTGTCAATATGTGGATTCCTAAAAGCACTAAAACTGTTAGTACTGCTACCACAAATAGTGCTGCTGACAATGATAGTGCTGCTAGAAGTAATACTACTGCTAACAATGTTAATGCTGCTAACAATGTTAATGCTGCTAACAAGGTTAGTACTGCTAAACCTGTTAGTACTGCTACACCTGTTAGTACTGCTAACTCTGTTAGTACTTCTAAGGTTAGTACTGCTTCTAGTGTTGATTCTGCTAAGCCAATCATATTGACAAAGTACTCTAATAAAGAGTGCTCTGAGTTTAAAAACCTCATTAAAAAGGAATGTAAATACTTTGATGAGAAAGGAAGACCCAAGATCACTTTGGCTTGTGTCCCCAATCATACTAATTGATTTATTTAATGTGCAGGGCAACCAACAGCTCAAGGGAAAGAGCATATGGCATGTTGATAGTGGTTGCTCTAGGCACATGACTGGCAACATGTCATGCCTTCAGGATTTCAAGCAAATTAATGGAGGACATGTTGCATTTGGAGACAATCTTACTGGTGGTAAGATAAGTGGAAAAGGTAATGTCACCAAAGGTAAGATGACATTTGAGGATGTCTACTATGTTGATCAATTAAAGTACAACCTGTTAAGTGTATCACAGGTTTGTGACAAACAACATAGTATATTATTTACTAACACTGAGTGTATGATTCTTGCTCCAGGGTTCAAGGTAGTTGATGAAAGCATGATACTACTTAGAACTCCAAGAAAGGACAATGTTTACTGTCTTGATTTGGACAATGTTGATAGTGATTAATCTTTAAATTGTCTTGTTTCAAAAGCTTCTATAGATGAATCCTCCCTTTGGCACAGAAGGATGTGTCACATGAATTTCAAGACTATGAACAATCTTGTTAAAAATAACCTTGTAAGAGGTTTATCTTCAAAAGTCTTTTCATGTGATGATCATTGTGTTGCTTGTCTTAAAGGCAAACAACACAAAACTTCACATAAGACCAAAGAGTTAAATTCTGTTTCTTCTTGTCTCCAGTTATTGCATATGGATCTGTTTGGTCCTACAAATGTTATGAGTATAGGCAAGAAATCTTACTGCTTGGTTATTGTTGATGATTACTCCAGATTTACTTGGGTATATTTTCTAAGGACTAAGGATGAAACAAGTGGTCTTATCAAATCCTTTATTCTAAGAATTGAAAACCAAACTAATCAAAGAGTAAAAGTCATTAGATCAGATAATGGAACTGAGTTTAAAAATCATGATCTAAACACCTTTTGTGAAGGAAAAGGTATTGAGAGACAATATAGTGCTCCTAGGACTCCTCAACAGAATGGTGTTGCTGAAAGGAGAAATAGGACACTAATAGAGGCTGCTAGATCTCTGTTGGCTGATTCAAAATTGCCAATTACATTCTGGGCTGAAGCAGTTAATACTGCTTGTTATGTCCAAAACAGAGTTCTAGTGGTCAAGCAAAAGAACAAGACCCCATATGAGCTTTTAAATCAAAGAAAACCTTTTATTGGTTTCTTCAAACCTTTTGGGTGTCCTTGTACAATTCTAAATACCAAATCTCACTTAGGTAAGTTTGATAGCAAAGCAGATGATGGATTTCTTGTTGGATATTCATCTCAGAGTAAGGCCTACAGAGTTTTTAACTCTTCTTCTAGAATAATTGAAGAAAGTGACAATGTCAAATGCAATGAGAACACACCAAATCCTGTTGGGTCTGGACCTCAGTGGCTATTTGACATTGATTCACTAACTAACTCTTTTGGTTTCAGTAATGAGTATACAGGAACAGGTGGTGGAGAATCAGAGATCACACAAGTTCAAGAAAGTATATCTAAATCTGTGATTTTTCCCATACCCACAGTAAATTCAGTTGAAGACTGTGAAAAGGAATCATTTTCTGAATCAAGTCAGATTGAAAAAGACACTAGAGATGAGGAGACTCAAGAAAACAATGAAGTAGCACCTGAAAATACTTCAGTTGAGTTGCATGAATCTAATCTTGAGGCTGGATTAAATGAAGAACCTAGTCACAACACCAGAGTTCAGAAGAATCATCCTCCACAGTTGATAATAGGAGATATCTCTTCTCCTATGATGACTAGACATCAAAGCAGACTTCAGGAAATGCAAGATCAACAACATACGGTGCTTTCTTGTTTTCTATCCCAGCTTGAGCCTAAAAAGGCACATGATGCTATGAAAGAATCTAGCTGGATAGAAGCAATGCAAGAAGAATTGTTACAGTTCAAGCTACAAGATGTGTGGGATCTAGTAGACCTTCCTAAAGGTCACAGAGCAATTGGCACAAAATGGATCTTCAGAAACAAGAGAGATGAAAGAGGTATTGTTATAAGAAACAAAGCAAGGCTGGTAGCTCAAGGCTACACTCAAGAAGAGGGCATAGATTATGAAGAAGTTTTTGCACCTGTAGCTAGGATAGAAGCAATCAGACTATTCCTAGCCTATGCTTCTTACATGAACTTCAAAGTCTACCAAATGGATGTAAAAAGTGCTTTTCTCTATGGGTCAATTGAAGAAGAAGTATATGTCTGTCAACCACCAGGGTTTGAAAACCCAAGCTATCCAGACAGAGTATACAAATTAAAGAAAGCACTTTATGGACTACATCAAGCCCCAAGAGCATGGTATGACACCCTGTCATCCTATCTCTTGGAAAATGACTTTGAAAGAGGAGTCATTGATAAGACTCTATTTATCAAAAGAAAGAAGAAGGATATCTTGCTGGTCCAAATATATGTTGATGACATTATTTTTGGTTCTACAAGAAACAACATGTGCAAGGAGTTTGAGGATTTAATGCATCAAAGGTTCAAAATGAGTTCCATGGGGGAACTTACTTTCTTCCTTGGACTACAAGTTCAACAGAAGTCAGATGGCATTTTCATATGTCAATCCAAGTATGTGCAGGATATTCTAACCAAGTTTGGTTTCTCAGAATCAAAACCTGCCAGCACACCTATGGAAACACACAAGCAGATCACAGCAGATCTTGAGGGGGAGGATATGGATGTGCATCATTATAGATCCATGATTGGCTCTCTCATGTATCTCACAGCATCAAGGCCAGATATTATGTTTCCAGTCTGTGTATGTGCAAGATTTCAAGTTAGGCCAAAGCAATCTCACTTTCAAGCTGTTAAGAGGATATTCAGATATCTCAAAGGGCAACCCAGATTGGGACTTTGGTATCCTCATAACTCACCTTTTGACCTAATAGCATACTCAGATAGTGATCTAGGTGGGGCAAACTTGGATAGAAAATCTACTTCTGGAGGATGTCAGTTTTTGGGTGCAAGACTAGTCTCATGGCAGTGCAAGAAACAAACCACAGTATCCACATCTACAACAGAGGCAGAGTACATAGCAGCTGCAAGTTGCTGTTCTCAAGTCTTATGGATTCAGAATCAAATGTTGGATTATGGGGTAACCTTTCTACACACTCCAATCTTTATTGACAACAGCAGTGCTATCAGCATTGTAAATAATCCAGTCAAGCACTCAAAGACAAAGCACATTGAAATCAGGTATCACTTTATAAGAGATTGTAATGAAAAGAAACTTATTCAAGTTGTCAAAGTTCACACTGATAATCAGTTTGCTGATTTATTCACTAAAGCTTTTGATGTGGGTAGATTCACTTTCTTGGTAACAAGTGTGGGAATGATAAACTCTGAATAATCTTCTTCTCAAAAAGTGGTTTTATACCTGTATTTTGTTATTCTTGGTGTTACTAATCTTCTTTTTCAGGACATGCATAGCAGTTCTCAGTGATTAGCAAGCTTAAAAGGAGTAAGTGTAGTTAGTACTGCTAGTTGGTTAATACTGCTAGCCGTTAATACTGCTCGTGGTTAATACTGCTTTCAGTTAATACTGCTAGTAGTTAATACTGCTTTCAGTTAATACTGCTAGTAGTTAATACTGCTTTCAGTTACTACTGCTAGTAGTTAATACTGCTACTAGTTAATACTGCTAGTTAGTTAATACTGCTCGCAGTTACTACTGCTCGCAGTTACTACTGCTAGTAGTTAATACTGCTAGTTAGTTAATACTGCTCGCAGTTAATACTGCTAGTAGTTAATACTGCTCGCAGTTAATACTGCTCGCAGTTAATACTGCTCGCAGTTAATACTGCTCGCAGTTAATACTGCTCGCAGTTAATACTGCTAGCAGTTAATACTGCTAGCAGTTAATACTGCTAGCAGTTAATACTGCTAGCAGTTAATACTGCTATAGGTTAATACTGCTTCTATTCCGAATACTATAAATACTCTTTGCCCGCCTAAAAGCTTATAACGTCTCTTTGCATACTATTCACTTGCGCTCTAAACCCTTTCTCTCTCAAGTTCGAAGTTTTCAGGCAAGTTTTCACTAAGATAAATGGCATCAATGGCGTTCATTGACGAGCACAATGAAATCGCAATGCTCCAAAAGCCAAAACAAGCAGATGGCTTTCATCAGATAGTCGACTTTCTGAAGACTAGCCACATTGCCCATGCTCTCACTATGTCTCCAACTATCTTTATAGAGCATCAGAGGCAATTCTGGGCACATGCCACCATTGTTACTGAGGATGGTGTGCGAATGATCAAGACGACAGTATGTGGCAATCCATTGACAGTTACTGAAGAGATAGTTCGCATCAGTCTACGTCTAGACGATGCCTCTGGTATAACTTCTATCCCTAATGATGAACTGTTTTCTACTCTGACAAGAATGGGGTATGGAGGCCCATTGGGTATTTTTAAGTTCTCAAAAGCTAAGTTTTCACCCCAATGGCGTTTTCTTGTTCATACCTTGATGCACTGCATTTCTAAAAAGACTACTGGATGGAGTGAGTTCAGCAGTACCATTGCTTATGCTTTGGTCTGTTTGGCCACTTCCAGAAGGTACAATTTTTCACAAATGATTTTCAATGATCTTGTCTCAAACATGGGAAACAAAAAGAGCTTTTATATGTATCCCAGGTTTGTTCAAGCAGTTATCAACCATGAATTGACGGATATTCCTCATTCTGATGGAATTTATGTACCAAAACCCCCCAAAGGCAAGGTTTTCTCAAATATGAGAAGATCTGCTGGGGACTCTGAAGGAGTTGACACCCCATTGTTCTCTACAATGATGGTGGTGTCCCAACCCAATGAAGGTATGGCAGCAGGGTCAAGGCCCCCATTAGATCAATCCACTGCTAGCCAAGCCCAACCTTCCCACTCTATATCTATCCCACAGTCCCTACTAAATAAGCCCACTTCTCCAATTACCCAAACTTATCAAAGAAAACAGGTAAAGAAGGCTCCTTCCCTTCTTGTACCATCACCCACTAAGCCTTTAAGCCCTCTAAGGGAGAATTCTCCCCTAGAGAATATCCAAAGGGAAACCACAAGGGTGTCTCCCAACCCAAAGGAGGTGCTCTCTGAGGAGGAGGTAGAGCATATGGGTGATGAGGCTGCCACTACTCCTGCTAGCACAGAGGAGGACAGTGGTAACATCAATAAGACCTCCCCCATGGCAACTTTGAATGAGCAATCATTTGAAGGACCCTGGTGCCAAGAAACCACAGGGGTGGATAGTGCTTCTTCTAGGCAGAAGACATCTACTAATAAAAGATCCAATGATCCTTCAATAGGGGGTAACACTCCTGGAGAAGGTGAGGACAGATATAACTATGATGAATTGATGGAGACCATGGGAAACATCAACCAGGATGTCATCAAGCAAGGAAAAGAAATAGAGGAGATGAAGCTGATTATTCTATCTCAACAAGTTCAGATCACCAAACTGAAGAAAATGGTGACAAGATTGTTACAGAAAAGGAGAAGGAAGCAGTTTGTGCTAAAGAGGAGGACAAGTGTTGAAGATGATTTCAACAAGGGGGAGAATTCAGAGGCTGAAGCAGAAAAAGAAAGTATCTCTGAGATGGGATTTGATGGTAAGGGGGAGAAAGCTGCAGAAACAGAAGCACAAGAAGTAGAAACAGATAATGTTCAAGCAGCAACAGGGCTATCTGTTGAAGAATTGGAAATAGCTGAAACCTTAGTAAAAGCAAAGAATGACACTCCTAAGGCTACTCAAAAGGCTAAGGGAGTGGTCATCAATGAAGGAGACCTTGAAAAGAAGACACAAGAAAGAAGTGAGGCAGGGTTGAAGGATACAAAGGGTAAAGCTAAGATGATTGAACCTGAACAACCTGCAAAGAAGAAAATTCAGATAGAACTGGATGAAGAAGTGGCAAAGCAGCTTCAGGCAGAAATGGAAAGGGAGGAACAACTTCAATCTGAGAAGGATAGAGAGCTTGCACTGAATATGGCCAGAAAACTAAATGAAGAGTATCAGAAGAGCATGAAAACAGCAGCTCAGGCCAAGCAAGTACAAGTAAAAAGAATGCCATTCAAAAAGCAGAAAAGACAACCCTCCAAGACCTTTTTGGCCAATCAGGAAAGAAGAAAGATGATAAACTTCCTGAAAGGTGCAATTGGTGTTAAGGGGGAGATGTTTACTCATATGGCATACTCTCAGGTTGAAGAGCTATACAGGAAGGAAATGACAAAGCTCCAAGGGGATTCCTCTCAAAGGGAAGAAGCAGAAAGAAGGATGAAAGAGAGACATGATCTCAACATCCAACAACCATTCCCTGAGAAAACCACACCTTCCAAAGAAGAAGCAGAAGAGAAGAAGGAAGAACCTGGAAATGTTGGTAGAGAAGCCAAGTCTGGAAAAAGAGTAAAAACAATTGCTCCAAAAAGGCAGTTGAAAAGGCCTAGGGTGGAAGAAACTGAAAAGGAAGCAGAACCTTCAGTCACATCCCCAACAGAGCCAGTACAGAGTCCAGAGCAGGTCACTAAGCAAACTGATAAAAGTATGGATCCGTACATGACAATAGTGGAACCTTTGAAAGCTGTTCCAATCTCTATGCAAGCTCCAGAGATCATCTTCTGGGATATTCTGAGAGACAATGGAAAGAATTTCTTCAGAATCAAGAGAGCTGATGGTTCATTTGAAGCTTATTCAACATGGGGGAAAGTCATCAGAAGTTGTTCTAGAGCTGATATGGAAGAACTATATAAAGTTGGGATGAAACTTTATGAACCTGTGTTGAAAGGTACTGAAGAGAATCTTCTCAAAGTGACATTGGAATACTTGTGCATGATGTTTGAGCCTTCAAGAGTGCACCATAGGATTAAAGATCATATGCATGAGTTCATATTCAAGAAGATTGACAAATGGATATTGTTTGAAAACTGTGGAGTATACATGATTACTATTGACAATTGTTATCATGAATACTACTTGGTGGACAAAATATATGAGCATAGCAAGGAGAAGTTAGAAGGGATGCTTAAAGCTACACTGGTTTGTACAAAGGATTCAGAAATGGCCAAGATTGTGGTGAGAAGAACTGTAAATCAAAGTTTGGGCCTAGATCCAAATTTGGGAAATTGAATCAGAGGTGTTGAAATCATCTTGAAGGAGATCTGAAGAACTTGACTTCTTTTCCTAAAAGTCAAGTTAGGGGGAGATTGTTGGGAACTGAAGAATTCATCAAGTGTGGTTAATGCTGCTGGTTCAATATTAATACTGCTAGAAGACATAAAGGTTAGTACTGCTGAGTGTTACTACTGCTAGTGTTAATTAATACTGCTAGTCAAAGTTAGTACTGCTTGAACAAAGTTAGTACTGCTTAGCTAGTTAGTACTGCTAGTGGTTAGTACTGCTTAGTAGTTAATGCTGCTAGAAGGAAGTTAATGCTGCTGAAGATTAATACTGCTTATATGATGAAGATTCGTATGAAAGGATATACATGGAAGCTTAGAGATATACATAGAAGATATACTGAAGATATTTTATTCATTGTAATTATCTTTGTATTCAGTATATATATATATAGTATTGTTTAGAATAGGAGATAACTTTTAACTTTCAGTTTTCATTCTTTTAGAAAAAAAATCAACCTCAAGGCATAGATCCTAATTCTAGAGAAGTAGAATTCGTATTGGTGAGCTTGTTCATCAATATTGAGGTTGAGTGAGTAATCTTGTAACTTCAAAGCATTAAATACAAGTTTACAGTTTGTTGATTATATTATGTGTTTATTTTCTGTTTGATAAAATATCAAAGTGTTATTCAGCAAACTTCTTTGATATTGTTTCTGAGAATTAATTCTTGTTGAGAATTCGATCCTGACAAACTGGGTCAATATGAGACATGGTGATAACTTTTTCAACAAAAGAATTAAACCGGTGTGTGTGAATACTTGAAAGTATAAAGAAAAGACAATAGGAAAGTATTTATCTTTGGAAACACACGGTTTGTTTATCAATTAAGCACAAAAATAAAATGAAAACATTTAAAATCACACTTCCAAATTATAAAATCTGGTTAAAATTTGGGAAGTGGTTTGAACATTTAAGAAAACATATTTTCTATATCTGAAAGTTGTCCTTCTTTCAGATACATTTGAGATTAAGATAAGAAATTTACCTTTTCGCTCAATCTTAATTCTCATGAAGTCATGCTTAAGTCAAAATGATATGATCGTGTCATCCTCTCTCGTCCTGCATAAGTCTCAAAGTCTAGTAAAAAATTTATTCACAAAATTTATTCAAAAATTAAAATGACATAAAACAGTAAAACGATTAAAGAATGAGTTCTGATCAGAAGTAACCAGAAATCGTAGTCTTACTCCTTTTGACTTGACTAATATGCATGCTCCCCCTAAAATCATGCATCATGAACAAAATTTGTCAGTTAAAGAAAAATGCATAAATTAGTTATGCTCCCCCTCAAAACAATGTAGATCATCTTACAAATGCATCTCACTCTCCCCCTGAGATCATGAACAGTCATGTTAAAGTGCAGATATCGTTCAGAAATAATAATAAAGAAAAATGATGAAAAACAAAAATACGTAACTTTATTAGGTAACAACCGATTACGTCTTAAGATTTAACATACCAAGCTTAGAGACAAGAAAATTAAATCTCTTTTCATCTAAGGGTTTGGTAAATAAATCTGCAAGTTGATAATCTGTTCTTACAAAATAAAGTTCAATTATTCCTTTTTCTACATTATCTTTGATAAAATGATACCTGACGTCAATGTGTTTGGTTTTCGTATGTTGGACAGGATTAGCAGATATTGCGATTGCACTCTTCGAGTCATAATAGATTGGAATTTTGTCGAACTTGAATCCATAGTCTCATAGTTGTGTTCGCATCCACAGGACTTGAGAGCAGCAACTGGCAACAGCTACATACTCAGCTTCAGCAGTCGATGTGGAAATGCATAATTGTTTCTTTGATGCCCAACTAACGAGCTTGTCTCCAAGAAATTGAACGTGACCAGAAGTACTCTTTCTGTCCAACATGCAACCTGCATGATCTGCATCTGAATAGGTAGTCAGTTGAAACCCAGTATCCTTAGGATACCACAGACCAAGGTCTGCAGTCCCCTTCAGATATCTAAAAATCCGTTTGACAGCAGCCAAATGGGATTCTTTAAGAGCAGCCTGATATCTAGAACATAAGCATGTTGAAAACATAATATCTGGCCTACTTGATGTAAGATACATTAACGATCCTATCATACCTCTATAAGTCCTAACATCAATACTTTTACCCGAAGGATCAGTGCTGATCTTAGTACCTGGTTCCATCGGGGTACTAATTGGTTTACAATTTTCCATTTTGTACTTCCGAAGAATGTCTAAAATGTACTTAGATTGGTTAATGAAAATCCCCGTTGAAAATTGTTTTACTTGTTTGAAAACGTGACACCATGAGGTTAGAAAAGTTTTTGCAAAATTTTGGATTAGTAGAACCAAATATTATATTATCAACATAAATCTGAATAAGAATAATATCAGCTTTTTCCTTTTTGATGAATAAAGTGGTATCAACCTTACCTTTAGAAAAACCGGAGTTGACCAAGAATTTAGATAAAACGTCATACCATGCTCGAGGAGCTTGTTTTAAACCAAAGAGGGCTATGTCCAAGATATAAACATGATCTGGCTTATCTGGATTAACGAACCATTCTGGTTGAGACACGTATACTTCCTCTTTAAGAATGTCGTTCAGAAAGGTTGTTTTCACATCCATCTGAAAGACTGTGAAATTCTTATGAGCTGCGTAGGCTAGAAACATGCGGATTGCCTCTATACGCACTACTGGACCATACGTCTCATCGTAATCTATGCCTTCCTCTTGCCGGTAACCTTTGGCAACAAGTCTAGCTTTGTTCCTTATGACGATACCATCTTCATCCTTTTTATTCTTGAATACGCATTTAGTTCCTATCACGGTTTTACCTTCTGGTTTTGGAACTAATCTCCAAACCTTTAGGGCTTCAAACTGATTGATCTCTTCTTGCATAGCAGATACCCAATCCGAATCAGCAAGAGCCTCTGATACTCGCGTGGGCTCTATCTTACTAAGGAATGAGTCAAGCATACATTGATTAAGAGTCGCTGACCTCGTTTGTACATGCTTGTTAGATCTCCAATTACTTGATGTAAAGGATGTTCTTTGGTCCAATGATGCTCATGAGGGAGTGGAGTAGATACTGATTGAACATGATCATCATCTAGAAATCCACTATCAGACTTTTCAGTTTGAATAATAGAAGGGGGGTTTGCAGTTGAAGTTTCAGGTGAAGAAGCATCAGTTGGAACAGCAGACTCTGGCTGTTTAGTAGACAATATATCACACCCAACTGAAACAGTTACTTCTGGCTCATCAGTTACTTGTGTATCTTCAACTGTAGGAGTAATTGTTGGAATGTGAGTTTCTTACTGAACGGGGGATTCTTGTTCTGTTATGACTTATGATGTGACTAGATGATTGCAACTTGTGTCTTCAGACCTGTCAGTCACAACAGATTTAGTTACATTAGATCCTAGAAACTTATCGTAAAAGAATTCAAATAACAAATCTAAATCAGTTAAATGTGAAATAGAAGTAGAAGCGTTATTCGAATTATTCGCTGTAGAAGCAGGTTCTGGACTGATTTGCCCAGAAGCTAATACTCCAGTGATCACGGGTTCTGAATTGAGTTGTTCAGAAGCCATGTCTTCATCAAATGTTACATTGACGCTCTCGACAACTGTCTTTGACTTTTTCAGATAAACACGATATGCTGCCGATGTTGAAGAATAACCAATGAAGATACCCTCGTCTGCCTTAGCACTGAATTTATTCAGACTCTCCCTGTCATTAAGTACGAAACACTTACACCCAAATACGTGAAAATACTTGATTGTCGGTGTTCTGTTGTTGATCAACTCATATGGAGTCTTTTGAAAACGGCGGTGTATTATGGACCGGTTTTGAGTATGACATGCAGTCGACACAGCTTCTGCCCACAAGAATAGAGGTAGATCGAATTGGCTAAGCATAGTATGAGCGGCGTCGACTAGCGTCCGATTTCTCCTTTCGACTACTCCATTTTGTTCAGGCGTACGACCAGCAGAGTACTGATGTGAAATCCCGATCGATTCGAGATATTCGTCAACAATCTTGTTCTTGAACTCTGTGCCGTTGTCAGTACGAAGAAACTTGACTTGTCGCTGCATTTTCACCTGGGTCGTCTTTAAGAAAATAATGAGAACTTCCGGTGTCTCATCTTTTGATCGAATAAATTTGACCCACGTGTATCTTGAGTAATCGTCCACAATAACCAACACGTATTTCTTTCCACCCAAACTCTGAGTTCTCATTGGACCACACAAATCCATATGTAACAATTCTAACGGAGAACTAGTGCTTGGTTTAGGCTTCGGTTTATGTAGAGCTCTCTTCATCTTACCCTTCTCACAGGCAACACATATGTGTTCTTTCTCGTATTTCAGCTCAGGAAGTCCTTTTACCAATTTCCCACTAACCAACTTGTTGATATAACGAAAGTTCAGGTGTGATAAACGTTTGTGCCAGAGCCAACTTTGTTGCATTGAAGCTTTTGTCATTAAGCAAACTTGATTGTCAATCTGAACTTTGGACAGGTTGATGGTATAGAGGTTTGTCTTGCGATGTCCACCTAAGAGTTCTGTGCCGTCTTCAGTACGAACCGAGCAACTCTTAGATTTAAATTTGACCTCTAACCCTTTATCGCAGAATTGACCAATGCTAAACAGGTTGTGCCCTAGGCCTTCGAGATAACTCACCTTACTAATCGTTATGTTGTCTTGAATAATGTCACCATATCCTAAGATTGGTGAAAGCTGATCGTTTCTAAATCTGATATTTCCACTGAATTTCTCTGTATAATTAGACAATAAATCTTTTTGCCCAATCATATGCTTGGAACATCCACTGTCCAAGTACCACATATGCCGGGTCTGCAAGAGAAATCAGGAAACAATAGATTTAGATACCCATTTAAAAACGGGTCCTAACAGATTAGCACAAGATTTTGGTATCCATTTGAAAATGGACCCTCTGTTCTTTTGAAAACCTTTAAAAATATTTGATCTTAAAGAATACACATGATAAGATCCAAACCAATCAGAAGAATTATGAGAATAAGCAAAATCATTTCTCCGATAATGATAAGACTTAGTAGTAATAGGAGATAATTGAATCAATTGCTTTATTGAATATCGCTTGTAAGAAGTTACAAGGTTTTTTTTATGTGAAGCAAGTTGATCAACTACATCATTATCACGACTAACTGATCTATTACAAGAGTTATCAGAAACTGATTCAGCTATCTCATCATCCTTCCTTTTTGGTCGCCATTCAGTTCGAGCTTTCGACCTTTTCTTGCTTATATCTGAAACAAAAGATTTAGATTTATTAGGAAAATCAGATTTCTAAAACTGAGTTTTCTTTTGTGTACCAATGTATTTCTGTTTCTGTAATCGTTGTTTCTTATGTTTCTTACCTTGAGCATAATAATCAGCAGTTACAGAAATGGTTCATCAATCTTAGTTGATGATTCACCAATATTAATATCACTTGGTAACACTTTTTCATTTATAAGACAAGTAGAATGATCAGGAAGAGAAGCATTGAAGTCAAACATATCAATTTCTTCTATGCACCTATCATCAGAATTAAGAAAGTCATTTGCAGACTCAAATAAGTCATCAAAATTATCAGACGAAGTTTGAGGTGCCTTAGAAACTTTAGAACACTTTGTAGATGTAGATTGAAAAACCGTGTTCTTTAAAACTGTAGAAAATACACTTTGTTGAATATCAACCAAAAGTTTTTCATCATATAAAATATTTTCCAACTCAACTATTTTGCTTTCAAGAATGAGTGGAGGAATATAAACCGTTGCAACTGCAGGTTTTGCCTTCATCTCAGAAACAGAATAACTAGCAAAATAATCGTTTGAAAGAACTTTTGGTGTTTCTGAAAGATAACTATCATTTAACTTTGCATAGTTAAATGGTAGTTGCATTTTCTTAACATTCTTTCTATTTTCAGTTTCTTTGGCCTCAACTTTTTCTGGTAATTTGGTAACAAATTTGGGTTATAAATGAACAAGAAAATCAAAATTATAAAATGCTGGTTGTTTTCTGATGGCTTTCTTAAGGTAATGGGGGTTTTCAAAACCAAGTCCCCATTTTTCCTTAACATCAGCCTCTTCGTTAGGTGCATTGAGAAAAATGGTTTGATATGTTTGGCCTTTTGCATAGAGTTTGGGTTCCAGACCATTTACCTTCTTATTCAAAAGCTTGTTCTCAACCTGCAGTTTATGAACAGTTAGTGCAGATTCTTTCTTCTCAAACTCATACTTAGAAATTTTAACTTCAAAATCAGAAATCTTCTTTTCAAAACAATCTACTTGAAGTTTAGAATCAGAAGCAGACTTGCGTAAAGAATCAATTAGATCTTTGTTCCCAATAACAGACTTATTAAGCTCAAAGATCTTATTGTTTCTTTTAGCAACTCTGTCTTTTTCTTTCTTCAGTTTTACTTGAAGATCATTAAGCTCAACCATCATACCTTTCATTTTGGTTATAAAATCTTTTTCAGTTAAGTTTAATACCTCATCAGCTGTCTCGTCATCTGACTCATCATACTTGACCTCTTTTCCCATTAGACAGAGATGAGCAGTTTCTTCCATCTCTTTGTCATCCTCTTGATCAGAATGATCCAACCAAAATTTGTCCTCAACCATTAATACTATGCCAGCTTCTTGTTGTTTGGCCAATAGCAGTTTGTTCTGATAATACTGAGAGTTTCGAACCTTTGGCTTCCGACAATCTTTATCAAAATGTCCAATCTTACCACAGTTGTAGCTTTTGATTGGATCATTTGCTGGCTTTTCAGCAACGGTGTAATCATTCACGAACTTCTTCCTTTCTTCCGGCTTCCTTTCCATATACCGGTTCTCTTCATGTCGCTTTCCTTCCACTCTTTCTCGGTGCTCATGATTCTTGGAACTTGATGAAGAATATCTTTGAGAGTTGGATCCCGGATTCTTGTAGAATTTCTTTTGAAAAGCTCGAGTCAGTAAAATCATTGCTTGTTTCATACTTTTTCCATCATCACCATCTGATTCAGATTCAGACTCATAACTTGTAAGCACTTTCTTCTTTTTCTTCTTCTCTTTCTTTTCTTTCTTTTTCTCTCCGGCTACCAATGCAATAGGATCAGGAACCTTTTCTGCCTTCTTTTTCTCAGCTCTTTTCTCTTCCACTTCTCATCATTTTGCCTCAGAGTCTCATATACCTCATGTAACGGTATGTCATTCAGATCCTTCATCTGCTTCATCCTACGTGTATGCTTCTTCCATTCAGGTTGTAGGATACTCAGGAATTTGACATTGTTCTCAAGCTGCTTCTTCTTCACTTTGTTCTTTGACAATTCATTTAACAGCAAGACAAACCGTTCATAAGTATCTTCTAAGCTCTCATTCTCTTTGGCTTTGAATTCCTCATAACTGTTGATGCAGTTAGCCACTTTCATCTGATTCCCGACTTTGGATCCCATCATCATCTTTTGCAATTGATCCCACATTTTCTTAGCATTTCCTTTGTAACTATAAATCTTGATGTAGATCTCATTCGGAATGCTCTGAAGAAGTAAGGATCTTGCTTGTTTATCTGCTTTATATTGGATTTTCTATTCTTCAGAATACTGAGTAATATCCCCTGGAACTGTTTTCATCTTCTGTTCTCTTTCCTCAGTACCATCTTCACTATCAGATGAGTCATCATCAGGTATTTGAACTGTGATTGGTGCCATAGGACCTTACATGATGGACAGAAGAATATTTTCTCCATTTGTTTGCCGATCCACAAAATCCAGAAATCGATCCTTCCATTGTTCTACTCTCCTTTAAAAAGAACTGGAGGCTTGACATCAGTGCCAATGGAAAGAGCATCTTTAGAAGTCATCTTGTTTAAACCTGTTTGAGAAATATATGCAATAAGAAACTAGAAACTGATCGTTAGTTCAAAAATATAAATCTCAAGAAAAAAAAAATACCAGAAATCTTGAAAAAGTAATTCAGGAATTTTGATCACAATCAGAATTTTGTCCCCCTCCGCAGACTTAGCACGGGGGTCCCGCTATTAAAGGCCATATTACAGTTTTGAAAATTTCTCAGAGAAAAAAAAATTCTAAGTAAACCAAGCTTTGCGTGTCAAGTGTGATGCGCAAACCACCCTTTGTGTATCTAGTGTGTTGCGCAAACCACGCTTTGCGTATCTAGAGTGTTGCGCAAACCACGCTTTGCCTATCCAGTTACTTGCGCAAAGCTAACTTCTCGATCTGAACTCCAACTTCAGCTTTTTGCAACCCGTTTAAAACGCAAACCTTATCTTGCGTTTCCTGTTGAATACGCAAACCTCGATAACAAACACTTGATGAATTTTCTCGATGAATCTTGCGCAAACCTTGGATGATCTTGCGCAAACCTTGATGAACTTGTGCAAAATTTGGATCTTGCGCAAACTTCGAAAATCGAACAAATCTTCACCAAAAACCACTCTAGACCTCGAATTACAGTACAAAAATTTGAGAATTTACTCGCGTTAACATCTAGAACACAATTCTAACAACTAATTTCGATCAAATACACAAAATGATACAAATTTGAATCAAGAACAGTGCCAAGAACTCGTGAACACGAAAAACCACAAAAATTCGAAAATTCAATCCAATTACAGTGCAAATCACGAATTTTTCTATACAAACTCGATCGAAATTACTTTTCTAACAACACCTGATCGATTACAACTCCTAATTCGTACAAAAACTCAAAATCCAAACTTCGGCCAAGAACACAGAGTCGACATCACTTTCTTGATCTGATTTCTAATATGAATCTGCTCTGATACCAATTGTGTGCCCAGATTCTAGTTCCTAATAACAAACAATTAATCAAAACAAGATTTATCAATCAATTACCTATTTGATTTCAATCTCAAATTCAACGATTACAAGTTTCTCTCTCTAGAACACCCTTTCTCTCTCTACAGATTTCTCTCTCTCTCTCAGATATGAACTTCTCAACTTGTTCACCAACTTGTTACTTCTCTAAAAACAGAAATAGAAAACTATTTATACCTACAAATAAAACAAGAAAACTAAACAAATACAAATACAATTTGACTTTTATTACAAAAGACTTTGACTTTGAAGAGAGTTGACTTTCTTTAGCTTTGACTTTCTTGAACTTTGACCTTCAGTCTACTTGATCTTGTATCCAACATATTTATGCTCTAACACTATCAATCATAACCCAAGGAATCCCATCAGATCACTGTCAAGCGAATTTTCAGATATCTTAAGGGAACTCCTAACCTCGGTCTTTGGTACTCCAAAGATTCAGGGTTCGATCTAAGTGGCTATTCAGATAGTGATTTTGCAGGTTGCAAACTTGATAGAAAAAGCACCACTGGCGGATGTCAACTCCTAGGTGGAAAGCTGGTAAGTTGGACAAGCAAAAAGCAAAACTCAGTATCAACTTCAACAGTTGAAGATGAGTACGTAGCAGCTGGAAGTTGTTGTGCTAAAGTCTTGTGGATGAGAAATCAACTATTAGACTATGGCTTTCAACTATCCAAGATTCCAATCTGTTGCGACAACACTAGTGCCATCGCTATAGCAAACAATCTAGTACTACACTAAAATACAAACCACATAGAGATCAAATATTATTTTATCAGAGATCATGTGATGAATGGTGATATAGAACTCCACTTTATTCCTACTGACTATCAGCTCGCTAATCTTTTCACCAAACCTCTTGATGAGGCAAGATTCAACTTTCTCATCAGTGAGCTTGGAATGCTGAATCTTGAAGATTAACTCTTCAGCTTTCATGCATTATGTCAGTTACAAAAAGTTCTACCTCATCTCATAATCTCTGACTAAATATATCTGACACTCAGGTATGTTATCTCATCCTCTCCCACTGAATCCTATTTAGTAAGACGTTCTAAAAAATCAAAACTTTAATCACTGATTTTCTTTAAGTGGTTAAAAGTTTTTTGAAAAACAAACCTTATCACTGAAATTTCTCATCAGTGAGCCTTTGCAAAGAAAACATATCATTGACTTTCTGTCAACGATACTTTCCAAAAACTGAAACGTTTTTCTCTCTCTTGTGACTTCATTCGAACTGATAATCCATGACACGCCTTTTTCTGACACGTTCGTCCGTTGCACTTCTTGTCCAATTAACCTCGTGTGACGTGTCCGTGTCATGATGACCACCTTTTCCCGCTCTAAATTCTTTCTCTCTCCTCATATAAAAGGAATGCCATTCATATTTTTACCTTTTGCCTTCTCTAAAAACATAAAAGGCAAGAAAATACTCTCGACATTCAAGCAAAGAACTTATGAACACTTGAATCTTCAAATCTTCAAGCAATCCAGGTTCTTATTCTTTACATCTTCCTCTTCCAAAAACTTGCGTTTAATCCTATATCTTTTTTCTTATCTTGGATTAAAACTGTTTTTCTCTTAAAATCATTTTTGAATGATTTCCTTTTTTATGGTTTTTAAGACTATTCTTATTACCTTCTTTTAAAGGCAACTGCTTTTCCTCTAACAACAAACCTCTTTTACAAGTTTCTTTCTTTAAATAAGAAACTGGTAATTTTGTTTACACTGTTTTTGGATTCTAAACCATCCTTGTTCTTTTATTCCTTTACCTCTCAGAAATGGCCTCCCAAGTTGCTCTTATCCCTTCAAAGAATGTGAATTTTGCACTCTCTGAATCCGAAGCAGCGAAGAACAACCATTTGGGACGTTTGGACCTTCCCAAAAACAAATGTCCTCATCTTCTCGAAGCTGCTAACTTCCTCAAGGCCTCCTGTCTGGGCTATACACTGAAGGTTGATCCTACTCCTTTAAAGACTCTTCTTCAAGAGTTTTGGTTCACCGTTGACAAAGGTGAAGTCCTGAACAAACAAGGAAATCCCATCACTGCCATAAAATTTCAGACTCAGCATGGAACTGTTTCTATCACTCCAATGGTCATCCACACAGCTCTCCGTTTTCCCTCCAAGACAAAAGCATGATTCGACGCCTTACCCACTGATGCTGAGTTTATTCAGTTCCATGACCATATGGGATACCAATGGGACACAAACCCTGCACCACTATCCCTGACAAGAAGCTTACAAAGATTCAAAAGGCAAAGATGCCATCTGAACTGAATTATGTCTTCACTCACATAATTCAGAGCATGAGTGGCAAAGTTGGATCGCTGGATCAAGCAAGCAAGGTTTAGCTACAAATGGACTTCTCAGTGATCGTCGAACGTCATTTTGACTACGCTGGTGCCATCTTTGAAGACTTTCTTTCAAAGATCGAGAAAGCTGATAGGGACACCAAGATTCCCTATGTTCGATTCATCTCAGCCATCCTTCACTACTTCTTGGGAGAAAAGTACCCTACAAAGAGTGACTGTAGCTTCTCCAAGGTTGGCTCCCGTATCCTTGAAGTCAAACCCGCTGCAAACGAGGTAAGTCTTCAAACCCTACGCCTTCGTCTCTCTCCCAATTCTTCTCTTTCAGTGGCAACGTTGATGGTTCCTTCATCGACTACCCCCGCCACTACTACCAATCTCAAACGCAAGTCATCAGCTCTTTCTGGTGCAAGAAAATCAAAAAGACTGTGGAGCAATCCTCTCAAACACGTGTACCTAAGGTCGTCTCTCAACAGACCACCTTGGGTGAGTTTGTGGCCCGCTCCTCCACTACTGCTACCACAACAACCGTCTCAGTGACTTCCGCCGCTGGAACACCACCGGTGACTACCCAGCTTCCTTAAGTAACACTACCCCCTACTGAAGTATTTTCTACCATCACTAGTGCTACTTCTTCTATCCCTACTAATTCTCCTAATTCGTTGGTCTATAACCTCCCTCAGTTACAGCAGCCTATTCATCAAGATGCACATGTAGGACCTGGTGGCCTCCCTTTTGGAGGTTTGCCTCAAACATCCCTGCCATTTCCTTCTTTCGAAGGAGACCTGACATTCTACAACATGTTTGACACATCAGGTAACTCTACGAACATATACACTTCTCCCACCTCTCTAAATAAGCCTGAGCAATGCCTTGCTCAATCACTAACTTGTTTTTCAGGTCCTACTTTGGGAACTATTGACGCATCGCTGACAAAGCTTGTCGAGAAAGTGGAAGCTCTCGCAACTTCCATCAACATCAACACTACTGTCGTCAACAGTGCTGGTGAAGAATTGAAAAGTCTCTCTACCACCATCTCCACCAAAGCTGACACATCTCACCTTAGCAATCTCCAAACTGAGGTGCTTTCGCTGAAAGAAGAAGTGACCACCAACTCAACTCAACTATAATTTGTCAATGGTCATGTCCACCATCTAAACACCGAAGTAAAGACCCTCACTGGAGAAGTAAGAACTCTCAGTGAGAAGTCTGACAATACCAATTAGCTACTCTCTCAACTTCTGTCAAAGCTGAATGAACCAACTCCCGCTCCTAGTCCATCCATCACTGATAATGACCGAATGCCGCTGACATTAGCTGTGGACTTCATTTAGTAAGCTACTTCTGTCATTCCGGAGAGTTAACGTAATCCCTGAAGACAAGTCTCGCGTCAACATAGTTCATAGCTGAATCGAAGACGAAGCCACTGAACAATAGATAAGTCTACTAGTGACCTGATGCGGATATCAGCGAAGACCAGACGAATCTACTTACGCGAAGAAGCCTGAGGAAAAGCTTCAGCGATAGCTGAACTTCTCTATCTTTGAAAGAAAAGATACTCAGCGATCAACGATCACAAAGCTTATGCCTCAAGTTTTCTTTTGTCTTACCTTGCACAACCAGTACAATGTGTCAGAACGGACAAGTCTCTGCCACAAATCGTACACCAACTCTGTCAACTACACTGTTCATAAAGCGGCCAAAAGCATGTCTCCAAAAGTAAGACTACCAAAGCCAATCTATGAATGCCACGTGTAAAGTACCCTGCCATGCATTTAATGCATAGGGTATAAATAGGAAGCTCACTCCTTCATCTGAGGGGGTGCTCAATCCTTGAACTCCAAAATAGAAACCTTTGTTTTCTATCTCTCTAAAAATCCCCCATTCTCTGAATTTCTTGTGCAACCATCTTAGTGTTTCTTAAGTTTGTTTAGATTGAGTCTGTCTTAATCTTATTCCGCAACAAACTTGTAAATTGTATTTTGATTTATCAATAAACAATTTATTAAACTTTAATTTCTGTGTTTGTATTCAACCCCCCCCCCCCTTCTACAAACTTGTTAAGCACCCTCGGGACCAACAGAATCAATTACTTGTATCAATTTCATTCCAGAAAGTCGAATCTGTCGATTTTGAGTTCATTTTGTTCGAAAACTTTTAGTCTCTGTGGTTGGATCGAATTGATGTTTAGAGTCAAAATTTTACAAGATGATCAACTACAAATGTGCTCAATAGTTGTTTTCAAACCTTCATTCAAAGTATCAACTCAAGATTCGATGTTTTGAAGTTTTTGTTGAAGAAAATGTAAAAATTGTTCCAAATCTACAAGAATTCGCAGGATTCAAAGGAAGAACTCGCAAATGTTGATAGAATTCGCAGAAAGAAGAATTTGTTGAAGAATTCTCAAGTACTGAATTCGCACAATAGTCATTAGCAAATTGTTCAAGGATTCGCAGGACTATACTCTTTGAAGATGAAATTGTTTTAAGTGTGGAATTGGTACATTAGTATGTTGCGAAAAGTATAGGATTCGCAAGCATCTATGTTGCGAATTCTGAGAATTCTTGAATATTAAGTCTGGGAAATGCGAAGGATTCGTAGAATAAGCTCTTGCGAAAAGTAAGGATTCGCAGGATAGAGCTTTGCGAATTTTGGGGTTTAGGCTGTTAAACCCATATTATAGTTGATAAACAATCACAACACAATAAAGAACAAGAGATGAATAAATCAAAACAATATACCATAGATATCTTGATTAATCAGATAAATACGTGTGTGTGTTCTTGGTGTACAGATACCTCTTGATGCGTGTACAATACAGAGAATACGGCCTTCTTAATCTTCAATTATGTCTACCGAAATCTAGAGAATAATACCTTTTATACGTAGGTCAACATGACCTAATCAATTTCTAGATATCAGCTAAAATACCCCCTAAGGTATTAAACACTATTACAAACTAGACCCCTTTTATAATTTAATCTTGAATACAATTACTGATCCAACAATCTCCCCCTTTGGATTCAAGATTAAAAAAAATTCAATTATCTTCGGGTCTTCACATCTCTTGAAAACTGTATCTGATATGACGTTTACAACTTCAAAACTTGTAGCTTACAGTCTTCATCTTCCTCTTTCTTTAAATGAACTGTCCTTCTGACGATCATCTTCAGTCAGACTTTTGATAGATCAAATGAGCTCAGACACTTTGATATCTTTGAATTCTTCAGCAGTCTTTCAAAAATTATTATCTTGTATTCTCCCCCTTTTTGATGAGTGGTGAGAATCAGCATCATGAAAACATTTCAAAACAAACTAGGAATTTTCTACCCCAAATCAACAATTAAACGCGGTCTTCATGTATAGAGCTCTGTGTGGAAATAAGAGCAGTCTCCCCAAATAGAGAGAGTGATTATTTCAATCTTTTCAGATTCAAATAAGTAATGAGTGGTAACCCTGAATCAACAAATGACTCAGTTCTAAATGTCTGTCAGTAACACACAGTTACTGAGTAACACAAAGTTACTATATAAGGAGTTGGTTTTGATGTTAGCTCCCCAGGACTTCCATTCAATCATTGAATAACACATGGTTATCTATGAACGTTCTGACAGAAAACAAATTTCTGTGTGCTCGTGCATGTGTATGAAGATAAATTAAGCCCCGATGATTGCTTTTTCAGCGTAGGCTCAAAGTATGTAAACTTGTTGAGACAGCAACAAATTATACAAGGACTCAATGTGCATGAGAAAAAGGGTCGAAGGTGGGGCAACTTTCCTTATTTTTCAATATTAGTATCTTCCAAATGAAGAACCAATAGCGTATATGATGCGTCCCCAGAAAATGTGAAACATTCTCTTTTTGAGAAAAGAATGAGTAGCTGGTGGGGTTTTATGCAAGAGATGGCATGGGCTAGGTGCGTTTTTCAATGATGTTCACGAAGAAATGTGAAACAACAGATAATGTGGTTGCCCGGCTCAGAAAGAAGTTTGGTGCAGAGTCTGATATTCTTTTACTCTGATCTCTCACCCTCTTTCTTTTAAACATTAAATCTCACTTCTAACCAATCTCTCTTTTCATTTTATCTCTTCACACACCAACACTCAAATCTTTTGACCCCTCTCCCCTCAATCACTCAGGGAATACTTCCTGGGTAGGAAACACTGGTTATCGTGAATCCATGGAAGTTTAGTTAAGCTCACACATCAAATTCCATGTATTTTCCTAAAAGAACGTGTTGTTCAACCGTCTTTTGTACATCTAAGCACAAAGGAACACAAATAAACATGAAGAATAAAAATTTGGAGAAGTCAAAGACATTTCGTTTTGACAATACAATTCTCCCCCTCGAAACAAAAAGTGGTTGACAATTAAGTATCCAAAAATCATTTAAAATCACACTTCACAATTCATGAAAATCTTTGAAGAATAGGAAGTGGTTTGAACATTTAAGAAACAAGTTTTCACAAGTGAAAGTTGTTCATCTTTCAACAAGTGATAGAGTGTAAGGATTAGAAAGATAGACCTGTAAATCAGAATCTTTAACTCCCCCTAGAATGAATATTTTCATTTAAGTGTTCTCCCCCTTTATATTTGTAAAACAACAATTCATCAGAAAAATATGACAATGATAGTGAAAATCATATTTATCTCCTCCCCCTAAGAGATATAACAGTTAGTTCCCCCTCAAATCAAAAACTGCTCTAAAAGATGTTATCATTTAAGCATACTATCAGAAGAAAACATTTGAAAACGGATTCTGAACTCTAGTATTCAGAGGCCATGATGACATATTCTCCGATGAGAATATTATCATTCATTTTTACCAATGAAGAACGGGTCCTAAGCTGTTGTACTTAGAAGTCATTGTTTTGACAATGAGGCAAGAGTCCTGATCTGTGGTAATCAGAAGTCATTGTTCTTTCTCCCCCTTAAACCTTGGGTGCCTGCAAAACAGATTTAGCTTTTGGTACCCACTGGTAATTGGGTCCTAATGGGTTAGTTGCAGTTCTAGTGGGAGATATAAAATAAGAACCATACCAGTTAGTTGTAGTTCTAGTGGGAGATATAAAATAAGAACCATACCAGTTATTCACATAATCTTTGTTTACAAAATCATTTGAGCCACAGTAGGAACAACTAATTTTCTTTTGTGCTAACCTGATCAATTAATTGATAGTGTAAAACAGATCAGGTTTTCCAAAAGTTTTACCTCTCAGAGCATTGTTCCTTTTAGCATTTGATGTATGCACAAATGATTTATCGGTCTTTTTCTCCTCAGAAGATCCTTTAACTCTCCAGATCTAATTTTCTCTATCTTTTTCTTCATCTTCCCTTCTCCAGAACGTTTTCTTCCGAGACTTGTTCTTTTTGAAATTACCTGAACCGTCAACATTTTTGTCAAAGAAAAGGTTAGAAGGACGAATATGATCTTTATGTTCAGAAGTATGATCATCAATTACATCAAACAAAGTATTATTAGAAACATTAGTAAAAATTGAACTTGCTGCTGAATTGAATGAGCATTCGAATTCAGTTAGATCATCTCTCGGTGATTGAGCTATTGAGTTTGGCGTCTTGTGCTCAGTCAGCTTCACTTTGAATACAATCTCTTCAAGTTCCTTTATCTTTGACGACAAACTGTTTCTTTCCTTTGCAGTCAGATCAAACTTCTTTTGCAATTCAGATTTCGTCTTCTTTTCCTTCAGAATGTTTGTTGACAACTCAGATAGCTTTCTTGTCAGCTTAGCAATCTCAGTCTCTAGATCTTTCTTTTCTTTAGAAAAGTCTTTATTTACATCCTTCTGCTCAGCTTTCTTCTTCTCATTCTCAACCTTGTCTCTCTCCAGAATGATAACTTTCTCAAAGTCTGAAACTTGTTGAGAAAGCTTAACACATTTAAGCTCTAATGATTTCTTCTCGTCAAAGGATTTTCTTGAGAAATCAGAGAATTTCTTAGCAAATTCTTTTCTTTCTTTCTCAATCTTCATCATCTCATCTTGGGCTTTTGTGTTGTTTCTGTCGTGGGTTGTCTTTTCTTTCAGCATATTAATCTCAACCTCAAGACTGAAAACTTTATCTTTCAAATAGTCTCTTTCAGCAAAAATTCGAGAATTCATTTTTCTCAGCCCATCAGATGTCTCACAAGCAATGTTTGCTCTTCTTCTCAGTTCATCTAGCTCTCTTTGCATTGATTCCTTCTTTGACCAATTTGATCTAGAATTAATACTTTCAGATCTCTTTAGCTTTGCTTGAAGATTTAAGATCTCCTTTTCTTTCGACTCAATAATTCCTGCAAAATTAATCTTTGAGTTAGAGATATAGTCTGAGCAAACAAAGTCTTTCTTTAAATCTTTATCATCTTTCAATTTATTAATTAGTTCAAGAAGAGATGAGTTCTGAATCTTCAGATTTTCATTCTCAGCTTCCAATGTTGGAATCTCTGGCATATATGCTAAAGCACAATCTCTGTTTGTAAGCACCATATTTCCTTTATCATCTGTGTAAGGCATGATGATATCTGTACAACTTAAATCAACTAATAAGATCTTAGAATCAAGAATCAGATAAATATTATACTCAAAAATTTCAGAAAAATAAATTTCCAAAAATAATCAAATGTAGAATTTGCAAACAGTATAAAACACAAAGAAATTAGCAAGCAACACCTATGAATCCTGAAGCTTTCGCAAATAAATATGCAATAAGAAGCTTGAAAATGATTGTTAGTCCTGATAAAATCAAATGAATACAAAATAATACTGAAAAATGAAAATGAGAAAATATGGCGCAAATCACAGAATGCGCTAGGAACAGTGGCGCAAAAAATAGTTTGCGCTAAGCAAAGCTAGCGTGAAATCCAGATATGCGCTAAAGGACAGTGGCGCAAACTATAGTAGCACAAAAATCAGAAATTCGCTAAGGCTGAAAGCAGAGAGAGGCAAGCTGGTTTTGCGCACGAAGAAAGACTTTGCGCAAAGAGAAGGTGGCGCAAACTATAGATTTGCACGAAGAACTGATGACGACCAGTGTGGGTGTCGCGACCGGTGTCCTGTGCCGACCGGTGTCCTGTTCCGATCGGTGTCCTGTGCCGACCGGTATCCTGTACCGATCGGTGTCCTGTACCGACCGGCGTCCTGTATCGCCCGGTGTGGACCGATGTCTCCCCCGACCGATGTAGACCGGTGTGGAGGTGTGGCGCAAATTGAAATTCTCGCTAATAGATGAGGCACAAAAAGGACTTTGCGCAGAACATTGAATCTGAAGACGATCCCATGAGACTGGCGCAAAAAGTGAATGACTTTGATCTTGAAGATAACCACAATCAGATGATGTTGGCCCAAAAAGGAGATCTGGCGTGTTCTTCAACTGTTCGACCCTCTCTTGATTTTCAATCCAGAAAACACTTCAAACGGTTGATACACAGTGTAAAATTTTCACACAAATCATCCACAAGCATACTATGAACGAACCCCAATCAAAATCAATGACCAAAAACAACTTTTATGCTTGAAATCAGATGGAACAGTACTCGACAGTTTCAAGAACAAAATTTTCATAAATCATAAAAATCCAATCGATTTGTGTTGTTAAATCCAACAGGGCAATCTGATGTTGTTCTAAAACATAAAACACACTTAATCAAATCGATTTTATGCATAAAAACACATTAAACCATGAAATCGATTTTCACACAGTAAGTTTTTGAAAAATACTGTTTTAATCCAAAAAGCTTGATTCTTTGGCTCTGATACCACTTGTTAAACCCAGATTATAGTTGATAAACAATCACAACACAATAAAGAACAAGAGATGAATAAATCAAAACAATATACCATAGATCTCTTGATTAATCAGATAAATACGTGTGTGTGTGTGTTCTTGGTGTACAGATACCTCTTGATGCGTGTACAATACAGAGAATACGGCCTCCTTAATCTTCAATTATGTCTACCGAAATCTAGAAAATAATACCTTTTATACGTAGGTCAACATGACCTAATCAATTTCTAGATATCAGCTAAAATACTCCCTAAGGTATTAAACACTATTACAAACTAGACCCCTTTTATAATTTAATCTTGCATACAATTACTGATCCATCATAGGCTATGCCATCTTGCGAATTGTGCTTCATGGTGAATAGTGATCTGCGAATTTTGATGTTTTTGAGAATTCTGAAAGTTCTGAACCCTGTCTGATACAAGTTTGCCCTATTCCTGAGCTTTATACACGGAATGCATATGTGACATCACCCCTATCATATGTTGGTCACATATCATTAGCAATTGATCTATTCTTACACGAGTGCTCATGCCTTTCAAGATTTTCAGATTCTGGATTTGATGATTTAGTCTCTGCTTGGATTGAGTTAGCTGTCTGAGCATCTGCAATCATCAATCTGGACAGCTTCTTGAGTTGTTAGACCATTGAGAGCACTTTATCATTCTTTTGACTTGATCACTCAATAGTGTGAGCGACTGCAATCATTGTTCTGCTATTTGAGTTGTAATTCAGAATTTTGAGCGCTTATAATCATCCAGTTGCTTCATGAAGAAAGGAGTTCTGGGTTTGATTATTCAGTATTCTGGAGAGAAGTCAGTATGAGTATCTTCTATCAGTTGTTGAACAATTGCTTGTCTTCTAACCCTTGTCTTGTAGTGTTGCTACCGGATGCTACCGCCCGTAAGCTTATCAGATGAAGTTCTTAAGCTGAATTCTTATTTCAACTCATGGTTCAAAGACAGATCAGATGTTATACACTGAAGATGCACTTGGGTGTCACTCCATAATCCACACATATCATTCTTGTGGGCGTTAAGGAATGTTTTGGATTTACTAGAGATAAAAGTTGTTTGTATGTGCACTCAATCATCTACATCAGATTTGATATTTCAGTTGATACTCTGATGATAAGAGTTACATTCTAGAGGGAGCAAGAGGAGCTTTGATGTTTATGCAACACTAAGTTTTCTAAAGAAATTAAGGGGGGAAGAGCTGAAGCTAGAGCTGATCAGAGAATGATTACTTTACAAAACTTAGGGGGAGAATGTTAGAACATATTTTATGTTCACTTTAGAAGTTTTATAAAGTAATCTACTTAAATGTATTGGGCCTTGTATATGGGTTTGGGCTAAAATGTATACAAGGGATATGGGGGTATAAATAGGAATCTTGTAGTATGTTTTAGGTTAACTTTTCATTTTGTAACCTTGCATCCTTCACCATGTAGACATACGGATGCTTGTTCTTAGTAGTTGTAGTTTACATTTCCAGTCGATAATAAATCTACTGATTTCTTCCCTATAATCCTTGTTTATCATTCAATCAAACCAATCATTGATCTCAAATGGACCTATCAACTGGTTATTCAGATAGTGACTTTGTAGGTTGCAAACTTGATAGAAAAAGCACCACTGGAGGATGTCAACTTCTAGGAGAAAAGCTGGTAAGTTGGACAAGTAAAAAGCAAAACTTAGTGTCCACTTCCAAAGTTGAAGTTGAATACGTAGCAGCTGGAAGTTGTTGTGCTCAGGTATTATGGATGAGAAATCAACTATTAGACTATGACCTTCAGCTATCCAAAATTCCAATCTATTGCGACAGCACTAGTGCCATCGCTATAGCAAAAAATCCAGTGCTACATTCAAAGACGAAACACATAGAGATCATATATCATTTTATCAGATATCATGTGATGAATTGTGATATTGAACTTCATTTTATCCCTACTGACTATCAGCTCGCTGATCTTTTTACCAAACCTCTTGATGAGACAAGATTTAACTTTCTCATCAGTGAGCTTGGAATGCTGAATCTTGAAGATTAACTCTTCAGCTTTCATGCATTATGTCAATAATAATATGTTACACTTAATCATGCAATCTCTGACTAAATATTCTATCTCTCAGGTATGTTTTCTCATTCTCTCTCGCTGAATATCTCATTCAGTAAGACGTTTTTCAAAAATCAAATCTTCAATCATTGTATTTCTTCAAGTGGTTAAAAGCTTTTTGATAAACCAATCTTATTACTGATATTTCTCGTCAATGATCCTTTGAAAAGAAAAATTATCTCTGAATTTCTATCAGTGATACTTTCTAAAAACGAAACGTTTTCTCTCTCCTATGATATCATTCTAAACGATAAACCATGGCACGCCTTTTTCTGACACGTTCGTCCGTTGCACTTTATGTCCAATCAATTTCATGGGACGTGTCCGTGTCATGATGACCTCCTTTTCCCGCTCCAAATTATTTCTCTCTCCTCATATAAAAGGAATGCCATTTACATTTTTGCCTTTTACGCTCTCAAAAACTTCCAAGGCAAGAAAAGTATTTTTGGCATTCAAGCAAACAAGCAAAATCCTTGATCTTCTTCATCCTCTCAAGACTTTCAGGTTTTTTTTCTTCATCTTTTTCTTCATAAAAACACGTGTTTGATTCTAAAACTTCTATTGTTTTTGATTGAAAGTGTTTTTTATTATTAAAATCATTTTCTTTATGATTTTACTCTATGCAAAGACTTTTGGTCTTTAAGACTGTTCTTATTCTTTGTTATTCTTAAGAACATTATTCTAATCTAAAAACAAACTTATTTTCATGTTTCTTTCCTAAAAAGGAAACAGGTAAAATAATTTATCATGTTTTAGAAACTAAACCTTCTACTCTATTCTATTCTTTTTCTCTATTCCAGAAATGGCCCAAGCTAATCTCATTCCTTCCAAGAATGTTAAATTCGCCCTTGCTGATTCGGAAGTTGCTAAGAACAACCACTTAGCACGATTGGACTTCGACGCTGAAAATATCCTCATCTCGTGCATGTTGCAAACTTTCTTAAGGAATCATGCCTAGGATATGCATTGAAGGTTGATCCCAAGCCTTCCAAATCTCTTCTTCAGCAATTCTGGTTCACCGCTGATAAGGGTGAAGTTCTAAGCAAGCAAGGCAAACCAATCCCTGCCATCACTTTCCATACTAAACATGGTCTAGGAAACATCACTGCTCTCGCCATCCGCACAACACTTCATCTTCCTTCGAAGGCCTCCAAAGGATTTGATGTTCCACCAACTGACGTTGAACTCATTCAGTTTCTTGACTTCATGGGCTACCAATGGGATTTCAGGCCTCACACTACAATCCCAAACAAGAAGTTGACTAAGATCCAAAAGGTGAACATGCCTTCGGAGTTGAACTTCATTTTCACTCATATCATTCAATGTATGAGCGGAAAGGTTGGATCACTGGACCAAGTTAGCAAAGTTCAGGTCCAGATGGGATACTCAGTGCTTGCTGGGTGGCATTTCGACTATGCAGGAGCGATCTTTGAAGATCTCTTGTCAAAGATTGAAAATACTGAAAGGGACATCAAAATTCCCTATGTCCGTTTCATCTCCGCCATTCTTCACTTCTTCTTAGCTGACAAATACCCCAAGGAAGGAGACTGCAACTTCTCCAAGGTTGGACTTCGAGCCTTGGAAGTTAAGCCCGCTGAACAAGAACTAAGTCTTAAAACCTTGCACTTTCGCCTCTCTCAAACTTCTTCGACTTCAGTGGCTACGCCGATGGTTCCTTCATCAGCTATCCCTGCCACTACCACCCCTCAAAAATGTAAATCAACAGCTCCTTCTAGTCCTTCTAAAAAGGCCAAGAAGATTGTGGAGCAATCCCACTCGACAAAGGTACCTGAGGTGGTCTCTCAACAGACTACCTTAGATGGTTTTATGGCTTGCTCTTCCACAACTGCTACTACAACAACCGTGTCAGTGACATCCATCGCTGATACACCACCGGTGATTAACCCAACTCCTCCAGTTTCTCAAACAGCTGAGGTAATTACTATAATCACCAGTGTTTATCCTTCTATTCTCACTTCTCCCTATATTTCTTTGGTCCCTAACCCTTCATTTTTACAGCAACCAGCTTCTGTTGCTGCTACTATAGGTCTTGTTGTTGTTCAAACTTCTCATCCCTTCTCACCTTTTGAGGGGGACATGCACTTTTTCAACATGTTTGACAACTCAGGTAACCCCAAAACAATATACACTTCTCCCATCTCTCTAAATAAGCTTGAGAACATTTTCACTCAACTGCTAACTTCTTTTTCAGGTCCTACTTTGGGAATTGTTGACGCCAACGTCAACAAGTTGGCTGAAAAGATGGAAAGTCTGGCTGCCTCTCTCGACACCAACACCACTGTCATTAATCAGGCAGGTGAAGAGCTGAAGATTTTCATTTCAGCAACCGCAACTACAGCTGCTGCTTCTCAGCTGACCTCCCTTCAGGACAAGGTCAATCAGCTCAAGGACAACATGGCCCGCAACACAAGTCAACTCCAATTCCTCACTGGCCATGTTGACCACTTGACTGGTGAAGTCTGGGGTCTCAACACCAATATGGACATTACCAATCAGCTGCTCTCTCAGTTGCTGGCCAAGCTGAATGAACCAGCTCTTGATCCAACTCCTTCCTTTACGCATGACGATCGGATGTCGCTGATAGTTGCTGTTGATTTCATTCATCAAGCAACTTCAGTTATTCCTGATATTGAAGGACGTTTGGAAAAGCTGGAGGCTGATGCCCGCAAGACACCTGTCGCTGATGTTGTTGCTACTACAAACGATGACCACCCCCGTGATGATGACAAAGAGGGGGAGATGATTTCTGAAGAAAATACAGGGGCTGAGGTTCAGATAGCTGCGGAAGAACCTCATTCTCAATCTGAGGGGAGAAGATAGCTGAGGTTTCAGCAATTGAAGTTCAGGTCCCTCCTTCTTCTTCTCAAGCTTTAGTAGAAGAAGAGAAGAAGAAGAAGAAGAAGAAGAAGAAGAAGAAGAAGAAGAAGAAGAAGAAGAAGACGAGGAAGACCTTGATCTTCAAGATCAGGATGATGATGACGCAGCTGATGATGATGATGATGAAGATGAAGACCCCTCTCTTTGGTTTTCAGCGACATCACCGTCTCATACCAAAGGCGTTGTCATCAATGAAGCAAGGGGGAGACAAAAGGATGGTGCTCCAGTTTTCTCCTCTCAAGGCAAGCAGAAGGGGATTGTTGCCGAAAGAAACTTGAAGCTTCTATCACCATCTGAGGGGGAGCAACCCTCTCAAGTATGACTTTCCATTGTCCCTCTCTCCTTCTATTCCTACCTATCACCCCTCTTATTCTAAACCTTTATCTTTCTCTTCCTATATTATACACTAACTCCCTATTTTTTTCTCAGAAAGTTCTCTCCTCTGCTTAAGGGAACTCCGTCACTGCAACTAATCCCATCTCTCACAGCTGATGATCAAATAATCCCAACCTCCTTCAATGAGGTTGATGAATTACAGGAAGAAGAAGATGAAACCCTACTCCATCCAGGAAGGCCCTCTCGACCAGCTCAATGGTCAGAGGATGAACTTAAAAGAAAAACAGAGATAATCTCTCACCTAGAGAGTCAGCGACTAACGATCCCTCCTCAATCTCTTCCAGAAGAACTCAACTTTCTCTCTGAAGTCGAATATGAAGAATCTGTCAGAACTGAAAGACTGTTCGCTGACTGCCGAAGAGATGCTGACTTAGCTCTTAAGGTACATGTGTCCATGTTTAAAGACGACAAGCTAAAGGAAAATGTAGTTGTTGTTCAGGCTGCTATACTAAAATAGATTGAAGAGGAGCGCTCAAAAGAAAAAGAGGTCAGCGATAAAAGTCTAGACTGGTGCAAACAAAAGATAGACTATTGCTCTGACCAAATGAAGATCGTCGTTGTCACTATCTCTGGGAGAAAGAAGAAGGACCAAACATCAGTGACTATAGAGATAACCAGAGAGGATGGAAGCTCAAAAGCCATGTTCGTGTCAAGGCTTGAACACTTTGGTTACATTAAGTGGCTAGAGTTCAAAGAAGCGCTGAAGAAATCGAAATCAACGTACAAAGGCTATGTTGAAGGTCTCGTTGGATCTCTAATAAACAGAGTCGCTGCTATTCTGAAAGTGCCTTTAGCTCTTCCACCAAAGCCAAAGCAAATCAAAAGAAGGTCTGCCTCCTCCTCCTCTGATAATGTCGTTGTGATCAAGAACGACACCTCCATCAAATTCTCTAAAGAATCACTATCCGTGCCTTCTCCTAATCTCTCAGTTCTTGATCTATCCCTGCCTCCTGGTGTTCCATTCATCCTAGGGCAAGTTTTGAAGAACCCTTTTGGAATCTTTTTCAGATATTATGAAGGTTAGTTCATATTTCAAAGAGTCTCTGAAATCCCTCTCTGCCCTCTAAATCATCTCAAGGACCTTCTATGTTTATGGTGTACCTACTCTCCCTCAGCTGAACCGATCAAGACTCTCATTCGACAAGAATCAGCTGATCGAAGACAAAAAGGAGAGGAAGTACCAGATTATATGATCAAGGTCTTGAAATCTTATCTAGATAGCTGATAGATTTTCTTTCTTGTAATTTGTTAGTTAGACTTACAGTAGTTAGATCTTCACTTGTACTTATAATTTTCATATCTCTTCTTGTAATTCTTTCTTTGAATTAATGAAAATTTCAGTGAAGTACTTAACTCTATCAGTACTGTAAAAGATCCCTCAAAATAGTAATTGGGACGTGTATGTTATGAGTCCTGATTATCCTTTATTTTGACTTAAGTAATTTTCTTCATAGTTACTTTGTCATCATCAAATAGGGGAGATTGTTGATCCAACTCTCTCAGTGATTTGATAACGACCCTTTATAATACTTAGTGAAAATTACATTTAACATCTTTATGTATTAGTGTTTCACTATCAGCAATCAAATACTGAGTATGTTCAGTATCGCTGATGATTTCTCATGTAAATAGTTAGACGTAATCCGTGAAGACAAGTTTCGCAACAAAAGATGTTCACTGCTGAATCGAAGAGGAAGTTGCTGAACAAAGGACAAGTCTACTCATGACCTACTGCGGATATCAGCGAAAACAAGACAAGTCTACTCACACGCGAAGAAGCCTGAGTAAAAGCTTCAGCGATAGCTGAACTTCTTTCTATCTCTGATAAGGAAGAGATATTCAGCGATCGATGATCACTTAGCTTATACCTCAAGTCTCTGTTGTCTTATCTATACACAAAGTGTACGAGTGTCAGAAAAGACATACCTCTGCAACAATTTGTACAACAACTCTGATATCTACATTGTTCATCATACGGCCAAAAGCATGTCTCCAAAAGTCATACTCATGCGACCAACCAGAGAAGGACACGTGTAAAGTACCCTGCCATGCATTTAATGCATAGGGTATAAATAGAAAGATTGCAACTCAATCTGAGAGTTGACCCCAAGCCTTCAGTCTTCAATCTTTCTGTAAAATATAGAAACCCTTGTTTTCTATATTCCTTTAATCCCCTTTCTCTAACTCTTGTGCAACCATCTTAGTCTTTTTTAAGTTTGTTTAGATTAGGTTCTTCCTTAATCTTATTCTGCAACAAACTTGTAAATTGTATTTTTATTTATCAATAAACAATTTATTAAACCTTAAATTTTGTGTTTGTATTCAACCCCCCCCTTCTACAAACTTTTTAAGCACCTTCGGGACCAACAGGATCGTTAGCGAATATCTAGATGTATTTCCCAACGACCTTCCAGGTTTGCCGCCCGACCGCCAAGTGGAGTTCCGGATCGATCTAGTTCCGGGAGCGGCACCGATTGCCCGTGTACCTTACCGTCTTGCTCCGACGGAAATGCAAGAGATGATGGCGCAACTTCAAGAATTGTTGGAAAAGGGATTCGTGATGCCAAGATCTTCTCCTTGGGGAGCTCCGGCACTCTTCGTCAAGAAGAAGGATGGGTTGATGTGTATGTGCATCAACTACCGAGAGTTGAACAAAGTGACTGTGAAGAATAAATATCCGTTACCCCGGATTGATGACCTCTTCGATCAGTTACAAGGGGCCGGATGTTTTTCTAAGATCAACCTTCGTTCGGGCTATCATCAAGTGAAGGTTAGAGAAGAAGATGTTTCCAAGACGGCCTTTAGAACCCGTTATGGTCACTACGAGTTCTTAGTTATGCCTTTTGGGCTAACTAATGCGCCGGCCGTGTTTATGGACTTGATGAATCGAGTTTGCCGACCCTTTCTGGACAAGTCGCTCATTGTATTCATCGACAACATCTTGGTGTACTCGAAAAATGAAGAGGAACACGAGCGACGTCTTAGAGAGGTATTGGAAGTGTTGAGAAAAGATAAGTTTTACGCCAAGTTCTCTAAGTGCGAATTTTGGTTGCGTGAGGTTCAGTTTTTAGGACACATGGTGTCTAGCGAAGGAGTAAAAGTGGATCCGTCGAAGATAGAAGCTATGATGAATTGGGAGCCACCTAAGAGTCCGACGGAAATTCGGAGCTTCTTGGGTCTAGTCGGTTACTATCGAAGATTCATCCAAGACTTCTCCAAAATTGTCTCTCCATTGATGTCTTTGACGAGGAAAAATGTGAAGTTCCTTTAGACCGAAAGTCAGGAATGATCCTTTCGGACTTTAAAAAGAAGTTGTACGAAGCGCCGATTTTATCCCTACCCGAGGGGACGAAGGATTTCGTGGTCTACAGTGACGTGTCTAAGATGATTTTAGGGTGCGTCTTGATGCAAAGGGGAAAAGTAATAGCCTATGCATCAAGGCAATTGAAAGAGCATGAGAAAAACTACCCAACCTACGATCTCGAGCTAGCGGCGGTGGTGTTCGCTTTGAAGTTATGGCGACACTACCTATATGTGCACCCTCTTTACCGACCATAAGAGTCTAAAGTACGTTTTCAACCAAAAATAACGGAATATGCGGCAACAAAGATGGCTAGAGTTACTCAAGGACAAAGATTGTGAATTCCTATATCACCCCGGAAAGGCAAATGTTGTGGCGGACGCCTTGAGTCGGAAAGAGTATGGTAGCGGCGTGCAAGCTACTTTTGAAAGGGTGGAAGTCATCTCAAGCCTAATAGACTGAATCAAGACGTCTCAATCGGAAGCCTTGCTAGAAGAAAATCTCAAAGGTAAAGCTATGGTAAAGCAAAATCTTCAATTAACCGAAGATGGGATAGGTTTAAAACTATTCCAAGGTCGAATCTGGGTGCCGAAGATCGGAGGATGTCGATATCTGTTATTGGAAGACATGCACAAATCCAAGTACTCTATTCATCCGGGAAGTACAAAAATGTACCGGGATTTGAAGCTTAATTATTGGTGGCCAGTGATGAAATTGGATGTGGTCGGTTATGTGGAGCGATGCATAACTTAGCTATAAGTGAAGGCGGAACACCAACGACCAATCCTTAGAGATATCGTAATGGAAGTGGGAACACATCACTATGGACTTTGTAACCAAGCTACTGAAGACTTTGAGAAGCCACGACACCATTTGGGTGATAGTGAACCTTTTGACTAAGAGCGCACACTTCTTGCCCATGCGAGAGACCTTACCGATGGACAAGCTGGCCAAAATTTATATTGATGAGATGATCTCGAGGCGTGGAGTGCCACTTTCTATTGTATCTGACCGGGATAGCCGTTTCACTTCTCATTTTTGGGATAGCTTGCAAAAGGAGTTGGGTACTAGGATCAAATTGAGTACCGCTTACCACCCGCAGACCGGCGGTCAGAGCGAGAGAACTATCCAAACTCTCGAGGATATGTTGAGGCCGTGCGTTATCGACTTTGGGGGAAGTTGGAACTCACACCTCCCGTTAGTGGAGTTCTCCTACAACAACAGTTATCACTAGAGTATTGGTATGGCGCCGTTTGAGGCGTTGTACGGAAGAAAGTGTTGGCTAGAAGCGGGAGAGAAACAGTTTGTTGGACCGAAGATCGTGCAAGAAACAGTAGACAAGGTGAACAACATTAGAGAGCGATTGAAAGCGGCCCAAGACCGTCAAAAGAGCTACGCGGACAAAAAGAGAAGGTCGGTCAAGTTTCAAGTGGGAGAACGGATAATGTTGAAAGTCTCACCGCGGAAAGGGATAATAAGGTTCGGAAAACGTGGGAAGCTAAGTCCCCGTTTCCTTGGACTTTTCACCATGATTGAGCATGTTGGGCTTCAAGCCTACAAATTGGACCTTCCGCTCGAAATGGACGGGATTCACCCCACTTTTCACGTGTGTTACTTGAGAAGATGTCTAGCCGAAGAAGAGAGTGTTATTCCCTTGTCAGAGATTAGAGTGGATAACGACCGGTGCATGGAAGAGCCCGAGTCTATTCTAGAAAGGAAGACAAAGAAGCTACGACACAAGGAGGTGGTTATGGTTAAGGTTCAATAGAAGCACCACCGTGGAGCCAACGTGACTTGGGAATCCGAGGAGGATATGAAAAGGCATTATCCTCACTTATTTATTTAGTTAGAGATTTTGAGGACGAAATCTTTTCTAAGGGTTGGAGGATTGTAACACCCCGAATTTCAGATGTATACCTGTTTCATGATCACGTTTATTTATATAATTCGTTCATATGAAATTACCTTAGATAGGTCACGAACCCAGGTTGGATTCTGTCAGATTTGGTGAAGGGAAGCACTCAGCGAGAGTGCCCGGCGATAGTGCCATTGGGCACTATCGCGTGTCATAATCGTCGGGGGAATTTAACTTGTTGTACCATTTCGGCGAGAGTGCCTGGCGAGATTGCCAGGGGAACTCTCGCGGTGTCACAATCGCGAAGGGGGTTTAGACCGAAGCTCGCGGTACACTCTCAGCGAGAGTGACCGACGAGAGTGCCATGTCACTCTCGCGATGTCACAATCGCCGACGGGATTTTTGCCCTATTAAATGCCAGCCGATTTCTTTTTCTTTTAGAGCAACTTTGGTTTGTTAAGAACAACGATTTTGGGCATCCATAGGTACGGTTTTCTCCTCTCTTCTCCATCAATGACATTCAATGATCCCCCATCTAACCTTTGATCATTAAATGCAAACCCTAGGTTCTTCTACCTCTCTATTGATCATTAAACCACAAGATCTCCAAGCTCCAAGTCTCAAGTCCTCTATGGTTTTTCAATATTAGGGTTTCTATGTTACAATCCTTTTTGGTGAGCCTCCTAACCATTATTCGTCTATACTTGCACCATTATTTGCTTATGTGAATATTATGAGATATATAAAGTTAACCTAATATTAGGGTTTTGTATGTCTAACATGTATAGGGATTATTGTTCCTCACGGGGGCTATTAAATATCATGGGGGTTTCTTTATGCATGCTAAGTGGTAAACAAGTTAAATTATGTTAGAGGACCATATTTATAAATATAAGAAGTAGGATTCATATATTCTTATCAGCAGTCTTCATCTCGCTTGATGGTTGCCATGTTGTCAAATAAACGTTGGAGTATCAAGATAAACATGTATTGAGCTTTATTATGCTATTTGAAAGAAATGTGCATTGTATGAATATTTCTATCCATACTTGATCATGATCTAAATGTGGAGTTTATATCTATCTCCTTGTGCACGAGGATTTAGATGGCATATCTATATGTGGTGTTAATTGTTGGTCGTTTGCGCACTAGCGAGTAGACAATATGGGACGTAAGTCCTTGAGTTGGAACTCGTCTAGATTGGATAGGCACCCATGTCTGTAAGCCCTTGAGGTGTAACTCGACGGAGTAAGCACTAGAGGTATAAACGGTTTGAGGATTGTGATGTCTGGTATGGCATGGGAACTAGAACCGGGATATGTGGTAAAATCCAATAACATCACGGGTGACCTCATTCATGTGTTCTCGTCACCCAAGATGGTAACGGGTCTCCCCCGTCTTTCAATAGTTATCTCTATTGTATTTGTACAGAAAAGGAAACATTTGTCCCGAATGAGAATATTAGCCTTGATTCAGTCTATGGGTATTCTGGTAACAATTAATTACACTATACTTGCTTACATTATAAAGTGTTAAGTATTTGTTACATTCTAGACTTTGGCCTAATATTTGTCTTGGTGTTTAATGGCTCACAGGTTCCGTTAGTGGTGTGTATAGGGCCCCTTGATTCGCCGGACGCGCACATAGGATCCTTCACGAGCCGGCATTTTTGGGTTCTTGAGGGAAGAGCGTTTTGAAATCATAGTGACACCCATATTAATCTAGTTGTCAAATGTTATAGATTAAATAGGTTTCCATGTATATATCTTATTAGCTCCGCTACTTTAATTGATGCAACTACCCCAACCTTATTGGGTCATAGTCAATCTTGTTTACAGGTTTATAATTCTATATTATAAACGTTATATTGCCGAATTTTTTCGTTTTTATTTTACCCAATTTTTAGGGTGTTACAGAAAGAAAGGTTTATAGTTGGACTACCAAATTTATTTGCAGAAAAAATTAGAAATAATTTAAGAGAAATATGATAATCAAGTTCCTTATAAAGACCTTACCTATGGTGAGATTATTAGCCATGTTAATAAAGAAGGATTATCCATATGTTCAGACTTAAGATTAAAAGTTAAACTCAAAAAAGATAGAATTACCAGTAAAAATGAATTAGAAGATTTTTGTCAACAATATGGTTATCAACCCCATTCTAGTCCCTCTTCTTCCAAGAATAAAAAACATTTTTCCAAGAAAAGATATTTAAATAAAAGGTACACGTCTAAACAAAATAAAGTAGAAAAATATAATGAATATAAGAAAGGAAAAAATTACAAGAAGTCTAATAAAAACCCAATTTTAATCAAAAAGATTCTAGAGATATTATAATATGTTACAAATGTGGAAAGACTAGTCATATGGCAAAGAATTGTTATGTCAAAAGAAAATTTAATGAATTAGATATTTCTGATGAATTAAAAAATCAAATAAGCAAATTAATTATTAACGATGATAGCTCTAGTAATGAGTCTAGTTTATCAGATTACGAAAATAATGATTTAAATGTTGTCAAAACTTATTCAACAACAGAAGAATCAGAATCAAATTGTGAATGTATAGGAAATTGCACCTGTAATAAGATAAATGTCATTACTAATGAAGATAAAGAGGTCTTAGACCTTTTAGATAAAATTCAAGACAAAGCACTTAAAGAGGATGTTTCTAATAAATTTTTTAATTATAAAAAAATGATGAACCTATAATTTCAAATGAACCATTTAACCTTCAAGAAATATATAAAAGATTATCTAAAACAAATACCCCTGTGTTTGTTCAAGACTTACAAGAAGAATCAAAATCTGTTAAAACCAAAACTAGACTAATTAAAGAGAGATTATCTAAAGTAGAGAAAAATAAAGAAATTATTGTTAATACAAAAGACATTAATAAAAACAATAATCAAAAAATTAATAAAATTAATAATACAAAACCAAGAGAAATAGTACAAATTTCAAAAATTATATCATTTCAAAGATGGAATACATATATAAATCTTTGTATTGCAAATGATTTCAAAATAACAATTTTAGCTTTAATTGATAGTGGTGCAGATATGAACTGCATTCAAGAAGGAATCATCCCTACCAAATACTATGAAAAAACTGCTAATCGCTTGTCAACAACAAGCGGATCTTAATTAAATATCAAGAATAAAGTTACAAATGTTCATATATGTAACAATGACTATTGTTATAAAATCTCTTTAATTTTAGCAAAAAACCTAACTTTTACTTTGATATTAGGAATCCCATTCATTTCTCAATTATACCCTTTTACAATTAATACTTTTACAATAATGAAGATGGAATTTGTACAAAAGTTTTAAATAAATAAATATTTTTCAAATTTACCAATCCAATCTCTTTTTCAGAATTAAATAATCTAAATAATAAAGTTAATCAAGCAAAATATTTAATCAATGAAATAAGTAGTTTAAAATTTTCAGACCAACTACAAAATCAAATTGTCCAAAATAAAATTAAACAAATAAAAGAAAAAATTGAAAACAACGTTTGTTCAAATATTCCAAACGCTTTCTGGAACTGAAAACAACATATTGTCAAATTACCTTGTGTAAAAGATTTCAATGAAAGAGATATTCCTTCAAAATCAAGAGCAATCCATAGATCAGCAAATTACAAGAACATTGTAAAAAAGAAATCCAAAATTTGTTAGAAAATAAACTTATAAGATCTTCCAAAATCTCCTTGGTCTTGTTCAGCCTTTTATGTAATGAACACAGCTGAATTAGAAATAAGATCTCCAAGACTTGTTATCAATTATAAACCTTTAAATAAAGTTTTAGAATGGATTCGATGCCCAATCCCAAAAAAAAAGAGATTTACTAAAAAGACTTTATGATTCAAATATCTTCTAAAATTTTGACATGAAATCTGGATTTTGACAAATACAGATTCATGAACAGGACAAATATAAAACTGGTTTTAATGTTCCTTTCGGACATTATGAATGGAATGTTATGCCCTTTTGACTCAAAAATGCTCCTTCTAAATTTCAAAATATTATGAATGACATTATTATGCCTATAAGTAATTTCTCTAACCACAAGGGATGTGGTGTGGTGGTAAAGGCTTGGGGAGTTCATAGCGCTCAACCCGGGTTCGAGCCCCACTAGCAGCACTTGTGGCCACTGAGGATAAACTCAGGGTTGCACGCTTTAGCAGCTAGGCCAAAGGCCCTAATTGCCAGGGATTAGTCTGGGCCATAGGCCCAGGATACCCTTTCCAAAAAAAAAAGTAATTTCTCTATTGTATACATTGATTATGTCTTAATTTTTTCAAAATCAATAGATCAACATTTCAAACATTTAAACATATTTTATGATCTAATTCATAAAAATGGACTCGTTGTTTCTACTCCAAAAATGAGCCTTTTCCAAACACAGATTAGATTTCTAGGACACGAAATTATTAAAGGAACAATAAAACCCATTCAAAGAAGTTTAGAATTCGCTAATGAAATTAAAGATAAAACTCAACTTCAAAGATTTTTAGGATGCTTAAATTATGTTTGTGACTTCTTTCAAGATTTAGGAATAATCTGCAAACCTCTTTATCAACGATTGAAAAATAATCTTGAATCATGGACGCAAGAACATACTAATATTATTAAACATATCAAACAAAAGATTAGATATTTACCATGCGTCCATATACCTCAACCTAATGCTCAAATAATAGTACAAATTGATGCTAGTGATTTAGGATTTGGAGGAATTCTCAAACAAAAGCTTAATAGTCAATCAAAAGAAGAATTAGTGAGATTTTTCTCAGGCTCATGGAATAATACTCAAAAGAATTATTCAACCGTTAAAAAGGAAGTTTTATGCATCGTCTTATGTATCAAAAAATTTGAAGATGATTTATATATGAAGTCTTTTTTGATAAGAACAGATTGTCAATATGCAAAACCAATTCTTGAAAATGATATCAAAAATCTCATCTCTAAACAAATTTTTGCAAGATGGCAAGCCTTGCTAAGCAATTTCGATTTTCAAATAGAATTTATTGAAGGTAAAGGTAATTCTTTACCAGATTTTTTATCACGAGAATTTTTACAAGGCAATTGAGTTCTCAACCAAATTCTTCTCAAACCCCAGATCAAAAGAAAAAGATGATTCTTTCGCCATTCAAAACACCTAGTAGTTCAAATTCTTCTCCTCCTCTTACTATTCAAAACAAATACTCTCCGATTACTCCTCGTTCAAATAGACCATCTTATTCATCTTTAATTCAAAAACCAGTAACAATTATTTCTTCAAGTTCTACTTCAAACTCAAAATCCATTACCTCTCCCTTTCAAAAAGCGTCTGCCTCTTCTTCTTCTAAATCTACTAATAGTTCCTATGTGCTCAATCCAAATCAGCAGCTTGTCAAGATACTTGAAGAATATGAATTAGAGCTTCAAAACAAAGGATTTCATATTCCCACTGACTTTTTATTTCCAAAAGATTCTTTGTTCATTGGAAGTATTTATAAGACAAGAGAATATTATCAAGCGATTTTGATAGACACTCGATCCATCAAAATTATTCATAATTATAATTCTTCAAATCGAACTCAAATTGACTTCAGCAAAGTTCAGATTTTTCATATTCTCTCTATTCAAGATTGGAAAGCCCGTCCATACACCGAAAAGACCCTCTCAAATTTCCCATAAAATCCTTCATATAATTATTATGCTTATCAAGATGTATGGTTCAATTTTCTTTATCTAAGAAGTTATTCTTGTTCTTGGTTTTTATTCTTTGATAAGAATTTTGATTGTAACTATCCTCGATGGTTTGTCAAATGGTTTAAATACATGGGCAACATCCTTGATACCTTTTTGCTCTATGTATTAGAAGGTTTTATCAAATTCAAAGAAATATTTGTTCAAGATATCCCAGAGTTCGAATATCTTCTTCAGTTCAAAGTTTTGTTCAAAATTCCATGGATTATTTCGTGGTCTTTTACAATTACTCCTGCAAACGGACCCTCGCAGAACAAACTAAAAAAATGACAGTCCAAGGTGTATCAAATTATTATTCAATCAACTTCGGAGTACCAGCCACCATCGCTCCACCCCCAGGTCCACTTCAATTAGATGAAGACGAAGAAATTGCTCAATTCATGGCTGCTAATTCTAAAGAAGAAATTAGAAGACTCATTCAAGAAATTAAACAGAGCTCTCCAACAAGCTCGATTACTCAAAAAGTTCCTAAAGAATCTTTATTTCAAGATGCTCAAGACCCTTATCCAAATGTAAATCTTTATGATTAGTGTTGAGTATTTGTCTTTGTAGACAAATTTCTTTGTTTATCAAATAAAATTGTGCAAACGTATGAAATACGCTTTTTTGGTATTTCAGATGATATATTGTTCAAAACAAAAGTTTATCAAATAATTTCAGGTACTCAATAATGCCTCAAAAGGCACGTAGCCAGAGACGAAAAAATACTTTAGCAAGATAGTCAAAAGATGTTCTCTTTTCAAAAGGTTTGTCTGCCAACTTAGCAAGATAGTCAAAAGATGCTCTATTTTCAAAAGGTTTGTCTGCCAACTGAAGATGTTTCAAAGCAATGATTCAAAAGAAATTCAAGTTTCAAGTCCGAAGTTTGAAGTCCGCAGTTGGTTCCTTGTCAAAAGCTTCTCAATTATTGTTCTTTTCCAAGATAGTTGTCGGTCACCTTCTCAACCAAATGGCTATAAAAAAGTCTCGAGCTCTCATTTGAGGGCATCAGTTTTTCTTCTGCAAAATGTTATGCAAAAATCAAAATCTTCTCTTAGATTCTCCACCTCTAGATGTTCTAAGTCTTTCGATTTTCAGCTTTTCATATCTCCAGATGTATGTTCAAATTGTCTTAAAGACAATTGTTCAAAAGATCATTTAATCAAAGAAGGTACATCTTTTTCATATATTTGTCCTTGTTTTAATGCTTGCTTATTTATAAAATTTGATTTTATAATAATATACAAAATGATGTTAAATTACAATTTAATATGAGTATTCGTTACGTTCTTATGGTATCAGAGCCATGTTCTTCAGAGGATGTTATGGTTATCATATTCTTTATTGTATATATATATATATATATATATATATTAATTTAATTATTTAACTAGGGGAGGGTTCGAATGAAAACTCATTTTTCATTGAGCACATGAGGACAAATCTTAACCATTGATCAAAACTTAAAAAACTAATCAATGGTTAAAACATAATAAAATTAATTGAGAAGTGATTAAGAACAAAATTGGAAATTTGAATCAACGCCTACCTTGTTTGACTTTTTATTTTATTTTTAATTAAAAAAAATTACCCCCTTAAAGTTTAAAATAAATTATCTTGAAAATTATTAATATTTTAATCAAACAAATTACATAAAAAACGAGAATTTCGTGCTCTTCGATATGACATCCATCTCGATATAGTTTTTTTTCTTCGTTTTAACCGTTTTTTTACGTGAAATTCTATATATGTGTTATATTCATTATGAATATGTATGCACGTCCCCGGGTGTCCACATTCAGTATGAATTACAAAGGTGAACGTTCATTCATTATTCATGATGAATAATATATGAATGACCCCTGAAAGCGTAGACACGTGGCACACTCTCTTTTGTTTCCCAATTCCCAACCGAAATTTGTTTTAATACATTATGAATATGTATGCGCATCCCGGATATCCCACATTCAGTATGAATAACAAATGTTAACGTTTATTCATTATTCATGATGAATAATACAATATTCAGAATGAATTACACAACATTCATGATGAATAATACACGAATTCATGAATCGTGTATTATTCGCCCTGAATATTGTATTATTCATCCTGAATGATACATTATTCATGATGAATAATACATGAATGACCTGTGAAGGTGTGGAGACGTGACGCACTTTCTTTTGTTCGCCGGTTCACAACCAAATTACTTGATAGGTTCTCGATTCGTCTCGATGGGTGTTGGGTTACGGTGCTGAAGAACGTGATGTCTTACGACGTTGTAGAAAGTGTTGAAAAAGGTGATGTCGAGTTACATATTTACGGTGTCGAGGTGTTGTACAGATTTGAACGTACATAAATATTCATAATGAATATAACACATATATAGCATTTCACGTAAAAGCGGTTAAAACAACAACAACAAAACTATATCGAGATGGATGTCATATCGAAGATCACGAAATTCTCGTTTTTTTATGTAATTTGTTTGATTAAAATATTAGTAATTTTTAAGATAATTTATTTTAAACTTTAAGTGGGTAAAAGTTTTTAACTAAAAAAGAAAATAAAAAGTCAAATATAGTAGGCGTGAGTTTAAATTATATTTCATTTTTACCCTTAAGCATCTTAAAATTAAAAACTCTATTTAATATGAGTTGTTGAATCATTAGATATAGAGTGACTGAGATTTGTCCTCACGTATACAATGAAAATTGAGTTTCATTTGAACTTTCCTCTATTTAACTATAATAATTTTAATTGTGTATATTAAATTATTAATTAGTTTAAGTAAATATATCTTATCTAACTATAATATTTTCTGTATATATTAATTAATTAAACCGGTTTTTGTAATGTATTATTGTTTGTATAGAAAAAACATAAATTTTAAATTTTCAACCAATTCAAACAAGAAAGATTACATTTTATTTGAGTTATAATGAGGTTACTTTTGTTTTCCAAAAAAAAAATGTGTACAAAGTACAAGTGTGCATGACCTATTTTTAACATATTTTTAAAGTCTTTTTAGCATTTTAGCTTATTAAGCTTTTTATTACATCTTAGGGGTTGTTTACCAACAATAGTTGGTAAGCGCTGTCTGGAACAAGAGGTCTGACTAGAATAAGCGTCTCTGTCTGGAATAAGTGCTATCTAGAAAACTACTGTTTACCAAGTATTTTGGATTTGGTGCTGACCGGCAAAAAATGACCATTATATAAGTTATAACCCTACATATGATAAATTGTTAAAAATAATGCAACTATTTACCTAATATTATGTATGAATAATTGTTGAACGACAAAAAAAAAAAATACAAATTTCTTAATTGAAATATATTTAAGAAATAAAATAAATTGAACTTCAATATAATAATTTGTGTTCAAATCATATTTTAAACATTGGACAATAATTGATTTGCAACCTGATCACGCAAATTAGTCATATATTCATTGTCTTGAGAACTCCACTCCATTTCATCCACTTCTATTCCACTGCCTCCTTCATGTTGTTCTTCAATAGGGGTAAACAGGGTGTTCTCATCATATTCCATAAATAATCGATTTTGGATATTGCATTTCCTTATAAAGTTATGAATCGCGAAACAAGCAATCACCACGTCTTTCTGTATTGGAAAAGGATAAGGAGCCATTTGTTTCAGGATTGGAAATCTTGCTTTCAAGACACCGTATGCACGCTCGATAACATTTATAAGTTGTGCATGAGCATGATTGAACATTTCTTCTTTAGTTAATGCCCGCCGACGTCGGAAATCTGCTAACCAATACCTTGTATTGCGATATGGTGTCATAAATCCCCAGGTGCAAGTATATGCGGCATCACAAAGATAGTATTTATCTGCAATTATATCGAAAGCTTAAGCAATATAGAAAAATAATAACATTTTAATGTTAAGATAAACGATACTTACTTGATGAAGGAAACGGAAATCCCGAAGTTGGGTTAAATGCAACCTCTCTCAAAACTCTACAATCATGTGCAATGCCTTCCCATCTAGCCCAAACAAATGTGAATATCATATTAAAATCGCAAATTGCTAAAACATTTTGGTAGCATTCCCCCCTTCCTCTTCCTCTATACCTTGCTTGTTGATCACTGGGCACAACTGCATGTATCAGGGTTCCATCTAACGCACCTATAGCCCCCTGTGAAAAACAGAAAAAACAATAAGAAGCTTGTAAAAAATATCAAAAGATTTAAGAGTCATCAAATCAATAACATAAATCATACCGGAAATATTTCTTTGAGGTGCCTAAATCTCTCTGATGTATTTGTTGTTCCATCAAAGGATGTTGGTCCTACGACCTCTCTCGCGAATTCCATCATTCCTCCCAATACTTCATGAAAACAATTATGGATAGTCCTCGTGGAGTGTTGAAATCTACGTTTAACCATTCTAAAGCGTTCATTGTGAGCAACAATTGTCAAAAACATCGCCATCTTCTCTTCAACGCTTATATGCCTACTTGATTGCAACCAGTTTTTTTGTTTAAAATGGTTGCATAACATTATAAAGGCATCACGAGATAAACGCATTAATTCATGACATTGCGTATTGGATCCACTTAATAATTCTTGTGTATACGCATGTCCAGTCAAAACTGAAGTGTTATCTCTCACCCTTTGTATTCTTGTTGAAGATCTTCTTCGTAAATACCAATATAGAATAACTACAATTAGAATGATTTCGTTTTGATCCATGTATGACCTTGCAAATATAAAACATAAAAGAACATCATCTTATGCTTCAAATATATCATAGATAAAACATCAAGATTAAACAATCAATACAAAAAATAAACAAACATCAACTTAAAACACACATCCCATCAAATTGAAATAACTATTTATTCATGTGAAATCAATCATAGTACCATCTAAATATGTTTATTCATGTAAAGAGGTGCAGTCCGCAACTTCTCAACAAATTTGTTTTGCTGTTTATAAATTTCTTTATAAGTATATAGATAAGAAGAATTTAAGAATATTCAAAATAGAAAAGGATAAAATGTGACCTTCATTTCCATCTGCCATTCCTCTTCTGACAAATTAAACATGTTTGTCGAAGCATCATAAACGTTACCCGTTTTGTTTCTTAACTTTTCCCATGCTCCATACTTCCCTTTGAGGTAATCATAATGATTTTTCATTTGACGTTGTTCAACAATAAAATTATGATTCTTTTGTAGCGTATCTGCTACATTCTTCCACGAAACCGCCTTAAGGCTACCCCCTTCTCGTCCATTTACGGAGATCTCATGCAGACAAGATTCGATAAATGTTTTCACCATGTTTTCTTTTTTCCAATTAACTCTAGGTTTTTTTGATTGGGAAGATTCACCAAAGTTTGTCATATCTAGAAAAATTAAGCAACATATCATGAATTTTAAACATATCAAAGTTCATATTGTATTCAAGTAAAGTAAATTGCATGAAACAGTAACCCATATATTTAGTTCTAGACAATAATTATATTGGTATAAGTTAAAAAAAATGTATTTTTCGACACCCTTAAGTGTGCCCCCAACCATATAAGTTTCTAGATCCGCCACTGTTGCCAAACATAGCCTTAAGAACCAACAGAAACTATAAATTCATAAGTGTACATGTACATAGATTTTTGTTAAAATTTACGTATCTAATCCAACAGGTTGTCTAAAAAAAAGCACATTTCCTTTGAAGTGAATCCTATTTGAGTTCGATGAATAAACAAAAGAAATCAGGAAGTAATATGGCCAATTCATCTTATATTCGATAGTCCCTATATGTTAAACTCCAATTGAGATTATTATATGAAACTGGAAATTCTGAAATGTTATGATTAACATGAAGATTTCCAAATGATACACATTCATTTAGAAGATAGTTTTGCAATACTAAATATAGATATAAGTTGTGTCGTCTCATATAGTTTGGTCCACTTGTGAATTTGAATATCATTCTCTTGCCAATACTACTGTTGATGTTATTTAGGTAACTCATCTTTCTAAGAACTCCGAATCTCCATACCGACTACTCACATCCTCTTATGCGACAATAAGGCTACTAAATTTCTTTAGCAACATGAAATCTTGTCAGTTGCAAACGTGTTAATCATATTGCCCTTGTCTAACACTTTATTGGATAAATTGTTCAACACAGATGAATACACACGCCATACGACGTCTCACTTAGAGGGGTATTGGCCAAGATCAAGGATAATTCCTTATCTCAATCTCATAATACAGATAATTCTTAAATGTTTGCTATAATAGTAATTAAGGATGTGATTATCCTTCTTCATTAACATAACTTGTTTAACACAGATGAATCACACGCCATACGTTCCCAACAAGTTGGATATGGCGAACATTTTCACCAAAAGCCTAGCTTGACCGTTCTCCTTTTTAATGTAGATAATTCAAATGTTTGCTATAATAGTGAGGATGTGATTATCCTTCTTAATTAACATATATCTTGTACATCTTTGTATTTATTTAAAGTTGCCTATATAATGCAAAGCCCATCCCAAGTGTACCAGAATTAAATCCCCTTCAAAAATACAAAAATATTAGTTTAAAGCCTAGGTAAGTTTTGCCGTACTAGAAGATAAAACATACTTTGAGCACATAATAAAGACAAAGAGCAATCCTGGAGAGGAGTCAAATTGAGCTAGAACCAAAATTTGATTCAAGTATAGTAACAAAGATATGTGTACAAGTTTATCAGATGGAGTAGGTTGTGTATCCTGATGATGGTCTGCTTCCAGAATGGGAATATATTAATTATCTGTACAGATCTTTTAAAAGGAGCTTGGGCAACACAGTAAGGTGGATCTGGAGTAGATGGTTAAAGGGAAGTTGGTATATATCTGATGATGGTTGTGGTTGGTGGTGTGTTTTTGATTGTTTGGTGGTTATTGGGAGGATTAATGACACAACTTCTTGGCCCATTATTGATTTTGATCTTATTATATGGCGAACTGTGGAGGCTTCTAAAAGTCAGATTATGCAAACTGTGTATACTATGGTTATAGAATGGTTTAGATGGCAGGTTTGGAGGAATAAGGATGAAACATGTCATGTATATACTAAACCTGCAGCCTTAATTATTCCCCACATCATCATTGTGCAGACAAAGAATGTAGTTGCAGTAAAATTGAGATATAAGAAAAGAATGTATCGCATTAGCTACTTTTAACCACAAGCTTATTGAACCTCAATTTGGATTTCATTCTCGTTTCAATTTTGGGAAGATCAAGAACCTACATCAGTTATTTTGTACAATTACACAATTATCTCTCTTCATCGTATCTCTCTGATTCAAATTAATCGAGCACATTTTGCCATATTCTTGTCTAAACCTAGTGTTCAATCAAAGTCGGAAGTGCAACTATTATGATTCTCAGAACCAAATACGTACCATCTAGACAGAAAATCAAGCAATCAAAAACATAAAACAACATAAAATTGTTGAAATTATTGCCAAATTCACTGTCGTCGTTCAAGCAATTGACAGCTGAGAAATTGACAAACCTGAGAAATCGAGATATCTGATGAAAAATCGAGAGAGAAATCGAGATATCTGATGAGAAATCGAGAAGTTGGGTCCTTCACTGCCGTCGTTCGAGCAACAAACACATCCACCGTCGTCGAGAGAATGAAAAACGTGGAAACAAATTGGAAAAGTTGCCGCCTTTGACCTCAACAAATCACCTTTGAAAACAAATCTGGAGGAAATTGGAAGAATTGTTGGTGAAAAGTGAAGAGATGACAGCGATTGATATAGGAGAAGGAGAGGATAAAATGGGAAAAAAATCTGGAACGTATCCTCTGACCACGATAAGAGTGGTATTTGTTGCTGACCGCTTCCATTCTGGAAAGAGGCACGGTCAGACCCTCTTTTTATAATAAGTGATTAGTAAACATTTTAGGGTAAGAGCCTCTTATTCAATAAGAGTCGATAAGAGGCAAGTAAACAACCCCTTAACCCTTTAGCACATTGGTTAGAGACTATTTAGGAAGTGTTTTGTTTACGAGATTGGAATCAAATCCATTCCAATCATGTGTTTGATTTATAAGAATGGAATTTGTTGACCGGATTTATAATCTTTGACCTATTTAAAATCCTGTTGATTTGAAAATCCTTTGCAATGGACCTGGATTTCAAATCCAAAGCCTGTTGGATTTATCGATCGCTTCTAAATCCCTAATATAAGCGGACGTTTTCTTTCTATCTCCAGACTTCAATCGATCGATTTCAATCATCCTCTCCAGATCGCCAATTTCAATCATCCTCTTCAGGCTTCAAAATCAAGTTCATTCCTCTCCAAATGGTCGACTCAAGTTCAGTAAGTAGCACAAAATCAAGCCATTCTCGTCAAGGATTTGTAAGATTTCCCTTCTCGTCGACTTTGTTCAGTGTGTGTGAGTGTGTAATGGTTTTGTGTTGCATATTAACTGATTTTCATACTTGTTTTTGTGGGGTTTTTTTTATGAGATTTTAAAGTTTCTGAATTTAGTTTGATTTAGGTGAATTGGGTTTCTTGAGTTGTGGGAGATGTTGGATTGTCGAAAATCCAAGATTATTCAAAGCTTTTCAACACAGAATGACATTTAAGTGCTATGTTTTTCCATCTCAAGATTATTCGTTTTTGATTTGCTTTTCAACACAAAACATCGAAGGGTTTCAAAGTCCATTTGTATTGATTGTTCTAGCACATTACAGATCACAAAAAAACTTACGCTTTTTTTATCTTTTGTGCTCTTTATTGTGGTTCCTATTTCTTATAAAATTAATATATGCCTATGATTTGCTACTGATGTATTAGGCATTCTTGTTTTTGTTTCAATCAGCATGCTGCAAAACTTAAACCAGAGGGTACTATTTGCTGTCTAGATGATGAGTATAAAGGAATGAATTTCAAATCCATTTCGAATCCTACAAACCAAACACATGAAGGGCCCCAAATCCAAATCCCTCCAAATCCCTCCAAATCCTTACTTGAAATCCAATCCAATCCATTCCAATCCCACAAACCAAACGCACCTTTAGAGATCATCCCAAATTTGGGTGCAAGACTATGAAGGTTAACTAGTAAAAGAATGAAGTTGTCTATCAACCACATTGCTGAGTTGCTGGATTATGGACTGTGAATTATTCATGAACAAAATAGAAGCAGCTAATGGCATTCATATCATTTTGTAATTGACAGGTAAGAATTATAAATCATTACAATAGACAATAATAATGGAATTGGAAACCAAGTTCAACAGAAGCAGAAACAAAAATAGGATAGGTGGTAAACCAAAGGCTTGATGAAATGAGAGATAAATGACACTTAAAGGAGACTGAATGAAATTAATCAAGTTTTTACAAGGAAGAAATTAAGAATGAAATAAAATGAGGTCCAATACAAGTATTGGGATGCATACATCAAATCTTTATACAACTCCAACCTGCTACTGTGCTGTCATACATCTTCTTCATTACCCAAAGTGAGATCCCAATTAGCATTAATTAGATTTGATGAAGGATGCAAATAACAAACAATCAAATTTCTTCTTGATATATGAGATAATAAATTCACTTCACTTTTTGGCCTTGGAGAATCTGAGGCAACGATACTTCTCACCACTTACGGTAATTTCAAGGGCCCCATCTTGATTATCTTGATTTGATGCCGTACCCATCAGCACACTGTTCTCTTTCTCAAGGTTTTCTCTTTCCATCTTCAATCTTGCTTCTTGTCTAGCAATTTCTGCCTGAAAGATGTCATTAATCATTAATTACACACCAACATATCTAACTTACGTCTCTTGCTCATAAACCTATAACATAACATATATATATATATATATATCTATAAATAAAACCACAAAACAACATAATCACCTCACATCTCTACATTCATAATAGGAAGCAAAATTGTGTTATACCCGGTGTTAAGTGATTAAGTATAAGTGGGAAATGCTTTAGGAGTACAAGTTGGTATTGCTTGGGGTTTAGTATAAATAGGTGTCATGAGGGTTTAGAGGGGCATTCTGTTTTGTGTCAATTGTAAACTGAGTTGTGCTCTGGGAGAGATCATGGCATCTCGAATGCCATTGGGTGTGATTTTCATTTGAGTTCATTCAATAAACTTTCAATTCTGTCCATCCATCATATAGCTAATTATGTCCAGTGTATACCAAATTGGTATCAGAACAGTCACGATCCAGTAATGGCGATGCGTAGTGTGGCTAATAGAGTCGACGATTTGGAGAGTATAGCTTGGGGTCAATAAAAAAAAAGATGCTGGCGATTATGTTACAGATGGAGAAGATTAGTAAGCAACAAGAGAAAGTGACTAGCAAATTGAATGCATCTCGGCCGACGGAGGGAGGAGATGCCTCTGGATTTGGAGGAAACGGGAGGAATAATGGAGGTAATCTCGTTCCAAATCGTTGTCTAGCACTTGGAGGCAGTAAATCTGGCATTCCAACTTTCAATGGCAATAATCCCGATGAGTGGATTCTAAAAGTCGAGAAGTACTTTGCCTTGAAACGATTGAGCAATGAAGAGCAACCAGGAGTCTCTGCGAGTTCGTTTGAAGGAGTGGATTTGCGATCGTTTCGGTGGGAGAATCAGAGGAGACCTTTTAGGCGATGGGAGGATCTGAAGCGGATGATTCTTCGCCAATTCTGCTCCATAACCGAGTGTTCATCAGGTAAACTGTTTCTAACCCTAAAACAGAGTGTAGCCATGGAGAGGGACAATATAGAGAAGCATTTGAAGAAGATCATTATGTCTGAGATAGAACATTCAGAGAAGGATCTAGAGAAGGAAACCAGAAAAGTTATTACAGAGGAGAAGGATGAAGATCGTTCAGATCTAGAGGGACAACCACCACTCTCGATCTCCTCCTCGCTGAAACTTTCAGGTTACACTCATGATAGAACGCCAAAGTCGACCAAAATTGTAGTTGTTGAAGAGTCACCACCGCTACGGCGGCCGCTGCAATCACTAACGCCACTGGTTTTGTCGCCATCGCCGTTACCGCTTCAGCTAGTGTTTTTCCTTCAACTGTCGAACGAAGCAAATGTAATGGGGAGAATTCACAGGAAGCTAAAAGCGGGGATATCATCAAAGCCCAATTCAGTTGTTTCAATATGGCCCAAGTCCAATCAGTTTATTACAATTCAACCCAAGTCCTTGCCAAACTTAAGATGGATCATTCCCTTATCTATAGAATCTGTATCGTGGATGGCCTATGGGATAATTTGGTCGTGCGACCAACAGAAACTACTGCTACCGAAACGACCCCCAACGTTGCTCCTCCACCGCTACCACCACCTTTGTTAGCATTGTCGCCATCGTCGTCTCCGCTGCCGTTGAACCTTCACCACTTTTCTACTATTCTATGTTCGACTAGGGAGGTTAGGGCAGGTGTGTTCGCTTGTTCCTCGTATTTTAGTTCTATCGTGTTAGGGAGTAAACATCCCCGGTCCAGTGGTGGCCCAAAGTGCCCCAATTTCAAGGGTATCAGAATATATACGATTGAGGCACAAGGATGATCTTTATGATGATATGTCTCATAGAACGGCCAGCCATCATGGCATCGTTCTTCTACAAAATCTCGCGATAACTCTGGGTGATTTGAGTTGCAAGGGAAACCTTGGATTTTCTAGACCAGAGATTGTAGAGGTCTTATTGATTAGTGTTGAAGGACAAAAAGTTGATGAAAATCTGGGTTATGCAGAAATATATACTAAATCTCGTTGGGATCGGTATTTTGGACCTTATTTCTATGATCCTCCTTTCACTGTCACCCCTAAAGTTGTTCAGCACCATCAAACTTCTGGTGGGCAAGGATTGACTGTTTCCAGCATTGTAAGATTATTACAATGGCAAGTTGGGAGGGAGCAGCATGACAAATTCGACTCTTTGGATCCGTGGGGAGATATGCACGCATGTATCTCAGTTAACCATTCCCAATCCCTTGTGGTTGATGGGACATTGGTATTACTTGATTGTTGAATTGAAGATGATGAGTCTACAAAGCCTGAGTTTGAGGCTAAGGGAAATAGACCGTCTTGGGAGCCAAATGGTGAAGTGCAAGATATTTCTACCGAGTGTGTTTGGTTCGAGAGAGTAACTAAAACATTTGTGGAAGAACAGTACAACGACATTGAAGTTGTTGAGGCAACGAGTGAGTCAACTAGACTGAAACCTAGTCCACACCCACTTTCGGTTGGAATCTATGGAGAACACTTCGATGGTGACATTAAAGGGAAGAAGGTAAATATTAAAAGCTTTCTGAATATTGTTGATATTCACAAGAGTTGTGAAGTTGCAGAGATGAATGTCGGACGACAAGAAAAATCCCAGCATGACATGGAGTCTCGGTTTGAGTATCTCGGTTTAGATAATCAAAAGGACCTGCAATTCTACTCTTTTATTCCCAAAATCAGATTGTCACACTGGAACTTAATCAAGAATGATGTTTTAAGAATTATAGCATCAATCCTACAGAAAGAACTTCAGTTATTTGAACTACTTAGTACAAATACTTGGCCAAAGAACTCTGAGGAGGATAGCATGGCAAGTGATGGACTCTTTGACCTTGTTGATGGGATAGCCGAGGGGCCTGGTGGAAGCTGCAAGCTGCAACTGGTGGATATTTAAAAGAGTAAAGGAGCTTATAAAAGAGAATGAGTTTCAGATGGCATTATTTAGTGCCAAGGCAGGGGTCAAAGATGGGTTAAAGAGGATCTGGGAAGATTTAAAAACCAAAACAGGGTCTTGAGCACCAATTATGAAGTTGGGATAGGTACAATAGTAAAACAAGTGAAGAAGCAAGGGTTTCAATATAGAATTGAAACCCTGGAAGAGAATTTCACAGCAAAGGCACCTCAACTTGATCCAACATTAGAAGTTAAAAGTGACATGTTGGCTAAACTTCAGGAGATTTGGACTTTCAGAGATCGGTACAAGGACGAAGGTGGTAGACTCCAAGATTGTTGCATAAAGATCTTCTGGAAGGGTTTGTTCTTAATTGCAGTTGATTGGGGGGACGATGTAATGTGCATGTTTCAATTTTTTTTCTTTTTCTTTCCACCTTGAGGACAAGGTGAAAGTCGGGGGGGGGGGGGCGGGTATTGTTATACCTGGTGTTAAGTGATTAAGTACAAGTGGGAAATGCTTTAGGAGTACAAGTTAGTATTGCTTGGGGTTTAGTTTAAATAGGTGTCATGAGGGTTTAGAGGGGTATTTTGTTTTGTGTCAATTGTAAACTGAGTTGTGCTCTGGGAGAGACCATGGCCTCTCGAATGCCATTGGGTGTGATTTTCATTTGAGTTCATTCAATAAACTTTCAATTATGTCCATCATATAGCTAATTTTGTCCAGTGTATACCAAATTGATGCATTGCAGATCATTGGGTTTGGGTTTGTAGTACTACATCATACGTAAATTATATATGCTAACAACTCATCTATGGTTCATTCACTACAAACATTTATCTCTTCTATAGCCCTTGAAATAATTGATTGCATATCTACTTTCCAACATAAGAGAATATACATTTTGCATTTTAGATCAACCCATTGACATCTTCTGTGTGTTCTTGTGTTTAGAAACTCTTCCCATCTCCATCCACCAGTCCCCCATAAAAATGAAAAAGAAGGTCAAATGTCTCCGATAGCAGACTCATTAGCATAATCTCCCTAGCCATCAGGGAAGGGGATGCCAGTGACTTCAAAGCATACAATTACCCATAACCAGCAAACCTTAATCATCAACAAGAAGAGGCCGTGACCACCTCATATCAATTAGAAGAATAGGTGATAATAAGGTGTGTGTTGCTAAACGGCAACAGTCTTTTTCTTATAAATTGAGAAAGGTCCTGCTTTGCTCTGTAAGATTATAGCCGATTATCTTGTGTTCTATGCACACCACACTTTAGGATCAACAACTAGAATAGGGAGACCATGGTGTTGCTACATAACTAATAACATCTGTCAAGAACAATAATCACACAACATCTTGCACATTTCCTTGAAAGAAGACCAGCATATCGAAATTCGAAACAAAGGTGGTAAGGATGAATCGTTCCTAATAGTTACTATAGAACCAATAATAACATTGAAGCAAACAGAAGAAATCCCAGAACTAAGAGAAAGATATCACATAAACAATTGCAATCATCAGTGACTAAATAGAGTCATCGAACATTTAGACCCACAGATTAACTTTATATCACAACTTCCCAACCTCCTTCCTCCAATTCCAAATATAAACAAAGGGACCTAAAAGTATTTTCCTTTTCCATATAGTTGGCTATTAAAGTTATCCAGTAGTATGAGGGGCAGCTAATAATGAGAATTACTGCTCTTTTTGGCACCAAAGGGAATACAAAGATAAAAAGGAATGAAATTAGGAACAAGGAAATGAACCTGTTTTCAAGTAAACTAAATCCCCTTTCTGTTCATCAGACCTAAGTTTTACCCATATTTTATCTTCTGAAATGAATCCTCTCATAAATTAGCTATCAAGTATTTTAATTAATTTGTTCAATGAATTAGTAAAATTAATAGGGAACAAATAGATTCCTCGCAAAATAAAAAAAGTAGGGTTTGTTTATTACAGAATGAATGAGTTGATGATAAATGTTGAAAGGGAGGGGAAAGTGGACCTCGTGACAAGAGAGTTCGGCTTTCCAGGCTGCTTCGCGTTCGGCGACCTCCCGTTCGCGCTCTTCAATGTAACTCTGCATCTCTCTCTCCTTCATGATTCAGTCTTGTATGTCCGCATCCAAAACTTCCTTCAATTCTTCTACAAACTTGTCCACCACCGTCTTTATTCTTAACGACATCCCAACTTGTCTTCCCTTCTCTTCGATGATTGATATTACAACTACAATCTCTCAATACTCGATTGTTAGCAGAACAACACAATCCATATTCATTCAAGGAATCAATTGATTTGAAGATTCATTGCCATACGCCACAAGTTTGGAATCGAAGAAATGCTGAACAAGCCAAATACAAAAGAGCTATTTGATAAAGTGAATACATATTTAAGAAAGGGTTAAAGTGAAGTAGACGATAAACTAAACATTCATATCATCGAAAGTTATAAGATCAACGGATTATCGATCAAAATAGTTCAAAAAAAAAAACTAATGAAGAAGTGCTACATTAAATAGAAACTAAATTGAGAAAAAAAATCTATTTGTTATACTCCTAAATAAAAATCATGACAAATTACGTTACATGTTGATGTAGTTTGCCCCTTTTTAAAAGATTTTTGTTTTTTTTTGAACGGCAAAAGGAATTTCATAACACACCAAAAACCAAACCAAATCCAATCCAAAGGAATTACATTAAAAGATTTTTGTTAACCTATATACGAAACGTTTGCTCTGATAACAAGTGAACGTACAAAAAAGGATCCAAAATCCCAATTGTAGACCATTTATTAAGGGTGCGTTTGGTACGCAGACCGGATGAGATGGGACTAGACAAAAAAATAATCTCATAATTGGTATGCCATGGGATAAAAACTATATGGGACAACATGGAACAAGAACAAGTTTTCATGGGACAAAATTTGAGATTTTTTTTTTGTTCCACCGAAATAAGAAGCAAAAACAAACAACAATTTAACTAAATCAATATAAACAACTTAATTAATAAAAACAAATTAATTCATACAAAGTTTAATAGAAAAACTAGTTGCTAAATGTTCCATTACTTATCAATGGTCCTTCATGCAATCAACATTATTCTGGAAAAATGCAATAAACATGCGCACAACTTGACCAATCCTGTAGGCCCTGAATTTAACAGCTAGGAATGACGATGAGAGCACTTCCCCCCACTAACTAATTGGAGCAAACCCAAGATCTGACCAAGGCTAAATAATTACCACTATTGAGCAAGGTTCAAAATGGTGTGAGGCATGACACGACGACGAGGTTAAGCATCAAGCCTTACACACCACGGTGAGGACACGACATTTTTCAAGGCGTGACATAAGATGACAAATTTGTATGTCATGTATATAATTATATCTATACTACCTTATAACAAAAAAAGTTATTAGGTCGAAGAAAAGAAAAAAGTAAGCTTTCTTCAACCTTATAACTCTTTATGTGTGCGTTTCTGTTCCATATTAGGCAACTCTTATCCTTGAACATATCACAACAAAGAAACAAATACGAAGTTAATTTTTGAATTTTCAAGACATTAATCTTTGACATCTATAATTCTGGTGTTATATTGTAGTGTTCATTTGAATATTGAAGCATTTTTATGTGGATGACATTTGTTTATTTAATTGAATTTTTATATTCTATCAAGAAGACAAACAATTATATAGTCTGCAATTTCCTTCTGTGGATGTAGGCATAAGCTAGAATCTTGTCAAAGGCAAGGCCCCAACCATTAATTTTGTATTATGTAATTGATAGTACATATCAAGCAACTTAAGTTGATGTATTATGTTTAATTAAATTATGCATAAGTACATGCTAAATGTATATTTTTTTTTTCTAATTTGTTTTTGCTTTATGATACTTGTAGTTGTTTTTGCTTTAATACATGCTAAATATAGTTATGAGTTTCATATAGCCAAGAGAAACCATGAATCAGAATAGAAGAGCTTACCCTACCCATGAGTAAATATTTCACAGTAGTCTCATTAGACCGTACATCTTTCAAGTGCTCATGATGTCTCTTGAACTGTTGTTGCCCATTATCAATGTCATATACTCTTGGATTAGTATCCAAAACTTCTTATGATTAGTAGTTATTTTAGGCATAATATGCATACTTAGAGGGGCCATTTACCAAATGCTTACCCGGTAAGAGTTAACACGTTCACTTAACTTATCGGGTAAGATTTTAGTTCAGTAAAACAACATCATATGGAACATTTTTATCCGGTAAGCGCTTACCGGGTAAGACTCTCAGTCCTCGTTATCGCTCATACCAGGTAAGATTCTCAACCTTGTCATGTTTATTCAATAAGGTAAAATTATCCGATAAACACTTTCCAATTAAGTGTTTATTAGGCCCCTTAGTCCTCCTATGTGTGTTTGATTACATACTTTATGATCTTGCATGTTGATTTTATTTTTTTCTTCCTTTTGCCCCTCTACTTGATTTTTTTTTCTAACTGAAAGATCGAAAAGAATGAAGAATTTTTTTTGAATGGAAAATGATGCTTTTACCATTTAATGCTCTTAGGAGGCCATAGTGTTTGGAAATGTACACAATGTGCAAGGATTGTTGAGACTAATGGATTCACACACTTAAGGGGGGCGTTTGGTTTACAGAATGAAATTGGATGGAATTGGAATCCATCGAAGGAATATGACTTTGAAGGAATTGGAATGGAATTTGACCAAACGTTTGGTTAGTAGGAATTTAATTCCTTCACTTAAGTCAATGAATGATGAATTTCTTAAATTGTGGAATTCAATGGAATTGGAAGGATTTCATTGCTTTCATTCCGTGAACCAAACATGAGCTTGAAATTTGGTCAATGGAATTGGTCATTCCAATTCCTTCAAAGTCCTTCGAGTTCCATGGACCCAACAAAATATGAAACTAAAAACACTAGCCCTACTCAGTTCATAATGAGAAGATTTTCATCTTCTTTATAATTTTCTCATTATGCACATAAGGGAGGAGCCGTATTAGATGAATTTCTAAAAAAAAAATCCTAAAACATAGTAAGCCTAAATGGGAGAATTCTGTTTCTAGGACTGTTTTACCAATTCCGTTCCATTAAAAACAAAACAAAACAAAAACAAGACCCCCCTCCAAACATAGCTGCAAGATGCAGAACCAGGAGAGGAACACAAAAGGAAAGAACCAAAACACAAAAGCAATAGACAAAAGGCAACAAGCAACAAACCCAAAAGCATCTAATGATATTAAAAAAAAGCATTTAATGATAATAAAAAATTACATTCATATTAGAAGAAGAAAAATCATATAGATTATTATTGTAAAAACAGTTTTTGATTAAATATTCAAAATAGAACTTAGAAGGATAATTTTAAAACTTCGTTTTAATCGTAAGTCTATGACGTGTATGAATTCGTCAATTTGTGAGTGATGTGATTAGACAAATCTATAAAAATGTAAAATCTAAAGTTAAAAATGTAAAAAACACACAAAAGCTAAGTAACATAAAAAAACTAAAAAAATAATTTTTTAAAAAAAAAGTCACAAACGCACACCAAGACGCGCTATGGTGCGCCTCAAGGCGCCATGGCGTGAGCCACGACTTACAGAAACACTATAGGTCTTATCGTAAAGACGCATCTTACGCCGTATCACCATGGCCCGAGTGATTACTGCATGACATGATCAACATTAAACATTTAGATGAGGTAGATTTGTGATAAGAAAAGATGTGTTTATGGATATGTATGCTAAACACAGATTAAGCTCAATGATATCAAACATACATTTTTCCTAACCAAAACGACAATCAGCGGGTCATATATCTATGGCTTCAGGAACAAATTAAGTTGTCGAGTTGGAAACAATGCATGCCCAACAGTTTGTATCGACAAATGAAGCTTAGCTGGTCACCACATCTTCTTGCTCGTCGAGAGAATCCCCATAATATTTATGAGCTTCATGCCTAATACCTTCTGAAAGCCTGGTTTCTCCTTTTGATTCAAAATGACGGACTAATAATTTATACGTTGACCGATCAGGCTCACAACCAATCTCTTTCATCAACTCGAAGCAATTCATGGCATGTCCAGTCATGTTGTAACTACTCATCAAAATTTCCAACAACGCATTAAACCCCTCCGTCTTACCCTCTAATCTACCCTTTTCGCTTTCCAATTCAACAAAAATCATATCAACCTTATCATACAAGCTGTTCCTAGCCAAGACCAAGATTATTTCAGCATATAATGATACCTCCGGTTTATACCAATGTTCCTTTTGAATCTCTGCAAAAACCTACATTAATAATAGTGAATGTTAGATAGAAGAAATACCTACCTACCATGTAAAGGTATAATTAAATAGACTGACCATAAGGGCGAGAATGGAATGATCTTGGCGGAGGAGTTCACCAAGGATGGCCATCATATCAAACTTGAGTAATCTAGTAAACTTGGAATGGATGACCTCTTGTTGTTTGTCTGCAAATTTAGGTGCTCGTTTGAGTGCTTGAATCGTTTGGATGGCCTCGATGCTCAGATTTCGGCCTTTCTGCAAGGGCTTCCTGTTCTTGCCTCTGTCCCTCATTGTTATTCTCATCATCCCTCTGCCCTTCTTCCCAAATTCAAGTAATAATGGGCAAGATATTCTTGTTTGTATAATAGAAACACTACTGCTTGAGAATTCTATAGAATTCATACTCCTCATTGCCATGCCCATCTTCACTGAAATACATTTTCTTTTTATTTCAAAGAAAATAATGCTACTAACAGTTAAATCTGAAGAATCTTTATGGTAGAGATTTTTGGAGTTTTCATTTTACCATAAAATGAATCTTCAAGTGAATTGGGGTTTTAGAATGACAAAGGGATTTGGTGCATGATAATCTCTAAGATGCATAATGACAAACAGTTGGTGTGCTTCACATTAAAAACCCAATTCTTACTACTACTACTATAACAACAAAAGTAAACAAATTCAAAGAATAACAACAACCATCACCTAGAAAAACAAATACTATCAAGAACAAGAAATAGGAGGAAAGACTATAGTTATTATTGAATTAAATTGAATAGAAAATACGGTACCTGATTATTTTTCTTAAACCCCTCCTCCTCCTACTCTTTTATCGACCTGGAAGGTTCCTTGCAAACGCCTCAAATAATGGATAAAATTTCTCTTGTTTCTTAATTTATTTATTTCTCCCTCCCTATCTATGTAATATTAGGAGCTGTTTGGTTAGAAAGGAATTTGAATCGTCTCACCAAATTCCAAGCGTATGTTTGGTTCACAGAATGAAAACGATAGAATCCTTCCAATTCCATTGAATTCCACATCTTAAAAAATTCATCATTCATTGACTTAAGTGAAGGAATTGAATTCCTTACAAACAAATGAGTGATCAAATTCCATTCCAATTCTTTCAAAGTCAAATTCTTTCGATGGATTCTAATTTCATCAAATTCCATTCTGTGAACCGAACGCCCCCTTAATCTTTTCTTTTTCACATATTTTATAAATCTTTGACCGTCAATTATCGACCACAGACCGATCCATTCTTTATAGAAAAAAAATTATAATAATAAAAACTAGTGTTCGACCCGCACGATGCGCGGTAGTAGTATATTTTGAGTACTTGATCGAGTTAAAATAAACCTTAATTTCTCAGTAAACAATTAAAGAGATATAATTTAAAATAACGAATGAATTTTCTTAAGTGATTAATTTGTGCATATTATCAAAAATCACTCATGATCAACTAAAAACACAAAAATCAAAAGAAAAACATTTCAAGTTTTATCAAATAAAACAAACCAAAGATCATGATATGTCAAAAGAACAAACTACAATTATAATTCTACACGACCCTTTGTACACGATTTCTACGACCGTGTTCCCGCAAATGTTGTTCTTCAAGGTTGCTATCAACATCCTTCAATAGGAACGTTTGGAGTTATGTAGTTTTAATGTAAAACAAACCCAATATCATATATGTCAAAAAAACAAACAACAATTTATTTCATCAAATAAAATAAACCCAAGATCATGATATGTGAAAAGAACAAACTACAATTTATAATTCTACACGACCCTTTGTACACGATTTCCACGATTGTGTTCTCGCAAATGTTGTTCTTCAAGGTGGCTATCAACATCCTTAAATAGGATCATTTAGAGTTATGTAGCTTTAATGTAAAACAAACCCAAGATCGTGATATGTCAAAAGAACAAACAACAATTTACAATTCTACACGACCCTTCGTACACGATTTCCACAATCGTGTTCTCACAAATGTTGTTCTTCAAGGTTGCTATCCACATCCTTAAATAGGAACATTTATAGTTATGTAGCTTTAATGTATGATAGTAGTTGGAAGATGAATAGTTTGGAGTTATGTTGATTGAATTAATATAGAAATAGATGAATGGTTTGGAATTCAATGCATAAATTTAACTAAAAAAACATAAATTGACAAAAATGATAGTAGTGCATATTGTGAGAATTAAGGAGAAAATAGAAAAATGAAGTTCTAAGCTTTAGGAGAAGCTACCTCAAACACCCGTGGTTTCTTCTTTAATATATATATTGATTGATTATGAGTTTCGAACAAAGCAACCGTTAATTGAAACTAAAATTTGAGGTCATCATCACAGTAATGCATACAAATCACTTTCTTTATATTATATTATGGCTGAGCATTTCATGGACAAAGTTGAACAACATAATAAGACACAAAAGTAAAATTATCATGTTAACCTTTTAAATTGGTCACTTGAAAAGTGTCATATTTGTCTTCCATTTTAATAAAAATAAAATAACCATTGTTATAAAATAGTGATTATAGCTTTATAAATTTAGTGAATGTTTCATTTTATTATATAATAATAAAAGATAGATTCATGCATATAATTAGTTTTGAAATATAATGATTTTATGTATTCATTGTATTTTCATTTATATTGACTTTATATATTCAATATAATTTCATTTATATACTGGGTTTCTTAAATATTAATTATATTTCATTAATTGTTATGCAAATTAAAAAAGCAGAGTAATGTGAAATAAAAGAAAATAAATAAACTTGGATGTAACCGAAGAATATGAATAATCCAACTAACTAATTGTTTTGCTAATAATTACATCATTAAAAAAAATCAAGAATTGATAAAAAAATAAAAATTGGATTTAGATGTTTAGAAGATGTCACCTCATTGTTGGTGTTGAAAGTGAAGAAGACAAAAAGATGGTGAATAAGAGAGGAAACTTGAAAGGCTTAATGACAGATCAAAAGTTAGAAGTTAGATCCAAAACATGAATTGTTGTATGAAAATTACTAAAAAGTCTCACCAACATGAGACATGCATTCTTTTTACAGGGGAAGAAAAGTCTTTTAATGTATTAAACATTTTACAAAAAATCAAGAAATTGTGAAACTTTCTACCAAGAATCCTTGCTTATCAAGCTGCTACGTCAATGGATTGCAACAATAATAATAAAATTTGAGTTTTGAACAAAGCAACCGTCAATTGAAACTAAAATTTGAGGTCATCATCACAGTAATGCATACTGATCACTTTCTTTATATCATATTATGGTTGAGCATTCCATGGAACACCTACGAACAAAACAAATACATATTGAGGATATAAATTAAATACCTTGGATAACCAAATAATGAGTTCAAACCTAAAAGGAAAACAAATAGAGGAAGTAATGAGTTTAACATATTACAATCGAAGACAAAAATACGTGAAAACATTGAAAACCCTAATGTAATAGATTAACAAAAATCCCCACATGAGTAAACAAAATAACAATAAGGTAAACATTGAGAGATGAAGAGGAATAGAGGAAGTAGTACCGGAGATGAAGAAGCTATAAGTAAAAATACTTATATATATATATATAGGGGTAGGTTATTATGTAACCTTTTACATGGTGCAACCCATGCAATCCTTCTATCCACCACTCATTTTATTTTCACATTTTTTAATTAAAAAAGTAAAAATAAAATGAGTGGTGGATAGAGGGGTTGCACCATGTATAGGGGTTGCATTTGAACACCCCCCTCTCTCTCTCTCTATATATATATATAGGACGGTAATCAAATGAAAACCATAAAAATGTTGAGAACCGTAAGGACCGATCTAAGCCTTAATTTAGTTTTGATCCTATGGTTTTAATTGAAAATTGTTTTTAAATAAAAAAGGGCATAATCGTCATTTTGATAAAAAGATTCACCAAATGAAACATATAGATTCATTCATCAGATAAAAGACACATATTCACCATACGAAACACATACTAACCTTGTTTCACCAGATGAAAGAAATCAGGATTTTCATAAATATACTATTTCACCTAATGAAATCCAAACATAATATTAATTTATATCTTAATTCACCATATGAAATCAACACAAAAATTCATCTATAATGTATTTCACCTAATGAAACCTAACACAAAATTCATCTATTATTTATTCACCTCATGAAACCTAACACAATTCATCACATGAAATCAAACACAAATTTCTTCCGATCCATCTTAACAATTGATCTGGAGCCGGAAACCCAGATAACTACAACGAATCATCCGATACGAAGGGTTAATTGAATAATCCCCAAAACATCAAGAAACTAGAAGGAGATGAAGACGATGATTCCAATTTGAATATCAGTTTGTCGAAAGACAACGGCGACTTCGTTATCGACGGTGGTTTGCGGAGCTTCGGATATCTGGTTTTTCTTAATGGAGGCTTCTGGAAATTATGATGATTTTTATGAGTAAAACCTTCTTTTGAGGACGATGGTCTCTTTGTGCTTGTGGATCATCCAGCGGAAATTGCTTCGAGATAACAGAGGAATCAGGCATAAACTTCAGGCGTATCCATTATCACAACTGCTACTTCTCTTAAATCCCCAAAAGGATTTTGCCGAGTTCTTTGTTCCTCCTCCATCGATAGTAGATGATTTTGGTTTAGCGATGGTGATTGTGGTGGTGGTGGTGGTGGATGTTGTTTGATCAGAGTGTCTGGATGATTTTTCCGTTGGAGAAAAAGCTCGTCGGCCATGGAAGCATGATTGTGGTAGGGTTTTTGTTGAATAAAGAAAACATCTATCAGATACGTTTGAAAAAGATTGAAGATGCAAAAAAAATTAAATGATTTGAAATGTTATTTGACATCCACACTTTACTTTTAATATAAAATATCCATAATACCCTTTATATGCCTTGCACATTGACAAATCTACCTTTTTATTTATTTATTTATTACTAATATGTTTTTCTTATAATAACCCTTGATCTATTCTAATCAATGGATTAGATTAGTCCTCAAGTCCTTAACTTTTTTTTGGTCCTCGCTAGATTTAACCCCTATATATATATATATGGATGGTTTAAGAGATGGGGAGAGTAAAAGGTTTGTAGGAATATAGATGGTTGGGATATTAAATGTTAATTAAATTGATGGCAAAATTACGAAAGTAGTCGGGTTGCTATGAAAAACTATAAATTTCATTGAGGGGCACATAGGTCTTTAACTTAATTAACATTATAAAAAATTGATAAAAATGAGAAAAAAGATAAAGGAAATCCTAACCTCTAGAAGATGCCACCTCATAAACATAGTTTTACTTTAATATATATATATACTAGTATGTCACCCGCGCGTTGCGCGGTAGCGAAAAAATATTTAAAAAAAATACTTGTCCGAGTTAAGATAAAATGTAATTAATTTTTCAGTTAATAATTTATAAGATCCAAATTAAAATGAAGAATGTATTTTCATAAGTGGTACATTTTAATATATTGATAATCGTTTGTTGTTATGAAAAAGTTTAAGATGTATCGGTTATAAGATTTTATGTTATGCTTTTTAGAACTCAAACCACATGTCAAACAACCATATCAATTTTGTTGTTACATAAGGTTCGACTAAAATTAGCTAACATTATGAGTTGCAACAATTTGACATGCTCTCCTCTTGTCAATATAAAATCACACGTTTCATAAAAAAATTAATCTTCTTATCTATATAGGATTACAAACTTCACCAAGTTTCATATTTATATAAAACATTCATTCCTCATTTATTATAGTCACCTAAAAATCTCCATTCTAACGTTTTCTCATCCATGTGGGATGACTAAAACAACATCAAAATGCAAGATTTGGGAATACACAAATATTACAATACTAACTCAAATATCCTTGGTTATTTCTTTTGTACATATAAAAAAGAAAGATAAAGATATAACAAAGATTTATGTAAAGTTTTGTAAAAAATTTCTATTGAGGGGTTAGTTAAAAGATATTTTTAGCCAAGTAAACATTTTAATCATCAAAGTTATCCCTGCTCCTTTTCTTATAACCAACTTAATTCTCAAATATAATATTTCTTAATCAATGTGGGATAACTAAAGCAATACCACAATGCAATATTTGGGAATATTAAATTCTCACAATGTCACCTCAAATACCCTTGGTTGTTCCTTTTATATGTATAAAGATAAAGATTGAGAGATTTTGATATAATTAATTGTTTTATCATGTATTTTAAATAATATAGCAATGCAATTTTCAAAAAAATGTTCTATACTTTTATACTTGTTCATTCTTATACTATACCAACCTCCTTTCAAAGATATTTTATCCTCATTTATTATACACCCTTATTTATTCCAATATTTTAACTTTTATCAATGCGGGACAACTTAAACTCAACCACAATCCATCATTTGAGAACACTCAATTCTCACAATACCATCTCAAATACCCTTGGTTGTTCCTTTTGTATATGTACATATAAAAATATAAAATTGTTCATTCTGATATCCACCTCATTCCATTTTATCCTCTTCTAAAATATCACCCTACACTTATGGTTGTTCCTTTAATATATATTGAGAGATTTTGATATAAATTAATCATTGACTTTTTATGATCGATTTTTCCTGTTGAATTTTATAAAATAAGACCCTTTTAGATATATATATATATATATATATATATATATATATATATATATATATATATATATATATATTTTAAACTTTTGGGTTGGCCAAAATGAGTCAACCTATTAGCTTCGAGGGTCGGCCAAAATAAGCCAACAACGTAAGCTTAAAGGATCGGCTAGAATGAGCCAACCCCATAAGTTGCCACAAAGGCATCTCAACCTCCATGTATATATCCACAATTCATTGTCAATCTTTTGTTTCTCCACCAATGTGGGATACTAAAAACTCAAAAACAATTACTGAAATGGGGAAAACTTCATCATTTCAAAAAAAAATTGTCGGTTTTCCTTTTAGATATATGTAGATATAAATTTTAAACTTTTGGGTTGGCAAAAATGAGACAACCTATTAGCTTAAAGAGTCAACCAAAATTAGCTAAGAACATGAGTTTAAATGATCAACTAAGATGAGTTAACCTCATGAGTTGCCACAAAGGCATCTCAACCTCCATTTATATATCCATAATTCATTTTCAATCTTTTGTCTTTCCATCAATGTGGGATACATAAGAATCAACCACAATTCAAGAAATGGTGAATTCTCAATTCTTAGGATGCCACCTCATATTTTGTGGGTTTTCCTTTTAGATATATATAGATTCAAACTTTTGGGTTGGCCAAAATGAGCCAACCTATTAGCTTAAAGAGTCAACCAAAGTTAGCTAAGGACATGAGTTTAAATGATCAACCAAGATGAGTTAACCTCATGAGTTGCCACAAAGGCATCTCAACCTTCATTTATATATCCATAATTCATTTTCAATCTTTTGTCTTTCCATCAATATGGGATACATAAGAATCAACCACAATTCAAGAAATGGTGAATTCTCAATTCTTAGGATGCCACCTCATATTTTGTGGATTTTCCTTTTAGATATATATAGATATAGATTTAGATAAATAGAAATGAAGACCTTTCATGGTGCCACCTCATCACTCTTAGGTTTTTCTTTTATATATATATAAAGATTTGTAACCTTACTAATATATATATATATATATATATATACTCATTTAACAAAACTTTTGATATGTAAAATCGTTAAACTTTGTCAAAATCATTTTAAAATAAATGAAAATGATTAATATGAACTTAACTCAACCATTAAACTTGGGTTTAGCTATATTTAGCTAAACACCATTTAACATTATTTCAACATTAATCTATCTCTTATATACACATCTTCATCTTTCAATTTTCTATCTTTCAATTAATGTGTGACAACCTTAACAACATAATGTTTCATCTATTCACCAAGGCCAACCTTTTTAAGTAAAAAAAATTCAAAATTATGAGAATTTAAGTGTAGGGTAATATTTTAGAAGAGGATAAAATGGAATGAGGTGGATATCAGAATGAACAATTTTATATTTTTATATGTACATATACAAAAGGAACAACCAAGGGTATTTGAGATGGTATTGTGAGAATTGAGTGTTCTCAAATGATGGATTATGGTTGAGTTTAAGTTGTTCCACATTGATAAAAGTTAAAAGATTGAAATAAATAAGGGTGTATAATAAATGAGGATAAAATATCTTTGAAAGGAGGTGGATATAGTATAAGAATGAACAAGTATAAAAGTATAGAACATTTTTTTGAAAATTGCATTGCTTAAAATACATGATAAAACAATTCATTATATGAGAATTTAGATAAATAGAAATGAAGACCTCTCATGGTGCCACCTCATCACTCTTAGGTTTTTCTTTTATATATATAAAGATAAAGATATATAGATAGATTGTAACAATTAAAAATTACTTATTATGAAAATAAAAATTGTTCCTTAGAAAAAATTAAAATAAAAATTAAAAAGTATAATAAATAAATTAATAATAATAAATATAAAATAAAATAAAACTATTTATTGATACTATTTTTTTCCGAATGATTTATAAATATAAATTGATTTATTTTGTAGTTAATATATATTAAAAACAATTTAATTTAATTTAATTTTTATCATTTATTTTATTATTATAATGCAAAAAAAAAGAGAAGTAGAAAAAACTTACACCTTCATGCGGAAATAACTTTTTTGGCTTTTTCCTTGATGTCTCTAAATTTTACCTAAACCATGCTCTTAGCAATTCATTCTATTTTTGATAATTTTAAATATATATATATTTTTTGAAGAGGATAATTTTAAATATAGAGTAAACTACGGTTTTCGTCCCTCTGGTTTGATATTTATAACGATTTTCGTCCCAGGTCTTTAAAAACTGCTTTTTTAGTCTCTGTAGTTTCTATTTGCTTCCATTTTCATCTCTCTACCTAATTTTTTTAAAATTGAATGTTAATTCATTTAAAACTTGAATAAGAAAATTACATATTTGGTCCTGGTGGTATATAAATTTTTACATTTTTATCCTAGTTTACATTTTTTTTACTTTTTTTATATTTATTGTATTTCATCAATACATTTATTTTTCTAATAATTATATTGTATATTTTCATAATTATTATAACTTTAATTATAAAAATAATCAAATAATTTAATTAAAAATACTGATAAATACATGATATTTTTTTTCAAAACTTTAGCTTTAAATCTCCTAAACTTAATATTTTTTATCTATTAATTTATTACAAAAATTTATTTATTTTAAACTACCATTGGAAAAAGTTTAATAAAATTCGAGAAAAAAATAATATTATTTTATAACAACCGTTTTTTTTTGTTAAATGCACTTTACTCCCACTATTCTAAATATTCATTTAATCTTTATTTTTTATTAATTAATCAAAATTTTTTAATATTTAAATAAAACATACACACACATATACACCATTTTAAATTAAGTTATGTAACAACCGGGTTAAAAGTAGAAATCTTAAAGTTTTGAGGTGAGAATTTAAAAAAGGGATTTTGGGGGATCAATAATGGAATTTTGAGGATTTAGGGATAAAACCCTAGAGAATTGGGCTTGGAGGCGGCTGATAAGAATTATCATAGGGAGAGAGAGAGAGCTCTTGCAAGAAACCGATCGATAGAGAGAGCAAGGGAGTCGAGGCCGGATTTCTTCAAGTTTTGTAAGGTAAAATTTTAATCTTCATCTCTTTAATAGTAAGGGTTTAATGTGTAATGACCGGGTTAAAAGTTTAAATATTAAAGTTTGGGGTGAGTTAATTGAAAGAACCTTTTAGAGGGGTCAAGTATGTAAATTGGGGAAAACAAGGGAATAAACCCTAGGGAATTGGGTTTATTGAAGCGGCTGAAAGATTTTGGCATAGGGAGAAAGGGTTATTGAAGGTGATCGGTTGTGGGAGAAAGAGAGCGAGCAAAGGAACCGAAGTTGGTGTTCTTCATTTCTTCAAGGTAAAAACTCTAATCTCAGTCTCCTTAGTAGTCAGAGTTAGTATTTATTTCTAAAACCATTAATGGAGCTTGTTTTGAGAATGTTTTTGGAATTGGAAATCCCTAGATTGAGTTTTATTTTGGAATGATTAGAAATGGGTAGAAATTGTTTTGGTTACTGGTTGATTAAACTGCTGTGGGATTTTGGGAGTCTAATCTTTGATCTGTGTACAAAAGTCGGAACCCCTAGAGTTTTGTTCGACAGTCCGGTCGTATTGGACTTCGGTTGACACCCATGAATACCGGTCGATTAGGAATGAAGACCCTGGTCTCTGGTTTTAGTATCGGTCGACCGGTGGAATTATCCCGGTCGGTGATGAAGTATATCGGTCGATACTTAGAAGGGGGGACCCCGGTCGCAAGACCTTTGGGAGGATACCGGTCTCTTGTGTGAAAGCCCGGTCGTGTTTAGGTACCGATAGTGGTACCGGTCGAGGTCCAGTCTTACCGGTCGATCAAACCTTACTGGTCGGCAGGTTATACCAGTCGTTGGTAGCAGCATGTATCGGTCGATGGTATTTGCTTCTACCGGTTGATGGTTTTTCCTTCTCGGTCGCCATTTTGAGAGAGATAGGCCGAAGCCCACGTGCAGAGTTTGAGTTATGGGGCCCAGTTAGTTAATTGTTGTGGTGTCGGGCTTTGTTTAGGTAGCCGGCCCACACCCTACTTAATTATTTAAGTTGGTTAATTATTTAATGTTTGAGCATTCCGTCCTAAATTAGATTTATCGGGTTTGTCCGATCTAGGATAGATGAAGTTGGGGATGAAGGTATTAAGGTTGAGTTTGTTTAATTAGAAAGTACTGTAAATTCACCGAGCGATGCCTTGTTTTATAGGTTTGAATCGGATTGCGCAACTAGACGAAAAGCTTTGAGTTAAGGAACGCCAGGTGAGTTTTTCTAAACTAAACCTTTTGATGATGAAAGCATGTGAAGCTTATTTTAAACGTTGATTTATTTATGATGGCATGATTTTATTTAAATTGTTCCAATGTGTTATAAATTGTTGTTGCTTAAATGTATGCATACATTATACGTGGGTTACGTGAACTAAGTCGAGGAGTGTGGCCCGCCTACTCGTGCCGGGGAGTGTGGCCCGTTCATGTCGTTGGGGGGGGGTGTCCCAACATTAAGGCAGCGCGAGTTAGACACATCGTCTTTGACGATCGTGTGGTCCGTAACGTGTTTTTATTTATGTGCCATTATTAAATGTTGTTTAAAATTCTGGAAAGTATTTTGTTGCTTATCTGTTTAGAGGGATTTCACTAGACCTATGGTCTAACCCTCGCTCTTTCAAAACTAAAAATCTTTTCAGGCCGTCGTGAGTTAGACAGGGCAGCTAAGGGCAAGGAGAAGGCTTAGCGGGGCGGATAGAAGACCAATACTTAGTTTATTCTTTTAAATCTCAGTTGTGTATAGGTTGTTTATTGCAAACCTTGATTTAACTATTGTAAGTCTGGGACCGTTATGGCATGGATTATTTTTGATCATTGAGATTTTTTTTAAGAGTTAAAATGCTTGCTTATTTTCGGTTGGGATGTTACATAATGTTTATTTCTAAAGCTATTAATGGAGATCGAATTGAAAGTTGTTCTGAAGTTGGAAATCCCTGGGTTGAGTGTTGAAATTGAAATAATTAGAACTGGGTAGAAATTGATTAGTGTATGGATTGAATCTGTTGTGTGGGATTTTGGGGTTTTTCATCTTCGATCTGTGTAGGCGAATCAGAGCCCTGGGGTTGTTCGTTCGATAGTCCGGTCGCAGAGACCTGGGTCGAGTAGACCTCGGTCGATAACGGGGACCCCGGTCGGAATCAATACCGGTCAGGGGGGGGGGGGAAACCCGGTCGGAATCAATACTGGTCAAGGGGGAAGACCCCGGTCGGAATCAATACCGGTCAAGGGGGGAGACCCCGGTCACGGTTCTGTCACCGGGCAGCCATAGGGCCCGGGCCCGGGTTTGGTTTTGGGCCGAAGCCCATGTCATTTAATGGGGTTGTAGTGTGGAATTTCATTTTATTATATGTATCGGCCCATTTTCGGTAATGTAGGATATTTTGGTTTTGAGTCGTTAGGTGTGCGAGCCGATGATGTTTTTATTTTGGTGACGATAGGGTCGAATCTGCTAAAATAGAAAGAATGAGAGGTTTACCGATCGATGTTTCCTTTATAGGTATCGAACCAAATTGTAAGAATAGACGCGAGTCTCGAGCTAAGGACATCAGGTGAGTTTTCTGAACTAAATCCTTTTTGAATGAAAGCATGCGATGATTAATTTTCAAATATTGATTTATTCATGATGTTAAGTTTATGATGAAATGTTTTAAGGGTGTTATATGTTTTGTCGATGTTTAAATGTATGCATGCATCATTTGTGGGTTACGTGACCTAAGTCGGGGAGTGTGGCCCGCCTACTCGTGCCGGGGAGTGTGGCCCGTTTATGTCGTTGGGGGCATGTCCCAACATTAAGGCAGCGCGAGTTAGACACATCGTCTTTGACGGTCGTGTGGTCTGTAGCGTGTTTTACCTATGTGAAATTATTAAATGTGGTTTTAAATTCTGGAAAGTATATTGTTGCTTATCTGTTAGAGGGATCTCACTAGACCTATGGTCTAACCCTCGCTCTTTCAAAACTAAAAATCTTTTCAGGTTGTTGTGAGGTAGTCAGAGCAGCTAAAGGCAAGGAGAAAGTCTAGCAGGGCGGATAGAAGACCGTCATTTAGTTATTATTATTTATCTCAGTTGTGTATAGGTTGTCTTTAACAAACCTTGATGTATACATTGTATGTTTGGGACCGTTTGGCTTGGATTATTATTAATCGTTGAGTTTTTATTTTAAGAGTTGATCCGCTTGTTTATCTTTTGGTTGGGTTGTTATAATTGGTATCAGAACCATAGTTTAAGGGATTTAGGTGACCGAATGGGCCTAAACTTAAACTGTGGAGTAGATGGGCACAACTGAGATTTAGGAAACCTTTAAGAAAGACCTTGATCATCGTGAGATGTGATATCAATAGTGAGTACTCTCATGTAAGGTAAATTCAGAATCGCATCTGGCCAATGCCATTATGAATTTACAGGTACATGGGCATACTCAATTTCTATTGTTGAATGTGGTTCAGAGTAGAGAGTTCTATCCATAGATTGATAGTGTTAGCCTAGCGTGTGGTGGAAATTCGTTTCTAGTAGTAAGGTTAATACCGTTTAGGATGATTATCGGGCGGGATGTAGATATTTCTTTGAGTAAGGACCTCTTGAGTCCATAAGAAAAAAATTGATGGTAGGAGGTGAGCTTTTCGCTTCAAGGGAGTCTTCGATTCGGTAGAGTGGGGTATCGATTAGTGAGAAGCAGGAGAGTGTTAATCCAAGAATCGAAGGATAAATATGAGACTTCTAAAGCTGTAGTGAATCGAAGGGTGGTTGAGAGACGATATCAGTGTTGACTGATAATATGTAGTGATGATCAGATGGGAATGAGTTACCACTTGATTTGTGAGTCAATAATCACGGTGGTGACTAGTTGCTAAACTTCCAAGGTTGTTAGAAGTCGATGGTGCCGGAGGTTGTGGCACAGTAGAAGACTCCGACTGGTTGGGGTCGGAAGCAAGGAGTCTGGGATAAGTTATAGTGAATGTAAGCAGTTGGCCTTGTTAGAGTGAATAGCCTTCAATGTCATCGAGTCACATGCATTGAGTGTCAAACAAATTGTTGGAGTTTTCATATCATTCATATCCGACATTTTGGCAAGTGTGTGTCTTACGAAGTAGTTGCTTTGAAAATGTGTCGACGCATGCGAATATGTGTTTGAATTGAAAATACAAGTTTTTGACTTTGGGTGATAAATGTCGATTTTTGGTATGGGGGAAATATTATATATCTCTTTTTAAATGAATTGACTTTTGGTTATGAAAATCAAAACAACATTTGATCGCATAAATTATTGAGTGAGTTTGGTACAAAGATGTGTTGTCGTATCAACAAGGGTGAGAGCTGTTGGCACGCTCAGTGTAAGCAATTTTGTAGTATTTCATAAATTGTGTGAGTAGAGTTCATCGGAAATATTGTCAAATGTGCCAACCCCTATAATGGGGTGTGGTGAAGAGAAATTGTTGTGGAGTTGAGGTAAAACGATTCTTGAAACCGTGGTGCATGGCTAAGTCAGTGTTGTGTTGTGTACACGTAAGTTTGTTTTCTGATGTAGGTATCTTCAAAAATTTTCAAACGTACCGAGGGTATAAATATTTGTGTGTCATGCATGAAGGCTATGAACTCTTTAGGTCATGGGAAAGGTTGCAATTAAGAATGATGAAAGTTTTTGAGATTGGAAGTGTGTCTCTTGATCAGAGGGTAGTAAATACTTGATATTGGTATTTTTTCTAAGTAAGGGTGGTGAATAGCGGAGGTGGTTAATGGAGGCATTAATATATGCCGTTAAGGATGATGGTACTATAGTGGCTTACCGTTTGTTCCAAGATTGGAGATGTGAATGTCAGCGAATGTTTGTGTCGGGGGTGGAATTTGTTGTCGTAAAGATATATATATATATATATATTTTTTTTAGCAGTTAACGGTTGCAGTTAAAGAAGTAGACTTCAGTGGGGATACTTGTTGGTTGGAGACATAGTGGAAGTATATCAACGTCGGTTGTTGCCGTGGAAGTCTGAAATCATTTCCGTGGTGAATGGCAGAATGCTGGAAATAAAGAAATAGTTATGGTTAGTGTTGAGGAGTTTCATGAGTAAGCGAAAAGTTATTCAGAAAAGGTGTGTACCTAATATGATGTTGGGTCACATCGAGTGGATCTTGCAAAATGGAAGGTCTTTAGTTCGGTCAGGTGGTTCTTTGCCGACGAGGTTTTGATGGTTATGTGGGAGTGAAGTTTATAGGTAGCTCAATTGGAAGGGTTGCACTTCGTGCATTCAAATCTTCGAGGTAATATGCTTAATCTTCTAGACCACTGGAGTTTAATTCCAGCAGGTTGCGGTGAGCTGTCAAGGAGTATTATCTTGTTGGTTGGTTTGAAGATCATAGATTTGCGATATTTTTTTTAGGTTCGAGAAAGGTAAATTGTGAAATGCCGTGAAGACCGATTTTAGTATTGCTACTAGTGTGAGTAGGACGGGGAATGTATGTGTGTCAAGTGTCTTGGAAATTCGCAGTGTTCTGGGTTGAGATAGTAGAATGATGGCTATAACCATGAGTTGGTGGCGACTTTAAGACACGCCTGGGCATGCAAATCATTAAAGTGGTAAGGAGTTCCCTTAAGGATTTGTAAGTGGTAAGTTCGTGGTTGGGATGTGTGAATGTTGGTTTGTCTCGGGGTATTGCTAAGTTGAGATTAATCTTCTAAGGAGGGTTGGTGGAAATCTAAGTGAGTAACCGTGTGTGCTGGTATCGACAAGTTTTGGGCAGGATTATCTTATATCCCTATAATGATTGTGAAGGGTGTCGAACTGTTTATTTTAGGGGTTTGTGTAGTAGATAGGAAACCCGTCGGCATATCGAAGTATTATTTATGGTGAGAGGGTTCAAGCAGATTGGGTAATCTTGATTGGAGAGCGAGAATTGTGCGGCGTTGCTGAGTAGTGGGTATCTCCTTGGAAGAGTTGGATTAATTGTCTCGCGTAAGATTTGTGGAAAGTCGGTTGATCAAGCAACATTATGTAAATGGTTTTTGACATTTGGGAATCATCGAGGAATGGAGTAAACAAAATCGTACAGCGGGACAAAAGTTTACACCATTAACAGTGAGTCGGCCGTTAGAAGTGGGTTTGAAGCCTTCAAGAAGGTAGGTGGAGATGGTGGAAAGTAGTGCACGGAGCGAAGGACTATAGCGTCAGTCTTGGCATTTTGTAACTTATTTGATTTCAAGTGAGTCCGTTGTCCCGTGTTAACTTATTTGAAAAGTTTGTATGAGCTTGGTCACTCCGTTTCGAGCAGGTGAAGCTGGATTTATTGTGTTTTTGGTCGGGTGTTTGGGGATGCAATGGGCAATGGAAGTATGCGTCGTATTATTTGACCAGTTGGAACTAGTGGTTTGCGAGGGTTTTGGAATTGTGGAAGTTTCTACCAATATGTGAGAAGTTGATGTGGTGACATCAGAGAAAGGTATATTAGCGTGTGATAATTGAATAAGACCGTGGAGTTGAGATCATGTGAGTCAAAAAGGAAAGTGCTTATGCGTCTGGCATATGCCGTTCCAAGAGGGGATTGCTTGCAATGGCCAATTTGCATGATGAAGAACTTGTGACTATGAGTTGTTGGTAATGTCTGCAGTCAGCAATGTGTTATTTAGCCTGTGAGGCCAGTAGTAGTGGTTTTGACTCTATAAATTTTTTGCTGCGAGTTAAGGAAGTTGTTGTATTCGAGGAGTATCTGACGGTTGCGTACGTCTATGATGTGATCTGAAGGTCTTGGAGTATCGAATGGTGTTAATTTGGTAGATTGAGAATTTTGCGTCGTTAGTCTCTGATGGGGACAAAGGTAAAGTTACCAGTCTCGCAGTGGAAGGGTATGACCCGAATCAGAAGGAAATGGAAGATAAGACCAAGACTTGTTGGGACGCTGCTATTGTGAAGTGAATTGGGGAAGTAGTTTACAAACTGGAGTTACCCGTGGATCTGCATGGAGTGCACCCAGTTTTTCACGTATCTAATCTGAAGAAATGTTTAGCAGAAAGTGATGTTAGTATACCTTTGGAGGATGTCCAGTTAGATGAGAAGATAAGTTATGTAGAGGAACCAGTAGAGATTCTAGATTGTAAAGTGAAGAAGTTAAGGAACAAGGGAATTCCTTTGGTAAAAGTTCAGTGGCAATTCCACGAGGGGCAAGAAGCGACTTGGGAGTTAGAATCAGTTATGAGGAGTCAGTATCCCAGTTTATTCGACGAAGGAATTTCGGGGATGGAATTATATTGAGGGGGGGATATTGTAACAACCGGGTTAAAAGTAGAAATCTTAAAGATTTGGGGTGAGAATTTTAAAAAGGGATTTTGGGGGATCAATAATGGAATTTTGAGGATTTAGGGATAAAACCCTAGAGTATTGGGCTTGGAGGCGGCTGATAAGAATTATCATAGGGAGAGAGAGAGCTCTTGCAAGAAACCGATCGATAGAGAGAGCAAGGGAGTCGAGGCCGGATTTCTTCAAGTTCTGTAAGGTAAAATTTTAATCCTCATCTCTTTAATAGTAAGGGTTTAATGTTTATTTCTAAAGCTATTAATGGAGATCGAATTGAAAGTTGTTCTGAAGTTGGAAATACCTGGGTTGAGTGTTGAAATTGAAATAATTAGAACTGGGTAGAAATTGATTAGTGTATGGATTGAATCTGTTGTGTGGGATTTTGGGGTTTTTCATCTTTGATCTGTGTAGGCGAATCAGAGCCCTGGGGTTGTTCGTTCGATAGTTCGGTCGTAGAGACTTGGGTCGAGTAAACCTCGGTCGATGACCGGGACCCCGGTCGGAATCAATACCGGTCAAGGGGGGGGAGACCCCGGTCGGAATCAATACCGGTCAAGGGGGGAGACCCCGGTCACGGTTCTCTCACCGGGCAGCCATAGGGCCCGGGCCCGGGTTTGGTTTTGGGCCGAAGCCCATGTCATTTAATGGGGTTGTAGTGTGGAATTTCATTTTATTATATGTATCGGCCCATTTTCGGTAATGTAGGATATTTTGGTTTCGAGTCGTTAGGTGTGCGAGCCGATGATGTTTTTATTTTGGTGACGATAGGGTCGAATCTGCTAAAATAGAAAGAATGAGAGGTTTACCGATCGATGTTTCCTTTATAGGTATCGAACCAAATTGTAAGAATAGACGCGAGTCTCGAGCTAAGGACATCAGGTGAGTTTTCTGAACTAAATCCTTTTTGAATGAAAACATGCGATGATTAATTTTCAAATGTTGATTTATTCATGATGTTAAGTTTATGATGAAATGTTTTAAGGGTGTTATATGTTTTGTCGATGTTTAAATGTATGCATGCATCATTTGTGGGTTACGTGACCTAAATCGGGGAGTGTGGCCCGCCTACTCGTGCCGGGGAGTGTGGCCCGTTTATGTCGTTGGGGGCGTATCCCAACATTAAGGCAGTGCGAGTTAGACACATCGTCTTTGACGGTCGTGTGGTCCGTAGCGTGTTTTACCTATGTGAAATTATTAAATGTGGTTTTAAATTCTGGAAAGTATATTGTTGCTTATCTGTTAGAGGGATCTCACTAGACCTATGGTCTAACCCTCGCTCTTTCAAAACTAAAAAACTTTTCAGGTCGTTGTGAGGTAGTCAGTGCAGCTAAAGGCAAGGAGAAAGTCTAGCGGGGCGGATAGAAGACCGTCATTTAGTTATTATTATTTATCTCAGTTGTGTATAGGTTGTCTTTAACAAACCTTGATGTATACATTGTATGTTTGGGACCGTTTGGCTTGGATTATTATTAATCGTTGAGTTTTTATTTTAAGAGTTGATCCGCTTGTTTATCTTTTGGTTAGGTTGTTATAAGTTATATATTAAAAACAAAAAATAAGACAATAAAAGGATAAGAAGATTTCAATATGATGTTACAAAAATCATGCAATGGGCCATGACGTGCCACAGTGTTATTGTATAATTGTATCCAAGATTTAAAGTAGAAAAGTCAATATATGTAAAGTCAAATAAAGTCTTGTCTTGTATAAGTCAACTATGTGTCATGAGTGTTTGTAATAGTTGTAATAGGTATATGAGTGTTTAGTATCATGAGAGATCGTGTGGTTCATGTAATTGTAACTCATATGGTTTAAGTGAGATATACGACTTTGTCATTTTCTCTCTCTACTCTCTCTGTAGATCTTGAACACAATTGTCACATTTGATTGATCTTGATTGGAATTGCTTGAATTGGGATCTTACACATAGAATTAACGTGACGTCAAACACAAGCCTTAAATCACATGTTAATTATAATCTTGATATATATATATATATATACATGTGTGTATGTGTTTATTTTAAATATTAAACAAATTTAATTAATTAATAAAAATAAAGTTTAAATGAAAATATGAAATGGTGGGAGTAAAGTGAATTTAACAATAAACAACCGGTTGTTACAAAATAATACTATTTTTTTCTCCAATTTTATTAAACTTTTTTCAATGGTAATTTAAAATAAATATTTTTTTTTAATAAATCAACAGATAAAAAATATGAGAGCGTGTTTGGTTCAATTAAAGGAATGAAAATGAATATAACACAGAATGGGAATGAATATCTTCATTACATTCCATTGTATTGATTTACATTCCTTTACATTGTTGATGTTTGATATGGAAAAAAAACATGGTGGTGTTAAAGGGCTCTTTTCTTCCCTTTACTCTTGTGACCATTTACTTCGGTGACCAGAAAAAAGACCCAATATGAAACAAGGAAAAAATAAAGGAAATGAGTGAAACAAATCGAATCAACATAGAAAAAATCAAACCAATATGAAACAAGGAAAAAAAAAACAATCAACAGAAAACAAAAGAAGAAATAAAATCCAACAAAAAAAAATCGAGGTTTCTGATGAAGAAAAAAACGAGCTAATCAAACATAAACAATCGAACAACATATCAAAATGAAGAACTAAATCTATCAAACTGTCTCTTTCTTGATTAAACCAAATCTATCAAACCCCCAGTCGAATTTTGCAGAAAAGGAGATGTTGTCTTTGTCGGCGAGTTCTATAGAACACCTATAATGAATATCATTCCCATTCCTTGTCTTCTAATACCCCCAACCAAACGCCCCCTTAATTTTAAAAGATTTAAACCTAAAGTTTTGAAAAAAAAATATAATGTATTTATTAGTATTTTTAATGAAATTATTTGATTATTTTTATAATTAAAGTTATAATAATATACAATATAATTAATAGAAAAATAAAAGTCTTGATGAAATACAATAAATAAAGAAAAATAAAAAAATGTAAATTAGGATAAAAATGTAAAAAATTTATATACCACAAGGACCAAATATGTAATTTGCTAATTCATTTTTTAAATGAATTAACACTTAATTTTAATAAAATTTGATGGAGGGACAAAAATGGAAGCAAATAGAAAATATAGAGACTAAAAAAGCAGTTTTGAAAGATTAGGGACGAAAATCGTTATAAACATCATACCCCAAGGACTAAAATCGTAGTTTACTCTTAAATATATTATCCTCCTTTTTATGACACTAAAATATTGATGGATTCTATTACTATTCTTTCAAAACGAATATTACAATATTCGATTGTTATCAAACTTTTTAATCTATGTTTTTTTTTTCAAACATTGCATTATTACAAGCTAAAATAGAGTAATCTTCTATATATCTATATAAAGGAGAATCATGGAGTGGTGAGGTGGTATTTTCTAGAGATGACAATTCATCTTTCTTTTTTTTTTTTTTTTTTTTTTTTTACAATTTTTGTAGTTTATGTAATTTTAAATATGTTTAATTAGTCTCATAATGTAATTCATTTATTAAGGTCATTATTTAAAACATAAATGTTTCAAACTTTTTATTTTACCCTTTAAACCTTTTATTTTTTATCTTTCAAATTATCAAATCCATGTTACAATTGAAATTGTAGATTACTTATTTTTTTTTTTTGTTGAGTTTGTTTATGATCATATTCATATCTATTTGATCCATTCAACTATATCTATATATATAAGACTACTTAATTTTTTTTGGTTGAGTTTGTTTATGATCATGTGCATATCTATTTGATCTATCCAACTATATATATATATATATATATATATATATATATATATATATATATATATATATATATATATATATATATATATATATAAAAGTAAAACCAAGAAGTAGTGATGTGACATTCTCTTAGAGTAGGATTCTTAGCTAGAAATTTTGTGTTTTTTTTTTATTTTTTTAAATGTTAAATATATTAAAGATTTTAATGCCCCTTTATGAAAATGTATTTTTTTTATTGCAAGGAGGCTACTTTGATAATTTTGGCACACCTTTAATTAACTTTCAATACCTAAACCATCCATCTTTCTATAACTTAAACATTTTACTTTAAATACACATATTTATATATAAAAGAATAAACCATAAAGAGAATTAATTATTTGTTTTATTACAATTTATGTTAATTAATCATTTATTTCCATTGTTTATGTTATTAACCATTCATTTCCCTTCATTTATTTTAATTAATCATCATTTTCCCTCATTTAAGCACAAATGTTTTTTTTTGTTGTTGAATATGTTGTTGAGTTTTTTCACTTCTTTGTCATACAACAACCTACTTCTCATTCTTTCCTTCTAATATATTTTCTCTCACTAAAAGATTGATCTAAGGTATGAACTTTTGTTTATAGTCAAGTTTTTGTAGTGTTTTTTTTTGTTTTTGTTGGATATGTTATTGAGTTTTTTCACTTATTTGTCATACAACAACCTACCTCTCATTCTTTCCTTCTAACATATTTTCTCTCACTAAAAGATTGATCTAAGGTATGAACTTTTGTTTATAGTCAAGTTTTTTGTCATTGCATTGACTTCATACGGTCTTTACGTTGTGTTTTTTTTGTAGTAAATGACACAAACATAATCAACATCCAAAGATCACCAAATATGCAAAAGAACATCAAAGCTTCATCACCACGTTACACATATATATTACTACATGTAAGTCTTTTATTCAACTACTCATTCAGCTTCATTCTATTCTTTATTTGTCTATTTTATAATTGCATGATGTATTATTAGGTTAATTTTTATTTCTATATATATTTTTTCTCAGGAGCATAACCCCAACGCTAAAAGAATATTTGTGTATTATTTATTAAAATATTACATTGTTACTCGTAAGGGTCGTAAATCTACATTTTTATATTCACTTATTGTTTGATATATATATTTATAATTGCATGATGTATTATTAGCTTAATTTTTGGGAAATTAATTAAAATACCCGTATTTCGATCCCGTATTACCAATATGCCCCAAATCTCTCTCATTTTGCCGAAATACCCCTTTTTTCCGGGATCCGTGGCCGGGATGCTTACCAATCCCGGGGTTACATTCAAAGACGACGTGAATAGTGAAATCCCGGCGTTAGGCCGGGATGAATAGTGAAATCCCGACGTTAGTCCGGGATATGGGCCGGGATGAAGCCGGGATGAATAGTGAAATCCCGGCGTTAGGCCGGGATGAATAGTGAAATCCCGACGTTAGTCCGGGATATGGGCCGGGATGGGGGCCGGGATGAAGCCGGGATGGGGGCCGGGATTAGGTAATTTAGGGTTAGGGTTTGAGAAAAAGAGGGTTCCTTTGGTCGTATGATTTCATGTGATTTCAATAATTCATACAATAATTATATTTGGGTCTACTGTTTATGTTGACTTAGTTTACTGTTTTTTCCACTTTGTCATTCAATAATTCATCTTCGGCTATAAATTTTGCGTTTAAAGATCAGTATAATGCAAGGCATTCATCAGATCCATTGCATTTTTCTTTCTTTCTCTCAACTTTCATTGTTTGAATTGCTTCATTTTTCATACAATTGGAAAGATGAGTTCACCTGTTGTAAAAGCTAAGCTCTATTTATGTTTCGATGGTCAGTGGGTTCAAAACAACAATGAGTGGGATTATATTGGGTACACAAAGCGTGGTGTACAGATTCCAGTAATCTATACATATAAGAGGTTTCTTCATTACGCCATGGGAAAATGTGGAATCGAAGATTCTGCTACTTGCAAGTTGGTGTTCAAACGTGAAGATCGCTCACTAGTGGAGCTAAACAGCGATGAACTAATCCTTGGTTTTATGCAAATTGCAGCCGATTCAGAAACACCTCCAAAAGTCTTTGTGTATGAGGCAACATTGATGTGCGACGAAGGTGATGACGAAGATGATGCCGGAGGTGATGACGAAATCCATCTCGGTGGTAGTCAACAGGAGCCTGATTCTCAATTTCAGGCATCCTACGACACCACACTTTATTCTGATCATTCATATCGTCCTTACGACTGTTATCCCGATGTTGTTCCGGAGACACAACTACAAGAAGAACAACAAGTAGAGAAAGAAGAAGAAGACGAAGAAAGACGGTTTGCTGGAGTTGCTCATGACGAAACCCATGTTTTGACAACGGGTATATCTGATCTGGACAGATCAAATACCGATACCGATGAGGACGAAGAAGAAGAAACATATACCCCTAGCAATAAATCACTTGGTGAGTATAACGATTATTTTGATATGCCTCTTTCCCTTCCAAACCCGGAGACCAATATACCACCCTACCAACACGTACCTTACAATCGTGGTACAAGCATACATGAAGGACAACTATTTGATACTAAGGAGGAAATGGCCATAGAGCTCGGAATTAAGTTCTTGGAAGAGGGTTTTGTGTTTAGAACAGATAAATCCGACAATAGCAGATACGTGGCTGTCTGTGAGCAAGAAAATTGTAAGTGGCGTATGTCGGCAAAGTCCGTGGGCCCAAAAGGAGGGATGTTTGTCGTTAGGAAACTGAACGACGTGCACACTTGTTCCAGGACGCAACTGAATTCCAGACACCGACAGGCCAACAGAAGGACTTTGGGCCACATTTTGAAAGGGAAGTTTATTGACGCTAGCAGGTCATTTCGGCCGAATGACATCGTCAACGATATCAACCAGCAGTACGGGCTCAATATTGGTTACCACCAAGGATGGCGTACGCGATGAAAGGCCCTGCTAATGGTGAGAGGCACTCCCGAGGAGTCGTACGAACGACTCCCTATGTACTTATATAATTTGGAGTTGAAGAATCCGGGTACACACACCAGAATAAAGACGGATTCGCACGGACGTTTTGAGTTTTGTTTCGCTGCTCTTGGATGTGCGGTACGTATATCAACACGCCATATCTTTACATATTATAAATTATAACATTTACAAAGTTGCTCCACGTATATGTACAATAATTGTACGTTATTTGCAGATCCGCACGTTTTTGGCAAACCTGCGTCCTGTCATCGTAATAGACGCTGCCCATTTAAAGGGACCTTACCTAGGTATGATGTTCTTGGCGGTTGCCATGGACGGAAATAACAACATCGTGCCCTTGGCTTTCGGAGTAGGCAAGTCCGAGACGGGGGAGGAGTGGAGTTGGTTTCTGTCCAGGTTGAGAGAATGTATCGGAGTCCCAGAAGGGCTGGTGTTTATGTCTGACAGGTCTCCTTCAATAAGTGCCGCAATTTCTGCCGTGTACCCATCGACCCCTCATGCCCTATGTTGTCGACATTTGGAGATGAACGTGAAAAGCGCGGACAGGCGTATTACTACAAACCGCCCGACCTACTGGAAGGCATGCAAAGCATATACGGTTACGGAGTTTGACCGGTACATGGATGCACTACGATATGAAGTAGATCGTCGAGCACAAGTTATGGATAATGCTGGGAAGGAGAGGTGGTCAAGGGCCCATTTTCCTGCACATCGATATAACATAATGATCTCTAATAGTGCAGAGTCGGTGAATGCACTGTCCCGTTTTGCTCGTAGGTTACCGATTGTCGGGCTTATGGAGTACGTCCGATCTTTTCAACAAGAGTGGTACCTACTTCGACGACAGAAGGGAGGTTGATAAACTTTGAAATCTTGAACTTATATGTTATTTTCTCTTCTTGTGTTATTTATAATTCGTACCATAGTTAACACACACATGTTTGTAGGTGAAATGCATAATCATCTCACTCCAATGGCGGAGGCAAAGATTCTCAAAAGGGCGGGAAAGTCTGCGCAATGGAGGGTAAGAGGGATTGGATATGATAAGTTCGATGTTCGGGATACCCGTGGACACGCGATTGTCGATATGCTCAACCGTGTTTGTGAATGTAAACAATGGCAATATTCTGGGTTACCATGTGATCATGCCATCACAGCTGCAAGGTCTATGAACCGTAGAGATTGCAACGATCTAGCTCTAGGTTACTTCACGTCCCATACTTACCGGTCAACATATCATGAAGTAATCAATCCAGTTGGACCCCCTCAATCATGGGTTTTGCCACACGTCCCCCTTCCGCCATGCTATCCACCGTTAATAACAAAGAGACGTGCGGGGAGGCGAAGAAAGAACGATCGGCGTCCATCCCGGGGTGAGGATCCGATACAGAGAACTTGTACTAGGTGTGGAGCAGTAGGACATACTCGTGGTGAATGTCCAACTCCTGCCCCTTCAATCGTGCCCAGGAGTAGAGCTTCAAGTAGCCAAAGATTTCGCTCTCAGGGGCCATCGAACCTAGAACCACATGGAACCCTAAGGCATGATAGCATTGACCTTAACATTGACTTCCCTTGATTGTAACGACCTCATCTTGTATGCGAAGTGATATGATATTTATGTTCATTGTGAAAAACATCATATATATTTTTCTTATTCATTGTATTTCCTCTACAGATATTTATGTGAATTTTTAATATCAGTTTCTAAGTTTCGAAACCTTTCAGTTTCTAAGAAAAAAATATTAATATATATAAACATTGTATTACATACATAAAAGAACAGCAAAAACAATCTACTCGGTTAACCGAAAAGACAACGCATATAAGGTCTCCGCCATGTAACGTCGCCATTCCTTGGCCACAGATTCAGTTGCATCTGGTGCAACTGCTGGGTGCATTTCTTCAACAAACTTGGATAAAGTACGACACACCCAGACACCGCAATCCCCAAACGCCCCTGCCTGTTGTGGTGCATCATTTTCATACTGATGCTTTAATTTCTTCCTGGCATTTATACGACCCGGTGTGTCGCGGATCTTCTTTAACAACTTTGGCAATTGTTTTTTGAAGATCTTAAGGCGTTCTTCCAAGGGAATGGTGTACCTGGACGCTCGTAAACTGTCATATATAACCATCGTCATTTTGTTAAGGAACAGAACTCCAAGCACCCAATGTTTGTCCATAATGCAGATTGGGATGTATACCTGAGATTTTACAGTAACACACAAATAGTTAGTAACAAACAAGTTAAACAAAAATTATGTAAATCGATTTCCATACCCGCTCGATGTCCTTCCAATATGGATGGTTTCCCGTTATTCCATTTCAAGTTTCGTGTATGGACTTGTATCCTTGCTCCGGCAGGGTGAGCCACTCAAAAAAATTGCTGTCCATCACCGCCCATGTCGCATGTGGAGAGCGGGAGTCTTGGATCATTTTGACCCAAGCGTCGATGTGCTATACATAAAACATAGATTGTTAGACCTGTAACTACAAATGTAGTTGTTTATTTGACTATATTTAAATACTAACCAATTCCTCCAAATCACCGTTACAACCTACAACAAGCAGTTTCATGAAAAAACCGGTATCAATTTGAAGGTCGCCATAAAATGGACAACACAGGTTGGGGAGCTGATTGTGTTGACATTGGTCCACGATCTGTGCCACCGAAACGTGCATCGACTGTCCCGTTGAAGTCATCGTAGTGGACCCCCCAACCTGCCCCTTACCCTTTGCCTTCACCCTTGGCTTGGTCTTTCTCGGAGGGGCCGGTGTGGTCGAAAGTTGTTGGGTATATGGGGAACGTAAGTTTGGGCCTGCTACAATGTCTCGTCTCCCCCTCCCAAGTGTTACCACCTCCAACTGTTCAAGCATGGGAGCATCATCCTCGAAGTGGCACTCAACGATATCACTACCCATAGGAGAGCGGAGTCGCACCTGGGTGGTGTCAACCGCCGACCCCATCGAACCCGGGATGGAAGGTCCCAAAAAATCATCCACCATATCGCTAAGGAATGACCTACCCTGATCGAGGTGTGCTGGCGGTGTCACGTACGGCGGCCCTGACACATTGTCGCTCGTCATCATTTGGGATATGTAACAATCGGCTTGCGTGTGTCCGTAACCAGCCGACGTGTTTCCCCACCCACCCAACGTCTGTCCGTACCCAGCCGACGTGTGTCCCCACCCACCCGACGTCTGTCCGTACCCAGCCGACGTGTGTCCCCACCCACCCGACTTGTGTCCGTACCCAGCCGACGTGTGTCCCCACCCACCCGACGTCTGTCCGTGCCCAGCCGACATGTGTCCCCACCCACCCGACGTCTGTCCGTGCCCAACCGACGTGTGTCCCCACCCACCCGACGTTTGTTCGTGCGCAGCCGACGTGTGTCCCCACCCAACCGACGTCTGTTCGTACGCAGTCGACGTGTGTCCGTACCCAGGGGACGTGTAGGTCGGCGTCGAGCTCGTTGCCAACTAATACAAGTATTAAGCGTCATATCAATATACAAACCAATATACAAGTATGGAACGTAATATCCTCAAATTAAGTTAAATACTAACCTGAGTGTGGCGAAGGTGTGCGGTGAGGGCCTCGAGTTCCCTTAGGCGTGTCTCGACGGACCCGTGGACGTAATCGTGCAGCGCATCGTAGCGTACCCACCTGTATTGGTATGGGTCGGGAGGCGACGCTCCATGATGGGAGGAGCTAGGGGGAGCCTGATATCCCATGCCATCATCGTCATCTTCATCATCTTCATAATCATCGTCCTCATCGTGGTCATCGTGATCAGTATCTCTTCGTCGGGACCTCTTCGTCGGTCGCCTGGCCTCCTCTCTTTCCAAATAGGTGACGCTGGATAGATACCAACGACTCTGTTGTTCGGCAGCCGTAGGAGTGAGGCGCTCGAGAGCCGGATGCCTCACCTAAATATATTGTAAAACATATAAGATTTAATATGCAGGACTAAGTTAAACAATTAATTGTTTACTTACTAAAATTAGAAATATAGTAATAGAGCGTACGTCCGAAACTGAGTTGAAGATTGCAACGCATGCAGCCTTATTCAGTACAATGTTTCGGTCCCAACGGGTTCCCCTAATGGCCCTGTCGGTGCGACTGGTGAAATGGTGACGGCAGACATGAAACATCTCCAAGATCCAAACCTGGAATTACACAACATAGAGAAGTAAGTAAAAAAAAAAAACGAAATATGCCATAATATTTATGTTATAATACTTATCTAACCTTCAGAGCGTGTGCGAACCCATTCAACGTACTCTTGTTGATGTTCTTGTTCTTTTCTAAATGGCGTCTGGCGGTGGCGTGGTGTAAAGACCTGTATGTGTGGCTCCAGATGTGGCTACCCCACGGGTAGTTGTCGAATGTCACAAGGTCATCGACGGACCTAATGACAGTGTCGGTAACCACTTGACTCAGCTCACGACCCATGAACATGATTTCCAACATCACTACCAAGCAAACACGCACAACATCCTCATCAGATAGCTCCTGCATGTCGCCTCTCATCGTCTGGACGATGGTTTTCATCTTCAAATTAGCGGGGGCGTGATTAGGCCAAAGCCTCCTGACGAAGGACCCTTCCGATATGACAGGAAGGTCGGGTGTTTGTCCGAAAAGGAGTCCTGTTATAAGACAGAACTCAAGATGACCAAAGCGCATGTGGTTCCCACGCACATCGAAATACATTTCCTCCTCATCGGCATTCATTACGTCAACCTCGAACTGTAAAAACATGTACACTAGGAGGGGGTCTTGCGCAGTATTGGTAAGCTCCAGCCATGGACCAAACGGTGTCCGTCCGAATATTTGATGTAAGTTTTGTGCCCGTTCTGGTGGACACGCTGCAAAAATATCTCTAATTTCCTTGGCGAACCCAAGGCGTGTTTTGAAAGACAGATCGACGTAATGAAAATCCTCCTACATAGTAACGAATAAAAGACAACGACTTTTGGTTATAGTTAATATTTCTGTTTTTTTGCAAAGTTAAGGAGACCTACGTTTTGTTGATTTCGTCTATTTATTAAGTTTAGAAAAGAAACCACTCAATCTATTGGACTTCCAGGTAGTAGGGGAATCACATGGATTGCTTAAATCCCTACAAACCTTAGGGTTATTTACACCCGTTTGACAAAATCCAAATCGATATGTTGCGATTAAAAGGTTTATGATTATAGTTATTTAAAAAAAACACAACACTTGGAGATGAACGTAATCTCTCTAAAATTAAAGCAACACTCTAAAATTAACGCAACACTCTAAAATTAACACAATATCTAAAATATTTAAAATTAACACAACACTCTAAAATTAACGCAATCTCTAAAATATTTAAAATTAACGCAACACTTTAAAATTAAAGCAACACTCTAAAATTAACGCAATCTCTAAAATATTTAAAATTAACGCAACACTCTAAAATTAATGCAATCTCTAAAATATTTAAAATTAACGCAACACACTCTAAAATTAAAGCAACACTCAAAAATTAACGCAACCTCTATATATTAAACTTTGTCTACACTTTCCAAAAATATTTATTTTAATTTGGGTTTAAAAACTGTATCGTTATTTCTTATTTATTTTAGATAAAAATCGATATTTATTTACGTTTCTTAATAAAAAAATGTATCATTTTTAGATATTTCATTTAATTACATGTTTTTGGAAATATGTACCAAATAAAAAACTTTATGTAACAACCCAACCAAAGAATAGCAAGATAACAATTTAATCTTCTTATAATAATGCCAAAATGGCCCCAAACATACAATATAATATCAAGCTACACTCTAAAATTAACGCAACACTCTAAATGAAACACAACACTCTAAAACTAACGTAATCTCTCTAAAATTAAAGCAACACTCTAAAATTAACGCAATCTCTAAAATTCGCAAAATATTTAAAATTAAAGAAACACTCTAAAATTAAAGCAACACTCTAAAATTAACGCAACACTCTAAAATTAACGCAATCTCTCTAAAATTAACGCAATCTCTCTAAAATTAACGCAACCCTCTAAAATTAACGCAACACTTTAAAATATTTAAAAGTAAAACAACACTCTAAAATTAACGCAACACTCTAAAATTAACGCAAAATATTTAAAATTAAAGCAACGTTCTAAAATTAACGCAACACTCTAAAATTAACGCAAAATATTTAAAATTAAAGCAACGCTCTAAAATTAACGCAACGCTCTAAAATTAACGCAATCTCTCTAAAATTAACGAAACACTCTAAAATTAACGCAACCTCTAAAATTAACGAAACACTCTAAAATTAACGCAACCTCTAAAATTAACGCAACACTCTAAAATTAACGCAATCTCTCTAAAATTAACGCAACACTCTAAAATTAAAGCAACACTCTAAAATTAACGCAACCTCTAAAATTAACGAAACACTCTAAAATTAACGCAATCTCTAAAATTATCGCAACCTCTAAAATTAACGTAACACTCTAAAATTAACGCAACACTCTAAAAAACACGAAATACTCTAGCATATTAACAACATAAACATAACACATAATCTCTAAAATAAACGCATAATCAAACACATAGTCTAAATAACATACAACAAATATTTTATAAAATATAAAACTACAATGGGGTTAAAAGAAAACTTACCAAAGTAAGTAGACGAGACATATTGAATATTGCTAAAACTCCAATAACTCGAGTCGAAATCCGAGCGTGATATACACGAGATAGAAGAAAGAGTTAGAAGTAGAAGAGAGGAAGTGGTTGTGTGGGGTGGGGTTTGAATTGGGACCATTTGATTTTATAATAGAGGAGAACACTTCTGGCCCTAATTTAATTAAATCCCAACCGTCGATGCCTCTAAGATCAACACATCGCTTCATCCCGGCCCCCAATCCCGGGAAATTACTGTTCATCCCGGACTAATGCCGGGATTCCCTTATTCATCCCGGCTTAACGCCGGCAAAAACACTATTCATGCCGCCGATGATGCTAACCCCGGGATGGGTGTCAAGCCCGGCCACGATCCCGGCCAAAAGGGGTATTTCGGTCACTATTTATGCCGTCGATGAAGGTAACCCCGGGATGGGTGTCAATCCCGGCCACGATCTCGGAAAAAAGGGGTATTTCGGCAAAATGAGAGAGATTTGGGGTATTTCGGTAATACGGGAGCGAAATACGGGTATTTTAATTAATTTCCCTAATTTTTAGTTCTATATATTTTTTTTCTCAGAAGCATAACCCCCAACACTAAAAGAATATTTGTGTATTATTTATTCAAATATTACATTGTTACTCACAAGGGTCGTAAATCTACATTTTTATATTCACTTATTGTTTGATATATATACTTATAGATATTTTTAGTGTCACACTTGAGAAATTGAAGTTCTATGAGAATGTAAATACACCAATATTATCCAAAGTTTATTTTCTTGACCTTCAATAATTGATCATTTTTAAAACAAGACTAATTATCATATATGAATTTACATTTTGCTTCATACAACTTAACAGTTCCAACTATGAAACCACGATTGAAACTAATCAAAGTCAACCAAATGGTAAAATTTATACCTGCAATATCGATTTTGTATATCATATTATAGTAAAAACTAGACAATGGTTCAATGAGAATTTTTGCAAACACATTTATCTTTTTTTTCTTCTTATTTTGATTTATTTTAAAATCAACACAATAATTACTAAACCATTTATTTTCTTGCATTTTCAATTTCATTTTAGTTTTCTTATAAATAGTTCAACGAGAAGTTTTCAGGCACATTTATCTTTTTTTCTTCTTATTTTTTATTTGTTTTTTAAATCAACACATTAATTACTAAACCTTTTATTTTCTCATATTTTAGTTTTCTTATAAATGAAATTAGAATCTACAAATACATAAAACTATATATATATATATATATATATATATATATATGATAAAACACATTATGAATTATTTTTGTCATTGATTGGAAACTTATCGTTTAATCTTTAAAACATCAATATTTTTTTTATAAATACTATAATTATTTGTGATGTTATAATAAATATAATTAAATCGGCAAATGTACCTTTATCTTTTAATTTCAAAAAGAAAAAAACTTCATATAATGTCATCAATTATATATAAACAATTCATAAATTGAGAAAAGCTATCATGTATATATATATATATATATATATATATACTAGCAGTCACTACTACAGAAATGGCTTTTATACGAGTCTAATTATACACGGTTTTTGTTGTTTTTACAAAAACCGCGTAGAAAGGACGAATCTGGAACCTTTTTACACGGTTCAATTTGGATCGTTGCTAAAAATATGGTTTTATACACGGTTCTAGATTAAAAACCGTATAAAAAGGGTACTCGACAATTACAAACGGTTGCATCGATAAAACCGCGTATAAAGGTTACCTTTTATACGCGGTTATTTATTAAAAACCGCGTACGAAAGGATCACTTTTGTACGCGGTTATTACTAACAAAACCGTGCGTAAAAGCTACATTTACACGCGGTTTTTAGCAATAAACCGCGTATAAAAGTAACACTTTTGTACGTGGTTTTTAATAAATAACCGCGTATAAAAGGTAACCTTTATACGTGGTTTTTAATACACAACCGCATATAAAAGTACAAACAACCGCGTCTAAAAGTACAAACTACCGCGTAAAAATGTAAACCTTTTATATGCGGTTGTTTATTAAAAACCGCGTATAAAAGTACAGACAACCGCGTATAAATGTCATACCATTTTATATGCAGTTGGTTATTTAAAACCGCGTATAAAAGTACAAAAACCCCGTATGAAAATACAAACAACCAGGTATAAAAGAAACGGAATCCACTAGTTTATATTTAAAAAAATAAATAAAAATGAAAATCCACGTGTTCGTCGCTAATCCGTCACTAATTAGTGACGGGTTCCACGTGTCTGCCGCTTATTAGTGACTGATTAGCGACGGAAATTTTATTTTATTTTTAAAATTTTCATGTTTGTGTGTTATAACGTATATGTACGCATGTGTATGTATATGTGTTATATGTGTGTGTATATATATATATGTGTGTGTGTGTGTGTGTGTATACATGTGTTGTTTGCTAAACCGATGGATCTATGTATATGTGTTTATATGACTGTATAGATAATGTGTGTGTTGTTTGCTAACCGCATATGATGTATATATGTGTTGTATATATATATATATGCATGTATATATGTTAATGTATAGATAGTGGGAGGTTGCTCTGCTAATTTGCTTGCTACTGATTTCACCATTTAACCCCTGGATTTCACCACCGATTTCAGTCGCGAGTCGCCACTGATTTCATCACAATAATCAGAGTGAGAGGCGCTGGTTGCTAGTTGCTACCGAGTACCGACCGAAGTGCTATCGTTTCATCATGTTTGAGTCTGGGCCAAACTTAAATTGAAGACTGAATAGTGGATTGGACTTTGAAGAGTAGGGGCCCAAATATTTTTATTTTATTTTTTTTAGACTTCAAAAAATTTGGCTACTAATTGGAACATAAAAAGCCCAGGGACCAGCCCCTGATATCCCCTCAAGGCGTTCCGCCCCTGTATATGAGTTGTATGCATGTGTACATGTTAAACCGGGCTTTAAAGGGTTTTATTGTGCTTTAAATGTTTTTTTTGGACTTTAATGGATCTATCAGACTTTAAAGAGTTCTATTGTGCTTTAAATGGTTTATTGGGCCTTAATGGATCTATCGGGCTTTAAAAGGTTTCATTGGGCCTTTGATGCATCTATCGACTTTAAGTGGTTCTATTGGGCTTTGAATGGTTTCATTGGGCCTTAGTGAATCTATCGGGGTTTTAAAGGGTTCTGTTGGGCTTTAAAGGGTGTCATTGGGCCTTAATGGATCTTTGGGGCTTTAAAGGGTTCCATTGAACTCGTCCCGTGTATTTTGTAAAAATTGAGAAACTCTCCTTCTATTTTTGGAATAGCCGCAACTTTTGACCAGTCAAAGCCACAATTCTTGACCAGTCAAAGTCGCAATATTTGACAAGTCAAATCCGATCTTGACCGTATGAATTGCTAGGATTACTTTTCTATTTCTCAAATATTTATCATTTCTCAAATGAACCTAAGGCTAATTAGAGCATCTCCAACAGCTCCAACACTTCCCCAAAACCTTCTCCAAAATGGAGAAAACATGAGAGAGAAGATGAAAATCTCTAAATTTGGAGATATCTCCAAAAATGATTACACATGAGAGAGAAATTATTTTTTATTCATTCTACCAATAAGATTGGTTTAAAATAAATGTTTAGGAGAGAGAAATAATATTTTATGAGTTGTATTGAATATTTTAATATTATAATTAATTGTGTAATCTCCAAAATGGAGAATCTGTTGGAGATGAAGGTGATTTTTTTTGGAGATTTTCACTTTTTACTTCTCCATTTTGGAGAAGCTGTTGGAGATGCTCTTATGTATGTATACTTTTATATATTACTTAATATTTTATTTTTTTTAAATATAAAAACTGAAAATAGAAAAGAGGCGGGAATATGAAAATTATCCCTCCCCCAAAATTTTCCTAAAATTAAATCAGCTCTGATCCCTTTCCATCCCTTTATTTATGTCTCTCTCGAGTCTCGATGACCACCACAACCTTTCACCGCCATTCATACCTTATCCCTGTATGTTCAACTATGAATACTCCCTGCTGCATAATTCAATCGCCCTTTTTTCCACCATGGCTGTTCATCATATCATGAACATCATCTTCTTCTCATCACTGCTTCTTCACATTCCCTGGCCCCGACCCCGTTTCGTAGTAGGAAGCCCCGTCCCCGGCCCCCGGCGGGTACGGGGATTGAGTCCCCATCCCCGGTTAACGGTGGTCCCATCCCCGGTCAAGACCCGACGCCGTTCCTCGGTCCCCCGACCCGAAATTCTTTTATGAGTATATATACTAGAACTAAAATGTAATATACACTTCATTACTCGTATACAAGAAACTCAACCAAGACTTGTTCACGAATAGTATATCAATCACATGTTTGAAGTTTGAACTATGCATTCCTAGTGATGAGAAGATCACACGACAAAACACCAAGATGCTCTTAACAATAACATCTCTTCCATTTTCCAATATGTAATTGCTACTAAACTTTGAATTTCACATTGAAGCCTAACTACATACTGATTTCAAAATTTTAAACCTACGGAAAAGTTTGAGTTTGATCACCCGAACAAAATTGAATGTGAATTCTTGCTATTAAATTGGGATGATTAATCCATATTAAATTTGACTAAATGGCGTGTGACTAGCAATATATTACCAAAAAGGAACCACAAACATGAGAAGCAACTTTGCATAGTTATTTAGCTTGTTTAGATACATAAATATATATAATATATATATGAAAAATAAATTAACTTATTTACATATATCGGGTACGGGGCGGGGCGGGGGTGTGATACCCGACCCGGCCTCGTCCCCGGTTTTCTCTAAACGGGAATCCCCGCCCCCGGAGCCAGGACCCGGTTAAGCGGGGAATCCCTGGCCCGGTCGGGTCGGGTGAACCGGGTTCCCCATCGGGTCGAGCCAAATCACCATCCCTATTTCTAGGTCAAAGGGATCCCTTGTGTTTATTTATCAAGATCTTTTTTTATGACTACCTTGCAAAACTTAGGGCATGTTTGTTAGCAACTTAATTATCTTAATGAGACTCACAGCTTATTCAGTCAGCTATATATGACTGTTTTGTAACACCCCAAATTTCATTATGTAATTTTTGGTTTTCTTGTGGAATTTAAGGTTTTTGGGAGTATTGGAGTAAGAAGCTGCAATTATGAAAAAAGGGAGCAAGAAAGGTCACTGGACAGTGCGCACGACCCGTACGCCCTCCCTTCAGAAATCACGCACGACCCGTGCGCATGGACAGAAGGTCCAGGTACGGGGTTAAATGAAATTTTCCCCAAATCTCAATCATTTCTCATTCTCTATCCTTCAAATTTCTCTCCCAAACCCTCCATCTTCATTTACTTCACCTAGGGCTTCTTCAACCACTAAACCAACACCATTGATTGCTAGAGTCAAGATTATCATCCAAGGTTTCGGTTTGAAAGTTTCACCACCATCTTCATCTCCTCCAAGTGTTCAAGTTGGATTTTGGGTCTTCATCTCCTACCCCATATTTTCTAGGGTTTGGGTTGGTGAAGGCATTAAATCTTCATTTAAGGTCCATCCAAGTAGTTCTTCAAGGTGTTCTTCAAGATCTTCATCTTCTTCAAGTCTCATCTTCTTCAAAAGCTAGGGTTTCATCTTTTCTAGATTTTGGTCAAAAACCTAGATTGTGAGTTTACTAACCCTTTTGTAAAAACTAGATACACATCATTTACTTTACTCGTTATCATTATTGTTATTACTCAAGTGTTCTTATTTAATGTACAAGTATTTGGGGATTTCTAGGGAAATATGTATGTGAGTAACCAACTATGAGTCACTTATGCATATCTTGGTATTATGATGATTCCTACTTGGAATGCCTTTTGGCGACCTTATATTCTCACGAAGTATTTGGATGATTACTATGTCATATGATGGATTTACATGCTTGGGATGGTAATGTTGTGTTCATGGTTGATATCCAAATATGTTGGGTTAAAACACATCTTGAGACCTCCTATTTGCATAATGTGGACGAACCAAGTCAGTGATTCACTATAGGGATGCAGGTGGGTGACATTTGGGGAATTTTCTGAGTGGTAGTCCCCTATGCGCCTAGACCTCCGCCGTCGGGGAATTTTTTAAGCGGTAGTCCTCGATGCGTGCCGGGCCTTTGGGTTGCCTTTTTTATTTGGCTTCAAGGTACATCGGCTCTTTGGGTGAACCTGATTGGAGATATGGGTCGCTCCCGTTGACTCCATATCTACGTGATTAAATGATTAACTGCTGATAAGAACTGTAACTGTTTCTGGCATGTTTTTACTTGTGCAACTCACTAGGCTTTTTGGACTAACACTTGTTTGGTGTCGATGTGTATCTCAGGTGTTAGCGGCGCTGCTCCTAGGCAAGTTTAGATGCTTGGGGCGAGAGCTTGGGGATTTTGGCACTTGAACTATTTCTGAAAGATTTGGGTTTATAGATGACACCCCTTTTGTAATCTCTTTTCTAGATTTAGAAATTAGATTAGTTGGTTGCTATTTATTTACCCGTTAAATTACAAATTGTGATTAAACAGGTTATTTGTATATTTCCCCATTTTGGGAGGCTCTTGCTATGGCAATTTTTATACTACTTCTCCTCTTTTGGAAAGTTTTTGTTGTCCCTATTTTTAGGGTGTTACAAGTTGGTATCAAAGCTTTAGTTTAAGTGAACTAGGTATTGTTGTAGCATATCTAGACTTAAGCTTTAGACTGTTTTGACTTCACTGTCCACTTGGGTAGCAATCCTAGGTGGGGAGAGCATTAGGATTACGGAATTACTTTAATTGAAAGTTGTGATGATGGTGACAAGAATTCTTGTGTATGGTTCGTTCATAATTTCACTTAGCTATTGCTATTATGAATGCATTGTTACGTGAGCATGCTTGGTTTACTATTATTATGATAATTGATGAAGGTAGTAGTACGCACAATGAGTTCAACTCGCTTAGTCTTTTTCTCAATCTATTTCCCGTACGTACATGGCAGATTTAATGGTAAACACTCGAAGTAGGTTGTCGGACATGCCAGAGGGTCAACCAGAGGTGGAATCTGCAGCTGTACGACGTCCCGTAGGCGTAACCACCGATGACATTCCTGTACCCAGAATCTTGGGAGGCGGACCTGAGCATATTCCTCGCCGGAACCTCGATACGGGTAATGCCATCATGGAAGAAGTTACCATGGACACCCGGGTTCGGGATAGCATGATGTTGGCCATGTGTTAGCTCCAAATCTTCTGTTTGTTAAAAGTGTTGAAAATACCAGTCCTATTTCAGAGGACTTCCAAAGAGACTTCCGAAGACACAGACTTCAGAGGACAAACCTTCCTCTGAAGTACTTATCAGAGATTGCAACTTTCAGCAGATATCAGAGATGACTTCATCAGAGGCTCTGAAGACAACGTCAGAGCTCTGAAGACATTCTCTCTGAAGATGGCGCTAAAGACTCCTGAAGTATCAAAACGGATAACCAATCACTTAGTAATAAGATTTACTTTATAAAGTAGGTTACTATTCAAGCATGTCTTGAGCTTACCTTTTAGGTAAGACACTGTTCAAGCATGCTTCTATTTGTCAGAATAGTACACTGTTTACTTTATGGTCCTATAAATAGGACCATCACTCCTTTGACAAAGGTGTGCTTTTTGAGATCTTGTATAAGAAGAATCAACTGAATATATCTCATGAAGATCTTGTTCTTTCTACTTGCTTTATATATGAACTGTGATATTTGAATCTGCTTTTGATATTAAACTATATTGCTTCCGCTGTTTATACTCTTGTTGTTTATATCATTATTGTTATAAGATTAAATCTGGGATCCAACAATTGGTATCAGAGCCTCCTTTGTTTTCTAAAACAAAGAAAGATCATATATGCATACTCGGATAGATTTAATTATTACTGATTCAAGCTTTTATTATCTGTGCATGTTTGTGTAAACCCTGGTTTATTAAACTTCATATGCTCCAGATTTAAAAGTAAATCACAGTTACATCATTTAATAGAAAGATCTTCATAGAAAAGCATCAGTTCTTCAAATCTTCATCTTTTCTTCACAAAAATGGCAAACTCAAACATAAGTGCCATTTATACAGCCGGATCATTAACCAAACCTCCTACACTTCTAAGGGATAAATATCCGCAATGGAAGATAAGGATGGTAAATTTCTTAGAAGGCATGGACAGGGATCTGTTAAGATCAGTGAACGATGGACCTCACCAACCAATGGTGTTGGTACCAAGAGTTCCAGCAACAACAGATACTGCTGAAATCCCTGCTTACTATGAAAAGAAAACTTCAAACTTTACGGATGAAGAAACTAACATGATGGACAATGATTCAAAAGCTGTTAGATTACTTATAATGGCCATTCCCAATGATATCTTCCAAGAACTTGATTCTTGCGTAACTGCAAAAGAGATATGGGATCAGTTGTTAAATCAACTTGAAGGAGGCCTACAAACTCAAAAGAACAGGAGAAATCTTTGTATCAATGAATATCATGATTTTCATTCATTACCCGAAGAAACCTTACATCAAACATACTCAAGGTTTAACATCCTCATCAACAAATGCAGAAAATTTGGGGTCATGAGAACAAAAGAAGAAAACAATGTTCTCTTTCTTAAAAGTCTAAATGAAGAATGGTCACAACTGTCAATGTCGATACAAGCCAATCAAAATCTTGAATCATGGTCATTGACTGACATTTATGGTACCTTGGTAGCACAGGAAAAAGAAGTTGTTAAATAAAAATCAAAAACCTTTTTAGGTGGTCCACTTGCACTCATGTCAAAACAGAGGGGTGTATCACAAGAATGCAGAAATGCAGAAAAAGACAATTGTTCAAAAAGGGAATCTAAAAGAAAATCCAAAAAGGTTCTGATGTCTGAAGAAGTTGAACACTCAGATTCTGACTCAGATGATGACATCAATGCCTTTGCCAAATCTCTTGCATTAATCACCCATCAATTTAACAAGAAATTTGGCAAGAAAGTCTTTGAAGGAAGAAGAGATGATGAAGAAAGAAGAGGAAATCCAGAAAGAAGATTTCAGAAAACTGAATATCAACAAGATCCCAGATCTACTCTGCATAGTGATCAAAAGGGCGTTCATTTCACCAATCATGATTCTACTCAAGAATTAAGATCTCAACAATCATTTCAGCCGAGGTATCCTCAACCTCAGAGGTACTTCAAGCCACAACCACAAGTACAAGCACAGAAGACAAAATAAGACACTGCTCTTCCATCAAACCAAAACGATGGAAGATGTTTTAGATGTGGAAAGCCAGGCCATTACTCCGCCAACTGCAGAGGTAGACTCATCAAGGATGAAGACTACTACAAAAACAAGTACAAATACAATGTCAAAGAAAGAGTACTTGTAGCAGAGATGGAAGACTGGCTGTCAGACTCAACAAGCGATGGAGAGGAAGAACCCACCAATCTCTGTGGTATGGCGTTCACAGATGATCAAAGTGACGGATCATCAGAGGACTACTCTGAAAAGGTAAACTCTCCTTCCACCTCTGAAAGTGATCTTGAATTGGATGTTATTAAACTAACAGATGAATTTCAAATCCTAAAGCAAAAACTTGTTGAGGAAAAAGAAAAAGCAAAACAAATGACAAAAAATCTTAATTTTTACAAAAGGGAAAAATATCTTCTTGAATCAGAAAAGAGAGATATTTTTGTTGAAAAATCTGATCTTGAAAAAGCTCAGAAACAAAAGGAAAAATCATTTTCAGAAAAATTCAAAGAAATTGAGAAAGTTTTAAAAGTTAAAGAAGAAGAAGTAAAAAAATCTGAGTATGAAAGACTCAATTCTGTTGCATTAACCAATTTTTTCCAAAAAGAAAGAGAAATCTTACATCAATCTCTGGAAAGGAAAGAACTTCAAATCAAAAGTTATCTTGATGCTCAGGATGTTCATATAAAGATAAACTCTCAAATGGATACTCAAGGGCTTGGATTCAATGAATTGGATCCATTTACTGGATTGAAGAAAACTTCACTTTCTGTAAAGGAAAGGTCCAGTGCTCTGACTGTCCATCACTGAACAATTTCAAAAGAATAAAAACCTCAGAGAGATAAAAAATAAGGGCTCTGAACTTTAAAAATGTAGCATACTCTGAAGTACAAAGCTTTCCAAATTCCATCTTAAAAATAGAAAAGGAAACTTCAAAGGTATTTTTCACAAAACCTCAGAGCAATGATCCTAAAGAGATTTTTAAGTTTAATGCATTCATCAAAGATGAATTTGAGACATCTGAACAAAGTACCTCTGAAACAAGTACTTCTGAAGATGAACCTCAGAGTTCACTTAATCCAGATGCCCCTCTGTATTCACCAATCTTTGATGAATGCATCAAAACTACATTTGCGGATGACATCAAGAAAATATCATAGATGATTTAGAGAAGAAAGAAAGCATGAAAAGAATCATCAAAGTCTCCAGACCTAAGAAAATTGAGAAACTGTTAGATCTGATTTTATAGTAATCATTGTATTTGTTTTCTTTATCTGTCAGTACTTTTGTTCTGTTATGTTTTGTAAATGCCTTGGGGTATTTAAGTCCCCTTGGCTTATTTTAGTTGTAAGAACTTTTTACATATTTTGAATAGAAAGTCACTGTTACATTGAGCGCACTTTTCTCTCTCTAGACTCTCTCTCTACAGATCTTGTGATCTTGGCTTATCAATTGGTATCAGAGCATTCAAGATCTTGAGAGAATTGAAATTAGTGTAATTTTGTTTCTGATTTGTGTGGATAATTCGAAAATTTGATCGATTTTTGTTGTTTTTTCAAGAAAAATCTTGTTTTCTGGATTTTCACCAATTTCAGTCAATTAAGTGATCGAATTGCTATGAATTTGATGTTATTAGATGTATTTTGGATAGTCGATCTAGGTTGTTTCTTGTTGATTTGCATAAAAACGTGATTTGGTGCTTAGATTTTGAATTTGAATATGTTCAGAAAATGTCGAGTTCTGTGGTCTGTTCTATATGAATTTTTGAGATTTGGAGTGTTTTGATCGAATTTGTTAATAGAATTGTATTAAAAACTTGTTTTCGATCGATTATGTGCAATGTGTATGCGTTTAATTTCATTGATATGATTGATATTGCAGATTTATCATCGAGTGTAAGTATGCGTGTGATTCAAGTAGTATGCGGGTCATTCATCCTATTGTGCGTGTGATTCATATGTTGTGCGGGTTGATATTATAGTTTGCATGTTAGTCATAGATTTTGAAGTATGCGTGTGTTTAATTAAGTATGCATGTTATTCATATTCATATTATTAGAATGCGCCTCCATCATATATTCATTATGAAACTAACTTTTGGGTGTTAGTGTTTGTCTCAGGTTATCGGGTCCTTCTTGGAAACACGCTCTTTTGCGTATGTGTCAACACACGCAGATCATCAAGTGCGTGTCTCTGTTAACACGCATATCATATAGTGCGTGCCCTGTTGAACACGCATAGTATATTGTGCGTGTCACTCTGAACACGCATTGCTTCAAGTGCGTGTCACTCTGAACACGCATTGCTTCAAGTGTGTGTCACTCTGAACATGCAAAGCTTCAAGTGCGTATCACTCTGTACACACAAAGCTTCAAGTGCGTGCCTCGTTGAACACGCATAGTCCTATTCAGTATACGCTTCTTCTATCACACGAGAAGTCCTTGTTTGCGTATCTACAAGGACCCGAATAGTTTCTTTTGTGATTCAAGACAGAAACACATACCTTGGGTGTTCGGGTCTTCAAGACTTGGTTATTTTTTCTGAATTCCAGATTTCATCAAAATGTCTCTACAAGCTCAACTTTACAAGAATGACCTCATGATGTCGTTGGGGTCTGATACTCGTCCTCCTGTGCTGATAAATGAGAACGAATTTGAGCAATGGCAGGACCGGTTTATTAATTTCATCGAAAGGCAACCAAATGGAGAAAATATGATGAAAGCTTTGACTGAAGGTCCCATGGTCAGGCCAATGAAAGTGATACCAGCTGTTGGAAACACTCCAGCAACTACTGTAGAAAAGCCCCTGAGAGAATATGAGGCTGATGAACTTCTAAGATACCAAGCTGACAATCAAGCCAAGTCGAATTTAATTCTTGCTCTTCCAAATTCCATCTATAATAGAATTGATTGTTTCAAACATAATCCTATGCTGATGTGGACACAACTGGAGAAAATCATGCTTGGTACTGCTATGTCTACTCAGCTTCGTCAAACAAGATACATGAACAACTTTGAAGAGTTCAAAGCTAAGGATGGGGAAAGTCTGAAAAGTGTCTTCGACAGGTTTTGGACTGTTATTAATGATCTGTATAAGATCAAGGTAACAAAGAATGAGCTGGAGACAAATCTGAAGTTCCTCAATGCACTCAAACCTGAATGGGAAAAATCATGTCATCGGATGAGGAATGATCCTAGAGTTTCCAAAATGCCCATTCAGGAAATGTTTGAAATTCTGATGTCTGATGAAGCCATGGTACTGAAGAAGAAAACTAAGATGGATAAGCAGAAACCAAAGACTGTGGATCCAGTCGCTCTTTTAGCTAGCCAAATGGCTGAGCAAGCCTTGACTGAGTCTGCTTACGACGGGTCAACAGATGACGATGGCGAAGCATTGGAAAAAGCCATGATTCTTCTAAGTCAGCACTATCAAAAGAAATATCAGAAAAGGTCAGGTTCAAACAATCTTCGTTTCTCATCTGGATCAAAGAAGGTAGATCCCAATACTACATCAAAGCCTGTTTTTCCCAAATATGAGTCTACTACAACAGCTGAACCAAAGAAAGAAGATAAGAAGGTTGTGACTTGCTACAACTATGGCAAACCGGGCATATTTCAAAGGAGTGCAGAACGAAGATTGTGAAAGATGTTGATTTCTATAAGAAGAAATTAGCTTTGGCTGAGAAGAAAGCTAGTGGAACAATTCTGTTGGCTGAGGAGGAATACTGGTTAGACCACTCAGAGAATGAAACTGATAATGAAGAAACTGCTGCTATGTGTTTTATTGGAGACGACAACAGTGATGATGAGGATAAGGAGACTTCAACCGATGAATCTGAGGTACCATCTGAGTTTGATTTTAATTTCATTACATCGCAAATGAATGTCATTACAAAGGCTTTACATGACTTTCGTTCAAAGCTTCTATCCGAAAAACGCGAAAATCAAGAAAAGTCTGTTCAAATTGAAAAATTGAAGATTTCTCTGAGAGATGAAAAAGCTATTTTAAAGTTTACAAAAGAGAAATTTCAAGAAAGAATAGAAGATTTAGAAATTGAAAAACAGACTTCTCATGATTCTTTGTCTGAATTGTCAATTTTAAATCAAGAGTTTTCGGATAAAATATTTGAATTAGAAGAAAAGTTATATAAACAAAATCAAACTGAACAAACTATACATATGCATAAACCAAGGAGCTATGAGTCGTTAAAAGAACATTGGGGTCTTGGAGTTAAAAATCCTCAGTTTTTAAAGAAAGCTAAATTTGAGATTCCCAATTTTTATGATTACGACTGTCTTGGTTTTTCTCAATATGGTTCACAATACAAACCTCTTTGGACAAGTGCTAAAGAAACTACAATTGAGGAAGATAAAAAACGGATAAACAACAAGAGAATGGAAGTTCCTTTTGTTTACACTCAAGAAAATGCAAAATATTTTCCTGAAAAAGTAAAGAAGAGAAGACAAAATTTAAACATTGTTTCTTCTACTAAATCTTCTAGATCGAATGACTTCTTTGATTTAAATACAGCTAATCCTAATAAGGACAATATATCTCCAGTATCTTATGATACTAAGAGATATATACCTCCATTAGTATTAGAATGCCAAATCTTTGATCTAGAAGAACAATTGGAAGAACAAGAGATTTTGAGAAAAATTGAAAACGATGTCATTTTTTCTTTTATGACATCAAGTTTTAAAGAAAATACTTCTGGTCTTCTCAAATCTTCCATCAACTTGTGTTCATCTGATGTTTCTTGCTCTGAGGTTTTTCCAAATAAAATAAATGATCAGTTTGAGTTTATTGATAAAACTTCCTCTTCTAAATCAAATATTTTATCTGAAATTGTTGATGACACTTTTACGCTAAATGATCATTTCTATAAAACAAAGCGTAAAAGAAGAAGGTCAAAGAAGAAAAAGCAGAAAGAGTTTGATATTTCTGAAAATTCTAACTTTTCTGATTCCTCTATTTCAGATAGGCCTTTGAAGAAGTCTGGGAAGTGTGTTTGGCTAAAGAAACAGAGATCTGAAGAATTTGTTTCTGTAGAGGATAAATGTGTAGATTTTCTTTGTAAACAAGACTCATTTGCCTTTTGTAATAAAACTACAAAATATTCTGTAGAGCAAATGTTTCAAATTTCGAAGAATATCTCATATTGTCTCTCTAGTTCTGATTCTGATGATTGCGTTTCTTCTTTAATATGTGATGATGTTCATGCTTTATTTGATCAGTCTCAGATTTTTTGGAAAAATAAATGTTTGAAAAAGAAAAAGGAAAGGACTAACAAGAAGGGACCCATATTCATATGGGTACCTAAATCTCAGTAATTTTTGATTGTGCAGCTAAATCAATTATGGTATCTGGATTCGGGGTGTTCTAAACACATGACTGGCAACAAATCTCTACTTTCAAATTTTAAAGAAAAATGTTGCGGTCGTGTCAAATTTGGAAACTGCGAGACGGCTCCCATTCTTGGTTATGGTGATCTTGTTCAAGGTAATATAACTGTCAAAAGAGTAAGCTATGTCGAAGGATTAAGTCACAATCTATTCAACATCGGAAAGTTCTGCGATAAAGATCTTGAAGTCAGTTTCAAGTCTAAAAGAGTTGCTGTAAAGAATAATAGCGGCATGGACTTACTTGTTGGAAAGAGACGATCAAATCTTTATACCATTAATCTTTCCGAAGTAAAGGTTCCATCAAATATTTGTCTTCTATCAAAAGCCTCTATTCATGAAAGCTGGGTGTGGCACCGTCGACTAGCTCATCTCAATTTCAAATATATGGATCGCTTGGTCAAGAATGATTCTGTGAGAGGTCTTCCAATCCTTCGTTTCCAGAAAGACCATCTCTGTCAGGACTGCGAGAAAGGAAAGATGAAGAAAGCATCTCATAAGCCTAAGCCTGAACATTGCACTGCAGACATCCTAGATCTAATTCACGTTGATTTGTGCGGACCAATGAAGACAAAGAGTATTGGTAAGAAGAAATATGTTTTGGTTGTTGTTGATGATTTCTCCAGATATACATGGGTGAAATTTCTCAAATCTAAAGACGAGACACCCGAAATTCTCATCAACCTCATCAAAACCATTCAGACAAATAAGCAAAAGCATGTCAAAGTTGTAAGATCAGATAATGGCACATAATTCAAGAATTCAACTCTTCAAGCATTATATGATGATCAAGGAATACAACAACAGTTTTCTGCTGCAAGAACACCGCAATAGAATGGGGTTGTTGAAAGACGAAACATAATGCTTGTGGAAGTTGCCAGATCTATGCTTGCTTATTCAGGTCTTCCTTTGTCTCACTAGGCCGAAGCCATATCAACTTCCTGTCATACTCAAAACAGATCAATTCTATAACGCCGTTTCAACAAGACTCCATATGAATTGATGAACGGTATCAAACCTAACATCAAATATTTCAAGTCTTTCGGGTGTAAATGCTATGTTTTGAATGACAGAGATAATCTGAACAAATTTAGTCCAAAGGCAGATGAAGGCATATTTCTGGGCTATTCTTCTAACTCTGCTGCTTACAGAGTCTTTCTCCTCTCTGCAAGAAAAGTGATAGAGTCTGTGAATGTCAAATTTGATGAAGCTGCCGATTTGGCTTTTGGACAACACAGTTCAGAACCCGCTATTACTGGAAACTCAGCTTCTGAACAAATTAGTTCAGAACCTGCACTTCAGTCGACAAATCAGGATCCTTCTAATTCTCTGTCTAATCTTTCTGATCTTGATTTTCTGTTTGAAAATTTTTATGATGATGTGCCTAAACCAAACACTGATAATGTGTCAAATGTTTTGAATCAGGAATCTGTGAGTGCATCTAATCCTACTTCCGCTGCATCAATCTCTGAACCTAATGCTACTTCAGTATCTCCTGAAATTCAAGACATACCTTCTGAACATCATCCGGATCAATTCATACATGAACCAGAAATTGCTGAAACTGTTCATGAGGAGTCTGTAGAAGATGAAGCTGTACTAGTAGAAAATGTTCAACAAGAAGTACAAGCTATGTCTGGTCAACAAGAGCCTGAATCTGATGTCATGGAAATATCTCCTCCTCCAGTTGAAACCATATCTGTGTCATCTTCTGACATTATTTCTTCTGAAGATCCTCCTCATCAATTAGAAGTGGTTCAAGAAGTTATTGATCCTCTCCCTCATACAACAAAATGGACAAGATCTCATCCAATCCATCAAATTATTGGGGATCCTCAAGCAAGTGTTTGTACTCGCTCCAGAACAGCTTCTTACAACGAATGTTTGTACACTTGCTTCCTAAGCAAGATTGAACCTACCAAAGTTTCTGATGCATTGGAGGACCCAGATTGGATCATTACTATGCAAGTGGAGATCAATCAATTTGAAGCACTCAAAGTGTGGAGACTTGTACCAAGGCCGAAAGGTAAGAGCATAATTGGTACCAAGTGGATATTCAAGAATAAGAAAGCAAGGTTAGTAGCCAAGGGATATCGACAAGAAGAAGGTATTGACTATGATGAAACATTTGCACCCGTTGCCTGATTGGAAGCTATCAGAATGTTTCTTGCCTTCGCTGCTTATCGCAACTTCACAGTATATCAAATGGACGTAAAGACAACATTTCTCAATGGCAAGCTGAAAGAAGAAGTATATGTATCTCAGCCAGAGGTATTTGTTGACAAAGACCGTCCAGATTATGTATATTTTCTCGATAAAGCATTGTACGGCTTGAAACAAGCTCCACGGGATTGGTATGACGAGTTGTCAATTTTCTTGGTCAAATCCGGCTTCTCGAAAGGCTCGATAGATACAACTCTTTTCATTTATAGAACTAATCTTGATATCTGCTTAGTACAAATATACGTAGATGATATTATTTTTGGTGCGACTAATAAATCTTTGTGTAATTGGTTTTCTGATTTAATAAATCTAGGTTTCCTCAGCTTACAAGTGAAGCAGCTTCCAGATGGAATCTTCATCAATCAGTCAAAGTACGTATTTGACATTTTGAAGAAATTCAAAATGGACAAGTCTACCTCAATCGGCACGCCTATGGCTCACGGTGCCAAACTCGGACTGGATCCAGATGGAAAAGCTGTGGATCAAAATACATACAGAGGGATGATCGGATCACTGATGTATCTTACTGCTAGTCGCCCGGACATAATGTTTTCAACGTGCCTGTGTGCCCGTTTTCAAGCTAAACCAAAAGAATCTCATCTTTTAGCAGTCAAACGCATTTTTAGATATATTAAAGGAACTCCTTATTTAGTATTATGGTATCCTAAAAGTTCTGACTATAATTTGATTGCTTATTCTGATGCAGATTATGGTGGTAATCAATTGGACAGGAAAAGTACTTCTGGTCATCTCCAGTTTTTGGGTGACAGACTGATAAGCTGGGCGTCGAAAAAGCAAAACTGCGTTTCAATATCAACAGCCGAAGCTGAATTCGTCGCTGCAGCTAGTTGCTGTGCTCAAGTGCTCTGGATGAAAACGCAACTTCGAGATTACGGGATGCTATACAAGACTGTGCCAATATATTGTGATAGCAAGTCTGCAATTACGATATCGGTCAATCCTGTCCAGCACACCAAGACCAAGCACATAGACATGAGATATCATTTTATAAAGCATCACGTGGAAGAAGGTACTATTGAATTATATTTTGTACCAACTGAATATCAACTTGCTGATATATTTACAAAAGCTTTAGATGAAAAACGATTTAACTTTCTGCTTTCAAAACTTGGCATGTTGAATTTAAAAGTTTAAATCTTTACAAATTTTATTCTATAAAGTTTAATATTTCAGATTTTCTTTCTGTTGAATAAAATGTGTGTCTAGGATCTTTTACAAGTTGCCTTGTTTATATTAAAGTTTCATATGTTCAACTTTCAAACATTACAAACATTGAAAAGTCAGCAACATGTTTGACGCTTTAGATACTGCTTTAAAGATATGTGAGTCGGCATACTTATGGTTTACTTTGCTTAAACAACCTAAGCGATCAAAATTGTAGATTGTAGTGAAAATATGGGTTAAGCTATTCGATATAGATCTGAGTTATTGAGATGATTTTATTTTTAAGCATTTAAAATACAGAAATCCTTGAGTTTAAAAGTTTGTACCTGTGACCTTTCTGGTTTGGGAAAGTAAGTTCCGAGGGATGCTCGACATCTGGTCCCCTAAGGTCAATTGATCTGGGAGTGATCGAACAGAAATCCTTCTATAGAACCAGATCGAAAGTCATGTTTTACTGGTATGAATGGGTTTAGAATATGTCGATGTAGCCTTTCTGATTCGGGAAAGTAAGTTCCAAGGGGTGCTTGACACCTAGTCCCCTAAGGCCAACTGGTCTGGGAGCGGCTAACCCAAATCCTGCAATAGGGTCAGATAGAAAGTTACGTTTACGACATGTTCTTTACTTAATAAACTCTTTGATTAAAAGATGCCAAAGTGCACAACGCTTAAAAAGATGCCAAAGAGCACACTCATGTGAAGATGCCAAAGTGCACACAGCTAAAAGATGCCAATGAACACACATCTCTTGATACTTGGTGATATATTTTGAGCTGCGATAAACCTGTAAATTTGTGAAAATCTTAATTCTTGATGACTTAGTGTCTGTACATGCAAAGTTCTCCATTTTATGTTTAGAATTGCATTTTTCTTGAAGCTAATCAAAGATCGCATGCAAGCACACTGAATAGATACCTGCAAGTGCTTGACATTGAACATGTCTTAACTTGATATGCAATGAAACATGTTTCTGTATCCAACAACTCTCGTTTGATTTCAACTGATTGATAAATATGGAATATTTTACTGAGTAGACTTTAATTTGTTTAGTGTTTAAAATTTTATATATTCAGTTGTTACAAAATTTATATTCCATAAGATCATCTTTCATATTGATGTCTTTATGTTTGCTATCTGTGTTTTTGTCATATGGTCTGTGCATTTTTTGAGGGGGAGTGCATATATGTGTTTTATTTCTGAGAATATTCTGTTTTTGAGGGGGAGTGAATGTTGCTGATTAATTACTTATTGTGCTGATTAGAAATTCATCAGGTAAGTATTTCTGAATTTACTATGCAAATGGTAAACTAATTTGATAAATTTTGTAAATTTGTGTAGGGGGAGTAATGGGGGCTTATAAGGTAATTTTCTCATAGTTATTTTTTTAAGTGTTTTTTTTTGAATATATAGAAGTAATAGTGTGTTTTTATTATTCCCTTTAAATTTCTTTGACTATTCATCTTCCCTCCATTCTCTCTACGTGTTCTTCTTCTTGCGTTCTTATCTGTTCATTTTCAGAGTGAGATTTTGGAATTTCAGGTATGTTTGTGTTTTTCATTCTATGATTGTCGTTTGATTAGTGTTTTATTACTTTGTGTTGTTTTCTCTCTTGGTCTCTTATTGTCTGTTATATCTGATGTGCGATTTTTTTTCACTGTTGATCGATTTCTAAATATTCAGATTCAAGTTGATTTTGATCGATTTGCGTATTGGGTTTTGTTTAGACCTTATAATCGACTCTCAGGTATGTTTTATTTTGGTTTAATTTCATTGTTTTGTGCTTAGAATTTGTTTTTTTGTGGTTTTCGGGTTCGAACTTCCGCGTTCTAGGGTTTTGTTCACGTATAGTTTACTATGCGTGTCCTGTAAGAACCGCAAAGATTTAGTGTTTTGTTCACGTCTTTGAGACCCGTATAGGTCACTATGCGTGTCCTGTTAGAACCGCATAGTGTTCTTTGCATGTCTTTCTAGACCCGTAAAGTATACTGTGCGTTTCTAACAAGAACCGCAAAGTGATCTTTACTTGTCCCTTTAAGACCCGCATAGTGAACTATGCGTTTCACTCTTAACCTGAATTTCTTCTAGTTTGTTGTGTTTTTCTTTGTGTAGTTTACGTTTTACTAAGAACACACAAAGTCTATCTTGCGTCTCCTTAGTGACACGTAAACTCATTGTGTGTTTCAAAGTATGCTTTGCGTTCCATTAAGGACACACATTCATTTCTATGCGTTTCCTTCAGGACACGCATTCCTTCATATGCGTTCCCTTCAGGACAAGCATTCCTTCATATGCGTTCCCTTCAGGACACACATTCCTTCATATGCGTTCCCTTCAGGACACGCATTCCTCCTATGCGTTCCCTTCAGGACCCGCATTTCTTTCTTCGTGTTTCCTTAAGGACCCGCAAACCATACTTGGAAAATTTTTCGTGTTTTCTGTTAAATGTTTAATTGTGTTTTGTTTTTGTGTTTCAGGTTATCATGTCTTCTCAAACAAATACTGATCCAATGATTCAAGACGAGAATGTCGTTCTTGAGGATCCGGCTGATCAGGCATCTCATGATATACCTATGCCGTCTGTTCCGTCTGTTGGGGCTGATCTTTCTATATCCAGGCGAACTCCAAATGATGTGTTCCCTAACATCATGTACATGCCGTATAAGCGTAACAACTACTTTGTTGACTTTGATCGCATCAAGATTCATCCTGTCATACTCTCCATTCTTCGTGGACATCCGCTCTCTCAAGCTCTCTGTTCAGTTGCTGATGTTCCGGAAGTCTATGTTCAGCAAGTTTGGCACACCATCACTAAGAACGAACTGGCACGTCCTTATCGATTTGATCTCAAAATTGATCAATTTGATTCATATCTTTCTTATAAGCGTTTACGGTTGATTCTTGAGCTTCCTGAGCCTAATTCTAGACCTGGAAGGACAACATATGATCAGTTTCCATCCGAAGAGGAAGTTTTTGAGGGCATCAAAAGATTAGGCTATGTTGGTCCACTGAACAAGGTTGTAGACTTTGACAAGTCTAACCTTCCTCCTGTCTGGTATTCTTTATTTTCTGTCATCAACAGGTGCTTAACTTCTAAACATACCGGCACGGATAGTTCTAGTCTTCACTATCTTCGACTGTTCCATGTAGTAGTCTATGACCTGCATGTCGACTATACGATTATTTTCTGGACCGAGGTCTCTGAAGTAGTGAAAGACAAGTTAACCAACAAGCGACGAAAGTTCGTTCCTTTTATCAGGTTTCTCAAGCTGATTATTAGAAGCATGTTTCGAAGCAATCCGGCCATTCCACGTAGATTATCTTGGCCGCAAGTTCAGGATTCCGAGATGCTTTATCTTCAGAAACAGAAGAAGTCATTCACTTTTTCTATGACCATTCCTTATGGTCTTATTGCCAATTATGATGACATGACCGATGACAGTGTCATCGATTATTGTTTAGAAAATGAATTTGTAGAGGCTGAACAGGAAGAACCTTCTCATGGCACTCCAGCTGGTACTACTCATGAAGAGCAAGTTGAAGCAACTACTCAGGAATTAGATACTGTCGTTGCAACTACACTAGATTGGAGAAGATGCTAATCCTGATGAAACTAGAATTGCTGATGATGATGAGACAAATGCTAATCTTTCTGATGATGGTGAAACTTCAACAAGTGATTCAGATGATGGTGATGATGATGACGATCAACTCAACATGAAAGTGTATGAACGGAAAATAAAAACACCAGAAATGGTTGTTGTCTCAGAAGATGTTTCAGAAGATGAATCGGTATCCATTGATCTCTCTGCTGCTCGTCTAAATGTTGATGAACTGGATATCTCATTTGCTCAAACCTCCACTCAAACACAAAGTCAAGCTCCTGCTTCTTTTTCTGTTGAGGTTACTGCTACCACTGTTTCTGCTGTTGAGCTTTCTATGGTTCCTGCACGTGTTTCTTCGGAGAAATTTAAAACTCTGAATGAGGTAGTTCGTCAGTTCTCAGACAGGGTGATGCTAAAAAAGAAGAAGATATTAACAAGCTGAAGTCGTTTTTCAAAGGGAAAATGCCAGAGATAGATACTTCGGTTCTTCCTCCTGAGATTCCTTTCCGTCGTCCTTCAGGGGTGCTTATTCGGGAACGTTCTTCTACGGTGTCTTCATCTACATCACCGATTGTATCTCTTCCTTTTCCGTCAATCTTCACTCAGTCTGCGGATATTTCTATGTCTGCTCCGACTGATACTTCTTCCAGGGCTTCTATTCATGATTCTCCGATTTCTGAGCTGTCTGATCTTCTTTATGCGCGTATTTTATCTATGTCTCCGCCACAACATCAAGATCAAGATTTGATCTCTCTGCCGAGGAACTTCCAGCCAACGCCGCCTCCAGTTTCTTCCTCTTCTGATTCTGATCGCATTAATGCTTTATCTCATGAATTTCAGGAATTCAGATCAGAAGTTAGATCCAGTTTATCTGATCTTCGTTCTTTTATGACACAAGCTTTCTCAGATCTATCTAACAAGATTGATCATCTAGAGCAATCATGCAGGACTGAGGCTGGCCCGTCTCTTAAACGCCGACATGACCAAGATGATCCCGATCATCAAGGCCATGAGGGGGAGATGGCAAAGAGACAAAGAACAGAAGGGTCTTCTGAAGCGAGAGAAGTTGTTCAAAAAGAAGTGACTGGAGATAGAGAAAAGACTGCTGATACAGTTCAAGATTGCAGTATCCAAGATTTAGTAAATGTCATGGTTGACAATGTTGATGTAACTGCTTTGCATAATGAATTTAACTTGTCTGAAGCAAATATTAATAATATGCAAATAGTAGTTTATGTGGATCTAGATGTCTCTGGTAGAGCTTATGAAGTTGAAGAGTCGGAAGCAGCAAATGACATGAGATCTTTCTTCGCGAACTTCATAGAAATAACTTCAGATGATGATGAAGAAGTTAGATTTGAGAAAGTTGCTCAAGTTAAAGAAGAAGATTGCAACAATATCATCATCTTATCTGATACAGAGGATGATACTGTTTTCATGGATGCATCAGATACAAAAGAGACTGAATTGTTATATGCTGATCTTCCAAGTCAAGGTGAGATTCCAGAAGATGATCAACCTTCATCTACTCCAGTAACTAGTTCTGCTCCGACAACCAATATTCCGTCAAGTGCATTTGAAGTTGGTCAGTCATCTAAAGCTCAAGCAAATATTCCTTCTTCCGAACCGGTAATTCCTCCATCTCTTCTAGAAGAAGGAGAAGTTTTAACTAGGCAGCAAAGACAGAGAAATCTACAGCAGAGATATATGGCTTCTAGACTCAGAACAACTTTTCTTGAAGATATCCAAAGCAACATCTTTGTTTCTAGAAGAAGGACAATCAATATATATGCCATACTTGGAGTAGAGAAAGAATCAGAAGCTTATCAGCATGAATACTTAGCGTTTATTAAGTGCCAGCGCAGAAGGAATAACACCGTTACTTCTCCTCATCTAACTGTTCGAGTTCTCAGTGTCACAATTAATAAGTTTGTGAACATCTGGTATCCAGACCTTGAGGTGGAAAGAAGAGACTGCAATCGGTACAAATTTTCAGAGGCTGATTTCATTGATCTTTCAATTGATGATATTGAATTCTTATATGATCACTTCAGGAATCTTTATCACCGGACTCAGGATGTTTCTCAAACTCTTTTTGTTATTAAACGATTCATTCGACGACATATTCGATTTTATCGTGTTTTTGACTTCCAGATGGCCGTCGAAAGCTTTCAGCCTGTGGTTAATCTTGAAAGGCCCAACCGAAGTTTGCAGAATCTAGAGTCTTATTCGTTATTCACCATTATCGAAGATCCATACGGAGTAGTATATAAAACAACTCAAGTGAAAAATGCTTTCTACGATTTGATGAGATTGGACATTACTCTGATGGAACTCTAAAGGTGATCAAACTTCAGTTGGAGTATCGTCTACAAGAGGCTAGAAGAAAGTTTTTGGAAACAAGAAGAGAGTCATATCTTTTTGAAAATGATGAAATTCGTCTGATCCGTAGAACTTTGGTCTCTATTCAAGATAGACTGAATCTCCGTTCAACTCTGCGACGATTGGAAGTGTTAGTTGGGCTGAACAGATTTCGTCAACGAGAAGAACGTCAATGATGTTTCAAAGTCGCCTTGATGGTCAATGCTGTTTTTGAAGATTGTTTTTTTTGAAGACCTCGGCGCCAATGATTACTAAAGGGGAGATTGTTAGATCTGATTTTATAGTAATCATTGTATTTGTTTTCTTTATCTGTCAGTACTTTTGTTCTGTTATGTTTTGTAAATGCCTTGGGGTATTTAAGTCCCCTTGGCTTATTTTAGTTGTAAGAACTTTTCACAGATTTTGAATAGAAAGTCACTGTTAATTTGAGCGCACTTTTCTCTCTCTAGACTCTCTCTCTACAGATCTTGTGATCTTGGCTTATCAGAAACCATCAGAGGTAGTTATCTCTGGTAAGACTGAACGAGACTTTCTTGACTCTGATTCTGAATCTGATCCAGAGGTAGATGAACAGATTTTCTACAAACCAGAGAAAGTAATTCATAAAAAGATAGATACCGTTGGTTCTGGAATTTTGAACATTCCTATTTCTATTTTAAAAATTAAACCCAGAATACCAATATGTCCTGACTATGCAGAAACGTATCTTCAAGCAAAAACTTCTCTAGAACTTGAAAAAGAATTATAAGAAAAGGCAAAGAATAAAACTATCACTTCTCAACTCTACATTTTTGAACCAATCATGTTTACTCCTGGACAAAAAGGAAAATGGAAAGAAATTAAGCATTCTGATCCTGTTTGTGCAGTGAGCAACAAAGAGAAGAGGATGTTTCTGAACAAGAGAAGGCAACTTGAAAAGAAGGCTGTCTCTCAAGCTAAAAGAAAAGAAGTAGTTAGGAATACTTGTAATATTCCTAGTACTAATTCAAAAATGAATCATAATATATCGAATGAATTTAATGAAATGAAATCCTTTGCTTCTACTTCTTCTTGTTCTGTAAAGTGCAATTGCATCCAACTCTTGATGAAACTAAAAAATCACTTCAAAGGTTCTCACTGTTTTCTTAATCAATCTCTGAATAAAAATTCAGAGACAACGCCTCAAAAGAAAAAAGACAATTCTGCCAAAACATCAAAAGATAAGAAGGCAAAATTTTAAAAAGGTAATCAGAAGTCTAACAAAATAGGACCCATAATGAAATGGGTACCTACGAAAATCTAATCTGTCTTGCAGAAACAGTCAATGTCGATCTGGTACTTAGATTTTGGGTGTTCAAGGCATATGACTGAAGATAAAAAGTTACTATCCTCTTTCAAAGCTAAATCTGGAGGAGCAGTAACTTTTGGAGACAATATGCAAGGACAAATTAAGGGTTATGGTGAGCTTACAAGAGGTAATGTTTCAGTATCAAAGGTTGCTTATGTTGATGGGTTAAAGCATAACTTGATCAGCATAAGTCAAATTTGTGACCATGGTTTTGATGTGAAATTTCAAGAAAAACATTGTTCACTACTTCACTCAAAAACAGGTCAAGAAATGCTCAGAGCTGACAGAAAGGGAAATTTATACAGAATGAATTTTTCCAAACACATAAAAACTGACTCAGAGAAACTCTGTCTAGTATCTCTGAACAGTGAAGATGTTTGGCTCTGGCATAAAAAGTTCTCACATCTGAACTTTTCTTCACTTGATAAATTGGTCAAACTAAATCTGGTTAAGGGATTGCCATCTCTGAAGGTTAACAAAGATCATCTTTTTTCTGCTTGTGAAATGGGAAAAATGAAAAGATCTTCCCACAAGACCAAAAGTGATAATAACTGTCCAAAACCTCTGCATATGCTTCATGTGGACCTCTGTGGTCCTATCTCTGTACAGAGCTTGTCAGGTAAAAAGTATATCCTCGTTTTGATTGACGAATACTCTAGATATACTTGGATAGAATTCATCAGAGCCAAGTCTGATGTCCCTGATATTTTAATAAGATTGTTAAAAAGATTGCAGGTTCTGTTTGATACCAAAGTTCAGAAACTGAGAAGCGATAATGGAACAGAGTTCAGAAATGCAAAAATCAACTCATATCTTTCAGAGGAAGGCATAACTTCGAACTTCTCTGCAGCTAGAACACCTCAACAAAATGGTGTTGTTGAGAGGAAAAACAGAACACTGGTTGAAGCTGCAAGAACTATGCTTGCAGGATCAGAACTTCCCACAAACTTTTGGGCAGAGGCAGTGGCAACAGCCTGTTTCACGCCAAACAGAGCTACAATTGTCAAAAGATTCAAGAAAACATCTTATGAACTCATTAACAACAGGAAACCTAATGTTAAATATTTCCATGTTTTTGGATGCAGATGTTATATTCTAAATGATAGAGAGTCTCTTGGAAAGTTTGACAAGAAAGCAGATGAAGGCAAATTCATTGGCTATTCATTAGTCTCAAAAGCTTTCAGAGTGTTCAATCAAAGAACCAGAACAATCCAAGAGAGTATCAATGTGTCTTTTGATGATGACAAAAGTCTGGCCAGCAAAGTTATCAATCAAATTGCCAAAAATATCTCTGAATCATCAAAGATAAGAGAATCTGAACTCAATAAAATTTTCGAAGATTTCTTTGATGATGAAAATGCAGAGTTTCTTTTCAGAGATATTCATAGAGAAACTTCAGAGGAACCACAAACGTCAGGTACAAATCTCTCTGGTCCCTCTGAAGTTACAACTTCTGCTTCCTTGAATGCAGGTCCAAGAAATGAATCAACTTCAGAGCCTCTGGAATCAATTTCAGAGCCTCTGGAATTAACTTTAGAGCCTCTGGAATCAAATCCTGTGTCTCTGGAATCAACATCAGAGCCTCTGCTCAGCACAACAGAGATGTCTCCAACTGTCATCTCTGAAGCTCAAACTCCACCTCATGTTCATGCTCTGCTCACAAGATGGACAAAGGATCATCCCCATGATCAGATCATTGGATCACCTTCAGAGGGTGTCAAAACCAGATCAGCCACAATCAATGAATGCTTTTTTGTAAATTTTTTAAGCATCATTGAACCAAAGAAGGTAAATGAAGCTCTTGAAGATCCTCATTGGATATTTGCAATGCAGAATGAGCTTCAAGAGTTTGAAAGAAACAAAGTCTGGACCTTAGTTCCCCTTCCTAAAGGAAAATTTGCAACTGGAACTAAATGGGTCTTCAGAAATAAAAAGGATGAGGATGGCATTATAATCAGAAACAAAGCTAGGTTGGTTGCTAAGGGATATTGCCAAGAAGAGGGCATTGATTATGATGAAACCTTTGCACCTGTGGCTAGGCTAGAAGCAATTAGAATCTTCTAAGCCTATGCTGCACACAAAGGGTTCAAAGTATATCAGATGGATGTTAAATCTGCCTTTCTGAATGGTAAATTAAATGAAGAGGTTTATGTACAGCAACCACCTAGTTTTGAGAATACAGAGTTTCCAAACCATGTTTATTATCTTGATAAAGCTCTATACGGATTTAAACAACCTCCAAGAGCATGGTATGCTACTCTATCCACATTTCTAATAAATAATGGTTTTGAAAAAGGTACAATAGATACAACCTTGTTCATAAAAAGGTACAAAAATGAGATGCTCTTAGTACAAATATATGTTGATGACATTATATTTGGCTCTACAAATCAAAAGTATTGTGATAAATTTTCAGAGTTGATGAAGAGTAAATTTGAGATGAGTCTTATGGGAGAATTAACATTCTTTTTAGGCTTACAAGTAAAGCAAACATCAGAGGGTACTTTTATAGCTCAATCTAAGTATGTCTCTGACATTTTGAAAAAATACAGACTCAATGATTCAACCTCTATGAAAACCCCTATTGCCACAGGAGTCAAGCTTGACTCTGATCTTTCGGGAAAATCTGTAGATGTCAAAACCTACAGAGGCATGATAGGTTCACTATTATACTTAACTGAGGCATGACATAATGTTTACAACATGTCTTTGTGCTAGATATCAAGCAAATCCAAAAGAATCTCATTTATCTGCTGTCAAAAGAATTTTCAGATACCTAAGAGGGTCACCCTCATTAGGCTCTGGTATCCAAAACTTTCTAGTTTTGATTTAACAGCTTACACTGATGCAGATCATGCAGGATACAAGCTTGACAGAAAAAGTACCTCTAGGTGCTGTCAGTTATTGGGAAATAAGCTGGTAAGTTGGACATCCAAGAAGCAAAATTGTGTTTCAACTTCTACATCAGAGGCAGAATATGTTGCTGCTGCTAGTTGTTGCTCTCAAGTCATATAGATGCAAACTCAGCTCCGAGACTATGGCTTACAATATGACAGAATTCCAATTCTGTGTGATTCAAAAAGTGCCATAGCCATCTCTGCCAATCCAGTACAACACTCCAAAACCAAGCACATTGATGTAAGGTACCACTTTCTGAAAGATCATGTTGAAAAGGGAACAATAGAGATGTATTTTGTACCAACTGAACTTTAACTTGCTGATATTTTCACAAAAGCTTTAGATGAACGAAGGTTCAGTTTCTTAATTAGCAAGTTGGGTATGTTGAACATGTCTGCCTAACACAGGAAAACATCAGAGTCTCTGATCCATTTATCAGAGCCTCTGACATGCGTAACATGTTCAACCAGAACTTCTGAAACTAATTTCAGAGCCTCTGGACTTTTTCACAAATGGTAAAAATCATTCTTTTGTATCTCCAAGCATGTGTCAAGGGGGAGAAGATAAAGACTTCATTCTTTGGTCAAGGGGGAGACAAAGAACCTTTCATCTTTCAAGGGGGATAAAGTGAGCTTCTCTGATACTCATATCAGAGCCTCTGATCTTGTCTCTGATATTTATATCAGAGCCTCTGATCTTGTCTTTGATATTTATATCAGAGCCTCTAATCTTTTCACATTAAACGAATATTCCAGGAAATTCTTTTAATAATAAATCTTTTGGATAACCATTCGTTTCTTTTCAAAAACCCAACTGGCGGTTTTCTGACACCAAGCGGCTCTCCCCTACACACCTCAATGTGTCACCTATTAATTAGGGGATGATGGAACGTCCTTTATGACATTGGAACTCTCAATCGCCGTTTCCATAACCTCTCCCTCTACCTTTTTTTTTATGTCCATAAAAACCCTTTTTCTCTTCTCATTATTCTTTACACTCTCAGAATCCAAAATCTCTCTTTCTAAGCTCTCATCTTTCTCAAAAACCTGCAACAATGGCGGCTCATTCCCAAACCTCAGATAACTCCAGCAAACTTGTTCCAAACTTGAATACGGTACAGTTCGATGTTCCAGTAAAAGGTAACAACTACTTTCTGGACGTCACCTCAACCAAATACGATGAGCAGTTTCGCCCAATCCTCGACTTTTTGACCATCTGCGAACTCAACGATGTCCTCACCAAACATGCCTCAGATATTCCTCTACGCTTTGTCCAACAATGGTGGTATTCAAGTGAATACGATGATGAAAAGAAAGGACTGGTTGGGTACATTGACCTAGGTGAACAAAGCATGAACATAAGAATCACCCCATAAACCCTAAATCGCCGATTCAACCTGCTCACGAAAACTGATCTTCAAATAGAAACCTTTGAGAAACTACCAACTCAAGAAGTCCTTCTTCAGTTCCTCCACCACTTAGGCTACAACAGGGATATCATACGCCTTAGTCAATTCAGATGTCAGTACCTGCCTCCCAAGTGGAACTTTATGTTTAGTGTTCTCAACCGCACAATTACCTGCAAAATTGGAAGCCAGGATCAGACCCATCCAGCGATTCTAGACATAATGTATGCTCTCTTCTTCAACAGAAGCATAAATATGACTCACATTCTCTTCTGTGAGATGCTGACGGCGGTGGATAAAAAGAACAAAGACTTGGCCAAAGGAAAACAACCAATTTCGGTACTGTTTCCCAGATTCATCTATGTGGTCATTCAACGAGCAATGGAGAAATTATCCATCACTGAGGAGGGCCCAAGGACACCTCTGTTTATGATGAACTCGTTCAAAGCTACAGAGGTTCCTCCTTATCCAAATGACCGACGTTTCCCACACACCATGATTGAGGTAATTCCTGCTGACTCTCCTACCCACCTCCTACTTAGTCGTGTTTCCCAATCATCAGAACCGATGATGGGATCCCCAACACACCTAGGTTCTGAGCCTGAGCCTGAATCAGAGAGTGATATCTCTGATACTGCTCAAAACGTTAACAGAGCGCAACCAGAGGGTGGCTCTGAGAGAGTAAGGAAGAGAAAAGAAGAGAACCCTCCCTCTGACGAAGAGAATAACTCTGTCAGAGCAGAGGAAGGTGAGGAAGAGAGAATTACAGAGGGTGAGTTTCTAAACTTAGAATCTGAGGGCGGTGAGGTAGAAAAAGATGTCCTTGTTGGCACACATGAGAGATTCCAAAGCCCAAATCCCCGTGCAAACACATTTACTGTCCAAGGTGGTCCAACATCAGTGGACATTGAAACAAAGGTGCACACCTCGAACCCTTCCCATCCTAGCCGCTCAGAGGCATCTACTTCTGCCTCTGAAGCACGCACCAAAGGGGAAACCTCTGATACGGCTAAGTCCTCTCAACAGGACTTAAACTAAGATAAAAATACTCATTCACCCCAGAGTATGTCACCTCTCCACACACATGATGCCTTTGTGGCTCATAAAAAGTTGGACCGTCCCTTAGATCAGAAGAGACCTATGATCTCTCGAAAGGATTGCCTGTCAGAAAAAGAATGGCATGACCTTCTTGCACATGAACTTCTTAGCCTGGACAGCAAGGTTTCCACCCACATTCGTTTCTCATCATCAGATTCTGACTCTGATGATCAGAGACCAATCAGAACCATTATAGGGAAATCCTTGAAAAAGGTTCCCCAAGGATTAATGGGAAGTCCTTCCAGAGTCAATATCAAGCCAACTCCGAAAGAAGCCCCCTCTGAACTCGAGGGAAACTTAGAATCATGTGTTGATCCTAAGGTCACCCCATCTGATTACGTTACCAAAGAAGAGTTCAGAATCTTTGGTGATGAAATCAGAGAATCTCTGAAGGAGATTAAACTTCAAATCGAGAAGACCTCAGAGGCCTCTGCCTCTCACTCTGAAGTTGCAAAGCTCACTTCAGAGGTCTCTGAGCTGCGCACGACCATAATCTCTCAGAACGATAAACTTGTTGTTCTGGAAAGCCTGGTCATAAAAAATGACTCGGTTCTATCCAGAGAAATTCAGAACTCCACCACAGAGCTCCTCAAGGCGATTCCAACTCCCTCTTCCCCCACTCCAACACATGCAGACTTTTCTCAATTCAAAGAGGAAGTCTTGCGCTCTTTGGCAGAGGTGCTTGCAAAGATCCCTACCTCCTCTGCTGCTGCTCCTGCTACATCCGAATTTGTTACAAAGACTGACCTCACCAACCTCTCCAAGAAGATCACCAGCAATGTAATGAATATCTCCAACAAGTTCGTCTCCAAGACCACTCAGCAGAACAAAAAGATTGAAGACCTTCTGAAGAATGTCATATCTTCAGAGGGATCTTTAAAGCGGAAGGAACCAGAGGTCGCATGCTCTGAGGAAGCCCGGAAGAAAGCCAGGTATGAAGACTCTGATGACCATGATGACCAACCTCAAGGGGTCATCCGATCTTCATAAGGGGGATAAGACTCCTACACCAAAAACTGTTGAAACACAAAAGGAGTCCACTCCCTCTGAATCAAACCAAAGCAAGAAAAAAGGAATAGAGAGACGTTCACCCTCAACCTCTGCTGAAGATAACCAGGCCACTCTAAAGTCACCAGTACCTGTTATCTTTTTAGCACCATCCACTTCGAGTGCTCCAATAGCTCCAATAATAGCTGCAACTCCATAAACTATTGGAGCTCTAGAAGAAGATGAAGACAAACAGCTAGTAGACTTCTCTACATCAGAAGATGCATTCTCATCACCAGAAAGACCAACTTATGTGATGAGAGATGCTTACGAATCAGAGACTGAAATAGCAGAACCAGAATCTGAAAAAGAAGAAAAATCAGATTCTGGAAAAGAAGCTGCTGAAGAACAGATTGAAGTAATTGATGTTGAAGAGTATGTATTCAAGAATGCTCAACCACATCCTACTTCAACAACAACAGAGCTGAGGGAATCACCAGAGATTAATGGCTACATCTCTGAACCCGCAACAGAAGATCCTCCACAGACGAAGGAACCAGAAACCATGGTTGCTGATGAACAGGCTCCTTCAGAGAATCCTGTTCAGAAGGCAAGCATCGGTCTACCAGCCAAAGTGTTCACTAAACCTCCTACATTCCTTGAATCAAATCCCAAAGCTTCCATAGAGGACCACTTCAGATACATCTACTGTGAGTTCAATATGGAAGACACTCTAGTCATTCCTCTGAATCCAAGGATCAGAGAGGACATGCCGGACTATGAAAGAATATTCGTCATAGATAAAACCAGACCAAGAGCACAGGTCCTCTCAGATGATCCAATCATCAAAATCAACAAAGTCTCTGAGAAGACTTTTGCTTATAACAAGATAGTCTATAGGCACTATGTGGTAACTCGATCTGATCAGAAGATTTATGAGTTCAATGATAATGATCTCGTAAATCTAAATCCATATGATTTACCACATTTATATGCCTATTGCTCTGCCAGATATGATCATGGAAGAAGAGAAATCAGAATGGGCATGGTTGAAGTCAGACGTGCAATGGAAGCCTATGTCAAACACAGAGCAAAACGAGACTTCCAAATTTCTTTGAACCTGGGAGAAGAGAAGCTGGAGGTAACTGAACCTGTGGAGTCGTTCGATAAACTTGAGGAACAGAAGACTGGATCAATCGTTGCAGAACCTCTGGGTTTCGTCTACAGAGTAAACCAAGTAAAGAAGATCTTTCTAGCTTCGGAAGTTTCGAAGTACTCTGATGAAACCTTGAGAGGTATAAAGAAAATGATCCATGTGAAGGAAGAAAGGCACAGAGCAGATTTAATTGCAAAGCTTGACTTAGAGATTGACTCGATGATCAACTTCAGAGCTCTGATCATGAAATTCCATGGAATCTGTTCAAGTGACAAATTTTAGTTTGTTTCTTTATTTTTGAATATTACTTTCTCTGTATTAAACTTCCAAATGTTTAAGAAGTAATATTTAAGAGGATGTTTTTCTCCTCTACGCTTTCTAGTTTAATTCTTCTATTCTCTGTTATTTTTTTGTATCTTCTTTTTTCAACACTTAGGGGGATATTGTTAGCTCCAAATCTTCTGTTTGTTAAAAGTGTTGAAAATACCAGTCCTATTTCAGAGGACTTCCAAAGAGACTTCAGAAGACACAGACTTCGGAGGACAAAGACTTCAGAGGACAAACCTTCCTCTGAAGTACTTATCAGAGATTGCAACTTTCAGCAGACATCAGAGATGACTTCATCAGAGGCTCTGAAGACAACGTCAGAGCTCTGAAGACATTCTCTCTGAAGATGGCGCTAAAGACTCATGAAGTATCAAAACGGATAACAAATCACTTAGTAATAAGATTTACTTTATAGAGTAGGTTACTGTTCAAGCATGTCTTGAGCTTACCTTTTAGGTAAGACACTGTTCAAGCATGCTTCTATTTGTCAGAATAGTACACTGTTTACTTTATGGTCCTATAAATAGGACCATCACTCCTTTGACAAAGGTGTGCTTTTTGAGATCTTGTATAAGAAGAATCAACTGAATATATCTCATGAAGATCTTGTTCTTTCTACTTGCTTTATATATGAACTGTGATATTTGAATCTGCTTTTGATATTAAACTATATTGCTTCTGCTGTTTATACTCTTGTTGTTTATATCATTATTGTTATAATATTAAATCTAGGATCCAACACCATGAATGCGGCCTTGGCTCAGCAACAGTTGGCCATGACTTCGGCCATGACCCAACAGCAAGAGTTTTTCATGAAACTTCTAGAGGATCGAGACGCTAGCCACCGACAACCTGAGACGATGGCTGAAAACATTATTTTGTGGTCGGGTGGACCAAATGTGGTAACGGTTGAGGAACCATCCACTGAAGGGATCCGGTCAAAGACTAAGGGGTTCACTTACAAAGCGTTTATGGGGTGCCACCCTAAGGAGTTTGCGGGTTCAGATAACCCGGTTGCTTGCATGTACTGGCTTAAAGAGGTAGAGATGGCCTTTTAGTCAAGTGAGTGTGATCCCTCTCAACGGGTCAAGTTTGCTTCTCAACTACTTCGGGGAGAGGCTTTGATTTGGTGGAATCTCACTCGATCAGTCCTCACTCCTGAAGTTCTGGTTAATTTAACTTGGCCGGTGTTCAAGGAGAAGATTATGGACAAGTATTGTAGTGAGCGTTCGATGGACAAGTTGGAGCGGGAGTTCCAGGATCTGAAGAAAGGGAACCTGTCTGTGGTTGGCTACTCCAAACTCTTTCTGGAAAAACTAAACTTGGTGGGACATCTAGTCCCCGATGAAAGGTCGAAGATTAAGGCCTATCATCAAGGGTTACCGTCCGAAATGCGAACGGTGGTAAGGAATGCCAAGTGTTCGACTGTGCAAGAGGTTATCGAGGAGTCCTTACTCGTTGAGGACGACATCAATGCCGAAAAGGATGAGAAGAAACATGTTGGTGAGAAACAGAAATGGGAAGGGCCATCTGGGCCCGTTCCTCAGTCGAAGCCTTTTGATAGTGGGAGAATTGGCGACTCTCGGAAAAGTGATCATTGGTGCCCAAGGTTCAAAACCAAGCATTCTGGCGCATGTGCTTCCAAAACCTATGCGGGACCAGTGAGTTGTACCAGGTGTGGCAAGAAGGGCCATATGGCCCGGAGCTGCACTATTCATCCGAAGATGTGTTATGAGTGTCAGGAACCGGGGCACATAAGGAGGAATTGTCCAAAGTTAGCGGGGAACAATCAAGTCAGATCTGTTGGGTCGACGGCTAGAGTCGACCAATCGCCGAGGGTGCCGAGTCGAGCCTTTCGGATGACTACCGAGGAGGCGAAGGAGACCGCTGATGTTGATTCGGGTACGTTCCTAGTAAACTCCTTGCCTGCTCGTGTATTGTTTGATTCGGGTGCTACGTGTTCTTTTGTTTCGGATGTTTTCTGTAAGCAATTCGTCACTACTATTAGTGTCCTTCCCGATGCACTAGTAGTAGAGGTAGCCAATGGTGATAAAGTAATCATCCGTGACCGTTTTTGCGACTGCACCTTAGAGATCGATGGGAATTCTTTTGGGGTAGATTTGTTACCTATGGCCATAGGTGGATTCGACGTGGTCATAGGCATGGATTGGTTGTCAAGGTATAAGGCCGACATCTTTTGCGCTAAGAAGATGATCCAAGTGCCTTTGGTGGAAGGTGGCGTGGTCGTCATATATGGGGAGAAAGGAAAGGGACGCAACCCCATTATCTCCTCTCTCAAGGCGCGTAAGTTTCTAGCGAAGGGTTACCCTTCGTATCTAGCGTATATAGTGGACGCGAAGAAGGAAAAGAAGATGGTGGAAGACGTCAGGATCGTGCGGAATTATCCGGATGTCTTTCCGGAAGACCTTCCCGGATTACCACCGGAACGTCAAGTGGAGTTCCAAATAGACCTCACTCCGGGAGCGGCTCCGATAGCCCGAGCTCCCTATCGTTTGTCCCCGACAGAAATGAAAGAGATGATGACGCAACTTCAAGAGTTGTTAGAAAAGGGTTTTATCCGACCGAGTTCTTCACCTTGGGGAGCACCAATGTTGTTCGTGAAGAAGAAGGATGGATCGATGCGGATGTGCATTGACTACCGTGAGTTGAATAAAGTCACAGTGAAGAAAAAGTACCCATTGCCTCGTATTGACGATCTTTTCGATCAACTTCAAGGCGCGGGGTGCTTTTCCAAGATCGACCTTCGATCAGGTTATCATCAAGTGAGAGTGAAGAATGATGATGTTCCGAAGACGGCTTTCCGAACGCGTTACGGTCACTACGAGTTCTTGGTGATGCCTTTTGGGTTGACCAATGCGCCGACCGTATTTATGGACTTGATGAACCGTGTGTGTCGCCCATTCTTGGATAAATCTGTGATCGTCTTTATCGACAATATTTTAATTTATTCTAAGGATGAATCCGAACATGGGAAACACTTGCGGGAAGTCTTAGAAGTCCTAATAAGAGAGAAGTTATTCGCAAAGTTCTCTAAGTGCGAATTTTGGCTCCAAGAGGTCCAATTCTTGGGGCACGTGGTGTCAAAAGACGGTGTTAAGGTGGATCCGGCGAAGATTGAAGCGATGATGAGTTGGGAACCGCCAACGAATCCGTCGGAGATACGGAGTTTCTTGGGCTTAGCAGGCTATTATAGACGCTTCATCCAAGACTTTTCCAAGGTAGCTACACCGTTCACATCCCTCACAAGAAAGAACGTCAAGTTTCTTTGTACCGATGTTCAAGACCAAGCCTTTCAAACGCTTAAGAGGAAATTGTGCGAAGCTCCGATCTTATCCTTGCCTGAGGGATCGGAAGACTTCGTAGTGTATAGTGACGCTTCTAAGATGGGGCTTGGATGTGTACTTATGCAACGAGGGAAAGTCATTGCCTACGCGTCGAGGCAATTAAAGGAGCATGAGAAGAACTACCCAACGCATGACTTAGAGTTGGCGGCGGTAGTTTTTGCTTTGAAGTTGTGGCGGCATTACTTGTACGGGACCAAGTGTACTCTTTTCACGGATCACAAGAGTCTCAAGTACATCTTTGATCAAAAGGAACTCAACATGCGGCAAAGAAGATGGCTTGAACTTCTAAAGGATTATGATTGTGATCTACTCTACCATCCCGGTAAGGCCAATGTGGTGGCGGATGCATTGAGCCGGAGAAGCCATGATGGTGACGTTAAATTGTCCCTCACAAGAATCGACGTGGTATCAAGTTTTGTGGAAAGCATCAAGACGTGGCAAGTGGAAGCGCTCAAGGAGCAAAATCTCAAATCCGAGATCATGGTAAAGCAAAGTGGACTTTTGACGGAAGATAGCCGCGGGCTCAAACTCTTCCAAGGTCGAATTTGGGTGCCGAAGTTGGGTGGTAATCGGGAGCTACTACTAGAAGACGCGCACAAATAGAAGTATTCTATACATCCCGGTAGCACCAAGATGTATAGAGACTTGAAATTAAATTATTGGTGGCCGGTGATGAAGTTGGATGTAGCTAACTGCGTGGAGAGGTGTGGCACGTGGCTTCAAGTCAAGGCGAAGCATCAAAGGCCATATGGAAGTTTGCAACCGTTGTCCATTCCCGAGTGGAAATGGGACAACATCACTATGGACTTCGTGACGAAACTACCAAAGACCTTGCGAGGCCATGATACAATTTGGGTAGTCGTTGATTGGCTAACCAAGAGTGCACACTTTCTTGCAATGAGAGAGACTTTGCCAATGGAGAAATTGGCCAAGCTTTATATCGACGAGGTAGTGTGAAGGCATGGGGTCTTGAAATCCATTGTGTCGGATCGGAATAGTCGCTTCACATCGAACTTTTGGGCGAGCTTGCAGAAGGAGTTGGGTACCAGATTGAATTTGAGCACGACGTATCATCCTCAAACGGATGGTCAAAGCGAGAGGATGATTCAGACGCTCGAGGATATGTTGAGGTCGTGTGTAATAGACTTCGGTGGAAGTTGGGACTCACATCTACCTCTAGTGGAGTTCGCGTACAACAACAGTTACCATTCTAGTATTGGAATGGCACCGTTCGAGTCATTGTATGGACGGAAGTGCAGAACCCCGATTTGTTGGTTAGAAGCAAGCGAAAAGCAATTCGTCGGGCCGGAAATAGTGCAAGAGACGGCGGACAAGGTGAAAGAGATTCAAGAAAGGCTAAAGGCGGCGCAAGATCGACAAAAGAGCTATGCGGACAAAAAGAGAAGACCAGTCGAGTTTCAAGTGGGTGACCGCGTCATGCTAAAGGTGTCGCCATGGAAGGGGATTATTCGTTTCGGGAAGCGCGGGAAGCTTAGTCCTCGTTTCCTAGGACCCTTCGCTATTCTAGAAAGAATTGGACTTCAAGCTTACCGGTTGGACTTACCACCGGAAATGGATGGGATACATCCCACTTTTCACGTATGCTATATTCGGAAGTGCCTAGCCGAGGGGGAAAGCGTGATTCCCTTGTCAGAGATTCGGGTAGACAATGGAAATCGTTGCGTGGAAGAACCGGAGACGATTTTAGAGTCAAAGGTCAAGAAATTGCGGCATAAAGATGTGGTTATGGTAAAGGTTCAATGGAAGCACCATCGGGGTGCTAACATTACTTGGGAATCCGAGGATGACATGAAGAAGCGTTATCCTCACTTGTTTGTTGTAGAATGAGATTTCGGGACGAAATCCTATTTAGGTGGGAAGGATTGTAACACCCCAAATTTCATTATGTAATTTTTGGTTTTCTTGTGGAATTTAAGGTTTTTGGGACTATTGGAGTAAGAAGCTGAAATTATGAAAAAAGTGAGCAAGAAATGTCACTGGACAGTGCGCACGACCCGTGCGCCCTCCTTTCAGAAATCACGCACGACCCATGCGCATGGACAGAAGGTCCAGGTACGGGGTTAAATGAATTTTTCCACAAATCTCAATCAATTCTCATTCTCTATCCTTCAAATTTCTCTCCCAAACCCTCCATCTTCATTTTCTTCACCTAGGGCTTCTTCAACCACCAAACCAACACCATTGATTGCTAGAGTCAAGATTATCATCCAAGGTTTCGGTTTGAAAGTTTCACCACCATCTTCATCTCCTCCAAGTGTTCAAGTTGGATTTTGGGTCTTCATCTCCTACCCCATATTTTCTAGGGTTTGGGTTGGTGAAAGCATTAAATCTCCATTTAAGGTCCATCCAAGTAGTTCTTCAAGGTGTTCTTCAAGATCTTCATCTTCTTCAAGTCTCATCTTCTTCAAAAGCTAGGGTTTCATCTTTTCTAGGTTTTGGTCAAAAACCTAGATTGTGAGTTTACTAACCCTTTTGTAAAAACTAGATACACATCATTTACTTTACTCGTTATCATTATTGTTATTACTCAAGTGTTCTTATTTAATGTACAAGTATTTGGGGATTTCTAGGGAAATATGTATGTGAGTAACCTACTATGAGTCACTTATACATATCTTGGTATTATGATGATTCCTACATGTAATGCCTTTTGGCGACCTTATATTCTCACGAAGTATTTGGATGATTACTATGTCATATGATGGATTTACATGCTTGGGATGGTAATGTTGTGTTCATGGTTGATATCCGAATATGTTGGGTTAAAACACATCTTGAGACCTCCTATTTGCATAATGTGGACGAACCAAATCAGTGATTCACTATAAGGATGTAGGTGGGTGACATTTGGGGAATTTCCTGAGTGGTAGTCCCCTATGCGCCTAGACCTCCGCCGTCGGGGAATTTCCTAAGCGGTAGTCCTCGATGCATGTCGGGCCTTTGGGTTGCCTTTGTTATTTGGCTTCAAGGTACATCGCCTCTTTGGGTGAACCTGATTGGAGATATGGGTCGCTCCCGTTGACTCCACATCTACGTGATTAAATGATTAACTGCTAATAAGAACTGTAACTGTTTCTGACATGTTTTTACTTGTGCAACTCACTAAGCTTTTTGGCCTAACACTTGTTTGGTGTCGATGTGTATCTCAGGTGTTAGCGGCGCTGCTCCTAGGCAAGTTTAGATGCTTGGGGCGAGAGCTTGGGATTTTGGCACTTGAACTATTTCTGGAAGATTTTGGTTTATAGATGACACCCCTTTTGTAATCTCTTTTCTAGATTTAGAAATTAGATTAGTTGGTTGTTATTTATTTACCCGTTAAATTACAAATTGTGATTAAACAGGTTATTTGTATATTTCCCCATTTTGGGAGGCTCTTGCTATGGCAATTTTTATACTAGTTTCCTCTTTTGTAAAGTTTTTGTTGTCCCTATTTTTAGGGTGTTACATGTTTGGTAGTGGCTTAATGATATAGAAAGTGGTTTATTCAGTAATATTTTAAGGGGGAGCTTTATGCAGAAAGCCAAGTTTTTTCCAAACCAGTCACTCCCATTAAAAAACATGTTCTTTCCATCTATGAAAAAACTCTCTCAAATAAAAACCTTCTAAATTTATACAGACAGATTAATCCACACAGACAACTTTATCCATACATAACTTAATGGAAAACCAACCAAACAACCCCTTACTCTATCTTGGGCTGTTTTGTGCATTGTTTTGTTCCGACTTGTATTTACTGGTCTCATGATTCTTTCTGTACAAAAGTTTGGTCTTTTCTACTTTATTATTTATGGGTTTTTTTGTGTTTCTTTTAACTTCAATTGAGAGGGAGTTCACATGCTATATTTTTCCTTTTTCATCAATGCTCTGTTATGGATGCTCATAATTGTCTGGCATTTGAAAACATAGAATATATATGTCTTCTATATTGTCTTCTCTCACTTAGTCTCATGTAAATTAATATATATATATATATATATATATATATATGTTTCTCATAGACATTTAAGTTTGATTCCACCAAAGGGCTTTTGGCCTAGCGGTATCGAAGCCTCTGGCCTCATAGGATGTCAGGGGTTCAAACCTCATCAAAGATGATGAGAGTGTGTGAGTTTATTTATTGCATTTGCCGTATATAAATATTATATACTTCAAAAAAAAAGTTTGATTCCATAGATTTTTGCCCATTTAATCTTGATCCCATTTGGTTCTTTTTATCAATTTTGTTGATGATTTTTGAAGGCAAATGTTCTTTTTACGTGAGAACTTTTTCACTACTCCTTTTCTGCGCTATTGATTTTGTTTTGAGATGTGCAGATTTAGATACATGAATCACAAGTTGATCTCAATAGTATAAAACCCATGTTTTTGACTCATTTCATTGCAGACCTTATAATTCTTGTTTGAAGTAATAACTTTGATTACTCCTTCAATGATTTTGATTGTTTTTAAGAAACAATTTCTTTACTCTTTGAGATAGATGTTAGATTTATATACATCATACCTCTAGATCCACCTTTGTTTGTTTGGTTTGGTTCTTTGTGCAAGTGTTGAAGGAATTGGGTTATTCAAGTTGCAAATTTTTAATTGCTTTCTCAATGTACTTACACAACTCTCTAACCTGATTTTGTTAATTATATATTTTTATTTTATTAAGTTTATTGTTACATTTTATTTCTAATTAATAAATGTCACTAAATGTCCAAACTCGGTTACTAAAAACATAAATTTATTAATTAGAAATAAAAGATGGATATTTAGTGACATTTATTAATTAGAAATAAAACTATTCTCTATTTTGAGAAAAGATGGATAACATCACCTTAAAATAGAGAATAGTTTTGTTTAACATCATTTTTTGCTTTTATAAGATTATGTTCCTGTGTCTATATAAACTCTCAACAAACATTAATACATAAAGATACATGTCTTGATAGTCATATACCAAGTTAATTTGCTTCTTTTTGTTTTTGTAATTAGGAGATGGAACGTTCAAAGCTAGGGCAAGGTGACGACATTGACAAGGTATAATATTTGTCCTTTGAGTTGTCGTTTGGAATTTATTAGGCACCATCTTACAACAAACTTCTTGAACATAGCACTGTTTAACTATTAAACGCTACAAAAAGTTGATTGAAAGCTAAAATTGCTTAGTTTAATGTGTTGAAAGCTTTTGTTCACAAATATAGCACTAGATATAAAAAAAGTTTGGCATCATGCCGCATTGCGCGGGTAGCCAACTATTATAATATATATGCACACAGACAACAATATCTATTGGCACCACATTGTGTTTAGTTGCAAGTGTTATTGTGTTAGTCTACGAGTAAACTTAATCATTACAAGTGTATGTAAACTCTCCATATGCATTTTTATATTTAGTATGTTATATTTTTTTAAGTGTTTATGTTTTCTTCATGACAACACAGGTTCAAATAAGTGATGAAGATATTATTTTTGGAGGCACAAGTACATATTAGCTTTGAGGAGATGATAGTTAGATTGCCCCCCTACATAGTTGGTTATTATGTAGATTTTATTTTTTGATCGAATAACATTTTAGAAAATTGAGGTTGTAAATAAAAAAAATACTATTCACATGTGTATTTGTACATAAATATGAGTGGATTTAATCAAAAATTGAATTTATGGCAAGTTTTGTATAAAAATACAGGAAATGGTGTATTTTTTTTAAAAAAAATATCAAAACTTAGCGACGGGTCAGTGATGGAAATCCGTCGCTAAAAGTTTGTCATTAATCCGTCGCTAAAATATAACTCATTATACACGGTTCTAGTAAAAAAACCATGTACAAATGTCTGCAATTTTTTTTGTTAATGCTTACATTTATACGCGGTTTTGTTATTAAAACCGTGAAAAATTATTACAATTGTAAACGGTTTTATCAAAAAACCGTGAAAGATATAGACTATTATAAACGGTTAGTAGGACATTTTTAAACGGTTTCATCTAAAAACCGTGTAAGATAGATACTTTTATAAACGGTTAGCAGGGGTTTTTTAAACGGTTTCATCTAAAAACCGTGTAAGATGGTCACTTTTATACGCGGTTAATATTACTTTTCTAAACGGTTTTGAAACCGTGTATAAAAGTTGAGTTTTATACGCGGTTTTGGAACCGCGTATAAAAGCCCGATACTTTTACAAACACTTGCGATATACGCGGTTCCAAAACCGCGTATAAAGTCGAAAACAACCGTTTATAAAAGCATAATTTGTAGTAGTGAGTGTACCCGCGCGTTGCAGCGCGATGAATATTGGTTATGAAATTGAGATCTCGAACCCACAATTTTGTTTCTTTCTATTTTTCATGGTCTTTTGTGATTTTGAATTTCAAATTTTGTTTATATATAAATTCAAGGTTAACAAACCAAAGATTTGTATACCATGCTAACAAATATGATCAAAAATGTTTGCAACCAATTGATCAATCAAGAAATTTAAGGACAGTTTGAATGTTAAAAAGCAACTTCTAACTATTTTAGAATAACATCTTTATATGTACAAAGTGGCACTTGTTTTCCATCATCTATACAAAATATTTTGTTTATGCACAATATACATTAAGGTATAATCTAGAAGGCAATCATGTCCAACTAAAACTAGTACAACTTAAAAGAACATGAACTATGTTCACATCAAATCTATTGTCTCACCTAAATGAAACAATGAGATGAAACCTTGGGGGTAATCACATGATTAAGCTCTATCGGTACTACGACAAACTTGAGATAAAGACATAATAACTTTTCATAAAGGCACAAAAACGAACCGGTCAACAATAGATCGTAAAAATAACAGTAAAAATAATAGTTGTTTTGGTAATTGCTTGATTGGTTCAATTATTTGTTAGCTAGTAGAGGACAATAAGCACGTTACACAATGACCAACACTTCAATTATCAAAAAGCATATACCACCTGAAAGAGACTTTCAACCATACAATTTGGTAAACAAATTTTCTAAATTTACTTATAAATCTGTAAATAAACAAAAGTCATATAATTACCAACATAAATAAACAAATTTCAAGACACAAATTAACCTTTCACAACTATTATCTTTACTGTCTAAGGGGTTGTTTGTTTACCTCTAAGATGCAACCTCTAATTCGTTAAGAGTTGAATCCTGTTTGGCAAAAAAAGATCTACCACTTCATGGTTTCAAAACACTCTGAATGATTTTATATCATGACCCTCCCTTAACCATTCAACTACCTAGTTTCATTATGAACAATTAGCAAACAACCATATTTCATTTTGTACTATATCATAAGAGCCTCTTAATCATTCTTCACCAAACCATTCAGGAACTGCCAAACAGCCCCTAAGGCTCCACGGAGACAGAGTCGTTGTCAACTTTTGAATCTGGAACAGGTGGAGGAAGAGATTTGATCATGACACTCTAAGGTGCCGTTTGTTTTTTAAGAGGTCTAAAGTTTGAAGTCTTATTTTAGTTATGATTAATAAGAGGTGGTGTGTAAAAAGGTCTGAACGATTTAGACTTAAGAGCCATCAAGAGGTTTTTAAAAAAAACAAACAACCACTAAATGAAGGCGATCATCAGCATGTACATAAATCTCCTTAGCAACTTCTTAGACATTATAAAATTTATATGTAAGCAAAATTTTCGATACAATATACCCTTTAAAATATTGTAATTATGAGCGTCTTTTCAATTTTATTTTTAGATTACATCTCATAAGTTATTTAAATGACTACTTACACAATTAAAACTCAAGTTAATTGGAAGCATCTAAAAACAAGTACTTTTGTTATAACTTGTATGGCAGTAGTCAAACTCATTATCTGGGTATATAGTTTGGTGCCACACTATTGCCAGTCAACTTATGCACGTTCTTGTCAAAGTTAAAGAAAAAAAATGTGATTTTGATGCAACACCCAACATAAAAATTGAGAAACTATTTCTTCGTTGTGGGTACCTTAATTAAAAAACAGAATAGATTCAGATGGTGACATAGCTCTTACCACAAAAGAAGCAGGACACATAAGACTAAGGGGCCGTTTACCCAAATGCTTACCCGAGAAGTGCTTACCGGTAAAAATTAACATTTTCACTTACCTTCTCGCGTAAGATTCTTGTTCATTTAAACGACATCGTATTCAAAAATATACCTTGTAAGTGCTTACCCGGTATGACTTGTCGTCCACACATACCGGGTAAGACTTTCGACCCTTGCCATCGTTCTTACGGGGTAAGATTCTCGATACTTGTAATGTTCATCTGGTAAGGTAAGTGACTTGGTAAGAGCTTACCGGGTAAGCGTTTGTTAAACGGCCCCTAAACCCAGAAACACAAACAGAGCATTGTCAGACAAGAATAAAGCTGCAGGAAAGAATCACAACTTTATTAGCTCCACTTAACATCAACTAAAAAGATAACATACCTTGAAAGTTTCTTCACCTGATAGAGGACTGAAAACCAGTGGAGTGGAGAAACGATACTGGCAAAGGAACATAGGCATGGTAATGCACCCTTAAGCCTTTCACTGGAAAGAAAAAAAAAATAACATCCATATAAAAGATGATATAAGAATCCATTATCTGTTAAGCTTCCATCAATTCTCCTTTCATTAACTTAATCAACGGATTTAAGGAAAGATAAATTCTTGTGACTATTATTTCTATGAACACAAACCAAGTATGCTTTGGATTACCTGCTCAGTTGGATAAACTTGTTTGGATACAATGCTCTGTAACTGAAAAGTATCAGCTTCCTTTATAAGACAAGGATAAATCAAGAAGTAATGACATAATATGCTCTTATGACGTTTGTCAAAAATTAAAACAAATTGGAAATCAAATTACATGTTAGCAGTTAAAGATGAGCCCCAATTGCAAGAATGTTTTCTTCATTCATAACTTTAGCTAACAGGGGCGTAAGAACCATCTGAAGGAATTGAAAACAGGACAACTTTAAATATTAAAGTTGAATCTCAAAAACATACAAAATAATTATTTCACCCTACTTATTACATGAAGCAAGAGGTCTGAAATTCAATTCCATGGGTGCTATCAATCTATATAGTGGGTGATACTCACATCAATCTACCGTAAGGGATAACTTTGTCTGGTTCAATTGTGTGTTTTTGTGGACTTAGACCCCATGGAGTTAGTTGACTAAAAGTCAGATACCATGGTTATCTAAAAATATGCTAAATTTAGAAGGATGCTTGAGATATAAACCCTGCAATGCCGTTGATGATCATCAAGTCAGCAAACTGATCTTCATCAAAATGGAATTCTGCCTTTAAATTGTACTGCAGTATACAAAATTGAATGTTTAACTCCATGGAAAGGCTCAAATATTATAAGGATTAGTGTTCTTTTAGTAAAGAATCACAATTAGTTAGTGGTATATAAAGTACCAATAATGCAGAATAAAGGCTGAGTTCACCAAGGCTGTTGAAAAATGCCACGATTGCTGCTTGTGAAAATGTCTAGCTTAAAGAAATTATCTTGTTCACATTTTAATGTATTTTTCATAATTTTGATAATTGCAACAGAAACATTTTGACAACTAGTTCCCTCTATTTGAGAAGAACTAACCTAAAATCACTCACCGGCCTGATGTGAAGTCAGTTGACTGCCAAACAATGACGAAAAAATAAAATTCCATTTTAAATTTTTAGAGCCAGTTGAATATTTGAATACCTATAAAAACACCGTAGATAGCCTAAAACTCTTTAAAAAATACACTATAAATACAAATAAGAGCCAATATCAACCGTAGATAGTCTCGTAAACATGAAGTTCACGAACAATGGAGCATTTTCCAACGAGTTCTGGGCAAGTAATGATCTTGCCACAGTAATCCAACAAGAATATCCTGCATCCATCGAAAATAAATCACATAACATACATATTCACATTGGAATTAAATCAAATACATTAAACATAATCACTCAAAATCTAAAACAATAAACAAATCAAAGTCAAAAACCTGATTTTTGCAATTCAAAACACACAAATCATCATAAAAAACATGAATCATTCAAAATCTAAAACAACAAACGGATCAAAAACCTGATTATTGCAATTTAAACACACAAATCATCATCAAAAACGTGAATCATTCAAAATCTAAAACAACAAATAGATCAAAAAACCTGATTATTGCAATCTAAACATAACAACAAATAATCATAAAAAAACATGAATCGTTCAAACTCCAAAACGACAAACATATGAAAATTTAGGGTAAAACTCAAAACCTGAAGAAGATTTCAAACGATCAGATAGAGATTTTATCTCTTTTCCCCCCCTCCATTTTTCTAATTCAAATCAAGTTGAAAACCTTAATCCTGATTGCGTCCTCGAAATAAACAGAGAATAAAATCAACCCCTTATTTTGGCGAAATCCTCTTCGCCTTCATCTTCGTCTTCGTCAACCATCAATTTGACCTAAAACAGAATTACGAGCACGACCGATGTGAAAAGATGAACCGATTAACAAAACACGTGATTGGGGTTCGATATGAATACATATATAATTTTGACTCGATGAGAAATCGGTGAAGAACTTATGGGTGGAGAAGTGATTTCTTCAAAGCAAAACCAAACGGTTGGCATATCTTAAAATATTCTTTCTTCTTCCTCCCCTTCTTAAAAGGGCCCCTTTTGTACCCATTTTAAGAAATTGAAAACATTCATAAAATCGAAACGGTTTAAACTTTAGAAATTGGCAGGTTCAAAATAAATAAGCAATGCCTTGGCAAGAATGAACATCAATAAATTAAATGAAGAACAACTTTTTAAACATAAACATCCACATACAAACATCTAAACTTGTAATTCTGATCTTGAAGAAAAAATAAAAAATTTAGACAACTTACGAGTGAATGAATGTGCTCTGTATCTTGGAGAGCTTCTTCGGCGACTTGAATTTAAGAATGGAGCTAAAGAATCCTACTTTACTAATGAATGATCATGATCGGATGTTGGCTTATCTTATTTGTAACTGGGTAAAAACGTTGAGAACCACAATCCTTAGAGGTGATAGAGAATCTATTGAAATGTAGATGATATTATCATTTTAAATTGAAAATTACCAATCAAGATAACATGTCAACCGTTATTACATACCCTAGACATACTGTTAAAAACTTCCAAACAGCAGAGGTCTGGTTGTTGTAAGTGTTCTCGGGAATAACATATTTACTGATCCTTTTGAAGTTGTGAATGACCTGTAGATATAATACACCATCAATAGCCTGGGGTTGAGATTGCATCATAACCATAGGGGCAGCTGGAGGCAGAGGTATTGGAAGGGTGGACATCAGACTCATATTGGAAGGCTTGACATGGATTTACTAAGCTCCCAACTTCTGGTAGTAATACAGATGACTTTAAAGGGTAAGGGAAAGGTGTAAGAAGTTAGAACACCAAATTTGAAGTGATGGTTTCGAAGTAACTCACATCAAGTAATATGTTGAGAAGGAATTGACTGCTTTCGGGAAAATGAAAAATAGTTATGTGATATTGAAATGTTAGAAAAATGAAATTTCCTTAAATAGCTTAACAAGTCCCAAAAAGGAAAATCGCACACACATTTATGATATATAGAGTATTTGATATTTATTCTCCAGATAACACAAACATGTATAATAAATGGATTGACTTACTGAACAAGCCCTGCTACTTGATTCATAAATGCAGTGATTGATGCAGCATCAGAAACTGAGGTCTCAGGAGTAGATATCTTGGTTGATTCCTCCAACTTGTCTAAAGCTGGTGTAGAATTTGATGATTTCTCAAGGGCAATCTTAAGAGAAAAGAGACATAGATAAAGGCCAGGGTCAACAGAGACGAAAGTTTCCACGGTAGATAGGCTTTTGAGGGTATCAATCGTTTGAAGGAGAGATTTTTAGAACGTCTCCACAATTGAAACAAAGAGGTGGAAGGGGAAGAAAATATGGGAGCTAGAATACGATTGTTATGTGTCTCCAAGGACACAATGTACAGATTATGAAGAAATGGTTAAAAGACTTCTTGGTTTCTTGCCCAATGTACATAGGAATGGTTCAAACGAGGAATTATAGTAGTAGTTCTGAAAGCTGCTTCCAAGTTCTACCTATGTAGAAGAAAAAAGATAATAACAATCTTCAACATCTAAAAGTGAAACTCAAAAATACAATCAATACAAAACCCTTACACCATTACTTGAAGATGTTGAATCAGAGTGTTGGTCCCGAAGGTGCTTAACAAGTTTGTAGAAAGGGGGGGGGGGTTTGAATACAAACACATAATTTTAAGTTTAATAAATTGTTTATTGATAAATCAAACACAATTTACAAGTCTGTTGCAGAATAAGATTAAGTAGAACCTAATCTAAACAAACTTAAGAAACACTAAGATGGTTGCACTAGAAGATAGAGAATGGGAGATTAGAGAGTATAGAAAACAAGGGTTTCTATATGTTAGAAAGATGAAGGAGAGAGGTTGTTGGGTCTGAAATATGCCAAGGATGGTTACTACTTCTAGTTCAACATGGTTACTACTTCTAGTTCAACATGGTTACTACTTCTAGTTCAACATGGTTAATACTTCTGAAGTTAATATTCAACACGGTTACTACTTCTGTGGTTAATGTTGCTAGTTGTAGTTAATGCTGCTAGAAGAAAACAGTTAATACTTCTAGTTGTTAATACTTCTAGTTAGTACTTCTGATATTAATGCTTCTAGTTAATGCTGCTAGAAGAAAACAGTTAATACTTCTAGTTGTTAATACTTCTAGTTAGTACTTCTGTTATTAATACTGCTAGTTGATGGTTAATGTTGCTCAACAAGATTAGTACTGCTAGTTCAAAGTTAGTACTGCTTGAAGAGATTAATGCTGCTGAGCATGGTTAGTACTGCTAGAGTTAATACTGCTCAGAGTATTAATGCTGCTTATGATTAATACTGCTTATAAGATGGAGATCTGCATGAAAGGATAACAACTGGATAATCTGAAGATATACATGGAAGCTTAGAGATATACATGGAAGCTTAGAGATATACATGGAAGCTTGAAGATAATGATGGAAGATATACTGAAGATATTTTATTTATTGTAATTATCTTTTTATTCAGTATATGTATAGATTTGATAGAATAGTTTAGATAGAGATTAGTTTATTCATTCTAACTTTTGTTTTTATTCTTTTAGAGAGAAAATCAACCTCAAGACATAGATCCTAATTCTAGAGAAGTAGAATTCGTATTGGTGAGCCTGTTCATCAATATTGAGGTTGAGTGAGTAATCTTGTAACTTCAAAGCATTCAATACAAGTTTACAGTTTGTTGATTATATTCTGTCTTTTTTTTCTATTTGATTAAATATCAAAGTGTTATTCCGCAAACTTCTTTGATATTGTTTCTGAGAATTAATTCTTGTTGAGAATTCGATCCTGACAGAGGTGAGCGCATTCTCCAGATAGATAGATAATCTTTCTATTTATACCCTATGCATTAAATGCATGGCAGGGTGCTTTACACGTGTCCTTCTTTGATTGGCAGAGGGAGTTTGACTTTGGGAGACATGCTTTCGGCCGTATCATGAACAGTGTAGTTGACAGAGTTGTTGTACGAATTGCGGTAGAGGTATGTCCGTTCTGACACATCGTACTGGTTGTGCAGGGAAAGACAAAAGAGACTTGAGGCATAAGCTAAGTGATCATCGATCGCTGAATATCTCTTCCTTCAGAGATACAAAGAAGTTCAGCTATCGCTGAAGCTTTTCCTCAGGTTTCTTCGCGTATGAGTAGAGTTGTCTTTACTTCACTAATATCCACATCAAGTCACTAGTAGACTTGTCTTTGTTCAGCAGCTTCGTCTTTGATTCATCTATGAACATCTGTTGATGCGAAACTTGTCTGCAGGGATTACGTTTACATCAGAAATCATCAGCGATAACTGAACATACTCAGTCTGATCGCTGATAGTGAAACACTAATACATATTAATAAACGTAATTTTTACTAAGTATAGAAGAGGGTCTTTATCAAATCACTGAGAGAGTTTGGATCAACAATCTCCCCCTATTTGATAATGACAAAGTAACTGAAAAAAATTACTTTATAATTTAAAATGAGGAATAATCAGGACTCATAACATACATGTCCCAATTACTATTTTGAGGGATCTTTTACAGTACTGATAGGGTTAAGTACTTCATTGAAGTTTTCATTAGTACAAAGAAGGAATTACAAGATATGAAAATATAAAGTACAAGTGAAGAACTAACTATTGTAAGTCTAACTAATAGATTACAAGAAATAAGAAACTAATCTATCAACTATCTAGAGAAGACTTTGGAGGATTGATCACATAGTTAGGTATTTATTCTCCTCTTTGACTTCGATCTGAAGATTCTTGACTAATGATTATCTTGATCGGTTCAGCTAAAGGAGAGAAGTCACACCATAAGCATAAGAGATCCTTGAGATGACTGAGGGGACAAATAGGGATTTCAGAGACTCTTTGGAATCTGAGCTGTTCCTCATCATCTCTGAAGAAGATCTCAAAAGGATCTTTAAGTACTTGTCCTGCAAGATATGGTCCACCAGGAGGCAGGGATAGATCTAGAACTGAGAGATCAGGAGGAGGACCAAACAAAGCATCCTTTCTGATAGCAGCGACATTCTCAGATGAGGAGGAGACATGCTTTCTTTTGAGTTGACTTGGCTTAGAAGGAAGAGCAGATGGCACATTTAATATAGCAGCGACAATGTTGATGAGAGCATCATTGATCCTTTCAATATAGCCTTTGTAAGTTGATTTGGATTTCTTCAGCGCATCTTTGAACTAGCCATTCCATGTAGCCGAAACTTTCAAGCTTTGAAACAAACATAGCCTTAGAGCTTCCATCCTCTCTGGTTATCTTCTTTGTTACAGAAGTTCGGTCCTTCTTCTTTCTCCCAGAGATGACAACGGCTACAATCTTCATTGAGTCGGAGCGATAGTCAACTTTATGTTTGCACCATTCGACAGTTTTATCGCTGACCGCTTGTTCTTTTAAGCGCTCCTCTTAAATTTCTTTTAGTAGAGCAACCTGGAGTTCTACTAGATTCTTTTTCAGCTTCTTGTCTTTTACTTGAGAAGACTTAACCTTGAGAGCTAGAGAAACATCTCTTTGATATTCGGCGATCAGTTTCTCAGCTCTGACTGATTCTTCAATTTCAGCTTCAGTTAGGAAATCAAGCTCTGTAGAACTTATTTGAAGAGGGAATTTTAGCCGTTGATTCCCTAGATGAGATATCATCTCTGTTCTTCTATTCAGCTCTTCCTCTAAACAGTGAGATGGTCTAGAGGGCCTTCCTGGATGGTGCAAGGTTTCTTCCTCTTCTTCTTGTTCATCAATCTCATTTAAGGAGATTGGGATTATTAATTCATCAGCTATGGAAGCTGAGATTATTTGAAGTTCCTTTCCCTTAAGCAGGGGAGAGAACTGTCTGGTCAGAAATAGATAAAAAGAGTTAGTGTTTGTTGGGAAGAAGAAAGATAAAGGCTAGAAAGAAACAGGTGTTGGGAGTTTATAGAATGCTATAGGGACAATTTAGAGGCATACCTGAGAAGGATTCTCCCCCTCAGATAGTGAAACATTTGTCAGGCTTCCCTCAGCAGCTGGACCCTTTGGTTTGCTTTAGGAAGGGGTTCCTGAAGAAGTTTCATTTCTCCCTCCTGCTGTGACAACTTCTTTCGAAGCTATCACTGATGATGTGTTCGCTGCAGAAAACCATAGAGACTGATCTTCTTCATCTTCGTCATCATCATCTTGATGTTGCTCTTTATCTTGATCCTGAATATCAAGATCTTCATCCTCTTTTTCTTCCTCCTCCTATTCTTCTTCTAATAAAACTTGATCGTACAAAGAAGATGGAGGGGTTTTGTCAGCAACCTTCTCCCCCTCAACATGAGAGGGAGGTTCTTCCGAGTGAACCTCAACAGCTACTTCCTCTGCATTTTCTTCAACATCTTTCTCCCCTTCTTTGTCATTATCATTGAAGGAGAGGTCATCATTGCGAGAGGTAGTTTTTGTAGTGGCCAACGAACGAACTTCAGCCTCCAAACAATGTAGACGACCTTCAATCACAGGGATATCTGAAGTAGCTTGATGAATAAATTCAACAACTATATTCAGAGAGGTACAGTCTGTCTCAATGAAAGAAGGAGGGAGCGTCGGAGCTGGTGCATTTAGCTTATCCAGAACCTGCTGTAGGATGGATGTGCAGGAATCGATCTTGGTAGATAAATCCTGGACGTCCTTACTAAGGAGTTGAGTTTGTTGGTGATTGACGACCAAGTCCTCCTTCACTTTGAGAAGCTCTCCTTGAGGAGTTGAGACTTGGGAGGCTTCAGCTTTTGAGGAGCAAGAAGTCATCAGTTTTTTTAGCTCTTCACCAGGGTTATTGACAGCTCTGGTGGTTTCGTCGATGGAGGTGGTGAGAGAATCCACCTTGACACCTAAACTGTTGACATGAGAGTCAATAGTTGCCATATTAGGACTTGAAAGAAAAGTTAGGTTCTGAGTAACAGGCTTATATGGAGAGATGGGAGTGGGAGTTGTAGGTTTAGGTATACCTGATGGTTCAAACATATTGAAAAATTGCATATCTCTTTCAAAGGTTTGAGCATCAGGTCCTATAAATGCAACTTGAGGTTGCTGCATGAGAGACGAAGGGTTAGAGACCAAAGAAATGGTAGGAGTAGTAATGGGAATAGAAGAAGTTGGGATTTGGGTGGTTACCTCAGTTTGTTGTTGAACTGAGATGGTTGGTGGTGTCACTGTTGTTGTGGCAGCGACTGAGATCATTGGCATGGTTGTTGTGATGACAACTGATGATGTGGAGGAGAGACCCACAAAACCATCTAAGGTAGTTTGTTGATAAACTACCTCAGGCCTTGAGCTAGGGGCTATAGTCTCCTTATTCGTTTTGGCCTTCTTTGAAGGACCAGAAAGACTAGCTGATGGTCTTTTGGAAGCGGTTTTAGCGGCAGGGTCAGCTGGAGAAGGAACCTCCGGCGCGGTCGCTGAAGAAGAAGAAGAGTGGGGAGAGAGACGGGAGCGTAGAGTTGAGATACTTACCTCGTTGTCGACCGGCTTCACCTCCAACGATCGCTGACCCACTTTTACAAAAGAACCATCATGAGTAGTGGGGTAAGTGTCAGGGTAGAGAAACTTCAGATATGCACAGATGAACCGTACATAGGGAATCTTGGGATCCCTCTCCGTCTTCTCTATCATTGACTTAAGATCGTCAAACATAGCATTAGCGTAGTCAAAGTTCTTGCCAACGATCACAGAGTAAGCTATTTGGAGTTGAACTTTGCTCGCATGATCCAGTAAGCCACTCTTCCCACTCATACATTGGATGATATGTGAGAAGATGTAGTTCAGTTGAGAAGACATATTGGCCTTCTTAATGATGGTCAGGCGCTTGTTGGGGATGGTTGAACGAGGCTTGTTGTCCCAGCAGTATTCCATGTCATCCAGAAACTGGATGAGTTCAGCATCAGTGGGAAGGGCATTGAATCCACCCTTAGGTTTGTCAGGGAATCGGAGTGACTTCCTCAGACTATATGCAGTCATCATGCCTAGTCCTAAATCAGTGCAGAAGGAGAGAGGAGGAACCAGTTCACCTTTCTTGTTGGTGATGGTGGTTTCGTCAGTAGTGAACCAAAACTGTTGTAGAAGTGTTTTGGATGGTTTAGGATCCACAGTGATCGCGTAAGGAAGACACGACTGCTTCATGAATTGAGCTGCTTCCACGAAGTATGGGTATTTGACAGCATCGAAGTCTAAGCGTGCAAGGTGATTGTTCTTGGGTATCTCAGATTCAGTGAGAGAAAACTTGACGGTCTTGGAAGCAATGAGAGTTGATTGTGCTATTTCTGAATATGGAAAGAAGTGGGGAAAAGATAGATAGAAAGGTTTAGAGTCAAATTTTTTTTTACCAGTTTCTATTTTCAGAAAGAAACATAGGAAAAATTTTAATTATTTTGAGAATAAACATTGTTCTTGAAGAAGAAAGAACATGAAGAAAACCAAAGGTTTGAATCAATAAAATAGAAAAAAAATGATTATAAAGTTTAAGAAATCTTGTGAAAAACCCATAATGATGGAACATATTTAGGATTTTGTAACAAAATTTACTAAGAAAAGATGAACAAAGTAACCTTGAAGGAAGAAGATGCAAATGCTTGAAGCAGTTGTTTGCTTGAAATGCCTTGAGAGAGAATTCTGCTTGAAAAGATTTCCAGAAAGCGTAAAAAAGATAAGAATGAAAAGGCATTCCTTTTAAACGTAGAGAGAGAGACAGAGAGAGGCGGGAAAACAAATGCTCATCATGACATGGACACGTTTTACGAAGTTGATTGGATAGAAGGGCAACAGACGAACGTGTCAGAAAAAAGGCGTGTCGTGGATTGTCGGTTCAAATGACATCATAGGAGAGAGAAAAACGTTTCATTTGTTCTTTTCGAAATTATCTCTGAAGGAAAGTCAGAGATAGGTTTTCTTTTTGAAAGAATCCCTGATAAAAATTCGGCGATTGATTTTTCTTTTTAAAAAAGATCACTGATGAGAAATGTCCGTGATAGATTATGTTTATCAAAAAGCTTTTAATCATTTGTAAAAATAATCAGTGATTAAAGCTTTATTTTTGAAAAACGTCTTATTGAATGAAGATTCAGTGATTGATAGTGAGAGAACATACCTGAGAGTCAGACATTTATTCAGAGATTAAGTGATAAAGGGGAACTTAGAATCACTGACATAATGCATGAACGATGAAGAGTTACTCTTCAAGATTCAGCATTCCAAGCTCACTAATGAGGAAGTTGAACCTTGTCTCATCAAGAGGTTTGGTGAATAAATCAGCAAGCTGATAGTCAGTGGGAATAAAGTGAAGTTCAATATCACCATTCATCACATGATCTATGATAAAATGATATCTGATCTCTATGTGTTTCGTCTTTGAATGTAGTACTGGATTATTTGCTATAGCGATAGCACTAGTGCTGTCGCAATAGATTGGAATCTTTGATAGTTGAAGGTCATAGTCTAATAGTTGATTTCTCATCCATAAGACCTGAGCACAACAACTTCCAGCGGCTACATATTCAGCTTCAGCTGTGGAAGTGGACACATAATTTTGCTTTTTGCTTGTCTAGCTTACCAGCTTTCCTCCTAGGAGTTGACATCCACCAGTGGTACTTTTTCTATCGAGTTTACAACCTGCAAAATCACTATCGGAATATCCAGTTAGATCGAACCCTGAGTCTTTGGGATACCAAAGACCGAGGTTAGGAGTTCCTTTCAGATATCTGAAGATTTGATTTACAGCGATCAGATGGGATTACTTGGGTTCAGATTGATAACGAGCACATAAACAGGTAGAGTACATGATGTCAGGTCGGCTCGCTGTAAGATACAGCAGGGAGCCTATCAATCCTCTATAGGCAGTGACATTCACAGTTTTCCAGATGGATCCTTGTTTAATGTCAGAGGAGGTGCCATAGGAGTTTTCATCGCTGAAGTTTGTGTCAGATCAAACTTCTTCAGCATATCTTTAACATATTTACATTGGCTGATAAAGGTACCTCCTTCAAATTGTTTAATCTGAAGACCAAGAAAATATGTCAGCTCACCCATCATACTCATTTTGTATTCTTTCTTCATTCTTTCAGCGAAGCGAGTACATAGAGATGGGTTAGTAGAACCAAATATGATGTCATCGACATATATTTGTACAAGAATAATATGACCTTTTATCTTTCTGAAAAATAATGTATTATCAATTTTGCCACGTTCAAAATTTTCAAAGATAAGAAAAGATGAGAGAGTATCATACCAAGCACGAGGGGCTTGTTTTAGACCATAGAGAGCCTTATCCAATTTATAAACATAATTTGGATGCTTAGGGTCATAAAACCCTGGGGATTGTTCTACATAGACTTCTTCATTTAGCTTTTCATTTAGGAACACTGATTTTACATCCATTTGATACACAATGAAGTCTTTGTAGACTGAATAGGCTAAGAAGAGTCGAATTGCTTCGAGCCTAGCCACAGGGGCAAAGGTTTCATCATAGTCTATGCCTTCCTCTTGTCGGTATCCCTGAGTAACAAGTCGAGCCTTGTTGCGGGTTACAGTTCCATGTTCATCTAACTTGTTTCTAAACACCCATTTGGTGCCTATAACAGTTTTATCAGATGGTCTAGGAACGAGATTCCAAACTTTGTTGCGAGTGAACTCAGTTAGCTCTTCTTGCATAGCGCTGACCCAGTTTGGATCTCTGAGGGCATAATCAGTCTTCTTTGGCTCTATTAAAGAAATAAAGTTGACAAAGAGGCAGATATTACCTGAACTTCGTCGTGTCTGAATACATGCATCGGGATCACCAAGAATTTGATCTATGGGGTGATCTTTGGTCCATCGCTGAGCAGGAGCATGATCACTCATTTTAGAGGTTGGATCAACAATAGGAATGTTCACTGATGAAGAAGCCTGAGGTTCATCAACTATTAATTGTTGAGTGTCAGACAGACCATTGTTTTCTGAGTGGTTTTCAGATGAAGATAGATCTGATGGAGGAAGTGTGTTTAGAGGCTCGGCTGAAACCCATGAGATGGATTCAATGTTAGGAGGTATGATGTTTGGATCATCATCAGCAGCTGGAGGATCTGTGTGCTGATGGTTTGAGAAGAAAGGTTTTGTTTCTCTGTAATGAGAAAACATCCAAGCATTTAACTCTTCATTGTCAGGGATTGGTTTAGAGTTTGCTGAGCGAGTTTCATCAAAGGTGACATGAATTGTTTATTCCACAGATTGTCTTCTTTTGTTGAAAACTCTGTAGGCTTTGGAGATAGAGGAATATCCAAGAAATATTCCGTCATCCACTTTTGGATCGAACTTTCCAAGTTGATCTTTGTTGTTTAAGATAAAACACTAACAACCAAAGATATGAAGAAAACTGATAGATGGTTTTCTTTCATGAAAAAGTTCATAAGCTGTCTTTCCAAATCGCTTTACTATCAGCGATCTGTTTTGAGTAAAACATGCAGTGTTTACAGCTTCAGCCCAAAATTGAGTCGGGAGGTGAGAATCGCTGAGCATTGATCTAGCAGCTTCAATGATCGTTTTGTTTCTTCTTTCAGCGACTACGTTTTGCTGAGGCGTTCTTACTGAAGAGAAATTGTGAGAAATTCCCTTGTTCTCAAAGAAATTGCTCAGAGAACTATTTTTGAATTCAGTTCCATGATCACTTCTTATTGAACGAACAGTGAGATTATTCAGCACTTCCATCTTTTTAACAAAAGATATTAGTTCTTTTGGAGTATCACTCTTGCAGCGAAGAAAGATAACCCAGGTGTAGAGAGAGTATTCATCTACAATGACAAGTGTGTATTTCTTTCCAGCTATTGATTGGATGTTGACAGGGCCAAACAAATCCATATGCAGGAGTTGAAGAGGACTTGTCACTGAGGAAACTTGTTTAGACTTGAAACTAGCGTTTGTCTGTTTTCCTTTTTCACATGCTGAGCAGAGAGATTCTTTAGCATATTAGTGCTAAGGAAGACCAGAAACCAGTTCCTTAGATGAGAGAGAGTTCAGGGTTTTGAAGTTTAGATTAGAGATCCTTTTGTGCCATAGCCAGTTGACATCAGAAGAGGCTTTAGAGAGAAAACATACGTTTTCAGTGGTAGTAGAGTCCATATCTATTACATAGACATTTTCTTTACGATAACCACTGAGAGCAAGTTTTCCTTTCTCATTTACCACTGAACATGCTTTCTTGGTAAAGCGAACTTCATAGTCTTTGCCACATAGCTGACTGATGCTCAAAAGATTGTGCTTCAGTCCATCTACATAAGCGACTCTTCTAAAGGTAGTTGTCCCATTGCTGAGGACACAAAACCCTCGGGTATATCCTTTTCCATTTCCACCAAAGGTCACAGAGGGACCTTTCTCTTCCTTGTATTCAGTTAGCAGGTCTTTTTGTCCTGTCATATGACGTGAGCATCCACTATCAAGATACCAGATGCCCTTTGATCCCTGCAAACATAAGGAAGATTAAGATTTGTTTGGCACCCACTTTTCAATGGGTCCTTTAGGGTTAGTGGAGATGGAAGGTTCAACAATCTTCACAGCAGATGAAGATTCAGCTTCAGAGGTAACCTTCACTTTGGTTAATTTCTTAACCTTAGTGGTATTTTTCACCTTGGTAGATTTCTCAGCTTTGGTGACCTTCTCAGCCTTGGAGGCATTCATCTTCACCTCAGCTGTTTTATCATCTTTAGTGGCAGTTGGACATTTGATAGCAATATGGTCAGTAAATTCACAGTGATAGCATTTTCTATATTTGAATGTGGTTTTAGGACCAGAAGTAACAGGTTTTGAGAATTTTAGATGAACAGGGCCAACTCCAAGAATGCCTTTAGCATGAGATCTGGGAGGAATTTTTATTTCTTCAGATCTCTTAGGCTTAAGATCGATCTTTAGCTTTGGAGGACAAAGATCAAAGATTTCTATCACAGAGCTAGAAGATTGTTTTACTGAAGGTTTAGTAGGAACTTTCACCTTTTCTTTCTTGGTAGACTTTTGAGGATGGAGAATAGATTTTCCTTTATCTGCAGGCTTAGAGCTTTTAGATATATCCTCAGGTATAGGATTAGAAGAAGATGATAGAGGGCATTGAGCTTGAGAAGTGTCAAGAATAGAGGAGACAAACGTTCCAAACTTAAGCATGGAACTGTCTTCTTTAGGCTCATCCTGTGGTTTCCAAAACCCAAGACCAGTTCTATCACTGGCAGAGATCTGAGAACTTATGATCTTAGTGATCTTTGTTGAGGATTTGCACCGTCCTTCAACAGTAGCCTTCTCTGCTTTTAGAGCAGCGATGGCTTGTTCGCGTTCAATGCTGATGATTTCATTAACAATGACTTGATCTTTCAAACTTTCCTCTAAAAGAGTCAGTTCTCTGATATTTTCATGACATTTCTCTAACTGTTCAGTTAAATCAACGTTTTTGTTCTCAGCTAGAGTTTTGCCGTTTAGAGCATTGTATAGATCAATCGTCAGTATATCAACAACGCGACTTCTCTCTGCTTCAGATAGAGAGGGATTAGTAGAGATAGATACCTGAGATGATATATAGCTCATAGAAGTTTCAGTTGGTTCTTCGACTTCTTCTTTAATCTCAGTTATGAGGCAGAGATTAGTTATTTCTTCTTCATCAGAACTTGATTCTTCTGATTCAGCCAATTGTGTTCTTCAGCGATGAGACCTTTACCTTTTCGTTTGAAGTTTTTCAACTTTTGATATTTTTCTTTCAGTTTAAGGTATTTGTCATCGCTGGATCTTCTCGAGGTAGAAGGTTTGAAGACTTTCTTTGACCTGCACTCACTTGCAAAGTGTCCAATCTTTTCACAGTTAAAGCAAGTAGCAGTAGCCTTATCAACAAGGGTTGATTTTGGCTTGTCAGTAAGAGAGAGAGGCTTATTTCTTCGGAAATTTCTCTTTCTTGCAAATCTCTTAAAATAGTTTGTTAAGAGTGCTAAGGACTCATCAAACTCTGAAAGATCAGTGTCTGATATATCCTCAGAATTAGAATCTAACTCAGTGATAGTGAGAGTAGATCGCTGAGATGGGATTATCTCTGAAGAGACTAAAGCAACAGGAGTGCTTTTGGAGTCTTTAGAATCTTTTATGAGATTCTTCTTCAAGAGATTTGATTGCTCATAGTTGAACAATATTCTATACAAGGTGCTGAGAGAAAGAGAATTTAAGTCTTTTGTCAGCTTGAGACATATTGAATAACTGTCCCAGCATTCAGGAAGACATCCTAAGAATTTGGTTAGGATCTCAGAATTAGAATAGATCCTACCAACAGTTCTTAGATCAATGATTAAGCAGTTAAACCACTGATGAACATTAAAGAGAGATTCATTCTTACCAGCGATAAAACTTTCATACTGTCTTACCAAGTTTATCTTTCGAGTCTCTTGGATTTCAGTGGTGCCTTCATATTGTCTTACCAAGTTTTAAGATGCATGATGGAATGGAAAACTTCATCAGGCAGAGCCATAGAGATAATGGTTTTTGCTCTTGCATCTATACCAACCTTCTTTTTATCTTCATCACTCCATTGTCTCATTTTCTTAACAACATAACGTTTAGGGATAGCAGGAGTGGTGGTAGTAGCTGGAATGACAACTATGATTTGGACAGGTTCATAGGGTCCATTTGCTACATACTCAGGTATAGTGGGATCTGCACCTTCAAGAAATAGCATCATTCGATTCTTCCAGAGAGAAAAGTTATCTCTGCTAAATCGAGGAGGTTTAGAAAGTGAACCATTATCATAGTAGTTTGTGTTTGTGTTAAGTGCCATTTTAGAATAACAAGGAAAAGAATAACGCAAGATCTTGTTTATTAGATTAAACAGTCTGCTCTTATACCACTTATTGGTCCCGAAGGTGCTTAACAAGTTTGTAGAAAGGCGGGGGGGGGGGGGGGGGTTTGAATACAAACACATAATTTAAAGTTTAATACATTGTTTATTGATAAATCAAACACAATTTACAAATCTGTTGCGGAATTGTTATTCCCAATATTATCAAGTTCTCATTGTAACAGACAATCAAGATGAATAAATCTTGTAATCACAAGTCTTTGATTCAAATCTCAACAATTACAAATCTCACTTTCTCTCACTAGAAATATATTCTATAAGCTCTTCTCTAATCTGCTCACTTCACATCTAAATTCTCTCAATGACTTACACGCTTTCAATGACTTACTTACCAAACATTACAAGGACACAAGGTATTTATACCCTCTATCAATTATAAGAAACAAAAACACAACAACATAAACTTTGACTTTTATTACAAATTGACTTTGACTTTCACTGAGAGTTGACTTTCAGCTCTTGACTTCTTGACTTTGATCTTCAATCTTTATGATCTTGAATCCAACAAATCTGTGCTCTAATATTCTCCCCCTTTGGATCAAGATCATCTCTAAAAAGATATTGCATTTCAATCTTCTCTCTTTAAGCTCAATTTGAATCTTATCCCTTTGATGTAGTAAAAAGATCTTCTCAAGCAATTAACATGCTCCCCCTATTAATATGAAAAGTTTACATTCTGCCCTTTCTTTGAAAAACTTTGTATCTTCAAAAACATTCAGCAATCTTTCCCAAAGTCTGATCTTCAAGAATAACAACATTCTCTCCCAAGGTTATACACAAACCACTCTTTCAGACTTGAAAAGAAATTATCTTCAGATTTAGCACACTTTGCTTCAGCAAATTATCTTCAACAATTCTGAAATCTTTAAACTTTCAAACTCTTTCAGCTTTTGAACAATCTTCAACAATCTTTCTTTAACAATCAACTCTTGAACATTTTTCTGACTCAAACATTTCTTGAACTCTTCTCCCCCTTTTTGACGTCAGGTAACTGGTGAGCACTTGATTCTTGAACTCTGTGTCGTTATCCGTCCTAATGATCTGAACTGATTGGTTGAGACTGACTTGAATGCTCTTCAGGAGAGAAATGATTAGCTTGGGGGTTTCATACTTTGAACGAAGGAATCTAACCCACGTGTAGCGAGAAAAGTCATCAACCATCACTAGGACACACTTCTTGTGATTGATACTCTGAATGCGCATCGGTCCACACAAATCCATATGAATGAGTTCGAGGGACCGAGAAGTACTAGGAGTGACTTTTGGTATGTGAGAAGCCTTCTTCATCTTTCCCATTTCACAAGCGGCACACAAATGATCTTTTTCAAACTTAAGATCTGGCATTCCTCTCACGTGCCCACCGAGCACCAACTTATTTATAGTCTTGAAGTTCAGGTGCGAGAGTCTACTATGCCATAACCAGTTTTGTTCGGTTGAGGATTTGGACATCAAACAAACTTCCTTATCTTCTTTCAGAGACGAGAGGTCTATCGCAAGAATTTCTTTTCCATCTTCAGTCCGAACGCTGCACCTTTTTGCTTTGAAGGTGACCTCTAGATTCTTATCGCAGAATTGACCGATGCTGAAAAAGTTGTGACCAAGACCTTCGACGTAGGATACTTTCTTGATTGTGAGATTGTCCTTAACGATATCGCCATAAACCATAATGGGAGAATAATGATCATTCCCAAATCGCACATTTCCATAAAACTTCTCGGTGAAGTTCATGAGAAGCTCCTTCCTTCCGGTCATGTGCGTGGAGCAGCCTGAATCTAAATACCACACATGACCGTCCTGCAAAACAAGTTAATACTTTTTAGGTACCCATTCGTAAATGGGTCCTTTTGGATTAGACTTAACACCCGACTGGGAGACCCGTTTGGACTTGGGTCTGTTTCTATGGCGGGGATCATCAAACTTGGAATGATAATTAGAAACATGATACGACCCAAACCAATCAGATGTAAATCTAGGATCAAAAAAATCATTCAATCCACAGTAGGAACAACAAATACAATCATGAGACAGTTGAAGTAATTGCTTAATGGTATAAACTTTTAAAGGAAAAAATCCATTACATTGACATCGATGTCCTCTTTGGCTATGACTCTGTAGCCTTTGATTTGACCCTTCTTGTTGTCTCCAAAGGTTATAGAACCTCCTCCAGATTTTTCTTTGTATGAGGAGAGTAACCTTCTGTCGCCAGTCATGTGTCTAGAGCACCTGGAGTCTAGGTACCATATAGGCACACGCTGCTTCTGCTGCAAAGATTAAGAAGATTTAGGAACACATCATCTATTGGATCTTCATTTGGAAGATGATGATATTGAAAAAGAAGGAAAGTTGTCCCACCTTCGACCTTTTCTCATGCACATTGAGTCTGTGTATAACTATTGTTGTCTCAATGGTTTACATAATTTTGAGCCTTATTATAAAAAAAGCAATCATTGTGCTAAATTCTTTCATACACAAGCACTAGCACACAGATTTTTTTTTCTGTCAGAACGTTCATAGATTAACCTTGTGTTTTTCAATGATTGAATGGAAGTCCTGGGGAGTGAACATTACTCAAGCTCCTTATAAAGTACATTCGTTGTACTAAGTAAGGGGTTGTTTGTTTACCTCTTAATGGTTTTTTTAAGAGGCAACCTCTGAATCGTTAGGAGGTAAATCTTGTTTGGCAAAACAAAGGTCTGCCTCTTAATGGTTCCAAAACCCTCTGAATGATTTTGTATCTTGACCATGTCTTAATCATTCAGAGCCCTGATTTCATTCTTAACAATTAGCAAACAACCATGTTTCATTTCACACTATATCATAAGAGCCTCTTAATCATTCTGACCACTTAATCATTCTGCACCAAACCATTCAGCAACTGCCAAACAACCCCTAACTCCGTGTTACTTACAGGCACTATAACTGATTCATCTGTTGATTCAGGGTTAGCATTCCAAATTTATCTGAATTTGAAAAGATTCAGATGAATATATTTTTGAATTGACGACACAATCATTTTATCAGATCAGATTGGGGGAGATTGATTATTTTCCTACTTGGGGGAAATTGTTCATGAAGACTGTGCTTATTTGTTATTTGGGGGAGATGATTTCAAAGATAGAACTGACCTTGAAATGTTTTGATGATTTTGATTCTCTAAATTCATCAAAAAGGGGGAGATAATTCAAGATTTCAAAGTCAGATCCGTTTTAAAGCAAAAGTCAAGCAAATTGTTACAAAGGGGGAGATTACAAGAATGAGAAAGCAAAGTCAAGCAAGAAGTGATTAAGGAAGAAAAGTTTGTCAAATCAATGATTAAAAGAAAGTCAACTTGATGATGTTTATGAAGAGCTTATTGCATTGTTGTAATCAAAGGTGAAGACTGTCAAGAGTAATCAAGGAATCCAAAGAGGGAAATTAATCTGAAAGTGCTATCAAAGTTTGATCAAAATGTAAAAGATTTGAAGGCTTCAAAGTCGTGAAAGATTAATTGATGAAGATTTTTCTGAAGAAAAGAAGACCTAAAGATTCGTGTCAATTTTTTTTTAATCTTGAATCCAAAAGGGGAGATTGTTAGAGCTAAATTGTATTCAAGATTAAAAGGAGTGTCTGAAATGTAATTGTTGTAAAGTGTAAGGTTTTTAATGTCAAAGTTTAAGTGTTTGACTTTAGTTTGAGTGAGGTCATGTTGACCATTTAAATACCTTGTGTCTTTGTTAGTTTTGTAGAAACGCACACATACTTGAGATTGTAGAGATATAATTTCTTGTATTCAAAGAGAGCTTACTGTGAGAGTCATTTTGTAACAAAAGAATATTCAATAAAAATGACTTGTGATTAAATCGTGTGTGATTAAGCTTGAAATTGTGACTATCAATCATGCCAAAATGAACCTAAAGAAGAAGAAGACAAGGAAGGAACCCTCCTCTTGCCAGACAGAGGCAAATCAACAAAGGGGAAAGCATGAAGACGAAGGACTGAGTGGAGCTGGTCATTCTGGTCCTTATGAGGGGGAGAAGGCTCTGCCCTCAATCACTGCAAAACCAATAGCAGCCACTCCCCTCAATGCAGTACCAATAAGCTCATAGGACACTACCAAAAAGACCAGATCTGGTGCCTCTGAAGTCAAGAACTCAAGTGCGTATGTCAATCCAAGTGTCACCATTCTTGCAGATCCCTTGATCAAATCTAAAGTGAATATGGAAGAAGCATACATTGCAGAGGAACTGGAGAAATTTGTGCAACCTTCAAGTCCTGAAATTATGCCAGTTGCCTCTGTACCTCTCGTACAATTTGCAGCTCTTGAGCCTATAAATGTAAATGAATACAATGAAAGGTTGATGCCCACAGAGGGAAAACCGCAGAAGACCAAGCCGACTAAGCCTTCCAGCTCCTCTATACCTAAGAAGATGAAACCCTCTATAGCTGCTACAACCACTTCAAAAGAACCAATAGATGATGGAGTGCAACAGATTGTTCAATCAATGGATGCCATGGGAATTCCAATTCCCAGACCACCACCGAAAGAACCAACCTTCCACTAGAACATCTACAATTACTTGTACAACGCAACAGACGAAAAGATATTCACTCAGCCTAACATTCATCCTCTGATGAAAGAAGAAGTAAGAAGGAGGTTCTGGAGAACTGCACAAGACAAATCCAAGGTCTTCTCAACCTCTGATATCAAGCAAGTTCTGGGAATCACTTTGCAATCCTTTGCAAACAAGGGTGTGATGTACACAAAATATCATGTAGAGAGGAAAGATGGACATAAGAGTGTGTTCTCAGATGCTGATCTCATCAATCTCTACCCTTATGAACTTCCACAACTCCACGCGTTCACAGAGCAAAGACTTGGACAGAGGAAAGAGTTCACAATAGCCAATGGGTACATAAAGGAGGTCATGCGTGAGCACATTAAGTACTTCAGAAAAATGGATTTTAAAGTTGCTCTGTGCCTTGGAGTTGACAAATTATCCATCAAAAAGCCAGATGACCTCATACCTAACATTGAAATGATTCCTAGCAACTCTCTGATAGTCGAACTGGAGAATGGGTTTGTCTACAAAGATGACGATGGACAGAAGAAGATCTTCAAGCCTCGCCAGAACAACAAATACTCAAATGACACCCTTCTGAAGATCAGGAACACTATCCTCAGAAAGATTGGAACAGAGAGAGTTCAGAGGGGGCCCGCAGAGAAGATGATCAATGACATAAATGCACAATTGAAGTTCAAGGATCTCATTTTCAGCATGCACAAAACTTTAGTAGAGAGCTTTACTCTGCCGATTAATGATTTCGCCATGTAATTTGTACTTGTATCTCCTTTTGTTCATGCTCTGTAAATGCCTTCTGGCATCATTAGTTTTCAATGAAATATGTCTTCAGATGATGATTTCCTTTCACCTTATTTGTTTCCTACTTAACCATACACTCCAACTTTCACATTTTTTTATTTTTCAATACTTAGGGGGAGATTGTTAGCTTCATCTATAATGTATAGAAGTATTGAAAAATATGCTAAGTATAGGAACCTCAGAATACTTGTGCCAACACCAAGACTCGATAGAAGTGCAATGGTCAGAACGTCTGTCGACCATCATCCACAAAGAACTTAACCAGAAGATGATCTTCAGACTGCAGAGCCTCTGTGGTGTCTACCACTGGAAGATGGAAGACTTGTGCAAGTCATAAAGAAACAAGGCCATGCACATGTCACGTGCTTCCATGTTGTACGAAGATTCACCATATCAATAGTACATACACGTTGTTTCTACTTTCCAGGTGGCATTTTGTTTATGGAATTTCAACCTTTGTCTTGTACGTTTGTGTGCTCCACTTTCTGTATATGTAGGGAGCACCTCCCGAATTCAAAATGAGTGCGTACATAAATCACTCACGCTTGTCTAGTAGATCAAAATCTGTTGTGAGAAAATATTGCACACACTACTATGTGTTCTTGGTGTATTTGGCAAGTTAATGAAGATGAACTTTTAGTGATTCATTCCCATTTCATATAGTTATCTTTATTGCTTGTTTGTGCGTGTTTAATACCAAACCAACCCATTCATATGCATTAAATCGCTTCCACATATCTTTCTGTTTTTGCATTGTTTGGTTTATATCATTGCTAGACCCAAACTGGGAACCTACATATTCGTCACACTCGATGGATACGGGTCTCCCCCTTCACCGAAATGAGTTATTTTTTGGATAATGTGTTATCCATGTTTTCGGTGTTGTTTTGAGTATGGAGTGTATCCATAATTTATGGTTTTTGTATCATGGAACTCACTCATGTTTTGATGTTTTGGATAATAGAGTTTTATCCATGTTTTCAATATTTGAATGGTAAACCTTATTCGTATTTGGTGGGAGAATTGGGTTTTGGTTTTATGTTAAATGGGTATTTTGATTAATGAGTTTTCATCTCGAAAATGGTGGTTTTTGGAGAAGGATGTTTTTTTACATTTAATAAATTTCATTTTGGAAAGTGTGATTTAGATAGCATACATTCAGTTTTACCGTTTTATAGAAATTGATGAAAACTGCTTGAACTCACTAGGCATTAATAAGCATATCTCTTTTTATTTGTCGGCATGTGAATCTGGTTCTCATTGAGGAATGGTAATAGCGACATGTGATGAGATTAGTGCTAGTTAGAGGCACAAGAAAGATTTAGCTATCCAAAGATTTGGTAACAGTTGTCCTTATTATAGACCTGTGTATGGCTTGGAATATAGTTGTTTGATGTTGAATTTTTGATTGCGATTATATGTAATCAACTGTTGACATTTAGAAAGGTATATATTCCGTATTTGATGTTTATTCAAAAAATTTAAATTAGTCGTGAAAGCATTGAAATTGAACTCAAGATCTCAACCATAGAATAACAAAGACTTACCAGTTAACTACTACAATTTTTGAGGACGAGACAAAGTTGACTCCCACGACGTCTCGGTACAAATTGATACATACTTAATCAGTATTGATTCTTTTGAATAAAAAATCCTTCTCAATTTACAAATTCGTGACACTTATTATATTAGACCTCATGCTTATAACCATCCCTATCTTACTTTTATTTTGAATTTTTTTTTCCTTCCAATTTATTTATCCATTAATCTTAAAGTTGTTTTTGGTCTCCTTTTAATGACAACACGTGTTTATTTGAAATAAATTGGAAAAGACGTAAAATCAATCACATTTAACAATTAATACTTTGTATGAGTTTTTATTTTTATAAAATCTTGATAATAATACTTGAAAGTCGGTTATTATCCTTTGTATATGACGTCGTCAAACATATTTATATAAGAAATTGATAAAAATATATTTTGTTGTTGCATATGCTGACTATTATGAAAGCAACCGAAAAAAGTTCACCGTAAAGGTGGAATTTGGCCAAAAACATGTCGGACGACGGACGTAAGACGTAGTCTTGCATCTTGCTTAAAATATGAAGGTTGATTCCATTTATAAAAATGTATCTTATCAAATTAATACAACTGAATTTTTCGTGAGTCGAATTTTCCCTGCATTAAACCGCAATTTTACATGTCTTTGATTGAACTTAAAGGTGTACCTATTCAGAGTTTTTTTTAGCCCGTCAGTGAAAACGTATATCAAAATGAGTAACTTGCAAATTTAATTTCATGTGTAATAACCATTTTTAAATGGGCTAAAATTGGTGATCCTAATATGTATTTGTTTATTTATTTATTATTAATTTTTTTGGATTAATATGCAATAATTCATATACAATGTCAATTGTCAAATATAAGCTAGATCTAAACCAAATATATGGCAAATTTCCATGTCTATTGAGTTTCCATATTTTCGCATATAGAATTTACACAGGACAAGGTGGCGTATAACAAATAAGATAAAAATAGAGTAAGCTGCAAATTTGGTCTATATGGTTTGTTGAAAATAACACTTTTCGTTCATACAGTTTGAAATTACAAGACGACCATTAGGGATGGCAATGGGCAGGTATGAGATAGGTTTTACAACCCCCGTCCCCGGCCCCGGTTTGTGGTAAACACCCCTGATCCCATCCTTGGTCCCCGATGGGTACGAGGATTCATATGCCATCCCCGTTTTGTTATACGGTCAAACCCCGGTCCAACCCCCGGTCCCCGTCTCCAGTTCATACCTGTTCCTTGACCCGGTTTTAAAGACCAAATATTTCATAAGACCAAATAACATATTACGTAAAACCAAATATAAAGACTAAAGTGTTGAATGGAATAATGCATGAGCAAGAAAAGAACCCATCTTGTATAGGTGAGTAGTTGCATAGGAATTGTGAACTTTGATTCACAAAGGAAGCATGCTAGTAGATTCACTACAAGAATAATAACCTTTAGAGAAAGTTTTCTTTTGTATTAAATGTAAGGGTCGGTGGCAGTTACAAAATCGTATTTCAAGTGATTTACGGTCCCAAATGATAACAATAAATCACGTGTAACTGACCCGTTACAACAAATGCGGAATAACGAGATCTAAATATTGTATATTTTGGTCTATTGATTCATACCGATCCACAAGCGTAAATATAGCAGTTATCGAATATATGATAAAATATAACGAAACAACAAATAAATCGAGACAACAATATTTAACGTGGTTCCACTATCAATGTGATAGTATACATCCACAGGGAGAGAGAGATCTTTATATTACCAACCGTGAGAAATTACAACGTGTTTACGAGATCCTTGGATCAACAAATCAGCTACCCAAAATGTTCCTCCAAAACAAGATATATATATATATATATATATAAGGGCAAAGGAACAAGAAGAAAGAAGAAAGCTAAAAAAGGTTTTCTTCTTTACTGATGGGTTTTTGGGATGGTATTATGTGTAGGCATGCATCCATATTTATATGGATGAAAGTAGAATAAGACAAAGAATAAGAAGGAAGGAACAAGTGGCTATGGGTTATCATTGCTTATGAAGGAAGGGATAAGTACACTGGTGACAACATTTTCCCATGCAACAACATTTTTCCATGCATAAGAAAAGTCCAAGTCAAGTAAACTTCCAAAAATATGTGGCTTAAATTAATCCACATATCCAAGCTTTAAACACTTGTACAGTATGCTTGGTGAGTTGCATAGCAACAACAAAAAACTTATCTGATTTAAGTTTTTCAACACTCCACCATGATGTGCAAATCACCCGACGAAACCAAAGCACAAACCAATCCCCCGAATACGGACAAATAGTTGATAGAGATTGACATGAGGTAACAGAATGCATTTTGATCGTGACGAGCTTCGGCTCGGCCATCACCCGTCAAAATCAAAAGCAAAATATCCTCAAGTGAGCAATCTCAATAAACGAACGAGTTAAGCAACCTAAAAACACGTACCAAGTAATAACTCCCCAAAGATGTCTCTATGTCATCTGTAGCAATATTCCCATCTCTCCCACAAGGTGCCAAACGACACTAACACAATCTGAGCTGGATCAAATTCTAGCAATGCTCGAATGCGGCTGGCGGTAACGACTTGGTGAACATATCAACATCATTATCTTCTGATAAGATTTTCTTCAAATACACAACCTTTGCGTTGTGCAAAGCTACCAGAAATGCATCACGCACATTAATGTGCTTCGTACGAGAGTTGAACGCCAAATTTGTTGCCAAATGAATAGCACTCTGGCTATCACAATTAATACGGACAGAAGTCTGCTTCAGGCCCAAACCAAACAAGAGTTCCTGTAAATGAACTGCTTCTTTAGCAGACTCCACCGCTGCAATAAGTTCAGCTTCGGTAGTTGATAATGCAACAACAGACTATAATCGAGATCTCCAACTGACAGTTGTTCCACCTAAGGTAAAACATAACCAAAAGTGGATTTCCAACTGACACGATCACCTGCGTAATCTGAATCGCAGTAACCAAGAATATCACATTTGTTTTGCATACCAGAAATCAGACCATGAGTTTCCGTACCTTTCAAGTAACGAAATACAAGTTTCACTGCATTCCAATGTGACTTACCGGGGTTCGATAGAAACCGACTAATCACACCAACGGAATGTGCAAGATCGGGACGGGTGCATACCATAGCATACATAAGGCTCCCGACTGCACTGGCATACGAAATCTTTGCCATCCCAGCCTTTCCAATATCGTCTACCGGACAATCGTCTTTTGTAATCTTGATGTGTCTTGGAAGTGTCGTAGACACCGACTTTGCTCCATCAAGATTAAACCGCTTCAGAATCTTCAGAATATAGCCCTTCTGTGTTAACCTAAGAGTACGGGGTTTTCTGTCTCGAACAATTTCCATGCCGAGAATAACACGAGCTTCACCGAGATCTTTCATTTCCAATTCTGATTTCAACCTATCTTTCAAACGGTAGATTTCAGAACGATCCCTCCAAGCTATTAGCATGTCATCAACATAAAGAAGTAGATAAATAGAAATGCCACCGCTTCATCTATGATAGACACAAGCGTCTTTCTCACTACGCTCAAAACCCAACGAGAGAATAAATAAATCAAACTTCTTGTACCACTGTTGAGGCGATTGTTTAAGTCCATAAAGAGACTTTTTCAACTTACAGACCCAATCAGGTTTGTTGTCGGAGATGAAACCTTCCGGTTGCTTCATGTAGATGGTTTCTTCAATATCTCTATGCAGAAAAGATGTTTTCACATCTAACTGTTCGAGATCCATATCAAGAATTGCCACAAGGGCCAGAAGGATCCGGATAGATGTGTGTCGAACCACAGGCGCGAAGATATCGTCATACTCGATACCCTTCCGTTGTGCAAAGCCTTTCGTAACCAGGCGAGCTTTATAACGTTTATCGTCTTTGACTTTATAGACCTATTTGCAGCCAATTGCACGACTGCCTTTCGATAATAGACAAAGCTCCCAAGTGTTATTTTTAGATAGAGCTTCCATTTCCTCATGCATAGCTCCGAACCACTTATCACAGTGGCTCGAAGCTAAGGCCTTTGAATAGTCAAACGGCTCATCCTGTACAACATGCAAAGCATACTCAAGTTGGTCAGTAAAACTCATATTAGAAAAATCCCTATCACCATACCTATTAGGAAGACGGATAGTTCTCTGGCTTTGCCTCGCAGGTACTGATACTGGAATTGTATTGCCTTGACCTCCACCATCATTCAGAATTTCTTCCTGAACTAAACTAACTGGATCAGAAGTAGATGTATCTGGTGGACTAACATCTTCTTCAGATTCTGATCCCAATGGAAAACCACGAGCAGATGAGTTGGGTATAATAGGACTGACAATTATCTCATCTCCATCGGCTGTTGGAGAAACAGAAAAGATAATTTCCGGTTCTGGAGCGGGTTGTCGATTATGATTAGACTTGAACATAATCGACTCATCAAATGTCACATATCGAGAGTGAATCACCTTTCGGGTGACCGGGTTCCAGATTCGGTAACCCTTGATTCCATCTGTATAGCCGAGTAGGAATCCCTTGGTGGCTCTGGGATCCAACTTGTCCTGACCTGTCACATGAATATACACAGGACATCCAAATACACGTATGTATTTCAAACAGATACAACCCTTACCCCTCCAAATTTCTTCCGGAATTTTTCCCCCAATGGCTACGGTAACCAATTCACAATGTGTACAGCAGTGTGAAGTGCTTTAGTGTAACACCCTCAAATCTGGAAATAGCAACTCATTTAAAATTTTCTAAATACATCAATGAACGATTCATCTATAATCACAAATTAAGATTTAGCCTCAATACACACAAACTACTTACTAAAACCCGATAATAGTCACTATCTCCAACTGTGGAAGACTTCATCAAACTACTTACTCTCGTGTAAGTCTAATGCTCAACTCCTCAAAGCACTGCAAGAACCAAACCCCAACTGGAACCTGATGCACTTGCCGACAAATAAAAAGGTTAGGCTTAACGCCTAGAGAGCTCAAGAGTTTTCGTTAGAGATATATAACGCAATAACTTTAAGAATGCTATATAAAATCATAATTCCAAAATGCAATACATTTTGATTTGAAAGCAACAAAAAATGAAATACATTAAATCTCAAAACAATCTCCTTTCATCATTCACCCTTTTCGTGATTAAAAATCATAAAACAAACGCCTCCTTAAATAAAGCCAAAACCCAAAGAGGACGTAAAACATAACTGACAGTGTAATGATCAAACACGGAAAACGTAGATAACCCCAACTTCCAAAAAATCCCAATAACTCGAATGAGTTTCAATAACCAAAACCTTAAAACGTAGATAAATACCCACATTCAAACGTCTCCGAAAACATGGATTATAAAACTCCATAACCAAAACCTCACCTACTGGTGACGGGAAAGACCCGATTACATTGTACGTGACAGAACCCAAAAGTAAGTCACATAATCATGTAAGAAATCAAAACATGTGGGTTACACAAATAAAAACGCACCGATCTCAACTCCTCTGAGTCTATCACTCGAAAACATCAAGTCAACCCCTCTAGGTCTATTCTTGGGAGTTCCAAAACGGGGAACTCTAGCACAAGGGAATTACACCTTACTGCTCATGGGACGCTGCCCGATCGTATAGGTCGACACCTTACTTACCATGGTGACCCAATGCCTATTCCGTGCCAAATGATGAACCAAATGCCCAAAGCGGGGACATAGGAACACCGTGCCTATGGATCCATTGCACTAACTAAACCATTTCATGACTCAAAGTGAATGAACTAATGCATCAAAAACATGTAATTCTCAACTAAGATGCAGTAAATACAAATCATAACCAAACGCACAACATTGATCTATTAAAAGCGGACAAGTGTCCTCGAAACCCAACAAAATCCAAACCGAGCCATAACCTCAAACAAATCCAAAGACTCAACGTTGAAAATCATAAATTGGAATCAAACATAAACAACCCGTACTTATGTAAGCCCATGCTCCAAAACATATAATTAATTCCAACGTAGTTTAGATTGGGACAAATCATTTTCCAAGTGAGCTAATAACATTTACCTCTCAAAACGTCCCATAACACAAAACCATGCATTTCTCCAAAACACAAAATGAAATACATTTATTCTCAAAATCTATTTCCATAAAAGAAAACCTTAAGATACCAAAATATATGATTTATTTATCATAGTACCCAAAATCCCAGAGATGTGTGCTATATAAGTTTATGAAGATAAACACTTTCAAATAATCAAACTTCTCAGCAGTTAATAATTTTCATGTAAGACGCAAAACACTTTAAAATAAACATTTTGGCATGTACATCGTTTTCACAAATCAACTTGATCTCACCTCGCTAGGTTAAGTTAAACCCAGGTTTCAATCCATAACCATTGGCCTCCAAAAGCATAGATCCCACCCAAAGATTTTCGAAGACACCTGTAACACCCCGATTTTCGAAAGGTATCATTTCAAGTTAATACCGAAACCGATATATTAGGGAAAAATAAGATAAAATATTTTGGACTTGAATCCTGGATTTTATAGGCTAGATGGATGAAGGATTCAATTATAAGTCCAACGGTTCTTTCCGGAGCAAAATCGGAGCTATAACGAAGAAGTTATGGCCAAAACAGTATCGAGAAGAAAAGGTCGCGGCACAAGTCGCGAAACCCCCTGGACGAGCTTAAAACCGATTTTCAGCCACCAAACTTCATTCCTTCATATCTCCTTCATCCCAACTCCGATTTGGGTGATTCAAATTGCTACGGTTTCGTTTTTGAGAGCTCTTCAAGGATATAGCAAGAGATTGGAAGTTTATTGGAGTATACAAGAGTATTTTGGGGTGGTAAGCTCCTCATCCCTCCCTCTTCATCTTCTTCACCAAAGTTTTCTAGGGTTTCATCCACCCTTTGTGCTTCTTTTCATAGATTGGAGGTTTGTAACCATTTTGGTGAACTAGAAGTTTTTTGGTTGGTGGATTCAAGCTTGGGTTAAGGTAATCTTCTATTCTCTTCAGTTATGGAAGTTAGGGTTTCGGTATTAGTTGAGGTGTTCATGTATATGGTTTGGAAAACGATTCTTTGTGGTTGATTATGTTTATTTATGGTTGAATATGTATGGATTTAGGTTTTTGGAAGTTTTGTTGGGAACTGAAGAATTCATCAAGTATGGTTAATGCTGCTGGTTCAAAGTTACTACTGCTAGAAGACTTAAAAGTTAATACTGCTGAGTGTTACTACTGCTAGTAGAATTAATACTGCTAGTCAAAGTTAGTGTTGCTTGAACAAAGTTAGTACTGCTTAACTAGTTAGTACTGCTAGTGGTTAATACTGCTTAGTAGTTAATGCTGCTAAGACCAAGTTAATACTGCTTGAAGAGATTAATGCTGCTGAGCATGATTCGCATGAAAGGATAACAGCTGGATAATCTGAAGATATACATGGAAGCTTAGAGATATAATGGAAGATATACTGAAGATATTTTATTTAATATAATTATCTTTTTATTCAGTATATGTACAGATTTGATAGAAGAGATTAATTATTTTTAAATTCTAAGTTTTAGTTCTAGAGAGAAAATCAACCTCAAGGCATAGATCCTAATTCTAAAGAAGTAGAATTCGTATTGGTGAGCCTGTTCATCAATATTGAGGTTGAGTGTGTAATCTTGTAACTTCAAAGCATTCAATACAAGTTTACAGTTTGTTCTTTATATTTACTGTTTTGATTTACTGTTCCATTGAATATCAAAGTGTTATTCCGCAAACTTCTTTGATATTGTTTCTGAGAATTATTTCTTGTTGAGAATTCGATCCTGACAAGTGGTATCAGAGCCAAACTCTCTCAGAAACATCTATTCATCATGGAAAATCTTACAGAATCAAGCAGTACTTTGGTTTCTAAGGTTCCAATGCTCAAACCCAGTGAGTTTGACATGTGGAAGATCAGAATTAGACAATATATTCTTCTCACTGACTACTCAATGTGGGATATCATTGAGAATGGTCCTTCTGAAGCTGGAAGGATAGAAGCAGATGGGAAAAGACCTCCACCAAAGACAGATGGTGAGAGGAAGATCAGACAGACAGAGATGAAGGCCTTGAGCACTCTGCTCTTGGCCATCCCCAATGAATATCAGCATCAATTTTGCAACTGCACTAATGCTCAGATTCTCTAGAATGCTCTAGAGAAAAGATTTGCTGGAACTAAAAGCATCAAAAGAAATCAAAGAGATGTTCTAAAGCAACAGTATGAGAACTTCACTTCCTCAAAGAATGAGTCTATGACTCAAACTTTTGATAGGTTCAACAAACTCATAGGTGAACTGGCTACTGTAGGAGTAAAGATAGAACAAGATGATATCAACAGAAAGTTCCTCAGATCTCTTGGCGATGAATGGACTATGTACACTGTCTCATATAGACAGAGTGACAATCTGGAAGAGAAAGAACTTGATGATCTATACAATGATCTAAGAGTTTTTGAAACTGAGGTAGAAACCAAGAAGAAGCCCTCTGGTTATATCCACAATGCTGCACTTCTCTCAGCATCCACTGATACTACTGCCAACCCTGAAGCAGTTAGTACTGCCAGTGGAGTAAGTTCAGAAAAAGGCACTGAAACTATCTTTGAAGCCTTTTTGTCCAGTCATAGCAGCAATTCTTTGATTAATGATGATCTGGATCAAATTCACCCTGATGACCTGGAGGAGATGGATATTAAATGGCAGATGGCCATGTTATCAATGAGGGTGAAGAAGTTCATTAAAAGAACAGGAAGGAATAACTTCTCTCAAAGAAGAGAAGATGGAGCTGGTTTTGACAAGACCAAGGTGGAATGTTACAAGTGTCACATGAAATGACACTTTGCTAGAGAATGCAGGAGTGTTGTTCCAAATAACAACCACCAACAAGCTCAGAATGGAGGCTACAGTCAAAATAAGAATCCTGATCAAGCCCTTGTTTCTCAACAAGGAATGAGATTTGACTGGAGTGATCAAGCTGAGGAAGCCATTCAGAATCAAGCTCTTATGGCAGAAGTGTCTGATCTTCCCTTTGAGGTAATTTCTAATCTTTGTACTAAATCTTGCATTTACACTGTCACAAGATACAGGGATCACAATCAAAGTATGTGTAATGACCTCAAAAGATTAGAAAAGGACAGAAGAGATTATGTGTTGATAGTAGAGAGATTTGAAGAGCAAATAAAAGGCTTTCAAGCTAATGAACTTCAACACTCTTATGACACAAACTATTGGAAGTGGGAAAAGAATGAGTTAGAGACCAAACTGTCTAAATCCTTAGAAGAGAGTGATAGGCTGAAAGAGGAACTGTCTAAAGTTAAACTTGACATAGAAAAGTTTTCATATGCTTCAAAAGCAATGGATTCTCTTCTAAAGGCTCAGATTCATGATAAGATGAAGCCTGGTATTGGATACAACAATACACCTCCTCCTTACAACAACAATTATATCTCTCCTACTTCAGACTTGTTAGAAACCAAGGAGAAAAAGGACTTATCTGAGAAAGCCTTTAAGATAGATCCTTTGGATGAAGTAGTAATTAAGGATTTAACTGAGAAAGAAGCCAGTGAGTATAGGGATAATGATGTGAGTAAAGAGATCCCATTAGAAAACAACATTATCACCAATGAGGGATGTGGGATAATCTGGGTCAAGTCCAAGGAGATAGAGCAGACAAAAGGAAAGGATAACAAGGTTCATTACAAACAAACCACGGTTGTGAATCCTGGATCTTGTAAACAGTGTGATTGCAGTAAAGCCAAGAGCCTAAATTCTGGTTTAAAAAGAGGAAATCAAAGAAACTGGAATAATCAATGGGCTCAGAAGCAAGGAGTTGATCTGAGTAAAATCAATAGACCAAAACCTTGCTTCATATGTGGCAAATTAAATCATTTGGCTAAAAATTGCTTCTTTAATCCTATTAACCAACAGATGACCTTTCAAAGATTTGTGCGAAAATCTGTTGGTTATAGGAAGGCTGGAAAGAAACATGTGATAAAGAAACATGGTGAAAGGAAAGGCCCCATGAAGAAAAAGATTTTAAAAGAAAGTGTCAAAATGTGGGTTCCTAGAAGCACTAATACTGTTAGTACTTCTTCAAAGGTTAATACTGCCAACACCGTTACTGCTGCTAACACAGTTACTACTGCTAACAAGGTTAGTACTGCTAAGCATGCAAGTGCTGCTAAGGCAGTTAGTACTTCTAAAACCAGTACTGATTCTAGCAAAAATATTTCCAAGCCTATTATTGTAACAAAGTACTCCAAGAATGAGGAGTTAAAGTTCAAAAATCTTGTCAAGAAAGAATGCAAGTATTTTGATGAGAAAGGGGTACCCAAGACCACTTTGGCTTGGGTTCCTAATTCATACTAACTGATCTATCTTATGTGCAGGGCAACCAACAGCTCAAGGGAAAGAGCATATGGCATGTTGATAGTGGTTGCTCTAGGCACATGACAGGCAACATGTCATGCCTTCAGGATTTCAAGCATATCAATGGAGGACATGTTGCATTTGGAGATAATCTTACCGGTGGTAAGATAAGTGGAAAAGGTAATGTCACCAAAGGTAAGATGACATTTGAGGATGTCTACTATGTTGATCAATTAAAGTACAACCTGTTAAGTGTATCACAGGTATGTGACAAACAACATAGTATATTATTTACAAATACTGAGTGTATGATCCTTGCTCCAGGGTTCAAGGTAGTTGATGAAAGTATGATACTACTTAGAACTCCAAGAAAGGACAATGTTTACTGTCTAGATATGGACAATGTTGATAGTGATTCATCTCTAAATTGTCTTGTTTCAAAAGCTTCTGTAGATGAATCCTCTCTTTGGCACAGAAGGATGTGTCACATGAATTTCAAGACTATGAACAAACTTGTTAAAAACAACCTTGTAAGAGGTTTACCTTCAAAAGTCTTTTCATGTGATGATCATTGTGTTGCTTGTCTTAAAGGCAAACAACACAAAACTTCTCATAAGACCAAAGAGTTAAATTTTGTTTCTTCTTGTCTCCAGTTACTGCATATGGATCTGTTTGGTCCTACAAATGTTATGAGTATAGGCAAGAAATCTTACTGCTTGGTTATTGTTGATGATTACTCCAGATTTACTTGGGTATATTTTCTAAGGACTAAGGATGAGACAAGTGGACTTATCAAATCCTTTATTCTAAGAATTGAAAACCAAACTAATCAAAGAGTAAAAGTCATTAGAACAGATAATGGAACTGAATTCAAAAATCTTGATCTAAACACCTTTTGTGAAGAAAAAGGCATTGAGAGACAATATAGTGCTCCTTGGACTCCTCAACAGAATGGTGTTGTTGAAAGGAGAAATAGGACACTAATAGAGGCTGCTAGATCTCTGTTGGATGATTCAAAATTGCCAATTACCTTCTGGGCTGAAGCAGTTAATACTGCTTGTTATGTCCAAAACAGAGTTCTAGTGGTCAAGCAAAAGAACAAGACCCCATATGAGCATTTAAATAAAAGAAAACCTTTCATTGGTTTCTTCAAACCTTTTGGGTGTCCTTGTACAATTCTCAATACCAAATCTCACTTAGGTAAGTTTGATAGCAAAGCATATGATGGATTTCTTGTTGGATATTCATCTCAGAGTAAGGCTTACAGAGTTTTTAACTCTTCTTCTAGAATAATTGAAGAAAGTGACAATGTCAAATGCAATGAGAACACACCAAATCCAATTGGGTCTGGTCCTCAGTGGCTATTTGACATTGACTCACTAACTAATTCTTTTGGTTTCAGTAGTGATGATTATACAGGAACAGGAAGTGGAGGATCAGGGACTACACAAGTCTCAGAAAGTATATCTAAATCTGTGATATTTCCCATACCCACAGTGAATTCTGTTGAAGACTGTGAAAAGGAATCATCTACTGGACCAAGTCAGAGTGAAGAAGAAACTAGAGATGAGGAGACTCAAGAAAATAAAGAATCAGAAGTGGCATCAGAAAACACTTCAGTTGAGTTGCATGACTCTAATCTAGAGGCTGGACTGAATGAAGAACCTAGTCATAACACCAGAGTTCAAAAGAATCATCCTCCACAGCTGGTAATAGGAGATATCTCTTCTCCCATGATGACTAGACATCAAAGCAGGCTTCAAGAAATGCAAGATCAACAACATACAGTGCTTTCTTATTTTCTATCCCAGCTTGAGCCTAAAAAGGCACATGATGCTATGAAAGAATCTAGCTGGATAGAAGCAATGCAAGAAGAACTGTTACAGTTCAAGCTACAAGATGTATGGGATCTAGTAGACCTTCCTAAAGGTCACAGAGCAATTGGCACCAAGTGGATTTTCAGAAACAAGAGAGATGAAAGAGGTATTGTCATAAGGAACAAAGCAAGGCTGGTGGCTCAAGGATATACTCAAGAAGAGGGTATAGATTATGAAGAAGTTTTTGCACCTGTGGCTAGGATAGAAGCAATCAGACTATTCCTAGCCTATGCTTCTTACATGAACTTCAAAGTCTATCAAATGGATGTAAAAAGTGCTTTTCTCTATGGCTCAATTGAAGAAAAAGTATATGTCTGTCAACCACCAGGGTTTGAAAACCCAAGCTATCCAGACAGGGTATACAAATTGAAGAAAGCACTTTATGGACTACATCAAGCTCCAAGAGCATGGTATGACACTCTGTCATCCTATCTCTTGGAAAATGGCTTTGAAAGAGGAGTCATTGATAAGACTCTATTCATCAAGAGAAAGAAGAAGGATATCTTGCTGGTCCAAATCTATGTTGATGATATTATCTTTGGATCCACAAGAGACAACATGTGCAAGGAGTTTGAGGATCTAATGCATCAAAGGTTCAAAATGAGTTCCATGGGGGAACTTACTTTCTTCCTTGGACTCCAAGTTCAACAGAAGTCAGATGGCATCTTCATCTGTCAATCCAAGTATGTGCAGGACATTCTAACCAAGTTTGGTTTCTCAGAGTAAAAACCTACCAGCACACCTATGGAAACACACAAGCAAATAACAGCAGATCTTGAGGGGGAGGATATGGATGTTCATCATTATAGATCCATGATTGGCTCTCTCATGTATCTTACAGCCTCTAGGCCAGATATAATGTTTCCAGTCTGTGTGTGTGTGCAATATTCCAAGTTAGGCCAAAGCAATCTCACTATCAAGCTGTTAAGAGGATATTCAGATATCTCAAAGGGCAACCCAGATTGGGACTTTGGTATCCTCATGACTCATCCTTTGACCTACTTGCATACTCAGATAGTGATCTAGGTGGAGCAAACTTGGACAGAAAATCTACTTCTGGAGGATGTCAGTTTTTGGGTGCAAGACTAGTTTCATGGCAGTGCAAGAAACAAACCACAATATCCACATCTACAACAGAGGCAGAGTACATAGCAGCTGCAAGTTGCTGTTCTCAAGTCTTATGGATTCAGAATCAAATGTTGGACTATGGGGTAACCTTTCTACACACTCCAATTTTTATTGATAATAGCAGTTCTATTAGCATTGTGATTAATCCAGTCAAGCACTCAAAGACAAAGCACATTGAGATCAGGTATCACTTCATAAGAGACTGTAATGAAAAGAAACTTATTCAAGTTGTAAAAGTTCACGCTGATAATCAGTTTGCTGATCTATTCACTAAAGCTTTTGATGTGGGTAGATTCACCTTCTTGGTAACAAGTGTGGGAATGATCAACTCTGAATAAGCCCCTTCTCAAAAATTGACTCTATACCTGTATATTGTTTATTCTTGGTGTTACTAATCTTCTTTTTCAGGATATGCAATGCAGTACTCAGGGTTTTGCAAGTTTAAAGGAGTATTTTAGTTAATACTGCTTTCAGTTAATACTGCTAGCAGTTAATACTGCTAGTAGTTAATACTGCTTTCAGTTAATACTGCTAGTAGTTAATACTGCTTTCAGTTAATACTGCTAGTAGTTAATACTGCTCTAGGTTAATACTGCTTATGTTCCGAATACTATAAATCCTCTTTGCCCGCCTAAAAGCTTATAACGACTCTCTGCATACTATTCACTTGCGCTCTAAACCTTTTCTCTCTCAAGTTCGAAGCTTTCAGGCACGTTGTTCACTAAGATCAATGGCATCTATGGCATTCATCGACGAGCACAATGAGATCGCGATGCTACAAAAGCCAAAGCAAGCTGCAGGATTTCATCAGATTGTGGATTTCCTCAAGTCAAGCCATATTGCTCATGCTCTTACTGTATCTCCTACAATCTATATCGAGCATCAAAGGCAGTTCTGGGCTAATGCCACCATTGTTGCTGAAAATGGTGTGCAAATGATCAAGACAAGAATCTGTGAACAATCACTAACAGTTACTGAAGAGGTTATTCGCATCAGTCTACGTCTAGACGATGCCTCTGGTATAACTTCTATCCCAAACGATGAACTGTTCTCCAATCTTACAAGAATAGGGTATGGAGGCCCATTGGGTGTATTCAAATTCTCAAAAGCCAAATTTTCACCCCAATGGCGTGTCTTTGTCCATACTCTTATGCACTGTATCTCCAAAAAGACTACTGGATGGAGTGAGTTCAGCAGCACCATTGCTTATGCTTTGGTGTGCTTGGCCACTGCCAGAAAGTATAACTTTTCTAAAATGATTTTCAGTGATCTTGTCTCAAACATGGGAAACAAAAAGAGCTTCTTTATGTACCCCAGGTTTGTCAAAGAAGTTATTACTCATGAATTGACGGATATACCTCAACCTGTTGGGGTATATGTACCTAAACCCCCCAAAGGCAAGGTTTTCTCAAATATGAGAAGATCTGCTGGGGACTCGGAAGGAGTTGACACCCCATTGTTCTCTACAATGATGGTGGTGTCCCAAACCAATGAAGGTATGGTAGCAGGGTCAAGGCCCCCATTAGACCAACCCACTGCTAGCCAATCCCAACCTTCCCTCTCTAAATCAATTCCTCAGTCTCTTCTTGACAAACCAACTTCACCAATCACTCAAACTTATCAAAGAAAACAGGTAAAGAAGGCTCCTTCCCTTCTTGTACCATCACCCACTCAGCCTTTAAGCCCTCTATTGGAGCACTCACCAGTAGAGAATATCCAAAGGGAACCCACAAGGGTGTCTCCCAACCCAAAGGAGGTGCTCTATGAGGATGAGGTAGAGCATATGGGTACTGAGGCTGCCACTACTTCTGCTAGCACAGAGAAGGACAGTGGTACCATAAATAAGACCTCACCCATGGCAACTTTGAATGAGCAATCATTCAAAGGTCCCTGGTGCCAAGAAACCAAGGGGGTGGATAGTGCTTCTGCTAGGCAGAAGACTTTCACTACAAAAAGATCCAATGATCCTTCAAAAGAGGGTAACACTTCTGGAGAGGGTGAGGACAGATATACTTACTATGAATTGATGGAAACAATGGGGAACATCAATCAAGATGTTCTCAAACAAGGCAAAGAAATTGAAGAAATGAAGCTGGTCATTCTGTCACAACAAGTACAGATTGCTAAGCTGAAGAAGATGGTGATCAGTCTGGTACAGAGGAAGAAGAGAAAGCAATTCCAACTAAGGAGAAGGAAATCTGAGAATGATGCTCCCAAAAAGGGGGAGATCAACATGGAAGAAGCCACATAAGAGGGGAAGCTTGATGGAGAGAAATTTGATGTTGAGGGGGAGCAGGAAGCAGAAACAGAAAGAGATTCAGTGCCAATAGAAACACAAGAAGCAGCAGAAACGATTACTACTGCTGACATAAATAAAGCAGCAGAAACAGTGAAAGAAGTATTAACAGATCTTGAGATTGCAGAAACCTTACTTAAAGCCAAGAATGATACTCCCAAGGTCACCTCAAAGACCAAAGGACTAAATCATCAAAGAACAAGGTGAAGTGATCAAGAAAGATAACAGTAAGAAGGCAATGGACAAAGACAAAGGAAAAGCAAAGATGGTGGAATCTGATCAACCAGTCAAGAAGCAAAGGTTGGTTGAATCAGATGAAGCCTTAGCCAGGAAGATGCAAGAGGATATTGAAAAGGAAGAAAGAGTTCAGGTGGAAAAGGACAGGGAGATGGCAAAAGCTCTAGCTGCTGAACTGAATGAAGCTTATCAACTGAGTCTGGCAACTGAAATTGCACAGAAGAAAGCTGCAACTATGAAGAAATTAGTAGTGAAAACAGTTGTAAAGAAGAGACAACCCTCAAAGACTTTCCTAGGTACCCAAGAGAGAAACAAAATGATTATATTTCTCAAAGGTGCTGTAGGAGTCAAAAAGGAGATGTTCTCCAAAATGTCTTTTGAGAAGATTAAAGAGCTGTATGATTCAGACATGTTAAAGCTGCAGGGGAATGAAACTGCAAGGGTGGAGATGGAGAAGAGGATGAAAGAAAGTAATGATTTTCTAATACAAAAGCCCTTTCCAGATGAGCAGGAAACACCATCAAAGAAAGAAGCTACTCTGGGAGAAAGTCTAAGGACTTTAAAGAGAACCAAGATGATGGCAAGGAGAAAGTCAATCAAGAAGTATAGAATATCTGAAGAAGAGGCTGATAAAGTGGTTGAAGAAGAAGGGGTACCTGAGTCATCTGAAAAGAAAGAATCTTCAAGTACTGATGATTTAAAGATGTACATGGTAGTGATGGACAAAGTTCCTGAACCAATTTCAGCAGAACCTGTTGGTATAAAGCCTCCTGAAGTTATTCACTGGGATACATTGACATTGGATGGAAAGGAGTACATTAGACTCAAGAGGAAGGATGATAAATATGAGGTATTCAACACTTGGGTCAAGATTGTCAGAACATGCTCTAGGTCAGATCTTGAAGAAATGTTTGAGATAGGAATAAAGTTGTATGCAGATATACTGAAGGCTTCAGGGATTTCACTTACAAAACTGGTGATGGAGTATCTGTATATGATGTTCAAGCCTGATGAAGTAGAGCATGTGATCAAGAATGTGTTCAAATCAGTCAACAAGTGGACTCTATATGAAACTAGTGGAGTATATGCAATGACTTTGGATTTAAATCACACTGAATACTTTCTAGTGGATAGAGTATACAACCATAGCAGATTAAAGCTTCATGCCATGCTGAAGAAGAAGCTAGTGTGTGTTCCAGATTCAGAAATGGCTAAATACTTGATTCAAAGAACTATCAATCAGAGTTTGGGATTGGATGCAAACACTGGAATTTAGGCCATGATAGAGTTTTGGGAGCACCTTGAAGAAAATTTGAAGAACTTGACTTCTCTTTCTAAAAGTCAAGTTAGGGGGAGATTGTTGGGAACTGAAGAATTCATCAAGTATGGTTAATGCTGCTGGTTCAAAGTTACTACTGCTAGAAGACTTAAAAGTTAATACTGCTGAGTGTTACTACTGCTAGTAGAATTAATACTGCTAGTCAAAGTTAGTGCTGCTTGAACAAAGTTAGTACTGCTTAACTAGTTAGTATTGCTATTGGTTAATACTGCTTAGTAGTTAATGCTGCTAAGACCAAGTTAATACTGCTTGAAGAGATTAATGCTGCTGAGCATGATTCGCATGAAAGGATAACAGCTGGATAATCTGAAGATATACATGGAAGCTTAGAGATATACATGGAAGATATACTGAAGATATTTTATTTAATATAATTATCTTTTTATTCAGTATATGTACAGATTTGATAGAAGAGATTAATTATTTTTAAATTCTAAGTTTTAGTTCTAGAGAGAAAATCAACCTCAAGGCATAGATCCTAATTCTAGAGAAGTAGAATTCGTATTGGTGAGCCTGTTCATCAATATTGAGGTTGAGTTTGTAATCTTGTAACTTCAAAGCATTCAATACAAGTTTACAGTTTGTTCTTTATATTTACTGTTTTGATTTACTGTTCCATTGAATATCAAAGTGTTATTCCGCAAACTTCTTTGATATTGTTTCTGAGAATTATTTCTTGTTGAGAATTCGATCCTGACAAGTTTTGAATTAAGAATCCATGTGTTCTTCAAAGGAGCTCTAGTTGGGGGGAAATCTAGATTTAGCCTAAATCTAGCAAGGTGAGTTCAAGTTGATTTGTGAAAACGGTGTACATGCCAAAATGTCTATTTTAAAGTGTTTGCATGTTTTGTATGAAAATTGTTAATTGATAATCATCTGATAAGTTTTATGAATTTATAAAACACCCACATTTCGGATTTGGGCATTTTGATAAATAAATCATATATTTTGGATATTTAAATGATTCATTTCATGGAGTATAATTTTGAGTATAAATGCGTTCTATTGGGTGTCATGGGATGGTTTGAAAGAATAAAAGGTATAAACCCATTTTTGGAAATTTTTTTGTCCCGATCTAAATCATGTTAAGTTATTTGGGTGTCTTGAAGCATGGGTTGCATTATTTCGTGTTGTTTAAGCTTGATTTCATTTTATGAATTTCAACGTTGGGTCTTTGGATTTGTTGAGCCTATGTCTCGGCTTGGATTTTGTGGGTCTTGGGGACACTTGTCCGGTTTTGATAGCTCATTATAGAGCGTTTGGTTATGATTTGCATTTATTGCATCTTATTTGGGAATTACATGTTTTGAATGTGTTAGTTCATTCGTTTTGAGTCATGTAATGTTTCAGCCCCGTCTGATATGGATCCATGAGCGCTTTTGTATTTTATCCGGTGTTGGGACGACTAGATTTCCACTTCGAGGCACGTTCAACATCAAGTTGGGTTATAAGTCCTTCGTGCTCGTATCAATGGGTGTATGCTGAAAGATGTTGAGCTCGATACATTTATTACTTTGTCCGATGGGGGAACGTTTGGTTTTCCCCATTGAGGCGCGGTTGGGTTCTTTGGTATGGTGTAAGTCCTCCGTGCTAGTATCTATAGGTGTATTCTGAAATATGTTGAGCCCGATACTTATACCACTTTAACGTAATGTGTGGCTTACTCTGTGCACGTCACATTATGCGGAGTCGGGTTTCCCCCGTCACCGAAAGGTGTTATTTTGGGCTGAGTTGTTTATTATTTTTTTTCGATGACATTGTTCATACCGGAATTTATTCCATATTTTGTGGGTCGAGTATTAATCCCTATCCGTGTTTTGGGATGTTTTGGGATATGAAGTATCATTTACATTATCATAAATTAGGAGTCAATTTACATCCACGTTTTGAGTCGATATATCCCTCTCTTATGCTATAATCTTTGAAACTTGAGTTTACTCATATTTTGGTCGTTTGTTTTATAAAGCTTACTCAAATTTTATTATTCGAGAATTACCATTGTTCTCGTTTTAATTAAGTGTTGGATTGCATTATTTCATGAAAGGATGTTTTGGCGTTGAGGCGACCATCTAAAAATGCATATTATTGGTGAATGAGACTTTCCATTATTTTAAAGTAAACTATTTGAAAGGATCATGATTATAAGTTTCAATATTTCCATTTTACGTTTTCCTTTATAATCATGATATAAACTCTTGAACTCACTAGGCGTCAGCCTAGCCTTTTTATTTGTCGGCATGTGCATCAGGTTCGATTCCGGGATTAGTTCTAGCGACACTGAGAAGCGTTGAGTGCTAGTGGTGTGCTCGAAGAGGTGTTTAGCTCGATGAAGTCTTCCGCATTTATATTTGGAGATAGCGATTGTTATTGGGTTTTAGTAACACTCGACTTTAGTTAGTCTTTATGTAAGACTTTATTTACTTGTTGATGGGTTAACCTAGAAATGTATTCCAATTATGGATTGTAGTAAGAGATTTTATTATCCCGTTTTGGTAATGTTGAAAGTTTTTGTTTAGTCGCTCTTTCCAGAATTCAGGGTGTTACAAGTTGGTATCAGAGCTTAAGTTTGAGAGAATTAGGTATTGATTTTTGGATGCCTAGACTCAAACTAGCGTTCTTATAAGTGATTGAAAGTGAAGTTGCACATTAAGCACCTTAAGATAAGATATTTTGGAGTTGATCGAGTCGCTAGAAATGGGAAATTTGTCAAGGGTCGCAAGGATGATATTGTATGGTACGTTCATAATGGCACCTGGCCAGTGTTATGGTGAACCTACATATCACATGTGTATACTTGAACTACCTTAGTATGACGACCGTTGGGGTAGTGAAGGAGTTTTAAGTGAGTACCCGTTAGGAGAAGTTGATGAATTTAGTATTCGTCACTTGGAGTGACGGTAAGCATAGTGATTGCATTAAGTGGACCGTTTATGGTCGGATTGATTGGTTGGATTAGAACCATAGACTCTTGAAAACCGATGTTATTTCGAGAATAAATTGTTAAGTGAACCTATGAAATCCTTGATCTTCACCTTAAGATGTTTGAACATCCGGATGATATTAGTATGGCGGAAAATTGAGGAACGTGATTTCGAGGTATCGAGTGCCGGCTAAATCCATGCACGACATTTATTTCTAAAATGAGTTTGCATTATTTGTTTCTCATGTTTTCAAAGCATAAAGTGAGCTATATTACGAAGTTTTGGTAAAGTATTTAGCATTCATAAAATTTTAAACCGTGAGTTTAAACATGCACGAAATTGTTTTGTTGTTCGTGGTTACAAATATTTTATTTATTGGAAATCTCTTCATCGTTGTTTTGTGTCTAACTCTATTTTTGGGCATCTTAAGATCCGTGTTTTAATGCCACATGTGGTATTGGGCTAGTGACTGTAGAGTTTTTAACCTTGACATTGGATCTCCTCCACGTATGTTAAGGTTTTAAAGGAAGAGTTGTCCCACAGTTCTTGAGTCGGAATTTTCTAGAGGATTTGGTTTGTGTGAGTTGTATTTAATTCTATGAGTACAGTTTTGCGGCATTTGGGGTGTGTAAGTGTACTTTGAGATGCGTGGGTTTTAATTTCATCGCGTGTAAATTTAAACATTTATTGGGCGTCGTGTCTCATCAAAGTCGTGTTGAAAATGGTCATCTTATCTTACGATGTGTTTTTGGAATTTTGACATTTTAGACTTATTGTTGTCTTATACTTTTATGTTGGGAAATGAAAATTTTGACGCCGCTTGCTTTAAGCATTAATGGGATTTATGAAAATTCGGTCGGGTTTTGTTGTGTCCTATTTTACGACACTTTACGTCGCGTAAATAAGTTTTGTAACGTGTATGCATGCTCTATTTTGTACGTTAATTTATAGGTTCTGTTAATAAATGTCATCCCATGTGCTCTTTTGGGAAGTTTCAAAACCTTATGTTTTTCTCTTTCGGGTTTATAAAATTGATAATCGTTGTACGCTTTTTGCAGTTGGATTAAATTATACTTTGGTGTGAGTAAGCCTATAAACGAATTATATTATTTCAGTTATTGATTTTTACTGTTAGAAATTTTCCGCAATGCATTAAGCGAGTTAGCGGTATTCATGTCGTTGTAGTCATTATTTTGGTCAAATGTTTTCATCGGTATGGCTCAAAGTTTTAAACTCGATTGAAAATTATTTGCTTCTCATCGTTCTACCGAACTTTGAGGATTAAACTGATGCATATGGGGTTTGTGGAGAATTTTATGCCACAACGTTTTTGGTTAGAGAAGGAAAATTTTAAAGATAAAAATTGTGAAGTTCTCATTTAGGGTTATACAAACAGTTATTGCACATGTCGTGGTGCAAGAATTAATTTTCATATTTATAGTGTAAATTTTGCTGCACACCTTTTGTTACCATTTTATTTACGAAAATATTGATCAAACAAATTTTGGAAATGGTTTTATACGTACAGCATCGGTGATCAATTTTCAACCTATCGAGTGATCGGTAGTGGATTTTACTGCACAAGCAATCGTTATAAAGCTTATGTATTTGAAAGTTTCATAAAGGTTTAAATTGGAATAGTTGTTGAAAACCTTGAACTCATTAGGCCTATAGATTTAAACCCCTGTCGTGAAAGGAGTTGTAACTAAGGAACTAAGAATTCATTGGGAAATGAAGCATCGGATTATCCGATTCGTGGTCAGTCCGAATTTCGGATTCCACTTTATGAATCCGTACACGCGCGAATAATAGAAGTATTAGAATCGTGTATTCTCCTAGATATTGAAGTGGTGATATTTCTGTTTCGGTAAACCTTTGGGATAAATCATTGGGTGGTTGCTTGACTTCGGTAGGATAGGAGTCGATGGGTCGGATGTGTACCATCCGGGTGAGTCTTAAAGAATAAGGAAACTATGGTGATTTGTTTGTCGGAATTTAGTATCATGATAGGTGTCAAATTTGAATCATTGGTGTAAAATATGGAAGGAAATTTATGGTGGTATATCCACGGTTGAGGTGTAAAAATTTTGAACATAAGTGCCGACATTCGATTTGAGGATAATAACCGTTGGGATGATTCATTGTACTTCCGATGAAACCAGTGCGTCAGCAATTTAAGTGGTAACCTTGAGAAGATTATATGATGGAAATTAGGAATCGATCATTGGTAATTCTGTAATCAACAAGGTTTCACTGATTCGTCAACCGATGCTTGACCGCACTCTGGGAATTGAATAACCGTGTAGTTGGGGTAATTCGTTGTCCACCAATGTTGTGTAGAGTCAATTGAGGAACGGATTGAAGGTTATAATTGGATCAAAACTAACTAGTGTTAAGAAATATCGTCAAGGAAGGGGACGATGAATCTTTTATAGTATGGATTATCGAGGATTTGGGTTTAGAATGTCGAGGTAAACCTTAAGTAGAAATCGACTATTGAGGAGACCTTAATAGGACGGAATTAAATGCCTAAGGGATGAGTTTGCTTTGGAGCATTCTTGGTGGAACTATTCTTGAGGGGATATGTGCAACCCAAGGTTGGGAGACAACCGAGATCTTAATTATAAGAAAGTGGTTGATAAGGACTCGATGTTCGCCTCGTCAGCGGTAAGACACATCAAACCTTGGGATCGAGTTGTGACGTTTCATTACGGGAACTATAGTGACAACCTTAAATGGGATGTGATCGGTTCGTGTATGAGTCAAGGTATCGTGGAGGCATTCCTTTTGGGTAAAGAGCCGATTAACCTTTCAAAGGGCGACGTTGGGTGTTTGATCGGTGCTAGATTTCGAGGACGAAATCTCTTTCAAGGTTGGGAGGATTGTAACACCCCGATTTTCAAAAGGTATCATTTAGAGTTAATACCGAAACCGATATATTAGGGAAAAATAAGATAAAATATTTTGGACTTGAATCCTGGATTTTATAGTCTAGATGGATGAAAGATTCAATTACAAGTCCAACAGTTCTTTTCGGAGCAAAATCGGAGCCATAACGAAGAAGTTATGGCCAAAATAGTATCGAGAAGAAAACCAGGGGAAGCGGGCGACTTATGCCGTGACTTAAGGTCGCGGCACAAGTCGCGAAACCCCCTGGACGGGCTTAAAACCGATTTCTAACCACCAAACTTCATTCCTTCATATCTCCTTCATCCCAACTCCGATTTGGGTGATTCAAATTGCTACGGTTTCGTTTTTGAGAGTTATTCAAGGATCTAGAAAGAGATTGAAAGTTTATTGGAGTATACAAGAGTATTTTGTGGTGGTAAGCTCCTTATCCCTCCCTCTTCATCTTCTTGACCAAAGTTTTCTAGGGTTTCATCCACCCTTTGTGCTTCTTTTCATAGATTGGAGGTTTGTAACCATTTTGGTGAACTAGAAGTGTTTTGGTTGGTGGATTCAAGCTTGGGTTAAGGTAATCTTCTATTCTCTTCAGTTATGGAAGTTAGGGTTTCGGTATTATTTGAGGTATTCATGTATATGGTTTGGGAAACGATTCTTTGTGGTTGATTATGTTTATTTATGGTTGAATATGTATGGATTTAGGTTTTTGGAAGTTTTGACTTGAGAATCCAAGTGTTCTTCAAAGGAGCTCTAGTTGGGGGAAAAATCTAGCTTTAGCCTAAATCTAGCAAGGTGAGTTCAAGTTGATTTGTGAAAACGGTTTACATGCCAAAATGTCTATTTTAAAGTGTTTGCATGTTTTGTATGAAAATTGTTAACTGATAATCATCTGATAAGTTTTGGTTAGTTGGAAGTATTCAGTTTTATGAACTTATAAAACACCCACATTCAGGATTTGGGCATTTTGATAAATAAATCATATATTTTGGATATTTAAATGATTCATTTCATGGAGTATAATTTTGAGTATAAATGCGTTCTATTGGGTGTCATGGGATGGTTTGAAAGAATAAAAGATATAAACCCATTTTGGAAAATGTTTTGTCCCGATCTAAATCATGTTAAGTTATTTGGGTGTGTTGAATCATGGGTTGCATTATTTCAGGTCGTTTACGTTTGATTTCATTTTATGAATTTCAACGTTGGGTCTTTGGATTTGTTGAGCCTATGTCTCGGCTTGGATTTTGTTGGGTCTTGGAGACACTTGTCCGGTTTTGATAGCTCATTATAGAGCATTTGGTTATGATTTGCATTTATTTCATCTGTTAGAGCACAATCTCATTGGATTCAAGATCATCCAATCTGAAGATCCAATCTGAAGCTACCGCTGAAAAGTCGCTCTCGATATTAAGTCTAATGTCGTTTGTAATAAATGTCGAAGTAATTTTTGTTTATTGTAATTTAGTATTTAGTTTAATTAGATTTAATATCTAAGTTATTTAGATATTAATTAGTTAGTTTTAGATATTATAGTGTTAATATCTAGATATTAGTTTTAGTTAGATATTAGTTGTTTGTGTGTTTGAGAAGCTAACACTCTAACAATCTAATACTCTCTCATATCTCATATCGGTCTAAGAAAAAAAATATACACACAACACACACAGAAAAATTGTAAAAGAGAGAAAACAGAGAGAAAGCTTAAACTTAAATAACTCAACCTTGTAATCATCGTTTGTTATTGAAACAGGTTTGTTTATATTCTATCTTGTTGTTGTTTGATTTATCTGGTAAACGATCACGGACTCACAATTGGTATCAGAGCTGAATACCAGATTCAAAATCAAATTTTCAAGTCTCTGTGTTCTTCATTTTTCTACACACTGTTTTATCGATCAAAAACTCCATTTTGTGGTTGTTTTTGAAATGAAAGTGTTGGAACTTGTTCTAGTTGATAAATCGATTGCTTTGTCAAAGTTTGGAGCTGTAAATCGAATTGTAGTCCAGTAAATTCAGGAGTTGCAAGGCCGTAAATCGGAGAAGAGAAGATATCGGTCGAAGGTTCTATATCGGTCGACCGATATCAGTACTTAGTACCGGTCGAAATATCACTATCGGTCAAAGGTTTGCAATTCAATTTACCGGTCGACCGATATCAATCATTTATCCAGTCGTGATCAAGTCACTACCGGTCCAACATAATACCGGTCGGTCCAAGAAGCATACCGGTCCATTGTTAAAACAAAATATCGGTCCATTCAAGTTTTACAACATATCGGTCCATTCAAGTTTTACAGAATACCGGTTTATTCAAGAATATCGGTCGAACTCCTCACTTCCATTATACCGGTCAAAGTCTCATTCTTCTCTTATCGGTCGGTTTTATAATTCAAAGTCACTCTCACCACAGTTTACCGGTCGACCCACATTGAATATTATCGGTCGACCGACCTCTTGCAAATACCGGTCCATTCTTAAACATTCTATCGGTCCAATTTAGCATTCTATCGGTCGAAGGAATTACAGCATACCGGTCCTCAGTTGAAAGCTCACTATCGGTTGACCTACTCACCCTCTCTTTGTACCGGTCGAGCTATCACTTCCGGTCGAACCATTCTTTACAACTTCCCGGTCGACCATCAACCTACATATTACAGGTCGACTGTTTCAATACCGGTCAAAGAAATTGCATTGGTCCGGTCGAGCGTAACTTCACTACTACCAGTCGAACCAATTTCTTCTCTATATCGGTCCTTACATGTTAGCGGTTAACTATTCATCATCCGATCGACCTACCTCATATCGGTCTTTACATCTTACTGGTCGACGCAACACCCCGGTCGTAACATTTTACCGGTCGAACAAATACTTTGCGCCATACACTGCTCGCGCAAAGTTCCATTTGCGCCACTCAAGTGAAACGCAAACCTCAAGTTTGTGCCACCCACTGCTCAAGCAAACCTTAGCTTGCGCCAACCTCTTCTAGCGCAAATCTCAGTTCGCGTCAATTCCAAACTTAAGTCTTTTTCAAAATGACTTCCAGAGAAGCCCTTGCAATCGGAACTGACACCAAACCACCAGTTCTCTTTAGAGGAGAATACGAACAGTGGAAGGATCGGTTCCTGAACTTTATTGAAAGACAAGATCTGGGTCATTACATCAGCCTATCCTTAGAAGAAGAACTTATGAAACCAACTTATAGGGAACCTACAGCGGGAACTAATGAGCAAAGTGTTGAAATTAAATATGAAGATCTCGAAGGTAAAGACAAAGACAGAGCAAACGAAGATAGATTAGCTAAGTCTTATATTCTTCAAGGCATTCCACACGAAATTTATGTGAAGATAGACATCTATAAAGCCTCTGGCAAGGAGATGTGGGATCAGCTAGAGAGGATGATGTTGGGTTCAAAGGTTGGGAATCAGCTCAAACTTTCCAACTGCCTAAATAATTATGAAGAATTTAAAGGTAGAAGTGGAGAGTCTCTAGAAGGAACTTATGATAGATTCATGACCTTGTGAAACGAACTAAGCAAGAACAAGGTCACCAAATCTCAAATCGAGCTGAATGTCAAATTTCTAAGTATTCTACAGACGGAATGGAAGAGATTTGCTAGGAAGATGAAACAGATCAAGGATCTGAATGAGATTCCACTTCATGAGGTGTATGAAACCCTCAAACAAAATGAAGAAGAGGTGGATGAAATTCTAGATGAGAAGAGGCAGGAAGTGAAGACAGTTGAAAACACATTTGCTCTTGTTGTCAAAATGAAGAAGAACAAGACGATTGTGTATGAATCAGAAGAAGTTGAAGCTGATGCAAACTCTGACTCGAATGACTGTGAACAACTGAAGAAAGCAATGCTTATACTGACTAAGGCTTTTTAGAAGAAGTTCTACAAGAAGCCAAGTTCAAACAGTCAGAGGTATTCTTCTGGTGCTAACAACTATGTCCACAAGGAAAGGGTTGAAGGAACTAGATTTGAAGGAAAGAAGTTTGAAGGGAAGAGAATAGAGGAGAAGAAGCCGGAAGAGATAAGGTATCATGTTGAAGGAAAGAGAATAGAGGAAAGGAAACCGGAAGAGAAAAGGTTTCAAGCTGAAGGATCTAGCCAGTCAGAACCTCCAACGTGCTACAACTGTGGCAAAACATGTCACTTTGCCAGAGACTGCCGAAGACCCAAAGTCAGAAACTCCGACTACTACAAGAACAAGATGCTTCTTGCAAAGAAACAGGAGGAGGGTAAGGCACTGATGGGAGATGATGAATACTGGCTTGATCATTCAGACGAGGAAGAAGAGGATGAAAAGAAGGATGAAGCAGTCAACATGTGCCTGATGGGAAAGCAGGAATCAGAAGTTGAAGCAGATTCAGATGAGGATGAAGAAGATGAGGTATGTGATTTATCTTATTCAGATTTCATAAATAAAATGCATATCATGAAGTTAAAACTCAAAAAGTTATAGTTGAGTCTTAAGCGGGAAAAGGGTGTCATTCAAGCCAAAAACCAATCAATACAGAAACTTAGCGATGAAATTCCTGAGAAGAAAGTATTGGTTGAGGTTTTACATAGAAACAATGACACCAGCACGAAAGAATAGACTATAATTCTTAAAGAGAATTATGAAGTCAAGTCTAAACTGAGAAAGAGTGAGTCTGATCTCAGAGAGGTTACTAGAATGCATTCTTCATGTACTGAAGAAAACAAAACTTTAATTGCAAAATTAGATGCTTTGGGAAAGAACTTATACTCATTAGGTCAAAGTGAGCAAACCATTCATCTAAATAAACCAAAAGAAATAAAGAAAATTGGGGAATCGGTTATGGGAATCCTCACTGTCTTCAAAAAGGTATATCTGAAGTGCCTGCAGTTTATGATCTTACTTCTTTGAAAATAGCTTGAAGAATCCCTGAGCTTAAAGTTTTCTGGACTCGACTGTCTGAAGAGGATGAAGCCAAGGAAACTAAAAAACGATTGAAATCATCTAAAGTTCACCTTCCATTTTATTATGCGAAGTTAGCCCATTATTTAGCAACAATCAAGATTACTCCATAGAAAGTAGAATAGAGATAGGCATGAAGATCAATTGATTGAATGATTTCTACTCATATGATTGAAATACAATGGAGGGAGAAATGAGACACACGTCTCTCAAAATCACAAAGTCTCAAATGAAAAAGGTCTTGTTTTTGGAAGCTGAAAATACTGACTTAAAGAACAAGATTTCTGAATTAGAAGATCACATTGTCAAGTTTCAGCAAACAGGGTGTGCTAATGAAAAGAAGATCTTTGAATTAGAATTGCAAATTGTTGAAGAAAGATCAGTTTTTGATAAAGAAAAGAAATAAGTGTGGGTTGTGTGATGAGGTAAAATGTAAATGAGAGTTTGGTTAGAAGTGAGCTTAATGATTAAAAGAAAGAGGGTGTGAGATCAGAGTAAAAGAATATTAAACTCTGCACCAACTATTTTCTGAACCGGGCAGCCACATTACTAGCGTTTCACAAATCTTTGGTGAACGTTATTGAAACAGGCAACTAGCCCATGCCAACTCTTGACTAAACCCCACCAGCTACTCATTTTCTTCTAAAAAAAAATGTTTCACATTTTAAAGGGGACGCAACATATAATCTATCTGGTTTTCATTTGGAAAATCTGGATATTGAAAAAGAAGGAAGTCTGCCCCACCTTCGCACTTCAATCATGCACATGGAGTCTGTGTTTATCTACTGTTGTCTTAGTGGTTTACACTATCTTGAGCCTTTATAAAAGCAATTTTTTGTGCTTAATTCTTTCTACACGTGCACGAACACACAAGGAATTTGTTTTATTGTCATAACATTCATAGAAATTGCCTTTGTGGTATTTCGATGATTGGATGGAAGCCCTGGGGAGTGAACATCAAAAAGCTCCTTTATATTGTGTATTTGTTACACATAGTGACTTAGTGTTACTGACAGGCATATTAACTGATTCATTTGTTGATTCAGGTGTTACATTCTTATTTTATCTGGATTTGAAAAGATCTAGATGAATATCTTGGTTACGGATCATAGAATCAGTGGCTCAATTTGACAGATCAGAATGGTCAAAGATATTTCATGGAAAAGTTTTGATGATATAGATGCTTAAATCATCAAAAAGGGGGAGATGATATCAAGAAATGTGTAATTCAAAGCAATATTGAAGTTGTGAAAGAAAGTTTTCTGAAAGAATTAAAAGATTTCAGAATTTCTAAAAATATGCTGATTTTTGAGGAAATTTTCTTTGAAGATTATTTGCTAAAGCAATCCGAGTTGATTCTGAAGATAATTTCTTTCCAAAGTCTGAAAGTATCTTGTAAAAGTTTTGAGGAGTTTGTTAATCGTTTGAAGACATTTTTTGGAAAGAATACCATCAAAGGAAAAGGGAAGATTGTACTGACAGAGCGTAAAAGTGAAGACTGAATTGCTAGATATTTCAACAGTGATCTTGAATCCAAAGGGGGAGATTGTTAGAGCATGAAATATGTTGGATACAAGATCATGAAGACTAAAGGTCAAGAAGTCAAAGCTGGAAAAGTCAACTCTCATTAAAGTCAAAGTCATTTTGTAATAAATGTCAAAGTCAATGTCTTTGTATTTTGTTTCTTTGTAATTGTTGGAGGTATAAATACCTTGTTTCCTTTGTAATTCAAAGTAAGCACGTTAGAAGTAAGATTGTAGAAAGAGAGAGCATATTAGAGAAGAGGCTATTGTAAACATTTCTAATGAAAGAGTTTAGAGAGAGAGAGAAAGTTGTGAAATTGTAATCTTTGTTGTTTTAATCAATGACACATGAATTTGGAATTCTCATCTTGATTGTGTGTAGCAATTAGAACTTGAATCTAGGACTCATAAATCTCTTTCAAATGACTTCTTTCAAAGTTATTCTGTAAAAGAGATGGAGGCGAAGCCTATTAAAGGTAAAATTTACGTCCCTCCTCTTGTTTTGGAAAGTCAAATTTCTGAACTCAAGAACTCTTTATCAGATGAAAGACTTTTGATTGAGATTGAACAAAAAGTTTTTTCAACCGTGCTGAAAAATGTTATTATTTCAAAGGCTTCTAAATCTGATGACATGTTTGGTTTATCAAACGGAGGGTTTGATTTTCTTAACTCCGACGGTGGCTTGGATGGTTGTTTTGAACAATTTGATTTTAATGCTAAATTTCCTAACCATTCATCTTTTATTGTGAAATCTTTGGGAAAAACCAGTATGCCTGTTAATAGTACAAAATCAACGAAAGTTGATAAATCAGTCTCTGTGAAAGCTAAAAATGCTAAAGGTAAGGTAATATCTCAGCATTCACAGAAACTGAACACTACTGCTAATTCTAAAAAGAAGCATTCGTTTGTTTCTCATAAGTCTAACTCACGAGTTTCAAATGTTTCAGATCTGAGCAAGCGAAAGCCAGAAGTTAAATCCCAATGGCAACCGAAACAGAAGTTTGACAAGGCTGATAAATCGTTTTGTAGTGTTAATTGTAATAAGACTTTACCTAGTAAAGATGTTTTGAAAGCAAATGTTGCTACTATTTTGAAATACTCTTTTACGCAACTATTCCAGTTATCTAAATCTGCTAGAAAGTCTTCCTTTTATGATAAACATGTGTCTAATTCTTGTCAAGATTCTGAGGTTTGGTTTGGAAATTATCTTGTGCATTCATCTAATTATAATGCTTCAAATGAATTTCAAATGAAAAGAGGACCTAATTTCAAATGGGTACCAAAATCAAGTGCTAACACAGCAGGACCCAAATTCCAGTGGGTACCGAAAGCTAAATCTGTGTTGCAGGCACCCAACGTTTAAGAAGGAGAAATCTGATATGGTTTTTGAACACATCTGTTCAGAACCCGTGCTTAAGAGAAATAGGCTTTTGAACACTTCAGTTCAAGACCCGCACTTCAATGTTCAAAAAGTCTTAACTCCATCTTTGTTTTAAGACTATCTAAAAACACTTGTTTCGTTATTTCTCCTGTGCAGATCCGTCATATATGGTACTTGGATAGCGGATGTTCCAAGCATATGACTGGACAAAAAGAGATGTTTTCCAACTTTACAGAGAAGTATTGCGGAACAGTTATATTCGGCAACAACCAGTTTTCACCAATAATGGGATATGGTGATGTACAACATGAACAAGTCACGATAAAGAAGGTGAGCTATGTTGAAGGCTTACGACACAACCTGTTCAGTATCAGCCAGTTCTGTGACAAAGTCTTAGAGGTCAATTTCAAAGCCTAGACGTATTCAGTTCGCACTGAAAAAGGAGAAGAACTCTTGGTCGGCACGAGAAAGTCAAACCTCTACACAATTAATTTATCAAACGTCCAGACTGACAAGCAGGTTTGTCTACTGACGAAAGCCTCGATGCAACAAAGCTACTTATGGCATCGACGACTCTCTCACCTCAACTTCAGATACATTAACAATCTGGTCCGTGGAAAGCTCGTCAAAGGACTTCCAGAGCTAAAGTATGAAAGAGAACATCTTTGTGCAGCATGTGAAAAGGGAAAAATGAAGAGGGCTCCACATAAACCAAAGCCTGAAGCGAGTACTAACGCTCCGTTAGAGTAATTGCATATGGATTTATACGGTCTGATGCGAACTCAGAGTCTAAGTGGAAAGAAGTACATTCTCGTTGTCGTGGACGATTACTCGCGATACACATGGGTCAAGTTTCTACATTCAAAGGATGAGACACCAGATGTTCTCATCACATTCCTGAAGATGACCCAGGTGAATCTGCAGAAACCGGTCAAGCTTCTAAGAACAGACAACGACATAGAGTTCAAAAACAAAAAGGTTGAAGAATATCTTGAATCTGTCGGGATATCACATCAATACTCTGCTGCTCGAACGCCTCAACAAAATGTAGTGGTCGAAAGAAGAAATCATACGCTAGTCGAGGCTGCTCGTACTATGCTAAGTCAATCAGACTTACCTCTATTTTTATGGGCTGAAGCTGTATCGACTGCGTGCTACACACAGAATCGATCCATTATACACCGCAGATTCAAGAAGACTTCTTATGCGTTGATCAACAACCGAACACCGACAATCAAATATTTCCATATATTTGGGTGTAAGTGTTTCGTGCTAAATGATAGAGAGAGTCTGAAAAAGTTCAGTGCCAAGGCGGACGAAGGCATCTTCATTGGATATTCCTCTACATCAACTGCATACCGTGTATACCTGAAGAAGTCAAAGACGGTTATTGAAAGCGTCAACGTCACGTTTGATGAAGAGATAGCTTCCGAACAACACAATTCATAACCCATCATAACCGGAGTACTAGCTTCTGAGCAGATCAGTCCAGAACCTGCGTCTCAACAGAACAAATCAGATGAAGCATCAACGTCAACTAATCATATATCTGATTTAGACTTATTATTTGAATTGTTTTATGATGAATTTCTTGGATCTAATGTAAAGAAATATGTTGTGGTTGACAGGATGGAAGACTTAACGACTACTCATCCAACCAGTTCAGATATTCCTATTGAATCCAACACCCCGATTCAACAAGAAATTCCAGTTCAAATGCCGACTCCAACAGTTGAATAAGTGACATGTAATGAAGAGACAGAAGTAGCTGAAACAGTAGGATGTTCTGTACAGATCCATCTACAGCCGGATCAAGTTGTACCTGCTGAGCCTTCTGCACCTACCACTTCAACGGCCATCATAATTCCTCCTGAACAAACTGAAGAAAGTACAAGTGGATTTATAGATGATACAATTGACATACATTCATATAATCCACTACCTCATGAACACAAATGGACCAAAGATCACCCGATAAGCCAGATCATTGGCGATCCAACGAAACTGGTGCAAACTAGGTCGGCGTCAAGTTTGAGCCAACTCGCATATCAGAGGCGCTTGTTGATCCAGAATGGGTGATTTCAATGCAAGAAGAGCTTAATCAGTTCGACGCACTTCAAGTCTGGAGACTCGTACCAAAACCTCAAGGTAAAACAATAATAGGTACGAAATGGGTTTTCAAGATAAAGAAAGACGAAGATGGTACCGTTATCCGAAACAAGACAAGACTTGTAGCCAAAGGATACAGACAAGAGGAAGGAATCGACTATGACGAGACATATGCTCCTGTGGTGCATTTAGAGGCAATTAGAATGTTTCTAGCCTACGCAGCCCACAAGAACTTCACGGTCTTTCAAATGGACGTGAAGACTGCCTTTATGAATGGCATTCAGAAGGAGGAAGTCTACGTTTCTCAGCCAGAGGGTTTGGTCAATCAAGAGAAACCGAATAACGTCTACATTCTCGACAAATCACTCTATGGGCTAAAACAAGCTCCTCGTGCCTGGTATGATGTCCTTTCACAATTTCTAGTCAAGTCTGGTTTTTCAAAAGGTACGGTGAATACCACTTTGTTTATCAAAAAGGAAAAGGCCGATATCATTTTAATACAAATCTATGTAGATGATATTATTTTTGGCTCTACAAATCCTAAGTACTGTAAGAATTTTTCAAACCTTATGGTGTCTAGATTTCAGATGAATATGATGGGAGAGATGAATTTCTTTCTCGGATTACAAGTTAAACAGTTTTCAACGGGGATTTTTATCAATCAATCAAAATACATATGGATATTCTTCGGAAGTTCAAAATGGAAAATTCAAAATCGATTGGTACCCCAATGGCACCAGGTACTAAAATTGGCACTGATCCTTCGGGAAAGGCTGTTGATGTTAGGACTTACAGAGGGATGATAGGTTCTTTAATGTATCTTACTTCTAGTAGGCTAGATATAATGTTTTCAACATGCTTATGTGCACTATATCAGGCCAATCCAAAAGAAATTCATATGTCTGCAGTAAAGCGCATATTTAGGTATCTGAAGGGGACTGCAGATCTTGGTTTGTGGTATCCTAAAGATACAAGTTTTGAACTAACATCGTATACAGATGCAGATCATGCAAGTTGTATGTTAGACAGGAAGAGCACGTCAGGACATGTACAGTTCCTCGGTGATAAGCTCGTAAGTTGGGCATCGAAGAAGCAACTTTGTGTTTCAACTTCAACGGCCGAAGCAGAATATGTAGCTGCTGCTAGTTGTTGTTCTGAGGTCTTATGGATGAGAACTCAATTGCGCGACTACAGTTTCCACTTCAACAAAATCCTGATATACTGTGACTCCAAGAGCGCCATCGCAATAACAGCGAATCCTGTTCAACACACAAAGACTAAACATATAGACGTCAGGTATCATTTTATTAAAGATCATGTCGAAAAAGGAACAATTGAACTTTTCTTTGTAAAAACTGATTATCAGCTTGCCGATTTGTTTACCAAACCTTTAGACGGAAAGAGGTTTACCTTTCTTGTCTCTAAGCTTGGTATGCTAAATCTTAAGGTATAATTAGTAGTTACCTATCAAAGTTTTCTAATTGTATACTTTTTCATCATTTCTTCATTCTTAATTCTGAATGATATTTGCACTTCTATATTCTGTTCATGATCCAAGGGGGAGTAGAAGAAGAAATTGACAAGTGGTCAATATTATTTCGAGGGGGAGCTCATAAAATTTTTTGCATGTACCTTTTATGTCAAATTTTTTGTAATGCAAGATTTTAGGGGGAGCTCTTCAAGTCAAGGAGTATGGATATGACTTCTGATTATTTCTGATCAAAACTCATACTTTAAACTGTTTTACTGCTTTTTGTCTTTTAAATTCAAGTGAATAAAGTTACTTTGACTTTGACTTAAGACTTTTGCAGAATTTTGGAGAGAAGCTTACATGATCATATTCTTATGACTTTAAGCTTAGCTTCATGAGATGTAAGATCGCACGTTAAGGTATAATCCTTTATCTTAATCTGATATATGGTTGATAAGTGGACAACTTTCAATCATAGAAAACATTGTTCTTAAAAGTTCAAACCACTTCCCGATTCTCAAATTGCATTTTATAATTTGGAAGTGTGACTTTAAATGTTTTTCAATATCTACTTTGTGCTTTAACTGATATAGTTAAACCAAATTGAGCATCATATGCATCATAGGAAAACATGAATTTCATTGTGCTAGGACTTAATTGAACTTCTATGGAATCACGTTAACCAGTGATTTCTACCCACGAAATTAATCCATAGTGATTGAGTGTGAGAAGTCGAAAAGAATTGAGTGATGAGATATAACTGAAAAAGAAAGTTTGGATAGAGTGAGCTAAATGTTTAAAAGAAAGAGCGTGTGAGAACAGAGTTAAAAGAATATCACAACTCTGCACCAACTTTTTCTGAGTCGGGCAACCACATTACTAGTGTTTTACAATTCTTTTGTGAACATTATTGAAACAGGCAACTAGCCCATGCCAACTCTTGATCAAACCTCACCAACTACTCATTTTCTTCTTAAAAGGAAAGTGTTTCACATTTTCAAAGGGGATGCAACACATTTGCTATCTGATTTTCATTTGGAAAATCTGGATATTGAAAAAAAGGAAGTCTGCCCCACCTTCGCACTTCAAATCATGCACATTGAGTCTGTGTTTAACTTACTGTTGTCTCAGTGGTTTACACAATTTGAGCCTATAAGCAATCATCATGTGCTTAATTCTTTCTATCACAAGCACGAACACACAAGGAATTTGTTTCTTTGTCATAACGTTTATAGAAATTACCTTTGTGGTGTTTCGATGATTAAATGGAAGCCCTGGGGGAGTCGACATCAAACAACTCCTTTCCAATGTGTATTAGTTACACAGTGACTTAGTGTTACTGACAGGCATGTTAACTTATTCATTTGTTGATACAGGTGTTACATGATTATTTTTTCTGGATTTGTAAAGATCTGGATGACTATCTTTTGAATTGACGGATCAGAGGCTCCAACTGAAAGACATTTCTTACTCAAAGTTTTGATGAAGTCGTTGCACTTTTCAATAAAAAGGGGGAGAATCTAAAGCTTGAAGAAATGTCCAGTTCATTACATTACAAGACATTGGAGAAGAGAAAAGCTAACCGAGAAATGCAAGATCAAAGTATTCTGAAGACATGTTGATTTCAGATAAATTTTCTTTGAAGATACTTTGCTAAAGCATTCTGAGCTAGAGAAAGAGATTGCATCTTCTGAGCTGAAAAAGAAGACTGAATTGATAAAATATTTTTAGTAATGATCTTGATCCAAAGGGGGTGATTGTTAGAGCACAGTCTCATTGGATTCAAGATCATCCAATCTGAAGATCCAATCTGAAGCTACCGCTAAAAAGTCGCTCTCGATATTAAGTCTAATGTCGTTTGTAATAAATGTCGAAGTAAATTATTGTTTATTGTAATTTAGTATTTAGTTTAATTAGATTTAATATCTAAGTTATTTAGATATTAATTAGTTAGTTTTAGATATTATAGTGTTAATATCTAGATATTAGTTTTAGTTAGATATTAGTTGTTTGTGTGTTTGAGAAGCTAACACTCTAACAATCTAATACTCTCCCATCTCTCATATCGGTCTAAGAAAAAAAAATATACACACAACACACATAGAAAAGGTGTAAAAGAGAGAAAACAGAGAGAAAGCTTAAACATCAAGTACTCAACCTTGTAATCATCGTTTGTTATTGAAACAGGTTGGTTTATCTTCTATCTTGTTGTTGTTTGATTTATCTGGTAAACGATCACGGACTCACAGCATCTTATTTGGGAATTATATGTTTTGAATGCGTTAGTTCAATCGTTTTGAGTCATGTAATGTTTCAGCCCCGTTTGCTATGGATCCATGAGCGCTTTTGTATTTTATCCGGTGTTGGGACGACTAGTTTTCCACATCGAGGCACGCTCGGCATCAAGTTGGGTTATAAGTCCTTCGTGCTCGTATCAATGGGTGTATGTTGAATGATGTTGAGCTCGATACATTTATTTCTTTGTCCGATGGGGGAACGCTTGGTTTTCCCCATTGAGGCGCGGTTGGCTTCTTTAGTATGGTGTAAGTCCTCCGTGCTAGTATCTATAGGTGTATTCTGAAAGATGTTTAGCCCGATACTTATAACACTTTAACGTAATGTGTGGCTTACTCTGTGCACGTCATATTATGCGGAATCGGGTTTCCCCGTCACCGAAAGGTGTTATTTTGGGCTGAGTCGTTTATTATTTATTTTCGATGACATTGTTCATGCCGGAATTTATTCCATGTTTTGTGGGTCGAGTATTAATCCCTATCCGTGTTTTGGGATGTTTTGGGATATGAAGTATCATTTACATTATCATAAATTAGGAGTCAATTTACATCCACGTTTTGAGTCGAGATATCCCTCTCTTATGTTATAATCTTAGAAACTTGAGTTTACTCATATTTTGGTCGTTTGTTTTATAAAGCTTACTCAAATTTCATTATTCGAGCATTACCATTATTCTCGTTTTAATTAAGTGTTGGATTGCATTATTTCATGAAAGGATATTTTGGCGTTGAGGCGACCATCTAAAAATGCATATTATTGGTGAATGAGACTTTCCATTATTTTAGAGTAAACTATTTAAAAGGATCATGATTATAAGTTTCAATATTTCCATTTTACGTTTTCCTTTATAATCATGATATAAACACTTGAACTCACTAGGCGTTAGCCTAACCTTTTTATTTGTCGGCATGTGCATCAGGTTCGATTCCGGGATTAGTTCTAGCGACACTGAGAAGCGCTGAGTGCTAGTTGTGTGCTCGAGGAGGTGTTTAGCTCGATGAAGTCTTCCGCATTGTTATTGGGTTTTAGTAACACTTGACTTTAGTTAGTCTTTATGTAAGACTTTATTTTACTTGTTGATGAGTTAACCTAGAAATGTATTCCAATTATGGATTGTAGTAAGAGATTTTATTATCCCCTTTTGGTAATGTTGAAAGTTTTTGTTTAGTCGCTCTTTCCAGAATTCAGGGTATTACAACACCCATTCCAACTCTTCAACTCAAGCTTCCAAAACCTAGATCCACATATTTTCGACCATAAATAAATATATCCAGCCATAAATGTTTGTGTTATCCCAGATTTAATCTAGTTGGTAAACAATCAATCAAGTAATCAAGCAACACAATAATAATCAAGAGATATAAAGATTAATAATAACGTACCAATCCCTTGAATAAACAATGAAACCCTTGAGTGTTCTTGATACCCTTTGAATACAGAGAAAACTTACAGCGACTATTTAGAAAATTATCAGAGTTCTTACAAGGTTTTTTTAAAACTAAACTAATCAAAACTTTAAATACCCAGGCCATATGGGCTTTAACCTTAATGGGCTTTCTAATAGGCTTGGGCCCAATAGCTTAATAACTATTAACTTATTACATAATAAACCCTCTAATTAACTTTAGCACAATTGCAGTTTAAACACTTAACATTAACTTTAATCTTGAATACAATTATGATCCAACAATCTCCCCCTTTGGATTCAAGATTAAAAAAAAAATTGCAATTGTCTTCGGGTCTTCTTTTTTCTTCAGATATGTCGTTGATAGCTTCAAAACTTGATATCTTTAAATAATCTTCAAATCTTTAAAATTTTGAAAATCTTCAGATCTTCAGATTGTATTCTCCCTTTTTGTATCTTTTCCCCCTTTTTTATATCTTCTCCCCCTTTTTGATGAGTGGTGAGAATCATCATCATCAAAACTTGGCAAAACAATCTCCCCCATTGTGTATGATCACTTAAGCACAGTCTTCATCATATAACGAGCCCTGTTTAGAAATAAGAGCAGTCTCTCCAAATGGAAAGAGTGATTATTTCAATCTTTTCAAATAAAAATAAAAAGTAGTAACCATTCAAATCTTTTCAAATTCAAACAGTTAATAAGTGTAACCCTGAATCAACAAATGACTCAGTTAGAATGCCTGTCAATGACACAAAGTCACTGAGTAACGCAAAGTTACTGTATAAGGAGCTGGTTTGATGTAGACTCCCCAGGTCTTCCATTCAATCATCGAATAACGCATGGTTATCTATGAACGTTCTGACAGAAAACATATTTCTGTGTGTTCGTGCATGTGTATGAAAGAAATTAAGCATAGATGATTGCTTTTCAATAAAGGCTCAAAGTATGTAAACTTGTTGAGACAGCAACAAATTGTACAAAGACTCAATGTGCATGAGAAAGGGTGCGAAGGTGGGGCAACTTTCCTTCTTTTTCAATATTAGTATCTTCCAAATGAAGAACCAATAGCGTATGTGCTGCGTCCCCAGAAAATGTGAAACATTCTCTTTTTGAGAAAAGAATGAGTAGCTGGTGGGGTTGTATGCAAGAGATGGCATGGGCTAGTTGCCTTTTTCAATGATGGTCACCAAAGAATGTGATCCAATCAGATTATGTGGTTGCCCGACTCAGAAAGTAGTTTGGTGCAGAGTTTAATTTTCTTTTACTCTGTTCTCTCACCCTCTTTCTTTTAATGCTCACGTCTAACCAATCTCTCTTTTCCATTTTACCTCTTTTCACACACCAACACTCAAATCTTTTGACCCTTCTCCCCTCAATCACTCAGGGAATACTTCCTGGGTAGGAAACACTGGTTATCGTGAATCCATGGAAGTTCTGTTAAGCTCACACACTGAATCCCATGTATTATCCTTAAAATACATGCTGTTCTACAGGCTATTGTACATGTAAGCACAAATACCACTTGTTACATGAGAAACAAGACTTTCGGAGATGTCAAAACAGTTATGTATGACGATGCAATTTTCCCCCTCAAACTAAAAAAGTTTGACAATTAAGCTCATATCATTTTGTCATGAAGAATAAGATTTTGGAGAATCAAAAACGAATGTTGTTTATATGAACAATATATAAACATATTTTCAATGAAAACACATGAAATGACGTTTGATTCAATCAACAGTGAATACAAATAACGTGAGTATTACCATAGAAAGATTTTACTTTTGATACATGGTAATAACAAAGTCAAAATAGAATGTTCTGAACCGTTATGTGTATGAATACTTGACAAAGTATATTGACAAGATAAAACGCAAGTATTTATCTTTAAGAACACACGGTCAGATAAGCATTTAAGTATCCAAAAATCTGTTAATATCACAGATATTCTCCCCCTTAAAATACTATTGGGTTTTTTTTTTTTTTTTTTAAACAATAAATAAGGAAATAAAGCATATAAAAAATAGATAGAGCACTGAAGTGCGGGTTCTAATCCGATGTGATTAGAAGCCATAGTCACTTGAACCAACCTGCATAAGTGAAAGAAACAATGGTAATCATTTATGAAAATGATTCCTTTCTCGTTAACAACAGTTGGAAAATAACACACTATCAAGATTTGTAATACTCCCCCTTGAATCATGAGTAAGGTTTAAGACATGTTCAACATACCAAGTTTGCTGATTAGAAATTGAAATCGCTTTTCATCCAATGGCTTGGTGAAAAGATCAGCTAACTGGAAGTCAGTTTGAACAAAGTGCATTTCAATATTACCTTTTTCTACATGATCCTTGATGAAATGATAGCGTACATCTATATGCTTGGTCTTCGAGTGTTGTACCGGATTAGCGGTTATAGATATTGCACTCTTGGAATCACAATAAATCGGAACGCGCTTGTAGTTGTATCCAAAGTCCCTTAACTGTGTCGTCATCCAGAGGACTTGAGAACAGCAGCTAGCAGCAGCTACATACTCAGCCTCGGCAGTCGATGTTGAAACACAGTTTTGTTTCTTTGAAGTCCAACTCACAAGTTTGTCACCTATGAATTGACATGATCCAGAGGTGCTTTTCCGGTCTAGCTTACAACCAGCATGATCAGCATCTGTAAAGGCAGTTAGTTCAAAACGAGAATCCTTTGGATACCAAAGGCCTAGATTAGGAGAACCTTTGAGATATTTAAGGATTCGCTTAACAGCAGTTAAGTGCGACTCTTTAGGATTAGACTGATATCTCGCACAAAAGCATGTGGAAAACATTATATCTGGGCGACTGGCAGTCAGATAAAGTAAAGAACCAATCATGCTACGATACACCTTTTGATCAACAGGTTTCCCGGAGGGATCCGCGTCTAAGAGTGTACCAGTAGCCATTGGTGTTTTCATGACTGAACTATCTGACATATTGAACTTTTTCAAAATATCTTTTATATATTTAGCTTGATTAATAAATATGCCTTCGGGTAATTGCTTTACTTGTAGACCAAGAAAGAAATTTAATTCACCCATCATCGACATCTCAAACTTTGTTTCCATTATCTTTGAAAAGTTCTTAAAAATTTTTGGATTTGTCGACCCAAATATTATGTCGTCAACATAAATCTGAATAAGAATCAAGTCATCACCTTGCCTTTTAAGAAATAAGGGTGTATCTACTGTACCTTTCTTGAAACCAGAAGCAAGTAGAAATTTAGTGAGAGTTTCATACCAGGTTCGCGGTGCTTGTTTAAGACCATAAAGCGCTTTGTCTAAAACATAGACATGATCAGGGTGATGAGGATCAACGAAACCTTCAGGTTGAGCCACGTAGACCTCCTCATGCAGAACGCCGTTCAGGAAAGCCGACTTTACATCCATCTGATAGACTGTAAAGTTTTTGTGCGCTGCATAGGCTAGAAAGATTCTGATGGCTTCGATCCTTGCAACCGGGGCGAATGTTTCGTCATAGTCGATGCCCTCTTGTTGACAATACCCTTTTGCGACCAAACGAGCTTTGTTTCTCACGACTACTCCAGCTTCGTCTTTCTTATTTCTGAACACCCACTTTGTTCCAATAACGGATTTACCTTTAGGTAGTGGGATCAAGCGCCATACCTTGTTCCTTTCGAATTGTAGAAGCTCGTCTTGCATAGCAGTAATCCAGAAAGGATCACGTAGAGCTTCAGCCGCTTTCTTGGCTCTAAGGAACTGAGGAAGCTTGAAAACATGCAGAAGTTAGCTGTTGCAGATCTTGTTGTGACACCAGATTGTACGTCACCTATCACGTTTTCCAGGGGATGATCCTTAGTCCAACGATGTGTGCTTGGTAGTGCATCAACTGCTTGTTGCGTATTTGATGCATCGTTGTCATCTTGTACGGTAGGTTGCTCCACAGATGTACTCGGGACATCTTGTACTGGTGTTTCTGACACTGAAGCTTCTGGACTAGCGGTTGAAGTGCTCGGGACTTCGTTTCCAGATGAACTATCTGTAGAGACAGATTCAGTATTAGTAGAGTCAGAAACTAACGGTGTAGTTGTACCTGATGGAGTTGAAGTGTCAGTGACTTCGTCGGAAGGTCCAGGCATGTCTTCAGAGATAGTAGGGACCTCCGAGTTTGTACCACTTGTTATTGATGTTGATATGCCTTTTTCAAAATCTGCACATATATCATCAAAGGCATCAATAAACAATAAATCTAACTCAGATGAAGTAGAGTTAGAGTTTGAAGAAGATGATCCTGTTATAGCTGGTTCTATTCTTGCTTGAATAGAAGCTTTGTCGTTAAGACCGAGTTCTGAACTGTTGTGTCCAGAAGTCCTTGTTGAATTCTCATCAAAGGAGACATTCATGCTCTCAACAACCGTCTTTGTTCGAATAATGTAAATTCGATAAGCTTTGGATGTCAGAGAGTATCCAACGAGATATCCTTCATCCGCTTTCTTATCAAACTTTGATAATCCTTGACGCTCTTTTAGAATGTAACACCTGCAACCAAAAACACGAAGGAACTTGATGTTAGGTGTACGATTGTTGATTAACTCATATGCTGTTTTATTAAATCGCTTGACCACAATGGTACGGTTCTGTGTAAAACATGCTGTAGCGACTGCCTCGGCCCAAAGGTACATGGGGAGATCTGAGTAAGCAAGCATAGTACGAGCTGCTTCAACCAGAGTGCGATTCTTCCGTTCAACAATTCCGTTTTGCTGTGGAGTGTAGGCTGCGGAGAAGTTGTGTGAAATACCCACGGAAGTAAGATAACTCTTCAGGGTGTCATTCTTGAACTCCGTGCCATTATCACTGTGAATGGTTCTTACTGGCAGTTGAAGACGTACTTGAATACGCTTGATGAAAGCGATAATCAACTCTGGCGCATCTGACTTGTTGCGAAGAAACTCGAGCCATGTATACCTTGAGTAGTCATCTATCATTACCAACACATACTTCTTTCCGTTGATAGATGTTGTGCGCATTGGGCCACAAAGGTCCATATGAATAAGTTCCAGTGCTGATGAGGTCGATGATTCAGCTTTGGACTTGAAGGAGCTACGCTTCATTTTGCCCAACTCACATGCGGAACAGAGTGAGTCTTTTTCGAACCTCATTTCTGGTAGACCTTTGACCAGACCTTGTCTTTCTAGCTTCGCTATAGATCGGAAATTTTGATGAGACAAGTGTCGATGCCACGTCCATGATTGTGCTTTAGAAGCTTTGGCTAGTAGACATACTGGACGTGTGGCAGACAGTGTAGGGAAATCTACATAGTATAGATTTCCATGGCGCTCAGCTTTGAAGACTTCGTAACCATCGTGATCTTCTAGATAGCAATGAGTGGTTGTGAAGCGGACTTGATATTGCATGTCACAGAAGTGACTGGTATCGAACAGATTGTGATCAAGTCCTTCAACATATAGCACTTTTTGAATCTTCACAACACCGTTATCGAGCATTCCATATCCTCTGACGTGGCCTTCGGCTTCAGAATTTGCAAATCTAACTGCTCCGGCAGGCTCCTCCACATAGTTATGCAAGAGGTGCTTGAATCCTGTCATGTGGCGTGAACATCTGGAATCTATTACCCACAATCGACAGGCCTGCAAAAGAGACAATTAGTTTTGCTTAGGCACCCATATCAATATGGGTCCTTCGCGGTTAGCATCAAGCAATTCAGGAATATCCTCAGGTTTGACTTTTACTCTCCATTCATAACACGGTTTTCAAACCCATTTCCAAACCATCTTAACATTCAATTCCTGAAAGTGCTTTTTAGAAGTAGGATTGGCAACCTTAGCACGATACACTTTTGGTTATGTAGAAGAATCAGAATTAGAATTAGACTTAGAGTTCAACTTAGCTTTGCTTTTACTCTTGTTGGACTTAGGAGGGGAGTAGTATTTGAATGAATTATCCCAACAGTGTTTGCAATAAAGATTCTTTCGAGCAAAATTCATAAACTTAGATTTATCGGAACAAATCTTACATTCATGTTTATCAAAAGAAGTACTATTCAAAATAACACTGTCTGTAGGACAAGTACTAGAATTCAAACTATTCTTTTTATTCAAACTAAGATCTTTATTCTTCTTACTCTTCCCAACTCCATTTTCTCTTATATCTGAAACAGAAACAGGAACCTTGTTAGTCTCTAACTTAGAAGGTGGTTCTTTTCTAGTGCTCTTTGAAGTTTCACCCTTTTCAAAAATACTTGGAGGATATTCAGGACAATCAGAGTAAGCAACTGTAGGTTTTGCAGGAGCATCAAATTCTGGATTGGTTCTTACCTTCCAGCTTGGATCATTTAACATCTGTTTTTCATTTGAAGCATTTTTAAACAAAGTAATTTTCAAATCATTGATCTCAGTGCAAAGCTCTTGATTTATTTTTAAAGATTTTTCAAGTTTATGTTTGAGATCAAAGTTTTCATCTTCAACCTCATCAAGAGATTGTTGCAACATATCAATTTGCTTCATCAATTCAGATCTATTACCATCCACAGAATTTGATCCCTTTAAATCAGAAACAGGATCAGAGTCTGATGCATTCATCATATCAGAGAATATCTCTTCAGTCATGGACTCAATAAACTCCGTTTTATCATTTTGAACACAAGATTCATCCGCGGTAGCAGTAACTTCTTCAACCTCTTCGGGAAGTAAAGGTTTAGAAGCAATGGGAGTTGAGACTGATGGTATAGTAGATGGATCAACATCCGATTCATACTCATCAATTTTGCATGCAGTCTCAGGTAGAACTGTGTTGGTGCTCACTGATTCTTTAGAAGGTGTGGTAAATAGTGATTCAAACTCAGTAAATTCGATCACCATATGTAAAACCAACAAATTTAAAAAGATTTTGACAATCAGTGTCACCAGACTTGTTCTTTCTCATTTCTTCTTGACCTTTGGTCTCTTCAGAAGGTTTAGGAGAACTTGCTTCAACAAAAGTAGCGCGAATGTCAGGAATGGGTTTTATTGCGGAGCCAAATTTATCAAAATTATATAGGTGCTCCGGTGCCTTTTTCAAAATTTCATTAATTGGCACACCCAAACCTGGTTTAAGTTTGTAAAACCTTTCGTCTTGGAGTTTATTGGTCAACAGATTTAATGTCTGTTCAGTCTGACCTCGTTTCATGTTAATGTCCTCCAGTTGCTTTATTTTGGTGAAAGCTTCATTTCTTTCTTTATAACAAACTTCAAATTTGATTTGAAACTCACCCTTTTCAGCATTAAGATTCACAAGATCTGTTTCTAAACCATATATTTTTTCTTTTAAAGACTCTTTTTCAGCTTTTAAATCATCTTTTTCCTTTTCCTTTTCTTCCACAACAACTTTTAAAATAGTATTTTCATCACGAAAGCTTAAAACAGATTGATGTGCAGAGCTCAGTTTGCCTTTCAGTAAAGCAAATTCATCTTTCATGCCATGTATTTGGGCCATTAAAGATTCAATAAGTTCAGAATTTTCACTTACCTCAGAGTTTGCTTCTTCGGATTGTGTCTCAGAGTCTTCATCGTCACCTTCCAGCTTTGCCATGTAAGAAACTTGGGTGAAATGTGCTTGCTCCTCGTCATCAGAACTTTGGAACAGCCAGTTCTCTTCTTCAGCCATTAGTACTTTTCCATCTTCAGCTTTCTTGGCAATTAGTGACTTTCTTGAGTAGTACTCTGAGTTCTTCACTTTCTTGAATTTGCAGTCCCTTGAAAAGTGCCCAAATTTGCCACAGTTGTAGCATCTTCCTGGTTCATCCTTTCGCTCTTCTTGCTTCTCCTCTCTCTTTCCTTCTCTTCTATCTTCCTTCTGATCTTCTCATCCTTCCTCTCTCTTTCCATGCCTCGGCTTGTATCGCATCTCAGACTTCTCTTTCTTGTATCCATCATACTTTGGCTTTGAGTAAAATCTTTTCTTGCCAAATCTCTTCTTGAATCGTCGCGTAATGAGAGCCAAGTCTTCAGAGAACTTTTGAATATCAGGATCTGAATCAACTTCCAGTTCTTCATTGCTTGAATCAGAGTCAGAGTCAGTAACTTCGGTAACTAAAGCTTTAGACACCTTTTTCTTCGACCTTGCAGAGGATACAGAACCTTTGCCGGCTATGAGAGCCACAGAATCCTTCAGATGATTAGACTCATTATTCATAGATCTCACCTCATCCTCATGTTGAGCAAGAGTAGAGAAGATGTCGGTGACATTTTCTCGAGCCATATTCTTCGACATCTGGAGGTTGATAGCAAAGTTCTTCCATTCTGGATTCAGATTCTTGATGAACTTGTAGTTTATCTCAGAAGCAGATTTGGCGATTTTGTTCCTCCGCAAGTCATTGAGAATAATGTTGTACCTATTATAGGTATCTAAAAGCAGCTCTCCTTCTTTGGCATGAAATCCCTCGTAAGCATTTATGCACAGATTCTGCTTAGCTTGAATAGAAGCTTCACTTCCTTCAAACTGCCTTGCTAGTTCATCCCAGATTCCTTTAGCAGTACTCTGACTGTCGACACGATTGTAGATGTCGTTTGGAATTGCCATCGTCAGATAGATTAGAGCTTCTTCTTCTAACTTGAGCTGGTCTTTCTGCTTTTCTGTGAAGAACTGAACAGGTTTAGGAATATCTCTGTCAGGGATTTCAGGAGAGGAATCTGTAGCAGGTTGACCCTTTACTGTGATCATTGGAGTTTTGGGACCTTCAATGATTATTGTCATGAACTCTCTGTTCTTGTGATTCAGAAACTGAATCATTCTTGTCTTCCACTGTTGATACTCATTTGCCACGAGGACAGGAGGTTTGACTTGAGAACCCATCGAGAGAAGCTGATTCGACATCTTAGCTGTACGGTTAGTAAATAGACTTTTCTGTACCAAGACAACCAACTAGATGAGATCGTTAGAATCAAAAGTAAAAATCACACTAAAAAATTTTCAGAAAAATAAATTTCCAAAAATAATTAAATGCAGTCCTTTTAATCAGTATAAACCACAAACAATAATACTGAAGAAAAAGAAAAATTATTGATCTCGAACAGAACTTTTTCCCCCTTCGCAGACTTAGCACGGGGGTCCCGCTATCACAGTTTGCAAAAAATCGATCGGGGATGTGCTTCGAAGAATGAACTGTACCGGTCGAAGGAAAGACCGGAGTATGGAAGTACCCGGTCGAATGGCAAGACCGGAGTAACAATTATCCGGTCGAATGGGAAGACCGGAGAAACAATTATCCGGTCGAATGGGAAGACCGGAGAAACAATTATCCGGTCGAAGGTGCAAGACCGGATTAACAAGTATCCGGTCGAAGGACGAAGACCGAAGTAACAAAGTATCGGTCGAATACTAGACCGGAAACCACTAAGGTACGGTCGATACTCCTATCCGGTCGAAGGAAAGACCGGAGAATACTAAGGTCCGGTCGAAGGAATGACCGGAGATCACAACTATTCGGTCGAAGGTGCAAGACCGGATTAACAAGTATCCGGTCGAAGGACGAAGACCGGATTGAGCAAGTACCCGGTCGAAAGTTCAGGTCGAAAGACTATCAGATACGTTAAACTTGATAAGATCGGATAACTGATAAGCCCGAAGAACACGATGAATTTCTGGATTCGACCGAAACCAAACCCAGAAAATTGAAACGACCGATGAACACAATTAAACACAAAAACCACAGAAACTTCGATCGAATGAAACACAAAAACACAAATAATCAATTACTAATCGACCGGATGCGATAACAGATTCATAAAATCGGATGAACAGTATTTTTTTTTTTCGATGAACAGTAAATTTTTCGATGAACAGTAAATTCGAAAAAAAAATATAGATTTAATCCTAAAACTTGATTCTTTAGGCTCTGATACCAATTGTTATCCCAGATTTAATCTAGTTGGTAAACAATCAATCAAGTAATCAAGCAACACAATAATAATCAAGAGATATAAAGATTAATAATAACGTACCAATCCCTTGAATAAACAATGAAACCCTTGAGTGTTCTTGATACCCTTTGAATACAGAGAAAACATACAGCGACTATTTAGAAAATTATTAGAGTTCTTACAAGGTTTTTTTAAAACTAAACTAATCAAAACTTTAAATACCCAGGCCATATGGGCTTTAACCTTAATGGGCTTTCTAATGGGCTTGGGCCCAATAGCTTAATAACTATTAACTTATTACATAATAAACCCTCTAATTAACTTTAGCACAATTGCAGTTTAAACCCTTAACATTAACTTTAATCTTGAATACAATTATGATCCAACAGATTGCTCCCCAAACATTTGTATCAAAATCCCCAAATTTGGCCAAACCCTAATTTTGACCTAACCTTCCCAAAGTCAATCAAAACGAGATTAGAGAAACATAATACTAGGAAATCATCCATGGTGTGATTATAACTCATAAAGAAGCTTATAAACTGAGGGGACGAACTTACACTTAGGTTTTTGAGCAAAACCCCAAAACTTATGAATCCTCAAGAAGTGGTGATGAACACTTGAATCTTGCTCAAGAGGTTGAGGTTACAAGTATAGATGATGAGGGAGTACAAGGTTGTAGGGGGGAAACCCCCAAAAATGGATTAAGGTTCGTTTGAGGGGGTGGGGTTTGGTTCAGAGAGAGTTTAGGAGAGTGTGGGTTAAAGGAATAAATGAGAAAAGTGGGAAAAAAGGATTTAATGGAGTCTGGACCCCGATGGCGAGAGTGCCCCGCGAGAGTGACACTTTGTCACAATCGCGGACACAATCGCCCGCTCCTACCCACACTCGGTACAAGGGCTGCGAGAGTGCCCCGCGAGGGTGACACCCTGTCATAATCGCGGGCACAATCGCCCACACCGTACCGAGGTCAAATTTATTGACCTTTCGACCTGAAGCGCTCCCGATCTAAAGTTCTAACTTCACAAGGATTTATAATGAAGGGTTTTCGATTAAAAAACTAGAAAAGAAGGGTAAGGCAAGGCTTAACAAAATACGGGTGTTACGATCCTCCCAGCCTTAAAAAGATTTCGTCCTCGAAATCTATATTCTCATAAAACGTTCCCAAATAATAGATTAACTCTACACCGCTTGCTAGAACTACTCCCGTAACCTCACGATGGTCCTCACGATAACTGTTCCCCTTGGGCACTTCACCCGTATATTCGACTGAACAATTAATTTACTACTGTAGCCTTTAACCGTGAGACTGCGGTTGTCTCCCAACCTTAGGCGACACGTACTTCCCCTAGGGTAATTTGTGACCTCAACTTCACATCGGTCAATTTATCTTAGATCCACAAGTTTCTGAACCCAAAACCAACTATCAACATCAAACCCCAACGAATTCTCAATATTTTTAATGATCCATTCTTGATCTTTGATAAGGCCGTCCTTCCAAGTGCGTACCAATACGCTCTTCGGATAGCTAGTTAGTGGAGATTCGGATATCAACCAACTCTGATCTACTCTCGTACCTAAAAACATTCCCTCACTGAGTTTCTTATCACCTTAGGGAAAACTATACACATTAGTACTTCATTACTAACATCTAATCTTTCTTTAAATTTCACCACCGAGGGATCAACATTCCTCCTGATCTAACAGGGATACTTCTAAACCTTTCAAATATTCATTGACCTCAAAAGAGCAAGTTGATGCCTAAAACCGAGACGGTGATACCGAAGACGTGAACATCCCGCCCAATACTTCATCCCAGAAGTATTGTCGTATTAAGGTTGACACCTAACAGAGGACTAATATTACCAGTTTTACATCCCTAACAAATAGACCACAAAAAAAATCCTTGGTTTCCCGGAACCCATAAAGATGGCACACTGCAAAAGTAGCATGACATCAAACGAACAAGTAATCCAACTAGTAGAATCCAACCAGGCGCTGATATTTTCACAAGGCCCTGCCCTGCCAGTTTCCAATACATAAAGATCACCCCATAGATAATTGGGAAGACATGAACCCATTACCTCAATTATTCATGTGTGCACAGATTTTAGAACTGAAACCCTAAAATTCAAGATTGGCCACAAGTCGGATCATCCGACGCTTCAAATCCCAAGGACTCCTCTAGTCCCTTAATCGCAACTCCTTTCTTGATAGGGTTTTAAATATATAGCCCTAATGAGTTCAAGGTTTTTCAACTGATATGCCAATTTGAAATTTTATAAAAACTCACAAACACAACGGTTTTAATACAATCAATCGTACGTATAAAATTCACTACCGTATACTCGGTAGGTGTGTAAGGTGACAACAAACACCACACGTATAAAACCATTTCAAAAATCCTTTAGCCCTTACCTACGCTAATAATGACAATAATAAAGATGTGCAACAAAATTTTCAAATGGACCTTTATGATCCTCGCATGCGTCAACTTATGCCTGGTATATGAAAAATAGTTTTCTGCACAAAAACATGTGCAACAAAGGTTTGTACAAACTCCAAAGAGGAGATTCACAATTTCCAACTCCAAATTTCTTTTCTTTAAACCACAATGTTATAAACTAAAATTTTCAATAAGGCTCACATGCACAGTTTATTTCCCAATCAAAGTAAAACGTTAGGTGTGATTCGGTCACATGTAAACAAATTTTCAAGTCGAGTTCAAACCTCGGACTGCACCAATAACAAACACATGTCCAAATAAAATTAGTAACCACAATGGCATATAGACCGATAACCCATTTAGTGCATTGCGGAAAATTTATAACCGTAAAATCAACAACTGAAACATCATCAAAGCAAGAGTTCAATACGAGATATCATAAATCTTTCATGTGCTTACTCACACCAACAATTTAAAACAATTCGAATATTATGTACCATACAACGAATAACACTTGCATAAAACTCAAAAGAAAAGTCACATAATACTAAAACTTCCCAAAATAACATATGGGATAACATCTATTAACAAAACTCTCAAAACGTCTCTTACGGTTGCGAAAATACCGGTGCAAACTCGCAAGAGACAAAATATTAAACGAAATTCATAAGTTAACGCACACAATAATGCAAGTATGTATGTTCCAAAATTTATCTACGCGACGCAAAATGTCGTAAGATAAGACACCATAAAACTCAACTGAATTGTCATAAAACCCATTAACGCTAAAATCATGCGGCGTGAAAACTTTCATTTCCCAAAAACGTATGACGACAACAAGTCTAAAATTTTCAAAATTCTAAAATCACCACGTAAGATAAAGAGACCCTTCTTCGACAAAGCTCTCACGAGACGTGACGCCCCATAAGCTCGTAAACTTACACGCGAATAAAATTAAAACACGCAATTCAAAATACACTCGTGCGTAGTAAAGCGTCATAAAATAATATTTCATAAATTCAACATGACTCGTAGTGACTAAAATTCCCAAAATTCCGACTCAAGACATGTGAACAACTCTTCCTTTAAAACCGTAACATACGTGGAGGAGATCCAATGTCAAAGTCAAAAATTCCACAGTTACTTGCCCAATAACCCAAATAATATTAATACACGGATATTACAATGTCCGAAAAGAAATAGCGTTAGACACGAAACAGTGGTAAAGAGATTTTCAATAAAAATTACAACCACGTGCGACAAAACAATCTCATGCAAGTTTAAGCTCACGGTTTAAAATCTGATGAGTGCTAAATGCTTTACCAAGGTTTCATAGTATAACTCACTTTATGCTTCGAAAACATGGGAAACATTGATGCAAACTTATTTTAAAAATAAATTTTGTGCATGACTTTGGTCGGCACTCAACATCTCGAAATCCCATTCCTCAACTTTCCCGTCATACTATTGTCATCCGGGTGATCAAACGTCTTAAGGCAATCATCGAAGAATTCATCGGTTCATCTTACAATTTCTCCTCGATTAATTGTCGATTCCAAAAGTCTACGGTTCTAACCCATCCATTCATTCCGACCCAAAACGGTCCACTTAATGCTATCACCATGCTTACTATCATTCCAAGCGTCGAATACTCAAATCCTCGACTCTTTCTAACGGTTGCTTTTTCAAAAACTTCTTCACTACCCCAACAGTTATCGTACCAAGGCAGATCAAACATACTTAAGTCACTCGTAAACTCACCATAACACTGGTCAGGTGTTATTATGAACGTACTGTACATGATCATTCTTGCCATTTTCGGCGTGATTCCCGTTCCTAGTGAATCCACTCACCTCGACTCATCAAATCTTAAAGTGCCTAATGGTGTGATCTCACATTCAAACGCTTAAATTACGCTAGTTTGAGTCTAGGCATTGTGTGTCCCAATTTCAAGTTCTTATCATAACAAAACAATCAAGATGAGAAATCATATGTCATTGATGAATCAAAATGTTACAAATCTTACTTTCTCTCCCTACATTCTCACTCTAGAATGATATTCTCTAATCTGCTCTTTTCTCATACGCTCACTCTCAATTACAATGACTTCACCTTACATACAAAGCATTACAAGGACACAAGGTATTTATACCATCACACAATTACAAAGAAACAAAATACAAAACATTGACTTTGACTTTTATTACAAAATGACTTTGACTTTCACTGAGAGTTGACTTCCATCTTTGACTTCTTGAACTTTGGTCTTCAATATTTATGATCGTGAATCCAATAAATTTGTGCTCTAACAATCTCCCCCTTTGGATAAAGATCATTAAAAAAATTAGCAGATCAATCTCCCCCTTTGGTTCAATCTGGACAATCTCTTCCTTTTGTTTAACTTTATTCTTCCCAAGTCTGTCTTTGAACAAAATTAACAATCTTCCCGAAATATGGTAGAAACGATCTTCAATAATCTCCCAAAATTATCACGAGACTCTTTCAGACTTCGGAAAGAAATTATCTTCATAATTAGCTCGACTTGCCTTAGCAAAATAATCTTCAAAGAAAATTTATGTAAAATCAGCACATCTTCAAAATTTCTTTAAAAAAGACTTTGCTTGAACAATTTTTCAAACTTTCAATCTTTGAACTTTGTCTTCTTCAAATCTTTAACTTTTGATCTTCAAACAATTCTCTAACTTTGGAATTTCTGATACGGACATTTCTTTAAATCATCTCCCCTTTTTGATGAAACGAGCATCGATATCATCAAAACTATCATCAAGAAATGCCTTTATCCAATCTGACCACTTATCTATCCAAGAGCCTCTGATTCGTTGCCAATTCGAACAAAGTATTCATCCAGATCTTTGCAAATCTAGACAAAATATTCGTGTAACACCTGAATCAACAAATGAATCAGTTAATATGCCTGTCAGTAACACGAAGTCACTGTGTGTAACGAATACACATAGGAAAGCAGCTTTTTGTTGTTCACTCCCCCAGGGCTTCCATCCAATCATCGAAACACCACAAAGGCAATTTCTATGAACGTTATGACAAGAAAACAAATTCCTTGTGTGTTCATGCAAGTGATAGAAAGAATTAAGCATATGATGATTGCTTTTATAAAAGGCTCAACATTGTGTAAACCACTGAGACAACAGTAGATAAACACAAACTCAATGTGCAGAATTGAAGTGCGAAGGTGGGGCAGACTTCCTTCTGTTTGAATATCCAGATTTTCCAAATGAAAACAAGATAGATTATGTGTTGCATCCCCTTGAAATATGAAACATTTTCTTTTTAAGAAGAAAATGAGTGGCTGGTGGGGTTTTTTCAAGAGTTGGCTTGGGTTATTTGCTTGTTTCAATAATGTTCACGAAGAATTGTGAAACATTACCAATGTGGCGGCCCGGCTCAAAAAGTAGTTGGTGCAGAGTCTGATATTCTTTTACTTTGATCTTTCACCCTCTTTCTTTTTAATCATTTAGCTCACTGCTAACCAAACTCTCTTTTTCATTTTACCTCAACGCACAACCCACACTCATTTCTTTTCGACTCCTCACACTTAATCACTATGGGTTAACTTCTTGGGTAGGAAACACTGGTTATCGTGAATCCATAGAAGTTTCATTTAAGTCCTAGCACAAAGAACCCATATTGTCCTATTAAAGCATAATGTTGCTCGAAATGGTTTAACTTTATCAGTTAAAGCACAAACACAAATGTCAGAAGTATGCTCATAGATGTAATCATGAAGATTTGAGCATTTTAAGCATTGAAGATATTTCAAACAAGTAAATTGAATGAATAGATATGAATGCAAGAGACTTGTTTGAAAAATCTGACATTGTATGAAATGATCAGAATCAAATGATATAGCAATTAAAGCTTATGGTCAAGAATAATGGATATTGTCTATATGAACCAAAATATAGACATTCTTGAAATGACGTTCAGAAATGAAATCACGCTCAATATTCTTTGAAGTACAAGCGGGGTGTCTTTCCATCGAAAAATATGTCAAATTTGAGACATGGTAAGAACATTTTGAACAAAAATTCAAACCGGTGTGTGTGAATACTTGAAAGTATAAAGAAAAGACAATACACAAGTATTTATCTTTGGAAACACACGGTTTGTAAACTTGTAAGCACAAGTAAGTTTTGAAAAATATTTAAAATCACACTTCCAATTCATGAAATCTGTTTAAGAATGTGGAAGTGGTTTGAACATTTAAGAACATGTTTTTCTATGAATGAAAGTTGTCATTCTTTCAACCATATATGAGATTAAGATAAGAAATAAACCTTTCTCTGCAGTCATAAATGTCATGAAGTCAGCTGAAGTCATAAATATATGATCTTGATAGCTTCTCTCATTCTGCACAAGTCTCAAAGTCATGTCAAAGCAACTTTATTCACAAATTTATTGAAAAATAAAAGACATAAAGAAGTAAAACTTTGAAAGTACGAGTTCTGATCTGAAGTAATCAGAAATCATCACCTTCACTCCCCCTTAAATTATGCATCTAAAATATGTCAATGAAACAGCACAAGATAGAGATCTACAATTCTATTTTGAAATGTAGTTCATCATATCTATCAGATCCAAAATATTATAGAAAAATATGTACTCCCCTTTGATGGTTTATTTCCTCATTCGAGTATTGGAGTACAATCTCTTATCAGCACAGGAGTAAGGTCTTTTGATCACTGAAGTACGAGTCCTAAACTGTTGTGTTTAGAAGTCAAACTTCGTTGAAGTACAGGTCCTAAGCTAATTTACTTAGAAGCCTTGGTTCTCTTACTCCTCCTTGACAGTAGGTGTCTGCAACACATATTCACTTTTCGGCTTTGGTACCCACTGGTATTTGGGTCCATGTGTGTTGGTTGTAGTTCAAATAGGAGTAACTGAGTAAGAACCATACCAGAAATGATCACTTGTTTTATGAACATGATCATGTGTACGACAATAAGAACAATAGTATTTCTTACCTGACAACCTGATTAATTGATCTCTCGTGTAGATATGATCAGATTTACCTTTACGTGCATTTTTCTTCTTGACTTTATGTGTATGTACACGTGACTTCTTTCCTTTCAGCTCATCTTTCTTCTCATCTTCAACTGGTTTTTTCTTCCAGACCAGTTCTTCTTCTTTGTATCTTTTTCTTCTTCGATGTGTACCTGAACCATCTATATTATATACTATAACATTTATCAGAACACTGTTCATGAACAGTGTTTTTTTTATTTTTTTTATTTTTTCATACAGTAACTTACAGATTTGGTCCTTCAGGTTTTTAGTAAATTACAGATTTGGTCCTTGAGGTTTTATCTCCCTGTTAGATTTAGTCCTATGTTTGTAGAGTTACAGATTTGGTCCCTATAGTTTTATTTTCCTCTTGGATTTAGTCCCCATAATTTGTTGATTCCAAAATAGACTTTCGATTTTGCATTTGCGTAACGTTTTGGTCCTCGAAACTAAAAGTTGTTAGCTCCTGACCGTTAAGTAAATGACATTTCGATCATTTATAATTTTTTCATTTTCTAATTTAAATAAATAAAAGATATATTATAAAAATTATTTTTATTATATAAGCATAAAATAAAGATCCCTTAACATGCATCGCATCTCAATGACTGTGTCTTCTCCAACCCAAAACCTTCCGCCTTCCCTATCAATCCAAGCACATAGTCGTAGGTGATTCACGTACCAATTTTTTATAACATTTATCAGAACATTGTTCATGACCAGTGTTTTTTTTTATTTTATTTTTATTTTTTCATACAGTAACTTACAGATTTGGTCCTTCAGGTTTTTAGTAAATTACAGATTTGGTCCTTGAGGTTTTATCTCCCTGTTAGATTTAGTCCTATGTTTGTAGAGTTACATATTTGGTCCCTATAGTTTTATTTTCCTCTTGGATTTAGTCCCCATAATTTGTTGATTCCAAAATAGACTTTCGATTTTGCATTTGCGTAACGTTTTGGTCCTCGAAACTAAAAGTTGTTAGCTCCTGACCGTTAAGTAAATGACATTTCGATCATTTATAACTTTTTCATTTTCTAATTTAAATAAATAAAAGATATATTATAAAAATTATTTTTATTATATAAGCATAAAATAAAGATCCCTTAACATGCATCGCATCTCAATGACTGTGTCTTCTCCAACCCAAAACCTTCCGCCTTCCCCATCAATCCAAGCACATAGTCGTAGGTGATTCACGTACCAATTTTTTATTTATTAATAAAGTAATTTATCATAATTTATTTTATGTTTAATAATGATGTAAAATTTGTTTAATTCATATTTTTATTATAATTTAATTTAGGTTTAATAACAATGTAACTTTTTTTATATTTAATGATGTAATTTACCATTTGCCAATTTATTTTCGCTTCCTATCATACACACACATCATCCTCATAGGGCATTTTGTAAATTATAGTGATGCTGCTAACAGACACAAAATGTTTTTTTCTCATAATTGGTCATGCTCAAATTTATGGTCTTAATATTTCTTTCCATCCGCAGCAACGCGCGGGCATTAATCCCACCTCGTTTCTATCATAGAAAAAGTTAGTACTACGAATCTGATTAGAAGATTTAACTTACCTTTTGGAAGAAGCAGTCTTATGATATGAGCTTACAGTTGTCTTGAATAAGCATTCTAAATCAGCTGAATCATCTCTAGGTGTATGGATAATTGACTCTGGAGTCTTTTACTCAGTCACCACCACCATCTTAAAATGATATCTTCAAGATCTTTTATCTTTGAAGCAGAACTGTCTCTTTCTTTGACAAGAAGGTCAATCTTCGTCTCAAACTCAGACTTCATTTTCTTCTCTTTCAGTGCATTCTCAGATAGTTCAGATAACTTATAAGTAAGCTTCTTTATTTTTGTCTCAAATATATTTCTTTCTTTTTCAAATCCCTTCTCAGCATTGTTTCTCTGGCTGGATATTTCTTTGAAGAATCCAACATTATTTTGTTCAATAGCCTTTTTCTCTTTGGCAAACTTTTCTCTTTCCAAGATGATTACTTTCTCAAAATCAGAAACTTGTTGAGAAAGCTTTATACACTTAAGCTCAATCACCTTCTTTTCTTCACAACTCTTTCTGGAAAAGTCTGAAAACTTCTTTTCAAATTCATCTTTGTCCTTAGCCATTTTTATCTCCAAATCTGATATTTTCTTCTGAAGCTCAGTGTTCTCAGTTATCAGACTCTATTCCTTGTCTTCAATGCTTTCATCATTAATGACAAAAAGAGAATGATCTGAAAGTGAAGCATTGAAATCAAACATATCAATTTTCTTAACACACCCATGATCAGAATTAAGAAAATCATTTGCAGATGCAAATAAGTCATCAAAATTATCAGTTGAAGTTTGAGGGGCGTTTGAAAATTAAGAACACTCTGTAGATTTAGATCGAAAAATAGTGTTCTTTATAACTGTAGAAAATACACTTTGTTCTATATCAACCAAAATTCTTTCTTCAGATAAAACATTTGCAAGCTCAACTATGTTGCTTTCTAGAATGAGCGGAGGAACATAAACTTTTGCAGTTGCAGGTTTTGCCTCCATCTCAGTAACAGAATAGCTAACAAAATAGTCATCTGAAAGAACTTTTGGTGTGTCAGAACGGTAACTATCATTTAACTTTTCATAGAGAAATGGTAGTTGCATTTTCTTTCCATTCTTTCTCTTCTCAGTTTCTTTGGCCTCAACTTCTTCTGGTAATTTGGTAACAAATTTGGGTTTCAAATGAGGATATTTATCAACAACATACATATAATTTGCATTATATAAAGCTGGTTGTTTTCTGATAGCTTTTTCTAGGTAATGAGGATTATCATAACCTAGTCCCCATTTCTCTTTAACATCATCCTCTTCAATGGGTGCATTTAGAAAAATGGTGTGATTTGTTTGACCATTCGTATGAAGTTTAGCTTCCAAATCATTTACCTTTTTAGTTAAGCTCTTGTTTTCACCCTGTAATTTATAAACGTTTAGTACAAATTCTTTGTTTTCTAAAACAGACTTAGAAAGTTTAGATTCAAATTCAAAAATCTTCTTTTCAAACAATCTTTTCCATATTTAAAATCAGAAGCAGATTTGTGTAGAGAATCAATTAAATATTTGTTTCCAATAACTAACTTATTAAACTCGAAGATCTGTTGATTTCTCCTAGCAACTCTGTCTTTTTCCTTTTTCAATTTATTCTGAAGATCTTCAACTTCAACCATCATATCTTCCATTTTGATCATGAAGTCATTTTCAGTGAAATTCGTTACCTCCTTAGCTGGAAAACTCATCTTGAATATTTGTTACAAAAAAAAACTTGACAAAAATGATCATTAGAAATTCAGAAACAGTAGATCACAATCAGAACTTTGTCCCCCTCCGCAGACTTAGCACAATTAAACGGCATATTACAGTTTTGAAAATTTTGACCAAAGTATAGAAACTAGCAGATCACTAAAAAAACTTGAAACTCGCAAACACATAAACTCGCATATCACTGTTCACTGAGAAACTCGCAGACTGAGTCGTGCGCGTTTAGAGAATCCGCAGATGCCTACTTGTGTGTTTTACCAAACTCGCAAGCTAAACTCGCAGAAAGAACGATGTTCAAACTCGCAGACTGAATAACAAACACGCAAACTTCGATTTGCGCGTTTCTAGAACTCGCAAATAACACTTTGCGCGTTTCTAGCTAAAATCAAAAGTCTTTCAGTTTGTGCGTTCTTCTGATGAAGCTTGTGCGTTTTGTAGATCTTGCATGTTCTTCAGTCTGTCGAACAAAAACTTGATTTTTCCATCTGATTTCGATCAAACCTTGTCCAATCCCTCTGAAAACTTGCAGATTGTGTCTATTCCATCTCACGAAAAAATTACAAACCAAGAATTTCAGATTAAAACATCAAAATTTGAAATTCGATCTATACCAGTTCGTTTTCAAACTTCGAACAAAAAATGCAATACAATCCAAAATTCAAACAATCTGATGTGAATTGAACAAAGTTACTCAAATCAAAACTATTCTATATACTAAAACGATTACACATGAGTCAAATTCAGAACAAAAACATCACAAAACAACAAAATCGAATCTGTCACAGAAACTTTGAAACTTCTTGAAAAGTCGATCAAAATTCTTCAAATTGAATCTTGATTTCTGAATTTCTTCTTCTCTGATACCAATTGTGTGTCCCAATTTCAAGTTCTAATCATAACAAAACAATCAAGATGAGAAATCATATGTCATTGATGAATCAAAATGTTACAAATCTTACTTTCTCTCACTACATTCTCACTCTAGAATGATATTCTCTAATATGTTCTTCTCTCATACGCTCACTCTCAATTACAATGACTTCACCTTACATACAAAGCATTACAAGGACACAAGTTATTTATATCATCACACAATTACAAATAAACAAAATACAAAACATTAACTTTGACTTTTATTACAAAATGACTTTGACTTTCAGTGAGAGTTGACTTTTCAGCTTTGACTTCTTGAACTTTGGTCTTCAATCTTTATGATCTTGAATCCAATAAATCTGTGCTCTAACAGGCATCAAAATCAATACCTAAATCTCTCAAACTTAAGCTCTGATACCAACTTGTAACACCCTCAAATCTGGAAAGAGCAACTCATTTAAAAATTTCTAAATACATCATTGAACGATTCATCTGTAATCACAAATTAAGATTTAGCCTCAATACACACATTCATTCTACACATACAGTCTATAATAAGGACGAGTGTTACTAAAACCAGATAATAGTCACTATCTCCAACTGCGGAAGACTTCACCAAACTCCTTACTCTCGTGTAAGTCTAATGCTCAACTCCTCAAAGCACTGCAAGAACCAAACCCCAACTGGAACCTGATACACATGCCGACAAACAAAAAGGTTAGGCTTAATGCCTAGTGAGCTCAAGAGTTTTCGTTAGAGATATATAACGCAATAACTTTAAGAATGCTATATAAAATCATAATTCCAAAATGCAATACATTTGATTTGAAAGCAACAAAAAATTAAATACATTAAATCTCAAAACAATCTCCTTTCATCATTCACCCTTTTCATGATTAAAAATCTTAAAACAAACGCCTCCTTAAATAAATCCAAAACCCAAAGCGCACGTAAAACATAACTGACATTATAATGATCAAACAAGGAAAACGTAGATAACCCAAACATCCAAAACATCCCAATAACTCGAATGAGTTTCAATAACCAAAACCTTAAAACATAGATAAATACTCCCATTCAAACGTCTCCGAAAACATGGATTATAAAACTCCATAACCAAAACCTCACCAACTGGTGATGGGAAAGACCCGATTACATTGTACGTGACGGAACACAAAAGTAGGTCACATAATCATGTAAGAAATCAAAACATGTGGGTTACACAAATAAAAACCCACCGAGCTCAACTCCTCTGAGTCTATCACTCGAAAACAACAAGTCAACCCCTCTAGGTCTATTCTTGAGAGTTCCAAAACGGGGAACTCTAGCATAATGGAATTACACCTTACTGCCCATGGGACGCTGCCCGACCGTATAGGTCCACACCTTACTTACCAAGGTGACCCGATGCCTATTCCGTGCCAAATGATGAACCAAATGCCCAAAGCGGGGACATAGGAACACTGTGCCTATGGATCCATTGCACTAACTAAACCATTATATGACTCAAAGTGAATAAACTAATGCATCCAAAACATGTAATTCTCAACTAAGATGCAGTAAATGCAAATCATAACCAAACGCTCAACATTGAGCTATTAAAAGCGGACAAGTGTCCTCGAAACCCAACAAAATCCAAACTGAGCCATAAGCTCAAACAAATCCAAAGACTCAAAGTTGAAAATCATAAATTGGAATCAAACATAAACAACCCGTACTTATGTAAACCCATGCTCCAAAACATATAATTAATTCCAACGTAGTTTAGATTGGGACAAATCATTTTCCAAGTGAGCTTATAACATTTACCTCTCAAAACGTCCCATAACACAAAACCATGCATTTCTCCAAAACACAAAATGAAATACATTTATTCTCAAAATATATTTCCATAAAAGAAAACCTTAAGATAACAAAATATATGATTTATTTATCATAGTAACCAAAATCCCAGAGATGTGTGTTATATAAGTTTATGAAGATAAACACTTTCAAATAATCAAACTTATCAGCAGTTAACAATTTTCATGTAAGAAACAAAACACTTTAAAATAAACATTTTGGCATGTACACCGTTTTCACAAATCAACTTGAACTCACCTCGCTAGTTTAAGTTAAACCCAGGTTTCAATCCACAACCATTGGCCTCCAAAAGCATAGATCCCACCCAAAGCTTTCCGAAGACACGCATTCAAACTCTTCAACTCAAGCTTCCAAAACCTAGATCCACACATTTTCGACCATAAATAAACATATCCAACCATAAATGATTGCTCCCCAAACATTTGTATCAAAATCCCCAAATTTGGCCAAACCCTAATTTTGACCTAACCTTCCCAAAGTCAACCAAAACGAGATTAGAGAAACATAATACTAGGAAATCATCCATGGTGTGATTATAACTCATAAAGAAGCTTAGAAACTGAGGGGACGAACTTACACTTAGGTTTATGAGCAAAACCCCAAAACTTATGAATCCTCAAGAAGTGGCGATGAACACTTGAATCTTGCTCAAGAGGTTGAGGTTACAAGTATAGATGATGAGGGAGTACGAGGTTGTAGGGGGGAAACCCCCAAAAATGGATTAAGGTTCGTTTGAGGGGGTGGGGTTCGGTTGAGAGAGATTATACGAGAGAGTAGGTAAAGGGAATAAATGAGAAAAGTGGGAAAAAAGGATTTAATGGAGTCTGGAGCCCGACGGCGAGAGTGCCCCGCGAGGGTGACACTCTGTCACAATCGCGGGCACAATCGCCCGCTCCTACCCACACTTGGTACAAGGTCCGCGAGAGTGCCCCGCGAGAGTGATACCCTGTCACGATCGCGGGCACAATCGCCCACACCGTACCGAGGTCAAATTTGTTGACCTTTCGACCTGAAGTGTTTCCGATCCAAAGTTCTAACTTCACAAGGATTTATAATAAAGGGTTTTCGATTAGAAACTAGAAAAGAAGGGTATGGCAAGGCTTAAAAAAATACGGGTGTTACATTCAGCCCAAAACATTTTAGGGAAACCAGATGTAACTAGCATACATCGGACATTTTCTAACAAGGTCCTATTCATCCGCTCGGCGACTCCGTTTGATTGCGGATCGTCGGGTGTGGTATAGTGTCAGTGAATACCTCTATGTGAACAAAAGTCTTTAAAGTTACCACTAGTGTATTCACCACCATTGTCAGATCTAAGCACTTTTAATTTTCTACCAGTCTCGACTTCGACTAGTGCTAACCAAGTTTTGAATATTTCAAAAACATATGACTTTCGCTTAATCACATACACCCAAAGTTTGTGCGAGAAATCATCAATAAAAGTAACATAGTACTTACTTCCACTGAGGGATTGTGTAGAAGATGGTCCCCAGACGTCTGTATGAACGTAATCGAGGATTCCTTTGGTGTTGTGTTTTCCAACACCAAACGAAACACGCGTCTGTTTACCCGAGACACATTTTGAACAAAAATCCAGACTAGTAGGCGTGTCAACTACAATGAGTTTTCGCTTGCGCATAATCTCCAAATTCTTCTCTTAAGTGTGCCCCAATCTACGATGCCACAAATGGGTAGCATCTAAGTTTCTCGAACTATCCGCAACACACACATCAGAACTGACCGTCTCGCCTACCAGATGAAACAGGTTATTTTCTACCTGCTCACCTTTCATCACAATGAAGTTCCCTTTGGAGATGCGCATACTCCCATTCTCTATTCGAATCTTACAGCCAAGTTTGGACAGTTGTCCAACAGAAATCAAAGAAGGAGTCATAGATGGTACAAATTTAACATTTGATAAAAGTCGAATAGTGTCGTCAAACATTTTGATTCTGACCGAACCGATGCCCCGAGTGACACACGATGTACTGTTTCCCATATAGATATGGTTACCTTCGAACTCCTCGAAAGTAGTGAAACAGTCCCGAAATGGTGTAATATGGCACGAAGCTCCGGTATCCAACACCTAACGCCTGTCGCCTTGGGGTGCACTAACCGTTGCTGAGAAGCCTGTATCTTGTTCGGTTGCAACTACTGAGGATTCTTCTTTGTTCTTGTCCTTGTTTTTCAAACTCGGACAATCTCTGACCTAATGACCTGGTTTGTGACAATAATTACAATTGCCACGTTGCTTAGATTTCCCGTGATGACCAGGTTTACGAGATTGGGAGAGGCGACGAGTTCTTCCCCTGAGCTGATCGTCTTGGTCTCTTTCGGCAAATAGACCATGACTGTTGTGGTTGTTCTCCCGCGAACTGTTACCGATTTTCATCTGAATTCTCTGTTCTTCGCATATCATCCCTGCTTTCACGTCAGACAAAGATATGGAATCTCTTCCATAAATAAAATTGTTAGTGAACTGGGAATATTTTTCGGGAAGTGAATACAACAGAATCAAAGCGAGTGCCTCATTATGTGTGGCAAAAATAGAATCAGTGGGCCTGAATGCTAGTGTCTTCCTTCATTTTGAAGAACAGGCATGACCTCATCAATAACAGTCGGTTAGTCAAAGTTTTCTTGAGATAAAGATTCTCAAGTCTTTTCCAAATCCCTGCGGCTGTCTTTTCAGAAACTATTTCAGAAATTACGTTTGGACCCATAGCCATTTGTAAGGTAGTGAAGGCCCAAGCCTCCATTTCCTTAACTTCTAAGGTGGACATATCCGGATTTATTTCTTCCGGAGCAAAGACTACGAGGTGAACATCGTTTTTTCTAAGTGTTGCTGCTATAGTAAACTGCCATTTACCAAAATCACCCTCCCCGTTCCATTTTTCTATTCTAATCCCGGCCCCCGATAATTTAAAAGTACCTTTTTGATAAACATTTGGGTCCGATTTGGAAACAGAACCAGCGAACGGATTTCCTGAATCAACAGACATTTTTAACGGGCACTTATCGTGCGACTAAAAATATACAATTTAAAACGAATTTAGATCTAGCAGCTCTGATACCAATTGTAAGGGTCGGTGGCAGTTAAAAAATCGTATTTCAAGTGATTTACGGTCCCAAATGATAACAATAAATCACGTGCAACTGACCCGTTACAACAAATGTGGAATAACGATATCTAAATATTGTATATTTTGGTCTATTGATTCATACCGATCCACAAGCGTAAATATAGCAGTTATCGAATATACGATAAAATATAACGAAACAGCAAATAAATCGAGACAATAATATTTAACGTGGTTCCACTATCAGTGTGATAGTGTACATCCACAGGGTGAGAGAGATCTTTATATTACCTACCGGGAGAAATTACAACATGTTTACGAGATCCTTGAATCAACAAATCAGCTACCCAAAATGTTCCTCCAAAACAAGATATATATATATATATATATATATATATATATTATATCGATGATATATATATATATATAAAAGGGAAAAGGAACAAGAAGAAAGAAGAAAGAAGAAAGCTAAAAAAGGTTTTCTTCTTTACTGATGGGTTTTTGGGATGGTATTATGTGTAGGCATGCATCTATATTTATATGGATGAAAGTAGAATAGGACAAAGAATAAGAAGGAAGGAACAAGTGGCTATGGGTTGTCATTGCTTATGAAGGAAGGCATAAGTACACTGGTGACAACATTTTCCCATGCATAAGAAAAAGCCAAGTCAAATAAACTTCCAAAAATATGTGGCTTAAATTAATCCACATATCCAAGCTTTAAACTCTTGTACAGTGTGCTTGGTGAGTTGCACAACAACAACAAAAAGCTTATCTGATTTAAGTTTTTCAACATTAAAAAGTTAAAAAACTTTTCTAAAGATTTTAGAGAAGCTTTTCACTTCCGTCGAAAAGCTTCCCTATATAACGGTAGCTAAAAGTTTTAGGGAAGGTTTTCGAGTGGTACATTTATGTTACTTTTTAGATAAGCTTTTTTGGTCTTTAGTTACGCTTTTATAGCTTCTCTAAAAATTAGCAGAATTTTTTCAAAAAGCTTCTCTAAAAGTATGCATTAGTGACATTTTTCGAGCATTAGTGACGATTTTCAAGCGTCTCTAAAAGGAACTTTCAGAGAACGTTTTTGGAGAAGCTTCTCTAAAGGTCTAAGTTTTAGTCACACTTTTTGTAAATCTCCTCTAAAGGTATCCTTTAGTTACTCTTCCTAAACCTTCTCTAAATGTTATCTTTTGATACATATAATATAAACCTTCTCTAAAAGTATAAGTTTTAGTGACGCTTTTTGTAAACCTTCTCTAAAGGTATTCTTTAGTTACACTTTACAACAACTCATTTCCTTCTCTAAATGGTGTATACATGTAGTCCATATTTCATCTATATATATATATATATATATTATAAAACAACAATACTAAACATGAAAAAACATCCAAATCCTAAAACAAAACGTTTATATATTTGTCACAAAAGACAAGAACTTTTTAATACAAACCATAATTATTCAATGAATCCACCATATTGTTCAAATTTATCAACAAAAAGATAACATCCAAAGTCATACTACAACAATCCAAGATCAATGTGCCAATTCCTCTCTTTTATCTGCAACAAGTCAATAGAATATCAAAGCAACTTCATGTCATTTATTTAGTTGATTATCAAACCGTAATGTATTCACAAAATTGAAATAGCATAGTTTAGGTCAAGAGAATGATGAGTTTTGGCTAATGAATTCATTGAAACAGAAACAACTAGTAAGCATCTATACCTTGACTTAACTAACTCAATCACAAAGACCAAGTTCAAGCTCAAGCTCGTCATCTTGTTCAAACAGATTTAGAAGAAGAGCATATGTTCATCACGTTTCTTCTTTTGCCATAACCTGAATAGGAAAAATGATAAACCCACAACTGCCACAAGTGTGATGCATATTTTGGGTACTGTTGATCCAATTATGCTAATTAAATATATCATCTCAACTGTTGTAGATACTTTACATTAGGTAAACCAGCGAAATGGATAAAATGGTCAATACATTTTTATACTTCTTCAATATCTAAACAAAATGATTTATCAACTTAAACTCTTACAAGCATATCATTTTCATCAAGTTTTGATCAACTAACATGAATGATCAAGCTAAGACAAAAGGACAACAAGACCAATTTGGCAGAGAGGATGTTAATAACTTCCTCTTTATGTTATAGATAAGTTGATTAAAAAAATGGTTAAAGAAATGACGATAAGTATATCACTAATAAATTTTATATATAAAAAGGTGGAAAAATAAAGTGTTGTCAAAGTAAAACTTACGTCGTCGTATGTCCACTAAAGAGCAAGAAAGCAGCAACAAATCCCTTTTCCCAATAGTTTAGATTGATACAAGCCAAAATGGAGGGAGAGATAAATGACAGTTGTAATGCGTACCTTCATTAATTAGCCAAAATTGAAGTTGAACAACAGTTAAAAAGATAGATACCTCAGATGTTCCTCCCACAAAGATGCCAACTTGATTGCGTTCTCTGCTCCTCCTTCACCAGAACGATGTTTCTTAGGAGTAGCGATGAAAGGCTTTTCATCAGGCTCGTTCATTCTCTTCACACCAATATGAGCACGAGCAAGATTGTATTTCAAACCCTGTCGAAACAAGGATTTATAAAACGTAAGTATTAACCTTTGAACAAAGAAGAAAATGGTAAAAGAAATACATGACTTTGTAAGTCAAAGAAATTACATATAGTGGTGTGTGCTTAATCGATACTCCTAATTAGTTATGCTTTAAGTCTCATATGTTTCCATAACAAAATATATGTGCTTTCCTTCAATAACTAACTATAAAATCCCAAAATTTGAATTTTTAAACCAAAGTGACATTTATAAACAGCCAACAAGTATGGATTCGGTCCCAACTAAAAAAAACATCCCAAGGAAAAATAAGAAATCTCAAAGTCATAGTGAAACCACTAAGAGACTTAATACAAGTACTATATCATAAAGTCAATAGTCATATGAAGTCTATCAAGTGCTTGAAAGATCATCCTTAACCACGCTCAAGCCGGCGACTTACCCTTGCCTACCCCCAACTAACGAGTGCCCTGAAAATATTTATTTTGAAAATATGGGTTAGACCGTAAGGTATAGTGAGTTATTCTATATCCGACAAAAGTAATGTAATAGAAATAATCCCAATCACACATAAGTCCTTTGAATATGATCTCGCAAGAACATATTCCTCTCGAGTATCTAGCCATGGTAGTTGTAGATCCCAGTACAGTGCAATCACGAACAATAATATCAATTAAGAATAGTTAATATTGCCACAACCTGTAGTCATATGATTAATATTCAACAAAGGGTTTAGGTTTACAGAGAGAATATCTGATCAGTAAATGTAAACCTATTGACTAGAGAATTATGAATGAGATCTAAACTAAATATTGAAACTAGAAAAGCCTTTATATATTAGGTGCTTACAAAGATAATGGGCTTTATGGGCTTTGGGCCCAACTAACAAATAAACTATCAAGTAATTACAAAACAACCCCTTATAAATGTTTTATACCACTTTCAACACACAGGACTTTCAGTCCTAACAATCTCCCCCTAAAGTTGAATAAGGCATTTATCACCTTGAAACCCTTAGGCATTGATCTTCTTTAAATCTTCAGGTTTGATCTTCTTTCACTCTTGAATCTTTGAAGAACTTCGGTGTTGCATGTCTTCATTTGTTTCCACGCTCCCCCTTGAATAAAGCTCTTGGTCTTCATAATTTCAACTTTGTAACCAGATTCAATGTACAGTAGCCTCGACTGAATACACTATCAAGCAACTTTCAACTGCAGAAACTCAACACATCGGATCAGCATACAAGAAAGATAATGTGCGAGTTACTTGACATTCCACGGTGCATCTTCAGTTTAAAAACAAAGAATTTGTCTTTGAACCGCGAGTTGAATTGACTTTCAGCTTAAGAACTTGTTTCAATCAGCTCGTAGGAGGAACAAACTTATAGCAAACACCATATGATACGGGATAGAAGACATACAATCTTTGAAATCTTCATCTTTGAATATTGAAACAGCATTGAACTCATATCTTCATCTCTTTGATCTCTAGATTGTCTTCAGAAAAGCAAACTTTCACGAATCATCTTCATTCAGAAATTGAATCATTATGGAATGATTTATTTTTACCAATATTGAAAAACTTGAACTTTGTAAAATTTCTCCTCCTTTTTGATGATTGTGAACATCATGATCATCAAAACTTCTTCAATTTCAGCACTTTCTTTGATTTCCCCCTTTGTAAAGACTAAAAATTTCCCCTTCATAATAATTTGACATTCTTCGCCCGTTGATCTAATTATCCGTCAATTCATGAAATGTATATATCCGAATCTTTTCAAATTCAGACATAATGAACAATGTAACCCTGATTCAACAGATGAAACAGTTAGTATGCCTGTAAGTAGCACGGAGCCACTTTGTACAACGGATGTACTTTGGAAAGGAGCTTTTGTGATATTCACTCCCCAGGGCTTCCATTCAATCATCGAAAAACCACAAAGGAATTTTCTATGAATGTTAAGACAAGAAAACTCATTCCTTGTGTGTACGTGCAAGTGTAGAATAATTGAAGCTACTTAGCTTTCTCAAGCTCAAAATTGTGTAAACTATTGAGACAACAACAGATATTACACGGACTCAATGTGCATGAAAGAGGTGCGAAGGAGGGGAAACTTTCCTTCTGTTTCAATATCTACATCTTCCGAATGAAGACTAGATAGCATATGTGTTGCGTCCCCAATGAAAATGAAACATTTCCTATTCGGGAAAGAAATGAGTGGCTGGTGGGGTTATAGCAAGAGTTGGCATGGGCTTACTGCCTGTTTCAATGATGGTCACCAAAGAATGTGAACCAATCAGTAGATGTGGTTGCCTAACTCAGAAAGTGTTTGGTGCAGAGTTTTCATAATCTTTTTAACTCTGTACTCACACCCTCTTTCTTTTTGTCATTAAAGCTCACTTCTAACCAAACTCTCATTTACATATTACCGCTCAGCACAATGAGAAAAACTCAACCGGATGAGTTATCTCCCCCACTCTTTGATTTAAGACCCTCACCCCTCAATCACTCAAGGATAACTTCTGGGGTAGGAAACACTGGTTAACGTGAATCCATGGAAGTTCTGTTTAAGTTCTCACACAAATCCCATGTAAGTCCTAAAAAGAATAGTTGCTCAACAGTTTAACTGAACAGTTTAGTACAAAATGTATGATAACACTGTCAAAATGTATGCTCATAAGATTTGAGCAATTTAACTTTTAAGATTTCTCAAAACAAAGATATCGAATGAAAGAAATGAAATCAAAAGAATTGTTTTGAGAATCTGACAATGTATCAATCAGATCAAATGAAATGGTTAGGGTATCAAAGAATTGGATATTTTGTTTATATGAACGAATATAAACAATTTTCAATGAAAGCACAAGATTAGAAATTATGATTGATGCTCAACAACATTGAATTTCAAACGGGGGTATTACCATCGAAAAATGGTTCGTTATGAGACATGGTAATAATAATTTCAAATAAAATACTGAACCGGTGTGTATGAATACTTGACAGGATATAGATAAGATAATATGCAAGTATTGATCTTTGGAAACACACGGTCAGTTAAACATTAAAGCTCAAAATTTGAAAAACATTTAAAATCAAACTTCTAAATTCATAAAATCTTTTGAGAACCAGAAGTGGTTTGAACATTTCAGACAACGTTTTTCATGTTCGAAAGTTGTTCTTCTTTCAAACAATCAGAGATCTGATCAGAAGATATTTACCTTTAGGCTCCCCCTCAAATCATGATAAAAATTCTAATTTGAGAGAACCAGAGGTCAAAAGCATTTAAGAACGAGTCCTGAACTGAAGTGTTCAGAAGTCAAACTTCGTTGAAGTCCGGGTTCTAAGATGATTTACTTAGAAGCCATAATTCTTCTACTCCCCCTTGACAGTAGGTGCCTACAACACATAATCAATTTTAGGTTTTGGTACCCACTGGTATTTGGGTCCATTAATGTTAGTTGTCGTTCGAATGGGAGTAACGGAATAAGAACCATACCATAAATGATCATTGATCTTGTGAATAGGATCATGTGTATGACAATAAGAACAATAGTATTTCTTACCTGACAACCTGATTAATTGATCTCTCGAGTAGATATGATCAGGTTTACCTTTATGTGCATTGTTCTTCTTGGTTTTGTTTATATGTACACATGATTTCTTACCTTTCAGCTCATCTTTCGTTCCATCTTTCTTATCATCTTCAACTGGTTTCTTCTTCTAGACCAGTTCCTTTTCTTTGTATCTCCTTCTTCTTAGATGTGTATCTGAACCATCTATATTTCTATCATAGAAAATGTTAGTACTACGAATCTGATTAACTGATTTAACTGACCTTTGTGAAGAAACAGTTTTCTGATTTGAACTTGATGATGTCTTTTCAAGATCTTTAATCGTTGAAGAAAATCTTTCTCTCTCTTTGACAAGAAGTTCAATCTTCGTCTCGCATTCAGACTTCGTTTTCTTCTCTTTGTGCACACTTTCAGATAGTTCAGATAGCTTCTCAGTAAGCTTTTTGATCTCAGCCTCAAATATACTTCTTTCTTCTTCAAATCCCTTTTCAGCATTCTTTCTCTGACCTGATATTTCCTTAAAGAATCTAACGTTCTTTTGTTCAATTTCCTTCTTCTCCTTGACAAACATTTCTCTTTCCAAGATTATTACTTTCTCAAAATCAGTAACTTGCTGAGAAAGTTTTGCATTTTGAAGCTCAAAAACCTTTCCTTCATCAAAAACTTTCGTTGAAAGATCAAGAATATTTCTTTCAAAATTCTTTCTTTCATTTGAAAAATCAACTTTTTCTTTTTCAAAAATAGCAAGCCTTTCTCAGATCGAGATTTTCATTCTCCAACATGTTTCCTCTTTCTTCAAGCATGAGGTACTTCTCTTCTTTGGCTTCAAAATCTACAACTTTTCGTTCAAGTTCAGATATTTTCTTTGAAGCTTCATGTAGATCCTTTTCCTTTTTATGAGCTGCTCTGTTAAGATCTGAAATCTCTTGGTTAAGAGAATCTATTTGTTTGAAAAACAAAGGGTGAAATGAATTAGATTCTAACATCATTTCAAGTTCTTTATTCCTGCGCTGGAGTCTATCATTGTCGTCCTGTAACCGAGAAATTTGTAGATAACTCATTGTTACTTGGAAAGCTTAATGTCCAGGGACTGAACTTGACAAGCGATGAAACTCTAAAGTGCAAGGACCAAAAGTGACACCGTGTGAAACTTGAAAGTTTAGGGTCACAAATGACAAACTACTGAAACCTTGATGTACGGGAGTTGAAAGCGACACAAACAGAAACTTGAAACTAGAAGGACTAAAAATGACACAAACTAAAACTTAAAATTAGAAGGACTAAAAATGACATATACTAAAACTACTAACTAAAGGGACTACAGGTGTAAAAATTAAAACTTCTAACGGACTTAACTAAAACTAACGAAAATGGACAAAAATTGAAATAAAACTTAACTAAATTAACAAACTAACTGACACTAACTGAACTAACGGAAACTGGACCAAAATGTAAAGAAATTAACGGCAAACTAACGGAATTCGTTAGTTACTATTCATCATCTTCTCCAACGAGACACACCTGCAAAACTCGAAAACGGTTAGAAATTTTCAATGCAAGACGATCGTTAAAGCTCCCTGATCAATCCTCAACAGATTAAAACTCAACCGGTCAACCCACGATCACAAACGAACCAACCGAAAACTTTTCGGAAAACGATCGAAAAATTAAAAAATCAGTATGGGTTAAAAATTTTCGACCAAAAACGATCGGTTATGTTCCCTTAAGCTCCCTCAACTGATTAAATCTCGAAAAAATCTCTCAAACTCTCGAACGAAGCAACCGAAGATTTTTCGGAAACCGAACGAGAATTTAAAAAACTTGATATGGGTGAAAATGTTACGATCAAACACGATCGTTTAAGCTTTGTAAACAACTCTTACCAGTTTAAAAATTGAAAACTTTGTTCCCGAACACTACCGAATCAACCGAAAGATTTTTCGATAACCGAAAAACTCAAAACTTGTTGGGTTGGATCTGTTGGACCGAGAGAGGAGACCCCGGGAGATAGTTCACCGGGCGTTTAGGGTCCGGTCGATGCTAGACACCGGGCGAGCACGGTACCGATCGAGATGACCCCGGGAGATAGATACCGGTCAAGCCCCGGTCCGGTCGAATGACAACGGGGGCTAGACACCGGGAGTTAGATACCGGTCCGCTACTTTGGGTTGATACCGGTCGAGATATATAAATATATATATATATATATATATATATATATATATATATATGTAAGCGATAGATATATATAAATGTATGCGATGTGAGATAAATATATATGTAAATATATGTTTATATAAGTGACGCAGAGAGAGAGAGAGACAAAACAATTGTAAATCAACCAATCTAATGCAGAGGCCGGTTGCAACTTTTGTCAATTGCAGATCATAGCATTCAACAAAAAGTGCGAATCCCATAAGCATTTGATGCCCATTACTGTCATCATTCCACCAACCCCCATTTTCAATCAAAATCTTGGGGCAATCTTGATTTGCACTTTAGTAAACTTTAAAGAGTAACTCACGATCGGTGTTGTTTCAACCCGGTCGAAAGACACCCCGGTCAAAAGGAACACCCCGGTCAAAAAGGAACACTCCGGTCAGGTCCGGTCAAGGGTCCGGTCGCAAGGGTTCGGTCGATGGTCCGGTCGATAACAGATAAACACAAACAGACAATTCGATTAACAAATCAAATTGATAGCAGATAATTACCGAAAAACTCGATTGATCTTAAACTTTGATCCCAGAAAGTGAACCCAGAAACTTGAATTAATTGATAATCATAAAAACCAATCGACCAAAATCCAATTAACTTGATAAAGTATGATTCCAGGACTCAGATATGAATAACAAGTCAATTAATCGATACTCAGAAATTCAGTCGACCAAAAAAAAAAACAATTAATCGACCCAGATTAATCAATGTAACCCAGAAAATCAAGATTTAAACGAGATTTACTCGATTGAACTTAATCCAGATTCACCACAGATATAGCAAAACTCAGACCGAATAAAACCACAAATCGATATAGTAGATTAACGCAAAGCAGATATTAACAATTTCAAACCAGAAAATAAACGATCAATACGAATGTTATCTAATAAGCGATTAAAGGGTTTTAGACAAACCTTTTTGATCGTATCGAATAAAATTAATTCGATTATGCTCTGATACCAATTGTAGATCCCAGTATAGTGCAATCACGAACAATAATATCAATTAAGAACAGTTAATATTGCCACAACCTCTAGTCATATGATTAATATTCAACAAAGGGTTTAGGTTTACAGAGAGAATATCTGATCAGTAAATGTAAACCTATTGACTAGAGAATTATGAATGAGATCTAAACTAAATAATGAAACTAGAAAAGCCTTTATATATTAGGCGCTTACAAAGCTAATGGGCTTTATGGGCTTTGGGCCCAACTAACAAATAAACTATCAAGTAATTACCAAACAACCCCTCATAAATGTTTTATACCACTTTCAACACACAGGACTTTCAGTCCTAAAAGTAGTCGCATCATCCACACCGTATAGATGACGATTCCGACACGATCGCAATCAAGATCGACAATGGGATCCCCATGAAACAAATTAACTGTTAGTTTTCTCAACTCCAAGTGGACCATTACAGTCTCACACTCATCACTCTTAACGTGTAAGATATCCGATTGCATACCGCTATGCTATCAACATGTCAATTCACATATAACATTTACCTTTTGGCATAAAGTATGCATCAATTGTCAAAGTAAATTAGGTATTCAATCTCACATGAAATGCATTTCCATAAGGGACATATAATATTAATGATATTAATAAATCAATTTAATTTCGTGAGGATTTGCATTACCCAAAAGATTTTACAAGAAAACTCACCTGAGTCCCGACTTACGCTAAGGCGAACTCAAGACAACGTGATGGGTAAGTATCTTGGATAAATCGTTGATAAAGAACATATAAGGTACACATAAACAATTCATGAATCCATTTAAATTTAGAATTTGACCCTATTCCAAAACAGATCCTAATGATCTCTAAAACGGATCCAAACCGCCTTAAATTAGGTTTACACAACCCCTAAAGTGGTCCCGAAACAGGTCTAAACATTCCCCAAAACAGCCTCTAAACAACCTCGAAACGACCATTCGAAAACAACACCAATGGGGCTGTTGTTTTTCGATTTTGCGCCCTACAAAACAGTCTTGAAGCTGTTGTTTTTTACCCAGAAAACAGTCCTTAGACTGCATGAATCTGTAGAGTAGATTCCAAACAGTCCCTTTTTTTTGCGAGCTAGAAACATGAGATACAACCAACTAGGGATTTCCTAAATGAGTAATTTTATCACAATAGGCATGAGGTTCTTAACAGGAAGAAATTGAGAGTTCCACTTCCACCAAGAAGAAGAATACAGAAAATCGACTATGGTTTTCCCAAACTAAATCACAAAGTTAAACAATACCCCACTCAAAATCAAAACCCAATATGAATGTTCTTAGAAGAGATAGCACAAGGAGGTAACATACCGTGCTCAAATCTGGTCAACACCCCCCTCTTACACCGATTTCTTCAAACAACCCCAAGTTCTCTAATGCCCTTAACATCCATATACACTAGAGCTAATTGAGAAAGAGGGAAAAGAAGAAATGAATAATCTTTAACCTCTTGATTCCAATTTACACATCGATCCCTCAAAAAAAGAGAATAACCCATAACCCCTTAAAATTTGTTCAACTATTGGTCGATCAATACACTAAACTTTGTTCACAAATCACAACTTAATTAAGCCAACAAGTAACCAAGACTCCAAAATTAACCACAAAATGGTGGTTGAATCTTTCATGAAACAAGGACTAGAATAAGGAGAATGGAAACCTTTTTTTGTCCTATGAAAATTGCATCCTTTCAACTCAAAACACATAATTTTATGTTAAAATGGTTGACTTCTTCAATGACATCAAATCTAGGAATCTTGCCAACTTAAATCAATGTCACAAATGATTTGCAGCTTGTACATGGGTAGTTTGAAACTTGTTATTTTCACGAAAGAAGAAAATTTTGCAATTTATAATAGAAAGTGTTGCAATTTTACCGGCGAACAAGTATCACTTTCAGGGTTCCATTCAACAAAAAGTAAGATCACATAAAGAGAGTGAATGCCATATTGGAAGAGTACTTACATAGTCCTGGAATTGGGGGCTTTTCATATTAGCACACAGATTTTTCATCAACAAAACCACCTCAACAAAATCAAACAATAAACTTGAAGATAATTGCACATATACCAAACTTGACGCGGATAAAAGTATATATCTTTGCCTACTTAATTACTAATAATGTAATAGTAACAAATTGTGGTAGTAGCATAACATGCATATGCAACCATGCTTCCAAGTTGAAATGTAGAGTTGCAAACATAACAAGTACTCATACCGTTTCAACATCCACATGATCCATCAACTTCAATTTCAGCAAGCGATTGCTTTCATTAGGATCAAAGATGCTGCCAATGAATTTGTAGACTTTTGGGAAGTCTGGCATCACTGCATTTCACAGGAAAATGAAAATGCGAAAGCAAAAGCGGTCATAGTTGGAAAGGTAATAACTCACATCTCTTAACACTTCTTGACCTATTGCCAACAGAAAACGCCAACAGATTAGTTTGCAATTACACATATATTTATTGGATCAGTTTAGAACCAACCTCTCTCTGCAAATCTCTGCTTTACTTCTTGTTGGTTGTATGTTTTCACAAGTCGGTCGTATCCCTGGACTGCGATCAATGCTATTGCTACAACAATTATGCGAAATAGTAGTACCCGATGATCTGACATCATCTGCAATGCTCAAAAGGAGAAAATTGTGGGAAAACTTAATCCATTGTTTTCTTTCAGTGTAGCAATGCAATATTCAGTAAGGATATATGGAAGGATATATACTCATCTGCTTGGTAGTTTAAGCAGTTCCCCACAATAGTCCTAAGTCCTAACAATTCCTTTATCCCAAACTAGTTGGAGATAGCTAGGGAACCGAATTACCTACATAGGCAATCCAACTCCAAGTCTGGTCTTGATATCAAGTACTATATTAGGGTTCACATCCCAATTCATGTCTAACTCCATGTTATTTCTTCTCCTCCATCTTCTATAATCAAAACTCCTAAAGACATGCAGAATTAGTAAAAGCCTGTATCAATTACAATTCAAGAATATATGAAATCTTCTTATAAATTGCAAATCATGTTAACCCGTATAAATGATGAGTTGAATCAAAGAATAAATAAGCATGAAAACAGATGAAAGAACAAATGCAACTGGTACAATCATAAATCAACCTAACATAAACCAGCCTAACCTGTAAACTGTGGTGAAACAAAAAAGTTAGAGGCTGCGGGCAGCATATCCCCGTTACAAATAGACACCACTACAGAAACAAAACAGAAAATTGGGCATATCAAGTCATATTCAAAGTAAAAAGAAGGAAGACATGCTTCCTAGTACTGCAAATTGTCTCAATACAATCGAATTAGAGCAACTCCAACCTTAACACTAAAAAACACTAAATTTGTGGACCCCACATAAAAAAATCAAATTTATATTAAATATCACACATAATGGTGGGTCCCCGAAGTTTTTCAAAGCCGGCAAAAAAATTTTGGCCGGCAAATATGCCGTATGAAGTTCACGACCGGCAAAAGGAGTTTTGGAAATACCGACCGATTGGAGCATACCGCACGACAAATCCTCTGATTTACCGTGCAGTTGGAGATGCTCTTAGAAATAAATCATAATTTAAAAGACATTAGTCAAATCAACATCAAATTTCAAAGAAAATAAAAAATTACGAGTAACAAGCGTACTAACCCGACCAAAACAGCTAGAAGAATCGATTTCAACGAACTCGATATCGGAATCGTTTGTTCGTGATATGATATCGACGATTCCAACAACATTCCTATAAAGTATGTGTAATTTCAACAAAATTTCACCAAAATTCGGAGTATGTGAACGGAGTGTTTCGAAATTCAAAATATTTCTACAATGTTTGCATCAAAGGGAAGAATTATGCATCAGAAAATAAATTTTTTCATGAGAGTGAAGGTAGAGAAGAGAGGTGAACGACGTGGGAGGCGAGAAAGAATGATGGAACAAGATTTAGGCTCAATCCGTTGATTTCTAATCACTCTTTCTTATATAATTTTGATTTTATTTTAACAAATCTTTTAGATACGCTTATCATGTTAGATTAATCTCAATTATGTTTAAATAGTATGTAAATATACATATATATAGTTTATGTATAGGTAGTTATTTATGGAAAGGTGTGATTGTTCATAAAACAACACAACCTTAGTGAACCATTGTGATGGTTCAAAGGCACCCTTTCAGTGTCTATAAATAGGTTTGATTATGTACATTTCAAAGTGTGAATTTTCTCAGAATTATCTATAAACTTTGGTTATTGTCATTGTCTTGATCCAACATTTGGTATCAGAGCGTTTGGTTTATCAACCAAAGTTCTCATCATCTGCCAATTTCCATACAAAAATCAAGAGAGGTGGAGAGATAGAGATAGTCACCGAAACCACTGAAGTTTAACGATTTATCACCACCAAAGTATCATTTGGGATAATCAGAATCTCAGGGAGAACACCCAGGGCGGTCGAAATCAGAAAAAAGTCTACCATCTGCTGGCATCAAATCGGTACCGGAACAACATCCGGCAAAATCATTTGGTCAGAACGACCATCGTTTTTTTTAAGCAGAAAACGCAGCAAGCGTCGCTTCATAGAGATATTGATAGAAATTCAATTGTTCAAATTCGAAATCAGATCGGAGAAAGGAGTAACCACCGATCGATTCAAACCAGAAAACTTTGACCTTATCAGAAATCGAAGACCATTAATCGATTCAGAAAGAATCGAGAAGACCCCATCGATTTTCAGAAAGAAAAATCGAACACAACCATCGATTCAGGAGGAATCAACACCAAAATCGGTACAAAACCGAATCAGCACCAAAGCATCAACATCCTAAGAAAGAGGAATTAAATCAGTAACCATCGATTCCGAAGGAGAATCGAAGAAATTGCAATCGGCGCAAGGAGAAACCGAGACGCCATCTAAGGGAATCGACACCATCTAGAAAACGTACACCCTTCCCCTTCCCCTTTTCTTTTACGTTTTCTTTATAAACAAAAAAACCAAATTTCTTTTCTTTTATTGTTTTTTAAAGGAAAAGAAAATAAAACCCTTTTAAAATAATTTTTGTTTATTGTTTTAATCTATTACTAAAATTGTTCTATAGTAATTTATTAAAATCAAAACAAACACAATTCTCAATATAAATTTTACACAAAATATGACCGGGAAAGGAAACAAAGATCAAGGAGAAAATTCCAAAATTTGCAAGGAAATGAATCCTAGTGTCCATTTTCAATGTCCGATGTTGAATTCAACAAATTACACAACATGGGCAATTCGAATGCATATTATTTTGGAAGCAAACAATCTTTGGGAAGCAATCGAACCACAACCAACAACGAAAGACGATGTGAGAAGAGATAAAACCGCTACTGCTTATCTCTATCAATCGCTACCAGAAGATCAACTGCTTCTCATTTCAAAATACAAGACTGCAAAGGCAATTTGGGATGCACTGAAGGCCAGACACGTTGGAGTAACCAGTGTCCAAAAGGCAAGATTACAAACACTCAAGACGGAATTTGAGATGTTACAGATGAAAGAAAATGAATCAATTGATTCATTCACTTTGTTTGTCAAATCTAACAACTTTTCTCGTTTTAGAAATGCAACTAACAAACCTGGATCCAAATTTCAGTGCATTCCAAAAGCTAAATCTGTGTTGCAGGCATCAAAAACTTAAAGGGAAATAATCACATTGACTTCTAAACATCTCTATTTAGGACTCGCTCTTCAAATGTTAATTACTTCTGAGTAAAGCAGCTCAGGACTCGCCCTTCAATGTGTTTAGCTTCTGGACATATGAGAAACTCTGAGCGCATCTACTTCAAATTCCGCTGCACCTATCTCTGATAGTGATGTTATTCCAGTTACATCAAACTATTCAATAATCTGAGCTAGTTCGACCAGAACCTGAATAAGTACAAACCAAACACATTGCTATAAGGTATCGCTTCATTAAACATCATGTGTAAGAAGGTATTATTGAATTATATTTTGTTCCAACTGAATATCAACTTGTCAGATATTTTTTACAAAAGCCTTAGATGAAAAATGATTTAATTTTTTGCTTTCAAAATTTGGCATGTTGAATTTAAAATATAAACCTACACAAATTTTATTCTATAAAGTAAAATTTTTACAATTTTTTTTCTTTTGAATAAAATGTGTGTCTAGGATAAATTTTCAAGTTGTTTTGTTTATATCTAAGTTTTATATGTTCATATTTCAAGTCTTACAAAAATCGAAAGGTCAGCAAAACGTGTTGAAATTTTTGAGAATGCTTTAAAGTTGTGTCATTCGGAATATTTATAGTTTACAATGCTTAGAAAACCTAAAAAGTTAGAATTATGGATCGTAATGAAAATATAGGCTAAGCAGTTAGATGTAAAACCGAGTGATTGAGATGAAAATTACATATATATAAAATACAGAAATCACTAAGTTTAAAAGTTTGTACCTGTGACCTTTCTTGTTTGGGAAAGTAAGTTATGTGGGATGCTTGTCATCTGGTCCCCTAAGGTCAACTGGTCTAGGAGTGATCGAACCCAAATCCTTCTATAGAACCAGATCGAAAGTCATGTTTTACTGGTATGAATGGGTTTAGAATGTGTCGATGTAGCCTTTCTGAACCGGGAGAGTAAGTTTCAAGGGGTGCTTGACACCTAGTCCCCTAAGGCCAACTGGTCTGGGAGCGGTTGACCGAAATCCTGCAATAGGATCAGATAGAAAGTTACGTTTACGACATGTTTTTTTACTTACCAAACTTCTTGATTAAAAGATGTCAATGTGTACAACGCTAAAATATGCCAAAGAGCACAATAATGTGAAGATGCCAATGTGCACATATTATAGAAAGATGCCAATGAGCACACATCTCATGATACTTGGTGATATTTTTAAGTTGCGATAAACCTATAAATTTGTGAAAGTCTTAATTCTTGTCAGATTAGTGTGAGTAAAAGCAAAGTTCTCTATTATAATTTTAGAATTACATTTACTTGAAGCTAATCAAAGTTCGCATGCTAGCACACTGAATAGATTGATGAAAGTTTTTGAAACTGAACATGTATTAACTTGATATGCAATGAAACTTGTATCTGTATCCAAAAACACACACTTGATTTCAATTGATTGATTAATCTGTGATATTTTACTGAATAGAATTTAATTTGTATGATGTTTAAAACTTTATATATTTAGTTGTTTCAAAATACATATTCAGTATATTTTTCTTTCTACGATTGATGTTTCGATACTTGTGTTCTCATATCTGTGTAAGTGGGTCTGTGCATATTTCGAGGGGGAGTGAATTAGGAGAAAATTCTGAAAGAACTTCTAATCATATCTCATTTCGAGGGGGAGTACATAAAGTGATCATATTTGAAGAAAAATACTTGGACAGTGCATTTGTGTAGGGGGAGTAAAAGAGCTCAACAGATCTGAAGTTGTCTTGTCTCCAGCGTAGACATGACCAAGATGATCCAGATCATCAAGGTCATGAGGGGGAGAAGTTAAAGAAACAAAGAGTTCAAATTTTATCTACTCAACTGCTCAAGATTCTATTTTTCAGCTATAATAGTCCTTCTGCTGTTCTAGCTCCGACCACCACAGCTCCTTCGAGTACATTTGAATGAGGTGCATCGTTTAGAGCACAAGTTGATGTTCCTGTTCCTGAACCGATTGTTCCTCCAAGCTTATTACAAACTGGTCCAGTCTTGTCAAGGCAGCAAAGGCAACAAAGACTGAAAGATGCTGAGAAGATTTTTTTTTTTAGTCAAGAAGCTTCGCTAAAACGCTTAGAAGGTTTGTTTTGAGTTCGAAGATGGGTGTAACAGCCTACATTGAAGACCGAAGCGCCAATGATTACTAAGGGGGAGATTGTTAAGTCAGATTTTATAGTAATCATTGTATTTATAAACCTTGTAGCTAATAATGTGTACTTAGCGATATTCTATCTTGTATTGGCCAAGGGTATTTAAGTCCCTTGTGGCCTTTGTGTTGTGTAATCGACATTAGCGCATTCTTGAATATACACAGACTTTGCATCATATACTTTCTCTGTCTACTTTCTCTCACATAGATTAGATCGATCTTGGTTTATCAACAAGAAAATCTCTTGAACGAAAGGAATCTCGAAATAAGCAAAATGAATTCAAATGATGAAAGTCTATGGTATTTAGACAATGGTGCAAGCAATCACATGACAGGAGTCAAGGATCATTTCAACGAGATTGACGAAAGGACTACCAGGAACGTAAGATTCGGAGATGGATCATACGTAGAGATCAAAGGAAAATGATCTATATCGTTGGAATGCAAAAATGAAGAGCAACGGGTCATTTCACAGGTATATTACATTCCAAGTCTAAAGAGTAATATACTAAGCCTAGGTCAATTGACAGAAAATGGATGTAAGGTAGTCATGGAAGACGACTTACTACTACTATATGATTCAAGCAACAAAATCCTACTAAGGGTCGCGCGATCGAAGAACCGACTATATAAGGCAAATCTGAAGATAGGCAAACCCGTTTGCTTATTAGCCAATCTACAAGACAAGGCATGGTTATGGCATGCAAGACTGGGTCATCTGAATTTTGACTCAATGAAGAAAATGGTTTCAAAGAAATTGGTTCACGGAATACCTCCCACCAAACATACGACAAATATTTGTGACATATGCTTACTAGGAAAACACAGCAGAGCTCCATTTCCACAACAAACAAAATCAAGGTCAGAAGCACCATTGGATTTAGTATTTGAAGATCTCTGTGGTCCAATGTCACCACCTACACCAACTGGCAAAAGGTACATATTTCTACTAATAGATGATTATTCAAGATATATGTGGGAATACTTTCTAGAATCAAAAGATCAGGCTTTTGAGATCTTCAAAGTATTTAATCAAAGGGTGGAAAACGAACTTGGAATCAAGTTGAAGATGTTTAGAACAAACAGAGAAGGAGAATTCACATCAAATGAATTCCTTCAGTAATGTAAAGACAATGGCATCTCAAGGCAATTAACTGCACCATATTCGCCTCAACAAAACGGAGTTGTTGAACGAAAGAATAGAACAATTCTTTCAGCAACAAGATGTATGATGAAGGCAACGAACCTACCACAGAATTTTTGGGCAGAAGCAGTTAGACATGCCATACTGATATTGAATTGTACACCAACAAAGTCACTTGATGACATTACTCCATACGAAGCATTGAAGGGAAGAAAGCCAAGCCTTCATCATCTAAGGATTTTTGGCTGCATCGCATATGCAAAGGTACCTTGACACCACTTGACAAAATTAGATGATAGAAGTATACGAATGGTATACTTAGGCAGTGAGCCAGGATCAAAAGCATACCGCCTGTTTGATCCAATAAAGTATAGAATTTGCGTCAGTCGGGACGTAAAATTCAAGGAAGATGAAACATGGAATTAGGAAGAATTTACTAAAGGTTTCAATCTAGATAGACCGGAATGGACTAATTTCATTATAGGGAATAATGAAACATCTGGTACTCAGTCTATCTCGAATGGAAATGAAGGTTTCGAAAATGATGTTACACATGGTAACAATGACTTAGATGAAGAAGTATCTACTACACCCAATTCCCAGATGTCTACTCATGAATATAGCCCACAACAATCCACCATCAATTCACCAGATTCAGAAATTGATGCACCTTCTACAACAGATTCAAGAATTGATCATACGCCTGTAAGAGGTTGCAGGACCTTAAGTGACATATATGCCAATACAGAAGAATTATTATTGGTAGAAGACGAACCAATAAACTACAAGGAAGTAGCAAAGGATGACAAGTGGATTGAAGCTATGAAAGCAGAAATTGATTCTATCAACAAGAACAATACTTGGAGGCTAACAACGTTGCCAAAGAATCATAGAGCAATTGGTTTAAAATGGGCATTCAAGACAAAAAGGGATGTTGACGAAAGGATATTAAAGCACAAAGCACGACTAGTAGCCAAAGGATATATTCAAGAACATGGCATAGACTTTGATGAAGTCTTCGCACCAGTAGCACGAATCGAGACAATACGATTAATATTGGCTCTGGCAGCATACAACAAATGGGAAGTACATCATTTAGATGTAAAATCAACATTTCTACAAGGAGAATTGAAGGAAGAAGTTTATGTCTCACAACCAGAAGGTTTTATAAAGGAAGGAGACGAAAGAAAAGTTTACAGACTCATGAAAGCACTCTATGGATTAAGAAAAGCTCCATGAGTATGGTACACCAAGTTGGATAACACATCGGAGTATATGTTGATGACTTAATAGTTACTGGATCATCAAAGAAAGATATTGAAGGGTTCAAAGATCAAATGAAGAAGAAGTTCGACATGAGTGATCTAGGATTACTTGCTTATTATCTTGGCATTGAGGTTACAAAGAAAGAGGGTGAAATCTCAATAAAGCAAACTGGCTATGCAAACAAGATACTCACTGACACAGGGCTGTCAGATTGCAATGAAGCAAAGATACCTATGGAACCAGGTCTCAAACTTACAAAAGAAACTAAAGAAAAATCCGTAGATGCTACCGAATATCGAAGCCTAATTGGATGTTTACGATACTTACTACACACAAGACCTGATCTAAGTTTTTCAGTTGTATTACTTAGCCGTTTCATGCAAGATCCACAAGAGCAGCATATGAAAGCAATCAAGCAAGTGCTGCGTTATATCAAGGGAACAAAAGACTATGGCATAACTTATGGACATGAAGGAGGAAACAAGACACAAGGCTATAGTGACAGCAGTTACGGTGTTAACACACAAAAAGGAAAAGGTACAACTGGAATAGTTTTCTATTTTGGAAAATCACCTATCAGTTGGAGCACTCAGAAACAACGTACAGTAGCTTTATCTTCATGTGAATTAGAGTTTATTGCCGCAACCGCAACAGCAACACAAGCACTTTGGTTAAAAAGACTACTCAGCAAGATTACCGATACAAAGGAAGAAAAGATTACTATCTATGTGGATAACAAGTCAGCAATAGCACTAATGAAGAATCCAGTGTTTCATGGAAGAAGCAAACACATTGATACAAAGTATCACTTTTATACGAGAATGTGTCGAGAAAGAAGACTTAGCAGTTGAACACATCAGTGGAGAACTACAACGAGCTGACATCCTGACAAAACCACTACCAAGGATAAGATTTGTCACTATGAGACAACTACTTGGAGTTAAAGACATCCTTCAACATAATCGAGATTAAGGGGGTGAATGTTAGATTAATCTCAATTATGTTTAAATAGTATGTAAATATACATATATATAGTTTATGTATAGGTAGTTATTTATGGAAAGGTGTGATTGTTCATAAAACAACACAACCCTTAGTGAACCATTGTGATGGTTCAAAGGCACCCTTTCAGTGTCTATAAATAGGTTTGATTATGTACATTTCAAAGTGTGAATTTTCTCAGAATTATCTATAAACTTTGGTTTTTGTCATTGTCTTGATCCAACATATCAAAGTTATGAAATGGTTACCAAATCATTTATTCCATTTTATTTTATTATAAAAAAAAACTTTTATTTTTTAGGGACACTTAAGAAACCGTCACTAAAACTTTTGTTTCTACTTTTAGAGACGTTTTTTAAAGGAGCGTCTCTAAAACTTTTAGAGAGATTTTTGATAGTGTATTTGTTGACTCAAAATCCTTCTCTAATAATCTCCCTAGCTTCAGTTACTCCTTTTTACTTTTGTCGTTTTATTCATTCCCTAGAATGTATATTTAAATACACTTTCAAAACCTTCTCTAAAAATTTATTCTCTAAAACTCAATTTTCTTGTAGAGATTAGTGAAGGTGTTTAGGAGATTTAGTTTGTTTGATAGAACAAAACCAAAAAGAAAACCATGTGTAACCGGGGCTTACGCCCAAAATCGTTGTAAAATATTTACTCACAATAAGCTTTTTAGCAATCTTTGCTTCAATAAAATGAAATACTCAAAGCCAACGGTAAAGAAATCAAACCAAAAACATAGTTCTTAACTTGTTATATATACAAAAGATCACCGTAACATAGTTACAAAACATCAACCAACATTAGAATTTGGAAATCAAATGCTACAAATAAAACCATAGAACAAACATCAAGTTGTAACAAGTAGAGTATGTTGTTACGTTACAGTTGTTGAGATTAATATTAATTATATATACCAGGTATGGGCGGGTCCGAGGGTGTATTACCTGGCCCTGGCCACGGTACCCCGTTTAGCGGGGAATCCCAACCTCAATCGGGTCGGGTGAACCGGATTCCCTTTCAGGTCGGGGCAAATTACCATCCCTAATGACCATCATGGTTTGTAAAAACATATGGATTTAGTCACTCCCTCTAACGCCTGTAAAAAATTTCCATTAAATAGGAGACATTTTTGACCAAATCTAGATGTTTTCACAAACCATAATGACTGTTATATAATTTCGTAAGTGTAAAGAGGACAAATGTTATATTCCACCAACCACATTTACCAAATTTGTAGTTTACTCTAATAATCTATATCTATACTATATATTAAAATTCAAATAGGATTCTTGAAAAACAATTTTTGGAAAACAGTTTTTGGAAAACCATTAAAATTAAATGTTACATTTACCATCCTTACAATTAATTATTTAATTTACTTTATATACCTTGTTTTTCCATTTTTCATTTTACACCTTATAATGTTAACACAAATAATCGTATATGAACAAAAATGCAATGAAAAAATACGTTTTTTTTTACAAATTATACCATTATAATCGTCTCCGTCAATACCTTCAAAACGAGCCCAATATTAAATATTTTTTAATTTAACCGTACTATTAAATATCATGAATATCTACGAATTAAAATGTTTTATATAAAAATTATAAAACGGTTATTGTACAATCTTTTATACAATAAAATTTACCACCCTTAAATGTTACATTTACCACCCTTACAATTACTTATTTAATTTACTTTATATCCCTAAAAATTCTAAAACGGTTATTATACAATCTTTTGTACAATAACATTTACCACCCTTAAAATTAATTATTTAATTTACTTTATATCTTTGTTTTTTCATTTTTTATTTTATACCATTATTATATTAACAGAAATAATCGTATATGAACAAAAATGCAATGAAAAAATACGTTTCCTTTTTTACAAATTATACCATTATAATCGTCTCGTCAATATCTTCAAAACGAGTCCAATATTGAATATTTTTTAATGTAACCGTACTATTAAATATTATGAATATCTATGAATTAATTTATTTTCTATCCATACGTTTTATTTTTTTCACCTTTAGCATATTAAAAATACATAATCGCAGATCAACTAAAATATATTAAAAATACATTTCATCATTATTATAATCTAGGCATATACCCGCGCACGATGTGGCGCGAAAAATCGTGAAATTGAAGGAACAATTGACAAATGTATGTATCCGCTCGCGAAACATCTCGAAATCAAAATGACAACAACGTTTCATTTTAAGTTTGTATTTCTTCGTCCTTATCGATACTTTAGTCCATGATTCACATATAAGTGCACCAAACGACTCAAACACCGTGTTTTTTCATAGATTAAAGTATCGATAAGAACGAATAATACAAACTTAAAATGAAAACGTTGTTGTCATTTTGATTTCGAGATGTTTCGCGAGCGGATACATACCTTTGTCAATTATTCGTTCGATTCTATGATTTTTCGCGACACATCAAGGCCAGGCTTCAATATTCTTAAATTTGTCGACAAAAGTCAAATGCTAATGATTTAAGTCAAATGTTAGCGAGAAATGAATGGCAAGATATAACATTTGAAAACTTGTAATCTTTGCAACCAATTAAGGCTCAAGATTAGGAGACAGACCAATGGTTTCAATAGTTTTGACTGAGTGAGTTTCCTATAAATAAGGCAATTCCATTTCTATACACAACATTTCCTCGCTCCCTATCACAACACAAAATCGTCGCCGGAAAAATCAAAAAAGGACATCCGACGACGATCATCATCACCATCAACCACCAACACCAACAACATGGCACAAGGGAAGAGGGTGGACTTGGTCCCTGTCTTTCTATACCTGACTAATGCTGTCTTCTTCTTCTCCGTCGTCTATTACCTGCTGATGAGGTGGCGTGACAAGATCCGCCACTCCACTACGCTCCATCTTGTCACCTTCTCCGAGATATCAGCCATTGCGGCCTCCTTCATCGGCTTCTTTGGCATCCAACCTTTCCTCTTCCCAAGGCTGCCTTTTCCATATATATATGAAGAAGAACAAGAGGAACACACCATGATCAATTCCCTAACCAGTTTTCCACCGAAAGACAAGAAGGTGATCATAGAGGAAGACGAGGAGGTGATAACGTCGGTGGTTGAGGGGAAAACACCATCTTATTCCCTGGAATCAAAGCTCCGCGACTGCAAACGTGCAGCCTTCATCAGAAGACAAGCGTTAGAGAGGATTACCGGAAAATCCCTACAAGGTCTTCCCTTAGACGGCTTCGATTACGATTCCATATTGGGACAGTGTTGTGAGATGCCAGTCGGTTACGTCCAGATACCAGTGGGTGTTGCAGGTCCACTGTTGCTCGATGGGATGGAATTTACGGTGCCCATGGCCACCACAGAAGGGTGTTTGGTGGCCAGCACCAATAGGGGTTGTAAGGCCATTTATGCCTGTGGTGGTGCCACCAGCGTCCTTCTCAGAGATGGCATGACCAGAGCTCCGGTGGTCAGGTTTGCCACCGCCAAAAGAGCTGCAGAATTGAAATTCTTCTTGGAGGAACCTCTCAACTTCCATCTTTTGGCTTCGGAGTTTAACAAATCCACCCGTTTTGGTCGGTTACAAAGAATCATCTGTGCCATTGCTGGGAAGAATCTTTACATAAGGTTCACTTGCAGCACCGGTGATGCCATGGGGATGAACATGGTTTCCAAAGGAGTTCAAAACGTTCTGGATTATCTCCGGACGGATTTCCCGGACATGGACGTGATTGGCATCTCCGGGAACTATTGTTCCGACAAGAAACCGGCAGCCGTGAACTGGATCGAAGGGAGGGGAAAATCTGTGGTATGTGAAGCGATCATAAAGGAAGAGGTGGTGAAGAATGTTTTGAAAACAGATGCAGATTCTTTGGTTGAGTTGAACACGCTCAAGAACCTTACTGGATCCGCCATGGCTGGTGTTCTTGGTGGGTACAACGCCCATGCAAGTAACATCGTCACCGCTGTGTACATCGCCACAGGCCAAGACCCAGCCCAAAATATCGAGAGTTCTCATTGTATCACCATGATGGAAAGGGTAGACGATGGAAGGGACCTTCATGTATCAGTAACCATGCCATCTATCGAGGTTGGGACTGTGGGTGGTGGCACCCAATTGGCATCACAATCGGCGTGTCTGAACCTGCTTGGTGTGAAGGGTGCGAACCAAGAATCACCAGGGTCGAATGCGAGGCAGTTGGCGAAGGTGGTGGCAGGTGCTGTTTTGGCCGGTGAGTTGTCTTTAATGTCCGCCATTGCTGCAGGCCAACTTGTGAAGAGTCACATGAAGTACAACCGTTCAAATAATGATAAGGATGCCACCTCCAAGCAAGCTGAAGCCAGTCCAGAACTGGAATTCGTGCTTCTTTAACGAAAACTTTGGAAGCAGTAGTTGTTCCTGAAGATGGATCGATGTATATATATATATATATATCACGTGTTCATAATTTGTCCCTTGTTTCCTCGATTCTTGGAAGAATTTTTCCATCCATGTCTTGTATGCAAACTTCCTATATTAAACAAAACAATGAGTTACCTGCAGATTATAATTTTAAAGATTTGTTCAAGAATTGGGTAGCACCTAAAAACATCCAAATTCACAAATAGTGGTGTGTAAAAACAAAGCTTTTGCAAGTGCTGCAAAATGTGAATACTTGATATTGGAAGCAATAGACTTGGAAGGTTACAGCCTACAGGTACTGTTGGAGATAAATTAAGAATGCCAAAAACTTGCTTCAAGGAATAAACCACAGATAAAATAATAATATCACTTTTATTATCAGCACACACATTCACGAGTTTGTAGACAGACATATATACAAAGTAACTGTCAAATAACTTCAATTTGACAGTTAAGAGTAAATGCCCTTCTATATTACTGCACCCTGATATTAATTAACTTTATGGAACAAGTCTAGATTACAATTCTAACATTCATTCCCCCTTTAGCTAGACTTGTGACATACCAGTTTCTTCTTCAATTGATTAAAGACTCCAACTTGCAAAGCTTCAGTAATTAAATATATCTGCAACTTGTTCTTTAGTGCTACAGAAGTTGACTTCAATCTCCCCATTATTAACTAGTTCACGTATGAAGTGATATTTTATCCGAATGTGCTTACTCTTTCCATGAAACACTGGGTTCTTAGTCAGAGCTATGGCAGATTTATTGTTGGAGTAGATTTTAGTTGCCAACTCTTGGGAATTCTTGAGTTCCCTTAACCCACCTCTTAACCAAATGGCCTGACATCCAACGAATGATAAAGATATATATGTACTCAGCGCGCCTCTGCTGAAGACAATGCTACAACATTCTGCTTCGTTGACTGCCACCAAAAGAGACGCACCTGAACCTATATTGAAAATGTATCCAGAAGTGCTCTTGCTATCATCATAACTACCACCAAAATCACTGTCACCAAAACCCTTTAACCTTGGCTCACTAACCTTTCTATAAATAATACCATGATCAATTGAACCATTTATAAAGTGTAGTATTAGTTTTCCAGCCTCACAATGACTTCACTTTTGTGATTCTATGAACCGACTAATCATGCTAACTGCAAACATGATATCTCGGCATGTAGCGCAGTTAAGTACATCAAACTCCCAACCAAACATCGAAATAGACTAGGTACAACATTCACTTATGTTGTGTGTTTTGATAACTTCAGACCATACTCCATTCACTACAAGAGAAATGACCTTCAGAGAAGGTTTTGTTCTGTACTTAAAAGTCCTAAAAGCTTCTCTAAAGCCTTTAGAGAAGCTTTTCATTTCCGTTAAAAAGCATTCCCTATATAAGGGTAGGTAAAGGCTTTAGTGAGGGTTCTCGGAGGGTGCATTTTTGGGTAGCCTTTAGAGACGTTTTTGTGGGTCTTTAGATACACTTTCAAAGCTTCTCTAAAGGTTAATCAATTTTTTTCAAAAAGCTTCTCTAAAAGTAATTATTTAGTGACGTTTTTCAAGTTTTTGTGACAGATCATAAGAGTTACTAAAAGATACATTCAGGGAAGGAAATGGAAAAACTTCTCTAAAGATGTTGACTTTAGTGACACTTTCTAACAAGCTTCTCTAAAGGTCCCCTTTAGTAACACTTTTAGAACCTTCTCTAAATATGGTATTTAGATACACACACTCACAATCTTCTCTAAAAATCACCTTTAGTTACACTTTTAAAAATTCAAATCCTTCTCTAAAGAGTATATTTTATATTTATTTTCATCCATATTTCAATTGCATATACATATATAATTATATATATATAATAGAACAAATAAATAATTAATATTAAATTAATCAAAGAACAAATTCTTAAAAATCTCAAAATGATAGTTTTTTTATAGATTCTTTAGTTCAATCACTTCATGCATCTAAAGTTCAATCAATTCATGCATCCATCCAAGGTTTAAAAAAAATCCAAAATCATAACCGAATGTTCTAACGATCTCGGGTCTCAGAACCATGTTCTTGAACATTTAGTGAAGATGAAAAACTCGGACGTGGTTGGCCAGACACAAACAAGCTCACCATTTGACGCAACTCGGCCATTTCACCCTTCATAAGAACGAGCTCAGATTTGGTTGAAGCAAGCTCGGATTTGATTGAAGCAAGCTCGAACTCCGTCGAATCAAGTCTAATAGACATCTCGGTGTGGCTCAATCGACTTGATGAGCCGGTGCTATGTCGTGAACTCGAAGAGTCACTCCTAGTGCTCGGGACCCTAGACCATCCTCGAATATATGCAGGTCTTTTACCTAACACTTGTTGCATAATCTCTAGATCACCCGGGGGATTTTCTATTGATTCCGTATGCCGCTTAATCTCTACCATCTTCTCCTATGGACAAGAAAAGTTATATATTAATATATATATACATCTTAGTGATTTATAAATATAATACCATCTAATTTAAAAATAAATATAATACCATCTAATTTAGAAACTGGCATTTAGCAAGAATGAAAGAAACAATTGAATTACCAACTGATCGGCGAAATCAAGGGCGTAATTAGGGGCGCCGTTTAGGCCTAATCTGCAGCAGACAAAGTTCAAATCAAATATCAAAGAACCCAAAAAAGGTATACACAACAACTGGGTTTCTATACTTGTTATTACAGCAGACCAAAGAAGGGGGAAAACAATCTTCATTTTGTAGCCCAAATCACAGACCAAAGAAATTAAAGCATAACATAACAAAAATAAACACAAACACAAAAACATATAATTGTATACCACTAGAGTTATCTTTCCGCCAATTAACAAAAAAAAAAACTAAAATTAATCAACCAAATGTACTCTTCTAATAGATCAAAATTGTTCAATTGACCCCATCATCTTCGTCTTCTTCTGAAGCTTCTTTATCTTCACTTTCGTAAGTTGGTTCAACATCTTCACTCTCATTGTCTTCATCATCATCATTCATAAACTCATCTTCATCACAATTCATTAGTTCAACATCGTTTCTAACTAACATTACATTATCAATGTCATTTTCTGATGCAACGAACATTGATGATAATGTACTTGTTTCATGGTATGGGGATTCTGAAACTTCATTAATAGCATCAACAATCGGAACGTCCCATATGTGACGATGTGAAATTTTCTGCACAAACCTCCAATTTTTGTCTCTCTTTGTATCTGCCAAATAAAATACTTGTTGTGCTTGTGTTGCCAAGATGTATGGATCATTAGCGTACCACTCAGAACTTATTTTAATACTTGTCAAATCACTCTCACAATGGATGTTTCTCATTCTCTTGTCAGTGTTATACCACTAGCATCGAAAGACGACCACTCTTCTATCTAGTATATATGATAACTCCATAAGCTCTAGCAAAACTCCATAGAAATCTACTTCCTCACCATCATGGTTGCTTGGAACAGAAATTCCACAATTTTGAGTGTGAAGCTTATCATCTCTACACTGAGAATGGAAACGCACACCATTTACGATACAACTTGTCCAACTAGTTATCGATCAAATGGTCCCAGAGCCAATGAATACATATCATCTGTTGCCTCAATTGAGCCCTCATGACGTAGTTCCTCCATATATAGAAAATGATTTAGTTAATCATAGTACTAAAATAATGTGTGAAATGTTCTTGACAAATCTTCCATCTTTACCTTCAACTTGAACCACGTAGGAAAAGTCCTTGATTGTAGTTGCTCTAAATCACTCCTAGAGTTTTGTTTCAGCATGTCCATATGCTCACTACAATTGTAAAAAGTACACTATAGTTGGTACTTGTGTTATGGTAAACTACATTGTAAATATGATTGTATTTGCATAAGAAGACATACTCTAGATACGATTTGATATCTTGATGACAGTTGTTGAGAATGTACCATTGCAAAGCATTAGACTGAGTGTTAAGAAACTTAAATTGTGAAGTCCCAAAACACCGTAATCTCGCCTTGAACAAAGCAAATTTTGACGATTCATTGCATATAACATCATCAATGTTCCTCTCAGGTCTTGTGAATTTTGTTTCCAAACCTTTTATGTACAATGATAAAAAGGTTAATGCTTCATCAACAACATAAGCTTCTGCAATTGAACCTTCAGGAAAAGCTGCATTTCTAACATAACGTTTGTAAGTGCCCAAACATCGTTCGGCACTATACATCCATCTACTAGCAACTGGTCCACCCAAAAGTGCTTGATCTGGTAGATGAATACAAAGATGGACCATTATTGTGAAGAAGGAAGGAGGGAATATGTTCTCTAATTTGCATAAAATCACAACAATCCCCTTCTTTAACTCTTGAATCTCGTCCACTAAAAGAGTACGAGCACAAAGTCTTCTAAAGAAGTTGGACAATTCGATTAAAGCAACACGAGCATCCTTGCATAACAGACCTACAATTCCAATTGGCAAGAGATTTTGAAGCAAGATGTGAGAATCATGTGTTTTTAAGTTTGTCAACTTCCGATCAGATGTCACACAACGTGAAATGTTCGAAGCATATCCATCCGACAATCGAACTGATTTTAAAAAATCAAGGAAACATATCTTCTCTTCTTTAGTGAACGTATAGCTTGCATGAGGTTTCCTTAAAACACCAGACTTGACTTTTGTAACCATAATTCTTTTCGAATGCCTAAATCCTCCAAATCCATTCTTGCCTTGATCGTATCTTTTGATTTTTTTTCGACCCCTAATAAGGTATAAATGATATTATCACACACATTTTTCTCAATGTGCATGACATCCAAGTTGTGCCGCAGTTTTAACTTCGACCAATATTCTAATTCGAAGAAAATACTACGAGTTGACCAATTACGCAAAGGATGCAACTCATGAAATTTTCTTTTCGTACTAGAATTGTTTGGCGCTTTCCCGGGAGTCATTAAAGGTAATTGGTCTAGTAACTGAACAATCTCATCACCAGATTTCGGCCTCCTTGGTCCATCATATTCAACGAAACCATCAAATTCTTTACTTTTTCTCCATCAATGACTAGAAGGTAGCCAGTTCCCCGAACCCATATAGCATGTTTTGCTTCTGATACTACGAAAATGTGTATTTTCTAAACATTCTGGGCATGCCAAATGTCCTTTTGTCGAGTATCCAGACAAGTAAGCATATGCAGGAAAGTCTGATGTCGTCCACAATACAACAACTTTAAGATTGAACATACCTCCACTAGTAGCATCATATGTAGTTACTCCAACCCACAAAGTCTTTAACTCATCAATTAATGGTCGCATGAAAGTGTCAAAATCTTTACCCGGAGATTTTGGACCTGGAATCAACAAACACATCATATAACTGGTTTGATGCATCATTTTCCAAGGAGGATGATTCAATGCTTTAACCATTACAGGCCAAGTGCTATATGATGCACTCATATTCCCAAAGGGGTTGAATCCATCGGATGTCAAACCTAGCCTTACATTCCTTGAATCTGTTGCAAAAGCAGGATAAGTCAAGTCAAAGTCTTTCCAAGCGTCACCATCAGCCGGATGACGTAACACACCTTCTTCTGTCTTTCGTTTTTCAGCATGCCATCGCATATCTTCAGAAGTATGGCGTGAACTATAAAGCCGCTGAAGTCTAGGTATTAATGGGAAATATCTCATCCTCTTAAAAGGAACCTTGTTCCTCTTGTACCGAGGATGATTACATACAGGACATGCAAGTAGGTTAGCATGTTCTCCATAAAACAAAGCACAATCGTAATTACAAACATCAATGTTATGATATCCCAGCCCAATATCCATCAAGATTTTCTTCATCTCATAGTAGGATGCCGGAAGATTATGGCCCGATGGGAGAATACTTTGTTCAAACTGTAACAACATGTTCACCGATTTATCAGACCACTTGTTTAACACTTTGATGTGCATCAACTTCACTACATATTGTAGTAATGTCAGATTTCCTGATCCTGGATACAGTTCCTTGTTGAGTTGCTCAATCAACTTGTCAAAACGACCATGATTAACGCCCGAATCATCATCAACGTCATTTTCAGTTGAACGGTCCACGTTAAAGAACATGCGTCCTTCTTCATCCACAATAGCGTCCCTCAATGTATGGTTATCTTCGTCATTATTTGATGAATCTTCAAAGTGGTCGTCTTCTTCTTCATCAGTAAGAACTTCACCGTGATGGATCCACCTTTGGTTTGTTGCGAGCATACCATGGCGTAGAATATAAGCTCGAATTGTTGGGATTCCTTGCAGCCATGTATTTTCACATCGATTACAAGGACATAACGTCCTTCCATCTGAATATAAGCGATGTCTAGCAGTAGCTAAAAAGTTGTTTAACCCGAGAGTGTACTCATGACTTATGCGATTTCTACTTACTATCCACGCTTGACTGTTAGGATCCATTGATTTTGAAGAAGAAATTAGTTTGTTCTGAAAATGTTAAGTAGGAGTGTTAAGTAGACTTTCATAAAACATATCAAAAGCAAAATAAAATGGAAAAATATAACTTAATTGCTTTGTATAAAACTTGATTCATGTTTAGACTTATAAATATAACTTAATTGCTTTGTATGCAGCCAAAAGTTTTGTCAACAAGCAAATGAAATCTAGCCATCTATTAATTAAACTTTCATGATTTTGCATTTTCAGATTTATGATAGATCGAAATCTAGCCATCTATTAATTAAACTTTCCTGATTTTGAATTTTCAGATTTATGATTGATCAAACGATAAAGATCTACCTAACTGCATAAAGGTAATAAAGTATAAACCATGTTGTTATATTGTTGTTTTACATGCAAGTACTCCATCCAAACTAAAGAGGTGCATTTGGCTTTGGTTGTCAAAACGAATTGTATAGAACTTCAAAACCAAAGTACTACAAAGACGAAACCTTAAATCTAAAACAAAAAGAAACTCATATCAGTCTCAGATTTGTGAAACAGTTCCTTCAATCATAAAAATGCACCCCTTTTTTATTGGATTCAATGGAGTATATAGCCACCTCACCGCATATATGTTCCTAATTTTGTGCTTGTATGTTGACAGTGTCTGGAATGGTTGGTTAAGTACATATGCTAATACTGGAAACAGTAAGGAAGATTCGTCCATAAAAGTTGTCCATTTTTTAGATCAATGCAAAGGCAATAGTTATCAATAAGTGGAACAAGATTCCTCCAAGCACAGGTTTACAATAGTTACTTGTCAATTATGGCAGTTAAATCTTATTGCAAAGCCATATTGTCAAAACAATAAACCCTATTCTATTCCAATTCGAATTACAAATGGTTCTCTCTCTAACTAGTAACTACAATAGATCTTTAACCAAGTGGAACCATTATAGATGTTGATAACTATAGTTAAAATTTTGCCACCAATCCTCATTACATATTCATTGATATAATCAACAAATTCTACATTCAATTTGTAAGAAAAACTTGTCTGATCGAGCTACACTTACCGATTAATTGATTCAATTCACTGATGCATGCCCTGTATTTTCTAATCCGAACCAATTAAAGTATTTAGCATTTCAAAAGCATTCATAACTCAATAAAAAACTTAGAAACAAACAACGTCCCTAAATTCAACCCGTAGAAATCGATCAGACAACATAGATTATCTGTGAATAACAAGGAATAACAACTTAGACAACTTAGATTATGAGTGTAAAGAATGTAGAAAACAGTTGGACCTTGAAGCTCGATTGTTCCAATGCTCGATTGTTGCTACCAAACTGAGAGAGATTGAGATAGAGGGAGTAAACAGATGTAGAGATTAGAGGAAAATGATTTCAGAAGTCGTAAAAACAAAATTTGTAATCGATAATCAATTTAAATTGCTTACCTGAGAGCAATCGATTTGATTATCGATTTTCACTAAAAGCAATCGATGTTAAACACCAGAGATGATAATCGATAATCGATTATCACTAAAAGCAATTCGATAAATTCAGAGAGATTCAAGTGATTCGCCCTCGTAATCGAGTCTCAGCCAGATTCAGCGATCGAGAGGAGTAATCGAACCTTGTAATCGAGTCTTTAGGGCTCGTTGTGTAGAATATAGATTTGATAAACGCCTTCCCTTACATTTAGTATATAATTTTGTTTTATTTTTTAAAATAAATCTTTTAGATACGTTTTTAAAAGCGTATCTGAATATTTTTTATTTAATTTTTAAATCTTTAAGTTTTTTTTTTTAATTTTTAGAGAAGGTTTAAAAAGTGTTACTAAACCTTTATCCATGTTTTTAGAGACTTTTTGTTTAAAAAGCTTCTCTAAAGCTTTTAGCAACATTTCTCCTAACGAATAATTAGCTTCTAAATCTTTCCCTAAACATCATCTAGTCTTTAGTTACACTTCTTGTTTTTGTCATCTAAATCCTTCTCTATAATGTATCTTTAGATACACTTCTAAAAGCTTTTCTGAATATTCCTTCTCTAAAGCCCCTTTCCTTTGTAGTGATTGGGGTAGATGTAGGACACAAATCACTCATATTAAACCTCTTTAATTAGTAAATCCTTTGCATATTTCTGTCGTGAAATAGAGATTGTATCCTTCTCTTGCTTGACTTCGATTCCAAGAAAAAGGTGAAGAGGTCCCATGCATATCGGTCATCTCGAACTCATGTTTCATTGAATCTTTAAATTTTTCAATCTTCTTAATGGAGTTTCCTGTCAAAACTAGATCATCAACATAAAGTCAAATTATTAACAAAGTACCTTTGTGTTCCTTAATATATATATAGAGAGGACAGATGTACGTATGTGCACTTCTTGAATCCATTCTTTACGAATAGCGGTTGATTCTAATATACCAGTTTTAATTCGTATAAGGCCTTTTTCAAGCGACACATTTTTCGTTCTTCTCCCTTCTTAATATAGCCGACAGGTTGTTCAATATAAACTTCCTCATTCACAAAACCATTCAACAATGCTGATTTTACATCCATTTGATGTACTTCCCAACCATTCTGTACTGCCAAGTTAAGCTAGAACCAACTGTATAGTTTCAAGGCGAATGACATGAGCAAAAACTTCTTTGTAATCAATTCCATACTTTTGTTTATACCCTTTTACGACTAACCTTGGTTTGTGTTTATCGATTTCTCCCTTCTCATTCAGTTTAGTCTTGTAAACCTACTTCACACCTATGGGTTTGTGTTCCTTGGAGGCTCTACTAGTTCCCATATATTGTTTTTCATAATGGATTTGATTTCTTCGTCTATTGCATTTCTCCATTTCTTGTCTTAAAAAGCTTCTTCAAAATGTACAAGATTAACATCAGCGAATAAAATTAATCTGCAACTTCATCAAAATCAAGTCTTTTTGTGTTGTTATATATATATATATATATGTCTCTCAAGTCTCTCGTCTTTCTTGGAGGTGTCTCTAGGGAAGTTGAAGAAGATGCTATATTTGATGATGATGAACCACTAATAGGTGACAACATAGCTGGGTCATCATTGTGATTTTCATTATCTTGTCTTTGAACATTCTCTTTATCAACAGTTGTATTATTTTATGTTCTTTCCTCAAAGGTGCCATCCCACATTTTATCTTCATCAAACACTACATCTCTACTAAAGATAACCTTCTTGGTACTTGGATTGTATAATTTATATGCCTTAGAGTTCTCACTATAACAACGAATATACCTTTTTCAAATTTGACATCTAACTTATAACCCCTCTTCTCGTATGGTATATGTGAGTATGCTAAGCATCTAAATACCCTTAAGTAGGAAACAAAAGGTTTAAAAACACTCCATGCTTCTTGGGGAGTAACACCCGAGAGACTTCTTGTTGAAGCATGGTTTAATAAGTAAGTGGCACAAGCAACTGCCTCAACCCAAAACATATATGGTTTTCTTGCCTTTTAGCATGCTTCTCGCCATTTCCATAATCGTCCTATTATTCCTTTAATTTTGGCCACCCCATTTTGTTGAGGGGTGTAACGAGTAGTGAGCTGATGACGTATCCCATTTCTTTTAAGAAATCCTGGAAGTAATGAGCATTATACTTTCCACCACAATCTGATTGCAAACTCTTAATTGTATGGTCACTTTGTTTCTCAACGAAAAACTTGAAAATCCTGAAAGAGTTGAAGACATTTGCATTTTCTTTGAGAAAATACACCCATGTCTTTTTACTAAAGTCATCGATGAAAGTGAGAACATAATGACTGCCTCCAATTCGTCCTGTTCTCATTGGACCACATACATTTAAATGTACGAGCTCTAGAGGTTTGGATGCTTTCCATGCCCTGTCATGTGGGAATGATTCTCTTGAATGTTTGCCTAATGTACATCCTGTTGGGTACAAAAAGCATACAACCAAATATATTCCCTTTATTGATTAATGTCACAATAACATGAGAGAATTGCAAAGACATACATATAAACAAACATGAAGGCGCCTACCTCTTGATCAACCAACGTGACTATTCTAAGGGACATAACCTTACGATGCAACTGTTCCATGGATGACAGTTACATAAATGTTATTTTATGTGACAGACAATAACTAACATAACTAACACATGTACTAGCTTATAATTCAACACTCCCCCATAAACTAGTAATGATAATACCTAAGACTTTCTTTAAAGGCCATAAAGCTTCCAGTTTGTAATGCCTTTGTTAAGCCAACTGCAATTTGTTCCTTTGTCCCACAAAAGTCAATTCTTACTTCATCATTTGCCACAAGCTCATGTATGAAATGAAACTTGATTCTAATGTGCTTACTTTTCCTGTGAAAAACTGGATGTTTGTATAATGCAATTGCTGACTTGTTATCACAGAGAATAGTAGTTGGATTTCCCTGTGGATGCTCAATTTCACTGAGTATTGCTCTTAGCCATAGAGCCTGACATTCAACAATTGACAGTGACATTTATTCTGCTTTCTGCAGAAGATAATGCTACCACACTTTGTTTCTTAGATTGCCATGACATAGCTCATGATCCCATATTAAAAACATAGCCTGTTGTGCTTCTTCCATCATCTCTATGTTTCCTCCAAAGTCACTGTCACTATATCCAATAAGAGTGAAGTTCTTTGTTTTGAGTAAACAATCCCACGATCAATTGTTCCCCTCACATACTTTAGTATCCTATTGCATGCCTCCTAATGACTTTCTTTGGGATTCTCCATAAATGTGTTTATTATGCTAACAGAAAAGGCCAAATCTGGTCTAGTTGTTGTTAGATACATAAGACTACCTACCATGCTTCTATAAAGACTTGCATCAACCTTATCATCCTTGCTCTCCTTAGACAGTTTGAGTCCAAACTCCATGGGGGTACTAGAAGGAGATGAAAGTTTCATATTAAATCTATCAAGTAAGTTTTGTGCATACCTTTGTTGGGAAATCTTGTTCTTTCCATCCTCTTGCTTTACCTCTATCCCAAGAAAGTAGTGTAGTAGGCGTATATCTGTCATGTCAAACTCTTTCTTTATAGTCTCCTTAAAGTCCTCTATCATTTCTTGTGAATTTCTTGTGAAAACCAGATCATCCACATAGATGCAAACTTCATCCACATAGATGCAAACTATGAGGATTAAACTTTTGTTCCTTTGAGTGAACAATGTATGTTCCTATGGACACTTTGATGGCAAAAATGCACACGTATAAAATGTGTCACAATAATGGCGCAAGTATACACCACGTATTGTGTTCGCTTCTCAAGTAATATAATGGTAAGGACAAAATATCGTATCCACAAGGATTAATAGACTTAACTAAGAATCAGAGATTTTCACGAACTTCCAGTGCAAAGTTAAAGATTTATAAAATTGATTGGTTGGTTTAGAGCGAAGTATTAAATATGAAATTTAACAATTAATAACAAAGGCGGTTATATACGGGTGTAAGTTTTCACCGAGAGTATTTTTATAACTTAAACGGTTAACAAAAACCGTCACAATGAGGTCCCACACAATTTCCTCCTCTCGAAGCTACGTCATATAGGTTGTTATAACGGTATTATTGTAAAATTACGAAAAATGCTAACTTTTGGTCAACCAATCTCACTAAGTAGATCTCGAAGATCCTAGCCCCACCAGTATGGAGAGATGCACATATCTCTATGACACACTAACTCGACCGACATCTGGACCTTAGTTTGATTATGCAAAAATCCATATCTCTATGCTATTATTGAAGATTTTCTCAAACCTCCTTGCATTACCCAAGCCATATTCGGATCTGCCCCTCTTGAGGTCTAAGATCTAATATTAAAACACACAAGTGATCGTATTGTCCGCGTTGAGATGAAGCTTCAACTTGGATGATTAAACCAAGAAGTTAGCCAAATGCGGTAACACCCAAGTGTTATATTTTAACCTCTCGGGTTTGGCTTACACCCACACCCAAAGGGGGGTTTAGCTACTAATCATAATTAAAGACATAACAAAAGAAAAGTAGTGCTGGAAATTAAATTGCATTAATCTGAAAAACTGTCACTGTGGTCACAAACTTACCACAGTGGTGACGAAATTTAAAGTGCAGAATTTAAATCTAAGAAATTAAAAGAACAAACTAGCTAAGAACTTGAAATTTAAAATACTTGAAGCTTCTCTGGAAGTTCCAAGGGCTTGATGGATTCTTGGATGCTCCCTAAATGCCAACCTCAAGCCCCTTTATATAGTAAAAAAGGTGAAAGGGACTTGAGGGAGTGAAAGTGACTTTACAATGTTATCATCTTTTATCCTTGTCTTCATCCCTCTTGTCTTCATCCTTCTCTTTTTCATGAAAGAACTCAGCTTTGACCCAACTCAAACGTGCAAGTCTTCTTCATAATTTGGGAAATAAAATCCCTAAGAAGATTTCCAGCCATTATATACCACATTGGTGACTTGCCACACTGGTTCCCAACGTCCAAAACCTGATTTTTAAATTATTTCTTGACTTTTTAGATACTTTGGACCAAATAAAGGTAAAAGGATCAAATGAGTCTTTGGGATGACTAAAAGATGTGAAAATGGGTATAAAAAGAGGGACAAATAACCCTAAGATATGAGGGTTATCATATCCCCAAACTTAAGCTATTACTTGTCCCCAAGTAATGAAAAAGAAAATAAATGACTTGAAAAAGAACACACCAAAAATTCGTAAAGTGGGTTGATGAATTACCTATGAACTAATCGTAGTGCATGCCTTCTCCTTTGTTCGCATGATCTTTGGTTTGATCGGTAGGTCTTGTAGGGCTAAGTGTTTGTAGGTTGGGTCATTTTTGCGGCTTTCCTCTTTTTGTTTCCCCAAACTTATTTATTTTTGTGGGAAAAATTGGTATGGATTTTGCATGGATATAGTTCTTTTTCCCAGTTTTCTTTTTGATGAAATAAATCTTTGCTATTTATTTGGGGAATATTTCAAGTGGTCGAATGGAAACATATTTGTGGCGTAACTTTAAAAAAATTCTCCCGTTCTACGGTATTTTCTCATCATTTTATACGATTTCTAAGTCCCTCCCCCATGCTTTTAGAATGTGCAACGTCCTCGTTGCATGATAGAGGAGCAAAGGTGGCGGCAAATAGGTGCAAATGATGTGTGTATTGTCCAATCATAACGAAATAGGGCCTATGTCCTTTTAAACCAAGGAAAACAAGCAAAGTAAAAGGACATGTACCTGCAAAAGTTAATTCACATAAGATAGTAGTCGAAATCATCGGGTAATAACATATATCACAAACCATCATAGCAAGGTACGATCAAAAAGTAGCAAAAGAACCCAAAGTTAGACCCGACATAATATAAAACAAAACATAATCCAAAAGACAGATCACATATCCCAAAAGTCTGTGAAATAAACTAAAAGTCAAGTAGACGGGGGATGGCCACTATGGTGAGTCGCGTCAGTGGCTGAATCAGTACCGAGATAGGCTGGAAAGGCAGGTCGCGAGGCCGCAGTGGAGGATCTCGGCAAGTCAATAGGGCAACCATCATGGGCATCATGAGCATGGACGTACGCGTGATAATGTTTGTTCTCAGCTTCCAAACAGTCCAGGCGGTAAGTGGGGGTGTGGTGGCGGGTTAGGACAATATGGGATTCCACCATTGTCATAGAGTAGGAGGGCGATGGGGTTACGGTGGTTGTCATCATCGGAGGTTCAACGACGGTTGAAGGTGGTGGAGTTATGATAGGGGGTGTGGAGAGCGATGGGGCTATAGTGGTGGCTTTCGCCGAAGGTTCAGCAACGACGGATAGCACGACGGCCGACGCAGAGGATGAGGGGGTAGAGGGAGGCGGAGAGGCAGTGGTTTGCTCGCCGGTGGTTGAGGGCGCAGGAGAGGCGACACTCCGGCGATGAGTGGCGATTTGTGACCGGGTAAGTCACCGGTGCGGTGGGAGGTGGGAAAAAGGCCCGACCGTTGGTTGCTTCGATTTCTCCGTAGATGGATACGGAGGTGATTGTTTTGATTTGAGAAGAGAGGGGAGGGAGATGGAAATGGCAGTTTCCATAAGGTGATGGGATGGGAGAGGGAAGAGGGTAGAGTGGTTATGGGGAAGTGGAAATTAGGTTTTTAAAACAAAAAAGAAAAGGGGAGGGAAAAAGTTTCGGCTGACTGGTTCTAAAAAGATGAAACTTTTCTTTTTTCTTACAGATTAAAATAGGCTTAACTTTACTCCACAAATAGATTTTTCAAAAAGTTCAACTTTTCTCAACTTTTAAGAAAGCCAAGTCAAGAGTCCTGAGGGTCAGATGTGGGGCTCCTTCTTAAAATCCAATACCAAATTTTATCCACTGGTTTAGACCCTCAATCCTCTTTTTGGAAATTTCTTGCCTTTAGCCCTGTCACCACAGTGGTGACCAACTCACCACAACTCCGAGAATAACATAATAAAAAACTACAGAAGTCACAAAAAAATAAATCATATCCTACTATGTACAAGGGTTATTTCTAACCCACAACAAGGCTTACTGAGAGGATTCATCGGGGTTGGGCACTCCTTCGGGAAGGTAGTGCTTAACCCGATGACTGTTTACACGGAAGAGACCGTCGTCTTAAGGATTTACCAGATCTAGAGTACAATAGGGGCTAACTTTTTCAATTTTGAAAGGAATGGACCACCTAGACTTGAGTTTGCCCAGAAACAATTTTAAACGAGAATTGAAGAGTAAAACTTGTTGTCCTTCCGAAAACACTCGTTGGTTGATTCTGCGATCATGCCATACCTTTGTATTTTCCTTATACATTTTAGCAATTGTGTGTCCCACAATATGTGCAAATCAATCCAGATGACAACAAGACTCAATCAAATAATTTCTATTAATCTCGATTTTGATTATATAGTTCTCTCAATATTTCTCTCTCTAAACAAACGCGCTCACTCTTAGTCTAATGATTCCCTCAAAGCCTAATGATTCTACTAACATAAAAAGACTATTTATACCCTATTGCAATTACAAGACAAAACTAAAATACATTGACTTTTAACTAAGGTTTATTACAAAAGACTTTGACTTTATGCTTGAGAGGCTTTGACTTGATCTTTTGACTTTGACTTTCATCTTGCATATTCATGATCTTGTATCCAACACATTTGTGCACTAACAATCTTCCCCTTTGGATTCAAGATCATCTTGAAAAAGAAATTTTAGCAATAAAGCACAATCTCCCCCTTTGTTAAGAATCGTTAACAAAACATAATCTTCCTCTTTGGAAATAACACTGATCATCTTCAAAGAATAATATCTCGAGCTCCCATTTTGAATTAGAAACAAATTATCTCCTTCTTTCGGATAAGCAAAATCAACTTTCAGCATTCTCGAGCAATCTTCTTCTCTAAGTTCTGTAATATTCCCCAAAGAATATTTAACAATCTCCCCCAAAGGTTATTACAAGCTCTTTCAGACTTTAGAAAGAAATTATCTTCAGATTTAGCTTTATTTGCTTTAGCATATAATCTTCAAAGGAAATTTTCTAAAATCTTTGAACTTTCTTTCAAATCTTGAACAAATCTTGAATAATCTCTCCAGACTATAGAAAATATAACATTCCAACTCTATCAAATTCTTGATCAACTCGTCATAACTGTTACAAATTTTTCTTCAAACCGCATTTCTTGAAATTAATTTCTCCCCCTTTTTGATGATAAAGCATAGAAATCATCAAAACCTCCTCAAGAAATATCATGAATCTTTTCTGACCATTGATCTTTGCCACTGAGCCACTGAACATCCGTCAATTCATAAAATATTCATCTGAATCTTTGCAAATTCAGACAAATAAGAATGTAACACATGAATCAGTTAAGATGCCTGCAAGTAACACAAAGTCACTTAGTACAACAAATGTACTGTACAAGGAGTTTTATTGATGTTCACTCCCCAGGTCTTGCATTCAATCATCAAATAACACAAGATTATTCTATGAACGTTCCAACAGAAAACAAATTTTTTGTGTGTACGTGCTTGTGTATGAAAGAATTAAGCATAATGATTGCTTTTAATAGGCTCAAAATGTGTAAACCATTGAGACAACAACAATATTACACGGACTCAATTGTGCATGATCGAAGTGCGAAGGTGGGGCAGACTTCCTTCTTTTTCAGTATCCACATCTTTCGAATGAAGATAAGATAGATTATGTGCTGCTTCCCCAGAAAAATTGAAACATCTCTTTGTTGAGAAAAAGATGAGTAGCTGGTGGGGTTTAAATCAAGAGTTGGCATGGGCTGGTTGCCTGTTTCAATGATGTTCACGAAAGAATTTGTGAAACAACAGTAATATGGCTGCCTGACTCAGAAAAAGTTGGTGCAGAGTTTGATATTCTTTTACTCTGATCTCTCACCGTCTTACTTTTTAACATTTAAGCTCACTTCTAACCAAACTCTTTGTTCATTTTATCTCAGCACACACACCCACACTCAGATATTGACTTCTCGCCTCTCGATCACTCAAGAATAACTTACTGGGTAGGAAACACTGGTTATCGTGAATCCATAGAAGTTCTATTAAGTCCTCACACAATTCCCATGCATTTCAGTTACAACACAAAATGAAATACATGTCAAATATATATATATATATATATATGCTCAGTAAGATAATCATGAAGATTTGAGCATTTTAATCATGAAAGATTTTCTCAAAACAAGTATATTGAATGAATGAAATGAATGAAAATTTCTTGTTTGAGAATCTGACAATGTATGCAAAAGATCAAATATGAATGATTCATCAATAAAAGCTTAGGTCATGAAAAACTGCAATTTGTCTATGAATCAAATATAGACATTATTGAAAGAAACGTTTTGAATGAATCAACGCTCGAATATCAATGAAGTTCAAACGGGGTGTCTTACCATCGAAAATTAGTTTCAAATTTGAGACATGGTAAGAATATAGACAATAAAAGTACTAAACCGGTGTGTGTGAATACCTGAAAGTATATGGAAAAGATAATGCACAAGTATATATCTTCGAAAACACACGGTTAGTTAAACATTAATGTCCAAAAATTGAAAACATTTAAAATCACACTTCTGTATTCATGAAATCTGTTTAAGAATCCAGAAGTGGTTTGAACATTTAAGCAAATTGTTTTCATGTCTGAAAGTCGTCCTTCTTTCAAACATGTATGAGATTAAGGTTGGAATAATCCTTAATCTTAGCTTGAATCTCATAAAGTCATCTCCAAAGTCATTAATGATATGATCATGTAAGCTCCCCCTCAAAATCTACATTCAGTCAAAAAGTCGTCAAAGTACAAAGTCTTATTCACAAACTTTATTGAAAAATTAAAGCCATGAAAGAAATAAAACTTGTTAAGAACGAGTTCTGATCAGATGTAATCAAAAGTCATTGTCCTTACTCCCCCTAAACATATGCATCACAAAATATGTCAGTGTAAAATATATGCAAAATTCTCTAACTCCCTCTAAAATGTAGATCATCTTATCTTTGTCTCACACTCCCCCTGAAATCATGAACAACTTTTAGTGCAGATATATTTCAGATTAAAAATATAAAGAAATGAAGAGAAGTAACAAAAATAAACTATACTACGTAACTACAAATTAAGTCTTGAGATTTAACATACCAAGTTTTGAAATGAGAAAATTAAATCTCTTTTCATCTAACGGCTTGGTGAATAAATCAGCAAGTTGATAATTTGTGTTTACAAAGTAAAGTTCAACTGTACCTTTTTCAACATTATCTTTGATAAAGTGACATCGCACGTTAATGTGCTTGGTTTTTGTATGTTGAACAGGGTATGCAGATATAAAAATAGCGCTATTTGAATCGCAGTAAATCGAGATATTGTTGTACTCGAAGCCATAATCTCGAAGTTGTGTTCACATCCACAACACTTGATAACAACAACTAGCCGCAGTTACGTACTCTGCCTTAGTTGTTGAAGTAGATACACACAGTTGTTTCTTCAAAGCCCAACTCACGAGCTTATCTACCAAGAATTGTATGTGTCCTGAAGTACTATTCTTGTCAAGCATACAACCTGCATGATCTGCGTCTGAATACGCTGTTAGCTCAAAACTAGTATCTTTAGGATACCACAAATCAAGATCTGCAGTTCCCTTCAGATACCTAAATATACGCTTAACCGCTGAAAGATGGGATTCTTTAGGCGAAGCCTGATATCTAGCACACAAGCATGTAGAAAACATAATATATGGCCGACTAGCCGTCAAGTACATTAAAGAACCAATCATTCCTCTATAGGTTATAACATCGAAAGCTTTTCCCGAAAGATCAGATCCGATCATAGTTCTTGGTGCCATCGGGGTAGAAATTCGAGTACAATTTTCCATTTTAAATTTTCTCAGAATATCAGAAATGTACTTCGTTTGATTAATGAAAATCCTTGTAGAAAATTGTCTGACTTGTAATCCGAGAAAGAAGTTCATCTCTCCCATCATACTCATCTGAAAACGTGACACCATGATGCTTGAAAAATTCTTACAATACTTTGGATTAGTTGAACCAAATATGATGTTGTCCACATATATCTAAATTAAAATGATATCAGCTTTCTCCTTTTTAATAAAGAGATTAGTATCGATTTTACCTTTAGAAAAGCCAGACTTGACTAAAAATTTGGATAGATTGTCATACCAGGCGCGAGGAGCTTGTTTCAAACCATAAAGAGCTTTGTTCAGGATATATACATGATCTGGTTTATCTGGATTGACAAAGCCTTCAGGCTGCAAGACATAGACTTCCTGCTTTAGAATTCCATTCAGAAAGGCAGTCTTTACATCCATTTGATAGAATGTGAAGTTCTTGTGTGCGGCGTAGGCTAGAAACATTCTAATTGCCTTTATATGTGCAACTAGAGCATAAGTCTTGTCGTAATCTATGCGTTCTTCTTGCCTATATCCTTTAGCCATAAGTCTTGCTTTGTTTCTTATTACGATACCATCCTCATATTTCTTATTTTTGAATACCCATTTCATGCCAATGATAGTTTTTCCTTCAGGTTGGGGCACGAGTCTCCAGAATTTAATCGCTTCAAATTGATTAAGCTCTTATTGCATTGAAGTTATCCAATACGAATTAGCTAGAGCTTCAGATACTTGTGTAGGCTCTATCTTACTCAGAAATGAATCATGCATGCACTGGTTTAATGTTACAGACTTAGTTTGCACCGACTTGGACGGATCTCCAATGATTTGATGTATGGGGTGCTCTTTGGTCCACTTATGTTCATGAGGGAGTGGATTAGATATAGACTGATCATGTTGATAATCTAAGTATACACTATTATCTTCTGGTTGGGGTTCAGTTGAAGTGAAAGGTACAGAGGTTTCAGTTGATTGAACATTTGCTGTCTGTTGAGTAGGCATGACAGTTTATCCAACTGATGTTGCAACCTCTGGCTCTTCATTACCATGTACAACTTCAACTGATTGAGTAGGCGTTTGAATTTGAATTTCTTTCTGAATCGGCGAATTTGATTCAGTTGAGATATCTGAAGTGATTGGATGATGATTACTTGAATCTTCAGATCTGTCAATCACAATAGGTTTAGTCACTCTAGAACCAAGAAATTCATCATAGAAAAATTGAAACAGTAAATCTAAATCTGATAAATGAGATGTAGACGTTGATGCTTTATCAGAATTAGAAACATTAACCGCAAGTTATGGACTGATCTGTCCAGAAGCTAATACTCTGGTAATAATGGGTTCTGAACTGCTTTGAACAGAAGCCATAGGTTCTTTTACTCCCCCTTAACTTGAGATGACTGCAACACAAATGAATCTTTTGGCTTTGGTACCTACTGGTATTTGTGTCCATGTTTGTTACTTGCAGTTCCGTTAGGAGTAATAACAGGTTAGGTACCTATTTATAGATGGGTCCTAGCAAGTTAACACATGATTTTGGCATCCATTTGAATTTGGACCCTTTGATCTTTTGAAAATCTTTTGAAACATATGAATTATATACATTATATGAACCAAACCAATTATCAGAATATTATCGAGATACAAAATCATTTCTACGATATTTAGAAGACTTATTAGTAGATAGAGATAATTAGAGAAATTGCTTTAACATGTACAACTTCAACTGATTGAATAGGCGTTTGAATTTGAATTTCTTTCTGAATCGGCGACTTTGATTCAGTTGAGATATCTGAAGTGATTGGATGATGATTACTTGAATCTTCATATCTGTCAATCACAATAGGTTTAGTCATTCTAGAACCAAGAAATTCATCATAGAAAAATTCAAACAGTAAATCTAAATATGATAAATGAGATGTAGACGTTGATGCTTTATCAGAATTAGAAACATTAACCACAGGTTCTGGACTGATCTGTCCAGAAGCTAATACTCCGGTAATAATGGGTTATGAACTACTTTGAACAGAAGCCATAGGTTCTTTTACTCCCCCTTAACTTGAGATGCCTGCAACACAGATGAATCTTTTGACTTTGGTACCCACTGGTATTTGGGTCCATGTTTGTTACTTGAAGTTCCGTTAGGAGTAATAACAGGTTTAGGTACCCATTTATAGATGGGTCCTAGCAAGTTAGCACATGATTTTGGCATCCATTTGAATTTGGACCCTTTGATCTTTTGAAAATCTTTCGAAACATATGAATTATATACATTATATGAACCAAATCAATTATCAGAATATTGTCGAGATACAAAATCATTTCTATGATATTTGGAAGACTTATTAGTAGATAGAGATAATTGGAGCAATTGCTTTATTGAATAGGTCTTGTAAGAAGATACAAGTTTTGGTTTAAGAAAAGCAATATTACCAACTACATCAGTATCACTAACAGTCATTCTATTATAGTCAATATCAGAACATGATTTTGTAGTCTTTTCAACTTTCTTCTTTGGTCTCCATTCCGATCTCACTTCATGATTTTTCTTTTTCACATCTGAAACATATGAACTTTGAAAGTTAGAACTGTGAGATTTAAAATATTGTCTTTTCCTAGATTTACAAGTGTCAATCTGTTTCTGTGAATGGCTATTCTTTTTCTTCTTACCTTTTGCATGTGTGGTACTCATAGAAACTGATATATCAACTTTCATTGATGATTCACCTTTCTCATACACACTAGGTAAACCATTAGAATTAACAATGAATTGAGAATGATCTGGAAGTTTTGCATTAAAATCAAATTGACCAACACAATCATCAAAACAACCATCAGTGTTTAGGAAATCAAACTCTTCATCAAACAGACCATTAACATCATTTGATTTAGACGCTTTGGAAGAATTTGATAAATCTGTGTTTATAAAAACAGTTGAAAATATCATTTGTTCAAGCCCAGTCAAAATCATCTCATTTACAAGAGTGTTCTCAAGTTCAGAAATTTTACTTTCTAAAATGAGTGGAGGAACATAAATTTCACCTTCAATTGGTTTTGCCTCCATTTCCTCTGTAAAATAGCTTTGAAAATAATCATTAGAAAGAAATTTTGACTGTTTAGAACTATAACTAGAATTCAACCTCTCATAACGAAATGGAAGTTGCATTTTAGTTTTATTTTTCCGTTTCTCATTCTCCTTAGCTTCATCCTCATCTGATAATTTTGTCCATTTACCTTTGAGTTCAAGGTATTAAGGTGCCAATTTTAGAAAACCAAAATCGTATAAAGCAGGCACTTTGGAAATACCCTTTGTCAAATAATGTGGGTTATTGTAACCAATACCCAACACTCACTACTCTCTTTTGGTTTATTAAGATGAATGGTTTGTTCAGTTTGACCTAGAGTATAAAGTTTTTCTTCCAAAGCACTCACTTTTTCAACCAAAGATTTGTTTTCTTTCTTTAATGATAAACACTTTTTCGCAACCTCTTTAATCTCTAGTTCACACAGTTTAAATTTTGAACATGTTTTAGATAGTTGATTATGAATTACATTCTTTTCTTTTGCACTGGTATCAATATTTTTGTGTAAAGCTTCAATCAATACGTTCTTCTCAGTAATATCATTGTTGAGCTTCAGTATTGGTTGGTTTTTATCTTTAATGATACATTTTTCTCGTTTAAGTTTAGACTGTAAATCCTGAAATTCAATCATCATGGATTAGATTTGAGTTAAGAAATCGGATTCAATCATATCACATACCACTTCAGTATCCTCAGTATTAGAATCCTCTTCCGTGACTGTTAGTGCACAAATATGTTGGATACAAGATCAGAAAGATTAAATGGTAAAAGTCAAAGTCAAAAGCTCAAGTCAACTCTCAAGCTAAAGTCAAAGTCTTTGTAATAAAGGTCAAAGTCAAAGCTTTTGTATTTTAGTGTTAGAGTTTTCCTTTGTAATATGTCTAGTATAAATAGTATTATTTTTGTTTATAGACTCATATGACTAGAAGACTAGAAAGGTTAGATGTGTGTATTTGGTTAGAGAGAAAAATATTGTGAGAGCTTCATACTGTATCAAAATTGATTGAAATAAAATTGTTTTGATCATAATTGTTTGTCATCTGAATTGATTGCACACATTGTGGGACACACAATTGGTATCAGAGCATACAAAGATTCAGAATCATGATATAAATCAAGATTTTTGGTCGACTTATTCAAGAACTCGCAAAATGTCTGTGTAGATTTGATTTTTGAGCTACAATGATGTTTTTGATCTGAATTTGGTATTTTAGTGCTCGATTTTGCATCTAGAATACATTTGTTTTGTAATGTTTAGCCTAATTCACAACTTTTCAGTGTGAATTTTGGATTTTGTTGGATTTTTTTGTTCGAGTTTGCAAACGAACTGTTTCTAGATTTGTACTTTTTGGTGTTTTTAATTGTAATCATTCAATTGTAATCTATTCGAGGTTTGATATAGAGAATATCTGCAAAGTTTCAGAACAATTCGTGAAGTTTTGGTTCAGATTCAAGTGAAAAAGTTTGGTTTTTGAACGAACAGATGAAGAACGCGCAAGATCTAGAAAACGTGCAAGATTCATAGGGAAGAACACGTACGTCGAAGAATCTCACTAAGAGTGAAGAACACGCAAGAAGCATCTTGCGAGAAGTGGTAACACGCACGTTATTGTGTGCAAGTTTTGTTATCTCTCTGATCTGCGCGAAGTTAAAGTTGAATTTTTTTTCTAAGTGTCAGAACACGCAACGTGATTGCGCAAAATGTTTTCATGAAGTAATTTCTCAAAACTCGCAAGACCTGCGCGAAGCAAGAACGTGCAAGCCCCTGTCTGCGCGAAACTAGAACTCACATAGTTCTTCTTGCGCAAACTTCAGAACTCGCACGATTCATTTTGCGTGAACTTAGAACATGCATAGTACTTCGTGCGTGAACCTTAAACGCGCATAACATTGTTTGCGCGAAGTTTTTCATTTTCTTTGATCTGCGAGTTTCAACACTTAGAACTTTTTCTGAGCTTTTCGAGCGTTGACCAAGTTTGACTTTCAAAGTCAAATTTGTTTATGAATTTTTTGACGATCATTTGTGAAAATATTTTTCAAGATGGGATATTTTGACGATCAAGTAGAAATAGAGAAACTCACAGAAGAGAATATTGAACTCAAAAGAAGGAATAATATGCTTGAGATAACTATGGATAAATATGTTATAATTTGCAAAAAGAAAGAAAATGCTAAGAAACTACTCGATGAAGAAATTAGTGCATTAAAGAACACAATTGAAGAGCTCACAAAATAGATTTCTGATTTACAGCAAAGTGATAAGAGCAAGGAAACTAAAGGGAAAACCCAAGTCTTGGAAATTCAAAATGTAGAGTTGAAAAAGCAGATTTCAGAATTGGAACAGAAGATTTCCAAAGACAAAGATGTATTTGAAAAAGAGAAGAAAGGTTTTAAAAGTGAAAAACAAAGGTTTGCAAAGAAGTTCTCTGAATTTTCAAAGAAATCATTTGAAGAGAAGAAAGCTATTGAACTTAAATGTGCAAAACTTTCTCAACAAATGACTGATTTTGAGGAAGTGATCATCATTGAAAGGGACAAATTTGCAAAAGAGAAGAAGGTAATTGAACAGAAAAATGTTGGAATCTTCAAAGAAATATCTGGTCAGAGAAAGAATGTCGAGAAGGATTTTGAAGAAGAAAGAAAATTTTTCGAGTCAGAGATTAAGAAGCTTACAGAGAAGCTATTTGAACTATCAACAAAGGCAATGACAGAGCAAAATACGAAGTCTGAATTCCTGAAGAAGATTGATCTACTCACGATAGAAAGGAACAATTTATCTTCCAAGATAAAAGAGCTTGAAGAAGTTATCTCTAAGGTGGTTGTGACTGAGCAGAAGACTCCAGAGTCAATAGTTCACACATCTAGAGATGAGACAACATCAAGTTCACATCATAAAACTGTTTCTACAAAGAGGTCAGTTAATTCATATGATCAGATTCATACTACTAACATTTTCTATGATAGGTATGTGGATGGTTCAGGTACATACAGAAGAAGAAGTTATGGAGAAGATAAGTTGATATGGAAAGTCAAACCATCTTCTGATGAGAAGAATGGTAAGAAGTCATTTGTGCTTACATCACATGCCAAGAAGAATAATGTGCGAAAAGGTAAACCTGGTTTTGTTTATTCGAGAAATCAATTAATCAGGTTAGCTCATAAGAAGAGATATTGTTCTTACTGTCGTGCAAATGATTTTATTCATAATTGTGTGTCCTAATTCAAGATTCTTATTGCAAATACACAAACAAACAAGATTGAATTAACTACCTGTTTTGATTCAATTCCAAATTCACACGATTACACAGTTCTTGACTTTCTCTCACTAGAAATCTCTTTCTCTCTCTACAAACACTCTCTCTGGATATGATCTTCTCAGATTCTCAATTTTCAACTCTAGATACAACTCTTATACAAAACAGAAAATACAAGTTATTTATACCTACAAGAATTACAAGGAGACAAATACAAAAACAAGGACTTTGACTTTTTATTACAAATTGACTTTGACTTTAAATGAGAGTTGACTTTCAGCTTTGACTTCTTGTATCTTTGACCTTCAGCAATCTTGATCTTGTATCCAACAGATTTATGCTCTAACAATCTCCCCCTTTAGATTCAAGATCACTGTTGAAAGATCTAGCAATTCAGTCTTCTCTTTTAAGCTCTGTCAGATGCAATCTCTCCCTTTAACATTGTAATCTTCCAAGTCTGCCTTCGAAGAATATAACAATCTCTCCAAATATGATAAACAAAATCTTCAACAATCTCTTCAGTATTATCACAATACTCTTTCAGACTTCGGAAAGAAATTATCATCAGATTCAGCTCGGATTGCTTTAGCAAATAATCTTCAAAGAAAATTTCCTCAAAATCAGCACATGTTAAAAAATTCTTTGATCCTCTTTAAGTCTTTTCCTCTTCAAGTCTTTACTTTGAATCATCTGACATAGACATTTCTTTAAAATCATCTCCCCCTTTTTGATGATTTGAGCATCGATATCATCAAAACTTTCTCCAAGAAATGTCATTGACCAATCTGATCTGTCAAACTGAGCCTCTGATTCATTGACCCGTAATCATGTATTTATCTAGATCTTTTCAAATCCAGACAAATTAGGAAGGTAACACCTGAATCAACAAATGAATCAGTTAATATGCCTGTCAGTAACACGAAGGCACTGTGTGTAACAAATACACATTGTAAAGGAGCTTTTATGATGTTCACTCCCCCAGGGCTTCCATCCAATCATCGAAACACCACAAAGGCAATTTCTATGAATGTTATGACAAAGAAACGAATTCCTTGTGTGTTCGTGCTTGTGATAGAAAGAATTAAGCACTGATGATTGCTTTTTAAGGCTCAACATTGTGTAAACCACTGAAACAACAGTAGATAAACACTGACTCAATATGCATGATTGAAGTGCGAAGGTGGTGCAGACTTCCTTCTTTTTCAATATCCAGATTTTCCAAATGAAAACCAGATAGATTAGATGCTACGTCTCTAGAAAAATATGAAACATTTTCTTTTTGAGAAGAAACTGAGTGGCTGGTTGGGTTTAAGTCAAGAGTTGGCATGGGCTAGTTGCCTGTTTCAATAACGTTCACCAAAGAATTGTGAAACATTAATAATGTGGTTGCCCGACTCAGAAAGTAGTTGGTGCAGAGTTTGATATTCTTTTACTCTGATCTCACACCCTCTTTCTTTTACTTCAATAAGCTCACATCTAACCAAACTCTCTTTCCCATTTTACGTCAACGCACAACCCACACTCATTTCTTTTTGACTCCTCACACTCAATCACTATGGATTAACTTCTTGGGTAGAAATCATTGGTTAACGTGATTCCATAGAAGTTCTGATAATACTTGAGTTGCGAACCTTTGGCTTCCGACATTCATTTGCGTAATGTCCGAACTTGCCACAGTTATAGCATTTGATCAAATCATTAGCCGTCTCCTTTTCAGTACTGGTGTAGTGATTCATAAACTTCTTCTTTTCTTCCGGTTTCTTCTCTACAAATCTGTTTCCTTATACCCTTTCTCTGTGCTCATGGTTCTTGTAGCTGGACGAAGAGTATCTCTGAGAATTGGATCCCGGCTTCTTGTAAAATTTCTTTTGGATTGCTCGGGTTAGTAATATCATTGCTTGTTTGAGACTTTCTCCGTCATCTCCATCAAATTCAGATTCTGATTCAGAACTTGAAACCACTATCTTCTTCTTTGTTTTCTTCTCTTTCTTCTCTTTCTTCTTCTCCCCGGCTACCAATGTTATGGGATCGGGAACTTTATCAACTTTCTTTTTCTCAGCTCTTTTCTTTTCCACTTCTTCTTCATTTTGACGCAACGTCTCATAAACCTCATGTAACAGAATGTCATTTAGATCCTTCATTTGTTTCATCCTGCGCGTATGTTTCTTCAATTCAGGTTACAGGATGCTTAGAAACTTGACATTGTTCTTGATCTGCTTATTTTTCACTTTGTTCTTGGACAATTCATTTAGAAGCAGGACAAACCGTTCATAGGTGTCTTCTAAGCTCTCATCTTCTTTTGCTTTGAATTCCTCGTAGCTATTAATGCAGTTACCCACTTTCATCTGAATGCCGACTTTGGAACCCATCATCATCTTTTGTAATTGATCCCACATTTTCTTAGCATTTGCCTTGTAGCTATCTATCTTGATGTAAATCTCATTAGGAATGCTCTGAAGTAGAAGAGATCTTGCTTGCTTATCTGCTTTAAACCGAATTTTCTGTTCCTCAGAATATTGAGCAAAATCCATTGGAACAATTTTCATCTTTTGCTCTCTGTCCACATCACTATCCTCACTGTCAGATTAATCGTCATTAAGTATCTGGACAGTAGGTGGTACCATAGGACCTTCATTAATTGAAATCAAAATGTTTTCCCCATTTGCATGCCTATCCACAAAATCCAGAAATCTGTCTTTCCACTGCTCGTATTCCCCTTTAAACAAAACCGGGGGCTTGACATCCGTACCAATAGAAAGAGCGTCTTTGGAAGTCATCTTGTATGTACCTGTTTTGAAAAAAAAATATGCAATAAGAAACTAGAAACTGATCGTTAGTCCAAATATGAAATCACAAGAATATAGAAAATTCAGAAACTCAGAACTTTTGACTAAGTGATAAAACACGCAAAGCACTATTCACTAATAAACTCGTAGGCTTTAGCTTGCGTGTTTGTGAAACTCGCACGCAAAGGTTTGCGTGTTTTGATAAACTCATAGATCACTGTAACTCGCAGATCGTTGAAACTGGCAAGTGACTGTTCATGATAAAACTCGCTAATAAAGATGTGCGCTTTTACTGAACTCGCAAGACACTACTTGCGCGTTTTGAGCAAACTCGCTAACCACTGATCGCGTAAAGCATAGAAATGCGCTAGACGTTGATGGCGCAAAACTTGAAACTCGCTAGACACTGTTAGCGCAAAACTATGAAGCTCACTAACTGAAGTTCGCGCAAATCATGAAACTCGCTAGATGAAGTTCGCGCAAAACTTGAAACTCGCTAAACGTTGGTTGGGCGAAACACAAACTCGCAGGACGAAGTTAGCATGAAATATGAAACGCGCTAACTGAAGGTAGCGCAAACTTAGAACTCGCAGGCCAAAACTCACATGTGTTGCACGTTCCAATACTTAGAAAATATATCCAGATTTTCAAGCTCGCAAACTTAAGATAAACTATCAGGCTTTGACTTGCGCGTTTCTAAGAACTCGCTAATAACGCCTTGCACGTTCTATGAACTTGCTGATAACACCTTGTGCATTTGAGACCAAAATCTTCCACTTGCGTGTTCTTGCGAAGAACTTGCGCGTTTCTTGGATCTTGCGTGTTCTTCAGTATATCGACCAAAACTTCACTTTTTCATCGATTTCGACTAAATTCTTCTTCAATTAATTTGAAACTTCGCAGAACTTCTCGAAATCAACTTTAGAACAGGTTACAATACATGAATTTCGAAAACAAACATTCAAATTACAAATCAAACGATGATACAGTGCTTTTGAACGCGTGAACAAAATTTCAACAAAATCCAAAATTATGAAACAATTACAGTGCAATTATCGAATTATAACATACAGACTCGATCAAATACACTATACGATCATAACCTGATCGATTTCAACTCCTAATTCGCACTGAAACACAAAATTCGATCTGACGTCGAAGAACACAGAGTCGAACTATTTCTTGATCTGATACCAATTGGATTAAGCTCTGATACCAATTGTGTGTCCTGAATCTAGTTTCTAATCACAATCAATTCAATAAAACCAAGAATTAATCAATTACCTGTTTTGATTCACTTCACAATTCAACGATTACAACTGTTTTCTCACTTTCTCTCTCTAAACAATTCTCTCTCTCTTTACAACTCTATCTGAATATTCGAACTAGATACTCTCTCTAGACCACCTCTTATAAAAACAGAAAATACAAGGTATTTATACCTACAACTAAAATAGAAGGAAATATAAACTACAAATACAAGGAAGCTTTGACTTTGACATTTTATAACAAATACTTTGACTTTTTAATGAAAGTTGACTTTCTTAGCTTTGACTTCTTGTACATTGACCTTCAGTCTTCTTGATCTTGTATCCAACATATTTCTGCTCTAACAACAGACTATTCCTTGAGTGATTTCCCACGTAGTTAACCAAGATGGGGTTACCTGGATAATTTTCATAAGCATGATTTTCATCACAAAATGCACAAGTTTCATTTGATAAATTAGTATTCATTGCATGCACTTGGTTTTTCTCTCCTATATTCAATTTATTTTTTACCAAGTTTGTTAAAGGAACTATTTGAGCATTTAAAGCGGTGATGGATTCCACTTCATGAACTTCCGATGCAGTTTTTGGAGGAAGTGCACGGGGGTTCGACCACTCAGTATTATTGTTGGCAACCTTTTCTAGGATGTCGTACCCTTCATCATATGTTTTGGCGGTAAATGCACCACTAGCTGTAGCATCAAAGCATGATTTTCATCAAAAAATGCACAAGTTTCATTTGATAAATTAGTATTCATTGCATGCACTTGGTTTTTCTCTCATATATTCAAGTTATTTTTTACCAAGTTTGTCAAAGCAACTATTTGAGCATTTAAAGCGGTGATGGCTTCCACTTCATGAACTCCCGATGCAGTTTTTGGAGGAAGTTCACGGGGGTTCGACCACTCAGTATTATTGTTGGCAACCTTTTCTAGGATGTCGTACCCTTCATTATATGTTTTGGCGGTAAATGCACCACCAACTGTAGCATCAAGAACAATTTTCGCACCGTTGGAAAGTCCATTATAAAATGTTTCCAATTGGATGCAATGGGGGATTCCATGGTGAGGGAATTTCTTAAGAAGTTCTTTAAACCTCTCCCATGTATCTGACACTACTTCGTCTTCCCCTTGCTGAAACAGTAAAGTTTCATTTCTGAGTTTTACATTCCTTGTCAGAGGAAAGTATTTTTTCAGAAACTTTTCCATAAGATCCGCCCAAGTAGAGATGGAGTGGTGCGGTTGGGAATTTAGCCAAGCTTTTTCTCTATCTCTTAGTGAAAAAGTGAATAACATTAGCCTTAAGGCATCTTGAGGCACTCCTTGAACAATGAAAGCGTCCACAATTTCTAAAAATGAATTTAAATGTAAGTGTAGATCTTCTAACGGTAATCCCCCAAACTGACCCATTGTTTGGATCATTTGGAACATCAACGGTTTTAGTTCAAAATTTGCAGCCGTAATGTCGGGTCTAAGAATTCCCGAATTTAATTAACCAAATTCGGGGGTAGTATAGTCCCTTATTCCACGGTCCTTGTCATCGGAAATATTTACCGTACTTTCCACAATAGGTGGAGGTGGTGGATCATGAGGTCCTCCTCTAACATCACCCATAGTGTTAGGTTGTCAACTGCCTCTTCCTCTTCTATCTCGTCGACGTCTCCGAACGGTTCTTTCGATATCGGGATCCAGAGGTACAAGTTTACCGTGTTGTAGCCTTGGCATACCACACAGAAAAACGAAAAGAAAAACTCGCGACTCAGGCTCAAGTGAAAATCAATATCTTAAGATAAAGATCGTGCCAATCCCCGGCAACGGCACCAAAAATTTGATGGCAAAAATGCACATGTATAAAATGTGGGACAATAAGGGCGCAGGTATACACCACGTATTATGTTCGCTTCTCAAGTAATATAATGGTAAGGACCAAATATCGTATCCACAGGGATTGGACTTAACTAAGAATCAGAGATTTTCACGAACTTCCGGTGCAAAGTTAAAGATTTATAAAATTGATTGGTTGGTTTAGAGCGAAGGATTAAATATTAAATTTAACAATTAATAAAAAAGGCGGGTACGGGTGTAAGTTTTCCCTGAGAGTATTTTTATAACTTAAATGGTAACAAAACCGGTCACAATGAGGTCCCACACGATTTCCTCCTCTCGAAGCTACGTCGTATAGGTTGTGATAAAGGTATTATTATAAATTTACGACAAATGCTATCTTTCGGTCTACCAATTTCACTAAGTAGATCTCGAAGATCTTAGCCCCGCCAATATGGAGAGATGTGCATATCTCTATGATACACCAACTCAACCGACATCTGGACCTTAGTTTGATTATGAAAAAATCCATATCTCTATGCGATTATTGAAGATTTTCTCAAACCTCCTTGCATCACCCAGGCCGTTTCGGATCCGCCCCTCTCGAGGTCTAAGATCTAATATTAAGACACACAAGTGATTGTCTTGTCCGCGTTGAGATGAAGATTCAACGTGGATGACTAAACCGAGAAGTTAGCCAAATGCGGTAACACCCAAGTGTTACATTTTAACCTCTCGGGTTTGGATTACACCCACACCCAAAGGGGGGTTTAGTTACTAATCATAATTAAAGACATAATAAAAGAAAAGTAGTGCAGGAAATTAAATTCCATTAATTTGAAAAACTGTCACTGTGGTCACAGACTTACCATAGTGGTGACGAAATTTAAAGTGCAAAATTTAAATCTAAGAAATTACAAGAACAAATTAGCTAAGAACATGAAATTTAAAATACTTGAAGCTTCTCTAGAAGTTCCAAGGGCTTGATGGATTCTTGGATGCTCCCCAAATGCCAACCTCAAGCCCCTTTATATAGTGAAAATGGTGAAAGGGACTTGAGGGAGTGAAAGTGATTTACAATGTTTGTTATCTTCTATCCTTGTCTTCATACCTCTTGTCTTCATCCTTCTCTTTTTCATGAAAGAACTCAACTTTGACCCAACTCAAACCTGCAAGTCTTTGTCATAATTTGGGAAATAAAATCCCTAAGAAGATTGTTGATCCCAAGATGTGAATAATTCAAGATATGAACCTCTAAACTACACAAATCATAGTGATATAGGTGCAAAAGTGATTTATGATGTAGTAAATAAGTATGTTTTGGAAGTAAACGCACTAATAATCAACAAAGCATTCAACAAACAAGTATACAATGATCACTGAATCAAATGCTTCATTAAACTGAGTATTACACCAAGAACAGCGCACAAGTGTGTGCTAAAATACTCAAAGATAATCTGGAAATACAAAGGTGATCTCAAAATAGTGTGTGCTCACATTTTTTACAAATCAGGAGGTGCTCTCCTCATATTGGATGAGGAGCACACAATAGTACAAGACAAAGGCTGACATTCCACAAAAGGAATGCCACCTGAAAAGTAAAACATCGTGGACGCCCATGTAATGATCCTTAGAATCTTCGTACAACAGGCTCACGTGTTCTGCACGTGTTCTTGTCTTGACTATTGTCTTGAAATCTTCAAGTCTTGCATCTCCAGATTAGCCATCATTGAGGCTCTATGAGTGATCATAGAGGCTCTGTGATCTGAAACTTATCTTCAGGTTGCGATCTTCTCGAGTAGATGGTTGACAGAGCTTCTGAGCATTGAACTTCTATGGTGTATCTTGGTGTATTTAGCGGTCTTCTGAAGTTTCTACACTTAGCTTATTTTTCAATACTTCTATACAATGAACTGGAGCTAACAATTTCCCCCACAGTATTGAAAAATAAAAGATTGGAGTGTAGAGTGTATGGCCAAGTTAGAAAAACTAAGAGGTGAAAGGAACTCGACCTCTGAAGACAAGATTATCATTCATATTTAGGAACAATGCTAGAAGGCAAGTACATAAAGGAAATTACATGAATGAAAACCTAAACTATTACAAAAAGTTACTGAGGAAAATCATTGATTAGGTTGGTGAAGCTCTCTGCAAGTGTTATTCTCATTGACAGAATGAGGTCTCTGTACCTTATCTACGCATCTATGTCTCTGATCAACCTTTCTGCGGGTCCCCGCTGTACATTCTCTCTACCAATTCTGCTCAAAATGGTGTACTTGATTTTTAATAGAGTGTTGTTTGAGTACTTGTGGGACTAATCAGGCTTGAAGATCTTCTTTTGGTCTTGATCATCTCTGTAGACAAAACCACACTAAGGTTCTGTGATCACAGAGTTGGAGGGTATTTCTTCTATGCCTGGCAAGTGGTCATTTGGTCTTGTAATTGATAGCTTTTCAACTCCAAGTGGTAGAGCTACTTCAAAGTCCATCTTGCTATGATACTTAACATGTTCGCTCATGACCTCTTTGATCCGCCTATTTGCAATCATAAACACCTTCCTTTGTTCCAAACGTTGCTCTATGAATGCGTGCAGTTGTGGAAGATCATAGGCGCAGAGGTTCTTCAGATCTGCATCTGTGAAGGTATACTGCAGTCCATCTTTTCTCTCAACCAAGTATTTAGTATACATTATGGTTTTGTTTGTGAAGGAGTGCAGAGTGATTCTCATTACATGCTTGATGTCTTCTGTAGAGAATACCTTGGATATGTCTTGAGCTGATTCCTCGAACCTTCATTTGACATCTTTTCTTATAAGAGGATGCATGTTTGGTGCAATGAACACAAATTCTGGTTATGCGCTTTAGAGATAGTTGTGGATGTTCTCATCAAACTCAAGTTCTTTCGGTGGTGGTCGTGGGATAAGAATCCTCATAGCACCCATCGATTGAACGATCTCTTTAGCTCTATCTATTGTGACCTTTTGTTCAGAGGTACCAGCTATAGAGAGTGTCTTGACCTATTCTTTGGGTTCATAGGTTTTCTTTGGTGTGCTCTGTGGAGGGATCTCTGCTTCATTATCTTGAGCATTTACTGGACCAGGGCTCGAAAATTGTACATTTGGAATGGGTGTAGTGATCATTAGCTCAGGACTTGATGGTTCAACGAACTTCTCAAGCCCTTCTGCTATAATGTTGGTGCCAACACTGACCTTTACTTTCGATGTAGGCCAGACAGAGGTTATCATTTGTAAGGCAGCAACTTCTTTGGTCTTTACCTTAGAGGCATAAGATTTTTATCGTTGTTTGGTGCCCTTTGAGGTGTCTTTATTTAATGGCACTTCCTGAAGAGGAGTGACAGCTATTGGTGTAGAGGTTTTAATGGTTGTAGCCTTATTCCCCTCATGATGGCCAGGTCCAGAGGCATCGGGCCCCTGGTCATCATGCCTAGGCTTCTTCTGCTCTACCTCTGCTTGGAAGGTAGAAGGTTCCTTCCTCTTTTTCATTCGGTAGAGATAGGCTTCTGCATGATCTTTGATCTTCTTCATTGCATCATTTGCCGCCATAGAAGTGCGATTGATCTCGTAGTCTGATTTGAACTTAAGTGTTGCCACAGTTTTCTTCATCTCGGAGGCTACGGATTTGGCTTCTGTAATCATATCTGCACCCATGAGATTGTAGTTTTGAAGGATCATCTTGCCCAAGGTTGTAAGTTCTTCTTTGGTTGCCAAATTCTTGAGCGTATCAGTTAAGGGCTTGGACACAGAAGATGAGGATGAAGCTTGCACTGGGACCATGACACTGCGAGTCATGTCCTTGATATTGTCCTTCAACTTGGTAAGATCATTCACCCAGAAGCTTCAACCTCTGTGGAAAATTTTCCGGCCCCTTCCATGACTATTTCACCAAGATCCTTGATGTCGTCGGCTTGGATGTTCACAGATTTGGCTACCTCGTTGAAGTCGTTCGTCGTGGAATTATATTCAGAGGCTTCTGTCAGCTTCTTTATGTCGGCAGAGATTTGTTCGCATGTTTTATTCAGTTCTTGCAGAGCCTCTATATTGGCCTTCAGAGCCTCTACGACAAGGTTTGGATTTTCATGTACAAGGGGAGTCGTGATTGAGCTTTTCAACTCTTCCAATTTTTAGAGCACATAGTCAACAAAGGTTTTAAACTCATCCTTTGTGACATAAGTGTCCAGGGTAACCTCTGGACCAACACATGGTCTAGATTGAGCCAATGAGATTTTGGCACCTTCAGAGCATGTGTTGACGTTGAGCTCTGTAAGATTTCTCTTCAATCTTTGAAGTTCCTGAGTGGAATCTTTTATGAAGGTTCTGTCATCTAGTCTCTTAGGAGAAGGTTCAGAGCCTATCCCAAGATCCTCAATGAGTGAACTATGCGGGTGTTCTAGACCCACAAAGTCAGTGTCTTTCCTCACTACCACCTCTGAAGTGGTTCGGTTTTCGCTCGTTAGTGGAGCAGAGGCAATAAATGCCTCTGTAGAGGTAGGTATCGTGTTCTGGGGCTAATGGACACTTTTAGTTACACCACCATCCTTTTGAGAGGATGGGGTGGATTTGGTTTTCCCGGTTGTGATTGGTACAGAGGAAGAAAGAATTTCATCTGTCCGTTTAGGCTGGTTAGGGTTCGGACTGTGCGGTCCTTCTTCAATACCCCTCTGCACTAGAACTGTAGGGGTAGAAATGTGGCTTGCAATGGGAGGTTGGTTCGATTGTGTGATCATGGCATCTTTTTCTCCTATCATCTCCTCCTTCGATTTTCTACTTCTCTATTTTTATCTTATGATAATTTTATCCTAACTAGTTCCAGTGGACGGGTACCTGCCCCCAGAAGAAAGATGCCACGGAAAATACATTGTCCAAAACAACTTTCCTCCTTTTATAACACTTAATGGGGCATCACCTGGTCCAATAGAGCATTGAATTTGGAACACAGGTCAAACTTAGCAACTGGCTTTCATGGTTTTCATGTGATTATACCCATAATGAGATGGGGAATTTATAACTCCCTATTTAGACTTTTGGGCCCTTCATCTCTCTATACTTCACATTTCCTTGAGCCTTCCTACTTATAAACCTGGACTGCTATTTGTTTCATACCTGAAAGCAAGTCAGGGATTCCTCGAACTGAGACAGTGAAACGATAGCTACTAAAGCGTAAACTGCTCGTTTTTCCTTGCCCATGAGTATAGCATGATGAGCCCAAGTTACGACAACTTCGGTTTAAAGCCCCCACAAGGGGTTCCCTACCCGTATTCCCCGGAAGAAGTGATAGGGGGGATTCGGTCCTCTCAAGACTGAATTTAGCTTCCAACCCTAGTCAGCAAGCTTCAAAATTCCTTTCTCCTTTCTTTTCCAAAACTCAAATAGAAAACTCTCCCCATGGGACCGGGGTTTGAGGTTGTCCTAGGACAGACTGAGAGACAAACCGCAGGAAAGGAATTGGTTACTACAGACAGACTTTACTTTTGTCCCGCTTGGTTCAATTAATTGGATAACTCAAAAAGAATAGTAGAAGAAACTAGGGATTCTATCAGGACATCGAATCTGATTCGAAAGTTATGGTAGACTCCATCCTTGGTCACTACTTGGAAGCCCTGTCAGGTCTTCCATTTCCATAGTGACATCAGTGACCCTAATGTCCACTGAGCCATACTGTTGAGCCACTTCTTTTGCAATATTAGTGGCCACCATCAAAGGACTCAGTGGTTGCTCGAATACAAATTCTGTGGCCTCTACTATGAGTAGAGAATCGTCCACAAGAAGCTTCCTCTTTGTCTTTCTCCTCTGCAGAGGAGTTTCCTTTACCTCTGCAGGTTTTTTCAGTGGAATAACTGTTGCAGTTTCAGAGGGATGGGCTTTTTCTTTGTCGACCAGTCTTATAAGCCTTTTATTCTTTGATTTCTTGGAACGCTCATCAGCAGAAGCCTCTACGTATTTTTCTTGGACTACCTCTTTTATTTCAGTATGAGGCCTCTTGTCCTTCTTCTTTTTCTCTTTCAGAGGCTTAACAACCTCTGTAGCTTCAACTTTGGCCTCCACTACGACCTTCTTGGCTTTATCTTTCTTAGCCTTCTTCTTCTTAGGCTTTGAAACCTAAGTCACCTCTGTCACTTATTTTATGGCCTCTACTTCTTCGACCCTTTTCTAGTGTTTTTTTTCTTTTCCTTCTTTCTTGAGTTCTCACCACCAACCCACTCTCAAGTCCTAATCTCTCAGATCTCACATGTGCCTCTACGACCACATCTTCTGCTCCCTCTACTAAATCCTCTCGTAAATAAATGGCTATCTCACCCACATGGAAACCTACATGTGGAGGGTTGCAGGACTCGATTCAGGAGTCTTGTGCTCACGTATGTATACTATCCTACCCTCTTCACTACCCAAATATGTCAACATTCTTGCTGGCAGAGGTCTTGCGGTTGGGTAACCAGTCATTAGTGTTGTGGGTTTGTTGGATTTCATGTGGTATACTTTTATCAGCTTACCCTCTGCTGGCAGTTTTCCTTCCCCTATCAACTCGTTCCTAAAAGGACAACAAAAAACCTATTGAAGACAAGGTTCTTAGGCGATGTGCCCCTCTCTTGATCTTCTTGCTTGGCAATCACTGCATTTCGGATTTCTATAAAGATTAGGTTTGCATAGTCCAATGGTAGGTCGTAGTAAATCCCATACATGATTGCCAAAATTGTATGGCTGGATTGGTCTGGGCTTCCTACTTTGCAGGTCAATGCTCTATTGAGAATTGAGAATAAAACATTCCATAGAGGTGGAAGGTTCTGTCGTCGAAATTCTGTCCTCTTGGTAATGGCTTAAGCATATCCAATGAACCTCAGAAGGTCAAGGATTTCTTCATCAGAGGTTTCCTCTAAGAACTTGACCAAATTCAGTTGTTCTTTTGTGGGTAGGTCAAATATCTCAAAGACTTTCCTGCGGTTAATTCCTAGATCCATTATCTTGTCACTTGTAGGATGGGTTGCATATCTCATTACACAAAATCCATAGTCCTTAACCTTTTCGTGCCTACAACTCTGCCAGAATTGTTGTATGTAAGTTTCTGGAATATCAGTCCTTTTCAAAGTTAGGGATTTTGACAAAAAGTGGGTTTTCAAAATTTTGATTAGATTTTCAGCTTTAGTAGGGAATCACTTGTGGTCCAAAACCACATAGTGGTTGTTTGGTTTCAGGTTCAATGAGGTAGTGTGGTAGTGATGTTTAGTGAATGATAGCATTCGACTAGTTAGTGGTTGTTCTTGGCCAATAGATCTTGAGTTTTCTTTCTGCGCCATGGATTGTTGAGAGTGGTTTGAGGCATTGGAGCCTTGAGAGTTCTTGGATGCAACAGAGTTGGATGCCATTGAAGAAAGAGAGGAGTAGAAAGAGATTTCTTGCTTTTTATTGCCTTGAATGCTTGAGAGTAAAAAGTTGCAGGTAAAAAATGAGGAAAGTGAAAGGGGTTTGTATTTATACTGAGAGAGAGGGTAACAGTTTATTAGCGGTAAAAGATAAATTTTCAAATCCGTAATAAGTACCTATGAGTAGTGTGCCGTTTGAAAAAACGAAGGTACAGATTACGTACCACTAATAATGTGCCACGTCATTTAGGCCGGTGCACGATCGAGTACGCGCGTCTCCCATTATCCTCACGTGCGTGACTGTCCCTTTTAAAAATAACCCGCACCCCATAACTAAAAAAAATTCATGTGTTGAAACTCACAGAAGCTCTATGGGTTAAGAGCTCCTGAAATTAGGGGTTTGGTTCTTTCACATAAGAAAACACCTTTGTAAGACAAAGTTATTTAAAGACAATGAAGTGATCTAGTTAGTCAATCCATATTAGACATCAGAGGTCAATATGTGTCTCACAGAGGCTCTGTGAGAGAACTCAGAGGCTCTTTGACCAATAAAATCTAATTAAGGAAAGACATTTGAAAATTTTGATCACCTAAACTTTGGACAAGTTTTGGTTAGCAATTTGGGACATATGTTAAAACTTATGTTCGAGAAAAGTGTTTTTTTCTCTTGTGTACGAAGGACTTACCTTACTCTGCAGGCTCTTCTCGATAACAATCATTTCTTTTCTCCCCCTTGAGTCGACAAGGTTCTCTCAATGTATCTCCTTCTACTCCCCCTTGACCTATGCTTGGATCAAAAAAGGTAAGCTTTGTACAAGTCATAGAATCAAGTGAACTCATTACAAGAAAAGAATTAAAGAACAAATGTACAGACAAATGAAAACTGGAGTATTGAAATGAAGTTATGTACAATAGAAGCTCTGTGCCAAGGTACAGAGGCTCTGTGGATCAACTCATATTTAGCATACTAAGCTTGCCAATAACGAAAGTGAATTTTTCTCATCTAAAGCCTTTGTGAAAAGGTCAACAAGTTGGTAATATGTGGACACAAAGTACCTCTCTATTGTTCCATGCTCCATATAATGTTTCAGAAAGTGATACCTGACATCGATATGTTTGGTTTTAGAGTTCTGAACAGGATTGGAACAAATCGCAATGGCACTTTTTGAGTCATAGAGGATGTGTATTTTGTCAATAGCAAAACCATAGTTCTTGAGTTGGGTTCTCATCCACAAAACTTGTGAACAACAACTAGCAACAACCACATATTCAGCTTATGCTGTAGAGGTTGATACACAGTTTTGCTTCTTAGAAGTCCAACTGACTAACTTACCTCCAAGAAATTGACAACACCTAGAGGTACTCTTTCTGTCAAGTTTGAATCCTCCATTTATTTGAATCTGTATATGCCACAATATCAAAGCCAAAGTTCTTTGGATACCAAAGACCAAGATTCTTGGTTCCCTTTAGGTATCTAAAGATCCTCTTAATATCAAGAAGATGAGATTCTTTGGGGTTAGCTTGAAATCTTGCACAGAGACATGTAGCAAACATTATATCAGGTCTACTGGTAGTTAAGTACAACAAAGGCCCTATCATACCTGTGTAGAGTTTATACTCTACAGATTTTCCCTCTGGATCTGCATAGAGCTTAGATCCGGTGGCCATTAGGGTCTTCATTGATGAAGAGTCAAAGAGTTTGTATTGTTCAAGTATGTCAGAGACATATTTAGATTGATTTAAGAAAATACCCTCTGTAGTTTGTTTGACTTGTAATCCTACGAAGAATGTGTGTTCTCCCATCATACTCATCTGAAACTCACTTTTCATCAAGGTTTCAAACCTTTTACAATATGATTCACTTTTAGACCCAAAAATAATGTCGTCTACATAGATTTGTACATGCAGAATCTCACCTTTTCTCTTTTTATGAAATAAAATGATATCAGTTGTACCTCTTTCGAAACCGTTTGCAAGAAGGAAGTTTGAAAGTCTGTTGCACCAGGCTATGGGGGCTTGCTTTAGTCCATACAGAGCCTTGTCCAAGATATATACATGATTCAGGTACTTGGCACTTTCAAACCCTGGTGGTTGTTGGACATATACTTCTTCTTGAATTTTTCCATTCAGAAAGGCCGGCTTTACATCCATTTGATAAACTTTGAAACCTCTATGGACTGGGAAGGCAAGGAAAATCCTTATGGCTTCGATCCTTGCTACAGGGGCAACAGTTTCTTCGTAGTCTATCTTTTTTTCTTGGCAATATCCCTTTGCCACCAATCTTGCTTTGTTCTTGATCACTACCCCATCTTCATCCTTCTTGTTCCTAAAGACCCATTTGGTCCCTATTACAGTTTTGCCTTTCGGCAGAGGCACTTGTCAGGATCGAATTCTCAACAATAATTAATTCTCAGAAACAATATCAAAGAAGTTTGCGGAATAACACTGTGATATTTAATCAAACAGAAAATCACAACAGAATATAATCAACAAACTGTAAACTTGTATTGAATGCTTTGAAGTTACAAGATTACACACTCAACCTCAATATTGATGAACAGACTCACCAATACGAATTCTACTTCTCTAGAATTAGGATCTATGTCTTGAGGTTGATTTTCTCTCACAAAGAATAAAAAACACTTAGAATGAATGAATTAATCTATTCTATACATATATTAGTCAAAAGATAATTACAATAATTAAACAAATCTTCAGTATATCTTCCATGTATATCTCAAGGCTTCCATAAACTTCAGATTATCCAGCTGTCATTCTTTCCATCCGAATCTCTTAAGCAGTATTAATCTTCAGCAGCATTAAATTCCTTCTAGCAGCATTAACTACTAAGCAGCACTAACCACTAGCAGTACTAACTTTGTTCAAGCAGTATTAATAGTACTAGCAGTAGTAACACTCAGCAGTATTAACTTTTAAGTCTTCTAGCAGTAGTAACTTTGAACCAGCAGCATTAACCATACTTGATAAATTCTTCAGTTCCCAACAATCTTCCCCTAACTTGACTTTTAGGAAAAGAAGTCAAGTTCTTCAGAATTAATCTTCAAGATGCTCCCAAAACTCTATCATGGCCTAAATCCCAGTGTTTGCATCCAATCCCAAACTCTGATTGATGGTTCTTTGAATCAAGTATTTAGCCATTTCTGAATCTGGAACACATCTTAACTTTTTCTTCAGCATGGCATGAAGTTTCAATCTGCTATGATTATACACTCTATCCACTAGGAAGTATTCAGTGTGATTTAAATCCAAAGTCACTGTATATACTCCACTAATTTCATATAGAGTCCAACTGTTTATTGATTTGAAGACATCCTTGATCAAGTACTCTACTTCTTCAGGTTTGAACATCATACACAGATACTCCATTACCAGTTTTGTAATTGAAATCCCTGGAGCCTTTAGAATATCTGCATACAACTTCATTCCTATCTCAAACATCTCTTCAATATCTGATCTGGAGCATGTTCTGACAATTTTTGCCCATGTGTTGAACACTTCATACTTTTCATCCTTTCTTTTCAGCCTTATATATTCCTTTCCATCCACTGTCAATGTATCCCAGTGAATGACCTCAGGAGGCTTAACTCCTACAGGTTCTGCTGAAATTGGTTCAGGCACTTTGTCCATCACTACCATGTACAGATTTACATCATCAGTGTTTGATGGCTCTTTCTGTTTAGATGACTCAGGTGCCCCTTCTTCTTCAGCAACCTTCTTAGCCTCTTCTTCAGATACTTTAAGCTTCTTGATTGGCTTTCTCCTTGCCATCATTTTTGTTCTCTTTAAAGTTCTTAGACTTTCTCCCAGAGTGAACTCTTTCTTAGGAGGTGTTTCTTGCTCATCTGGAAATGGCTTTTGACAATCAAAGTCATTACTTTCTTTTATCCTCTTCTCCATCTCCACCCTAGCAGTTTCATTTCCCTGAAGCTTCAACATCTCTGAATCATACAGCTCTTTGATCTTCTCAAAAGACATTTGGGAGAACATCTCCTTTTTGACTCCTACAGCACCTTTGAGAAATATAATCATCTTGTTCCTCTCTTGGGTACCTAGGAATGTCTTTGAGGGTTTTCTCTTCTTTGCAACTGTTTTAACCACTGATTTCTTCATACTTGCAGCTTTCTTCTGTGCAATTTCAGTTGCCATACTCAGTTGATAAGCTTCATTCAGTTCAGCAGCTAGAGCTTTTGCCATTTCCCTGTCCTTTTCCATCTGAACTCTTTCTTCCTCTTCCATGTCATCTTGCATCTTTCTAGCTAAAGCTTCATCTGATTCAACCAACCTTTGCTTTTTGATTGGTTGATCAGATTCCACCATTTTTGCTTTTCCTTTGTCTTTGTTCATTGCCTTCTTGCTATTATCTTTCTTGATCACTTCACCTTGTTCTTTGATGATTACTCCTTTGGTCTTTGAAGTGACCTTGGGAGTATCATTCTTGGCTTTTAGTAAGGTTTCTGCAATCTCAAGATCTGTTAAAACTTCTTTCACAGTTTCTGCTGCTTTATTAATGTCAGCAGTAGTAACTGTTTCTGCTGCTTCTTTTGTTTCTTTTGGCACTGAATCTCTTTCTGTTTCTGCTTCCTGCTCCCCCTCAACATTAAGCTTCCCCTCTCTTGTGGCTTCTTCCATGTTGATCTCCCCCTTTTTAGGAGCATCATTCTCAAATTTCCTTCTCCTTAGTTGGAATTGCTTTCTCTTCTTCCTTTGTACCATACTAATCACCATCTTCTTCAGCTTAGCAATCTGTACTTGTTGTGACAGAATGACTTGCTTCATTTCTTCAATTTCTTTGCCTTGTTTGAGAACATCTTGATTGATGTTCCCCATTGTTTCCATCAATTCATAGTACGTATATCTGTCCTCACCCTCTCCAGAAGTATTACCCTCCTTTGAAGGATCATTGGGTCTTTTAGTAGTGGAAGTCTTCTGCCTTGCAGAAGCACTATCCACCCCTGTGGTTTCTTGGCACCAGGGACCTTCAAATGATTGCTCATTTAAAGTTTCCATGGGGGAGGTCTTATTGATGTTACCACTTTCCTCCTCTGTGCTAGCAGGAGTAGTGGCAGCCTCATCACCCATATGCTCTACCTCCTCCTCAGAGAGCACCTCCTTTGGGTTGGGAGACACCCTTGTGGTTTCCCTTTGGATATTCCCTAAGGGAGAATTCTCCCTTAGAGGGATTAAAGGCTGAGAGGGTAATGGTACAAGAAGGGAAGGAGCCTTCTTTACCTGTTTTCTCTTGTAAGTTTGGGTGATAGGAGAGGTTGGTTTTTCAAGAAGGGACTGGGGAATTGATTTTGAGAGGGAAGGTTGGGCTTGACTAGCAGTGGGTTGGTCTAATGGGGGCCTTGACCCTGCTGCCATACCTTCATTGGTTTGGGACACCACCATCATTGTAGAGAACAATGGGGTGTCAACTCCTTCAGAGTCCCCAGCAGATCTTCTCATATTTGAGAAAACCTTGCCTTTGGGGGGTTTAGGTACATATACCCCAACAGGTTGAGGTATATCCGTCAATTCATGAGTAATGACTTCTTGAACAAACCTGGGATACATAAAGAAGCTCTTTTTGTTTCCCATGTTTGAGACAAGATCACTGAAAATCATTTTAGAAAAATTATACTTTCTGGCAGTGGCCAAGCACACCAAAGCATAAGCAATAGTGCTGCTGAACTCACTCCATCTAGTAGTCTTTTTGGAGATACAATGCATAAGAGTATGGACAAAGAAACGCCATTGGGGTGAAAATTTTGCTTTAGAGAATTTGAAAACTCCCAATGGGCCTCCATACCCCATTCTTGTAAGATTTGAGAACAGTTCATCATTTGGGATAGAGGTTATACCAGAGGCATCGTCTAGACGTAGACTGATGCGAATAACCTCTTCAGTAACCGTGAGTGAGTGATCACAGATTCTTGTCTTGATCATCTGCACACCATTCTCAACAACAATGGTTGCATTAGCCCAGAACTGCCTTTGATGCTCGATATAGATTGTAGGGGATACAATAAGAGCATGAGCAATGTGGCTTGACTTGAGGAAATCCACAATCGGATGAAATCCTGCAGCTTGCTTTGGTTTTTATAGCATCGCAATCTCATTGTGCTCGTCAATGAAAGTCATTGATGCCATTGATCTTAGTGAAAAGCTTGCCTGAAGATTTCGAACTTGAAAGAAAAGGTTTAGAGCACAAGAGAACAGTATGCAAAGAGTCGTTATGAACTTTTAGGCGGGCAAATAGTATTTATAGTATTCGGAACATAAGCAGTATTAACCTAGAGCAGTATTAACTACTAGCAGTATTAACTGAAAGCAGTATTAACCACTAGCAGTATTAACTGAAAGCAGTATTAACCACTAGCAGTATTAACTGAAAGCAGTATTAACCACTAGCAGTATTAACTGAAAACAGTATTAACCACTAGCAGTATTAACTGAAAACTGTATTAACCACTAGCAGTATTAACTGAAAGCAGTATTAACTACTAGCAGTATTAACCACTAAAAGCAGTATTAACCACTAAAAGCAGTATTAACCACTGAAAGAAGTATTAACCACTAAAAGCAGTATTAACTAACTTACTCCTTTTAAACTTGCTAAACACTGAGTACTGCTATGCATATCCTGAAACAGAAGATTAGTAACTCCAAGAATAATATACAGATATAAAACCACTTTTTGAGAAGGGGATTATTCAGAGTTGATCATTCCCACACTTGTTACCAAGAAAGTGAATCTACCCACATCAAAAGCTTTAGTGAATAGATCAGCAAACTGATTATCAGTGTGAACTTTGACAACTTGAATAAGTTTCTTTTCATTACAATCTCTTATAAAGTGATACCTGATCTCAATGTGCTTTGTTTTTGAGTGCTTGACTGGATTATTCACAATGCTAATAGCACTACTGTTGTCAATAAAGATTGGAGTGTGTAGAAAGGTTACCCCATAATCCAACATTTGATTCTGAATCCATAAGACTTGAGAACAGCAACTTGCAACTGCTATGTACTCTGCCTCTGTTGTAGATGTGGATACTGTGGTTTGTTTCTTGCACTGCCATGAGACTAGTCTAGCACCCAAAAACTGACATCCTTCAGAAGTAGATTTTCTGTCCAAGTTTGCCCCACCTAGATCACTGTCTGAGTATGCTATTAGGTCAAAGGGTGAGTCATGAGGATACCAAAGTCCCAATCTGGGTTGCCCGTTGAGATATCTGAATATCCTCTTAACAGCTTGAAAGTGAGATTGCTTTGGCCTAACTTGGAATCTTGCACATACACAGACTGGAAACATTATATCTGGCCTTGATGCTGTGAGATACATGAGAGAGCCAATCATGGATCTATAATGATGCACATCCATATCCTCCCACTCAAGATCTGTTGTGATCTGCTTGTGTGTTTCCATAGGTGTGCTGGCAGGTTTTGATTCTGAGAAACCAAACTTGGTTAGAATATCCTGCACATACTTGGATTGACATATGAAAATGCCATCTGACTTCTGTTGAACTTGGAGTCCAAGGAAGAAAGTAAGTTCCCCCATGGAACTCATTTTGAACCTTTGATGCATTAAATCTTCAAACTCCTTGCACATGTTGTTTCTTGTAGATCCAAAGATAATGTCATCAACATAGATTTGGACCAGCAAGATATCCTTTTTCTTTCTCTTGATAAATAGAGTCTTATCAATGACTCCTCTTTCAAAGTCATTTTCCAAGAGATAGGATGACAGAGTGTCATACCATGCTCTTGGAGCTTGATGTAGTCCATAAAGTGCTTTCTTTAATTTGTATACCCTGTCTGGATAGCTTGGGTTTTCAAACCCTGGTGGTTGACAGACATATACTTCTTCTTCAATTGACCCATAGAGAAAGGCACTTTTTACATCCATTTGATAGACTTTGAAGTTCATGTAAGAAGCATAGGCTAGGAATAGTCTGATTGCTTCTATTCTAGCCACAGGTGCAAACACTTCTTCATAATCTATACCCTCTTCTTGAGTATATCCCTGAGCCACCAGCCTTGCTTTGTTCCTTATGACAATATCTCTTTCATCTCTCTTGTTTCTGAAAATCCACTTTGTGCCAATTGCCCTGTGACCTTTAGGAAGGTCTACTAGATCCCATACATCTTGTAGCTTGAACTGTAACAGTTCCTCTTGCATTGCTTCTATCCAGCTAGATTCTTTCATAGCATCATGTGCCTTTTTAGGCTCAAGCTGTGATAGAAAACAAGAAAGCACTGTATGCTGTTGATCTTGCATTTCCTGAAGCCTGCTTTGATGTCTAGTCATCATAGGAGAAGAGATATCTCCTATTACCAGCTGTGGAGGATGATTCTTTTGAACTCTGGTGTTATGACTAGGATCTTCATTCAGTCCAGCCTCAAGATTAGATTCATGCAACTCAACTGAAGTGTTTTCAGATGCCACTTCATTATTTTCTTGAGTCTCCTCATCTCTAGTTTCTTCTTCACTCTGACTTGGTCCAGTAAATGATTTCTTTTCACAGTCTTCAACAGAATTTACTGTGGGTATGGGAAAAATCACAGATTTAGATATACTTTCTTGAACTTGTGTGATCCCTGATCCGCCACTTCCTGTTCCTGTATACTCATTACTGAAACCAAAAGAGTTAGTTAGTGAATCAATGTCAAATATCCACTGAGGTCCAGACCCAACAGGATTTGGTGTGTTCTCATTGCATTTGACATTGTCACTTTCTTCAATTATTCTAGAAGAAGAGTTAAATACTCTGTATGCCTTACTCTGAGATGAATATCCAACAAGAAATCCATCATCTGCTTTGCTATCAAATTTACCTAAGTGAGATTTGGTATTGATAATTGTACAAGGACACCCAAAAGGTTTGAAGAAACCAATGAAAGGTTTTCTTTGATTTAAAAGCTCATATGGGGTCTTGTTCTTTTGCTTGACCACTAGAACTCTGTTTTGGACATAACAAGCAGTATTAACTGCTTCAGCCCAGAAGGTAATTGGCAATTTTGAATCAGCCAACAGAGATCTAGCAGCCTCTATTAGTGTTCTATTTCTCCTTTCAGCAACACCATTCTGTTGAGGAGTCCTAGGAGCACTATATTGCTTCTCAATACCTTTTTCTTCACAAAAGGTGTTTAGATCATGATTTTTAAACTCAGTTCCATTATCTGATCTAATGATTTTTACTCTTTGATTAGTTTGGTTTCTTAGAAAATATACCCAAGTAAATCTGGAGTAATCATCAACAATAACCAAGCAGTAAGATTTCTTGCCTATACTCATAACATTTGTAGGACCAAACAGATCCATATGCAGTAATTGGAGACAAGAAGAAACAGAATTTAACTCTTTGGTCTTATGAGAAGTTTTGTGCTGTTTGCCTTTAAGACAAGCAACACAATGATCATCACATGAAAAGACTTTTGAAGGTAAACCTCTTACAAGGTTGTTTTTAACAAGATTGTTCATAGTCTTGAAATTCATGTGACACATCCTTCTGTGCCATAGAGAGGATTCATCTACAGAAGCTTTTGAAACAAGACAATTTAGAGATGAATCACTATCAACATTGTCCATATCCAGACAGTAAACATTGTCCTTTCTTGGAGTTCTAAGTAGTATCATGCTTTCATCAACTACCTTGAACCCTGGAGCAAGGATCATACACTCAGTATTAGTAAATAATATACTATGTTGTTTGTCACAAACCTGTGATACACTTAACAGGTTGTACTTTAATTGATCAACATAGTAGACATCCTCAAATGTCATCTTACCTTTGGTGACATTACCTTTTCCACTTATCTTACCACCAGTAAGATTATCTCCAAATGCAAAATGTCCTCCATTGATATGCTTGAAATCCTGAAGGCATGACATGTTGCCTGTCATGTGCCTAGAGCAACCACTATCAACATGCCAAATGCTCTTTCCCTTGAGCTGTTGGTTGCCCTGCACATTAGATAAATCAATTAGTATGATTTAGGAACCCAAGCCAGAGTGGTCTTGGGTACCCCTTTCTCATCAAAATACTTGCATTCTTTCTGGACAAGATTTTTGAACTTTAACTCCTCATTCTTGGAGTACTTTGTTACAATAATAGGCTTGGAAATATGCTTGCTAGAATCAGTACTAGTTTTAGAATTACTAACTGCCTTGGCAGCACTTGCATGCTCAGCAGAAACTGTGTTGGCAGTATTAACCTTTGAAGAGGTATTAACAGTATTAGCAGCATTAATATTGTCAGCAGTACTAACACTGTTAGCAGTAGTAACTGTGTTAGCAGTACTAATATTGTTAGCAGTACTAACACTGTTAGTACTTCTAGGTACCCACATTTTGACACTTTCTTTTAAAATCTTTTTCTTTAAAGTGCCTTTACTTTCAATAGATTTCTTTATCACATGTTTCTTTCCAGCCTTCCTATAACCAACAGGTTTTTGCACAAATCTTTGAAAGTTCATTTGTTGGTTAATAGGGTTAAAGTAACAATACTTAGCCAAATGATTCAACTTGCCACATATAAAACAAGGTTTTCGTCTATTGATTTTATTCAGATCAACTCCTTGTTTCTGAGCCCATTGATTATTCCAGTTTCTTTGATTTCCTCTTTTTAAACCAGAATTTAGGCTCTTAGCTTTATTGCAAACACACTGTTTACAAGATCCAGGATTCACAACTGTGGTTTGTTTGTAATGGACCTTGTTATCATTTCCTTTAGTCTTCTCTTTCTCCTTGGACTTAACCCAGATTTTCCCACATCCCTCATTGGTGATAATATTGTTTTCTAATGGTATCTTTTTACTTACATTATTATCCCTGTTCTCACTTGTTCCTTTCTCAGTCAAATCCTTAACTACTACCTCATCCAAAGGGTCTATCTTAAAAGCTTCTTCAGACAAGTCCTTTTTCTCCTTAGTTTCCAACAAGTCTGATGTAGGAGAAATATAGTTGTTATTGTAAGGAGGGGGTGTATTGTTGTATCCAATACCAGGCTTCATCTTATCATGTATCTGAGCCTTTAGAAGAGAGTCCATTGCTTTTGAAGCATAAGAAAACTTGTCTATGTCAAGCTTAACTTTTGACAGTTCCTCTTTCAGTCTATCATTCTCTTCTAAGGACTTAGACAGTTTGGTTTCTAACTCATTCTTTTCCCACTTCCAATAGTTTGTGTCATAAGAGTGTTGAAGTTCATTAGCTTGAAAGCCTTTGATTTGCTCTTCAAATCTCTCTACTATCAACACATAATCTCTTCTGTCCTTTTCTAATCTTTTAAGGTCATCACACATACTTTGATTGTGATCCCTGTATCTTGTAACAGTGTCAATGCAAGATTTAGTGCAAAGATTAGAACTTACCTCAGTGGGGAGATCAGACACTTCTGCCATAAGAGCTTGGTTCTGAATGGCTTCCTCAGCTTGATCACTCCAGTCAAATCCCATTCCTTGTTGAGAAACAAGGGCTTGAGCAGGATTCTTGTTCAGATTGTATCTTCCATTCTGAGCTTGTTGATGGTTGTTGTTTGGAACAACACTCCTGCATTCTCTAGCAAAGTGTCCTTTCTTGTGACACTTATAACATTCCACCTTGGTTTTGTCAAAACCAGCTCCATCTTCTCTTTTTTGAGAGAAGTTATTTCTTCCAGTTCTTTTAATGAACTTTTTCACCCTCATGGATAGCATGGCCATCTGCCATTTAATATCCATCTCCTCCAGATCATCAGGGTGAATTTGATCAAGATCATCATTAATCAGAGAATTGCTGCTATGGCTGGACAAAAAGGCTTCAAAGATAGTTTCAGTGCCTTTTTCTGAACTTACTTCACTAGCAGTACTAACTGCTTCAGGGTTGGCAGTAGTATCAGTGGATGCTGAAAGAAGTGCAGCATTGTGAATATAACCAGAGGGCTTCTTCTTGGTTTCTACCTCAGTTTCAAAAACTCTTAGATCATTGTATAGATCATCAAGTTCTTTCTCTTCCAGATTGTCATTCTGTCTATATGAGACAGTGTACATAGTCCATTCATCCCCAAGAGATCTGAGGAACTTTCTGTTGATATCATCTTGTTCCATCTTCACCCCTACAGTAGCCAGTTCACCTATGAGTTTATTGAATCTATCAAAAGTTTGAGTCATAGACTCATTCTTTGTGGAAGTGAAGTTCTCATACTGCTGCTTTAGAACATCTCTTTGATTTCTTTTGATGCTCTTAGTTCCAGCAAATCTTTTCTCTAGAGCATTCCAGAGAATCTGAGCATCAGTGCAGTTGCAAAATTGATGCTGATATTCATTGGGAATAGCCAAGAGCAGAGTGCTCAAGGCCTTCATCTCTGTCTATCTGATCTTCCTCTCACCATCTGTCTTTGGTGGAGGTCTTTTCCCATCTGGTCCTATCCTTCCAGCTTCAGAAGGACCATTCTCAATGATATCCCACATTGAGTAGTCAGTGAGAAGAATATATTGTCTGATTCTGATCTTCCACATGTCAAACTCACTTGGTTTGAGCATTGGAACCTTAGAAACCAAAGTACTGCTTGATTCTGTAAAATTTTCCATGATGAATAACTGTTTCTGAGAAAGTTAGGCTCTGATACCACTTGTCAGGATCGAATTCTCAACAATAATTAATTCTCAGAAACAATATCAAAGAAGTTTGCGGAATAACACTTTGATATTTAATCAAACAGAAAATCACAACTGAATATAATCAACAAACTGTAAACTTGTATTGAATGCTTTGAAGTTACAAGATTACACACTCAACCTCAATATTGATGAACAGGCTCACCAATACGAATTCTACTTCTCTAGAATTAGGATCTATGTCTTGAGGTTGATTTTCTCTCACAAAGAATAAAAAACACTTCGAATGAATGAATTAATCTATTCTATACATATACTAGTCAAAAGATAATTACAATAATTAAACAAATCTTCAGTATATCTTCCATGTATATCTCAAGGCTTCCATAAACTTCAGATTATCCAGCTGTCATTCTTTCCATCCGAATCTCTTAAGCAGTATTAATCTTCAGCAGCATTAAATTCCTTCTAGCAGCATTAACTACTAAGCAGCACTAACCACTCGCAGTACTAACTTTGTTCAAGCAGTATTAATAGTACTAGCAGTAGTAACACTCAGCAGTATTAACTTTTAAGTCTTCTAGCAGTAGTAACTTTGAACCAGCAGCATTAACCATACTTGATAAATTCTTCAGTTCCCAACAGCACTAGTGTCCATACTTCATTACGCTCAAATTGTAGAAGCTCCTCTTGCATAACTTCCACCCAGTTAGGGTCTTCTAGGGCTTCAAACACTTTCTTAGGCTCGATGATACTTACAAAATTCGTGAAGAGACAAAAATTGGCAGTAGCAGAGCGAGTCTTTACTTTGTCAGAAGGGTCACCAATGATTTGGCTATGTGGGTGACTCTTAGTCCACTTGGTCATTCAGGGTAGGTGATCATTGGAACCTTCCAGTTGCACTTCGGGAGCATTTTCTTGATCTTGATCAACCTCTGTTGGAGTAGGTAGGTCATTTGTACTTCCCACAGGGCTCGATTTAGCTCCTTGAGTTGATGTAGAGAGCTCTGTGGTAACTTGAACAAAGTTCTGTGATTGCCTCGGTGTTGACACCTCAAAAATTGTGGGAAGATGATCTTCTTCTTGGTTGAGCATAGAGCCTTGTTTGTTATGTGTCTCTGTGTGCTCCCCCTCAACATTTGCACCTACATAGGTAGTGGAAGAGGGTGAAGTATTACGAGGACCAGTTAGGGAAGTAATGTTTGGACCTCAGAGACTTCGGATTCAGAGGCTCTTTGATCACCTTCAGAGGGTTCATCATCATTGAACATCTCTTCAAACAAATGGTGAAGTTCATTTGTTCTTGATGGTTTACCAGAGTCCTCGTCTTAAAGCTTGAGTCCTGAGCTGATTTCCTCAGAAGTCACGTGAAAAGGGTCATCAAATGAAACATTAATACTCTTAAGTATGTGTTTGGAATTTAGCATGAAGACTCTGTATGCTTTGCAGGTATATAAATAGCCAACAAATTTAGCTTCATTTGCTTTTGGGATAAACTTCCCAATCTGCTCTCTGTTGTTCAGCATAAAACACTTGTAGCCAAAGACGTGAAAGTATTTGATGTTTGGCTTCCTCTGGTGGAGTAGATGGTATGGTGTCTTTGCATGCCTCTTCACTATTAATGATCTATTTTGCTTGAAGCATGCAGTTGAAATGGCTTCTGCCCAAAAAGAAATCGGCAACCCTGAGGCAGTGAGCACAGTTCTTGCAGCCTCCACCAGTGTTCTGTTCTTTCGTTCAAGAACACCATTTTGTTGTGGAGTTCTTGTAGTTGAAAAGTTCTGTGAGATATCCTCTTCATTAAGATAGGCCTCAATGGTGGAGTTCTTAAACTCAGTACCATTGTCACTTCGAATCCTCTGCACCCTACATTCATAAAGAACTTGTATCCTCTTTAATAGATTGATTAGTACCACAGGGACCTCAGACTTCTTACGGATAAACTCTACCCAAGTGAATCTAGAAAACTCATCAACAAGCACAAGAATATACTTCTTTCCACCAAGGCTCTACACGGATATGGGACCACAGCGGTCGACATGTAGCATCTGCAGAGGCCTAGTGCAGGATATGTCTGATTTGCTCTTATGGGCAGCTCTTTTACCCATTTCACAAGCAGATCATAGATGGTCTCTGTCAAATTTCATACTTGGAAGACCACTAACCAAATCTAATTTTACAAGCTTTTCAAAAGTATGGAAATTTAAATGACAGAACCTGTTATGCCAGAGCCAAGCCTCTTCATTTTTACTGGATACCAAACAAAGATTTTCATCTTTGTTGGTTGGCATGAAATCCATGAGGTATAAATTACCCCTTCTTTTGGCTCGCAGAAGCTCTGTGCTTGTATCTTTTTTCAGTAGAGAATAGTATCGACGTTTAAATATCAAATCGAGTCTATTATCACAGAGTTGGCTAACACTCAATAAGTTGTGCTTAAGGCCATCCACATAAGCCACTCTGCTGACATCAATGTCCCCTTTAGTAATGACTCCATAGCCTTTTGTTTTCCCCTTCTTGTGGCCCAAGATTTACTAGCATAAACACATACAAATCTATACAAAACACTTTTGTTTTATTAATCACAAAGATTATATCAAGCCATATACCTATTTGTGATAGACTTTTCAATACAGAGTGTTTGTGTGTGTTCTCAATGTGTGCAACTATGTGTTCTTACTCTCTCCCAATCACCACCACGATTACACTTTCACTTTCACACACTTACTTAGAAAATAACACTATGACTTGCTTATATATAAGTCAACATGACCAAGCAAGGTCAAACCTTCTAAGCACAATTACAAGACACACTCACACTTACAACAAATACAATAAAGACCCTCATTTAATCTTGAATACAATTTCAGTCTAACAATCTCCCCCTTTGAATTCAAGATTAAAAAAAAATTGGCAATAATCTTCAGGTCTTCTTTTCTTCAGAATTGTCTTCAGCTTTCAGCTTTTGCTCTTCCATAACTTTGATATCTTTAAGTCTTTTTACACTTTGTATGATCTTTGACAATTCTTCAAACTTGTCTCTTCCTTTTAATTAGCTTTTGAATACTCTGAATAGTCACTTTTACTTTCAAACTCTGACTTTCTTTCACTATCTCTTTGACAAGCTTTGTTTAATCTTTGACTTTCATCATCTGGAAAATAGTTATCTCGCGTGAAGTCTTTAAAACTTCAATCTGATCTTGAACTTTGATTATTCTCCCCCTGTTTAATGATTTGTAAGAATCAAAATCATTAAAACACTTCAAGGTCAACTCTGTCATTGAATGATCTCCCCCATATAACCAATGAGTACAGTCTTCATGAGCTTTCATCTCCCCCTTATGAAAAATATGAAAACAATCTAACATCTGATATGAATTGGCCTTTGATTCACAAATGTATTCATCTGAATCTTTTCAAATTCAAACGAATATGAGTTGTAACCCTGAATCAACAAATGAAACAGTTAGAAATGTCTGTCAGTAACACGAAGTTACTGTGTACAACGAATGTACAAATTAAGGAGCTGGTTTAATGTTGACTCCCCAAGACTTCCATTCAATCAATGAAAAACCCAAGGTAATTCTATGAATGTTCTGACAGAAAAACAAATCTTTGTGTGCTCATGCTTGTGTTTGGAAGAATTAGCACAATGATTGTGTTTCATAAGGCTCAAAGTATGTAAATCACTGAGACAACAATGATTTTACATGGACTCAATGTGGATGAGAAAGGGTCGAAGGTGGGGCAACTTTCCTTCTTTTTCAATATCAGTATCTTCCAAGAGAAGATCCGATAGATTATGTGCTGCTTCCCCATAAAATGTGAAACATTCTCTTTTTAAGAAAAGAATGAGTAGCTGGTGGGGTTGTATGCAAAAGATGGCATGGGTTATTTGCCTATTTCAATGATGGTCACCAAAGAAAAGTGAACCAATCAGTAATGTGGATGCCCGGCTCAGAAAGATGTTTGGTGCAGAATTCTGATATTCTTTTAACTTTGTTCTCACACCCTCTTTCTTTTAAACATATAAGCTCACATCTAACCAATCTCTCATTTCCATTTTACCTCAGCTCACTCCCACACTCAATTATTTTAGACCCCTCTCCCCTCAATCACTCAAAGGATTTCTTCCGGGGTAGGAAACACCGGTTATCATGAATCCAAGGAAGATCTATTAAGCACTCACACTTAATCCCATGTTCCTAAAAGTACATGCTGGTCAATGATTTTCTTGATATGTAAATAACAAGAAATCATATGTCAGTGTAGGTATGCTCATCAAAAACCAGAAATGAAATTTGAGCATATTTAAACAATTAAGATTTCTCAAAACTTTATATGAATGAATAATCAAGAAAGAATAGAAATGTTTTGAGAATCTTACAATGATTAAGATCAGATCAAATTATCATGAAGAAAAAAAAATATGGGAATTCAAAGACGTATGTTGTTTATATGAACAATATATAAACATATTATCAATGAAAGTACATTAAAAATGAAATGACGTTTGATTCAAACAACAGTGAATAGCAAATAACAGGAGTATTACCATAGAAAGATATAACTTTTGATACATGGTAATAATAAAGTCAAAAGAATGTACTGAACCAGTGTGTGTATGAATACTTGACAAAGTATATAGAAAAGAAAATACACAAGTATTATTCTGTAAAGAACACACGGTCAGATAGACAGTTACGTATCCAAAAATCATTTACAATTCACACTTTTCAAATCAAAAAGAATAGTTTAAGAATGTGAAGTGGTTTGAACATTTTAAAAACATTTTTCACAAGTGAAAGTTGTTCTTCTTTCACAAGTGTTAGAGTATAAGGATTAGAAAAATATACCTGTAGATCAGAATCCTTAACTCCTTCTACAATGAATTTAGCAGTTAAAGCATTCTAGTGAAACAATAGATATCCTCCCCCTTGATATATGAAACAGCCAACATATCAGAAAAATATAACAATATAATTTCTAACCACTCTTTCAAACGAAAAACTTCCTGAAAAGATATAATCATGAAAGCATCCTTCAGAAGAAAACATTTGAATACGGGTTTTGAACTGAATTGTCCAAAAGCCATTGTTACATAAAATATCCTGCAAGAAAAAGATTTTGGTAATCATTCTAAAAATGATTCCGCTTTAGTCAGTCAGCATTTGATGAAATATCCAAGATAAATTCAAATAAAGCATAAGAATAGAAAAACTCCCCCTAGAATCATGAAGTGGCGTTTAACATACCATGTTTGCTAACTAAAAAGTTAAACCTCTTCTCATCTAACGGCTTGGTGAAAAGTTCAGCCACCTGGTAGTCTGTAGTCATGAAGTGCATCTCGATATCGCCCTTATCAACATGATCCTTTATAAAATGATAACGCACATCGATGTGTTTCGTCTTGGAATGTTGCATTGGATTAGTTGTTATCGCAATGTCACTCTTGGAGTCGCAGTAGATAGGGACTCGTTCGTAAGTATATCCGAAATCTTTTAACTGTTTTCTCATCCAGAGGACTTGTGAACAGCAACTTGCGGCAGCTACATATTCAGCCTCGGCAGTGGATGTAGAAACACAATTTTGTTTCTTAGACGTCCAGCTAACCAACATATCACCTAAGAACTGACATGAACCAGAGGTGCTCTTTCTATCCAGCTTACATCCAGCGTGATCAGCATCTGTATAGGCGGTTAGATCAAAAGACGAATCCTTAGGATACGAAAGGCCTAACTCGGTAGTACCTTTAAGATACCTAAGAATCCTTTTAACAACGACGAGGTGTGATTCCTTCGGGTTGGCCTGATATCTAGCACATAAACATGTAGCAAACATAATATCCGGTCTACTCGCAGTTAAGTAGAAAAGTGAACCTATCATGCTACGATACACTTTTTGATCTACTGATTTGCCAGAAAGATCTACATCCAAAAGTGTGCCCGTTGCCATCGGTGTTTTCATCACTAAACTATCAGTCATGTTAAATTTCTTTAAAATATCTCGAATATATTTTGATTGATTAATGAAAATGCGTTCGGGTAACTGTTTCACTTGAAGACCAAGGAAAAAATTCAGTTCACCCATCATTGACATTTCAAAGCGAGATTCCATTATTCTTGAAAAGTTTTTACAAACCTTTGGATTTGTAGAACCAAAAATTATGTCATCTACATAGATCTGTATTAGAATCATATCATTACCTTGCTTTTTCAGAAAGAGAGTAGTATCAATTGTACCTTTCTTGAATCCTGAAGCGAGTAATAATTGTGTTAGAGTATCGTACCAAGCTCTTGGTGCCTGTTTGAGTCCATATAAGGCTTTGTCTAAGACATAGACATGATCAGGGTTCTTCAGATCAACGAATCCTTCTGGTTGAGCAACATATACTTCTTCATGCAATAACCCATTCAAAAATGCAGATTTTACGTCCATTTGAAAGACCGTAAAATTTTTATGAGCTGCATAAGATAAGAAGATTCGTATAGCTTCCAGTCGTGCCACAAGAGCAAAAGTTTCTTCATAATCAATCCCCTCCTGTTGACAATAACCCTTTGCAACAAGACGAGCTTTGTTTCGAACTATAACTCCAGATTCGTCTCTCTTATTTCTGAAAACCCACTTTGTTCCAATAACAGATTTTCCTTCTAGAAGTGGTATGAGTCACCAAACTTTGTTCCTCTCAAATTGCAGAAGTTCATCTTGCATCGCTAGTATCCAATCTAAATCACGCAAGGCTTCTGAAGCTTTCTTCGGCTCGAGGGAACTTAAAAAGCTTGAATATAGACAAAAATTAGCAGATGATGCCCGCGTTTGTACACTAGACTGTGCATTACCAATAATATTATGAAGTGGGTGAGCTCGTGTCCATCTCATAGTACATGGAAGTGGATGAACATCAGCTTGAGTATTATCTTCCTCATATTCATCATAGACTGCAGGTAAGTCTTGATCAACCCCAGATGTGCTTGGGACATCTTGTACAGCCTCTTCTGAAGTAAAAATTTCCGGAGCAATAGAATAAATGCTCGGGACTTCTGTTCCAGAATTTGGATCTGCATTCACAGAATCAACATTAGTACCTTTAGAAGATATATGTGTAGATGTACCTGATGAGGTTGGTATTGTGACATTGTCAGAAGGTTCTTAAATGTCTTCTATTATAACTGGAACCTCTGAAGTTGATGCGGATATGCTTGATTTTTCGAAATCTTCCCAGATATCCATAAAAGCATCAAAAAATAATAAGTCTAATTCAGATGTAACTTTATTTGGATAAGAAGACTTATTCTGTTTGATTGCGGGTTCTATTCCGTCTTGAATAGAAACGTTCTTCTTAAGCTTGAGTTTTGAACTACTGTGTTCAGAAGTCAACTTTGATGATTCATCGAAAGACACATTAATGCTCTCCATGATCGTCTTGGTTCATCTATTGTAGACCCGATAAGCTTTATTCAATAACGAATAACCAATGAAATATCCTTCGTCAGCCTTCTTGTCAAATTTTCCAAGATTGTCGCGATCATTGAAAATATAACACCTGCAACCAAAAGTACGAAAAAAATTTAATATACGGTTTTCGACGATTAATTAGTTCATACGCTGTCTTTTTTTGTCTTTTGATGACAATCGTGCGGTTTTGTGTGAAACATGCAATGGCTACGACTTCAGCCCACAGAAACATTGGCAACTCAGAATAAGCTAACATTGTCCTCGCAGTTTCCACCAGTGTTCGATTCTTCCTTTCAACTACGCCGTTTTGTTGAGGAGTGTTGGCAGCAAAAAAGTTGTGAGAGATCCCAACAGATATGAGATAACTCTGAAGCTTTTCATTCTTGAATTCCGTGCCATTGTCACTTCTCAAAGATTGAACCGACAATTGTAGTCGAACCTGGATTTTCTTGATAAACGCAATGATCAGCTCTGTTGCATCTGATTTGTTCCTTAGAAATTACAGCCAAGTATATCTGGAGTACTCATCTATCATGACCAAAATATATCTCTTGCCGTTGATAGACTGAGTCCTCATCGGGCCGCAAAGATCCATATATATTAATTCAAGAGGTGTTGAGGATGAGAATTCTGTCTTTGCTTTATTAGAGCTTCTCTTCATCTTTCCCATTTCACAAGCGGGACAAAGAGAGTTCTTCTCAAACCTTAGTTCAGGTAGACCTTTGACAATACCGTGTCTCGCCAATTGATTCATCGCATCAAAGTTTTGATTAGACAAACGCCGATGCCATATCCAACTTTCAGCTCGTGAAGATTTTGCGATCAGACAAACAGATCTTGATGCATAAAGAATTGGAAAATTCACAGAATAAAGATTTGCATTCCGCTTAGCTTTAAAAACTGCACGACCATCTTTATCTTCAATATAACAGCATTTATCAGTAAACCGAACTTGGAATTTACTATCGCAGAACTGACTTATGCTATAAAGATTATGATCAAGTCCTTCTACGTATAGTACTCTCTTGATCGTCATGATGCCATTTGTTAAAGATCCGTGTCCTCGAATATGTCCAGTAAGCTCAGAATTTGCATAACTTACAGTACCGGCAGGTTCCTCAACATAATTGTGAAGTAGATGCTTAAATCCTGTCATATGACGTGAACATCCTGAATCTATATACCATATATGTGAGGCCTACAAAAAGAGCAAATTACTTCTGCTTAGGTACCCATATCCAGATGGGTCATTTCTTGTTAGCTTTTTGTAGTTTATCAATATCATTTACCTTAGCCTTAATTCGCCACTCATAGCGAGGCTTAGGTACCCATTTCCATGTCATTTGCACATTAAGCTCATGAAATCTTTTCTTTTTAGAAAAATGATCAATCTTAGCATGAAAAACTTTAGCCTGATGTGTTAAGGATTTGGAAACTGATTTGACAAGAGATGTTTTTCTGGCAACTTTAGATTTAGAATAAATGGAAGGAATGATAAATGCATTATCATGACAGTGTTTGCAGATAAAATTCTTACGTACAAATGTCAAAAGTTTAGATTTATCCAATGAAGTACAAGCATTCATACAACTTTGACATTTGGAAACGTTTGAATTTTTACAAATCAAACTATCACTATCACTGATACTACATATATTTTTAGCAACTTTATTTTCTTCCACATTCTTCATCCATTCTCCTTTATCATTCTGCCTTTTTATATCTGAAACAGGAAATAGAATCTTGTTAGCTTTCTTTGTAAAAGATGATTTTGACTTTGAAGTACAATAAGCTTCTCCCTTTTCAAAAATACTCGGAGGATATTCAGGAGTAGTAGTATAAACAACTGAAGTTTTAGAATTAATAGTTTCAAACTCTGGATTAGAATGAACATTCCAATTTGGAGACTCAAACATCTTTTTCTCTTTATGATTTTGTTTAAACAAATCATCTTTTAAAATAGTTAACTCTCTAGAGAGTTCTTTGTTGTCTTCAGAAGACTTGTCAAGTTTGAATTTGAGATCAATGTTCTCATCTTCTAACTCTTCAATTGTCTTTTGAAGATCTGTGATTTGTTTCTCAAAGATAGATGCTTGATTCACCTCAGAGTTTGATTCCATCATTTCTATTATAGGAATAGGATCTGAAGCATTCATCAATTCTGTATAGATCTCCTCAGTCATAAATTTTGAAAAATCAGAATTAAGATTTTGATTCAAAATATTTTCATCTTTTGATTCTTTTGAGGAATTAGAAGTGAATGAATCAGATAAAGGAATTTGATTCTTAACATCAGTTTCTGAATCAGATTCATCATACTGACACTGAGATTCAGTACTATTTACTTCAACCTTGGTTAACTCTGTTGTTAAACAAGAAGAAAATAGTGAATAAAATTCACTAAATTCCGACTTTCTTGTTTTTTAACTTTCGTTCAAAATTATGACTATACAAATCTATACAAAACACTTTTGTTTTATTAATCACAAAGATTATATCAAGCCATATACCTATTTGTGATAGACTTTTCAATACATAGGTGGCGTTTGTTTTTTAAGAGGTCTAAAGTCTGAAATCTTATTTCATGTCTGATTAATAAGAGGTGGTGCTGAAGTCTGAAATCTAAATCAACAAGACTGTTTGTTTTTGTAAATTGAAACGTCTGAATCTGAATCTGAATCTGAATCAACAAGACTGTTTGTTTTTGTAAATTGAAACGTCTAAATCTGAATCTGAATCTGAATCAATAAGATTGTTTGTTTTTGTAAATTGACAAACGTCTGAAGTCTGAAATCTGAATCAACAAGACTGATTGTTTTTCTAAACTGATAAACGTTTGGATATGTATAATTGTCTTTTTTATCCCTCAAAATGTTGTACCTTTGAATTTATAAAAAACGTCAATTCATTTTAATTAAATTATACTACCATATATTTCTTACACGTTCAAAAATTCAACTGAAATACGTCTATCCATTCAAACACTAGATAACATGAACAAAGTCTCATAACAACTAAAATCAATGTTAATTTTGCATTAATTGTGTCGCAATTTCTTCTCTTAAACTAGCCATATATGTTTGGTCAGCGGTACTTCCATGCTGTTGAACCTCTTCAGCTTCATCCTCGCCATCGTCCCCTTGCTCAATGATTTGATCATATTCAGAAAATAACTCATCACTTAAACCTTCCTTTCGTATGAAATTGTGAACCGCAAAGCATGCAATAACAACGTCTCTTTGAACCTCAAGTGAAAACGGTGCCATTCTTTTCAATATTGGAAAACGTGCTTTCAGGACACCATAAGAACGTTCAATAACATTTCTAAGTTTTGCATGAGAATGATTAAATTTTTCATACTTGTTCATTGCACGTCGACGACGGAAATCTCCATGCCAATATCTATAATTACGATACGGTGCCATAAATCCTCTAGTATTCGAATACGCAGCATCGCATAGATAGTATTTGTCTGAAAATAATAAATAAAATAGTTATTAATATGAATATAGTATATATTACCTCTAAATCCTTAGTATACCTGGAGAAGGAAATGGAAATCCAATAGCATCATCTGTCAAAGTTTCAGACAGAACTCTAGAATCATGCGCAACCCCTTCCCACCCGGCAACAACAAATGTAAAAACCATGTTGAAGTCACAAATTGCCAAAACATTTTGATAACATTCACCCTTTCCTCGTCCTCTATATAAATGTTGTTCTTGAATAGGGACGATAGCATGTATTAAAGTTCCATCAAGGGCGCCAATTGCTCCCTACATTAAATCTAGTAGTCAAAAATAAGTTTAGTAAATAAACTGTATACAACTATTACTATTATTTACCTTAAATATTCGTCGTAACCTCCTATTATTCCCCGGGATGTCTGGATTTGGATTGAATGATGTAGGAACTATGATCTCCTTAGCAAACTCGATCATTTTATCCAACACTTCATGAAAAATTTTATGAATTGTTTGTGTCGAGTGTTGGAACCTATTTTTCACCAATCTATAACGTTGATTGTGACCTATAATCATCAAAAAGATAGCCATCTTTTCTTCGACCAATATATGTTTGTTATCCGTTAACCAACCTCTTGCTTTAAAATTATCACATAGTAGAACGAAAGCATCACGGGACATTCGTAACAAATCAATACATTGTCGATCGTTACCTTCAAGTAGCTCATTCGTAAATTGTCGTCCAGTCATTGCAGACGTATTATCTCTTTTCCTTTTTAAACGCTTTGATCGCAAGTAGAACGCATATAAGAATATTACAATGATAAATATAGCTATTTTATCATCATCCATGATGAACCTGTTAAAAGCATAAATAAAATTATAAATAAATAAAAGCTTGTTCAATATCAAACACATAAACCCAAATAACTACTTGTTTAATATCAAACACATTAACCCAAATAACTACTTGTTCAATATCAAACACATAAACCCAAATAACACAAGTAACTACCACATAACTACTTGTTCAACTTCCAAATAACTACTAGTTCAACTTCCAAATAACTACTTGTTCAACTTCTAAAAGCTTAGCCTACATAGTTAAATATCAAAACATAACCAAATAACATGTTCAAATGCATAACAGGCAACCAAATAACAAATTGTTCATAATCCCAACACTACTCCATGAATCCCAATCTTCTTGCAGTCCTCGAAATCCATGGTATTAATATATCAGGGTCTGAAGGGATCGCCAACCATGTCTCTCTTAATAATTTTGTGTGGCCAAAAATGTCAATGGTTGCACTATAAAGAGAACCCTTTGGATCAAGGCCAAGAGTGTTCAACCGTTCAAGACAAGACTCCACGCTTGAGGTTTGTTTTGCAGCAAGTGTCTGAAGTGCACCCTTCATATCAATAGCTAATTCATCCATGTCGACCTTTGTTTTACTCTTCTTTTTTGGTCTAGATGAATGTGCACTTGGTTTATCGACACTTGGTCCTTCCTCATCATCTTCATCCTCGTCATTCTGAGTAGTGTGAGTATGAGATGAAAATGATGATGATGAAACCACAGTCCTCTCACGGGTTGAACTAGGGGCATAAGCACGAGATCCGGTAGCAGAAGTCCCCGCAAATAAAGCAATGCACAATTCAGGAAATACCAATGGTGATGTTCTTAAAGTTCTTGCTTTTGGATGACCCTGTGTCCAAATTAAAGATAATTGTTTATATAATACCCATACTATTGTATTTACTATCTAAAATTGTAAAAATAGAATAAAAACTAACCTTGTAAAAATCTTCCCATTCTTGATTGGATAAGGTGAACGTATTCATTTCAGGGTCATAAATGTTCCCCGTTCTATTTCTTAAGTGCGCCCATCCCGAGTACTTTCCTTTTAAATAATCATATTGATTTTTCAATTGTTTTTGGGTGAGCTTTACGTGGCACACCTCATCAAGCTTTGTTGCCACCTTTACCCAAGTTTCTTTTCGAAGACTACTTCCAATTCGACCCACTTTACTTATCTCTTCTATACATGTCTCTAAAAAGCATTTGATAATTTCGTTTGTCCATCTTACACGTACATTCTCGTCCATCACTAATTAGCACACACGAAAGAATCACATTCATAAATTCCTATCTCAAGATAATTAGCAAAATAGCAACCCTAAAACAAGGACCATGAATGGCAAGTAAAATCCTACATTATCATAAACAAAACATAAATGAATGGTAAACTGGAGAAAGGGAATTGATCTGGTGCATGTGCATCTTAGTTTAGCTTATTCGGTGCATATCATCTTAATCTCATCCTAATGTGCGTCCATATAAAATGATTTTATATACATAAATTGTGCTACCAAAATGTTGTAATAATAAATATGGATAAAAAGATAGATTCTTACATATATATAGCTTTGACTCAAGGAGAAACGAACTAGCATTCTAATAAAGTACGATTGAATCAATTAGAACTGTTTCGGGAAATAGTTTAAACTCAATTAGTCGGGTGGCACTGCCACCCTTTAGTGGGAGTCCGGATACCCCGGGAACGTGTGTGTGTTAACTTGTCGTTCAAAAAAAAATCCTGTACCACGGATCATTCTGCAGATCCTGATCTTGTTAATAAAAGTGGACATCAGGTGAGCAAAAAGATTAAACAAATTCTCATCTTAAAAACCCATGTTTATTTGCACTAATTATCAATGGGTGTGGTTTTCTTTTTGAGATTGAATGAACCCTTTTTACAGATTTTTAATTACATATAAATGGTTATGTTGAAATGCATCTTTCTTTATGGGCATTGAAGTTTTTAATTCTTATCATGATTGATGGACTTTTTGTATGAAATGTATCCTTTTGGTCAACTGATTACAAAGGGTTCTTATATGATCTTTTTGGCATGTAGCATGCAATAGCTTATGTGGAAGGAGACAAATTCTATGGAGCAAAAGCAACCATGAATGTTTGGGAACCAAAAATACAGCAGCCATCCATCTTTTGTGGTTTTTTCTTGATTGGTTTCAACCTGTAAACATAGTTTTTCACTTGGGTTTCAACTAGCCATGCATCTCTTTTGAGGTTTTCTTCCTCTTCTTCTTTAAATAATTAGTGATCCACTCATTACCTTGCTAATAAATAAAAATGAAATTTATCTTGGAAATCAAGTGTATTGTGATTTCCATTTTATCGAAAGAATCACTTTACTGTGGATCTTGTGTTTCGAGATGGCTCAAGTGTAACAACCATCCTACATTGAATCAATCTGTTGTTTAAGATTTGAGGCATTACATCAAGGAAACTGGACTAGGCTTGAACCATCAAACCATTTTGAATATTGTTGTTTAATTCCTCTTCTTAACTCTTTGTATTTACGTGATTCAATTTCCCCATATATATCAAGAAACTGAACACAATCAAGAACCAACTTTGACAAATTTTTACAAGTTTTCAAACAAAAATATTCAACACCCATGTTAAATAAACATCAACTATGCATCATAAATACAAAAACTCACATGATAAAAAAAAACCCAACTCAGTCAGATACAAAACAGGTGGATAATATGCTCGATCGATTGGCAAGAAACAAATATGAAGTTCGATCGATATACCTGGATATAACGATCTGGGTAGAAGGAATCGATCTCGTTGAGAGTTTAGATGCGAAATCGACTTCTCAAGCAGCGATCGTTCTGTTGAAATTGATCGTTCTTCTCAAGCAGCGATCATTCTTGCAGCCCCAATATGCGATCTTCTCAAGTTAATCAATCATTCTTCTCAAGTTATCAAAGAATCGATCTGCTTCTTGTCAATTTAATCGATCATTCTTCTCAAGTTATCAAAGAATCGATCTGCTTGCAGGCTTGCAGCGATAGGGTTGCAGAATTGCAGGAGAGGGAGGCGTCGTATCAGACCTTTTCAGAGCTTTAATTGCCTCTTGTGATATCAGACTTTTTCAGAGCTTTTCAGCTCTTTTTTTAGAAAAAAAAACAAACAATCTTAATGGTCAAAGATCTGACCGAATCAGATTTTAGACCTTTTCAGACCATTTTTTTAAAAAACAAACAGGCCCATAGTGTTTGTGTGTGTTCTCAATGTGTGCAACTATGTATTCTTAATCTCTCAATCACCACCACGATTACACTTTCACTTTCACACACTTACTTAGAAAATAACACTATGACTTGCTTATATATAGGTCAACATGACCAAGAAAGGTCAAACCTTCTAAGCACAATTACAAGACACACTCACACTTACAACAAATACAATAAAGACCCTCATTTAATCTTGAATACAATTTCAGTCTAACACTTCTTATTATCTCCAAAGGTGACAGAGCCACCTCCAAGTTTTTCTTTATATGAGGTGAGTAACCTTCTGTCGCCAGTCATATGCCTTTAGCACCTAGAGTCTAGGTACCAAATTGGCACATGCTGCTTCTTCTGTGGACAGATTAAAGAGATTTAGATACCCATTTCCAAATGGGTCCATGTTTGTTAGGGGTCTTTTAAGTTGCCTTAGCACTCTTGTTTTTGGCTTTATCCTCTTTCACATATAAGTAATTTATCGTCACGATTTTTATTATTGTGTGTGATCAACTGTTAACCAATAGTCACGGTTCTAAAATTTAAGTGTAACTATATGTCAGGAATTAATCACGGTTTTTATCATTTTTGTCGCCAAAAGTATAACCAACATATGTGTCCACAAGGTAACCGGTAGTCACGCTTCTAACAATGTAGTTCGTGTGGCTAATAAGTAGTTTATGGCCAAAATTATTATTTTTATGTGTGACCAAAAGTTAACTGATAGCCACGGTTTTAAAGCTTAAGTTTAACCATACGCCATGAACTGGCCATGTTTTTTTTTTTTATCATTTTGAGCGACAAAAAAAGTGAACGTTTGGCCACGATTATAAAAATTAAGCATAAATATATGTCATGTTTTGGCCACGGTAAATATCAAATTTGCGTGGTAATAAATATAGTTAAGGTCACGATTAAAATAAATTCATGTGGCTTTAAGGTAATCAATGGTCGTGAATTGTGTGGCTATAAGTAGTTTATAGCCACAGATTTACTATATATTTATGTGTCCTAAATGTAACTAGTATTCATGATGATAAAAATTCATTGTAACTATATGCAGGGGCAGACCTACAACTACAGGAGGGGACTTGATTGCCGTAAAGGAAAAAAATATTGGCGTCTTGAAGGTGTGCACCCACTTGATTTTAAGGGTGTCCTGAAATATTTTAAATTTGAATTTATAACACCAATAAGCAATTAGTGGGATGGTTTGTGGTGGTTAAGTTAAAGATTCCCTTAGTTAGAGGTTTGCGGTTCAATCCCAACACTTTGCATGTTTTTCTTTTTTTAGTTACCTCTGAATCTAGTGCAAGAAGGGAGTAGAGCACAAAAAATGTAAATTAAAAAAATAAAGAAAGAAATACATATTAAATGAAACATAAAATTTTTGGGTTTCAATATTTTTTAAAAATTAAATAAAACAAAAAAATTCTTTAAAAATTGTTTGAGTATAGTTTTGAGTCAATTTGTTTAGATATTTGTGTTTAATATTGTTGACTTTTTTTGTAGCACGTGTAGAGGTCAAGACATTGTTTGACCCTATATAAGCATTCCTTTTGTCTTGTTTTGTGTAACCTTTAGTAAGCTTTTGAGTCATTGTAACTTTCATTGTTAGACATATGAATACGACTAGACTTGTTTCTTTTTCTCTCTAGATCTCATCTTCGATTTCATTGTGTTTGATTGTGATTGATCATATTTGCTTGAAACCTGGGATCACAATTGGTATCAGAGCCTGATCAGAAAATTCAAAAAGATTTGAATCATGATTTGAAGCAGAAAGATCGAAATTTCTATTCTCGGAAAGTCACTGTTCTATTGAAATCGAATTTTTGATTCAGTGATGTTTTTGATGTAAATTCGATAGTATAGTGATCGTTCATAGTTATAGAACATTTCTTGTTTTGAATAAAAATCATTTAGACCAACAGATTGATTAAATTTGATCAATCTTCATAGTTTTGGAAAGTGTTCACTCATGGACTGTTAAAGATCGATTCCCATATCTACAGTTGTTTTTGATGAAATTCACTTTGAAGGGTTGTTCACGATGATATAGAGAGTGATTCTGCGAAGTTTCATAGCCAAACATCGAGGTTTGATTGGTTTTCAAGAGAAGTTGAAAATATTGACAAGATCCAAAGAATTTGCAGATTTATTAAAGAACTCGCACATAGAACTCGCAGAGCAATGGAATTCGCAGAATAGTTATTTCTATTGATATTAAGGGATGAATTCGCATACTAAAGAGAAAAAAAGTTGTTTAAGGAAAGTATTCGCACAAGTGTTTGTACGAAAAGCTCAGGATTCGCAAAAGAGTCATGCGAAAAGTCTAGAATTCGCACCTGAGAGATACACGAATTGAAAGGAATTCGCATCTGAGTCTTATACGAGTTTCAAAGTATTCGCATAAGCCTTCATGCGAAAAGCTTAGAACTCGCACATGCTTGTATGCGAAAAGTTCAAGTTTCATATCATTTTTGATATCCTTTTATGCCAATTGCTTTATACGAATTGTTTTCTGTGTGTGCTATGTGAATTGTGCCTTACGAATTCTTGCATGCAAATTTTGTTGTGTGAGTAGCATACAAATTCTTGTCTTATTTTTCATTTTAAGTGATTTTTCTGTATTTTTACTTCAAATTCTTTTGTTTTTCTGACTATTTCAAGCATTATTTTTCATAGATACTAATCATGCCTTACACAGATGAGAAGGGAAATCAATTTCTTACAAAGAGAGACTGTGCATTTTCATATATGCATGAGATTCCAAAGATGGAAGTTGATCTTGAAGAGCTCAAAGTTAAGAATGAGAAGCTGAAAAGTCAAAACTCAAAGCTGAAAGCATATATTGATACTTTGAATATCAAACTCACCAAAGTTGAGACACAAGTATCAACTTATGAAGCTAAAGGAAAAGAGTGGATAAAGAATGTTTATGAGAGGTTCAAAAATAAGAAAGCTGAACTAGAGAAGACTTTTAACCTGAAATTATCTGAACTTTCATGAAAAGCTGAGTCAGAAAAGAAAGACTTATCTCTTGCTTCTATTTTTGGTATCTCAGGCACGTACACGACTGCCATATCTCTTGCTGATAGTACAATATTCCCTTTATCATCAGTCTTTGGCATCTTGAATGATTAGCTTGATTATGAAAGATCGTTCCCAAACAGTTCAGAAGATTTGACTAAAAGTCAAACTTAGATAAAAAAAAATAATCTCAAAAAACATTCAGAAAATTTTCTATCTTTGAAACTCGCAAGTCACTGAAACTCGCTAAACACTGAACTCGCTAAGAAATCTTCACTTAGAAACTCGCCAACAGTTACTAGTGCGAAACACAGAACTCTCTGGACGTTGTTAGCGCGAAACTAGAAACTCGCAGGCATTGTTAGCGCGAAACTCACAGAACTCGCTAGATGCTATTAGCGAGAAACTCAGAACTCGCTAGACGTTATTAGCGTGTTTCAACACATATAATATTTTTCTAATATTTCTAAAACTCGCAAGCCTCTTCTAGAGCGTTTCTAAAACTCGCAAGTCACTCCTTGCGCGTTTCAGAGAAACACGCAGATCACATGAACTGATCGACCAAAACTCGCAAGCCTTGTCTTGCGTGTTTTTGAAACTCGCAAGCCACGATCTGCGCGTTTCTGGCCAAAAATAAAATCCTTTGGCTTGCACGTTCTTCAGCATGACTCTTGCGCGTTTCACAGATCTTGCGCGTTGTTGGGTTTTCTTGCGCGTTTTGACAGTTATGATCACGAATTCGATTCAAGTCGATTCAATCCTGCAGATTAATCCTTGAAAATTAACCAGTATACTCGAAATGCATATTAGAACACTTTTCTAAGCAACAAATCTATCTAGAAAACTTGAAATTACAGTGCATTGATCAACATACAGACTCTATGTTCGTGTTTTCAAGAAAATCGCAAAAACTCAAAATTCAAACGATACAGTGATTAAATTGTGAAATTGTGTGAATACAAAGTGTATAGAATCACAAATCGATTGACATTAATCAATTTTTACACACTAATTTCAACAAGTCAATGAAAATTGTGATCAAACAGTGAGTTTCCAGAAAACGAGTTCGTGAAAACCAAAAATCCAAAAATTGAATTCAGTTTTGTGATCTAATATTTCTGAATCGGTTTGGTTTGCTCTGATACAAATATAAAGTGTAATCCCAGATCAAGATCAAGCAATCTCAATCTAGATTAAGATCAGACAATGTAAATCTAGAGAGAGAGTAGAGAGAGAAATATTTCTATATTCATATATCTGACAATTAAAGCATTACAATGAATTCTAACAAGGCATAAGGTATTTATACCACATGCTAAAACTCTCAATTAGTCCAACTAAAACTCTCAATTACTTGAACAAACTCTCAAGTTGTACTTCTCTCACAAAGCTAAACTACTTGATAAGAAACTCTCATAATCCTAAACATCATATTGACTTACAATTACATTAGACTTTGTTGACATTTCTTGACTTGACTTTTCCTATTAAATATTGGATACGATAATACACTAACACGTATATCCTTCATATGAATTCTTATGTACGAACTTTTTTTTGATATGAATTCTTGATTGTTCCTTGAATTCCTAAGTTAAGAATTCGCAGATCCCTATCATGCGAATTCTGTCAAAATCAATTTTTCAAAATGTGATTTTTAAGTGTCAAAATCAATTTTTCACTAACCCATTTGGACCCTGTCAATTATTGCTCACTCTTTTCAGGTACCAATGGCAGATCAGACAGTAGATCAGCATGTTCAGATCGGTGAAAATTCACCAGAAGCACACGAAGCTTTTGAACAGTACCCAATGCCATCTTCCCGATCTGATTTCCAAATTCCACAGGATGCAAATCCTGATTTGTGTCTTATTTCACCAGCTGAGATTAAACCACAGCAACAAAACAATCATCATCTTCAGTTCACTATCCGTATTGATCCTTTGGTACTGGATATCTTGAGAAACCACCGGCTCAGAAATGCACTTACTGCTCAAGTTGTAGTTCCAGAACTCTATGTGCAACAAGCATGGAAGACCATCAGGGTCACCCATATGAAAGAAAAAGGAGTAAGAGTTCAGATCTTCAAGCTGGAAATTGATCACTTTACATCTGTTCTGACTCAAGAAAGGCTAAGATTCATTCTTAGTCTACCTTTACCAACTGCAAGAGAGGGCAAAACCAGTTATGATGAGTTATCATCTCATGCTGAAGTGTTCAGAGGGATCAGAGACATGGGTTATCTAGGCCAGCTTACTCACGTTAGCTACTTCAAAAAGAACAACATGCCTCCGTTCTATTACACTCTGTTCTCGGTGATCAATTGGTGCTTGATTGCAAAGAACTTTGGATCAGACAATGGAAGTATTCACATACTGAAACTCTTCTACTTAGTTGTTCATGATTTGCATATAGATTATGCTCAGATTTTCTAGGCTGAGATCTATGAGAAGGTGGTGGCCAAGAAGACATCCAAAGCACCCAACTACATACCATATCAAAGGTTCATGGCGCTCATTGTTAGAAGAATGTTGAGGAGTAACAGAAAGATCCCAACCAGAATTAATCATCCACATGCTCCGGTCAGTGAAATGAGATATCTGATGAAGCTAAAAAGGGAGTTTCCTTTTACCATGCCTGTGCCTGAAGCTTTACTAGATTACGCAAATCCAGAGAGTGATAGTATCATAGATTATAGAGAGTCTATGGGACGGCCAGAACCGGTCATCCCTACCCAAGACTCCACCCTAGGCGAGCGGAGTCTGTGAGGGTTTCTGATTCCACGGGGGTACAGACACGGGGAACGAAGAGGAAAAATTCCGAGAGGGGTTCTGGAAGGGGTCAGAGACTAAGACTAGTGACACCTTCTGTCGATGAAGGTCATGGCTCTGAACATAATCTGGATCTTGCACATGATGAACAGGCAGGCAGTAGTAGTGAGACAAATGATGTACCTTCTGTATCAAGTTCCACAGATGATGAACTGACTGACACAGATACATATATTGCTAAAGGTAGATCAGATGGTAATGATGATGATCAAGATAATGATGATGATCGAAACAATGCTGAAACTGCTGCAACTCACACAGAACAAGTTGTTATCTATGATGATGATGGAACTAATGATGAATTTGCACCCTTTTTTGGTACTGATGACATGGAAGTGGATGAGCATCAACATGTAGACTCAGTTCTTACTGTGGTCGTTGGAGAGATAAGGTGGAACGAGGGAGGTTTAGTTGAAAATTTTGAGAGAGAAAGTGAAATTGTAGAAAAAGAACATGGTGAGCGCATGATTACCCAAACCTACGTATCCAAAAGGGCAACCACATCTAGTACTTCGTCGCATGTGTTGCATACGGATACTCAATTCATAAGTAGCCTACTTATGCACTCGCACACCGAAGCCAACCACTCTATTTCTTCTCAAAAAGAGATAGTTTTATGTTCTCACGAGGATAAAACACAAAATCTACCAGGTTCTTATTTGGAGGATCAAGGTATTGAAAACAGAGAACATCATCCCTAGTTCTCGACTTCTATTCCTTCAGAATTGAGTGTAGTGCCATATCGTTTACCAATTATCATTCCTAGGACACATTTAAATATTGCTACCATCGGAAGTCTTCGTGACCCGATCGGAACATCCGTAGTAGATCCGCAATCCGGACTACAAGGATCGGATGGAAGTCCTGTCATCGACACGTCTTTGCCAACGATGAAAATAGGCCATGCAACTGTTTCTATAGATGCCATGCAAACGGTTAATCTACATGATACCGGAGTTACTAACCCTGACTTTGTGTCAAAGGAACTTCTCGACGGCGCCTTAAAGGCTGTTGAAACTCGTATTTTTGAGAAGGTGGAGGAAGAAATTTGAGGCCTTAAACGTTTATTGAAAAGAAAAGACCCAGTTACTCAACCTGAGCCTATACACTTAAACCAGCAAAATCCATACACTCAAACTGCTGACCTATCCATCGATGAGGTTAAATATTTGTTGCTTACAAAGTTGTTATCTCAAGCTCCGGATTCGCAGCATGATGCAAATCTTCTTACCCTTCTGGAATCCCACCATCAAAATCAACCGCCACAATATGTGTAACCAGCAGATGTGGTTAGTGCTTCAGGGTTTAATTCTTTTAAAACTGACATCTTGTTTCCTCTATCTGATCTCAAACAGGTAGTTCAAACATCGTGCAAAGCCTAAGCAGCTGTTTCTACCAAAGAACATGATCATGATCCAGATAATGATCATGATCCAGATAATGATCATGAGGGGGAGATAAGAGAGAAACAAGCAGCTGATGGTAGTTCTGGTGGTACAATATTGATGGAGGAAAGAGTTGTTAATATTGAAAGGGGTGGAGAGGGAAGCTGATCATGGTTCTAAGCAGAATGGTCAAGTGGAGCTGGTGTTTTATGTTAAAGATAGTGTTGAATCGAGGGTAGAAAAGCCTAAGATTGCAACAAGGAAGAAGATTTTGGAGATTACAGGTCTACCAAATCCTGATGTGATAGCCCTTGAAGATGATACTCTTGCTAAAGTTCATGCCAAATATGAGCTTTATTGGAAAATGAAAGAAGAAGGGCAGAAAGATGACTTGGTTGAACTTGGTTCTGATGATGAGGTGGTAGATGTTATTGAGATTGTGAAGAGATCTGAGGAAATACCAGCTCATGAAGCAAGTGTTCTGGATGATTTATTTTAGGACAGAGACACTGATGCACTGAATGTTATGTTTGCTCAGAGTACACCTGAGGGACTACATCTTAGTCATGTTCATGATAAAATGCCTGAACCTAGTTCTATTCCAACTCTTCCATCATTTAGTGAGTTTGTTTCTTTTCCCAATGTTGTTCACTCTGATGAAGCTGAGCAGAATGTTAATTTGAATACTGATACAACTGTCAATCTTGATTCTGATGTTCATAAGGAGGAAGAATTGCCATATCAGAAAAAGTCTGGAAGCCCAGAAATTCAGAAGGAGTTTGTCAGAGAACCACCACTTGAGCCAAAATCTCCACAAACTGAAGCAGGTCCTTCAGATAAACCAGCAGTGGGTTATAGTCCATTTACCAGCTATGATGAATTTGGTTTGTCTCTTCAAAAGATTAGAAGAATCAGACGTGCTTTACGTGTTCCTTATATTAAAGAAGGTGTAAAGATCTTTGTGAGCTACATTAGAGAGATAGAACAACCTTAACTCTTGGGGATTAAAGATCAGTCTCTCGAGTATCAGAAAGATTACATTAGAATGTTGCAGATTATGGGCAGAACATGTAAGGATTCTAGAATCAAATCTGAAATTTTGGATGTTGTTAAGGTGACCATGAAGCAATACAAGAAGATTTGGTATGCTAAATTCACCGTTCAAAGAAAGAATTTGGGAACTTATTTCTTCGATGAAGCTGATTTTGCCAATCTTTACTTTAGGGATATTGAATTCATGTATCATGATTTCAGAGACAGAACCATCAGGCATCCTGAGATAGTGTTTTCTCTAGATACTGTTAAGAGATTTATCCGAAGGCATATCTATCATACTTATCTATATGACTTCCAACTAGGCATTGAAACAAAACAGAAAGGGATTAATTTGTTAATGCCTGACATGACACATCCTCTACCTGAAGAAACTCCACTCTACACAGTACTACGAGAGCCAGAACTTGGTGTTGTGTATGAGAATGACACTAAACAGGAGAAAAGATTTATGAGAGAATCTGAAATTCGTAAGTACTCAGATGGTAAATTGGAAGAACTTGTTAAGAAGCTGCAGACCAAGTATGAGGAGAGTGAGAAGGAAAGATTAGCTGAGAATGATCACATGCCTAGGATTGAGAGAATCTTTACTGAGAATGTCATTGATGCAATTAAAGACAAAATCAGATTCAGGCAGGCAATCAGAAGGTTTGAGGGATATATGGGAATGATGAGAACTAGCATGAAGAGATGGACTAGTTGAAGACTTTCAAATTGCTCAAAAAGGGGAGGATTGTAAGAGTATAGTTTTGAGTCAATTTTGTTTAGTTGTTTGTGTTTAATATTGTTGACTTTTCTTGTAGTTTGTGTAGAGGTCAAGATCTTGTTTGCCTCTATATAAGCATTCCTTTTGTCTTGTTTTGTGTAACCTTTAGTAAGCTTTTGACTCATTGTAACTTTCATTGTTAGACATATGAATACGACTAGACTTGTGACTTTTTCTCTCTAGATCTCATCTTTGATTTCCTTGTGTTCGATTGTGATTGATCATATTTACTTGAAACCTGGGATCACAAAAATCAACTAAAAACTGAACAATTCTCTCGAAATTAACTGAAGAACTCTCAAAATCAACAAAAAAAACTAAAAAATTTACCTTGAAATCCACCAAAAAACTTAAAAAATCACCCGAAAGCCGAAATTCGGCTAAAAACATATAGAGCGACTTTGTCGGCATTTGATCCAATTTAAAAGTGCACCCGCTTGGCCAAAATCCTGGGTCTGCCACTGACTATATGTGTGTGTGTGTGTGTGTAAGGTAATTTGTACCAAGTCATCTACTTAGCAATAAGGATAGGTAAAAAGGTAGATCGGTCGGGCATACAGGTTACAACGGGGTAGTTATGGTTACCGGTTACAATGGTCCCTGTTATGGTTATATGCGGTTATGGCTTCGAAATATGAGGACTGATTGTAACTGGTGTAAACTGGTCCGATAATTAGTGACGGAATATGGTGCGTCACTAATCTGTCACTGATTAGCGACAAAATATATTTTGTCACTAATTAGTGACGGATTAGCGACGAAATATATATTTTTCTATTTAAAACATATTACAAAATGAAAATCCACGTGTCCGTCGCTTTAAAAGGTTTTATTAGGCTTTAAAGGGTTTCATTGGGCCTTAATGGATCTATTAGGCTTTCAAGGGTTCTATTGTGTTTTAAAGAGTTTCATTGGGCTTAATGGATCTATCGGGCATTAAAGGGATATAGTTGGCTTTAAAAGCTTTCACTGGGCCATAATGGATCTATCGGCTTTAAAGGGTTCCATTGGGCTTTAAAGAGTTTCATTCGGCCTTAATGGGTCTAACGGGCTTTAAATGGTTATATTGAGATTTAAGGGTGCGTTTGGAAAGTTAGAACTGGACCGGGCGGAACAGATAAAATGACCAATTTACCCCTAATAAGTTGTTTATATATTTTTTATATTTTGATTTATTTATGTAATTTATTTAATTATAATAAAATAAATATTTTTTATAACAAAATATGTCATTAAAACTTTACGTCAAAACGATTAAAATGACACCTAAATAAAAAGTTTATCTAGTTTCCAATCTTTTTATACCTTTTCTATATTATTTTTTATTATTAATATTTAATAAATTACATTAATTACCAAAATATAGAAACCATGTAAAAACAATATCTTGAGGAAAATAAGCGAAAGTCAAATAACATACTATACAATAGATTAAATTTAAATAACAAATAAAATTTAAATAACGAATAAAATGTAAAAAGGGATGCATATTTGATGTTTTAGAAGAAAATTAGGTTTTATTTTGAGGTTATATTAGCAAAATATAAGTTTGTTCCATCTTGCTCCACCTAGTTCCATGGTGTGGGCTGGAAGAAGCCTGCTCTAGTTTGTTCCACTTTGATCGTGTCAATTCCGCATAAAAGTTCTGCTAAACATGGAACAATGATCTCTGTTCCGTTCTGTCATGTCCAGTGTACCAAACGCACCGTAAAGGGTTTCATTGGGACTTAATAGATCTATCGGGCTTTAAAGGGTTCTATTTGGTTTTAAAGCTTGTCTATTGGGCTTTAAAGAGTTATATTTGGCTTTAATGGGTTTCATTGGGCCTTAATGGATCTATCAGGATTTAAAGTGTTATATTTGGCTTTAAAGGGTTTCATTGGGTCTCAATGGATTTATTGGGCTTTAAAGGGTTCTATTGGGCTTTAAAGAGTTTCATTGGGCCTTAATGGATCTATTGGGCTTTAAAGGGTTTTATTGGGATTTAAAGCCTTTAATTTGGCCTTAATGGATCTATTGGGCATTAAAGTGTTCTATTGGGCTTTAAAGGGTTTCATTGGGCCTTAATGGATCGATCGGGCTTTAAAGGGTTCTATTGGGCTTTAAAGGGTTTTATTGGGCTTTAAAGGGTTTCATTGGGCTTAATGGATCTATCGGGCATTAAAGGGATATAGTTGGCTTTAAAAGCTTTCACTGGGCCATAATGGATCTATCGGCTTTAAAGGGTTCCATTGGGCTTTAAAGAGTTTCATTCGGCCTTAATGGGTCTAACGGGCTTTAAATGGTTATATTGAGATTTAAGGGTGCGTTTGGAAAGTTAGAACTGGACCGGGCGGAACAGATAAAATGACCAATTTACCCCTAATAAGTTGTTTATATATTTTTTATATTTTGATTTATTTATGTAATTTATTTAATTATAATAAAATAAATATTTTTTATAACAAAATATGTCATTAAAACTTTACGTCAAAACGATTAAAATGACACCTAAATAAAAAGTTTATCTAGTTTCCAATCTTTTTATACCTTTTCTATATTATTTTTTATTATTAATATTTAATAAATTACATTAATTACCAAAATATAGAAACCATGTAAAAACAATATCTTGAGGAAAATAAGCGAAAGTCAAATAACATACTATACAATAGATTAAATTTAAATAACAAATAAAATTTAAATAACGAATAAAATGTAAAAAGGGATGCATATTTGATGTTTTAGAAGAAAATTAGGTTTTATTTTGAGGTTATATTAGCAAAATATAAGTTTGTTCCATCTTGCTCCACCTAGTTCCATGGTGTGGGCTGGAAGAAGCCTGCTCTAGTTTGTTCCACTTTGATCGTGTCAATTCCGCATAAAAGTTCTGCTAAACATGGAACAATGATCTCTGTTCCGTTCTGTCATGTCCAGTGTACCAAACGCACCGTAAAGGGTTTCATTGGGACTTAATAGATCTATCGGGCTTTAAAGGGTTCTATTTGGTTTTAAAGCTTGTCTATTGGGCTTTAAAGAGTTATATTTGGCTTTAATGGGTTTCATTGGGCCTTAATGGATCTATCAGGATTTAAAGTGTTATATTTGGCTTTAAAGGGTTTCATTGGGTCTCAATGGATTTATTGGGCTTTAAAGGGTTCTATTGGGCTTTAAAGAGTTTCATTGGGCCTTAATGGATCTATTGGGCTTTAAAGGGTTTTATTGGGATTTAAAGCCTTTAATTTGGCCTTAATGGATCTATTGGGCATTAAAGTGTTCTATTGGGCTTTAAAGGGTTTCATTGGGCCTTAATGGATCGATCGGGCTTTAAAGGGTTCTATTGGGCTTTAAAGGGTTTTATTGGGCTTTAAAGGGTTTCATTGGGCCTTAATGGATCTATCGGGCTTTAAAGGGTTTCATTGGGCCTTAATGGATCTATCGGGCTTTAAAGGGTTATATGTGGTTTTAAAGGGTTTCATTGGGCCTTAATGGTTTAATTGAGTTTTAAAGGGTTCTATTGGGCTTTTAAGGGTTTCATTGGGCGTTAGTGGATCTATCGGGCATTAAAGGGTTTCATTGGGCTTTAAACCGTTCACCAAGGCTCAATACAATTCATTAAGAGTCACCGAAGCCCTAATGCCCAATAGAAACATATTGAAAGCCCATAATAGCCCAATAGGGTTAATTAACAGTAACTAAAGCCCATGAAGATCCAACACAGTTCACTAAGAGCCACAAACCCCATCCCTCGGTTTACAAGTGAATTGATCTAGTGTATCTCATTAGTGTTGATATTGTGGTTCTATTCAATTAGATAGCTCGACTTGATACATACAAACATACTCCCTACATACACCTACCTACTACCTACATATATACATACATACATATACAATTCATAAAGAGCCACTTAAGCCCATTAGAGGCCAATACATTTCATGATGGCTCAATACAGTTCATTTACATCCTTTACAACTACTCAATACAATACGACTCATCCAGACAAAATAGTCCATTAAGAAATGTTAACCAAGGCCCAATACAATTAAATAGGAGGCACTACCAGAAACTGTACTTTCACCTATTGATATTTCCGATGGAACTTTTCATAAGAAATAAGTGACGGTTTTCGTACGATTTCCGACGAAATCCATCGATATGTTTTAAGAATTAAATTTTATTATAAAAATGGATAAAAATTATTATATACTATAAAAATTGAAGAAATTTACATACATAATTGATTTCTATATAATAATCTGACATTTGTATCATTAAAAATTCGATTACCTCTCGATTTTCCCTGTTGTTTTTTCGTTCCCTCCTTCAAATTTGATAACCCCCAATTACCAAATCAAAACCTTGAGCTATTCTTCGAGGTCAATCACAACTTTCATCCAGCACGTTTTGAGAGATTGAGAGGACAAATCGATCGTTTTGAGACTCGGTTTCTCACATGGCAACTTTCCATTCCCACTACAACGCTACTGCCAAGTGTCGAGTGTCGCCCAAATCCCAATCTCCATCGTCCCCTCCAACGTCGCCGACTCGCCGACCATAACCGAAGGCTTCAAGTAAATTGGACACTGTGGGGTTCAAGTAAATCGGCCACAAGCCCACAACCGAAGGCTTCAACTGAAGATTGTAATTTTCCTTTCCCATTTCGATAACCAAGGTAAAGAAGATTACTTACCTTATCCATCTTCTAATTTTTTGGAAAATCATGGGTTTAAAGTGACAAGCTCTAACTTCATAATATATCTTTGTCAAGAACATTGGACTTTTTGATGTGCATACGATGATATGAATCAACAGAATGATCTTACTAAATCAATTGTTCAACTCCCCAAAAAAATACCAAATTTGAACTTTTATAGTAATCTTAATTATATTTCCAAACGTTTTTATATCTTCTTAAATAAAGTCAATCTTTACATTTAATTTGTAATGGGATGCTACAATTGTTCAAAGTGATTAAGTGAATATACAAATCAATATTGCATATACTTCCTGATAAAGTTGAGAAAGTTGAGAAATGTGGCCTGTACCTCATTTGTTTAGAGTATAGGTTGATTTGTCTTTTTCTTTTTAATATATTTTTCTTAGGGGGTGTTTGGGATTGCTTATTTGAGGGGCTTTTTAGCTTATTGCGATTTGGCACTGGAGATAAGCCCTTTTGAGTGTTTGGATGGACCGGGGCTGTGATTTAGGGACTGTGATTTAGGGTCTAAACTGGAGTTTTGACCGGGAAGGGGATTGATCGGGGTTTGACGGGGGCTGGAAGAATAATCCCCGTACCCGTTGGAGATCGGGGACGGGGGTCTCTACCAAAAACCGGGGCCGAGGAATGCAAAACCCGCCCTATTGCCATGCCTACAGTATTTGTATTGACAAGGTTTTATATTCTGTTTAAAAGGTCATTTGTTGGCTAGAGGCTATACAATTTTTTTAATATCTGGATGTAATACCATGTCAATACATCACTGACCTACAGAGTAATCAAGTCGCAAGGGAAGCCAGGTTGCTAAATTTATAGTTAGTGCACATATAAATGCTTGTGTTTAATTATAAAGAGAATTAGGAAAGTAAACTAAATGGTTGGTGTTTTCTTATCAATTAAATGGGAAGAAATATGTGGTACTCTTATTCTACCCTCTGGACTTCACTTTATAGAGTATCGAGTTTTAGTAAATATTTTGTTTTTAGAAAAAAATGCATAGTTTAGTCATTATTTCTTTGATTTTAGTTTTTGAATTTTCCATTCTCGCTATTCTTTCTCTATGCAATCAACATTTGGTATTGAGAGTGAGACCATTTCTAATCAAGAGGGAGACTAGGGAGTCGTTGTTTTCAATGTGGTGCAGTTGCCTGGGATCAGTCAAAGACTTGCCAGAGCTCCAAGAATAGTTCCCATGCCTGCTTAATAGGTTAGTGATCGTGTGAGTTACTCTTAGTTTTTTGCTAATTTAATGACATTGAATCTTAGTCATTTGGGTGGGGGTGGGGGTATCACCAAAGAGCTTAATTTATGATTGATTTATTTGTTCTGATCTGTGGGTTTTGACCATTTGTTTTTTTTCATCATTGAAGGCTTAAGTATGTAGGGTTATAAAAAACCAGGGAAGGGGGAATTCTTCCATTAGAGATTACAGGTTTTCTGCCAGGTAGGTAAAAATATGTTTACTACAGTTAAAAAGGGAAGAAAATATACGTATGCAATGTGATTCGAATGATTTTTAAACTTCAATACTGATATGAGTTCTTGATGAATTTACAACTTTTTATAGTTCTACCGAACTTGGTACAAACTCATATGGAAATTTAATTGAAGAGTAAAATATGCATATCTAATTTGTTTTTTTCTTTTCGGAATTTACAGAGAGTATGACTTGTACAAACTTTTGGTGCAAAATGCAAATGAATCATGTAGAGGTAGGGCTTTGTTAGTGTCATTCAAAAGTCAAAATGTGCATCTTAAACTTTTTTACGAAGTAACATTAATGTTCATGGGACAAAACATCTTGCATTTTGTTACCAAATAGTATCTAGTTTTTGTGTTAAGTGTATGGCTACTTATATATGCAAGGAACACTTTTCAATTTAATCAGATGGACCACAATGGTTACTAAAAGTTACCCATATGTTGCTGATGAAATAAAATTTATGTGTATTTTGTGGCATTTCTCTCTTTTTGATCTTAAACACTGTTAACAACACAAGATCATCGGGAAGTTATTGTAATTATGATAGTTCAATTTCCATCGTTGTTTCATGATGAAGGTGCTTCTGTTTTCATGCGAGCAACGTTACCTCTAGTACATAAATCATAAAAGGGCCACATGCTTCAACAAAATCTATCAGGGGTTCAAGAACTTTTCCAATACTAATACTAATATGCTAAATAATTTCCATCTTTTCTATTAAAGTATTGAATTTCATTGCAGGAAAGGCATCTGATTTCATCCTCTTTTTCGTTGAGGACCAAATTGTTGGCTATATTTACAATGGCTAATGTATCCCTTATCAAAACAGTTTATGATACTAAATCAATTTTATGGTTCTTTCATTCTTGTCAGCAATTTAAATTTCTAATGTTCATCAAGCTAATTTAGTATCGTGTGAATTAGTGAATTGATATAGATTCCATTGTGTTGCAATTATTTACAATGACATTTGTTCACCTCAATAACCACAATTTAGCATTTTAGGCCCAAAACAAAAATGTACTTCGTGCTAACTGAGTTGGGGGTGAAAAGAAATAACAATGACATCTGACTTAATTTAGTTTTTAGCTGATAAATTAATGTTCTGACCCACTCCATTGTAGTACCATCAATCTCTTGATCCTACCTTTAATCCACATCAATTATCTATCGAATATCTATTAACGGAGCGCAATGATCCCAAAGGTGAAGGGTTAGTGTTGTTCCTGCTCTTTCGTTATCCATAACTTTTTGTTTCCTCTAATCTCTATTGTTAATGATATAGATGAACTAGTGCATTCAAGTGGGGATGAGTCAGAGTGTGAGTATGAAGAATACAATGGAGATTTTCACGAAGAATATGAAGATGGTAGTAGTTCTGATGAAGAATTTGGTAATACAAGTTTTCGATTATGTTATTTTATCATATTAAATATACCTCAATCCCTACTTCAAGTTTAATCTTATTTTCTAGTTATGAACGAGTGTTCTTGTTTTGGGTATTAATTAAGAAAAATACAAAACAATACAAAGATACAACCAAATATATTCCCTGTAAACTAGCAGCCCCGACAAACTAGCAGCCAAGGGGGAGCCTTCTGGACTACTTGAGCGACTATGCCATGCCACAATTCCATGGTAAAGTCGCATGGCATTGTAGCACAATGGTACCAGACAACTTAAAAGTCGGATTTTCAACCCCATTCTTCATTTCTTCATAACTATCTCATCTATATTCTGTTTTTGGCGATTCAAGTTGCTATGGTTTCATTTTTCAGAGATTTTTGAGAGATTTTGGAGGTTAGATTGTTAGTTTTGGGGATATATAAGAGTATTTGGTGGTGGAATGGAAGCAAAGATAAATAGCTCATCATAATCACCTCCATCTTCAAGAATTTTGGGTTTTTCTAGGTTTTCACCAAAACCTAAGTGGTAAATTCATACCTTCCATTTACAATCTTCTTTATGAGTTATAAATGCTCTATTTATGACTCCCTAGTGGTTGTATTTCTCAAATTTTGTTTTGGATGATTTTGGGGAAATTAGGTCAAATTAGGGATTTTGGCCAAAATGTGTTAGATATGAATTGTATTCAAGATTAAAATAGAGGGTCTATCGTGTAATTGTTGTTAAGTCAAAGAGTTTGTGTTGTAAAGTCAACTGAAGTTAACTAAGTATAAATAGTCCCATGTCTTTGTTAGATTTGTAGATGCAAACAATTCTGAAAACAGAAGTCACGCGCTCATTCAGATAAAACACACAGAGAGAACATAGAGAATTCGTATAGACGACAAGTGAGATATGTGACACCATAATCTTGTGACTTCGTTGTAATCTTCTTACTTGATTAATAAAGATTGTTTGATACTTCTATGTGTTGATTAATAAAGATTGTGAAAATTGTTTTCTTAAATGTTCAAACCACTTCTCGTTCTCAAAATGTTTTATGAATTTCGAAGTGTGATTTTAAATGGTTTTGGATACTTTGATGACTATCTGACCATGTGTTTCCGAAAAGATTAATACTTGTGTATTATCTTGTCTATATACTGTCAAGTATTCTTTCACACATCGGTTCAGTACTTTATTTTTGACTTTGTTATTACCATGTCTCAAAAGATAAATCTTTCGATGGTAATACTCCCGTTTGCTATTCAAAGTTGTTTGAGACCAGACCTCATTTCTTACTATAAATATGCTTTCATTACTAAATTGTTTATATCTCGTTCATATAAACAACATTCGTTCTTTGATACCCCAAATTATTTTCTTCATGATATTTGATCTGATTTTATCATTGTCAGATTTTCGAAACCATGAAATTGAATGTTCTTAAATGTTCAATGTTTTGAGAGATCTTAAATGTTTAAAATGCTCAAATTTTATTCTTATCTTTACTGAGCATACATACACTGACTATGATTTCTTGTGCTTAATTGTCAAGATAATCATTGAGCAACATATGATTTTAGGACAAAAATACATGGGATTCAGTATGTGAGCTTAAAAGAACTTCCATGGATTCACGATAACCTGTGTTTCCTACCTCAGAAGTAATACTTGACTGATTGAGCGGAGAGGGGTCAAAAGATTGATAGTGGGTGTGTGCTAAGGTAAAATGAAAATGAGAGATTGGTTAGATGTGAGCTCAAATGTTAAAAAGAAAGAGGGTGTGAGAACAGAGTAAAAGAATATCAAACTCTGCACCAAACTTTTTTTAAGCCGAGCAGCCGCATAAACTGTTGGTTCATACTTCTTCGTGACCTTCATTGAAATAGGCACCTAGCCCATGCCAACTCTTGCATAAAACCCCACCTGATACTCATTCTTTCCTTAAAAAGAGAATGTTTCATATTTTCAAGGGGAAGCAACACATACTCTATTTGATCGTCATTCAGATGATTCGGATATTGAAAAAGAAGAATAGTTTCTCCACCTTTGACCCTTTCTCATGCACATTGAGTTTATGTATAACTGTTGCTGTTTCAATGGTTTACATAATTTTGAGCCTTAAAATCAATCATTGTGCTAATTCTTTCATACACAAAAAATTTGTTTTTCTGTCAGAACATTCATAGATTAACCATGTGTTTTTCAATGATTGAATGGATGTCCTGGGGAGTGAACATTACACAAGCTTCTTACATAGTACAACCGTTGTACTAAGTAACTTCGTGTTACTTACAAGCATTTTAACTATTTCATCGGTTGATCAGGGTTACCACTAATAATTTGTCTGAATTTGAAAAGATTCGGATGAATACATTCATGAATTGACAGCATAAACTTTTTATCAGATCAGTTGGTGGAGATAGTTCATGTCCTACCAAAAAGGGGAGATTGTTAATCATGAAGACTGTGGTTATCTGATTATTTGGGGGAGATCAATCAAAGAAAGAGCTGACATTGAACAGTTTTGATGATTCTGATTCTCAAAATTCATCAAAAAGGGGGTGGGAGAAGTTTCAAAGTTCAAGTCAGATTTAAAGTTGATCATATCAGAAATGGAAGATTGTTCGAGATTTCAAATTTTGATTATTTTCAAAGTGAAAGCAATGTCAAGTGAGATGAAATGAAAAAGAGGAAGTAATTAAAGTCAGATGGAAAGTTGTAGCAAAGTTTGTTTGGTTAAAGAGATTTTTCTAAAGAGTATGTGATTTTGTTGAAAACAAAGGGGGAGATTGAAGAAAGTGTTAAAGTTCTAATCAACGCTACTTAAAGCTGATCCAAAGAGAGAGATTAATCTGAAAATGCTATCAATGTCAAAGTTTGTTCAAAGTGACAATGACTTGAAGACGTTAATGTTGTGGAAGACTGATTGCTGAACAGTTTTTTGAAGAAACGAAGACCTAAAGATAATTGTAAATTTTTTTTTAATCTTGAATCCAAAGGGGGAGATTGTTAAATATGAATTGTATTCAAGATTAAAATAGAGGGTCTATTGTGTAATTGTTGTTAAGTCAAAGAGTTTGTGTTGTAAAGTCAACTGAAGTTGACTATGTATAAACTGTCCCGTGTCTTTGTTAGATTTGTAGACGCACACAATTCAGAAAACAAAAGTCACGCGCTCATTTTGAGACAACACACAGAGAGAACACATAATTCATATAGACGACAAGTGAGATCTGTGACACCATAATCTTGTGACTTCGTTGTAATCTTGTGACTTGATTAATAAAGATTGTTTGATACTTCTATGTGTTGATTAATTGCTAGTATTATGGGATCACAAAATGGAGATTTTGATATAAGATGTTTGAGGAATTATTCTAAGTACTTGAATATGTGTGTTTATGGTTGGAACCTTGTGGATCTAGGTTTTTGGAAGTTTTGCTTGAGTATTCAAACTTTCTTCAAAGGAGTTCAAGTTGGGGAAAATCTAAATTTATCCTAAATCTAGCAAGGTGATTTCAAGTTGTTTTGTGAAAACGTTGTATATGCCAAAATGTGTCAAGTTTAAGGTGACTATGTGTTTACATGATTTTTTTTTAAAAGTTGGAATATTTGACGAGTTTTACTCATTTGGGTTATTTGGTTTTTTAAACCTTGTGAAACACCCACATTTGGGATTTCTAAACATTTTGATAAATAAATCATGTTGATATGTTTCCTTGATGATTTAATATATAAATGGGGATCATTTGATGTAAATGTCCTTTTAGTGTATTTGATATTATAAATTGTTTGGAAAATGCATGTTATTGTGTTATGAGGCATTTTGGAATTATAAGGGTATCAGTTCATTTAGAAAATAGTTTGTCTCAACCAATGATGAGTTTTGGGTTAATCATACTTTGGTCATTGTGTTTGCATAACCGTTGGATAAATACGTTTTATTGTTTACACTGAATTTTATTGTACGATAAAATAAATTGTGGAGATTTTGGCTCGCTTTTGACTAAGATGAGTCTTGGGGACATTTGTCCGGTTTTAATAGCCCATTGTGGAGTTTTGAACATGATTGTGTTTATTACGTATCATTTGATAATAACGTGTTTTGAGTGCTTTGTGTTAGAGTATAGTTTTGAGTCAATTCGTAAGTGTGTTGTGTTTTGCAGTGTAGACTTTTCTGGTAAGCTTGTGTAGAGGTCAAGCCTTTGTTTGATTCTATATAAGTAGTTCTTTTGTCTTGTTTTGTGTAAGTCACTGTAACCATTCAATCTGTCATATTGTATTCATGTTAGACATATGAATACGACAACACTTGTGACTATCTCTCTCTCATCTTAGATCTTCAATTGTTAATTGTTTTGATTGTGATTGATCATGTTAGCTTGAAACCTGGGATCACAATTGGTATCTGAGTTTAATCAGACGAATTGGAGATTAACAACAAGATCAGAATTCTCAGAAAGATCGATTTCTATTCATAGAATGTTTATTGTTCCATCGAATTTGTGCTACAAATCAATTTTTTGATTCAATGGAAATTTGGGTGTGAATTTGTGTTCATCATGATCGCAAACTGTTACTGAACAATTCTTGTTCAGGTTGGAAATTGAATTGATCATCAAATTTTTCAAATTTGATCAAAATGTCCATTTACGAAAAGTTAAAGGTCACGGACTGCTATTGATCGATTCCCAATTCCATAGTCACTTTTAGAAAAATTCGTTCTACAAGGTTGTTCACAATGACAAAGTTATCATTTGCGCAAATTTTTGGAGTCAAACATTGAAATTTGGGTGGAAATTTGGGAAATTTTGTGAAAAATAACTCAAGATCTACAAAATTCGCAGAAATAATGAAGAATTCGCTCAAAGAACTCGCAGGCTGGAAGAATTCGCACATCACAAGAGAAAATTGAAGAATTCGCACATTTCAATGTGAAAAAGTTGTTAAGGAAGGAATTCGTACGAAGGTGTTTACGAAAAGTTAAGATATACGAGAAGTGTGGAATTCGCATAAGGCTATGTATGAAATGCACATAATTCGCATCTGTGTCTGAGAAGAATTCTAAGGAAAGAACTGGCAAGCAGTCTTATATGAATTAGCAAGAATCCGCACACTGCTATCTGCGAAAAGCTCAGTATTCGCACACAAGTCTATGCGAAAAGCTTGGATTTCATATCCTTCTCATATCCTTTTATGCGAATTTTTTCTATACGAATTCTAGTATGCGAATTGTTGAGTGTGAGTAGTATACGAATTCTGTACTTCTTTGAATTTTTGAATGATTTTTCTGATTTTGTTCTGTTAATTTTTCAAACTATCCGACTAACGATTTTTTCAAGCTATATTTTTCCGAGATACTAATCATGCCTTACACAGATGAAAAGGGAAATTTGTTTCTCACTAATAGGGACTATGCATTGTCATATATGCCCGAAATTTCAAAGATGGAAGCTGAACTTTAAGAGCTTAAAGTTAAGAATGAAAAGTTCAAAGATCAAAACTCAAAGCTGAAAGCAAAAATTGACACCTCGAATGTCAAACTAACTAAAGCTAAGACACAAGTGTCAACATATGAAAATAAAGGCAAAGAATGGATAAAGAATGTTGATGAGAGGTTCAAGAATCAGAAAGCTGAACTAGAAAAGATTTTCAATCTAAAGTTGTCTGAACTTTCAAGGAAAGCTGAGTCAGAAAGTAAAGAATTAGAACTCAGATGTGTAAAACTTTCCAAACAAGTTTCTGATTTTGAGAAAATAATTATAACTGAGAGAGATGTCTTTGAAAGAGAAAGAAAAAATATTGAAAAGAAAAATACCGTGCTTTTGAAAGAGATTTCTGACAAAATTCAGAACTTGGAGAAAGAATTTGAAACTGAAAGAAAATTCTTTGAATTTGAGATTTCTAAACTTACTAACAAATTAGTTGTCTTATCTACATATATCAAAAAGGGACAGAAGGCTAAATCTGATTTTCAAAGCAAGTTTGATAAAATGTGCAATGAAAAAGCCATGTTGAATGACAAGATCAGTCCACTTGAGAAAGCTAATGTTGATTTATCTGACAAGTTAGCATCTGAAACACCTGTATTATCTTCTTATGATGGTGATGCAAGTGAATCAGTTTGCTCATTTCAATCGGTAAATAGCTTATTTTAAAAGTTGGTTTTCAAGAAACAAATTGTTAAATCTAAAATCTTGAAACCAAATCAGATTAAATCTTCTAGTCCATTCTATGTTAAATCTGTTGATAGATATGCTTCTGGACTCAATGCTTCCAAAAAAGAGAAGATGATCTGGGTTGTCAAAGGTTCTCCTGAATAAGTAAAATACCAGAAATCATCTGCAGAAGCTGAACTGAAAAAGAAGAACAGAGCTGAAAAAGGTAAATCTTTTGCACCTGATGCTGTCAAGTCTACCAAACATCTGATCAGGTTAGCAAAAAGAAAACTTTGTTGTTCTTATTGTTGTAGTGATGATTTTGTTCATAAATCACACATAGTAGAGTCCAATTCAAGCCAAGATTAATCAATCTAACATAATTCAATCAAAATCATGATCACAGGGTAGAGAGAGAAAGTCGTATGTATTGCATTAGTCATATGATTACAGAATGATCGCACGCCTCTCAGGGTTACAAGGAACACTCACATCACTAAGCTATTTATACCAGCTACTTCTCTCAAACAAAAGACACTCTCACAACACAAGTTCTCTCAAAGACTTACAAAGTCAAAGTAAAATCCAATACAAAAGACAACACTTGATCTAAACTAGTACGTTAACATTCTCCCCCTTTTAGATCAAGCATTAATGATTGGAAATTCCCAACGTGAATGACTTCCTTGTCTGATACCGAGTAATGATTCAAAAATTCTATTTCCTCTTCTGGAGTGCATTTTATCATCCAAAGCATCTAACACACGGACCAAAGCAAGTCTATCGAACTTTCCAAGACCTTTCTCTCCTCTTTTAACTTTCTCTTTATCTTCTTTTAACTTTCTTTCAAGCTGGAGTCTGACTATCTTGATAGTTCCATCTGAAAACTTTGACAATTCATATATTCTCATGAACCTCTTCTTGTTCTCACCATTCTTGTACACAACTTCAAGTTGTGGTTGATCAATGATTGTAAACAAATTGAGATTCTCCAAGTTTTCATAATCCAAATTGGGCTTTGTTAGCTCCAAATCATCTGTTTGTTAAAGTGTTGAAAATACCCGTCCTATTTCAGAGGACTTCCAAAAGATACACTTCAGAGAACGAAGACTTCATAGGACGAAGACTTCAGAGGACAAAGACCAGAGGACAAACCTGCCTCTGAAGTACTTATCAGAGATTGCAACTTTCAGAGAAGACATCAGAGATAGCTTCATCAGAGGCTCTGAAGACAACGTCAGAGCTCTGAATACATTCTCTCTGAAGATGCACTGAAGTTTTCTACGAATGAACAGAAGAACAGATGACACGTCACTTAGTGATAAGATTTACTTTCTGGAGTAGGTCACTGTTCAGCATGCTCTTTTTTGTCATGCAAGTACACTGCTTACTTTATGGTCCTATAAATAGGACCATCACCTTATTGTTCAAAGTGTGCTTGAGAAGTTATATATCTGATAATATAAGTTGAATACTTTATTCTAAGAATATCTTGTTTATCTTTATCTGGTTTATGAACTGTGATATTTGAATCTCCTTTGATATTAAACTGTATTGATTCCGCTGTCATTACTCTTATTGTTTATATCATTGTTACGAGATTAGATCTGGGATCCAACAGGCTTCTTCATGTTTACCCTCTTCTGATTAGTCTCCATAGGAAGCTGGAAATCATAACAGTATGTGTAATTAACATGCCTTCTCATGAATCTCTTTACAGCTTCTAAAGCAAAGACAATGTTCTCCGGACGTACTGTCATGTTCCTGAACAGATGATAAAGATATTCAATGTCGTCCACATTTAGATAAGAAAAATCAGCTTCCGAGAATTCACAGTGTTTAAGATCTCTTCTTTGAACATAGAACACTGGATACCAAACTTTTCTATGAAACTTTCTTAGCTTGACATGCTTGACTAAGACAATTCCCGATTTGTTCTTGACATACTGTTCAGGTCTTCTCACCCAATAAATCATCCTTGCATATTCCTCCTGAACTTCTGGTGGTAAATGAGAAACACCAAGAACCTTGTGATTATCTAACAACCTTATCCTGTGCACACACATTTTCTTTCTTTCTTCCTCCAGAAAAGGAACTCTTAGAGTATTCCTCATGTGTTTGATTTCAGCATCAGTAGGAGTAAGAGTTGCTTGAGATGCTTCTGAGGGTCTTGCTTGGGTTTCAACAGAGTTAGAAGGGAAGAAGGCATCAGGATTAGGTATAGGATAAAATTCAGGTTGGTTTTCAGGATTGGCTTCAGGTTGGTTTTTTGGGGTGATTTCAGGTTGGTTTTCATGTATTGGGCTTCGGATTCTTTGTGGGATTGGAAGGTTTATAGAGCTAGGTATTCTGTTAGGGCTAGGTAGGTTAGTTTGGCTAGGTGGGATATTTTGGGTAGGTGGATTTTCTGGTATTTGGCTTGGTGGAGGTTGGTTTACTGGGCTAGGAATATTTTCTGGTTGGTTAGAAGGTTTAGAAAGGTTGATTTCTTTGAAGGTAGGTATTTCAGGTGTGGTTCGGTTGGTTTCTGGAATATCATAGTGCACAGGACTCAGTTGCAAGTCATCTGGTGTACCTGTCAAAATGGCAAGGATATTCTCATTTCCCTCTTCATCAGAATCCATCAGACCTTCTCTTTCTTCCTATTTTAGTCTCCAGAAATTGTCATACTTTTCAAGAGCAGTATCTTCTTCATCTGATGAAAGATTGATGATATCTATGTCAAGCATCCCAGTAAGCAGCAATATTTCATATCTTGTAGCAACCTTAGGCTTTTCAACCCTTGGTTCTACCTCCTCATTCACATACAATAAAATATCATCAACTTGTTCATCAACTCCTGCATCTGTCATCTCAACATCTTCTCCTTCTTGAGTTTGAACCTGAGCAACTTCAGTGTCACTACCAGTTCTCTGTCTCTTACTTATCTCCCCCTCATGATATTGATCAAAATCACGATCATGTCTTTTGCTGAGAACTGCTTGAGCTTTGCATGAATCCTGAACTGCTTTTATTAACCCTTGGATATGCTGAACCATTTATGTCTTGAATGATTGGAACTCAGATATGGAAACAGTGTCAGTATTTACATGAGGTTTTTGAGTTCTATGCAAGCCAATGAGATCAGCATCAGACTCCTCAGCGGGTGCCTAGGATAAAAGTTTGGCATATAATAGAGATTTCAGCTCCTCCACCGAGAGATCAACCGACTGAACTGGTGGTGGTGGAGGTGGTTGAACAGGCTCCTCAACCGCTGGGCCTTTCCCTTTCAGTTGGCTCTTGACTTTGACAATCTCCTCCTCAAACTTTGTTGATAAAGTCGCAGTAAATGATTCTCAAAAGCCTTTAAGGCGCCGTCGAGGTATTCCTTTGACACAAAGTCGGGAAAAATAACTCCGGGGTCACTTAGACTTCCCGTTGTCACAACTGTTGAGGATCCAACAGTGTGGCCTGTGTTCAAAGCTGGAATATCGATAACAATGACAGGACTTCCATCCGATCCTCGTAGTCCGGATTGCGGATCTACTATGGATGTTCCGATTGGGTCACTAAGACTTCCAATGGTAGCAGAAGTATGTGTATGTGTCTTAGGAAGAAGATATGATAAAGCAATAGGCTCTAGACTCAATGGTGCACAGAAAGAAATTGAGCTTTAGGACAGCTGAGCTCTTGAGCTCTAGTTTCCATACCTGTACTTTCCGAGTGAAAGGCAGATAGAGTTTGTGCTAAAACCCCGTTCGAAGTTGAGACTATGGCCTGTTGAGAGGCTATAGAATGGCTGGCAGAGGTGTGCAATTGCATAAGAAGGCTACTTATGACTTGTGCTTCCGAATGCAACACATGGAACGAAGTGCTTGATGTGGTTGCCCTTCTGGAATGGTAGATTATGGTACACTCTCTCTTGCGATATTCTTTTTTCTTCATTCTCTCTTTAGCTGACAATTTCAGTAATTTCAACTATAACTCCCTCAGATCTGCTTATGTCTCCCAAAACATGTGCAATTTCACTACCAGCAGAATCTATCTCCATGTCATCATGCTGTAGAGAGACATCATCTAAGAAACCAAAGTTGTGTAGATTTTCATCTTCAACACCAGCATTATGAATAAATTCTTCAGCTTGATGATCCAAAGTTTCCGAAGGAATTGTTGTCACTGTTGAGCTGGCACGCCGATCCGACTCAGTATCAAAATTCACATCTTCATCAGCTATCCTTTCCTGAGGACTTGATTGACTGATTATAGTCCTTTCAGGTTCGGATGTGGAAACCTCTAGATGTGTGGCATCTTGTGTCGAAGTCCCCACATCTTTAGATATGATATTCTGAACCCCTCTTGTATATCGAATCCTCTCGCCTAAGGGTTGAGTCTTGGGTAGGGATAACCGGTGTTGGTAATCCCATAGACTCTCTATACTCTATTACACACTCAGAGGTCGGATTAGCGTATGAGAGTAGAGCTTCTGGAACTGGCATGGAGTTTGCAAAAGTATTCTTTTGCTTCTGGAGATACTTCATCTCATATTCTGGTGCAAGCTCATGATGAGATCATTTCAGAATATCTCTATTTGAGCGGATGATGCTGTGGATTATCGACTGAAGAAATCTTTGGTATGACACATAGATTGGTCTCTTGGAAGTCCTTTTACTGATCACCTTCTCATAAAGTTCCGTCCAGAATGCTACTGAGTAATCGACGTATAGATCATACACGACTGCATGAAATAGCCTCAGTGTGTGCATATTCGTATTATCCAGACCGGAATTTCTTGAAGTTAAGCTTGAACACAGAGAATAGCTGATAGTAGAATGGAGGAAGATTAGTCTTCTTGAATTCACTAATCTTTGTAAGTGGATCATCATATCCCAAGGCTTTGATGCCTTCAAATACTGCTGAATCCACCAGATATGAGTCAAAAGATGTTCTGCCTGGTCTAGAGTCTGCCTCTGGTAGATCAAGTATCAATATGAGTCTTTGGTAGGTCAAGATGGATGTGAAGTTGTCAATCCGGATCTTGAAGTATTTGACCTTTTAACTTTCAACCACATGCTCAATTGTTTTCTAGGCTTGCTGCAAGTAGATCATCGGAATGTCAGCAGTGTCTGTCAGAGCCTGATTCAGTGGATGTCCCTTTAGAATTTCCACTACAAGTGGATTGACATTTAGTGAGTCAAAGTCCACATGGTGGTTGTTCGAATATGATAACAGATACTCAGACGGATGTATCAAGGCATGATCAGGATCTACTCTGACTTTTGACTGGGAATGAGATCTGGAAGAAGGCATATGAGTTGCCTTAGAGACATTGGGATCATGCTCATCCATATGGACACTTGGATTATGTGAGATTTCTTCCGCCATTGTTTACCTGAAAAAGACAACAAGTATTGGGTATAATCCAATATATTAGTCAATAAGCTCAAGGATTGTTTTCAGAAAACGTTTTGATACACAGAGTATCAAGTACAGAATGATTGTACTTTAAAGCTTAAAATTATAAGCACAGAAAGTTACATGAAACAAAATGTAACTTTGAACAAAATTACAGAAATAAACCAAAAAAGACTCAAACTTGAACAAGACACTTGTTATTTTGAAGTTGTTTTCTCAAAAGATGAAGTATTGCATAAACACTTAAGGTTTGAAATTTTTTGAAAAAGTTTCCAAGTCCATAACTCTCAAGACAATAAGAGGGACAAGAAACGCGTAAGTCAAGAAACGCGTGAAGTTACTTCACGCAGAACACAGTTTGCGTGTTCTTCCTGCAGCTTGCGAGTTCTGTTTTTTGTTTGTCTCCTGGATCTGCTTGTCGGTTCTTTCAAATTATTATCCTCAAATTTCTCTTGGAACTGAAGCTCGTTTACTTTCTCATGGATCTCATTGACACCATTAGTTTGTTTAATCCACTTCTCAAGCAACTGAAATAAAAAATTCTTCTGAGTTGACTTTTAATATTTCACCTTGCGTGTTCTTCATTTCAGTACATGAGGTTTGCGAGTTCTTCATTTCACCTTCAAACATGTCACCTGCAAAAACAATAAACACTAAAAACATTGTTAACACATATATTTTGAATCAAATACACTCACAAACGCATTTACAAAAACACACATCAACTTTTTCAGATCAAAATTCAGATTTTTACAAAAAAAAATCATGAACGCTCAAGAACACAATGAACATGAAAATTTTCATAACATTGATTTTTTGACTAAAACTTGAAATCAATGACCAAATCATGTCTAAAACATGTTTTTAGACACAAAACCATACAAAACTTGATCAAAACACCAACAAATTTCAAAATCAAATGTTAAAAATTTTAACAGACCATTTTTCTCAAGAACACAAAAATTTCATAAAATCTTCAAATTGATCAAATCATGTCGTGTATTTGTGAAATTGAAGATGCAAAATTTGATTAGAATGATGGAGAAACACTTTGCAATCAAAATTAAACTCAAAAACAAACAAGAATTATCAAACCCATTTGAATTCTTGAAATCTTCAAAAATGGGTAATTGACATTTGAATTCTTAAACTCAAAAACAAACAAGAATTCTTCAAATCCTCTTCAATTGGACGAATTTGTGTGCACTTAAATCTCCCAAAGCTTTGATACCAATTGAAAACACCCATATCTATTAGGTAATTGACATTGATTCCATTGATCTTGAATGATTTACATGAAATTACAAGTTTTCTCTCTCTAAAAACTCTCTAACTTTCTCTCTCTACAAATATAACAATGAAATCTTCCTTAACCTAATGCTTAACCCCTAAGCAAACTAATAGCTCCTAATTCTAATTACAACACATTAACTAATTACAAAGTAAACTATTTTGACTTTTAACATATTTGACTTTCTTTGACTTTCACAATTGTATTGAATTTACATTTAAATCTTGAATACAATAAATGCACTAACACACATCCACAAAAGGTATTTTTCTCATAAGAAGTTTACTGATACTGCTTATCATAGAGGTGGAAACTGCTCAAAGAAGTTTTCACATAGTAACCAGAGTGGACCCAAACTCATCTGGGTACCAAAACCTGTTAAACCTGTGATGTAGAAACCTGAACTCAAGAAGAAGTGAAGGGCTATGGCTTCTAAACACTGCAGTTTAGGACCCATTCTTCAATGTTCAATACTGTGACTTCTAAGTACCACAACTTAGGACTCAGACTTCAATGTCAACATTTTGATAAGATCATTGAATGTCATATCTTCACAGGGAGTTTTTCATTGACTAGATATAAATTGTGTGAATTGAAGTTGAGAGATAAGCGTAATTGTTATATTTTATATAGGGGAGTTTGTATTCTTAATTGTTATATCATTTTACCTGTATGCAAATATGAAGGGGGAGCATATCCATACATTGAGAAAAGATCCCCAACATGTCAAGGGGGAGCCAGTAAGGAAAGACTGACAAATACATCAAGAAAGGACAAAATCTTGACAAAGAAGCAGAAGATATTGATTTCAAGTCAAGGGGGAGCTCAACACAGATTACATCTGAAAAGGGTTGTAAGTGTCTAGTGTGCGTAAAGTTTTTGGACTTAAAATTGGATGAAAAATGTCATCTTTGGAAAGTTTCCATTTATGGAAAGTTTCTTTTTTTTGGCAAGTTTCCAAAATCAGCAAATTTTCTCCTTTAGAATGTTTTTCAAAAGTTGGAAATTATGCTAAGTCAAGAATTCACATAACACACTCATGCAAAATCTGAGGAATTCATAGATGTGTGTTGCACGAATTCTTGAGAATTCGCATATCAGAGTGATACGAATTCTAACAATTCGCATATGCCTATCTATGAAATGTGAAGAATTCACCTGTCACTGTTATACGAATTCTTAGTCTTACACAAAATTCGCATATTTGCTTCATACGAATTCTCACACACTTATTGTCTAATTTTTGAGACAATTTATATCCATGTGTTCTGCGAATTGTGGGAGGTCCAATAACCTCGTGCAACGTGTCAAACTCTTTCCAGAGTATATATAGGGTCGTCTCATATGAAGCCCTCACTTTTCGCACAATCTGTTTATCCTACGAATTCTCCGGCGCACAAAAACCCCTAAAACCCTTGCTTGCGATCTCAAGTTTCTCTTCAATTTTCTTCTGTGATTCTCGATTTCATGGTCTCTTGTTTGTTCTTTTTGTTATCTTTTTCTTTATTTTTTGGTGTATTGTGTTTGTTTCCTTGCAGGGATACCCTAACTGGATTGGATTCGAATTTTTGAATTTCTATGGGACTGTTCATCTTCAAAGTTCGTTGCACTTTAAATTTTTTTATCTTATTCTTAATATTGATAATTTCTTAGTGTTAATTGGAACTAATAGAATGTTTAGAATCAAAAGTTTAACCTAACTCATGGTTTTTGGGGATTTGATCGATTTGGACCCTTCGACTGCCATTCATATTGTTCTTAGTGTTCTTGACATAAATCATATTTTAAGGGTTAATTTTGGTGTTAATTTCAAGATTTCTTGGTTAAAAGGGTTTTCTAATCACTAATCGGTCTTAACAGATTCAAAATCTTGGGTTAAAAGTCAAAATTTATAATTTTGAAATCTGGGTTTCTTTGAATATTTTAAGGAGTTCATATGATGTTCTTGATGTTCTTGTTAAACACTTAGAAATTTTCCAGAAAATTTTTAATGTTTCAAAATTTAAATGTTCATACAAATTCTTGATGATTAATGATGCCCATACGAATTCTTGTTTCACATTGTCAAATTTTTTGCAAGTAAAGAATTCGCATATTTGTCCATACGAATTCTAGGGTTTTCAATGTCACACATTTGTTGAAGTAAGGAATTCGTATAATTGAATCATACGAATTATATGTCTACGAATTCATTCATACAAATTCTTGCTTGTTCCTTGAACTCCTAAGTTAAGAATTCGCAGATTCCTATTATGTGAATTCTGTACTTGGTGTTTTTCAAAATGTGATTTTCAAGTGTCAAAACTCAAAACCATTTTTCACTAACCCATTTGGACCTTGTTCAATCTTTTCTGGTACCAATGGAAGATCAATCAGTAGAACAACATGTTCAGACTGCTGAACATTCACCACATCAGGAGGCTTCTGAACAATGCCCAATGCCATCTTCCCGATCTGACTTCCAAGTTCCATAGGATGCAAATCCTGATCTGTTTCTCATATCACCTGCTGAGATGAAACCCCAACAACCAAACAATCATCATCTCCAATTCGGTATCCGTATTGAACCTTTGGTATGGGACATTCTAAAGAACCATCCTTTATGGAATGTAGTGACATCCGTTGCTATTGTTCCAGAACTGTATGAGCAACAAGCCTGGAAAACAATCAGGTTTACTCATGTCAAGGAGCAAGGAGAGAGGCTACCTGTGTTCAAGCTAGAGATAGATCATTTCACATCTGTCTTGACCTTAAAAAGACTGAGATTCATTCTTAGTCTACCATCAGAAACTGCAAGATAGGGCAGAACTAGCTATGCTGAGATGCCATCTGATGCTGAAGTGTTGAAAGGGATCAGAGACATGGGGTATGTAGGCAACCTTACTCAAGTCAGTCACTTCAAAAAGAACAACCTTGTACCATTTTACTATACCCTGTTCTCAGTGATCAACAGATGCTTGACTGCAAAGAACTATGGAACAAATAATGCAAGTATTCATATTCTGAAACTCTTCTACTCCATTGTGTATGACCTGCACATAGATTATGCACAAATCTTCTGGACAGAGATGTATGAGAAAGTGGTTTCTAAGAAGAGATCCAAAGCACCGAACTATGTATCATATCAGAGGTTTATGGATCTTATTCTCAGGAGTATGCTGAGGAGTAATCCACAGATTCCAAAGAAGGGAAATCATCCACATGCTCCATACAATGAGATGAGATACTTGATGAAGAAAAAGAGAGTTTACTTACACTATGACTGTGCCTCAAGGTTTATTAGATTATGTAGATCCAAAGTGTGAGAGTGTAATAGATTATAGAGAGTCTATGGGGCGACCAGAACCAGTCATCCCTACGCAAGGCTCCACCCCTAGGCGAATGGAGTCCGTGAGGGTTTCTGATACCTCGGGGGTATAGAAACGGGGAGTGAAGAGGAAAAACACTGAGAGGAGCTCTGAAGTGCGTCAGAGACCAAGGCTTGAGGCTTCAGGGTCACGGGTTGTTACCCCACGTATAGTGACACCTCCAGCTGACGAAGGTCATGAATCTGAAGATGATCTGGATCTTGCACAAGAAAATGTAGGCAGTGGAAGTGAGACAAGTGTAGTACCTTCTGCTTCTAGTTCCAAAGATGATGAACAGATTGACACATATACTGATATTGCTGAAGGTGATGATCAGGATGATGATGCAAATAATGTTCAAGCTGGAATTCATGTGAATGTTCAATCAAATGAACAAGCTGCTGATGATCAAAATGATGATCAAGCTGATGATCAAGCAAACTTATTTGAACCATTTTGTGATATTGATGTCATGGAAGTCGATAATCAGACTCAAGTTGATGTTGTTATTACTGGAGATATAAGGAGGACTGAGGGAGATATAGTTGAAAATTTTAAGAGAGTGAGTGGAAATGAAGGAAAAGAACATGGTGAGCGTGTGTACCGCCGAACATACTTATCCCAAAGGGTAACCAAATCAATCACTTTGCTGCATGTGTTGCGTGCAATTGAAGACATAAGTAGTCCGCTTATGCAGTAGCACACCTCGGCCAACCACTCTATTTCTTCTAAAAAAGAACTAGTTTCAACATCACACAGAGAAATAACACATAATCTACCGGGTTCTCATTCGGAGGATCAAGGTATTGAAAACAGAAAATAGCAGCCCCAGTTCTCGTCTTCATTTGATGCACAATTGAGTCTAGTGCCTTATCGTTTACCGATTGTTATTCCTAGGACACTATTTACTGAATCTACCATCGAAAGTCTAAGTGACCCGATCGAAACACCTGTAGTGGGCCCGCAATCTGGCCTACAAGGATCAGGTGGAAGTCCTGTCATTGCTTCCACGATGCCAACTTTGAATACAAGCCATGCAATTGATTCGTCAATTTTCATGAAAACGGTTAATCTAAGTGATACCGGTGTTAGTAACCCTGACTTTGTGTCAAAGGAAATGTTCGACGGCGCCTTAAAGGCTGTTGAAAATAGGGTTCTTGAGAAGATTGAGGAGGAGATTGGAGGAATTACGATATTATTGAAAGGGAAAGATCCAATATCTCAATCTGAGCCTATCCATCAAAGTCAGCAAACTCCATACACTCAACCTGTTGATTTATCCATCGATGAGCTTAAATCTTTGTTGCTTGCAAAGTTATTATCTCAAGCTCCGGATACTCAGCATGATGCAGATCTTCTAACCCTTCTGCAATCCCATCATCAAAATCAACCGCCAGAATTTGTGCAACCAACAGATGTGGTTAGTGCCTCAAAATCATCTTGTTTGCTGTATCTGATCTCAAACAGGTAGTTCAACTTCTTGCAAAGCCCAAGCAGCTGTTTCTACCACAGAACTGTTGGGAATTACATGTTCAAAAAGGGTTTCAAAACTCATAAAAGACTAAAATCTTTCATGCAACAGAAGCAAAAAAATAATTAGAACAAAGGCATAACAATTTTATGTTCCCACCAAGGATCTTGTTACATGCAATAAAAAGATAAAACATAACATGGAGTTTAGAAAAACAACCTTTGTAGACTTTGAAACCTCTTGGGAGGTTGGAAGTTGATGAAGATGGTACAACCCAAAGTAGAGCTCCTCTATCGATATCCACCACAAGCACCAACACCTTGAATGCTAGTTCCTTTTCTTGAAGATGCAACAATGGTCATCTTAAATCAAATCTACAAGAGATTTGATTAACCAAGAGCACCAAAACCACCACCACAAGGGTGGTTTCGGCCAAAGTCTAGAGAGAGGGAAGAAAGAAGAGAGTTTTTATTGTTGGCTCTCATTTTTATTTTCTTTCATTCACTTGGTTCATTTTGATGGTATAAGTAAGATACTTACACAAGCAACCATCAATCATAGCCACCCAAAAGAGCCAATAGGAAATAAGCTAGCCATGCAAAATTGCCTTAAAGCCCTCCTAGTTTAAATTAGTTAAAATCCTTATTTTAACTATTAAACTATATGATATATAGCCCCTCCTTTTAAATTCTAGTCGCATATGAACCCATCATATTCTAGAATCTTTTATTTGCATCTAATATTATGAATCATATCCAATAATAATTTTCAAGAATTATTAATATTTATTAATATTTATCAAGAATCGAATTCTTATAAATATTAATTACGTGTCTACTTGTTTTGGTGTGACCCTATAGGATCATATATTACCGGCAATATTATTTTATAATAATTCTTGAGCATATAGAACTAACAATCTCCCACTTGATCAAGATTGCATTATAGAATAATGTAGACAGTGGTGGACGTCTAGCAACATCTCACTGCCGCCAGCAACGTATGACTGTATGTGCCATTCATCAACATCTAATTCCCACAAGCTTAAAGCTTCAATTTATGTATATAGTGTGGTATCATTTATCCCTTTGTTCGGACATCATGTTGAACATGAGACATGGATCACTATCATTCTCATATGTCGTTCAACTTTTGGTGAGGCGCTTTAGATGTCTCACTCTTAAACCATTTAGAGGAACAAATCCCATTTTGACTACATATTCCTCTTATGCAGTTCATACTATACCCAATGATGGCCTTTATAGCTGCCTACTATTTCAAGATCAACGGTAAACCATATCAGAAACCGTATTGATATAAACCTCCCATAAAGGGGATCAATCCTTAAGACATTACAAAACCTGCACAAATATAAGATTCATCAACAAACTAATCTAGACACCTATATCAAGATTACATCAGTTGACATTCCATAATTCACCAAAAGAATGGGACTTAACAAATGCCAGTTACAATACTAGTCATCTCAAAATGCCTCGAGACCAAACCCGTCTCTCAAAACCCTGGCAACCCACCGCTAAGGGAAACCTGTTATACACATCATTTGAGAAAAAGTGTTAGGCTTAAAACCTAGTGAGAACATACAGTTCATAAATCTCAAGAGATAAAATCAAATGCATCAAAGTAAATCCTTCCAAAGGTTTAGTTTTGCAAATACAGTTCATTGATAATATACGGACAACCGGTCCAAAACACATCTTCCGATGACGGGGATTACCCGATTTACCAATGATTATAGTGGAACACAAAGTAAGCCACAAATCCGAGTTATGAGCTAAATACATGGAACCATGGCCACGAACGCTTCGGTCCGTACTACGATGTGAGGGAGGCCCCAAGGAACCAGTCAAACTCTTTCGTTAGACTACATTTGACCCATGGCTAGTAACCGGTCTCACATAACCGTACTAAGTGCCCCCGAAGATCAAATGTATCTAACTACAACAGAAGGGGTACAAACATCCCAACAATAAGCCGACTCGATACCTAGGGATCCACTAGTATAGTCATGACTTGTCACAATATTTCATGTGACCATTCATATTTCAAAATAGCTTTCCAAAATATTTATATTTCAAAATGCCATTTTCAAGATCAACTGCTGGTAAGAAAGATAATCATAAAACCAGTTTATATACATTCTATCAAATAAACCACATACATGGGTAAGTAAAACATTATTTTACTTCAATAGGATGGAACCCATTATTTTAGTCCAAACTGATCGGGAACCCCGAAATAACCAAAAACTCAAGTTATGCCAAAATGTAGAGAACATGAAATCATACCGTAGAAATACTTTAGATTTCGAAAATATAAGTTTTGACATGTATAAAGTTTGTAAAATGATAGTAGGAACTCACCAATAGGTTTTAGAATAAAACCCGGAAAACCAGATAACGATCACGACGTAGAGGTGAAGCTTAAAACACCGACCCCTTGCTAGAAACACCGCAAACTAGCAACCAAACGAGACTCGAAGATCGAAGAAGAAAAAAAAGAGAAAAGAGAGAGAGAGATCTGATAAATGAGATATTTTAGGAAATATCCAACAAATGAGATATTTAAGGCAACTCCAAAAAGAAATCTGACAGGTCGTGCGCCCTCAAAGAAGGATATGCGCACGACCCGTGCGCAAGCCCACTGCCTCGCCGCTGTTTCATACACACGACCCGTGTGTTTTCTCTGAAAGAGGGCGCACGACCCGTGTGCCCTGCAGAACAGTGCAGAAACCTCTATTTCCTTTCTTTCCCTCTTCGTAAATCGACCAAACGAAACTCGGCGTGTTACAATCCTCCCCAACATGGGAATGATTTCGCCCCCAAAATCCCAACTACTCAAAAAAAGTGAGGATATCTTCGCTTCATATCCTCCTCGGCTTCCCACGTCACATTTGCTCCCCGGTGATGCTTCCACTGCACCTTGACCAAAGTGACCTCTTTGTGACGCAACTTCTTTGACTTTCTCTCCAATATGGCATCCGGTTCTTCCACACAACGGTTACCTTCGTCCACTCTTAACTCTGAGAGGGGTATGACGCTGTCTTCTACCGCTAGACACTTCCAAAGGTAACAAACATGAAACGTGTTGTGAATTTTGCTCAACTCCGATGGCAGTTCCAACTGGTAGGCTTGCAAACTCACCCGTTTAAGAACTTTGAAAGGTCCGAGGAAACGGGGACTCAGCTTCCCACGTTTTCCAAACCGGATAATGCCCTTCCATGGCAACACCTTAAGCATTACGCGGTCGCCCACTTGGAACTCTATCGGTCGTCTCTTCTTATCGGCATAGCTTTTCTGCCGATCCTGTGCCGCTTTCATTCTTCCACGAATGCACTTGACCTTATCGGACGTCTCTTGCACGATTTCTGGTCTGGCGAACTGCTTTTCTCCCGCTTCAAGCCAGCACATGGGAGTCCGACACTTTCGCCGATACAATGCCTCAAAAGGTGTCATTCCAATACTCGAGTGGTAGCTATTGTTGTAAGAAAACTCCACCAAAGGCAGGTGAGAGTCCCAACTACCCCCGAAATCGATGACACAAGACCTCAGGATGTCTTCTAAAGTTTGGATCGTTCTCTCGCTTTGCCCGTCGGTCTGTGGATGGTAAGTTGTACTCAACTTAACTCTCGTACCAAGCTCTTTCTGAAACCCATCCCAAAAGTTCGAAGTAAACCGACTGTCGCGATCCGACATGATCGATAATGGTATTCCATGCCTCGAGACCACTTCATCGATATAAAGTTTTGCTAACTTATCCATCGATAGAGTCTCGCGCATAGCCAAGAAGTGAGCGCTCTTAGTCAATCTATCAACTATCACCCAAATGGTATCGTGACCTCGAAGAGTTTTAGGCAACTTCGTCACGAAGTCCATGGTGATATGCTCCCACTTCCACTCGGGAATCTCTAAAGATTGAAGACTCCCATACGGTCGTTGATGATCGGCCTTAACTTGCGAACATGTCACACAACGCTCCACGTAACGTGCCACATCAAGTTTCATTACTGGCCACCAATAGTGCAACTTCAGGTCCCTATACATCTTTGTACTCCCCGGATGAATGGAATACTTGGACTTGTGAGCATCCTCAAGCAACAGATCACGCTTACCCCCAATCTTGGGTACCCACACATGACCGCTGAACAGTTTTACTCCACGACTATCTTCCGTTAAGAGTAAACGCTGCTTCGTCATGACTTCATCCTTGAGATTCTCTTCTAACAGTGCTTCCACATGTGATGTCTTGATCTTTTCAACAAGACTAGACACTAGCTCGATTCTCGAATGGGTAGTCTGAATACTTCCGCTGTAGTCTTTCCGACTCAACGCATCGGCCATCACGTTCGCCTTACCGGGATGGTAAAGCAACTCACAGTCGTAATCCTTAAGTAACTCGAGCCACCGCCTTTGCCTCATATTCAGCTCTTTCTGATCAAAGACATATTTCAGGCTCTTGTGATCTGTGTATAGAGTACATTTCGTGTCGTAGAGGTAATGTCGCCAAAGTTTCAAAGCGAACACTACTGCCTCAAACTCCAGATCATGGGTTGGATAATTCTTCTCGTGTATTTTAAGATGCCTCGAGGCGTAAGCGATTACCTTGCCTCGTTGCATCAACACACAACCCAACCCCATCTTCGAAGCGTCGCTGTGAACCACAAAATCTTCCGACCCTTCAGGTAATGACAAGATCGGAGCTTCACATAACTTCTTTTGAAGGATCCGGAATGCCTTCTATTGTGTTTTGGTCCATTCAAACTTCACATTCTTTCGAGTCAAAACTGTCAAGGAATAAGCGATATTTGAGAAGTCTTGGATAAATCTCCTGTAGTATCCCACCAGACCCAAGAAACTTCGGATCTCGGAAGAACTCTTAGGAGACTCCCAATTCATCATAACTTCGATCTTGGAGGGGTCCACTTTCACTCCGTCTTGAGTGACAACGTGACCCATAAATTGTACCTCATCAAGACAAAAGTCACACTTGGAAAACTTGGCGTACAACCTTTCTTTTCTCAAAACTTCCAGAACCTCGCGTAGATATTGCTCATGTTCTGACTCGCTCTTGGAGTACACGAGTATGTCATCAATGAATACAATGACCAATTTGTCGAGAGATGGTCGGCACACTCTATTCATCAAGTCCATAAATACCGTCGGTGCGTTCGTTAGGCCAAAAGGCATCACGAGAAACTCTTAATGGCCATAACGCGTTCTGAAACCCGTGTTCGGAACGTCTTCTTCTCTAAACTTCACCTGGTGATAGCCCGAACGTAAGTCGATTTTGTAAAAACAACCCGCTCCTTGAAGTTGATCGAACAAGTCATCTATTCTCGGAAGCGGATACCTGTTCTTCACTGTAGCTTTGTTTAACTCACGATAGTCGATGCACATTCTCAGTGTGCCATCTTTCTTCTTGACAAACAAGACCGGAGCTCCCCAAGGTGACGAACTTGGTCTTATAAAGCCTTTCTCCAATAGCTCTTGAAGCTGTGCCATCATCTCTTGCATCGCTGATGGCGCTAAACAGTAAGGAGCTTTAGCAGTTGGTGCTGCTCCAGGCACAAGGTCAATCCAAAACTCCACTTGCCGATCGAGTGGTAATCCTGGAAAGTCGTCAGGAAAGAATCTGGAAACTCACGCACAATCTTCACATCAAAAAGTTTTGATTTCTATAACTTGGAATCGATCACATAGGCTAGGAAAGACGAACATCCTTTTATCAGACACTTGCGTGCCCTCGCCATTGTGATTATCGCCACTTCGCCTTTTCTCTTCTCACCATAGATCACAACGATTTCACCACAGGGATCGGAAAGTCGACTCAATTTCTTGGAACAGAAGATCTCGGCATGATTGTTTGATAACCAATCCATGCCAACTACAACATCAAAACCACCGGTAAACATCGGCAGTAAATCGATCAAGAATTCACTTCCTTCGATACCGAGAGTACACTTCTTCAGAACAGTGTGGATCAGAACTAGACTACCATCAGCTATCTCTACCACTAATGCATCATCAAGACTAGTAGTGGCCATAGAAATCTTTTGACGAAACAATTCAGATATAAAGGAGAAACTGGCACCCGTATCGAATAAAACACGAGCAGGTACAGAGTTTATAAGAAAAGTATCCGATACCACATCAGCGGATGCCTTGGCCTCATCGGCCGTCATCTGAAACGCTCGACCCGGAACCCTAAATGGGTTTTCTCTTCTGTCCGGTGCGCAACCAGACTTGAGCTTCGGGCAATCTCTCTTCACATGCCCCGGTGCCTTACACTCGAAGCAGACCATCCCTGCGATTGAACAGTCGCGGGTGATGTGATCATTCTTACCACACTTGAAGAAAAATCTTGGAGTGGGGTTACAGTTACCATGGTGCTTGGTTCGACATTTCGAGCACCATCTTGCTTCTTGATAACCGTTGAAGCTACAGTTTCCGACAAAAGGTCGGGTTCGCTTGGGAGGTACAGAACTGCTCTCCCACTTTCTCTTCCATATACTGAGCTTCTTCAACCATCTCACGGAAGTTAGAAGCTTTGGAATTGTGGACCATAGATTGCATGTCCGCGGATAGACCATTCATATAGGCCTTCATCTTATCCTTCTCTGTTGGGGCAGCGTGCCCCACCAGATGAAGCTTCTCCATGAACTAACGGGTGTATTCCCTCACCGTCAGGCTTCCCTTTACCAGAGACCGGAATTCTTTCTCGATTCGGTCCATTGTTCTTTCATTGCAAAACTCTTCTAACAACTTTTTCTTGAACTCGGCCTAAGACAACTGAGCCAACACAACAGGAGATAGGGTGGATTGAATGATATTCCACCAAATGAGTGCAGTATCCCTCAACAGTTGGGGTACCAAAACGCACTCTCTGATCATCTCCGCATTCGAAAGAGCCAAAAGCTTGCTCCACCGCTGGGATCCACTTCACGCACATGGTCGGGTCTTCAGAACCATAGAACTCTGGTGGTCCGCACCCCAGAAAGGATTTGTAGGAACAACTTTTCCCACTTCCCGGAGCATTAACAACCAGGCGCTCCTCGTTCCTAATTCCAGGGCCAGCGCCTCCAGAACCAAGCACAATGTTTTCCACAACCGTCTCACTTCTCCGATTGTTCACATCGCGGTCCTCAATCACTTTCAGCAGAAACTCTTGCTGCTTTGCCATTTCTTCCTTCATTGCCAACATCATGCTAGCCATCATTTCATACTGGGAACTAGCATCCCTGATGACTGGGTGGGACGAAGCCAGGTCTACTCGCGGAATGACCTCTGGCCCCCCACCTAGCCTTTGCTGAACAGGTGGTCGCACAACAACCTCAACTCCTTCCGGTTGACCAGCGGTAGAGGCTGTCGCCTCTAGACCATCGACACACGTACGCGGTCTACCACGCGTATTCACCATACCAAACTGCTACACAGAGCAGAGAAAGAGATGAGAGAGATTTGGAATAAACACAAAGGAAACGTACTACCACATTACTAATCGTCATAGCAATAGAAATTCAAGCACACTTACGTACGATATCCTTATAATAACATTAGCTAAGTGTGATTATAAACATATAACACATAAAGGTTATCGTCACAATTGCCACAAGGCCTGATAAACGTACTTTCCGTCGACTCTAAGACCAACCCATCTTAGAAGTTCTACCCAAACTCGCGAATCATTTCTTAACATACTCAGTCTAAGTCTAGACATCTTACATTCATGCCTAGTTCACTTAAACTAGGGCTCTGATACCAACTTGTAACACTCTAAAAATCAGAGTAAATTAAAACCTGGCAACATAACATTCGTATGGATATAAACCTCCCATAAAGGGGATCAGTCCTTAAGACTTTACAAAACCTGGACAGATATAGGATTCATCAACAAACTAATCTAGACACCTCTATCAAGATTACATCAGTTGACAATCCATAATTCACCAAAAGAATGGGACTTAACAAATGCCTAGTTACAATACTAGTCATCTCAAAATGCCTCGAGACCAAACCCGTCTCTCAAAACCCTGGCAACCCACCGCTAAGGGAAACCTGTTATACACATCATTTGAGAAAAAATGTTAGGCTTAAAGCCTAGTGAGAACATATAGTTCATAAATCTCAAGAGATAAAATCAAATGCATCAAAGTAAATCATTCCAAAGGTTTAGTTATGCAAATACAGTTCTTTGATAATATACGGACAACCGGTCCAAAACACATCTTCCGATGACGGGGATTACCCGATTTACCAAGGATTATAGTGGAACACAAAGTAAACCACAAATCCGAGTTATGAGCTAAATACATGGAATCATGGCCACGAACGCTTCGGTCTGTACTACGATGTGAGGGAGGCCCCCAAGGAACCAGTCATACTCTTTCGTTAGACTACATTTGACCCATGGCTAGTAACCGGTCTCACATAACCGTACTAAGTGCCCCTGAAGATCAAATGTATCTAACTACAACAGAAAGGGTACAAACATCCCAACAATAATCCGACTCGATACCTAGGGATCCACTAGTATAGTCATGACTTGTCACAATATTTCATGTGACCATTCAAAGCTAGATAAATAGCTTTCCAAAACATTTATATTTCAAAATGTCATTTTCAAGATCAACTGCTGGTAAGAAAGATAATCATAAAACCTGTTTATATACATTCTTTCAAATAAGCCACATACATGGGTAAGTAAAACATTCTGTCACTTCAATAGGATGGAACCCATTATTTTAGTCCAAACTGATCGGGAACCCCGAAATCATTAAAAACTCAAGTTATGCCAAAATGTAGAGAACATGAAATTATACCGTAGAAATACTTTAGATTTCGAAAATATAAGTTTTGACATGTATAAAGTTTGTAAAATGATAGTAGGAACTCACCAATAGGTTTTAGAATAAAACCCGGAAAACCAGATAGCGATCACGACGTGGAGGTGAAGCTTAAAACACCGACCCCTTGCTAGAAACACCGCAAACTAGAAACCAAACGAGACTCGAAGATCGAAGAAGAAAAAAAAGAGAAAAGAGAGAGAGAGAGATCTGATAAATGAGATATTTTAGGAAATATCCAACAAATGAGATATTTGAGGCAACTCCAAAAAGCAATCTGACAGTCGTGCGCCCTCAAAGAAGGATATGCGCACGACCCGTGCGCAAGCCCACTGCCTCGCCGCTGTTTCATACGCACGACCCGTGCGTTTTCTCTGAAATCGTGCGCCCTGCAGAACAGTGAAGAAACCTCTATTTCCTTTCTTTTCCTCTTCGCAAATCGACCAAACGAAACTCGGGGTGTTACACATTACTCCCCACACTCAAGTCCCTAATATGCATCTCAGGTCAGAGGATACAAAGATATTACCTTTATTCAAGTGTCACTCATGATGATGATCCATGGAGTGATCTTGAAGCGGGTCATGTCCACTATTTGTTCCCTAACAGGTACATATGAACTTGGTTACAACGTATTGCCATTTTTACCTCTTAAAAGTCAACCAATCCAATTCATATTAGTCTTACTTCATAGTTGCTCCCACAAATATGATCGACTATGGACGTTTAGAATAAGTAATTTATTCACGGATTAAACATGCTAATATAAAACACAACAAGTATAAGAGATCATATCTTATATATCTTTACTAAATACTATACTTGTTGCTTAACTTGTTCCAATATCCAAATACTAAATTCAAATCATTTCCCATCACTAGAATAATGAAGTCCTATGGCTCAAGCATGACCCTTCAAGCTTAGCATATGAAAATAGCTTCGTGAATGGGTCATCTAAAATTTGATTTGTGTGAACTTTGTGAATACGAATAACTTCTTTCAAACTTTATTCCGAATATAGTTTTGGAGTAGATGCCTGATATTCTGATGTGACATAGCGTGCTTTAGCTCTCGTAATGGCACGCTTATTTTCGCAAAAGATTTCTAGGTTATCCGGAATGGAAGGTATCATCCTAGATTTTCAATGAACTCTTTCAATCAAATCATCTTATCTTTTGCAGCTTCTAAAGCAGCAATATATTCTTATTCTGTAGTATATTATGCCATTTACCTTCGTTTGGAACTCTTTCCAACGAGATACTTCTTCATTCACAATGAAGACATACCCCTTTTATGGTCGAGAACCTTCTCGATCTGTATGGAAGCTATCAGCAGTGTAACAGTTTACTATGATCTTCTTCCAACCTTTAATTAAGGAATACTTCTTTGGTTCTTCGTAAGTATCTTAGAATGTTCTTTATAGTCATCTAATGACCTTCCCACGTATTTCGTTGGTTTCTTCTTCTAATGCTCTAAAGCATTATGACATACTTGGTCTAGTGTATATCTGACATTTATGATGGATCCAATTGTAGAAGCATATGGAATACCAATCATTTTATCTAACTCAACTTTGTGCTAGAATATTGAGATATGCTCAAAATGATGTGATATCATAATTGCAAGAAACTACCTCTAGTGGCTTGTATCTTGAACCTCTCAAGATCTTGTCAATATACGTACTTTGATTTATGACTGTAATCCGCTTTGATCTATCTCGTCATATCTCTATTTCAAAAACATAATCATGTTCTTAACTCTTTCATTTAGATATGTTGCCCCAGTCAAGACACAATGTCTTGCCTTGTGTTTTCTTCCGGTTGTTAGTATGTCTCTTACATACAATACTAGGAATTTTACTACGCTCCGACTAGCCTTTTAGTAAATGCATGAGTTCTTTTATTTGATGAAATTAAAACCTTTTGATTTCCTCATCAAAATAAAGATTCCAGCTTTAAGATGCTTATAGTTATTCATTAATGGATTGCATCTTGGTGTTCATGACTCTAAGACACTCATCAGATTCAGAATCTGACACTGTATTTTAGTAGTTGATGGGTTTACTAGAATCCCATCATACATCATCCTTCATTAGTCATGAGAAAACGACATTTCTCGACTTCTGAATGATTCTACTAGTTTTGTGAACACTTTGTGTTTTACTAAATTTTTGATCAATCAAATTGTTCAGTTTCAACAACCTTTGTTTAATAACTAGTGTAAACCAATAAGTGCATTAGGTTATGAGGTTCTTGAATTTCTTCAATTCCTTAAACCTACCATTTGCCTTGCCTATTTGAAAACTTGTTTACAAGAACTCGGAGTTCAAATAATAAACAATTTTTATTATTTATGGGATTGTAGAATCTGTATAATAAACATTTTTAGTATATTCTACAATATATGCATTTAGTAGATATTAGGTCGAGTTTGGTTGAAGCTTATTGTCTTACATGAGCTTCATAACCCTACACCTTCAATTAATATTATGTATGAAACTTTTCATACAAAATCTTATAAGGTGTCTTATCTACGTCTTGGTTGGTAAAATACAACTTACTGTCATTAAAGGAAGAATTCTTAATTCATATAGGAATAGTAATTTCTCTCATCATAGAGTGGATCATGTCTGACAAGGTTCGGTTCATCCTTTCATACATATCGAGATGAAAAAAGGTGATTTAGATGAACCGAGCTTGTGAGATTATCCCACAATTTCTAAGATGATGCAAGAATTTCTGTCTCAGATACTATCCCTCTATATCATAAAAGACTTTGGTTATCACATTGTGATGTTTTCTTTAATCTTCACTTTGAAGCGTCTTGAATCATATCTAATGCTTCATGTTTACAACTTCAACATTTGAATTGTTAATCAGTGAATATATTGTATCATCTATCACCAAAACTAGACAATGAATTAGGAAGACAAATACATCCAAATGTATCAATCTCAACTTTTCTCTTTCGTTACAATAACTAGAGAGAAGAGTTATATTCAACTTATCAATGCCTTGCCATAGATTTGATTCAAATCTCATTTGAGTCATTGGTGTTAATGTTATATTGAACTATGTTTTAGAGGGCTATTGAGATTCACTTTTTATTCGATTTAGAGAATTGGTTCTCGAAATAGAATAATTCATTTTGAATATGAAAATGATCGTTTCAAAAATGCTTAAGTGTTTTTCATCCTATCAATAATCATGCAACTGAAATAATAATTTAGTCAAACTAAATTTAAACATTGTTCGAAACAACCATTGTTTTAACAATACAAGCCATGTGGTTTCATAATAAAATCTCTTATAAGCTTGGTATGCAATTTTGCTTCCTTGCTTACATGGATCACCATCATGCTTGTCTTTCAGCCACTTACCGTTCTTGAATATCTGTAACATATTACAAGATAGAGTTCTACACTTAGTATCAAATACATAAGTTCAAGATAGAAAAGGTAAAAGTTATGTCTATCATATAGATACCTTAAGGACTTTCCTTGTTTAGAAAACTTTTATTGCATAAAGGACAGTCTCCTCTTCAATGATCAATGTTGCCACATCTACGAGATGTAACTGTTACTTTGTGAAGATATTTCTCAACATCTACTAGTATCCCACGCAAGTCTGAGATTGCAATCTTCTCGAGGTCTATATTCAGATTCTCGACAGAGACATCAAATGCTTTGGTAAGAGATTTGAGGATCACATCTATGGTTATCCTATTGGGATAAGGATAGCCAAGTCTATGAAAGTAGTCAAGGTGTGTCCTAAATTTGTGAATATGAGAGCTTACATCTTAGCCTTTGGTAATAAACCCGTAATCGGTTTACCATGTCAAATGCCCTTAGTGGAAACGTTTCCATTCTTTCCCGTAAGCATAAGACGTGATACATTGATTGAATCATCATTATGTTTCAACCAAGTATCGTGGGATTCCTTGGAGGTGTGAGGTAGCTCTTGGATAAGAGGCAATACAAGTACATACGATTTCCTTTCATGATAGAGAACATGCCTCAAGTTTCGAAACCAAAGAGGGAAGTTTTCGGTGCTCAATTTTAACTATCAGGGTAGTGTCAATTGTAGTGTTTGCATTTTGGGCCATCTACAAAATTTAACAAAGTTCATTTAGTATTTTCAATATTTAAAACTTTAATTATTAACACCCTTCATGTTCTTTAAACATTAATAATAAAAAGTCTAGGATCCAACGTTGCAAAATAAATAAATGGTTAAGTGACCTTTATCCCATCTATTTAATTCAACAAGGTAGATAACATTTACCAATTACATCCAAATGTAATTCCTCGTAATATGGGATCTTTAACAACGTTTGTTAATTGGCATGTGTTAGCTCCAAATCATCTGTTCGTTAAAGTGTTGAAAATACCCGTCCTATTTCAGAGGACTTCCAAAAGATACACTTCAGAGAACGAAGACTTCAGAGGACGAAGACTTCAGAGGACAAAGACCAGAGGACAAACCTGCCTCTGAAGTACTTATCAGAGATTGCAACTTTCAGAGAAGACATCAGAGATAGCTTCATCAGAGGCTCTGAAGACAACGTCAGAGCTCTGAAGACATTCTCTCTGAAGATGCACTGAAGTTTTCTACGAATGAACAGAAGAACAGATGACACGTCACTTAGTGATAAGATTTACTTTCTAGAGTAGGTCACTGTTCAGCGTGCTCTTTTTGTCATGCAAGTACACTGCTTACTTTATGGTCCTATAAATAGGACCATCACCTTATTGTTCAAAGTGTGCTTGAGAAGTTATATATCTGATAATATAAGTTGAATACTTTATTCTAAGAATATCTTGTATATCTTTATCTGCTTTATGAACTGTGATATTTGAATCTCCTTTGATATTAAATTGTATTGCTTCCGCTGTCATTACTCTTATTGTTTATATCATTGTTACGAGATTAGATCTGGGATCCAACAATTGGTATCAGAGCTCCTTTGTTTCTAAACAAAGAAAGATCATATCTGCATACTCGGATAGATTTACATCTCATTGATTCTAAACCTTCATTATCTGTGCATGTTCATATAAACCCAGTTTATTAAAGAATATCATATGCTCTAGATTTGATAGTAAATCTCAGTTCATTACAAAAAGCATCAGTTCTTCAAATCTTCATTTTTTTTTACAAATGGCAAACTCAAGCATAAGTGCCATTTATACAGTTGGGTCATTAACAAAACCTCCTACACTTTTAAGGGATGAATATCCCCAATGGAAGATAAGGATGGTAAATTTCCTAGAAGGTATGGACAGGGATCTTTTTAGATCTGTGAACATTGGACCTCACATTCCAATGGTGTTGGTGCCAAGAGTTCCTGCAACAGCAGATACTGCCGAAATACCTGCATATTATGAAAAGAAAACCACAAACTTCACTGATGAAGAAAATAATATGATGGATAATGACTCAAAAGCTGTTAGATTACTCATAATGGCCATTCCCAATGATATCTTTCAAGAACTTGATTCTTGTAAAACTGCAAAAGAGATATGGGATCAGTTGTTAAATCAACTTGAAGGTGGCCTACAAACCCAGAAAAATAGAAGAAATCTATGCATCAATGAATATCATGATTTTCATGCTCTACCAGAAGAAACATTACACCAAACTTACTCAAGATTCAACATTCTAATAAACAATTGCAGAAAGTTTGGAGTAATAAGAACAAAAGAGGAAAACAATGTTCTTTTTTTGAAAAGCTTGAATGAAGAATGGTCACAACTGTCCATGTCTATACAGGCTAATCAAGATCTTGAGTCATGGTCATTAACTGACATTTATGGTACTCTTGTTGCACATGAAAAAGAAGTTATGAAGCAAAAATCAAAAACCTCTTTGGGTGGACCCCTTGCGCTTGTTTCAAAACAAATATCGAAAGAAAACAACTGTGAAGAGTCACAAAAATGTTTGGAAACAAAATGAAGATCCAAAAAGGTCTTAATGGCAGAAGAAACTCATACAGATTCAGACTCAGATGAAGATATCAATGCCTTCGCCAAATCTCTTGCATTAATCACTCATCAATTTAACAAGAAATTTGGTAAGAAGGTATTTGAAGGAAAGAGAGAGAATGAAGAAAGAAGAATTCCGGAAAGAAGATTTGAACAAGAACCCAGATTCACTCCATATAGTGATCAAAAGGGTGCAAACTTCAATCATGATGATGCAACACAACAAACAAGACCACAACAACCATTCCAACCAAGGTATCCACAACCACAGAGATACTTCAAACCTCAAGAACAGAAGCCAGGGACAAGTACTGCCACTCTTCCAACAAATCAAAATGATGGAAGATGCTTCAGATGTGGAAAACCAGGCCACTTCTCTGCAAACTGCAGAGGAAAACTTGTCAAAGATCAAGATTACTACAAGAACAAATACAAATACAATGTAAAAGAAAGAGTTCTTGTAGCAGAAATGGAAGACTGGCTATCTGACTCGACAAGTGATGGTGAGGAAGAGCCTACCAATCTATGTGGTATGGCTTTTTCAGATGGAAATCAAACTGATGAAGCATCCGAAGACAACTCTGAAAAGGTAAACTCTCTTTACACCTCTGACAGTGATCCTAAAATAGATGCTTTTAAACTAACTAATGAACTTCAGGATCTAAAGCAAAAGTTTGTTGAAGAAAAAGAGAAAAGAGAGCAAGTAACAAAAGAGCTCATTTTTTACAAAAGAGAAAAGAATCTTCTGGAATCAGAAAAGAAAGAATTTTTTCTTGAAAAAACCAAACTTGAAGAAATCAACAAGCAAAAAGAAAAATCATTTTCAGAAGAAATAAGAGAAATAGAGAAAGTTTTAAAAGGAAAAGAAGAAGAAGTAAAGAAATCTGAGTATGAAAGGCTCAATTCTATTGCCTTAACCAAATTTTTTCAAAAGGAAAGAGAAATCTTACATCAATCTCTAGAAAGAAAAAATCTTCGAATCAAAAGCTATGCTAATGCACAAAGTGTCTTCGACAAAATAAAATCACAAATGGACTCTCAAGGACTAGGATTCAATGAGTTGAATTCATTCAATGGATTGGAGAAAACTTCACTTTCTTCCACTTTCTGTATGGGAAAGGTCCAAAGATTTGAAAGTCCATCTCTGAATAATTTCAAAAAAATGAAAACATCAGAGGGATCAAAAGCAAGAGCTTTGAATTTCAAAAATACTACGTACTCTGAAATAAAAGACATTCAAGAGTCTGTGTTACAGATAAAAGAAGAAACTTCAGAAGTACTCTTCACAAAACCTCAGAGCTATGATCCCAAAGAAATTTTCAGATTTGATGCCTTCATCTCAAGTGAATCTGAGACATTTGAACCAAGTACCTCTGATACAAGTACTTCTGAAAATGAATCTCAGAGTTCACTTAATCCAAATGCTCCTCTGTATTCACCAAAGTCAGATGAAAACATCAGAACTACGTTTAAAGATGATGTTCAAAAGATTTGGGAAGAAAATGTCATGGAGGACTTAAAAAGAAAAGAAAGCATGAAACGGATCATCAAAGTCTCTAGATCAAAAGAAATTAAAAAACCAATAGAGGTAGATATCTCTATTAAATCTAAGAGAGACTTTCTTGACTCTGATTCAGAATCTGATTTAGAGATTGATGAACAGATTTTTTGTAAACCAGGGAATGTAATTCACAAAAAGATAGAAAATGTTGGCTCTGGTATTTTGAATGTTCCAATTTTAGTATCGAAAACCAAAACCAGAATACCAATAAGTCCTGATTTTGCAAATATGTGTTTACAAGCAAAAACATCTCTGGAACTTGAAAAAGAGTTGCAAGAAAAGGCAAAGAATAAAACAAGCACTTCTGGTTCTTACACCTATAAAACAATAAAATTCTCTCCTGAACAAAAGGGCAAATGGACAAAAACTAACCATATTGATCCTGTCTGTGCAGTAAGCAGCAAAGAAAAGAAGATGTTTTTGAACAAGAAAAAGCAACTTGAAAAGAAGACTGTCTTTCAAGCAAAAAGAAAAGAAGTAGTTAGGGATAAATGTAATATTCCTAGTGCTAGTTTCAAAAGAAGTCAAAATGTAACAAATGCTTTTAATAAAAAGAAAAACTTTGCTCCTACTTCTTCTTGTTCTATTAATTGTAATTGCATTTATCTCCTGATGAAACTGAAGAATCATTTTAAAGGATCACACTGCCTTTTGAATCAATCTCTGAAAAATATCTCAGAGACAAAATCTCAAAAGAAGACACGTAAAGGCAAGACATCAAAAGATGAGATGCCAAAAAGTCATTCAAATCCACCAAAGTCTAACACAAAAGGACCCATAATGAGGTGGGTACCTAAGAAACAATAATCTGTCTTGCAGAAACAGTCAATGCCAATCTGGTACCTAGATTCTGGATGTTCAAGGCATATGACTGGAGATAAAGAACTGCTATCCTCATTTAAAGCAAAATCTGGAGGAGCAGTTACTTTTGGAGACAACAAGCAAGGACAGATTAGAGGATATGGTGAGTTATCAAGAGGAAATGTTTCAGTATCAAAGGTTGCTTATGTGGATGGATTAAAACACAATCTGATAAGCATAAGTCAACTTTGTGATCATGGTTTTGATGTGAAATTTCAAAGAAAATATTGTTCACTTCTTCACTCAGAATCAGGTCAAGAAATGCTAAGAGCAGACAGAAAAGGTAACCTCTACAGAATGAACTTTACCAAAATCACAAACACTGATTCAGAGAAACTTTGTCTTGTATCTCTGAATAGTGAGGAAATCTGGCTCTAGCATAAAAAGTTTTCACATCTAAACTTTTCCTCACTTGATAAGTTAGTTAAACTTAATTTGGTTAAGGGATTACCATCTCTAAAGTTTAACAAAGATCATCTTTGTTCTGCTTGTGAGATGGGAAAAATGAAAAGATCTTCCCATAAAACCAAAAGTGAAAACAACTGTCCTAGACCTCTGCACATGCTTCATGTGGACCTCTGTGGTCCTATCTCTGTACAGAGTCTAGCAGGTAAGAAATACATTCTGGTTCTGATTGATGAATTTTCCAGATACACATGGATAGAATTCATTAGAGCTAAATCTGATGTACCTGACATATTAATAAGGTTGCTGAAAAGATTACAGGTTCTATTCAGCAGCAAAGTTCAGAAACTAAGAAGTGATAATGGAACAGAGTTCAGAAATGCCAAAATCAATTCTTATCTATCAGAAGAAGGCATTACCCCTAACTTCTCTGCAGCAAGAACTCCTCAACAAAATGGAGTAGTTGAAAGGAAAAACAGAACACTTGTTGAAGCTGCCAGAACAATGCTTGCTGAATCTGATCTTTCAACAAATTTTTGGGCAGAAGCAGTAGCAACAGCCTGCTTCACTCAGAATAGAGCTACAATTGTCAAGAGATTTCAGAAAACATCCTATGAACTCATTAACAATAGGAAACCTAATATTAAATATTTTCATGTTTTTGGATGCAGGTGTTATATTCTGAAAGATAGAGAATATCTTGGAAAGTTTGACAAGAAAGCTGATGAGGGCAAATTCATTGGATATTCATTAGCCTCAAAAGCTTTCAGAGTGTTCAATCTTAGAACAAGAACTATCCAATAAAGCATCAATATCACTTTTGACGACAATAAAAGCTCTGAACAACAAGAAAGTTCATCACCAATCTCTGAATCATCAAGGGAATCTGAATTAAACAAAATATTTGAAGATTTCTTTGATGATGAAGATATCTCTGAAGTTATCTTCAGAGATAGACAGAGAGAGAATTCAGAAGAACCTCAAGAAACAGGTACAACCCTTTCAGGGCCCTCTGAACCAACACCTTCTGTTTCACCAAATGCAGATCAGCAAAGTGAATCAGAAGATGATCAAGAAGTATCTGAAGCAACTACAGAACCAAATGATGAACAAAAATCTGCATCTCTGGAACAAAACTCAGAGCCTCTGAACAGTACAACAGAGGCATCACCAACAGAGCCTCTGAACAGTACAACAGAGGCATCACCAACAGAGCCTCTGAACCGTACAACAGAGGTATCACCTTCAGAGCCTCTGAACAATACAACAGAGGTGTCACCAACTGTCAGAGACTCTGAAGCTCAAACTCCACCCCAAATTTATGCTCCAATTACCAGATGGACAAAAGATCATCCAATTGATCAAATCATTGGATCCTCATCCGCAGGAGTTAAAACAAGATCTGCCACCATCAATGAATGTTTCTACGTAAACTTTTTGAGCATTATTGAACCAAAGAAGGTAAAAGAAGCTCTTGAAGATCCTCATTGGATCTTTGCAATGCAGGATGAACTTCAAGAGTTTGTAAGAAACAAAGTCTGGACCCTAGTTCCTCTTCCCAAAGGAAAATTTGCAATTGGAACGAAATGGGTTTTCAGAAACAAAAAGGATAAGGATGGAATAATAATCAGAAACAAAGCCAGGTTGGTTGCAAAAGGATATTGCTAGGAAGAAGGCATTGATTATGATGAAACCTTTGCACCTGTAGCTAGGCTAGAAGCAATCAGAATCTTCTTGGCCTATGCTGCACACAAAGGATTCAAAGTTTATCAAATGGATGTTAAATCTTCCTTTCTTCATGGTAAATTAAATGAAGAAGTTTATGTCCAGCAACCATCTGGATTTGAAAGTACAGAGTATCCTAATCATGTTTATTATTTGGATAAAGCTCTGTATGGACTTAAACAAGCCCCAAGAGCTTGGTATGAAACTCTGTCCACCTTTCTAACTCAAAATGGATTTGAAAAAGGCACAATTGATACTACCTTATTCATCAAAAGGTACAAGAATGAGATGCTTTTAGTACAAATTTATGTTGATGACATTATATTTGGCTCTACAAATCAAAAGTACCGTGACAAGTTCTCAGAGTTGATGAAGAGTGAATTTGAGATGAGCCTCATGGGAGAATTAACTTTCTTTTTGGGCTTACAAGTAAGACAAACTTCAGAAGGTACATTCATAAGTCAATCTAAGTATGTCTCTGAAATTTTGCAAAAATACAAACTCAATGATTCAACTTCGATGAGAACGCCTCTATCCACCGGAGTCAAACTTGACTCTGATCCTTCAAGAGAATCTGTGGATATAAAAATCTACAAAGGCATGATAGGTTCACTATTATACTTAACTGCAAGTAGGCCTGACATAATGTTTGCAACATGTCTTTGTGCTAGATATCAAGCAAATCCAAAAGAATCTCATTTATCTACTGTCAAGAGAATTTTCAGATACCTCAGAGGGTCACACTCATTAGGCCTCTGGTATCCAAAACTTTCTAGTTTTGATATAACAGCTTACACTGATGCAGATCATGCCGGATGTAAGCTTGACAGAAAAAGTACCTCAGGATGCTGTCAGTTATTGGGCAATAAGCTGGTAAGTTGGTCATCCAAGAAGCAAAACTGTGTTTCAACTTCAACAACAGAGGCAGAATATGTTGTTGCTGCTAGTTGCTGCTCACAAGTAATATAGATGAAAACTCAGCTCAGAGATTATGGCCAACAAATTGAAAGAATTCCAATTCTCTGTGATTCAAAAGGTGCCATAGCCATCTCTGCCAATCCAGTACAACTCTCCAAAACCAAGCACATCGATGTAAGGTACCACTTTCTAAAAGATCATGTTGAAAAGGGAAAATAGAGATGTATTTTGTACCAACTGAACTACAACTTGCTGATATTTTCACAAAAGCTTTAGATGAACGAAGGTTCAATTTTTTAATTAGAAAGTTGGGAATGTTGAATATGTCTACCTAACAAAAAATATGGTAAACTCAGTCTCTGATCAATTATCAGAGACTCTGAACCAAGTAGCATATGTCAAATGTGCTTAACACAAGAAAACATCAGAGTCTCTGATCCATTCATCAGAGCCTCTGGACTTTTTCACCAATGGTGAAAATCACTTGTTTTCTCCAAGCATGTGTCAAGGGGGAGAACATAAAAGACTTCATTCTTTGGTCAAGGGGGACACAAAGACCCTTTCAGCTTTCAAGGGGAAGAAAAGTTTCTCTGATATTTATATCAAAGCCTCTGATCTTGTCTCTGATATTTATATCAGAGTCTCTGATCTTGTCTCTGATTTATATCAAAGATCCTGATCTTCTTATATTTATATCAGAGCCTCTGATCTTGTCTCTGATATTTATATCAGAGCCTCTGATCTTGTCTCTGATATTTATATCAGAGCCTCTGATCTTGTCTCTGATATTTATATCAGATCTCTCATTAAACGAATATTCCAGGAAATTCTTTTAATAAATCTTTTTGGATAACCATTCGTTTCTTTTTTAAACCCAACTGGCGGTTTTCTGACACACAGCGGCTCTCCCCTACAAACCGAAACGTGTCACCTATTAATTAGGGGATGATGGAACGTCCTTTCTGACATTAGGGACTCTCATTCGCCGTTTCCATAACCTCTCCCTCTACCCTTTGTCTATAAAAAACCCTGTTTCACTTTTCATTTACGCTCTCAAAATCGAAAATCCCAAATCTCTCTTTCTAAGCTTTCATCTTTCTCAACCTGCAACAATGGCGGCTCATTCCCAAACTTCAGATAACTCAAGCAAACTTGTTCCAAGCTTGAATATGGTACAGTTCGATGTTCCAGTCAAAGGAAACAACTACTTTCTGGACGTCACCCCATCAAAATACGATGAACAGTTTAGCCCAATCCTCAACTTTTTCACCAACTGCGAACTCAATGATGTTCTAACCAAACATGCCTCAGATATTCCCCTTCGCTTTGTCCAACAATGGTGGTATTCAAGTGAATACGACGATGAAAAGGAAGGACTGGTTGGGCACATTGACCTAGGAGAACAAAGCCTGACCATAAGAATCACCCCACAAACCCTGACTCGTCGATTCAACCTCCTCACGAAAACTGATCTTCAAATAGATGCTTTTGAGAAACTACCAAGTCAAGAAGTCCTTCTTCAGTTCCTCCACCACTTGGGCTACAACAAAGAAATAACACGCCTAAGTCAATTCAGACGTCAGTACCTGCCTCCCAAATGGAACTTTCTGTTCAGTGTTCTCAACGGAACAATAACCTGCAAGATTGGAAGTCAGGATCAGACTCATCCAGCGATAATAGCCATAATATATGATCTCTTTTTCAACAGAAGCATCAATATGGCTCACATTCTCTTCTGTGAGATGCTGACGGCGGTGGACAAGAAGAACAAGGACTTGGCCAAAGGAAAACAACCAATATCGGTACTGTTTCCCCGATTCATCTCTGTGGTCATTCAACGAGCAATGGAGAAATTCTCCATCACTGAGGAGGGCCCAATGACACCTCTGTTTATGATGAACTCATTCAAAGCAACAGAGGTTCCTCCTTATCCACATGACCGACGATTCCCACACACCATGATTGAGGTAATTCCTGCTGACTCTCCTACCCATCTCCTACTTAGTCGTGTTGCCCAATTATCAGAACCGATGATGGGATCCCCAACACACTTAGGTTCTGAGCCTGAGCCTGAATCAGAGAGTGATATCTCTGATACTGCTCAAAACATTAACAGAGCGCAACCAGAGGGTGGCTCTGAGAGAGTGAGGAAGAGAGAACATGAGAACCCTCCCTCTGACGAAGAGAATAACTCTGTCAGAGCAGAGGAAAGTGAGGAAGAGAGAATTCCAGAGGGTGAGTTTCTAAACTTAGAATCTGAGGGCGGTGAGGTAGAAAAAGATGTCGTTGACGACACAAATGAGAGAATCCAAAGCCCAAATCCCAGTGCAAATAAATTTACTGTCCAAGGTGGTCCAGCATCAATGGACATTGAAACAGAGGTGCATACCTCGAACCCTTCCCATCCTAACCGCTCAGAGGCATCTTTTTCTGCCTCTGAAGCATGCACCAGAGGGGAAACCTCTGATACGGATAAGTCCTCCCAAAAGGACTTAGACCAAGATAAAAATACTCAATCACCCCAGAGTATGTCACCTCCACCCACACATGATGCCTTTGTGGCTCAAACTAAGTTGGACCGTCCCTTAGAACGTAAGGATTGCCTGTCAGAAAAAGAATGGCACGACCTTCTTGCACAAGGAATCCTTAGCCTGGACAGCAAGGTTTCCAAACACATTCGGTTCTCATCATCAGATTCTGACTCTGATGATCAGAGACCAATCGGAACCATTATAGGGAAATCCTTGAAAAAGGGTCCCCAAGGATTAATGGGAAGTCCTTCCGGAGAAAATATCAAACCACCTCTGAAAGAAGGCCCCTCTGAACTCGAGGGAAACTTAGAATCATGTGTTGATCCTAAGGTTACCCCCTCTGATTACGTTACCAAAGAGGAGTTCAAAATCTTTGGTGATGAAATCAGAGAATCTCTAAAGGAGATAAAACTTCAAATGGAGAAGACCTCAGAGGCCTCTGCCTCTAACTCTGAAGTTGAAAAGATCACTTCAGGGGTCTCTAAGCTGCGCACGACGGTTCTCAATCAGAACGAAAAACTGGATGCTCTGGAAAGCTTGGTCATAAAAAATGACTCCGTATTGTCCAGAGAAATTCAGAACTCGAAAACAGAACTCCTCCAGGCGATTCCACCTACCTCTGCCCCCACTCCAACAAATGAAGACTTTTCTCAATTCAAAGAGGAAGTCTTGCGTTGTTTGGCAGAGGTACTTGCAAAGATCCCTACCTCTCCTGCTGCTCCTGCTACAACAGAGTTCATTACAAAGGCTGACCTGACCAACTTCTCCAAGAAGATCACCAGCAATGTAATGACTATCTCCAGCAAGTTCGTCTCCAAGACCACTGTTGATCCAAACTCTCTCAGTGATTTGATAACGACCCTCTTTTGTACTTAGTGAAAATTACGTTATTATATGTATTAGTGTTTTATCATCAGCGATCAGACTGAGTCTGTTCAGATATCGCTGATGACCTTTCTGTAAACATTAATATGTATGTGTTTCACTTTCAGCGATCAAACTGAGTCTGTTCAGTCATCACTGATCGTTTCCTATGTAACACAGTTAACGTAATCCCTGAAGACAAGTCTCGCGTCAACATAGTTCATAGCTGAATCGAAGACGAAGGCACTGAACAATAGATAAGTCTACTAGTGACCTGATGCGGATATCAGCGAAGATCAGACATCTACTTACGCGAAGAAGCCTGAGGAAAAGCTTCAGCGATAGCTGAACTTCTTTATCTCTGGAATAAGAGATACTCAGCGATCAACGATCACAAAGCTTATGCCTCAAGTTTTCTTTTGTCTTACCTTGCACAACCAGTACGATGTGTCAGAACGGACACGTCTCTGCCACAAATCGTACACCAACTCTGTCAACTACACTGTTCATAAAGCGGCCAAAAGCATGTCTCCAAAAGTGAGACTATCAAAGCCAATCTATGAATGCCACGTGTAAAGTACCCTGCCATGCATTTAATGCATAGGGTATAAATAGGAAGCTCACCCCTTCATCTGAAGGTGTGCTCAATCCTTGAACTCCAAAATAGAAACCCTTGTTTTCTATCTCTCTAAAAATCTCCCATTCTCTGAATTTCTTGTGCAACCATCTTAGTGTTTCTTAAGTTTGTTTAGATTGAGTCTGTCTTAATCTTATTCCGCAAGAAACTTGTAAATTGTATTTTGATTTATCAATAAACAATTTATTAAACTTTAATTTCTGTGTTTGTATTCAACCCCCCCCCCCTTCTACAAACTTGTTAAGCACCTTCGGGACCAACAAGTGGTATCAGAGCAGTTTGTTTAAATCTAATAAACAAGATCTTGCTGTATACTCTTCCTTGCTATTCTAAAATGGCACTAAACACAAACACAAACTACTATGATAATGGTTCACTTTCTAAACCTCCTCGATTTAGCAGAGATAACTTTTCTCTATGGAAAAATCGAATGATGCTATTTTTGAAGGTGCGGATCCTACTATACCTGAATATATAGAAAACGGACCCTATGAACCTGTTAGAATTATAGCTGCGGTTCCCGCTACTGCCACCACTGAAGCTGTCCCTGAACTATATGTCGTTAAGGAAATAAGACAGTGGAGTGATGAAGATAAAAAGAAGGTAGGCATAGATGCAAGAGCAAAGACCATTATATCAATGGCTCTGCCTGATGAAGTTTTCCATTCCATCATGCATCTAAAAACTTCTAAAGAAATGTGGGAAACCATATGTGTTCAATATGAGGGCACCACTGAAATCCAAGAGACCCGAAAGATTAACTTGGTAAGACAGTATGAAAGTTTTATCGCTGGTAAGAATGAATCTCTTTCTGACATTCATCAGCGGTTTAACTGCCTGATCATTGACCTAAGAACTGTTGGAAGGACCTATTCTAATTCTGAGGTCCTAACAAAATTCTTGGAAAGTCTTCCTGAAAGCTGGGACAGTTATTCAATATGTCTTAAGCTGACAAAAGACTTACATACTCTCTCTCTAAGCACTCTGTACGGAATATTGCTCAACTATGAGCAATCTAATCTCCTGAAGAAGAATCTTGTAAAAGATTCTAAAGACTCCAAAAGCACTGCTGTTGCTTTAGTCTCATCAGAGATAATTCCATCCCAGCGATCTACTCTCACCATCACTGAGTTAGATTCTGAATCTGAGGATTTATCAGACCCTGATCTTTCAGAGTTTAATGATGTAACATCCCGCCTGCCTCGACAACAATATTGTCCGCTTTGCCCCTGGATTTAACCAACGTGTAGCGCACGGATTTGTTTCTGGCGACCTGGTGAGAAACTTCCCAGGGGGTCACCCATCCTGGGACTACTCCCACCCAAGCACGCTTAACCTCAGAGTTCCCAGAACCTGACGTGCTTGTGGCCCCAAAACGCGTTGTTGTTAGGAAAGCCAAGATATTACTTATAACACCCAGCATCACTCCTGTCCACGGCCGATATGGGATATGCCTAAGGTGTTACAAATAAGTCCTTAGCACTCTTGACAAACTCTTTTAAGAGATTTGCAAGAAAGAGTAACTTCCGAAGAAGTAAACCTCTCTCTCTTACTGAAAAGCCAAAATCAACTCCGGTTGATAAGGCTACAGCCACTTGCTATAACTGCAAAAAATTGGACATTTTGCTAGTGAGTGCAGGTCTAAAAAGGTCTTCAAACCTTCTACCTCAAGAAGATCCAGTGACGACAAATACCATAAGCTGAAGAACAAATATCAAAAGCTGAAAAGCTATCAGCTAAAAGGTAAAGGTCTCATCGCTGAAGAACATGACTGGGCTGAATCAGAAGAATCATCTTCTGATGAAGAAGAAGTCGCTAATCTTTGCCTCATGGTTGAGATTAAAGAAGAAGTAGAAGAACCATCTGAACCTTCTATGAGCTACATATCATCTCAGGTATCTATCTCAACAAATCCCTCTCTGCCTGAAGCTGAGAGAAGTCGCGTTGTTGATGTGCTGACGATTGACCTTTATAATGCTCTAAACGACAAAACTCAAGCTGAAAATAAAAATGTTTATTTAACACAAGAGCTAGAGAAATGTCATGAAAAGCTAAAAGATCAAGTCATTATAAATGAAATCATCAGCATTGAACGCGAACAAGCCATCGCTGCTCTAAAAGCAGAAAAGGCTCATGTTGAAAAATGGTGCAAATCATCAACAAAGATCTATGAGATAATAAATGCTCAAACTCCAGAAAGTGATAAAACTGGTCTTGGTTTTTGGACACCACAGGATGATCCTAAAGAAGAAAGTTCCTCGCTTAAGTTTGGAACTTTTGTCACATCTTTCTTTGACACTTCTTATAATCAATTCTATCCCTGTTCTTCTTCTAATCCCATCCCTGAGGAGATATCTGCAAGATCTAAGCCTGCAGATAAAGGAAAGTCTATTCTCCCTCAGAAGGCTTCCAAGAAAACCAAACTGAAAGTTACCTCCAAACCTTCAGTGGATAAACCTTCTAGCTCAGTGACAGAAATCTTTGATATCTGTCCTCCAAAGCTGAAGGTTGATCTAAAGCCCGTGAAATCTGAAGAAATAAAAATTCCTCCCAGATCTCGTGCTAAAGGCATTCTTGGAGCTGGACCTGCTCATCTTAAGTTTTCAAAACCTTTTGGTTATAAAACCACCATCAGATATAGAAAATGTTATCACTGTGGATTCACTGACCATATTGCGAGCAAGTGTCCAAATACCACCGAAGCTGATAAAACAGCCAAAGTGAAGAAAAATGCCTCTAAGGCAAATAAAGTCACCAAAGTGAAAAATACCACTAAGGTTAAGAAATTAACCAAAGTGAAGATTACCACTGAAGCTGAATCTTCATCAGCGGTGAAGACTGCTGAATCTTCCTTATCGACTAACTCTGAAGGACCCATTGAAAAGTGGGTACCAAACAAAGCTTAATCTTCCTTATGTATGCAGGGATCAAAGGGCATCTGGTATCTCGATAGCGGATGTTCTCGTCATATGACTGGACAAAAAAACCTGCTCACTGAATACAAGGAAGAGAAAGGCCCCTCTGTTACCTTTGGTGGAAATGGAAAAGGATTTACCCGTGGGTTTGGTGTCCTCAGCAATGGGACAACTACCTTTCGAAGAGTCGCTTATGTAGATGGACTGAAGCACAATCTTCTAAGCATCAGTCAGCTATGTGAAAGACTACGAAGTTCGCTTTTCTAAGAAAGCATGTTCAGTGGTAGATGAAAAAGGAAAACTTGCTCTCAGTGGTTATAGAAGAGAAAATGTCTATGTAATAGATATGGACTCTACTATCACTGATAACTTATGTTTTCTCTCTAAGGCCTCTTCTGATGTCAACTGGCTATGGCATAAAAGGCTCTCTCATCTAAATTTTAAAACCCTGAATTCTCTCTCATCTAAGGAACTGGTTTCTGGTCTTCCTCAGCACTCATATGCTAAAGAATCTCTCTGCTCAGCATGTGAAAAAGGAAAACAAACAAAAGCTAGTTTCAAGTCGAAACAATTTTCCTCAGTGACAAGTCCTCTTCAGCTCTTGCATATGGATCTATTTGGCCCTGTCAATATCCAATCAATAGCTGGAAAGAAATATACGCTTGTCATTGTAGATGAATATTCTCGCTACACTTGGGTTATCTTTCTTCGCTGCAAGAGTGATACTCCAGAAGAACTAATATCTTTTGTCAAAAAGATGGAAGTGCTGAATAATCTTACTGTTCGATCAATAAGAAGTGATCATGGAACTGAATTCAAAAATAGTTCCCTGAACAATTTCTTTGAGAACAAGGGAATCTCTCACAACTTCTCCTCAGTAAGAACACCTCAGCAAAATGGAGTCGCTGAAAGAAGAAACAGAACGATCATAGAAGCTGCTAGATCAATGCTCAGCGATTCTCACCTCCCTACTCAATTTTGGGCAGAAGCTGTAAACACTGCATGTTTTACTCAAAACAGATCGCTGATAATAAAGCGATTTGGGAAGACAGCTTATGAACTCTTTCTTGGAAGGAAGCCTTCTATCAGCTTTCTTCATATCTTTGGTTGTCAGTGCTTTATCTTAAACAACAAAGATCAACTTGGAAAGTTCGACCCAAAAGCCGATGATGGAATATTTTTAGGATATTCCTCCATCTCCAAAGCCTACAGAGTTTTCAACAAAAGAAGACAAACCGTAGAAGAAACCATTCATGTCACGTTTGATGAAACGCGCTCAGCGAACTCTAAACCAATCGCTGACAATGAAGAACTGAATACTTGGATGATCTCTCACTATAAGGAAATTGAACCTTTCTCAAACCATCAGCACACTGAAACTCCAATTGCTGATGAAGAACCAAGTATCATACCTCCCACCGCTGAATCCACCTCATGGGTTTCAGCTGAACCTCTAAACACATTACCTCCATCAAATCTGCCTTCATCTGGAAACCTCTCTAGTGAACCTACTCAACAGTTAATTGCTGATGAACCTCAAACATCCTCATCAGTAAACATTCCAATTGTTGATCCAACCTCTGAGTTAAGCAATCATGCTCCTGCTCAGCGATGGACAAGAGATCACCCAATAGATCAAATTCTCGGTGATCCAGATGCAGGTATTCAGACACGACGAAGCTCAGGTAATATCTGTCTCTTTGTAAACTTTCTCTCCTTAATAGAACCAAAGAAGACTGATGATGCCCTCAGAGATCCAAACTGGGTCAGCGCTATGCAAGAAGAGCTGACTGAATTTTCTAGAAACAAAGTTTGGAATCTCGTTCCTAGACCATCTGATAAAACTGTAATAGGCACCAAATGGGTGTTTAGAAACAAGTTAGATGAACATGGAACTGTAACCCACAACAAGGCTCGACTTGTTGCTCAGGGATACAGACAAGAGGAAGGCATAGACTATGATGAAACCTTTGCCCCTGTGGCCAGGCTCGAAGCAATTCGACTATTCTTAGCTTATGGAGTCTATAAAGACTTCATCGTTTATCAAATGGACATAAAATCAGCTTTTCTGAATGGAAAGCTGAATGAAGAAGTTTATGTAGAACAACCACCAGGGTTCTATGACCCTAAGCATCCAAATTATGTTTATAAATTGGATAAGGCTCTCTATGGTCTAAAACAAGCCCCTCGTGCTTGGTATGACACTATCTCATCTTTTCTTATCTCTGAAAATTTTGAACGTGGCAAGATTGATAATACGTTATTTTTCAGGAAGATAAAAGGTCATATAATTCTTGTACAAATATATGTCGATGACATAATATTTGGTTCTACTAACCCATCTCTTTGTACTCGCTTTGCTGAAAGAATGAAGAAAGAATATAAAATGAGTATGATGGGTGAGCTGACATATTTTCTTGGTCTTCAGATTAAACAATCTGACAAAGGTACTTTTATCTGCCAAGGTAAGTATGTTAAAGATATGCTAAAGAAGTTTGAACTAACACAAACTTCAGCGATGAAAACTCCTATGGCACCACCGCTGATACTTAACAAGGATCCATCTGGAAAACCTGTTAATGTCACTGCCTATAGAGGAATGATAGGCTCATTGATGTATCTTACAGCAAGCCGACCTGACATCATGTACTCTACTTGTTTATGTGCACCCTATCAATCTGAACCCAAGGAATCCCATCTGATCGCTGTAAAGCGAATTTTCAGATATCTGAAAGGAACTCCTAACCTCGGTCTTTGGTATCCCAAAGACTCAGGGTTCGATCTAACTGGTTATTCTGATAGTGATTTTGCAGGCTGTAAACTTGACAGAAAAAGTACCACTGGTGGATGTCAACTCTTGGGAGGAAAGCTGGTAAGCTGGACAAGCAAGAAGCAAAATTCTGTGTCCACTTCCACAGCTGAAGCTGAATACGTAGCCGCTGGAAGCTGTTGTTCTCAAATCTTATGGATGAGAAATCAACTATTAGATTATGACCTTCAGCTGTCAAAGATTCCTATCTATTGCGACAGCACTAGTGCTATCGCTATAGCAAATAATCCAGTGCTACATTCAAAGACAAAACACATAGAGATCAGATATCACTTTATCAGAGATCATGTGATGAATGGTGATATTGAACTTCACTTTATCCCTACTGACTTTCAACTTGCTGATATATTCACCAAACCTCTTGATGAGACAAGGTTCAACTTTCTCATCAGTGAGCTTGGAATGCTGAACCTCGAAGAATAATTCTTCAGCGTTCATGTATTATGTTAGTAATCAAAAGTTCCCCTCATCATTCTCTCTGATAAACATTCTGACTCTCAGGTATGTTTTCTCCTTTTCTTCAAAGATGTTTTTTTAAATATAAACTTTAATCACTGAACTTTCTTCAAATGATTAAAAGCTTTTTGAAAAATACATTAATCACTGATATTTCTAGTCAGTGATCCTTTAAAAGGAAAAACTGTCCCTCTCTTTTCTAAAAGGGATACTTTTAAAAAGGAAAATCTATCCCTGACTTTTCTTCAGTGATCATTTCAAAAACGGACAAATGTACAGTCTCTCTCTTCTATGACGTCATTTGAACCGACAATCCACGACATGCCTTTTCTGACACGTTCGTCCGTTGCCCTTCTATCCAATCAACTTCGTGGAACGTGTCAATGTCATGATGATTTCTTTTTCCCGCTTCATTCTCTCTCTTCTCTCTTCGTATAAAAGGAATTCTTTTCTCCTTTATACGGTTTACGCTTTCAAAACTTTCAAAGCAAGAAGCATTCTCTCAAGAACACTCAAGCAAGTAAACCCAGAATATTGAATCTGCAACTCTTTTTCTTCAAGATACACAGGTTTATTTCATATTTATATGCTTTGTTCGTATGCTTTTTTTCTTTTTAAAATCCTACTCGCTCTCTATGGATTTTATAAAACGTTTTTTTTTTAAAAACTAAAGATCATTCTTTCTGATTTTATGTTTTTAAATAAAAACCTTTTGGTTTTAAAGTGTTCTTCCTTCTTTCTACCCAGAACACTATTTTTCTCCTAAAAATAACTTGATAGTCTTCCAGAAATGACATAGTCTTCAATCGTAATCATTTCTTCTATTATGCCTCTTTCCATAACAGAAATGACACAGTCTTCAATCGTTGCTTCCAAGCATGTACGATTCGCTCTCACTGAAGTTGAGATTACTAAATGTAATCATTTGGCCAGACTCGACTTCAAAGCTGACAAATACCCACATCTGGTGGAAGCTGCTGATTTCATCAAGCAGTCATGCATAGCTTACGCGATCACTGTGGATCCTAAGCCCTCCAAGACTCTACTTCAGCAGTTCTGGTTCACTGCTGATGCAACTGAACTTACCAACAGGAAAGGCGAACGAGTCCCTGCTATCTCGTTCAGCACGGAATTAGGGCCAGGGAGCATGACCGCTCTTAGCCTCAGGAAATCTTTAAGATTCCCTGACAAACCAAAGAGTGGGTTCGATGCACTCCCCACTGATGATGAGCTGATATCATTCCTGGACGCAATGGGCTATTGTTGGGAAAACAAACCAAGATCTTCTATTCCCAACAAGAAGCTCACCAAGATCCTAAAAGCTCAGATGCCATCACAACTGAACTTTATCTTCTCGCACATAATTCAGTGCATGAGTGGGAAGAGTGGTTCGCTGGATCAAGCCAGCAAAACACAACGGCAGATGGCCTACTCCGTTATCGCTGGTCAAAACTTTGACTACGCCACAGCCATCTTTGAAGATCTGAGGTCGAGATTAGAGAAGCCTGAACGAGATCCCAAGATCTCATACGTACGTTTCATATGTACGTATATCAAGTTCCTCTATCCCAACACCTATCCCACCAAAGATGATGGCACCTTTGCCAGGGTAGGTCAACGATCACTGGAGGTCAAGCCACTCGCCGACGAGGTAAGTATCTCTCTCCTTCGCTCTCGTCTCTCTCTCCATTCTTCTTCATCTTCAGCGACCACGCAGACGGTTCCTTCGTCTGCTATCCCTGTCGCTACCACTACTTCTAAACGACCATCAGCTGGTCCGATTGGTCCTTCCAAAAAGGCCAAAAAGACTAAGGAAAGTACACCCTCTAGTACTATACCTGAGGGAGCTTCTCAACAACCTACCTTAGATGCTTTTGTGGGTCTTTCCTCCACAACTTCAGAAGTCACTCATACTGCCGTATCAGCAATCTCACTCGCTGTCACATCATCAGTAACCCCACCTACTATCTCATTCACTGAGATTAACCCCATCCCTACTTCTATCCCCAAAACTCTTCCCTTCTCTCCTCACTTGGTCTCTGAACCCGCCACCTCTTCTTTCCCTATAGGACCTGAGCATCAAACTTTAGAGGAATCTATGCAGTTCTACAAAATGTTTGATACATCAGGTACACCTATAATCCTAAACACTTCTCTCCCCCCCTCTCCAAATAAGCCCATATCTGAACTAACCTTATTTTCAGGTCCTAGCTTGGCGTCTGTTGACACGCATGTCAACAGTCTAGGAGAAAAGGTGGACGCACTCACCAACACCATCAATGAAACCACCAGCGCCGTAAATCAGGCTGGTGAGGAGCTGAAGAAGTTAACCGCCACTTGCTCATCTAAAGCTGAGAACTCTCAACTTTCAGCTGTTGAAGAACAAGTCGTCCAACTCAGAGAGTCCTCTCGACTCTTTCAAGGGCGATTTGAGTCTCTTACCGCTGAAGTTCAGGGTCTCTCTTCAAAGGTTGACCTCTGCACGTCCCTTCTTCAGCAAATTCTACAGAAAGTGAATGCACCAGCTCCAGCGCTGCCTCCCTCCTTCACTGAAGATGATCGTACCAACCTCAACATCGTTGTGGAATTCATTCATGATGCCACATGCGACATCCCTGCGGTTGAAGACCGGATTAAGCGTCTGGAGGCTGACGTTCAAATGCTAAAAGCTTCAACAGCTACTCCAGCAGCTGAACAATCCCCTACCGCTGATAATGACAAAGTGGGGGAGAAAACTGAAGAAACTTCTATTGCTGCTGCTGGGGAAGCTAAGACTCCAAAGGAACCTCCCTCTCAATCTGAGGGGGAGAAGGCAAAAGAATCATCAATTCACTCCATTCTCTTTGAAGAGGATGAGGAATAAGACGATGAAGAGGAAGATGATCTAGATCTTGATGATCAAGAAAAGGATCAGCCCTCCGATGACGACGACGACGATGAAGACCAATCTCTGTGGTTCTCTAAGCCGAACGTCGTATCAGGGACAACTTCGCAAGAGGTTGTCAAAACAGGGGTGAGAGGTGATACATCTTCAAGTGTTCCTTCGCAAAGCAAAGACAAGCAACCGATCGCTGAAGAATGCTTGAGGACTGGATCACAATCTGAGGGGGAGCATCCGTCTCAGGTATGTCTTTCAATTGTACCACTCTCCTACTCTATCCAAACCCCTATTCCTTTCTAGCCTTTATCTCTCTCGTTCTAAAAATACACTTATCCCTTCTTTCCTTCTGTTTCTAACCAGACAGTTCTCACCCCTGCTTAAGGGTTCTGAACTACAATTAATTCCAGCTGCTATAGCTGAAGAAATAATCCCAATCTCTATCGCTGAGATTGATGAAGAAGAAGAAGAAGATTCCCTGGTCCATCCAGGAAGGCCCTCTCGACCATCTCATTGGTCAGAGGAAGTGGTAAAGAAAAGAGTTGAAATGATCGCTCAACTAGAAAGTCAACGGCTGAAAATCCCTCTTCAAACATCCACAGAGCTCGACTTCCTCACTGACGCTGAAAGAGAAGAATCTGCCAAAGCTGAGAAGCTGATCGCTGAATGCAAACGAGATGCCCAACTCGCTTTAAAGATTCAATCCTCTCAAGTTAAGGACAAAACGCTGAAAAGCAGACCTGTGGAAGTTCAAGCAGCACTACTGAAAGAAATTGAAGAGGAACGCTTCAAAGAACAAGAGATCAACGATAAGTCTATCGAATGGTGCAAACAAAAGATGGATTATCGTTCTGATCTTCTTCCAATATCAGCCGTGACTATCTCTGGTCGCAAGAAGAAAGATCAACTCTCAGTGACCATGGAGATTACCAGAGAGGATGGAACCCAAAAAGCAATGTACGTATCAAAACTTGAGAGCTTCGGATTTACGGAATGGTTAGAGTTCTGGGATGCGCTGAAGAAATCCAAATCTACATACAGAGGCTACGTTGAAGGACTTCTTGAAGCCCTCATAAATAGAGTCGTTTCTGTACTAAAGCTGCCATCTCCTCTTCCTCCCAAATCTTTGAAACTCAAGAGAAAAATTGGGTCCTCCTCCTCTGAAGATGTCGCCATCATCAGGAATGAAACTTCTATCAAATTTTCAAGAGATGCACTGTTTGGTCCTCCTCCTGATCTTTCAGTTCTGGACTTATCTCTGCCTCCTGGTGGTCCTTTCCAAGCTGGTCAAGTAATCAACAATCCTTATGGAATATTCTTCAGAGATGATGATGAGGAACTCAGATTTCAAAGAATCTCTGAGATTCCTATCTGTCCTCTGAATCATCTCAAGGATCTCTTATGCTTATGGTGTGACTTCTTTCCTGCTGCTGAAGAAATTAAAGAGATTATCAGTAAAGAATCTTTGGAACGAAGACAGAAAGGAGAAGAAATACCTGAGTATATGATCAATCCTCCCAAATCTTCTTTTAATAGCTGATAGATTAGTTTTCTTCTCTGTAATCTGTTAGTTATACTTACAGTAGTTAGTTACTCACTTGTAATGTTTTTCATATCTTGTAATTCCATCCCTGAATTAAATGAAAACAGCAGTGATGTACTTAACCCTATCAGTACTGTAAAAGATCCCTCAAAATAGTAATTGGGACATGCATTCTATGAGTCCTTTTTATTCCTATATTTTGAATCAAAGTAATTTTCTTTTGTTACTTTGTCATTATCAAATAGGGGGAGATTGTTGATCCAAACTCTCTCAGTGATTTGATAACGACCCTCTTTTGTACTTAGTGAAAATTACGTTATTATATGTATTAGTGTTTTATCATCAGCGATCAGACTGAGTCTGTTCAGATATCGCTGATGACCTTTCTGTAAACATTAATATGTATGTGTTTCACTTTCAGCGATCAAACTGAGTCTGTTCAGTCATCACTGATCGTTTCCTATGTAACACAGTTAACGTAATCCCTGAAGACAAGTCTCGCGTCAACATAGTTCATAGCTGAATCGAAGACGAAGCCACTGAACAATAGATAAGTCTACTAGTGACCTGATGCGGATATCAGCGAAGATCAGACATCTACTTACGCGAAGAAGCCTGAGGAAAAGCTTCAGCGATAGCTGAACTTCTTTATCTCTGGAATAAGAGATACTCAGCGATCAACGATCACAAAGCTTATGCCTCAAGTTTTCTTTTGTCTTACCTTGCACAACCAGTACGATGTGTCAGAACGGACACGTCTCTGCCACAAATCGTACACCAACTCTGTCAACTACACTGTTCATAAAGCGGCCAAAAGCATGTCTCCAAAAGTGAGACTATCAAAGCCAATCTATGAATGCCACGTGTAAAGTACCCTGCCATGCATTTAATGCATAGGGTATAAATAGGAAGCTCACCCCTTCATCTGAAGGTGTGCTCAATCCTTGAACTCCAAAATAGAAACCCTTGTTTTCTATCTCTCTAAAAATCCCCCATTCTCTGAATTTCTTGTGCAACCATCTTAGTGTTTCTTAAGTTTGTTTAGATTGAGTCTGTCTTAATCTTATTCCGCAACAAACTTGTAAATTGTATTTTGATTTATCAATAAACAATTTATTAAACTTTAATTTCTGTGTTTGTATTCAACCCCCCCCCCTTCTACAAACTTGTTAAGCACCTCCGGGACCAACAACCACTCAGCAGAACAAGAAGATTGAAGACGTTCTGAAGAATGTCAAATCTTCAGAGGGAGTATTGAAGAGAAAGGAACCAGAGGTCGCATGCTCTGAGGAAGCGCGGAAGAAGTCTAGGTATGAAGATTCTGATGACGAAGATGACCAACCTCAGGGGTCATCTGATCTTCATAAGGGGGAGAAGACTCCTACTCCAAAACCTGTTGAAACACAAAAGGAGTCCACTCCCTCTGAATTAAACCAACACAAGGAGAAAGGAACAGAGAGACGTTCAACCTCCACCTCTGCTGAAGATATTCAGGCCACTGTAAAGTCGCCAGTACCTGTCATCTTTCTAGCACCATCCACTTCAGGTGCTCCAATAGTTCCAATCACAACTGAACAAATCACAACTGCATCTCAAGAAACTATTGGAGCTCTGGACGAAGAAGAAGATGAACAGCTCGTAGACTTCTCAACATCAGAAGATGCATTCTCATCACCAGAAAGACCAACTTATGTGATGAGAGATGCTTACGAATCAGAATCTGAAAAAAGAAGAAAAATCAGATTCTGGAAAAGAGGTTGTAGAAGAAGTTGAATTAGTTGATGTCGAAGAGTATGTCTTCAAGAATGCTCAACAACATCATACTTCAACAACGTCAGAGCTGAGGGAATCACCAGAGATAGATGGCTACATCTCTGAACCTCAAAAGAAGATCCTCCACAGACGAAGGAACCAGAAACCATGGTTGTTGATGAACAGGCTCCTTCAGAGAATCCTGTTCAGAAAGCAAACATCGGTCTTCCAGCAAAAGTGTTCAATAAACCTCCCACATTCCTCGAATCAAATGCCGAAGCTTCCATAGAAAACCACTTCAGATACATCTACTGTGAGTTCAACATGGCAGACACACTAGTCATTCCTCTGAATCCAAGAATCAGAGAGGGCATGCCAGACTATGAGCGAAGATTTATCAGAGATAAAACCAAACCAAGAGCACAGGTCCTCTCTGATGATCCAATCATCAAAATCAACAATATCTCAGAAAAAACCTTTGCTTACCACAAGATTATCTATAGGAATTATGTGGTAACTCGATCTGATCAGAAGATTTACGAGTTCAATGACAATGATCTCGTAAATCTAAATCCATAAGATTTACCACATTTATATGCCTATTGCTCTGCCAGGTATGATCATGGAAGAAGGGAAATAAGGATGGGCATGGTTGAAGTCCGACGGGCAATGGAGGCCTATGTCAAACACCGAGCAAAACGTGACTTTCAAATAGCTCTGAACCTAGGGGAAGAGAAGCTGGAGGTAACTGAACCTGTGGAGTCATTCGACAAACTTGAAGAACAGAAGACTAGATCAATCGTTGCAGAACCTCTGGGTTTCGTCTTCAGAGTAAATCAAGAAAAGAAGAGATTTCTAGCTTCGGAAGTGTCGAAGTATTCTGATGAAACCTTGAGAGGTATAAAGAAATTGATCCATGCAAAGGAAGAAAGGCACAGAGCAGATTTACTGGCAAAGCTTGACTTAAAGATTGACTCGATGATCAACTTCAGAGCTCTGATCATGAAATTCCATGGAATCTGTTCAAGTGACAAATTGTAGTCTGTTTCTTTATTTTTTTTTTGATATTACTTTCTTTGTATTAAACTTCGAAATGTTTAAGAAGTAATACTTAAGAGGATGATTTTCTCCTCTATGTTTTCTAGTTTAAAATTCAATTCTCTGTTATTTTTGTATCTTTTATTTTCGACACTTAGGGGGAGATTGTTAGCTCTAAATCATATGTTTGTTAAAGTGTTGAAAATACCCGTCCTATTTCAAAGGACTTCCAAAAGATACACTTCAGAGAACGAAGACTTCAGAGGACGAAGACTTCAGAGGACAAAGACCAGAGGACAAACCTGCCTCTCAAGTACTTATCAGAGATTGCAACTTTCAGAGAAGACATCAGAGATAGCTTCATCAGAGGCTCTGAAGACAACGTCAGAGCTTTGAAGAAATTCTCTCTGAAGATGCACTGAAGTTTTCTACGAATGAACAGAAGAACAGATGACACGTCACTTAGTGATAAGATTTACTTTCTAGAGTAGGTCACTGTTCAGCATGCTCTTTTTGTCATGCAAGTACACTGCTTACTTTATGGTCCTATAAATAGGACCATCACCTTATTGTTCAAAGTGTGCTTGAGAAGTTATATATCTGATAATATAAGTTGAATACTTTATTCTAAGAATATCTTGTTTATCTTTATCTGCTTTATGAACTGTGATATTTGAATCTCCTTTGATATTAAACTGTATTGCTTCCGCTATCATTACTCTTATTGTTTATATCATTGTTACGAGATTAGATCTGGGATCCAACAGCATGTTTGATCCCATCTATACCTCGGGTTTCTAATGCTTAGGTGACCTTTATCACAAAAGATTCCCGATCAAGTCATCCTACTTGAGACAACATGTGAAACTCATATCCATTCGGTTAGGTGACCTTTATCCCACAAGGATACAAAAATCACCTCATACATCACAAGGCAATCCAAGCAGTTAGGTGACTTTTATCCCACAAGGGTGCCATAGACTTGCCTTTAAAAGGGATTTTTTATGTTTTACAGTTTTAGTTTTGAAAAACATTTTGTATCATGCGTTATTGCATACATCCAATAATACATGGTACTATATTTTTTCACATCATATGGTTCCTTAGTCAAATAAAATCCTTATTTTATCAACTAAATATTTGTGGTTAATTTATTAATATCATATATTAAGATTTATGTTTGGTCACAAAAGAACCATTTATAGTCTTTTAATAACCATTTATTGAGACTATGAGTTTGGATGAGTCTTAAAATCTTTATTTTAACTCTTTTAACTAATTCCAAAAAATTTGACGTTTGGAAATTTTAGAACAAAAATTTATAAAATCATTTTAGCATCTTATGATAAATTCGTCAAATTTTGATTTCCATACTCTTAGTACCATATTATTGCATGCATCCAATAATCAAGGTACTCTAAATTTTGAAAAACTTATTTCTTCAAAATAAATTTAACATTTAAAATCCAATTTTAAAGTTAGAGTGTTTTTCAATAAACTATTTTATTTAAATCACATTTCAACCAATTTGCATGTTATGGATTTAAAATCTCCATTTAAAAGTTTGGTCCATCTCATTATAAAACTTATCTTAAAATTGTCGCTCCAATTTTCAAACAATTTTAAAGCGCGTTTGAACCAATTTTATGTTCTTTACTAGCATATAAAATATCTTATATTTTAAAGCAAATAAAAAAGAACATAAACAATCACAACATGCAAAAGAATGTACATAAAACAAAGCCATTTCTAATGACATTTCTTGTGAGCCAAAAAAAGAAATGTCAAGTCCATTCATAACGACAAAAAAACATTTAAAGAAGATCTTCATACTCCCACTTGCTTTGACATCTCCATGCAAACAAGTCACCAAACTCAATCTTCAAGTTCCATGTTGGTCTCCATTTATTTACAATTTAGAAATAAAGAAACTAGTTCTAACAACTAATCTAATATTTATAAAATGAACATAATAGAAGATAATAAATCCTATTTACTATTACAAACCAATATGAATAAAAAATATTACAACCATATCGAATTTTTAACTCACATAAAAACACGAAAGGTCCATGGCTTGTTTATGCAGATATTTCATAAAATAAAACAACACTTTGTTTTTCTAAGGCAACTTTTGTGTTAAAAAAATGCATGTCAAAATTTTGTTACATGAAATATAAAGACTAGCATAAAAAGTTGCCAAAAAAGGCCATGCATGAACCCTTTTCATACAAGATGAAATTTTTATCCATGGCTTCCAAAAACCAAGATTCAACCAAATAAAACTTATTATCTAATCATGCATGTAGCATAGGCTCTGATACCACTTGTTGGGAAATACATGTTCAAAAAGGGTTTCAAAACTTATAAAAGACTAAAATCTTTCATGCAATGGAAGCAAAAAAATATTTAGAACAAAGGCATCACAAATTTATGTTTCCACCAAGGATCTTGTTACATGCAATAGAAAGATAAAACATAAGAAGGAGTTTAGAAAAACAACCTTTGTAGACTTTGAAACCTCTTGGGAGGTTGGAAGTTGATGAAGATGGTAGAACCCAAAGTAGAGCTCCTCTATCCGTATCCACCACAAGCACCAACACCTTGAATGCTAGTTCCTTTTCTTGAAGATGCAACAATGGTCTTCTTGAATCAAATTTACAAGAGATTTGATTAACCAAGAGCACCAAAACCACCACCACAAGGGTGGTTTCGGCCGAAGTCTAGAGAGAGGGAGGAGATAAGAGAGTTTTTATTGTTGGCTCTCATTTTTATTTTCTTTCATTCACTTGGTTCCTTTTCATGGTATAAGTAAGATACTTATACAAGCAACCATCAATCATAGCTACCCAAAAGAGCCAATAGGAAATAAGCTAGCCATGCAAAATTGCCTTTAAGCCCTCCTAGTTTAAATTAGTTAAAATCCTTATTTTAACTATTAAACTATATGATATATAGTCGCTCCTTTTAAATTCTAGTTGCATATGAACCCATCATATTCTAGAATCTTTTATTTGCATCTAATATTATGAATCATATTGAATAATAATTTTCAAGAATTATTAATATTTATCAAGAATCGAATTCTTATAAATATTAATTAGGCGTCTACTTGTTTTGGTGTGACCCTATAGGATCATATATTACCGACAATATTATTTTATAATCATTCTTGAGCATATAGAACCAATAAGAACATGATCATGATGCAGATAATGATCATGAGGGGGAGATAAGGGAGAAACAAGCAGTTGCTGCAGGTTCTGGGGGTACATAATTGATGGAGGTTGGAACTGAAAATGTTGAAGGTGTGGAAAGGGTTGAAAATGTTGAATCAAGGGTATGAAAAGCCTAAGATTGCAACAAGACAAGAAATTTTGGATATAACTGGTTTGTCAAATCCTGATGTGATAGCCTTAGAAGGTGATTCTTTTGCTGAAGTTCATGCTAAGTATGAGATGTATTGGAAGATTAAGGAGGAAGGGCAGAAAGATGATTTTATTGAACTCGGTTCTGATGATGAGGTGGTGGAAGTTGCTGAGATTGTCAAAAGGTCTGAGGAGATTCCACCTTATGAAGCTAGTATTTTGGATTTATTTGTTTGAGGACAAAGATACAGATGCACTGAATGCCATATTTTCTCAGAGTACACATGAGGAACTTCATCTAAGTAATGTTCAAGTTAATATGCCTGAACCGAGTGTTGTTCTGACTGTGCCATCCTTCAAAGAGTTTGTTCCTATTTCCAATATTCTTCAATCTAATGATGATGATCAGAATGTTAATCTGAATGTTGATGTTTCTGTCAATCTTGATTTTGTAGCTGATGTTCATGTTTCTGATGTCCAAGTTGAAGAAGAGCTACCATACCAGAAAAAGCCAGGAAGTCCTGAAATTCAAAAGGAGTTTGTCAGAGAACCACCACTTGTGCCAAAGTTTCCACAAACTGAAGCATGTCCTTCAGGTATTCCAACAGTGGGTTCTACTCCTTTTACTGGTTATGATGAATTTGATCCAATAGAAGCTGAGATCAAAAGAATCAGACGTGCTTTACGTGTTCCATATCTTGAAGAGGGAGTTAAAATCTTTGTGAGCTACATTAGACAGCTCGATCAAGCTCAACTTCTGGGGATTAAAGACCAGTCTCCAGAATATCAGAAAGATTACATCAAAATGCTTCAGATTATGGAGAGAACTCGTAAAGATGTCAGAACCAGATCAGAAATTCTTGAAGTTACGAAAGTGACCATGAAGCAGTACAAAAAGATTTGGTATCCAGAATTTACTTTTCAAGGAAAGAATTTGGAGATTTATTTCTTCAATGAATCTTATTTTGCTAATATTCATTTCTGGGATATTGAATTAATGTATCATGATTTTAGGGACATAATAATCATGCATCCTGAGATAGTATTTTCTTTAGATACTATAAAAAGGTTTATCCGAAGGCATATCTACCATACTTAACTGTATGATTTCCAACTGGGCATTGAGACAAATCAGAAGAGAATTAATTTGCTCAAGCCTGATATGACACATCCTCTACTTGTAGAGACTCCACTCTACATAGTTCTAAGAGAACCAGAACTTGGAGTTGTGTATGAGAGCTGCTAAGATTCGAAAGTACTCTGATGGTGCTTTAGAAGATGTTCGTAAAAAGCTACAAGCCAAGTACGAGGAAAATGAAAAGAAGAGGTTAGCAGAGAATGATCATTTTCCTAGATTAGAGAGGATCTTTACTGAAGATTTCATTAATGCTATAAAGGACAAAATCAGATTCAAACAAGCAATCAGAAGGTTTGAAGGATATCTGGGAATTAGGAGAACTTGTATGAAAAAATGGACAATTTGAAGACTTTAAATTGCTCAAAAAGGGGGATATTGTTAGAGTATAATTTTGATTCAATTTGTAAGTGTGTTGTGTTTTGTAGTGTTGACTTTTCTTGTAAGCTTGTGTAGAGGTCAAGTTATTGTTTGACCCTATATAAGTAGTTCTTTTGTCTTGTTTTGTATAAGTCATTGTAACCATTCAAGGTTGTCATATTGTAATCATGTTAGACATATGAATACGACAACACTTGTGACTATCTCTCTCTCATCTTAGATCTTCAATTGTTAATTGTTTTGATTGTGATTGATCATGTTAGCTTGAAACCTGGGATCACACTTTGGTCATTCAATTGGAGTCATGTAATGTTATAGACTATAATGTAGTGGATCCATAGTCATAGAAGTCTTTATTATTTTAAATGGGACGGTTGCTTCCATTTTCGGACCAGGATTAGTCATGGGGACATCGAGGGCCTTATGGTGCGGGCTCGTGGAGTCAAACATCTGCCATTGGCCCCGTGACATAATTTCTGAGCCTGTTTTTATGGGATAGTTATTTCCCATTTGTAACTAGTTGAGACATTGGGCCCTCGGAAGCAACTTGGTACGGTTATGTGGGACTGGATACTAGCCATGGACCGTAAATGTAATCCTATTGAATGAGTATGACTAGGATCATTGGGTTCCCTCCCCCACATCTTAGTATGTGTTGCGCGATGCTCGTGGACTTGATCCTAGTTTGGTGAGCTCAATAACTTGGAAACTATCCTAGTTTTGTGTTTCACCATAAACCATGGAAATCGGATCTCCCCTATTAACGAAAGGTGTTGTTTTGGATATTTAGTTTTATCCTTGTTTTTCGGTGACATTTTGAGTTTGGGATGTTCTCCATATGTTATAATTTTGGAGGCTTGAGTTTACTCATATTTCGGCCGTTTGGTTTATAATGTTTTATTTAAAATTCAATATTTGAGCATTTACCATTCTTCACGTTTTGAGTAAGTGTTGGGTTGCATTACTTCATGAAAGAATGTTTTGGCGATGAGGCATTCATCTACAAAATACATATTATTGGAAAACGAGTCGTTCAGGTATTTAAAGTAATTCATTTTGAAGGATCATGATTTAAGTTGCATTATTTCCATTTAACGATTTGTATAATCATGATGAAAACTCTTGAAATCAGTAGGCGTTAGCCTAACCTTTTTATTTGTCGGCATGTGCATCAGGTTCTGATTTCGGATTAGTTCTAGCGACACTGTGAAGAGATGAGTGCTAGTTGTGTGCTTAGATAAGTGAATAGCTTGGTGAAGTCTTTTGCACTTTGGATATATCGCGACTTGTTAAGTCTAATTTTGTAGTAATCATTGTATTTATGTTATAGCTTTTAATACTTTCCGTAGTGTTTTTCTTTTTGTAAGGGCTAGGTGTATTTAAGTCTCCTTTGCGCTTTTGTCTTAAAACAGTTTTCTAACGCACATTTGAATAGATCAGTTACTTTGCGCTTCACACTTTCTCTCTCTAACGAATCAGAGATCTTTAGACTCTCATTTGGTATCAGAGCAATCTGAATCCTGAGAGATTGAGAGATTAGTCTTTTTGTTTCTGGATTTGTGAATTGAAGCAGAAAACTCGATCGATTTTCTTGAGTTTTTCAAGAAAATCTCGTTTTTTGCTTATTCATCAAATTTGGACTGTTTGTTGATCAATTTGTGATGTTTTTGGACTTAATTGTTTCGTTTCTTCTAATCGATCATAATTGTTTCTTTGAGTTGAGCATAAAAATCTTGTTTAGATCTTCAATTTGCAGATTTAGCATTTTTCTGGAAAAACGACTTTCTCGTTCTGTTCTTGTCAAATTGTTAGATTTTGTTGTTTTTAATTGAAATTGTTTGATAAAATGTGTTAGAATATAGTTTTCGAAGTTGAATGAATGCTTTTCTTGAATTAATTTCGATATTATAGTTGATCTTGCATGAATTAGAGTTTTTGGAAGTTTGTGTTTCATTCTTGTTTGTTTACGGGTTATTCATGTGAGTTTGCGGGTTATTCATGTAAGTTTGCATGTCTATCTTGTTTTCATGAATTCTGTTATGTTCATGAAGTTTGCGTTTTATTCAAGGAAGTTTGCGTTCTATCCTTGTTAGTTTGCGTGTCATTCAAACTTGTATGTGTATGATTCTTATACTTTGCGTTTCAATATTTCATTCTTAGTTAAGATGATCTAACTCTGGTGTTTGAAAATTATTTTCAGGTTTGCGATTCTATCTAGAAACACAAAGATTATTTCTCGATTCAAGACCAACACGCAAACCATCTGTTTGAGTTTCTCAAGTAAATCAAGAAGTCTCTGACCCGCGGAGTATCTCACCCGCAAAGAATCTCTTTCGAGAGGTTTTCACACGCAAAGATTCACTTTGCGTTTTACAAAGCAAACGCAAAGCTTAGTTTGCGTTCTACTTAGCAAACGCAAAGATCACCTTGCGTCTCACGAAGCAACCGCAAAGCTCAATTTGCATTCCTCTTTACAAACGCAAACCATCAGTTTGCGGGCCTCTCTCACTTGGAAATTTTTTCTGAATTTTTCTGACTTTTTCACAAGATGTCTTTGCAAGCTCAAATTTACAAGAATGACCTCATGATGTCCTTGGGGTCCGATACTCGCCCACCAGTTCTCATCAATGAGAATGAATTTGAACAATGGCAGGATCGATTCATCAACTTTATTGAAAGACAACCAAATGGGGAGAATATGATGAAATCACTGACTCAGGGTCCTATGGAAACTCCAAGAAAAGTGATCCCAGCTACTACTACTACACTTGCTACCACTGTTGTGAAATAAGTAAGGGAATATGATGCAGATAGTCAGGCCAAATCAAATCTGATTCTTGCTCTTCCCAACTCCATTTATAACAGAATCGATTGCTTCTAACAGAATCCTATGCTGATGTGGACTCAACTTGAAAAGATCATGCTTGGTATTGCAATGTCAACACAGTTGCGTCAGACTAGGTTATTATCAATGATTTATACAAGATCAAAGTTACCAAGACTGAGTTGGAGGCAAACTTGAAGTTTCTGAATGCTTTGCATCCTGAGTGGAACAAGTCATGCCATCGGATGAGAAATGATGTTTGTCACACCCCGCTAAAGCGGAAACACGGAACATGACAGTTCGATAGGCATAGCTTTAGGATACAGAAAAAAAAATATATCACCATACCTTCAACCATTGTTTACAATAAGTTCCAAAAGTTTACAATCCTATTACATCTTCAAAAGTTGAAGTACAAAAATCTCTATTATAAAAGTATTGCATGCGGGTTACACAAGAGATAAACTTTAATCGTTTCCATGTACCTTCTTGTTCCCTGAAAAGCATGTTCAAAGTATGGTCAACTATGAGAGTTGGTGAGTTCACAGGTTTTTAAATATGCACAAGTCAAGTTTATATGTAAGCTGTCTTTGAAAATCATACGCATAATCCAAACTTCAATTCATTGATTCATGAGTATCATAATTTAGCTTATATGACAAGAGGTATGCATTGATACAACCACGTTGAGCCACTACTAAACCTTTCCGGACCAAATCAACTCCCCATGATCTACCTCAGAGGTGGGCTTTAACCACATGTGTAGTCATATTTCTCTAGTACAGTGCACCCCTACTCGTCAGTATAAGGTGGGCTTGTCAGACCAAATAGCGCTATCCACTAATACTATAGGCCCATTTTTGGGTTACCTAGTAGTGTACCCGGGGACTTAACTATTTGTAAAACTCAACATATCATTGGCATACATGTCATATAACTTCTACACCAATCGCTTTACAACAAAGCCTCATAAATTTCAATACGTAACGCTTTATAACAAAGCCTCATGAATCTTTAAATATTCAATTTTAACATGCTTTTCACCCCAAGTTCAATCAAAACAATAAAAGTGGGGCTGTGAATACTCACCTCGAATAATGACGCAAGATACGCAATAGCAATTTCCCCTAGCCCAGAGCTTCTAAATTCCTATAGAGAAAGTATGCACAAAGAGTGCTAAATGTCAAATCCAGCCCTTAAGCCTAACTAACTAATCCAACGTCTTATAAAATGCCAATATATGTATTTTATTATCAAAAATAAAAATGATGATCATTATAACACCCTTATATCATAATACATAAGTTTGAGGTTTTTAGAACTATCTTTCTGGATTCAGCACTTGCTGTCCAGAAATTATATCCACATAATGGCTTTCAAAATACAACTTCCCAATTGACAATCCTAACCATTTTTTTATAAGAGCTAAAATACTGAATTAAGAACTCTAAGGTAAAATTTCATGAATATTGGAAGTGTTTTGATGCCCCAAATAATTTCTACAAAACAGTAGGTTACTGATTTTTGAATCAGTTGCGCACTTCTGTTGTGGCATGCTTTTGGAGGATCAAAACTCAACATAATTCAGTGATCCATGTATGGATGCAAAGATAACTCAAAAATATACTATATGAAAAAGAATTCACCTCATTTAGATGATTTATGGGGGAGTTATGGTCGTTAGAAGTAGGGTGTACTAATCTGTCAGCTTGGGACAGATTGCACAATTTTCTTCTAAAATACATTTGAATGACCAAAACCTCATAATTTTTAGTGATTCTTGATTCATTTGAAAACTAACTCATCAAATTAGTGTATGAAAGCAAAAAGCCCAAATTTCATGGAGTAAATATTGAGATACACAGCTTGGAAGTGGGAGTTCCATTCTTGACAGCAAGCTGTGTAGTACAAAGTTTTTGTATTAAGCATTAAAAGGTCCATTTTCCATGGTTTCTTGTGAAACCACTTGGATTTAAACCCCTTTTCACTAATTAATGATCTAAGAATGAAAACATACATCTTGGACACATATATAACTACAAAATTTCATCCAAAGTGAGTTGCATGTGACAAAGAACACTAAATAAGTGATTTTTCATCACTTATCAATTTTCAAGACTCTTAATCACACAAGATTGAATAATCTTATCATAAGAGTTTGTTTAAACTTGAAATTACTACTAAAATGTTGATTATAAACCAACTAAAGCATCAAAATTTTCGTACACAAAGTTGCACCCATGATAAAATTGACATAATCAACAAGAGACTCCAAAATTTCACTTTTTAACTTGGTTTTTCATGGAAGATCATCTTATGGCATCATTTTATGAATGTTTTATTCATAAATGATGTCCATTTCACTTCTAAAACCATAAATGAAATATTTCTACACATGCATGGGGATTTTTATAAAGTTCAAAACAATAAACTTGAATAAAACTTGAAGAAATGAAGAAATAGGGTTTGTACCTTGTGTAGATGATGAAGTAAACTTGGAAATCTTCAATAATCTTGATGATTTGATCTTTAAAAATCTGGAAACTTTTGTGTTCTTGATGGTGTTTTGATGAAGAAATCGAAAATGAGAGAGAGAGAGAGAATGAGGAGGTGAAAAGTTGATATCTAAATTTTTAGAGTTGAAATGAGCTTTCAAATGGAATTTTTTTTTAAAAAAAAAAAAAAGAGAGGGAGAGGGTGGAGGGCCGGCCATGGCCTCTCCAAGCCCATTTCAAAAAATAATTTTTTTTTTTTTTTTAAAGAATACAACATAAACTCTCAAATAAAACAGATAAATTGAGAACCAAAAATTTATAAATTCTCAATTCTCTCTAAATTGAGTAAATTTTTACAAATAAATATATTTTTACCTAAATAATATAAACCTCATTATTTTATGTATTTTAGACATGTGACATAATATTTGGCATTTTATGGGACGTTTTAGTCAGTTACTGATCCGAACCGGGTTTTCTAAACGACTACTGAAATATTTCGGGAAAAATTATAATCTAACCAATCTAATTAGATTCTAGAGAAGTAAATTCTATGAACTATTCTCTAATATCTTAAAGGATTCTAACCTTGAAGATTTTGATTCTGACGGATGTCACAATGTTAGAATCTCAACCATGCCTATTCAAGAGCTATTCGAAATATTGATGACAGATGAGCCTATGGTTATGGAGAAGAAGGCGAAAATGGATAAGAAGAACAAGCCTTTGTCAGTAGATCCTATTGCTCTTTTAGCTAGTCAACTTGCTGAGCAAGCTTTGACTGAATCAGCTTATGATGGGTCAACAGATGATGACGGCGAAGTACTTAAAAAGGCCATGATACTTTTGACTCAGCACTATCAAAAGAGATTCAAACACAAATCTGGTTCTAACAATCTGCGGTTTTCTTCTGGTTCTAAGAAGATAGAACCTGGTGCTCCTTCAAAGGCATACATTCCAAAGTATGAACCAGCTCAAGTGGTTGAACAGAAGAAGGAAGAGAAAAAGGTGATAAATTGCTTTAACTGCGGAAAGCCTGAACATATTGCCAAGGAATGCAGAGTCAAAGTGATAAAAGATGCTGCTTTTTACCGAACGAAGTTGGCTCTCGCTGAAAAGAAGGAAAGTGGAACCATTCTGTTGGCTGAAGAAGAGTATTGGTTAGATCATTCGGACAATGAGGCTGAGAATGAAGAAACAGCAGCCATGTGCTTTATAGGTGATGACAATTCTGATAATGAGGAAGAGGATACATCATCTGATGGTTCTAAGGTAATTTCTGATTTTAACTATAATTTCTTCTTATCTCAAATGAATGTTTTTATCACTGCTTTGCATGAGTTGCGCTCAAAGTTCATTTCTGAAAAAGTTAAAAATCAAGAAAAGTTTGATTTAATTAATAAACTGCAAATTTCTTTAATAGATGAAAAATCAATTTTAATTGATACAAAAGAGAAATTTCAAAAGCAGTTAGTTGGTCTTAAAAATTCAAATCAGACTTATCATGATTCATTGACTAAACTGACTTCTTCAAATAAAATCCTTTCTGAAAAGATAATTGTTTTAGAAAAGAAATTGTATAAAAGAGAACAGTCTGAGCAAACAATTTAAATGAATAAACCAAGGAGTGGAGAAGCTATAAAAGAAAAGTGGGGTCTTGGTTTAAAAAATCCGCATTTTTTAAATAATGCTAAAAATGAAGTTCCTACTTTATACGAATATGATTATTTTACTTTTGCAAGATATGTTCCTCAGTTTAAATTCTTTTGGACAACTGAGAAACAAATTTTGGAAGAAGAAAATGTGAAAAGGATGAAAAATAAGAGGATGGAAATGCCATTTGTTTACACATCTGAAAATGCAAAATATTTTCCTGATCAATCTAAGAAATCCAGAAAATTACAAAATCTTTTAAATGACAAATCTTCCAATAAATCTTCATTATCAACAGATTTTGTGGATATTTTTACTAACACTACAAAGGAGAATGTATCTTCGGTATCTTATGATACTAAGAAATATATTCTTTCGCTAGTGTTAGAAGGTAAGATAGTTGATCTTGAAGATAGATTGGAAGAACAAAATCTTCAAACTTGTTTAGAAAATGATTTACTTCTTTTTATAATAAAAACAAGTTTTGAAGATAAATTTTCTTCTGGATTTTCAAAAGATTCAAAGGAAAATACTAAAGTTTTGAAAAACTACAGCCAATTGCATTCCACATTAGAAACGCAAACTGAGAGTTTGCGCATGAAGTTGGGCGCGCAAAACTCAGTTTGCGCTTCCAATGAGAAACGCAAACATTCTCCAAACTTGCAAAATTTTGAAAATTTTCACTCCAAGGCTAGTTCTTCAATGTCAAATGATAAGATTGATTTCTTTGATAAAGTTTCTTCTTCTGATTCAATTATTGATAATTCTTTTCTAGTAAATGCTCATTTTTATAAAAAGAAGCGTAAAAGAAGGAGATCAAAGAAGTCAAAGAAACATGATACTGTTTTATCTGAAAATTCTAATGTTTCTGATTTTTCTTCTTCAGATCGGACTATGAGGAAATCAACAAGGCAGATTTGGAGGATGAAACAACAAATATTAGAATCTGAACTGTTAGGAGTACACTGTGTAGAAAATTTTTGTGATTCTGATACATTTGCTTCTTGTAATAAAATTCCAAAATACTCTTTTCAGCAAAGGTTTGATATATCAAAGAATATCTCATATGCTTCTTCCAGTTCTGATTCTGATGATTGTGTTCAATCTTCTATTGATAATTGCTTTCATTCATGCATGAAAAATAAATCTGTGAGAAATAAAAGATATAAATCTAACAAGGGACCCATAAGCATATGGGTACCTAAAAAGGTGTAGTTTCTGTATGTGCAGCTTAGTCAATTATGGTATCTGGACTCTGGTTGTTCAAAACATATGACTGGCAACAAATCACTTCTTTCTAATTTTAAAGATAAATGTTGCGGTCGTGTGAAATTTGGTAACTGTGAGACAACTCCGATTCTTGGTTATGGCGATCTAGTTCAAGGAAACATAACTGTCAAAAGAGTGAGCTATGTTGAGGGTCTAAGTCACAACTTGTTCAGCATCGGCCAATTCTGTGATAAAGATCTTGAAGTGAGCTTCAAATCAAAAAGGGTTGCTGTAAAGAATGATAGTGGCAAAGACTTAATGGTTGGAAAGAGAAGATCTAATTTGTATACAATTGATCTTTCCAAAGTTAAGACCTCATCAGATTTGTGTTTACTATTCAAAGCCTCTATCAGTGAAAGTTGGATTTGGCATTGTCGACTGGCTCATCTTAATTTCAAATATATGGATCGTCTGGTCAAGAATGATTCAGTAAGAGGTCTTCCAGTTCTCCGTTTCCAGAAAGACCATCTATGCCAAGATTGTGAGAAAGGAAAAATGAAGAAACCTCCTCACAAGCCTAAACCTGAACACTGTACATCAGTTATTCTTGATCTTTTGCATGTTGATCTGTGTGGTCCAATGAAGACGAAGAGTTTAGGACATAAGAAATATGTTCTGGTGATTGTTGATGACTACTCCAGATATAATTGGGTAAAATTTCTGAAGACAAAAGACGAGACTCCTAAAGTTCTCATCAATCTTATCAAGTCAACTCAGACAAATAAGCAGAAACAAGTGAAAGTAGTAAGATCTGACAATGGCACTGAATTCAGAAATAGTACTCTTCAGGCATTCTATGAGTCTCAAGGAATACAACAACAATTTTCTGCTGCACGTACTCCACAACAGAATGACGTTGTTGAAAGAAGAAACAGAACGCTTGTTGAGTCCGCCAGATCAATGCTCGCTTATTCAGGTCTACATTTGTCTTACTGGGCTGAAGCAGTGTCAACTGCCTGTCATACACAGAACAGATCAATTCTGCATCGTCGCTTTTACAAAACACAGTATGAACTCATGAACGGGATCAAACCGAACATCAAGTATTTCAAGTCATTCGGTGTAAATGTTACGTTCTAAATGACAGGGAGAATCTCAACATGTTTAGTCCAAAGGCATACGAAGGAGTATTCGTGGGTTATTCTTCAAAATCTGCTGCTTATAGAGTTTTTCTGATCTCTGCAAGAAAGGTCATAGAGAGTGTCAATGTAAAGTTTGACGAAGCTGCTGATTTGGTTTCTAGTCACTCAGACTCAGAACCCGCACTTACTGGAAATTCAGTTACTAAACAAATCAGTTCAGAAACTGCTCCTTCACCGAATAACCAGGATTCTTCTACTCCCTCTCCTAATCTTTCTGATCTTGATTTTCTTTTTGAAAATTTTTATGATGATGTGCCTAAAACTAATTCTGAATATGTTTCTAATGTGTTGAATCAGGAAACTGAGAGCTCATCTATTCCAAATTCCGCTGCATCCATCTCTGACAATAATGCTGCTTCAGTCTCTCATGTTCAACAAGAACCGGCACAACAAGAAGTGGATCAATCAGACAATGTTCAATCAGAAACTGAGCCAATTCTTGAAGAACCTATTCAAGAAGAATCTATTCAAGATCAATCTGTTCAATACGAATCAGTTCAGGAGGAAGCACAGAATGATGTTATTCAACAAACTATTCCCGAATCTGATTCAGAGATTTTTGAGATATCTCCTCCTCAAGTTGAAACTATGTCTATATCATCTTCTGATGTAGAAGTTTCTGAACCTTCCTCTCATCAATTACAAGTGGTTCAAGAAGTATTTGATCCTATCCCTCATACAACAAAATGGACAAGTTCTCATCCAATTCATCAAATTATTGGAGATCCTCAAGCCGGTGTTTCTACACGTTCCAGGACGACTTCTTCTAACGAATGTCTCTTCAATTGCTTCTTGAGCAAGATTGAACCTACAAAAGTTTCTGAATCATTGGAGGATCCAGATTGGATCATTGCTATGCAAGAGGAGATCAATCAATTTGACGCACTCAAAGTATGGAGACTTGTACCAAGGCCAAAAGGTAAGAGCATAATTGATACCAAGTGGATATTCAAGAATAAGAAAGACAAAGATGGTATCGTCGTTCGGAACAAAGCAAGGTTAGTAGCCAAAGGATATCGACAAGAAGAAGGTATTGACTACGATGAAACATTTGCGCCCGTTGCCAGATTGGAAGCTATCCGAATGTTTCTTGCCTTCGCTGCTTATCGCAACTTCACTGTATATCAAATGGACGTCAAGACGGCATTTCTCAATGGCAAGCTGAAAGAAGAAGTTTATGTATCTCAGCCAGAGGGATTTGTTGACAAAGATCGTCCAGATTATGTATATTTTCTCGATAAAGCTTTGTATGGTTTGAAACAAGCTCCGCGGGCATGGTATGATGAGTTGTCAGCTTTCTTGGTCAAATCCAGCTTCACCAAAGGGTCTATCGATACTACTCTTTTCATTTATAGAACTAATCTTGATATATGCTTAGTACAAATATACGTAGATGATATTATTTTTGGTGCGACTAACGAATCTTTGTGTAATTGGTTTTCTGATTTAATGACCTCTAGATTTCAAATGAGCATGATGGGAGAAATCAATTTCTTCCTTGGCTTACAAGTAAAGCATCTTCCAGATGGAATCTTCATCAATTAGTAAAAATATGTATTTGACATTTTGAAGAAATTCAAGATGGACAAATCTACTTCGATCGGCACACCTATGGCTCACGGTGCCAAACTCGGATTGGATCTAGATGGAAAAGCTGTGGATCAAAAGACATACAGAGGGATGATCGGATCACTGATGTATCTTACTGCAAGTCGCCCGGACATAATGTTTTCAACGTGCCTGTGTGCTCGCTTTCAAGCAAAACCAAAAGAATCTCATCTATTAGCAGTCAAACGCATCTTTAGATATATTAAAGGAACTCCTTATTTAGCATTATGGTATCCTAAAAGTTCTGATTATAGTTTGATTGCTTATTCTGATGCAGATTATGGTGGTAATCAATTGGACAGGAAGAGTACTTCTGGTCATCTCTAGTTTCTGGGTGACAGACTGATAAGCTGGGCATCGAAAAAGCAAAACTGCGTCTCAATATCAACAGCCGAAGCTGAATACGTCGCTGCAGCTAGTTGTTGTGCTCAAGTGCTCTGGATGAAAACGCAACTTCGCGATTACTGGATGCTATACAAGAATGTGCGCATATATTGTGACAGCAAGTCCGCGATTGTGATATCAGTCAATCCTGTCCAGCACACCAAGACCAAGCACATAGACATGCGATATCATTTTATAAAGCATCACGTGGAAGAAGGTAGTATTGAATTATATTTTGTACCAACTGAATATCAACTTGCTGATATATTTACAAAAGCTTTAGATGAAAAACGATTTAATTTTCTGCTTTCAAAACTTGGCATGTTGAATTTAAAAGTTTAAATCTTTACAAATTTTATTCTATAAAGTTTAATATTTCAGATTTTCTTTCAGTTGAATAAAACGTGTGTCTAGGATCTTTGACAAGTTGCCTTGTTTATATTTAAAGTTTCATATGTTCAATGTTCAAATCTTTCAAACATCGAAAAGTCAGCAACATGTTTGACGCTTTAGATACTGCTTTAAAGATATGTGACTCGGCATATTTATGATTTACTTTGCTTGAACAACCTAAGTGATCAAAATTGTAGATTGTAATGAAAATATGGGCTAAGCTATTCGATATAGATCTGAGTTATTGAGATGATTTTATTTTTAAGCATTTAAAATACAGAAATCCTTGAGTTTAAAAGTTTGTACCTGTGACCTTTCTGGTTTGGGAAAGTAAGTTCCAAGGGATGCTCGACATCTGGTTCCCTAAGGTCAATTGATCTGGGAGTGATCGAACAGAAATCCTGCAATAAAATCAGATCGAAAGTCATGTTCTACTGGTATGAATAGGTTTAGAATATGTCGATGTAGCCTTTTTGATCCGGGAAAGTAAGTTCCAAGGGGTGCTTGACACCTAGTCCCCTAAGGCCATCTGGTCTGGGAGCGGCTGACCCAAATCATGCAATAGGATCAGATAGAAAGTTACGTTTACGGCAAGTTCTTTACTTAATGAACTCTTTGATTAATAAGATGCCAAAGTGCACAACGCTGAAAAGATGCCAAAGTGCACACTCATGTAAAGATGTCATTGAGCACACAGCTAAAAGATGCCAATGAGCACACATCTCTTGATATTTGGTAATATATTTTGAGCTGCGATAAACCTGTAAATTTGTGAAAATCTTAATTCTTGATGACTTAGTGCCTGTACATGCAAAGTTCTTCATTTTATGTTTAGAATTACATTTTTCTTGAAGCTAATCAGAGATCGCATGCGAGCACACTGAATAGATACCTGCAAGTGTTTGACTCTGAACATGTCTTAACTTGATATACAATGAAACATGTTTCTGTATTCAACAACTCTCGTTTGATTTCAACTGATTGATAAATCTGGGATATTCTACTGAGTAGACTTTAATTTGTTTAGTGTTTAAAAAGTTTATATATTCAGTTGTTACAAAATTTATATTCAATATGATCATCTTTAATATTGATGTCTCTATGTTTGCTGTCTGTGTTTTTGTCATATGGTATGTGCATTTTTCGAGGGGGAGTGTATTTCTGAATTCTTTATCTGAGAATATTCTATTTTTGAGGGGGAGTGATTGTTGTTGGTAAATTACTTCTTGTGCTGTTCAGAAATTCATCAGGTAAGTATTTCTGAAATTTACTATGCAAATGCTAAACTAATTTGATAAATTTTGTGCATTTGTATAGGGGGAGTAATGAGGGCTTATCAGGTATTTTTTTTTCTTTTTCTTTTCTTTTCTTTCTTTCATAGTTATTTTTTTTTTGTGTTTTTAGAATATATAGAAGTAAGAGTGCGTATTTTCTTTTCTTTATTCCATTTGAACTTGTTTGACTATTCCTCTTCCCTCCACTCTCTCTTTCTCTGCTTGTTCATCTTCTTCAATCTAATCTGATTCTTTTTCAGATTGCTATTTTGGAATTTCAAGTATGTTTGTGTTTTTCATTCTTTGATTATCGTTTGATAGTATTCTATTTCTTTGTTTTGTTTTCATTCATTGTTTGTGTTTTTATCTGACTTGCGTCTGTTACTGTTCATCGATCTCTAAAACTCCAGATTCGTGTTGTTTTTGATCGATTTTCATATTGGGTTCTGTTTAGACCTATTAATCGACACTCAGGTATGTTCTATTTTGGTTTAATTTCTTGTTTTTTGCTTTAATTTTTTGTCTTTTTGTGTTTTCGGGTCCGAAGAACCGTGAACCCTAGTTTTTGCAAGGTTGATAGACCTGCAAAGTCTACTTTGCGCGTCTAGTTAGAACCGCAAAGTTAACTTTGCGGGTCTAACTAGAAATGCAAATTTTACTTTGCGATTCTATCTTGTGTTTTTCTTTTTGTTATTTGTCAAGGTTTTTGTGTCAAGTATTTTGGACCCGCAAAGTGATCTATGCGAGTCTAGTTAGAACCGCAAAGTGTACTTTGCGTGTCTAACTAGAAACGCAAAGTGAACTTTGCGAGTCTAGTTAGAACCGCAAAGTGTACTTTGCGCGTCTAACTAGAAACGCAAAGTGTACTTTGCGATTCTAACTTGATACGCAAACCTTCTTGTTTAGTGTCTGTTTTTCTTTTGAATTTCTAAGTATAGTGTTTAGATCATGTTAGACTCGCAAAGTCTACTTTGCGTGTCTAAATAGAAACGCAAAGTGTACTTTGCGCGTCTAGTTAGAAACGCAAAGTCTATTTGCGCTTCTAACTTGACCCGCAAACCATACTTAGAAAATATTTTTTTATTTTTTTATTTTAATTCTTTTTCATTTTGTTTTCCAGGTCTCTTATGGCTTCCAAAACTAATACTGATCCCATGATTCAAGATGAGAATGCTATTCTAGACGATCCATCTGATCGAGCTTGTCATGATACTCCAATGCCGTCACATCCTTCTGTAGGAGCCGATCTTTCTGCCTCTAGACGTACACCTAATGATGTATTCCCAACCATCTTGTACATGCCATACAAGCCAAACAACTATCACGTGGAGTTTGACAGAATCAAGATTCATCCCGTGATACGAGAAATTCTCAAAGGACATCCTGTTGCCCCTGCTCTTTCATACTGTGCCGATGTTCCTGAAGTATATCTACAACAGGCTTGGAATACTATAACAAAGAATGAACTGGATCGTCCGCATCGCTTTGAGCTTCAAGTGGATCATTTTGAATCTTTCCTTTCCTACAAAAGACTGAGATTGATATTGGAGCTTCCTGAGCCGAACTCCAGACCAGGCAGAAATACATATGACACTTTTCCATCTGAAGAGGAAGTCTATGAAGGGATTCGGAATCTTGGATATGTGGGTAATTTGAACAAACCTACAGACTTTGATAAGTCAAATCTACCTCCAGTTTGGTACGCACTATTCTCTTTTCTCATCAGGTGCCTGACATCGAAGTATTCTGGCACTGACAGTGCAAGTCTATTGTATCTCCGATTGTTCCATGCAGTCGTCTATGACTTGCATGTCGACTACACGTTTATCTTCTGGACAGAACTCTCGGAGGTAGTACATGACAAGTTCAGCAACAAGAAAAGAAAGTTTATTTCGTTTGTCAGATTTATGAAGCTTATTGTTCGAAGCATGCTCTGTAGCAATCCTTCTATTCCTCGGAGGTTGTCTTGGCCACAGGTTCCAGACTCGGAAATGCAATACATTCAGAAGCAAAAGAAGACGTTCAACTATTCTATGACTATACCATACGCTCTTATTGCAAACTACACTGATGTTGCAAATGAGGATGTCATAGAATATTGTATGGATAATGAATTCATGGAAGTCGTACAAGAAGAGCCTTCTCATGATAATCAAGCTGCTGAACAAGATATTGAAGTTGAAGCAATTGTTTATGAAAAAGAGCCTGAAGTTGAAAAAGAGGATGAAGTTGAACAAGGAGTTGAAGATGTTCAAGAAGTGGCGGTTATTGTTGACACATAAGTAGTTCAGGAGGATGCTGATGATGGTACTGATCAACCCAACATGAAGATATATGAAAGGAAGTCCAAGACACCGAAAGTGGTTGTCTCAACAGAAGTTATCTCTGATGATGATTCTGTTTCAGTTAATCCTTCAGTTGCACATCTTCAAGTAGATGAATTGGATACAGCTTTTGATCAAGCCACAACATTGGTTCAAAGTCAAGCTCCAGCAACTACACTTGCAGTTATTCAGTCTACTTCATCAGCTGTAGAGCTTACTTCTGATCAAGCGCGGGTTTCCACTGACAAATTTTCTACTTTGAATAATGTCATTCGGCAGTTATCGGAGAGAATGGATGCTGAAAAGGAAGCACAGATTCTGAAGTTAAAAGCTTTATTCAAAGGAAAGATGCCTGAGATAGATACTTCAGTAATTCCTACAGAGATTCCGTTCAGACGCCCATCTGGGGTTGTTCTAAGAGAGCCGTCTTCTGCTGTTCAATCTTCTGCTCCAGCGATCATGTCTATTCCTCTACCTCCGTTGTTTACACAGTCAGCTGGTATCTCTTCATCTACTAGTATACCTGTGTCTTCTTCTAGCACTCTAGTATCAGATCTTCCTATTTCAGAGTTGAAAGATTTGCTCTATGCTCGTCTTATTTCTATATCGCCACCAGAACATCAGGATCAAGATCTCATTTCTCTGCTTCGAAACTTCCAACCTACGCCGCCTACAGTTTCTTCGTCTGAATCTGACAGGATCTATGTTTCATCTACTGAGTTTCAAGCATTCAGATCGGAAGTTCAATCAAGTTTTGCTGATCTCAAATCGTTTATATCTCAAACTTTCTCTGATTTATCTTCCAGGCTGGATATTCACGAACAAAGCTGCAGAACTGAGGCTGGTCCGTCTCTTAAACGAAGACATGACCAAGATGATCCGAATCATCAAGGCCATGAGAGGGAGATGGCAAAGAGACCAAGACTTGAAGGATCGTCTGAAGCAAGAGAGGATATTCAGGAAGAAACGACTGGTGATAGAGGAAAAGTAGAGGATCTGTTGAAGACTGCAATGTCCAGGACTTAGTGAATATTATGATTGAGAATGTTGATTTGTCTTCTTTGCATAATGAACTGAACTTTTCTGAAAGCAACATTAATGATAATATGCAAATTGTTGTCTACATGGATCCAGATGTTTCTTCTAGTGTTCATGAAGTTGAAGAATCTGAAGCAACAAATGACATGAGATCATTCTTCGCTAACTTCATTGAGATTAATTCTGATGATGATGCAGATGTCAGATTGGAAAAGATATGTCAAGTAAATGAATAAGACTGTGATGACATCATCATCATATCAGACACAGAAGATGACTCAGTGTTCATGGATGCTAAGGATGAAGAGATATCAGATATGTTATACAGAGACCTTCCTGAAACTACTATTCCTGAATCTACTGTTCCTGAAGCTACTCCTGTTCTTTCATCTCCTGTTGTTGCTAATGCTCCGACTACCTCTGCTCATTCAGTTACTTTTGAAGAAGGTTAGTCGTCTAGAGCACAAGCTGTTGATCCTCCTGCTGAACCTGTAATTTCTACAAGTATTTTAGAAGAAGGACCAGCTTTGTCAAGACGGGAGAGACGAAGAAACTTACAACAACGTTATATGGCTTCACGTCAGAGATCTGCCTTTCTTGAAGATTCCCAAAGCAATATTTTTGTTTCAAGAAGAAGACCGATCAACATACATGCCATTCTTGGTGTAGAAAAGGAATCAGATGCTTTTAAATATGAGTATGTAATGCTTATCAGATGTCAACGTCGTGGAAGGGATTTGGTTTCTTCTCCTCATTTGATAGTTCGGATTATCAAAATTGAAATTCAGAGGTTGGTTAATATCTGGTATCCAGTCTTCGAGGTTGAAAGAAGAGACTGCAATGAATTGAGGAATCATTACTACAAGACAAATGATATCTCTCAAGCATTGTTTGTAATCAAAAGGTTTATAAGGCATCATATCAGGTTCTTCAGGGTTTTCGATTTTCAAATGGCAGCCGAAAGATTTCGGCCAGTGGTGAATTTACTAAGACCTAACCGTAGCCTGCCAAACATTGATTCTTACTCTTTATTCACTATTCTTCAGGATCCACATGGAGTTGTATACAGGAATGCTTCAGGTCAAAAGTGCTTCCTCAGATTTGAAGAGATAAGTCATTACTCCGATGGAACTTTGAAAGTGATCAGACTACAGTTAGATCAAAAATTGAAAGATGCTGTTAGAAGATTTATGGAGACACGAACAAACAGGGCTCTGATAACAAATGATGAGATTCAACTTCTACGGAATGCATTGGATAAAATCAATGAGAGGTTGAATTTCCTCTCTACTCTGCGAAGATTAGAAGTGTTACTCGGGTTAAATAGATTACGTCAAAGAGAAGAACGTCAGTAATTCTACAAAGTCGCCTGGATGGTCTATGCTGTTATTGAAGTTTGTTTTTGAAGACCACGGCGCCAATGATTACTAAGGGGGAGATTGTTAAGTCTAATATTGTAGTAATCATTGTATTTATGTTATAGCTTTTAATACTTTCCGTAGTGTTTTTCTTTTTGTAAGGGCTAGGGGTATTTAAGTCTCCTTTGCGCCTTTGTCTTGAAACAGTTTTCTAACGCACATTTAAATAGATCAGTTACTTTGCGCTTCACACTTTCTCTCTCTACTTTCTCTCTCTAACGAATCAGAGATCTTTGGACTCTCAGTTTTAATGTAAAATTTAAAGAAAAATATTGCTTATTACTTCATTCAAAAACAGGTCAAGAAATGCCTAGAGCAGATAGAAAAGGTAATCTGTACAGAATGAATTTTGTCAAACATATAGATACTGGTTCAGAGAAGCTCTGTCTGGTATCTCTGAAAAGTGAGGATGTCTGGCACTGGCATAGGAAGTTCTCACATCTGAACTTCTCATTACTTGATAAGTTAATTAAACATTATTTGGTTGAGTGGTTGTTAGTGCATAAATAAGTTGGATACAAAATCATGAAGACTGAAGTTAAAAGTCAAGTCAAAGAGCTCAAGTCAACTGTCAAGCTAAAAGTCAAAAGTCTTTGTAATAAAGTCAAAGTCAAAGAATTAGTGTTGTAAGTGTTTAGCTTTGTCAGTGTTTTAGGAATAAATAGATTTTCGTTAGTAGACTCATTAGACAAAAACACTAGAAGTGTTGAGCACGTATCAATATAGAGAGACAAATATTGAGAGATTCTTTGTAATCATTTTTCAAGATCAATGGAAAGTGTTCAGTTCATTTTATTTTTCATTTTGATTGATTTGAACTGATTGTAGGACACACAATTGGTATCAGAGCATACAATGATTGAAGAAATTCGATTGGAATCTGATCAATTGGTCGACAATTTTCAAGAACTCGCAAGGCTACTATTCAAATTTGATTTTTGCAGTTTAGTGATGTTTTTTATCTGAGTTTCATTTGTTTGTACTCGATTTCATGTATATGACATTTTTTGTTTGAGTCACTTAGTCCAATTCACAGCAGGTTATGTGAATTTTTCGATTTAGTTGTATTTTTGGTCGAGTTTTTGATACGTTCTGTTTTTGGATAAAAGTTGTATTTTTGTTGATTTATATCGAAATCATTCTGTTGTAATCTATTTGCGTTTTGTTCTAGAAGTAATCTGCAAAGTTTCAGATTGTTTGATGAAGGTTTTAATAGAATTCAGTAAAAAGTTAGAGTTTTTGTCGAAAAACTGAAGAACACGCAAGATCCAGAAAACTCGCAAAGTTCATCTTGAAGAACACGCAAAGGGTTGGAACTTTCTAAGGGTGAAGAACTCACAAGCATAATTGTGCGAGAAGTGGAAACACGCAAGTCATTGTCTGCATGTTTATATTGTTCATTTTCTTGTGTTCCGTGAGAAGTGGTGTTTGCGTGAAGTAATCTGTTTGCGAGAAGTGATATTTGTGCACCAAGTTAAAAGTCGAAATTTTTTCTAAGTGTCAAACGTGCAGACGCATTGCGCGAAGTGGCATCTCAAATAACTTGCAAGTCATTGTATGCATGAACCTAAAACGCAAACGAGCCTATTTGCACAAACCTTGTTCTCGCATCCTTCAGTGTGTGCAAACTCAGACATCTCACATCTCCTTGTGCGCGAACTCATTTATCGTATTCTTCGTTGTGCGTGAACCAGAAATGCGCATAACTCGGTTTACGTGAAGTTGATTCATTTGTCCTGCAAGTTTTCATAGTTAGAGAATTTTCTAAGATTTTTCAGCATTGACCAAGTTTGACTTTCAGAGTCCAGTTTGTTTCTGAATTTTTAACGATCATTTGGGCAATTTTTATCAGGATCAATAGATGATTATCTCTTTGTTGAAGAGTATACTACTGAAAGACATAAAGAGAAAAGTCAGGAACGCAAAATTTCAGAACTTGAAGAACAACATAAAGTAAACCAGCAGGTCATTGAAAGTTTCATAGCAGATAATAATAGACTTTCTCAAAGTTTAATTAATGTTGGAAATAAAAAGAAAGAGAATGAAAGGAAATTAAGGAAGGAGCTCAGATTGGTTGAAGAAAAGAAAAGAGAATTGGAGACTGAAAATGGGGTTCTGAAGAAGAAAATTTCTAAGATAGAAAGTGAAAATCTTGAGCTGGAAAACAAGATTTCAGATCTGGAAGCTCAAATTGTCAAAAACCAGAAACAAGGTTATGTCGGTAAGAATGAGAAGACAGTTAAGAGTTTGGAAAGTGCTAATGAAGAGCTGAAAAAGAAGATTTCTTACTTGGAGAAAAAGATTGCCAAAGACAAAGATGAGTTTGATAAAGAAAAGAAAGTATTTGCACAGAAATTCTCTGAGTTTTCAAGGAAAAGTTTCAAAGAGAAGAAAACTGTTGAGCTTAAATGTGCAATGCTCTCAAAACAGATATCAGATTCTGAGAAGATAATCATTGTTGAAAGAGATAGGCTTGAGAAAGAGAAAGCTGATTTTTATTATGAAGGAAAGACTCTCAATGGAAAGACTCTCGAAGGAAAGACTCTCAAAGGAAAGATTTCTGAATTAGAGAGCCAGTTGAAAAAAGAGAGAAAAGAGTTTGCAAAAGAGAAGAAGATGATTGAACAGAAAAATGTTGGAATCTTCAAAGAAAAATATGATCAAAGAAAGAGCAGAGAAGCTATCTGAACTATCTGAACTATCGACAAGTTCAATGAAAGAGCAGAAAACGAAGTCTGAATTCCAGAAGAAGATTGATTTACTCACTACAGAAAGGAACAGTTTATCTTCCAAGATAAAAGAGCTTGAAGAAATTATTTCTAAGGTGTTTTTGACTGAGCAGAAGACTTCAGACTCAATTGATCAAACACCTAGAGATGATTCAGCTGACTCTGAATGTCCATTCAAGACAACATCAAGTTCATATCATACAATTGTTTCCACAAAATGGTTAGTCAATATTAAAGATCAGATTTGTACTACTAACATTTTCTATGATTGAAATGTGGATGGTTCAAGTGCATACAGAAGAAGAAGAAGAAAAGGTAATGAAAAGTTGGTCTGGAATGTGAAACCAACTTCTGATGAGAAGAATGGTAAGAAATCATTTGTGCATACATCACATGCCAAGAAGAACAATGTGCGAAAAGGTAAACCTGATTATGTTTATTCGAGAAATAAATTACTCAGGTTAGCTCATAAGAAGAGTTATTGTTCTTATTGTCGTGCAAATTATTTTGTTCATAAAACTTATGATCATTACTGGTATGGTTCTTATTCTATTACTCCTAACAGAACTGCAACTAACAAACATGGACCCAAATACCAGTGGGTACCAAATCCGAAAGATTCATCTGTGTTGCAGGCATCTCAAGTTAAGGAGGAGTAAAAGAACCTAGGCTTCTGAATACAACAATTCAGAATCTGTGCTTCAATGAATGGTTGCTCTTGGATAACACAGTTCAAGACCCGTTCTTCAAAGATCAAGTTTGACTTCTAAAACACAACAATTTAGGACTCGCTCTTCAATGGTCAAAGAAGATGATACTCCGATACATGAATGAGATTGTACGTCGATACATAAATGAGATGATCAACCTTCAAGGGGAGTACATATTTTTCCCGTTGTTAAATATTGTGAATGCAATATTTCAGGGGGAGTAAGGACAATTACTTCTGATTAACTCTGATCAGAACTCGTTGTTAAAATGTTTTATTGATTTCATGTCTTTTATTTTTCAATAATTTTTGTGAATAAGACTTTGTGCTTTGACGACTTTTTCACTGAATGCAGATTTTGAGGGGGAGCTTACATGATAATATAAATCATTAATTTTGAGTTAACTTCATGAGATTTATTTTGAGCGTAAGGTTCATTCTAAACGTAATCTCATATATGTCTGAAATAAGGACGACTTTCAGATATGAAAACATGTTTCCAAATGTTCAAACCACTTCTCGATTCTGAAACAGATTTCATGAATACAGAAGTGTGATTTTAATTTTTTTCTTACACGACCAGTTAAACATGATTTGAGGAGAAGCTATGAATGGTATATTCATATTTGTTACTATAACCGTGTGTTTCCAAGGATAAATACTTGTGTATTATCTTTTCCATATACTGTCAAGTATATTCATACACACCGATTTAGTAATTTTATTGACTAAGTTCTTACCATATCTCAAACTTGAAACTAATTTTTCGATGGTAAGACACCCCGTTTGAACTTCATTGATATTTGAGAGCGATTTCGTTCAAAACGTTCTTTCAAGAATGTCTTTAATTGTTCTTATAGACAACATCCAATTTTTCATGACCTAAACCTTGATTGTTAAATCATTATTATTTGATCTAATTGTATCATTGTCAGATTCTCAAAACACTTCACTTGACTTCGTTTCATTTGTTCAATTTCGTTGTTTTGCGAAATCTTAAATGTTCAAAAGCTCACACATTGATAATGTGAAGCATACATAAACTGACTATGATATCTTATGCTTAATTGTCAAGATAATCGTTGAGCAACATATTCTTTTAGGACAATTACATGGGTTTATGTATGAGGACTTAACAGAACTTCTATGGATTCACGTTAACCAGTGTTTCCTACCCAAGAAGTTATCCTTGAGTGATCGATAGGTGAGGGGTCAAAATATCTGAGTGTGGGTATGTGGGATGAGGTAAAATGAAAAGAGAATTTGGTTAGAAGTGAGCGTCAATGTTGAAAAGAAAGAGGGTGAGAGATCAGAGTTAAAAGAATATCAAACTCTGTACCAACTTTTTCTAAGTCGGGCAACCACATTATCTGTTGTTTCATAATTATTCGTGAACTTCATTGAAAAAGGCAACTAGCCCATGCCAACTCTTGCTTAAACCCCACCAGCCACTCATTTCATTCTCAACAAAGAGATGTTTCAATTTTTCTAGGGATGCAGGACATAATCTATTTGGTTTTCATTTGGAAAATCTGGATATTGAAAAAGAAGGAAGTCTGCTCCACCTTCGCACTTCGATCATGCACAATTGAATTTGTGTATTACTGTTCTTGTCTCAATGGTTTACACAATTTGAGCCTATTATTAAAAGCAATCATCATGTGCTTTATTCTTTCATACACAAGCACGTACAAACAGAAAATTTGTTTTTCTGTCTAAACGTTCATAGTTTAACATTGTGTTATTCGTTGATTGAATAGAAGACGTAGGGGAGTGAACATCAAAAAGTTTCTTTCCAATGTGTATTTGTTACACACAGTTGCTTTGTGCTACTGACAGACATTCTTAACTGATTCATTTGTTGATTCAAGTATTACATTCTTATATGTCTGAATTTGAAAAGATTCAGATAAATACATGATGAATTGACAGATGATCAGAGGCTCATGTGATACGTATCAATGGTTAGAAAAAATAATGACATTTCTTGGTGATGTATTGATGATTTCTGTGCTACATCATCAAAAAGAGGGAGAGACTCAAGAAATGGAGAAGCTAATTTCAAGAAATGTTTGTTTAAGAATAGTTTTGGAGTTGATCAAGAAATTGAAAGAAATTTAAGGGAGAAATTGCTTCAAGAAAGATGATTTGGAGAAAGTTCGTTGCAATAATTTTTCAAGAAATGCAAATTATTGGAAATTGTACAGAATTGAAAGAAAAAGTTCAAAGAATTCAGAATGTTCGCTTAAATTTACTGAAATTTTATTTGAAGTTGATTTGCTGAAGAAAAGAGAGCTAAATCTGAGGTTAATTTCTTTCTGGAATCTGAAAGAGGTTTGTCGGTCCGCAATATTTATCAAGTTTTATCAATACAAACACATTAAATGATTACCAATCTGTTTAGATTAATAACAATGGTTACAAGATTGATCTATTGAAGTTCTCGATGTGTTCTCTCTGTTTTTCACCTTGAGTGTGTGTGTAAAAAATGTGATCTGATATGTTGAACAACTCAAGCTTCTCTAACACACTTGCTTTACCTACATAATATCTATTTTAGATATTATCTAACAACTAACAATATAATATCTAGAATATAATATCTAGATATTATAACTAAACTAACTAATTACTTAATAACAATAAAATACAATAACAACTAACTTTGACTATTTTATTACAAACGACTTAGACTAATATTAATGAGACTACTTTTCTGCTTTAGCTTCAGATTGCGATCTTCGTATTGTATGATCTTGAATCCAATGAGACTGTGTCCTAAAGATAACTATCATTCAGTCTTGCATAACAGAATGGTAGTTGCATTTTCTTCAAATTCTTTCTATTTGTATCTTCTCTTGCCTCAACTTATTCTGATGCTTTGGTAACAAATTTGGGTTTCAAATGAGAATGTTTATCAGCAGCATACATATAATCTGCATTATATAAACCAGACTATTTTCTGATAACATGTTTCAGGTAATGAGGATTATTACAACCTAATCCCCATTTTGCTTCAAAATCAGCCTCTTCATTAGGTGTATTCAAGAAAATAGTTTGATCTGTTTGGCCTCTTGAGTAAAGTGTCGTTTCCAGACCATTTACCTTTTTATTTAGATTCTTGTTCTCAAACTGCAGTTTTTAAACAATTAAGGAAGTTTCTTTCTTTTCTAAATCAGACTTAGAAATTTGAGAAACAAAATCAGAAATCTTCTTTTCTAAACAATCGTTTTTAAGATTAAAATCAGAAGCAAATTTGCGTAGGGAATCCATGAGATCTTTGTTCCCAATAACTTACTTATTTAGCTCAAAGATCTTTTAATTACGCCTAGCAACTCTGACTTTTTCCCTTTTCAGTTTTGACTGAAGGTCTTGAAGTTCGACCATCATCGAATCCATTTTGATCATAAAACTATTTTCGGTTAACTTCATTACCTCTTCAGCTGCTTCATCATCTGAATCATCATACTTTGCATGATTGTCCATCAAGCACATGTTAGCAACTTCTTCATTCTCTTCTTCTTCAACCTCTTCAGAATGATTTAACCAGAATTCGTCTTCAGCCATTATCGCTTGCCAGCTTCCTTTTGTTTGGCTAACATTAGTTTGTTCTGATAATACTTCGTATTGCGAACCTTCGGCTTTCGACAGTTTGAGGCGTAATGTCTGTGACAGCTGCCTAATAACCAGTACGATAAGGTTAGCAATCTCTGACCTTTTAGAAATTATTTATGAAGTTAAATTCCTTAATGTCTAGTTAGAATGATTAAATTAGAAGTTTACTCGAAAAATTCGAAAGTCGCGTAAAAATACCCGGTTCGGACTGATAACTGACCGTTACATCTCAAAAATGCCAGAAATTATGTTGTGAGTCTAAAATACCCATAATAATAGGATTTTTTTTATTTTCATAGTAAAATATATTTATCCATTGATAATGTTTATTTTTAGATGTAAACTGAGAATTTAGGGTTACAGTTCTCAAATTTATCTGATTTTAAATCAAGTATGCATCATAATTATATATTTTTTTTATTTATTTCTTTGAGGGTGTCATCAAGGCCACATGGCCGAAATTTAGACCACCTCCCTTCCTTTCATCATTTTAAAATTTAAAAGTGGAGTGTAGAGGCTATTTACTCATTTTAAGTTTCCAAGTAAACTCCTCACCTCCTCTCTTCTCCTTCTTCTCTCTTTCTCACGCCGGCCACCACACACCACCACCACCATAATCGATTTTCAGAAAATTTCCAAGAAGAAATCAAGATTTAAACCCTCTCCTACTTCAAGAATTCAAGTTCTCACCTCCAAGTAAGAAGGTAATCACTTTATATCTTCATTTTTCAAGTTTTTATTCAAAATATGAGGGTTTCATACCATTTCATGTAGAAGTTATAAAATCTTTGTTCTAGAAGAGAAATGGGATACCTTTGGTAAATATTACATTTGCCAAGTAAACCATTGAATGATCTTCCCATAAAACTTGGAATTTAAGTGAGATTTTTGAGATTTAATCAAAATAATAGTGTTATGAAATGTGGTACTTTGGTCCACGAAATTTTGGTGATACTTGGACTGAAATTTATATATTTACAACCATTTTGAGTATAAAGAAACTCTTAGAATGAGATTACTCAAATCTCAAATGATTAAGAGCATCTAAAATGGCGTAATATCACTTATTTAGTGATTATGTTGTCATGCATGGGATTGGATGAGCACTTGAAGTTGCTATGAATCCATGATGTATATTTGAGTTATTAGAATCTTTGTATATTCATTTAAGATGTGAGGCCATGAGTTATTAATGAAAACCATGCCAAATGATCATCATTTTATGTTAATACAAACTTCATCATGTCAACAGCTTGCTGTCATGGTTTGTGCCTTCACTTTCAAGCTTTATAAGTCAGTTCATACTCCTTAAAAATTTAGGATTTTTGTTACAAAACTTCAATTTAAGGTATTAGTGATTTATAGCATCAAGAATCACTCAAAATTATGGAGGTTTGGTCACTCATTTGTATTTTAGAAGAAAGTGGTGTAATCTGTCCAGAATTGGCAGAATCATATACCCAACTTTCAAAGACCATAACTCCCTCAATTCTTGTCCAAATTGAGTGAATCTTTTTCCACATGTTAGATTTTTGAGTTAGTTTTACAACCATATATGGCTCATTGCTTAATTCTGAGATTTGATATCACAAATGTAAGCTGCAAGAGAAGTGTGTCACTAATCTGAAAATCAGTGACAATCTGTTTTGTGGAATTTATTTGGGACACCTAAACACTTCTTTAAATCATAAAATTTTGCAGAATAGTTCATAACTTAGTATATTGATTACTGTAAAAATATGGTTATCTTTGGTATTTGGGAAATGTTATTTTGAAGCTTATTTTGAGATCACAAAATTCGGACAGCAAGTGCTGAAATCCAAAAAGTGATCCTAAAACTTTAAAAGCTTATGTTTTGGTGATTTGTTTGGTATAGTAAATTCTAAAATCTTATTCTAAACAATAAGTTAAACATAATGGCATGTGTATATATATATATACATATTGAGATGTAAGAATGGTCGAGTTAGGTTTTGAGGATGGGTATTAATTTTTGGTACAATTACTCTATAGGGTTTTAAGGACCGGGCTAAGAGAATTGTGTTGTTATACTCTTGCATCATCATAAAAGGTGAGTATTCACAACCCCTATTTTACTGTTTTATATATTTTGGGGTGAAAAGCATGTTAATTATTTCAATAATTCACGAAGTTGTTTATAATTATCATGGATGACTTTGGTTGCTTTGGTGATAAAGCATTTGTTTTGGGATATTATATGACATATATGCGGATATTAGTATGTTGGATTGTTTCTTTAAGTCCCCGACTCTACTAGTTAACTCCTGCGGGAGCCTATAGTCTTAGTGGATAGCGCTATTTGGTGTGACAAGCCCACCTTATACTGACGAGTAAGGGTGCACTAATTCTAGAGAAATAGGAGCTATCAATGTGATTCATGGCCACAACGGTAGTTCTTTTTGGGGCATATTTGTTTGGTCAGTGGACGGTCTAGTAGAGGTTCAACATACGAAAAGGTTTTGAGGCATATTTACTGTCATATAATTTAAAAATTTTAATCGTGAATTATGGTTCAAAGGGTGGATTTGATATTATGTTTTTAATTGGTCAATTCTGCATATAAAAATTTATTTTTGTGCATCTTTAAAACTTGTGAACTCACCAACTCTTTGTAGTTGACCTTGTTTTATACATGCTTTTCAGGGAACAAGAAGGTATCCGGATAATGATTGAGATTTAGTTTTTGTGCTTAATCGTTTAATAGTATCATGTAATTTAAATTTGGGTTTTGTAAAGAAAGCTTATTTTGGAACAGGATGTAAACTATGGTTGATATGTATGAAGGTATTATATCATTTCCTAATGCTATGTTTATCGAACTGTCATATTCCGTATTTCCGCTTTAGCGGGGTGTGACAGACTTGGTATCAGAGCCATAGGTTATAGAGAATACCGGTTTTTACTATAAAAACCATACACTATAACCACTATTTTCAAAAATTATTTTATAAACAATCTTAAGTTTGAGCATACTAATAGTATAACTAAGACGAGTGTCAGCTTAGCATATTATACTTAGACAAAGTTTGATCACCTATGTCTAATTTGGTATGCTTAAGAAGGGACTTGAAATAGCTATATTAAGAGTTGCTAAAAATAGAAACTTTTGTTCCAAAAATTAAGAAGCATGATTAATAAGAGAGTTCACATAAGTATTTTGAGATTTTAATACTTATTTTAGTATGCTAATGGATAAAAATTTGTCATATATTTGCAGTTACCATGTCGCATTCTTTTTCGTCTTCTGAGTCACCTTCTGAAGAGTCCGGACATATTTCTAGTCAATCTAGGAAGGCAAACATGAGTGATAACTATGATCCATCTGAGCATAGTTACTCGGGATCTGAATTATCGCCAACAAGGTCGTCATCCCTTGTACCCGCACCTTCACAGTCGGCGTCTCGAGCTAGGGTTCGGACGACCGCTCGGATTAGTATTCCAGCACCAGTTAGGGAGACCTTTATCATTCCATCTAGGGATGAGGCGGGACCCTCCCGACTGAGGGTTAGGCGTGACGCACCTTCTTCTTCACAGGTAGCCAGGCCGGCAGGACAGCCGACCGGTATGTCAGCACTTGAGAGTTTTTGGGTTTCGGGTTTGTCCCGAGAGTTGGAAATATCAAAAACCAGATTAGACCACTATGGTCAATCTCTTGATAAAGTAATTGGAATGTTGCAAATCCAAGACCAGACCATGAATGGAGTATTGATCATGCTTGCGGAGTCTAGAAGAGTGATTCAAAGGCTATACGCGAGTTTAGCCTTAGTTTTGGGAGCCCTGATAGTCATTATGGGTTGGTTTGTTTTATTCTATGTGCATTAGACATGTTTGTCTTCTTTGATAATATTCCGTAATCTTTAAAACTTATGTCTTTTGGGAATATGTATTTTGTGGACCTGAAAACATCATTTGTTTATGATGAACATTTATCAACTATAAATTTTGATAGTTTTGGTGGAATTTATTTATGATCGTTAGTATTATGCATGATTTATAAAATAAATGTTGTTGTTGTGCGTTATATAAATTAATTGCCGGATTAGGCGATTAATTAACTCCAACCTGGAATTTTGTAATAGAATTATGCCTCCTAGAAGAGAAGATCCCGATCTAGCACGTCTTGTGTCCGATCAGCTTATAGCAGCACTTCCAAACATCGTTAGCCAGGTTGCGGCAGGTTTAAATGCTAATCGCGAGAGTAATGTGAGACCAACCGGAGAAAAGGAATGCACCTATAAGACATTCAGGACATGTAATCCAAAAGAATTTCATGGAACCGAAGGGGCGGTTGGATTACTATCATGGATCGAGAGTATGGAATCAGTACTCCACATTAGCAAATGTTCAGAGGCAAACAAAGTGGAGTTTGCAGCTTGCCTACTGCAAGGGCGAGCGTTAACTTGGTGGAATACCCTAGTCCAAACTCGTGGACGAGAGGCAGTGATTAGACTTTCATGGAATGAATTTAAAGAAATGCTCAAGGAAGAGTATTGCCCAAGGAACGAAATGCAGAAGCTTCAAGCAGAATTGTGGAACCACGAGATGAAAGGGAATGATGTGGATACCTATACGTCTCGATTTCACGAATTAGCAAAGTTAGTTCCTCAATTAGTAACACCAGAAGAGAATAGAATTGATAGGTATATTTGGGGATTAGCACCTGAAATAAGGGGAGATGTGACTTCAGGAAGGCCGAACACAATGCAGGAAGCAGTAAGTTTAGCCGCTAAGTTGACCGATAACGCGACTCGTTCAGGACTGTTTTCAAACGAAAAAGCCAAAGGTAAAAGGAAGATGGAGGAACCCCGGAGAAGACAGTTTGATGGGAGGAAAGGTAAAGAGCAGAGAATAACAAGAAACTTTGGAATTCAGGCCCAGTCTACGGGTAAAGAAAAAGAGATGGTGCCAAAATGTGATAAGTGTAATTATTACCATCAAGGGCGTTGTATAATATGTCATAGGTGCAGTAAAGTAGGCCATTTTGCTAAGGATTGCAAGAGCACTCAAAAGCGGGTATGTTTTGAATGTGGAAGTATGGATCATCTAAGGAGTGCCTGTCCTAAATATAACAGAAGGATGCCTGTAAATCAAGGCCAACCAGCTAATCGGGGGAACCCAGGAAGGCCAGCAAGAGCACGAGTGTTCGAAATTGGAGCGGAAGAGGCAAGACAAAATCCGGACGTGATTACAGGTACGTTTCTCTTAAATAATCACTCTACGTCCGTATTATTTGATTCTGGAGCAGATAAGAGTTTTATATCATTAGAATTCAGATCTAAAATTGGGCAAAAGTCTCAAAAGTTAAAGGAAGATTATGTTATTAAATTTGCTAACGGTCAAGAAATTAGGGTTAGCGAAGTAGTTCCTAACTGTACATTAGTTTTGGCGGAGAAGGAGTTTAGCATAGATTTGATTCCAATTAAATTAGGAAGTTTCGATATAGTGGTGGGTATGGATTGGTTATCCGAGAACCGAGCAGAAATTTGTTGTTCCGAAAAGAAACTTCGAATTCAACCATCAAAAGGAGGAATGCTTTTAGTTTATGGAGAGAAGTCAAGATCAAGTTTAAAAATAGTATCGTGCATGAAAATGCGTAAGTATTTAAGAAAAGAGTGTGTTGCATTTTTGGCGCATGTAGTAGATAAGAAGTTAAAGGAGAAGCGCATCCAGGATATTCCAATAGTCCAAGATTTTCCAGAAGTTTTTCCCGACGAATTACCTGGATTGCCACCGCAAAGACAAGTTGAGTTCCACATTGATTTAATCCCTGGAGCTGCACCGGTGGCAAAATCTCCATATCGTCTAGCACCATCGGAGATGAAAGAATTGTCCGAACAACTCCAAGAACTTCTTGAAAAAGGATTTATCAGACCAAGTTCTTCGCCCTGGGGAGCCCCAGTTCTTTTTGTCAAAAAGAAGGATGGAACCTTCCGAATGTGCATCGATTATAGAGAGCTCAATAAGCTAACTCTCAAGAATCGATATCCTCTTCCCCGAATCGATGATTTGTTCGATCAATTGCAAGGAGCTGCTTATTTCTCAAAGATCGATCTTCGATCAGGATACCATCAGATGAGAGTTCGTGAAGAAGATATTCCCAAAACAGCCTTTAGAACTCGGTATGGGCATTATGAATTTCTGGTTATGCCTTTTGGATTAACGAACGCACCGGCAGTTTTTATGGATCTAATGAACAGAGTATGCAGACCATACTTGGATAAATTTGTAATCGTGTTCATTGACGACATTCTCATCTACTCCCGAAGCAAAGAGGATCACGAGCAGCATCTGAAGCGGATACTCGAATTACTTAAGGATCAGAAACTATATGCCAAATTTTCCAAATGCGAATTTTGGATACGAGAAGTTCATTTTCTCGGGCACGTAGTTAATCAAGAAGGAATTCAAGTTGATCCAGCAAAGGTGGAAGCCATCAAGAATTGGGAGATTCCAAAGACCCCCACGGAGATTCGTCAATTTCTTGGTTTAGCAGGATATTATCGGCGATTCATTTCTAACTTCTCCAGGATTGCGCAGCCTTTAACCACTTTAACTCGAAAGGATGAAAAGTTTATATGGACAGATAAACAGGAAGAAGCTTTTCAAACGCTCAAGCAAAGACTTTGCAATGCTCCAATTTTAGCATTGCCTAAGGGCACTGACAATTTCGTGGTTTATTGCGACGCATCACGCCAAGGATTGGGGTGTGTCCTAATGCAAAAGGATAAGGTGATTGCGTATGCGTCTAGGCAGTTAAAAGTGCATGAAAGAAATTATACCACCCATGACTTGGAATTGGGAGCTGTAATTTTTGCATTAAAGATTTGGAGACATTATCTTTATGGGACAAAATGTACCATTTTTACTGATCATAAGAGTCTTCAGCACATCTTTGATCAGAAGATGCTTAATATGAGACAACGGAGGTGGGTGGAATTGCTCAGTGATTATGACTGTGAAATTAAATATCATCCAGGAAAAGCTAATGTTGTAGCAGATGCGTTAAGTAGAAAGGAGAGAGTAAAGCCCTTGAGGATACGAGCTATGGGAGTAATTGTTCAGACAAATCTTAAGGCGCAAATTCTTGAAGCTCAGGAGGAAGGATTAAAGTCTGATAATTTGAGAAATGAGTCTCTTCATCATTTGGAGAAGGATTTTGAAACAAGAGTAGATGGAGTACGTTATTTTAAGGATAAAATTTGGATACCAAAGGCTAACAACCTGCGGTCCAAAATTTTGGAAGAAGTTCATAAATCAAAATATTCGATTCATCCCGGAGCAGACAAGATGTATCAGGATCTGAGAAGCTATTATTGGTGGCCAGGAATGAAACGAGATGTTGCTATGTATGTAAGTGAGTGTTTGACCTGCGCAAAGGTGAAAGCAGAACACCAAAAGCCTTCGGGTCTTCTTCAACAACCCGAAATACCTCAATGGAAATGGGATCAAATTTCAATGGACTTTGTAACCAAATTACCCAGAACTAGGAAAGGTCATGACGCTATTTGGGTAATAGTGGATCGACTTACAAAGTCTGCGCACTTTCTACCAATACGAGAAGATTTCAAAATGGAAAAGTTAGCGCAACTGTATATTGATGAAATCGTTTCTCGCCACGGAGTACCCATTTCTATCATTTCCGATAGAGATAGTCGCTTTACCTCCAGATTTTGGCAGACATTTCAAAAGGTTTTGGGCACTAGATTGGATCTAAGTACAGCTTATCATCCTCAAACGGATGGTCAAACGGAAAGGACCATTCAGACCTTGGAGGACATGTTGCGTGCATGCGCGATAGATTTTGGCGGAAATTGGGATCAACATTTACCATTGGTTGAATTCTCTTACAACAACAGTTATCACTCCAGTATCCAATGTGCACCATATGAAGCTCTTTATGGACGAAAGTGTAGATCACCACTGGGGTGGATAGAATCCGGAGAAAGTAAATTGTTTGGACCGGACATCGTTCAGGAAACCACCGATAAAATATCAGTTATTCGAGATAGGATTAAGGCAGCAAGAGATCGTCAAAAGAGTTATGCTGATAATCGAAGAAAGCCATTGGAGTTCCAAGTAGGTGATAAAGTGCTATTAAAAGTATCACCTTGGAAAGGCATCATTCGCTTTGGGAAGCGGGGTAAGTTAAGTCCAAGGTTTATTGGACCATTCGAAGTCACAAAGAGAGTTGGACCAGTGGCTTATAAACTCAAACTACCCCAAGAATTGAGTGCCATTCATGATACATTTCATGTATCAAATTTAAAGAAGTGTGTGACCAATGAATCATTGATTGTTTCACCAGAAGAAATCAAAGTCGATGAACGTCTGTGTTTTAAAGAAGAACCCATTGAGATTCTCGATCGAGACGTTAAGCGATTAAAGCACCGCAAAATTCCAATTCTAAAGGTCCGATGGAAATCAAGATTCGGTCCGGAATATTCTTGGGAAAGAGAAGATCTTATGAGGAATCAATATCCTCAGTTATTTGAAAAGATTTAATCAGAAGGAATTTAAGTATGAATTTCGGGACGAAATTCTTTTAACAGGGGGAAAATGTGACAGCTGCCTAATAACCAGTATGATAAGGTTAGCAATCTCTGACCTTTTAGAAATTATTTATGAAGTTAAATTCCTTAATGTCTAGTTAGAATGATTAAATTAGAAGTTTACTCGAAAAATTCGAAAGTCGCGTAAAAATACCCGGTTCGGACTGATAACTGACCGTTACATCTCAAAAATGCCAGAAATTATGTTGTGAGTCTAAAATACCCATAATAATAGGATTTTTTTTATTTTCATAGTAAAATATATTTATCCATTGATAATGTTTATTTTTAGATGTAAACTGAGAATTTAGGGTTACAGTTCTCAAATTTATCTGATTTTAAATCAAGTATGCATCATAATTATATATTTTTTTTATTTATTTCTTTGAGGGTGTCATCAAGGCCACATGGCCGAAATTTAGACCACCTCCCTTCCTTTCATCATTTTAAAATTTAAAAGTGGAGTGTAGAGGCTATTTACTCATTTTAAGTTTCCAAGTAAACTCCTCACCTCCTCTCTTCTCCTTCTTCTCTCTTTCTCACGCCGGCCACCACACACCACCACCACCATAATCGATTTTCAGAAAATTTCCAAGAAGAAATCAAGATTTAAACCCTCTCCTACTTCAAGAATTCAAGTTCTCACCTCCAAGTAAGAAGGTAATCACTTTATATCTTCATTTTTCAAGTTTTTATTCAAAATATGAGGGTTTCATACCATTTCATGTAGAAGTTATAAAATCTTTGTTCTAGAAGAGAAATGGGATACCTTTGGTAAATATTACATTTGCCAAGTAAACCATTGAATGATCTTCCCATAAAACTTGGAATTTAAGTGAGATTTTTGAGATTTAATCAAAATAATAGTGTTATGAAATGTGGTACTTTGGTCCACGAAATTTTGGTGATACTTGGACTGAAATTTATATATTTACAACCATTTTGAGTATAAAGAAACTCTTAGAATGAGATTACTCAAATCTCAAATGATTAAGAGCATCTAAAATGGCGTAATATCACTTATTTAGTGATTATGTTGTCATGCATGGGATTGGATGAGCACTTGAAGTTGCTATGAATCCATGATGTATATTTGAGTTATTAGAATCTTTGTATATTCATTTAAGATGTGAGGCCATGAGTTATTAATGAAAACCATGCCAAATGATCATCATTTTATGTTAATACAAACTTCATCATGTCAACAGCTTGCTGTCATGGTTTGTGCCTTCACTTTCAAGCTTTATAAGTCAGTTCATACTCCTTAAAAATTTAGGATTTTTGTTACAAAACTTCAATTTAAGGTATTAGTGATTTATAGCATCAAGAATCACTCAAAATTATGGAGGTTTGGTCACTCATTTGTATTTTAGAAGAAAGTGGTGTAATCTGTCCAGAATTGGCAGAATCATATACCCAACTTTCAAAGACCATAACTCCCTCAATTCTTGTCCAAATTGAGTGAATCTTTTTCCACATGTTAGATTTTTGAGTTAGTTTTACAACCATATATGGCTCATTGCTTAATTCTGAGATTTGATATCACAAATGTAAGCTGCAAGAGAAGTGTGTCACTAATCTGAAAATCAGTGACAATCTGTTTTGTGGAATTTATTTGGGACACCTAAACACTTCTTTAAATCATAAAATTTTGCAGAATAGTTCATAACTTAGTATATTGATTACTGTAAAAATATGGTTATCTTTGGTATTTGGGAAATGTTATTTTGAAGCTTATTTTGAGATCACAAAATTCGGACAGCAAGTGCTGAAATCCAAAAAGTGATCCTAAAACTTTAAAAGCTTATGTTTTGGTGATTTGTTTGGTATAGTAAATTCTAAAATCTTATTCTAAACAATAAGTTAAACATAATGGCATGTGTATATATATATATACATATTGAGATGTAAGAATGGTCGAGTTAGGTTTTGAGGATGGGTATTAATTTTTGGTACAATTACTCTATAGGGTTTTAAGGACCGGGCTAAGAGAATTGTGTTGTTATACTCTTGCATCATCATAAAAGGTGAGTATTCACAACCCCTATTTTACTGTTTTATATATTTTGGGGTGAAAAGCATGTTAATTATTTCAATAATTCACGAAGTTGTTTATAATTATCATGGATGACTTTGGTTGCTTTGGTGATAAAGCATTTGTTTTGGGATATTATATGACATATATGCGGATATTAGTATGTTGGATTGTTTCTTTAAGTCCCCGACTCTACTAGTTAACTCCTGCGGGAGCCTATAGTCTTAGTGGATAGCGCTATTTGGTGTGACAAGCCCACCTTATACTGACGAGTAAGGGTGCACTAATTCTAGAGAAATAGGAGCTATCAATGTGATTCATGGCCACAACGGTAGTTCTTTTTGGGGCATATTTGTTTGGTCAGTGGACGGTCTAGTAGAGGTTCAACATACGAAAAGGTTTTGAGGCATATTTACTGTCATATAATTTAAAAATTTTAATCGTGAATTATGGTTCAAAGGGTGGATTTGATATTATGTTTTTAATTGGTCAATTCTGCATATAAAAATTTATTTTTGTGCATCTTTAAAACTTGTGAACTCACCAACTCTTTGTAGTTGACCTTGTTTTATACATGCTTTTCAGGGAACAAGAAGGTATCCGGATAATGATTGAGATTTAGTTTTTGTGCTTAATCGTTTAATAGTATCATGTAATTTAAATTTGGGTTTTGTAAAGAAAGCTTATTTTGGAACAGGATGTAAACTATGGTTGATATGTATGAAGGTATTATATCATTTCCTAATGCTATGTTTATCGAACTGTCATATTCCGTATTTCCGCTTTAGCGGGGTGTGACAATGTCCAATCATGCCACAGTTGTAGCATGTGATTGGGACATTAGCTTTCTTGTCTTTACTGGTGTAGTCATTCCTAAATTGCTTCCTTTCTCTTGGTTTCTTCTCAAGAAATCTACTTCCTTCTACTCTTTCTCTATGCTCACGGTTCTTGGAGCTTGAGGAAGAATATCTCTGTGAATTTGATCCCGGTTTCTTGTAGAATTTCTTTTGGAATGCACGGGTCAGTAATTGCAGTGCTTGCTTGAGACTTTCTCCATCATCTCCATCAGATTCAGTTTCTGATTCAGAACTTGTAATTACTTTCTTCTTTTTCTTCTTATCTTTGACAACAAGTGCAATGGAATCAGGAACATTCTCAACTTCCTTTTTCTTTCCACTCCATTTTTCTTCTACTTCTTCTTCGTTCAGCCTTAGTGTCTCATACACCTTGTGGAGTGGAATGTCACTCAGATCTTTTATTTGTTTCATTCTTCGTGTATGCTTTTTCCATTCTGGTTGAAGGACGCTGAGAAACTTGACGTTATTCTCAATCTGTTTCTTTTTAACTCTATTCTTTGACAGTTCGTTCAGAAGCAGAACATATCGTTCATAAGTGTCCGCTAGGCTTTCATCCTCAAAGGCTTTGAATTCTTCATAACTGTTTATATAGTTTGCGACTTTCATCTGGTTCCCAACCTTAGATCCCATCATCATCTTTTGAAGTTGATCCCACATCTTCTTAGCAGTAGCTTTGTAGCTGTCTATTTTGATGTAAATATCATTTGGGATACTTTGAAGATGTAAAGATCATGCTTGCTTATCAGCTTTGAAACGGTTCTTTTGTTCTTCAGAAAATTGGGCATACTCTACTGTAACAGTTTTCATCTTCTGTTATCTTTCCACATTACCATCCTCACTGTCAAAAGAATCATCTTCAGCATCATCATCAGGTATTTGGACAGAAAGTGGTGCCATGGGACCTTCTTTTATTGATAAAAGAATGTTATCTCCGTTTAAGTGTCGGTCCACAAAGTCAAGAAATCTGTCTTTCCATTGTTCGTAATCCCCTTTAAACAGAACTGGGGGTTTGACATCCGTGCCAATGGAAAGAGCGTCTTTTGAAGTCATCCTGTTTGGATATAAATGTGCAATAAGAACTTAGATTTGACCGTTAGTCCAGGTAAAATTTGATCACACAAGAAATTTTGTCCCCCTAGGCAGACTTAGTACGGGGGTCCCTAGAGAAAAAATTTATGACAATTAAAGACCCTATTACAGTTTTGAAAAATTCTCAGAAATAATATTCTAAGTATGGAACAGTGATTGGCGTAAAGAGAGGTTTGTGTGAAATGTAGCTAGCGCAAGAGAGCATTACGCGAGATATACGTGACGCAAAGTATGGTTTGCGCTACAAGGAGTTGGCGCAAAGTTGACTTATGCTTTGCGTGAAGAGTTGATCGCGCGAACTGATGTTTGCATGATGTGTTGGTCGCGAGAGTTGAGTTTTGCACTTCAAGTGGGTCGTGAAAACTGATGTTTGCGTGAGACGTTGGTCGCGCAAAGTAGGCTTTGCGTGATCAGCGTGTGGCGCGAGTTGGAGTTTGCGCGATGAACTGATGGCGCAAACGAGACTTATGAACTGGCACAAACTAAACTTTTCGTGAGTTCGTCCTGTTCTTCAAAAATTCGACTAAAAACCTGTTTTTCCAAGATTAGCAGTCCCAATATTCAATAAAATGACCACTAACCTATCGATAACAGATTGCAAGCACTCTATCGCAATAAACACCACTTTTTGAAAAGCAAATCGATGGCACAGTGACTTTAAAAAGTCGACTGTTTTATAACTAAAATCACAAATTGGTACTCGAATTCAATTATATACTGAAATTAATCACTCATAACTCGATTTAGCACCCTAATCGATCACAACCTAATCGATTTCAACCTCTAAAACACTCTAAATCTCGAAAATGATTTTGAAAAATAAGAACACAGAGTATAGTTTGAAAACTTGATTTGAATCTAAAATCAGGCTCTGATTCCAATTGTCGGTCTGCAATATTTATCAAGTTTTATCAATACAAACACATTAAACGATTACCATCCTGTTTAGATTAATAACAATGGTTACAAGATTGATCTATTGAAGCTCTCGATGTGTTCTCTCTGTTTTTCACCTTGTGTGTGTGTTTAAAAAATGTGATCTGATATGTTGAACAACTCAAGCTTCTCTAACACACTTTCTTTACCTACATAATATCTATTTTAGATATTATCTCACAACTAACAATATAATATCTAGATTTTATAACTAAACTAACTAATTACTTAATAACAATAAAATACAATAACAACTAACTTTGACTATTTTATTACAAACGACTTAGACTAATATTAATGAGACTACTTTTTTGTTTTAGCTTCAGATTGCGATCTTCGTATTGTATGATCTTGAATCCAATGAGACTGTGTCCTAACAAGGTTTATACAACCTTTGAGGGAGATAGTTAAAGATTCTTGAAGAACATACTAACAAACTTTGGGAAGATTACTGATGGTTAGAAGACTGCTTAGACAAAAGGGGAGATTGTTCTGTGATGCTGAAGGTTAACGTTTGTTTATCCGAAAGGAGAAGATTAAATTTGTGAAAGAAATCTACAATGGGGGAGATTGTATTGCATGTCTTTTTAAAGATGATCTTGAATCCAAAGGGGGAGATTGTTAGTGCATAAATATGTTAGCTACAAGATCATGAAGACTGAAGTTAAAAGAATTAGTGTTGTAAATGTTTTAGGTATAAATAGATTTTCGTTCGTAGACTCATTAGATAAAAATACTAGAAGTGTTGAGTGCGTATCAATATAGAGAGAGAAAAATTGAGAGATTATTTGTAATCATTTTTCAAGATCAATGGAAAGTGTTCAATTCATTATATTTGTCATCTTCATTGATTTTCACTGATTGTGGGACACACAGTAACTACCATCTCTGAAGTTTAACAAATACCATCTTTGTTTTGCATGTGAGATGGGAAAATTGAAAAGATCTTCCAACAAAACCAAAAGTGATAATAATTATCCAAGACCTCTACACGTGCTTCATGTAGACCTCTGTGGTCCTATCTCTGTGCTAACTCTATCAGGCAAAAAGTATATTCTTGTACTAATTAATGAATACTCAAGATATACTTGGATTGAATTCATCATAGTCAAATCTGATGTACCTGATATTCTGATAAGTTTGTTAAGAAGATTATAGGCTTTGTTCAACAATAAAGTTCAAAAGCTGAGAATTGACAATGGAACAGAGTGCAGAAATGCCAAGATTAACTCTTATCTTTCAGAAGAAGGCATAACTCCTAACTTCTCTGTAGCGAGAACACCTCAACAAAATGATGTTGTTGACAGGAACAAAAGAACACTTGTTGAAGGTGCAAGAACAATGTTTGCAGGATCTGATCTTCCAACCAACTTTTAGGTAGAATTAGTATCAACTACCTGCTTTACCCAAAACAGAGCCATAATTGTCAAAAGATTCAAGAATACAACATATGAACTCATTTGTTATTCATTAACCTCAAAAGCCTTTAGAGTGTTCAACCTCAGAACCAGAACTATCCATGAGAGTATCAATGTATCTTTTGATGAGACCAGAAGCTCTAGTATACAGAAAGATCAATCCACACCAAAGAAAGCCTCTGAAGCAGCAAAAATCAGAGAGTCTGAACGCAACAAAATCTTTGAGACTTATTTGATGATGATGATAACTCTGAATTCAAATTCAGAGACATGCACAGAGCATCATCAGAGGAACCACATACTTCTGGTACAATCCTTACTGGTCCCTCTAAATAGGTATAATCATCAGAGAATGTAAGAATTTTCATATGAATAGGGAGAATGTGGATTGTTTGAGAAAATCATTTTTGTATCAAAGGGGAGTTTACAAGAAATGATAAAGGTTGATCAAAGGGGGAGTTTATTCAAATTGAGCTTAAAGAGAGAAGATCGCATTGCTAAATCTGTTAGTAATGATCTTGATCCAAAGGGGGAGAATGTTTGAGCACAGATTTGTTGGATTCAAGATCATAAAGATTGAAGATAAAAGGTCAAGTGGTCAAAGCTGAAAAGTTAACTCTCTGTGAAAGTCAAAGTCATTTTGTAATAAAGTCAAAGTCAATGTTTAGTGTTTTGTATTTGTGTTTTTGTTTCTTTGTAATTGGTAGAGGGTTTAAATACCTTATGTCCTTGTCTTTGTAAGTAGTAGAAGTAACAATTCATATTGTATGAATGTATGTGAGCAGATTAGAGAAGAGCTAATAGAATGTTATTCTAGTGAGCGAAAGTAGCGAGAGAAAGTGAAAGTTTGTAATCTTGATGATTAAAGCAATGACATGTGATTACGATTGTTGAATCATCTTGATTGTCTGTTTACGATTAGAACTTGATGATTTTGGGAAAAACACACCTTCTACTTCACTCAATACAGGTCCAAGTGAAATATCAAGAACCAAATGATGAAGAACAAGAGTCTTCAGAAGAAGAAGAAGGTGAACCAGAGACTTCTAAAGAAACTCCAGAGTCACAATCACCATCTCTGGATATATCCTCAGAGCCTCTAAACAGCACTACAGAGATGCATCCACCTGCAATCTCTGAAGCTCAAACACCACCCCACATTCATGCCCCCATTACAAGATGGACCAAAGATCAACCCCATGATCAGATCATAGGATCACCTTCATATTGTGTCAAAACCAAATCTGCCACAATCAATGAATGTTATTTTCTAAACTTTTTGAGCATTATTGAACCAAAGAAGGTAAATGAAGCTCTTGAAGATCCTAATTGGATCAATGCCATGCAGTCTGAGCTTCAAGAGTTTGAAAGAAATAAAGTCTGGACCCTGGTTCCTTTTCCCAAAGGCAAATTGGCAATTGGAACTAAATGGGTTTTCAGAAACAAAAAGGATGAAGATGGCATAATCATCAGAAACAAAGTTAGACTAGTTGCTAAGGGATATTTCCATGAAGAATGCATTAGTTATGATGAAACCTTTGCACCTGTGGCTAGGCTAGAAGCAATCAGAATCTTCTTAGTCTATGTTGCACATAAAGGGTTCAGAGTTAATCAATTGTGTTGATCCATGCTCTCTCAGTGATTTGATAAAGACCTGTTTCTACACTTAGTGAAAATTACGTTTAATAAATATGTATTAGTATATCATCATCAGGGATTAGACTGAGTCTATTCAGTTATCATTGATGATCTTTCTTGTAAACATTCATATGTATTAGTGTTTCACTATCAGCTGTTAAATATTGAGTATATTCAGTATCGCTGATAGTTTGTCGATGTAAACAGTCAAACGTAATCCCTGAACACAAGTTTCACGTCAACAGATTTTCATAGCTGAATCGAAGATGAAGCTGTTGAACAAAGAAAAGTCTACTAGTGACCTGATGGGGATATCAGTGAAGCAAAGAAAAATCTACACACGCGAAGAATCCTGAGAAAAAGCTTCAGCGAAAGCTGAAATTCTTTGTATCTCTGAAGGAAGAGATATTCAGCGATCGATGATCACTTAGCTTATGCCTCAAGTATCTTTTGTCTTTCCCTTGCACACCCAGTATGATGTGTTAGAACGGACATACCTCTGCCAAAATTCATACAACAACTCTGTCCACTACATTGTTCATGATACGGCCGAAAGCATATCTCCCAAAGTCAGACCCTCTCAGCCAATCAATGAAGGACACATGTAAAGTGCTCTGCCAAGCATTTAATGCATAGGGTATAAATAGAAAGATCAACTCTCCTTCTGAGAGTACCTAAAAACCTTCATCTTTCTAAAATATAGAAACCCTTGTTTTCTATACTCTCTAATCTCCCATTCTCTATATACTAGTGTAACCATCTTAGTGTTTCTTAAGTTTGTTTAGATTTAGTTCTACTTAATCTTATTCCGCAACAGACTTGTATATTGTGTTTGATTTATCAATAAACAATTTATTAAACTTTAAAAACTTGTTTTTGTATTCAACCCCCCTTCTACAAACTTCTTAAGCACCTTCGGGACCAACAAGTGGTATCAGAGCGGACTGTTTAATATAATAAACAAGATCTTACTTTATTATCTTCCTTGCTATTCTAAATGGCACTTAACACAAATACAAACTACTATGATAATGGTTCACTTTCTAAACCTCCTCGATTTAGAAGAGATAACTTTGCTCTCTGGAAGAATCGAATGATGCTATTTCTAGAAGGTGCAGACCCTACTATACCTGATTACATAGCACATGGACCTTATCAACCTTTCAGTATCATAAGCGTCGTTCCTGCAACTGCCACCACTCCTGCTATCCCTGAGCGCTATGCTCTTAAGGAGATAAGACAGTGGAGTGATGAAGACAAAAATAAAGTCGGACTTGATGCAAAGGCAAAAACCATTATCTCTATGGCTCTGCCTGATGAAGCTTTCCATTCCATCATGCATCTTAAAACGTCTAAAGAAATGTGGGAAACAATCTGTGTTCAGTATGAAGGCACCACTGAAATCCAAGAAACTCGAAAGATTAACTTGGTAAGACAGTATGAAAGTTTTATCGCTGGAAAGAACGAATCTCTCTCTGACGTTCACTAGAGGTTTAACTACTTAATCATTGATCTAAGAACCGTTCCTGAATGTTGGGACAGTTATTCAATATGTCTCAAGCTGACAAAAGACTTAAATTCTCTTTCTCTCAACTATGAGCAATCAAATCTCTTGAAGAATAATCTTGTAAATGATTCTAAAGACTCCAAAAGCACTCCTGTTGCTTTAGTCTCTTCAAGGATAATTTCATCTCAGCGATCTACTCTCACTATCACTGAGTTAGATTCTGAATCTGAAGAACTATCAGACACTGATCTTTCAGAGTTTGATGAGTTTTTAGCACTCTTGACAAACTCTTTAAGATATTTCCAAGAAAGAGCAATTTCATAAGAAATAAGCCTCTCTCTATCTCTCTCATTGACAAGTCAAAATCAACCCCTGTTGATAAGGCTACTGCAACTTGCTTTAACTACGAAAAGATTGGACACTTTGCAAGTGAGTGTAGGTCGAAGAAAGTCTTCAAAACTTTTACCTCCAGAAGATCCAGCGATGACAAATACGTTAAACTGAAAGAAAAATATCAAAAGTTGAAAAACTTTAAGCGAAAAGGTAAAGGTCTCATCGCTGAAGAACATGACTGGGTTGAATCAGAAGAATCAAGTTCTGATGAAGAAGAAGTCGCTAATATCTGTCTCATGGCCGAGATTAAAGAAGAAGTGGAAGAATCTCCTGAAACTTCCATGAGCTATATATCATCTCAGGTATCTATCTCTACTAATCCCTCTCTATCTGAATCAGAGAGAATTCGCGTTGTTGATGTGCTAACGATTGATCTATACAATGTTCTAAACGACAAAACTCTAGCTGAGAACAAAAACATTGATTTAACAGAACAGCTAGAGAAATGTCATGAAAAGATCAGAGAACTGACTCTTTTAGAGGAGAATTTGAAAGATCAAGTCATTGTTAATGAAATCATCAGCATAGAACACGAACAAGCCATAGATGCTTTAAAAGCAGAGAAGGCTACTGCTGATGGATGGTGAAAATCCTCAACAAAGATCAATGAGATTATAAGTGCTCAGATCCATGCCAGTGATAGAACTGGTCTTGGTTTTTGGAAACCACAGGATGAGCCTAAAGAAGACAGCTCCATGCTTAAGTTTGGAATGTTTGTCTCTTCTATCCCTGACACTTCTTATGCTCAGTCCTCTTCTTCATCATCTTCTAATCCCAATCTAGAGGAAATATCTAAAGACTCTAAGCCTGTAGATAAAGGAAAATCCATTTCTCATCCTCATAAGGCTACCAAGAAAGCAAAGCTGAATGTTCCTTCTAAACTTTCAGTAAATCGATCTTCTAGCTCTGTGACAAAAATCTTTGATATTTGTCCTCTAAAGCTAAAGATTGATCTTAAGCCTAAGAGATCTGAAGAAATGAAAGTTCCTCCCAGATCTCATGCTAAAGGCATTCTTGGAGCTGGCCCTGCTCATCTCAATTTCTCAAATCCTACTACTCATGGTCCTAAAACCACCTTCAAATATAGAAAATGCTATCATTGTGGGTTTACTGACCATATTGCTAGTAAATGTCCAACTGCCACTAAAGCTGATAAAACAACTAAAGTGAAGATGAATGCCTCTAAGGTTGAGAAGGTCACCAAAGCTGAGAAATCGACCAAGGTGAAGAATACCACTAAGGTTAAGAAATTAACCAAAGTGAAGGTTACAACTGAAGCTGAATCTTCATCTGTTGTGAAGATTGTCGAACCTTCCATCTCCACTGACCCTAAAGGACCCATTGAAAAATGGGTACCAAACAAAGCTTAATCTTCCTTATGTTTGCAGGGATCAAAGGGCATCTGGTATCTTGATAGTGGATGCTCTCATCACATGACAAGACAAAAAGACCTGCTCACTTAATACAAGGAAGAGAAAGGTCCCTCGATGACCTTTGGTGGAAATGGAAAAGGATGTACCCAAGGGTCCTCAGCAATGGGACAACTACCTACAGAAGAGTTGCGTACGTAGATGGACTGAAGCACAATCTTTTGAGCACCAGTCAGCTATGTGACAAAGACTATGAAGTTCGCTTTACGAAGAAAGCATGTTCAGTGGTAAATGACAATGGAAAACTTTCTCTCAGAATCTGAAAATCTTGACAGGCATGAGCACTCGTGTAAGAATAGATCAGTTGCTAATGATATGTGACCAACATATGATAGGAGTGGTGTCACATATGCATTCCGCGTATAAAGCACAGGAACAGGGAAAACTTGTATCAGAATGGGTTCAGAACAGTCAGAATTCTCAAAAAATATACATAATTTTCGAATAGGTTCAACAATTCGCAGATCATTATTTCAAATTGAGCACAATTCGCAAGATAGCCTAAGCTGAAAACCACAATTCGCAAACCTTTCTTCTGCGAATTCCTTGCATTTCGCATCACACTCACATGCGAATTCATATCTTCTCGCATAAGCTTCGTACGAATTCTCACAATTCGCATAAGGTAGCATGAGAATTCTCAACATTTCGCATATGTCTACCTGAGAATTCTTCCCTTAGAAAACTTATTGGCCACATGAATTCATATCGAACTTTTTGTACACCACTAACATGCAAATTCTGAACTTTTCGCAATACACTGATATGTGAAAATCCATACTTGGAAAATTTCATCTTCAAAGTCTATTGATGTGCGAATTCCTAGAATTTGAAATCTTCTAAAACTTTTTATTCATGCGAATTCTTTAGATCTCGAAATGTTTTTCAACTTTTCTTCAAAATCACCTTCTGTACATCAAATTAGTTGGCAATTTCATCCAAATTTGATTCTAAGCATGAATTCGATCTAACCAAAGTGAACACAGTGTTCGGACAAAAACTTCTCAAACTCGACAAATTCGACTGAATTAATGAAATTACATAAACTAATTGATTCTATACTGATAAGCTATGACCACAAAATCAATTAGACATCAAAGAATAACCAATTAGACATCAAATCCAGAATTCGATTTTTTGAAAACAACGACTGTTCTATCAAATGCAATCTGATCTCGATCGTCGTAGAATGATTCTGCATTCGGCTCTGATTCCACTTGATAGGTCCATTGAGATCATGATTGGATTGATTGAATAATAAACAAGGAATCAAAGGAATAGAAATCTGTATATTATTCATACGAAAAGTAAAACTACACTAAGAGAACAATGCAGCTGAATGTCTACATTGTTACTGATTGGAAATTACAAAATGAAAGGTTAACCTAAAACAAGGCTACATTATTCCTATATATACCTCTACTTCCCTTGTATACAATATAAGCTCAAACCCATATAAAAGGGCCAATACAATATGTTGATTACTTTATAAATGTTAGAACATATTTTATGTTCACTTTAGAAGTTTAGTAAAGTAATCCATATGTTATTGTATTGGGCTTTGTATATGGGTTTGGGATTAAATGTGTACAAGGGATGTGGGGTATATAAGGAGTCTGTAGTGTATCTTTGTAGTTATAAGTTTTCATTTACAATGTAGATCATACAAGTTCTCTCTCTATAGTGTAGTTTTATTTTCAGTCATTAATAAAACTACAGATTCCTCCTATAATCCTTGTTATCATCTTTATAATTCAACCATTCATGATCTCAATGGACCTAACAAGTGGTATCAGAGCCTAACAGAGATATTTTTCTGCACAATCGAGATCGATTGGTTTTGATAGAACAGTCTGATGAAAATTTTTGAGTTTTGAAATTGTTGCTTGATTGATGGATATTTGTTGTCAAATTGATTCAGAGGTTATTGTCGATTATTATTGAATCGATAACAAGTATCAATTTCATTCTAGAAAGTCAGATTGATCGATTTTGAGTTATTTATGTTCGAAAATATTTTTTACTGTGGTTGGATCGATTTGATGCTTAGAGTCAAAATTTGTCTTGGTGATCAACTACAAATGTACCCCAAAGTAGTTTTTGAACCTGAGTTCAAAGTATTAACTCAAGATTCGATGTTTTGAAGTTTTTATTGAAGAAAATGTAAAAATCGTTCCAAATCTACAATAATTCGCAAGATTCAAGGAAGAACTCGCAGATGTTAAAGAATTCGCAGAATGTTGTTTGAAGAATTTGCAGGTGTTACAATTCGCTGAAAGAACCTTTGGACACAACAAAAGTTTACAATTATGGAATTCGCAAGTAGTTATATGCGGAAGTTGAAGGATTCGCAGACTACTATGTAATATGTTGTTTGCGAATTCTAAAGGATTCGCAGGCCACTGATACGAAATGTCAAAGATTTCGCAGGTTATGTTCATGAGAAAAGTGGTTTCCATATTTGAAAAATGTTCTAAGTGAAGGTTTCACAGAAGAGAGTATTGCGAAAAGTCCAGAATTCGCAGGTTAGTGTGTTGCGAATTATGAGGATTCGTGAATTAAAGGTTTACGAAATGCTAGAATTCGTAGATATGAGGCTTGCGAAAAGTGAGGATTCGCAGAAGAAGCCTTTGCGAGTTGTGGTATAGGCTATGTCCATCTTGCGAATTGTGCTTCATGGTGAATAGTGATCTACGAATTTTGATGTTTTTGAGAATTCTGACTGCTCTAAACCCTGTTTCATACAAGTTTGCTCTGTTCCTGAGCTTTTTACGCAGAATGCATATGTGACATCACTTTTATCATATGTTTGTCACATATCATTAGTAACTGATATATTCTTACACGAGTGCTCATGCCTTTCAAGATTTTCAGATTCTAGATTTGATGATTTGGTCTCTGCTTGGATTGAGTTAGCTGCCTGAGTATCTACAATCATCAATCTGGAGAGCTTCTTGAATTGTTAGACCATTGAGAGCACTTTATCATTCATCTGACTTGATAACTCAGCAGTGTGAGCGACTGCAATCATTGTTCTACTATTTGAGTTGTAATTTAGAATCCTGAGCGCTTATAATCATCCAACTGTTTCATGAAGAAAGGAGCGATAGCTTTGATTATTCAGTATTCTAGAGAGAAGTCAGTATGAGTATCTTCTATCAGTTGTTGAACAATTGATTGCCTTTTAATCCTTTCCTTGTAGTGTTGCTACAGGATGCTACCGCCCGTAAGCTAATTAGATGAAGTTCTTAAGCTGAACTCTTATTTCAACTCATGGTTCAAAGACAGATCAGATGTTATACACTGAAGATGCACTTGGATGTCACTCCATAATCCACACATATCATTCTTGTGGGCGTTAAGGAATGTGTTGAATTTACTAGAGAAAAAAGTTGTCTTTATGTGCACTCAGTCGAGGTTACTGTCTACATCAGATCTGATATTTCAGCTGATAGTTCAAGGATCAGAGCTACTTTCTAGGGGGAGCAAGAGGAGCTTTGAATTTTATGCAAAGCTAAGTTTTCTAAAGAAATCAAGGGGGAGAGGAGCTGAAGCTGGAGCTGATCAGAGAATCATTACTTTACAAAACTTAGGGGGAGAATGTTAGAACATATTTTATGTTCACTTTAGAAGTTTTATAAAGTAATCTACTTAATTGTGTTAGGCCTTGTATATGGGTTTGGGCATTATTGTTTACAAGGGCTTGGGGGTATATATAGGAATCTTGTAGCTTAGTTTAGGTTAAGCTTTTCATTCACAATGTAATCATACGGCTACTGTTTGCTCTAGTAGTGTAGTTTACTTTTCGTATGAATAATATACAGATTTCTATCCTTTTGATTCCTTGTTTATTATTCAATCAATACAATAATGATTTCAATCGACCTATCACCTCCAAATTTTGAGCGCAAATACTACAGCGGGCAATTCAAAATCGTGAGTAGGGTATCGCGATTCGTGATCCTTCAACTGTTGTGATGCGTAAGTAATTACTTTCCCCCGCTGCATAAGAACACATCCCAAGCCCATGTCTTCCGACAAGGCTAAGATTGGATCTCTACTCAACATATCCTTAAGTTTCTAAAAGTCCCCTCTCTTAGCTTCCGTCCATGTGAACTTTACATTCTTCTTCGTCATCGAAGTTGTTATCCCAGATAACAATGTAAATCAAACGATGACAAATGAATCCATTAATCTCACTTTTATTTTACAATCAAATTCAATTACAATGTGCTACAAGATTAACACACAACACACATATATATACAAACCATAAAACGCGCAATCTACCACTGAAAGAAAAACATGCAAACACTAAAACTCTTACAATACTAGAAAACAGAAAATACAAGTTTGAATTTGACTTTTATTACATTGATTTTGACTTTGATGCTTGAGAGTTGACTTCAGCTTTGACTTCAATCTTCAGGTTTCTATGATCTTGTATCCAACATATTTATGCTCTAACAATCTCCCCCTTTGGATTCAAGATCATCTCAAAAAGATTTTGCCAAACAATCTTCTCTCTTTAAGCTCATTTTCAATAATCTCCCTTTTTTATCAACTTTAGTAATATGTACAATCTTCAGTATTCTCTTCAAAAATTTTATTCAATTAAAATATCAATCTCCCTAAATGATGGTAGACATGCTCTTCAATAATCTTTTCAAAGTTATCTCAAACCTCTTTCAGTCGTTAGAAAGAAATTATCTTCAGAATTTCCTCAGATTGCTTCAGCAAATAATTTTCAGAAAACTTTGAATTTTCTCTTCTGAACTTTCAATCTTTACCAAAATCCAAACAAATAACTCTTGAACACAAATATTTCTTGATCTTCTCCCCATTTAACATAACTGAAACAAACATTTCTTGATTCCTTCTCCCCACAACTAAAATTATCTTCACTTTTTCAATCAACATTTCTTGATTTCTTCTCCCCCTTTTTGATGATTAGAGCATGGAGATCATCAAAACTTTCAACAAGAAATATCATTATTAATTTGACCACTGATCTTTTGAACTCAAGAGCCTCTGATTCTTCGTGGATCCAAAATAAGGTATTCATCTAGATCTTTTCAAATCCAGACAAATTAGAGTGTAACACCTGAATCAAGACATGAATTAGTTAATATGTCTGTCAGTAACACAAAGTCACTGTGTAACGAATACACATTGGAAAGGAGCTTTTTGATGTTCACTCCCCCAGGGCTTCCATTCAATCATCGAAACACCATAAAATAATTTCTATGAACGTTATGACAAGAAAACAAATTCCTTGTGTGTTCGTGCAAGTGTTAGAAAGAATTAAGCACATGATGATTGATTTATATAAGGCTCAATATTGTGAAAACCACTAAGACAACAGTAATTAAACACAGACTCAATGTGCATGATCGAAGTGCGAAGGTGGGGCAAACTTCCTTCTTATTCAATATCCAGATTTTCCTAATGAAAACCAGATAGATTATATGTTGCGTCCCCAGAAAATATAAAACACTTTCTTTTTAAGAAGAAAATGAGTGGCTGGTGGGTTTTTTTTTATCAAGAGTTGGCATGGGCTATTTGCCTGTTTCAATAATGTTCACGAAGAATTGTGAAACACTAGCAATGTGGTTGCCCAACTCAGAAAAAGTTAGTGCAGAGTTTGATATTCTTTTTCTCTGATCTCACACCCTCTTTCTTTTAATCATTGAGCTCGCTTCTAGCCAAACTCTCATTTACATTTTACCTCGTCACACAACCCACACTCATTTCTTTTTTACTCCTCACACTCGATCATTAAGGATTAACTTTTTGGGTAGGAAACAATGGTTAATGTGAATCCATTGAAGTTTCTTTTAAGTCCTACACAATGAACCCATGTTTTCCTAAAATAATATGTTGCTCAACTGGTTTAACTTGTCAGTTAAAGCACAAAATATGAAGTACATGTCAGATATATGTATGCTCAGAGATGTAATCATGAAGATTTGAGCATTTTTAAACATTGAAGAATTTTCAAACAAGATAAGTGAATGAATGAAATCAATACAAGAAACTTGTTTGAAAATCTGACATTGTATGAAAAAGATCAATATCGAAATGATGTAGCAATTAAAGCTTGGGTGAACAAAAAAATTTATATTGTCTATATGAATCAAAAATATAGATAGTCTTGAAAGAACGTTTAGAAATGAAATCACGCTCAAACTTTGAATAACAAACGGGATGTCTTACCATCGAAAAAGTTGTTTCAATTTAGAGACATAGTAAGAAAAAAGTCAACAAAAAATTAAACCGGTGTGTGTGAATACTTGAAAGTATATAGACAAGATAATACACAAGTATTAATCTTTGGAAACACATGGTTTGTTGATCATCAGAGCACAAATAAAATGAAAACATTGAAATTTACACTTCTATATTCATGAAATCGTTTAAGAATCAGAAGTGGTTTGAACATTTAAAAAAACATGTTTTCTATGATTGAAAGTCATCTTTCTTTCAACCATATATGAGATTAAGAATAGAAATAAACCTTTTCGATTCGTCTTAAATCTCATGAAGTCAACTTAAAGTAATAATGATATGATCATCAAGTATCTTCTCAAAATGCATTAGTCACAAAGTCTTGTCAAAGCAACTTTATTCACAACATTTATTGAAAAATAAAATGACATAAAGCAGTAAACCATTGAATGTACGAGTTCTGATCTAAAATAATCAGAAGTCATAATTCTTACTTCTAATCTTTCATACTTTAACTCCCCCTGCATTTATGCATCATAAAAATTTATCAATTAAACTTATGCAAAAATATATGAACTCCCCCTCAAATGAATGTTGATTATCTAATCATCTTCTCTCACTCCCCCTGAAAACACGAATACCCTTCAGTGCAGATATCTTTTCAGAATAAAAAAAATAAAGAAATGAAGAAAAATAACAATAAGAAAAACTTTAATAGGTAACCAGAGATTATGTCTTGAGATTAAGCATACCAAGTTTCGATATAAGAAAATTAAATCTCTTTTCGTCGAGAGGCTTGGTAAAAAAATCAGCAAGCTGATAATCAGTGTTTACAAAATAAAGTTCTATCGTACCTTTTTAAACATTGTCTTTGATAAAATGATATCGAACATCTATGTGTTTTGTCTTTGTATGATGTACATGATTTGCTGATATTGCAATGGCGCTTTTAGAGTCACAATAAATAGGAATCTTGTCAAATTTGAAGCCATAATCTCGTAGTTGCGTCCTCATCCACAACACCTGAGAGCAGCAGCTTGCAGCAACATCATATTCTGCCTCAGTCGTTGAAGTGGAAACACACAGTTGTTTCTTTGATGCCCAACTTACGAGTTTATCTCTAAGACATCCAATTCCGCTGATTCTTAAACATCATTAGAAAATTTTTAAACATCATTAGAAAATGTGATAATTCTGATATATTAAATTTTCTAGTTGCAATGTGAAATTATCATTAGATAAGACTCTGATAATGTTTCAAATGCTTTGAATCAGGATATTTCGAGCGCATCTACATCCAATTCCGCTGCAACTATCTCTGACATTGATGTTGTTCCAGTCCATCCTGTCATTCAAACCAGTATTTCTGCATCTGATCCCGTACAATCAGAAAATGAGCAATCAGAACCGGATCTGTTAGAGCATAAATCTGTTGGATACAAGATCAAGAAGACTGAAGGTCAAAGTACAAGAAGTCAAAGTTGAGAAAGTCAAATCTCATCAAAGTCAAAGTCTTTTGTAATAAAAGTCAACATTTTTGTATTGTATTTTTAGTTTCCTTGTTTTAGTTGTAGGTATAAATAGTTTCCTTTCCTTTGGTAATTTGTAGAGAACTTAATTGAATCATTATTCAGTTGTATTTTAGAGAGAGAAATATCAGAGAGAAAGAGAGTTCGTTAGAGAGAGATTGTAGAGAGAGAAAGTGTAATCTTGGAATTGAATTGATATCAAACAGGTAATTGTTTGTGATTTCTTGTTTTGTTTGATTAATCTTGAATAGAAACTAGAATCTGGGAATATCAATTGGTATCAGAGCAGATCCAAATCGAAAAATCAAGAAATATGAATGTTCGTACTGTGTTCTTCAAGTCTAGATCGATTTTGAGTTTTAGGTTTTATTAGGAAAGTGAAATCGATTGAGTTTGTATAGAAAGATTTGTCAATTGCACTGTAATCAATTCGAATTTTCAATTTTTTGTGATTTTTGTGTTCACGAGTTCTTGACACTGTGTCTGCATCAAATTTGTAATTTTTGTGTATTTGATCGAAATTCTCTGTTAATTTTGTGTTTTAGATGTTTAGACGAGTGAATTATTGAAGTTTAGTGTTGAAATTTTAGGTTTAGATGAGTGTTTGGTGAATTTGATTGATTTTCAAGGTTTGCGGGTGTTCTTCAAAGTTTGCGCTTCATTCAACAAGGTTTGCGTTTGATTCATCGAGGTTTGCGTTTCATTCATCAAGAAGTGAAGGTTTGTGGTTCCTTCTAGAAACGAGAAGCTAAAGTTTGCGTTTCCCTTGAGAAACTCAAAGTAGACGTATTTGAGATCAGAGACGAGTAGTGGTTTGCGTTTGTATCTAGACACGCAAAGTATATCTTGCGTTTGTAACTAGAAACGCAAAGAGTGTCTTGCGTTTGCAACGTGAAACACAAAGTTTATCATTTGAGCCTGAGTCATGACACGCAAAGCATATATTGTATAAGTAAAGTGAAACGCAAAGTAAAGCAAAGTGAGGTTTGCGTTCTATATGAGAAACGCAAAGTGTGAATTGCGTTCCCTGTGTGACACGCAAAGTTGAAGGGGGACCCCCGTGCTAAGTCTGCGAAGGGGGACATATTTCTGGTTGTGATCAAAATTTCTGATTTTATATTTCAAGTTTTCTGTATTTTCTTGATTGTTTCATTTGGACTAACGATCAGTTTCTAGTTTCTTATTGCATATATTTCTCAAACAGGATTTTCAAGATGACTTCAAATGATGCACTTTCAATTGGCACCGATGTAAAGCCTCCTTTTCTATTCAAAGGAGAGTACGAGCAATGGAAAGATAGATTTCTGGATTTCGTAGATCGACATTCAAATGAAGAGAATATTCTTCTGTCTATCACCGAAGGTCCTATGGCACCAATAACAGTTCAAATACCTGATGTTGACTCTTCTGATAGTGAAGATGGTACTGAGGAAAGAGATCAAAAGATGAAAACAGTGGTAGTGGATATTTCTCAGTATTCTGAAGAACAGAAAAGCCGATACAAAGCAGATAAACAAGCAAGATCCTTACTTCTTCAGAGCATTCTGAATGACATCTACATCAAAATAGACAGCTACAAGGGAAATGCTAAGAAGATGTGGGATTAGTTGCAAAAAATGATGATGGGTTCCAAAGTTGGCAATCAAATGAAAGTGGCTAACTGCATAAATAGCTACAAGGAATTCAAAGCCAAAGAGAATGAAAGCTTAGAAGATAATTATGAACGGTTTGTCAAATTCCTGAGCATCCTACAACCTGAATGGAAGAAGCATACACGTAGGATGAAGCAGATGAAGGATCTGAATGACATACCATTACATGAGGTATATGAGACTTTGAGGCAGAATGAAGAAGAAGTGGAAGAGAAAAGAGCTGAGAAAAAGAAGGCTGAAAAGGTTCCTGATCCGATTGCATTGGTAGTCGGAGAGAAAAAGAAAGAAAAGAAAGAGAAGAAGAAAAAGAAGAAAGTGATTACCAGTTCTGAGTCTGAATCTGAATCAGATAGTGATGATGGAGAAAGCCTCAAACAGGCTATGTTGTTATTGACCCGTGCATTCCAGAAAAAGTTTTATAAGAAGTCGGGATCTAACTCACAGAGGTACTCTTCATCAAGTTCCAAGAATCATGAGCACCGAGAAAGGGTGGAAGGAAGGAGATATGAAGAGAACAGATATGTTGAGAAGAAACCTCATGACAGGAAGAAGTATGTGAATGACTACACTTTTGTAGAAAAGCCAGCAAGTGATTCAGTCAAATGCTACAACTGTGGCAAGATTGGTCAATTTGCAAAAGATTGTAGAAAGCCAAAAGTTCGCAATTCTCAGTATTATCAGAACAAGTTGTTATTAGCCAAACAACAAGAAGAAGGCATCGCTTTAATGGCTGAAGACGAATTTTGGCTAGATCATTCAGAAGGTGAAGAGGAAGAGAAGGAAGAAACTTTCTCATCTATGTCTCATGGGAAAAGAAGTGAAGTATGATGAGTCAGATGACGAGACAGCTGATGAGGTATTAAACTTAACTGAAAAAGATTTTGTAACCAAAATGGAAGCTATGATGGTTGAGCTTAATGATCTTCAATTAAAACTGAAGAAGGAAAAAGAAAGAGTTGCTAAAAGGAATAAGAAGATCTCTGAGCTTAATACGTCTGTTATTTCAAACAAAGATCTGATTGATTCTTTACGCAAGTCTACTTCTGATTCTAAATCTCGAGTAGATTGTTTTGAAAAGAAGATTTCTGAGTTTGAAGTTAAAGTTTCTAAATATGAATTTGAGAAGAAAGAATCTGCACTAACTTTTCATAAACTGGAGGTTGAAAACAAGCATTTGAATAAGAAGGTAAATGGTCTGGAAGCAAAACTTTATGCGAGAGGTCAAACAGATCAAACCATTTTTCTCAATGCACCAAATGAAGAAGCTGATGTTAAAGAGAAATGGGGACTTGGTTATGAAAACCCCCATTATCTTAAGAAAGCTATCAGAAAACAACCAGCACTTTATAACTATGATTTTCTTGCTTGTGCTGGTAAACATACTCATTTAAAACCCAAACTTGTTACCAAATTGCCAGAAGAAGTTGAGGCCAAAGAAACTGAAAATAGAAAGAATAAAAAGAAAATGCAACTACCATTTAACTATGTAAAGTTAAATGATAGTTATCTTTCAGAAACACCAAAAGTTCTTTCAAACGACTATTTTGTTAGTTATTCTGCTTCTGAAATGAAGGCAAAATCTGCAATTGCAAAGGTTTATGTTCCTACATCTATTCTTGAAAGCAAAATAGTCGAGCTTGAAAATGTTTTATCTGATGAAAAACTTTTGGTTGATATTCAACAAAGTGTATTTTCTACAGTTATAAAGAACAATGTTTTTCAATCTAAATCTACAAAGTGTTCTAAAGTTTCTAAGGCACCTCAATCTTCATCTGATAATTCTGATGACTTATTTGAGTCTGCAAATGATTTTCTAAATTCTGATGATGGGTGCATGGAAGAATATGATATGTTTGATGTCAACTATACACTTCCTGATCATTCTACTTGTCTTATAAATGAAAAGGTGTTACCAAGTGTTCTTAAAACTGCTAAATCATCAACTAAAGTTGGTGAATCGATTTCTGTAACTGCTGATTATTATTCTCAAGGTAAGAAACATAAGAAACAGCGATTACAGAAACAGAAATACACTGGTACACAAAAGAAAACTCAGTCTCAGAAATCTATTTTTCCTAATAAATCTACATCTTGTGTTTCAGATATAAGAAAGAAAAGGTTGAAAGCTCGAACTGAATGGTGACAAAAAAGGAAGGGTGATGAGAAAGCTGAATCAGTTTCTGATAATTCTTGTAATAGATCAGTTAGTAGTGATACTGACATAGTTGATCAATTTGCTTCAAATAAACAAAACCTTGTAACTTCTTACAAGCGGTATTCAATAAAGCAATTGATTCAATTATCTCTTATTTCTACTACATCTTATCATTATCGGAGAAATGATTTTGCTTACTCTCATAATTCTTCTGATTGGTTCGGATCTTATCATGTGTATTCTTCAAGATCTAATATTTTTAAAGGTTTTCAAAAGAACAAAGGGTCCATTTTCAAGTGGATACCAAAATCTTGTGCTACTCTGTTAGGACCCGTTTTTAAATGGGTACCTAAATCTATTGTCTCCTGATTTCTCTTGCAGACCCGGCATATGTGGTACTTCGACAGTGGATGTTCCAAGCATATGACTGGGCAAAAAGCTTTATTGTCTAACTATACAGAGAAATTCAGTGGAAATGTCAGATTTGGAAACGATCAGCTTTCACCTATCTTAGGATATGGTGACATTATTCAAGACAACATAACGATCAGTAAAATGAGTTATGTTGAAGGCTTGGGGCACAACTTATTCAGCATTGGTCAATTCTGTGATAAAGGGTTAGAGGTCAACTTCAAAGCTAAGAGATGTTCGGTTCGTACGGAAGATGGCAATGAACTCTTAGTCGGAAATCGAAAGACGAACCTCTATACCATCAATCTTTCAAAGATACAGAATGACAATCAAGTTTGCTTGATGACAAAGGCTTCATTGCAGCAAAGTTGGCTCTGGCACAGACGTTTATCTCACTTGAACTTTCGTTATATCAATAAGCTGGTTAGTGGGAAATTGGTAAAATGACTTCCTGAGCTAAAATATGAGAAAGAACACTTATGTGTTGCATGTGAGAAGGGTAAGATGAAGAGAGCTCCGCATAAACCGAAGCCTGAACCAAGCACTAGTTCTCCGTTAGAATTGTTACATATGGATTTGTGTGGTCCAATGAGAACTCAAAGCTTGGGTGGAAAGAAATACGTGTTGGTTATTGTGGACGATTATTCAAGATACACATGGGTCAAATTTCTTCGATCAAAAGATGAGATGACCGAAGTTCTCATTACTTTCTTAAAGACGACCCAGGTGAAAATGCAGCGACAAGTCAAGTTTCTTCGAACGGACAACGGCACAGAGTTCAAAAACAGGATAGTTGAAGAATATCTCGAATCGGTCAGGATATCACATCAGTACTCTGCTGCTCGTACGCCTGAACAAAATGGTGTAGTCGAAAGGAGAAATCGAACGCTAGTCGAGGCCGCTCGGACTATGCTTAGCTAATCGGACTTACCTATATTCTTGTGGGCAGAAGCTGTGTCGACTGCATGCCATACTCAAAATCGATCCATGATACACCGCCGTTTTCAAAAGACCCCATATGAGTTGATCAACAACAGAACACCAACTATCAAATATTTTCACATATTTGGGTGTAAATGTTTTGTGCTTAACGACAGAGAGAGTCTGAATAAATTCAGTGCTAAGGCAGATGAAGGCATCTTTATCGGTTATTCTTCAACATCTGCAGCATATCGTGTTTATTTGAAAGAGTCAAAGAAAGTTGTTGAGAGTGTTAATGTCACATTTGATAAAGATATGGCTTCTGATCAAATCAGTTCAGAACCCGTTATCACAGGAGTATTAGCTTCTGGGCAGATCAGTTCAGAATCTGTTTCTACAGCGAAAGATTCGGATAGCGCTTCTACATCTAATTCACATTTATCTGATTTAGATTTGTTATTTGAATTTTTTTATGATGAGTTTCTCGGAACTAATGTATTTAAATCTGTTGTGACTGACAGGCCTGAAGACACAAGTTGCAATCATCCAGTCACTTTAGATGTCATAACTGAACAAGCATCCCCCGTTCAGTCTGAAACTCACATTCCTATTGTTACTCCTACAGTTGAAGATACACAAGTTAATGCTAAGCCAGAAATAAATGTTTCAGTTGGGTGTACTACATTGTCTACTCAACAGCCTGATTCTGCTGTTTCAACTGATACTTCTGCACATGAAACTTCAACTGAGAACCTCCCTTCTGTTATTCAAACTGAAGATTCTGAAAGTGGATTTCTAGATGATGATCAAATTCAATCAGTATCTACTCCACTTCCACATGAGCATCGCTGGACCAAAGATCATCCATTACATCAAGTAATTGGAGATCTCAACAAGCCTGTACAAACAAGGTCAGCGACTCTTAATCAATGTATGCATGACTCATTTCTCAGTAAGATTGAGCCAACGCGAGTATCAGAGGCTCTTGCTGATTCGGACTGGGTATCTACTATGCAAGAAGAGATCAATCAGTTTGAAGCCCTAAAGGTTTGGAGATTAGTTCCAAAACCAGAAGATAAAACAGTGATAGGAACGAAATGGGTATTCAAGAATAAAAAGGATGAAGATGGTATCGTCATAAGGAACAAAGCTAGACTTGTTGCCAAAGGATACCGTCAAGAGGAAGGCATAGACTACGATGAGACGTATGCTCTAGTAGCGCGTATAGAAGCAATCCGCATGTTTCTATCCTACGCAGCTCATAAGAATTTCACAGTCTTTCAGATGGATGTGAAAACAGCCTTTCTGAATGGCATTCTTGAAGAGGAAGTGTACGTGTCTCAACCAGAAGGGTTCGTCAATCTAGAGAAGCCAAATCATGTTTATATCTTGGACAAAGCCCTCTATAGTTTAAAACAATCCCCTCGAGCATGGTATGACGTTTTATCTAAATTCTTGGTCAAGTCCGGTTTTTTCTAAAGGTAAGGTTGATACTACTTTATTCATCAAAAAGGAAAAAGCTGATATTATTCTTATTCAAATATATGTTGATGATATAATATTTGGTTCTACAAATCCAAAATTTTGCAAAAACTTTTCTAACCTCATGGTGTCACGTTTTCAAATGAGTATGATGGGAGAGATGAATTTCTTTCTCGGATTACAAGTAAAACAGTTTTCAACGGGGATTTTCTTTAACCAATCTAAGTACGTTTTGGACATTCTTCGGAAGTACAAAATGGAAAATTGTAAACCAATTGGAACCCCGATGGCACCAGGTACTAAGATTAACACTGATCCTTCGGGTAAAAGTGTTGATGTTAGGACTTATAGAGGTATGATAGGATCGTTAATGTATCTTACATCTAGTAGACCAGATATTATGTTTTCAACATGCTTATGTTCTAGATATCATGCTGCTCCCAAAGAATCCCATTTGGCTGCTGTCAAAAGGATTTTTAGATATCTGAAGGGGACTGCAGACCTTGGTCTGTGGTATCCTAAGGATACTGGGTTTCAACTGACTTCCTACTCAGATGCAGATCATGCAGGTTGCATGTTGGACAGAAAGAGTACTTCTGGTCATGTTCAATTTCTTGGAGACAAGCTCGTTAGCTGGGCATCAAAGAAACAATTATGCGTTTCCACATCGACTGCTGAAGCAAAGTATGTAGCTGCTGCCAGTTGCTGCTCTCAAGTCTTGTGGATGCGAACATAGCTGCGAGACTATGGATTCAAGTTTGATAAAATTCCAATTTATTGTGACTCAAAGAGTGCAATCGCGATATCTGCTAATCCTGTCCAGCATACGAAAACCAAACACATTGATGTCAGGTATCATTTTATAAAAGATAATGTAGAAAAAGGAACAATTGAACTTTATTTTGTAAAAAAAGATTATCAACTTGCAGATTTATTTACCAAACCCTTAAATGAAAAGAGATTTAATTTTCTTGTCTCTAAGCTTGGTATGTTAAATCTTAAGACGTAATCGGTTGTTACCTACTAAAGTTACGAATTGTTATTTTTCATCATTTTCTTGATTTTTATGTCTGAAGGATATCTGCACTTTAATTGTTTGCTCATGATCTCAGGGGGAGTAAGAGAAGATTTTAGATGATTTACATTCATTTGAGGGGGAGCATAACTAATTTCTGCATTTTACTTAACTGACAAATTTTTGTGATGCATGATTTTAGGGGGGGCATATAAGCCAAGTCAAAAGGAGTAAGACTATGATTTCTGATTACTTAAGATCAGATCTCGTTCTTTAATCGTTTTATTGCTTTATGTCTTTTACTTTCGAATAAATTTTGTGAATAAATTTTGACTAGACTTTGAGACTTATGCAGGATGGAGAGGATGACACGATCATATCATTTTGAATTAAGCATGACTTTATGAGTATTAAGATTGAGCGAAAAGGTAAATTTCTTATCTTAATCTCAAATGTATCTGAAAGAAGGACAACTTTCAGATATAGAAAACATGTTCTGAAATGTTCAAACCACTTCCCGATTCTTAAACAGATTTTATAATTTGGAAGTGTGATTTTAAATGTTTTCATTTTATTTTTGTGCTTCATTGATAAACAAACCGTGTGTTATCCAATGATTAATACTTGTGTATTGTCTTTTCTACAAACTTTCAAGTATTCACACACATCGGTTTAATTTTTGATCAAATTGTTCTTACCATGTCTCTAAATTGAAATAGTTTTTTTTTTCTTCGATGGTAAGACACCCCGCTTGTACTTCAAAGAATTTTGAGCGATATTTCATTTCGAAACGTCATTTCAAGAATGTCTATATTTTGTTTCGTATGGACAATATTCGTTATTTTTGACCATAAGCCTTAATTGCTATATCATTTCATTTCTGATCATTTTCATACAATGTCAGATTTTCAAACAAGTTTTTTTGCATTCATGTTCATTCATTCAGTATACTTGTTTGAAAATACTTCAATGTTTTAAAATGCTCATATCTTCATGATTATATTCTGAGCATACATTCATTTGACATTTGTGTATAAGCTTTAACTGATAAAGTTAAATCATTTTGAGCAACATTATGCTTTCATAGGATTACATGGGTTCTTTGTGCTATGACTTAAATCAACTTCTATGGATTCACGTTAACCAGTGTTTCCTACCCAAGAAGTTAAACCGTTAGTGATTGAGTGTGAGGAGTCGAAAAGAAATGAGTGTGGGTGTGATGAGATAAATGTAAAGGAGAGTTTGGTTAGTAGTGAGTTTAATGATTAAAAGAAAGAGGGTGAGAGATCAGAGTAAAAGAATATCAAACTCTGCACCAACTACTTTCTGAGCCGGGCAACTACATTACTAGCGTTTCACAACTTTTTGGTGAACGTTATTGAAACAGGCAAATAGCCCATGCCAACTCTTGTTAAAACCCCACCAACTACTCATTTTCTTCTCAAAAAGAAAATGTTTCACATTTTTCAAGGGGACGCAGCATATAATCTATCTGGTTTTCATTTGGAAAATTTGGATATTGAAAAAGAAGGAAGTCTGCCCCACCTTCGCACTTCAATCATGCACATTGAGTCTGTGTTTATCTACTGTTGTCTCAGTGGTTTACACAACTTTAAGCCTTATTGAGAAGCAATCATCGTGCTTAATTCTTTCTACACATGCACGAACACACAAAGAATTTGTTTCTTTGTCATAACATTCATAGAAATTACCTTTGTGGTGTTTCGATGATTGGATGGAAGCCCTGGGGGAGTGAACATCAAAAAACTCCTTTATATTGTGTATTCGTTACACACAGTGACTTCGTGTTACTGACAGGCATTATAACTGATTCATTTGTTGATTCAGGAGTTACATGTTCTTATTTTGTCTGGATTTGCAAAGATCTAGATGAATACTTGGTTATGGATCACAGAATCAGAGACTCAGTTTGACAGATCAGAATGGTCAACGACATTTTTGGGAGAAAAGTTTTGATGATATAGATGCTTAAATCATCAAAAAGGGGGAGATGATATCAAGAAATGTTAAAGTTTTAAAGTTTGGAAGAGATGATATCAAGAAGTGATAAAGTTTTGAGAGATATTTTTCAGAAATGTCCAAGTCAGAAAAGCTCAAAGTTCAGATTTGAAGAAGATCAAAGAATTTCTGAAAATTTGAGGAAATTTTCTTTAAAGATTACTTGCTAAAGCAATACGAGTTGATTCTGAAGATAATTTATTTCCAAAATCTGAAAGTGTGTTGTGAATGTTTTGGGGAGATTGTTAATTGTTTGAACACAGTTTTGGAAAGAATACCGTCAAATAAAAAGAGGAGATTGTACTGACAGAGCTTAAAGTGAAGACTGATTTGCTAGATCTTTCAACAATTGATCTTCAATCCAAAGGGGGAGATTGTTAGAGCATAAATCTGTTGGATACAAAATCAAGAAGACTGAAGGTCAAAGTACAAGAAGTCAAAGTTGAGAAAGTCAAATCTCATCAAAGTCAAAGTCTTTTGTAATAAAAGTCAACATTTTTGTATTGTATTTTTAGTTTCCTTGTTTTAGATGTAGGTATAAATAGTTTCCTTTTCTTTGGTAATTTTTAGAGAACTTAATTGAATCATTATTCAGTTGTATTTTAGAGAGAGAAATATCAGAGAGAAAGAGAGTTCGTTAGAGAGAGATTGTAGAGAGAGAAAGTGTAATCTTGGAATTGAATTGATATCAAACAGGTAATTGTTTGTGATTTCTTGTTTTATTTGATTAATTTTGAATAGAAACTAAAATATGGGAATATCAGGATCATGTGAACACTGAACCTATTCAAGAAAAATCTGCTCAAGATCAATCTGTTTAAGAAGAACAAGTTCAGAATGAAGATCAAACTGCTAATGTTCAACCATCACTTCCAGAATCTGATTCTAAAGTTGTTGAACTTCCCCCTCCTTCTGTTGAGACATTATCCATATATTCATCTGATATAGAGGTTCCTGAACCTCTCCCTCATCAATTAGAAGTTGTTCAAGAAACTATCGATCCTCTCCCTCATACAACAAAATGGACAAGATCTCATCCAATTCATCAAATTATTGGAGATCCTCAAGATAGTGTGTCTACACGTTCCAGTACGGCTACATCCAACGAATGTGTCTTCACTTGCTTCTTAAGCAAGATTGAACCATGAAAAGTTTCTGAAGCGTTGGAAGACCCGGACTGGATTATAGCAATGCAAGAGGAGCTCAATCAATTTGAAGCACTCAAAGTTTGGAGACATGTACCACGGCCGAAAGGAAAGAGCATAATTCGTACCAAGTGGATATTCAAGAATAAGAAAGACAAAGATGGTATCGTGATTCGCAATAAAGCAAGAATGGTAGCCAAAGGATACAGACAACAAGAAGGTATTGACTACGACGAGACATTCGCTCCGGTAGCTCAACTTGAAGCTATTCGTATGTTTTTGGCGTTCGATGCTTATCGAAACTTCACCGTATATCAGATGGATGTGAAGACAGCTTTTCTGAATAGGAAATTGAAAGAAGAAGTCTTCGTTTCTCAGCCAGAGGGGTTTGTCGATAAAGATCATCCAGATCATGTCTATTTTCTCGATAAAGCACTGTACGGCCTAAAACAAGCACCGCGTGCTTGGTTTGATGAGTTGTCAGCCGTCTTGATCAAATCCGGCTTCACCAAAGGAACCATCGATACTACTCTTTCATATATAGATCTAACTTGGATATTTTCTTAGTAAAAATATATGTAGATGATATTATTTATGGTGCAACTAACAAATCCTTATGTACTTGGTTTTCTGATCTTATGACTTCTAGATTTCAGATCAGCATGATGGGAGAAATCAATTTCTTCCTCGGCTTACAAGTGAAGCAGCTTCCAGATGGAATCTTCATCAATCGGTCATAGTATGTATTTGACATTTTGAAGAAATTCAAGATGGACAAATCTACTTCAATCGGCATGCCGATGGCTCACGATGCCAAAATCGGACTTGATCCAGATGGAAAAGTTGTGGATCAAAAGACATATAGAGGGATGATCAGATCGCTGATGTATCTAACTGCCAGTCACCCGGACATAATGTTTTCTACATGCCTGTGCACCAGATTTCAAGCAAAGCCTAAAGAATCTCATCTTTTAGCAGTCAAACGCATTTTTAGATATATTAAAGGAACTCCTTATTTAGGTTTATGGTATCCTAAGAGTTCTGAGTATAAGTTGATTTCTTATTCTGATGCAGATTTTGGCGGTAATCAATTGGACCGGAAAAGTACTTCAGGTCACCTTCAATTTTTGGGTGACAGACTGATAAGTTGGGCGTCGAAAAAGCAAAACTGTGTGTCTATATCAACAGCGGAAGTTGAATACGTCGCTGCAGCTAGTTGTTGTGCTCAAGTGCTTTGGATGAAAACGCAACTTCGCGATTACGGTATGCTATACAAGACAATACCAATTTATTGTGACAACAAGTCCGCAATTGCCATTTCAGTCAAACCGGTCCAGCACACCAAGACCAAGCACATAGATATGCGGTACCATTTCATAAAGCATCATGTGGAAGAAGGTACTATTGAATTATATTTTGTACCAACTGAATATCAACTTGCTGATATCTTTACGAAAGCCTTAGATGAAAAACGTTTTAACTTTTTGCTTTCAAAACTTAGCATGTTGAATTTAAAAGTTTAAATCTTTACAAATTTTATTCTATAAAGTAAAATTTTACAGATTTTCTTTCTTTTGAATAAAATGTGTGTCTAGGATCTTTTACAAGTTCTTTGTTTATATTAAAGTTTTATATGTTCAACTTTCAAATCTTACAAAAATCGAAAAGTCAGCAACATGTTTGTAGCTTTTGATTCTGCTTTAAAGATATGTGAGTCAGAATTTTTATAGTTTACTTTGCTTAGACTACCTAAATGATCAGAATTATAGATCGGAATGAAAATATGGGCTAAGAATTTAGACGTTGATCTAAGTGATTGAGATGAATAATAAATTCTTAAAATACAGAAATCTCTGAGTTTAAAATTTTGTAATTGTGACCTTTCTGGTTTGGGAAAGTAAGTTCCGAGGGATAGTCGTCATCTGGTCCCCTAAGGTCAATTGATTTGGGAGTGATCGAACCCAAATCCTTCTATAGAACCAGATCAAAAGTCATGTTCTACTGGTATGAATGGGTTTAGGATATGTCGATGTAGCCTTTCTGATCTGGGAAAGTAAGTTCCAAGGGGTGCTTGACACCTAGTCCCCTAAGGCCAACTGGTCTAGGAGCGACTGACCCAAATCCTGCAATAGGGTCAAATAGAAAGTTACGTTTACGGAATGTTCTTTACTTACCGAACTTTTTGATTAAAAGATGTCAAAGTGCACAACGCTTAAAAGATGCCAAAGAGCACACTCATATGAAGATGCCAATATGCACACTGCTAAAAAGATGCCAATGAGCACACATCTCATGATACTTGGTGATATGTTTGAGTTGTGATAAACCTGTAAATTTGTGAAAGTCTTAATTTTTGATGACTTAGTGTAAGTACATGCAAAGTTATTTATAATATTTTTAGAATTGCATTTTTCTTGAAGCTAATTGAAGTTCACATGCGAGCACACTTAATAGATAGCTGGAAGTTTTTGAAACTGAACATGTCTTAACTTGATATGCAATGAAACATGTTCTTGTATCCAACAACATACGTTTGATTTCAACTGATTGATAAATCTGTGAAATTTTACTGAGTAGACTTTAATTTGTTTAGTGTTTAAAATTTTATATGTTCAGTTGTTCTAAAATTTATTTTCAGTATTATTTTTCTTTTTACACTGATGTTTATATGGTTGTGTATCCATATTTTTGTCAAATCTGGTCTGTGCATATTTCGAGGGGAAGAGAACATCTAACTGCCTTTTTGAACAACAGTCTATTTTTTAGGGGGAGTGAAAATAGTTGATAAATTACTTCAAGTGCTGATCAGAATTTAATCAGGTAAGTATTTCTGATATTTTTGTGCAAATGCTGATTTGATTTGATAAATTTTGTGCATTTGTGTAGGGGGAGTAACAGAGTTCGACATGTATGTTGTCTATTTTTTTTAGTAGTATTAATTTGTTTTTATTATTTTTTTAGTATTTATGTGTTCTTTAGTATTTTTTTTAAGTAGTATAAATAGGTTATTTGTATTTCATTTCTCTTTTTCGCTCCTTTTCACTTTTGAAAGCCTCTTTGCACTGTTCATCTTCCTCACTTCATTCCATCACTGTACGCTGATTTCTTTTGAGATTTCAGCCTTGCATTTCGATCAGGTATGTGTTCTTATTTTTTTTATTCGTTTGTAGATTACATTGGTTAGTTTAGTAATACTTTGTTTGTTTTTGATTTTAATAGTTCGATTTTCTTTCTGTGCGTTTCTTGCGTTTTTACTGTTCATTGTTCTTCAAACCTCATATTCGAGCTTATTTGCTCAAAATTGGGTATTGGGTTTTGTTTACTTCGTAATTTCGAACTCAAGGTATATATGTTTTTATAGCTTTAATTTTTGTTTTTAGTGTTTTGCGTTTTAGAACTCACGAAAACTAGGGTTTTCGTTTCATCGTTTGGGTTTACGCAAAGTCCAGTTTGCGTATCCTGTTGGACACGCAAAGTGTACTTTGCGTATCCTACTTGATACGCAAACCTTTCGTATCAAGTGGTTGTACGCAAAGTGTACTTTGCGCAACCAACAGGACACACAAAGTCCAGTTTGCGTATCCCGTTGGACACGCAAAGTGTACTTTGCATATCCTACTTGATACGCAAACCTCAGAGTTTTTGTGTTGTTTTTTGTGTTGGAAAATCTTTTAGGTCATGTTTTCGGACCATGTTAGTCTCGCAAACCTCAGCTTGCGATATGAGTGGAATACGCAAACTTCAGTTTGCGAATCATACCTGACACGCAAATTTACCTTTGCGTATCATGTCTGACACGCAAACTTACCTTTGTGTATCACGTTCATTGCGCCAACATCACTTTGCGCGTCTAACTTGATACGCAAACCAGACTTAGAAAATTTTTCAATTTTTCAGTTTTTCTTATTTTGTCTAATTCTTCTTCGTTTTTATTTTTCAGATCTTCAAATGTCTTCTCATACCCATACTGATCCCATGATCCAAGACGAGAATGTCATTCTCGAGAATCCATCTGATCAAGCTTCACATGAGACGCCGATGCCGTCTGTTCCTTCGGTTGGAGCGAATCTGTCTGCTTCACGTCGCACTCCGAACGACGTATTTCCATCACTAATGTACATCTTGCCCTACAAGCCGAACAACTACGACGTGCATTTTGACAGAACAAAATTCATCCAGTCATACATGTTATTCTCCGAGGTCATCCACTTGCACAGGCTCTTTCTTCATGTGCTGAAGTTCCGGAGGTATATATTCAGCAGGCCTGGCACACTATTACAAAGAATGAGCTGGTTCATCCGCACCGATTTGATCTACAAATTGACCAGTATGATTCATTTCTTTCATACAAACGCCTACGACTGATACTGGAGCTTCCTGAGCCTAACTCCAGACCGGGCCGAACTTCGTATGACAGCTTTCCATCTGAAGAGGAAGTTTTTGAAGGCATAAGAAATCTTGGCTATGTTGGTACATTGAACAGAGTTCGTGATTTTGATAAGTCTTATCTTCCTCCAGTTTGGTATGCTCTCTTCTCTGTTATTATCAGGTGCCTTACTTCGAAACATTCTGGCACAGACAATGCAAGTCTACTTTATCTCCGATTGTTCCATGCAGTCGTCTATGACTTTCATGTCGACTTCACATTTATTTTCTGGACCGAACTCTAGGAGGTGGTGCATGACAAGCTTACCAACAAGAAGCGCAAGTTCATTCCATTCATCAGATTCCTGAAGCTCATTATTCGAAGTATGCTGAGAAGCAATTCAGCTATTCCTCGCAGATTATCTTGGCCGCAGGTTCCAGACATAGAGATGCTCTACATTCAGAAACAGAAGCAGTCGTTCAACTATTCCATGACTATCCCATATGCTTTAATCGCCAACTACGCCGACATGACTGATGATAGCATCATAGATTGTTGCATGGAGAATGACTTTGTGGAAGCTACACACGATGAATCATCTCATGATACAAATGATACTGCTCAAGATATCGAAAAACCTGCTGATCAAAAGGTTGAAGTTAACACAACTGTTGAACAAGAAGTTGAAGTAGAAGTTGACGATCAAGTGGTTCAAGCAGTTGTTGCTACTTAACATATTGATGATGTACTTGCCTCTATTCATTCTGAACATGCTGCTTCTGTCCATGATATTTCTGATACTTCTGATGGTGCTCTTGATGCTTCTGCTGGTGGTGGTAATAGAGATGTCGATATGGGTGGTGATTTTGTTAGAGATGAAGATGTGAATGATGATGATTCTGATGGTGATGGTGATGATGGTAATGATGTTGATCAACCAATTCTTCGAGTATATTCAAGACAATTTAAGGAACCTGAAGTGCATGTATCAGAAGAGGTTGTATCTGAAGATGAATATGTATCTATCAATCCTTCAGTTGCTCGTCTTCAAGTGGATGAATTGGATCTAACATTTGATCAAGCCTCATCTCAGTTATAGAGTCAAGCTCCAGCAACTTCTCTTGCAGCTATTCAGTCTACAACCGTTTCAGCTGTAGAGCTTTCTTCTGTTCAAGTTCAGGTTTCTTCTACTAAATTCTCTACTTTGAATGACTTGATTCAAAAGATGAGTGATCAGTTTGAAGAGCACAAGCAAGTGGAAATTCAGAAATTGCGTGCTTTCTTCAAGGGAAAAATGCCGGAAATTGATACATCTTCTATCCCTGAAGTGATTCCATTCAGACGCCCATTTGGGGTTATTATTAGAAAACAATCTTCTGCACATGTATCATCTTCTGCTCCACCAATCGTATCTCTTCCGATTCCTCCATTTTTTACTATCTCTGCGAGTATTTCTACCTCAGTTCCTACTGGTACATCTTCACGATCTTCTCTTCATGATCTTCCGGTTACAGAGTTGACATATCTCCTTTACGCTCGCCTTCTTTCGATGTCACCGCCAGAACATCAAGATCAGGATTTGACCTCTCTTCTAAGGAATTTTCATCCTACACCTCCTCCAGTTCCTTCGTCTGATTCTGAGAGAATTACTGCTTTATCTGACGAGTTCCATGCTTTCAGATCTGAAGTTCGAACAAGTTTTGCTGATCTTAAGTCTTTAATGTCTCAAGCTTTCTCTGATCTATCTAACAGGTTTGATGTTCATGAACAAAGTTGCAGAACTGTGGCTGGTCCGTCTCTTAAACGCAGACATGACCAAGATGATCCAGGTCATCAAGGCCATGAGGGGGAGATGGTAAAGAGACCGAGAGTGAAACGATCTTCTTCAGCTAGAGAAGATCAATCTCAAGAAGAGGTGGCTGGTGGTACAGAAAATAATGGTGACAACGTTCAAGACTGTAGCATTCAAGATATCGTGAACGTCATGATTGAAAATGCTGACTTGTCTTCTTTGCCTAATGAACTGAATATTTCTGAGAGTAATATTGTAAATAATATGCAAATTGTGTTGTATGTGGATACAGATGTTTCTACAAGTGCTCATGAAATTGAAGACTCAGAAGTGGCAAATTACATGAGATCATTCTTTGCGAATTTCATAGAGATTAATTCAGACGATGATGAAGATGTCAGATTTGAGAAAATAAGCCAAGTCAAAGAAGAAGATTGTGATGACATCATTATCATCTCTGATACAGAAGATGACTTAGTGGTTATGGATGCAAAAGATGAAGAAGAGACAGAATTTTTATACAGGGATCTTCCTACTCATGGTGAGGTTCCTGAAACTACTAAAGCTATATCTACTCCTGCTACTAGTTCAGCTCCGACTACCACTATTCCTTCAAGCTCATTTGAAGTTGGTCAGTCGTCTAGAGCTCAAGATGATGCTACTCCTTCTGAACCTGCCATTCCTCCATTTATCTTAGAAGAGGGTCCAACTTTGTCTAGGCAGCAAAGACAAAGAAGTTTGCAACGTAGATATTTGGATTCTAGGCAAAAATCAGCTTTTCTAGAAGATACTCAGAGTAACATCTTTGTTTCTAGAAGAAGACCGATCAACATTTATGCAATTCTTGGAGTTGAGAAAGAGTCAGATGCCTATCAGTATGAATACTTATTGTTCATTAAATTCCAGCGCAAAAGGAATAATACCGTTTCTTCTCCACACTTGATTGTTCGAGTCATCAGTGTCACGATCAACAAGTTTGTGAATATCTGGTATCCTGACTTTGAAGTTGAAAGAAGAGATTGCAGGCGATTCAAATTCTCAAAGGCAGATTTTACTGATCTTTCCATTGATGATATTGAGTTCTTATATGATCATTTCAGGAATCTCTATCATAGAAATCAGGATGTTTCTCAGGCATTGTTCTTTATAAAAAGATTCATTCAACGGCAAATCCGATTCTTCAGAGTTTTTGATTTCCAGATGGTCGTTGAAAGTTTTCAGCCGGTTGTAAATCTTCAAAGGCCAAATCGAAGCTTGCCAAACTTAGAGTCTTATCCTCTTCTCACCATTGTTCAAGATCCTTATGGAGTTGTCTACAAAAATGGCTCAAATGAAAAATGCTTTTTCAGATTTGAAGAAATTTCTCATTACTCTGATGGAACATTAAAGGTGATCAAGCTTCAGTTAGAGCAACATCTGAAAGAGGCTAAAAGAAGATTTTTGGAAACAAGAAGTAATGAATTTCTGGTTGATAATGATGAAATTCGTCTCCTCAAGAAGACTTTGAATACTATTCAAGAGAGATTGAATTTCCGCTCTACTCTGCGACGTTTGGAAGTGTTAATTGGACTGAATAGACTTCGTCAAAGAGAAGAGCGTCAATGATTCACTAAAGTCGCTTAGTCGGTCATTGCTGTTTTAGAAGATTATTTTTGAAGACCACTGTGCCAATGATTACTAAAGGGGAGATTGTTAAGTCTAATTTTGTAGTAATCATTGTATTTATTTCCCTTGTCTAAACTGTGTTTAGAGGTTTTATCTGTCACACTTTTGAATATCAGTTTACTTTGGAGCGTATACTTTCTCTCTTTAGAAGATTTAGTGATTCTTGGACTAACAATTGGTAAGAGAGTTGAACCAAACTTTTTAGAAATGATTTGATCATGATTTGAATTGAAATCTGGAGTATTTTGGATCAAAAATCAATATTTTCGAAATTTTTTCAAGAAAACGAGTATTGGTACTGTTCATTTGAATTTTGTGTGTAAAATCGTTTTTAAGTGCAAGAAAATGGAATCATTGATTTCGATTTATGTTGGTGATTGATTCTTGTTTTGATTTCATATCGTAATTCGTTCATTTTCAATGTCAATTTTCTATTTTTGAATTTTCTTGAAATAACGACTTCGAACTCTGTTCTTGTTCGAATTCATGTGAATTGTTGTTTTAATCGAAAATTGATTGTATTTGTGTGTTTAGTACTGTTTATCGTTGTTACTTATAAGTTTTTGATTTCAAATTTGCAGGTTTGAATCGATTTGAGAAAGAATCAGTCAAGAACTTGATTTACGCAAGTTCATCTTTGGTTTGCGCAAGTTCATCTGGTTTGCGCAAGAATCATCGAGTGCCATCTACGTTATTACGAAAAGTCCAGTTTGCGTATTCCACGGGTTCCGAAAAGTGTACTTTGCGCAATACATTGATCAAGAGAATTGCACTTTGTGTCTCGTACTCTTCACGAAAAGCTACTTTGCGTTTCAAGGCAAATACGCAAAGTCAAATTTACGCATCCTTCGGCGTACGCAAAGTTCACTTTGCGCATCAAGGCTCCTACGCAAACTTAATTTGCGCAACACGCTTATCCCGATAACCTTACTTTGTGCAATTCTCTGCTTACGAGAACCTGTCTTTGCGCATCATGTCGATTCCGAAAAGCTTGGTTTGCGCAACTCATTACTTACGCAAAACTCAATCTTGCGCAAACAGTGTCATTTCCATAGCCAAATTTTTCAAAACTGTAATATGTCCTTTAAATGTGAAATTTTTTTCTCTGGGGGCGCTGACCTCAGACCCCGCAAGGGGGTTGCCCCTTGACCCCACCCGCTAACCGGGTAGCGGGACCCCCGTGCTAAGTCTGCGGAGGGGGACATTGTTCTGATTGTGATCAAATATTTTTCTGATTTACAGTTTGGGAACGATCATTTTTATCAAGCTGTTTTCTTATTCAAGATGTCAATTTTGTACAAGTTTGAGATATCTGATATTGAAGCTGAACGAAATGTTCTGAAAATTAAAAATTCAGAATATCTTAAAAGGATTCAGGAGTTGCAACTTAAATTTTAGAAATATTATTAGTACACATTATAAATCTTCAAAGCCAACTGAAGATTACTGAACAGAAATCACCTGAGCTACAAGCAGAATCAGTTGAGCTTCAAAACAAGTTGTAGGATTTCGAAGATAATATATCTATCTTGAAAAGTTCAAATGTTGATCTTCAAAAGAGGATATCTGCCTTGTTATTAGAGAATGTTGAAAATAAAACTAATTTTGAAAATGAAAAGAAAATTTTTTCAAAGAAGTTTTCAGATTTCTCTAAAAAGTGTTTTGAAGAGAAGAAGTCAGTTGAGCTTAAATGCATAAAGCTTTCTCAACAAGTTTCCGATTTTGAGAAAGTACTTATATTGGAAAGAGAGAAGTTTGTTAAAGAAAAGAAGACCATTGAACAGAAGCATGTGGGATTCTTCAAGGAACTATCTGGCCAAACAAATGATTCAGATAAAGGTTTTGAAGAAGAAAGGTGCATATTTGAGTCTGAAATCAAAAAGCTGACTTCAAAGTTATTTTAACTATCTGCTAATACGCTGAAAGAGCAGAAGACGAAGTCTGAGTTCTCGAAGAAGATTGACCAGCTTGTGAAAGAAAGAGACAATTTTGCTTTAAAGATCAACGAGCTTGAGAAGTGTGTCTCAAGATCAACTCATAAATTTGTCTCTTCACAAAGGTCAGCTAAATCTTTTGATCAGATTAGTCAAACTAACATCTTCTATGATGGATATTTAGATGGTTCAGGTACATATTCAAGAGGAAAAAGCTTCAAGAAAGAGAAACTAGTCTGGTTGAAGAAATCAGTCAAAAATGACAAGTCAGATGAGCTGAAAGGGAAGATATCATGTGTACATGTACACAAAGCAGAGAAGAACAAAGAGCATAAAGGTAAACCTGACCTTAAATACTCAAAAGACCAATTACTCAAGTTTTTAGGTAATAAATTTTATTGTTCTTACTGTTGTACATATGATCATATCCACAAGACCAGTGATCATTTATGGTATGGTTCTTACTCTATTTCCCCCACAAGAACTGCAACTAACATTCATGGACCCAAATACCAGTGGTTACCGAAACCGAAAACTGATTCTGTGTTGCAGGCACCTCAAGTCAAGGGGGAGTAAGAGAACAATGGCTCTTGAATAACACAGTTCAAGACCCGCACCTCAATGTCAAGATAATGACTTCTAAACACAACAGTTTAGGACTCAGACCTCAGCGATCAAAAAGCCTTTACTCCTGTATTTTTGCAGCCGATGGATATGACGGTCTACATCCCAAGAAAATTGATCTGATCTCTATCCTGTACTTTTTCACTGATAGATTTTTCTGATATGATGGTCTACAATTCAAAAGGGAGTGTTTGATCTCTATCCTGTTTTAACTGATATATTTCAGATGCTTAATTTAAGGGGGAGTAAAGATGATGACTTATGACAATTTCAGATCAGAACTCATACTATAAAAATGTTTACTGCTTTCGGTCATTTTATTTTTGAATAAATGATGTGAATAAAGTGGCTTCTGATCAAATAACAGATCAAGACCCATTTTTCAATGATCAGAGTAGGATATTCTGCTAATATCCAGGGGAGCTTAAAAGATCTAAATCATTTTATCATGATTTGAGGGGGAGTTAAAAGGTAAATATCTTCTAATCTAGATCTCTGTTTGTTTGAAAGAAGAACAACTTTCAAGCATGAAAAACAGTTTCTTAAATGTTCAAACCACTTCTCTATTCTCAAAAGATTTCATGAATTCAGTAGTGAGCTTTTAAATGTTTTTCAAATTTTGAGCTTAATGTTTAACTGACCATGTGTTTCCAAAGATCAATACTTGCGTATTATCTTGTCTTTATACTGTAAAGTATTCACACACACAGGTTCAGTACTTTATTTGAATTTGTTATTACCATGTCTCATAATGAAACAATTTTTCGATGGTAATACCCACGTTTGCAATTCAATGTTCTTGAGCATCAATCATTATTTCTAATCTTGTGCTTTCATTGCAAAATTGTTTATATTTGTTCATATAAACAAAATATCCACTTCTTTGATACCCTATCCATTTCATTTGATTTGTTTGATATATTGTCAGATTCTCAAAACAATTCTCTTGATTTCATTTCATTCATTCAATATCCTTGTTTTGAGAGATCTTCAAAGTTCAATTGCTCAAATCTCATGAGCAGACTTTTTGACAGTGTTATCTTATTTGAGCTTAAATGTTCAAGTTAAACTGCTGAGCTACTATTCTTTATAGGATTTACATGGGATTCATGTGTGAGCTTAAACAGAACTTCCATGGATTCACGTTAACCTGTGTTTCCTACCCAGGAAGTTATCCTTGAGTGATTGAGGGGTGAGGGGTCAAAATCAAGAGTGGGGAAGATAACTCATCCGGTTGAGTTATTTTCATTGTGCTGAGTGTAAAAATAGAAAAGGCAGTTTGGTTAGAAGTGAGCTTTAATGTTAAAAAGAAAGAGGGTGTGAGAACAGAGTTAAAAGAATATCAGAACTCTACACCTACCACTTTCTGAGCCGGGCAGCCACATCTACTGATTGGTTCACATTCTTTGGTGACCATCATTGAAAAAGGCGGAGAGCCCATGCCAACTCTTGCTTTTACCCACCAACCACTCATTTCTTTCTTAACAAAGAAATGTTTCATTTTCTTTGGGAACGCAGCATATATGCTATCTAATCTTCACTCGGAAGATTTAGATATTGAAAAAGAAGGAAAGTTGCCCCACCTTCGCACCTCTTTCATGCACATTGAGTCCGTGTATTATTTGTTGTTGTCTCAACAGTTTACACAATTTGAGCCTTATGAAACACAATCATTGTGCTAATTCTTTCATACACAAGCACGATCACACATAAAATCTGTTTTTCTGTCAGAACATTCATAGATAAACCTTGTGTTTTTCAATGATTGAATGGATGTCCTAGGGAGTCATCATCAAACCATCTCCTTACAATGTACATTCGTTGTACACAGTAACTTTGTGTTCCTGACAGGCATTCCTAACTGTTTCATTTGTTGAATCAGGATTACACGTTCATTATGTATGAATTTGAAAAGATTCAGATATATATACAGTTCATGATTCGGCTCTTCAGATCAAAGTGCGTAAACTGTCAAAGGGGAGATTGTTATTTCAATACAAAGGGGGTGTTCAAAGACTGTGCTGAAGTTGATGAAGTTTTGATGATCATGATGATCACAATCATCAAAAAAGGGGAGAATTTTATAAAGATTCAATTTCAAAGTTCGAAGTTCAAGACAAAAATTCAAAATGCTTCCGCTGATTCAAAGTGAAAAGATTCTGAAAAGCAAATTCAAAGATTCAAGAAGGTTTGCTCTTCCAAAGATGGTTCTGAGATCTGAGTGATGAAGATACAAAGTTGTTTTCAAGATGTATTGTCTGTTTCAAAGATGAAGTTTCAAGTTCAAAGAAAGTTCAAAGAAGTTTAAAGAATTCTGTTTTCATTCAAGACTTGTTGACTTTCAAAGCTACAAAGTGCAAAAGACTTTCCAAGATTCTTCAAGAGCTGAAAGACTGAAGACTGTGAAAGCGTCAATGTTCAAAGATAAAAGGACAAAAGATGAAGAATCAAGAGCTGAAGATCTGTATCAAATTTTTATTAAATCTTGAATACAAAGGGGGAGATTGTTAAGTCTAAATATTGTATCCAAGATTTAATAGGAAATTCAAATATGTAAAAGTCAACATTGTCATTGTTTTAGGAAATTCAAAGCTTGTTTAGCATTTACTTAGTGCTTAAGACTTGTTTAGATGTTGGTAGTATAAATAGGTGTTTGCTTTCTAAAGCTTGTAATAACGCAGAACCAGATTAGTGAGACGTGTGGCTAATCAATATCTACTTTCTCTCTCTAGATTCTCTCTCTAGTTCTTGTTCGTAATTGTTATATATTGTAAATTTATCTTGATTGTTTGGGATTTATTGATTAACATAATTGTATATGACTCGATATGCTCTTCCTGTCAAACATACATCCAGCATGATCTGCATATGAGTAAGCCGTCACTTGAAAACTAGTATCTTTAGGATACCACAGACCAAGATCTGTAGTCCCCTTCAGATATCTAAATATGCGCTTAACTGCAGACATATGGGATTCTTTTGGATTAGCCTGATATCTTGCACATAAACATTTAGAGAACATAATATCTAGCCTACTTGAAGTTAAATACATTAAAGAACCGATCATTCCTCTATAGGTTCTATCATCAACAGGTTTACCCGAAGGATCCGTGTCGATCTTAGTTCCTGGTGCCATCGGGGTTCCAATAGGTTTACAAGTTTCCATTTTGAATTTCCGAAGAATATAAAAAATGTACTTAGCTTGATTTATAAAAATCCCCGTTGAAAATTGCTTGACTTGTAATCCGAGAAAGAAGTTCATCTCTCCCATCATACTCATTTGAAAATGTGACACCATGAGGTTTGAAAAATTCTTATAGTATTTAGGATTAGTTGAGCCAAATATAATATCATCCACATATATTTGAATAAGAATGATATCCGATTTTTCCTTTTTAATGAATTTAAAGTAGTATCTATTTTACCTTTAGTTAAGCCCGACTTGACCAAAAACTTTGATAGTACCTCATACCAGGCTCGAAGCGCTTGTTTAAGACCATAAAGTGCTTTATCCAAGATGTAGACATGATCTGGTTTATCTGGATTCACAAAGCCTTCAGGTTGTGAGACATAGACTTCCTCCTTAATAATGTCGTTCAGAAAGGCAGTCTTCACATCCATTTGATAGGCAGTGAAGTTTTTGTGAGCAGCGTACACTAGAAACATGCAGATTGCTTCTATACGTGCCACTAGAGCGAAAGTCTCATCATAATCAATGCCTTCCTCTTGCCTATATCCTTTTGCGACAAGTCGTGCTTTGTTTCGAATTATGATACCGTCTTCATCCTTCTTGTTTTTGAATACCCATTTTGTACCAATGATAGATTTTCCTTCAGGTCGTGGTATAAGTCTCTAGACTTTTAAAGCTTCGAACTGATTTAGCTCCTCTTGCATTGCAATAACCCAATCCGAGTCAGCTAGAGCTTCAGATACTCGATTAGGCTCTATCTTGCTCAGAAAGGAATCATGCATACACATGTTTAATGATGCAGACCTAGTTTGTACCGGTAAATATATATCTCAAATAATCAGGCTTATCAGTGCAACCAACTGAAGTAGTAACTTGTGGTTCAACAATTTCAGGTGCAACTTCAACTGAAGGAGTATTTGTTTCAATTGGAGTTTCTGTCTGAACTGGGGGGACAAGTTCAGTTGATACATCTGAAGTAGTTGGATGATTAGTCGTTGAATCATCTGACCTGTCAACCACAACAGATTTAGGAATTTTAGATCCTAGAAACTCATCATAAAATAATTCAAACAACAAATCTAATTCAAATAAATGAGATGTAGAAGTTGAAGCTTTATCCGAATTAGTTGTATTAGACACAAGTTATGGACTGAGTTTTCCAGAAGCTAAAACTCCGGTAAGTACGGGTTCTGAATTGCTTTTTTTAGAAGCCACTTCTTCATCAAATGTTACATTAACGCTTTCGATAACAATCTTTGAGCTCTTCATGTATATCCTATATGCAACAGGTGTCTATGAGTATCCAATGAAGATTCTTTCTTCATCCTTCGGTCTGAACTTATTCAAGTTCTCTCTATAATTCAATACGAAACACCTGCATCCAAAAACATGAAAGTGTTTTATGCTACGTGTACGATTGTTAATCAATGCATAAGGAGTTTTACCAAACCGTCTATGAGTAATGGAGCGATTTTGTGCATAACATGCAGTAGAGACAACACCTACCCACAAAAATAGAGGTAAATCCGACTGGCTGAGCATAGTGCGAGCGGCCTCGACTAACGTTCGATTGCGTCATTCGACTACTCCATTCTGTTCCAGCGTTCGAGCAACAGAGAATTAATGTGTTATCCCGACCGATTCGAGATAATCTGCAACAATTTTTTTCTTAAACTCTGTGCCGTCATCCGTCCTTAGAAGCTTTACTGTCTTTTGCAAGTTCACCTGGGTAGTCTTCAAAAAGTTGATGAGTACTTCGGGCGTCTCATCTTTTGTCCTTAGAAATTTTACCCATGTGTAACGTGAATAATCATCCACTATTACCAAAACATACTTCTTTCCTCCTATGCTTTGAGTTCTTATAGGACCACATAGATCCATGTGTAACAACTCAAGTGTAGAACTTGTACTTGGTTCGGGTTTTGGCTTGTGAGCTGCCCTCTTCATTTTACCCTTTTCACATGTTGCGCAAAGATGTTCTTTTTCATATCGAAGCTCAGGAAGACCTTTCATCAATCTGCCTTTGACCAATTAGTTTATGTATCGAAAATTCAGGTGTGACAACCTTCAGTGTGAAAGCCAACTTTGTTGCATCGAGGCTTTTGTCAATAAGCAAACCTGATTGTCAGTATGGACCTTTGATAAATTTAACGTGTAGAGGTTGGACTTTCGAGTGCCGACCAATAGTTCTTTTCCATCTTCAGTACGCACCGAGCAACTCTTAGCCTTGAAATTTACCTTTAATCCTTTGTCGCAGAACTGGCCAATACTAAACAGGTTATTCCCTAATCCTTCTACTTAACTCACCTTCGTAATCGTTACATTCTCTTGTATCACGTCACCGTAGCCGAGAATCGGTGAAAATTGGCCATTGCCGAATCTAACATTTTCGTAGAATTTCTCTGTATAATTAGACAATAAATCCTTTTGCCCAGTCATATGCTTGGAACATCCGCTATCCAAATACCACATATGACGGGTTTGCATAAGAGAAATCAGGGAATAATAGATTTAGGTACCCATTTAAAAACGGCTCCTTTCAGTTTAGCACAAGATTTTGGTATCCATTTAAAGATGGATCCTCTGGCCTTTTGAAAAGCGTTTGAAACATATGGCTTATAAGAACAAACATGATAAGTACCAATCAAATCATCAGAAAATTGGTGAGAACTAAAATCATTCCGTCTATAATCAGATGACATAGTAGTATATTGAGATAATCGGAGTAATTGCTTTATTGAATATCGCTTGTAAGGAATTACAAGGTTTTTGTTTATTTGAAGCAACACTACCAACTACATAAGAAAAACTACTAGTATATCTATTACAATCCATATCAGGAGATGATTTAGAACTCTCATCGATCTTCCTCTTTGGTCGCCATTCCTTTCGTTCTTCAGATCTTTTACTTTTCACTGAAACATAAGATTTAGATCTGTTAGGAAAATCAGATTTCTGAGATTGTCTTTTTGTAAGCTTACCAGTATTATTCTGTTTCTGTGAGCGCCGTTTCTTTTGCTTCTTACCTTTAGCATAATAATCAGCATTCACAGAAACTGGTTCACCAACCTTAGTTGATGATTCACCAACTTCATGCATACTAGGTAAAGCTTGACCATTAATAACAAAATTAGAATGATTTGGAAGTATAGCATTGAAGTCAAACATATCAATCTCATCAACACGCCCTTCATCAGAATTTAAAAAATCATTTGCAGACGCAAATAAGTCATCAAAATCAACTTCAGAGGTGTGAGGTGCTTTAAAAGATGTAGAACACTTTTGAGATTCAACATTGATAGTTGTGTTCTTTAAAATAGTAGAAAATATATTTTGTTCAATGTCAACCAATATTCTTTCATCAAATAAAACATTTTCAAGCTCGATTATTTTGCTTTCTAAAATGAGTGGAGGTATAAAAATTTTAGCTTTTAAAGGTTTTGCCTCCAACTCTTTTGTCGAATAACTTTCAAAATAATCATTTGAAAGAGATTTTGGCTGATCTGAAATATAACTATCATTCATCTTTGAATAGTAGAATGGTAGTTGCATTTTCTTTAAGTTCTTTCTTTTCTCGTCTTCTTTAGCCTCTACCTCGTCTGATGATTTGGTAACAAATTTGGGTTTCAAATGAAGATATATACCAGACACAAAAAGAAAATCAAAATTATACAAAGCTAGCTATTTTCTGATAGTTTCTTTAGATAGTGTGGGTATTCAAAACCGAGACCCCACTTCTCTCTAACATCAGCTTCCTCATTTGGTGTGTTTAAGAAAATGGTTTGATCTGTTTGGCCTCTAGCATGCAATTTAGCTTCCAAACCATTTACATTTTTCTCTAATGTCTTGTTCTCAACCTGCAGTTGAAAAACTTTTAGAAAACGTTCTTGATTTTCTGAAACAGACTTAGAAATTTTAGATTCAAGATCAAAAATCTTACTTTCAAAACAATCTTTTTCATTTTTAAAATCAGAAACAGGTTTGCGTAAAGAATCAATCAGATCTTTGTTCCCAACAACTTCCTTGTTAAGTTCAAATATCTTTTGATTTTTTCTTTTCAACTCTGCTCTTTTCCTTTTTCAGTTTGTTTTGAAGATCTTGAAGTTCGACCATCATAGCTTCCATTTTAACTATAAAATCAGATTTAGAAAGTTTAAGTACCTCATCAGCTGTTTCTTCATCAGAATCATCATATTTCATAGTGTCGCCCATCAAACACATGTGAGCAGTTTCTTCTCTTTACTCCTCATCCAAATGATCTAGCCAACACTCGTCTTCAGCCATCAATGCCTTGCCATTTTCTTGTTGTTTGGCTAAGAGCATCTTGTTCTTGTAATATTCAGAATTTCTGACTTTTGACTTCCGACAGTGTTTTGCATAATGACCAACCTTACCACAGTTGTAGCATTTGATCAGATCTTCTGTCTTCTTTTCAGCACCAACATAGTCATTCAGATACATTCTCTTTTCTTCCGGCTTTCTCTCCACATACCGGTTCTCCTCATATCTTCTTCCTTCAACTATTTCCCTATGTTCATGATTCTTTGAACCTGACGAAGAGTACCTATGAGTGTTTGAACCCGGTTTCTTATACAATTTCTTTTGAAATGCTCGGGTCAGAAGAAGCATAGCTTGCTTGAGGTTTTCGCCGTCATCACTATCTGAATCAGAACTAGAATCAGAACTGGGAATCACATCTTTCTCCTTCTCTCATGCTACCAATGCTCTGGGGTCAACAACCTTTTCATCTTTCTTTTTCTTCTCATTCCTTTTCTCTTCAACCTCCCCCTCATTCTGACGTAGTGTCTCATAAACTTCGTGGAGAGGTATGTCGCTCAAGTCCTTCATTTGTTTCATCCGGCGGGTGTGCTTTTTCCATTCCGGTTATAAGATGCTAAGGAACTTGACATTGTTTTTTATCTGCTTCTTCTTCACTTTGTTCTTTGAGAGTTCATTTAGAAGAAGCACGAACCTCTCATAGGTTTCCTCCAGACTCTCACTTTCTTTGGCTTTAAACTCTTCATAGCTGTTGATACAGTTGGCCACTTTCTTCTTGTTTCCGACTTTAGAGCTCATCATCATCTTTTGCAACTTATCCCACATCTTCTTTGCATTAGCTTTGTAGTTGTCTATCTTGATGTATATCTCATTCGGGATACTTTGAAGTAAAAGGGATCTTGCTTGTTTATCGGCTCTAAATCTGTTTTTCTGCTCTTCAGAATATAGAGCAAATTCCTTCGAAACTGTTTTCATCTTTCTCACGCTGTCTTCGTCACCATCCTCACTGTGTGAAGATTCATCATCGGGTATTTGGACAATAGGTGGTATCATGGGACCTTCTGTAATTGATAACATAATGTATTCCCTATTTGCGTGATGATCGACAAAGTCGAGGAACCGATCCTTCCACTCTTCGTATTCTCCCTTGAATAGAACAGGAGGCTTTACGTCCGTACCGATAGAAAGAGCGTCTTTTGAAGTCATCTTGATCTACACTGCTTACTGTGATCGTCAAAATTTAGAAAACAAACTGGATCTACAAAAATCAAACGCAGTTAAATTTCAGAAAAATCAGAAAAAATTTTACTAAGTACAGAACGCGCATGACACTGAAATGACACACTTCGCATAAACAACTCTATGCGAGTATTGAACTTCGCGCACACAAAAGAAACAAATGAACTCACTTCTCGCACCCAAGGTTATGCCAGTTTGTGGTTTGCGCAAGACATAAGATGCGAGAATTGAGGTTCACGTACAACAAGGTTGCATGAAACAAGGTTCGCGCACAAAGACTTATGTGAGTTCTTAGTTCTCGCACACCACAATGTGCGAGTTTTGGAACTTCGCGCAAAATACTTGCGAGATCGAGACTTAGAAATTTTTAGAAATTTGGTTCGCGCTAAATGCAAACGCGCAAGAATTACTTCTCGCAGAACCCTTTGCGAGTTATGGACTTAAAAAATTTTCAACAAATACACTTCTCGCTAAATGAAAATGCGCTAGAGGAACACTTCTCGCACGAACAGTTCGCGCATGACAAGGAAGATGAATAGTACGAACTCGCACCTAATGATGTGCGATTTTCTTCTTCACGCACGAAGCACTTTGCGAGTTCTTCACTTAGCTAGATCTTAGTCTGCGAGTTCTACCCTTTAGCATGTTCTTCCTTTGCTTGTTCTTTGGATCTTGCGAGTTCTTGAGTGTTTCGAACAAAAACTCAAGTATTCCACTAATTTCGATCAATTCCTTCACCAATTGCCATTAAAATTCGCAGGAACTTCCTAATACATGATTTGAATCGATTACAATTGAAAGATTTCAAATCAAAACACTAGATATTATAAATTTGATCGATGACAGCCTCGAACTAAACTTTTCTACGAATCCAAAATTCACATTAATCTTTTCTGAATTAGGCAACACTAGACAAACAGAAAATGATTTAGATATAAAATCTAACAGAAAGATACAAGACTCGAATAAAAAATATCACTCGAATTGATCCAAGTTTTTCTCCGAATTTCGTGCGCTCTGATAACAATTGTTATCCTAGATAACAATGTAAATCAAACGATGACAAATGAATCCATTAATCTCACTCTTATTTCACAATCAAATTCAATTACAATATGCTCAGAATGAACTTTCTCTCTCTAAAAACTGAAACTCTCACAATGCTATATCTGATGTTTTCTTTGTTGTGCTACAAGATTAACGCATAACACACACACACACACACACATATATATATATATATACAAACCACAAAAACGCGCAAACACTTAAACTCTTACAATACTAGAAAACAGAAAATACAAGTTTGACTTTGACTTTTATTACATTGACTTTGACTTTGATGCTTGAGAGTTGACTTCAGCTTTGACTTCAATATTCAGTCTTCCATGATCTTGTATCCAACATATTTATGCTCTAACAGAAGTTAGTGGAGTGGCTATTCGAGTGAAATCTTTAATAAACTTCCGGTAATACCCTGCCAACCCTAAGAAACTTCGGACGGAGTCTTCGGCGCCATCCAATCGCGAATTGCCTCCACTTTCGCCGGATCCACCTTGATTCCGTCTTGGGATACGACATGCCCAAGGAACTGCACTTCTCGCAACCAAAATTCGCACTTCGAGAACTTCGCGTAAAGCCTCTCACTAGTATAAAAAAGGCCTTTTGTGACGGTTAAAAACCGTTACCGTAGGTAGACGGTAACGGTTTTCGTGGACATAAAAATCGTCACCTATCTTGCCGTCACTTTTGATGCACTTTTGGTTACGTTTAAAAAATGTTACCATATCACATAAAAAACCGTTACCGTAAGCTAAAACCGTCACCTTAAGTGTATATAAAAAACAATATTTTTCCTAAAACCGTCACCGTAACGTGATATATGGTGATGTTTATTTTTCAAACCGTCACATTATCATGGCATATAGTGACATTTATTTTTCAAAACCATCATCATATACATACATAGCATGATGTTATTTATCGAAATAGTCACGATAGCATGACATATGATGACATTTATAAATGTCAAAACCGTCACCGTAGCATCATACACGGTGACGTTTATTTTTCAAGACTGTCACAGTAGCATGACATACGATGGCGTTATTTTCAAGATCATCACCATAGCATTACGTACGGTGATAATTATTTTTCAAAACCGTCACAGTAACATGACATACTGTGACGTTTATTGTCAAAATTGTCACCACAACATGACATACGGTGACACTTCTTTGTGAAATATGTGATCGTAGCATGACATACGGTGACATTTATTTGTCAAAAATGTCACCGTAACATGACATACAATAACGTTTATTTGTAAAACCAGTCACTATAGCACGACATTTGGTGACGTTTATTTGATAAAATCGTCATCTTAGTATGACATTCAATGACGTTTATTTGTGAAAAATGTCATTGTATCATGACATCCGGTGACATTTATTTGTTAAAACCGTCAATATAAACTAACACATGATGACGTTTATTTGTCAAAATAGTCACCATAACATGACATACGATGAGGTTTATTTATTAAAACAGTCACCGTAACATGACATATGGTGACATTTATTTTGTAAATTGTCACCGTAACATCGCATACAATGACGTTTATTTTTCAAAACCGTCAACATAACATGGCATACGGTGACGTTTATTTTTCAAAACCGTCACTGTAACATGGCATAAGATAATGTTTATTTTCAAAACCGTCACGGTAGCATGACATATAGTGGTGCTTATTTATAAAAATCGTCATGGTGGCACTACATACAGTGACGTTTTATTTTGCCTAAACCGTCACCGTAAAATAACATATGGTGACGTTTATTTTTCAAAATTATCGCTATAGCATAACATACGCAAATGTTTATTTGTTATAACCATCACCGTAGCATGATATACAGTGTCATTTATTCTCAAAATCGTTATCGTAGCATGACATACGATGACGTTTAATTTTCTAAAATGTTACCATGGCATGACTTAAATTGACGTTTATTTTTCAAAACCGTCAATATAACATGACATGTACAGTGACATTATATTATCAAAACCGTTGCTATATGCTATTTTTGGTGACTATTTTTATTATTTAAAAGGAAAATAGAATTACATTTGAAACACAAAATTTGAATCAATATTATTTGTTAGTGTATTAATTGTATCCAAGATTTAAATAACAAACGTCAAATCTTGTAAAGTCAAATAGTCAATATTGTTTAGTCAATATAGTGTTGTGAGAGAAGTGCTAGTCCATATAAATAGCTAGTGTTTGTAAGTATCTTGTAACCAGAAGCTTTACATTGTCAGATTAATGAATACGACGCTTTCTCTCTCTACTCTCTCTCTCTCTAGATCATAATACACTGTCATATTCTTGAATCTTGATTGAGATTGTAGAATTGCATGATTTGATAAGGGATTATTCAATTTCAATTGGTATTAGAGAAAGACCAAATTAATTCAGAAAAGATCACTGGATAAGTTTGATTTCTTGAAATATTTTCAAGAACACGCAGAGACATTTTTTTTCAAAATTTTACTGTTCATTCAAATTTTCAGTGTTAAATTGTTTTTGATGTAAGAAAATGAATCAATTGGCTTCGATTTATGTTTTGGATCATTTCTTGTATTGATTGCATCAAGAATTTCACACTTTATCAATTTCATTTTTTGAAATTGTTGTTTTCTTGAAAGTTGGAAGTCGAACACTGTAATACACATTAATCACTGTAATTTTTAATTGCTTTCGTAATTTCAATGTTGTAATTGTGTTTCGTATTACTTCGTGGACTAATTGTGTAATTTTCAGAATTAGAAATCAAGATTTACTTGATTTTTGATCGATCAGGCCAAAAACACGCAAAGAATTCCAAGAACACGCAAAGAATTCCAAGAACACGCAAGATCTGTGAAACACGCAAAATTCATCGGCAGAACGCGCAAGTTGAAGGATCATGATTTTGGTCAGAAACGCGCAAAGCGTTGTTTGCGAGTTCTTAAGACGCGCATATCAAAGTTTGCGTGTTTACTCTTCAATCTGCGAGTTTGTTCATTTGCGTGTTTAGCTTGCGAGCTCTTTGAAAAGCGCAAGTAGGCATCTGCGAGTTTTTGAAACTCGCAAATCAATACCTTCATATTTTGTTCTTCAGTCTGCGAGTTCTACAAACGCGCACGTTACGGTCTGCGAGTTCATCAGGAACAGTGTTTTGTGCATTCAAGCGTCTGCGATTTTTAACTTTCTTCAGTGATTTGCGAGTTTCAAAGTTAAAATTTTTTTTGTTTATTTTTCAAGTGGTGATCTGTTTTTGACTTTTAGTCAACTGTTCTGAATAGTTTGGGAACGATCATATCAATTCAAGCTAATCATTCAAGATGCCAAATAATGATGATAAGGGAAATATTGTTCTATCAGCAAGAGATATGGCAGTCTTGTACATGCCTGAGATACCTGTTATAGAGGCTGAACGAGACAAACTGAGAATTCAGAATGCAACCTTTATCAAACAGATTCAGGAGTTTCAATCAAAATTATCAAATTCTGATAAATATTCTGATTGTGTAAAGTGCGCTAATCATGCTAAATCTGATTTTGCAGGTATCATCAAGGCTAGAGAGAAAGAGATTACAGAGCAAGAGAAAGATATTCAAAGGAAAGATGATTTGATAAAGACTGTTGAGAGAGCAATCAAGGTTAAAGAGTCTATAATTACAAATCTTCGAAGCCAACTGAAGACGACTGAACAAAAATCATCTGAGCTGAAAGATGAATCAGTTAAGCTTCAACAGAAGTTTAAGACTTTTGAAGATCAGATATCTGCTCTGGAGAAGAAGAATGCTTAACTGAAAACAAGTCTCCAAGCAGATAAAGATAGATCAAATTTGAAGACATCTCCACCTCAACAGACATCTGAACTTTCCAAGAAAACTTTACAAGAGAAAAAGGATTTGGAGCTAAGATGTTTAAAACTTTCTAAGCAAGTGTCTGAATTCGAAAAGATAATAATAACTGAAAGAGACACTTTTGCCAAAGAAACAAAAGTTCTTGAAGATAAAAATTCTGAATTTCCCAAACAGATCTCTATTCTACAAGACTTACTTGAGAAAGAAAGAAAAGCTTTTCAAGAAAACAAAAAGTCTTTGGAGATTGAAAAGAAGAAATATGAAAAGAGAAATGTTGGGATCTTCAATAAAATTTCTGCGAAAGCCAAGAACTTACAAAAAGATTTTGAGCTTGAGCGTTTACAATTTGAATCTAAAATATCAAAGCTCACATCCAAAATAACTGTTCAATCATCAGATGTGCAAAAAGAACAGAGGCCATATCTGATTTTAAAATAAAGTTTGACACACTTACTTCAGAAAGAAACATTTTATCTGAAAAGATAAAAGACTTGGAAGCTGCAAATGTCAATTTATCAGAAAAGATTACAGTTGATGTGATTGATCAATCACCTGTTGATAATTCAACAGAATCAGTCTGTTCTTTCAAAACAACTTCAAGTTCTATTCATGACAAAAATGTTTTCAAAAAGAAAAGTGTCAAACCAAACACTGTCAAATCAAGTCAGATCAGACCATCAAATATATTTTATGACAAATCTGTTGATGGTTCAACGAGCTATTACGTTAAATCTCTTGGAAAGAATTTGAAGAAAAATCAGATGGTCTAGAGAGTGAAGAGTTCTTCAGATGATGAGAAGATGAAGGACAAAGCATTCAAATCCACAACAAATTCCAAAAAGAACAGTGCATATAAAGGTAAATCTTTTGGTAATTCTGATATATATTACTCGACTAATCATTTGATCAGGATTGCTCAGAAGAAAATATGTTGTTCTTACTGTGGAGAGAATGACTTCATTTAGAAAGAATTTGCTCATAACCGGTACGGTTCTTATAGAATAACTTCTCAGAATTCTGATTTTAAAAGATATAAATCTAATGAGAAGTGGATTCCAAAATCTAACATACCAGGACCCAAATACCAGTGGGTACCAAAACCTGTTAAATCTGTTTTGCAGGTACCACAGGTTTAGGGGCAGCAAGATGAATGACTTCTGAGTAAATCAACTCAGGACTCGGACTTCAAAGTCAAAGAGTATGGCTCTTGAATGATTCAGTTCAAGACCCGAACTTCAAAGTTAAAAGATTATGATTTCAAGACAAATCAGTCTAGGACTCGTACCTCAAAGAATGTTGGCTTTTGAACACAACAGTTCAAAACCCGCACTTCAATGTTAAGAACTGTGGCTTCTGATCACATGACAGATCAAGTCCCGTTCTTCAATGTTCAGACATGGATATTTTGCAAATATCCAGGGGGAGCTTATCTGACCTAAATCATTTTATCATGATTTGAGGGGGAGATTAAAGGTAAATATCGTCTAATCTATATCTCTGATTGTTTGAAAGAAGAACAACTTTCAAGCATGAAAAACGGTTTCTGAAATGTTCAAACCACTTCTGATTCTCAAAAGGTTTTATGAATTTAGAAGTGAGATTTTAAATGTTTTTCAATTTTGAGCTTTAAAGTTTAACTGACCGTGTGTTTCCAAAGATCAATACTTGTGTATTATCTTGTCCATATACTGTAAAGTATTCACACACACAGGTTCAGTACTTCATTTGAATTTCTTATTACCATGTCTCATAACGAACAAATTTTTCGATGGTAATACTCCCGTTTGATTTCAAATATTGTTGAGCATCAATCATCATTTCCAACTTGAGCGTTCATTGCTAATTTGTTTATATTCGTTCATATAAACAAACTATCCAATTTCTTTGATACCCTAACCATTTTATTTGATCTGATTGATACATTGTCAAATTCTTAAAACAATTCTCTTGATTTCATTTCATTCATTCAATATCTTTGTTTTGAGAAATCTTCAAAGTTCAATTGCTCAAATCTTATGAGCATACATTTTGACAATGTTATCATACATTTTGTGCTTAACTGTTCAATTTAAACTGTTGAGCAACTATTTTTTTTAGGACATACATGGGATTCGTGTGTGAGTTTAAATAGAACTTCCATGGATTCACGTAAACCTGTGATTCCTACCCAGGAAGTTATCCTAGAGTGATTGAGGGGTGAGGGGTCAAAAATCAAAAAGTGGGGGAGATAACTCATCCGGTTGAGTTTTTCTAATTGTGTGGAGCGGAAAAATGTAAATGAGAGTTTGGTTAGAAGTGGACAAAATGTTAAAAAGAAAGAGGGTGTGAGAACAGAGTTAAAAGAATATCAAAACTCTGCACCAACGACTTTCTGAACCGAGCAGCCACATCTTCTGATTGGTTCACATTCTTTGGTGACCATCATTGAAACAGGCAGTGAGCCCATGCCAACTCTTGCAATTACCCCACCAACCACTCATTTCTTTCTTAACAAAGAAATGTTTCATTTTCTTTGAGGATGCAGCATATCTGCTATCTAGTCTTCACTCGGAAGATTTAGATATTTAAAAAGAAGGAAAGTTGCCCCACCTTCGCACCACTTTCATGCATATTGAGTCCGTGTAATACTTGTTGCTGTCTCAACAGTTTACACATTTTGAGCCTGGTAAAGCTAAGTAGCTTCAATCATTTATACACCTTCACGTACACACAAGGAATATGTTTTCTTGTCATAAAATTCATAGAAAATTCCTTCGTGATTTTTTCGATGATTGAATGGAAGTCCTGGGGGAGTGAACATCACAAAATCTCCTTTCCAATGTACATCTGTTGTACAAAGTGGCTCCGTGCTACTTACAGGAATACTAACTGTTTCATTTGTTGAATCAGGGTTACAACGTTCATTATATCTGAATTTTAAAAGATTCGGGTATATACAGTTCATGACACAGTTATTCATATCAAAGGGCGGAGAATGTCAAATTTACCATAAAAATGGGAGATTGTTAGTTTCTTATAAAGGGGAAGATCAAAGAATGTGTTGAAATTGAAGAGTTTTGATGATCATGGTGTTCACAATCATCAAAAAGGGAGACAAGTCTACAAAGATCAAATTCAAAGAATGAAAAGGGACAAATTTTCAAAAGTTCAATTTCAAAGTCATAGCTTTAGAGCAAAAGAAATGTCAAGTCAGATGGATAAGTTTCAAGACAGATAAAAGTTTGTTTGGATCAAGAAGATTCAAAAAGATTTTGAAGAAAGATAATTGAAAGAAAAATTCAGATGATTCGAGAAAGTTTGTTTTTCTGAAGACAATCCAGAGATCAAAGAGATGAAGATACAAAGATCAGAGATTCCTCAAAAAATGTTTCAAAGCTCAAAGTTTAAAGATTCTTTAAGTTTCAAAAAGTTTCAATGATTTCAAAGAAGTTCAAAGTTAATTTCAAATATTTGTTCAAGACTTGTTGACTTTCCAAAGATACAATGTGTTAAAGACTTTTCGAGATTCTTCAACAACTTCAGAAAGAGCTTCAAAGTTCAAAGTCGTCAGAGTTACAGATTAAAGAATAAAGCGCTGAAGACTAGTGTCAGATTTTTTATTAAATCTTGTTTACAAAGGGGGAGATTGTTAGTGTATTAATTGTATCCAAGATTTAAATAAGAAACGTCAAATCTTGTAAAGTCAAATAGTCAATCTTGTCTAGTCATCATAGTGTTGTGAGAGAAGTGCTAGTCCATATAAATAGCTAGTGTTTGTAAGTATCTTGTAACCAGAAGCTTTACATTGTCAGATTAATGAATACGACGCTTTCTCTCTCTACTCTCTCTCTCTCTCTAGATCATAATACACTGTCATATTCTTGAATCTTGATTGAGATTGTAGAATTGCTTGATTTGATAAGGGATTATTCAATTTCATTATTAACAACACATATAAGAATATAAATAATATTATACATTTATATGAATAATGTATGAAAACACCAATAACACAATAACAAAAGTAATAAACATTTGAAACACTTTTTCTTATTTATGCTATACTCCTAGTTTGATTCAATATTTTCACCATCTCGTTAAGAGTTGTTGTTTCGCTTCGTATGCTTTTGCTTATCGCCATTATGATTAGAAGTTGTTTGTGGTACCTGGAAGAAAATAAAACCCAGTAGATTTAGAACAACTAATCAATACACAAGTCACGACACTGATAGAGTTGTAACATAAGATTAAAGGAAAAATAGATAAAAGAAGTTCAAACTTACAAACACTAAAGCCAAGACTCTAGAAAGAACGAGGACTAGTGTGTAACAAGAAACCTAATAAATTAGTTTGAAAAATCATTCACCCAAAATTTGACAATGACAATTTATAGAATAAACCACAACATACAAGACTAGTTACACACCTCTAATAAAAAAGAGTCTATACACGGTTTTACAACCGTGTAAGAGGATATCATGTGAAAAAGTGGTCATTTTACATGAATATGTGGTAAATAATATATTTTTGTAGGATGAGAGATATAGATACATTTACCAATAATGAGTAATGAGTAATGAGTGTTGAGTGGTGAGTGGTGAGTGGTGAGTAGTGACAATGAAGTCCAAATACCCTACTACACGTGATTCATACATGTTTGATAAAACAAACTAACATTTGAAAGAAACAACCATCACCATCTTTGCTCCATGTTTTTCTACACAACTAGCCTCTGATTGTAATCCAACCTATCATAAGAACAAACATTCGTAGCACTAGTCATCAATGTAGTCCATGAAAGTGACAACAAAATCAAAGAACATTTATATAAACAGATGGGGAAATGATATGTTAATCGAGAAAAACACACGAAAAAGAACACTACCATATGAGCTTGAATAAATCGAAACTAGACCTTCAAATAAGTTTCAATTTCATCAAGAGTATCACACAATTATGTATTAAATAAGATGATTGCAATGTCGCCCATGATTTGTTGGCATATTACTAGACATCAAGAAAAAATGCAAAGACATGAAACATAGCAAAACCTAAGTTGAAAACTAACAACGACCGGGTGCTCATAGTTCAATTGTGTGATGCTTTGGTTCGCGTGCAAAAGCTCTATTTGCCTCTGCCATTCTATGAGTCTCTTCCCTTTTACGTATGGCATCGCCACTCCCTTTGGCAGCATCCACTAATTCGGAACTTAATTTCAAATGAGAGCCGGTAACTCAGATTCGATAGAAAGACACTGACTCTAAACTTCAATGAATCAACCTTCGGTTGCTGGTTATAGCCCTGCTGTGACTGTCTTACTTGCCATCTATCCGCTCTGGTTCTTATCAAACTATTCCTTACTACAGGTTTTATACAATTGTATCAGTCTATTTTGTCTTAAGAAGCCCTAACTACGGACTAATGGGCAAAGGAGGTAAAATCAAACTAGTACTAGTTGATGCGAGTTACTTCGGAAACAAAAGGACTAAAGTCAAATTCATTTGAGGTATTCTCTCAATTCCAAAAAAAGCAACCGGACAGAGCAATTGAATGCAGCGGTGTAGGGCCTCTAAGATTATGAATAAACTATTCATTTTCCGTCCTATTGAAGAAATTCGGCATGATGGTAGTAGAGTAGTCGATCTGATCTCGCGCGCGGGCGGATAGAAATGCCTATAGATGAGGTAGGCGAGGCTAGCTTGCCGGCAAAAGGCGATTGTCTTTTGTTTGATGAGAACGAGAAGGGCAATTGACTGCAGGCCTATTGGGTGGGGGCAACTGGAGGAAGACAGCATGGGGCAAAGCAAAGGGCAGAGCTTCGGCCTTCGGGGTCAACCCGGCGGCTTCTATTAGGAAGGCGGCGCAAAGGAGGCTCGAGGGCTTGTTAAGGAAGGCGGCAAGGGCCACAAAAGACCTTTTCTGGTCCCCCCTGAGCCGGGGGGTGCTTATGGGAGGGGTGTGCCACGACGAAACAAGGGAATGAAAGGCCGCTTTGCGTTGGATGCTCTTTACCCTCCCCACAATGATGGCTCTGTTGTCTTGGGGAGGGTTGAAGCGCAAATCAAATCAGATGGTTCTACTTTCTGACTTGCTCCTACGGAACCAAGATCGAAAAGATTGAAAAAATCAGTCATTCACAACCACTGATGAAGGATTCCTCGAAAAGTTAAGGATTAGTAATCTTTTTTAGAAATCGAATGGATTCGGTCTTATACATACGCGAGGAAGGTAATCAAAAAAGAGAACTCCGGGATCTTCTTTTTCTTCTTAAGAACCCGAAGGCGAACTAATCCGTCTTGGTGCAGCTCCTAGTCCTGATCGATTGGCTACCGGGTGTTCACTCAAACTAAAAAGAAAAGGAATATAATATAGAATCTAGATCCTCATCTCCTTCCCTCTTTAGTTTCACTCTTATCTCGGTTGCTAACCGGTGTGGGAGATGAAGCCAAGTCCTTTCCCTTCAAGGATCTAACTGCCACTCTTTCTAGTTTCATTCAACTGCCACTAACCCATATGCTTAAAACATCTCATTGGAGGTGGGATAGAGTTAATTCTGGGATCGAACGAATGTCTCTCATTGTGGTCTTGATTTTAAGCTAGTACAATCAATGATTCTGGTATGAATTTGGTAGTCATCTTGATCTCTTCTCTTGTCTGTTTTTTTTTTTTTTTTTTTTTTTTTTGAATAGGTCTTCCCCCTTCGATCCGCGAGTAGGCAAGCAAGAATCTCTCCCCCTTTCTGTTTATGGATAGAAAGAATATCCCCTTAGGAGAGTATTTTATGAGTTGACTGTAACCCGAAGGCTTCTTTCAATCGATCTAGCGATTAAAAGAAGAAGCAAGAAGAGAAATAGAATAAGAAAATGTAGGCTAGAAGTGCTATTAACAAAAGAAGCAAGGAACACACACACTCACACACATGTGCTAAGTGCAAAGTGCTATCTCTTGACCCTAAATATTTAGTATGTATGTATCAAAGGACCTTTTGTCGAGAGATATCTGGGCCTTTAGCATCCATGTAGGTCCGGTGTTCAAACCTCACTAATGGTGAGGATGTGTGAGTTATTTTGTTGCATATTCTGTGTCTAAATATTATATACTTCAACCATTTTTCTACCAAGATTCTGTAAGAGCCAAAACGGAGATGTGTATTCGATCTACTATTAACCAAAATAGAAATGCACATTCTTCAAAGCCAAAGGTATGCTAATAAATAAGAAAGAACATCATAAAAGATATGGGAAGCATAACAAAAATAACTAAAATCCACATGAATTAAATTGAAGTAAATGGTAATAAAAATGAAACAGTAGCTAAACTCATAAATCCAGCACTTAAGAAGAACAAATGTTTGTGAAGAAGTGTCATTGAAGCAACAATTTAAATACTAAAATAAAATTTATGTGTTCCAACAACTAATATATAAGCAAACTCGATGGTTTCACCAACTTAGAGCATGTCCAACCGACCGCTAAATGTAATTTTTTGCCGGTTGGAGTGCTCCAATCGAACAGTAATTGCAAAAGTTTTTGTCCGCCCGAGTTTTTTCACGACATAATTTTCGACTATGTTTCACACGGCAAATTGGTAAAATCCATGGACCCCACCACTTTGGATCCCTTTTTTTCTAAAGTGATAAAAAAAGCCAACATCAAAAACTCGAAATTGAAGATATCCGTATCATAAATCAACACATCGTAAGTCAATATTGAAGATATCATAGCATAAGTCTAGATCTAAATAGGAAGGCTTCGATTTCCAGATAAAAAGTTCATAGATCATACCGTGGTCGGACGTGAAGACTAGAAGGAGATGGAGCAGAAGTAGTGTAATTGAAATCATAGAAAAGAGAGAACTAGCAGCCGTGGAAAGGGAAGGGCGGCCATGAAACCCTAAAAGAAAAAGACATTGAAAGTATAAAAAAAAAGATGGAAACCATTTTAAGGGAAATCAAATTTGTGTTTTGGGAAGAAAACTCAGGAGAAAAAAGTGGTGCGGCGGGAATAGGGGTGTAAATGATGCGAGTCGAGCTCGAGTATCAGTAAGCTCGACTCGAACTCGAAATAATAATCTCAAGCTCGAACTCGACTCGAAAGCTTGCGAGTAGTTGAAATCCAAGCTCGAACTCGACTCGCTAACAAATTCCTAAGCTCGAACTCGAACCCGTTTCATGCTCGAACCAAGCTCGAAATCGAATCAAGCTCGAACTCGTTTTTTAGCACCAAAAAATTCCAGAAAATAAATTTACATTAGCAGCAAAAAATTTCCAGAAAATTAGAAGTTTACAACCAAACACAAAATAAACCGAAAGTAGTTGCAAGTTACAACCGAGAGGAAAGCGCATAAAAATAAAGATTACCATTTCGGCAAAAATTTCATCGTACTAATCTACCGTTATGAAGTAGTCCTAGTTGAACTTGGGTGTTTGTGAATGTTTTCAAGAACATAATTGATTGATCTTTATAGCAACTACACCAAAACCAAATGGAGAGGAATAAATTGATAAATAAAGAAATGGAGAGATGAAGAGATGAAGAGTTCGAGAAAGTAAATCAATTGCAACAAAACAATAAAGATAATGTCTATCAAGAAACCACATAGTTTTGAAAGCTAAATTTAAGTTGAATGATTATCAAAATGTTGCATAGTCTAGGAGGTTAAACTTAAGGTGGATGCAAAATTACCAACAAATCCCATCTGTGGTGAAACATACAATTTATCTATAGGGAGATAAAAGTTTTTAACTTAATTTGTATTTTAAAAAATTGAAAAAATGAGAAAAAAGATAAAGGAGCTTCAAGCCTTTAGAATATGCTACATCATACATAGTAGTTTCTTCTTTAATATATATATTGATTAAATTTTTATTAATTATAATTAATAAATATAATAATTAATCATATAAAATTTATTCGAGTATCTCACGAGCTTATCGAGTCGAGTATTAGGTAGCTCGACTCGACTCGTTAGTATGTGTTGGTCCCGAAGGTGCTTAACAAGTTTGTAGAAGGGGGGGGGGGGTTGAATACAAACACAGAAATTAAGGTTTAATAAATTGTTTATTGATAAATCAAATACAATTTACAAGTTTGTTGCGGAATAAGATTAAGACAGACTCAATTTAAACAAACTTAAGAAACACTAAGATGGTTGCACAAGAAATTCAGAGAATGGGGGATTAAGAGAGATAGAAAACAAGGGTTTCTATATGGAGTTCAAGGATTGAGCACACCTTCAGATGAAGGGGTGAGCTTCCTATTTATACCCTATGCATTAAATGCATGGCAGGGCACTTTACACGTGGCGTTCATAGATTGGCTTTGTCAGTCTGATTTTTGGAGACATGCTTTTGGCCGTATTAGGAACAGTGTAGTTGACAGAGTTGTTGTACGATTTTTGGCAGAGACATGTTCGTTCTGACACATCGTACTGGTTGTGCAAGGTAAGACAAAAGGAAACTTGAGGCATAAGCTTTGTGATCGATTGATCGCTGAGTATCTCTTCAAAGAGGTTCAGCTATCGCTGAAGCTTTTCCTCATGTTCCTTCGCATATATGTAGAGTTGTCTTTGCTTCACTGATATCCGCATCAGGTCACTAGTAGACTTCTCTTTGTTCAGCGGCTTCGTCTTCGATTCAGCTATGAACATATGTTGACGCGAGACTTGTCTTCAGGGATTACGTTGGCTGTTTACTTCAGAAACTACCAGCGATAACTGAACAGACTCAGTTTGATCGCTGATAGTGAAACACTAATACATATGAAATGTTTACAAGAAAGGTCATCAGCGATAACTGAACAGACTCAGTATGATCGCTGATGGTGAAACACTAATAGATATTAAAACGTAATTTTTACCAAGTATAGAAGAGGGTCGTTATCAAATCACTGAGAGAGTTTGGATCAACATTCTCCCCCTATTTGATAATGACAAAGTAACTGAAGAAAATTACTTTATAGATCAAAATGATGGAATAATCAGGACTCATAACATACATGTCCCAATTACTATTTTGAGGGATCTTTTACAGTACTGATGGAGTTAAGTACTTCACTGAAATTTTCATTTAATCCACTAAAAGATTTACAAGGAATGAAAATTACAAGTACAAGTGATGTACTAACTACTGTAAGTTAAACTAAAGAGGGTTTAGGAGGATTGATCAAATACTCAGGTATTTCTTCTCCTTTTTGCCTTCGCTCTAAAGATTCTTTGCAGATAATCGCTATGATTGGCTCAGCAGCAGGAGAGAGAGTACACCATAGGCACATGAGATCCTTGAGAAGAGCGAGGGGACAGATAGGGATTTCAGAGACCCTTTGAAATCTGAGTTGTTCCTCGTCATCTCTGAAGAAGATTCCAAAAGGTTCTTCAAGAACTTGTCCCGCAACATATGGTCCTCCAGGAGGCAGAGATAGATCCAGAACTGAAAGATCAGGAGGAGGACCGAACAGAGCTTCTCTGGAGAATTTTATGGAGATTTCATTCCTTATCACTGCGACATTATCAGACGAGGAGGAGACGGGCTTTCTCTTGACTTGCATGGATTTTGAGGGAAGAGTAGATGGCACCTTTAGTATTGCAGCGACTTAGTTGATGAAAGCATCATTTACCCTTTCAACGTAGCCTCTGTATGTTGACTTTGATTTCTTCAGCGCATCTTTGAACTCAAGCCACTCTATGTAGCCGAAGTCTTCCAGCTTTGAAATGAACATAGCCTTGCAGCTTCCATCCTCTCTGGTAATTTCCATGGTGACAGAGAGCTTATCCTTCTTCTTTCTTCCAAAGATAGCAACCGCTACGATCTTCAGTGGGTCAGAGCGATAGTCAATTTTGTGCTTGCACCAATCGATTGTATTATCGCTGACCACTTTTTCTTTGGAGCGTTCCTTTTCAATCTCTTTTAACAGAGCTGCCTGGACTTCTACTGGTTTGCGTTTCAGCTTCTTGTCTTTGACTTGAGAAGACTGAATTTTGAGAGCCAGAGAGGCATCTCTTTGACAGTCAACAATCAGCTTCTCAGCCCTGACGGATTCTTCAATTTCAGCGTCAGTCAGGAATTGCAGTTCTGATGATTGAGAAGGGACCTTTCGTCGTTGACTCTCCAGATGAGAGATCATCTCTGTTCTTTTCTTTCTCTCTTCCTCAGACCAGTGAGACGGTCTTGAGGGCCTTCCATGATGTTGCAGGGACTCTTCTTCTTCTTCATCCTCTTCATCAGTCTCTCTGACAGAGACTGGGATTATTTGGTCATCAGCTTCAGCGGCTGGGATTATTTGGAGCTCTTTACCCTTAAGAAGGGGAGAGAACTGTCTGTTCAAAAAAATGAAAAAGGTTAGATTTATTTAGGAAAGGAGAGAGATAAAGGCTAGAAAGAAACAGGGGTGGGATTTTTATAGAAGGAAAAAGGAACAAGAGTAAGGCATACCTGATAAGGATTCTCCTCAGGTAGTGAGATCATCTTCAGGGTTCCCTCAGCAGATGCACCTTTGCTTTGGGAAGGGGTTCCTGAAGGTGTCTCTTGTCTCCCCCCTGCTTGGATAACTTCTTTCGAAGCTATCGCTGATGATGTGGCGGTTGAAGAACACCAGAGAGATTGATCTTCTTCATCGTCATCATCATCATCTTGATGAGAATCATCCTCTTGATCTTCAAGATCAAGGTCTTCATCATCGTCTTCTTCTTCCTCTTCATCATTGACTATATCAGCGATGGTGGGAGGGGCTTTGTCAGCAGCTATCTCCCCCTCAACCTGAGAGGGAGTTTCCTTTAGTTGTTCAGCAGTGACTTCCACCTTCGTATTTTCTTCAGCGGTCTTCTCCCCCTCTTTGTCATTATCACCGAGGGAGAGATTTTTAAGAGGAGATGAAGGTTTTGCGTGAGCCAACTTCTGGACTTCAGCCTCCAGTCCTGTGAGCCGATCTTCAAGTACATGGATGTCGGACATATCTTGTTGAATGAAATCCACAGCTACGCATAGAGCAGTTCTATCGTCATCTGTAATGAAGGAGCAGGAGTTGGAGCTGGTTCATTCAGCTTATTGAGGACTTGCTGAAGAGTAGCAGTGCAGGAGTTGATCTTTGAGGTTGAAGATGCAAATGCTTGAGAATTGCTAGAATTCTTGAGAGTATTCTTGCTTTGAAAGTATTTGCAGAAGGCGTAAAAATGATAAGAATGGAAAAACATTCTTTTTATACGTGAGAGAGAGAAGAGAGAGTGTGAGAGAAGCGGGAAAAACAAATGCTCATCATGACATGGACACGTCCCACGAAGTTGATTGGATAGAAGAGCAACGGAAGAACGTGTCAGAAAAAAAACATGTCGTGGATTGTCGGTTCAAATGACGTCATAGTTAAGAGAGAGACTATACATTTGTCCGTTTTGAAATTATCACTGAAGAAAAGTCAGCGATAGATTTTCCTTTTAAAAAGTATCCCTGATTGTAAAGAGGGATAGATTTTCCTTTTAAAGGATTACTGAGTAGAAATATCAGTGATTAATGTATTTTTCAAAAATCTTTTAATCATTTAAAGAAAGTTCAGTGATTAAAGTTTATATTTTGAAGAAAAACATCTTTGAGGGAAAGGAGAGAACATACCTGAGAGTCAGAATGTTTATCAGAGAGAATGATGAGAGGGGAACTTTTGATTACTGACACAATACATGAACGCTGAAGAATTATTCTTCGAAGTTCAGCATTCCAAGCTCACTGATGAGAAAGTTGAACCTTGTCTCATCAAGAGGTTTGGTGAATAAATCAGCAAGCTGAAAGTCAGTAGGGATAAAGTGAAGTGCAATATCACCATTCATCACATGATCTCTGATAAAGTGATATCTGATCTCTATGTGTTTTGTCTTTGAATGTAGCACTGGATTATTTGCTAAAGCGATAGCACTAGTGCTGTCGCAATAGATAGGAATCTTTGACAGCTGAAGGTCATAATCTAATAGTTGATTTCTCATCCACAAGATTTGAGAACAACAGCTTCCAGCGGCTACGTATTCAGCTTCAGCTGTGGAAGTGGACACAGAATTTTGCTTCTTTCTTGTCCAGCTTACCAGCTTTCCTCCCAGGAGTTGACATCCACCAGTGGTACTCTTTCTGTCGAGTTTACAGCATGTAAAATCACAATCAGAATAACCAGTTAGATCGAACCCTGAGTCTTTGGGATACCAAAGACCGAGGTTAGGAGTTCCTTTCAGATATCTGAAAATTTGCTTTACAGCGATCAGATGGGATTCCTTGGGTTCAGATTGATAGCGTGCACATAAACAAGTAGAGTACATGATGTCAGGTCGGCTCGCTGTGAGATACAGCAGGGAGCCTATCATTCTTCTATAAGCAGTGACATTAACAGATTTTCCAGAAGGATCTTTGTTAAGTTTCAGGGGTGGTGCCATAGGAGTTTTCATCGCTGAAGTTTGTATGAGATCAAACTTCTTCAGCATATCTTTAACATACTTACCTTCGCAGATAAAAGTACCTTTGTCAGATTGTTTAATCTGAAGATCAAGAAAATATGTCAGCTCAGCCATCATACTCATTTTTTATTTATAAACATAGAGGGGCTTGTTTTAGACCATAGAGAGCCTTATCCAATTTATAAACATAATTTGGATGCTTAGGGTCATAGAACCCTGGTGGTTGTTCTACATAGACTTCTTCATTCAGCTTTCCATTCAGAAATGCTGATTTTACGTCCATTTGATAAACGATGAAGTCTTTATAGACTGCATAAGCTAAGAATAGTCGAATTGCTTCGAGCCTGGCCACAGGGGCAAAGGTTTCATCATAGTCTATGCCTTCCTCTTGTCTGTATCCCTGAGCAACAAGTCGAGCCTTGTTGCGGGTTACAGTTCCATGTTCATCTAACTTGTTTCTAAACACCCATTTGGTGCCTATTACAGTTTTATCAGATGGTCTAGGAACGAGATTCCAAACTTTGTTTCGAGAAAATTCAGTCAGCTCTTCTTGCATAGCGCTGACCCAGTTTGGATCTCTGAGGGCATCATCAGTCTTCTTTGGTTCTATTAAAGAGAGAAAGTTTACAAAGAGACAGATATTACCTGAGCTTCGTCGTGTCTGAATACCTGCATCTGGATCACCGAGAATTTGATCTATTGGGTGATCTCTTGTCCATCGCTGAGCAGAAGCATGATCGCTTAACTCAGAGGTTGGATCAACAATTGGGATGTTTACTGATGAGGAAGTTTGAGGTTCATCAGCAATTAACTGTTGAGTAGGTTCACCAGAGAGGTTTCCAGACGAAGGCAGATTTGATGGTAGTAATGTGTTTAGAGGTTCAGCTGAAACCCATGAGGTGGATTCAACGGTAGGATGTATAATGTTTGGATCATCATCAGCGGCTGAAGGATCAGAATGCTGATGGTTTGAGAAGAAGGGTTCTGTTTCTCTGTAGTGAGAAAGTATCCAAGCATTTAACTCTTCATTGTCAGCGATTGGTTTAGAGTTCGCTGAGCGAGTTTCATCAAAAGTGACGTGAATTGTTTCTTCTACGGTTTGTCTTCTCTTGTTGAAAACTCTGTAGGCTTTGGAGATGGAGGAATATCCTAGAAATATTCCATCATCGGCTTTTGGGTCGAACTTTCCAAGTTGATCTCTGTTGTTTAAGATAAAGCACTGACAACCAAAGATATGAAGAAAGCTGATAGAAGGCTTCCTTCCAAGAAAAAGTTCATAAGTTGTCTTCCCAAATCGCTTTATTATCAGCGATCTGTTTTGAGTAAAACATGCAGTGTTTACAGCTTCTGCCCAAAATTGAGTAGGGAGGTGAGAATCGCTGAGCATTGATCTAGCAGCTTCTATGATCGTTCTGTTTCTTCTTTCAGCGACTCCATTTTGTTGAGGTGTTCTTACTGAAGAGAAGTTGTGAGAGATTCCCTTGTTCTCAAAGAAATTGTTCAGGGAACTATTTTTGAATTCAGTTCCATGATCACTTCTTATTGAACGAACAGTAAGATTGTTCAGCACTTCCATCTTTTTGACAAAATATATTAGTTCTTCTGGAGTATCACTCTTACAGCGAAGAAAGATAACCCAGGTGTAGCGAGAATATTCATCTACAATGACAAGCGTATATTTCTTTCCAGCTATTGATTGGATGTTGACAGGGCCAAATAGATCCATATGCAAGAGCTGAAGAGGACTTGTCACTGAGGAAACTTGTTTCGACTTGAAACTAGCTTTTGTTTGTTTTCCTTTTTCACATGCTGAGCAGAGAGATTCTTTAGCATATGAGTGCTGAGGAAGACCAGAAACCAGTTCCTTAGATGAGAGAGAATTCAGGGTTTTGAAGTTTAGATGAGAGAGCCTTTTATGCCATAACCAGTTGACATCAGAAGAGGCCTTAGAGAGAAAACATAAGTTTTCAGCAAGATCTTGTTTATTAGATTAAACAAACTGCTCTGATACCACTTGTTGGTCCCGAAGGTGCTTAACAAGTTTGTAGAAGGGGGGGGGGGTTGAATACAAACACAGAAATTAAGGTTTAATAAATTGTTTATTGATAAATCAAATACAATTTACATGTTTGTTGCGGAATAAGATTAAGACAGACTCAATCTAAACAAACTTAAGAAACACTAAGATGGTTGCACAATAAATTCAGAGAATGGGGGATTAAGAGAGATAGAAAACAAGGGTTTCTATATGGAGTTCAAGGATTGAGCACACCTTCAGATGAAGGGGTGAGCTTCCTATTTATACCCTATGCATTAAATGCATGGCAGGGCACTTTACACGTGGCGTTCATAGATTGGCTTTGTCAGTCTGATTTTTGGAGACATGCTTTTGGCCGTATTAGGAACAGTGTAGTTGACAGAGTTGTTGTACGATTTGTGGCAGAGACATGTCCGTTCTGACACATCGTACTGGTTGTGCAAGGTAAGACAAAAGGAAACTTGAGGCATAAGCTTTGTGATCGATTGATCGCTGAGTATCTCTTCAAAGAGGTTCAGCTATCGCTGAAGCTTTTCCTCATGTTCCTTCGCGTATATGTAGAGTTGTCTTTGCTTCACTGATATCCGCATCAGGTCACTAGTAGACTTCTCTTTGTTCAGCGGCTTCGTCTTCGATTCAGCTATGAACATATGTTGACGCGAGACTTGTCTTCAGGGATTACGTTGGCTGTTTACTTCAGAAACTACCAGCGATAACTGAACAGAATCAGTTTGATCGCTGATAGTGAAACACTAATACATATGAAATGTTTACAAGAAAGGTCATCAGCGATAACTGAACAGACTCAGTCTGATCGCTGATGGTGAAACACTAATAGATATTAAAACGTAATTTTTACCAAGTATAGAAGAGGGTCGTTATCAAATCACTGAGAGAGTTTGGATCAACAGTATGTCTAGTCGAGCTCGAGTTCGAGTCGAGTCTATTCAAGTCGAGTGTTGACTGAGTCGATCTCAAGTAGCTCGCGAGTTGTCTCGTCTCATTTACACCTCTAGGCGGGAATGAATTTTTCTAAACTTTTTAACTATCTATATCTATACTAAAATATAAAGAACAGATAAAAAACTCTTACATACAAATTATTAGGCACAAGGTATTTTCATTTTATGCAAAATTTTAAAAATCTCTTAATTTACAAGTATCAAAGCACAAGATACATATTTACTACTGCAGACTTCTAACACCCACCAATTTGGTATGTGCAGGGTTTCCTTTTATGCAGACCTTTCCATGTAACACTATTAATTAATATATTATATTACTATAAATTTGTTTTAATTATATTATTAAATATGTAATTGGTTATTTATTGTAGATGTCTTTAAAATATATATTGAATTCTAACAAAATACTTAATTTTTTTATATAAAAAACATTATATTATTAAGCCTAAATTAAACAAATTTATAAAAAAAAAAACATTATCACTTTCTCAAAATCATCCAAAATCGTACTGTAAATCGACAAAAAAACAAAAAATAAAATAAAACATTAAAATCGTGATGTATCTCGCTACATTGCGCGAATACGCTTCTAGTTTTTTTAAACAAGCATACCTTTTGCATAAAAAAAGAACCGGTACAATTTTAAATATTTTTTTGTTAAAATTTTAATTAAAATAATTACTCATTAAGAAAAATATTTGTTTGAAACAATAAAGTTTTATATTCAAGTTTTAAATTAAAATTCTTTAGTTTAAAAGTCTTTTATTTAATTTAAACTATATATGTATCCGTGTGGTATACAATACCAATCATCTCGAATTTAAAGTCTAGAATTCCAAAAAATAAGAAATATAAAACAAATTAATTCATACATAAATTTGTACATATTAAAAATTCAAAAAAGACCATACATAGTTTTTTAAGGAATATAGATAGATAAATATAGATAAACGTGTAAAATGTACACATTTAAAAAAATATCGATACATCATTTTTGAAAAATCTCGATACATATTTATGATAATTTACAATATTATTAAATTAAAAAGTATTCAATAATAAACTTATTTTGAAATTATTCAGGAGAAGATTATAATAGTGTAATTTGTAAAGAACATAGTTAGGATAAACGTCACTAGACAACCAAGCAAAACTATTCTCATTTGACTTCTCTATATTTATGTATGTATATGTGTTTTCCAATAAATCCTGTATGAAAAAAGTTGTCTTCATTTAGAAATCTGTTTGTATGTAAGTCAGATTTATAAAAAAATGAACCAAAACAAGATCTGTAACCAAAGCATAAGAAGTATTGATAGTCCAAGATCACTAAATCCTAGAGAGAGAAAGTAGAGAGAGAAAGCAATGTAGAGCAAAGTAACAATGATATTGAATATGTGTGAATGTGTGTTACAAGGAACCAAGACCAAAGGGACTTAAATACCCTGATCAGATACAACACAGTATACGACTTTAGACACAGTATTTGACCAAAACTATAAATACAATGATTATTATAAAATCAGACTTAACAATCTCCCCCTTAGTAATCATTGGTGCTTTGGTCTTCTAAATCAGCACGGACCGTCAAAGCGACTTTATGAAGCAATCTGACTTTTAAAAGAAAAATTCTTCTCAGCATCTTTCAGTTTAATTTGTCTTTGCTGCCTTTGACAAGTCTGGACTAGTAGCTTGTACTCTAAACGACACACCTCTTTTGAAAAACCTTGAATGAACTGTGGTGGTCGGAGCAGGAACAACAAAAGAATTAAAATGGCTGAGAGAATAGAATCTTTGAGCGAATCTTGATCAGCAGATAAACGCGTTTTGAGCTCTTTGTCTCTTTAACTTCTCCTTGACTTCTCCCCCTCATGACCTTGATGATCTTGATCAACTTGGTCATGTAAATGTTGGAGACGAGACATCTACAGATCTGCAAAATCAAAGAAACGGAGAAAATAGGGAAGGTTTGCACTACTAGTTGCGACATGCTGGAAACGCAAAGTGAGGTTTGCGCTTGAAGCTGTTGGTGCAAATTGAGATTTGCTCTACCAACGAGTAACGCAAGTCTGACTTAGAGTCTGAAAAATTTTACCTGTTAAGCCCTTTGACTCCCCCTACACAAATGCACTAAATTTAACAATTCAAATTAGCATTTATATAGAGAATCAGACACTCCCCCTCAAAAACAGATATGCTCTTTAAAAATAATCTCTTTGTTCACTCCCCCTTGAATAATGCACAAACCCATTAAAATATATTTATGAGAACTAAATGATCAAATATCAATGTAAAAAGAAAAAATACACTGAATATAAATTTTGAAACAACTAAACATATAAAATTTTAAGCACTAAGCAAATAAAATTCTACTCAGTAAAATATCACAGATTTGTCAATCATTTGAAATCAAATATATGTTGTTGGATACAGAAACAAGTTTCGTTGCATATCAAGTTAAAACATGTTCAGTTTCAAAAACTTCCATCAATCTATTCAGTGTGCTCGCATGCGAATCTTCAATTAGCTTCAAGAAAATGTAATTCTAAAAATATAATAGAGAACTTTGCATGTACTCACACTAAGCCATCAAAAATTAAGATTTTCACAAATTTATACATTTATCGCAACTCAAACATATCACCAAGTATCATGAGATGTGTGCTCATTGGCATCTTTACATGAGTGTGCTCTTTGGCATCTTTTAAGCGCGTGCACTTTGGCATCATTTGAATCAAAAAGTTAATTAAGTAAAGAACATGCCGTAAACGTAACTTTCTATCTGACCCTATTGCAGGATTTGGGTCAACCGCTCCCAGACCAGTTGGCCTTAGGGGACTAGGTGTCAAGCACCCCTTGGAACTTACTCTCCCAGATCAGAAAGGCTACATCGACATATCCTAAACCCATTCATACCAGTAGAACATGACTTTCGATGTGATTCTATTGAAGGATTTGGGTTCGATCACTCCCAGATCAAATGACCTTAGGGGACCAGATGACAAGCATCCCACATAACTTACTTTCCCAAACCAGAAAGGCCACAGATACAAACTTTTAGGGGGTGTTTGGTTGGAGGTATTGAGGGGTTTGGAATGGGAATGGGAATGAAAAATGTTGTTTGGTTTGACATAATATAATGAGCCCATTACCCCAAACCCATTAATTTTCATTCCTGACCAAATTGGGGGGAATGAAAATCTTATTCCCGCTCAGTCACCTTTTCTCATACGCCCTTCATCTCTCGATGTTTAATAAAACATGTTTTTTTATTTTCGTGTTGGAAGACACATATTTGTATTAAAAATATTATATAAAATAATTTTTTATTGATTATATTGGTTTAACCAAACAGCATCAATGCAATGCATATTCCTATTCCCATTTTCATTTTCATTCTTATTCCTTAAAATGAACCAAACGCCCCCTTAAACTTATAGATTTTTGTATTTTATGAATTTAATTCATCTCAATCACTCAGATTTACATAAGAATGCTTAGCCCATATTTTCATTACGATCCAAAATTTGGACTTTTTAGAATTTTCCAAACATTGTAAACTATAAATATTCCGAATCACACAACTTTAAAGCAGTAATAAAAGTTTCAAACATGTTGCTGACTTTTCGACTTTTGTAAGACTTGAAAGTTGAACATATAAAACTTTAATATAAACAAAGCAACTTGAAAATTTATCCTAGACACATTTTTTTATTCAAAAGAAAGAAAAAATGTAAAAACTTTACTTCAATATGCCGATTTTTAAAAAATTTCAATAAAGACACAAAGTAACGAATTCGGCAAATTGATATTTAGTTGGAACAAAATAAAATTCAATAATTTTATCTTTCACATTGTTAAAAAAAAAATTGTGTCTCAAATTAAAGTGAATTTTAGGTTTTACAAAATCAAGGATTAGATGAACAAGCTCAGATTCTTAAAAAATATTGAGAAAAACTGGAATAACATCATTATCAGAGATAAATGTAGCGGAATTAAAATAGATGTACTCACAGTATCTCATTTAGTCAGAAGATGAAAAACATTGAAGAACGAGTTCTAAACTGATTTGTTTAGAATTCGTAGTCTGTGAAGTCCGGGTCTTGAGCTGATTTACTCAAGAGCCATATTTCGTTACTCCCCCTTGACGTGAGGTGCCTGCAACTTTAAATCAGATTGAGATTTGGGTACCCACTTGAATTTGGGCCCATGAAAGTTAGTTACAATTCGTATGGGGATAAATTTGTTAGATTTAACACGATAAGCATAAGAGAGATGATCACAAGAATGGTAAGCACAATCATCAGATGAATACAAAACATAATCATCTAAACTAGAATCAGAAAAAGAATATGAGACATTTTTGGAAATATGAAACATTTGCTTTATAGAATATTGGGAAATTTTATTACAATAAGTAAATGAATCACTTTGATATTGTTTGTCTACATATCGAACTTCATCAATCTTAGAATTAGTAGATGTCCACTTTGCTTTCCAGATCTGCTTTGATTGAGCGCTCAAAGTCCTATCTGTAAGAATTGAATCGGAAGAATTAGAATTGTCAGAAATAACTTTATCTTGTTTCTTTAACTTCTTTGACCGTCTTCTTTTATGCTTCGGTTTATAATACTGATCATTTAGCGTAAAAGAATCATCAAGAATTTTAGACGAAATATTTAAATCAGAAGAAATAATTTTACCTAAGCAACCAATCTGATCAACTAATAAATCTGAATTCGCTTCGGAGTCTGAATTATTTTGAGAAAAGATTTTAAAATTGGAAACTTCCTTTTTATTTTCGTGAAAATCAGAAGAAAGGCTAGAAATAGAATCTGGTTTTTGAGAAAATAATTTTTCTTCAAGATTAGAAGTCATGAAAGAAAGAATGATATCAGATTCAATTTCTTTTAAAATATTTTGATCTTCCATCTTATTTTCAAGACTGATGATTTTGCTTTCTAATACTAACAGAGGAGTATATTTCTTAGAATCATAAATGATTGGAGAAATATTTTCCTTATCAGAATTAGGAGCATAAGGATCAACAAAATCATCAAACAATGAAGATTTAACAGGAGATATATCATTTAAAACTTTTCTGCCTCTTCTCGATTTGTAAGGAAAATATTTGGCATTTTCAAACGTGTAAACAAAAGGAATTTCCTTTTTCTTGTTATTTGTCCTTTTCTCATTTTCAATTTCTAACACTTGCTTTTCACTAGTCCAATGAAATTTGAACTGAGGATCATAGTGTGCAAGAGTTAGATAATCGTATTTATATAAAGTAGGAACTTCGTTTATCACTTTGTTTAGACAATGAGTATTGTCAAAACCAAGTCCCCACCTTTTTTTTAAAGCTTCTTCACTCCTCGGTTTGTTCATAAAAATTGTTTGTTCAGATTGGTTCCTTCGATAAAGCTTTTCTTCTAACTTACTTATTTTATCTGAAAGACTGTCTTTTAAATTAGTCATATCAGTCAAAGACTCAAGATAAATCTTATTTGAATTTTCCAAATCATCCAATTTCTTTTGAAAGATGTCTTTTGTATTTTCCAAAATAGATTTTTCATCTTTCAAATAAATCTTCAATTTGTCAATCAAATCTGACTTTTCAGCATTTAAGTTCTTTTCAGATAATAACTTTAATCGTAAATCAGATAAAGCAGTTATCATAATATTCATCTGAGAAGATATGAAATTGTAATCAAATTCTGAATATACCTCATCTTCGTCAGTATCAGAATCATCTGACTGATCATTTCCAACCAAGCACATCTGAGCGATCTCGACATTTGTAATTTCATCGTCAAAATGATCCAGCCATAATTCTTCTTCAGCAAGAAGAGCAGTTCCGTTCTCTCTCTTTTCAGCCAGCTCCAGTTTGTTTCTGTAATAAGTTGAGTCCCTAACCTTCTTCACTCGACACTCCTTTGAGAAGTGGCCCGGTTTTCCACAGTTATAGCAGGCAACAGTCTTTGGCTCGGGCACTTTGACTTTAGAACCGGAAGTGAAGCGAGAAGAGTTGGAACTCGAATAAGGCTGAAACTTTTTATGGTAATGCTGAGAGAGAAGGATCATAGCTTTCTCTAACGCCTCACCATCATCTTCAGTTGACCCGTTGTAAGCGTTATCAGACAATGCTTGTTCAGCCAGTTGGCTCGTGAGGAGTGAAATCGGGTGTACTGACTTCTTGTTCTTCTTCTCCAGTTTGGCTTTCTTCTCTATCACAATACACTCATCAGTTAGTAGAATCTCAAACATCTCTTGGATCTGCATTATAGATATTCTAACATCATTCCTCAAGCGATGGCAAGACTTGTTCCATTCAGGTTGAAGTGCATTGAGGAATTTCATATTTGTCTCAAGTTCAGTCTTTTCAACTATAATCTTCCTAAGATCATTGATCACGGCACAAAATCGGTCATACACAGCTTTCAGTGGCTCCCCATCCTTGGCTTTGAATTCTTCAAAGTTATTCATGTAGCGCGTATGCCTGAGTTGAGTTGCGACCGAAGAACCAAGCATAATCTTCTCAAGCTGTTGCCACATCAGATTAGGATGAGTTTTGAAACAATCATTCCTGTTGTATACAGAGTTTGGCAATGCTAGCATCAGATTTGCTTTAATATCACGATCAACTTGATATGCCTACAACTCATCATGTTTGTATTCTTTAGTAGGCTTATATAATCCAGAAGCCAACTTGGGTTTTTCAAACGGTCCTTCAGATAGAATGATCAACATGTCATTACCATTCTTTTGACGTTCAATGAAGTTCAGGAACCGATCTTGCCACAGTGTAAACTCATTTTCATCTATCAGTACTGGTGGACGATTTTCTGTACCCAAAGACCTCATAAGATCACTTTTGTAAAACTGAGCTCGATAATCAAACTTGTCAGAATCCATGTTTCAGATAATCCAGAAAAAATGCTAAGTCTTGACTGAGATGCGCAAACTTGAGCTTTTCGTGAGAAGTAGAAGACGCAAACAAGACTTTGCGTGATAAGGCTGTGACGCAAAGTAGCTTTGCGTTATGCGAAGGAGACGCAAACTGAAGTTCTCGCGAGTAGCTAGAGACGTGAACTGAGGTTCTCTTGAGCAGAAGGAAACGCAAACTTAGGTTTGCGTGAGGTGAGTGAGACGCAAACGAACTTTGCGTGAGGCGTTTAAAACACAAACTGGACTTCGCGTAATAAGGCGATGGCGCAAAGTAGGTTTGCGTGAGCAGAGGAAGACGAGAACTTGACTTCTCGTGAGCTGAAGGAGACATAAAGTTCACTTCTCGTGAAGCACAGGATACGCAGAGTTCAATTTGCGTGAATAACCCAATACGAAAAGTTGGAACTTCTTGAGGCGAAAACCTGAAATACACAGATTAGAACAATATGAACTTGCGCAAACTAGTATGAACTTGCGCAAACCACTATGAACTTGCACAAACATTAAATCTAGTGCAAACTTAATGAAAATCCAAAAATCTGCCAAAAAATCGATTTCAAAACTAGATTTTATGAAATTTTCTTATCCAAAAATGTTCGAAAACAAGATTCTAACACTTTTCAATAAACAAAATCGATTAAAAATAACAAAATCAAGATTTTGAGAATGTAATAGTACGCAAGAACGAACTTTCAGAAAATCACAATATCTCAAAATCGAAGATGAAAACTTATTTTTCTTGAAATTTGGTGTGAATCAAGAGTGTTCTACTTGTAAAATCGAATCCAACAAACCAAAATTCAACGAAAATCAATCACAAACAAGGTCGAATTTGATGAAAAATCTAAAAACGAGATTTTCTTGAAAAATTCAAGAAAATCGATCAAATTTTCAGATTATTTCACAAATTCAGATACTAAAATCGATTCTTTCAATTTTCTCAAGATCTAGAACATCTCTGATACCAATTGATATTCCAAGATCACTAAATCCTAGAGAGATAAAGTAGAGAGAGAAAACAATGTAGCGCAAAGTAACAATGATATTGAATATGCGTGAATGTGTGTTACAGGGAACCAAGACCAAAGGGACTTAAATACCTTGGTCAGATACAACACAGTATACGACTTTAGACACATTATTTGACCAAGACTATAAATACAATGATTACTATAAAATCAGACTTAACAAGTATATTTGGAATAAAGTAGCAAAAAGTAATGAAGCTTATTAGTTAGTTTTTCTCCATCCAAATGTAACATCTGAAATAAGTTGACTTATGGTCGTCATACATGCTCTTATACAAATAGAAGTCTACCAAGCAATGCAACTTCTTTCTAAAGTGAAGAATCAAACCTTCAATAATAAATTTTGTTTTGTTTTATTTTTTGTCCATATCAGTTTTTTATTGGTTTTGTGTAATTATGAGAGGGTGAGGGAGTTTTTCGTTTGTTATCAGTTTTATAAATTATTCTATCTTATTAGTACAGATCAATTTTTATTTTGTATTTGAGCATGTTTATCAATTGATCCTTAATTAGTTTTAGTTCAAAAGTGGATTTTTAAAAACTATGTGTTTGAAATACTATACATAAATGCTTTATAATACAAAAATATACTTGTAATCAAAATTTCGAAAACTACATTAACGATTTGGGAAAATTTTGTTTTGATACATGTATCAAAGTACAATAATAAAATCCTTGTTTTTTTTCATATACTTGACGGCGGTTCAGAACGGTGGTGGTCGACGGTGGTTTAAATGGCGATAGTCAGCGATGGTCGACGGTGGTTAAGATCGACGGTCTTCGGCGGTGGTTAAGATCGACGATGGTCGGAAATGGTCGACAGTGGTTCAAATCGACGATGATTCAGAACGGCTATTGTCGGCGGTGGTTCAGACCGGAGGTTGTCGGCGGTGATTCAGAACGGTGGTGGTCAGTGTTGCTTCAAAACAGCGGTTGTCAGCGGTGCTTCAGATCGGCGGATGTCGGCGATGCTTTAGATCAACGGTGGTTCAGAGCGGTTGTGGTCGTCGCTGGTACAAAATGGTGATGGTCGACGATGGTTCAGAATGGTGGTGTTTGGTGGTGGTTTAGATGGAGGTCATATGGGTTGGGTAAATCAAGTATGAAAGGGATAATTTTCTCTTTTGAGAGAAAATATGATGGAATGGAATTGAATTCCTTCTCAATTGTGATGGGATGACCAAATCCATGAATGGTGAAATGTGTGAAATTCAATTCTGTTCCGTTGGTAAACCAAACGCCTGAATGGAATTTGGTCAATAGAATTGATCATTCCAATTCCTTTAGATGCCGTAAGAATCCTACGAACCAAAAGCCCCCTAAGGGAAAAGTTCAGAAAACTCTAATGAACTATCCTATTTTGAATGAATATGTCTTTAAACTATTTTTTTGAATAAAAAAAATTAAAATTTCTCGTTTTGAATGATTTAGTTTTTGAACTATTTTTTGAATGAAAAAATTATTAAATTTTCTCAATCTGAATGAATAAGTGTCTGAACATTATTTTCAAACAAGTATCTTAATCAGAAAAAATAGCCTAAGGGTAAAATGGTCATATCTTACATTCAAATTGGTTATTCACTACAACCGAATGACAATTTATCTTATATCACACAAACAAGTTTATCAACATACACAACTTTACATATCACACAGATAGGGGTAGTTGCGCCAGTTCATCACTGGATGAGTATACTTGAAATGGGCATTGTAATTGCTTCAAGGTACCACATGATACTACACGTTCTTAGTATGCAAACTTGTTCAATGTACTTACCGCTGCAAACACCACCACTGCCATTCTTTCAACATGTGATTTTTGCAATCGGGTATATTAATAGTAACCATCGTGTAAGAGGGGTATCATAGGAGAATGTTCAATGCTCTAACACCACAGTGGAAATATTGGAGATGTTCCGATGTAACTACATAAACTAGCTCGTATAAATACCAAGTAAACGTGTACAAATAACATTTAGATTGTAATTGTACTCTTCAATTTATTAATTTAAATGATTTATATCATCATAAGTATTATTTTTTTCTCTAAATACCTTATTTATTTTATAAAAAAATAGTAATAATCAATGTTATTGACTTATTTCTAATATATTTTAACGTCAAAACTATATTTAAATTAATATAGTTTAATAAAATAATAATTATAAATGTTATTTTTTATTTTTTAACCTTAAAAATATAATTCAATTTATAATATTAAAGATATGTTGTAGGATAAGTGTGTCATCGTCTAAAGGATATGACGATAGAGATAAAGATAGAGATAAATATATTAGAGATAGATTAGAATTGAAATATCTCATAATTATCTATTTGTAACTCATCCTTATTTAAAGGACTTATTATTAATGAGAATTGACATATTTCCTCTCTCTATTCTATTGTTATTTCGTTTCTTTTAGTTTTCCTTCAACAAGATATGTATTTTAGTTGATACATTAGTTATTAATTAAATAATACGATAAGAGTACAAAATGTCCATATAGGGATTACGCATTCCTCGAATGATAAGGTTATGGGTCATTATCACAAAGTTTGATACACAATCAAATTGGGGCTTGTTACATACTAGAGTTTTTTTTCCGCATATGGTCAGTTTTATCTAAACTTTTTTATTTTGCGCGGGATCTTTCTTGCTTGGAGTGTTTTGAGTGGGATGATTCTTGCGTGGAGTGTTTTATTCAACCCTAATTAGCCCTAATTGTAATCTCCATCCTATATCCTCTGTTTTCATTTTTGTTCAATCGTAATTCTATCACATGTTCTATAATGTTTATGTTATGGATGAACCAAAGCGTTCAAATACGTATGCTTCAAAATTTGCCGAAGATTTTAAGGCTGAAGAAAACAATGGAGAGTTGGAGAAAGAAGAGTTGTAGTAGTTATGATGAGCAATTGGAATGTGCAATGTTTTTCTTCTTCGTTTGTTTTTTTAAACTTTTTTCTAACGTTACGTGCTGATTTTTGCTGTTAATTGTGTAGTTTATACATTATGAATCAATGCATACGATTTCCAGTTTTCTACTACTTCTAGATAGCCTTCATTGATACCTAAATATAAATAAATCGTAAGTACTTTGATACCTAAATACCCAAAGAGTTCTTAGTAAAGCTTTGATGTTTTCTTTTTTCTATTTGTGTATGAATGGAATCTTCGTGCCTTAAACCGCTAAAAGCCTAGCGTTTTGAATACCGTTTTGCTTTGATTTCTTATTTTCTTATGAATCTTGAAAAGGTGCCGTGAAAACAAGAAATCATGATTGATGTCCTTAACTAAACATGTTGCCAACGGAGATTTAATACCATGACTCTCTTTACACAAATCGAAACTCAAAGGGACTATCCAGCACATCAAGGGCATAGAGAATATTGTTCTTCCTAACCTTATGGACATTTTTTTTGTCCGCTGCTCTTCACTCCCACAAAGCTTACCCCCTCCCTCTTAGGGCCGTTTACAAAACTCTTACCCGGTAAGCGCTTACCAAGACATTTACCTTAGCGGATGAACATGACAGGAGCATAAAATCTTACCCGGTAAGAGCGAGGATAATGATGGAGAGTCTTATCTCGTAAGTGAGAATGACAACTCTTAACCGGGCAAGTGCTTACTGGATAAATTGTTGTATATGATACCATCATGATGATTACAATATTACCCGATATATTAAATTAGTGTATCGAGTTTTATTGGTAAGCGCTTACCGGGTAAGCATTTGGGTAAACAACCCCTTAGCTATTGTAGTCCAACAACCTGACCAATAGAACTCTAGACCAATCCAGACCAAAGTTGATCAATAAATTTGAGCACCGGGCATAGACTAATTAATAAAATAGTCTTTGATTCCTCACTTATAAAAAGTACTTGTTGACAAAAGGTCTTTGGTAACCACTTGTTTATATATGTTTGGATCATGCACCAACATAATTTATAGTTTCAATTTTATATCTGCAGTTTAGGAATCATTTGAATAAAAAAGAAACCTGGCTTTGTTGATGACAATGTTGAAATCTATCGGATTCATGATTGTTAGCTTAGTAGAACATCAATGTTGAACTTGTTGATCTATTTGTAACATTTTCCTGAAAATAGATTTATGAATTATGAAACTTAATTGCAGTTAAGTCCTATAATTTACTAATGTGATTATGCTGGCAGGAGGATTGTTAAGCTGAAAGGGTGAGGATTGCACAACTTTGAGATCTTGGAGACGATAAGAGAACATCTGTTATCGGATGGAGAACAGACTTACCGATAGGGCCGCAACCAAAATCAAGCGTGTCTAACTTTGCCAAATCTATACATCGTCCATACTTTCTGGCTATTTCTTAACTTTTTGGCAAGAAAGTCCTAGCTAGTTTTAAATCTACCTACCTTATATGATTAGTATATATGTTATCTTTTGATATTGTTATCAAAATTTCAAGGACTTCAATGTTCCTTCAAAGACAAACTTATTTTAAGTCATGGTTGTATGTTTCTTTTTTACTTCATGTGAAACTAAATTATATATTTTTTTTTGTGTTTGGACCAAACGATATACTTTGGGAGGATTTGAATTTATTTAAAATTGATGATGGTGTATTCTTGTTAAAATAAACTTCTAGTTTATAATTTAGATGTAAATTTTGTAATGATGTTGAATAAACAAATGAAATTGTATAAATGTGCATAAATTTAAACAGTGTTACTGATTGTGTTTCAGACTTTAGCACCACATCATGTTAATCAGAATGAAATAAGACTTCAGACTTTAACATCTCTTGAAAACAAAAAAACACCTTAATCTTATGTGTAAGTTATGTGTCTCACATGGTAATTTAGATCGACAAAGTGTGTGTGTCCCACATTCTCCTTGATGTTTTGTTTCTTCCATGATTATTTAATGATACACATAAAGTAACTTTTGTTCTTGAATCGTAAGTTTGAACCAGGTACTATACTCAAATTTGAAATGTTCGTTAACTCAGTTGCATCGACGTTAGTAAATTCTCTAATGCTATGTAGATTAAATCAATTTCACGCGACCTTGATCGCGCGTAGACTAGTCCCCTACGTCCTTTTGGACATGTTGTATTACATGTAATTTCACTATAGAATCACATATGATTTAGCCCTTCTCGCACTTCTCACAAGTTGACCAACATCTTGTGTGATCCACCTGTATATACCCTACTACATGAAAAGAAAACATGGAACTACACCCCTAGATGCTACTCATTACATGAAAAAGAAACTTGGAACTACACCCCTAGAAGCTACTCATTAAGCCAATCAAAACTTGCTAAATTTCTAAAAACCGCTACCATATAATGAAATATGGCAACATAAACTCCTTAACCGTCACCATATCATGACAAACGATGATATAAATTTCTCAAAACCTTCCCTCAATCATAACATACGGTGACGTAACTTTATCAAAAATGTGACTGTAAAATGACTTACGGTGACATTTATAATTCAAAATTGTCAGTGTAGCATTACAGTCCATGACGTTTATCATTCAATACTGTCACCATAGTATGATAAACGATGACGTTATCTTTTAAAAGTGCCATTGCAACATGAGATATGGTGAAATTTATCTTTTAAAACCGTCACCGTGGCGTAGTATGACATACAGTGACGTTTATTATTCAAAAATCTTCATTTAGCTTGATATATAGTGACATTTATTATTAAAAAAATCACAATGTATCACATATGGTGATGTAAATTTATCAAAACCTTCACTGTATCATGACATACGGTGATGTAAATTTATCAAAACAATCACCACAAAATTACATATGATGACATTAATCAATCAAAACTGTCACCATTACATTACATACAATGACGTTTATCATTAAACACCGTTATCGTAGTATGACATACGGTGACGTTTATTTTTCAAAACCGTCACCGTAGTATGACATACAATGACGTTTATTATAAAAAATTGTTACCTTAGCATGACATATAGTAACATTTATTATTAGAAACATCACCATTGCATGAGATACGGTGACATAAATTTCTCAAAACTGTCACCATATCATGACATACGGTGATATAACTTTATCAAAACCGTCACTGTAAAATGACATACGGTGGTTTTCATCATCCAAAACTTTCACTGTAACATCACATACTGTGACATTTATCATCAAACACCGTTACTGTAACATGACATATAGTGACATTTAGATTTGAAAACCATCATTATAGCATGACATAGGTTGTTTATTTTTCAAAACTATCACCATAGGATGACATACGATGACATTCATAATTCAAAATCACCACCTTAACATAACATACATTGACGTTTATTATTTAAAACCGTCATAATATGACATAGCGTGACTTCTTTTTTAGAAAACCGTCAATGTAGCATAATGTACGATAACCTTTTTTTTTCAAAACCGTCATTGTAACATGACATTCGGTGACATTTATTTTTCAAAACAATCACCATAGCATGACATACGTCGACATAAACTTTTTGAAACCGAAAAGTAACTTGACATGTAGTGACATTTATTTTTTTATAACCGTAACCGTAACATGCCGTACAATGACGTTTATCATTGAAAACCATTGGTGTAGAATGACGTACACTAACATTTACTTTTTAAAATCGTCACCATAACATGACATATGGTCATGTTTTTTTATATAAAACCGTCACTGTAGCATGACTAAGTTGACGTTTATTATTCGAACCATCACCAAAGCATGATATATGATGACGTTTATTATACAAAACCGTCACCGTTGTGACATATAATTTTTTAAAACCGTCACCATGACATGACATATGGTGACTTTTCCTACAAAACCGTTACTGTAAAATGACATACGGTAACATACTCAAAACCGTCACCATAACATCACATATGGTGACGTAAATTATTCAAAACCGTTAATTTAGCTTAAGACATGGTGACGTAAATTCTTTAATACCATTACCAAAACATGACATATGGTGACACAAATTTTTCAAAAACCGTTGCCATACACTATCTTTTGGTAACACAAATTTTTGAAAACCGTTGCCATAGAACTTGGTGACTTTTGGATACGATTTTCAAATAAATGTTGCTATATATATTTTAGTTTAAGTAATGTTTTTTTAAAACCGTTACGACATAAAGCAACACTTCAAACAAAAGTCGTTACTCAAGGGTCTTATATGGCAACGGTTTTCAGAAACCGTCACAAAATAAAGCAACGTTTTTTTAAAAGCCATCCTAAACCGTTACCTTAGGGGACCTTTTATTAACGTTTTTATCTAAAACGTTGCTTTATGTTTTTAGGTTTTTGTTAATAGTAACTCCTTTTTTATAAAATTTGTTACTAAAACAATTCTCAAACTTTTTTTATGACTTATTGTAACGGTTTTTATCAAATCGTTACAAACCTGTTTTTTCAAAACCGTTACAAGAAGTCAATTTTGTACTAGTGTCTCTCTTCTCAACAACTCCAAAACGGTTCGCAAATGTTCTTCGTGCTCCTTCTCAGTCTTCGAGTACAATAAGGTGTCGTCAATAAACACGATCACGTACTCGCCTAAGTAGGGTTGACACACCCTATTCATCATATCCATGAATGCTGCAGGAGCGTTGGTCAGCCCGAATGGCATTACAAGGAACTCGTAATGTCCATATCTTGTACGAAAAGCTGTTTTCGATATATCTTCTTCCTTCACCATGAGTTGATGATATATCGACCTCAAATCGATCTTGGAGAAAAAGTTGGCTCCCTGAAGCTGATCGAATAAGTCATCTATTCTTGGAATCGGATACTTATTCTTGATTTTCAACTTCTTGAGCTCCCTGTAAACTATACACATTCGTATAGATCCTTCTTTATTTGTCACAAAAAGGATCGGCGCTCCCGACGGAGAAGTGCTAGGCCTTATAAACCCCTTGTCTAGCAATTCTTGCAATTGCGACATCATTTCTTTCATCTCTTAGGGTGCCAATCTGTATGGTGCACGCGCGATAGGAGCAACACCAGGCACCACATCGATCCGAAATTCGACTTGACGATCAGGGGGTAGATCTGTCAAATCCTCCAAAAATACTTCCGGGTACTCGCTTACTACTCGCACCTCCTCCACTCTACACTTCTCTTTCTTAGCATCGATAACATACACCAAGAATCCCCGACACCCTTTCCTCAAACTCTTACTTGCTTTCATCATGGAAATTAAACTAGAACCCCTATCTCATCTATTTCCATAAATCACTACTTCCCCTTTTTCCGGCAACACCATACGAATCATTTTCTTATTACAGGCAATGCTAGCATCATTTCTAGCCAGCCAATCCATCCCAAAACTTTATCGAACTCTCTCATCGCCATAGGGTATAACACCACTGGCATTAAACTCCCTTCGATGTCTATGACACACCCCTCGAACACCTCCCTAATCGATACCTGATTAGCATCAGCGGTTTCTACTTCAAACATCCGCCCTAAGCGTTTAGGTCTTAATGCCAAACTCCGAGCAAACGCGGGGGATATAAAAGAGCAAGTCGCTCTTGAGTCAAAAAATACTATAGCACAAGTAGAGTTTACCAAAAACGTACCTGGGACTACATCTGAAACCTCCTCCGCCTCCGTGGCCGTCATATTAAAGGCCCTCCCTTTTGGACGAGCCGACTCCCACTTCTCTTCCCTTTTTCCTCCCCCACGATCCCCCGTTTGAATCATTCCACCCCGCTTGACCTGTGGGCAATCTAACCGAAGGTGATCTGGCGACCCTCACTGATATCAAGTTCTCTTGTTCGGGCAATCCCCAGACAAGTGCCCCGGCATCCCGCACTGGAAACAAGACCTTTCCCCCGAACCGCATTCTCCACGATGTACCCGGTGACACTTTACGCAAGGCTTATCTCTGAACCCACGACCTCCTCTCGACTCTGCCCTGAAGCTCTTTCCTTTTCTCGGATCGGATGTCGGTCAATCCCATTTCCTCTTATCCCCGACTCTCTCCATCACTTGCCTGTTCTTTTCCTTTTCTGTCATCTCGACCGCGTAAACGGCCGCCTGAAATGTAGTTGGCTCTCTGGCTGAAACCAACTCTCGCAGACTGCTCTTCAACCCGAAGATGTAACGTTCCACCCGACTCTCTTCATCTTGTAGATAAGTTCCCGCAAATCGGGATTTCTCGATGAACTTAGAAGTTTACTCTCTTACGGACATATCCTTTTGTTCCAGACTCATGAATTCTTCTTGAAGCCTCTTCACTGCCTCCAGAGGGCAGAATTGTGCCTTGAATTTTCCCACGAAAGTTCCCCACAACATACCCTCTGCTGCAGCCGCTCCTAATCCGCCAGTTTCTGCAACCCACCATAAGGTGGCTTCAGACCTCAACATGGATAAGGCGTAAGTCACTTTGTCTTCATCCGCACATTTACTAGTAGAAAATATCATCTCCATCTCTTTGATCCACTTCATCACCAGAATTGGATCACACTCCCTTTTGTAAGTAGGAGGTTTGCATGCAGCAAACTCCTTGTTACTGCATCCATTTGTCGTCATCTTGGTTGCCATCATCTTGGTTTCCGTCAAGGTCACCGATGGGGAATGACCCCCCACTTCAGTTACTGGTGGACTTGACAGTTCTATAACTTCTCTGCTCTCGCTCTTATCTCTGCTTCCCGAGGCTGTCTTCTCTTGATGAGCCAGTAACGCTTGCAAGGTCTCTTGAAGCTTTCCCATTTCTGCAGCAAAAGTTTCGTGAGTCACAAAGGCCTAATCTCGGCCCCGACCACGATCCCTTGCAGCTCCCCGCCCCTTACAGTTGCCGAGCTTTCCTTATTCAAAGCTTCCCTATCCACCGAAATCTCCACACTCCTTGCTCTACGAGTGGTCCGCGTATTAGCTCTTCCCGATTCCCAGCAGTATTTCCCTCGACTTGAGTCATAGCCTTCCAGGTGGTTCTCACCGGTCCACGGCCACGGCCACGACCTCTTCCTCGAGCTGTCGGTTTCCCAACGAGACCCCTTGGTATTTCAACACGAACCCTACCTACCGACAGATTCTCCCCAACCGGTACTGCCCTACTACGCAAAGCTCGATCCGATATGACTACAACTGAAACAACACAAAGATAGACTTTAATTTAATAGACCTATATGCAACAAGTTTTGTAGACACACACAAGTACCTGTAAACATGCAATTACATTGGCTAGATGGACATTCAAATTTACCTTACATGTTAGTCCCTATCTCTCATTACATACATCCCTATAGCGGCAATCCTACGACATCCTATTTCTCGGATGTGTCCACCCCCTACAGTTTAAGTTTAGGTCCAACAGGGCACCTAAATCGCTTAAACCAAGACTCTGATACCAATTTTAACAACCCAAGATTTAACATAACAATTTAAATAGGAATAACTCCCAAAATTGGGTCCTAGTACAAAATTTGGAAAAGAAAGGATTAACATTGTCCAAACATCATCTCTATTACATCTGAGAAACTAACAATAAAATTGTGTCTACGCCACTACTAAGGCCTGCTCTCCAACATTCTAGCTCCTAACATTTCTCCTTCCCTTTAGAAGTTCCAGTAGCAACCCTGTTACCTGAAAATGGGTTTTAAGAAAAGTGGGAACGAGGGTTAGACCGGAAGGTCTAATGAATTCCCAACCTCGTCCATTTTTATAGTAAACAGAAAACATATACAATTTATCAAGATTAGTCTCAAAAACTTTGAGTCACAAGAAATGACTAGATCCACGCTGAAATCCATCCTCAAGAAGCAAGACTACTCATCCTCGGGGCCCCTAGTAGATCCCCATACGGCCCCCTAGTCGATGTCGTTCCCGTGTGTAGGGAAACCGATTCCAAACACACGGTTCAACCATCCCCGATGGTTATATGTAGCCATGGCCAATACCCATTCAAATTATCACGTCAACATAAAATCACACAAGTGAAATGAAAATAAAGCTTTATATAGCAACATCTTATGACGATATCTGAGAATATGATTTATCTAAGATTCATGAAAAGCATATTGAGCAATGTAACATAAATCCATTTCCAGTTCAAAGATATATATATATATATATATATATATATTAAAAATATGGTAACTCACCTGTTGGTAGGAACTCGGCACACACATGAACAATAGTCTCGGATAGAACGACTCGTACATTCCAATTTAATAAAGCAAGAAATTATAATTTTTGATAATGCTTATGACCTACTAAGACTACAACACTGGAGTCTCACAAAACACCCGGTCGAAAGTCCCCGGGAGATGCTGGTCGAAGGACCTCGGGCGGTCCCGGTTGCCAAACCCCAGGCGGCTCCGGTCAACACACTACCGAGCGGACCCGGTCAACAAACACTGGGCGTCCTGATTACAAACTCGCCGGGCGACCCCGGACCCCGGATGAAGTGACGCCGGTCGACCGAACCGGGCGTGGGCGACGAAATAACAGCGATAAACGGGTACGAAACCCCTCGATTTCTTCCTAGCTTAAAGTCCGATTTCTACCATCTGAATCGATTTTACCCTCACAACTCTCATCAACACGTATTCCAAACCTTTTCTTAACTTTCCTAACAGAATTTCAATCCTAATGTCTTCCCAGTGGGATTTTACACAGAAAGTTCTTTTCTAAGATTAAACCTGCAAAACAAAAATGTAAACGGTTAGATTACTTACCCTGTGAAGACAAATCTCTCCTACATAACACTTTGCTTAGCTTTCCCTTCCAGAAATCGGTTCCTCCCCAAGATGGGCTTCGATTTGCTCTTCCCTTCTCTTCCTCATTCGCCACACACACACACAAACACACCAGGATATTTACCCAAAATGAATAGTAGTCTAGGGATAAAGGTCCTAAATGGTCAAATTTTCCAAATAGGTCCCCCAACTTCTTATCTTCCCTCATTTATACCATTATGTATTTTTGTTTATAAAACTAAATAAATAATCCAAAGAATTGACGGTTGTTACACCAAGGTATTTACACAATAAGGCCTTGTAATCTTGAATACTACAAATTAGACCCTAATACAACTTCAAAGGGTGGTGAGCATTATTTGGAAAGCTTGTTGATGATTATTCCAGAAGGTCTTGGGTTTATACAATAAAGCATAAAGATGACGTGTTGAGTGTTTTCTTGACATGGAAGAAGTTGATAGAGAACCAAACCGGGAAGAAGATCAAAGTTCCAAGAACCGATAACAATGGTGAATATACTTCTGATCCTTTCCATGAAGTATGTAGAAAATAGGGAATAGTGAGACATTTTTCTGTTCCAATAACCCCACAATAAAATAGGGTTGCTGAAAGATTAAATAGAACCTTGTTGGAAAAAGTGAGGTGTATGATTCTACAAGTAGGTTTGGATAAGTTATTTTAGGCAAAAGCAATCACCTATGCCAGCCTCACTGTCAATCAATTGCCATCCATAACAATAAACGAGGAGACACCAATTGAGGTTTGGACTTGAAAACTGCTTTTGATTATCATATTTACGTATTTTTAGTTTTATTTCATACATGTTACTCAATCTAAACTTGATGCAAGAGCCAAAAAGTCTATAGGTTGTGGTGCATTGGGTTAAAGAAAAATGTTCTCAGTAAAGATGTGACTTTTAATGAGATGAATATGTAGAAAGAAAATAATCAAGAAGTTGATGTTGAGACTAATGGTATTGATTTGTAGTAGGGTGGAGTTTGAAAGGCATAATGCGATTTTTCCATAACAAGGAAATCCGAATCCTCAACAATCAGTTCAAGACAGAGTTGAAAAGTATCAAAATAAGAATGAAGAGTCTATGCTTAGGGATGAGAATGAAGGTGTACAAAGAGATGATGAAAGAGGCCGCTAATCCATCTTATTCTATTGCAACACGGAGAGAAAGAAGAACCATTTAGAAACCTGGAAGATACACGGATTGTGTTGCATTTATATTTGCTATTGTGAATTCATATATTCTTGTAAATTTTAGAGAAGCAAGTAAAATTTCTAAAAATAAGAAATGGATGGTTGCTATGAACGAAGAGATGGACTCTCTTTTAAAGAACAAAACATAGACTTTGGTTCATCTACCTAAAACAAAGAAAGTAATAGGTTGTAAATGGCAATTTGCAAAGAAATAGTTTTTAATGAAGACAAGATAAGATACAAAGCAAGGCGAATTGCGAAGGGTTATTTGATTATAATGAGATATTTTCACCAGTTATGAAGCATTACTCTATCTGTATCTTATTAGCTTTTGTTGCACAATTCGACTTTGTGTTAGTGCAAATAGAATGAGGATATTTGTATGCTTCATATATAAGGTGAAAGGAAAAGAATACTTGGTTTGTATGCTACAAAAGTCACTTTAGGGTTTGAAACAGTCACTTTAGGATATTTTTTTATTTCATAAAATTGTGGGATGGAAGTTTTATCTACTTGGTGCTTTATATAGATGTTATTTAATCGGTTCAAATAGTATGATAAAGATTGAAGATTTGAAAGCTCAAATGAAGAATCATTTTGAGATGAAGGATCTTGGTGAGGCCAAAAAGATCCTTGGGATGGAAATAACTAGAAATAAAGAGAGGCGTTGTGTATCTGACTCAAAAGCAATACTTGGAAAAGTTGTTGATATGGTTTAATGTTGATGCTACGACAAAATCTGTAAGTACTTCTCTTACTGCCCATTTTAAACTTAGTGCAAAATCTTATCCTAAATCAAAAGAAGAAGGAAATGTATGGTTGACATTTCATTTGCTAATCTTGTTGGTGGTTTGATGTATGGTTTGTTCTCATCCAGGTATTGCACAAGCTATCGGTGTTGTTAGTCGATATTTGCATAATCCGGGTAAGGATCATTGGATAAATTTTCAAGTTTCTTTGTTTATATTAAAGTTTTTATATGTTCAAATTTCAACTCTAACAAAAGTCGAAAAGTCAGCAACATGTTTGTAGCTTTTGATATTGCTTTAAAGTTGTGTGATTCAGAATATTTATAGTCTACAATGCTTAGAACACCTAAAAAGTTAGAATTTTGGATTGTAATGAAAATATGGGCTAAGCACTTAGATATAAAACCTTGTGATTGAGATGATTATTAAATTCTTATAAATCAGAAATCTTTAAGTTTAAAAGTTTTTACCTGTGACCTTTCTGCTTGTAATCTGGTCCCCTAAGGTCAATTGGTCTGGGAGTGATCGAACCCAAATCCTTCTATAGAATCAGATCGAAAGTCATGTTCTACTGGTATGAATGGGTTTAGGATATGTCGATGTAGCCTTTTTGATCTGGGAGAGTAAGTTCCAAGGGGTTCTTGACACCTAGTCCCCTAAGGCCAACTGGTCTGGGAGCGGCTGACCCAAATCCTGCAATAGGATCAGATAGAAAGTTACGTTTACGACATGTTCTTTACTTAATAAACTTTTTGATTAAAAAGATGTTGATCCAAACTCTCTCAGTGATTTGATAACGAACCTTTTCTGTACTTAGTGAAAATTACGTTTGATATGTATTAATGTTTCACCATCAGCGATCAGACTGAGTCTGTTCAGTTATCGCTGATAGTCTTTCTTATAAACATTTAATATGTATTAGTATTTCAATATCATTGATCAAACTGAGTCTGTTCAGTTATCGCTGATAGTTTTGATGTAAACAGTTACGTAATCCCCGAAGACAAGTCTCGCGTCAACTGATGTTCATAGCTGAATCGAAGACGAAGCTGTTGAACAAAGAGAAGTCTACTAATGACCTGATGCGGATATCAGTGAAGCAAAGACAACTATACTTATATGCGAAGGAACATAAGGAAAGCTTCAGCGATCGCTGAACTCTTGATATCTCTGAAGAAAGAGATATTCAACGATTGAATGATCACAAAGCTTATACCTCAAGTTTCCATTTGTCTTACCTTGCACAAATCAGTACGATGTGTCAGACAGGACATGCCTCTGCCATAATTCTTACAACAACTCTGTCAACTACACTGTTCATGATCCGGCCGAAAGCATGTCTCCCAAAGTCAGACTTACAAAGCCAATCAGTGAATGCCATGTGTAAAGTGCCCTGCCATGCATTTAATGCATAGGGTATAAATAGGAAGTTCACCCCTCCATCTGAGGGTGTGCTCAACCCTTGAACTCCAAATAGAAACCTTTGTTTTCTATTATCCCCCATTCTCTGAAATTCTTGTGCAACCATCTTAGTGTTTCTTAAGTTTTTTTAGATTGAGTCTGTCTTAATCTATTCCGTAACAAACTTGTAAATTGTGTTTGATTTATCAATAAACAATTTATTAAACTTTAAATTTCTGTGTTTGTATTCAACCCCCCCCCCCCCTCGTCTACAAACTTGTTAAGCACCTCCGGGACCAGCAAGTGGTATCATAGCAGACTGTTTAATCTGATAAACAAGATCTTGCTTTATTCTTTTCTTTGCTATTCTCAAATGGCACTTAACACAAACACTAACTACTATGATAATGGTTCACTCTCTAAACCTCCTCGATTTAGCAGAGATAACTTTTCTCTATGGAAAAATCGAATGATGCTATTTCTTGAAGGTGCTGATCCTACTATACCTGAGTATATAGAAAATGGACCCTATGAACCTGTTAGAATTATAGCTGCAATTCCCGCTACTGCCACCACTGAAGTTGTCCATGAACGCTATGTCGTTAAGGAAATAAGACAGTGGAGTGATGAAGATAAAAAGAAGATAGGTATAGATGCAAGAGCAAAGACCATCATGCATTTGAAAACTTCTCTGCCTGATGAAGTTTTCCATTCCATCATGCATTTGAAAACTTCTAAAGAAATGTGGGAAACCATATGTGTTCAATATGAGGGCACCACTGAAATCCAAGAGACTCGAAAGATTAACTTGGTAAGACAGTATGAATGTTTCATCGCTGGTAAGAATGAATCTCTCTCTGACGTTCATCAGCGGTTTAACTGCTTAATCATTGATCTAAGAACAGTTGGTAGGGCCTATTCTAATTCTGAGGTCCTAACAAAATTCTTAGAATGTCTTCCTGAAAGCTGGGACAGTTATTCAATATGTCTTAAGCTGACAAAATACTTAAATTCTCTTTCTCTCAGCACTCTGTATGGAATATTGCTCAACTATTAGCAATCGAATCTTTTAAAGAAGAATCTTGTAAAAGATTCTAAAGACTCCAAAAGCACTCCTGTTGCTTTAGTCTCTTCAGAGATAATTCCATCTTAGCGATCTACTCTCACTATCACTGAGTTAGATTCTGAATCTGAGGATCTATTAGACCCTGATCTTTCAGAGTATGATGAGTCCTTAGCACTCTTGACAAACTCTTTTAAGAGATCTGCAAGAAAGAGCAATTTCCGAAGAAATAAGCTTCTTTCTCTTACTGAAAAGCCAAAATCAACTCCTGTTGATAAGGCTACTGCCACTTGCTATAACTGTGAAAAGATTGGACACTTTGCTAGTAAGTGCAGGTCTAAAAAGGTCTTCAAGCCTTCTACCTCAAGAAGATCCAGTGATGACAAATACCTAAAGTTGAAGAACAAATATCAAAAGCTGAAAAGCTACAAGCAAAAAGGTAAAGGTCTCATCGCTGAAGAACATGACTGGGCTAAATCAGAAGAATCAAGTTCTGATGAAGAAGAAGTCGCTAATCTCTGCCTCATGGCTGAGATTAAAGAAGAAGTGGAAGAACCATCTGAACCTTCTATGAGCTACATATCATCTCGGGTATCTATCTCTACTAATCCCTCTCTGCCTGAAGTTCAGAGAAGTCGCGTTGTTGATGTGCTGACGATTGATCTTTATAATGCTCTTAACGACAAAACTCAAGCTAAAAAAAAATGTTCATTTAACTCAAAAGCTAGAGAAATGTCATGAAAAGATCAGAGAACTAACTCTTTTAGAAGAGAAGTTGAAAGATCAAGTCATTATAAATGAAATCATCAGCATTGAACGCGAACAAGCCATCGCTGCTCTAAAAGCAGAAAAGGCTCATGTTGAGAAATGGTGCAAATCATTAACAAAGATATCTGAGATAATAAATGCTCAAACTCCCGAAAGTGATAAAATTGGTCTTGGCTTTTGGACACCACAGGATAAGCCTAAAGAAGAAAGTTCCATGCTTAAGTTTGGAACGTTTGTCACTCCTATCTCTGACACTTCTTATGATCAATTTTATCCTTCTTCAAACTCTATCCCTGAGGAAAAATCCAAAGACTCTAACTCTGCGGATAAAGGAAAATTCATTCTTCGTCCTCAAAAGGCTACTAAGAAAGCAAAGCTGAAAGTTCCTTCTAAAACTTAAGTGAATCAATCCTCTAGCTCTGTGATAGAAATAGTCGATCTCTGTCCTCCAAAGCTAAAGATTGACCTTAAACCCACGAGATCTGAAGAAATGAAAATTCTTCCCAGATCTCATGAGAAAAGCATTCTTGGACCTGGCCCTGCTCATCTTAAGCTTGCAAAACCTTCTACTTCTGGTCTTAAACCCATTTTCAAATATAGAAAATGTTATCATTGTAGTTTTACTGACCATATTGCAAGCAAATGTCCAACTGCCACTAAAGCTGATAAAACAGCTAAAGTGAAGATGAATGCCTCCAAGGCTGAAAAGGTCACTAAAGCTGAAAAATCGACCAAGGTGAAGAATACCACTAAGGTTAAGAAATTAACCAAAGTAAAGATTACCACTGAAGCTGAATCTTCATCTGTTGTGAAGATTACTGAACTTTCCATCTCCAGTAACCCAAAAGCACCCATTGAAAAGTGGGTACCAAACAACGCTTAATCTTCCTTATGTGTGCAGGGATCAAAGGGCATCTGGTATCTCGATAGTGGATGTTCTCGTCATATGACTGGACAAAAGGACCTGCTCACTGAATACAAGGAAGAGAAAGGTCCCTCTGTGACATTTGGTGGAAATGGAAAAGGACATACCCGAGGGTTTGGTGTTCTCAGCAATGGAACAACTACCTTTCGAAGAGTCGCTTATGTAGATGGACTGAAGCACAACCTTCTAAGCATCAACCTGCTATGTGACAAATACTACGAAGTTCGCTTTTCTAAGAAAGCATGTTCAGTGGTGAATGAGAAAGGAAAACTTGCTCTCAGTTGTTATCGCAGAGAAAATATCTATGTAATAGATATGGACTCTACTACCACTGAGAATGTGTGTTTTCTCTCTAAAGCCTCTTCTGATGTCAACTGGCTATGGCACAAAAGGCTCTCTCATCTAAACTTCAAAACCCTGAATTCTCTATCTTCTAAGGAACTGGTTTCTGGTCTTCCTCAGCACTCATATGCTAAAGAATCTCTCTGATCAGCATGTGAAAAAGGAAAACAAACAAAAGCTAGTTTCAAATCTAAACAAGTCTTCTCAATGACAAGTCCTCTTCAGCTCTTGCATATGGATCTGTTTGGCCCTGTCAATATCCAATCAATAGCTGGAAAGAAATATACACTTGTCATTGTGGATGAATTATCTCGCTATACCTGGGTTATCTTTCTTCGCTGCAAGAGTGATACTCCAGAAGAACTAATATCTTTGGTTAAAAAGATGGAAGTGCTGAATAATCTTACTGTTCGTTCAATAAGAAGTGATCATGGAACTGAATTCAAAAACAACTCTCTGAACAATTTCTTTGAGAACATGGGAATTTCTCATAATTTCTCCACAGTAAGAACACCTCAGCAAAACGGAGTCGATGAAAGAAGAAACAGAACGATCATTGCAGCTGCTAGATCAATGCTCAGCGATTCTCACCTCCCTACTCAATTTGGGGTTGAAGCTGTAAATACTGCTTGTTTTACTCAAAACAGATCGCTAATAGTAAAGCGATTTGGAAAGACAACTTATGAACTTTTTCATGGAAGAAAGCCCTCTATCAGCTTTCTTCATATCTTTGGTTGTCAGTGCTTTATCTTAAACAACAAAGATCAGCTTGGAAAGTTCTACCCAAAAGCTGATGATGGAATATTTCTAGGATATTCCTCTATCTCCAAAGCCTACAGAGTTTTCAACAAGCGAAGACAATCTATGGAAGAAACAATTCATGTCACTTTTGATGAAACTCGCTCAGCGAACTCCAAACCAATCGCTGACAATGAAGAGTTAAATGCTTGGATGTTTTCTCATTACAGAGAAACAGAACCTTTCTTTTCAAACCATCAGCACACAGATCCACCTACTGCTGATGATGATCCAAACATCATACATCCTAACGCTGAATCCAACTCATGGGTTTCAGCTGAACCTCTAAACACACTGCTACCATCAGATCTACCTTCGTCTGAAAACCTCTCTGATAACAATAGTCTGTCCACTACTCAACAGTTAATTGCTGATGAACCTCAAACGTCCTCCTCAGTAAACATCCCAATTGTTGATCCAACATCTGAGTTAAGCAATCATGCTCCTGCTCAGCGATGGACCAAAGATCACCCAATAGATCAAATTCTTGGTGATCCAGATACATGTATCCAGACACGACGATGCTCAGGTAATATCTGTCTCTTTGTTAACTTTCTCTCTTTCATAGAACCAAAGAAGACTGATGATGCCCTCAGAGATCCAAACTGGGTCAGCGCTATGCAAGAAGAGCTGACTGAGTTTACTCTAACAAAGTTTGGAATCTCGTTCCTAGACCATCTGATAAGACTGTTATAGGCACGAAATGGGTGTTTAGAAACAAGTTAGATGAACATTGAACTGTAACCCGCAACAAAGCTCGACTTGTTGCTCAGGGATACAGACAAGAGGAAGGCATAGACTATGATGAAACCTTTGCCCCTGTGGCCAGGCTCGAAGCAATTCGACTATTCTTAGCTTATGCAGTCTATAAAGACTTCATCGTTTATCAAATGGATGTAAAATCAGCGTTTCTAAATGGAAATCTGAATGAAGAAGTCTATGTAGAACAACCACCAGGGTTCTATGACCCTAAGTATCCAAATTATGTTTATAAATTGGATAAGGCTCTCTATGGTCTAAAACAAGCCCCTCGTGCTTCGTATGACACTCTCTCATCTTTTCTTATCTCTGAAAAATTTGAACGTGGCAAAATTGATAATACACTGTTTTTCAGAAAGATAAAAGGTCATATTATTCTTGTACAAATATATGTCGATGACATAATATTTGGTTCTACTAACCCATCTCTGTGTACTCTCTTCGCTGAAAGAATGAAGAAAGAATACAAAATGAGTATGATGGGTGAGCTGACATATTTTCTTGGTATTCAGATTAAACAATCTGACAAAGGTACTTTTATCAGCCAAGGTAAGTATGTTAAAGACATACTGAAGAAGTTTGATCTTACACAAACTTCAGCGATGAAAACTTCTATGGCACCTCCCCTGACACTTAACAAAGATCCATCTAGAAAAACCTGTTAATGTCACTGCCTATAGAGTAATGATAGGCTCCCTGCTGTATCTTACAGCGAGCCGACCTGACATCATGTATTCTACTTGTTTATGTGCACGCTATCAATCTGAACCTAAGGAATCCCATCTGATCGCTGTTAAGTGAATTTTCACATATCTGAAAGGAACTCCTAACCTCGGACTTTGGTATCCCAAAGACTCAGGGTTCGATCTCACTGGTTATTCTGATAGTGATTTTGCAGGTTGTAAACTTGACAGAAAGAGTACCACTGGTGGATGTCAACTCCTAGGAGGAAAACTGGTAAGCTGGACAAGCAAAAAGCAAAATTCACTGTCCACTTTCACAGCTGAAGCTGAATACGTAGCCGCTGGAAGCTGTTGTTCTCAAATCTTATGGATGAGAAATCAACTACTAGACTATGACCTTCAGCTATCAAAGATTCCAATCTATTGAGACAGCACTAGTGTTATCGCTATAGCAAATAATCCAGTGCTACATTCAAAGACGAAACACATAGAGATCAGATATCATTCTATCACTCTGATAAGCATTCTGACTCTCAGGTATGTTCTCTCCAACCCTACAACTGAATCTTCATTCAGTTAACATGTTTTCAAAATATAAACTTTAATCACTGAACTTTCTTCAAATGATTAAAAGCTTTTTGAAAAATAAATTTATCACTGATATTTCTTGTCAGTGATCCTTCTTAAAAGAAAAATCTTTCGTTGACTTTTCTTCAGCGATAATTTCAAAACGGGCAAATGAATAGTCTCTCTCTTCTATGACGTCATTTGAACCGACAATTTACGACATGCCTTTTTTTGACACGTTCGTCCGTTGCCCTTCCATCCAATCAACTTCGTGGGACGTGCCCATGTCATGATGAACATTTGTTTTCCCGCCTCTCACACTCTCTCTCCTTCTCTCACACGTAAAAAAAGAATGTTTTTCCATTCTTATCATTTTACGCTTTCTGGAAATCCTTTCAAGGCAAGAAAGCTCTCTCAAAAGAATTCTAGCATTCTCAAGCATTTGCATCATCTCCTTCAGAATCAACAGGTTATTCTTGATCTTCTTATTCTTCTTCTAAATCTTTTTACATAATACTCCATTTAAGGACTTCCATTATGGGTTTATAAGATTCTTTTTCATAAAATCATCTTTCTTTTTTATTTTATTCATTCACAACCATTTTCTTTTGATTATCTTTATTCAAAATCTTTGGTTTTTCTTCTTGTTCTTATATCTTATATTAAGAACACTTTTTAATCTTCAAATATGTTGATTTTTCTATGTTTCTTTCCTAAAATAGAAACTGGGAAAACCTTCTTTATTTTTAGACTAAAAATTTTCTTCTATTCTTCTATCTATTCATATTCAGAATGTCTCAATCTGCACTTGTCGCCTCTAAGAACGTCAAGTTCGCCATCGCTGATTCTGAGTTTCCCAAAAACAATCATCTTGCTCGCATTGAATTTGATGGTGTCAAATACCCACATTTGGTGGAAGCCGCAAAATTTCTGAAGCAATCCTGCATTGCTTATGCTATCACTATGGATCCCACACCTTCCAAAGCTCTTCTCCAACAATTATGGTTTACCGCTGAAAAGACCTCTCTCACCAATAAAAAGGGTGAAGTAGTTCCTGCTATCTCCTTCAGCACTGAACTTGGAACATGGATGATGACAGCCTTAGGGCTGAGGAAAGCTCTACGATTTCCCGACAAACCCAGGAATGGATTCGACGCCTTACCCACTGATGCTGAACTCATCCAATTCCTGGATGCTATGGAATACTCTTGGGAACCCAAGCCAAGAACGACAATACCAAACAAGAAGCTGACTCTGGTGAAGAAGGCGCTCATGCCTTCTCAACTTAACTACATCTTCTCTCACTTCATTCAGTGTGTGAGTAGGAAGAGTGGGTCACTGGACCAGGCCAGCAAGATTCAGGTCCAAATGACTTACTCAGTGATCGCTGGAAGAAATTTCGACTACGCAACAACTATCTTTGACGATCTAAGGTCAAAGATAGAGAAGACCGAGAGGGATACTAAGATTCCCTATGTACGCTTCATCTGTGCGTACCTGAAGTTTCTATACCCTGCTACTTACCCCACCAACGCTGATGCTTCTTTTCCCAAAGTGGGTCAGCGCTCCCTAGAGGTCAAGCCGCTCCCTAACGAGGTAAGTGTCTCTGAACTTCTCTCCTGACACTCTCTCCTCACTTCTTCGTCTTCAGCGGCCATGCAGGAAGTTTCTTCTTCTGCTATCCCTGCCGCTACCCCTTCCAAACGACCATCAACTGGCTCCCTTGGTCCTTCGAAGAAGACCAAGGTGACCAAGGAGAAATCTACCTCTAGCTCTATAGCTAAGGATGTTTATCAACAAACTTCCTTAGATGCATTCGTGGGTCTCTCCTCTACATCCTCAGCAATACCCACTTCAACCGTGCCAGCGATCTCGGTCGCTGTCACATTAACAGTGACACCACCTATCATATCAACTCCTCCACAGCCTGAGGTGATCACAACGGTAACTACCTCTATCCCTACTTCTATCCCCATCTCTCATCCGTCTATTCCTTTGGTCTCTGACCCTTCATCTACTTTTTCGCATCCACAGTTTGGACCCATAGGACCTGAACATCATTCTTGTGAGGAATCTATGCAATTGTACAAAATGTTTGATAATTCAGGTACACCTATAACCTTAAACACTTCTCCCAACTCACCATATAAGCCTGTTTCTGAAAAAACTAACTTATATTTCAGGTCCTAGTTTGGCGACTGTTGACACCAATGTCAACAGTTTGAGTATAAAGGTGGAGTCTCTGACTGCCTCTCTCAACAACACCACCAGCGCTGTTCATATAGCTGGTGAAGCACTAAAGACGCTGACAGCTACATGTGCCTCCAAGGCTGACATCTCTCAAATCGCTACTCTCCAAGAAACGATTGTTAAAGTCTGGGAAGACTCACAACAACAGTTTGCAGCCCTGGCTACAAAGGTTGATTCCTGTGAAGTTCTTCTTCAGAAAATCCTAACTCACCTGAAGACACCAGCTCCGACTCCAACTCCCTCATTCACAGAGAACGATCCTACCTCACTGGAAATTGCCGTGGAGTTCATTCATCAGGCTACGTCAGATCTTCTTGCGATTGAAGGCCGTCTGGACATTTTGGAGGCTGAAGTTCAGGTATTGGCCGCTGCAAAAGCTTCATTTCCTTCAAAAGATGTCTCCCTCAATGATAATGACAAAGAGGGGGAGAAAGCAGCTAAAGAAAATACGGAGTTCGAAGTTAATCGATGAGTTAATCGATGAAGAGGAAGAGGAGAATGATGAAGAAGAAGCCCTTGATGTTGAAGATCAAGAGGAAGAACCTCATCACGATGATGACGATGATGATGATGAAGATCAATCTCTATGGTGTTCTTTAGCCATCACTTCATCAGTGATAGCTTCGAAAGAAGTTATCAAAGCAGGGGGGAGCCATGGAACATCTTCAGGAACCCATTCCCAAAGCAAAGGTACTACTGCTGAGGGAAGCTTGAAGATGACTTCACTATCTGAGGAGAATCCTTCTCAGGTATGCCTTTCCCTCGTTCCCTTATCCTTCTATGAAAATCCCACCCCTATTTCTTTCTAAGCCTTTATCTCTCTTCTCTAAAAATAATCTAACCTTTTTCATTTTCTGACCAGACAGTTCTCTCCCCTGCTTAAGGGAAAAGAGCTCCAAATAATCCCAGCTGCTTTAGCTGATGACCAGATAATCCCAATCTCTGTAAGAGAGATTGATGAAGAGGAAGAAGAAGATGAGTCCCTGCAACACCCACGGAGGCCCTCTAGACCACTTCATTGGTCAGAGGAAGAGATGAAGAAAAGAACAGAGATGATCTCTCATCTGGAGAGTCAACAGCTGAAGATACCCTCTCAATCAACAGATCTAGAGTTCCTGACTGAAGCTGAAATTGAAGAATCCGTCAGGGCTGAGAAGCTGATCGCTGACTGTCAAAGAGATGCCACTCTGGCTCTCAAAATTCAGTCTTCGCAAGTCAAAGACAAGAAACTGAAGAAGAAACCAGTTGAAGTCCAGGCTGCTCTGTTAAAACAAATTGAAGAGGAACGCTCTAAAACTCTAGTGGTCAGCGATAGCTCAGTTGAGTGGTGCAAACATAAACTCGACTATCGATCTGACCCAATGAAGATTGTTTCAGTTTCTATCTCTGGAAGAAATAAGGACAAAGTTTCTGTCACTATGGAGATTACCAGAGAGGATGGAAGTAGCAAGGAAATGTTTGTTTCAAAGCTGGAAATCCTCGGTTATATGGAATGGCTTGAGTTCAAAGACGCACTGAAGAAATCAAAGCCAATCTACAGAGGCTATGTTGAAGGGATAAATGATGCTCTCATCAACAGAGTCGCTGCAATATTAAAAGTGCCATCAGCTCTTCCTTCTAAGCTAAAGCAGATCAGAAGAAAGCCTGTCTCCTCCTCCTCAGAAAATGTCGCGGTGATCAGGAATGAAACCTCCATAAAATTTTCAAGAGAAGCTCTGTTCGGTCCTCCTCCTGATCTTTCAGTTCTGGATCTATCTCTGCCTACTAGTGGACCATATGTTGCGGGACAAGTACTTGAAGAACCTTTTGGAATCTTCTTCAGGGATGATGAGGAACATATCAGATTTCAAAGAATCCCTGAAATCCCTATCTGTCCCCTCGGCCTTCTCAAGGATCTCATGTGCTTATGGTGTGATCTCTCTCCTGCTGCTGAGCAAATCAAAGTGATAATTAGCAAAGAATCTTTAGAGCGAAAGCAAAAAGAAGAAGATATACCTGAGTATTTGATCAATCCTCCTAAATCCTCTTTAGATAGCTGATAGATTAGTTTTCTTCTTGTAATCTATTAGTTTAAACTTACAGTAGTTAGTACATCACTTGTACTTGTAATTTTCATACCTTGTAACTCTTTTCCTGGAATAATGAAAATTTCAGTGAAGTACTTAACTCTATCAGTACTATAAAAGATCCCTCAAAATAGTAATTGGGACATGTATGTTATGAGTCCTGATTATTCCATGATTTTGAATTATAAAGTAATTTTCTTCAGTTACTTTGTCATTATCAAATAGGGGGAGATTGTTGATCCAAACTCTCTCAGTGATTTGATAACGACCCTTTTCTGTACTTAGTGAAAATTACATTTGATATGTATTAGTGTTTCACCATCAGCGATCAGACTGAGTGTGTTCAGTTATCGCTGATAGTCTTTCTTATAAACAATTAATATGTATTAGTGTTTCACTATCAGTGATCAAACTGAGTCTGTTCAGTTATCGGTGATAGTTCTGATGTAAATAGTAACGTAATCCCTGAAGACAAGTCTCGCGTCAACTGATGTTCATAGCTGAATCGAAGAGGAAGCTGCTGAACAAAGAGAAGTCTACTAATGACCTGATGCGGATATCAGTGAAGCAAAGACAACTCTACTTATATGCGAAGGAACATAAGGAAAGCTTCAGCGATCGCTGAACTCTTGATATCTCTGAAGAAAGAGATATTCAGCGATTGAATGATCACAAAGCTTATACCTCAAGTTTCCATTTGTCTTACCTTGCACAACTCAGTACGATGTGTCAGACAGGACATGCCTCTGCCATAATTCGTACAACAACTCTGTCAACTACATTGTTCATGATCCGGCCGAAAGCATGTCTCCCAAAGTCAGACTTACAAAGCCAATCAGTGAATGCCACGTGCAAAGTGCCATGCCATGCATTTAATGCATAGGGTATAAATAGGAAGTTCACCCCTCCATCTGAGGGTGTGCTCAACCCTTGAACTCCAAATAGAAACCTTTGTTTTCTATAATCCCCCATTCTCTGAAATTCTTGTGCAACCATCTTAGTGTTTCTTAAGTTTGTTTAGATTGAGTCTATCTTAATCTATTCCGCAACAAACTTGTAAATTGTGTTTGATTTATCAATAAACAATTTATTAAACTTAAAATTTTTGTGTTTGTATTTAACCCCCCCCTTCTACAAACTTGTTAAGCACCTCTGGGACCAACAAAAGATGCCATAGTGCACAAGCTTAAAAGATGCCAAAGAGCACACTCATGTAAAGATGCCATTGTACACAATGCTAAAAAGATGCCAATGAGCACACATCTCATGATACTTGGTAATATTTCTGAGTTGCGATAAACCCGTAAATTTGTGAAAGTCTTAATTTCTGATGGCTTAGTGTGATTATTTGCAAAGTTTTCTATTATATTTTTAGAATTGCATTTTCTTGAAGCTAATCAAAGTTCACATGACAACATACTGAATAGATTGATGGAAGTTTTTGAAACTGAACATGTCTTAACTTGATATGCAATAAAACTTGTTTCTGTATCCAAAAGCATACATTTGATTTCATCTGATGGATTTTATTGTGATATTTTAATAAGTAGAATTCTATTTGTTTATGTTTAAATTTTTATATATTTAGTCATTTCAAAATATATATTCAGTTTATTTTTCTTTCTACATTGATGTTTCAATTTTTGTGTTCTCATATTTTTATAAATGGGTTTGTGCATTATTCAAGTGGGAGTGAATAAGGAGAATTTTTTTAATGATCATATCCGTTTTCGAGGGGGAGTATCTGATTCTCCATGTAAATGCTAACTTGCATTGTTATATTTTAGTGCATTTGTGTAGGGGGAGTCAAAGAGCTTATCAGGTAAAACTTTCTGAGTTTAAGTCAGCTTTGCGCCAACAGTTGGTAGTGCAAACCTTACTTTGCGCCACATTCGTCAAGCACAAACTTCACTTTGCGCCACCAACGTATAGTGCAAATCTTCCCTCTTTCTCCTTTTTTCTGATTTTGCAGATCTAAAGTTGTCTTGTCTCTAACATTTGCATGACCAATTTGATCCAGATCATCAAGGTCATGAGGGGAGAAGTTAAAGAGAAGTGAAAGAGACAAAGAGCTCAAACGTTTATCTGCTGATCAAGATTCGCTCAAGAGTCTATTCTCTCAGCTTACTAGTTCTTTTGTTGTTCCTGGTCCGACCACCATTGTTCATTCAAGGTCATTTAAAAGAGGTGTGTCGTCTAGAGTACAAGCTGATGAATCAACTGTTTTTTCAAGGTTATTCCAAACTGGTCCAGTCATGTCAAGGCAGCAAAGATAACTCAAACTAAAAGATGTTGAGAAGAATTTTTTTTTAAGTCAAGAAGCTTCTTCACAAAGTCACTTAGATGGTCAGTGCTGATTTAGAAGATTGATTTTGAATACCACAGCGCCAATGATTACTAAGGGGGAGATTGCTAAGTCTGATTTTATAGTAATCATTGTATTTATAGGCTTGGTTTTATATTGTGTTTAGAGTCACATATTGTGTTGTATTGACCAGGGTATTTAAGTCCCTTTGGTCCTTGTGTCTTGTGAGACATTAACGCACACATTAATATTTCTCATACTTTGCGCTTACTCTCTCTATCTCTCTACTTTCTCTCTCTAAGATTTAGAGGATTCTTGGATTATCAATACCTAAATGCCTCTAGTGTCTACTCAACCTCTAGATGAGTGTCACCACAAAAGCCACAAGGAAAGGCTAACAAGGTCCATTACAAACAGACCACGATTGTGAATCCTGGCCCTTGTAAACAGTGTGCTTGCAATAAAACAGAGAGCCCAAATTCTGGTACAAAGAGAGGTAATCAAAGAAACTGGAATAATCAATGGACTCAGAAACAAGGAGTTGATCTGAGTAAGATAATCAGACCAAAACCTTGTTTCATATGTGGCAAGCTAAATCATTTGGCTAAGTACTGTTTCTTTAATCCTATTAACCAAAGGATGAACTTTCAAAGATTTGTGCAAAAACCTGTTGGTTATAGGAGGGCTGGAAAGAAACATGTGGCTAAGAAATCTGTTGAAACCAAAGGCCACATGCAGAAAAAGTTTTTAAAAGAAAGTATTAAAATGTGGGTGCCTAGAAGCACTAAAACTATTAGTGCTGCTAACAGGGATAGTGCTGCTAATAGCAATACTGCTGCTACCAGTGTTAGTACCGCTGAGAATTTTAATGCTTCTAACACTGTTAGTACTTCTTCAAAGGTTACTACTGCTAACACAGTTACTGCTGCTAAAACAGTTAATACTTCTAACAAGGTTAGTACTGCTAAGCATGCAAGTGCTGCTAATGCAGTTAGTTTCTTCTAAAAACAGTACTGCTTCTAGCAAATATGCATCCAAACCTTGTCAAGAGGAGTCAAAGTTTAAAAATTGTAACAAAGTACTCCAGTAATGAGGAGTCAAAGTTTAAAAATCTTGTCAAGAAAGAATGTAAATATTTTGATGAGAAAGGGGTACCCAAGACCACTTTGGCTTGGGTTCCTAGTTCATATTAACTGATTTATCTTATGTGCAGGGCAACCAACATCTCAAGGGGAAGATCATCTGGCATGTGGATAGTGGTTGCTCTAGGCACATGACAGGCAACATGTCATGCCTTCAGGATTTCAAGCATATCAATGGAGGACATGTTGCATTTGGAGACAATCTTGCAGGTGGAAAAATAAGTGGAAAAGGTAATGTCACAAAAGGTAAGATGACATTTGAGGATGTCTACTATGTTGATCAGCTAAAGTACAACCTGTTAAGTGTATCACAGGTTTGTGACAAACAACATAGTATATTATTTACAAGTATAGAATGTATGATCCTTGCTCCAGGATTCAAGGTAGTTGATGAGAGCATGATACTACTTAGAATTCCAAGAAAGGACAATGTTTATTGTCTAGATATGGACAATGTTTCAAGTGATTCATCCCTGAACTGTCTTGTTTCAAAAGCTTCTGTGGATGAATCCTCTCATTGGCACAGAAGGATGTGTCAAATGAATTTCAAGACAATGAACAAACTTGTTAAAAACAACCTTGTAAGAGGTTTACCATCAAAAGTCTTTTCATGTGATGATCATTGTGTTGCTTGTCTTAAAGGCAAACAACACAAAACTTCTCATAAGACCAAAGAGTTAAATTCAATTTCTTCTTGTCTCTAGATATTACATATGGATCTGTTTGGCCCTACAATTGTGATGAGCATAGGGAAGAAATCATATTGCCTAGTTATTGTTGATGATTACTCTAGATTTACTTGGGTATATTTTCTAAGGACTAAGGATGAGACAAGTGGACTGATCAAATCCTTTATTCTAAGAATTGAAAACCAAACTAATCAAAAAGTAAAAGTCATTAGATCAGACAATGGAACTGAATTTAAAAATCTTGATCTAAACATCTTCTGTGAAGAAAAAGGCATTGAGAGACAATATAGTGCTCCTAGGACTCCACAACAAAATGGAGTTGCTGAAAGAAGGAATAGGACACTAATTGAGGCTGCTAGATCTCTGTTAGCTGATTCAAAACTGCCAATTACTTTCTGGGCTGAAGCAGTTAACACTTCCTGTTATGTCCAAAATAGAGTGCTAGTGGTCAAGCCAAAGAACAAGACACCTTATGAGCTCTTATATAAAAGAAAACCATTTATTGGATTTTTTAAACCATTTGGGTGTCCTTGTACAATTCTCAATACTAAATCTCACTTAGGAAAGCTTGATAGCAAGGCAGATGATGGATTTCTTGCGGGTTACTCATCTCAAAGTAAAGCCTACAGAGTTTTTAATACTTCTTCTAGAATAATTGAGGAAAGTGACAATGTCAAATGCAATGAGAACACACCAAATCCTATTGGGTCTGGCCCTCAGTGGCTGTTTGACATTGATTCACTAACAAACTCTTTTGGGTTCAGTAGTGATGATTATGCAGGACCAGGTAGTGGAGGATCAGGGACTATACAAGTTCAAGAAAACATACCTCAGTCTGTGATTTTTCCCATACCTACAGTGGATCCTATTGAAGACAGTGAAAAGGAGCCATCTACTGAACCAAATCAGAGTGAAGAAGAAAGGAGAGATGAGGAGAATCAAGAGAATAAAGAACCAGAAGTAGCTGCTGACATCACCTCAGTTGGTAATAGGAGATATCTCTTCTCCTATGATGACTAGAAATCAAAGCAGGCTGCAAGATATGCAAGACCATCAGCATACAGTGCTCTCTTGCTTTCTATCCCAGCTTGAGCCTAAGAAGGCTCATGATGCTATGAAAGATTCCAGTTGGATAGAAGCCATGCAAGAAGAGCTGCTCCAATTCAAGCTGCAAGATGTGTGGGATCTGGTAGACCTTCCCAAAGGTCACAGAGCAATAGGCACAAAATGGGTCTTCAGAAATAAGAGAGATGAGAGAGGAATAGTAATAAAGAACAAAGCAAGGTTGGTGGCACAAGGGTATACACAAGAAGAAGGAATAGATTATGAAGAAGTATTTGCACCAGTGGCTAGGATAGAAGCAATCAGATTGTTCCTGGCCTATGCTTCTTATATGAAGTTCAAAGTCTATCAAATGGATGTAAAAAGTGCATTTCTATATGGCTCAATTGAAGAAGAAGTATATGTTTGTCAACCACCAGGGTTTGAAAATTCAAGCTATCCGGACAGAGTATACAAACTGAAGAAAGCACTTTATGGACTGCATCAAGCACCAAGAGCATGGTATGACACTCTGTCATCCTATCTATTGGAAATGGCTTTGAAAGAGGAGTAATTGATAAGACTCTGTTCATCAAGAGAAAGAAGAAGGACATCTTGCTTGTCCAAATCTATGTGGATGATATCATCTTTGGATTCACAAGAGACAATATGTGCAAGGAGTTTGAGGATCTCATGCATCAAAGGTTCAAAATGAGTTCCATGGGGGAACTTACTTTCTTCCTTGGACTCCAAGTTCAGCAGAAGTCAGATGGTATTTTTATTTGTCAGTCCAAGTATGTGCAGGACATTCTAACCAAGGTTGGTTTCTCAGACTCAAAGCCTGCCAGCACACCTATGGAGACACACAAGCAGAGAACAACAGATCTTGAGGGGGAGGATATGGATGTTCATCACTATAGATCCATCATTGGCTCTCTCATTTATCTTACAGCCTCTAGACCAGATATAATGTTTCCAGTCTGTGTGTGTGCAAGATTTCAAGTTAGGCCAAAGCAATCACACTATCAAGCTGTTAAGAGGATATTCAGATATCTCAAAGGGCAACCTAGATTGGGACTTTGGTATCCTTATGGTTCATCATTTGACCTACTTGCATACTCAGACAGTGACTTAGGTGGAGCAAACTTGGACAAAAAATCTACTTCTGGAGGATGCCAGTTTTTGGGTGCAAGACTAGTTTCATGGTAGTGCAAGAAACAAACCACAGTGTCCACATCTACAACAGAAGCAGAGTACATAGCAGCTGTAAGTTGCTGTTCTCAAGTCTTATGGATTCAGAATCAAATGTTGGACTATGGGGTAACATTTCTACACACTCCAATCTTTATTGATAATAGCAGTGCCATTAGCATTGTTAATAATCCTGTCAAGCACTCAAAGACAAAGCACATTGAGATCAGGTATCACTTTATAAGAGACTGCAATGAAAAGAAGCTTATTCAAGTTGTAAAACTTCACACTAATAACCAGTTTGCTGATCTATTCACCAAAGCCTTTGATGTGGGTAGATTCACTTTCTTGGTAACAAGTGTGGGAATGATCAACTCTGAATAAGATCCTTCTTAAAAAGTGGTTCAATACCTGTATATTGGTTATTCTTGGTGTTACCAACTTTCTTTCTCAGGAAATGTATAGCCGTACTCAGTTCATCACAAACTTAAAAAGTGTAAGTGCAGTTTTAATACTGCCAGTGCATTTTTAATACTGCCAGTGCACTTTTATTGCTGGCAGTGCATTTTTAATACTGCCAGTGCATTTTTAATACTGCCAGTGCATTTTTAATACTGCCAGTGCACTTTTAATGCTTCCAGTGCATTTTTAATACTGCCAGTGCACAGTTAATACTGCTAAGTAGTTAATACTGCTAGTTCGTTAATACTGCTAGTGGTTAATACTGCTCTCAGTTAATACTGCTAGTTAGTTAATACTGCTAGTGGTTAATATTGTTCTCAGTTAATACTGCTTTCAGTTAATACTGCTTTCAGTTAATACTGCTTTAAGTTAATACTGTCACTGTTAATACTGCTTTCACTAAATTTTTAGGGTTAATACTGCTTATAATCCACAAGCTATAAATACCCTTTCCCCGCCTAAAATGTTCATAACGAGTCTTTGCATACTGTTAACTTGCGCTCTAACCCTTTTCTCTCAAGTACCATGTTTTCAGGCAAGAACACTCAAGTTCAATGGCATCCATGGCGTTCATTGACGAGCACAATGAAATCGCGATGCTCCAAAAGCCAAAACAAGCTGATGGTTTTCACCAGATAGTCGACTTTCTGAAGTCCAGCCACATCGCTCATGCTCTCACTGTGTCTCCTACCATCTTCATAGAGCATCAGAGGCAATTATGGGTCAATGCCACCATCGTTACAGAGAATGGTGTGCAAATGATAAAGACAAGGGTGTGTGACAAACCCCTAACAGTTACTGAAGAGGTACTACGCATCTGTCTACGTCTAGACGATGCTGCAGGTATCACCTCTATTCCTAATGAGGAACTATTCTCAACTCTTTCAAGAATGGGGTATGAAGGCCAAATGAGAATTTTCAAGTTTTTCAAAGCTAAATTTTCATCCCAATGGAGGTTCTTTGTTCATACCCTGATGCACTGTATTTCAAAGAAAACTACTGGCTGGAGCCAATTTAGCAGTCCCATTGCATATGCTTTGGTTTGTTTATCTAGTGCTAGAAAATATAATTTTTCTCTGATGATCTTCAATGATCTTATCTCAAACCTGGACAACAAGAAGAGTTTCTTCATGTATCCAAGGTTTGTACAGGCAGTTATCACTAATGAATTGATGGATATACCTCACTTTAATGGGGTATATGTACCTAAACCCCCTAAAGGCAAGGTTTTCTCAAATATGAGAAGATCTGCTAGGGACTCGGAAGGAGTTGACACCCCATTGTTCTCTACAATGATGGTGGTGTCCCACACTGATGAAGGTATGGTAGCAGGGTCAAAGCCCTCCTCAGACCATCCCACTGCTAGCCAATCCCAACCTTCCCACTCTATATCTATTCCCCAGTGTCTGCTTCATAAGCCCACATCTCCAATTACCCAAACTTACAAAAGGAAACAGGTAAAGAAGGCTCTTTCCCTTCTTGTACCTTCACCCACTAAGCCTTTAAGCCCTCTAAGGGAGAATTCTCCTTTAGAGAATATCTACAGGGCAACCACAGGGGTGTCTCCCAACCCCAAGGAGGTGCTCACTGAGTTGGAGGTTGAGCGTATGGGTGTTAAGGATGCCACTACTCCTGCTAGCACAGAGGAGGTCAGTGGTAACATCTCTAAGACCTTCCCCATGGCAACTTTGGGTGAGAAATCATCCAAAGGTCCCAGGTGCCAAGAAACCAAGGGGGTGGATAGTGCTTCTGCTAGGCAGAAGGCTTCACTCCTGGAGAAGGTGAGGACAGATATAACTATGACGAATTGATGGAAACCATGGGAAACATCAACATGGATGTTCTTAAACAGGGCAAAGAGATAGATGAAATGAAGCTGGTAATCTTGTCTCAACAAGCACAGATTGCCAAGCTAAAGAAAATGGTGTCAAGACTAGTGCAAAAGAAGAGGAGAAAACAATATGTTTTGAAGAAAAGATCAACCATTCAAGATGCTTCCAACAAGGGGGAGAAAGAGTCTGAAAAAGTGAAAGAGGATGGGATAGAAGCAGAAACAGATTTTGCTCAAGCAGCAGAAACAGTTAATCAGAGGAAACAGTAGAAATTGCAGAAACACTGGTTAAAGCCAAGAATGACACTCCCAATGCAAAGGGAGTGGTCATAAATGAAGGGGGAGTAAAGAAGACAGAAAAGAAAGATAAGGCTGCAGATACAAAGGGAAAAGGAAAGGAGAAGATTATTGAATCTGAAATGCCTTCAAAGAGAAAGACTCAGACTGAATTGGATAAGGAAATTGCAAAGAAGCTTCAAGAACAAATGGAAAAGGAGGAATAACTCCAAACTGAAACTGATAGAGAACTTGCAAAGATTATGGCCAGAAAGCTAAATGCAGAGTATCAGAAGAGTATACAAGAAGCAGCTCAGGCCAAGAAACTTCAAGTCAAAAGAATGGCAAGTCAAAAGCAGAAAAGACAACCTTCCAAGACCTTTGTGGCCAATCAGGAAAGGAGAAAAATGATAAATTTTCTGAAAGGTGCAATTGGAGTCAAGGGAGAGATGTTTACCAATATGGCATACAACAAGATTGAGGAGCTGTACAAGAAGGAAATGGCCAAACTTCAAAGGGACTCATCTCAAAGGGAAGAAGCTGAAAGAAGAATGAAGGAGAGGCATGACCTCAATATTCAACAACCATTACCTAAGGAGACCACACCCTCAAAAGACAAAGCTGAAGAAAAGAAGGAAGAATCTGAAAATGTTGGTGTAGAAGTTAATTATGCAAAAAGGGTAAAAACCATTGCTGCAAAAAGGGTTTTCAAAAGGCTAAGATTGGAAGAAAAAGCAGAAACTGCAGCAGAAACTGAAGCAGAGTCAGTGCATAATCCAGAACAGTTCCATAAGCTAACTGATGAGAATATGGATGTCTACATGACTATAGTAGAACCTATAAAGGCTGTTCCAATCTCCATGAAGGCTCCAGAGATTATCTTTTGGGACATTCTAAGAGATAATGGAAAGGATTTCTTCAGACTTAAAAGAGTTGGTGGTGCATTCGAAGCATATTCAACCTGGGGGAGAGTAATCCGAGGTTGTTCAATAGTAGACATAGAGGAAATGTACAAAGTGGGAATGAAACTCTATGAGCCTGTGTTGAAAGGTACTGAAGAAAATCTTCTCAAAGTGGCAATGGAATACTTATGTATGATGTTTGATCCAGAGAATGTGGTGCATAGGATTAAAGATCTTCATCATGAGTATGTGTTCAAAAAGATTGATCATTGGATACTCTTTGAAAACTGTGGTGTGTACATGATTACAATTGACAAATGTTATCATGAATACTACCTACTGGACAAAATTTATAGTCACAGCAAGGAGAAGTTAACAGGGATGCTCAAAGCTAAGCTAGTATGCACAAAGGATTCAGAAATGGCTAGAATTGTGGTGAGAAGAACTATCAATCAAAGTCTGGGCCTAGATCCAAATTTGGGCAACTGAGCCTGAGGTGTTGAAAGCATCTTGAAGATCAGATCTGAAGAACTTGACTTCTCATCCTAAAAGTCAAGTTAGTGGGAGATTGTTGGGAACTGATATACTGCTAAGTATGGTTAATGCTGCTAGCTCAACAATTAGTACTTCTGAGTTAATGCTGCTAGTTGAAGTTAATGCTGCTAGAACATAATTAATGCTGCTTTTCAAGATTAGTACTGCTGGAGTTACTACTGCTAAGAGATTAATACTGCTGATCTTGATTAGTACAGCTTATGAGATGGAGATCCGAATTACAAGAATGACAGCTGGATAGACTGAAGATATTCATGGAAGATATTCTGAAGATATTTTATTAATTGTAATTATCTTTTGTTCAGTATATATATAGAATTGATAGAATAGTTTTATTATTATTAGTTCTGAGTTTTTGTTTTAGAGAGAATCAACCTCAAGGCATAGTTCCTAATTCTAGAGAAGTAGAATTCGTCTTGAAAGAGCTTGTTCTTCAAGATTGAGGTTGTGTGTGTAATCTTGTAACTTCAACCATTCAATACAAGTTTACAAGTTATTCATCATATTTACTGTTTGTTTACTGTGTTATTGAATATCAAAGTGTTATTCCACAAACTTCTTTGATATTGTTTCTGAGTATTTATAATTCTTGATGAGAATTCGATCCTAACACTCTTGAATATGGATAATAGGTTTGGAAGACTTGGTTTTAGAAACTGTCCAGGGCAGAAGATGTTTGATAAAGATTTGTTTCCTTTATTTCCTGTGTAAGGGTCAATATCCTCGAACCCTATTCCTCTTCTGCCGATCTGGGTGTTGATTTTTCATGGACCTTTTGAGCATCCTGATACCTCTTAATTTGGAGATCTCTGTCGAACAGATCTTGATGAAGGACTTCTCTTTCTTTTTGAAAAAAGGTTTTCAGGGAAATGGCGTTTAATCGATCGCTCTCACTTTTCTTTAACTCTTTGACCTTTTCTTTCAAAGCTTGGTTATGTTTTGAAATTTTCTCCTTGAGATCCTTTTTGTTCAAAATATGCTCAGAGGTAAGAGTTTTTCTTTCAAGGTAAAGCTTATCCTTCTCTTGGGTAAGAAGTCTAGTTTCTCTTTTGTTGGTCCCGAAGGTGCTTAACAAGTTTGTAGAAGGGGGGGGGTTGAATACAAACACAGAAATTAAGGTTTAATAAATTGTTTATTGATAAATCAAATACAATTTACAAGTTTGTTGCGGAATAAGATTAAGACAGGCTCAATCTAAACAAACTTAAGAAACACTAAGATGGTTGCACAAGAAATTCAGAGAATGGGGGGTTAAGAGAGATAGAAAACAAGGGTTTCTATATGGAGTTCAAGGATTGAGCACACCTTCAGATGAAGGGGTGAGCTTCCTATTTATACCCTATGCATTAAATGCATGGCAGGGCACTTTACACGTGGCGTTCATAGATTGGCTTTGTCAGTCTGATTTTTGGAGACATGCTTTTGGCCGTATTAGGAACAGTGTAGTTGACAGAGTTGTTGTACGATTTGTGGCAGAGACATGTCCGTTCTGACACATCGTACTGGTTGTGCAAGGTAAGACAAAAGGAAACTTGAGGCATAAGCTTTGTGATCGATTGATTGCTGAGTATCTCTTCAAAGAGGTTCAGCTATCGCTGAAGCTTTTCCTCATGTTCCTTCGCGTATATGTAGAGTTGTCTTTGCTTCACTGATATCCGCATCAGGTCACTAGTAGACTTCTGTTTGTTCAGTGGCTTCGTCTTCGATTCAGCTATGAACATATGTTGACGCGAGACTTGTCTTCAGGGATTACGTTGGCTGTTTACTTCAGAAACTACCAGCGATAACTGAACAGACTCAGTTTGATTGCTGATAGTGAAACACTAATACATATGAAATGTTTACAAGAAAGGTCATCAGCGATAACTGAACAGACTCAGTCTGATCGCTGATGGTGAAACACCAATACATATTAAAACGTAATTTTTACCAAGTATAGAAGAGGGTCGTTATCAAATCACTGAGAGAGTTTGGATCAACAATCTCCCCCTATTTGATAATGAGAAAGTAACTGAAGAAAATTACTTTATAGTTCAAAATGATGGAATAATCAGGACTCATAACATACATGTCCCAATTACTATTTTGAGGGATCTTTTACAGTACTGATGGAGTTAAGTACTTCACTGAAATTTTCATTTAATCCACTAAAAGATTTACGAGGAATGAAAATTACAAGTACAAGTGATGTACTAACTACTGTAAGTTAAACTAATAGATTATAAGAAAGAAAACTAATCTATCAGCTATCTAAAGAGGGTTTAGGAGGATTGATCAAATACTCAGGTATTTCTTCTCCTTTTTGCCTTTGCTCTAAAGATTCTTTGTAGATAATCGCTATGATTGGCTCAGCAGCAGGAGAGAGAGTACACCATAGGCACATGAGATCCTTGAGAAGAGCGAGGGGACAGATAGGGATTTCAGAGACCCTTTGAAATCTGAGTTGTTCCTCGTCATCTCTGAAGAAGATTCCAAAAGGTTCTTCAAGAACTTGTCCCGCAACATATGGTCCGCCAGGAGGCAGAGATAGATCCAGAACTGAAAGATCAGGAGGAGGACCGAACAGAGCTTCTCTGGAGAATTTTATGGAGGTTTCATTCCTTATCACTGCGACATTATCAGACGAGGAGGAGACGGGCTTTCTCTTGACTTGCATGGATTTTGAGGGAAGAGTAGATGGCACCTTTAGTATTGCAGCGACTTTGTTGATGAGAGCATCATTTACCCTTTCAACGTAGCCTCTGTATGTTGACTTTGATTTCTTCAGCGCATCTTTGAACTCAAGCCACTCTATGTAGCCGAAGTCTTCCAGCTTTGAAATGAACATAGCCTTGCAGCTTCCATCCTCTCTGGTAATTTCCATGGTGACAGAGAGCTTATCCTTCTTCTTTCTTCCAGAGATAGCAACCGCTACGATCTTCAGTGGGTCAGAGCGATAGTCAATTTTGTGCTTGCACCAATCGATTGTATTATCGCTGGCCACTTTTTCTTTGGAGCGTTCCTTTTCAATCTCTTTTAACAAAGCTGCCTGGACTTCTACTGGTTTGCGTTTCAGCTTCTTGTCTTTGACTTGAGAAGACTGAATTTTGAGAGCCAGAGAGGCATCTCTTTGACAGTCAGCAATCAGCTTCTCAGCCCTGACGGATTCTTCAATTTCAGCGTCAGTCAGGAATTGCAGTTCTGATGATTGAGAAGGGACCTTTCGTCGTTGACTCTCCAGATGAGAGATCATCTCTGTTCTTTTCTTTCTCTCTTCCTCAGACCAGTGAGATGGTCTTGAGGGCCTTTCATGATGTTGCAGGGACTCTTCTTCTTCTTCATCCTCTTCATCAGTCTCTCTGACAGAGACTGGGATTATTTCGTCATCAGCTTCAGCGGCTGGGATTATTTGGAGCTCTTTACCCTTAAGCAGGGGAGAGAACTGTCTGGTCAGAAAAATGAAAAAGGTTAGATTTATTTAGGAAAGGAGAGAGATAAAGGCTAGAAAGAAACAGGGGTGGGATTTTTATAGAAGGAAAAAGGAACAAGAGTAAGGCATACCTGAGAAGGATTCTCCTCAGGTAGTGAGATCATCTTCAGGGTTCCCTCAGCAGATGCACCTTTGCTTTGGGAAGGGGTTCCTGAAGGTGTCTCTTGTCTCCCCCCTGCTTGGATAACTTCTTTCGAAGCGATCGCTGATGATGTGGCGGCTGAAGACCACCAGAGAGATTGATCTTCTTCATCGTCATCATCATCATATTGATGAGAATCATCCTCTTGATCTTCAAGATCAAGGTCTTCATCATCGTCTTCTTCCTCCTCTTCATCATCGACTATATCAGCGATGGTGGGAGGGGCTTTGTCAGCATCTATCTCCCCCTCAACCTGAGAGGGAGTTTCCTTTAGTTGTTCAGCAGTGACTTCCACCTCCGTATTTTCTTCAGCGGTCTTCTCCCCCTATTTGTCATTATCACCGAGGGAGAGATTTTTAAGAGGAGATGAAGGTTTTGCGTGAGCCAACTTCTAGACTTCAGCCTCCAGTCCTGTGAGCCGATCTTCAAGTACAGGGATGTCGGACATAGCTTGTTGAATGAAATCCACGGCTACGCATAGAGCAGTTCTATCGTCATCTGTAAATGAAGGAGCAGGAGTTGGAGCTGGTTCATTCAGCTTGTTGAGGACTTGCTGAAGAGTAGTAGTGCAGGAGTTGATCTTTGAGGTTGAAGATGCAAATGCTTGAGAATTGCTAGAATGCTTGAGAGTATTCTTGCTTTGAAAGTATTTGCAGAAGGCGTAAAAATAATAAGAATGGAAAAACATTCTTTTTATACGTGAGAGAGAGGAGAAAGAGTGTGAGAGAAGCGGGAAAAAAAAATGCTCATCATGACATGGACACGTCCCACGAAGTTGATTGGATAGAAGAGCAACGGACGAACGTGTCAGAAAAAAAACATGTCGTGGATTGTCGGTTCAAATGGCGTCATAGTTAAGAGAGAGACTATACATTTGTCTGTTTTGAAATTATCACTGAAGAAAAGTCAGCGATAGATTTTCCTTTTTAAAAGTATCCCTGATTGTAAAGAGGGATAGATTTTCCTTTTAAAGGATTACTGACTAGAAATATCAGTGATTAGTGTATTTTTCAAAAAGCTTTTAATCATTTGAAGAAAGTTCAGTGATTAAAGTTTATATTTTGAAGAAAAACATCTTTGAGGGAAAGGAGAGAACGTACCTGAGAGTCAGAATGTTTATCAGAGAGAATGATGAGATGGGAACTTTTGATTACTGACACAATACATGAACACTGAAGAATTATTCTTCGAAGTTCAGCATTCCAAGCTCACTGATGAGAAAGTTGAACCTTGTCTCATCAAGAGGTTTGGTGAATAAATCAGCAAGCTGAAAGTCAGTAGGGATAAAGTGAAGTGCAATATCACCATTCATCACATGATCTCTGATAAAGTGATATCTGATCTCTATGTGTTTTGTCTTTGAATGTAGCATTGGATTATTTGCTATAGCGATAGCACTAGTGCTGTCGCAATAGATAGGAATCTTTGACAGCTGAAGGTCATAATCTAATAGTTGATTTCTCATCCACAAGATTTGAGAACAACAGCTTCCAGCGGCTACGTATTCAGCTTTAGCTGTGGAAGTGGACACAGAATTTTGCTTCTTGCTTGTCCAGCTTACCAGCTTTCCTCCCAGGAGTTGACATCCACCAGTGGTACTCTTTCTGTCGAGTTTACAGCCTGCAAAATCACTATCAGAATAACCAGTTAGATCGAACCCTGAGTCTTTGGGATACCAAAGACCGAGGTTAGGAGTTCCTTTCAGATATCTGAAAATTCGCTTTACAGCGATCAGATGGGATTCCTTGGGTTCAGATTGATAGCGTGCACATAAACAAGTAGAGTACATGATGTCAGGTCGGCTCGCTGTGAGATATAGCAGGGAGCCTATCATTCCTCTATAAGCAGTGACATTAACATATTTTCCAGAAGGATCTTTGTTAAGTTTCAGGGGTGGTGCCATAGGAGTTTTCATCGCTGAAGTTTGTGTGAGATCAAACTTCTTCAGCATATCTTTAACATACTTACCTTGGCAGATAAAAGTACCTTTGTCAGATTGTTTAATCTGATGATCAAGAAAATATGTCAGCTCACCCATCATACTGATTTTATATTCTTTCTTCATTCTCTCAGCGAAGCGAGTACACAGAGATGGGTTAGTAGAACCAAATATTATGTCATCAACATATATTTGTACAAGAATTATATGACCTTTTAATTTTCTGAAAAATAACGTATTATCAATTTTGCCACGTTCAAAATTTTCAGAGATAAGAAAAGATGAGAGAGTGTCATACCAAGCACGAGGGGCTTGTTTTAGACCATAGAGATCCTTATCCAATTTATAAACATAATTTGGATGCTTAGGGTCATAGAACCCTGGTGGTTGTTCTACATAGACTTCTTCATTCAGCTTTCCATTCAAAAATGCTGATTTTACGTCCATTTGATAAACGATGAAGTCTTTATAGACTGCATAAGCTAAGAATAGTCGAATTGCTTCGAGCCTGGCCACAGGGGCAAAGGTTTCATCATAGTCTATGCCTTCCTCTTGTCTGTATCCCTGAGCAACAAGTCGAGCCTTGTTGCGGGTTACAGTTCCATGTTCATCTAACTTGTTTCTAAACACCCATTTGGTGCCTATTACAGTTTTATCAGATGGTCTAGGAACGAGATTCCAAACTTTGTTTCGAAAAAATTGAGTCAGCTCTTCTTGCATAGCGCTGACCCAATTTGGATCTCTGAGGGCATCATCAGTCTTCTTTGGTTCTATTAAAGAGAGAAAGTTTACAAAGAGACAGATATTACCTGAGCTTCGTCGTGTCTGAATACCTGCATCTGGATCACCGAGAATTTGATCTATTGGGTGATCTCTTGTCCATCGCTGTGCAGGAGCATGATCGCTTAACTCAGAGGTTGGATCAACAATTGGGATGTTTACTGATGAGGAAGTTTGAGGTTCATCAGCAATTAACTGTTGAGTAGGTTCACCAGAGAGGTTTCCAGACGAAGGCAGATTTGATGGTAGTAATGTGTTTAGAGGTTCAGCAGAAACCCATGAGGTGGATTCAGCGGTAGGATGTATAATGTTTGGATCATCATCAGCGGCTGAAGGATCAGAATGCTGATGGTTTGAGAAGAAGGGTTCTGTTTCTCCGTAGTGAGAAAGTATCCAAGCATTTAACTCTTCATTGTCAGCGATTGGTTTAGAGTTCGCTGAGCGAGTTTCATCAAAAGTGACGTGAATTGTTTCTTCTACGGTTTGTCTTCTCTTGTTGAAAACTCTGTAGGCTTTGGAGATGGAGGAATATCCTAGAAATATTCCATCATCGGCTTTTGGGTCGAACTTTCCAAGTTGATCTCTGTTGTTTAAGATAAAGCACTGACAACCAAAGATATGAAGAAAGCTGATAGAAGGCTTCCTTCCAAGAAAAAGTTCATAAGCTGTCTTCCCAAATCGCTTTATTATCAGCGATCTGTTTTGAGTAAAACATGCAGTGTTTACAGCTTCTGCCCAAAATTGAGTAGGGAGGTGAGAATCGCTGAGCATTAATCTAGCAGCTTCTATGATCGTTCTGTTTCTTCTTTCTGCGACTCCATTTTGCTGAGGTGTTCTTACTGAAGAGAAGTTGTGAGAGATTCCCTTGTTCTCAAAGAAATTGTTCAGGGAACTATTTTTGAATTCAGTTCCGTGATCACTTCTTATTGAACGAACAGTAAGATTGTTCAGCACTTCCATCTTTTTGACAAAAGATATTAGTTCTTCTGGAGTATCACTCTTACAGCGAAGAAAGATAACCCAGGTGTAGCGAGAATATTCATCTACAATGACAAGCGTATATTTCTTTCCAGCTATTGATTGGATGTTGACAGGGCCAAATAGATCCATATGCAAGAGCTGAAGAGGACTTGTCACTGAGGAAACTTGTTTCGACTTGAAACTAGCTTTTGTTTGTTTTCCTTTTTCACATGCTGAGCAGAGAGATTCTTTAGCATATGAGTGCTGAGGAAGACCAGAAACCATATCCTTAGATGAGAGAGAATTCAGGGTTTTGAAGTTTAGATGAGAGAGCCTTTTATGCCATAGCCAGTTGACATCAGAAGAGGCCTTAGAGAGAAAACGTAAGTTTTCAGTGATAGTAGAATCCATATCTATTACATAGACATTTTCTCTTTGATAACCACTGAGAGCAAGTTTTCCTTTTTCATCTACCACTGAACATGCTTTTTTAGAAAAGCGAACTTCATAGTCTTTGTCACATAGCTGACTGATGCTTAGAAGGTTGTGCTTCAGTCCATCTACATAAGCGACTCTTCGAAAGGTAGTTGTCCCATTGCTGAGGACACCAAACCCTCAGGTAAATCCTTTTCCATTTCCACCAAAGGTCACAGAGGGACCTTTCTCTTCCTTGTATTCAGTGAGCAGGTCTCTTTGTCCAGTCATATGACGAGAACATCCACTATCGAGATACCAGATGCCCTTTGATCCCTGCATACATAAGGAAGATTAAGCGTTGTTTGGTACCCACTTTTCAATGGGTTCTTCAGAGTTAGTGGATAAAGAAGATTCAGCAGTCTTCACAGCTGATGAAGATTCAGCTTCAGTGGTAATCTTCACTTTGGTTAATTTCTTAACCTTAGTGGTATATTTCACTTTGGTTGATTTTTCAACTTTGGTGACTTTCTTTGCCTTAGAGGCATTTTTCTTCACTTTAGCTGTTTTATCAGCTTTGGTGGTATTTGGACATTTACTTGCAATATGATCAGTAAAACCACAGTGATAACATTTTCTGTATTTGAAAATGGTTTTAGAATCAGTAGAAGGTTTTGCAAGTTTAAGATGAGCAGGACCAGCTCCAAGAATGCCTTTAGCACGTGATCTGGGAGGAATTTTTATTTCTTCAGGTCTCACGGGCTTTAGATCAACCTTCAGCTTTGGAGGACAGATATCAAAGATTTCTGTTACTGAGCTAGAAGGTTTATCCACTGAAGGTTTGGAAGGAACTTTCAGTTTGGTTTTCTTGGAAGCCTTCTAAGGGAGAATAGACTTTCCTTTATCTGCAGGCTTAGATCTTGCAGATATCTCCTCAGGGATGGGATTTGAAGAAGAACAGGGATAGAATTGTTTATAAGAAGTGTCAAAGAAAGATGTGACAAAAGTTCCAAACTTAAGCGAGGAACTTTCTTCTTTAGGATCATCCTGTGGTGTCCAAAAACCAAGACCAGTTCTATCACTTTCAGAAGTTTGAGCATTTATTATCTCAGAGATCTTTGTTGATGATTTGCACCATTTTTCAACATGAGCCTTTTCTGCTTTTAGAGCAGCGATGGCTTGTTCGCGTTCAATGCTGATGATTTCATTTATAATAACTTAATCTTTCAACTTTTCTTCTAAAAGATTTAGTTCACTGATCTTTTCATGACATTTCTCTAGCTCTTGTGTTAAATAAACATTTTTATTTTCAGCTTGAGTTTTGTCATTTAGAGCATTATAAAGGTCAATCGTCAGCACATCAACAGCGCGACTTCTCTCAGCTTCAGGCAGAGAGGGATTTGTAGAGATAGATACCTGAGATGATATGTAGCTCATAGAAGGTTCAGATGGTTCTTCTACTTCTTCTTTAATCTCAGCCATGAGGCAAAGATTAGCGACTTCTTCTTCATCAGAAGATGATTCTTCTGATTCAGCCCAGTCATGTTCTTCAGCGATGAGACCTTTACCTTTTCGCTGATAGCTTTTCAGTTTTTGATATTTGTTCTTCAGCTTATGGTATTTGTCATCACTGGATCTTCTTGAGGTAGAAGGTTTGAAGACCTTTTTCGACCTGCACTCACTAGCAAAATGTCCAATTTTTTCGCAGTTATAGCAAGTGGTTGTAGCCTTATCAACCGGAGTTGATTTTGGCTTTTCAGTAAGAGAGAGAGGTTTACTTCTTCTGAAGTTACTCTTTCTTGCAAATCTCTTAAAAGAGTTTGTCAAGAGTGCTAAGGATTCATTAAACTCTGAAAGATCAGGGTCTGATAAATCCTCAGATTCAGAATCTAACTCAGTGATGGTGAGAGTAGATCGCTGAGATGGAATTATCTCTGACGAGACTAAAGAAACAGGAGTGCTTTTGGAGTCTTTAGAATCTTTTACAAGATTCTTCTTCAGGAGATTAGATTGCTCATAGTTGAGCAATATTCCATACAGAGTGCTTAGAGAGAGAGTATGTAAGTCTTTTGTCAGCTTAAGACATATTGAATAACTGTCCCAGCTTTCAGGAAGACTTTCCAAGAATTTTGTTAGGACCTCAGAATTAGAATAGGTCCTTCCAACAGTTCTTAGGTCAATGATCAGGCAGTTAAACCGCTGATGAACGTCAGAAAGAGATTCATTCTTATCAGCTATAAAACTTTCATACTGTCTTACCAAGTTAATCTTTCAAGTCTCTTGGATTTTAGTGGTGCCCTCATATTGAACACATATGGTTTCCCACATTTCTTTAGAAGTTTTTAGATTCTTTATGGAATGGAAAACTTCATCAGGCAGAGCCATTGATATAATGGTCTTTGCTCTTGCATCTATGCCTACCTTCTTTTTATCTTCATCACTCCACTGTCTTATTTCCTTAACGACATATCGTTCAGGGACAACTTCAGTGGTGGCAGTAGCGGGAACCGCAACTATAATTCTAACAGGTTCATAGGGTCCGTTTTCTATATATTCAGGTATAGTAGGATCCGCACCTTCAAGAAATAGCATCATTCGATTTTTCCATAGAGAAAAGTTATCTCTGCTAAATCGAGGAGGTTTAGAAAGTGAACCATTATCATAGTAGTTTGTGTTTGTGTTTAGTGCCATTTTAGAATAGCAAGGAAGAGTATACAGCAAGATCTTGTTTATTAGATTAAACAAACTGCTCTCATACCACTTGTTGGTCCCGAAGGTGCTTAACAAGTTTGTAGAAGGGGGGGGGTTGAATACAAACACAAAAATTAAGGTTTAATAAATTGTTTATTCATAAATCAAATACAATTTACAAGTTTGTTGCGGAATAAGATTAAGACAGACTCAATCTAAACAAACTTAAGAAACACTAAGATGGTTGCACAAGAAATTCAGAGAATGGGGGATTAAGAGAGATAGAAAACAAGGGTTTCTATATGGAGTTCAAGGATTGAGCACACCTTCAGATGAAGGGGTGAGCTTCCTATTTATACCCTATGCATTAAATGCATGGCAGGGCACTTTACACATGGAGTTCATAGATTGGCTTTGTCAGTCTGATTTTTGGAGACATGCTTTTGGCCGTATTAGGAACAGTGTAGTTGACAGAGTTGTTGTACGATTTGTGGCAGAGACATGTCCGTTCTGACACATCGTACTGGTTGTGCAAGGTAAGACAAAAGGAAACTTGAGGCATAAGCTTTGTGATCGATTGATCGCTGAGTATCTCTTCAAAGACGTTCAGCTATCGCTGAAGCTTTTCCTCATGTTCCTTCGCGTATATGTAGAGTTGTCTTTGCTTCACTGATATCCGCATCAGGTCACTAGTAGACTTCTCTTTGTTCAGTGGCTTCGTCTTCGATTCAACTATGAACATATGTTGACGCGAGACTTGTCTTCAGGGATTACGTTGGCTGTTTACTTCAGAACCTTCCAGCGATAACTGAACAAACTCAGTTTGATCGCTGATAGTGAAACACTAATACATATGAAATGTTTACAAGAAAGGTCATCAGCGATAACTGAACAGACTCAGTCTGATCACTGATGGTGAAACACCAATACATATTAAAACGTAATTTTTACCAAGTATAGAAGAGGGTCGTTATCAAATCACTGAGAGAGTTTGGATCAACATCTTTCAAAGAAGGCAAGCTTTTTCTCAAGTTCTGAGCATGTGTTTTTATAAGCAAGAAGATCATTTTGTATTTCAAAAAGTTTGTTTTCAGAGTTCGAGTTGTAAGAGTCAGAAGTGGATACCTCACTCTTGTCGTCAGAAGAGTGGACTCCTGCCATTCCACAAAAGAGTTCGTTGTCTTCTCCTTCATCAGAGGATTCATGGGTCACAAGGTTCTGTTGTTCTGCCATTAGGGATTTCTAAGTATAGTACTCTACTTTCTTTTTGTAGAAATCAGCGTCTCTTGTGGGTTTCCCTTTAGTGGCAGAAGACCTGCACTCTGCGGCGAAGTGGCCTGGTTTCCCACATTTGAAGCAGCCTTCAGTTTGCTTTGGGAATTTGTCACCATCACTGTCGTCTAACCTCTGTCCACTCCTTTCTTCTTGCCTTTGCCCCTCAGACTCTTCTCTTCCATGCTTTCTCACCTCACCATATCCTTTACTTCTGTCATCTCTTTCTTCTCTCCCTCTGTACTCTGGCTTCTTGAAACCACGATTGAATTGTCCGGTCATAAGTGCAAGCGCTTTAGCCAGAGCAGCCATATCAATCTCCTCCTCAAATCCTTCTTCACTTTCATTCTTTGCTACAAGCACCTTCTTCTTTTTCTTCCTCTGCGCATCCTCAGTTGCCTTTTCCTTCTTTCCCTTGTCTTTGCCTTCTAAGGTACTTCCTACAAGAGCCAGAGGACCTCCGATAGAGGTTATCAACTTGGAAATTATGTTCTCTTGGCTAATCAGTGTTCCAAATAGATCAGATATGGACCATAAATCCAGATCCAAAGTGGCTTTCATGGACATGGTTAGATGAAGCCATTCATCATTCATGCTCTGAAGGAATCTGACATTGTTTTCTTCAGAGGTTATGTGGATCCCATACCTCTTGCACTTGTTCAATAAGGAGTTGTACCTGTTGTATGTGCTTTGAATGGATTCACCCGGAAGAGCTTTAAATGCAAAGTATTCATTTATGCATAAAGTCCTGTTGCTCTTGAGGGTTTTAGCACCACCCTCAAGATGTTTCTCCAACTCCAACCATAGGTCCTTCGATGTTTAATAGGAATCAAGAGACTGGAAGATGTCGTTTGGGATAGCCATTATGATTTGTCTTTTGGCTTTCTTTGCAAGTTCATGCAATACCTTTTCTTCTTCAGTCCATTCGATGATTGGTTTGGGATGTTGATACTTAGGAACTTCAGGGGTATTGGCAGTGGCAGGAAGACGAGGATCCACACCTTCAAGGAAGTGCACCATCCTGATCTTCCACTGAGGATATTCATCCCTTAGTAGAGTGGGGGGTTTAGACTGAGATCCTGCACTGAAGTAGTTAATTGTGTGTGCCATTTTAGTTTCGAGAGAAAAACAGAGTATAACACGAACAAGAGAGAATACAACAGTAACGGTCGTAGAGATGATGAGTGTATGAACAGAGAGAACAATGGCCAACCAACGAGCTTTGAATCTGTCTTTAAGTGTGAAGAGCACACTTGTACCTGTATCTATACCAAATTGGTTGATATAGCTTCAGAAAACAGAGTGTGATTGTGAATGGTGTTCAGGACGAAGAACAGACTCGAACTACTACCTTGAACACTGGAAACAAGTATAGAACAGGATCCTTGTGGGCCTCGTCCATTATGATATTCCGTAATTCCCCCAAACTAGGAATCCATATTCGGTTTCCTAATCTATATACCCCATCTGACCCTATGGTCAGTGTTTTGATTTGCCCTACCATTCGTTCCTTCTTAATGTTTTCTTCTAGCAAGGCTTCCTTCTGTGTTTCCCGTATTTGATCTATCAAGTTCACCTTGATATCCATTTGCATTGCCCAAACTTTGATGGGTTCAGACCCTTCCTTTCTACTTAGTGCATCGGCGACTACGTTCGCCTTACCTGGATGGTCATGGATTTCACAGTCATTGTCCTTGAGCAATTCCATCCATCTTCTTTGTCTCATGTTCAACTCTTTCTGGTCGAACAAGTATTTCAGACTCTTATGATCGGTATAAATTATACACTTGGTACCGTACAAATAGTGTCTCCATATCTTTAGCGCGAAAACCACCGCAGTTAATTCCATGTCATGGGTAGGATATTTCTTCTCGTGCTCTTTTAACTGGCGTCAAGCATAAGCAATGACCTTGCCCCGTTGCATTAATACACATCCTAGTCCCATCTTTGACGCATCACTGTACACGACAAAATCTTCAGTTCCCTCCGGCAGGGATAATACTAGAGCACTACTCAACCTCTCCTTAAGCGTCTGGAAGGCTTCCTCTTGTTTTTCTCCCCAGTTGAACTTTATCGCTTTCTGGGTCAATTTCATCAATGGCGTAGCTATCTTGGAGAAGTCCTGGATGAACCTTCGCTAATAGCCCGCTAGACCCAAGAAACTGCGAATCTTAGAGGCAGACTTAGGAGATTTCCAATTAATGACTGCCTCAATTTTGGTTGGGTCTACTTTAATGCCCTCCGCATTCATTACATGGCCCAGAAACTGAAATTCCTGTATCCAAAACTCTCATTTAGAGAACTTGGCGTAAAGTTGCTCTTTTGCCAATAATTCCAGAATTGTTCTCAGATGTTGTTTGTGCTCCTCCTTGCTCCTTGAGTAGATAAGAATGTCGTCTATGAAGACTATAACAAACTTATCTAGGTAAGGCCCACAGACTCGATTCATTAAATCCATGAATGCTGGAGATGCATTCGTTAAGCCGAATGGCATTACTATAAATTCATAGTGTCCATATCGAGTCCTGAATGCGGTTTTCAGTATATCTTCTTCTCTTACCCTCAACTGATGATACCCAGATCTCAAGTCGATCTTCGAGAAGTGGCTAGCTCCTTGCAGTTGATCGAAAAGATCGTCAATCCTTGGCAGAGGGTATCTATTTTTTTTTATCGTGATCTTGTTGAGCTCACGATAGTCGATGCACATTCTCATCGTGCCGTCCTTCTTTTTCACGAACTGGATCGGTGCTCCCCAAGGTGATGAGCTTGGTCTAATAAAACCGTTATCCAATAGTTCCCGCAGTTGCTTCATCAACTCTTGCATCTCTGTTGGGGCCAATCGGTATGGTGCTCTAGCGATTGGTGCCGCTCCTGGTACCAAATCGATTTTTAATTCTACCTGGCGTTCTGGTGGTATTCCTGGTAACTCTTTCGGGAACCCCTCTAGGTACTATCTTACCACTGGTACATCGTGTATCTTCTTTTTCTCTAGCTTTGCGTCGATTGCGTAAGCAAGGAATGTCGCACAACCTTTCCGTAGATATTTGTTTGCCTTAATTGCCGTGATTACTCCTATGTTAGTCTTCGTTCGGTCCCCATAAACATTGACTGTTTCTCCTTCTAGGGTCAGGATCTTAATCATCTTCTTGTTGCAAACAATTTGGGCATGGTTGTTAGACAGTCAGTCCATTCCTAAGAATACGTCGAAACCACCCAATCCCATCAATCAATCACTTCTTACCATATATACAGATCATGCATCCATCAATCACTTCATCTACCTTAACTTGACCACCATCTGCAGTTTCTACAGTGTAGCTCTTTTCTAGCCTATTGGCATCTCTATTCAAATAGTGACGGAAACAAGTGGAGACAAAACTACCATTTGCACCCAAATCAAATAATACATGCCCATAGACATCATTAATAGGGAACATACCATATACGACATTCGGGGTTTCCCGTGCTTCCTCCAGTGTCATGTTGTATGCTCGGTCGCGCCCCTTAGTTGGCTCCTTCCTGGATAACTCTTTTCATGATCCCTATCCTAAAGCTCAGTTATTGTTTTCCGTGCCCTTCTGTAACTTAGGACATTCAAACCTCAGATGTCCTGTAGCCCCGCACTCATAGCACGTCTTCTTCTCGGGACATTCCCACACAGTGTGATCTGGCTTCCCACAACGATAGCAAGTTACACTTCCTGCTCTACACTCCCCTTCATGTCTCTTATTGCATTTCTTGTACGTAGGACTGGAGAATCCATCATTCTGGTTTTTGGTCGACGTTTGCGTTTCCCTCGCCTTCTTTACCCCCTTGTTCGATCCTTCCCACTTTCTCTGAAATCTCTCCTGTCTCCAGCTGCCCTTGCATTATTCTCTTTGGCCACCGTTGCCATCTCTACCACTTGAACGAACGTGGTTGGCTTCGTCATGTCCACATATCGTTTTATCTCTATCTTTAGACCATCCTTGAATTGATCTATCTTCCTTTGTTCGGTCGCCACTTAATAACTGGCGAATCTGGCCTTCTCCAGGAATTTATTTACGTACTCCTGAACTGATAGTGAACCTTGCTCCAATCTCAGGAATTCTGATTCCAACTTCTTCACCTCTGACTGTGTGCAGTACTTATCCATCATCATGTTCTTCATTTTCTCCTAAGTCAAGGTAGCAACACCCTCTTCTCCCAGAATCACGTATTCAGTCTCCCACCAGTGGAGTGCCGAATCCAAGAGAGTAGTGGCAACATAAGTAACTTTATGTTCCTCCAAGCACTTGTATATTTTAAAACAACTTTGCATCTTGGTCATCCAGTTCATTAGAGCAACTGAGCCTTCTGCATGCTTTCTCCTTCACTTGATACTCTCTCTTCTCGTACGTTCCCCCGTCGCTAGTGGTTCTTTTTCCCGTTCTTTAAGTGAGTCATCCATGTCCTTAACCGATGCTTCCACCCTCTCAGTGGTCTGGGAATTGTTCACTAGTCTCTCCTTTTGAGTGTTGGCTTCTTGTTCATCTTCAGAGTCCTTAAATCAATCACCTAACATGGCTTTCAACATGTTTGGGAGAGTATCTTGGAGTACTTGTGTCATTCGCTCCATCATTACCTCTTCCATGATAAGGTTTTCACCTTCCCCGACTCCTCGGCCTCTCCCTCGGCTTCCTCTTGCTGTGGAACTCCTCACCCCAGACGCGGTGGCACTTGAGCTTGCAGTTGCATTTTGACTACTTCCACGACCTCGTCCAGTTGGGGACAAGTCACCCGCACCTCTTCCCACCGTTGTGGTTCTCAATGATCCACGTGAAACCATACTAATAAAATAGTGACTTTTTGCATGGTTTTAAGAGAATCTATCATATAATGCTACCAGTGTCAATTTAGACACCACATACATATACATAGGTATATGAAACCGAACATCTCTCTAATAGTGACAATACTTATCTTACTAGACCATAGGACGCCGAGCCTACACCTCGGTAGAACTATCATCAGTCTATAACCCTCACCCTTAAGGATCACATGGTACTTACGTGCACATAAATTATGCATTTACTCTAGCACTTTGTAACCATAGAAGACCATTTTATTTTAACTGTTAAAGTTAAACACCTCTGGACTTAAACCATACTTAGTTCATCACCTCATTAAGATCCTCTATAATGGATATAATGTCACATGTCGTATTGAGATCAAAAGTAACTCTATAGTAATTATATAACCATTCCTCCGGTACTAACTAATTATTCCTAGTTTAAGTTTAGGCTAGAATAAGATCTTAACCTAATTCTCTTAAACTAGCTTCAGAAAACAGAGTGTGATTGTGAATGGTGTTCAGGACGAAGAACAGACTCGAACTACTACCTTGAACACTGGAAACAAGTATAGAACAGGATCCTTTGATATTGAAAATCAAAGTTGGCTCTGATACCAATTGTAGATCCCAGATTTAAGTTCTAAACTCGTTTAACTATCTCACTACGTGGTAAACTGAAAAATATGAGTGCGGTAGCGTTTCAATATGTAGTGAAGATAAGTTTATAAAGGTAGTAAACACACAAGCATATAGTATGAAAAGCACAATAAGTAACAACGTTTTCACTAAGTTATATGCTTCATTAATTCACTCAAGAACACCAAGAACACGCACAAGTGTGTGGTAATATGCTCAAGGATTATACAGACTGCTATTTGTGTGTTCTCGCATTTTACAATGCAGGAGGTGCTCCCTTCATATAGCAAGGGGAGCACACGATAGTACAAGACAAAGGCTGACAATCCATAAAAGGAATGCCACCTGGAAAGTAAAACATCGTGGGACGCCCATTAACGATCTTCAGAATCTTCGTACAGCAGGCATCACGTGTTCTGCACGTGGTTTTGACTTGAACCATCTCTGCGAATAACTTGAACACTGACCTCCAGAGGTTAGCCTTCACAGAGGCTCTGTGAGTGATCACAGAGGCTCTATGATCTAAGTATCATTATCAGGTTTGACCTCGGGTACGTCTTCTACGGAGTAACCTCTGAGCTTTGAATCCTCTGTGGTGACTTGGACGATCTTGAGCAGACAACAGAAGTTTCTATACTTACCCTATTTTTCAACACTTCTAAACTTGGCAGATGGAGATAACACATATCAAAATTGGGGCTAACAATCTCACCCTAAGTATTGAAAATAAAAATTTGCAAAATAGCAGAGGTAAGTTAATCTAGAAAACAAAGAGCAGAAAATCATCCTCTATTAAATGTTACTTCTCACTTAAATATTTTTAAGTTACAGTCAAAGAGAAGATAACAATCAAAAAAAAATTACAAGGAAAGAAAACTAGATTCTATCACAAGAACAAATCCTATGTGTAACACCCCATTTTTTTCTCCCAATGAAGTGTTACGTCTTCCAAAAACACATCATGAATTAACCTCAATAACAAATACTCCAATTATAAATACCAATTGTTACATCGTTACAGCGGAAGTCTAAACATCAAAATAAAACAACCTTAAAAGTTAACTCGTCCCATACCGGGTAATTAAAATCCAACCAGAACAAATTAAATTACACCGAAACAGTTAAAGCATAGAAACCTAGGCGAGTCCCTTGCCTTTTTCGACTCCAGAACCTCCAGCTCCTGAAATGTACACTATAGTCATCTAAATAGCTTAGTGAGTTCACGGTTTGTATGCCATCACACACATTAGCTATATAAATGTCAAGTAAAAAGTGACATGCAATATTTATGCAACCCCTTAGAGATCTCTGAACTCCATTCCATTGGGTAGGGACCTGCCATGTCACAGGCATTCCCTAGGCGTGTAGGTTCACAAAGAACTAACCGCCCATCCCGGGTCGTGCCTCCCCCAAATGTGACATATCGAGTCGATATCCCATACCCCGGTTAACGCACCTTTTTAACCCCAAACCCAAACCATATGCATGCAATTTATGTTAAATGAACAAAACAAAAATTATCATGCTTTCACCATAGATAAAATTTAAATGCACGTAAATCACCATTTATAAATAACGTGCAATCAACACCTTAACAAAACATGCGTATAAATTATCACACCTTATACATATGTGTACATCACAGTGAAATCTTGTGAAAGACTCACCTAATAATTGCTGGTTCGCTAGAACTTCCCTCCAAATAATAACCTACAATTATAGACGCCATAATAACCATTAACGTCTATATTTTCTCCAAAAGTCAACCAAAAAGTCAACTACGGTTAACCCCGGTCAACCCTTAATTATAGTCCTAATCGTCCATTAAAATTTCATAATTATCCAACCAAAACTTGTTTGGGTCAAAATATTAACGCCACAATGTCTCAACGCCCCAAATAACTAATTTAAATTCTCTAAATAAACCAGAGTTACCTCCTTTATAATTAAATAATACTAAAAATTTATATATAATGAAATATATAAATTTTAGTAATTTAATTATTAAATCCTTACCAAAAATTAAATTAATTAATTTTAACCAACTAATTAATTTACACCAAATTTCGTTGGGTTTTTTAAAATAAAATAAACAATTTAAACCAATTTTGGACCCCTCCAAATCCCACCAGATCGGGCCCAACACCCCCTCATTAGCCCAACAGCCCCCTCCCGCTGGAAGGTCGCCGGAACACGTCGCCGGCGCCGGCGGACGTCGTTTTTCCGGCGAGTTCGTCAGTTTTCCGGCGAACTCCTTGATTTGGACCGTGTGGCTTCGTTTCTCATCCGTTTTCGACGATTCTTTTTCTTAAATCTTTGTTTTTTTGATTCCTCATCTTTTAGAAACAAGAATCGCATGAAAACTTTGAGTTTTGAGGGAGATATCTATGTTTAATGTTTCAGTTTTTACCGAAAACGATACTTTCTACGTTTTGATTGATTTAACAACCTTTCGGTTATCTAATCGTTTTCTAATCGTATATGGGTTTACCTTTACCCATTACTAACCTCTCCCTTATGTTATTTTCTAATGAAAATCCATACCTTACTCCGGCGGATCGTCACCGAAAACGAAGCTTCAAAAATTCCTTCTCGTGACACCGTTCACCAAAATTCTGACACCGTCTCTCTCTCTCCGAAATGCCGACAATGAATCACCCAAACTCCAATCGTCCCCCTTATATTTATAGTCGGATTTTTCCACCGAAATATGAAAGGAGAAATCGCCATTAATACCATTAATCCCTTCCGTATTTCGAGTTTCGATATTTGCAAAATCGGTCCCTTGCCAACAGTAAAACACGATTTAGCACCCTATATTAAATTGTTTCCGAATAAAAATCAATCACCTTTTTTTATTGATATTCCCACCGAAATAAAAAGATTCCAAAATATATTTTTTTTTTGAAATTTAAACTCTAACTAATTACCTTAATTTCTATTTTAAAAATATTCAGCTTTCCAAAGATAATAAATACTTTAAATTGTAATTTATTAATATTCAATCTTCCAAAAATTTTGGATGTTACTCTATGAAACATTAATGTTAGTGCAGAAATATGATGGATACAAGATCATAGAAGACTGAAGACTAAAGACAAGTCAAGTCAAATAAGAGCTCAAGTTAAAGTCTCAAGCATAGTCAAAGTCAAGTGTATGTATTGTTAGTATTTTAGGTATATAAGTGTTCTGTAAATAGGGATATAGCTAGTAGTAGTTGTCAATAGAGAATTGTATCAAACGCGCATATCATTCTAGTGAGAGAAAGTCTATGAGCACTTTGTATGAAATCTTGATTGAAATGGAAACAAAGATTGTTTAATCGATTGATTGTCATAATGTCATTTTGATCTTGATCTTGTGAAATAACAATTGGTATCAGAGCAGAGTTCAAATTGAAATCAATCAAGGAAATGAAGTTTCACACTGTTTGTTGAGTCCTTGATCGAACTTTCATGTCTTGCATATAATTGTGAAAGAAATTGAGTCTAGTGAGTTCGTATGTTGTATTAGACAAATCTTTAGTTGATTTGTGGTAATCTTAAACTGTAATTTTGTTCAATTTTTGAAGTTTTACAAGTTTTCTTTTCACGAGTTCAAATGCACTTTCAGTTTCAATTTGTAACTCTAATTGAATTTCCTTGAAATTCATCATTTGTAAAAGGTTCGAATAGTGTACTAGATCAATTTGGTGAAGTTTGAGATCATAATTCGAAGATTTGGTCTACGGAATTAAAGTGATTTTAGTTCGAGATCTACGGAATTCGCATAAAATCTGAATAACTCGCATAAAGAGAAGATTTCGCATAAATTTTGTCTGAAATTTTACAAGCATAAAATTCGCATGTGTGTTGTATGAGAATTCCTCAGAATTCGTACAAGCTTGTGTACGAAATGTCAGTATTCGCATAAGACTTCTATATGAAAAGTTTCTTGAAAATTTTTCTAAGGAAAGAACTCGCATATGCCTGTGTGCGAAAAGTGAAGAACTCGCATACAGTGGCATACGAATTCCTTGAATTTGCATAATGGTGATATACGAATTCATCATTTGCATAGAAAGTTTTAAATTTTTCTAAGTATAGAATTTGTATCGATGCGAATTGTTTGAGTTTGAAAAAGTTTCGAAGTACATAATTCGTATTATTCTGTTGTGCGAAAAGTTGATTTTAGAATTTTTCTAAGTCTAGATTTCGCATAGTGTTCTGTGCGAATTCTTAGAACTCACATATAGCTTTGTGCGAATTCTGAAGTGTGCGAATTCTAAATTTGATGCTTGTGTGCGAATTCTATAGAATAATTTGTTTGTGTGAATTGCTTAGTTATTTGTGGTGTGCGAATTCCACACTTTGGAAATTTTGGAAATTCTATTTCTAAAAATTCTTTCTATGTAATTTGATTTCATTTGAACTAACGATCATTTCAAGTTCTTATCTTTTCAGTGTAAAGATCAAGATGGGATATTTTGATAATGATGATGAAGATCAAATTTTTAACCTCAAAACTAAGAATAAAAATCTCATTTCATCTGTTGAATATTACTCGAAGAGATCAAAGAAATATCATGATGAAAAGAGATTACTAAGGAAAGAAGTCAATGCATTAAAGATAATTAATGAGGATCTTCTAAAGCAGATCTCTGATTATCAACAATTAAAGGATGGTAAGAGCATGGAAGAGAAAGTACAGAGTTTGGAAGCTGAGAATACTGAGTTAAAAAGTAAGATCTCAGATCTGGAAGATCAAATTGTCAAAATCTAACAAGAATATTCTGTCAGTAGGAACGAGAAGACAGAAAAGAATTTGGAAAATGCTAATGATGAGCTAAGAAAGCAAATTTCAGAGTTGGAAGAGAAGATTTCCAAATACAAAGAAGAGTTTGAAAAAGAATAGAAAGGGTTTGCACATAAATTTACTGAATTTTCAAGAAAGACTTTCGAAGAGAAGAAAACTGTTGAGCTGAAATGTGCAAAGTTGTCTAAACAAATATTAGATTTTGAGAAGATAATCATTGTTGAAAGAGACAGGCTTGAGAAAGAAAAGGCTTAATTTTGTTATAAAGGAAAATCTCTCAAAGGAAAGATTTTTGAATTAGAAAGTCTATTGGAAAATGAGAGAAAAAAGTTTGTAAAGGAAAAGAAGATGATTGAACAGAAAAATGTCGGAATATTCAAAGAAATATCTGGTCAGAGAAAGAGTGATGAGAAGGATTTTGAAGAAGAAAGGAAGATATTTGAGACTAAGATTGAGAAGCTTACAAAGTCACTATCTGAACTGTCAACAACTATTATGAATGAACAGAATGCGAAGTCTGAATTAAAGGAAAAGATTGACCTACTCACTTCAGAAAGGAATAGTTTATCCTCCAAGATAAAAGAGCTTGAAAAAGTTGTCTCTAAGGTGGTTGTGACTGAGTAGAAGACTCCAGATTTAAGTCTTCAAACAACTAGAGATGATTCAGCTGACTCTAAATGTTCATTCAAGACAATATCAAGTTCATATCTTAAAACCATTTCGATAAAAAGGTCAGTCAATTCAAGAGATCAGATTTGTACTACTAACATTTTCTATGATAGGAATGTGGATGGTTCAGGTACATACAGAAGAAGAAGGTATGGGGAACAAAACTTGATATGGAAAGTCAAACCATCTTCTGATGAGAAGAATGATGAGAAGAATGGTAGGAAATCATTAGTGCATACATCACATGCCAAGAAGAACAATATGCGAAAAGGTAAACCTGATTTTGTTTATTCAAGAAATCAATTACTCAGGTTAGCTCATAAGAAGAGTTCTTGTTCTTATTGTCATGCAAATGATTTTGTTCATAAAACGTATGATCATTACTAGTATGGTTCTTATTCTATTAATCCTAACAGAACTGCAACTAACAAACATGGACCCAAATACCAGTGGGTTCCAAAGCAAACAGATCCTTCTGTGTTGAAGGCACCTCAAGTCAAAGGGGAGTAAAAGAACCTAGGCTTCTGAATGCAACAATTCAGAACCCGTGCATCTGTTAATCATAAAATCCTAAACTATCAAGCAATTACTCAAGAATATTACAATTTAGATCAAGAACTAGAGAGAGAAAGTAATAGTCATTGATCTCACAAATCTGAATGCTTACAATGACGTACTTACCAAACTATTACAAGGCAAACCTATTTATATCACTAACTAAAACAAGACTTAACAACTAAGTAACCAAATACAACTTTGACTTTTAATGATTTTGACATAGACAATGTTGACTTTTACATCTTTGACTTTCATATTAAATCTTGGATACAATATTTAGACTTAACAATCTCCCCCTTTGTATTCAAGATTTAATAAAAAAATGGATACAGATCTCAGCTCTTGATACTTCAGCTTTTGTCTCTTGAATTTTGAACTTTGAAGCTGTCACAGTCTTTACTCTTTCAGCCCTTGAAGAATCTAGAAAAGTCTTTTTCTCGTTGAAGCTTTAAAAGTCAAGATGCCTTGAACGCGAATCAGAATACTTGCAAATCAGAATACTTGAAACTTCTGAAACAATGAACTTTGAAACATCTTTGAAAAACTTTGAAAAGTTGAACATTGAGTAAACTTTGAGAAACATGTATCTTCATCACTTGTGATCTTTGAATCATCTTTGGAAGAACAAACTTTCACAAACCATCTTGATTAAACTTTGAACATTCTTCCTTCGTAATCTTTTGGCTTTGAATTTTTTTATCAGACTTGAACTTTAAATCAGCGGAAGCATTTTGAAATTCTGACTTGAACATTGAATTTGAACTTGAAATTGAATCTTTATAAAGTTCTCCCTCTTTTTGATGATGTGAGCATCAATTTCATCATGATCATCAAAACTTCATCAATTTCAGCTCAGACTTTGATTTCCTCTTTGTGAACAACTAACAATCTCCCATTTTACAGATTCCGCACTTTGATCTGAAGAGCCGAATCATGAACTGTATATATCCGAATCTTTTCAAATTCAGACATAATGAGCGTGTAACCCTGATTCAATATATGAAACAGTTAGGAATGCCTGTCAGTGACACAAAGTTACTGTGTACAACGAATGTACAATATAAGGAGCTGGTTTGATGATGACTCCCCAGGACTTTCATTCAATCATTGAAAAACACAAGGTAATTCTATGAATGTTCTGACAGAAAAACAGATTTTCTGTGTTCTCGTGCTTGTGTATGAAAGAATTTTAGCACAATGATTGTGTTTCATAAGGCTCGAAGTATGTAAATCACTTAGACAACAATGATTGTACATGGACTCAATGTGCATGAGAAAGGGTCGAAGGTGGGGAAACTTTCCTTCTTTTTCAATATCAGTATCTTCCAAGAGAAGAACCAATAGATTATGTGTTGCTTCCCCAGAAAATGTGAAAGATTCTATTTTTAAGAAAAGAATGAGTAGCTGGTAGGGTTAATGCAAGAGACGGCATAGGCTATTTGCCTATTTCAATGATGGTCACCAAAGAAATGTGAACCAATCAGTAATGTGGCTGCCCGGCTCAGAAAGAAGTTTGGTGCAAAGTTCTGATATTCTTTTAACTCTGTTCTCACACCCTCTTTCTTTTAAACATATAAGCTCACATCTAACCAATCTCTCATTTCCATTTTACCTCACCTCATTCCCACACTCAATTCTTTTAGACCCCTCTCCCCTCAATCACTCAAAGGATTTCTTCTAGGGTATGAAACACTGGATATCGTGAATCCATAGAAGTTCTATTAAGCACCCACACTGAATCCCATGTTCCTAAAAGTACATCCTGGTCAATGATTTTCTTGACATGTAAATCACAAGAAATCATATGTCAGTTTATGTATGCTCATCAAAAATCAGAAATGAAATTTGAGCATTTGAACTTTGAAGATTTCTCAAAACAAGAATATTGAATCAATGAAATGAAGTCAAGAGAATTGTTTTGATAATCTGACAATGAATTAAACAGATCAAATCAAATGGTTAGGGTATCAAAGAATTGGATAATTGTTTATATGAACAAATATAAACAATTTATCAAAGAAAGCTCAAATATGAAAAAGATGAATGATGCTCCACAACTTTGAATTTCAAACGGGGGTATTACCATCGAAAAAATTGGTTCTTTTAGAGACATGGCAATAACAAATTCAAATAAAATACTGAACCGATGTGTATGAATACTTTACAGTATATGGAAAACACAATACACGAGTATTGATCTTTGGAAACACACGTTCAGTTAAACATTAAGCTCAAAATTTGAAAAACATTTAAAAGCTCACTTCTGAATTCATGAAATCTTTTGAGAATAGAGAAGTGGTTTGAACATTTCAGATACTGTTTTTCATGCTTGAAAGTTGTTCTTCTTTCAAACAATCCGAGATCTAGGATCAGAAGATATTTACCTTTAAGCTCCCCCTCAAATCATGATATAATGATTTATGTCTTTTGAGCTCCCCCTGGATATTAGCATAATATCCTTCTTTAATCATTGAAAAACGGGTCCTGATCTGTCATGTGATCAGAAACCAATTTATTCAGAACATTTATTAAAAGAAAAATAAAAGAAAGCAGTAAAACAGTTTATAGTATGAGTTCTGATCTGAATTAATCAGAAGTCATCACCTTTACTCCCCCTTAAATTAGGCATCTAAAATATATCAGTTAAAATAGGATAGGGATCAAACACTCCCTTTTGAATTGTTAGACCATCAATATCAGAAAAATCTAGCAGAGAAAAAGTATAGGATAGAGATCAGATCAATTCTCTTGGGATGTTGACCATCATATCCATCGGATGCAAACATACAGGAGTAAGGTCTTTTTGATCGCTACGATCCGAGTCCTAAACTGTTGTGTTTAGAAGTCAAACTCCTTTTAAGACCGGGTCCTAAGCTGATGTGCTTAGAAGCCATAATATTTCAGCTTTGAAGTCCGGGTTTTGTACTATTGTGTTCAAAAGCCGTTGTCTTCTTGCTACTCCTTGACTTGCGGTGCTTGCAACATAGAATCAGTTTTCTTCTTTGGTACCCACTGGTATTTGGGTCCAGAAAAGTTAGTTGCAGTACGTGTGGGGGTTATGGAGTAAGAACCATACCAGAAATGATCACTGGTCTTGTGAATAGGATCATGTGTACAGCAGGAAGAACAATAAAATTTATTACCTAAAAACCTGAGTAATTGATCTTTTGAGTATTTCAAATCAGGTGTATGAACATGTACACATGGTGTCTTTCCATTCAACTCATCTGATTTGTCATCTTTGACTGGTTTCTTCATCCAGACCAGTTTCTCTTTCTTGTAGCTTTTTCTTCTTGAAGATGTATCTGAACGATCTAAAAATTCATCAAAGAAAATGTTAGATCGACGAATCTGATTAAAGGATTTAACTGACCTTTGTGAAGAGACATATTTCTGGGTAGAACTTGAAACAGACTTTTCAAGCACTTTGATCTTTGATGCAAAGATGTCTCTTTCTTTCACAAGTTAGTCAATCTTCTTTGAGAACTCAGACTTCGTCTTTTGCTCTTTCAGCGCAAAAGCAGACAGTTCAGACAACTTGGAAGTTAGCCTTTTGATTTCAGACTCAAAGATGGATCTTTCTTCTTCAAATCCTTTTTCTGAATCATTTATCTGGCCAGATAATTCTTTAAAGAATCCTACATTCTTTTGTTCTATGGCTTTCTTTTCTTGAACAAATTTTTCTCTTTCCAAAATCAGTACTTTCTCAAAATCGGAGATTTGTTGAGAAAGCTTAATGCATTTAAGCTCCACTGACTTTTTTTCTTCAAAGCACTTCCTTGAGAAATCTGAGAACTTAGTTGAAAAACTTTTCTTTTCAGAATCAAAATCAGCTTTATTTTCAGAAAGCTGTTATTCCAAATCAGATTTATATTCTTTCTAAGCTAAACATTCTCAGATTCCAATTTCTTAACTTTCTGCTCATTGCTCTTCACAGAGACTGTCTGTTGAATTATAGCTTTCAATTCAGAAATCTGTCCTTTTAGCTCAGACACAACCGTTGGCCCTAACATCGTCCATTCAAGATAGTCCCATATCTCCTTTCCTGTTGACTTGTATAAATCTTTTCCTGTCAACTGATAGGTATTTATGTGACCCTTAATCTCATGACGAATACTATTCAACAGAAAAGTTTGAGCCATATTATCAGCACTCTTTCTTTTCTCCCGATCCTCAGTACAATCTTCTGTTGGAGTAAGAGGTTTCATCTCTCCTTTAGTCAACGACAATCTGATATAACAACTCAGCTCATATGTATCTACAAATTTGAAAAAATCAGCTTTCCACTGCTCGAATCTTCCTCTGAGCAAAATTGGTGAACTCATCCTGTTTCAAAAAGAATTTGACAAAATTATCGTGAGTTGAAATGAATTCAAAAACAAAATACGAACAATCTAAAATTTTCTCTCTCAGAAAACTTTGAATGAGAAACAGCTTGATTAAAAAAATTGATCGTTCCCAAACTGTAAATCTGAAAATCAAAAATCAGATCAAATTGAAAATTTTTGAAAAATATTAAAAATTGAAAATTTGAACAACACTTCTTATGACACAAAGTTTAAAAAAAAATATAGATGACACACTAAAAAAAATTTCCAGACTCGTGTCACACTGAATACGCAAAGAAGGTTTGCGTAAGTCACAGGATGCGCAAAGTTGAATTTCTGGTAAGCAGAGAGTTGTGCAAATGGAGCTTTGCGCAAGCAACGTGATACACAAAGTAGGTTTGCGTATCGGTCTTGAAGCGCAAGATGAGCTTTGCGTAATAGCCTTGATGCGCAAAGTAGGTTTTCGGATCCAACTAGATGCGCAAAGTATGGTTCTCGGAACCCGTAGGATACGCAAAGTATGGTTTGCGTATGGGGCTAGATGCGCAAAGTGAGACTTTGCGTATGATGAAGGATGCGCAAATGTGAACTTTGCGTATCAGCCTTGAAGCGCAAAGTAGCTTTTCGAGACCCGAGTGATACGCAAAGTATGTTTACGTATAAACGATGGTGGCACACGATGATACTTGCGCAAATCATATTATACTTGCGCAAAGCATATGAATGTTGCGCAAAGCATGTTCTTGGCTGTATCTTTCTCAAAACGATCAAAATCTGCACAATTGAACTCAAGAACTTATCAGTATCATCGAAAAACAATACTAAACACACAAATACAAACAAATTCCGATTAAAAACATCAAATCACACGAATTCGATCAAGAACATAGAACGAACTCGTTTTCAAGAAAACTAAAAAATTCGGAAATTGAGATCGAAAATGTTCAATTTACAAGATGTAATCCAAACAAGAATTGATCCTAAACATAAATCGAACTCAAAGAATCTATTTTCTTTCACTAAAAACGATTTTTCACAAGAAATTTGAATATAACAGTGAAGAACTCGTTTTCTTGAAATTTTTTCGAAAAATCCAAAAATTCGATCCAAAACACACTAATTTCATTTCAAAACAAGATCAAATCATTCCTGAAAAGTTTAGTTCAACTCATATACCAATTGTTAATCAATAAATCCCAATCACAACAAGCAATTACTCAACTTTGACTTTTAATGACTTTGACATAGACAATGTTGACTTTTATATCTTTGACTTTCATATTAAATCTTGGATACAATATTTAGACTTAACAACATCAATCAAGAACGGCTCTTGAATAACACAGTTCAAGACCGACATTTCAGTGATAAAGAGTTTGACTTCTAAAGAAAACAGTTTAGGACTCGTACTTCAACGATCAAAAGAGACGATACTCCTGTGCATGAGTGAGATGATCAACCTTCTAAGGGGAGTACATATTTTTCCTGTTGTTAAATATTGTGAATGCAATATTTCAGGGGGAGTAAATGATTTCTGATTGCATCTGATTAAAACTCGTACCTAACACGTTTTATTGCTTTATGTCATTTACTTTTCAATAAATGTTGTGAATAAGACTTTGTGCTTTGACGACTTTTTGACTCAATGTAGAATTTGCGGGGGAGCTTACATGATCACATCAATAATGACTTTGGAGCTGACTTCATGAGATTTAAGTTGAGCATAAGGTTCATTCTAAACTTAATCTCATATATGGTTGAATGAAGGACGACTTTCAATCATAGAAAACATGTTTCTAAATGTTCAAACTACTTCTGATTCTTAAACAAATTTCATGAATTTAGAAGTGCGATTTTACATGTTTTCATTTTACATGTGCTTTCATGATTAACTAACCATGTGTTTCCAAAGATAAATATTTGTCTATTATCTTTTCCATATACTGTCAAATATTCACACACACCGGTTTAGTATTTTGTTGATTATGTTCTTACCATATCTCATATTGAAACAAATTTTTCGATGGTAAGACACCCCGCTTGATATTCAATGTTTGTTGAGCGTGATTTGATTCAAACCGTTTCTTTCAAGAATGCCTATAATTGTTCTTATGGACAATATCCATTTTTCATGACCTAAACCTTGATTGATAAATCATTCATATTTGATCTTTTCATACGATGTCAGATTTTCAAACAAGTTTCTTGTATTCATTTCATTTATTCAATATACTTGTTTTGAAATATCTTCAACGATTAAAATGATCAAATCTTCATGATTATCTTTATGAGCATACAAACATCTGACATGTATTTTGTGCTTTAACTGCAAAGTTAATCCACTTGAGCAACTTGATGCTTTTTGGTAGTCCACGTTTTCAAGCAAAAAATCAAGATATGACATTAATGATCATAATTCTAGAGAGAGAGCAGAGAGAGCAGAGAGAGAAACTCACAAGTCAAATATTAACTTGCGACTTTCAGTTTCGTCTAACTCATACCTCAATTCAGTGTAGATTTCTTTGTTATAATGATTGTTTGTTGTTCGATTATCTTTCTTGTGCTTTATTTTCATATTTTACAGTTTTGATTGTCAAATTTCTAGGGTGTTGTTCGAATTTTTTTTTGTGACTGTTCATGTTCTTTGAACGAAACATTGGGATTTGATTTTATTTTTCTAAATGGATGTTTGTATGTTTAAACTCGATAATCTTTCTGGGTTTTATTAGTCAATTGGATTATTCATATTTGCAGGGAACCTTGACTTGAATTTTTGGATTTTGGATTCGAACTCATGACTGTTGGACTGAATCGATATTATCAGATGGTCATTTTGCTTGAACATTATTGACTAAACTGAAATTGAATCCTAACCGATCTTAATACAACACAAATTTCAGATTAAAAGCAAAAATTTTGAACTTGGGAAGTTTAAAAATTCAAAATTTTTGAAGGAACAATATCCTGAGTGTTCTTGACATGAACACAAGGTTCATGCGTGTTCTTGGTGAGAAAACTAGATTTTGTGAGTTCTTGACCTCATGCGAGTTCTTGTCAAACCTGAGTGTTATGCGAGTTTTAAGTCCAACTCAGTTTCTTGAGTGTTTTGGACATAGAAAAAAAAAATTGAGTTCCAAAATTATTTTTAAGAAACTTTTCATAATGTTGAGAGTTTATGATATTCAAACATCATTTTTTAGAACAAACTCAAAACAACAAGTGTTTTGGTCACTTTGGTTATTTTTTTTTTTATTTTTCTTTGTTGTTGCATCTTGTACCTTGCAACACATTGTGCTATTCATGTTTGCTAAAAGTACAATCTTTCTATACTTTGATACTGTTAAGTCTAAATATTGTATCCAAGATTTAATTAGAAAAGTCAATGTTAGAAGTCAACATTGTCAATGTCTTAGGAAAGTCAAAGTTGTATCATTTACTTAGTTGTTAAGTTTTAGTTTTGTTAGGTGGTATTAATAGGATTAGTCTTTGTTAATCTTGTAAGAACTTCATTGTAAAAATCAAATACGTGAGATATATGACAAGAGCTTTCAAGATCTACTTTCTCTCTCTACTCTCTCTACTCTCTCTCTAGACTTTAATTGTTAATTCATTGTTTTGATTGAGAATTGCTTGATAATATGGGATAACAATTGGTATCAGAACCATACCAAACATTTTCAGAAATGATTTGAGCAGAAAATTGGATTGAAATCTGAAATTTTTGGATCAAAAAGTGGTATTTTCTTGAAATTTTCAAGAACACGACTGTTTTCTTTTGGTTTCTTTCTGATTGAATCAAATTCGTTTTTGTTTGTTGTTCTTTGATTGTAAAAATGATCAAGTTGTGATCGATTTTTGTTTAGAAACACAAAATATTCCCAAAGTTTTCTAAATCAATCATAAAATATGTTTGATTTTTGAAATATTTTGGATCTTGTTTGAAAATTTTTGATCACTGTGAACTTGAATCTAAATATGAAATTTGATATTTTTAGTCATGTTTGATGCTTAGAAAATTGTTACAGGTTGTATTTCGATCATCGTGGATAAATTAGAAAATCAGTTTGTAGGACACGCAAAGTTGTTTGAAGCATGCGCAAACCTGTTTGAAGGACACGCAAAGTTGTTTAAAACACACGCAAACCATACATCATACAAACTTGTGAATTGAAATTATCTAATGTGTTTCATTTTGATTGGATGCATATTTATATCACAAACGTTAGTGGGACGGTGACTTAAGATTTGATTTCATTTAGAAATCAAAGTTTGATTTTGATTGGTTGATTTTTTTAAGTGGGGCGGTGGAGTTTTGTTTTTTCAATTGAAATTCATATTTGAAATCTTTGAAAACTTTGCGTTTCAGTCAACAATCGCAAACCTCAGGTTTGCGTCTCTTACCTCACACGCAAACCCAAGAGATGTTCACAAATCACAAAAGTGAGATGGTGGAGTTTTTCAATTAATTTGAGATTTCTATTTGATATTGTGATTTGAATGTGATTCGTTGAAAGTTTCTGTCTTGCACCAGATTTTAAATTGATCTGATTCTGTTGGGAACTGAAGAAAAGGTCAAGTATGGTTAATGCTGCTAGTTCATAATTACTACTGCTAGAGGACTTTAATGTTAATACTGCTGAGTATTACTACTTCTAGTTAGTTGATACTGCTAGTCAAAGTTAGTGCTGCTTGAACAAAGTTAGTACTGCTTAGCTAGTTAGTACTGCTAGAGGTTAGTACTGCTTAGTAGTTAATGCTGCTTATGATTAGTGCTGCTTATGAATTGGAGATCCGGATGGAGAGGATGATAGCTGTAAAGAATAAAGATATTCATGGAAGGATTGAAGATAACTATGCAAGATATACTGAAGATATTCTATTTTTTGTAATTATCTTTTTGTTCAGTATTTGTATAGATTTGACAGAATAGTTTAGATACAGTTTTTAGTTCTAAGTTTTTTGTTTTAGAGAGAATCAACCTCAAGGCATAGTTCCTAATTCTAGAGAAGTAGAATTCGTCTTGAAAGAGCTTGTTCTTCAAGATTGAGGTTGTGTGTGTAATCTTGTGATTTTAATACAAGTTTACAAGTTGTTAATCATATACTGTTTGTTTACTGTTACATTGAATATCAAAGTGTTTTTCCGCAAACTCCTTTGATATTAGTTTATGAGAATTTATTCTTGTTGAGAATTCGATCCTGACAAGTGGTATCAGAGCCTGTTCTCTCAGAAACATCTATTCATTCATCATGGAAAACTTTGCAGAATCAAACAGTACTCTGGTCTCAAAGGTTTCAATGCTTAGACCCAATGAATTCGATATGTGGAAGATCAGAATCAAGTAGTACATACTCCTCACTGACTATTCTATGTGGGATATCCGAGAGAATGGTCCTTCTGAAGCAGGAAAGATTGGTGCAGATGGAAAGAGAACTCCACCAAAAACTGATGCAGAAAGAAAGGCTAGACAGACAAAGATGAAAGCGTTAAGCACTTTGCTCTTGGCTATCCCCAATGAATATCAACATCAGTTCTGCAACTGCACTGATGCAGAGATGCTCTGGAATGCTCTAGAGAAGAGATTCTCAGGTACCAAAAGTACCAAGAGAAATCAGAAAGCCATTCTGAAGCAACAATATGAGAACTTTATGTCAATCAAGAATGAGTCCATGACTCAAACTTTTGACAGGTTCAACAAGCTTATTGGTGAACTTGCTACAGTGGGAGTACAAATTGATCAAGATGATCTGAACAGAAAGTTTCTAAGGTCCCTGAGTGAGGAATGGACCATGTATACTGTGTCTTTCAGACAGAATGATCAACTGGAAGAAAAGGAACTTGATGATCTATATAATGATCTAAGAGTTTTTGAATCTGAGGTAAAGGCTAAGAAGAGGCCTTCTGGATATGTTCACAATCCTGCACTCCTTTCAGCATCAACTGATTCTACTTCCAACTCTGAATCAGTTAGTGCTGCCAATGGAGCAACTCAAGAGAAAGGCACTGAAACTGTATTTGAAGCCTTTCTAGCAAGTCATGGAAACTCTTCTCTCATTAATGATGACTTGGAACAATTCCATCCAGATGATCTTGAAGAGATGGACATTAAAAGGCAGATGGCCATGCTCTCTATGAGAGTTAAGAAGTTCATCAAAAGAACTGGAAGGAACAACTTCTCACAAAGAAGAGAAGATGGAGCAGGTTTTGACAAGTCAAAGGTGGAATGCTATAAATGCCATCAGAAGGGACACTTTGCTAGAGTATGCAGAAGTGGAATGCCTCAAAACAATAACCACCAACAAGATCAATCTGGAAGCTTCAACAATAACAGAAACTCTGCACAAGCCCTTGTCTCTCAACAAGGCATGGGGTTTGATTGGAGTCATCAAGCTGAAGAGGCCATCCAGAACCAAGCTCTAATGGCAAAGGTGTCTGATCTCCCAACAGAGGTAACTTCCAATCTTTGTTCTCAAAATTGCATTAACACTGTTAAAAGGTATAGGGATCACAATCAGAACATGAGTGATGACCTTAAGAGATTGGAAAAGGACATAAAAGATTATGTGAGGATAGTTGAGAGATTTGAAGAGCAGATTAAGGGTTTTCAAGCCAATGAGCTTCAACACTCTTATGACACAAACTACTGGAAGTGGGAGAAGAATGACTTAGAACTTCAACTGACCAGATCCAAAGAAGAGAGTGAAAAGCTAAGAGTTGAACTAGCTAAAGTCAATCTAGATGTAGAAAAGTTTTCAAATGCCTCTAAAGCTATGGATTCTTTACTACAATCTCAGATTCATGATAAACTGAGAAGAGGAATAGAGTACAATACCACACCACCACCCTATAACAACAACTACATCCCTCCTAGTTCAGATTTGTTAGAAACAAAGGATAGGAAGGTCCTACCTAAGGGAGCCACTGAGATAGATCCCTTAGATGAAGTAGTTGTTAAGGATAAAACTGAGAGAGAAGTTGTCAAGGATAAGGACAACACTGTGAGTGGTGAGATTCCTATAGAAAACCACATAATCACCAATGAGGGATGTGGAAAGCATTGGATCAAGTCCAATGAGATAGAGAAGACTGAGGGAAAGCACAAGAAGGTTCACTATAAGCAGACCACTGTTCTGAACCCTATCCCTTGCAAGCAATGTGCATGCAATAAATCTAAGCCCCAAAAACAGGATAAACCAAGGGGAAATCAGAGAAACTGGAATAACCAATGGGCACAAAAACAAGGAATTGATCTGAGTAAAATCAATAGACCAAAGCCTTGTTTCATATGTGGAAAGTTAAACCATTTGGCTAAGCATTGTTTCTTTAACCCTATTAACCAATAGATGAACTTTCAAAGATTTGTGCAAAAACCTGTTGGTTATAGGAAGGCTGGAAAGAAACATGTGGTGAAGAAATCTATTGAAAACAAAGGCCCCATGAAGAAAAAGGTTTTGAAGGAAAGTATTAAAATGTGGGTGCCTAGAAGTACTAAAACTGTTAGTACTGCTGACAGGGATAGTGCTGCTGGAAGCATTACTGCTGCTACCAGTGTTAGTACTGCTGAAAATATTAATGTTGCTAATACTGTTAGTACCTCTTCAAAGGTTAATACTTCCAACACAGTTACTGCTGCTAACACAATTACTACTTCTAACAAGGTTAGTACTGCTAAGCATGCAAGTGCTGCTAAGGCAGTTAGTACTTCTAAAACCAGTACTGCTTCTAGAAAAAGTGTTTCCAAGCCTATCATTGTGACAAAGTACTCTAGAAATGAGGAGTCAAAGTTTAAAAATCTTGTCAAGAAAGAATGCAAGTATTTTGATGAGAAAGGGGTACCCAAGACCACTTTGGCTTGGTTCCCAATTCATACTAACTGATTTATCTTATGTGCAGGGCAACCAACATCTCAAGGGGAAGAGCATATGGCATGTTGATAGTGGTTGCTCTAGGCACATGACAGGCAACATGTCATGTCTTCAGGATTTCAAGCATATCAGTGGAGGACATGTTGCTTTTGGAGATAATCTTACTGGTGGTAAAATAAGTGGAAAAGGTAATGTTACAAAAGGTAAGATGACATTTGAGGATGTCTACTATGTTGATCAGTTAAAGTACAACCTGTTAAGTGTATCACAGGTTTGTGACAAACAACATAGCATATTATTTACAAATACAGAGTGTATGATCCTTGCTCCAGGGTTCAAAGTAGTTGATGAAAGCATGATACTACTTAGAACTCCAAGAAAGGAAAATGTTTATTGTCTAGATTTGGACAATGTTGATAGTGATTCATCCCTGAACTGCCTTGTTTCAAAAGCTTCTGTGGATGAATCCTCTCTTTGGCACAGAAGAATGTGTCACATGAACTTCTAAACTATGAACAAACTTGTAAAAAACAACCTTGTAAGAGGTTTACCATCAAAAGTCTTTTCATGTGATGATCATTGTGTTGCTTGTCTTAAATGCAAACAACACAAAACTTCTCATAAGACCAAAAAGTTAAACTCTATTTCTTCTTGTCTCCAATTATTGCATATGGATCTGTTTGGTCCTACAAATGTCATGAGTATAGGCAAGAAATCTTACTGCTTGGTTATTGTTGATGATTACTCCAGATTTACTTGGGTATATTTTCTAAGGACTAAGGATGAGACAAGTGGACTGATCAAATCCTTTATCCTAAGAATTGAAAACCAAACTAATCAAAAAGTAAAAGTCATTAGATCAGATAATGGGACTGAATTTAAAAACCTTGATCTAACCACCTTTTGTGAAGAGAAAGGCATTGAGAGACAATATAGTGCCCCTAGGACTCCTCAACAGAATGGAGTTGCTGAGAGGAGAAATAGGACACTAATAGAGGCTGCTAGATCTCTGTTGGCTGATTCAAAACTGCCAATTACCTTCTGGGCTGAAGCAGTTACTACTGCCTGTTATGTCTGTTGGATCCCAGATCTAATCTCGTAACAATGATATAAACAATAAGAGTAATGACAGCGGAAGCAATACAGTTTAATATCAAAGGAGATTCAAATATCACAGTTCATAAAGCAGATAAAGATAAACAAGATATTCTTAGAATAAAATATTCAACTTATATTATCATATATATATCTTCTTAAGCACACTTTGAACAATAAGGTGATGGTCCTATTTATAGGACCATAAAGTAAGCAGTGTACTTGCATGACAAAAAGAGCATGTTGAACAGTGACCTACTCTAGAAAGTAAATATTATCACTAAGTGACGTGTCATCTGTTCTTCTGTTTATTAGAAGAAAACTTGTGCATCTTCAGAGAGAATGTCTTCAGAGCTCTGACGTTGTCTTCAGAGCCTCTGATGAAGCTATCTCTGATGTAAGTGCAATCTCTAATAAGTACTTCAGAGGCAGGTTTGTCCTCTGAAGTCTTCGTCCTCTGAAGTCCTCTGAAATAGGACGGTTATTTTCAACACTTTAACAGATGATTTGGAGCTAACAATCTCCCTCTAAGTGTCGAAAATAAAAGATACAAAAATAACAGAGAATTGAATTTTAAACTAGAAAGCATAGAGGAGTAAATCATCCTCTTAAGTATTACTTCTTAAACATTTGGAAGTTTAATACAAAGTAATATCAAAAAAAATAAATAAACAGACTACAATTTGTCACTTGAACAGATTCCATGGAATTTCATGATCAGAGCTCTGAAGTTGATCATCGAGTCAATCTCTAAGTCAAGCTTTGCCAGTAAATCTGCTCTGTGCCTTTCTTCTTTTGCATGGATCAATTTCTTTATACCTCTCAAGGTTTCATCAGAATACTTCGACATTTCCGAAGCTAGAAAGATCTTCTTTTCTTGATTTACTCTGAAGACGAAACCCAGAGGTTCTGCAACGATTGATCCAGTCTTCTGTTCTTTAAGTTTGTCAAATGACTCCACAGGTTCAGTTACCTCCAGCTTCTCTTCCCCTAGGTTCAGAGCTATTTGAAAGTCACGTTTTGCTCGGTGTTTGACATAGGCCTCCATTGCCCGTCGGACTTCAACCATGCCCATCCTGATTTCCCTTCTTCCATGATCATACCTGGCAGAGCAATAGGCATATAAATGTGGTAAATCAGAGAGGACCTGTGCTCTTGGTTTGGTTTTATCTCTGATAAATCTTTGCTCATAGTTTGGCATGTCCTCTCTGATTTTTGGATTCAGAGGAATGATTAGTGTGTCTGAAATGTTGAACTCACAGTAGATGTATCTGAAGTGGTCTTTTATGGAAGCTTCGGGATTTGATTCGAGGAATGTGGGAGGTTTATTGAACACTTTTGCTGGAAGACCGATGCTTGCTTTCTGAACAGGATTCTCTGAAGGAGCCTGTTCATCAACCATGGTTTCTGGTTCCTTCGTCTGTGGAGGATCTTCTTTTGAGGGTTCAGAGATGTAGCCATCTATCTCTGGTGATTCCCTCAGCTCTGACGTTGTTGAAGTATGATGTGGTTGAGCATTCTTGAAGACATACTCTTCGACATCAACTAATTCAACTTCTTCTCCAACCTCTTTTCCAGAATCTGATTTTTCTTCTTTTTCAGATTCTGATTCGTAAGCATCTCTCATCACATAAGTTGGTCTTTCTGGTGATGAGAATGCATCTTCTGATGTTGAGAAGTCTACGAGTTATTCATCTTCTTCTTCGTCCAGAGCTCCAATAGTTTCTTGAGATGCAGCTGTGATTTATTCAGCTGTTATTGGAACTATTAGAGCACCTAAAGTGGATGGTGCTAGAAAGATGACAGGTACTGGCGACTTTAGAGTGGCCTGAATATCTTCAGCAGAGGTGGAGGTTGAACGTCTCTCTGTTCCTTTCTCCTTGTGTTGGTTTAATTCAGAGGGAGTGGACTCCTTTTGTGTTTCAACAGGTTTTGGAGTAGGAGTCTTCTCCCCCTTATGAAGATCGGATGACCCCTGAGGTTGGTCATCTTCGTCATCAGAATCTTCATACCTAGCCTTCTTCCGCGCTTCCTCAGAGCATGCGACCTCTAGTTCCTTTCTCTTCAATACTCCCTCTGAAGATTTGACATTCTTCAGAAGGTCTTCAATCTTCTTGTTCTGCTGAGTGGTCTTGGAGACGAACTTGCTGGAGATAGTCATTACATTGCTGGTGATCTTCTTGGAGAAGTTGGTCAGGTCAGCCTTTGTAATAAACTCTGTTGTAGCAGGAGCACCAATAGAGGTAGGGATCTTTGGAAGTACTTCTGCCAAAGAACGCAAGACTTCCTCTTTGAATTGAGAAAAGTCTGCATTTGTTGGAGTGGGGGCAGAGGTAGGTGGAATCTCCTGGAGGAGCTCTGTTTTCGAGTTCTGAATTTCCCTGGACAATACGAAGTCATTTTTTATGACCAAGCTTTCCAAAGCATCCAGTTTTTCGTTCTGATTGAGAACCGTCATGCGCAACTCAGAGACCTCTGAAGTGAGCTTTTCAACTTTAGAGTTACAGGCAGAGGCCTCTGAGGTCTTCTCCATTTGAAGTTTTATCTCCTTCAGAGATTCTCTGATTTCATCACCAAATATTTTGAACTCTTCTTTGGTAACGTAATCAGAGGGGGTAACCTTAGGATCAACACATGATTCTAAGTTTCCCTTGAGTTCAGAGGGGCCTTCTTTCGGAGGTGGTTTGATGTTTTCTCCGGAAGGACTTCCCATTAATCCTTGGGGACCCTTTTTCAAGGATTTCCCTATAATGGTTTCGATTGGTCTCTGATCATCAGAGTCAGAATCTGATGATGAGAACCGAATGTGTTTGGAAACCTTGCTGTCCAGGCTAAGGATTCCTTGTGCAAGAAGGTCGTGCCATTCTTTTTCTAACAGGCAATGCTTACGTTCTAAGGGATGGTCCAACTTAGTTTGAGCCACAAAGGCATCATGTGTAGGTGGAGGTGACATACTCTGGGGTGATTGAGTATTTTTATCTTGGTCTAAGTCCTTTTGGGAGGACTTAGCCGTATCAGAGGTTTCCCCTCTGGTGCATGCTTCAGAGGAAGAAACAGATGCCTCTGAGTGGTTAGGATGGGTAGGGTTCGAGGTGTGCACCTCTGTTTCAATGTCCATTGATGCTGGACCACCTTGGACAGTAAATTTGTTTGCACTGGGATTTGGGCCTTGGATTCTCTCATTTGTGTCGTCAAGGACATCTTTTTCTACCTCAACGCCCTCAGATTCTAAGTTTAGAAACTCACCCTCTGGAATTCTCTCTTCCTCACTTTCCTCTGCTCTGACAGAGTTATTCTCTTCGTTAGAGGGAGGGTTCTCATGTTCTCTCTTCCTCACTCTCTCAGAGCCACCCTCTGGTTGCGCTCTGTTAATATTTTGAGCAGTATCAAAGATATCACTCTCTGATTCAGGCTCAGGCTCAGAACCTAAGTGTGTTGGGGATCCCATCATCGGTTCTGATGATTGGGCAACACGACTAAGTAGGAGATGGGTAGGAGAGTCAGCAGGAATTACCTCAATCATGGTGTGTGGGAATCATCGGTCATGTGGATAAGGAGGAACCTCTGTTGCTTTGAATGAGTTCATCATAAACAGAGGTGTCATTGGGCCCTCCTCAGTGAAGGAGAATTTCTCCATTGCTCGTTGAATGACCACATAGATGAATCGGGGAAACAGTACCGATATTGGTTGTTTTCCTTTGGCCAAGTCCTTGTTCTTCTTGTCCACCGCCGTCAGCATCTCACAGAAGAGAATGTGAGCCATATTGATGCTTCTGTTGAAAAAGAGAGCATACATTATGGCTATTATTGTTGGATGAGTCTGATCCTGACTTCCAATCTTGCAGGTTATTGTTCGGTTGAGAACACTGAACATAAAGTTCCATTTGGGAGGCAGGTACTGACGTCTGAATTGACTTAGGCGTGTTATTTCTTTGTTGTAGCCCAAGTGGTGGAGGAACTGAAGAAGGACTTCTTGACTTGGTAGTTTATCAAAAGCATCTATTTGAAGATCAGTTTTCGTGAGGAGGTTGAATCGACGAGTCAGGGTTTGTGGGGTGATTCTTATGGTCAGGCTTTGTTCTCCTAGGTCAATGTGCCCAACCAGTCCTTCCTTTTAATCGTCGTATTCACTTGAATACCACCATTGTTGGACAAAGCGAAGGGGAATATCTGAGGCATGTTTGGTTAGAACATCATTGAGTTCGCAGTTGGTGAAAAAGTCGAGGATTGGGCGAAACTGTTCATCGTATTTTGATGGGGTGACGTCCAGAAAGTAGTTGTTTCCTTTGACTGGAACATCGAACTGTACCATATTCAAGCTTGGAACAAGTTCGCTTGAGTTATCTGAAGTTTGGGAATGAGCCGCCATTGTTGCAGGTTGAGAAAGATGAAAGCTTAGAAAGAGAGATTTTGGATTTTGGATTTTGAGAGCGTAAAGGATAATAAAAAGGGAAACAGGGTTTTTATAGACAGAGGGTAGAGGGAGAGGTTATGGAAACGGCGAATGAGAGTCCTAATGTCAGAAAGGACGTTCCATCATCCTCTAATTAATAGGTGACACGTTTAGGTATGTAGGGGAGAGCCGCTTTGTGTCAGAAAACCGCTAGTTGGGTTTAAAAAGAAACGAATGGTTATCCAAAAAGATTTATTATTTAAACGAATTTCCTGGAATATTCGTTTAATGAGAAAAGATCAGAAGCTCTGATATAAATATCAGAGACAAGATCAGAGGCTCTGATATAAATATCAGAGACAAGATTAGAAGCTCTGATAAAAATATCAAAGACAAGATTAGAGGCTCTGATATAAATATTAGAGACAAGATCAGAGGCTCTGATATAAATATCAGAGACAAGATCAGAAGCTCTGATAAAAATATCAGAGACAAGATCAGAGGCTCTTATATAAATATCAGAGACTTTTCTTCCCCTTGAAAGCTGAAAGGGTCTTTGTCTCCCCCTTGACCAAAGAATGAAGTTTTTGATGTTCTCCCCCTTGACACATGCTTGGAGAAAACAAGTGATTTTTACCATTGGTGAAAAAGTCCAGAGGCTCTGATGAAAGGATCAAAGACTCTGATGTTTTCTTGTGATTTGACATATGCTACTTGGTTCATAGTCTCTGATAATTGATCAGAGACTGAGTTTACCAATTTTTTGTTAGGTAGACATATTCAACATTCCCAACTTGCTAACTAAAAAATTGAACCTTCGTTCATCTAAAGCTTTTGTGAAAATATCAACAAGTTGTAGTTCAGTTGGTACAAAATACATCTTTATTGTTCCCTTTTCAACATGATCTTTTAGAAAGTGGTACCTTACATCGATGTGCTTGGTTTTGGAGTGTTGTACTGGATTGGCAGAGATGGCTATGGCACTTTTTGAATCACAGAGAATTGGAATTCTTTCAATTTGTTGGCCATAATCTCTGAGCTGAGTTTTCATCCATATTACTTGTGAGCAGCAACTAGCAGCAGCAACATATTCTACCTTTGCTGTTGAAGTTGAAACACAGTTTTGCTTCTTGAATGACCAACTTACCAGCTTATTGCCCAATAACTGACAGCATCCTGAGGTACTTTTTCTGTCAAGCTTACATCCGGCATGATCTGCATCAGTGTAAGCTGTTAGATCAAAACTAGAAAGTTTTGGATACCAGAGGCCTAATGAGTGTGACCCTCTGAGGTATCTGAAAATTCGCTTGACAGCAGATAAATGAGATTCTTTTGGATTTGCTTGATATCTAGCACACAAAGACATGTTGCAAACATTATGTCAGGCCTACTTGCAGTTAAGTATAATAGTGAACCTATCATGCCTCTGTAGGTTTTTATATCCACAGATTCTCCTGAAGGATCAGAGTCAAGTTTGACTCCGGTGGATAGAGGCGTTCTCATCGAAGTTGAATCATTGAGTTTGTATTTTTGCAAAATTTCAGAGACATACTTAGATTGACTTATGAATGTACCTTCTGAAGTTTGTTTTACTTGTAAGCCCAGAAAGAAAGTTAATTCTCCCATGAGGCTCGTCTCAAATTCACTCTTCATCAACTCTGAGAACTTGTCACAATACTTTTGATTTGTAGAGCCAAATATAATGTCATAAACATAAATTTGTACTAAAAGCATCTCATTCTTGTACCTTTTGATGAATAAGGTAGTATCAATTGTGCCTTTTTCAAATCCATTTTGAGTTAGAAAGGTGGACAGAGTTTCATACCAGGCTCTTGGGGCTTGTTTAAGTCCATACAGAGCTTTATCCAAATAATAAACATGATTAGGATACTCTGTACTTTCAAATCCAGGTGGTTGCTGGACATAAACTTCTTCATTTAATTTACCATGAAGAAAGGCAGATTTAACATCCATTTGATAAACTTTGAATCCTTTGTGTGCAGCATAGGCCAAGAAGATTCTGATTGCTTCTAGCCTAGCTACAGGTGCAAAGGTTTCATCATAATCAATGCCTTCTTCCTGGCAATATCCTTTTGCAACCAACCTGGCTTTGTTTCTGATTATTATTCAATCCTCATCCTTTTTGTTTCTGAAAACCCATTTCGTTCCAATTGCAAATTTTCCTTTGGGAAGGGGAACTAGGGTCCAGACTTTGTTTCTTACAAACTCTTGAAGTTCATCCTGCATTGCAAAAATCCAATGAGGATCTTCAAGAGCTTCTTTTACCTTCTTTGGTTCAATAATGCTCAAAAAGTTTACATAGAAGCATTCATTGATGGTGGCAGATCTTGTTTTAACTCCTTCGGATGAGGATCCAATTATTTGATCAATTGGATGATCTTTTGTCCATCTTGTAATTGGAGCATAAATTTGGGGTGGAGTTTGAGCTTCAGAGTCTCTGACAGTTGGTGACACCTCTGTTGTATTGTTCAGAGGCTCTGAAGGTGATACCTCTGTTGTACGGTTCAGAGGCTCTGTTGGTGATGCCTCTATTGTACTGTTCAGAGGCTCTGTTGGTGATGCCTCTGTTGTACTGTTCAGAGGCTCTAAGTTTTGTTCCAGAGATGCAGATTTTTGTTCATCATTTGGTTCTGGAGTTGCTTCAGATACTTATTGATCATCTTCTGATTCACTTTGCTGATCTGCATTTGGTGAAACAGAAGGTGTTGGTTCAGAGGGCCCTGAAAGGGTTGTACCTATTTCTTGAGGTTCTTCTGAATTCTCTCTCTGTCTATCTCTGAAGATAACTTTAGAGATATCTTCATCATCAAAGAAATCTTCAAATATTTTGTTTAAATCATATTCCCTTGATGATTCAAAGATTGGTGATGAACTTTCTTGTTGTTCAGAGCTTTTATTGTCGTCAAAAGTGATATTGATGCTCTCTTAGATAGTTCTTGTTCTAAGATTGAACACTCTAAAAGCTTTTGAGGCTAATGAATATCCAATGAATTTGCCCTCATCAACTTTCTTGTCAAACTTTCCAAGATATTCTCTATCTTTCAGAATATAACACCTGCATCCAAAAACATGAAAATATTTAATATTAGGTTTCCTATTGTTAATGAGTTCATAGGATGTTTTCTGAAATCTCTTGACAATTGTAGCTCTATTATGAGTGAAGCAGGCTGTTGCTACTGCTTCTGCCCAAAAATTTGTTGAAAGATTAGATTCAGCAAGCATTGTTCTGGCAGCTTCAACAAGTGTTCTGTTTTTCCTTTCAACTACTCCATTTTGTTGAGGAGTTCTTGCTGCAGAGAAGTTAGGGGTAATGCCTTCTTCTGATAGATAAGAATTGATTTTGGCATTTCTGAACTCTGTTCCATTATCACTTCTTAGATTCTGAACTTTGCTGCTGAATAGAACCTGTAATCTTTTCAACAACCTTATTAATATGTCAGGTACATCAGATTTAGCTCTAATGAATTCTATCCATGTGTATCTGGAAATTTCATCAATCAGAACTAGAATGTATTTCTTACCTGCTAGACTCTGTACAGAGATAGGACCACAGAGGTCCACATGAAGCATGTGCAGAGGTCTAGGACAGTTGTTTTCACTTTTGGTTTTATGGGAAGATCTTTTCATTTTTCCCATCTCACAAGCAGAACAAAGATGATCTTTGTTAAACATTAGAGATGGTAATCCCTTAACCAAATTAAGTTTAACTAACTTATCAAGTGAGGAAAAGTTTAGATGTGAAAACTTTTTATGCCAGAGCCAGATTTCCTCACTATTCAGAGATACAAGACAAAGTTTCTCTGAATCAGTGTTTGTGATTTTGGTAAAGTTCATTCTGTAGAGGTTAGCTTTTCTGTCTGCTCTTAGCATTTCTTGACCTGATTCTGAGTGAAGAAGTGAACAATATTTTCTTTGAAATTTCACATCAAAACCATGATCACAAAGTTGACTTATGCTTATCAGATTGTGTTTTAATCCATCCACATAAGCAACCTTTGATACTGAAACATTTCCTCTTGATAACTCACCATATCCTTTAATCTGTCCTTGCTTGTTGTCTCCAAAAGTAACTGCTCCTCCAGATTTTGCTTTAAATGAGGATAGCAGTTCTTTATCTCCAGTCATATGCCTTGAACATCCAGAATCTAGGTACCATATTGGCATTGACTGTTTCTGCAAGACAGATTATTGTTTCTTAGGTACCCACCTCATTATGGGTCCTTTTGTGTTAGACTTTGGTGGATTTGAATGACTTTTTGGCATCTCATCTTTTGATGTCTTGCCTTTACGTGTCTTCTTTTGAGATTTTGTCTCTGAGATTGATTCAAAAGGCAGTGTGATCCTTTAAAATGATTCTTCAGTTTCATCAGGAGATAAATGCAGTTACAATTAATAGAACAAGAAGAAGTAGGAGCAAAGTTTTTCTTTTTATTAAAAGCATTTGTTACATTTTGACTTCTTTTGAAACTAGCACTAGGAATATTACATTTATCCCTAACTACTTCTTTTCTTTTTGCTTGAAAGACAGTCTTCTTTTCAAGTTGCTTTTTCTTGTTCAAAAACATCTTCTTTTCTTTGCTGCTTACTGCAAAGACAGGATCAATATGGTTAGTTTTTGTCCATTTGCCCTTTTGTTCAGGAGAGAATTTTATTGTTTTATAGGTGTAAGAGCCAGAAGTGTTTGTTTTATTCTTTGCCTTTTCTTGCAATTCTTTTTCAAGTTCCAGAGATGTTTTTGCTTGTGAACACATATTTGCAAAATCAGGACTTATTGGTATTCTGGTTTTGGTTTTCAATACTGAAATTAGAACATTCAAAATACCAGAGCCAACAGTTTCTATCTTTTTGTGAATTACATTCCCTTGTTTACAAAAAACCTGTTCATCAATCTCTAAATCAGATTCTGAATCAGAGTCAAGAAAGTCTCTCTTAGATTTGATAGAGATATCTACCTCTATTGGTTTTTTAATTTCTTTTGATCTAGAGACTTTGATGATCCGTTTCATGCTTTCTTTTCTTTTTAAGTCCTCCATGACATTTTCTTTCCATATCCTTTGAACATCATCTTTAAACGTGGTTCTGATGTTTTCATCTGACTTTGGTGAATACAGAGGAGCATTTGGATTAAGTGAACTCTAAGATTCATTTTCAGAAGTACTTGTATCAGAGGGACTTGGTTCAAATGTCTCTGATTCACTTGAGATGAAGGCATCAAATCTGAAAATTTCTTTGGGATCATAGCTCTGAGGTTTTGTAAAGAGTACTTCTGAAGTTTCTTCTTTTATCTGTAACACAGACTCTTGAATTTCTTTTACTTTAGAGTACGTAGTATTTTTGAAATTCAAAGCTCTTGCTTTTGATCCCTCTGATGTTTTCATTCTTTTGAAATTATTCAGAGATGGACTTTCAAATCTTTGGACCTTTCCCATACAGAAAGTGGAAGAAAGTGAAGTTTTCTCCAATCCATTGAATGGATTCAACTCATTGAATCCTAGTTCTTGAGAGTCCATTTGTGATTTTATTTTGTCGAAGACACTTTGTGCATTAACATAGCTTTTGATTTGAAGATTTTTTCTATCTAGAGATTGATGTAAGATTTCTCTTTCCTTTTGAAAAAATTTGGTTAAGGCAATAGAATTGAGCCTTTCATACTCATTTTTCTTTACTTCTTCTTCTTTTCCTTTTAAAACTTTCTCTATTTCTCTTATTTCTTCTGAAAATGATTTTTCTTTTTGCTTGAAGGTTTCTTCAAGTTTAGTTTTTTCAAGAAAAATATCTTTCTTTTCTGATTCCAGAAGATTCTTTTCTCTTTTGTAAAAGATGAGCTCTTTTGTTACTTGCTCTCTTTTCTGTTTTTCTTCAACAAATTTTTGCTCTAAATCCTGAAGTTCATTAATTAGTTTAAAAGCATCTATTTCAGGATCACTGTCAGAGGTGTAAAGAGAGTTTACCTTTTCAGAGTTGTCTTCGGATGCTTCATCAGTTTGATTTCCATCTGAAAAAGCCATACCACAGAGATTGGTAGGCTCTTCCTCACCATCACTTGTCGAGTCAGATAGCCAGTCTTCCATTTCTGCTACAAGAACTCTTTCTTTTACATTGTATTTGTATTTGTTCTTGTAGTAATCTTGATCTTTGACAAGTTTTCCTCTGCAGTTTGCAGAGAAGTGGCCTGGTTTTCCACATCTGAAGCATCTTCCATCATTTTGATTTGTTGGAAGAGTGGCAGTACTTGTCCCTGGCTTCTGTTCTTGAGGTTTGAAGTATCTCTGTGGTTGTGGATACCTTGGTTGGAATGGTTGTTGTGGTCTTGTTTGTTGTGTTGCATCATCATGATTGAAGTTTGCACCCTTTTGATCACTATATGGAGTGAATCTGGGTTCTTGTTGAAATCTTCTTTCCGGATTTCTTCTTTCTTCATTCTCTCTCTTTCCTTCAAATACCTTCTTACCAAATTTCTTGTTAAATTGATGAGTGATTAATGCAAGAGATTTGGCAAAGGCATTGATATCTTCATCTGAGTCTGAATCTGTATGAGTTTCTTCTGCCATCAAGACCTTTTTGGATCTTCTTTTTGTTTCCAAACATTTTTGTGACTCTTCAAAGTTGTTTTCTTTCGATATTTGTTTTGAAACAAGCGCAAGGGGTCCACCCAAAGAGGTTTTTGATTTTTGCTTCATAACTTCTTTTTCATGTGCAACAAGAGTACCATAAATGTCAGTTAATGACCATGACTCAAGATCTTGATTAGCCTGTATAGACATGGACAGTTGTGACGATTCTTCATTCAAGCTTTTCAAAAAAAGAACATTGTTTTCCTCTTTTGTTCTCATTACTCCAAACTTTCTACATTTGTTTATTAGAATGTTGAATCTTGAGTAAGTTTGGTGTAATGTTTATTCTGGTAGAGCATGAAAATCATGATATTCATTGATGCATAGATTTCTTCTATTTTTCTGGGTTTGTAGGCCACCTTCAAGTTGATTTAACAACTGATCCCATATCTCTTTTGTAGTTTTACAAGAATCAAGTTCTTGAAAGATATCATTGGGAATGGCCATTATGAGTAATCTAACAGCTTTTCAGTCATTATCCATCATATTATTTTCTTCATCAGTGAAGTTTGTGGTTTTCTTTTCATAATATGCAGGTATTTCGGCAGTATCTGCTGTTGCAAGAACTCTTGGCACCAACACCATTGGAATGTGTGGTCCAATGTTCACAGATCTAAAAAGATCCTTGTCCATACCTTCTAGGAAATTTACCATCCTTATTTTCCATTGGGGATATTCATCCCTTAAAAGTGTAGGAGGTTTTGTTAATGACCCAGCTGTATAAATGGCACTTATGCTTGAGTTTGCCATTTGTAAAAATGAAGATTTGAAGAACTGATGTTTTTTTGTAATGAACTGAGATTTACTATCAAATCTAGAGCATATGATATTCTTTAATAAACTGGGTTTATATGAACATGCACAGATAATGAAAGTTTAGAATCAATGAGATGTAAATCTATCCGAGTATGCAGATATGATCTTTCTTTGTTTAGAAACAAAGGAAGCTCTGATACCAATTGTTGGATCCCAGATCTAATCTCGTAACAATGATATAAACAATAAGAGTAATGACAGCGGAAGCAATACAGTTTAATATCAAAGGAGATTCAAATATCACAGTTCATAAAGCAGATAAAGATAAACAAGATATTCTTATAATAAAATATTCAACTTATATTATCAGATATATATCTTCTTAAGCACACTTTGAACAATAAGGTGATGGTCCTATTTATAGGACCATAAAGTAAGCAGTGTACTTGCATGACAAAAAGAGCATGTTGAACAGTGACCTACTCTAGAAAGTAAATCTTATCACTAAGTGACGTGTCATCTGTTCTTCTGTTCATTAGAAGAAAACTTGTGCATCTTCAGAGAGAATGTCTTCAGAACTCTGACGTTGTCTTCAGAGCCTCTGATGAAGCTATCTTTGATGTAAGTTGCAATCTCTGATAAGTACTTCAGAGGCAGGTTTGTCCTCTGAAGTCTTCGTCCTCTGAAGTCCTCTGAAATAGGACGGTTATTTTCAACACTTTAACAGATGATTTGGAGCTAACAATGTCCAAAACAGAGTTCTAGTGGTCAAGCCAAAGAACAAGACCCCATATGAGCTTTTAAATAAAAGAAAACCCTTTATTGGATTTTTCAAACCTTTTGGGTGTCCTTGTACAATTCTCAATACTAAATCTCACTTAGGTAAGTTTGGTAGCAAAGCAGATGATGGATATCTTGTTGGTTACTCATCTCAGAGTAAGGCTTACAGAGTTTTTAACTCTTCTTCTAGAATAATTGAAGAAAGTGACAATGTCAAATGCAATGAGAACACACCAAATCTAATTGGGTCTGATCCTCAGTGGCTATTTGACATTGATTCACTAACTAACTCTTTTGGTTTCAGTAGTGATGATTATGCAGGTTCAGGGAGTGGAGAATCAAGAACTACCCAAGTCCAAGACAGTATGTCTAAATCTGTGATCTTTCCCATACCCACAGTGGATCCTGTTGAAGACTGTGAAAAGGAACCATCTACTGGACCAAGTCAGAGTGAAGAAGAAAGTAGAGATGAGGAGACTTAAGACATTAAAGAATCAGAAGTAGCTGCTGAAAACACCTCAGTTGAGTTGAATGACTCCAATCTAGAGGTGGGACTTAATGAAGAACCTAATCATCACACTAGAATTCAAAAGAATCATCCTCCACAATTGGTAATAGGAGACATATCTTCTCCTATGATGACTAGAAATCAAAGCAGACTGCAAGAAATGCAAGATCAACAGCATACAGTGCTTTCTTGCTTTCTATCCCAGCTTGAGCCTAAGAAGGCACATGATGCTATGAAAGAGTCCAGTTGGATAGAAGCAATGCAAGAAGAGCTACTGCAATTCAAGCTGCAAGATGTTTGGGATCTGGTAGACCTTCCTAAAGGCCAAAAAGCAATAGGAACAAAATGGGTCTTCAGGAATAAGAGAGATGAAAGAGGTATAGTGATAAGGAACAAAGCAAGGTTGGTGGCTCAAGGGTATACACAAGAATAGGGAATAGACTATGATGAAGTGTTTGCACCTGTGGCCAGGATAGAAGCAATTAGATTATTCCTGGCTTATGCTTCTTATATGAAATTCAAAGTCTATCAAATGGATGTGAAAAGTGCATTTCTTTATGTCTGTCAACCACCAGGGTTTGAAAACCCAAGCTATCCAGACAGGGTATACAAATTGAAGAAAGCACTTTATGGACTGCATCAAGCTCCAAGAGCATGGTATGACACTCTGTCATCCTATCTCTTGGAAAATGGCTTTGAAAGAGGAGTCATTGATAAGACTTTATTCATCAAGAGAAAGAAGAAGGATATCTTGCTGGTCCAAATCGATGTTGATGATATCATCTTTGGATCTACAAGAGACAACATGTGCAAGGAGTTTGAGGAACTAATGCATCAAAGGTTCAAAATGAGTTCCATGGGGGAACTAACTTTTTTCCTTGGACTCCCAGTTCAACAGAAGTCAGATGGAATCTTTATCTGTCAGTCCAAGTATGTGCAGGACATTCTAACCAAGTTTGGTTTCTCAGATTCAAAACCTGCCAGCACACCTATGGAGACACACAAGCAGATAACAGCAGATCTTGAGGGGGAGGATATGGATGTTCATCATTATAGATCCATGATTGGCTCTCTCATGTATCTTACAGCCTGTAGGCCAGATATAATGTTTCCAGTCTGTGTATGTGCAAGATTCCAAGTTAGGCCAAAGCAATCTCACTATCAAGCTGTTAAGAGGATATTCAGATATCTCAAAGGGAAACCCAGATTGGGACTTTGGTATCCTTATGACTCATCCTTTGACCTACTTGCATACTCAGATAGTGATCTAGGTGGAGCAAACTTGGACAGAAAATCTACTTCTGGAGGATGTCAGTTCTTAGGTGCAAGACTAGTTTCATGGCAGTGCAAGAAACAAACCACAATGTCCACATCTACAACAGAGGCAGAGTACATAGCAGCTGCAAGTTGCTGTTCTCAAGTCTTATGGATTCAGAATCAAATGCTGGACTATGGGGTAACCTTTCTACACACTCCAATTTTTATTGATAATAGCAGTGCTATTAGCATTGTGAATAATCCTGTCAAGCACTCAAAGACAAAGCACATTGAGATCAAGTATCATTTCATAAGAGACTGTAATGAAAAGAAACTTATTCAAGTTGTAAAGGTTCATACTGACAACCAGTTTGCTGATCTATTCACCAAAGCATTTGATGTGGGTAGATTCACTTTCTTGGTAACAAGTGTGGGAATGATCAACTCTGAATAAGCTCCTACTTAAAAAGTGGTTCAATACCTGTATATTGTTTATTCTTGGTGGTCCTAATCTTCTTTTTCAGGAAAAGTATAGCAGTACTCAATCCTTCACAAAGCTTAAAAGTGTAAGTATTGTTAATACTGCCAGTGCATTGTTAATACTGCCAGTGCATTGTTAATACTGCCAGTACATTTTTAATACTGCCAGTGCACAGTTAATACTGCTAAGTAGTTAATACTGCTAGTTAGTTAATACTGCTAGTGGTTAATATTGCTAGTGGTTAATACTGCTTTCAGATTAATACTGCTTTCAGTTAATACTGCTTTCAGTTAATACTGCTAGTGGTTAATACTGCTTTCAGTTAATACTGCTCTCAGTTAATACTGCTTGTGGTTAATACTGCTTTCAGTTAATACTGCTTTCAGTTAATACTGATAGTGGTTAATACTGCTTTCAGTTAATACTTCTCTCAGTTAATACTGCTTGTCATTAATACTGCTCTTGGTTACTACTGCTTATGTCCCGAATACTATTAATACCCTTTACCCGCCTAAAAGTTCATAACGACAAAATGCATACTGTTCACTTGCGCTCTAAACCCTGTCTCTCTCGAGTTCCAAGTTTTCAGGCAAGAACCTTCAAGGTCAATGACATCCATGGCGTTCATTGACGAGCACAATGAAATCGCGATGCTCCAAAAGCCAAAACAAGCTGAAAGTTTTCACCAGATAGTCGACTTTCTGAAGTCCAGCCACATTGCCCATGCTCTCACTATATCTCCTACCATCTTCATAGAGCATCAGAGGCAATTATGGGCAAATGCCACCATTATTACTGAGAATGGTGTGCAAATGATCAAAACAAGGGTGTGTGACAAACCCTTGACAGTTACTGAAGAGGTAATTCGCATCAGTCTACGTCTAGACGATGCCTCTGGTATAACTTCTATCTCTAATGATGAACTTTTTGCTACTCTTACAAGAATGGGGTATGGAGGCCCATTGGGTGTGTTCAAGTTCTCAAAAGCCAAATTTTCACCCCAATGGCATTTCTTTGTCCATACCCTTATGCATTGTATCTCTAAAAAGACTACTGGATGGAGTGAGTTCAGTAGCACCATTGCTTATGCTTTGGTATGCTTAACCATTACCAGAAAGTATAATTTTTCCCAAATGATTTTTAATGATCTTGTCTCAAACCTGGGAAGTAAAAAGAGTTTTTATATGTACCCCAGGTTTGTCTAAGAAGTTATTACCCATGAATTGATGGATATACCTCATTTTGATGGGGTATATGTACCAAAAATTCCCAAAGGTAAGGTCTTTTCAAACATGAAAAGATCTCCTCTGGACTCGGAAGGAGTTAACACCCCATTGTTCTCTACAATGATGGTGGTGTCCCAAACTGATGAAGGTATGGCAGCAGGGTCAAGGCCCCTATTAGACCAACCCACTGCTAGCCAATCCCAACCTTCCCACCCTAAATCAATTCCCCAGTCTCTTCTTGATAAACCAACTTCACCAATCACCCAAATATACAAAAGGAAACAGGTAAAGAAGACTCCTTCCCTTCTTGTATCATCAACCCCTAAGCCTTTAAGCCCTCTAAGGGAGGATTCTCCCTTAGAGAATATCTACAGGGAAACCACAAGGGTGTCTCCCAACCCAAAGGAGGTGCTCTCTGAGGAGGAGGAAGAGCATATGGGTGAGCAGGCTGCCACTACTCCTGCTAACACAGAGGAGGACAGTGGTAACATAAATAAGACCTCCCCCATGGCAACTTTGAATGAGCAATCATTCAAAGGTCCCAGGTGCCCAGAAACCAAGGGGGTGGATAGTGCTTCTGCCAGGCAGAAGACTTCCACTACAAAAAGATCCTATGATCCTTTAAAAGAGGGTAACACTTCTGGAGAAGGTGAGGACAGATATGACTATGATGAATTGATGAAAACAATGGGTAACATCAACCTGTATGTTATTAAACAAGGCAAAGAGATAGAGAAAATGAAATTGGTAATCTTGTCCCAACAAGTACAGATTGCCAAATTAAAGAAAATGGTGACAAGGTTGGTGCACAAGCAGGGGAGAAAGCAGTTTGTGTTGAAGAAGAGATCAAATAATAAAGATGCTTCCAACAAGGGGGAGAAAGAGGCTGAAATAGAGAAACAAAGTACAGCTGAGAGGGCATTTGAGGTTGAGGGGGAGGAAGAGGCAGAAAAAGAACCAGAATTTGCTGAAGCAGCAGAAACTATTAATACTGCTGGAGCAGCAGTAACAGAAGCAGCAGTAACAGGGCTTTCTGTTGAAGAAATGGAAATTGCTGAAACATTGGTCAAAGCAAAGAATGACACTTCTAAGGCTAGTCAAAAGGCCAAGGGAGTGGTCATAAATGAAGGAGAAATTCAACAGAAGGAAACAGAAAAGGCAAAGGAGTCAAAAGGAAAAGGAAAGGAGAAAATGATTGAAGCTGAACTGCCTGCCAAGAAAAAAAGTCAGATTGAGTTGGATGAAGAAATGGCAAAGCTACTTCAGGCTGAATTGGAAAAGGAAGAACAACTTCAATCAGAGAAGGATAAAGAGCTTGCACAGATAATGGCAAGAAAACTCAATGCTGAGTATCAAGAGAGTTTAAAAGATGCAGCAGAAGCCAAGAAAAGCTCTGTTAAAGTTTCTAAGCAAAGAATGCCATTCAAAAAGCAAAAGAGACAACCTTCCAAAACATTTTTGGTCAATCAGGAAAGAAGAAAGATGATAAATTTCCTGAAAGGTGCAATTGGTGTCAAGGGGGAGATGTTCTCTAACATGGCATACACTCAGGTTGAGGAGTTGTATCAGAAAGAGATGATCAAGCTTCAAGGGGATTCAGTCCAAAGGGCAGAGGCTGAGAGAAGAATGAAGAAAAGGCATGACCTTAATATTCAAAAGCCATTCCCTGAGGAGACTACACCCTCAAAAGACAAAGTTGAGGAGATGAAGGAAGAATCTGAGAGTGTTGGTGTAGAAGCCAAATATGGGAAGAGGATGAAGACTATAGCTTCCAAGAAGTAGAACAAAAGGCCAAGAGTTGAAGAAATAGCAGAACCTTCAGTTACGTCTACAACTGAATCTGTAAAGAACCCAGAACAATCCACTAAGCAATATAATCTTGATCTATATATAACTACAACAGCTGATGAACCAGTTTCAGCTGATCCCATTTCTATGAAAGCACCAGAAGTCATCTTTTGGGATATTTTGGAAGATCAAAGGAAGAAATACTTCAGGCTTAAGAGAGTGGGAGATATATATGAAGTGTACTCTACTTGGGGTAGACTCATAAGAAGCTGTTCAAGATCAGATTTAGAAGAGATGTTTAAAGTTGGGTTGGAGATGTATGAAAAGGAGCTGAAAGGAGAAGGAATGAGCTTAATCAGATTAGCCATGGAGTACTTATGCATGATGTTTGATCCTAGCAAAGTTCAACATGTGATCAGAGATTTGCATCTACAAAATAAATTCCAAAGAATAGAAAACTGGATGATATTTGAAAGGTGTGGAGTCTATGTCATCACTGTGGACAGAGCTTATCATGAGTACTACTTAGTTGATAAAATCTATGATCACAGCAAGGCCAAATTACAAGAAATGTTAAATGCAAAGCTTACATGTTCAAAAGATTCAGAAATGGCAAAGATTGTGGTTAGCAGAATCATTAATCAAAGTTTGGGTTTGGATCCTAATCTAGGAGTGTGAACTGAAGTGTTGAAAGCATCTTGAAGAAGATCTGAAGAACTTGACTTCTTTTCCTAAAAGTCAAGTTAGGGGGAGATTGTTGGGAACTGAAGAAAAGCTCAAGTATGGTTAATGCTGCTAGTTCAGAATTACTACTGCTAGAGGACTTTAATGTTAATACTGCTGAGTATTACTACTTCTATTTAGTTGATACTGCTAGTCAAAGTTAGTGCTACTTGAACAAAGTTAGTACTGCTTAGCTAGTTAGTACTGCTAGAGGTTAGTATTGCTTAGTAGTTAATGCTGCTTATGATTAGTGCTGCTTATGAATTGGAGATCCGGATGGAGAGGATGACAGCTGTAAAGAATAAAGATATTCATGGAAGGATTGAAGATAACTATGCAAGATATACTGAAGATATTCTATTTTTTGTAATTATCTTTTTGTTCAGTATTTGTATAGATTTGACAGAATAGTTTAGATACAATTTTTAATTCTAAGTTTTTTGTTTTAGAGAGAATCAACCTCAAGGCATAGTTCCTAATTCTAGAGAAGTAGAATTCGTCTTGAAAGAGCTTGTTCTTCAAGATTGAGGTTGTGTGTGTAATCTTGTGATTTTAATACAAGTTTACAAGTTGTTAATCATATACTGTTTGTTTACTGTTACATTGAATATCAAAGTGTTTTTCCGCAAACTCCTTTGATATTAGTTTATCAGAATTTATTCTTGTTGAGAATTCGATCCTGACAGATTCACGACTTACTGTTTTGCAGGTTTTGAATTATTTTGATCTGCAAGTTTCAGAGCTTTGAAAGTTTCATAGATTGAATTTTTCTGAGATTACTTTTGTTGTGCTAATCTGAGTTTGACTTTCAGTCAAATTTTTCTGAATTGTTTGGGAACGATCATTGTTAATCAAGCTGTTTCTCATTCAAAGTTTTTCTGAGAGAGAAAATTTTAGATTGTCTGAATTTTGTATTTGAATTTATTGCAATTAACGATCATTGTTTTTAAATCTGTTTAAAACAGGATGAGTTCTCCAATTTTGCTCAGAGGAAGATACGAACAGTGGAAAACTGATTTTTTCAACTTTGTAGATACACATGAGCTAAGTTGTTATATCAGATTGTCGTTAACTGAAGGAGAGATGAAATCTCATACTCCAACAGAAGATTGTATTGAGGATCGAGAGAAAAGAAAGAATGCTGATAATATGGCTCGAATTTTTCTGTTGAATAGTATTCGTCATGAGATTAAAGGTCATATAAATACCTATCAGTTGACAGGAAAAGATTTATACAAGTCAACAGGAAAGGAGATATGGGACTATCTTGAATGGACGATGTTAGGGCCAACAGTTGTGTCAGATCTAAAAGGAAAGATTTCTGAGTTGGAAACTAAAATTCAGCAGACAGTCTCTGTTTAGAGCAATGAGCAGAAAGTTAAGAAATTGGAATCTGATAACGTTGAGCTGAGAAAGAATTTATCTCATTTGGAAAAACAGCTTGTTGCAAATAAAGCTGATTTTGATTCTGAAAAGAAAATTTTTTCGAAAAAGTTCTCAGATTTTTCAAAGAAATGTTTTGAGGAAAAGAAGTCGTTGGAGCTTAAATGTTTAAAATTTTCTCAACAAATCTCAGATTTTGAGAAAATTCTTATTTTAGAAAGAGAGAAATTTGCTCCGGAAAAGAAGACCATAGAAAAGAAGAATGCAGGATTCTTTAAAGAATTATCTGTCCAGCGAAATGATTCTGAAAAAGGGTTCAAGAAGCTAACTTCAAAATTATCTGAACTGTCTGCATCTGCGCTGAAAGAACAAAGAACAAAGTCTGAATTCAAGACGAAGATTGACCAGCTTGTGAAAGAAAGAGATGACTTTGCATCAGAGATCAAAGAGCTTGAAAAATCTGTTTCAAGTTCAAATCAGAAATTCGTTTCTTCACAAAGGTCAGTCAAATCATTTAATCAGATTCGTCGCACTAACCTTTTCTTTGATGAATATTTAGATGGTTCAGATTCTTATCCAAGGAGAAAAAGTTTCAAGAAAGAGAAACTGATCTGGATGAAGAAATCAGTCAAAGATGACAAAACTGATGAGCTGAAAGATAAGAAATCATGTGTACCTGTACACAAAGCAAAGAAGAACAAAGCATCTAACAGTAAGAAATTTTATTGTTCTATTTGTTGTACACATGATCATTTTCACAAAACAAATGATCATTACTGGTATGGTTCTTACTCTGTAACCCCCACACAAACTGCAACTCACATTTCTGGACCCAAATACCAGTGGGTACCAAAGAAGAAAATTGATTATGTGTTGCAGGCACCTCAAGCCAAGGGGGAGTAAGAGAACATTGGCTTTTGAACACAACAGTTCAAAACCCGGACTTCAAAGATAAAAGACAATGGCTTCTAAGCACATCATCTTAGGACCCGTTCTTCAACGGAGCTTGACTTCTAAACACAACAGTTTAGGACTCGAACCTCAGCGATCAAAAAGACCTTACTCCTGTATGTTTGAATCCGATGGATATTGATGGTCTTCATCCTAAGAGAATTGATCTGATCTCTATCCTATACTTTTTCTTTGCTAGATTTTTCTGATATTGATGGTCTAACAATTCAAAAGGGAGTGTTTGATCTCTATCCTGTTTTACTTGTAATATTTCAGATGCTTAATTTAAGGGGGAGTAAAGGTGGTGGCTTCTGATCACATGACAGATCAGGACCCGTTCATCAATGATCAAAGACGGATATTGTGCTAATATCCAGGGGGAGCTTAAAAGATATAAATCATTTAATCATGATTTGAGGGGGAGATGAAAAGGTAAATATCTTCTGATCCTAGATCTCGAATTGTTTGAAAGAAGAACAACTTTCGAACATGAAAAACAGTTTTTTAAATGTTCAAACCACTTCTTATTCTCAAAATATTTTATGAATTTAGAAGTATGATTTTAAATGTTTTTCAAATTTTGAGCTTAATGTTTAACTAACCGTGTGTTTCCAAAGATCAATACTTGTGTATTATCTTGTCCATATATTGTCAAGTATTCATACACACCGGTTCAGTATTTTATTTGAAATTGTTATTACCATGTCTCAAATTCAAACAATTTTTCGATGGTAATACCCCCGTTTTAAGTTCAAAGTTGATGAGCATCATTCATCTTTTTCATATTTGTGCTTTCATTTAAAAATTGTTTATATTTGTTCATATAAACAAATTTCCAATTCTTTGATACCCTAACCTTTTGATTTGATCTGATTGATTCATTGTCAGATACTCAAAATAATTCTCTTGATTTCATTTCATTCATTCAATATCATTGTTTTGAGAAATCTTCATTGTTCAATTGCTCAAATCTCACGAGCATACATATTGACAATGGTATCATATATATTGTGCTAAACTATTTCAGTTAAACTGTTGAGCAACCGTTCTTCATAGGAAATATCATGGGATTCCTGTGTGAGCTTAAATAGAACTTCCATGGATTCACGCAACCTGTGTTTCCTACCCAGGAAGTTATCCTTGAGTGATTGAGGGGTGAGGGGTCAAAATCAAAGAGTGGGGGAGATAACTCATCCGGTTGTGTTATTCTCATTGTGTGGAGCGGAAAAATGGAAATGAGAGTTTGGTTTGAAGTAAGCAAAATGATAAAAAGAAAGAGGGTGTGAGAACAGAGTTAAAAGAATATTAGAACTCTGCACCTACCACTTTCTGAGCCGGGCAGCCACATCTACTGATTGGTTCATATTCTTTGGTGACCATCATTGAAAGAGGCAGTGAGCCCATGCCAACTCTTACTATTATCCCACCAACCACTCGTTTCTTTCTCGAAAAAGAAATGTTTCATTTTCTTGGGGACGCAACACATATGCTATCTAATCTTCACTCGAAAGATTTAGATATTGAAAAGGAAGGAAAGTTGCCCCACCTTCGCACCTCTTTCATGCACATTGAGTCCGTGTATTATCTGTTGCTGTCTCAACAGTTTACACAATTTGAGCCTTAATGAAACACAATCATTGTGCTAAAATTCTTTCATACACAAGCACGAGCATACAGAAAATTTGTTTTTCTGTCAGAACATTCATAGATAAACCTTGTGTTTCTCAATGATTGAATGGAAGTCCTGGGAGTCATATTCAAGCCAGCTCCTTATATTGTACATCCATTGTACACAGTAACTTCGTGTTACTGACAGGCATTCCTAACTGTTTCATTTGTTGAATCAGGGTTACACGCTCACTATGTCTGAATTTGCTAAGATTCGGATATAAACAGTTCATGATTCGGCTCTTCAGATCAAAGTACAACTTCTATCAAAGGGGAGATTGTTTCAAAGAGGTTATCAAAGTCTGAGCTTGAAATTGAAGAAATTTTGATGATCTGATGCTCACATCATCAAAAAGGGGGAGAATTATACAAAGATCAATTTCAAGAGTCCAAGTTCAAAGTTTAAAAGACTCTGAAGATAGATGATTCGAGAAACTTTGTTTGTCTGAAGACTGTCAAGAGATCAAAGAGATGAAGATTCAATATCAGAGATTCCTCAAAGCTAAGACAGTTTTCAAAGAACGTTCCAAAGTTTTTCAAAGATGTTTCAAAGTTCATTGTTACAGAAGTTTCAAGAATTCTGTTTCTTGTTCATGACATGTTGACTTTCAAAGCTTCAAAGTGAAAAAGACTTTCCAAGATTCTTCAAGAGCTGAAAGTTTAAAGATTGTGAAAGCTTCCAAGAGACAAAAGTTGAAGAATCAAGGGCTGAAGATTTGTATCAAATTTTTATTAAATCTTGAATACAAAGGGGGAGATTGTTAAGTCTAAATATTGTATCCAAGATTTAATTAGAAAAGTCAATGTTAGAAGTCAACATTGTCAATGTCTTAGGAAAGTCAAAGTTGTATCATTTACTTAGTTGTTAGGTTTTAGTTTTGTTAGGTGGTATTAATAGGATTAGTCTTTGTTAATCTTGTAAGAACTTCATTGTAAAAATCAAATACGTGAGATATATGACAAGAGCTTTCAAGATTTACTTTCTCTCTCTACTCTCTCTCTAGACTTTAATTGTTAATTCATTGTTTTGATTGAGAATTGCTTGATAATATGGGATAACAGATACTCTGTATCAAAATTGTTTCTGAAAAAAAGTTTTTGAGTTTATTGCTAACATATTGGATTATATCCAATACTTTTTTTCATTTCAGGTACAAAAATGGTTGATGAACTTTCTCATGACCCCATTGTACAAATGGATGAGAATGACCTGCATGTGTCTAAAGAAACACCTATGCCATCTTCTAGATCCCATATATAGTCAGCTATCAGTGGTGATCCTGTTCTTGCCCTTATTAATCCTAATGAGTATCTGCTACTGTCTCCGAACAACCACCATGTGGACTTTGACGTTCTAGATGTCAATCCACTTGTCATAGAGATCCTGAAAAGTCATCCTCTAAACAAAGCTCTGACAGATACGGCTACTGCACCACTGATATATCTGCAGCAAGCTTCGAAGACCATAGAGTATGTGGTGAAGAGCAATAATGACAAATATTTCAGAATCATAATTGACAACTTCACTTCTATTCTGACTTACAAGAGACTTAGAATCATTCTGGATTTACCTGAAGCCGATTTCAGAGAAGGGAGAACAACATTTGACCTATACCCCGTCGATTCTGAAGTTTTTGAAGGCATCCGAGCCTTGGGGTATGTAGTCCAGTTAACCAAGATCAGTGAGTTCAAAAAGACAAATTTACCGCCTTTCTATTATCAGATGTTCCCGGTTATTAATCACTACTTGACTTCAAGGCACTCAGACCTCGACAACAGCAATATGCACACTTTGAGGTTATTTCATGCTATCGTGTACGATCTACACGTAGACTACTAAGTGGCATTTTGGACAGAACTATATGAGAACGTCATCAGCAAGCGCACTTCCAAGAAACCATTATATGTGCCCTACCAAAGGTTCCTTCAGTTGATTATCTAGAGTATGATCCGCTCTAACAGAGATATTCCGAAAAGATCCCATCATGAAGTGTGAGTCCTGTTCTAGTTTCTAATCACAATCAATTAACAACAAACAAGATTTAACAAACAATTAAACCAAACTGTTTGATTGTTTCAATTCAACAGTTTACCAAACTATCTCTCTGTTAAACTCTTTTTCTCTTTTAACTTTCTCTCTCTAAAAATTCTCTCTGGGTGCTATCTCAATTTCTCATCTAGTCATACATCTATTAACAAGAAAAACAAAGTATTTATATCTATTACAAAAAGCAAGGAAACAAATACAAATACAATGACTTTGACTTTGACATTTTATTACAAAGACCTTTGACTTTTTAATAAGAGTTGACTTTCTCAGCTTTGACTTTCTTAAACTTTGACATTATTCTTCATGATCTTGTATCCAACATAATTCATGCTCTAACAATCTCCCCCTTTGGATTCAAGATCACTGTCGAAAGATCTTACAATTCAGTTTTCTCTTTTAAGCTCTGTCAGATGCAATCTCACCCTTTAACATTGTAATCTTCCCAAGTCTGTCTTTGAAGAATATAACAATCTCCTCAAATATGATAAACAAGGTCTTCAACAATCTCCTCAAACTTTCACAAATCACTTTCAGACTTCGGAAAGAAATTATCATCAAATTCAGCTCGGATTGTTTTAGCAAATAATCTTCAAAGAAAATTTCCTCAAAATTAGCACATCTTCAAACAACTTTGATTTTGCTTGAACAATCTTTCAAACTCTCAAACTTTGAACTTTGTCTTTTCAAATCTTTAACTCTGAAATTTCTGACTTGGACATCGATATCATCAAAACTTTCATCAAGAAATGTCTTTATCCGATCTGACCACTGATCTATCAAACTGAGCCTCTGATTCATTGCCACTTCAAACAATGTATTCATCCAGATCTTTTCAAATCCAGATAAAATAGAAATGTAACACCTGAATCAACAAATTAATCAGTTTAAATGTATGTCAGTAACACAAAGTCACTGTGTGTAACGTATACACATTGTAAAGGAGCTTTTGTTATGTTCACTCCCCCAGGGCTTCCATCCAATCATCGAAATACCACAAAGGCAATTTCTATGAATGTTATGACAAGAAAACAAATTTCTTGTGTGTTCATGCAAGTGATAGAAAAAATTAAGCACTGATGATTGTTTTTTAAGGCTCAACATTGTGTAAACCACTGAGACAACAGTAGAGAAACACAGACTCAATGTGCATGATTGAAGTGCGAAGGTGGGGCAGACTTCCTTCTTTTTCAATATACAGATTTTCCAAATGAAAATCAGATAGATTATGTGTTGCGTCCCCTTCAAAGTATGAAACATTTTCATTTTGAGAAGAAAATGAGTGGCTGGTGGGGTATTAGTCAAGAGTTGGCATGGACTAGTTGCCTGTTTCAATTATATTCACCAAAAATTGTGAAACAGTAGTAAGGTGGTTGCCCGACTCATAAAGTAGTTGGTGCAGAGCTTTAATATTCTTTTAACTCTGTTCGCACACCCTCTTTCTTTTTATCATTAAGCTCACATCTAACCAAACTCTCATTTGCATTCTACCTCATCACACATTCCACACTCATTTCTTTTTGACTCCTCACACTTAATCACTATGGGGTAACTTCTTGGGTAGGAAACACTGTTAACGTGATTCCATAGAAGTCCATTTAAATCTTAGCACAAAGAACCCATATTCCTATGAAGCAAATGTTGCTCCAAATGGTTTAACTATATCAATTAAAGCTCAAAAATACATGTTAGATAAATGTATCCTCACACGATATAATCATGAAGATTTGAGCATTTGAAACATTGAAGTATTTCCAAACAAGTAAATTGAATGAATGAACATGAATGCAAGAGACTTGTTTGAAAATCTGACATCGTATGAAAAATGATCAGAAATGAAATGATATAACAATCAAAGCTTATGGTCAAGAATAATGGATAATGTCTATATGAATCAAAATATAGACATTCTTGAAATGAATGTTTCGAAATGAAAAATACGCTCAAAATTCTTTGTATACAATCGGGGTGTCTTACCATCTAAAATATGTTTCAATATGAGACATGGTAAAAACAAATTGAACAATAAGTCAAACCGGTGTGTGTGAATACTTGAAAGTATATAGAAAAGACAATATGCAAGTATTTATCTTTGGAAACACACGGTTTTAAAACATTCAAACTCAAAATAAAATGAAAACATTTAAAATCACACTTCCAATTCATGAAATCTGTTTAAGAATCGGGAAGTGGTTTGAACATTGAAGAAGATGTTTTCTATGATTGAAAGTTGTCCTTCTTTCAACCATATATGAGATTAAGATAAGAAATTAACCTTATTCGCTTCGTCTTAAATCTCATGAAGTCAGCTGAAGTCATAAAGATATCATCTTGATAGCTTCTCTCATTCTGCACAAGTCTCAAAGTCATGTCAAAGCAACTTTATTCACAAAGTTATTCAAATGTAAAAGGCATAAAGCATTAAAAGAGTTAATAGTACGAGTTCTGATCAGAAGAAATCAGAAATCATAGTCTTAATCCTTTTGATATGACTTATATGCTCCCCATAAAATCATGCATCATAAAAAAATTTGCCAGTGTAGTAAATGCAGAAATTAGATAAATCCCCCCTCAAAAGAATATTGATCAACTTAAAATCTTTACGCACTCCCCCTGAGAACAACAACAACATATTAAAGTGCAGATATCCTTTCAGAAATATTGATAAAGAAATGATGAAAAATTACAATAGAAGAAACTTTAATATGTAATTACAGATTAGACGTTGAGATTTAGCATACCAAGCTTAGATACAAGAAAATTAAATCTCTTTTCATCTAATGCTTTGGTAAACAAATCCGCAAGTTGATAATCACTCTTTACAATGTAAAGTTCTATTGTACCTTTTTCTACATTATCTTTGATAAAATGATACCTGACATCAATGTGCTTTGTCTTAGTGTGCTCACAGGATTAACTGATATGGCGATAGCACTCTTCGAGTCACAATAGATAGGTATTTTGTCAAACTTGAATCCATAGTCTCGCAGTTGTGTCCTCATCCACAAGACCTGAGAGCAGCAATGGGCAGCAGCTACATACTCTGCTTTTGCAGTCGATGTGGATACGCATAATTACTTCTTTGATTCGCAGCAAACGAGGTTGTCTCCAATGAATTGAATTTGACCTGAAGTGCTCTTCCTGTCCAGCATGCACCCAGCATGATCTACGTCTGAATAAGCAGTCAGTTGAAACCCAGTATCCTTAGGATACCACAGACCAAATGGGATTCTTTAGGAGCAGCCTGATATCTAGAATATAAGCATGTTGAAAACATAATATCTGGCCTACTTGAAGTAAGATACATTAAAGAACCTATCATACCTCTATAAGTCCTAACATCAACACTTTTACCCGAAGGATCAGTGCTAATCTTAGTACCTGGTGCCATTGGGGTTCCAATTGGTTTACAATTTTCCATTTTGAACTTTCGAAGAATATCCAAAATGTACTTAGATTGATTAATGAAAATCCCCGTTGAAAACTGTTTTACTTGTAATACGAGAAAGAAATTCATCTCTCCCATCATACTCATATGAAAATGTGACACCATGAGGTTAGAAAAGTTTTTGCAGTATTTAGATTTGTAGAGCCAAATCTTATATCATCAGCATATATCTGAATAAGTATAATATCAACTTTTTCCTTTTTGATGAACAAAGTGGTATCGACTTTACCTTTGGAAAAACCTGACTTGACCAAGAATTTAGATAGAACATCATACCATACGTGAGGGGCTTGTTTCAAACCATACAGGGCTTTATCCAAAATATAGATGTGATCTGGCTTATCTGGATTTACGAACCCTTCTGGTTGAGACACGTATACTTCCTCCTTAAGAATTCCATTCAGAAAGGTCGTTTTCACGTCCATCTGATAGATTGTGAAATTCTTGTGAGTTGCGTAGGCTGGAAACATACGGATTGCTTCTATACGAGGTTCTGGAGCATACGTCTCGTCGTAGTCTATGCCTTCCTCTTGCCGGTAACCTTGGGCAACAAGTCCTGCTTTATTCCTTATGACAATACCATCTTCATCCTTCTTGTTTTTGAACACCCATTTAATTCCTATCACGATCTTTCTTTCTTTTCTGGTTTTGGAACTAATCTCCAGACCTTCAGGGCTTCAAACTGATTTAATTCTTCTTGCATAGCAGACATCCCAATCCGAACCAGCAAGAGCTTCTGATACTCGAGTAGGCTCTATTTTGCTGAGGAATGAGTCATGCAGACACTGGTTTAAAGTTGCTAACCTAGTTTGTACAGGCTTGTTAAGATCTCCAATTACTTGGTGTAAATGGTGCTCTTTGGTCCAGCGATATTCGTGAGGGAGTGGATTAGATGCAGATTGATCATAGTTGACATCTAAATATCCACTATCAGGCTCTTCTTGTACATTTCTTGTTGGGGGTACAGCTGAAATAATTGATGCAGAAGTTACAGTTGGAACAGCAGACTCTGGCGAGTATACAATGTAACACAACCAACTGATACAGATACTTCTGGTTCAACAATATCTTGCACCTCTTCAACCGTAGGAGTATTTATTTGAATTTGAGTTTCTGACTGAACTGGGGGATCACGTTCAGTTATGACTTCTGAAGTGACTGGATGATTGCAACTTGTGTCTTCAGACCTGTCAGTCACAGCAGATTTAGGCAAATTAGATCCTAGAAACTGATCATAAAAGAATTCAAATAACAAATCTAAATCAAATAAATAACTAGTAGACGTAGAAGCGCCATCTGATTTGTTCTGTTCAGGTACAAGTTCTGGACTGATTGATCCAGAAGTTAACACTCCGGTTATCACGGGTTCTAAACTGAGTTGTTCAGAAGCCATTTCTCCATCGAATGTAATGTTGACACTCTCGACTACTGTCTTTGACTTCTTCAGATAGACTCTATATGCAGCAGATGTAGAAGAATATCCAATAAAGATGCTCTCATCAGCCTTAGCACTGAACTTGTTCAGACTCTCTCTGTCGTTCATCACAAAACACTTACAACCAAATACATGAAAATATTTGATGGTTGGTGTTCGGTTGTTGATCAAAGCACACGCCGTCTTCTGAAATATGCGGTGTATCATGGAACGATTCTGAGTATAGCACGCAGTCGAAATAGCTTATACCCACATAAATAGAGGTAGATCATTCTGGCTAAGCATAGTACGAGCGGCCTCGACTAGCGTTCGATTTCTCCTTTCAACTACTCTATTCTGTTTAGGCGTACGAGCAACAAAGTATTGATATGAAATCCCGACCAATTCGAGATATTCTTTAACAATCTTGTTTTTGAACTCTGTGTCGTTGTCTATTCTAAGAAGCTTGACTGGTTTCTGCAAATTCACCTGGGTCGTCTTTAGAAATGTAATGAGAACTTCGGGTGTCTCATCTTTTGATCGTAGAAATTTGACCAACGTGTATTGCGAATAATCGTCCACGATAACCAGCACAAATTTCTTTCCACAAAGCTCTGCGTTCACATTGGTCCACACAAATCCATATGCAATAACTCTAACGGAGAGTTGGTACTTGATTCAGGCTTCGGTTTATGCGGAGCTCTCTTCATCTCTCCTTTTTCACATGCTGCACATAAGTGTTCTTTCTCGTATCTTAGCTCAGGAAGTCCATTAACTAACTTTCCTTTGAGCAGCTTGTTTATGTAACGAAAATTCAGATGTGAAAAACGTTTGTGCCAAAGCCAACTTTGCTGCATCGAAGCTTTTGTTAGTAAGCAAACTTGATTGTCATTCTGGACTTGTGAAAGATTGATGGTATAGAGATTGTCTTTCAATTCCCGACTAAAAGTTCTTTGCCGTCTTCAGTACGAACCGAACATCTTTTAGCTTTGAAGTTGACCTCTAACCCTTTGTCGCAGAATTGACCGATGCTAAACAAGTTGTGCCCTAAGCCTTCGACATAGCTCATCTTCCTAATCGTTATGTTGTCTTGAATGATGTCACCATATCCTAAGATCGGTGAAAACTGATCGTTCCTGAATCGCACATTGCAGCTGAATTTCTCTATATAATTAGACAATAAAGCTTTCTGCCTGGTCATATGCTTGGAACAGCCGCTATCCAAGGACCACATATGTGGGGTCTGCAAGAGAAATCAAAAAATAACAATTTTAGGTACCCATTTAAAAACGGGTCCTAACAGATTAGCACATGGTTTTGGTATCCATTTTAATATGGATCCTCTTTTCCTTTGAAAACTCTGAGTCCAAGATCAATGAATCTATAGAGAGAGAAAGTAGAGAGAGAGAGAGAGCAAAGTAAGCGCAAAGTAATTGTATTCAATATGTGTGCGTGAAGTTCTTACAAACTAACAAGACCAAAGGGACTTAAATACCCTTGGTCAGATACAACACAGATAGACACAAAACATAGTATTTGACTAACCCCTATAAATACAATAATTACTATAAAATCAGACTTAACAATCTCCCCTTAGTAATCATTGGTGCTTTGGTCTTTAAAATTCATCTTCTATATCAGCACAGACCATAAAAACGACTTTATGAAGCAATCTGACTTTTAAAAGAAAAATTCTTCTCAGCATCTTACAGTTTGATTTGTCTTTGCTGCCTTTGACAAGTCTGGACCAGTAGGTTGTGCTCTAAACGACACACCTCTTTTGAATGACCTTGAATGAACTGTGGTGGTCGGATCAGAAACAGCAAAAGAATTTGTTTAAGCTGATAGAATAGAATCTTTGAGCGAATCTTGATCAGCAGATAAACATTTTAGCTCTTTGTCTCTTAATCATCTCCTTTAACTTCTCTTAATTCTCCCCCTCATGACCTTGATGATCTGGATCAACTTGGTCGTGCAAATGATGGAGACGAGACAACTTAAGATCTGCAAAATCAATGAAACGGAGAAAAATAGGAGAAGTTTGCGCTAACCATTGGTGGCGCAAAGTAAGGTTTGTGTTACACGCAGGTTGCGCAAAGCGAGGTTTGCGTTACACGCAGGTTGCGCAAAACGAGGTTTGCGTTACACGCAGCTTGCGCAACAACTGATGGCGCAAAGCTGGCTTAAACTCAAAAAAATTGAAACTTTTTAAGCTCTTTGACTCCCTATACACAAATGCACTAGATATGAAAATTCAAGTTAGCATTCATATAAAGAAAATAGATACTCCCCCTTGAAAACATATATGATCATTAAGAAAATTTTCCTTTTTCACTCCCCCTTGAATAATTCTCAAACCCATTTAAAAGGATATGAGAACACAATGAATGTAAACATCAATGTAGAAAGAAAAAATATACTGAATATGTATTTTGAAACGACTAAATATATAAAAATTTAAACAGAAACAAATAAAATTCTACTTGGTAAAATATCACAATAAAATCTATCAAATAAATCAAATGTATGTATTTGGATATAGAAACAATTTTATTGCATATCAAGTTAAGACATGTTCAGTTTCAAAAACTTTCATCAATCTATTCAGTGTGCTCGCATGTGAACTTCGATTAGCTTTAAGAAAATGCAATTCTAAAAATATAATAGAGAACTTTGCAAATAATCACACTAATCCATCAAAAATTCAGACTTTCACAAATTTACAGGTTTATTGCAACTCAGAAATATATAATCAAGTATCACGAGATGTGTGGTCATTGGCATCTTTTAGCGTTGTGCACTATGGCATCTTCACATGAGTGTGATCTTTGGCAACTTTTAAGCGTGTGCACTTTTGGCATCTTTTTAATCAAAAAGTTTATTAAGTAAAGAACATGTCGTAAACGTAACTTTCTATCTGACCTTATTGCAGGATTTTGGTCAACCACTCCCATACGAGATGGCCTTAGGGGACTAGGTGTCGAGCACCCCTTGGAACATACTTTCCCAGATCAGAAAGGCTACATCGACATATCCTAAACCCATTCATACTAGTAGAACATGACTTTCGATCTGATTCTATAGAAGGATTTGGGTTCGATCACTCCCAGATCAAATGACCTTAGGGGACCAGATGACAAGCATCCCACATAACTTACTTTCCCAAACCAGAAAGGTCACAGGTACAAACTTTTAAAGATAGAGATTTCTGATTTATAAGAATTTAATAATCATCTCAAACACAAGGTTTTACGTCTAAGTGCTTAGCCCATATTTTCATTACGATCCGAAATTCCGTCTTTTTATGTTTTGTAAGCATTATAAACTATAAATATTCCGAATCACACAACTTTAAAGCAAAATCAAAAGCTACAAACATGTTGCTGACTTTTCGACTTTTGTTAGAACTGAAATTTGAACATATAAAAACTTCAATATAAGCAAATCAACTTGAAAATTTATCCTAGACACACATTTTATTCAAAAGAAAGAAAATTGTAAAACTTTTACTTTATAGAATAAAATTTTTAAAGGTTTATACTTTTAAAGCAACATGCCGAAATTTTTTAAAAATAGAAATATTTGATCGGCAAGTTTATATTCAGTTGAAACAAAATATAATTCAATAATATCATCTTTCATCCAATGTAAAAAAAAATTGTGTCTCATTTGTAAAAATTGGGTGGAACAAATTCAGGGGTTGAATTGAAAAGCTCAGATGAATACAAAGATCAATGAATCTCTAGAGAGAAAACTGGAACTACATCATTTTCAGATATAAATGCAGCGGAAATTAAGTAGATGTACTCACAGTTTCACGTTAGTCAGAATCTAAATTCTTTGAAGAACGAGTCCTATACTGAATTGTCTAGAAGTCGGAGTCCAATGAAGTACGGGTTCTAAGCTAAAGTACTTAGAAGCCAAAGTCTTGACATTTAAGACCGGGTTTTGAACTGCTGTGTGTTCAAAAGCCATTATTTCTCTTACTCCCCCTTAACATGAGATGCCTGCACCTTCAAATCAGATTGAGACTTGGGTACCCACTTGAATTTGGGCCCGTGTTTGTTAGTTGCAGTTCTTATGGGGAAATATTTATAATATTTAACATTAGAAATACGAGAAAGGTCATCAGAATAATAAGCACAGTCACCAGATGAATATAAAGATCAATGAATCTCTAGAGAGAGAAAGTAGAGAGAGAGAGAGAGCAAAGTAAGCGCAAAGTAATTGTATTCAATATGTGTGCGTAAAGTTCTTACAAACTAACAAGACCAAAGGGACTTAAATACCCTTGGTCAGATACAACACAGATAGACACAAAACATAGTATTTGACTAAGCCATATAAATACAATGATTACTATAAAATCAGACTTAAGAAAAACCTTTAAAAGCATTTGATCTTGAAGAATAAACATGATAAGATCCAAACCAATCATTAGAATTATGATGATAAGCAAAATCATTCCACTGATAATTATAAGAATTAGTAGTAGTAGAAGATAATTAGAACAATTGCTTATTAGAATATCGCTTGAAAGAAGTTACAAGGTTTTTATTTATAGAAGCAACAGAACCAACTATATCAGACACACTACTATCCGATCTATCAGTAACTATATCAGGAATCAATTCTGCCTTCTCATCATTCTTCCTTTTTGGTCGCCATTCAGTTCTTACTTCCGACCTTTTCTTTCTTAAAACTGAAACAGAAGATTTAGATTTATTAGGAAAATCATATTTATGAGATTGGCTTTTCTTGTGTTTACCAGTGTTGTTCCGTTTCTGTGAACGTTGTTTCTTATGTTTCTTACCTTTAGCATAGTAATCGGCATCCACAGAAACTGGTTCACCAACCTTAGTTGATGATTCACCATTTTCAAAAACACTTGGAAAAACTTTTCCATTTATAAGAAAAATAGAATGATCTGGAAGGGAAGCATTAAAATCAAACATATCAATTTCTTCTAAACACCCATCATCAGAATTGAGAAAATCATTTGCAGACGCAAATAAGTCATCAAAGTTATTAGTCGAAGTTTGAGGTGCATTTGAAACTTTAGAGCACTTTGTAGATTTAGAATGAAAAATTGTGTTCTTTAAAACAGTAGAAAATACACTTTGTTCAATATCTACCTAAAGTCTTTCATCAGATAAAACATTTTCAAGCTCAACTATTTTGCTTTCAAGAGCGAGTGGAGGAACATAAACTTTTGCAATTGTAGGTTTTGCCTCCATCTCAGAAACAGAATAACTAGCAAAATAGTCGTTTGAAAGAACTTTTGGTGTTTCAGAAAGATAACTATCAATTAACTTTTCATAGTTAAACGGTAGTTGCATATTCTTAATATTCTTTCTATTTTCAGTTTCCCTGGCCTCAACTTCTGTTGGTAATTTGGTAACAAATTTGGGTTTTAAATGAGTATGTTTACCAGCAACAGCAAGAAAATCAAAATTATAAAGTGTTGGTTGTTTTCTGGTGGCTTTCTTTAAGTAATGGGGGTTTTCGAAACCATGTCCCCATTTTTCCTTAACATCAGCCTCTTCGTTAGGTGCATTAAGAAAAATAGTTTGATCTATTTGGCCTCTTGCATAAAGTTTGGCTTCCAGACCATTTACCTTCTTATTTAAGAGCTTGTTTTCAACCTGCAATTTATAAACAGTTAGTGCAGATTCTTTCTTCTCAAAATCAGACTTAGAAATTTTAGCTTCAAAATCAGAAATCTTCTTTTCAAAACAATCTACTTGGAGTTTAGAGTCAGCAGTAGACTTATGTAAAGAATCAATTAGATCTTTGTTCCCAATAACTGATTTATTAAGCTCAAAGATCTTTTGATTTCTTTTAGCAACTCTGTCTTTTTCCTTTTTAAGTTTTGTTTGAAGATCTTGAAGCTCAATCATCATGGCTTCCATTTTGGTTATAAAATCATTTTTAGTTAAGTTCATTACCTCATCAGCAGTCTCTTCATCCTAATCATCATATCTCACAGTGTTGCCCATCAAACACATGTGAGCTTCTTCATCTTTTACTTCCTCAGCATCTGAATGATCTAGCCAATATTCGTCTTCTGCCATCAATGCTCTGTTTGCTTCTTGTTGCTTGGCCAGGAGCATTTTGTGTTTATAATATTCTGAGTTGCGAACCTTTGGCTTCCGACAATCTCTAGCAAAATGACCAACTTTACCAAAATTGTAGTACTTTATCAGATCATCTGTCTTCTTTTAAGTACCAGCATAGTCATTCAGATAATTCTTCTTTTCTTCCAGCTTCCTTTCCACATACCGGTTCTCTTCATGTCTCTTTCCTTCAACTCTCTCTATGTGCTCGTGGTTCTTTGAGCTTGATGAAGAATATCTCTGAGAATTTGATCCCGACTTCTTGTAGAACTTGATAGTCCAAGATCACTAAATCCAAGAGAGAGAAAGTAGAGAGAGAGCATGAAGCACAAAGTAACAATGATATTGAATATGCGTGAATGTGTGTTACAAGGAACCAAGACCAAAGGGACTTAAATACCCTGGTCAGATACAACACAGTATACGACTTTAGACACAGTATTTGACCAAGTCTATAAATACAATGATTACTATAAAATCAGACTTAACAATCTCCCCCTTAGTAATCATTGGCGCTTTGGTCTTCAAAAATCATCTTCTAAATCAGCACAGACCATAAAAGCGAGTTTATGAAGCAATCTGACTTTTAAAAGAAAAATTTTTCTCAGCATCTTTCAGTTTGATTTGTCTTTGCTGCCTTTGACAAGTCTGGGCCAGTAGGTTGTGCTCTAAACGACACACCTCTTTTGAAAGACCTTGAATGAATTGTGGTGGCCGGAGCAGGAATAGCAAAAGAATTAAAATGGCTGAGAGAATAGAATCTTTGAGCGAATCTTGATCAACAGATAAACATTTGAGCTCTTTGTCTCTTTAACCTCACCTTGACTTCTCTGATTTCTCCCCCTCATGACATTGATAATCTTGATCAACTTGGTCATGTAAATGTTGGAGACGAGACATCTACAGATCTGAAAAATCAAAGAAACGTAGAAAATAGGGAAGGTTTGTGCTACTAGTTGGTGGCGCAAAGTGTGATTTGCGCTAACAGAGAGAAGCGCAAAGTGAAGTTTGCGCGACATGCAGGAAACGCAAAGTGAGGTTTGCACTTGAATCTGTTGGCGCAAATTGAGCTTTGCTCTACCAACGTGTGACGCAAGTCTGACTTGGAGTATGAAAATATTTACCTGTTAAGCCCTTTGACTCCCCCTACACAAATGCACTAAATTTGACAATTCAAATTAGCATTTATATAGAGAATCAGACACTCCCCCTCAAAAACAGATATGATCTTTGAAAATAATCTCTTTGTTCACTCCCCCTTGAATAATGCACAAACCCATTAAAATATATTTATGAGAACACAATGATCAAATATCAATGTAAAAAGAAAAAAATATACTGAATTTAAAATTTTAAACAACTAAACATATAAAATTTTAAACCCTAAACAAATAAAATTCTACTTAGTAAAATATCACAATAAAATCCGTCAGATGAAATCAAATGTATGCTTTTGGATACAGAAACAAGTTTCATTGCATATCAAGTTAAGACATGTTCAGTTTCAAAAACTTTCATCAATCTATTCAGTGTGCTCGCATGCGAACTCCGATTAGCTTCAAGAAAATGCAATTCTAAAAATATAATAGAGAACTTTGCATATAATCACACTAATCCATCAAAAATTCAGACTTTCACAAATTTACAGGTTTATTGCAACTTAAACATATCACCAAGTATCATGAGATGTGTGCTCATTGGCATCTTTTAGCATTGTGCTCTATGGCATCTTTACATGAGTGTGCTCTTTGGCATCTTTTAAGCTTGTGCATTTTTGGCATCTTTTTAATCAACAAGTTTATTAAGTAAAGAACATGTCGTAAACGTAACTTTCTATCTGATTTTATTGCAGGATTTAGTTCAGTCGCTCCCAGACCAGTTGGACTTAGGGGACTAAGTATCAAGCACCCCTTGGAACTTACTTTCCCATATCAGAAAGGCTACATCAACATATCCTAAACCCATTCATACCAGTAGAACATGACTTTCGATCTGATTCTATAGATGGATTTGGGTTCGATCACTCCCAGATCAAATGACCTTAGGGGACCAGAAGACAAGCATCCTACAGAACTTACTTTCCCAAACCAGAAAGGTCACAGGTACAAACTTTTAACCTTAGAGATTTCTGATTTATAAGAATTTAAAAATCATCTCAAACACAAGGTTTTACGTCTAAGTGCTTAGTCCATATTTTCATTACGATCCAAAATGTTCAACTTGTTAGGTTTTCTAAGCATTGTTAACTATAAATATTCCGATTCACACAACATTAAAGCAAAATCAAAAGCTACAAACATGTTGCTGACTTTTCGACTTTTGTTAGAGCTGAAATTTGAACATATTAGAACTTCAATATAAACAAATCAACTTGAAAATTTATCCTAGACACATTTTATTCAAAAGAAAGAAATAAATGTAAATACTTTACTTTACAAAATCAAGGATTAGATGAACAAACCCAGATTCTTAAAAAAATATTGAGAAAAACTGGAATAACATCATTATTAGAGATAAATGCAGCGGAATTAAAATAGATGTACTCACAGTATCTCATTTAGTCAGAAGCTGAAAAACATTGAAGAACGAGTTCTAAACTGATTTGTTTAGAAAACGTAGTCTGTGAAGTCCGGGTCTTGAGCTGATTTACTCAAGAGCCATAATCTTGAGATTGAAGTCCGGGTTTTGAACTGTTGTGTTCATAAGCCATGTTTCTCTTACTCCCCTTAACATGAGATGCGTGCAACTTTAAATCAGATTGAGATTTGGGTACCCACTTGAATTTGGGCCCATGAAAGTTAGTTGCAGTTCGTATGGGGAAATAGTTAGAAAATTTGATACGAGAAGCACGAGAAATATCATCAGAATAATAAGCATAATCATCAGATGAATACAAAGCATAATCATCTGAACTAGAATCAGAGGAAGAACATTAGACATGTTTTGAAATTCGAATCATTTGCTTTATTGAATATTTTGAAATTTTATTACATGTAGAAAATGAATCACTTTTATAAAGTTTGTCTACACATTTATCCTCATCAATCATAGAATCAGTAGATATCCGCTTCGCTTTCCAGATCTGCTTCTTTGACTTGCTCAGAGTCCTATATGAAAGAGTAGAATAAGAAGAATTAGAACTGTCAGAAAGAACTTTATCTTGTTTTCTTCGACTTCTTTGACCGTCTTCTTTTACGTTTAGGTTTATAATACAGATCATTTAGCATAAAAGAATCATCAAGAATTTCCGAATTAATATTTAAATCAGAAGAAATAATTTTACCTAAGCAACCAATCTGATCAACTAAAAAATCTGAATTTACTTCGGAGTCAGAATTATTTTGAGAAAAAATTTTAAAATTGGAAACTTCCTTTTTATTTTCTTGACAATCAGAAGAAAGGCTACAAATAGAATCTTGTTTTTGAGAAAATAATTTTTCTTCAAGACTAGACGTCATGAAAGAAAGAATAATATCAGATTCAATTTCTTTTAAAATATTTTGATCTTCTATCTTATCTTCAAGATTGATGATTTTGCTTTCTAATACTAACGGAGGAGTATATTTCTTAGAATCATAAATGATTGGAGAAATATTTTCCTTATCAGAATTAGGAGCATAAGGATCAACAAAATCATCAAACAATGAAGATTTAACAGGAGATATATCATTTAAAACTTTTCTGCCTCTTCTCGATTTGTCAAGAAAATATTTGGCATTTTCAAACATGTAAACAAAAGGAATTTCCTTTTTCTTGTTATTTGTTCTTTTCTCATTTTCGATTTCTAACACTTGTTTTTCATTCATCCAATCAATTTTAAATTAAGTAGCATATTTAGCAAATGTTAGATAATCGTATTTATATAAAGTAGGGGATTTTTCAATCGCATTATTTAAACAATGTGGATTTTTAAAACCGAATCCCCATTTTTCTTTTAAAGCTTCCTCACTTCTTGGTTTATTCATAAAAATTGTTTGTTCAGATAGGTTTCTTCGATATAATTTTTCTTCTAATTTATTTATTCTATCTGAAAGACTGTCTTTTAAATTGGTCATAGCGGTCAAAGACTCAAGATAAGTCTTATTTGAAATTTCCAAATCATCCAATTTCTTTTGAAAGATGTCTTTTGTATTTTCCAAAATAGATTTTTCATCTTTCAAAAAAATTTTAATTTGTCAATCAAATCTGACTTTTCTACATTTAAATTCTTTTCAGATAATAACTTTAAACGTAAATCAGATAAAGCAATTATCATAATATTCATCTGAGAAGATATGAAATTGTAATCAAATTCTGAATATACCTCATCTTCATCAGTATCAGAATCACCTGACTGATCATTTCCAACCAAGAACATCTGAACGATCTCGACATTTGTTGCTTCATCGTCGGAATGATCCAGCCAGAATTCCTCTTCGGCAAGAAGAGCAGTTCCGTTCTCTCTCTTTTCTGCCAGTTCCAGTTTCTTTCTGTAATATGTTGAGTCCCTAACCTTCTTCACTCGACACTCCTTTGAGAAGTGGCCCGATTTTCCATAGTTATAGCAGGCAACAGTCTTTGGCTCGGACACCTTGACTTTAGAACCGGAAGTGAAGCGAGAATTGTTGGAACCCGATCGTGGTTGGAACTTTTTCTGGTAATGCTGAGAGAGAAGGATCATTGCTTCTGGCAGTGCCTCACCATCGTCATCAGTTGACCCGTCGTAAGCATTTTCAGACAATGCTTGATTAGCCAGATGGCTTGTGAGAAGAGCAACCGGGTCTATTGACTTCTTGTTCTTTTTCTCCAGTTTGGCCTTCTTCTTAGATACAATGCATTCATCAGTCAGTAAGATCTCAAACATCTCTTGGATCTGCATTGTGGATATTCTGACATCATTCCTCCATCTATGGCAAGATTTATTCCACTCTGGTTGAATTGCATTGAGGAATTTCAGATTTGTCTCAAGCTCAGTCTTTTCTACTTTGATTTTCCTCAGATCATTGATCACGGCACAAAATCGGTCATACACAGTCTTCAGTGGATCCCCGTCCTTGGCTTTGAATTCTTCAAAATTATTCATGTAATGTGTATGCCTGAGTTGAGTTGCGACCGAAGATCCAAGCATAATCTTCTCAAGCGGTTGCCACATTAGATTAGGATGAGTTTTGAAACAATCAATCCTGTTGTATATAGAGTTTGGCAAGGCTAGCATCAGATTTGACTTTATATCACGATCAACTTGATATGCGGACAACTCTTCAATTGAATATTCTTTAGTAGGCTTATATAATCCAGAAGCCAATTTGGGTTTTTCAAACGGTCCTTTAGATAGAATGATCACCATGTCATTTCCATTGTTTTGACGTTCAATGAAGTTCAGGAACCGATTTTGCCACTATGTAAACTCATTTTCATCTATCAGCACTAGTGAACGATTTTCTGTACCCAACGACATCATAAGATCATTTTTGTAGAACTGAGCTTGATATGCAAACTTATCAGAATCCATGAAACAGAAATCGAGAAATAATGCCAAGTCTTTAATGAGTTGGCGCAAACTTGAGATTTGCGTGAGAAGCTAGAGACGCAAACGGTTTTTACGTGAACCAGCAGTGGCGTAATGAAACTTTGCGTGATGCACTAGAAACGCAAATGTTACTTTGCGTGAACAGAGGAAACGCAAAGTGAACTTTGCGTAAGTCGTTGAAGACATAAACCAAGCTTTGCGTGATGCGAAGGTTACGCAAACTGAAATTTGCGTAAGTAACTTGAAACGCAAACTGAAGTTCTCTTGAGCCGAGGAATGCGTAAACTTTATTTCTCGTGAGCTGTTGGAGACGCAAAGTCCACTTCTCGTGAACAGAAGGAAACGCAAAGTAGCTTCTCGTGATACACGGGATACGAAAAGTTTGCTTTGCGTTAATAACCCAATACGAAAAGTTACTTCTTGAGGCGAAAACCTGAAATACACAAAGATTAGAACAATATGAACTGGCGCAAACTAGTATGAACTCGCGCAAACCATTATGAACTTGCGCAAACTTTAAAAATGTTTTCTTATCCAAAAATGTTCGAAAACAAGATTCTAACACTTTTCAATCAACAAAATCGATTAAAAACAACAAAATCACAAAATTGAGAATGTAACAGTATGCAAGAACGGGTTTTCCAGAAAATCTTTAAAACTCAAAATCGAAGATCAAAACTTGAATTTCTTGAAATTTGATGTGAACTAAAAAAGTTCTACTTGTAAAATCGAATCCAAGAAACCAAAATTCAACGAAAATCAATCACAAACAGGGCCGAATTTGATGAAAAATCTAAAAACGAGATTTTCTTGAAAAAATCAAGAAAATCGATCAAATTTTCAGATTTAAACTACAAATTCAGAAACGAAATCAGTTCTCTCAATTCTCTCAAGATTCAGAAAGGCTCTGATACCAATTGATAGTCCAAGATCACTAAATCCTAGAGAGAGAAAGTAGAGAGAGAGAGCATGAAGCGCAAAGTAACAATGATATTGAATATGCGTGAATGTGTGTTCAAGGAACCAAGACCAAAGGGACTTAAATACCCTGGTCAGATACAACACAGTATACGACTTTAGACACAATATTTGACCAAGTCTATAAATACAATGATTACTATAAAATCAGACTTAACAGAACTTCTTCTGGAATGCTCGGGTCAGTAAAAGCATAGCTTGTTTGAGGCTTTCTCCATCATCACCAACAGATTCAGACTTTGATTCAGAACTTGAAACCACTATCTTCTTTTTTTTCTTCTTCTCTTTCTTTTCTTTCTTCTTCTCTCTGGCTACAATTGCTATTGGATCTTGTACTTTCTCTGCCTTCTTTTTCTCAGCTCTTTTCTCTTCCACTTCTTCTTCGTTCTGCCTCAGTGTTTCATAAACCTCATGTAACGGAATGTCATTTAGATCCTTCATCCGTTTCATCCTGTGTGTATGTTTCTTCCATTCTGGTTGCAGGATGCTTAAGAACTTGACATTGTTCTCGATTTGCTTCTTATTCACTTTGTTCTTGGACAATTCATTTAGAAGCAGGACAAACCGTTCATAGGTGTCTTCTAAGCTCTCTTCTTCTTTTGCTTTGAATTCTTCGTAGTTGTTAATGCAGTTAGCTACTTTTATCTTATTTCCAACTTTCGATCCCATCATCATCTTCTGAAGTTGATCCTACATCTTCTTAGCATTTGCCTTGTAACTGTCTATCTTGGTGTATATCTCGTTCGGAATGCTTTGAAGAAGTAAGGATCTTGCTTATTTATCTGCTTTAAAACGGCTTTTCTGCTCCTCAAAATATTGTGAAAAATTCATTCGAACAGTTTTCATCTTTTGCTCTCTGTCCACATCACCATCCTCATTGTCAGATGAATCATCATCAGGAATCTGAACAGTAGGTGGTATCATGGGACCTTCAGTAATTGAAAGCAAAATGTTTTCCCCATTTGCATGCCTATCCACAAAATCCAGAAATCTTTTTTTCCACTGCTCGTATTCCCCTTTAAACAGAACCGGGGGCTTTACATCCGCACCAATAGACAGAGCGTCCTTTGAAGTCATCCTGTTTGTACCTGTTTGAAAAGATATGCAATGAGAAACTAGAAACTGATCGGTAGTCCAAATATGAAATCACAAGAATATAGAAATAATACTGAAAAGAAAAAAAAAATTGAAAAAAATTTGACTAAGTCCTTAAACTCGCAGAGCACTATTCCCAAAACTCGCAAAGTACTATTCACGAAGAAACTCGCAGATGCCTATTCGTGCAATACACTATTGACGAAGAAACTCGCAGATGCCTATTAGCGCAAAACACTATTCATGAAGAAACTCGCTAATAGAGACGTGCGCGTTTGTAGAACTCGCATATGCTTATTTGCGCGTTTGAAGAAACTCGCTAACCATGACTTGCGCGAAACTTGAAACTCACTAGTTGAAGTTCGCGCAAATCTTGAAACGCGCTAGATGTTGATGGCACAAAACTTGAAACGTGCCAGGCGTTGGTTGCGCGAAACACTAACTCGCAGGACGAATGTAGCGCGAAATATGAAACTCGCAAGAGTTTGCGCGTTCCAACACTTAGACAAAATTTCAAGAAATTCAAACTCACAGAACCTCAAACTCGCAGTCTTTGACTTGCGCGTTTCTAGTTCGTGCAAAACACGGTTTGCGCGTTTGCCTGTTCACGCAAAACACAACTTGCGCTTTTTGGCCCAAACTCAGAATCCTTCAGATTGCGCGTTCTTCTGAAGAACTTGCGTGTTTCTTGGATCTTGCGCGTTCTTGATCTTTCCTTGCGTGTTCTTGATCTTGATCGATCAAAAATCAAGTAAACATGATTTCTGAATCTGAAATTTGTACAATTTCATCTTCACACCATACGAAACACATTTACAATACTGAAATTTCAAATACAAGTGAAAAATACAATGATTAATTGAAATTACAGTGTTCGACTCGTGAAACTCAAAAACTCAACAAAACTCAAAATTATCAAACGATTACAGTGCAATTATTAAATTACACCATACAGACTCGATCGATTTCACTTATCAAACAAAACCTAATCGATTTAAACTCCAAATTCGCACTAAAACTCAGACACCGATTCTCGGCTCAAGAACACAGTGTCGAACCAATTCTTCATCTGATTTCAGTTTGGATCTGCTCTGATACCAATTGTGAGTCTTGTTCTAGTTTCTAATCACAATCAATTAACAACAAACAAGATTTAACAAACAATTAAACCAACCTGTTTGATTGTTTCAATTCAACAATTTACAAAACTATCTCTCTGTTAAACTTTTTCTCTCTTTCAACTTTCTACCTCTAAAAATTCTCTCTGGATGCTATCTCAATTTCTCATCTATTCATATATCTATTAACAAGAAAAACAAAGTATTTATACCTATTACAAAAAGCAAGGAAACAAATACAAATACAATGACTTTGACTTTGACATTTTATTACAAAGACCTTTGACTTTTTAATAAGAGTTGACTTTCTCAACTTTGACTTTCTTGAACTTGGACATTAGTCTTCATGATCTTGTATCCAACATAATTCATGCTCTAACATAAAGTGGCTCCTGAATGTGAGATGAGATATCTTCAGAAGCAAAACAAAACATTCAACTACTCAATACCTATCCCTGCAACTCTACTAGCCTACACTAGTTCGAACTCCGAGTGTGTTACGGAATAAAGAGAGTCTATGGGATTTCCAGAACCGGCTATCCCTACCCAAGACTCCAACCTTAGAAGAGAGGAGTCAGTGAGGGTTCCTGAGGCTATGGGAGTCCAGGAACAGGAAGAGCCGAGAGAAAATGTTGAGAGGGAACAGACGGGGGTCAGGATTCTCTACCTGAAACTGTGGAAACTTAGGCACTTGATGCCACTCATCTTGTAGTTTCCATATCTCGAACTGAGAGAGCTATTACTCGTCCTTTGAGCTCTCAGGAAGAGATTGTTGATGATGGTCAGAACTGTGAAACGAAGTCGGATCGACATGCTAATTCTTCTATAAATTCAGTACCATCTCCAACTCCTGGCCCAAATGAAGGAAATTAACATGATGATGACATGGGGCACAACTTTGGTTTTCTTTTTGACATATCTTTACACCATAAGGACATGGAAATAGATACAACTGCAACTGACATTCATAATGTTTTGGAAGAAATAAGGATGGATGAGGGAGTTCAAGTAGAAAATTCTGAAAATGTGAGACAAAGTGTGAATGAAGGAAAAGAACATGGTGAGCGTGTGTGTACTGTAACCTATAGATCCAAAAGGGCAACCACACCAAATACTCCATCGTATGTGTTGCGTTCGGGTATTCAAGACATAAGTAGCCCACTTATGCAACTACACACCCCAACTACCAATTCTATTGCCTCTCAACAGGCCATAGTCTCAGTCTTGCATGGGGATTTAGCACATACTCTATCCAGCTTTCATTCGGAAAGTTTGGATATTGAAAATAGAGCTCAACTTCCCTAGAGCTCAATTCCATTCAGTACACAGTCGTGTGTAGCACCAATTGAACTACCAATTCCAATTCCTTGGACACTTATTCAGTTTGCTACCATCGGCCGTCTTAGTGACCCGATCGGAAAATCTGTAGTAGAACCACAATACGATCTACGAGGATCAGATGGAAGTCCTGTAATTGCTTACACCATGCCAGCTTTGAACATAGGTCATACAGTTGAATCTTCAACTGTTGTTTTAACAGGAAGTCTAAGTGACCCCGATGTTAGTTTACCAGACTTTGTGTGGAAGGAATTTCTCAACGGCACCTTAAAGGCTGTTGAAGATCGTTTGTCTACGAAATTTGAAGAGGGGTTGGCTAAAGTAAAAAGTTTACTAAAGGGTAAAGGACCAGCTGTGGAAGAGCCTGTTCATCCACCTCCACCACCTCTAGTACAACCAGTAGACTTATTTGTGGAGGTGCTGAAATCCATTCTTAACGGAAAGTTATTATCCCAGGCTCCAGCTGATGAGTCAGATGCAGATTTGGTTGGATTGTTAAGATCTCAACAATCTCAAGTACCTTAAGACTTAGTTTCAATCACAGAGTTCAATGCATTCAAGTCTGAAGTGATACAACATATTCAAGAGCTAACCCGAGTAGTTCACCAATCTTGTAAGGTTCAGGAAGTTACAAAAAGAAGACATGATCATGATTCTGATCAAGATCATGAGGGGGATATGAACAAAAGACAAAGAACTGCAACAGAAAATGAAACTGCTCAGGGTAATGTTGAAACTGAAGAGAATGTTGTGATGACTGATGCTAGAAATGATGAGTCAATTGATGCTAGAGAGAGTATGGAGATTGTGTTATATGTAAATGAGGAGGTAGAACCAAGGGTGGAAAAGCCTAAGGTTGCTACAAAGGAGGAGATCTTGATGCTAACAGGGATGCAAGCAATAGACATTGTTGACTTATCATCAGATGAAGATGGCAAATGAAAAGTATGATAAATTTTGGAGAATAAAGGAGGAGGAGATAGATCAGTTAATTGGGTCTGATGATGAAGGTGATGAGAACATCCTAGACCTTCTTACTTGCACACCAGATGATATCCAACTAAGCCCTGTAGATCATGAACTTCCAGAAACCACAAGAACCCCACCTAAAATCCCAACCTTTAAAGAAATAAACCTCTCTGAACCTATTAACCAACCACAAAACATACCTAGCACAATAAACCTGTCTAGCCCAGAAAAATAATCCAGCCCAGTAAACCAACAAATTCCTTGCCCAGAAAACCAACATAACCCTGATAACCTATCTAGCCAAACAAACCTACCTAGCCCAAACAGATTTCCAAGCCCAATCCATGATAACCAACCCATATATGACAACCCATCTGAATATCAACCTGAACCTAACACCGAAGTCGAACCTGGGCTACACTTTCTTTCAAACCTAGTAGAAACCGAAGTCGGTCCCTCAAACCAACCTGAAGCACCTTTAGTACATACAGAAGCCCAACTCAGACATATGAGAAATGTTCTGAGAGCACCATTTCTGGAAGAAGAAATGAAGAAGATTTTCGTGCACAGGCTCAGGAGAATGGACATATACAAGATTTTGGGTGTTTCTCATATACCAAAGGAATACCAGGAGGAGTATGCTAGAATGATTGGTTGGGTGAGGAATGTAGAGAAGTATGTAAAGAATAAGTCAGGGATTGTCACGGTGAAAGAAGTCAGGATGAGGAAATTTCAGAAGATCTAGTATCCGGTCTTCTTTGTACAAAGAAGAGATATGACAAATTGTCAATTCTCTGAAGTTGATTTCCAACACTTGGATGTCGATGACATTGAATATCTTTATCACCTGTTCAGGAGCATGACCATCAGACCAAAGAATATTATCTTTGCCTTAGAAGCTATAAAAAGATTCATGAGGAGGCATGTCAACTATACTTACTGCTACGACTTTCAGATTGCAATTCAAACTAATCAAAGGAGAGTCAATATGATCAAGCCTAGTATGAAGTTAGAAGATATTGATAGTTATGACTTGTTTAGAATCATTGAAAAGATGGAACTTAGAGTGCTTTCAAGAATGGGGAAAACAAGAAAAGATTTCTCAGGATTTTGGAGATTGCCAAGTTTTTAGATGGAACTATCAAAGTGGTCAAACTGCAGCTAAACCAAAGATTTAAAGAGAATGAGAAAAAAGTCAGGCAAGGAGAATAAGGTCTTGGAAAGTTTGACAGACTTGTTTTGATCAGAGTTTTGGAAGTTTTAGAAGATAAAATTCATTTCAGGCGTGGCATAAGAAGTTTTGAGTCTCTGCTCGGTATCCGACAAGGAAGCTATTCAAGATGGGGCAGATGAAGACTTTTGTTGAGTTGATCTAAAAGGGGGAGATTGAAAATATAATAGTTTAGATCAACTTGTTTGACATTTTTTGTTTGACTTTATCTTTTGTAAGTCTTTGAGGGTTTAGTATTGTGAGAGTTTTGCTTTCATATATAAAGTTGTAATGTCTTGAGAAAAGTAAGTGACCAAGCTTGTGTGAGTTCATTGTACATTTGGCAATTAAGAGATATACGATTGAGTTGCTTTCTCTCTCTAGTTCTTAATCATTTGATGTGAATTAATTGTCATGGCTTGAATTATGGACTTACACATTTTTAATTACATAAGTATCTGATGAGACCCTAAGACTCACTAGTTTCTTTTATCTTTAAAGGATAGAGCTAAGTCTTGATTTAACTCACTCCAACAAGATTCCTACACTTCTTAGAACAATTTGTCTGAAAAGTTTCTGAAAAAGTATTTTCCTCCCACCAGGAATGCGAAGTCCATAAATGAAATATGCTTTTTAGACAACTGAATGACGAAGCAGTTCTTGAAGCATGGGAAAGGTACAAAAAATTGGTGAGAAAATGCCTTCACTGCGTCATTCCCTCCTACATTTAGCTAGAAATATTTTACGATGGTTTAACAACTAGTGCTAACGAAATGATTGATGCTACTGCAGGAGGTGATTTCACATCTAGTGCCTACAATGTTGGTTATGACATTTTAGAAAAGATTTATAATAATAATAGGCATTGGTCTGATCCAAAAGAATAGTACTTAAGAAAACAACTGGAGTTTATGAACCTGCTCTTTGTAATACTTTGCAAGTACAACTTACATCTATGGCTAATATGATCAAAACTATAACTACTAACCTTAGTGTACAAGATGTGGATGCCATAACAAATACTTCTGAGTTACATGTGCAATGTGTGTGTTATGGAGAAAATCATTTATATGAAAATTGTTCATAACATTCTAAAATGTGTGTTCTGTCAATAGTAGGGACAATGCTAATTCTCAAACATATAATTCTATCAGGAAATAGCACCCTTAACTTTTCTTGGCACAACCCATCTTTGAGTCCTCATATATGTAAACATACTACATCATTATCTACACTACAACAACAATATCATCAACATCAACACCAACCTCAGTAGAATCATTCAAACCAATATCAAAACAGTCACCAGCATTCCCACCAAAACTCTTTTCAAGGAAGTAAACCAACTCCTCCAGTATAATCACCATCATCTTTTGAAGCTATCTTAAAAGGTTTTATTAACCAAATCCAAGCTTCCATAAGATTCTTGAAACTTAAATAGGCCAACTACCATTGAAAGTAATAAGTAGACCTACTGGATCTCTTCCTAGGCAAGGAGTAGATTAAAGATATAACATTGAGGAGTGGAAAGGACTTGATATAGAGTATTAAGAAACTTGTGACGGTATTTAATCCACAAACTGACAACAGTGTTGTACCATCTCTCCCAGTTACTAATGTTGCAGCATCATCATCTAAGCCTCTAGAAATCCCACAAGTGTTATAAGTACCCAACTACCAGTACACCCACATCACAAATACCTTAGAGATTTGAATTTTCATTGCTATATTATTATTCCATAATTTCAAGTTCTAATTCACATATTTAAACAACAACAAGATGAGAATCAATTAAGCAATTAACCTGTTTTCAATTCAAATCAAGATTTCGATTACAATGCTTTCTGGGATATTTCTCTCTCTAGAAAAAACAAAATGCGTACAAAGTTCAACTTCTAACCACACGCTTACTTACAACACCACTAGCTATATACCTTTTTAAGATAATGACACATGCACTAAACACTTAAAAAAACACATTTGACTTTGACTTTATTGCAAAGAGATTTTGACTTTAATGCTTGAGAGTTGACTTGTGCTTTGACTTGGCTTCACTTTCAGCTTTCTATCTTCATGATCTTGTATCCAACAAATATATGCTTTAACATATTTATAGATGATGGAAAAAATGGTAAGTTTGTGCAGATAGAACCCAGTGTAAAGAGACCACCTCCAAGGACTTTAGCTCATGTACCCATCTGTCTAATATATTAGGATCGTTAACCATCCATCATGTTAGTGTATAGTTATATCTAAGATTTAATAGTAAAAAGTCAAAGTGTTGTAAAGTCAAACAAAGTCAAGTCTAGCTATGTCAATATTGTTTACTTTGAGTAAACATGGTCTTTGACCATATATAAGCATGTAAGTGTTTGTAGCATGTAGAATGAAGTGTTAGTGTTGTAAGTGTATTCATGTGGCTTAAGAGATATACGACTAAGACATTTTCTCTCTCTAGAATTTGTGACTAATTGTGAGATCTTGATTGATTAGCTTGAAATATTGGACTTACATTTGGTATCAGAACTGACCAATTTATTCAGAATGGATTGATTTGATCGATTTTTTATTTTCTTGGAAGAACACGCACGAACGATTCTGAAAATCACTGTTGCATCGATTTTTTTGTTCATTCGATTTTATTAAAAGATAATGGGTTATCAGTGATCGATTAGTGTTTTAAAATCTCCCTTGTTTAGATTCGATCACAAAATTCGCACTAATTCACATCCAATTTTGGATTTTTGTGATTTTCGGTTTTAAAAAGTCGAACACTGTAATATCATTTATTCACTGTAATTTTGGTGTTATTAGCCAAAATCATGTATTAGAAAATTGTTCTAATTGTCAATTCGATCAACTCTGTGGAATTGCAAGCTTTGATTGCAGGGCATTAAAGTTTTTGATCGAATCTGTGGTTAAGTTTGAAGAACACGCAAGATCCAAAGAATGCGCAATATTCATCATGAAGAACATGCAAGACAAAGAACACACACAATGAAAATGTTTTATGATTTAACGTTTTCTGCGAGTTCTTGATCAGAACGCGTAAAGCTCTGTTTGCGCAAAGTGAGAACGCGAAAGATTTATTTTGCGAGAGGTTGGAACGCACACGGGCTTATTTGCTATTTTTGTGTTTCTTTATATCAGCGAGTTTGTGTTATGCGAGAAGTTATTTTTCCGCGAAGTTAAAGTGTAAAAAATTTTCTAAGTATAGGAACGTATAAACGGATTGCGAGAAGATTATCTTCAAAACGCGCACGCTTTGTATTGCACGAAGCTAAAACATGCACGACTCTATTTACGCGAACTTAAAACGCGCACGTCCCTATCTACGCGAACCTTGAATGTGCACGCTTTGTTCTGCGAGAACTAGAAATGCATACATCCTTGTCTGCGGGAAGTCTCTTCTACAGTATTCTGCGAGTTACAGTGGTTTGCGAGTTTTGTGCCTTCGAAATTTTTTCAGTTTTTCAAGTGTTGACCAAGTTCGACTCAACTAGTCTAGTTTGTTTCTGAATATTTTGGACGATCATTTCAAGCATACTATTTAAGATGTCTACTGTATTATCAGGTAGAGATTGTGTTATAATATACATGCCTGAAAGACCTGCTATAGAAGCTGAACGGGATAAATTGAAGATTCAGAATTCAAAGCTTCTAAATCAAATTCAGTAGTTGAAAGCTAAATTTTTAAATTTTGAGAAAACTTTTGAATGTGCAAAATGTATTAATGATTCTAAATCTAATCTTGCAGGTATTATCAAGACAAAAGAGAAAGAAATTAAATTGAAAGAGAGAGACAGAGAGATAAACAATCTTCAAAGCCAACTGAAGTCAATTGAAAAGAAATCTTCAGAACTTAAAGCTGAATCAGTTGATCTACATAGCAAGTTTATGGCTTTTGAAGAAAAAATATATGCATTGGAAGCTAAAACTGCAGATCTAATGAAAAATCTAAATGCAGATACAATCAAAGGTGATCTGGAAAAAATCTACACTCAAAAGTTGTCTGAATTTTCTAAGAAAGCTTTTCAAGAGAAAAAGGATTTGGAGCAAATATGATTAAAACTCTCGAAGCAAGTATCAGAATTCGAAAAGATTATAATAACTAAAAAATAAACTTTTGCAAAAGAGACAAAAGTTCTTGAAGATAAAACAATTGAACTTCCCAAACAAATCTCTACATTGCAAGACTTACTTGATAAAGAAAGAAAATATTTTCAAGAAAAGAAGAAGTCTTTTGATGTTGAAAAGAAAAACGCTGAAAAGAGAAATGTTGGGATTTTCAAAGAAATTTCTGAGAAAAACAAGAACTTAGAAAAGGAATTTCAGCAAGAACGTCAAATCTTTGAAAGTGAAATATCTAAATTGACATCAAAGATATATGTTATATCATCAGACATTCAAAAAGAACAGATGGCAAGATCTGATTTGAAAAAGAAGTTTGACAGACTTTTTGATGAAAGAAACATTTTTTCTGAAAAGATAAAATAACTTGAAGTTGTTAATGTTGAATTATCTGATAAGATTTCAGCTGATGTGATTAGTCAATAACCTTTTGATAATTCAACTGAATCAGTTTTTTCTTTTAAAACTGCTTCAAGTTCCATTCATGAAAATATTTTCAAAAAGAACAGTGTGTCAAATCAAACATTGTCGAATCAAAGTAGATTGGTCCATCTAATTTGTTTTATGACAAATCTGTTGATAGTTCAACAAGCTTTTATGTAAAATATGTTGAAAAGAATTCTTCCAAGAAAGGACAGATGGTGTGGAGAGTGAAAGGTTCTCCTGATGAAAAGAAGAATGACAACTCATTCACATCCATATAAAAAGCCAAGAAGAACAATGCACATAAAGGTATATCTTTTGGTAAACCTGATATGTTTTATTCTGCAAATCATTTTATCAGGCTAGCTCAAAAAAAAATTGTTGTTCTTACTGTGGAGAGAATGATTTTGTTCAAAAAGACTTTGCTCATCACTGGTATGGAACTTACATAATTACTTCTCAGAAAAATGTAATTAAAAGAATTTAATCTATTGAGAAGTGGATTCCAAAATCTAACCAACCAGGACCCAAATACCAGTGGGTACCAAAACCTATCAAAACTGTTTTGTAGGTACCACAGGTTTAGGGAGAGCAAGTAAGAAGGCTTCTGAGAGTTTAGTTCAGAACCTGGACTTTAAGTATTAAATGGTTCTTGAATATTTCAGTTCAAGACCGGTTCTTCCATGTTAAATATATTGGCTTCTGATTACAACAGATCAGGACCCGATCTTTAATGTCAAAGAATTGTAGCTTCTAAACATAACAATTTAGAACTCGTACTTCAAAGAAGTGTTTGTTCATATAAGAATATCATGCAAATATCAAGGGGGAGCTTGTCTAAATCTAAATAATTTTATCATGATTTGAGGAGGAGCTTAAATATAAGTATCTACTGATTTAGATCTCTGATTGTTTGAAAGAAGAACAACATTCGAACATGAAAAATATTTTCTTAAATGTTCAAACCACTTCCGGTTCTCAAAAGATTTCATGAATTTAGAAGTGTGTTTTAAATGTTTTTCATAATTGAGCGTTAATGTTTAACTGACCGTGTGTTTCCAAAGATCAATACTTGAGTATTATCTTATCTATATACTGTCAAATATTTATTATCACCGGTTCAGTACTTCTTATTGACTTTGTTATTACCATGTATTATAAAGAAACAATTTTTCGATGGTAATATTCCCGTTTGTAATTCAATGTTGATTGAGCATCATACATCACTTCAACTTGAGCGTTCATTTTAATATTGTTTATATTCTTTCAAATAAACAACTGTCAAGTTATTTGATACCCTAACCATTCACGTTCATATTTCATGATATTTGATCTAATTGATACATTGTCAGATTCTCAAAACAAGTGTCTTGATTTCATTTCATTCATTCAATGTCCTTGTTTTGAGAGATCTTCAAAGTTCAAATGCTCAAATTTCATTCTTATCCTTGATGAGCATACATTTATATGACAATGTTATCATGTGCTTAATTGTTCAAGTTAAATTGTTGAGCAACTATTCTTTTTAGGACAAAATTACATGGGATTCGTGTGAGAACTTAAACTGAACTTCCACGGATTCACGTTAACCGGTGTTTCCTACCCCGAAAGTTATCTTAGAGTGATTAAGGGGTGAGGGGTTTTAAATCAAAGAGTGGGGGAGATAACTCATCCGATTAAGATTTTCTCAATATGTTGAGCGGTAAAATGTAAAAGAGAGTTTGGTTAGAAGTGAGCTTTAATGATAAAAAGAAAGAGGGTGTGAGATAAAAGTTAAAAGAAAAATGAAAACTCTGCACCAACTTCTTCCTGAGTCGGGCAACCACATCTTCTGATTGGTTCACATTATTTGGTAACCATCATTGAAAAAGGCAGTGAGCCCATGCCAACTCTTGTAATTAACCCACCAACCACTCGTTTCTTTCCGAAAAAGAAATGTTTCATTTTAATGGGGACGCAACATGTCTGCTATCTGGTCTTCACTCGGAAGATTTAGATATTGAAAAAGAAGGAAATGTGCCACACTTTCACACCTCTTTCATGCACATTGAGTCTATGTAATGCTTGTTGCTGTCTCAACAATTTACATATTTTGAGCCTGAAAAATCTTGAGTAGCTTCAATAATTCTACACTTTCACGTACACACAAGGAATATGTTTTCTTGTCATAACATTCATAGAAAATTCCTTTGTGGTTTTTCGATGATTGAATGGAAGCCCTGGGGGAGTGAACATTACAGAAGCTCCTTTCCAATGTACATTTGTTGTACAAAGTGGCTCTGTGCTACTTATAGGCATTTTAACTTTATCATTTGTTGATTTAGGGTTACAATTCTTATTATATCTGAACTTGAAAAGATTCAAGTATATATACATTTCATGAATTGACATATACTCAGATCAAAAGGACGGAGATTGTCATTTTATCATAAAAGAAGAAAATTGATGTGTTATCCCGACCGATTTGAGATAATTGTCAACAGTTATGTTCTTGAATTATGTGCCATTATCAGTTCTAAGAAGCTTAACTACCTTCTGCAAGTTCACTTGAATGGTCTTTAGGAATGAGATGATTACATCAGGCGTCTCATCTTTCGATCTACGAAATTTGACCCAAGTGTATCTTGAATAATCATCTACAATCACCAAGACGTATTTCTTTCCGTTTATGCGTTGAGTTCACATTGGACCACATATATCCATATGCAGCAGTTCTAAAGGAGTACTTGTGCTCGGCTCAGTCTTAGGCTTATGAGAAGCTCTCTTCAATTTGCCTTTCTTCCGTGCATCACATAGATGTTCTCGTTCATATTACAGCTCTGGAAGTCCTTTCACCAAATTACCAGTCACCAGTTTGTTGATGTCGCAAAAGTTGAGATGAGATAGCCTTCTATGCCATAACCAACTCTGTTGCATAGAGGATTTAGAAAGTAGACACACAGCATTATCCGACTTAAGATCAGACAAGTTGATTGTGTAGAGGTTTGACTTTCGCGTGCCGACCAACAGTTCTTTTACGTCTTCAGTTCTAACACAACACCTCTTGGCCTTGAAGTCCACCTCTAAGTCCTTGTCACAGAATTGACCAATGATGAACAGATTGTGTTCTAATCCTTCAATGTAGCTCACCTTCTTAATCATAACATTTTCTTGCACGACATATCCTTATCCAATTATCGATGAAAACTGGTCATACAATAACCAATTTAGGTACCCATTTATAGATGGGTCCCTTCATGTTAGCAAAAGATTTTGGCAGCCATTTGAATTTGGGTCATCTTTTCTTTTGAAAAGCATGAGAATGATGTATATAATAAGTACCAAACCAACAATCAGAATATTTTCGAGTCACAAAATCATTTCAACCATGTGCACAAAACTGAGTAGTAGACGGAGATAATTGGAGCAATTGATTTATTGAGTAAATCTTGTAAGAAGTTACAAGTTTTGTTTTATGAGAAGCAATATTACCAATTACATTAGAATCACTAACAGAAATCCTATTACATTCTGTATCAGAAAATGATTTTGTATTCTCTCCAACTTTCGGCTTTGGTCTCCATTTTAGTCTCGCTTCTGACTTTTTCTTTCTCAAATATGAAATACGAAATTTAGATTTATTAGAAACATGAGATTTATGAGTTTGTGTTTTCTTATGCTTATCTGTGTTGGTTCGTTTCTATGAGCGTGTTTTCTTTTGCTTTATACCTTTAGAATAATAGGTACTTACAGAAACTGATTCATCAACCGGAGTTGATGATTCACCTTTCTCAAATACACTAGGTAAAGCATCAGAATTGATAATAAATTCAGAATGATCCGGAAGTTTCGCATTGAAATCAAACATATCAACACTTTCACCAACACAACCATCAGAATTTAAAAAATCCTTTTCATCCGCAAATAAGTCATCAACATCATCATCATAAATTTGAGGTGCCTTGGAAGAATTTGAAAATATGAAATCATTTGACACATTAAAACAATTTTGTTTAAGAAACATTTTAGCACAATCTGAAGTTTTAGGATTTGTAAAAACATTTCCCATGAAAACTTTACACGATGACGTATCTGAATCAGAAGAATTGTTTACACAAACTCTGTTTGAGTCGGAGTTGTCATTTGTTGCTTCAGATTTAAAAACAGTGTTCTTCATAACAGTAGAAAACACAACTTTCTCAAGATCAACCAAAATTCTTTGTTCCGCTAAAATGTTTTCAATCTCAGTAATTTTGCTTTCTAAGACAAGTGGAGGAAAATAAATTTTGGCTTTAACAGGTTTTGCCTCCATCTCCTCAGTAGAGTAGCTTTTAAAATAATCATTTGATAGAAATTTTTGTTGCACAGAAAGATAACTATCATTCAGCTTTTTATAGCAGAGTGGTAGTTGCATTTTGGTTATGTTCTTCCTTTTCTCATCTTCCTTAGCCTCAACCTCATCAGATGATTTTGTAACAAATTTGGGTTTCAAATGAGGATTTTTGTCAGCCACTTGTAAGAAATTGAAATTATACCAAGCGGGCTATTTTCGAATAGCTTTCTTCAGATAATATGGGTTATCATAACCAAGACTCCACTTATCTTTAAAATCTATTTCATCCTTCGGTGTGTTTAGAAAAATGGTGTGATCCATTTGTCCTCGAGTATAAAGCCTGGCTTCCAAACCATTAATCTTTTTCTGCAAACTTTTATTATCAATCTGCAAAATGTGAACTTTCAAAACAAACTCTTGTTTCTCACGATCAGATTTATTAAACTTTGAAATTGTTTTAGAAATTTGAGTTTCAAGACAAAGTTTTTGTTTTTCAAAAACAGTAGCAGATTTGTTTAAAGAATCAATCAAGTTTGTGTTCCCAGCAATTTCCTTGTTGAGATCAAAAATTGTTTGACCCTTCTTTGAAACTCTACTTTTCTCTTTTTTAAGCTTAGCTTGTAAGTCTTGAAACTCGACCATCATGGTTTCCATTTTTGTTAAAAACTCAGATTCAGAAAAGTTATTCACCTCTTCGGAAATCTGATCATCTGACTCATCATATTTGACTTCTTTTCCCATCAAGAACATGTGGGCTATCTCCTCTTTGTCATCTTCAGGCTCAGAATGATCCAACCAATAATCATCTTTGGCCATTAAAGTTATGCCTGCTTCTTTTTGCTTGGCCAGAAGCGTTTTGTTCTTGTAGAATTCAGAATTGCGAAGTTTGGGCTTCCGGTACTCTTTGACAAAGTGATCGATTCTCCCACAATTGTAGCATTTGATAGGTTCTTCCACCTTTTTTGGCTCATAGGCATTCACATATTTCCTCTCTTCCTGCTTCTTTTCACCAAAACTCTTACCATCAGATCTCCTATCATCAAATCTTCTTCCTTCAATTCTTTCCTTGTGATCATAGTTCCTTGAACCTGAAGAATATCTCTGACTGTTAGAACCCGACTTATTATAAAATTTCTTCTGAAAGGCTCGGATCAGAAGTGGCATAGCTTGCTTCAGATTTTCTCCGTCATTAGAATCTAAATCAGCACAGTCAGTTTCATCAGAATTAGAAACAACTACCTTCTTTTTCTTCTTCTTATCCTCCTTCTCCTTTTCTTTAATCTTCACAACCAAGGCAATAGGGTCAACTACTGGTTTTTCACTCCTTTTCTTTTCTTCTCTTTTCTCTTCAACTTCCTCATCATTCTGACAGAGGGTTTCATATACTTCATATAGAGGTATGTCACTGAGATCTTTCATTTGCTTCATTCTCCTAGTATGCTTCTTCCACTTTGGCTGAAGAATGTTGAGAAACTTGACGTCGTTCTCTATCTGATTCTTTTTTACCTTATTCTTTGCCAGCTCATTCTGCAGAGACAGAAACCTCTCATAAGTTTCCTCTAAGCTTTCATTCTCCTAGGCTTTGAATTTTTCATAATTGTTCATGCAGTTGGCTACTTTCATCTGATTGCCAACTTTGGATCCCATCATCATCTTCTCTAATTGATCACAAATCTTTTTGGCCGTTGCCTTGTAGCTGTCTATCTTAATGTATATTTCATTCGGTATGCTTTGAAGGTGTAGAGATCTAACCTCTTTATCAGAATATTAAGAAATATCCATTGAAACCATCTTTATCCTCTGTTCTCTAGGATGATTTCCATCTTCACTATTAGATGATTCATCATAGGGAATTTCCATAGTAAGAGGAGTCATTGGACCTTCCTCAATAGATATCTTGATGTTGTCACCATTGGCATGTCTGTCAATGAAGTCTAGAAACCGGTCCTTCCATTGTTCGTACTCACCCTTGAACAAAACGGGTGGTTTGACATCAGTTCCGATAGAAAGTGCATCCCTTGAAGTCATCCTGAGAAATAAACCATAGAATAAGAACTTAAAATGATTGTTAGTTCGAAAGAAATCAGTAATAAAAAAATATTAGAAAAATTTTCAGAAAATAAATTTCCAAAAATTTCCTAAGGTAAGAATCCTCACACCACTGTAGCTAAGCAATTCGCACAACAGCATAAAATTCGCAGAACTTTCACAATTCGCACGCTGAAGGAATTCGCACACCACAAAAATTCGCACAACCACGAAATTCGCACGTAAAGAGATGTGAATTCTAAGAATTCGCACGCTGCTATATGCGAATTTTGAGGAATTCGCACACAACTATAAGCGAATCTTAGACGACTTTTCTAGATCTTTCAACTTTTTGCATGCAACTTTCGCACAACAGGGATATAAGAGTTATATACTTACAAACTATTTCAACCGCAAACAATTCGTATGGATAGGAATTCTAGACGTAGGAAATCTTCCAACTTTCTATGCGAAATCCTAAGAATTCGTAAGTAACCCTATGCGAATTTAAGGAATTCGTATGCTTCTATATGTGGAACCCTTACTTTTCTCACATAGATTGTTGCGAAATTTGTCCTTAGAAAATATTTCCAACAACTTTTCGTATGAGGCTTTATGTGAATTCTGTACAATTCGTATCTGGCTTTATGCGAATTCCACACTTGTCATTTTCAAAAATCAACTTCTATGCGAATTCACTATACGAAATCTTTGGATCTTGCGAGTTCTTCAGAAATTATGCGAGTTCTTCAAGTTTTTGATGAAAAATCCTTCAATCGATCCAAAAACCCATTATTTCTTCGATTCTGAGTCTGAAACTTTGCCAATTTAGTCACGGATAGTATACAAACCTATTACAAACAATAGAAATTCATTCAAACATACAATTCGAATCCAATACAGTGCTTTGAACTCGTGCGACCAAAACATTAAAAATTTTGCAAAATCAAATGAAAATTATAGTGCAAATTTGAAACAAACCAATACAAGTTTAATCCATAACAACAATCAAACACTATGGAACCAATTAAACTCACTATTACAATCTAAATCACTAAACTCGATCAAATCACAGTAAACATGGTGCGAAGAACATTTCTTGAAAAATTTCAATCAAATTCAGCTCTGATACCAATTGATAGGTCCATAGATCACAATTAATTCAGTATACGAAAGATTAACAAGAAGATTGGGAGGAAACTGTTTGTTTTATTCACAAACCTAGAGAGAGAAGAATGTTTCTCTCTCTAGAAACACACAGTTTTCATATGCCTACATTGTTGAATGAAAGTTACAAACAATTACAAAGCAACTCTTATTTATACCCTCACACTCTTGTTAACAATTAAGCCCAAACCCATTGTACAAGGCTCAAATACAAAAACATGATTACTTTACAAAACTTCTAATACATAGAACATTTTATGTTCTAACACTCTACGACTTCTGTACTTCGAGAATTTTTCAAAAGTTTTTCTAAAAAACAAAGTTTTCGAATTTTACTAACATATTGGATCTATATCCAATAATTTTTAATTTTTCAGGTATTATCATGGCTAGTGAGAACTTAGTTGATCCTATTGTTCAGATGGGTGAAAATGACCCAAATGTTTCCAAATAAACTCCTATGTCATCATTCAGATCTCACTTTCAGTCAGCCATTCGTAAAAATCCAGATCTTGCACTGATCCATCCTTCTGACTACTTGTTGTTGTATCCAAACAACCACAATGTTGATTTTGACAATCTCAACATCAATCCATTGGTGTTGGATATCTTAAGAGGACATCCCATATACTATGCACTGACTGCAACTGCCAATGTTCCTCTTATCTATCTACAACAAGCCTGGAAGAACATTGAATTTGTCAGTGTCAACAACAACAGATATTTTGATATTCAGATTGATCTTTTCACATCAATCCTGAATTATCAAAGGCTGAGACTTATACTTGATCTTCTAGAAGCAAATTCCAGAACAGGCAGAACCAGCTTTGATCCATATCCAATTGATTCAGAAATTTTTGAAGGTATCCGAGCCTTAGGATATGTGGGTCAACTTACAAAGATCAGTGAGTTAAATAAAACCAATCTACCACCATTCTGGTATCAAATGTACTCTATCATCAATCCTTGTTTAACTGCAAGGCACACCGTAGTAGAAAACACCAATAGGCATACACTCAGACTTTTCCATGCCATTATGTACGATCTGCACGTGGACTATTCCATTGCTATTTGGACTGAGTTGTATGACATAGTGTTGATCAAGAGAACTTCAAAGAAACCGATCTTTGTTCCATACCAGAGGTTTCTACAACTTAATATCAGGATTACGCTTAGATCTAACAGAGATATTCCAAAGAGGCATAATCATAAAGTAGGACCTGAATTTGTGATGAGGTATCTACAAAAGTATAAATAATCATTTAACTACTCAATGCCATTTCCTGAGGCATTACTTGTTTATGACGATCTGAACTCAAGGACTGTAAGAGCTTATAGAGTGTCTACAGGACCATCATCGGTTGCCCCTTCCCAGGACTCAATCCCTATGAGAGTAGAGTCTGTAAGGGTTCAAACTACAATGGGGTACTTGAACGGGGAGAGCAGAGGGAAAACTCCGAGAGGGGAAATGTCGAGGTCAGTCTTATAGACTTGAGGTTGTAGAAACATAGGCAGATACTGCTACACATCAAGTGATTTCTACATCTCAACCTGAGCGGACTATCACTCAACAAGTGGGTGCTCAGAAAGAGAATGCCAATGACGGTCAGAATTCTAAAACTTAGTCGGATCATGCGGAAAGTTCTTCAAGTGACAATATTCCATCTGCTACAACTGATAGAAATGATGATGATAATGCAAATGATGACGATGATGATGAAAATATGGGACATAGCTTTGGTTTTCTTAATGATGATGCTATGGACATTGATGATGTTGAAACCACTGTCATGAATGTGGTTGGAGATATAAGGAGGACTGAGGGAGATATAGTCGAAAATGTTGAAAATGTTGAAAATGTGAGAATGAGTGAGAATGCGGAAAAAGAATATGGGGAGCGTGTGTGTATCCAAAACTACATTTCTATACAGGCAGCCACATCTGCTATCTCGCCGCATGTGTTGCGTGCAAAAATTGAAAAAGACGTTAGTAGCCCACTAACGCAGGTGCACACCCAAGCCAACCATTCTATTGCCTCACAACAGGTAATAGTCTCAAATATTCATGGGGATCAAGAACAAACGCTATCGAGCTTTCACTCGGAAAGTATATATATTGAAAATAGAGAACACCAGCCCCCGTTCTCAACTTCTTTCAATGCACTATCGATCCTAGCACCGCTTGAATTTCCAATACTCATTCCTAGGACACGTATACAATCTGCTACCATCGGAATTCTTGGTGACCTGATCGGAACATCCATAGAAGAACTACAATCCAGACTACGAGGATTGGATGGAAGTCATGTCATTGCTAACACTATGCCAGCTTTGAACACATACCACACGGTTAATTCATCAATTGTTGTGAGAACGGAGAGATTATGTAGCCCCGAAGTTACTATCCCAGAATTTGTGTTAAAGGAATTTCTCAACGGCGCCTTAAAGGTTGTTGAAAATCGTTTGTTCGAAAGATTTCAGAAGGAGCTTAGAGAAGTAAAGAGATTGCTGAAAGGCAAAGATCCGGTTCCTGAAGAACCACAACCATCTCCACCTCCACCAGTTCAGCCTGTAGATATGTCAGTGGAGGATCTGAAGTCACTATTACATGCTAAGTTACTTTCACAAGCATCGGAAGACCAATCTGATGTTGATTTAATTGGTTTACAAAGGTCTCAGCAATCCCAGTCAGTTGTTCCTGAAGTTCCAGAAGGTGTTGTGACTGTAACTGAATTCAATGCGTTCAAAGATGATATTCTTAAGTCTATCCAAGAGCTTACAAAAGTTGTTTAGTCTACATGCAAATCTCAAGAAGTTACAAGAAATATACATTATCCTGATTCTGACCAAGATCATGAGGGGGAGATGAGTAAATGACCGAAATCTGCTAGAGATTCAGAGGCAAATGTTAGCCTTTAAATGTAGAAGAAAAAGAAAATGTTCAAATTCAGGCAGACAGACAGAATGAACTGAATGATCAAGAAGAATGCACAGAGCTTGTTTTGTATGTGAATCCAGAGGTAGAACCAGGGTTGCAAAGCTTAAGGTTGCTACAAGAGCTGAAATATTGTTAATCACATAAATGAATGAGATTGATGTGATAGATCTTTCATCAGATGATGAAGAGGAATCAGATGAAAAATATGATAAGTTCTGGAAGGTCAAAGAAAAAGAGAAGGAGAACTTAATGAATTCTGATGATGACGGAGATGACATTCCTGTTGATGAAGTTAATTTCTTAGATACCTTGGTGGAAACCCAAGAGGACATTCAAATAAGTCCTGTTCACAATGATGTTCCTAAGCCTTCAAATGATGTTCCTATTTTCCCAGCCTTTAAAGAGTTCAACTTCCCTGATGTTTTTGATATGCCTCAAAGTCATTCAAGTCTGATAAACCATCCGAGACCTATCTAAAATGTTCTAAGCCCTGTTATTCAAGATGTTCAAAATGAGCCAACTGAGGATGAAAGTGTTCATGTGCCTATTATTCCAAGTGAAAGTAAAGTAGGTCCTTCAAATGCCCCAGAAGCACCACTTGTTCCTTCAAAAGCTGAAATCAGACATATGAGACATGCATTCAGAGTTCCATTTATGGAAGAACAGATGAAAAGAATATTTGTTCATAGGATAATACCTATGGATAAATACAAGGTTTTGGGTTTTCAAATCAGCCTAAAGTATATCAGGAAGAATATGCAAACATGATTAATTGGTTAAGACAGACCAAGCGAGCAGCAAATAACAAGTCTGGAATTGTCACTGTAAAGGAGGTCAGACTAAAGAAGTTCATGCATATTTGGTTTCTTGAGTTCTTTGTTCAAAGAAGAGATCTAAGCGAATGCAGATTTACTGAAGCTGATTTTTGTTTTCTGAATATTGATGACCTTTAATTCATGTATCATCATTTCAGAAACATGGTAATCAGGAAGGAGAACATTGTCTTTGCACTGGAAGCTATCAAGAGGTTCATGAGGAGACATATTTCACACGTATTGCTATGATTTCTAGATAGGCATAAAGACTAATCAGAAGAAGGTCAACATCATCAAGCCAAATCTGACTTTTTCTGATATTGACAACTATGATCTGTTCACTGTGCTTGAAGAACCTGAGTTGGGTGTAGTCTACAAAAACGGAGAAAACGAGAAGAAGTTCTTCAAAGTGTCTGAAATAGCAAAGTTTTCTGATGGAACTCCTAAGGTGATTAGACTACAGCTCAATGACAAATACAAAGAAAGTGAAAGGCAGAGATTACAAGGTGGTGAGCGCTTACCAAGAAGGGTTAAGGTTGTGATGCTAAGGATTCTCGAAGCACTTGATGATAGGATTGAGTTTAGAAAAATCATTAGGAGGTTCGAATCATTCTTGGGGATTAGGAGAACCAATTCAGGTAGATGGGACAAATGATTTTTTGACAATTTGATCTAAAGGGGGAGATTGTTAATGTATAGTTTAGATCAATTGTAATGTCAAGATGTTGACTTTTCTATATTTGTCTTATATTGAGGTCAAAGCATGCTTGACCCTATTTAAGCTTTTGTTTCTATGTCGTTTGTAACCAAGCTTGTCATTTGTAACCTTGTGATTTAGAGAGATGTATGACATATGACTTTCTCTCTCTAGACTCTCTCTCTAAATCTTGTGCCTAATTGTGATTTTATTGTAAATCTTGCTTGAATCTTGGACTAATAGTTTTCCCAAGTAGTATCAAATTCCAAATACACTTCAATGATGGTTTCACCATTAACATAATTACGTATGTCTAGAACATCTTCATCGACCACCATATATTTTAATCCAGTCTCTAGGTCTCTGTCTGGTGTTTTAAAATACATTTTCATTCTAGTTATAGTGTAGTCGTCATAACCAATTACTGCCATTATTTGATGCATGTGTAGAACACAAAGATTGTCACTATTTACTAGCTCAACAAATATTCTCATGCCATCGACATAAGACCTGTCGGATGGTGGTGTCAAATAGCCATGATGGTATACCTTCATAATGAATAGTAGTGGATAGCTACTTGTTGTATGGAAGAAAAGTTGGAATTTAAGGTAAGACAATATATTTATGGAAGAGAAACATAATTACTAACAAATCAAGTCGTCGACCCAATTCAGAACCGGTTCAACTGGACCTCTATGTCTGCATAGGCGTTCTCTTGTAAATGGCATCTTTAAGTGTAACTGATATTAAGAAAATGCATGTTTAGTAAGGATATAATAGATGGAAAATGTTGTATGGATGTCGTGACTTTTAAGTTGGAAATAATGGGTCTATTTATAGCCACACGAAGCCACCTTCGCAATCGCAAACATAAATTTGGTCAAGATAAACCTGCTACTTTTCAGACGAATCTCTTGTTCCAGTTTCTAGCTATCAAACAACACACAGATTATCAAGAACACTTTCTTTTTATCTATCACAACACCTAAATCAATCCATATACCTATTTGTTACTTATTACAAATATCCTATTGTGTGTGTGTGTTCATACGGTGTTTCTTACTCTGATATGCGCGTGTGTAATATGTCAAAACTACACTATGACCTGCTATTTATATGGTCAACATGACCTTAGCATTTTGTCGACACTTTTCTATATTTACAATACAAACCCTCACACTCTACCACAATTACATTTTAGACCCTCCTTTTAATCTTGAATACAATTTAACTCTAACACTCTCCCCCTTTGGATTCAAGATTAAAAAAATTTGAAATTAATCTTCAGGTCTTCATCCTTCAGAAAAATCTTGAACAAATAATCTTTCACAACTTTGACATCTTCAAATCTTTTTCACTTTCCTTGATCTTTGACAACACTTTCAAGTTAATCTCCCTCTTTGGATTCCTTGATCACTTTTGACAATCTTCACCTTTGATTACAAAAAATAAACTTTGAAGTATGAATATCTTCAGATCTGCAACTTTCTCTTCAATCATCATTTTGACAACAATCTGACTTTATTTCTTTCCTTTTATCACATCTTGCTTGACTTTCGCTTTGAAATTGATCTCACTTTGAAATCTTGAATTATCTCCCCCTTTTTGATGAATTGTGAGAATCAGAACCATCAAAACATTTCAAGGTCAATTCTATCTTTGAAGTATCTCGCCCTTTTTTATCAAATAAGCATACTCTTCATGAACAATCTCCCCCAAGTAGGAAAATAATCAATCTCCCCCAAAGAATGTTATGAACAAGTTCTGTCTGATCTGATATTCTGCCGTTAATTCATGAATGTATTCATCCAAATCTTTTCAAATTCAGACAAATTGAGAATGGTAATCCTGAATCAACACATGAAATAGTTATAATGCCTGTAAGTAACACAAAGTTACTTAGTACAACGAATGTACTTTATAAAGAGCTTGTGTGATGTTCACTCCCCAGGACTTCCATTCATTCATTGAATAACATAAGGTTAATCGATGAACATTATGATAGAAAAAAAAATTATGTGTGTTTGTGCTTGAGTATGAAAGAATTAAGCATAATGATTGCTTTTTAAAATAAGGCACAAAACTTTGTAAACCATTGAGACAACAATAGTTATACACAGACTCAATGTGCATGATAAAGGGTTGAAGGTGGGGCAACTTTCCTTCTTTTTCAATATCCGAATTATCCAAATGAAGATCAGATAGATTATGTGTTGCTTCCCCTTGAAAATATGAAACATTCCTTAGTAGAGAAAATAATGAGTAGCTAGTGGGGTTTTAATGCAAGAGTTGGCAAGGGCTAATTGTCTTTTTCAATGAAGGTCACGAAGAAATGTGAACCAACAGATTATGCGTCTGCCCGGCTCAGAAAAAGTTTGGTGCAGAGTTTATTATTCTTTTAATATGATCTTTCACCCTATTTCTTTTAATCATTTGACCTCACTTCTAACCAATCTCTCCTTTTCCATTTTAACTCAGCACAGACCCACTCTCAATTCCTTTGACCCTTCTCCCCTCAATCACTCAATGATTACTTGCGGGGTAGGAAACACTGGTTAGCGTGAATCCATAGAAGTCTTTTAAGCACTTACATCGAATCCCATGTATTTATCCTGAAAGAATGTGTTGCTCAACAATTAACTTTACAATTGAGCACAAGAAATCACTTGTCAGAGAATGTAATCTCAATAATTATAAGAATGAAATTTGAGCAATTTCAACATTTAAGATCTCTCAAAACTTTGAACATTTATGATCATTCAATTTCAAGGTTTAGAGAATCTGACAATGATAAAATCAGATCAAATATCATGAAGAAAAAATGAAATGGGGTATCAAAGAACGTACATTTGTTTATATGAACAATATATAAACAATTTAACAATGAAAGCACAATTAATAAGAAATGACGTCTGCTCTCAAACATCATTGAATACAATCGGGAGTATTACCATCGAAAGATTTATCTTTTGAGACATGGTAATAACAAAATCAAAAATAATGTACTGAATCGATGTGTGTATGAATACTTGACAAAGTATATGAAAGGAAAATACACACGTATTGTTCTTTAATAAACACACGGTCAGATAAGCAATAAAGTATCCAAGTGAAAATCATTTAAAATCACACTTCGAAATTCATAAAACATTTTTAGAACATGAAGTGGTTTGAATGTTGAAGATAGTGTTTTTCATGCCTGAAAGTCGTTCTTCTTACAAAGTATGGTAGAATTTTAGAATTTAGAAATATATACCTTTAGTGTAGAAATTCTCAACTCCCCCTAAAAATGAATATTTTCTTTTAAGCATCCTTGAGAAAACTTCAAATACTCCCCCTTCGTATCTGTAAAAAGTCAAGGCATTAAAAAAACATGACAATTAAAGTATAAGTAACATTTTGTAACACCCCGAATTTCGTTTGGTCTTTTGCGAACAAGAATAGAGAAAAAGGAGGTTCCTGCGTCTGTCTACAGAACGCACGGGTCGTGCGCCCTCCTTCAGAGAAAACGCACGGGTCGTGCGTATGAAGCAGTGGCGAAGGCAGTGGACTTGCGCACGGGTCGTGCGCATTTCCTTCTTAAACCTATGGCTTAAAGAGTCTGTCCAAGATCCGAAGTTTCTTGGGTCTGGCGGGATACTACAGGCGATTTATCCAAGACTTTTCAAAGATCGCTTCTTCCTTGACAGTTATGACTCGGAAGAATGTGAAGTGTCAGGATCGAACTCTCAACAAGAATTATGAATACTCAGAAACAATATCAAAGAAGTTGCGGAATAACACTTTGATATTCAATGTAACAGTAAACAAACAGTAAGTATGATTAACAACTTGTAAACTTGTATTGAATGATTAAAATCACAAGATTACACACTCAACCTCAATCTTGAAGAACAAACTCTTTCAAGACGAATTCTACTTCTCTAGAATTAGGAACTATGCCTTGAGGTTGATTCTTCTCTAGAACAAAACTTTTTAATCTATCTTCAAACTATTCTATACATTCTATACATATACTAAAGATAAAAGATAATTACAATCAATAAAATATCCTCATAATATCTTCTATCATTATCTCTAAGCTTTCCATAATCTTCAGTTTATCAAGCTGTCATCCTCTCCATACAGATCTCCATCTTATAAGCAGTATTAATCATAAGCAGCATTAATACTCTGAGCAGTATTAATCTCTTAGCAGTAGTAACTCCAGCAGTACTAATCTTGAAGAGCAGCATTAACTTTGTTCCAGCAGTATTAACTACAACTAGCAGCATTAACCACACTTGATAAATTCTTCAGTTCCCAACAATCTCCCCCTAACTTGAGTTTTAGGAAGAGAAGTCAAGTTCTTCAGATTTGATCTTCAAGATGCTTTCAACACCTCAGGTTCAATTGCCCAAATTTGGATCTAGGCCCAGACTTTGATTGATAGTTCTTCTCACCACAATTCTGGCCATTTATGAATCCTTAGTACATACTAGCTTAGCTTTCAGCATCCCTTCAAGTTTCTGCTTGCTATGATCATATATTTTGTCAACTAGGTAGTATTCATGATAACATTTATCAATTGTAATCATGTACACACCACAGTTTTCAAAGAGTATCCAATGATCAATCTTTTTGAACACATACTCATGATGAAGATCTTTAATCCTATGCACCACCTTCTCTGGATCAAACATCATACATAAGTATTCCATTGCCACTTTGAGAAGATTTTCTTCAGTACCTTTCAACACAGGCTCATAGAGTTTCATTCCCACTTTGTACATTTCCTCTATATCTGCTCTTGAACAGCTTCTGATAACTCTCCCCCATGTTGAATATGCTTCAAATGCACCACCTTCTCTTTTGAGTCTAAAGAAATCCTTTCCATTGTCTCTTAGGATATCCCAAAAGATGATCTCTGGAGCCTTCATGGAGATTGGAACAACCTGTACAGGTTTTACTAGAGTCATATACAGCCCCATATGCTCATCTGATTGCTCTTTGGACCATTCTGGGTTCTGCACAGGTTCTGCTGAAGGTGTGACTGAAGGTTCTGCTTCCTTTTTAGCTTCTTCCACCCTTGTCCTTTTAGACTGCCTTTTGGAAGCAATTGTCTTCACCCTTTTAGCTGATTTTGCCTCTACACTTACAAACTCAGGCTCTTCCTTCTTTTCTTTTGTAGGTGTAACTTCCTCAGGAAATGGTTGCTGAATGTTTAGATCATGTCTTTCCTTCATTCTTCTTTCAGCCTCTTCCCTTTGTGAGGAGTCCCCTTGAAGCTTAGCCATCTCTTTCTTGTACAGATCCTCAACCTGACTGTATGCCATATTGGTAAACATTTCCCCTTTGACACCAATTGCACCTCTCAGGAAGTTAATTATTCTTCTTCTTTCCTGATTGGCCAAAAAGGTCTTAGAAGGTTGTCTTTTCTGCTTCATTACTGGCATTCTTTGCTTAGACACTTTCACAGAGCTTTTCTTGGCTTCAGTTGCTGCTTTTAAACTTTCTTGATACTCAACATTTAGTTTTCTGGCCATTTCTTTGCAAGCTCTCTACCTGTTTCTGTTTGAATCTGTTCCTCTTTTTCCATCTGCTCTTGAAGCTGCTTTGCCATCTCCTCATCCATTTCAATCTGACTCCTCTTCTTTGAAGGCAGTTCAGTTTCAATAAGCTTTTCCTTTCCCTTTCCCTTCAAAGTTGCTTGACTTGTTTCTTTTCTCTTCTTTGAGCCTCCTTCTTCATTAATGATCACTCCCTTGACCTTTCGACTAGCCTTAGGAGTGTCATTCTTGGCTTTAACCAAAGTCTCTGCAATCTCCAGTTCCTCTACAGAGAGCCCTGTTACTGCTTCTTCTGTTTCTGCTGTTTCAGCAGCATTAACAGTTTCTGCTGCTTGAGCAACTTCTATTTCTGCCTCTATTGCATCCTCTTTCTCCCCCTCAACTTCAGTCTCCCCCTCAACTTCAACTCTCTTTTCAACTGAACTTTCCTTTTCTGTTTCCCTTTCTTGCTTCTCCCCCTTGTTGGAAGCATCTTGAGCATTGTTCCTCTTCTTTAGAACAAATTGCTTTCTCCTCTTCTTGTGCAATAACCTTGTCACCATTTTCTTTAGCTTGGCAATCTGAACTTGTTGTGACAGAACTACAAGTTTAAGTTCTTCTATATCTTTGCCCTGTTTGAGTACATCCATGTTGATGTTTCCCATGGTTTCCATCAATTCATAATAGTTATATATGTCCTCATCTTCTCCAGAAGTGTTACCCTCTTTTGATGGATCATTGGATCTTTTTGTAGTGGAAGTCTTCTGCCTAGCAGAAGCACTATCCACCCCCTTGGTTTCTTGGCACCTGGGACCTTTGGATGATTGCTCACCCAAAGTTGCCATGGGGAAGGTCTTATGTATGTTACCACTGACCTCCTCTATGTTAGCAAGAGTAGTGGCAACCTTAACACCCATATGCTCAACCTCCACCTCAGTGAGCACCTCCTTGGGGTTGGGAGACACCCCTTTGGTTTCCCTATTGATATTCTCTAAGGGAGAATTCTCCCTTAGAGGGCTAGAAGGCTTAGTGGGTGATGGTACAAGAAGGGAAGGAGCCTTCTTTACCTGTTTCCTTGTATAAGTTTGGGTAATTGGAGAAATGGGCTTATGAAGTAGGGACTGTGGGATTGATATAGAGTGGGAAGGTTTGGATTGGCTAGCAGTGGGATGGTCTAATGAGGTCCTTGACCCTGCTGCCATACCTTCTTCAGTGTGGGACACCACCATCATTGTAGAGAACAATGGGGTGTCAACTCCTTCCGAGTCCAGAGGGGATCTTTTCATGTTTGAAAAGACCTTACCTTTGGGAATTTTTGGTACATATACCCCATCAAAATGAGGTATATCCGTCAATTCATGGGTTATTACTTCTTGTACAAACCTGGGGTACATATAAAAACTCTTTTTACTTTCCAAGATTGAGACAAGATCATTAAAAAGCATTTGAGAAAAATTGTACTTTCTGGCAGTGGCCAAGCACACCAAAGCATAAGCAATGGTGCTACTGAACTCACTCCATCCAGTAGTCTTTTTAGAGAGACAATGCATAAGGGTATGGACAAAGAAACGCCATTGGGGTGAAAATTTAGCTTTTGAGAACTTGAACACACCTAATGGGCCTCCATACCCCATCCTAGTAAGAGTTGAGAATAATTCCTCATTAGGAATAGAGGTTATATCTGCAGCATCATCTAGACGTAGACAGATGCGTAACACCTCTTCAGTAACTGTTAGGGGTTTTTCACATACCCTTGTCTTGATCATTTGGACACCATCTTTAGTAACAATGGTGGCATTGGCCCAAAATTGCCTTTGATGCTCTATGTAGATAGTTGGTGATACAATGAGAGCATGGGCAATGTGGCTTGACCTGAGAAAGTCCACAATTTGGTGGAATCCATTGGCTTGTTTCGGCTTCTTTAGCATTGCAATCTCGTTGTGCTCGTCAATAAACACCATTGAAGCCATCTGTACGCAAGGATTGTGGACTAGCAAGCACCCATAGTCCAGCATTTGATTCTGAATCCATAAGACTTGAGAACAGCAACTTGCAGCTGCTATGTACTCTGCCTCTGTTGTAGATGTGGACACGGTGGTTTGTTTCTTGCACTGCCATGACACTAGTCTTGCACCCAAAAACTGGCATCCTCCAGAAGTAGATTTTCTGTCCAAGTTTGCTCCACCTAGATCACTGTCTGAGTATGCAAGTAGGTCAAATGATGAGTCATGAGGATACCAAAGTCCCAATATGGGTTGCCCTTTGAGATATCTGAATATCCTCTTAACCGCTTGATAGTGTGATTGCTTTGGCCTAACTTGGAATCTTGCACATACACAGACTGGAAACATTATGTTTGGCCTAGAGGCTGTAAGATACATGAGAGAGCCAATCATGGATCTATAATGATGAACATCCATATCCTCCCCCTCAAGATCTGTTGTTATCTGCTTGTGTGTCTCCATAGGTGTGCTGGCAGGTTTTGAATATGAGAAACCAAACTTGGTTAGAATGTCCTGCACATACTTGGACTGACAGATAAAGATTCCATCTGACTTCTGTTGAACTTGGAGTCCAAGGAAGAAAGTAAGTTCCCCCATGGAACTCATTTTGAACCTTTGATGCATTAGTTCCTCAAACTCCTTGCACATGTTGTCTCTTGTGGATCCAAAGATAATATCATCCACATAGATTTGGACCAGCAAGATATCCTTCTTCTTTCTCTTGATGAACAGAGTCTTATCAATGACTCCTCTTTCAAAGCCATTTTCCAAGAGATAGGATGACAGAGTGTCATACCATGCTCTTGGAGCTTGATGCAGTCCATAAAGTGCTTTCTTCAATTTATATACCCTGTCTGGATAGCTTGGGTTTTCAAACCCTGGTGGTTGACAGACATATATTTCTTCTTCAATTGAGCCATATAGAAATGCACTTTTTACATCCATTTGATAAACTTTGAATTTCATATAAGAAGCATAAGCCAGGAATAATCTAATTGCTTCTATCCTAGCCACAGGTGCAAATACTTCTTCATAATCTATTCCCTCTTCTTGTGTATACCCTTGAGCCACCAACCTTGCTTTATTCCTTATTACTATGCCTCTTTCATCTCTCTTATTCCTGAAGATCCATTTTGTGCCTATTGCTCTTTGGCCTTTAGGAAGGTCTACCAGATCCCAAACATCTTGCAGCTTGAATTGCAGTAGCTCTTCTTGCATAGCTTTTATCCAACTGGACTCTTTCATAGCATCATGTGCCTTCTTAGGTTCAAGCTGGGATAGAAAGCAAGAAAGCATTGTATGCTGCTGGTCTTGCATCTCTTGCAGCCTGCTTTGATTTCTAGTCATCATAGGAGAAGAGATATCTCCTATTATCAACTGAGGAGGATGATTCTTTTGAGTTCTGGTGTGATGACTAGACTCTTCATTGAGTCCAACCTCTAGATTTGAGTCATTCAACTCAACTGAGGTGATTTCAGCAGCTACTTCAGGTTCTTTATTTTCTTCACTCTCCTCAGCTCTTCTTTCTTCTTCACTCTGATTTGGTTCAGTAGATGGCTCCTTTTCACAGTCTTCAACAGGATCCACTGTAGGTATGGGAAAGATCACAGATTGAGATATGTTGTCTTGAACTTGTGTAGTCCCTGATCCTCCACTCCCTGAAACTGCATAATCATCACTACTGAAACCAAAAGAGTTAGTCAGTGAATCAATGTCAAACAGCCACGGAGGACCAGACCCAATAGGATTTGGTGTGTTCTCATTGCATTTGACATTGTCACTTTCTTCAATTATTTTATAAGAAGAGTTAAAAACTATGTAAGCCTTACTCTGAGATGAGTAACCAACAAGAAATCCATCATCTGCTTTGCTATCAAACTTACCTAAGTGAGATTTGGTATTGAGAATTGTACAAGGACACCCAAAAGGTTTGAAAAATCCAATAAATGGTTTTCTTTTATTTAAAAGCTCATATGGGGTCTTGTTCTTTGGCTTGACCACTAGAACTCTGTTTTGGACATAACAGGCAGTATTAACAAGCTTCAGCCCAGAAGGTAATTCGCAGTTTTGAATCAGCCAACAGAGATCTAGCAGCCTCTATTAGTGTCCTATTTCTTCTCTCAGCAACTCCATTCTGTTGAGGAGTCCTAGGGGCACTATATTGTCTCTCAATTCCTTTTTCTTCACAAAAGGTGTTTAGATCAAGATTTTTAAATTCAGTCCCATTGTTTGATCTAAGGACTTTTACTTTTTGATTAGTCTGGTTTTCAATTCTTAGAATAAAGGATTTGATCAGTCCACTTGTCTCATCCTTAGTCCTTAGAAAATATACCCAAGTAAATCTAGAGTAATCATCAACAATAACTAAGCAGTATGATTTCTTCCCTATGCTCATCACATTTGTAGGGCCAAACAGATCCATATGTAATAACTGGAGGCAAGAAGAAATTGTATTTAACTCTTTGGTCTTATGAGAAGTTTTGTGCTGTTTGCCTTTAAGACAAGCAACACAATGATCATCACATGAAAAGACTTTTGATGGTAAACCTCTTACAAGGTTGTTTTTAACAAGTTTGTTGACAGTCTTGAAGTTCATGTGACACATCCTTCTGTGCCATAGAGAGGATTCATCTACAGAAGCTTTTGAAACAAGACAGTTCAGGGATGAATCACTTGAAACATTTTCCATGTCAAGACAATAAACATTGTCCTTTCTTGGAGTTCTAAGTAGTATCATGCTTTCATCAACTACCTTGAACCCTGGAGCAAGGATCATACATTCTGTATTAGTAAATAATATGCTATGTTGTTTGTCACAAACCTGTGATACACTTAACAGGTTGTATTTTAGTTGATCAACATAGTAGACATCCTCAAATTTCATCTTACCTTTTGTAACATTACCTTTTCCACTTATTTTACCACCTGTAAGATTATCTCCAAATGCAACATGTCCTCCATTGATATGTTTGAAATCCTGAAGGCATGACATGTTACCTGTCATGTGCCTAGAGCAACCACTATCAACATGCCATATGTTCCTCCCCTTGAGCTGTTGGTTGCTCTGCACATAAGATAAATCAGTTAGTATGAATTAGAAACCCAAGCCAAAGTGGTCTTGGGTACCCCTTTCTCATCAAAATATTTACATTCTTTCTTGACAAGATTTTTAAACTTTGACTCCTCATTTCTGGAGTACTTTGTCACAATGATGGGTTTGGAAACACATTTGCTAGAACAAGTACTGGTTTTAGAAGTACTAACTGCCTTAGCAGCACTTGCATGCTTAACAGTACTAACCTTGTTAGAAGTAGTAACTGTGTTAGCAGCAGTAAATGTGTTAGCAGTATTAAACTTTGAAGAGGTACTAACAGTATTAGCAGCATTAATATTTTCAGCAGTACTAACACTGGTAGCAGCAGTAATGCTTCCAGCAGCACTATCCCTGTCAGCAGTACTAACAGTTTTAGTGCTTCTAGGCACCCACATTTTAATACTTTCTTTTAAAACCTTTTTCTTCATGGGGCCTTTGGTTTCAACAGATTTCTTAACCACATGTTTCTTTCCAGCCTTCCTATAACCAATAGGTTGTTGCACAAATCTTTGAAAGTTCATATGTTGGTTAATAGGGTTAAAGAAACAGTGCTTAGCCAAGTGGTTTAACTTACCACATATGAAACAAGGTTTTGGTCTGATTATTTTATTCAGATCAACTCCTTGTTTCTGAGCCCATTGATTATTCCAGTTTCTTTGGTTACCTCTTTTTATACCAGAATTTAGGCTCTCAGATTTGTTGCAAGCACACTGTTTACAAGGTCCAGGATTCACAACAGTGGTTTGTTTGTAATGGACCTTGTTATCCTTTCCTTTGGTCTTCTCTATCTCCTTAGACTTGACCCAGATCCTTCCACCTCCCTCATTGGTAACAATGTTGTTTTCTAAGGGTATCTCTTTACTCACAACATTATTCCTATTCTCACTGACTTCTTTCTCAGTCATATCCTTAACAACTACCTCATCCAAAGGATCTATCTTAAAGGCTTCCTCAGACAAGTCCTTTTTCTCCTTGGTCTCTAACAAGTCTGAAGTAGGAGAGATATAGTTGTTGTTGTAAGGAGGGGGTGTGTTATTGTATCCAATACCAGGCTTCATCTTATCATGAATCTGAGTCTTTAGAAGAGAATCCATTGCTTTTGAAGCATATGAAAACATTTCTATGTCAAGCTTAACCTTAGATAGCTCTTCTTTCAACCTATCATTCTCTTCTATGGACTTAGACAGTTTGGCCTCTAACTCATTCTTTTTCCACTTCTAATAGTTTGTGTCATAAGAATGTTGAAGCTCATTGGCTTGAAAGCCTTTGATTTGTTCTTCAAACCTCTCAACTATCAACACATAATCTCTTCTGTCCTTCTCTAATCTTTTGAGGTCATCACACATGTTTTGGTTGTGATCCCTGTACCTTTTGACAGTGTCTATGCAAGATTGAGTACAAAGATTAGAAATTACCTCAGAGGGGATATCAGACACCTCTGCCATAAGATCTTGATTCTGAATGGCTTCCTCAGCTTGGTCACTCCAATCAAACCCCATTCCTTGTTGAGAAACAAGGGCTTGAGCAGGGTTCTTGTTTTGATTGTAGCCTCCATTCTGAGCTTGTTGGTGGTTGTTATTTGGCACACCACTTCTGCACTCTCTAGCAAAGTGTCCCTTCATGTGGCACTTATAACATTCCACTTTTGTCTTGTCAAACCCAGCTCCATCTTCTCTTCTTTGAGAGAATTTGTTTCTCCCTGTTCTTTTAATAAACTTCTTCACCCTCATGGATAACATGGCCATCTGCCATTTAATGTCCATCTCCTCCAGGTCATCAGGGTGAAGTTGTTCCAGATCATCATTAATCAATGAATTGTTGTTGTGACTGGACAAAAAGGCTTCAAAGACAGTTTCAGTGCCTTTTTCTGAATTCATTCCACTGGCAGCACTAACTGCTTCAGGGTTGGCAGTAGTATCAGTAGATGCTGATAGAAGTGCAGCATTCTTGATATACCCAGTGGGCTTCTTCTTGGTTTCTACCTCAGTTTCAAAAACTCTTAGATCATTATATAGATCATCAAGTTCCTTCTCTTCCAGATTGTCACTCTGTCTATATGAGAAAGTGTACATAGTCCATTCATCCCCAAGAGATCTGAGGAACTTCCTGTTGATATCATCTTGCTCCATCTTCACCCCTACAGTAGCCAGTTCACCAATGAGCTTGTTGAACCTATCAAAAGTTTGAGTCATAGACTCATTCTTTGAAGAAGTGAAGTTTTCATACTGCTCCTTTAGAACATCTCTTTGATTTCTTTTGATGCTTTTAGTTCCAGCAAATCTTTTCTCTAGAGCATTCCAGAGAATCTGAGCATCAGTGCAGTTGCAAAATTGATGCTGATATTCATTGGGGATGGCCAAGAGCAGAGTGCTCAAGTCCTTCATCTCTGTCTGTCTGATCTTCATCTCACCATCTGTCTTTGGTGGAGGTCTTTTCCCATCTGGTCCAATCCTTCCTGCTTCAGAAGGACCATTCTCAATGATATCCCACATTGAGTAGTCAGTGAGAAGAATGTATTGCCTGATTCTGATCTTCCACATGTCAAACTCAATGGGTTTGAGCATTGGGACCTTAGAGACTAGAGTACTGTTTAATATTCTGAGCAGTATTAATCTCTTAGTAGTAGTAACTCCAGCAGTACTAATCTTGAAGAGCAGCATTAACTTTGTTCCAGCAGTATTAACTACAACTGGCAGCATTAACCACACTTGATAAATTCTTCAGTTCCCAACATGAAGTTTGAATGGACCGAAACCCAAGAGAAGGCGTTCCTGATCCTTCAAAAGAAGTTGTGTGAAGCTCCGATCTTGACGTTACCTGAAGTGTCGGAAGATTTCGTGGTTTACAGCGACGCTTCAAAGATGGGACTGGGTTGTGTGTTGATGCAACGAGGCAAGGTGATCGCTTATGCCTCGATGCATCTTAAAATACACGAGCAGAATTATCCAACCCATGATCTGGAGTTAGCGGCGGTGGTGTTCGCTTTGAAACTTTGGCGACATTACCTCTACGGCACGAAATGCACTCTATACACGGATCACAAAAGCCTGAAATATGTCTTTGATCAGAAAGAGCTGAATATGAGGCAAAGGAGGTGGCTCGAGTTGCTTAAAGATTACGACTGTGAATTGCTTTACCATCCTGGTAAGGCGAACGTGGTGGCTGATGCGTTAAGTCAAAAGGACTATAGCGGGAGTATTCGTACTACCCATTCGAGAATCGAGCTAGTGTCTAGTCTTGTTGAAAAGATCAAGACATCACAGGTGGAAGCACTGTTAAAAGAGAATCTAAAGGAAGAAGTCATGACGAAGCAGCGTTTACTCTTAACGGAAGATAGCCGTGGAGTAAAACTGTTCAGCGGTCGTGTGTCGGTACCCAAGATTGGCGGTAACCGTGAGCTGTTTCTAGAAGATGCACACAAGTCTAAGTATTCCATTCATCCAGGAAGTACAAAGATGTAGAGGGACTTGAAGTTGCACTACTGGTGGCTGGTAATGAAGCTTGATGTGGCGCGTTACGTTAAGCGTTGTGTGACGTGTTCGCAAGTTAAGGCCAAACATCAGCGACCGTATGGGAGTCTTCAGTCTTTAGAGATTTCCGAGTGGAAGTGGGAGCATATCACCATGGACTTCGTGACGAAGTTGCCTAAAACTCTTCGGGGTCACGATACCATTTGAGTGATAGTTGATAGATTGACAAAGAGCGCTCACTTTTTGCCTATGCGCGAGACTTTACCGATGGATAAGTTGTCGAAGCTTTATATCGATGAGGTGGTCTCGAGGCATGGAATACCATTGTCGATCGTGTCGGATCGCGACAGTTGGTTCACTTCGAACTTTTGGGATGGGTTTCAGAAAGAGCTTGGTACACGAGTTAAGTTGAGTACGGCTTACCATCCGCAAACCGACGGGCAGAGCAAGCGAACGATCCAAATCTTGGAAGACATGTTGAGGTCTTGCGTCATTGATTTCGGGGGTAGTTGGTACTCTCACCTGCCTTTGGTGGAGTTTGCTTACAACAATAGCTACCACTCGAGTATTGGAGTGGCACCTTTTGAGGCATTGTATGGGCGAAAGTGTCGGACTCCTGTGTGCTGGCTTGAAGCGGGAGAAAAGAAGTTCGCCGGACCTGAAATCGTGCAAGAGACTGCCGTTAAAGTCAAGTGCATTCGTGAAAGAATGAAAGCGTCGCAGGATCGACAGAAAATCTATGCCGATAAGAAGAGACGACCGATGGAATTCCAAGTAGGCGACCGCATTATGCTTAAGGTGTCGCCGTGGAAGGGCATTATACGGTTCGAAAAACGTGGGAAGTTGAGTCCCCGTTTCCTCGGACCTTTTAAAGTGCTTAAGCGGGTGGGTTTGCAAGCTTTCCAGTTGGAACTGCCACCGGAGTTGAGCAAAATACACAACACGTTTCATGTTTGCTACCTCCGGAAATGTTTGGTGATAGAAGACAGCGTCATTCCCCTTTCAGAGTTAAGGGTAGACGAAGGTAACTGTTGTGTGGAAGAACCCGACGCCATCTTAGAGAGAAAGTCTAAGAAGTTGCGTCACAAAGAGGTCACTTTGGTCAAGGTGCAGTGGAAGCATCACCGGGGAGCAAATGTGACGTGGGAAGCCGAGGAGGATATGAAGCGAAGATATCCTCACCTTTTTGAGTAGTTGGGATTTCGGGGACGAAATCATTCCCAAGTTGGGGAGGATTGTAACACCCCGAATTTCGTTTGGTCTTTTGCGAACAAGAATAGAGAAAAAGGAGGTTTCTACGTCTGTCTACAGGGCGTACGGGTCGTGCGTATGAAGCAGTGGCGAAGGAAGTGGACTAGCGCACGGGTCGTGCGCCCTGACAGTCTGCTTTTTGAGGTTGCTTTAAATAACTCATTTGAGAGATATTACAAAAAAAATATCTCATATCTCAGTTTCTCTCTCTCTTTCTTTTTCGTTTTCTTCTTTCGATCTTCAAGCCTCGTTTGGCTGCTAGTTTGCGGTGTTTCTAGCAAGGGGTCGGTGTTTTAAGCTTCACCTCTATGTCGTGATCGTTATCTGGTTATCCGGTTTTATTCTTAAAACCTACTGGTGAGTTCCTACTACCATTTTACAAACTTTATACATGTCAATACTCTTATTTGCGAAATTCGAAGTATTTCTACGGTATGATTTTATGTTCTCTACATTTTGATATAAATGAAGTTTTTGGTGATTTTCGGGGTTCCCGATCAGTATTGACTAAAATGACGGGTTCTGACTTATCAGAATTCAAATGATGTTTTACTTGCCCATGTCTGTGGCTTATTGAAAGAATGTATATAAACTGGTTTTATGATTATCTTTCTTAACAGCAGTTGGTCTAGAAAATTGCATTTTGAAATATAAATGTGTTGATAGCTATTTATCTAGCTTTGTTGGTCACATGAAATATTGTGACAAGTCATGACTATACTAGTGGATCCCTAGGTATCGAGTCGGCTTATGACTGGGAAGGATATGCCCCTTCTGTTGTAGTTAGAGACATTTGATCCTCGGGGGCAACTTGGTACGGTTATGTGAGACCGGTTACTAGCCATGGGTCAAATGTAGTCTAAGGAACGAGTATGACATGGTTCCTGGGGGGCCCTCCCTCACATCGTAATACGGACCGAAGCGTTCGTGGCCATGGTTCCATGTATTTAGCTCATAACTCGGATTTGTGGCTTACTTTGTGTTCCACTATAATCCTTGGTAAATCGGGTAATCCCCGTCATCGGAAGATGTGTTTTGGACTGGTTGTCCATTTATTATCAAAGAACTGTATTTTGCATAAGTAAACCTTTGAAAAGATTTACTTTGATGCATTTGATTATATCTCTTGAGATTTATGAACTGTATGTTCTCACTAGGCTTTAAGCCTAACACTTTTTCTCAAATGATGTGTATAACAAGTTTCTCTTAGTAGTGGGTTGTCAGGGTTTTGGAGAGACGGGTTTAGTGTCGAGGCATTTTGAGATGACTAGTATTGTATCTGGGCAATTGTTAAGTCCCATTCTTTTGGTGAATTATGGATTGTCAACTGATGTAATCCTGATATAGGTGTCTAGATTAGTTTGTTGATGAACCCTATATCTGTACAGGTTTTGTAAAGTCTCAAGGACTGATCCCCTTTATGGGAGGTTTATATCAATACGAATGTCATGTTGCCAGTTTTTCCAGGTTTTAATTTACTCTGATTTTCAGGGCGTTACACATTTCTTATCTCCCCCATAAAGATATAACAGTGAAATCTTATAAACTCCCCCTAAAATCAACAGTAAAAAATTCTTAGAAAGATGTTATCTGATTAACATCCTTAGAAGAAAAACAATTTAATGCGGGTTCTGAACCGAATTATCCAGAAGCCATTTGTACATTGAAGACCAGGTCTTGAACTGCTTTGTTCAAAAGCCAATGTTCTTAAACATTGAAGACCGGGTTCTGATCTGGTGTAATCAGAAACCATCATTTGTTGAAGTACGAGTTCTGAACTGTTGTATTCAGAAGTCTACTATGATCTTTTAGATACAGGTCCTAAACTGTAGTGTTTAGAAGCCATCGTCCTTTAACATTCAGGATTGAGTCCTAAGTTGCTTTACATAGAAGTCATTGCTCTTTACTCCCCCTAAACCTGTGGTACCTGTAAAACAGATTTGATAGGTTTTGGTACCCACTGGTATTTGGGTCCACAGTGGATTGATTTTGGAATCCATTTCTCATTAGATTTAAACTTTTTAAGTTCGTTTTGCTAAGAAGAAGTTCTGTAAGTTCCATACCAATTTTGAGCATAATATTTATTAACAAAATCATCAGTTCCACAGCAAGAACAACAAAGTTTCTTTTGTGCAAGTCTGATTAAATGATTTACAGAATATGAAGAATCAAACTTACCAAAAGTTTTACCTTTCGGAGGATTGTTCTTTTTGTTCAATTGAGGTGTAGGAACAAATGACTTTGAATTGTTTTTCTCATCTTTCCTTCTCGAAACCATTTTCTGCTGAGACTTGTTGTTTCTAATGTTACCTGAACCATCAAGAGATTTGACATAGAAAATATTAGTAGGATGAATCTAATCTTCTTGCTTTGACACAATATCATCTGAATCAACAAATAAAGGATTGTTAGAAACATTTGCAAAAATTGAAATTGCAGCTGAGTTGAATGAACATTCTGATGCAGTTGAATCATTCATGGGTGATTAAGCAATTATATCTGGACTTCGTCGTGCTCTCAATTCATCCTTGAAAATGATTCCTTCAAGTTCTGAGATCTTGTTTGACAAACTGTTTCTTTCTTCAGACAATGTATCAATCTTGTTCTGTAATTCAGATTTCGTCTGTTGTTCTTTCAATGAAGTTGTTGATAGTTCAGATAGTTTCTTTGAAAGCTTGTTAATCTCCATCTCAAAAACCTTCCTTTCTTCCTCAAAGTCTTTTTCAAGACTTTTTCTCTTATAAGATATTTCTTTAAAAACACCAACATGCTTTTGCTCAACTATCTTCTTTTACTTCACAAACTTATCTCTTTCCATAATGATTACGTTCTCAAAATCTGACACTTGTTGAGAATGTTTTATACATTTGAGCTGCACGACTTTCTTCTCTTCAAATTATTTTCTTGAAAAATCAGAATATTTCTGAGCAAATACTTTTCTTTCTTTCTCAAAGTTAGGCATGGAAATTCCCCCCGCCCCGTTTGGGAACCCGGTTCACCCGCCCCGATCGGGGATGGGGATTCCCCGCTAAGCCGGGGATGAGGACGGGGACGGGGATCTTGTCTCAAACTCGGGATGGGGACGGGGACGGGGACGGGTATTGTACTCCCCGCCCCGCCCTTCCCCGTACCCGTTATATATTAATTAATAAATTAAATATATTATTTATTTCAACTAAATCGGTAATTCATAATTTTGTATCTTGTAACTTGGTTTAGAATCTAAAATTGTCATTTTGTGGATGTTAGTATGTAATCTTTTCGATGTCAAGTCAAAATACAATTAGTGGATATGTTTTGGATATTACTCGATATGTTTAGGACGTGTGATGTTTAGTTTTTTTATTAAACTGGATTTATATTGGTTTTAGCTAATTAAGTATTATATGATGTGATTGTTTGTATAAAATTAAATTCCTTTTGATTTTAGGTTTATTAGAAATTTGTGAAATTTAAAGATGTGTTGTGTCTCACATATTTGATTTAAAATAGTTTATATAAACGAGAAAAAAAAACACCCGTTTCCCCGTTGGGGATCCCCGTTCCCCGTTGGGGATGGGGATGGGGATGTGATCATATTCCCCGGTGGGGATGGGGACGGGGACGGGGATAGAGATGAGGATCGGGGATGGGGATTGAGGTCCCCGCCCCATCCCCGCCCCATTTCCATGCCTACTCATAGTCAGTCATTTCCTTCTCAAATTCTTTCTTGTTTTTGACAGTTTGTGCTTCCAAATCAGAAATTTTCTTCTTCAACTAAGCATTTTCCTTCTCTACACCATTTCTTTTCCTCTCAACATTCTTTATTTCCTCCTGATTTCTTGTGTTTTCTTTCTGTTTGGTTGCTTTCTCTTTCAACATATTTATTTCAACCTCAAGACTAAGCACTCTGTCTCTTAACAGATTTCGTTCTGAAAAGATTTCTGAATTTATCTTTTTCAGCCCATCACATGTCTCTCCCTCATCATTTGCTCTTCTTCTGAGATCATCAATCTCTTTTTGCATTAATTCTTTCTTTGACCATGTAGAATTTGCATTAAGGCCTTCAAACTTCTTCAGCTTGGATTGAAGATTTGAAATCTCCTTTTCTTTTGACTCAATGATCCCTACAAAATAAATCTTAGAAATAGCAATACATATTGAACATTCAAATATTTTCTCTAAAAAGAAGAATTTTCCATCAATTTCTTAATCTGGTCCTGAAGAGATGAATTATGAATTTTTAGATTCTTATTTTCATCTTCAAGAGCTGGAATCTCTGGCATATAAGCGATAGCACAATCGCTTTTTGTCAAAATTGTATTTCATTTCTCGTCAATGTAAGGCATCTTGAAATCTGTAAAAATATAAGCTTGAAATTATCGTTAACAAAAATCAAAAACTTTGATCACAATCAGAAAAATATGGCATCTTCAAATTTGACTAAGTATGAAATTCTCACACAACACACAGAATTCGCACAATACACAGAATTCGCACAACACACATAAGCCACAATTCGCACAACCTTAGGAATTCACACATAATAGAATTCGCACAACCAGACAATTCGCACGTAACTTTTCGCAAAACAGAGAGATACAAATTCTATACTTAGAAACTTTTTCAATCTCAAACAATTCGTATCGATACGAATTCTAGACTTAGAAAAATTTCCAACTTTCTATGTGAAATCTGAGGAATTCGTATGTAACCCTTATGCGAATTCTGAGCAATTCGTATCCTTCTATATGTGAGTTCTTTACTTTTCGCACGCAGGCATGTACGAATTATGTAGTTTTCGTATACAAGCTTATATGAATTTTGTCCTAAGAAATAATTTCAATTGAAACTTTTCGTATACTGAGCTACGCGACTTCTTCGTCTTTCATGCGAATTCTTTAGATCTTGACCCAAAAACTTCAATTTTTGACTCAAATCGATCCAAGACTTCGATTTCAACTCTGATACTTTGTCAAATCACTCTCGAATATAGTTTGAACACAAACTTAATACATGATTTCATCTAAAAACAACAAAATTACAAGATTCGATCAAGAAATAGTTCATACAATCTTACAACACGAATTTCACAAAAATCCAAAATTCACAGAATTGGATGTGAATTTGGCAATACAAATCAAATCAAATCAAATATGTTCTATTTACCAATCTGAATACAAAGCAACAAAAATTACAATCAAAACAAAACAAAATCAAAAAATTGATTATCAACAGACACGATCTGCGAGTTCTTCAAAATTTCAACATATTTCCATTTCTTGATCTGATTTCTGACTTTTGCTTGCTCTGATACCAATTCTTGTTCCAATTTCTAGCTATCAAACAACACACAAATTCTCAAGAACACTTTCTTTTTATTGATCACAACACCTAAATCAATCCACATACCTATTTGTTGCTTATTACAAATAGCCCAGTGTGTGTGTGTGTGTGTTCTTACGATGTTTCTTAATTTGATATGCATGTGTGTAATATGTCAAAACTACACTATGACCTGCTATTTATATGGTCAACATGACCTTAGCATTTTGTCAACACTTTACTTTATTTACAATACAAACCCACACACTCTACAACAATTACATTTCAATCCCTCCTTTTAATCTTGAATACAATTTAACTCTAACAGAATCTTGCAGCCTTTTTTTAGATTAATCTTTCAGACCATTTCAGACGAATCTTGCAGACATTTTCAGACGAATCTTGTAGGCATTTCAGACGAATCTTGCATCCTTTTTTTCAGACGAATCTTGCAAACCCTTTCAGACGAATCTTGTAGACATTTTCAGATGAATCTTGCAGGCCATTCAGATGAATATTTCATTCCTTTTCAGATGAATCTTGCAGAAAAATCTTATTGACCAAATGATTATCCGCAATTACAAAGATGGTTTTTCACGACTATAAGTAGGTTGTCTAGTGAAGTAAGAATTCAGAACTTGTTATATTTTCCTACCTTCCACATATTTTTGTAATATTTCTTACCTACCTTTTCTAACTTGTTAAAAGGTACCTACCTTTTCTAACTTGTTAAGAATTCAGAACTTGTTAGTAGCATGCATCCAACCAGACGGTGACACGTGTAAAGTAACCCTGCCATGCATTTAATGCATAGGGTATAAACAGAAAGGTTAAACTTCATTTGAAGTGTTTCCTTTTATTCTCTATCTCTTAGTGAACCATATAGAAACCTTTGTTTTCTATATTTTCCTTAACCCTTCTCTCTTGTTCTATTGCAACCTACTTAGTGTTTCTTAAGTTTTTTTGGATTAGATTTACTTAATATTATTTTGCAACAAACTGTAAATTGTGATTTGAGTTATCAATAAACAATTTATTAAACCAAAAAAAAATTGTGTTTGTATTCAACCCCCCCCCCCTTCTACAAACCTATTTAGCACCTTCAGGACCAACAGGAATTTTCAGGAGAAGCTGGAAAGTACAAGAAACGGAGGAGGAGTGGTTAATGTTTGGGAGAATTGAGGTCGATCATCCAATAACACAGGAAGAGAAAGACTCATGGGAGGAAGCATGTCACAACTACGTTGCAACACATGAATACCAATTCCCAATAACCTATACAGAGAGGCCTCGAAACCTAGACTCTCCGTCGTCTCAAGTCATGCCTTCGAATTTGAAGGAATCTTGTAAGGAGGCAAACCGTGAGATTAAGAGGCTAAAAGGCTTATGGCTGAAGAACAGGGAAGATCAACTAGCAGCAGAGGCGGTAAAACATGAAAAGAAATGCCAGGTGTACTTGATGCAACAAGAGATCGTGGAAGAGGAGAAAATAATCAGGAGTATCAAAGAAAGTTATATCGGTCTAGAGCACATGATCAATGAGCAGGCTGAGTGGGTCATCAAGTGCCAAAACATCTATCCGTAGGAACACGAATAGATTTTTCCTAGGGATGGTTGTTTAGTTTTTAGTTAAGATGCATTGTATCCATTCTATGTTCTTAAAAATGTGCGTCTTAATATATATGATGCTTTAACTTAACTGCACAAATGAATTTAATTTGACAAAAAAAAAAACACTTAACAAACACTTATGTTTATTTCATTTAACAAGGAGCACTTAACATACACGATTTACTCATTAAAAATCAAAATTGAGGTCAGTGTTATCATGTCTTATAGTTCCATGTGGTTATAGCTCCGATGATGCCTGCTATCGTCTTCTTTGGCTACCTGAACCTCTGCTCCTAGGTACGCTTGATTCAGCAGGCACTGAACATTCTGCATGAGTATATCCTACGGCTCCACACCTAGAACATTTTCTCTGTATGGGACCTTCACCACAACATTAACGTCGTTCGTTGTTACTGGTCTCCCGACACGCCTCTTAGTTATTAAGGGTAGATAGCATGGCCTAAAGGGAACGTGTGGAGACAACCATGATTGAGGAGGTACAACTAGCACGATTACCTCTTGATATGTTGCCCTGTAATTCTCAGATGTGAAGTAACTTATAGCCAAATCGATGCAATCTCTAAGACCAAAATGTCTTCCAACAGCGATGGCATGACCGGTACCGCAAGGTAACCTGGAAACTTTTCATTGAATAAATTCACAATAATGTTCGTTCACATCGACATTCAAGTTCCTAAAGTGATCCCAAACCTTGTACAAATCATATCCAATTCCGCGTACTCTTCATGTTGCAGACTTGCCCGCCCTTCTCTGAATTTTCTCCTCCGCCCACGGTATGAGGCTATGTTGCATTTGATCTACAAATATCTGTTAATTGTTTTAGAATATAAAAATAAAACGAAAATACAAATATATATAAGTTAAAATTTTTGGAGTTTATTAACCCCCTTTATCCCGTCAAATTAGGTACCACTGTTGTTCATATCTCGGAAGTACTCCATAAGTTCAACAATCGGTAACCTATGCACAAAAACGGACAGTGCATTCAGCGACTCTGCACTATTTCAGGTCATGATATTATACCGTATGCCAGGAAAATGGGCCCTTGGCCACCTCTCCTTACCAGCATGGTCCATAATTTGAGTTCCGACAGGTACCACCTCTCATAAAACCATCATGTGTCAGTCAAACTCCGACATCGTATAGGCTTTGCATGCCTTCCAGTATGTCGTCTTATATATTTTAATACGTTTTTCCCTCTTTTTCACGTTCATCTCAAAATGTCGACAACATTGAGCATGATGGGTTGTTTGGAAAACGACGGTAATTGCGACATTTATGGAAGCATCCATGTTGGACATAAACACCAACCCTTCCAGTTGTTCGATACATTCTCTCAACATGGACAAAAACCAAATCCACTCCTCCCCGATCTCGGACCTGCGTACTCCTAAAGTAATAGGTAAAATGTTATTATTTGCATCCATGGAAACCACCAAGAACATTGTACCCAAGTAACATCCCTTTAAATGAGCGACGTCTATTACAAGGACACGATGCAAGTTTGTCAAAAAAAAGTCCGGATCTGCAAAAATGGAGGTGGTTTTCGTTTGTAAATGTTAATCTATGTTATGTAAACATATGACTTATTAATATACGTACCGCGCAACCAAGGACAGCGAAACACTACTCAAAATGTCCCCTTGAATCTGTCTTTATTCTAGTGTGTGTACCTGTATTTTGTATCTCCAAATTATAACACCCTTATTTTCGCTATAAAAGGTGTTACATCATTCATCCTCCAAGAATAAAATATCTTAAATAAATAAGGAAATAAACTCCAAACCACATCAGAAAAATTCTCAATCAACACAGCTACCTTAGTTCGTCCGATACCGAACTAAAATAAAAAAACTAAATAAAGCTAAAGGTTCCGACAATAAATAAAGTACTTAAAGAATAAATAATCTTCTAAGCCGGTCCCTTGCCTTTATCCACACCTGAACCTCCCGCTCCAGAGATGTACACTAATAGTCAGCTAAAAAGCTCAGTGAGTTCATGGTTTTCGTGCATGGAAACAAACATAATCAAGCAAATAAAATATTTAAGCATCAATAAAATAAAATATCATGCATTTATTTGCTAATATTAACACCAAGAAAATCTCCTGATTGGTCTTTGTATGGTAGGGATTACCTCCTTGTGATCTCCTTTATTTAGCTCTGGTGGGCGTGACCCACATCTGGCCGTTCTCCTTTTCGGGACCAAGCCCGTTTGTTTTTACCGGTAAACCGGTTGTAATCCCGACACACACCAAGACCCATTTCATAGACCACCAAATTAATAATAACATGACATGCGAGTAACTTTAAATATAAGTAAAATAATCGCATGAAATCACCAAAACACCGACATTTCGTACATGTCATGGCAATCATACAATAACATGTAAATAACTCCAAAAAGTAACATACATATCAATAATATTTTCATGCTCCAAAATAACATATAAGATATAGCTTCTGAAAACTCACCTGCTTGTGTAGATCGGTTAGATTTAGCTTCTGACCCACGACCTACAATTTACACATTCATGCCATTAATGACCCAATTCCCCAAATGCCAACTAAAGTCAATTACGACTAAACTCCCAAGCCTATAAGTCTACCCTCGTTTTATAATTGTAGACTTTCCGTTTTATAAATGTATATATATAAGAATTATCCGCTCCAAATTTAAATTATCATGAATAATTATTAACTCAAATCTTGACCCAACATAGTCGTTACTGAATCAAACAACTAATTAGGTAATTTAAATATATATGTCGTACTGAAATAATAATATAAAGATTATATATATATATATAAATATTTTTATGTGTAACAGATGATGGGATCTCAAAATCATCCTCTACACATTTTATAATATTATATACATATATATATATATATATATATATATATGACCATCCACTATTACCTAAAAGACAAAGCATGGTTCACATCACATCACATCACATGCAATGACATATCTCCACTATCCACACACACAACCATATACATATATATGTATAGGGAGAGACACTAATTCACTCTTTCAAACATAACAGTACGTGTATGTATATATGTTTATGCATATGAATTTTCCTTGTCTTTGACTTTTCTCTAACAAGTAAATCACTTTTCCCAAATATGGATAGTTTTTGTTTTCCTTTCCTCCAACACACCCACCTGTACATATGTATAAATTTATATATATCGACGGCTTGCATCAAACTTTTACATACACACATACACATAACCATGGAGATATATATATTTGAGAGGTGAGTCAACTACCCACTTGCAACTCACCAACTCTCCTACCCATATTCAACAAGGAGGTAGCATCACATTATACAGAAGATTTATCATGACGACGAAGGATGAGAAGAGATACCTTACGCTAGCCGAATCCAAGCTTGGACGTCGAATACCGCTGTTTTCCACCTCCAATCACCACAGAACTCTCTTTGGCTTCCACCCTCCTTCCCTCTCTTTTTTTTACTTTTCTATTTGGTTTTGCAAACCCTAATCCAATAACTTTATAGTAGCATAACCCCCCAAATTTTCTCTTCTAACACTCTATCCCTAACAAATTAGACGAGATTATCTTTAATCTCAAAATTCAAATCCTTTATATCTGAAGTTTACACATTATCCCTTGGACCAAGTCCAATAAACCCCACGTATACACACATACTTATCACAAACTTCTTTTTTTTTCTTTTTTTTATACAATGTCACCTTACAACCCTTCCATTTTAAAGAATTCCAAAATGCCAAAACCCAACTTTGGGGTGTTACAAATCTCCCCTCCTTTAAAGAATTCCGTCCTCGGAATTGATTCTAAGCAAAAAGCTGAGGATATTTAGCCTTCATCTCTTCTTCTGGTTCCCATGTCATTTCTGAACCCTTGTGAAACCTCCATTTCACAAAAACTAGTGGTATACTTTTATTCCTTACTCTTTTCGTTTTCTTGTCCAGGACTTGAACTGGCTCCTCTATATAGACCAAATTATCGTTAAGTTCTACCTCGCTTAAGTTCACGATGGTTGATTCGTCAGCTAAACATTTCCTCAAGTTAGACACATGGAAGGTGTCATGAATACCACTTAACTCATCTGGAAGCTTTATTCGATAAGCCAGTGCCCCTACTTTTGCGAGAACCTCAAATGGTCCAATGTACCTTGGACTTAGCTTCCCCCATTTTCCGAATCTTACGATCCCTTTCCAAGGCGATATCTTCAACATCACTTTATCCCCTACTTGAAATTCCAAAGGTCGACGTCGTTTGTCCGCATAACTCTTCTGTCTATCCTGTGCGACCCTTAACCCATCCCGAATTTGCACTATCTTATCTGAAGTTTGTTGAACCAATTCTGGTCCCATCAACTGCCTCTCCCCAACGTCAGCCCAACATATAGGTGTTCTGCATTTCCGACCGTATAATGCCTTAAAAGGTGCCTCTTTAATGCTCGAATGATAACTATTATTGTACACAAACTCCACTAATGGAAGATGATTATCCCAACTCCCACCAAAATCGAGTGTACAAGCCCTCAACATATCTTCTAGAGTTTGTATCGTCCTCTCACTTTGACCATCAGTTTGAGGATGATAAGTCGTACTTAGATGCAGTCGGGTACCCATCTCTTGTTGAAAACTAGTCCAAAACCTTGATGTGAACCTTGCATCTCTATCAGAGACAATTGATAACAGCATCCCATGCCTCGACACAATCTCATTTATATAGATTTGCACCAACCTCTCCAGCGTATATTTCTCACTAATCGGTAGGAAGTGAGAAGACTTAGTAAGTCGGTCCACAATCACCCATATTGCATCATGTCCCTTAACCGTTTTTGGTAACTTGGTAACAAAGTCCATAGTTATCATTTCCCACTTCCATACTGGGATTTCCATTTGTTGTAGAAGTCCTGACGGTCTCTGATGCTCTGTCTTTACTTGTAAGCATGACAAGCATTTTTCTACGTATCTTGCTATATCCTTTTTCATGCCCAACCACCAATAACTTCGTTTCAAGTTCTTATACATCTTGTCTCTGCCAGGGTGCATGATGTATTTGGACTTGTGCGCTTCATCCAATACTATATCTCTTATATCACCTTTACTAGGAATCTGAACCAGGTTCTAAAACCTATACACACCGTCTGACCCCACCGTCAACAACTTGACATGCCCGACTAATCTCTCCTTCTTAATGTTCTCACCTAACAAACCTTCCCTCTGAACATCTCGTTTAATTACATCTCGTTTTCATAATAAGTGTCGGGTCGGGTCAGTCGGGTTCTGCTCACCCCTATTAAATATTACTATCAATGAGAATTATTGAAATTAAATGTTTAAGAGAAATAAATATTTTTATGGATTGTACAGAATATTTTAATAATATGATAAATATTGTAATCTTCAAAATAAAATAAAAAACTGTTGAAGATGATATGTAATTAAACGTTTAAGATAGATAAATAATATTTTATGAATTGAATAAAATATTTAAATAATATAATAAATATTGTAATCCTTAAAATAAAAAAACTCTTGAAGATAAAGTGTAATTATTTAGGGTTTTCCAAGGAAGATGTTGATTCGTGCGTTTTGGAACTGCTTTAAACGAAGATTTGTTGCAGGTTCTGGATATCGACTGGTGCGGGGAATACGAGGGAGAAGAGTTTTTTTTTCGAAGTGTAATGTGTTTGTACGTATGGAGAATAGGGCAGTGGGTGGTAGGGTTTCCTGTTGTCATGATTCGAGTACATTCGAGGTGTGTGTTTCCAGTTGCATGTTGGCTTCATACCTAGGGCTACTTCGATCGTATGGCAACGGAGACTCTAGGGGTTGTTTGGGAAAAAGGTGGATGGACAGGTTGGGGAGGGAGGTGAAGAGGAGAACAAAGGTGATAAGATAGTGCATGGCAGAGAGGAAATTAGGGTTTCTCAACCCATGCATGCGGCGGCTAGTGATAACCCTACGACTACGCCTAGGGTTTCTGTGTTTGCGAGGCTCACGGAGGATGATGGGAACGGCAATGGGGGGGCAGCAAAATAGGGACGTTAAACTGCTTAGAAGAGGGGTGAACTTTGCGGAAGTGGTTGGAGGGCTTCAAGCCGCAAAACTTCAATTCTTCCCGCCGGAACATAAAAGTCAGACGAAGGTCCTCATCCCAATCGAGCTGGCTAAGGAGGCGATCAAAACTTATCACACAACTCTCTATGGTTACTTCTTAGGGCCTCAGATTCATTTTCCTATTGTGTAAAGGTACATAAAGGTTGCATGGTCTAAGTATGGTTATAAAGATGCGATGATAAATGCCAATGGGTATTTTTTTTTCTTTTGTTTTAACGATGAGGGAGGTAGCAATCAAGTGTTGGAGGAAGGACCCTTGATGATTAGAGGTGTCCGGTTGTTATTATCGCCATGGGACCCTACGAAGGGTTTAAACAAACCGGAGCATACGTCATGCCCGTTGTGGGTGAAAAGCCATAATATTCCGCTTGTGGCGTTTAACATGGAAGGAATTAGTCGGATCGCAAGCACTTTAGGTGTTCCTAAGAAGTTGGATGCATGCACGCAGAATATGTGTGAAAACATATGGGAAAGACCGAGCTTTGCTAAGGTGCTAATCGATGTTTGGGTTGTTGGTTCACTGAAAAAAGGAGTTAGACTTAATTATCCCAAATTTGAATGGTGGCAAGGAGGAGGTGGTTAAGTTGATGGTGGAATATGTGTGGGAACCATTGCAATGTGGTCATTGTAAGGTGTTTGGAAATAAAGTGTCGCCTTGTGCCAAGGCTGTTGGGGTGCAACGTACTAATAAGGGTAAGAAGGGTGAAGTGATGGATTCAAATGGATTTACGAGAGTGGAAAAAAAGGAGTGGAGGATGAAGCCAACTAAGGAGAATGATGTAATTAATGTTAAGGGAAAGGCTATAGTGGAAACGGAGACAGGTGATGAGTCTCAAACAAGTGGGACTCAAGAATCCATTAATATCAAGGGAAAGGATAAAGTGGAAACTAAGATAGGAGATGAGTCTCAAATAATTGGGACACAAGAACCCATGTTTGGTGTGGAGTTGGGAAAAGGTACAACTGAAATTGTGAAGGGGGATACACAACAAGTTAACAGAGAAGCTGAGCAAAATGTGACTGTTGATGAAACTTGGATAGTAGAAATCATTGAGAAAAATCAGGAGGAGGTGAGGCCAAAGGGGTAGGATATGGAAAATGAAAACAAGAGCTCCGGCCTGGCTGGTGAGATGAAAAGTGGGCTGACTAATTCCACACCGTTATCACATCCTACGCCTCTAGTGGCATCGTTGGTGACCACACGTCGAGCGACTCGCAAACCAGCGAGAGGATCTGAGCAGGTGGAAATCTCCAATCGGTTCCAATCTCTTTCGGAGGAGGAGTTGAGTCATAGTACGAATGGCGTGGAGGTGAAGCAAAACCGAAAGGAGGGGTCGAAGAGGCCAAGGGAGAAGCACGGAGTGTACATAAAAGGTTAGTGATGGTAAATTACGCTTTTTGGAATATAAGGGGACTTAATGCCCCAATAAAACAAAAAGAAGTTAAGAAGTTAATTAGGTCTAAGGGGCTGAATTTTTTTGCTTTGATTGAGACTCATGTGGCGGAAAACACTTTAAATAATATTTGCTCTCGATTATTTGGGCGATGGGCGTGGGGTTCTAAAAATAGATTTACAGAGAATGGGACATGTATTATTATTGCTTGGGACTTGGCATTATAGATGTAATGTTTTTGGAAGTTCTTGCTCAGTTTGTTCATTGTGAAATCCGTATAAGGGGAATGAATGAACCTGTGTTTTGTAAAGTTGTCTATGGGGTTAACCATAATAGGCCACGAAGGGAACTTTGGTCGGGCCTTCACAAATTTAAGGCTTTGTTAGGATCGAAACCATGTGTTATTTTGGGGCATTTCAACACCATGTTGTTCCCACATGATGGCTTAGGGGGACCCTTGAGGCATGATGTGGATATGTGGGAGTTCTTTGCGGGCGTGGAAGATATTGACGTTTTTGATGTCCGGTACACTGGTATTCAATTTTCGTAGTGCCAAAAGCCTAGTAAGGAGGGTGGAATATGGCGTAATCTTGATCGGGTGTTAGCTAATGTGGAATTTTCTACACTCTTTCGGGATGCTTCGGTTATATTCCTTCCAAGGGGTGAGTCAGATCACTCGCCGGCTATTCTTTCGTTTAAGGGAGGCACTCGGAAAAAGGTCTGGCCTTTCAAATTTGATAACTATTTGTTGAAGCATTCCTATTTTTTGCAGGTTGTGAAAGAGACATGGGAGGTGCAAGCTGAAGGGACTTTTATGTTCCAATTGGTTTCGAAGCTAAAGAGGGTTAAACATGTTGTTCGTAAGCTTCGGGCAATGTATGGAAACAGGCCTGTTGTGATGAAGAGAGTGCAACTAAGCAACGAGCCAAAGTTAATTGGGTCCACGAGGGAGGTTCTCACACAAAGTACTTCCATCATGTTGTTCGTGAAAAGCGTCAGGGCCAGTATATTCATTCGGTGTGTGACAAAGGGGGAGCCTTTATGCATGGAGACGATGTGGCCTACGCATTCGTTGAACATTTTCAATCTTTTTTGGGGGTGTGGGATACCACGGTTGAGCCGACCATGCCTGTGGGTTGGTTTGAGAGGAAGTTCTCGATCACTGAAGCCCTCAACATGATTCGGCCAATCCAAGATGAAGATATTCAGAATGTGTTATTCCAAATAGGGGTTGATAAGGCCCCCGGGTCTGATGGATTCACATCCAAGTTCTTTAAAGGAGCTTGGGACGTTGTGGGTAAGGATGTTTTGGTGGCAATTCACAACTTTTTCTATAACAGGCAGCTTTTGAAGGAGTTGAATCACACATTGATTTGTCTAATCCCAAAATCCACTAATGCCTCTAGAGTAACGGACTATAGGCCCATTGCCTGTTGTTCGGTACTTTATAAATGCATTAGTAAGATAAATGTGGAGAGGATGAAGCCTTACTTGAATGACCTTCTCAGTTCTAATCAATCGGCGTTTATTCCAGGCCGCCGAATAACTGATAATATACTCATCGCACATGAGTTGGTGATAGGATATCATAAGGGTAAGGGGCCTCCTAGGTGTGACTTCAAGATAGACATCAAGAAAGCTTATGATACGGTGAATTGGGCCTACTTGATTAATATGCTTGAGGGGCTTGGGTTTCACCCAGTTTTGGTTAAATGGATGAAAGAAATGATTGAATCAACATCCTATTCGATGGTGGTAAATGGCCAATCGCATGGTTTCTTTAAGGAGGAAAGGGGAATTCGGCAAGGGGATCCCCTTTCTCGATATTTATTTACTATAGTTATTTAAGGGTTCACCATGATTATCAATCAATGTTTCCAAGAAGCGGAGTCATTTGGTTACCATAGTAGATGTGAGGAGATGAGGATTACTCACCTTTGCTTTGCCGATGATCTCTTTGTTTTTACAATAGGGGATGTGGGCTCGGTTGAGGTTCTAAAAAGAGCTTTGGAAATCTTTCAACTTCGATCGGGACTTGCCACAAGTTTGGAGAAAAGTGAAGTTTTTTTCAGCAACATCCCTATTGACACTAATAATGCAATTCTCAATTATTTTCCTTTTCGTTCAGGTACGTTTCCGATTAGATATTTGGGTGTTCCCTTATCACCTACACGGACAAAGGTGGCGGATTGCAATCCCATGGTGGCTAAGGTACGACATCGTATACATAATTGGAAGTCTAAGTGTTTATCATTTGGGGGAAGGCGTCTGTTAATTAATTTTGTCCTCAATTCACTCCAACTTTATTCTATGTCCATTTTCCTTTTTCCGTTGGGTGTCATTCATGATATTGAGGCACTCATTCTGGATTTTTTATGAGCCCAATGGGAAAGCTCAAAGGGAAAATGTAGAGTAGCATGTCGGCCGATTGATAATTGAGGGCTCGGATTTTAAAGATTGGCAATTTGGAATAAGGCTTTGTGATAATCCCAAAATAACTAAATCTCTATAGAGAGAAAGTAGAGAGAGAGTTTGAAAGCGCAAAATATGAATCTGTATTGAAAGTCCGTGAGTTCCTTACACAACCCAAAGCCACAAGTTGCAGGATTTGAGTCAGTCGCTCCCAAACCAGTTGGCCTTAGGGGACTAAGTGTCAAGCACCCCTTGGAACTTACTCTCCCAGATCAGAAAGGCTACATCGACATATCCTAAACCCATTCATACCAGTAGAACATGACTTTCGATCTGATTCTATAAAAGCATTTGGGTTCGATCACTCCCAGATCAATTGACCTTAGGGGACCAGATGACAAGCATCCCACGGAACTTACTTTCCCAAACCAGAAAGGTGACAGGTACAAACTTTTAAACTTAGAGATTTCTGTATTTTATATATATAAAGCATCTCAATGAATCAGTTTTACATACAAGTGCTTAGACCATATTTTCATTACAATCCATAATTCTGACTTTTTAGGATTTCCAAACATTGTAAACTATAAATATTCCGAATAACATATCTTTAAAACAGAATGCAAAAGTTTCAAACATGTTGCTGACTTTTTGACTTTTAAAAGACTTGAAAGTTGAACATATAAAACTTTAATATTAACAAAGCAACTTGAAAATTTATCCTAGACACACATTTTATTCAAAAGAAAGAAAAAACTATATAAACTTTTACTTTATAGAATAAAATTTATAAAGATTTAAAATTTTAAATTCGATAACCAAGTTTGAAAAATTTTCATTTAAGACAAATGTAAAGAATTCGGCAAATTGATATTTAGTCGAGACAAAATAAAATTCAATAATATTATCTTCCACATAATGAATAATTAATTTGTGTCTCATATGAAAAAATTGGGTTGTACAAACTCAAGTTAGTTGAACTTGCTCAGATTCATAAAAAAATGAGAAAAACTGGAACAACATCATAATCAGAGATGAATGCAGCGAAATTAAAGTAGATGTACTCACAGTGTCTCATTAGTCAGAAGCTAAAAGCTTTGAAGTACGAGTTCTAAATTGATATGTTTAGAAGTCATAGTCCATTGAAGCACGGGTTCTGAGCTGAAGTACTCAGAAGCCAACTTGCTCTTACTCCCCCTTGACATTAGATGCCTACAACTTAGAATCAGTCTGTGATTTTGGTACCCACTTGTATTTGGGTCCATGAAAGTTAGTTGCAGTTCTTGTGGGGAAATATTTGTAAGATTTGACATACAAGGCATGAGAAAGATTGTCAGACAAAGGAACATAAGAATCAGCAGAAGATAAAGCATAATCATCTGAACTAGAATCAGAAGAAGAATATGAGACATCTTTTGAAATTTGAATCATTTGTTTTATTGAGTATTTTGAAATTTTATTACAAGAAGCAAATGAATCACTTTTATAATATTTGTCTACATATCTATCTTCATCAGTCGTAGAATCATCTGATGTCCATTTGACTCTCCATATCTGCCTTGAAGGAGCGCTCAGAGTCCTATTTGAAATCATTGAATCAAAAGAATTAGAACTGTCAGAAATGACTTGATCTTGTTTCTTTGACTTCTTTGACCGTCTTCTTTTACGCTTTGGTTTATAATAATCATCATTGAGCGTAAAAGAATCATCAAGAATTTTCGATTTAATATTTGAATTTGAAGAAACAACTTTACCTATTAAACCCAACTGATCAACCAATAAATCTGAATTCACCTCGGAGTCATAAAAATGTTGAGAAAAGTTTTCAGATTTTAGAAATTCTTTTTTGTTTATTTGAAAATCGGAAGAAAGGCCAGAAATAGAATCTTGTTTTTGAGAAAAATAATTTTTCTTCAAGACTTGAAGTCATGAAAGAAAGAAATACATCTGATTCAATTTCTTTTTGAATATTTTGATCTTCCATTTTATCTTCAAGGTCAATGATTTTGCCTTCTAATACTAATGGAAGAGAATATCTCTTATTGATAAACCCAAAATCACTAAATCACTAGAGAGAGAAAGTAGAGAGAGAGAGTTGAAGCGCAAAGTATGATCCTATTGAATAATGCGTGAGTTTCTTTACACAACACAAAGCCACAAGGGACTTAAATACCCTTGGCTAATACAACTCAGTATAACACTCTAAACAAAGTATTAGACCAAGCCTATAAATACAACGATTACTATTAAATCAGACTTAACAATCTCCCCTTAGTAATCATTGGCGTTGTGGTCTTCAAAATCATCTTCTAAATCAGCACAAACCATCTAAGCGACTTTGTGAAGAAGCTTTCTTGACTAAAAAAATTTCTTCTCTGCATCTTTCAATCTCACTTGCTTTTGCTGCCTTGACAAGACTGGACCAGTATGTTATAATCTTGAAAGAACAGTCGGTTCATCAGCTTGTGCTCTAGACGACACACCTCTTTCAAATGTACTTGAATAAGCTGTAATGGTCGGAGCTTGATCAGCAAAAGAATAAGTAGCTGAGAGAGTATAGAATCTTTAGCGAATCTTGATCAACAGATAAACGTTTGAACTCTTTGTCTCTTTAACTTCTCCTTAACTTCTCCCCCTCATGACCTTGATTATCTGGATCAACTTGGTCATGCAAATGGTGGAGACGAGACAACTTCAGATCTGTAAAATCAGAGTAAAGGAAGAAAAGTGAAGGTTTGCGCTAACTGTTGGTGGCGCAAACTTAGTTTTGCGCTAGCAGAAGGAAGCGCAAAGTTAGTTTTGCGTTAGCTGAAGAATGCGCAAAGCTCGTTTTGCGCTAGAAACTGTTGGCGCAAATCTAAGTTTTGCTCTACCAACTGTTGGCGCAAAAAATGACTTGGAATCTGAAAATTTTCACCTGTTTAGCTCTTTGATTCCCCCTACACAAATGCACTAAATATGACAATTCAAGTTAGCATTTGTATGAAGAATCAGATACTCCCCCTTGAAAACAGATATGATGTTGGGAACTGAAGATGTGACTAAGTCATTAATGCTGCCAGTTCAGAGTTAGTGCTGCCAGAGGATTTCAAAGATTAATACTGCTAGGTATTACTACTTCTAGTAGAATTAATACTGCTAGTCAAAGTTAGTGCTGCTTGAACAAAGTTAGTACTGCTTAGCTAGTTAGTACTGCTAGAGGTTAGTGTTGCTAAGTAGTTAATGCTGCCAAGATTCAGTTAATACTTCCAAGGTAATTAATACTGCTTCTGAGATAAACTGAAGATAATATTGAAGAGACCGCGTCTGAAGATATACATGGAAAGCTTGGAGATAATTATGAAGATTATCTTGAAGATCTTTTTAAGTTTTGTAATTATCTTTTATTATTCAGTATATATATAATTGCTTAGAATAGTTAGATAGAATTTTAATTCTGAGTTTTTTATTTTACAGCGAATCAACCTCAAGGCATAGTTCCTAATTCTAGAGAAGTAGAATTCGTCTTGAAAGAGTCTGTTCTTCAAGATTGAGGTTGTGTGTGTAATCTTGTAACTTCAATCATTCAATACAAGTTTGCAAGTTATTCACCAGATTTACTGTTTGTTTACTGTTTCATTAAATATCAAAGTGTTATTCCGCAAACATCTTTGATATTGTTTCTGAGTATTTATAATCCTTGTTAAGAATTCGATCCTGACAAGTGGTATCAGAGCAGGTTCTCTCAGAAACATTCATTCATTCATCATGGAAAACTTTGCAGAATCAAACAGTACTCTTGTCTCTAAGGTTCCAATGCTCAAACCCAATGAGTTTGACATGTTGAAGATCAGAATCAGGCAATACATTCTCCTTACTGACTACTCAATGTGTGATGTCATTGAGAATGGCCCCTCTACTGAAGGTCAGATTGGACCAGATGGTAAAAGATCTCCACCAAAGACAGATGGTGAAAAGAAGATTAGACAGACAAAGATGAAGGCCTTGAGCACACTGCTCTTGGCCATCCCCAATGAATATCAGCATCAATTCTGTAACTGCACAGATGCTCAGATTCTCTGGAATGCTCTAGAGAAATGATTTGCTTGAACTAAAAGCACCAAAAGAAATCAAAGGAATGTTCTGAAGCAGCAGTATGAGAACTTTACTTCTTCAGAGAATGAGTCCATGACTCAAACTTTTGACAGGTTCAACAAGCTTATTGGTGAACTGGCTACTGTGGGAGTGAAGATGGAGCAAGATGATATCAACAGGAAATTCCTCAGATCTCTTGGAGAAGAATGAACTATGTACACTGTCTCATAGAGACAGAGTGACAATCTGGAAGAGAAGGAACTAGATGATCTCTATAATGATCTAAGAGTTTTTGAAACAGAGGTAGAAGCTAAGAAGAAGCCCACTGGGTATATTCATAATGCAGCACTTCTATCAGCATCTGCTGATACTACTGCCAACCCTGAAGCAGTTAGTGCTGCTAGTGGAGTGAATTCAGAAAAAGGCACTAAAACTGTCTTTGAAGCCTTTTTGTCAAGTCATAGCAACAACTCTTTGATTAATGATGATCTGGAACAAATTCACCCTGATGACTTGGAGGAGATGGACATTATATGGCAGATGGCCATGTTATCTATGAGGGTGAAGAAGTTTATTAAAAGAACTGGGAGGAACAACTTCTCTCAAAGAAGAGAAGATGGTGCTGGTTTTGACAAGACAAAGGTGGAATGCTATAAGTTCCACATGAAGGGACACTTTGCTAGAGAATGCAGAAGTGGTGTGCCAAATAACAACCACCAACAAGCCCAGAATGGAGGCTACAATCAAAACAAGAACTCTGCTCAAGCCCTTGTTTCTCAACAAGGAATGGGGTTTGACTGGAGTGACCAAGTTGAGGAAGCCATTCAGAATCAAGCTCTTATGGCAGAGGTATCTGATCTTCCCTCTGAGGGAAGTTCTAATCTTTGTACTCAATCTTGCATAGATACTATCAAAAGGTACAGGGATCACAACCAAAACATGTGTGATGACCTCAAAAGATTAGAAAAGGACAGAAGAGATTATGTGTTGATAGTGGAGAGGTTTGAAGAACAAATCAAAGGCTTTCAAGCCAATGAACTTCAACACTCTTATGACACAAACTACTGAAAGTGGGAAAAGAATGAGTTAGAGACCAAACTGTCTAAGTCCAAAGAAGAGAATGATAAATTGAAAGAAGAATTAGCTAAGGTTAAGCTTGATATAGAAAAGTTTTCATATGCCTCAAAAGCAATGGATTCTCTTCTAAAGGCTCAGATTCATGATAAGATAAAGCCCGGTGTTGGTTAAGGACCTGTTAGAGACCAAGGAGAAAAAGGACTTGTCTGAGAAAGTATTTAAGATAGATCCTTTGGATGAGGTGGTGGTTAAGGATCTGACTGAGAAAGAAGCTAGTGAGAATAGGAATAATGCTGTGAGTAAAAGAATACCCTTAGAAAACAACATTATCACCAATGAGGGATGTGGAAAAATTTGGGTCAAGTCTAAAGAGATAGAGAAGACCAAAAGAAAGGCTAACAACGTCCATTACAAACAGACCACGGTTGTGAATCCTGGCCCTTGTAAACAGTGTGCTTGCAATAAAACTGAGAGCCCAAATTCTGGTACAAGGAGAGGTAATCAAAGAAACTGGAATAATCAATGGGCTCAGAAACAAGGAGTTGATCTGAGTAAGATAATCAGACCAAAACCATGTTTCATATGTGGCAAGTTAAATCATTTGGCTAAGTACTGTTTCTTTAATCCTATTAACCAAAGAATGAGCTTTCAAAGATGTGTGCAAAAACCTTTTGGTTATAGGAAGGCTGGAAAGAAACATGTGGCTAAGAAATCTGTTGAAACCAAAGGCCAAATGAAGAAAAAGGTTTTAAAAGAGAGTATTAAAATGTGGGTGCCCAGAAGCACTAAAACTGTTAGTACTGCTACATCCAATAATACTGCTGACAGGGATAGTGCTGCCAGGAGCAATACTGCTGCTACCAGTGTTAGTACTGCTGAGAAGATTAATGCTTCTAATACTGTTAGTACTTCTTCAAAGGTTACTACTGCTAACACAGTTACTGCGGCTGATGCAGTTACTACTTCTAACAAGGTTAATACTGCTAAGCATGCAAGTACTGCTAATGCAGTTAGTTCTTCTAAAACCAGTATTGCTTCTAGCAAATGTGCTGCAAAACCCATTATTGTGACAAAGTACTCCAGCAATGAGGAGTCAAAGTTTAAAAATCTTGTCAAAAAGGAATGCAAATATTTTGATGAGAAAGGGGTACCCAAGACCACTTTGGCTTGGGTTCCTAATCCATACTAACTGATTTATCTTATGTGCAAGGCAACCAACAGCTAAATGGGAAGAGCATCTGGCATGTGGATAGTGGTTGCTCTAGGCACATGACAGGCAATATGTCATGCCTTCAGGATTTCAAGCATATCAATGGAGGACATGTTGCATTTGGAGACAATCTTGCAGGTGGAAAAATAAGTGGAAAAGGTAATGTCACAAAAGGTAAGATGACATTTGAGGATGTCTACTGTGTTGATCAGTGAAAGTACAACCTGTTAAGTGTATCACATGTTTGTGACAAACAACATAGTATATTATTTACAATACAGAATGTATGATCCTTGCTCCAGGGTTCAAGGTAGTTGATGAAAGCATGATACTACTTAGAACTCCAAGAAAGGACAATGTTTACTGTCTAGATATGGACAATGTTTCAAGTGATTCATCCCTAAACTGTCTTGTTTCAAAAGCTTCTGTGGATGAATACTCTCTTTGGCACAGAAGGATGTTTCACATGAACTTCAAGACAATGAACAAACTTGTTAAAAACAACCTTGTAAGAGGTTTACCATCAAAAGTCTTTTCATGTGATGATCATTGTGTTGCTTGTCTTAAAGGCAAACAACACAAAACTTCTCATAAGACCAAAGAGTTAAATTCAATTTCTTCTTGTCTCCAGTTATTACATATGGATCTGTTTGGCCCTACAAATGTGATGAGCATAGGGAAGAAATCATATTGCCTAGTTATTGTTGATGATAACTCCAGATTTACTTGGGTATATTTTCTAAGGACTAAGGATGAGACAAGTGGACTGATCAAATCCTTCATTCTAAGAATTGAAAACCAAACTAATCAAAAAGTAAAAGTCATTAGATCAGACAATGGAACTGAATTTAAAAATCTTGATCTAAACAACTTTTGGGAAGAAAAAGGCATTGAGAGACAATATAGTGCTCCTAGGACTCCACAACAAAACGGGGTTGCTGAGAGAAGGAATAGGACACTAATTGAGGCTGCTAGATCTCTGTTAGCTGATTCAAAACTGCCAATTACTTTTTGGACTGAAGCAGTTAATACTGCTTGTTATGTCCAAAACAGAGTGCTAGTGGTCAAACCAAAGACCAAGACACCTTATGAGCTCTTAAATAAAAGAAAACCCTTTATTTGATTTTTTAAACCATTTGGGTGTCGTTGTACAATTCTCAATACTAAATCTCACTTAGGAAAGTTTGATAGCAAGGCAGATGATGGATTCCTTGTGGGTTACTCATCTCAAAGTAAAGCCTACAGAGTTTTTACTACTTCTTCTAGAATAATTGAGGAAAGTGACAATGTCAAATGCAATGAGAACACACCAAATCCTATTGGGTATGGTCCTCAGTGGCTGTTTGACATTGTTTCCCTAACTAACTCTTTTGGTTTTAGTAGTGATGATTATGCAGAACCAAGTAGTCGAGGATCAGGGACTACACAAGTTCAAGAAAATATACCTCAATCTGTAATTTCTCCCATACCTACAGTGGATCCTATTGAAGACTGTGAAAAGGAGCCATCTACTGAACCAAATCAGAGTGAAGAAGAAAGGAGAGATGAGGAGAATCAAGAGAATAAAGAACCAGAAGTAGCTGCTGACATCACCTCAGTTGAGTTGAACGACTCCAATCTAGAGATGGGACTAAATGAAGAACCTAGTCATCAAACAAGAACACAAAAGAATCATCCTCCTCAGCTGGTAATAAGAGATATCTCTTCTCCTATGATGACTAGAAATCAAAGCAGGCTGCAAGATATACAAGACCAACAGCATACAGTGCTCTCTTGCTTTCTATCCCAGCTTGAGCCTAAGAAGGCTCATGATGTTATGAAATAATCCAGTTGGATAGAAGCTATGCAAGAAGAGCTGCTCCAATTCAAGCTGCAAGATGTTTGGGATCTGGTAGACCTTCCTAAAGGTCAAAGAGCAATAGGCACAAAATGGGTCTTCAGAAAAAAGAGAGATGAGAGAGGAATAGTAATAAATAACAAAGCAAGGTTGGTGGCTCAAGATTATACACAAGAAGAAGGAATAGATTATGAAGAAGTATTTGCACCAGTGGCTAGGATAGAAGCAATCAGATTGTTCCTGGCCTATGCTTCTTATATGAAGTTCAAAGTCTATCAAATGGATGTAAAAAGTGCATTTTTATATGTATCAATTGAAGAAGAAGTATATGTCTGTCAACCACCAGGGTTTGAAAATCCAAACTATCCAGACAGAGTATACAAACTAAAGAAAGCACTTTATGGACTGCATCAAGCACCAAGAGCATGGTATGACACTCTATCATCCTATCTCTTGGAAAATGGCTTTGAAAGAGGAGTCATTGATAAGACTCTGTTCATCAAGAGAAAGAAGAAGGACATCTTGCTGGTCCAAATCTATGTAGATGATATCATCTTTGGATCCACAAGAGACAATATGTGCAAGGAGTTTGAGGATCTCATGCATCAAAGGTTAAAAATGAGTTCCATGGGGGAACTTACTTTCTTCCTTGGACTCCAAGTCCAACAGAAGTCAGATGGTATTTTTATTTCTCAATCCAAGTATGTGCAGGACATTCTAATCAAGTTTGGTTTCTCAGACTCAAAGCCTGCCAGCACACCTATGGAGACACACAAGCAGATATCAGCAGATCTTGAGGGGGAGAATATGGATGTTCATCACTATAGATCCATGATTGGATCTCTCTTGTATCTTATAGCCTCTAGGCCAGATATAATGTTTCCAGTCTGTGTGTGCAAGATTTCAAGTTAGGCCAAAGCAATCACACTATCAAGCTGTTAAGAGGATATTCAGATATCTCAAAGGGCAACCTAGATTGGGACTTTGGTATCCTTATGACTCATCATTTGACCTACTTGCGTACTCAGACAGTGACTTAGGTGGAGCAAACTTGGACAGAAAATCTACTTCTGGAGGATGTCAGTTTTTGGGTGCAAGACTAGTTTCATGGCAGTGCAAGAAACAAACCACAGTATCCACATCTACAACAGAAGCAGAGTACGTAGCATCTGCAAGTTGCTGTTCTCAAGTCTTATGGATTCAGAATCAAATGCTGGACTATGGGGTAACATTTCTACACACTCCAATCTTTATTGATAATAGCAGTGCTATTAGCATTGTTAATAATCCTGTCAAACACTCAAAGACAAAGCACATTGAGATCAGGTATCACTTTATAAGAGACTGCAATGAAAACAAGCTTATTCAAGTTGTAAAAGTTCATACTGATAACCAGTTTGCTGATCTATTCACCAAAGCCTTTGATGTGTGTAGATTCACTTTCTTGGTAACAAGTGTGGGAATGATCAACTCTGAATAAGATCCTACTTAAAATGTGGTTCAATACCTGTATATTGGTTATTCTTGGTGTTACTAACTTTCTTTCTCAAGAAATGTATAGCAGTACTCAGTTTATCACAAGCTTAAAAGTGTAAGTATGGTTAACACTGCCAGTACAGTTTTAGTACTGCCAGTACAGTGTTACTACTGCCAGTGCTCAGTTAATACTGCTAGTTAGTTAATACTGCTAGTGGTTAATACTGCTCTCAGTTAATACTGCTAGTTAGTTAATACTGCTAGTGGTTAATACTGCTCTCAGTTAATACTGCTAGTTAGTTAATACTGCTCTCAGTTAATACTGCTCACTGTTAATACTGCTTTCAGTATCTTTTTAAGGTTAATACTCCTTCTAATCCAAAAGCTATAAATATCCTTTCCCCGCCTAAAAGATCATAACGACTCTTTGTCTACTGTTCATCTTCTCTCTCACTCTTGTCTCTCAAGTATGCAGTGCTCGATAGTCAAGAATCCTTGCATACAGATGGCTTCAATGGCATTTATCGATGAGCACAACGAGATCGCCATGCTTCAAAATCCAAAACAAGGTGAAGGTTTTCACCAGATAGTCGACTTTCTGAAGTCCAGCCACATCGGTCATGCTCTCACTGTGTCTCCTACCATCTACATAGAGCATCAAAGGCAGTTCTGGGCCAATGCCACTACTAGCTCTGAAAATGGAGTGTCGTGCATCAAAACAAGGGTTTGTGACAAACCCTTGATAGTTACCGAGAAGACCATTCGCATCTGTCTACGTCTAGACGATGCTTCAGGTATATCTTCTATTCCAAATGAGGATTTGTTTTCAAACCTCACCAGAATGGGGTATGAAGGCCAATTGGGGATTTTCAAGTTTTTTAAAGCACAATTTTCATCCCAATGGAGGTTCTTTGTTCATACCCTGATGCACTGTATTTCCAAGAAAACCACTGGTTGGAGCCAATTTAGCAGTCCCATTGCATATGCTTTGGTTTGTTTATCTACTGCTAGAAATATAATTTTTCTCTGATGATCTTCAATGATCTTGTCTCAAACCTGGACAACAAGAAGAGTTTCTTCATGTATCCCAGGTTTGTACAGGCAGTTATCAGAAATGAATTGACGGATATACCTCACTTTGATGGGGTATATGTACCTAAACCCCCTAAAGGCAAGGTTTTCTCAAATATGAGAAGATTTGCTAGGGACTCGGAAGGACTTGACACCCCATTGTTCTCTACAATGATGGCGGTGTCCCACACTGATGAAGGTATGGCAGCAGGGTCAAGGCCCTCCTCAGACTATCCCACTGCTAGCCAATCCCAACCTTCCCACTCTATATCTATCCCACAGTCCCTACTTCATAAACCCACTTCTCCTATTACCCAAACCTATACAAGGAAACAGGTAAAGAAGGCTCCTTCCCTTCTTGTACCATCACCCACTGCACCTTTAAGCCCTCTATTGGAGCATTCTCCAATAGAGAATATCCAAAGGGAATCCCATAGGGTGTCTCCCAACCCTGAGGAGGTGCTCTCTAAGGAGATAGAGGAGCATATGGGTGAGAAGGCTGCCACTACTTCTGCTAGCACAGAGAAGGATAGTGGTAACATCTCTAAGACCTTCCCCATGGCAACTTTGGCTGAGAAATCAACCAAAGGACCCCGGTGCCAAGAAACCAAGGGGGTAGTTGGTGCTTCTGCTAGGCAGAAGGCCACTACTACAAGATCCAAGGATCCCTCAAGGATGGGCAAAACATCCCAAAAGGGTGAGGACAGATCTGAAACTGATGGATTGATGGAAAAAGATTCCAATGATCCTTCAAGGGTGGGTAAAACACCTAAAGAAGGTGAGGACAGCTATACTTACTTAGAATTGATGGAAACAATAGCCAACATCAATGTTGATGTGGTTAATCAAGGAAAAGAAATCAAAGCCTTGCAGCAAGTGGTCATCTCCCAACAACAGCAGATTTCCAAACTCAAGCAACTGGTGGGAAAGCCCATGGCCAAGAAAAGAAGAAGTAAATTTGGTGTACCAGCAGCAGTAACAACACCAGCAGCAGTAACAACCCTAGCAGCAGAAACTTTTAGTGCTGCTGAAACTTCAAAAGCAGCAGTAACAGGGTTAACACCAGCAGAGATTGAAGTAGCAGAAATGCTTGTCAAAGCAAAGAATGACACTCCCAAAGCAAAAGGAGTGGTCATAAATGAAGGGGGAGCAAAGAAAATAGAAAAGAAAGAAATGGCTGCAGATGCAAAGAAAAAGGGAAAAGAAAAGATGATAGAATCTGATCAACCATCCAAAAAGTAAAAGATGGTTGAGTCAGATGAAGCATTAGCTAAGAAACTGCAAGAAGAGATAGATCAAGCAGAAAAAGAGCAGGTTGAGAAAGATAGAGAAATAGCCAGAGCACTTGCAAATGAACTAAATTAAGCTTTTCAGAAAGGGTTGGAAACAGAAAAAGCAAAGCAAAGACCTATAAGCATGAGAAAGGCTATGATGGACAGATCAAGTGCAAAGAAGAGAAGACCTTCACAAACTTACCTTGCAACTCAGGAAAGAAACAAGATGATAACTTTCTTGAGGAGTGCAATTGGTGTAAAGAAAGAAATGTTTGTGAAGATGACTTTTGATCAAATCAAGGATCTCTATGAGATAGAAATGGGAAAGCTGAAGAGTAATGAAAAGGATAGAGTGGAATTTGAAAAGAAAGCCAAGGAGAGACATGATGTGAATATCAATCAACCCTTCCCTAAAAGTGAAGAGGGGACTCCTACAAAAGAAAAGGTAGAAAAGAAGAAGGAAGCTACTCTAGGGCAAAGTCAAAGGATTCTGAAAAGAACTAAGATGATGGCTAGAAGAAAGAAAACTGTAAAGAAGCCCAGAATAGAAGAAGAGAAAAAGGTTGCTAGAGAAGAAGAGGCACCTGAACCATCAGAAAAGAAAGAGAAGTTGAGCACTGAGGATGTAAAGATGTACATGGTTGTCATGGACAAAGTGCCTGAACCAATTTCAGCAGAACCAGTAGGAGTTAAACCTCCTGAAGTTATTCACTGGGATGTACTAGAGGTAGATGGAAAAGAGTACATTAGGCTGAAGAGGAAAGATAAAAAATATGAAATCTACAGTACTTGGGCTAAAATTGTCAGAACATGCTCAAGGGATGAAGTTGTACACAGATAAGTTAAAAGCTCCAGGGATTTCAATTACAAAACTGGTGATGGAGTATCTGTGTATGATGTTCAAATCTGATGAAGTGGAGGAGATAATAAGGAATGTTTTTCAAGCAGTTACCAGTTGGACTTTATATGAAACTAGTGGAGTATATTCTGTGACTTTGGATAGAAATCACATAGAATACTTTCTAGTGGATAAAGTATACAACCATAGCAGATTGAAACTTCATTCAATGTTGAAGAAGAAGCTTGGATGTGTTGAAAATTCAGAAATGGCTAAGTATTTGATCCAAAGAACAATCAATCAGAGTTTGGGGTTAGATGCAAACACTGGAATTTGAATCACTGATGGTTTTGGAAGCATCTGAAGAACTTGACTTCTCTTCTAAAAGTCAAGTTAGGGGGAGATTGTTGGGAACTGAAGATGTGACTAAGTCATTAATGCTGCCAGTTCAGAGTTAGTGCTGCCAGAGGATTTCAAAGATTAATACTGCTAGGTATTACTACTTCTAGTAGAATTAATACTGCTAGTCAAAGTTAGTGTTGCTTGAACAAAGTTAGTACTGCTTAGCTAGTTAGTACTGCTAGAGGTTAGTGCTGCTTAGTAGTTAATGCTGCCAAGATTCAGTTAATACTTCCAAGGTAATTAATACTGCTTCTGAGATAAACTGAAGATAATATTGAAGAGACCGCGTCTGAAGATATACATGGAAAGCTTGGAGATAATTATGAAGATTATCTTGAAGATCTTTTTAAGTTTTGTAATTATCTTTTATTATTCAGTATATATATAATTGCTTAGAATAGTTAGATAGAATTTTAATTCTGAGTTTTTTATTTTAGAGCGAACCAACCTCAAGGCATAGTTCCTAATTCTAGAGAAGTAGAATTCGTCTTGAAAGAGTCTGTTTTTCAAGATTGAGGTTGTGTGTGTAATCTTGTAACTTCAATCATTCAATACAAGTTTGCAAGTTATTCATCAGATTTACTGTTTGTTTACTGTTTCATTAAATATCAAAGTGTTATTCCGCAAACTTCTTTGATATTGTTTCTGAGTATTTATAATCCTTGTTAAGAATTCGATCCTGACATATGATCTTTCAGAAAAAATTTCCTTATTCACTCCCCTTGAATAATGCACAATCCCAATGACAAAGATATGAGAACACACGAATTGAAACATCAAAGTAGAAAGAAAAAATATACGGAATATGTATTTTGAAAGAACTAAAAATATAAAAATTTAAACACTAAACAAATTAAATTCTACTTAGTAAAATATCACAGATTTATCTATCAAATGAAATCAAATATATGTTGCTGGATACAACTATAAGTTTTATTGCATATCAAGTGAATACATGTTCAGTTTCAAAAACTTTCATCAATCTATTTAGTGTGCTAGCATGCGAACTTCGATTAGCTTCAAGAAAATGCAATTCTAAAAAATATAATAGAGAACTTTGCATGTACTCACAATAAGCCATCAAAATTTAAGATTTTCACAAATTTATAGGTTTATCGCAACTCAAACATATCACCAAGTATATCATGAGATGTGTGCTCATTGGCATCTTTTAGCATTGTGCACATTGGCATCTTCACATGAGTCTTCTCTTTGGCCTCTTTTAAGCTTGTGCACTTTGGCATCTTTTTAATCAAAAAGTTTGGTAAGTAAAGAACATGCCGTAAACGTAACTTTCTATCTGACCCTATTGCAGGATTTGAGTCAGCCGCTCCCAGACTAGTCGGCCTTAGGGGACTAGGTGTCAAGTACCCCTTTGAACTTATTCTCCCAGATCATAAAGGCTACATCGACATATACTAAACCCATTCATAACAGTAGAACATTACTCTCGATCTGATTCTGTAGAAGGATTTTGGTTCGATCACTCCCAGATCAATTGACCTAAGGGGACCAGATGACAAACATCCCACGGAACTTACTTTCCCAAACCAGAAAGGTCACAGGTACAAACTTTTAAACTTAGAGATTTCTGTATTTTATATATATAATTTTCATCTCAATCACATAATTTTACATCTAAGTGCTTAGCCCATATTTTCATTACAATCCATAATTCTGACTTTTTAGGATTTCCAAGCATTGTAAACTATAAATATTCCGAATAACACAACTTTAAAGCAATATCAAAATTTTCAAACATGTTGCTGACCTTTCAACTTTTGTAAGACTTGAAAGATGAACATATAAAACTTTGATATAAAAAAACAACTTGAAAATTTATTCTAGACACACATTTTATTCAAAAAAAAGAAAACCTGTAAAGCTTTAACTTTATAGAATAAAATTTGTATAGATTTAAACTTTTAAATCCAAATGCCGAGTTTGAAAATTTAAGACAAATGTAAAGAATTCGGCAAATTGATATTTAGTCGAAACAAAATAAAATTCAATAATATTATCTTCCATATAATGTATAATGAATTTGTGTCTCATATGAAAAAAAATTTGGCTTGTACAAATTCAAAAGTTAGTTGAATTTGCTCAGATTCTTGAAAAACATGAGAAAACTGGAACAACATCATTAATAGAGATAAATGCAGCGGAATAAAATAGATGTACTCACAGTTTCTCATTAGTCAGAAGCTAAAAACTTTGAAGAATGTGTCATAAACTGTCATGTTTAGAAGTCGTAAACCATTGAAGTACGGGTTCTGATCTGAAGTACTCAGAAGCAAACTTGCTCTTACTCCCCCTTGACATTAGATGTCTGCAACTTAGAATCAATCCGTGATTTTGGTACCCACTTGTATTTGGGTCCATGAAATTTAGTTGCAGTTCTTGTGGGGAAATATTTGTAAGATTTGACATACAAGGCATGAGAAAGATTGTCAGACAAATGAACATAAGAATCAACAGAAGAGAAAGCATAATCATCTGAACTAGAATCAGAAGAAGAATATGAGACATCTTTTGAAATTTGAATCATTTGCTTTATTAAGTATTTTGAAATTTTATTACAAGAAGCAAATGAATCACTTTTATAATGTTTGTCTACATATCTATCTTCATCAGTCGTAGAATCATCTGATGTTGGGAACTGAGGATGTGAACAAGTCTTTAATGCTGCTAGTTCAGAATTACTATTGCTAGAAGACTGCAAAGTTAATACTGCTGAGTGTTACTACTGCTAGTAGAATTAATACTGCTAGTCAAAGTTAGTGCTACTTGAACAAAGTTAGTACTGTTTAGCTAGTTAGTACTGCTAGTGGTTAGTGCTGCTTAGTAGTTAATGCTGCTAAGACCAAGTTAATGCTGCTAGAAGAAATTAATGCTGCTGAGCATAGTTAGTACTGCTTATGATTTAAAGAATCGGATGGAAAGGATGACAGCTGGAAAGAATCAAGATATTCATGGAAGGCTTAGAGATAATGATGGAAGATATTCTGAAGATAATTTATTAATTGTAATTAGCTTTTATCTTCAGTATATATATTGTATAGTTTAGATAGAGATTAATTAAAATTTAATTCTATTAGTTAGAGAAAATCAACCTAATTCTAGAGAAGTAGAATTCGTATTGATGAGCCTGTTCATCAATATTGAGGTTGTGTGTTTAATCTTGTAACTTCAAGCCTTCAATACAAGTTTACAAGTTGTTGATTATATACTGTTTTGGTTTACTGTTTTATTGAATATCAAAGTGTTATTCCGCAACTTCTTTGATATTAGTTTCTGAGAATTTATTCTTGTTAAGAATTCGATCCTGTCAAGTGGTATCAGAGCCAAACTCTCTCAGAAACATTTATTCATTCATCATGGAAAACCTTGCAGAATCAAACAGTACTATGGTCTCTAAGATTCCAATGCTCAAACCCAGTGAGTTTGACATGCGGAAAATCAGAATTAGACAATTCATTCTTCTCACTGACTACTCAATGTGGGATATCATTGAGAATGGTCCTTCTGAAGCAGGAAAGATAGGACCAGATGGGAAAAGACCTCCACCAAAGACAGATGGTGAGAGGAAGATCAGACAGACAGAGATGAAGGCATTGAGCACTCTGCTCTTGGCCATTCCAAATGAATATCAGCATCAATTTTGCAACTGCACTGATGCTCAGATTCTCTGGAATGCTCTAGAGAAAAGATTTGCTGGAACTAAAAGTATCAAAAGAAATCAAAGAGATGTTCTAAAGCAGCAGTATGAGAACTTCACTTCTTCAAAGAATGAGTCTATGACTCAAACTTTTGATAGATTCAACAAGCTCATTGGTGAACTGGCTACTGTAGGAGTGAAGATGGAACAAGATGATATCAACAGAAAGTTCCTCAGATCTCTTGGGAATGAATGGACTATGTACACTGTCTCATATAAACAGAGTGACAATCTGGAAGAGAAGGAACTTGATGATCTATATAATGATCTAAGAGTTTTTGAAACTGAGGTAGAATCCAAGAAGAATCCCACTGGCTATATCCACAATGCTGCACTTCTTTCAACATCTACTGATACTACTGCTAACCCTGAAGCAGTTAGTACTGCTAGTGGAGTAAATTCAGAAAAAGGAACTGGAACTATCTTTGAAGCCTTTTTGTCCAGTCATAGCAACAATTCCTTGATTAATGATGATCTAGATCAGCTTCACCCTGATGACCTGGAGGAGATGGACATTAAATGGCAGATGGCCATGTTATCTATGAGAGTGAAGAAGTTTATTAAAAGAACAGGAAGGAACAACTTCTCTCAAAGAAGAGAAGATGGAGCTGGTTTTGACAAGACTAAGGTGGAATGCTATAAGTGTCACGTGAAAGGACACTTTGCTAGAGAGTGCAGGAGTGTTGTTCCAAACAACAACCACCAACAAGCTCAGAATGGAGGATACAATCAAAACAAGAATCCTGCTCAAGCCCTTGTTTCTCAACAAGGAATGGGATTTGACTGGAGTGATCAAGCTGAGGAAGCCATTCAGAATCAAGCTCTTATGGCAGAAGTATCTGATCTCTCCTCTGAGGTAATTTCTAATCTTTGCACTAAATCCTGCATAGACACTGTCAAAAGATACAGGGATCACAATCAAAGTATGTGTGATGACCTCAAAAGATTAGAAAAGGATAGAAGAGATTATGTGTTGATAGTAGAGAGATTTGAAGAACAGATCAAAGGCTTTCAAGCTAATGAACTGCAACACTCTTATGACACAAACTATTGGAAGTGGGAAAAGAATGAGTTAGAAACCAAACTGTCTAAGTCCTTAGAAGAGAATGATAGGCTGAAAGAGGAACTGTCTAAAGTTAAGCTTGACATAGAAAAGTTTTCTTATGCTTCAAAAGCAATGGATTCTCTTCTAAAGGCTCAGATTCATGATAAGATGAAGCCTGGTATTGGATACAACAATACTCCCCCTCCTTACAACAACAACTATATCTCTCCTACATCAGACTTGTTAGAAACTAAGGAGAAAAAGGACTTGTCTGAGGAAGCTTTTAAGATAGATCCTTTGGATGAGGTAGTAGTTAAGGATTTGACTGAGAAAGAAGCCAGTGAGAATAGGGATAATACTGTAAGTAAAAAGATACCATTAGAAAACAATATTATCACCAATGAGGGATGTGGGAAAATCTGGGTCAAGTCCAAGGAGATAGAGAAAACAAAAGGAAAGGATAACAAGGTCCATTACAAACAAACCACGGTTGTGAATCCTGGATCTTGTAAACAGTGTGCTTGCAATACAACTAAGAGCCTAAATTCTGGTATAAAAAGAGGTAATCAAAGAAACTGGAATAATCAATGGGCTCAGAAACAAGGAGTTGATCTGAATAAAATCAATAGACCAAAACCTTGTTTCATATGTGGCAAGTTGAATCATTTGGCTAAGTATTGTTACTTTAACCCTATTAACCAACAGATGAACTTTCAAAGATTTGTGCAAAAACCTGTTGGTTATAGGAAGGCTGGAAAGAAACATGTGATGAAGAAATCTGTTGAAAGTAAAGGCCCTTTGAAAAATAAGGTTTTAAAAGAAAGTATTTTACTATGGGTACCTATAAGTACTAACAGTGTTAGTACTGCTAACAATATTAGTGCTGCTAACACAGTTACTACTGCTAACAGTGTTAGTTCTGCTGAAAATATTAATGCTGCTAACACAGTTACTACTGCTAACAAGGTTAGTACTACTAAGCATGCAAGTACTTCTAAAATCAGTATTGCTTCTAGCAAAAATGTTTCCAAGCCTATTATTGTGACAAAATACTCCAAGCATGAGGAATCAAAATTTAAAAATCTTGTCAAGAAAGAATGCAAGTATTTTGATGAGAAAGGGGTACCCAAGACCACTTTGGCTTGGGTTCCTTATTCAAACTAACTGATTTATCTAATGTGCAGGGAAATCAATAGCTCAAGGGAAAGAGCATTTGGCATGTTGATAGTGGTTGCTCTAGGCACATGACGGTAACATGTCATGCCTTCAGGATTTCAAGCATATCAATGGAGGACATGTTGCTTTTGGAAATGATCTTACTGGTGGTAAAATAAGTGGCAAAGGTAATGTCACAAAAGGTAAGATGACATTTGAGGATGTCTACTATGTTGATCAATTGAAGTACAACCTGTTAAGTGTATCACAGGTTTGTGACAAACAACATAGCATATTATTTACAAACACAGAGTGTATGATCCTTGCTCTAGGGTTCAAAGTAGTTGATGAAAGCATGATACTACTTAGAACTCCAAGAAAGGACAATGTTTATTGTCTAGATATGGACAATGTTGATAGTGATTCATCCCTAAACTGTCTTGTTTCAAAAGCTTCTGTGGATGAATCCTCTCTTTGGAACAGAAGGATGTGTCACATGAATTTCAAGACTATGAACAAACTTGTTAAAAACAACCTTGTAAGAGGTTTACCTTCAAAAGTTTTTTCATGTGATGAACATTGTGTTGCTTGTCTTAAAGGCAAACAGCTCAAAACTTCTCATAAGACCAAAGAGTTAAATTCTATTTCATCTTGTCTCCAGTTATTGCATATGGATCTGTTTGGTCCTACAAATGTTATGAGTATAGGCAAGAAATCTTACTGCTTAGTTATTGTTGATGATTACTCCAGATTTACTTGGGTATATTTTCTAAGGACTAAGGATGAGACAAGTGGACTGATCAAATCCTTTATTCTAAAAATTGAAAACCAAACTAATCAAAGAGTAAAAGTCATTAGATCAGATAATGGAACTGAGTTTAAAAATCTTGATCTAAACACCTTCTGTGAAGAGAAAGGTATTGAGAGACAATATAGTGCTCCTAGGACTCCTCAACAGAATGGAGTTGCTGAAAGGAGAAATAGGACACTAATAGAGGTTGCTAGATCTCTGTTGGCTGATTCAAAACTACCAATTACCTTTTGGGCGGAAGCAGTTAATACTGCTTGTTATGTCCAAAACAGAGTTCTAGTGGTCAAACAAAAGAACAAGACCCCATATGAGCTTTTAAATAAAAGAAAACCTTTCATTGGATTTTTCAAACCTTTTGGGTGCCCTTGTACTATTCTCAATACCAAATCTCACTTAGGTAAGTTTGATAGCAAAGCAGATGATGGATTTCTTGTTGGTTACTCATCTCAAAGTAAGGCCTACAGAGTCTTTAACTCTTCTTCCAGAATAATTGAAGAAAGTGACAATGTCAAATGCAATGAGAACACACCAAATCCAATTGGGTCTGGTCCTCAGTGGCTATTTGACATTGACTCACTAACTAACTCTTTTGGTTTCAGTAGTGATGATTATACAGGTACAGGGACTGGAGGATTAGGGACTACACAAGTCTCAGAAAGTATATCTCAATCTGTGATATTTCCCATACCCACAGTGAATCCTGTTGAAGACTGTGAAAAGGAACCATCTACTGGACCAAGTCAAGGTGAAGAAGAAAGTAGAGATGAGGAGACTCAAGAAAATAAAGAACCAGAAGTGGCTACTGAAAACACTTCAGTTGAGTTGAATGACTCTAATCTAGAGGTGGGACTTAATGAAGAACCTAGTCATCACACCAGAATACAAAAGAATCATCCTCCACAGCTGGTAATAGGAGATATATCCTCTCCTATGATGACTAGAAATCAAAGTAGACTTCAAGAAATACAAGATCAACAACACACAGTGCTTTCTTGCTTTTTATCCCAGCTTGAGCCTAAAAAGGCACATGATGCTATGAAAGAATCTAGTTAGATAGAAACCATGCAAGAAGAGCTACTGCAGTTCAAGCTGCAAGATGTTTGGGATCTGGTAGACCTTCCTAAAGGCCATAGGGCAATAGGAACAAAATGGGTCTTCAGGAATAAGAGAGATGAAAGAGGTATAGTGATAAGGAATAAAGCAAGGCTGGTGGCTCAAGGGTATACACAAGAAGAAGAGTTAGACTATGAAGAAGTATTTGCACCAGTGGCAAGGATAGAAGCAATTAGATTATTCCTGGCTTATGCTTCCTACATGAAATTCAAAGTCTATCAGATGGATGTGAAAAGTGCATTTCTTTATGGTTCAATTGAAGAAGAAGTATATGTCTGTCAACCACCAGGGTTTGAAAACCCAAGCTATCCAGACAGAGTATACAAATTGAAGAAAGCACTTTATGGACTACATCAAGCTCCAAGAGCATGGTATGACACTCTGTCATCCTATCTCTTGGAAAATGGCTTTGAAAGAGGAGTCATTGATAAGACTCTATTCATCAAGAGAAAGAAGAAGGATATCTTGCTGGTCCAAATCTATGTTGATGATATTATCTTTGGATCAACAAGAGACAACATGTGCTAGGAGTTTGAGGAACTAATGCATCAAAGGTTAAAAATGAGTTCCATGGGAGAACTTACTTTCTTTCTTGGACTCCAAGTTCAATAGAAGTCAGATGGAATCTTCATCTGTCAGTCCAAGTATGTGCAGGACATTCTAACCAAGTTTGGTTTCTCATATTCAAAACCTCCTAGCACACCTATGGAGACACACAAGCAAATAACAACAGATCTTGAGGGGGAGGATATGGATGTTCATCATTATAGATCCATGATTGGCTCTCTCATGTATCTTACAGCCTCTAGGCCAGATATAATGTTTCCAGTCTGTGTGTGTGCAAGATTCCAAGTTAGGACAAAGCAATCTCACTATCAAGCTGTTAAGAGGATATTCAGATATCTCAAAGGGCAACCCAGATTGGGACTTTGGTATCCTCATGACTCATCCTTTGACCTACTTGCATTCTCAGATAGTGATCTAGGTGGAGCAAACTTGGACAGAAAATCTACTTCTGGAGGATGTCAGTTTTTTGGTGCAAGACTAGTCTCATGGCAGTGCAAGAAACAAACCACAGTATCCACATCTACAACAGAGGCAGAGTACATAGCAGCTGCAAGTTGCTGTTCTCAAGTCTTATGGATTCAGAATCAAATGTTGGATTATGGGGTAACCTTTCTACACACTCCAATTTTTATTGATAATAGCAGTGCTATTAGCATTGTGAATAATCCAGTCAAGCACTCAAAGACAAAGCACATTGAGATCAGGTATCACTTCATAAGAGACTGTAATGAAAAGAAACTTATTCAAGTTATAAAAGTTCACACTGATAATCAGTTTGCTGATCTATTCACTAAAGCTTTTGATGTGGGTAGATTCACTTTCTTGGTAACAAGTGTGGGAATGATCAACTCTGAATAAGCCCCTTCTCAAAAAGTGGTTCTATATCTGTATTTTGTTTCTTCTTGGTGTTACTAATCTTCTTTTTCAGGATATGCATAGCAGTACTCAGTGTTTCGCAAGTTTAAAGGAGTAAGTCAGTTAATACTGCTAGTTAGTTAATACTGCTCGTAGTTAATACTGCTAGTTAGTTAAAACTGCTAGTAGTTAATACTGCTTTCAGTTAATACTGCTAGTGGTTAATACTGCTCTCAGTTAATACTGCTAGTTAGTTACTACTGCTAGTAGTTAATACTGCTCTCAGTTAATACTGCTAGTAGTTAATACTGCTAGTTAGTTAAAACTGCTAGTAGTTAATACTGCTTTCAGTTAATACTGCTAGTGGTTAATACTGCTCTCAGTTAATACTGCTAGTTAGTTAATACTGCTAGTAGTTAATACTGCTATCAGTTAATACTGCTTTCAGTTAATACTGCTAGTGGTTAATACTGCTTTCAATTAATACTGCTCGCAGTTAATACTGCTCTAGGTTAATACTGCTTATGTTCCGAATACTATAAATACTCTTTGCCCGCCTAAAAGTTCATAACGACTCTTTGCATACTATTCTCTTGCGCTGTAAACCCTTTCTCTCTCAAAGTTCAAAGTTTTCAGGCAAGAATCTTCAAGGTTAATGGCATCAATGGCGTTCATTGACGAGCACAATGAAATCGCGATGCTCCAAAAGCCAAAACAAGCAGAAGGCTTTCAACAGATAGTCGACTTTCTGAAGTCTAGCCACATTGCCCATGCTCTCACTATGTTTCCTACTATCTTCATAGAGCATCAGAGGCAATTCTGGGCACATGCCACCATTGTTTCTGAGGATGGTGTGCAAATGATCAAGACGACAGTCTGTGGCAATCCATTAACAGTTACTGAAGAGGTAGTTCGCATCAATCTACGTCTAGACGATGCCTCTGGTATAACTTCTATCCCTAATGATGAACTGTTTTCTACGCTTTCACGAATGGGGTATGGAGGCCCATTGGGTGTTTTTAAGTTCTCAAAAGCTAAATTCTCACCCCAATGGCGTTTTCTTGTTCATAGCCTGATGCACTGCATTTCTAAAAAGACCACTGGATGGAGTGAGTTCAGCAGTCCCATTGCTTATGCTTTGGTCTGTTTGGCCATTGCCAGAAGGTACAATTTTACCCAAATGATTTTCAATGATCTTGTCTCAAACAGGGGAAACAAAAAGAGCTTTTATATGTATCCCAGGTTTGTTCAAGCAATTATCAACCATGAATTGACGGATATTCCTCATTCTGATGGAATATATGTACCAAAGCCCCCTAAAGGCAAGGTTTTCTCAAATATGAGAAGATCTGCTGGGGACTCGGAAGGAGTAGACACCCCATTGTTCTCTACAATAATGGTGGTGTCCCAAACTAATGAAGGTATGGTAGCAGGGTCAAGGCCCCCATTAGACCAACCCACTGCTAGCCAATCCAAACCTTCCCACTCTAAATCAATTCCTCAGTCTCTTCTTGACAAACAAACTTCACCAATCACTCAAACTTATCAAAGAAAACATGTAAATAAGGCTCCTTCCCTTCTTGTACCATCACCCACTCAACCTTTAAACCCTCTAAGGGAGAATTCTCCCTTAGAGAATATCCAAAGGGAAACCAACAGGGTGTCTCCCAACCCAAAGGAGGTGCTCTCTGAGGAGGAGGTAGAGCATATGGGTACTGAGGCTGCCACTACTTCTGCTAGCACAGAGAAGGACAGTGGTAACATAAATAAGACCTCCCCCATGGCAACTTGGAATGAACAATCATTCAAAGGTCCCTGGTGCCAAGAAACCAAGGGGGTGGATAGTGCTTCTGCTAGGCAGAAGACTTCCACTACAAAAAGATCCAATGATCCTTCAAAAGAGGGTAACACTTCTGGAGAGGGTGAGGACAGATATACTTACTATGAATTGATGGAAACAATGGGAAACATCAACCAAGATGTTCTCAAACAAGGCAAAGAGATAGAGGAAATGAAATTGGTAATCTTGTCCCAACAAGTGCAGATTACCAAACTCAAGAAATTGGTGATGAAGCTTGTCCAGAAAAAGAAGAAGAGACAATTTGTGCTAAGGAGAAGGAAATCTAGGAATGATGCTCCCAAAAAGGGGGAGATCAACATGGAAGAAGCTACAGAAAAGAGGGAGCTGGAGCTTGATGGTATGAAATATGGTGGTGAGGGGGAGAAATGTGATATTGAGGGGGAGCAGGAAGCAGAAACAGAAAGAGAACCAGTGCAAATAGAAACACAAGAAGCAGCAGTAACAACAGAGCAAGCAGTAGAAATCATTAATACTGCTAGTTCAAGTAAAACAGCAGAGATAGTGAAAGAAGTATTAACAGATCTTGAGATTTCAGAAACCTTACTTAATGCCAAGAATGATACTCCCAAGGTCACTTCAAAGACCAAAGGAGTAATCATCAAAGATCAAGGTGAAGTGATCAAGAAAGATAACAGTAAGAAGGAAATGAACAAAGACAAAGGAAAAGCAAAGATGGTGGAATCTGATCAACCAGTCAAAAAGCAAAGGTTGGTTGAATCAGATGAAGCCTTAGCCAGGAAGATGCAAGATGACATTGAAAAGGAAGAAAGAGTTCAGGTTGAAAAGGACAGGGAAATGGCAAAGGCTCTAGCTGCTAAACTAAATGCAGCCTATCAACAAAGCCTGGCAACTGAAATTGCACAGAAGAAAGCTGAAATTCTGAAGAAATCAGTGGTAGTAAAAACAGCTGCAAAGAAGAGAAAACCCTCAAAGACATTCCTAGGTACCCAAGAGAGAAACAAGATGATTATATTTCTCAAAGGTGCTGTAGGAGTCAAAAAGGAGATGTTCTCCAAAATGTCTTTTGAGAAGATTAAAGAGCTGTATGACTCAGAGATGTTAAAGCTTCAGGGGAATGAAACTGCAAGAGTGGAGATGGAGAAGAGGATGAAAGAAAGTAATGATTTTTTGATACAAAAGCCCTTTCCAGATGAGCAGGAAACACCATCAAAGAAAGAAACTACTCTGGGAGAAAGTCTAAGGACTTTAAAGAGAACTAAGATGATGGCAAGGAGAAAGTCAATCAAGAAGCCTAGAATAACTGAAGGAGAGGCTGATAAGGTTGTTGAAGAAGAAGCGGTGCCTGAGTCATCTGAGAAAGAATCTTCAAGTACTGATGATTTAAAGATGTACATGGTAGTGATGGACAAAGTTCCTGAACCAATTTCAGCATAACCTGTTGGTATAAAGCCTCCTGAAGTTATTCACTGGGATACATTGACATTGGATGGAAAGGAGTACATAAGACTCAAGAGAAAGGATGATAAGTATGAGGTATTCAACACTTGGGTCAAGATTGTCAGAACATGCTCTAGGTCAGATTTGAAGAAATGTTTGAGATAGGAATGAAGTTGTATGCAAATATACTGAAGGATTCAGGGATTTCAATTACAAAATTGGTGATGGAGTATCTGTATATGATGTTCAAGCCTGATGAAGTAGAGCATGTGATCAAGAATGTGTTCAAATCAGTCAACAAGTGGACTCTATATGAAACTAGTGGAGTATATGCAGTGACTTTGGATTTAAATCACACTGAATACTTTCTAGTGGATAGAGTATATAACCATAGCAGATTAAAGCTTCATGCCATGCTGAAGAAGAAGCTAGGATGTGTTCCAGATTCAGAAATGGCTAAATACTTGATTCAAAGAACAATTAATCAGAGTTTGGGATTGGATGCAAACACTGGAATTTAGGCCATGATAGAGTTTTTGGAGCATCTTGAAGAGCATGTAAAGAACTTGACATCTCTTCCTAAAACTCAAGTTAGGGGGAGATTGTTGGGAACTGAGGATGTGAACAAGTCTTTAATGCTGCTAGTTCAGAATTACTACTGCTAGAAGACTGCAAAGTTAATACTGCTGAGTGTTACTACTGCTAGTAGAATTAATACTGCTAGTCAAAGTTAGTGCTGCTTGAAAAAAGTTAGTACTGCTTAGCTAGTTAGTACTGCTAGTGGTTAGTGCTGCTTAGTAGTTAATGCTGCTAAGACCAAGTTAATGCTGCTAGAAGAAATTAATGCTGCTGAGCATAGTTAGTACTGCTTATGATTTAAAGAATCGGATGGAAAGGATGACAGCTGGAAAGAATCAAGATATTCATGGAAGGCTTAGAGATAATGATGGAAGATATTCTGAAGATATTTTATTAATTGTAATTAGTTTTTATCTTCAGTATATATATTGTATAGTTTAGATAGAGATTAATTAAAATTTAATTCTATTAGTTAGAGAAAATCAACCTCAAGGCATAGATCCTAATTCTAGAGAAGTAGAATTCGTATTGATGAGCCTGTTCATCAATATTGAGGTTGTGTGTTTAATCATGTAACTTCAAGCCTTCAATACAAGCTTACAAGTTGTTGATTATATACTGTTTTGGTTTACTGTTTTATTGAATATCAAAGTGTTATTCCGCAACTTCTTTGATATTAGTTTCTGAGAATTTATTCTTGTTAAGAATTCGATCCTGTCATCTGATGTCCGCTTCACTCTTCATATTTGCTTTGAAGGAGCGCTCAGAGTCCTATCTGAAATCATTGAATCAGAAGAATTAGAACTGTCAGAAATGACTTGATCTTGTTTCTTTGACTTCTTTGACCGTCTTCTTTTACGCTTTGAATTGGAAAAAACAACTTTACCTATTAAACCCAACTGATCAACCAATAAATCTGAATTCACCTCGGAGTCAGAAAAAATTTGAGAAAAGTTTTCAGATTTTAGAAATTTCTTTTTGTTTTCTTGAAAATTAGAAGAAAGGCCAGAAACAGAATCTTGTTTTTGAAAAAATAAATTTTCTTCAAGACTTGAAGTCATAAAAGAAAGAATAACATTAGATTCAATTTCTTTTTGAATATTTTGATCTTCCATTTTATCTTCAAGGTCAATGATTTTGCCTTCTAAAACTAATGGAGGAGTATATCTTTTAGAATCATAAAAGATTGGAGAGATATTTTCCTTATCTGTTGGGAACTGAATAATGTTGCTAAGTGATTGCTACTGCTAGGCTATCAAGATTACTACTGCTAGTAGAATTAATACTGCTTAAAGAGTTAGTGCTGCTACTTGAGTAGTTAGTACTGCTTGGAGAGTTAGTACTGCTAGTAGTTAGTACTACTGAAGATTAATGCTGCTGAAGATGGTTAATACTTCTGAAGAGAATTAGTGCTGCTTATAAAGGTAAAGATGCCTTGGAGATAAAGATAAGCTGGAGATAAGACTGAAGATAATTATGGGATTGATATTGAAGAATCAATTGTATTTTTGATAATTATCTTATATTTAGTCTTGTATATATAATATAGAAGTATTTGATAGAATTTAATAATTCATAAGTTTTTGTTTTAATAGAGAATTAACCTCAAGGTTTACAACCCTAGTTCTAGAGAAGTAGAATTCGTCTTGGTGAGTCTGTTCATCAAGATTGATGTTTTGTGTGAAAGCTTGTAACTTTAATCATTCAATAAAGTTTACAAGTTGTGATTTATACTTTACTGTTACATTGATATTTGAATATTAAAGTGTTTTTCCGCAACTTCTTTAATATTGTTTCTGAGATTCACTATTCTTGTTAAGAATCAGATCTTGACAAGTGGTATCAGAGCCTAGTATTCTCAGAAACCTTCATTCATCATGGACAACACAGTTGAATCAACCAATACTATTGTTTCAAAGGTCCCCATGCTCAAACCTAATGAGTTTGACATGTGGAAAATTAGGATCAAGCAGTACATCCTCCTTACAGACTTTTCTATGTGGGACATTGTTGAGAATGGTCCATCTGCTGAAGGTAAAATTGGACAAGATGGAAGAAGACCACCTCCAAAAACTGATGCTGAGAAGAAAGTGAGACAATTGGAGATGAAAGCCTTAAGCACCCTGCTTTTGGCCATTCCTAATGAGTATCAACATCAGTTTCACCACTGCACTGATGCTCAGATTCTATGGAATGCGTTAGAAAAGAGATTTGCTGGCACCAAGAGCACTAAGAGGAATCAAAGGGATATTCTCAAGCAGCAATATGATAATTTTACATCTTCAAAGAATGAGTCTATGACTCAAAATTTTGATAGATTCAATAAGTTAATTGGTGAGTTGGCTACTGTTGGAGTCCAGATGGAACAAGATGATGTCAATCGAAAGTTCCTCAGATCTCTTGGAGATGATGGACCATGTACACTGTTTCATTCAGACAGAATGACCAGTTGGAAGAAAAGGAACTGGATGATCTATACAATGATCTGAGAGTGTTTGAATCCAAGGTGGAAGCAAAGAAGAAGCCTACTGGATATGTTCATAATGTTGCACTCCTATCAGCATCAACTGATTCTACTGCTAACCCTGAATCAGTTAATGCAGCCAGTAGAGTAAATCAAGAAAAAGGCAATGAATCTGTTTTTGAAGCCTTTCTTTCCCGTCATGGTAACTCCTCTTTAATCAATGATGACTTGGAACAGCTTCATCCAGATGATCTTGAAGAGATGGATATTAAATGGCAGATGGCCATGCTTTCTATGAGGGTGAAGAAGTTCATTAAGAGGACTGGGAGGAACAACTTCTCCCAAAGAAGAGAAGATGGATCAGGCTTTGATAAGTCAAAGGTGGAGTGCTATAAGTGTCATATGAAGGGACACTTTGCCAGGGAATGCAGAAGTGGAGTGTGTCACAACAATCACCAACAAGCTCAGACTGGAAGCTTCAACCAGAACAGAAACTCTGCTCAAGCTTTTGTTTCTCAACAAGGAATGAGGTTTGACTGGAGTGATCAAGAATAAGAGGCAATTCAAAATCAATCTCTCATGGCAGAGGTATCTGATCTTCCAACTGAGGTACTCTCTAATCTCTGTTCTCAAACTTGTATAGACACTGTTAAAAGGTATAGGGATCACAACCAGAGTATGAGTGATGACCTTAAGAGATTAGAAAAGGATAGAAAAGACTATGTGAAAATTGTTGAGATGTTTGAAGAACAAATTAAAGGTTTCCAAGCCAATGAACTTCAACACACATATGATACAAATTACTGGAAGTGGGAGAAAAATGATCTAGAAATCCAACTGACAAAGTCTAGGGAGGAGAATGAAAAGTTGAGAGGAGAGTTAGCCAAGGTTAAACTAGATGTGGAAAAGTATTCATATGCTTCTAAAGCCATGGATTCAATTCTAAAGGTCCAAATTCATGATAAGCTTAAACCAGGAATTGGGTACAATACCACACCACCACCATACAACAACAACTACATCCCTCCTAAATCAAACTTGCTAGAGACCAAGGATAGGAAGGACTTTCATGAGGGATCCACTAAGATAGATCCTTTAGATGAAGTAGTTCTTAAGGACAAGACTGAGAAAGAAGCTGGTAAGAGTAAGGACAATACTGTGAGTGGTGAGATTCCCTTAGAAAATAACATTCTTACCAATGAGGGTGGTGGAAGGGATTAGGTCAAATCTGATGGAGTAGTGAAGACGGAGGGAAAGTCTAAAAAGGTCCATTACAAGCAGACTACAGTTGTGAATCCTATTATTTGCAAACAGTGTGTAGGTAATAAATCTGAGCCCCTAACTCATGTTAAAAGGAGGGAAATCAAAGAAATTGGAATAATCAGTGGGCTCAGAAACAAGGAGTTGATCTGATAGAATATTCAGACCAAAACCTTGTTTCATATGTGGCAAAATGAACCATATTGCCAAGCACTGTTATTTTAATCCTATTAACCAAAGGATAAATTTTCAATGATCTGTGCAAAAACCCTTTGGTTATAGGAAGGTTGAAAGGAACCATGTGGCTAAGAAACCTGTTAAATCTAAAAGCCACATGAAGAAAAAAACTGTAAAAGAGAGTGTCAAGATGTGGGTTCCCAAAAGCACTAAAACTGTTTATACTGCTACCACTAATAGTGCTGATGACAAAGATAGTGCTGCCAGAAGCAATACTGTTACTATCAATGTTAGTGTTGCTGAGAGTATTAGTACTTCTACAACTAACATTGTTAGTACTTCATCAAATGTTAATACTGCTAACTCTGTTAGTGCTTCTAACAAGGTTAGTACTGCTAAACCTGTTAGTGCTGCTAACTCTGTTAGTACTTTTAAAATTAGTACTACTTCTAGTGTTTGTGTTTCTAGACAAATCATCTTGACAAAGTACTCCAGTAAAGAGTATTCTAATTTTAAAAATCTCATAAAAAAGGAGTGTAAGTACTTTGATGAGAAAGGGAGGCCCAAGACCATTTTGGCTTGGGTTCCCAGTCAATACTAATTGATTTATCTTATGTGCAGAGAAACCAGCAGCTCAGGGGAAAGAGCATTTGGCATGTTGATAGTGGTTGCTCTAGGCACATGACAGGGAACATGGCTTGCCTCAAGAATTTCAAGAAAATTGATGGAGGGCATGTTGCCTATGGTAATACTCTAGATAGAGGTAAGATTAGTGGTAAGGGAGATGTAACAAAAGGTAAGATAACCTTTGAAGATGTTTACTATGTTGAGCAGTTAAGGTACAACCTGTTAAGTGTATCACAGGTTTGTGACAAAAAGCATAGTATATTATTCATTGATGCAGAATGCATTATCCTTGCTCCTGGATTCAAGGTAGTTGATGAAAAGATGATACTACTAAGAACTCCTAGAAAGGATAATGTCTATTGTTTGGATATGGAAAATGTTTCAAATGATTCATCCCTAAATTGTCTTGTTTCAAAAGCCTCGTTGGATGAATCATCACTTTGGCACAGAAGGATGTGTCACATGAACTTTAAAACAATAAATAAACTTGTTAAAAACACCCTTGTAAGAGGTCTGCCGTCAAAAGTCTTTTCATGTGATGATCATTGTGTTGCTCGTCTCAAAGGCAAACAACACAAAACTTCTCATAAGTCCAAAGAGTTGAACACAATTTCTTCTTCTCTTCAGTTGTTGCATATGGATCTGTTTGGTCCTACAAATGTCATGAGTATAGGTAAGAAATCATACTGTTTAGTTATTGTTGATGATTACTCTAGATTTACCTGGGTATATTTTCTAAGGACTAAGGATGAGACAAGTGGACTGATCAAATCCTTTATTCTAAGAATTGAAAACCAAACAAATCAAAAGGTAAAAGTGATTAGGTCAGATAATGGTTCTGAATTTAAAAATCTTGACCTAAACACCTTTTGTGAGGAAAAAGGAATTGAGAGGCAATACAGTGCTCCTAGGACTCCACAACAAAATGGGGTTGCTGAGAGAAGGAATAGGTTACTGATTGAGGCTGCTAGATCTCTGTTAGCTGATTCAAAACATCCAATTACTTTCTGGGCTGAAGCAGTTAATACTGCTTGCTATGTCCAAAACAGAGTTCTAGTAGTCAAGCCTATGAACAAGACACCATATGAGCTTTTAAATAAAAGAAAACCATTTATTGGTTTTTTCAAACCTTTTGGGTGTCCTTGTACCATTCTCAATACCAAAACTCACTTAGGAAAGTTTGATAGCAAAACAGATGATGGTTTTCTTGTTGGTTACTCATCACAGAGTAAGGCCTACAGAGTATTTAATTCTTCTTCTAGAATAATTGAGGAAAGTGACAATGTCAAATGCAATGCGATGACCCCAAATCCTATTGGTTCAGGTCCTCAGTGGTTATTTGACATTGATTCACTAACTAACTCTTTCGGTTTCAGTAGTGATGATCATGCAGGATCAGGAAGTAGAGGATCAGGGGATGAACAAGTACAAGATATTATTCCTCAATCTGTGATCTTTCCCATACCTACAATGAACCGTGTTGAAATCTGTGAAGGGGAGACTATTACTGAACCAATTCAGAGTGAAGAAGAAAGAAGAGATGAGGAGAATCCAGAGCATGAAGAGCCAGAAGTAGCTGATGAGATCCCCTCAGCTGACTTAAATGACTCCAATTTAGATGTTGGAATTAATGAAGAGCCTAATCATCAGACAAGAACTCAGAAGAATCATCCTCCTGAGCTGGTAATAGGAGACATCACTTCTCCTATGATGACTAGGAGTCAAAGCAGACTTCAAGATTTGCAGGATCAGTAGCACACAGTACTCTCTTGCTTTCTATCTCAGATTGAGCCTAAGAAGGCTTATGATGAAATGAAAGATTCAAGTTGGATAGAAGCCATGCAAGAAGAGTTGCTACAGTATAGATTGCAAGATGTTTGGGACTTGGTGGACCTTCCAAAAGGTCATAGAGCAATTGGCACCAAGTGGATTTTCAGAAATAAAAAGGATGAGAGAGGAATAGTAACCAGGAACAAAGCAAGGCTAGTGGCACAAGGGTACACTCAGGAAGAAGGCATAGACTATGAGGAAGTCTTTGCTCCAGTTGCACGGGTAGAGGCAATTAGGTTGTTTCTAGCCTATGCCTCATATATGTAGTTCAAGGTATATCAGATGGATGTGAAGAGTGCCTTTCTATATGGAACAATTGATGAAGAAGTATACGTCTGTCAGCCCCCTGGATTTGAAAATCGATTATATCCTGACAGAGTGTAGAAACTTAAGAAAGCACTCTATGGTCTACATCAAGCCCCAAGAGCATGGTATGATACTCTGTCTACCTATCTCTTGGAAAATGGGTTAGAAAGGGGAATCAATGATAAAACCCTTTTCATTAAAATAAGTAAGAAGATAACCCTACTTGTTCAGATCTATGTGGATGACATCATATTTGGATCCACAAAAGATCAGATGTGTAAAGACTTTGAAGAGTTGATGCAAAAGAGCTTCAAAATGAGTTCAATGGGTGAACTCACTTTCTTCCTTGGGCTTCAAGTGAAACAGCAGAAAGATGGGATTTTCATAAGTCAATCAAAGTATGTGAAAGACATCCTAGATAATTATGGTTTATCAGACTCAAAGCCAGCAAGCACACCAATGGAAACACACAAACAGATCACTGCTGATCTTGAGGGGGAGGATGTTGATGTCCATCTTTATAGATCAATTATTGGATCTCTCATGTATCTTACAGCCTCAAGACCAGATATCATGTTTCTAGTGTGTGTGTGTGTGCCAGATTCCAAGTCAATCCAAAGAAGTCACATCTTCAAGCTGTTAAAAGGATTTTCAGATACTTAAGAGGGCAACCTAGATTAGGTCTTTGGTATCCTTATGAATCTACTTTTGACATGATTGTATATTCAGACAGTGACTTGGGTGGTGATAATATGGATAGAAAGTCTACTTCAGGAGGATGTCAGATTTTGGGTGCAAGACTAGTATCTTGGCAGTGTAAGAAGCAAACCACAGTGTCCTTATCCACAACAAAAGCTGAGTACATTGCTGCTGCAAGTTGCTGCTCTCAGGTTCTATGGATTCAGAATCAAATGCTGGACTATGGGGTAACCTTTCTTCACACTCCTATCCTCATTGACAATAGCAGTGCTATTAGCATTGTTAACAATCCAGTCAAGCACTCCAAAACAAAGCACATTGAAATCAGGTACCATTTTATTAAAGACTGCAATGAAAAGAAGTTTATTCAAGTTGCCAATGTTCATACTGATAACCAGTTTGTTGATCTATTCCCTAAAGCTTTTGAGGTGGGAAGATTCACTTTCTTGGTCACAAGTGTGGGCATGATCAACTCTGAATGACCTCATGTTTAAAAAGTGTTTGTATACCTGTTATTTGTTTATTCTTTTGGTGTTACTAATCATCTTTCTCAGGAAGTTTATTTCCTTGCTCAGACTAACACAAGCTTCAATAGTTGTGTTTCAGTCAAGAATCCGCAAGTTAGATGGCATCCATGGCCTTTATTGATGAACACAATGAGATCGCAATGCTTTAAAAGCCTAAGCAGGCTGCTGGATTCCATCAAATAGTTGATTTTCTCAGGTCTAGTCATATAGCTCATGCTCTTACAGTGTCACCAACAATTTACATCGAGGACCAGAAGCAATTTTGGGCCAATGCCACCGCTGTTACTGAAAACGGTGTGCAGTTTATCAAGACCAGGGTGTGTGACAAACCCTTGATAGTCTCTGAAGAGGTCATTCGCATCAGTCTACGACAAGACGATGCCTCAGGTATTACCTCTATCTCTCATGAGGATTTGTTTTCCAATCTCACAAGAATGGGTATGAAGGCCAACTGGGTGTTTTCAAATTTTACAAAGCTAACTTTTCTCCCCAATGGCGTTTCTTTGTTCATACTCTTATGCACTGTATTTCTCGAAAAACTACGGGATGGAGTCAGTTCAGTAGTACCATTGCCTATGATTCGGTGTGCTTGTCCACTACCAGAAAGTATAATTTTTCTCAAATGATTTTCAATGAACTTGTGTCAAACTTGGATAATAAAAAGAGTTTCTTCATGTATCCAAGATTTGTCCAGGCAGTTATCACCACTGAATTGACAGATATACCTCAGTTTAATGAGGTATATGTACCTAAAATCCCTAAGGTCAAGGTCTTTTCAAATATGAAAAGATCTACCAAGGACTCGGAAGGAGTTGACACCCCATTGTTCTCTACAATGATGGTGCTTTCCCACAACCAAGAAGGTATGGCATTAGGGTCAAGGCCCTCACTAGACCATCCCACTGATAGCCAAACCCAACCTTCAATCACTATATCACTTCCTCAGTCCCTTGTTCTTAAGCCAAATCCAGTTATATCCAAAACTTATACCAAGAGAAAGGCACACAAGGATCCTTCCCTTGTTGTACCTCCTACAAACCCAGAACCTAAAATCCCTCTAATGGAGCATTCTCCATTAGAGAATATCTATAGGGAAACCACTGGGGTGTCTCCCAACCCCAAGGAGGTGCTCACTAAGGAGATGCATGAGCATGTGGGTGAGAAGGCTGCCACTACTCCTGCTAGCACAGAGGAGGCCAGTGGTAACATCACTAAGACCTTCCCCATGGCAACTTTGAATGAGCAATCATTCAAAGGTCCCAGGTACCAAGAAACCAAGGGGGTGGAGGGTACTTCTGCTAGGCAGAAGACCTCTACTACTAAAAGATCCAATGATCCCTCAAAAGGGGGTAACACTCCTGGAGAAGGTAAGGACATATATAACTACAATGAATTGATGGAAACTATGGGAAACATTAATCTAGATGTCATCAAGCAAGGCTCAAATATAGAGGAAATGAAATTGGTAATTCTGTCTCAACAAGTGCAGATTACCAAATTGAAGAAGCTGGTGATGAACTTGGTGCAGAAAAAGAAACGAAAGCAGTTTGTTTTGAAGAAAAGGGAAGATGCTTTCAACAAGGGGGAGAATAAAGATGAAGGGGAGAAACACAGTCCCATTGGCATGGAAACTCAGTTTGAGGGGGAGAAGAATACAGAAAAGAAACTACAGAAGCAGAAAGTTCAAAAGCAACAGAAAAGGGACAAGCAGCAGTAACAGAGTCAGCAACAGTAACAGGGCTATCTGTTGAAGAGATAGAAATTGCAGAAACCTTGGTCAAAGCAAAGAATGATACTCCCAAGGACACTCAAAAGTCTAAGGGAGTAATAATCAAAGAAGGAGGTTCAGAAAAGAAAGAAAAAGAGGTCAGTATGGAGGATGCAAAGAAGAATGGAAAGGAGAAGATGGTTGAATCTGAGCAACCTTTAAAGAAAAAGAATCAGATAGAGTTAGATGAAGAAGTGGCCAAACAGCTTCAAGCAGAGATGGCAAAGGAAGAAGAAATACAATCTGTCAAAGACAGAGAGCTTGCACTAGATATGGCTAAAAAGCTCAATGAAGAATATCAAAAGAATTAGAAGGATGCAACTGCTTCCAAGATAGTTACAAAGAAGGCTTCAAGGCAAAGGTTGGCATTAAAGCAAAGACAAAGACAACTCTCAAAGACCTTCCTGGCCAATCAAGAAAGGAGGAAGATGATAAACTTCCTGAAAGGAGCTCTTGGAGTTCCTGAAGGAATGTTTACTAACATGGCCTATGGTAGGATAGAGGAGTTATATTCAAAGGAGATGGCAAAGCTTCAAGGGCATTCCACTCAAAGGGAAGAAGCTGAAAGGCGGATGAAAGAGAGGCATGATCTCAATATCCAACAACCCTTCCCTGAGAGTGAGGAAACCACTCCTTCAAAAGAAAAGGCTGAAGAAAAGAAGGAAGAACCTGTTGCTGTGGAAGTCAAATCTGCAAAGAGAGTGAAAACTCTAGCTTCCATGAAACAGTCCAAAAAGCCAAGGGTTGAAGAAGCAGAAATCGAGGCAGAACCATCTGTTGCAAGTCAAAGTGCACAACAATCAAGTTAGTCTAATGTGCATTATGAACTTTACATGACTGTAACAGATAGTGAGCCTGTGAAGGTAGATCCCATTTCAGTCCAAGCCCCTGAAATCATCTACTGGGATATTCTTGAAGATCAAGGCAAAGAATATTTCAGAATCAAAAGAATGGGTGATCACTTTGAAGTCTACTCTACTTGGGGGAACATAATCAGATGTTGTACCAGGACAGACTTGGAAGAAATGTTTAAAGTGGGAATAAATCTGTATGGGGATGTGCTGAAGACTCCAGGGATGAACATCAAGAAACTAGCAATGGAGTATCTATGCATGATGTTCAGTCCAGATCTTGTCGAGCATGTCGTCAAAGATGTATTCAAGTTTGTGGACAACTGGATGCTCATAGAAAGGTGTGGGGTGTATATCTTGACCATAGATAAAAGTTTTCATGAATATTATCTGGTGGATAAGATATATGACCACAACCTATCTAAGCTTCAAGGGATGCTGAAATCCAAATTAATTTGTCCTCAAGGCTCAGAAATGGCAAAGATTGTGGTTAGCAGGATAATCAATCAAAGTCTGGGACTTGATCCAAATTTGGGCAGTTGAGCTGAAGTGTTGAATGCATCATGAAGACCACATCTGAAGAACTTGACTTCTTTTCTCTAAAAGTCAAGTTAGGGGGAGATTATTGGGAACTGAATAATGTTGCTAAGTGATTAATACTGCAAGTAGAATTAATACTGCTTAAAGAGTTAGTGCTGCTACTTGAGTAGTTAGTACTGCTTGGAGAGTTAGTACTGCTAGTAGCTAGTACTTCTGAAGATTAATGCTGCTGAAGATGGTTAATACTTCTGAAGAGAATTAGTGTTGCTTATAAAGGTAAAGATGCCTTGGAGATAAAGACAAGCTGGAGATAAGACTGAAGATAATTATGGGAGTGATATTGAAGAATCAATTGTATTTTTGATAATTATCTTGTATTTAGTCTTGTATATATAGTATAGAAGTATTTGATAGAATTTAATAATTCTTAAGTTTTTGTTTTAAGAGAGAATTAACCTCAAGGTTTACAACCCTAGTTCTAGAGAAGTAGAATTCGTCTTGGTGAGTCTGTTCATCAAGATTGAGGTTTTGTGTGAAATCTTGTAACTTTAATCATTCAATAAAGTTTACAAGTTGTGATTTATACTTTACTGTTACATTGATATTTGAATATTAAAGTGTTTTTCCGCAACTTCTTTAATATTGTTTCTGAGATTCATTATTCTTGTTAAGAATCAGATCCTGACATTATCAGATTTAGTGGCATATATATCAACAAAATCATCAGATACTGAAGACTTAATGGGAGATATGTCATTTAAAACTTTTCTGCCTTTCTTTGATTTATCAGGAAAATATTTGGCATTTTCACTCGTACAAACAAAAGATATTTCCTTTTTCTTATTATTCATCATTTTTTCATTTTCGATATCTAAAACTTTCTTTTCATTCAACCAATCAATTTTAAATTGAGGAGCATATTTAGCAAGTGTTAGATAATCGAATTTATATAAAGTAGGGGATTTTTCTATCACATTGTTTAAACAATGTGGATTTTCAAAACCAAGTCCCCATTTTTCTTTTATAGACTCATAACTCCGCGGTTTTTTCAAATAAATAGTTTGTTCAGATTGATTCCTTCGATATAATTTTTCTTCCAACTCATTTATTTTATTTGAAAAAATTATCTTTTAATTTGGTCATTTCTGTCAAATAATCAAGATAAGTCATATTTGATTTTTCTAAATCATCAAATTTCTTTTGAAAGATGTCTTTTGTATGAGCCAAAATAGATTTTTCATCTTTCAAAGATGTTTGTAATTTATCAATCAAATTTGACTTTTCTGAATTTAAATGCTGTTCAGATAAAAACATTGAGCGAAAATCTTGTAAAGCAGAAATAATAATGTTCATTTGAGAGAAAATAAAGTTGTACTCAAAATCATAAATTACCTCATCTTTATCAGTGTCATCATCATCACTTTGATCATCTCCGATGAAGCACATATGAGCAGTCTCGACATTGTGAGCTTCATCATTAGAGTGATCCAGCCAAAATTCTTCTTCTGCAAGTAAAGCGGTTCCATTCTCTCTTTTTTTCAGCAAGTTCCAATTTCTTTCTATAATAAGATGAATCCCGAACCTTCTTCACTCGACACTCCTTAGAGATGTGACCCTGCTTTACACAATTTTAGCATGCAGCAGGTTTCTTAGCCTCGGGCACTTGGACATTCTTAGACCCAGAAGTGAAGCGAATAGTGTTGGAACTCGAACGAGGTTGGAACTTCTTCTGATAGTGTTGAGAGAGAAGAATCATTGCTTTCTGAAGAGCCTCGCCATCGTCATCAGTTGCACCATCATAAGCATTTTCGGATAATGCTTGTTCAGATAATTTTCTAGTGAGAAGTGCAACTGTGTCCACTGACTTCTTGTTCTTTTTTTCAAGTTTGGCCATCTTCTCTGTGACAATGCACTCATATGTCAGTAAGATCTCATACAGCTCTTGGATTTGCATGGTAGAAATTCTGACATCATTCCTCAATCTGTGGCAAGATTTTTTCCATTCTGGTTGCAATGTATTGAGGAATTTCAGATTTGTTTCCAGCTTAGTCTTTTCCACTTTTACCTTCCTCAGATCATTTATTACCGCACAGAACCTATCATAAACAATTTTCAGGGACTCCCCATCTTTGGCTTTGAATTCTTCAAAGTTGTTCATGTAACGTGTATGCCGAAGTTGAGTTGCAACTGAAGACCCAAACATAATGTTTTCTAGCTGTTGCCACATAAGGTTAGGATGATTTTTGAAACAATCAATCCTGTTGTATATAGAATTTGGCAAGGCTAGCATCAGATTAGCCTTTATATCACGATCGGCTTGATATTGTGCTAACTCATCGGGTGTATATTCTTTGGTAGGCTTTGATAATCCATAAGCCAGAATGGGTTTTACAAAAGGTCCGTCATTGAGAATCTTCATCATGTCATCTCCGTTCTTTTGTCGTTGAATGAAATTGATAAATCGATCTTGGCACTGAATGAATTCATTTTCATCAACTAGAACCGGAGGACGAGTTTCTGTGCCCAATGACATCATGATATCACTCTTATAGAACTGAGCTTGAAAAGCAAACTTTGCAGAATCCATAGAAAAATCGTCAGAAAAATGCTATGTCTTGAAACAGAAAAGCTGGCGCAAACTGAAGGTTTGCGTGAGAAGCAGATGGCGCAAACGAGATTTACGTGAGTAGTATGTTGCGCAAACTATGATTTGCGTGCACAGGGAATGACGCAAACTGACTTTTGCGTTAGAGTAAGAAGGCACGAAATACGGATGACGAGAACTTTCACTTTGCGTGGAATGAATGTAGCGTAAACTTAGATTTGCGTGAAGCGATGCTGGCGCAAACTGGAATTTGTGTGATGTACAGATGACGCAAAAGAAACTTTGCGTGAGAAGATGTTTACGGGAAACACTTTGCTTGTCAAGAGGCGCAAAACTGACTTTGCATGTAGCTTTGGTGGCGCAAGACTGATTTTGCGTGAGTAGCCTGTAACGCAAACTTAACTTTGCGTGATATAAAGATGACGCAAAAGAACCTTTACGCAAGGACTTGATTCTTATACTTGGCGGAAACTTGAAGAATCCAGATGAACTGGCGCAAACTTACAGAGGAACTCGCGCAAACCTGATAAGAACTAGCACAAAGCACATAAGAACTGGCGCAAAGTTGATGAACTAGCGCAAAATTTAGATCTAGCGCAAAACGATGAAAAATCACAAAAACCTTCTAATTACGATTACAAAACAAAATTTGATGAGATTTTTATGCACAGAATTATTCGAAAGCAAATTTTTAACACTTTGTAACAAACAATTTCAATCAAAAACCACAAATTCTTGAAATCAAGAAACACACAGTTCGTAAAAAATAACTTTCCAGAAAACTCGAAAAATCACAAAATTGATGATTAAAACCAGAATTTCTTGCAAATCGATGTGAATCAAAAGTGTTCTACAAGTAAAATCGGATCAAACGAACCAAAATACAACGAAATTCAATCAAAAACAAGTCTGAATTTGATGAAAAATCATAATATGAGATTTTCTTGAAAATTTCAAGAAAATCGATCAAATATCCTAATTCAAACACATATTCAGATTTTAAAAAACGATTCTTTCAATTCTCTGAGATTTAGAATAGCTCTGATACCAATTGATAATCTCAAAATCACTAAATCTCTAGAGAGATAAAGTAGAGAGAGAGTTTGAAAGCGCAAAATATGAATCTGTATTGAAAGTACGTGAGTTCCTTACACAACCCAAAGCCACAAGGGATTTAAATACCCTTGGCTAATACATCACAGATAAGCACTCTAAACTCAGTATTAGACCAAGCCTATAAATACAATGATTACTATAAAATCAGACTTAACACTTTGCTTTCAAAGCATGTTTATGATATTGTCCAATAGCGTGGGTCTTTGTGGGTTAGATGGGTGCATCGATGCTTGCGAACCACTTATTTCTAGAGAGTGAGGAAGAACCCTTCTTGGTCTTGGATGTTTTGTAAGTTGCTAGATTTACGTGTTCACATTCGGAGATTTTTTATGGTGCAGATTGGAAATGGGGAGACAACTAACGCATGGGAGGATAATTAGCTCCCATGTAAAAGTCTATCTTCATTTCTTTCGTATCGTCTTATAGCTTCGAATGGGTTTAACCCTTTCTCCACGGTTCGAGAAGTGTTGGATGCTATCGATGGGGAGTCGCCGAATAATTGGTTGGAGAGAGCTACTTGTCTTACTTCTATACCGGTTCCCCCCATTATTCAATCTTTGGACAAAGTGGGTTGGATTGATGTTCACAATTCGGTTGTGAACTTTTCGGTTCGAGAGGATTGGAGGTCGATGGAGGGAGTGGCTCGTATGGTAACTTGGACAAAGTATGTGTGGTTCAAGGCTCATGTGCCAATACACTCATTTTGCTTGCGGTTGGCTTGGCGTGGAAGGCTTCGCACGCAAGATAGTATGCGGGTTTGGAGTCGGGACATGGAGAATATGACATGTAGCCTTTGCCATGCGTGCATGGATTCTCATGCACATCTTTTCTTTGATTGTCCTATTCTAAACAGGTGTGGATCGAAATGAAGACCAAAGTGGGATGGATGGGATTTTCGAATGAGTGGCACAACATTATGGAGGCTATTTTCGATGCTCAAAGAGGCCCAACACGACTGTTACATAAGCTGACTTTGGGTGCTACTGTGTACTTTGTCTGGCAAGAAAGGAATAGACGGCTTTTTACGGATCAAAATCTTACGACTATGAAACTTAGCAAAGAGATTTATGCCATTGTTCAAATGAGGAAGGCTTGGAGAAGCATGAGAAAGGGATCTCGGATTGATAATGGTGGAGTATGATTTGAAGTGGTATCGAAGATGGCATGAGGACGGTTGGAGCATGGTTTTGGATTTGTTTATGTGCATTTTATTTTCCAGTTTATATCGTTCGATTGGTTTGTGTTTTTTTTGGCTCTTAATGGCTTGGTGCGGTGTTGTGACCAAGTGTTTTTACTATTTTGCCGTTGGTTTAGTGTAAGGCTTTTTGCCTAACTCTGGTTTTTCCTGTTTTATTATATTTTCCTGGTGCCTTCCTTTCAAAAAAAAGTGTAATTAATTTTTTATTTTTTAAAATTTTCACTGAAGAATCTCTTGGATGCTCTAACATACCACATGGGCAAAGTTCAAAATGGAGAATATCTTATATACAGACTATGCATGATTTCAACCGTCCTTAGATGGTCGACTGCCCACGGGTCCTATAAAGTGAAATGTTAGGATTGGATACTACATGTATGAATGTGGATAGTTGTATTTGAACATGTTGTAGGCGCTTATATTATCGTTAACAAAAGACATTGAGATGTACGCTTTATCCATTTTTTGGTGAGTATGTACTTGCCTTTACAAAAGTATTATTGGTTGTAGCCTAATGGGAGAACAAAGTGTAGGGGGGAGTGGTTGGGTAGCGATGTTTTCTTGGGAGGAAAAATAAGAGACCCAAACCATTGGATGACAAATTGACGCACATTAGGATAAGATGCACCGAGATGCACCATATCAATTGTCTTTTATGTCGCAATTCATGGGAGGGCTTGAGATTAAAAGAGATCAATGGTTTAGATCCACTTCTCATGCTTCTCACTGTTAGATCTAAAATACATGTATAGAAGTATTGAAAAATAGGCTAAGTCTAGAACCACATAAGACTATTGCCGCACCAAGATCACCACAGAAGACTGCTATGCTCGGAAGACTCTGTCAATCATCTGCTGGAGAGAAACCTAACCAGAAGATCAACCTTGGACCACAGAACCTCTATGATCCCTCACAAAGCTTCTGTGGTAGCCGGCCTCTAGAGATGAAGTCAACAGTTTTGTGCTACAAAAGTGAAGACAACACCACGTGCAGAACACGTGAGACTGCTATACAAAGATTCTACAGATCCTTTATGCGGCGCACGATTTTTTGTCTTTCCAGGTGGCATTCTCCTATTAGAATGCCAACCTTTGTCTTGTACTATGGGGTGCATCCTCCTCGTATATTATAGGACCACCACCATTGTTTGGAATACGTACACGAGCACACACTAATCTGAGAACGTTGTATTTTCTTTGAGCATATTAGCACACACAAATGCATGTTCTTTGTGTAATTTGCAAGTCAATGAAGCAGATTCTTTAGTAATCATCTCTATATTATTCATGTTTCTGTTTATTGCTTTCTAGTGTGTTTACTACCATTCAAGTACTATTTTTCAACACTTCAAAACGCTTCTGCACTCTTAATCATTTGTTTTTGTGTAGTTAATAGTAAATCAAAGTTTAGAACACTATATTCGGGATCAACAATTGGTATCAGAGCATACTTTGTTCTTTAATTTCAAAGGATCCTGTTCTATACATGATTCTAGTGTTCTTGGTAGTAGTTTTAGTCTGCTCTTCACTTTGTTCTCCATTCAAAAGAACACACTCTGTTTTCTGGGTTTATTTCAACCAGTTTGATATAGATTCAAAAATAGTGTGCTCAAATCTCTAGGATAGATTCAAAGCTTGTTTGTTGGTCATTAATATATCTCATACCAAATATCCATAAGTGTTGAGTTACTCTTCATCTCTACCTACATTTCATCTTATACTCTGTTTCTTGATTCCATCTATGTCAACTGAAAATGGCAAATGCAATCAACTTCTTCAGCTCAAGATCTCAATCAAAACCTCCTACTCTACTCAGGGATGAATATCCCTAGTGGAAGATTAGAATGGTACACTTTCATGAAGGCGTGGATCGTGGGTTGGTTGAGTTTCTTCATAAACCTCCATATATTCCAATGACCACTTTTCCTCGTGTTCCTGCTACAGTAAACACACCCAAAATTCCTGAATATCAACATCCCAAACCCATTGCTGAATGGACTGAACAAGAAAGTGCCTTACATGAACTTTCAAAGAAAGCCAAAGGGTTACTCATCATGGCCATTCCAAATGACATATTTCAGTCTTTGGACTCCTGTGAAACCTTAAAGGATCTGTGGTTATATCTTGAAAGACAACTTGCGGGTGGTGCTAAAACCCTAAAGAACAATAGAGCCTTATGCATAAATGAATATTTTGCTTTTAAGGCTCTGCCGGGTGAATCCATTCAAAGCACCTATAACAGATACAACTCCTTGATCAAAAAATGCAAGAGATATGGAATCAACAGAACCTCTGAAGAAAACAATGTCAGATTCCTTCAGAGTATCAATGATGAATGGCTACATCTAACTATGTCTATGCAGGCAACTCTAGATCTTGATGTCTGGTCCATATCTGACCTCTTTGGGACATTGATAATCCAAGAAAGTCGAATCTCGATGTTAATGGTTGTTGTTGGTGGACCTCTGGCGTTGGTGGGTAATGCCACAGAGGTTCAAGATAAAGGGAGAAAGTAAAAGACAATAGAGGATGCTCAGAAGAAGAAGAAGAAGTTGAAGGAACTAGTGGCAGAGAGTGACAGTGAGGAAAGCTCAGAGGAAGAGATAGATATAGCTTCTTTAGCAAAAACTCTTGCTCTTATGACCTGAGAATACAACAGGGGTCTTAAGAAAAAGCCAACATACAGAAGAAGAGATGACAGAGATGACAGATGAAGAGGATATGGTGAACCAAGAAAGTTTGTGAGAGAGGAGCTTGGCGAACAAAGACAAGATGAGAGAAGAGGCGGACAGAAGATGGACAGTAGAGGTGGAGATAAGGCACCCCAACAAAAGGAAGGTTGCTTCAAGTATGGGAAGCTAGGGAACTTTACGGAAGAGTGCAGATCAAATGCCATCAAGGGAAAACCTGTTCGAGATGTTTCTTTCTTCAAAATTAAATCAGAGTACTACACTCAAAGGTCCTTGATGGTTGAACAAGAAAATCTTGTCACTGATGAGTCCTCTGATGAAGGGGACAACAATGAACTCTTTTGTAGAATGGCAGAAGTCGACACCTCTAACGGTGTCAGTAAGGTATCCACTTCTGACTCATCTTCCAATGACTCTGAAAACGAATCTCTTAAACTACAAAGTGAATTTCTTGCTTGCAAAAGCACATCCTCAGAACTTGAGAAAAAGCTTGCCTTCTTTGATAGAGAGGCTAGACTTCTCACCCATGAGAAGGATAAACTCTATCTTGAAAGAAAATATTTTGTCTCTAAGCATGTATCTAAAAAGAAAGGGTTAAAACAAAATATTTCCAAACTTGACCAAGCTTTAAAAGAGAAAATTAAGGTGTTGAGGAACAATGAGAGTGATCGTTTAAATGTTGTCTCACTGAAAAAAAAAATCCAAAAAGAGAGAGAAGTCCTACATCAAGACTTACTCGATAGAGATCTCCTGATTAGGAAGTATCAGGATGCACAGAAAGTGCCTAAAAGGTAAACACCCAGATTGGCAGAAGGGGTATAGAGTTTGATGACACAGACCCCTATACTGGAAATAAAAGAAACAAATCTTTAACAAACATCTTCTGCCCTGGACAATTTATAATACCAAGTCTTCCAAATTTAATGTCCACATTCAAGAGGTGCAGAACCTTTGAAGGATCACGTTAGAGGAAACCCTTGCAGATGGCAAATGTATGGTATGAAAACAGATTAGGACCTTCAAATTTGGTCATCCAGAAACACAAACTCAAATGGCATTCGTGTGCATGATGTTTCCTGGAAAGGAACTATCCTCTGATGCACCAGAGTTTGTGCCAGCCTCTGTGGAGGAAAAGCTTTTCAAAAGATTCTTGGAAAATGACTTGAGAAAAACATATGAGAATCACTTTCTAAACCATCCTGATATAACCTCTGAAGTGCAAGAAATCTTTGAGCAAGATCTGTTAAAATGTCTAAGTATTCCTGAAGTGATCCCATGCATTCTCAAAGATCTAAATGTTTCAAAGGACACTATCAATGGACAATGCAATACATATCTAGAAAATCATGCCCCCATTCACAGAGATTTTCTTGATTTAGATTCAGATTCTGAGTCTGAGTCATCCTCTATCGATGAAGAGACGAGTTATGTGGAACAAGAGATAGTTCCCTGTAGTCTAGAGGAGAATAAACTACCATCTGGCATTCCTAACAGAATGATATCTCCCAAAAGGAGAACTACAGGTGTACCTATTTGCCCTGATTTTATGGATATGTGTTTGCAAGCTAAAACTTCTCTTGAGCTTGAAAAATTAAACAAAGAAAAAATCCTGATCTCTCAAAGGACCAAAGCTCCAAAACCCATAAAACCATTTCTAGAAAAACTCACTTGGCAACAGAAGGGAAAATGGCCTAAATTTGAAAATTTTGATGCTTCTGTGGCAGTGAATGCAAGAAAATGAAGTCACAAAGGGAGAGTACAATCAAAGAGCCATCCGATAGGAGATTTTGATAAAACTCAACCTAGATTAGACATAGTTTTCTGTGAAAAGAAACCAAAATCTAAAAAGGGTTGTTGTAAAGAATGCTCTGTACCCTCCTTTGATCAGTTTAATGAAATGTTTAAGAAATTTTCTTCTAGAGTCTCCTATTGTAAATGCTTCGATTTCATGCATGCTGTTAACCAACATTTCTCAAGGCCAGCCTGTCTTATATCTCACCCTAAGCCCAAGAATGCCAAATTCAAGGGTAAGAAAGGACAAAATGGTACCTTTCCAAAAGAGGATAAAACCAAAACAAAAGGTGCTAAGGCATCTTTAAATACTCCTAACAAAAATGGACCCATTTGGAAATAGGTACCTAAATCTTCTTGATCTGTACGTAGAAGAAACAACATGTGCCCATTTGGTACCTAGACTCCGGGTGCTCAAGGCACATGACTGGCGACAGAGGGTTGCTCACCTAATACAAAAAAAACTTAAAGGTGGCTTTGTGACCTTTCGAGACAACAAGAAGGGACAAATTAAAGGCTATGGAGTCATTGCTAAAGGAGACATAGATGTAAACAGAGTGGCTTATGTGGATGTCCTTAAGCACAACTTACTAAGTATTAGCCAACTCTGTGATATTGGACTAAATGTAATGTTTAAAAGGCAATATTTTTCTCTGTTGAAAGAAGACACATCCACAGAACTTCTGCAAGCCAAAAGAAGAGGTGATCTATACCTCATAGATTTCAAGTCAATCAACAAAGAAGAAAAGCTTTGTTTAGTCTCTAGTAATGTTGATCCAAACTCTCTCAGTGATTTGATAAAGACCCACTTCTATACTTTGTGAAAATTACGTTTAAACATTATGTATTAGTGTTTCATCATCAGCGATCAGACTGAGTCTGTTCATTTATCACTGATGATCTTTCTTGTAAACATTCATATGTATTAGTGTTTCACTATCAGTGATTCAATACTGAGTATGTTCAATATCACTGATAATTTCTGATGTAAACAGTTAGACGTAATCCCTGAAGACAAGTTTCGCGTCAACAGATGTTCATAGCTGAATCGGAGATAAAGCTGTTGAACAAAGACAAGTCTACTAGTGACCTGATACGAATATCAGTGAAGCAAAACAAATATACACAGGCGACGAAACCTGAGGAAAAGCTTCAGCGATAGCTGAACTCCTTTGTATCTATGAAGGAAGAGATATTCAATGATCGATGATCACTTAGCTTATGCCTCAAGTCTCTTTTGTCTTTCCCTTGCACACCTAGTACGATGTGTCAGAACGGACATACCTCTGCCACAAATCGTACAAAAACTCTGTTAACTACACTGTTTATGATACGACCGAAAGCATGTCTCCCAGAGTCAGACCCTCTTTGCCAATCAATAGAGTCAGACCCTCTTTGCCAATCAATGAAGGACACGTGTAAAGTGCCCTGCCATGCATTTAATGCATAGGGTATAAAAAGAAAGATTACCTTTCCATCTAAAGACACTCTCTGGAAGCCTTCATCTTTCTAAAATATAGAAACCCTTGCTTTCTATATCTCTCATATCTCTCATTCTCCATATTCTTGTGCAACCATCTTAGTGTTTTCTTAAGTTTGTTTACATTCTGTTTCACTTAATCTTATTCCGCAATAGACTTGTAAATTGTATTTGATTAATCAATAAACAATTTATTAAACTTAAAATTCTGTGTTTGTATTCATCCACCCCCCTTCTACAAACTTGTTAAGCACCTTCGGGACCAAAAAGTGGTATCAGAGCAGACTTTTTAATCTAATAAACAAGATCTTGCTTTATTCTCTTCCTTGCTAATCTAAATGGCACTTAACACAAACACAAACTACTATGATAATGGTTCACTCTCTAAACCTCCTTGATTTAGCAGAGAAACCTTTGCCCTCTGGAAGAATCGAATGATGCTATTTCTAGAAGGTGTAGACCCTACTATACTTGAGGATGTAGCAAATAGACACTATGAACCTTTCACAATCATAGCTGTCGTTCCCACTACTACGACCACTCCTACTGTCCCTGAGCATTATTCTCTTAAGGAAATAAGACAGTGGAGTGATGAAGAAAGTAGGTCTAGATGCAAAGGCAAAAACCATTATCTCGAAAGATTAACTTGGTACGTCAGTATGAAATTTTCATCTCTGGTAAGAACGAATCTCTCTCCGATGTTCACCAGAGGTTTAACTGCTTAATCATTGATCTAAGAACTGCTGGCAGGACCTATTCTAATTCTAAGGTCTTGACTAAATTCTTTGAATGTCTACCTGAAAGTTGGGACAGTTATTCAATGTGTCTCAAGCTGACAAAAGACTTAAATTCTCTCTCCTTTAGCACCTTGTATGTAATATTTCTCAACTATGAGGAATCAAATGTCTTGAAGAAGAATCTTGTAAAAGATTCTAAAGATTCCAAAAGTACTCATGTTGCTTTATTCTCTTCAAATATAATTTCATCTCAGCGATCTACTCTCAGTATCACTGAGTTAGATTTTGAATCTGAGGAACTATCAGACACTAATCTTTCAAAGTTTGATGAGTCCTTAGCACTCTTGACAAACTCTTTTAAGAGATTTGCAAGAAAGAGCAATTTCAGAAGAAATAAGCCTCTCTGTCTCTCTCTCTCTCACTAACAAGCCAAAATCAACCCCTGTTGACAAGGCTACTGCTACTTGCTTTATCTGCGAAAAAATTGGACACTTTGCAAGTGAGTGCAGGTCAAAGAAAATCTTCAAACCTTCTACCTCAATAATATCCAGCGATGACAAATACCTTAAACTGAAAGAAAAATATCAAAAGTTGAAAAACTATAAGCGAAAAGGTAAAGGTCTCATCGCTGAAGAACGTGACTGGGCTGAATCATAAGAATCAAGTTCTGATTAAGAAGAAGTCGCTAATCTCTGTCTCATGGCCGAGATTAAAAAAGAAGTTAAATAATCTCTAGAAACTTCCATGAGCTATATATCATCTCAGGTATCTATCTCTACTAATCCCTCTCTATCTGAAGCAGAGAGAGGTCGCGTAGTTGATGTGCTGACGATTGATCTATACAATGCTCTAAACGGAAAAACTCTAGCTGAGAACAAAAACATTTATTTAACTGAACAACTAGATAAATGTCATGAAAAAATCATAGAACTGACTCTTTTAGAGGAAAGTTTGAAAGATCAAGTTATTGTTAATGGAATCATCAGCATAGAACGCGAACAAGCTATCGTTGCTCTAAAAGTAGAGAAGGCTACTATTGAAGGATGGTGTAAATCCTCAACAAAGATCACTGATATTATAAGTGCTCAGATCCCTGCCAATGATAGAACTGGTCTTGGTTTTTGGAAACCACAGGATGAGCCTAAAGAAGATAGTTCCATGCTTAAGTTTGGAATGTTCGTCTCATCAATCCCTGACACTTCTTATGCTCAGTGCTCTTCTTCATCTTCTGCTAATCCCATCCCTGAGGAAATATCTAAAGTTTCTAAGCCTGCAGATAAAGGAAAATCCATTCTCCATCCTCAGAAGGCTACCAAGAAAGCAAATATGAAAGTTCCTTCTAAACCTTTAGCAAATCAATTTTCTAGCTCTGTGATAGAAATCTTTGATTTTTGTCCTCCAAAGTTGAAGATTTATCTTAAGCCTAAGAGATCGGAAGAAATGAAAGTTCCTCCCAGATCTCATGCTAACGACATTCTTGGAGTTGGCCCTACTCATCTTAAATTCTCAAAATCTACTACTAATGGTCCTAAAACCACTTTCAAATATAGAAATAGCTATCATTGTGGGTTTACTGACCATATTGGTAGCAAATGTCCAACTGCCACTAAAGTTGATAAAACAGATACAGTGAAGAGTAATGCCTCCAAGGCTGAGAAGGTCACCAAAGCTGAGAAATCGAACCAGGTGAAAAATACCACTAAGGTTAAGAAATTAACCAAAGTGAAGGTTACCACTGAAGCTGAATCTTCATCTGTTGTGAAGATTGATGAACCTTCCATCTCCACTAACCCTAAAGGACCCATTGAAAAGTGGGTACCAAACAAAGCTTAATCTTCCTTATGTCTGCAGGGATCAAAGGGCATCTGGTATCTTGATAGTGGATGCTCTCATCACATGACAGGACAAAAAGACCTACTCACTGAATACAAGGAAGAGAAAGGTCCCTCAGTGACCTTTGATGGAAGTGGAAAAGGATATACCCAAGGGATTGGTGTCCTCAGCAATGGGACAACTACCTTCAAAAGAGTCGCGTACGTAGATGGACTGAAGCACAATCTTCTGAGCATCAGACAGCTATGTGACAAAGACTATGATGTTCCCTTTACCATGAAAGCATGTTTAGTGGTAAATGAGAATGGAATACTTGCTTTCAGTGCTTATCGTAAGGAAAATGTCTATGTAATAGATATGGACTCTACTACCACTGAAAACCTATGTTTTCTTTCTAAAGCCTCCTCTGATGTCAACTGGCTATGGCATAAAAGGTCTCTCATCTAAACTTCAAAACCCTGAATTATCTCTCAACTAAGGAACTGGTTTCTGGTCTTCCTCAACACTCATATGCTAAAGAATCTCTATGTTCAAAATGTGGAAAAGGAAAACAGACTAAAGCTAGTTTCAAATATAAACAAGTCTCCACACAGACAAGTCCTCTTCTACTCTTGCATATGGCTTTATTTGGCCCTGTTAACATACAATCTATAGCTGGAAAGAAATATACACTTGTCATTGTAGATGAATACCCTCGCTACACCTGGGTTATCTTTCTTCGCTGCAAAAGTGATATTCCAGAAGAACTAATATCCTTCGTTTAGAAGATGGAAGTGCTGAATAATCTTACTCTTCGTTCAATAAGAAGTGATCATGGAACTGAATTAAAAAACAGTTCTCTAAACAATTAATTTGAGAACAAATGAATTTCTCACAATTTCTCCTTAGTAAGAACACCTCATCAAAACGGAGTCGTTGAAAGAAGAAACATAATGATCATTGAAGCTACTAGATCAATGCTCAGCGATTCTCACCTCCCTACTCAATTTTGGGTTGAAGTTGTGAATACTGCATGCTTTACTCAAAACAGATCTCTGATAGTAAAGCGATTTGGAAAGACAGCTTATGAACTATTTCATGGAAGAAATCCCTCTATCAGTTTTCTTCATATCTTTGGTTGTCAATGCTTAATTCTAAATAACAGAGATCTACTTGGAAAGTTCTATCCAAAAGCTAATGAGGAAATATTTCTTGGATATTCCTCTATCTCCAAAGCCTACAGAGATTTCAATAAACGAAGACAAACTGTAGAAGAAACAATTCATGTCACATTTGATGAATCTCGCTCAGCGAACTCTAAGCCAATCGCTGACAATGAAGAACTGAGTGCTTGGATGTTTTCTCATTACAGAGAAACAGAACCTTTCTTCTCAACCATCAGCACTCAGATCCTCCAGCTGCTGATGATGATCCAAACATCATACCTCCAAATGTTGAATCCACCTAATGGGTTTTAGCTGAGCCTCTAAACACACTCCCTCCATCAGATCTTCATTCGTCTGAAAACCTCTCAGAAAATAATGGTCTGTCTAACACTCAACAGTTAATAGTTGATGAAACTCAAGCTTCTTCATCAGTGAACATTCCTATTCTTGATCCAACTCCCAAAGTGAGCGATCATACTCATGCTCAGCGCTGGACAAAAGATCACCCTATAGATCAAATTCTTGGTGATCCCAATACAGGTATTCAAACTCGACGAAGTTCAGGTAATATCTGTCTGTTTGTCAACTTTATTTCTTTAATAGAGACAAAGAAGACTGATGATGCCCTCAGAGATCCAAACTGGGTCAGCACTATGCCAGAAGAGCTGACTGAGTTTACTCGTAACAAAGTTTGGAATCTTGTTCCTAGACCATCTGATAAAACTGTTATAGGAACCAAATGTGTGTTTAGAAACAAGTTAGATAAACATGGAACTGTAACCCGTAACAAGTCTAGACTTGTTGCTAAGGGATACAGACAAGAGGAAGGCATAAACTATGATGAAACCTTTGCCCCTGTGGCTAGGCTTGAAGCAATTCGACTCTTCCTAGCTTATGTAGTTTACAAAGACTTCATTGTAAATCAAAGGGATGTAAAATCAACGTTCCTAAATGGAAAGTTGAATGAAGAAGTCTATGTAGAACAACCTCCAGGGTTCTATGACCCTAAGCATCCAAATTATGTTTATAAATTGGATAAGTCTCTATGGTCTAAAACAAGCCTCTCGTGCTTGGTATGACACTCTCTCGTCTTTTCTTATCTCTGAAAATTGTGAACGTGGTAAGATCGAGAATACCTTGTTTTTCAGAAAGATAAAAGGTCATATTATTCTTGAACAAATATATGTCGATGACATAATATTTGGTTCTACTAACCCATCTATTATTCCCAGAATTCAAGTTCTAATCATACAAACAAACAAGATGACCAATTTCTAAAGTCATATGTCATTGAATTCCATCACAAAGATTACAATTTTACTTTCTCTCTCTACACACTTTCTCAGAATGGTATAACAGAAAAACCTCTTCTCTAATCTGCTATGTATGAACAACAATGACTTTCCACATTCTTTCAAAGACAACAAAGGCAAATGCTATTTATACTACCTACAACATTACAAAGAAACAAAAACACATACATTAACTTTGACTTTATTACAAGAGACTTTGACTTTCATGCTTGAGAGTTGACTTCAGCTTTGACTTCAATCTTCAAAGATTATGATCTTGCATCCAACAAATATATGCTCTAACATTCCCCCCTTTTGGATCAAGATCATCTCTAAAAAGATATTGCAATTCAATCTTCTCTTTTAAGCTCAATTTGAATCTTCTACCTATGATGAAAAACAAAATTTTCTCAAGCAATCAACATTCTCCCCCTATTATTAAAAAAATTGACATTCTTCCCTTTCTTTGATAAACACAGTATCTTCAAAAACTTTCAGCAATCTTCCTCAAAATATGATCTTCAAGAATAATAGCATTCTCTCCTAAGGTTATAAACAAACCTCTTTCTGACACAACTCTGATTGCTTTATCAAATTATCTCCAAATAAAATTTCTGTAAAATCCTCAAGAATTCTAAAATCTTTGAACCCTTTTAGCTTTAACAAAAATCTTTCTTTAACAATCAATTCTTGAACATTTTCTCCCATCTTTAACATTTCTTGATACAGTCTCCCCCTTTTTGATGATAGAAGCATGAAATCATCAAAACATTTAAAAGAAATATCTCTGGAATCTTTTCTGACCAATGATCTTTCATACTGAGCCTTTGATTATTTGCCAATCCAAAGAGATATTCATCCAAATCTTTTCAAATTCAGACAAAATATGAGTGAAATACCTGAATCAATCATGAAGTCAGTAACACGAAGTCAATGTGTGTAACGAATACAGATTGGAAAGGAGATTTTGTGATGTTCACTCCCCCAGGGCTTCCATTCAATCATCGAAACACCACAAAGATATTTCTATGAACGTTATGACAAGAAAACAAATTTCTTGTGTGTCCATGCAAGTGTTAGAAAGAATTAAGCACATGATGATTGCTTTTATAAGGCTCAAAATTGTGTAAACCTGTGAGACAACAGTAGTATAACACAGACTCAATTGTGCATGATCGAAGTGCGAAGGTGGGGCAAACTTCCTTCTGTTTCAATATCCAGATTTTCCAAATGAAAACCAGATAGATTATGAGTTGCGCCCCCAGAGAATATGAAACATTTTCTTATTAAGAAGAAAATGAGTGGCTGGTGGGGTTCTTATCAAGAGTTGGCATTGGCTAGTTGCCTATTTCAATAATGTTCACGAAAAATTGTGTAACACTAGGAATGTGGTTGTCCGACTTAGAAAGTAGTTGGTGAGAGTTTGATATTCTTTTACTCTGATCTCTCACCCTCCTTCGTTTTAATCATTGAGCTCGCTTCTAACCAAACTCTCTTTTACATTTTACCTCTTCACACAACCCACACTCATTTCTGTTCGACTCCTCACACTCGATCACTAAGGATTAACTTCTTGGGTAGGAAACACTGGTTAATGTGAATCCATAGAATTTTCATTTAAGTCCTACACAATGAACCCATATTTTTCTAAAAGACCATGCTGCTCAACTATTTTAACTACAAGTCAGATGTATGTATACTCAGAGATCTAATCATGACAATTTGAGCATTTTAAACATTGAAGACTTTTCAAATAAGATAATTGAATGAATGAAATGAATACAAGAAACTTATTTGAAAATCTAACATTGTATTAAAAAGATCAATATCGAATGATTTATCAATTAAGGCTTAGGTCAGCAAAAAAATTGGATGTTATCTATACGAACCAATATATAGACATTCTTGAAATAACGTTTCAAAATGAAATCACGCTCAAAACTCTTTGAAATTCAATAGGGGTGTCATACCATCGAAAATTTGTTTCAATTTAGAGACATGGTAAGAACAAATTCAACAACAATTAAACCAATGTGTGTGAATACTTGAAAGTATATGGAAAAGATAATACGCAAGTATTAATCTTTGGAAACACACGGTTTATAGAAATTTAAGAACAAATAAAATGAAAACATTTACAATCACACATCCAAATCATGAAATCTATTTAAGAATCGGGAAGTCGTTTGAACATTTAAGAACATGTTTTCTATTATTGAAAGTCGTCCTTCTATCAACTATATACGAGATTAAGAATAGAAATAAACCTTTTCGATCTGTCTTAAATCTCATGAAGTCATCTTAAAGTCATAAAGATATGATCTTGTAAGCATCCTCTCAATCAGCATCAGTCATAAAGTCCGTCAAAGCAACTTTATTCACAAAATTTATTGAAAATTAAAATGACATAAAATAGTAAAATATTGAATGTACGAGTTCTGATCTGAAGTAATCAGAATTCATAATCCTTACTCCTCCTGAAAATAAGCCTCTAAAATATGTCACTGAAAAAGCACATGATAAAGATTTGTAACTCCCCCTAAAGTGTAGATCATCATATCATCCGAATGCATATTTCCAAGAAAAAATATGTAATCCCCCTTGAAGGTTGATATATTCATGTGAGTATCGAAGTACATTCTCTTATCAGCACGGGAGTAACATCTCTTTTGATCATTGAAGGGCGAGTCCTAAACTGTTGTGTTTAGAAGTCAAACTCCTTAACATTGAGCTACGGGTCCTGAACTATAGTATTCAGAAGCCTTGGTTCTCTTACTCCACCTTGACTTGAGGTGCCTGCAACACAGGGTCAATGTTTGTTAGTTATAGTTCGGTTAGGAGTAATAGAGTAAGAACCATACCAGTAATGGTCACTATCTTTATGAACAAAATCATATGTATGACAGTAAGAACAATTCCTTTTTCTAGACAACCTGATCAATTGATCTCTTGAGTAAGAAAAATCAGGTTTACCTTTTTGCACTTTGTTCTTCTTTGCATTTGATGCATGTACAAATGATTTGTTTTCTTTCTTTTCTTCCTTCTTCTCATCATTCTTCTCATCCTTCTTTTCCTCATCAACTGGTTTCACCTTCCAAACCTACTTTTCTTCTTGATATCTTCTTCTTCTTTATGTACCCGAACCATCTACATTTTGATCATAGAAAATGTTAGTAGTATGAATCTGATCAAATGAATTAACTGGCCTTCTTGAAGAAACAGTTTTCTGACGTGATCTTGCAACTGTCTTGAATGAACAGCCAGAATCAGCTGGATCATTTCTAGATGTGTGGATTTGTGACTCTGGAGTCGTTTGCTCAGTCACCACCACCTTTGAAACAATGTCTTCAAGCTCTTTTATCTTTGAAGAATAAATGTCTCTTCCTTTGACAAGCAGGTCAATCTCTTTCTTGAATTCTGACTTCGTTTTCTTCTCTTTCAGTTCACTTGTTGATAGTTCAGACAACTTCTCTATCAGCTTCTTTATTTCTATCTAAAACATTTTTCTTTCTTCTTCAAATCCATTCTCAACATTCTTTCTTTCATCAAATATTTCTTTAAAGAATCCAACATTCTTTTGCTCAATTAACTTCTTTTCCTTTGCAAACTTTTCCCTTTCTAGTATGATTAATTTCTCAAAATTTGAATTCTGTTGAGAAATTTTTATACATTTGAGCTCAACTACTTTCTTTTCTTCAAAACTCTTCTTTGAAAAATCTGAGAATTTCTTTGAAAATTCTTTCTTCTCTTTCTCAAAAACAGATCTCTCTTCAACAATTTGCAGTTCTAGTTCAGAAATCTTCTTCATCAGCTCTTCATTAGCACACTCTGTCTGCAGAATCTTGACACTTTGATCTTCTAAGTCTAAGATCTTTCTTTTCAGCTCTGTATTCTCAGCTTCGAAAAACTTCACTCTTGATGACATATTTGGTCCTACCTTCATCTTCTCAAGTTGTTCCCACAACTATTTTCCTGTAGCCTTTTTACTATTTAAACTGATAGAAATCTCTTTTGAAATCTGATCTGAAAAACTTTGCAATATAAAAGATTTGGCTAATTTGTCAGCTTCATATCTCTTTTTCTGCTCATATGTGTACTTATCAGGTGATATTGGAATCTCTCTTTCATTTATCAACTTATCTTTAGTTCGAAAAGTATAAGTCCATGTTGGCATTTTCATTTTTCCATACCTCAGTGATATTCTGATATAATCACCCAAGTCATGTCTATCAATGAAATCTAGAAAGCGGTCCTTCCATTGCTCATACTCTCCTCAAAAAAGCACTGGTGGTTTCACATCCGTACCGATTGCAAGATCTTCTCTGGAAGTCACCCTGTTACAAAAAGAACTTGAATTTGATCGTTAATCCAAATTGAAATCACAAAAAAAAAAACTTGAAAGAAAATCAGAAAAAGAAATTTCCAAAAATCAACAAGTATGGAATTCGCACACACTGAGAAACACACAGAATTCGCACACAATATCAAACAAGAATTCGTAAGCTTTAGAATTGATAGATAAAAGAGAAACCAAACAAGAATTCATAGGTTCTTCAGAATTCGCAGATTACATAAACCACCTTTAGAATTTCCAAGCTACACTTCTGCGAATCCTATGAAATTCGCAAGACACTACTCTGCGAATTCTGTCCTTGAATTATTTTTGAATAACTTTTCTCACAAAAGATATCTACGAATTCTATTGATTCTACGAATTCTTGGCAAAGTTGACTTCTGCGAATTCTTAGCAATTCGCAGACAGGCCAATACGAATATTGAATGATTCTCAACACAAAGGACTGCAAATCCTAGAAAATTCGCAACACAAACATCTGCGAATTTTATACTTATAAAATTTTTGAGATCAATAAACTCTGCGAAATCTGAATATCTACGAGTTCTTCAGGGATCTGCGAGTTCTTCGTGTAATCTTGCGAGTTCTTCAAATCTCGAATGAAAACATCCTTTGATCGACTCAAAATCCTATCTAAACTTCGAATTTCAATTCGAAATTTTGACAATTTGATCACTAACACACCTAGAACCAAAATCTAACAACGAATTACAATATAAAGCACAAACCATTACAATTTGATTCAAAATATAGTGCGTAGACTCGTGAACTCTAAAACTCAATGAAATCATCAAATTAATGAAAATTACAGTACAAAACTTGAATTAAACTATACAAACTCAATCTAAATCAATATACGAACTCATTCTCATCAATTACAGACACTAATTCGCACAAAAACTCGAAATTCTATTCAAGAACTCAAGAACACAGTACGAACCATTTTTCTCGATTGATTTCACTTAGATCTACTCTGATACCAATTATTATTCCCACACACTTGGGAATTTTGAGTTTTCGTGAACAAGAAATTTACGAATTTTGTCCTTAACCAATTTACTAAAAACACTTTTCGTAAACAATACTACTGCGAAACCTAAAAATTCGCACGAATCAACTTTGCGAATCCTACACTTCTAAGAATTCCTTCTGCGAATTCTTGAAAGACATTCAGTAACTCAGGCTTATACGAATACTGAATAATTCGTAGATAAGCCAATGTGAAGCCTGAAGAATTCGTAATACACTGTCTGTGTGTCCTTGAATCAAGTTTCTAATTGCAAATTAATCAACAAAACAAGATTATTGAACTATTTGTTTCAATTCAATTATCAAATTCAAACGATTACAAAAACAAATTATATATTTCTCTCTCTACAGATCTCTTTCTCTCTCTAAAACACTCTCTCAGAAGCGTGTATAAAATCTTTCTTGTCTTGTATCTATTAAACAAAGAAAAACTATTTATACCTACAAGTCTAAACAAGACAAAACTAAAACAAAAAAACAAATACATTGACTTTGACATTTTTATTACACTTTGACTTTGACTTTCCCTGAAAATTGACTTTCTAGCTTTTGACTTCTTGAACTTTGACCTCTGATCTTCATGATCTTGTATCCAACATGTTTCTTCTCTAACAATCTCCCCCTTTGGATTCAAGATCATCTTCAAAAAGATTTAGCAAATCAATCTCCCCCTTTTTGATAAATCTGGATAATCTCTTCCTTTTGTAACAAATATCTTCTTTAAGCACAAACATTCTAATCTCCCCCTTTCTTTGACTGTATTCATCCCAAGTCTATCTCTTTGAAAGATATTAACAATCTTCTCCAACTATGATAGAAACGATCTTCAATAATCTCCCCAAACTATCATACAACTCTTTCAGACTATGGAAAGCACTTATCTTCAGAATTAGCTCGGATTGCTTTAGCAAAGTATCTTCAAAGAAAATTTCAGTGAAATCAGCACATCTTCAGAATTCTTCAACTTTGCATCCTTCTTTCACAATTATCCTTTGATCTTCAAACAATTCTTTAACTTTGAAATTTCTGACATGGACATTTCTTTAATTCATCTCCCCCTTTTTGATGAATAGAGCATCGCTAACATCAAAACTTCCTCCAAGAAATGTTTGTAACAATTCTGACCATTGATCATTTGAACTGAGCCTCTGATTCACCATCGATCCAAAATAAGGTATTCATCCAGATCTTTTCAAATCCAGACAAATTAGGAATGTAACACCTGAATCAACAAATGAATAAGTTAATATGCCTGTCAGTAACACGAAGTTACTGTGTGTAACGGATACACATAGAAAAAGGAGCTTTTTGATGTTCACTCCCCCAAGGCTTCCATCCAATCATCAAAACACCACAAAGGCAATTTCTATGAATGTTATCACAAGAAAACAAATTCCTTGTGTGTTCGTGCAAGTGCAGAAAGAATTAAGCATATGATGATTGCTTTTATAAAAGGCTCGACATTGTTTAAACCACTGAGACAACAGTAGATAAACACAGAATCAATGTGCATGATTGAAGTGTGAAGGTGGGGCAGACTTCCTTCGGTTTCAATATCCAGATTTTCCAAATGAAAACCAGATAGATAATGTGTTGCGTCCCCAGAAAAATATGAAACATTTTCTTTTTAAGAAGAAAATAAGTGGCTGGTGGGGTTTTAATCAAGAGTTGGCATGGGCTAGTTGCCTGTTTCAATAATGTTCACGAAGAATTGTGAAACATTAGTAATGTGGTTTCCCGGCTCAGAAAGTATTTGGTGCAGAGTTTGATATTCTTTTACTCTGTTCTCACACCCTCTTTCTTTTAAACATTAAACTCACATCTAACCAAACTCTCTTTTCCATTTTATCTCAACGCACATACCACACTCATTTCTTTTCAACTCATCACGCTCAATCACTATTGTTAGATCAGAAATATGTTGGATACAAGATCATGAAGACTGAAGGTCAAAGATTCAAGAAGTCAAAGCTGGAAAGTGAACTCTCATGGAAAGTCAAAGTCATTTTGTAATAAAAGTAAAAGTTAATGTTTTGTATTTTGTTTTCTTTTTAATTGTGTGAGGGCATAAATACCTTCATGTCTTTGTAAGTGAGTGAGTGGTAATCAGATTATAGAAGAGCTGATTAGAGAAGAGGTGATTAGAATACATTTCTAGAGAGAGAGTAGTGAGAGAAAACTTGTAATATGTGAAATTGAGATTTGATCAATGACATATGATTTCTCATCTTGATTGTTTGTGATTGATTAGAACTTGAAATTGGGAATAACAATTGGTATCAGAGCAGATTGAAATTCAGAAATGGATTGAATTGATGATTTTTGATCGACAGTTTTCAAGAACTCACTAATTACTGTTCATAATCAATTTTTGAGTTCTAGTAGTGCATTTGATCTGATTTTTCTTTCATTGTAATCGAATTGATGTTTAGAACAATTTTTGTTTGAATTGTATGGCTAATTCACTCGTTTTTGTAGTGAATTTTAGATTGTTCTAAGTTTTCGTGTTCGATTTTTTTTTACGTACTGTTTCATAGATCAATTTTGTACTTTTAATGTTTTTCATTGTAATTTTTGTATTGTAATTGGTTCGAATTGTGTTCAAGATGATTTCTGCAAAGTTTCAGATCGAGTGGTGAAGTATTCGATCGAAAACAGGTTGAAAAATCAAGTTTTTGTTCGAAAAAGTGAAGAACACGCAAGATCTACAAAACGCGCAAGATTCATCAGAAGAACGCTGAAATCAAAAGATATTGATTTTTGGACGAAAACGCGCAAAGTGCTAATTGTGAGTTCTAGAAAAGCGCAAATCGATGTTTGCGTGTTTGGTCTTCAGTCTACGAGTTTGAACAAAACACGAAAGTAGGCATCTGCGAGTTTCCTTCTGCGAGTTTGGCTTGCAATTTCGATAAAACACGCAAGTAGACATCTACGAGTTCATCAAACGCGCAATCTTTTGTTTGCGTGTTTCTCAAAAGAGCATGACTCAGTCTGCGAGTTTCACAGTGAATAGTTTACAGTTAGCGGGACCCCCGTGCTAAGTCTGCGGAGGGGGAAGAAAGTTCTTTTTGTGATCAAAATTTCTGAATTTCTAACAATCATTTCCAGTTTCTTTTTGTGACAGATAATTCAAGATGGGGTATTTTTCTGATGATGATGAAAAAAAGATTCACAAACTCGAATTAGAGAACAAAAATCTTGCTTCTTCAGTTGACTACTATTCTAAGCGGTCAAAGAGATATTCTGATGAAAGGAAAATACTGAGAGAAGAAGTTAGTGCATTAAATATGTTAAATGAAGATCTTTTGCAACAGACTTCTGAGCTGAATGATGAAAAATTACTGAGTTTAGAAGCTAAAAATACTAAGTTGAAAGGAAAGATCTCAGATTTGGAAGATTAACTTGCCCAAATTCAGATACAAGTAGAGCCAGTCCAGAAGTATGAGAAGAAAGCTAAGGATTTAGAAAGTATGAATGAAGAACTGAATAGAAAGATTTCTGTTTTAAAAAATAAAGGTGGTTGAAGAAAGATCTGATTTTGAGACTGAAAAGAAAGTGTTTGCAAAGAAATTTTCAGATTTTTCAAGAAAATGTGCTGAAGAAAAGAAAGCAGTTGAGCTGAAATGTATAAAGCTTTCTCAACAAGTTTCTGACTTTGAGAAAGTGATTATTTTGGAAAGAGAAAAGTTTGCAAAAGAAAGAAAGATCGTAGAACAGAGGAATGTTGGCATTTTTAAAGAAATATCTGGTCAAAGAAAGGATGCTGAGAAGGATTTTGAAGATGAAAGAAATATTTTTGAAATTGGGATCAAGAAGCTTACAGAGAAGTTATCTGAACTGTCTGAATGTGCCGTGAAAGATGAGAAAATGAAGTCTGAGTTTGAGACGAAGATTGACCTTCTTGTCAAAGAAAGAGACAGTTTTGCTTCAAAATTAAAAGAGCTTGAAGATATAATTTCTAAGATGGTGGTGGTGACTGAGTACAAGACTCCAGAGTCAATTATCCACACACCTAGAGATGATTCGGCTGATTCGGAATGATCATTCAAGACAACTGCAAGCTCACATCATAAGACTGTTTCTTCTAAAAGGTCAGTTAAATCTTCTGATCAGATTCGTAGTACTAACATTTTCTATGATAGAAATATAGATGGTTCAGGTACACATCAAAGACAAAGGAGATACAAAGAAGAAAAAATGGTCTGAAAAAAGAAACCAATTAAAAATGAAAAGAAAGATGAGCTAAAAGGAAAGAAGTCATGTGTACATACACATAAAGCCAAGAAGAACAATGCGTGTAAAGGTAAAAATGATCATATATACACTAGAGATCAATTAATCAGGTTATCAGGTAAGAAAAATTATTGTTCTTATTGTCGTACACATGATCATGTTCAAAAAGCTAGTGATCATTACTGGTATGGTTCTTATTCCATTACTCCCATTCGAACTGTAACTAACACACATGGGCCCAAATACCAGTGGGTACAAAGCCGAAAGTTGATTCTGTGTTGCAGCCACCTATAGTCAAGGGGGAGTAAGAGAACCAAAGATTCTAAGTAAATCAGCTTAGTACCCGTACTTCAACGAAGTTTGATTTCTAAACACAACAGTTTAGGACTCGTACTTTAGTGATCAAAAGACTTACTCATGTGCTGATACGAAATTGTACTCCAATACTCGAATGAGGAAATCAACCATTAAGGGGGGGTACATACTTTTCTGAAATATTTTGCATCCGATATATATGATGAACTACATTTCAAAATAGAATTGTAGATCTCTATCACGTGCTTTTTCACTGACATATTTTAGATGCATAATTTCAGGGGGAGTAAGGATAAGATTTCTGATTATTTCAGATCATAACTTGTACTTTAATCGTTTTACTTCTTTATGTCTTTTAATTTTTGAATAAATTTGTGAATAAAGTTGCTTTGACATGACTTTGAGAATTGTGCAGAATGAGAGAAGCTATCAAAAACATATCTTTGTGACTTCAGCTGACTTCATGAGATTTAAGCCTGCATAGAAAGGTTAAATTTCGTATCTTAATCTCATATATGGTTGAAAGAAGGACAACTTTCAATAATAGAAAACATGTTCTTAAATGTTCAAACCATTTCCCGATTCTTAAACAGATTTCATGAATTGGAAGTGTGATTTTAAATGTTTTCATGTTTATATGTGTTTACATGTTTACAAACCGTCTGTTTCCAAAGATAAGTACTTGCGTCTTGTCTTTTCTATATACTTTAAAGTATTCATATACACCGGTTTTATTTATTAATCAAATTGTTCTTACCATGTCTCAATTTTGAAACATATTTTTCGATGGTAAGACACCCCACTTGTATTCAATGAATTTTTGAGCGTAAATTCATTTCGAAACGTCATTTCAAGAATGTTTGTATTTCGATTCATATAGACAATATCCATTATTCTTGACCATAAGCCTTAACTGATATATCATTTCTTATCTGATCATTTTTCATACAATGTCAGATTTTTCAAACAAGTCTCTTGCATTCATATTAATTCATTCAATTTCCTTGATTCAAAATATTTCAATGTTCCAAAATGCTCATATCTTCTAGATTATATTATGAGCATATAAACATCTGACTTATATTTGTGCTTTAACTGATACAATTAAACCATTTTTGAGCAACATTGATTTTCATAGGAAATTATGGGTTCTTTGTGCTAGGACTTAAATGAACTTCTATGGATTCACGTTAACCGGTGTTTCCTACCCAATAAGTTAATCCTTAGTGATTGAGTGTGAGGAGTCTAAAACAAATGAGTGTGGGATATGTGACGAGGTAAAATTGAAATGAGAGTTTGGTAAGATGTGTGTTTAATGATTAAAAGAAAGAGGGTGTAAGATCAGAGTAAAAGAATATCAAACTCTGCACCAACTACTTTCTGAGTCGGGCAGCCACATTACTAATGTTTCACATTTCTTGGTGAACATTATTGAAACAGGCAACTAGCTCATGCCAACTCTTGTCAAAACCCCACCAGCCACTCATTTTCTTCTTAAAACGAAAGTGTTTCATCTTTTTCTGGCGACGTAGCACATAATCTATCTGATTTTCATTTGGAAAATTTGGATATTGAAAAAGAAGGAAGTCTGCCCCACCTTCGCACTTCAATCATGCACATTGAGTCTGTGTTTATCTACTGTTGTCTCAGTGGTTTACACAATTTTGAGCCTTGTATAAGCAATCATAATATGCTTAATTCCTTCAACACTTGCACGAACACACAAGGAATTTGTTTTCTTGTGATAACATTCATAGAAATTGCCTTTGTGGTGTTTCGATGATTAGATGGAAGCCCTGGGGGAGTGAATATCATAAAAGCTCCTTTCCTATGTGTATCCGTTACACACAGTAACTTCATGTTACTGACAGGCATGTTAACTGATTCATTTGTTGATTCAGGTGTTACACGATTATTTTTGTCTAGATTTGAAAAGATCTAGATAAATACATGGTTACGGATCAACAAATCAGAGGCTCTTGGACAAATCAGAATGGTTAAAGACATTTCTTTGAGAAAGTTTTGATGTTATAGATGCTCTATTCATCAAAAAGGGGGAGATGATTTAAAGAAATGTCCATGTCAGAAATTCCAAAGCTAGAGAATTGTTTGAAGAACAAAAGTTAAAGAGTTGCAGAAGATAAAGTTCAAAGTTTGAAAGTTTGAAAGATTGTTCAAGCAAAGTCAAAGATGTTTGAAGATGTGCTGATTTTACTGAAATTTTCTTTGAAGATTATTTGCTGAAGCAAGTCGAGCTAAATATGAAGATCATTTCTTTCCGAAGTCTGAAAGAGTTGTGTGGTAGTTTTGGGAGATTATTGAAGATTGTTTCTACCATATTTGGGGGAGATTGTTAATTTTGTTCAATGAAAGACCTGGAAAGAATACAGTTAAAGAAAGGAAGAGATTGTCCAGATTGAACCAAAGGGGGAGATTGATTTGCTAAATCTTTCAAAGATGATCTTGAATCCAAAGGGGGAGATTGTTAGAGCAGAAATATGTTGGATACAAGATCATGAAGACTGAAGGTCAAAGATTCAAGAAGTCAAAGCAGGAAAGTCAACTCTCATGGAAAGTCAAAGTCATTTTGTAATAAAAGTCAAAGTTAATGTTTTGTATTTTGTTTTCTTTGTAATTGTGTGAGGGTATAAATACCTTCATGTCTTTGTAAGTGAGTGAGTGGTAATCATATTGTAGAGAGAGCTGATTAGAGAAGAGGTGATTAGAATACATTTCTAGAGAGAGAGTAGTGAGAGAAAACTTGTAATATGTGAAATTGAGATTTGATCAATGACATATGATTTCTCATCTTTATTGTTTATGATTGATTAGAACTTGAAATTGGGAATAACAACTATGGATTAACTTCTTGGGTAGGAGACAGTAGTGAACATGAATCCATAAAAGTTCATTTAAGTCCTAGCACAAAAAACCCGTATTGTCCTATAAAGTATATGTTTCTCAAGATAGTTTAACTTAAACTATTAATACAAGGAAAACATGGGTCAGAGATGTGTATGCTCATAGATATAAAGATGAGAATTTGAGCATTTTGATCATTAAAGATTTTTCAAACAAGTAAATTGAATGAATAGACATAAATACAAGAGACTTGTTTGAAAATCTGACATTGTATAAAAATGATCATAATCAAATGATATATCAATCAAAGCTTATGGTCAAGAATAATGGATATTGTCTATATGAATCAAAATACAGACATTCTTGAAATGAACGCTTCGAAATGAAAATACGCTCAAAATTCATTGAAGTACAAGTGGGGTGTCTTACCATCGAAAAGTATGTTTCAAATTTGAGACATGGTAAGAACATTTCAAAACAATAAGTCAAACCGGTGTGTGTGTGAATACTTGAAAGTACATAGAAAAGACAATACGGAAGTAGTTATGTTTGGAAACACACGGTTTGTAAACATTCAAACTCAAATAAAATGAAAACATTTAAAATCACACTTCCAATTCATGAAATTTGTTTAAGAATCGGGAAGTGGTTTGAACATTTAAGAATATGTTTTCTGTGATTGAAAGTCGTCCTTCTTTCAACCATATATGAGATTAAGATAAAAAAAAATTAACCTTTGTCGTTCAGTATTAAATCTCATGAAGTCAAGCTGAAAATCATAAATAAATGATCTTGATAGCTTCTCTCAATCTGAAAAAGTCTCAAAGTCATGTCAAAGGAACTTTATTAACAAATTTATTGAAAAATAAAAGACATAAAGCAGTAAAACATTGAATGTACGAGTTCTGATCTGAAATAATCATAAATCATATCCTTACTCCTTTTGTTGTACTCATAAACTCCCCCTAAATTCATGCATCACAAAAATTTAGCAGTTAAGTAAATTCAAAAATTATATAAACTCCCCCTCAAAATAATGTTAATCACCTTAAAATATTGTCTCACCCCCCCCCCCTGAGATCATGAACAAAATGTTAAATTGTAGAAATCCTTTTTTTTTCTTAAACTAATGATAAAGAAATGATGAAAAACTACAATAAAAGAAACTTTAATAGGTAATCACTATTTAGATCTTAAGATTTAGCATACCAAGCTTAGATACAAGAAAATTGAATCTCTTTTCATCTAAAGGTTTGGTAAACAAATCTGCAAGCTGATAATCAGTTTTTACAAAGTAAAGTTCTATTGTACCTTTTTCTACATTATCTTTGATAAGATGATACCTGACATAAATGTGCTTTGTTTTAGTATGCTGCACAGGATTAGCTGATATTGCGATACCGCTCTTCGAGTCACAATAGATCGGTATTTTGTCAAACTTGAATCCATAGTCTCTAAGTTGTGTCCTCATCTACAAGACCTGAGAGCAGCAACTGGCAGTAGCTACATACTCTGCTTCTGCAGTCGAAGTGGAAACAAAAAGTTGTTTCTTTGACGCCCAGCTAACGAGCTTGTCTCCAAGAAATTGAATATGACCCGACGTTCCCTTCCTGTCTAATATACATCCAGCATGATCTGCGTCTAAATAAGCAGTCAGTTCAAACCCTGTATCCTTAGGATACCACAGACCAAGATCTGCAGTCCCTTCAGATATCTAAAAATCCGTTTGACAACAAACAAATGTGATTCTTTAGGACCAGCCTGATATCTTGCACACAAGCATGTTGAAAACATTATATCTGACCTACTTGAAGTAAGATACATTAAAGAACCTATCATTCCTCTATAAGTCCTCACATCAACACCTTTACCCGAAGGATCAGTGCTAATCTTAGTACCTGGTGCCATTGGGGTTCCAATAGGTTTGCAATTTTCCATTTTGAATTTCCGAAGAATATCAAAAATGTACTTAGATTGATTAATAAAAATCACCGTTGAAAATTGTTTTACTTGTAATCCGAGAAAGAAATTCATCTCTACTAATTTGAAATCTAGACACCATGAGGTTTGAAAATTTCTTACAGTATTTAGGATTAGTTGAGCCAAATATAATATCATCCACGTATATCTGAATAAGAATAATATCGGCTTTTTTCTTTTTGATAAACAAAGTGGTGTCGACTTTACCTTTTGAGAATCATGACTTGACCAAGAATTGAGATAAAACATCATATCAGGCGCGAGGTGCTTGTTTCAGACCATAAAGAGCTTTATCCAAGATGTAGACGTGATTTGGCATATCTGGATTTACAAACCCTTCTGGCTAAGATACGTAGACTTCCTCCTTAATAATGCCATTCAGAAAGGCAATCTTCATGTCCATTTGATAGACAATTAAGTTTTTATGAGCAACATAGGCTAGAAACATGCGGATTGCCTCTATACGCGCTACTGGAGCATAAGTCTCATCATAGTCTATGCCTTCCTCTTGTCTATATCCTTTGGCAACAAGTCGGGATTTATTCATTATGACAATACCATCTTCGTCCTTTTTATTTTTAAATACATATTTAGTGCCTATAACGGTCTTTCCTTCTGGTTTTGGCACTACTCTCCAAACCATTAGGGCTTGGAACTGATTTAACTCTTCTTGAGACTCTGATACTCGAGTGGGCTCTATCTTACTCAGGAATGAGTTATGCAGACATTGATTCAAAGTTGTTGCCCTAGTTTGCACCGGTTTCTGTGGATCTCCAATAACTTGGTAAAGAGGGTGCTCTTTGGTCCAACGATGTTCATGAGGGAGTGGAATAGATGAAGATTGATCATGATTGTCATCTAAGAATCCACTATCAGCTTCTTCAGTTTGATCATTATGAGGGAGGGATTCAGTTAAAGTAATTGTTGCAGAAGTTTCAGTAGGTACATGTGTTCAGTCTGTTGATCTGTCCTTACAGTACATCCTACTGACTCAGTAACTTCTGGATCTTCATTAGAAGATACAGCTTCAACTATCGGAGTAGGCATATGAACTGGAATTTCTTGCTGAATCGAGGAATTTGATTCAGTGGAAACATCTGAAGTGGTTTAGTCACATTAGATCCAAGAAGTTCATCATAAAACAGTTCAAATAAAAGATCTAAATCAGATAAATGAGTAGTAGACGATGATGCAACATCTGAATTATTCACTGTAGATACATGTTCTGGACTGATTTGCCCAGAAACTAGCACTCCGGTTATCATAGGTTCTGAACTGACTTGTTCAGAAGCCATATCCTCTTCAAATGTAACGTTTACGCTCTCGATAACAGTCTTCGACTTCCTCAAGTAAACTCGATATGCAACAGATGTAGAAGAATATCCAATAAAGATGCCCTCATCTACCTTAGCACTGAACTTGTTGAGGTTCTCTCTGTCGTTTAGCACAAAACATTTACAACCAAAAATATGAAAATATTTTATGGTTGATGTTCGGTTATTGATCAAAGCATACAGAGTCTTTTGAAATCTGCGGTGTATCATGGAACGGTTTTGAGTGTAACACGCAGTCGAAATAGCTTCTGCCCACAGAAACAGAGGTAGGTCTGATTGGTTGAGCATAGTACGAGTGGCCTCGACTAGCGTTCAATTTCTCCTTTCAACTACTCCATTCTGTTCGGGCGTACGAGCAACAGAGTATTGATGTGATATCCCGACCGATTCGAGATACTCTTCAAAAATTCTGTTTTTGAACTATGTGCCATTATCAGTTCTGAGAAGCTTGACTGGTTTCTGCAGATTCACTTGGGTCGTCTTCAGAAATGTGATGAGTACTTCGGGTGTCTCATCTTTTGATCGTAGAAAATTGACCCAAGTGTATTGCGAATAGTCGTCCACGATAACTAGAACATATTTCTTTCCGCCTAAGCTTTGCGTTCGCATTGGACCACAGAGATCCATATGCAACAACTCTAATGGAGAACTGGTACTAGGTTCAGACTTCGGTTTATGTGGAGCTCTCTTCATCATACCTTTTTCACACGCTGCACACAAGTGTTCTTTCACGTACTTGAGCTCAGGTAGTCCATTCACTAACTTTCCACTGACCAGTGTGTTTATGTAGCGAAAATTCAGATGAGATAGTCGTCGTTGCCATAACCAGCTTTGTTGCATCGAGGCTTTTGAGAGTAGACACACCTGATTGTCAGACTGGACCTTTGACAAACTAATCGTGTAGAGGTTTTGTTATCCCAGTTTAATCTAGTTGATAAATTAACATAGAACACAATATAGATCAAGAGATATAAAGATTAGAATAACACACCAATCCCTTGAATAAACAATGAAAACCTTGTGTGTTCTTGATACCTTGAATGTAGGATTACAATGAATATACGACTACCTCTTTACAATATGATTATGAATAATAATGAGGATTAACCTAAAACCTAATTAAACAAAACATAAAATACTTAGGCCTAATGCCTAATGGGCTTATGGGCTTGAGGCCCATAAATAAACTAACTATTAACTTATTCCAAGTAAAACCCTCTAATTAACTTTAACATAATTGCAATTTAAACCCATAACTTTGACTTTAATCTTGAATACAATTTATGATCCAACAATCTCCCCCTTTGGATTCAAGAATAAAAAAATTTTGGCAATAGTCTTTGGGTCTTCACTTTTCTTGAAAACTGTAGTAGATATGACTTTGATAGCTTCAAATCTTGTAGCTTTACACAATCTTCAACTTTCTCTTACTTGAAGTGTCCTTCTGATGATCATCTTCAGTCAGGCTTTTAATAGATCAAATAAATTCCGACACATTGACATCTTTGAAAACTTCAACAATCTTTACTTCAAGACTTCAAAAGTTCTTGTATTCTCCCTTGTAGATTCTTCTCCCCCTTTGTATATTCTCCCCCTTTTTGATGAATGGTGAGAATCATCATCATCAAAACATATCAGAACAATCTCCCCATTTGTCATTATAGACTCCAATTTAGCATTGTCTTCATGTACGGATCCCTGTGTAAAAATAAGAGCAGTCTCTCCAAATGGAGAAAGTGATTATTTCAATCTATGCAGATTCAAATAAAAAGCAATAACCATTCGAATCTTTTCAAATTCAAACAGTTTAATAGGTGTAACCCTGAATCAACAAATGACTCAGTTAGAATGTCTGTCAGTAACACAAAGTTACTGAGTAACACAAAGTTACTATATAAAGAATTGGTTTTATGTTGGCTCCCAGGACTTCCATTCAATCATCGAATAACACATGATTATCTATGAATGTTCTGACAGAAAACAAATTTATGTCTGCTCGTGCATGTGTATGAAAGATTTAAGCACCGATGATTGCTTTTTCATGTAGGCTCAAAATATGTAAACTTGTTGAGACAACAACAAATTATACATAGCCTCAATGTGCATGAGAAAGGGTTCGAAGGTGGGGCAACTTTCCTTCTTTTTCAATATTAGTATCTTCCAAATGAAGAACCAATAGCTTATATGTTGCGTCCCCAGAAAATGTGAAACATTATCTTTTTGAGAAAAGAATGAGTAGCTGGTGGGGTTGTATGCAAGAGATGGCATGGGCTAGTTGCCTATTTCAATGATGGTCACCAAATAATGTTAACCAACCAGATTATGTGGCTGCCTGGCTCAGAAATAAGTTTGGTGTAGAGTTTGATATTCTTTTACTCTGTTCTCTCACCCTCTTTCTTTTAATCATTAAATCTCACTTTTAACCAATCTCTCTTATTCATTTTACCTCTTCACACACCAACACTCAATCTTTTAACCCCTCTCCCCTCAATCACTCGGGAAATACTTCCTGGGTAGGAAACACTGGTTATTGTGAATCCATGGAAGTTCTAATAAGCTTTCACACTGAATCCCATGTATTTTCCTAAATTAACATGTTGTTCAACAGTCTTTTGTACATGTAAGCACAAAGGAGTACAATTACACGAAGAATAAAAATTTGGAGAAGTCAAAACATAAGATGTTTGACAATACGATTCTCTCCCTCAAACTAAAAGTGGTTGGCATTTAAGCTCTTTGACAATTAAGCTCCCAAAAATTATTTAAAATCACACTTCACAATTCATGAAAATCTTTGAAGAATAGGAAGTGGTTTGAACATTTAAGAAACCATTTTTCACTGGTGAAAGTTGTTCTTCTTTAAACAAGTGATAGAGTCTAAGGATTAGAAATATATACCTGTAAATTAGAATCCTTAACTCCCCCTGAAATTAATATGTTCAATGAAGTATCCTTGACAAAACTCAGATATCCTCCCCCTTGATACCTGTAAAAAATCAGTTAAATCAAAAAAAAATATATCAATAGAAATATTAAGCATATAAGCTCCCCCTTAATATGTGCATAATCCTTAATCATGAAACAGAGTTCTGAATTACTAGGATTAAAGTAAATTCAGAAGTCAAACTCTTTGACATTGAAGTCTGTGTTCTAAACTGTATTGTCTAGAAGTCAATTGTCATTGAAGCAAAAGTCCTGATCTGTAGTAATCAGAAGTCATATTAAATTTACTCCCCCTTGAAGGTTGATCTTCTCATTTCAACCTGGGAGTATGTTTTCTTTAAGCATTGAAGCACAGGTCCTGATCTGTCATGTGATCAGAAGCCATATTTTCGTTGAGGTACGGGTTTTAAGTTGATTTACTTAGAAGCCTTTGTTCTTTCTCCCCCTTAAACCTTGGGTGCCTGCAACACAGATTTAGCTTTTGGTACCTACTGGTAATTGGGTCCTAATGAGTTAGTTGCAGTTCTAGTGGGAGATATGAAAAAGAACCATACCAGTTATTCACATACTCTTTGCTTACAAAATCATTTGAGCCACAATAGGAACAACTAATTTTCTTTTGTGCTAACCTGATCAGTTGATTGATAGTGTAAACCAGATCAGGTTTGCCAAAAGCTTTACCTTGTGAAGCATAGTTCCATTTAGCATTTGATGTATGCACAAATTATTTTTCTTTCTTCTCTTCCTCTAAAGATCCTTTAACTTTCCAGATCCAATTTCCTCTATTTTCATCTTCTTTTCTCTAGATCCTTTTCTTCTGAGACTTGTTCTTCTTTAAGTTACTTGAACCATCAACATTTTTGTCATAGAAAAGGTTAGAAGGACGAATCTGATCAGTAGATTTAGAAGTAAGACTATCATCTGAATCACAGAAAGGATTTTAGAAAACATTTGAAACATGTGAACTTGAAGCCTTTTTGAGAGAACAAGTTGAATCAGTTTGATCATCTCTCGGTGATTGAGCTATTAACTCTGGCGTCTTGTGCTCAGTTAGCTTCACCTTGAATACGATCTATTCAAGTTCCTTTATCTTTGAAGACAAATTGTTTCTTTCCTTTTCAATAAGATCAAACTTCTTATGCAACTCAGATTTTGTCTACTTTTCCTTCAGAATATTTGTTGACAACTCAGATAACTTTCCTGTCAGCTTAGCTATCTCAGTTTCTAGATCTTTCTTTTCTTTAGAAAAGTCTTTATTTACATCCTTCAGCTCAACTGTCTTCTTCTCTTTCTCAGCCTTTTCTCTTTCCATAATGATAACCTTCTCAAAGTCTGAAACTTGTTGAGAAAGCTTAACACATCTAAGCTCTAATGATTTCTTCTCTTCAAAGGCTTTACTAGAGAAATCAGAGAATTTATTAGCAAACTCTTTTATTTCTTTCTCAATATTCAACATTTCATCTTGAACTTTTGTATTGTCTTTGTCTTGGGTTGCCTTTTCTTTCAGCATATCAATCTCAACCTCAAGACTGAAGACTTTATCTTTCAAAGAATTCCTTTCAGCAAAAATTCGAGAGTTTGTCTCTCTAAACCCTTCAGATGTCTGAATAGCAATGTTTGATCTTCTTCTAAGCTCATCTAGCTCTCTTTGCATTTGCTCCTTCTTTGACCATGTAGAGCTTGAATTAAGACTTTTTACTTTGGCTTGAAGATTTAAAATCTCTTTCTCTTTCGACTCAATAATTCCTGCAAAATTAATTTTAGAATCATTAATGCATTCTGAGCAAACAAAATTTTTCTTTAAACATCTATCATCTTTCAACTCATTAATTTGTTCAAGAAGAGATGAGTTCTGAATCTTCAGATTTTCATTCTCAACTTCTAGTGCTGGAATCTCTGGCATATATGCTAAAGCACAATCTCTCTTGGTTAGCTATGATACCACTTGTTATCCCAGTTTAATCTAGTTGATAAATTAACACAGAGATTCAATTCACAAAACAGGCTATTGTTTCTAAAATCCAATATCGATCACTATCCAAACAGAATTAAAGATCAATTAACAACCTTTATGCTTCAATTTCAACATCACATATATCGACAGTTCTTGATGATGTCGAACCCAGAAACCCAGAAAATCATCAAAAACCAAACAATTGATGAAATTAAGTGCAATTAAACATGCAGATGACGTTTATTAGCATAAAAGGCATCTAATCAAACCAATTTTATGCATAAAAAACACTTTAAATTAAGAAATCAATTTTCACCCAGACAGAAGTCGATGAACACAGATATCACAGTTAAATCGATAAACAGTATGATCCAATAAACTTGATTCTTTAGGCTCTGATACCACTTGTTATCCCAGTTTAATCTAGTTGATAAATTAACACAGAACACAATATAGATCAAGAGATATAAAGATTATAATAACATACCAATCCCTTGAATAAACAATGAAAACCTTGTGTGTTCTTGATACCTTGAATGTAGGATTACAACGAATATACGGCTATATCTCTACAATATGATTATGAATAATAATGAGGATTAACCTAAAACCTAATTAAACAAAACATTAAATACTTAGGCCTAATGCCTAATGGGCTTATGGGCTTGAGGCCCACAAATAAAATAACTATTAACTTATTACAAGTCAAACCCTCTAGTTAACTTTAACATAATTGCAATTTAAACCCTTAACTTAAACTTTAATCTTGAATACAATTTATGATCCAACAGGTTTGACTTGCGAGTACCCACTAAGAGTTCTTTGCCATCTTCAGTACATACCGAGCAACTCTTAGGCTGGAAATTGACCTCTAATCCTTTGCCACAGAACTGGCCAATACTGAATAGGTTGTGCCCTAATCCTTCAACATAACTCACCTTCGTAATCGTTACGTTGTCGTGTACCACATCACCATATCCCAGAATTGGTGAGAACTGATCGTTTCCAAATCGTACATTTCCGCTGAATTTCTCTGTATAATTAGTCATTAAATCCTTTTGCCCAGTCACATGCTTGGAACAACCGCTATCCAAGTACCATATATGACGGGTCTGCAAGAGAAATTAGAGAACAATAATTTTAGGTACCCATTTAAAAACGGGTCCTAAAGAATTAGCACAAGATTTTGGTATCCATTTATATATGGATCCTCTTTTCTTTTGAAAACTCTTGAAAACATTTAATTTAGAGGAATAAACGTGATAAGATCCAAACCAATCATTAGAATAATGATGATAAGCAAAATCATTCCATCGATAAGAATTAGATTTAGTAGTAGTAGGAGATAATTGAAACAATTGCTTTATAGAATATCTCATGTAAGAAGTTACAAGGTTTTTGTTAGTAGAAGTGTGATTCCCAATTTCATCAAGTTCTAATTGTAAAACAGAACAAACAAGATTAAGAATCGTAATCACATATCTTTGATTCAATCACAAAGATTACAAATCTCACTTTCTCTCACTAGAACAATATTCTATGAACCTCTTCTCTAATCTGCTCACTTCTACAACTGAATTGTTCCTTTACAAAAACTTACTTACAGATTACAAAGACACAAGGTATTTATACCCTCACATAATTACAAAGAAACAAAAACACAATACATTGACTTTGACTTTATTACAAAATGACTTTGACTTTTCATGAGAGTTGACTTTCAGCCTTTGACTTCTTGAACTTTAATCTTCAATCTTTATGATCTTGAATCCAACAAATCTGTGCTCTAACATTCTCCCCCTTTGGATCAAGATCATTACTAAAATATTTAACAATGCGATCTTCTATCTCTAAGCTCAATTTGAATAAACTCCCCCTTTGATCAACCTTTATCTTCTCTTCTAATCTCCCCATTGACACAAAAACGATTTTCTCAAACAATCCACATTCTCCTCCTATTCATATGAAAATTTTGACATTGTCCCCTTTCTTTGATAAACTTTGTATCTTCAAAAACTTTCAGCAATCTTCCAAAAAATATGTTCTTCAAAAATAGTGACATTCTCCCCCAAGGTAATAAACAAACCTCTTTCAGACATTGAAAAGAAATTATCTTCAGATTCAACTTGGACTGCTTCAACAACTATTAAATCTTTGAAATCTTTCAGCTTTCAACAATTATTGAATATCTCTCCCCATATCTAATACAAACATTTCATTTCGGATATTTCATTCAACTTTATCATTTCTTGAACCTTCTCCCCCTTTTTGATGATTTGAGCATCAATATCATCAAAACTTTTACCAAGAAATGTCTTTGACCAATCTGATTTGTTCAAGAGCCACTGATTCGTTGATCCGTAACCAAGTATTTATCTAGATCTTTTCAAATCCAGACAAACTAGGAAAGTAACACCTAAATCAACAAATGAATAAGTTAACATGAATGTCAGTAACACATAGTTACTGTGTGTAACGGATACACATAGGAAAGGAGTTTTTCGATGTTCACTCCCCCAAGACTTCCATCCAATCATCGAAACACCACAAAGGAAATTTCTATGAATGTTATGACAAGAAAACAAATTCCTTGTGTGTTCGTGCAAGTGTTGAAAGAATTAAGCATATGATGATTGCTTTGAATAAGGCTCAATATTGTGTAAACCACTGAGACAACAGTAGATAAACACAGACTCAATGTGCATGATTGAAGTGCGAAGGTGGGGCAGACTTCCTTTTTTTTCAATATCCAGATTTTCCTAATGAAAACCAGATAGATAATGTGTTGCGTCCCCAGAAAAATATGAAACATTTTCATTTTAAGAAGAAAATGAGTGGCTGGTGGGGTTATATCAAGAGTTGGCATGGGCTAGTTGCCTATTTCAATAATGTTCACGAAGAATTGTGAAACATTAGTAATGTGGCTGCCCGGCTCAGAAAATACTTGGTGCAGAGTTTGATATTCTTTTACTCTGATCTCACACCCTCTTTCTTTTTAATCATTAAGCTCACATCTAACCAAACTCTCTTTTCCATTTTACCTCAACACAAAATCCACACTCATTTCTTTTCGACTCCTCACACTCAATCACTATGGATTAACTTCTTGGGTAGGAAACACTGGTAATCGTGAATCCATAGAAGTTTATTTAATTCCTAGCATAAAGAACCCATATTTTCCTATGAAGCATATGTTGTTCAAAACTGATTTAACTTTATCAGTTAAAGCACAAATATACAAATGTCAGATGTATATATGCTCAGAATATAATCATGAAGATATGAGCATTTTTTTTAAACATTGAAGTATTTTCAAACAAGTAATTGAATGAATGAATATGAATGCAAGAGACTTGTTTGAAAATTTGACATTGTATGAAAATTATCATAAATGAATGATATAACAATCAAAGCTTATGGTCAAGAATAATGGATATTGTCTATACGAACCAAGATATAGACATTCTTGAAATGACGTTTCGAAATGAAATGACGCTAAAAAATTCTTTGAAGTACAAGCGGGGTGTCTTGCCATCGAAAAAAATATATTCCAAATTTGAGACATGGTAAGAACATTTTAAACAAGAAAATCAAACCGGTGTGTGTGAATACTTGAAAGTATATATAAAAAAGACAATACGCAAGTATTTATCTTTGGAAACACACGGTTTGTAATCATGTAAGCACAAATAAAATGAAAACATTTAAAATCACATTTCCAATTCATGAAACCTGTTTAAGAATCGGGAAGTGGTTTGAACATTTAAGAATATGTTTTTTGCTATGTCTTAAATCTCATGAAGTCAACTTTAAGTCATAATGATATGATCTTGATAGCTTCTCTCAATATACAAAAGTCTCGAAGTCATGTCAAAGCAACTTTATTCACAAATTTATTAAAAAATAAAAGACATAAAGCAGTAAAATAATTAAAGTACGAGTTCTGATCTGAAATAATCAGAAGTCATCACCTTTACTCCCCCTGAAATTATGCATCTAAAATATGTCAGTGAAAAATCACATGATAGAGATCTACAATTCTATTTTTAAATGTAGTTCATCATATCTATTTGATGCAAAATATTTCAGAAAAAATATGTACTCCCCCTTGATGGTTGATTTCCTCATTCGAGTATTGGAGTACAATCTCTTATCAGCACAGGAGTTTCATTACTTTTAATCTTTGAAGTACGAGTCCTAAACTGTTGTGTTTAGAAGTCAAAATTCGTTGAAGTACGGGTTCTAAGTTGATTTACTTAGAAGCCTTTCAACGGTTCTCTTACTCCCCCTTGACTGTAGATGCCTGCAACACAGAATCAGTCTTTGGCTTTGGTACCCACTAGTATTTGGGTCCATATGTGTTAGTTGTAGTTCGAATGGGAGTAACTGATTAAGAACCATACCAGAAATGATCACTTGTTTTGTGAACATGATCATGTGTATGACAATAAGAACAATAGTATTTCTTACCTGATAACCTGATTAATTGATCTTTCGTGTAGATATGATCAGGTTTACCTTTACGCATATTGTTCTTCTTGGCTTTATGTGTATGTACACATGATTTCATTCCTTTCAACTCATCTTTCTTTCCATCTTTCTTTTTATCTTCAACTTATTTCTTCTTCCAGATCAGTTTTTCTTCTTTGTATCTCCTTCTTCGATGTGTACCTGAACAATCTATATTTCTATCATAGAAAAGGTTAGTACTACGAATATGATTAGAAGATTTAACTGACCTCTTTGAAGACATAGCCTTATGATGTGAGCTGGCAGCTGTCTTGAATGAGCATTCCGAATCAGTTGAATCATCTCTAGGTGTGTGGATAATTGACTCTGGAGTCTTGTAATCGGTCACCACCACCATCTTAGAAATGATATATCTTCAAGCTCTTTAATCTTCGATGCGAAAATGTCTCTTTCTTTAACAAGAAGGTCAATCTTCGTCTTAAACTCGGACTTCATTTTCTTCTCTTTCAGCACACATTCAGATAGTTCAGATAACTTGATAGTAAGCTTTCTAATCTCAGCCTCAAACATGCTTCTTTCTTCTTCAAATCCCTTCTCAGCATTGTTTCTCTGGCCGAGTATTTCTTTGATGAATCCAACATTCTTTTGTTCAATGGCCTTTTTTTCCTTGGCAAACTTTTCTCTTTCCAAGATTATTACTTTCTCAAAACCAGAAACTTGCTGAGAAAGCTTTATACATTGAAGCTCAATCTCCTTCTTTTCTTCACAACTCTTTCTGGAAAAGTCTGAGAATTTCTTTTCAAACTCATCTTTGTCCTTAGACCTTTTTATCTCCAAATCTGATACTTTCTTCTGACGCTCAGTGTTCTCAGTTATTAGACTATGCTCCTTTTCTTCAATGCTTTCACCATCTTTCAAATGTTTAGAGTCAGAAATTTGCTTCTGAAGATCCTCATTGATATTTTTCAATGCATTGACTTTTTCTTTCAGTACCTTCTTTTCATCACGATATTTCTTTGACATCTCCGAACAATTTGCAGCTGAATAAGCAAACTTCTGAAGTTGTATTTTGAGCTTTTCAATCTTATCATCATCATCGGAAAAATATTCCATCTTGAATATCTGTTTACAAAAAGAACTTGAAAATGATCGTTAGTCCAAATGAAATCAAACAATACAAAAAACAATTAGACAGAAAATCAGGAATAAAGTTTCCAAATTTCTCTACGTCTGAAATTCGCAAAATATTGCGAAAAACCTTCAGAATTCTCAAGCTGCAAAGAAAAACACAAGAAATTCGCAAATTACAAATGTAACCACATAATTCGCAAGCTACTGAATTCGTAAGCTTCAGAAACTCAGATTTCGCAAGCAACACCTACGAATCCTAAAGTTTTCGCAAGTCACACTCATGCCAATACATGAAATTCGTAACACTAAGGCCTACGAATTCTTTACAATTAGCAATATAGCTCTCTGCGAATCCTGGAGAATCCATAATACTCACACCTGCGAATTTTATACTTGACAAATTTCATAAATTAAAAAAAAACACACAATGGAAATTCTAATAAAATTCTACGAATCCTTTGAGATTTTTGCGAAACCCACACATTTTACGAGTTCTTCATAACTATTTGCGAGTTCTTGAGTAAAACCTGCGAGTTCTTCTGTTAGGGCAATTTATATGTTAAATAGAAGTTCAGGGTGTAAATTGTAATTGTTTGAAAGTGTTATTAGCTTGTTGAGCCTAAAAGCCCATAAGCCCATCTGTGTAAAGCCTGGATATATAAAGGTTGTTTTACTTTCACTTAGAGAGGAGTCTCATTTTTTTTAAAACAACTAGTTCATAGGTTTACTCTCTCTGATCAGAAACCCTTTCTGTAAACCTGTAACCCTTTGATTCAATATAATCATATGACTAGTTGCAGTGACTCATATTCTGTTCATCTTTGATATAACTTGCTGCTGATTAAACTGTACTGGGAACTACAATTGGTATCAGAGCAAAGAGACTAAAGGTTTGATCCAGAAAAAGGTTTGTCTAAAACCCTATAATCAATTATTTGTGTTAATCGCTTTTGTGTGTTTAATTGATTATCTGTTTATGTGTTTTATCGATCTGGATTGATTGTTAATCGATCATTGTATCTGCTTGATTTCGATCAATTTTTTTTGTTATCTAAGAAAGTTTTTTTTCTATCGAAGGATTTTGTTTTTTTTCAAAAGTTTTTTTTTTGATCGGTCGTTTGAATATCTGAGTTGATTATCGGTCTAATATTGATCTGGGTCTAATATCGATTATCTGATTTGATCTGCCTTCTGGTATAATTGGTTTATCGATTTAAATTTTCTGGGTCGAATAATATTGAAATTCATCGAGTTCTTCGGTGTTCTTCGATTTTATCGATCTAATCTGCTAATCTGTTATTTGACCGATAGACATCCTTCGACCGGGAAGTTGTAATTCCCGGTCATTGTGTTCGACCGGTGCCTTGCATTTTTCGGTCCTTTGTTTACTATCACTATCGGTCATTTTGTTCGACCTGCACCTAGTTTCGACCGGTACCCTGTTTTACCGGTCTTTCTGTTTGACCGATATAAGTATTGTCCTTTGACCGGTACATTGTGCTTATCGGTCATTTGGATTCGACCGATAGTCTGTCCATTCCGGTCCTTTGGTTCGACCGGTACGTGGTCAATACCGGTCTTTTGCTCGACCGGTACGTTGTCTTTATCGGTCTTTTGTTTGACTGATACTTAGTTCGACCGGACCCTTGTCCTATTCTGCTTATTTATTTTTTTATTATTATTATTGTGTTTGGATCATCCCGCTTGTCTCACGATCATTACAGTGTTTTTAAGTTAAGAGATTTAAGATGAATTCAAGAGATGCTTTAGCTATTGGTTCGGATCAGAAGCCCCCGGTGCTCTACCGGGGAGAATATCCTCAGTGGCACGATCGCTTCATGAACTTCATTGAAGCAAAATCAAACTATGAAGCAATATACAAGTGTTTGACAGAGGGTCCACAAGAATGGCCAACGAAGGTCTTACCTGGAGACCAGCAGAAGGTCGACCGGAGCGTACAATTCCGAAAAATATCGGTGACCTTACAAATCCAGAAAAGGCTATGTATGAGGCTGAGAAGCAAGCAAAGTCATATCTTCTCCAATGTCTACCAAATGACATATATGCCTGCATCGACAGTTATAAAGAGTCTGCAAAGAAAATGTGGGACCAGATTGAGAAAATGATGATGGGGAGCCACATCAACAATCAGCTGAAGGTGACAAACTGCATCACCAGATATGATGGCTTCAAAGCTAGAAAAGGCGAGACACTGACAGAAACCTATGAAAGGTTTAACTTGCTTCTGAATGATCTCCAGAAGAATAAGATCACAAAGACGAATACTGAGAACAACATCAAGTTCATGAACAACCTCCAACCTGAATGGAAGCCGTTCGTCTCTCATATTCGTCATACTCAAACCCTGGAGAAGCTTTATCTGTACGAACTTTATGAAATGCTGCTCCAGGATGAAGAAGAAGTTATGGAACTAATGGGGAATCAGAAAGCTGAAGAAAAGCTGGTAGTTGATCCGTTAGCCCTCGTGTATGAGAACACAAGTAAGTCTGTCAGCCGTTCGTCTGAAAAAAGGCTAGTGCAAAGTGATACTGAACCCGAAGATCCTGACAGTGATTCGGATCCAGAATACACTAAGATGAAAGAAGCTATGGTGTACCTGACTCAAGATTTTCAGAAGAGAAAGTTTTTTAACAAGTCGTCTAACAAGCAAAGATTCTCCACTCCCCGTGATCATCAAGAGAAGTTTGAAGGTAGGAAACGTGTAGACAATGGGAAGAAGCATGACAAGCGACCTGAAGAAAAGACAAAAGAGGAGCCGATCAAATGCTACAATTATGGTCGGTTGGGTCATTTTGCCAAGGATTGTCGCAAGCCTCTTGTGCGCAACGCTGATTATTATAGATCCAAGCTGCTACTAGCCAAAGAAAAGGAAGCTGGCAAGGCTCTCATGGCTGAAGATGACTACTGGCTACAAGTATCTGATGAAGAACCTGAAGATGCCGAAGCACACTTGTGTTTCATGGGCAAGAATTCATCACCGTCTGACAGTGATGATGAAGATCGTAATTCTCCTTGTCAGGTATGTGCTCCTTACCAAGAAGCTTTAATTGATCAGATGCAACTTGCTATGAATAAACTAGACTCTCTCAAGCTTCTTATAAAAGAAAAAGAACAACTCATCTCATCTCTAGAAAAACGAGTTGCTGCACAGTCTAAATGTATTGAAAATCAAAGCTTAGATCTTGCTAGCAACCTGTGCATCATTTCTAATTTAAAAGAAGAGTGTGAGAGTTGTTCCAAAGGTTCACAAGAGCTGAAGACCAAAGTAGATAATCTTACCAATGAGTTTCGTATGTCAGAAAATGAAAAAATTGATATTGTGACTCAAAACGTGGCTTTCAATTAGAGGAGCTTGAACAAAAACTCTATAAAGTTGGTCAATCTAATCACACGCTGAATCTGGTTACACCAAAAGAAGTCAAGTACGCGAATTCGGGTATAGGTTATGATAACCCCCATTATTTGCAAAAGGCATTATCCAAAGTTCCTACGTTATATGCTTCCGAATTCTTTGGCATAGACAAAATCTATCCAGAGTACAAAGTTTTTTGGACCAAACCAATTGAGGATGAGGACTGGGAAGAGGATAAGTTGAGAAGGGAGAACTCTTCTAAAATGAAACTTCCTTTTGTCTATGATTCGTTGAATGCTTCTTACAATAAGGACAAACCTTGTTTCCTGTCAAACGATTATTTTAGAAGTTACTCTCAAGCTGAACTAGATGTTCAAAATGTGAAAACTGAGGAGGAATCTCTAGACCATAAGGTGTATATTCCCCCTCTACTTTTAGAAAAGAAAATTGTTTAGTTAGAAGAGTCACTTACACAGGAAAGGGATAGGTTTCAAAAAGAAAAACAAGAGCTTCTATTACAAATTGAGTGTCTCAATTCCAATAACGCGGACACTGTGTCAGTTAAGGAGAAAGAATACTTTCAGACTGAAATAAAGAAGTTAAATTCACAGCTGGCTGCTTTGGCAGCAGATCGTCTGAAAGAGCAACTTCACAAGGCTGAGTCTCAAGCTCAGCCTACAACTCTCCAAAGTGAGAAAACTTTTTTGTCTGCAAATTCTTATCCTGCCTCTGACACATCGTCTTGCAAAGCCTTTATGGGTGACTCGTCACCAATTCTTTCAGAAAAAGGAAAATAGCCTCAAGTTTTCGAATTGGATAAGTGTTCTGTTTTTAAAAATGCTCCCGCTTACGATCCGATTCAAACAAATCCCTCCGATGTCCTGAATTCCTCAGCTGATGAGGTCATTTCTAATGAGGAACGACAATTTTCTGCATTCTTGAATTCTGAGCTGTGTCTGGATAGTGATATGAACCAATTTGATTTTGATCCTCTACTTCCAAGTCACATTGTTTTTCTAAACTCCTCTTGCGAGCCTCCGGTACAATTTCATAAGGGTGAATGTTCCACATCCGCCCCTCAAAAATCTTCTGTGAACGATTCGTCCAAATCTAAATCTAATAAGCGTTCACAAAAGAAGAAAAAGACCGGTCGCTCCAAAAGACAACAATCTTCAAGTTTCACATATTCTGACTATGGGTTTAACGGTATTTCAGATACTTTTGGTTGGCGAAAAGAAGTTAAATATGCTTGGGTATCTAAGAAGTCCAAGGACAGCTCGGCGACATCAGAATTAGTTGATCCAGTTTTAAAGCCTAGAAAAAACAATAACAATCATGATGTGTTTAATTCTAAACATTTAGTTGAATGTAAAGGAACTTTACATTTAAAAGTTTATTCTATTCCGCATTTACTTCAACTGTCTCATGATTGTCTTTGTTGCTCTTATTGTGGATCGAATGATTTTATTGATCGTCGTTATGCATCTAATTGGTTTGGCTCGTATCATGTTGCTAATTATCATTCTCAGTTTGATCTTGCCCGTCGTAGAAACAGACCCAAGTCTAAGCGGGCATCCAAATCGGGTGTTATCTCTAACCCCAAAGGACCCATTTACGAATGGGTACCTAAAAAGAAATAACTTGTTTTGCAAGACGGTCATGTGTGATATTTAGATTCAGGTTGCTCCAAGCACATGACCGGAAGAAAGGAGCTACTCACAAACTTCACCGAGAAGTTTTGTGGTAATGTCAGGTTTGGAAACGATCACTACTCTCCCATCAGGGGTTACGGAGATATCGTCAAGGATAATATAACGATTAAGAAAGTGTCCTACGTCGAAGGACTTGGTCACAATCTCTTCAACATCGGTCAATTCTGCGACAAGGATCTTGAGGTCACTTTCAAAGCAAAAAGGAGCAGCGTTCAGACTGAAGACGGTAAAGAAATATTAGCTGGAACGTCTCGTACAAACCTTTATACGATTGACCTTTCGTCCCTGAAAGCAGACAAGAAAGTGTGTTTGATGTCTAAAGCTTCGGCCGAACAAAGCTGGTTATGGCATCGTCGACTCTCGAACCTGAACTTCAAGACTATCAACAAGTTGGCGCTCAGTGGACACGTCAAGGGAATGCCTGATCTTAAGTTCGAAAAAGATCACTTAAGTGCTGCCTGCGAAATGGGCTAGATGAAAAAGGCATCTCACAGGCCTAAACTCACTCCTAGTACTTTACGGTCCCTTAAACTCATTCACATGGATTTATGTGGATCGATGCGCATTCAAAGCATTAATTACAAGAAGTATGTCCTGGTGATGGTTGACGATTTTTCTCGCTACACGTGGGTCAGATTCCTTCGTTCAAAGGCTGAAACTCCGGACTTGATCATCTCTCTCCTGAAGAGTATTCCAGTCAGTCTCAACCTATCAGTCCAGACCATAAGGACGGATAATGACACAGAGTTCATAAATCAAGTGGTCTCCGGTTACTTGACTTCAGTGGGCATAATGCATACCTTCTCAGCTGCTCGCACTCCTCAGCAAAACGGGGTTGTAGAGCGCCGGAACAGAACTCTTGTCGAAGCAGCTCGCACGATGTTATCTCAGTCCAAGTTACCGCTATTCTTATGGGCCGAAGCAGTTGCGACCACTTGCTACACTAAAAACCGCAGTATCATCAACAAGCGGTTCAAGAAGACACCGTACGAGATCATCAACAAGCGCATCCCCAATATCAACTACTTTCATGCATTCGGGTGCACATGCTTCGTATTGAATGACAGGGATGATCTCGACAAATTCAGCCCCAAAGCGGACGAGGGAGTGTTCATTGGATATTCCCAGCAAGCCAAATCTTACCGTGTCTACATCAAACGATCGAAGACCATCGTTGACAGTGTGAACGTGACTTTTGACGAGGCCGCTGATATGGCTTCTGAACACCTCAGTTCAGAACCCGCTTTAACTGGGGTGTTAGCTGCTGGACAATTTCGTTCACGAGCTACACAATCTCCAGTAGATCCACTTCATGCGTCTACGTCAAGAGCACATATTTCTGATTTGGATTTACTTTTTGAGTATTTCTATGATGACTTATTTAATGTTAAGACTAATGGTAAGTCTTGTGCCAGGAATACTGCTCAAGCACCAGAAGTGACATAAGTCACTGGTCTAACAGACTCAGGTGGTCCATCATCGCCTGGTGCTCCATCATCTACTGCCAATGATCAAGCTTCCCCGAGCTCAAGTGATCCTCCTCCTCTCGCTCATACTCCTGATGAAGTGCAGCCTTCGGTATTACCCCCTGAACCGACTCCTGTTGAAGGTGCTTCTGAAGTTACCTCTCCGGCAATCCCAGATCCTTCTATCGTTTCATTGCCAACTGAGTCGTCTTCTACTTCTTGCTCGACTCCCACTAAGGAGCTTCCACATCACAGGCCGTCATCCCTCGAGGCAGTTCAGGATTTAACCCGCGGTGGTTATGTGGCCCCGATACTTCTCAACAGACATATCAACCTCTTCCACACCCCACCAAGTGGACTCGAGCTCACCCCCTACATCAGATCATTGGTGATCCCAAGACGCCTGTTCAAACTCGATCTACCACTGCAAACGACTGTTTGTTTTCTTCGTTCCTCAGTCGAACCATCCACCGTCTTTGAAGCGTTGAATGATCCAGACTGGGTGATCGCTATGCAAGAAGAACTCAACCAATTTGAGAACCTCAAAGTGTGGCGCCTTGTTCCCCGGCCAAAGAACAAGACGGTGATTGGGACGAAATGGATTTTTAAGAACAAGAAGGACGAAAATGGATTAATTGTCCAGAACAAAGCTCGTCTAGTGGCTAAAGGATAACGCCAGCAAGAAGGGATAGATTATGAGGAGACGTTTGCCCCGGTTGCCCGCATTGAAGCAATCCGCATGTTCCTCGCCTACGCCGCCCACAAGAATTTCGTCGTCTTTCAAATGGATGTGAAATCTGCTTTCTTGAACGGCGTTCTCAAAGAGGAAGTGTATGTCTCGCAACCTGAAGGCTTCGTGAGTTATGAATCTCCGAATCACGTTTATTTTCTTGACAAGGCATTATACGGTCTTAAGCAAGTGCCACGAGCCTGGTATGACGCTCTCTCATCCTTCTTGATTAAATCGGGTTTCTCTAAAGGTAAAATTGACACTACTTTGTTTATTAAAAGATAAAAGAACGATATCATTCTTGTACAAATTTATGTTGATGACATAATCTTTGGCTCCACAAACCCCAAGTACTGTCAGAACTTTTCAGCCTTAATGAGTAAACATTTTCAAATGAGCATGATGGGGCAAATGAATTTTTTCCTAAGTCTTCAAGTCAAACAATTAGCAACAGGAATTTTCATTAATCAAGATAAGTACATCTTGGATATTCTTCGGAAATACCAGATGGAAAACTCTTCACCTATGAAAACCCCCATGTCTACTAGCTTAAAGCTACACTCCGATCCTGATGGAAATGATGTGAATGCTACAACTTATAGAGGTATGATAGGCTCTCTGATGTACTTGACGGCTAGCCGGCCTGACATTATGTTCTCGACATTTTTATGTCCAAGATTTCAGTCGAAACCTAAAGAGTCTCACTTAGCTGCGGTTAAGCGTATTATCCGATATTTAAAAGGTACTGTTGATCTTGGTTTGTGGTACCCAAAAGAGACAGGTTTTGAATTGACAGCCTACTCGGATGTTGACCATGCTGAAAAGATGCTGGACCGGAAAAGCACATCCGGCCATGTCCAGTTTCTGGGAGATCGTCTCGTCAGCTGGGCTTCAAAGAAGCAAAATTGCGTGTCCACCTCCACCGCCGAGGCGGAGTATGTAGCAGCCGCCAGTTGCTGCTCGCAAGTCATCTGGATGGGCACCCAGCTGAAAGACTATGGTTTCAACTACTCGAGGATCCCCATCTACTGTGATTCCAAGAGCGCCATTTCCATATCTAGCAATCCAGTCCAGCACACGAAGATGAAGCACATCGATGTGCGATACCACTTCATAAAAGACCACGTGGAAAGAGGTACCATCGAACTCTATTTTGTTAATACAGAGCATCAGTTAGCAGACCTATTCACCAAAGCATTGGACGAAAAACGCTCTAATTATCTTGTGTCCAAGCTAGGTATGCTAAATCTGAAAGTTTGATCCTCTCATAGCCCTCAACGAGTTTCATTCAATAACGAATGACTGTGTCTAATGCTACAGTGACTTGTCTCTGGTTGCTCCGATCCACACTCCTTGGTTATTTCATTTTACTCGTTAAGTTCTGTGTCTTTGTCAAACTTCTGTATCAATAAAGTAGATTTCGTTTATTTCTATTTTATTCTCGTGTTTTTTTTTCTTCTTTTCTTCGTGGTGTTTTCGTGTTTACGTATGCAGTTTCTCCGGTTGATATCTAGAAGCGTAAGTCGTATGTAGTGGTCGTTAGACGATGTTCGTGTGTTCAGGGGGAGCACGACCGCACGATGTTTTTGGTAAGGGTTTTTAGTCCGCCATTCCAGGGGGAGCAGGTAAGTTTCTCGTCGAGGGGGAGCAGTTTCTCGTATTCCACTCCATGTTCGAGGGGGAGCGATCTTTTTTCCATAGGTTTTATTTTTTCCCCCTTAGAAGTTAATATCTCTTAGGTTCATTTTTTGTTAATAAGAAAAATACAAAAATATTGTCAGTTATGTATTTAATTTTTTTTTGAAAAAGCCAAAAAGATTTGTTTTCGTACTTAAAGTCTGTTTTCTAAAACGGTTTGGTTAGACCGGCCCATTTCAAAAACCGGCCCACAATTTCTTTTTCTTTTCTTTCTCGGCCCGACCCACCTCTCTATCCGGGCGAACCATTCCATTCAACCGGGGTATTTAAAACCCCGGTCTTCCCTTTCTTCTCTATCAATCTTCCTCTCAAAATCATTCGACCTGCACTCATCTTCTTTCTCACTTTATCGAATCTATCTCTCGTTCTCGACCGCCGATCCATCTCTCTCTCTCGCTCTCGATTCCTTAGTTCTATCGACTACAGGTATTGTCTCTCTCTGTCCCTCATCATTTTAATCTGATTTGTCTCTATGTGTGTGTCGATTCGAGTTCTCCGGTCGTTTATTCGACCTAGATTTTACCGGTCGATTGATTTATCGGTCGGTCGATTGATTTATCGGTCGAATGTTATACCGGTCGATTGATTTACCGGTCGAATGAGCTCACCGGTCGATTGATTTACCGGTCGAACGTTTTACCGGTCGAATGAGTTCACCGGTCGATTGATTTACCGGTCAAACGTTTTACCGGTCGAATGAGTTCACCGGTCGAATTTCTTACCGGTCGAATGTCTTTTATCGGTCGAAGTCAGTACCGGTCCTTTCCTTTATCCGGTCTTTTGGAACTCCTGTGTATTCTTGGTTTACTGAGTTTGTGTCTTAATTGCTTATATCTATATATACATGTTTGTGCATGTGGTGTTAGTGCATTGTGGGGGTATCAAGTTTAAGTGGTGGTGCGCAAATTGGTTACAGACCCTATTTCACGAATTGGGTTTGTTTTTTCCAAATATACTGGTGTTAGTATAGCTCGTGGTTGACACCATGGCAATGTAACTCCACCGGCTTCTTATTTCAAATGTACCTACGTACTCACGAATTCACTCTTACCAGGTACTATGGAGGAAAATCCACCTCTAGCGATTGATCCAATCGCCGATGCCGAACTAATTCCCGAGGATCAGTTCATTCAGCTAACAGCCAACAACTATCATCTCGATGTAACCCAACCTGCCATTCAATATCAGGTCATCATCGAGATCCTCGGTGGGCATCCTCTATCATATGCTCTAACGGAAACAACGGAAGTGCCGCAATTATACTTACAGCAGTTCTGGAGATCTCTCCGTGCCTTGGACGCCGACGGTGGATTCCAACTGGAAGGTCGGATAGATCACACACCAGTGCTCCTCACATGTGATCTTTTCCGAAAATTTCTTAATCTGCCGACCGCTGGTTCAGTCCAGGGGTGAACCAGCTTCGACCCGCTCGTATCAGATGCTACTCTATGCGCTGAACTCTTGTTCCTAGGATACGGTGCGTCACTTCGCCTTCCATCCCATTTCAACCGCAAGTATCTGTCCACGTTGTGGTACACCATGTTCACTTACCTCAATCGATGTCTTTCGGCTATCACGAAAGGCATCGACCAGACAAGTATTAATGTTCTCCGCCTATTCCACTTGGTTCAGAAAGTTCGATCGAACGCGACCAAGCGACAGAACTTCATTCCTTATATGCGGTTTCTCCAGCTCATCATTCGAAGTTACATGGATCTGTATCCCGAGATACCACGCCGGTCCTCGTACCCTACTTGTCCTCATCATCCGACCCGCAAAATTCCAGCACACCAGATCCAGAAGGTGTCGTCGCCCGACAAATCCCCATCGGGTTACTGGCCTATGCTCGTCCTTCGGCACTGAGTATTATAGCTTATAGGCACACACACAATATTCCAGCTCCTATGGTCCAACCAGATCCGGTAGGACCTGCCCCGGGAGCACGACTTGAGAGGCGTGAGGGTCCGCGTCCCCGCACGAGAGGCGGTAGCGTCCGGATAGCTGGGGCTTCCGGACAGGGTGTGTCGAGAGAAATCGTTGTGAAGGGAACTGGAGAGGGCAGTGTCGTTGGATCGAGACAAGCCAGTACTTCACGACGATCACCTACTCCACCACGGGCATCATCTCCGATGGTAGAAGAGGACACGACCGCTGAAACCGCATCCGAGTCTGCGGCGGAATCAGGTTCATCCGACTCTCAGTCGGAAGCTGCAACCGACTCTGAGGAGGCAGCCATTCAATCCGGCGTTGAGTCGGACCCAGCCACCAACGTATCAGCATCAAATGAAAAGTCTTCTGACTCCGATGGTGACGATACTCAGCCCTCGCCTGGAGAGACAAGGAGAGCGGAGGGAGTTTCAGTTGAAAAAATAGAGGTGAGTAGAGAGAAGGAAAGGAGAACAAAACTTCATCATGACCGTGCACAAGTGATCTAGACTCTAGACTCTGAATTACAACTCGTAATTTTGACAAATTGATCTACAACACATCTAGAACCAAAATCTAGCACTGATTTCAATAACAAACACTCAAAGTACAAAATCAATCTATGAAACAATGCTTTGAACTCGTGAACTCTAAAAAAACCAAATTCATCAAATTTCCAATCAAATAATGTGCAAAAGACGAATTAAACTCTACAAACTCGTTCTATTATTCTATCCGATCATTAACTACTCAATTACAACTCGAAAAACTGACTCAAACTTAGAATTGAATCTGAAAAATCAATGGAACAGTGTCGAACAATTTTTCTTGATTTGATTTCAAATTGGATCTACTCTGATACCAATTGTTATTCCCAATTTCATCAAGTTCTAATTGTAAAACAGAACAAACAAGATTAGGGCTCGTAATCACATATCTTTGATTCAATCACAAAGATTACAAATCTCACTTTCTCTCACTAGAAGAATATTCTATGAACCTCTTCTCTAATCTGCTCACTTCTAAAACTGAATTGTTCCTTTACAAAAACTTACCTATAGATTACAAAGACACAAGGTATTTATACCCTCACACAATTACAAAGAAACAAGAACACAATATATTGACTTTGACTTTATTACAAAATGACTTTGACTTTCCATGATAGTTGACTTTCAGCCTTTGACTTCTTGAACTTTAATCATCAATCTTTATGATCTTGAATTCAACAAATATGTGCTCGAACAAGAAGCAACAGAACCAACTACATCAAACACACTACTATTTGTTCTATTACAAAAATTATCAGGAATTGATTTTGCCTTGTCATCACTCTTCCTTTTAGGTCGCCATTCAGTTCTCTTTTCTGGCCTTTTCTTTCTTATATCTGAAACAAAGAATTTAGATTTATTAGGAAAATCAGATTTCTAAGATTTACTTTTCTTGTGTTTACCAGTGTTGTTCCGTTTATGTGAGCGTTGTTTCTTATGTTTCTTACCCTTAGCATAGTAATCAGCATTCACAGAGACTGATTCACCAACCTTAGTTGATGAGTCGCCTTTTTCATAAACACTTGGTAAAGCTTCTCCATTAATAACAAAAGTAGAATGATCTGGAAGTGAAGCATTGAAGTCAAACATATCAATTTCATCAATACACCCTTCATTAGAATTTAAGAAAACATTTGCAGATGCAAATAAGTCATCAATATCAGGTTCAGAAGTTTGAGGTATTTTAGAAGATGGAGAACACACTTTAGATTCAAAATGAAAATTTGTGTTCTTTAACAACGTAGAAAATACATCTTGTGTTAGATCACTCAAAATTCTTTCATTAGATAAAATGTTTTCTAACTCAATTATTTTGCTTTCTAGTACGAGTGGAGGAACATAAATTTTAGCTTGAATAGGTTTTGCCTCCATCTCAGTAGAAGAATAACTAGCAAAGTAATCATTTGAAAGAAAATTTGGTGTTTCAGAAAGATAACTATCATTCAGCCTTTCATAACGGAATGGTAGTTGCATTTTCTTTATATTCATTCTTTTCTCATCTTCTTTTGCCTCAATCTCCTTTCATGATTTGGTGACAAATTTGGGTTTCAAATGAGGATATTTAGCAGTAGCATACATAAAACTGACATTATATAAAGCTGGCTGTTTTCTGAAGGCTTTTTCTAGGTAATGAGGATTATCATAACCTAGTCCCCATTTTTCTTTAAAATCAGCTTCTTCATTAGGTGTATTCAGGAAAATAGTTTGATCTGTTTGGCCTCAAACATATAATTTTTCTTCCAAACCATTTACCTTTTGCTCTAAAGTCTTGTTCTCAACCTACAATTTAAAAGCTTTTAGAACACATTCTTGCTTTTCTGAATCAGACTTAGACAATTTAGTTTCAAAATCAGAAATCTTATTTTCATAACGAACCTTTTCATTTTTAAAATCAGAAACAAATTTGCGAAGAGAATCAATCATATCTTTGTTTCCAATAACTGCTTTGTTAAGATCAAAGATCGTTTGATTTTTCTTCTCAATTGTTCTTCTTTCCTTTCTCAGTTTATTTTGAAGATCATGAAGTTCGACCATCATGGCTTCCATTTTGACCATAAAATCATATTTAGATAAGTTCATTTCCTCATCAGAAGTTTCATCTTCGAAATCATCATCTTTTACTGTGTTTCCCATCAAACACATGTGGGCTTGTTCTTCTTTCTCTTCCTCAACATCGGAATGATCTAACCAATATTCATCTTCAACCATTAATGCCTTGCCAGCTTCCTGTTGCTTGGCCAAGAGCATTTTGTTCTTGTAGTATTCTGAATTCCGAACCTTCGGCTTCCGACAATCTTTTGCATAATGTCCAACCTTGCCATAGTTGTAGCACTTCATCAGATCATCAACTTTCCTCTCAGTGTTGGTGTAGTCATTCACATACTTCTTTTTCTCGTCTGTCCTCTTCTCAACAAATCTTGTCTCTTCAAACCTTCTACCCTCAACTCTTTCTCTGTGCTTATGATTCTTTGATCCCGTAGAAGAATACCTCGGTGTGTTTGACCCTGGTTTCTTGTAAAACTTTTTCTGGAAAGCTCGAGTCAGTAAAAGCATTGCCTGCTTGAGGTTCTCCCCATCATCACCATCAGATTCAGAATCAGACTCTGAGCTAGAAATGACTATCTTCTTCTTTTTCTTCTTCTCTTTCTTTTCTTTCTCCTTTTCTCCAGCTACAAGTGTTATGGGATAGGCAGCCTTCTCAGCTTTCTTTTCCTCAGCTCTTTTCTCTTCCACCTCTTCCTCATTCTGTTGTAAAGTCTCATAGACTTCATGAAGAGGTATCTCACTCAAATCTTTCATCTATTTCATCCTGCGGGTATGTTTCTTCCATTTAGGTTGCAGGATGCTGAGAAACTTCACATTGTTTTCAATTTGCTTCTTTGTGACTTTATTCTTTGAAAGTTCATTTAGAAGCAGTAAAATCGTTCATAAGTGTCCTCCAGACTTTCATTCTCTTTCGCTTTGAACTCTTCGTAGCTATTTATGTAGTAGCCACCTTCATCTAATTTCCAACTTTAGAACCCAACATCATCTTTCTTAGCTGATCCCACATTGATTTGGCAGTTGCATTGTAGTTGTCTATTTTCACATAGATCTCATTTGTCATGCTTTGTAATAGTAAAGATCTGGCTTGTTTATCAGCATTAAACCGATTCTTCTGTTCATTGGTGAATTGTAGAAAATCTTTCTCAACTCTCTTAGTTTTCTGAACTCCATCTGAGTCATAACCTTCAACAGGAATCTCTTCAGTAGGTCTTTTCATTGGGCCATCTGTGATTGATGATAGAATATTCTCTCCATTTGTTTGCCGATCAACAAAATCAAGAAAACGATCCTTCCATTTTTCATCTTCTCCTTTAAACAAAACAGGGGGCATGACATCAGTGCCAATTGAGAGAGCGTCTCTGGAAGTCATCCTGTTTCAAAAATATGCAATAAGAAACTTGAAATTGACCGTTCGTCCAATAGAAATCACAAGAATATTGATTAACACTGAAATTAACTAGACAAAGAAATTTCTGAAATTCACTAAGTCTAGAATTCGCATAATACACAAGAAGATACATAGAATTCGCAATGAACACATAACACACACAGAATTCGCAGGATTGAATTTAGAATTCGCAAGCTAAACTAAGCAAACCGAATTCGCAAGCAAGAATGTGATATAATTCGCAAGATAGAGACTTACGAATTCTACACTTTGAAACTATTCAAAACTGTTGGGTCTGAAATGAGCTAAGGATGATTAATACTGCCAGATACTACTTCTTGTGTAATTAATAATGCTAGTTCAATATTACTACTGCTGGTGAGATTAATACTGCTAACATGGTTAGTACTGCTAGCATGTTAGTTCTGCAAAATGGTTAGTACTGCTGAGTAATTACTACTGCTTATGAAGATTAAAGCTGCTAAGAAGATAATGATGGAATGATTTGAATAATGCGAAAGTCAAGGAAATCTGAAAATAATTATGGACTGGATCATGAAGATCAAATTTTCTTTTATAATTATCTTGTAATTTGTCTTGTATATATACTATATAGAAGGCATAATTTAGAATAGCAATTGATAGAGTTTTCGATATATGTTTGTTTTGAGAGAGAATTAACCTCAAGGTTCTTAGAAGTCCTTTCAATAGAGAAGTATTGAACGTCTGTTGAGCTTGTTCAACAGATTGAGGTTTTGTTTGTAATAATTAAGTTAAATAACTATAACTTGTGATTTTCATTCTAATACTGTTCCATTGATTTACTGTTAAAGTGTTTTTCCGCGACTCCTTTAACATTGTTTCTGAGTGTGTTAATTAAATTCTTGTTTGAATTTCGATCCTGACAATTGGTATCAGAGCAAGTGTAACTCAGAAAGCAGGAATAATCATGGACGGATCAAGCGACAGCGTTCTTGTTTCAAAGGTCCCCATGCTCAAACCCAATGAGTTTGACATGTGGAAAATCAGAATCAGGTAGTACATTCTTCTCACTGACTTCTCAATGTGGGACATCATTGAGAATGGTCCCTCAGATGGAGGAAAGATGGACGCAGAAGGCAAGAGACCTCCACCAAAGACTGATGGAGAAAGAAAGATGAGGCAGACAGAGATGAAAGCCTTGAGCACTCTGCTCTTGGCAATTCCGAATGAGTACCAACATCAATTCTGCAACTGTTCTGATGCACAAATTCTATGGAATGCACTGGAGAAAAGATTCTCTGGTTGTCAGGATCGAATTCTTAACAAGAATAAATTCTCAGAAACTAATATCAAAGAAGTTGCCCGAATAACACTTTGATATTCAATAAAACAGTAAACCAAACAGTATATAATCAACAACTTGTAAACTTGTATTTAATGCTTGAAGTTACAAGATTAAACACACAACCTCAATATTGATGAACAGGCTCACCAATACGAATTCTACTTCTCTAGAATTAGGATCTATGCCTTGAGGTTGATTTTCTCTAAAAACTTAGAATGAATGAATTAATCTATATTAAACTATTCTATCAAATTTGTACATATACTGAACAAAAAGATAATTACAATAAATAAAATATCTTCAGTATATCTTCCATCATTATCTTCAAGCCTTCCATGAATACCTTGATTCTTTCCAGCTGTCATCCTTTCCATCCGATTATTTAAGTCATAAGCAGTACTAACTATGCTCAGCAACATTAATTTCTTCTAGCAGCATTAACTTGGTCTTAGCAGCATTAACTACTAAGCAGCACTAACCACTAGCAGTACTAACTAGCTAAGCAGTACTAACTTTGTTCAAGCAGCACTAACTTTGACTAGCAGTATTAATTCTACTAGCAGTAGTAATACTCAGCAGTATTAACTTTGAAGTCCTCTGGCAGTAGTAATTCTGAACTAGCAGCATTAAAGACTTGTTCACATCTTCAGTTCCCAACAATCTCCCCCTAACTTGACTTTTAGAAAGAGAAGTCAAGTTCTTCAAATGCTTCCAAAATCTTCATTGATCTACTCCAAGGTTAGGATCCAGTCCCATGCTCTGATTAATAGTTCTTTGAATTAAGTACTTTGCCATTTCTGAATTTGGTGCACAACTCAACTTCTTATTTAACATGGCATGAAGCTTCAGATTTGTATGGTTGTATACCCTATCCACCAAGTAATACTCCCTGTGAAAAGTATCCAATGCTAGTTCGTAGACTCCACTCCTTTCATATAGAGTCCATCCTCTAACAGTTTTAAATACATCTTTTATCAAATGCTTTACTGCTTCTGGTTTGAACAACATGCACAAATATTCCATAACTAGCTTCACAATTGGTAACCCTGGAGCTGTCAACTGATCTGCATGAACTTTCATCCCCACTGCAAACATTTCTTCCAAATCAGATCTTGAACACTCTCTGACAATTTTGCTCCAGGTGCTGTAGACTTCATACCTCTCATCCTTTCTTTTCAATCTGATGTATTCTTTACCATCCACCTCCACAGTATCCCAGAGGATAACTTCAGGAGGTTTGAATCCAACAGGTTCAGCTGAAATAGGCTTTGGAATTTTATCCATTACCACCATGTACATGTTTACATCTGAACTCTGTGGTATTTCTTCCTGAGATTCAACTTTCTTTTCTTCTTCTACTCTAGACTTCTTTTCAACTTTCTTTCTGTTGGCCATCATCTTGGTTCTCTTCAGAATCCTTTGCCCTTGTCCTATAGTAGCTTCTTTCTTCTTTTCTTCCTTTTTCCTTTCTTCTGATCTAGGGCCTTTAGAAGCAATAGACTTAACTCTTTTTATCTTCTTGATCTTTTGAGCTAGAGTCTCTTCTTCCTTAATCTCTACCTTTTTCTTTGTTGGAGTTCCCTCTTCACTTTCAGGGAAGGGTTTATTGATATTCACATCATGCCTCTCCTTAGCTTTCTTTTCAAACTCCACTCTGTCCTTTTCATTACTCTTCCGCTTCCCCATTTCTTTCTCATATAGCTCCTTGATTTGATCAAAATTCATCTTCACAAACATTTCTTTCTTTACACCAATTGCACTCCTCAAGAAAGTTATCATTTTGTTTCTTTCCTGAGTGGCAAGGTAAGTTTGTGAAGGTCTTCTCTTCTTAGCACTTGTTCTGGCCATCATAGCCTTTTTCAAGCACATTGCTCTTTGCTTTGCCTTCTCTGTTTCCAGCCCTTTCTGGAATGCTTCATTTAACTCATTTGCAAGTGCTCTGGCCATTTCTCTGTCTTTTTCAACCTGTTCCTTTTCTGCTAGATCTAACTCTTCTTGCACTTTCTTTGCTAATGCTTCATCTGACTCAATCATCTTTTGCTTTTTAGATGGTTGATCAGATTCTATCATCTTTGATTTTCCCTTTTTCCTTGTATCTGCATCCATTTCTTTCTTCTCTATTTTCTCTGCTCCCCCTTCATTTATGACCACTCCCTTTGCTTTGGGAGTGTCATTCTTTGCTTTTACCAGCATCTCTGCTACTTCAACCTCTTCAGATGTTAGTCCTGTTACTGCTGCCTGTGTAGTTTCAGCAACACTAACAGTTTCTGCTGCTTGTTTTGGCTTAGCAGTAGTAACAGTTTCTGCTGCTTGTTTTGTTACTGCTGCTGGTGTTGTTTATGCTACTGCCTTTTCTTCAACAAATTCAGCCCTTTCTTCAACAAACTCCCCCTCAAACTGTTGATCTATTTGTTCTGAGCTAGAATTCTCCCCCTTTTTGGAAGCATTTTTCTTATTTGACCTCTTCTTTAAAACAAATTGTTTTCTCCTCTGCTTATGCACCAACCTTGTCACCATTTTCTTTAATTTGGCAATCTGGATTTGTTGTGACAGGATGACCAACTTCATCTCTTCAATTTCTTTTCCTTGTTTGAGAACATCTTGGTTGATGTTCCCCATTGTTTCCATCAATTCATAGTAAGTATATTTGTCCTCACCCTCTCCAGAAGTGTTACCCTCTTTTGAAGGATCATTGGATCTTTTTGTAGTGGAAGTCTTCTACCTAGCAGAAGCACTATCCACCCCCTTGGTTTCTTGGCATCGGGGACCTTTGAATGATTGCTCATTCAAATTTTCCATGGGGAAGGTCTTATGGATGTTACCACTGACCTCCTCTGAGCTAGCAGGAGTAGTGGCAGCCTTCTCTCCCATATGCTCTTCCTCCTCCTCAGAGAGCACCTCCTTTGGGTTGGGAGACACCCTAGTGGATTCCCTTTGGATATTCTCTACTGGAGAATGCTCCAATAGAGGGCTTTGAGGCTCTTGGTTAATAGTAGGTACACCAAGGGAAGGAGCCTTGTGTGCCTTTCTCTTGATATAGGTCTTGGATATTGTGGGAGTGGGTTTAGCAGCAAAGGACTGAGGGAAAATTTGAGAGATGGAAGGTTGGGATTGGCTTGCAGTGGGTTGGTCTAATGGGGGCCTTGACCCTGCTACCATACCTTCATTAGCTTGGGACACCACCATCATTGTAGAGAACAATGGGGTGTCTACTCCTTCCGAGTCCCCAGCAGATCTTCTCATATTTGAGAAAACCTTGCCTTTAGGGGGTTTTGGTACATATATTCCATCAGAATGCGGAATATCCGTCAATTCATGGTTGATTACTGCTTGAACAAACCTGGGATACATATAAAAGCTCTTTTTGTTTCCCATGTTTGAGACAAGATCATTGAAAATCATTTGTGAAAAATTGTACCTTCTGGCAGTGGCCAAACAGACCAAAGCATAAGTAATGGAACTGCTGAACTCACTCCATCCAGTGGTCTTTTTAGAAATGCAGTGCATCAAGGTATGAACAAGAAAACGCCATTGGGGTGAGAATTTAGCTTTTGAGAACTTAAAAACACCCAATGGGCCTCCATACCCCATTCTTGTAAGAGTAGAAAACAGTTCATCACTAGGGATAGAAGTTATACCAGAGGCATCGTCTAGACGTAGACTGATGCGAATTACTTCTTCAGTAACTGTCAATGGCTTGCCACATATTGTCGTCTTGATCATTTGCACACCATCCTCAGTAACAATGGTGGCATGTGCCCAGAATTGCCTCTGATGCTCTATGAAGATAGTAGGAGACATAGTGAGAGCATGGGCAATGTGGCTAGACTTCAGAAAGTCGACTAACTGATGAAAACCTTCAGCTTGCTTTGGCTTTTGGAGCATCGCGATTTCATTGTGCTCGTCAATGAACGCCATTGATGCCATTGACCTTGAAGATTCTTGCCTGAAAACTTTGAACTTTGAGAGAGAAAGGGTTTAGAGCGCAAGTGAACAGTATGCAAAGAGTCGTTATGAGCTTTTAGGCGGGCAAAGAGTATTTATAGTATTCGGAACATAAGCAGTATTAACCTAGAGCAGTATTAACTGAAAGCAGTATTAACGACTAGCAGTATTAACTGAAAGCAGTATTAACTAAGAGCAGTATTAACTACTAGCAGTATTAACTGAGAGCAGTATTAACTACTAGCAGTATTAACTGAGAGCAGTATTAACTACTATCAGTATTAACTAACTAGCAGTATTAACTGAGAGCAGTATTAACTACTAGCAGTATTAACTACTAGCAGTATTAACTAAGAGCAGTATTAACTACTAGCAGTATTAACTACTAGCAGTATTAACTAAGAGCAGTATTAACTACTAGCAGTATTAACTAACTAGCAGTATTAACTGAGAGTAGTATTAACTACTAGCAGTATTAACTAAGAGCAGTATTAACTACTAGCAGTATTAACTAACTAGTAGTATTAACTGAGAGCAGTATTAACTACTAGCAGTATTAACTAACTAGCAGTATTAACTGAGAGCAGTATTAACTACTAGCAGTATTAACTGAACTTACTCCTTTAAACTTGCGAAACACTGAGTACTGCTATACATATCCTGAAAAAGAAGATTAGTAACACCAAGAATAAACAATATACAGGTAGAGAACCGCTTTTTGAGAAGGGGCTTATTCATAGTTGATCATTCCCACACTTGTTACCAAGAAAGTGAATCTACCCACATCAAAAGCTTTAGTGAATAGATCAGCAAACTAATTATCAGTGTGAACTTTTACAACTTGAATAAGTTTCTTTTCATTACAGTCTCTTATGAAGTGATACCTGATCTCAATGTGCTTTGTCTTTGAGTGCTTGACAGGATTATTCACAATGCTAATAGCACTGCTATTATCAATAAAAATTGGAGTGTGTAGAAAGGTTACCCCATAATCCAACATTTGATTCTGAATCCATAAGACTTGAGAACAGCAACTTGCAGCTGCTATGTACTCTGCCTCTGTTGTAGATGTGGATACTGTGGTTTGTTTCTTGCACTGCCATGAAACTAGTCTTGCACCCAAAAACTGACATCCTCCAGAAGTAGATTTTCTGTCCAAGTTTGCTCCACCTAGATCACTATCTGAGTATGCAAGTAGGTCAAAGGATGAGTCATGAGGATTCCAAAGTCCCAATCTGGGTTGCCCTTTGAGATATCTGAATATCCTCTTAACAGCTTGATAGTGAGATTGCTTTGGCCTATATTGAAATCTTGCACACACATAGACTGGAAACATTATATCTGGATCTATAATGATGAACATCCATATCCTCCCCCTCAAGATCTGTTGTTATCTGCTTGTGTGTCTCCATAGGTGTGCTAGCAGGTTTTGAATCTGAGAAATCAAACATGGTTAGAATGTCCTGCACATACTTGGACTGACAGATGAAGATTCCATCTGACTTCTGTTGAACTTGGAGTCCAAGGAAGAAAGTAAGTTCCCTCATGGAACTCATTTTGAACCTTTGATGCATTAGTTCCTCAAACTCCTTGCACATGTTGTCTCTTGTTGATCCAAAGATAATATCATCAACATAGATTTGTACCAGCAAGATATCCTTCTTCTTTCTCTTGATAAATAGTGTCTTATCAATGACTCCTCTTTCAAAGCCATTTTCCAAGAGATAGGATGACAGAGTGTCATACCATGCTCTTTCTCTGTCTGGATAGCTTGGGTTTTCAAACCCTGGTGGTTGACAGACATATACTTCTTCTTCAATTGATCCATAAAGAAATGCACTTTTCACATCCATTTGATAGACTTTGAATTTCATGTAGGAAGCATAAGCCAGGAATAATCTAATTGCTTCTATCCTGGCCACAGGTGCAAATACTTCTTCATAGTCTATTCCTTTATTCTTGTGTATACCCTTGAGCCACCAACCTTGCTTTATTCCTTATCACTATACCTCTTTCATCTCTCTTATTCCTGAAGACCCATTTTGTTCCTATTGCCCTTTGGCCTTTAGGAAGATATACCAGATCCCAAACATCTTGCAGCTTGAACTGCAGTAGCTCTTCTTGCATGGCTTCTATCCAACTGGATTCTTTCATAGCATCATGTGCCTTTTTAGGCTCAAGCTGGGATAAAAAGCAAGAAAGCACTGTGTGTTGTTGGTCTTGTATTTCTTGAAGTTTACTTTGATTTCTAGTCATCATAGGAGAGGATATATCTCCTATTACCAGTTGTGGAGGATGATTCTTTTGTATTCTGGTGTGATGAATAGGTTCTTCAATAAGTCCCAACTCTAGATTAGAGTCATTCAACTCAACTGAAGTGTTTTCAGTAGCCACTTCTGGTTCTTTATTTTCTTGAGTCTCCTCATCTCTACTTTCTTCTTCACCTTGACTTGGTCCAGTAGATGGTTCCTTTTCACAGTCTTCAACAGGATTCACTGTGGGTATGGGAAATATCACAGATTGAGATATACTTTCTGAGACTTGTGTAGTCCCTGATCCTCCACTCCCTGTATCTGCATAATCATCACTACTGAAAACAAAAGAGTTAGTTAGTGAGTCAATGTCAAATAGCCATTGAGGACCAGACCCAATTGGATTTGGTGTGTTCTCATTGCATTTGACATTGTCACTTTCTTCAATTATTCTGGAAGAAGAGTTAAAGACTCTGTAAGCCTTACTCTGAGATGAGTAACCTACAAGAAATCCATCATCTGCTTTGCTATCAAACTTACCTAAGTGAGATTTGGTATTGAGAATAGTACAAGGACACCCAAAAGGTTTGAAAAATCCAATGAAAAGTTTTCTTTTATTTAAAAGCTCATATGGGGTCTTGTTCTTTTGCTTGACCACTAGAACTCTGTTTTGGACATAACAAGCAGTATTAACTGCTTCAGCCCAGAAGGTAATTGGCAATTTTGAATCAGCCAACAGAGATCTAGTAGCCTCTATTAGTGTCCTATTTCTCCTTTCAGCAACTCCATTCTGTTGAGGAGTCCTAGGAGCACTATATTGTCTCTCAATGCCTTTCTCTTCACAAAAGGTGTTTAGATCAAGATTTTTAAATTCAGTCCCATTATTTGATCTAATGACTTTTACTCTTTGATTAGTTTGGTTTTCAATTCTTAGAATAAAGGATTTGATCAGTCCACTTGTCTCACCCTTAGTCCTTAGAAAATATACCCAAGTAAATCTGGAGTAATCATCAACAATAACCAAGCAGTAAGATTTCTTGCCTATACTCATAACATTTGTAGGACCAAACAGATCCATATGCAATTATTGGAGACAAGAAGAAATAGAATTTAACTCTTTGGTCTTATGAGAAGTTTTGTGCTGTTTGCCTTTAAGACAAGCAACACAATGATCATCACATGAAAAGACTTTTGAAGGTAAACCTCTTACAAGGTTGTTTTTAACAAGTTTGTTCATAGTCTTGAAATTCATGTGACACATCCTTCTGTGCCATAGAGAGGATTCATCCACAGAAGCTTTTGAAACAAGACAGTTCAGGGATGAATCACTATTAACATTGTCCATATCTAGACAATAAACATTGTCCTTTCTTGGAGTTCTAAGTAGTATCATGCTTTCATCAACTACTTTGAACTCTGGAGCAAGGATCATACACTCTGTGTTTGTAAATAATATGCTATATTGTTTGTCACAAACCTGTGATACACTTAACAAGTTGTACTTCAATTGATCAACATAGTAGACATCCTCAAATGTCATCTTACCTTTTGTGACATTACCTTTGCCACTTATTTTACCACCAGTAAGATCATTTCCAAAAGCAACATGTCCTCCATTGATATGCTTGAAATCCTGAAGGCATGACATGTTACCTGTCATGTGCCTAGAGCAACCACTATCAACATGCCAAATGCTCTTTGCTTTGAGCTGTTGGTTGCCCTGCACATTAGATGAATCAGTTAGTTTGAATAAGGAACCCAAGCCAAAGTGGTCTTGGGTACCCCTTTCTCATCAAAATACTTGCATTCTTTCTAGACAAGATTTTTAAACTTTGACTCCTCATGCTTGGAGTATTTTGTCACAATAATAGGCTTGGAAACATTTTTGCTAGAAGCAAGACTGATTTTAGAAGTACTAACTGCCTTAGCAGCACTTGCATGCTTAGCAGTACTAACCTTGTTAGCAATAGTAATTGTGTTAGCAGCATTAATATTTTCAGTAGTACTAACACTGTTAGCAGTAGTAACTGTGTTAGCAGCACTAATATTTTCAGCAGTACTAACACTGTTAGCAGTAGTAACTGTGTTAGAAATACTAATATTTTTAGCAGTACTAACACTGTTAGCAGTAGTAACTGTGTTAGCAGCACTAATATTTTCAGCAGTACTAACACTGTTAGTACTTCTAGGTACCCATAGTAAAATACTTTCTTTTAAAACCTTATTTTTCATAGGGCCTTTACTTTCAAAAGATTTCTTCATCACATGTTTCTTTCCAGCCTTCCTATAACCAACAGGTTTTTGTACAAATCTTTGAAAGTTTATCTGTTGATTAATAGGGTTAAAGAAGCAATACTTAGCCAAATGATTCAACTTGACACATATGAAACAAGGTTTTGGTCTATTGATTTTATTCAGATCAACTCCTTGTTTCTGAGCCCATTGATTATTTCAGTTTCTTTGATTACCTCTTCTTATACCAGAATTTAGGCTCTTAGCTTTATTGCAAGCACACTGTTTACAAGATCCAGGATTCACAACAGTGGTTTGTTTGTAATGGACCTTGTTATTCTTTCCTTTGGTCTTCTCTATCTCCTTGGACTTGACCCAGATTTTCCCACATCCCTCATTGGTGATAATATTGTTTTCTAATGGTATCTTTTTACTCACAGTATTATCCCTATTCTTACTGGCTTCTTTCTCAGTCAAATCCTTAACTACTACCTCATCCAAAGGATCTATCTTAAGAGCTTCCTCAGACAAGTCCTTTTTCTCCTTGGTTTCTAACAAGTCTGAAGTAGGAGAGATATAGTTGTTGTTGTAAGGAGGAGGTGTATTGTTGTATCCAATACCAGGCTTCATCTTATCATGAATCTGAAACTTTAGAAGAGAATCCATTGCTTTTGAAGCATATGAAAACTTTTCTATGTCAAGCTTAACTTTAGACAGTTCCTCTTTCAGCCTATTATTCTCTTCTAAGGACTTAGACAGTTTGGTCTCTAACTCATTCTTTTCCCACTTCCAATAGTTTGTGTCATAAGAGTGTTGAAGTTCATTATGAAAGCCTTTGATTTGTTCTTCAAATCTCTCTACTATCAACACATAATCTCTTCTGTCCTTTTATAATCTTTTGAGGTCATCACACATACTTTGATTGTGATCCCTGTATCTTTTGACAGTGTCTATGCAAGATTTAGTGCAAAGATTAGAAATTACCTCAGAGGGGAGATCAGACACTTCTGCCATAAGAGCTTGATTCTGAATGGCTTCCTCAGCTTGATCACTCCAGTCAAATCCCATTCCTTGTTGGGAAACAAGGGCTTGAGCAGGATTCTTGTTTTGATTATAGCCTCCATTCTGAGCTTGTTGGTGGTTGTTGTTTGGAACAACACTCCTGCATTCTCTAGCAAAGTGTCCTTTCATGTGACACTTATAGCATTCCACCTTAGTCTTGTCAAAACCAGCTCCATCTTCTCTTCTTTGAGAGAAGTTGTTCCTTCCTGTTCTTTTAATAAACTTCTTCACTCTCATAGATAACATGGCCATCTGCCATTTAATGTCCATCTCCTCCAGATCATCAGGGTGAAGTTGATCTAGATCATCATTAATCAATGAATTGTTGCTATGACTGGACAAAAAGGCTTCAAAGATAGTTCCAGTGCCTTTTTCTGAATTTACTCCACTGGCAGTACTAACTGCTTCAGGGTTAGCAGTAGTATCAGTAGATGTTGAAAGAAGTGCAACATTGAGGATATAACCAGTGGGATTCTTCTTGGATTCTACCTCAGTTTCAAAAACTCTTAGATCATCAAGTTCCTTCTCTTCCAGATTGTCACTCTGTCTATATGAGACAGTGTACATAGTCCATTCATCCCCAAGAGATCTGAGGAACTTTCTGTTGATATCATCTTGTTCCATCTTCACTTCTACAGTAGCCAGTTCACTAATGAGCTTGTTGAATCTATCAAAAGTTTGAGTCATAGACTCATTCTTTGAAGAAGTGAAATTCTCATACTGCTGCTTTAGAACATCTCTTTGATTTCTTTTGATACTTTTAGTTCCAGCAAATCTTTTCTCTAGAGCATCAGTGCTCAAGGCCTTCATCTCTGTCTGTCTGATCTTCCTCTCACCATCTGTCTTTGGTGGAGGTCTTTTCCTATCTGGTCCTATCTTTCCTGCTTCAGAAGGACCATTCTCAATGATATCCCACATTGAGTAGTCAGTGAGAAGAATGTATTGTCTAATTCTGATCTTCCACATGTCAAACTCACTAGGTTTGAGCATTGGAACCTTAGAGACCAGAGTACTGTTTCATTCTGCAAGGTTTTCCATGATGAATGAATAGATGTTTCTGAGGGAGTTAGGCTCTGATACCACTTGTCAGGATCGAATTCTTAACAAGAATAAATTCTCAGAAACTAATATCAAAGAAGTTGCGGAATAACACTTTGATATTCAATAAAACAGTAAACCAAAACAGTATATAATCAACAACTTGTAAACTTGTATTGAATGCTTGAAGTTACAAGATTAAACACACAACCTCAATATTGATGAACAGGCTCACCAATACGAATTCTACTTCTCTAGAATTAGGATCTATGCCTTAAGGTTGATTTTCTCTAAAAACTTAGAATGAATGAATTAATCTATATTAAACTATTCTATCAAATCTGTACATATACTGAACAAAAAGATAATTACAATAAATAAAATATCTTCAGTATATCTTCCATCATTATCTCCAAGACTTCCATGAATACCTTGATTCTTTCCAGCTGTCATCCTTTCCATCCGATTCTTTAAGTCATAAGCAGTACTAACTATGCTCAGCAGCATTAATTTCTTCTAGCAGCATTAACTTGGTCTTAGCAGCATTAACTACTAAGCAGCACTAACCACTAGTAGTACTAACTAGCTAAGCAGTACTAACTTTGTTCAAGCAACACTAACTTTGACTAGCAGTATTAATTCTACTAGCAGCAGTAATACTCAGCAGTATTAACTTTGAAGTCCTCTAGCAGTAGTAATTCTGAACTAGAAGCATTAAAGACTTGTTCACATCTTCAGTTCCCAACACTGGTACCAAAAGTACCAAGAGAAATCAGAAGGCCATCCTGAAGCAGCAATATGAAAACTTCATGTCTATAAAGAATGAGTCCATGACTCAAACTTTTGATAGATTTAATAAGTTAATTGGTGAATTGGCTACTGTTGGTGTCCAGATAGATCAAGATGATGTCAACACAAACTTTCTAAGATCTCTTAGTGATGAATGGACTATGTACACTGTCTCCTTCAGACAGAATGACCAACTGGAGGACAAGGAACTGGATGACCTCTATAATGACCTTAGTATGTTTGAAGCAGAGGTAGAAGAAAGAAAAGGCCCTCTGGATACTCATACAATGCTGCTCTTTTATCATCTTCTACTGATTCTGCTACTAATACAGAATCAGTTAGTACTGCCTATGGATCAAAGAAAGATGGATCTAAAGACTCGGTTTTAGAAGCTTTTCTAGCCAGTCATGCTAATTCCACTCTAATTAATGATGACTTAGAACAGATAAATGCTGATGATCTGGAAGAGATGGATATCAAGTGCCAGATGGCTATGCTTACAATGAGGGTAAAAAGATTCATCAAAAGGACTGGAAGGAACAACTTTGCTCATAAAAGAGAAGATGAGGTTGGATTTGATAAATCCAAGGTTGAATGTTACAAGTGTCACAAGCTGGGGCACTTTGCAAGAGAATGCAGAAGTGGAATGCCTCAACAGTATGCTAGCAACCATCAACCATCACAGTCCACTAGCTTCAACAACAGGAACTCTTCTCAAGCTCTTGTTTCCGAAGAAGGAATGGGATTTGATTTGAGTGACCAAGCAAAAGAAGCAGTTCATAATCAAGCTTTAAGGGCTAAAGTTTCAGAGTCAGCAAGCACTGATATTCCCACATAGGTAAAATCTAACCTTTGCTAAAAATATTGCATAGAAATTGTTAAAAAGTACAGGGATCACAATCAAAGCATGTGTGATGACCTAAAAAGGTTAGATAAAGATAGAAGAGAGTATGTTGTGATTGTTGAGAATTGGGAAGAACAGATTAAGGCATACAAAGCCAATGAACTTCAACACACATATGATACTAACTACTGGAAGTGGGAAAATAATCAGTTAGAGTTAAAGCTTAAAAAGTCTGAAGAGGAATTTGAGAAGATAAGGAGTGATTTTAATAAAGCCAAGCTGGACATTGAGAAGTTTTCCAATGCCTCTAAAGCAATGGACTCACTTCTAAAATCTCAAGTCCATGACAACCTGAAAAGAGGTTTAGGATACAACAGTACCCCTCCACCCTATAACAATAACTATATTCCTCCCACTTCAGACCTCTTAGAAAGACAAGAGAAAATAGACTTACCTGCTGGAGCCACAGATGTAGATCCTCTTGACAGTGTAGTGATTGAGGAAGAGGCTGAAGAAGAGACCACTAAGGGTTAGAATAAGGATGACCTTAAAGAAATCCTTTTATAAAATCATATCCTTACTAATGAAGGGGGGGTAAACCTTTTGTAAAGAGTGAGAAGGCTGAAAGTTCTAAGAGAGGGGAGGGAAAGGTACAGGGAGTCCATTACATGCAAACCACTGTTGTTAATCCCTGTACTTGTAAACAGAATCAGCCCCAACAACATGATAAAACAAGGGGAAATCAAAGAAACAGAAATAATCAGTGGGCTTTAAAACAAGGAATTGATCTGAGAAAAATTAACAGACCAAAGCCTTGTTTTATCTGTGGCAAGTTAAATCATCTAGCCAAACACTATTATTTCAATACTATTAACCAAAGGATCACTTTTCAAAGAAATATACAAACTCCTTTTGGTTATAGGAAGCAAATAAGGAATCATATGGCTGAGAATGTAAGAAAGGCACTTATAAAATCTCATGCTTAGAATAAGTTTGCTAATTCAAAGAAAAATACTCCAAATAAGCCAAGGAGTAACTTAAAGAAAAAGAAAGCATACAACTTTGTCCAGGTTTGGGTTCCAAAAGTAAAGAAATCTGTTAGTACTGCTACTTCAAATAGTACTGCTGACAGAAATAGTGCTACTGCAAGCAATACTACTGCTAACCCAACTAGTAATGCTAATGATGTTAGTACTGCTAACAAAGTTAGTACTGCCAATCAAGTTATTACTGCTTCCAGTGACAAGCCCATTCTTCTGACAAAGTATTCAAACAATAAGATTCCTCAGTTTGATAATCTCATCAAGTCTGAATATGAATATGTTGATGAGAATGGGAAACCCAAGACCACTTTGGCTTGGGTTCCTATTAAAAACTAACTGCTTTATTATATGTGCAGGGCAACCAACAGCTCAAGGGAAGGAGCATTTGGCATGTTGATAGTGGTTGTTCCAGGCACATGACAGGTAACATGGCCTGCCTTCAAAACTTCAAAATAATTGGTGGAGGACATGTTGCTTTTGTTAATAATCCAGCAGGTGGAAAGATAAGTGGAAAAGGTAATGTGTCAAAAGGTAAGATGACCTTTGAGGATGTATACTATGTTGAGCAATTGAGATACAACCTGTTAAGTGTATCACAGGTATGTGACAAGAAACATAGCATATTATTCAATGATACTGAATGTATTATCCTTGCTCCAGGGTTCAAGGTAGTTGATGAAAGTATGATACTACATAGAACTCCTAGAAAGGACAATGTTTATTGCTTAGACTTGGAGAGTATAGCTTCTGATTCATCTTTAAATTGTTTATTGTCAAAAGCTTCATTGGATGAATCATCTCTTTGGCACAGAAGGATGTGTCACATGAACTTTAAAACAATGAACAAACTTGTGAAAAACAACCTTGATAGAGGTTTGCCACAAAAGGTATTTTCATGTGATGATCATTGTGTTGCATTTCTTAAAGGCAAACAACACAAAACCTCTCATAAGTCCAAAGAGATAAATACAATCTCTTCACCTCCTAATTTAATGCATATGGATCTGTTTGGTCCAACAAATGTGATGAGTATTGGTAAGAAATCCTACTGCTTGGTTATTGTTAATGATTTCACTAGATTCACTTGGGTCTATTTTCTGAGGACTAAGGATGAGACAAGTGGACTGATCAAATCCTTTGTTCTTAGAGTTGAAAACCAAACAAATCTAAGAGTTAAAGTCATCAGGTCTTCTAATGAAAATGAATTTAAAAACAATGACCTAAACAGCTTCTGTGAGGAAAAAGGCATTGAGAGACAATACAGTGCTCCTAGGACTCCTCAACAGAACGATGTTGCTGAAAGGAGAAATAGGACTCTGATAGAAGCTGCTAGATCTCTGTTGGCAGATCAAAACTTCCAATTACTTTTTCGGCAGAAGCAGTTAATACTGCCTGCTATGTTCAAAACAGAGTTCTAGTAGTGAAATCCCAAGACAAGACACCTTATGAGCTTTTTAAAAAGAAGAAATCTTTTAATGGATTTTTCAAACCATTTGGGTGTCCTTGCACAACTCTCAATATCAAAACTCACCTAGGCAAGTTTGATAGCAAAGCTGAGGATGGGTTTCTTGTTGGATATTCATCTCAAAGTAAGTCCTACAGTGTTTTCAACACTTTTTCTAGGATTATTGAGGAAAGTGACAATGCCAAATGCAATAAGAACACACCAAATCAACTTGGTTCAGGTCCTGATTGGCAATTTGACATTGAATCACTGTCTAATTCTTTGGGTTTCAGTAATGAGCATAATGCAGGAACAGGGACAGAAAAGGTACAAGTACAAAGACAAGAGTTTGTGTTGTTCCCAACACTTAATGCTGATCATGTTGAATTATGTGACCAAGATAAGAAAGATACTTCAGATTCAAAGGACACTGAACCAGCTCAGAATGAAGAGAACAGAGGTGAAAAGGAAGATCAACCCTCAGATTCAGGAATCAAAGGTCCGGAGATGCCATGTTTGGAAGAAGATGACACAAATGATGATAACTCTTCAGTTTTTGGTGGAAGCACTCCTGAAAATAATGACCCTAATCTGGAAGCAGATATTAATGAAGAGGTTGTTCATCAAACAAGAGTTCAGAAAAATCATCCTCTTCAATTGGTGATTGGTGACATCAATTCTATTATAATCACAAAGAATCAAAGCAAGTTGGGAGGATTGAAGGACAAACAATCAGGATTACTATCTTGCTTTCTATCACAGGTTGAACCCAAAAAGGCATATGATGTAATGAAGGATCCAAGTTGGATAGAAACAATGCAAGAGGCGCTACAGCAGTTTGTGCTGTAGGATGTATGGGATTTGGTTGACCTTCCAAAAGGACACAGAGCTATAGGAACTAAATGGATCTTCAGGAACAAGAAAGATGAGAGAGGAATAGTAATAAAGAACAAGGCCAGATTAGTGGCACAAGGGTATACTCAAGAAGAGGGAATTGATTATGAAGATGTATTTACACCAGTGGCCAGGATTGAGGCAATTAGGCTATTTTTAGCCTATGCTTCTTTCATGAAGTTCAGGGTCTACCAGATGGATGTAAAGAGTGCTTTCCTGTATGGGAAAATTGAAGAAGAAGTGTATGTCTGTCAGCCTCCAGGGTTTGAGAATCCAAACTATCCTGACAGAGTATACAAATTGAAGAAGGCACTCTATGGGCTACATCAAGCACCAAGGGCATGGTATGACACTTTGTCTACCTATCTCTTGGAAAATGGTTTTCAAAGAGGAATCATAGACAAGACTCTATTCATTCAGAGGAAGAAGAAGGACATCCTTATAGTGCAAATCTATGTGGATGATATTATCTTTGGATCCACAAAAGATCAAATGTGCAGAGATTTTGAAGAATTGCTGCACAAGAAATTCAAGATGAGTTCTATGGGTGAACTTACTTTATTCCTTGGGCTACAAGTTAAGCAGAAGAAAGATGGGATATTTATAAGCCAATCCAAGTATGTGCAGGACATTCTTACTAAGTTTGGATTCTCAGATTAAAAGCCTGCAAGCACACCCATGGAGATACACAAACAGATCACTGCAGATCTTGAGGGGGAGGATGTGGATGTTCATCACTATAGATCCATGATTGGCTCCCTCATGTATCTCACTGCTTCAAGACCAGATATCATGTTTCCTGTTTGTGTGTGTGCAAGATTTCAAGTAAGGCCTAAGCAGTCACACTTTCAAGCAGTCAAGAGGATATTCAGATATCTCAAAGGCCAACCTAGATTAGGTCTTTGGTATCCTCATGACGCCCCATTTGACCTACTTGCTTATTCAGACAGTGACTTGGGTGGTGCAAATTTGGATAGAAAGTCAACTTCAGGGGGATGTCAGTTTTTGGGTGCAAGACTAGTGTCATGGCAGTGCAAGAAACAAACCACAGTGTCCACCTCTACAACAGAAGCAGAGTATATAGCTGCTTCAAGCTGCTGTTCACAAGTACTCTGGATTCAGAATCAAATGTTGGACTATGGTATAACTTTTCTTCACACTCCAATCTTCATAGACAATAACAGTGCTATTAGCATTGTTAATAATCCAGTCAAGCACTCCAAAACAAAGCATATAGAAATCAGGTACCACTTTATCAGAGACTGTAATGAAAAGAATCTAATTCAGGTTGTGGAAGTCCATACAAGTAACCAATTTGCTGATCTATTCACTAAAGCTTTTGATATGGGTAGATTCACATTTTTGGTCACAAGTGTGGGCATGATAAACTCTGAATAATCCTATTATCTTTTGACTCATGTACCTGTATAGATTCTTCCCTGTGTACTTTCTCATAATGTATGGAATATGGTGCTTTTAATCCTCTGTCTTTAAGTGTTTCAGGTTGCTTGGAAATCAAGGTAGTTAGTACTTCTGGTTCATTTAATACTGCTCGAAGAAATGCTGATAGGTCAACTAGGATGAAGTATGGTTACTACTGCTAGGTGGTTTATACTGCGAGTGCAATGTTACTACTACTTGTCTTGTTTCTACTGCCAAAAGAGTTAATACTGATAGCATGTGTTAATATTGATGGTATGTGTTACTACTGCTAGCCTGTGTTAATACTGATGGTATGTGTTACTACTGCTAGCCTGTGTTAATACTGCTGGTATGTGTTACTACTGCTAGTTTGTGTTAATGCTGCTAGTAAGTATTACTACTGCTAATGTAAGTTAATATTGCGGGTTTGTGTTAATGCTGCTAGGGTATTTACTACTGCTCTTAACTGAAACCAGTACCCTATAAATAACCTTCATGCCCGCCAGTATATCAAAACGGCTCTTTGAATTTCTTTTGCTTATTCATCTTCTCTCGTCCTAACTCTTGCTTTCCAGAGATTACACCCCAGTGCTCAATCGACTTAAGAACTAATGGCAGGTCTCTTGTTTGTGGATGATCACAACGAGTTAGCAATGCTACAGAAACCCAAGCAAGCTGCGGGGTTTCATCATATTGTGGATTTTCTTAAATCCTCACACGTCGCATACGCATTATCTGTCAATCCCACAATCTATGTGGAATACATGCGACAGTTTTGGGAGAATGCTACCATCCACACTGAAGATGGCAATCAGGTCATCAAATCAAGGGTTTGTGATAAACCTCTTACCATTACTGAAGGCTGCATTCGTGCACATCTATGCCTAGATGATGCCGCAAGTAATACTTCTCTACCTAAGGAAGATCTCTTTGCTGCAATAAATCGTATGGGGTATGAAGGTCCCACAGAGGTATTCAAGTTCTTCAAGAGCAAATTTTCACCTCAGTGGAGATTCTTTGTTCATACCCTACAACACTGGATTTCAAGAAAAACAACTGGCTGTAGTGAGTTCAGCAGCACTATAGCCTATGCTTTGCTTTGCTTAGCGACCTCTAGAAAGTTTAATTTCTCCCAAATGATCTTAACCGATTTAATGTCAAACCTGGATACCAAATCAAAAAGATTTTATATGTATCCAAGGTTTGTACAATAAGTACTTAATAAGAAATTGACGGATTTACCTACCTTCAAAGAGGTATATGTACCAAAACTCCCAAAGGGGAAAGTCTTCTCAAATATGAAGATGCCCGGTCAGGACTTCTCTGGTATAGTCACACCGTTGTTCTCTACAATGATGGTTGTGTCCCACTCTCAAGGTGAGGCATCAGGGTCAAAGCCCACATTAGACCAACCCACTGATGACCTACCCACACCTTCCACTACAAAGCATATCCCTCAGTCCCTTCTAAAGAAGCCAACATCACCCATTACTCATACATACACAAGGAAAAAGCCCTCTAGTATCTTCCCTTCTAGTATCTTCACCCACGACAACTTTGGGTGAGCAATCATCCAAAGGTACAGAAGGTTCCTTCCCTTCTAGTATCTTCACCCCCAAAGCCAAAAATCCCTCTGATGGAGCATTTTCCATCAGAGAATATCCAAAGGGAAACCACAGGGGTGTCTCCCAACCCCAAGAAGGTGCTCAATAAGGAGGAGGAAGAGCATGTGGGCAGTGAGGCTCACACTACTGACTTTGCACACAGTGCAGGGCAGGATAGTGTGAACATCTTTAAGACCTTCCCCACGGCAACTTTGGGTGAGCAATCATCTAAAGGTCCCAGGTGCCAAGAAACTAAGGGGGTAGAGGATGCTTCTTCTAGGCAGGAGACCTCTACTAGACATTCCAAGGATCCTCCAAGGGTGGTAAACACACCTAAAGGTGGTGAGGATAGATATACATACGATGAATTGATGGAAACCATAGCCAATATCAATATGGATGTCATTTCTCAAGGGCACAAAATAGACGAAATGCAACAGGTCATAACTGGCCAACAAGAGCAGATTGCAAATCTCAAAAAGCTGGTGATGAAGTTAGTGCTTAAAAAGAAGAAATCAAAGTTTATGCTGAAGAAAAGGAGCACAGATCATGATTCTTTCAAAAAGGGGAGACCAAAGAGGATGAATCTCAATTTGAGGGGGAGATGGGAAAAGAAGCAGAAATGGGTAGAAAAGCAGAATGAAGTAAAGCAGCAGAAACAGAAGTAGCAGCAGAAATTGGCTTAGCAGCAGTAACTGAAGCAGAAGCAGTAACTGATTCTGCAGTAAAAACTAAAAAAGAAGCTGCAGAAACAGGGCTGATAGTTGAAGAGATAGAGATTGTTGAAACACTGGTGAAGGCAAAAACAAACACTCCCAAGGCTACTCAAAAGGCCAAGGGAGTGGAAATCAAAGAAGGAGGATTTGAAAAGAAGAGAAAAGAATTAAGTGATGCTGAGGTAAAGAGAAAAGGAAAAGAAAAGATAGTGGAACCTCTGAAGAAAACAAATAAGTCAGTTCAAGTAGCTCTAGATGAAGAGGTAGCCAAACAACTGCAAGCTGAAATAGAAGCAGAAGAAGAGTCTCAAACTACCAAAGATAGGCAAATTGCTTTAGATCTGTCTAAAAAGCTCAATGAGGAGTTCCAAAGGAGTTTGAGGGCTACAACTGAAGCCAAGAAAGTTCAAGCAAAAGCATCTATGCCAAGGCAGCCAGCACAGACAAAGAAAAGACAACCTTCAAAGACTTTTGTTGCCAACCAAAAAAGGAGGAAAATGATCAACTTTTTAAAAGGATCAGTTGGTGTTAAAGAAGGCATGTTCACTTGTATGTCTTATGGAAGAATTGAAGAGCTTTACAAGAAAGAAATGACCAAGCTACAAGGAGACTTTACTCAAAGGGTTGAGGTTGAAAGGAAAATGAAAGAAAGGCATGATCTGCATATCCAACAACCTTTTTGTTAGACTGAAATTGTATTCAAGATTAAATGAGGGTCATTGTTGAAATTAGTGTTTATGTGTGAGTTATAATTGTTTCTAGAAGGTTTGACCTTGCTTGGTCATGTTGACCTATATATAAGCAAGTCTTTGTTTTGTTTCTAGTAGACGTGTAAGTAAGTGTGTGAAAGTGAAGGTGTAATCTTGGTGGTAGTTGAGAGAGAGTAAGAACACATAGTTGTACACATTGAGTACACACACAAACACATTCTATCTTGAAAGGTTAATCACTAATAGATCTATGGCTTGATGTAATTCATGTGATTAATAAACAAAGTGTTTTGTGATAATCTGTATGTGTTTATGCTAGTAAATCTTGGACCACAATTGGTATAAAAGCCAAATCCGTTTGAAAATCAAGAAAATGTTTTGAGTCGACACTGTTCACGTTACTGTTCACGAAGTCAAAATCAATTTTGATTTTTAGTGAAATTTTTGAGTTGAATCTGATTAGGTTATGTTCGTATTGTATAATCGATCGAGTATGTCTGGATAGATTTGTTAATTGCACTGTAATCGAGTATGAATTTGTGATTTTTGTTGAGTTCGAGTTCACAAGTTTCACGTACTGTTCTTGAATCAATTTGATGATTTGTGTGTTTTTAATCGAAGTTACTTGTTAGAATTGTGTTCGAAATGTGTTGGTAAATAAATTGTCAAATTTTCAGATCGAAATTCGAAGTCTAGATGAGTTTTTGATGTGATTTTGATCGATTTTAGAGGTTTGCGTGTGTTCGTCAAAGTTTGCGCATGTTCATCCTAGTTTGCGCATGTTCATCCTGGTTTCTGTAACTTTCATCGAAAGTTTATTTGTGTTTGATTTGTACTTTGCGTATCACTCCACAAATGCAAAGTGTTATTTGCGTACCACCACAGATACGCAAAATGTTGTTTGCGTATCACACACTGAACACACAAAGTTATCTTTGCGCGAGTATCAGAACACTCAAAGTCGTTTGTCTCACTGGTCAAGCTCAGTTTGCGCATCACAGCACAAACGCAAAGTATCGTTTGCACTCCTTAACACACACGCAAAGTAAGGTTTGCGCTCCACAGCACAAACGCAAAGTAAGGTTTGCGCTCCATAGCACAAACGCAAAGTAGCATTTGCGCTCCACACTACATACGCAAAGTCAAGGTTTGCGTTCTATACTGCAAACGCAAAGTCAAGGTTTGCATTCCATACTACAAACGAGAAGTGTGGTTTGCGTTTCACACTATTCACACGTTTTGCGTTTCACACTGAGTTGTACTTAAATTTTTTTCGAAAGTTTTTTTTATTTGATTGGATTTAAAGATCTTTACTATCTAATATTTTTTTTCATCTTGTGTAGGTATATACATCTTTCAATCATGGCAAATGAATTACTCTCTATGGGATCTCATCTGAAGCCTCCAGTCTTATCTATCGGAGATTATTCACAATGGAAGAAAAGGATGACTCAGTTCTTGAATCTAAAAAACAGAGATTATATGGAGTCTATCATACATGGTCCAATTGAGCCACAAACTTTTGTACCTGGACAAGAAGCCACAGCTACATCTCCAGAAATTCCAGATCGATATGTTTCAAAACCATATCAAATTTTCAGTGAAGCAGAAAAAGCTAGATATAAGATAGATGAACAAGCACTTATCTATCCCACAATGGCAATTCCCAATGATATCTACAATCGCGTAGATAGTAGGGAATCTGCAAAAGCTTTATGGGATGAACTGGAGAAACAGTTTCAAGGATCAAAGAAGTCAATTCAGACAAAGCTGAATCAGAGTATAAATGCATATGAAGGTTTCCATGCGAAAGAAGGAGAGACTTTGTTGGAGACATACAATCGCTTTAATGTGATTCTGAATGATCTAAGGAGAAATGGAATGAACAAGTCAGAATCAGAGATCAATTATAAGTTCATCAAGAACTTGAACCCAGAATGGAAAAGCTATGCTATCAACATTCAGATGACTAAGAACATGGCACAAGAAGACGTCGATGATATCTTCACAACTTTATCTCAACATGAGGATGAAGTAAAGCAGATGGGTGCTGAAAAGAAGATGGTCAAAGATTCTCTAGCCTTAATGTCTGAACGTAAGAAAAGGTCAAGTTTCAAGTCCAGTTCTTCTTACAAGTCAAACTGAAGGAAATCCAGAGCTCTCCTAACTGAAGTCACAGATTCAAGCACAGATAAATCTTCTACCGAAAGTGAAGAAAATTCAGATGAGGATATGCAACGATTCGCTGAAAATCTGGCTCTTCTCACAAAGCAGTTTAAAAGCTTTGGAAAGAACAAGTACAAGCTGAAATATGAGAGTTACAAGAAAGACAAGTACAAACCGAGATCTGAAAAGAAGTATGAGAAAAGAGGAGAGAAAAGAGATGAAATGCGAGAAGAAAAACGAGAAGAGAAGAGAGAAGGAAAGAAAGAAGAGACTGAGCCGAAATATGGAAGATGCTATAACTGTGGAAAACCAGGTCATTTTTCCAAGGATTGCAAATTCAAGCGTACAAAGAATTCGGAATATTATGCTCGGAAAACACTGTTAGAAAAGAAGGTGGAAGATGGTCATAACTTAATGGAAGAAGAAGAAAATTGGTTCTACAAGAGTTCTGATGATGAATATGCACACTTTACTCAAGTGTGTTTGATGGCCAAAGTGGATGAGGACATTGGATCATCTTCTGATCATTCCGACTGTGGTTCCGAGGTACGTATTCAATCCTTAAAGGCTCAAGTTAAATTCATGAAAGATGAGTTTAAATCTGTGAAAGTCAAACTTAGTAATGAAAGACAAACAATGTTGAATTTTCGTGATGAAAATGCAATGTTGGAAGATGTTGTTAAGGAAAAAGAGTCTGATAAAGATTGTTTGAAAAAGGACAAAGATGTTTTAAATTCAAAAATATCTGAGTTTGAAAGAGATCTTGTAAACTTAAATGCTGAAAAAGGTGATTTTCAACTAAAATGTGAAGCGTGTTTTCAAGAAAGAAACGAGGCATATTGTAAAATTAAGCAACTGGAGGATTTAAATTTGGAAAGAGGACAGACTGAGCAAACATTAAATCTTTTAACAAACAAACTCCAAGATGTCAGATTTTATAATGTTAAAAAAGGTTTAGGTTTTGAACCAAATAATGTTTTGAAAAGAACACTAGAAAATTTGTATAATTTTGATAAAATGGGCTCTACTCCTACAAAACCCGATATTCATGATACTTTTGTAAAAGGTAAAGTTGTGAATGATGATGACACTTCATCTTGTGCTGATTAAATTTCAAGTTTAAAGTCTGTTGGTTTTCCTTATAAAGATTTGAATAAAAGTTACAAAACAAAAAGGATAGAATTTAGTGAATTTACGTCATTATTTTTTCCTTGTTTACCAACAGAGTCAGCCAAGATTGAAGCAAATAGTACTGAATCTCAGTGTCAGTATGATGAATCCGATTCAGAAACTGATGTTGAGAATCAAATTTATTTATCTAATTCATTCACTTCTAATTCCTCAAAAGAGTCAAAAGATGAAAATATCGTGAATCAAAACCTTAATTCTGATTTTTCAAAAATCATGACTGAGGAGATTTTTACAGAAATGATGAATGCTCCAGATCCTGTTCCTATTATAGAAAAGTTGGAATCAAACTCTGAAGTGAATCAAGCATCTAATTTTGAAAAACAAATCATAAATCTTCAAAAGACAATTGAAGAGTTAGAAGATGAGAACGTTGATCTCAAATTCAAACTTGACAAGTCTTTTGAAGAAAACAAAGAACTCTCTAGAGAGATAAATGTTTTGAAAGATGATTTGTTTAAGCAAAATCTAAAAGATAAAAAGATGTTTGAATCTCCAAACTGGAATATTCATTTTAATCCAGAGTTTGAGACTATCAATTCTAAAACTTCAGTTGTTTATACTACTACTCCTGAATATCCTCCGAGTATTTTTGAAAAAGGAGAAACTTCTTGTAATTCAAAGCCAAAATCATCTTCTTCAAAGAAAACTAAGAAGATTCTATTTCCTGTTTCAGATGTAAAAAGGCAGAATGGTAAAGGAGAAAGTATGAAGAATGTGAAGGACAATAAAGTTGCTAAAAATAAATGTAATATCAGTGATAGTGGTAGTTTGATGTGTAAAAATTCAAACGTTTCCAAATGTCAAAGTTGTATGAATGATTGTACTTCATTGGATAAATCTACGCTTTTGACATTTGCACGTAAGAATTTTATCTGCAAACACTGTCATGATAATGCATTTATCTTTCCTTCCATTTATCCTAAGTCTAAAGTTGTCAGAAAAACATCTCATGTCAAATCAGTTTCAAAATCCTTAACACATCAGGCTAAAAAATTTCATGCTAAGCTTGATCATTTTTCGAAAAAGAAAACATTTCATGAGCTTAATGTTAAAATGATATGGAAATGGGTACCTAGGCCTCGCTATGAGTGGCGAATTAAGGCTAAGGTAAATGATGTTAATGAATTGCAAAAATCTAACAAGAAAGGACCCATATGGATATGCGTACCTAAGCAGAAGTAATTTGTTCTTTTTGCAGGCCTCACATACATGGTATATAGATTCAGGATGCTCGCGCCATATGACAGGATTTAAGCATCTACATCATAATTATGTTGAGGAACCTGCCGGTACTGTAAGCTATGCAAATTCTGAGATTACTGGATACATTTGAGGACACGGATCGTTAACAAATGGCATCGTGACGATCAAAAGAGTACTACACATAGAAGGACTTGATCATAATCTTTTCAGTACAAGTCAATTATGTGATTGTCCATTTCAAGTTCGGTTTATTGATAAATGCTGTTATATTGAAGATAAAGATGGTCGTGCAGTTTTTAAAGCTAAGCTGAATGCAAATCTTTATTTTGTGAATTTTCCAACACTTTCTGCATCAAGACCTGTTTGTCTGATTGCAAAAGCTTCACAAGGTATTGTCCAAGGTCTACCAGAACTAAGGTTTGAGAGGAATTCTCTTTGTCCCGCATGTGAAATGGGAAAGATGAAGCAAACATCTCATAAAGCAAAGACATAATTCTCATCCTCAACACCTCTTGAATTGATACATATGGACCTTTGCGGCCCGATGAGAACTCAGTCTATCAATGGTAAGAAATATGTTTTGGTCATGATAGATGAGTACTCCAAATATACTTGGCTGGAATTTTTAAGAAATAAATCAGTTGCAGCAGAGCTGATCATTGAGTTCATAAAGAAAATCCAGGTTCGACTACAATTGTCGGTTATATCTTTGAGAAGTGATAATGGCACGGAATTCAAAAATGAAAAGCTTCAGAATTATCTCATATCTATTGGGATCTCTCACAACTTTTCTGCTGCTTATACTCCTCAACAAAACGGCGTAGTTGAAAGAAAGAATCGAACACTGGTGGAAGCTGCAAGGACAATGTTAGCCTATTCTGAATTGCCAATGTTTCTGTGGGCTGAAGTCGTGGCCACTGCGTGCTTCACACAAAACCGCACGATTGTTATCAAAAGACATAAAAAGACAGCGTATGAACTTATTAATCGTCGAAAACCGAATATTAAATTTTTTCGCACTTTTGGTTGCAGGTGTTATATTCTCAATGATCGAGATAATCTTGGTAAATTTGACAAGAAGGCTGACGAAGGCTATTTCATTGGTTATTCGTTAACGTCTAAACCCTATCGGATCTACAATAGACGAACCAAGACGATCATGGAGAGCATTAATGTGTCATTCGACGAATCATCAACGTTGACTTCTGATCACAACAGTTTAGAACTCAAGCTTAAACAAAAAGTTTCTATTCAAGACGGAATAGAACCCGAAGTCAAACAGAATAAGTCTTCTAATTCAAATAAAATTACAGTTGAATTAGACTTATTATTTTTTGATGCTTTTATGGATATCTGTGTAGATTTTGAAAAATCAAGCATATCCGCATCAACTTCAGAGGTTCCAATTATAATAGCAGATATTTCAGGACCTTCTGAAAATGTCACAATATCAACCACATCAGGTACATCTACACGTATCAATTCTAAAGGTACTGATGTTGATTCTGTGAATGCAGATACAAATTCTGCAACAGATGTTCCGAGTGATTCTTCTATTGCTCCGGAAATTTTTACTTCAGAAGAGGCTGTAAAAAATGTCACGAGCACATCTAGGGTTGATCAAAACTTACCTGCCGTATATGATGAATATGAGGAAGATAATACTCAAGCTGACATTCATCCAATTCCAAGTACAATGAAATGGACACGAGCTCACCCACTTCATAATATTATTGGTAATGCACAGTCCGGTGTACAAACGCGTGCAACATCAGCTAATTTTTGTCCATATTCAAGTTTTTTAAGTTCTCTCGAGCCGAAGAAAGCTTCAGAAGCCTTGCGCGATCCAGATTGGATACTGGCGATGCAAGATGAACTTCTGCAATTTGAGAGGAACAAAGTTTGGCGACTTATACCACTTCCAGAAGGAAAATCTGTTATTGGAACAAAGTGGGTTTTCAGAAATAAGAGAGATTAAGCTGGAGTTGTAGTTCGAAACAAAGATCTCCTTGTTGCAAAGGGTTATTGTCAACAGGAGGGGATTGACTATGAAGAAACGTTTGCTCCTGTGGCACGACTGGAAGCAATTCGAATATTTTTATGTTATGCAGCGCATAAAAGTTTACTGTCTTCCAAATGGACGTAAAATCTGCATTTTTAAATGGGATAATGCATGAAGAAGTATATGTTGCTCAACCAGAAGGATTCATTGATCTAAAGAACCCTGATCATGTCTATGTCTTAGACAAAGATCTGTATGGACTCAAACAGGCACCAAGAGCTTGGTTCGAAACTCTAACTCAATTCCTACTTGCTTCAGGATTCAATAAAGGTACAATTGATACTACTCTCTTTCTGAAAAAGCAAGGTGATGATATGATTCTAATCCAAATTTATGTAGATGATATAATTTTTGGTTCTACAAATCCAAAGTTTTGTAAAAACTTTTCAAGAATCATAGAATCTCGTTTTGAAATGTCAATGATGGGCGAACTAAATTTTTTCCTTGGTCTTCAAGTGAAACAGTTACCCGAAGGCATTTTCATTAATCAGTCAAAATATATTCGAGATATTTTAAAGAAATTTAACATGAGTGACAGTTCAGTGATGAAAACACCGATGGCAACGGGCACACTTTTAGATGCAGATCTTTCTGGCAAATCAGTAGATCAAAAAGTGTATCGTAGCATGATTGGTTCACTGCTGTACTTAACTGCGAGTAGACCGGATATTATGTTTGCTACATGTTTCTGTGCGAGATATCAAGCTAATCCGAAGGAATCATACATGGTCACTGTAAAACGGATTCTTAGGTATCTTAAAGGTTCTATTGAATTAGGCCTTTGGTATCCTAAGGGTTCGTCTTTTGATTTAATTACCTATACTGATGTTGATCATGCAGGATGCAAACTGGATAGAAAGAGCACCTCTGGTTCTTGTCAGTTCTTAGGTGATAAGTTGGTTAGTTGGTCATCTAAGAAACAAAATTGTGTTTCTACATCCACCGCTGAGGCTGAATATGTAGCTGCCGCAAGCTGCTGTTCACAAGTTCTCTGGATGCGAACACAGTTAAAAGATTTCGGTTATACTTACCAACGAGTCCCTATTTACTGTGATTCTAAGAGTGCGATTGCAATTACTGCTAATCCAGTGCAGTATTCCAAGACAAAACACATCGACGTGCGTTATCATTTTATAAAGGATCATGTCGAGAAGGGAGATATTGAGATGCATTTTGTGACTACAGACTACCAGTTGGCTGACCTTTTCACCAAGCCATTGGATGAAAAGAGGTTTAACATTTTAGTTAGCAAACTTGGTATGTTAAATGCCACTTCATGATTCTAGGGGGAGTTTTCTAACTTTGTACTTTATTTGAATATATTTTGGATATTTCATCATATGTTGTCTGACTAAAGCGGAATCATTTGTATAATGATTACCAAAATCTTTTTCTTGCAGGATATTTTATGTGACAATGGCTTTTGGACAATTCAGTTCAAAACCCGTATTCAAATGTTTTCTTCTGAAGGATGCTTTCCTGAGTACATCTTTTCAGGAAGTTTTTCGTTTGAAAGGGAGTTTAGATCTTATATTGCTATATATTTTTATTATAATATTTCTAAAAGATTGATGTGTTACAGATATCAAGGGGGAGGATATCTATTTAAGGATATTTTAATTGCTATATTCATTTTAGGGGGAGTTAAGGATTCTAATCCACAGGTATAACATTCAAATACTTATACTCTAACACTTATGAAAGAAGAACAACTTTCACTTGTGAAAAATGTTTTTAATATGTTCAAACCACTTCACGATCTTAAAATGTTTTTCTGATTTGAGAAGTGCGACTTTTAAATGATTTTTGGATACTTGTGAATTTTAATGTTTATTTGGCCGTGTGTTCTTTAAAGAATAATACTTGTGTATTTTCTTTTCTATATACTTTGTCAAGTATTCATACACACACTGGTTCAGTATTTTCAAATTGATTATGTTATTACCATGTATCAAATGATATATCTTTCTATGGTAATACTCCTGTTTGGTATTCACAGTTGTTTGAATCAAACGTCATTTCATTTTTTAATGTGCTTTCATTGATAATATGTTTATATATTGTTCATATAAACAATATACGTCTTTGAATTCCCAAATATTTTTCTTCATGATAATTTGATCTAATCTTAATCATTGTCAGATTCTCAAAACATTTCTATTCTTTCTTGATTATTCATTCATATAAAGTTTTGAGATATCTTAAATGTTTAAAATGCTCAAATTTCATTTATGATCTTTGATGAGCATATATACACTAATATATGATTTCTTGTGCTTTACATGTCAAGAAAATCATTGAACAACATGTACTTTTAGGAACATGGGATTCAGTGTGAGTGCTTAATAGATCTTCCATGGATTCTCGATAACCAGTGTTTCCTACCTCGGAAGAAATCCTTTGAGTGATTGAGTGTGGGAGTGAGCTGAGGTAAAATGGAAATGAGATATTGGTTAGATGTAAGCTTAAATGTTTAAAAGAAAGAGGGTGTGAGAACAGAGTTAAAAGAATATCATAACTCTGCACCAAACATCTTTCTGAGTCGGGTAGCCACATTACTGATTGGTTCACAATTCTTTTGTGACCATCATTGAAATAGGCAAATAGCCCATGCCATCTCTTGCATACAACCCCACCAGCTACTCATTCTTTTCTTAAAAAGAGAATGTTTCACATTTTCTGGGGAAGCAGCGCATAATCTATCGGATCTTCACTTGGAAGATACTGATATTGAAAAAGAAGGAAAGTTTCCCCACCTTCGACCCTTTCTCATGCACATTGACTCTATGTAAAATCATTGTTGTCTCAGTGATTTACATATTTTGAGCCTTATGAAATACAATCATTGTGCTAATTCTTTTAAAACACAAGCACAATCACACAGAGAATTTGTTTTTCTGTTAGAACATTCATAGAATTACCTTGTGTTTTTAAATGATTGAATGGAAGTCCTGGGGAGTCAACATCAAACAAGCTCCTTATATTGTTCATTTGTTGTCCACAGTAACTTCGTGTTACTGACAGACATTTATAACTGTTTCATATGTTGATTCAAGGTTACAACTCTTATTTCGTTTGAATTTGAAAAGATTCAGATGAATACATTCATCGTTCAACGACTCTATCAGATCATATGACAGATCTTATTACATCATGTATTAGATAGATTAATAATTTTTCTATCTGGGGGAGATTGTCTATTATCATAAGGAGGAGATGAAAGTTCATGAAGGATGTGCTTATCAGACGGTGGGAAGTTATTTCAATGACAGATCTGATCTTGATATGTTTTAATGATTTTGATTATTACAAATCAATAAAAAAAGGGGGAGAATAATCAAAGTTCAAGATCAGATTGAAGTTTTAAAGTTTTCAGAGGAGATAAAGTTTTCAGTTGATTGAAGTCAAAGTTTGAAGAATTGTCAAAGTTTTGAGATGTCAAAGCCAGAAAAAAGTTGAAGTTGAAGTTAATTCTGAAGATATGAAGACCTGAATATTATTGCCAAAAAAAATTTAATCTTGAATCCAAAGGGGGAGATTGTTAGACTGAAATTGTATTCAAGATTAAATGAGGGTCATTGTTGAAATTAGTGTTTATGTGTGAGTTGTAATTGTTTCTAGAAGGTTTGACCTTGCTTGGTCATGTTGACCTATATATAAGCAAGTCTTTGTTTTGTTTCTAGTAGACGTGTAAGTAAGTGTGTGAAAGTGAAGGTGTAATCTTGGTGGTAGTTGAGAGAGAGTAAGAACACCTAGTTGTACACATTCAGTACACACACAAACACATTCTATCTTGAAAGGTTAATCACTAATAGATCTATGGCTTGATGTAATTCATGTGATTAATAAACAAAGTGTTTTGGGATAATCTGTATGTGTTTATGCTAGTAAATCTTGGATCACACTTTTCTTGAGAGTGAAGAAACCACTTTTACAAAAGAAGTCGAAGAAGAACAGAAAGAAGAAACTCTTGCTCAAACAGTCAAAGCTGTCAAAAGAATGAAAACCATAGCTTCAAAGAAACAGACCAAAAGGCCAAGGATTGAAGAAGTGCAAAAACAAGTTGAACCTGTTGTTGCAACCCCTGAAGAACAATCAAGTCAACAAGATGCAGAACAATCTGAACAATCTGAGGTACACGTTGGTTTGTATATGACGTGACTGATAGTGAACCTGTAAAAGTTGACCCAATATCAGTCCAAGCCCCTGAAATTATCCATTGTGATATCCTGGAAGATCAAAGAAAAAAATACTTCAGGATTAAAAGGATGGGAGACAAGTACGAGGTTTACTCTACTTGGGAAAAAATCGTCAGAAGTTGTTTCAGATCTGACTTATAAGAAATGTTCAAGGTTGGAATGAGCTTGTATGAAAAGGATTTGACAGGAACAGTAATGAGCTTAATAAGATTAGCCATGGAGTACTTATGCATGATGTTTGATCCTAGCAAAAGTTCAACATGTTGTCAGAGATCTGCATCTGGAGAATAAATTCCAAAGAATAGACAATTGGATGCTATTTGAAAGGTGTGGAGTCTATGTCATCACTATTCACAGATCTTATCATGAGTACTACCTGGTGGATAAAATTTATGATCACAGCAAAGCCAAATTTCAAGGTATGTTGAATGCTAAACTGGTATTTTCAAAGGATTCTGAAATGACCAAGATAGTAGTCGGAAGAATCATCAATCAAAGCTTAGGTTTGGATCCTAATATTGGGAATTGAGCTTAAGTTTTGAAAGTATCATGAAGACCAAATTTTGAAGAACTTAACTTCTCAATCAGAAAAGTTAAGTTAGGGGGAGATTGTTGGGTCTGAAATGAGCTAAAGATGATTAATACTGCCAGATACTACTTCTTGTGTAATTAATACTACTAGTTCAATATTACTACTACTGGTGAGATTAATACTGCTAACATGGTTAGTACTGCTAGCATGTTAGTACTGCAAGATGGTTAGTACTGCTGAGTGATTACTATTGCTTATGAAGATTAAAGTTACTGAGAAGATAAATGATGGAATGATTTGCTTAATGCGAAAGTCAAGGAAATCTGAAGATAATTATGGACTGGATCATGAAGATCAATTTTTCTTTTATAATTATCTTGTAATCTGTGTTGTATATATATTGTATAGAAGGCATAGTTTAGAATAGCAATTGATAGAGTTTTCGATATATGTTGGTTTTCAGAGTGAATTAACCTCGAGGTTCTTAGAAGTCCTTTCAATAGAGAAGTATTGAACGTATGTTGAGCTTGTTCAACAGATTGAGGTTTTGTTTGTAATCATTAAGTTAAATAACTATAACTTGTGATTTTCATTCTGATACTGTTCCATTGATTTACTGTTAAAGTGTTTTTCCACGACTCCTTTAACATTGTTTATGAGTGTGTTAATTAAATTCTTGTTTGAATTTCGATCCTGACAAAAACTTTTCGTAAAACACAAAGAATTCGTAGACTACACTTCTGCGAATTCAAAAGAATTCGTAGACAACTCTAAGACGAATTCTGGATAGGAATTCTATACTTGATAAAAATTTCTTGAAAAAACCTGCGAATTCTGAGCAATTCGCAACACAGAGTAATACGAATCCTTTACAATTCGCAATAAAGACAATAGCGAAATCTATATTTAAAAATTTTCGAATTAACCCTCTGCGAATCCTACGTAATTCGCAACAGACTCAATTACAAATTCTCGACTTTTCGCAATACAGAGTAGTGCAAATTCTGTACTTATAAATTTTCAGAAATATCACAATGCGAAATCTGATGATCTCAACAATTTCTGAAGCTTTCTACGAAATCTTCAAGAAATATGTGAAAACTTAGAACTTTGCGAGTTCTTGGGATGAGTCTTGCGAGTTCTTAATCAAGCTTGCGAGATCTTTAATTTTTCCAAGAAAAACTCATCTGATATGTCCAAAATCCAACTTAGACCTCGAATTTCAAACTCAAACTTTGACAATTAGATCACAAACACATCTAGAACAATTTTCTACCGCTGAATTTCAACAAAATACATTCAAAGATACAAATCGATCCAATACAGTGCTCGTGAACTCGTGAAACTCAAACTCAATGAAATCTCAACAATGATTAAAATTACAGTGCTAAAATCCAATTCACCTATACATTTTCATTCTAAAATACTATACGATCACAAACAAATCTATTACAACTCAAAAATTCACACGAAAACTCAAAGATGAATTTGAACTCTAAGACCACAGTTACGAACTCGTTTTCTTGATTTCATTTCAATTAGATCTTCTCTGATGCCAATTGTGTGTCCCTGAATCAAGTTTCTAATTGCAAATTAATCAACAAAACAAGATTATTGAACTACCTGTTTCAATTCAATTATCAAATTCAAACGATTACAAAAACAAATTATATCTTTCTCTCTCTACATGTCTCTTTCTCTCTCTAAAACTCTCTCTCAGAAGCGTGTATAAAATCTTTCTAGTCTTATATCTATTAAACAAAGAAAAACTATTTATACCTACAAGTCTAAACAAGACAAAACTAAAACAAACAAACAAATACATTGACTTTGGCATTTTTATTACACTTTGACTTTGACTTTCACTGAAAGTTGACTTTCCAGCTTTTGACTTCTTAAAATTTAACCTCTGATCTTCATGATCTTGTATCCAACATGTTTCTGCTATAACAATGTCTTGCGAATTCTCTGCAATTCGCAACACATACACCTGCGAATTTTACACTTGTAAAATTTTGAAACAAAAATATGTGAATATAAGAGATTTGTGAAATCTAATATGAATCCTGGGAAATCTAACAACTCTACGAATTCTTCGTGACCCTGCGAGTTCTTGAAGGTCACTTGCGAGTTCTTCAGATCTGCTTGAGAGTTCTTCAGCTTTCGAAGAAAACAACTCTGGATTCCTCAAAAATCTATTTATACCTCGAATTTGGATCTAAGACTTTGACAATTAGACCACTAGAACATCTAGAATCAATTTTTATCAAAGAATTACAACAAAATTCACTTAAACAAACAAAGTGATCCAATTACAGTGTGTAGACCTCGTGTATGTAAAAACTCGTACAAAATCTAAATTCAATCTCAATTAAAGTGCAAAACACGAATTAATCTGAACAAACTCAATCGAATACAATATGTGAACTAAATGTAACCAATTACAAACACTAATTCACTTTAAAAATCAAAATTTGATTTTGACTCTATGAACACAGTACGAACTTTCATATTTTCTTGATTTCAATCTTGGATTTGCTCTAATACCTATTATTATTCCCAGAATTCAAGTTCTAATCATACAAACAAACAAGATGAACAATTTCCAAAGTCATATGTCATTGAATTCCATCATAAATATTACAATCTTACTTTCTCTCTCTACACACTTTCTCCCACTAGAATGATATAACAGAAAAACCTCTTTTCTAATATGCTCCATATGAATAACAATGACTTTCCACATTCTTTCAAAGACAACAAAGGCAAATGCTATTTATACTACCTACAACATTACAAAGAAACAAAAACACATACTTTTACTTTGACTTTATTACAAGAGACTTTGACTTTCATGCTTGAGAGTTGACTTCAGCTTTGACTTCAATCTTCAAACATTATGATCTTGCATCCAACAAATATGTGCTCTAACACCATCTTGGTGTACTCGTTTCGCTGAAAGAATGAAGAAAGAATACAAAATGAGTATGATGGGTGAGCTAATGTACTTTCTTGGTCTCAAGATTAAACAAACTGAAAAAAGGTATTTTTATCAGCCAAGGTAAGTACTTTTAAACAAATTGAAGAACTTTGATCTAACTCAAACTTCAGCGATGAAAACTCCTATGGCACCTCCTTTGAAATTAAACAAGGATCCATCCGGAAAACCTGTAAATGTCATTGCCTATAGAGGAATGATAGGCTCCCTGCTGTATCTTACAACGAGTCGACCTGACATCATGTACTCTACCTGTTTATGTGCACATTATCATTCTGAACCCTAGGAATCCCATCTGATCGTTGACAAGCAAATCTTCAGATATCTGAAAGGAACTCCTAACCTCGGTCTTTGGTATCCCAAAGACTCAGGGTTCGATCTAATTGGATATTCAGATGGTGATTTTGCAAGTTTTAAACTCGATAGAAAGAGCACCACTAGTGGATGTCAACTTCTAGAAGGAAAGCTGGTAAGTTGGACAAGCAAAAAGCAAAATTCAGTGTCTACTTCCACAGCTGAAGCTGAATACGTAGCTGTTGGAAGTTGTTGTGCTCAGGGCTTATGGATGAGAAATCAACTATTAGACTATGACCTTCAGCTATCAAAAATTCTAATCTATTGCGACAGCACTAGTGCTATCGCTATAGCAAATAATCCAGTGCTACATTCAAAGACAAAACACATAGAAAGCAGATATCATTTTATCAGAGATCATGTGATGAATGGTGATATTGAACTTTACTTTATGCCCACTGACTATCAGCTAGCTGATTTATTCACCAAACCTCTTGATGAGACAAGGTTCATCTTTCTTATCAGTGAGCTTGGAATGCTGAATCTTGAAGAGTAATTCTTCATATTTCACGCATTATGTCAGTGATACCAAGTTCCCTTTATTACTTAATCTCTGAATAAATATCTGACTCTCAGGTATGTTCTCTCACTCTTAATCACTGAATGTGAAATCAGTAAGACATTTTTTTCAAAATCAAGACTTTAATCACTGATTTTTCTTCAAATGATTAAAAGCTTTTTGATAAACAAAATCTATCACTTACATTTCCCATTAGTGATCCTTTTTGAAAAGAAAAACAATCTCTGACTTTTATCAGAGGTTCTTTCAAAAAGAAAACCTATCTCTGACTTTTCTTTAGAGATAATTTCAAAAAGGACAAATGAAAAGTTTTTTTCTCTCTTCTATGACGTCATTTGAACCGACAATCCACGACATGCCTTTTTCTTTGACACGTTCGTCCGTTGCCCTTCTATCCAATCAACTTTGTAAAACGCATCCATGTCATGATGAGCATTTGTTTTCCCGCCTCACTCATTCTCTTTCATTCTCTCTCTCTCTCTCTCTCTCTCTCTCTTTCATATAAAAAGAATGCCTTTTGATTCTTATATTTTTTATGCTTTCTAAAGAACTTCTCAAAGGAAATAAAACCTCAAGGCATTCAAGTAAACAAAAACCCATTCAAGTCGTTGGATCTTCATCTTCTCAAGATCAACATGTTTTTGTTTCTCATGTTCTTAACTTATTCTTAAAATCCTGCATATTTCTTTATCATGGATTTTTCAAGTTTTCTCAAACATTTAAATCATTTCTTTTGATTTTATCTTTTTTTAAGAACTTTTGGTTTTCTTCATGTTCTATATTCTTCACAAAGAACAATGCTTTACTGTGATAATTACCTGGATTTTCTATGTTTCTTTCTAACTATAGAAACTGGTAAAATTTTTATTTATTGTTGGACTCTAAACCTTTCATCCTATTCTATTCTATTTTTCTTTCTATATTCAGAAAAGGCCCAAGCTTCGCTTATTGCTACAAAGAACGTCAACTTCAACATCTTTGAATCTGAGGTTCCAAAGAACAACCATCTCGTAAGGTTGGACTTTGAAGCTGACAAAAACCCACACTTGGTGGAAGTTGCTGCATTTCCGAAGCAGCCTTGCTTGGCCTACGCTCTCAATATCAACCCAAAACCTTCCAAGACACTTCTGCAATAGTTTTGGTTCACAACTGATGAAGCCACCATCACCAACAAGAAGGGTGACGTGGTTCCCGCTATCTCATTCACTACTGAACTAGGATCAGGCATGCTAACTGCCTATGGTCTCAGAAAGGCACTAAGACTCTTGAGAAGACAAAAGTTGGATTTGATGCCCTCCCTACTGACGCTGAACTCATTCAGTTCCTAGATGACATGGAGTACTGCTGGGACAACAAGCCTCGCTCCACCATCCCCAACAAGCATCTGACAAAGATTTAGAAGGCAAACATGCCTTCTAAACTAAACTACATCTTCTCACACATCATTCAAAACATAAGTGGGAAGATTGGCTCCCTGGATCAGGCGGGAAAAGTTCAGCTTCAGATGGGCTATTCAATAATCGCTAGCAAGCATTTTGATTTCGCTGGCGCTATCTTTGACGATCTCAAGTCAAAGATAGAGAAGACGGAGAGGGATCCCAAGATCCCATATGTACGTTTTATCTGCGCGTACCTACACTTTCTCGACCTTACCACGTACCCAACTACTCCTGATGGTACTTTCTCCAAGGTAGGTCAGCGATCACTGGAGATGAAGTCGGTCGCCAATGAGGTAACTCTCTTAACTCTACATACTCGTCTCTCTCTCCACTCTTCGCTTTCAGCGGTTACGCATGGGGTTCCTTCTCCTGCTATCCCTTCCGCTACCTCCTCTCACAAACGGCAATGAGCAAGTCTTCATGGTCCTCGTAAGAAGGCCAAAAAGACTAAGGAGACCGCCACTATTGGTTCAAAGCCTGAAGTAGTTTATCAACAAACTACTTTGGATGCTTTTGTGGGTATATCCTCCACAACTTCAGCAACCACCACATCATCCATGACAATGATGACAATCGCTGTCACAACAACAGTGACGCCACCCATCACATCAGTTCTTCAACCACCCCCTGAGGTAACTCCCACTATCCTAATTTATTCTATCCCCATTACTCATCCTTCTATTTCTTTGGTCACTCAACATCCATATCTTTCACAGCAACCTCAGTTTGCACCATTAGGACCTGATAATCAAACGTTTGAAGAATCTATGCACTTCTACAACATGTTTGAAAACTCAGGTACTCCTACACCCCTAAACACCACTCCTATCTCACCATATAAGCCTGAGCATCGTTGTGCTCATTCGCTAACTTTACTTGCAGTTCCTACTTTGGCTACTGTTGACGCTCACGTTAACACGCTTGCTGAAAAGGTGGAGTCTCTCACCACCTCGGTCAATGAATCCACTGGCGCTGTCAATCTCGCTGGTGCTGAGCTAAAGAAGTTGACTAATGCCTCCTCGTCCAAAGCTAACTCTTCTCAGCTCACAACTGTTCAGGGGGACATCGTCAAGATCATGGACGACCTTGGTGGAACTCATCAACAGGTCCAACTCCTTCAGTAACTCTATGGCAACCTCCAAAATGATGTCTGAGACCTGAAAAAGAAAGTTGACACCTGTACCTCAATGCTTCAGCAAGTGCTTGTGAAATTGAGTGCTCAAGCTTTAATGCCACCGCCTTCCTTCCCAAGGCAAGTAGAAGTGTATAGATGCCGAGGGAAACCTGAACATAGTCTCACAATCTTAGGGGGAGCATCCTTGTCATGTATGTCTTTCTATTGTACCCATATCTTTCTATACCTACCACTCACCTGTCTCTTTCTAAGCCTTTATCTGTCTCTTCCCTAAATATGCACTAACTCCTTTCACTTTTTGACTAGACAGTTCTCTCCCCTGTTTAAGGGAACAGAACTCCAAATAATCCCAGCCTCTAGAACTGAAGATCAATAAATCCCAATCTCATTCAGTGAGATTGATGAACAAGAAGAAGCCCTACTCCACCCAGGAAGGCCCTCCAGATCAGCTAATTGGTCAGAGGAAGAACTGAACAGAAGAACAGAGATTATCTCTCATCTGGAGACTCAACGGCTAAAGATCCCTCTTCAAAATCCATCTACAGAACTTGACTTCCTGACTGAAGCTAAAATTGAATAATCTGTCAGGGCTGAGAAACTGATCGCTGAATGTCAAAAAGATGCAAATCTAACTCTAAAGATTCAGTCCTCTCAAGTCAAAGACAATAAACTAAAGAAAAATCTAGTGGAACTTCAGGCTACTCTACTCAAAGAAATTGAAGAGGAACGCTTGAAAGAAAAAAAGTCAGCGATAATACTGTCAATTGGTGTAAGCATAAAGTCGACTATCACTACGACCCATTGAACATAACAGCCGTTGTCATCTCTGGAAGACAGAAGAAGGACCGAATTTCTGTCACCATGGAGGTAATCAGAGAGGATGCAAGCTCAAAGGCTATGTTCGTTTCAAAGCTTGAAAGTTTCGGCTACATGGAATGGCTATAGTTCAAAGATGCGCTGAAGAAATCCAAGTCAACCTACAGAGGCTATGTCGAAGGTATCCTAGAATCCCTCATCAATAGAGTCTCTGTAGTCCTAAACGTGCCATCTTTTCTTCCTTCTAAGATAATACAAATCAAAAGAAAGTCTACTTCTTCCTCCTCTAAAAATGTCGTTGCCATCAGAAACGACACCTCCATCAAATTTTCAAAGGAAGCATTGCTCGGACCTCCTCCTGATCTCTCAGTTATAAACCTATCACTGCCTCCTGGTGGACCATATATTCTCGGGCAAGTACTCAACAATACTCATGGAATCTTCTTCAGAGATGATGAAGGGGTACCCAGATTTCAAAGAGTCTCAGAAATTTCACATCTGCCCCCTGAGTCATCTCAAAGATCTTTTGTGTCTTTGGTGCGACTTCTCTACATTAGATGAACCGATCAAGACAATCATTCATCAAGAATCAGCATATCGAAGGCAAAGAGGAGAAGTAGTACCTGACTATATGATAAAGGTTCTAAAATCCTATCTAGATAGCTAATAGATTGGTCTCTTATTTCTTGTAATTTATTATTTAGACTTACAGTAGTTAGTCCTTCACTTGTACTTTATATTTTCATCTCTTGTAATTCTTTCGTTGAATTAATTAAAATTTCAGTGAAGTACTTAACCCTATCAGTACTGTAAAAGATCCCTCAAAATAGTAATTGGGACATGTATGTTATGAGTCCTTATTATTCCTTATTTTGAGGTAAAGTAATTTTTCTTCAGTTACTTTGTTATTATCAAATAGGGGAGATTGTTGATCCAAACTCTCTCAGTGATTTGATAAATACCCATTTCTATACTTAGTGAAAATTACGTTTAAACATTATGTATTAGTGTTTCATCATCAGCGATCAGACTGATTCTGTTCAGTTATCACCTATGATCTTTCTTGTAAACATTCATATGTATTAGTGTTTCACTATCAGCAATTCAATACTGAGTATGTTCAGTATCATTGATAATTTCTGATGTAAACAGTTAGACGTAATCCCTGAAGACAAGTTTCACGTCAATAGATGTTAATAGCTGAATTGAAGATAAAGCTGCTGAACAAAGACAAGTCTATTAGTGACCTGATGCGAATAACAGTGAAGCAAGACAAATCTACACACACGAAGAAACCTGAGGAAAAGCTTCAGCGATAGCTGAACTCCTTTGTATCTCTGAAGGAAGAGATATTCAGCGATTGATGATCACTTAGCTTATGCATCAAGTCTGTTTTGTCTTTCCCTTGCACACTCAGTACGATGTGTCAGAACGGACATACCTCTGCCACAAATCATACAACAACTCTATTAACTACACTGTTCATGATCCGGCCGAAAGCATGTCTCCCAAAGTCGGACCCTGTCTGCCAATCAATGAAGGACACGTATAAAGTGCCCTGCCATGCATTTAATGCATAGAAACCCTTGCTTTCTATATCTCTCATATCTCTCATTCTTTATATTCTTGTGCAACCATCTTAGTGTTTTCTTAAGTTTTTTTAGATTCAGTTTCACTTAATCTTATTCCGCAACAGACTTGTAAATTCTATTTTATTTATCAATAAACAATTTATTAAACTTTGAATTATGTGTTTGTATTCATCCCCCCCCCCTCCCCACTTCTACAAACTTGTTAAGCACCTTTGGGACCAACAAGTAAGAATGAGGAGGCTTGGCTCTGGCATAACAGGTTCTGTCACTTAAACTTTCACACACTGGACAAACATGTAAAAATAGAACTGCTGAGTGGGCTACCAAATATCAAATTTGACAGAGATCATCTATGCTCTTCTTGTGTAATGGGAAAACTCAAAAGAGTTGCCCATAAGAGCAAGATAAACATCTCTTGCACTAGACCTCTGTAGATGCTTCACGTAGACCTCTGTGGTCCTATATCTGTGTAGAGCCTAGGAGGCAAAATGTACATTCTTATGCTAATAGATGAATTCTCTAGATACACTTGGGTTGAATTTGTTCGAAAGAAATCTGATGTTCCTATGGTACTAATCAATCTTCTAAAGAGAATACAAGTTCTTCATGATTGCAGGGTGCAGAGGATTCGAAGTGACAATGGCACAGAGTTTAAGAAATCAACCATTGAAGCCTATCTTACGATAGAGGGCATCTCACAGAACTTCTCAGCTGCGAGGACTCCACAACAAAATGGTGTTATTAAACGCAAGAACAGAACACTAGTGGAAGCCGTCAGAACTATGCTCACTGCTCAGGACTACCTGTTTCTTTTTGGGCAGAAGCCATTTCAACTGCATGCTTCACTCAAACTAGATCTTTAATAGTGAAGAGGCATGAAAAGACCCCATATCATTTACTTAACCAGAGAAAGCCAAACACCAAGTATTTCCATGTTTTTTACTGCAGATGTTTTGTGATAAATGACAGAGAACAGATAAGGAAGTTTAGCCCAAAGGCGGATGAAGCCAAATATGTTGGATATTCATCAACTTCCAAAGCATACAGAGTATATATGCTCAAATCCAAACATATACTTGAAAGTATTAATGTTTCTTTTGATGACTCTTTTCAGGTGACTTTTGAGCAATTCAGCTCAGGACTCAAGTTTCATGATGAAGACTCTGGTAATTCTACAAGAACAAATCATCTTCACCATTTGTTTGAAGATTTTTTCAATGATGATGGACTCTCTGAAGGTGATCGCAGAGCCTCTGAAGACGAGGCCTCTGAAGACCAAACAGGTACTTCGTTGACTGGTCCAAGTAATAATTCACCCTCTTCTACTTCTTTTACAGGTCCAAATGTTGAGGGGGAGCACACAAAGACCAACACTGAACAAGGCTTTATGCTAAACCAAGATCAAGATCATCTCCCAACTATATCTGGAGGGTCATCACCAGAGGAAACATAGAACTCCGAATAGTGCACAACATAGCTCTCCACATCAACTCAAAGTGCTCAATCAAGCCTTGTGGCAAGTACAAATGATCAACCCTCTCTAACAGAGGTTGATCAACATCAAGAACAAGAATATGCTCCTGAAATGCATCTAGAAAGTTCCAATGATCACCTACCTCGCATGACCAAGTGGACCAGGAGTCACCCACAAAGACAAATCATTGGTGACCCCTCTGACAGGGTAAAGACTTGCTCTAGCACCGCAAATTTTTGTTTCTTTACAAATTTTGTAAGTATTATTCAGCCCACAAAGATCTCTGAAGCTCTTGAAGATCCAAACTGGGTAGAAGCCATGCAAGAGGAGCTTCTGCAGTTTGAGAGAAACGAAGTATGGACCCTATTGCCTCTGCGGAAAGGCAGAACTGCAATAGGGACTGTTAGTGTATTATTGTATTCAAGATTTAATAGGAAAAGTCAAGTCTAGCAAAGTCAACAAGGTCAATGTTTCTAAGTCAAAGACTAGTCTAAGTCAATATGAGTTTACTTAGTCATTAAGTTTGTTGTTTTAGTCCTTGGTATAAATACCATATTGCTTTGTAAATCATGTAACTAGAACATTCACTGTCATATCAATATCAGATTACTCTCTCTCTCTCTACACTCTCTCTCTAGAACTTCATATTGTCAATATCTTGATTGATTGTTTGATTGCTTGATTGAATAGGACAATATCAATTGGTATCAGAGCAAACCAAACCAATCAGAAGGATAATTACACCAAAATTTGATTAAATTTTTCGAAATCTTGATTTTCACGAACTGTTTTCTTGAAAGTTACTGTTTGATCCGTAGTTTTATTGTTTTTGTACAATTAAATCAAGAAATTGATTTGATTGTATACGTTTTATCAATTGGATCAACTTTCGTTCTGATCACATTGTCTAATTCGAACATTAGATTGATAAATTTGATCAAATAGCTATTTTTGTGAAACTCGAACTCAAACACTGTTTCTTGAATCAATTTGTTGATTTTTGATGTTTTAATGGAAATCTTGTGGTAGATATGTGTTCTAATTTATAATTCGATCATATTGGTGCAATTTAATGTTTAGATTTGCAGGTTTTGAGCCGAATTGGATTGATTTCATGAACAAAAGTGTCGAAATGCGCAAGTTCATCATCAAACACGCAAGTCAAAGAGATTTGATGTTTTGGCTAGAACGCGAAAGTGTCTGAAGAACGCGCAAGCAAAACGTGCGAGTTTGCTAAAACGCGCTAACTGAAGCGAGCGAGTTCTATAAATGCGCTGGGCGAAGCTTGCGAGTTTGGTTGAAACGCGCTAAGAGGCGTGCGAGTTTGGTAGAAACGCGCTAAGAGGCGTGCGAGTTTGATCGAAATGCGCTACTAATGACATGCGAGTTCTAGAAACGTGCACATTACCATTTGCGAGTTTCAGTGTGAATAGTGATTAGTGGAACCCCCGTGCTAAGTCTGCGGAGGGGGACATATTTTGATTGTGGTCATAATTTTCTGATTTTTGACGATCATTTTTTTAAGCTAATTTGTCAAGATGCCTACTACTGATGATAAAGGGAATACTGTATTGTCCGCAAGAGATATGGCAGTCTTGTACATGCCTGAGATACCTGTTTTAGAAGCAGAAAGAGACAAACTGAAAAATCAGAATTCAAAGCTTCAAAAGCAGATTCAGGAGTTGAAATTAAATTTGTCAAATTCTGATAAAACTCCTGTTTGTGCAAAATGTACTGAAATTGCTAAATCCGATTGTGCAGGTATCATTAGTACAAGAGAGAAGGAGATTCAAGAGAAAGATGAAATGATTGAAATAAAAGAAAATACTATTCAAGCTTGTGAAAAAGAAATCAAGCTGAAAGACAAAAAGATTGCGTATCTTTAGAGCCAATTGAAGAGAACTGAACAAAGATCATCAGAACTACAAGATGAATCAGTTAAGCTTCAACAAAAGTATATGGCTTCTGAAGAAGATGCACATACATCGAAAGTGAAAAATGCTGAGTTGATGAAAAGCATTAGAGAAGACAAAGTTCAACAGAATCTTCAAAGCCAACTGAAGACAACTGAACGAAAATCATCAGATCTCCAAGCTGAATCAATTCAGCTTCAACAAACGTTTACGGCTTTTGATGACAAAATCTCTGCATTGGAAGCCAAGAATGCTGAACTATTGAAAAGTATCCAAGCAGAGAAAGAAAAATCAAAAGTGGAGACATCTTCCATTCAACAGATGTCTGATTTTTCAAAGAAAGCTAACCAAGAGAAAAAGGATTTAGAGCTTAGATGCATAAAACTTTCCAAGCAAGTGTCTAATTTTGAAAAGATTCTAATTACTGAAAGAGACACATTTGCTAAGGAAAGAAAAGTTCTTGAAGATAAAAACACTGAATTTCCCAAACAGATCTCAATTTTACAAGACTTATTAGAAAAGGAAAGACAAATTTTCAAAGAAAAGAAAAAGTCTTTTGAGTCTGAAAAGAAAAATTCTGAAAAGAGAAATGTTGGGATCTTCAATGAAATTTCTAATAAATCCAAGAACTTACAAAAAGATTTTGAGCAAGAACGTTCATATTTTGAAACTGAAATATCCAAGCTCATGTTCAAAATCTCTGTTCTATCATCAGATATTCTTAAAGAACAGATGGCTAGATCTGATTTGAAACAGAAATTAGACACACTTACTTCTGAAAGAAACATTTTATCAGAAAAGATAAAGAACTTAGAAGATGCAAATGTTGATTTGTCAGAAAAAGTTTGTGATTATGTGATCAATCAATCACTAGTTGACAATTCAACCGAATGAGTTTGCTCTTTTAAAACTGGTTCTAGTTCTATCCATGACAAAAATGTTTTCAAAAACAAAAGTGTCAAACCAATCATTGTCAAATCAGATCAGACCATCTAATTTATTTTATGACAAATCTGTTGATGGTTCAGCGAGCTTCTATGTTAAATCTCTTGGAAAGCAATCGAAGAAAAATCAGATGGTCTGGCGAGTGGAGACTCCTGATGAAGAGAAGAAGAATGATAGATCATTCAAATCCACAACAACTGCCAAACAGAACAGGGCACACAAAGGTAAATCTTTTGGTAATTCTGATATATATTACTCGACTAATCATTTGATCAGAATAGCTCAAAGGAAAATCTGTTGTTCTTACTGTGGACAGAATGACTTCGTTCAGAGAAAAACTGCTCATAACTGGTTTGGATCTTACAGAGTTACTTCTCAGATTCCGAATTTTAAAATATATAAATCTAATGAGAGGTGGATTTCTAAATCTAACATACCAGGACCCAAATACCAGTGGGTACCAAAGCCTGTTAAATCTGTTTCGCAGGTACCACAGGTATAGGGGGAGCAAGATGTTTGACTTCTGATCATGTACAGATCAGGACTCGTACTTCAAAGTACAAAATTTTGACTTCTGAGTAAATCAACTCAGGACTCGTTCTTTAAAGTTTAAAGACATTGGCTTTTGATCAAAATAGTTCAAAACCCGAATTTTAATGTAAAGACTGTGGCTTCGGATCATATGACAGATCAGGACCCGTTCTTTAATGTTTAAAGATATGGATATTTTGTAAATATCCAGGGGTAGCTTAAAAGAAAACAAATCATGATATACTGATTTGAGGGGGAGCTTAAAGGTAAATATCTTCTAATCTTGATCTTTGATTGTTTGAGAGAAGAACAACTTTCAAGCATGAAAAACGCTTTCCTTAAATGTTCAAACCACTTCTATATTCTTAAACAATTTCATGAATTCAGAAGTGAGCTTTTAAATGTTTTTCAAATATGAGCTTTAATGTTTAACTGACCGTGTGTTTCCAAAGATCAATACTTGTGTATTATCTTTTCATATATACTGTCAAGTATTCATACACACCGATTCAGTACTTCATTTTAATCAGTTATTACCATGTCTCTAAACGAACCTATTTTTCGATGGTAATACTCCCGTTTGATTTCAAATGTTGTTGAGCAACAATCATCATTTCAACTTGAGCTTTCATTGCTAAATTGTTTATATTTGTTCATATAAACAAATTATCCAATTCTTTGATACCCTAACCATTTTATTTAATCTAGTTGATACACTGTCAGATTCTCAAAACAATTCTCTTGATTTCATATCATTCATTCAATATCTTTGTTTTGAGAAATCTTCAAAGTTCAAATGCTCAAATTTCATTCATATTTTTCAAGAGCATACATTTTGACAATGTCATCATACATTTTTTAGCTTAACTGTTAAAGTTAAACTATTGAACAACCATTATTTTAGGACATCTTACATGGGATTCGTGTGGGAATTTATAAGAACTTCCATGGATTCACGTAAACCAGTGTTTCCTACCTAGGAAGTAATCCTTGAGTGATTGAGGGGTGAGGGGTCAAAATCAAAGAGTGGGGGAGATAACTCATCCGGTTGAGTTTTTCTCATTGAGCTGAGGTAAAATGTAAATGAGAGTTTGGTTAGAAGTGAGCATAAATGTTAAAAAGAAAGAGAGTGTGAGATCAGAGTTAAAAAAATATCAAAACTCTGCACCAACCACTTTCTGAGACGGGCAGCCACATCTACTGATTGGTTCACATTTTTTGGTGACCATCATTGAATCAGGTAGTGAGCCCATGCCAACTCTTGCATTAACCCCACCAACCACTCGTTTCTTTATTAACAAAGAAATGTTTCATTTTCTTTGGGGACGCAGCATATCTGCTATCTAGTCTTCACTCGGAAGATTTAGATATTGAAAAAGAAGGAAAGTTGCCCCACCTTCGCACCTCTTTCATGCACATTGAGTCCGTGTAATACTTGTTGCTGTCTCAACAGTTTACACAATTTGAGCCTTATGAAACACAATCATTGTGCTAAATTCTTTCATACACAACCACGAGCACACAGAAAATTTGTTTTCCTGTCAGAACATTCATAGAATTACCTTGTGTTTTTCAATGATTGAATGGAAGTCCTGGGGAGTCATCATCAAACCAGCTCCTTAAATTGTACATTCGTTGTACACAGTAACTCTATGTTACTGACAAGCACTCCTAACTGTTTCATTTGTTGAATCAGGGTCACAACGTCCATTATATCTGAATTTGAAAAGATTCGGGTATATACAATTCATGATTCACTTCAGATCAAAAGGAGGAGAATGTATTTTCAAGGGGGAGAATCAAAGATTATGTTGAAATTGAAGATGTTTTGATGATTATGATGCTCACAATCATCAAAAAGTGGGAGAGAATTACAAAGATCAATTTCAGAGATGAGATGTCAAAAAGTGGAAGTAATTTCTGAAAGATTTAAATTTCAAAGCTGATTTGAAGAAAAGAGGCTTTCTAAAGAAGATTCTGAAAGTCCAAGTCAGAAGAAAATAAATCATTCTAAGATTATTCAAAGTCAAATTAGAAGATTCGTGAAAGTTCGTTTTTCCAAAGACGATCAAGAGATCAGAGTGATGAAGATAAATTTTTTGAAAGATTCCTTGAAGTTTCTCAAAAGTAAAAGTTCGAAGTTTCAAAGAAGTTTCAAAGATGAAGTGTTTCAAAAAGTTTAAAGAAGTTTTCAAAGTATTGTTTCAAGACTTCATATGATTCATTTTTCAAGACTTGTTGACTTTCCGAGATGCAAAGTGCAAAAGACTTTTTAAAGATTCTTCAAAGACTAAAGATTGTTAAAAGCTTCAAAGTTCAAAGACGTCAGTGTTAAAGATTGAAGAATCAAGTGCTGAAGACTAATGTCAATTTTTTATTAAATCTTGAATACAAAGGGGGAGATTGTTATTGTATTATTGTATCCAAGATTTAATAGGAAAAGTCAAGTCTAGCAAAGTCAACAAGGTCAATGTTTCTAAGTCAAAGTCTAGTCTAAGTCAATATGAGTTTACTTAGTCATTAAGCTTGTTGTTTTAGTCCTTGGTATAAATACCATGTTGCTTTGTAAATCATGTAACTAGAACATTCACTGTCATATCAATGTCAGATTACTCTCTCTCTCTACACTCTCTCTCTAGAACTACATATTGTCAATATCTTGATTGATTGTTTGATTGCTTGATTGAATAGGAAAATATCGGGGACCAAATGGGTCTTCAGGAACAAGAAGGATGAGGATGGTGTGGTGATCAGGAACAAGGCAAGACTGGTGGCCAAGAGATATTGTCAAGAAGAAGGATTTAACTATGATGAAACCTTTTCCCCTGTGGCAAGGCTCGAGGCAATAAGGATATTCCTTGCCTTTGCATCCCACAGAGGTTTTAAGGTTTACCAAATGGATGTAAAGTCAGCCTCCGTAAATGGACAGATTCAAGAAGAGGTATATGTCCAGCAACCACCAGGATTTGAAAGCTCTAAGTACCGGAATCATGTATATTTCTTGGACAAGGCTCTGTATGGACTGTAGTTAGAACCTATAGCCAGGTATAATAGAATTTCAAGTTTCCTTCTTACCAATGGTTTCAAAAGAGGTACAACTGATACTACACTATTTTATAAGAAGAGAAAAGGTGAGATTCTACTTGTGCAGATTTATGTTCATGACATTATTTTTGGGTCTACAAATGATTCCTATTGCAAAAAGTTTGAGTCATTGATGAAGAGTGAGTTTGAGATGAGCATGATGGGAGAACTCACATTCTTCCTAGGATTGCAAGTCAAACAAACCAAATAGGGCATTTTCTTAAATCAAACAAAATATGTCTCTCACATACTTGAAAAATACAAACTCTCTGACTCTTCACCAATGAAGACCCCTATGGCTACTGGATCTAAGCTTTATGCAGATCCGGACGGAAAATCTGTGGAGTGCAAACTCTACAGATGAATGATAGGGTCTTTGTTGTATTTAACTGCCAGTAGACCTGATATAATATTTGCCACATGCCTGTGTGCAGGATTTCAAGAGAATCCTAAAGAATCTCATCTTCATGCTGTCAAGAGGATCTTAAGATACCTAAAGGGCACCAAGAATCTTGGTCTTTGGTATCCAAAGAACTTTGGCTTTGATCTTGTGGCTTATACAGATTCAGATTATGGAGGATGCAAACTCGACATAAAGAGTACCTCTGGGAGTTGTCAATTTCTTGGAGGTAAATTAGTCAACTGGACTTCAAAGAAACAAAATTGTGTATCAACATCTACGGCAGAAGCAGAATATGTTGCTGCTGCTAGTTGTTGTTCACAAGTTCTGTCGATGAGAACCCAACTCAGGGACTATGGTTTTGACATTGAAAAAATACCCATCCTTTGTGACTCCAAAAGTGCCATTGCGATCTCTGCCAATCCTGTTCAGCACTCTAAAACCAAACACATTGATATCAGGTATCACTTTCTGAAGCATCATGTCGAGCATGGCATTATAGAAATGTACTTCGTTTCCATAGATAACCAGCTTGCTGACCTTTTCACAAAGGCTATAGATGATAAAAGATTCACTTTTCTTGTTGGCAAGCTTGGTATGCTTAACATGAGTTGACCCACAGAGCCTCTGTACTTGCCACAGTGCCTCTTTTGTAAATATTTTTATTTCTGTGTATAGATCGTTTGTAAGAATTCCTTTTTTTTTGTCTTCTTCTATATTGAGTTTACTTGATTCTATGACTTGCACAAAACTTATCTATAATGATCCAAGCATAGATCAAGGGGGAGAAGAAGTAGCCATGAGAAAAAAACCTTGATCTTTCAAGGGGGAGCATAGAAGTTCTATTCATTGATAAAAGTTAAAGAATAAGGTAATTTATTCGTGCACTCTTAAGGACAAAAATACTTGTCTCGGACACCACTTTCCAAATATGTCCACCTTTGTTCTTCAAAATTGATCAAGACTTTGGGTGATCAAAACTTTCAAATATCTTTCCTCAATTAGATATTTTTGGTCTAAGAGCCTCTGAGGTCCTTCACAGAGCCTCTATGACCATTCATAGAGCCTCTTCACCTCAAAAAAGGCATCTTCACACTTCTGAACACTAATTTGATTAACACAATCACCTCACAATCCTTTCACATTTTTTTTGCTAAAACAAGAGCAAACTTATGCTCAGACCATGCACATGACCTCTGAAGCTCTTTACCCACAGAGCTTCTATCACTTTCGTCTCTTATGAAATTTTTCAAAGGGTCATGAAGTACGGGTTATTTATGAAAGTCACAGTCAATTGGGTATAGCATATGCCACGCACGTAAAGATAATGGGAGGCGCGCGTACTCGATCGTGCACCGCCCTTACTGACGTGGCAAAATTTGATTGGGTCGTATTTTTACCGTCATTTTTTTCCAAATGACTCCCTATCCATAGGTATTAATTACGGATTTCAAATTTAATTATTTACCTCTCATTTTTTTACCCACCTCTCAGTATATAACCCCCTCTCTTTCACTTTACCCATTTTTTCTTCTACCTGAAACTTTCTTCTCAAGAACTCCAAAGCAAGAACTCCCTTCATCTTCTTCTTTCTGCAATGGCTTCTCACTCTGTTTCATCCAAAGACTCTCAAGGATCAAAAGCTTCGAACCACTCCCAGCACTCGATCGCCCAAAAGGCCGATTCGCATTCCGTAGAACAAGAATAGGTCCAGACTAGTCGTATGCTCTCCTTCACTAGGCATGACTATCACCTAAACAACATGAACCTAAAGCCTAATAACCATTATGTAGCTCTAAACCCAAAAGGATTCCCAACTGAAGTTGAACCATTGATAAATATTTTGAAAAACCATTTCCTCACCAAGGCCCTAACCATGAAGAGGGACGATGTCCCTGAATCTTACATTCAGCAATTCTGGCTGAGTGTACGACATGTGAAAATGGACAAATATAGGTACTGTATCATGGCCTACGCAACTCATCCATCAACAGAAAACATACTCGATTTAGGAATCAACAGAAGGAGACTATCTGACATTTTCGACTTGCCCACCAAAAATGATCTGCACCTCAAGAAGTTCTCAGAGGAACCCATAGAAGCAGAGCTCTTGGAATTCTTATGCTTCACAGGATATGTTGTTCCTATCTCCAAGAGAACCAACTTCAGAAGACAGAACCTCCCACCTATGTGGAAGTTCTGTTCTCCATACTCAACATATGTCTTACATGCAAAGTGGGAAGTCCTAACCAGTCGAGCCACACTATTCTGGATATCATTAATGGGATCTTCTATGACCTACCACTCGACTACGCGGGATTGATCTTTCGGGAAATCAGGAATGCCGTGATTACAAAACAACAAGATCAGGACAGAGGCACAAAACCGAAAAATCTGGTCTTCGGAAGGTTATTCGCAGTACTTCTAGGGGACGACTTAATTGGCCAAGGGAAGTTGCCCGCAGAGGGTAAGGTGATCAAGATTCATGAAATGAAGTCCCACAAGCCAACCACACTGAAGACAGGATATCCAACAACCAGACCTCTACCAGCTAGGCTCTTACAATATCTGGTAGTGAAGAGGGTATTCAGGCTTACATTCGTGGGCACAGGACTCCTGAACCGATTCCTGCAACACCCCCCCCCCCCCACGTGTAGGATTCCAAGTAGAAGAGATACCAATATATCTTAAGGATGAGAGTTTTGAGGGCGCAGAGGATGTGGCGGCAGAGGCACAACTTGTAACACCCTAAAAACCATAGTGAATTTAAAAATGCAGAAACAGGACAAATAAACATCATCACTTGGTATAAACCTCATAAAAAGGGGAATGTACTTAACCTTTACAAAACCAGTATACGGATATGGAATTCAACAACAAACTAATCTAAACATAAACTATCTAGATTACATCGGTTGCTAATCCAACATCACCAAAAGAATGGGATTTAAACAATTGCCTAACATCAAATACTAGTCATCTCAAAAATCCCCCGAGACCAAGCTCGTCACTCAAGCCCTTGGCAACCCACCGCTAATGGGAGCCTGTTATACACATCATTTGAGAAAAAATGTTAGGCTTAAAGGCTAGTGAGAACATATAGTTTATAATTTCAAGAGATATAAACAATTGTATCAAAAGGAAATCTTTTCAATAAGTTTTGGTTTACAAAAGAAATCTTTTCCACATAAAGACTGATCGGTCCGAAAATTCATCTTGCGATGACGGGGGATACCCGATTTACCAAGGATTGCAGCGGAACACAAAAGTAGGCCACAATCCGAGTTGTGAGCTAAATACTTGGAATCCATGGCCACGAACAACAAGGGTCATACTAAGATCTGAGGGAGGGCCCCCGAGGAAACCAAATCATACTCGTTCACTAGTACTACATTATGACCCATGGCTAGTAACCGACCTCACATAACCGTACCAAAGGCCTCCGAGGGTCAAATGCATCCATAGCTACAAAAAGGGGAATAGACATCCCAATAATAAAAGTCGACTCAAAACCTAGGGATCCACTAGTAATGGTACAGACTTGTCACAATAACATATGTGACCAACCATAGATAGTCATATGGTATAAAAACATTTTATAAACAAAATGCTTTCCTTCAACTTTAACTGCTGGTAAGAATGAAAATCATAAAATGAGTTTATATACATTCTTTCAAATAATCCACATAAATGTGCAAGTAAAACCTCCTTTTACTTCGAATAAGATGGAAACCATCATTTTAGTCGAAAATGATCGGGAACCCTAAAATCTCCCAAACCTCAAGTTTTATCAAAATGTAGTAAAAGTAGATCCAAAACCATGGAGATATATAGGAGTTCAAAATGTAACCTTTGACATGTATAAAGTTTATAAAATGATAGTAGGAACTCACCAAATAGGTTTTAGACGAAAACCCAAAAAACCAGATATCGACCACCGAGAGAAGATGAAGCTTTCTATACCGAATCCTTGCTAGATGCACTTAATACTAGCAACATACGAGGTCTAAGGAACCAAACAAAAATAACTAAAGAAAGAGAGAGAGAGAAAAAAAAGAAATCTCAAAGAAATTTGAGATATTAACCCAAATGATATATTTTAGGCTGAAAACCCTTAAGTCGGCCAGGTGATCTCGCGGGTTATTAAAACCCAAAACAACAGAGGGTTTTGCGGGTTGTACCGCGAGCTCAAGTCGCGGTGCAACTCGCGTAGATCACTGTGGTTTGCCCAAAACCACCAAAATCCAAACTCAAACTTCAACCCAAACGCGGTGCTAACGACAACGCAATACATACAAGAATACCACTACTACATAATGAAAATCCGGGGTGTTACAATCATCCCCAACTTGGGAATGATTTCGTCCCCGAAATCCCATCTACTCGAAAAGACGAGGATATCTTCGCTTCATATCCTCCTCGGCTTCCCACGTCACGTTGGCTCCCCGATGATGCTTCCACTGCATCTTGACCATAGTGACCTCTTTGTGACACAACTTCTTAGACTTTCTCTCTAAGATAGCGTCCGGTTCTTCTACACAATGGTTACCCTCGTCCACTCTTAACTGTGAGAGGGGAATGATGCTTTCTTCCTCTGCCAAACACTTCCGAAGGTAACAAATATGGAACGTGTTGTGGATTCTGCTCAACTCCGGCGGCAGTTCCAATTGCTAGGCATGTAAACCCACCCGCTTAAGCATTTTGAAAGGTCCAAGGAAACGGGGACTCAACTTTCGACGTTTTCCGAACCTGATAATGCCCTTCCATGGAGACACCTAAAGCAACACACGGTCGCCCACTTGAAACTCCAACGGTCGCCTCTTCTTATCGGCATAGCTCTTCTGCCGATCCTGAGCCACTTTCAATCTTTCATGAATGCACTTGACCTTATCAGCCGTCTCTTGCACGATCTCAGGTCCGGCGAATTGCTTCTCTCCCGCTTCGAGCCAACACATGGGAGTTCGGCACTTCCGCCCGTACAACGCCTCAAATGATGCCATCCCAATACTCGAGTGGTAGCTATTATTGTAAGAAAACTCCACCAAAGGTAGGTGAGAGTCCCAACTACCCCCGAAATTGATGACACAAGACCTCAACTTGTCTTCCAGCGTTTAGATCGTTCTCTCGCTTTTGCCCGTCGATTTGTGGATGGTAAGTCGTGCTCAACTTTACTCGCGTACCAAGCTCTTTCTGAAACCCATCCCAAAAGTTCGAAGTGAACCGACTGTCGCGATCCGACACGATCGATAAGATTATTCCATGCCTCGAGACCACTTCATCGATGTAAAGCTTTGCTAACTTGTCCATCGGTAAAGTCTCACGCATAGCCAGGAAGTGAGTTCTCTTAGTCAATCTATCGACTATTACCCAAATGGTATCGTGACCTCGAAGAGTTTTAGGCAACTTCGTCATGAAGTCCATGGTAATATGTTCCCACTTCCACTCAGGAATCTCTAAGGACTGAAGACTCCCATACGATCGTTGATGTTCGTGCTTAACTTGCGAGCATGTCACACAACGCTCTACGTAACGCGCCACATCTAGCTTCATTACTGGCCACCAATAATGCAACTTCAAGTCCCTGTACATCTTTGTACTTCCCGAATGAATGGAATACTTGGACTTGTGAGCATCCTCAAGCAATAGATCACATTTACCCCCAACTTTGGGCACCCACACACAACCGCTAAATAGTTTTACCCCACGGCTATCTTCCGTTAAGAGCAAACGTTGCTTAGCCATGACTTCCTCCTTGAGATTTTCTTCCAATAAAGCTTCTACCTGCGATGTCTTGATCTTCTCAACAATACTAGACACTAACTCGATTCTCGAAAGTGTAGCCCAAATGCTTCCGCTATAGTCCTTCCGACTTAACGCATCGGCTACTACGTTAGCCTTAACGGGATGGTAAAGCAATTCACAATCGTAATCCTTTAGCAGCTCGAGCCACCGCCTTTGTCTCATGTTCAACTCCTTTTGATCAAAGACGTACTTCAAACTCTTATGATTTGTATAGAGCGTACATTTCGTTCCATAGAGATAATGTCGCCAAAGCTTAAAGGCGAACACCACCGTTGCTAAATCCAAATCGTAGGTAGGATAGTTCTTCTTGTGTATTTTACGTTGCCTCGAGGCGTAAGCGATTACCTTGCCTCTTTGCATCAACACACATCCTAACCCTATCTTCGAAGCGTCGCTATAGACAACAAAATCTTCTGACCCTTCGGGCAACGACAATATTGGAGCCTCACACAACTTCTTTTGTAGAATATGGAACGCCTTCTCTTGAGTTTCGGTCCAATCGAATTTCACATTCTTCCGAGTTAAAACTGTCAAGGAAGAAGCGATCTTCGAAAAGTCTTGAATAAATCTCCGGTAGTACCCCGCCTGACCCAAGAAACTGCGGATCTCGGACGGACTCTTGGGAGGATCCCAATTCATCATAGCTTCAATCTTGGAGGGGTCCACTTTCACTCCGTCTCGAGTGACCACATGACCCAAGAATTGCACTTCTTTAAGCCAAAAGTCGCACTTGGAAAACTTGGCGTACAATCTTTCTTTTGTCAACACATCGAGAACTTCGCGTAGGTGTTGCTCGTGCTCTAACTCAATCTTAGAGTACACGAGTATGTCATCAATGAATACGATGACCGACTTGTCGAGGAAAGGTCGGCATACTCTATTAATCAAATCCATAAATACCGCTGGTGCGTTCGTTAGGCCAAAAGGCATTACAAGAAACTCGTAATAGCCATAACGCGTTCTGAAGGTTGTCTTGGAAACGTCTTCTTCTCTCACCTTCACCTGGTGGTAACTCCAACGTAAGTCGATCATGGAAAAACACTCCACTCCTTGGAGTTGATCGAACAAGTCGTCAATCTTGGGAAGCGGATACTTGTTCTTCACTGTTGCTTTGTTCAGCTCACAATAATCGATGCACATTCTCATTGTGCCATCCTTCTTTTTAACAAACAACACCGGAGCTCCCTAAGGCGACGAGCTAGGTCTTACGAAACCCTTCTCCAAAAGCTCTTGGAGTTGTGTCAGCATCTCCTGCATCTCCATTGGCGCTAACCGGTAAGGGGCTCTAGCAACAGGAGTCAATCCCGGTATGAGATCAATTTGAAACTCCACTTGACGATCGGGTGGTAACCCGGGCAAGTCGTCCAGAAAGACGTAAGGAAACTCACGCACAATCTTCACATCTTCAAGCTTTAACTTCTCTAGTTTGACGTCGATCACGTAGGCTAGGAAAGACGAGCATCCTTTCACCAAACACTTGCGTTCTTTAGTCATGGTGATTATTGCCACATCTCCCATCCTCTTCTCACCATAAATCACAACAACTTCTCCACTGGGATTGGGAAGTCGAATTAATTTCTTGGAACATACAAACTCGGCATGATTGTTCGCTAACCAATCCATGCCGACCACAACGTCAAAACCCCAGATTAACATCGGCAACAAATCGATTGGGAAATCTCTCCCTTCGATTCCGAGAGTACACTTCTTCAGAACATCGCGGATCAGAACTTGACTACCATCTTCTATATCAACCACTAACGCATCCTCAAGACTAGTAGTGGACATAGCAATCTTTTGACGGAACAACTCAGATATAAAAGAGAAACTGGCACCCGTATCAAATAAAACACATGCAGGTACGGAGTTTAGAAGAAATGTATCTGATACCACATCAGTGGATGCCTTGGCCTCATCGGCCGTTATCTGAAACGCTCGGCCCAGAACCCTAGATGGATTCTCATTCTTCCCTGGCGCGTTACCCGACATTAGCTTTGGGAAATCTCTCTTCATGTGCCCCGGTGTCTTGCACTCATAGCAGACGAGTCCTCAGATCAGACAGTCGCGGGTGGTGTGATCAGATTTACCACACTTGAAACAAGTTTGGGAAGTGGTGTTACAATAATCATGGTGCATGGTTCTACACTTCTGGCACCACCTAGCTTCTTGATAACTGCTGAAGCTTTGATTTCCGAAAAAGGTCGGGTTCTCTTGGGAGGTACTGAACTGCTCTCCCACTTTCTATTTTCAACCACCGCCACCACCTTCTCTGGTTTACCCCTCGCGTAAGCCTCCTCCATAAACTGTGCCTCTTGAATCATCTCACGAAGGTTGGAAGCCTTCGAATTACGGACCATAGTCATAATGTCCGACGGTGGACCCTTTAGATAGGCCTTAACCTTCTTCTTCTCAGTTGAGACCACATGCCCCACTAACCCCAGCTTTTCCATGAATTGACGGGTATACTCTCTCACCGTCAAATTCCCTTTCTCCAGCGCTCGGAACTCTGCCTCGATCCGATCCATAGCCCTCTCATTGCAGTATTCTTCCAACAGTTTTACCTTGAATTCGCCCCAAGTCAGTTGGGCCAAGACAGTAGGAGAGAGGGTGGATTGGATAACATTCCACCACGTCAGTGTCGTATCCCTGAGTAGTTGAGTACCGAATCTTACCCCCTGGTCATCATCACACTCGGATGAACCGAAGGCCTGTTCGATAGCTCGAATCAACTTCACACACATAACTGGGTCTTCGGAACCAGAGAACTCTGGTGGTCCGCAACCCAGAAAATACATGTACGAACAACTCTTCCCACTTTTTGGAGCACCCACGACCCTTTGCTCCTCAGATCTGACCCTGTTCCCGGTGCCCCCAGATCCAACCAACACATTCTCCTCCACTGCCTCATGCCTCCTGAGGCTCGTGTCCCGGTCCTCCAACATTTTCTGAAAAACCTCTTGTTGTTTCTCCATGGCCGACGTCACCATTTGCATGACGTTGGCCGTCATATCAGCTTGAGGGTTTGCCACATGAACAACGGTACTGGTGGATGCCAAATCCACTCTTGGCCCTAGCTCCACTTCCCCAGTATATATCGGTGGCATGCCCGGAGGAACGACTGCTGACACCTAACCACTGGATTAAGCTCGCGCGAACTAACATCGCGAAGATCTACGTCGCCTAACGGATGGCCACGTGTGTTCACCATACCTAAGTGATGGTTGCCACATAAGCACGAAAAGAATGAGAGACAAATCAACAGAATAACACAAGGAACGTACTACTACATCACCAATTTTCACAGTAACGTAACTTCAAGCAAAATCACGTATAAATATTCTCATAATAACATTAGCTAAGTGAGATTATGAACATACAATACATAAAGGTTCTTAATACCGTCGCCACAACATTTGATAGCTGTAATTTCCGTCGAATATAAGACCAACCCATCTTAGAAGTTCTACCCAACTCACGAATCAACGCTTACCAAACTCAGTCTAAGTTTAGACAGCTTACATTCATGCCTAGATCACTTAAACTAGAGCTCTGATACCAACTTGTAAGACCCTAAAAACCAAAGTGAATTTAAAAATGCGGAAACTGGACAAATAAACATCATCACTTGGTATAAACCTCCCAAAAAGGGGAATGTACTTAACCTTTACAAAACCTGTATACAAATATGGAATTCAACAACAAACTAATCTAAACATAAACTATCTAGATTACATCGGTTGCTAATCCAACATCAACAAAACAATGGGACTTAAACAATTGCCCAACATCAAATACTAGTCATCTCAAAAAGCCCCCGAGACCAAGCTCGTCACTCAAGCCCTTGGCAACCCACCGCTAATGGGAACCTGTTATACACATCATTTGATAAAAAGTGTTAGGCTTAATGCCTAGTGAGAACATACAATTTATAATTTCAAGAGATATAAACAATTGTATCAAAAGGAAAACTTTTCAATAAGTTTCGGTGTACAAAAGAAATCTTTTCGACATAAGGACTGATCGGTCCAAAAATTCATCTTGCGATGACGGGGGATACCCGATTTACCAGGGATTGCAATGGAACACAAAAGTAGGCCACAATCCGAGTTGTGAGCTAAATACTTGGAATCCATGGCCACGAACAAGAAAGTCTGTACTAAGATGTGAGGGAGGGACCCCGAGGAAACCAAGTCATACTCGTTCACTAGTACTACATTAAGACACATGGCTAGTAACCGATCTCACATAACCGTACCAAAGGCCCCCGAGGGTCAAATGCATCCATAGCTACAAAAAGGGGAATAGACATCCCAATAATAAAAGTCGACTCAAAACCTAGGGATCCACTAGTAATGGTACAGACTTGTCACAATAACATATGTGACCAACCATAGATAGTCATATGGTATAAAAACATTTTATAAAAAAAATGCTTTCCTTCAAGTTTAACTGCTGGTAAGAATGAAAATCATAAAATGATTTTATATATATTCTTTCAAATAATCCACATAAATGTGCAAGTAAAACCTCCTTTTACTTCGAAAAAGATGGAACCCATCATTTTAGTCGAAAATGATCGGGAACCCTAAAATCTCCTAAAACTCAAGTTATATCAAAATGTAGTAAAAGTAGATCCAAAACCATGGAGTTATATAGTAGTTCAAAATGTAACCTTTGACATGTATAAAGTTTATAAAATGATAGTAGGAACTCACCAAATAGATTTTACACGAAAACCCAAAAAACCAGATATCGACCACCGAGAGAAGATGAAGCTTTCTATACCGAACCCTTGCTAGATGCACTTAATACTAGCAATATACGAGGTCTAAGGAACCAAACAAAAATAACTAAAGAAAGAGAGAGAGAAAAGAAATCTCAAAGAAATTCGAGATATTAACCCAAATGAGATATTTTAGGCTGAAAACCCTTAAGTCGGCCAGGTGATCTCGCGGGTTATTAAAACCCAAAAAATAGAGGGTTTCGCGGGTTGTGCTACGACCTCAAGTCGCGGTGCAACTTGCATAGATCATTGTGGTTTGCCCAAAACCACCAAAGTCCAAACTCAAACTTCAACCCAAACGCGGTGCTAACGACAACGCAATACATACAAGAATACCACGATTAAATAACGAAAATCCGAGGTGTTACACAACTTGTGAGTGGAGAGAGAGTAGAAATTGAGAGAGTGGTGGGTAGTGCGAAAAAGGAGAAAAAGAAAAAACACAAGAAGAGGACCGCAGAAGAAGAAGTTCCAAGAATAGAGGAAGTACTGGTTATGGCAGAGGCTTCAAAGGCTGAGAAAACCAAGAAACACAAGGAAGTGGCAAAGGAAACCACAAAAGAAATCCTTGTAACAAAGACCACAAAGGTTGTTAAGCCTTCTGAGAAAAAGAAAAAGAAAAGGCTGAGGAAGTTGGCAGAAGAGGACAGGGTCAAGGAAGCTGAAGTTGAGGCCTTATTCGCTGAGAAAGAACCTGTAGAGGTTGCTGAAAAACCTCTGCAGACGACAAGAAGAAGAGCCTTGATCTTTGCAGAAGAGGAAACTCCTGAAAAAAAAAACAAAGAGTCCTCTTCATATAGCTGCTGATATTGCCAAAGAGGTGGCTCAGAGGTACTCATCTGATATTGGAGAAATGGTGGACATGGAGATGGAGGATGTTACAGGGCTTCCTGGTTCTGATAAGGAAAGAGAAGAGAGGGCAAAGAAAAAATCGTTGTAGGAGATAGAAGAAAAAGATGCCAAAGGCACACCACCTAGACCACCTCCTAGTGCAAGCCACATCTCTACCTCTGCAGTACTAGTGCACAGAGGTAATGAATTAGGACAGCACAGTCCGATCCTAAACCAGCCAAACCGGGCAGAGGATATTCCCTCATCCTCTGTGCCAAACATAGTCGGGGAATCCCAAACCACTCCATACTCCCAAAAGGATGGTGGTGTAGAAATAAGTGTCCCATCATCCCCGGACATGCCATAAATCTGCGCAGAGGCATTTGTTGTCTCTGCTCCACATGAGAGTCAATCAAAAAACATTTTAGAGATGGTTGTAAGTAGACACGATAAATCTGTGGATCTAGTACATCCACAGAGTTCACTCCTTAAGGATCTTGGAAGAGACTCTGAATCCTCCCCCAAGAGACTTATCGACAGAACCTTCATAGACTAATCCTCTAAGGATTGTCGAGGATTGAAGGGAAATCCTATAGAGCCCATCATAACCACAAGCTCTGAAGGTGCCAAAAACTCCTTGGCAAAATCTGGATCACATGTTGATCCAGAGGTTACCCCGGACAACTATGTCATAAAGGAGGAGTTTAAAGCCTTTGTTGACAAAGTGTTCAAAAAACTCGAAGAATTGGATGGTCACTTTCCCATCATCTCCACGCTTACTCTCGATGAAATCCGGGAAGACGGTGTGACATCCAAAAATGTATCTCTGGTGAACGCTCTGGAACTCAAAAAGCTCATAGAAACCACTATCTCCAGGGCTGACTTCAACAAACTAATTGCGGCAGTGGCTGCTCAAACAGAAGCTCTGAAGGTACTTCAACAAATCTCAGAACAGAACTCTGTAAATATTAAAAAGTTGTTGGATGCCTCATCTTCAAATGCTACAAAGAACGAATTCGACCAATGTGCAAATTCCATCAATATCCAAACATACGCCATTAAACAGGTTGGGGATATTGCCATGGAAGAAATGGCTAAATTCGCCGCAGAAGTCACTGCCTCTGGAGTGGAAGATCTGTCAAGACTTAAAGAGTAAATCAAGGACATGACTCGCAGTGTCATGGTCCCAATCCAGGCTCCAGCATCATCCTCTGCACCACAACCACCCCCTTCTGCAACGAACACTAGAGCCCTGGCCACAAAGGAAGATCTTCAAGCCATGGGTCGCATACTTCTGAAGGATCTAAATCTTATGGGCTCAGATATTTGAAAGGAGGGCAAGTCTGTTGCCGAAGAGCTAAAGAAAACAGTGGCTACACTAAAGTTCAAATCTGACTATGAAGTCAACAAGTTGTCCTTAGCCGCAGAGGGTGTAATGACTAAGATCACCAAACATGCTGAGAATAACCTCTACAAGAGGAAGAAGAGAAAGGAACTTGCTTCTTTCCAAGCAGATGCAGAGCAGAAGAGGGCAAGACGTGAGGACCAAGATCCTGATACCTCTGGCCCTGGTCCTCATGGGGGGAGAATCTTCATAAGACACTTCCAAGTATACCAGTCTTAGCAGAGCCTCTGAATCAATCCCCACCAAGCTCAGAGTCGAATCCTCGGAAAACAAATCAACCAAAAGACTCTGCAACTTCACCTCCCTAAATCCAAATAAGCACCCCAAAAACCTCAACAAAAGACATGGGTAAAGCCATAGCCACAGAACCTCTGAAGGTTAAAAAGTCACCCCCTCCCAACACTGAGAAACTTTTGAATAGCTCATTTGAGGCATTCAAAACCATAAACCCCGAAGAAGAGGATTGGGCATTTGACCTGCAACCATTCTCAGAACTCCCTATCCTAGATCCAATTGTCAATCCCTCTAAGGATAGAGTCGCAGAGGTTATCCAAGGCTTCGGGAATTTAAGAAAACCCTTCCATGTCCTCCAAAGAATGATATCAAAGAAAAGGTCTACAAATATCTCTACAGCCGTAGAGTCAATGACCTTCTGCCTCCAATTAAGCTTTCAGAAGATATAATTTCAGAGGAAAGGAGGAGATTCAACAAAGAAAAGGCTCAACCCATGCACAAAGTCTTCTACAAGTCAAAAATCTCATAAGTTCTGGGGATAAATATAGGCCACACAAAATGTAAAAACTTCTGGTACTGTGAGTACATTATGAGAAGAGAAGATGGAGAAATATGAACTTTCACATATGTTGACTTACAAAACCTCCATCCTCACGATCTCTCAAAGCTTTGCAAATGGACAGAGGAGAGGTATGAGTGGAAAAGGGAGAATCAAGAAGCCCACTTGATCATAAAGAAGATGATGAGGGAAAAGCTGTTATACTAAAGTGTCGTGGATTTTCAGGTTGCTCTTGATCTAGGTGTAAAAAGAATTAACCTGACTTCACCAGAGGATAGCTTACCCCCCCCCCATGCCAATATCCTTCCAAACTCAATCATCACATCTCTTAAATTTGGCTTTGTATACCTAAACCCCAAAGGAGAAAAGAAAATCTTCATGGGTATAGAGAGCCAAAAATACTCAACTCAGTCTATGCTATACGTACAAAAGAAATCATCATGCACAGAGGCACACCATTCGTCGACACTGAAGAATGCAGAGACATGTGTGCTTTCTACTACAGAGAGGTGAAGAAGGAAGGGGGATTTGGCAGAAGAATCAACGATTTCCCAGACGCCAAGATATAAGCTCTAATGTTTTGTAATATTTCTTTTCATTCATGTAATTGAGCTTCAATGTAATTGCCTTCTGGTGCTTTTTCTTTTTTGAATGAAAATCAGTCTTCAGAGGATGAATTCCTTTCACCTCTTTGTATCTAACTTAGCCAAACACTTAACTTTCCATTTTTTATTTTCTCAATACTTAGGGGGAGATTGTTAGCTCTAACCTACATGTATAGAAGTATTGAAAAATAGGCTAAGTGTAGAACCACAGAAGACTATTGTCGCACCAAGATCACCACAAAAGACTGCTATGCTCGAAAGACTCTGTCAATCATCTGCTGGAGAGAAACCTAACCTGAAGATCAACCTTGGACCACAGAACCACTGTGATCCCTCACAGAGCTTCTATGGTAGCCGACCTCTGGAGATGAAGTCAACAGTTTTGTGCAACAAAAGTCAAGACAACAGCACGTGCAGAACATGTGAGCCTGTTGTACGAAGATTCTACAGATCCTTTATGCGGCACACGATTGTGTGTATTTCCAGGTGGCATTCTCCTATTAGAATGCCAGCCTTTGTCTTGTACTATGGCGTGCATCATCCTAGTATATTATATGAGCACCACCATTGTTTGGAATACGCATGCGAGCACACACTAATCTGAGAACACTGTATTTTCTTTGAGCATATTAGCACACACAAGTGCGTGTTCTTGGTGTAATTTGCAAGTCAATGAAGCAGATTCTTCAGTAATCATCTCTATACTATTCATGTTTCTTCTTATTGCTTGCTAGTGTGTTTACTACCATTCAAGTACTATTTTTCAACACTTCAAAACGCTTATGCACTCTTAATCATTTGTTTTTGTGTAGTTAATAGTTAATCAAAGTTTAGAACACTATATTCGAGATCAACACTCACCATTAACTCAATTTCTCACACAATCATCCTTCTATATATATGTACACCTCCATATCTACAATAAAAGTCAAAACAAGAAGTAAATACCCACCGGTCATTTCTAAGTCAATCCACACAAGGGGCAACCGGTATTTGTCATTTTGCATCCCATTCGTGTTCTCATGACTGTCATTATCTTCCTTAGACTTCCCTGTGTCACCAAATAAATTAAACAACAAATGACGAATTTGTAAGTACCTTACTATCTCTTGCTTTCAAACAAAAGGTCCAAGTTGGCCTTGAACACAAAATAAAGCTTGCTCAACTTAACGAGTCAAGCTCCATAACATCGACTCCGCTCGTTCGAAAGTTCGATTAAATTTCTCAAGTTAAGCCTAGCCATTCGAACGTATACTTTTTCGAGTATGTTCATAAATCGTACAACAAAATTATAAGCTAAAGCCAATAAACGATTTAATAAATCTCTGTTTCGAGCACATAAACGAGCTTATAAAGCTTAAATTATATATATATTGTATAACTCAAATTTGTTAAGCGAATATCGAGCTCAAGCTCCAACATTGAAAAAAATAATCAAGCTTATCACTAATTTGAAATAGTTATTCAAGCTCGATCCGGGTGTTATTTTCTCGAGTTGAGCTCAAACAACCTTCTACTCGAATCGATGACTCAACTCCTTAATCCCCTAATCCCAAAAGATATGCAGATAAAAAATTAGATTCTTGAAAAGCATCAACAGGTCCTTTTGGAATCCTTTATTGATACTTCCATTTTATAAGGAGGGAATCACTGAAACGTTTGTGATCTAAGAAATATATATATATATATATATATATATATATATATATAACAAGCATAGATCTTCAACTAACAAGTCAAAAACGTTCCAATGGCTTTCTCAGTACTGTTAGTGGCACTTGTATGTTGATTATCATCCTCAACATATAATTCTAGCAAAGAAAATGCATTTGGGAGCTCGTTCATATCTGATTAGCAAGTCTTTGCACTTTGTCAATCATTTAGATCCTGTGACAATTCTAAAAAACCGAGTAAATTGCCTAAAAAATTTATTAACAACGACCAAAGGATCATTGGCTTAGCGGTACTCAAGTTATCGGTAGATCCCAACCTCGCTCATGTCAAGAATCCAAGCATCCCTAACGTCATGGGTTCAAGCCTCACCATAGATGAGGAGTGTGTGTGAGTTTTTACTAAATAAAATATTATATACTTTAAATATAAATATACAGGGGTTGGTTCAAATAAGAAGGCTAAATATTATGAGACGCTAAGAAGTGAATGTTCATATATGAATCATCCAAAAAATCCCAAAAAATCTATATGAACATGCATCATGCATATGTGAACCGACATTAGAGATTATTCATATGGGTTTACATATGCATCTTCAAATGGAATTTTTCAATGATTCACATATGATCCTTTCTTGGCGAAGGATCGTGTGAGATCAAAAATACCACCAAAACTAAATACCAACATAATAGTAATGCAAGCAGCCTGTGTCATGGAGAGATTGTTCCATTTCTTTCCATCAATGTCTAGCTAGGGAGCCATTGTTAATATAAGCAAAAGAATCAAAGCCAAGAAAATAAAAATATTATATATACATGTTGTCAACTTCCAATTTGAGATGGCCAAGAAAATGATTCATTTTCCAACAATTCTTCACTAAGAATACTGGTGTCACCACCTCTTACATTTCTTAATGGAAGATGTGGATGATGATTCAATGGATTACTATTGCTTGGGCTAGACTTGGGAGCCACCAAAGCGCACAAGTTTTGTACCTGTAACTTACAACATGATATAACAACCCTATTAATGTTACTATAATTCTTTTAGACTTGGTTAGCGTGGTTACAGGATATGGAGTACCCACCCTTCCCTCCTCAAAACATATAAAATGTTTGGAAATTTGACTTTACCACCCGTGGCATTAATGTTAAATCATCTTGGAATAACGAGTCATATGGCTTTGCACTTATAATAACTTCTTGGTACAACTATGGTTCTAATCTTCTTGAAATTAATATAAAAAATAATCAAAAGAGACTTTCAAGTAATTAGATCAAATGGCTCTTAAAGATGACGGCAGGTTAGTATCAATATTGATTTCATGGGACAGTGGAGGATGACAAACACAGCCTTGCCTTTTCTTTCCCTTCTATCCCAAGTCCCAACTTAATTCCATCTTCTACTTAATCCCCCTTCAATAAAAACATACCTAAAAGAAAGAAATCACCATAAGATAAGGATAAGTCGCCTAGTCGGCGAGGTAGGATGCTTGCCCAATTGGTTGGAGCTAATTCGGAATAAGCTAGAGGTACTAAATTCAAATCCCAAATGTACATTTTCATAGGGTTGCATCAACAAAAGGAGGAAAAAGTTTCACTTTGTCAAGTGTTGGTCTTTCACATAAAAGAGATAATCACAAGTCAAAACATCAAATCGATCTACGACAACCACCAATATTACATCTAACTTACCATTTTTCCCTCTTTAACTTCAACCGAAAGACATACATTAACTCATTTACTCTATAAAAAACAATTGTGGTGAATTTGATGTAGATTTTCCCAACATAAACCATTCCCATTTGGTTAAACGTTTAAGCATTACTGTTTGATCATGATACTTTCACAATTCCACTATTTTTAACCCTCTTCTTCACACACCAAACCAATTGACCTATCTCCTCAATTCCAATTAAAACATAGCACAAACAATATAACCAACAACACAAAGTCACAAAATACAAACTCAATTCCAATCGGGCATGTATTCTTATGTAGTACCTTGCGATTCACAAAGTTAAGTAACAAGAATAGAAAATTCTCAAGAATGCAACCGACATTTCTTGAATTACCTAAAAGACTATAGACAATTTCACCAAAACAACATATAATATATTGTCAATCCATACTAAAAACAAAGACATGTACGAGTTGACAACAAAAAAAATTAATTCTACAACCAGGCATACATACATTTGTTAGTGTATTGTTGTATCCAAGATTTAAGTGTAAAAGTCAAAGTGTTGTAAAGTCAAGTATAGTCAAAGTCTTCTAACTCATTGTAGTTTACTTGTGTTTGTACATGGTCCTTTGACCATATAAATACCTTAGTGTAAGTGTTTGTAATAGAAAAGAATAGAGTTGACAGTTGTAGCTTTGTGAGAGAACCGTGTGAGTCAATGTTGTAAGAGTTCTTTGTAAGCTTGTGACTTAACAGATATATGACATATTCTCTCTCTACATTATCTCTCTATGATTTGTGCTTAATTGTGTGGTTCCATTGTGTTTGCTTGAAATCTTGGACTTACATTTGGTATCAGAGCAGACCAATCTATTCTGAATGGATTGATACACTTTGATTTCATCGAATTTTCATTTCTTGGAAGAACACGTAGGACCATTTTCTGAAAATCACTGTTGAATCGAATTTTTCTTGTTTAGGCGATTTTATTGCAAGATAAAATGCTCTCAGTGATCGATTAGTGTTTTTGAATCTTTCTTGTTTAGATTTGATCACGAAATTCACACTAATTCGCACTTAATTTTGAAATTTTTGTGTATTTTTGGTTAAAAAGTCGAACACTGTAATTCTTTGATCACACTGTAATTTTGTTGTTTTTTATCATAGTTTTGTACTTGAAAAGTTTTATAATTCATCGTGCGACCATTCTTGTGGATTTTCAAGTCTTGATTGCAGGAATCAAAGATTTTGATCGAATTCGTGTTTATCTCTGAAGAACACGCAAGATCTAGTTTTCGCACAAAGGAAGAACACGCACACCAAAGAACACGCAAGAAGGTAAGAACGCGCAGGATGAATAATTTCTATGTTTGTATGTTTTCTGCGAGTTCTTGCTCAGAACGCGCACAGTTCTATATGTGAGAAGTAGGAACGTGCACACGTCTGCTTGCGAGTTTGGTTTTTGGTTTCTGTGACTTGCAAGTTCTATTGTTCTACGAGAAGTGTTTGCGAGTTCTTATTTGACAGAATGTTTTGAAGTATAGGAACACGCAACGACATTGCGTGAAGTTAAAGGTTCAAAAAATTTCTAAGTACAGGAACGCGCAAAGTGATTGCGAGAAGTCACTCTCAAGAACGCGCACGTCTCTCTCTGCGCGAACCAAGAATGCCCACATCGTGTTCTACGCGAACCATGAACGCGCACGTCGTGTTCTGCACGAACCAAGAATGTGCATTACCCTGTTTGCGTGAGGTTCTTCTACAGTGATCTGCGAGTTTTGTGCTTTCTGCGCGAAGTTACTGCTACAGTGTTCTGCGAGTTCGGACACTTGGAAAAAAATTTATGATTTTTTAAAATGGTGACCAAGTTTTACTCATCAAGTCAAGTATTTCTGAATATTATGGAACGATCACTTCAAGCAAGCTTATTATTCAGCATTTCATCTAATTCGGTAAAGATGTCTAATGTAATTGTTAATCCAAGATCACAGTCTATATCCAAAGAGAGAAAGTAGAGAGAATATGAATGTGGAGCAAAATGTATTAGGCGCAAAAGTGTGAGTTGAGTTACAAAGAACATAGAGCAAAAGGGACATAAATACCCCTTGGCTAACCTTACATGGTAGAGCAAAACAAAGCAATGTAGCAACAAGGGAATAAATACATTGATTACTAGAAAATATAAACCTAACAATCTCCCCCTTAGTAATCAATGGCGCTCTTCTCTTTGACGTAGTCGATTAAGTCCAAGTAAAACTTCCAAGCGTCTTAGGGTAGAACGGAAATTCAGCCTCTCATCAATAGAATTCAAAGCTTTCTTGAGAAGGTGAATCTCAACATTATCAAGCAGGAAAACATCTATTCTTGTCTCTAAGAATCTTCTTTCAACAGCTTTCAGACGATGCTCCAATTGTAGCTTGATCACCTTTAAAGTGCCGTCAGAGTAGTGGTTGATCTCTTCAAACCTTAGAAAGCAGTTCTGACCAGAAGCATTTCTGTATATAACACCATACGGACTCTGGAGAATGGTAAATAGAGAGTATGTATCAATGTTCGACAAGCCACGATCAGGTCTTTGAAGATTAACCACTGGTTGAAAGCTTTCAGCGGCCATCTGGAAGTCGAATACTCGGTAGAATCTGATCTGACGCCGAATGAATCTTTTTATTGAAACCAAAGCTTGTGAGATATCTTCAGACCTGTGATAAAGATTCTTGAAGTGATTGTACAAAAACTCAATGTCATCAATAGATAAGTCACTGAAGTCAGCCTCAAAGAAAGTATATCTTTTGCAGTCTCTTCTTTCAACCTCAAACACCGGATACCTGATGTGAACAAACTTCTTTATAGAAACACTGATAACTCTTACTATCTGGTGAGGAGAAGAAACAAGAAGCTTTCCGCGACGATGGCATTTGATGAACATCAAATATTCATATAGAAAATTAGCTGACTCTTTCTCAACTCCAAGAATGGCATAAATGTTTATCTCTCTTCTCCTAGAAATAAAAATGTTCCTTTGAGAATCCTCGAGAAAAGCAAATCTGAGTCTCGAAGCCATATGCCTTTCTTCTAAACTTTGTTGTCTTTGTTTTCTTATCAAAGATGGACCTTCTTCTAAGATACTCGGAGGAATCACTAGTTCAGAATTAGGAATATCAGCTTGAGCTCTAGACGACTGACCTACTTCAAAAGTACTTGAAGAAGCAGTAGTAGTCGGAGCTGGATCAGCAATAGGACTAGGAGTGACTGGAGGAGTTGCAGGAATGTCTTCTTGAGAAGGCAAGTCTTCGTACAATGTGTTAAGCATCTCTTCATCCTTTACATCAAGACCTGAGGCATTCTCTTCAGTATCAGAAATAAAAACTATATCATCACAATCTTCTTCTTTCACTTTGCATAACTTTTCATATCTGACATCATCATCATCATCAGAATTGATCTCAATGAAGTTGGCAAAAAAAAGACCTCATATCATTTGCAGCTTCAGAATCATCTATCACCGTTGACTTTGGTGCAGAGTCAAGGTCAACATAAACAACAAGTTGTAAGTTGTTCTCGATGTTTGACTCGGAAATGTTCAATTTGTTGGCCATGAAAGAAAGATCAACATTATCAAGCATGTTGTTAACAAGACTTTCAACATTGCAATCTTGAGCATCATCATCAGCATTCTCCTCTTAGGCAGCAGACTCAGATTGTCTTTGGTCTTCTTGAGCTGAATAACTTTCCACCCGTTGTCTCTTTGATATCTCCCCCTCATGATCTTGATGATCAGGATCATCTTGGTCATGTCTCCTTTTATGAAACGGTCCAGCTTCAGATCTGCAATTCTGCTCATGACGATCAAACCTGTCAGATAAAGAAGTTATGGCTTGAGTCATTAGAGATAAACCTTCCTTGATGTCGGAGAAATTTGTCCTTGCTTCAGACTTATAAGTAGTGAACTCCTCATATAAAGCAAATAGCCTGTCCGATTCAAGAGCAGGAGCTGGAGCCGGATTCAGTTGGAAGTTCCGAAGTAAAGAAATAAGATCATGATGTTGTTGATCAGGTGGAGACATAGACAATAACCGTGCATACAACATATCTGAGAGCTCATATACTAGAATTTCCTGAATAGGAACATTTGAAGACGAAGGAGATGTACACACTGGAGTAGAAGAAAATACCGGAATCGGTGGAATAGTCACCCTTGAAGGAGCAGAAGTCGGAATACTCGACGACTCTCGAATAACCACCCCAGACAGTCTTCGGAATGGAATCTCCTGTGGAATTGTATCAGCATCAATCTCTACCTTCTTTCCCTTAAAAAGAGTCATCATGTTCTAAATTTGTGCCTCTTTCTCATCATCAAAACGATCACTCATCTGGCGAATGATCTCATTAAGAGTCATAAACTTACTGGTGGAGTCGTGTACTTGAACAGAAGAAGTATCAACAGAAGAGGTGTCTATTGTAGAAGTCTCGATAGCAGAAGAAGGAATGACAATAGAAGCAGAAGGACTGGTACCAAGCTGAGTCGTGGCATTGTGAAAAGCCAAGTCTAGCTCATCAACCTGTAAAGCACCCACTGCAGCATTTATCGAAACTGAATCATCATCAAAAATCAAAGATACCAGATCATTCATAGCAGTATCTCGAATTACCGTTTCTAGAACTTGAAAAGCAAAACGATCGCCATCTCCACCTTGATCACCATCATTATCATCATCACCATCTGATTCATCTTGATTAAAATCATGTTGTTCATCACTATCAAACGATTCAGCAACATTGTCTTGAGCATCATCACCATGTTCAGCTTCAGTCTCATCAATTTGAACTGGTTCAGATTCATTGGCTTGAGTGGCTTCAGCATTAGCAGGCTCAGCTTCTTATTCATCAGCAGCTGGCAATTCAATGCCATGATCGTAGCAGTACTGAATAATACTTTCATTTGTAAGATCGGCATAACTCAAGATCAAAACTAGAGGAATTTGCATAGAGAAATTAAATGGTTTCCTTTGAGTTTTAATAAAGGACATCTCGTTATCGCCTACTTGATTCCAAAAATTGGGCTTTGGAATGTCTCGGTTGCTTCGCATCATGCTTCGGAAGATGAGCTTCATGTAGCGAACAAACGGAATGAATTTGCGCTTCTTGATCGTCTCAAACTGGCTTACCTTGGTTAGCTCATCAACATATCCAAGAGCTCTAATTCCAGCATGAATTTCTGATTCGGGTGCAAAGTTGTCAAACGTATTTCTACCCGGTCGAGAAGACGTCGTGGGTAGATCCAGAATCAGACAAAGACGGTTGTAGGTGATATAGGAATCAAATTGATCCACTTGCAGCTCGAAACGATGAGGACGAACCATCTCATTCTTGTATATCGTATGCCAAGCTTGTTGAAGGTATACCTCGGGAACATCAGCACATAAAGTGAGAGCCGGAGCAATAGGATGTCCTCTAAGAATAGCTTTGACAACTGAATCGATCTTGATTTTGTCGAAGTTCACGTAATAGTTGTTGGGCTTGTATGGCAAAACATATGAAGCAGTGGCAAAAACATCGTTCGGTGTTTACCTTGTAGAAGATAAGTCTGCCTCGGTAGATGAAACAGAAGGCATAGGAGCCTCTCGAGATACATGATCAGATGGATCATGGTGTTCATCTTGGATTTGGTTCTCACCTTGTTGAACAGAAACAGTGTCTGAATCCATGATAGTAGCTATCAAACAGAAAGAATATGAAAAATAGCCTTGCACAAAACTAGGTTTGCGCTACGTACATGTGGCGCAAAATATATTTTGCGTTACTTGTGAGTGGCGCAAAACTATGTTTGCGCTATCCACTTGTGACTCAAACTGACACTTAGAAAAATTTCAATATAAAAACAAACTAAGGAGCGACAAAGATTTGCGCGACATGAAGATGGCGCAAAAGGTACTTTGTGTTACCAACGTGTAACGCAGTTTATACATAGAAAAAATTACTCCTCAAAGATGGTTTATGTTACACAAAGGTAGCGCAAAACTAACTTTGCGCTATCAACATAAAGCGAAAAAAGCCCTAGAAATTACAACTTTTGCGCAAGTTCATCTGATAATATCAAAACACGAAAATACTCGATTTTAGTCAATAATAGTTGTTCAAATCACAAAAATGGAAATTTCTAAACTCATTTCGAACAAGCTATTACTGATTAAAATCAGTTTTCAACATAAAACTTGAAATTGTGAATAAAGAAGATGAACAGTCGGAAACAAGAACAGCCGCAGAACATCAAAATCAAAATCGAAGAGATATCCAATGAGATAAAAGAAGAAATTACATACCTGAAGTCGAAATCAGACACTAAGAATAACCCAACATTTGATCTTAATACAGATTAACTCACTTGAACCCAATCACGAAGATGAGCAGTTCGAAAAATGAATGATCACACACTGTGATGGTCAAATAGAGTTTAGTAAAGCAACTATGAATACAAGCATGAATCAAATACAAAATGTAGTTCGAAAACATACATGATTCAATGAAATGATCAAAAGAACTAAGAATATAAGTTGAACCAGAGAGAGAGCCAAAAGTCAGTTTTTCAAAGAGAGAGGGAAAATTAACTTGGAATTACTTCAAGTTTAACTTTATATTGACAAAGAAAATGTCATTTCTCACCTTTTAAGCTCTTTTACTCCCCCTACACAAATGCACTAGATATCACAAATCAATTTAGCATTTGTATTGAAAAATCATAAATACTTACTGATAATGCAAGATCGTTTTAAATCTAGTGAGAGAAAGTAGATAGAGAGTTGAAAGCGCAATATGTGATTTCTAAGAGATATGCGTAAGTCCCTTTACAAACAACAAAGCCACCAGGGACTTAAATACGCTTGGCTAAAACTGAACAAATACGCACTCTAAACACAGTATTAGACCAAGCCTATAAATACAATGATTACTATAAAATCTAACTTAACAATCTCCCCCTTAGTAATCATTGGCGCTTTGGTCTTCAATATTCATCTTCTAAATCAACACAGACCATCTAAGCAACTTATAGAAGCTTCTTCACTAAAAAAAAATTCTTCTCATCATCTTTCAATTTATATTGTCTTTGCTGCCTTGACAAGACTGGACTTGTTTGTAATAAACTTGAAAGAACAATTGGTTCATCAGCTTATGCTCTAGACGACGCACCTCTTTCAAATGAACTTGAATGAACTGTGGTGGTCGGAGCTGGAACAGCAAAAGAACTAGTATAACTGAGAAAATAAAATCTTGAGCAGACAACTCTTTGTTGCTTTAACTTCTCGAATCTTAAGCAGATAAACTTTTAACTTTTTGTCTCTTTAACTTCTCCTTAACTTCTCCCCCTCATGACCTTGATGATCTGGATCAACTTGGTCATGCAAATGTTGGAGACGAGACAGCTTCAGATCTGCAAAATTCAAAATAAAGGAGAAAAAGGATGTTTTGCGCTACATGTTGGTGGCGCAAACTTAGTTTTGCGCTAGATGAAGGTCGCGCAAAGTTGAGTTTTGTGCTACCAACTGTTGGCGCAAAGTTGACTTGAAATCTTAAAAAATTTCACCTGTTAAGCTCTTTGACTCCCCCTACACAAATGCACTAAATATGGCAATTCAAGTTAGCATTCGTATAGAAAATCAGATACTCCCCTCGAAAAGAGATATGATCTTTTCAGAATATTTTCCTTATTCACTCCCCTTTGAAAAATGCACAGACCCATTAACACGGATATAAGAACACAATGATCGAAACATCAATGTATAAAGAAAAATATAATGAATATGTATTTTGAAACAACTAAACATATAAACTTTTAAACACTAAACAAATTAAATTCTACTCAGTAAAATATCACAGATTAATCGATCAGATGAAGTCAAGTGTATGTTGTTGGATACAAATACAAGTTTCATTGTATATCAAGTTAAGACATGTTCAGTTTCAAAGACTTTTATTAATCTATTCAGCGTGCTAGCATGCGAACTTTGATTAACTTCAAGAAAATGCAATTCTAAAAAAATATAATAGAGAACTTTGCATGTACTCACACTAATCCATCAAAAATTAAGAATTTCACAAATTTATAGGTTTATCGCAACTCAAACATATCACCAAGTATCAAGAGATGTGTGCTCATTGGCATCTTTTAGCAGTGTGCACATTGGCATCTTCACATGAGTGTGCTCTTTGGCATCTTTTGAGCTTGTGCACTTTGGCATCTTTGAATCAAAAAGTTTGGTAAGTAAAGAATATGCTGTAAACGTAACTTTCTATCTGATCCTATTGCAGGATTTGGGTCAGCCGCTCCCAGACCAGTTGGCCTTAGGGGACTAGGAGTCAAGCACCCCTTGGAACTTACTCTGCCATATCAGAAAGGCTACATCTACACATCCTAAACCCATTCATACCATTATAACATGACTTTCAATCTGATTCTATAGAAGAATTTGGGTTCGATCACTCCCAGACCAATTGACCTTAGGGCACCAGATGAAAAGCATCCCACGGAACTTACTTTCCCAAACCAGAAAGGTCACAGGTACAAACTTTTAAACTTAGAGATTTCTGTATTTTATATATATAATTCATCTCAATCACCCAGTTTTATATATAAGTGTTTAGCCCATATTTTCATTACAGTCCATAATTCAGACTTTTTAGGATTTCTAAGCATTGTAAACTATAAAATTCCGAATCACATAACTTTAAAGCAGTATCAAAAGTTTCAAACATGTTGCTGACTTTTCGACTTTTGTAAGACTTGAAAGTTGAACATATAAAACTTCGATATAAACAAAGCAACTTGAAAAGTTATCCTAGACACACATTTTATTCAAAAGAAAGAAAAAAACTGTACAACTTTTACTTTATAGAATAAAATTTGTAAAGATTTAAACTTTTAAATTCAACATGTCGAGTTTGAAAAATTTTCATTTAAGACAAATGTAAAGAATTTGGCAAATTGATATTTAGTCGTGTTGGATCATAATTGTATTCAAGATTAAAGGGTCTAAACTGTATTTAATTGATAGTTAAAGTTTGGGGTTTAAATTGTAATAGATTGATAGTTATTAGCTATTGGGCCCAAGCCCATTAGGCCTTAAAAGCCTAAGTATTTAAAGTTTTAGTTATTTAGGTTTTAGGGTTAATCCTCATATTCATAAATATAATCATATAGTGAGGTAGTCGTTTTCTCTGTATTCAAGGGTTTCAAGAACACACAAGGTTTAACTGTTTATTCAAGGGATTTGTTATGTTATTCTGATCTTATTATCTCTTGATCTTTATTGTGTGGTGTGTTTAATTATCAACTAGATTATACTGGGATAACAAGTGGTATCAGAGCCAAAAGAATAAAAATAAAATTCAGTTTACTGTTCATCGATTACTATTCACGCGAGTATTGTTCATCGAATATTTTTTGTTGTTCATCTGATTTCATGAATCTATGTGCTTTTATGTTTAAAGATTGATCTGATTAGTTGCGTTTTGCGCTATTGAAAAGCATCTTATTGATTAATTGCATTGAGAATTATCAAGTGATCGAATTTTTGAGTTTAGTTGCAATATGGGTTCGTATACATATCGGTCTCTGTTTTCTTCAAATTAATGCATTATAGTTGAAATTAATCTTTGATTTTGATTGAACTATGATCGATACTTGTTTCTGGGCGCAATAGTCTGATATTTGCATCTGATTTTGAGTTCTTGGGTGTTTTTGGGTAAATTTTCTAGGTTGAATATCGACGTTCTGGGCTGATTTAAGAACATACCGGTCGAAAGCATTAAGAACATATCGGTCATTATAATCACCGATACTCACATTTGACCGGTCCCCGATACACACATACTATATCGATCAAAGGATTGTCGGTCAAGACCAATACCGGTTGATTGATTCATATCGGTTTATACCGGTCGACCGGCACACTCACATCAACATCGGTCTATTCTTTCCGGTCTTGCACAATACCGGGCAATCCACTTTACCGATCGAAGAAGGTTACCGGTCTATACAGTGTATCGGTTGACAAATACCGGTCAACTCACTTTCTCGGTCGAATATCCAATACCGGTCTTAGTTGTTTACCGGTCAATTGATACATATCGGTCCTCTCTATACAGCCTCCCGGTCGAACAAGTTATCGGTCGAAGCAAGTGACCGATCGACCGCAAGACCCCGGTCTGTCTGCTTTGCGCTAGTGCCTTGTCACATAAACCTTAGTTTGCACTACCCAAGGCTCGCGCAAACTTCAACTTACGCGACCCTCTGCTCACGAGAAGTTCCATTTTGCTCAACTCACCACTCGCGAGAACCCCTGCTTTGCGCCACCCGTTACTAGCGAGAACCTCTCACTTTGCGCCAACAGTTACTCGCGCAAAGCTACTCTTTGCACGACCTGCCTCTCACGCAAACCACCATTTCTTTTGCGTAAATTTTTTCTCTAGGGACCCCCATGCTTAGTCTGCGAAGGGGGACAACGTTCTGTTCGTGATCAAAATTTTCTTATTTTCAGTATTACTCTGTTTGATTTTATCTACTGTTTGAGAATTCTGCATTTGATTATTCTTGGAAATTTATTTTTATGAAAATTTTTTAGTGTAGTTTTTATTTAGTACTTGATTCTAACGATCTCATCTAGTTGATTCTCTTGGTACAGAAAAGTTTGCTTACTAACCATACAGCAAAAGATGTCTGAAGGTTATATCCTTGATTTTGAAAAGATGACACATTCTGAAGAAAAAACAAATGCTAAACGTCTTGCTAGACAGTTGTCAAGATATACAGACATGGCTTATGATTGTGAAAAAGAAATTAAAAAGCTCAAATCCGAGAACAAGGATTTACAGATTCAGAACTCATCTCTTCTTACTCAGATCAATGTTTTAAAAGAAAATTCAAAAGATTCTGATTCTAAAATTGACTATGCAGAAATATTTGAGTCTAAAGAAAAAGAGATCTTAGATCTTCAAGCAAAGCTGAAAATATCTGAATCAAGCTCTACATGGTCAAAGAAGGATGCAATGCAAATAGAGCTTGATGAGCTTAGAAGAAGAGCAAACATTGCTATTCAGACATCTCAAGAGCTTAGAAAGACAAATTCTCAAGTCTTTGCAGAAAGAGATAAACTGAAAGATAAAGTTCTCAGTCTTGAGGTTGAGATTAATAAGCTGAAAGAAAAGGCAACCCAAGACAGAGACAATACAATAGCTCAAGATGAAATACTGAAGATTGAGAAAGAAAGAAAAGACTTTGCCAATAAATTCTCTGATTTCTCCAGAAAAGCCTTTGAAGAGAAGAAATCTTTAGAGCTTAGATGTGTTAAGCTTTCTCAACAAGTTTCAGACTTTTAGAAGGTTATCATTCTAGAGAGAGAAAAGGCTGAGAATGAGAAGAAGAAAGCTGAGCTGAAGGAAGCAAATATAGACTTTTCTAAAGAAAAGAAAATATTTGAGACCGAGATAGCCAAGCTGACAGGAAAGCTATCTGAATTGTCAACAAACATCATGAAGGAGAAGAATGCAAAAATCTGAGTTGCATAAGAAGTTTGATCTAATTGAAAAGGAAAGAAATAGTTTGTCTTCAAAGATAAAGGAACTTGAAGAGATAGTATTCTAGGTGAAGCTGACTGAGCACAAGACGCCAGAGTCAATAGCTAAATCATCGAGAGATGTTCAAACTGATTCAACTTGTTCACTCAAAAAGGCTTCAAGTTCACGTGTTTCAAATGTTTTCTATAATCCTTTATGTGATTCAGATGACAGTCTTACTTCTAAATCTATTGATCAGATTCGTTCTTCTAACCTTTTCTATGACAAAAATGTTGATGGTTCAGGTAACTTAAAGAAGAACAAGTCTCAAAAGAAAAGCTTCTGGAGAAGAGATGATGAGAGAGATAGAGGATATTGGATCTGGAAAATTAAAGGATCTTCGGAGGAAAAGAAGAAAGAAAAATCATTTGTGCATACATCAAATGCAAAATGGAACTATGCCTCAAAAGGTAAAACTTTTGGCAAACCTGATCTGGTTTACACAATCAATCAATTGATCAGGTTAGCACAAAAGAAGATTAGTTGTTCCTATTGTGGCTCAAATGATTTTGTAAGAAAAGATTATGTAAATAACTGGTATGGTTCTTATTTTATCTCTCCTACTAGAACTGCAACTAACCCATTAGGACCCAAATACCAGTGGGTACCAAAAGCTAAATTTGTGTTGCAGACACCCAAAGTTTGAGGGGGAGAAAGAACGAAGGCTTCTAAGTAAATCAACTTAGAACCCGTACTACAACGGATAATGGCTTCTGATCACATGACAGATCGGGACCCGTGCTTCATTGTCAAAAAGATGACTTCTAAGTACAACAGCTTAGGACTCGGACTTCAACGTCAAAGAGTTTAATTTCTGAATTTACTCTAATCCTAGTAATTCAGAACTTGGTTTCATGATTAAGGATTATGCACATATTAATGGGGAGCTTATATGCTTTATACTTTTACTGGTGTGTTTTCTGATGTTTCAGGAAAAGATTAAATACTATTCTCATCGGAAAATATGTATAATGGCTCTTGAATAATTCAGTTCAAGGCCTGTTCTTCAAGGATAAAGTAACAATGGCTTCTAATCGCATCTGATTAGAACCCGCACTTCAGTGCTTTATTTTTTCCGTTTAAAAAAAAATCTTCAGTTAAGGGGGAGCATACTTGTTAAAAAGCTTAAGTGAAAAATTCCTTAGAGATTAATTGTGAAACTCTTTTTAGTTCGAGGGGGAGAATTGCATCGTCAAACACAACTGTTTTGACTTCTCCAACTTTTTATTCTTCATGTTTATTCCTTTGTGCTTTCATGTACAAAAGACTGTTGAACAACATGTTCTTTTAGGACAATACATGGGATTCAGTGTGTGAGCTTAACAGAACTTCCATGGATTCACGATAACCAGTGTTTCCTACCCAAGAAGTATTCCCTGAGTGATTGAGGGGAGAGGGGTCAAAAGAATTGAGTGATGGTGTGTGAAGAGGTAAAATGGATAAGAGAGATTGGTTAGAAGTAAGCATTAAAAGAAAGAGGGTGAGTGAACAGAGTAAAAGAATATTAGACTCTGCACCAAACCACTTTCTGAGTCGGGCAGCCATATAATCTGATTGGTTCACATTCTTTGGTGAACATCATTGAAAAAGGCACCTAGCCCATGCCATCTCTTGCATACAACCCCACCAGCTACTCATTCTTTTCTCAAAAAGAGAATGTTTCACATTTTCTGGGGAAGCAGCACATACGCTATTGGTTCTTCATTTGGAAGATACTAATATTGAAAAAGAAGGAAAGTTTCCCCACCTTCGAACTCTTTCTCATGCACATTGAGTCTTTGTAAAATTTGTTGTTTTCTCAACAAGTTTACACACTTTGAGCCTAAATTGAAAAGCAATCATCTATGCTTAAATTCTTTCATACACATGCACGAGCACACAGAAATTTGTTTTCTGTCAGAACGTTCATAGATAACCATGTGTTATTCGATGACTGAATGGAAGACCTGGGGAGCCAACATCAAAACCAGTTCCTTTTATAGTAACTTTGTGTTACTCAGTGACTTTGTGTCATTGACAGGCATTCTAACTGAGTCATTTGTTGATTCAGGGTTGCATATATTAAACTGTTTGAATTTGAAAAGATTCGAATGGTTATTACTCTTTATTTGAATATGCATAGATTGAAATAATCAATTTCTCCATTTGGAGAGACTTCTCTTATTTCCGAACAGGGCTCGTTACATGAAGACAGTGCTTACTGATGATCATACTCAAAGGGGAAGATTGTTTTGATATGTTTTGATGATGATGATTCTCACCACTCATCAAAAAGGGGGAGAATATATTAAGGGGGAGAACATAATCTAAAGACTGCTAAAGATTTTCAAAGATTTGAAGACTATTTAAAGATATCAAGTTTTGAAGCTATCAATGTCATATCTGAAGAAAAGAGAAGAAAAGTGAAGACCTGAAGACAATTGCCAAAATTTATTTAATCTTGAATCCAAAGGGGGAGATTGTTGGATCATAATTGTATTCAAGATTAAAGGGTCTAAACTATATTTATTTGATAGTTAAAGTTTGGGGTTTAAATTGTAATAGATTGATAGTTATTAGCTATTGGGCCCAAGCCCATTAGGCCTTAAAAGCCTAAGTATTTAAAGTTTTATATATTTAGGTTTTAGAGTTAATCCTCATATTCATAATTATAATCATATAGTGAGGTAGTCGTTTTCTCTGTATTCAAGGGTATCAACAACACACAAGGTTTAACTGTTTATTCAAGAGATAGGTATGTTATTCTGATCTTATTATCTCTCGATCTTTATTGTGTGGTGTGTTTAATTATCAACTAGAATAAACTGGGATAACAAGTCTAAACAAAATAAAATTCAATAATACTATCTTCCACATAATGTATAATGAATTTGTATCTCATATCCAAGTATTGGGTTGAACTTGCTCAGATTCTTGAAAAACATGATAAATGCAGCGGAATAAAATAGATGCACTCACAGTTTCTCATTCGTCCAGAAGCTTAATTGCATTGAAGAACGAGTCCTAAACTGAAATGTTTAGAAGTCGAAGTCCATTTAAATACGGGTTCTGAGCTGATTTACTCATAAGCCATAGTCTTTCAACTTTGAATTCTGGGTTTTGAACTGCTTTGTTCAAAATCCTTGGTTCTCTTACTCCCCCTTGACTTGAGGTGCCTGCAACACAGAATCAGTTTTCGGTTTTGGTACCCACTGGTATTTAGGTCCATGAATGTTAGTTGCAGTTCTTGTGGGGGAAAATTTTTTAGATTTGACATAGAAAACACGAGAAAAATAATCAGATGAATGAACAGAATCATCAGTAGAAGACAAAGCATAATCATCTGAACTAGAATCAGAAGAAGAATATGAGACATCTTTTGAAATTTGAATCATTTGCTTTATTCAGTATTTTGAAATTTTATTACAAACAGCAAATGAATCACGTTTATAGTTTTTGTCTACATATTTATCCTCATCAGTCGTAGATTCATCAGATGTCCGCTTGACCCTCCATATCTGCCTTGAATGAGTCCTCAAAGTCCTATCTGAAATATTCGAATCAGAAGAATTAGAAGTATCTGAAATGACTTTAGCTTGTTTCGTTGACTTCTTTGACCTTTTTCTTTTACGCTTTGGTTTATAATAATCATCATTTAGCGTAAAAGATTCATCAAGAATTTTCGATTTAAGATTTGAATCTGAAGAAACAATTTTATCTATGAATCCAAACTGATCAGACATTAAACCTGAACTTGCCTCAGAGTCAGAAAAATTTTGACAAAAGTTTTCAGATTTTAGAACTTCCTTTTTATTTTCCTTAAAATCAGAAGAAAGACCAGAAACAGAATCTTGTTTTTGAGAAATTAATTTTTCTTCAAGACTTGAAGTCATAAAAGAAAAAATAACATCTGATTCAATTTCGCTTTGAATATGTTGTTCTTCTATTTTATCTTCAAGATCAATTATTTTGCTTTCTAACACTAATGGAGGAATATATCTCTTAGAATCATAAGAAACTGAAGATATATTTTCTTTATTAGTGTTAGTAGCACAGATATCAAAATAATCATCAGACAATGAAGATTTAATAGAAGAAATGTCATTTAAACTGTTTATGTTCTTCTTTGATTTTTCGGGAAAATATTTGGCATTTTCGCACGTGTAACCAAAAGAAATTTTCTTTTTCTTGTTGTTCATTCTTTTCTCATTTTCGATATCTAAAACTTGCTTTTCATTCATCCAATCAATTTTAAATTGAGGAGCATATTTAGCAAGATTTAGATACTCGAATTTATATAAAGTAGGGGATTTTTCTATCGCATTGTATAAACAATGTGGATTTTCAAAACCAAGTCCCCATTTTTCTGTTATGGACTCATAACTCCTTGGTTTGTTCAAATAAATAGTTTGTTCAGTTTGATTTCTTCGATATAATTTTTCTTCCAACTCATTTATTTTATTCGAAAAACTTTCTTTTTGTTTGGTCATTTCAGTCAAATAATCAAGATAAGTCATATTTGATTTTTCTAAATCAACCAATTTCTTTTGAAAGATTTCTTTTGTTTGAACCAAAATAGATTTTTCATCTTCCAAAGAAATTTGTAATTTATCAATCAAATTTGACTTTTCTGAATTTAATTGTTTTTCAGATAATAACTTTGAGCGTAAATCATGTAAAGCAGTTATAATGATATTCATCTGTGAAGAAATAAATGCGTAATCAAACTCAGAAGGTACCTCATCTTCATCAGTGGTGGAATCTTCATCATCATCGCTTAGATCATCTCCTATGAAGTACATTGTAGCAATTTCCTCATTACCAGCTTCATCGTTAGAGTGATCTAACCAGATTTCTTCTTCAGCTAACAGAGTGTTGGGTCTGAAATGTACTAAGGATGGATAATACTGTTGAGCTTAAAGATTAATACTGCTGAAGATATTAATACTGCTACTTGAAGAATACTACTGCTAGTAGAATTACTACTGCTTGAAGAGTTAGTACTGCTAGAAGAATAGTTAGTACTGCTTGGAGAGTTAGTACTGCTAGTAGTTAGTACTGCTTAAAGAATAATGCTGCTAGCATGATTAATACTGCAAGCATGGTTAGTACTGCTGAGGAGATTAATGCTGCTTCTGATGATTCTGAAGATAATGTTGATAAAGATGGATTGATACGAAAGACTAGGAGCTGAAGATCATGATGAAGATAATTATGGAATGGATGCTAAAGATCAATATTTCTTTTGTAATTATCTTGTAATCAGTTCTGTATATATAGTCTAGAAGTATTTAATAGTTTTTGATAGTCGTATACGTTTAGCGAGAATTAACCTCAAGGTTCTTTGTAGTCCTTTCAATAGAGAATTATTGAACGTCTGTTGAGCTTGTTCAACAAATTGAGGTTTTGTTTGTAATCATTAAGTTAAATCAATATAACTTGTGATTTGAGTTTATACACTGTTTGATTGATTTACTATTAAAGTGTTTTTCCGCGACTTCTTTAACATAGTTTCTGAGTGTTTAGTTTAAATTCTTCTTTAGAATTTCAATCCTTACAAGTGGTATCAGAGCCTTCTACTCAGAAATCAAAAATCATCATGGACGGATCTCATGACAGTGTTCTTGTTTCAAAGGTCCCCATGCTCAAACCCAATGAGTTTGACATGTAGAAAATCAGAATCAGGCAGTACATTCTTCTTACAGACTACTCAATGTGGGACATCATTAAGAATGGTCCCTCTGATGGAGGAAAGATAGGAGCAGATGGTAAGAGAACTCCACCAAAGACTGATGGAGAAAGAAAGATGAGGCAGACTGAGATGAAAGCCTGGAGCACTCTGCTCTTCGCAATTCCTAATGAATACCAACATCAGTTTTGTAACTGTTCTGATGCTCAAATCCTGTGGAATGCATTTGAGAAGAGATTTTCAGGTACTAAAAGCACTAAGAGAAATCAGAAGGCAATTCTCAAGCAACAATATGAGAATTTTATGTCTACAAAGAATGAGTCCATGACTCAAACCTTTGATAGATTCAACAAGTTGATTGGAGAGTTGGCCACTGTTGGTGTCAAGATGGATCAGGATGATGTCAACAGAAAATTTCTAAGATCTCTTGGTGAAGAATGGGTGATGTACACTGTATCCTTTAGACAGAATGATAATCTGGAGGATAAGGAGCTTGATGATCTCTACAATGATCTAAGGGTGTTTGAAGCAGAAGTTGAATCTAAGAAAAGGCCATCTGGATACTCTCATAATCCTGCCCTCCTATCATCCACTACTGATTCTACTGCTAATTCAGAATCAGTTAGTACTTCTTATGGCTCAAAACAGGATGGGTCCAATGATTCTGTTTTGGAAGCATTCCTTGCTAGTCATGCTAAATTTGCTCTTATCAATGATGATCTGGAGCAGATCAATGTAGATGACCTTGAAGAGATGGATATCAAGTAGCATATGGCAATGCTCACCATGAGAGTCAAAATATTCATCAAAAGAACAGGCAGAAACAATTTTACCATTATAAGAGAAGATGGTGCTGGATTTGATAAATCCAAAGTGGAATGCTACAAATGCCATAATCTGGGACACTTTGCAAGAGAGTGCAGAGGAGGAACTACTCAACAGCATGGAAGCAATAATCAACAACCAAAGTCTACTAACTATAACAGGAATTCATCTCAAGCTCTTGTTTCACAAGAAGGGATGGGCTTTGATTGGAGTGATCAAGCAGAGGAGGCAATTCAGAACCAGGCATTGATGGCTGAGGTTACAGAGTCTTCAAGTACTGCAATCCCCACTGAGGTAAAATCTAACCTTTGATCTAAAACCTGTCTTGAAACTGTTAAAAAGTACAGGGATCCCAGTCAGAGCATGTGTGATGACCTTAAAAGGTTAGAGAAAGATAGAAGAGAGTATGTTGTGATTGTTGAGAAGTTTGAAGAACAAATAAAGGCATATCAAGCTAATGAACTTCAACATTCATATGATCTCAACTACTAGAAATGGGAAAAGAATCAGTTAGAGATTGAGCTAGAAAAGTCTAGAGAGGAGTGTGAAAAAGTTAAGAGTGAATTTGAGAAGGCCAAACTAGACATTGAGAAATATTCTAATGCTTCTAAAGCAATGGACTCTTTAATTAAATCTCAAATTCATGACAAACTAAAGAGAGGTATAGGCTACAACAACACCCCTCCACCTTACAATAATAACTATATTCCTCCCACCTCAGACCTCTTAGAAAGACAGGATAAGAATGACTTACCTGCAGGAGCCACAGAAGTAGATCCATTAGACAAAGTAGTGGTTGGGGCAGACTCTAAAGAAGAGAATTCTGAGAGTAAGAATGAGGAAGACCATAAAGATATTCCCTTAGAAAACCACATCCTTACAAATGAGAGAGGGGGTAAACATTTATCAAGAGTGATAAAGTGGAGATGTCCAAGAGAGAGAAAGAGACTGTTAAGAGTGAGAAAGCAGAGACCTCCAGGAAAGGAAAAGAAAAGGTACAGGGAGTTCACTACATGCAAACCTCTATTGTAAATCCATGTACTTGTCAACAGAACAAGCCCCATAAACATGATAAAATAAGGGGAAATCAGAGAAACATAAATAATCAGTGGGCTCAAAAACAGGGAATTGATTTAAACAAAGTCAATAGACCAAAGCCTTGTTTTATTTGTGGCAAGTTAAATCATCTAGCCAAACACTGTTATTTCAATCCTATTAACCAAAGATTTACTTTTCAAAGACAACATCAAAATTCTGTTGGTTATAGGAAGAAATCAAAAAGGAACCACATGGCTGAGAATGTGAAAACAGCACCTTTGAAATCTCATATTCAGAATAAGTTTACTGAATCAAAAGAAAATACTCCAAGCAAGTCAAAGAGTAACTCACATAACAAGAAAGCAAACAACTTTGTCAAGATTTGGATTCCAAAAGTCAAGAAACCTGTTAGTACTGCTACCTCAAATAGTACTGCTAACAGAAATAGTGTTGTTGATAGCAATACTACTGCTAACCATGTTAGTACTGCTAACAAGGATAGTGCTGCTACCAGTATTAATGCTGCCAAGCCCATAATTTTGACAAAGTATTCCAGCCATAAGATTCCTAAATCTGATCATCTCATCCAGACTAAGATTACTGATTATAAATATGTTGATGAGAAAGGGCAACCCAATACCACTTTGGCTTGGGTTCCCTATAAAAACTAACTGTTTTATCTTATGTGCAGGGCAACCAACAGCTCCAGAAAATGAGCATTTGGCATGTAGATAGTGGTTGCTCTAGGCACATGACAGGTAACATGGCCTGCCTTCAAAACTTCAAAAAGTTTGATGGAGGACATGTTGCTTTTGGTGACAATCCAGCAGGAGGTAAGATCAGTGGAAAAGGTATGGTATCAAAAGGTAAGATGTCCTTTGAAGATGTATACTATGTTGAGCAATTGAGATACAACATGTTAAGTGTATCACAGGTCTGTGACAAGAAACATAGTATATTATTTACTGAGACTGAATGTATTATCCTTGCTCCTGGATTCAAGGTATTTGATGAAAATATGATACAACTTAGAACTCCTAGGAAGGATAATGTTTATTGTTTGAACATAGAGAATGTATCATCTGATTCATCATTAAACTGTTTATTTTCAAAAGCTTCTGTAGATGAATCATCTCTTTGGCACAGAAGGATGTGTCACATGAATTTTAAAACAATGAACATTCTTGTGAAAAACAACCTTGTAAGAGGTTTACCTCAAAAAGTGTTTTCATGTGATGATCACTGTGTTGCTTGTCTTAAAGGCAAGCAGCACAAAAACTCTCATAAGTCCAAAGAAATAAATACAATATATTCACCTCTTCAATTATTGCATATGGATCTCTTTGGTCCTACTAATGTGATGAGTATTGGAAAGAAATCCTACTGCTTAGTCATTGTTGATGATTTCTCTAGATTTACTTGGGTATATTTTCTGAGGACTAAGGATGAGACAAGTGAATTGATCAAATCCTTTGTTCTTAGGATTGAAAACCAAACTAATCTAAGAGTTAAAGTCATCAGATCTGATAATGGAACAGAATTTAAAAACAATGACTTAAACAGCTTTTGTGAGACTAAAGGTACTGAGAGACAATACAGTGCTCCTAGAACTCCTCAACAAAATGGTGTTGCTGAGAGGAGAAATAGGACACTAATTGAGGCTGCTAGATCTCTGTTGGCAGATTCAAAGCTACCCATCACCTTTTGGGCAGAAGCAGTTAATACTGCTTGTTATGTCCAAAACAGGGTTCTAGTAGTCAAATCTCAAGGCAAGACACCTTATGAACTTTTTAACAAGAAGAAATCTTTTATTGGCTTTTTCAAACCTTTTGGGTGTCCTTGCACAATTCTCAACACCAAATCTCACTTAGGTAAGTTTGAAAGCAAAGCTGAAGATGGATTTCTTGTTGGATACTCATCTCAGAGTAAGGCATATAGGGTTTTTAATAGTTCTTCAAGGATTATAGAGGAAAGTGACAATGTCAAATGCAATGAGAACACACCAAATAAAATTCGTACAGGTCCTGATTGGTTGTTTGACATTGACTCACTAACTAATGCTTTGGGTTTTAGTAATGTGCAAAATGCAGGAACAAGCTCAGAAAAGGTACAAGCACAGAGTTTAGAGTTTGTGTTGTTTCCAATACCTACAGTAGATCCTGTTGAATTTTGCCAGCAAGAAAAGAATGATACTTCAGAATCAGAAGATTCTGATCCAGACCAGGATGAAGATGCTAAAGCAGATGAAGAGGAAAAAGGTGATGAAGAGAATAAGAGTGATAAAAAGGATGCTCAAAATTCAGGAAACACAGGTCCTGAGATGCCCATACTATCAGAAGATGATACTGATGAAGAAAATTCTTCAGTATATGGTGGAAGCACTCCTGAGAATAATGACTCTAATCTGGATGCAAATATCAATGAGGAGGTTGCACATCAAACAAGAACTCAGAAAAATCATCCTCCTCAGTTGGTGATTGGTGACATCAATTCTCCTAGGATCATAAGGCATCAAAGTAAGTTAGGAGGATTGAAAGACTTGCAGTTAGGGTTGTTATCTTGCTTTCTATCCCAGATTGAACCCAAAAAGGCTTATGATGCAATGAAAGACCCAAGTTGGATAGAGGCAATGCAAGAGGAGCTGCTGCAGTTTAAGCTGCAAGATGTATGGGATCTAGTTGACCTTCCACCAGAACAAAGGGCAATTAGTACTAAATGGGTTTTTAGGAACAAGAAAGATGAGAGAGGAATTGTAATAAAGAATAAGGCCAGACTTGTGGCACAAGGGTACACACAAGAAGAAGTAATAGACTATGAAGAAGTATTTGCACCAGTAGCCAGAATTGAGGCAATTAGGTTGTTTCTAGCCTATGCTTCTTTCATGTCGTTCAGAGTATTTCAGATGGATGTCAAGAGTGCTTTTCTATATGGGAAAATTGATGAAGAAGTGTATGTTTGTCAGCCTCCAGGATTTAAAAATCCCAACTTTCCTGATAAAGTATACAAATTGAAGAAGGCACTCTATGGTCTACATCAAGCACCAAGATCATGGTATGACACTTTGTCTACCTATCTCTTGGAAAATGGTTTTGAAATAGGAATCATTGACAAGACTCTTTCATTAAAAGGAAGAAGAAGGACATCCTACTTGTTCAAATCTATGTGGATGATATCATCTTTGGATCCACAAAAAATTATATGTGGAAGGAGTTTGAGGACCTGATGCATAAAGGATTCAAGATGAGCTCCATGGGTGAACTTACATTCTTCCTTGGGCTACAGGTTAAACAGAAGAAAGATGGTATCTTCATCAGTCAATCCAAGTATGTGCAGGATATCCTTACAAAGTTTGGATTTTCAGATTCAAAACCTGCAAGCACACCTATGGAAACACACAAACAGATCAGATCTTGAGGGGGAGGATGTAGATGTTCATTACTATAGATCTATGATAGGCTCCCTCATGTATCTAACAGCTTCAAGGCCAGATATTATGTTTGTTGTCTGTGTGTGTGCCAGATTTCAAGTAAGACCTAAGCAATCTCATTCTCAAGAAGTCAAGAGGATCTTCAGATATCTCAAAGGACAACCTAGGTTGGGTCTTTGGTATCCTCATGACTCACCATTTGATCTACTTGCATATTCTGATAGTGACTTGGGTGGTGAAAACTTGGATAGAAAGTCTACATCAGGAGGATGTCAGTTTCTGGGTGCAAGACTAGTTTCATGGAAGTGTAAAAAGCAAACCACAGTATCCACCTCTACAACAGAAGCAGAGTACATAGCTGTTGCAAGCTGCTGCTCACAAGTACAATGGATTCAGAATCAATTGTTGGACTATGGTGTTACTTTTCTTCACACTCCAATCTTCATTGACAACAACAGTGTTATTAGCATTGTTAATAATCCAGTCAAGCACTCTAAAACCAAGCATAGAGAAATAAGGTATCATTTTATTAGAGATTGCAATGAAAAGAAGCTAATTCAGGTTTTGAATGTACACACAAGTAACCAATTTGCTGATCTATTCACAAAAGCTTTTGATGTTGGTAGATTCACATTCTTGGTTACAAGTGTGGGCATGATAAACACTGAATAAGCATCTTTTGATTTTATTTATGTACCATTTCTATATAAATTCCTTCATGTTTACTTTCTCATAATCTATTGTGCATGGTGCTGCTAACTATGTGTGTTTAAGTGTTTCAGATTACTCTGCTAAATTGGAAACTTGGTACTTCTAGTTAAGTTAATACTGCTCTCACTATTAATCCTGCTCTCACTATTAATCCTGCTGCCAGTTCAAATATGGTTAAGTATGGTTACTACTGCTTGGTGGTTTATACTGCTAATGCAAAGTTACTACTGCTTATCTTATTTCTACTACCAGACAGTGTTACTACTGCTAGTCTGTGTTAATACTGCTAGTCCGTGTTAATGCTGCTAGTATGTGTTACTACTGCTAGTTTGTGTTAATACTGCTAGTCTGTGTTAATACTGCTAGTATGTGTTACTACTGCTAATATGGGTTAGTACTGTGGGATTGTTAATGCTGCTAGGGTACTTAGTACTGCTTCTAACTGAAACCCTCCACCTATAAATACCCTCTTTGACCGCCAAAATCCAAACGGCTCTTTGAATTTCCTACGAGTGTTCATCTTCTCTCTCTCTTTCTCTCGAATTCTTACTTACCGGTGCGTAACCCTAGTTTCGATCAAGAAGATGGCAGGACTGGTGTTTGTAGATGATCACAATGAGTTGAAAATGCTACAGAAACCCAAGCAAGCAGACGGTTTTCATCAAATTGTGGATTTCCTAAAATCCTCACACGTTGCCTACGCATTAACTGTCCATCCCACAATCTATGTGGAGCACATGCGTCAGTTCTGGGCCAATGCCTCCATTCACACTGAAGATGGCAATCAGGTCATCAAATCAAAGGTTTGTGATAAACCTCTAACCATTACAGAAGGTTGTATTTGCATTCATCTACGACTAGATGATGCCTCAGGTATTACCTCTTTGTCCAAGGAAGATCTCTTCCAATCAACTAGTCGTATGGGGTATGAAGGTCCCACTGAGGTTTACAAGTTCTTCAAGAGCAAATTTTCACCTCAGCGGAGATTCTTTGTTCATACCCTTCAACATTGTATTTCTAGAAAAACAACTGGATGGAGTGAGTTCAGCAGTACCTTAGCTTATACTCTATTCTGCTTGCCCACCTCTAGAAAGTTTAATTTCTCTCAAATGATTTTCAATGATTTAATGTCAAACCTGGATACCAAAACCAAAAGCTTTTATATGTATCCTAGGTTTGTACAAGAGATTCTACTAAAGAAATTGATGGATCTACCCTTTTTTCAAGAGGTGTATGTACCAAAACCTCCCAAAGAGAAGGTATTCTCCAACATGAAAAGACCAAGTAAGGACTTTTCTGGACAAGAGACACCATTGTTCTCTACAATGATGGTTATGTCTCATTCCCATGGTGAGGCATCAGTGTCAAAGCCCACATCTGATCACCCAACTGATGACCTACCCACACCATTCATTTCAATTGATACTTCTCAGATCCCTATTGTCAAGCCAACATCCCCAATCACCAAAACATATCAAAGGAAAAAGGTACAGAAGATTCCTTCCCTTCCTGTATCTACACCCCCAAAGCCTACAAGCCCTCTAATGGAGCATTCTCCATTAGAGAATATCTAAAGGGAAACCACAGGGGTGTCTCCCAACCCCAAGAAGGTTCTCTATAAGGAGAAGGATGAGCATGTGGGCAACAAGGCTCACACTACTGTGTCTGCACAAGGTGTAGTACAGGACAGTGTGAACATCTCTAAGACCTTCCCCACGGAAACTTTAGAGGAGCAATCATCTAAGGGTCCCAGGTGCCAAGAAACCACGGGGGTAGAAGGTGCTTCTGCTAGGAAGAAGGCCTCTACTAAAAGATCCAAGGATCCTTCAAGGGTGGTAAAAACACCTAAAGGAGGTGAGGACAGATATACTTGTGATGAATTGATGGATACTCTTGGTACAATTAGTCTGGAAGTTTACAATCAAGATCTGGAAATAAAAGAGATGAAGCAGGTGATTATCTCTCAGCAAGAACAGATAGTCAAATTGAAGAAGATGGTACTCAAATTGGTGCACAAAAAGAAGAAAACCAAATTTGTTTTGAAAAAGAGGAGCATTGATCATGATGCTTCCAAAAAGGGGGAGACTCAAGAGGATGAAAGTGAAAAGAAAAGTCCTGTTGGCATGGACTCTCATTTTGAGGGGGAGTTGAATAGTGAAGCAGTAAAGAAACAAGCAGCAGAAACAGCAAAAGTAGTAGAAACTGACAAAGAAGTAGAAACTACATCAGCAGCAGAAACTTTTGTGAAAGCAGCATAAATAGGTAAAGCAGCAGTAACTGAGTCTGCACCAGAAACTGAACAAGAAGTAGTAAATGCAGCAGCAGAAACAGAATTATCCAGGGAAGAGATTGAAATTGCTGAAACATTGGTGAAGGCAAAGCTTGACACTCTCAAGGCCACTCTAAAGGCCAAGGGAGTGGTAATCAAAGAAGTTGAAACAGAAAAGAAAAGAAAAGAATTCAGTATAACTGAGACCAAAAAGAAAGGGAAGGAGAAGATGATTGAGTCTGAGAAGCCATCAAAGAAGCAGACTCAAATAGAACTTGATGAAGAAATGGCCAAAAAGTTGCAAGAAGAGATGGAAAAGGAGGAAGAGATTCAATTTGCAAAAGATAGAGAGATTGCTTTAGATTTGTCTACTAAGCTTAATGAAGAATATCAAAGGAGGATGAAGACTGCTACTGCTGCTAAGAAAGTGACATTGAGAGCAACTAAACAAAGCCAAAGAAAGCCTTCAAAGACCTTCCTGGCCAATCAAGAAAGAAGGAAAATGATAAACTTTCTGAAAGGAGCTATTGGAGTTCCTGAAGGAATGTTTACAGCATGTCATTTGGAAGGATAGAAGAGTTATACAAGAAGGATATGGCCAAGATGAAAGGGGATTTCACTCAAAGGGTAGAGGTTGAAAGAAAGATGAAAGAAAGGCATGACCTCAACATACAACAACCCTTCCCGGACAGTGAAGAAGGCACTCCTACCAAAGACATGGCAAAAGTGAAGGAAGAAGAGACCTTAGCTCAAAAAATTGGAGCTATAAAACAAAAGAAATCTATTGCTACCAAGAAACAGGCAAAGAGGCCAAGAATTGAAGAAGTTGAAAAGGAGAATGAAAGTGAAAGAGTAGAAGCAGAATCAGTAGAACATGTGCTAGAGTAGAATCAAGATCCTTCAAGTCAACCAAGACAATCTGATGTGCAATTTGATTTGTACATGACAGTATCTGATAAAGAACCTCTGAAGGTTGATCCTATTTCAGTGAATGCTCCTGAAATCATTCATTGGGATATTTTGGTAGACCAAGGCAAAGAATACTTCAGGATCAAGATAATGGGTGATCATTATGAAGTGTATGCTACATGGGGTAAAATTATCAGAAGTTGTTCCAGGTCTGATTTGGAAGAAATGCACAAATTTGGGATGAGCTTATATAGCAAAGTGTTGGAAGAAGCTGGGATGAGTCTAACAAAGATGGCCATGGAGTACTTGTGCATGATGTTTGAGCCTAAAAGAGTGCAGTATGTTATCAAAGACTTGCATCTTGAGAATGGATTCAAAAGAATAGATAATTGGATGTTGTTTGAAAATTGTGGAGTCTTTGTGCTAACTATTGATAAAAGCTATCATGAATACTACTTGGTGGACAGGGTGTATGACCATAGCAGAGCAAAGCTACAAGGAATGTTGAGAGCAAAACTGGTATGTCCTAAAGATTCAGAAATGGCCAGAATAGTGATCAAAAGAACAATTAATCAAAGTCTGGGACTGGATCCAAATCTGAGTAATTAAGCTAGAGTTTTGAAAGCATCATGAAGATCCTATGCTGAAGAACTTAACTTCTCAATTTGAAAAGTTAAGTTAAGGGGAGATTGTTGGGCCTAAAATGTGCTAAGGATGGATAATACTGCTGAGCTTAAAGATTAATACTGCTGAAGATATTAATACTGCTACTTGAGGAATACTACTGCTAGTAGAATTACTACTGCTTGAAGAGTTAGTACTGCTAGAAGAATAGTTAGTATTGCTTGGAGAGTTAGTACTGCTAGTAGTTAGTACTGCTTAAAGAATAATGTTGCTAGCATGATTAATACTGCAAGCATGGTTAGTACTGCTGAGGAGATTAATGCTGCTAGAAGATTAATGCTGCTTCTGATGATTCTGAAGATAATGTTGATAAAGATGGATTGATACGAAAGACTAGGAGTTGAAGATAATGATAAAGATAATTATGGAATGGATGCTAAAGATCAATATTTCTTTTGTAATTATCTTGTAATCAGTTCTGTATATATAGTCTATAAGTATTTAATAGTTTTTGATAGTCTTATACGTTTAGAGAGAATTAACCTCAAGGTTCTTTGTAGTCCTTTCAATAGAGAAGTATTGAACGTCTGTTGAGCTTGTTCAACAGATTGAGGTTTTGTTTGTAATCATTAAGTTAAATCAATATAACTTTTGATTTGAGTTTATACACTATTTGATTGATTTACTGTTAAAGTGTTTTTCCGCGACTTCTTTAACATAGTTTCTGAGTGTTTAGTTTAAATTCTTGTTTAGAATTTCGATCCTGACATAGAGAAGTTCCATCCTCTCTCTTTTCGGCCAGTTCCATTTTCTTCCGATAATATGCCGAATCCCGAACTTTCTTCACTCGACACTCCTTAGCGATGTGACCCGGCTTTCCAGAGTTAAAGCATGCAGCTGCTTTCTTAACCTCGGGCACTTTGACATTCTTAGACCCAGAAGTGAAGCGAAGATTGTTGGAACCCGAATGATGTTGGAACTTCTTGTTGTAGTGTTGAGAAAGAAGAATCATAGCTTTCTGAAGTGCCTCACCATCATCATCAGTTGCACCATCATAAGCATTATCAGTTAATGCTTGTTCAGCTAGTTTGCTTGTGAGAAGTGCAACCGGATCCACTGTCTTTTTGTTCTTCTTATCAAGTTTAGCCTTCTTCTCCTTAACTATGCTCTCATCTGTCATCAGAATCTCATAAAGCTCTTGAATTTGTATTGAAGATATCCGGACATCATTCCTCAAGCGATGGCAAGATTTGTTCCATTCCGGTTGAAGGGCATTGAGGAACTTCAGATTTGTCTCCAGCTCAGTCTTTTCCACTTTGATCTTTCGCAGATCGTTCATCACAATGCAAAACCTGTCAAAGATAACCTTTAGAGTCTCGTCGTCCTTTGCTTTGAACTCCTCAAAATTGTTCATGTAGCGCGTTTGTCGGAGTTGTGTTGCCACAGTTGACCCAAGCATAATCTTTTCTAACTGATTCCACATCTTCTTCGGATCATGCTTGAAACAATCAATTTGATTGTAAATGGAGTTAGGCAATGGTAGCATCAGATTGGACTTTGCTTCTCTATCGGCTTTTTCTCGTTTAACCTCTTCGGCAGTCAAGGGAATATCATTCTTAGATTTGATGAATGGTCCTTCAGTAAATGACTTCATCATGTTCTCTCCGTTTGATTGACGCTCTATGAAGTTAATAAATCGATCTTGCCATTGAGTGAACTCATTTTCATTGATCAGAACTGGAGGACGAGTATTTGTTCCCAATTGCATCATAATATCATCCTTGTAAAAATGAGCTTGAAAAGAGAACTTTGACATATCCATATCTTCAGAATTTCAGAGAAAAATCCCAAGTCTTGAAATAGAGAGACTGGCGCAAACTGAGATTTGCGCGAACAGATGATGGCGCAAACTTGCTTTTGCGCAAGACAAAGATGACACAAACTTTCTTTGCGTTAGACGAAGATGGCGCAAACTTGACTTTTTCTTGAGAAGAAGCTGGCGCAAACTTTACTTTGCGCGAAACGTTGGTGGCGCAAAGACAACTTTGTGTGAGATAATGATAGCTCAAACTTAGACTTTGCGTGAAACGATGATGACACAAACAGATCTTTGCGTGATATGAAGCTGGAGAAAATATGTTTTGCGCGAGAAGACTATAACGCAAAATTCACTTTTCGCGAGACGTAACTGGCGCAAAATATATTTTGCGCGAGCTTAAGATAGCGTAAACTTTCACTTTACACGATGAACTGATGAACCCTGAATCAGAAGAAACTCAATCAATCTTGCGCAAAACTCGATGAGCTAGCTCAAAAAAAAGTATTAACTAGCGCAAAGTTCAGATGAACTCGCGCAAATGCTGGATCTGGCGCAAAACGATGACAATTCACGAGAACCTTCTAATTTCGATCCTAGAGTTGAAATTAATGAAATATGCTCACACAGAATTGATCGAAAACAGTTTTATAACCACTTTGAAACACTAAAATCGATCGAATTTCTCAAAATCGTGAAATCAAGAAACACACAGTACGTTTTTGACAAACATAACAAAAAACTCAAAAAATTTGAAATTGAAGATCAAAAATCGATTTTCTTGCAATCTGATGTGAATCAAAAATGTTCTAACAAAGAATTCGAAACCAACAAACCAAATTACAATGAAATTCGATTAGAAAACAGTCTGAATTTGTTGAAAAATCAAAAAATGAGATTTTCTTGAAAAAATCAAGAAAATCGATCAAATTATCTGATTCAACCACAAATTCATAATCAAAAATCGTTTCTCTCATTCCTCTCAGATTCAGATTAGGCTCTTATACCAATTGATAATGCAAGATCGTTCTAAATCTAGTGAGAGAAAGTAGAGAGAGAGAGTTGAAAGCGCAATATGTGATTTCTAAGAGATATGCATGAGTCCCTTTACAAACAACAAAGCCACCAGGGACTTAAATACCATTGGCTAAAACAGAACAAATACGGACTCTAAACACAGTATTAGACCAAGCCTATAAATACAATGATTACTATAAAATCTGACTTAACACTTACCTGATAAACCTCTGATCTGAACTTTAATTACTGTATCAGAAACGTACTCGTCCACTTTGTTCACTCCCTCTCAAAATTAGAAATTTGTCAATTTCTCATTCAGATTTTCTCCCCCTCGAAATATGCACATACCAATTTACCAAGATATGGGAACACAAAACATAGAAACATCAATGTATAAAGAAAAATATACTAAATATAGATTTTGAAATAACTAAATATATAAAAATTTTAAACACTATATAAATTAAATTCTACTCAGTAAAATATCATAGAGTAATCAATCAATTGAAATCAAGTGTGTGTTATTGGATAAAGATACAAGTTTCATTGCATATCAAGTTAATACATGTTCAGTTTCAAAAACTTTCATCAATCTGTTCAGTGTGCTAGCATGTGAACTTTGATTAGCTTCAAGTAAATGTAATTCTAAAAATATCATAGAGAACTTTGCCTTTACTCACACTAAGCTGTCAAGAATTAAGGCTTTCACAAATTTATAGGTTTATCACAACTTAAAAATATCACCAAGTATCATGAGATGTGTGCTCATTGGCATCTTTCTATAATATGTGCACATTGGCATCTTCACATTGTTGTGCTCTTTGTCATCTTTTAGTGTTGTGCACATTGGCATCTTTTAATCAAGAAGTTTTGTAAGTAAAAAACATGTCGTAAACGTAACTTTCTATCTGATCCAATTGCAGGATTTGGGTCAGCCGCTCCCAGACCAGTTGGCCTTAGGGGACTAGGTGTCAAGCACCCTTTCGAACTTACTCTCCCAGATCAGAAAGGCTACATCGACACATCTTAAACCCATTTATACCAGTAGAACATGACTTTCGATCTGGTTCTATAGAAGGATTTGGGTTCGATCACTCCCAGACCAATTGACTTTAGGGGACAGATGACAAGCATCCCACAGAACTTACTTTCCCAAACCAGAAAGGTCACAGGTACAAACTTTTAAACTTAGTGATTTCTATATTTTATATATTTAATTTTCAACTCAATCACTCGGTTTTACATCTAAGTGCTTAGCCTATTTTTTCATTACGATCCATAATTCTGACTTTTTAGGTTTTCTAAGCATTGTAAACTATAAATATTCCGAATGACACAACTTTAAAGCATTCTCAAAAATTTCAAACATGTTTTGCTGACCTTTTGATTTTTGTAAGACTTGAAATTTGAACATATAAAACTTAGATATAAACAAATCGACTTGAAATTTTATCCTAGACACACATTTTATTCAAAAGAAAGAAGAACTGTAAAACTTTTACTTTATAGAATAAAATTTGTGTAGTTTTAAACTTTTAAAATCAACATGTCAAGTTTTGAAAGCAAAAAATTAAATCGTTTTTCATCTAAGGCTTTTGTAAAAATATCGGCAAGTTGATATTCAGTTGGAACAAAATATAATTCAATAGTACCTTCTTCCACATGATGTTTAATGAAGTGGTACCGCATATCTATGTGTTTGGTTTTCGTGTGCTGGACCGGATTAACTGATATCGCGATTTCTGCTTTGTTGTCGCAGTAGATTGGGACGGTTTTGTACAGCATACCATAATCACGAAGTTGTGTCTTCATCCATAACACTTAGGCACAACAACTAGCTGCTGCAACGTATTCTGCTTCAACAGTTGAGATAGACACACAGTTTTGGTTCTTCGACACCCAGTTTATCAGTCGATCACCAAGAAATTGAATATGTCCAGAAGTGCTTTTTCGATCAAGTTGATTTCCACCATAATCCGCATCAGAATAAGCAATTAGTTTATAATCAGAACTCTAAGGATACCACAAACCTAAGTACGGAGTGCCTCTGATGTAACGAAAGATTCTCTTGACTGCTAACAGATGCGATTCCTTCGGCTTTGCTTGAAATCTGGCACATAAGCATGTAGAGAACATGATATCCGACCGACTTGCAGTTAAGTACATAAGTGATCCGATCATCCCTCGATAGTTCTTGATGTCCACAGCTTTTCCATCCGGATCTAGACCAATTTTAGCACCATGAGCCATTGGCGTGCCAATTGAAGTGGACTTGTCCATCTTGAATTTCTTCAAAATGTCGAAAACGTACTTCGACTGATTAATAAAGATACCGTCCGGAAGCTGTTTCACTTGAAGTCCGAGGAAGAAATTAATTTCTCCCATCATGCTCATTTGGAACCTGGAGGTCATGAGGTCAGAAAACCAAGTACATAAAGATTGATTAGTCGCACCAAATATAATATCATCTACATATATTTGAACTAAGAAGATATCCAAGTTAGAACGATAAATAAAGAGAGTGGTATCTATGGTTCCTTTGGTAAACCCGGATTTGATCAAAAAGGCCGACAACTCATCATACCACGCCCTCGGTGCTTGTTTCAAGCCATATAGTGCTTTATCAAGAAAGTATACGTGATCAGGATGGTCTTTGTCAACAAACCCCTCTGGTTGAGAAACATAAACTTCTTCTTTCAGTTTCCCGTTGAGAAAGGTTGTCTTCACGTCCATCTGATATACTATAAAATTCCGATGAGCAGTAAAAGCAAGAAATATGTGAATGGTTTATAGTCGTGCAACCGGCACAAATATTTGATCGTAGTCGACTCCTTATTGTTATCGATAACCCTTGGCTACCAATCCATCTTTGTTGCGTATAACGATACCATCTTTATCTTTCTTGTTCTTGAATATCCACTTTGTGCCAATAATACTTTTTCCTTTTGTCCTTGGAACAAGTCTCCAAACTTTTAACGTTTCAAATTGATTGAGTTCCTCTTGCATCGCAATTATCCGATCTGGATCCTCCAAGGCTTCAGATACCTTTGAAGGTTCAATCTTACTTAGAAAGCAAGTGAATAGACATTCGTTTGGAGTTGCCGTCTTTGAACGAGTAGATACGGTTGCTTGAGGATCACCAATAATCTGATGTATAGGATGAGATCTTGTCCATTTGGTGGTGTGAGGGAGAGGATCTATAACGTCTTGAACAACTTCTAGGTGTTGGGAGAGAGCTTCAGGTACTTCTGTGTCAGACGAGGAGACAGAAATTGTTTCAACAGGAGGAGGAGGTAATTCAACAACATCTTAATCAGGCTCTGGAATTGTCGGTTGAATATCAGCACTTTGTTCTTCTTCTTGAACGGGTTCTTCTTGAATTGATTCAGTGTGCACTTGCTTATGTTCTATTTGCTCTTGATGAGGTTCAGAAATAATGTTTTGAGATACAAAAGTCACTAGAACAGCATCATTTTCAGAGATAGATGCAGCGGAATTTGAAGTAGATGCGCTCACAGTTTCCTGATTCAAAACAGTTGAAGCATTTTCAGTGTTAGATTTAGGCAAATCATCATAAAAATGCTCAAATAGAAAATCAAGATCAGTAATATTAAGCAAAGAAGAATGTGGATCCTGATTTGACGGTTGTAGTGCAGGTTCTGAACTTATTTGTCCAGAAGCTAAAATCCCTGAAATTTCGAGTTGTAGACCTGTTTGGCCAGAAACCAAATCTGCAGTTTCGTCAAATTTAACATTGACGCTTTCTATCACTTTTCTGACTGAAGTGAGAAAGACTCGGTAAGCCGCAGAAGTAGAAGAATAACCAAGAAAGATACCCTCATCCGCCTTTGGAATGAACTTGTTTAGATTGTCGCAATCATTCAGAACATAACACTTACACCCAAATGATTTGAAATATTTGACATTTGGTTTGATGTCGTTCACAAGCTCATAAGGTGTTTTGTTGAATCTTCGATGTAGAATAGATCTGTTCTTAGTATGACACGCAGTAGATACAGCTTCGGCCCAATGAGACAGAGGTAGACCGGAATATGCAAGCATCTATCAGGCAGCCTCGACAAGCGTTCTATTTCTTCGTTCAACGACACCATTTTGTTGCGTTGTTCGAGCAGTATAGAATTGTTGTTGAATGCCTTGATCTTCGTAGAATGCTTGAAGAGTGCTATTCTTGAATTCTGTACTGTTGTCTGATCTGACAACTTTGACCGCTTTTTGCTTGTTAGTCTGAATCGTTTTCATTAGGTTGATGAGAATTTCGGGAGTTTCATTTTGGACTTGAGAAACTTGACCCATGTGTAGCATGAATAATCATCAACTACCACCAAAACGTATATTTTTTTTCCGATGCTCTTTGTCTTCATTGGTCCACATAAGTCAACATGTAAGATATCAAGAATATCCTTAGTGCAGGCTTCGTCCTTTGGATTATGCAGAACTTTCCTTATCTTTCCTTTCTCGCAATCTTGACAGAGGTGGTCTTTCTGAAATCGGAGTGCTGGGAGACCTCTTACTGAATCATTCTTGGCAAGTCGATCCATGTATTTGAAGTTGAGATGAGCTAGTCATCGTTGCCATATCCAGCTTTCATGTACAGATGCTTTAGATAATAAGTATATATCAGATGGAATTTTAACTTTGGAAAGATCAATAGTATATAAATTTGATCTTTTCTTTCCAACAAGTAAATCCCGGCCACTGTCATTCTTTACAGCAACTTGTTTGGATTTGAAGCTTACTTCAAGATCTTTGTCACAAAATTGCCCGATGCTGAATAGATTGTGGCTAAGACCTTCGACATAGCTAACTCGCTTGACAGTGGTATTTCCTTGCACAAGATCGCCATATCCTAGAATAGGAGCAGTCTCGTAGTTTACAAATTTAACACGACCGCAACATTTTTCTTTAAAACTTGAAAGTAGCGATTTGTTGCCCGTCATGTGTTTGGACCACCCCGAATCCAAATACCATAATTGACTAAGTTGCACATTCAGAAACTACACAGATTTAGGTACCCATATTCTTATGGGTCCCTTCTTGTTAGTCCGTTTTTTTTTTTTTTTCAAAAATTTATTTTTAGAAAAAATATGTGAATGATTGAAGAAAATATGAACACAATCATCAATGGAGGAAGAAACATAATCATCTGAATCATAATTAGAAGAACAATATGAGACATCCTTTGCAATTTGAATCATTTGCTTTATTGAATATTTTGTGATTTTATTACAATATGCAAATGTATCCTTATTACAAAGATTATCTACACATTGATCCTCTAGAATTGCAGATTCATTTGATTTTTGCTTGACCCTCCATATCTGCCTCGTAGACTTCTTCAAAGTCCGATCTGCAATATTAAAATCGAAAGAATTAGAATTTTCAGTTTGGACTGACTCTTTCCTCTTTGACTTCCTTGACCTTCTTCTTTTACGCTTTGGTTTATAATAGTCAACATTTATCGTAAAAGATTTATCAATAATTTCCGATTCAATACTTGAATTTGAAGAAGAGATTTTATCTAAGAAACCAAACTGATCATTCATCGTTTTTGAACTAGCCTCGGAGTTATAATTTTTAGAAAAACACAAGTCTGGAGGAGATTTGTGCGACTCATTAGTGGCGCAAAACTGGTTTTGCGCTACCAGATGATGGCGCAAACAGTCAGTTTGCGCTACCAATGGGTGGCGCAATTCTGCAAAATTTGGAACTTCTTACGTACTTTCCTTAGAATCAGTAGAAAATCCAGAATTAATTTTGTCATCAAAATCTTGTTTTTGAGAAATTCAATTTTCTTCAAAACTTGATTTCATAATAAAAAGAAGTAAATCGTTTTCAAATTCGTTTTGAAGACTTTGTTCTTCCATTTTAACTTCAAGATCAACGATTTTGCTCTCTAACACTAATGGGGGAATATATCTCTTAGTAGGGGTGTTCATCGGTTGACATCCAATGGATGTGAGCCCAACCGAACCGATCCAATCATCCATTGGATGTTGGATTTTTCCAACCGAACCAATCCAATCATCCATTGGATCTTGGATTTTTTTCAATCCAATGGATGATTGGATCGGTTCGGTTCCATCCAATGGATATTTTTATTGGATGTCCATTGGATTGAATTGGATCCAACCAATGGATGATCGGATTGTATCCATCCGACATCCGATGGATGATCGGATGAGATCCATCCAATGTTTTAAATCCAATCTATAACAATTCATATATATAAATATAATATAATATTCCATAATTTTTATAAATTTATATATAAACAATATAATTTTATATTAATAATTAGTATTTGGTCGGTTTATATCGGTTCGGTTCGGTCGGTTGGTATTGGATGGTGAATTCGGTTCGGTTCGGTTCGGTTATGGACCATCATCCAAGAACCGAACCGATCCAATTGGATGTCAAAATTTTCGATCCGATCCGATCCAATTACAATTGGATATCCAATCATTGTCGGTCGGTTCCTATTGGATCGGTTGACTTTCTGCACACCCCTATCTCTTAGTATCATAAGAAACCGGAGATATATTTTCCTTATTAGCATTAATGGCATATATATCGAAATAATCGTTTGGTAATGAAGATTTAATGGAAGATTTGACATTTAAAACATTTTTAGATCTTCTGGACTTCTTTGATTTTTCAGGAAAATATTTTGCATTTTCGCGAGTATAAACAAACGGAAGTTCCATTTTAGTGTTATTCATTCTTTTCTCATTTTCGATTTCTAAGATTTGCTTTTCATTTCTCCAATCAATTTTAAATTGGGGAGCATATCGAGCAAGTCTTAAATAATCGAATTTATATAAAGTGGGGACTTTTTCTATAGCTTCATTTAAAAAATGTGGATTTTCAAAACCAAGTCCCCATTTTTCTTTTATTGAATCATAACTCATTGGTTTATTCATGTAAATGGTTTGCTCAGTTTGATCTCGCAGATATAATTTTTCCTCTAATTCAATTATTTTATCCGTACAATTTTGGTTTAATTTGGTCATTTCCGTCAAAGAATCAAGATAAGTCTGATTTGAAATTTCTAAGTCATTCAATTTCTTTTGAAATTTCTCTTTTGTATCTGTCAAAATAATTTTTTCATCTTTCAAAGAAATTTGCAATTTTTCAATCAAGATAGACTTTTCTTGATTAATATGCTTTTCAGATAAAAACTTTGAACGTAGGTCATGTAAGGTAGTGATAATGACGTTCATTTGTGATGAAAAAAATTTGTAATCAAATTCTGAAGGTACCTCAGATTCGTCAGTAGAGGTATCCTCATCCTCATTTTCACTGTCATCATCTCCGATAAAGCACATGGCGGCAGTTTCCTCATTTTCTGCTTCGTTATCGGAGTGACTAGCCATTGTTCCTCCTCAGCTAGCAAGATGGTTCCGGTAATATGCAAGAATCCCGGACAACCTTTAACCGACACTCCTTTGAATTGTTTGTAACAAAAAATAATGGTCACTAATTAATTTTCACTAGTTAGAGAATTTTAATTAGTTGGAATTGTTAGTGACTAAAAATTGATGGTCACTAAGTTAAGTTTGTTAGTGACTAGAAAGTAATGGTCACTAATTGGTTTTCACTAGTTAGAGAATTGTTATGAGTGACAAAATATTGGTGGTCATAGAATTGTTAGTGACAAAAAAAATTGTCACTAATTAGTTTTCACTAGTTATATAATGAATTTGAATGTTAGTGACAAAAACTATAGTCACTAACTAGTCTTCACTAATAAAAGAATTGTAATGAACCGGAAGAGTTAGTGGCCAAACTTTGATGGTCACTAAGTTAAAATTATTAATGACTAAAAAATAATGGTCACTAAATCTACATTTATTAAAGAAATTAAAATAAAAATTATTGTATTATTTGAAGATGAAAATAAAGCCTAACTAAGGATATAAACTAATATTTAAAAAAAATAAAAAATAAAACAATGTATTTTAATATTTATACCGTATTGAAAACTTTTAAAAGTATAAGGGTGTATAGATGCATATTAGAAAACATGAACCCTAATTTCCTATAAATCCTATTAGCACACACCGCTTACCAAACTCTCTTGATCACTCATGGACGACCTCATCGAATCGGAGGCAAAATCCTCTCGATCACTCGCACATTGCCTCACCAATTCAGATACAAAAACGTGATTGTTCATCAAAATGATCCAATTGCGGATCGTGCCTATCTATTTATCTAACTCTCGGTAAACCTAACATAAAATCTTTTGTATATGATTATGATTTCTCTCAACAGATTTCTTCTCCTACTTCTCATTTCTCATCAGATTTCTCAACACGTTATATTAGTAATTATGTTGTTATGATTTAATTGTTTTGGATGGTTTGTAATTTTGCTTTTGATTCCACCTCTGTCTTGACTATATGTCTGGAAGGCAAACACATTGTTTAATTGTTATGAACTGACTATTTGATTTGTTATAAATTGATTGTCTATAAATTGTTGCATTGTTATGATTTCTCAAAATTGTTTAATTTGGTAATGTATGGTTTCTGAAATATCAATGAATTTGAATAAACAAAAGTTTTCTTGTGGAATTTGGTTGCAGTTGGAACCACTGTGTCTAGGCTATCTAGCATTTACACGGTGGTGATGAAAGTTGCAGGAGCCGGTAGGAGAGTTTTTCAGCTTCTGGATCGTGTTATTCAATGGCAGAATCAAGAAAAGAACTGTCCTATGGGGTTCGTTTAGTAATTTCATTCATCTAAATATATTGTCTTAGTTTGTTTTAAATATTAAATCACAGAGAAATGAAATTCTGATGAGTTTTTTTCTTTCTGGGAGTAGTTAATAACAAATCACTAAAGTCATATGTGTAATTTTAAAGATTGAAGGAAAATACTTATGTTATTTGCAATCGGTATGCTCTGTTTTATGATTTTTTTTCTGCTCAATTATCTTACGATGTTGTTCCTACTCAATGGTTGAACTGCATTTCCGCCACAGTTCTTTGTTTCAGTCATACAATCGTATAGAAGCACTTTCTTGTGTGTGATTACAGATGTCTGTTTGTGTGTGTCGTGTTTGCTAATGTGAGTTTATGTTTATTTTGAGTAGAGATGAATGGAGGGCCTGGAAACAGCGATTTAGGTCGGCTTCAAGCCACTATGCAAGCAATCGAAATTGCTTGCAGCTTTATTCAGGTTTCCTCTTTTACCATTCATTGAAACTTGATTTTTTTATCTCCTCGGTTGCTAATTCTCATAGCATTTGGTAAGAGGTGAATTATCAAGTGTGACCTCTATGGTCATGATTGAAAAACTTGCATCTATAGCTACTACAGTTTACCATCAAAGTCAGTGCAATTCCTACAAGTTGGAAAAACAGTAAGGTGTAATTCACATTCTCCCTCCTAGTAATTACTCTCTCCTAAAAGGAAAAATATGTAACCTTGGTGGTACCATGGTAATTGGTAGATGTGAGTTTATATAGGTGGTCAACATGGGTGTGAGTCCGTGATCGTTACCAGATAAATCAAACAACAAACAATATAAAGATAAACCAACCTGTTTAGATTATAAACGCGGATTACACGGTTGATTGCTTTGAGTTTTCTCTTTGTTTGTTTTTTCTCTCTTTTACACTTTGAATATGTGTATGTGTGTGTGATTGTTGTGATCTGATATTGAGAGCCCAACTACCAAAATCTAACAAATAAACATAATATCTAGATATTAATAATATCTAGATATTATATTAAAACTAATATAATAATAAACTAATAACTAATTAAACTAATTAAAATACTAAAACATAACTTTGACTATTATTACAAGATAGACCCTAGACTATAGTTGAGAGTGACTTGTCAGCTTTAACTTCATATTACGATCTTCGTATTGGATGATCTTGAATCCAATGAGACTGTGCTCTAACAATGGGTTTACATCAAGTTCCTTTTTTGCACATTTCTAGGGAACACATGAAGATCACTAGTAAATCTAATATTAGCTGTCATGATATGCTTAGTGAGCATGTGGTTTGTTTTTGCTTTTGTACCTTTAAGTTCTTCCAGTGTATGCTACATGTTGATTTTCATGAAAGATGCTTTATTTATTAAGATCAAATTTATCTAACTTTAGTTCATAACATACATAAGTTCATAAAGTTCAAGAATGAACTAGATTTTGCACTTTATAAGGTGAGATGATTTATTATAACAGTATAAACTTAAAACCCAACCCAGGTGCCAGCTATGTTATTAACAAGAATCTTGCTTATCTTTTGGTGAGATTATTGCTTGTGTGAACTGTAGGAAAACGTTATTGTTAAAGCGTTTTGGCTTTTTTCTTCAATGGATATTCCAGTATATTTCTAAAGTAAAGTTGAATGAAGTAAGATATATAATATATTTCTTTCATCACAAAAATGAGAGATACTTTGTGGAGGTATTCTTTTAGGTGTAAGATTCGAATTTCAACTGGCATCATGAAAACAATAAATATGGTGGTATTATTGTCTATTTGTTCTTACTTAGTGCTATGTTGTTCTCTTGGCTCGTTGATTAGCTTTGCTCAGGTAGTAATCGACTCTCTTTGGCTACAACTCTAGTGTGCGTTTTTGCACTACATTGTATCTAGAGTGCTTTTTTAATTTTGAAACCATATCTTATTTGACAGCTAGGAACAGGGAATACTCAACCGAGATCACAACCGGTCTTGTTCAAGGATTCAGCCTTACTTTGGTTAGTTAATAATTCTATGTATAAGCTTTGCATTGTTTGATTTCTTATTGTTGGTTTAAATAAATAAAAACTCCTTGTTACTTAAAAGACATGCTTACAATACTTCTATATGTGACTTGTCCATGACTGTTTAATATTATGTTTTATTTGGAATTGCTTGCTTATTCTAAGTACCATGGGTTGAAAATGGTTTGTTTGATAGCAATAACTCTTCCCATGTTCCATCAAGATTCATGGATTTTGCATAATTTATCTCAATCAAATATTATGATCCTTTATGGTCTGGCCAGACCCCGTTTGGCAATACGGTGTGCCTATCCTTATGTCCGGAGACATACTGTTTTCGATATCAAAGTTAAAGCAACTCGAGATCTTCTAAGTTTCTAACTGATCGTAGGTTGGGTATTTGGTTTTAAGTTGTAAGTTTTGGGCTAAATTGATGACACCATTCCCATTGGTATTATTACTTACAAAATCTTGAAAAACGATCAATTGATCGGTTTGATCCCTTCGACTTTGTCGCAGATTCCAAATTTGAATATTTTGTAAGTATTTTTGTATCGTCTTGATCATCATTTCGGTTAAAATGGATAGATTAATATCCATAATGTCTAAGGGACTAGGCACAAAATCGTCTGAGCCGTGAAATACCGAGGCTTGTATACTGGAATGAGGTTTAACAGTATCTGTAAGTTTCTAAAACTCGATACTTTCGCAGCGGTTAAGGAGCAATAATTTGGTCGGCGAGCTCTCTCCCGATATCTGTCAGCTGAAGGGCCTGTGGTATTTGTAAGTTCTAGTTTTACTTAAATCATCATTTCGTACATAATTGCAGTAGCACACGTACAAGTGGGATATACGGGGTATCTTTGGTGTGGTTTTAAGCTTGTGATCGTTTTTGTTAATGCACGGATCACTTATACAGCGATGTACGGGTCAATATTTAAGTGGCACAATTCCTTTGGATATCGGCAACTACACTGGCTTCCAGGTCTTATAAGTACCCTTACTTGAGAAAGTACATTTACGGAAACAAGCACTTTGCCCTTTTGGGTAGAGGTCAGGTCTGATTACATCTTAACCTCTAGACCTACACACTCATAGAAATATCGAGCATGGTTTGTTTTGATTAACTGTTGCTTTATCGTTAGGGACCTTTCGTACAACCAAGTAATCAGAGAGATACCATTCAACATTGGTTTCCTACAAGTTGCTACATTGTGAGTCTTTCTTTGACTATTTTATGATCAATTACTCTATATCTATGTGGAATTTACTGGACTCGTTTGGTTTTGCGTATTTGAGTGTATTTTAGGTCACTCCAACGAAACGAGCTATCAACAAAAAAACCGTCTGTAATTGGATTGATGCAAGCACTTGTCATTTTGTAAAAGCGAGCTTATACAATTATTCCATATTCAAAAACTAAGATTTATGTGTTCACCTTAAGATTATTGTAATAACAATTGTAGTAGAAATTAATATATATTTTTTTTCATATTTTCTTAATTTAGTGACCACTTTCTTTGGTCACTAATAGAAGTTAACGGACATTAACGGAGCCGTTATCTTAAAAAATTAGTGACGACTTTTAGCGATTTAGTGACGATATTTAGTGACTAGATTAGTCGTCACAAACATAGTGACCACTTTAATTTTGTCATGACCATTTTCGAATTAGGTCACTATCATAAATCAGTGACGGACCTTTAGTGACGAAAAGTGACCACCAAAATTTTGGTCACTAAACGGCCTTAGTGACCAATTTTAGGTTGTTAGTGACCAAAATCTTTTTGTCACTAATGAGGATTTTTTTTGTTGTGTGTGGAATATTACTTGGCAAAAAATTTAGGTGATGTCATCATTAGAAGGTCAAATAAACAAAAAGTTTGATTGAGACACCAAATTGATGATTTTAAAAGTTGGTTCCCTAAAATAAAAATAAGGTGAAAGTTTGTTACATTTTAATGCAATTTTCCCTTAAATAAAATCAAAAATATATAAAATCTGATGTGTCTTAATTTCATTGGTCGGACAGGAATTAGACAGGAGATTTTTATTCCTACCAAACAGCCCTTAAGTTGTCCAAAACTTTCTACACTTATTGTAATTTATTTGTGTAGGACGTGTAGTTTAATTTGATCCTGATATTTTAAAAATCTCCTTAATTACTTTATTAGAACAACTGCACGTTAGTAGTTTGTACCATAAATTATATATATATGGATGGAGACGAGTCAATCAACTTTTGGTTTGATCTCTACTGTTTAAATTCAATCTCAAATTTAATCTGGACCGTTTAAATTAAATGGTACAAGTATTTTTGCACTTTGTACATGTAAAGAACCATCCCTAAATCATCTCACCACGTTTCCTCTCAAACTTCTTTTCCACTTACCTGAATCATCTCTCCCACTTTCCTACAAAATAATATTCCACCCCTCACCAGCTTATTCCTCACCCCCTCCACCTTCCTCAAAGTCCCCTATTTTTTCTCCCCCACGTTTCCTCTTCTCATCTCCAATATGAAGTCTTTGCAATTAATTGAACTGGATTCCTTCAATCGCTCATATCTCACCTCCAAGATGAATTTCCAAGATGAAGTCTCCTTCAATCGATCAACGCCTCCTTCAATAAATCACCGCCTCCTTCAATCAATTCCATCATCTCGACTGTGGGCTCATCGACTCCATCCTCCTTCTCGCCTCGCTTCCATGTCTCGTCTCTCAAGCTACTGATTTCCAGATTTCCAGATTTCTAAACCTAAATCCTAAATTGAATTCTGAAGCAGGTTTTTGTTTTGAATTTCACTGTTTCTTAAATTTGTTTTGATTTAAATCTGACCGATTTAAATCTGTCTTTTGGCATATTTCAATACGTGGGTTTATTGTTTAATTTTTGCAGGATTCGATCAAGAATGGGGCTAAATTGAAGGGCGCTACGAGAAAAGCTGATAACAAGTATGTTTTGATTGTATTTTTATGGAGTTTTTATGTAATAGGTTTTATGACTGTGTAGTTCCATTTGTTCTTATACTTTGATGTCTTGATCTTGGTATAAAACTTATTCTTTTTCCTGTTGTTCTTGATTGATTTCACCAATATCAAGTTTTCCCTTTTTACGTGGGAAAGTGTCTGCTCCCCTTTGATTACTTATTTTTGTATTAATGATAGGAACTCCTCCTTCTCTGTCTCTACCTTTTGCCTTGTTTGCAGCAAATCTATCACATCTTCCCTTTTTTAAGAAACCCAATGAGGTCAGATTTGTGTCGCCATCCCATTGACACGCTTGTGATAATTCAACAACACCCAAGTGTGATATTCAAACGCAGTAGGAATTATCAACCACTTGGACAAGTCCATAAACATAATTCTCTATGCACCTAAGTTCGGTATAACAAACTTTGTTAGACATACAAACATTCTGTTTCATCATGGTGCAGATGTCAAAGACATATGGAGAATAGGCCGCACCTTAGATAACTTGAAAGAGGGAAGGTGGGAGCCATTTGCTTGAAGCATCTACAGTACTTTGAAGTTTACAAAGGTGATGCTTTGTTGCAATTCTTGAAATTTTCCTAGGTTTTATTTGATTTCGGTTTTAATTCGTTATAAACTAAGGAATAAATCATTATCTATTATCATTTCGGATTTCAGTTATGTCTGATTATGCTTTTGTAGGACTGTTATTGAGGTTGTTCTAGCATGATTTTGTTGAATTTTCAAGCAACTTAATTGGAAGCTTATGTATTTCCTCATAGATAGATCTTTGTTGAAAAAACTTAAATTTTATGATCAAACTAACATGGTCATAGATACTGGTTGAAATAAGTAGCCTCACATAATTATATTTGGCTCTTCAATTTTAAAATGGCATTGTTTGACTTACCTCTGCCATAATATGTAGACGTTGCCCATGAAGAAATGTCTTCTGCAGGTTGTCTATTCATGTTGTGTCTAACGCAAATGGTAGGTTAAATTATGGCCTTTGGTTCAACTGTTATTTAACCGAGTATTTGAACTAATAGGGTATGTGCATACTTTTTATTGTTTTTCTATTTCTTCTTAAAAACATTGCACGAGCCATTAAGGCCTTTTTGAATTCGGATGCATGACAAAGCGTTTTAGCATCAACTATTGTTTGTTTGTTTTATGTCTCACTTTCTTAATTTTTTGATCATTAACTTCTCATGAAGGTTGCACAAAGTATATGTCAAAAATTTTAATACTTGTTTCAGATAAGACTCTAGAATGTATCATGCGTAATTGGAGATAATTTTCTAAATGCTTTTTGAGTTCTAGCTTGATGGAATCTCGAGGATTTAGCTCTAAATTTTAATTATATTTCATTCATCTCCTTAATAATTTTAATTTCTTGGTTCTTACAAGTATCATTTTTATATTCTTGCTAATTATCTTTCATTTCTCTCTTTTAATAATTTTAATTTCTTACAAGTATCACCTAAAGATTCTTGAATTTCCTCTCTTCATTTATCTCTTTAAAAAAATTTACTTCATGAACTCATATACGTTGTATTTCATTGGTGTTTGATTGGTACTATCATGCAAGTAGTTTATGTTGTTTTTCATATGAGGCTAATTAAAATCTCTCTTTCTATTTCAATAGCTTGGAAGTTCAATAATCAATCAATTGAAAGATGTGTATCCCTGCACACAGTTGCACCACATTTAATATATTATGACTATGTAGGTTGATTTGTCGGCTCGGAGTTAGCTCTAAATTAAACAATTTTTATTCTCACACAATGCCAACTTGACGGACATATTCTTGGATTGGTTCACAAGTTGTTCTTCTGGCACATGAAGATGAAGGTTGCTACCATGTGTGAATTCTCCAAGTAGGAATTTATTTGGTACTTACAGTTATGATATACCTTTTGTTGTTGATTCAAAACTGATATGTCAAGCTCACTATGTTTTATTAATTATTTGTATGGCATGAAAAGTCCACTGCAGAAGTTTTGCGAATGGTTACCATTTATGCGCTCCTTCTGTATTGTACCATAACTTCTTTAGTTAAAAAAACAGGTATGATTCTATGTTGTATCATGCATTCACATTTTAGCCTTAATTAAAACTATGGAATAATGAAGCAATTAAATTGGGAAAATTGTTAAAACCTTTAAGGCATTGTGTTATGCTTTCTTGCTAATCTTGATTATTGTTTAGTCCAACAAGGATTCAAGGAGATTTTTATCTTTGCATTTGGATGGGCAGAGGAGAAGGTATGCAATGTGTTTACCTCATTTTTCCATTTATTGAACTCTCAATTAAGCATTGATGATAACATCTTGTAGTGTTATTGTTGTGTGATACCTCATTTCTTTCCTATGCATGTATGTAAAATGGAGTGTGAATGTATTATAAATATCTATATGTATCCATTTTATGCCCACATTTTTACACTTACTACCCTGTGATGCATTACTTTATTGAGCCGAATCCTAAGGCATTTTCGTTAGAACTTCTACAGTCAAAATTTGTTTGGAAATTAAAGGTGATTAGGTAGTTTTATTTTGAGTTAGATAGATGAAATGGCCCTTGACGCATTTACATGGCTTTAGAAATTCATTCAATTATAAAATATTGGCCAACTTTGGGTGTCTTGATCTGCAATTGCTCATATTTGTGTATGATTCAGGGTCAAAAATCTCTAGCAGTGCATAGAAGATGGCACTAACCGATACAACAAAGTGTTTGGCGTTGTCTTGAACCAATAGATCTGATATTACGGCACTCCTGGTGATTGTCGAGAACTCGCCAGAGTATGGGGTTTTATCCATGGTTTGGTATTATCTAGCAATGCAGCTACAACTCATGTCCGTTTTCTTCACATTCTCGATTGGAACCTATACCCGTTACTTTGATCACACTATTTTTCATGATTGGTAGAGCCAAATACCAAGCCAATGGACAAGGGTTCGGTGTGGAAAACAAGAGTTTCACCAAGTACCGGTTATATGCTCGAAGCCACTTCTTGAAGGCAATATGTATCCTGAATTACCTAATTTATATTTTCAAAATGGTATAGGTTAACAAGGGCAAGCTGCCATTTCGTAGATCAATGAATTCGCTTAAACTCACATATTAAATTCAATATTCAACACATCATGTGTTTTTACATACTTTTATTTCAAATAAGTTTAATGTACAGTAAGGAGTTTTAGCTGGTTGAGAATTAAGGGTTACGGTAAGCTCAAAATGGGTATTAGTACTTACACAAGAAAGATTGTACATTTTTGAAATTTTGTTTTATAAAAGTAAATGGGTGGTTGGATTGAAGTTTTTCCTGTTTCACTTATTGTAATGCACCTTCTGTTCAATTTTTATTAATACGACTAATATTTGTTCAGTTTAATTGCAGTTAGAGAACCCATGATTGCAAGTAGGGGAACCTCATTTGCAAAATTGAATATTTTGAATCTCATCAATGTTGTAGACTTGCCATTAGTTAAGCATTATAGATTAACTTGGTAGGAGTATTTATATTGGTTTAGTTGTATTTAACTAGCAATTTTGTTTTAAAAACGTAAATGACAATGGATGGGTTGGACTCATCCTTATGAAGTTTTTTTTTCTTTCTGTTTCACTTGTACTTGTGCAATAATCGAAAGAGTTGTTAATAGACAGTGTCAACTGACCTTTAGGTAATCGTGATTCATTGTGTATACCCATAACATTCGTTTGCCATCCTAACTTCACTTTGATAAGAGGGAGTGCAATAGTCTTTGTCATTGATTGATATGTAAAGTTTATTGCTATTGGAATAAGAAAAATGCCAATGTATTTAAGGACATGAATTGTAAACGTTAATTTTGTAAGTGTGTTAGCATTTAACAAATAATTAAGGTTGGTTTTATCTTGTATTTTGAAGACACAAAATAGAAGATAGGAACATTATGACGCACATTTCTTCATTAACCAAGAGAAAAAATGAAATTTTATTTCATTCAAACCTAAATCTTGGAATTTTTTAGTTTTCAATTGTATTAAATTTTATTCATGGTTCAAAAATTATTCTACTACAATGCACGATACATAAACTGAAGTGACCCCATCTATGTCCATTTTATGTATAGAAAACTACATGTACACCTCATCAATACCAACAATAATTTCAATCGATCTCTTACAAATTATTTTATTTTCCAGTTTTTTGTATACATCAAGTTCAAATTTCATTTAACCACTAATAGGTATTTTTTTCTTATACTTATTCAAAATTTGCACTCAACTACATTCTACAAGCATACCACTAGCATCAAGATGATCAAAAAATAGACAAAAATGAAACATTATTACATTCCAATCATTCATTTGATTTAAAGAAAAGTCCATAATTAAAATCTCCATATTTAATGAAATCCCACAAACATTGGATTTTAAAAATATCATGGGATAGCTGATATTAATAATGTTTTAAATTATGAGAGAAGTATGAATTGATGTTAGCTATCTGTTGTACACTAGCATCTTGTAGTATTGTTGTTGTTTGCTACCTCATGTTTTTTTATTATGCATATTTGTATGGAGTATGACTTGGCTTAATAAGGTGGATGCTAGAGGTCCGTTGATGGAATTCGTAACATAGAACTTTTTCAGTTAAAAAGAAAAGGTAAAATTTTACATACAACTGCCCTTTACATGCAGCGGGTACATAACTAGAATACAATAAAGAAACATAGCTTTTGAAATGGTAATATCAAATAACTGAATCTAGATTAAAGTCATGTCGCGTACCCGACCAACGGACAGGGTATAACACTAGTTCTTATGGTTTAAACAGAGGCAAAATGTAACATATTTCTTCTTTTCTTAATGAATGTAATAAAATTTTAAAATTTTATCTTTTATATTTATTTTAATTAATAATGTGTTAGATCTTTTAACATTTAATAACGTAAATGTAACATCAAAGTGGTTGAATAAAAAGTAAACTACTATTTTCGTCCCTGTGGTTTGTTGTTTATAACTATTTTTGTTCCTGATTTTTAAAAATTGTTTTTTTGTTCTTGTGATTTGCAACTCCTTTCGCTTTTAGTCCCTAAAAATATTAGTTTTAGGGACGAAAATGAAAAGAAATTACAAACTATAATGACCAAAAAGCAACTTTTAAAGTCAGAGACGAAAATGATTATAAACAACAAACAACAAGGACGAAAATCGTAGTTTACTCTTGAATAAATGATGTTGGTCGGGATGAAGAGTCTTGGTCACATAAGATAATAGTTGCAGTAGCTATGCTTTTATGGCAATTGGCAAATGGTAACTCCACCAAACCATTGGAGGCTGCATTTACTTTGATATGATTTTGATTTGGGAATAATAGGTTTTTCCACTGACACACAAAATCTTACTATTACCAACAAGATTGATCAAACAAGGCAAAATATATATATATATATATATATATATGGTTGGGTTTTGATGAGAAATTGATGTTAACATGAGACTTATGAGAAATGGTTACGAATCGTTTGATGAGAAATTGATGCACATTAGGATGAGTATATATATATATATATATATATATATATATATATATATATATATATATAGTGGAAGAATATTTTGCAACCCTTAAAAAGGTTGCAACCCACATCTTAACCGTTGGATTCATGATCGACAGTTATTTTATTTTTATTTTTCTATTTTTTTAATTAAAAATATTGGGTCCCATATCTATTGTAACCGACGATCATGAATCTGACGGTTAAGATGTAGGTTGCAAGGTTTGCAACATTTTTAAGGGTTGCAAATTAAACAACCCATATATATATATATATATATATATGGTTGGGTTTTGATGAGAAATTGATGTTAACATGAGACTTATGAGAAATGGTTACGAATCGTTCGATGAGAAATGGATGCACATTAGGATGAGATGCATCGCGATTTACAAGATCAATTCCCTTCTAAGTCGCAATTCATTAGAGGGCTTAGGATTAAAAAAGATCAACGGTTTAGATCCACTTCTGACGCTTCTCACCATTAATTCAACTTCTCACTCGATCTTTCACCTATATATATATATATATATATATATGTTTTCAATTGGAAACCATATTAGATTGGAAACTTTGGAAACCGTCAATTTCATTTGTTAAATTAATGAAATTGGTTCATAAAGTTGTTTAATATGATCAAGTTGTTTCATATAATTCTTTTGTTAATTAAATTGTTTTATATATTTATGTTTTTTATTTAGTTTCATCTATTTTTCTCATTCTGGTGAAATTGTTTCATGTATTTTTGCAGTCTGATGAAACTTTTTCATTTTTACATAAAAAACACATATATATGCAACGATTTCATCAATAAAAGAATTATATGAAACAATTTCATCAAATTAAACAATTTCATAAACTTAACCAATGAAATCGAGGGTTTCCACGGTTTTCAAAATTAGAGTGTTTTTCATTTGATCGCTCCCATATATATATATATATATATATATATATATATATATATATATATACACACACAAAGAGAGAGGGGGGCGTTCAAATGCAACCCCTTTACATAGTGCAACTCATACAACCTCTTTATCCACCATTCATTTTATTTTCAGCTTTTTAATTACAAAAGTGAAAATAAAACGAGTGGTGGATAGAAGGGTTGAATGGGTTGCACTATTAAAAGGGTTGCATAATAACCTACCTATATATATATATATATAGTTTGATACGAGAACAATAACTAAATAAGAGAATAAGAAAACGGTCGAATAAATGTCATTTTACACTAAAATCATGTGTAAAATTACATATGATTCACTCTGCAACCTGAGTTCTCACGGGTCATGTCGTCTGAATACCCTTGTGTTGATAGTTAACATAAAATCACATGTGATTTTGCATGTGACTTGACCATTTTTATGTTCTTTTATTTAGTTATTTTTCTCAGTTAAACCTTCCCCTCAATATATTATATATATATATATATATATATCAGTTACAACGGCCATTTAAGTTTACATTCATGTCTGAATTTATATTGGCATTCCCTACTAGCACAGTAGTACTGACAAAGTAATTAATATGCCTGCAGTTTTTCCTACTTGCCCCTCACGGGCTCTCACTGTGTGTGTAACAATCTCGAATGTGAACTATAGCCCTAAACCCTAATTATGAATTAAAAATAATAAAATAAATCAGTGTGAGGGAGAGGGGGTGGGAGATTTTGCAGGGGGTAGGGAAAGAATTTCCCTTCTTATAAGCACTTCTATTATTATTATTATGGTTTTATTTTGATTTTCAAACTAATTTATGTTTGTTATTTTGAGTTTGAGACGTTTTTGAACTCAGACACTTGTCTCAATTAATCACTTATATATATATACTAGGCATATATTGGTGCGATACAGCGGAATGTAAGTAAATAACGAACAATTAATGCTACTTCCTTATAGACATGTCATCAACAATCAACCATGACCTATGAATCACAATTTATGAAACCCTAAACCCTAAACCCATAAAGATATTCAATAATTAGTTTATATTACAAGTATTGACAAAAAAAATATATAATGATATAATTTATAATAAAAATGAAACGTATTTTACGATTATGTATTTTTAATGTGCTAACGGTGGAAAAAAATAAAACGTATGGATAGAAAACAAATTAGTTCATAGATATTCATGATATTTAATAGTACGGTTAAGTTAAAAAATATTCAATATTGGGCTCGTTTTGAAGATATTGACGAGACGATTATAATAGTATAATTTGTAGAAAAAGAAACTTATTTTTTCATTGCATTTTTGTTCATATACGATTATTTGTGTTAATATGATAATGGTGTAAAATGAAAAATGAAAAAAATAAGGGATATAAAATGAATTAAATAATTAATTGTAAGGGTGACAAATGTAACATTATAAGGGTGATAAGTGTTATTGTATAAAAGGTTAGGATAATAAGTGTTATTGTATAAAAACTTAGGGTGATAAGTGTTATTGTACAAAAGTTTGTATAATAACCGTATTAGTTTTTTTATATAGTAGTAGAGATTTAATTCGTAGATATTCATAATATTTAATAGAACGGTTAAATTTAAAAATATTCAATATTGGGCTCGTTTTGAAGTTATTGACGAGACGATTATAATGGTATAATTTGTAAAAAAAGAAACGTATTTTTTCATTGCATTTTTGTTTATATACGATTATTTGTGTTAAAATAATAAGGGTGTAAAATGAAAAAATAAGGTATAGAAAATAAATTAAATAATTAATGGTAAGGGTGATAAATATAAAATTTAACTTTCCAAAAACCGTTTTCCAATAACTACTTTTTTCAATAACCGTTTACGAATTTTAATATATAGTATATATATATATATATTCATAGGGGCCTAATCAAATGAGACCCTATTAGATTGTGGTAACTATGAGATCCAATTTCATCCAATCATTTTAATTTATTTATTTTTTTAATTAATTAATAGGGGATGATATATTAGTAATTTGATAAATTAATTAATATAACATTTTTTTGTAACTGAAAAAATCAAAGTCTCATCAATCAAATATTACGTTTCCTTTATTATCTCAACAAATTGATTTTGGGATAATATCCATATGGACCATGTGACATTGTGTGACATTGTGATAATATAACATCATCTGAATCTCACGTGTCACGTGATTTGACATATATCTGATGTATGTGTTACATTGTGATTTGGCATATATCTAATATATGTGTTACATTGTGATGTATGTGTTACATTGTGATTTGGCATATATCTGATAATCTAACATCTGAATCTCATATGTACCATGACACACTGATCACAGTGTATCACCACCTACGGAATTAACAACAATAATCCCATCATTCTATCATGAAGGATATAAGGTTTTGTAAGATGATCACAGTGAATCACACCCATTTTTCTTAATTTAGTTGCATTAAATTCGGTAAGCGCTATCACACCCAAAATTATCGGAACACGCCTAAATTAGATCACACTGATTTATAATGTTTTTTTGACAATTTTACCCCTTTTCCCTAATTTAGTTGCATTAAATCCGTTTTTTAATTATTATTTATATTAGTTATTTTAGACCATTGATTAATTAAATGGATGGATGAGATTGGATCTCATGGTTACCACAAAATACTAGGGTCTCCCATTAAAGACCCCCTATATTCATAATGAATATATATATATATATATATATATATATATATATATTCATAATGAATATAACACATATATAGCATTTCACGTAAAAAACGGTTAAAACAACAAAAAAAAACTATATCGAGATGGATGTCATATCGAAGAGGACAAAATTCTCGTTTTTTTGATGTAATTTGTTTGATTAAAATATTAGTAATTTTAAGATAATTTATTTTAAACATTAAATGGGTAAAAGTTTTTAATTAAAAAGAAAATAAAAGGTTAAACATAGTATGCGTGAGTTTAAATTATCTTCTATTTTCATACCTAACCATCTTAAAATTAAAAAGTCTATTTAATATGAGTTGTTTGATCAATAGAGATGGAGTGTGTAACACTCCGAATTTTGAGTAAGCATTTTGTTCCCTTGAATCTATATATTGCTCGTAGTATGGTCTTAGTTCTTGGTTTTGCCTAAATTTATGTTTTAATTGGAGGTTGAGTGAAGTAACCAACGAAGGAGGACAAAGTGGCAACAGTGCTCCGCGCGACTCCCCACACGACTCGAGCCGCGCCACCATCCGCGCGGGGTTCTGCCCTTGCGCGACTCTAGTGCTCCGTGCGACTCTCCGCGCGAGTCCATTTACGCGAGCAACCGCGCGCGACCTCTGTGCGCATTTAAAAGACTGAATCAACTCCAACCTCATTTATTTTTTTATTCTTCTCCTTCTTAAATTCTCCCAACCAGAAACTTAGGTCAAAAGTCGATTTGTTCCACATTTAAAGGAGTCTACCATCATTCCATCAAGATCCTCATCATCAACCTAAGATTAAAGATCTAGATCTTCAAAAGCTCCTAAGCCATCCTCTTTTCTCAAAGAACACTTGGGTTTTCTAGGGTTTTTGACAAAACCCATATAGTGAGTACATTCTCAACCTTTAAAACCTTATACATGTCAAAACTATGATTTTAGACTCCTAATCATTTCCTTGTGCATTTATTCATGTTCAAAACTATTTTTAACCTAACCTAGTATTTTGGAGATTTTTAGGGTTTTATACCATTTTGGGATATGATGAAGTATTATATGTTTTGAACTATAAGATGAGTTTGGTCTTGTACATTGTGGTTAAAAATGAGAATATATGTATATTATCTACGTTTATGGTTTCATAATATGGTGAGGATTTCTTGATAAAGGTGATTTTGGGGAAAATGGAAGGTGTGGTTGGTTATTGATTTAAATGGTGTTTATTGACAATTCTTTATCAAATAGTGAATTTACTTTGTAAACCATGTGTGTGATCATGGTTTGGGTTACCGATGAAATGGTGGCAAGTTTTAGACTATTACTAATGGATCCATAGGTATAGCGTGGGCTTAATTTTAGGGATAATTTATGTTTGTAACTAGTTGAGATATTGGGTCCTCGACGGCAATTTGGTACGGTTATGTGGGACCAGTTACTAGCCATGGGCCGTAAATGTAATCCTAGTGAATGAGTATGATTTGCATCCTCGGGTGCCCTCCCCCACATCTGAGTACGAGCCGACGTTGTTCGTGGCCATGGTTCCAAGTATTTAGCTCACAACTCGGAGAGTGGCTTACTTTTGTGTTCCGCCACGATCCTTGGAAATCGGGTCTCCCCCCGTCATCGCAAGATGTTTTTGAACCGAAAGGTTCTTAAGTGGTTGTTGTCACATTTTATTCATTCGACTCATTGAAAAGCCATTTGTCTATATTCAACTGATTTCCAAATTATTGACATAAATTGTTCGTTCTCACTAGGCGTTAAGCCTAACACTTTTTCTCAAATGGCATATATAACAGGTTCTGTTAGCGGTAGGGTTCCCAAGATTTGAGGGACGAGTGTTAGCCATTATGGCATCTTTTGGAGACATACCTTTTGGGCAATGGTGTACAGAAATGGATTGAAGCCGCTACTCGTCCACCCGAGAGGGTTGAAGCCGCTACTCGTCCACCCAAGGGTGGATTTGGCTTCATCCAACCCGGTAATTCGTGAGGTGACCCCTTAATCCGAGCTGATGGCAAATATGATGGTGTTGATGAATGAAGGTATGGCCAAGCAACAAGAATTCCTCTTGAAAGTGATCGAGGATGGGGATGTGAGCAACCGTAGGAATGAAATGGTTGCGGAGAAAATCGTGGTGGCCAGATCCAGGGGAACGGGCCATGCGAACCCAACTGAGGATGCTGCGACGGTTGATGTGAGTCAAGGTAGGAGGGCTTGCTCCTACAAGTCCTTTTTATGCAGCAAACCATCCGAGTTCTCCGGGTCGAACAATCCAGTTGCATGTATGAGATGGATCCGTGAGATAGAGCAGACATTTGACTCCAGCGAGTGTGAAAAGGGTCAGAAAGTTCGTTTCCGGTCTTAGATGCTTCGGGGACCCGCACTCATTTGGTGGAATTTCACTAAGTCCACCCTCTCGCCTACTGTTTTAGCTCAACTGACTTGGACCTCTTTAAAGGAAAAAGTCATGGACGAGTATTGCAACGAGCGGTCCATAGATAAGATCGAGGCCGAGTTCCGAGCTCTCAAGAAGGGGAGCATGCCGGTGAGGGAGTACACCCGACAATTCATGGAGAAGCTGGGGTTGGTGGGGCATGTGGCCTCGACTGAAAGGGAAAGAGTGAAGGCTTACCTGAAGGGCCTACCGGCGGATATGATGACGATGGTCCAAAACTCCAAAGCCATCACCCTCCGTGAGACCGTTGAGGAGGCCCAGATTATGGAGGACGTCTACGCCAGAGGAAAGGAGAGAGAGCTGAGGTGGGAGATAAAAGAAAATGGGAAAGCAACTCTGGACCTCCCAAGAGGTCTCGGCCATTTGTCGGGAATCGGAATTTTGATAACCGACGTGAAGCTAGATGGTGCCAAAAGTGCCGAAGCAAGCACCATGGCAATTGCAACTCACCCCTTTTTCGTGCTCCAAGTGTGGGAAGACCGATCACCCTATGAGAGATTTCCCGGTGAGGGGGATTATCTGCTTTGAGTGCAAAGCACCGGGGCATGTGAAGAGAGATTGCCCAAACCTTAAGGCGAGTAGCGCACCGGAGAAGAAAGAGAACCCTTCAAGGGTTCCGGGGAGATTCTTTCAAATGACCACCGAGGAGGCCAAGGCATCGACGGATGTGGTATCGGGTACGTTTCTACTAAACTCCGTACCTGCTCGTGTACTTTTTGATTATGGTGCTAGTTTCTCTTTCGTATCCGAATCTTTTCGCCAAAAGCTTGCTATGCCCATTAGTAGTCTAGAGTATGCCTTAGTGGTTGAGATAGAAAATGGTGGTCAAGTGTTAATCCGTGATGTCTTGAAGGAATGCACTCTTGGGATCGAAGGGAAGGAATTTCCAATCAATTTGATGCCTATGGTCATTGGCGGGTTCGACATGGTAGTCGGTATGAATTGGTTAGTGGAAAATCATGCTGAAATCGTTTGCTCCAAGAACCTAATCCGAATCCCCATCTCTAGCGGTGGTGTTGTGACCGTTTATGGTGAGAGAAGGAAGGGTGATGTAGCAATTATCACTATGGCTAAAGCATGAAAATGTTTGGTGAAAGGATGCTCATCCTTCCTGGCATACGTAATTTATTCCAAGCTCGAGAAGAAGAAACTCAAGGACGTGAAGGTGGTGCATGAGTTTCCCGACGTCTTCCCGGATGACTTGCCCGGTTTGCCACCCGATTGTCAAGTAGAGTTTCGGATACCGGAGGCGGCTCCGATTGCTCGAGCCCCTTACCAGTTGGCACCATCTAAAATACAGGAAATGATGGCTCAACTCCAAGAGCTCCTAGAAAAGGGTTTTATAAGACCAAGCTCGTCACTTTGGGGAGCTCCGGTCTTATTCTTCAAGAAGAAGGATGGTACCATGAGGATGTGTATCGACTACCGTGAACTGAATAAGGCAACAATAAAGAATAAGTACCTACTTCCGAGAATCGACGATCTGTTTGACCAACTGCAAGGAACGGGTTGTTTTTCAAGGATCGATCTACGTTCGGGATACCACTGATGGGTGCTTTTTACACACCTACAGACGTGTGCTAATTAAACCTCAAAGCAAGTATACAATGAGATCTAATGTCGTCTTTCAAGTAATAAAATGGTAAGAACCAAGTATCGTATTCCACAGGGATAGGTATCTTAGGTTGCAAGATCTCGAGATGAAAAACTAACTTCAGATGACGATGTTGAAGACATATTTTTGGTTGGTTGGTGAACACAAGTTTACTTTAACAAGATTAAAAGAGAAGCAAGGGTGTAAGACTTTTGATGGTATATGAATCCAAAGTCCAGCAGGTCAATGCTACAACACTGTCATAGCATTATGCTATAGGAATGTTGCAGCATGCTTCTGACAATAACTAGTTTTATTATCGGTTTTAAGACACGTTCCTCTCGGACTCTCACCATCCCATAATTCCAGTAGCTATGAACCATCTCATCTCTGAGCAAGGTTCCAGATAAGGGAATGATGGGAGTGGAGTTCTCAAAATATACGGCAAAACAAATTCTCTTCGTTAAAAGTTACTCTTTCGAAATAACCCCCGTACCTCCCAAGTTGATGTATTCCAAATAGCTTATCTCTAAATCTATTGCATTTTAACCCATTGAAAAAGTGACCATTTATCAAGAATGAATCATTTTAAAAGACACAAGTAACAACTCTCGTTGCAAGTAACTCTTTCGATATTACCTCCCATGTCATTCAAATTGACGTGCTATTTAATGGCCTATCTCTAGGTCCATCACACTTTAACACTATCAAAGTGATCAATTTGTCAAGGAGTTGTGTTATCTTGATAAAACTTGAGTTGGAACAATAAAACTTGGTTAAAGTCACAAAAACCCACTTTCTTTTAGATTAACATAACCACCATTTGCCTCACACCCAAGCTAAAATGATTAACTACTCATTACAATAAATAAATAAAGAAAAATGCTAAGAAATACAAAGGTAAACATAATGTAAAATGCTCTTGAAATGTAAATGACTATAAAATATATAAATATATGTATATGACTTGAAATGTAAAGACAAGAATGTAAATGACAAGGAAATGTAAAGACGTAATCTAGATGCACTATTTTAAAGTACTAAAAGTAATTGCATAAAAATAAAGACGTAAAGTAAATGGCTACTCTAGAGATGAAAATGGAAAGGTAAATAAAATGCAAGTATGAACTATGCTTTAAAAATAAAAGAAAAAGGAAGAAAGAAAGAAGAACATTAAGAACATTAATTAAAGAAAGTAGGGAGAAGTTTTAGAGTTGATGGATATCAACTCTTCAAGGTGTACATAAAATGAGAACCCAAGCTCCCTATTTATAGGCAAAGGGAGGGGGAAAAAGTGAAAATTCAAACTAAATACTTAGCATCTAATTACCATCTAATGAAACAAGTACAACTAAGTAACTAAAAGTACAAAAGACAACTAAGACTTAGTTCATCCTAATTTCCAGCCAAAATGTTTATCCAAGGGTTAATCACAAGAACTTTTCCAATCCAAAATAAGCTAATTTAAGCTCCCATCTTAATCTTCCACCATTCTTTCATCAGATCCATGCTTCCCAGATGCTACAGCATGACCTGTGATCCACAAAAGTTGTCCAAAAGTAACCAAATTAGCCATTCTACCAATAGAAACAAGTAAATCATATACTCTAGCTCCATTAACTTAATAAGTAGAAAATAAGGTAGAAAATGGCTCAATGTTGGGATTTATAAGTGAAAATCCTATCTAAATGTCTACCAAAGAAGTGCATAAACACTCAAAAGTGAGTGCTTATCAACCACCAAGTGAGGGTAAAGGGGGACAACATCCCGAAGATGGCCTTTAGGACGCGTTACGACCATTACGAGTTTCTGGTAATGCCATTTGGCCTAACTAACACACCGGCGGTGTTCATGGATTGGATAAATAGAGTGTGCCAACCATTCTTTGACAAGTCGGTCATCGTGTTCATTGATGACATACTCGTGTATTCCAATAGCGAAGCAGAACACGAGCAACACCTTCGCAAAGTCCTATAAGTGTTGAGGAAGGAGAGGTTGTATGCCAAGTTCTCCAAGTGAGACTTTTGGCTTGAGGAGGTTCAACTTTTAGGCCACGTTGTCACTCGAGACGGAGTGAAGGTGGACCCCTCCAAAATTGAATCAATGATGAATTGGGAACCTCCCAAAAGTCCAACTAAGATACGAAGCTTATTGGGTTTAGCAGGCTATTACCGGAGATTTATTCAAGACTTATCTAATATAGCCTCTTCATTGACCGCTCTAACCCGGAAGAACGTGAAGTTTATTTGGGCCGAAGCGCAAAAGAAGGCGTTCCGGACTTTACAGAAGAAGTTGTGCGAAGCCCCAATTCTATCGCTACCTGAAAAGTCGGAAGACTTCGTGGTATATAGCGACGCTTCAAAAATGGTTTTAGGATGCGTCTTGATGCAAAGGGGTAAGGTGATCGCATATGCATCAAGACGACTAAAAGTTCATGAGAAGAATTATCCTACCCATGATTTGGAGTTGGCGGTGGTAGTGTTCTCGTTGAAGCTATGGCGACATTATCTCTATGGCACGAAATGTACGCTCTACACTGATCATAAGAGTTTGAAATATGTCTTCGATCAAAAGGATTTGAACATGAGGCAAAGGCGATGGCTCGAGTTACTCAAGGATTACGATTGCGAGTTGCTTTACCACCCCGGTAAGGCAAACGTGGTGGCCGATGCGTTGAGTAGAAAGGACTATAGCGGAAGCATTTGGGCTACCCTTTCAAGAATCGAACCAGTGTCGAGCCTTATTGAGAAAATCAAGACATCTCAGGTGGAGGCTTTGTTGGAAGAGAACCTCAAGGATGAAGTGATGACGAATCAACGATCTCTCTTGACGGAGGATGGTCGTGGAGAGAAGTTGTTCAACAGACGTGTGTGGGTGCCCAAAGTTGGAGACAACCGTGAACTTCTTCTTGAAGATGCCCATAAGTCCAAATATTCCATTCACCGAGGGAGTACGAAGATGTACAGGGATTTGAAGCTTCATTACTGGTGGCCGATAATGAAATTGGATGTAGCACGTTACGTGGAGCGTTGTGTGACCTGCTTGCAAGTGAAGGTTGAGCATCAACGACCTTACGGGATCCTTCAATCCCTAGAGATCCCGGAGTGGAAGTGGGAACATATTACCATGGATTTCGTGACTAAGTTTCCCAAAACCTTACGAGGTCACGATACCATATGGGTAATAGTTAATCGCCTAACCAAGAGCGCTCACTTCTTGGCCATGTGCAAAACCCTACCGATGGACAAGTTGACGAAGCTTTACATCGATGAGGTGGTCTCGAGGCACGGGATGCCCTTGTCTATTGTGTCGGACCACGATAGTCGGTTTACTTCAAACTTCTGGGATGTTTAGCAGAAAGAGCTTGGTACGAGAGTGAAGTTGAGTACGACCTACCATCCACAAACCGACGGCCAAAGCAAGAGAACGATTCAGATGCTAGAAGACATGCTAAGGTCTTGTGTGATTGATTTCGGTGGTAGTTGGGACTCTCACCTACCTTTTGTGGAGTTCACTTACAATAATAGCTACCACTCGAGTATTGGAATGACACCGTTTGAAGCTTTGTACAGGCGGAAATGCAGAACTCCTGTGTAGGCTTGAAGCTAGCGAGAAACAATTCACCGGACCCAAAATTGTGCAAGAAACGACCGACAAGGTGAAGGATATTCTGGAACGGTTGAAGGCGGCTCAAGATCGGCAGAAGAGCTATGCCGACAACAATAGGCAACCGATGGAATTCCAAGTGGGAGACCGTGTAATGCTTAAGGTGTCCCTTTGGAAGAGGATTATTCGGTTTGGAAAGCGTTGGAAGTTGAGTCCCCGTTTCCTTGGACCATTCATGTTGCTCAAATGTGTGGGACTTCAACCGTATCAATTGGAGTTACCACCAGAAATGAACGGAATCCACAACACTTTCCACGTTTGTTATCTCCGAAAGTGTTTGGCGGAAGAGGAGAGTGTTATTCCCCAATCGGGAGATAAGGGTGGATGAAGGAATCGTTGTGTGGAAGAACCTGATGCAATTCTAGAGAGGAAGTCCAAGAAACTTCGCCACAAGGAGGTCGCCATAGTCAAGGTGCAATGGAAACATCATCGTGGGGCCAACGTGACGTGGGAAGCCGAAGAGGACATGAAGCAGATGTATCCTCAGCTATTCGTGTAACTCAGATTTTGAGCACGAAATCGTGTCCGAGTTAGGAAGGATTGTAACAACCCGAATTTTGAGTAAGCATTTTGTTCCCTTGAATCTATATATCACTCGTAGTATGGTCTTAGTTCTTGGTTTTGCCTAGATTTTTGTTTTAAATGGAGGTTGAGCGAAGTAACTAAAGAAGGAGGACAAAGTGGCAACAGTGCTCCACGCGGCTCCCCACGCGGCTCGAGCCGTGCCACCATCCACGCGGGGTTCTGTCCTTGCGCGACTCCAGTGCTCCGCGCGGCTCTCCGAGCGAGTCCACCCGCGCAAGCACCCGTACACGGCCTCTATCCGCATTTAAAAGACTGAATCAACCCCAACCTCATTTATTTTTTTATTCTTCTCCTTCTTAAATGCTCCCAACCAGGAACTTAGGTCAAAAGTCGATTTTGGTCCACATTTAAGGGAGTCTGCCATCATTCTATCAAGATCCTCATCATCAACCTAAGATTAAATGTCTAGATCTTCAAGAGCTCCTAAGCCATCCTCTTTTCTCAAAGAACACTTGGTTTTTCTAGGGTTTTTGACAAAACCCATATAGTGAGTACATTCTCAACCTTTAAAACCTTATACATGTCAAAATTGTGATTTTAGACTCTTAATCATCTCCTTGTGCATTTATTCATGTTCAAAACTATTTTTGACCTAACCTAGTATTTTGGAGATTTTTAGGGTTTTATACCATTTTGGGATATGATGAAGTATTATATGTTTTGAACTATAAGATGAGTTTGGTCTTGTACATTTGTGGTAAAAAAAATGGGAATATATGCATATTATCTACGTTTATGGTTTCATAATATGATGAGAATTTCTTGATAAAGGTGATTTTGGGGAAAATGGAAAGTGTGGTTGGTTATTGATTTAAATGGTGTTTATTGACAATTCTTTATCAAATAGTGAATTTACTTTGTGAAACTAAACGAGTAATTTTGGGAAATATTGAGGTAAACCATGTGTGTGATCATGGATTGGGTCACCGATGAAATGGTGACAAGTTTTAGACTATTACTAGTGGATCCATAGGTATAGAGTCGGCTTAATTTTCAGGATAACTTATGTTTGTAACTAATTGAGACATTGGGTCCTCGGAGGCAATTTGGTACGGTTATGTGGAACCGGTTACTAGCCATGGATCGTAAATGTAATCCTAGTGAATGAGTATGACTTGGATCCTCGGGTGCCCTCCCCCACATCTGAGTACGAGCCGACGTTGTTCGTGGCCATGGTTCCAATTAAGTATTTAGCTCACAACTCGGAGAGTGACTCACTTTTGTGTTCCGCCACGATCCTTGGAAATCGGGTCTCCCCCGTCATCGCAAGATGTTTTTGAACCGAAAGGTTCTTCAGTGGTTGTTGTCACATTTTATTCATTTAACTCATTGAAAAGCCATTTGTCTATATTCAACTCATTTCCAAATTATTGACATAAACTGTTCGTTCTCACTAGGCGTTAAGCCTAACACTTTTTCTCAAATGACATGTATAACAGGTTCTGTTAGCGGTGGGGTTTCCAAGATTTGAGGGACGAGTATTGACCATTATGGCATCTTTTGGAGACATACCTTTTGGGCAATGGCGTACAGAAATGGATAGAGATTTTTGGGAGAATTGGGTTAACAGCCACCATAATCTAGATTTAATGATTTAGATTAGCTTGTTGTTAACTTGTTGTCCATTCGTAGCATTTGTATACGCTGAAAGTCCAAGATCTACCAAATCTTAGAGAGAGATAGTAGAGAGAGAGAGAGAGAGAGCCAAATGTAAACTGTTATATTCAAAATAGCTCCAAAATTACAAACAACTAAGGCACAAGGGACTTAAATACCCTTGGCCAATACAAGAGATAAAAGAAGTCTAAACACAATATTAGCAGAAGATAATAAATACAATGATTACTATAAAATATGTCTTAACAATCTCCCCCTTGGTAATCATTGGCGCTCCTCTCTTTGACGAAGTCGATTCAGTCCAATTAAAACTTCTAAGCGTCTTAGAGTTGAGCGGAAAATCAACTTCTCACCAATAATATTCAATGTCTTCTTGAGAAGTTGAATTTCATCATTCTCGAGTTGGAATGCATTTCTTCTTGTCTGCAAAAATCTTCTTTCAGCTGCTTTCAAGCGTTGCTCCAACTGTAGCTTGATCACCTTCAAGGTTCCATCAGAGTAATGATTGATCTTTTCAAATCTAAGGAAGCAGTTTTGACTTGAACCATTTATGTAGATAACTCCATATGGATCTTGAAGAATGGTGAATAGTGGATAAGAGTCTAAGTTCGGCAAGCTACGATTGGGCCTTAGAAGATTTACCACAGGTTGAAAGCTTTCAGCAGCCATCTGAAAATCAAATACTCTATAAAACCTGATTTGGCGCCGAATGAATCTTTTGATCACAAACAATGCTTGAGAGACATCTTCTGTTCTATGGTAGAGATTTCTGAAATGATTGTACAAAAAATCAACGTCATCAATAGATAGATCATTAAAATCAGCTTCCAAGAAAGTATATAAGTTGCAGTCTCTTGTTTCCACTTCAAATACCGGATACCAGATATGAACAAACTTCTTTATCGAAACATTGATAACCCGGACTATCAGATGCGGAGAAGAAACAAGATGTTTTCCACGGCGCTGGCGTTTGATGAACATTAAGTACTCGTACTGATATTCTGCTGACTCTTTTTCAACACCAAGAATAGCATGTATATTGATATGTCTTCTCCTAGAAACAAAAATATTACTTTGAGAGTCTTCGAGAAAAGAAGATCTTAACCTTGAAGCCATATGCCGTTGTTGTAAACTTCGTTGTCTCTGCTGTCTAGACAAAGTCAGACCTTCTTATAGTATACTCGGAGGGACTACAGGTTCTGAAGAAGGGATATCCGCTTGAGCTCTTGACGACTGACCAACTTCAAATGTACTTGAAGGAGCAGTGGTAGTCGGAGCTGAATCAGCAACAGGACTAGAAGTATCAGGAGTAGCTTCAGGAATCTCATCTTGTGAAGGAAGATCTCCGTACAAAGTATCAGCTACCTCTTCATCCTTTGCGTCAAGAAAGAAAGTATTATCTTCAGTGTCAGAAATGATAATAATATCATCTAGATCTTCTTCTTTCACTTTGCACAACTTCTCATATCTGATATCATCGTCATCATCAGAGTTGATCTCTATGAAGTTTGCAAAGTAAGATCTCATGTCATTTGCAGCTTCAGAATCGTCTAACACCATTGACTTTGGTACAGAATATGGATCAACATATACAACGATCTGCATATTGTTCTCAATATTCTGTTCAGAGATGTTCAAAACATTAGCCATAGATGACAAGTCAACATTATCAATCAAAATGTTCACAAGATTTTCAACACTACAATCTTGAACATTGTCAGTATTATTTTCTCTGTCAGCCTCCTCATGTTGACTTTGATCTTCTCTGGATGAAGAACTCTCCACCCTCTGTCTCTTCGACATCTCCCCCTCATGACCTTGATGATCAGGATCATCTTGGTCATGTCTTCTCTTGTGAGACAGGCCGGCTTCAGCTCTACAACTCTGTTCATGAAGATCAAACCTGTTAGATAGCTCAGTGAAGGCTTGAGTAATGAAAGATTTGATATCAGAAAAATTTGTTCGAACTTCAGATCTGAAAGAATTAAACTCCTCAGATAACGCAGAAATCCTGGCAGAATCAGAAGTAGGAGCTGGAGACGGAGTTGGTTGGAAATTTCTGAGCAGAGAGATCAAGTCTTGATTTTATTGATCTAGCGGAGACATAGAAAGAAGACGAGCATATAACATATCTGTCAATTCTGAAATCGGAATATCTTGAACTGGAATGGTAGAAGTCACCGGAGGAACTGAAGTAGATACTTGAGGCATAAAAGTCGATGCAGAAATACCAACTGACTCTGTGAATGATGGAGGAGGAGGAATAGAAACAATCGCTAGATCAGTAGTAGAAACTGTGGACGGTTCACGAATGACTACCCCAGTCGGTCTTCGGAAAGGAATCACTTCAGGAAGAACAGCAGGATCGATTTCTATCATCTTCCCTTTTAACAAATCCTTCATCTTCTGGATTTGTTCATTCTTTTGAGCATCAAACCTTTCACTCATATGTCAGATGACCTCATTGACAGATGTAAATTTCTCAGTCGTGTCTTGTACTTCGACTGAAGAAGTGTCAACACTAGGAGTAAGTTCAGGCGAAGAGTGAGAAATTTTTGTATCTAAAACCCGATGCTGAGTTGTAGCATTTGCAAATGCTATATCAAGCTCATCAACATGAATATTACCAACTGCAGCATCAATCGGAACAAAATCTTCTTCAGACATCACATCTTCTTGAGTAAGAACTTCTGGTTCCCTGAACCTCCTTTCATAAACATAAAGACTAGGCTGATCACCATCATTACCATCATTGTCATTATCTGCATCATTACCAATATCAGTATTGGTATCATCATCACCTTCAGCATCATCAGGTTCATCATCAATTTCAGTAGTAGCAACTCCAACAAGTACATCACCAATCTGTTGATCCGCAACATCTGTTTCAACTGCTTGATCATCTTGAACATCATGAGAAGGTTCATCTTGTTCGACTTCCAAAGACATATCATTTTCCAAGCAATATTGAATTATGCTTTCATCAGCCGGATCAACATAATTTGCAATCAGATCAAAAGGAATTTGCATCGAGTGCTCAAAAGTCTTCTTTTGTAGCTGAATGAATGTCATCTCAGTGTCCGGAACTTGAGGCCATGAAAAACGACGAGGAATATCTGAATTGCTTCGCAACATACTTCGAACAATCAGCTTCATATACCGAATGAAAGGAAGAAACTTTCGCTTCTTATGAGTCAAATTGTCTTGCACTCTCTCGGAAAGTTCGGTCCAGAAAATATACGTGAAGTCGACATGCAAGTCATAGACGACTGCATGGAACAGCCTGAGATAATGCAGACTCACATTGTTCATGCCGGAATGTTTTGATGTGAGGCACCTGTTGAGAACAGAGAATAATGCATACCAAACTGGAGGTAAGTTGGATTTGTCAAACTGACTTACTCTATTCAAATCACCAAGATAACCCAGATTGCGAACACCCTCTAATACATCCGATTCGGAAGGAAAGATGTCATAGGAAGTTCGACCTGGTCTGAAATTAGGCTCAGGAAGCTCCAGAATCAAGCGAAGGCGTTTGTAAGATAGAAAGGATTCAAACTGATCAATATGGAGATCGAAGCGATGAGGACGAACTATCTCATTCTATGTGATAGTGTGCCACGCCTGTTCAAGATACACCTCAGGAACATCCGCGCATGAAGTGAGAGCCGGAGCTAGAGGATGTCCTTTGAGAATGGCTCGAATAACCGGATGAATCTTTATCTTGTCAAAATCAACAAAGTAATTGTTTGGCTTGTATGGCAAGATATACATCATAGTCGGGAAAACATCATTCGGGGTTCGGGGTTCAGGGTTCGGCGTTGAGCAGAAAGATTCGCCCCAACAGAAAGGACAGACGGCATAGGCGTCTCGTGAGAAGCACAATCAGATGGATCATCTTGGAGTACATTCTCATCCTGAATCATTGGATCAGTGACGTTTTGAGAAGCCATAAGAATACCTATGAAACAGAAAAGAAGAAAATTAGACAAGGAAAGTAAAATTGAAAAACACAAAAAAATGAAAAAATTTCCTAAGTCAAGTTTGCGCAACAAGGGAGTGGCGCAAACTCAGGTTTGCGCTATGAACATGTGACGCAAAAGAAGGTTTGCGCGACCAACTGTTAGCGCAAAACAAAGTTTGCGTATAGAGTACAAAGCGCAAAACAGAGTTTCGTGATGCACTTGTGAAGAAAACTTGCCTTAGAAAAAAATTTCATGAACATAAAGCACAAAGAATATTTGCGTGACACGAAGGTAATGCAAAACTAACTTTGCGTGACCAAAGGGTAGCGCAAATGTAACTTTGCTTGACCAACGAGTTACGCAAATCTAACACAAGCTACTAAAAGAAAATGCGTTTCAAGTTGATAACGCAAAACTAAGTTTGCGTTACCAACGTGTAGCGCAAAACTAGGTTTGTGTTACAAGAAGGTGATGCAAACTTAAGTTCGCGCGAAGCACTTGAGAAAACGCAAAAACCCTAGAAAATTCTAAAAAGCGCGAGTTCATCTCTGTTCGTCAAAAAATTCAAATAAATCGAAGGTAAATCAAAAATAGTTGTACGAAATACATATTTACACGAATGTAATCAAATGTCGAACAATATATGATTTATTAAAATCAGTTTTGAACAAGAAATTTGAATTTTTGACAGAAACGAAAATGAACAGTCGCTAAACTTCTAACCTAAAAACGAAGCAAAGTACAACGAAATAGAAGAAGAAAACACATACCTGAGGTTCGAAAACAATATCTAATACAAACCCAAGAGTTGATTTGAACAAATAAGATCGATCTGATTAAGAAGAAGATGAACAGATGGGATAAATCGCACAGTAAACACTTCACATAAGAAATCGAAATCGAATAACCACAAAACTATACTGAAAATAACCACAAATCAAAGATGAAACAAAATAAGAAACATACTCAATCGATGAAGAAGACTGAAACCAAAAAAAATCGCACAGAGAGAGGGAAAAACAAGAGTCAGAGTTCAATAACGAGAAATGGGGCGAGAAAAGGAAATATGAACAGGACAAACACTATTTATACCACAAAAAAAATAAGAATATACTTAAAAAAATTAACACTTCTAAAAAAAATATAACACTTCTAAAAAAATACAACAAATAACACATAAAAAAAATGAAATGTTACCTGAATAGCCCTTTTACTCCCCTTACACAAATGCACTAAATAAAACAGATCAGATTAGCATTTGTGTAGAATAAAATCAGAAATACTTACCAGATGAATTTCTGATCAGCACGTAAAGTACTTTATCAGCTATGTACCTGACGACTTTATTTACTCCCCCTCAAAATCAGAAGACATCAAATTTATTCAAATAGTCTCTCCCCCTTGAAAAATGCACATACCAATTTACAAAAACATGGATACTCAAACATAAAGACATCAGTATAAAAAGAAAATTATACTGAATATAAATTTTGAAATAACTAAACATATAAAATTTTAAACACTAAACAAATAAAATTCTACTCAGTAAAATATCACAGATTTATCAATCAGTTGAAATCAAGTGTGTGTTGTTAGATACAGATACAAGTTTCATTACATATCAAGTTAAGACATGGTCAGTTTCAAAAACTTACAGCAATCTATTCAGTGTGCTCGCATGCGAACTTCGATTAGCTTCAAGAAAATGCAATTCTAAAAATATTATAGAGAACTTTGCATGTACTCACACTAATCCATCAAAAATTAAGACTTTCACAAATTTACAGATTTATCGCAACTCAAACATATCACCAAGTATCATGAGATGTGTGCTCATTGGCATCTTTTAGCATTGTGCACATTGTCATCTTCACATGAGTGTGCTCTTTGGCATCTTTTAAACTATGCACTTTGGCATCTTTTAATCAAAAAGTTTGGTAAGTAAAGAACATGTCGTAAACGTAACTTTCTATCTGACCCTATTGCAGGATTTGGGTCAGCCGCTCCCAGACCAGTTGGCCTTAGGGGACTAGGTGTCAAGCACCCCTTGGAACTTACTCTCCCAGATCAGAAAGGCTACATCGACACATCCTAAACCCATTCATACCAATAGAACATGACTTTCGATCTGGTTCTATAGAAGGATTTGGGTTCGATCACTCCCAGACCAATTGACCTTAGGGGACCAGATGACAAACATCCCACGGAACTTACTTTCCCAAACCAGAAAGGTCACAGGTATAAACTTTTAAACTTAGAGATTTATGTATTTTATATATATATTTTTCATCTCAATCACTCAGTTTTACATCTAAGTGCTTAGCCCATATTTTCATTACAATCCATAATTCAGACTTTTTAGGATTTCCAAGCATTGTAAACTATACATATTCCGAATAACACAACTTTAAAGCAGTATCAAAAGTTTCAAACATGTTGCTGACCTTTCGAATTTTGTAAGACTTGAAAGTTGAACATATAAAACTTCGATATAAACAAAGTAACTTGAATATTTATCCTAGACACACATTTTATTCAAAAGAAAGAAAAACTGTAAAGCTTTTACTTTATAGAATAAAATTTGTAAAGATTTAAACTTTTAAATTCAACATGGGAGTTTTGAAAGCAAAAAATTAAAACGTTTTTCATCTAAAGCTTTTGTAAAAATATCGGCAAGTTGATATTCGGTTGGAACAAAATATAATTCAATAGTACTCTCTTCCACATGATGCTTTATGAAATGGTACCTCATATCTATGTGTTTGGTCTTTGTGTGCTGGACCGAATTGACTGATATCGCGATCGCGGATTTGCTGTCACAATAAATGGGAACAGTTTTGTACAGCATCCCGTAGTCACGAATTTGTGTCTTCATCCATAGCACTTGAGTGCAACAACTAGCTGCGGCGACGTATTCTGCCTCTACAGTTGAGATAGAAACACAATTCTGCTTTTTCGACGCCCAGCTTATCAGTCTATCACCGAGAAATTGAAGGTGACTTGAAGTGTTTTTCCGGTCCAATTGATTTCCACCAAAATCTGCATCAGAGTAAGCAATCAGTTTATAATAAGAACTCTTAGGATACCACAAACCTAAGTAAGGAGTTCCTTTGATGTATCGAAAGATTCTCTTGACTGCTAAAAGATCCGATTCCTTTGGCTTTGCTTGAAATCTGGCACATAAGCAGGTAGAGAACATGATATCCGGCCGACTTGTAGTTAGGTACATTAGTGATCCGATCATTCCTCGATAAGTCTTGACGTCCACAGCTTTTCCATCTAGATCGAGTCCAATTTTAGCACCATGAGTCATAGGCGTACCAATTGAAGAAGATTTGTCCATCTTGAATTTCTTCAGGATGTCAAAAACGTACTTCGACTGGTTAATAAAGATTCCATCTGGAAGCTGTTTTACTTGTAAGTCGAGAAAGAAATTAATTTCTCCCATCATGCTCATTTGAAACCTGGAGGTCATCAGATCAGAAAACCTAGTACATAAAGATTTATTAGTCGCACCAAATATAATATCATTTACGTATATTTTAACTAAGCAGATATCCAAGTTAGAACGATAAATGTAAAAGAGTGGTATCTATGGATCCTTTGGTAAACCCGGATTTGTTCAGAAAGGCCGACAACTCATCATACCACGCCCTCGGTGCTTTTTCAAGCCATACAGTGCTTTATCTAGAAAGTATACGTGATCAGGATGTTCTTTGTCAACAAACCCCTCTGGTTGAGAAACGTAAACTTCTTCTTTCAGTTTCCCGTTGAGAAAGGCTGTCTTTACATCCATCTGATACACGGTGAAATTGCGATAAGCAGCAAAAGCGAGAAACATTCGAATAGCTTCTAATCTTGCAACCGGCGTGAAAGTTTCATCGTAGTTGATTCCTTCTTCTTGTCGATAACCCTTGGCAACCAATCGAGCTTTGTTACGAACGACGATACCATCTTTATCTTTCTTGTTCTTGAATATCCACTTTGTGACAATAATGCTTTTTCCTTTTGGCCTTGGAACAAGTCTCCAAACTTTTAACGTGTCAAATTGATTGAGTTCCTATTGCATTGCTATAATCCAATCCGGATCCTCCAACGCTTCTGATACTTTGGTTGGTTCAATCTTGCTTAGAAAGCAAGTGAATAAACATTCGTTTGGAGTTGCCGTCTTGGAACGAGTAGATACGCTTGCTTGAGGATCATCAATAATCTGATGAATTGGATGAGATCTTGTCCATTTGGTGGTATGAGGGAGAAGATCAATAACTTCTTGAACAACCTCTAATTGTTGAGAGAGAGCTTCAGTTACGTTTATTTCAGATGAAGAAACATCAATAGTTTCAACTGGAGGAGGAGGTAACTCAACAACATCAGAATCAGACTCTAAAATTGTTGGTTGAATATCAGATGTTTGTTCTTCTTCTTGAGTTGGTTCTGCTTGAGCAGATTGTTCTTGAACAGGTGCTTCTTGAATAGATATAGTATTGACTTGTTCAAGTTTTGATTGAGCTGTATGAAGTTCAGAAGGAATGTTTTGAGATTCAGAAGGTACTAGAACAACATCAGTTTCAGAGATAGATGCAGCGGAATTGGAAGTAGATGCGCTTACAGATTCCTGATTCAAAACATTTGAAACATTTTCAGTGTTAGATTTAGGAGCATAATCATAAAAATGCTCAAACAGAAAATCAAGATCAGTAAGATTAAGCAAAGAAGAAGATGAATCCTGATTTGTCTGTTGTAGTCCAGGTTCTGAACTGGCTTATCCAGAAGCTAAATTCCCTGTAAGTGTGGGTTCTGAACCTGATTGGCCAGAAACCAAATCTGCAGCTTCATCAAATTTGACATGAACACTCTCTATCACTTTTCTGTTTGAAGTAAGAAAGACTCGGTAAGCCGCAAAAGTAGAAGAATAACCAAGAAAAATACCCTCATCTGCCTTTGGACTAAACTTGTTCAGATTGTCACGGTCATTCAAAACATAACACTTACACCCAAAAGATTTGAAATATTTGACATTCGGTTTGATACCATTCATAAGCTCATATGGTGTTTTGTTGAATCTTCGATGTAGAATGGATCTGTTCTGAGTATGACATGCAGTTGAGACAGCTTCAGCCCAATGAGACAAAGGAAGACCGGAATATGCAAGCATTGATCTGGCAGCCTCGACAAGCGTTCTATTTCTTCGTTCAACAACCCCATTCTGTTGCGGTGTTCGAGCAACAGAAAATTGTTGTTGAATTCCTTGATCTTCGTAGAATGCTTGAAGAGTATTGTTCTTGAATTCTGTGTCATTGTCTGATCTGACAACTTTGACTGCCTTTTGCTTGTTGGTCTGAATCGTTTTGATGAGGTTGATGAGTATGTCGGGAGTTTCATCTTTGGACTTGAGAAACTTAACCCATGTATCTTTTCTTTCCGATACTCTTTGTCTTCATCGGTCCACACAAGTCAACATGTAGAATATCAAGTATGTCCGAAGTGCAAGCCTCGGGTTTTGGCTTATGCGGAACTCTCTTCATCTTTCCCTTCTCACAGTCTTGATAGAGGTGGTCTTTCTGAAAACGGAGTACTGGGAGACCTCGAACTGAATCATTCTTGACAAGGCGATCCATGTATTTGAAGTTGAGATGAGCTAGTCGTCGGTGCCAAATCCAGCTTTCATGAACAGAGGCTTTTGATAACAAGCAGATATCTGATGGAATTTTAACCTTGGAAAGATCAATAGTGTATAAATTTGATCTTCTCTTTCCGACAAGTAAATCCCGGCCACTGTCATTCTTTACTGCAACTCGTTTAGATTTGAAGCTGACTTCAAGATCTTTATCGCAAAAGTGCCCGATGCTGAATAGATTGTGGATCAGACCTTCAACATAGATAACTCTCTTGATAGTGATATTTCTTTGCACAAGATCACCATAGCCTAAAATAGGAGCAGTCTCGCGGTTTCCAAACTTAACACGACCGCAACATTTTTCTTTAAAATTTGAAAGTAATGATTTGTTGTCCGTCATGTGTTTGGAACACCCCGAATCCAGATACCATAATTGACTAAGCTGCACATTCAGAAATTACACAGATTTAGGTACCCATATGCTTATGGGTCCCTTCTTGTTAGTCCTTTGCCTCTTATTTTTCAAAATTCTCTTTTTAGACATAATATGAACACAATCATTCATGGAGGAAGAAACATAATCATCTGAATCAGAACTAGAACTAGAACAATAATATGAGACATTCTTTGCAATTAGAATCATTTGCTTTATTGAATATTTTGTGTTTTTATTACAAAATGCAAATGTATCCGTTTTACAAAGACGATCTACACATTTATCCTCTATAGATGCAGATTCATTTGACTTTTGCTTGATCCTCCATATCTGCCTTGATGACTTCTTCAAAGTCCGATCTGAAACAATAGAATCAGAAGAATTAGAATTTTCAGAAATAACTATATCTTGCTTCTTTGACCTTCTTCTTTTACGCTTTGGTTTATAATACTGATCATTTAGCATAAAAGAGTCATCAACAATTGAATTGGAAGAAGAAATTTTATCTAAGAAATCAAACTGAGCATTCATCATTGAAGAACCAGCCTCGGAGTCATGAATTTCAGAAACACACAAGTCAGGAAGAGTTTTGTGCGACCCACTGGTGGCGCATACTGAGTTTTGCGCTACCAACCTCTGGCGCAAATCTTCAGTTTGCTCTACCTGTGGTTGGCACAAACTTTCACTTGTTTGTACTTTTTGAGTATTTTCCTTAGAATCGATAGAAAATCCAGAACTTATTTTATCTTCAAAACTTGATTTCATGATAAAAAGAAATAAACTGTTTTCAAAATCAGTTTGAAGATTTTGTTCTTCCATTTTATCTTCAAGATCAATGATTTTACTTTCTAATACTAATGGGAGAATATATCTCTTAGAATCATATGAAACCGGAGATATACTTTCCTTATTAGTATTATTAGCATATATATCAAAATAATCATTTGATACTGAAGGTTTAATGGAAGAATTGACATTTAAAACATTTTGAGATTTTCTGGATTTCTTTGATTGTTCAGGAAAATACTTGGCATTTTCACTAGTATAAACAAATGGCATTTCCATTTTCTTGTTGTTCATTCTTTTCTGATTTTCGATTTCTAATTCTTGCTTCTCATTCATCCACTCAATTTTAAATTGAGGAGCATATTTTGCAAGACTTGGATAATCAAAATTATATAAAGTGGGGGGTTTTTGTTATAACATTGTTTAGACAATGTGGATTTTCAAAACCAAGTCCCCATCTTTCTTTTATTGCCTCATCACTCCTTGGTTTATTCATATATATGGTCTGCTCAGTTTGTTCTCTCTTATATAATTTTCCTTCTAAAACAATTATTTTATCAGAAAAAGTTTTATTCAAATTGGTCATTTCTGTCAAAGATTCAAGATTAGTCTTGGTCAAATTTTCTAATTCATCCAATTTCTTTTGAAACTTTTCTTTTGTATCTATCAAAATAAATTTTTCATCTTTCAATGAAATTTTCAATTTTTTAATCATGACAGATTTTTCTTGATTTATGTGCTTTTCAGATAAGAACTTCGAATGTAAGTCATGTAAAGTAGTTATTATGACGTTCATTTGTGATGAAATGAAATTGTAATCAAACTCATAAGGTACCTCAGATTCATCAGTTGAAGTGTCCTCATCTTCATCGTCACTCTTATCATCCCCAATGAAACACATAATTGTTGTTTCCTCGTTTTCAGCTTCATTGTCGGAATGATCAAGCCAGTATTCCTCCTCAGCAAGCAGAATTGTTCCATTTTCTCTCTTTTATGCCAATTCCAGCTTTTTCCTGTAGAAAGCAGAATCCTTGACAACCTTCACTCGACACACTTTTGCAATATGCCCCGGTTTTCCATAGTTGAAGCAATTCATTGTCTTCTTTTCCTCCTTTTTTGGCTCAGCCACTTTAGCAGGTTCATATTTTGGAACGTGTGGCTTTAAGGGAGCACCGGGTTCCACTTTCTTTGACCCGGAAGTAAAGCGAAGGTTGTTAGAACCTGATCTGTGCTGGAATTTCTTCTGATAATGATGAGAGAGAAGGATCATGGCTTTTTCAAGAGCTTCACCATCATCATCTGTTGACCCATCATAAACATTTTCAAACAATGATTGTTCTGCCAGCTGACTTGCTAGAAGAGCAATTGGGTCTACAGTCTTTGGTTTATTTTTCTTGTCAATCTTAGCTTTCTTTTCCAGCACCAAATTCTCATCAGTCGTTAAGATCTCATACAGTTCCTGAATTGGCATTGTGGATATACGTACATCATTCCTCATTCTATGACAAGATTTGCTCCATTCTGGTTGAAGAGCATTTAAAAATTTCAGATTTGCTTCCAGTTCAGTCTTTGTCACCTTTATCTTGTACAAATCATTGATCACTGCCCAAAATCTGTCAAACACACTTTTCAAACTCTCTCCGTCTTTTGCCTTGAATTCCTCAAAATTTTTCATATATCTTGTTTGACGGAGTTGAGTGGCCACTGCTGATCCAAGCATTATCTTTTCTAATTGAGTCCACATTAGCATCGGATTCTGCTTGAAACAATCAATTCGATTGTATATTGAATTGGGTAGTGCAAGAATCAGATTAGATTTTGCTTAATTATCAGCTTGATATCTCAAAAGCTCTTCAGCATCATACTCTCTTATAACCTTCTCAACTCTTGTAGCCGGAGTAGTTGCAGTAGCTGGTATTTCTTTCATAAGCCTTTCCATAGGACCTTCAGTTAAAGACTTCATCATATTATCCCCATTTGGTTGTCGCTCTATAAAATTGATGAATCTGTCTTGCCATTGCTGAAATTCGTTTTCATTTATCAGAATTGGAGGGCGAGTGTCTGATCCCAAAGACATCATTATGTCGTTCTTGTAAAACTGAGCTTGTAGAGACATCTTGACAGAATCACAAAGTCAAAAAGTTCTAAGTCTGAAATCTGGTAAATTGGCGCAAACTGAAGGTTTGCGTGAGCAGTATGTAGGCAAATGAGATTTGCGTGAGCTGTTGATGACGTAAAACAAACTTTGCGTGAGATGCTGGAGGCGCAAAAGTAACTTCGCGCGAGCAGTATATGGCGCAATCTAAGAGTTGTGTGAGATGTAACTGCACACTGAACTGAATTTCTCGTGAACTGAGGATTATGCAAAGTTTACTTTGCGTGAGATATAGGTGGCACAAAGTTTACTTTGTGCAAAGAGTTGATGAAGAGAACTTGTACTATTCGAAAACTTGGTACTTTTCTGAAGAAACTGACGCAAAGCAGAGGATGAACTGGTGCAAAGTTCGATGAACTGGCGCAAAGCACCAGATGATCCCTGAAGAACTAGCGCAAACCAATTGACAAAGAAATTAGATCACAAACCAGTCCAAATTTGATGAAAAATCAAAATAAGAGATTTTCTTGAAAAATTCAAGAAAATCGATCAAATATTCTGATTTAAACACAAATTCAGATTTTGAAAAACAATTCTCTCCATTCTCTCAGATTTAGAAGGCTCTGATACCAATTGAAAGTCCAAGATCTACCAAATCTTAGAGAGATAAATTAGAGAGAGAGAGAGAGAGTGCGCCAAATGTAAACTGTTATATTCAAAATAGCTCCAAAATTACAAACAACTAAGGCACAAGGGACTTAAATACCCTTGGCCAATTCAAGAGATAAAAGAAGTCTAAACACAGTATTAGCACAAGATAATAAATACAATGATTACTATAAAATCTGTCTTAACATACGCTATTATAGTTTCCCCTATTGGGTGATTATTTTCTATTTATGATGTTATTTGTAGTCTTATCCAGGTCTAAATTACCCCTATTTTTAGGGTGTTACATAGTGACTGAGATTTGTCCTCATATGCACACAATGAAAATTGAGTTTTCATTTGAATTTTCTCTCTCTCTCTCTCTCTCTCTATATATATATATATATATATAGGCATGTTCCTGACATTTTATAGGTGTTGCACGAGATGTAAAAAGGGGCCTTCGATAAGTAAAGTTTTTTCAATATATTGTTTTTATCATCGGAAATAGCATTGAATTCAATAAATATTACTAATTCATATAAAACCATTTTTATAATTTTTTTTTTCTCAAATGTATATCAAGGTTTTCTAGGCAAAGTAGTTTTTGATTTTGGTACTATAAAAAAATTAAAGAAAATAAAAATGAACGACCAATTAAATTTTCACATATTTTCTTTTCCAATATAATTAGTTAATACATGTTTGGACCCTTAATATAATACCAAATTCTTTGGGTCTTATTAGATTCGTCAAAAAAATCGGATTTCGAAGATCGGGTTAGTTCGGGCTATGTGGGTCGGAGGTTTCAGAGTTTTTCGGGTTTTGCTCACCCCTACATGATCTTTTTATAGGACATTTGTTTTTATAAAACAATTTTTCAAATAATGTTATATAAGAAATTAATAGCATGCTTTATTTAAAAGATATCCTAAAAAACTTGTTAATGTGCTCAAAAATGTCCTATAAACATCCTATTGTAAGTTTGTAACACGTTCACATAGGACGTACACTTGTGCGGTTCTATAAGCTAAAGTTATATAAAATAGTTTATTAGGATACTTATATATTTTTTACGTCCTATAGACTCAAATTTGGTGTAGTGGTTGGAGATGCGGGGTTTATCGGTGGTGTCTACATATATTGTAGTTCACCTATAAAGATGACGATCGTTAAATGGTTCAGGTTTTCATTTTGCAGTGTCATTGTGAATTTCGTTTGGTACTTTTTTTTCTGGCACAAATGTGTACTTTCTGGTTAAAAAGTTCTAAATGAATGGTTTTTCTCTTTTCATTTTGAGGGTATTTACAATATTACTGATTTTGTCATTTGTAATATTCTTCAACCATAAAATGAGGATATCTTTTGTATGTATCCTTTTGAGTTTAATAAGAAAAATGATACACACATACATAGAATCGGTCAAGTAGGTTCACATTGAATAAAATCAATAAATTTGGCACCAACCTCATTGATCACATGTATTGATATAGACTCCTTATTAGGTAACAAAGCTTGAAGGAGATCATGATTTGTGCCATCAAAGTTCTGATGTTTATGTTAGAATTAAACTAAGGCAAAATGAAATTAAGGGTTCGTCTACAAAACATTTGTCTTGGTACAAGTATTTACCGGTTTAATTACTTTATCGGGTGTACATAACAAGGACCAGGAATCTTTCCCGTTAAGAAAGAAGACAAGGATTGAGAGTCTTTACCTGATAAGTGAGGGTGATGACTCTTATCCGTTTAACGCTTAATTACCATGTTATAAACTCTTACCGTTAATTGATTTTGTTCATCAAGAATGTTATACTATAAGGTAAATGAGAATATTGACTCTTTTTTTTTAAAGGGTATCCTGGGCCTATGGCCCAGACTAATCCCTGACAATTAGGGTCTTAGGCCCAGCTGCTAAAGCGTGCAGCCCTGAGTTTATTCTCAGTGGCCACAAGTGCTACGAGTGGGGCTCGAATCCGGGTTGAGCGCTATGAACTCCCCAAGCCTTTACCACCACATCACAACCCTTGTGGTTAGAATATTGACTCTTACCGGTAAGTGTTCTGTAAACGAGTCCTATGTTTGCATCGTTTTCTATTTAGGGTAGTGGTACATTTTCTTTCTCAATTAGTTTAACAAAATCTTAAACCCTTTTATTTTGATAGTTGATACCTATTTACTTAATCATAAAGTAAAATATTAATAACAACGCTTTTTTTTTGTTGAATTAAAGTTTGTTTTGATTTCCTGTTTAATAGAATTATCAATTTTTTTCTTGATTAGTAATACAAATTAATAAAGGGGAATTAATTATTATAGCTATTTTTTATGAACTCCTATCTAAAATAGTCATTTTCTCTCTTAAATTACATAAATAGCCATTAACTTTATGAACCCCCTCTCTTCCACGATCTCATTCATGAAAAAATCGAGAATTTACACTTTTGGTCCCTATGCCTCGTGAAACCCTTCTCCTTCACTAGGGGTGTTCGCGGTTCGGTTTGGGCGGTTTAACCCCTCAAACCACAAACCAAACCGCTAGTGGCGGTTTGTTGATTTTTCAAACCGAGCGGTTTGACATCAAGTGCCCAGACCGGTCAAGTCGGACCGCGGTTTAGGCGGTTTGGACGACTGGTTTAGGCGGTTTGGGCCTTTTAGTGGGGTTTAAAGTTTAAACATAAAAAACATATAAAAATTTAAACTTTAAAAATTCATTAGCTTGAGTTCATTTGAAATAAATAAAAGTCTACAACAATGTTAACAAAGTTCACAAAAGTTAGCAAAATATCTCAAGACAAAACACAAAAAAAAAGTAATATGCAAAGTGCAAATAAAATCCACGGCGATTTAAAATTATCTTTGGGCCTTTTTGTATATATTTAAGTCTAAAGATAAATTGGATATTTGGACTAAACAATAGATTATATGAAGATGTATATAAAAAAATAAAAAATATATATAGATATATTTAGCGGGCGGTTTAGTCCAAACCGCCAAAAAAAAACTCCAAACCGCAGACCAGACCGGACCGCCCGGTTTGGCGATTTTTCAGACCAGACCAGATCGTCATACCGCCTAAACCGCCAAAAACGGTCCGGTTTGACTTGGTTCGACCGGTTTGAGCGGTCCAACGGTTTTTTTGAACGCCCCTATCCTTCACGATCCCTTATTATTATTATTTTTTTTAATTAATAAGTTACACTTAATTCCCTTGTAATTAGTTATTAAATTTTTACTTTTAATCCTTTAGTTTTTCATTTTTCATTTTATACATTTATCATATTAACATAAATAATCAAATATAAACTAAAATAAATTAAAAATACATTTCTTTTTTTTAGAAATTATATCATTGTAATCGTCTCATCAGTACTTTCAAAATTAGTCAGTATTAAATAATTTTAAATTTAATCATATTATTAAATATATGAATAAATTTGTTTTATATTTCTTATTTTTTCATTTTACATTTTACACATTTATCATATTAAAAATACATAATCATGGATTAACTATAATATTTTTCAAGAATGGTTTATCAAGATTTTGTTAAACTTGTAAAATTTACCAAATTATCTATATTTGTCTATTATATTTCTTTAAAAACTTCTATTTACGGTTATTATTGATGTTAATCCATATTTATGTATTTTTTTAGTTAATCCATGATTTTACATTCCCACTTTCATTCACAAAGTCTTGATAAACCATTCTTAAAAAATATTTTAGTTAATCAATTATTATGTATTTTTAATATGATAAAAGTGTAAATTGAAAAATGAAATCATAAGGAATATAAAACAAATATATTCGTATATACTTATGATATTTAATAATGTGACTAAATCTAAAAATATTCAATATTTGGCTCATTTCGAAAGTATTGACGAGCCGATTACAATGGTATAATTTGGAAAAATATGTATTTTTAATATATTTTAAATTTATATACGATTATTTATGTTAATATGTTAAGGGTATAAAATAAAAAATGAAAAAGTAAGAACTTAAAAGTAAATTTAATAACTAATTACAAGAGTATTAAGTGTAATTTATTAATTAAAATGAAAAATAAAATAAGGGATGGGTTTTCAGTGTTTCACGAGGTATAGGGATCAAAAGTGTAAATTTTAGATTTTTTCATGAATAAGATTATGAAAGAGAGGGGTATCGGCTATTTGTGTAATTTAAAAGAAAAAATGACTATTTTAAATAGGAGGTAATGAAAAATGGCTATAATAACTAATTTTCTATTAATAATTTTTTTCTAAATTCCCTCTTCACATCCTACTTCAATACTAAAACCCTTCACCATGCATCTTTAAAGTTTTTTTTTGTTTGATCGCCCCTCTCTTTAATACTAAAGCATTTAACCAGTTACCAGTTACAATGGATACGAAATAGAAATATTCAAACGTTTTCTATACTAATTAAGAAAAAAAAAATAATTGATACACTAAAATAGGAATTAACTAAGAAAAACACAACAATTCGGAATGCTTAATTTACCGACGTGCAAATCATTCGGAAATTTGTCGTAAAGGTCCGGACCGTCAAAATTTTGTGGGTAAAAACATTACTTACCAGTCGCCAAAGGCAATCACTAACGGATCACAGAGGACACCTATCATCGATCGATCACCAACGACAAATATCACCAACAGATTATTGACGGATAATATCATCAATGAATTACCAATGAATAATATTACTGACGTATTACCGAAGGTCTTTTCACCGACGGATTACGGAAGGTCTCATATACTTTTATGGACACGTTTCCCTTCGATGATCCTTCGATTATAATTTTTTTTTGTAAAAAAATACCTTTAAAAGTGGGTTTTTAAATATAATTTTAAATCATCAACGGATGAGTGACGGGATGAAAAAGTTAAAAATTAAATAAAATTACTGTCGGTAACGACCAAATTAAACTCATTAAAACTTACATAAAAATTAATTTATAGAAATATTTTTAGTTAATACCTCGGTGATAAGCAGTGGCGGATCTAGGATTTTTTCCTGGTGGAGGCACCTTTGAAGGTAGATTAAGTGCCCGTAAGGTTGTTCGGTGCATTTTTAGCCTAAGTCCACCGTTTTGATAGATTTTTAAAGTTTTTTTGGTTGATTTCAAGAGATTTTTAAGCTTTTTTCTTGATTTTGAGAGATTTTTTTGGTTTTTTAGTTGATTTCAAGAGTGTTTTTTAGTTTTTTGGTTGGTTTTGATGCAATTTTTTTTGTTGATGGTGTCCCAGGTAAAAATTTACTAGGGAACTGGAGATATAAAGTTAAAAAAAAAAACATAATTTTTTCTCATTTAATGGGGGCCATCCCCCACTACTTCCACACTAGATCCGCCCCTGGTGATAAGCGAAGGATCACCGACGGATTGTATTGAAAATAATTAAACCACCGGTCATGAATACAAACATAATACAGAGGGATTTTTTATTTAAATATCCTAAAATTTGCATACATATAATACATGTATACATAATTCATTATATTTAGTAGATACTATATACAAACATATACATACATACATGCACACACAAACATTACACTATGTATACATATACTACATATATACACATTCATATGGATACTATATACTATATACATACTTTCAAACAATGCATTATATACATATACATACAAACGATACACGATATACATAGATACAATCATACAAACACAAGTATATATACATATACATATACTTAATTAATTACCTATCATTATACCCTATTAAAGACTAATATAATTGCATACCCGTACAAACCCATTGCCACCCATATCGCTATATATGGATACCTTTGAACGTATATATATACTTATATAGTTAGAGATGCATACATGCATGCATACACATATAGGAACATATACATACATAGCATACTATACACATAGACAAACATGCATATACATATAGAAAATACATGGTCAATGAAATCCTTCGGTAATCCCTTGGTGTTCACAAATGGATCACAGACGGATGTTAAGATCTTTATATATGAAGTCCTTTATTATTATTTTTGTTTTAAACCCTTTTTTTACAAAATTGTATTAAAATAGGTTATTCTTTTCGATGAAAAATAAAAAAATAAAAAAATAGGTTATTCTTTTCGATGAAAAATAATAAAATAAAAACCATCAGTGATTACTGAAATAATTTTAATCACCGATGGATTATGAAAGATTTGTATGAAAAATGAAAAATAAATACACAAAATATCTTCGGTGAACCTTACGTAACAAACATTTGTTTTTAATTCATCGTTTTGTTTGTCATCGATGATCCTTCGGTAAAGTTTTACATTACCGAAGGATGGTTTTCTCCTCGGAAAATTCATGTGAAGTTTTGTGTTATCGGCAATACATTGGTATCCGTCATAAATAACCAACGGCAAATGATCTAGTAGAAAGTTTGTTACATTTTAATGCATTTTGTTATGTGATCTCCACATTACATTTTAATTAGGCTCAATAATCTTTTTAAACACTAACTAAAATATCTGTAGAAAACCTTGCATCTCAATCTTTAATTTCTGAATGAATTCCAACATATATTGTGCAGAAAAACTTCATGAAGTTCACCACTAGATTTTGTGTAAGAAAGGGTATCGTAAAGAGAATATTATACCCTCTCATTCTACTTCTACTATTTTCATGTCTCATGATAATTATATTCATTTTAAAAAGAGTGAATTGTGGATTTGGTCCATGTGGTTTAGTGATTTCTTTGACCATGATCCTCATTCTATGTTTATTGTGGATTTGTTCCTTGTGGTATTCAATTTATTTTGGTCATGGTCCTTCTGACTAACACTTCCATTAACTTTGTTAAATCAAGGATCATTTTAGCCATTTTGCCTATTTTTTGTCCTTTTTTGATAAGAAAAATATAAACAATATTTTTATACACACAAACACACATGCACACACACATGTATATAAATATATATATATATATATAACGATATTAAAATAAATAAAATAAGACATTATTGTATGATTTAATTGTTTAATTTTTTTTTAAAACTAATTATATTAAATACGATTTAATTTTATTATTTTATTGTAATTGTGAAAAAAGATATAGTTTTATTGTTTTAATGTAATTAAAATTTCAATTTTAACAAATCAGATCATAAAACTATATCTTATTTATTTAGATCGAATAAAATAAAATATGGTTTTATGATTTGATTTATTGAATTAAAATTTTAATTAAGATATAGACGATTTAATTATATTGTTCTTTTACTATCATTGCAACAAACAAGCTTATTGTTGATATTTTAACACCAAAGATCATTGAAAACCGTTGAGAAATGAACTATAATTTTATCATCTTAAAATTAGAAGCTCCAATTTTCATATTGTTTTTCAGTCAAAAACTCAAAATCAATTTTCATATTGTTTTTAGTATGATAAAATTAAAGTTCATTTCTCAACGGATTTTAATGATTTTTTTGTGTTAAAATATCAACAATAAGTTTGTTTGTTGCAATGATAATAAAAGAACAATATAATTAAATCGTCTTTAACTTAATTAAAATTTTAATTCAATAAATCAAACCATAAAACCATATTTTATTTTATTCGCTCTAAATAAAATAAGATATAGTTTTAATGTTTTATGATCTGATTTGTTTAAATTGAAATTTTAATTACATTAAAACAATAAAACTATATATATTTTTCCACAATTACAATAAAATAATAAAATTAAATCGTATTTAATATAATTAATTTAAAAAAAATTAAACAATTAAATCATACAATAATGTCTTATTTTATTTATTTTAATATCGTTATATATATATATATATATATATATATATATTTATATACATGTGTGTGTGCATGTGTGTTTGTGTGTATAAAAATATTGTTTATATTTTTCTTATCAAAAAATAGGCAAAATGGCTAAAATGATCCTTGATTTAACAAAGTTAATAGAAGTGTTAGTCAGAAGGACCATGACCAAAATAAATTGAATACCACAAGGACCAAATCCACAATAAACATAGAATGAGGACCATGGTCAAAGAAATCACTAAACCACAGGGACCAAATCCACAATTCACTCTTTTAAAAAATAAATAAAATTACTTCTACAATTGGTTGAAAAATTCACTACGATAACGTGATGTATGGCAAATATTTACGTCGCAAATTTTTTTACAACACATTTCCTAATTCTGCTGCTTTCGTGAGTTGTGTGCGGTGGCCATGATTCTGATTGCGGTTGGTTGAGACTTCGCATTCGCGCTAGAGGATCGAGTGGTTCGAGGGGGTTCTGCAGCAGATTGGTGGCTTGGTTCATTTGGGTGCTGTCCATTTTGGATGCAACAGCACCTTCGTAGTTGCTCGTTGCTTCCCCGTCCGGGCTGTTTCGGTCCCTTGCTTTTAGTTGTTTCGTTGTTGGAGTCTTGCTGTTGTAGGTTGTTTTTGTCTTGGGGTTTGGGTTTGTTTTGTGGGGCTGGACGTTGTGTTGGTTTGTTGCTCTTGGTGGTTGGCTTGTGCTTGGTATAATAAAAAATTCCTTGTCACAAACATTGTCCAAATAAACCATCTGACTAGCTAATAACGTAATGCAACATAAATATATATATATATATATATATATATATATATATATATATATATCATTTATTTCATTAATTAATACTAATTAAATCCAAATAATTGTAGTTTTCTTTATTTCATCTATATCTATACGATATTATAAAGCACGGATAAAAAACTCTTAAATACAAATTATTAGGCACAAGATACCATCATTTTATGCAAAATTTTATAAATTTTTTAATTTACAAGCATCAAAGCACAATATACATATTACTACTGGAGGCTTCTAACACCTACCAATTTGGTATGTGCAGGACCTTCCTTTTATGTAGATCTTTCCATGTATCACTATTAATTAATATATTATATTACTATAAATTTGTTATAAATATATTATTAAATATGTAATTGATTATTTTTTCTAAATGTCATTAAAATATATAAGATAATCATTGAATTCTAACAAAATACTTAATTTTTTTATATAAAAAACATTATATTATTAAGCCTAAATTAAACAAATTTATAAAAAAAAACATTATCACTTTCTCAAAACCATCCAAAATCGTACTGTAAATCGACAAAAAAATAAAATAAAACATTAATATCGTGATGTATCTCGTTGCATTGCACATTACGCTTCTAGTAAATATATGACATAATTAATCAATAAAGAAAGTCAAATGAATTAAATAATAAAGGAAAATGAATTAATAACGCATTGTCGAGGGCCATCCGGAAATAAATAACTTCACATTCATCCACACCCGGCATGTAAACTTAATTCGCCGCCCAAACCGATATATGAACGTTACCAAATCTTTCTGTAAATATTTTGTTAACAAAACCAATTATTTTTTTTAAAGGCAAAATTTTTATGAACCACAAAAAAACAACAACAGTACACCATGGGACCAAAAAGAGAAAGCAAAGGGCTGAAACCCACAAAAGACACAGTGGTTTGCCAGCGATAAACCACAGCTCCAACCCTCCAAAGAATCGAACACTCTTAAAAAAAAACCAATTATTTAGAGTAAACTACGATTTTAGTCCCTATGGTTTGATGTTTATAACGATTTTCGTCCCTGGCTTTTTAAAACTGCTATTTTAGTCCTTATGGTTTCTATTTGCTTCTATTTTCATCCCTCCCTCCAAATTCATTTAAAAATTAAATAAACAAATTACATATTTGGTTCATGTGGTATATAAAATTTTACATTTTTATCTTAATTTACATTTTTTTTACTTTTTCTTTATTTATTGTATTTTATCAAGACATTTATTTTTCTATTAATTATATTATATATTTTCATAATTATTATTTTAATTATAAAAATAATCAAATAATTTCATTAAAAATACTAATAAATACATAATTTTTTTTTTCAAAGCTTTAGATTTAGATCTCTTAAAATTAATATATTTTTCTGTTGATTTATTAAAACTTTTTATTTATTTTAAATTACCATTAAAAAAAAGTTTAATAAATTTCGAGAAAAAAAATCTTATTTTATAACAACCGGTTGTTTATTGGTAAATTCACTTTACTCCCATTATCTCATATTTTCATCTAAACTTTATTTTTATTAATTAATCAAATTTGTTAATATTTAAAATAAACACACACACACACACACACATATATATATATAGAGAGAGAGAATCGGGTTCAAACGAGAACGATATCTATTTAAAAGGACACGAGAACGACAAATCACATACAAAATCATAAGTGATTTTACATTAGCGGGGAAGTCGTACAAAATCGCAGTATGCGGGCGACTTTTGCCGCGACTTAAAGTCACGGAAATCACATGTAAAATCACTTATATTTTGTATGTGATTTGTCGTTGCCGTGTTCATTTTAAATAGGTACCGTTCTCGTTTGATCCTCTCTTTCTCTCTCTCTCTCTCTCTATCTATCTATCTATCTATCTATCTATATATATATATATATATATATCAAGGTTTTAAATAATGCTTGTGTTTGACGTCACGTTAATTTTGAGGCACGTCATGACCCATTGCATGATTTTTATAACAAAATATTGAAATCTTCTTATCCTTTTATTTTCTTATTTTTTGTTTTTAATATATAACCTAATTTAAAATGGTGTGTGTGTGTGTGTGTTTATGTGTGTATGTTTTATTTAAATATTAAACAAATTTGATTAATTAATAAAAAATAAAGATTAAATGAGAATTTAGAATAGTGGAGTAAATAGTAAATTGCATTTAACAAAAAACAACCGGTTGTTATAAAATAATACTATTTTTTTCTCGAATTTTATTAAACTTTTTTCAATGATAATTTAAAATAAGAAATAGCTTTAATAAATCAATAGATAAAAAAAATATTAATTTTAGGAGATTTAAACCTAAAACTTTGAAAAAAATATCATATATTTATCAATATTTTTAATGAAATTATTTGATTATTTTTATAATTAAAGTTATAATAATTATGAAAATATACAATATAATTGATAGAAAAATAAATGTCTTGATGAAATAAAATAAATAAAGAAAAAGTAAAAAAATATAAATTATGATAAAAATGTAAAAGTTTATATACGACAAGGACCAAATATGTAATTTGTTTATTTAATTTTTAAATGAATTAATATTTAATATTAATAAAATTGGAGGGAGGTTGAAAATAGAAGCAAATAAAAACCACATGAACTAAAAAATCAGTTTTAAAAGACCAGGGACGAAAACCGTTATAAGCATCAAACCATAGGGACTAAAATCGTAGTTTACTCAATTATTTATTTAGGATGTTACAATTTTCTTTTAGACCCTATTATATCTATAGCAACACTATAAATTAATCAGACGGGTAATAAAATAAAACGAAATATAAAATTTCATATAAAATATTATATTATAAGTCTTACAAAATAAAACATTAAAAATGTCTTAAAATGACAAAGGTGTTGTTTGTTTTTTAAGAGGTCTAAAGTCTGAAGGCTTATTTTAGTTATGATTAATAAGAGGTGATGTGTAAAAAGGTCTGAACGATTCAGACTTAAGAGCCTTTTAGAGGTTTTAAAAAAAAACAAACAACCCTGAAGCAAATATGAAATTGATTTAGAAAGAATCCTTCTTTCACCATTTTTTAAAATCTAGAATTTGGAAATGCCAAATCGACTAAAACAATAAAAACCTAAAACATTATAATCAGGCTAAAACAATGTAATTAAATTAAAATATGTACAATTGTGCTAAAGGTTAAAAATAATACACACATATATATATATATATAAATTGAGGTGGTTTATTATACAAACCGATCTCAACCGTCCATCTAGTCTAATAAATATACGGTATTTATATATCAATTGTTTCCTAATATAAAATGTTGATCATAACTAATGAACTATAATCATCTTCTATAAAAATCCAGATCATAATAATGTACCGTACAAATAAAAAAATCTGATTTCTTTTCATTTAATTGTATTTTCTTTTGGGGTGTTTGAGATTGTGTTTGTAAGTTGATAAACACTTTTACAACAACAACAACAACAACAAAACACACATAAGTTGGTTAAAATAAGCAAATCCCATACACCCCATAAATGAACCCTCAACATTTCCATAAATATATCAATTAATTGGCTTGTATAGTTTGCAACAATGTCATGGTTTGTCTGAAACCATGCGAGAAGTTAAACATTTTGGGAGAAGACGAGAAATTTCAATATCATATATGATTACACGCCCTTTAGGTGTGTTTAATCATAAATGATTAAGTGTCTATATATTGTCAATCTAACGTGTATTTAATCATATATGATTGAGTTTGTATATCATATATGATATCACATTTCTCGTCTTCTCGCAAAATGTTTAATTTGTTTCTCGTTTGAACACACACACACACACTTATATATATATATAGCCATAGGTTCAAATGATAAATGTTAAGTGTGTGATAAATAGATAAGTAATCATAGTCATTCATACGGTCAATATCGGATTTGACTGGTCAAATATTGTGTTTGTGTCTTTGACTGGTCAATAATTGCTGCTTTCACTGTTCAAAAGTTGCGGCTATTCCAAAAATAGAAGGATAGTTTCGTAATTTTTACAAACACGCGGGACGAATTCATATATGAACATGTATGATTCACATATGAACTATATGTTCATATGTGAACCAGTGTAATTCACATATGAACTCTTTTTAACTGTTTCACACATAAACTTTTGTGATTCATATATAAATTAATTAACTGATTCACATATGAAATAATCAATTGTAAGTTCATATGTAATGCAGTTGAACTAATTAACATATGAGCTAATTAACTGATTCAGGTTCATATATGAACGTAAAGTTCATATTGTGAATCACACAAGTTCTCATATGAACTCGTCTCGCGTATTGTACGAAACTACCCCTCTATCTTCTACAAACCATGCAAGGAATTATTCGATATTTCATAGTCAAAGCCGCAAATATTGATCAAATGAAGGGGTATGATCATTTCTCTATTTCTCACACACTTAGCATTTCTCATTTGAACCTCTCCATATATATATATATATATATATATATATATATATATATATATATATATATATAGAGAGAGAGAGAGAGAGAGAGAGAGAGAGAGAGAGAGAGAGAGTGTTAGGTAAGGGGTAAACATGAATATTTTGGATGTCTAATTGTCTTTGATCATTGTAAAAGAAATTTAGTGGAATTCAAGTTTATAGGATCAACTACCGTCTACCATATATAACGACGAAAATTAGTAACCCAATATTACTTCAAAAAGTAAATTGTCTTGTGTTTTTTTTTATAAAAAACTTTTGAAAAGTATCATATTAACTTTCTTATAACACTTGTTCTATAAGGCACACATGTTTCGTAAATGTCCAATAAAAATGTTAATAAAATGATTTACTTCTTCTGTTATATATATTAGGTTGTCCAATTTCATAGATAAAACATACTAGGCAACCTAACCTCGTCCTAACACCTAATTCAGGTAATCTTAATAGACCGATTTTATTATAGTGACCATGAAACTTAAACTTATCACTTTTTATTTAGAAGACATGGTTAATATGAGTTGTAATTTGTGTAGGTCGTGTGCATGGAAAGAGGGAGAGAGAGAGAGAGAGAGGGCCCCATAAGGGGTTGATCATTTGTAACCTAAAGTTGCTATAAATAAGAACACATAGTGTCTAGCCATCTTCAACAATCACAACACTCCACAACTTTCACGTTACAACTTATAAATTGTTTACAAATGGCTAAAAGAATTCATTCAATTGTGGTTCTTCTTCTCGTCTTCAACCTCTTGATCTCCACATCAATGGCAGGTCGAGACATTCCATCCAACAACCCCGACGACATCAAACACCCAGATATGTTCTTCTCTTATGACCGTGGATATCTAATTCCAGGTCTTGGAAGAGGTATTAAACCAAAATCCAAGAAAGGGTTCAACCCATTCACCTACAATCCTATTACTGGGAACAACAATGGAATCCCAGAATTCACAAACATCCCTACTTTTGGTGGGGTTGGTGGTGGCCCCCACCTGCCAGGTGGCGATGACACATTGGTTCCAAACCCTGGATTTGAGGTCCCGAGCCCTGAAGGCATCGGTAGCACTCCTGTCTCGGCTCGTCCATGATTGTTGTTCTATTGATGACTAGTAAGGATATGTTGTCTGTTGGTTCTGATTCTGTTACAATTATGTGATTTATCGTGTGTTTTCTGTTGTAATGTATGATATGTTTTGGAAATAAAGACATTACGATAGTATTTGGTATATATAACCATGTATATATCCTGATATTCATGTCATAACTGTTAAACACCATGTTATAAAGTATTCATGCATGGCAATTTGCGAAATAATATTAAACTTCGTATCAAAGGATAAACATTTACAAAACAGCGAAAAACAACAATTTATTACATCGTCGCATCTTAAATGATGTCGAGTCCGATTGAATAATATATCAAAACATTTACAGAGAATACCGAAAAACATGTAACTTCAAATGTACGTAAGTTTAGATGTGGAAGGAACTTTGGTGGTTCACAAGATTTCTTTTTCATGCGACTACCTAGTGTCAATTTCTAATTAATTAATTAATGATGAATGCAGTGAAACCAACAACTATAATTTTACACATTCTTAATTAAACTGTCATTTTCTTTACAAAACACATGATGCATACATAATTATACTGTCATATTCTTTAACAAATTAAACTCATTGCTAGCCAGGGGTGCTCAAAATTTTGAACAACCTGCTCAATCCAATCCAAAAAAAAAATCTAAAAAAATTCAAACTGAAGTAATTCGACACATAGTTGATACAAAATTAGGCCAAATCGCATTTATTGGGTTGGAATTGGGTAAGGGTAATTTGAACCCAACCCAACCCAACCCGATGAACCCCATGCCTTTATATACTATGAATTTAATTTTATTGTTAAATTATTGATTAATATATATATATATATACACACACGTTAGACATTAGACCTACCCGTAATTAGTTATATTCAAAATTATATTACAATTTCAACCGTAATTTTATTTTCTTATTCACATGAACCTTCAATTTTTTGGAGTTTGTTAGCCTTCTTGGTATATTCTCATTTTTATTTTGCTTCGTTCAAACACAAATGCTTAGCTAGATTGTAAAATAGCATATGAAAGTTTCAACCTGACCAATCCAACCCAACCCATACAGTTTAGGTTAAGTTGGGTTGTAGTTTTGATTGATTGGGTTGAGATTTTCAAATCGAAAACATTGGGTTGAGTTGTTCAAATGTCTTCAACCCGGCCAAGCCAACCCATGTACAGCCCTATTGCTAGCTGTTAGACCATCTATAGTGGTGGAACCTCCAAAAACCTTACTTTCTACATATTTTTTTTCTTGACACATCATTGTCATTTTAACAAAGTAAGAACTTAAAAGTTCTACAACGGAGGTTCTTACAAAAATCTCACTTTCCATTTTTTTAAATAAAATATAAGTTAAGTGATACCAAAAAAATGTTGAGAACCGTGAGAACTGATTTAAGCCGTAATTTAGTTTTGATCCTATGGTTTTAGTTAAAAGTTGTTTCATCACATGAAAAGGGCATAATTGTCATTTTGGTAACTGAAATTCACCATATGAAACACATACTATTTCAACTCATGAAATAAAAAGAATTTCTTCATAAATATGATATTTCATATATACGTTGTTTCACGACATGAAACCAAACATTATATGTTATTTCATCACATGAAACCAAACATAATTTTCTTCTATTTGTTATTTCACCCCATGAAACCAAAAACAAAAAACCCTAAATTATGTTCTGTGTTCAAATCCTGTTTGAACAATGATCGTGATGTGCAGATCGAGGTCGGAGTAAGAAATCGTGAAGTCCACCGAATTTTGGTGTTGATTTGAAACGATAAATGTTATTTCACCACATGAAACCAAACTTAATTTTATTTTGTTTGTTATTTCACACCATGAAACCATAAACAAAAAACCCTAAATTATGTTTTGTTTTCATGCTCTTCGCACAACTCCGTAAACGTAAGGAAATTCGATAACACCATCAACAATCAAAAGCGATTTCCCTTCATCATCTCTCGAATTGAGCAAAACACTCAACTCATAACCAGGGATAATTTCCACCTTTCGGACATCAACGTAAGCCTCCCCTTCCATTTTCTCGATCTTTTTCGTCTTGATGAAGAGGTTCCCTTTGCCGTTGAGTATTGTGTGATCCGAAAGGAGTTTCGACAGTAAGTTTCTGGACCACTCGATACAATCGGTCTCGACCCAGTGCCAGTTATGAAGCTTTGTCTGGTACGTCTTTGATGATCCAACGCTTATCCCCTTCGCCGTATTTCGCCATTGTATTTACCAAATCAACATAGGCTTTTTTCAGTGGTAATAGAGTAGTGGTGATGGAAATCCACAAGCGGCTGCGATAGGTTGTTGATGGAGGAGATAAGTTTTTTTTTTTCCAAAAGCGGCGATAATATCTGCATGTTGACGGTGATGGGTTGTTGATGGAAGAAATAGGGATTTTTCTAAGAAGCAGTGGTAATAAGGATGTGGGTTGATAATATGAATTGAATTTAGGGAGACAGAGAAGGGTGAAGGGGAATGGGGGAAATTACAATCTTACCCTTAATTTTTCCAAACTTTCATTAATATTACAATAAGTGCCATTATTGTTAATCACCCTTGATTAAAATACTTAAACGATTAAGATTAGTCCTTACGGTCCTCAACCTTTTTATGGTTCTCATTTGATTACCGTCCTATATATATTAGTAAATTATTTAAAAAATGAAATTGAAATTCATATATAAGTTAATAATTTTCATTTGTCCATATTAATTTTAATTTGTTAATATATATATTTTGTTAAATATTTGAAAAACAAGTAAAACATAAATGCAATTTTATACTACAATTAAAAAAGTGCAACATTACACAAATATTCATCTTAATAAAAACTAACATTAAATAATAAATAGTAATATAGATCACTCGTAATCTCAATTCCACCAAATATGTTTAACCAAGTCGGAGCGGAGTTAATTGCTGATGAACTTTATTTGAGTGAATCTCGATCATAATTTTTGTTGGATCCCAGATTTAATCTTATAACAATGATATAAAACAATAATAACAATAAGAACAGCGGAAGCAATATAGTTTTAATACCAAAGAAAATTCAATATCGTAGAAGATCTTTCTCTTGAATACTTTCAGTATATTAAAAGATGATTCATTTACAAGATCTATCAAAAGCACACTTTTGTCAATGGAGTGATGGTCCTATTTATAGAACCATAAAGTGAACAGTGTACTATCCTGACATTAGAAGCATGCCTGAATAGTATCTTACCTAAAAGGTAAGCTCAAGACATGCTTGAACAGTGACCTACTCTAAAAAGTAAATCTTATCACTAGGTGACGTGTCATCTGTTCTTCTGTCAACACTTGTAAATCTTCAGCTTTGATCTTCAGAGAGAACACCTTCAGAGCTCTGAAATAGATCTTTGATGAAGTTATCTCTGATGTCTTCAGAGCTTTGATGAAATAGAGTGATGAAGATGAACTTGCGCAAATCGTATGAACTTGCGCAAATCGTATGAACTTGCGCAAACCATGGATCTTGGCTCTTTCTTTCTCAAATCGATCCAAATCTGCAAATTTGATCTCAAAAATTTATCAGTATCATCGAAAAACACTACAAAACACAAATTGACAATCAAATTTTGATTAAAAACAACAATTCACACATTTTCAATCAAGAACAAAGTTCGAACAAATATTTCAAGAAAATTTCAAAAATTCAAAAATTGACATCGATTTAGTTCGAATTATGAGATGAAATCAATACAAGAATCAATCCTAAACTAAAATCGAATCCAACAATTCCATTTTCTTGCAACAAAAACGATTTTTCACACAAAAATCTGATGAACAGTGAAAAACACGAGTTCTTGAAATATTTTCAGAAAATCTCAATTTTCTATCTAAAAACTCCAGATTTCAATTCAAACTTTGATCAAATCATTCCTGAAAAGTTTGGTTCAGCTCTGATACCAATTGTTAATCATAAAATCCCAAAACAATCAAGCAATTACTCAATAATATGACAATTAAGATCAAGAACTAGAGAGAGAAAGTAAATCTTGATTAGCCATAAGTCTGAATGTTACAATACGTGCATACAGATTCCTTCGTTATTTCCAGATTACAAAAGCCAACACCCTATATAAACCATCTAACTAAACAAGACTTAACTACTAAGTAAACTAAACATGCTTTGACTTTCCTAATACATTGACAATGTTGACTTTTACATCTTTGACCTTCCTATTAAATCTTGGATACAATATTTAGACTTAACATCTTCCCGTCTGAAGAGTCTGTCTCTGAACTGACTTCAGAGCTTGACTTGGCTTTTTCTGTTGATGTCTCTGAAGGTCTTAAGAGGAAGACTTGAGATATTTTCAATACTTCTATAATTCAGAATTGGGGCTAACAATCTCCCCCTAAGTATTGAAAATAAAAAATTTAACATAACAAAAGTTTAATTTAGAAAGCATAGAAGAGAAAGTCATCCTCTTAAATGTTACTTCTCAAGATATAAGGAATTACAAACAGAGAATGTAACAACAAAGTAAAGAAAATAACTAACACCTATCACTAGAACAGATCCTATGGAATTTCATAATGAGATCTCTGAAGTTAATCATTGAGCTAATCTCTAAGTCTAGTTTCGCCAATAGATCCGCTCTGTGTCGTTCTTCCTTCACATGTAACATCTTCAGTACACCTCTTAGAGTTTCATCTGAGTACTTGGACACCTCTGAAGCCAAAAAGATTTTCTTGATCAAGCTTACTCTGTAGACAAAACCCAGTGGCTCAGTGATTATTGATCCATTTTTGTACTTTTCAAGATTTTCGGTAGTCTCCTTTGGTTCGGTTACACCAAGTTTTTCTTCTCCCAAATTTAGAGCGATCTGAAAGTTAAGTCCGGTCCTTAGTTTGACATGAGCTTCCATGGCATGCCTGACTTCGTAGAGACCCATTCTGTATGCTCTATCTCGTTCATATTTGGCTGAGCAGTAGGCGTAGAGATGAGGCACATCATATGGGTTAAGATTTACGAGATCATTTTCATTGAACTCATAAAATTTCCCATCAGAGAGTATTACCTCATTGTGTCTGTAGATGATCTTGTTGTAAGCAAATTTCTTTTTAAAGACTTTGTTTATCTCTGTGATAGGAAGATCTGAGAGAACCTTTGCTCTGGGACTGGTCTTGTCTCTGATGAATCTCTGCTCATAGTCTGCCATATTTTCTCTGATTCTGGGATTCAGAGGAAGAACTTGGGTATCTTCTAAGCTGAACTCACAATAGAGATATCTGAAGTTGTCTTCAATTGAAGTCTATGGCTCAGAGGTGAGAAATTGTGGAGGCTGAGTGTACTTTGAGAGAGCTAGAATGCCAATGTTTGTCTTCTAAATAGGTGCCTCTGGAGGATCCTGTTCATCAACAACCATGTGGGTTTCTTCAGCAGATAACTGTGGAGTTATCTCTGGTTCATTCATTTGGATTTTAGGGGATTGTGGTGGAGTTTCATTTACCGCTGAGAAGATCATGTTTGTCATTTCAGTAGTGTATTCAGCTCTATGTTCTGTCTCTGATGTGGAAGGGATGTGAGCTTGAGCATGCTTGTAGACATAGGCATCTACATCAATGACTTCTTCTGGAACATGTTCGGCTCCTGCTGCTTCTTCTTCCTTTGAGTCTGTTCCAAATGCATCTCTCATAACTATGTTCGGTCGTTCTGAAGAAGAGAATGCATCTTCAGAGCTAGAGAAGTCAACCAGCTGCTCATCTTCTTCTTCTTTATCTAGAGCACCTATAGATTATGGAGTAGCATCTACTACTTGGATTATAGGTGCCTCTGATGATGATGATGCTAGCAGGACCACTGGAATTGGAGATTTAGAGATCGATTGGTTGTCTTCAGCAGAGGTGGAGTGCCTCTCTGGTTCTTTCTCTTGAACTCCCTTTTTAGACGTTGCTGGAGCAGAGCCACTGGCTTTTGCTGGTTCAGAGGGTTGTTCTTCTCCTTTTGTTGTGATCTCCCCCTTTTGAGATTCAGAGACTCCATCCTCATTAGAGTCCTCTGAATCATCAAATCTGAACTTTTTAGCTGCCCCACTGCAAGTGTCATCTCCAAATTTTCTTTTGTACTTTGGAGACTCTGGTGCTGCTAATCCTTTGCCATTGGGGTCCACGGCAGCTTGTTGGATGGAGTTGATTGCCTCTGTAGCCGCCTGAAGGAGTTCAGTAACCTGATCCTCTGTACAGTACCTGTGGACTTCTAGTGTAGCCTTGACTTGTTTTTGGGCGACATAAGAGATTTTGGAGGAGCAGGTCAACATTCTGCTCATAATCCCCTCCTTGAAAGAGGTCAGATCACTCTTAGTGACAAGGTCTTCAACAGTTCTGGTAGGTGGAGGTTGGAGCTTTGAAGTTGTGGCTGTTGGAATAGAGGCTTGAATGGTAGATTTGATGAGGTCAGAGATAGAGGCTATTTGTTCTCTCAACTGTGGTTTCTCTGATAGGAGTACCCTCTAGTTCACTCCTCAGAGAGGTCTGAACTTTAGGGTCCTTTGATCCCTCTGAAGCTGAGATGCTCTGACTCTCTATTTCTTGCATAGGACCTAAGTGTGTTGGGGTTCCCAGGACTAGCTCTAGTCATTGGGCAACACGGAGGTAAGAGGCTAGGGCTACAAATTGAGAGTTTACCTGATTCAACTTATGGTGTGGGACCCTGTTAGTGTATTAATTTTATCCAAGATTTAGTGGGAAAAGTCAAGTCAAGAAAAGTCAACAAAGTCTAATGTAATAGTTAGTCTATTGTCCATATGTCATGAGAGTTTAGCCTCATGAGAGTTTCTTGTTTAGGCTTGTGAGAGTTCTTGTAGCTTGAGAGAAGTAGCATAGTGTCTTGAGAGAAGTAGTGGTGGTATAAATACCTAGTATTTTGTAAGAATTCCTTGTACGCTTTACATTGTCAGATCTATGAAAATGACTTTCTCTCTCTACTCTCTCTCTCTAGTTCTTAATTGTCAAATCTTGTATTAAGATATTGCTTGATTGATTGGGAATTCATTTTCAATTGGTATCATAGCGAGACCATTCAATTTCAGAAAGATTATCACATCAAATTAGATCGATTTTTTGAATTTCAAGAACACAGAACTAGACTTTTAGAATTTCACTGTTTGATCGATTGTTTCTTGAATTGTTGAAATTTGTGTGTAATTTTGTTCTAGCAGTGATCGATTTGTGTTAAGTCCAAATATTGTATCCAAGATTTAATTAGAAAGTCAAAGATGTAAAAGTCAACATTGTCTATGTCAAAGTCATTAAAAGTCAAAGTTGTTTTTGATTTACTTAGTTGTTAAGTTTTAGTTTAGTCTTGTGGTATAAATAGGGATTAGGCTTAGTTTGTTTCTTAAGAACTTAATTGTAAACATTATGATCAGTAAGATAAATGATAAGAGCTTTCAAGATCTACTTTATCTCTCTACTCTCTCTCTAGACCTTAATTGTTAATTCATTGTTTTGATTGAGAATTGCTTGATAATTTGGGATAACAATATTTTTTTTTAATTCAAAAAACCAGCTAGTTTATGATTGCCTGTTTAATATTTTTTTTTGATCAAAACACGACGACTGTCAAATTATCATTGAAAGGGGAGATTGTTACAAAGGGGTGATCAAAGTCTGTGCTGAAATTGATGATATTTTGATGATTATGATGCTTACCTCATCAAAAAGGGGGAGAATGTTACAAAGATCAATTTCAAAGTTATGAAGAGTTGTCAAAGTTTGTCAAAGTTCAAGTCAGAATTTTAATTTGCTTCCGCTGATTTAAAGTTCAAGTCTGATAAAGAATTTCAAAGCCAAAAGATTCTGAAGGAAGAATGTTCAATGTTTAATTAAGATGATTCGTGAAAGTTTGTTCTTCCAAAGATGGTTCAGAGATCAAAGTGATGAAGATACTTGTTTGTCAAAGATTACTTTACCGTCAACATTTCAAAGATGTTTCAAAGATAAACAAAGGATTCAGAGATCAAAATGCGCGTTCATGACTTGTTGACTTTCAAAGCTTCAAAGAGAAAAAGACTTTCCAAGATTCTTCAAGAGCTGAAAGATGAAAGATTGTGAAAGCTTCAAAGAGACAAAAGCTGAAGAATCAAGAGCTGAAGATCTGCATCAAATTTTTATTAAATCTTGAATACAAAGGGGGAGATTGTTAAGTCCAAATATTGTATCCAAGATTTAATTAGAAAGTCAAAGATGTAAAAGTCAACATTGTCTATGTCAAAGTCATTAAAAGTCAAAGTTGTTTTTGATTTACTTAGTTGTTAAGTTTTAGTTTAGTCTTGTGGTATAAATAGGGATTAGGCTTAGTTTGTTTCTTAAGAACTTAATTGTAAACATTATGATCAGTAAGATAAATGATAAGAGCTTTCAAGATCTACTTTATCTCTCTACTCTCTCTCTAGACCTTAATTGTTAATTCATTGTTTTGATTGAGAATTGCTTGATAATTTGGGATAACAATTGGTATCAGAGCCATACCAAACATTTTCACAGAAAAGTTGGATCAATTTCTTGATTTTTTGGTTTGAAAAGGTTGATTTTCTGAAAATTTTCAAGAACTCGTTTTTGAGAAAGTTACTGTTCATCCGATTTTTTTTTAAAATCGATTTTGATGTAAGAAAATGGAACTATTGATATTAGATATATGTTTAGAATTGTTTTTCGATTGTATTGATTCATTATCAAGATTCAATTTTGCAGGTTTTGATTGATTTGAATTAATCTGTTGACATGTTGCCGACGAGTTCATGAGGAACACGCAATCACAGAGCTAAAATTCAATCTTTGGCGGTGGAGTGTTTAATCCGAGGTTGCAGATTTGATTTCAAATAGAATCAAAATATGATTTTGATTGGATGATAAGGACCGTGGACGGTGCATTGTATTGAAATTGTGATTTTAAGAGATTGATAGTTTCAATTTTTTTTTTCAATTTTTCATCTAAATTTGCATCATGTGATTGGATGAAGAATTTAGTGGAATTGTGATTTGGTGGTCACGTGAATTGATTTTGTTAATTGAAATTTTGTTAACAATAAATTGTGAATTTGTGTGCAGGTTAACTTTGCGTTCTATGCATCACCCGCAAACCACAGGTTTGCGTCTCTTACCACACACGCAAACCACAGAGAGATTGATTTCAAACAGTGGCTGCAGTATAAATTGAATTGATATTGAATAATACTCCTATCATGGGACGGTGTCTTAGGATTTGAGTTTCAATTGAAATTCAATTTTGATTGGTTGATAGGAATAAATGGGTCGGTGGTAGATGAGGCTGGAAATTAATTCCAATCGGTGGCTGCAAATTCATTTGGTCACATGAGGTTTGCATTCTAGGCTACACACGCAAACCATAGGTTACACACGCAAACATCACAGCTTTGCGTTTCAGTCAACACACGCAAACCACAACTTTGCATTTCGGTCGACACACGTAAACCACAACTTTGCGTTTCAGTCGACACACGCAAACCACAGCTTTGTGTTTCAGCTTATTCACGCAAACCACAGGCTTCTCATGAAAACTTCATCGTTCAATTTTCATGAAGTGGGTCTTCGTATAAGGTGTTTTTGATCGATCTAATTGGTATTAAATTGTTCTACTCGTCACAAGGATTCCAGAACCGCTTTCAGAATCGATTTTGGTTGAGAAAAGCTCGAGTTATTGTCATTTGAATGTTCGCCGGAGTTTCGCCGGAAAAACGGGTTTGGTCGGAACACGTTTTCAGATGTTGATTTCGATGTTTTAACTTCATTATATAGTTTCTATATTGTTTTTCATCAATTTCTAAGTGATCTCAGGCATTAAAACAAAGAAAAACATCTCGCCGGAAAAGCATAAGTGACCGGAGTTATTCACTCCGATTTTCTGAGTTTATTTCGCTGCATGATCACGACTTTCTTGTTGGAATCAATTGGAATTGATTCAAGGATCAATTTGCAACAAACCTCACTCGATTTGGTCAAGAAACAAAGGAGTTATCGTTGTACAAAGTTCACAGATCATTTATGAGGAAGATGATAAACAGTACTAACGGTTTTTGTTAATTGTTCGTTAGCTCCGTTAATTTTGTGACATTTTGGTCCTAGTGTGTTAGTTTTGTTAGTTCTAGTTACATTTTTAGTCCATTTTCTGTTAAGTATCGTTAAGTCAGTTAGTACTTTTAAGAATGTGTCTTTTTCAGTCCTTGTAGTTAATCTTTGTTAATTTTTCCGTTAATTGTGTTACATTTTTAGTCCTTTTATGTTAGATTTGTTAGTTTTGGCAGATTTAGTCCCTGTAGTATTAGTTTAGGGGTTTGACAAATCTGGTCCCTCAAGTTCTAACTTTGACAAGTTGTCACTTTTAGCCCCTGTAGTTTTTTTTTATCTTTTAGGTTTTTACATTTTCAGTCCCTCTAGTATTTAGTTTGTTCTTTTGTCATTTTTAGTCCTTCTAGTTTATAAGTTGTATGTTTTTACGTTTTTTAGCCCCTAGATTTTATATTTTGTGTTTTTGTCATTTTGAGTTCTCGTTTTTCGTCATGTCTTAGTATTTTTTTTTTAGTTTTAGTATTGTGTCTTGATCTGAGTTTGACTTTCAGTCAAATTCTTCTGAATTGTTTGGGAACGATCATTTTTTTATCAAGCTGTTTCTCATTCAAAGTTTACTGAGAGAGAAAATTTTAGATTGTCTGTATTTTGTTTTTGAATTCATTTCAATTGACAGTAATTTTGTCAAATTCTTTTTGAAACAGGATGAGTTCACCAATTTTGCTCAGAGGAAGATACGAGCAGTGGAAATCTGATTTTTTCAAATTTGTAGATACACATGAGCTGAGTTACTATATCAGATTGTCCTTGACTGAAGGAGAGATGAAATCTCGTACTCCAACAGATGATTGTATTGAGGATCGGGAGAAAAGAAAGAGTGCTGATAATATGGCTCGAATTTTTTTGTTGAATAGTATTCGTCATGAGATTAATGGTCACATAAATACCTACAAGTCGACAGGAAAATATTTATACAAGTCGACAGGAAAGGAGATATGGGACTATCTTGAATGGACAATGTTAGGGCCAACGGTTGTGTCTGAGCTAAAAGGAAAGATTTCTGAGTTGGAAGCTAAAGTTCAGCAGACAGTCTCTGTTGAGAGCAATGAGCAGAAAGTTAAGAAATTGGAATCTGAGAATGCTGAGCTTAGAAAGACTATATCTGATTTGAAGTAAAAGCTTACTGAAGATAAAGATAATTTTGAGAGCGAAAGGAAAGGTTTTTCAAAGAAGTTCTCAGATTTCTCTAAAAAGTGTTTTGAAGAGAAGAAGTCAGTTGATCTTAAATGCATAAAACTTTCTCAACAAATCTCCGATTTTGAGAAAGTACTGATTTTAGAAAGAGAGAAGTTTGAAAAAGAGAAGAAGGCCATAGAACAAAAGAATGTAGGGTTCTTTAAAGAATTATCTGGCCAGCGAAATGATTCAGAAAAAGGGTTTGAAGAAGAAAGATTAATCTTTGAATCTGAAATCAAGAAACTGACTTCCAAGTTGTCTGAACTGTCTGCCAATGCACCGAAAGAACAAAGAACGAAGTCTGAATTCACAACAAAGATTGACCAGCTTGTGAAAGAAAGAGATAATTTTGCATCACAGATCAAAGAACTTGAAAAATCTGTTATCCCAGTTTAATCTAGTTGGTAAATAATCAATTAAGTAATCAAGCAACACAATAATAATCAAGAGATATATAAATCAGAGTAACATACCAATCCCTTGAATAAACAATGAAACCCTTGAGTGTTCTTGATACCCTTTGATTACAGAGAAAACTTCACTTGACTATTTAGAATATTATCAGAGTTCTAACCTAAAACTAAACTAAACTAAACATAACTTTAAATACTTAAGCCTTATGGGCTTTAAGCTTAACAGGCTTTCTAATGGGCTTGGGCCCAATAGCTAATAAACTATTAACTTATTACAAAATAAACCCTCTAAATAACTTTGACACAATTGCAGTTTAAACCCTGAACTTTAACTTTAATCTTGAATACAATTATTTGATCCAACAATCTCCCCCTTTGGATTCAAGATTAAAAAAAATTTGCAATTGTCTTCGGGTCTTCACTTGTATTCTCTTTTCTTCAGATATGTCGTTGATAGCTTCAAAACTTCAACACTTCAAAACTTCAAAACTTTGATAATCTTCAGCAGTCTTCAGATTATATTCTCCCTCTTTGAGTATTCTCCCTTTTTGTATCTTCTCCCCCTTTTTGATGAATGGTGAGAAGCATCATCATCAAAACTTTTCAAAACAATCTTCCCCTATTCAAGACAATCTCCCCCATTGTGTATGATCATGTAAGCACAGTCTTCATCATGTAACGAGTCCTGTATGGAAATAAGAGCAGTCTTCCCAGGTGGAAAGAGTGATTATTTCAATCTTTTCAGATTAAAATAGAAAGTAGTAACCATTCGAATCTTTTCAAATTCAAACAGTTTAATAAGTGTAACCCTGAATCAACAAATGACTCAGTTAGAATTCCTGTCAATGACACAAAGTCACTGAGTAACACAAAGTTACTATATAAGGAGCTGGTTTGATGTAGACTCCCCAGGTCTTCCATTCAATCATCGAATAACACATGGTTATCTATGAATGTTCTGACAGAAAACAAATTTCTGTGTGCTCGTGCATGTGTTAGAAAAAAAATTAAGCACAGATGTTTGCTTTTCATTTTAGGCTCAAAGTATGTAAACTTGTTGAGACAGTAACAAATTGTACAAAGACTCAATGTGCATGAGAAAGGGTTCGAAGGTGGGGCAACTTTCCTTCTTTTTCAATATTAGTATCTTCCAAATGAAGAACCAATAGCGTATGTGCTGCGTCCCCAGAAAATGTGAAACATTCTCTTTTTGAGAAAAGAATGAGTAGCTGGTGGGGTTGTATGCAAGAGATGGCATGGGCTAGTTGCCTTTTTCAATGATGGTCACCAAAGAATTTGAACCAATCAGATTATGTGGCTGCCCGGCTCAGAAAGAAGTTTGGTGCAGAGTTTAATATTCTTTTACTCTGTTCTCTCACCCTCTTTCTTTTAATGCTCACTTCTAACCAATCCCTCTTTTCCATTTTACCTCTTCACACACCAACACTCAATCTTTTGACCCTTCTCCCCTCAATCACTCAGGGAATACTTCCTGGGTAGGAAACACTGGTTATCGTGAATCCATGGAAGTTCTGTTTAGTACTCACACTGAATCCCTTGTATTTTCCTAAAAGAAAAACATGCTGTTCAACAGGCTATTGTACATGTAAGCACAAATACCACTTGTTACATGAAAAATAAGACTTTCGGAGATGTCAAAACAGTTATGTTTGACGATGCAATTCTCCCCCTCAAACTAAAAGAGTTTGACAATTAAGCTCATATCATTTTGTCATGAAGAATAAGATTTTGGAGAATAAAAAACGAATGTTGTTTATATGAACAATATATAAACATATTTTCAATGAAAGCACATGAAATGACGTTTGATTCAATCAATAGTGAATACAAAGAACGTGAGTATTACCATAGAAAGATTTAACTTTTGATACATGGTAATAACAATGTCAAATAGAATGTTCTGAACCGTTATGTGTATGAATACTTGACAAAGTATATTGACAAGATAAAACGCAAGTATTTATCTTTAAGAACACACGGTCAGATAAGCATTTAAGCATTTTTTTTAAAGATTAAGAAAAAAAAAACAGAAAAATAAGGCACTGAAGTGCGGGTTCTAATCCGATGTGATTAGAAGCCATAGTCACTTGACCAAACCTACATAAATAAAAAAAATAATGGTAATCATTTATGAAAATGATTCCTCTCTCGTTAACAACAGTTGGAAAATAACACACAAGATCAAAACTTGGAATACTCCCCCTAGAATCATGATGAAGGTTTAAGACATGTTCAACATACCAAGTTTGCTGATTAGAAATTGAAAACTCTTTTCATCCAACGGCTTGGTGAAAAGGTCAACTAACTGGAAGTCAGTTTGAACAAAGTGTATTTCAATATTACCTTTTTCTACATGATCCTTAATGAAGTGATAGCGTACATCGATATGCTTGGTCTTCGAATGCTGTACTGGATTAGCAGTTATAGATATTGCGCTCTTGGAATCACAATAAATAGGAACACGCTTGTAGTTGTATCCAAAGTCCCTTAACTGTGTCGTCATCCAGAGGACTTGAGAACAGCAGCTAGCAGCAGCTACATACTCAGCCTCGGCAGTGGATGTTGAAACACAGTTTTGTTTCTTTGAAGTCCAACTTACAAGTTTGTCACCTATGAATTGACATGACCCAGAGGTGCTCTTCCGATCAAGCTTACATCCTGCATGATCAGCATCTGTAAAGGCAGTTAGTTCAAAACGAGAATCCTTTGGATACCAAAGGCCTAAATCAGGCGAGCCTTTGAGATATCTAAGGATTCGCTTAACAACAGTTAAGTGCGACTCTTTAGGACTAGACTGATATCTCGCACAAAAGCATGTGGCAAACATTATATCCGGGCGACTGGCAGTCAGATAAAGTAAAGAACCAATCATCCTACGATACACCTTTTGATCAACAGGTTTCCCGGAGGGATCCGCGTCTAAGAGTGTACCAGTAGCCATTGGTGTTTTCATGACGGAACTATCTGACATATTGAACTTTTTCAAAATATCTTTTATATATTTAGCTTGATTAATAAATATGCCTTCGGATAATTGCTTTACTTGTAGACCAAGGAAGAAATTCAATTCACCCATCATCGACATTTCAAACTTTGTTTCCATTATCTTTGAAAAGTTCTTGCAAAATTTCGGATTTGTCGATCCAAATATTATGTCGTCAACATAAATCTGAATAAGAATCAAGTCTTCACCTTGCCTTTTCAGAAATAAGGTTGTATCAACAGTACCTTTCTTGAAACCAGAAGCAAGTAGAAATTTAGTGAGAGTTTCATACCAGGCTCGCGGTGCTTGTTTAAGACCATAAAGCGCTTTGTCTAAAACATAGACATGATCAGGGTGATGAGGATCAACGAAACCTTCAGGTTGAGCCACGTAGACCTCCTCATGCAGAACGCCGTTCAGGAAAGCCGACTTTACATCCATCTGATAGACTGTAAAGTTTTTGTGCGCTGCATAGGCTAGAAAGATTCTGATGGCTTCGATCCTTGCAACCGGGGCGAATGTTTCATCATAGTCAATGCCCTGTTGTTGACAATACCCTTTTGCGACCAAACGAGCTTTGTTTCTCACAACTACTACGACTTCGTCTTTCTTATTTCTGAAAACCCACTTTGTTCCAATAACGGATTTACCTTTAGGTAGTGGGATCAAGCGCCATACCTTGTTCCTTTTAAATTGTAGAAGCTCGTCTTGCATAGCAGAAATCCAGAATGGATCACGTAGAGCTTCAGCCGCTTTCTTTGGCTCTAAGGAACTGAGGAAGCTTGAAAACATGCAGAAGTTAGCTGTTGCTGACCTTGTCGTGACACCAGATTGTACGTCACCTATCACATTGGTCAGGGGATGATCCTTAGTCCAACAATGTGTGCTTGGTAGATCTTCAACTGTTTGTTGCGTATTCGACGCATCGTTTTCATCATGCACGACAGGTTGCTCCATAGATGTACTCGGGACATCTTGTACTGGTGTTTCTGATACTGAAGCTTCAGGGCTAGCAGTTGAAGTGCTCGAGACTTCGTTTCCAGAAGAACTATCTGTAGAGACAGATTCAGCATTAGTAGAGTCAGAAACTAACTTTGTAGGCGTACCTGATGGAGATGAAGTTTCAGTGACTTCTTCGGAAGGTCCAGACATGTCTTCAGATATAGTAGGGACCTCCGAGCTTGTACCACTTGTTATTGATGTGGATATGCCTTTTTCAAAATCTGCACATATATCATCAAAGGCATCAATAAACAGTAAATCTAACTCAGATGAAGTAGAGTTAGAGTTTGAAGAATTGGATCTTTTAGCAGTTGGTTCTATTCTGGATTGAATAGAAGCTTTGTCCTTAATTACGAGTTCTGAACTGTTGTGTCCAGAAGTCCTTGTTGAATTCTCATCAAAGGAGACATTCATGCTCTCAACAACCGTCTTAGTTCGAATAATGTAAATTCGATAAGCTTTGGATGTCAGAGAGTATCCAATGAGATATCCTTCATCCGCTTTCTTATCAAACTTTGATAATCCTTGACGCTCTTTTAGAATGTAACACCTGCAACCAAAAACACGAAGGAACTTGATGTTAGGTGTACGATTGTTGATTAACTCATATGCTGTCTTATTAAAGCGCTTGACCACAATGGTACGGTTCTGTGTAAAACACGCTGTAGCGACTGCCTCAACCCAAAGGTACATGGGTAGATCTGAGTAAGCAAGCATAGTCTGAGCTGCTTCAACCAGAGTGCGGTTCTTCCGTTCAGCTGCGGAGTGTAGGCGGCGGAGAAATTATGTGAAATACCCACGGAAGTAAGATAACTCTTCAGGGTGTCATTCTTGAACTCCGTGCCATTATCACTATGAATGGTTCTGACTGGCAGTTGAAGACGTACTTGAATGCGCGTGATGAAAGCGATAATCAACTTTGGCGCATCTGACTTGTTGCGAAGAAACTCGAGCCATGTATACCTTGAGTAGTCATCTATCATTACCAACACATATTTCTTTCCGTTGATAGATGCTGTGCGCATTGGGCCACAAAGGTCCATATGAAGAAGTTCCAGTGCAGATGAGGTCGATGATTCAGATTTGGACTTAAATGAGCTACGCTTCATTTTGCCCAACTCACATGCGGAACAGAGTGAGTCTTTTTCGAACTTCATTTCTGGTAGACCTTTGACCAGACCTTGTCTTTGTAGCTTCGCTATAGATCGGAAATTCTGATGAGACAAGCGTCGATGCCACGTCCACGATTGTGCTTTAGAAGCTTTGGCTAGTAGGCATACTGGATGTGTGGCAGACAGTGTAGGAAAATCTACATAGTATAGATTTCCATGGCGCTCAGCTTTGAAGACTTCATAACCATCGGGATCCTCTAGATAGCAATGAGTGGTTGTGAAGCGGACTTGATATTTCATGTCACAGAAGTGACTGGTACTAAACAGGTTGTGATCAAGTCCTTCAACATATAACACTCTTTGAATCTTCACAACATCGTTATCGAGCATTCCATATCCTCTAACGTGGCCTTCGACTTCAGAATTTGCAAATCTAACTGCTCCGGCAGGCTCCTCCACATAGTTATGCAAGAGGTGCTTGAATCCTGTCATGTGGCGTGAACATCCGGAATCTATTACCCACAATCGACAGACCTGCAAAAGAGACAATTAGTTTTGCTTAGGCACCCATATCAGGATGGGTCCTTCGCGGTTAGCATCAAACAACTCAGGAATATCATCTGGTTTGACTTTCACTCTCCATTTATAACGCGGTTTTGGAACCCATTTCCAAACCATCTTAACATTTAATTCCTGAAAGTGCTTTTTAGAAGTAGGATTGGCAACCTTAGCACGATACACTTTTGGTTGTGTAGAAGAATCAGAATTAGAATTAGACTTAGAGTTCAGCTTAGCTTTGCTTTTATTCTTTTTGGACTTAGGAGGGGAGTAGTATTTGAATGAATTATCCCAACAGTGTTTGCAATAAAGATTCTTTCGAGAAAAATTCATAAACTTAGATTTATCGGAACAAATCTTACATTCATGTTTATCAAAAGAAGTACTATTCAAAATAACACTGTCTGTAGGACAACTACTAGAATTCAAACTATTCTTTTTATTCAAACTAAGATCTTTATTCTTCTTACTCCTCCCAACTCCATTTCCTTTTATATCTGAAACAGAAACAGGAACCTTGTTAGTCTCTAATTTAGAAGGTGGTTCTTTTCTAGTGCTCTTTGAAGTCTCACCCTTTTCAAAAATACTCGGAGGATATTCAGGACAATCAGAGTAAACAACTGTAGGTTTTGCAGGAGCATCAAATTCTGGATTGGTTCTTACCTTCCAGCTTGGATCATTGAACATCTGTTTATCACTTGAAGAATTTTTAAACATAGTAACTTTCAAATCATTGATCTCTATGCAGAGCTCTTGATTTACTTTTAAAGACTTTTCAAGTTTATGTTTGAGATCAAAGTTTTCATCTTCAACCTCATCAAGAGATTGTTGCAACAAATCGATTTGCTTCATCAATTCAGATGTATGATCATTCACAGAATTTGATCCCTTTGAATTAGAAACAGAATCAGAGTCTGAAGCATTCATCATTTCAGAAAATGTATCTTCAGTCATGGACTCAATAAACTCCAGTTTTTTATTTTGAGAACAAGAGCCATTCGTGATAGCGTGTTCTTCTTCAACCTCTTCAACAAGTAAAGGTTTAGAAGCAATAGGATTTGAGACTGATGGCATAGTAGATGGATCAACATCCGATTCATACTCATCATATTTGCATGCAGTCTCAGGTAGAACTGTGTTGGTGCTTACTGATTCGTTGGAAGGTGTGGTAAATAGTGATTCAAACTCAGTAAATTCGATCTTTCGAGTCGCATAGCTTTTGTTTAAATCCCCATATTGAAAACCAACTGATTTAAAAAGATTTTGAGAATCAGTGTCACCAGACTTGTTCTTTCCCATTTCTTCTTGACCTTTGGTCTCAGATAAAGGTGTAGGATTACTTGCTTCAACAAAAGTTGCGCGAATGTTAGGAATGGGTCTAATTGCGGAGCCGAATTTATCAAAATTATATAGATGCTCCGGTGCCTTTTTCAAAATTTCGTTAATTGGCACACCCAAACCTGGTTTAAGTTTGTAAAACCTTTCGTCTTGGAGTTTATTGGTCAACAGATTTAATGTCTGTTCAGTCTGACCTCGTTTCATATTAATGTCCTCCAGTTGCTTTATTTTGGTGTAAGCTTCATTTCTTTCTTTATAACAAACTTCAAATTTGATTTGAAACTCACCCTTTTCAGCATTAAGATTCACAAGATCTGTTTCTAAACCAGATATTTTTTCTTTTAAAGACGCTTTTTCGGCTTTTAAATCATCTTTTTCCTTTTCCTTTTCTTCCACAACAACTTTTAAAATAACATTTTCATCACGAAAGCTTAAAACAGATTGATGTGCAGAGCTAAGTTTGCCTTTTAGTAAAGCAAATTCATCTTTCATACCATGTATTTGGGCCATTAAAGATTCAATAAGTTCAGAATTTTCACAAACCTCAGAGTTTGCTTCTTCGGATTGTGTCTCAGAGTCTTCATCGTCACCTTCCAGCTTTGCCATGTAAGAAACTTGGGTGAAGTGTGCTTGCTCCTCGTCATCAGAACTTTGGAACAACCAGTTCTCTTCTTCAGCCATTAGTTCTTTTCCTTCTTCAGCTTTCTTGGCAATTAGTGACTTTCTTGAGTAGTACTCTGAGTTCTTCACTTTCTTCAATTTGCAGTCCCTTGAGAAGTGCCCAAATTTGCCACAGTTGTAGCATCTTCCTGGTTCATCCTTTCGCTCTTCTCGCTTCTCCTCTCTCTTTCCTTCTCTTCTATCTTCCTTCCGATCTTCTCGTCCTTCCTCTCTCTTTCCATGCCTCGGCTTGTATCGCATCTCAGACTTCTCTTTCTTGTATCCATCATACTTTGGCTTTGAGTAAAATCTTTTCTTACCAAAGCTCTTCTTGAATCGTCGTGTAATGAGAGCCAAGTCTTCAGAGAACTTTTGAATATCAGGATCTGAATCAACTTCCAGTTATTCATCGCTCGAATCAGAGTCAGAGTCAGTAACTTTAGTAACTAGAGCTTTAGACGCCTTTTTCTTCGACCTTGCACGGGATACAGAACCTTTGCCGGCTATGAGAGCCACATAATCCTTCAGATGATTAGACTCATTATTCATAGATCTCACCTCATCCTCATGTTGAGCTAGAGTAGAGAAGATATCGGTGACATTTTCTCGAGCCATATTCTTCGACATCTGGAGGTTGATAGCAAAGTTCTTCCATTCTGGATTCAGATTCTTGATGAACTTGTAGTTTATCTCAGAAACAGATTTGGCGATGTTGTTCCTCTGCAAGTCATTGAGAATAATGTTGTACCTATTGTAGGTGTCTAATATTAGCTCTCCTTCTTTTGCATGAAATCCCTCGTAAGCATTTATGCACAGATTCTGCTTAGATTGTATAGAGGCTTCACTTCCTTCAAACTGCCTTGCTAGTTCATCCCAGATTCCTTTAGCAGTGCTCTGACTGTCGACACGATTGTAGATGTCGTTTGGAATTGCCATTGTCAGATAGATTAGAGCCTCTTCTTCTAATTTGAGCTGTTCTTTCTGCTTTTCAATGAAGAACTGAACAGGTTTAGGAATTTCTCTGTCAGGGATTTCAGGAGAGGAATCTGTAGCAGGTTGACCCTTTACTGTGATCATTGGAGTTTTAGGACCTTCAATGATTACTGTCATGAATTCTCTGTTCTTGTGATTCAGAAACTGAATCATTCTAGTCTTCCATTGCTGATACTCATTAGCCATAAGGACAGGCGGTTTGGACTGAGAGCCCATCGAGAGAAGCTGGTTCGACATCTTAGCTGTACCACTTGTTAGTAATTAAACTTATCTGTACCAAGACAACCAACTAGATGAGATCGTTAGAAGCAAAATGAAAACCACACTAAAAAATTTTCAGAAAAATAAATTCCCGAAAATAATTAAATGCAGTCCTTTCAATCAGTGTAAAGCTTCAAATAATACTGAACAAAAAGAAACAGTTGATCTCGAACAGAACTTTGTCCCCCTTCGCAGACTTAGCACGGGGGCAGCGCCCCTAGAGAAAAAATTTTCGACTTTGAGAGGCCATATTACAGTTTGCAAAAATCGACCGGAGATGTGCTTCGACCGGTATTGAGTCGACCGGAGACTTGTAAAGACCGGTAGAGAGTTCGACCGGGAACTTGTAAAGACCGGGGAAGTGCAAAGACCGGTAAGATGTAAGACTGGAACTATGCTTGACCGGTAAAATTGATTCGACCGGTAACTTGTTCAACCGGAAGTATGCTTAGACCGATAATGCTTAGACCGATAGAGGTCTTTGACCGGTAAGGGTCTTCGATCGGGACTTCCTTAGACCGGGGTGAGCTGAGAGTGTACCGGTCGAATGCTAAGGACCGATAAATGGTATTCGACCGATAAGATGATTAGACCGATAAACTGTTATGACCGGAACAAAATTAGACCGATAGATTGATTAGACCGTTATTAGGTTCGACCTATATGGTGTTCAACCGGTATTAATTAGACCGGTATGATGCTATGACCAGAAGGCTAAGGACCGATAGAGGTTAAGACCGATAAAGTGCTTAGACCGGGACGTTCTTAGTCTACCCAGAACGATGATGAACAGGATGAATAATCAACCCAGAAATCAAATACGAACTCAAAAACAGATGCACAAATCAAACTATTTCACTCAGAAGCATGTAACGATCACAACTCAATCAATAACAAAGATTAAAATCAACTTTCATGCATTCAAATTTAAAGAACACAGTGTCGATATTCATGCAAACCCAGAAAACACAAAATCACAAATTCAATCACTTGATACTTTCTAATTCAATTAATCAATCAGATAGCATTCAGAAGCATAAACCTCAACTAATCAGATCAACTTTGAACCAATAAACACATTAATTCATGAAATCAGATGAACAAAAAAAATTTCGATGAATAGTAACTTCGATGAATAGTAATTTTTGATGAATAGTAATTTTCGATGAATAGTGAAATCGCAAAATACAGATTTAATCCTAAAACTTGATTCTTTAGGCTTTGATACCAATTGTTATCCCAGTTTAATCTAGTTGGTAAATAATCAATTAAGTAATCAAGCAACACAATAATAATCAAGAGATATATAAATCAGAGTAACATACCAATCCCTTGAATAAACAATGAAACCCTTGAGTGTTCTTGATACCCTTTGATTACAGAGAAAACTTCACTTGACTATTTAGAATATTATCAGAGTTCTAACCTAAAACTAAACTAAACATAACTTTAAATACTTAAGCCTTATGGGCTTTAAGCTTAACAGGCTTTCTAATGGGCTTGGGCCCAATAGCTAATAAACTATTAACTTATTACAAAATAAACCCTCTAAATAACTTTGACACAATTGCAGTTTAAACCCTGAACTTTAACTTTAATCTTGAATACAATTATTTGATCCAACAAAATCTATTTCAAGTTCAAATCAGAAATTTATCTCTTCACAAAGTTCAGTCAAATCCTTTAATCAGATTCGTCATACTAACCTTTTCTATGATGATTATTTAGATGGTTCAGATACTTTTCCAAGGAGAACAAGTTTCAAGAAAGAGAAACTGATGTGGAAAAAGAAACCAGTCAAAGATGATAAGGAAAATGAGCTGAAAGAGAAGAAATCATGTGTACCTGTGCACAAAGCAAAGAAGAACAAAGCACCTAACAGTAAGCAATTTTATTGTTCTATTTGTTGTACACATGATCATTTTCACAAAACAAATGATCATTTCTGGTATGGTTCTTACTCCATATCCCCCACACGAACTGCAACTAACATTTCTGGACCCAAATACCAGTGGGTACCAAAGAAGAAAACTGATTCTTTGTTGCAGGCAACACAAGTCAAGGGGGAGTAAGAAAGATAATGACTCTTGAATAACACAATTCAAGACCCACACCTCAATGTCAAGAATATGGATTCTAAGCATATCAACTTAGGACCCGGTTTTCAAAGGAGTTTGACTTCTAAACACAACAGTTTAGGACTCGGACCTCAGCGATCAAAAAGACCTTACTCCTGTATGCTTGCATCCGATAGATATTGATGGTCTTCATCCCAAGAGAATTGATCTGATCTCTATCCTATACTTTTTCTTTGCTAGATTTTTCTGATATTGATGGTCTAACAATTCAAAAGGGAGTGTTTGATCTCTATCCTGTTTTACTTGTTATATTTCAGATGCTTAATTTAAGGGGGAGTAAAGGTGATGGCTTCTGATCTCATGACAGATCTGGACCCGTTCTTCAACAATCAAAGAAGGATATTGTGCTAATATCCAGGGGGAGCTTAAAAGATTAAAATCTTTATATCATGATTTGAGGGGGAGCCGAAAAGGTAAAAATTTTCTGATCCTAGATCTCTGATTGTTTGAAAGAAGAACAACTTTCGAACATGAAAAACAGTTTCTTAAATGTTCAAACCACTTCTTATTCTCAAAAGATTTCATGAATTCAGAAGTGTGACTTTTAAATGTTTTTCAATTTTTTGTGCTTTATTGTTTAACTGACCGTGTGTTTCCAAAGATCAATACTTGTGTATTATCTTGTCCATATACTGTCAAGTATTCACACACACCGGTTCAGTATTTTATTTGAATTTGTTATTACCATGTCTCTAAAAGAACCAATTTTTCGATGGTAATACCCCCGTTTGAAATTCAAAGTTGTTGAGCATCATTCATCTTGTTCATATTTGTGTTTTCATTGATAAATTGTTTATATTCGTTCATATAAACAAAATCTCCAATTCTTTGATACCCTATCCATTGATTTGATCTGATTGATTCATTGTCAGATTCTCAAAACAATTCTCTTGACTTCATTTCATTCATTCAATATCCTTGTTTTGAGAAATCTTCAAAGTTCAATTGCTCAAATTTCATTCATATTTTTTAATGAGCATACATACACTGACATATGATTTCTTGTGATTTACATGTCAAGAAAATCATTGACCAGCATGTACTTTTAGGAACATGGGATTCAGTATGAGTGCTTAATAGATCTTCTATGGATTCACGATAACCAGTGTTTCCTACCCCGGAAGAAATCCTTTGAGTGTTTGAGGGGAGAGGGGTCTAAAAGAATTGAGTGTGGAAGTGATTTGAGGTAAAATGGAAATGAGAGATTGGTTAGATGTGAGCTTATATGTTTAAAAGAAAGAGGGTGTGAGATCAGAGTTAAAAGAATATCAGAACTGTGCACCAAACATCTTTCTGAGCCGGGCAACCACATTACTGATTGGTTCACATTTCTTTGATGACCATCATTGTCAGGATCGAATTCTTAACAAGAATTAATACTCAGAAACTAATATCAAAGAAGTTGCGGAAAAACACTTTGATATTTAATAAAACAGTAATCAAACACAGTATATAATGATCAAACAGTAAACTTGTATTGAATGCTTAAAGCTACAAGGTTACACACTCAACCTCAATATTGATGAACAGGCTCACCAATACGAATTCTACTTCTCTAGAATTAGGATCTATGCCTTGAGGTTGATTTCTCTCTCGAAAAAAAAACAATTATCAAAAGTCCCTATTATATATTCTAAACATTCTATACATATACTAATAAAAAGATAATTACAAAGAATAAACAAATCTTCAGTATATCTTCCATGTATATCTTCTAAGTATATCTTCAGTATATCCAGCTGTATTACTTTCCATCCGGATCTCTTTAGCAGCACTAATAATGCTCAGCAGCATTAACTTCATATAGCAGCATTAACTGCAAGCAGTACTAACCACTAGCAGTACTAACTAGCTAAGCAGTACTAACTTTGTTCAAGCAGTACTAACTTTGACTAGCAGTGTTAATTAACACTAGCAGTAGTAACACTCAACAGTATTAATCTTCAACTTGTTCTGGCAGTAGTAACTACATTTGTACTAGCAGTAGTAACTACACTTAGTAAAATCTTCAGTTCCCAACAATCTCCCCCTAACTTGACTTTTAGAAGAGAAGTCAAGTTCTTCAGATATTCTTCCAGATGCTCTTGTTAATGCTCCCAAAACTTCCAAGATCACGCTGCTAAGTCTGGATTCAGTCCCAAACTCTGATTGATTATCCTCTGAATGAGATACTTGGCCATTTCTGAATTTGGTGCACAACCCAACTTCTTCTTTAGCATTGCATGAACCTTCAGTCTGGTGTGATTATATACTCTATCCACTAGGAAGTATTCTGTGTGATTTCTATCCAAAGTCACTGCATATACTCCACTAGTTTCATATAGAGTCCAACTTGTGACTTCTTTAAACACACTCTTGATGACCTGGTTCACTTCTTCAGGTTTGAACATCATGCATAGATACTCCATCACCAGTTTTGTAAGAGAAATTCCTGGAGTATTCAGATGGTCTGCATACAGCTTAATTCCTATGTCAAACATCTCTTCTATATCAGATCTAGAGCATGTTCTGACAATCTTGATCCAAGTATTGAATATTTCATACTTATCACCCTTCCTCTTTAGTCTGATGTAGTCTTTTCCATCCATTTTCAGTACATCCCAGTGAATGATCTCTGGTGGCTTAACTCCAACAGGTTCTGCAGAAATTGGTTCAGGCACTTTGTCCATCACTACCATATATAAGCTTACATCATCTTTGATTGATGACCCTTGCTGGCTTGATGACTCAGGTGCCACTTCTTCTTCAGCAACATTTTGTTCTTCTTCTATTCTAGACTTCTTATCTTTCTTTCTTTTGGCCATCATCTTGGTTCTTTTCAAAGTCTTTTGAACCTGTACTAGAGTAGCTTCCTTCTTCTTTTCTTCCTTTTCTCTTTCCATTTCTTTTATAGGAGTTCCCTCTTCACTTTCAGGGAATGGTTGATTCATATCTATATCATGTCTCTCCTTTGCCTTCTTTTCAAACTCCACTCTATCCTTTTCATTGCTCTTCAGCTTCTCCATTTCTTTCTCATATAGATCCTTGATTTGATCAAAATTCATCTTCACAAACATTTCTTTCTTTACCCCAATTGCACTTTTCAAGAAAGTTATCATTTTGTTTCTTTCCTGAGTGGCAAGGTAAGTTTGTGAAGGTCTTCTCTTCTTTGCACTTGATCTGGCCATCATAGCCTTTCTCAAGGTTATTGCTCTTTGCTTGGCTTTCTCTGTTTCCAACCCTTTCTGGAATGCTTCATTTAACTCATTTGCTAGTGCTCTGGCCATTTCTCTGTCTTTTTCAACCTGTTCCTTTTCTGCTAGATCTAACTCTTCTTGCACTTTCTTTGCTAATGCTTCATCTGACTCAATCATCTTTTGCTTTTTAGATGGTTGATCAGATTCTATCATCTTTTCTTTCCCTTTTCTTTTTATATCTGCAGCCATGTCTTTCTTTTCTGATTTCTTGTCTCTCCCTTCATTTATGACCACTCCCTTTGCTTTGGGAGTGTCATTCTTAGCTTTGATTAGCACTTCAGCTACTTCAATTTCTGTTGGTGTTAACTCTGTTACTGCTGCTTGTGAGGTTTCAGCAGCATTAACAGTTTATGCTTCCTTCTCCCCCTCAACTTCTACTCTTTCTTTATCAATCTCCCCTTCCCTTGATGCTTCTTCCATGTTGATCTCCCCCTTTTTGGGAGCATCAGTCTCTGGTTTCCTCCTTCTGAGCACAAATTGTTTCTTCTTCTTTTGCAAAATCAGTTTCCTTACCATTTGCTTCAACTTGATGATTTGTTCTTGTTGTGACAGTACTATGAGTTTTAGCTCTTCTATGTCTTTGCCCTGTTTGAGTACATACATGTTGATGTTGCCCATTGCCTCCATCAATTCATCATAGTTATATCTGTCCTCACCTTCTCCAGGAGTGTTACCCCCTATTGAAGGATCATTGGATCTTTTAGTAGTGGAAGTCTTCTGCCTAGCAGAAGCACTATCCACCCCTGTGGTTTCTTGGCACCAGGGACCTTCAAATGATTGCTCATTCAAAGTTGCCATGGGGGAGGTCTTATTGATGTTACCACTTTCCTCCTCTGTGTTAGCAGGAGTAGTGGCAGCCTCATCTCCCATATGCTATACCTCCTCCTCAGAGAGCACCTCCTTTGGGTTGGGAGACACCCTTGTGGTTTCCCTTTGGATATTCTCTAGGGGAGAATTCTCCCTTAGAGGGCTTAAAGGTTGTGTGGGTGATGGTACAAGAAGGGAAGGAGCCTTCTTTACCTGTTTTCTTTGATAAGTTTGGGTAATTGGAGAGGTTGGTTTTGTAAGAATGGACTGGGGAATTGTTTTTGAGTGAGAAGGTTGGGCTTGGCTAGCAGTGGGATGGGCTAATGAGGGCCTTGACCCTGCTGCCATACCTTCAGTGTTTTGGGACACCACCATCATTGTAGAGAACAATGGTGTGTCAACTCCTTCCGAGTCCCCAGCAGATCTTCTCATATTTGAGAAAACCTTGCCTTTTGGGGGTTTAGGTACATATACCCCAACAGGTTGAGGTATATCCGTCAATTCATGGTTAATTACTTCCTGAACAAATCTGGGATACATAAAGAAACTCTTTTTGTTTCCCATATTTGATACAAGATCACTGAAAATCATCTTTGAGAAATTGTACCTTCTGGATGTAGCCAAGCATACCAAAGCATATGCAATTGGACTGCTGAACTCACTCCATCCAGTGGTCTTTTTGGAGATGCAATGCATCAGGGTATGAACAAGAAAACGCCATTGGGGTGAAAACTTTGCTTTTGAGAATTTGAAAACACCCAATGGGCCTCCATACCCCATTCTAGTAAGATTAGAAAACAGTTCATCATTAGAGATAGACATTATACCAGAGGCATCGTCTAGACGTAGACTGATGCGAATGACTTCTTCAGTAACTGTAAGTGAGTGATCACAGATTCTTGTCTTGATCATTTGCACCCCATTTTCCACAACAATGGTTGCATTAGCCCAGAACTGCCTTTGGTGCTCAATGTAGATTGTAGGTGATACAGTAAGAGCATGAGCAATGTGGCTCGACTTCAGAAAGTCGACTATCTGATGAAAACCTTCAGCTTGTTTTGGCTTTTGTAGCATCGCAATCTCGTTGTGCTCGTCGATGAATGTCATGGATGCCATTGATATTAGTGAAAACTTGCCTGAAAACTTCGAACTTGAGAGAGAAAAGGTTTTGAGCGCAAGAGAACAGTATGCAAAGAGTCGTTATGAACTTTTAGGCGGGCAAAAGGTTATTATAGTATTCGGAATATAAGCAGTATTAACCTAGAGCAGTATTAACTGAACTAGCAGTATTAACTGAACTAGCAGTATTAACTACTAGCAGTATTAACCACTAGCAGTATTAACTACTAGCAGTATTAACTGAACTAGCAGTATTAACCACTAGCAGTATTAACTACTAGCAGTATTAACCACTAGCAGTATTAACTACTAGCAGTATTAACTGAACTAGCAGTATTAACTAGTCTTGCTTCTTTTTAAACTTGTTAAATACTGAGTACTGCTATGTATATCCTGAAAAGAAGATTAGTAACACCAAGAATAACAATATACAGGTATAAACTCACTTTTTGAGAAGAAGTTTATTCAAAGTTTATCATTCCCACACTTGTTACCAAGAAAGTGAATCTACCCACATCAAAAGCTTTAGTGAATAGATCAGCAAACTGATTATCAGTGTGACTTTTGACAACTTGAATAAGTTTCTTTTCATTACAATCTCTTATAAAGTGATACCTGATTTCAATGTGCTTTGTCTTTGAGTGCTTGACTGGATTATTTACAATGCTAATAGCACTGCTGTTGTCAATAAAGATTGGAGTATGTAGAAAGGTTACCCCATAATCCAGCATTTGATTCTGAATCCATAAGACTTGAGAACAGCAACTTGCAGCTGCTATGTACTCTGCCTCTGTTGTAGATGTGGATACTGTGGTTTGTTTCTTGCACTGCCATGAGACTAGTCTAGCACCCAAAAACTGACATCCTCCAGAAGTAGATTTTCTGTCCAAGTTTGCCCCACCTAGATCACTGTCTGAGTATGCTATTAGGTCAAAAGGTGAGTTATGAGGATACCAAAGTCCCAATCTGGGTTGCCCTTTGAGATATCTGAATATCCTCTTAACAGCTTGAAAGTGAGATTGCTTTGGCCTAACTTGAAATCTTGCACATACACAGACTGGAAACATAATATCTGGCCTTGATGCTGTGAGATACATGAGAGAGCCAATCATGGATCTATAAAGATGCACATCCATATCCTCCCCCTCAAGATCTGCTGTGATCTGCTTGTGTGTTTCCATAGGTGTGCTGGCAGGTTTTGATTATGAGAAACCAAACTTGGTTAGAATATCCTGCACATACTTGGATTGACATATAAAAATGCCATCTGACTTCTGTTGAACTTGGAGTCCAAGGAAGAAAGTAAGTTCCCCCATGGAACTCATTTTGAACCTTTGATGCATTAAATCCTCAAACTCCTTGCACATATTGTTTCTTGTAGAACCAAAAATAATGTCATCAACATATATTTGGACCAGCAAGATATCCTTCTTCTTTCTTTTGATAAATAGAGTCTTGTCAATGACTCCTCTTTCAAAGTCATTTTCCAAGAGATAGGATGACAGAGTGTCATACCATGCTCTTGGGGCTTGATGTAGTCCATAAAGTGCTTTCTTTAATTTGTATACTCTGTCTGGATAGCTTGGGTTTTCAAACCCTGGTGGTTGACAGACATATACTTCTTCTTCAATTGACCCATAGAGAAAAGCACTTTTTACATCCATTTGGTAGACTTTGAAGTTCATGTAAGAAGCATAGGCTAGGAATAGTCTGATTGCTTCTATCCTAGCTACGGGTGCAAAAACTTCTTCATAATCTATGCCCTCTTCTTGAGTGTAGCCTTGAGCTACCAGCCTTGCTTTGTTTCTTATAACAATACCTCTTTCATCTCTCTTGTTTCTGAAGATCCATTTTGTGCCAATTGCTCTGTGACCTTTAGGAAGGTCTACTAGATCCCACACATCTTGTAGCTTGAACTGTAACAGTTCTTCTTGCATTGCTTCTATCCAGCTAGATTCTTTCATAGCATCATGTGCCTTTTTCGGCTCAAGCTGGGATAGAAAACATGAGAGCACTGTATGCTGTTGATCTTGCACTTCCTGAAGCCTGCTTTGATGTCTGGTCATCATGGGAGAAGAGACATCACCTATTATCAACTGTGGAGGATGATTCTTTTGAACTCTTGTGTTATGACTAGGTTCTACATTCAGTCCAGCCTCTAGATTAGAGTCATGCAATTCAACTGAAGTGTCTTCAGATGTCACTTCTGATTCTTGGGTCTCCTCATCTCTAGTGTCTTCTTCACTCTGACTTGGTTCAGTAAATGATTCCTTTTCACAGTCTTCATTTACTGTGGGTATGGGAAAAATCACAGATTTAGATATACTTTCTTGAACTTGTGTGATCTCTGATTCTCCACCATCTGTTTCTGTATATTCATTACTAAAACCAAAAGAGTTAGTTAGTGAATCAATGTCAAATAGCCATTGAGGTCCAGACCCAACAGGATTTGGTGTGTTCTCATTGCATTTGACATTGTCACTTTCTTCAATTATTCTAGAAGAAGAGTTAAAAACTCTGTAGGCCTTACTCTGAGATGAGTATCCAACAAGAAATCCATCATCTGCTTTGCTATCAAACTTACCTAAGTGAGATTTGGTATTTAGAATTGTACACGGACACCCAAAAGATTTGAAGAAACCAATAAAAGGTTTTCTTTGATTTAAAAGCTCATATGGGGTCTTGTTCTTTTGCTTGACCACTAGAACTCTGTTTTGGACATAACAAGCAGTATTAACTGCTTCAGCCCAGAATGTAATTGGCAATTTTGAATCAGCCAACAGAGATCTAGCAGCCTCTATTAGTGTCCTATTTCTCCTTTCAGCAACACCATTCTGTTGAGGAGTTCTAGGAGCACTATATTGTCTCTCAATACCTTTTCCTTCACAAAAAGAGTTTAAATCATGATTTTTAAATTCAGTTCCATTATCTGATCTAATGACTTTTACTCTTTGATTAGTTTGGTTTTCAATTCTTAGAATAAAGGATTTGATAAGATCACTTGTTTCATCCTTAGTCCTTAGAAAATATACCCAAGTAAACCTGGAGTAATCATCAACAATAACCAAGCAGTAGGATTTCTTGCCTAAACTCATAACATTTGTAGGACCAAACAGATCCATATGCAATAACTGGAGACAAGAAGAAACAGAATTTAACTCTTTGGTCTTATGAGAAGTTTTGTGTTGTTTGCCTTTGAGACAAGCAACACAATGATCATCACATGAAAAGACTTTTGAAGGTAAACCTCTTACAAGGTTATTTTTAACAAGATTATTCATAGTCTTGTAATTCATGTGACACATCCTTCTGTGCCAAAGGGAGGATTCATCTATAGAAGCTTTTGAAACAAGACAATTTAAAGATGAATCACTATCAACAATGTCCAAATCAAGACAGTAAACATTGTCCTTCCTTGGAGTTCTAAGTAGTATCATGCTTTCATCAACTACCTTGAACCCTGGAGCAAGAATCATACACTCAGTATTAGTAAATAATATACTATGTTGTTTGTCACAAACCTGTGATACACTTAACAGGTTGTACTTTAATTGATCAACATAGTAGACATCCTCAAACGTCATCTTACCTTTGGTGACATTACCTTTTCCACTTATCTTACCACCAGTAAGATTGTCTCCAAATGCAACATGTCCTCCATTAATTTGCTTGAAATCCTGAAGGCATGACATGTTGCCAGTCATGTGCCTAGAGCAACCACTATCAACATGCCATATGCTCTTTCCCTTGAGCTGTTGGTTGCCCTGCACATTTAATAAATCAATTAGTATGATTGGGGACCCAAGCCAAAGTGATCTTGGGTCTGCCTTTCTCATCAAAGTATTTACATTCCTTTTTAATGAGGTTTTTAAACTCAGAGCACTCTTTATTAGAGTACTTTGTCAATATGATTGGCTTAGCAGAATCAATACTGGAAGCAGTACTAATCTTAGAAGTACTAACAGAGTTAGCAGTACTAACAGGTGGAGCAGTACTAACAGGTTTAGCAGTACTAACCTTGTTAGCAGCATTAACATTGTTAGCAGTAGTATTACTTCTAGCAGCACTATCATTGTCAGCAGCACTATTTGTGGTAGCAGTACTAACAGTTTTAGTGCTTTTAGGAATCCACATATTGACACTTTCTTTAACAGAATACTTTTTCTTCATGTGGCTTTTAGTTTTAACATTTTTCTTAGCCACATGGTTATTTTCAATTTTCTTATAACCAAAGGGTTTTTGCATGGATCTTTGGAAATTCATTCTTTGGTTCATAGGATTGAAATAACAGAATTTTGCAAGATGATTCAATTTGCCACAGATAAAGCAAGGTTTTGGTCTATTGATTTTACTCAGATCAACTCCTTGTTTATGTGCCCATTGATTATTCCAGTTTCTTTGATTTCCCCTCTTTTTGTCCTGTTTTTGGGGTTCATTCTTCTTACAAGTACACTGTTTGCAAGGACCTGGATTCACAACTGTGGTCTGTTTATAATGGACCTTATCAGACTTTTCCTCTGTCTTCTCTATGTTCTTGGATTTGATCCAAACCCTTCCACAATCCTCATTGGTGATAATGTTGTTTTCTATAGAAATCTCACCACTCACCTTGTTCTTCTTACTCTTGCCAACCTCTTTCTCAGTCTTATCCTCAACAATTACCTCATCTAAGGGATCTATTTCAGTGGCTCCCTCAGGCAAGTCCTTCCTATCTTTGGTGTCTAACAGGTCTGAAGTAGGAGGAATGTAATTGTTGTTATATGGTGGAGGTGTGGCATTATACCCAATTCCTCTTCTTAATTTATCATGAATCTGATTTTGCAGTAAGGAGTCCATTGCTTTAGAAGCATTGGAAAACTTTTCTACATCAAGCTTAACCTTGGTTAACTCCTCTTTCAGTTTTTTACTTTCCTCTTTAGATTTGGTCAGTTTAAGTTCTAAATCCTTTTTCTCCCACTGCCAGTAATTGGTGTCATATGAGTGTTGTAGTTCATTGGCTTGAAAACCTTTGATTTGATCTTCAAACCTCTCTACTATCCTCACATAGTCTTTTATATCCTTTTCTAGTCTCTTCAGGTCATCACTCATCTTCTGATTGTGATCCCTGTACCTTTTAACAGTGTCTATGCAAGTTTTAGAGCAGAGATTAGAACTTACCTCAGTTGGGAGATCAGATACTTTAGCCATAAGAGCTTGATTCTGAATAGCTTCTTCTGCTTGATCACTCCAATCAAACCCCATTCCTTGTTGAGAAACAAGGGCTTGAGCAGAGTTTCTATTGTTATTGAAGCTTCCAGATTGAGCTTGTTGATGGTTGTTGTTGTGAGACATTCCACTTCTGCATTCTCTAGCAAAATGTCCCTTAAGATGACATTTGTAGCATTCTACCTTTGATTTATCAAACCCTGCTCCATCTTCTCTTCTTTGTGAGAAGTTGTTTCTTCCAGTCCTCTTTATAAACTTCTTAACCCTCATGGAGAGCATGGCCATCTGCCATTTAATATCCATCTCTTCCAGATCATCAGGATGAAGTTGTTCTAAGTCATCATTGATCAAAGAAGAATTTCCATGATTAGAAAGAAGAGCTTCAAATGCATAATCAGTGCCTTTATCTAGATTTGATCCATTAGTAGCATTAACTGATTCAGAGTTAGCAGTAGAATCAATTGATGCTGATAAGAGTGCAGCATTATGAACATATCCAGAAGGCTTCTTCTTTGCCTCCACCTCAGCTTCAAAAACTCTAAGATCATTGTACAGATCATCAAGTTCTTTGTCTTCCAACTGATCATTCTGTCTGAATGACACAGTGTACATGGTCCATTCATCTCCAAGAGACCTTAAGAACTTTCTGTTCACATCATCTTGATCAATCTGTACTCCCATAGTAGCTAGTTCACCAATTAGTTTATTAAACCTGTCAAAAGTTTGAGTCATGGACTCATTCTTAGTTGAGATGAAGTTTTCATACTGTTGTTTTAAGATTGCCTTTTGATTTCTCTTGGTACTTTTAGTACCTGAGAATCTCTTCTCTAGAGCATTCCAGAGCATCTGTGCATCAGTACAGTTGCAGAATTGGTGTTGATACTCATTTGGAATGGCCAAGAGCAGTGTGCTCAAGGCTTTCATCTCTGTCTGTCTTGATTTCCGGTCTGTATCAGTCTTTGGAGGAGTTCTTTTGCCATCTTCACCAATCTTTCCTCCATCAGATGGGCCATTCTCAATGATGTCCCACATAGAGTAATCTGTGAGGAGAATATATTGCTTGATTCTGATTTTCCACATGTCAAATTCATTGGATCTGAGCATTGGAACTTTTGAGACCAAAGTACTGCTTGATTCTGTAAGATTTTCCATGATGAATAACTGTTTCTGAGAGAATTTAGCTCTGATACCACTTGTCAGGATCGAATTCTTAACAAGAATTAATACTCAGAAACTAATATCAAAGAAGTTGCGGAAAAACACTTTGATATTTAATAAAACAGTAATCAAACACAGTATATAATGATCAAACAGTAAACTTGTATTGAATGCTTAAAGCTACAAGGTTACACACTCAACCTCAATATTGATGAACAGGCTCACCAATACGAATTCTACTTCTCTAGAATTAGGATCTATGCCTTGAGGTTGATTTCTCTCTCGAAAAAAAACAATTATCAAAAGTCCCTATTATATATTCTAAACATTCTATACATATACTAATAAAAAGATAATTACAAAGAATAAACAAATCTTCAGTATATCTTCCATGTATATCTTCTAAGTATATCTTCAGTATATCCAGCTGTATTACTTTCCATCCGGATCTCTTTAGCAGCACTAATAATGCTCAGCAGCATTAACTTCATATAGCAGCATTAACTGCAAGCAGTACTAACCACTAGCAGTACTAACTAGCTAAGCAGTACTAACTTTGTTCAAGCAGTACTAACTTTGACTAGCAGTGTTAATTAACACTAGCAGTAGTAACACTCAGCAGTATTAATCTTCAACTTGTTCTGGCAGTAGTAACTACATTTGTACTAGCAGTAGTAACTACACTTAGTAAAATCTTCAGTTCCCAACAATCATTGAAATAGGCAAATAGCCCATGCCATCTCTTGCATACAACCCCACTAGCTACTCATTCTTTTCTTAAAAAGAGAATGTTTCACATTTTCTGGGGAAGCAGCACATAATCTATTGGTTCTTCTCTTGAAAGATACTGATATTGAAAAAGAAGGAAAGTTGCCCCACCTTCGACCCTCTTTCATGCACATTGAGTCCGTGTATTATCTCTTGCTGTCTCAACAGTTTACACAATTTGAGCCTTAATGAAACACAATCATTGTGCTAAAATTCTTTCATACACAAGCACGAGCACACAGAAAATCTGTTTTTCTGTCAGAACATTCATAGAATTACCTTGTGTTTTTCAATGATTGAATGGAAGTCCTGGGGAGTCATCATCAAGCCAGCTCCTTATATTGTACATTCGTTGTACACAGTAACTTTGTGTTACTGACAGACATTCCTAACTGGTTCATATGTTGAATTAGGGTTACACGCTCATTATGTCTGAATTTGAAAAGATTCGGATATATACAGTTCATGATTTGGCTCTTCAGATCAAAGTGCGGAAATTGTCAAAGGGGAGATTGTTAGTTGATCTCAAAGGGGAAAATCAAAGTCTGAGCTGAAATTGATGAAGTCTTGATGATAATGATGCTCACATCATCAAAAAGGGGGAGAATTATACAAAGTTCAATTTCAAGAAGTTCTTGTTCAAAGTCCAAGTCAGAATTTCAAAATGCTTCCGCTGATTTAAAGTTCAAGTCTGATAAAGAATTTCAAAGCCAAAAGATTCTGAAGGAAGAATGTTCAATGTTTAATTAAGATGATTCGTGAAAGTTTGTTCTTCCAAAGATGGTTCAGAGATCAAAGTGATGAAGATACTTGTTTGTCAAAGATTACTTTACCGTCAACATTTCAAAGATGTTTCAAAGATAAACAAAGGATTCAGAGATCAAAATGAGCGTTCATGACTTGTTGACTTTCAAAGCTTCAAAGAGAAAAAGACTTTCCAAGATTCTTCAAGAGCTGAAAGATGAAAGATTGTGAAAGCTTCAAAGAGACAAAAGCTGAAGAATCAAGAGCTGAAGATCTGCATCAAATTTTTATTAAATCTTGAATACAAAGGGGGAGATTGTTAAGTCCAAATATTGTATCCAAGATTTAATTAGAAAGTCAAAGATGTAAAAGTCAACATTGTCTATGTCAAAGTCATTAAAAGTCAAAGTTGTTTTTGATTTACTTAGTTGTTAAGTTTTAGTTTAGTCTTGTGGTATAAATAGGGATTAGGCTTAGTTTGTTTCTTAAGAACTTAATTGTAAACATTCTGATCAGTAAGATAAATGATAAGAGCTTTCAAGATCTACTTTATCTCTCTACTCTCTCTAGACCTTAATTGTTAATTCATTGTTTTGATTGAGAATTCCTTGATAATTTGGGATAACAATTTGTGTTAGAAATCAGATTGTAATCACACACAAACACTAATTGATCATTTGTTTGATGTAATTTCGAATTTCTTGAAATTTTGTATCACGAACTGCACAGAGTCTGTATTTGGATTAATGGCATTGTATTTTTCATTTTTGATCGAAATTGCTTGTTCGAATTGTGTTCTAGTTGTATTTTCAAGTCAAATGGATGTGTTTGTAAAGAAATTCGCAGGATTTTTGAGCCTTTGATCGAATTTCAGAAAACAAGTGAAGAATGCGCAAGATCTGTTAAACGTGCAAGCTTCATCAAGTGAAGAACACGCAAAGATTCTGAAGAATGCGCAAGCAAAGCTTGCGAGTTTATCACAATACGCGCAAACGTCTTCTGCGAGTTCCTCATCAAACGTGCAAACAGTAGCTTGCGAGTTCTCAAAACACGCAAACCTCAGTCTGCGTGTTCTCAAAACACGCAAACCGAAGCCTACCAGTTCTTAAAATTGTCAAATTTTTTCTAAGGAAAGAACGCGCGAAGGCAAGAAATGCGCAAAGGAACTTCAAACGCGCAAGTCGTGTTTTGCGTGAACTTCAAACGCGCAAAGGCAAGAAATGCGCAAAGGAACTTCAAACGCGCAAGTCGTGTTTTGCGCGAACTTCAAACGCGCAAGTCGTGTTTTGCGCGAACTGTAAAACGCGCAAGTAGTGTTTTGCGTGAAACCAAAACGCGCAAATGCCTGTTAGCGCGAAATTTTGTGAACAGTGACTTGCGATTTCTAGTGATTTGCGAGTTTTAGTGTTCTGCGAGTTTCTTTGATTTGCGAGTTTTATACTTGAAAATTTTTCAGAGATTTTTTTTGTGCTAATCCAATTTTGACTTTCAGTCAACTGTTCTGAATTGTTTGGGAACGATCTTTCATATCAAGCTAATCATTGAAGATGCCAAAGACAGTTGAGAAGGGAAATACTGTATTGTCATCCAGAGACATGGCAGTATTGTACATGCCTGAGATACCGAAAATAGAGGCTGAACGAGACAAGTTGAGAATTCAGAATGCAACCTTTATCAAACAAATTCAGGAGTTTAAATCAAAATTGTCAAATTCTGATAAATCTTCTGATTGTGTAAAGTGTGCTAATCATGCTAAATCTGATTATGCAGGTATCATCAGCGCAAGAGAGAAGGAAATTAGAGAAAAAGAGATAGAAATTAAAGATGGAGAGAAAATGATTGAAATAAAAGAATATGCCATTCAGTCTCTTGAGAAAGCAATTAAGGTTAAAGAGTCCATAATTGCAAAACTTCAAAGCCATCTGAAGACGACTGAATAGAAATCATCAGAATTGCAAGATGAATCAGTCAAGCTTCAAAACAAGTTTAAGGCTTTTGAAGATCAAATATATGCCTTGGAGATACAGAATGCTGAACTGAAGGAAAACATCCAAGCAGACAAAGAAAAATCAAAGTTGGAGACATCTTCTACTCAACAGATGTCTTATTTTTCCAAGAAAACTCTTCAAGAGAAAAAGGATTTGGAGCTTAGATGTCTTAAAATTTCCAAGCAAGTGACTGATTTTGAAAAGATTCTAATTACTGAAAGAGACACATTTGCTAAGGAAAGAAAAGTTCTTGAGGATAAAACTTCTGAATTTCCCAAACAGATTTCTACTCTACAAGACTTACTTGAAAAAGAAAGACAAATTTTTAAAGAAAACAAGAAGTCTTTTGAGCTTGAAAAGAAAAATTATGAAAAGAGAAATGCTGGGATTTTCAAAGATATATCTGAAAAGACCAAGAACTTGGAAAAAGATTTTGAACAAGAACGCTTACATTTTGAATCTGAAATATCAAAGCTCTTATCCAAAATAATTTTTTTATCATCAGATGTTCAAAAAGAACAGAAGGCCAGATTTGATTTGAAATAAAAGTTTGACACACTTACTGCTGAAAGAAACATTTTATCCGAAAAGATAAAGAACTTAGAAGCTGCAAATGTTGATTTGTCAGAAAAAGTTTGTGCTGATGTGATCAATCAATCACCAGTTGACAATTCAACCGAATCAGTTTGCTCTTTTAAAACTGCTTCAAGTTCTATTCATGAGATAAATGTTTTCAAAAAGAAAAGTCTCAAACCACAAACTGTCAATTCAAATCAGATCAGACCATCTAATCTATTCTATGACAAATATGTTGATGGTTCAACAAACTTTTATATAAAATCTCTTGGAAAGAAATCTAAGAAAAATCAGATGGTCTGGAAAGTGAAGAGTTCTTCAGATGATGAGAAGAAGAATGACAAAGCATCTACATCCACATCCAATGCCAAAAAGAACATAACACATAAAGGTAAATCTTTTGTTAATCCTGATATGTTTTACTCAACTAATTACTTGATCAGGGTTGCTCAGAAGAAAATATGCTGTTCTTACTGTAGAACACATGACTTTGTAAGTAAGAATTTTGTCAATTAATGGTATGGTTCATATTATTTAACCCCCACAAGAACTGTAACTAACTCATCAGGACCCAAATACCAGTGGGTACCAAAAACTAAAATTGTGTTGCAGGCACCCAAAGTTTAAGGGGGAGCATAGAACAATGGCTCTTGAATAATTCAGTTCAAGACCCGGACTTCAAAGTTAAAAGACTTTGACTTCTAGACAAACCAGTCTAGGACTCGTACCTCAAAGAACGTTGGCTTTTGAACAAAACAGTTCAAAACCCGAACTTTAATGTAAAGGACTGTGGCTTCTGATCGCATGACAGATCAGGACCCGTTCTTCCATGTTCAAATAAGGATATTTTGAAAATATCCAAGGGGAGCTTACTTGAATCTAAATCATTGTATCATAATTTGAGGGGGAGCTTAAAGGTAAATATCTTCTAATTCTAGATCTCTTATTGTTTGAAAGAAGAACAACTTTCAAGCATGAAAAACGGTTTCTGAAATGTTCAAGCCACTTCTCTATTCCAAAAGATTTTATGAATTTAGAAGTGTGATTTTAAACGTTTTTCAATTTTGAGCTTTAATGTTTAACTGACCGTGTGTTTTCAAAGATCAATACTTGCGTATTATCGTGTCTATATACTGTAAAGTATTCATACACACCGGTTCAGCACTTCATTTGATTTTGTTATTACTATGTCTCATAACGAAACAACTTTTCGATTGTAATACTCCCGTTTGCTTTCAAAAATTGTTGAGCATCCATCATCATTTCCAAATTTGTGCTTTCATTGCAAAATTGTTTATATTCGTTCATATAAACAAAATATCCAATTCTTTGATACCCTAACCATTTCATTTGATCTGATTGATACATTGTCAGATTCTCAAAACAATTCTTTTGATTTCATTTCATTTATTCAATATCCTTGTTTTGAGAGATCTTTATTGTTCAAATGCTCAAATCTCATTCATATTTTTAATAAGCATACATTTTGACAATGTTATCACATTTTGAGCTTAACTCTTCAAGTTAAATTGTTAAACAACTATTATTTTTAGGACAATTACATGGGATCAGTGTGAGAGCTTAACAGAACTTCCATGGATTCACGTTAACCAGTGTTTCCTACCCAGGAAGTTATCCTTGAGTGATTGAGGGGTGATGGGTCAAAATCAAAGAGTGGGGGAGATAACTCATCCGGTTGAGTTTTTCTCATTGTGCTGAGAGGTAAAATGGAAATGAGAGTTTGGGTAGAAGTGAGCTTGAATGTTAAAAAGAAAGAGGGTGTGAAATCATAGTTAAATGAATATCAAAACTCTGCACCAACCACTTTCTGAGACGGGCAACCACATCTACTGATTGGTTCACATTCTTTTGTGACCATCATTGAAAAAGGCAGTGAGCCCATGCCAACTCTTGCAATAACCCCACCAACCACTTGTTTCTTTCTTAACAAAGAAATGTTTCATTTTCTTTGGGGACGCAACATATTTGCTATCTAATATTCACTCGGAAGATTTAGATATTGAAAAAGAAGGAAAGTTTCCCCACCTTCGCACCTCTTTCATGCATATTGAGTCCGTGTAATATCTGTTGCTGTCTCAACAGTTTACACAATTTGAGCCTGATAAAGCTAAGTAGCTTCAATCATTCATACACTTTCATGTACACACAAGGAATACGTTTTCTTCTCATAACATTCATAGAAAATTTCTTTGTGGTTTTTCAATGATTGAATGGAAGCCCTGGAGGAGTGAATATCACAAAAGCTCCTTCCCAATGTACATCCGTTGTACAAAGTGGCTCCGGGATACTTACAGGCATGATAACTGTTTCATCCGTTGAATCAGGGTTACAACGCTTCATTTGTCTGAATTTGAAAAGATTCAGATGAATACATTTCATGACTTGACAGCTACTCAGATCAAAGGGCGGAGAATGTCAAACTTACCATAAAAAGGGGAGATTGTTGGTTTCTTACAAAGGGGAAGATCAAAGAAAGTGTTGAAATTGAAGAGTTTTGATGATCATGATGTTCACAATCATCAAAAAGAGGGAGACATTTACAAAGATCAATTTCAAAGATAAAGATATGGCAAAGTTTGTTGAAAAGATTTGTGAAGAAGTTTTAAAGTTTTAAAGTCTGATGATTATCAAGAGAAGATTCAAGACAATTCAGACTGATGATTCGAGATAGTTTGTTTTTTCGAAGATGGTCAAGAGATCAGAGTGATGATATACAATTTTGAAAGATTCCCTGAAGTTCCAAAAGTTTCAAAGTTTTCAAAGAAGTTTATAGAGTTTCAAAAGATGCAAAGTTAATTTCAAAGATTTATTCAATACTTGTTGACTTTCCAAAGATGCAAAGTACAAAAGACTTTTCAAGATTCTTCATAGACTGAAAGACTGAAGATTATTAGAGCTTCAAAGTCCAAGACTGTCAGAGATAAAAGTTGAAGAATCAAGTTCTGAAGACTAGTGTCAATTTTTTTTACATCTTGAATACAAAGGGGGAGATTGTTAGTGTATTAATTGTATCCAAGATTTAGTGGGAAAAGTCAAGTCAAGAAAAGTCAACAAAGTCTAATGTAATAGTTAGTCTATTATCCATATGTCATGAGAGTTTAGCCTCATGAGAGTTTCTTGTTTAGGCTTGTGAGAGTTCTTGTAGCTTGAGAGAAGTAGCATAGTGTCTTGAGAGAAGTAGTGGTGGTATAAATACCTTGTATTTTGTAAGAATTCCTTGTACGCTTTACATTGTCAGATCTATGAAAATGACTTTCTCTCTCTACTCTCTCTCTCTAGTTCTTAATTGTCAAATCTTGTATTGAGATATTGCTTGATTGATTGGGAATTCATTTTCAGACCCTCCTTGCTCCTGGGTAGCCTTAAAAAGGATTGTTGGTTTGAAGCTGTTCATTATGTAGAAAGGAGTCTTGCTTTGATCAGAGTGAGTAAGAATTTGAAGTTTGTCAATGGCAGCTTTGATGATCAAAGCAAGAAATCTTGGGAATGTGATTAAGGGAACTTTGGAAGATGGGGTAATTTGTTCTGGGTCCTTTGCCAGACACTTGTTCTTCTTCTCAATAGAAGTCAGAATGAGTTCATAGATGATTCTTTCCATACCAATGTTGCGATTAAAGAATAAAGCATACATGATAGACAGAAGTTCTGGTTTTGCTTGATCCATGCTTCCCAGCTTGCAGGTAAGGGTTATGTTCAGCACTGAGAACATAAAGTTCCACATGGGAAGAAGATACTATCTCCTGAAGTTGCTCAGTCGGGTGATCTCAGTATTGTAGCCAAGGAGGTGAACAAACTGGACTAAGGTTTCAGAAGAGGGACGTTTTTCAAATCGAGTGATTTGAAGTTCTTCAGTAGTAAAGAATGGGATGGCTTCACGTAGAACAGGAGGGTTTATTAGGACTCGACACTTCACAGTTTGAGAGATTTCAAACTCGCCAACGATTCCGCCATGGTTTTAACTATAGTAACTTGAAGAGAACCACTCTTGGACGAATGTGAGAGGATATTCAGTGGTGGAGGCGATTAGGGCCTGAGTGAGTTCACAGTTGGAGAAGAACTAACAGATGATTCGGTATTGTTCCTCGAACCTGGAAGAATCAAGTTGTATCATGTGGTTGTTGTCCTTGATTGGAAATCGATACACTCTTGAAGGTTTACCGGTTTTGGGGAATAGTTTGCACCAGTCCATTGAAGAAGCCATTAGAGAGTTGAATCGAAGAGGATGAAGTTCAAGGTCTTTGAGAGAGAAAAGATTGCTCGAGAGTAATTTGTTTGTGTAAAAATGGATGTTAGTGTATTTTATTGTATCCAAGATTTAATGTGAAAAGTCAAAGTCTGTAAAGTCAACTGAGTCAATCTTTATGATATGAGAGTTTAGCATTGTAAGTGTTTAGTGATATAAGAGAAGTTATCTTGAGAGAACCTGTGTTGTAAGAGAAGTGTCTTAGTATAAATAGGCTTAGTGCCTTGAGTGTTTTGTAATCAATCATGGAACCAAGTATTGTATGTGTATTCATTGTCAGATATCAATACATATGACTTGAGTGTTTCTCTCTCTACTCTCTCTCTACTCTCTCTCTAGATCTTACATTGTTAAATCTTAATCTTGATTGAATTGTGCTTGATAACAGGGATCATACATTTTCAATTGGTATCAGAGCAATACCAAATCAATTTTAGAAACATTTTCATCACTTGATTGAATCAATTTCTTGAAAAATCAAGAACACGCAGAAACGTATCATATTTTCACTGTTTGATCGAATTCAGATTGATTTGTTGAAATTAGAGTGTAAAAATGGATTAGGGGTGATCGATTGGTATTAGTGATCATATTGTATTCACAAGTCTTCACGAATTAATCATTCAATCGTTCTGAATTTTGATTTTCGAAGATTTTTTCAAAAACGATCAGATTCACTCTAAATGAAGATTGCACTGTAATATCTTTGATTTGACCATTTTTGATTGTTTAGAATGTGCTCTAATTGCCTGTTCGATTATATTGGTTCAAGTTGTAAATCGAATTGCAGGATGATTTGAGTTTTTTGATCGATCTGTGAGCCAAAGGAACAAACGTGCAAGATCTATACTTCGTGCAAAGCAGGAACACACACACCTTGAAGAACGCGCAAGATGACGATTTTTATGTTTTATGCAAGTTTGAGTATAGTTCTCGCATAAGGTGTTTGCAAGAAGTGACAAAACGTGCTAAGGGTTACATGCGAGAAGTATAAACACACACAAAGCATTCAACAGGAAATGTTATGAATAGTTACTTGCGAGTTTGTGATCATGCGAGTTTATGTTTAGCGAGTTTTGATTTTCTGAATATTTTCTAAGTATGGAACACGATAAGGCTTGTGCGAGTTCTCATTGATCTGCGAGTTTGTGTTTCTTTGCGAGAAGTTCAAGTGTTCAAATTTTTCTAAGTCAGAAACGCGCACGACATGTCTTGCGAGAAGTAACTTCGCGCACATCCTTACGTGCGAGTTTCTTAATACGTGCACGTAGTTTTTTGCGAGTTTCTAGTTCGCGCACATAACGTCTAGCGAGAAGCTCAGTGAACAGTGGTTTGCGAGTTTCTTAATATGCAAGTTTCTTGTGTCTGCGAGTTCCAGAGTTAGAATTTTTTTTTCTGTTTCAAGTGGTGATTCAAGTTTGACTTTCAGTCAACTTTTCTGAATTGTTTGGGAACGATCATTCATTTCAAGACAATTTATCGTTCAAGATGTCTATAATTTTATCAGGAAGAGACTGTGCTATAATGTACATTCCTGAGATACCGACAATAGAAGCTGAACGAGATAATCTGAAGAATGGGAATTCAATTCTTCTTAAACAAATTCAGGAGTTGAAATCTAAGTTGTCAAATTCTGATAAAACTCCTGATTGTGTTAAATGTACTAATATTGTTAAATCTGATTTTGCAGGTATCATCATATCCAGAGAGATAGAAATAAAAGAGAAGGAGAAAAATATTGCTATAAAAGAGAATATCATTGCTACACGTGAGAAATAATTAAAGTTGAAAGAGAAAAATATAACAAATCTTCAAAGCCAACTGAAGACAACTGAACATAAATCATCAGAATTGCAAGCTGAATCAGTTGAGCTTCAATAGAAGTTTAAAGCTTTTGAAGATAAGATATCTGCTTTGGAGTCAAAGAATGCTGATCTGAAGAAAAGCCTCCAAGCAGATAAAGACAAAGTAAATCTGGAGAATGCTTCTACTCAAAAGATGTCTGACTTTTCTAAGGAAGTTGTCCAAGAGAAAAAAGATCTAGAGCTTAGATGCATTAAACTCTCGAAGCAAGTGTCTGAGTTTGAAAAGATTTTAATTACAGAAAGAGACATGTTTGCTAAAGAGAAAAGAGTTCTTGAAGATAAAGTAATTGAACTTCCCAAACAGATCTCTACATTACAAGACTTACCTGAGAAAGAAAGAAAAACTTTTCAAGAAAAGAAAAAGTCTTTTGAAACTGAAAAGAAAAATGCTGAAAAGAGAAATGTTGGGATTTTCAAATATATTTCTGAACAAAACAAGAACTTAGAAAAAGATTTTGAGCAAGAGCGTCAAATCTTTGAAAATGAAATATCTAAGCTCACATCCAAGATAACTGTTCTATCCTCAGATATTCTTAAAGAACAGATGGCTAGACCTGATTTGAAACAAAAGTTTGACATACTTACTACTGAAAGAAACATTTTATCCAAAAAGATAAATGACTTGGAAGCTACAAATAGTAATTTGTCAGAAAAGATTTCAGCTGATGTGATTGATCAATCACCTGTTGATAATTCAACAGAATCAGTCTGTTCTTTCAAAACAGCTTCAAGTTCCATTCATGAGAAAAATGTTTTCAAAAAGAAAAGTGTCAAACCAAACATTGTCAAATCAAATCAGATTCGTCCATCTAATCTATTTTATGATAAGTCTGTTGATAGTCCAGCGAGCTTTTACGACAAATCTCTTGGAAAGAATTCAAATAAAGGACAGATGATCTAGAGAGTGAAGAATTCTCTTGATGATGAGAAGAAGAATGACAAAGCATCTGCATCCACATCCAATGCCAAAAAGAAGAGTGTGCATAAAGGTAAATCTTTTGGTAAACCTAATATGTTTCATTCTACTAATCATTTGACCAGGATTGCTCAAAAGAAAATATGATGTTGTTACTGTGGAGCAAATGACTTTGTAAGCAATAATTTTGTAAATTACTGGTATGGTTCTTATTATGTAACCCCCACAAGAACTGCAACTAACACATCAAGACCCAAATACCAGTTGGTACCAAAAGCTAAATATGTGTTGCAGGCACCCAAGGTTTAAGGGGGAGCATGAACAAAGGCTTTTGAACAAAGCAGTTCAAAACCCATACTTCAAAGTCAAGATTATGGCTCTTGAATAATTCAGTTCAAGACCCAAACTTCGAAGTTAAAGGACTATGACTTCTAAGTACTACATCTTAGAACTCGGACTTTAATGTTTAAAGATAAGGATATTTTGAAAACATCCAGGGGGAGCTTCTCTGACCTAAATCATTATATCATGATTTGAGGGGGAGCAAAAATGTAAGTATCTTCTGATCTAGATCTGTGACTGTTTGTGATAATCCAAGATCACTCTAAATCTTAGAGAGAGAAAGTAGAGAGAGAGAGAGGAATGCGCCAAATCACTTGTAATCAAAATATGCAATCAGAGTTCTACAAAGCTAAGGCCACAAGGGACTTAAATACCGTTGTCCATTACACGTCATACAAGCTCTAAGAACACAATATTAAACCAAGTCTATAAATACAATGATTACTATAAAATATGACTTAACAATCTCCCCCTTAGTAATCATTGGCGCTCCGGTCTTCAAAGTAATCTGATACATCCATCTTCGAACTCTAATCAGACCTGATAAGCGTCTCAGCGTAGCTTCTTGACTAAAAAAAAACTCTTCTCAGCATATTTCAATCTATTTTGCCTTTGCTGCTTTGACAAGACTGGACCTATTTGTAATAATCTAGGAAGAATAGTTGGTTCATCAACTTGTTTTCTAGACGACACACCTCTTTCAAATGTACTCGAATGAACTTTGGTGGTCGGAGCTGAAACAATAAAAGAACTAGTATAGCTGAGAAAATAGAATCTTGAGCAGACAACTCTTTGTCTCTTTAACTTCTCGAATGTTGAACAGATAAACTTTGAACTCTTTGTCTCCTTAACTTCTCCCCCTCATGACCATGATGATCTGGATCAGTTTGATCATGTTTATGATGAAGACGAGACAACTTCATATCTGCAAAATTCAGAATAAAGGAGAAAGGGAAGATTTTGCGCTACATGTTGATGGCGCAAACTTAGTTTTGCGCTACCTGAAGGAGGCGCAAAGTTGAGTTTTGCGCTACCAACTGTTGGCGCAAAAATGACTTGAAAGCTGAAATGAAGTAACTTGTTAAGCTCTTTTACTCCCCCTACACAAATGCACTAAATATGACAATTCAAGTTAGCATTCGTATAGAAAATCCGATACTCCCCCTCGAAATATGAGATATGATATTTTCAGAATATTTTCCTTATTCACTCCCCCTCGAATAATGCACAGACCCATTGATACAGATATGAGAACACAAACATAACAACATCAGTGTAAAAAGAAAAATATACTGAATATAAATTTTGAAACAACTAAACATATAAAATTTTAAACACCATACAAATAAATTTCTACTTAGTAAAATATCACAGTTTAATCCATCAGATGAAATCAAGTATATGTTGTTGGATATAGATACAAGTTTCATTGCATATCAAGTTAAGACATGTTCAATTTCAAAAACTTTCATCAATCTATTTAGTGTGCTAGCATGCGAACTTCGATTAGATTTAAGAAAATGCAATTCTAAAAATATAATATAGAACTTTGCCTTTACTCACACTAAGCTGTCAAGAATTAAGACTTTCACAAATTTATAGGTTTATCGCAACTCAAATATATCACCAAGTATCATGAGATGTGTGCTCATTGGCATCTTTTATCATTGTGCACATTGGCATCTTCATATGAGTGTGCTCTTTGGGTTCTTTTAAGCTTGTGCACATTTGCATCTTTTCATCAAGAAGTTTGGTAAGTAAAGAAAATGTCATAAACATAACTTTCTATCTGATCCTATTGCAGGATTTGGGTCAGCCGCTCCCAGACCAGTTGGCCTTAGGGGACCAGATGACAAGCATCCCACGGAACTTACTTTCCCAAACCAAAAAGGTCACAGGTACAAACATTTAAACTTAAAGATTTCAGTATTTTATATAAGTAAAATTTCATCTCAATCACTCAGATTTACATTTAAGTGCTTAGCCCATATTTTCACTACGATCCATAATTCTGACTTTTTAGGTTTTCTAAGCATTGTAAACTATAAATATTCCGAATAACACAACTTTAAAGCAGTATCAAAAGTTTCAAACATGTTGCTGACCTTTCGACTTTTGTAAGACTTGAAAATTGAACATATAAAACTTAGATATAAACAAAGCAACTTGAAAACTTATCCTAGACACACATTTTATTCAAAAGAAAGAAAAACTGTAAAACTTTTACTTTATAGAATAAAATTTGTAAAGGTTTAAACTTTTAAATTCAACATGCCGAGATTTGAAAGCAAGTTAATATTTAGTTGGAACAAAATATAATTCAATAATACCTTCTTCCACATGATGCTTTATGATGTGTTACCTCATATCAATGTTTTGGTTCTGGTTGCTCAGATTCTTGAAAAACTAGAGATAACTGGAACAACATCACAGTCAGAGATAAATGCAGCGGAATAAAGTAGATGCACTCACAGTTTCTCATTTTCCAGAAGCTAAATGCAGTGAAGAACGAGTCCTAAACTGATATGTTTAGAAGTCGAAGTCCATTAAAGTACGGGTTCTAAGCTGATTTACTTAGAAGTCTTCTTTCTCTTACTCCCCCTTGACATTAGGTGCCTGCAACTCAGAATTAATCTTTGGTTTTGGTACCCACTTGTATTTGAGTTCATGTTTGTTAGTTGCAGTTCTAATGGGAGTAAATTTGTTAGATTTAACATAGAAAGCACGAGAAAAATAATCAGAAGAATGAACAGAATCATCAGTAGAGGACGAAGCATAATCATATGAACATGAACCAGAGGAGGAATAAAAGACATCTTTTGCAATTTGAATCATTTGCTTTATTGAATATTTGAAAATTTTATTACAAGTAGCAAATGAATCATTTCTACAAATTTTGTCTACATTTCGATCCTCATCAGTTGCAGATTCATCAGATTTTCGCTTGATCCTCCATATCTGCCTTGTAGGAGTCCTCAAAGTTCTATCTGAAATATTTGAATCAAAAGAATTAGAATTTTCAGAAATAACAGAAACTTGTTTCTTTGACTTCTTTGACCTTCTTATTTTACGCTTTGGTTTATAATAATCATCATTTAGCGTAAAATATTCATAAAGATTTTTGATTTAAGAATTGAGTCTGAAGAAACAATTTTACCTAAGTAGCCCAACTGATCAGACAATAAACCTGAACTTGCCTCAGAGTCAGAAAAATTTTCAGAAAAGTTTTCAGATTTTAGAACTTCCTTTTTGTTTTCTTTAAAATCAGAAGAAAGACCAGAAACATAATCTTGTTTTTGAGAAATTAATTTTTCTTCAAGACTTGACGTCATGAAAGAAAGAATTACATCTGATTCAATTTCTCTTTGAATATTTTGTTCTTCCATTTTATCTTCAAGATCAATGATTTTGTTTTGTAACACTAATGGGGGAATATATCTCTTAGAATCGTAAGAAACTGGAGATATATTTTCTTTATCAGTGTTAGTGGCAAAGATATCAAAATAATCATCAGACAATGAAGATTTAATGGGAGATATAACATTTAAACTGTTTCTGCTCTTCTTTGATTTTTTGGGAAAATATTTGACATTTTCGCGCGTGTAAACAAAAGGAATTTCCTTTTTTGAGTTGTTCATTATTTTCTCATTTTCGATTTCTAAAACTTGCCTTTCACTAGTCCGATGAAATTTGAACTGAGAAGCATATCTTGCAAGAGTTAGATAATCGTATTCATATAAAGTAGGAACTTCTGTTTTAGCTTTGTCTAAAAAATGCGGATTTTCAAAGCCAAGTCCCCATTTTTCTTTGATAGACTCATAACTCCGTGGTTTATTCAAGTAAATAGTTTGTTCAGTTTGATTTCTCAAATATAATATTTCTTCCAACTTATTTATTTTATCCAAAAAACTTTCTTTTTGTTTTGTCATTTCTGTCAAAGAATCAAGATAAGTCATATTTGATTTTTCTAAATCATCTAATTTCTTTTGAAAGATTTCTTTTCTATGAGTCAAAATAGATTTTTCATCTTTCAAAGAAATTTGTAATTTTTCAATCAAGTTTGACTTTTCTGAATTTAATTGTTTTTCAGATAATAACTTTGAACGAAGATCATGTAAAACAGTTATAATGATATTCATCTGTGAGGATATAAATTTGAAGTCGAATTCAGAAGATACCTCAGATTCATCAGTTGAATCATCATCATCATCATCACTCTGATCATCTCCTATGAAGCACATATGAGCAGTTTCCACATTGTCAGCTTCATCGTCGGAGTGATCTAGCCAGAATTCTTCTTCAACCAGCAAAGTAGTTCCATTCTCTCTCTTTTCGGCTAGTTCTAATTTCTTCCGGTAATAAGCCGAATCCCGAACCACCTTTGCTCGACACTCCTTTGAAATATGACCCGACTTTCCACAGTTAAAGCATGCTGCAGGTTTCTTAGCCTCGGGCACTTGGATATTCTCGTTCTTCTTAGACCCTGAAGTGAAGCGAAGATTGTTGGAACCTGAACGAGGTTGGAACTTCTTATTATAGTGTTGAGAGAGAAGAATCATCGCTTTCTGAAGAGCTTCGCCATCGTCATCATTGGCCCCGTCATAAGCATTTTCAGTCAATGCTTGTTCACCTAATTGGCTCGTGAGAAGTGCAATCGGGTCCACTGTCTTTTTGTTCTTTTTGTCAAGTTTAACCTTCTTCTCCTTGACTATGCTCTCATCTGTCATCAGAAACTCATAAAGTTCTTGGATTTGCATAGAAGATATCCGGACATCATTCCTCAAGCGATGGCAAGATTTATTCCATTCCGGTTGCAAAGCATTGAGGAACTTCAGATTAGTTTCTAACTCATTTTTAGTCACTTTGATCTTTTGCAGATCATTCATTATTACCGAGAACCTGCCAAAGACACTTTTCAAAGACTCCCCATCCTTTGCTTTGAATTCCTCAAAATTATTCATGTAGCGCTTTTGCCGAAGTTGTGTAGCAACTGTTGAACCAAGCATAATCTTTTCTAACTGAGTCCACATCATCTTCGGATCATGCTTGAAACAATCAATTCGATTGTAGATAGAATTAGGCAATGCTAACATCAGATTAGACTTTGCTTCATGATCTGCTTTTTCTCATGTAACCTCTTCAGCAGTCAAAGGAGTATCGTTCTTAGGTCTGACAAATGGTCCTTCAGTAAATGACTTCATCATGTTCTCTCCGTTAGCTTGACGCTCGATGAAATTAATGAACCGATCTTGCCATTGGGTGAACTCATTTTCATTGATCAAAACAAGAGGACGAGTTTCTGTTCCCAACGACATCATAAGATCGTTCTTGTAAAACTGAGCTTGAAAATAAAACTTTGACATATCCATATCTTTAGAATTTTAGAGAAAAATCCCAAAGTCTTGAAACACAGAGAAACTGGCGCAAACCGGAGATTTGCGCTAACTGTGACTAGCGCAAACTAGGTTTTGCGCGAACAGAAGATGGCGCAAACTTAACTTTGCGTGAGACGTTGATCATGCAAAATGAAATTTGCGTTAGACGATAGTGGCGCAAACTTAGTTTTGCTCGAAGAACTATTGGCGAAAAAATAAACTTCGTGCGACGAACTGATGACGAAAACCTGAGCTTTTCGCGAGAAGACGAGATATGAACTTGGTGAAACCTTTGGCAAAATTCTGAACTTCATGAAAAACTGAATAACCCGGCGCTAATAAGGAGATTTGCGCTAATGATATCTGGCGTAAAGCTGTTTTGCGCGAGTAGAAGGTGGCGCAAGGATTATTTTACGCGATGCACTGAGCGAAAACTGAACCCCTGATGAACTCGCGCAAAGTTTGATATGAACTGACGCAAAGTCTTGATGAACTCGCGCAAAATCCAAATCTGGCGCAAAACGTGAGAAAATCAAGAAAAACTTCCAAAAACGATTACAAATTCGAAAATGATGAATTTTGCTCACACAGAAGTGATCGAAAACTGATTTTTAAACACTTTCAAACAACCAATTCGATCAAAAACCGCAAAATCGTGAAATCTTGAAAAGAACAGTACGCTTATCGACTTTTCCAGAAACTCGAATTTTTTTGAAATTGAAGATCAAAAATCGATTTTCTTGCAATTTGATGTGAATCAAATAAGTTCTTCTATTAAAATCAAATCCAACAAACCAGAAAACAAGGCAATTCGATCAAATTTCATCAAAAATTTTTGAAAAATTCAGAAAATTAGATTTTCTTGATAAAAATCAGGAAAATTGATCAAATTCTCTGGATTGTTTACAAAATCAGTTTGTAAGAACACTCTCTTAATTCTCTCAGATTTAGATTAGGCTCTGATACCAATTGATAATCCAAGATCACTCTAAATCTTAGAGTGAGAAAGTAGAGAGAGAGAGGAATGTGCCAAATCACTTGTAATCAAAATAGGCAATCAGAGTTCTACAAAGTTAAGGCCACAAGGGACTTAAATACCCTTGGCCATTACACGTCATACAAGCTCTAAGAACACAGTATTAAACCAAGTCTATAAATACAATGATTACTATAAAATCTGACTTAACAGTTTGAAAGAAGAACAACTTTCAAACATGAAAAATGTTTTTTTAAAATGTTCAAACCACTTCTGGTTCTTAAAAGATTTCATGCATTTAGAAGTGTGATTTTTAAATGTTTTTCATTATTGAGCTTTAAAGTTTAACTGACCGTGTGTTTCCAAAGATCAATACTTATGTATTATCTTATCTATATACTGCCAAGTATTCATACACACCGGTTCAGTACTTCATATTGATTTTGTTATTACCATGTATCAAAAGTTTAATCTTTCTATGGTAATACTCCCGTTTGTTATTCATTGTTGTTTGAATCAGACATAATTTCATTATTACATGTGCTTTCATTGTCAATATGTTTATATATTGTTCATATAAACATCTTACGTCTTTGATTTCCCAAAATATTATTCTTCATGAATTTTGAGCTAATCTTAATCATTGTCAGATTCTCAAAACATTTCTATTCTTTCATGATTATTCATTCATACAAAGGTTTGAGAAATATTAAATGCTTAATATGCTCAAATTTCATTCTTTTTTTAATGAGCATACATATACTGACAAATGATTTTTGCACTTAAATGTCAAGAAAATCATTGAGCAACACATTCTTTTAGGACAATACATGGGATTCAATGTGAGAGCTTAATAGAACTTCCATGGACTCACGATAACATGTGTTTCCTACGCCAGAAGTATTCCCAAGAGTGATTAAGGGGAGAGGGGTCAAAAGATTTGAGTGTTGGTGTGTGATGAAGTAAAATGGAAAAGAGAGACTCGTTAGAAGTGAGCTTAAAATGTTCAAAAGAAAGAGGGTGTGAGATCAGAGTAAAAGAATATCAAACTCTGCACCAAATCTTTCTGAGCCGGGCATCCACATAATCTGATTGGTTCACATTCTTTGCTAACCATCATTGAAAAACACAGTGAGCCCATACCATCTCTTGCAAACACTCCACCAACTACTCATTCGTTTCTTAAAAAGAGAATGTTTCACATTTTATGGGGAAGCAACACATACTATATTGGTTCTTCACTTGGAAGATATTGATATTGAAAAAGAAGGAAAGTTGCCCCACCTTCGACCTTTTTTCATACACATTGGGTCTATGTATAACCTCTATTGTCTCATTGGTTTACATAATTTTGAGCCTAAACAACAATCATTGTGCTAATTCTTTCATAACACAAGCACGAGCACACAAAAAATCTGTTTTTCTGTCAGAACATTCATAGAAAATACCTTGTGTTTTTCAATGATTTAATGGATGTCCTGGGCAGTGAACGTCATCTCAAGCTCCTTCCATTGTACATTCGTTGTACACAGTAACTTTGTGTTACTGACAGGCATTCCTAACTGTTTCATCTGTTGATTCAGGGTTACAACTCATAATTTGTCTGAATTTGAAAATATTCGGATAAATACATTCATGAATTGACGGCTCATTATCAAGATTAGTTGGGGGAGAATGTTCATACTTTACCAAAAGAGATCATGAAGACTGTTCTACATTGATTAATTGGGCAAGAAGTTTCAAAGACCGAGATGACTTTGAAATATGTTTTGATGATTTTGATTCTCACAATCATCAAAAAGGGGGAGAAATTCTAAAAGTTCAATTTCAAAGTCATAATTTTCAAAGCTATAGAGAAGCCATAGAGATATGTCAAAGTGAAAAAGACTTGGGAAGAAATTCAGAAAGTTCAATTCAATCAAGTCTGTTGAAAAGAAATTATTCAAAGATGATTCAAAGACGAGTCAAGATGATTCGATTCAGAGATTAGAGAGACGAAGACATGATCAAAGATTCCTCAAAGTTGAAAGATTCTTTATAATTCAAAGATGAAGAGTTTCAAGAATTTCAATTGTTTGTTTAAGACTTGATGACTGTTCATAGACATAGTGAAAGACTTTTTAAGATTCTTTAAAAGCATCAGAGATTGAAGATTGCCAAAGCATCATTGTGTAAAGCTATCGAAGTTAAAGTTTTGAAGAATCAAGTGCTGAAGACGATTGTTAAATTTTTATTAAATCTTGAATACAAAGGGGAGATTGTTAGTGTATTTTATTGTATCCAATATTTAATGTGAAAAGTCAAAGTCTGTAAAGTCAACTGAGTCAATCTTTGTGATATGAGAGTTTAGCATTGTAAGTGTTTAGTAATATAAGAGAAGTTATCTTCAGAGAACCTATGTTTTAAGAGAAGTGTCTTAGTATAAATAGGCTTAGTGCCTTGAGTGTTTTGTAATCAATCATGGAACCAAGTATAGTATGTGTATTCATTGTCAAATATCAATACATATGAATTGAGTGTTTCTCTCTCTACTCTCTCTCTAGATCTTACATTGTTAAATCTTAATCTTGATTGAATTGTGCTTGATAACAGGGATCATACATTTTCAATGGATATTCGGATTTAAAAATACTTTTATATCTAGATTTAGAAAAGTATCAGTCGAGTGCATAAGGTGAAACGACAGTGATTAAACCTTTTGGAAGAAGACGTTTAACCTTTCACTCAACCTTGTGGTGACACGTATTCTTGGTAACTGTTGCACATAAGTGTTTAGTTGCCTATAAAATAGGAATGGGTGCCAGTTATGAATATTGAAATGGAATAGTTATTTTTGCTGACTAGACAAACCCGTCACCTTGTTTTCTGAAAGAGTAATTTGTTTGTGAAGCAATCTAAGATATCATAAGTATGAAAAGGAATTTAGAGAATTTGAGTTTTCATGTCAAATGATATGAGAGATTGCTAAACAAGTAAAAAGATTCAGAAGAAATGATTTTAGTCTACTCTAAACTTTTATTCTTTCCCCCTTGACAATAGATGGTATGAGTTTCACTCTCCCCCTTGAGTAAAGCATTGGTACCTTGAAAAACATTCTTATAAATATCAGAGGCTCTGAAAATGATATCAGAGATAAGATCAGAGGCTCTGATATGAAGATAAAGTCAAACTTTCAATTGTTCTCTAGCTCCCCTTGATAGATGATGGATACTTTTCTTTGCTCCCCCTCGAAATATTCTTAGAGATATAAAAGAATGATTTTGACCCTTGGTTAAAAGTCCAGAGTCTCTAAAACTAGTCTCAGAGGCTCTGGGTTTAAACATGCTACTTGTGTCAGAGGCTCTGATGTATTGATCAGAGACTCTGAATATCTTTTTGTGTTAGGTAGATATGTTCAACATTCCCAACTTGCTAATTAAGAAAATTGAACCTTCGTTCATCTAAGGCTTTTGTGAAAATATCAGCAAGTTGGAGATCAGTTGGTAGAAAATACATCTCAATTGTTCCCTTTTCAACATGATCTTTCAGAAAATGATACCTGACATCAATGTGCTTTGTCTTAGAATGCTGTACTGGATTGGCATAGATGGCTATGACACTTTTGGAATCATACAGAATGGGAATTCTGTCATATTGTAAACCATAGTGTCTGAGTTGAGTTTTCATCCAAATGACTTGGGAGCAACAACTAGCAACAACAACATATTCTACCTCTGCAGTAGAAGTTGAAACACAGTTCTGCTTCTTGGATGACCAACTCACTAGCTTGTTACCCAATAATTGACAACATCCAGAGGTACTTTTTCTATCTAGATTATACCCTGCATGATCTGCATCAGTGTATGCTGTTAAATAAAAACTAGAGAGTTTTGGATACCAGAGACCCAAGGAAGGTGTGTCTCTGAGGTATCTAAATATTCTCTTGACTGCAGATAAATGAGATTCTTTTGGATTTGCTTGATATCTAGCATAGAGACAGGTTGCAAACATTATATAAGGCCTACTAGCAGTTAAGTATAGAAGTGATCCTATCATGCCTCTGTAAGTCTTGACATCTACAGATTTTCCAGAAGGATCAGAGTCAAGTTTGACCCTTGTGGCTATAGGTGTTTTCATAGAAGTTGAATCATTGAGCTTGTACTTTTTCAAAATGTTAGAGACATACTTAGATTGACTTATAAAAGTACCCTCTGAAGTTTGTTTTACCTGTAAGCCTAGAAAGAATGTTCATTCTCCCATGAGACTCATCTCAAATTCACTCTTCATCAACTCTGAAAACTTGTCACAATACTTCTGATTTTTAGAGCCAAAGATAATGTCATCAACATATATCTGTACTAAAAGCATCTCATTTTTGTACCTTTTGATGAACAAGGTAGTATCAATTGTACCTTTTTCAAAGCCATTATTAATCAGAATTGTGGACAGAGTAGCATACCATGCTCTTGGAGCTTGTTTAAGTCCATACATAGCTTTATCAAGATGATAAACATAGTTAGGAAACTCTGTATTTTCAAACCCAGGTGGTTGCTAGACATAAACTTCTGCATTCAGTTTACCATTTAGAAAGGCAGATTTAACATCCATTTGATATACTTTGAATCCTTTGTGTGCAACTTAGGCTAAGAAGATTCTAATTGCTTCTAGCCTAGCCATAGGTGCAAAGGTTTCATCATAATCAATACCTTCTTCTTGGCAATATCCCTTAGAAACCAATCTAGCTTTGTTTCTGATTATAATGCCATCCTCATCCTTTTTATTTTTGAAAACCCATTTAGTTCCAATTGTAAATTTTCCTTTAGGAAGGGAAACTAGGGTCCATAATTTATTTCTTTCAAATTCTTGAAGCTCATCTTGCATGGCAGTGATCCAATGAGGATCTTCAAGAGCTTCATTTACCTTCTTTGGTTCAATGATGCTCAAAAAGTTTACAAAATAGCATTCATTGATTGTGGCAGACCAGTTTTTGACTCCATCTGAAGGTGATCCAATGATCTGATCATGGGGATGATCCTTTGTCCATCTTGTTATTGGAACATTAATGTGAGGTGGAGTTTGAGCTTCATTGATGGCATGTGGTGACATCTCTGTTGTGCTGTTCAGAGGCTCTGAAGTGGGTTCCAGAGATGGTGAAGCAGACTCTGAAGAGTCTTCAACATATGTCTCTTGTTCATCTTCTGCTTCTGAAGAGATTTGTTCTTCAATTTGTCTTGATTCATTGCTTAGACCTGTATTTAAAGATGCAGAAGTTGTGATTTCAGAGGGACCAAAGAGAGTTGTACCTGTATTTTAGGGTTCCTCTGAAGTTGCTCTTTGAATATCTCTGAAAAGAAATTCTGAGTTTTCATCATCAAAGAAATCTTCAAATATCTTGTTTAGTTCAGATTCTCTCAACTTTGATGATTCAGAGATATTTTTGGCTGTAGGGTTGATATCTCTGTTGGCAAGGCTTTTGGCATCATCAAAAGACACATTGATACTCCTTTGGATTGTTCTTGTTCTCAGATTGAACACTCTAAAGGCTTTTTAGGCTAATGAATAGCCAATGAGTTTTCCTTCATCTACTTTCTTGTCAAACTTTCCAAGAGACTCTCTATCATTCAAAATGTAACATCTGCATCTAAAAACATGAAAATATTTAACATTAGGTTTCCTATTGTTAATGAGTTCATAAGATGTTTTCTTGAATCTTTTGACAATGGTTGCTCTGTTTTGAGTAAAACAGACTGTAGCTACTGCTTCTGCCCAAAACTTTGTTCGGAGATCAGATACTGCAAGCATTATTCTTGCAGCTTCAACAAGTGTTCTGTTTTTCCTTTCAACAACACCATTTTGTTGAGGGGTTCTTGATGTAGAGAAGTTGGGAGTTATGCCTTCTTCTGAAAGATAGGAGTTTATTTTGGCATTTCTGAATTCTGTCCCATTGTCAATTCTAAGCTTCTGAACTTTGCTATTGAACAGAACCTGCAATCTTTTTAACAACCTTATTAAGATATCAAGTACATCAGACTTAGCTCTGATGAATTATATCCAAGTATATCTAGAGTATTCATCAATCAGAACCAGAATATACTTTTTACCTGATAGACTCTGCACAGAGATAGGACCACATAAGTCCACATGAAGCATATACAGAGGCTAGGACAATTATTATCACTTTTGGTCTTATGGGAAGATCTTTTCATTTTTCCTATTTCACAAGCAGAACAAATATGAACTTTGTTGACTTCAGAGATAGTAATCCCTTAACCAGATTGAGTTTGACCAACTTATCAAGTGAAGAAAAGTTCAGATGAGAGAACTTCTTATGCCAGAGCCAGACATCTTCACTGTTTAGAGATACTAAACAGAGTTTCTCTGAGTCAGTGTTTATGTGTTTGGTAAAATTCATTCTATATAAGTTACCCTTTCTGTCTGCTCTCAGTATTTCTTGTCCTGTTTTTGAGTGAAGAAGTGAACAATGTTTTTCTTGAAACTTCACATCAAAACCATGGTCACAGAGTTGACTTATGCTTATTAAGTTGTGTTTTAACCCATCAACATAAGCAACCTTTGATACAAAAACATTACCTCTGGTTAGCTCACCATAACCCTTAATCTGACCTTGCATATTATCTCCAAAAGTTACTGCTCCTCCAGATCTTGCTTTGAAAGAGGATAGAATTTTTTTATCTACAGTCATATGCCTTGAACATCCAAAATCTAGATACCAGATGGGCACATGCTGTTTCTGCAAGACAGATTAGAGTTTCTTAGGTACCCATCTCATTATGGGCCCTTTCTTGTTAGACTTTTGAGGAGTTTGATGAACATTTGGCATTTCATCTTTTGATGTTTTGCCAGAATTGCTCTTCTTTTTCTTTTGAGTCTTTGTCTCTGAATTTTTGTTTAGAGACTGATTCAGAAAACAATGAGAACCTCTAAAATGATTTTTCAGCTTAATCATGAGTTGAATGCACTTGCAATTACTAGAACAAGAAGAAGCATGAGAAAAGTTTTTAATTTCATGAAATGCATTTGGTACACTTTGATTCTTTTTCAAACTAGCACTAGGAATATTACTAGTATATCTAACTACTTCCTTCTTTTTGGCTTGAAAGACAACCTTCTTTTCAAGTTTCCTTTTCTTGTTCAAAAACATGTTATTCTCTTTGTTGCTCACTGCACAAACAGGATCATAATGGTTAATTTCTTGCCATTTTCCTTTTTGTTCAGGAGTGAATGGGATTGGTTTATAAGTGTAGAATTGAGAAGTGTTAGTTTTATTCTTGGCCTTTTCTTTTAACTCTTTTTCAAGGTCCAGAGAAGTTTTTGCTTGTAGACACATGTCTACAAAATCAGGACAAATTGGTATTCTGGATTTGTTTTTCAAAATTGGAACAAGAATATTCAAGATTCCAGAACCAACAGTCTGTATGTTTTTATGAATTACTTTCTCTTGTCTAAAGGATGTCTGTTCATCTATCTCTGGATCAGATTCAGAGTCAGGGTCAAGAAAGTCTCTCTTAGCCTTGTTAAAGATAACTATCTTTGTAGTTTTCATAATTTCATTAGGTCTAGAGACTTTAATGATTCTTTTCATGCTTTCTTTCTTTTTCAAATCAGCCATGACATTTTCTTTATAAATTCTTTTAATATCATCCTCAAATGTAGTTCTGATGCATTCATCTGATATTGGTGAATACAGAGGTGCATCTGGATTGAGTGAACTCTGAGGTTCATCTTCAGAAGTACTTGTTTCAGAGGTACTTGTTTTAGATGTCTCTGATTCTCTTGTGATAAAAGCATCAAACTTGAAAATTTCTCTGGGATCATTGCTCTGAGGTTTTGTGAAAAGTACCTCTGAAGTCTCTTTTTCCATCTTTAAGGTAGGTTTTGGAAATGTTTTTGCTTCAGAGTATAAGACATTTTTGAAATTCAGAGCTCTTGCTTTTGATCATTCTGAGGTTTTTGTTCTTTTGAAATTGTTTAGAGATGGATAGTCAGAGCTTTGGACCTTTCCCATACAGAAAGTGGAAGAAAGTGAAGTTTTCTTCAATCCAGTGAATGGATCCAATTCATTGAATCCCAGTCCTTGAGTGTCCATTTGAGAATTATTTTTATATGCACATCTTGAGCATCGAGATAGATTTTGATTTGAAGTTCTTTCCTTTCCAGAGATTGATTTAGGATTTCTCTTTCCTTTTGAAAAAAGTTAGTTAAGGCAACATAATTGAGTCTTTCATACTCAGATCTTTTAACTTCTTCTTCTTTGGCTTTTAACACTTTTTCCAATTTTTTGAGTTTCTCAGAAAAAGATTTTTCCTTTTGTCTCTGAGCTTTTTCAAGTTCAGATTTTTCAACAAAAATTTCTTTCTTTTCTGACTCAATAAGATCCTTTTCTCTTTTATAAAAACTTAGATCTTTTGTCATTTGTCTTCTCTTTTGTTTTTCTTCAAAGAGTTTTTGCTTTAAATTCTGAAACTCATCTGTTATCTTAAGAACGTCTATTTCAAGTTCACTTTCAGAGGTGGAAGGAGAATTTACCTTTTCAGAGCAGTCATCTGATGATCCATCAGTCTTATCATCTGCAAAAGCCGTACCACAGAGATTGGTAGGCTCTTCCTCTCCATCACTTGTAGAGTCTGATAACCAATCTTCCATCTCTGCAACAAGTATTCTTTCTTTGACATTGTAGTTGTACTTGTTCTTGTAGTAGTCTTGATCTTTGACAAGTCTACCTCTGAAGTTTGTAGAGAAATAACCTAGTTTTCCATATCTGAAACATCTTCCATCATTTTGATTTGGTGGAAGAGCAACAACAATTTCTGTTTTTTGAGCTTGTGGTTGGGGCTAAAAGTATCTCTGAGGTTGAGGATACTTAGGTTGGAATGGTTGATGAGTTCTTGATTGTTGTGCAACATCATGATTGTTGAAATTTGTACCCTTTTGATCACTATGTGGAGTGATTCTGGGTTCTTGTTGAAATCTTCTTTATGGGTTTCTCCTTTCTTCTTCATCTCTCCAGCCTTCAAAGACTTTCTTGCCAAATTTCTTGTTAAATTGGTGAGTAATTAATGCAAGAGATTTGGCAAAGGCATTGATATCATTATTTGAGTCTGAGTCTGAATGTTCATCTTCTTCCGCCATTAAAACCTTTTTAGACATCCTTTTTGGTTCCTTTTTTCAAAAAGTTCTTTGTTTCTGCACTACAACTGTGTGTCCTGAATCTAGTTTCTAATCACAAACAATTAATCAACAAACAAGATTTTATCCAATTACCTGTTTTGATTTCAATTCAATTCAACAAATACAACTTTCTCTCTCTAGAACTCACTATCTCTCTACAAAATTCTCTCTCTGTAATTCGTATACAAACTCTAGTCACTACTCTACTACAAAACAGAAAATACAAGTTATTTATACCTATAAGAATTACAAGGAAACAAATACAAAAACAAGGAAACTTTGACTTTTTATTACAATAAGACTTTGACTTTTAATGAAAGTTGACATTCTCAACTTTGACTTCTTGTACTTTGACCTTCAGTCTTCTTGATCTTGTATCCAACATATTTATGCTCTAACAATCTCCCCTTTGGATTCAAGATCACTATTGAAAGATCTTACAAAGAAGTCTTCTCTTTTAAGCTCTGTCAAATGCAATCTCTCCCTTTAGCATTGTAATCTTTCCAAGTCTGTCTTTGAAGGATATACCAATCTCCCCAAAACTTTCACAAATCTCTTTCAGACTTTGGAAAAAAATATCATTAGATTCAGCTCGGATTGCTTTAGCAAATAATCTTCAAAGAAAATTTCCTCAAAATCAGCACATCTTCAGAAATTCTTTGATCTTCTTCAAATCTTTACATTGAATTTTTCTGACTTGGACATTTCTGTAAATCATCTTCCAAAACTCCAAAACTTTAACATTTCTTGATACCATCTCCCCCTTTTTGATGATTTGAGCATCAATATCATCAAAACTTTCACCAAGAAATGTCTTTGACCATTCTGATCTGTCCAAGAGCCTATGATTCACTTGTCAAGTCACCATCTAGATCTTTTCAAATCCAGACAAAATAGGAAAAAACACCTGAATCAACAAATGAATCAGTTAACATGCCTGTCAGTACCACTAAGTCACTGTGTGTAACGAATACACAATATAAAGGAGCTTTTATGATGTTCACTCCCCTAGGACTTCCATCCAATCATCGAAACACCACAAAGGCAATTTCTATGAATGTTATGACAAGAAAACAAATTCCTTGTGTGTTCGTGCTAGTGTAGAAAGAATTAAGCACTTGATGATTGCTTTTAATAATGCTCAAAATTGTGTAAACCACTGATGATAATCATTAAATCCCAATCTATCAAGCTAATTACTCAAGATATGGACATTTAAGCACAAGAACTAGAGAGAGAGTCTAGAGAGAGAAGGTAGATCTTGAATTACACCCTCTAGAATTACAATATGCAAAGACTCTCTAGAACGTTACTACATTAATGGCTAAGGAAACTAAACTAGCTTTGACTAAGACAATGTTGACTTTTACATTGTTGACTTTCCTATTAAATCTTGGATACAATATTTAGACCTAACAATCTCCCCCTTTGTATTCAAGATTTAATAAAAATTTGATGCATATCTTCAGCTCTTGATTCTTCATCTTTTATCTCTTGATGCTTTCACAAACTTTGCTCTTTTGCAGCTTTTGAAGAATCATGAAAAGTCTTTTTAATCTTTGAAGCTCTGAAAGCCAACATTCCTTGAACAAAACAGAAAATTCTTGAAACTTCTTTGAAACTTGAAACTTCATTTCTGAAAAAACTTTCGTCTTCAAACAAAATTGGAAAATTGTATCTTCATCACTTTGATCACTGAATCGTCTTCGGAAGAAATTCTTTATCAGAAACTTTTGACTTTGAATCAGTCTTTGAAACAGCAGCGGAAACATTTTGAATTTAAGACTTGAACTTTGAACTCGAACTCTGAAATTGAATCTTTATATCGTTCTCCCCCTTTTTGATGATGTGAGCATCAGATCATCAAAATTTCTTCAATTTCAGCTCAGACTTTGATAACCCCTTTGAAACAATCTCCCCTTTGATAAATGTTGTGCTTTGATCTGAAGAGCCGAATCATGAACTGTTTATATCCGAATCTTTGCAAATTCAGACATAATAAGCGTGTAACCCTGATTCAACAAATGAAACAGGTAGAAGTGCCTGTCAGTAACACAAAGTTACTGTGTACAACGAATGTACAATTTAAGGAGCTGGTTTGATGTAGAGTCCCCAGGACTTCCATTCAATCATCGAAAAACATAAGGTTTATCTATGAATGTTCTGACAGAAAAACATATTCTCTGTGTGCTCGTGCTTGTGTTTTGAAAGAATTAGCACAAAGATTGTGTTTCATAAGGCTCAAAGTATGTAAATCACTGAGACAACAATGATTGTACATGGACTCAATGTGCATGAGAAAGGGTCGAAGGTGGGGCAACTTTCCTTCTTTTTCAATATCAGTATCTTCCAAGTGAAGATCCGATAGATTATGTGCTGCTTCCCCAGAAAATGTGAAACATTCTCTTTTTAAGAAAAGAATGAGTAGCTGGTGGGGTTGTATACAAGAGATGGCATGGGCTATTTGCCTATTTCAATGATAGTCACCAAAGAAATGTAAACCAATCAGTAATGTGGCTGCCCGACTCAGAAAGTGGTAGGTGCAGAGTTCTGATATTCTTTTAACTCTGTTCTCACAATCTTTTTCTTTTAAACATATAAGATCACATCTAACCAATCTCTCATTTCCATTTTACCTCTGCTCACTCCCACACTCAATTCTTTTAGACCCCTCTCCCCTCAATCACTCAAAGGATTTCTTCCGGGGTAGGAAACACTGGTTATCATGAATCCATGGAAGATCTATTAAGCACTTATACTGAATCCCATGTTCCTAAAAGTACATGTTGGTCAATGATTTTCTTGAAATTAAGCACAAGAAATCATATATCAGTGTATGTATACTCATCAAAAAATCAGAAATGAAATTTGAGCATTTTGAACTTTGAAGATTTCTCAAAACAAGAATATTGAATGAATAAAATAAAGTCAAGAGAATTGTTTTGAGAATCTGACAATGAATGAATCAGATCAAATCAAATAGTTAGGGTATCAAAGAATTGGAAATTTGTTTATATGAACAAATATAAACAATTTGTCAATGAAAGCACAAATATGAACAAGATGAATGATGCACAACAATTTTGAATTTCAAACGAGGGTATTACCATCGAAATTTTTTTTCATTTTGAGACATGTTAATAACAAATTCAAATAAAATACTGAACCGGTGTGTATGAATATTTGACAGTATATGGACAAGATAATACACAAGTATTGATCTTTGGAAACACACGACCAGTTAAACAATAAGCTCAAAAATTTGAAAAACATTTAAAATCACACTTCTAAATTCATAAAATCTTTTGAGAATAAGATGTGGTTTGAACATTTAAGAAATTGTTTTTCATGTTCGAAAGTTGTTCTTCTTTCAAACAATCCGAGATCTAGGATCAGAAGATTTTTACCTTTTCAGCTCCCCCTCAAATCATGATAATATGATTTATGTCTTTTTAGCTCCCCCTGGATATTAGCATAATATCCTTCTTTGATCATCGATGAACGGGTCCTGATCTGTCATGTGATCAGAAGCCACTTTATTCATATTATTTATTTAAAAAATAAAAGACAGAAAGCAGTAAAACGGTTTTCTAGAATGAGTTCTGATCTGAAATAATCAGAAGTCATCACCTTTACTCCCCCTTAAATTAAGCATCTGAAATATGTCAGTTAAAACAGGATAGAGATCAAACACTCCCTTTGAATTATTAGACCATCAATATCAGAAAAATCTAGCAAAGAAAAAGTATAGGATAGAGATTAGATCAATTCACTTGGGATGGAGACCATCAATATCCATCGGATGCAAAAACACAGGAGTAAGGTCTTTTTGATCTCTAAGGTACGAGTCCTAAACTGTTTTGTTTAGAAGTCAAACTCCTTTGAAGACCGGGTCCTAAGCTGATGTGCTTAGAAACCATATTCTTGACATTGAGGTGCGGATCTTGAACTGTGTTATTCAAGAGCCATTTTCTTTCTTACTCCCCCTTGGAGTGAGGTGCCTGCAACACAGATTCAGGTTTCGGTTTTGGTACCCACTGGTATTTGGGTCCAGAAATGTTAGTTGCAGTGCGTGTGGGGGTTACGGAGTAAGATCCATACCAGTAATGATCACTAGTCTTATGGATATGATCATGTGTACAACAAATAGAACAATAATATTTCTTACCGTTGGGTGCTTTGTTCTTCTTTGCTTTATGTACGTGTACACATGAATTCTTCTCTTTCAGCTCATCAGTCTTGTCATCTTTGACTGATTTCTTCATCCAGACCAGTTTCTCGTTCTTGAAACTTTTTCTCCTTGGATAAGAATCTGAACCATCTAAATATTCATCAAAGAACAGGTTAGTGCGACGAATCTGATTGAATGATTTGATTGACCTTTTTGAAGAGACATATTTAAGATTTGAACTTGAAACAGATTTTTCAAGCTCTTTGATCTTTGACGCAAAGATGTCTCTTTCTTTCTCAAGCAGATCAATCTTTGTCTTGAATTCAGACTTCATCTTTTGCTCTTTTAGCCCTGTAGCAGACAGTTCAGACATTTTTGAAGTCAGTTTCATAATTTCATTCTCAAAGATTAAGCGTTCTTCTTCAAACTCTTTTTCTAAATCAGTTCGCTGGCTAGATAATTCTTTAAAAAATCCTACATTCTTTTGTTCTATGGCCTTTTTCTCTTTAGCGAACTTTTCTCTTTCTAAAATCAGAACTTTCTCAAAATCTGAGATTTGTTGAGAAAATTTTAAGCATTTAAGCTCCACCAACTTCTTTTCTTCATAGCACTTCTTGGAAAAGTCTGAGAACTTTTTGGAAAAAATTTTCTTTTCACTTTCAAACTCAGCTTTATTTGCAACAAGCTATTTTTCCAAATCAGATAAATTCTTTTTAAGCTCAGTGTTCTCAGATTCCAATCTCTTAACTTTCTGCTCATTGCTCTTAACAGAGACTGTCTGCTGAATTTTAGCTTCCAACTCAGAAATCTTTCCTTTTAGATCTGACATAACTGTTGGCCCTATCATTGTCCATTCAAGATAGTCCCATATCTCCTTTCCTGTTGATTTGTACAAATCTTTTCCTGTCAACTGATATGTATCTATGTGACCTTTAATCTTATGACGAATACTATTCAACAGAAAAGTTCGAGCCATATTATCAGCATTCTTTCTTTTCTCTCGATCCTCAGTACAATCTTCTGTTGGAGTATGAGGTGTCATCTCTCCTTCAGTCAATGACAATCTGATATAACAACTTAGCTCATTTGTATCTACAAATTTGAGAAAATCAGCTTTCCACTGCTCGTATTTTCCTCTGAGCAAAATTGGTGAACTCATCTCTCTCTTAGAAATAGCTTGATGAGAATGATCGTTCCCAAAATGTATATCAGAAAAACAACAATCAGATCAAATTGAAATCTTAAAAAAAATATTTCGTGAAAATTGAAATTTGAACAATACTTGATTTTTTTTTTTTAAAGTGAGGTATGCGTGTGTTGCCCGAAACGCAAAGCTAGGTGTGCGGGTCCTTGGTGAAACGCATAGCTAAGAATGCGGGTCCTTAAGGAAACGCATAGTGTAGAATGCGGGTCCTTCTTGAAACGCAAGATGAGCTTTGCGGGTCCTCCTTGAAACGCAAGATGAGCTTTGCGGATCCTTCTTGAAGTGCAATATGAGCTTTGCGGGTCCTTCTTGAAGCGTAGAGTATGGTATGCGGGTCTCACTTGAAACACAAAGTATGGTTCTCAGGTCTGTATAAATGACCCGTAAATCGTATGAATGACACGCAAAGTCGGTTTCTTGACATTATCTTTCTCAAATCGATTGATTCCTGCACAATTGAACTTCAAGAATTTGTTAGCATCATCGAAAAACAATTCTAAACACACACAAGCAATCAATTTTCGATTAAAAACATCAAATAGAATATTTTCAATCAAGAACAGTAAATGAACACATTTTTCACGAAAATATCAAAAATCAAAAATTGAAACCGATTTTGTTCGAATTTCGAGATGGAATCAAAACAACAATCAATCACCAACATAAATCGAGCACAATGAATCCAATTCTTGCATTAAAAACGATTTTTCACATGAAATTCGTATGAAACAGTAACAAACTCGTTTTCTTGAAAAACTTTTGAAAAATTCAAATTTTCGATCCAAAAACACCAAATTTCAATTCAAATCATGATCAAATCAATTCTGAAAAGTTTGGTATGGCTCTGATACCAATTGATAATCATTAAATCCCAATCTATCAAGCTAATTACTCAAGATATGGACATTTAAGCACAAGAACTAGAGAGAGAGTCTAGAGAGAGAAAGTAGATCTTGAATTACACCCTCTAGAATTACAATATGCAAAGACTCTCTAGAACGTTACTACATTATTACAAACACAAACCCATTTATACTACCTAACTAAAACAAAGCCTTAATGGCTAAGGAAACTAAACTAGCTTTGACTAAGACAATGTTGACTTTTACATTGTTGACTTTCCTATTAAATCTTGGATACAATATTTAGACCTAACAACTGAGACAACAGTAGATAAACAAAGACTCAATGTGCATGATTGAAGTGCGAAGGTGGGGCAGACTTCCTTCTTTTTCAATATCCAGATTTTCCAAATGAAAATCAGATAGATTATGTGTTGCGTCCCCTTAAAAATATGAAACACTTTCTTTTTGAGAAGAAAATGAGTGGTTGGTGGGGTTTTAACAAGAGTTGGCATGGGCTAGTTGCCTGTTTCAATCATGTTCACCAAGAATTGTGAAACATTAGTAATGTGGTTGCCCGACTCAGAAAATAGTTGATGCAGAGTTTGATATTCTTTTACTCTGATCTCACACCCTCTTTCTTTTAATCATTAAGCTCACATCTACCCAATCTCTCATTTCCATTTTACCTCAACGCACATCCCACACTCATTTCTTTTAGACTCCTCACACTCAATCACTATGGAGTAACTTCTTGGGTAGGAGACACTGGTAATCCTGAATCCATAGAAGTTCTTTTAAGTCCTAGCACAAAGAACCCATATTCCTATTAAAGCATATGTTGCTCAATATGGTTTAACTTCATCAGTTAAAGCTCAAATACAAGTCAGATATGTGTATGCTCAAAATAAAATCATGAAGATATGAGCATTTTAAACATTGAAGTATTTTTCAAACAAGTAAATTGAATGAATGAATATGAATGCAAGAGACTTGTTTGAAAATCTGACATTGTATGAAAATGATCAGAAATGAATGATATCACAATCAAAGCCTATGGTCAAGAATAATGGATATTGTCTATATGAATCAAAAAACAGACAATCTTGAAATGACGCTCAAAATTCTTTGAATACAAGCGGGGTGTCTTACCATCGAAAAAAATATGTTTCAAATTTGAGACATGGTAAGAACATTTTGAATAAAAATTAAACCGATGTGTGTGAATACTTGAAAAGTATATAGAAAAGATAATACACAAGTATTTATCTTTGGAAACACACGGTTTATTAATCATTTCAGCACATTTATCAATGAAAACATTTAAAATCACACTTCCAATTCATGAAATTTGTTTAAGAATCAGGAAATGGTTTGAACATTTAAGAAAATGTTTTCTTATGACTGAAAGTTGTCCTTCTTTCAACCATATATGAGATTAAGATAAGAAATTAACCTGTACGCTCAATCTTAATTCTCATAAAGTCAGCTGAAGTCATAAAGATATGATATTGATAGCTTCTCTCATTTTGCATAAGTCTCAAAGTCATGTCAAAGCAACTTTTATTCACAAATTTATTCAAAAGTAAAAGACATAAAGCAGTAAAATAATTAAAGTAGGAGTTCTGATCAGAATTAATCAGAATTCATAGTCTTACTCCTTTGACTTATACACTCCCCCTAAATTCATGCATCACAAAAATTTGTCAGTTAAGTAAAATGCAGAAATTAGATAAACCCCCCTCAAAAGAATAATAACCATCTTTAATCTTCTCTTACTCACTCCCCCTGAGAACGACAACAACATGTTAAAGTGCAGGTATCCTTTCAGAATTAATGATAAAGAAATGATGAAAAATTACATTAAAAGAAACTTTAATAGGTAATTACTGATTAGACTTTGAGATTTAGCATACCAATCTTAGATACAAGAAAATTAAATCGCTTTTCATCTAAAGCTTTGGTAAACAAATCCGCAAGTTGATAATCAGTCTTTACAAAGTAAAGTTCTATTGTACCTTTTTCTACATTATCTTTGATAAAATGATACCTAACATCAATATGCTTTGTCTTAGTGTGTTGTACAGGATTAGCGGATATCGCGATTGTGCTCTTCGAGTTACAATATATCGGAATTTTATCAAACTTGAATCCATAGTCTCGCAGCTGTGTTCGCATCCACAAAACTTGAGAGCAACAACTGGCAGCAACTACATACTCTGCTTCATCAGTTGATGTGGAAACACATAATTGTTTCTTTGACGCCCAACTAACGAGTTTGTCTCCAAGGAATTGTATGTGACCTGAAGTGCTCTTCCTGTCAAGCATGCACCCAACATGATCTGCATCTGAATAAGCAGTCAGTTGAAACCCAGTATCCTTAGGATACCACAGACCAAGATCTGTAGTCCCCTTCAGATATCTAAAAATTCGTTTGACAGCAGCCAAATGGGATTCTTTAGAAGCAGCCTAATATCTAGAACATAAGCATGTTGAAAACATAATATCTGGCCTACTTGAAGTAAGATACATTAAAGAACCTATCATACCTCTATAAGTCCTAACATAACCACTTTTACTCGAAGGATCAGTGTTAATCTTAGTACTTGGTGCCATCGGGGTTCCAATTGGTTTGCAATTTTCCATTTTGTACTTCTGAAGAATATCCAAAATGTACTTAGATTGGTTAATGAAAATCCCTGTTGAAAACTGTTTTACCTGTAATCCGAGAAACAAGTTCATCTCTCCCATCATACTCATTTGAAAACGTGACACCATGAGGTTAGAAAAGTTTTTGCATTATTTAGAATTTGTAGAGCCGAATATTATATCATCAACATATATCTGAATAAGGATGATATCGGCTTTTTCCTTTTTGATGAATAAAGTGGTATCGACTTTACCTTTGGAAAAATCTGACTTGACCAAGAATTTAGATAAAACATCATACCATGCTCGAGGGGCTTGTTTCAAACCATACAGGGCTTTATCCAAGATGTAGACGTAATCTGGCTTATCTGGATTGACGAACCCTTTTGGTTGAGACACGTATACTTCCTCCTTAAGAATGCCATTCAGAAAGGCCGTTTTCACGTCCATCTGATAGACTGTGAAATTCTTGTGAGCCTTGTAGGCTAAAAACATGCGGATTGCCTCTATAGGCGCTACTGGAGCATACATCTCATCATAGTCTATGCCTTCCTCTTGCCGGTAACCTTTGGCAACAAGTCTTGCTTTATTCCTTATGACAATACCATCTTCATCCTTTTTGTTTTTGAATACCCATTTAGTTCCTATCACGGTCTTTCCTTCTGGTTTTGGAACTAATCTCCAGACCTTCAGGGCTTCAAACTAATTTAATTCTTCTTGCATAGCAGACACCCAATCCGAATCAGCAAGAGCTTCTGATACTCGAGTAGGCTCTATTTTGCTGAGGAATGAGTCATGCAGACATTGGTTTAAAGTTGCTCACCTAGTTTGTACCGACTTGTTAAGATCTCTAATAATTTGGTGTAAAGGGTGCTCTTTGGTCCAGCGATGCTCATGAGGAAGTGGAGTAGATACAGATTGATCATAATAATCATCTTGAAATCCACTATCAGGCTCTTCAGTTTAATAGTAGGAGGGGGTTTGCAGTTGAAGTTTCAGGTGTAGAAGAATCAGTTGGAACAACAGCCTCTGGCTGTTGAGTAGATAGTGTATCACTCCCAACTAACACAGTTACTTCTGGCTCAACATTTACTTGTACATCTTCAACTGTAGGAGTAGATGTTGGAATATGAGTTTCTGACTGAACGGGAGATTCATGTTCAGTTACAACATCTGAAGTGACTGGATGATTGCAACTTGTGTCTTCAGACCTGTCAGTCACAACAGATTTAGGAAAATTAGATCCTAGAAACTCATCATAAACGAATTCAAATAACAAATCTAAATAAGATAAATGACTAGTAGATGTAGAAGCGTTATTCGAATTGTTCTCTGTAGAAACAGGTTCTGGACTGATCTGCCTAGAAGCTAATACTCCAGTTATCACGGGTTTTGAACTGATACGTCCATCTGATAGACTGTGAAATTCTTGTGAGCTGTGTAGGCTAAAAACATGCGGATTACCTCTATACGCGCTACTGGATCATACGTCTCATCATAGTCTATGCCTTCCTCTTGTCGGTAACCTTTGGCAACAAGTCTTGCTTTATTTCTTATGACAATACCATCTTCATCCTTTTTGTTTTTGAATACCCATTTAGTTCCTATCACGGTCTTTCCTTCCGATTTTGGAACTAATCTCCAGACCTTCAGGGCTTCAAACTGATTTAATTCTTCTTGCATAGCAGACACCCAATCCGAATCAGCAAGAGCTTCTGATACTCGAGTAGGCTCTATTTTGCTGAGGAATGAGTCATGCAGACATTGGTTTAAAGTTGCTCACCTAGTTTGTACCGGCTTGTTAAGATCTCTAATAATTTGGTGTAAAGGGTGCTCTTTGGTCCAGCGATGCTCATGAGGAAGTGTAGTAGATACAGATTGATCATAATAATCATCTTGAAATCCACTATCAGGCTCTTCAGTTTGAATAGTAGGAGGGGGGTTTGCAGTTGAAGTTTCAGGTGTAGAAGCATCAGTTGGAACAGCAGCCTTTGGCTGTTGAGTAGATAGTGTATCACTCCCAACTAACACAGTTACTTTTGGCTCAACATTTACTTGTACATCTTCAACTGTAGGAGTAGATGTTGGAATATGAGTTTCTGACTGAACGGGAGATTCATGTTCAGTTACATCTGAAGTGACTGGATGATTGCAACTTGTGTCTTCAGACCTGTCAGTCACAACAGATTTAGGCAAATTAGATCGTAGAAACTCATCATAAAAGAATTCAAATAACAAATCTAAATCAGATAAATGACTAGTAGATGTAGAAGCGTTATTCGAATTGTTCTCTGTAGAAACATGTTCTGGACTGATCTACCCAGAAGATAATACTCCAGTTATCATGGGTTCTGAACTGAGTTGTTCAGAAGCCATATCTTCATCGAATGTGACGTTTACGCTATCAATGACTGTCTTTGACTTCTTCAGGTAAACACGATATGTAGTAGATGTCGAAGAATAACCAATGAAGATACCCTCATCCACCTTAGCACTGAATTTGTTCAGACTCTCTATGTCGTTAAGCACGAAACACTTACACCCAAATATGTGAAAATATTTGATTGTCGGTGTTCTGTTGTTGATGAACTCATATGGAGTCTTTTGAAAACGACGGTGTATCATGGACCGATTCTGAGTATGACATGCAGTCGATACAGCTTCTGCCCAGAGAAATAGAGGTAAGTCCGATTGACTAATCATGGTCCGAGCGGCCTCGACTAGCATTCGATTTCGCCTTTCGACTACTCCATTCTGTTCGGGCGTACGAGCAGCAGAGTATTGATGTGATATCCTGACCGATTCGAGATATTCTTCAACAATCTTGTTTTTGAAGTCTGTGCCTTTGTCAGTGTCTCATCTTTTGATCGTAGAAATTTGACCCACGTGTATCGCGAATAATCGTCCACGATAACCAGCACGTATTTCTTTTAACCCAAGCTCTGCGTTCGCATTGGACCACACAAATCCATATGTAACAATTCTAACGGAGAGCTGGTACTTGGTTCAGTCTTCGGTTTATGCGGAGCTCTTTTCATCTTTCGTTTTTCACATGCTACACATAAGTGTTCTTTCTCATATTTCAGCTCAGGAAGTCCATTGACTAGCTTTCCACTGACCAACTTGTTGATATAACGAAAGTTCAGGTGTGATAGTCGTCGGTGCCAAAGCCAACTTTGCTGCATCGAGGCTTTTGTCAGTAAGCAAATCTGATTGTCATTCTGAACCTTTGAAAGATTGATGGTGTAGAGATTTGTCTTTCGATTGCCGAGTAAGAGTTCATTACCGTCTTCAGTACGAACCGAACATCTCTTAGCTTTGAAGTTGACCTCTAACCCTTTGTCGCAGAATTGACCGATGCTAAACAAGTTATGCCCTAAAACCTCGACATAGCTCACCTTCCTAATCGTTATGTTGTCTTGAATGATGTCACCATATCCTAAGATTGGTGAAAACTGGTCGTTCCCAAAACGCACATTGCCACTGAATTTCTCTGTATAATTAGACAATAAAGCTTTTTGCCTGGTCATATGCTTGGAACAACCGCTATCCAAGTACCACATATGCCGGGTCTGCAAGAGAAATCAGGAAACAACAATTTTAGGTACCCATTTAAAAACGGGTCCTAACAGATTAGCACAAGATTTTGGTATCCATTTGAATATGAATCCTCTTTTCCTTTGAAAAATCTTTGAAAAATTAGATTTAGAAGAATAAACATGATAAGATCCAAACCAATCATTAGAAGTATGATGATAAGCAAAATCATATCTCCGATAATGAAAAGATTTATTAGTAGTAGGAGATAATTGAATCAATTGCTTTATTGAATAACGCTTGTAAGAAGTTACAAGGTTTTGTTTTGGAGAATCAAGTTGAACAACTACATTAGTATCACTACTATCAGATCTATTCCATGAGTTATCAGAAATTGATTCAGCTGTCTCATCATTCTTCCTTTTTGGTCGCCATTCAGATCTTGCTTCCGACCGTTTCTTTCATAAATCTGAAACAAAAGATTTAGATTGATTAGGAAAATCAGATTTCTGAGATTGATTTTTCTTTTGTTTTCCAGTGTTGATCCGTTTCTGTGATTGCTGTTTCTTATGTTTCTTACCCTTAGAATAATAATCAGCAGTCACAGAAACTGGTTCACCAACCTTAGTTGATGGTTCACCAGTTTTAAAAACACTTGGTAAACTTTCTCCATTTATAAGAAAAGTAGAATGATCTAGAAGGGAAGCATTTAAATCAAACATATCCATTTCCTCTATACACCCATCATCAGAATTGAGAAAATCATTTGCAGACGAAAATAAGTCATCAAAGTTATCATTCGAAGTTTGAGGTGCCTTTGAAACTTTAGAACACTTTTGCAACTGCAGGTTTTGCCTCCATCTCAGAAACAGAATAACTAGCAAAGTAGTCGTTTGAAAGAACTTTTGGTGTTTCAGAAAGATAACTATCATTTAACTTTTCATAGTTAAACGGTAGTTGCATTTTATTAACATCCTTTCTCTTTTCAGTTTCCTTGGCCTCAACTTCTTCTGGTAATTTGGTAACAAATTTGGGTTTTAAATAAGTATATTTACCAGCAACAGCAAGAAAATCAAAATTATATCATGCTGGTTGTTTTCTGATGGCTTTCTTTAAGTAATGAGGGTTTTCAAAACCAAGTCCCCATTTTTCCTTAACATCAGCCTCTTCATTGGGTGCATTAAGAAAAATAGTTTGATCTGTTTGACCTCTTGCATAAAGTTTGGCTTCCAGACCATTTACCTTCTTATTTAAGAGCTTGTTTTCAACCTGCAATTTATAAACAGTTAGTGCAGATTCTATCTTTTCAAAATCAGACTTAGAAATTTTAGCTTCAAAATCAGAAATCTTCTTTTCAAAACAATCTACTTGAAATTTAGAATCAGAAGCAGACTTGCGTAAAGAATCAATTAGATCTTTGTTCCCAATAACAGACTTATTAAGCTCAAAAATCTTGTTGTTTCTTTTAGCAACTCTGTCTTTTTCCTTTTTCAGTTTTATTTGTAAGTCTTGAAGCTCAACCATCATGGCTTCCATTTTGGTTATGAAATCTTTTTCAGTTAAGTGCATTACCTCCTCAACTGCTTCATCAGCTGAATGATCATATTTCACCTCTTTGCCCATTAAGCATAGGTGAGCAACTTCTTCTCTTTCATTCTCCTCATCAGAATGGTCTAACCAGTATTCATCTTCAGCCATTAATGCCCTGCCAGCTTCTTGTTGCTTGACCAAGAGCAATTTGTTCTGATAATACTCTGAGTTGCGAACCTTTGGCTTTCGACATTCTTTTGCATAATTTCCGAACTTGCCACAGTTGTAGCATTTTATGAGTTCATTAGCAGTCTTGTTTTCAGTACTGGTGTAGTCATTCACAAACTTCTTCTTTTCTTCCGACTTTCTTTCCACATGTCGGTTCTCTTCATATCTCTTTCCTTCTACCCTTTCTTTGTGCTCATGGTTCTTGGAGCTGGACGAAGAGTATCTCTGTGAATTTGATCCCGACTTCTTGTAGAATTTCTTTTGGAAAGCTCGGGTCAGTAAAAGCATAGCTTGTTTGAGACTTTCTCCGTCATCTCCATCAGATTCGGATTCTGATTCAGTAAAAGCATAGATCCTTCTTTTGATACACCTTTTTGTTTTGAAATGAGGGCAAGTGGTCCAGCTAAAGAGGTTTTTGACTTTTGTTTAACAACTTCTTTTTCCTGAGCAACAAGAGTGCCATAAATATCAGTCAATGACCATGATTCAAGATTTTGATTGGCCTGTATTGACATGGACAGTTGTGACCATTCTTCATTTAAACTTTTAAGGAAAAGAACATTGTTTTCTTCTTTTGTCCTCATAACTTCAAACTTTTTGCATTTATTGATGAGAATGTTGAATCTTGAGTATGTTTGGTACAAGGTTTCTTCAGGTAGTGCATAAAAGTCATGGTACTCATTAATGCAAAGATTTCTTCTATTTTTCTGAGTTTGTAGGCCACCTTCAAGTTGGTTTAACAACTGATCCCATAACTCTTTTGCAGTTACACAAGAAACAAGTTCTTGAAAGATATCATTGGGAATGGCCATAATAAGTAATCTAACAACTTTTGAGTCATTTTCCATCATTCTAGTTTCTTCATCAGTGAAGTTTGAAGTTTTCTTTTCATAGTATGCACGTATTTCAGCAGTATCTGCTGTTGCTGGAACTCTTGGTACCAAAACCATTGGTTGGTGAGGTCTATCGTTCATTGATCTTAAAAGATCCCTGTCCATACCTTCTAAGAAATTTACCATCCTTATCTTCCATTGAGGATATTCATCACTTAGGAGTGTAGGAGGTTTGGTTAATGATCTAGCTGTATAAATGGCACATATACTAGAGTTTGCCATTTTAAAGAAAAGATGAAGGTTTGAAGAACTGATGCTTTTCTAAGAATATCTTTTATCATGAATTGAAACTGTGATTTACTTTCAAATCTGGAGCATATAGAGTTCCTTTTAAATAAACCAAGGTTTATATGAACATGCACAAATTTTTTAAAGCTTGAATCAGTAAGATGTAAATCTATCTGAGTATGCATATATGATCTTGTTTTGTTTTAAAAACAAGGATGACTCTGATACCAATTGTTGGATCCCAGATTTAATCTTATAACAATGATATAAAACAATAAAAACAGCGAAAGCAATATAGTTTTAATATCATAGCAGATTCAATATCACAGTTTATATATCGTAGAAGATCTTTCTCTTGAATACTTTAAGTATATTAAAAGATGATTCATTTACAAGATCTATCAAAAGCTCACTTTTGTCAATGGTGTGATGGTCCTATTTATATAACCATAAAGTGAACAGTGTACTATCCTGACATTAGAAGCATGCCTGAATAGTATCTTACCTAAAAGGTAAGCTCAAGACATGCTTGAACAGTGACCTACTCTAAAAAGTAAATCTTATCACTAGGTGACGTGTCATCTGTTCTTCTGTCAACACTTGTAAATCTTCAACTTTGATCTTCAGAGAGAACACCTTCAGAGCTCTGAAATAGATCTCTAATGAAGCTATCTCTGATGTCTTCCCGTCTGAAGAGTCTGTCTCTGAACTGACTTCAGAGCTTGACTTGGCTTTTTCTGTTGATGTCTATGAAGGTCTTCAGAGGAAGACTTAAGCTATTTTCAATACTTCTATAATTCAGAATTGGGGCTAACAATTTTTTAGAAGGTTTTCTTGAAATTCATGGTTGTAATCTTGAAATATATTCATTTACCATAATCTTCTCTTTTCTCTCCCAATGTGGAGAACTTGCGCAACCACCTTCACCTTATAAGAAGGCAAAGAAGTCAACTTCATAACTAATTAGGCCTCATGCTCCAAACTGATGGCGTCTCGATGTTCTCCTTCACTTGTTGGTCCTAATTTGTCTTTAAACCCATCGTTATAGAGATATTCCTATAGGTGCTCCTTCTTATAATGGTACTATAATTTCTATTCTTATCCCTTATCTACCTTTTCATTAATATATAGACAATTCAACATATTGTTTAAAACCAGAAAAGATATTTACAATTATTAGTTTATGATTTATAATTAATTTTAATTTATGTATATAAAAATATTTGAAAAAATAATCTAAACGTAATAATATAAGGAGATAATTAAAATTAAACTTATTAAAACAAAATACAAAAACATGTATAAAAAATTACAAGAAATGAAAAATTAATAAAATTAACAAATATATATTATAATAATTAATTTATAATATATTTACTAAAACAAAATAAATGGTTAACAAACAAACAAACAATAATAATAATAATAACACAAAAGGAACGTAGACAATTCTTATTCAAGCAACTGAGTTCTTATAAGAACTTGTGATGTGACAACAACAATTGTCACCCAGTGGAGGTTTACTATAAAAAATATAAAAAATCCCAATAGATTGCCTGGGTCCTCCCTTTCAATAAAAAAACATTTATTATGGATGCTCTTAATTTATATATAATTAGGTAGATTATATATACATCATGCATGATGGTCCTACACCAAAGAAGCTGTTGGTTCCGCTGTCAAGGCAGGGGCGGACCTTTCATTAGATACGGTAGTACAAGCCACCACTACATTCCTCCGTCGTAAGCTAAAAAATTTAGGCTTATGAAAGGTGCAACCATATTGTAATGTTAGATGCCAACGTATATATTTTAACTACAATAATAATACAACTTTGTCTTGGCAGAGTTGGTTTAGATGACTTTTCTCCCATCTCAGGGGCAAGTTTGAATCACGTTTCAATCATTTTCTTAGTTTTTACCTGTTAATTTTCGGTTTATTATGTTTCTAAAAAAATTGCGATAAAAGACTTGAACACAAGACCTTTGTGTGTCCCAGAAATGTGCAAATCAACAAGATAACAACAAGAAATCGATGCAATTAGCCAAATGTATTGATCTCCAAATTGACAGTTTATAATCTCTCTAACATGAAATATTTCTCTCACTACAAGATTTGCAATTAGATTCCTAACGAGTCTACAAACGTAAAAGACTATTTATACCTTGGAAACATTACAAGGGAATCTATACAATTAAACTAAGAAGCTATCTAATACTTTGACTTTGACCTTGCCTTTGATTTTCTTCTTTAAGAAGCTTGACTTTGACTTTAGCATTGAGAGTTTGACTTGGGCTTTAACTTTCAACCTTCAATGATCTAGGATTCAACATTTATGCACTAACAATCTCCCCCTTTGGATTCAAGATCATCTTAAAAAAATAAGCACTTTATCTCCCCCTTTGGATTCAAAAAGAAATTCAACATTATGGATTCCTTTATTTGGAATCTCTTCAGGTTTGCACAATCTTCCCAAAAGTCTGTAATTATCTTCTTCAAGAACTTTAACAATCTTCCCTAAGGTGTATATTAACCTCTTTCAGACTTCGAAAAAGAAATTATCTTCAGATTCAGCTCACTTTGCTTCAACAAATAATCTTCAAAGAAAATTTTAGTAAACTTCAACAATCTTTCAGAATTCTTTCAATTTTCTCTTTCATTCTGTATGTTCTCCTCATATCTCTGAATTTGAACTTTCAAATTTCTGTCATTTCTTGATTATTTCTACCCGTGACTATTACAATCCGTTCTCCAATCAATATTTCATGTAATGATTTCTCCTCCTTTTTGATGATGTAGAGCATAGAAATCATCAAAACTTCTTCAAGAAATGTCATGTATCCAATTTCAGACCACTTTCGGTATTTGATCTTTCCATATAATATCCGAACCATCAATCAATTCAACAAATGTATTCGTCCAAATCTTTTCAAATTCAGACAAATAAGAATATAACCCTGAATCAACAAATGAATCAGTTAGAAATTCCTGTAAGCAACACAGAGCCACTTTGTGCAACAAATGGACTTTGGAAAGGAGCTTTTGTGATGTTTACTCCCCCAGGGCTTCCATTCAATCATCGAAAATCACAAAGAATTTTCTATTAACGTTATGAAAAGAAAACGTATTCCTTGTGTGCTCATGCTAGAGTAGAATGATTGAAGCCACATAGATTTATAGGCTCAAAGTGTGTAAACCATTGAGACAACAACATTATTACATGACTCAATATGCATGATCGAAGGGCGAAGGTAGTGCAAACTTCCTTCTGTTTCAACATCCAAATCTTCCAAATGAAGATCATATAGCGTATGTGTTGCGTCCCCAAGAAAATATGAAAAATATTTTTGTTGAGAAAAAGATGAGTAGCTGGTGGGGTTTAATTCAAGAGTTTGCATGGGCTCACTGCCTGTCTCAATGAAGGTCACCAAAGAATGTGAACCAACAGTAGATGTGGCTGCCCAACTCAGAAAAGATTTGGTGCAGAGTTCTGATATTCTTTTAACTCTGTTCTTACACCCTCTTTCTTTTTATCATTTAAGCTCATTTCTAACCAAATTCTCTTTTCATTTTATCTCAACTCAATGAGAAACTCAACCCTTTGAGTATGCTCCCCCACTCTTTGATATTTTCCCTCGCCTCTCGATCACTCAAGGATAACTTCTGTTGATCCAAACTCTCTCAGTGATTTGATAACGACCCTCTTCTATACTTAGTGAAAATTACGTTTATTAATATGTATTAGTGTTTCACCATCAGCGATCAAGATGAGTCTGTTCATTTGTTGCTGATGATCTTTCTTATAAACGCTCATATGTATTAGTGTTTCACTATCAGCGATCAGACTGAGTCTGTTCAGTTATCGCTGATGTTCAATGATGTAAACGTAATCCCTAATGACAAGTTTCACGTCAACAGATGTTCATAGCTGAATCGAAGACGAAGCTGCTGAACAAAGACAAGTCTACTAGTGACCTGATGCGGATATCAGTGAAGCGAAGACGACTCTACTCATACGCGAAGAAAACTGAGGAAAAGCTTCAGCGATAGCTGAACCTCTTTATATCTATGAAGGAAGAGATATTCAGTGATCGATGATCACTTAGCTTATTCCTCAAGTCTCTTTTGTCTTTCCCTGCAGAACCAGTACGATGTGTCAGAACGGACATACCTCTGCCATAATTCGTACAACAACTCTGTCAACTACACTGTTCATTATACGACCGAAAGCATGTCTCCCAAAGTCAGACCCTCTCAGCCAATCAATGAAGGACACTTGTAAAGTGCCCTGCCATGCATTTAATGTATAGGGTATAAATAGAAAGATTACCTCTCCATCTGGAAAGGGTGCTCACCTCTAGACTTCATCTTTCTATCTTATAGAAACCCTTGTTTTCTATATTCTCTAATCCCCTTTCTCTATATTCTTGTGCAACCATCTTAGTGTTTTCTTAAGTTTGTTTAGATTGAGTTCTACTTAATCTTATTCCGAAACAGACTTGTAAATTGTGTTTGATTTATCAATAAACAATTTATTAAACTTTAAATTCTGTGTTTGTATTCAACCCCCCCTCCCTTCTACAAACTTGTTAAGCACCTCCGGGACCAACAAATGGTATCAGAGCAGATTGTTTAATCTGATAAACAAGATCTTGTTTTATTCTCTTCCTTGCTATTCTAATATGGCACTTAACATAAACACAAACTACTATGATAATGGTTCACTTTCTAAACCTCCTCGATTTAGCAGAGATAACTTTTCTCTCTGGAAGAATCGAATGATGCTATTTCTTGAAGGTGCAGATCCCACTATACCTGAATACGTAGCAAATGGACCCTATGAACCTGTCCAAATCATAGCTGTAGTTCCAGCTACTGCCACCACTCCTTTTGTTCCTGAACGTTATGTTGTTAACGAAAACAGACAATGGAGTGATGAAGACAAAAAGAAGGTTGGTATCGATGCAAGGGAAAAGACCATTATCTCTATGGCTCTGCCTGATGAAGTTTTTCATTCCATCATGCATCTTAAAACTTCTAAAGAAATGTGGGAAACCATATGTGTTCGATTTGAAGGCACCACTGAAATCCAAGAGACTCGAAAGATAAACTTGGTAAGACAGTATGAAAGTTTTATCGCTGGTAAAATGAATCTTTCTCGAATATTCATCAGCGGTTTAACTGCTTAATCATTGATCTAAGAACCGTTGGCAGGACCTATTCTAATTCTGAGGTCCTAACAAAATTCTTAGAATGTCTTCCTGAATGCTGGGATAGTTATTCAATATGTCTCAAGCTGACAAAAGACTTAAATTCTCTTTCTATCAGCACCTTGTATGGAATAATGCTCAACTATGAGCAATCAAATCTCTTAAAGAAGAATCTTATAAAAGATTCTAAAGACTCCAAAAGCACCCCTGTTGCTTTAGTCTCTTCATAGATAATTCCATCTCAGCGATCTACTCTTACTATCACTGAGTTAGATTCTGATTCTGAGGATCTATCAGACACTGATATTTCAGAGTTTGATGAGTCCTTAGCACTCTTGACAAACTCTTTTAAGAGATTTGCAAGAAAGAGCAATTTCCGAAGAAATAAGTCTCTCTCACTCACTGACAAGCCAAAATCAACCTCTGTTGTTAAGGCTACTACTACTTGCTTTAACTGTGAAAAGATTAGACACTTTACAAGTGAGTGCAGGTCGAAGAAAGTCTTCAAACCTTCTACCTCGAGAAGATCCAACGATGAAAAATACCTTAAGCTGAAAGAGAAATATCAAAAGTTGAAAAATTACAAGCGAAAAGGTAAAGGTCTCATCGCTGAAGAACATGACTGGGCTGAATCAGAAGAATCAAGTTCTGATGAAGAAGAAGTCGCTAATCTCTTCCTCATGGCTGAGATTAAAGAAGAAGTGGAAGAACCAACTGAAACTTCTTTGAGCTATATATCATCTCAGGTATCTATCTCTACTAATCCCTCTCTACCTGAAAAAGAGAGAAGTCGCGCTGTTGACGTGCTGACGATTGATCTATACAATGCTCTGAACGGCAAAACTCTAGGTGAGAACAAAAACATTGATTTAACTGAATAGCTAGAGAAATGTCATGAAAAGATCAGAGAACTGACTCTTTTAGAGGAAAGTTTGAAAGATCAAGTCATTGTTAATGAAATCATCAGCATTGAACGCGAACAAGCCATCGCTGCTCTAAAAGCAGAAAAGGCTACTCTTGAAGGATGGTGCAAATCTTCAACAAAGATCACTGAGATTATAAGTGCTCAGATTCCTGCCAGTGATAGAACTGGTCTTGGTTTTTGGAAACCACAGGATGAACCTAAAGAAGACAGTTTCATGCTTAAGTTTGGAACGCTTGTTTCTTCTATCCCTGACACTTCTCAAGCTAAATGCTCTTCATCATCTTCTTCTAATCCCATCCCTGAGGAAATATCCAAAGGCTCTAAGTCTGCGGATAAAGGAAAATCCATTCTTCATCCTCAGAAGGCTACCAAGAAAGCAAAGCTGAAAGTTCCTTCTAAACCTTCAGTGAATCAATCGTCTAGCTCTGTGATAGAAATCTTTGATCTCTTTCCTCCAAAATTAAAGATTGATCTTAAGCCTAAGAGATCTGAAGAAATGAAAGTTCCTCCCAGATCTCATGATAAAAACATTCTTGGAGCTGGACCTGCTCATCTTAAATTCTCAAAACCACTTTCAAATATAGAAAATGCTATCACTGTGGATTTACTGACCATATTGCAAGTAAATGTCCAATTGCCACTAAAGCTGATAAATCAACTAAAGTGAAGATGAATGCCTCCAAGGCTGAGAAGGTCACCAAAGCTGAAAAATCTACCAAGGTGAAAAATACCACTAAGGTTAAGAAATTAACCAAGGTGAAGGTTACCACTGAAGCTAAATCTTCATATGCTGTGAAGATTGTTGAACCTTCCATCTCCACTAACCCTAAAGGACCCATTGAAAAGTGGGTACCAAACAAAGCTTAATCTTCCTTATGTCTGCAGGGATCAAAGTGCATCTGGTATCTTGATAGTGGATGCTCTCGTCATATGACATGACAAAAAGACCTGCTCACTGAATACAAGGAAGAGAAAGGTCGCTCTGTGACCTTTGGTGGAAATGGAAAAGGATATACCCGAGGGTTTGGTGTCCTCAGCAATGGGACAACTACCTTCAAAAGAGTCACTTATGTAGATGGACTGAAGCACAACCTTCTGAGCATCAGTCAACTATGTGACAAAGACTATGAAGTTCGCTTTTTCCAAGAAAGCATGTTCAGTGGTGAATGAAAAAGGAAAACTTGCTCTTAGTGGTTATCGTAAAGAAAATGTCTATGTAATAGATATGGACTCTACTACCACTGAAAACATATGTTTTTTCTCTAAAGCCTCTTCTGATGTCAACTGGCTATGGCACAAAAGGCTCTCTCATCTATACTTCAAAACCCTGAATTCTCTCTCATCTAAGGAACTGGTTTCTGGTCTTCCTCAACACTCACATGCTAAAGAATCTCTCTGCTCTGCATGTGAAAAAGGAAAACAGACAAAAGCTAGTTTCAAGTCTAAACAAGTTTCCTCAGTGACAAGTCCTCTTCAACTCTTTCATATGGATTTGTTTGGCCCTGTCAACATCCAATCAATAGCTGGAAAGAAATATACACTTGTCATTGTAGAGGTTATCTTTCTTCGCTGCAAGAGTGATACTCCAGAAGAACTAATATCTTTTGTTAAAAAGATGGAGGTGCTGAATAATCTTACTGTTCGTTCAATAAGAAGTGATTATGGAACTGAATTCAAAAACAGTTCTCTAAACAATTTCTTTGATAAAAAGGGAATTTCTCATAACTTCTCTTCAGTAAGAACACCTCAGCAAAACGGAGTCGTTGAAAGAAGAAACAGAACGATCATTGAAGCTGCTAGATCAATGCTCAGCGATTCTCACCTCCCTACTCAATTTTGGTCTGAAGCTGTAAACACTGCTTGTTTTACTCAAAACAGATAGTTGATAGTAAAGCGATTTAGAAAGACAGCTTATGAACTTTTTCATGGAAGAAAACCTTCTATCAGTTTTCTTCATATCTTTGGTTGTTAGTGCTTTATTTTAAACAACAAAGATCAACTTGGAAAGTTCGACCCAAAACCGAATGATGGAATATTTCTTGGATATTCCTCTATCTCCAAAGCCTACAGAGTTTTCAACAAAAGAAGACAATCTGTGGAAGAAACAATTCATGTCACCTTTGATGAAACTCGCTCAGCGAACTCTAAACCAATCGCTGACAATGAAGAGTTAAATGCTTGGATGTTTTCTCATTACAGAGAAACAGAACCTTTTTTCTCAAACCATCAGCATTCAGATCCTCTTCCAGCTGCTGATGATGATACAAACATCATACCTCCGAACGCTGAATCCATCTCATGGGTTTCAGCTGAGCCTCTAAACACACTTCTTCCATTAGATCCATCTTCGTCTGAACACTTCTCAAAAAACAATGGTTTGTCTGACTTTCAACAATTAATAGCTGATGAACCTCAGGATTCTTCATCAGTGAACATACCTATTGTTGATCCAATCTCTGAAATGAGCGATCATGCTCCTGCTCAGCGATGGACCAGAGATCACCCCATAGATCAAATTCTTGGTGATCCCGATGCAGGTATTCAGACACGACGAAGTTCAGGTAATACCTGTCTCTTTGTCAACTTTATTTCTTTAATAGAGCCAAAGAAGGCTGATGATGCCCTCAGAGATCCAAACTGGGTCAGCGCTATGCAAGAAGAGCTGACTGAGTTCTCTCGCAACAAAGTTTGGAATCTCGTTCCTAGACCATCTGATAAAGCTGTTATAGGCACCAAATGGGTGTTTAGGAACAAGTTAGATGAACATGGAATTGTAACCCGCAACAAGGCTCGACTTGTTGCTCAGGGATACAGACAAGTGGAAGGCATAAACTATGATGAAACCTTTGCTCCTGTGCCTAGGCTCGAAGCAATTCTACTATTCTTAGCTTATGCAGTTTACAAAGACTTCATTGTGTATCAAATGGATGTAAAATCAACATTCCTAAATGGAAAGCTGAATGAAGAAGTCTATGTAGAACAACCTCTAGGGTTTTATGACCCTAAGCATCCTAATTATGTTTATAAATTGGATAAGGCTCTCTATGGTCTAAAACAAGCCCCTCGTGCTTGGTATGACACTCTCTCATCTTTTCTTATCTCTGAAAATTTTGAACGTGACAAAATTGATAATACATTATTTTTCAGAAAGATAAAAGGTCATATTATTGTTGTACAAATATATATCGATGACATCATATTTGGTTCTACTAACCCATCTCTATGTACTCGCTTCGCTGAAAGAATGAAGAAAGAATACAAAATGAGTATGATGGGTGAGCTGACATATTTTCTTGGTCTTCAGATTAAACAATCTGACAAAGGTACTTTTATCAGCCAAGGTAAGTATGTTAAAGATATGCTGAAGAAGTTTGATCTAACACAAACTTCAGCAATGAAAACTCCTGTGACACATCCTTTGACACTAAACAAACATCCATCTGGAAAACCTGTTAATGTCACTGCCTATAGAGGAATGATAGGCTCCCTGCTGTATCTTACAGCGAGCAGACCTGACATCATGTACTCTACTTGTTTATGTGCACGCTATCAATATGAACCCAAGGAATCCCATCTGATCGCTGTTAAGCGAATTTTCAGATATCTGAAAGGAACTCCTAACCTATGTCTTTGGTATCTCAAAGACTCAGGGTTTGATCTAATGGGATATTCTGATAGTGATTTTACAGGTTGTAAACTCGATAGAAAGAGCACCAATGGTGGATGTCAACTCCTAAAAGGAAAGAAGGTAAGCTGGACAAGCAAAAAGCAAAATTCAGTGTCTACTTCCACAACTAAAGCTAAATATGTAGCCGCTGGAAGTTGTTGCGCTCATGTCTTATGGATGAGAAATCAACTATTAGACTATGACCTTCAGCTATCAAAGATTCCAATCTATTGCGACAGCACTAGTGCTATCGCTATAGCAAACAATCCAGTGCTACATTCAAAGACAAAACACATAGAGATCAGATATCATTTTATCAGATATCATGTGATGAATGGTGATATTGAACTTCACTTTATCCCCACTGATTTGTTTACCAAGCCTCTTGATGAGACAAGGTTCAACTTTCTCATCAGTGAGCTTGGAACGCTGAATCTTGAAGAGTAACTCTTCATCTTTCTGCATTATGTTAGTGATTCTAAGTTCCCCTTTATCACTCTATCTCTGAATAAATTTCTGACTCTCAGGTATGTTCTCTTATTCTCCATCACTGAATATTCATTCAGTAAGTTGTTTTTTTTCAAAAATAAAAATAATCATTTTCTTTCTTCAAATGATTAAAAGGTTTTTGATAAACAAATTATATCACTGACATTTCTCTTTAGTGATCCTTCTGAAATGAAATATCAATCTCTGAATTTCTATCAGGGATTCTTTCAAAAAGAAAACCTATCTCTAACTTTTCTTCAGAGATAATTTCGAAAAGGAAAAATGAAACGTTTTTCTCTCTTCTCATGACGTCATTTGAACCGACAATCCACGACATGCCTTTTTCTAACACGTTCGTCCGTTGCCCTTCTATCCAATCAACTTCTTGGAACGTGACCATGTCATGATGAACATTTGTTTTCCCGCCTCATTCTCTCTCACACACTCTAACGTATAAAAAGAATGTTTTTTCATTCTTATCTTTTTACGCTTTCTGGAAATCTTCTCAAGCAAGAATCTCTCTCAAGCATTTGCATCTTCTTCCTTAAGGATCAACAGGTTATTTTGATATTCTTTGTCTTAAATCTTGTTACTAAATCTTATCTATGTTCCATAATTATGAATTTTCACAAGATTTTTGTTCACTAAAATCATTTTTTTTGATTTTATTCATCCAAAACCTTTGGTTTTCTCATTGTTCTTCCTTCTTCGACTAAGAACACTGTTTTAATCTTCAAATATTTCGTTTTTTTTCTACGTTTCTTTCTCCAAATAGAAACTGGTAAAAAAACTTCTTTATTTTTAGACTCTAATCATTTCCTTCTACGATTCTTTCCATATTCAGAAATGGCACAATCTGCTCTAATTGCTTCCAAGTCAGTCAAGTTTGCTCTCTCTGAATCTGAAGTTCCCAAGAACAATCATCTTGCTCGATTGGACTTCGATGGTGTCAAATACCCACACCTGGTGGAAGCAACTAGGTTCCTGAAGCAGTAGTGTATTGTTTACGCAATCACTGTGGATCCTCAACCATCCAAAACTCTTCTTCAACAGTTTTGGTTCACTGCTGAAGAAACCTCCATCATTAACAAGAAAGGTGACCAAGTTCCTGCTATCTCTTTCAGCAATGTTATAGGCTCAAGAATGATGACTGCATACAGCCTGAGGAAGGCACTCCGATTCCCTGACAAACCCAGAAGTGGATTCGATGCCCTTCCAACTGATGCTGAACTCATCCAGTTTCTGGATGATATGGAATACTGTTGGGACTACAGGCCTCGCTCATCCATTCCCAACAAGAAGCTGACAAAGATCCTAAAGGCAAACATGCCTTCCCAACTGAACTACATATTCTCACACATCATTCAATGTATGAGTGGGAAGAGTGGGTCACTGGAGCCGGCAAGCAAAGTTCAACTCTAGATGGCTTACTCTGTGATCGCTGGTAAGAACTTCGACTATGCCACCACTATCTTTGACAATCTCAAGTCAAATATAGAGAAGACGGAGAGGCATCCCAAAATCCCATATGTACGGTTCATCTGTGCATACCTGAAGTTTCTCTACTCCAACAGTTACCCCACTAGTCAAGATGGTACTTTTGTCAAAGTGGTTCAGCGATCGTTGGAGGTCAAACCGGTCGACAACGAGGTAAGTATCTCTATTCTTCGCTCCCGTCTCTCTCTCCACACATATTCTACTTCAACGACCACGCAGGAGGTTCTTTCTTCTGCTAGCCCTGCCGCTACCACCGCTTCAAAACGACCATCAACTAGTCTTTCTGGTCCTTCGAAGAAGGCCAAATTGACTAAGGAGACTATCGCCCCTGGCTCAAGTCCTGAGGTAGTTTCTCAACAAACTACCTTAGATGGTTTTGTGGGAATCTCCTCCACATCTGCAGTTGTCATCACATCAATCATGCCAGTGATCTCGGTTGCTGTCACAACATCAGTGACGCCACCGCACATCTCAGTTCAACAAACAACTGAGGTAACTACCCAACTCCAAACTTCTTCTATCCCTGTTACTTGTCCTCCCATCTCTTTGGTTTCTAACCCTCTTTCTCTCATGCAGCAACCTCAAGTTGCATTTATAGGACCTGATGCTCAAACCTTTGAAAGTGACATGCAATTTTTCAATATGTTTGAACCATCAGGTATACCTGAACCCACAAATACAACTCCCATCTCTCCATATAAGCTTGTTACTCAGAAGATAACTTTTCTTTCAGTTCCTACTTCGGCAACTGTTGATTCTCATATCAATAGTTTAGGTGTCAAGGTGGATTCTCTCACCACCTCCATCAACGAAACCACCAGCGCTGTCAATACCCCTGGTGAAGAGCTGAAGAAACTCACAACTACTTACTCGTCCAAAGCTGAAGCATCGCAAATCACAACTCTTCAGGGAGAACTTATCAATGTAAAGGAGGATTCTCAACTCCTTCAGGGACGTGTCGATACTCTAAGCAACGATGTCTAGGGGTTATCTGCAAAGATCGATTCCTGCACCTCAATCCTATAGAAGTCCTTAAAAAGCTGAATGCACCAGCTCCGACGCCCACTCCTTCTTTCACAGAGGCTGACCGCACTTCTATGAATATAGCTGTTGAATTTATTCATCAAGCTACTTCAGACATCCCTTTGATTGAAGAACGTCTAGAGCGTTTGGAGGCTGAAGTCCGGTCCCTGACATCAACAAAAGCAACTTCTTCCATTTCGGGCCTCCCCCGTTCTGATAATGACAAAGAGGGGGAGAAAGAGCGTACTGAAGAAAATCTTGAGGGGGAGAAGGTTGCTGACAAAGCCCCTCCATCTTTGCTCGATCAAGTTTTTGTAGAAGTCGAAGAAGAGGAGGATGAAGATCTTGATCTCCAGGATTAAGATACAGATCAACATCATGATGATGATGACGATGAAGAAAACTAGTCTCTATGGTTTTCTGCAACGACCACTCCATCAGTGATAGGTTCGATAGAAGTTATCACAGCAGGGGGGAGAAGTGGAACTTCTTTTGGAACCCCTTCCCAAAGCAAACCAAAGGGTTCAGCTGCTGAGGGAAGCCTGAAAAATGTTTCACCATCTGAGGGGGAGAATCCTTCTCTGGTATGCCTCTCACTTGTCCCTATATCATTCTATAAATCCCCAACCCCTGTTTCTTTCTAGCCTTTATCTCTCTTCTTCCCAAAACATACACTAACTGTTTTCATCTATTTTTTGACCAGACAGTTCTCTCCCCTGCTTAAGGGAAAGAAACTACAAATAATCCCAGCTTCAATAGATGATGACTCAATAATCCCAATCTCCTTTAATGAGATTGATGAAGAAGATGAAGAAGAAGAAGCCCTGCACCATCCAGAAAGGCCCTCTAGACCATCTCACTAGTCAGAGGAAAAGATGAAGAAAAGAATAGAGATAATCTCGCATCTAGAGAGTCAACGGCTGAAGGTCCCTCTTCAAATAACATCTACAGAGCTAGATTTCCTGACTGAAGCTGAAATTGAAGAATCTGTCAGGGCTGAGAAACTGATTGCCGACTATTAAAGAGATGCCTCTCTAGCTCTCAAGGTTCAGTCCTCTCAAGTCAAAGACAAGAAGCTGAAAAAGAATCCAGTGGAAGTCCAGGTTACTCTACTAAAGGAAATTAAAGAGAAGCGCTCAAAAGAACAAGCGTCCAGCGATAACACTGTCGAATGGTGCAAACATAAAGTCGACTATCGCTCCGACCCATTAAAGATATCAGTTGTTGTCATCTCTGGGAAAAGGAAGAAGGATCGAATTTCTGTAACGATGGAGATAGCTAGAGAGGATGGTAGCTCGAAGGCTATGTTTGTTTCAAAGCTTGAAAGCTTCGGCTATATGGAATGGCTAGAGTTCAAAGATGCACTGAAAAATCCAAATCAACCTACCGAGGCTATGTCGAAGGCATCCAAGAAGCCCTCATCAACAGAGTCACTGCTGTGTTAAAGGTACCATCTGCTTAAGGCAACTCAAAAGAAAGCCTGTCTCCTCCTTATCTGAGAATGATGCTGCAATAAGAAACGAAACCTCCATCAAGTTCTCAAAAGAAGTTCTCTTTGGTCCTCCTCCTGATCTCTCAGTACTTGATCTATCCCTGCCTCCTGGTGGTCCATATATTGCAGGGCAAGTATTCAAAGAACCTTTTGGAATCTTCTTCAGAGATGATGAGGAATAACTCAGATTCCAAAGAGTCTTTGAAATTGCTATCTATCCCCTCAGCCATCTCAAGGATCTCCTATGCTTATTGTATGACTTCTCTCTTTTAGCTGAACCGATAAAGGCAATTATTAGTCAAGAATCTTCTGATCGAAGGCAAAGAGGAGAAGAAATACCTGACTATATGGTTAATCCTCCAAAATCTTCTTTAGATAGCTGATAGATTAGTTTTTTATTTCTTGTAATCTATTAGTTAAACTTACAGTAGTTAGTTCCTCACTTGTACTTATAAGTTTCATATCTTGTAATTCTATCTTTGAATTAATGAAAATTTCAGTGAAGTACTTAACCCTATCAGTACTGTATAAGATCCCTCAAAATAGTAATTGGGACATGTATGTTATGAGTCCTGATTATTCCATTATTTTGAATTATAAAGTAATTTTCTTCAGTTACTTTGTCATTATCAAATAGGGGGAGATTGTTGATCCAAACTCTCTCAGTGATTTGATAACGACCCTCTTCTATACTTAGTGAAAATTTCGTTTATTAATATGTATTAATGTTTCACCATCAGCGATCAAGATGAGTCTGTTCATTTGTCGCTGATGATCTTTCTTATAAACGCTCATATGTATTAGTGTTTCACTATCAGCGATCAGACTGAGTCTGTTCAGTTATCGCTGATGTTCTCTGACGTAAACGTAATCCCTGAAGACAAGTTTCATGTCAACATATGTTCATAGCTAAATCGAAGACGAAGCTGCTGAACAAAAACAATTCTACTATTGACCTGATGCGGATATGAGTGAAGTAAAGACGACTCTACTCATACGCGAAGAAACCTGAGGAAAAGCTTCAGCGATAGCTGAACCTCTTTATATCTCTGAAAGAAGAGATATTCAGCGATCGATGATCACTTAGCTTATGCCTCAAGTCTCTTTTGTCTTTCCCTGCACAACCAGTACGATGTGTCAGAACGAACATACCTCTGCCACAATTCGTACAACAACTCTGTCAACTACATTGTTCATGATACGGCCGAAAGCTTGTCTCCCAAAGTCAGACCCTCTTAACCAATCAATGAAGGACACGTGTAAAGTGCCCTGTCATGTATTTAATGCATAGGGTATAAATAGAAAGATTACCTCTCCATTTGGAAAGGGTGCTCACCTCTAGCCTTCATCTTTCTATCTTATAGAAACCCTTGTTTTCTATATTTTCTAATCCTTTTTCTCTATATTCTTGTGCAACCATCTTAGTGTTTTATTAAGTTTGTTTAGATTGAGTTCTACTTAATCTTATTCTGCAACAGACTTGTAAATTGTGTTTGATTTATCAATAAACAATTTAATAAACTTTAAATTCTGTGTTTGTATTAACCCCCCCCTTCTACAAACTTGTTAAGCACCTCCGAGACCACCAACTTCTTGGGTAGGAAACACTAGTTATTGTGAATCAATAGAAGTTTCTTTGAAGTTCTCACACTGAACCCGTGAATTTGTCCTAACAACATAATGTTGCTTAAGAGTATAACTTCATCAGTTAAAGCACAATAATATGTAGTACATATGTAAGATAAATGGTTGCTCAATAAGGTAATCATAAAGATTTGAGCATTTTTAGACATAGAAGATTTTCTCAAAACAAGGAAATTGAATGAACAAAGTGAAATCAATAGATATGTTTTTGAGAATCTGACAATGTACGGAAAAGATCAAATATGAATGATTTATCAATAAAATCTTAGGTTATGAAAAACTGGAATTTGTCTATATGAATCAAGTATAGACAAGTCTTGAAAGAATCGCTTTGAATGAAATAACGCTCAACGAACATTGAATATACAAACGGAGTTTCTTACTATCGAAAAATATTTTCAACTTTGAGACATGGTAAGAACATAGTCAAAAGAAATACTAAACCAGTGTGTGTGAATACTTGACAATATATGGAAAAGATAATACATAAGTATTTATCTTTGGAAACACACGATTAGTGAAACATTAAAGCTCATAACTGAAAACATTTTAAAATACACACTTTTGAAATTCATGAAAACGTTTAAGAATCGAGAAGTGGTTTGAACATTTAAGCAAACTTGTTTTCATATCTGAAAGTCGTCCATATTTCAAACATGTAATAGATTAAGGTTAGAATAATCCTTACGCTCAACGCTAATCTCATAAAGTCAGCCTCAAAGTCATGATTGATATGATTATGTAAGCTCTCCCTCAAAATCTACATCCAGTCGAAAAGTCATCATGGAAACAAATTCTTATTGAAAACAAAATAACAACATTTATTGAAAATAAAGACAATGAAATGAAAACATTGAAGAACGAGTTCTGATTTGAATTAATCAGAAGTCATTTTTCTTACTCTTACCCCCCTGAAAATATGCATCATAGAATTTATCAATACAAAATATATGCAAAAATCCTAACTCCCCTTAGAAAGTAGATCAGGTAATCTTTTGTCTCACTCCCCCTGAAATCATGAGCAAACCTTCAGTGTAGATATCATTCAGATGAAGAAAAAAGAAATGAAGAAAAATTATAAATGAAGTTGTACTAGGTAAATACAAATTATGTTTTAAGATCCAACATGCGTAATTTCGAAATGAGAAAATTAAATCTCTTTTTGTCTAAAGGCTTGGTGAATAAATTAGCTAGTTGATAATCCATGTTTACAAAGTAAAGTTCAATCGTACCTTTTTCTACATTATCCTTGATAAAGTGATATCGCACGTCAATGTGCTTTGTTTTCGTGTGTTGACCAGGATTAGCAGATATTGCGATTACGCTCTTCGAATCACAATATATTGGTATTTTGTTGAAATGGAAAATAATCTTGAAGCTGTGTACGCATCCACAATACTTGAGAACCACAACTGGCAGCAGCTACATATTCTGCTTCTACGGTTGATGTGGAAACACATAATTGTTTCTTTGATGCCCAACTAACGACCTTGTCTCCCAGAAATTGTATGTGACCCGATGTGCTCTTCTTATCTAGTATACAACCTGCATGATCTTCATCTGAATATGCTGTGAGCTCAAAACAAGTATGTTTAGGATACCACAAACCAAGGTCTACAGTCCCCTTCAGATATCTAAAGATGTACTTTACAGCCGAGAGATGGGACTCTTTTGGCTTAGCTTAATATCTAGCGCATAAACAAGTAGAGAACATAATATCCGGTCTACTAGTCGTTAAGTACATTAAAGAGCCTATCATGCCTCTATAGGTTCTAAGATCAACAACCTTTCCAGAAAGATCAGCTCCGATCTTAGTTCCAGGTGTCATCGGTGTTGAAATAGAAGTACAATTTTCCATTTTAAATTTCTTCAAAATATCAGAAATGTACTTCGATTGGTTTATAAATATCCCCGTAGAAAATTGTCTATCTTGTAATCCGAGAAAGAAATTCATCTCTCCCATCATACTCATTTGAAATCTGGACACCATTAGAGCATAAAGTTCTTACAATACTTAGGGTTTGTTGAACCAAAAATTATGTCATCGACATATATTTGTATAAGAATGATATCAACTTTTTCCTTTTTGATTAAGAGAGTGGTATCGATTTTACCTTTCGAGAAGCCTGACTTGACTAAAAACTTGGATAGAACATCGTACCAGGCTCGAGGAGATTGCTTTAAGTCGTAAAAGCCTTTGTCAAGGATGTAAACATGATCCAGTTTTTCAGCATTGAAAAACTGCATGTCCCACAATAAAAGTTCTAATCAAGAATAACAACATGAATTTCAATCCAAATTGTCATATGATTAATTCCAATTTCACAGTTTACAGATTGATTACACAGAATGCTCTCTCAATATTTTTCTCTCTAAGATTATGTCTGTCTATGAATACTCAATGTCACACTAGAACCACACGCACTACAAAGAAAGAAAAACTATTTATACTACAAACAATTATAAAGAAAATTAAAATAAAGACTAGTTGACTTCGACTTTGACTTTGCTTGAGAGGCTTTGACTTCGACTTTGACTTTAATTCCCATGATCTTGGATCCAACATATTTGTGCACTAACAAAAATGGTTTAGAAAAGGAAAATGTTGAGCTTCAAATAAAGATTACAGAAATGCAATAACATATTTCTCAAGATGCAAAGAAGGTTGAGAAAGAAAGAGAAGAGTTTGAAAAAGAAAGAAAAGGATTTGCACAAAAGTTCTCTGATTTTTCAAGAAAATCATTTGAAGAGAAGAAAACTATTGAACTCAAAATGTTCAAAACTTTCTCAACAAGTGTCATATTTTGAGAAAGTTATAATCATGGAAATAGATAAAGCTGAAAGGAGAAGAAGTTGACTGAACAAAAGCATGTTGGACTAGTCAATGAAATATCTGACAAAAACAAGAAAGTTGAAAAAGATTTCGAATATGAAAGAAAGATATTTGAGATAGATTTTAAAAAGCTTTCAAATAAGCTATCTGAACTATCAACAACTACACTGAAAGAACAGAAGACGAAGTCTGACTTACAGAAGAAGATTAATTTACTCTCAAAGGAAAGAAACAGTTTGTCAAACAAGATCACAAAACTTGATGAAATCATTTTAAAGGTTGAATTGAGGGCACAACGAAGTCCAGACACAATTCCTCAATCACCTATGAATGATTCAGCTACTTCAAAATGTTCATTCAAAACAGCTTCAAGTTCACATTATGCAAATGTTTCTAATAATCCTTTGTTTGTTAATTCAGATGATAATATATCTAAGCATAAAGTTCAGATTCGTCCTACTAATCTTTTCAATGTTAAATCTATTGATGGTTAAGGTAATAAAAAAAAGAACAAGTCTCAACAAAAGATGGTTTGGAGAAGAAAAGATGAGAAATATGCCTCAAAGTCATTTGTTCCTACACCTCAACCGAACAAGAAAAAAATGCTCCAAAAGATAAATCTTTTGGTAAACCTGATCTTGTTTATTCGATAAATCGATTAATCAGGTTAGCTCAAAAGAAAATATCTTGTTCTTACTGTGGTACAAATGATTTTGTCAGTAAAAATTATGTCAATTACTGGTATGGTTCTTCTTATATTACTCCTAAATGAACTGCAACTAACAGATCTGGACCCAGTGGGTACCAAAAGCTACTCCATCTGTGTTGTAGGCACCTCATGTCTAGGGGGAGTAAAGAACAACGACTTCTAGATACTTCAGTTCATAACCCATACTTCAAAGTTTTTGATTTTTGCTGATTGAGCGGATTGATCAATCTTTCTTAGGAAGTTTTTGTTGAATTTCTAAGGGGGAGAAAAGAATTATAAAGTTAGATTGATATTTTTTTGGTGCTAATATGCTTGACTTTTCACAGGTATTGAAGAAAACATATCTAATGTTTTGTCAAGAGGGAGCTTACTAGATTTAGTTTTGTTTTCCTGTTCTTAATTGAAGGGGGAGATAAAACTTTATTTTTAAGGGGAGATAAGAATCTCATGCTCAATGTAAGTATTCTTGATTCTTAATCTCAATATATTTGAAAGAAGAACAACTTTCAGGTATGAAAATTGTTTTCTAAATGTTCAAACCACTACTTGTTCTCAAAATATTTCATGAATCTAGTAGTGAGATTTTAAATGATTTTTATTTGGAACTTTCATGTTTAACTGATGCTAGTGCACAAATATGTTGGATCCAATATCATAAAAATTAAAGTCAAAGCTCAAGTCAATCCTCAAGCAAAGTCAAAGTCAAAGATTCAAAATGCAAGGTCAAAGTCTTTTGTAAAAGTCAATGTATTGTAGTTTTAATTAGTTTTCTCTTTGTAATTGTAAGGGGTATAAATAATTTAGTTTTCTTTAGTTAAGTATATAGCACCTTGAGAGATATATGTTTTAGATTGAGAAATATTCATTGAGAGAGAATTGTAAAATCTGAAGATTGGGGATTAATGAGATAGCATTTGGCATCAATTTTTTTGTTCATTTTGATTGAAATTGCACATTGTTTGAGACACACAATTGGTACCAGAGCAAGCACAAATCAGAATCAATCAAGAATTTGAGATTTTTTTTTGGAATCGAATTTGAAGAATTCGCATCTTACTGTATTCGTTTTGAAGAATTCACATCATACTGTATTCATTTTTCGAATTTCGAATTTTAGTGTTATTATTGGAGTAGTAATCATTGCAATGTATTCGTTTTGTACTCAATAAAAAGTTTGTTTTGTATTGCATCGTCCAATTCACTACTAGTTGTGTGAATTTTGGATTAGTTTGAAATTGTATTTTCGAGAGTCTGTATTACTGTGTTCTCGATCGAGTTGTGATTGTATTTGTTTTTGTTTGAAATTGTCTGTTTGTAATCTGTTCGAAAAGTGATCGAGATCAAATTGCTGAAGTTTTGTTGTCTAATTTTAAGTTTTGGATTGAATTCGGGTTGATTTTGAAGTTTTTGGGCTGAGATCTGAGAATTTCGCATGATCATAGGAAGAACTCGCATGGATTGTTGAAAATAGATTCTTTAAGGATAGAATTCGCACGAACCCGCGTACGAAAAGAGTGAATTTCACACGAAGCTTTATACGAAAAGCTGTATTTCGTACGTCTCAATATACGAAATTGGATTTTGAAATTTCTAAGGGAACTTTTCGCATCCTACTTGATACGAAAAGTGGGAATTCGCATACCCCTTTATGCGAAAAGTGCGTAATTCTCATATTGAGAAGATAAAATTTTTCTAAGGGTGAAATTCGCATCGATACGTAAAGCTAAGGAGTCTGAATTTTTCTAAGTCAGAAATTCACATCACTTCTGTGTGCGAAAAGTACAAGTTTGAGAAAGTCCCATGTCCAGAATTTGCATCCCTTCTTGTGCGAAAAGCCAGAATTCACACCGTACGACATGTGAAAAGATGAAACTCGCATAGTGTTGTGTGCGAAAAGCTGAATTTCGCATCCTTTAGCGTGCGAATTTTGTTTGTTTTGCGGAAAGTAATTTCTTTGGCATGAGAAATCCATACTTAATCAATTTTTCACTATTTTCAATTTTTTGTAAAATTTCTGATTTAGTGTTTAAAAATCTGTGCATTCATCAAGATGACTTCTAGAGATGCTCTTGCTATCGGAACAGATGTCAAACTACCAATCTTGTGTTTAAGGGGAATATGAGCAGTGGAAGGATAGGTTTTTGGATTTCATAGATCGACACAACAATGGAGAATTCATCAAACAGTCTATTGATGAGGGTCTTATGAAACCAGTCACAACTATAGTACTAGATGAGGAAAATGTGAGTTCTGACAGCGAAGATGGTATTGAGCCACGAGAGCCCAAGACAAAAGAGATTGTTGTTGATTTCTCAAGTTATTCTGCTGAGCAAAAGAAGAGATATAAGGCAAACAAATAGGATAGATCTCTATTTCTTCAGAGCATACCGAATGAGATCTACATCAAGATTGATAGCTACAAAGAGAGAACCAAGAAAATGTGGGATCAGCTTGAGAAGATGATGATGGGTTCAAAGATTGGAAACCAGATGAAAGTGGCAAACTGCATCAACAATTATGAGTAGTTTAAAGCGAAAACTGGTGAAAGCTTGGAGGAAACTTATGAGAGATTTGTAACCTTACTCTATGAACTGGCAAAGAATAAGGTGAAGAAGAAGCAGATTGAGAATAATGTGAAGTTTCCAAGTGTTTTGCAATCTGAGTGGAAGAATCACACTCGAAGGATGAAACAAATGAAGGATCTGAGTGAAATTCCTCTACATGAAGTATATGCAAGACATAGGCAGAATGAAGAGCAAGTTGAAGAGGAAAGAAAAGAGAAGACGAAAAGTGAAAAGCCAGTAGTTGATCCAGTTGCCTTAGTTGTTGAAAAGAAGAAGGAAAAAGATAAGAAGGACAAGAAGAAGAAAAAGAAAGTTGTAATTTCCATTTCTGATGGGTTTGTTAGTGATAATTCTGATTCTGATGATGGTAAAAATCTCAAGCAAGCCATGATCTTGTTAACCAGAGCCTTTCAGAAGAACTTCTATAAGAAGCCGGGGTCCAGCAGCCAGAGGTACTCATCAGGGTGGAGGAATTATGAGCATAAGGAACGAATTATAGAAAGAAGATATGAAGGGAAGAAGTATGAGGAGAGAAAGCTTGAAGATAGAAAGTTTGTCAATAGTTATAAGCAAAAGAAGGTGGAAGAGCCAGATAAATGTTATAATTGTGGTAAGATCGACCATTTTGCAAAAGATTGTCGGAAGCCTAATGTAAGGAATTCTGAATATTACAAGAACAAGATGCTTCTGGCCAAGTGGCTGTAAAAGCTTTGATGGCCGAGGATGACCACTGGCTGGATTTCACCGACTTGAAAGGAGAAAAAGAAGAGAATGCTCACATGTGCTTGATGGGGAAAGAGGTGAAATTTGATGAGTCTGATGTAGACTCTTCTGAAGAGGTAAACAATTTTTCTGAATCTGATTTTTTGATGAAAATGGAAACCATGATGGTCGACCTTCAAGACCTACAAGCTAAGCTTAAAAAGAAGAAAATCTGAGTTGCGAAAAAGCGTCAAACAATGTTAGTCCACAAATTCAAGCAATTCAATCAAGATTAACAGATTTGACAATTATGATCATGTTCTAGAGAGAGACAGAGTAGAAAGAGAAAGTTTTTCAAGTCGTATACCTCTTTAAGCATAAATACAATGAACACTCAAAATACAGAATCTCTCATATGCTTTTCAACTACAGTCTTTACAAACACTCACACTAAAGGCTATTTATACTAAATATGATTTACAAAGACTTAACAAGACTTTGACTATATTTGACTATACAAGCTTTGACTTTTCTACATTAAATCTTGGATACAACAATACACTAACATTCTCCCCCTTTGTATTCAAGATTTAAAATTTTTTGACAATAGTCTTCAACTCTTGATTCTTCAAACTTTAACTCTGACGTCTTTAAACTCTGAAGCTCTGACAATCTTCAATCTCTGAACTTTTGAAGAATATTGAAAAGTCTTTCACAATGTCTTTGAAAAGTCATCAAGTCTTGAACAAAACTTTGAAATTTGAAATTTCTTTGAACTGTGAAACTTCTTTTTATCTTTGAGGTATCATTCAATGCTTGTATCTTCATCTCTGTGAACTCTGATCAGTCTTTGAACAAACAAACTTTCTTGAATCATCTTTATTTTCTTCAGAATCCTTTTGAATCTCCCCTTTTTGATGAGATGAGATTCTTGATCAAAACTTTCATCTGTCTGATTTATAATCTGACTTGAAATTTCCAGATTATCTCCACCTTTTTCTTCAAAATATCTCTTCCTTTTTTATGAGAATAATCTTTCAAACTTCACTCAATCTTTCATTTGACTTGAAATTCCAGAATATATCTCCCTCATTTTGATAAACTTTCATTTGACATGAAATTTCTAAATTTCTCCCCCTTTTTGATGAATTGTGAGAAGCAAAATCATCAAAACCTTTTGAAGTCAACACTGTCTTTGAAAAATAATCTCCCCTTTATGATAAAATAACAATCTCCCCATTAAAAAATGACAATCTCCGCTCTTTTGATCTGTGTATCCGTCAATTCATAATATGTATTCATCCGAATCTTTGCAAATTCATATATAATAAGAATTGTAACCCTAAATCAACAAATGATACAGTTAAAATGCATGTAAGTAGCATAGAGCCACTTTGTACAAAGGATGTACATTGGGAATGAGCTTTTGTGATGTTCACTCCCCTAGGGCTTCCATTCAATCATTGAAAAACCACAAAGGAATTTTCTATGAATGTTATGACAAGAAAACATATTCCTTGTGTGTACGTGAAAGTGTAGAAATGATTGAAGGTACTCAAGCTTTTTCAGGCTCAAAATGTGTAAACTGTTGAGATAGCAATAAGTATTACATGGACTCAATGTGTATGAAAGAGATGCGAAGGTGGGCAAACTTCCTTCTTTTTCAATATCTAAATCTTCCAAGTGAAGATCAGATAGTAGATAGGATGCGTCCCCAAAGAAAATGAAACATTTATTTGTTGAGAAAGAAACGAGTGGTTGGTGGGGTTAATACAAGAGTTGGCATGGGCCCACTGCTTGTTTCAATGATGGTCACCAAAGAATGTGAACCAATCAGTAGATGTGGCTGCCTGGCTCATAAAGTGGTTTGTGCAAAGTTTTGATATTCTTCTAACTCTGATCTCACGCCCTCTTTCTTTTAAACATTTAAGCTCATTTCTAACCAAACTTTCTTTTCCATTTTTCCGCTCCATACACTGAGAATAACTCAATCGGATGAGTTATCTCCCCCACTCTTTGATTTAAAACCCTTCACCCCTCAATCGCAAACTGATCTCTTTCCAAAATTATTAGTTTCTCAAAGTTACTAACTTGTTGAGAAAACATTAGACATTTAAGCTCGAGTGTCTTCTTCTCTTCAACACTCTTCTTGGAAAGGTCTGAGAACTTCTTTTCAAAATCTGATATTTTCTTTTGAAGCTCAGAGTTCTCAGCTTCGAAAACTTTAACTCTTGATGACATATATGATTTTATCATAATCTTAGCAATATGTTCCCATAACAGCTTTCCTGTAGCCTCTTCACGTTCTAGTGTAAAGAAGATCTCATTTGAAATCTCCTCTGATATTCCTTGCAGAATAAAAGATTTGGCTAAGATGTCAGCTTTATATCTTTTTATTTGCTCGTCTGAGTACATATCAAGTGGTACTGGAAGCTCTTTTTCTTCTCTTTCTCCATTCTTCTTCACTAGAGTATAAACTCTCCTTGGAACTGTCATAATTCCGTACACTAGAGATCTTCTTATAAGTTTCTTCAATTCATGTCTATCTATGAAATCCATGAACTGATCTTTCAATTGCTCATACTCTCCTCTATAGAGTACAGGTGGTTTCTCATCCATACATATTGAAGAAGCTTCGTTTGATGTCATCCTGTTTAATTTGATGTGCAAAAATAACTTGGATTTGACCGTTAGTCCAGAATAAAAACAGATAAAATGTGATCACATAAGAAATTTTGTCCCCTTAGGCAGACTTAGAAAGTACCTCAGTTTCGAAAAATTCTCAGAAAAAATATTCTAAGTATGGAATAGAAGCTTTGCATTTGAGAAGGTTTGCGTTTCAAATGAGGAGCGCAAATGGAATTTTGCGGGTCTAGTGAGGAGCCCAAACTGAGGTTTGTGATTCTAGTGGGAAGCGCAAACTAAGGTTTGCGGGTCTAGTGGGAAGCGCAAACTGAGGTTTGCGGGTCTAGTGGGAAGCGCAAAGTTGAGCTTTGCGTTTCTTGAAGAGGTACACGTGAACTGAGGTTTGCGTTTGTCTTGAGATGCGCAAAGTTGAGCTTTGCGTTTCTTTTGGAACCGAGAAGTGGACTTTGCGTATGCTTGAGGACCCGAGAAGTAAGGTTTGCGATTGATGTTAGAACCACAAAGTAAGGTTTGCGTTTCCTTTGAGAAGTGCAAAGTAGGACTTTGTGTTTGATGTGGGAGGCGCAAAGTTGGATTTTGCGTATGTTCTTCCTCTGCTTTGCGATTGTTCGTCCTGTTCTATGAAAAATCAACTGAAACTTGTTTTCTTTGACGATTAGCAGTACAAATCTCTACCAATATGTCTAGAATCACTTCTAGAACTGAATGTAAGCACTCGATCTCAATAAAACACACTTTTTGAAGAAAAATTATATCGCACAGTGACTTTTTGTTCTCGACAGTTTCCTCACTAAATCCACAAATTTGAACTCGAATAAAGCTTAATACTGAAATTAATCAACAACAACTCTATCTAGCATGCTAATCGATCACAACCTGATCGATTTTAACACCTATAACACTTAAACACTCGAAATCACTTTTTCAAATAGAACACAGAGACGTTTTTCTGAAAAAACTTGATTTGATCTTAATCAGGCTCTGATACCAATTGTCGGTCCAACAATACTAATATCAAGTTCTTAGAAACAACAACACAATAACGATTACCAACCTGTATTGATATAACAACGGTTACAAGGTTGATCGATTAAGGCTCGGATTTGTGTTCTCTGTTTTTCTCTCTAATACACCTTTAAGTGTGTGTTTGTGTGTGTGAATTGTGATCTGATCTTGTTAGAGAGATTGAGATATCACATCTAATCTAAGTGTGTCTAACACACTATCTACAACTTGCAAGAGCAAGTTGTAATATTAAACAATAAAACTAACTACTAAATATCTAGATATACAATATCTAGATATTATATAGCTAACTAAACTAGAAACTAACTTAGCTTTTACATCACTAGAAACTAGATATTTAAACTAAGTTAACTTAATATAATAAACAAATACATTGATTACTTTGACATTTATTACAAAAAACATAGACTTTAATATCGAGAGTCGACGTTCCGGCTTTAGCTTCAGATTGCGATCTTCAGATTGGATGATCTTGAATCCAATGAGACTGTGTCTTAACAATATCCGCTTCACCCTCCATATCTGCTTTGAAGGTGTGCTCAAAGTCCTATCTGAAATAATTGAAGTACAAGAATTAGAATTATCAGAAATGACTGACTCTTGTTTCTTTGACTTCTTTGACCTTCTTCTTTTACGCTTATGTTTGTAATAATCATCATTTAGCGTAAAAGATTCATCAAGAATTTTCGAATTAAGATTTGAATTAGAAGAAGCAATTTTACCCAAGAAATCTAACTGATCAGACAATAAATCTGAACTTACCTCGGAGTCAGAAAAATTTTGAGAAAAGATTTTAGAATTGGAAACTTCCTTTTTGTTTTCTTTAAAAGAAGACGAAATGCTAGAAATAGAAAAAGAATCTTGTTTTTGAGAAATTAATTTTTCTTCAAGACTTGACGTCATGAAAGAAAGAATGACATTAGATTCAATTTCTTTTTTAATATTTTGATCTTCCATCTTATCTTCAAGGTCAATAATTTTGCCTTCTAATATTAAAGGAGGATTATATCTCTTAGAATCATAAAAGATTGAAGAGCTATTTTCCTTATCAGATTTATTGGCAAATATATCAACAAAATCATCAGACACTGAAGACAGGACATAAGATATTTCATTTAAACCTTTTCTGCCTCTCTTTGATTTTTCAGGAAAATGTTTGACATTTTCGCTCGTATAAACAAAAGGAATTTCCTTGTGTGTGTTTTTCATTCTTTTCTCATTTTCGATTTCTAACACTTGCTTTTCATTCATCCAATCAATTTTAAATTGAGGAGCATATTGAGCAAGTGTTATATAATCGTATTTATTTAAAGTTGGGGATTTTTCTATCGCATTGTTTAAACAATGTGGATTTTCAAAATCAAGTCCCCATTTTTCTTTTAAAGCCTCATCACTCCTTAGTTTATTCATGAAAATTGTTTGCTCAGATTGATTCCTTCGATATAACTTTTCTTCTAACTTATTTATTTTATCCGAAAAATCATCTTTTAATTTGGTCATTTCAGTCTAAGACTCAAGATAAGTCTTATTTGAATTTTCCAAATAATCCAATTTCTTTTGAAAGATTTCTTTAGTATGAACCAAAATAGATTTTTCATCTTTCAAAGAAATTTTCAATTTGTCAATCAAATCTGACTTTTCTGAATTTAAATTCTTTTCAGAAATTAACTTTGAGCGAAGATCAGATAAAGCAGTTATAATAATAGTCATCTGAGAAGAAATGAAGTTGTAATCAAACTCAGAAATTACTTCATCTTCATCAGTATCATCATCCTCATCTGACTTATCATCTCCGATTAAGCAGATTTGAGCAATTTCCACATTGTCAGCTTCATCATCGGAGTGATCAAGCCAATACTTTTCTTCTACGAGCAAAGCTGTTCCGTTCTCTCTTTTCTCGGCAAGTTCCATTTTCTTTCGATAGTATGCCGAATCCCGAACCTTCTTCACTCTACACTCTTTAGCGATGTGACCCGGCTTACCACAGTTGTAACAAGCATCAACTATCTTTAGCTCGGGCACTTTGACTTTTGATCCAGAAGTGAAGTGAAGGTTGTTGGAACCCGACCGAGGTTGGAACTTTTTCTGATAATGTTGTGAAAGAAGGATCATAGATTTCTCGAGCGCCTCACCATCATCATCAGTGGCCCCGTCATAAGTATTATCAGACAATGCTTGTTCTGCCAGTTGTTTCGTGATAAGAGCAACTGGGTCCACTGATTTCTTGTTTTTCTTGTCCAGTTTGGCCTTCTTCTCAATTACAATGAACTAATCTGTTAGCAGAATCTCGTACATCTCTTGGATTTGCATTGTAGATATTCTGACATCATTCCTCAATCTGTGACAAGATTTGTTCCATTCCAGTTGAAGTGCATTAAGGAATTTCAGATTTGTTTCAAGCTCAATCTTTTCCACTTTAATTTTCCTCAGATCATTAATCACAGCACATAATCTGTCATACACAGTTTTCAATGACTCCCCATCCTTGGCTTTGAATTATTCAAAGTTGTTCATATATCGTGTATGCCGAAGTTGAGTTGCAACTGAAGATCCAAGCATAATCTTTTCAAGCTGTTACCACATAAGATTAGGATGATTTTTTAAACAATCAACCCTATTGTAGATAGAGTTTGGCAAGGCTAACATCAGATTTTCCTTTATATCACGATCGGCTTGATATTGCGATAACTCATCGGGTGTATATTATTTGGTAGCCTTATATAATCCAGAAGCCAGAATGGGTTTTTCAAAAGGTCCTTCAGACAGAATATTCATCATGTCATTTTCGTTCTTTTGACGCTCGATGAAGTTCAGGAACCGATCTTGCCACTAAGAAAACTCGTTTTCATCAATCAGAACAGGAGGACGATTTTTTGTACCCAATGACATCATAAGATCGCTTTTGTAGAACTGAGCTTGATAAGCAAACTTTGCAGAATCCATATCTCAGAAATCCAGAAAAACTCTAAGTCTTGACAGAGTTGGCGCAAACTAGAGGTTTGTGTGAGAGAATGTAGCGCAAAAGGAGGTTTGCGTGAGCGGTTGATGGCGCAAACAAACTTTGCGTGAGACGTTGAAGACGCAAACCAAGCTTTGCGTGAGCTGTAAATGGAGCAAATTGTGATTTGTGAGATACAATCTTGGCGCAAACTGGGTTTGCGTGAGCAGAAGGTCGCGGAAACTTAGATTTGCGTGACTTGTTGAAGACGCAAACTGAACTTTGCGTGATAAGACAATGGCAAGAACTCAACTTTTCGTGAACTGATGATGACGCAAAGTGAACTTCGTGTGAGATGCTTAAGGCGCAAATTAAGATTAGCGCTAACAGGAGACGCAAACTAGGATTTGCGTGAGCTGTTATTAGCGAGAACTGATATTTTCGTGATGCTGAGATGGCGCAAACTTAGCTTTGCGTGAATCAAATGTAGCGAAAACCTGCTTTCTGGAAACAAAGGATGAACTAGCTCAAAGCTCTAGATGAACTCGCGCAAATCGTGAATGTGTGTTCCAGATTCTAGTTTCTAATCAATAACAATCAAACAAACAAGATTAAACACAATGAATTACCCGTTTGATTACTTTGAAATTCACAAGATTACATTTTCTCTCTCTAGAACTCATTCTCTCTCTAAAAACCGTAGTCTCTCTCAAATCTCAATCCTTACAATACGTTCTTTCTAATCCGTATGTACATATTACAAAGAAAGGAAACTATTTATACAAACACCTAATACAAAGAAAATACAAAATACAAAATACATTGACTTATTACAAATAGACTTTGACTTTGAATGAGATTTGACTTTCTTCAGCTTTGACTTTCTCAACTTTGACCTTCAGTATTTTTGATCTTGTATCCAACAGATTTATGCTCTAACAATCTCCCCCTTTGGATTCAAGATCACTGTAAAAAGATCTAACAATTCAGTCTTCACTTTAAGCTCTGTCAAAATTATCTCCCCTTTTTCTTTAACAATCTTCTTTCCAAAACTATCTTCAAACGAGTAACAATCTCCCCAAAACATTCACACAACACTTTCAGACTTTGGAAAGAAATTATCTTCAGATTCAGCTCACCTTGCTTTAACAAAAAAATCTTCAAAGAAAATTTCCTCAAAACCTCAGAAATTCTTTGATTGTCCTCAAATCTTCCCTTTGAACTTTCTGACTTGAATATTTCAGAAAATCAATCTTCACAAAAACTTTATCAGATCTTGATATCATCTTTTCCAAACTTCAAAACTTTAACATTTCTTCATATCATCTCCCCCTTTTTGATGATTTGAACATCTATATCATCAAAACTTTTCGTCCAAGAAATGTCTTTGACCATTCTGATCTGTCATACTGTGCCTCTGATTCGGTGATCCATAACCAAGTATTCATCTAGATCTTTGCAAATCCAGACAAAATAAGAATAGGTAACTCCTTAATCAACAGATGAATCAGTTAAAATTCCTGTCAGTAACACAAAGTCACTGTGTGTAACGAATACACAATATAAAGGAGCTTTTTGATGTTTACTCCCCCAGGTCTTCCATCCAATCATCGAAACACCACAAAGGCAATTTCTATGAATGTTATGACAAAGAAACAAATTCCTTGTGTGTTCATGCATGTGTAGAAAGAATTAAGCATGATGATTGCTTTTCAATAAGGCTCAAAGTTGTGTAAACCACTGAGACAACAGTAGATAAACACAGAGTCAACGTGCATGATTGAAGTGCGAAGGTGGGGCAGACTTCCTTCTTTTTCAATATCCAGATTTTCTAAATGAAAAACAGATAGATTATGTGTTGCGTCCCCAGAAAATATAAAACATTTTCTTTTTGAGAAGAAAATGAGTGGTTGGTGGGGTTTAAGCAAGAGTTGGTATGGGCTATTTCCCTATTCAATAACATTCACCAAAGAATTTTGAAATGCTAGTAATGTGGCTGCCCGACTCAGAAAGTATTTGGTGCAGAGTTTGATATTCTTTTACTCTGATCTCACACCCTCTTTCTTTTTAATCATTAAGCTCACTACTAACCAAACTCTCTTTTCCATTTTACCTCATCACACCCACACTCATTTCTTTTTGACTCCTCACACTCAATCACTAAGGGATTAACTTCTTGGGTAGAAATCACTGGTTAACGTGATTTCATAAAAGTTCAATTAATTCCTAGCACAAAGAACCCATATTTTTCCTAGAAAGCATAATGTTGCTCAAATGATTTAACTATAACAGTTAAAGCTCATATACAAATTCTAGTTTCTAATCAATAACAATCAAACAAACAAGATTAAACACAATGAATTACCTGTTTGATTACTTTGAAATTCACAAGATTACACTTTCTCTCTCTAAAAACCGTATTCTCTCTCAAATCTCAATCCTTACAATACGTTCTTTCTAATTCGTATATACATATTACAAAGAAAGGAAACTATTTATACAAACACGTAATACAAAGAAAATACAAAATACAAAATACATTGACTTATTACAAATGGACTTTGACTTTGAATGGGATTTGACTTTCTTCAGCTTTGACTTTCTCAACTTTGACCTTCAGTATTCTTGATCTTGTATCCAACAGATTTATGCTCTAACAGTGAAGAACTCGCGCAAAGGTCAGATCTCGCGCAAACCGCTGAAAAACAAGAAAAATCACGAAATTCGATTACAGATTAGAATTTAATGAGATTTCCAAACACACATATGATCGAAAACAAGATTTTAACACTTTGTAACAAATAATTTCGATTAAAAAACCACAAATTCGAAAATTCGTTATATGAGCAGTACGTGAAAAAACGTTTTCCAGAAACTCGAAAAATCACAAAGTCGAACAACCAAACTTGATTTTCTTGAAAAATGATGTGAAACAAATATGTTTTACAATGAAAATCGAATCCAACAAACCAAATTTCAGAAAAATTCGTTCACAAAACAGCCCAAATTTGATGAAAAATCCAAAAACGAGATTTTCTTGAAAATTTCAAGAAAATCGATCAAAATTTCAGATTAATTCACAATATTCAGTATACGAAAAACGATTCTCTTAAATCTCTCAGATTTAGATTGGGTCTGATACCAATTGATAATCCAAAAATCTCTAAATCTTAGAGAGAGAAAGTATAAAGAGAGAGTTTGAAAGTGCAAAGATGGATTCTATTAAGATTGTGCGAGAGTTTCTTGTTACAAAACCAAAGCCCAAAGGGACTTAAATACCTTTGGCTTATACAACACAGTATGACCTAAACACAGTATAAGACCAAGCCTATAAATACAATGATTACTATAAAATCAGACTTAACAATATCTGCATTGAAATTTTCCTTAGATCAGCATTTTTTGCTTCCAATGCACATTATCTTCTCTTCAAAAGCCTTGAACTTTTGTTGAAGATCAACTGATTCAGCTTTCAGCTCTGTTGATTTCTTTTCAGTTGTCTTTAGTTGGCATTGAAGATTGCTTATTTCTTTCTCTTTCACTTTAATTTCTTTCTCTTTTGCCTTGATGATACATGGAAGATCAGATTTAGAATTGTTAATACATTTTACACATTCAGAAGTTTTTTCATAATTTAAAAATTTAGCTTTACACTCCTGAATCTGGTTTAGAAGCTTTGAATTCTGAATATTCATTTTATCACGTTCAACTTTTATAGCAGGTATTTCAGCATGTACATTATAGCACAGTCTCTCCTTGATAAAGCAATAGACATCTTGAATGGTATGCTTGAAATGATCGTCCAAAATATTTAGAAAAAAATTTGACTTGAAAGACAAACTAGATCAACACTATAAAAGATCAGAAAAAATTTCTAAGGCACAAACTCGCAAAACACTGAAATTTGAAAAATACTGTGGAAGCACTTCACTTCGCGCAAAAAGCATAAACTCGTAGATCACTGTAGGAACTAATTCACGCAGATAGTTGTATGCGCGTTCCTTGTTCGTACAGAACACAACGTGCGTGTTCTTGGTTCGCGCAGATAGACCCGTGCGCGTTCTGAGTTCACGCAAACAATAATGTGTGTGTTCTTAGTTCTCGCAAGTCAAGGCATTCGCGTTTTGAAGATTGAACTTCTCGCAATGCGTTAGCGCGTTCTATACTTAGAAACATTTTGGACACATAAGAACTCGCAGAGCAAAGCAACACAAAACTCACAAATAAACCCATGCGCGTTTCAACTTCTCGCAGATCACTCTTTGTGCGTTCTAGTCAAGAACTCGCGAACACATAACAAATCAGAAATATTTTATCTTGTGTGTTCTTCACTATGTGCGTGTTCTTCAGTGTGCATGTTCTTCCCTTTGAGGTTTGCGCGTTCTTTGAATCTTGCGTGTTCTTGAGTCTTGAACACCGGTTTCATCAAAAACTTGAATGGCCTGCAATCAAAACTTCAAAAAACACAGGGTTGATCGATTTCACATTTAGAACACTTTTCTAATACGACTTTTAGGGTAAAAACAACAAAATTATTGAGAATCGATTCAAACAGTGTTAAAAAAATTGAAACCGTAAACCACAAAAATTCAAAATTGGATGTGAATTTGTGCGAATATCGTGATACGATCAACACAAGAAACAATAAAAAATACTAATCGATCACTATGGAATTATTTTCTTGCAATAAAATTGATTTTTCACAAAAAATTTGATACAACAGTGATTTTACAGAAAACTATGTGCGTGTTCTTCAAGAATCGAAAAACCAATCAAATCAAGGTGTTTTTAATCCATCTGAATAATTTGGTTTGCTCTGATACCAAATGTTATTCCACAAATTCAAGCAATTCTATCAAGATTAACATAATTATGATCATGTTCTAGAGAGAGAGTAGAGAGAGAAAGTTTTTCAAGTCGTATATCTCTTTAAGCATGAATACAATGAACACTCACAATATAGAAACTCTCATATTCTTTTCAACTACATTTTTTACAAACACTCACACTAAAGGCTATTTATACTAAAGATGATTTACAAAGACTTAAGAAGACTTTGACTATATTTGACTATACAAGCTTTGACTTTTCTACATTAAATCTTGGATACAACAATACACTAACAAACAATTTTTGATCTCAATAAGGAAATTATTGGGAACAAAAACTTGATTGATTTTTTAAATAAAGTTGCTACTGATTTTGAAAAACAAAAAACTTGTTTTGAAATTTAAATTTCTGAAGCAGTTTCCTAGTTCAATAAGTGTGAACTTGAGAAACAAGAGTTTGTTTTGAAACATAACAAGTTATAGTTTGAAAAGAAAACTTTGTTTAAAAAGATAAATGTTTTGGAAGCTAAGCTTTACGCTAGAGGTCAAATAGATCAAACCATTCATTTAAACAAACCAAAGGAAATTACATCTTTTAAAGATAATTGGGGTATTGGATATGATAACCCACATTATCTAAAGAAAGCCATTAGAAAACAACCAACTTTATATAATATTGATTTCTTACAAGTGGCTGATAAAAATCCTCATTTAAAACCCATATTTGTCACTAAATCATCTGATGAGGTGGAAGCCAAGGAAGATGAAAATAGGAAAAAACACAAAAAAAATGCAACTACCATTCTGCTATGATAAGTTGAATGATAGTTATCTACCTGAACAACCTAAATTTCTTTCAAATGACAATTTTCAAAGCTATTCTACTAAGGAATTGGAAACTAAACCGGTTGAAGCTAAAACTTATGTACCTCCACTTATCTTGGAAAGTAAAATTTCTGAGCTTGAGAATACCTTAGTGGATGAGAGAATTTTGGCTGATTTAGAAAAGATTGTGTTTTCCACTGTGATTTTCAATACAAATTTAAAATCTTCTATTGCTCCTAAATATGATGATGTTGGTGTAGACGTATTTGAGGATGGATTTGATTTTTTAAATTCCTATGATTGTGATGATGGATGTGTTAAGAACTTTCACTTCACTACTAAACTTCCAGATCATTCTGATTTTGTTATCAATACTAATGTTTTACCAAGTGTATTTGAGAAAGGTGAATCATCAAATAAGGTTGATGAATCAGTTCCTGTGAGTACCTATTATGCTAAAGGTAAGAAGCAAAAGAAAAGGTGCTCACAGAAAAGGACCAACACGGGTAAACATAAGAAAGCACAAACTCTTAAATCTCATGGTTCTAACAAATCTAAATCTTCTGTTTCAGATTTGAAAAGTAAAAGGTCAGAGGCAAAGCTTGAATGGTGACCTAAAAAGAAGATTGAAGAGTTGAAAAAATAATTTTCTGATAGAGATTGTAGTAGGTTTACTGTTAGTGTTTCTGATGTATTTGGTGACGTTGCTTCTCATAAATCAAACCTTGTAACTTCTTAGAAGACGTATAAAATAAAGCAATTGATCCAATTATCTCCGTACACTATTCAGTCTTCCAATATTTGTCAAAATAATTTTGTTACTCGACAAAATTCTGATTGTTGGGTTGGTTCTTATTATATACAACACTCAAATGTTTTTCAAAGAAAAGGAGGACCCAAATTCAAATGGGTGCCAAAATCTTGTGCTAACTTGACAGGACCCACCTATAAATGGGTACCTAAACCTGTTGTTGTTTGATTTCTCATATGCAGAACCGTCATATGTGGTACTTGGATTCAGGCTATTCAAATCATATGATAGGGCATAAAGATATTTTGTCTAATTATACAGAGAAATTTTGCAGCAACGTTAGATTTGGTAATGACCAGTTTTCACCAATAGTTGGATACGGAGATGTCATGCAAGAGAACATAACGATTAAGAAGGTGAGCTATGTTGAAGGATTAGGACACAATCTGTTCAACATTGGTCAGTTTTGCGATAAACACTTAGAGGTAAATTTCAAGGCCAAGAGGTATTGTGTTAGAACTGAAGACGACAAAAAACTCTTGGTCGGCACACGAAAGTCAAACCTCTACATAATTTAATTTGTCCAATGTTAAACTAGATAATGCTGTATGTCTACTATCGAAAGCCTCTATGCAACAAAGCTGGTTATGGCATAGAAGGCTATCTCACCTCAATTTTTGCTACATTAACAAGTTGGTAACTGGGAACATGGTGAAAGGCCTTCTAGAGCTTAAGTATGAAAAAGAACATCTGTGTGACGCATGTGAGAAAGGAAAAATGAAAAGAGCTTCTCATAAGCCTAAGCCTGAACCTAGTTGTTGGATCCCAGATTTAACCTTATAACAATGATATAAAACAATTAATAAGAATAAGAACAGCGGAAGCAATATAGTTTTAATATCAAAACAAATTCAATAACACAGTTTATAATAAGATATATAAGTCGTAGAAGATCTTTCTCTTGAATACTTTCAGAATATTAAAAGAAGATTCATATACAAGATCTATCAAAAAGAACACTTTTGTCAATGAAGTGATGGTCCTATTTATAGGACCATAAAGTGAACAGTGTACTATCTGACAAATAGAAGCATGCTTGAACAGTGTCTTACCTAAAAGGTAAGCTCAAGACATGCTTGAACAGTGACTTACTCTAAAAAGTAAATTTTATCACTAATGATGTGTCATCTGTTCTTCTGTCAATACTTGTATAACTTTAGCTTTCTTTAGAGAGGGGCTCTTCAGAGCTCTGATGCAGGTACCTCTGATGAAGCCATCTCTGATGCCTTCCTCTGAATCTCTCTATCTCTGGAATGTTCTTCAGAGGCAGGTTTGCCCTCTAAAGTCCGTCTTTGGAAGTCCTCTGAAACAGGACTTAGAATATTTTCAATATTTTTACAATTTAGAATTAGGGCTAAAAATCTCCCCCTAAGTATTGAAAATAAAAAACTAGCAGAGAAAGATAATTTAATCTAGGAAGCATAGAGGAGAAAATCATCCTCTTTAAATGTTACTTCTTCACATGATGAAAATTATAAAACAAAGAAGATAACAAAAGCAACAAAAAATTTACAAATAAAGAACAAATTACTTTCAACAGAGCATATCTTATGGAACTTTATTATCGACTCTCTGAAGTTTATCATTGAGCGAATTTCCATGTCTTTCTTTGCCAATAGCTCAGCTCTGTGTCGTTCTTTCTTTTTATGAATCATCTTCAATACACCCATTAGAGTCCCATCTAAGTATTTAGCGACCTCTGATGCCAGGAATATTTTCTTGGATTTATTTACTTTGTAGTCGAATCCCAGAGGTTCTGGAATTATTGAGTCGGTCTTGTACTTGTCTAAATAAGGGATCTTCTCTATTGGTTCAGTAACTCTGAGCTTTTCTTCTCCTAGATTCAGAGCTATCTTAAACTCCAATTTTTCTCTAAGCTGGATGTGAGCATTCATGGCACTGTAGACATCATATTTACCCATTCTGTACTATCTTCCTCTGTCATATCTTGTTACTGTTAGGTCCAATTAAGATCATGATTGGTATTGATTGAGAAGATAACAAGAGATTATAGGGAAGAAATCAATATATTATTAAAAGCAATAAAACTACAACTACTAGAGAGCAATTGCTGTATACGGCTACATAGTTCTTGTTTTCATAAATACAAATGGAAAGGTTATCCTAAACTAGAATACATGATTCCTATATATACCCCATGCTCCCTTGTATAAATTATAAGCCCAAACCCAATACAAGGCCCAATACACATATTGTAGATTACTTTATAAAGCTTCTAATAAGAACATAAAATATGTTCTAACATTCTCCCCCTAAGTTTTGTAAAGTAATCATTCTCTAATCAGCTCCAGCTTCAGCTCCCCTCCCCCTTGATTTCTTTATAAAACTTAGTGCTGCATAAACTTCAAAGATCCTCTTGCTCCTCTTAGAATGTAGCTCTTATCCTTGGAGTTTCAACTGAAATATCAAATCTGATGTAGACGACTGAGTGCACATAAAGACCGCTTTTGACTCTAGTAAATCCAACACCTTCCTTAACGCCCACAAGAATGATATGTGTGGATTATAGAATGACAACCAATTGCATCTTCAGTGTATAAAATCTGATCTGTCTTTGACCCATGAGTTGAAATTAGAATTCAGCATAAGAACTTCATCTGATAAGCATACGGGCGGTAGCATCTGGTAGCAACACTACTAGGCAAGGGTTATAAGACAAGCAATGTTCAACAACTGATAGAAGATACTCATACTGACTTCTGTCCAGAAAACTGAACAATCAAACCCAGAACTCCTTTCTTCATGAATCAGATGGATGATTATAAGTGCTCAGGATTCTGAATCACAACTCAAATAACAAAACAATGATTGCAGTCGCTCACAATACTGAGTGATGAAGTCAGAAGAATGATAAAGTGCTCTCAACGATCTAACCACAAAAGAAGTTTTCTATACTGATGATTGCTCTCAATGATAAAGTGCTCTCAATGATAAAGTGCTCTCAACGATCTAACCACAATCCAAGCACAGACCAAATCATCAAATCCAGAAACTGAAAATCTTGTCAGGCATGAGCACTCGTGTAAGAATAGATCAGTTGCTAATGATATGTGACCAACATATGATAGGAGTGATGTCACATATGCATTCCGCGTATAAAGCACAGGAACCGGGCAAACTTGTACGAAACAGGGTTCAGAACAGTTAGAATTCCCAAAAACATCACCAACATTCGCAAACCATCAAAATTCACAGATCACTATTCACCATGAAACACAATTCGCAAGATGGCATAAGCCTGAAACACAATTCGCAGAGGCTTACACTGCGAAACCTTATCTTTCGCAAGCCTCATGGTTGCGAATCCTCGCCTTTCGCAGACAACATATCTATGAAAACTTCACTTTTCGCAGCACTCTCTTCTACGAAACCTTACCTTAGAACATTTTTCATCTTTTGGAAGCCACCTTTCGCAAACACAACTTGCGAATTCTTTGACATTACATAATCAGTGGCATGCGAATCCTTAGAATTCGCACACAACATATAGCACAGTGGTCTGCGAATTCTTCAAATTTCGCACAGAACTACTTGCGAATTCTACACTTGTAATTTTATTGTGTCCAAAATGTTCTGCGAAATCTTCATTCTGCGAAATCTTTTCTCTACGAATCCTTCTCTCTGCGAGTTCTTCTTGAATCTAGCGAATTCTTGTATATCTGGACGAATTTTCAACTTTTCTTCAACGAATTCTTCAAAGCTTCGATTTCTGAGTTGAGCTTTTGAATGATGGTTCAAAAACTACCATTGAGCACATTTGTAGTTGATCACTTTGTCTGATTTCGACTCAAAACCCCAAATCGATGCAACCACAGTGATACGTATTTTCGAATTGTAAGAACTCAAAATCGATCGATTCAACTAGAATTGATGAAAATAGACATTGTAATCGATTCTAATTAATTCAACTATGATCATAGAATCGATTTATCATCAAAGATCATCAAAATAACATCAATTCACAGAAATCTAAAATTTCCCAGACTGTTCTTATCAAAACCAATCAATCTCACGATCGTTCAGAAAAATGATTTCTGTTTCGCTCTGATACCAATTGTTAGGTCCAATTGAGATCATGATTGGTATTGATTGAGAAGATAACAAGAGATTATAGGGAAGAAATTAGTATATTATTGAAAGCAATAAAACTACAACTATTAGAGAGCATTGCAGTATACGGCTACATTGTTCCTGATTTCAGAATTACAAATGGAAAGGTTAACCTAAACTAGAATACATGATTCCTATATATACCCCATGTTCCCTTGTATACATTGTAAGCCCAAACCCAATACAAGGCCCAATACACATATTGTAGATTAGTTTATAAAACTTCTAATAAGAACATAAAATATGTTCTAACAGTTACACAATATGCATGAAGTTGAGGAAGATCATACGGATTTAGACTTACAAGATCATTATCATTGAACTCGTAAACCTTTTTGTCAACTCGGATAACAACAAAATTCCTGTATATTTTTTTGTTGTAGGCAAAATTCGTTTTAGAGATATCATTTATTTCGATGATGGGCTCCTCTTAATAGACTTGCCCTACAATCTGTGTTTTTGCTTTGATGAACCTTTTCTCATAATCTTGCATATTTTCCTTGTTTTTTGGGTTCAGAGGAAGCACTTGGGTGTTATCAAGATTGAATTTAGAGTAGATGTATTTGAAATTATCTTCGATTGATGTCTCTGTCTCTGAAGCAAGAAAGCTTGGGGGTTGGGTGAACCTCGATATGGCAGTAATACTAATGTTTGTCTTCTGAACAGGTTCCTTTGGAGGAGCCTGTTTATGAACAACCATGGTATCTTCTTCAGCAGACAATGGAGTTGTCTCTGGTTCCTTTGTTTGGACTTTTGGAGATTGTGGAGGGGTGTCATTTATGGTGGACGAGAAGATGACTTCCAGCTCTACAGTATCTGGAATTTGGAGTTTTGTCTCTAAAGTGGAGGGATGATGAGGTTGAGCATTTTTGTATACATACTATTCCACATCAATCACTTCAATTTCTTCTTCTTCTTCAGCAACTTATGCTTCTTCAGTTTCTGATTCAAAAGCATCTCTCATCACAAAGTGTGGTCTTTCTAGTGATGAGAATGCATCTTCTTCAGAGCTTGAGAAGTCCACCAGTTGCTCATCGTCATCTTCATCTAGAGCACCAATGGTCTTTGGCATTGCATTTATTACAGGAATGATTGGAGCTTCTAAAGACGATGGTGCTAAGAAGACGACTGGTATAGGAGATTCTAGTACACTCTGTTTATCTTCAGCAGAGGTGGAGTGCCTCTCTGGTTCCTTTTCTTGAGCTCCCCTATTAGTGGATGTTGGTGGAGCAGAGCCACTTGTTTTTGTAGGTTCAGAGGGTGCAACTTCAGAGGGATGTCCTGTTGTTCCTCTGATCTCCCCCTTTTGTGATTTAGAGGCTCCATCCTTATCAGAGTCCTCTGAATCATCAAAATTGAACTTCTTAGCCCCATGAATGCAAGGATCTTTGAGGATAGATATTTTTCTTCGGTACTTGGGAGACTCAGGTTCAACAAATCCCTTGACCTTGGGGTCGACAGCAGCCTGTCGGATGGATTTAAATGCCTCTCAAGCTGTGGTATGGCGTTCAACTGCCTAATCCTCTGTATTGAATTTATGAACCCTTAGTGTAGCCTGGACCTGTTTTTGCGCAACAGAGGAGATTTTGGAGGAGGAAGTTGTTATTCTGTTCATTATGCCCTCCTTAAAAGATGCCAAGTCACTCTTAGTGACAAGGTCGTCATCAGTTCTGGCAGGTGGAGGTGGGATTGCCTTCAGGAGCTCTGCCTTTGCTTCTTGAATTTCCTTTGATAAGACATAAGAATTGGCAATGACTAGCTTTTCTAGAGCCTCTATTCGTGAAATTTGAGAATTTAGTGTATTGCACAACTCAAAGACCTCTGAAGTTAGTTTTGCAACTTCAGAGTTTGAGGCAGAGGCCTCTGAGGTCTTCTCCAGCTGAAGTTTTAGATCCTTCAGAGATCCTATGACTTCATCACCAAAGATTTTGAACTCTTTTTTGGTGACATAGTCAGAGTGGGAAAACTTGGAGTCAACACATAATTCTAATTTACCCTCAAGAACAGAGGGGCCTTCTTTCGAAGTGTGTTTGATATTGGCTCCAGAAGGACTTCCCATTAATCCTTGAGAATCCTTTTTCAAGGATTTCTCTATAATGGTTCTAATAGGTTTCGCATCCTCTGAATCAAAGTCAAAAAAGGAAGAGAACCTAACGTGAGTGGACACCTTGTTGTACAAGCTAAGGAGTCCTTGTGTAAGTAGGTCATGTCATTGTCTCTCTGATAGACAATCCTTACGAGAGATATGGAGTCTCTCTTGGACTAAGGGACGATCACCTAAATTATGAGCCACAGAGGCATCATGTGTGTGTACGTATCATACTCTGGGGCAAATGAGTACTTTTTTTTTTCTAAGTCCTGTTGGGAGGGCTTAGCCATTTCAGAGGCAGAAGAATGTGCCTCTGAGCGGGTGGTATGGGTAGGGCTCAAGGTGTGCACCTCTGTTTCAATATCCATGGGTTCTGGACCACCCTGGATACTAGATTTAGTAGCACGGGGAGTTGGGCTTGGGAGTCTCTCATTTGTGCCTTCGAGGGCATCTTTTGCTACCTCCCCTCTCTCGGCCTCTAGGTTAAGAAACTCACCCTCTGGAGTAGCCTCACCTTCCTCATCTCTGACAGAGTTAAGCTCTCCGTCAGAGGTAGGGTTCTCTGTTTTTCTCTCACTCATTTTCATAGAGCCACCCTCTAGTTGCTATCTGTGATAATGCTGAGTAGCTTCCGAGATTTCACTCTCTGAATCTCACTCAGGCTCAAATCCTAAATGTGTTGGGGATCCCACCATCGGTTCTGATGGTTGGGCAACACGACTAAGGAGGTGTTGGTTTGCAGAATCGGCAGGAAGGTACTGAAGCATGGACTTTGGGAATCTTCTCTCATTTGGGTATGGAGGAACAACAGTGGGTGTGAAGGAGTTCATCACATACAGTGGTGTTCTTGGGCCCTCCTCAGTGAAGTAATGGCGTTCCATAGCTCATCGAATAACAAGAGAGATGAATCTTGGAAATAGTACAGAAATTAGCTGCTTTCCTTTGGCAAGATCCTTATTCTTTCTGTCCACTGTAGTTAACAGTTCGCAGAAAAGCAAATTTGCCATGTTGATACTCATATTGAAGAAAAGAGCATACATAATGGCTTAGACAGTGGGATGAGTTTGATTTTGACTTCCGATTTTACATGTTAGGGTGCGATTTAACACACTAAACATGAAATTCCAGGTAGGAGGAAGGTATTGGCATCTGAACTGGCTGATGCGTGTAATCTCCTTGTTGTAACCCAAATGATGAAGAAACTGTAGAAGAACTGCAGGAGTCGGTGGTCTTTCAAACTGTTGGATTTGGAGTTCGCTTGTCGTTGGTAGGCAGAATCTTCGAGTCAAGGTATCAGATGTGATTCTGATGTTGATGCCTTGTTTGCCTAGGTCAATGTATCCGACCAATCCCCCTTGTTCGTCATTGTATTCATTTGAATATCACCACTGTTGTACATACCTTAGAGGTACGTCTTGAGCATAGTCAGTTAGGGAAACATTTAGTTCACACTTGCTTAAAAGTTCTAGAACAGGACAAAACCGTTCGTCGAACTTGGCAGGGGTGATGTCTAAGTGGTAGTTATTGCCTTTGACTGGAATGTCGAACTGAGCTAGGTTTAAACTTGGAACGATTCGACTAGAGTCGTCTGAGTTTTGAGCTTGGTTTGCCATTGTTGCAGGTTTCGTGCTTGAGAGTTTAGAGAGATAAAAAGCTGAGATGAAATTCTGAGAGCGTAAAGAATGGAGTGAGGAAGAAATGGGTTTTTTATGGATGATGGTAGTGGGAGTGAGGCTATGGAAACGAAGATTGTGAGTTCCCATGTCAGAAAAACGTTCCATCATTTCCCTAATCAATAGGGTACACGTGTAGAGGAATGATGAAGGGTCGCTTGATGTCAGATAACCGTCGGTTGGATTTTTTATTTAAAATTGATGGATATCCATAAAAGTAACCCATACACACATCCGTTTTCAAAAGAAATTCCTCTTTTCTAAAGGCATTTTTCGAAGAAATTTATTTGAAAATAATTTAAAACTTGATTAAAAGAATATCCAAAAAAAATTTACATAAAATGTTTAGATATTGATTCAGAGTATGATTTATCAGAGGTTTTGAAATCAATATCAGAGATCAAATGATAATCTTTTGGATACTTGAATTTTGAAAAGAATCAAGTTTGATCAGAGACTCTGATATGAATATCAGAGATAAGATCAGAGAATCTGATATGAATATTAGAGATAAGATCAGAGACTCTGATATGAATATCAAATATTCTTAGGTATCCATCTCATTATGGGTCCCTTATTGTTAGACTTCTGAGGATTTTGATGAACATTTGGCATTTCATCTTTTGATGTTTTTCCAGAATTGTTCTTTTTTTTTAGGCTTTGTCTCTGAATTTTTGTTCAGAGACTGATTCAGAAAACAATGAGAACCTCTGAAATGATTTTTTAGCATAATCATGAGTTGAATGCAGTTGCAATTAACAAAACAAGAAGAAGTAGGAGAAAAGTTTTTCATTTCATTGAATGCATTTGGTACACTTTGATTCTTTTTCAATCTAGCACTAGGAATATTACAAGTATTCCTATCTACTTCCTTCTTTTTGGCTTGAAAGACAACCTTCTTTTCAAGTTGCCTTTTCTTGTTCAAAAACATTTTCTTCTCATTGTTGCTCACTGCACAAACAGGTTCAGAATGGTTAATTTCTTGCCATTTGCCTTTTTGTTCTGGAGTAAATTTGATTGGTTTATAATTGTAGAGTTGAGAAGTATTAGTTTTATTCTTGGCCTTTTCTTTTAACTCTTTCTCAATGTCCAGAAAAGTTTTTGCTTCTAGACACATGTCTACAAAATCAGGACAAATTTGGTATTCTGGGTTTGTTTTTCAAAACTAGTACAGGAATGATCAATATTCCAGAACCAACAGTCTGTATGTTTTTATGAATTAGTTTCTCTGGTCTAAAGGATATTTGTTCATCTATCTCTGGATCAGATTCAGAATTAGAGTCAAGAAAGTCTCTCTTAGCCTTATAAGAGATAAATACCTTTGTAGTTTTCATAATTTTCTTAGGTCTAGAGACCTTAATGATTCTTTTCATGCTTTCTTTCTTTTTCAAATCAACCATGACATTTTCTTTATAAATTCTTCTAATGTCGTCCTCAAATGTAGTTCTGATGCATTCATCTAACATTGGTGAATACAGAGGTGCATTTGGATAGAGTGAACTCTAAGGTTCATCTTCAGAAGTACTTGTTTTAGAGGTACTTGTTTTCGATGTCTCTGATTCTTTTGGGATAAAATCATCAAACTTAAAAATTTCTCTGGGATCATTGCTCTGAGGTTTTGTAAAGAGTACCTCTGAAGTCTCTTTTTCTATCTTTAAGATAGGTTTTGGAAATGTTTTTGCTTCAGAGTATAAGACATTTTTAAAATTCAGAGCTCTTGCTTTTGATCCTTCTGAGGTTTTTGTTCTTTTGAAATTGTTCAGAGATGGACAGTCAGAGGTCTGGACCTTTCCCATACAGAAAGTGGAAGAAAGTGAGAGGTCTGGACAGTCATAGGTCTGGACAGTCAGAGGTTGGGGATCCCAATCCTTGAGTGTCTATTTGAGAATTTATTTTTATATGCACATCTTGAGCATCTAGATAGCTTTTGATTTGAAGTTCTTTCCTTGCCATAGATTGATGTAGGATTTCTCTATCCTTTTGAAAAGAGTTAGTTAAGGCAACATAATTGAGCCTTTCATACTCAGATCTTTTAACTTTTTCTTCATTGGATTTTAACACTTTTTCCAATTCTTTGAGTTTCTCAGAAAAAGATTTTTCCTTTTGTCTCTGAGATTTTTCAATAAAAAATTCTTGCTTTTCTGACTCAAGGAGTTCCTTTTCTCTTTTATAAAAACTTAGATCTTTTGTCATTTGTCTTCTCTTTTCTTTTTCTTCAAATAGTTTTTGCTTTAAATTATGAAACTCATCTGATAGCTTAAGAACATCCATTTCAAGTTCACTTTCAGAGGTGGAAAGAGAATTTACCTATTCAGAGCAGTCATCTGATAATCCATCTCTGCAACAAGTACTCTTTCTCTGACATTGTACTTATACTTGTTCTTGTAGTAGTCTTGATCTTTGACAAGTCTACCACTGCAGTTTGCAAAGAAATGGCCTAGTTTTCCACATCAGAAACATTTTCCATCATTTTGATTTGGTGGAAGAGCAGCAACAGTTTATGTTTTCTGAGCTTGTGGTTGGGGCTGAAAGTATTTCTGAGGTTGAGGATACTTTGGTTGGAATGATTGATGAGTTCTTGATTGTTGTGCAACATCATGATTGTTGAAATTTGTACCCTTTTGATCACTATGTGGAGTGAATCTGGGTTCTTGTTGAAATATTCTTTCAGGGTTCCTCCTTTCTTCATCATCTCTCCTTCCTTTAAAGACTTTCTTGCCAAATTTCTTTTTAAATTGATGAGTAATTAATGCCAGAGATTTGGCAAAGGCATTGATGTCATCATCTGAGTCAAAGTCTGAATGTTCATTTTCTTTAGCCATTAGAACCTCTTTAGATTTCCTTTTTGGTTCCTTTTTCAAAGAGTTCTTTGTTTCTGCACTACTGCCTTCTTTTGATACTTCTTTTTGTTTTGAAATCAGGGCAAGTGGTCCACCTAAAGAGGTTTTGGAATTTTGTTTAACAAGTTCTTTTTCCTGTGCAACAAGAGTGCCATAAATATCAGTCAATGATCGTGATTCAAGATTTTGATTGGCCTGTATTTACATGGACAATTGTGACCATTCTTCATTTAAACTTTTAAGGAAAAGAACATTGTTTTCTTCTTTTGTCCTCATAACTCCAAACTTTTTGCATTTATTGATGAGAATGTTGAATCTTGAGTATGTTTGGTGCAAGGTTTCTTCAGGTAGTGCATGAAAGTCATGATACTGATTAATGCAAAGATTTCTTCTGTTTTTCTTAGTTTGTAGGACACCTTCAAGTTGGTTTAACAACTGATCCCATATCTCTTTTGCAGTTACACAATAATCAAGTTCTTGAAAGATATCATGGGGATTGGCCATAAATAGTAATCGAACAACTTTTGAGTCATTTTCCATCATTCTAGTTTGTTCATCAGTGAAGTTTGATGTTTTCTTTTCATAGTATGCAGGTATTTCAGCAGTATCTGCTGTTTCTGGAACTCTTGGTACCAACACCATTGGTTGGTGTGGTCCATCGTTCACTGATCTTAAAAGATCCCTGTCCATACCTTCCAAAAAATTTACCATCCTTATCTTCCATTGAGGATATTCATCCCTTAGGAGTGTAGGAGGTTTGGTTAATGATCCAGCTGTATAAATGACACTTATACTGGAGTTTGCCATTTTGAAGAATTGATGAAGATTTGAAGAACTGATGCTTTTTCTAAGAGGATCTTTTTAAAAAAAATGAAACTGTGACTACTTTCAAATCTGGAGCATAAGGAGTTCCTTTAAATAAACCAAGGTTTATATGAACATGCACATATTTTTGAAACCTTGAATCAGTAAGATGTAAATCTATCCGAGTATGCATATATGATCTTGTTTTGTTTTAAAAACAAAGAAGGATCTGATACCAATTGTTGGATCGCAGATTTAATCTTATAACAATGATATAAAACAATTAATAAGAACAAGAAAAGCGGAAACAATATAGTTTTAATATCAAAGCAGATTCAATATCACAGTTTATAATAAGATATATAAATCGTAGAAGATCTTTCTGTTGAATACTTTAAGTATATTAAAAGAAGATTCATATACAATATCTATCAAAAAACACACTTTTGTCAATGGAGTGATGGTCCTATTTATAGGACCATAAAGTGAACAATGTACTATCTGACGCATAGAAGCATCCTTGAACAATGTCTTACCTAAAACGTAAGCTCAAGACATGCTTGAACAATGCCCTACTCTAAAAAGTAAATTTTATCACTAATGACGAGTCATCTGTTCTTCTGTCAATACTTGTATAAATTTAGCTTTGTTCAGAGAAGGGCGATTTAGAGCTCTGATATAGGTGTCTCTATTGAATCCATCTCTGATGTCTTCCTCTGAATCTCTCTATCTCTGGAATGTTCTTCAGAGGCAGGTTTGCCCTCTGAAGTCTGTCTCTGGAAGTCCTCTGAAATAAGACTTAGAATATTTTCAATACTTTTACAATTTAGAATTGGTTTTAGGAAAGGTACAATCGACACTACTTTATTTATTAAAAAGAAAAGTAAGGATCTTATACTTGTCCAAATTTATGTTGACGACATTATTTTTGGCTCTACTTCACAAGAATTATGTGTAGAATTTGAAAATATTATGAAAAAGCGTTTTCAAATGTCAATGATGGGTGAATTAACATTTTTCTTAGGCCTGCAAGTCAAACAAACCCCGGAAGGGATTTTTATAAATCAGGCAAAATATATTAGAGACACGTTGAAGAAATTTGACATGAACTCTACTTCACCTATGAAGACTCCAATGCAATCTGGAAGTTTGTTGGATGTTGATATCTCCGGAAAATCAGTAGACCAACATACCTACAGAAGCTTGATTGGATATCTTCTTTATTTAACAATAAGTAGGCCAAATATTATGTTTGCAACATGCTTTTGTGCAAGGTATCAGGCTATTCCTAAAGAGTCACACCTTTCTGCTTTGAAAAGAATCTTGAGGTATCTCAAAGGCACACCAAATCTGGGCCTTTGGTATCCAAAAGATTCTAAGTTTGAACTAATAGCATATACCGATGCAGACTATGTAGGAAACAAATTAGACAGAAAAAGCACATCAGGATCATGTCACTACTTAGGAGAAAAGTTGGTCAGTTGGTCGTCAAAGAAACAGAATTGTGTATCCACATCTACAGCTGAAGCGGAATATGTTGCGGCTGCAAGCTGCTGTTCACAGGTTATGTGGATGAGAACCCACCTGAGAGATTATGGATATATATTCCATAAGGTACCAATCTACTGTGATTCCAATAGATATCATGTATCACTTTATTAAAGACCATGTTGAAAAAGGTGATGTAGAGATGCATTTTGTTTCAACCGACTTTGAGATTGCTGGTTTGTTTACTAAACCTCTTGATGAAAAGAGATTTACTTTTCTAGTCAGCAAACTTGGCATGTTGAACCTTAATGAATAGTTACATCATTCTTTATAATTTTGAGGGGGAGCATTTCTTTACATTTAGCATGCTTATGTAATTCATTGACTCAATTTCAATATATTATTAACAAACCTGGACTCATGTTCAATGAGTACCAAAGATTTATCTGTTTTACAGGTTTGCATATTGGACTATGACTTCTGATCAAATCAGATCAGGACTCGTACTTCAAGATTTGAGCTTAAATGCAAAAATCAAGGGGGAGAAAATTAAGTCATGTGCAAACTTCGAGGGGGAGCTTAATGAAAAAGTCTGTAAGTGTGTGTGTGTGTGTTTGTGAGATCAGAAAAGTTTTTCATGAGAAAAATAATGCTTTTGTGCTAAAAAGTTATTTTTAGAAAGTTACTATTTTGGGAATGTCAAAGTTTCTATTTTTAGAAAGATTTTATTTCTGGAAACTTGTCTCAAAATATGTTAAGTGTGGAAACACGCAGAGTATTGTGTTGTCTTCAAAACGCGCAACTCAAGACTTGCGAGTTCTTGAAACACCCAATAAGTGATCTGCGAATTCTCAAAACGCTCAACTAAAGCCTTGCGAGTTCTTGAAACACGCAAGACGTGATCTGCGAGTTTCATAAACACGCAAATCATTGTCTGCGAGTTTCAGAAACACGAAAAATGAGGCTTGCGAGTTTGGTCAATTACATTCTTCAGTATGCGAGTTTCATGGATTTTACTCCTTAGGCTTGCGTGTTTCACAAATTTTCACATAAATTGATCCTTAAGTGAAAAACACACACATATTTGTCAGTTTTTGAGAAAAATACGACTTTCCTTGATCTGAAAGAAGAAAAATTCAAATCGTACGTTGCTTGCGAGTTTGTCCGATTTTCAAGTTATAGGGCTTTGCGAGTTTTATTACTTGCGCGTTCTATGACTTACAAGTTTCTTCGAGTATATATATATACATCCGACACTCTCACTTCTCTCATTATCAGTCTTTGCGAGTTCCAGCACTTAGAGTTTTTCTCTCAATTCTCTTTGCGACTTTCGATCTTTGCGACTGTTAGATCTTTCAAGCATCATCATCATCATCGATTCTCATTGTAGGTGTTCATCATCGATTCTCAGATTCTTAATTTTTTTTAGGGTTTTTCACATTTGAGTTCATAATGACTGTTCATATGACTTGTTGATAAAACAGTAAAATTCAATAAATCAGATTCTAAAATTAAAACTGAAATAGTATCGACTGGATGATATGAACAATTATTTATCTAGTGTGATTTTTTCATCTGAAGTTGCAATTTGCTTATCGCAACTTACTGTGCTTTCATTACAAAATCCCAAAGTACATTGTTCTGTACTTCAAATTGGTTTTCTGAAAACAAGTTTTGGATTTATACTGACATATTGGATTTTAGATCTTTCAAGCATCATCATCATCATCGATTCTCATTGTAGGTGTTCATCATCGATTCTCAGATTCTTGAATTTTTTTTTAGGGTTTTTCACATCTGAGTTCATAATGACTGTTCATATCACTTGTTGATAAAACAGTAAAATTCAATAAATCAGATTCTAAAATTAAAACTGAAATAGTATCGACTGGATGATATGAACAATTATTTATCTTGTGTGATTTTTTCATCTGAAGTTGCAATTTGCTTATCGCAACTTACTGTGCTTTCATTACAAAATCCCAAAGTACATTGTTCTGTACTTCAAATTGGTTTTCTGAAAACAAGTTTTGGATTTATACTGATATATTGGATTTTATCCAATCATTTTTAAACTTCTCAGGTATTCCAATGGCGAACATTCACAGTGGTGATCCTATAGTTCAGATGGATGAACATGATCCAAGTATCTCACGGGAGATGCCTATGCCTTCCTCCCGATCCCATGTTCAATCTGAAATTGGTGCAGATCCAGTTGTTTAGTTGATCAATCCACATGATTATCTTCCATTGTCACCAAACAATCATCATGTGATCTTTGACAATCTCATGGTCAAGCCACTGATAAAGGAGATTCTGAATAACCACCCAATCTGCACTGTCTTAACTGCTATTGTGCCACTGATTTACTTACAACAAGCTTGGAAACCATTGAGCATGTTGTGGAAGGCCAAAGGAAGTATTTTACAATCCGAATTGACAACTTCACATCCGACCTGACCTATCAGAGACTAAGACTGATTCTTGATCTTCCATTGCATGACTCAAGAGAAGGAAGGAATACTTTTGATCCTTATCCAAGAGATCAAGAAGTGTTTTCTGGTATTCTTGCCTTAGGATATGTTGGGAGCCTCACAAAGATAAGTGATTTTAAAAAGTCAAACCTGCCTCCATTTTATTACCAGTTCTTTTCTGTGATCAACAAATGTTTGACTTCAAGGCACTCCGGGCATGAAAACACAAACATGCACACTTTGAGGTTGTTCCATGCTATCATCTATGATTTGCATGTTGATTATGTCTTAGCTATCTGGACTGAGCTCTATGAGAAGGTTATGAGAAAGAGGCATTCAAGAAAGCCAAAATATGTGCCTTATCAGAGGTTTCTGCAACTTATTGTCCGAAGCATGCTGAGATCCAACAGAGAGATTCCAAAAAGATTGTATCATGAGATTGCACCTGAAAATGAAATGACACATCTTCAAAAGCAGAAGAAATCCTTCGCTTTTGAGATGCCAGTACCTGCTGCACTGCTTGCTTATGTCGATCAGACCGTCTCGTGTATTAGAAAATATAGGCAGTCCATAGGAATGCCAGAGCCGGAAATCCCTACCTAGGACTTAGAGCCAGTTAGACGAGAAGAGTCGGTGAGGGTTCAAACTACTACGGGGGTAGTTGAATGGGTAAGTGAGCAGAGGGAAAATTTAGAGAGGGGTTCTGGAGTGGGTCAGACTTCTGTACTGGAGGGTGTGGGAACATAGGTACAATCTGCCACACATTTAGTGATTTCCACATTTCAACCTGAGACGACTATCATTCATCAATCGGGCCCTCAGGAAGAGAATCCCAACGAAAGTCAGAATTGTGAAAGAACTTTATCGGTCAGACAAGCAAGCTCATCTAGTACTTCAGTACCATCAGCAACTTCAGAACATGATACTGAAAATCAAGGAAATGATCAAGATGATGATGATCAGGATGATAACTTGTGTCACAACTTTGGATTCTTGTAAAATGTTACTCTACACCATAGTCTTAGTTTTGTTGCAAGAGAACTTGATTTGGAAGGTATTGACAGACAAGCAAGCTCATCTAGTACTTCAGTACCATCAGCAACTTCAGAACATGATGCTGAAAATCAAGGAAATGATCAAGATGATGATGATCAGGATGATAACTTGGGTCACAACTTTGGATTCTTGGAAAATGTTTCTCTACACCATAGTCTTAGTTCTGTTGCAAGAGAACTTGATTTGGAAGGTATTGACTCAACAATTATGAACATTGTGTCTGATTATGGAGATATAAGGCCGAATGAGGGAGTATTAGTTGAAAATTCAGAAAATGTGAGGACTAGAGAGGTTGAAAGAAAAGAACATGGTGAGCGTGAGTGCATCCAAACCTACCATTCCAAAAGGGCAGCCATATCCACTACCTCGCCGCATTTGTTTTGAGCAGGAGGTATTGAAACAGACATTAGTCGCCCACTAATGCAATTGCACATCCCTGCCTCCGATTCTACTATCTCTCAACAGACAGTAGTCTCAACTTCTCATGGGATTATAGCATATAATCTACCTAATCTTCATTTAGAAGGTTCATGTATTGAAAATATAGATCTGTTGCCCCCGATCTAACTTCCTTTGTGCACACAATCGAGTCTAGCACCTCTTACTATTTCAACTTCCTTGGCTAAGACACAAATATCTGATAACATCGGGAGTCTTAGTGCCCCAATCGAAACACCTATAGTAGTTTCAGTTCTTGAACTACGAGGATTAGGTGGAAGTCCTGTCATTGCTAACACTATGCCAACTTGAGCACATGCCACACTGTTTCATCTACAACAGTTGTGTCAACGGGAAGCTTAAGTAGCCCCGGTGTTATATTACCCGAATTTGTTTCAAGGGAATTTCTCAATGACGCCCTAAAGGTCGTTGAAACCTCTTTGACACAGAAATTTCAGTCGGAGTTAAGCAAAGTAATAGAAAGGTTTGTGGAGGAGATTGGAAAAGTGATGAGATTTTTGAAAGGGAAAAGTCCAATAGATGAGGAGCCAGTGAAACCAATTCCATCACCATCAGTTCCACAACCACCACCAGTCTAATAAGTTTCTGAGCTAAAGTCTTTACTTTTGGCTCAATTGTTATCAGATGCTCCAGCAGATCAGAGAGAAGCAGATCTTATTGGATTACTGAAACAACAATCCCAACCAGTTGTTTCTCAAGTTCCCGTAGATTATGTTACTCAATCTCCGTTCACATAGTTCAAAGACTCAGTGGAGAAGCACCTATAGAATCTCACCAAAGCATTACAACTTTCATGCAAAACTACATCTGAATCAGTTTCTAAGAAAAGACATGATCGTGATTCTGATCAAGAACATGAGAATGAGATTATCAAGAGACAGAAATTTGCTGAAGACGTTGACATAATTTTTGTTGAGAATCAGGGGACTGAAGTGGCTGAAACTACTCAAGGAGATCAGTCGGGTCAGGATCAGTTGGGTGAGGATGCTCCATAAGCTGAAATGGAGTTGATGATTTACGATAACATGGAATCACCGGTTGAAAAGCCTGCGATTGCTACTGTTCAAGAGATTATGGAAATGTTGGGGGTCACGTCAGAGAATTTTATCAATCTGGATGACTATGCCAGTGATGATCATGAGAAAGTTGCTTCCAGATACGACAGTTACTAGAAAGTCAAACAAGAAGGTATGGATGTTATTGACCACAACTTCAGAGTGATGGACCAGACCCAGAGAATACAGTCACTGTTGAAGAGATTGTATTGAATGCTATTGCTCAGGGAAATCTGAATCAGAATGAGAATGTTCTGGATGACTTATTTGGAGACAACATAGATGGAAACTTTGATGACCTTGATAATGAAGCTGAAGAAATTTTAGATCTTGATCAAACTTTTCCTGTTCAACAAGCAGAAGTTGTGGAGGTTGCTCAAAATGTCAATGTTGTTGATCATGCTCCACCAACATACAGATTGTTTGATGAAGATGAGATTTTAACTACCATTCCAATAGTCTCTCATACCATAAACTATTCTGTCCCAGAAAATATTGATACTTCTGAACCAAGGGTTGCTCTACCTCTACCGAAAGACTTTGAATCTAAAGAACCATCTGAACAACCTAAGCAAAGACAAAAGGTTGACAAGCCCAAGTCTTCCAAGATGTCTAAGAGATCAAGGATTCCCGCTTCAAAGCCTAAGCCAAAGGATCTTGAAGAAGAAAGACCTATCATTGTTGATATTCAATACTTTAGAAATCAACTGTTTAGAGAAAAGAAGCAAAAGGAAAAGGAAGAAAGACAGTTGATCAGAGAAGCAAAAGCTGAACTCAGAAAATAAGAAGAAGAAGAAGAAGCCATAGCCAAAGCTAATGCACTTCCTTACATCCAGAATCCTAACAGTCTAAAGATACTTAGTGCTGCTGAAGCTTCTAAAAAGCTTAAGCCAAATCCAGTGTTTGTTACTCCGATGGAAGTGGAAGAATACTCAAAGGCTCATGGTCCAGAAATTGAATCTATGCAAGCAGAAGAGTTCAACACTTATGAATTCAGTGAAATAGGAAAGATTACCTTCAAAGGAGATGTTCGTGTTGGTTCTGTTCCTTACACAGGTTATGATGTTGAGGGGGATTCTTTGAAGTTCATTGAGATTATCAGAAGATTTCTCAAAGTGCCATTCCTTGAAGAAACAACCAAGATCTTTGTTTACTCTCTACAACCAATTGATGAAGCAAAATTCTATGGTGTTGGAGACAGAGACAAGATTTATCAGACCAACTACATCAGGTTCACGAAAACTCAGAACAAGCTTTCACCATATGTCAAAAGAGAAGAGATTCTGCAGATTCAACAAGTTTACATGTGCAAGATTTTGAATGTCCACTAACCAAAGTTCACTGTACAAAAAAAAGATATGAAGATTAGTACCTTTACAGAAGCTGATTTTGATAGTTTAGATTTCTCAGATATCATGTTTATTGTGAATGAGTTCAGAGATAAAATGAAGAGAAAGAGGTTACAATCTGTTGCTTATGATCTGGATGCAATCAAGAGATTCATGACAAGGAGTGTTTATAATGCCTATACGTTTGATGTCCAACTTGGCATTGAAACAAATCAAAATAGAGTAAACCTGCTAGCACCAAACTTCAACCATCCAAAGATCAGAGTTCTAGAGCCTTTTCAGCTTTCAAGATATCCAGAATTGGGTGTAATGTATGTGAACATCAAGACTCACAAGAAGCAGTTCATGAGAACTTCCGAACTGTCAAAGTATTCAGATGGTACACTGAAGTATGTTCGGAAAGTGTTTGAAGACAAGTTATTCCTATCAGAGCAAGAAAGATTCAGAAAGAATGAAGCTTTGAGACCAGTTGAGTCTATAAACATGGAAACTATGCTTGAAGAGATCAACAAGAAGATAGAGTTCAAAGAGCATATCAGAAGGTTTGAAGCGCACCTTGGAATCAGAAGAATTTGCTTCAGAAGGTGGGACCAGAACAAAATTGTCAAATGATCTAAAAGGGGGAGAATGTTAATGCTTTATATTTTAGATCATTTTATCTTTCTGTATTGTCCTTTGTATTGTATTTTGCTTGTATCTTGGTTGACCTATAAATAGGGTCTTCCTTGTTCTTTTGTTTAGTTGGAGAGTAGCACGATCTTGAGAGAGTCTAGAGAGAGAAATATTTTGTACCTTACATGTGATATCAATACACTTGTGATTTGCTCCATTGATTCTCATTTTTCTTAGATTGAATTGTGTTTGTGATTTGATAGGAAAATTGAAGGGCTAACACTAGTACAAGTGCTCCATTAGAGTTGTTGCATATGAATCTCTGTGGTCCCATGCGAACACAAAGCATAAAAGGCAAGAATTACGTTCTAGTGATTGTGGATGATTATTCATGATACACTTGGGTCAAATTTCGGAGAACAAAAGATGAGACGCTCGATGTCATCATCTCATTTTTGAAGACCATCCAAGTGAACTTGCAGAAGACAGTTAAGCTGCTCAGAACTAATAATGGCACCGAATTCAAGAACAAAACCGTTGAAGATTATCTCGAATCGGTCGGGATAACTCATCAGTAATCATCTACCAGAACGCCAGAACAGAATGGGGTAGTTGAAGGAAGGAACAAAACTTTAGTTGAGGTTGCACGCATGATGTTAAGCCAGTCTAACTTACCCTTATTTATGTGGGCTAAACCTTTGTCTACTGCTTGTTATACTCAAAACCGATCCATCATCCATCGCTGGTTTGGTAAAACACCGTATGCTTTAATTAACAAAAGGATACCTAGCATCAAACATTTTCACATCTTTGGATGCAGGTGGTTTGTGCTGAACGATAAGGAAAAGTTGAACTAGTTCAGTCCCAAGGCTGACGAAGGCATTTTTATTGGCTACTCTCAGACATCTGCAGCATATAGAGTCTACATGAAGAAGTAAAATATTGTGGTTGAGAGTGTCAATGTTACATTTGATGAAGAGTTGGTTTATGAGCACATCAGTTCAGAACCCGTTATAGGAGTTTTAGCTTCTGGACAAATCAGTCCAGAACCTGTTTCTATTGTTACTATATATGACAAAGCTTCTACATCTACATCACATCTAACATAATTAGATTTACTGTTTGAACATTTTTACAATGAGTTTCTAGGATCTAAAGTGACTAAACCTATTGTGATTGACAGATCCGAAGACTTACGTGTTTGATTCATTTCAAAGCCGGTGCAAACTCGGTCTGCAACAGCAAATGAATGCATGTTTAATTCATTTCTTAGTAAGATAGAACTGAAAAAAGTTTCAGAAGCTCTTCATGATCCAGATTGGATTACAACCATGCAAGAAGATCTTAATCAATTTGATACGTTTAAAGTTTGACGACTTGTGCCCCGACCAAAAGGAAAAACTATCATTGACATGAAATGGGTATTCAACAACAAGAAGGATGAGGATGGTATCATTGTAAGAAACAAAGCAATACTTGTTGCTAAAGGATATCGGCAAGAGAAAGGCATAGATTACGCTGATGCATATGCTCCAGTTGCGCGTATTGAGGCATTCAGGATGTTCCTAGCCTACGCTGCACAGAAGAACTTCACCGTCTACCAAATGGACGTGAAGGCAACTTTCTTGAATGGCATTCTTAAGGAGTAGGTCTACGTCTCGCAATCTGAAGGTTTTGTTAATGCGGATAAACCAAATCATGTATATATCCTTGACAAGGCTCTTTACGGACTCAAACAAGCCCCTCGAGTCGGGTATGACGTGTTATCTAAATTCCTTGTCAACTCTGGATTTTGTAAAGGTAAAATCGACACCACCTTATTCATAAAAAGGGAAAAAGAATATATCATTTTAATTCAAATATATGTGGACGATATAATTTTTGGTTCAACAAACCCCAAGTACTATAAGAACTTTTCTGCACTCATGGTGTGAAGATTTCAAATGAGTATTATGGGAGAGATGAATTTCTTTCTCGAATTACAAGTAAGACAACTTTCAGCGGGGATTTTCATAAATCAATCAAAGTATATTGCTGACATTTTAAAGAAATTTAATATGTCAAATTGTACTCCTATTTCAACCCCGATGGCACCAGGTTCTAAAATCGAAGCTGATCTTTCGGGAAAAGCTATTGATGGCTAGTCGTCTAGATATTATGTTTTCTACATGCTTATGTGCTAGATATCAAGTTTCGCCCCAAGAATCCCATCTTTCGGCAGTTAAGCGGATCTTTAGATATCTTAAGGGAACTGCAAATCTTGGTTTGTGGTATCCTAAAGATACTGGTTTTGAGCTAATAGCGTATTCAGACGCAAATCATGCAGGCTGTATGCTAGGCAGGAAGAGCACATCATTTCACATACAATTTCTGGGAGACAATCTCGTAAGTTGGGCATCAAAGAAACAACTATGTGTTTCCACATCAACCGCTGAAGCAAAGTATGTAGCTGCTGCAAGTTGCTGCTCTCAAGTATTGTGGATGCGCACACAACTTCGAGGTTATGGATTCCATTACAACAAGATTCCTATATATTGTGATTCGAAGAGCGCCATAGCGATATCTGCTAATCCTGTTCAGCACACAAAGACCAAACATATAGACGTGCGGTATCACTTTATAAAAGATAACGTGGAAAAAGGTACAATTGAACTTTACTTTGTAAACACAAATTACCAATTAGCTGATCTATTCACCAAACCTTTGGACGAAAAGAGATTTAACTTTATCATTTAGAAATTAGGTATGTTGAATCTCAAAACATAATCCGTTTTACCTTGTACAGTTTAATTTTTAATTTTTCTTCATTTCTTCATTTCGTTATTTTTTAATCTCAATGATATCTGCACTGAAAGGTTCTGTTCATGATTTCAGGGGGAGTGTGAAATAAAGATCAGAAGATCATACTTTCTTGGGGGAGTTAGAAAAATTTCTACATATATTTTGTACTGACAAATTTTATGATGCATATTTTCAGGGGGAGTAAGGACATTGACTTTTAAACACTCAGTTTAGAACTCGTACTGTCAACGTTTTACTTTGCTTTTCATGTCTTTATTTTTCAATAAATGTTTTACTTTCAATAAGACCTTTGTTGCTTTGAAGATTTTTTGACTATTTGCAGATTTTGAGGGGGAGCATACATGGTCATATCAATCATTGATTTGGAGTTGACTATATGAAATTTTGGATGTGCTTAAGGATAATTCTAACCTTAATCTCATTGTGTTTGAAAGAAATCAAACTTTCAGACATGAAAACATGTTTCTAAATGTTCAAACCACTTCTTATTCTCAAAAAGATTTCATGAATTTAGAAGCGTGATTTTAAATGTTTTCATTTATGCACTTTCATGTTTCTATAACCGTGTGTTTCCAAAGATAAAAACTTGTGTATTATCTTTTCCATATACTGTCAAGTATTCATACACATCGGTTTAGAACTTTTATTGACTATGTTCTTACCATGTCTCAAAATTGAACCTAATTTTAGATGGTAAGACACCCCGTTTGATATTCAAAGTTTGTTGAGTGTTACTTCATTCAAAGCATTTCTTTCAAGAATGTCTATACTTGTTCATATAGACAACATCTAATTTCTCATCACCTATGCTTTTATTGATAAATCATTCATATTTGATCTTTTGAATACATTGTCAGATTCTCAAAACATATCTCTTGATTTCACTTCGTTCATTCAATTTCCTTGTTTTGAAAAAATCTTCCATGTTTAAAATGCTCAAATCTTCATAATTATATTTATGAGCATACATATATCTTACATGTATTTCATACTATTGTGATTTAACTGCTAAAGTTAAACTATTGAGCAACATTTTCTTTAGGACAATATTACACAGGATCAGTGTGAGGACTTAATAGAACTTTTACGAATTCACGATAACCAATGTTTCCTACCCAAGAAGTTATCCTGAGTGATCGGGAGGCGAGGAGTCAATATCTGAGTGTGGGTGTGTGATGAGATAAAATGAAAAGAGAGTTTGGTTAGAAATGTGCTTTAATGATTAAAAGAAAGAGGGTGTGAGAACAGAGTTAAAAGAATATGAAAACGCTGCACTAACTTTTAATGAGTCGGGCAGCCACATAATCTGTTGGTTCATATTCTTTGGTGACCTTCATTGAAATAGACACTAGCCCATGCCAACTCTTGATTTAAACCCCACCAGATACTTATCTTTTTCTTGACAAAAGGATGTTTCATATTTTCTGGGGATGCAACACATATTCTATCTCATCATCATTTGGAAGACGTGGATATTGAAAAAGAAGGAAAGTTGCCCCACCTTCGACCTTCGATCATGCACATTGAGTCTATGTATTAATATTGTTGTCTCAATGGTTTAAATTCTTTCATACACAAGCACGAACACACAATTTTTTTTCTATCGGAACGTTCATAGAATTACCTTGTGTTATTCGATGATTGAATGGAAGACCTGGGGAGTGAAAATCAATAAAACTCCTTGTAGAGTACATTCGTTGTACTAAGTGGCTTCGTGCTACTTACATTCATTTTAACTGATTCATTTGTTGATTTAGGGTTACATTCTTATTTGTTTGAGTTTGAAAAGATGCAGATGAATATATTATGAATTGACGGATGTTTAGTGGCTCATATGGAAAGTTCAGTGGTCAGAAAATGGTTCATTACATTTCTTGAGGAAAGTTTTGATGATTTCTATGTTGTACATCATCAAAAAGGGAGAGAAGATCATGAAATGGAAAAGTAGTATTGGAGAAGATCAAGAAATGACAGAAATGATAGAGTAGTTTTGGGGAAGACATTCAAGAAATGACTGAGTTTGAAAGATCTATTTTTAGAAATATTAAGAAAATATTCAGAATTAAAGATAAATTTCAAAACGTTCTAAAATATTGATGAAGTTTATAGAAAAATTCTTTGAAGATTATTTGCTGAAGCAAAGTGAGCTAAAGCTGGAGATAATTTCTTTTTCTGAAGACTGAAAGATATGATCATAAAACTTGGGGGAGATTGTTAAAATTCTTGAATAAGTTAATAACAGACTTTGGGAGCGAATACTACAAATCTGAAGAGTTTCCAAATAAAGTAAGAGAGTGTTACAGACTTTGAAGATGATCAGTGTTATTTCCAAAAGAGGGGAGATTGTTTTACAAGAAAGAATATTTCATGTATTCATGCTAAAGGGTGAGATTGAAGTTGTTAAAGATCAAACAAGGGTGAGATTGCTCGTCAATGCAAAATTTATTTTGAAGATGATCTTAAATCCAAAGGGGGAGATTGTTAGTGCACAAATATGTTGGATCCAAGATCATGGGAATTAAAGTCAAAGCTCAAGTCAATATTCAAGCAAAGTCAAAGATTCAGAATGCAAGGTCAAAGTCTTTTGTAAAATTCAATGTATTGTAGTTTTAATTAGTTTTGTCTTTGTAATTGTAAGGGGGTATAAATAGTTTTGTTTTCTTTAGTTAAGTATATAGCACCTTGAGAGATATATGTTTTAGAGAGACAAATATTCATTGAGAGATATGTTAGAACATATTTTATGTTCTTATTAGATGTTTTATAAAGTAATCTACAATATGTGTATTGGGCCTTGTATTGGGTTTGGGCTTACAACGTATACAAGGGAGTATGGGGTATAAATAGGAATCTTGTAATAAATTTTAGGTTAACTTTTTAATACAATGTAGCCTTATGATTGCAAACTCTCTCTAGTAGTTTAGTTTTACTTGCTTTCAATAATATACAGATTTCTATCCCTAATCTTCTTGCTTATCATTCATCAATACCAATCATGATCTCAATTGGACCTCACAATTGGTATCAGAGCTAAACAGAAATATCTTTTTCTGCACGATCAAGATCTGTTTTGGTTTGAATAGAACAGTACTGTGAAAATTTCGATTTCTATGATTTTTTTGTGAAATTGATTATTATTTGATGTTTAATTGATTCAGAAGTTATTGTAGATCATTATCAAATCAATAGCTAGTATCAATTTCATTCCAGAAATCAGATTGATCGATTTTTGAGTTTTTACAGTTCGAAAATGTATATCACTGTGGTTGGATCGATTTGTTTCTTAGAGACATAATTAGTCTTGGTGATCAACTACAAATGTGCTCAATAGATGTTTTCGAACCTGTGGATAAAAGCTCAACTCATAAATCGAAGTTTTGAAGGTTTTATTGAAGATTATGTGAAAATCATTCCAGATCTACAAGAATTCGCAGGATTCAAGTGAAGAAGTCGCAAATGTTGGAAGGATTCGCAAAAGGGAGATTCTGTGTGAAGATTTCGCAGAGAACATTGGGCACAAAAAAATTACATGTATGGAATTCGCAAGTAGTATGGTGCGAAAGTTGAAGGATTCGCAAACTACTGTGCTATATGTTGTGTGCGAATTTTAAGGATTCGCAGGCCACTTGATACTTAATGTCTAAGTTTCGCAGGTTGTGTGTTTGCGAAAAGTGGATTCCAAAACATGAAAAATGTTCTAAGTATAGACTTCGCAGGTATGTGTATTGCGAAAGTCAAGAATTCACAGATGTGTGTCTTGCGAATTATGAAGAATTCGTAGACATATGTCTTGCGAAATGCGAGGATTCACAGACATGAGGCTTGCGAAAGTTGAGGTTTCGCAATGCAAGCCTCAGCGAATTATGTTCCAGGCTAAGTCCCTCTTGCGAATCGAGCTTCATGGTGAATAGTGATTTGCGAATTTTGAGTGTTTTGCCAATGTTGGTGATTTTTTTGAGAATTCTGACTGTTCTGAACGCTATTTGATACAAGTTTGCCCTGTTCCTGAGCTTTATACGAGGAATGCATATGTGACATCAGTTCTATCATACGTTGGTCACATATCTCTAGCAACTGATCTATTCTTACACAAGTGCTCATGCTTTGCAAGATTTTCAGTTTCTGGATTTGATGATTTGGTCTCTGCTTGGATTGAGTTAGATGCCTGAGCATCTGCAATCATCAGTCTGGAGAACTTTTGTGGTTAGACCATTGAGAGCACTTTATCATTCTTCTGACTTGATCACTCAGTAGTGTGAGAGACTGCAATCATTGTTCTGCTATTTGAGTTATGATTCATAATCCTGAGCGCTTATAATCATCAAGCTGATTCGTGAAGAAAGGAGTTCTGGGTTTGATTATTCAGTATTCTGTAAAGAAGTCAGTATGAGTATCTTCTATCAGTTGTTGAACATTGCTTGTCTTCTAACCCTTGCCTAGTAGTGTTACTACCAGATGCTACCGCCCGTATGCTTATCAGATGAAGTTCTTATGCTGAATTCTAATTTCAACTCATGGGTCAAAGACAGATCAAATTTTATACACTTAAGATGCACTTTGTTGTCATTCTATAATACACACATATCATTCTTGTGGGCGTTAAGGAATGTGTTGGATTTACTAGAGTCAAAATTTGTCTTTATGTGCACTCAGTCGTCTACGTCAAATCTGATATTTCAGTTGAAACTCCCAGGATAAGAACTATATTCTAGGGGGAGCATAAGGATTCTTTGATGTTTATGTAACACATGTTTTATAAAGAAATCAAGGGGGAGAGGAGCTAAAGCTGGAGCTGATCAGAAAATGATTACTTTACAAATCATAGGGGGAGAATGTTAGAACATATTTTATGTTCTTATTAGAAGCTTTATAAAGTAATCTACAATATGTTTATTAGGCCTTGTATTGGGTTTGGGCTTACAATGTATACAAGGGAGTATGGGGTATAAATAGGAATCTTGTAATAGATTTTAGGTTAACTTTTTAATACAATGTAGTCGTATGACTGCAAACTCTCTCTAGTAGTTTAGTTTTACTTGCTTTCAATAATATACAGATTTCTATCCCTAATCTTCTTGTTTATCATTCATCAATACCAATCATGATCTCAATTGGATCTCACAAGATATTGTAAACTGTGAATATTGGAGATTAATGAGATAGCATTTGGCACCGATTTCTTTGTTCATTTTGATTGAAATTGCACATTGTTTGGGACATACAATTGAGCGTGTGTTTCCAAAGATCAATACTTATGTATTATCTTTTCTATATACTGTCAAGTATTCACACACACTGGTTCGATACTTTCTATTGACTTTGTTATTACCATGTCTCTAAAAAGAAATGTTGGTCCCGGAGTTGCTTAACAAGTTTGTAGAAGGGGGGGGGGGGTTGAATACAAACACATAAATTTAAAGTTTAATAAATTGTTTATTGATAAATCAAACACAATTTACAAATTTTTTGTGGAATAAGATTAAGACAGACTCAATCTAAACAAACTTAAGAAACCCTAAGATGGTTGCACAAGAAAATAGAGAAAGGGAGTTTTATAAGTATAGAAAGCAAAGGTTTCTATATTGGTTCCAGAATTGAGCACACCCTCAAATGGAGAGGTGATCTTTCTATTTATAACCTATGCATTAAATGCATGGCAGGGTACTTTACACGTGTCATTCAGTGATTGGCTTTGGTAGTCTGACTTTTGGGAGACATGCTTTCGGCCATATCATGAACACTGTAGGTGACAGATTTGTTGTACGATTTGTGGCAGAGATATGTCCGTTCTGACACATCGTACTGGTTGTTCAAGGTAAGACAAAAGGAAACTTGAGGCATAAGCTTTGTGATCGATTGATCGCTGAATATCTCTTTCTTCAGAGATATAAAGAGGTTCAGCTATCGCTGAAGCTTTTCTTCATGTTCCTTCGCGTATAAGTAGAGATGTCTTTTCTTCACTGATATCCGCATTAGGTCACTAGTAGACTTCTCTTTGTTCAGTGTCTTCGTCTTAGATTCAGCTATGAACATATGTTGATGCGAGACTTGTGTTCAGGGATTACATTACTGTTTACATCAGAACTATCAGCGATAACTGAATAGACTCAGTCTGATCGCTCATGGTGAAACACTAATACATAGAAATGTTTATAAGAGATACTATCAGCGATAACTGAACAGACTCAGTCTGATCGCTGATGGTGAAACATTAATACATATTAAACGTAATTTTCACTAAGTATAAAAGAGGGTCGTTATCAAATCACTGAGAGAGCTTGGATCAACAATCTCCCCCTATTTGATAATGACAAAGTAACTGAAGAAAATTACTTTTAAAGTTCAAAATAAGGAATAATCAGGACTTATAACATACACGTCCCAATTACTATTTTGAGGGATCTTTTACAGTACTGATGGAGTTATGTACATCACTTAAATTTTCATTAATCCAAGAGAAGAATTACAAGGTATGAAAATTACAAGTACAAGTGGTGTACTAACTAGTGTAAGATTTAGTAATAGATTACAAGAAAGAAAACTAATCTATCAGCTATCTAAAGAGGGTTTAGGAGGATTAATCAAATATATAGGTATTTCTTCTCCTTTTTGCCTTCGCTCTAAAAAATCTTGGCTAATGATCGATTTGATTTGCTCAGCAGCAGGAGAGAGATCACACCATAAGCACATGAGATCCTTGAGAAGACCAAGGGGACATATAGGTATTTCAGAAACTATTTGAAATCTGGGTTATTCCTCGTCATCTTTGAAGAATATTCCAAAAGGTTCTTCAAGTACTTGTCCCGCAACATATGGTCCACCAGGAGGCAGAGATACATCCAGAACTAAAAGATCAGGAGGAGGTCTGAACAGAGATTCTCTTGAAAATTTGATGGAGGTTTCATTTCTGATCACTGCGATATTTTCAGAGGAGGAGGATACAGGCTTCCTTTTGAATTGCCTTTGTTTGGAAGGAAGAGCAGATGGTACTTTTAACATAGTGGAGACTCTGTTGATGAGGGCTTCTAAGAAGCCTTCGACATAGCCTCTGCTGGTTGATTTGGATTTCATCAGTGCTTCTTTGAACTCTAGCCATTCCATATAACCAAAGGTTTCCAGCTTTGACACGAACATGGCCTTGCAGCTTCCATCCTCTCTGGTAATCTCCATAGTGACAGAAACTCGATCTTTCTTATTTTTCCCAGAGATAGTAACAACTATGATCTTCATTGGGTCAGAGCGATAGTTGATTTTGCTTTGACACCATTCGACTGAGATATCGCTGAACCTTTGTTCTTTTGAGCGCTCCTCTTCAATCTCTTTCAAAAGAGCAGCCTGGACTTCAACTGGTTTCTTTTTCAGCTTCTTGTCTTTGACTTGAGAGGACTGAATCTTAAGAGCAAGAGTGGCATCTCTTTGACAGTCAGCTATCAGCTTCTCAACCCTGACAGATTCTTCAATTTCAGCTTCATTCAGGAACTCTAGATCTGTTGATTGAGAGGGGTCTTCAGTCGTTGACTCTCCAGATGAGAGATCATCTCTGTTCTTTTGTTCATCTCTTCCTCTGACCAATGAAGTGCTCTAGAGGGCCTCCGTGGATGTTGCAGGGACTCTTCTTCTTCATCCTCTTCATCAATCTCTTTGATGAATAAACTCCACAACTATGTTCAGAGAGGTGCGATCGCTCTTTGTAAATGAAGGAGCAAGAATTGGAGCTGGTGCCGTCAGGTGAGTCAGGATTTGCTGAAGAAGAACTTCACAGGAATCATCCTTTGTGGACAGGGAATCAAATTGTTGCTTGGAGTCCTCCCTGACTTTGACAATCGCTTCTTGGAGAGTAGCAATTTGAGAGGCGTCAACTTTGGAGGCGCATTGAGCTGTCAGTGTCTTCAGTGCCTCTCCAGCGGTGTGAATAGCGCTGGTGGTGTTGTTGAGAGAGGCAGTTAGAGATTCCACCTTTGCACTCAAACTATTGACATTGGCTTCAACAGTGGCCATATTAGGGCCTGAAATAAAAGTTAGTTTTTGAGTAACAGGCTTATATGGTGAGTTGGGAGTAGTGTTTAGGGTTATAGGTTTAACTGAGTTTTCAAACATTTTGTAGAATTGCAGAGAATCCTCAAACGTTTGATTGTCAGGTCCTAGGGTTCCAAACGGTGGTTGTGTATAAATAGAAGGAAGTTTAGAGACCAAAGAAATAGAAGGATTAGAGATGGGGATAGAAGAAGTAGGGATAGGGGTAGTTAACTCAAGATGTTGAGGAGCTGAGATGACGGGTGGTGTCACTGTTGATGTGATAGCGACCGTAGTCACTGGCACGGTTGATGTGGGTATCTTTGAGGATGTGTAGGAGAGACCCATGAAGGCATCCATGCAGGTTTGTTGAGAAACATCCTTAGGTCTTGAGCTAGAGGTACGTTTCTCCGTGGTTACCTTGGCCTTTTTTGAAGGACCAAAGGAGCCAGTTGATGGTCGTTTGGAAGGGGTAGCGGCAGAGATAGCAGAAGAAGGAACCCCCTGCATGGCCGCTGAAGACGAAGAAGTGTGGAGAGAGAGACGGCAGCGGAGTTCAGAAATACTTACCTCGTTGGGGAGTGCCTTGACCTCCAAGGAGCGCTGGCCCACCTTGGGAAAAGTTGCATCAGAATTAGTGGGGTAAGTAGCAGGGTAGAGGAACTTCAGGTACGCACAGATGAAGCATACATAGGGGATATAGTGAGAGAAGCGCACAGATCCCTCTCTGTCTTCTCTATCTTTGACCGCAGATCGTGAAAGATAGCTGAGGTGAAGTCAAAATTCTTTCCAGCAATCACGGAGTAGGCCATTTGGACTTGAATCTTCCTGGCCTGGTCCAGTGACCCACTCTTCCCACTCATACACTTAATAAAGTGAGAGTAGATCTAGTTAAGCTGAGAAGGCATGTTTGCCTTCTTCACGAGAGTCAGTTGCTTGTTGGGAATTGTCGTCCTCGGCTTGGGCTCCTAACAGTATTCCATAGCATCCAGGAATTGGATAAGTTCAGCATCAGTGGGCAAGGCTTCAAATCCATTCCTGGGTTTGTCAGGAAATAGCAGAGCTTTTCTTAGCCCTAAGGCAGTCATCATCCCTTGTCGAAGGTCAGTGCTGAAGGAAATAGCAGGAACCAGCTCACCCTTTTTGTTGGTGATGGAGGTCTCTTCAGCGGTAAACCAGAATTGTTGGAGAAGAGGTTTTGAAGGTGTGGGATCCACAGTGATGGCGTAGGCAATGCAGGATTGCTTTAGAAACTTTTCAGCATCCACCAGATGTGGGTATTTGACACCATCAAAATCAAGTCGAGCAAGATGATTGTTTTTCGGAAGCTCAGGGTCAGTGATTGCGAACTTGACATTTTTAGAGGCGACAAGTGCAAATTAAGCCATTCTGAATATGAACAGATAGAAGAGTAGAAGAAAGGTTTTAGTCTAAAAATAAAGAAGGTTTTACTAGTTTCTATTTGAGGAAAGAAACATAGAAAAACTAACATATTTGAAGATTAAAAGTTGATCTTAGTAAAAGATATAAGAACAAGAAGAAAAACCAAAGATTTTGAATAAAGATAATCAAAATAAAATGGTTTTGAATGAATAAAATCAAAATAAAAAAATGATTTTATGTGAGAAAATCTTATAAACCCATAATGGCAGTCCATAAATGGAGTATTATGTAAAAAAAATGTAGAACAAGAATAAGTAGAAGATCAAGAAGAACCTGTTGATCTTTGAAGAAGACGATGCAAATGCTTGAGAATGCTAGAATGTTGTGAGAGAGTTATCTTGCTTTGAAAGTATTTCCAGAAAGCGTAAACCGATAAGAATGGAAAAATATTCTTTTTATACGTAGAGAGTAGGAGAGAGAGAGAGAGAGAGGCAGGAATAGAAATGTTCAGCATGACATGGACACGTTCCACGAAGTTGATTGGATAGAAGGGCAACAGACGAACGTGTCAGAAAAAGGAATGTCGTGGATTGTCGGTTCAAATGACGTCATAGGATAGAGAGAGAGAGACTGTTCATTTGTCCGTTTTCAAATTATCGCTGAAGAAAAAAGTCAGCGATAGATTTTCTTTTTAAAGTATCCATGATGGTAAAGTTAGGGATTGATTTTCCTTTAAGGAGGATCACTGACTAGAATTATCTGTGATAAATTTATTTTTCAAAAAGCTTTTAATCATTTGAATAAAGTTCAGTGATTAAAGTTTATATTTTGAAAAACATCTTAACTGAATGAAAATTCAGTTGTAGGGATGGAGAAAACATACCTGAGAGTCAGAAAGTTTATCAGAGAAAGTGATAAAAGAGGAACTTATGATTACTGACATAATGCATGAACGCTGAAGAATTATTCTTCGAGATTCAGCATTCCAAGCTCACTGATGAGAAAGTTGAACCTTGTCTCATGAAGAGGTTTGGTAAACAAATCAGCAAGCTGATAGTCAGTAGGGATGAAATGAAGTTCAATATCACCGTTCATCACATGATCTCTGATAAACTGATATCTGATCTCTATGTGTTTCGTCTTTGAATGTAGCACAGGATTATTTGCTATAGCGATAGCACTAGTGTTGTCGCAATAGATAGGAATCTTTGATAGCTGAAGGTCATAGTCTAATAGTTGATTTCTCATCCATAAGATCTGAGAACAACAGCTTCCAGCGGCTACGTATTCAGCTTCAGCTGTGGAAGTGGACACTGAATTTTTCTTTTTGCTTATCCAGCTTTCCAACTTCCCTCCTAGGAGATGACATCTACCAGTGGTGCTCTTTCTATCTAGTTTACAACCTGCGAAATCACTATCAGAATAACCAGTTAGATCGAATCCTGAGTCTTTGGGATACCAAAGACCAAGATTACGAGTTCCTTTCAGATATCTGAAAATTCGCTTAACAACGACCAGATGGGATTCCTTGGGTTCAGATTGATAGCGTGCACATAAACAAGTAGAGTACATAATGTCAGGTCGGCTCGCTGTAAGATACAGCAGGGAGCCTATCATTCCTCTATAGGTAGTGACATTAATAGGTTTTCCAGATGGATATTTGTTAAGTGTCAGGGGAGGTGCCATAGAAGTTTTCATCGCTGAAGTTTGTGTAAGATCAAACTTTTTCAGCATATCTTTAACATACTTACCTGGGCTGATAAAAGTACCTTTGTCAGATTGTTTAATCTGAAGACCAAGAAAATATGTCAGCTCACCCATCATACTCATTTTGTATACTTTCTTCATTCTTTCAGCGAAGCGAGTACACAGAGATGGGTTAGTAGAACCAAATATGATGTCATCGACATATAATTGTACAAGAATAATATGACCTTTTATCTTTCTGAAAAATAACGTATTATCAATTTTGCCACGTTCAAATTTTTCAGAGATAAGAAAAGATGAGAAAGTGTCATACCAAGCACGAGGGGCTTGTTTGAGACCATAGAGAGCCTTATCCAATTTATAAACATAATTTGGATGCTTAGGGTCATAGAACCCTGGAGGTTGTTCTACATATACTTCTTCATTCAGCTTTCCATTTAGGAATGTTGATTTTACATCCATTTGATAAATAATGAAGTCTTTATAGACTGCATTGGCTAAGAATAGTCGAATTGCTCCAAGCCTAGCCACAGGAGCAAAGGTTTCATCATAATCTATGCCTTCCTCTTGTCTGTATCCCTGAGCAACAAGTCGAGCCTTGTTGCGGGTTACAGTTCCATGTTCATCTAAGTTGTTTCTAGACACCCATTTGGTGCCTATAACAGTTTTTTCCGATGGTCTAGGAACAAGATTCCAAACTTTGTTACGAGTAAACTCAGTCAGCTCTTCTTGCATAGCGCTGACCCAGTTTGGATCTCTGAGGGCATCATCAACTTTCTTTCGTTCTATTAAAGAGATAAAGTTGACAAAGAGACAAATATTACCTGAACTTCGTCGTGTCTGAATACTTTCATCGGGATCACCAAGAATTTGATCTTTTGGGTGATCTCTGGTCCATCACTGAGTAGGAGCATGATCACTTAACTCAGAGGTTGGGTCAACAATTGGGACGTTTACTGATGAGGACGTTTGAGGTTCATCAGCAATTAACTGTTGAGTACTGGACAGACTATTGTTATTAGAGAGGTTTTCAGACGAAGGTAAATCTGATGGTAGCAGTGTGTTAAGAGGTTCAGCTGAAACCCATGAGTTGGATTCAGCGTTAGGATGTATGATGCTTGGATCATCATCAACAGTAGGTGGATCTGTGTGCTGATGGTTTGAAAAGAAGGGTTCAGTTTCTTTGTAGTGAGAGAACATCCAAGCATTTAACTCTTCATTGTCAACGATTGGTTTGGAGTTCGCTGAGCGAGTTTCATCAAAAGTGACATGAATTGTTTCTTCCACAGATTGTCTTCGCTTGTTGAAAACTCTGTTGGCTTTGGAGATGGAGGAATATCCTAAAAATATTCCATCATCAGCTTTTGGGTCGAACTTTCCAAGCTGATCTTTGTTGTTTAAGATAAAGCACTGACAACCAAAGATATGAAGAAAACTGATAGATGGTTTTCTTCCATGAAAAAGTTCATAAGCTGTCTTTCCAAATCGCTTTACTATCAGCGATCTGTTTTGAGTAAAACATGCATTGTTTACAGCTTCAGCCCAAAATTGAGTAGGGAGGTAAGAATCGCTGAGCATTAATCTAGTAGCTTCAATGATCGTTCGATTTCTTCTTTCAGCGAATCCCTTTTGCTGAGGTGTTCTTACTGAGGATAAGTTATGAGAAATTCCCTTGTTCTGAAAGAAATTGTTCAGAGAACTGTTTTTGAATTCAGTTCCATGATCACTTCTTATATAGCGAACAGTAAGATTATTCAGCACTTCCATCCTTTTAACAAAAGATATTAGTTCTTCTGGAGTATCACTCTTGCAGCGAAGAAAGATAACCCAGGTGTAGCGAGAGTATTCATCTACAATGACAAGCGTGTATTTCTTTCTAGCTATTGATTGGATATTGACTGGGCCAAACACATCCATATGTAAGAGCAGAAGAGGACTTGTCACTGAGGAAACTTGTGTAGATTTGAAACTAGCTTTTGTCTGTTTTCCCTTTTCACATGCCGAGTAGAGAGATTCTTTAGCATATGAGTGCTGAGGAAGACCAAAAACCAGTTCCTTAGAAGAGAGAGAATTCAGGGTTTTGAAATTTAGATGAGAAAGCCTTTTGTGCCATAGCCAGTTGACATCAGAAGAGGCTTTAGAGAGAAGACATAAGTTTTCAGTGGTAGTAGAGTCCATATGTATTACATAGACATTTTCTCTGCGATAACCACTGAGAGAAAGTTTTCCTTTCTCATTCACCACTGAACATGCTTTTTTAGAAAAGCGAACTTCGTAGTCTTTGTCACATAGTTGACTGATGCTTAGAAGATTATGCTTCAGTCCATCTACATAAGCAACTCTTCTGAAGGTAGTTGTCCTATTGCTGAGGACACCAAACCCTCGGGTATAGCCTTTTGCATTTCCACCAAAGGTCACAGAGGGACCTTTCTCTTCCTTGTATTCATTGAGCAGGTCTTTTTGTCTAGTCATATGACGAGAACATCCACTATCGAGATACCAGATGCCCTTTGATCCCTGCACACATAAGGAAGATTAAGCGTTGTTTGGTACCCACTTTTCAATGGGTCCTTTCGGGTTAGTGGAGATGGAAGGTTCAACAATCTTCACAGTAGATGAAGATTTTGCTTCAGTGGTAATCTTCACTTTGGTTAGTTTCTTAACCTTAGTGGTATTTTTCACCTTGGTTGATTTTTCAGCTTTGGTGACCTTCTCAGACTTAGAGGCATTTATCTTCACTTTAGCTGTTTTATCAGCTTTAGTGGCAGTTGGACATTTGCTTGCAATATGGTCAGTAAAACCACAGTGATAGCATTTTATATATTTGAAAGTGGTTTTAGGACCAGGAGAAAAAGGTTTTGAGAATTTAAGATGAGCAGGTTCTGGTCCAAGAATTCTTTTAGCATGAGATCTGGGAGGAATTTTGATTTCTTCAGATATTTTAGGCTTGAGATCAATCTTTAGCTTCGGAGTACAGAGATCGAAGATTTCTATCATAGAGCTAGAGAATTGATTCGTTGATGGTTTAGAGGGAACTTTCAGCTTTGCTTTCTTGGTATCCTTCTGAGGACGAAGAATGGATTTTCCTTTATCCGCAGTGTTATTGTATTTTAGTTTAGATCATTTTATGTTGACTTTTGTTTGTATACCTTTGTTTCTTGTTTGACCTATAAATAGGTCTTCCTTGTCTTTCATTAGTTGTAACTAGCCAAATTATAATCAGAGAGAATCCTTGATAGAGAAACCTTGTAACCCTTTCACTTGTGAAATCAATATACATGTGATTTCCCCATGATTCTCATTGTTCTTTGATTGATTTGTTTGTGTGATTTGAGAGGACAATATCATTTGGTATTAGAGCAAACAAGAAGAAGCAGATTTGGATCAGATTTGAATTTTTTTTAAAAAAATTTTTGGTGGACTATTTTTTCACTGTTTGATCTTTAGTTTTATTGTTTTTGCACAATTAAATCAAGAAATTGATTTGATTGTGAACGTTTTATCACAAGGATCAACTTTCGTTCTGATCACATAGACTAATTCGCACTCTAGATTGATCAATTTGATCAAATTGGTGATTTCTTGAAAAGTCGATGTCGTTCACTGTAAATCAATCTGAGCACTGTAATTTTCAGTTTCTTTTGCAAATTCAGTGTTGTAATCTTGATTAGTTTGTTATCGTGAACAAATTGTGTGTTTTTAAGAATCAGGAATCAAGTTTTACTTGATTTTTGATCGAACAGGTGAAGAACTCGCAAGGAAAACCCAAGAACACGCTAGATCTGTAAAACGCGCAAGTTCTTCGCAAGAACGCGCAAGATCTTGGAACGTGCAAGTTGAAGAAGGTTGTCTCAAATGCGCAAGTCGTTGCTAGCGAGTTCATAGAACACGAAAGTCAAAGTCAGCGAGTTTCGTCCATCTGCGAGTTTGCTTGCGAGTTTGAAAAAACGCGCGAGTAAGCATCTGCGAGTTTCTTAAACGCGCACGGTTCATCTAGCGAGTTTGTTCGAAACAGTATTCTGCGAGTTTCTTCGGTTTGCGAGTTTCACAAACACGCACATCACGGTCTGCGAGTTTGTTCGAAACAGTTTTCTGCGTGTTTCTTCGGTCTGCGAGTTTTACAAACACGCACGTCATGGTCTGCGAGTTTGTTCGAAATAGTGGTGTGCGAGTTATATCGATTTGCGAGTTTTAAGCCATTCAGTGGTCTGCAAGTTGGAGTACTTACTCATTTTTGTCCGTTGTTTCAAATTTGATCAGTCTTGAATTTTACACACCGAGTGTAATCTGCACTTCTTGAACGATCATTTCAAATCACATTTCTGTTACAATCATGTCTAGAGATCTACTCAGCATGGGTTCGAAATCCAAACCTCCGGTTCTTCAAGCTGATGAATATCCACAGTAGAGGATAAGGATGATTAATTTCTTCAATAATCAAGATAAGAAATTGATGGATTCGATTCTTAATGGTCCACATTTTCCACATGTGACAGTTGCAAGAATTCCTGCTACTGGTAATAATCCTGAAATTCTCTAAAGGATTGTAGCTAGAAATCCTATTAAATACAGTGACACTGATAGAGAGCTAGTGGAAAGGGATGCAACAACTTTGACATTTCTGATAATTGCCATCCTTAATGATATTTTCAATCGTGTTGATAGCCAGGAATCCGCCAAGGACATTTGGGATGAGCTAGAAAAATAGTTCATGGGATCAGCAAAATCTGTCAAGACTAAAAGGAATCAGAGTATCAATCCTTATGAAGGATTCAAAGCAAAAGAAGGAGAATCTCTGAAGGAAGCGTATGATCGTTACAACATCATTCTAAATGATTTGAGAAGGAACGGCGTTCAAAAGTCTGAATCTGAAATAAACTTCAAGTTTATCAAGAATCTTCAGCCAGAGGGGATGTCTACACAATACAAATGCAAATAAATAAAGACATGGATGAAGAAAAGCTGAATGATCTGTTCTGTGCTTTAAACCAACATGAAGATAAGATAAAGGAGCAGACTTCTGTGAACAAAGAGTTGCTTCAGTTAAAGGAGAAACAAAAGAAGGTAGAAGACTCTTTGACTTTAATAGTTCAGGACAAGGGAAAGACAGTTAAGTCAAGTTCTGGTTCGGGAAAGAGTTCAAAGGATGATACTCCAAATGATTCTGATGATGATGAATTGAACGAATTTGCAGAAAAGCTTGCACTTCTGACTTCAAGCTTCCATAAAAGGTTTGGTCGGAAGAAATTTTATAACAAGCCAAAGTTTGATTCCTACAAGTACAGCAAGAATAAAGGCATACATGAAGAAAGAAAAGAGAAAGAGAAGAAAGAGGAGAGAAAAGAAGAAAAGAAAGAGGAGAAAGGAAAGTCTGACAAATGTTTCAACTGTGGAAAGCCCGGTCACTTCGTCAAGGACTACCCAGAAAAGCGTGTCAAGAACTACGAGTACTACAAAAAGAAAGCTCAATTGGCAAAAGCATTGGAAAAGGGCACAAATTTAAAGGCAGAAGATGAGATATGGCTTGGCTACTCTGACAATGATGAGACTGAGGTTGCTAAAGTGAATCTGACTCAAGTCCATTACAACTTAATGGCACATCTGAATGATGAGTCAGATTCTGAGGTAAATTCTCATTCTGACTATTCTGATAATTCTGAATTATTGAATGATAATGATGAAGCAATGGACTTAATGTCCCAGCTTAATCTGATGAACTCTGAGTGTTTGAAATTAACAGAAAATTTCAAACAACAAAGGAGTACAATACAAGGACATCAAGATCAGGCTTACATCTACAAAACCTTGGCTGATGAAAAGAAGAAGAGAAAAATGTTCTGAAATTGGACATAATCAAACATCAAACAAGAATTTCTGAAAACAACAAAAAGAAATCATGACTTTAAAAGATAAGAATCTTGATCTAACACTTCAGTATGAAATTGTTTTGAAAGATAGGACAGAAGCTTACACGAAGATCAAGGAATTGGAAGATCTAAATTACAAAAGAGGTCAAGCGGAACAGACTCTTAAAATTCTAACCAATAATCAGAAAGACACTCGTTTCTATACAGCAAAACCATGTTTAGGTATCTCTGGTGTGGATGTATTGAAAAAGGCACCCGAAAATCTTTATAACTTTAAAAGGTCGGGTGATGAACCTATTGTTTTAATTCCACACATCATAGAAACATTTGTAAAATCTGAGACTCCTGAGCCTAAATCTCTTACGATAGAAAAGGAAGAGACAGTAGAAGAAAAGACAGAAATTGAAACTAGATCAGAAACTCAGTATTTTAAATCTGTTAAATTTTCATATGATAAACTGAATACTTCTTACAAAAGTAACAAGGATTCGTTTGTAGAATATGAAAATATCTTTAAAGAAATACCCGAGTCTTCAAGATCTAATTCAAATTCTGACAATTCTGAAATTGTCCTGACCTGCTCAATCATAGAAGATAAAAATGAAAATGTCATTTCTGATAAGTCTAATTCCGTTTGTACTTCTAAATTTTCTGATCTTGAATATCAACAAGCCTTGGATAAAATTGAAAAATTACAAAGGCAAATCTCCCATCTCAACAACATGATTGTTGAATTGGAAGATGCAAATGAGAATTTTGGGATGGAACTAGACTCAAGCTTTAATCAAAATGAATCTTTGCAAAAAGAAATCTGAAGTTTAGAATCTCAAATTTTCAAATTATCAAAAGGCAAAAAGGTTATTGTTGATAAAGATATTCCAATTTCTGTGATTAAATGTGAGTCTTCATCTGAGTCTGGACAAGCAAAAGTAAAAGGTGAAAATTCTTATTCTTCATCATCTGATAATATTTCTAAATCTGTTTCTATTTCAGATGAAAATGTGAAGAAAGATTGTTTGAAGCAAAAGAAGACTACAGTGGAAAAGACTGTGAATGAAATGGATAAATGTCAATGTAATAGAGTAGATAATGCTTGTTCTTCTGTCAAACAACAAAATTTCAATAAAACGAATATCTTTTCCCGAAAAGAGTTGTTGACGCAAGCAACTACTAGATTGCAATGTTCATATTGTCTTAGTAGTTCATTCTCTTGGAAACAAAAGTCTTCAAAGAAAATTAAACATATCCAATTTAAGAACATAAAATCTCTTAATCGTTTTAAAGCCAACAATGCTGAGATTTATTCTTTAAAGAAGAAAAATAATGATTTTCATGTTAATAAACTTGCTGATGTGAAGTTTGTGTGGAAGTGGATTCCAAAAGCTAAACTGAACACACAAACTCCACCAAAAGGACCAAGATTTGAATGGAGAATTAAAGGGTCATCAACAAATTTAAATATTGTTAAGAGTACTAACAATAAAGGACCCATATTCATATGGGTACCTAAAGTTAAGTGATTCTTGATTTCAGGCGTGTCATGTGTGGATCATTGATTCTGGAGCTTCAAGACACATGACAGCGCATAAACACCTGTTGTTCGACTACGTAGATCATTACGCAGGTACAGTAAGTTTTGGGAATGAGATGAAAGGATATGTCAGAGGTTATAGGACTATCTAGAACAATTTGATCACAATATCAAAGCTTCTGTATGTGGAAGGCTTGGCTTACAATTTGTTCTCCATAAGCCAATTTGCTAAAAATAAATGCAAGATAGAATTTGTTGCTGATTTTTGCTACATTAAAGATCAAAGTGGAGCAGAACTGATTAAAGCCGGTAGAATGGAATTGTTATATGGTGTTCACTTTCCAACATTGAAAGCTTCAAAGCTAGTATGTCTAATCTCAAAGACATCAACAGAAGAAAGTTGGTTGTGGCATCGGAGACTTTCTCATCAACATTTTCGTGATTTGAACAAGCTGAGGACACAACAGTTAGTGACTGGACTTCTTGAATTGAAGATTGAACAAGATTCACTTTGTTCAGCCTGTGCAAAAGGAAAGATGAAGAGAAGTTCACACAAATTAAAGATGTTATCAAACTGTAATAAGTGTCTAGAGCTAATTCACATGGACTTGTGTGGATCGATGAGAACTCAATCCATCAACGGAAAGAAATACATTTTAGTGATGGTGGATGAATTTTCTCGGTATACTTGGCTAAAGTTTCTAAGACAGAAATCTGAGGCTCCTAATCTAATCATCAAGTTCATTAAGAAGATTCAAGTTCTGATGTAAAACCCTGTAAAGAAACTCGGGAGTGATAATGGAACAGAATTCAAGAATGCTACTTTGCAAACATTTCTAGAATCTGTTGGCATATCACATAATTTTTCTGCTGTGATGACACCTCAACAAAATGGGGTCGTTGAAGGCAAAAATAGAACTTTGGTAGAGGTTGCACGGACAATGTTGGCATATTCAGAGCTACCAATGTTTCTATGGGCTGAGGTTGTAGCAACTGCATGCTTCACACAAAACAGGACTATTATCAATAAACGTTTTAATAAAACTTCTTATGAATTGATTAATGGTCGTAAGCCTACTGTTAAATTTCTTCGTGTGTTTGGATGCAAATGCTATGTTCTTAATGATCGAGAGAACTTATCCAAGTTTTAACCAAAAGCCGATGAGGGGATATTCATTGGATATTCTCTCCAGTCCAAAGTATACATAGTCTACAATAATCGAACGAAGAGAGTGATCGAAAGTGCAAATGTAACCTTTGATGAAAGCAAGGCAAAGACTTCTGAACAAAACAGTTCAGAACTCGGATCTAAAGAAAAATACAAAGTTTCTACTTCATCAAGAGTAGAACCTGTTCAATAACAGACTAAGAAATCTGACTCCTACACTGATTCTGATCTTGATCTATTATTTCTTGATGCTTTTAATGATTTATTTGTTGAAGACAATAGACAAGAAAATTTAGAAAATACTAATTCAAACTCTACCAGTGCAGATATATTTGGACCAATTCAAGAAGTTGGTGACGCTTCTACAAACACAACGCAAGAGATCTCTGAAAAATTTGTTCCAGAAAACACAACAGAAATGATCTCATCACAATTTGAAGTGGGATCAACATCAGCAACATCTGAACAACAACATCAGACAAAATTCACATTTGCATAAGTTGGACCTTCTTATAGAGCAAAAAGTCCAACTGCAAGTGCATCTGAACAACATGCAGTAGTTGATGAGTTTGACATGACAAATAATCAAACTGAACGAGATGTATTGCCAAGTACACATAAATGGATAAAAAGTCATCCTCTTGAAAATATTATCGGAGATCGGAATGCTAAGGTATCCACCAGATCTGCAACTGCTTTTGCATCGGCCAATTTCTATATGTTCTCAACCTTCCTCAGCAGCATGAAACCCAAAAAGCTGTCTGAAGCTCTCACGGATCCTGATTGGATAAATGCGATGCAAGACGAACTAAATGAATTTCAAAGAAATAAGGTGTGGAGACTTGTACCAAGACTCAAAGATAAGACCATTGTTGGAACAAAGTGGGTATTTCGAAACAAGAAAGATGAGGCTGGTATTATTGTAAGGAACAAAGCACGACTTGTAGTGAAAGGTTATAATCAACAAGAAGGGATCGATTATGATGAAACCTACGCTCCCGTGGCAAGGATCGAGGCAATACGGATTTTTCTTGCGTATCCAGCATACACAAAAACATCAAAGTATATTAAATGGATGTCAAATCGGCTTTCCTGAATGGTATATTACATGAAGAGGTGTACGTGAGTCAACCCAAAGGCTTTGTTGATCCAAAATTTCCAGATCATGTATACGTGCTAGATAAAGCTTTGTATGGACTCAAGCAAGCACCGTGTGCATGGTATGAAACACTTTCAATTTACCTTACCAAGTCAGGTTTCCGAAAAGGTACGATCGATACAACTCTTTTTCTCAAAAAGAAAGGCGAGGATTTGATGCTAGTACAGATCTATGTAGACGATATTATTTTCGGTTCTATAAATAATGAACTTTGTGATGAATTTCAAAACATCATGTAGAAAAGATTTCAAATGTCAATGATGGGTGAATTAAATTTCTTTCTTGGCTTGCAAGTTAAACGAACCCCGCAAGGGATTTTTATTAATCAAGCCAAGTATATTAGAGACATGTTAAAGAAATTTGACATGACTTCTTGTACACCCATGAAGACTCCCATGCAAACTGGAAGTCTGTTAGATGCTGATATTTCTGGTAAATCAGGAGATCAACGGACATACAGGAGCATGATTGGATCTCTTCTATACTTGACATCTAGTAGACCGGACATAATGTTTGCTACATGTTTCTATGCCCGGTATCAAGCTAATCCTAAGGAGTCCCATCTTGCTGCAATTAAGAGAATCTTCAGATATCTCAAAAGCACACCAAATCTGGGTCTTTAGTATCCGAAGGATTATGGTTTTGAACTAATGGCCTATACAGACGCAGATCATGCAGGCAACAAATTATACCGGAAGAGTACCTCAGGAGCATGACAATATTTAGATGATAAGCTAGTAAGCTGGTCATCTAAGAAGCAGAATTGTGTCTCAACTTCTACAGCTGAAGCAGAGTATGTAGCAGCTGCTAGTTGTTGTTCACAAGTTCTTTGGATGATGACACAGCTGAAAGACTATGGGTACACATTCAACAGAGTACCTATCTACTGTGATTCCAAGAGTGCCATTGCCATAACTTCTAATCCAGTACAACATTCTAAGATTAAACACATCGACATCAGGCACCATTTCATAAAAGATCATGTTGAGAAAGGTAATATTGAAATGCATTTTGTGTCTACAAATTTTGAGGTTGCTGACCTTTTTACAAAACCTCTTGATGAAAAAAGATTTACATTTTTAGTCAGCAAGCTTGGAATGGTAAACCTTGATGCATAGCAATATTTATTTTCTGTACCTGTTGTTGATGGGGAGCTAGATGTATTTTTTTTATATATGCTTAAGTGTTTTTGGTCAAAATGAATCTTGGAAAGTTTGATATCATTAACAATGGTGGACTCATGTTCAATGAGTACCAAAGACTCATTTTGTTTTGCAGTATTATCATACATTTTGGATTACGATTTTGATCAACTCAGATCAGGACTCGTACTTCATGATTTGTGTTTCAAAGCAAAAATCAAGGGGGAGAAATTAAGATGTGTGTATACTTCAAGGGGGAGCTTAATGCAAAAGTCTGTAAGTGTGTATATAAATTTGAAAAATCTGAAAAGTTTGAAAAGTTTTTCTTGAGAAAAATTACTGATTTTGTGCTAAAAAGTCAATTTTACAAAGTTGCTATTTTGGGAAAGTAAAAGTTTTCATTTTTGGAAAGTTTTCATTTTCTGAAATTTTTTCTCCACATTTTAAGTCATGAAACGTGCAAAGCACTATGCTTACGCTTAAACGCACAAGGCATTGCTAGCGAGTTCACCAAACGCGCAAGCTGAAGCTAGCGAGTTTGAGTAAAACGCGCTTATAGAAGCGTGCGAGTTTGAAAAACGCGCAAGGCGTTACGTACGAGTTTGGTCGAGAATTATCTATCAGCCTGCGAGTTTCATCATTCTTATTCCTTAGTCTTGCGAGTTTCACTATTTTTTCACTTAAATTGTTTCTTAAGTGAAAATTTGTCGGTCCACACAATGTTTATATCAAGTTCTTAGATTAACAACACAATAAGATTACCAACCTGTATTGATTATAACAAATGGTTACAAGGTTGATCGATTCAAGCTATTTGTGTTCTTTGTGTTTTCTCTCTTTTACACCTTTTAGTGTGTGTTTGTATGTGATCTGATCTTTTCTAATCTATGAGAGAGTTGGTAGAGAAACACAATATCTAAAAACTAAAGTGTGTCTAACATACTACCATAATATCTAGATTTAATATCTAGATATTATTTATAACTAAATAATATAATTAACTAAACTAAATCTAATAACTAACTAAGTTAACTACTATCTAACAAACTAGATATTAATTTAACTAGTACAATAATAAACCATTACATTGATTACTTTGACATTTATTACAAACAACATAGACTTTAATATCGAGAGTCGACGTTTCGACTTTAGCTTCAGATTGCGATCTTCAGTTTGGATGATCTTAAATCCAATGAGACTGTGTCTTAACAATCTCCCCCTTTGGATCAAGATCATTACAAAAATGATTTTAGCAATTCATTCTTCTTGTTCAGCTCAGAAGATGCAATCTCTTTCTCTAGCTCTTAAATCAGAATGTCTTCAGAATACTTGCTTTTGAGGATTTCAATCTTGGACGTGATTCTTGAAACATGTGATCTTTGGCATTTCTTGTGTAGTCATTCTCCCCCTTTTTGATGTTCAGTGCAACGACTTCATCAAAACTATTTGTAAGAAATGTCTATCTTTCGGTTAGAGCCCCTGATCCGTCAATTCATAAGATATTCATCCAGATCTTTGCAAATCTAGACAAAATAGTCGTGTAACACCTGAATCAACTAATGAATCAGTTAACATGCCTGTTAGTAACACTAAGTCACTGTGTGTAACGAATACACATTGGAAAGGAGTTGTGTGATGTTGACTCCCACAGGCTTCCATTTAATCATCGAAACAACAGAAAGGTAATTTCTATAAACGTTATGACAAAGAAACAAATTCCTTGTGTGTCCGTGCTTGTGTTAGAAAGAATTAAGCACTTGATGATTGCTTATAGGCTCGAAATTTTGTGTAAACCACTGAGACAACAGTAAGTTAAACATAGACTCAATGTGCATGATTGAAGTGCGAAGGTGGGGCAGATTTCCTTCTTTTCAATATCCAGATTTTCCAAATGAAAATCAGATAGCATATGTGCTGCTTCCCCTTTGAAAATGTGAAACATTTTCCATTTGAGTAGAAAATGAGTAGATGGTGAGGTTTGATCAAGAGTTGGCATTGGCTAGTTGCCTGTTTCAATAATGTTCACCAAAGAATTGTGAATCACTAGTAATCTGGCTTCCCGGCTCAGAAAAAGTAGGTGTAGAGTTGTGATATTCTTATAACTCTGTTCTCACACGCTCTATCTTTTAAACGTTTTGCTTTCTCTAATCACACTCATTTCTTTTCGCTTTGCACACTCAATAACTAAGGATTAACTTCTTGGGTAGAAATCACTGGTTACGGTGCCATTGAAGTTGTGTTAATTCCTAGCACAGTGATTCTTTGTTTTCCTATGATGCACGAGATGCTCAGATTGGTTTAACTATTTCAGTTAAAGCACAATATTGATCATGAAAACATTTAAAATACACTCCCAAAATATAAAATGTGTTGAAAAATCGGGAAGTGTTTTGAACATTTAAGAACGATGTTTTCCGATGATTAAAAGTTGTCCTTCTTTCAACCATATATGAGATGAAGATATAGAATTATACCTCTACGTACGATCTTCCATCTCATGAAGCTAAGCTTTAAGTCATAAACATATGAACTTGTAAGCTTCTCTCAAAAATTCTGCAAAAGTCTTATGTCAAGTCAAAGTAAATTTATTCACTTAAATTGAAAAGACAAAAAGCAGTAAAACATTTTTTTTAAAGTACGAGTTCTGATCAGAAATAATCAGAAGTCATCACCTTTTTACTCCCCCTGAAATTATGCATCAGTACATTATTAGTTGAAAAAGATATGCATAAAATTTCAGACAAATATGTATGTACTCCCCCTTGATGGTTGATTTCCTCATTCGAGTATCGGAGTACAATCTCTTTTTCAGCACTGGAGTAAGGTCTTTTGATCATTGAAGTATGAGTCCTAAACAATTGTGTTTAGAAGTCCACTTCGTTGAAGTACGGGTTCTAAGTTGATTTACTTAGAAGCCTTTGGTTCTTCTACTGCCCCTTGACAGTATGTGCAACACAGGTTTAGTTTTCTTTGGTACCCACTAGTATTTGGGTCCATGAAAGTTAGTTGCAGTTCGTATGGGGGTAACTTAGTAAGAACCATACCAGTAATGGTCACTTGTCTTATGAAAAGGATCATGTGTACGACAATAAGAACAATAGAATTTCTTACCTGACAAACTGATTAATTTATCTCTTGAGTAAACAAAATCAGGTTTACCTTTCAGCGCATTGTTCTTCTTGGCAATCGGCGTATGTACACGTGAGTTTTTACTTTTCAGCTCTTCTTTAACCGGTTTCCTGTTCCAGACCAGTTCAGCTTCTTCCTGGAAGCTTCTTCTCCTTCTTTGATGTGTACCTGAAAAATCTTTATTCCTTTCATAGAAAAGATTAGTAGAATGAATCTGATTAGAAGATTTAACTGACCTTTTGAAAAGAGCAGTTTTCTGATGTGAGCTTGCGACTGGTTTGTTAGAACCAACTGAAATATTTCTAGGTGAGTGGATTTTTGACTCTAGAGTCGTTCGCTCAGTCACCACCACCGTCTTTGAAATAATATGTTGAAGCTCTTTTACCTTTGAAGAATAACTGTCTCGTTCTTTGATAAGGAGCTCAATCTTCTTCTCAAATGCAGACTTCTTTTTCTTCTCTGTCAGTACACTCTTAGATAATTTAGATAGCTTCTCGGTAAGCTTCTTTAGCTTTGCTTCAAGGATGCTTCTTTCTTCTTCGAATCCCTTCTTAGCACCCTTCTGATCATTTGCCTTCCTCTCCTTGGCAAACTGATCTCTTTCCAATATGATTACTTTCTCAAAGTCTTTAACTTTTTGAGAAAGTATTAAACATTTAAGCTCGAGAGTCGTCTTCTCTTCACCACATTTCTTTGATAGATCTAAGAACTTCTTTTCAAACTCAGATATTTTCTTTTGTAGCTCAACATTTGCACTCTCTAAATCCTTGGACTTCTTCTCATTGCTTTCAACAGACTCTAAATCCTTGGACTTCTGTATTTGAGTTTCATGAGTAGAAATCTTTCTTTTAAGTTCAGAGTTCTCAGCCTCCAAAACTTTTCCTTTTAAGAAAACGTTTCGGTCTGAGACAATCCATTCAGAGTTTAATGCAAGATAGTCCCAAATCTCTTTCCCTGAAGCTTCGGGAATATCCATTAAATCAAATATTTCTTTAGAAATACACTTTCTCAGATAAACTCTAGCTCTCTAATCAGCATGATTTCTTTGCACCTGTGCTCCCTCAGACAATGATAATCTCATGTTTTGACCCAGTTCATCACCATCTATGAAGCTGAAAAAATTCTTTTTCCACTTTTCATATTCTCCTTTATTCAACATTGGAAAATAGGAAGACATTCTGTTAAGATTAGAAAAACTTGAATATGATCGTTAGCCCAAAATAAAAACATATAAAATTTGATCACACAAGAAATTTTGTCCCCCTATTACAGTTTTGAAAATTTCTCAGAAAAATACCAAGTCTGGAAAACATTGCGTTTTTAGAAGGTTTGCGTATCAAGGTTTGCATGCGCAAATGAAGGTTTGCGTATCAAGCGGGATGCACAAAGTGAGGTTTGCGTTTCACGTGGGATGCGCAAAGTTGAGTTTGCGTTTCACGTTGGATGCGCAAAGTTGGGTTTGCGTGTTGCCTGAGATGCGCAAAGTTGGGCTTTGCGTTTCACGTGGGGTGCGCAAAGTGAACTTTGCGTATGATGTTGGATGCGCAAAGTTGGACTTTTGCGTATGTTCGTCTTCTGGTTTGCGCAAGTTCGTCTGTACTTCGAGAATTTCGATTTTTCAACCTGTTTTTCCAAGATTAACAGACCCAAATGCTACCAATATGTCTAGAAACACTTCTACAACTAAATGTGACCACTCGATCTCTATAAAAATCACTTTTTGAAAATAAAATCGATGGCACAGTGACTTTTTCAACTCGACTTTCAGACCACTAAATCACCAAAATGGAACTCGATTTAAGCTTTATACTGAAATTAAACACTCACAACTCTATCTAGCAACCTAATCGATCACAACTTGATCGATTTTAACACCTATAACACTTTAACACTCGAAAACGATTTTTCTTGAAAAACACAAAGTCGTTTTCTGAAAAACTTGATTTTGATCTTAATCAGGCTCTGATAACAACTGTCGGACCACACAATGTTTATATCATGTTCTTAGATTAACAACACCATAAGATTACCAACCTGTATTAATTATAACAAATGGTTACAAGGTTGATCGATTCAAGATATTTGTGTTCTCTGTGTTTTCTCTCTTTTACACCTTTTAGTGTGTGTTTGTATGTGATCTGATCTTTTCTAATCTATGAGAGAGTTGGTAGAGAAACACAATATCTAAAAACTAAAGTCTGTCTAACACACTACCATAATATCTAGATTTAATATCTAGATATTATTTCTAACTAAATAATATAACTAACTAAACTAAATCTAATAACTAACTAAGTTAACTACTATCTAACAAACTAGATATTAATTTAACTAGTATAATAATAAACAATTACATTGATTACTTTGACATTTATTATAAACAACATAGACTTTAATATCGAGAGTCGACGTTTCTGCTTTAGCTTCAGATTGCGATCTTCAGTTTGGAAGATCATGAATCCAATGAGACTATGTCTTAACAAAATCACACACCTATTTGTCGATTTTTTGAGACGAATACCTTGTTTTCTAGATATGAGAGAAGAAAAACTCAAATCGTACGTTGTGTGCGAGTTTTGTTCAATGAACAGTATCTTGCGAGTTCTATGAATGAACAGTGGCTAGCGAGTTCTTTGAGTTGCGAGTTCTATGAGTGAACAGTGTCTAGCGAGTTCTTTGACTTGCAAGTTTTGTCGAGTATATAAAGGTCTCATCTCTTTTTTCTCTCATTATCAACCTGCAGCTTTCAACACTTTGCGATTTCTCTCTGAACTGTCTTGCGATTTTCATCTTTTCAGTTCATTTCTCTCGAAGATTCAAGTGTAGGTTGTTGTTTTACATTTGTTTGATTGTTTGTTCTTACTTTTAATCGATTCTAGGGTTTCATTCTTCAATTGGTCGATTCAAGTTTTTGACTGTTCATATTCTTGGTTCGATGTGTTCTGAAAATTTGACAGAACACTAACTATTTTGGGTTTGTTCTTTCAAACTAATGTTAGTATTGAAAATAACAAATGATATAATCTGGGTTTTGCTCGATAAACTGATTTTTGCAGGTTACCATAACTATTGGATTTTTTAACAGAACTGTAGCTTCACTCTAGACTGAACTGAACTCGACTCATGTTCTGGACTCGAACTGATATCCTGAAGTTAATGGATGGATGAATGATTTCATAATCTTTAATCATATTGAAAAGTTTGAATTTTGAAAGTCAAATTTGAATTTCAAAATTCTCAAATAAAAAGTAAATTGCAAAGTTTGGGTATTGGAGTTCATTTCAAAAAAATTCAAATTTAAAGAGTCGAAAGTTATTGGTTACCTTTGCAAAATCAGTATGATTTTTTTAGCATTATTTTTAAATACAACATTAATTTGATAGAATAAATTCGAAATGTGAAGTGTTGTCAATTTTTTATTTTGTGTGTTGTTTTGCAATTTTGTTCATTCGAAGTTGCAACTTGTTTTCTGCAACTTACTGTGCTTTCATTGCAAGATCTTAAAGTACATTGTTCTGTACTTCAAAATTGTTTTTTCTGAAAAACAAGTTTTTGGATTTATACTGACATATTGGATTTTATCCAATACATTTTATGATTTTTCAGGAAATCAATGGCGGAGGAAAATATTCATGACCAAAGTGTTCAGATGGATGAACATGATCTGAATGTTTCACGGGAGATGACCATGCCTTCTTCCCAATCCCATTTTTCTGATGTTGATGCTGATCCAGATCGTCAATTGATCAATCCTCAAGATTATCTCTCTTTGTCGCCAAATAATCATCATGTGATATTTGACAATCTCATGGTCAAGCCATTGATAAAGGAGATACTGAAAAAACCATCCAATATGTACTGCCTTAACTGCAACTGCGACTGTGCCAATGATCTATTTACAACAAGCATGGAGAACTATTGAGCATGTAGTGAAAGGTAACAGAAAGTATTTCACCATTCGCATCGACAACTTCACATCCATTCTGACCTTTCAGAGGCTGAGATTGCTTCTTGATCTACCTTTGCCAGATTCAAGAGCAGGAAAGACAACTTTTGATCCTTATCCTACAGATATCGAAATGTTTGCTGGTATTCATGCTCTAGGATATGTTGGAAGTCTTTCAAAGATGAGTGACTTTCGGAAGTCAAATTTTGCCACCATTCTACTATCAGTTTTTCTCAGTGATCAACAAGTGCTTGACTTCACGACACTCTGGGCACGACAATACTAATTTTCATACTCTAAGATTGTTCCATGCTATCATCTATGATTTGCATGTTGATTATGTTGTGGCCATCTGGACTGAGCTGTATGAAAAGGTTCTGAGCAAGAGACATTCAAGGAAGCCACAATATGTACCTTATCAGCGATTTTTACAACTTACTGTCCGAGGTATTCTGAGATCCAACCGAGATGTTCCAAAGAGATTACATCATGAAAGTGCCCCAGAAAATGAAATGACACATCTTCAAAAGCAAAAGCAATCCTTCACTTTTGAGATGCCAGTTCCTGCTGCACTGCTTGCTTATGCCGATCCGAATGCTTCGAGTGTTAGGAAATATAGGGATTCCATGGGATTTCCAGAGTCGGAGATCCCTACCCAGGACATAGAACTAGTTAGTCGAGCGGAGTCAGTGAGGGTTCAACATATTACGGGAGTAGTTGAACGGGAAAGTGAGCAGAGAGAAAATATAGAGTGGGGTTCAGGAGTGGGTCAGCCTTTTGTACTGGAGGGTGTGGAAACACAGGCACAATCTGCCACGCATTTAGTGATTCCTACATCTCAACCTGAGATTGCTATCATTCCTCATTTGGGCACTCAGGAAGAGAATCCCAATGAAAGTCAGAACTCTGAGAAAACTATATCGGTTGGACAAGCAAGCTCTTCTAGTACATCGGTACCTTCAGCAACGTCAGGAGAGGATGTAGCAAATCAAAGAAGTGATCAGAATGATAATACTGATGATAACATGGGTCATAGTTTCGAATTTTTGGAAAATGTTTCTTTACACCAAAGTCTTGGTTTTACTACAAGAGATCTTTACTTGGAAGGTGTTGATTCCACAATCAGGAATATTATTTCTGACTGTGAAGTTATATGGCAGGAAGAGGGAGTATTAGTTGAAAACCCAGAAAATGTGAGGATTAGAGTGAACGTAGAAAAAGAACGTGGTGAGCGTGAGTGTATCCAAACCTACCATTCTAGAAGGGCAGCCACATCTACTACCTCGTCGCATGTGTTGCGAGCAGGAGGTATTGAAACAGACATTAGTCGCCCACTAATGCATATGCACACCTCAGCCAGCCATTCTATTGCCTCTCAACAGGCTATAGTCTCATCTTTACATGGGGATTCAGCACATACTCTATCTGCCTTTCACTCGGAAATGGCAGGTATTGAAACAAGAACTCAGTTGCCCCCGAGTTTGACTTCTTTCAGTGCACCATTGAGTCTAGAACCAATTGTTACATCTATTTTCATTCCTAGGACACAACCAATCATATATGCTACCATCGGGAGTCTTAGTGCCCCGATCGGAACATCTGTAGTAGCTCCGCATTCCGGACTACAAGGATCAGGTGGAAGTCCTGTCATTGCTAACACTATGCCAGCTTTGAGCACAGGCCACACTGTTGTATCTACAACAGCTGTGTTAACGGGAAGCTTGAGTAGCCCCGGTGTTAATTTAACCCAATTCGTTTCAAGGGAATTTCTCAATGATGCCCTAAAGGTCGTTGAAAACTCTTTATCGCAGAAATTTCAGTCGGAGATGAGTAAGGCAACTGAAAAGTTTGAGGAGGAGATTGGAAAGGTGATGAGAATATTGAAAGGGAAAAATCCAGTTGTTGAGGAGCCTGAGCAAACAGTTCCACCACCATCAGTTCCACAACCACCACCAGTTCAATCAGTTTCTGAGCTGAAATATTTACTTCTAGCCCAGCTGTTATCCGAAGCTCCAACAGTTCAAACCGAAGCAGATCTTATTGGTTTATTGAGGCAACAATCCCAACCAATTGTTACTCAGGTTCCAATAGATTATGTCACATAGTCTCAGTTCAACCAGTTCAAAGATTCAGTGGAGAAGCACTTACAGGACCTAACCACAACAGTTCAACTTTCTTGCAAGGCTCAATCTGAAGCAGTTTTAAAGAAGAGGCATGATCGTGATTCTGATTAAGATCATGAAGGGGAGATGAATAAGAGACAGAAAACTTCAGAAGATATTGTTATTGTTACTGTTGAGGAGCAGGGGACTGAAGTAGCTGAAACTACACCTGGAGAACAATCAGAAAATGAACAGTTGGATGAGAATGTTCCAGAAGGTGAAGTAGAGCTGATGATCTATGACAATACGGAATTAAGGGTTGAAAACCCTACGATTGCCACTGTTGAGGAAGTAATGGAGATGTTGGGAGTTACTGCTACTAGGTATGACATTTATTGGAGAGTAAAGCAGGAAGGAATGGAAGTTATTAAGCACAATATTCAAAGTGATAGACTAGATCCTGAGAATACACTTACAGTTGAAGGGTTTGTACAGAATGCTATTTCTCAAGGAAATCTGAGTCTGAGTGAAAATGTTCTGGATGATTTGTTTGGAGAAACTTTAGATGAGAATTTTGATGATCTTGACAGTCAAGATGAAGAGATTGCAGATCTTGATCAAACTTTTCCAGTTCAACAAGCCGAAGTTGTGGAGGTTGCACAGATTACGAGTACAGTTGATTATGCTCCTCCAAACTACAAAGTGTTTGATGAAGATCAAATCTTGACTGCTATTCCTATTGTCTCTCCCATAAGAAACTTCTATGTCCCTGAAAACCTTGATGCTTCTAAACCAAGAGTTGCTCTTCCTTTGCCAAAAGATTTTGATTCTGAACAATTGGTTGATCAACCCAAGCAGAAACCAAAAGTTGATAAGCCCAGAAAGTCAAAAAGATCAAGAATTCCTACCCCAAAGCCCAAACCAAAAGACCTAGAAGAAGAAAGGCCAATCATTATTGATATTCAAGACTTCAGGAATAAGCTGTACAAAGAAAGAAAACAAAGAGAAAAGGAGGAAAGGCAGATAATCAGGGAAGCAAGAGCTGAATTAAGAAAAGAGGAAGAAGAAGCAGCCAGAGCCAAAGATAGTGCACTTCCTTACATTCGAAACCCAGATAGTCCAAAGATATTAAGCAAAGATGAAACCTCTATCCAGTTAAAGCCAAATCTTGTTTTTGTTACTCCAATGGAAGTGGAAGAATTCTCAAAAGCTCATGGTCCAGATCTTGAAACAATGCAAGTAGAAGAGCTCATTTCTTATGAATTCAGCAATATAGGGAAGGTTACTTTTAAAGGATATGTTAGAGTTGGTGTTGTTCCTTATACAAGATATGATGTTGAGGGAGATTCTTTGAAGTTCATTGAGATTATCAGAAAGTCTCTCAAAGTACCATTTCTGGAAGAGTCAACCAAAATCTTTGTTTCTTCTCTGCAGCCGATTGATGAAGCTTGTTTTTATGGTGTTGGAGATAGAGATAAATTTTATCAGGCCAATTAAATCAGATTCATGAAGACAATGTGTAGTCTTTTCCCTTATGCCCAAAGAAAAGAGATTATGCAGGTCCAAAATGTTCATATTTGCAAGATTCTTAATGTTCACTATCCAAAGTTCATAGTTCAAAGAAAAGATATGAAGATCAATACCTTTACAGAAGCTGATGTTGATAACTTGAACTTCTCAGACATTATGTTCATTGTGAATGAGTTCAGAGACAGGAGAAATAGAAGGAGGTCACAAGTTGTTGCTTATGCTTTGGATGCTTGTTAAAGCACATATTTATTGGATTCAAGATCATAATTATCTGAAGATGGAAATCTGAAGTCAAAGCTGATAAAGTCGTCTCAACAAATAGTCTAGGGTCCTTTTGTAATAAATAGTCAAAAGGGTGTTTTTCGTATTTTATTTATTTGGTTTATTTTTAAGTTAATAGGTTGTTTTAGTTGTTGGGTTAGGTTAGTTGTAATTAGGGTTAAGGATCTTAATTAGAGAGAATCAATTATTGAGAGAGGTTAGTGTGGTGGTGGTGTGCGCCGTGAAGAACAAGAAGCAGAGAGAGTTTTAATTTTATCAAGAACACTTGTAATTAGGGTTAAGGATCTTAATTAGAGAGAATCAATTATTGAGAGAGGTTAGTGTGGTGGTGGTGTGCGCCGTGAAGAACAAGAAGCAGAGAGAGTTTTGATTTTATCAAGATCACTTGTAATCCTTTGAATCAATTGAATAATCATATCAGGTTTGCATTATCGTTGTTGCTTAATTGTTTACTTGTTTGAATGATTACGTATTGGGACACACAATTGGTATCAGAGCTAAACAGATTGAATTGAATAAGTTTTTGTTCGGCTCTATTTTTCTGTCAAAGATTCATAATTTTTATTGTGTAATCGTTCATTCAAGTTGTTATTGGTTGGATTGTGTTTGTTTTGTCTATTATCATGACTGGGTATTGGTTGATTTGATTATTGCATCGATTTTGATTATCAATTTGGTGATTTTGACAATTCTGGGTTCGTTCTTGTGAAGTCACTGTTTCATAAATCAAGATTCATTGTTAATGGTTTTTAATGAAATTAATTGATAGCAATCTATTCTAGTTGTTTATTTGATCGTTTTAGCAAGGTTTGGTTGTTTAATTCGTGATATCAAGTGATTTCTGGGTTGATTTTGGTTTCTGGATCGTTACAGTTTCAAGAACATATCGGTCTTTCACTTCCGGTCGAATACCTCTTTATCGGTCTATTGCATTTGACCGATACACTCACAGTTCACCCCGGTCTAAGCACATTATCGGTCAAACCATATCGGGCCTTATACTTCCGGTCGAATACCTTTTATCGGTCTATAGCATTCGACCGGTACACACACAATCCCGGTCATATCCTATTCCGGTCAAAGACCGTGTTCCGGTCAAAGACAATACCGGTCGAAGCTTTTGCATTCTATCGGTCTTATCCCTTTCCGGTCTAAGCACTATCGGTCTAAGCCTTATCGGTCTAAGCACTATCGGTCTAAGCATTCTACCGATCTTTGAACTTCCCCGGTCGAACAAGTTCCCGGTCGAACTCTCTACCAGTCTTTTACAAGTCTCCGGTCGACTCAATACCGGTCGAAGCACATCCCCGGTCGATTTTTGCAAACTGTAATAGGGCATCCAAATGTCAAAAGTTCTGTGAAGGGGGACAAAGTTCTGTTTATGATCAGATTTTTCTGAATTTCATTCTACGATTTTCAGTATTGTGTGATTTTATCTTGATTTCTAACGATCTCATCCAGTTGATTGTCTCAATATCAGATAAGTTGGATACTAATCGTATAAGTAAAGATGTCTCGGGAAGCTCTTGCTATTGGAACAGATGTGAAGCCACCAGTACTCTTCAAGGGGGAGTACGAGCCATGGAAGGATATATTTTTGGACTTCATTGATCGACATGATTTGGGAGATGAAATCAGAAAATCTCTGAAAGACGGGATCATGACACCTCCGACCAAGGTTCTCACTGTAGCTGGAGAAAATGGTCAAGAAGAAGAGACAGTGTATAAATTACCGATTGGTGAATATTCGGAATATCTGTTGAACAGACACAAGGGTGACAAGCTGGCAAGATCATTTATTCTCCAAGGCATACCGAATGAAATATATGTCAAGATTGACAGCTACAACGCTACCGGTAAGCAAATGTGGGATCAATTGGAGAAGATGATGATCAGATCTAAAGTCGGCAACCAGGTCAAAGTATCCACCTGCTTGAATAATTATGAAGAGTTCAAAGCCAAAGCTGGACAGTCACTCGAAGCCACTTATGACAAATTTGTCACATTGCTGAACGAGCTCAGCAAGAACAAGATCAACAAATCTAACGTGGAGCTGAATGTGAAATTTCTCAGCAATCTTCAGCCTGAGTGGAAGAGGTTCACCCGACAAATGAGGCAGTTGAAGGATCTGCATGACATTCCTCTTCATGAAGTTTATGAAATCCTCAGACATAGTGAGGAAGAAGTAGAAGAGATCAAGGCTGAGATGAAAAAGACTGACAAAGCAGTTGCTCATCCAGTTGCTCTTGTGGTTAAGAAGTCTAAGAAGATGAAGGTGATAGAATCTGAATCGGAAGAAGCTGATTGCGAGGCAAAGTCTGACTCTGACGATTGTAATGAACTGAAGGAAGCCATGCTGTTGATAACCAAGGCTCTCCAAAAGAAGTTCTATAAAAAGCCAAACTCCAATAGTCAGAGATACTCTTCTGGTCCTAATAACTACAAGCATAAGTAGAAAGTTGAAGAAAGGAGACCAGAAAACAAGAAGAAGGATGAAGCTGAAGAGACCAAGAAGGAAGAACCGATTAAGTGCTACAATTGTGGGAGACTCGGTCAATTTGCCAAGGACTGTCGCAAATCAAAAGTCCGAAACTCCGAATATTACAAGAACAAGATGCTTCTAGCCAAGAAACAACAGGCTGGAAAAGCATTAATGGCGGAGGATGAATACTGGCTCGACCATTCAGATCAAGAGTCTGAAGAAGGAGAGAAGGATGAGACAGCACATCTGTGCTTGATGGGGAAAAACCAGTCAGAAGTTGAAGCTGATTCTGATGATGGAGATAATGATGAGGTATGTAACTTAACTGAATCTGATTTTCTGAACCAAATGCATGCCATGATGTCTAAACTCCAAGAATTAGAGTCTAAACTGAAGCGTGAGAAAGGTGTCATTAATGAGAAAAATCAATCTATACATAAACTTAGTAATGATATTGCTGAGAAAAATGTATTAATTGAAACTTTGCATAAAAATATAGACACCTGCGCTAAAGAAAAGACTATAATTCATAAAGAGTTGTCTGAAACTGTTTCTAAGTATAGAGAATGTGAGTTTAAGTCTATTGAGATTTCTAAAAGGTATTTTTCTACTTCAAAAGAAAAGAATTCTTTAATAGACAAGGTGAACGCTTTGGAAGAGAAATTACATTCTTTAGGTCAAACTGAACACACTATTCATTTGAAAAAACCTAAAGAGAAACCTGATACTTGGGGACTTGGTTACAATAACCCACATCATCTCAAAAAGGGTATATCTGAAGTGCCTGCACTTTATGACTTTGGGTTTATGTTGTTGGCTCCTCAACATCAGGAACTCAAACCCTTTTGGACTAGTCTGTCTGAAAAAGATAAAGCCAAGGAATATGATAAAAGAAAGAACACAGCTAAAGTTCAACTTCCATTTCGCTATGAGAAGTTTAATAACAGTTATAGTTCTATTAAATCAAAATTTCTTTCAAATGATTATTTTGAGAGTTATTCTGTAAAAGAGTTGGAGGCTAAACCCATCGAAGGTAATCTTTATGTACCTCCTCTAGTTTTGGAAAGTAAAATTTCTGACCTCGAAAATACTCTTACAGAAGAAAGACTTTTGATGGACTTAGAACAAACTGTATTTTCAACAGTGTTCAAAGATACTGATTTTTCTAAATTCTCTAAGGCTTTAAATTTTAATGACAGATCTGGTTCACTTGAGAATGATCTTAATTTCTTAAACTCTGATGGTATTTTGAATGATTGTGTTGCTCAATTTGATTTTACCTCTAAAGTTCCTGATCATTCATCTTGTGTTGTTAATTCTTTTGGATTACCCAGTGTGTTTGAAAAAGGTGAAACATCAACGAAAGTTGATAAATCAGTTTCTGTGAAATCAAAGAAAGCAAAAGGTAAGAAACAAAAATATCAGCTTTCACAGAAACCGATCCCCACTGGTAAGCCAAAGAAGAAGCATTCTCTTAATTCTCATCATTCTAACTCGAAAGTTTCACATGTTTCAGATTTGAGAAAGCAAAGGGTTGGAGTTAAGACTGCATGGATACCGAAACATAAGATAGACGAGAAAGCTAAATCTAGTTCTAGTTTTAATTTGAATAAAAAGACTTCTAGTAAAGATGATGTGATTGTGGATGTTGCTACTTTTAAATCTAATCTTGTTGATTCTCGCAAGAAGTACTCTATAAAGCAATTATTCCAGTTTGCACCATCAAATAAAAAGTTTTTAAATTATAGTGAATGTGATTATGCTTCTCGTAAATGTTCTGATGTTTGGTGTGGTTCATATAATGTTTCATCTTATCATTATCATTCGTCTTATCATGCTTTTGGTTTTCAAAGAAAAAGCGGACCCAAATTTAAATGGGTGCCAAAATCAAGTACTAACAGTGGAGGTCCCATTTTTAAATGGGTTCCTAAACCTCTTATTTCTTGATTTGTGTTGTGCAGACCCATCATATGTGGTACTTGGATAGCGGGTGTTCCAAACATATGACCGGGCAGAAGAGTATGTTGTCTAATTTTACAGACAAATATTGCGGCACAGTTCGTTTTGGGAATGATCAGTTTCAACCTATTCTAGGATATGGTGATGTTGTACACGAAAATCTTACGATCAAGAAGGTGAGCTACGTTGAAGGCTTAGGTCACAACCTATTCAGCATTGGCCAGTTCTGCGACAAAGACTTAGAGGTTAATTTCAAGGACAAGACATGTTCGGTACGCACTGAAAACGGGAAAGAACTCTTGGTTAGCACTCGCAAGTCAAACCTCTACACCATCAACTTGTCAAAGGTCCAGGCTGACAATCAGGTTTGTCTACTATCAAAGGCCTCGATGCAACAAAGCTAGTTATGGCATCGACGGCTTTCTAACCTCAACTTTCGGTACATCAACAAGCTGGTCAGTGGCAAGCTAGTGAAAGGACTTCCAGAGCTGAAATATGAAAGAGAACATCTATGTGCAGTGTGTGAAAAAGGAAAGATGAAGAGAGCCCCACACAAACGAAAGCCTGAACCTAGTACCAGCTCTCCTTTAGAGTTGTTGCATATGGACTTATGCGGTCCTATGCGAACGCAAAGGTTAGGAGGAAAGAAGTATGTGCTAGTTATCGTGGACGACTATACGCGATACACTTGGGTTAAATTTCTACGGTCTAAAGATGAGACTCCCGATGTTCTCATTACGTTTCTGAAGACGACCCAAGTCAATCTGCAAAAACAAGTAAAGATTCTCAGGACTGACAACGGCACAGAGTTCAAGAACAAGATAGTTGAAGAATATCTCGAATCGGTCGGGATATCACATCAATACTCTGCTGCTCGCACGCCTCAACAGAACGGAGTCGTCGAAAGGCGAAATCGTACACTTCTTGAGGCCGCTCGAACAATGCTCAACCAATCTGATTTACCTTTATTTTTGTGGGTTGAAGCTCTATCGACTGCGTGTCACACTCAGAATCGCTCCATGATACACCGCAGATTTCAGAAGACCCTGTATGCATTGATCAACAATCGAACACCAACCATTAAATATTTTCATGTTTTTGGTTGTAAGTGTTTTGTTCTAAACGACAGAGAGAATCTGAACAAGTTCAGTGCTAAGGTGGATGAAGGCATCTTCGTTGGTTATTCCTCGACATCTACTGCATATCGGGTTTACTTGAAGAAGTCGAAGACTGTGATCGAAAGCGTAAATGTTACATTTGATGAAGACATGGATTCTGAGCACATCAGTTTAGAACCCGTAATTACCGTAGTTCTAGCTTCTGGGCCAACCAGTCCAGGACCTGCACCTCAAGAGAACAAATCAGATGGCGCTTCGTCGTCTACCTCTAATTTATCTGATTTGGATTTATTATTTGAACTGTTCTATGATGAATTTCTTGGTTCTAAATTGCCTAACTCTGTTGTGGTTGACAGGATAGAAGACTCGATGACTACTCATCCGACCACTTCCGATATCTCTACTGAATTCGGTTCCCCTATTCAGCAAGAAGTTCCAGTTCAAAAGCCTACTCCGACAGTTGAAGTTGTGACCACACCGCCGAGACAGAAGTAGCTGACTCAGTAGGATGTACTGTAAGGACTGATCATCAGATTGACCAAGCTGTACCTACTGCAACTTCTGCAACGACTACTTCAACTAAAGCCCCCGTTAATCCTGAACCATCTGAAGGAGATACCAATGGATTCCTAGATGCGGAAAACGATCAACATGCATCTAATCCACTCCCTCATGAACATAAGTGGACCAAAGAGCACCCGATACATCAAATTATTGGAGATCCTTCTGCACCGGTGCAAACTAGGTCTGCAACATCAAATCTATGTATGTATGAATCCTTTCTGAGCAAGATCGAGCCTACACGCGTATCTGAGGCCCTTGCCGATTCAGATTGGGTAACTGCGATGCAAGATGAGCTAAATCAGTTTGAAGCACTGAAAGTCTGGAAACTCGTACCCAAACCGCAAGGTAAAACCATCATTGGTACGAAATGGGTGTTCAAAAACAAGAAAGATGAAGATGGTACCGTTATCCAAAACAAAGCACGACTTATCGCCAAGGGATATAGGCAAGAGGAAGGAATAAACTACGATGAGACTTATGCTCCAGTGGCGCGTATAGAGGCAATTCGGATGTTCTTAGCCTACGCAGCCCCCAAGAACTTCATCGTTTATCAAATGGATGTGAAGACAGCTTTTCTGAATGGAGTACTCAAGGAAGAATTCTACGTCTCACAGCCAGAAGGGTTTGTAAATCCAGATAAGCCGAACCATGTCTACATCTTGGATAAAGCTCTTTATGGACTGAAACAAGCTCCTCGCGCCTGGTATGATATCTTATCTCAATTTTTGGTCAAGTCAGGTTTTACAAAAGGTACGGATGATACCACTCTTTTCATTAAAAAGGATAAAGGCGATATCATTCTTATTCAAATATATGTGCATGATATTATTTTTGGTTCTACAAATCCTAAGTACTGTAAGAACTTTGCCAACCTTATGGTGTCTCGTTTTCAAATGAGCATGATATGAGAGATGAATTTCTTTCTCGGATTGCAAGTCAAACAATTTTCAACGGGGATTTTTATCAATCAATCTAAATACATTCTGGATATTCTTCGGAAGTCCAAAATGGAAAATTGTAAACCGATTGGTACCCAATGGCAGCTGGTACTAAGATTGGCACCGATCTTTCGGGAAAGGCTGTTGATGTTAGGACTAATAGAGGGATGATAGGCTCGTTAATGTATCTTACTTCTAGTAGGTCGGATATAATGTTTTCTACATTCTTATGTGCTAGATATCAGGCCAATCCTAAAGAATCCCATCTATCTGCTGTAAAGCGGATTTTCAGGTATCTGAAGGGGACTGCAGATCTTGGTCTGTGGTATCCTAAGGATACAAGCTTTGAACTAACATCTTATTTAGACGCAGATCATGCTGGTTGCATGTTAGACAGGAAAAGCACCTCGGGTCATATACAATTCCTTGGAGATAAACTCGTTAGTTGGGCTTTAAAGAAGCAATTATGTGTATCCACATCAACGGCCGAAGCGGAATATGTAGTTGCTTCTAGCTGCTGTTCTCAAGTATTGTGGATGATAACACAACTGTGAGACTATGGATTTCATTTCAATAGAATTCCGATCTATTGTGATTCGAAGAGTGCTATTGCGATTATCGCTAACCCTGTTCAGCATACTAAGACCAAACACATAGATGTCTGGTATCATTTTATAAAAGATAATGTAGAAAAGGGGACAATTGAACTTTACTTTGTAAAAACCGATTATCAGCTTGCAGATTTGTTTACCAAACCTTTAGACGAAAAGAGATTTAATTTTCTTGTCTAAAGACTTGGTATGCTAAATCTTAAGACCTAATCAGTAGTTACCTATTAAAGTTTCTTATTGTATCTCTTTATCATTTCTTTATTATTATTTCCGCATGATACCTGCTCTTTAACAGTTTGTTCATGATCTCTGGGGGAGTGTGAGAAGTATTTCATTGATGGTCAATGTTAGTTTGAGGGGGAGCATATTTAAATGCATTGTGCTTACTGATAATTGTTAGTGATGCATGATTCTAGGGGGAGCTTACAAGTAAAGAGTATGGCTATGACTTCTAATTACTTCTGATCAGAACTCGTATACTAAGTGTTTTACTGCTTTATGTCATTTCAATTTTTGTGAATAAAGTTACTTTGACTAGACTTTTAGATTTGTAGGTTGAGAGATGCTTCAAAGATCACATCTTTATGAGTTTAAGCTTGACTTCGTGAGATGTAAGACTGCACTCAAAATGTATAATTCCTTATCTTCATCTCAGTTATGGTTGAAAGAAGGACAACTTTCAATCATAAGCAAACATGTTATTAAATATTCAAACCACTTCCCGATTCTCAAACAGCTTTCTTGAATTGGAAGTGTGATTTTAAATGTTTTCTGATTCATCTTTGAGTTGTAACTGATAAAGTTAAACTACCTGAGCATCATATGCTTCATAGGAAAACATGGGATCAGTGTTCTAAGACTTAAAAGACACTTCTATGGATTCACGTTAACCAGTGTTTCCTACCCAAGAAGTTCATCCTTTAGTGATTGCATGTCAGGAGTCAAAAGAAATGAGTGTGGGATGTGTGATGAGAGAATATGTCAAAAGAGAGTTCGGTTAGCTGTGAGTTTCAATATTAAAAGAAAGAGGGTGAGAGATCAGAGTAAAAGAATATCAAACTCTGCACCAAATACTTTCTGAGTCGGGCAGCCACATTTCTAATGCTTCACATTTCTTTGGTGAACATTATTGAAACAGGTACCTAGCCCATGCCAACTCTTGACATTACCCCACCAGCCACTCATTTTCTTCTCAACAAGAAAATGTTTCATTTTCAAAGGGGACGCAACACATATGCTATCTGATTTTCATTTGGAAAATCTGGATATGGAAAAGAAGGAAGTCTGGCCCATCTTCACACTTCATTCATGCATATTGAGTCTGTGTTTAACTAACTGTTGTCTCAGTGGTTTACACTTTTTGAGCCTTATAAGCAATCATCATATGCTTAATTTATTTGTATCACTTGCACGAATACACAAAGAATTTGTTTCTCTGTCCTAACGTTCATAGAAATTTCCTTTGTTGTGTTTCGATGATTGAATGGAAGCCCTGGGGGAGTGAACATCACAAAAGCTCCTTTATATTGTGTATTCGTTACACACGGTGACTTTGTGTTACTGACAGGCAATTTTAACTGATTCATTTGTTGATTTAGGTGTTACACTTCATTTACTATATTGTCTAGATTTGCAATGATCTGGATGAACATCTTAATGAATTGACGGATACTCGGTGGTTCTGTTTGCAAGATCAATGGTGGAAGAAATTTCTTGACGACACGTTTTGATGAACTCTTTGCTCTTATCATCAAAAAGGGGGAGAAGCGTTAATCAAGAAATGGAAGATATTCTGAAGATATGCTGAAATGAAGAAATTTTCTTTGAAGATGATTTGCTGAAGCATTCCGAGCTAAAACTGGAGATAATTTCTTTCCAAAAGATATTCTCATTGTTTGGAGAAATGGCTACATTTAAAAGACAAAGAGGAAGATTACATTTTCTGAGCTTAAAGAATGATATTGATCCAGAGGGGGAGATTGTTAAAGCACATATTTATTGCATTCAAGATCATAATTATCTGAAGATGGAAATCTAAAGTCAAAGCTGATAAAGTTGTCTCAACAAATAGTCTAGGGTCTTTTTGTAATAAATAGTCAAAAGGGTGTTTTCCATATTTTATTTATTTGGTTTATTTTTAAGTTAATAGGTTGTTTTAGTTGTTGGGCCCAAGCTAGCCAAGCCTATTAGGCTTATGGCCTAAGTATAAATATGATTAGGTTAGTTGTAATTAGGGTTAAGGATCTTAATTAGAGAGAATCAATTATTGAGAGAGGTTAGTGTGGTGGTGGTGTGCGCCGTGAAGAACAAGAAGCAGAGAGAGTTTTGATTTTATCAAGAACACTTGTAATCCTTTGAATCAATTGAATAATCATATCAGGTTTGCATTATCGTTGTTGCTTAATTGTTTACTTGTTTGAATGATTACGTATTGGGACACACAATGCTATTAAAAGATTCATGTCAAGGAGTGTCTACAATGCTTATTCATTTGACTTTCAGCTTGGCATTGAAACCAATCAGAACAGAATAAACCTGCTGGCACCAAACTTCAACCATCCTAAGATCAGAGTTCTAGAGCCTTATCAGATCTCCAGATATCCAGAGTTGGGTGTGATGTATGTAAACACCAAGTCTCATAAGAAGCAGTACATGAGAGCATCAGAATTGGCTAAGTATTCAGATGGTACTTTGAAGTATGTGCGGAAAGTGATTGAAGATAAATTGTTTCTGTCAGAGCATGAAAGCTTAAGAAAGAAAGAAGCTGTAAGAACAGTTGAGTCTCTTAACATGGAAGCTATGCTAGAAGAGATCAACAAGAAGATTGATTTCAAAGAGCACATCAGGAGGTTTGAAGCATACCTTGGGATCAGAAGAATCTGTTTTAGAAGATGGGACCAGAGCAAAATTGTAAAATGATCTAAAAGGGGGAGATTGTTATTGTATTTTAGTTTAGATCATTTTATGTTGACTTTTGTTAGTCTACCTTTGTTTCTTGTATAAATAGGTCTTCCTTGTCTTTCACTAATTGTAACTAGTCAAATTGTAATCAGAGAGAATCCTTGAGAGAGAAACCTTGTAACCCTTGCACTTGTGACATCAATATGCATGTGATTTCCCCATGATTCTCATTGTTCTTTGATTGATTTGTTCGTGTGATTTGAGAGGACAATATCACGCAGACTTAGAGCCTTTGGATATTCCTTCAGGGATGGGATTAGAAGAAGAACAGGGATAAAATTGATTATAAGAAGTGTCAAAGAAAGAAGTGACAAACGTTCCAAACTTAAGCATGGAACTTTCTTCTGTAGTCTCATCCTGTGTTTTCCAAAAACCAAGACCAGTTCTATCACTTTCAGGAATTTGATCATTTATTATCTCAGAGATCTTTGTTGATGATTTGCACCATTTTTAACATTATCCTTTTCTACTTTTAGAGCAGCGATGGCTTGTTCGCGTTCAATGCTGATGATTTCATTTATAATGACTTGATCTTTCAACTTTTCTTCTAAAAGATTCAGTTCTTTGATCTTTGCCATTTAGAGCATTATAAAGATCAATAGTCAGCACATCAACAGCGCGACTTCTCTCAGCTTCAGGTAGAGAGGGATTAGTAGAGATAGATACCTTAGATGATATATAACTCATAGAAGTTTCAACTGGTTCTTCCACTTCTTCTTTAATCTCATCCATGAGGCAAAGATTAGCGACTTCTTCATCAGAACTTGATTCTTCTGATTCAACCCAGTCATGTTCTTCAGCAATGAGACCTTTACCTTATCGCTTGTAGCTTTTCAGCTTTTGATATTTGTCTTTCAGCTTTAGGTATTTTTCGTCGCTGGATCTTCTTGAGGTAGAAGGTTTGAAGACTTTCTTTGACCTGCACTCACTTGCAAAGTGTCCAATCTTTTCACAGTTATAGCAAGTAGCAGAAACCTTATCAACAGGGGTTGATTTTGGCTTGTCAGTGATAGAGAGAGGCTTATTTCTTTGGAAATTGTTCTTTCTTGTAAATCTCTTAAAAGAGTTTGTCAAGAGTGCTAAGGATTCATCAAACTCTGACAGATCGGTGTCTGATATATCCTCAGATTCATAATCTAACTCAGTGATAGTGAGAGTAGATTGGTCAGATGGAATTATTTCTTAAGAGACTAAGTCAACAAGAGTGCTTTTGGAGTCTTTAGAATCTTTTATAAGATTCTTCTTCAGAAGGTTTGATTGCTCATAGTTAAGCAATATTCCATATAAGGTGCTGAGTGAAAGAGAATTTAAGTTTTTTGTCAGATTCATACATACGGAATAACTATCCCATCTTTCAGGAAGACATTCTAAGAATTTTGTTAGGACCTCAGAATTAGAATAGGTCTTACCAACGGTTCTTAGGTCAATGATTAAGCAGTTAAACCGCTGATGAACGTCAGAGAGAGATTCATTCTTACCAGCGATGAAACTTTCATATTGTCTTACCAAGTTAATCTTTCGAGTCTCTTGGATTTCAGTGGTTCCTTCATATTGAACACAAATGGTTTCCCATATTTCTTTAGAAGTTTTAAGATGCATGATGGAATGAAAAACTTCATCAGGCAGAGCCATTGAGATAATGGTTTTTGCCCTTGCATCTATACCAACCTTCTTTTTGTCTTCATCACTCCACTGTCTTATCTCCTTAACTACATAGGGTTCAGGGACAGCAGGAGTGGTGGCAGTAGCTGGAACTACAGCTATAATTCTGACAGGTTCATAGGGTCCATTTTCTATATACTCAGGTATAGTAGGATCTGTACCTTCAAGAAATAGCATCATTCAATTTTTACATAGAGAACCATTATCATAGTAGTTAGTGTTTGTGTTAAGTGCCATTTGAGAATAGCAAAGAAGAGAATAAAGCAGGATCTTGTTTATCAGTTTAAATAGTCTGCTCTGATACCACTTGTTGGTCCCAGAGGTGCTTAACAAGTTTGTAGAAGGGGGGGTGGGTTGAATACAAGCACAAAAATTTAAAGTTTAATAAATTGTTTATTGATAAATCAAACACAATTTACAAGTTTGTTGCGGAATAAGATTAAGACAGACTCAATATAAACAAACTTAAGAAACACTAAGATGGTTGCACAAGAATATAGAGAAAGGGGGTTTTAGAAGTATATAAAGCAAAGGTTTCTATATTGGTTCTAGAATTGAGCACACCCTCAAATGGAGAGGTGATCTTTCTATTTATACCCTATGCATTAAATGCATGGCAGGGTAATTTACACGTGTCATTTAGTGATTGGCTTTGGTAGTCTGACTTTTGGGAGACATGCATTCGGCCATATCATGAACACTGTAGGTGAGAGATTTGTTGTACGATTTGTGGCAGATATATGTCCGTTCTGACACATCGTACTGGTTGTGAAAGGTAAGACAAAAGGAAACTTGAGGCATAAGCTTTGTGATCGATTGATCGCTGAATATCTCTTTCTTCAGAGATATAAAGAGGTTCAGCTATCGCTGAAGCTTTTCCTCATGTTCCTTCGCGTATAAGTAGAGATTTCTTTTCTTCACTGATATCCGTATCAGGTCACTAGTAGACTTCTCTTTGTTCAGTAGCTTCGTCTTAGATTCAGCTATGAACATATGTTGACGCGAGACTTGTCTTCAGGGATTACGTTACTGTTTACATCAGAACTATAAGCGATAACTAAACAGACTGAGTCTGATCGCTGATGGTGAAACACAAATACATAGAAATGTTTATAAGAGATACTATCAGCGCTAACTGAACAGACTCAGTCTGATCGCTGATGGTGAAACATTAATACATATTAAACGTAATTTTCACTAAGTATAAAAGAGGGTCGTTATCAAATCACTGAGAGAGCTTGGATCAACAAGAAACAATTTTTCGATGGTTATACCCTCGTATGATTGCAAAATTATTAAGTATCATACATCATTTCTAAATTTTGTGCATTTATTGTCAATATGTTTATATTTATTCATATAAACAAATTCCAATTCTTTGATACCCCAAGCTATTCATATTTCATGATAGTTGATCTGGTTGATACAGTGTCAGATTCTCAAATCAATTCTCTTGATTTCATTTCATTCATTCATTATTCTTGTTTTGAGAGATCTTCAATGTTCAGTAAGCTCACACTTGACTGCTATTTCTTTGGAGCTTACATTCATTTGACATTGTTATCATATTTTGTGCTTAACTATTAAAGTTAAATTGTGGAGCAATATTACTTTACATAGGACAAAATTTCACGGGATTCTTGTGAGTGCTTAACAGAACTTCCATGGATTTACGTTACCCTGTGTTTCTTACCCCGAAAGTTATCCTAAAGTGATTGAGGGGTAAAGGGTCTTATATCAAAGAGTGGGGGTGTGATGAGGAAAAATGGAAAAGAGAGATTGGTTAGAAGTGAGTTTAAATGTTAAAAAGAAAGAGGGTGTCAGATCAGAGTTAAAAGAATATGAAAACTTTGCACCATCTTTTTCTTAGCCGGGCAACACATCTACTGACTGGTTCACATTCTTTGGTGACCATCATTGAAAAAGGCAGTGAGCCCATTCCAACTCTTGCATTAACCCCACCAACCACTCATTTATTTCCTAACAAAGAAATGTTTCAATTTTTCTCTAGGGACACAACTTATATGCTATTTGGTCTTCATTTGGAAGATCTGGATATTGAAAAAGAAGGAAAGTTTCCCCACCTTCGATCTGCAATCATTGTGTGTCCCTGTTTCAAGATTCAAATTACTATTAATTAATCACAAACAAGAATGATTCAATTACCTGTTTGATTTCAATTCAACACTCAAACAAATACAATATGTTTTCTTTCTTTCTCTCTCTAGACTCCTCTTTCTCTCTCTACAACACCCTCAAGTTCTAACCATCTATCTATTAAACAGCAAAGAAATCTATTTATACCTACAACAAATAACAAGGAAAAACAAACACAATACAATTGACTTTGACTTTATTACAAAATGACTTTGACTTTTAATGAGAGTTGACTTTCCCAGCTTTGACTTCTTGTACATTGACCTTCAGTATTCTTGATCTTGTATCCAACAGATTTATGCTCTAACAATCTCCCCCTTTAGATTCAAGATCATCTTCGAAAGAATTTGCATTTCAGTCTTCTACTTAAGCTCTCTGTCAGTACAATCTCCCCTTTTCTTTATAACATCTTTATCTTCAAAAACTGTTTGTGTTCTCCCAAAATCTATCTTTAAAAGATATAACAATCTTCAATAATCTCTTCAGAATGATCACAAGACTCTTTCAGACTTCGGAAAAATAATTATCTTCAGATTTAGCACGGAATGCTTCAGCAAACAATCTTCAAAGAAAATTTCTGAAAATCAGCACATCTTCAAATAACTTTGACTCTTCTTGAACAAGCTTTCAACCTTTCAATCTTTGAAAGTTAACTTCTTCAAAACTTTAACTTTGAAATTTCCGAATTGGACATTTCATTAAATCATCTCCCCCTTTTTGATGAATAGAGCATCTGGTTTATCAAAACTTTCTCATTAAGAAATATCATTGTTTGTTCCGACCACTGATTTTTCACGAACCTATGATTCTTTGCCAATTCGAACAATGTATTTATCTAGATCTTTGCAAATTCAGACAAAAATAGGAATGCAACACCTGAATCAACAAATGAATCAGTTAACATGCCTGTCAGTAACACAAAGTCACTGTGTGTAACGAATACATATTGTAAAGGAGCTTTTCTTATGTTCACTCCCCTAGGGCTTCCATCCAATCATCGAAACACCACAAAGGCAATTTCTATGAACGTTATGACAAAGAAAAAAATTCTTTGTGTGTTCATGGAAGTGATAGAAATAATTAAGCACGAATGATTGCGTTTATAAAAGGCTCAACATTGTGTAAACCACTGAGACAACAGTAGATAAACACAGACTCAATGTGCATGATTGAAGTGAAAAGGTGAGGCAGACTTCCTTCTGTTTCAATATCCAGATTTTCCAAATGAAAACCAGATAGATTATGTTATGCATCCCCTTGAAATATGAAACATTTTCTTTTTAAGAAGAAAATGAGTGCCTGGTGGGGTTATGTCAAGAGTTGGCATGGGCTATTTGCCTGTTTCAATAATGTTCACGAAGAATTGTGAAACATTAGTAATGTGGTTGCCCGACTCATAAAGTAGTTGGTGCAGAGTTTGATATTCTTTTACTCTGTTCTCACACCCTATTTCTTTTAATCATTAAACGCACATCTAACCAATCTCTCATTTCCATTTTACCTCGTCACACATCCCACACTCATTTCTTTTAGACTCCTCACACTCAATCACTAAGGATTAACTTCTTGGGTAGGAAACACCGGTTAACGTGAATCCATAGAAGTTCATTTAAATCCTAGCACAAAGAACTCGTATTGTCCTATAGAAGTTCATTTCAATCACACATCCCACACTCATTTCTCATATGTTGCTCATCATTAGTAGATACAACTTCAACTATTACAGTAGACATTTGAACTGGAATATCTTGCCGAATCGGTGAATTTGATTCAGTAGAAACATTTGAAGTGGTTGGATGATTAATCGTTGAATCTTCAATCCTGTCAACCACAAAAGGTTTATTCATATGAGATCCAAGATATTCATCATAACATAGTTCAAATAAAAGATCTAAATCAGATAGATCATTAGTAGACGTTTATGCTTCATCTGATTTGTTCTTTTCAGGTACAGGTTCTAAACAGAATTGCCCAGAAGCTAATACTCCAGTTATCACGGGTTCTGAACTGACTTGTTCAGAAGCCATTTCCTCATCGAATGTGACATTTACGCTCTCGATACCAGTCTTCGACTTCTTCAAATAAACTCGATATGCAGCAGATGTAGAAGAATATCCAATGAAGATGCCCTCATATGCCTTAGCGCTAAACTTGTTCAAACTCTCTTTGTCGTTTAGCACAAAACACTTACACCCAAAAATATGAAAATATTTTATGGTTGGTGTTCGGTTGTTGATCAAAGCATACGGAGTCTTTTGAAATATGCGGTGTATCATGGAATGGTTTTGAGTGTAGCACGCAGTCGAAATAGCTTCTGCCCACAGAAACAGAGGTAAGTTTGATTGGCTATGCATTGTGCGAGCGGCCTCGACTAGCGTTAGATTTCGCCTTTCGACTACTCCATTCTATTCAGGCGTACGAGCAACAGAGTATTGATGTGATATCTCGACCGATTCGAGATATTTTTCAACAGTTCTGTTTCTCAACTTTGTGCTGTTATCAGTTCTGAGAAGCTTGACTGGTTTCTGCAGATTCACCTGAATCATCTTAAGAAATGTAATGAGTACTTCGGGCGTCTCATCTTTTGAACGTAGAAATATGACCCACGTGTATCGCGAATAGTCGTCCACGATAACTAGAACATATTTATTTTCGCCTAAGCTTTGCATTCGCATCGAACAACAAAGATCCATATGTAACAACTCTAACGGAGAACTGGTACTAGGTTCAGACTTCGGTTTATGTGGAACTCTCTTCATCTTCCCTTCTTCACACGCTGCACACAAGTGTTCTTTCACATACTTGAGCTCAGGAAGTCCATTCACTAACTTTCCACTGACCATCTTGTTTATATAACGAAAATTCAGATTAGATAACCTTCTGTGCCAAAGCCAACTTTGCTGCATCGAGGCTTTTGTCAGTAAGCAAACCTGATTGTCATTCTGAACCTTTGAAAGATTGATGGTGTAGAGATTTGTCTTTCGATTTCCAACTAAGAATTCTTTACCGTCTTCAGTACGGACTGGGAAACTCCTAGATTTGAAGTTGACCTCTAACCCTTTGTCGCATAATTGACCGATACTAAACAAGATTTTCCCTTAGCATTCGACCTAGCTCACCTTCTTAATCGTTATATTGTCTTGAATGATGTCACAAAATCCTAAGATTGGTGAAAACTGGTCGTTTCTAAATCGTAGATTTCCGCTGAATTTCTCTGTATAATTACACAATAAATCTTTCTGCCCGGTCATATGCTTGGAACAACCGCTATCCAAGTACCACATATGTTGGGTCTGCAAGAGAAATCAGGAAACAACAATTTTAGGTACCCATTTAAAAACGGGTCCTAACAAATTAGCACATGATTTTGGTATCCATTTGAATATGGATCCTCTTTTCCTTTGAGCACTTTTGAAAACATTTGATTTAGAAGAATACACATGATAAGATCCAAACCAATCATTAGAATTATGATGATAAGCAAAATCATTCCACTGATAATAATAAGATTTAGTAGTAAGAGGAGATAATCGGAACAATTGCTTTATAGAATATCTCTTCTAAGAAGTTACAAGGTTTTTATTATGAGAAGCAATAGAACCAACTACATCACACACACTACTAGTTGATCTATGACAAGAACTATCAGTAATTGATTCTTCCTTGTCATCACCCTTCCTTTTAGGTCGCCATTCAGATCTCTCTTCTGACCTTTTCTTTCTTATATATGAAACACAAAATTTACATTTATTAGGAAAATCATATTTCTAAGATTGATTTTTCTTGTGTTTACCAGTGTAATTTTGTTTCTGTGAGCGTTGTTTCTTATGCTTCTTACCCTTTGCATAGTAATCAGCATTCACAGAAACTGATTCACCAACCTTAGTTGATGATTCACCTTTTTCATGAACACTTGGTAAAGCTTGTCCATTTATCACAAAAGTAGAATAATTTGGAAGTGGAGCATTAAAGTCAAACATATCAATTTCCTCTATACACCCTTCATCATAATTTAGGAAATCATTTGCAGACTCAAATAAATCATCAAAATCAGTCTCAGAAGTTTGAGGTACTTTAGAAGATGGAGAACACACTTCAGATTTAAAAAGAAAATATGTGTTCTTTAACACAATAGAAAATACATCTTGTGTAAGATCACTCAAAATTCTTTCATTAGATAAAATATTTTCCAACTCAATTATTTTGCTTTCTAATACTAGTGGAGGAACATTAATTTTAGCTTGAACAGTCTAATCATCAGAATAATCATATTTCTCTTCTTTTCCCATCAAGCATAAATGAGCAGTCTCTTCTTGTTCTTCCTCCACATCAGAATGATCCAACCAGTATTCGTCTTCTGCAATTAATACCTTGCCTGCCTCCTGTTGCTTGGCCAAAATCATTTTGTTCTTATGAGTACTCTTTTGCGTAATGTCCGACCTTGCCACAGTTGTTGCATTTAATCAGATCATTACCTTTCTTTTCAGTACTAGTGTAGTCATTCACAAACTTTTTCTTTTCTTCCGGCTTCTTCTCAACAAATCTACTTCCTTCCACTCTTTCTCTATGTTCGTGGTTCTTTGAGCTTGATGAAGAATATCTCTTAGAGTTAGAACCCGGTTTCTTGTAGAATTTCTTTTGAAAATCAACTGTCAGTAAAAGCATTGCTTGCTTAAGATTCTGTCCATCATCTCCATCAAATTCAGACTCTGATTCAAAACTAAACATCACTATCTTCTTCTTTTTCTTCTGCTCTTTCTTTTCCTTCTCCTTCTCTCCAGCCACCAATGTTATGGGATCAACAGCGTTCTCAACTTCTTTTTCTCAGATCTTTTCTCCTCAACTTCTTCCTCATTCTGTCGTAGAGTCTCGTAGACTTCATGTAGTGGAATCTCACTCAAATCTTTCATCTACTTCATTCGACGAGTGTGCCTTTTACACTCGGGTTGTAAGATGCTGAGAAACTTGACATTGTTTTCTATCTGCTTCTTTGTGACTTTATTCTTGGAAAGCTCATTGAGAAGCAGTACAAATCTTTCATAAGTATCCTCCAAAGTTTCATTCTCTTTAGCCTTGAATTCTTCATAATTTTTGATATAGTTGGCCACCTTCATTTGATTCCCAACTTTAGAACCCAACATCATCTTTCTTAGCTGATCCCACATTGATTTAGCAGTTGCATTGTAGCTATCTATTTTCACATAGATCTCATTGGTCATGCTTTGTAAAAGCAAAGATCTGGCTTGTTTATCAGCATTGAACTGACTCTTCTGTTCAGCAGTGAATTGAACAAAATCTTTATCAACTTGCTTTGTATTCTGAACTCCATCTGAGTCATAACCTTCAGTAGGAATCTTCTCAGTAGGTCTTTTCGTTGGACCTTCTGTGATAGATGTTAGAATGTTCTCTCTATTTGTTTGTCTATCAACAAAATCCAGAAATCTGTCTTTCCATTGTTCATATTCGCCTTTAAACAAAACTGGGGGCTTGACATCTGTGCCAATTGAGAGAGCGTCTCTTGAAGTCATCATGTTTGATAATATATGCAATAAGAAACTTGAAAAAATGATCGTCAGAAATTCATAGAAAAAAAAATTGGTCACAAAAAGGAAATAGAAACTCGCAGATCACAGAAAAAAAAAATTGCTTGAAACTCGCAGACGACTAAACTCGCAAATCACTCTTCAACCAGAACTCGCAGGCTTAGGCGTGCGTGTTTGTGAAAATCGCAATCAAAGGTGTGCGCGTTTTTACAAACTTGCAGACCGAAAGAATCGATGAAAATCGAAGATAGAGGCTTGCGCGTTTCCTGAACTTGCAAATGCCTACTTGCACGTTTTATCAAACTCGCAGACTAAACTCGCAAGATGAAACTCGCAATGGTTGAGTGTTTCAATACTCAGAAAAATTTTCCCAATTTTCAAACTCGCAAGTGATTAAACTCGCAGATTGAAGACCAAACTTGCAAGCTTCGATCTGAGCGTTTTTAGAACTCGCAAACAGCCCTTTGCCCGTTTTTCGGCCAGAATCAAAATTCTTCAGCTTGCGCGTTCTTCCGATGAACCCTTCGCATTTTATAGATCTTGTGTGTTCTTCACTTTGTTGAGCAAAAAACTTGATTTCTTACACTGAAATCGATCGAAACCTTTGTCAATTGGCTCAAGACGTTGCAGCAATGCTCGATTACAATACTAGAACTGATTACAATGCAAGAATTTCAAAAACAAACTCAAATTGATACAATTTGAATTGATTTACAGTGCTTAGAAAACTTCGAACAAATAAAATCTCTAAATCCAAAATTCACCCTTAATCTGTGTGAAATAGCCTAAATAACCTGAACCAAACATGTTCTAAACATCAATTCGATTACAATGAAAGCAAAATCAGATCAAATGCACTACTAAAACTCAAAAATTGATTCTGAACAGTAATTAGCGAGTTCTTGAAAACTGTCGATCAAAAATCTTCAATTCAATACAATTCTGAATTTCAATCTGCTTTGATACCAATTGTGTGTCCCTGTTTCAAGATTCAGTTTACTATTAATCAATCACAAACAAGAATGATTCAATTACCTGTTTGATTTCAATTCAACACTCAAACAAATACTCTTAGCGCATAGATCTATTGGATTCAAGATCATCCAATCTGAAGATCCAATATGAAGCTAAAGCCGGAAAGTCGACTCTCGACATAAGTTTTCATTTGTAATAAATGTCGAAGTTGATTTTAGTATTTTATTATTATCCTAAATATCTAGATATCATTATTTAGATATTAGTTTAGGATATTAGTTTAGTTTAATATTATTATTAGTTTGCATGTTGTTTTGCATGTTGGTGATAGTGTGTAAAGGAAGCTGAGATCAATCAGATCTCATAATCGTAAAAATCACAAAACACACACACAACACATAACCAAGGTGTAAAACACAGAGATAAATTCAAGAGATCAAACCTTGTAATCGTCGTTTATTAATCAAACAGGTTGGTTAATCTTTTATGTGTTTGTGTCGATAAATACTTGATAATATAGTGGACCGACAATTGGTATCAGAGCTTGAAAAACAGATTCAAATCAAGTTATAAAACTCGACTCTGTGTTCTTCTTCTCAAAAACTTTTTCGAGTTTTAGTGTGTTTTAGGTGTTGAAATCGATCAGGTTGTGATCGATAAGTGTATTAGATTGTTGTGGTATTGTTTAATTTCAGTATAGAGCTTCAATCGATTCAAATTTTGGCATTTTGTTGCAAAACAGTTCACGTCCATATCTCACTATTCCATCGATCAAATTCTCAAAAAGTGCTTGTTTTCGAAATCAAAGGTTTATAATCTGTTCTAGAAGTGTTAGTGGTCGTTTTGCCAAAGTTGGGACTACTAAATCGAAGTCTAGATAGGTTTATTGTGATTTTAGTCGATTTTTCGAAGCATAGGGACGAACTCGCGAGAGTTGCAATATTTGCGGCAGTTCATAGAGAGTTTTGCGCCACGTTCAGTTTGCGCAAACTATTCTTTTGCGCCACACGCTACTCGCGCAAAACTTCTTTTGCGCCAGCTTAGACTGTCGCAAACCTTCATTGTATCATTCACACCGGACGAGCATCTCCACTTTGCGCCAACAAATTTTAGCTCAAAGTTCGCTTTTGCGCCATTAACATCTCGCGCAAAAGTTTTTTCGCGCAACCTTTGACTCACGCAAACCTCAGTTTACGCCAGTACCAGACTTAGCCTTTTTCAGAATGACTTCAAGAGAAGCTCTAGCGATCGAAACTAACTCAAAGCCACCAGTACGCTTCAGGGGAGAGTATGAACAGTGGAAAGATCGGTTCATGGACTTCATTGAAAGACATGATTTGGGAGTATTCATTAGAAAATCAATAGAAGAGGGAGTTATGGCACCAATTTATGAGACTCGTACGGAACGAACTGTGGCAACAGAGTTTGAACTTAAGTATCATGAACTAGAAGGTGATAACCTTAGAATAGCAAAAGGTGATAGATTAGCAAAGTCTTATATTCTTCAAGGCATTCCAAATGAAATATACGTGGAGATAAACAGCTATAAGGCCTCAGGCAAACAGATGTGGGATCAGCTAGAGAAGATGATTCTAGGATCAAAAGTTGGAAACCAGCTCAAGATATCCAACTGCCTAAACAACTATGAGGAATTCAAAGGCAGATTTGGAGAAACACTAGCAGAAACTTATGACAGGTTTGTGACCTTGTTGAATGAACTAAGCAAGAACAAGGTCAATAAATCACATATATATCTTAATGTCAAATTCCTCAGCATTCTCCAGCCTGAATGGAAGAGGTTTGCCAGACAAATAAAGCAAATCAAGAATCTAAACGAGATTCCACTTCATGAGGTGTATGAAACCCTCAAAAAAAATGAAGAAGAGGTGGATGAAATCTTGTATGAAAAGAGACAGGGTGAGAAGACAGTTGTTGACTCAGTTTCTCTTGTTGTGAAAAAGAAGAAGAAGATCCTTATGTCTGAATCAGATGAACTTGAAAATGAAGCGAACGCTAACTCGGACGACTGTGAACAACTAAAGCAGGCTATGATTATGCTGACAAAGGATTTTCAGAACAAGTTCTACAAGAAGCCAAGTTCAAACAGTCAGAGGGATTCTTCTGGTCCAAGCAACTATGTTCACAAGGAGAGGTTTGAAGCAAAGAGAGTAGAGGAAAGGAAGCCGGAATAAATAAGGTATCAAGCTGAAGGATCCAGTCAGTCAGAACCTCCAACGTGCTACAACTGTGGCAAAATAGGTCACTTTGCCAAAGACTTCCGATGACCCATAGTCAAAAACTTAAACTACTACAAGAATAAAATGCTTCTAGCCAAGCAACAGGAGGCTGGAAAGGCATTGATGCCAGAATGTGAGTACTGGCTTGATCAATAAGTAGATGAGAATGAAGAAAAGGATGAAACAACTCACACGTGCTTAATAGGCAAGCAGGAATCAGAAGCTGAAGCTGATTCTGATGATGAGGAAAATGAGGTATGTGATTTAACTCAATCTGACTTCTTAAATCAAATGCATGCCATGTTGACTAAACTCGAAGAGTTAGAGTCAATGCTTAAGCGAGAAAAAGGTGTTATCAATGACAAAAACCAATCAATACATAAACTTAGCGAGGATATTTCTGAGAAGAATGTGTTGATTGAGACAATGCATTAAAACTTTGATAACTGCGCTAAAGAAAAGACAATAATTCTCAAAGAAATAACTGAAACAAATTCTAAATTGAGAAAGACTGAGTCTGATTTCAAGGAGCTTACGAAAATGTTTTCTTTACGTACCAAAGAAAATGAATCTTTACTTGCAAAATTAAAAGCTTTGGAAGAGAAGTTATACAAAATGGGTCAAACTGAACAAACCATTCATCTAAACAAACCCAAAGAGGAAATAGAGAGTTGGGGACTCGGATACGAGAATCCTCATTACCTTAAAAATGCTAAATCTGAAGTGCCTGCACTTTATGATTTTAATTTTATGAAATTAGCTCGTCGAATCCCTGCGCTTAAAGTTTTCTGGACTGGACTGTCAAAAGAGGATGAAGCTAAGGAAACAGAAAAACGAAAGAACACATCTAATGTTCAACTTCCATTTCGTTATGCGAAGTTGAATAATAGTTATAATGATGATCCAATATATCAAAAGAAATCTCTTTCAAATGACTTCTTTCAGAGTTATTCTGTCAAAGAAATGGAGGCGAAGCCTATTAAAGTTAAACTATATATCCATCCTCTCGTGTTGGAAAGTAAAATTTCTGAACTTGAGACTTCTTTAACAGATGAAAGACTTTTGATTGATATTGAACAAAAAGTTTTTTCAACTGTGCTTAAGAGTTCTGTTCTTTCTAAATCTTCAAAGGCTTCAAAATCTGATGATCTGTTTGGTTTAGCTAATGGAGGGTTTGATTTTCTAAACTCCGATGGTATTTTAGATGATTGTTTTGATCAATTTGATTTTAATGCGAAACTTCCTAACCATTCATCTTTTGTTGTGAAATCCTTGGGAAAAACCAGTATGCTTGTAAAAGGCGCAAAATCAACGAAAGTTGATAAATCAGTCTCTGTGAACATTAAGAATGCTAAAGGTAAGATTAAATCTCAGCAGTCACAGAAACCGATCACTACTGGTAACCCAAAAAAGAAGCATTCATTTGTTGCTCAAAAGTCTAACTCACGAGTTTCAAATGTTTGAGATCTGAGCAAGCAAAAGCTCGGAGTTAAATCTCAGTGGCAACCAAAACAGGAGTTTCACGAGAATGCAAAATATTTTTCGAATGTTGCTTGTATAAAACAAAAACTTGTCGATTCTCGCAAGAAATATTATGTACAACAATTATTCCAGTTATCTCAATCTACTATAAAATTTTCAAATTATGGTAGATATGATCATGCTTCTCGTAAGGATCCTGCTGTTTGGTTTGGCACATATCATGTTCACTCTTATCATTCTAACTCCTCACTAGATTCTCAAAAGCAAAGAGGACCCAAATTTCAATGGGTGCCAAAATCGCTTGCTAACACAGTTGGATCCAAATGGAAATGGATACCAAAGAAAAAGGATGATTCTTTGTTGCAGATACCTACTATCAAGAGTGAGTAGGAGAAAGAATATCGACTTCTGATTATGTACAAATTAGAACTCGTTCTTCAATGTCAACAATGGTTCTTGAGTAAATCAGCTCAAGACCCGGACATCAATGTCAAATAGGCTTTTGAACACATCAGTTCAAAACCCGTACTTCAACGAAGTTTGACTTCTAAACACAACAGTTTAGGACTCGTACTTCAATGATCAAAAGACCTTACTCCAGTGCTGATAAGAGATTGTACTCCAATACTCGAATGAGGAAATCAACCATCAAGGGGGAGTACATGTTTGTCTGAAATTTTAATGCATATCTTTTTAACTGACATATTTTTGGATGCATAATTTCAGGGGGAGTAAAAAGGTGATGACTTCTGATTATTTCTGATCAGAACTCGTATTTTCATTGTTTTCCTGCTTTTTGTCATTTTAATTTAAGTGAATAAATTTGCTTTGACTATGACATAAGACTTTTGCAGTTTTTGAGAGACTCTTACAAGATCATATCTTTATGACTTTAAGCTTAACTTCATGAGATGTAAGATCGCACGTAAAGTTATAATCCTTTAACTTAATCTCATATATGATTGCAATAAGGATAACTTTCATTCAATGAAAACATGTTCTTAAATGTTCAAACCACTTCCCGAATCTCAAATAGATTTCATGAATTGGAATTGTGCTTTTAAATGTTTTCAAGATCTATTTGAGCTTTAACTGAAATAGTTAAACCAAATTGAGCATCATATGCTTTCTAGGAAAACATCTGATGTCATTGTGCTAGGACTTAATACAACCTCTATGGAATCACCTAAACCAGTGGTTTCTACCCAAGAAGTTAATCCATAGTGATTCAGTGTAAGGAGTCGAAAAGAAATGAGTGTGGTTAGAGTGAGCTTAATGTTTAAAACAAAGAGGGTGTGAGAACAGAGTTAAAAGAATATCAGAACTATGCACCAACTACTTTCTGAGCCGGGCAGCCACATTTCTAGTGTTTCACATTTCTTTGGTGAACATTATTGAAACATGCAACTAGCCCATGCCAACTCTTGATCAAACCTTAGTAACTACTCATTTTCTTCTTAAAAAGAAAGTGTTTCATTTTCAAAGGGGAAGCGACACATTTGCTATCTGATTTTCATTTGTAATGTTGGGAACTAAAGATTTGCTTAAGTATGATTACTACTGCTATGGTTACTACTGCTGAGACAGATTACTACTGCTAATCAAGGTTAATACTGCTTGAAGAAGTTACTACTGCTAAGCAGAGTTAGTGCTGCTGGAGATTAGTACTGCTCAGAGTGGTTAATGTTGCTATAACTTAATACTGCTTATGTGATAATTGTGGAAATCCGTGCAGATCAAAGATTGAAGATAATTATGGAAGAATATACTGAAGATCTTTTATATTTTGTAGTTATCTTTTATTTTCAGTATATGTATAGACTTAGTCAGAATAGTTTATTAGAATACAATCATTCTAAGTTATTGTTCTAAGAGAGAATTAACCTCAAGGTCTATAATCCTAATTCTAGAGAAGTAGAATTCGTCTTGGTGAGCCTGTTCATCAAGATTGAGGTTTTGTGTGAAAGCTTGTAACTTTAATCATTCAATAAAGTTTACAAGTTGTGATTTCAGTTTTACTGTTTCATTGATAGTTGAATATTAAAGTGTTTTTCCGCAACTTCTTTAATATTGTTTCTGAGTGTTATTATTCTTGTTAAGAATTAGATCCTGACAAGTGGTATCAAAGCCAAGTACTCTCATAAACTTTCATTCATCATGGACAACACAAGTGAATCAAACAGTACTTTTGTCTCAAAGGTTCCCATGCTCAAACCTAATGAGTTTGACATGTGGAAAATTCGGATCAAGCAGTACATCCTCCTTACAGACTGTTCTATGTGGGAAGTTGTTGAGAATGGTCCCTCTGCTGAAGGTAAAATTGGACAAGATGGTAGAAGACCACCTCCAAAAACTGATGGTGAGAAGAAAGTCAGACAGTTGGAGATGAAAGCCTTAAGCACCCTGCTTTTGGCCATTCCTAATGAGTATCAACATCAGTTTCAACACTGCACAGATGCTCAGATTCTATGGATTGCTTTAGAGAAGATATTTGTTGGCACCAAGAGCACTAAGAGGAATCAAAGGGATATTCTCAAGCAGCAATATGAGAATTTTAGATCTTCAAAGAATGAGTCTATGACTCAAACTTTTGACAGATTCAATAAGTTAATTGGTGAGTTGGCTACTGTTGGGGTACAGATGGAACAAGATGATGTCAATCGAAAGTTCCTCGGATCTCTTGGAGATGAGTGGACCATGTACACTGTTTCATTCAGACAGAATAATGAATTAGAAGAAAAAGAACTGGATGATTTGTACAATGATCTAAGAGTGTTTGAATCTGAGGTGGAAGCAAAGAAGAAGCCTACTGGATATGTTCATAATCCTGCACTCCTATCAGCATCAATTGATTCTACTGCTAACCCGGAATCAGTTAATGCTGCCTGTGGATTAAATGAAGAAAAAGGCAATGAATCTGTTTTTGAAGCCTCTCTTTCCAGCCATGGTAACTCTTCTTAAATCAATGATGACTTGGAGAAGCTTCATCCTGATGATCTTAAAGAGATGGATATAAAATGGCAGATGGCCATGCTTTCTATGAGGGTGAAGAAATTCATCAAGAGGACTGAGAGGAACAACTTCTCCCAAAGAAGAGAAGATGGAGCAGGCTTTGATAAGTCAAAGGTGGAATGCCAGAAGTGTCATATGAAGGGACACTTTGCCAAGGAATGCAGAAGTGGAGTGTCTCACAACAACCACCAACAAGCACAGACTGGAAACTTCAACCAGAACAGAAACTCTGCTCAAGCTCTTATTTCTCAACAAGGAATGGGGTTTGACTGGAGTGATCAAGCAGGAGAGGCCATTCAAAATCATGCTCTCTTAGCAGAGGTATCAGATCTCCCAACTGAGGTACTTTCTAATCTTTGTTCTCAAACTTGCATAGACAGTGTTAAAAGGTACAGGATCACGACCAGAATATGAGTGATGACCTTAAGAGGTTAGAAAAGGATAGAAAAGACTATGTGAGAATTGTTGAGAGGTGTGAGGAACAGATCAATGGTTTCCAAGCCAATGAACTTCAACACATATATGATACAAATTACTGGAAGTGGGTGAAGAATGATCTAGAAATCCAACTGACAAAGTCCAAGGAGGAGAATGAAAAGTTGAGAGGAGAACTAGACAAGGTTAAGCTAGATGTGGAAAAGTTTTCATATGCTTCTAAAGCCATGGATTCAATTCTAAAGGTCCAAATCCATGATATGCTTAAACCAGGAATTGGGTACAATACCACACCACCACCATACAACAACAACTACATCCCTCCTAAATCAGACTTGCTAGAGACCAAGGATAGAAAGGAATTGCATGTGGGAGCCACTAAGATAGATCCTTTATATGAAGTAGTTGTTAAGGACAAGACTAAGAAAGTAGCTGGAAAGGGTAAGAATAATAATGTGAATGTTGAGATTCCCTTAGAAAATAACATTCTTACCAATGAGGGTAGTGGAAGGGATTGGGTCAAATCTGATGGTGTAGAGAAGACTGAGGGAAAGTCCAAAAAGGTTCATTACAAGCAGACTACAGTTATGAATCCTGTTCCTTGCAAACAGTGTGCATGTAATAAATCTGAGCCTCTAAAATAGGATAAAAGGAGGGGAAATCAAAGAAATTGGAATAATCGGTGGGCTCAGAAACAAGGAGTTGATCTGAGTAGAATCATCAGACCAAAACCTTGTTTCATATGTGGCAAATTGAATCATTTTGCTACGCACTGTTATTTTAATCCTATGAACCAAAGGATAAATTTTCAAAGATCTGTGCAAAAACCCTTTGGTTATAGGAAGAATGAAAATAACCATGTGGCTAAGAAAACTGTTAAATCTAAAAGCCACATGAAGAAAAAGACTGTAAGAGAGAATGTCAAAATGTGGATTCCCAAAAGCACTAAAACTGTTAGTACTGCTACCACAAATAGTGTTGCTGACAAAGATAGTGCTGCCAGAAGCAATACTACTACTATCAATGTTAGTGCTGCTGAGAGTTTTAGTACCTCTAAAACTAACCTTGTTAGTACTTCTTCAAATACTGCTAAACCTGCTTCTAGTGTTTATGCTTCTAGACCAATCATCTTGACAAAGTACTCCAGTCAAGAGGATTTTACATTTAAAAATCTCATCAAAAAGATGTGTAAGTACTTTGATGAGAAAGGGAGGCCCAAGACCTCTTTGGCTTGGGTTCCCAGTCAATACTAATTGATTTATCTAATGTGCAGGGTAACCAGCAGCTCAAGGGAAAGAGCATTTGGCATGTTGATAGTGGTTGCTCTAGGCACATAACAGGGAACATGGATTGCCTCAAGAACTTCAAGAAAATTGATGGAGGGCATGTTGCCTTTGGTAATACTCCAGATGGAGGTAAGATTAGTGGTAAGGGTGATGTAACAAACGTTAAGATGACCTTTGAGGATGTTTTCTATGTTGAGCAGCTAAGGTACAACCTGTTAAGTGTATCACAGGTTTGTGACAAAAAGCATAGTATATTATTCACTAATTCAGAATGCATTATCCTGGCTCCTGGATTCAAGGTAGTTGATGAAAAGATGATACTACTAAGAACTCCCATAAAGGATAATGTCTATTGTTTGGATATGGAAAATGTTTCAACTGATTCATCCCTAAACTGTCTTGTTTCAAAAGCCTCTTTGGATGAATCATCACTTTGGCACAGAAGGATGTGTCACATGAACTTTAAAACAATGAATAAACTTGTTAAAAACAAACTTGTAAGAGGTTTGCCTTCAAAAGTCTTTTCATGTGATGATCATTGTGTTGCTTGTCTCAAAGGCAAACAGCACCAAACTTCTCATAAGTCCAAAGAGTTGAACACAATTTCTTCTTCTCTTCAGTTGTTGCATATGGATTTGTTTGGTCCTACAAATGTCATGAGTATAGGTAAGAAATCATACTGCTTAGTGATTGTTGATGATTACTCTAGATTTACTTGGGTATATTTTCTAAGTACTAAGGATGAGACAAGTGGACTGATCAAATCCTTTATTCTAAGAATTGAAAACCAAACAAATCAAAAGGTAAAAGTCATTAGGTCAGACAATGGTACTGAATTTAAAAATCTTGACCTAAACACCTTTTGTGAGGAAAAAGGAATTGAGAGGCAATACAGTGCTCCTATGACTCCACAACAAAATGGTGTTGCTGAGAGAAGGAATAGGACACTGATTGAAGCTGCTATATCTCTGTTAGCTGATTCAAAACTTCCAATTACTTTCTGGGCTGAAGCAGTTAATACTGCTTGCTATGTCCAAAACAGAGTTCTAGTAGTCAAGCCTAAAAACAAGACACCATTTGAGCTTTTAGATAAAAGAAAACCATTTATTGGATTTTTCAAACCTTTTGGGTGTCCTTGTACCATTCTCAATACCAAAACTCACTTAGGAAAGTTTGATAGCAAAGCAGATGATGGTTTTCTTGTTGGTTACTCATTTAAGAGTAAGGCCTACAAAGTATTTAATTCTTCTTCTAGAATAATTGAGGAAAGTGACAATGTCAAATGCAATGAGAACACACCAAATCCTATTGGTTCGGGTCCTCAGTGGTTATTTGACATTGATTCACTAACTAACTCTTTGGGTTTCAAGTAGTTATGATCATGCAGGATCAGGAAGTAGAGGATCAGGGGAAGAACAAGTACAACATATTATTCCTCAATCTGTGATCTTTCCATTACCTACAATGGACCCTGTTGAAATCTGTGAAAAGGAGACTGTTGCTGAACCAATTCAGAGTGAAGAAGAAAGAAGAGATGAGGAGAATTCAGAGCATGAAGAGCCAGAAGCAGCTGATGTGATTCCCTCAACTTACTTAAATGATTCCAATTTAGATGTGGGAATTAATGATGAACCTAGTCTTCAGACAAGAACTCAGAAGAATCATCCTCCTGAGCTGGTAATAGGAGACATCTTCTCTCCTATGATGACTAGGAATCAAAGCAGACTTCAAGATTTGCAGGATCAACAACATACAGTACTCTCTTGCTTTCTATCTCAGATTGAGCCTAAGAAGACTTATGAAGCAATGAAAGATTCAAGTTGGATAGAAGCCATGCAACAAGAGTTGCTACAGTTCAAACTGCAAGATGTTTGGGACTTAGTGGACTTTCCTAAAGGTCATAAAGCAATTGGCACCAAGTGGATTTTCAGAAAAATAAAAAGGATGAGAGAGGAATAATAATCAGGAACATATCAAGACTAGTGGCACAAGGGTACACTCAGGAAGAAGGCATAGACTATGAGGAAGTATTTGCTCCAGTTGCAAGGGTAGAGGCAATTAGGCTGTTTCTAGCCTATGCTTCATACATGAAGTTCAAGTTATATCAGATGGATGTGAAGAGTTCCTTTCTATATGGAACAATTGATGAAGAAGTATATGTCTGTCAGCCCCCTGGATTTGAGAATCCATCATATCCTGACAGAGTATACAAACTGAAGAAAGCTCTCTATGGTCTACATCAAGCCTCAAGAGCATGGTATGATACTTTGTCTACCTATCTCTTGGAAAATGGGTTTGAAAGAGGAATAATTGACAAAACCCTTTTCATTAGAACAAGTAAGAAGGACATCCTACTTGTTCAGATCTATGTGGATGACATCATCTTTGGACCCACAAAAGATCAGATGTGTAGAGACTTTGAAGAGTTGATGCACAAGAGCTTCAAAATGAGTTCAATGGGTGAACTTACATTCTTCCTTGGGCTTCAAGTGAAACTGCAGAAAGATGGAATTTTCATAATCCAATCAAAGTATGTGAAAGACAACCTTGATACGTATGGTTTATCAGACTCAAAGCCAGCCAACACACCTATGGAAACACACAAACAGATCACTGTTGATCTTGAGGGGGAGGATGTTGATGTCCATATTTATAGATCAATGATTGGATCCCTCATGTATCTCACAGCCTCAAGACCAGATATCATGTTTCCAGTGTGTGTGTGTGCTAGATTCCAAGTCAAGCCAAAGCAGTCACATCTTCAAGCTGTTAAGAGGATTTTCAGATACTTAAGAGGGAAACCTAGATAAGGTCTTTGGTATCCTTATGAATCTACTTTTGACTTGATTGCATATTCAGACAGTGACTTGGGTGGTGCTAATATGGATAGAAAGTCTATTTCAGGGGGATGTCAGCTATTGGGTGCAAGACTGGTATCTTGGAAGTGTAAGAAACAAACCACAATGTCCTTATCCACAACAGTAGCTGAGTACATTGCTGCTACAAGTTGTTGCTTTCAGGTTCTATGGATTCAGAATCAAATCCTGGACTATGGGGTTACCTTTCTACACACTCCAATCTTCATTGACAATAGCAGTGCGATTAGCATTGTTAACAATCCAGTCAAGCACTCCAAAACAAAGCACATTGAAATCAGGTATCACTTTATTAGAGATTGCAATGAAAAGAAGCTTATTCAAGTTGCTAAAGTACATACTGATAACCAGTTTGCTGATCTATTCACTAAAGCTTTTGATGTGGGTAGATTCACTTTCTTGGTCATAAGTGTGGGCATGATCAACTTTGAATGAGATCATGTTTAAAAAGTGATTGTATACCTGTTATTTGTTTATTTTTGGTGCTACTAATCATCTTTCTCAAGATGTGTATTGCCTTGCTCAGACTAACACAAGCTTCAATAGTGTAAGTATAGTTAATGTTGCCAGTGTAGTCTTAATGCTGCCAGTGCAAAGTTACTACTTCAGGTATCAGTTAATACTGCTAGTTCGTTAATACTGCTCTCAGTTAATACTGCTCTCAGTTAATACTGCTAGTTAGTTAATACTGCTAGTGGTTAATACTGCTCTCAGTTAATATTGCTAGTTAGTTAATAATGCTAGATGGTTAATACTGTTTCTTTCCCGTATCATATAAATACCCTTTTTGCCCGCCTAAAAACTCACAACGACTCTTTGAATACTGTTAATCTTCACTCTAAACTTTTTCTCTCAAGCAACTAGTGTGTTTCAGTCAAGAAGCCTCAAGCTCGATGGCATCCATGACGTTTATTGATGAACACAATGAGATAGCAATGCTTCAAAAACCTAAGTAGGCTGCTAGATTCCATCAAATCGTTGATTTTCTCAAGTCCACTCATATCGCTCATGCTCTTACAGTATCACCACCAATATACATCGAGCAACAGAAGCAATTTTGGGCCAATGCCACCGTTGTTACTGAAAACGGTGTGCAGTTGATCAAGACAAGGATGTGTGACAAACCCTTGATAGTCACTGAAGAGGTTATTCGCATCTGTCTACGACTAGACGATGCTGCAGGTATCACCTCTATCTCTAATGAGGAGTTATTTGCCATTCTCTCAAGAATGGGGTATGGAGGCCCTCTGGGGGTCTTCAAATTTTCAAAAGCTAAATTTTCACCCCATTGGCGTTTCTTTGTGCATACTCTTATGCACTGTATTTCTCGAAAAACTAATGGATGGAGTGAGTTCAGCAGTACCATTGCTTATGCTTTGGTCTGCTTGTCCACTGCCAGAAAGTAAAATTTCTCAAAAATGATTTTCAATGACCTTGTGTCAAACTTGGAGAATAAAAAGAGTTTCTATATGTATCCAAGTTTTGTCCAGGCAGTTATCACCACTGAATTGACGGATATGCCTCAATTTGATGAGGTATATGTACCTAAAATTCCCAAGGGCAAGGTCTTTTCAAATATGAAGAGATCTCCCATGGACTCGGAAGGAGTTGACACCCCATTGTTCTCTACAATGATGGTGGTGTCCCACAATCAAGAAGGTATGGCATCAGGGTCAGGGCCCTCTCTAGACCATCCCACTAAGAGCCAATCCCAACCTTCAATCACTATATCAATCCCTCAGTCCCTTCTTTAAAAACCAACTTCACCCATCACCCATACTTACATAAGGAAAAAGGTAAAGAAGGCTTCTTCTCTTCTTGTACCTTCACCCACAAAGCCTGTAAGCCTTGTAATGGAGAATTCTCCATTAGAGAATATCTATGGGGAAACCACATAGGTGTCTCCTAACCTCAAGGAGGTGCTCACTGAGGAGATGCATGAGCATATGGGTGAGAAGGCTGCCACTACTCCTGCTAGCATAGAGGAGGTCAGTGGTAACATCAATAAGACCTTCCCCATGACAACTTTGAATGAGCAATCATTCAAAGGTCCCAGGTGCCAAGAACCCAAGGGGGTAGCAGGTGCTTCTGCTAGGCAGAAGACCTCTACTACTAAAAGATCCAAGGATCCTTCAAGGGTGGTAAACACACCTAAAGGAGGTGAGGACAGATATAACAACCAAGAATTGATGGATACAATGGGCAACATTAATCTAGATGTCATCAAACTGGGAGCATATATAGAGGAGATGAAATTGGTAATTCTGTCTCAACAAGTGCAGATTACCAAATTGAAGAAGCTTGTGAAGAAGTTGGTGCAGAAAAGAAAAATAAAACAGTATGTCCTGAAGAAGAGGCGAGATGCTTTCAAAAAGGGGGAGAAACAAGATGATGGGGAGAAACAAGATCATGGGGAGAAACTCAGTACTAGTGGTATGGAAGCTCAATTTGAGGGGGAGCAGAATAGGGAAACAGAAAACAAAGAAGCAGAAACTAGTAAAGCAGCAGTAACAGAAAAGGCACAAGCAGTAGTAACCGAAAAAGCACAAGCAGCAGTAACAGGGCTATCTGTTGAAGAGATAGAAATAGCAGAAACCCTTCTAAAAGCCAAAACAGACACTCCCAAGGCTACTCAAAAGGCCAAAGGAGTGATCATTAAAGAAGGAGGCCTTGAGCAGAAAAGAAAAGAAATCAGAGAGACAGAATTGAAGAGGAAAGGAAAGGCCAAGGTGGATTAATCTGCAAAAGCAACCAAAGAAACTAAAACAGATTGAACTAGATGAGGAATTGGCAAAGAAGCTGCAGGCTGAGCTACAACAAGAAGAAGAGACTCAATGTCAGGATCGAATTCTTAACAAGAATAAATTCTCAGAAACTAATATCAAAGAAGTTTGCGGAATAACACTTTGATATTCAATAAAACAGTAAACCAAAACAGTAAATATGAAGAACAAACTGTAAACTTGTATTGAATAATTGAAATCACAAGATTACACTCAACCTCAATCTTGAAGAACATACTCTTTCAAGACAAATTCTACTTCTCTAGAATTAGGATCTATGCCTTGAGGTTGATTTTCTCTAAAACTTAGAATGAATAATTATTCTCAAAAGTTATCTCACTATTCTAAACAATACAATATATATACTGAAGATAAAAGATAATTACAATTTATACAATATCTCCAGGATATCTTCCATCATTATCTCTAAGCTTCCATGAATATCTTCAGTTTATCCAGCTGTCATCCTTTCCATACAGATCTCCATCTTATAAGCAGTATTAATCATAAGCAGCATTAATACTTTGAGCAGTATTAACTCTAGCAGTACTAACCATGCTCAGCAGCATTAATCTCTTCAAGCAGTACTAACTTTGAACTAGCAGTACTAATCTTGTTGAGCAACATTAACCATCAACTAGCAACATTAATAACAGAAGTACTAACTAGAAGTATTAACTGTTTTCTTCTAGCAGCATTAACTAGAAGTATTAACTAGAAGTATTAACTGTTTTCTTCTAGCAGCATTAACTTTGTTCCAGCAGCATTAACTACAACTAGCAACATTAACCACAGAAGTAGTAACCATGATGAATATTAACTTCAGAAGTAGTAACCATGATGAACTAGAAGTAGTAACCATGTTGAACTAGAAGTAGTAACCATGTTGAACTAGAAGTAGTAACCATGTTGAACTAGAAGTAGTAACCATGTTGAACTAGAAGTAGTAACCATGTTGAACCATCCTTGGCATATTTCAGACCCAACAATCTCCCCTAACTTAACTTTTCAAAACTGAGAAGTTAAGTTCTTCAACATAGGGTATTTATGATAATTTCAAAACTTTCTGCAACTTCTAGTTCTTCTTGATTCAGTTTCTGCTGTTATCTTCTTTTCTGTTTCTGCTGTAGTTAATGCTTTATTTCAGCTTCTTCACTTATCTCCCCCTCAAAATAAGATTTCATATCAACTTGATTCTCCTTCTCATGTCTTCTCAAGTTCAGTTGTTTAAGTCTCCCCCTTTTTGAAATAATCATGATCTGTGCTCCTTTTCATCTCTTTTATCTCCATAATTTGATTGTGAACTTTCAGACTAATTGTACCAAGTGTATCCATCAATTCTTTGTAGTTAAATCTGTCCTCACCTCCTTTAGGTGTGTTTACCACCTTTGAAGGATCCTTGGATCTTTTAGTAGAGATCTTCTGCCTAGCAGAAGCACCTTCTACTCCCTTGGTTTCTTGGCACCTGGGACCTTTAGATAATTACTCATCTAAAGTTGCCATGGGGAAGGTCTTAGATATGTTCACACTGTCCTGTCCTGCACTTTGAGCAAAGTCAGTAGTGTGAGCCTTACAACCCATATGCTCTTGCATCTCCTTATTGAGCACCTTCTTGAGGTTGGGAGACACCCCTATGGTTTCCCTTTGGATATTCTCTGATGAAAAATGCTCCATCAGAGGGCTTGTAGGTTTTGAGGTTGAAGATACAAGAAGGGAAGGAACCTTCAGTATCTTTTCCTTATATAATATAGTAATGGGGAATGTTGGTTTTACAAAAGGAATCTGAAGATTTATGCTTGGTAGTGGAAGGTGTGGATAGGTCATCAGTGGGTTGGTCTAATGAGGGCTTTGACCCTGATGCCTTACCTTCTTGATTGTGGGACATCACCATCATTGTAGAGAACAATGGTGTGTCAACTCCTTCCGAGTCCTTAGCAGATCTCTTCATGATTGAAAAGACGTTGCCCTTAGGGGTTTTAGGTACATATATCTCATTAAAATGAGGTTAATCCGTCAATTCCCTATTAAGTACTTCTTGTACAAACCTTGGATACAGATAAAAGCTTTTTGATTGATATCCAGGTTTGACATTAAATCATTGAAGATCATTTTTAGGTATAGAAAACTTACATTAGCAGTAGTAACACTTATCAGCAGCATTAACACAGACTGGCAGTAGTAACACATACCAGCAGCATTAACACAGTCTGACAGTATTCACTGAACTAGAAGTACTAACTACCTTTCAGTATTAGCAACCTGAAACACTTACAGACACAATGTTAGTAGTACCATATACCATAAAATTTTCAAAAATTACTTTATCTTTTGAAACTATACCTTTTTCACTTTTCTTACCTTCTGCTGGATCAAAAGTAACATGTCCTCCATCAAATCTTTTGAAGAATTTGAAGGCAATCCATGTTCCTTGTTATGTGCCAAGAGCAACCATTATCTTCATTCCAAATGCTCTTCCTCTTGAGCTTTTGATTGCCCTGCACACTTGATAAATCATTTAGTCTTTGATGGAACCCAAGCCAAAGTGGTATTGGGTTGACCTTTCTCATTAATATAATCTGTCAGTTTGGTCTGAATGAGTTGTTTAGGAATCTCATGACTGGAGTACTTTGTCAAGATTATAGGCTTGGCTGCATTACTACTAGAAGCAGCACTAGCCTTGTTAGCAGTACTAACTTGGTTAGCAGTACTAATCAAGTAAGCAGCACTATTCTTGTTAGCAGTACTATCTGGGATAGCAGTACTAACAGGTTTCTTTGCAATTGGAACCCAAACTTGAGCAAAGTTGTTTGCTTTCTTTGTCTTTAAGTTACTCCTTTGTTTATTTGAAGTATTTTTCTTAGTTTTAGCAAACTTGTTTTGAACATGAGACTTTTTAGGTGCTCTGTTCTCAGCCATTTGATTCCTTCCTTGCTTCCTATAACCAAAGGAGTTTTGAGTTTGTCTTTGAAAATTTACTCTTTGGTTTATAGGATTGAAATAACAGTATTTGGCAAGATGATTCAATTTGCCACAGATAAAACAAGGTTTTGGTCTATTGATTTTACTCAAATCAACCCCTTGTTTTTGTGCCCACTGATTATTCCAGTTTCTCTGATTTCCCCTTGGTTTATCATGTTTTTCGGGCTCAGATTTATTGCAAGAACACTGTTTACAAGGGACAGGATTCACAACTGTGGTTTGCTTATAATGGACCTTCTCAGACTTTCCCTCAGTCTTTTCTTTGTCCTTAGACTTGATCCAAGCCTTTCCACATACCTCATTGGTGATAATGTTATTTTCTAGAGGAATCTCACCACTCACAGTGTTCTCATTACTCTTTTCACTAGAGTTCTCTTCTTCAGAGTCTGTTTCAACCACCACTTTGTCTAAAGGATCTACCTTAGTAGCTCCAACAGGCAATTCCTTCCTATCCTTGGTCTCTAGTAAGTTTGATATAGGAGGAATGTAATTGTTGTTGTATGGTGGTGGTGTGGTGTTATAGCCTATTCCTCTTCTAAGTTTGTCATGGATTTGAGTTTGGAGCAAAGAGTCCATTGCTTTAGAAGCATTGGAAAATTTCTCAATATCCAGCTTGGCTTTCTCAAACTCACTCTTTATCTTCTCATTCTCCTCTTTAGACTTTTTCAGCTGAAGTTCTAGGTCATTCTTCTCCCACTTCCAGTAATTTGTATCATAAGAATGTTGAAGTTCATTGGCTTGGAAAAATTTGATCTGTTCCTCAAAACTCTCAACAATTCTTACATAGTCTTTTATATCTCTCTCTAATCTTTTAAGGTCATCACTCATTGTCTGGTTGTGATCCCTGTACCTTTTAACAGTTTCCATACAAGTTTTAGAGCAAAGATTAGACATTACCTCTGTGGGGATTTCTGTACTTGAAGAATCTGAAACTTTAGCCATTGATGATTTCTGATTTCAAGGAAGAATGATGATTGCAGGTTTCTGAGAATACTAGCTCTGATACCACTTGTCAGGATCGAATTCTTAACAAGAATAAATTCTCAGAAACTAATATCAAAGAAGTTTGCGGAATAACACTTTGATATTCAATAAAACAGTAAACCAAAACAGTAAATATGAAGAACAAACTGTAAACTTGTATTGAATAATTGAAATCACAAGATTACACTCAACCTCAATCTTGAAGAACAGACTCTTTCAAGACGAATTCTACTTCTCTAGAATTAGGATCTATGCCTTGAGGTTGATTTTCTCTAAAACTTAGAATGAATAATTATTCTCAAAAGTTATCTCACTATTCTAAACAATACAATATATATACTGAAGATAAAAGATAATTACAATTTATACAATATCTCCATAATATCTTCCATCATTATCTCTAAGCTTCCATGAATATCTTCAGTTTATCCAGCTGTCATCCTTTCCATACAGATCTCCATCTTATAAGCAGTATTAATCATAAGCAACATTAATACTTTGAGCAGTATTAACTCTAGCAGTACTAACCATGCTCAGCAGCATTAATCTCTTCAAGCAGTACTAACTTTGAACTAGCAGTACTAATCTTGTTGAGCAACATTAACCATCAACTAGCAGCATTAATAACAGAAGTACTAACTAGAAGTATTAACTGTTTTCTTCTAGCAGCATTAACTAGAAGTATTAACTAGAAGTATTAACTGTTTTCTTCTAGCAGCATTAACTTTGTTCCAGCAGCATTAACTACAACTAGCAACATTAACCACAGAAGTAGTAACCATGATGAATATTAACTTCAGAAGTAGTAACCATGATGAACTAGAAGTAGTAACCATGTTGAACTAGAAGTAGTAACCATGTTGAACTAGAAGTAGTAACCATGTTGAACTAGAAGTAGTAACCATGTTGAACTAGAAGTAATAACCATGTTGAACTAGAAGTAGTAACCATGTTGAACCATCCTTGGCATATTTCAGACCCAACACTCAACAGGCCAAAGATAGGCAGATTGCTCTAGATCTGTCTACTAAGCTGAATGAGGAGTATCAAAAGATCCTGAAAACTACAACTGAGGCAAAGAAAAGATCAGTGATAGAAACGAAGCACATAATGCTTGTAAAGACTCAGAAAAGACAACCCTCTAGACCTATCTGGCTAATCAAGAAAGGAGAAAGATGATAAACTTCCTGAAAGGAGCTCTTGGAGTTCGTGAAGGAATGTTTACTAACATGACCTATGGTAGGATAGAGGATTTGTATTCAAAGGAGATGGCTAAGCTTCAACAGGATTCCACTCAAAGGGAAGAAGCTGAAAGGAGGATGAAAGAGAGACATGATCTAAATATCCAACAACCCTTCCCTGAGGAAACCACTCCTTCAAAGGAAAAGGATGAAGAAAAGAAAGATGAGCCTGTTGCTGTGGAAGTTAAAATCTGCAAAGAGAGTGAAAACTCTATCCTCCAAGAAACAGTCCAAAAAGCCAAGGGTTGATGAAGTAGAAAAGGAGACAGAACCATCTGTTGTAGGGCATACAGAGCAATCAAGTCAAAGTGCACAACAACCAAGTCAATCTAATGTGCATTTTGAGCTTTACATGACTGTAACAGATGATGAACCAGTACAAGCTGATCCCATTTCCATGAAAGCACCTGAAATCATCTTTTGGGATATCCTGGAGGATCAAAGAAAGAAATACTTCAGGATTAAGAGAATGGGAGACATATATGAAGTGTATTCTACTTGGGTAAGAATCATCAGAAGTTGTTTAAGATTAGATCTAGAAGAGATGTTTAACGTTGGAATGAGTCTATATGAAAAGGAGCTGACAGGAGAAGAAAGGAGCTTAATCAGATTAGCCATGGAGTACTTTTGTATGATCTTTGATCCTAGCAAAGTTCAACACGTGATTAGATATTAGCATCTAGAGAATAAATTCCAAAGAACAGAAAACTGGATGATATTTGAAAGGTGTGGAGTCTATGTCATCACTGTAGACAGCGCTTATCATGAGTACTACTTGGTTGATAAGATCTATGATCACAGCAAGGGTAAACTACAAGCAATGTTGAATGCCAAGCTTACATGTTCAAAGGATTCAGAAATGGCAAAGATTGTGGTAAGCAGAATCATCAATCAAAGCTTGGGTTTGGATCCTAATCTAGGGGTGTAAACCTAGGTTTTGAAAGCATCATGAAGACCTTATCTGAAGAACTTGACTTCCCTTTCTAAAAGTCAAGTTAGGGGTAGATTGTTGGGAACTAAAGATTTGCTTAAGTATGATTACTACTGCTATGGTTACTACTGCTGAGACAGATTACTACTGCTAATCAAGGTTAATACTGCTTGAAGAAGTAACTACTGCTAAGCAGAGCTAGTGCTGTTGGAGATTAGTACTGCTCAGAGTGGTTAATGCTGCTACAACTTAATAATGCTTATGTGATAATTGTGGAAATCCGTGCAGATCAAAGATTGAAGATAATTATGGAAGAATATACTGAAGATCTTTTATATTTTGTAGTTATCTTTTATTTTCAGTATATGTATAGACTTAGTCATAATAGTTTATTAGAATACAATCATTTTAAGTTTTTGTTCTAAGAGAGAATTAACCTCAAGGTCTATAATCCTAATTCTAGAGAAGTAGAATTCGTCTTGGTGAGCCTGTTCATCAAGATTGAGGTTTTGTGTGAAAGCTTGTAACTTTAATCATTCAATAAAGTTTACAAGTTGTGATTTCAGTTTTACTGTTTCATTGATAGTTGAATATTAAAATGTTTTTCCGCAACTTCTTTAATATTGTTTCTGAGTGTTATTATTCTTGTTAAGAATTAGATCCTGACATGTAAAATCTGGATATTGAAAAGAAGGAAGTATGCCCCACCTTCGCACTTCAATCATGCACATTGAGTCTGTGTTTAACTTACTGTTGTCTCAGTGGTTTACACAATATTGAGCCTTAAGAGCAATCATCACGTGCTTAATTCTTTCTATCACAAGCACGAACACACAAGGAATTTGTTTCTTTGTCATAACGTTTATAGAAATTACCTTTGTGGTGTTTCGATGATTGAATGGAAGCCCTGGGGGAGTGAACATCACAAAGCTCCTTTACAATGTGTATTCGTTACACACAGTGACTTAGTGTTACTGACAGTCATTTTAACTGATTCATTTGTTGATTCAGGTGTTACACGATTATTTTGTTGCAAAGATCTGGATGAATATCTTTTGAATTAACGGATCAGAGGCTCTAAATGAAGGACATTTCTTACTCAAAATTTTGATGAAAGCGTTTCTCTATTTATCAAAAAGGGGGAGAACCTAAAGCTTGAAGAAATGTCCAGTACATTACATTACAATATTGATGAAGAGAAGAACTAACCAAGAAATGAGAAAGATCAAACTATTCTGAAGACATGCTGATTTTAGAGAAATTTTCTTTGAATTGCTAAATCTTTTTAGTAATGATCTTGATCCAAAGGGGGAGATTGTTAGCGCTCAGATCTATTGGATTCAAGATCATCCAATCTAAAGATCCAATCTGAAGCTAAAGCCGGAAACTCGAATCTCGACATAAGTTTTTATTTGTAATAAATGTCAAAGTTTTGTAGTATTTTATTATTATCCTAAATATCTAGATATCATTATTTAGATATTAGTTTAGGATATTAGTTTAGTTTAATATTATTATTAGTTTGCAAGTTGTTTTGCAAGTTGGTGATAGTGTGTAAAGGAAGTTAAGATCAATCAGATCTCATAATCGTAAAAATCACAGAGCACACATACAACACATAACCAAGGTGTAAAACACAGAGAAAACTTCAAGAGATCAAACCTTGTAATCGTCGTTTATTAATGAAACAGGTTGGTTAATCTTTTATGTGTTTGTGTCGATAAAAACTTGATAATATTGTGGACCGACAAATACAATCTGTTTTCTTTCTTTCTCTCTCTAGACTCTTCTTTCTCTCTCTACAACTCCCTCAAGTTCTAACCATCTATCTATTAAACAGCAAAGAAATCTATTTATACCTACAACTAATAACAAGGAAAAACAAACACAATACAATTGACTTTGACTTTATTACAAAATGACTTTAACTTTTAATGAGAGTTGACTTTCCCAGCTTTGACTTCATGTACTTTGACCTTCAGTATTCTTGATCTTGTATCCAAAAGATTTATGCTCTAATAATCATGCGCATAGAGTCCGTGTAATAATTGTTGTTGTCTCAACGGTTTACACATTATGAGCCTAAAAACCTAAGTAACTTCAATCTTTTCTACACATGCTCGAGTACACAAGGAATATGTTTTCTTGTCTTAACATTCATAGAATATTCTTATGTTGTTTTTCAATTATTGAATGGAAGCCCTGGGGGAGTGAACATCAAAAGCTCATTTCCAATGTACATTTGTTATACAAAGTGGCTTTATGCTACTTACAGGCATACAAACTATTTCATACGTTGATTCAGGGTTACAATTCCTATTTTATCTGGATTTGAAAAGATTTGGATGAATACATTCATGAATTGACGGTTATTCAGATCAAATGGTGCTTATTGTTACATCCTTGGGAGATTCATCATGAAGATACTATTTTCTTCGGGTGAGATTGTTTACCATATTCCTTAAGGGAGATTGCTTTTTATTCATCATGAGGAGATTGTCATTTCATGATAATGGGGAAGGTTGTTACTTTTCCCTAAAGGGGGAGATTATTGTCCTCAAAGAAGGTGCTGAAATTGAAATTTTTTTTGATGATTCTGATATCTAATAATTCATCAAAAAGGGGGAGATGATTTCAATGTTCAATTTCAAGCAAAAGGAAGCAAATTTCAAAAGCAAAGTCAGAGTAAAAAGGAGATGATTTTGAAGATTTTAATTTCAAGTTCTAAAAGATACAAGGGAGAGAACAAAGCAAAGTAATAGTGAAAGTTGAAAAGTGAGAAAGTTAGAAAGAATGTTGTTGAGGAGAAATCTAAAGGAGGAGGTTTTTTATAAGTGAAGATTTTTGTTGAAAAAGATAAAAAGGGGAAGATGAAAGTGTTGAAGATTTGAAAGCTTCAAAGTTTTGAAATATATAAAGTTGAAGAATCTTATAAAGAAAGAAGACCTGAAGATTCAAGTCAAAGTTTTTTTTAATCTTGAATCCAAAGGGGAGATTGTTGAGTCTGAATGTTGTATCCAAGATTAAAAGGGTCAAAGTTGTAATTGTTCAATAGTTTGTTTGTTAGTTGTTTGTTAAGTCAAAATGTTTGACTTTGTCATGTTAGTTTGGGTTGTAAAGTCAACTTATGTTGACTCAGTATAAATCGCTTTTGTCTTTGTAAATCTTGTAACCACGATAAGAATATGCACAAATTCTAGAGAGAGAATTACTTGTGACTACAGAGAGTTTGTACGTATTATAGAGAGAGTCATTTGTAATCAATTTCAATATAATACAAATGACTTGTGATTAAAGTGTATGTGATCGATTTGTATTTGGCAGCTTGAATCTGGAATCACAAAGAATTATAAACATGTAAGCTTCTTCTTGACACTAAAATAAGATATTCTCTCCCTTGATATCTGCTAAAAGTCAAAAGTATCATCATCACGTTTTCTTTATCTCCCCCTAAAAAACAATATTAATCCATTTATCTTTTAATCTCCCTCTTAAATTATGATAATTCAGATAAGCTCCCCCTGAAAAATCAGAAAATATAAAGAATATAAGCTCCCCCTTAAAATTTGCGTAATCATTAAGCATTAAAACGAATTTTGAATTACTAGGATTGAAGTAAATTCAAAAGTCATTTTGTCTTACTCCCCCTGAAAATACGCATTTACAATATTAAAAATAGGAACAAGAAATACTCCCCCTTGAAGGTTGATCATCTCATTTTATGCAAAGGAGTACATCATATGTTTTGATATTTGAAGTATGAGTCCTAAACTGTTGTGTTTAGAAGTCAAACTTAATCTATGAGGTACGGGTTCTAAACTATAGTGTTTTGGAATCCAACATTCGTTGAAATACGAGTTCTGAACTGTTATATTCAGAAGTCTATATTCTTTGACATTGAAGTACGGGTTCTGCACTGTATTATTCAGAAGCAATTCTTGATCTTTGAAGATCGAGTCCTAAGCTGATTTACAATGAAGTCATCATTCGTTGAAGAACGAGTCCTAGACTGCTTTGTCTAGAAGTCTATGTTCTCTGAAGAACATGTCCTAAACTGCATTATTCAGAAGCCTATCTTGATCTTTGAATATCGAGTCCTGAGCTGATTTACTCAGAAGTCATCATTCTTCCTAGACTGCTTTTTCTAGAAGTCTAAATTCTTTGACATTGAAATACGGGCTCTGAACTGTATTATTCAAAAGCCATTCTTGATATTTGAAGATCGAGTCCTGAGTTGATTTACTCATAAGTCATCATTCGTTGAAGAATGAGTCCTAGACTGCTTTGTATAGAAGTCTATATTTTCTGAAGAACGGGTTTTGAACTGCATTATTCATAAGCCTATCTTGATCTTTGAAATCGAGTCCTGAGCTAATTTACAATGCACTGAATGGTAAAACCCTTGTTGAAAACCAAAATATTGATTTAACTGAACAACTTGAAAAATGACATTTAAAGATCAAAGAACTAACTCTTTTAGAGGAAAGTTTAAAAGATCAAGTCATTGTCAATGAGATTATCCACATTGAACGCGAACAAGCTTTCGCTACTCTCAAGTCTGAAAAAGCTACAGTTAAAGGATGGTGTAAATCTTTAACTAAGATCATTGAGATAATAAGTGCTCAAATCCCTGCTAATGATAAAACCGGTCGTGGTTACAAAGCTGATAAGGATGAAACTAGTAAAGGTTGTTCCATGCTTATGCTTGGAATGTTTGTCTCTTCCATTCACGACACTTCTTCTTCTCAGTGCTCCTTTTCTTCTTTTCCTATCCCTGAGGGTTTATCAAAGAACTCTAGACTCACATATAAAGGGAAATCTATTTCTCATCACCCTCAGAAGGCTACAAAAGTAGCAAAGCTGTAGAAGCTTCCTTCTAAACCTTAAGCTAGTCAACCCTCTGGCTTTGGATCTAAGATGACTGGTAATACTTTGAGATCTACTGAAAAGATGAAAATTGACATTAAGAAATCAGAAGAACTGAAAGTTCCTTCAAGATCTAATGCTAAGGGCATTCTTGGAGCTGGCCTGACTCATATAAAGATTTCTAATGCAAATGCTTATGGTCTTAAAGCCATTTTCAACTATACAAAATGTTACCACTATGGACTTACTGACCACATTGCCAGTAAATGTCCAAATGCCATTAAAACTAAAAAATCAGCTAAAGTGAATATGAATGCCTCCAAGGCAAAGAAGGTTAGCAAAGCTAGGAAATCTCCAAGGTGAAAAATGCCACTAAAGTTTAGAAATTAACTAAGGTGAAGGTTACCACTAACGATGAATCTTCAGATGCTGTAAAGATTGTTGAACCTTCCATCTCCACTAACTCCCCTGGACCCATTAAAAAGTGGGTACCAATCAAAAATTGATCTTTCTTATGTTTGCAGGTCTCGAAGGGTATATGGTATTTAGGTAGTGGACGCTCTCGACATACAACTGGAGAAAAGGACCTGCCCACTGAATACAAGGAAGAGAAGGGTTCATTAGTGACCTTTGATGGAAGTGGGAAAGGCTATACCCGAGGATTCGGTGTACTCAGCAATGGTACAACTACCTTCTGAATAGTTGCTTACGTAGATGGACTGAAACATAATCTCCTCAACATCAGTCAGCTATGTGATAAAAACTTTAATGTATGATTTACTAAGAAAGCATGTTCAATGTTGGACAAATATGGAAAACTGGCTCTCAGCGGTTATCGTTTGGATAATGTTTACGTTATAAACATGGACTCAACTACCACTGAAAGTATATGTTTTCTGTCTAAAGACTCATCAGATGTCAACTGGCTATCGCATAAGAGGCTCTCTCACCTCAACTTGAAGACACTGAATACTCTATCTTCAAAAGAACTAGTCCCTGGTCTACCTCATCATTATTGTGCCAAGAAATCTCTCTGCTCAGCTTGTGAGAAGAGAAAGCAAACTAAAGCTAGTTTTAAATCAAAACAAGTATCATCAGTGACAAGTTCTCTTCAACTCTTGCATATGGATTTATTTGGCCCTACAATCCATAGATGGAAACAAATATAATCTTGTCATAGTAGATGAATACTCTCGCAACACCTGGGTCATGTTTCTCCGTTCAAAGAGCGACACCCCAGATGAACTCATCTCTTTTGTCAGAAAGATAGAAGTATTGAATAACATGAAAATTCGCTCAATAAGGAGTGATCATGGTACTGAACTCAAAAATAGTTCTCTATATAACTTCTTTGAGAACAATGGAATTTCTCACAATTTCTCAGCTATGGACCACTGAAAGAAGAAACAAAACGATCATCGAAGTTTCTCGATCAATACTCAGCGATTCTCATCTTCCAACTCAATTCTGGGCAGAAGTTGTCAATACAAGTTGTTTTACTCAAAACAGGTAGCTGATTGTCAAAAGATTCAATAAGACTGCCTATGAAATTTTCTATGGGAGAAAGCCTTCTATCAGCTTCCTTCACATCTTTAGTTGTCAATACTTCATTTTAATCAACAGAGATGCCCTTGGAAAGTTTTATCCAAAGGCTGATGATGGAATATTTCTCGGATATTCCTTAGTATCTAAGGCCTACAGAGTAGTATTCAACAAAAGAAGACAAACAGTAGAAGAAACAATTCATGTCGCCTTTGATGAATACAGATCAGCGAACTCTAAACCTATCGCTGATAATGATGAACTTAATGCTTGGATGTTCTCCCACTATGGAGAAGCTGAACTTCTCTTCAACATACACCATCAAGAAAATTCTCCGAATGCTGATGATGATCCATTCATTGTTCTACCTAACACTTAATCCACTTCATGGGTTTCAGCTATTCCCCTAAGCACTTTACCACCATCTGAACTTCCAACCTCTGAATCACCTATCATCTCTGAATACCTCTCAATGAATGATGTTTAACCTGAACCTCAACAGTTGATTGATGACGAACCTAAGGTTGAAGCTTCTTCCTCGGTAAACATTCCCATTGTTGATCCAATATCAGACATGGATGCTTATTCCCCCACTCAGAGATGGACTAAGAATCACCCAATTGATCAAATACTTGGTGATCCAGATGAAGGTTTTCAGACTCGACGAAGTTCAGGTAACATCTGTCTCTTTATAAACTTTCTCTCTCTTCTCGAGCCAAAGAAGACCGATGATGCCCTCAGAGATCCAAACTGGGTCAGCACTATGCAAGAGGAGTTCACTGATTTTGAAAGAAACAAAGTTTAGAATCTCGTTCCCTGATTATCTGACAAAACTGTTATAGGTACCAAATGAGTGTATCGAATGAAGTTAGATGAAAATGGGACCGTAACCCACAACAAAGCTAGGCTTGTTGCTCAGGGATACAAACAAGAAGAGGAAGGCATACATTTGATGAAACTTTTGCCCTTGTAGCAAGGCTTGAAGAAATTCAATTATTCTTAGCCAATGCAGTTCACAAAGGCTTCAAAGTATATCAAATGGATGTCAAATCAGCATTCCTAAATGGAAAACTAAGTGAAGAAGTCTATGTTGAACAACCCCCTGAGTTCTCTGACCCTAAACATTCGCACTTTGTATAAAAGTTGGATAATGCTCTTTATGGGTTAAAACAAGCCCCTCGTGCTTGGTATGATACTCTCTTCTCTTTTCTAATCTCTGAAAATTTGATTGTGGAAAAATTGATAATAGTCTATTTTTCAGAAAAATTAAAGGTCGCATCATTCTTGTTCAAATATATGTTGATGACATTATATTTGGTTTTACTAACCCATCTTTATGTACTCAATTTGCTGAACGAATAAAGAAAAAATATAAAATGAGTATGATGGGTGAGATAACTTACTTCTTTGGACTTCAGAAATGCTGAAAAAGTTTGATCTTACTCAAACATCAGCGAAGAAAACTCTTATGGAACCACCGCTGACATTAAACAAGGATCACGCTGGAAAAACTGTTAATGTCACTACCTACAATGGAATGACAGGCTCCCTTCTGTATCTTATAGCAAGCGGATCTGACATCTTGTATCCTACCTGTCTTTGTGGACGATATATGTTTGTGCACAAATATGTTGAATACAAGATCATGAAGAATTAAAGTCAAAGTCTCTCAAGATCATGAAAGTCAAAGTTAAATGCTCAAGTCAAACCTTCAAGCTAAAGTCAAAGTGTTTTGTAATAAAGGTCAAGGTCAAAGTGTTTATACTTTAGTTTTGTCTTGTATTAGTTTGTGGTATAAATAGATTTTTGTTAGTAGACTCATGAGGCTTTGAGAGAATCATTAGACTAAGGGTGAGTGTGTTTGTAGAGTGAGAAATATTGATAGCCTGTGTAATCGATTTTTGAGATTAATTGAAATTGTTCGTTCAATTGATTGTGTCATCTTGATCTGATTTTCCACGTATTATGGGACACACAATTGGTATCAGAGCAAGCAAGAATTCAGAATCCAATCAAGAATCTGATTGTTGGTCGATTTTTTCAAGAACGCGCAGAATTCACTGTTCCAAAATCGATTTCCTTTTCTTGTGTTGTTTTGGAGTTGTAACTAGTTGACTTATACTCGTATTATTGTCAAGAACAAAAGTTGTGTTGATTAGATTGTCCAACTCACAATAGATTTTGTGAAATTTTGATTGTTGGTTTTTCAAATGTTTTTACGCATTGTTCTTGAGTTCAAATTTGTAATCTTTGTTGTTTTTACTAAAATTACCTGTTAGTAAAGTGTTCAGATTGTTGTCGAGGAAGAATTGACAAAGTTTCATGGCTTAATTTTGAGGTTTGAATCGAAATTGGGCTGAAAAAGTTAGTTTTTGGTCGAAGAGGTGAAGAGCACGCAAGATCCAGAAAACGCGCAAACATCATCCTGAAGAACACGCATATCGAAGAAACTCGTAATAGTTTGAAGAACACGCAAGCTGAACGTTGAACAAGTTTGACTTTACAGGTCCAGTTTACTTCTGAATTTTTGACGATCATTTCAAATCAGTGCAAAGTTCAAGATGACTTATAGGGAAACACTTGCTATCGATACATATGTCAAACCACCAGTTCTTTTCAAGGGCAAATACGAACAGTGGAAAGACAGATTTTTAGACTTCCTAGACAGACATGCAAATGGTGAGAACATCAAGATGTCTATTGAAGATGGTCCGATGATTCCGATTACTATGGAAATACCAGATGATGGATCCTCTAATAGTGAAGATTGAAATGTGGAAATAGAACAAAAGACAAAGACCGTACCTAAGGATATTTCTCAATATACTGAAGAATAGAAAAACAGATACAAGGTGAACAAGCAAGCTAGATATCTACTCCTTCAAAGTATACCAAATGAGATCTACATCAAAAGAGATAGCTACAAGGCAACGGCTAATAAGATGTGGGATTAATTAGAGAAAATGATGTTGGGTTCCAAAGTTGGCAACCAGATGAAAGTTGCAAACTGCATAAACAGTTATGAAGAGTTTAAATCCAAACTTCGAGAAAGTCTTGAAGATACATATGACATATTTGTTTCTTTGATAAATGAGTTGACTAAGAACAAGGTAAAGAAGAAACAAATAGAGAAAAATGTGAAATTTCTGATTGTGTTGCAACCAGAGTGGAAGAAGCACACATGAAGGATGAAACAGATGAAGGATCTAAGTGAAATTGCTCTACATTAAGTGTATGAAACACTTAGACAGAATGAAGACGAAGTGATAGAGGATAGAGAATAGAAAAAGAAAAATGAGAAGCCAATACCGGATCCTATTGCCTTGGTTGTTGCAAAGAAACAAAAGGAGAAGAAGGACAAGAAAAAGAAAAAGAAAGTTGTTATATCAAGTTATAATGATTCTGATGGTGATGATTCTGATTCTGACGATGGTGAAAACTTAAAGCAAGCCATGCTACTGCTTACCCGAGCTTTCTAGAAGAAGTTCTACAAGAAGCCGAGATATAATAGTTAGAGGTATTCTTCAGGGTAGATAAATTTTGAACATAAGGAAACGGTGGAAGGCAGAAGGTATGAGGAAAAGAAATTTGTGGAAAGGAAGCTGAAAGAGAAGAAGAGGTATTTGAATGATTATGAAGAGAAGAAAATTGAGGAGCCAGTCAAGTGCTATAATTGTGGCAAGATTGGTCACTTTGCCAAGAACTGCCGGAAGCCGATTGTGAGGAACTCAGATTACTATAAGAACAAGATGCTTTTGGCTAAGCAAAAGGAGGCAGGAAAGGCCCTGATGGCTGAGGATGAATTCTGGCTGGACAATTCAGATGATGAAGAAAAAGATGAGATTGCTCATATGTGCTTAATGGGCAAGGAAGTAAAATACGATGAATCTGATGAGGAGACTTCCGATGAGGTACAAAACTATTTTGAATATGATTTTCTAAAACAGATGGAAACCATGATGGTCGAGCTTCAAGACTTACAAGATAAGGTTAAAAGGAGAAAGGTAGAGTTGCAAAGAAGCGTCAAACAATTTTTGATCTTAACAAGGAAATTGTTGGGAACAAAAACTTGTTTGATTTTTTAAACAAATCTACTGTTGTTTTTGAAAAACAAAAAGCTTGTCTTGAAACTCGAATTTCTGAAACAGTTTCAAAATTGAATACATCTGAATGTGAGAAACAAGAGTTTGTTCTAAAAGTTCACAACTTGCAGGTTGATAATAAAAACTTGCAAAAAAAGGATTAATGGTTTGGAAGCCAAACTTTACTCTAAAGGTCAAACTGATCAAACCATCTTTCTAAACACACCAAATGAAGATTATGATTTTAAAGAAAAGTGTGGTCTCGGTTACGATAACCCACACTATTTGAAGAAAGAAATTAGAAAACAGACAACTTTATATAATTTTGATTTCTTACAAGTGGCTAAAAAACATCCTCATTTGAATCCCAAATTTGTTACTAAATCTTCTGATGAGGTTGCAGGCCAAGGAAGACGAGAACATAAATAACACAACCAAAATGCAACTACCATTCTGTATAAAAAGTTGAATGATAGTTATCTTTCTGAACAACTAAAGTTTTTGTCAAATGATTATTTTGAAAGCTATTCTACTAAGGAGTTGGAGGCAACACCTGTTAAAGCCAGAATTTATGTTCTTCCACCCATTTTAGAAAGAAAAATTATTGAGCTTGAAAACATCATAGATGATGAAATAATTTTGGTTGAACTTGAGAAAGTTGTGTTTTCTACGGTTATGAAGAACACTGTTTATAAATCTGAAGCTAATTTTTTTTTATCAAAAGATGTGTTCAAATTTGTTAATGCATTGTTTAGATCAAGTTAGTTTGAATCTTGTATAATTTTTTGACTTTGACTTTCTATTAAGTCTTTGAGAGTTTTAATGTTGTGAGAGTTTTAATTGTTTGAGAGTTTCTTTGCTTTGAGAGAAGTGCTGGTATAAATAGATTATCCTTGTGAGAGTTCCATGTAACATTGAGAGCTGTACGCACATCTTGTACACTTGTGACTAGTTGAATACATATGACTTTCTCTCTCTAAATTCTCTCTCTAGAATCTTTGATTGAATTGCTTTGAATTGTTTGATAATGAGTTGAATTGGAACCTACATTTGTTATCAGAGCCACCCCAATCGAAATCAGATTGTTTGGATTATTTTCTTGGACCGATTTCTTGAAATCTCAAGAATACGCAGAACGAATTCTTGACCTTCACTATTTTATCGAATTCAGTTTGATTAGTTGTGATTAGTGTGTAAAAATGGTTTGATTGTAATTGATTTTTGTTCTAGATCATTTCTTATTCATATTGTTTCACGATTTACTCACAAATTTGGATTGAATTTTTTGAATTTTTGAATTTTCTTGAAAAAACATGTCGATCACTGTAATTTTGATTGATGCACTGTAATTTTCTGTTTTTGATCATTGTTGATTGTTAAGGATATGTTCAATTTCACTTTTAGAACATATTGGATCAGTTTATGAAGAGTTTTACAGATTAAATTGTATTTTGGGTCGAATCCATGAGGTAAAGTCAAGAACGCGCTAGATTTGACATTCGCGCTAAGGAAGAACACTCAAAATCGAAGAACGGTCAAGATGGAGTCTTTCATATTTTCTGTGAGCTCTAGCTAGTTCGCGCATCGTTCTTTCTGCGAGAACTAGATTCACGCAAAGTAATTTTGTTCTTGTTGTGCGAGTTCTTGAAGCATGCTAGTTTTGTTCTAGCGAGTTTGAAGTTTGCTAAATTTTTCTAAGTCTGGTTCACACTAAAGACTTATGCGAGTCTGTAATCGTGCGAGTTTACGGTTTGCGAGTTCTATCATTCTAAAATTTGTCTAAGTATGGAACACGCAAAGGGTCGTGCGAGTTCTACCTAGCCTGCGAGTTTATATTCGTCTGCGAGAAGTTCAAGTGTTTGAGTAAATCCTATGTCAGAAACGCACATAAAGTGCCTTGCAAGAAGTCAGTTCGCGCACAACCTTACGTGTGAGTTTCTCATTTCGCGCTAATAGTGGTCTGCGAGTTTCTCTTTCGTGCACAAAGTTTCTAGCATGAAGTTCTGTGAATAGTGACTTATGAGTTATGTGTTCTGGGAGTTCTTGTGGTTTCCGAGTTTTATACTTTTTATTTTTCATGGATCATTTTCAAGTGGTTTTCCGAATTTGACTTTTCAAGTCAATTTTTTCTGATTCGTTTGGGAAATCTACTGTGTTCAAGCCTTCTATCGGATATTTTTCTCTATTTCAGTAATCATGTCTCGAGATCTTCTAAGTATGGGTTCAAAATCCAATCCTCCAGTTCTGCAAGCTGATGAATATCCGCAATGGTGAAAAAGGATGATCAATTTCTTGAGCAACCAGGACAAGAAATTGATGGATTCTATTCTGAAAGGTCCTCACTTTCCTCATGTCACGGTTGCCAGGATTCTAGCTACTGACACAAATCCTGAAATTCCTGAGCGAATTGTGGCAAGAGATCCCATTCAATACAATGATGTAGACAGAGAGCTTGTCGAAAGAGATGCTACAGCTTTGACCTTTCTCATCATGGCCATTCCTAATGATATCTTCAATCGGATTGACAACAGAGAATCTGCAAAGGATATTTGGGATGAGCTAGAGAAGCAATTTATGGGTTCTGCAAAGTCTATTAAGACAAAAAGGAATCGAAGCATCAACACATATGAGGGCTTCAAAGCTAAAGAAGGGGAATCTATGAGGGATGCGTACGACCTATACAACATCATCCTTAATGATCTTCGAAGGAACAGATTGCAGAAATCTGAGTCTGAAATTAATTACAAATTCATCAAGAATCTCCAACCCCAGTGGGACGTCTATACCATTAAAATGCAAATTAATAAAGATATGGACGAGGAGAAACTCAATGACCTGTTATGTGCTCTAAATCAACATGAGGACAAAGTTAAGGAGCAAACCGCAGTGAATAAGGAATTGCATCAGTTAAAGGATAAACAGAAAAAGGTAGAGGATTCTTTGGCACTGTTGGCTCAGGGAAAGACAAAGTTAGTCAAGAAAAGTTCTAGTTCTGCAAAGAGTGCAAAGAAGAAAGCCTTGATGACCAGCTTGATTGAAAGCTCAGAAAGTTCAGATGAAGAGATTGAAGAAGAGTTGGAGGATGATGAATTGACGGAATTTGCGGAAAAACTTGCATTATTGACTTTGAGCTTCCATAAGCGGTTTGGAAAGAAAAAGTTTTACAACAAGCCGAAATATGATTCTTACATGTCTAGCAAGTACAAAGGCAGATATGAGGAGAAGAAAGAGAAAGAGAAAGAGAAGAAAGTGGAGAAGAAAGAAGAGAAATGAAAAGAAAAAGAAAAAGAGAAGTCAGATAGATGTTTCAATTGCGGAAAAAGAGGCCATTTCATCAAAGATTGCCTAGAGAAAAGAGTGAAGAATTATGAATATTACAAGAAGAAAGCTCAGCTAGCAAAAGCAATGGAAAAGGGCAAGGCATTGAAAGTCGAAGATGAAATATGGTTTGAATATTCAGATGAGGAAGAGGAAGAAGCAAAGGTGAATCTGACTCAGGTGCATTATAATCTGATGGCACATCTGAATCAGGAGTTAGATTCCGAGGTAAATTCTATATCTGAAAACTCTGATTCTTGCTATGAAAATGAAGAGGTACTGAACTTGATGTCCTAGTTAAATTTGATGAACTCTGAATTTTTGAAATTAAAAGAAAATTTTAAACAACAAAAGAGTACCATCCAAGGACAACAAGATCAGGATTTCATTTATAAAACTTTGACTAAAGAAAGAGAAGAAGAGAAAAATGTTCTTAAATTGGATATATCAAAGCTTCAAACAAAAATTACTGAATTGCAAAAAGAGATAGTTACATTAAAGGATAAGAATTTAGATCTGACACTTCAATATGATAATGTTTTGAAAGATAGACTGAAGCTTACACCAAGATCAAGAAATTGGAAGATTTGAATTTCAAAAGAGGTCAAACAAAACAGACACTGAAGCTTTTGACAAATAATCAAAAAGACACAAGATTTTATAAGGCAAAACCTGGCGTTGGTCTATCAGATGTGGATGTTTTGAAAAAGGCACCCAAAAATCTTTACAATTTTAAAAAGTCGGGTGATGAACCTATCATTTTAATTCCCCACATCCTTGAGACCTTTGTGAATCCAGAGTCTCCTTTACCTGAATTTGCTAAGATAAATAAGGAAGAAACAGTGGAAATTAAGCCATACATTGAAATTGAATCAGAAACTCAGGGTTTTAATTCAGTAAAATTTTCATACGATGAATTATATTCTTCTTACTAAAGTAAAAAAGAATACATTTGTCGAACATGAAAATCTTTTCACAAAACAACCTGAGTATTCTAAAGCTAGTTCTAATTTTGACTCTAATGACACTGTTCTTAATTGTTCTATCTTGGAAGATAAAGATGAAGAAGAAATTTCAAACAAGTCTGTTTCTGTTAATTCTTTAAAATTTTCTGACCTCGACCATCAAAAAGCCCTTGACAAAATAGAGGAGTTGGAAAGGCATATTTCACATCTCAACAATTTAATTGTTGAATTGGAAGAAGCCAATGAGAACTTTGGGATGGAACTAGAATCGAGTTTTATTCAAAATAAATCTTCGCAAAAATAAATAAGAAGTCTAGAATCTCAAATTGTCAAACTCTCAAAAGGTAAAGAGTCTTATGTCGATAAAAATATTTCAATTCCTGAAAATCAAGGTGTTAAGGCTACATCCGACTCTATCAAAACAACTGAAAAAGGTGAATGTTCTTATTCTTTTTCATCCATTAATGTTTCTAACTCTGATTGTGTCACAGATGAAAAGTTGAAGAATGAAAGCTTAGAGAAAAAGAAGACTGAAGTGGACAGGAATGTGAATGATTTCGATGGTTGTTAATGTAATTGAGTAGTTGATGCTTGTAATGATGTTAGTCAACTCAGTTTCAATAAAACAAAAATATTTTCCCAAAAAGAGTTGTTGACACAAGCTACTACAAGGTTGCAATGTTCATACTATCTTAAAAGTTCATTCTCTTTGAAACCAAAGTCTTCAAAGAAAAAGAAAATAATCCAGTTTAACAACAAGAACTCTTCTACTCATTCTAAAGTCAACAAAGCTGAAGTGTATGCTTTAAAAAATAAAAATAATAATTTTCAAGTCAATAAAATTACTGATGTAAAATTTGTGTGGAAATGGATTCCTAAAGTTGAACTTAACGCACAAACTTTACCAAAAGGACCAAGATTTGAATGGAGAATTAAAGGGTCATCAGCAAATTTAAAAAATGTCAAAGATACTAACAAGAAAGGACCCATATTCATATGGGTACCTAAAGTTAAGTGATTGTTGATTTCAGGCGTGTCATGTGTGGATCATTGATTCTGGAGCTTGAAGACACATGACAGCGCACAAACACCTCTTGTTCGACTATGTAGATCATTACGCAGGTACAGTAAATTTTGGAAATGAAATGAAAGGATACGTTAGAGGTTACGACACTATCAAGAACATTATGATAACTATCTCAAAGGTTCTATATGTGGAAGGCTTTGCCTACAATCTGTTCTCGATCAGTCAATTTGCGTAGAAGAAATGTAAGATAGAATTTGATGCTGATTATTGCTACATCAAGGATCAAAGTGGAGCATAACTCATCAATGTCGGTTGAATGGGATTGTTATATGGTGTTCACTTCCCAACACTTAAAACTTCAAAGCCAGTGTGTCTGATTTCTAAGACATCTACAGAAGAATGTTAGTTGTGGCATCGGAGACTATCTCATCAGCACTTCCGTGATCTGAATAAGCTGAGGATACAACATCTTGTGACGGGACTTCCTGAACTAAAGATAGAACAAGACTCTCTTTGTTCTACATGCAAGAAAGGAAAAATGAAGAGAAGTTCACACAAACTCAAGATGTTATACAACTGTAATAAATGTCTGGAGCTCATTCATATGGATCTTTGCGGACCGATGAGGACTCAATCCATCAATGGAAAGAAGTACATCTTAGTTATGGTAGATGAATACTCACGGTATACATGGCTAGAGTTTTTACGGAAGAAATCTGAGGCTCCTGATCTGATAATCAATTTCATCAAGAAAATCCAAGTTCTTCTGCAAAGCTCTGTACAACGGTACAGAGTTCAAGAACGCGACTCTGCAAACTTTTCTGGACTCCGTTGGCATTTCACATAACTTTTCTACGGCAATGACACCTCAACAAAATGGGGTCGTTGAAAGGAAGAACATAACTTTGGTAGAGGTTTCACGTACAATGTTGGCATATTCAGAACTACCTTTGTTCCTCTGGGCTGAAGCTATAGGCACTGCTTGCTTCACACAAAACAGGACCATTATTCATAAATACTTTAATAAAACTTCTTATGAAATTATTAATGGTCGTAAACCTACTGTTAAATTTTTTCGTGTGTTTGGCTGTAGGTGCTTAATGATCGAGAGAACCTGTCCAAGTTTCAACCTAAAGCCGATGAAGGAATATTCATTGGATATTCTCTTCAGTCTAAAGCGTACAAAGTTTACAATACAAGGACAAAGACTGTGATTGAAAGCGCCAACATAACCTTTGATGAATTTAAGACAAGGACTTCTGAACACAACAGTTCAGAACTCGGATCTAAGGCTAAAGACAAAGCTTCTACATCATCAAGTGTAGAACCTGATCGTAAAGTGAATAAGAATTTTGAACCCAACACTAATTCTGATCTTGATCTGTTATTCTTTGATGCATTTAATGATTTATCTAATGAGATAACAGTCAAGGAAATTTAATCAATACTGACTCATATTCTCCAAGTGCACAAAGTCCAACTGCTACTGAGACTGATCAACCTGCAATACATGATGAGTTTGACACTTCAAATGATCAAGCTGAAAGAGCTGTATTGCTAAGTACACACAAATGGACAAAGAATCACCCCCCGGAAAATATTATTGCAGATCCGAATGCTAGAGTGTCTACCAGATCTGCTACTGTAACTGCATCTGCATCTGCTAATTTCTGTATGTTCTCAAATTTTCTGAGCAGCTTGGAATCGAAAAAGCCGTCTAAAGCACTCAAAGATCCATATTGGATAGACGCGATGCAAGAAGAGTTAATTGAATTCAAGAGGAACGTGGTGTGTAGACTAGTACCTAGACGCAAGGACAAAACTATCGTCGGAACTAAATGGGTCTTTCGGAACAAAAAGGACGAAGTTGGTATTGTTGTCAAGAACAAAGCATGGTTAGTGGCAAAAGGTTATAATCAACAAGAAGGAATCGATTATGACGAAACCTACGCACCCGTTGCAAGGATCGAGGCTATAAGGATATTTCTTGCGTATGTTGCACACAAAAACATCAAAGTGTACCAGATGGATGTCAACTCGGCATTCCTCAACGGTGTACTAAAAGAAGAAGTATACGTAACTCAACCTGAAGGTTTCATCGATCCAAAGTTCCTAGATCATGTGTATGTGCTGGACAAAGCGCTCTATGGATTGAAGCAAGCACCGAGCGCATGCTATGAAACTTTGTCAATCTATTTGACTCAGTCAGGCTTCTTTAAAGGTATAATCGACACAACCTTGTTTCTTAAAAAGAAATATGAGGACTTAATACTGGTACAAATATATGTAGACGACCTTATTTTTGGATCTACAAATCCTGATCTTTGTGATGAATTCCAAAAATCATGAAGAAAAGATTTCAAATGTCAATGATGTGTGACTTAAATTTCTTTCTTGGCTTACAAGTAAAACAAACCCCGTAAGGGATTTTTATAAACCAAGCCAAGTATATTAGAGACATGTTAAAGAAATTTGACATGAACTCTTCAACACCCATGAAGACTCCCATTCAATCTGGAAGTTTATTGGATACTGATATCTCTGGAAAATCAGTAGACCAACGAACCTACAGAAGCATGATTGGATCTCTTATGTACTTGACATCAAGTAGACCGGACATCTTGCTTTGTGCTCGGTATCAAGCGAATCCTAAAGAGTCCCATCTTGCTGGCATTAAAAGAATCTTCAGATATCTCAAAGGCACACCAACACTGGGTCTTTGGTATCCGAAAGATTCTGGTTTTGAGCTAATAGCCTATACTGATGCAAATCATGCAGGGAATAAGTTAGACAGGAAGAGCACATCCGGAGCATGCCAGTACTTGGATGACAAGTGACTAAGCTGGTCATCTAAGAAGCAGAACTGTGTATCAACTTATACAACTGAAGCAGAATACGTTGCAGTTGCTAGATGTTGCTCACAAGTTTTGTGAATGATGACACAACTGAAGGACTATGGATATACATTCAACAAAGTCCCCATTTACTGTGATTCAAAAAGTGCCATTGCAATAACCTCTAATCTGGAACAACATTCCAAAACTAAGCACATCGACATTAGGTACCATTTTATAAAAGATCATGTTGAGAAAGGAAATATAGAAATGCATTTTGTTTCTACTGATTTTGAGGGTGTTGACTTGTTTACAAAACCTCTTGATGAAAAGAGATTTACATTTTTGGTCAGTAAGCTTGGAATGTTGAACCTTGATGCATAGTTATATGTTGGGAACTGAAGAAAAGCTTAAGTGTTTAATGCTGCTAGTACATAATTACTACTGCCAGAGGAATTCAAGTTTAATACTGCTAGGTATTATTGCTTCTAGTAGAATTAATGCTGCTAGTCAAAGTTAGTGCTGCTTGAACAAAGTTAGTACTGCTTAGCTAGTTAGTACTGCTAGAGGTTAGTGTTGCTTAGTAGTTAATGCTGCCAAGTTTGAGTTAATACTTCCAAGGTGATTAGTGCTGCTTATGAGATGGAGATTCGAATTACAAGAATGACAGCTGGATAGATGAAGATATTCATGGAAGATATTCTGAAGATATTTTATTAATTGTAATTATCTTTTGTTCAGTATATGTATAGAATTGTTTTAGAATAGTTAGAAAAATAGTTCAATTCTATGTTTTTGTTTTAGAGAGAGAATCAACCTCAAGGCATAGTTCCTAATTCTAGAGAAGTAGAATTCGTCTTGAAAGAATCTGTTCTTCAAGATTGAGGTTGTGTGTGTAATCTTGTGATTTAAAGCATTCAATACAAGTTTACAAGTTATTCATCATATTTACTGTTTGTTTACTGTTTCATTGAATATCAAAGTGTTATTCCGCAAACTCCTTTGATATTAGTTTCTGAGTATTTATAATTCTTGTTGAGAATTCGATCCTGACAAGTGGTATCAGAGCCTGTTCTCTCAGAAACATCTACTCATTCATCATGGAAAACATTGCAGAATCAAACAGTACTCATGTTTCTAAAGTCCCAATGCTCAAACCCAGTGAGTTTGACATGTGGAAGATCAGAATCAGGCAATACATTCTTCTCACAGACTACTCAATGTGGGACATCATTGAGAATGGACCCTCTGAAGCAGGAAAGATTGGACCAGATGGGAAAAGACCTCCACCAAAGACAGATGGTGAGAGGAAGATCAGACAGACAGAGATGAAGGCCTTAAGCACTCTTCTCTTGGCCATCCCAAATGAATATCAGCATCAATTTTGCAACTGCACTGATGCTCAGATTCTCTGGAATGCTCTAGAGAAAAGATTTGCTGGAACTAAAAGCATCAAAAGAAATCAAAGGGATGTTCTGAAGCAGCAGTATGAGAACTTCACTTCTTCAAAGAATGAGTCTATGACTCAAACTTTTGACAGGTTCAACAAGCTTATTGGTGAACTGGCTACTGTTGGAGTGAAGATGGAGCAAGATGATATCAACAGGAAGTTCCTCAGATCTCTTGGAGATGAATGGACTATGTACACTGTCTCATATAGACAGAGTGACAATCTGGAAGAGAATGAACTTGATGATCTATATAATGATCTAAGAGTTTTTGAAACTGAGGTAGAAGCCAAGAAAAAGCCCACTAGGTACATTCACAATGTTGCACTTCTATCGGCATCTACTGATACTGCTGCCAACCCTGAAGCAGTTAGTGCTGCCAGTGGAGTGAATTCAGAAAAAGGCACTGAAACTATCTTTGAAGCCTTTTTGTCCAGTCACAGCAACAACTCTTTGATTAATGATGATCTGGAATAACTTCACCCTGATGATCTGGAGGAGATGGACATTAAATGGCAGATGGCCATGTTATCTATGAGGGTAAAGAAGTTTATTAAAAGAACTGGGAGGAACAACTTCTCTCAAAGAAGAGAAGATGGAGCTGGTTTTGACAAAACAAAGGTGGAATGTTACAAGTGCCACATGAAGGGACACTTTGCGAAAGAGTGCAAAAGTGGTATGCCAAACAACAACCACCAACAAGCCCAAAATGATGGTTTCAATCAAAACAAGAACTCTGCTCAAGCCCTTGTTTCTCAACAAGGAATGGGATTTGACTGGATTGACCAGGCTGAGGAAGCCATTCAGAACCAAGCTCTTATGGCAGAAGTGTCTGATCTCCCTTCTGAGGTAATTTCTAATCTTTGCACTAAATCTTGCATAGACACTGTCAAAAGGTATAGGGATCATAACCAAAGCATGTGTGATGACCTCAAAAGATTAGAAAAGGACAGAAGAGATTATGTGTTGATAGTGGAGAGGTTTGAAGAACAAATCAAAGGCTTTCAAGCCAATGAACTTCAACACTCTTATGACACAAACTACTGGAAGTGGGAAAAGAATGAGTTAGAGACCAAACTGTCTAAGTCCAAAGAAGAGAATGATAGGTTGAAAGAAGAATTAGATAAGGTTAAGCTTGATATAGAAAAGTTTTCATATGCTTCAAAAGCAATGGATTCTCTTCTAAAGGCTCAGATTCATGATAAGATGAAGTCTGGTGTTGGATACAACAACATACCCCCTCCTTACAACAACAACTATATCTTTCCTACATCAGATCTGTTAGAGACCAAGGAGAAAAAGGACTTGTCTGAGAAATCTTTTGAGATCGATCCTTTGGATAAGGTAGTTGTTAAGGATATGACTGAGAAAGAAGCCAGTAAGAAGAGGAACAATGATGTGAGTAAAGAGATACCCTTAGAAAACAACATTGTTACCAATGAGGGTGGTGGAAGGATCTGGGTAAAGTCTAAAGAGATAGAGAAGACCAAAGGAAAGGGTAACAAGGTCCATTACAAACAGACCACTGTTGTGAATCCTGGCCCTTGTAAACAGTGTGCTTGCAATAAATCTGAGAGCCGAAATTCTGGTATAAAAAGAGGTAACCAAAGAAACTGGAATAATCAATGGGCTCAGAAACAAGGGGTTGATCTGAATAAAATAATCAGACCAAAACCTTGTTTCATATGTGGCAAGCTAAATCATTTGGCTAAGTACTGTTTCTTTAATCCTATTAACCAAAGGACGAACTTTCAAAGATTTGTGCAAAAACCTGTTGGTTATAGGAAGGCTAGAAAGAAACATGTGGCTAAGAAGTCTGTTGAAACCAAAGGCCAAATGAAGAAAAAGGTTTTAAAAGAGAGTATTAAAATGTGGGTGCCTAGAAGCACTAAAACTGTTAGTGCTGCTACATCAAATAGTACTGCTGACAGGGATAGTGCTGCCAGCAGCAATACTGCTGCTAACAGTGTTAGTACTGCTGAGAATTTTAATGCTTCTAACACTGTTAGTACTTCTTCAAAGGTTACTACTGCTAACACAGTTACTGCTGCTAAAACAGTTAATACTTCTAACAAGGTTAGTACTGCTAAGCATGCAAGTGCTGCTAATGCAGTTAGTTCTTCTAAAAACAGTACTGCTTCTAGCAAATATGCATTCAAACCCATTATTGTAACAAAGTACTCCAGTAATAAGGAGTCAAAGTTTAAAAATCTTGTCAAGAAAGAATGTAAATATTTTGATGAGAAAGGGGTACCCAAGACCACTTTGGCTTGGGTTCCTAATCCATACTAACTGATTTATCATATGTGCAGGGCAACCAACAGCTCAAGGGGAAGAGCATATGGCATGTGGATAGTGGTTGCTCTAGGCACATGACAGGCAACATGTCATGCCTTCAAGATTTCAAGCCTATCAATGGAGGACATGTTGCATTTGGAGACAATCTCACAGGTGGTAAAATAAGTGGGAAAGGTAATGTTACAAAAGGTAAGATGACATTTGAGGATGTCTACTATGTTGATCAGCTAAAGTACAACCTGTTAAGTGTATCACAGGTTTGTGACAAACAACATAGTATATTATTTACTAATACAGAATGTATGATCCTTGCTCCAGGTTCAAGGTAGTTGATGAAAGCATGATACTACTTAGAACTCCAAGAAAGGACAATGTGTATTGTCTAGATATGGACAATGTTTCAAGTGATTCATCCCTGAACTGCCTTGTTTCAAAAGCTTCTGTGGATAAAATCCTCTCTTTGGCACAGAAGGATGTGTCACATGAATTTCAAGACAATGATCAAACTTGTTAAAAACAATCTTGTAAGAGGTTTACCATCAAAAGTCTTGTCATGTGATGATCATTGTGTTGCTTGTCTTAAAGGCAAACAGCACAAAACTTCTCATAAGACCAAAGAGTTAAATTCAATTTCTTCTTGCCTCCAGTTATTACATATGGATCTGTTTGGCCCTACAAATGTGATGAGCATAGGGAAGAAATCATACTGCTTAGTTATTGTTGATGATTACTCTAGATTTACTTGGGTATATTTTCTAAGGACTAAGGATGAGACAAGTAGACTGATCAAATCCTTTATTCTAAGAATTGAAAACCAGACTAATCAAAAAGTAAAAGTCATTAGGCCTGATAATGGAACTGAATTTAAAAATATTGACCTAAACACCTTTTGTGAAGAAAAAGGAATTGAGAGACAATATAGTGCTCCTAGGACTCCACAACAAAATGGAGTTGTTGAGAGAAGGAATAGGACACTAATAGAGGCTGCTAGATCTCTGTTGGCTGATTCTAAATTGCCAATTACTTTCTGGGCTGAAGCAGTTAATACTGCCTGTTATGTCCAAAATAGAGTACTAGTAGTCAAATCAAAGAACAAGACCCCATATGAGCTTTTAAATAAAAGAAAACCCTTTATTGGGTTTTTCAAACCTTTTGGGTGTCCTTGTACAATTCTCAATACCAAATCTCACTTAGGTAAGTTTGATAGTAAGGCAGATGATGGATTTCTTGTTGGTTACTCATCCCAGAGTAAGGCCTACAGAGTTTTTAATTCTTCTTCTAGAATAATTGAAGAAAGTGACAATGTCAAATGCAATGAGAACACACCAAATCCTATTGGGTCTGGTCCTCAGTGGCTATTTGACATTGATTCACTAACTAACTGTTTTGGTTTAAGTAGTAATGAGTATGCAGGTTCAGGAAATGGAGGATCAGGGACTACACAAGTTCAAGAAAGTATATCTCAGTCTGTGATTTTTCCCATACCTAAAGTGAATCCTGTTGAAGACTGTGAAAAGGAGCCATCTACTGAATCAAATCAGAGTGAAGAAGAAAGGAGAGATGAGGAGACTCAAGCAAATAAAGAACCTGAAGTAGCTGCTGAAATCACCTCAGTTGAGTTGAATGATTCCAATCTAGAGGTGGAACTCAATGAAGAACCTAGTCATCAATCAAGAACACAAAAGAATCATCCTCCTCAGCTGGTAATAGGGGATATCTCTTCTCCTATGATGACTAGACATCAAAGCAGGCTGCAAGATATGCAAGATCAACAGCATACAGTGCTTTCTTGTTTTCTATCCCAAATTGAGCCTAAGAAGGCTCATGATGCTATGAAAGAGTCCAGCTGGATAGAAGCTATGCAAGAAGAGCTGCTACAATTCAAGCTGCAAGATGTTTGGGATCTAGTAGACCTTCCTAAAGGTCAAAGAGCTATAGGCACAAAATGGGTCTTCAGGAATAAGAGAGATGAAAGAGGGATAGTAATAAAGAACAACGCAAGATTGGTAGCACAAGGGTATACACAAGAAGAAGGAATAGATTATGAAGAAGTATTTGCACCGGTGGCTAGGATAGAAGCAATCAGATTGTTCCTGGCCTATGCTTCCTATATGAAGTTCAAAGTCTACCAAATGGATGTAAAAAGTGCATTTCTATATGGCTCAATTGAAGAAGAAGTATATGTCTGTCAACCACCAGGGTTTGAAAAACCAAGCTATCCAGACAGAGTATACAAACTGAAGAAAGCACTTTATGGACTGCATCAAGCACCAAGGGCATGGTATGACACTCTGTCATCCTATCTTTTGAAAAATGGCTTTGAAAGAGGTGTCATTGATAAGACTCTATTCATCAAGAGAAAGAAGAAGGACATCTTGTTGGTCCAAATCTATGTGGATGATATCATCTTTGGATCCACAAGAGAAAGTATGTGTAGAGAGTTCGAGGAACTAATGCATCAAAGATTCAAAATGAGTTCCATGGGGGAACTTACCTTTTTCCTTGGACTCCAAGTCCAACAGAAGTCAGATGGTATTTTTATCAGTCAGTCCAAGTATGTGCAGGACATTCTAACCAAGATTGGATTCTCAGATTGAAAGCCTGCCAGCACACCTATGGAGACACACAAGCAGATAACAGCAGATCTTGAGGGGGAGGATATGGATGTGCATCACTATAGATCCATGATTGGCTCTCTCATGTACCTTACAGCCTCTAGGCCAGATATAATGTTTCCAGTCTGTGTGTGTGCAAGATTTCAAGTTAGGCCAAAGCAATCACATTATCAAGCTATTAAGAGGATATTCAGATATCTCAAAGGGCAACCTAGATTGGGACTTTGGTATCCTCATGACTCATCATTTGACCTACTTGCATACTCAGACAGTGACCTAGGTGGAGCAAACTTGGACAGAAAATCTACTTCTGGAGGATGCCAGTTTTTGGGTGCAAGACTAGTTTCATGGCAGTGCAAGACACAAACCACAGTGTCCACATCTACAACAGAAGCAGAGTACATAGCAGCTGCAAGTTGCTGTTCTCAAGTGTTGTGGATTCAGAATCAAATGCTGGACTATGGGGTAACCTTTCTACACACTCCAATCTTTATTGATAATAGCAGTGCTATTAGCATTGTTAACAATCCTGTCAAGCACTCAAAGACAAAGCACATTAAGATCAGGTATCACTTTATAAGAGACTGCAATGAAAAGAAACTTATTCAAGTTGTAAAAGTTCATACTGATAACCAGTTTGCTGATCTATTCACCAAAGCCTTTGATGTGGGTAGATTCACTTTCTTGGTAACAAGTGTGGGAATGATCAACTCTGAATAAGCCCCTTCCTAAAAGTGGTTTACTACCTGAATATAGTTTATTGTTGGTGTTGGGAACTAAAGATTCTACTAAGTGTAGTTACTACTGCTAGTACAAGTGTAGTTACTACTGCCAGAACAAGTTGAAGATTAATACTGCTAAGTGTTACTACTGCTAGTAGAATTAATGCTGCTAGTTAAAGTTAGTACTGCTTGAACAAAGTTAGTACTGCTTAGCTAGTTAGTACTGCTAGTAGTTAGTACTGCTTGCAGTTAATGCTGCTAGTTGAAGTTAATGCTGCTGAGCATTATTAGTGCTGCTAAAGAGATACGGATGGAAAGTATTACAGCTGGATATACTGAATATATACTTAGAAGATATACATGGAAGATATACTGAAGATTTGTTTATTCTTTGTAATTATCTTTTTATCAGTATATGTATAGAATGTGTAGAATAGATAGGAAGAATTTTTAATAATTGGTTTTCAAGAGAAAAATCGACCTCAAGGCATAGATCCTAATTCTAGAGAAGTAGAATTCGTATTGGTGAGTCTGTTCATCAATATTGAGGTTGAAAGTGTAATCTTGTAACTTTAAGCATTCAATACAAGCTTACTGTTTGATCATTATATACTGTGTTTGATTACTGTTTTATTAAATATCAAAGTGTTTTTCCGCAACTTCTTTGATATTAGTTTCTGAGTATAAATTCTTGTTAAGAATTCGATCCTGACAAGTGGTATCAGAGCAAAATTCTCTCAGAAACAGTTATTCATCATGGAAAATCTTACAGAATCAAGCAGTACTTTGGTCTCAAAAGTGCCAATGCTCAGATCCAATGAATTTGATATGTGGAAGATCAGAATCAAGCAATATATTCTCCTCACAGATTATTCTATGTGGGACATCATTGAGAATGGCCCATCTGATGGAGGAAAGATTGGTGAAGATGGCAAAAGAACTCCTCCAAAGACAGATGCAGACAGGAAATCAAGACAGACAGAGATGAAAGCCTTGAGCACACTGCTCTTGGTCATTCCAAATGAGTATCAACACCAATTCTGCAATTGTACTGATGCACAGATGCTCTGGAATGCTCTAGAGAAGAGATTCTCAGGTACCAAAAGTACCAAGAGAAATCAAAAGGCAATCTTAAAGCAACAGTATGAAAACTTCATGTCAACTAAGAATGAGTCCATGACTCAAACTTTTGACAGGTTTAATAAACTAATTGGTGAACTAGCTACTATGGGAGTACAGATTGATCAAGATGATGTGAACAGAAAGTTCTTAAGGTCCCTTGGAGATGAATGGACCATGTACACTGTGTCATTCAGACAGAATGATCAGTTGGAAGAAAAAGAACTTGATGATCTGTACAATGATCTTAGAGTATTTGAAGCTGAGGTGGAGGCAAAGAAGAAGCCTTCTGGATATGTTCATAATGCTGCACTCCTATCAGCATCAATTGATTCTACTGCTAACTCTGAATCAGTTAATGCTGCTAATGGATCAAATATAGATAAAGGCACTGACTATGTATTTGAAGCTCTTCTTTCTAATCATGGAAATTCTTCTTTGATCAATGATGACTTAGAACAACTTCATCCTGATGATCTGGAAGAGATGGATATTAAATGGCAGATGGCAATGCTCTCCATGAGGGTTAAAAAGTTTATAAAGAGGACTGGAAGAAACAACTTCTCACAAAGAAGAGAAGATGGAGCAGGGTTTGATAAATCAAAGGTAGAATGCTACAAATGCCATCTGAAGGGACATTTTGCTAGAGAATGCAGAAGTGGAATGTCTCACAACAACAACCATCAACAAGCTCAATCTGGAAGCTTCAATAACAACAGAAACTCTGCTCAAGCCCTTGTTTCTCAACAAGGAATGGGGTTTGATTGGAGTGATCAAGCAGAAGAAGCTATTCAGAATCAAGCTCTTATGGCAAAAGTATCTGATCTCCCATCTGAGGTAAGTTCTAATCTCTGCTCTAAAACTTGCATAGACACTGTTAAAAGGTACAGGGATCACAATCAGAAGATGAGTGATGACCTAAAGAGACTAGAAAAGGATATAAAAGACTATGTGAGGATAGTAGAGAGATTTGAAGATCAAATCAAAGGTTTTCAAGCCAATGAACTACAACACTCATATGACACTAATTACTGGCAGTGGGAGAAAAAGGATTTAGAACTTAAACTGACCAAATCTAAAGAGGAGAGTGAAAAACTGAAAGAGGAGTTAACCAAGGTTAAGCTTGATGTAGAAAAGTTTTCCAATGCTTCTAAAGCAATGGACTCCTTACTGCAAAATCAGATTCATGATAAATTAAGAAGAGGAATTGGGTATAATGCCACACCTCCACCATATAACAACAATTACATTCCTCCTACTTCAGACCTGTTAGACACCAAAGATAGGAAGGACTTGCCTGAGGGAGCCACTGAAATAGATCCCTTAGATGAGGTAATTGTTGAGGATAAGACTGAGAAAGAGGTTGGCAAGAGTAAGAAGAACAAGGTGAGTGGTGAGACTTCTATAGAAAACAACATTATCACCAATGAGTATTGTGGAAGGGCTTGGATCAAATCCAAGAAAATAGAGAAGACAGAGGAAAAGTCTGGTAAGGTCCATTATAAACAGACCACAGTTGTGAATCCAGGTCCTTGCAAACAGTGTACTTGTAAGAAGAATGAACCCCAAAAACAGGACAAAAAGAGGGGAAATCAAAGAAACTGGAATAATCAATGGGCACATAAACAAGGGGTTGATCTGAGTAAAATCAATAGACCAAAACCTTGCTTTATCTGTGGCAAATTGAATCATCTTGCAAAAGTCTGTTATTTCAATCCTTTGAACCAAAGAATGAATTTCCAAAGATCCATGCAAAAACCCTTTGGTTATAAGAAAATTGAAAAGAACCATGTGGCCAAGAAAAATGTTAAAACTAAAAGCCACATGAAGAAAAAGTATTCTGTTAAAGAAAGTGTCAATATGTGGATTCCTAAAAGCACTAAAACTGTTAGTACTGCTACCACAAATAGTGCTGCTGACAATGATAGTGCTGCTAGAAGTAATACTACTGCTAACAATGTTAATGCTGCTAACAAGGTTAGTACTGCTAAACCTGTTAGTACTGCTACACCTGTTAGTACTGCTAACTCTATTAGTACTTCTAAGGTTAGTACTGCTTCCAGTGTTGATTCTGCTAAGCCAATCATATTGACAAAGTACTCTAATAAAGAGTGCTCTGAGTTTACAAACCTCATTAAAAAGGAATGTAAATACTTTGATGAGAAAGGAAGACCCAAGATCACTTTGGCTTGGGTCCCCATTCATACTAATTGATTTATTTAATGTGCAGGGCAACCAACAGCTCAAGGGAAAGAGCATATGGCATGTTGATAGTGGTTGCTCTAGGCACATGACTGGCAACATGTCATGCCTTCAGGATTTCAAGCAAATTAATGGAGGACATGTTGCATTTGGAGACAATCTTACTGGTGGTAAGATAAGTGGAAAAGGTAATGTCACCAAAGGTAAGATGACATTTGAGGATGTCTACTATGTTGATCAATTAAAGTACAACCTGTTAAGTGTATCACAGGTTTGTGACAAACAACATAGTATATTATTTACTAATACTGAGTGTATGATTCTTGCTCCAGGGTTCAAGGTAGTTGATGAAAGCATGATACTACTTAGAACTCCAAGGAAGGACAATGTTTACTGTCTTGATTTGGACAATGTTGATAGTGATTCATCTTTAAATTGTCTTGTTTCAAAAGCTTCTATAGATGAATCCTCCCTTTGGCACAGAAGGATGTGTCACATGAATTACAAGACTATGAACAATCTTGTTAAAAATAACCTTGTAAGAGGTTTACCTTCAAAAGTCTTTTCATGTGATGATCATTGTGTTGCTTGTCTCAAAGGCAAACAACACAAAACTTCTCATAAGACCAAAGAGTTAAATTCTGTTTCTTCTTGTCTCCAGTTATTGCATATGGATCTGTTTGGTCCTACAAATGTTATGAGTATAGGCAAGAAATCTTACTGCTTGGTTATTGTTGATGATTACTCCAGGTTTACTTGGGTATATTTTCTAAGGACTAAGGATGAAACAAGTGATCTTATCAAATCCTTTATTCTAAGAATTGAAAACCAAACTAATCAAAGAGTAAAAGTCATTAGATCAGATAATGGAACTGAATTTAAAAATCATGATTTAAACACTTTTTGTGAAGGAAAAGGTATTGAGAGACAATATAGTGCTCCTAGAACTCCTCAACAGAATGGTGTTGCTGAAAGGAGAAATAGGACACTAATAGAGGCTGCTAGATCTCTGTTGGCTGATTCAAAATTGCCAATTACATTCTGGGCTGAAGCAGTTAATACTGCTTGTTATGTCCAAAACAGAGTTCTAGTGGTCAAGCAAAAGAACAAGACCCCATATGAACTTTTAAATCAAAGAAAACCTTTTATTGGTTTCTTCAAGTCTTTTGGGTGTCCTTGTACAATTCTAAATACCAAATCTCACTTAGGTAAGTTTGATAGCAAAGCAGATGATGGATTTCTTGTTGGATACTCATCTCAGAGTAAGGCCTACAGAGTTTTTAACTCTTCTTCTAGAATAATTGAAGAAAGTGACAATGTCAAATGCAATGAGAACACACCAAATCCTGTTGGGTCTGGACCTCAATGGCTATTTGACATTGATTCACTAACTAACTCTTTTGGTTTCAGTAATGAGTATACAGGAACAGATGGTGGAGAATCAGAGATCACACAAGTTCAAGAAAGTATATCTAAATCTGTGATTTTTCCCATACCCACAGTAAATGAAGACTGTGAAAAGGAATCATTTACTGAACCAAGTCAGAGTGAAGAAGACACTAGAGATGAGGAGACTCAAGAATCAGAAGTGACATCTGAAGACACTTCAGTGGACTTGCATGACTCTAATCTAGAGGCTGGACTGAATGAAGAACCTAGTCATAACACAAGAGTTCAAAAGAATCATCCTCCACAACTGGTAATAGGAGATATCTCTTCTCCTATGATGACTAGACATCAAAGCAGGCTTCAAGAAATGAAAGATCAACAGCATACAGTCCTTTCTTGTTTTCTATCCCAGCTTGAGCCTAAAAAGGCACATGATGCTATGAAAGAATCTAGCTGGATAGAAGCAATGCAAGAAGAACTGTTACAATTCAAGCTACAAGATGTATGGGATCTAGTAGACCTTCCTAAAGGTCACAGAGCAATTGGCACAAAGTGGATTTTCAGAAACAAGAGAGATGAAAGAGGTATTGTTATAAGAAACAAAGCAAGGCTGGTAGCTCAAGGCTACACTCAAGAAGAGGGCATAGATTATGAAGAAGTTTTTGCACCTGTAGCTAGGATAGAAGCAATCAGACTATTCCTAGCCTATGCTTCTTACATGAACTTCAAAGTCTACCAAATGGATGTAAAAAGTGCTTTTCTCTATGGGTCAATTGAAGAAGAAGTATATGTCTGCCAACCACCAGGGTTTGAAAACCCAAGCTATCCAGACAGAGTATACAAATTAAAGAAAGCACTTTATGGACTACATCAAGCCCCAAGAGCATGGTATGACACCCTGTCATCCTATCTCTTGGAAAATGACTTTGAAAGGGGAGTCATTGATAAGACTCTATTTATCAAAAGAAAGAAGAAGGATATCTTGCTGGTCCAAATATATGTTGATGACATTATTTTTGGTTCTACAAGAAACAATATGTGCAAGGAGTTTGAGGATTTAATGCATCAAAGGTTCAAAATGAGTTCCATGGGGGAACTTACTTTCTTCCTTGGACTCCAAGTTCAACAGAAGTCAGATGGCATTTTTATATGTCAATCCAAGTATGTGCAGGATATTCTAACCAAGTTTGGTTTCTCAGAATCAAAACCTGCAAGCACACCTATGGAAACACACAAGCAGATCACAGCAGATCTTGAGGGGGAGGATATGGATGTGCATCTTTATAGATCCATGATTGGCTCTCTCATGTATCTCACAGCATCAAGGCCAGATATTATGTTTCCAGTTTGTGTATGTGCAAGATTTCAAGTTAGGCCAAAGCAATCTCACTTTCAAGCTGTTAAGAGGATATTCAGATATCTCAAAGGGCAACCCAGATTGGGACTTTGGTATCCTCATAACTCACCTTTTGACCTAATAGCATACTCAGACAGTGATCTAGGTGGGGCAAACTTGGACAGAAAATCTACTTCTGGAGGATGTCAGTTTTTGGGTGCTAGACTAGTCTCATGGCAGTGCAAGAAACAAACCACCGTATCCACATCTACAACAGAGGCAGAGTACATAGCAGCTGCAAGTTGCTGTTCTCAAGTCTTATGGATTCAGAATCAAATGCTGGATTATGGGGTAACCTTTCTACATACTCCAATCTTTATTGACAACAGCAGTGCTATTAGCATTGTAAATAATCCAGTCAAGCACTCAAAGACAAAGCACATTGAAATCAGGTATCACTTTATAAGAGATTGTAATGAAAAGAAACTTATTCAAGTTGTCAAAGTTCACACTGATAATCAGTTTGCTGATCTATTCACTAAAGCTTTTGATGTGAGTAGATTCACTTTCTTGGTAACAAGTGTGGGAATGATAAACTTTGAATAATCTTCTTCTCAAAAAGTGAGTTTATACCTGTATATTGTTATTCTTGGTGTTACTAATCTTCTTGTCAGGATATGCATAGCAGTACTCAGTATTTAGCAAGGTTAAAAGGAGTAAGTTCAGTTAATACTGCTAGTTCAGTTAATACTGCTAGTAGTTAATACTGCTAGTAGTTAATACTGCTAGTGGTTAATACTGCTTTCAGTTAATACTGCTAGTAGTTAATACTGCTAGTGGTTAATACTGCTTTCAGTTAATACTGCTAGTAGTTAATACTGCTAGTGGTTAATACTGCTAGTAGTTAATACTGCTAGTGGTTAATACTGCTAGTTAGTTAATACTGCTCTAGGTTAATACTGCTTCTATTCCGAATACTATAAATACTCTTTGCCCGCCTAAAAGTTCATAACGACTCTTTGCATACTGTTCTCTTGCGCTCAAAGCCTTTTCTCTCTCAAGTTCGAAGTTTCAGGCAAGTTTTCGCTAAGATCAATGGCATCCATGACATTCATCGACGAGCACAACGAGATTGCGATGCTCCAAAAGCCAAAACAAGCTGAAGGTTTTCATCAGATAGTCGACTTTCTGAAGTCGAGCCACATTGCTCATGCTCTTACTGTATCACCTACAATCTACATTGAGCACCAAAGGCAGTTCTGGGCTAATGCAACCATTGTTGTGGAAAATGGTGTGCAAATGATCAAGACAAGAATCTGTGATCACTCACTTACAGTTACTGAAGAAGTCATTCGCATCAGTCTACGTCTAGACGATGCCACTGGTATAATGTCTATCTCTAATGATGAACTGTTTTCTAATCTTACCAGAATGGGGTATGGAGGCCCATTGGGTGTTTTCAAATTCTCAAAAGCAAAATTTTCACCCCAATGGCGTTTTCTTGTTCATACCCTAATGCATTGTATCTCCAAAAAGACCACTGGATGGAGTGAGTTCAGCAGTCCAATTGCATATGCTTTGGTATGCTTGGCTACATCCAGAAGGTACAATTTCTCAAAGATGATTTTCAATGATCTTGTATCAAATATGGGAAACAAAAAGAGTTTCTTTATGTATCCCAGATTTGTTCAGGAAGTAATTAACCATGAATTGACGGATATACCTCAACCTGTTGGGGTATATGTACCTAAACCCCCTAAAGGCAAGGTTTTCTCAAATATGAGAAGATCTGCTGGGGACTCGGAAGGAGTTGACACCCCATTGTTCTCTACAATGATGGTGGTGTCCCAAACCACTGAAGGTATGGCAGCAGGGTCAAGGCCCTCATTAGACCATCCCACTGCTAGCCAAGCCCAACCTTCTCACTCAAAAACAATTCCCCAGTCCATTCTTACAAAACCAACCTCTCCAATTACCCAAACTTATCAAAGAAAACAGGTAAAGAAGGCTCCTTCCCTTCTTGTACCATCACCCACACAGCCTTTAAGCCCTCTAAGGGAGAATTCTCCCCTAGAGAATATCCAAAGGGAAACCACAAGGGTGTCTCCCAACCCAAAGGAGGTGCTCTCTGAGGAGGAGATAGAGCATATGGGAGATGAGGCTGCCACTACTCCTGCTAACACAGAGGAGGAAAGTGGTAACATCAATAAGACCTCCCCCATGGCAACTTTGAATGAGCAATCATTTGAAGGTCCCTGGTGCCAAGAAACCACAGGGGTGGATAGTGCTTCTGCTAGGCAGAAGACTTCCACTACTAAAAGATCCAATGATCCTTCAATAGGGGGTAACACTCCTGGAGAAGGTGAGGACAGATATAACTATGATGAATTGATGGAGACCATGGGAAACATCAACCAGGATGTCATCAAGCAAGGAAAAGAAATAGAGGAGATGAAGCTGGTGATCCTGTCACAACAAGTCCAAATTGAAAAATTAAAGAAGATGGTGACCAGGCTGGTTCAAAAGAAAAGAAAGAAACAATTTGTGCTCAAAAGGAGGAAACCAGAGACTGATGCTCCCAAAAAGGGGGAGATCAACATGGAAGAAGCATCAAGTGAAAGGGAGTTTGATAAAGAAAGAGTTGAAGTTGAGGGGGAGAAGGAAGCAGAAACTGTTAATGCTGCTGAAACCTCACAAGCAGCAGTAACAGAGTTAACACCAACAGAAATTGAAGTAGCTGAAGTGCTAATAAAAGCTAAGAATGACACTCCCAAAGCAAAGGGAGTGGTCATAAATGAAGGGAGAGACAAGAAGTCAGAAAAGAAAGACATGGCTGCAGATATAAAAAGAAAAGGGAAAGAAAAGATGATAGAATCTGATCAATCATCTAAAAAGCAAAAGATGATTGAGTCAGATGAAGCATTAGCAAAGAAAGTGCAAGAAGAGTTAGATCTAGCAGACAAGGAACAGGTTGAAAAAGACAGAGAAATGGCCAGAGCACTAGCAAATGAGTTAAATGAAGCATTCCAGAAAGGGTTAGAAACAGAGAAAGCCAAGCAAAGAGCAATAACCTTGAGAAAGGCTATGATGGTCAGATCAAGTGCAAAGAAGAGAAGACCTTCACAAACTTACCTTGCTACTCAGGAAAGAAACAAAATGATAACTTTCTTGAAAAGTGCAATTGGGGTAAAGAAAGAAATGTTTGTGAAGATGAATTTTGATCAAATCAAGGATCTATATGAGAAAGAAATGGAGAAGCTGAAGAGCAATGAAAAGGATAGAGTGGAGTTTGAAAAGAGGGCAAAGGAGAGACATGATATAGATATGAATCAACCATTCCCGGAAAGTGAAGAGGGAACTCCTATAAAAGAAATGGAAAGGGAAAAGGAAGAAAAGAAGAAGGAAGCTACTCTAGTGCAGGTTCAAAAGACTTTGAAAAGAACTAAGATGATGGCCAAAAGAAAGAAAGATAAGAAGCCTAGAACAGAAGAAGAACAAAATGTTGCTGAAGAAGAAGTGGCACCTGAGTCATCAAGCCAGCAAGGGTCATCAATCAAAGATGATGTAAGCTTATATATGGTAGTGATGGACAAAGTGCCTGAACCAATTTCTGCAGAACCTGTTGGAGTTAAGCCACCAGAGATTATTCACTGGGATGTTCTGAAAATGGATGGAAAAGATTACATCAGACTAAAGAGGAAAGGTGACAAGTATGAAATATTCAATACTTGGATAAAGGTTGTCAAAACATGCTCTAGATCTGATATAGAAGAGATGTTTGACATAGGATTTAAGCTGTATACAGACCATCTGAATACTCCAGGAATGTCTCTTACAAAACTGGTGATGGAGTATTTATGCATGATGTTCAAACCTGAAGAAGTGAACCAGGCAATCAAGAGTGTGTTTAAAGAAGTCACAAGTTGGACTCTATATGAAACTAGTGGAGTATATGCAGTGACTTTGGATAGAAATCACACAGAATACTTCCTAGTGGATAGAGTATATAATCACACTAGACTGAAGGTTCATGCCATGCTAAAGAAGAAGTTGGGTTGTGCACCAAATTCAGAAATGGCCAAGTATCTCATTCAGAGGATAATCAATCAGAGTTTGGGACTGAATCCAGACTTAGCAGCGTGATCTTGGAAGTTTTGGGAGCATTAAAAAGAGCATCTGGAAGAATATCTGAAGAACTTGACTTCTCTTCTAAAAGTCAAGTTAGGGGGAGATTGTTGGGAACTAAAGATTCTACTAAGTGTAGTTACTACTGCTAGTACAAGTGTAGTTACTACTGCCAGAACAAGTTGAAGATTAATACTGCTAAGTGTTACTACTGCTAGTAGAATTAATGCTGCTAGTTAAAGTTAGTACTGCTTGAACAAAGTTAGTACTGCTTAGCTAGTTAGTACTGCTAGTAGTTAGTACTGCTTGCAGTTAATGCTGCTAGTTGAAGTTAATGCTGCTGAGCATTATTAGTGCTGCTAAAGAGATACGGATGGAAAGTATTACAGCTGGATATACTGAATATATACTTAGAAGATATACATGGAAGATATACTGAAGATTTGTTTATTCTTTGTAATTATCTTTTTATCAGTATATGTATAGAATGTGTAGAATAGATAGGAAGAATTTTTAATAATTGGTTTTCAAGAGAAAAATCGACCTCAAGGCATAGATCCTAATTCTAGAGAAGTAGAATTCGTATTGGTGAGTCTGTTCATCAATATTGAGGTTGAAAGTGTAATCTTGTAACTTTAAGCATTCAATACAAGCTTACTGTTTGATCATTATATACTGTGTTTGATTACTGTTTTATTAAATATCAAAGTGTTTTTCCGCAACTTCTTTGATATTAGTTTCTGAGTATAAATTCTTGTTAAGAATTCGATCCTGACAGTTGGTGTTACTAACTTTCTTTCTCAGGAAATGTATAGCAGTACTCAGTTTTTCACACGCTTAAAAGTGTAAGTATGGTTAATACTGCCAGTACAATATTAATACTGCCAGTGCACAGTTAATACTGCTAGTAGTTAATACTGCTCTCAGTTAATACTGCTAGTTAGTTAATACTGCTAGTGGCTAATACTGCTCTTAGTTAATACTGCTAGTTAGTTAATACTGCCAGTGGTTAATACTGCTCTCAGTTAATACTGCTATTGGTTAATACTGCTCTTAGTTAATACTGCTAGTGGTTAATACTGCTCTTAGTTAATACTGCTAGTGGTTAATACTGCTTTCACTATTTTTCTAAGGTTAATACTGCTCTCTGTTAATACTGCTTTCACTATTTTTCTAAGGTTAATACTGCTCTCTGTTAATACTGCTTTCACTATTTTTCTAAGGTTAATACTGCTTTTAATCCGAATACTATAACTACCCTTTGCCCGCCTAAAAAGTTCATAACAACTCTTTGCATACTGTTCACTTGCGCTCTAACCTTTTTCTCTCAAGTACCAAGTTTTCAGGCAAGAACACTCAAGTTCAATGGCATCCATGGCTTTCATTGACGAGCACAATGAAATCACGATGCTCCAAAAGCCGAAACAAGCTGAAGGTTTTCACCAGATAGTCGACTTTCTGAAGTCCAGCTACATCGCTCATGCTCTCATTGTGTCTCCTACCATCTTCATAGAGCATCAGAGGCAATTCTGGGCCAATGCCACCATCGTTACTGAAGATGGTGCCCAAATGATCAAGACAAGGGTGTGTGAAAAACCCCTAACAGTTACTGAAGAGGTGATACGCATCTGTCTACGTCTAGATGATGCTGCAGGTATAACCTCTATACCTAATGAGGAATTATTCTCAACTCTTACGAGAATGGGGTAAGAAGGCCAAATATGAATTTTCAAGTTTTTCAAAGCTAAATTTTCATCCCAATGGAGGTTCTTTGTTCATACCTTGATGCATTGTATTTCTAAGAAAACAACTGGCTGGAGCCAATTTAGCAGTCCAATTGCCTATGCATTGGTATGTTTATCCACTGCTAGAAAATACAACTTTTCTGAAATGATCTTCAATGATCTTGTCTCAAATCTGGACAACAAGAAGAGTTTCTTCATGTATCCCAGGTTTGTACAGGCAGTTATCACTAATGAATTGATGGATATACCTCACTTTGATGGGGTATATGTACCTAAACCCCCTAAAGGCAAGGTTTTCTCAAACATGAGAAGATCTGCTGGGGACTCGGAAGGAGTTGACACCCCATTGTTCTCCACAATGATGGTGGTGTCCCACATTGATGAAGGAATGGCAGCAGGGTCAAAGCCCTCCTCAGGCCATCCCACTGCTAGCCAATCCCAACCTTCCCACTCTATATCTATTCCCCAGTCTCTATTTCAAAAGCCCACTTCTTCAATTACCCAAACTTACAAAAGGAAACAGGTCAAGAAGGCTCCTTCCCTTCTTGTACCTTCCCCCACTAAGCCTTTAATCCCTCTATTGGAGCATTCTCCAATAGAGAATATCCAAAGGGAATCCAATAGGGTGTCTCCCAACCCTCAGGAGGTGCTCTCTAAGGAGATGGAAGAGCATATGGGTGAGAAGGCTACCACTACTTCTGCTAGAACAGACAAGGACAGTGGTAACATCTCTAAGACCTTCCCCATGGCAACTTTGGGTGAGCAATCATCCAAAGGTCCCAGGTGCCAAGAACCCAAGGGGGTGGATAGTGCTTCTGCTAGGCAGAAGACTTCCATTACAAAAAGATCCAATGATCCTTCAAAAGAGGGTAACACTTCTGGAGAAGGTGAGGACAGATATAACTATTATGAATTGATGGAAACCATGGGCAACATCAACATGGATGTACTCAAACAGGGCAAAGATATAGAAGAGCTTAAACTCATAGTTCTGTCACAACAAGAACAAATCATCAAATTGAAGCAAATGGTAAGGAAACTGATTCTGCAAAGGAAGAAGAAACAATTTGTGCTCAGAAGGAGGAAACCAGTGACTGATGCTCCCAAAAAGGGGGAGTCAGAAGCTGATGCCAAAGCTAAGGGGGAGCAAGAGGAAAAACATGATGTTGAGTGGGAGAATGAGCAAGCAGCAGAAACAGAGCCAGCAGCAGAAACCATTAATATTGCCAGTTCAAGTAAAGCAGCAGAAATGGTTAATACTGCTGAGCTGAAAGAAGCAGCAGAAACTGTAAAAGAGGTCCTTACAGAGCTTGAGATTGCAGAAACACTCATCAAAGCCAAACATGATACTCTCAAGGTCACCTCAAAGGCCAAAGGAGTTGTCATAAAAGAAAGAGGTGATGCAGCAAAGAACTCTAGCATTGAGAAGGTGATGGGTAAAGAGAAAGGTAAGGCAAAGCTAGTTGAATCTGATAAACCAATGAAAAAGCAGAAGCTGATTGAATCAGATGAAGCTCTAGCTAGGAAGATACAGGCTGAGCTTGAAGAAGCAGAAACCATGCAAGTGCAAAAGGATAGAGAGATAGCTAAAGCAATGGCTGCAGAGTTAAACAAAGCCTATCAACAAAGCTTAGCAACAGAACAAGCCAAGCAGAAAGCCACATCTTTGAGGAAGTCTGCTAAGATCAAAATGGCTGCAAGGAAAAGACAACCTTCAAAGACATACCTGGGTGCTCAAGAGAGAAAGAAAATGATTACTTTCCTCAAGGGTGCAGTAGGTGTCAAGGTAGAGATGTTTTCAAAGATGTCTTTTGAGAATCTCAAGAAGATGTATGATGCTGAGATGATAAAGCTTCAAGGGGATGATCTTGCAAGGGTTGAAATGGAGAAAAGAATGAAAGAAAGCAATGATTTCTTACAAAAACCATTCCCTAATGAGCAAGAAACTCCAGAGAAGGAAGCAACAATTGGTGAAAGTCTAAGGACTTTAAAAAGAACAAAGATGATTGCCAGGAGAAAGCCTACAAAGAAGCCTAGATTAGTGGAAGAAGAGGCTGAAAAGGTTGTTGAAGAAGAAGAGGCACCTGAGTCATCTACAATGAAAGAACCTGCAAGTACTGAGGATGTCAAGATGTACATGGTTGTGATGGACAAAGTGCCTGAACCAATTGCAGCAGAACCTGTAGGAGTTAAACCTCCTGAAGTCATTCACTGGGATGTTTTGGAAGTAGATGGCAAGGAGTATATCAGACTAAAGAGAAAAGATGAAAAGTACGAAGTCTACAGTACTTGGGCTAAAATTGTCAGAACATGCTCAAGGTCTGATATTGAAGAAATGTTTGATATAGGGATGAAGTTGTATGCAGATCAGTTGAAAGCTCCAGGGATTTCAATTACAAAACTGGTGATGGAGTATCTGTGTATGATGTTCAAACCTGATGAAGTGGAGGAGATCATAAGGAGTGTTTTTCCCGCAGTTACCAATTGGACTTTGTATGAAACTAGTGGAGTATATTCTGTGACTTTGGATAGAAATCACATTGAATACTTCCTAGTGGATAAAGTATACAACCATAGCAGATTGAAACTTCATTTAATGTTGAAGAAGAAGCTTGGATGTATTGACAATTCAGAAATGGCTAAATATTTGATCCAAAGAACAATTAATCAACGTTTGGGATTGGATGCAAATACTAGAATTTAGGTCATGATGAAGTTTTGGGAGCATCTTAAAGAAGATCTGAAGAACTTGACTTCTTTTCCTAAAAGTCAAGTTAGGGGGAGATTGTTGGGAACTGAAGAAAAGCTTAAGTGTTTAATGCTGCTAGTACAGAATTACTACTGCCAGAGGAATTCAAGTTTAATAATGCTAGGTATTACTGCTTCTAGTAGAATTAATGCTGCTAGTCAAAGTTAGTGTTGCTTGAACAAAGTTAGTACTGCTTAGCTAGTTAGTACTGCTAGAGGTTAGTGCTGCTTAGTTGTTAATGCTGCCAAGTTTGATTTAATACTTCCAAGGTGATTAGTGTTGCTTATGAGATGGAGATTCGAATTACAAGAATGACAGCTGGATAGATGAAGATATTCATGGAAGATATTCTAAAGATATTTTATTAATTGTAATTATCTTTTGTTCAGTATATGTATAGAATTGTTTTAGAATAGTTAGAATAATAGTTCAATTCTAAGTTTTTGTTTTAGAGAGAGAATCAACCTCAAGGCATAGTTCCTAATTCTTGGGAAGTAGAATTCGTCTTGAAAGAATCTGTTCTTCAAGATTGAGGTTGTGTGTGTAATCTTGTGATTTAAAGCATTCAATACAAGTTTACAAGTTGTTCATCATATTTACTATTTGTTTACTGTTTCATTGATTATCAAAGTGTTATTCCGCAAACTCCTTTGATATTAGTTTCTGAGTATTTATAATTCTTGTTGAGAATTCGATCCTGACATTATATTTCTTTTTCTGTACCGTTTGTTGTGGGGGAGTTTAGTCTATCTGTTTTGGGTTTTGGTCAATATTCTGTTTCAAAAGTTTGACACTATTAACAACTGTGGACTCATGTACAATGAGTACCAAAGCCTTATTCTGTTTTGCCGTATGAAAGGTTTCCTACAGTGTATAGAAAGCTCATATCATGAACTTTGGCTTCTGATTATATTAGATCAGATCCCGCACATTGATGTCAATGACTATGACTTCTTATCACATCAGATCAGGACTCGTACTTCAGTATACTGAGCAGAATGCCATATCAAGGGGGAGTTCACAGACATGCACACATCAAGGGGGAGCAATAATGGAAAGTTTGTAAGTGAGTGTGTGAGTTAGTACTGTTAAAAGTTTTTGAAATCTGTTGGGAACTGAAGATTCTACTAAGTGTAGTTACTACTGCTAGTACAAGTGTAGTTACTACTGCCAGAACAAGTTGAAGATTAATACTGCTAAGTGTTACTACTGCTAGTAGAATTAATGCTGCTAGTTAAAGTTAGTAATGCTTGAACAAAGTTAGTACTGCTTAGCTAGTTAGTACTGCTAGTAGTTAGTACTGCTTGCAGTTAATGCTGCTAGTTGAAGTTAATGCTGCTGAGCATTATTAGTGCTGCTAAAGAGATACGGATGGAAAGTACTACAGCTGGATATACTGAAGATATACTTAGAAGATATACATGGAAGATATACTGAAGATTTGTTTATTCTTTGTAATTATCTTTTTATCAGTATATGTATAGATTGTGTAGAATAGATAGAAAGAACTTTTCATAATTATTTTTTAAAGAGAAAAATCGACCTCAAGGCATAGATCCTAATTCTAGAGAAGTAGAATTCGTATTGGTGAGTCTGTTCATCAATATTGAGGTTGAGAGTGTAATCTTGTAACTTTAAGCATTCAATACAAGCTTACTGTTTGATCATTATATACTGTGTTTGATTACTGTTTTATTAAATATCAAAGTGTTTTTCCGCAACTTCTTTGATATTAGTTTCTGAGTATAAATTCTTGTTAAGAATTCGATCCTGACAAGTGGTATCAGAGCTAAATTCTCTCGGAAACAGTTATTCATCATGGAAAATCTTACAGAATCAAGCAGTACTTTGGTCTCAAAAGTTCCAATGCTCAGATCCAATGAATTTGACATGTGGAAGATCAGAATCAAGCAATATATTCTCCTCACAGATTATTCTATGTGGGACATCATTGAGAATGGCCCATCTGATGGAGGAAAGATTGGTGAAGATGGCAAAAGAACTCCTCCAAAGACAGATGCAGACAGGAAATCAAGACAGACAGAGATGAAAGCCTTGAGCACACTGCTCTTGGCCATTCCAAATGAGTATCAACACCAATTCTGCAATTGTACTGATGCACAGATGCTCTGGAATGCTCTAGAGAAGAGATTCTCAGGTACCAAAAGTACCAAGAGAAATCAAAAGGCAATCTTAAAGCAACAGTATGAAAACTTCATGTCAACTAAGAATGAGTCCATGACTCAAACTTTTGACAGGTTTAATAAACTAATTGGTGAACTAGCTACTATGGGAGTACAGATTGATCAAGATGATGTGAACAGAAAGTTCTTAAGGTCCCTTGGAGATGAATGGACCATGTACACTGTGTCATTCAGACAGAATGATCAGTTGGAAGAAAAAGAACTTGATGATCTGTACAATGATCTTAGAGTTTTTGAAGCTGAGGTGGAGGCAAAGAAGAAGCCCTCTGGATATGTTCATAATGCTGCACTCCTATCAGCATCAATTGATTCTACTGCTAACACTGAATCAGTTAATGCTACTAATGGATCAAATCTAGATAAAGGCACTGATTATGCATTTGAAGCTCTTCTTTCTAATCATGGAAATTCTTCTTTGATCAATGATGACTTAGAACAACTTCATCCTGATGATCTGGAAGAGATGGATATCAAATGGCAGATGGCCATGCTCTCCATGAGGGTTAAGAAGTTTATAAAGAGGACTGGAAGAAACAACTTCTCACAAAGAAGAGAAGATGGAGCAGGGTTTGATAAATCAAAGGTAGAATGCTACAAATGTCATCTTAAGGGACATTTTGCTAGAGAATGCAGAAGTGGAATGTCTCACAACAACAACCATCAACAAGCTCAATCTGGAAGCTTCAATAACAATAGAAACTCTGCCCAAGCCCTTGTTTCTCAACAAGGAATGGGGTTTGATTGGAGTGATCAAGCAGAAGAAGCTATTCAGAATCAAGCTCTTATGGCTAAAGTATCAGATCTCCCATCTGAGGTAAGTTCTAATCTATGCTCTAAAACTTGCATAGACACTGTTAAAAGGTACAGGGATCACAATCAGAAGATGAGTGATGACCTAAAGAGACTAGAAAAGGATATAAAAGACTATGTGAGGATAGTAGAGAGATTTGAAGATCAAATCAAAGGTTTTCAAGCCAATGAACTACAACACTCATATGACACTAATTACTGGCAGTGGGAGAAAAAGGATTTAGAACTTAAACTGACCAAATCTAAAGAGGAGAGTGAAAAACTGAAAGAGGAGTTAACCAAGGTTAAGCTTGATGTAGAAAAGTTTTCCAATGCTTCTAAAGCAATGGAATCCTTACTGCAAAATCAGATTCATGATAAATTAAGAAGAGGAATTGGATATAATGCCACACCTCCACCATATAACAACAATTACATTCCTCCTACTTCAGACCTGTTAGACACCAAAGATAGGAAGGACTTGCCTGAGGGAGCCACTGAAATAGATCCCTTAGATGAGGTAATTGTTGAGGATAAGACTGAGAAAGAGGTTGGCAAGAGTAAGAAGAACAAGGGGAGTGGTGAGACTTCTATAGAAAACAACATTATCACCAATGAGGATTGTGGAAGGGCTTGGATCAAATCCAAGAACATAGAGAAGACAGAGGAAAAGTCTGGTAAGGTCCATTATAAACAGACCACAGTTGTGATTCCTGGTCCTTGCAAACAGTGTACTTGTAAGAAGAATGAACCCCAAAAACAGGACAAAAAGAGGGGAAATCAAAGAAACTGGAATAATCAATGGGCACATAAACAAGGGGTTGATCTGAGTAAAATCAATAGACCAAAACCTTGCTTTATCTGTGGCAAATTGAATCATCTTGCAAAAGTCTGTTATTTCAATCCTATGAACCAAAGAATGAATTTCCAAAGATCCATGCAAAAACCCTTTGGTTATAAGAAAATTGAAAAGAACCATGTGACTAAGAAAACTGTTAAAACTAAAAGCCATATGAAGAAAAAGTATTCTGTTAAAGAAAGTGTCAATATGTGGATTCCTAAAAGCACTAAAATTGTTAGTACTGCTACCACAAATAGTGCTGCTGACAATGATAGTGCTGCTAGAAGTAATACTACTGCTAACAATGTTAATGCTGCTAACAAGGTTAGTACTGCTAAACCTGTTAGTACTGCTACACCTGTTAGTACTGCTAACTCTGTTAGTACTTCTAAGGTTAGTACTGCTTCCAGTATTGATTCTACTAAGCCAATCATATTGACAAAGTACTCTAATAAAGAGTGCTCTGAGTTTAAAAACCTCATTAAAAAGGAATGTAAATACTTTGATGAGAATGGCAGACCCAAGATCACTTTGGCTTGGGTCCCCAATCATACTAATTGATTTATTTAATGTGCAGGGCAACCAACAGCTCAAGGGAAAGAGCATATGGCATGTTGATAGTGGTTGCTCTAGGCACATGACTGGCAACATGTCATGCCTTCAGGATTTCAAGCAAATTAATGGAGGACATGTTGCATTTGGAGACAATCTTACTGGTGGTAAGATAAGTGGAAAAGGTAATGTCACCAAAGGTAAGATGACATTTGAGGATGTCTACTATGTTGATCAATTAAAGTACAACCTGTTAAGTGTATCACAGGTTTGTGACAAACAACATAGTATATTATTTACTAATACTGAGTGTATGATTCTTGCTCCAGGGTTCAAGGTAGTTGATGAAAGCATGATACTACTTAGAACTCCAAGGAAGGACAATGTTTACTGTCTTGATTTGGACAATGTTGACAGTGATTCATCTTTAAATTGTCTTGTTTCAAAAGCTTCTATAGATGAATCCTCCCTTTGGCACAGAAGGATGTGTCACATGAATTACAAGACTATGAACAATCTTGTTAAAAATAACCTTGTAAGAGGTTTACCTTCAAAAGTCTTTTCATGTGATGATCATTGTGTTGCTTGTCTCAAAGGCAAACAACACAAAACTTCTCATAAGACCAAAGAGTTAAATTCTGTTTCTTCTTGTCTCCAGTTATTGCATATGGATCTGTTTGGTCCTACAAATGTTATGAGTATAGGCAAGAAATCTTACTGCTTGGTTATTGTTGATGATTACTCCAGGTTTACTTGGGTATATTTTCTAAGGACTAAGGATGAAACAAGTGATCTTATCAAATCCTTTATTCTAAGAATTGAAAACCAAACTAATCAAAGAGTAAAAGTCATTAGATCAGATAATGGAACTGAATTTAAAAATCATGATTTAAACACTTTTTGTGAAGGAAAAGGTATTGAGAGACAATATAGTGCTCCTAGAACTCCTCAACAGAATGGTGTTGCTGAAAGGAGAAATAGGACACTAATAGAGGCTGCTAGATCTCTGTTGGCTGATTCAAAATTGCCAATTACATTCTGGGCTGAAGCAGTTAATACTGCTTGTTATGTCCAAAACAGAGTTCTAGTGGTCAAGCAAAAGAACAAGACCCCATATGAGCTTTTAAATCAAAGAAAACCTTTTATTGGTTTCTTCAAATCTTTTGGGTGTCCTTGTACAATTCTAAATACCAAATCTCACTTAGGTAAGTTTGATAGCAAAGCAGATGATGGATTTCTTGTTGGATACTCATCTCAGAGTAAGGCCTACAGAGTTTTTAACTCTTCTTCTAGAATAATTGAAGAAAGTGACAATGTCAAATGCAATGAGAACACACCAAATCCTGTTGGGTCTGGACCTCAATGGCTATTTGACATTGATTTACTAACTAACTCTTTTGGTTTCAGTAATGAGTATACAGGAACAGATGGTGGAGAATCAGAGATCACTCAAGTTCAAGAAAGTATATCTAAATCTGTGATTTTTCCCATACCCACAGTAAATGAAGACTGTGAAAAGGAATCATATACTGAACCAAGTCAGAGTGAAGAAGACTCTAGAGATGAGGAGACTCAAGAATCAGAAGTGACATCTGAAGACACTTCAGTTGAGTTGCATGACTCTAATCTAGAGGCTGGACTGAATGAAGAATCTAGTCATAACACAAGAGTTCAAAAGAATCATCCTCCACAGTTGGTAATAGGAGATATCTCTTCTCCTATGATGACTAGACATCAAAGCAGGCTTCAGGAAATGAAAGATCAACAGCATACAGTCCTTTCTTGTTTTCTATCCCAGCTTGAGCCTAAAAAGGCACATGATGCTATGAAAGAATCTAGCTGGATAGAAGCAATGCAAGAAGAACTGTTACAATTCAAGCTACAAGATGTATGGGATCTAGTAGACCTTCCTAAAGGTCACAGAGCAATTGGCACAAAGTGGATTTTCAGAAACAAGAGAGATGAAAGAGGTATTGTTATAAGAAACAAAGCAAGGCTGGTAGCTCAAGGCTACACTCAAGAAGAGGGCATAGATTATGAAGAAGTTTTTGCACCTGTAGCTAGGATAGAAGCAATCAGACTATTCCTAGCCTATGCTTCTTACATGAACTTCAAAGTCTACCAAATGGATGTAAAAAGTGCTTTTCTCTATGGGTCAATTGAAGAAGAAGTATATGTCTGCCAACCACCAGGGTTTGAAAACCCAAGCTATCCAGACAGAGTATACAAATTAAAGAAAGCACTTTATGGACTACATCAAGCCCCAAGAGCATGGTATGACACCCTGTCATCCTATCTCTTGGAAAATGACTTTGAAAGGGGAGTCATTGATAAGACTCTATTTATCAAAAGAAAGAAGAAGGATATCTTGCTGGTCCAAATATATGTTGATGACATTATTTTTGGTTCTACAAGAAACAATATGTGCAAGGAGTTTGAGGATTTAATGCATCAAAGGTTCAAAATGAGTTCCATGGGGGAACTTACTTTCTTCCTTGGACTCCAAGTTCAACAGAAGTCAGATGGCATTTTTATATGTCAATCCAAGTATGTGCAGGATATTCTAACCAAGTTTGGTTTCTCAGAATCAAAACCTGCAAGCACACCTATGGAAACACACAAGCAGATCACAGCAGATCTTGAGGGGGAGGATATGGATGTGCATCTGTATAGATCCATGATTGGCTGTCTCATGTATCTCACAGCATCAAGGCCAGATATTATGTTTCCAGTCTGTGTATGTGCAAGATTTCAAGTTAGGCCAAAGCAATCTCACTTTCAAGCTGTTAAGAGGATATTCAGATATCTCAAAGGGCAACCCAGATTGGGACTTTGGTATCCGCATAACTCACCTTTTGACCTAATAGCATACTCAGACAGTGATCTAGGTGGGGCAAACTTGGACAGAAAATCTACTTCTGGAGGATGTCAGTTTTTGGGTGCTAGACTAGTCTCATGGCAGTGCAAGAAACAAACCACCGTATCCACATCTACAACAGAGGCAGAGTACATAGCAGCTGCAAGTTGCTGTTCTCAAGTCTTATGGATTCAGAATCAAATGCTGGATTATGGGGTAACCTTTCTACATACTCCAATCTTTATTGACAACAGCAGTGCTATTAGCATTGTAAATAATCCAGTCAAGCACTCAAAGACAAAGCACATTGAAATCAGGTATCACTTTATAAGAGATTGTAATGAAAAGAAACTTATTCAAGTTGTCAAAGTTCACACTGATAATCAGTTTGCTGATCTATTCACTAAAGCTTTTGATGTGAGTAGATTCACTTTCTTGGTAACAAGTGTGGGAATGATAAACTTTGAATAATCTTCTTCTCAAAAAGTGAGTTTATACCTGTATATTGTTATTCTTGGTGTTACTAATCTTCTTTTCAGGATATGCATAGCAGTACTCAGTATTTAGCAAGGTTAAAAGGAGTAAGTTCAGTTAATACTGCTAGTTCAGTTAATACTGCTAACAGTTAATACTGCTAGTTCAGTTAATACTGCTCGTGGTTAATACTGCTCGCGGTTAATACTGCCAGTTAGTTAATACTGCTAGTAGTTAATACTGCTTGCAGTTAATACTGCTAGTTCAGTTAATACTGCTCGTGGTTAATACTGCTCACAGTTAATACTGCTAGTTCAGTTAATACTGCTAGTTCAGTTAATACTGCTCGTGGTTAATACTGCTCGCAGTTAATACTGCTAGTTAGTTAATACTGCTAGTAGTTAATACTGCTATTTCAGTTAATACTGCTAGTGGTTAATACTGCTCTAGGTTAATACTGCTTATATTCCGAATACTATAAATACCTTTTGCCCGCCTAAAAGTTCATAACGACTCTTTGCATACTGTTCTCTTGCGCTCAAAACCTTTTCTCTCTCAAGTCCGAAGTTTTCAGGCAAGTTTTCGCTAAGATCAATGGCATCCATGACATTCATCGACGAGCACAACGAGATTGCGATGCTACAAAAGCCAAAACAAGCTGAAGGTTTTCATCAGATAGTCGACTTTCTGAAGTCGAGCCACATTGCTCATGCTCTTACTGTATCACCTACAATCTACATTGAGCACCAAAGGCAGTTCTGGGCTAATGCAACCATTGTTGTGGAAAATGGTGTGCAGATGATCAAGACAAGAATCTGTGATCACTCACTTACAGTTACTGAAGAAGTCATTCGCATCAGTCTACGTCTAGACGATGCCGCTGGTATAATGTCTATCTCTAATGATGAACTGTTTTCTAATCTTACTAGAATGGGGTATGGAGGCCCATTGGGTGTTTTCAAATTCTCAAAAGCAAAATTTTCACCCCAATGGCGTTTTCTTGTTCATACCCTAATGCATTGTATCTCCAAAAAGACCACTGGATGGAGTGAGTTCAGCAGTCCAATTGCATATGCTTTGGTATGCTTGGCTACATCCAGAAGGTACAATTTCTCAAAGATGATTTTCAATGATCTTGTATCAAATATGGGAAACAAAAAGAGTTTCTTTATGTATCCCAGATTTGTTCAGGAAGTAATTAACCATGAATTGACGGACATACCTCAACCTGTTGGGGTATATGTACCTAAACCCCCAAAAGGCAAGGTTTTCTCAAATATGAGAAGATCTGCTGGGGACTCGGAAGGAGTTGACACCCCATTGTTCTCTACAATGATGGTGGTGTCCCAAACCACTGAAGGTATGGCAGCAGGGTCAAGGCCCTCATTAGACCATCCCACTGCTAGCCAAGCCCAACCTTCTCACTCAAAAACAATTCCCCAGTCCATTCTTACAAAACCAACCTCTCCAATTACCCAAACTTATCAAAGAAAACAGGTAAAGAAGGCTCCTTCCCTTCTTGTACCATCACCCACACAGCCTTTAAGCCCTCTAAGGGAGAATTCTCCCCTAGAGAATATCCAAAGGGAAACCACAAGGGTGTCTCCCAACCCAAAGGAGGTGCTCTCTGAGGAGGAGGTAGAGCATATGGGAGATGAGGCTGCCACTACTCCTGCTAACACAGAGGAGGAAAGTGGTAACATCAATAAGACCTCCCCCATGGCAACTTTGAATGAGCAATCATTTGAAGGTCCCTGGTGCCAAGAAACCACAGGGGTGGATAGTGCTTCTGCTAGGCAGAAGACTTCCACTACTAAAAGATCCAATGATCCTTCAATAGGGGGTAACACTCCTGGAGAAGGTGAGGACAGATATAACTATGATGAATTGATGGAGACCATGGGAAACATCAACCAGGATGTCATCAAGCAAGGAAAAGAAATAGAGGAGATGAAGCTGGTGATCCTGTCACAACAAGTCCAGATTGAAAAATTAAAGAAGATGGTGACCAGGCTGGTTCAAAAGAAAAGAAAGAAACAATTTGTGCTCAAAAGGAGGAAACCAGAGACTGATGCTCCCAAAAAGGGGGAGATCAACATGGAAGAAGCATCAAGTGAAAGGGAGTTTGATAAAGAAAGAGTTGAAGTTGAGGGGGAGAAGGAAGCAGAAACTGTTAATGCTGCTGAAACCGCACAAGCAGCAGTAACAGAGTTAACACCAACAGAAATTGAAGTAGCTGAAGTGCTAATAAAAGCTAAGAATGACACTCCCAAAGCAAAGGGAGTGGTCATAAATGAAGGGAGAGACAAGAAATCAGAAAAGAAAGACATGGCTGCAGATATAAAAAGAAAAGGGAAAGAAAAGATGATAGAATCTGATCAACCATCTAAAAAGCAAAAGATGATTGAGTCAGATGAAGCATTAGCAAAGAAAGTGCAAGAAGAGTTAGATCTAGCAGAAAAGGAACAGGTTGAAAAAGACAGAGAAATGGCCAGAGCACTAGCAAATGAGTTAAATGAAGCATTCCAGAAAGGGTTAGAAACAGAGAAAGCCAAGCAAAGAGCAATAACCTTGAGAAAGGCTATGATGGTCAGATCAAGTGCAAAGAAGAGAAGACCTTCACAAACTTACCTTGCTACTCAGGAAAGAAACAAAATGATAACTTTCTTGAAAAGTGCAATTGGGGTAAAGAAAGAAATGTTTGTGAAGATGAATTTTGATCAAGTTAAGGATCTATATGAGAAAGAAATGGAGAAGCTGAAGAGCAATGAAAAGGATAGAGTGGAGTTTGAAAAGAAGGCAAAGGAGAGACATGATATAGATATGAATCAACCATTCCCTGAAAGTGAAGAGGGAACTCCTATAAAAGAAATGGAAAGGGAAAAGGAAGAAAAGAAGAAGGAAGCTACTCTAGTGCAGGTTCAAAAGACTTTGAAAAGAACCAAGATGATGGCCAAAAGAAAGAAAGATAAGAAGTCTAGAACAGAAGAAGAACAAAATGTTGCTGAAGAAGAAGTGGCACCTGAGTCATCAAGCCAGCAAGGGTCATCAATCAAAGATGATGTAAGCTTATATATGGTAGTGATGGACAAAGTGCCTGAACCAATTTCTGCAGAACCTGTTGGAGTTAAGCCACCAGAGATTATTCACTGGGATGTTCTGAAAATGGATGGAAAAGATTACATCAGACTAAAGAGGAAAGGTGACAAGTATGAAATATTCAATACTTGGATCAAGGTTGTCAAAACATGCTCTAGATCTGATATAGAAGAGATGTTTGACATAGGAATTAAGCTGTATGCAGACCATCTGAATACTCCAGGAATGTCTCTTACAAAACTGGTGATGGAGTATTTATGCATGATGTTCAAACCTGAAGAAGTGAACCAGGTAATCAAGAGTGTGTTTAAAGAAGTCACAAGTTGGACTCTATATGAAACTAGTGGAGTATATGCAGTGACTTTGGATAGAAATCACACAGAATACTTCCTAGTGGATAGAGTATATAATCACACCAGACTGAAGGTTCATGCCATGCTAAAGAAGAAGTTGGGTTGTGCACCAAATTCAGAAATGGCCAAGTATCTCATTCAGAGGATAATCAATCAGAGTTTGGGACTGAATCCAGACTTAGCAGCGTGATCTTGGAAGTTTTGGGAGCATTAAAAAGAGCATCTGGAAGAATATCTGAAGAACTTGACTTCTCTTCTAAAAGTCAAGTTAGGGGGAGATTGTTGGGAACTGAAGATTCTACTAAGAGTAGTTACTACTGCTAGTACAAGTGTAGTTACTACTGCCAGAACAAGTTGAAGATTAATACTGCTAAGTGTTACTACTGCTAGTAGAATTAATGCTGCTAGTTAAAGTTAGTAATGCTTGAACAAAGTTAGTACTGCTTAGCTAGTTAGTACTGCTAGTAGTTAGTACTGCTTGCAGTTAATGCTGCTAGTTGAAGTTAATGCTGCTGAGCATTATTAGTGCTGCTAAAGAGATACGGATGGAAAGTACTACAGCTGGATATACTGAAGATATACTTAGAAGATATACATGGAAGATATACTGAAGATTTGTTTATTCTTTGTAATTATCTTTTTATCAGTATATGTATAGATTGTGTAGAATAGATAGAAAGAACTTTTCATAATTATTTTTTAAAGAGAAAAATCGACCTCAAGGCATAGATCCTAATTCTAGAGAAGTAGAATTCGTATTGGTGAGTCTGTTCATCAATATTGAGGTTGAGAGTGTAATCTTGTAACTTTAAGCATTCAATACAAGCTTACTGTTTGATCATTATATACTGTGTTTGATTACTGTTTTATTAAATATCAAAGTGTTTTTCCGCAACTTCTTTGATATTAGTTTCTGAGTATAAATTCTTGTTAAGAATTCGATCCTGACAAAATCAGAAAGATTTTTTCAGAGAAAAAGTTTCATTTTAGTGCTTAAAAGTCATTTTATAAAACTTGCTAATTTTGGAAAGAAGATCAACGCATTTTTGAAAAGTTTCCAATTTTGGAAATTTATCAAAAAAAAATTCTATGTTTAGAATGCGCATAGCACTATGAAAGTTTCTACTTTGCGTAAACCATTGCATGCGCAAAGTGTAGAACGCGCACACTAAGTCGTGCGAGTTCTCACTTCGCGCATAGCAAAGACTGCACGAAGTACATAACTCGCAAGTTATGTCATGCTTGTTTCTACTTTACGCACACAACAGCGTGCGAGTTTTCACTGTTCATATCTCTTCGCGCATATAAGGTCATGCGAGTTTTATCTTCGCGCAAGTCACATTTTGCGAGTTTTACACTTCACACACATCGTTCATGTGCGAAGTGCACATACGGATTTGTCATTCGTTGTGCGGCAAGTTCCTTTCTTCGATCTGCGAGAAGTGTGTCATCCACTCAAATCGTGCCACGTGTCATATCCCTTTCTGAGTATAAATTTGCGAGTTTTCTCTTTTTAGACCACTTCTCTCAGTTCTACTTAGCGAGTTCTTCACTTAGCATTATTTTTTTCTCTCAATTTTTGTGCGACCTTTCATGTTCAGATCTTTCCTCGAAGAATCAGTGTAGGTGTTTAGATTAATATTGTTACTTTAATGTTTCAATACTATTTTCGCATCTTTGTATGTTGTTTGCAGATTCGATTTTAATTTTTCTAGGGTTGATTTTTTCGATTTTTGTTCTTGTGTCGGTTCATGTTCTTGAACAACTCTTGGAATTTTGAACATTGTTTGAATCAAATGTTGTTTGTAATGATATTAGAGCTCGATTTGTATCTGGGTTTGCTCTTTGTTGCTGATTTTCCGGTTTCCTTGACTCATGGATTTATTGGACTCTGTAGGTTCCAATTTAAGTCATTATCAAACAATTGAAAGTAATTCAATCAAAGATTCTAGAGAGAGAAAGTCATATGTATTCAACTAATCACAAGTGTACAAGTTGTGCGCACAGCTCTCAATGTTACATGGAACTCTCACAAGGCTAATCTATTTATACCAGCACTTCTCTCAAAGCGAAGAAACTCTCGAACAATTAAAACTCTCACAACATTAAAACTCTCAAAGACTTAATACAAAGTCAAAGTCAAACAATTATAAAAGAGTCAAACTAACTTGATCTAAACAATGCATTAACAATCTTCCCCTTTTAGATCAAGTTTGGATATTTGGTCTTCCCCACCGAGATAGTCTTCCTTGACAAATTCCAAGCAGCGATTCAAAATTTCTGATTCCACGTCTGAAGTTGAAACGATCATAGATGGCATCTATAATTCTTTCAGTACGGATCTTGACAAGCTTGTTCATTTCTTTTTCTCCTTGTTTCAACTTCTCCTTGTTTCCCTTAAGCTTTCTCTCCAATTGCATTTTGATCACTTTCAAGGTTCCATATGAAAACTTGGCGATTTCGGATAATCTAAAGAACCTCTTTTTGTTCTCAGAAGTCTTGTATACTACACCAAGTTCAGGCTTGTCTAGCACAGTGAATAGATAGATTATAATCTTCAATATTCTCCAAACTAAGATCAGGTTTGTTCATATTGATTTTCCTTTGATTCGTCTCTATACCAAGTTGAAAGTCATAGCAGTACGTATAGTTCACCTGTCTTCTCATAAATCTTTTCACAGCGTCCAAGGCAACAAGAATATTATCTTTCCTAACAGTCAGCTTCAGAAAATATACATTATGTCAAGTCTCTTCGTTGCACATGGAATACTGGATAGCAAATACGTACAAACTTTACAAGTCTCACAAGCTTTACTATCACTATTCTTGACTTGTTCTTAACATTTTTCTCTGGTAGCCTTACCCAGCTCATCATCCGAGCATATTCCTCCTGATATTCCAAAGACTGATATGAGACACCCAAGACTTTGAATTTATCCATTTCTCTAATCCTGTTAACAAATATATTCTTCATCTCCTCTTCCATAAACGGTTGCCTCAAAGTATTCCTCATTCGCCTGATTTGATCTTCAGTAGGGGCAAGAGGTACTTGAGGTTGGTCTGAGGGACCGACTTGGGTTTCAGTTGGGTTAGAAAGAAAGAAAGGTTCAGGTTCAGTTTCGGTGATTATGTTGGGTAGGTTTTCAAAGCTAGGTGGTTTATCATGGTTTAGGCTTGGAAATCTTTGTAGGCTAGGTAAATTAGTATGGGTAAGTGGAATAGGTTGGCTAGTTGGGATAGGTTGGGTAGATTGGGTAACTTGGGTAGGTTGACTTTCTGGAATTGATGGAGGTTGGTTTACTAGGCTAGGTTGGTTGGTTGGTTGCAAGGTTCAACAAGATTTATATCTTTAAAGGATGGGATATCAGGTTGTTGAAAGGTGGTTTCTGGAAGTTCTGTGTGCACAAGACTCAGCAGGATGTCTTCTTGAGAACAAGCAAGGATGACCAGAATACTCTCTTCACCTTCTCCAATCACATCTCTTTCCTCCTCCTTTATCTTCCAGAAGTTGTCATACTTCTCAACAGATATTTCTTCATCATCGGAAGATAAGTTAAATGCATAGATCTCCTCCAAACCAGTAAGTCTGCTAATTTCTTCTCTAGTAGCAACCACGGGCTTTTCAACTAATGGTTCCACATCTTCATTAACGTATAAGATCAACACCATTCCCTGTCCTTCACCTATATTCACCTGTTCCTCACTATCAAGGTCAATAATTTCAGTATCCTATCCTCTATCTGATCCACCAACAATAGCATGTTGAGACTCTGTAGCAGTTCTTTGGCATTTACTTTTCTCCCCCTCATGGTCATGATCTGAATCATGATCATCCCTCTTCTTAGAACCTGCTTGAGCTTTACACGAATCCTGAACTGCTTTAGTTAACTCTTTAATGTGCTGAACCATTTCTGTCTTGAATGCTTGGAACTCAGAGATGGAAACAGCTTCAGATGATACTGGAGTTTATTGAGCTCTTAACAAACCAATAAGATCAGCACCAGAATCTTCAGCGGGTGCCTGAGATAATAACTTGACATACACCATAGATTTCAGCTCCTCCACCGAATGATCAACTAGCTGAACTAGTGGTGGTGGAGGTAGCTAAACAGGCTCCTCAACTGCTTGGCCTTTCCCTTTTAGAAGGCTCTTGACTTTAGTAATCTCCTTCTCAAACTTCGCAGATAAAGTCTCAGTAACATGTTTCTCAATAGCCATTAAGGCACCATGGAGGTATTCCTTTGACACGAAGTTGGGTAAGATAACTTCGGGGTCACTTAGACTTCCCGTTGTCACAACTGTTGAGGATTCAACAGTGTGGCCTGTGTTCAAAGCTGGAATCACGGTAGCAATGACAGGACTTAGATCCGATCCTCGTAGTCTGGATTGCGGAGCTACTACGGATGTTCCGACCGGGTCACTCAGACGACCGGTAATAGCAGAAGTATGTGTATGTGTCCTAGGAATGATAGATGATAAAACAAGAGGCTCTAGATTCAATGGTGCAATGAAAGGAGTTGAGCTCTGGGGCAGCTAAGCTCTAGTTTCAATACCTGCCATTTCTGAGTGAAATGCAGATAGAGTTTGTGCTAAAACCCCGTGTGAAAATGAGACTACAGCCTGTTGAGAGGCAGTAGAATGGCTGACATATGTGTGCAATTGCATAAGCAGGCGACTTATGACTTGTGCTTCCGAATGCAACACATGCAACATAGCACTGGATTTGGTTACCCTTCTGTAATGGTAGGTTATGTTGCACTCTCGCTCACCATATTCTTTTTCTGCAATCTCTCTTTACCTCACAATTTCAATATTTTCAACTATACCTCCCTCAGATATCCTTATGTCTCCCAGAACTTGAGCAATTTAAGTACCAGCAGTGTTGATCTCCATATCATCATGTTGTAGAGAGATATCATCTAAGAAACCAAAGTTGTGTTGGAGATTTTCATCTTCTACAGCAACATCATGAATAAGTTCCTCAGCTTGATGATTCGAAGTTGCCGAAGGAACGGAATCTGTCAAGCTGGCACACCGATCCGACTCAGTATCAGAATTCGCATCTTCATCATCTATCCTTTCCTAAGGACTTTATTGACTGATTATAGTCCTTTCAGGTTTGGATGTGGAAACCTCTATACATGTGGCATCTTGTGCCGAGGTCCCCACAACTTCAGATATGATATGCTGAACCCCACCTGTTCCCCTCTTTGGATTTTCTGATCAGAACTCGTACTTTCATAGTTTTACTGCTTTTTGTCTTTTCAATTTAAGTGAATAATTTTTACTTTGACTTGACATAAGACTTTTGTAGAATTTTTGAGAGATGCTTACAAGTTCATATGTTTATGACTTTAAGCTTAACTTCATGAGATGTAAGATCGTTCGTCAAGGTATTATCCTTAATCTTAATCTCATATATGGTTGGAAGCTGGACAACTTTCAATCATAGAAAACATTTTTATTGAAAGTTCAAACCACTTTCCGTTTCTTAAATCGATTTCATGATTTGGAAGTGTGATTTTAAATGTTTTCAACATCAATTTTGTGCTTTAACTGAAATAGTTAAAACATTTTGAGCATCATATGCATCATAGGAAAACAGGATTTCTTTGTGCTAGGAATTAACACAACTTCTATGGAATCACCTTAACCAGTGATTTCTACCCACGAAGTTAATCCATAGTGATTGAGTGTGAGAAGTCAAAAGAAATGAGTGTGTCAAACAAAGAAAGAGAGTTTGGTTAGAGTGAGCTAAATGTTTAAAAGAAAGAGCGTGTGAGAACAGAGTTAAAAGAATATCACAACTCTGCACCAACTTTTTCTGAGCCGAGCAACCACAATTCTAATGTTTCACAATTCTTTGGTGATCATTATTGAAACAGGAAACTAGCCCATGCCAACTCTTGATCAAACCTCACCATCTACTCATTTTCTTCTTAACAGGAAAATGTTTCATTTTCAAAGAGGAAGCAGCACATTTGCTATCTGATTTTCATTTGGAAAATCAGGATATTGAAAAGAAGGAAGTTTGCCCCACCTTCGCACTTCACTCATTCACATTGAGTCTGTGTCATAACGTTTATAGAAATTACCTTTGTGGTGTTTCGATTATTAAATGGAAGCCCTGGGGGAGTCAACATCAAACAACTCCTTTTCAATGTGTATTTGTTACACACAGTGACTTAGTGTTACTGACAGGCACATTAACTGATTCATTAGTTGATTCAGGTGTTACACGACTATTTTGTCTGGATTTGAAAAGATCTGGATGAATATCTTTTGAATTGACGGATCAGAGGCTCCAAGTGGTTGACATTTCTTACTCAAAGTTTTGGTGAAGTCGTTGCACTTTCCATCAAAAAAGGGGGAGAATCTAAAGCATGAAAAAATGTTCATTACATCACAAGATGAAAGAAGAGAAAACCTAACCAAGAACTGCGAGATCAAAGTATTCTGAAGACATGCTGATTTCAGATAAATTTTCTTTGAAGATACTTTGCTAAAGCATTCTGAGCTAGAGAAAGAGATTGCATCTTCTGAGGTGAACAAGAAGACTGAATTGCTAAAATCTCTTGTTAGAAAACAAAACTATTTATACTAAGCAACAAATACAAAGGAACAAAACAATACAATTAAAATTGACTTTGACTTTTATTACACTTTGACTTTGACTTTCACTGAGAGTTGACATCTCAGCTTTTGACTTCTTGTATTTTGATATCTTGTCTTCATGATCTTGTATTCAAAAGATGAGACGTTGTTAGAGCACAGTCTCATTAGATTCAAGATCATCCAATCTGAAGATCCAATCTGAAGCTACCGCTGAAAAGTCGCTCTCGATATAAAGTCTAATGTCATTTGTAATAAAATGTCAAAGTTGTTTATTTGTATTTTATGTAATTAGATATTTAGCATAACTAAATATCTAAGTTTAGTTAGTTGTTACATATTATATTTGTTAGATAATATCTAAGTTAGTTAGATATTATATTATTAGATAATATCTAGATATTAGTTTTATTGTTTAATATTGCAAGTTGGTCTTGCAAGATGTTTACGTTGGTTAGTGTGTCTAGGAAGCTATCTTCTAAGACCATCAGTTCACTTACACACACACATTCAAGGTGTAAAACATAGAGAGAAAACACGAGAGCTTCAAACCGAAAACCTTGTAATAATCGATTGTTATTAATCAAACAGGTTGGTAATCATATTGTGTTGTTTTATAAAAACTTGATATAAACATTGTGGACCGACAGACGTCTGAAGTACTTATCACATTTCTGAGGACGATCCAGGTGAATCTGCAGAAACCAGTCAAGCTTCTCAGAACTGATAACGGCACAGAGTTCAAAAACAAAACTGTTGAAGAGTATTTCGAATCGGTTGGGATATCACATTAATACTCTGCTGCTCGTACGCCAGAACAGAATGGAGTAGTCGAAAGGCGAAATGGAACACTAGTCAAGGTCACTCGCACTATGCTCAGCCAATCAGACCTACCTCTGTTTCTGTGGGTAGAAGCTATTTCGACTGCGTGCTATACTCAAAACCGTTCCATGATACATTGCATATTTCAAAAGACTCCTTATGATTTGATCAACAACTGAACACCAACCATCAAATATTTTTATATTTTTGCTTGTAAGTGTTTTGTGCTAAACGATAGAGAGAGTCTGAACAAGTTCAGTGCTAAGGCAGACGAGGGCATCTTTATTGGATATTCTTCTACATCTGCTGCATACAGAGTGTACTTAAAGAAGTCAAAGACTGTTATTGAGAGCGTAAACGTTACATTCGATGAGAAAATGGCTTCTGAACAAGTCAATTCAGAACCCGTGATAACTGGAGTGCTAGCTTCTGGACAAATCAGTCTAGAACCTGTACCTACATTGAATAAATCAGATGTTGCTTCATCTTCTACTATTCATTTATTTGATCTAGATCTTTTATTTGAACTGTTTTATGATGAATTTCTTGGATCTAACGTGACTAAACCTGTTGTGGTTGACAGGATGGAAGATTCAATGACTAATCATCCAACCACATCAGATGTTTACACTGAATCAAATTCCTCGATTCAGCAAGAAATTCCACTTCATATGCCAACTCCGATAGTTGAAGTTGTATCTACTAACGAAGACCCAGAAGTTGTTGATTCAGTAGAGTGTACTATCAGGATAGATCAACAGACTGTACCTACTGAAACTTCTACACCAATTACTTCAACTGAACTCCTCCCTCATAATGTACAAACTGAAGAAGCTGATAGTGAATTTTTAGATGATAATCATGATCAATCATCATCTAATCCACTCCCTCATGAACATCATTGGACCAAAGAGCACCCTCTTTATCAAATCATTGGAGATCTAGACAAACCGGTGCAAACTAGGTCAGCAACTTTAAATCAATGTCTGTATTCCTGAGTAAGATAGAGCCCACTCGCATATCAGAGGATATAGCTGACTCAGATTGGGTGTCTGCTATGCAAGATAAGTTAAACCAGTTTGGATTCCTAAAGGTTTGGAGACTAGTGCCAATACCGGAAGGAAAGACCATTATCGGCACTAAATGGGTATTCAAAAACAAGAAGGACGAAGATGGTATTTTCATAAGAAACAAAGCATGACTGGTTGCCAAGGGATATAGGGAAGAGGAAGGCATCGATTATGACGAGACTTATGCTCCAGTGGCGCGTATAGAGGCAATCCGCATGTTTCTAGCCTACGCAGCCCACAAGAACTTCATTGTCTAACAAATGGACGTGAAGACTGCCTTTCTAAATGGCATTCTTAAGGAGGAAGTCTACGTATCTCAGCCAGAAGGGTTTGTGAATCCAGATAAGCCAAATCACGTTTATATCTTGTATAAAGCTTTTTATGGTCCGAAACAAGCACCTCGCGCCTGGTATGATGTTTTATTCAATTATTGGTCAAGTCATGTTTTTCAAAAGGTAAAGTCGATACCACTTTGTTTATTAAAAAGGAAAAAGTCGATATCATTCTTATTCAGATATATGTGGATGATATTATATTTGGCTCAACTAATCCTAAATATTGTAAGAATTTTCAAACCTCATGGTGTCAAGATTTCAAATAAGTATGATGGGAGAGATGAATTTCTTTCTCGGATTACAAGTAAAACAATTTTAAACAGGGATTTCATTAATCAATCTAAGTACATTTTTGATATTCTTCGGAAATTCAAAAAGGAAAATTGTAAACCTATTGGAACCCCAATGGCACTAGGTACTAAGATTAGCACTAATCCTTCAGGAAAAGTTGTTGATGTTAGGACTTATAATGTATCTTACTTCAAGTAGGATACATATAATGTTTTCAACATGTTTGTGTGCATGATATCAGGCTGATCCTAAAGAATCCCATTTATCTACTGTAAAACGAATTTTTAGATATCTGAAGGGGACTGCAAATCTTGGTATGTGGTATCCTAAGGATACAGGTTTTGAACTGACTGCTTATTCAGACGCAGATCATGCTGGATATATGTTAGACAGGAAAAGCACGTCGAGTCATATTCAATTCGTCGGTGATAAACTCTTCTGTTAGGCGTCAAAGAAGCAATTATGTGTTTGAACATCGACGGCTGAAGCAGAATGTAACACCCCGGATTTCCGTTGTGTAACCTTGTTATTCTTATGTTAAGCTTTTGTCGTTAGCTCCGTGTTTGATTGGTTGTCGTTTTGGGTTTTGAGAATTTTGGGGGAGAAACAGTGAACTACGCGAGTTACACCGCGACTAGAGGTCGCGGCACAACCCGCGTAACCCTCTGTTGGATATGGGATTTTGGAACTACGCGAGTTGCACCGCGACTAGAAGTCGCGGCACAACCCGCGAAACCCACTGGATGATTAGGGTTTTTGGGACACGGGCGAGTTATGCCACGAGTTGAAGTCGCGGCATAACCCGCGTGGTTACTTTGACCGCCTTAAGAGGTTCAGTTTCCCAAAATTTCATTGTCACAAATCTAAATATCTTTTCTCTCTCTCTCTCTCTCCTAATTCTTTTTCTCTCTTTTCATCTTTCGATCTTCGAATTCTCGTTTGGTTGCTAGTTTTCGGTGTTTCTAGCAAGGGGTCGGTGTTTTAAGCTTCACCTCTTCGTCGTGATCGTTATCTGGTTTTCCGGGTTTTATTCCAAAAACCTATCGGTGAGTTCCTACTACCATTTTACAAATTTTATACATGTCAAAACTCTTATTTGCGAAATCTGAAGTATTTCTACGGTATGATTTTATGTTCTCTACATTTTGTCATAAATGAAGTTTTGGTGATTTTCGGGGTTCCCGGTCAGATTTGACCAAAATGACGGGTTCTGCCTTATTGAAGTAAAAATGATGTTTTACTTGCACATTATGTGGTCATTTGAAAAGAATGTTTATGAACTCATTTTAATGATTTTTATTCTTACCAGAAGTTGAACTGGGAATAGCATTTTGTTTATAAAATTTACTTATACCATATATTTATTTATGGTTGGTCACATATGTTGTTGTGACGAGTCCTTACCATTACTAGTGGATCCCTAGGTTTTGGAGTAGACTGTTTTGTTGGGAGGTTATATTCCCCAAATTTGTAGCTATGGATCACATGTTCCTCGGGGGAAACTTGGTACGGTTATGTGAGGCCGGATACTAGCCATGGTTCATGATGATCCTAGTGAAGGAGTATACATTGGTTTCCCTTGGGAGCGCGATCTCACCTCGTAGCACGGACTCTGGGTTCATTGCTGAGGACTCCAAGTGTTTAGCTCATAACTCGGATTTGTGGTCTACTTTGTGTTACACCACTATCCTTGGTAAAATGGTTCTTTTGTCATCGTATGATGAGTTTTGGACCGAAAAGGGCTGGTTGTGGCGAAATGTTATCTTTTATAAATTAAACCCTTATGAAAAGATTTCCTTATGTTACTGACGTCTATATCTCTGATTTTGAGCTTTATAAACTGTATGTTCTCACCAGGCTTTAAGTCTGACATTTTTTCTCAAATGATGTGTATAACAGGTTTCCATTAGCGGTGGGTGCCGGGGTTTTTGGAGAGATGAGTTTTGAGTCTCGGGGTTTTTGGAAATGTTTTAGTATTGTTGCTGGGCATTGTTAAGTCCCATTCTTTTGATGAAAACCTTGTATAGGTTTGTATAGTCTTAAGAACTGATCCCATTTATGGGAATTTAATGGATTTACTTTCGTCATATTGTCAGGTTTCCAGGTTTTATTTTACTATGATTATGAGGTGTTACAAGTTGGTATCAGAGCTATAGTTTAAGCGAACTAGGCATGAATGTAAGATGTCTAGACTTAGACTGAGTATATTAAGAATTGATCAGCGAGAATGGGGTAGAGCTCCTAAGTTGGGTTAGTCTTAGAGTCGACAGAAAGTACGTTTATCAGGCGTTGTAGTAGTGGTGACAAGAACCGTTATGTGTTGTATGTTCATAATTTCACTTAGCTAATGTTATTATGAGGATATCATAAGTAAGAGTGCTTGATTTGCTGTTAATATGACAATTGGTAATGTGGTAGTACGTTTTCCTTTCGTGTTTCCTATCTTTCTCTTATCTCTTCCTCTGCTCTGTGTAGCAGTTCAGAATGGTAGGTACGCATGGAAGACCGTGTGCTCGTGTTGATGGTCTGGAAGCGACAACCTCTACAGCGGGTCAGCCGGAAGGAGTTGAGGTTATCGTTCGACCACCCGTTCAGCAAGTGCTCGGTGGGGGGCCAGAGGTCATTCCGCGAGTAGACCTGGCTTCGTCCCACCCAGTCATCAGGGATGTTAATCCCCAGTCAGAGTTGTTGGCCAGCGTGATGTTGGCAATGAGGGAAGAGATGGCGAAGCAGCAAGAGTTTCTGCTGAAAGCAATAGAGGACCGAGACGTAAACAATCGGAGAAGTGAGACGGTTGTGGAGAACGTCGTAGCAGGTTCTGGAGGCGATGGTATAAGGGTCACAGCGGTAGAGCGCGAGATTTCTGGTGAACCGGGGAATAGGAAGAGTTGTTCCTATAAGTCCTTTCTGAGTTGCGGACCGCCAGAATACTTCGGTTCTGATGACCCGGTGGTGTGCGTAAAGTGGATCCGAGCGGTTGAGCAAGCTTTTGGCTCTTCCGAATGTGTTGATGATCAGAGGGTGCGGTTCGGTACCCACCTGCTGAGGGACACTGCACTCATCTGGTGGAATATCATCCAATCCACTGTATCTCCTGAAGTGTTGGCTCAGTTGTCTTGGGCCAAGTTTAAGAAGAAGTTGCTAGAGGAATTCTGCAACGAGAGGACCATGGACCGAATTGAGAAAGAATTCCGGTCTTTGGTGAAGGGAAGCCTGACGGTGAGGGAGTACACCCGTCAGTTTATGGAGAAGCTTGGTCTGGTGGGGCACGCTGCCCCAACAGAGAAAGACAAGATGAAAGCTTATCTCAACGGCTTGCCAGCGGACATGCAATCCATGGTCCATAATTTCAAAGCTTCTAACCTCCGAGAGATGGTGGAGGAAGCTCAGTTCATGGAGGAGATGTTCGCGAAGGGAAAATCTGAAAAGGCAGTGGTGATGCCTGAAAAGAGAAAGTGGGAGAGCAGCTCCGTACCTCCCAAGCGGGCCCGACCTTTTGTTGGAAACCGCAACTTCAACAGTTATCAGGAAGCAAAGTGGTGCCCAAAGTGTCGAACCAAGCATCACGGTAACTGTTACAGCAATTCTCAAACTTGCTATAAGTGAGGGAAGCCTGGTCATACTGTCAGAGATTGCCCGGTCAGGGGAATCATCTGTTTTGAGTGCAAGGCACCGGGGCACGCGAGGAAAGATTGCCCGAAGCTTGTGTCGGTTAGCGTGCCAGCAAGGAAGGAGAACCCTCCGAAGGTTCCGGGTCGAGCATTTCAGATGACGGTCGAAGAGGCCAGAACATCAGCTGACGTGGTATCGGGTACTTTCCTTATAAACTCTGTACCTGCTAGTATTTTATTCGACACAGGTGCTAGTTTCTCTTTCGTATCTGATTTGTTCCGTCAGAAAATTGCTATGCCCACTACTAGTCTTGAGGATGCGTTAGTTGTAGAAATAGCTGATGGTAGACGAGTTCTGATCCGCGAAGTTCTAAAGCAGTGTGCTCTTAGTGTCGAAGGGAGAGAATTCCCGATCGATCTACTACCAATGTCAATCGGGGGTTTTGATGTGGTAATCGGTATGGATTGGTTGTCAAACAATCAGGCCGAGTTCGTGTGTTCCAAGAAGATGATTCGACTTCCCAACCCCTCTTGAGAGGTCGTGGTCATCTATGGTGAAAAGAGGAAGGGTGAAGTGGCAATAATCACAATGGCAAGAGCACGCAAGTGTTTAGTAAAAGGATGTTCGTCTTTCCTAGCCTATGTGATCGATGCCAAGTTAGAGAAGTCAAAGCTGGAAGATGTGAAGATCGTGCGTGAGTATCCAGATGTCTTTCCGGATGACTTGCCTGGGTTGCTGCCCGATCGTCAGGTAGAGTTTCGGATTGATCTTGTGCCTGGCGCTGCACCGATCGCTAAAGCACCTTATCGTTTAGCGCCATCAGAGATGCAAGAAATGGTAGCACAACTCCAAGAGCTATTGGAGAAAGGCTTTATAAGACCGAGTTCGTCACCTTGGGGAGCTCCGGTCTTATTTGTCAAGAAGAAGGATGGCACAATCAGAATGTGCATTGACTATCGTGAGTTGAACAAAGCTACAGTGAAGAACAGGTATCCGCTTCCGAGAATAGACGACTTGTTCGATCAACTTCAAGGAGCGGGTTGTTTTTCCAAGATCGACTTACGTTCAGGTTATCACCAAGTGAAGGTAAGAGAAGAAGATGATCCGAAGATGGCTTTCAGAACGCGTTACGGCCATTATGAGTTCCTTGTAATGCCTTTTGGCCTGACGAACGCACCATCAGTGTTTATGGACTTGATGAATAGAGTGTGCCGACCTTTCCTCGACAAGTCGGTCATTATATTCATTGATGACATACTCGTGTACTCCAGGAGTGAGACAGAGCACGAACAGCATCTACGTAAAGTCCTGGAAGTGTTGAGAAAAGAGAGGTTGTACGCCAAGTTTTCCAAGTGCAACTTTTGGCTTAAAGAAGTACAATTTCTAGGCCACATTTTCACTCGAGACGGAGTGAAAGTGGATCCCTCCAAGATTGAAGCTATGATGAATTGGGAGCCTCCTAAGAGTCCGTCCGAGATCCGAAGTTTCTTGGGTCTTGCGGGATACTACAAGAGATTCATTCAAGACTTTTCTAAGATCGCTTCTTCCTTGACAGTTCTGACTCGGAAGAATGTGAAGTTTGAATGGACCGAAACCCAAGAGAAGGCGTTCCGGATCCTTCAAAAGAAGTTGATAGATTGACAAAGAGCGCTCACTTCTTCGCTATGCGCGAGACTTTACCGATGGATAAGTTAGCAAAGCTTTATATCGATGAGGTGGTCTCGAGGCACAGCATACCATTGTCGATCGTGTCGGATCGCGACAGTCGGTTCACTTCGAACTTCTGGGATGGATTTCAGAAAGAGCTTGGTACTCGAGTGAAGTTGATTACGGCTTACCATCCGCAAACCGACGGGCAGAGCGAGCGAATGATCTAAACTTTGGAAGAGATGTTGAGGTCTTGTGTCATCGATTTCGGGGGTATCTGGGACTCTCACCTGCCTTTGGTGGAGTTTGCTTATAACAATAGCTATCACTCGAGTATCGGAATGGCACCCTTTGAGGCTTTGTATGGGCGAAAGTGTCGGACTCCCGTGTGCTGGCTTGAAGCGGGAGAAAAGCAGTTTGCCGGACCCGAGATCGTGCAAGAGACTGCCGATAAGTTCAAGTGCATTCGTGAAAGAATGAAAGCGGCTCAGGATCGTCAGAAAAGTTATGCCGATAAGAAGAGGCGGCCGATGGAATTCCAAGTGGGCGACCGGGTTATGCTTAAGGTGTCGCCGTGGAAAGGCATTATACGGTTCGGAAAACATGGGAAGTTGAGTCCCCGTTTCCTCGGACCTTTCAAAGTACTTAAACGGGTGGGTTTACAAGCCTACCAGTTGGAACTGCCACCGGAGTTGAGCAGAATACACAACACGTTTCATGTTTGCTACCTCCGGAAATGTTTGGCGGTGGAAGACAGCGTAATTCCCCTTTCACAATTAAGGGTAGACGAAGGTAACCGTTGTGTGGAAGAACCCGACGCCATCTTAGAGAGAAAGTCTAAGAAGTTGCGTCATAAAGAAGTCACTTTGGTCAAGGTGCAGTGGAAGCATCACCGAGGAGCAAATGTGACGTGGGAAGCCGAGGAGGATATGAAGCGAAGATATCCTCATCTTTTCGAATAGTTAGGATTTCGGGGACGAAATCATTCCCAAGTTGGGGAGGATTGTAACACCCCGGATTTCCGTTGTGTAACCTTGCTATTCTTATGTTAAGCTTTTGTCGTTAGCTCCGTGTTTGATTGGTTGTCGTTTTGGGTTTTGAGAATTTTGGGGGAGAAACAGTGAACTACGCAAGTTACACCGCGACTAGAGGTTGCGGCACAACCCGCGTAACCCTCTGTTAGATATGGGATTTTGGAACTACGCGAGTTGCACCGCGACTAGAAGTCGCGGCACAACCCGCGAAACCCACTGGATGATTAGGGTTTTTGGGACATGGGCGAGTTATGCCATGAGTTGAAGTCGCGGCATAACCCGCGTGGTTACTTTGACCGCCTTAAGAGGTTCAGTTTCCCAAAATTTCATTGTCACAAATCTAAATATCTTTTCTCTCTCTCTCTCTCCTAATTCTTTTTCTCTCTTTTCATCTTTCGATCTTCGAAGTCTTGTTTGGTTGCTAGTTTTCGGTGTTTCTAGCAAGGGGTCGGTGTTTTAAGCTTCACCTCTTCGTCGTGATCGTTATCTGGTTTTCCGGGTTTTATTCCAAAAACCTATCGGTGAGTTCCTACTACCATTTTACAAAATTTATACATGTCAAAACTCTTATTTGCGAAATCTGAAGTATTTCTACGGTATGATTTTATGTTCTCTACATTTTGTCATAAATGAAGTTTTGGTGATTTTCGGGGTTCCCGGTCAGATTTGACCAAAATGACGGGTTCCGCCTTATTGAAGTAAAAATGATGTTTTACTTGCACATTATGTGGTCATTTGAAAAGAATGTTTATGAACTCATTTTAATGATTTTCATTCTTACCAGAAGTTGAACTGGGAATAGCATTTTGTTTATAAAATGTACTTATACCATATATTTATTTATGGTTGGTCACATATGTTGTTGTGACGAGTCCTTACCATTACTAGTGGATCCCTAGGTTTTGGAGTAGACTGTTTTGTTGGGAGGTTATATTCCCCAAATTTGTAGCTATGGATCACATGTTCCTCGGGGGCAACTTGGTACGGTTATGTGAGGCCGGATACTAGCCATGGTTCATGATGATCCTAGTGAAGGAGTATACATTGGTTTCCCTTGGGAGCGCGATCTCACCTCGTAGCACGGACTCTGGGTTCATTGCTGAGGACTCCAAATGATTAGCTCATAACTCGGATTTGTGGTCTACTTTGTGTTACACCACTATCCTTGGTAAAATGGTTCTTTTGTCATCGTATGATGAGTTTTGGTCCGAAAAGGGCCGGTTGTGGCGAAATATTATCTTTTATAAATTAAACCCTTATGAAAAGATTTCCTTATGTTACTGACGTCTATATCTCTGATTTTGAGCTTTATAAACTGTATGTTCTCACCAGGCTTTAAGTCTGACACTTTTTCTCAAATGATGTGTATAACAGGTTTCCATTAGCGGTGGGTGCCGGGGTTTTTGGAGAGACGAGTTTTGAGTCTCGGGGTTTTTGGAGATGTTTTAGTATTGTTGCTGGGCATTGTTAAGTCCCATTCTTTTGATGAAAACCTTGTATAGGTTTGTATAGTCTTAAGAACTGATCCCATTTATGGGAAGTTAATGGATTTACTTTCGTCATATTGTCAGGTTTCCAGGTTTTATTTTACTATGATTTTGAGGTGTTACACAGAATATGTAGCTGATGCAAGCTACTATTCTCAAGTCTTGTGGATGCGAACACAACTGCGATATTATGGTTATCAGTACAACAAGATCCCGATCTATTGTGACTCGAAGAGCGCTATCGCAATATCAGCTAATCCTATGCAACATACTAAAACAAAGCACATTGATCTCAGGTATCATTTTATCAAAGATAATGTAGAAAAAGGTACAATAGAACTTTAATTTGTAAAAACTGATTATCAACTTGCAGATTTGTTTACCAAACCTTTAGATGAAAAGAGATTCAATTTTCTTGTATCTAAGCTTGGTATGCTAAATCTCAAGACCTAATCAGCGATTACCTATTAAAGTGTCTTTTATTGTAAGTTTTCATAATTTCTTTATCATTAATTCTGAAAGGATATCTCCACATTAACATTTTGTTCATGATCTCAGGGGGAGTGAGACAAGACTTTAAGATGATCAACATTATTTTGAGGGGGAGTTTATAGAATTTTTGCATTTAATTAACTGCCAATTTTTTTTTGTGATGCATATTTTTAGGGGGAGTATATGAGTACAACAAAAGGAGTAAGGACATGATTTCTGAATACTTCAGATCAAAACTCGTTCACTAAATGTTTTATTGCTTTCTATTGTTTATTTTTCAATAAATTTGTGAATAAAGTTGCTTTGACATGACTTTGAGACTTTTTGCAGATTGAGAGAAGCTATCAAGATCATATCATTATGATTTTCAGCTTGACTTCATGAGATTTAAGACTGAACGACAAAGGTTAAATTTCTTATCTTAATCTCATATATGGTTAAAAGAAGGACAACTTTCGATCATAGAAAACATGTTTTTAAATGTTCAAATCACTTCTGATTCGTAAATGTTTTCAAGAATATAGAAGTGTGATTTTAAATGTTTTCATTCTAATTGTGCTTCAAAGTTTAAACAAACCGTGTGTTTCCAAAGATGATTACTTGTGTATTGTCTTTTCTATATACTTTCAAGTATTCACACACATCGGTTTGACATTGTTGAATATGTTCTTACCATGTCTGAAATTGAAACAAATTTTTCGATGGTAAGACACCCCGCTTGTTATTCAGAATTTGAGCGTGATTTCATTTCTGAACGTCATTTCAAGAATGTCTATATATTGGTTCGTATAGACAACATCCATTATTCTTGACCATAAGATTTAATTGCTATATCATTTGTTTCTGATCATTTCATACAATGTCAGATTTTCAAACAAGTTCCTTGCATTCATGTTAATTCTTTCAATTTACTTGCTTGAAATATCTTTAATGTTTAAAATGCTCAAATCTTCATGATTATATTCTGAGTATACAAACATCTGCCTTGTATTTGAGCTTTAACTGTTCTAGTTAAACCATATTGAGCAACATTACGCTTTAATAGGAATATATGGGTTTTTTGGGCTAGGACTTATCTAAAACTTCTATGGATTCACGTTAACCAGTGTTTCCTACCTAAGAAGTTAATCCATAATGATTGAGTGTGAGGCGTAAAAAGAAATGAGTGTGGGTTGTGTGACGATGTAAAATGTAAATGAGAGTTTGGTTAGATGTGCGCTCAATGATAAAAAGAAAGAGGGTTTGAGATCAGAGTAAAAGAATATCAAACTCTGCAGCAACTACTTTCTGAGTCGGGCAGCCACATTACTAATGTTTCACATTTCTTCGTGAACATTATTGAAATAGGCACTTAGCCCATGCCAATTCTTGATTATAAACCCCACCAGCCACTCATTTTCTTCTCAACAAGAAAATGTTTCATATTTTTCTGGGGACGAAACATATAATCTATCTGGTTTTCATTTAGAAAATCTGGATATTGAAAAAGAAGGAAGTCTGCCCCACCTTCGTACTTCAATCATGCACATTGAGTCTGTGTTTAACTGTTGTTGTCTTAGTGGTTTACACAATTTTGAGCCTTTATAAGTAATCATCAAGTGCTTAATTCTTTCTATCACTTGCACGAGCACACAAGGAATTTGTCTTCTTGTCATAACGTTCATAGAAATTTCCTTCATGGTGTTTCGATGATTGAATGGAAGCCCTGGGGGAGTGAACATCAAAGAGCTCCTTTCCAATGTGTATGCGTTACACATAGTGACTTAGTGACTTAGTGTTACTGTCAGGCATTTTAACTGTTTCATTTGTTGATTCAGGTGTTACACTCTTATTTGTCTGGATTTGAAAAGATCTTGATGAATATTTTGTTCGAATTGGCAACGAATCAGAGGCTCCGTTTGTAAGATCAATGGTCATAAAATATAAAGACATTTCTTGTGAAAGTTTTGATGCTATAGATGCTCTATTCCTCAAAAAGGGATAGATGAATTAAAGACATGTCTGAGTCAGAATTTTCAAAGATAAAGAATTGTTTGAGATCAAAGGGTAATTGTGAAAGAAGGATGCAAAGTTGAAGATTTCTGAAGATGTGCTGAGAATTTACAGAAATTTTCTTTGATGGTTAGTTGCTAAAGCAAACAGAGCTGAGAATGGAGATAATTTCTTTCTGATGTCTGAAAGAGGTTTCTTATAACTTTGAAGAGATTATTGAAGATCGTTTCTATCATATTTGGGGGAGATTGTTAATATTGTTCAAAGACAGACTTGGGAAGAATACAGTCAAAGAAAGGGAAGATTGTAAAAATGAAGTCTAAAGAGAAGACTGAATTGCAAAATCTTTCAAAGATGACCTTGAATCCAAAGGGGGAGATTGTTAGAGCATGTTTATGTTGGATACACGATCATGAAGACAAGAGATCAAAATACAAGAAGTCAAAAGTTGAAATGTCAACTCTCAGTGAAAGTCAAAGTCAAAGTGTAATAAAAGTCAAAGTCAATTTTAATTGTATTCTTTTGTTCCTTTGTATTTGTTGCTTAGTATAAATAGTTTTGTTTTGTTTAATAGATATATGACTAGAAGGATTTTGTACACATTCTGAGAGAGAGTATTAGAGAGAGAAAAAGATTTGTTCTAGAGAGAGAAAAAAGAAACAGATTTGTAATACTTTGATTTGTGAATTGAAATTGAAACGGGTAGTTTTACTAATCTTGTTTGTGTTGATTATTTGTAATTAGAAACGTGAATCAGGGACACACATAGTTGGACTTTGTGTACTTGAAGATGGATTAGCTTCCTCTGTTGTGGGTTCTGGCTGATGTTCTCCAGATATGGTTGATGTAGATCCTGATTCATTCGTTGGTGAGATCATTTCAGCTGTATTTTTTGGATCAGCTTGTTTAGAAACCTCTTGATTTTAACTTCTTGAAGCTTCACCAATTTCTTAAGAAGGGCCTGATATTTCTGCACTTGAAGAATGTGAGTTAGTATTGATTAAATTTCCTTGACTGTTATCTTCATTAGGTAAATCATTAAATGCATCAAAGAATAAAAGATCAAGATCAGAATCAGTGTTGGGTTCAGAATTCTTATTCTCTTGACGATCAGGTTCTACACTTGATGATGTAGAAGCATTATCTTTATCCTTAGGTCCGAGTTCTGAACTGTTGTGTTTAGAAGTCATTGTCTTAAATTCATCAAAGGTCACGTTAGCACTTTCAATCACAGTCTTTGTACTTATATTGTAGACTTTGTACGCTTTAGACTGAAGAGAATATCCAATGAATATTCCTTCATCGGCTTTAGGTTGAAACTTGGACAGGTTCTCTCGATCAATAAGTACATAGCACCTGCAGCCAAACACACGAAAAAAATTTAACCGTAGGTTTACGACCATTAATAATTTTATAAGAAGTTTTATTAAAGCGTTTATTAATAATGGTCCTGTTTTGTGTGAAGCAAGCAGTGCCTTCAGCTTCAGCCCAGAGGAACAAAGGTAGTTCTGAATATGCCATCATTGTACGTGAATCCTCTACCAAAGTTCTGTTCTTCCTTTCAATTACCCCATTTTGTTGAGGTGTCATTGTCGCAGAAGAGTTATGTGAAATGCTAACGGAGTCCATAAAAGTTTGCAGAGTCGCGTTCTTGAACTCTGTACCGTTGTCACTTCTCAGTTGTTGTACAGGGCTTTGCAGAAGAACTTAGATTTTCTTGATGAACTTGATTATCAGATCGGGAGCCTCAGATTTCTTCCGTAAAAACTCTAGACATGTATACTGTGAGTATTCATCCACCATAACTAAGATGTACTTCTTTCCATTGATGGATTAAGTCCTCACCGGTCCTCACAGATCCATATGAATGAGCTCCAGACATTTATTACAGTTGGTTAACATCTTGAGTTTGTTCCATTCTCACATGCAGAACAAAGAGAGTCTTGTTCTATCTTTAGTTCAGGAAGTCCCGTCACAAGATGTTGTGTCCTCAGCTTATTCATACACAGAAGTGCTGATGAGATAGTCTCCGATGCCACAATCAACTTTCTTCTGTAGATGTCTTAGAAATCAGACACACTGGCTTTGAAGCTTTAAGTGTTGGGAAGTGAACAACATATAACAATCCCATTCTACCAGCTTTGATGAGTTCGGCTCCACTTTGATCCTTGATGTAGAAATAATCAGCATCAAATTCTACCTTACATTTCTTCTCTGCAAATTGACTGATCGAGAACAGATTGTAGGCCAAGGCCTCCACGTACAGAACCTTTATCATACTGTTCTTGACAGTGTTGTAACCTCTGATGTATTCTTTCATTTCATTTCCTAAATTTACTGTACTTGCGTAATGATCTACGTAGTCAAACAACAGTTGTTTGTGCGTTGTCATGTAATAATGAACTGTATATACCTGAATATCAAAACATTGTATATACCTGAATATTAAAACATTGTGTTGTTATTAATTGTTCTATGATTATCAACACAATTAACACAATTAAGTATGCTTTTGATGATTGTGAGCTTCATGATCATCAAAACATCTTCAATTTCAACATTATCTTTTATCACCCCCTTTGTATTCAACGTAATCCATCCTTTGATCAGAGTATCTGAATAATGAACTGTATATACCTGAATCTTTTCAAATTCAGATATAAGGAACTTGGTAACCCTGATTCAACAAATGAAACAGTTAGCAGTGCCTGTCAGTAACACGGAGTTACTGTGTAAAACGAATGTACAATTTAAGGAGCTGGTTTGATGATGACTCCCTAGGACTTCCATTCAATCATTGAAAAACACAAGGTTTATCTACGAATGTTCTGACAGAAAAACAAATTTTCTGTGTGTTCGTGCTTGTGTATGAAAGAATTTAGCACAATGATTATGTTTCATAAGGCTCAAATTGTGTAAACTGTTGAGACAGCAACAGATGTTACATGGACTCAATGTGCATGAAAGAGGTGCGAAGGTGGGGCAAATTTCCTTCTTTTTCAATATATAATCTTCCGAGTGAAGACCAGATAGCAGATATGCTGCGTCCCCAGGAAAATTAAAACATTTCTTTGTCGGGAAAGAAACGAGTGGCTGGTGGGGTTAATGCAAGAGTTGGCATGGGCTAGGTGCCTGTTTCAATGATGGTCACCAAAGAATGTGAACCAATCAGAAATGTGGCTGCCCGACTCAGAAAGTAGTTGGTGCAGAGTTTTGATATTCTTTAAACTTTGATCTCACACCCTCTTTCTTTTTAACATTTAGCTCACTTCTAACCAAATTCTCTTTTACATTTTTCCGCTCCACACAATGAGAAAAACTCAACCGGATGAGTTATCTCCCCCACTCTTTGATTTATGACCCCTCACCCGTCAATCACTCAAGGATAACTTCCGGGGTAGGAAACACTTGTTAACGTCAATCCATGGAAGTTATGTTTAAGCTCACACACGAATCCCATGTAAGTCCTAAAAAGAATGGTTGCTCAACAATTTAACTTTAGCAGTTAAGCTTAAAAATGTATGATGACATTGTCAAAATGTATGCTCATAAGATTTGAGCAATTGAACTTTGAAGATTTCTCAAAACAAAGATATTGAATGAATGAAATGAAATCAAGAGAATTGTTTTGAGAATCTGACAATGTGTCAATCAAATCAAATAAAATGGTTAGGGTATCAAAGAACTAGATATTTTGTTTATATGAACAAATATAAACAATTTAAAAATGAAAGCACAATATTAGAAATGATGATTGATGCTAAACAACATTTGAAAGCAAACGGGAGTATTACCATCGAATAATTTTTTGTTATGAGACGAGTAATAACAAAATCAAATGAACTACTGAACCGATGTGTGTGAATACTTGACAGTATATAGAAAAGATAATACACAAGTATTGATCTTTAGAAACACACGGTCAGTTAAACATTAAAGCTCAATAATGAAAAACATTTAAAATCACACTTCTTAATTCATGAAATCGTTTGAGAATAGAGAAGTGGTTTGAACATTTAAGAACACGTTTTTCATGCTTGAAAGTTGTTCGTCTTTCAAACAATCAGAGATTTAAGATCAGAAGATATTTACCTTTAAGGCTCCCCTTCAAATCATTATAGAATGATTTAGGTCTATTAAGCTCCCCTGGATATTTACAAAATATCCATGTCTGAACATTAAGAACGGGTCCTGATCTGTCATATGATCAAAAGCCACAGTCTTTACATTAAAATTCGGGTTTTGAACTGTTTTGTTCAAAACCAATACTCTTTGACTTTGAAGTCCGAGTCCTGAGTTGTAGTACTTAGAAGTCAATAATTTTGTACTTTGAAGTACGAGTCCTGATATGTACATGATCAGAAGTCAATCATCTTGCTCCCCCTAAAACTGTGGTACCTGCGAAACAGATTTAACAGGTTTTGGTACCCACTGGTATTTGGGTCCTGGTATGTTAGGTTTAAGAATCCACTTCTCATTAGATGTATATCTTTTAAAACCAGAATTCTGATAAGTTATTCTGTAAGATCCGTACCAGTTATGAGCAGATTCTTGTCGGACGAAATCATTCTCTCACAGTAAGAACAGCAGATTTTCTTCTGTGCAGTCCTGATCAAATGATTAGTCGAGTAATATATCTCAGGATTATCAAAAGATTTACCTTTATGCGTACTTTTCTTCTTAGCATTGGTTGTGGATTTGAATGATCTGTCATTCTTCTTCTTTTCATCTGAAGAACTTTTCACTCTCCAGACCATCTGATTTTTCTTAGAAGACTTTCCAAGAGATTTGATGTAGAAGTTTGTTGAACCATCAACAGATTTGTCATAGAATAGACTAGATGGTCTAATCTGATTTGATATGACAGTTTTAGATTTGACACTGTTCTTTTTCAAAACATTTTTTTCATGAATGGAACTTGAAGCTGTTTTGAAAGAACAGATTGATTCTGTTGAATTATCAACAGGTGATTGACTAATCACATCAGCTGTTACTTTATCTGACAATTCAATGTTTGTAGCTTCCAAGTCATTTATCTTTTTAGTTAAAATGTTTCTTTCTGAAGTAAGTGTATCAAACTTATGTTTCAAATCAGATCTGGCATTCTGTTCTTTAAGAATATCTGATGATAGAACAGAGATCTTGGACATGAGCTTGGATATTTCAGTTTCAAAATATGAACGTTTTTGCTCAAAATCTTTTTGTAAGTTCTTGGATTTATCAGAAATTTCATTGAAGATCCCAACATTTCTCTTTTCAGAATTTTTCTTTTCAGATTCAAAAGACTTTTTCTTTTCTTTGAAAATTTGTCTTTCTTTTTCTAATAAGTCTTGTAAAATTGAGATCTGTTTGGGAAATTCAGTGTTTTTATCTTCAAGAACTTTTGTTTACTTAGCAAATGTGTCTCTTTCAGTAATTAGAATCTTTTCAAAATCAGACACTTGCTTGGAAAGTTTAATGCATCTCAGCTCGAGATCCTTTTTCTCTTGTAAAATTTTCTTAGAAATCTTAGATGATTGTTGAGTTAAAGATATCTTCACATTTGATTTTTCTTTTTCTGCTTGGATACTTGTTTGCAGTTCAGCATTTTTCTTCTCTAAAGCAGATATCTGATCTTCAAAAGCCTTTAACTTGTTTTGAAGCTTGACTGATTCATCTTTCAGCTCAGATGACTTCTGTTCAGTCGCCTTCAGTTGGCTTTGAAGATACGCAATCTTTCTGTCTTTCAGCTTGATTTCTTTTTCACAAGCTTGAATAGTATTTCCTTTTATTTTAATCATTTCATCTTTCTCTTTAATCTCCTTCTCTCTTGCACTGATGATACCTGCACAATCGGATTTACCAATTTCAGTACATTTTGCACAAACAGGAATTGTATTAGAATTTGACAAATTGGAATTAAAATCCTGAATTTGTTTAAGAAGCTTTGAATTATGATTTTTCAGCTTGTCTAATTCAACTTCCATCTTTGGTATTTCTGGCATGTACAAAACAGCCATATCTCTTGCAGATAAAACAGTGTTTCCTCTCTCGTCTGTAACAGGCATCTTGTCAGAATGTTAGCTTAAAAAAAATGATCGTCAAAAATCAGAAAATTATGACCACTATCAAAATATGTCCCCCTCCGCAGACTTAGCACGGCGGTTCCACTTGAAAATAAAATTTTCTCAAAAAAAAATTTCAACTCTGAAACTCGCAAAGAAATGAAACTCGCAAGACACTAAACACGCTAGTCACTATTCATTGAGGAACGCGCTAGACGTTATGTGCGCGTTTGAAAAACTCGCAGGCCACTGTGTGCGCGTTTCGAAAATTCGCAAGCCTCTTCTAGCGTGTTTCGCTCAAACTCGCATCCTTTACTTGCGCGTTTTACCCAAACTCGCAAGCTTTGACTTGCGCGTTTATGAAACTCGCTTGCCTCTGTTAGCGCGTTTCCGGCCAAAAATCAAATTCTTTGACTTGCGCGTTTGATGGTGAACTCGCTGGCTTAGCTTGCGCGTTCTTCAGACTTGAATCTTGCGCGTTCTTCAGATGAACTTGCGCGTTTGCTAGATCTTGCGCGTTTCGACACTTTCGTTCACAAAATCGATCCAAAATGCTTTAAACCTGCAAATTGATTCTACAAATTGTACCAATATGATCGAAATACATATTAAAACACTTTTCTATCAATTCAAACTAGCTAAAAACATGAAATTATAGTGCATTGATCTAGATACAGTGTTCGACTACAAGTTTTATGAGAAACACAATTTGAACAAATTGATCGATCTAGAATCAAAATTAGCCTATGTAACCTGAACAAGAATTGATTCTAGTGATGATACTTACACAACCAAATCAATTTCTTGATCCAATTGTACAAAAACAATAAAATTCTTGATCAAACAGTATATTCCAAGAAAACGAGTTCGTCAACATTAAAATCTAAGAATTAATCCAAATTTGATACGATGATCCCTCTAGATTGGTTTGGTTTTCTCTGATACCAATTGAAATTGTCTTATCCCGATCAATTTAAGGAGTTGGTTTGATCTGAATAACTGAATCATGAACTGTATATACACGAATCTTTGCAAATTCAGATATAATGAACTTGGTAACCCTGATTCAACAAATGAAACAGTTAGGAGAGCCTGTCAGTAACACGGAGTTACTGTGTACAACGAATGTACAATTTAAGGAGCTGGTTTGATGATGACTCCCCAGGACTTCCATTCAATCATTGAAAAACACAAGGTTTATCTACGAATGTTCTGACAGAAAAATAAATTTTCTGTGTGCTCGTGCTTGTGTATGAAAGAATTTAGCACAATGATTGTGTTTCATAAGGCTCAAATTGTGTAAACTGTTGAGACAGCAACAAGTATTACACGGACTCAATGTGCATGAAAGAGGTGCGAAGGTGGGGCAACTTTCCTTCTTTTTCAATATATAAAACTTCCGAGTGAAGACTAGATAGCAGATATGCTGCGTCCCCAAGATAAATTGATACATTTCTTTGTCGGGAAAGAAATGAGTGGCTGGTGGGGTTAATGCAAGAGTTGGCATGGGCTCACCGCCTATTTCAATGATGGTCACCAAAGAATGTGAACCAATCAGTAGATGTGGCTGCCCGGCTAAGAAAGTGGTTGGTGCAGAGTTCTGATATTCTTTTAACTATGTTCTCACGCCCTCTTTCTTTTTTTAACATTAAAGCTCATTTCTAACCAAACTCTCTTTTACATTTTACCGCTCCACACACTGAGAAAAACTCAACCGGATGAGTTATCTCCCCCGCTCTTTGATTTTCACCCCTCACCCCTCAATCACTCAAGGATAACTTCCGGGGTAGGAAACACTGGTTAACGTGAATCCATGGAAGTTCTGTTTAAGCTTACACATGAATCCCATGTAAGTCCTATAAAGAATGGTTGATCAACAATTTAACTTTAGCAGTTAATCTCAAAAATGTATGATGACATTGTCAAAATGTATGCTCATGAGATTTGAGCAATTGAACTTTGAAGATTTCTCAAAACAAAGATATTGAATGAATGAAATGAAATCAAGAGAATTGTTTTGAGAATCTGACAATGTATCAATCAGATCAAATAAAATGGTTAGGATATCAAAGAATTGGATGATTTGTTTATATGAACGAATATAAACAATTTAGCAATGAACGCTCATGTTGAAATGATGCTCAATAACAGTGAAATCAAACGAGGGTATTACCATCGAAAAATTGTTTCATTATAAGACATGGTAATAACAAATTCAAATGAAGTACTGAACCTGTGTGTGTGAATACTTTACAGTATATGGACAAGATAATACACAAGTATTAGTCTTTGGAAACACACGGTCAGTTAAAAATTAAATCTCAATAATGAAAAACATTTAAAATCACACTTCTTAATTCATGAAATCTTTTGAGAATAGAGAAGTGGTTTGAACATTTAAGAATTTGTTTTTCATGTTCGAAAGTTGTTCTTCTTTTAAACAATTTGAGATCTAGATTAGAAGATATTTACCTTTAAGCTCCCCTTCAAATCAATATATCATGATTTAGGTAAGATAAGCTCCCCCTGGATATTAACAAAATATCCTTATATGAACATTGAAGAACGGGTCCTGACATGTCATGTGATCAGAAGCCACAATCCTTTACATTAAAGTTCGGGTTTTGTACTTTTTTGTTCAAAATCCATCGTTCTTTGAACTCTGAAGAACGAGTCCTAGACTGTTTTGTCTAGAAGTAAAAATATTTTAACTTTGAAGTCCGGGTCTTGAACTGAATTATTCAAGAGCCATTGTCTTTGACATTAAAGTCCGAGTTCTAAGTTGTAGTACTTAGAAGTCAAACATCTTGCTCCCCCTATACCTGTGGAACTTGCGAAACAGATTTAACAGGCTTTGGTACCCACTGGTATTTGGGTCCTGGTATGTTAGATTTAGAAATCCACCTCTCATTAGATTTATATCTTTTAAAATCCGAAATCTGAGAAGTAATTCTGTAAGATCCGTACCAGTTATGAGCAGATTTTTGTTGGAAGAAATCATTCTCTCCACAATAAGAACAACAGATTTTCCTTTGAGCAATCCTGATCAAATGATTAGTCGAGTAATATATATCAGAATTATCAAAAGATTTACCTTTATACGTACTGTTCTTTTTGGCATTGGTTGTGGATTTGAATGATTTGTCATTCTTTTTCTCTTCATCAGTAGTCTTCACTCGCCAGACCATCTGATTTTTCTTCAATTGCTTCCCAAGAGATTTAACATAGAAGCTCGTTGGTCCATCAACAGGTTTGTCATAAAATAGATTTGATGGTCGAATCTGACTTGATTTGACAATTTTAGGTTTTACACTGTTCTTTTTGAAAACATTTTGATCATGAATAGAACTTGAAGCTGTTTTGAAAGAACAGACTGATTCTGTTGAGTTATCAACAGGTGATTGGCTAATCACATCAGCTGTTACTTTATCAGACAATTCAATGTTTGCAGCTTCCAAGTTATTTATCTTTTTAGTCAAAATGTTTCTTTCATCTGAAAGTGTGTCAAACTTTTGTTACAAATCAGATCTGGCCTTCTGTTCTTTTTGATAATCTGATGATAGAGCAGTTATTTTGGATTGGAGCTTTGATATCTCAGATTCAAAATGTGAACGTTCAAGCTCAAAATCTTTTTCCATGTTCTTGTTCTTTCCAGAAATATCTTTGAAAATCTCAGTATTTCTCTTTTCAACATTTCTCTTTTCATTACAGAAATATCTTTGAAAAATTTTCTTTCTTTTTCAAGCAAGTGTTGTAAAGTATAGATCTGATTGGGAAGTTCAGTAATTTTATTTTCAAGAACTTTTCTTTCTTTCACAAAAGTGTCTCTTTCAGTAATTATTATCTTTTCAAATTCCGACACTTGTTTAGAAAGTTTTATGCATCTAAGCTCCAAATCCTTTTTCTCTTGGAGAGTTTTCTTGGAAAATTCAGATATCTGTTGAGTTGAAGATTTCTCCAGATTTGATTTTTCTTTATCTGCTTGGATGGTTTTTATCAATTCTGCATTTTTGATTTCCAAGGCATATATTTTGTCTTCAAAAGCCTTAAACTTGAGTTGAAGCTCAACTGATTCATCTTTCAGCTCTGATGATTTCTGTTCAGTTTTCTTCAGTTGGCTTTGAAGATTCGCAATCTTTTTCTCTTTGAGTTTGATTTCTTTTTCACATGTTTGAACAGTGTTTTCTTTTAAAGAAATCATTTTCTCTTTCTCTTTAATCTCTTTCTCTTTCTCTCTAATCTCTTTCTCTTTCTCTCTGATCTCTTTCTCTTTCTCTCAAATAATACCTGTAAAATCAGATTTAGCAATATCAGTACATTTTGCACAAACAAGAGTTTTATCAGAATTTGACAAATTTAACTTCAACTCCTGAGTCTGTTTGAGAAGCTTTGAATTTTGATTTTTCAGTTTGTCACATTCAGCTTCTATAACAGATTTATTTAAAAATTGAGACTTTTCATTTCCATCCACTATAATAGGACATGTAACTATTATTTCAGATGAACCATCTTTAACAATAGTTTATGTTTCTATTTTAGTTGATGTATCTGAAATAGTCTCTACTTTAACAGATGTGTCAATGATATGCGGGATTAAAACAATAAGCTCCAAATCTTTGTTTTTTAACTTGTAAATCAGAGACTTGGACTTTGATCCCATATTGAAAAGATCTCTAGACAAGATTGCAGATTAGCTTGATATGTATGATCGTTCCCAAACAATTCAAAAATTTTGACTGAAAGTCAAAAATAGATCACCACTTTGAAAAGTAAAATTTTCTGAGAAAAATTCTTTCAACTTTGGAACTCTCAAAGCACTGGAATTCTCAGATTATGTGAACTGAAATTCGCAAACCAAGTGAACTTGAACTTGCAGATTGAAATGATCACAAACTTTCAGAATTTAACGAACACAAACTTGCAGATTATGGTTTTAGGTAGATCAAATAACATGAAACTTGCAGGCCACATGGATTTAAAACAGATTAAAACTTGCAGACTTCATAACCTGAAACTCGCAAGACACATGAATTTGAAACTCTCAAATCAAATAGATTTGGTTAAAACTCGCAGAAGCTTGAGCTTTGTCTCAAACAGATTTGATTAAAACTCATAGATGCTTGAGCTTTGTCTCAAACAGATTTGATTAAAACTCATGAACGCACTGGCTGCAAAAATTTCACAGATTCAATTGAAATTAGCAGACCCTATGAATTGAAGATTGCAGATTACTTCAATTGAAAAAAGCAGATCAAACAAATTTGAACTTGAATTCACAGATTAAGACCCAATTAATCAGAACTCGCAGATCAATTGAAATGAAATTCGCAAGTCACTTGAGCTTAAACTTGCAAGTCCCTTGAAACATCAAATTCGCAGGCTACATGATCTGCAACAATAGAACTCGCAAGTAACTTTGGATTAGAAAGAAAACTTGAACTTGCAGGTTGTGTGGATTAAACTTGCAAACTTTCAGACTGTGGATGAAATTTGCAGACTAAACGAATTTGAAACACTTGAACTTCAATCTTCACAAACTCGCAAACTGTGAAACTCATAAGCAACAGGAAGAGAAACTCGCAGACCAAATAAATTTGAACTCGCAAGCTGCAGAAAATCGAACTCTGTGCTTTGTATGTTTTGCTTAACTCGCAGGCTGCATGTAAAATATCAAACTCGCAGATTGTGAGATCTCTCAAATCAAACAAATTTGATTAAAATTTGCAGATCAATGGTTGCGAAGGTAGCTATCAAGTAAAACTCGCAAGTAGCTGGAAATCAAACTCGCAAGTCATATACTTGAAACTCGCAGACCAAGCTACATTAATCTGGAACTTGCAAGTAACTTGGATTCTCAACAATTAGAACTCGCAAATTGCTTGGAATCGAAGATCACAGATCACTAAACTTTAAATTTGCAGTTTAATTGACATGGAAAAACACAGATTGCATCAATTGGAACCTGCAAATCAATTAAAAATCACAGATTAGTTAGAGAATTGAATTCTGAATTCTGCAATCAATTGAAATTTGCAGAGAACATGGACTTGAAATCACAGATCAATTGGTCTGAAAAACACAGTTCACATCAAATGGAACTTCAATTTGAACAAGATATGAACTTGTAGAACTTTCAAATCACATGGAGCATCAAACTTGCAACCAAAGGATCAATTGAAACTTGCAGATGTTTTGAAAGTCATGAATGGACCGGTGTGATACAAATACGACCGGGGTTATGAGAACTCGACCGGTGTCTTGTACAACTTGACCGGTGTATCAATTGAAACATCAAATTGAAACCAATCAATTAGAACCTTGCATTGGTCCTGCAAAAACAATTTAAATTTCAATTTAAACCTGGTTCGTGCAAATTGAATGAAATTGAAATGCCCAATTAATTGAAATTGAAACACGCAAGTTCAATTAGACTTAAACGCGCAAACCAATTTGTGATTCAAACTTGCAAATCGTTTGGATTAAAGAACCGCGCAAGTCGAATGGATCAAATGCGCAAACTGAATTGATTTCAGAAAACGCGCAAGTCGAAAGAATAAAACGCGCAAACTGAAATTAGCCTGAAACACGCAAGTCAAAGAACTTCAAACGCATAGATTGAATGATTTCAGAAACGCGCAAGTTGAATTTGAGACTGAAACACGCAAGTCGATTTGAAACTCGCAGGCCACATCAAATTGAACACTGGAACTCGCAGGTAAAGCCTTGCGTGTTTTGTGAAACTCGTAGATCAAAGGGTTAATTTCAATCCTATGGTTTGCGTGTTCTTCATGAACTCGCAAGTTGCTTGTTCCATAAATCGATCCAAATCAACTCAAATCAGCAAATTGAATCTTGAAATCTATACCACAATGATCGAAAATCACTTCTAAACACCTTTATATGAATCTAAACTAGCTAAAAACAACAAATTACAATGTATTTTTCAATTACAGTGCTCGACACTTTTTACAACCATATTCAAAAATTTCAAAATTGAATCTGATCTTGTTGTTAATTCGTGAAACTTTGTGAACAAAAATGATTCTCTAACAACAATCGAGCCCAATTGAATCAATTTTATGTTCAATCAACAATTATACAGTGCGAATTTGATTCAATTTCGAATTTCAGAAATATGATCTACGTGATCTTGAATTTTCAGAATTCGATCCATAGCTTTGATTCAACCTGCAATTCAATCAAAAAGAATGTATCACTATTATCAAAAACAGATTAAAATACCTTTCAATCAATAATTTTATCCAAAAACAGAAAAATACAATTCAATCAATGAAATCAGTGTTCTGTGTTCATGTTTTCAAGAAATCGCCAAAATCCAAATTTCTAATGACCTAGTGAGTAACTTGTGAAAAGGTATGAATAAGATCAAATCTATTACACAATATAAATCCAATAGAACAAATCTCACGGTCAAAGAACAATGATTCAATGAAAATTTGTGAGAATGATCAATTTTCAGTGTTCTTGATATTTTCAAGAAAATTCAACAATTTGATCCAAAAATTCCATATTTCGATCTAATTTTCTGTGCAAATCTTTTCTGGAAATGTTTGGTACGACTCTGATACCAATAGAAAATGTAAAACCCAGATTCAATCAAGCAATCTCAATCACAATTAATTTTTTAATCTGAAAATGTTAATGTACTATATTTAGAAAGTTTTGTAAAGTCATCCTTAGTGAAAAAGGCTTTGTCATTAGCATAATGGGTTGGGCTAAAATGTGTAACATAGGTGATTGGGGTATAAATAGGAGGTGTTTTGTAATTTGTTTGTAACCCTTTAGTCACAATGTAGCCATTCAAGTCTTGTATGTGTTTCTAGTGAGAGAAACTCTTTCTCTCTCTAGATTGTCAATAATACAATCATTTCCAACCCAATCTACCTTTTGTTCAATCTTTATACATTGTTTAATTGTGAATTCATGACCTAACATGTGGTATCAGAGCCTAATCAAAGAAATCATTCATCGAAACGATCGAATTCGCGATTTTTCGAGGGAACAGTGATTTGGTCGAATCAACAGAAACTGTTGATTTCAAATTCTTCTTTTTGGATCTTAATTGATCAAGATTTGATGATAGATTGATTATGTGATTAGAGTCGAATTAGTTGTAATCAATCACATTGTTTAATTTCAATCAATTCAGAAGAATTGTTCGATTTTGAGAATTTTTTTTGTTTGAAACTTTTTTTCACTGTGTTGTGATTGAATTCTTGTATCTAGGTGTTTTTAGACAAGATCATCAACTACAAAGTTGTTTAGAAGTGAATTTCGAACATGATCTCAAAGTTTCATCTCAAAATTCGAAGAAATGTGGAAGATTTCTTGAATTTAAGTTTTCAGACTCGACTCTCGCAAGATCTCAAAAACGCGCAAGCTTCAACTGAAGAACACACAAGTTCATCTGAAGAACGCACAAGCTAAAGAACGCGCAAGGATAGGAAGAACGCGCAAGATGAAGACATTCAGTATTCTGCGAGTTTTGAAATTGTCAAATTTTTCTAAGTCTTAAAAACGCGGAAGATGAAGCGAGCGAGTTTAGAAAACGCGCAAGACTAAGCTTGCGAGTTTGAGTAAACGCGCAAGGTGAAGCGTGCGAGTTTGGAAAATGCGCAAGACGAAGCTTGCGAGTTTGGGAGATTAACTTCCTTCAGTCTGCGAGTTCCATGCTTAGCGAGTTTTGACACTGTCAAATTTTTTCTAAGGCATAAAACGCGCACGTCAAGGCCTGCGAGTTTCATGAACGCGCACATCACGTTTAGCGCGAAGCACATGAACAGTGCTTTGCAGGTTTATTGTTCTGCGAATTTACTTGTTCTGCGAGTTCTGTGTTTTTGCGACAAATTACTGTTCACACCTATTTTTGCGACAAGTTGCCTTGTGAGATTTAATTGTCAAATTTTTCCTCAGATAAATCTTCTACCCTGCCTAGTAGTGTTTGCTACAAGTTGCATCCTCTGATAAGCATATCAGATTAAGTTCTTAAGTTGAATTCCTATTCAACTCGCGGTCAAAGACAGATTTGATGTTTTATACTGAAGATGCACTCTGGTTGTCATGTCATAATCCACACATATCATTCTTGTAGGCGTTAAGGAATGTGTTGGGTTTACTAAAGTTAAAAGTTGTCTTTATGTGCACTCAGTTGAGGTTACTGTCCACATCAGATCTGATATTTCAGTTGATACTCCAAGAATAAGAGCTACTTTCAAGGGGGAGCCGGAGTTGTTTGAAGTTTAAGCAACGCTAAAGTTTTTCAAAGAAATCAAGGGGGAGAAGAGCTGAAGTTGATAAGAGATGATTCCTTTACAAAACTTTAGGGGGAGAATGTTAATGTACTATATTTAGAAAGTTTTGTAAAGTCATCCTTAGTGAAAAAGGCTTTGTCATTAGCATAATGGGTTGGGCTAAAATGTGTAACATAGGTGATTGGGGTATAAATAGGAGGCATTTTGTAATTTGTTTGTAACCCTTTAGTCACAATGTAGCCATTCAAGTCTTGTATGTGTTTCTAGTAAGAGAAACTCTTTCTCTCTCTAGATTGTGAATAATACAATCATTTCCAACCCAATCTAACTTTTGTTCAATCTTTATACATTGTTTAATTGTGAATTCATGACCTAACACAAAATCAAATGAAGGACTGAACCGGTGTGTATGAATATTTTACAGTATATAGACAAGATAATACACAAGTATTGATCTTTGGAAACACACGGTCAGTTAAACATTAACGCTCAAATGATGAAAAACATTTAAAGTCACACTTCTTAATTCATGAAATCTTTTGAGAATAGAAGTCGTTTGAACATTTCAGAAAATGTTTTTCATGTTCGAAAGTTGTTCTTCTTTCAAACAATCAGAGATCTAGATCAGAAGATATTTACCTTTAAGCTCCCCCTCAAATCATGATAGAATGATTTAGGCAGATAAGCTCCCCCTGGATATTTGCAAAATATCCTTATCTGAACATTGAAGAACGGGTCCTGATCTGCCATGTGATCAGAATCCACAATCTTTTACATTAAAGTTCGAGTCCTAAGTTGTAGTACTTAGAAGTCATACATCATGCTCCCCCTTAAACTTTGGGTGCCTGCACCACATTTTTAACTTTTGGTACCCACTGGTATTTGGGTCTGAGAGTCCAAGATCAATGAATCTCTAGAGAGAGAAAGTAGAGAGAGAGAGCATTCAAAGCGTAAATTTCAGATGTATTTATGTATGCGTGAATGTGTTACAAGGAACCAAGACCAAAGGGACTTAAATACCCTGGTCAATACAACACAGTATTAGACTTTAGACACAGTATTTGACCAAGCCTATAAATACAGTGATTACTATAAAATCAGACCTAACAATCTCCCCCTTAGTAATCATTGGCGCTTTGGTCTTCAAAAATCATCTTCTAAATCAGCACGGACCATAAAAGCGACTTTATGAAGCAATCTGACTTTTAAAAAAAAGTTCTTCTCAGCATCTTTCAGTTTGATTTGTCTTTGCTGCCCTTGACAAGTCTGGACCAGTAGCTTGTGCTCTAAACAACACACCTCTTTTGAAAGATCTTGAATGAACTGTGGTGGTCGGAGCAGGAACAACAAAAGAATTTAAATGGCTGAGAGAATAGAATCTTTGAGCAAATCTTGATCAGCAGATAAACGTTTGAGCTCTTTGTCTCTTTAACTTCTCCTTGACTTCTCTGATTTCTCCCCCTCATGACCTTGATGATCTAGATCAACTTGGTCATGTAAATGTTGGAGACGAGACAGTGTAAGATCTGCAAAAACAAAGAAACGGAGAAAACAGGAGAGCATTGCGCGACACGCAGGTGGCGTAAAGTAAGATTTGCGTTACACCAAGGTTGCGCAAAGTGAAGTTTGCATTACACCAAGGTGGCGCAAAGTGAGGTTTGCGTTACACCAAGGTTGCGCAAAGTGAGGTTTATGTTACACCAAGGTGGCGCAAATTTGACTTGAAGTCTGAAAAAAAAATTTACCTGTTGAGCTCTTTGACTCCCCCTACACAAATGCACTAAATTTGACAATTCAAGTTAGCATTCATATAGAGAATCAGATATTCCCCCTCAAAAACAGATATGATCATTAAGAAAATTCTCCTTTTTCACTCCCCCTTGAATAATGCTCAAACCCATTTGTAAAGAAAAATATGAGAACACAAGAAATGAAACATCAATGTAGAAAGAAAAATATACTGAATATGTATTTTGAAACGACTAAATATATAAAAATTTAAACAGAAACAAATAAAATTTTACTAAGTAAAAATCACAATAAAATCCGTCAGATGAAATCAAATGTATGTGTTTGGATACATAAACAAGTTTTATTGCATATCAAGTTAAGACATGTTTAGTTTCAAAAACTTTCATCAATCTATTCAGTGTGCAATCATGCGAACTTTGATTAACTTCAAGAAAATGCAATTCTAAAAATATAATAGAGAACTTTTCATGTAATCACACTAAGCCATCAAGAATTAAGATTTTCACAAATTTACAGGTTTGTCGTAACTCAGAAATATATAACCAAGTATCATCAGATGTGTGCTCATTGGCATCTTTTAGCATTGTGCTCTATGGCATCTTTACATGAGTGTGCTCTTTGGCATCTTTTAAGCTTGTGCACTTTGGCATCTTTTGAATCAAAAAGTTTATTAAGTAAAGAACATGCCATAAACGTAACTTTCTATCTGACCCTATTGCAGGATTTGGGTCAGTCGCTCCCAGACCAGTTGGCCTTAGGGGACTAGGTGTCAAGCACCCCTTGGAACTTACTTTCCCAGATCAGAAAGGCTACATTGACATATTCTAAACCCATTCATACCAGTAGAACATGACTTTCGATCTGGTTCTATAGAAGGATTTGGATTCGATCACTCCTAGATCAAATGACCTTAGGGGACCAGATGACAAGCATCCCACAGAACTTACTTTCCCAAACCAGAAAAGTCACAGGTACAAACTTTTAAACTTAGAGATTTCTGATTTATAAGAATTTAATAATCATCTCAAACACAAGGTTTTACGTCAAAGTGCTTAGCCCATATTTTCATTACGATCCGAAATTCCGACTTTTTAGGTTTTCTAAGCATTGTAAACTATAAATATTCCGAATTACACAACTTTAAAGCAAAATCAAAAGTTACAAACATGTTGCTGACTTTTCGACTTTTGTTAGAACTGAAATTTGAACATATAAGAACTTTAATATAAACAAAGCAACTTGAAAATTTATCCTAGACACACATTTTATTCAAAAGAAAGAAAAATTGTAAAACTTTTACATTATAGAATAAAATTTGTAAAGGTTTAAACTTTTAAAACAACATGCCGAGATTTTAAAATTAGAAATATTTGATCAGCAAGTTTATATTCAGTTGAAACAAAATATAATTCAATAATATTAACTTTCACACAATGTAAAAAATGAAATTTGTGTCTCTTTTGAAAAATATTGGGTTGAACAAGTTCAGGAGAGGGAATGAAAATACTCAGATTCTTTAAAAACATTTGAGAAAACTGCAACAACATCAATATCAGAGATAAATGCAGCGGAAATTAAGTAGATGCACTCACAGTTTCTCATTAGTCAGAAGCTTAAAGCAATGAAGAACGAGTCCTAGACTGACATGTCTAGAAGTCAAAGTCTTTGAAGCACGGGTTCTGAGCTGAATTACTCAGAAGCCATAGTCTTGACATTGAAGTCCGGGTTTTGAACTGATGTGTTCAATAGCCATATTTCTCTTACTCCCCCTTAACATGAGGTGCCTGCAACTTAGAATCAGATTTAGACTTGGGTACCCACTTGAATTTGGGCTCGTGTTTGTTAGTTGAAGTTCGTATGGGGATAAATTTGTTAGATTTAACAATTAAAGCACGAGAGATATATTCACACGAATGAACAGAATCAATAGAGGAAGAGAAAGAATAATCATCCGAACTAGAATCCGAGGAAGAACATGAGACATGTTTTGAAATTCGAATCATTTGCTTTATAGAATATTTTGAAATTTTATTACATGTATCAAATGAATCACTTTTATAAAGTCTGTCTACACATTTATCCTCATCAATCACAGAATCAGTAGATGTCCACTTCGCTCTCCAGATCTGCTTCTTTGATCGAGCTCTCAAAGTCCTATCTGTAAGAATTGAATCAGAAGAATTAGAATTGTCAGAAATAACTTTATCTTGTTTCTTTAACTTCTTTGACCGTCTTCTTTTACGCTTTGGTTTATAATACTGATCATTGAGCGTAAAAGAATCATCAAGAATTTTAGACGAAATATTTAAATCAGAATAAATAATTTTATCCAAGCAACCAATATGATCAACTAATAAATCTGAATTTACTTCGGAGACTGAAGTATTTTGAGAAAAGATTTTAAAATTGGAAACTTCCTTTTTGTTTTCTTGAAAATCAGAACAAAGGTTAGAAATAGAATCTGATTTCTGATAAAATAATTTTTCTTCAAGACTGGACGTCATGAAAGAGAGAATAATATCAGATTCAATTTTCTTTAAAATATTTTGATCTTCTATCTTATATTCAAGATCGATGATTTTCCTTTCTAATACTAACGGAGGAGTATATTTCTTAGAACCATAAATGATTGGAGAAACATTTTCCTTATCAGAATTAGGAGCATAAGGATCAATAAAATCATCAGACATTGAAGATTTGATAGGAGATATATCATTTAAAATTCTTCTGCCTCTCCTTGATTTTTCAGGGAAATATTTTGCATTTTCGCTTGTGTAAACAAAAGGAATTTCCTTTTTCTTGTTATTTGTCCTTTTCTCATTTTCGAGTTCTAACACTTGCTTTTCACTAGTCCAATGAAATTTGAACTGAGGAGCATAATGTGCAAGAGTTAGATAATCGTATTTATATAAGGTAGGAACTTCGTTTATCACTTTGTTTAAACAATGAGGATTGTCAAAACCAAGTCCCCACCTTTGTTTTAAAGCTTCTTCACTCCTCGGTTTGTTCATAAAAATTGTTTGTTCAGATTGGTTCCTTCGATAAAGCTTTTCTTCTAACTTATTTATTTTATCCGAAAATTCATCTTTTAATTTGGTCATGTCAGTCAAAGATTCAAGATAAGTCTTATTTGAATTTTCCAAATCATCCAATTTCTTTTGAAAGATGTCTTTAGTATTTTCCAAAATAGATTTTTCATCTTTCAAAGAAATTTTCAATTTGTCAATCAAATCTGACTTTTCGAAATTTGAATTCTTTTCAGATAATAACTTTAAGCGAAGATCAGATATAGCAGAAATAATAATATTCATCTGTGAGGCAATAAAGTTGTAATCAAAATCAGAATATACCTCATCTTCATCAGTTTCAGAATCGTCTGACTGATCATCTCCAACCAAGCACATTTGAGCGATCTCTACGTTTGCAGCTTCATCATCAGAGTGATGTAGCCAAAACTCTTCTTCGGCTAGCAAAGTTGTTCCACTCTCTCTTTCTTCTCAGCAAGTTCCAGCTTCTTTCGATAATAAGTTGAGTCCCTAACTTTCTTCACTCTACACTCCTTAGAGATGTGGCCCGACTTTCCACAGTTGTAGCAGGCAGCAGTCTTTGGCTCGGGCACTTTGACTCTTGTACCGGAAGTGAAGCGAAGATTGTTGGAACTCGATCTTGGTTGGAACTTTTTCTGATAATGCTGAGAGAGAAGGATCATTGCTTTCTGCAATGCCTCACCATCGTCATTAGTTGACCCGTTGTAAGCGTTATCAGACAATGCTTGTCCAGCCAGTTGGTTCGTGAGTAGTGCAACCGGGTCTACTGATTTCTTGTTCTTTTTCTTATCCAGTTTGGCCTTCTTCTCAAGCACCAAGCTCTCATCAGTCATCAGAATTTCATAAAGTTCTTGGATTTGCATAGTGGAGATTCTGACATCATTCCTCAATCTGTGGCATGTTTTATTCCATTCTGGTCGTAATGTGTTGAGGAACTTCAGATTTGTCTCAAGCTCGGTCTTTTCAACTTTAATCTTCCTAAGATCATTGATCAGGACACAAAATCGGTCATACACAGCTTTCAGTGGCTCCCCATCCTTGGATTTGAATTCTTCAAAGTTATTCATGTAGCGCGTATGCCTGAGTTGAGTTGCGACCGAAGAACCAAGCATAATCTTCTCAAGTTGTTGCCACATCAGATTAGGATGAGTTTTGAAACAGTCAATCCTGTTGTATATAGAGTTTGGCAAGGCTAGCATCAGATTTGCTTTAATATCACGATCATCTTGATATGCAGACAACTCATCATGTGAATACTCTTTAGTAGGCTTATATAATCCAGAAGCTAACTTGGGTTTTTCAAACGGTCCTTTAGATAGAATGATCAACATGTCATTACCATTCTTTTGACGTTCAATGAAGTTCAGGAACCGATCTTGCCACTGTGTAAACTCATTTTCATCAATCAACACTGGTGGACGATTTTCAGTACCCAAAGACATCATAAGATCACTTTTGTAGAACTGAGCTTGATAAGCAAATTTGTCAGAATCCATGTTTCAGATAATCCAGAAAAAAAAATCTAAGTCTGAGACTGGCGCAAAGTGGATGTTCGCGTGAGAGTCAGGTAGCACAAACTGGAACTTTTCGTGAACAATGAGTGACGCAAAGGAAGCTTTGCGTGAGCAGGCTGTGGCGCAAAGTAGTCTTGCGTGGTTAGTTGATGGCGTGAACTGAGGTTCTCTTGAGCAGAAGGAAACGCAAACTTAGGTTTGCGTGAGCTGAGTGAGACGCAAACTATACTTCTCGCGAGCAGTTGAAACAACTTTGCGTGAAACAGAAAAGACGAGAACTGAGCTTCTCTTGATAAACGGAAGACGCAAACTTACACTTTGCGTGATGCACGAGAGACGCAAAGTTCTTTTTGCATGATACACGAGAAACGCAAATGTTACTTCGTGTGAGACTAGAACTTGACTTTGCGTTATTTAGAGGAAACGCAAATCACTCTTTGCGTGAATGAAAAGAAACGCAAAGTTTGAACTTTGCGTGCTATAGATAACTTGAAAGACAAATAAGATTAGTAAGATCTAGGGCAAACATATATGAACTCGCGCAAACTAAAGATCTGGCGCAAACCGAAGGAAAACCCCAAAATCTTCTAAAAACTCGATTTCAAAACTGATTTTGATGAAATTTTCTTACACCAACACGTTCGAAAACAACTTTTCAACACTTTTCAATCAAACTTTTCGATTAAAATCCACAAATTCAAAATTTCATGAATGAAACAGTACGTGACCACGATTTTTCAGAAAAGCTCTAAAACTCAAAATTAATGATCAAAACTTGAATTTCTTGAAATTTGATGTGAATTAAAAGTGTTCTACTTGTAAAATTGAATCCAACAAACCAAAATTCAACGAAAATCAATCACAGACAGGGCCGAATTTGATGAAAAATCTAAAAACGAGATTTTCTTGAAAAAATCAAGAAAATCGATCAAATTTTCAGATTTAAACTACAAATTCAGAAACGAAATCAGATCTCTCAATTCTCTCAAGATTCAGATTGGCTCTGATACCAATTGAGAGTCCAAGATCAATGAATCTCTAGAGAGAGAAAGAAGAGAGAGAGCATTCAAAGCGTAAAGTTCAGATGTATTGATGTATGCGTGAATGTGTTACAAGGAACCAAGACCAAAGGGACTTAAATACCCTGGTCAATACAACACAGTATTAGACTTTAGACACAGTATTTGACCAAGCCTATAAATACAGTGATTACTATAAAATCAGACCTAACAGGGTCCTAATGTGTTAGTTGCAGTTCGTATGGGGTTTACATAATATGATCCATACCAGTAATTAACGAAATTCTTACTTACAAAGTCATGTGCTCCATAATAAGAACAACAAATTTTCTTCTGAGTAACCCTGATCAAGTGATTAGTAGAGTAAAATATATCAGGATTACCAAAAGATTTACCTTTATGCGCTCTATTCTTTTTGGCTTTGGTTGTGGACGCAGATGCTTTGTCATTCTTCTTCTCTTCATCTGAAGAACTCTTCACTCTCCAGACCATCTGCTTTTTCTTAGATTGCTTTCCAAGAGATTTAACATAAAAATTTGCTGAACCATTAACAGATTTGTCATAGAATAGATTAGATGGTCTGATCTGACTTGATTTGACAGTGTTTGGTTTGACACTTTTCTTTTTGAAAAGATTTATCTCATGAATAGAACTTGAAGTTGTTTTGAAAGAACAGACTGATTCTGTTGAATTATCAACAGGTGATTGATCAATCACATCAGCTGTAATCTTGTTAATCATAAAATCCCAAATATATCAAGCAATTACTCAAGAACTAGAGAGAGAAAGTAGATCTTGAATCCATTAGTCACAAGTCTGAATATTACAATACGTGCTTGCATGATTCCTTACAACAAGCTAACAATGCAAACCTATTTATACCACCTAATCTACACAAGACTTAACCACTAAGTAAACTAAACATTTTGACTTTCTATTACAATGACAATGTTGACTTTTACAACTTTGACTTTCCACATTAAATCTTGGATACAATATTTAGACTTAACAATCTCCCCCTTTGTATTCAAGATTTAATAAAATTTTGATACAGATCTTCAACTCTTGATTCTTCAGCTTTTTTTTTCTTTAACTTTGAACTTTAAAGCTTTCACAGTCTTTACTCTTTCAGCCTTTGAAGAATCTTGAAAAGTCTTTTGCACTTTGAAGCTTTTAAAGTCAACATGCCTTGAACGCGAAACCGAATTGAAACTTTGACTTTAAACTTTGAAACAACTTGTATCTTCATCACTTGTGATCTCTGAATTGTCTTCAGAAAACAAACTTTAACAAATCATCGTGATTTATCTTTGAACAAACTTTCTTCCGAAACTTTTGTCTTTGAATAAGCAGAAGCATTTTTCACTTTGACAACTCTTCATAACTTTGAAATTGATCTTTGGAAAATTCTCCCCCTTTTTGATGATTGAGAGCATCATGATCATCAAAACTTTATCAATTTCAGCACAGTCTTTGATTTCCCCCTTTGTATTCAAATCTCCCCTTTCTAAGATAATTTGACTGTTGCCGCCCTTTGATCTGAATGGTTGAATCATAAACTGTATCTACCCGAATCTTTTCAAATTCAGATATAATAAACGTGGTAACCCTGATTCAACAAATGAAACAATTAGGAATGCCTGTCAGTAACACAAAGTTATTGTGTACAACGAATGTACAATATAGGGAGCTGGTTTGATGATGACTCCCCAGGACATCCATTCAATCATTGAAAAACACAAGGTTTATCTATGAATGTTCTGCCAGAAAAACAAATTTTCTGTGTGCTCGTGCTTGTGTATGAAAGAATTTAGCACAATGATTGTGTTTCATAAGGCTCAAAATTTGTAAACTGTTGAGACAACAACATGTATTACACGGACTCAATGTGCATGAAAGAGGTGCAAAGGTGGGGCAACTTTCCTTCTTTTTCAATATCTAAATCTTCCGAGTGAAGATTAGATAGCATATATGTTGTGTCCCCAAAGAAAATGAAACATTTCTTTGTTAAGAAAGAAATGAGTGGCTGGTGGGGTAATAGCAAGAGTTGGCATGGGCTCACTGCCTTTTTCAATGATGGTCACCAAATAATGTGAACCAATCAGTAGATGTGGCTGCCCGGCTCAGAAAGTGGTAGGTGCAGAGTTCTGATATTCTTTTAACTCTGATCTCACACACTCTTTCTTTTTAACATTATGCTCACTTCTAACCAAACTCTCTTTTCCATTTTTCCACTCCACGCAATGAGAAAAACTCAACCGGATGAGTTATCTCCCCCACTCTTTGATTTTGACTCTTCACCCCTCAATCACTCAAGGATAACTTCCTGGGTAGGAAACACTGGTTGATGTGAATCCATGGAAGTTCTGTTTAAGCTCAAAAACGAATCCCATATAAGTCCTAAAAAACATGGTTACTCAACAATTTAACTGAATAGTTACGCACAAAGTGATAACAGTGTCAGAATGTATGCTTATTTAAAAATATGAATGGAATTTGAGCATTTGAACTTTGAACTTTGAAGATTTCTCAAAACAAGAATATTGAATGAATGAAATGAAATCAAGAGAATTGTTTTGAGAATCTGACAATGTATCAATCAGATCAAATGAAATTGGTAGGGTATCAAAGAATTGGATATTTTGTTTATATGAACGAATATAAACAATTTTGCAATGAAAGCTAAAGATTAGAAAAAAAAAATTGATGATTGATGCTCAACAACAGTGAATTGCAAACGAGGGTATTACCATCGAAAAATTGTTTCTTTATGAGACGTGGTAATAACATATTCAAATGAAATATTGAACCAGTGTGTGTGAATACTTTATAGTATAAAGACAAGATAATACTCAAGTATTAATCTTTGGAAACACACGGTCAGTTAAACATTAAAGCTCAAAAATGAAAAACATTTAAAAGTCACACTTCCAAATTCATGAAATCTTTTGAGAATAGAGAAGTGGTTTGAACATTTAAGAACCTGTTTTTCATGCTTGAAAGTTGTTCTTCTTTCAAACAATCAGAGATCTAGAATCAGAAGATATTTACCTTTTCAGCTCCCCCTCAAATCATGATATAATGATTTAGGTCTTTTGAGCTCCCCCTGGATATTAGCATAATATCCTTCTTTGATCATTGAAAAACGGGTCCTGATCTGTCATTTGATCAGAAGTCATCACCTTTACTCCTCCTATAAATTAAACATCTAAAATATGTCAGTGAAAACAGGATAGAGATCAGACACTCTCTTTTGAATTGTAGACCATCATATCAGTAAAATCTATCAGTGAAAAAGTATAGGATAGAGATCAGATCAATTCTCTTGAGACGTAGACCATCATATCCATCGGATGCAAAAAGAGTATACTCCCCCTTGAAGGTTTATATCTTCATTTGAGTGTTGGAGTAATATCTCTTATTATCGCAGGAGTAAAGTCTTTTGATCGCTGAGGTCCGAGTCCTAAACTGTTGTGTTTAGAATTCAAACTCCTTTGAAGTCAGGGTCCTGAACTGTGTTATTCAAGAGCCATAATCTTGACAATGAAGTCCGGGTCTTGAGCTGATTTACTCAAGAGCCATTGTCTTGACATTGAAGTCCGAGTTTTGAACTGTTGTGTTCAAAAACCATTGTTCTCTTACTCCCCCTTGACTTGAAGTTCCTGCAACAAAGAATCTGTTTTCTTCTTTGGTACCCACTGGTATTTGGGTCCACAAATGTTAGTTGCAGTTCTTGTAGGGGTAATAGAGTAAGAACCATACCAGAAATGATCACTCGTTTTGTGAATATGATCATGTGTCCAACAGTAAGACCAATAATATTTCTTACCTGAAAACCTGAGTAATTGATCTCTCGAGTAGATATGGTCAGGTTTACCTTTATGCGCTTTGTTCTTCTTGGCTTTGTGTGTATGTACACATGATGTTTTTCCTTTCAGTTCATCTGTCATCTCATCTTTAACTAATTTCTTCTTCCATACCAGTTCCTCTACCTTGTAACTTCTTCTTCTTTGAGATGTATCTGAACCATCTATATATATATATATCATAGAAAATGTTAGTTCGACGAATCTGATCAAAAGATTTAACTGACCTTTGTGAAGAGACAGATTTCAGATTTGAACTTGAAACAGACTTTTCAAGCTCTTTGATCTTTGAAACAAATTTGTCTCTTTCTTTCACAAGCAGGTAATTCTTCTTTGAGAACTCAGACTTCGTTTTCTGCTCTTTTAGTGCATTAGCATAAAGTTCAGATAGCTTTGAAGTCAACCTTTTGATTTCAGACTCAAAAATGCATCGTTCTTCTTCAAATCCTTTCTCTGAATTATTTCTCTGGCCTGATAATTCCTTGAAGAATCCCACATTCTTCTGTTCAATGGCCTTCTTTTCTTGAGCAAACTTCTCTCTTTCCAAAATAAGTACTTTCTCAAAATCGGAAACTTGTTGAGAAAGTTTAATGCATTTAAGATCAACTGACTTCTTCTCTTCATAACACTTCATAACACTTTCTTTTCAATATCAAAATCAACTTTATTTGCAACAAGTTGTTGTTACAAATCAGATATATTCTTTTTAAGCTCATCATTATCAGATTCCAATCTCAGAATCTTCTCATCATTCAGTCGATAAGTTCTTTTCAGAAGATCTTCATTGATTGTCTTTAAAGCACTAATTTCTTCTTTCAGAATGATGATTTCCTCATAATACTCTTTTGATTTTTTCGAGTGAAAGTCAACAGCATAACCCAGATTTACTTTCTCTAATTCAAGCTTTCTAATCTACTCTTCAAGTTCAGCAAAATATCCCATATTGAATGAGTACATCAGCTTGATATGAAAGATCGTTCCCAAACTTTATATCATAAAATCAAAAATCAGATCAAATTGAAATCTTGCACAAAATTTAAAATTTGAACAACACTTTAAATGGCACAAGACTAAGTTTTGCGTGAACTGTGTATGGTGCAAACCAAACTTCTCGCGAGCAGAGAATAGCGCAAAGTGAAGTTCTCTCTATCAGTGTAAGGCGCAAATTGAGCTTTGCGTGAGACTTAGATGGTGCAAAGTACACTTCTCGCGAGCAGTGTATGACGCAAAGTAGATTTCTCCTGAGCCGTGGAAGACACAAAGTGAAGTTCTCGTGATCCACGTATGGCGCAAAGTGAAGTTCTCGTTAGACACAAGTGACGCAAACTAGATTTGCGTGAATAACGAGGTTTGCGTGATTCGAGAAAGATGCAAACTTTGCTTTGCATGAACAACTAGATACGCAAACACGACTTTTCGTGATAAATGCAAAATGCAAAGTAGATTTGCGTGAGCCGAAGGATGCGCAAACTTTGCTTTGCGTGATAAGATAAAGACGCAAATGTAGCTTTGCACGATCTGATGAAGAAGCAAACTGTTATTCTCAAAGCCCGGATAAGCTCGCGCAAATCGATATGAACTCGCGCAAATCATAGATCTAGCGCAAACTTGGCTCTGACTTGCACAAATCGATCCAAATTGATTCCAATCTGCAAATTTGTTCTCAACAACTTATCAGAATCATCGAAAAAAAAATATGAAACACAAAATTACTAACAATTTCAGATTGAAATCAACAATTCACACATTTTCGATCAAGAACAAAGTTCGAACTCGTTATTTCAAGAAAATTTCAAAAATCAAAAATTGACATCGAATTTGTTCAAATTACGAGATGTAATCAAAAAAAGAAACAATCCTAAACACAATTCGAATCCAATGATTCCATTTTCTTGCACCAAAAATGATTTTTCAATAAAATTCGGATGAACAATATCAAAACTCAAGTTCTTGAAAAAAATTCAAAAAAATCAATTTTTCGATCTAAAACTCCAGATTTCAATTCAAGCTTTGATCAAATCATTTCTGAAAAGTTTGGTTCAGCTCTGATACCAATTGTTAATCATAAAATCCCAAATATATCAAGCAATTACTCAAGAACTAGAGAGAGAAAGTGTAGAGAGAGAAAGTAGATATTGAATCCATTAGTCACAAGTCTGAATATTACAATACGTGCTTGCATGATTCCTTACAACAAGCTAACAATGCAAACCTATTTATACCACCTAATCTACACAAGACTTAACCACTAAGTAAACTAAACACCTTTGACTTTCTATTACAATGACAATGTTGACTATTACAACTTTGACTTTCCACATTAAATCTTGGATACAATATTTAGACTTAACAAATCTTTTCTGACATTTCACTGTTTGCGGCTTCCAAGTCTTTTATCTTTGCGGATAAAATGTTTCTTTCAGAAATCAATGTGTTAAACTTTATTTTCAAATCAGATTTGGCCTTCTTCTCTTCTTGGACATCTGATGATAGAGCAGTTATTTTGGATATGAGCTTAGATATTTCAGATTCAAAATGTAAACGTTCTTGCTCAAAATCTTTTTCCAAGTTCTTGGTCTTTTCAGATATTTCCTTGAAAATCCTAGTATTTCTCTTGTTAGCATTTTTCTTTTCAAGCTCAAAAGACTTTTTTTTTCGAGCAAGTCTTGTAAACTAGAAATCTGTTTGGGAAGTTCCGTAATTTTATCTTCAAGAACTTATCTTTCTTTCGCAAAAGTATCTCTTTCAGTGATTATTATCTTTTCAAATTCTCACACTTGCTTAGAAAGTTTTGAACATCTCAGCTCTAAATCCTTTTTCTCTTGGAGAGTTTTCTTGGAAAGTTCAGATGACTGTTGAGTAGAAGATGTCTTCACATTTCATTTTTCTTTTTCTGCTTGGAGGCTTGTTTTTAGTTCAACATTCTTCTTCTCTAGAGCATATATCTGATCTTCAAAAGCCTTAAACTTCTGTTGAAGCTTAACTGATTCATCTTTCAGCTCAGGTGATTTTTGTTCAGTCGTCTTCAGTTGGCTTCGAAGATTTGTAACATAAGACTCCTTGAGCTTGATTACTTTCTCAAGAGACTGAATGGTATTTTCTTTTATTTCCATCATTTTCTCTCTATCTTTAATCTCTTTCACTTGTTCTTTAATTTCCTTCTCTCTTTCTCTCTTACTCTGATAATACCTGCAAAATCAAATTTATCATTATCAGTACATTTTGCACAAACAGGAATTTTATCAGAGTTTGTCAATTTAGAATTTGAAACAGATTTATTTAAAGTTGGAGATATCTCATTTCCATCCACTATGATATGTGGAATTAAAATGATAGGCTCCAAATCTTTGTTGTTTATCTGCTTTCTCCACTTAGAATGTTTATATGTAGTTGACATCTTGACAGATTAGCTTGATAAGAATGATCGTTCCCAAACAATTCAGAAAAAATTTGACCAAAAGTCAAAAACAAATCACCACTTGAAAATAAAATTTTCTCAGAAAAAATTTCAACTCTGAAACTCGCAAAACACTAAAACTCGCAGAACACTACTTCACGCAAATCACTATTCATGAAATTTCGCGCTAACAAGCATTTGCGCGTTTTGGTTTCACGCAAAACACTACTTGCGTGTTTTACAGTTCGCGCAAACAATAGCTCGCGCAAAACACGACTTGCGCGTTATGAGGCTCGCGCAAAACATGACTTGTGCATTATGATTCCTTTGCGCGTTTCTTGCTTTTGCGCTTTTCTATGCCGTTGCGCGTTTTGTTATGAACTCGCTGACAGAAGCTTGCGTGTTTCAAGAACTCGCAGACTGAAGTTTACGTGTTCTTCACTTGATGAGTCTTGCGCGTTTGATAAATCTAGCGCAATCTTGCGTTTGTCGTTCAAAATCGATCCAAAAATCGAATAACTTGCAAATTAGAACTTGAGAATGTTCAGGGATTATCAATTTACCAATTAGAACACAATTCTAAACAACAATTTTCTAAAAACAAACAATTACAATGCATTCGATCAAATTACAGACTCTGTGTTCGTGAAACATAAAATCTAAGAAAATCGAAAATTACATCAAACAACTGATCAATTCGTGTTTGTGTGTAAATATAAAGTGTATATTATCACAAATGGATCACAACAAGTACAAATTTACACGCTAATTTCAACAATCCACTGAAAAATCAATCAAACAGTTAAAGTTCAAGAAAGTCGACAGAGTTCTTGAAAATTTTCCAGAAATTGATTCAATTCAATTAGTGTGATCTTTCTGAATTTGTTTGGTATAGCTCTTATACCAATTGAAAATGTATTTCCAGATCAAATCAAGCACAATCAACAATCAATCTCAAACAAGATTATGACAATGTTTTTTCTAGAGAGAGAGTAGAGAGAGAAAGTAAATCTGTATTATCACAAGTATATTGATATTACAATGAAAGCTCTTACAAAATTAACAAGACATAAACCTATTTATATGAACTGGGAAACTCTCAAGTAACTTGAATATGAATCCTCACAAACTCTCAAGTACTTAAACAGACTAAGACTTATGATGACTTTTCACTATTTGACTTTCTTTGACTATTCAATTACAAAGGCTTTGTACAAGACTTTCCCAATTAAATCTTGGATACAATTAATACACTAACAGACACATCAAGGTCTCCTCAATAATCGATTTGTACTTAAAGTCTACCTCGGCATTCTCACCAAATTTCTTCAATAATCATCACCACCAAAGATTCACCGTCCTTCCTTTGACGAAATTTCCTAACAACTAGTTTGGTCCGATCCAACACAACCTTAGATCTGTTCCTCAACTCTGACACACACACACACAACATCTGTAAGGACTCCCAAAACTTCCATAGATCAAAGCATTGGTCTGATGTTTCATCCAGAAACGTACCATTACACTCTACAGATAGTCGATTATCCTAAACTCCATGGTTAAACAACTCCCATAATGCATTCAATCATCGATTGACGAATTAAAGTCATTAAAGTCACCACATCAAACCCACAAAATCACATGAGATAAAATTCTCAATAAAACTCAAACGCCATAATACTTGGAAGGTAACCCTTCGTCCAAAGTCTTAACATATGTGGAGAAGATCCAATGTTAAAGTCATAAGTCACAGTTACTTGTCCAAGACTCTAAACAACATCAAAATACGGACATCACAATATCCGAAAACACGTTGGACAATAACGAGAAATAAGAAAGTCTCAACAACGTTTGCAACCACATGCCATAAAATAATTTTGTGCATGTTTGAAGTCATGGTTTAAAACATTGTGTGTGCTAAGCATTGTTCCAAGATTTGTAATATAATCCACATGTTGATTTGGAAACATGAGAAATAATTGGTGCAATTTATTTTAGAAATAAATTTCGTGTGTGAAGTTGATCGGCACTCAACATCTCGAAACCACTCTCCTCAATTTCTCAGTCACACTATCGTCATCCGGATGCTCAAACATCTTTAAGGCAAAAATCAAGGATTTCATAGGTTCATCTTACAATTACTCCTTGAATAATGCCGGTTCCAAAAGTCTATGGTTCTAATACAACCAATCATTCTGACTCAAAATGATTCACTTAATACAATTCTCCTACTTACTGTCACCCCAAGTGACGAATGCACGGGACACTGCTGTCGTTTTCGCCTTTCCCTTCGGCCAAAGATTTCGGGGTGTTACATAATCATTGACGGAAATTTCTCTAGGTGATTTTTGTAGGAAAAATCATTTGTTTTGTAGTGAAAGTATATTATTATTTAGGGAAATTAACAAAATTAGCCATTTTGATCGACCAAAGTCACCTCTTAGTAATTCCTCTCCTACTTTTAAAAAAAAATCGACATCTTCGCAAGTGCCCAAGACGTAACATGCGGATGGGGCATTTTTCTAAAAAACTCAAGTGCTTGCAGTGGTACCACTCCTCAAGTCTCCTACGAAAGTCTCAATCGGCACCCCCTGCGCGCGTGTAGGTGATGGAGTAAAACTAAACAAAGGACTTGAAAGTCCCTCCCACATTTTTGGTTATAAACCACAAAATGTTTTACTCTCATTTCCTATGTGGGACAACTTCCCACCCCACTTGGTTTCCACCAAATTCATCTCAAACACTCAACTTTGAGCATCGATATCTCATTCACACATATTCCTTTTTGAACACATAATATGTCGTTTCGAAGCTCTCATATAGGAGAACACAAACCCACGAAGAGTTAGATATATAGTATACATATACATGTATTTAATTGTGTCCAAAGATAGCAAAAACTCATATTTTTACTAAATTTTTTCCAACAATGAGTTAGAGCAAATATGACATCTATTTAAATGTTTTAATGGTGGGTTGAAGATGATGTCCAAAGGAGGGCTTACCAGTAGTTTTTAAAAAAATATATATACAAATTTAATAACCTTTTATCTTTTTAACTAAAACAATGAATCATATGTTTTTACACTACAACAAAATCAGGTTTATAGAGCGTTACAAATATCGAAGTGTCTTAATAAAGTACTTTATAAGACATAAATTTAAGACAAAACATATGTGTCGTATGTACGAGTGTTGTAATAGATTTATATAAGAACCTTTTGGACGTTTTAAATAGTTAATTTTTGTGACACTTCCTTTTTACAAAAGGTGTCCTATTATCTTTTTTATATGACGCTTTTGAGAAATATCTTATAAACACATCGTTTTATAGGACATCCTTTCAAATAATGTCATATAAGAAATTTAATATTACGTTTAACTTCAAAAATGTCCTAAAAACTATTAACGACATTCAAAAGCGTCATATAAATCTATTGCAACACTCTTACATAATATACACATATGTTTGATGATATAAACTTAAGTCTTATAAAATACTATATCAAAACACTTAGATATTATTTTGTCTTCTAAACCGATTTTGTTATAGTATCAAGTTTTATTGTTATAAATAATATTTTAGACATATAAATATTTAAGTATCCATGTAACAAACTAATTAATCCTTTTAAATTTCTAAAAAGTAGGAATACACAATTCAATTACTTCCCACAAACATAAATTTTCAGTCTACAATTATGACTGGATCTAATTTTGTTGTTGTTGGTATTATTTATCACTGTTGATCTTCCGATGAAATCATTTCAATGATGCCGCACTTTAGACTCCTCTCTTGAATCTGGTATATACATTAATAAATGACAACTCAACTATTATATAAATCATAAATTAAGATCTAATCAGCGAAATCAAATACCATGATAAGTCCTGTTTTTTCTTAAAAAAGAAAATTGAGATAAAATGAGAATAAATTATTACCTCTAATGTTGAAATGACTCTGAAATGTTCGACACACTCTTCAAGCAACAATTTTTCCTCCATTGCAATCTTTGCAAGCTCCGAAAAAGTTGAAACGGTCTCATGAGTCTATTAAAACATAAATTCGTGTATTCGATAAGTATGTAATTTATGAAAATTTGATACTTATTTTTTGATCTTAAAGATACGTATGATACCGTGGGCATTATAGAAGACATCATAGACATGACCGAGGTCACCAAATCTGTTGCGTGTCTAAGTGCAATCGAAGTTGTTTGAGAATCCATCTACACACAAAAAAACATATAATAAAACACGACATTTTGTAATCAAATTTGTTGCTATCGAAATTCAAATTTTGAATGGGTTTTATGGAAATTAATCTAGGTGCTCAAATACCCGACATAGTTTAGCGTATTCTAGAAAACTCTTGTAGTTTTTGATGTTATAAAGGCAATACCTTTGCTCCTTCAATAAGCGGTACCCTACAAGCAACGGCCTCTAAACAATCTTTGACTACTGAAACGTCTGATGTGTGTTTCCTTTCCATGTCTCTCCATGCTTCCAACATTTTCATCTACATGATAACATTGCATTCGGCAAAAATAGTAATAAGGATATGCATCGGTAACTTGTATAATATAAATAAATTAAGTAAAATACTGACTTGGGAATGAACTAGAAAGTTGAGCTTCAACTCTAACTTCAATTTCTCCAACTGTAACCTTTTATATAACACGGATTGTTGCAACTTCGTGATGTTTTCTAATGCGTGTAATGAGTCTTTCTGTGGTCATAAAATCGTAAAATTAATCATATGATCCCAAAAATGTTACTGGTAGAAATGTATTGGTTTGACTTTTAAAGTTAAATTAATTTACTATAGATGCATTCGAACTTTCTTAAAACCTTTCATATAATTATGATAAGAAGACTAGAAGTGTACTCACAAATTGCAACGAAATACATCTAAATTTTAATTTTCAATTTTATTCTTTGTTTCTGTTGATTTTATAATACGTGTTTATGTGGTTTTCAGAAATCGATAATGTTTTTATGTTTGAATAAAATATAAATTTGAAGACCTTATAAAAATAAAATAAAAATAATATATCGATACTATTATCAAATTTACAATTTAAAAGTTCTCATTTTTTTATATTTTGATCAATTCAATTTTTTATAATAATTTAATTTAGTTTTAATAATATAATGTTTTTTCATAAATATAACAACTAAGTATTTTATTAGAAATAAATGATTATCTTAGTTATATTTTATATTATTTATATTCAAAATTAGATGTTTAACATGTTTTTGATTATACTTATATGTTAGTTATATGAATTTAAATATACAGTTCAAAAAAATAGTATACATGCATCATTACTTTAATCTTAAATTTTATATAATATAAATTAATAAACTATATTTAATGTATAAAAAATAATTTTTAAATTTTTTTCTCAAATACTTATAAAGTATATAGATTAGATTTCCACCTTGGAATACAAATAATTGACCTTGGATTATGATTTATATAATTTAAAAAATTAATGATAATAACGACGAGTCTTTGACCCTGAAAAAGTCAAAGTTGATAACATACCTTAGCTTTGTTATCTAGGGTTTCATTAACAGCATTAGCTCTAGCATTGGCGTATCTCCACTGCATCCAACTTCCACGCATCATTCTTAACTGATGAACACCCTCCGCCATACCCATATCCGCCCCGAGAGGTGAGAAACAACCTGACCTGTTGCTTCTCTTAAGCTTGATCAAATCAAGTCCCATATGCAGATAATTCTTTTTAGCAGTTCTTGAGGGACTTGTTGGAGGTTTTGATCCCGAAAACGAAGAGTTTGTCGGTGTTGGTGGTGATTCAGATCGTCCCCATTTGGATGGCAGTGCTAATGAGTTGGCCTTTTTCATGGCGTTCTTAATTGTGGATTTGGTAGGGGAATTAGCGGTGGATAATATGGACTTTGATGATTTTCTAGAGCTTAATGTGGGTGCCATGTATGACGCCGGAGAGTTTCTTGATCCTGTGACGAATGGAGATCCCATATCACTGCACTCGGAGTCGACTTCGGAGAAAGAATCTGATCTCATCCGGGCGGAGTAAGATCTCCGGCGAAGTTCATTTTCATCCACTGATAATCTCCCAGGCATTATAACAGCACCAGGGTCAACAAACTCTGATGACTTCGTGGATGATGAAGTTGATGATCTTCCGGGGAATCTGAACTTTCCGGTGTATCTCATCGACCCACCTCCAAAAAGGGGCTTCTGATTCTCCTTCAAGTTGCTTTGTTTTTTCGGATTATTCTCGAACCGATTAAACTCCGAACAGCTTTTCTGCTTGATAAGATGTGTCGAACTAACGCTGTCCCTTTTGCGATCGTTCCCAAGGTATTCGGCGAGGGTGGTTAGTGAATTGTGATTGTGGGATTTTGATGGGTGGGAAGAAGGCCAAACTCCACGTAGCAATCCAGTGTGTTTGGAAGACGATTTGGGTTGTTTCTGTTGGCGATTAGGAGAGAGAGGGTGGTTATGGCTAGGAGACGGCGGTAACGGTGGTGGTGGTTCGCCACCGGAAACTGGTGATAGGTATCGAGATCTCACCGCCCGAGAACTTTCCAGGCGAGGCTTATCGGAGATCATCATGTGGCGAATGGCGAGTGAGCGATAGAGGAAAGAAAAACAAACATTCCCTCATAAAATGGCGGCTAAATTGATACGGTGCCGGCGGGGTGTCAAATTACCTAAGCATCCTTGTCGCCGGAGAGTTGTGAGAGATGTATTAGGGGTAGGCTTGGGATTTCATGTACGAAGAGATTGAGTCAAAGGGAATACAATTTTAATTTGGGAGAAGAGGCCACATGGGTGATTTTGAGAACTCCGTAGTTTGTTCACTTTGTTGTTCTGCCGAGCCGGCATAATATGAACCACTAGGGACTTGCAATGTGTACATTTATTTTCTTCTTAATTTTTGAAACAAAAGTATTTTTAGATAAAACTAAACACAGAAAAAAATAACCGAATAAAAATCTCCTGTCCCAAATTACCAAGTCCCATTCATGTCCATCAATCATATAAATACACATCATCGAAAAAAGAATATAAACTTGAATTAAATAAAATCAAAAAAATATAAAATTTTATGTGTCTTAATTTCATTGGTAGGACAGAAATGGGATATGGGATTTTGGGACAGAAGATTCTTATTCACCGGGAAGAGATCGGGAACTACTTCGGAGATTTTCTCACGGACGAGGATGGCACGATCCTCACAAGCCCCACCCAGCCTAGCCTCATATGTTATATATACTAGAGGTGTATTCGTGTAATATAGGGAGATACATCTTCATTTTAATGTTTTGTTTTAAATTTTTATTTTTGTCGATTTTATAATACGGTTTTATCGATTTAGATTTAGTAATGATGTAATTTATTTTAGATTTAATAATGTAATATTTTTTTATAAAATAAATAATTAAGCATTCTGTTAGATTTCAATGATTTTACTAATTATATTCTAGAATTTAATTATTTAAAATAAGATGTTTATCCTGTATTTGGTTATGTTTATCAGTTAGTTATGAATTCAAACATACAACTTTAAAAAATTGTATGTATGCATCATTTAGTTGTAATCTTGAATTTTAAGTAATATGCATCAATAAACAGTAGTTGGTAAATAAAAAAATGTTTTAAAGAGTTTTTCTCACCTGGTTTATAATATAGTATAGTATATTATATATATATATATATATATAGGGAGAGGTTCATTTGAGAAAATGCTAAATGTATGAGAAATAGAGAAGTAATCTTAGTCATTAATCTGATCAACATTTGCGGCTTTGATCGCGAAGTACCGGATAATTCTTTGCATGGTCTATAGATGGTAGATGTAACAACCGTAATTTGGAGACTTCATTTAGTGATAATTCGGGAATCGTTTGACTTTTGGAACGTAAAGGTGTTGGGAAATCAGATGAGTTTTGCTATGGAATCACCGAGGATCGAATCAGGTGAGAAGACGCGAGAAAACGGAGATTTGGGTTGCCGCGAGTTGTGGCACGACTTGGGGTCGCGGCACAAGCTGCGTAACTCACTAGAAGTGGGTTCTAGAGGAAACGGGCGACTTATGCCGCGACTTGAGGTCGCGGCATAACCCGCGTGACGTACTGGTTGAGCTAAAAAGCCGATTTTTCAGCCTTTAGCCTCATTTCTCTCAAACCCAAACCCTAAATTTCTTCCCTTTTCTCTCCCAAACCCCAAATGATGAACCCTTGCGTATTTTGAAGTTTTTTTCCCCCTTGAACCATATGACTCTTCATCATCTAGCTAGTAGAATCTTGAACCACAAAACCTTCATCTTCATCTTCCTCATCAAGTTCAATGTTTGGGTGCTCGGGTTGAAGAGTTGGATTGGGTGCCCTCGGAAAGTATCATCACTCAAAATGGTAAGCTTCCTCGTAGTAAAATTATAAATGCTCCATTAATGGGTCTTAGTGTTTGATTTCTCAAATCTCGGATTTGATGGATTTGTGGAAACTAGGGTTTTGATCTCATTGAGGATTTTAGTAATTAATGTTTGGAGAATATTTCTAAGTGGTTTGGTATGTTTGGATCTAGGTTTTGGAAGTCTTCGGCTTGAGGATTGAAGCGGCCTTCAAAAGAGCTCGTTTGGTGAAACCTAGATTTAGCCTAAATCTAGCAAGGTGAGTTCAAGTTGATTTGTAAAAATGGTGTACATGCCAAAATGTCTATTTTAAAGTGTTTACATGTTTTGTATGAAAATTGTTAACTGCTAATCATTTGATAAGTTTTGGTTAGTTGGAAGTATTCAGTTTTATAAACTTATAAAACACCCACATTTGGGATTTTAGGCATTTTGATAAATAAATCATATATTTTGGGTATTTAAATGATTTATTGCATGGAGCATATTTTTGAGTATAAATGCATTCTATTGGGTGTCATGGGATGGTTTGGAAGAATAAAAAGTATAAACCACTTTGGAAAATGTTTTGTCCCGGTTTAAATCGTGTTAAAGTTATTTGGGTGTGTTGAAGCATGGGTTATACTTATTTCGGGTCGTCTACGTTTGATTCATTTTATGATTTTCAACATTGGGTCTTTGGATTTGTTGAGCCTATGTCTCGGCTTGGATTTTGTTGGGTTTTGGGGACACTTGTCCGGTTTTGATAGCTCATTATAGAGCGTTTGGTTATGGCTTGCATTTATTACATCTTACTGGAAATTACATGTTTTGAATGCATTAGTTCATTCGTTTTGAGTCATGTAATGTTTCAGCCCCGTCTGCTATGGATCCATGAGCACTTTTGTATTTTATCCAGTGTTGGGACGACTAGTTTTCCACATCGAGGCATGTTAGGCATAAGATGGGATGTAAGTCCTTCGTGCTTGTATCAATGGGTCTATGCTGAAAGATGCTGAGCTTGATACATTTATTGCTTTGTCCGATGGTGGAACGATTAGTTTTCCCCATTGAGGCGCGACTAGGCTTCTTTGGTATGGTGTAAGTCCTCCGTGCTAGTATCTATGGGTGTATTCTGAAAGATGTTGAGCCCGATACTTATACCAATTTAACGTAATGTGTGGCTTACTCTGTGCACGTCACATTAAGCGGAATCGGATTTCCCCCGTCACCGAAAGGTGTTATCTTTGGGATGAGTCATTTATTATTTGTTTTCGATGACATTTTCATACATGAATTTATTCCATGTTTTATGGGTCGAGTATTAATCCCTATCCGTGTTTTGGGATGTTTTGGGATATGAAGTATTATTTACATTATTATAAATTGGGAGTCATTTTATATCCACGTTTTGAGTTTGGGTTATCTCCCTTATGCTATAATCTTAGAGACTTGAGTTTACTCATATTTTGGTCGTTTGTTTTATATACCTTACTCAAATTTCATTAATTGAGCATTACCATTATTCCCGTTTCAATTAAGTGTTGGATTGCATTATTTCATGAAAGAATATTTTGGCGTTTAGGCGACCATCTATAAAATGCATATTATTGGTAAATGAGTTGTTCCATTATTTTAAAGTAAATCATTTTAAAGGATCATGATTATAAGTTACAATATTTCCATTTTACGTTTTCTTTATAATCATGATATAAACTCTTGAACTCACTAGGCGTTAAGCCTAACCTTTTTATTTGTCGGCATGTGCATCAAGTTCCAGATGGGGGTTTGGTCCTAGCTGTTCCATGAAGAGATGTGCTTAGTTCTCCCGAGTGTAAGTTAGTAAAGACTTCCGCAGTTTGAAGATAGTGATTTTTATTGGGTTTTAGTAGCACCCGTCCTTATTATAAACCGTATGTATAGAATGAATGTGTGTGTTGAGGTTAAATATTAAATTGTGGTTGTAGATGACTCTTTTATTGGTGTATTTAGAAAATTTTAAATTAGTTGCTATTTCCAGAATTTAGGGTGTTACAGTAGAGGGGTAGTTTTGTAAAATACGCGTGATGAATTCATATATGAACCTATATAATTCACATATTAACTATACACTTAATTAGTTCATATGAGAATCAGTTAATTAGTTCATATATGAATCACAAAAGTTCATATATGAATGACAAAAGTTCAACTGATTCATATATGAACTTACGATTAATTAGTTTATATATGAATCACAAAGGTTCATATATGAATCAGTTAAAAGAGTTTAGATGTGAATTACACTGATTCACATATGAACATATAATTCATATGTGAATTATACAGGTTCATATACGAACATAACCCGTGTATTTTGTAAAAATTACGAAAGTGTCCTTCTATTTTTGGTCAACGTCGCAACTTTTGATCTGTCAAAGCCGAAATATTTGACTAGTCAAATCCGAACTTGACCTTATGAACGACTAGGATTACTTTTCTGTTTCTCATATATTTAGCATTTCTCAAATGAACCTAAGGCTATATATATATATATATATATATATATACTAGTTAGCTACCTGCGCAATGCGGCGGGATGCCAAACCTTTTTTGTAAATCGAGGATATTAAGTTTCTGATCATTATAAACTTTAAATTTTATAATGGTATTTTGACCAAAGATTTGGAAAGTTTTTATTGTTCTTAGATTATATAAAAATGGTTTTCGCTTACTGCAACTCATAATTAACCACAAAAAAACTCTAAATTCACATTTAAACAAAATGGAAATATAATCGTTTGTAATAATATAAACTATACCTACATAATACGATAAGGTATCACTTGAAGCATCCATATGTAGACATGCCCTGTAAGAAAAGTCTTATGATTATAATAGATACATACCACATGTGTTGTAAAAAATGTGTAATAATAAGTAGCCGTTTGTACCTTTTTAATCGTGTAAGACTTCTTGATACACCACGTTTGATGTGTAGACTCCGGCACGACTGATTTTTTTGGCAGGCTTTACTAATACCTTTGTATTTTCGCTAGATGTCCCTTTTGAGTTTTGACAACGCCACATAAAGTTGGTCGTGCGAGAATACTAATTCTGGTAGATATACACCTACATTAGGAATAGTCTTCTTTGAGCTTTATTGATTGTCATTGAAAAGCTAAGTCGGACCTGGAACTGTTTTCTTTTCAATTTGAAGGGGAACATGTTATTTTCAGATGGACAAAGAGGAATTCTCGGCAAAAATACCCTCTTTCCAGCACGCTGACCAACAACTATTTATGCGTCGTTTACGTTCTGCTGAAAACCTCTACATATCAATCTAGTGCCATTACATAAGCCATTAGATTGATTGATATTTTGTAATAGTATTATTGGACATCTAATTTTGAGGCAGAGGTAATGAGGGGGCAAACCACTAACAGTCAGCGAGTTTAAGAACTCCATTGGATAAAAGTTATTCTTGTCATCTTCTGCTTCAAAAAAAATGTAGTAAACCTTTTCATATCCACAGAACCTATCAATCAACTGATCATTAATCCCATCTGAATTAGATCCATTGATCTGCAGAGATGGAAATATGCGTCAATCAAATCATTCTTTGATTTAGCTTTATCAGAATAGGAAATGACCATGTCATCAGGTATGCGTATAAAGCTTTCTTCTTACGCCTCCTCATCTCCATCTCCCACCCATAATAGAAAATCTAAAAACCATGGATCAGTCCATGCTCTCATGTTAAGATTAACTGAATCTTTCTTATTGAAGACCAAAGAGGTGATATTCGTAGGTTGGAATCTACAATCTATGCTCGAGTTCCATGTCGCACAACTGGTAAGAACTGTCTAAAGTCATGACCCATAACCATTATCTTTCCACCGAATGGAAGTTTCACCCCTGTGATATGTTGCATTGTTTGATCATGCGCCTCTACCGCCTACCTCTTAGCCATGGGCGCTTCATCCCAAATGATTATTTTTGCATCCCATAGCAATTGAAAAGTCCCACTTTGTTTTTTTATGTTGCACATTGAGTTGTTATCAAGATTGAGAGGAATCTTAAAACGGGAGTGAGTTGTTCTCCCCCCAGGCATATTATTAGCTACAACACCTGAAGAGGCTGTGGCGAGTGCAATGAGACCATGAGAACGAATGTTGGCTAGCAATGCTTTGTACAAAAATGTTTTTCCAGTCCCCCTGGACCATTTGTGAAGAACATGCCCAGATAATCATTGTCTACGTGCTTCATGATCTCCTCGTATGCGTACCTTTGGTCGAAATTAAGGGAGTCTCGGGCACGTAAATGTTTGTATTCCACTCTAATGGAGTATTCCTCTTGCCTCACGAAAACTTCCAAATTGTAAGTTTCCATTTACATTTATCTTTGGGAGATCGAAATCATCAAGATTTTTACCCATCGATTGTAGAAAGATTATGATGTCATCTAGGACCATATCCCGAACTAGGTCAACACCTTCGCACTGTCGTCTATAATCTTCTGAAAGTGAATCGTAATAGTCATCCCACAACTTGCGAACATCTCCTGACTCATAATAAATTAGTATTGTAGCAAATAACTGTTAATGCCAAAAATCGTCCTAAAGATGACTTAAGGTCGTGCGGAGCTTTAACAACTAAAGTAGGAAATCAATTGACAAATCGTACGACGATGATAAAAAGTAAAAAAGAGACAGAAATTTTGGTGATGCGGAAAACCCCGTCGAGGGTAAAAACTGAAGACGATAGCAGGGATCGTCAAGTGAACTATGGACGTCAAACAGGGACGTCGTCCTTTAGAAGGAATGATCGAGAGTAAAAATGACAATATTACAAGTGTATATGAACAATATTGTAAGATTGTATTATTCATGGTGCGACAGAGCACTTTGTTGAGAGTTCTTGACTGAGAGCGAGTAAGCTGAGCGTTCTCGGGCGTGGAGTATTTCCAATGTGATGTGTTTTATCAAATGTGTTCAGCTGTGTCAAATGATTCTTCAAGGTTATATATATAGATTTGATCTTCATAAATATGCATTTATTGTCCCACATTATTCTCTTTCAACGGTTTTGATGACGATCGGCCGTTATGACCATTGGTCATAAAGATGCTTTAAACCTGCAATAAAGATTCATAAAAGAAAATGTTTATGGATAATAAATGACACATAATCGTTAGTTACGTCACAGAGGTCGTAAGATACAAGTCTATTGGAAGATTATCCGATCATGGTCGTCGTCATAAGTGGTGACCATGGTTCTCGATGTGTATGGTCTTCAGGACCTTATCTTAATACAAGAGTGGTTTTAAGTTTGGAGATGTTTAGTTTTCTTGCGTTGGTCGTGACTTGTAAAATTCTGCCCAAACAGTTTGCCCCCAATTTGAAATTTATGCGGCAAGTCAACTTTTCGAATTTTACAAGCAGATTGGACACGTGTCGACAAGTGTAACTGAATCAATTCCTCGAAAACCGAAGCGATTGCGAGGAAAAGTGTGCAGCCATTTGACGGCCGTGACGTCATGGCGACGTGGGGCGCGTGGTGTCAGGTATAGGACAGGTGTCGTCCATCCGATGGCGGGCGGGCGAAAGGTCGATGACAGGTGTTGACCATCTGTCGACTCGACCTGACACCGAATCCCCTATAAATAGTCATTCCGCTTGAATCCTCTCCTTTTTACGAGATTTCAGTTTCTTAAAGAGAGAATTTTTGATAGCTTCGTGTATCCTTTCTAGGGGTGTAAAAGAGACGAGACAACTCGCGAGCTACTCGAGATTGAATCGGTCAACACTCGACTCGAATAGACTCGACTCGAATTTGAGCTCGACTCGATATACTAACGAGTCGAGTCGAGCGACCTGATACTCAACTCGATAAACTCGTGAGATACTCGATAAGCAAAACAATAATAATAATTAGTAATATTATTTTAATTTAATTGATGATGATGATAATAATAATAATAATAATAATAATAATAATAAGAAGAAGAAGAAGAAGAAGAAGAAGAAGAAGAAGAAGAAGAAGAAGAAGAAGAAGATTAGAAAATGATGGTGTAAAAGATATGGGTGAACTCTTGAGGGTGTGTCTAATCCATCCCACATTGGTGGGATATAGAACTCAATTCTTTAAACTCCACTATTAATAGACCTTTCCCCTCCCTTGTTTTTACATCATTTATCTTTGCTAAATGGCTTGAGCCTATGTGATTGTTTTAATAGGAGTACCCCATGAAAATCGGTTCACCTTGAGTTCTTTTAAGCTATTTGTTCACCTTGAGTTGTTTTATGCATTAAACGAGTTTGAGCTTGATCTAAGCTCGAGTTCGAGCTTGATTCGAGTTTTTAAGCTCAAGTTCGAGCTTGATTCGAGTTTTCGAGTTCGAGTTCGAGCTTTGATTTGAGTTTTCGAGCTCGAGTTCGAGCTTTGATTCAAGCTTGAAATGAGCTCAAGTTCGAGCTTTGATCCGAGCTTGAAACGAGTTCGAGTTTCAGTTCGAGTTTGAAAATTGGTTATCGAGTTTGAGTTGAGTTTGTATTTTTACTACTCACTAGTTTTTAAGTCGAGTTCTAGCTTGATAGTAGGGTTTGGAGTTTGAGTCGAGTATAATGATACTCGAGTTCGACCCACATCATTTACACCCCTAATCCTTGCCAAAAAAACCTGCAAAAGCCTAATCCTTGCCAAAAAGTCGATCGAGGTTAGAGAAATATTTAAGGTACGATCTCCCTACCCCAGTTTATGTGGTTTAAGACCTAAGCCCGTAAGCCTAGGAAAAAATGGGACGCATTCGAGTTCTACGTAGCGACTATCCACGACCTTCATTTCGCTATGTTGTCAGACCCAATCAGTACCCTCAATGAAGAGGAATACGTCGAGTCGTTCCGGCTGTTGGCCGGGATTCTTACGGACGTGAGGCTTTATCCTCTGGAACTGCTCTGACCAGAGCAATACCCGAACGGGTACTTCATGATATACGAGTATCCGTTCAAAATAGGGTTTACCTGGCCCGATTCACAACTGTCGAAATCGTTCCTTACGATCTTTGACTTGTCGCCGAGGCAGATGATGCCCCAGTTATGGAGGATTGTTCTATTGATTGAATGATTGACGGATAAATGGGAGTCTTCATTTACCATCTATGACCTCCTCTTGGCCTATACGGTCAAGGCGGCGGCGAACCATCGGTACAACCTCTTCTCGAAATATTGAGGGCCTCGTACCTTGGTTCAGCCGACTGCGGTCAACAATCGCAAGTGGAAGATGAGATACGTCTTCGGTCACTTGGCGTCGCTCCACGGAGACGTCCAATAGCTCACCACGGCGGTGGAATACCGAGGGTAAGACGTAAAGTCTTTTTAGAATTTTGTCGTTAGATTATTTGTCGAGAGTTTTTACCAACATGCGTTTTTTTTTGCCAGTGATCGATTTCTCGGTAGTTGCACCTTCTGCAGATTAGGCCGCCAAGGTCGAACGGTTCCTCGAATTCAGTGTCGAGGAATGTTCCTTCTTTACCGTTCGTCCTACTCTTGACTGGGATAAGGAGGACGACGACGTAAAATACGTCGGGACGTCGACCGCTTCGTGGGGTCTAGTCGTTAGACGTCACCCACTGGTCGTGAGACTTTCGTGGGGTCTAGTCGTTAGATGTCACCCACTGGTCGTGAAACTTTTGTGGGGTTTAGTTGTTAGACGTCACCCACTGGTTGTAAGATCTCTTAGATTTTAGTCGTAAGACGTCACCTTTGGATCGTAAGATCTTGTAAGGTCTAGTCTTTGAAAGACGTCACTTACTAGTTTTATTTTTGTGTTTGTTATATTGTTTGTTTTACCTTTTCAAGAGGATCGACCCCCGCGAAACCATCAACGTGTCTCTCGAAGAGAGAGGCCCTCGCTCAGCTCGCCTGCAAAGGGCGAGAGATAAAAAGAAAGGCTCATCCGACATCTGGGTCGGGGGTCAAGAAGTCGAAGACGGTCCTAGGGGAACCGTCTTCAAAGGACAGTGGCCCTGAGGCCATTGTTTCGGAGAAGGCAAAGACACCTCCGGTCGTGGATGCGGAGCCGATTTCGTAGGCTCCACCAGCTGGGGTAGAAGGCCAATCTGATATAGTCCACTCAAATCACACACATAAAACAATCAAGAACAATGAAATTCATGGGGAAATCACATGTGTATTAATGTCACAAGTGAAAGGGTTACAAGGTTTTCTCTCTCTAAGGATTCTCACTAAATGTTTACAAATAAGGCTTCCTCAATAACAAAAGCAAGGAAGACCTATTTATAGGTCAAACAAGAAACAAGGAAAACTTACAAAAGTCAACACAAATGATCTAAACTAAAATTACAATAACAATCTCCTCCTTTTAGATCATTTGACAATTTTGCTCTGGTCCCATCTTCTAAAGCAGATTCTTCTGATTCCAAGGTGTGCTGCAAACCTCCTGATGTGCTCCCTGAAATCAATCTTCTTGTTGATCTCTTCTAGCACAGCTTCCATGTTAAGAGACTCAACTGTTCTTACAACTTCATTCTTTCTTAATCTTTCCTGCTCAGACAGAAACAATTTATCTTCAAGCACTTTCCGCATATACTTCAAAGAACCATCTGAATACTTAGCCAATTCTGATGCTCTCATGAACTGCTTCTTATGAGACTTGGTGTTTACATACATTACACCCAACTCTGGATATCTAGAGATCTGAAAGGGCTCTAGAACTTTGATCTTGGGATGGTTGAAGTTTGGTGCCAGAAGGTTTACTCTGTTCTGATTGGTTTCAATGCCAAACTGAAAATCAAACGAATAAGCATTGTAGACACTCCTTGTCATGAATCTTTTAATAGAATCCAAAGCATAAGCAACATCTTGTGACCTCCTTCTATTTCTCCTGTCTCTGAACTCATTCACAATGAACATAATATCTGAGAAGTTCAAGTTATCAAAATCAGCTTCTGTAAAGGAACTAATCTTCATATCTTTTCTTTGAACTGTGAACTTTGGATAGTGGACATTAAGAATCTTGCAAATGTAAACATTTTGAACCTGCAGAATCTCTTTTCTTTTGGCATAAGGGGAAAGACTACACATTGTCTTCATGAACCTGATGTAATTGGCTTGATAAACTTTATCTCTCTCTCCAACACCATAAAAACAAGCTTCATCAATCAGCTGTAGAGAAGAAAAAAAGATTTTGGTTGACTCTTCCAGGAATGGTACTTTGAGAGACTTTCTGATGATCTCAATGAACTTCAAAGAATCTCCCTCAACATCATATCCTGTATAAGGAATAACACCAACTCTAACATCTCCTTTGAAAGTAACTTTCCCTATATCACTGATTTCATAAGAGATGAGCTCTTCTGCTTGCATTGATTCAAGTTCTGGATCATGAGCTTTTGAGAATTCTTCCACTTCCATAGGAGTAGCAAAAACAGGATTTGGCTTTAACTGTATAGAGGTTTCAGCTTTGCTTAATATCTTTTGGCTATCTGGGTTTCGGATGTAAGGAAGTGCACTAGATTTTGCTCTGGTTGCTTCTTCTTCCTCTTTTCTTAACTCAGCTTTAGCTTCCCTGATTATCTGCCTTTCCTCCTTTTCTCTTTGTTTTCTTTCTTTGTACAGCTTATTCCTGAAGTCTTGGATATCAATAATGATTGGCCTTTCTTCTTCAAGATCTTTTGGTTTGGGCTTTGGGGTAGGAATTCTTGATCTTTTTGACTTTCTGGGCTTATCAGTTTTTGGTTTCTGCTTGGGTTGTTCAGCTGCTTGTTCAGAATCAAAATCTTCAGGCAAAGGAAGAGCAACTCTTGGTTCAGAAGCATCAAGGTTTTCAGGGACAAAGAAGTTTCTTGTGGGTGAGATTATCGGAATAGCAGTCAAGATTTCATCTTCATAAAACAATCTGTAATTTGGTGGAGCATAATCAACTGTACTCGCAATTTGTGCAACCTCCACAACTTCGGCTTGTTGAACTAGAAACGTTTGATCAAGATCTACAATCTCTTCATCTTCACCTTCAAGATCATCAAAATTTTCATCTAAATTTTCTCCAAACAAGTCATCCAAAACATTTTCACTCTGACCCAGATTTCCATGAGAAATAGCATTCTGTACAAACTCTTCAACTGTAACTGTATTCTCAGGATCTGGTCCATCACTTTGAATATTGTGCTCAATAACGTACATTCCTTCCTCCTTTACTTTCCAATAACTGTCATACCTAGCAGCAGCCTGTTCATCATCATCACTTTCATAATCATCTAGGTTGACAAAGTTTTCAGCCGTAACTCCCAACATTTCCATTACTTCCTCAACAGTGGCAATCGCAGGCTTTTCAACCCTTGATTCCGTATTGTCATAGATCATCAACTCTACTTCAGCCTCTGGAACATTCTTTTCCAGCTGTTCCTTTTCTGATTGATCTCCATGTGTTTCAGTTACTTCAGTCCCCTGCTCCTCAATAGTAACAATAACAGTATCTTCTGCAGTTTTCTGTCTCTTATTCATCTCCCCCTCATGATCTTGATCAGAATCACGATCATGCCTCTTCTTTAAAACTGCATCAGATTGAGCCTTGCAAGAAAGTTGAACTGCTATGGTAAGATTATGTAAGTGCTTCTCCACTGAATCTTTGAACTGGTTGAACTGAGATTGAGTGACATAATCTACTGGAACCTGAGGAACAATTGGTTGAGATTATTGCCTCAGTAAACCAATAAGATCTGCTTCGGTTTGATCTGCTGGAGCTTCGGATAACAGCTGGGCTAGAAGTAAAGATTTAAGCTTAGAAACTGATTGAACTGGTTGTGGTTGTGGAACAGATGGTGGTGGAACTGTTTGCTCAGGCTCCTCAACAACTGGATTTTTCCCTTTCAGCATCCTCAACACCTTCCCAATCTCCTCCTCAAACTTTTCTGTTGTCTTACTCATCTCCAACTGAAATTTCTGGAATAAAGAGTTTTCAACGACCTTTAGGGCATCATTGAGAAATTCCCTTGAAACGAATTCGGGTAAACTAACACCGGGGCTACTCAAGCTTCCCGTTAACACAGCTGTTGAAGATACAACAGTGTGGCCTGTGCTCAAAGCTGGCATAGTGTTAGCAATGACAGGACTTCCACCTGATCCTCGTAGTCCGGAATGCGGATCTACTACAGATGTTCCGATCGGGGCACTAAGACTCCTTATGGTAGCATATATGTTTGGTTGTGTCCTAGGAATGAAAATAGATGTAGCAATTGGCTCTAGACTCAAAGGTGCACTGAAAAAGTCAAACTCGGGGGCAACTGAGTTATTGTTTCAATACCTGCCATTTCCGAGTGAAAAGCAGATAGAGTATGTGCTAAATCCCCGTGAAAAGATGAGACTATATCCTGTTGAGAGGCAATAGAATGGTTGGTTGAGGTGTGCATATGCATTAGTGGGCGATTAATGTCTGTTTCAATACCTCTTGCTCGCAACATATGCGGCGAGGTAGTAGATGTGGCTGCCCTTCTAGAATGGTAGGTTTGGATACACTCACGCTCACCATGTTCTTTTTCTACATTCACTCTAGTCCTCACATTTTCTGAGTTTTCAACTAATACTCCCTCTTCCTGCCTTATAACTCCAGAGTCAGAAACAATGTTCCTGATTGTTGAATCAACACCTTCCAAGTCAGGATCTCTTGCAGTAGAACCAAGACTTTGGTGTAAAGAAACATTATCCAAAAATCCAAAACTATGGCCCAAGTTATCATCAGTATTAACATTTTGATCTTTTCCTTGATCTGCTGCATCCTGTGCTGATGTTGCTGAAGGTACCGAAGTACTAGAAGAACTTGCTTGTTCAACCGATATAGTTTTCTCAGAGTTCTAACTTTCATTGGGATTCTCTTCCTGAGTGCCCAATTGAGGTATGATAGCAATCTTAGGTTGAGATGTAGGAATCACTAAATGCGTGGCAGATTGTGCCTGTGTTCCCACACCCTCCAGTACAAAAGGCTGACCCACTCCTGAACCCCTCTCTATATTTTCTCTCTGCTCACTTTCCCGTTCAACTACTCCCGTAGTATGTTGAACCCTCACCGACTCCGCTCTACTAACTGGTTCTGAGTCCTGGGTAGGGATCTACGGCTCTGGCAATCCCATGGACTCCCTATAATGCCTGACACTCGGAGCATTCGGATTGGCATAAGCAAGCAGTGCAGCAGGAACTGTCATCTCAAAAGGGAAGGATTGCTTCTGCTTTTGAAGATGTGTCATTTCATTTTCTGGGGCACATTCATGGTGTAATCTCTTTGGAACCTCTGGGCTGGATCTCAGTATACCTCTGACAATAAGTTGTAAAAATATCTGATAAGGCACATATTTTGGCTTCTTTGAATGTCTCTTGCTCAGAACTTTCTCATACAACTCAGTCCAGATGGCCACAACATAATCAACATGCAGATCATAAATGATAGCATGGAACAGTCTTAGAGTATGAATGTTTGTATTGTCGTGCCCAGAGTGTCATGAAGTCAAGCACTTGTTGATTACTGAGAAAAACTGATAGTAGAATTGTGGCAAGTTTGACTTCCGAAAGTCACTCATCTTTGTAAGATTTCCATCATATCCTAGAGCACGAATACCAGCAAACATTTCATGATCAGTCGGATAGGGATCAAAAACTGTCTTTCCTTCTCTGGAATCTGGCAAAGGTAGATCAAGAAGCAATCTCAGTCTCTGAAAGGTCATAATGGATGTAAAGTTGTCGATGCGAATGGTGAAATACTTTCTGTCGCCTTGCACTACATGCTCAATAGTTCTCCATGCTTGTTGTAAGTAGATCATTGGTACATTAGCAGTTGCAGTTAAGGCAGTGCAGATGGGATGATTTCTCAGGATATCCTTTATCAAAGGCTTGACCATCAGATTTTCAAAGATTACATGGTGATTGTTTGGTGATGAATATTTTCCTCCGCCATTGATTTCCTGAAAAATCATAAAATGTATTGGATAAAATCCAATATGTCAGTATAAATCCAAAAGCCTTCAGAAAAACCAATTTTGAAGTACAGAACAATGTACTTTAAAATCTTGCAATGAAAGCACAGTATGTTGCAGAAAACAAGTTGCAACTTTGAATGCACAGAATAACACTTCAACACACAAAACATAAAATTGACAACAGCACTTCACATTTCGAATTTATTCTGTCAAATTAATGTTGTATTTAAAAATAATACTTGAAATTTGAAAGATTATTTATTTTACTGATTTTGCAAGGTATCCAAAAACATTCGACTCTTTATATTTGAAAAGATTTGAAATGAACTCCAATACCCAAACTTTGCAATTTACTTTTTATTTGAAAATTTTGAAATTGAAATTCAAATTTGACTTTCAAAAATTCAAACTTTTCACCTTTATGAAAAATATGGCTTTTAAACTTCTTTTAATCTTTTAACAATATGATCAAAGATTATGAAATTGTTTATCCATCCATTAAGTCCAGATTAGTTTTAGTTCAGGATATCAATTCAAGTCCAGAATATGAGTCGATTTCTGTTCAGTCCAATATGAACAAAAGTTCAGTTTCAAACTCCCAATGTCATGGTAACCTGCAAAAAAATGTATATCGAGCAATCCCATATTTCAACAAGTATTATTTTCAATACCCAAACATTATTTTGAAAGATTAAATACAAAATATTCAGTGTCTTTGTCGATTTTATAACATACCGAAGCAAAGAAGATGAACAGTCAAAACATTTTGAATCGTAAATCTTGAAAAAAAAAACGAAACCCTAGAAACGATTAATAGTAAGAACAAATAATCAAAGAAATGTAAAACAACAACCTACACTTGAATCTTCGATGAAAATGGACTGAGAAGATGAAAGTCGCAAAAAAATCAGAGAGAAAAAACGCTAAGTGTGAAATCCGCAGGTTGATAATGAGAGAGAAGGAGACGAAATATATATATATACTCGACAAAACTCACAACACAAAGAACTCGCAAGTAACTATTCATTCACAGAATTCGCAAGTCAAAGAACTCGCAAGCAACTGTTCATTCATAAAACTCGCAAGATACTATTCATTTGAATAAAACTCGCAAGATACTATTCATTTGAATAAAACTCGCACACAACGCACGATTTGAGTTTTTTCTTCTCTCATATCAACAAAATAATGTATTTGTCTCAAAAATCGACAAATAGGTGTGTGATTTTCACTTAAGAAACAATTTAAGTGAAAATTTTGTGAAACTCGCACGCCTAAGAAAGATGAAACTCGCACACTGAAGGAACTTTCTCGCCCAAACTCGCAAGTAACGCCTTGCGCGTTTCTGAAACTCGCACGCCTCTATTAGCGCGTTTAAAGCAAACTCACTAGCTTTACCATGCACGTTTTCCAAACTCGCTAGCTTTACCATGCGCGTTTTTCAAACTCGCTAGCTTCAGCTTGCGCGTTTTCCGAAATCGCTAGCAAGGCCTTGCGCGTTTAAGCTTATGCATAGTGATTTGCGCGTTTCCTGACTTATAGAAAAAATTTGAGAAGTATTTCCAAAAATGAAATCTTTCTAAAAATGGAAACTTTTGCTTTCCCAAAATAGCAACTTTTCAGAATTGACTTTTTAGCACAAAATCAGTATTTTTCTCCAGAAAAACTTTGCAGACTTTTCAAAAACTTTTCAGACTTTTCAAAACTTTCATACACACTTACAAACTTTTCCATTTTGCTCTCCCTTGAAGTATGCACTCATCTTTATTTCTCCCCCTTGATTTTTGCTGAAAAGCACAAATCATGAAGTACGAGTCCTGATCTGATTTGATCAGAAGTCATAGTCCAATACAAAACCTGTAAAACAGATAAAACTTTTGGTACTCATTGAGCATGAGTCCAGGTTTGTTAACAATATCCAGCTTTTTGAAATTGAGAAAATGAATTACTCAAGCATACCAAATATAGAGAAATGCTCCCCCTCAGAAAAATAAAGAATGATGTAACTATTCATTAAGGTTCAACATGCCAAGTTTACTGACTAGAAAATTAAATCTCTTTTCATCAAGAGGTTTTGTAAACAAATCAGCAACTTCAAGATCAGTTGAAACAAAATGCATTTCTACATCACCTTTTTCAACATGGTCTTTAATAAAGTGATACCTGATATTTATGTGCTTCGTCTTTGAGTGCCGCACAGGATTTGATGTGATGGCTATTGCACTCTTAGAATCACAGTAGATTGGTACCTTATGGAATGTGTATCCATAATCTCTCAGTTGGGTTCTCATCCACAGAACCTGTGAGCAGCAGCTTGCAGCCGCAACGTATTCCGCTTCAGCTGTAGATGTGGATACACAATTCTGCTTCTTTGATGACCAACTAACCAATTTATCTCCTAGACAATGACATGCTCCGGATGTACTTTTCCTGTCTAATTTATTTCCTGCACGATCTGCGTCAGTATATGCAATTAATTCAAACTTGGAATCTTTTGGATACCAAAGGCCCAAATTCGGAGTGCCTTTGAGATACCTCAAGATTCTTTTGACAGCAGAAAGATGAGACTCTTTAGGATTTGCCTGATACCGTGCACAAAAACATGTTGCAAACATAATATCTGGCCTACTTGCTGTCAAATAAAGAAGAGAACCAATTATACTTCTGTAAGTATGTTGGTCTACTGATTTTCTGGAGATATCAGCATCCAACAAACTGCCAGCTAGCATTGGAGTTTTCATGGGTGAAGTAAATTCATGTCAAATTTCTTCAACATGTCTCTGATATATTTAGCCTGATTTATAAAAATCCCTTCCGGGGTTTGCTTGACTTGCAGGCCTAAGAAAAATGTGAGTTCACTCATCATTGACATTTGAAAACGCTTTTTCATGATATTTTCAAATTCTACACACAAATCTTGTGAAGTAGAGCCAAAAATTATGTCGTCAACATAAATTTGTACAAGTACCATATCCTTACCTTTCTTTTTAAGAAAAAGAGTAGTGTCGATTGTACCTTTCTGAAAACCTGATTCAGTTAGGTAGACTGATAAAGTTTCATACCATGCTCTTGGCGCTTGTTTTAATCCATACAATGCCTTGTCAAGAACATAAACATGATATGGGAACTTCGGATCCACGAAACCTTCAGGTTGACTCACATAAACTTCTTCATGAAGAATGCCGTTGAGAAAAGCAGACTTCACGTCCATTTGATATACCTTGATATTCTTGTGAGCCGCATAAGCTAGAAAAATCCGTATGGCTTCAATCCGAGCAACTGGTGCATAAGTTTCATCATAATCAATTCCTTCTTGTTGATTGTAACCTTTTGCAACCAGCCTTGCTTTGTTCCTCACAATAATTCCAGCCTCGTCCTTTTTGATTCGGAAGACCCACTTTGTTCCAACAATTGATTTGTCTTTTGGTCTTGGTATCAATCGCCATACTTGATTTCTTTTGAACTCAATCAGCTCATCCTGCATTGCATTTATCCAATCTGGATCTTTTAACGCTTCTGATGGCTTCTTTGGTTCAATGCTGCTCAGAAAAGTTGAAAACATGTAGAAGTTTGCAGTTGCTGGTGGAAAATCAGATCTGGTAGTTACTCTAGCAGACGGGTCACCAATAATGTTTTCTGGAGGATGATTCCTTGTCCATCTGTGTGAGCTTGGTAAAACATCAACCTCTGTTTGATTGTTACAAGAATCAAACTCATCTTGTATTGCTGGTTCTTCAGGAGTTGAAATCACTTGAATTTCTGTTTCATCTGAATTAGATACAATTGGACTTGATGTGCTTTGCAATGGAACAACTTCTGCAGTGGGAGTTTCCAACACATTTTCTTCAGGTGTAGATGAAACATCTTCATTATTTGTTGAAGTTGTGTTGACTGAAACTTCTTGTACTTGAGATGTAGACGCTTCTCCATTTTCTTCAGAAGGTCCTGATATATCTGCAGTGGTAGTAGATGTATTAGTGATAGGTATATCATTTTGACTTTGTATGTTCCGAAAATCATCAAAAACATCATAGAACAGTAAATCTAAATCTGAATCAGTGAAAGAGTTAGATGTCTCAGTCTGTTTTTGAACAGGTTCTACTCTTGATGAAGTAGAAGCTTTTGTCTTTTTCTTTAGATTCGAGTTCTGAACTGCTTTGTTTAGAAGTCCTTGTCTTGCTTTCATCAAAGATTACATTTGCACTTTCGATCACCATCTTTGTACGAGTATTGTAGACTCTGTATGCTTTGGATTGGAGAGAATACCCAATGAATATCCCCTCATCAGCTTTTGGTTGAAACTTGGATAAGTTCTCTCGATCATTAAGAACATAGCACTTGCATCCAAACACAAGAAGAAATTTAACAGTAGGCTTACGACCATTAATCAATTCATAAGAAGTTTTATTAAAGCGTTTATTGATAATAGTCCTGTTTTGTGTGAAGCATGCAGTTGCTACAGCCTCAGCCCATAGAAACATTGGTAGTTCTGAATATCCCAACATTGTCCGTGCATCCTCTACCAAAGTTCTATTTTTGCGCTCAACGACCCCATTTTGTAGAGTTCTCATCACGGCAGAAAAATTGTGTGATATGCCAACAGATTCTAGAAATGTTTGCAAAGTAGCATTCTTGAATTATGTTCCATTATCACTTCTCAGTTGCTTTACAGAGCTTTGCAGCAGAACTTGAATCTTCTTGATGAACTTGATGATTAGATCAGAAGCTTCAGATTTCTTTCGTAGAAACTCAAGCCAGGTATACCGAGAGTATTCATCTACCATCACTAATATGTATTTATTTCCGTTGATGGATTGAGTACTCATTGGTCCACACAAGTCCATGTGAATTAGTTCCAGACACTTGTTGCAGTTGGATAGCATCATTAGTTTGTGTGAACTTCTCTTCATCTTTCCTTTTTCACAAGCTGAACAAAGAGAATCTTGTTCAATCTTTAATTCAGGAAGTCCAATCACTAACTGTTGTGTCCTCAGCTTGTTTAAATCACGAAAATGTTGATGAGAAAGTCTTCGATGCCACAACCAACTTTCTTCTGTTGATGTCTTAGAGATTAGACATACTGACTTTGAAGCTTTCAGTGTTGGAAAGTGAACAGCGTATAACAATCCCATTCTTCCGGCTTTAATGAGTTCTGCTCCACTCTGATCCTTAATGTAACAATAATCAACATCAAATTCTATCTTGCATTTCTTTTCTGCAAATCGGCTTATGGAGAACATATTGTAAGCCAAGCCTTCCATATACAGAACCTTTGATATTGTGATCATACTGTTCTTTATAGTCCCGTAACCTCTGACATAGCCTTTCATCTCATTTCCAAAATTTACTGTACTTGCGTAATGATCTACGTAGTCGAACAACAGGTGTTTATGCGCTGTCATGTGTCTTGAAGCTCCAGAATCAATGATCCACACATGACACGCCTGAAACCAAGAATTACTTAACTTTAGGTACCCATATGAATATGGGTCCTTTATTGTTAGTACTCTTAACAGTATTTAAATTTGCTGATGACCCTTTAATTCTCCATTCAAATCTTGGTCTGTTTGGTGGAGTTTGTGTGTTCAGTTTAACTTTTGGAATCCACTTCCACACAAACTTCACATCAGCAAGTTTATTAGCATGAAAATCATTATTTTTCTTCTTTAAAGAATAAATCTCAGCTTTGTTGGCTTTAAAACGATTAAGAGATTTTATATTCTTAAATTGGATATGTTTATTTTTCTTTGAAGACTTTTGTTTCCAAGAGAATGAACTACTAAGACAATATGAACATTGCAATCTAGTAGTAGCTTGCGTCAACAACTCTTTTTGGGAAAAGATATTCGTTTTATTGAAATTTCGTTGTTTGACAGAAGAACAAGCATTATCTACTCTACTACATTGACATTTATCTATTTCATTCACAGTCTTTTCCACTACAGTCTTCTTTTGCTCCAAACAGTCTTTCTTCACAGTTTCATCTGAAATAGAAACAGATTTAGAAATGTTAACAGATGATACAGAATAAGAACATTCACCTTTAACTTTTGCTTGTCCAGATTCAGATGAAGACTCACATTTAATCACAGAAATTGGAATTTTTTTATCAACAATAACCTTTTTGCCTTTTGATAATTTGAAAATTTGAGATTCTAAACTTCTGATTTCTTTTTGCAAAGATTCATTTTGATTAAAGCTTGAGTCTAGTTCCATCCCAAAATTTTCATTTGCATCTTCCAATTCAACAATCATGTTGTTGAGATGAGAGATTTGCCTTTGTAAAACTTCAATTTTATCCAAGGCTTGTTGATATTCAAGATCAAAAAATTTAGAAGTACAAACGGAATTAGACTTAACAGAAATGACACTTTCATTTTTATCTTAGATTGAGCAGGTCAAGACAATTTCAGAATTGTCAGAATTTGAATTAGATCTTGAAGGCTCAGGTTTTTCTTTAAAGATATTTTCATATTATACAAACGAATCCTTGTTACTTTCGTAAGAAGTATTCAGTTCATCATATGAAAATTTAACAGATTTAAAATACTGAGTTTCTGATTCAGTTTAAATTTCTGTCTTTTCTTCCACTGTCTCTTTTTTTTCTGTCTTAGGAAATTCAGGCTCAGGAGTCTCAGGTTTTACAAATGTTTCTATGATGTGTGGAATTAAAACAATAGGTTCATCACCCGACTTTTTAAAGTTATAAAGATTTTCGGGTGCCTTTTTCAACACATCCACATCCGAGACACCTAATCCTGGTTTTGCTTTATAGAACCGAGTGTCTTTCTGATTGTTTGTTAGAATCTTAAGAGTATGTTCCGTTTGACCTCTTTTGTAAAGTAAATCTTCCAATTCCTTGATCTTGATGCAAGCTTCCGTCCTATCTTTCAAAACAATGTCATACTGAAGTGTTAGATCAAGATTCTTATCTTTTAAAGTCATGATTTCTTTTTGCTGTTCAGAAATCCTTGTTTGAAGTTTAATTATATCCAATTTCAGAACATTTTTCTCTTCTTCTTTTTCATCAGCCAATGTTTTGTAGATGCAAGCCTGATCTTGATGTCCTTGTATTGTTCTCCTTTGTTGTTTGAAATTTTCTTTTAATTTCAAAAACTTAGAGTTCATCAGATTAAGCTGGGACATCAAGTTCATTACTTCATCATTATCATTAAAAGATTCACAATTATCAGATTGATTAGAATCAGAATTTACCTCAGAATCTGACTCATCATTCAGATGTGCCATTAAGTTGTAATGGACTTGAGTCAAATTCACTTTAGCAACCTCAGTCTCTTCATCATCAGAATATCCAAGCCATATCTCATCTTCTGCCTTTAAAGCTGTGCCTTTTTCCATTGCTTTTGCCAATTGAGCCTTTTTCTTGTAATACTCATAATTCTTGACATGCTTTTCTGGGCAGTCCTTGATAAAGTGACCGGGCTTTCCACAGTTAAAACACTTATCAGACTTCTCTTTCTCTTCTTTCTTTTCTTCTTTTCTTCTTTTCTCTCCTCTTTCTTCTCTTTCTGTTTCCTTTCTTCATATATGTCTTTATGCTTGCTGTACTTGTAGGAATCAAACTTTGGCTTGTTGTAAAAATTCTTCCGACCAAACCTTTAATGAAAGCTTGAAGTCAGAAGTGCAAGCTTCTCTGTAAATTCATTCAATTCATCATCATCAGAATCTTCTAGAGCATCATTCTCTGAGCTGTCTGAACTGTCAATCATGCTTGTGATCAGTGCTTTCTTTTTCAAACTCTTTCCCGAACCAGAACTTGACTTAACTGTCTTTCCCTTGTCCTGAACAATTAAAGCCAAAGAATCTTCTACCTTCTTTTGTTTGTCCTTTAACTGAAGCCACTCTTTGTTCACAAAATACTGTTCCTTTATCTTGTCCTCATGTTGGTTTAAAACACAGAATAGATCATTCAGCTTTTCTTCATCCATGTCTTTATTTATCTGCATTTGAATAGTGTAGACATCCCACTCTGGCTGAAGATTCTTGATAAACTTGAAGTTTATTTCAGATTCAGACTTTTGAACTCCATTCCTTCTCAAATCATTTAGAATGATGTTGTAACGATCATACGCTTCCCTCAGAGATTCTCCTACTTTTGCCTTGAATCCTTCATAAGCATTGATACTCTGATTCCTTTTAGTCTTGATGGATTTTGCTGATCCCATGAACTGTTTTTCTAGCTCATCCCAAATATCCATTGCAGATTCCCGACTGTCAACACGATTGAAGATATCATTAGGAATGGCCATTATCAGATATGTCAAAGCAGTTGCATCTCTTTCCACTAACTCTCTATCAGTGCCACTGTATTGAATAGGATCTCTAGCTACAATCCTTTTGGGAATTTCAGGACTATTATCAGTAGCTGGAGTTCTTACAACTGTCACATGTCGAAAATGTGGACCATTAAGAATTGAATCCATCAATTTCTTATCTTGATTATTTAAGAAATTGATCATCCTTATCCTCCACTGTGAGTATTCATCAACTTGAAGTACCGGTGGTTTGGATTTCGAACCCATGCTGAGTAGATCTCTAGACATGATTGTAACTGAAATGTGATTTGAACTGATCGTTCAAGAAGTGCAGATTACACTCGGTGTGTAAAATTCAATACTGATCAAATTTGAAGCAACAGACTAAAAATGACTAAGTACTCAAACGCGCAGGCTTAAAAATTCGCAGACCGCTAAAACTCGCACTCCACTGTTTCAAGAAAACTCGCAGACCGAGGAAACTTGCAGAATACTGTTTCGAAGAAACTCGCTAGCTGAACCGTGCGCGTTTGGCAAACTCGCAGATGCTTACTCGCGTGTCTTAGCAAACTCGCAGACAAACTCGCAGCTGAAACTCGTAGATGAATACTTGCACGTTTTAACAAACTCGCAAGCAAACTCGCAGATGTACGGAACTCGCTGACTTCAACTTGTGCGTTATAGAAACTCGCTAACTTCGACTAGCGTGTTATTGAAACTCGCTAACTTCGACTAGCGCGTTATAGAAACTCGCTAACTTCGACTAGCGCGTTTTAGACCGAATCGTCAACTTGCGCGTTCTAGCGATGAACGTGCGCATTTCATGAAATCTGCGTGTTCTTGGGAAGAACTTGCGCGTTTTATGGATCTAGCGCGTTCTTGGGTTTCCTTTGCGAGTTCTTCACCTGATCGATCAAAAATCAAGTAAAACTTGATTTCTGATTCTGCAAAACACACAATTAGTCCACGATAACAACCTGATCAAGATTACAACACTGAATTTTCTAAAGAAACTGAAAATTACAGTGTTTTGATCAATTTACAGTGTTCGACTTCACTATTCACGAACCTAACAATTTGATCAAATTGATCAATCTAGAGTGCGAATTTGACTATGTGATCTGAACAAATGTTGATCCTTATGATAAAACGTTCACAATCAAATCAATTTCTTGATTTAATTGTGTAAAATCACGAAAAATCAAGATCAAACAGTGTAAATGAAACAGTCCGCCAAAAATATTCAAAAAAAAATTTCAAATTTGATCCAAATCTGCTTCTTCTTGTTTGCTCTGATACCAAATGATATAGTCCACTCAAATCACACACACAAAACAATCAAGAACAATGAAATTCATGGGGAAATCACATGTGTATTAATGTCACAAGTGAAAGGGTTACAAGGTTTTCTCTCTCTAAGGATTCTCACTGAATGTTTACAAATGAGGCTTCCTCAATAACAAAAGCAAGGAAGACCTATTTATATGTCAAACAAGAAACAAGGAAAACTTACAAAAGTCAACACAAATGATCTAAACTAAAATTACAATAACACAATCCCCTGCGTCGAAAGACAAAGGGAAGGGTCCTGCGACCGGTGAGGTCCCATCTCTGATCGACGTGAGATTTACCCTCACAGGCGACTTTATGTCATCCGATAAGCTGGGTAGGAAGTCTCTGTTTCCCCATCAGGGGAAATTCCTCCTGTCGTCGTTCTTTGATCGATATAAAGATGTATCGGTCGAAGACTTAGCCGTCAATGTCTCGGGGATCTCTTTTATGGTAAGTTATTTTTCTTTCTTTTAATCGTAAATTTTTGTAAATTGTTTTTTGTCTTACGATCTAATCGATGGTCGTACGATTATGCAGGCTCTCGAAGCGGGGCTAGTCCTCAACACCCGTATGGAGCAGGTGAGAAGACTAGTCCCGAACTCCTTGGCCAAGGTTAAGGAGATGGAGGCCAAGATGGAGGAGTACCCTGTCCGTATTCACAACGCCCTCAACCATCTAGAGGTCACTGGTCACAAGAAGGAGGAGCTTCAGGGGCAACTAAGGGAGGCCTTAGGTCGAGCGTCCGTGGCGGAGGCGGAGCTGAAGACGACTAAGGAAGCCTCGACCGCGAATGAAAAAGAGGTTGAGGCCCTTAGGGCGGAGCTGGGGGCGACAAAGAAGCATGTCGTCGAACTCAAAGAGGAGGTGAAGTCTGTGGAGGCTTTCACATACCTCAAAGTTCGAGCGGCCTTGATGAGACGCCACCTAAGGGGTCATAACCTCTAGGCCTCCACAGAAGGCGAACTTGCCTTCTTCTTGGGATCGATTGGGGTCGAGAAAGATCTTTACTCTGAGGGTGAGTAAGAAGTCGAGTTGGGGGATGATGTCCCCGGGGTGGAGATGCTGCGACCGACCTTTAGCAATAATAGCATCAGGAGTAGCCGACTCCTTAGTTTAGATCTTTTATAATTTTTTGTTTTGTATTTTTCAATCGGGCGACCGTTGGTGGTCGTGCCTACCCCTTGTAGTTTTTTGATTATCAACACAAGGAATCTTCTGGTACATTACCTGTCGCAACTTTTAGCCAATCCAAATTTAAATTTTGCACAAGTCATTCATGACAAACATAATATGACGAAATTTAAATTCTCACGACAACCATAGATGATGAGAGGTCAATAAAAGTTTATAAGTAACTCACGACATTGAAAACGATTAAGCATATAAATAATCGGTCGAATAATTAAATCGAGGATCTTGCGACTAAGGCAAGAAACAAACCTGTCGCACGATCATATAAATCTAGGGTCGAGAGACTTGCCATCAGGGCAAGCAACAACCTTCGTAGTTTTGGAAATGAGATCAAGGAACTTGAGACTAGGATAGATTTTGACTAATGATCGATGGATTATAGATCGTACAATCATAAGTTTGCCTGGATGCATGACCCATGCTTATGTTCGTGTGAATCTGCGATGAACCAATGTCAGAGGTAGTCGTTCGCTAGGCCAACGACTATCTGATGCTTAAGTCAGTGATCGTCATAAAGAGATAACTATAAGGAAAAAAATGGGTTTAAAAGAAGTATTTCTTCAGATGTACCGCATTCCAGCTTCGAGGAATATCACGACCGTCGAGGGCATTGAACGGATAGGCTCCTTTTCGGACGACCTCGGTTATATGGTATGGACCTTCCGATAATGTCGTTTTTTAACATTATTTTGAATCTTAAATCGGTCCTTTCGTTGTGAGTTTCCAAGTAGAATAGTAGTTTTTAATGAGTTTGTGCGAGAAAGTACATGTCTTCTTGGTTTTTACAAGGCCAGACATATTTGAGTCATTTGGAGGAGGAATTTGGCATTTTTATCCACTAATGAAAAAAGTGCATTTCAGAAAGTCAGTACTCCGCGTGACCTTTGCCGCGGTTCCATCCGCGCGGCCATCCGTGCGGTTCTTCGGGCAATCCCTCATGCGGTTCATGGCGTGATCCCATCCGCGCCGCCACTCGCGCCAAACCCCTGACGTTACAATTCTCTATATCAGTTAGGTTTGAAGGGGGGCTGAAGGGTTACCACTTTTTGGGAGAGCAAATAGGCGATTTTGAGAGCTAAGAAAGGCGATTTTTGGAGGGGAAAAAGCACTTTTGACATCGGAAGATTTGAGGATTTGATTCTTTAGGGAGTTCTATTCCTTTAATTCTTAGAACAATGATGTTTCCTTCAAACTTTGGTATTCAATTTATGCGTTTGAAAACCCCCAACATGAACTAATTTCGTCATGTTGGGGGGTTGGTTTGAATAATGAAGAACTAGACTCGTAGCTATGTAGAAGTAATGATTTTGGGTTGTTTTGATAGACGAAACATTTGAGATTGTTCTTAATGCTTTTAATAGTCTGATCAACTATTAGATGATCCAATAAATCTTTAATTCTTTGTGAAAAGTTTTTGAGATTTGATTTATCTTTTATGTCTTGAATGTGATTGAGATAGAGATATGATATTTCATGTAGTTGATAATCACTAAGCTTTTCAACTTTTCATTGTGGAAATCGAGAGATAAAACATGGTTTTGAAAAGTAATCGCTACAGCTTGATAAAGTGTAGTGAAGTCGTGATTTTGCTTTTCATTTCATTAGTTCAATCCAAGTTATGCAATCACATAGTCGCGAATTTTATGTTCATGAGGATTCCAACCCTCCAACTGTTTTCTCTCATTCATTCAAGTCATTTTCGGCTATTCTTATTGTCATTTGTTCTATGATAAAGTGAATAATATATTTCAACAAAACAATCAATTTTTGATCGTCTAGTTAATAATCAATATAGTCATTGAGGTACTTAACACCTGGTTCCTTTGGTTCGATACTCATACTTCTGTACTATTACTTGATTTGGACACCGTACACTTGCGGTTAGATTTATGGGCAGTGTAAACCCATCCTATCATGTTTTTGGCGCCCTTTCCAGGAACTTGTTTTGTGTTGATATAACCACCAACTATAAAGATTATTATATTAGACATTTATTTATTTACAGTTTTATAATGCTTTCATTTCTGGATTTAAAAGTTCCTGTGTTTTATAATATAGGTTACTCTTTGGTTTATGCCAAGGAGGAGGCTTTTTAGAGACCTTGAGCTTATTGATCCGGAGATAGAGAGAACAGTATGCCAACTACGAAGAGAAGCCTGAAACCGAAACGCACAGAGGATGGCCGAAAATGGAGTAAATGGCGACCAACCGGGTAATAACCCACCACCACACCACCGGCCCGAGTACCGATGAGAAATTTTGCTACTCCAACTGTGGCAGTAGCTCAAAGAGGAGTGCAAGCACCAATCGTGGCAGCAAACACCTTCGAGATAAGGCATGGAACAATACAACTTGTCCAAGCCAATCAATTCAGAGGGTCAGCATAGGAGGATCCTCACAGTCACCTACGTTCATTCGAAAAAATTTGCAATACATTAAAAATGAATGGAGTGCCAGACGATGCCATAAAGGTGAGATTGTCTCCCTTCTCCCTGAGAGACCGAACTGCTACCTAGGAAGAGAATTTGACAGCGGGTCAAATTAACACGTGGGACGAGATAGTGGCAACGTTCCTAAACAAATTCTTTCTTCTGGGCTGTACGGCTCAACTCTTGGCGGAAATCACCCATTTTGCTCAATGGGACCTAGAGTCACTATTTGAGGCTTGGGAGAGGTATAAAGCGATGCTGAAGCAATGCCCTCATCATGGACTACATGGATGGGTAATCATCCAAACATTCTTTGGAGGATTGCACCCTCAATTTAAAAATGATATTACTGCCGCTGCTGGTGAGGCTCTCATGAATAAGACTTATGAGGAAGCTTGGGAGCTAATCGAGAATTTGTCGGAACATAGCTACTCCACTCCATGCTCATCTATTAGAAAAGTAGCTAGCGTTCATGATTAAGATGAATTGAGGCAGATAAAGGCACAGTTGGCCGCCATCACTAATCAATTGAAAGGCACCTCTATGCAGACCTCAATGCCAAATGATGGGATGTCAGATCAGTATTCACAGTTTGAACCGTCAGAACAAGTCAACTTCCTCCAAAATCGTAACCGACCACAGAATGACTCCTTCTCCAATACATACAATGAAGGATGGAAGAGACACCCCAATTTCGTGTGGAGCCAACCACAAAAATGGTCTAAAAAAGACCATGGGACAGCAACAACAACAATTTCGTAATAATTCTAACTTTTCATCTTCTTTTAATGCTAATAATGTTTATCGTCCTCTAGGTTACAACCAAAGGACGCATGAGGAAAGGAAAGCTTCAGAGACAAAGTTGAGGTTGGAATAAATGATGATGAAGTTCTTCTCAAAGTTGGACATTACCGTGGAGGGAATCACGTCTTCCGTGAGCACCTTAACAAACACGGTGAGTACGGTGAAAGCGGCAACCGACCAGAACACCGCATCCATCCAAATCCTGGAACGACAAGTGGGACAGATAGCTGAAGCATTGCAATCCCGGATCCAAGGTCAATTTCTTAACGAACCGGAAAGAAAGCCAATGGAGGATTGCAATGCCATCCAATTAAGGAGAAGGGAAGGAACTCATCAAGGACTTGACTCGAGAGCCAGTTCTAGAGGAAAGAAAGGAACCCGAAGTGATGGTGGAAGAAGAAGAAGATGAGGAGAAAGTAGATGAAAGAATTGAGATGGAAAGACGGAGGCAAAGAATAAAGGAAAAGGGCAAGAAGGTGCTACCATGAGATATCCAATAAATTCGACCATCCCGAAAGTGCCATATCCTAACAGGCTTAAAGCTCACAAAGATGATGTTAATTTTTCTATGTTTCTTGAAGTTTATAAGAAATTTCATATTAACATTTCTTTTGCAAATGCTTTGGCACAAATGCCATCTTATGTAAGGTTTTTGAAGGATATCCTCTCTAACAAGAGGAAGATCAAGGAGCTGGCGACTGTTGCACTTACTGAGGAATGCAGTGCTATAATTCAGCATAAGCTTCCCCTAAAACTCAAAGATCCATGGAGTTTTACTATTCCTGTTCATATAGGAAATTCTGAGTTCAGCAAAGCATTATGTGATATTGGTGCAAGTATTAACTTGATGCTCTTGTCTATTTTCAGGAAACTTGGACTTGGAGAAGTGCAACATAATAATGTTACCTTGTAACTTGCTGAAAGATCGATCAAGTACCTTTATGGAGTTATTGAAGATGTGCTCATCAAGGTGGACAAGTTCTATTTCCCGGTGGACTTCATGGTTCTTGATATGGATGAGGACAAGGAGATACCATTAATCCTTGGTCGACCTTTCCTAGCCACGGGAGGAGCACTGATAGACGTGAAAAGAGTCAAACTCACACTTCGAGTTAGGGAAGGGGGAGCCGTTTTTAATGTTTTCCGGTTAGCTAAACACAAGTTTGAGGCAAGCGAGTGTTATAGGGTAGATGTCATAGAAGCTTTGATAAGACATATCGGTGAACAAGAATTGTCTGAAGACCCATTGCAAAATTCATTAACCGGTATCAATCTCGATGGAGAAAGTGAAACCGTGATGTCCTTGAATGTCGTGCCGAAATACAAGGGGCATCACAGATCAACAGTTGAGGATTTGGGGACACCTATCCCAAAATCTCAACCATCATCCAAGGCACCACCACAACTCGATCTTAAACCATTGCCATCGCACCTACAATACGCATATTTGGGAGACAGAGAGACATTTCCAGTGATCATATCAACCCATCTAATTGCAGAGAAGAAGGAAAAGCTTCTCAGAGTTCTTCGCGAGCATCAAACTGCAATTGGATGGACGATAGCCGATCTAAAAGGCTTAAGCCCAACTTTTTGACACACCGAATCAATCTAGAAGATAGGTATCAGCCGGTTGTTCAACCCCAACGGCGACTTAATCCAAACATGAAAGAAGTGGTTTGCAAGGAAATCCTGAAACTCCTTGATGCCAGAATTATTTATCCAATTCCTGACAGTCCTTGGGTGAGTCCAGTCCAGGTAGTACCAAATAAGGGTGGTATCACTGTAGTGAAGAACAACAACAATGAACTCATCTCTTCTCGGACAGTCACAGGTTGGAGAGTTTGTATCGACTATCGGAAGTTAAACGATGCTACAAAGAATGATCACTTCCCTCTTCCATTTATTGACTAGATGTTGGAACGCCTAGCGGGACACGAGCACTATTGCTTTTTGGATGGGTATTCGGGGTACAATCAAATACCAATTGCACCCGAAGATCAAGATAAGACCACATTCACATGCCCTTATGGTACTTTTGCATATCGGAGGATGCCTTTCGGGCTATGTAATGCACCCACAACTTTTCAGAGATGTATGATGGCAATATTTTTCAACATGGTGGAGCATACTATTTAGATCTTTATGGACGAATTTTCGGTTTTTGGACATTCATTTGATACAAGCATATCTCATCTAGAAGCCGTTCTCAAAAGATGCAAGGATACGAGCTTGTACTGAACTGGGAGAAGTGTCGCTTCATGGTGACTGAAGGGATTGTGCTTGGCCATAAGGTGTCAAGGGAAGGCATTGAAGTGGATAAAGCTAAAGTTGTAGTTATAGAGAATCTACCATACCCGAACTCAGTCAAAGGAGTCTGAAGCTTTCTAGGACATGCAGGGTTTTACCGGCGTTTCATTAAGGATTTTATAAGATTACAAAACCTTTATGCTATTTATTGCTTAAAGATGTTAAATTTGAGTTTACTGATGAGTGTATTTCTGCTTTTGACAGGTTAAAGAAGGAGCTCACATCGACACCAATTCTGACAGCTCCAGATTGGAATCCTCCGTTTATCTTGATGTATGATGCAAGTGATATCGCCGTAGGTGTAATGTTGGCGCAAAGAAAGGAGAAGCGATTGCATGTTATCTACTATGCCAGCAAGATGTTAGATGGTGCTCAGGTCAACTATGCAACCACCAAGAAGGAGTTACTAGCCATCGTCTACGCGTACGAGAAATTCAGATCTTATCTGGTAGGTGCCAAGGTAGTCGTCTACACCAATCACTCAACTCTTAAATATTTGATGGCCAAAAAGGATGTAAAACCAAGACTTATCAGATGGGTACTTGTCGGTCCCTCTATATTGAACACGATCGTTTACCAGATAATCAAACAACAAACAAGATACGATTACCAACCTGTTTAGATTACAAACGCAGATTACAAGGTTGATGTTTACACTTTGAAGTTCACCCTGTTTTATCTCTGGATGAGTTTTTGGGTCGATATGTGTTGTGTGTGTGAGATTAAGATCAGATTGTGAGATATCTGATATGAGATCAGATATTATCTCACCTAACAAAATCTAACTAAATATCTAACATAATAATATCCTAAAATATCTTAACAAATAGATATTTAGGAATATTATAATAATATAAAATACAATAATTAACTTTGACATTTTATTAGAAACTAATATTAGACTAATATCGAGAGTGTCTTTACAGCTTTAGCTTCAGATTCCAGTCTTCAGATTGGATGATCTTGAATCCAATAAATCTGTGATCTAACAATCTCCCCCTTTGGATCAAGATCATTACTAAAATGATTTAGCAATTTGGTCTTCTCTTTCAGCTCTGAAGATGCAATCTCTTTCATTCTTTTCAAAATGTAATAATCTTCAGTTTTAGCTCAGAATGCTTTAGCATAGTATCTTCAAAGAAAATTTCTCTAAAATCAGCATGTCTTCAGAATACTTTGATCTCTCGCATTTCTTGGTTTGCTCTTCTCTTCTTCAATGTCTCTTGAGACATAACTTTGTAATGTAATGGACATTTCTTCAAGCTTTAGGTTCTCCCCCTTTTTGATGAAAAGTGCAACGACTTCATCAAAATTGTTAGCAAGAAATGTATTTTATAAGGAGCTTCTGATCCGTCAATTCAAAAGATATTCATCCAGATCTTTGCAAATCCAGACAAAATAATCGTGTAACACCTGAATCAACAAATGAATCAGTTAACATGCCTGTGAGTAACACTAAGTCACTGTGTGTAACGAATACGCATCGGAAAGGAGATTTTTGATGTTCACTCCCCTAGAGCTTCCATTCAATCATCGAAACACCACAAAGGTAAATTCTATGAACGTTATGACTAAGAAACAAATTCCTTGTGTGTTCGTGCATGTGATAGAAAGAATTAATCACGGATGATTGCTTATAGGCTCAAAACTGTGTAAACCACTGAGACAACAGTAAGTTAAACACAGACTCAATGTGCATGAGTGAAGTGCGAAGGTGGGGCAAACCTCCTTCTTTTCAATATCCAGATTTTCCAAATGAAAATCAGATAGTAAATGTGATGCTTCCCCTTTGAAAAATTGAAACACTTTCTATTTGAGTAAAAAATGAGTAGCTGGTGGGGTAATTCAATAGTTGGCATGGGCTAGTTGCCTGTTTCAATAATGATCACCAAAGAATTGTTAAACATTAGAAATGTCGCTGCCCAGCTCAGAAAGTAGTTGGTCCAGAGTTCTGATATTCTTTTTACTCTGTTCTCACACCCTCTTTCTTTTAAACATTAAGCTCACTCTAACCAAACTCATTTCTTTTCGACTCTTTACACTCAATCACTATGGATTAAATTCTTGGGTAGAAATCACTGGTTAAGGTGATTCCATAGAAGTTGTGTTAAGTCCTAGCACAATAAAATCATGTTTTCCTAGAAAGCATATGATGCTCAAAATGGTTAAACTATATTAGTTAAAGCACAATGTAGATCTTGAAAACATTTAAAGTTACACTTCCAATTCATGAAATCGGTTTGAGATTCGGGAAGTGGTTTGAACTTTTAAGAACAATGTTTTCTATGATTGAAAGTTGTCCTTCTTGCAACCATATATGAGATTAAGATAAAGGATTTTACCTTTACGTGCGATCTTAGATCTCATGAAGCTAAGCTTAAAGTCATAAAGATATGATATTGTAAGCATCTCTCAAAAACTGCAAAAGTCTTATGTCATAATCAAACCTAATTTATTCACTTAAATTAAATGACAAAAAGCAGAAAAACAATGAAAGTACGAGTTCTGATTAGAAATAATCAGAAGTCATATCTATACTCCTTTGATTTGAAAAAATCCCCCTAAAATCATGCATTACAAAATTTTTACTTAAAAGGTAAATGCAGAAATTTTATGAGCTCCCCCTCAAAATAACAATGATTATCTTTGGAGTTCTTCTCACACTCCCCCTTTGATCATGAAGATAATAGAAATGTGTAGATATCTTGCGGAAATGAAGAAATGATGATAAATTTACAATAAGAAACTTTAATAGGTAACCACCGATTAGGTCTTAAGATTTAGCATACCAAGCTTAGAGACAAGAAAATTGAATCTCTTTTCGTCTAAGGGTTTGGTAAACAAATCTGCAAGCTGATAATCAGTTTTTACAAAGTAAAGTTCAATTGTTCCTTTCTCGACATGATATTTTATAAAGTGATACCTGACATCGATGTGTTTGGTCTTTGTATGCTGAACAGGATTAGCTGTTATCGCGATTGCACTCTTAGAGTCACAGTATATCGGGATATGGTTGAAGTGAAAACCATAGCCTCGCAGTTGAGTTCTCATCCACAAGACCTGAGAACAGCAACTAGCAACAACTACATATTCTGCTTCGGCCGTTGAAGTTAAGACACATAATTGCTTCTTTGATGCGCAACTGACGAGTTTATCACCGATTAACTGTATATGACCAGACGTGCTCTTTTTGTCTAGCATGCAACCAACATGATCTGCGTCTGTATATGTTGTTAGTTCAAAACAAGTTTCTTTAGGATACCACAGACCAAGATCTGCAGTCCCCTTTAGATACCTAAAAATGCGCTTTATAGCAGACACATGGGATTCTTTAGGATTAGCCTGATATCTTGCACATAAACATGTAGAAAACATTATATCCGGACTACTTGAAGTGAGATACATTAAAGAACCTATCATCCCTCTATAAGTAGTAACATCAACAGCCTTTCCCGAAGGATCGGTGCCAATCTTAGTACCTGGTGCCATTGGGGTACCAATCGGTTTACAATTTTCCATTTTGAACTTCCGAAGAATATCAAGAATGTACTTAGATTGATTGATGAAAATCCCCGATGAAAATTGTTTGACTTGTAATCAGAGAAAGAAATTCATCTCTCCCATGATATTCATCTGAAAACGTGACACCATAAGGTTTGAAAAATTCTTACAGTATTTAGGATTAGTAGAGCCAAAAATAATATCATCCACATATATTTGAATTAGTATGATATCGGCTTTCTCCTTTTTCAGGAATAAAGTGGTATCGACTATACCTTTTGTAAAACATGACTTGACCAAAAACATAGATAAGACATCATACCAGGCGCGAGGAGCTTGTTTCAGACCATAAAGAGCTTTGTCGAGAACGTATACATGATTCGGTTTCTCTTGATTGACAAAACCTTCTGGCTACGAGACGTAGACTTCCTCCTTGAGAATGCCATTCAGAAATGCTGTCTTCACGTCCATTTGAAAGACCGTGAAGTTCTTGTGGGATGCGTAGGCTAGAAACATCCGAATTGCCTCTAAATGCGCCACTGGAGCATAAGTCTCGTTGTAATCTATTCCTTCCTCTTGCTTATATCCCTTGGCAACAAGTCTTGCTTTATTTCTGATTACAGTACCATCTTCATCTTTCTTGATTTTAAAAACACATTTCCTACCGATAATGGTTTTACCTTGAGGTTTGGGTACGAGTCTCTAGACTTTAAGTACGTTGAACTGATTCAACTCTTCTTGCATTGCAGTCACCCAGTCTGAATCGGCAAGAGCCTCAGATACGCGAGATGGCTCGATCTTGCTTAGAAAGGATTCATGCATACACATATTCATTGAAGCTTACCTAGTTTGCACCGGTTTGGTTGGATCGCCAATGATCTGGCTTATCGGGTGCTCTTTGGTCCATTTATGTTCAAGAGGAAGTGGATTATATGAATATATATCAATATTATCATCTATGAATCCACTGGTACCTTCTTCAGGTTGTTCAAGAGGAATGATGGTTGCAGTTGAAATCGTAGGTGCAGAAGGCTCAACAGGTACAGCTTGGTCCGTTGTAGATTAGTCTGTACAGAACATCCTACTGACACAGCAACTTCTGTCTCTTCATTATTTATCACAACTTCAACTGTTGGAGTCGGCATTTGAACTGCAATTTCTTGTTGAATCGGGGAGTTGGATTCAGTAGAAATATCTGAAATGGTTGGATGAGTAGTCATTGAATCTTCCATCCTGTCAACCACAACAGATTTCTTCACATTAGATCCAAGAAATTTATCATAAAATAGTTCAAATAATAAATCTAAATCAGATAAATGATTAGTAGATGTTGATGCCCCATCTGATTTGTTCGCTTGAAACACAGGTTCTGGATTGATTTGCCCAGAAGCTAGTAATCCTGTTATTACGGGCTCTGAACACACGTGTTCAGAAGCCATCTCTTCATCAAATGTAACGTTGACGCTTTCGACAACATTCTTTGACTTCTTCAAATATACACGATATGCAGTAGATGTAGAAGAATAGCCAATAAAGATGCCCTCATCCGCTTTAGCACTGAACTTGTTCAGACTCTCTCTATCGTTTAGAACAAAACACTTACACCCAAATATATGAAAATATTTAATTGTTGGTTTTCGGTTGTTGATTAACGAATAATGAGTCTTCTTGAATCTGCGGTGTATCATGGATCGATTCTGAGTGTAGCACGCAGTCGATATAGCTTCAGCCCACAAAAATAGAGGTAAGTCAGATTGACTTAGCATAGTACGAGCAGCCTCGACTAGCGTACTATTTCTTCTTTCGACCACTCCATTCTGTTGAGGCGTACTAGCAGCAGAGTATTGATGTGATATCCCGACCGATTCGAGATATTCTTGAACTGTTTTGTTCTTGAACTCTGTGCCGTTGTCAGTTCTGAGAAGCTTGACTGGTTTCTGCAGATTCACCTGGGTCGTCTTCAGAAATGTAATTTGACCCACGTGTATCGCGAATAATCGTCCATGATAACTAAGACGTATTTCTTTCCACCTAAGCTTTGCATTCGCATCGGACCACGGAGATCCATATGCAACAACTCTAAAGGAGCGCTTGTACTTGGTTCAGGATTTGGTTTGTACGGAGTTCTTTTCATCTTTCCTTTTTTCGCACGCTTCACACAGATGTTCTTTGACATACTTTAGCTCAGGAAGTCGGTTCACTAACTTTCCACTGACCAGTTTATTGATGTACCGAAAATTGAGGTGAGAGAGCCATCGATGCCATAACCAGCTTTGTTGCATCGATGCTTTTGAGAGTAGACATACCTGCTTGTCAGTCTGGAAGTTTGAAAAATTAATTGTGTAGAGGTTGGACCTTCGAGTGCCGACCAAGAGTTCCTTGCCTTCTTCAGTGCGAACAGAACACCTCTTGTTCTTGAAATTTACCTCTAAGCCTTTGTTACAGAACTGGCCTATACTGAACAGGTTGTGTCCTAAGCCTTCAACATAGCTCACCTTCTTAATCGTGACTTTGTCGTGTACCATATAATCATATCCCATAATTGGTGAAAACTGATCATTACCAAATCGAACTGTTCCGCAGTATTTCTCTGTAAAGTTGGTCAACATACCTTTCTGCCCTGTCATATGCTTGGAACACCCGCTATCCAAGTACCACATATGACGGGTTTGCACAAGAGAAATTATGAAGCAAGAGTTTTAGGTACCCATAAAAAAATGGAGTAAATACTTTTGAGCATAGAAGTACGGGTCTTGAACTGTTGTGTTCAAAAGCCATATTTCTTTGATGTCCGGGGCTTGAGCTGAATTTACTCAAGAACCATTTTTCTCCTACTCCTCCTTGACAGTAGGTGCCTTCAACACATATTTATCCTTTTTCTTTGGTATCCATTTGTATTTGGATCCAACTGTGTTAGCACATGATTTTGGTACCCATTTGAAATTGGGTCCTCTTTTCTTTTGAGAATCAAATGAAGAATTATAAGAGTGAACATGATATGTACCAAACCAAACATCAGAATATTGACAAGAAGCATAAAAATGTTTATCATAATATGAAGACTTTTTAGCAGACAGACGTAACTGGAATAATTGCTTCATAGAATATTTCTTGCGATAAACGACAAGTTTTGGTTTCAAAATAGTAGCAACATTCGCATTCAAAACATCTTTACTAGTCGGAGTCTTATTACAATCAACACTACAAAAAGATTTAGCAATCTCGTCAATCTCCTGTTTTGGTTTCCATTTAGATTTAACTCCTGGCTTTTTCTTGCTCAGATCTGAAAACATTTGAAACTGATGAGTTAAATTTTTGAGAAACAAACGAATGCTTCTTCATTGGCTTACCAGTAGTGATCGGTTTCTGTGAATGCTGAGATTTCTTCTTACCTTTCGCATTCTTAGTTTTCACAGAAACTGTTTCATCAACTTTCGTTGATGATTTGCCTTTCACAAATATACTGGATAATCCAAATGAATTCACAACAAAAGACGAATGATTAGGAAGTTTGTCACTAAAATCAAATTGATCAAAATAATCATCCAAAATACCATTAGAGTTTAAAAAATCATACCCACCATCAGTTGAACCAAACAAATCATCAGATTTTGAAGCCTTAGTTGATTTAGAAAGAACAGTATTTTTAAGCACAGTTGAAAACACGTTTTGTTCAATATCAATCAAAAGTCTTTCATCTGCTAAAGATTTCTCAAGTTCAGAAATTTTACTTTCCAAAACGAGTTTACCTTTAATAGGCTTAGCCTCCATTTCTTTTACAGAATAACTCTGAAAGAAGTCATTTGAAAGAGATTTTGATTGATATTTAGGATCATCATTATAACTATTATTCAACTTCGCATAACGAAATGGAATATGAACTTTAGATAAGTTCTTTCGTTTTTCGGTTTCCTTAGCTTCATCCTCTTTAGACAGTCCAGTCCAGAAAACTTTAAGGTCTGGGTATCATCGAGAAAGTTTCATAAATGTAAAATCATAAAGTGTAGGCACATCAGATTTACCCTTTTTAAGGTAGTGTGGATTCTCGTATCCAATTCCCCAACTTTCTTTATTCTCTTTGGGTTTGTTTAGATGAATGGTTTGTTCAGATTGACCCAATGAGTATAACTTCTTTTCCAAAGCATTTAATTTTGCAAGTAAAGATTTGTTTTCTTCGGTACACGAAGAATACATTTTCGTAAGATCTTTGAAATCAAACTCACTCTTTCTCAATTTAGACTTTGTTTCAATAATCTCTTTAAGAATTATGGTCTGTTCTTTTGCGCTGGTGTCATTGTTTTTATGTAAAACCTCAATCAATAGTTTCTTCTCAGCAATATCCTCGCTAAGTTTCTGTATTGATTGGTTTTTGTCATTAATAACACCCTTTTCACATTTAAGTTTAGACTCTAATTCTTGGAGTTTTATCATCATGGCATGCATTTGATTTAAGAAATCTGATTCAGTTAAATCACATACCTCTTCGTTGTCCTCTTCATCGGAATCAGCTTCATCTTCTATTTCCAGCTTTCCCATAAAGCATAGATGTGCTGTTTCGTCCTTCTCTTCATTCTCATCTTCTTGGTCTGATTGATCAAGCCAGAACTCATCTTCTTCCTTCTGGTTGGCTAGAAGCATTTTGTTCTTGTAGTAGTCGGAGTTCCGAACTTTGGGTCTTCGGCAGTCTTTGGCAAAATGGCCAAGTCTACCACAGTTGTAGCACTTTGGAGGTTCTGGTTGATTGATCTCTACTGCTTTAAACTTTTGCTCTTCTGTCTTCCTTTCCTCTAACCTCTTTCCTTCGAATCTCTTTCCTTCAAACATCTCCTTGTGAACATAGTTGCTTGGACCAGATGAATACCTCTGACTGTTCGAGCTCGGATTTTTGTAGAACTTCGTTTGAAAAGCCATAGTCAACATAAGCATAGCCTGCTTTAGTTGTTCACAGTCGTCAGAGTCAGAGTTCGCTTCACTTACAACATTATCTGATTCAGACACAATCATCATCTTCTTCTTCTTCTTCTTCTTCACAACATGAGCAATTGAATCATCAACTGTCTTCTCAGTCTGTCTCTTCTCATCCATGATCTCATCCACCTCTTCCTCATTCTTCTTGAGGGTTTCATACACCTAGTGAAGTGGAATATCGTTCAGATCTTTGATTTGCTTCATCTGTCTTGTAAACCTTTTCCATTCAGGCTGAAGGATGCTAAGGAATTTGACATTCAACTCTATATGAGTTTTATTGACCTTATTCTTGCTTAACTCATTCATCAAGGTCATAAATCTGTCATATGTTTCTTCTAGATATTCTCCAACTCTGCCTTTGAATTCTTCATAGTTGTTGAGGCAGTTGGATATCTTGAGTTGGTTTCCAACTTTTGAACCAAGCATCATTTTCTCTAGTTGATCCCACATCTGTTTACCTGTGGCTTTGTAGCTGTCTATCTTTACGTATATTTCATTAGTACTGCCTTGAAGAATGAAAGACTTTGCTAATCTATCAGCTTTTGCTCTCTTTAGTGCATCACCTTCGAGATCATCAAACTTAAGTTGATATGTTATCTCATCAGTTCCCTATGTACGAGTCTGCCAAACAGGTGGCATAACTCCTTCTTCTAAAGATTTCCTGATTAATATACCCAAATCATGTCTTTCTATGAAGTCCATGAACCGATCTTTCCACTGTTCATACTCTCCCCTGAAGAGTACTGGTGGCTTTGTGTCAGTTCCGATAGCTAGGGCTTCTCTTGATGTCATCCTGTTCTGTTTAGTATGCAATAAGAACTTGTACTTGAATGTTAGTCCAGATAAAATCAGATAAACACTGAATAATAAGACCAAGTCTGGAACTGGCACAAAAAGCTTAATGTGCGCTACTTGAAGGTGGCGCAAAAGTCAGGTTTGCGCGAGGTATGGGTCCCGCGAAGTGGATCTTTGCGCGAGAAGTTTTTGGCACAAAACAGAGATTTGTGTGAGAAGAAGGTCGCGCGTTTTGGAAGTTTGCGTGAGCAGTTGGTCGCGCGAAAGGGAGTTTTGCACGAGACGTTGACGGCGCGAAATGAAGGTTTGCACGATGAACTGTTGACACAAAATAGAGTTGACCGGTGTGTTGTAGCGACCAGATAGATGTTTGACCGGACCTTTGCTCGACCGGACCTGCGACCGGGGCCTTGTATGGACCAGTGTCTTTAATGGCGCAAAAAGGAGATTTGCGCGAACAGCGTGTGGCGCAAAGTAAGGTTTGTGTGAGACGAAGCTGGCGCAAAGCTACTTATGAACTGGCGCAAATCTTGCAATTCTCGCGAGTTCCTCCCTGTTGCTTCGAAAGTCGGCTGTTTAACTCAAATAAACCTATCTAGACTTTGATTTAGCAGTCCCAACTTTGATAAAATGACCACTAACACTTCTAGAACAGATTACTAGCCTTTGATTTCAAAAAGAAACATTTTTTGAAAATCAGATCGATGGAACAGTTAGTTTTTTCTCGTGAACAGTTTGATGCAAAAATCACAAAATGGGAATCGATTGAAGATCTATACTGAAATTAAACAACACCAAATCGATCTAATACACTTATCGATCACAACCTGATCGATTTCAACACCTAAAACACTTTAAATCTCGAAAATGATTTTGAAATGAAGAGCACAAAGTCGATAGTTTATATTTTTGATTTTGATCTGGTTTTAGCTCTGATACCAATTGTCGGTCCCTCTATATTGAACACAATCGTTTACCAGATAATCAAACAACAAACAAGATACGATTACCAACCTGTTTAGATTACAAACGCAGATTACAAGGTTTATGTTTACACTTTGAAGTTCACCCTGTTTTCTCTCTGGATGTGTTTTTGGGTCGATATGTGTTGTGTGTGTGAGATTGAGATCAGATTGTGAGATATCTGATATGAGATCAGATCTTATCTCACCTAACAAAATCTAACTAAATATCTAACATAATAATATCCTAAAATATCTTAACAAATAGATATTTAGGAATATTATAATAATATAAAATACAATAATTAACTTTGACATTTTATTACAAACTAACATTAGACTAATATCGAGAGTGGCTTTTCAGCTTTAGCTTCAGATTCCAGTCTTTAGATTGGATGATCTTGAATCCAATAAATCTGTGATCTAACAGTACTACTACTACAAGAGTTCGATTTAGAAATCATGGACAAGAAGGGGTCAGAAAATACAGTAGCAGATCATCTTTCCGGACTTGAGGGTAGTGTAGAGCAGACTGTAACACCCTAAAAACAGGGATAACAAAAATACGAATAACGGACATGAGGTATATAGAATTTCCATAGCAAGAGACTCCCAAAAATGGGGAAATAACCAATCCAATTTACTTACAGTTGTAATTTAAAGGACAAATAAATGACAACCAACTAATCTAATTTCTATAACTAGAAAAGAGATTACAAAAGGGGTGTCATCTATAAACCCGAAAGTTCCTCTACAAAAAGTATGTCCAAATGCAAGTTTTCCGCAAGCTCTCACCCCAGCAACTATGCCAGCTTAGAACCGGCGCCACTAGAACCTGAGATACACATCGACACCAAACAAGTGTTAGGCCAAAAAGCCTAGTGAGATGAACAATAAAAATCATGCATGAACAGTTACAATTCTTATCAGGAGTTAACCAAATTTGTCGAATGTGGAGTCAACGACGGATACCCATAGCACCAATCAAGTTCCACCCAAAAAGACAATGTACCTTGATGCCAAGTACTAAGGGTGACATCCCAAAGGCCCGGCACATCCGAGGACTACATCCATGGGATTACCCCGAATGGCAGAGGTCTAGGCACATACCATCATGGTGGCGCCCAAGACTACATCCTCGTAGTGTCTACTGACTTGGTTCGTCCAACATAATTTATAGGAGGTCTTGAGGTATATTTCAACCAAACATATTTCGATACCAACCATAGGTACAATATTACCATCATAAACCATATAAGTCCAACATAAGACTCACATGTCAATATAATCATTATATAGATACAATATCACCAAAAAGGGTAGTCCAAGTAGAAATCATCATATACCAAGACATGTATACATTAATCATGTCAAAATACTCATAGAAGGTATACATGAAGAAATCCCAAATACTTAAACAAATAGAGTAAATCATGGCATGGTACTTATAAACATATTTTCCAACATATTTTCATAAGGAATCCATCAAATACTTGAACATATAGAGATGAACATTTTGCGAAAATATAAAATAGGAGCAAGTAGGAGTTTATGATGTGTATCTAGTTTTAACAAAGGTTTAGTAAACTCACAATCTAGGTTTTGAACCAAAACCTAGAAAATAGGAAACCCTAGATACTTTAAGATGAGACTTGGAGAGGAGAAGATGGCACTTTGAGAAACCCTAGGAATCTTCCTTGAGATGAGTTGTGGCAAGCAATCAAGACTCAACCACCAAAAGATGATGCATTAATGAGGGTTAGGGTTTGGGAAGTGTAGAATCAGTTTCTTTGAGCCAAAAATCGCCACGGAGAGAAATGAGAAGTGTTCCAAATGAAGTAAAATCGGCTAAAAACCCATTTAAGTGAAAATCCCCGCCGGCGATAGTGCCCGGCGATAGTGCCATGGGCACTATCGTGAGTCACAATCACGAGCACTCCCCCACTCTCGGTACACTCTTCGCGAGAGTGACCTGCGATAGTGACAATGTCACTATCGCGCCACACCCAACACAACCCAAAATTCAGCCTAAAACGATTACGAGCGCGAGGTTTAAGAAATTAAGATGATTAATCAGTGTACATAACATTTCAATATAATAATGATCATCATGCGCATATAAAAGTCTCATATTCTCAAATAGTCGTAATTAATGAAATAAAAGGAAAATTACTTACCTTATAAATTTTCGGGTGTTACACACACCGAAGATAAAACAGTCATTAATGATGCTTTCACGGATGAACAACTCTTGAAGGTTAGTCATTCGGAACCCTGATATGCAGATTTGGTGAATTTCTTGGTAGGAGGAGTGGTGTCGTACAATATGAATTCGCACAAAAAAAGGAAATTCCTCTCTGATGCTCAGAGATATTATTGGGATGAACCGTATTTATACAAGCACTGTGTCGATGGCATGATCCGAAGGTATGTACCGAATGAAGAAAAGGCCAACGTTCTTACACATTTCCATACACTAGAATGTGGGAGCCACTTCAGCACGGATAAAACAGTAGCGAAAATCTTACATTCTGGATTCTTTTGGCCATCGATGTATAAAGAAACGAGGGAGTTTATCATTCGATGTAACCGTTGTCGAAGGGTTGGGAACATCACGAAGAAATATGAGATGCCAATGAATATTTTCATGGAAGTTGAGTTGTTCGACGTTTGGGGAATTAACTTCATGGGCCCATGCCCTAAATCATTCCGAAATGAGTACATTCTAGTCATAGTCGTTTATGTATCTAAGTGGGTAGAGAAAATTACAACCCCCACAAACGAGTCCAAGGTGCTGATCAACTTTCTGCGGAAGAACATTTTCTCACGTTTTAGAGTTCCAAGAGCGCTAATCAGTGATGGAGGTAGTCTTTTTTGTAACCGGTACCTTGATGCAGTCTTGAAGAAGTACTCAGTGAAACATAAAGTGACCACACCCTACCATCCTCAAGCAAATGGGCTAGCCGAGGTGTCTAACAGAGAGTTAAAGCAAATCATAGAGAAGACAGTGAATGCATCTCGCAAGGACTGGTCGATAAAACTGGACGATGCTCTTTGGGCCTACTGGACGACATTTAAGATGCCACTTGGGACCACAACGTACCGACTAGTATTTAGGAAATCATTCTATTTTCTTGTGGAGTTAGAGCATAGAGCATACTGGCCAATTAAACAGCTGAACATGGGGTTAGATGCGGTCGGCAGAAAGAGATTCTTACAAATGGACAAATTGGAAGAGATCCGAATGGATTCATGCGAGAATGTATCAATTTACAAAGAACGAACTAAGAAATTCCATGACCGACAGCTTTCAGAAAAGGTAATTACTCTAAGTATGAGCATCGTTTTATTAAACTCACGTTTGCGATTATTCCCAGGTAAAATGAAGTCAAAGTGGTCGGGACCGTTTAAGGTGGTGGAAGTATTTCCCTATGGCGCAGTAGAGTTAGAAGGAACCGATGGGCAAAAGTTCAAGGTGAATGGTCAGAGAGTTAAACCATGCATCGGAGGCGAACCCACCAATACCTCGAGCGTGTACTTGGATGAGCATTAGGAGTGATAAGTTGGGAAGTCGTTCCACGACGTGAAATAAGACACTGGGTAGGAGGCAAGCCACCGTAGGTTAGTTTTTGTTATTTTTATTTTCTAGTTGTTTCTCTTTATTTTGCTTTTACCTGGAGTTACTTTCCTAATTTGATATTGAGAGAAGTAACAGAAATGAAGAAACAACAAACAGTGTTTCGCAAGGCCCCCGCGCTATTTGAGCAGCGCAAACATCCGTGCAAGGCTATGTGAGATTAACCAAACAGTGTTCGGTGCGTTTCACCGCACGAGTCAATTCACGCCACCAAACGCACGAGACTCTGCTCTCTTAAAACTCTAGAGCTTGGCGCAACTATCCGCGCGGGTCAACTCGCGCCACTATCTGCACGGTACTCTGTCGAATGAAGGCTCCAGTGCTTCGTGCGTCCCACCGTGTGGGTGGATGCATACGAGCGTCCGCATGCGATGCCTGCACATGTATAAAAACAGGGTTTCGACCTCCTTCTTCAAAATCTCAAACCGTAACCACTCTACTCGCTGCTTTCTCCCTAAAATAACCCCCAAAGAGCAAAATTGACCATAATCATCGAGGTTCTTCATCGGTTGTTCATCTTATCTCTACTACTAAGCACCAAGGTATGATTCTTGCCCTAAACTTTTACATTTGGTGATTTTTGGATACATAAGGAAGGTAACACAAATTTTCTCCATACTTTAGCAATCTATGATGTTTTCAAAGTTCTCCATGTGGTAATATGTGAAGACAATATAGTTGCTTAAATTTTGGGTTTGGAATGAATTTTGTTGTTATGAAGTGAGAATTCCTTTTTGATTCTTGTTGGTTATGTGTAATCATATTTGCTAAAACCAAACCTAGGTTTCACCAAGGTTTGGGGTTGTAGGTTCTTTGCATCATGCATGTGTTGATTACTATTGTGGGTAGATGAATGAGTGCAAATTTGTGAAAAATACCTAGTGCAAAATTGTCGAAAGTGCTATAATTGATGATTTTGTTATTGCATCTTGTGTGAGATGTGGTGTTCACCATGTCAACACAACACTCAATTGCAAACCTTGGTTTGGGGTGCCCCTGTTTTGTTTGAAATGCATGATTCTATATTTGAATAAACCTAATCCAAGGATTAGGTTTGGGGTGGCGTAAATAATCATGTTTATCTAATGGATGCTACGTTTTCAGGAAAGATGGTTCGAACCAACCCAGAGACGGCCAGAAGATGGCACCGCTACTACACCCTAGGTTGAGCGGAACGAGAGGCCCTCACCGAAGCAAGCCATATTCAAGTAGACCGACGCCGGGAACTATTACGGACTCGAGCAATCTTACCGGAGCACGGGATGAAGCTTAACGAGATACCTAATCAAAGAGTCTGTGAGATCACAGAGGAAAGGGTATATTTGAATTATGTTGCCAACCCAGAACTATACGATCCAGACTTAGTCCTTGAATTTTATGCATCAATGTTGCCTTCAACGTTTAATGAGTTTCATCTGATGGTGGTTAGAGACAAGATGGTTCGCCTCCCGATGGCAAACATTTGTGCCCATTATGGATTCCCTCGTCCTGAGCATCTTGGGATGACATATGGCTTACCACCCATTCAAGGGGTTGGGTTACATGATGAGCACAACCATATGTTGTCTACGACACTGCGAAGGATTGGTCGAGCGAATTGGATACCATACGATGACAATATCAAGAAGAGCGAACTCCGGCTCGAGATTGCTTTATGGATGAAGTTTCAGAAATCCTCTACTGCGTCCAGTTCAATCTACCAATGGACATTGGCCACATCATCCAACTTCAGATGATCGATGCTACTACTTGTATCCTTCCCTTTCCTTCTTTGATAACCAAATTTTCCAGGGATGCCGGTTGTGAGGTAGGAGCTACCATTGCACTGCCAACACCTTTCGATAGAGCCACCTACAACTCCTAGATCAACGTGACTAGAAGATTCGATAGGCGGACTGCTGCGGCGAATGAGCAAATGGAGATACCAACGGGAGTCGATGATGTGGATGCAAATGATGAAGAGGATGTGGACTATGAACCAACGGTCGAGACTAGAGGAGTAGCCTTACCGACGGATATTCAAAGGCTAGTAAGACAGTTTAATCGTCGTTTTGACATGATCGAACATGAGATGTGTCAAGGTTTTGCGGAGATGAGACGATTGATTACAGAGGAGCCGGATACAGATGAGGCGGGCCCTTCCAACCTGCTACCTGCTAGAAGACAACGAAGGCGACCTCCAAGTTCTTCAAGATCTCGCCGCCGCATACGTGAAGAATGAGGGTTGGTTATTTTATTTTTGTCTTCTCCTTTGATTACTAAACTTGTCTGTTAATTGGATGACTGTACTTAATTCGCATATTTCATAATCGCTTCATACTTACACTTATTTGTTAATTACATTGAGGACAATGTATTGTTCTGGTTTGGGGTTGTGTGTCGAGTTTATCATTCTTCATCTCAGTGGATTCAACAATCACTAGATTAGTGTTAAGAAAGAACGAACCTTGTACTTAATCCTTGTTGTGGAAATTCGAAACACTATCCTTTTGAGAGGTGAATCTATAAGGGATAATATAACATTAAGATATACTTAGGTGAATGCATGTAGCAGAGACATTAGTGGAGACCACCAGTGAAATTTTTGAGCCATACAACTGCTAATTACGATTCTGAGAGACTGAATGTGCAATAATCAAAACTTTTTTCGTTTAGTCCTTTGTTCGTCATTATAGTACATCTCACAATAATTTGTATCTGTTATCAAGGACACATAAAGGATTAGGAAGTGAAGCGCTTGCCCATGTAAATTACAAACCATAAGTTAAGAGCCCAGGCATGGTTGATGTTACTTTATCTTGCTTTTCACGAGGAAATTGTTGCACCTTAGCCCTTTTTGCATCCTTTCAATTTTATCTTAATTTCCATGTAATTTCATTGAACTCTCCATTCGAGGGGGTACTTAGAAAGTCAATTGTTTAAAAAAAGGCTCATTATGAAGAGTTGCGCCAGTGATAGGCTTATCTAAGGAGTGTGGGTGAAGTACAGTGAAGCAAGTGCAAGATAGTAAGGAAGAGGTAACAAGTTGTTGTTAACAGTTTATCTTAGATTTTGATCCTTTACCTTTCATTCTTAGAAACAAGTTTAACCCCTTATCAACCTGTGAAAGACCTAGACGATCTTATGGATAGTTTAAGAAGTGAGGCACAGTAACACTACTAGTCCTAGTCTTGGTAATATATTCCTTCTGAGATCAAATTCTCTCGTATATTTGAGCGTCTTTCTTTAATCGTTTCTCATGCATGCTCTTGAAATATTTGTACTCAACTTCTAAAAAACATGGCAACACATGGGAAACGTAGGGCTCGAGCGAAGACAGAAGGCAGTGACGTAGGGTCGAGGCAAAATCCTCTATGTGCATGCTTAACCTAGGAACGAATTAGTTTGATGTAGTCTTTGTTAGTTCTTTTCTCAAAAGAATTGTTGTCTAGAATTCCGCAGTGAGGCCAGTAGAAGGGGTAGTTCGCCTTATATATAATCTCTAGTGATTGTTGGGTTGACTAGAGATCATTAATGATTCACTCAACAGTTGGTTGCGTTGTAGTTTAATTTTCTGTGGTTTTGCTTGTGGATAAGCAACGCTCGATTTGGGGTTGTTGATAATGTCGTTTTTTGTCATTATTTTGAATCTTAAATCGGTCCTTTCCTTGTGAGTTTCCAAGTAGAATAGTAGTTTTTAACGAGTTTTTGTGAGAAAGTACAGGTCTTCTTGGTTCTTACAAGGCCAAACATATTTGAGTCATTTGCAGGAGGAATTTGGCATTTTAGGACACTAATGAAAAAAGTGCATTTCAAAGAGTCAGTGCTCTGCGTGACCTTTGTCGCGGTTCCGTCCGCACGTTTCTTCGGGCAGTCCCTCACGCGGTTCATGGCGCAATCCCATCCGCGCCGCCGCTTGTGCCAAACCCCTGACGTTACAATTCTCTATATCAGTTATGTTTGAAGGGGGGCTGAAGGGTTACCACTTTTTAGGAGTGCAAATAGGCGATTTTAAGAGCTGAGAAAGGCGATTTTTGGAGGGGAAAAAGCACTTTTGACATTGGGAGAGGGAGATTCGGCGTGCTACGGGTACAAAAGATTTGATGAATTGCTTCTTCAAGGAGTTGTATTGCTTTAATTCTTAGAACAATGATGTTTCCTTCAAACATTGGTATTCTATTTCTGTGTTTGAAAACCCCCAACATGAACTAATTTCTTCATGTTGGGGGGTTGGCTTGAATCATGAACAACTAGACTCGTAGCTATGTAGACGTAATGATTTTGGGTTGTTTTGATAGATGAAACATTTGAGATTGTTCTTGTTGCTTTTAATAGTCTGATCAACTATTAGATGATCCATTAAATCTTTAATTCTTTGAGAAAAGTTTTTGAGATTTGATTTATCTTTTATGTCTTGAATGTGATTGAGATAGAGATATGATATTTCATGTAGTTGATAATCACTAAGCTTTTCAACTTTTCATTGTGGAGATAGAGAGATAAAACATGGTTTTGAAAAGTAATCGCTATAGCTTGATTAAGTGTAGCGATGTCGTGATTTTGCTTTTCATTTCTCAGTTCAATCCAAGTTATGCAATCACGTAGTTGTGAATTTTAGGTTTATGAGGATTCCAACCCTCCAACCGTTCTGTCATTCATTCAAGTCATTTTCGGCTATTCTTATTGTCATTCGTTCTGTGATAAAGTGAATAATGTCTATTTTAACAAAACAATCAATTTTCGATCATCTAGTTAATAATCAATATAGTCATTGAGGTACTTAACACCTGGTTCCTTTGGTTTGATACTCGTACTTCTGTACTATTACTTGATTTTGACACCGTACACTTGCATTTAGATTTAAGGGGGGTGTAAACCCATCCTTTCACCTCCCCTCTTGGTTTATAACTTACCTGAATTTGGATCATGGATGTTTTGAAACACTCGTCGTAAGACAAGGTCGCCTATCTGCAAAATCTTGGTCTTGATATTCTTGTTAAAGTGTCGCTCGAACAATTACTTTTGTGATGCCATTTTGATTAATGTTGACTCTCTTAATTCTTCCAATGCATCGAGGTCGTAAATTAGGTCGACTAAGTTGTGATCGAATGATGTGTGTCATGAGGTCAGAATTTGGGTCCCAACAGGCAAGACCGCTTCACAACCATAGACCAGATAGAAGGGTGTTTGTCTGGTGGACGTATGAGGCTTTGTACAATTGGCCCAAAGAACTGTCGAAAGTCTCTCGACCCACTTGCCTTTACCCGCTTTAAGTCTTTTCTTGATCGAATTGACGATCGTCTTATTGCTCAATTCGGCAAGTCCGTTCGATTGAGGTTAGCGAGGTGTCGAGGTCATAAGTTTGATGTTACGATCCTCGCAGAACTGTTGAGTTATGTCTCTTATGAATTGCGATCCATTGTCGCATACAATTTCAAATGGTATTCCAAAACCTCCAGATATTGTTAGTCTGGACAAAAGAGATGACCTCTTAGTCCCGAATTTGGGAGAAAGAAGCCGCTTCTACCAATTTTGAAAAATAATATGTAAGAACTAGTAGAAATACCTTCCATTCCCCATTGCATGAAGGTCCATGGAGTTAAAGTCGAATCTAAAGGTTCAGAGGGTTTATGAGACATACCTGAGTGTCGTTGACATGCGTCGCAACTTTGGACATACCTTATAGCATCCTGTCGTAAGGTCAACCAGTAATATCCCTGTCGAGATATTCTATTTGCCAGACTGCGACCACCTGAGTGGTTGTCACACTCTCCGTCGTGCATTTCTTGTAAAATGCTTTGGACTTGGTTTTAATCGACGATGTATCCAAGGTTCATTCCTATCGACGATCGTCGATAAAGTTGTCCTCTGATCAGAGTGTATCTGGATGCCTTGAATCTGACCTTTCGGGCTTCCATTTTGTCTCCGGGAAGTTGTTCGTTCGTTTAGAATTTTCTGATATCACTCGACCAGTTGTCTTCCTCTTCTATCACGTGGACGTCACTTTCATGTTCAGTGGGCGGTGTCTCCAGATGAAATATCGGGACGACGTCAAATGGGGATTGTCCAAGTGCCGACCCAATATTGGCTAATGCGTCGGTTTGGGTATTTTGGTCCCTTGGGATCTGTGTGATGGGGAAATGTTGAAAAACTTTAGATTTGACTTTGGCTACTCTGAGCTAAGCAATCATTTTTTAGTCTTTTGCCGCGATTCTCCATTCATTTGATTCACGACCAAGAGGGAGTCACTTTTCACGTGAAGTCTTGCTGCCCCCAGGTCGTGAGCCATGTTCATTCCTGCGATTAGTGCTTCATATTCGACTTCATTGTTTGTGGATCTGAAATCGCATCGTATGGAGTACACCATCTTGCCCCCTGTGGAGACTTGAGGACGACGCCAAGATCTGCCCCCCGGGCGTTGGATGATTCATCGACATGTAAAGTCCAAGTTGCTTCGTCGAGAGTTACCACAGGTTCGTCTGTACATTCAATTCAGGGTTGAAGTCGGCGACGAAGTCGGCCAACGCCTATGATTTGATAATTGTCCTGGGTTAGTAGTCGATGTCGTATCTACTAAGGTAGATACTCCATTTTGCCAATCGACCTGTCAACTCAGGTTTCCTTAAGACAAACTTAAGAGGAAAGTTAGTCACGACGATTATAGGGTGTGATTCGAAATAGTGACGTAACTTTTTTTTTTTTGCAGCTGTAACTAAAGACAATAATAGTTTTTACATGGAGGAATACCTAGTTTCGGCGTTGAGAAGTGATTTACTTATGTAATAGATTGGGAGTTGCTGCTTTTCGTCCTCTCGAGTCAGGACGACACTTACAGTATTTGAGCTGACAGCTCGAAAAAGCTGAAGGACCTTGTGGTTCTTAGGTTTTGACAGTAGAGGTGGCGACGCCATGTACTCTTTAAGATTGTGGAGCGCATTCTCATGGTCATCCGTCCACTCGAAGCCCCTGTTTTTTCTCAAGACATTGTAAAATAAATGACATTTGTCGGAAGATCGAGAGATAAACCTGTTTAATGCTGTGATTCATCTGATGAGTCGTTGGACTTCTTTGAAATTACATGGGGTCTTAATATCCATAATTGCCTTTATTTGGTTGGGATTGGCTTCGATCCCTTGACGGGTGACCATATATCCCAAGAATTTTCTTGCACTTATTCCGAATGAGCACTTAGTGGGGTTGAGCTTCATATGGTATTCCGTAAGAATGTCGAACTACTGCTTCAGATGATTGATATGATTGATCGCTCGTTTCGATTTGACCAGCATGTCATCGACGTAGACATCCATTGTGTCGCCAAGACGTTGTTTAAACATCTTGTTGACCAGTCGTTGATATGTTGATCTTGCGTTCTTGAGACCGAAAGGCATGACTTTGTAATAGTAAATGCTCCTGTCCGTCATGAATGTCGTCTTTTCTTGGTCGTTGCGATGCATAGGGATCTGATTATAACCCGAATACGCGTCCATGAACGTGAGGAGTTCGTGACCAGCGGTGGCGTCGACCATAGCATCAATATGGGGTAATGGGAACATGTCTTTAGAACAATCTTTGTTCAGATCGGTGAAGTCGATGCATATTCTCCATTTCCCGTTCTTCTTTTGCATGACCTTGACGTTTGCTATCCATTTAGGACATTTTACTTCTCGAATTTTTCCAGTCCTGAGCAAGTTATCGACCTCATCGTTGATTACCTTGTTTTATTCAGGAGCGAATTTACGTCGCTTTTGCTTGGTGGGTTTGAACGACGGATTGATATTCAGTCGATGTGAGATGACCTCAGGGTCGATGCTAACCATGTCCTCGTGAGTCCATGCGAAGCAATTGGCATTATCCTACAAGAAAGAAATTAGTGATTCCTTTAAGGAAGGGTCGAGAGACATACCGACGAAGACGACCCTATCAGGCTTGTCCCAATCCAAGAAAACTTTCTCTAGTCGATTGTCTTCGACGGTATCAGGATCGGCCTGGTACTGTAATTGCTAGATACTCTGCTTTCTAGGCTTCATCGTAACTTTATAGCAATCTTGCAGGATCTTCTGCTCGCTTTTGACCCCTTCGACACCCTAAGGCGTCGGGAATTTGACCGTTTGATGATAAGTCGTGGGGAAAACTTTCATGTCATGAATCCAAGGTCGCCCTAGGATGATGTTATATGCTGACGAGCAATCGATGATGTTAAACTTTTTTGCTTGTTAACTCCTTTGACGAATACAGGGAGAGTAATTTCCCCGATGTTATTAGCCATGTCTCCATTGAAACCCACGAGGACCGCCGAACTTTGTACGATTTCCGACTTATTAATTCCCATAGCTTTGATGATGCTATGGAAAATGATGTTTGCAGAACGTCCTCCGTCGATCAGGATTCTTTTGGTCGAACATTTTCCAATCGTGAGTTGAACGATCAAGCCATCGTGATGTTTCTGCCATTGCTTGCCGAGATCTCCATGGTCAACAGTGATAGGCATAACCTCTAACTCCAGCTCATGTTTCGGTCATGATGATCGTGAGACTAGGAAGTCGTCAGGTCCTCGACTAGCGTGTCTCTTAACTACCGAATAAGTTAGTCCACAAATGTCGAAACCTCCAGTCACGCATTTTACGACCTTTGCATGTTCTGGCGAGGATGGTCGTGCATTGTCACCCAATAGGTCTTACAGATGACCTTTTGGTATGAGCCAAGTTAATTTTCGTCTTAATAGGATACAGTTGTCTGTCGTACGATCATGATCGCTATGGAAATCGCACCATTTGGACTTGTCCTTTCTGGCATCGTCTCTTTCACTTTTTGGAGGCCGTTTAATGTTGGTCTGCACATTCTTTAGGGCTTCGACCACTTCTTTAGATGTTCCCTTGAATCCATAGGATGATATCTTAGGGGAACTTGTTTGTTGGGGCATTCTTCTTCTTGTCAAATCTCACGTTCGGGATTTGTTTGGATGTCTCGACCTTGGAGGTCGATTTGGTCTTGAAGTCAAGCTTCTTAACGCTCAGTGTATTATTGTCGCTAGAATTCTTACGTCTAAAGGCAGCATTATCCTCGACTAGCATGTAGGCCAACATCCTAGCTCGAACGTCTTCAAAGTTCTCCGGCATGTATTTCGTCAGATCCATGTATAGGTCCGAACTGTCGTTGAGAGCTCGCTTGTAAGCCTCGATCGCAGTCGTGACGTCACAGTTTTGTACATTGATCATCTCAGAGTTGAAACGATTGAAGTAGTTTCGAACTGACTCGCTCGCTTTCTGAGTAACGTAATATAGGTTGCTAGGTTGGTTTTCCATCTTACGACTGCTAGCAAACTGCAGAAAAAACTGGTTGACCAGCTTCGTAAAATTGCCGATGGACTTGGGTCGTAAGTTGATCAACTATTGGAGAGCAGCACCCGTGAGGGTCGAACCGAAACTTTTGCACATGCAGTCCTCTTGATACTGATAGGTATCAACACAATCCACATTAACTGTTTGTACTGTGCGATGTCTTCCGTTGGATCCCTTATTCCAGAGTACTTCGGGGTAAATGTTGGGATATTGTACTTCTTCGGGACGTCAACCATAGCAATTTCGTCGACGAAAGGTGATGCTTGAAACACATTTCGCGGTTCAACGTCCACTAGTACGGCTGCTCCTGGAAGCATGTAAAGTAGAGATCATATTCTCATTTTGTTCTTCCAGCTCCTTTAATCGTCGTCTGACCGGGTCGTCCAGATTGAATCCCTTGCTCGTCGGGAGCAGAATTGGAACGAATCCAGAATCCTGGGACGTTACACCCGTAGTTGGAAAAAAATCCGTTGTGATGTGACGATTCTCCAATGTCTCTGTTGAGTGGTGCATGCATAGGTGGAACGAACATCGCGGGAAACACTGACACTGGCGGAGGCAACGTGGGTATCGTCGGGATGGAGAAGGTGGTGTTAGGACTAAAAGTCCTGTGCGTTGAAAGTGGAATAAAGTATTTATAAGGGTTCAATATGTAATTCACTAATAGTTAATTAATTAGATGGGCCCAAGCCCATAAGCTCGTTAGGCCTGCGAGACTAAGTATTTAAAGTTATTTCTATTTCATTTGTAGGGTTTGAAAATCATTATTCAGTTTTCTAGTCATTAGGTTTACATACCCTTATCAGAAATTCTCTCTGTAAACCTTAACCCTTTGAAGTATTATCAATCATATGACTAGTTGCTGTGGCCTATAATCTGTTCATCTTTGTTCATATCTACTTGTGATTGCACTGCACTGGGATCTACAATTGGTATCAGAGCTTTTTCATCTCAATTGTTCGACCGATTTAAAAAAAAAAAAAAAAAAAAAGGGTCAAATTTTTTTGTCTCACGATCATTTTGCAGTGCATTTATTTTAGCCCCCGTACTTCAAGGATTCAGCGTGTCATTTGTGACCCTAAACTTTCAAGTTTCACAAGTTGTCACTTTTGGTCCTTGCACTTTAGCGTACCATCTCTTTGAAAAGTTCAGTCCCTGTATATCAAAAGGAAAGCCTTCAAGCGAAGCTCTTTCAATAAGTATGGATGAGATGCCACCGGTTCTTTACAGAGGAGAATATGACAAATGGAGGATTCAGTTCTTAGACTTCATTGATAAACATGACTTGGGTGATTATATCAGATTATCTCTGAGGGAAGGAAAAATGGAAACTCCGACAGATATTTGTTATTATATGGGAGAAAATGGAAGAACGGAACACTTAGTGTACACAATACCATTTAAGGATTACACAGATGAGCAAAAAAAGAGATTTGAAGCTGATAAATTATCTAAAGCTTTTATCTTGCAAGGAATTTCCGACGAGATTTCAAAAGAGATTTATTTAAGTTTAGACAGTAAAAAGGCTACAGGAAAACAGTTGTGGGAACATCTTGAAAAGATAATGACAGGAACAAAGATGTCTTCAAGAGTAAAGTTTTTGGAAACTGAGAACTCTGAACTAAAAAGACAAATTTCTGATCTGGAAGTTCGAATTGTCCAAATCCAACAAGCAACATCTGTTGAAAGTTCTGAGGAGCAGATTGAGCATTTGAAAGATACAAATGCTGAGCTTCAAAAGCAAATATTTGATTTAGAGCAAAAGCATGCTCAAGATAAATCCGAGTTTGAGAAATCGTTCGCAAAGAAGTTCTCAGATTTTTCGAGAAAATGTGCTAACGAGAAGAAAGAAGTTGAGCTGAAATGCATAAAACTGTCTCAGCAAGTTTCTGATTTTCAGAAAGTAATCATTCTAGAAACAGAGAAGTTTGCCAAAGAGAAGAAGGCCATTGAACAAAAGAATGTCGGTGTCTTCAAAGAAATATCTGGCCAAAGAAACAATGCTGAGAAGGGATTTGAAGAAGAAAGAAGCTTGTTTGAGACTGAGATCAAAAAGCTTACTGCCAAGTTATCTGAACTATCTGAGAAGGCTCTAAAAGAGCAGAAAACGAAGTCTGAGTTCACGAAGAAGGTTGACCTGCTTGTTCAAGAAAAAGACAACTTCGCTTCAACATTTAAAGTGATTAAACAGACTGCATCAAGATCAAATCAGAAATCGGTCTCTTCACAAAGGTCAGTTAAATCTTTTGATCAGATTCGTAAAGCTAACCTTTTCTATGATAGCAATATAGATGGTTCAGGTACACATCAAAGAAGAAGGAGATAAAAAGAAGAGGAACTGGTCTGGAAGAAGAAACCAGTTAAAGATGAGCTGAAAGAAAGGGAATCATGTGTACATGCGTCTAATGCCAAGAAGAACAAAGCGAGTAAAGGTAAACCTGATCATATCTACTCGAGAGATCAATTACTCAGGTTATCAGGTAAGAAATACCACTGTTCTTATTGTCATACACATGATCACATTCACAAAACCAGTGATCATTTCTGGTATGGTTCTTATTCTATATCCCCCACAAGAACTGCAACTAACATTCATGGACCCAAATACCAGTGGGTACCAAAGCCGAAAACTGATTCTTTGTTGCAGGCACCTACTGTCAAGGGGAGTAGAAGAACAATGGCTTCTAAGTAAATCAGCTTAGAACCCGGACTTCAACGAATTTTGGCTTCTGATCACATGACAGATCAGGACCCATTCTTCAACGTTCAGACCTGGATATTTTGCAACTATCCAGGGGGAGCTTAAAAGTAAGTATCTTCTAACTCTAGATCTCTGATTGTTTGGAAGACGAACAACTTTGCAGCATGAAAAACAGTCTTTGAAATGTTCAAACCACTTCTGATTTTCAAAAGGTTTCATGAATCTAGAAGTGTGAATTTAAATGTTTTTCACTTTTTGCGCATTAATGTTTAACTGACTGTGTGTTTCTAAAGATCAATATTTGCGTATTATCTTATACTTATACTGTAACGTATTCACACACACAGGTTCAGTACTTCATTTGTATTTGTTATTACCATGTCTCATAGCAAAACAATTTTTCGATGGTAATACCCCTGTTTGATATTCAATGTTGTTGAGCATCTATCATTATTCGAAATTTGTGCGTTCATTGCTAAATTGTTTATATTTGTTCATATAAACATAATATCCAATTCTTTGATACCCTAACCAGTTTAGTTGATCTGAATGATACATTGTCAGATTCTCAAAACAAATCTCGTGATTTCATTTCATTCATTCAATATTCTTGTTTTGAGAAATCTTCAAAGTTTAATTGCTCGAATCTAATGAACATACATTTTGAAAGTGTTATCTTATTTGAGCTTAAATGTTCAAGTTAAGCTGTTGAGCTACTATTCTTTTTAGGACTTACATGGGTTTTGTGTGAGAACTTAAACAAAACTTCCATGGATTCACGTTAACCAGTGTTTCCTACCCCGGAAGTTATCCTTGAGTGATTGAGGGGTGAGGGGTTTTAACTCAAAGAGTGGGGGAGATAACTCATCCGGTTGATTTTTTCTTATTGTGTGGAGCGAAAAAAAAATGAAAAAGAGAGTTTGGTTAGAAGTGAGCTTTAATGTTAATAAGAAAGAGGGTGTGAGAACAGAGTTAAAAGAATATCAGAACTCTGCACCAACCACTTTCTGAGCCGGGCAGCCACATATTCTGATTGGTTCACATTCTTTGGTGACCATCATTGAAAAGGCACTTAGCCCATGCCAACTCTTGCTATAACCCCACCAACCACTCGTTTATTTCTTAACAAAGAAATGTTTAATTTTCTTTGGGGATGCAACATATCTGCTATCTAGTCTTCATTTGGAAGATTTAGATATTGAAAAAGAAGGAAAGTTGCCCCACCTTCGCACCTCTTTCATGCACATTGAGTCTGTGTAATATCTGTTGCTGTCTCAACAATTTACACAATTTGAGCCTGATCAAGCTAAGTAGCTTCAATCATTCATACACTTGCACGAGCACACAAGGAATGAGTTTTCTTGTCATAACATTCATAGAAAATGCCTTTGTGGCTTTTCGATGATTGAATGGAAGACCTGGGGGAGTGAACATCACAAAAGCTCCTTTACAATGTACATCTGTTGTACAATGTGGCTCTGTGCTACTTACAGGCATACTAACTGTTTCATCTGTTGAATCAGGGTTACATTGTCTATTATGTCTGAATTTGAAAAGATTCGGATATATACATTTCATGAATTGACGGATACTCAGATCAAAGGACGAAGATTATCATATTATCATAAAGGGGAGATCAAAGAATGCGTTGAAATTGAAGAAGTTTTGATGATCATGATGCTCACAATCATCAAAAAGGGGGAGAACTTTTCAAAGTTCAATTTCAAAGTTTTGAAGAAAGAAAGTTTGTTTTTCTGAAGACGGTCTAAAGATCAAAGAGATGAAGATATGAGTTTAATGCTAAATTTGTTTGTCTGAAGACAGTAAAGTTTTCAAAGTTTGTATTGATTCTTTCCCGTATCACGTATCATGTGGTGTTTGCTACAAGTTTGTTTATCATTCCTCCTATGCGATGATTGAAACAAGTTCTTGAGAAGAAAACAAATCTATTCAACTAGCGGTTCAAAGACAGATTCTTTGTTTTAAACTGAAGAAGCACTGTGGAATGTCAAGTAACTCTCACATTATTTTTCTTGTGCGTTGATCCGATGTGATTGAGTTTTTACAGCTGAAAGCTGCTTGATAGTGCATTCAGTCGAGGCTACTATACATTGAATCTGGTTACAAAGTTGATACTATGAAGACCAAGAGCTTTATTCAAGGGGGAGCGTGGAAAGACATGAAGTCAAGCAACATCAAAGTTCTTCAAAGATTCAAGAGGGAAAGAAGATAAATGTTTGAAGATTTCAAGAAGATAAATGCTTTATTCAGCTTTAGGGGGAGATTGTTAGGACTAAAAGTCCTGTGCGTTGAAAGTGGAATAAAGTATTTATAAGGGTTCAATATGTAATTCACTAATAGTTAATTAATTAGATGGGCCCAAGCCCATAAGCCCGTTAGGCCTGCGAGCCTAAGTATTTAAAGTTATTTCTATTTCATTTGTAGGGTTAGAAAATCATTATTCAGTTTTCTAGTCATTAGGTTTACATACCCTTATCAGAAATTCTCTCTGTAAACCTTAACCCTTTGAAGTATTATCAATCATATGACTAGTTGCTGTGGCCTATAATCTGTTCATCTTTGTTCATATCTACTTGTGATTGCACTGCACTGGGATCTACAGGTGGCGACCCCAATACCTTGCGTCGGCCTTGGATACGAAGGCAATGGACGTTGGAAACATGTAAAATTCATGTTAATAGGTGGACTCATGCCAAAATGAGGTCCAAACTAATTTCCAGAGTTTTGGTTCCTCAAGGACGCAAGTTCATCAGCTGCTTGGCGATGTTGTACGTCTAATGCACTGATGCGATTATGGGCAACTTCCAATTCCATGCACATTTGGGCAATGATGTGGCCTTGAGTTCCTTGTGGTTCCATGATCCTCTTAAAAAGAGCTGCGCGGAAATTGTTAGTAGGTCGTACTTTTTGTCGAGGATTTTACTCTAACTAGGGCCCCACGGTGGGCGACAAACTGTTAATGCCAAAAATCGTCCTAAAGATGACTTAAGGTTTGTGTGGAGCTTTAACAACTAAAGTAGGAAATCAATCAAAAATCGTTCGACGATGCTAAAAAGTAAATAAGAGACGGAAATTTTGGTGATGCGGAAAACCCCATCGAGGGTTACAACCGTGGATGATAGCGGAGATCGTCAAGTGCACTATGGACGTCAAACAGGGACATCATCCTTTAAAAGGAATGATCGAGAGTATAAATGACAATATTACAAGTGTAAATGAACAATATCGTAAGATTGTATTATTCGTCGTGCGTGGAGTATTGACTAAGAGTGAGTAAGGTGAGTGTTCTCGGGCATGGAGCATTGCCAATATGATTTGTTTTATCAGATGTGTTCAGCTGTGTCAAATGATTCTTCAAAGTTCTATATATAGCTTTGGTCTGCATAAATGTACATTTAATGTCCAACGATATTCTCTTTCAATGGTTTTGATGACGATTGGCCGTTATGACCGTTGGTCATAAAGATGCTTTAAACCTGCAATTAAGATTCATAAAATAAAATGGTTATGGATAATAAAGGACACAAAATCGTTAGTTACGTCACAGAGGTCGTAAGATACAAGTCTATCGAAAGATTATCGCATCGTAGACGTAAGAAAACATACGACCGTCGTCATAAGTGGCGACCATGGTTTTCGATGTGTATGGTCTTCAGGACCTTATCTTAACAAGAATGGTCTTACGATTTGAGATGTTTGGTTTTCTTGCGTTTGTCGTGACTTGTGAAATTCTGCACAAACAATAACCTTCTAAGAGCATTGGGAAACTGAAACAAGGAAGCCTCTGTAAGACATTGTGATAAGTTATCGTCTGTCTCTATTAAGCCTTCCTCAAGTGCTGCTTTTCGAAACGTGGGGTGTAATATGCCATTAACCGTGTATAGATCTTCGAATGATGTAGGCCCACTAATACGAGACAAAAGTAGGCGCAGGAAGTATCGTTCTCCTTCGATGGGATTAACATAAACCAAGCGCCTTATCATTAATCTTTGTTTTCTCGGATTCCAACGACGTAAGCTCACATTCCATTTGAAAAGTTTAGGAAAGTCTTTGTAAAAATACTGTCTCGCGCTCTCATCCTCATTGTTTCTATCGAAAAAGGCAATCAACATTGTTTGTTAACCTCTCTCTCTAGTAACAATATCTTTCATTATATCATCCTCTCTGAACCTAACCACCTGCTTATTAGGGAGATGGAGTTCCAAAGCCATCACATAAGGCTTAATTTGAGAAAGTGTAAAGCTAAAAATCCGCCACATTGCTTCTGGAGGTGAGACATAACGCGCATATTGAAACCTCTGAATCTCATTAATAACACCTTGTCATTCGTCTGGATCGATATGCGTAACTTGTTTCTCATGGCCCTTGTAAATATACTTGAATAGATACTTCACAGATGTAATGCTCGAGCAAGCCTCAACATTAATATGACAATTGAACATCATTAACAACTTGGGGTTATACGGGACGACCCATCTATTATCCGTGTATTGACCCGTACATTCACAACGGATATGAGTTCTCAGTTTGTGTTGTCTTAGCATTGAATTGCCTAGGGTATCTGAAACGACATTTTTTTGGCTCACCTTGCATGCAAGGACTGGATGGTCGTAAATGACCACAAGGACCGTGTATCATGTGTTGGACAACCAAATAGTGCATTTGAGGATACTTTGTCGTGTCTAGAATTTTAGCACACACAATCTTGTCATAATGATCTGGATTGGTCATGTTGTCCTCAATTCGCATTATAAAGAGGAAATGTGTATGTGTCTGAAACTCAATGACATAAACATATGCCCTGACAGTGCCAAGGACGTCCTTCTGGAAGAGTTGGTCCTTGAGATCCTCTAATTTGGCACGAAAAATTCTTGCAACAAGGTCTGGTCGATCTACTGCAGTCTTACCGGGCAATAACTCTTTAAGAATTTGAGGCCATTTTGGATTGCACTTCATTGTTAGGAATATATCGGGTTTCCCGTCATCTTGAACTAAAGCCATGACATCCAAAAATCGGCTTCACATGTCACGCGAGCCTCCTATAAAACTTGCAGGCAACACAACTCATTATCTAACTCTACTTGGTTGAACCTCACCAACATTAACACAATCCACGATGCCTTGATATAAATACGCTCTTATTTTGGTTTGGTTAAGTTCACAAAAACGTAAACGTGAAGTCTCAATATTGATGTAGGTATCTACCATGAATTGTTGCAGTAATCTTCCCCCCAATAAAAACACATTCGCATTTTGACGGATCTGGAACTTTGAACAATAGTATTCTCGCATTGCTACAGTATTCCTACCCTGCCTTGCATAAGTGTCTGTGTAATATTTTGAAACATCTAATTGATGATATCTATATTTTCAAAATCATTTATTTTCTTCATAAATATTAAAGCTTGCAATTAAATTCGTACCTTCTGAATCTTCCTCCATGATTTCGTTGTCATCAACAACTTCATTTATAGACACTCCATGTCTTGGAATTTTAGAATGCCACCCAGACTCACGGTTGGGAAAAAATAAAGGATAGGACAATGGATCGTAACATTCGAGGTGGGCTTGAATTTCTTGGCTATAATCAGACCTCCCATACACAAGATACTTGTCCTATATGCAGTTATGTTGTCATTGCCTTCAACCTAAATTCCAGCAACCTACAGAATGACATAATAAAATTTATTGTATAAAAGCAAAGTAAAAGCCATAAGATAAAAACAATCATTTGTATTCAAACCTCAGATGTAGTCGGCCGATTGTATACTCGTTGGTCAAGTTCCATGGATGCATTCAAAATGACTCTATAGTTGTCAAGCGGTCCTAGTTCTGCAAGGCTTCTAAATGTTCTCACGTACGGGTTCGTAGCATGAACACGTGTCAAAATTTCAATGATCCTTCTATCAAGATTGGGCCATTGGAGTCTATGTTGAAACATAGACTCGACATCATAAAAATATAGTTGGAAATACCTAGGTTTCCCATCCCTTGGAACTAACTGATCAATATTATGATAAATTCCTCGGTGTGCACAAAAAGTATATACCCCGGATGTCATATTATTCATTGTCTCATCCAAAGTTACACCCATCGATGTGAAAGAAAAGTTGGTGATGTATGCACGTATGTTGTACCTGAACATTTCGCCCAACTGAGATTGTGATGTGAAGAGATTGTATAATTCTTCGAGAATGGGAGAGTATGGTAACTTTGTCTTCCCACTTATGCAACAGAGGAAGGGAATTCAAATTTGAATCGTTTTGCTCCGCAATGAGTACATGAAAGTTGTTCCTTCAAAATGCAATGTTCCTTAGGTTTACCTTTGTAAATATAATCATACAGATCTTCTTGGAGGATTTCATTTGGGTTCGACGAATTGACAATGACCTCGGTGCTTCTTTGTGTGTTAACGCCCATTCTCATCATGTTTTTTTCCTTATTTCGTTGATAAAAATTTATATTATAAGTTCTCTTCCTCTCAGCAAGAACTACTACACTAACTGGTGTCCCTTCGGTAACTAAATCATCATGAAGTCCAATTTCACATGGTGTAGTATGTTCTTGTAATGTTCCTTATTGTAGATGTCCCGTAGCTATTGCGGTGAAATTGGTGACAAGTGTTGTAGATTGACTACTTCTTTCGCCATTAGCTACTTGTCTCCTTTTGTTAATCTCTTTTTGTCGTGCATAGTATTCCCGATTGTATTGTTTTCGTTTTTCTGTCACAAAATGAATTTTAATGAAATGCATAGACATAAATATTATGTTATTATTTCAATAAATTAAACATACCTTTTTTATATATCTACATCAACTTGGGAGACATCACTATTTGCATCTTTTCTCGGATTTTGTTGTGCATAATATTCTTTATTTTAATTTCTTAGTTTTTCTGCAATAATATTTTAATAAAAATGCATAATCTATACTATATCGTAAATCAACAAAATTGTAAATCATAATTATGGAGAAATCATGTTACATTCGGATAGTCATCAATTTCGTGCAAAATTGAAAAAACATAGAAATTGAATATCGAAGAAAGTAATCGAAAAGAAGAAAATGAACATAGATGATGCATTTTTATCTTGTACACATACCTTTATTTGTATCTATATAACCTTGTGTAACATCATTGTCACCTTCCTCGTTTGCAATCCTCATTTGACACTGTAAATTTACATAAAAGATAATATATAATTTAAAATTTTCATTTTACATTGTACTTAATTATCATTAGATTTATTGGTATGTTAAAAATTATTATTTGGTGCAAATTATTTTGATAATTGGACCAAATATCATCACCAAATCTAACGACATCAAATATTTATAAAAACAACAAATAGAAAAATCATATGTTGCCAAAAATACAATCACATCAAATATGTTCAAAGACAACAAAAATCAAATAGCATTACGAAATGAAAAACCACAAATTTGTCTAAATAGAACAAATACGAATCATCCTCGACAAATATAGTCGCACCAAAAATTAATAACATGTCTTTACGCAAAAAGATTATCGTCAAATGTTATCACAACATATAAATATAAAACATAACGATCTTAATTAGCCTCGGCGTTGCCTAACTCTAATGCTATCCGCTTTCGGCATCCTTGGTTCAATCTCGATCCTCGTTAACTCCATAGAGTACAAAATATTCACTGAAAACTTTATAAATATTAAATTAATATATTTTAGAAATAATGGTATAGAAAAAGATTATATGAAATAAACTTATTACTGTTAGGACATAAAATGTCCTAAGTTTGTAAAGTTTTGTAAAGACCTCTAAATTGTGTTTTGAGCCTTGTATTTGCAATTGGGTTTGGGCTTAATAGGTGCACATGGGATGGTTGGTATAAATAGGAGATAGATTGTAGTTTGTATGTAACTTTACTTTCACAATGTAGCCTCAAGTGTGTAACTGTATGTTTTTAGAGATAGAAACATTTCCTCTCTCTAGATTGTGAATAATACAATTTGTTTCCTACCAATCTATCTTGTGCAATCTTTCGACATTGATTAACTATGAATTATTGGACCTCACGATTACGTACTTGCATCCAAGTGGATAAGTTTAAGTCGAGATGCATATATTATAAATTTTTCTTTGATTGCACGAGCGATCAGGACGTTTACGCGGAGTGTCAATCAATTTCATCTTGATTACATGCCCCTGTTCATAATTTAAAGTTTTTTAAGTTTCCAAATCGTTAGATAAATATATATCTAAAATTTAGTATAGATAATTGTAATATAAGCACTTACGTCGCATCTTGTAGAAAAATTTCACATGAACCAAATCGATACACATTTTTATGATGTAGATAAGTTATCTGTCCTCCAGCGATGACTTTGCCAACAACGTCTAAAAAATTATTCATTATTAAAAAATTATTTTCAAGATATTATATAAAATTATTCTTAAAAAATCAAGATATAAGTGTAATTGTAATAGCCGGTTTAAATTTACCAATAAGTTTTTTCCGAGTCGTCATATCCTCCTGAACCGTTTTAAGTGATGGGACCAACGGATAGAATACAAACCCATTTGCGATATCACCCGACAACGGAGTAAGCCTTGTATTATGTTTGATGCGAATCACCCAATCGTCATGGGCAAAAGTGTATCGCTCATAGGTCGGGGGATCTTCGTACAACTCTTCAACTTGAAAATGATGCAACGAAAACACGCCACCCTCCAAAATGTAATGTCTATATGACACTAATAAATGGTGGGGGATGGTTGCTATCATTTTCTGTCTTTATTATATGACAACACATTCAATTAAATAATGTACGACTAAAATAACTTATTAATTTTAATTCAAAATTAAGTATTTGCAAGTTACACATCATTCCAAATATACTCTATCCGAACAACAGTTGTGTTCCACCAAACATAATGTTGTTTGAGTGATGTAAAATCTTCAACGGTCCAATGGATGTCCATTTTCTACATAAAGATATCTTATATATTAAATAAAAAAAATAATTTCTTCAAACAAAAAATAAACATCTTCTTTTTCGAACGTTTTCTTTAAATCTATAAGGCTTGTCAAGTTATTTTTAGTGGTACTGTATTAGAGATGGTCATCAGATCAGGTTTTGTATTTGGAAGAAATGTACAATGATTTATCCCATAATATGAAAGAGATGATCAACAAAGAAATGAAAAAGGGTTCAGATTATCATCATTCTATAGAGACTATGTATGACTATACACCACTATACCACTACACTTGCCTAATCTAACCATATGTTTCATATATACATACTGGAGCAATAAAAATGTTAACCTTAATTCATTTTTGACCAATAAATCATTTAGGTAATAGTAAGCCAACATGGAGAACATGATCCTACTTTTTATCACTAAGCATAAAAATATATATTTAACTATCTATTTTATTAAAAAAGCTAACCTTATTAACACTAATTCATTGATACCATTTAGGTAAGAATAAGCCAACATATATAATATGATCAGTTCTTTCATTAGATAACAAGTCCAGGTTGCAGGCTGGTTGATTGAATTGATGGCTTTCAATATGATCAATTCCTACTTCTGCTACTTCTTTATGTTGGCTAACTCTTATGCTCCTATTCCAACAGCCATGTGCATCTCTTGGTTTTACAATCATTTGAACAAAAAATTACAGCAACATAAACCAACAGATGAGCCTATGGCGTGTAGCTTAGTTGGCAATGGGTGGGGAGACTTGCCCAATAACTAAACTAACCGGTCCTGGGTTCGAGTCCACCCCCCCCCACCCCCGCGCTAGCCACAACCGCTGAGTGAGCCTCAAAATGCCCCCTCATACGGATGCCCGAGTAGGCAGGGTCAGGTATGGGGTCGGTCAAGGTTGCCGGTATCAACCTTTTTGCCCAATAAACCAACAGATGAACAACAAAGAAACAACGATCGGCCACAAATTCAAAATATGGTTACAAATTCAAAATCAGACTTTGGTAGAAACAGCTAACAACAAAGGTATCATAGAAGGTTAAAAACCACCAAAACTAAAGCAAATTGGGACTAATAAAGAAAAGATATGAATGATACTAACAAAATTCTATTACCTCAAAATCTTCTCAAGTTTCTTGGGAATTCTTCTAAACAATTGCTTTCCTTGTACACCAAAATATAGAAATTGTTAAAGTTGAATGTAATTTTGTTTGGAAATGTCAAATTTTGGAGAATTTGTAGAGCGATTCAAAAAAATGTTTGTGCTTTACAAAAGCCACAACATGATACATGAAGACTGTGGCCCAAGATTTACTAGCATAAACACATACAAATTAACACAAAACACTTTGTTTATTAATCACAAGAATTACATCAAGTCATAGATCTATAGTGATTAACCTTTCAAGATAGATTGTGTTTGTGTGTGTACTCAATGTGTGCAACTATGTGTTTCTCTCAACTACCACCAATATTACACCTTTACTTTCACACACATAATCTCTTGCTTACACAAGTCTCTCTCTTAGAAACAACACAAGGACTTGCTTATATATAGGTCAACATGACCAAGCAAGGTCAAACCTTCTAAGCTCATCTTACAACACACACAAACCACTATTACAACAATTACAATAATGACCCTCATTTAATCTTGAATACAATTACTGTCTAACAATCTCCCCCTTTGGATTCAAGATTAAAAAAAATTTTGGCAATAATCTTCAGGTCTTCTTATCTTCAAAATTGATCTTCAACTTCGAATATTTTCTGGCTTTGACATCTTGAAAACTTTGACAATTCTTCAAACTTGTCTCTTCCTTTGAATTAGCTTTTTCATATTTTGAATAAACAACCTTTCTTTCAAACTCTGACTTTCTTTCAAACTTTTGACTTTCTTTCAAACTCTGACTTTCTCTCAAACTTTTGACTACAATCATCTGAAAACTTTATCTCCTCTTCAATCTTATCTTGAACTTTGATTATTCTCCCTCTTTTTAATGATTTGTAAGAATCAAAATCATTAAAACACTTCAAGGTCAGATCCGTCATTGAATAAACTTCCCACTGTCTGATAAGCACAATCTTCATGAACTTTCATCTCCTCTTTATGATAATAAACAATCTCCCCCATATAGGTAAATTATAAATTTCCAAAACATGATATGATAAAATCTGTCAACTGATCTGAAAGAGCCGTTGAACCATGAATGTATTCATCTGAATCTTTTCAAATTCAAACGAATTAAGAGTTGTAACCCTGAATCAACATATGAAACAGTTAGAAATATAAGGAGCTTGTTTGACGTTGACTCCCCAGGACTTCCATTCAATCATTGAAAAACACAAGGTAATTCTATGAATGTTCTGACAGAAAAACATATTCTTTGTGTGCTCGTGCTTGTGTTTTGAAAGAATTAGCACAATAATTGTGTTTCATAAGTCTCAAAGTATGTAAATCACTGAGACAACAATGATTATACATGGACTCAACGTGCATGAGAAAGGGTCGAAGGTGGGGCAACTTTCCTTCTTTTTCAATATCAGCATCTTCCAAGTGAAGATCCGATAGATTATATGTTGCTTCCCCAGAAAATGTAAAACATTCTCTTTTTAAGAAAAGAATGAGTAGCTAGTGGGGTTGTATGCAAGAGATGGCATGGGCTATTTGCCTATTTCAATGACGGTCACCAAAGAAATGTGAACCAATCAGTAATGTGGCTGCCCAGCTCAGAAAGATGTTTGGTGCAGAGTTCTGATATTCTTTTAACTCTGTTCTCACACCCTCTTTCTGTTAAACATTTAAGCTCACATCTAACCAATCTCTCATTTTCATTTTACCTCAGCTCACTCCCACACTCAATTCTTTTAGACCCCTCTCCCCTCAATCACTCAAAGGATTTCTTCCGGGGTAGGAAACATTGGTTATCGTGAATCCATGGAAGATCTAATAAGCACTCACACTGAATCCCGTGTTCCTAAGAAGTACATGTTGTTCAATGATTTTCTTGACATGTAAAGCACAAGAAATCATATGTCAGTGTTTGTATGCTCATTTAGAAATCAGAAATGAAATTTAAGCATATTGAACATTTAAGATATCTCAAAACTTTATATGAATGAAAAGAATAGAAATGTTTTGAGAATCTGACAATGATTAAGATCAGATCAAATTATCATGAAGAAAAAAAAATTGGGAATTCAAAGACGTATGTTGTTTATATGAACAATATATAAACATATTATCAATGAAAGCATATTAAAATGAAATGACGTTTGATTCAAACAATTGTGAATACCAAACGACGGGAGTATTACCATAGAAAGATATATCATTTGATACATGGTAATAACAAAGTCAATTTGAAAATACTGAACCAGTGTGTGTATGAATACTTGACAAAGTATATAGAAAAGTAAATACACAAGTATTATTCTTTAAAGAACACACGGTCAGATAAACATATAAGATTCTCAAGTATCCAAAAATCATTTAAAATTCACACTTCTCAAATCATAAAAACATGTTAAGATCGTGAAGTGCTTTGAACATTTTAAAACCATTTTTCACAAGTGAAAGTTGTTCCTCTTTCACAAGTGTTAGAGTATCAGGATTAGAATGTTATACCTGTTGATTGTAATCCTTAATTCCCCGTGGAATGAATATAGCAAGTAAAGTATCCTTGAATAGATATCCTCCCCCTTGATATCTGTAAAACATCAATCTTGTTAGAAATATTATTATAAAAAAAAAATAATACTAATTTCTAAACTTCCTTTCAAATGAAAAACTTCCTGAAAAGATATAATCAAGAAAGCATCCTTCAGAAGAAAACATTTGATTACGGGTTTTGAACTGAATTGTCCAAAAGCCATTGTCACATAAAATATCCTGCAAGAAAATAATTTTGGTAATCATTATAAAAATGATTCCGCTTTAGTCAAATAGCATATGATGAAATATCTAAAATATATGCAAATAAAGAACAAGTTTAGAAAACTCCCCCTCGAATCATGAAGTGGCATTTAACATACCAAGTTTGCTAACTAAAAAGGTAAACCTCTTTTCATCCTACGGCTTGGTGAAAAGGTCAGCCAACTGGTAGTCTGTAGTCACGAAGTGCATCTCGATATCGCCCTTTTCGACATGATCCTTTATAAAATGATAACGCACGTCAATGTGCTTTGTCTTGGAATGCTGCACTGGATTAGCAGTTATCGCAATCGCACTTTTAGAATCACAGTAAATAGGAACTCGTTGGTAAGTATATCCGAAATCTTTTAACTGTGTTTTCATCCAGAGGACTTGTGAACAGCAGCTTGCGGCAGCTACGTATTCAGCCTCGGCGGTGGATGTAGAAACACAATTTTGTTTCTTAGATGTCCAACTAACCAACTTATCACCTAAGAACTGACAAGAACCAGTGGTGCTCTTTCTATCCAGTTTGCAACCTGCATGATCAGCATCAGTATAGGCAGTTAAATCAAAAGACGAACCCTTAGGATACCAAAGGCCTAACTCAGTAGAATCTTTAAGATACCTAAGAATCCGTTTTACAGCGACCAGGTGTGATTCCTTCGGATTAGCTTGATATCTCGCACAGAAACATGTAGCAAACATAATATCCGGTCTACTTGCAGTTAAATACAACAGTGAACCAATCATGCTACGATACACTTTTTGATCTACTGATTTGCCAGAAAGATCTGCATCTAAAAGTGTGCCCGTTGCCATCGGTGTTTTCATCACTGAACTGTCAGTCATGTTAAATTTCTTTAAAATATCTTGAATATATTTTGACTGATTAATGAAAATGCCTTCGGGTAACTGTTTTACTTGAAGACCAAGGAAAAAATTCAGTTCACCCATCATTGACATTTCAAAACGAGATTCCATGTTTCTTGAAAAGTTTTTACAAAACTTTGGATTTGTAGAACCGAAAATTATATCATCTACATAAATCTGGATTAAAATCAAATCATCACCTTGCTTTTTCAGAAAGAGAGTAGTATCAATTGTACCTTTCTTGAATCCTGAAGCGAGTAAGAATTGAGTTAGAGTTTCATACCAAGCTCTTGGTGCCTGTTTTAGTCCATACAAGGCTTTGTCTAAGACATAGACATGATCAGGGTTCTTTGGATCAACAAATCCTTCTGGTTGAGCAACATATACTTCTTCATGCAATATCCCATTTAAGAATGCTGATTTTACGTCCATTTGGAAGACCATAAAATGTTTATGCGCTGCATAGGATAAAAAGATTCGTATCGCTTCCAGTCGTGCCACAGGAGCAAATGTTTCTTCATAATCAATCCCCTCCTGTTGACAATAACCCTTTGCAACAAGGCGAGCTTTATTTCGAACTACAACTCCAGATTCATCTCTCTTATTTCTGAAAACCCACTTTGTTCCAATAATGGATTTTCCTTCTGGAAGTGGTATAAGTCACCAAACTTTGTTCCTCTCAAATTGCAGAAGTTCATCTTGCATTGCCAGTATCCAATATGGATCGCGCAAGGCTTCTGAAGTTTTCTTTGGCTCGATGGAACTTAAAAAACTTGAATACAAACAAAAATTAGCCGATGTTGCACGCGTTTATACACCAGACTGTGCATCACCAATGATATTATGAAGTGGGTGATTTCTTGTCCATTTCATTGTACATGGAATCGGATGAATTTCAGCTTGAGTATTATCTTCCTCATATTCATCATATACTGCAGGTAAGTTTTTATCAACCCCAGATGTGCTCAGGACATCTTGTACAGCCTCTTCTGAAGTAAATATTTCCGGAGCAATAGAAGAATCACTCGGAATTTTTGTTGTAGAATTTGGATCTGCATACACAGAATTAACATTAGTATCTTCTGAATGTATATGTGTAGATGTACCTGATGTGGTTGATATTGTGACATTTTCAGAAGGTCCTGAAATGTCTGCAAGTATAATTGGAACCTCTAAAGTTGATGCGGATATGCTTGATTTTTCAAAATCTGCACAACTATCCATAAAAGCATCAAAAAATAATAAGTCTAATTCAGCTGTAATTTTATTTGAATTAGAAGACTTATTCTGTTTGACTTCAGGTTCTATTCCGTCTTGAATAGAAACTTTCTGTTTAAGCTTGAGTTCTGAACTGTTTTGTTCAGAAGTCAACGTTGATGATTCATCGAATGACACATTAATGCTCTCCATGATCGTCTTGGTTCGTCTATTGTAAATGCGATAGGCTTTAGATGTCAACGAATAACCAATGAAATAGCCTTCGTCAGCCTTCTTGTCAAATTTACCAAGATTGTCTCGATCATTGAGAATATAACACCTGCAACCAAAAGTACGAAAAAATTTAATATTCGGTTTTCGATGATTAATAAGTTCATACGCTGTCTTTTTATGTCTTTTGATGACAATCGTGCGGTTTTGTGTAAAACACGCAGTGGCTACGGCTTCAGCCCACAGAAATATTGGCAATTCGGAATAAGCTAACATTGTCCTCGCAGCTTCCACCAGTGTTCGATTTTTCCTTTCAACTACACCGTTTTATTGAGGAGTGTAGGCAGCAGAAAAGTTGTGAGAGATCCCAACAGATATGAGATAACTCTGAAGCTTTTCATTCTTGAATTCCGTGCCATTGTCACTTCTCAAAGATATAATCGGTAGTTGTAGTCGAACCTGAATCTTCTTTAAAAACTCAATGATCAACTCTGCTGCATCTGATTTGTTCCTTAAGAATTCCAGCCAAGTATATCTGGAGTACTCATCTATCATGACCAAAATATATTTCTTACCATTGATAGACTGAGCCCTCATCGGGCCGCAAAGATCCATATGTATCAATTCAAGAGGTGTTGAAGATGAGAATTATGTCTTTGCTTTATGAGATGTTTGCTTCATCTTTCCCATTTCACAAGCGGAACAAAGAGAATTCTTCTCAAACCTTAGTTCTGGTAGACCTTTGACAATGCCTTGTCTCGCCAACTGATTAATCGCATCAAAGTTTTGATGAGACAGACGCCGATGCTAGATCCAACTTTCAGCTCTTGAAGCTTTTGCAATCAGACAAACAGGTCTTGATGCAGAAAGTGTTGGAAAATTCACAGAATAGAGATTTGCATGCCGCTTAGCCTTAAAAACTGCACGACCATCTTTATCTTCAATATAACAGCATTTATCAGTAAACCGAACTTGAAATTGACTATCGCAGAATTGACTTGTACTGAAAAGATTATGATCAAGTCCTTCTACGTATAGTACTCTTTTGATCGTCACGATGCCATTTGTTAACGATCCGTGTCCTCGAATGTATCCAGTAACCTCAGAATTTGCATAACTTACAGTACCGGCAGGTTCCTCAACATAATTATGAAGTAGATGCTTAAATCCTGTCATATGGCGTGAGCATCCTGAATCGATATACCATGTATGTGAGGCCTGCAAAAAGAACAAATTACTTCTGCTTAGGTACCCATATCCATATGGGTCCTTCCTTGTTAGCTTTTCGCAATTCATCAACATCATTTACCTTAGCCTTGATTCGCCATTCATAGCGAGGCTTAGGTACCCATTTCCATATCATTTTAACATTAAGCTCATGAAATGTTTTCTTTTTAGAAAAATGATCAATCTTAGTATGAAAAATTTTAGCCTGATGAGTTAAGGATTTAGAAACTGATTTGACATGTGATGTTTTCTTGACAACTTTAGATTTAGGATAAATAAAAGGAATGATAAATGTATTATCATGACAGTGTTTGCAGATAAAATTTTTACGTGCAAATGTCAAAAGCTTAGATTTATCCAATGAAGTACAACCATCCATACAACTTTGACATTTGAAAACGTTTGAATTTTTACACATCAAACTACCACTATCACTGATATTACATTTATTTTTAACAACTTTATTTTCCTTCACATTCTTCATCCTTTCTTCTTTACCATTCTGCCTTTTACATCTGAAACAGGAAACATAATCTTGTTAGTTTTCTTTGAAGAAGATGATTTTGGCTTTGAAGTACAGGAAGCTTCTCCTTTTTCAAAAATACTCGGAGGATATTGAGAATTAGTAGTATAAACAACTGAAGTTTTAGAATTAACAGTATCAAACTCTGGATTAGAATGAACATTCCAGTTTGGAGACTCAAACATCTTTTTATCTTGAAGATTTCGTTTAAACAAATCATCTTTCAAAATATTTAACTCTTTAGAGAGTTCTTTGTTTTCTTCAAAAGACTTGTCAAGTTTGAATTTGAGATCAACGTTCTCATCTTCTAACTCTTCAATTGTCTTTTGAATATCTATGATTTGTTTCTCAAAAATAGATGCTTGTTTCTCAGAGTTTGATTCCATCTTTTCTATTATAGGAACAGGATCTGAAGCATTCATCATTTCTGTAAAAATCTCCTCAGTCATAGTTTTTGAAAAATCAGACTTAAGGTTTTGATTCAAGATATTTTCATCTTTTGAAGCATTTGAGGAATTAGAAGTGAATAAATCAGTTAATACGTGATTCTCAACAACATTTTCTGAATCAGATTCATCAAACTGACACTGAGATTCAGTATTATTTTCTTCAACCTTGGGTGATTCTATTGGTAAACAAGGAGAAAATAGTGACATAAATTCACTAAATTCTATTTTTCTTGTTTTGTAACTTTCATTTAAATCTTTATAAGCAAAACCAACAGATTTTAAACTTGAAATTGAATCAGCACAAGATGAAGTGTCACCATCATTCACGATTTTACCTTTTACAAAAGTATGATGAATATCAGGTTTTGTAGAAGTAGAGCCCATTTTATCAAAATTATACAAATTTTCTGGCGCTCTTTTCAAAACAGTATTTGGTTCAAAACCTAAACCTTTTTTAACATTATAAAATCTGACATCTTGGAGTTTGTTTGTTAAAAGATTTAATGTTTGCTCAGTCTGTCCTCTTTTCAGATTTAAATCCTCCAGTTGCTTGATTTTACAATATGCCTCGTTTCTTTCTTGAAAACACGCTTCAAATTTTAGTTGAAAATCACCTTTTTCAGCATTTAAGTTTACAAGATCTTTTTCAAGCTCAGATATCTTTGAATTTAAAACATCTTTGTCCTTTTTCAAACAATCTTTTCCAGATTCCTTTTCCTTAACCACATCTTTCAACATTGAATTTTCATCACGAAAATTCAACATTGTTTGTCTTTCATGACTAAGTTTGCCTTTTAAAGATTTAAATTCTTCTTTCATGAACTTAACTTGAGCCTTTAAGGATTGAATATGTACCTCGAAACCACAGTCAGAATGATCAGAAGATGATCCAATGTCCTCATCTACTTTGGCCATCATACACACCTGAGTAAAGTGTGCAAATTCGTCATCAGAACTCTTGTACAACCAATTTTCTTCTTCCGCCATTAAGTTCTGACCTTCTTCCACCTTCTTTGGTAACAGTGTTTTCCGAGCATAATATTCAAAATTCTTTGTACGCTTGAACTTGCAATCCATGGAAAAATGACCTGGTTTTCCACAGTTATAGCATCTTCCATATTTCGGCTCAGTCTCTTCTTTCTTTCCTTCTCTCTTCTCTTCTTGCTTTTCATCTCTTTTCTCATATTTCTTTTCAGATCTCGGTTTGTACATGTCTTTATTGTAACTCTCATATTTCGACTTGTACTTGTTCTTTCCAAAACTTTTAAACTGCTTTGTGAGAAGAGCCAGATTTTCAGCAAATCGTTGCATATCCTCATCTGAATATTCTTCACTTTCAGTAGAAGATTTATCAGTGCTTGAATCAGTAACTTCAGTTAGGAGAGCTCTGGATTTCCTCGACTTTGACTTGTAAGAAGAACTGGACTTGGAACTTGACCCTTTCTTACGTTCAGACATTAAGGCTAAAGAATCTTTGACCATCTGCTTTTCAGCACCAAGCTGCTTGGTCATCTGAATGTTGATAGCATAGCTTTTCCATTCTGGGTTCAAGTTCTTGATGAACTTATAATTGATCTCTGATTCTGACTTGTTCATCCCATTTCTCCTTAGATCATTCAGTATCACATTGAAACGATTGTATGTTTCCAACAAAGTCTCTCCATCTTTTGCATGGAAACCTTCATATGCATTTATACTCTGATTCAACTTTGTCTGAATTGACTTCTTTGATCCTTGAAACTGTCTCTCCAATTCATCCCATAAGTCTTTTGCAGATTCCCTACTATCTACGCGATTGTAGATGTCATTAGGAATTGCCATAGTAAGATAGATAAGTGCCTCTTCATCTATCTTATGTCTTGCCTTTTCCACATCAGTAAAGAATTGATATGGCTTTGGCACGTATCGATCTGCGATTGCTGGAGATGTAGCTGTGGTTGCTTGTCCAGGTACAAGTGATTGTGGATTTCCCGGACCATCTATGATAGATGTCATATAATCTCTGTTCTTTAGATTTAAGAACTGAATCATTCTTTTCTTCCATTGTGAATAATCTCCAACAGATAAGACCGGAGGCTTTATATGAGATCCCATAGAGAGAAATTCATTTGCCATGATTGAAAGTTGTATGTACCTTCACAAGATGAAAAATATTAGCTAGTAAAGATCTTTAAATCCAATCAAATCAAGAATATTACAGAAATCTAAAAAAAAATTCAGAGATTTTGATCATAGAAAGAACTTTTGTCCCCCTCCGCAGACTTAGCACGGGGGTTACTTAGAATTTAAAGGGCGTGTTACATTTAAAGGGCGTGTTACTTAGAATTTTTTTTTTTAAGTATGCCAAGCTTTGCGTGTCAAGTGTGGAACGCAAACCAGGCTTTGCATTTGTAGTGTGAACCGCAAACCATAGTTTTGCGTTTATGCTGTGAATCGCAAGACTCAGTGTGCGTTTGTGCCGTGAAACGCAAGACTCAATGTGCGTTTGTGCCGTGAAACGCAAGACTCAATGTGCGTTTGTGCCATCAAACGCAAGATACAAATCAAGCACAAAGAAACATTCAAACCAAGATGAACACCCGCAAACTCTGATGATCACACGCAAACCTGGATGAATCAAACGCAAACCTCAGATGAATGAAACGCACATCTGATGAATGAAACGCAAACCTATAAAATCTACAAATTTGCACCAAAAACTTATCTAGACCTCGAATTTCGATCTGAAAGTTTTACAATTCATTCACAAACACATTTCGAACACAATCATAACTAGCAATTTCGATTAACAACACACAAATCATCACATTTAATTCAAGAACAGTACGTGAAACTCAAGAACTCGAAAAACACCAAATCTTCAAATTGATGATCAAATCACATGGATTTCAAGAATTAAAAGATACTAACTCGATCGATTTCTCAAAACGAACATAACCTAATCGATTTCAACTCAGAATTTCCACTAAAACTCAAAATCGATTTGAACTTTTATGAACAGTGACGTGAACAGTACGACTCAGAACATTTTCTTGATTTTCAAACGGATATGGCTCTGATACCAATTGTGGCCCAAGATTTACTAGCATAAACACATACAAATTAACACAAAACGCTTTGTTTATTAATCACAATAATTACATCAAGTCATAGATCTATAGTGATTAACCTTTCAAGATAGATTGTGTTTGTGTGTGTACTCAATGTGTGCAACTATGTGTTTCTCTCAACTACCACCAATATTACACCTTTACTTTCACACACTTAATCTCTTGCTTACACAAGTCTCTCTCTTAGAAACAACACAAGGACTTGCTTATATATAGGTCAACATGACCAAGCAAGGTCAAACCTTCTAAGCTCATCTTACAACACACACAAACCACTATTACAACAATTACAATAATGACCCTCATTTAATCTTGAATACAATTACTGTCTAACAAAGACCATAAGAACAATATGGCATTTGGCACAAGAAGATTAACGTATTGATATACTTCACATACGACAAACCAAACTAAACCGATACATCTTACTCGAAATTATGAAGTCCAACCAATCTAAAATTGTGAAGTTCAAAAATAAAAATTATGCAATTGGTATATATTCATTTTTGGCAATAGTGGGTTGTAGAAGGTGGGAAGTCCAACAATTAAAATAGAATCGATTGATATCAACAATAAAAATTATGCAATCTTGATTTCTATACAAAATTGATTTAAAGCATGAAATTCTCTATAAAAGATTGAATACCACCCCTCTGTTACGTGACCAAGCCCATGCAAAGTCTCAGGTAGTAGAAGATGTCCACGTACATGTTGGGTTAATTATTTAATTGGTGTCTATTTTAATTGTTGCTTTTGTTTTCCTTTTTGTCAGTTAGGGTTGTGCTAGAATAAAGGAGATTGAGGGGAGGCCATGTTTCCATGTTTTCACCATTTTAGGAAGTAGTGGTTTATATATTTGTTTTCTTTTAAAAGAGAGAGGTTTTATGATTATGGATATACGGAAAATTGCTCCAAAACATCTCTCAATTCTCTCTTGCTTCTTTCTCATTTTTTCTTAGCCATTGTCATCACGATCGACCCACATCCGTGGTATCAGAGCCAGGTTGATCTATGGAAACTCGAAAAAAATCTCAAACTGAATTCCAACAGGAGACCGACGAACAATTTGCTAAGCATGACGCTATGTTCGAAAAAATCATGGCTGAGTTGCAGAAGCTTACAACCAAGCAGGACCAAAGGGCCGTAGGCCCATCAGGTTTTGCGTTGGGCGATAGTAACCCGAAACCCTTCCTGAAATTACACTTCCCACGATTCGGAGGGGAGGATCCCAAGGGTTGGCTCTATCAGGATGAATAATATTTTGAGTTCCAGCGTGTTGAGACGGAAGATCAAGTTCAATAACATCGTTTCATTTAGATGGAATTGCACTCTAGTGGCATAGGTGGATCACCATGTTTCGTGGCCCCATGACATGGGCTGAATTCTCAAAGGCAATTTTGGGAAGGTTTGGGCCCACCGATTACGAGGATCCAGCGGAAGCGTTATCAAGACTCAAACAAACAACCACAGTAACTTCGTATCAAGAGGCGTTTGAAAAAATTTCACATCAAGTGGATGGGTTACCGGAGATATTCTTGGTGGGTTGTTTTATCGGGGGATTGAAAGAGGAGATACGATTGGAAGTTAAACTCAAGACACCCAGGAACTTGACAGAGGCAATAGGCATGGCTCTGTTGGTGGAGGAGAAACTCAACCTTCAACGTGGGGATTCTATGAGCCAGAGATTACTGACCCTTCCCGCACCAAGCCGCTCCACCACTACCCAGGGAATACTTAGCCCAAGTCCTAACCAGTGACTCACCCTACCTGCTCCAAACCAAATTTGACGGTTGTCACAAACCAAGGCCCGCGAACGGCGAGAGAAGGAGTTATGCTACTATTATGACGATCGATACACACCAGGTCATAGGTGTAGCAAGCCGCAATTGTTCATTATCAGTGTCGTTTCAGAGGTTGAAGACGAAGAAACTCTTGGCGATACTCAGGAACAAAACCTGGAAGATTCCCATGCAGAAATCTCATTCCATGCAATCTCATGTTCCATTAATCCTCAGACTCTACGGTTACCTGGCAAAATAAAAAACAAGGAGGTGGTGGTATTAATAGATGGTGGCAGTACACATAACTTCGTTGACCAATCCTTAGTTGATCGCTTTGGTCTAGTGGTAGAAACGGATACACCTTTTAATGTGGTGGTCGGCAACCGGGAACATGTCACTTGCACCAGGCGCGTACGTGATTTAACAATAGTAAGTCAAGGTTACGTCATCTCTACTGATTTTTTCATACTTCCGGTCGCGGCATATGCGATAGTTCTTAGGTTCAATGGTTAAAAACCTTAGGACCAGTTGAGATGGACTATGAGAAGCCAACGATAGGGTTCTGCTTGGCGGGTTAATCACATAAGCTGCAGGGTCTAAAGGGTTCTAAACTCGCTGCATTGAAGACTAACGAATTTATGGGAATACAAGGCACAACCTTATTGCTCCAAATCACCCCCGTTCCCACGGAAATCCCACTCGAAAGAACTCCTTGCTCAGTTATCCAACGGGTCCTGGCCCAGTTTGCTACAGTTTTTCAAAACCCCACTACATTGCCACCTAAGAGATTCCAAGATCATGGAATTCCGTTACTTCCAGGAGACCGACCCGTGAGCGCCCGTACATACCAACAACCCTATTTGCAGAAGGCTAAGATCGAGAAACAGGTTCGTGAGTTACTTTAACAAGGATTGATTCGACCAAGTCATAGTCCCTTCTCCTCGCCGGTCTTATTGGTAAAAAAAATCGGACGACACATGGCGGTTTTCCATCGATTACAGATTCTTGAATGATTTTCACGATGAAAGACAAATATCCCATTCCCATGATTGATGAACTATTAGACGAGTTACATGGTTCCCGATTCTACTAAAAGTTTGATCTACGTTCGGGGTATCATCAAATTCGAGTCCGAGACGAAGACATTCACAAGACGGCTTTTAAAACTCTCGAGGGACACTACGAGTTTGTTGTGATTCCTTTCGGTCTCACCAATGCACCCGCAACCTTCCAATGCCTAATGAATGGTTTATTCTGACCGTACCTTCGTAAGTTTATCTTGGGTTTTTTTTATGATATTTTAATTTATTCAAAAACTTTTGGAGAGCACGTGGATCATTTACAAGTTGGTTTGGGAATTCTGGTGGCTAACCAACTATTTGCAAAGGCTAGCAAATGTTGTTTTGGTGTCATCCAGGTCAACTATCTGGGCCATGTTATCTCATCTGATGGGGTGACAGTTGAATCGGATAAAGTCCAAGTTGTGTCCTCTTGGCCCACGCCTACCAATGCGAAAGGGGTTCAAGGTTTTCTAGGGTTGGCCGGGTATTATCGCAAGTTTATCAAGGGGTTTGGAGGTATTGCATCTCATTTGCACAAGCTAGTGGGGAAGGCTCCTTTCCAATGGGATGAATCTGCTAATCACTTTCAAAACTTGAAGAAAGCTCTCACAACAGCACCTACTTTGGGGTTACCAAATTGGTCCCTTTCATTCACCCTCGAGTGTGACGCGAGTGGGGTAGGTATTGGCATCGTCCTTACCCAAAATGGAAGACCGCTCGCCTATTTTAATGCCCCGTTAAAAGGTACTATGTTATCATGGTCGACCTACGAAAAAGAGATGTTGGCGGTGGTTAAGGCGGTTCGTAAATGGAGGCATTATCTATTGGGGCGAACTTTCGTGGTTAAGACGGATCATATGAGCTTAAAATATCTTTTGGAACAGCATATCACTACACCAACTCAAGCAAAATGGTTATCAAAACTCTTGGTCTACAATTACAAAATTGAGTACAAAAAAGGGGCTTCAAACAAAGGAGCAGATGCACTTTCCCGCCGACCTTAGTGTCATTTATTAGCTATTTCTCATCCTTGTTCACTCATTTGGGCTGACATTCAGAACGAAGTCAGAACCGATCCTTATTATGCTGATTTGTCTTCTTCATTGCCTTCTAATTCGCAGAAGAATGTCGTGGTTCGGGATGGCGTGTGGTTTCGAGCAGGGGCCGTCTTGCTCAGTCCCACTTCTTCCTTATTACCTACTATACTATAGATGTGTCACTAATCACCAGAAGGAGGCCATTTTGGGTTCCACAAAACCTTGGCTAAGGTAAAACAAAGTTTTTGGTGGGTTGGGTTGAAAGAAAAGCCGAAACGGTTTCTACGCGAATGTCAGGTTTGTCAGCGTTTTAAAACTGATAGTATGAAACCTGCTGTCTTGCTACAACCCCTACCGATTTCGGTGCAGGTTTTGCAAGATGTAAGCATGGATTTTGTGGAGGGTTTGCCCAATTCGAATGGCTTCACCACAGTCATGGTGGTAGTCGACAGGCTCTCAAAATATGCTCACTTTGTCCCCTTGCGACACCCGTTCACCGCCACCACCATCGCCCGAGAGTTTGTGTCTAGTATTGTACGACTTCATGGTATTCCTTCCACGGTGGTAAGTGATCGTGACAAAGTTTTTATTAGTTCGTTTTGGCAAGCTCTATTCAAATTGCAAGGTACGGGATTATGTATGAGTTTGAGTTACCACCCTCAATCGAACGGGCAAACTGAGGTTGTCAATCGCACGATGGAACAATACTTAAGGTGTTTTGCTGGTGATAAGCCGAAGAAGTGGGTCGAGTGGGCGGAGTACAGTTACAATACCTTGGTGCACACCTCCACTAAAATGATGCCTTTTCAGGTTGTGTATGGATGACCTCCTCCAAAACTGCTACCTTATGTTCCCGGCACAACGAACGTACAAGCTATTGATGAGTATCTTCGTGACCGGGATGAGTTATTGAGGTAGTTGCGTGCTAATTTATTGGCAGCCCAACATCACATGAAAATTCAAGCAGATCATCACAGGAGGGAATTAGAATTTGAGAAGGGTGATTTGGTCTTCGTGAAGTTACAACCTTACAGGAAGACGTGTGTCGTGACACGGGTGTCCAATAAACTCAGCCCCCGATTCTTTGGGCCTTACCGAATTCTCGACAAGGTGGGACCGGTGGCGTATCGGGTCGAGTTACCACCTGGGTCACTCATACACGACGTGTTCCATGTCAGTTTGCTAAGACGATGGGTTGGATCGGCTACCAACCCAAGCCCAGCAACCATAGATGCCTCGGTTCTACCTTCAACTCCTTTACAACCGGAATGCATCTTGGATGAGCGGGTGGTTCAAAAGGGAAAGTATCGGCCCAAAACGGAACTCTTGGTCAAGTGGTTGGGTCGCCCTCGTGAAGACGTAACCTAGGAAACGAAATGGAGGTTTATTCGTTCTTACCCTAACTTTCGCCTTGAGGACAAGCCGAGTGTAAGTGGGGTGGATTGTTACGTGACCAAGCCCATGCAACATTCCAAGCCCATGCAAAGTCTCAGGCAGTAGAAGATGTCCATGTACATGTTGGGTTAATTATTTAATTGGTGTCTATTTTAATTGTTTCTTTTGTTTTCCTTTTTGTCGGTTAGGGTTGTTCTAGAATAAAGAAGATTGAGGGGATGCCACGTTTCCATGTTTTCACCATTTTAGGAAGTAGTGGTTTATGTATTTGTTCTCTTTTAAAAGAGAGAGGTCTTATGTTTATGGATATACAAAAAATTGCTCCAAAACATCTCTCAATTCTCTCTTGCTTCTTTCTAATTTTTTCTTAGCCATTGTCATCACGATCGACCCACATCACCCTCGTGATTTCTAAACAAGATTGATTTAATTTGCTGTATAGTATCTATTAATGATGAATGCATGAAGGTTATGTACTTGCTAACTATCACCATCTTTAGAGGCAAAGCTGATGTAACAGGATGTGGTGAAGATAGTCAAATAGTCAAGGTCATGTTATGTGTCAATGCATATTCCAGATTTCTTGTCAGTCTCTCAGCTCAATGCTGGTTACACAAAGTGTGTTCGATATTTCTGTTATTTTGTCTATCATTCTATTTTGCACAACCCCTTCGTCTATATTCATGTGTTCTAATTTAATACAACAGTGATCTTAAGTGGTTTTCCATTTATATCACCTAGTAGAGATGTCTTCTAAAATAATCAGTCTTCTCTATTAAAGTTGATAATTCAAACTCAACCGTTGTGGATGAAGAAGTCAAATGAAGACCTGACTGTTGAATATTAAACCCAAGGCAGGTAACTTTGACAGGATGTTTGAAGGGGTTAATCCTTTTGGTTTACTCTACAATAAGTAATGACGGTTTTTTGTATCCAAAGGTCCTAAGATTTATGGTGATATTAGAAATTCTGTTTTTCAGTTTTGAGTCTGTGAGTCTATAAATTGGAGTTGTGGTTTGTGTAACGTCCCTCAATTTTTTTTTATATTAAACATCCATAAAAATAAATCCATAAAGTCTACAAAATTCAACACAGCAGAATACTTCAAGATTATAAAACCTAAAGCAAAAGTGTCTAAAACATGATCTCTTAAAATCTCGAACGACATTCTTCATCATGCCTTTATTCCAACGATGATCCGACTCTAGACTTTATCCTTCCCTTTGCTACTAGTCCCGATTGAGTGTCGACCTGATTGCAATATTATTTTGAAAAGGAGTTGGGTGAGCCTAGGGCCCAGTGATTACACGGTTTTTATGCATGAACAATATAAACAACGAATTTCACAAAGCATCATAGTTTATCATTCATGTGGTAAAATAATTTAACTCACAAAGTTAACGGCATATTGGGAAGTATTTTATTCACACAGCTTTACCTGGCGAACTCACACAGCATGTTCACACTTACGGCTTATACGACCTCACACAGCATGCTCGACTTACGGACTTACACCATAATACTCCCCCATTGCCACACAAACACATAACATGGAAATATTTCACGTTTAACGCATAAACAACATTTAAAAATATCAATATGCTCGTAAGAAATTTTTAATAAAACATGCAACCATTTTTATAAAAAGTCACGTATAACTCACCGTGCAAGTCGTAGCCCAAACCATTCATCGAAATTCATCACATCCTCCCTACAATTTACGATCTCATTTTAATTCTAAGATACAACAACCACACAGTAAAAGAAACTTAGAGTTACCTGATTAAGTACCCACACTCTTATTTACTTAAAACGCTCCAAGGAACGGTACGTATCTTCACATATATTTGGAGTTTGTCACTAAATAAGTGTGTGTATATATATATACACACATATATTCACTTTGCCCATAACATGCATTTATATGCATCCCTCAAATGCTTAACTCATAAAATTCATATATATATATATATATGAAATTCCATCACCTACTGTTGCTCCATCGCTTCCTATATATATACATATTATTCTTTTTCTTTTTAAACTTCATTTAGGTTTAACTAATCCATTGATTACATGATTGTATGGAAACTTTCACTCAAAGCATAACTTGGATTCATAACTTCAAAGGGACGAGGGTTTAACCGAGACCCCTGGTCGCGGTCGGCCAAGGGAGTTCCACCCCCATATGTTTTGCCTACTCGTCCCGCCCTTTCGGTTGAAGCCACGTCGAGCACCTCATAGCTCGCATGGATTGTTACCGAGAATACACCCCGACAATATCAAGAGCACCGGTTGGGGCACCAGCCACGGTCGATTTCAAGGCCATCGGAGCCTCGATGAAACTCTCGGAAATAATTAGAACATCTAAGTACACAAAACCAAAGTGATCGAGTTGATCAATGCTTACCGAAAACAAGTCGCACTCTTTGTGCTTCACCAAACCGTTGTCTTATTTCGTTTAGCTTATACTAGCTTGTTTCCTCGAGAACTTTTCTGCCTAAACTTGCAGACCTACTCCCCCAAAACATACTTGATCGCATGGATGGTTTTTGGCTAGTTGAATAGCCAAAATTGTGAGTTAATTCACATGGCTGTTTAAGGCCTTTTGACATGCCAAATTTTTAGAGTTTTGCCACAAAATATCCCTAACTTTCCCTACTTAACATACCAGGTCCCTTAAGATATAAAATGTTTTTTCTTTTATCAACAAAATAGATTTATTTATCAAGGGTTATTACAGTTTGTTATGAAAGCTATGTGATTAATAAGAAATTACAGACTCTTCTCTGTTTCCATTTCTTGTTCTCTTTGATTCCAACATTGTGGTATCAGAGCAAGGTTCTGTATCCTAAACAAGAGTAGTACATATGGCTAGCACCACAAACGCAATGGGTTCGGCACAACCGTTAATTCCAATGTTCAAAGGAGAAGGCTATCAATATTGGAGCATAAGGCTGCAAACGTTGCTCAAATCACAAGATTTATGGGAGTTAGTTGAGCAAGGCTACTCCAGTGAAGAAGAAGAAGCAAAACTAAAAGAGAATAGAAAGAGAGACTCCAAAGCATTGGCCATCATCCAGCAAGCTGTACATGACAGCATGTTTTCCCGAATCGCAGCAGCAAGTACCGCTAAGGAGGCATGGTCGGTACTCCGTAAAGAATTTCATGGCGATTCCAAAGTGGACGTAGGTAGGCTTCAATCTCTGAGACGGGAATTTGAGAACTTGGAAATGAAGGACGATGAAGTTGTTGCTGATTTTCTGTACAGAAGTATGGATACGGTCAGTAAGATGAGAGCTTATGGTGAAGATGTAAGTGATCAAACTATTATCGAAAAGGTGTTGCGAAGTCTGCCACAAAAGTTTGATCACGTTGTGACATCGATAGAAGAATCTAAGGACTTGTCGGAATTGTCCTTCAACCAATTAATGGGATCGATGCAATCTCATGATGCCAGAATCAAGAGATCAGTTGAAAAGGCAGAAGAAGGAGCTTTCCAAGTTCATGGCTATTCACCCAACACTGCACGTGGACGTGGAGCCGGATCTAGAGGCCGGTTCTGTGGAAGAGGATTTGGCAGAGGACGTGGCATAAGTAATGTACAATGCAATCACTTCAAGCGGTTAGGGAATACGAAGAATGACTGTTGGTTCAAAGATCAACAGGTAAACTATGTAGCTGACGAAGGTGAGACAAAAGATGAGAGGCTATTTATGGTGTGTCTTGACAACGATCCAAGACAAAGTGATATCTAGTTTGTTGACAGCGGTTGCTCGAACCACATGACCGGTAACAAACAACTTTTTTCAAGTTTAGAGGAGATACAACCGATGACCGTTCACATTGGCAATGGTAAGGCGTTACAGGTAGAAGGAAAAGGCACCGTGAAAATCGAGATGATAAATGGAAAGGTACGTCTTTTGCATGATATTCAATACATACATGCCTTGGGTTATAATTTGTTGAGTGTAGAACAAATGATACAAGCCGGATATTCGATCGATTTTAGATGAGACGCTTTTGAACAAGAAGTTTGTGTTATTAGCAAGGCACAACAAGATGTGATTACCATCAAGATGACCCAAAGCAGGTTGTTCCCTCTCGACATTTCCATGATTGGAAGCGTTGTACTAGTTACGGAAGAAAAGAATGAGTCACGGTTATGGCATCTACGATACGGCATCTAAATCAGCAAGGCTTGAAACTGCTCAGTTCAAAAAATATGGTGTACGGCTTACCAGAAATTGGACAGATAGACTTGTGTGAAGGTTGTATTTATGGTAAACAACATAGGAAACCATTTCCTATAAATAAAGCTTGGCGAGCATCATATCCACTTGAGTTGGTCCATGCAGATGTTTGTGGTCCTATGCATACACACTCACTTGGTGGGAGCAAATATTTTTTGTTGCTAACTGATGATTATAGTCGAATGTCGTGGGTGTATTTCTTGGAAAACAAAGGAGAAGTTTTTTCCATGTTTAAAATGTTCAAAGCCAAAGTAGAAAATCAAAGTGGCCTTAGCATCAAAACCTTGAGGACAGACAACGGCGGCGAGTTCGTTTCCAAAGAATTCAACTTGTTTTGTAACCAAAGTCGAATACATAGAGAGTTGACCACACCTTACACACCGGAGCAGAACGGGGTTGCCGAAAGGAAGAACAGGACGGTTGTTGAAATGGTTCGAAGTATGTTGAAGGAAAAGGACTTATCAAATGAGTTCTGGGCCGAGGCAGTAGCAACATCGGTGTATTTGTTGAACATCTCTCCAACAAAAGCGGTGATGAACCAAACCCCATTCGAGGCATGGAACGGTATCAAACCTTCGGTAAGTCATCTTCGTATTTTCGGATCTGTTGCCTATGCTTTGATCCCATCTCATTCTCATCGAAAATTAGATGAGAAATCCATAAAGTTGATCTTTGTTGGATACTCATCTAATGCCAAGGCATATCGATTGTACAACCCACATAATGGCGAGATATTAACGAGAATGGATGTCGTGTTTAATGAGAAAGAGCAGTGGAACTGGAACGCAATGGAGGAAGACGGAGATGTACGCTTGGATGTTGTTCGAGAAGAACCGGTAAATTCACCACAAGAAGAGTTATCTACAACTCCTCCAACACCGGTTTCAGTTACACCTGTTGTACACCCTCATCATAGTTCATCTTTGAGAGAAGACTTATTTGGAGAAGAATCACCGGACAGCGATACTCCTCTGAGAAAATTCAAGTGCTTAGATGATATTTATGCATCGTGTCAACTTTCTTTTGTTGCAGCTGATCCCGTTACTTATAAAGAAGCAACAGTTAAAGAAGAATGGCAAAGAGCTATGGCCGAAGAAATTGACTCGATAACTAAGAATGAAACATGGCACCTTACAGACTTGCCTAAAGGTAAAAATGCTTTAGGCTTGAAGTGGGTGTTCAAGACGAAGTACGGAGCAGATGGTAAGGTATACAAACATAAAGCAAGGCTCGTTGCTAAAGGGTATGCACAACAATATGGGGTCGATTTTGAAGAAACATTCGCACCGGTAGCCAGATTTGAAATGGTTAGACTGGTACTTGCTTTAGCAGCTCAACAACAATGGTCGGTCTATCAATTTGACGTGAAATTGGCATTTCTTGACGGTGACTTGCTGGAAGAAGTGTATGTCGAACAGCCAGAGGGCTTTGTAACAACAGAAAAAAAAGGATAAGGTGTATAAGTTACGAAAGGCTCAATACGGATTGAAGCAGGCACCACGTGCTTGGTATAGTAGGATTGACGATCACTATCAACAGCAAGGATTCAAGAGAAGTGAAAATGAGCCTACACTTTACGTAAAACATGCAGGTATGACCGATTTTATTATCGTTTGCATGTATGTCGACGACATTATTTATACCATCTCATCCAAAGAAATGATCGTTGAGTTTAAGTCTCAAATATTGGAGAAATTTGAAATGAGTGATATGGTATTGTTGCATTACTTTTTGGGACTAGAAGTACATCAAGTTGCTGATGGGATCTTCGTCAATCAAGCACGATATGCAAAGGAGTTGCTTAACAGGATGGGTATGGCAAATTGTACTCGAGCCATGACGCCGATGAATGCAAATGAGAAGCTAATGCTCGGAGACGGTGAAGAGAAAGTCGATGGCACGAGGTTTACAAGTTTGGTTGGAGGATTGATCTACTTTACACATACACGGCCTGATATCTCGTTTGCGGTAGGTGTTGTATCTCGATTCATGCATCAACCATCAAAAAATCACTTTGGTGCAGCAAAAAGAATTTTGAAGTATGTTGCCGGTACATCCGAATATGGAATATGGTATACAAGATCAGCCAGAGTCGAGTTACGTGGGTTTTCTGATAGTGACTGGGCAGGTTGTGTTGATGATAGAAGAAGCATCTCTGCAAATGTATTTAGTATTGGCACAGGAGCTGTGACCTGGAGTTCAAAAAAACAAAATTGTACAGCTCTATCAAGCACTGAAGCTGAGTACATGGATGTAGCATCTGCAGCATGTCAAGGACTTTGGTTAAGAAGATTACTCAAAGAGTTGCAGCAAGAACAACACGAAGCAACAAACATTTATTGCGACAATAAGTCTGCAATTTTTATGTCAAAAAACCCAGCGCTTCATAGCCGCACAAAACATATTGACACTCGTTTTCACTTCATTCGTGAGTTGATCATGGAAGGAGAAATTGTTGTCAAGTATTGCAATACTCATGTGCAGCTCGCTGATATTCTCACCAAGGCGTTACCTGTTGATAAGTTTATTCATTTTCGAGATGTGCTTAGTGTATGTACGTTAGAATCAAGGGGGAGTGTTAAAGCTGATAATTCAAACTCAACCGTTGTGGATGAAGAAGTCAAATGAAGACCTGACTGTTGAATATTAAACCCAAGGCAGGTAACTTTAACAGGAAGTTTGAAGGGGTTAATCCTTTTGGTTTACTCTACAATAAGTAATGACGGTTTTTTGTATCCAAAGGTCCTAAGATTTATGGTGATGTTAGAAATTCTGTTTTTCAGTTTTGAGTCTGTGAGTCTATAAATTAGAGTTGTGGTTTGTTATGAAAGGTATGTGATTAAAAAGAAATTACCGACTCTTCTCTGTTTCCATTTCTTGTTCTCTTTGATTCCAACATTCTCATCCCTATGGGGAGGTTGGCCAATGGACTGATGTGATGACTGTGTTACCAATATGCAGTACACAAACGATGCAGTACTGAATTAGAAAAAAAATGATCATCAAAAAAATATACTTTAACTGAAAGCAATCTCTAATGTGGATGATCACTTCATCAAGGCATGTAAGAATTTGATGGGTTGTTTATGGACTTTCTTAAGGTTCACGAAAAATGAAAGATTACATGTCTATTTTCAAAGAGTTTTTTTTTGTAAATCAACTAATTATGCATTTTTTCTGTTTTCAAATAGCAAATGATACAAGACTTCAAGAATCAAGTTTTGACCTGAAATGACCACACAGCAGCAAGTATTTTTAGGCCACTATCTACGTTTTAAGCAACCTATAAATGTATGAATACGAACATGAGATATAGGGCTATGTTTTAAGAATGGAAAAGCTAACAAAATAACAAAGAATGATGAAGAAACTGAAAATATGTCATCTATGTGACAAAGAAAAGGACTGATTTTTGGAGTAATAAATTAATAGATTTTGACAAATATAGTTAACATATATAATCTGTAGAAAACAATAAATCACCTCCAGGCTTGTCCTTGAAAAACATGAACATGAATGGCTTCTTAATTAGCATGGGGATATCAACACAGTGCAGTGCACATAGGTGGATGATATTTGAGGATAGGGATATCAACACAGTGCACACATGAACAATATTTTTTGTGGATGGGGACAGGTCACAATGTCAAAGAAAATAAAAAGATCAGGGGGGGGGTTAAAATAAACAGCTAACAGCAAAGAAAATCAACAGGAACAATCGTTATTACATTCTCTTGGTTTTGTTTTTTATAGCAATTACATTTTAGTATACAATGGTTATTACATTTTCTTGGTTTTGTTTTTTAGGTTTTGTTTTCCAGGCATACAGTGGTGTACGATTTCATCATGAATTTTCCTTTGGTTAACAGGGTTTTATTCGATTTTTTGTTTTCCATTCTGTTTTTTTATTTTTTTTGTTTATGTGTGTTTTTTGCTTTCTCACAAATCTTACCTACATGTCACAAATTTCTCCTAAAATCTCTCATCCAACAGCAAATGTGGGGCTGTGTTTCTGGATCTTTCTTACTCTTCATTAAGGTCTGTCAATGGTTTTTTTTTCATTCTGGAAATCGACAGATTTATGTCATGAGACAAAATTGCATGAATATTGAAGTTTCTGTAAATTAATACTTTCTTTTTGATAAAGAATGTAATTGTTGTGTATTACAAACAAAAATGAAGAAGTAAATGGATTGCAAGAAGAAATCAAGAGTGAGATAAATTTCACTACAAAATAGAAAAAGGTTTTTCCAGTAGAAATATCCGTCGGAAATCCGCCGAAAAAGTGTATTTCCGGCGGATTTGACCGGCTGGAAATCAGGGCGCCGCAAACTCAATTTTCCGGCGGATCAAAAATTTTCGGTGGATTTTTCCGCCTAAAATCCGCCGGAATTTTTTTTCAATAATTAAACCGAAATAATTATTTGTCTAATTAAAAAAATTTAGACCGGGGAATTTTCGGCGGATTTCTGGCTGAAAAATCCGCCGAAAAGTTTATTTAAATTATTTAAAAAATTATTTAATAAAAAGAACAATACTTTCGACGACTTTTCCAATATTTTATTTATTTATTTTCCGACGGATTTTTCTGCCGGAAATCCGTCAGAAATTTTGGTAATTTTTAAAAAAAAATAAAAATTAAATGTTTTTGTGTATTGGTTTTACCAAAAAAAAAAATTTGTTAGCTTTTTAAAGTTGATTTTACCATATCTGAATTTTTTTTATTAAAAACTACAATAACCCATATCAATATCCAAAAAAATCTGCAAAAACATGAAAAAAGATCATCTACAAAATTTGCAATATCTACAAAAAAACCTACAAAATCTGCAATATCTTCAACTTTTCCATATCTACAAAAATAAAAAAATGTTGCTTAATTTTTTTCCATGATTTAGAGTAAAAAAAACATGAAAACAGATTATATATCCAAATATTGCAAGAAAATGCCATTCTTTTCATGAATTAATAACAGTGAAAAGAGATGAAAACACACTATGTATCCAAATATCCAAAAAAAACATTTTTTTACCATGGTTTACAGTAAATTAATGAGATGAAAACACAATAACCCATATGCAATATCCAAAAAATAGCATTTTTTTCATGAGTTACAGTAAAAAGTGATGAAGAAACACACTAATTGAAGATGTTTCATGATTTAGTCTGGATTTTTCTAAGAAACAGGACTACATATTTTTTTATTAAAAACAAATATGTGATAAAAAAAATTTTATAAAAAAACACATAAACAATTTAAAATAAGAACATCCACAGATCTGGGAAAATTTTATAAAAACCAAATATGTCATTTTTATAAAATCAAATCTGGATATTTATTTAAAAAAAAAACATATCTAGAAGTGTGTTTGTTTAAGTGTGTTTTTTGTGTGTGAATTGAAAGATACAAAAAATGAAACTCAAAACCAGTTAATGTTTTCTGAACCTCGACCATGAAGAGAGCAAAATATGGACGAACACCACGAAATCAAAACAGGGATGAAAACCGACATGAAGGAATGGCGACGGTGGTGGCGTGGCTGGAGAACGGCGATGGTGATGGTGTGGCTGTAGAACGACGACGGTGGTGGCGTGGCTGGAGAACGACGACGGTGGTGGTGTGGCTTGAGAACGGCGGCGGTGCAGGTCTGGATGGAGAGAAATTGATCTGAGAATCGAATGGAGAGGGAAGAAAATGGAATTAAGGTTGATGAAGGGGGGTGTTTACTTTTTTTTTGGGTTGTGACGGCGAGGGAGAGAGAGAGAGAGAGAGATACTATATTACATTAGGTTTCATATAAGAGGTGGGTTCTAATTTTTTAGTGGATAAATGGGGGGGGGGGGGGTTTGGGAAGGGGTGGGAGACAAAAACTAAAAGGGGGGGATTTTTAGAATAAAAAATATATTATTATAAATAATAAAAAAAATTAATTAAAGTTTTAAATTTATGAGTTCTAATTTAATACTAAAACGTACCCGCATAATGCAACACGATACACATCGATCTTAATGTTTCGTTCTATTTTTTGTCTTTATCGATTTTATAATATGTTTTTGTGTATTTTGAAAAGGAGATAATGTTTTTTATAAAAATATATTTAATGTTTAATTATAATTTAATTTTAGTTTAATAATAATGTAATTTATTTTAGATTTAATAATATATATATATATATATATATATTTTTATAAAATAAAAATTAAATATTCTGTTAGATTTCAATTATTATCTTAAAACTCAAATTGATACGTTAAAGCCCAACCGGACCCATTAAATCCCAACCGGATCCATTAAAGCCCAACCGAATTCATTAAAGGCCAACCGAATCCATTATAGCCCAACCGGATCCATTAAAGCCAACTATATCCGTTAAAGCCCAACTAAATCCCTTAACTCTCAAATGTATCCGTTAAAGCCTAACTGGATCCGTTAAAGCCCGATTGGATCCGTTAAAGACCAACTATGTACGTTAAATCCCAACGGGGTACGGTAAAGCCCAACTAGGTACGGTAAAGCCCAACTACATCCGTTAAAGCCAATTGGATACGTTAAAGCCCAACTAGATCCATTAAAGCCCAATCGGATCCATTAAAGCCCAACGAGGTACGTTAAAGCCTAACTATGTAGTTAAAGCTCAATTGTGTACGTTAAAGCCCAACTGGATCCATTAAAGCCCAACCGGGTACATTAAAGCCCAACTGTGTACGTTAAAGCCCAACCGTATCCATTAAAGCCGAACCGGGTAAGTTAAAGCCCAACTTTGTACGTTAAAGCCCAACCGTATCCATTAAAGCTCAATTGTACCCATTAAAGCCCCACTGGGTACGTTAAAGCCCAACTAAATCTTTTAAAGATCAACTGTATCCATTAAAGCCGAACCGGGTATGTTAAAGCCCAACTGTATAGTTAAAGCCCAACCGGATCCATTAAAGCCCAACTGGATCCATTAAAGGCCAACCGGATCCATTAAAGCCCAACTGGATCTGTTAAAACCCAACTACATCCATTAAAGCCAACCGGGTCCATTAAAGCCTAACTGTGTACGTTAAAGCCCAACCGTATCCATTAAAGCCGAACCGGGTAAGTTAAAGTCGAACCAGGTAAGTTAAAGTCGAACTGTGTACGTTAAAGCCCAACCGTATCCATTAAAGCTCAATTGTACCCATTAAAGCCCCATTGGGTACGTTAAAGCCCAACTAAATCTCTTAAAGATCAACTGTATCCATTAAAGCCGAACCGAGTACGTTAAAGCCCAACTATGTAGTTAAAGCCCAACCGGATCCATTAAAGCCCAATTGGATCCATTAAAGGCCAACCGGATCCATTAAAGCCCAACTAGATCCGTTAAAACCCAACTGGATCCGTTAAAGCCAACCGGGTCCATTAAAGATGTAATTCCAAGATCGATCTAATATATGTGAGAGAAAGTAGAGAGAGAAAGTATATGAAGCAAAGTAAATGTATTTCTGAAGTATGCGTTAATGTCTGACAACACAAAGGCCACAAGGGACTTAAATACCCTTGGCCAATACAAGATAGAATATCGCTAATTACACAGTATTATCTACAAGGTTATAAATACAATGATTACTATAAAATATGACTTAACAATCTCCCCCTTAGTAATCATTGGCACTCCGGTCTTCAATGTAGGTTGTTACACCCATCTTCGAACTCAAAACAGACCTTCTAAGCGTCTTAGCGTAGCTTCTTGACTAAAAAAATTTCTTCTCAGCATCTTTCAGTCTATGTTGTCTTTGTTGCCTTCACAAGACTGGACCAATTTGTAATAAGTTTGGAGGAACAATCGGTTCAGGAACAGGAACATCAGCTTGTGCTCTAGACGACGCACCTCTTTCAAATGTACTCGAAGGAACTACGGTGGTCGGAGCTGGAACAGTAGAAAGACTAGTATAGCTGAAGAAATAGAACCTTGAGCAGATAAACTTTGAAATCTTTGTCTCTTTAACTTCTCCCCCTCATGACCTTGAGGATCTGGATCATCTTGGTCATGTCTACGCTAGAGAAGAGACAACTTCAGATCTGTTGAGCTCTTTTACTCCCCCTACACAAATGCACTGTTTACTGTATTCACTTTATGTATTCCCCATCGAAATGAGACATGAACAGATGTGCTTTCCGAATTTTCTCCTTATTCACTCCCCCTCGAAATAGGCACAGACCCACTTACACAGATATGAGAACATAAGTATCGAAACATCAATGTATAAAGAAAAATATACTGAATATAGATTTTGAAACAACTAAATATATAAAATTTTTAAACACTATACAAATTAAATTCTACTTCAGTAAAATATCACAGATTAATCAATCAATTGAAATCAAGTGTGTGTTTTTGGATACAGATACAAGCTTTATTGCATATCAAGTTAATACAAGTTCAGTTTCAAAAACTTTCATCGATCTATTCAGTGGGCTAGCATGCGAACTTTGATTAGCTTCAAGTAAATGTAATTCTAAAAATATAATAGAGAACTTTTCCTTTACTCACACTAATCTGACAAGAATTAAGACTTTCACAAATTTATAGGTTTATCGCAACTCAGAAATATCACTAAGTATCATGAGATGTGTGCTCATTGGCATCTTTCTATAATATGTGCACATTGGCATCTTCACATGATTGTGCTCTTTGGCATCTTTTAAATTTGTGCACATTGGCATCTTTTAATCAAGAAGTTTTGTAAGTAAAAAACATGTTGTAAACGTAACTTTCTATCTGATTCTATTGCAGGATTTGGTTCAGCCGCTCCCAGACCAGTTGGCCTTAGGGGACTAGGTGTCAAGCACCCCTTGGAACTTACTTTCCCAGATCAGAAAGGCTACATCGACACATCTTAAACCCATTTATACCAGTAGAACATGACTTTCGATCTGATTCTATAGAAGGATTTGGGTTTGATCACTCCCAGACCAATTGACCTTAGGGGACCAGATGACAAGGATCCCACGGAACTTACTTTCCCAAACCGGAAAGGTCACATGTACTGATAGTCCAAGATCAACTAAATCCTAGAGAGAGAAAGTAGAGAGAGAGAGTTCTAGACGCAAAGAGTAATATGTATTCAATATGGCGTGAATGTGTTACAAGGAACAAAGACCAAAGGGACTTAAATACCCTTGGTCAATACTACACAGTATTAGACTCTAAACACAGTATTTGACCAAGCCTATAAATACAATGATTACTATAAAATCAGATCTAACAATCTCCCCATTAGTAAACATTCACGCTTTGGTCTTCAAAATCCATCTTCTAAATCAGCATGGACCAACTAAGCGACTTTGTGAAGCATTCTGACTTTTAAAGAAATTTCTTCTCATCATCTTTTAAGCTCTGTTGCTTTTGTTGTCTTGAAAAGACTGGACCAGATTGGAATAAACTTGAACGAACAGTCGATTCATCAGCTTGTGCTCTAGACGACACACCTCTTTTAAATGACCTTGAATGAACTGTGGTGGTCGGAGCAGGAACAACAAAAGAATTAAAATGGATGAGAGAATAGATTCTTTGAGCGAATCTTGATCAACAGATAAACATTTGAGTTCTTTGTCTCTTTAACTTCTCCTTGACTTCTCCCCCTCATGACCTTGATGATCTAGATCAACTTGGTCATGCAAATGTTGGAGACGAGACATCTTAAAATCTGCAAAATCAAAGAAACGAAGAAAACAGGAGAGGTTTGCGCTAACCATTGGTGGCACAAAGTGAGGTTTGCGCTAGCCGAAGGTGGCGCAAAGTGAGGTTTGCGCGACCAACTATTGGCGCAAATCTGACTTGAACTCAGAAAAATTTACCATTTGAGCTCTTTGACTCCCTTTACACAAATGCACTAGATTTGACAAATCAAGTTAGCATTCATATAGAAAATCAGATACTCCCCTTCAAAAACAGATATGATCTTTTTAGAATTATCTCCTTATTCACTCCCCCTTGAATAATGCACAAACCCATTAAAATATATTTATGAGAACACAATGATCAAATATCAATGTAGAAAGAAAGAATATATTGAATATAAATTTTGAAACAACTAAATATATAAAAATTTAAACAGATACAAATAAAATACTACTTAGTAAAATATCACAATAAAATCCAACAGATGAAAGCAAATGTATGTATTTGGATATAGAAACAAGTTTTATTGCATATCAAGTTAAAACATGTTCAGTTTCAAAAACTTTCATCAATCTATTCAGTGAGCCCGCATGTGAACTTCGATTAGCTTCAAGAAAATGCAATTCTAAAAATATAATAGAGAACTTTGCATGTAATCACACTAATCCATCAAGAAATCAGAGTTTCACAAATTTACAGGTTTATTACAACTCAAATATATCACCAAGTATCATGAGATGTGTGCACATTAGCATCTTTTAGCATTGTGCTCTATGGCATCTTTACATGAGTGTGCTCTTTGGCATCTTTTAAGCGTGTGCACTTTTGGCATCTTTTTAATCAAAAAGTTTATTAAGTAAAGAACATGCCGTAAACGTAACTTTCTATCTGACCCTATTGCAGGATTTGGGTCAGCCGCTCCCAGACCAGTTGGCCTTAGGGGACTAGGTGTCAAGCACCCCTTGGAACTTACTTTCCCAGATCAGAAAGGCTACATCGACACATCCTAAACCCATTCATACCAGTAGAACATGACTTTCTATCTGATTCTATAGAAGGATTTGGGTTCGATCACTCCCATATCAAATGACCTTAGGGGACCAGATGACATGCATCCCACAGAACTTACTTTCCCAAACCAGAAAGGTCACAGGTACACACTTTTAAACTTAGAGATTTCTGATTTATAAGAATTTAATAATCATCTCAAACACAAGGTTTTACGTTTAAGTGCTTAGCCCATATTTTCATTACAATCCGAAATTCTGACTTTTTAGGTTTTCTAAGCATTGTAAGCTATAAATATTCCGAATTACACGACTTCAAAGCAATATCAAAAGCTACAAACATGTTGCTGCATTTTCGACTTTTGTTAGAGTTGAAAAATGAACATATAAAAACTTTAATATAAACAAAGCAACTTGAAAATTTATCCTAAACACACATTTTATTCAAAAGAAAGAAAACTGTAAAAAAATTTACTTGATAGAATAAAATTTGTAAAGGTTTAAACTTTTAAAACAACATGCCGAGATTTTAAAAATAGAAATATTTGATCGGCAAGTCTATATTCAGTTGAAAGAAAATATAACTCAATAATACTTTCTGTCACACAATGTATAAAGAATATGTGTCTCATTTGAAAAATATGGGTTGAACAAATTCAGGAGTTGAAAATGAAATGCTCAGATTCTTTTAAAACATTTGAGAAAACTGGAACAACATCATTATCAGATATAATTGCAGCGGAAATTAAGTAGATGTACTCACAGTTTCTCATTAGTCAGAAGCTTAAAGCATTGAAGAATGAGTCCTGGACTGACATGTCTAGAAGTCAAACTCTTTGAAGCACGGGTTCTAAGCTGATGTACTTAGAAGCCAAAATGTTGACAATGAAGTCCGGGTTTTGAACTGCTATGTTCAATAGCCATATTTCTCTACTTTGTGGTGCGGGTCTTGAACTGTGATATTCAAGAGCCATATTTCTCTTACTCCCCCTTGACATGAGATGCCTGTAACTTTAAATCAGGTTGAGACTTAGGTACCCACTTGAATTTGGGCCCGTGTTTGTTAGTTGCAGTTCTTATGGGGAGTAAATTGTTAGATTTAACATTTAAAGCACGAGAAATATCATCAGAATAATAAGCACAATCATCAGATGAATACAAAGCATAATCATCTGAACTAGAATCAGAGGAAGAACATGAGACATGTTTTGAAATTCGAATCATTTGCTTTATTGAATATTTTGAAATTTTATTACATGTAGCAAATGAATCACTTTTATAAAGTCTGTCTACACATTTATCCTCATCAATCATAGAATCAGTAGATGTCCGCTTCGCTCTCCAGATCTGCTTCTTTGACTTGCTCAAAGTCCTATTTGAAAGAATTAAATTGGAAGAATTAGAACTGTCAGAAAGAGTTGTATCTTGTTTCTTCGACTTATTTGACCGTCTTCTTTTACGTTTAGGTTTATAATACTGATCATTTAGTGTAAAAGATTCATCAAGAATTTCCGAATTAATATTTAAATCAGAAGAAATAATTTTACCTAAGCAACCAATCTGATCATTCAATAAATCTGAATTTACCTCGGAGTTAGAATTATTTTGAGAAAAGATTTTAAAATTGGAAACTTCCTTTTTGTTTTCCTTAAAAGAAGAAATGCTAGAAATAGAATCTGGTTTTTGAGAAAATAATTTTTCTTCAAAACTAGACGTCATGAAAGAAAGAATAATATCAGATTCAATTTCTTTTAAAATATTTTGATCTTCCATAAATGATTGGAGATATATTTTTCTTATCAGATTGATTGGCATAAATATCAACAAAATCATATACTGAAGACTTGACAGGAGATATATCATTTAAAACTTTTCTGCCCCTCCTTGATTTTTCAGGAAAATATTTTTCATTTTCAAACGTGTACACAAAAGGAATTTCCATTTTCTTGTTATTTGTCCTTTTCTCATTTTCGATTTCTAACAGTTGTTTCTCATTCATCCAATCAATTTTAAATTGAGGAGCATATTTAGCAAGAGTTAGATAATCGTATTTATATAAAGTTGGGGATTTTTCAATCGCATTGTTTAAACAATGTGGATTTTTAAAACCGAGTCCCCATTTTTCTTTTAAAGCTTCCTCACTCCTTGGTTTGTTCATAAAGATTGTTTGCTCAGATTGGTTTCTTCGATATAACTTTTCTTCTAATTTATTTATTTTATCCGAAAGACTGTCTTTTAAATTGGTCATAGCGGTCAAAGACTCAAGATAAGACTTATTTGATTTTTCCAAATCATCTAATTTCTTTTGAAAGATCAGATTGATTTATTTGACTTATTTGACTTATTTGACTTATTTATGCCAATCAGATTGATTGGCATAAATATCAACAAAATCATATACTGAAGACTTGACAGGAGATATATCATTTAAAACTTTTCTGCCCCTCCTTGATTTTTCAGGAAAATATTTTTCATTTTCAAACGTGTACACAAAAGGAATTTCCATTTTCTTGTTATTTGTCCTTTTCTCATTTTCGATTTCTAACAGTTGCTTCTCATTCATCCAATCAATTTTAAATTGAGGGGCATATTTAGCAAGAGTTAGATAATCGTATTTATATAAAGTTGGGGATTTTTCAATCGCATTGTTTAAACAATGTGGATTTTTAAAACCGAGTCCCCATTTTTCTTTTAAAGCTTCCTCACTCCTTGGTTTGTTCTTGTCAGGATCGAATTCTCAACAAGAATTAATTCTCAGAAACAATATCAAAGAAGTTTGCGGAATAACACTTTGATATTCAATGAAACAGTAATCAAACACAGTATATAATTTTCAAACAGTAAACTTTTATTTGATGCTTTGCAGTTACAAGATTAATCACTCAACCTCAATATTGATGAACAGGCTCACCAATACGAATTCTACTTCTCTAGAATTAGGATCTATGCCTTGAGGTTGATTTCTCTCTTGAAAAACAATTATCAAAAGTTATTTCTATCTATTCTAAACATTCTATACATATACTAATAAAAAGATAATTACAAAGAATAAACAAATCTTCAGTATATCTTCCATGTATATCTTCTAAGTATATCTTCAGTATATCCAGCTGTAGTACTTTCCATCCGGATCTCTTTATCAGCACTAATAATGCTCAGCAGCATTAACTTCATCTAGCAGCATTAACTGCAAGCAGTACTAGCAGTATTAGCAGTACTAACTAGCTAAGCAGTACTAACTTTGTTCAAGCAGTACTAACTTTAACTAGCAGTAGTAACACTTAGCAGTATTAATCTTCAACTTGTTCTGGCAGTAGTAACTACATTTGTACTAGCAGTAGTAACTACACTTAGTAGAATCTTCAGTTCCCAACAATCTCCCCCTAACTTGACTTTTAGAAGAGAAGTCAAGTTCTTCAGATATTCTTCCAGATGCTCCTTTTTGATGCTCCCAAAACTTCCAAGATCATGCTCCTAAGTCTGGATTCAGTCCCAAACTCTGATTGATTATCCTCTGAATTAGATACTTGGCCATTTCTGAATTTGGTGCACAACCCAACTTCTTCTTTAGCATTGCATGAACCTTCAGTCTGGTGTGATTATATACTCTATCCACTAGGAAGTATTCTGTGTGATTTCTATCCAAAGTCACTGCATATACTCCACTAGTTTCATATAGAGTCCAACTTGTGACTTCTTTAAAAACACTCTTGATGACCTGGTCCACTTCTTCAGGTTTGAACATCATGCATAGATACTCCATCACCAGTTTTGTAAGAGAAATTCCTGGAGTATTCAGATGGTCTGCATACAGCTTAATTCCTATGTCAAACATCTCTTCTATATCAGATCTAGAGCATGTTCTGACAATCTTGACCCAAGTATTGAATACTTCATACTTATCACCCTTCCTCTTGAGTCTGATGTAATCTTTTCCATCCATTGTCAGTACATCCCAGTGAATGATCTCAGGTGGCTTAACTCCAACAGGTTCTGCAGAAATTGGTTCAGGCACTTTGTCCATCACTACCATATATAAGCTTACATCATCTTTGATTGATGACCCTTGCTGGCTTGATGACTCAGGTGCCACTTCTTCTTCAGCAACATTTTGTTCTTCTTCTACTCTAGACTTCTTATCTTTCTTTCTTTTGGCCATCATCTTGGTTCTTTTCAAAGTCTTTTGAACCTGTACTAGAGTAGCTTCCTTTTTCTTTTCTTCCTTTTCCCTTACCATTTCTTTGATAGGAGTTCCCTCTTCACTTTCAGGGAATGGTTGATTCATATCTATATCATTACTCTCCTTGGCCTTCTTTTCAAACTCTACTCTTTTCTTTTCATTGCTCTTCAGATTCCCCATTTCCTTTTCATAGAGCTCTCTGATTTGATGAAAACTCATCTTCACAAACATTTCTTTCTTTACCCCAATTGCATTCCTCAAGAAAGTTATCATTTTGTTTCTTTCCTGAGTGGCAAGGTAAGTTTGTGAAGGTCTTCTTTTCTTTGCACTTGTATTAGCCATCATAGCCTTTCTCAGACTTATAGCCCTTTGTTTAGCCTTTTCAGTTTCAAGCCCCTTTTGATAGGCTTTATTTAGCTCAGCAGCTAAAGCCTTTGCCATTTCCCTGTCCTTCTCCACCTGAGCTCTTTCTTCTTTTTCCATCTCCTTCTGCATTTTCCTTGCTAAAGCTTCATCTGATTCAACCAACCTTTGCTTCTTGATTGGTTGATCAGATTCCACTAGCTTTGCCTTACCTTTATCTTTACCCATCTCCTTCTCAATGCTAGAGTTCTTTGCTGCATCACCTCTTTCTTTTATGACAACTCCTTTGGCCTTTGAGGTGACCTTGGGAGTATCATGTTTTGCTTTGATGAGTGTTTCTGCAACCTCAAGCTCTGTAAGGACCTCTTTTACTTGTTCTGCTGCTTCTTTCATCTCAGCAGTATTAACCATTTCTGCTGCTTTACTTGAACTGGCAGTATTAATGGTTTCTGCTGCTGGCTCTGTTTCTGCTGCTTGCTCATTTTCCCCTTCAACATTATGTTTTTCCTTTTGCTCCCCCTTAGCTTTGGCATCAGCTTCTGACTCCCCCTTTTTGGGAGCATCAGTCACTGGTTCCCTCCTTCTGAGCACAAATTGTTTCTTCTTCTTTTGCAGAATCAGTTTCCTTACCATTTGCTTCAACTTGATGATTTGTTCTTGTTGTGACAGTACAATGAGTTTTAGCTCTTCTATATCTTTGCCCTGTTTGAGTACATCCATGTTGATGTTGCCCATTGCCTCCATCAGTTCATCATAGTTATATCTGTCCTCACCTTCTCCAGGAGTGTTACCCCCTATTGAAGGATCATTGGATCTTTTAGTAGTGGAAGTCTTCTGCCTAGCAGAAGCACTATCCACCCCTGTGGTTTCTTGGCACCAGGGACCTTCAAATGATTGCTCATTCAAAGTTGCCATGGGGGAGGTCTTATTGATGTTACCACTTTCCTCCTCTGTGTTAGCAGGAGTAGTGGCAGCCTCATCACCCATATGCTCTACCTCCTCCTCAGAGAGCACCTCCTTTGGGTTGGGAGACACCCTTGTGGTTTCCCTTTGGATATTCTCTAGGGGAGAATTCTCCCTTAGAGGGCTTAAAGGCTGTGTGGGTGATGGTACAAGAAGGGAAGGAGCCTTCTTTACCTGTTTTCTTTGATAAGTTTGGGTAATTGGAGAGGTTGGTTTTGTAAGAATGGACTGGGGAATTGTTTTTGAGTGAGAAGGTTGGGCTTGGCTAGCAGTGGGATGGTCTAATGAGGGCCTTGACCCTGCTGCCATACCTTCAGTGTTTTGGGACACCACCATCATTGTAGAGAACAATGGGGTGTCAACTCCTTCCGAGTCCCCAGCAGATCTTCTCATATTTGAGAAAACCTTGCCTTTTGGGGGTTTAGGTACATATACCCCAACAGGTTGAGGTATATCCGTCAATTCATGGTTAATTACTTCCTGAACAAATCTGGGATACATAAAGAAACTCTTTTTGTTTCCCATATTTGATACAAGATCACTGAAAATCATCTTTGAGAAATTGTACCTTCTGGATGTAGCCAAGCATACCAAAGCATATGCAATTGGACTGCTGAACTCACTCCATCCAGTGGTCTTTTTGGAGATGCAATGCATCAGGGTATGAACAAGAAAACGCCATTGGGGTGAAAACTTTGCTTTTGAGAATTTGAAAACACCCAATGGGCCTCCATACCCCATTCTAGTAAGATTAGAAAACAGTTCATCATTAGAGATAGACATTATACCAGAGGCGTCGTCTAGACGTAGACTGATGCGAATGACTTCGTCAGTAACTGTAAGTGAGTGATCACAGATTCTTGTCTTGATCATTTGCACACCATTTTCCACAACAATGGTTGCATTAGCCCAGAACTGCCTTTGGTGCTCAATGTAGATTGTAGGTGATATAGTAAGAGCATGAGCAATGTGACTTGACTTGAGGAAATCCACAATCTGATGAAATCCTGAAGCTTGCTTTGGCTTTTGTAGCATCGCAATCTCGTTGTGCTCGTCGATGAATGTCATGGATGCCATTGATCTTAGTGAAAACTTGCCTGAAAACTTCGAACTTGAGAGAGAAAAGGTTTTGAGCGCAAGAGAACAGTATGCAAAGAGTCGTTATGAACTTTTAGGCGGGCAAAAAGTATTTATAGTATTCAGAATATAAGCAGTATTAACCACGAGCAGTATTAACTGAACTAGCAGTATTAACTACTAGCAGTATTAACTAACTAGCAGTATTAACCGCGAGCAGTATTAACCACGAGCAGTATTAACTGAACTAGCAGTATTAACTACTAGCAGTATTAACTGAAAGCAGTATTAACCACTAGCAGTATTAACTACTAGCAGTATTAGCAGTATTAACTAGACTTACTCCTTTTAAACTTGCTAAATACTGAGTACTGCTATGCATATCCTGAAAAGAAGATTAGTAACACCAAGAATAAAAATATACAGGTATAAAATCACTTTTTGAGAAGAAGATTATTCAGAGTTTATCATTCCCACACTTGTTACCAAGAAAGTGAATCTACCCACATCAAAAGCTTTAGTGAATAGATCAGCAAACTGATTATCAGTGTGAACTTTGACAACTTGAATAAGTTTCTTTTCATTACAATCTCTTATAAAGTGATACCTGATTTCAATGTGCTTTGTCTTTGAGTGCTTGACTGGATTATTTACAATGCTAATAGCACTGCTGTTGTCAATAAAGATTGGAGTATGTAGAAAGGTTACCCCATAATCCAGCATTTGATTCTGAATCCATAAGACTTGAGAACAGCAACTTGCAGCTGCTATGTACTCTGCCTCTGTTGTAGATGTGGATACTGTGGTTTGTTTCTTGCACTGCCATGAGACTAGTCTAGCACCCAAAAACTGACATCCTCCAGAAGTAGATTTTCTGTCCAAGTTTGCCCCACCTAGATCACTGTCTGAGTATGCTATTAGGTCAAAAGGTGAGTTATGAGGATACCAAAGTCCCAATCTGGGTTGCCCTTTGAGATATCTGAATATCCTCTTAACAGCTTGAAAGTGAGATTGCTTTGGCCTAACTTGAAATCTTGCACATACACAGACTGGAAACATAATATCTGGCCTTGATGCTGTGAGATACATGAGAGAGCCAATCATGGATCTATAAAGATGCACATCCATATCCTCCCCCTCAAGATCTGCTGTGATCTGCTTGTGTGTTTCCATAGGTGTGCTGGCAGGTTTTGATTCTGAGAAACCAAACTTGGTTAGAATATCCTGCACATACTTGGATTGACATATAAAAATGCCATCTGTCTTCTGTTGAACTTGGAGTCCAAGGAAGAAAGTAGGTTCCCCCATGGAACTCATTTTGAACCTTTGATGCATTAAATCCTCAAACTCCTTGCACATATTGTTTCTTGTAGAACCAAAAATAATGTCATCAACATATATTTGGACCAGCAAGATATCCTTCTTCTTTCTTTTGATAAATAGAGTCTTATCAATGACTCCTCTTTCAAAGTCATTTTCCAAGAGATAGGATGACAGGGTGTCATACCATGCTCTTGGGGCTTGATGTAGTCCATAAAGTGCTTTCTTTAATTTGTATACTCTGTCTGGATAGCTTGGGTTTTCAAACCCTGGTGGTTGACAGATATATACTTCTTCTTCAATTGACCCATAGAGAAAAGCACTTTTTACATCCATTTGGTAGACTTTGAAGTTCATGAAAGAAGCATAGGCTAGGAATAGTCTGATTGCTTCTATCCTAGCTACAGGTGCAAAAACTTCTTCATAATCTATGCCCTCTTCTTGAGTGTAGCCTTGAGCTACCAGCCTTGCTTTGTTTCTTATAACAATACCTCTTTCATCTCTCTTGTTTCTGAAGATCCATTTTGTGCCAATTGCTCTGTGACCTTTAGGAAGGTCTACTAGATCCCACACATCTTGTAGCTTGAACTGTAACAATTCTTCTTGCATTGCTTCTATCCAGCTAGATTCTTTCATAGCATCATGTGCCTTTTTCGGCTCAAGCTGGGATAGAAAACATGAGAGCACTGTATGCTGTTGATCTTGCATTTCCTGAAGCCTGCTTTGATGTCTAGTCATCATGGGAGAAGAGACATCACCTATTATCAACTGTGGAGGATGATTCTTTTGAACTCTTGTGTTATGACTAGGTTCTACATTCAGTCCAACCTCTAGATTAGAGTCATGCAATTCAACTGAAGTGTCTTCAGATGTCACTTCTGATTCTTGAGTCTCCTCATCTCTAGTGTCTTCTTCACTCTGACTTGGTTCAGTAAATGATTCCTTTTCACAGTCTTCATTTACTGTGGGTATGGGAAAAATCACAGATTTAGATATACTTTCTTGAACTTGTGTGATCTCTGATTCTCCACCATCTGTTCCTGTATACTCATTACTGAAACCAAAAGAGTTAGTTAGTGAATCAATGTCAAATAGCCATTGAGGTCCAGACCCAACAGGATTTGGTGTGTTCTCATTGCATTTGACATTGTCACTTTCTTCAATTATTCTAGAAGAAGAGTTAAAAACTCTGTAGGCCTTACTCTGAGATGAATATCCAACAAGAAATCCATCATCTGCTTTGCTATCAAACTTACCTAAGTGAGATTTGGTATTTAGAATTGTACAAGGACACCCAAAAGATTTGAAGAAACCAATAAAAGGTTTTCTTTGATTTAAAAGCTCATATGGGGTCTTGTTCTTTTGCTTGACCACTAGAACTCTGTTTTGGACATAACAAGCAGTATTAACTGCTTCAGCCCAGAATGTAATTGGCAATTTTGAATCAGCCAACAGAGATCTAGCAGCCTCTATTAGTGTCCTATTTCTCCTTTCAGCAACACCATTCTGTTGAGGAGTTATAGGAGCACTATATTGTCTCTCAATACCTTTTCCTTCACAAAAAGTGTTTAAATCATGATTTTTAAATTCAGTTCCATTATCTGATCTAATGACTTTTACTCTTTGATTAGTTTGGTTTTCAATTCTTAGAATAAAGGATTTGATAAGACCACTTGTTTCATCCTTAGTCCTTAGAAAATATACCCAAGTAAATCTGGAGTAATCATCAACAATAACCAAGCAGTAAGATTTCTTGCCTATACTCATAACATTTGTAGGACCAAACAGATCCATATGCAATAACTGGAGACAAGAAGAAACAGAATTTAACTCTTTGGTCTTATGAGAAGTTTTGTGTTGTTTGCCTTTGAGACAAGCAACACAATGATCATCACATGAAAAGACTTTTGAAGGTAAACCTCTTACAAGGTTATTTTTAACAAGATTGTTCATAGTCTTGTAATTCATGTGACACATCCTTCTGTGCCAAAGGGAGGATTCATCTATAGAAGCTTTTGAAACAAGACAATTTAAAGATGAATCACTATCAACATTGTCCAAATCAAGACAGTAAACATTGTCCTTCCTTGGAGTTCTAAGTAGTATCATGCTTTCATCAACTACCTTGAACCCTGGAGCAAGAATCATACACTCAGTATTAGTAAATAATATACTATGTTGTTTGTCACAAACCTGTGATACACTTAACAGGTTGTACTTTAATTGATCAACATAGTAGACATCCTCAAATGTCATCTTACCTTTGGTGACTTTACCTTTTCCACTTATCTTACCACCAGTAAGATTGTCTCCAAATGCAACATGTCCTCCATTTATTTGCTTGAAATCCTGAAGGCATGACATGTTGCCAGTCATGTGCCTAGAGCAACCACTATCAACATGCCATATGCTCTTTCCCTTGAGCTGTTGGTTGCCCTGCACATTAAATAAATCAATTAGTATGATTGGGGACCCAAGCCAAAGTGATCTTGGGTCTTCCTTTCTCATCAAAGTATTTACATTCCTTTTTAATGAGGTTTTTAAACTCAGAGCACTCTTTATTAGAGTACTTTGTCAATATGATTGGCTTAGCAGAATCAACACTGGATGCAGTACTAACCTTAGAAGTACTAACAGAGTTAGCAGTACTAACAGGTGTAGCAGTACTAACAGGTTTAGCAGTACTAACCTTCTTAGCAGCATTAACATTGTTAGCAGTAGTATTACTTCTAGCAGCACTATCATTGTCAGCAGCACTATTTGTGGTAGCAGTACTAACAGTTTTAGTGTTTTAGGAATCCACATATTGACACTTTCTTTAACAGAATACTTTTTCTTCATGTGGCTTTTAGTTTTAACAGTTTTCTTAGCCACATGGTTCTTTTCAATTTTCTTATAACCAAAGGGTTTTTGCATGGATCTTTGGAAATTCATTCTTTGGTTCATAGGATTGAAATAACAGAATTTTGCAAGATGATTCAATTTGCCACAGATAAAGCAAGGTTTTGGTCTATTGATTTTACTCAGATCAACCCCTTGTTTATGTGCCCATTGATTATTCCAGTTTCTTTGATTTCCCCTCTTTTTGTCCTGTTTTTGGGGTTCATTCTTCTTACAAGTACACTGTTTGCAAGGACCTGGATTCACAACTGTGGTCTGTTTATAATGGACCTTACCAGACTTTTCCTCTGTCTTCTCTATGTTTTTGGATTTGATCCAAGCCCTTCCACAATCCTCATTGGTGATAATGTTGTTTTCTATAGAAATCTCACCACTCACCTTGTTCTTCTTACTCTTGCCAACCTCTTTCTCAGTCTTATCCTCATCAATTACCTCATCTAAGGGATCTATTTCAGTGGCTCCCTCAGGCAAGTCCTTCCTATCTTTGGTGTCTAACAGGTCTGAAGTAGGAGGAATGTAATTGTTGTTATATGGTGGAGGTGTGGCATTATACCCAATTCCTCTTCTTAATTTATCATGAATCTGATTTTGCAGTAAGGAGTCCATTGCTTTAGAAGCATTGGAAAACTTTTCTACATCAAGCTTAACCTTGGTTAACTCCTCTTTCAGTTTTTCACTCTCCTCTTTAGATTTGGTTAGTTTAAGTTCTAAATCCTTTTTCTCCCACTGCCAGTAATTAGTGTCATATGAGTGTTGTAGTTCATTGGCTTGAAATCCTTTGATTTGATCTTCAAATCTCTCTACTATCCTCACATAGTCTTTTATATCTTTTTCTAGTCTCTTCAGGTCATCACTCATCTTCTGATTGTGATCCCTGTACCTTTTAACAGTGTCTATGCAAGTTTTAGAGCAGAGATTAGAACTTACCTCAGATGGGAGATCAGATACTTTAGCCATAAGAGCTTGATTCTGAATAGCTTCTTCTGCTTGATCACTCCAATCAAACCCCATTCCTTGTTGAGAAACAAGGGCTTGAGCAGAGTTTCTGTTGTTATTGAAGCTTCCAGATTGAGCTTGTTGATGGTTGTTGTTGTGAGACATTCCACTTCTGCATTCTCTAGCAAAATGTCCCTTCAGATGACATTTGTAGCATTCTACCTTTGATTTATCAAACCCTGCTCCATCTTCTCTTCTTTGTGAGAGGTTGTTTCTTCCAGTCCTCTTTATAAACTTCTTAACCCTCATGGAGAGCATGGCCATCTGCCATTTAATATCCATCTCTTCCAGATCATCAGGATGAAGTTGTTCTAAGTCATCATTGATCAAAGAAGAATTTCCATGATTAGAAAGAAGAGCTTCAAATACATAATCAGTGCCTTTATCTAGATTTGATCCATTAGCAGCATTAACTGATTCAGAGTTAGCAGTAGAATCAATTGATACTGATAGGAGTGCAGCATTATGAACATATCCAGAAGGCTTCTTCTTTACCTCCACCTCAGCTTCAAATACTCTAAGATCATTGTACAGATCATCAAGTTCTTTGTCTTCCAACTGATCATTCTGTCTGAATGACACAGTGTACATGGTCCATTCATCTCCAAGGGACCTTAAGAACTTTCTGTTCACATCATCTTGATCAATCTGTACTCCCATAGTAGCTAGTTCACCAATTAGTTTATTAAACCTGTCAAAAGTTTGAGTCATGGACTCATTCTTAGTTGAGATGAAGTTTTCATACTGTTGTTTTAAGATTGCCTTTTGATTTCTCTTGGTACTTTTAGTACCTGAGAATTTCTTCTCTAGAGCATTCCAGAGCATCTGTGCATCAGTACAATTGCAGAATTGGTGTTGATACTCATTTGGAATGGCCAAGAGCAGTGTGCTCAAGGCTTTCATCTCTGTCTGTCTTGATTTCCTGTCTGTATCTGTCTTTGGAGGAGTTCTTTTGCCATCCTCACCAATCTTTCCTCCATCAGATGGGCCATTCTCAATGATGTCCCACATAGAGTAATCTGTGAGGAGAATATATTGCTTGATTCTGATTTTCCACATGTCAAATTCATTGGATCTGAGCATTGGAACTTTTGAGACCAAAGTACTGCTTGATTCTGTAAGATTTTCCATGATGAATAACTGTTTCTGAGAGAATTTAGCTCTGATACCACTTGTCAGGATCGAATTCTCAACAAGAATTAATTCTCAGAAACAATATCAAAGAAGTTTGCGGAATAACACTTTGATATTCAATGAAACAGTAATCAAACACAGTATATAATTTTCAAACAGTAAACTTTTATTTTATGCTTTACAGTTACAAGATTAATCACTCAACCTCAATATTGATCAACAGGCTCACCAATACGAATTCTACTTCTCTAGAATTAGGATCTATGCCTTGAGGTTGATTTCTCTCTTGAAAAACAATTATCAAAAGTTATTTCTATCTATTCTAAACATTCTATACATATACTAAGAAAAAGATAATTACAAAGAATAAACAAATCTTCAGTATATCTTCCATGTATATCTTCTAAGTATATCTTCAGTATATCCAGCTGTAGTACTTTCCATCCGGATCTCTTTATCAGCACTAATAATGCTCAGCAGCATTAACTTCATCTAGCAGCATTAACTGCAAGCAGTACTAACCATTAGCAGTACTAACTAGCTAAGCAGTACTAACTTTGTTCAAGCAGTACTAACTTTAACTAGCAGTAGTAACACTTAGCAGTATTAATCTTCAACTTGTTCTGGCAGTAGTAACTACATTTGTACTAGCAGTAGTAACTACACTTAGTAGAATCTTCAGTTCCCAACAGTTCATAAAGATTGTTTGCTCAGATTGGTTTCTTCGATATAACTTTTCTTCTAATTTATTTATTTTATCCGAAAGACTGTCTTTTAAATTGGTCATAGCGGTCAAAGACTCAAGATAAGACTTATTTGATTTTTCCAAATCATCTAATTTCTTTTGAAAGATGTCTTTTGTATTTTCTAAAATAGATTTTTCATCTTTCAAAGAAAATTTTAATTTGTCAATCAAATCTGACTTTTCTGAATTTAAATTCTTTTCAGATAAAAATTTCAAGCGCAAATAAGATAAAGCAGTTATCATGATATTCATCTGAGAAGATATGAAATTGTAATCAAATTCTGAATATACCTCATCTTCATCAGTGTCATCATCTGAAGTTTGATCATCTCCAACTAAGCATAGATGAGCAGTCTCAATCGAATCAGCTTCCTCAATTGATAGTCCAAGATCAACTAAATCCTAGAGAGATAAAGTAGAGAGAGAGTTCAAGACGCAAAGAGTAATATGTATTCAATATGGCGTGAATGTGTTACAAGGAACAAAGACCAAAGGGACTTAAATACCCTTGGTCAATACTACACAGTATTAGACTCTAAACACAGTATTTGACCAAGCCTATAAATACAATGATTACTATAAAATCAGATCTAACAGGTACAAACTTTTAAACTTAGTGATTTCTGTATTTTATATATTTAATTTTCATCTCAATCACTTGGTTTTACATCTAAGTGCTTAGCCTATAAATACAATGATTACTATAAAATCAGATCTAACAGGTTTTCTAAGCATTGTAAACTATACATATTCCGAATGACATAACTTTAAAGCAGTCTCAAAATTTTCAAACATGTTTTGCTGACCTTTCGATTTTTGTAAGACTTGAAATATGAACATATAAAACTTAGATATAAGCAAAGCAACTTAAAAATTTATCCTTGACACACATTTTATTCAAAAGAAAGAAAAATTGTAAAAAATTTACTTTATAGAATAAAATTTGTGAAGGTTTAAACTTTTAAATTCAACAAGCCAAGTTTTGAAAGCAGAAAAATAAATCGTTTTTCATCTAAGGCTTTTGTAAAAATATTGGCAAGTTGATATTCAGTTGGAACAAAATATAAATCAATATTACCTTCTTCCACATGATGTTTAATGAAGTGGTTCCTCATATCAATGTGTTTGGTTTGTACTTATTCAGGTTCTGATCAAACTAGCTCAGATTCTTGAAATGCTTGATGTAACTAGAACAACATCACTGTCAGAGATAGGTGCAGCGGAATTTGAAGTAGATGCGCTCACAGTTTCTCATATGTCCAGAAGCTAAACACATTGAAGGGCGAGTCCTGAGCTGCTTTACTTAGAAGTCATTAACATTTGAAGAATGAGTCCTAAACAGATATGTTTAGAAGTCGAATTTATGATTTCCTTTTAAGTTTTGAATGCCTGCAACATAAATTTAGCTTTTGGAATCCACTGAAATTTGGATCCAGGTTTGTTAGTTGCAGTTCTAAAACGAGATAAGTTGTTAGATTTGACAAACAAAGCATGAGTAAAATTATCAGAAGAATGGCCATAATCATCAGTAGAGGACGAAGCATATTCATCTGAACTAGAACCAGAGGAAGAATATGAGACATCCTTTGCAATTGGAATCATTTGCTTTATTGAATATTTGTTGGATTTATTACAAACAGCAAATGAATCACTACTACAAATGTTGTCTACATATCGATCCTCAACAGTCGCAGATTCATCAGATTTCTGCTTGACTCTCCATATCTGCCTTGTAGACTTCTTCAAAGTCCAGTCTGAAATTTTAAAATCGAAAGAATTACAATTTTCAGTTTGGACTGACTCTTTCCTCTTTGACTTCTTTGACCTTCTTCTTTTACGCTTTGGTTTATAATAATCAACATTTATCGTAAAAGAGTCATCAATAATTTCCGATTCAATATGTGAATTTGAAGAAGAGATTTTATCTAAGAAACCAAACTGATCATTCATCGTTTTTAAACTATCCTCGGAGTTATAATTTTCAGAAAAACACAACTCTAAACAAAGTTTGCTGGATCCACTGGTGGCGCAAACTGCATTTTGTGCTACCAGCTGCTGGTGGTTGGCGCAAACTATCACTGATTGGAACTTCTTGCGTATTTTCCTTAGAATCAGTAGAAATTCTAGAATTAATTTTGTCATCAAAATCTTTCTTTTAAGAAATTAAGTTTTCTTCAAAACTTGATTTCATAATAAAAAGAAATAAATCGTTTTCTAATTCATTTTGAAGACTTTGTTCTTCCATTTTAACTTCAAGATCAACGATTTGCCATCTAACACTAATAGGGGAATATATCTCTTAGTATCATAAGAAACCGGAGATATATTTTTCTTATTAGTGTTAATGGCATATATATCGAAATAATCGTTTGATAATGAAGATTTAATGGAAGATTTGACATTTAAAACATTTTTAGATCTTCTGGACTTCTTTGATTTTTCAGGAAAATATTTTGCATTTTCGCGAGTATAAACAAATGGAAGTTCCATTCTCGTGTTGTTCATTCTTTTCTCATTTTCAATTTCTAAAACTTGCTTTTCATTTATCCAATCAATTTTAAATTGAGGAGCATATCGAGAAAGTCTTAAATAATCAAATTTATATAAAGTGGGGGCTTTTTCTATAGCTTGATTTAAAAAATGCGGATTTTCAAAACCATGTCCCCATCTTTCTTTTATAGACTTATAACTCCTTGCTTTATTCATATATATTGTTTGTTCAGTTTGATTTCTCAAATATAATTTTTCTTCCAACTAATTTATTTTATAAGAAAAACTATCTTTGATATTTGTCATTTCAGTCAAACATTCAAGATAAGTCTTGTTTAAACTTTCTAATTCATCCAATTTCTTTTGAAAATTTTCTTTTCTGTCCGTCAAAATTGATTTTCATCTTTCAAAAAAAATTGCAATTTTTCAATCAAATTTCACTTTTCTTTATTTAATTGTTTTTCAGATAATAACTTTGAGCGAAAATCATGTAAGGCAGTTATAATGATGTTCATTTGTGAAGATATAAATTTGTAATCAAATTCTGAAGATACCTATGATTCATAAGTTGAAGAATCTTCATCATCATCGTCACTGTCATCATCTCCGATAAAGCATATGTCGGCAATTTCCTCATTTTCTACTTCGTTATCGGAATGATATAGCCAGTGCTTTTCTTCAGCTAGCAAAAAGATTCCCTTCTCTCTCTTTTCGGCTAGTTCCATCTTCTTCCGGTAATATGCCGAATCCCGAACCACCTTTACTCGACACTCCTTTGCGATGTGACCCGACTTTCCACAGTTAAAGCACGCAGTAGCTTTCTTAGGCTCGGGCACTTTGGCAGGTTCGTACTTTTTAGACCCCGAAGTGAAGCGAAGATTGTTGGAACCCGAACGATGTTGGAACTTCTTGTTGTAGTGCTGGGAGAGAGGAATCATTGCTTTCTCTAGCGCCTCGCCATCGTCATCAGTGACCCTGTCATAAGCATTCTCAGACAATGCTTGTTCAACCAATTGGCTCGTGAGGAGTGCAATCGGGTCCACTGTCTTCGGCTTGTTCTTTTTATCAAGCTTGGCTTTCTTCTCTTTGACGATGCTCTCATTTGTCATCAAAATCTCATAAAGCTATTGTATTTTCATGGTAGAGACACGGACATTGTTCCTCAATCGGTGGCATGATTTGTTCCATTCCGGTTGAAAAGCGTTGAGGAACTTCAGATTAGTCTCTAACTCAGTCTTGGTCACTTTGATCTTTTGCAAATCGTTCTGCACTACCCAGAACCTGTCGAAAACACTCTTTAGAGACTCACCGTCCTTGACTTTGAACTCCTCAAAGTTGTTCATGTAGCGCGTTTGCCGGAGTTGTGTTGCAAACGCTGTTCCAAGCATAATCTTCTCTAACTGTGTCCACATCAGCATTGGATTGTTCTTGTAACAGTCAATCCGGTTGTAGACAGAATTTGGCAAGGCTAGAATCAGATTAGACTTTATCTCACGATCGGCTTTATATCGCAAAGTCTCTTAGGCTGTGCACTCGTCGGTAGGATTCAAAATCATAGCAGCCGGTGAAGTTGCGGTCGTGGGAATCTCTTTCAAGGGCTTTTCGAAAGGTCCTTGAGTGAGTGACTTCATCATGTTATCTCCATTTGCTTGACGCTCGATGAAATTAACGAACCGATCTTGCCATTGAGTGAACTCATTCTCGTTGACCAAAACCGGAGGACGAGTGTCCGTTCCCAACGACATCATGATGTTGTTCATGTAAATCTAAGCTTGAAGAGAAAATTTTGAAATATCCATCAAGTCAGTAAACTCAAAAGAAAAATGCTAAGTATGGAAGCAGAGAGAGGCTGGTGCAAGTAGGTGGCGCAAGTAGGTGGCGCAAGAAGGTGGCGCAAGTAGAGGTTTGCGCGAAGAGAAGGTGGCGCAAATAAAGTTTTGCGGGAGGAACTGATGGCGAAAACTAGGGCCGGCCGTTGTAGGTGTCGCGACCGGTGTCACCCCCCTGTGCCGCCCGGTGTCTCCTCTGACCGGTTTCCCCCGACCGGTGTCCAAACTTTGACCGGGGCCTCCCCCAACCGGTGTCCAAGCTTTGACCGGGGTCTCCCTAGACCAATGTCTAAGCTTCGATCGGTCTCCCTCCTTCGACCGAGGCGCAAAAACTAAGATCTATTAAATTTTTGCTAATAGATGAGGTGCAAAATGAGCTTTGTGCAGAACACTGAATCTGAAGACGATCCCATGAGACTGGAGCAAAAGATGATGAACTGGCGCAAAATTAAGATCTGGCAAAATTTTTGATAAAACTTTCTAAATCTGAACACAAACTCAAATCTAATGGTTTTTAACCACTCAGATATGATAGATTACACTTTTCTAATCAAAATTTACAATCAATTACAAGCAAAAATCATAAAAATGTAGAACTCAACGAACAAACAATATCCTGAAGTCGAACACACTAATATCTCGTAAACCTTGAAATTGACCTCCAAAAACCGTTTTTCTTGCGAATCGATGTGAAACAAAACTATTCTGTTACTGAAACCGGATCCAACGAACCAATTCTCAATAAAAAACAATCAAAATTCAATCTGAATTTGATGAAAAATCAAAAAATGAGATTTTCTTGAAAAAAAATCAAGAAAATCAATCAAATTTTCTGATTTAAACTCAAATTCAGAAATCAAATCTTGTTTCTCTCAATCCTCTCAGAAAGGATTAGGCTCTGATACCAATTGTAATTCCAAGATCAATCTAATCTATGTGAGAGAAAGTAGAGAGAGAAAGTATATGAAGAAAAGTAAATGTATTTCTCAAGTATGCGTTAATGTCTTACAACACAAAGGCCACAAGGGACTTAAATACCCTTGGCCAATACAAGAAAGAATATCGCTAAGTACACAGTATTAGCTACAAGGTTATAAAAACAATGATTACTATAAAATCTGATTTAACAAAAGCCCAACTGTGTACGTTAAATCCCAACTGGATCCATTAAAGCCCGAATGTGTACGTTAAAGCCTAACTGGATCTATTAAAGCCCGATTGGATCCGTTAAAGCCCAATTGGGTACGTTAAAGCCCAACTGTGTACGTTAAAGCCCAACCGGATCCATTAAAGCCCAACTGGATCCATTAAAGGCCAACCAGATCCACTAAAGTCCAACTGGATCCGTTAAAACCCAACTGCATCCGTTAAAACCAACCTGGTCCATTAAAGCCCAACTATGTACGTTAAATCCCAACTGGATCCATTAAAGCCCAACTGTGTACGTTAAAGCCTAACTGGATCCATTAAAGCCCGATTGGATCCGTTAAAGCCCAACCATATCCATTAAAGCCGAAGAGGGTAAGTTAAGGCCTAACTGTGTACGTTAAAGCCCAACCGTATACATTAAAGCTCAATTGTACCCATTAAAGCCCCATTGGGTACGTTAAAACCCAACTAGATCCCTTAAAGCACAATTGTATCCATTAAAGCCTCACTAGGTACGTTAAATCCCAACCGGATCCATTAAAGACCAACTAGGTACGGTAAAGCCCAACTAGGTACGTTAAAGCCCATATAGATTCGTTAAAGCCAACTAGATACGTTAAAGCACAACTGGATCCATTAAAGCCCAACCGTATCCATTAAAGCTCAATTGTACCCATTAAAGCCCCACTAGGTACGTTAAAGCCCAACTGGATCCATTAAAGCCCGATTGGATCCGTTAAAGCCCAACTGTGTACATTAAAGTCCAATGCGGTACGTTAAAGCCCAACTAGGTACGGTAAAAACCAACTAGGTACGTGAAAACCCATCTAGATCCGTTAAAGCCAACTGGATACGTTAAAGCCCAACTAGATCCATTAAAGCTCAACCGGATCCATTAAAGCCCAACGAAAAAATTTATAATTTTTTAGTGTTTTCGGCGGATTTTCGACGGAATTATTTTTTTTTTATTTTTCTAAGAAAAGAATAAATATTTAATTTTTTTAGTGTTTTCGGCGGAATTAATTTTTTTTTAAATTTTTCTAAGAAAAAAATAAATATTTAATATTTTGTGTTTTCGACGGAATTAAATTTTTCTAAGAAAAAAATAAATATTTAACTTTTTTTGTGTTTTCGGCAGAATTAATTTTTTTTTATTTTTTTTCTTAAAATTTTTCTAAGAAAAAAATAAACATGTAAAACATCCACATTTGGGATTTTGGACATTTTGATAAATAAAGCTTGAGTATCGGTACTTTAAGGCTCCATTTTATGAAATGAAATCTCTTCAGTAAAAATGCACTTTTAGTGTGTGTTCCGGGGAAATTCTTGATTTTGTGTTATGTGACATTTTGAAAAGATAAGTGGTATAAACTCATTTGGAAAATGATTTGCCTAACTCTAAATTGTGTTGGAGTTTATTCGTGTAACTTGGAGCACGTGTCTGCATAAACGTCGGTCCTTGTATTTTATTGCATTCTGTGGATTTTAACATATGGTCACTTGATTTTGGGCTTAAAGTTTTGTTTTCGTCCGTGTCGGATCATGAGGACATCTGTTCGGCTTTAATACCTTAATGCAGTACCTTGGTGTGAGTTGCATTTATTGCATTTTATATTGGAGATTCCATGTTTTGAGTGCGCGTGTCATTCATTGGGAGTAATGTGTTTGGACTGTAATGCATTGGATCCATAGGCATATAAGTCAGTCATGTTTAAGGGTGAGGAGTATTGATATTCTCACCTTGGGAATTATGTCGTGTTGGCATTGTTGTTGTCCCGGTCGTTTTGCGAAGAGGAACCTTTATGGGTTGTACTTCGGGACCATGGGTTTTGGGATTTGATATTCTAATTCTTGTGAACGAGGATTAGACATCATGAGTTATTAAGTAAGAAGCTGAGGCTCCTATCTTGAATGCTAGGGAGTAGGCACTAGGGGTCGAATGAATACCCTGAGGATAAAACTCCACTAGAGAACGAACAGACACTAAGATTGCGTATCCTTGAGGTGATGCTCGACGGAGCAGGCAATAGGGGATACGGTGTTTTGGGGACTTGAAATACAGTCCGACTGGAGGTGTAGCTCGACAGAGCAGGAAATACAATTATGATCTGAGGTGAAGTTCGAAAATATGGCTACGTGGCTTAACTTTGTGCTCCGCCACGTCCAACGGAATCGGGTCTCCCCATCACCGGAAGGTGTTATTTGGGTATTAGATTGTATTAATTTATTATCCATGTTTTTGGTGACAATTTGCTTATATGGATTTTTATTCAAGATTTATGGGTTGAGTATTATGTCCCGCCCGTGTTTTGGGTGCTTCGGGAAATAAGGTTTTATCCGCATTTTGTAAATTGGGAGGTCAATTATAAACATGTTTTGGGTGAGTTGGGGTTGAAGTGGTTTTACGAAAGAATGTTTATGTTGGGCTGCTTGTTTTTAAAGGTGTGTGTTATTGGAAAACGAGTCGTCTGTCATTTAAAATAAATCCTTTTGAAAGATTACGATCTAAACTGCATTCTTTCCTTTTATCAAATATATTTGTTCATGTGGAAAACTCTTGAACTCACTAGGCGTTAGCCTAACCTTTTATTTGTCGGCATGTGCATCAGGTTCGGGTTGGGGAAATGGTTCTAGCATTCCTGCGACGTGTTGAGTGCTAGATGTATGTGCAAGAGTGAATAGCTTGGCGAAGTTTTACGCATTAGTCTTTGAGTAGAGCAACTTGCATTGGGGATAAGTAGCACCCGACCTCAGTTTAGTCCTTGCTTATTACAGATGTCATTATTGTTGAGGTTAATTAAAGAATTTTTATATTGAGTTTCGATTTGTAGGAAGAAGTTTGTTTTTGATTTGATGTGATATCGAATTTTTTTATTAGTTGTTGTTACCAAATCTGAGGGTGTTAGAAGTTGGTATCAGAGCTTAAGTTTTAGAGAATTAGGTGTCGATTTGAAATGCCTACACTCAAACTAGGAACTGGAGTCACGTCGAGGGTAGCAAGGATGATCATGTAAAATGCGTTCATAATTGCACCAGGCCAATGCTATGGTGAGTGTAACACCCTCTACCTACTAGACATGACAATGAGGCATGTCACAACCGTAAGCGGATCAAAAGTCTACAATTCACAATACAGAGCTCTAACAGAACTCCAAAAAGACTACATTACAACCATCAATAATTATACGATTAACATATTTACAAAACAAAACCCTTAAATAAGCAACTAGTCCTTAAGCATCCTAAGCCATCTCGTCCGTTCATCCTGGCCCTGGTTTAGATCCTGAACCTGCCGAGGTAAAACAAAACAAGCCTCGGCTGAGCAAAAATTGCCCAGTAAACGAAAAATAACAGAAAGAAATACCAAATAAGAAGTATGTAACTGAAAAGAAACCTTACGATATAGAGTTGAATCGATTTAAGTGTAAAAAAAATGTAAATCATATAAGTAATGTTCAAGGCAAGATAGACATCCGTATCATTAAGATACGTTGTACCCGATGGATGATTAGTCCAAACAGGCGTCATAATGGAATGGAAGTGTTGGGCAGTACACTGCCTCATTCCCCGGTAACCAACATAATTGGTATTCGGCTCTATCCGATAACCAACGTAATTGGTATTCGGCACTATCTATTAACCAACATAATTGGTATTCGGTTCTAAGGATGCATCCAATGTTCTCTATATGGCTCGGCCATAGCCTTCACGAGAACGCCATGAATATTTTAGCCATCATGGAGGCGTCTCAATATTCGTGCCCCGAATGATGAGCCTAGTCAAAACGAAATTCAATAACCAAATTTGATGAATAAACTTTAGATAACAAGTTCAATAAACTCATTGAGGTTTATAAATCAAGTAATCGGAAGGAATTTAAAAACATACCAGTCTCGAGTCAAAGTTCCCAAGGACTCAAAATCATTAAACGAAACATCATATAAAACACAAAAATATTCCGGATAACCACTTGATAATATCGACTTTTGTGGGTGTATTTCATGAACAAGATCTATGGAATGGGTAATCACCACAATTGATTACCCACGTATTGAAACGAATTAGATATCCGTACCTTGGAGGTGTTTTAGAGATGATCACACAAAACTTGATGCCTATGAACGGTTTTCTCCTTCCGGTTTACCTACACTTATTAGTAAAATGCTTTTAGATGGTTTTCGATAACAATTCTTATCAATTTCAAGTTCCTACAAGCCCTTTCATTTTAAAAAGATTCTACGGACCTTCAAACATGCTTACAATACCCTTAGGACACTTAAAAAACACTTGACACAATTCTTAGAGCCTTAAAGCACATTTGCAAAAATCCAAATTTACACATTCAAACAGTAGCTAACAGCTTCTGAACACTTAAAGTTTAAGCCTTTTTCTCCTTCTTAGAAGCTCAACCAAATTTTTTTGTAAACATGAAAGTTGTGTATAATCATCTTAGGATTTAATAGAAAATGGATTCACATCAATTGGAGCTCTGATCTATTTTCTACAGAATTAATACCAACAATGCGCAGTTTCGAGTGTGTGCAGAACAGTTCTGGAAAATCAGTAATTTTGAGTCTCTTAAACTCCGAACTAGACTTTGGTGTAAACTACATAGTTGTGATAAAGTAAAATAACTTTCTGTCGATATAAAGAACACCTCATTTGGACAAATGGTTGATTTTATACGAAGTTTTAAACTTACCACAATGAATCTGTCACTTGTAAGAGCTCTAAACTTGAAGAATTTCCACCTCAATTCCTCAATCTTCAACCTATGATCATAGATAAACTTAGGGTTTTAATCCATTTGACTCAAAATTGATGTAATCAACAAAATTAACCATGAACATACCTTATATTGAGCCCCTAGTTCTATTTTTAACAACCAATCTTCAAGAACACCAAGATTTAAAGGAGAATTTTTGAGGTTTTGATATGAAATGAGGGTTTTCTAGAGAGATGATGGAGAGATTGAGAGATATAGAGAGAAAAGAAATCTGATTATGAAGTTATTAAATATCAAAAATTAATTAAAATCATATATATATTTTCTACATTTACAAACTAACCCTTGATCTATAACTTATAACAATTTAACCCTTTCTTGACAATTCCTTTACAATGTTGGTCCTAACCAAGATTGTTTCATCCAACATTAGTCCATAAATGAAGTCTATAAAATAGACTTGAACTAATGTACAACTCTTAAAGACTAAGGTACAAGTCATTAAAGCACGATCTCCTATTTTAAGCACGAATTCGTTTTCGGTCACGAAATTAGGTACTAAACATAGGATATTATAATTCTCCCACCCTTAAAAAGATTTCGTCCCCGAAATCGAGTTAGAGTCATGGACTTATGTACCTTCAAAAAGTTGCGGATATTTCTTTTTCATCGATTCCACCACAAGACTTTAACGAACGGAATCCGTCGATGACGCAATTTTCTTTCTTCACGTCCGATAACAACTTCGGGATCCTCAACGTATGACAAGTCTGGCTTAATCTTTTCAAGCGGATAGTCGATGACATGCAATGGATGATAACGATATCCACGGAGCGTCGACACATGGAAGACATTATGAACATAAGTTAGCTGGGGAGGTAACGCGAGACGATACTCTACTTCACCAACTCTCGCTAGAACTTCAAAAGGTCCAATATAACATGGGCTAAGTTTTCCTTTAACCCCAAAACGACGTGTTCCCCGAAATGGAGAAACTTTTAGGAAAACATGGTCACCTGATTGGAATTCTAATGGCCTACGATGTCGGTCCGCATAACTCTTTTGGCGTGATTGTGCCTCTTTCATTTTTTGACAGACGACTTCAACTTTTTCAGTTGTAATTTGGACCAATTTGGGTCCTTCAATTGCCCTTTCGCCTATTTCGTTCCAACTTGAAGGTGTTCGACATTTACTACCATAAAGAGCTTCGTATGGAGCCATACCAATACTGGATTGGTAACTGTTATTGTACGAAAACTCTACCAGATAAAGATAATCGTCCCAACTACCAGACCACTCGAGAACGCAAGCGCGAAGCATATCTTCAAGTGTTTGTATTGTCTGTCCGTTTGAGGATGAAAAGCTGAACTCATATTAAGTCGTGTACCCCAAGCCTGGTGAAGACTCTTCCAGAACCGTGAGGTAAAAAGTGGATCTCTATCAGACGTAATTGAGACAGGAGTTCCATGAAGTCTGATGATCTCTCTTTGAAATAATTCTGATAATTGACTGATCGAAAAAGTTTCTCGAATAGCTAAGAAATGTGTAGTCTTAGTCAAACTGTCCACAACAACCTAAATTGCATCGTGACGTTTTTGAGTCTTTGGTAGCCCTGTAAGAAAGTCCATAGAGATGTGCTCCCATTTCCACACGGGTATCTCTAGAGTATGTAAAAGACCGCTGACTCTTTGATGTTCAATTTTGACCTTTTGACAAGTCAAACACTTTGCAACATATTCGCCAATACTTCTTCATTCCATCCCACCAGAAAATTTGATTCAAATCACGGTACATTTTGGTAGAACCAGGATGAATTGAGAAGGGAGAATTGTGAGCTTCATTTAATATAGCTTCTTTTAATTCAGGATCATCGGGTACACACAAACGATCTCGAAACCAGACTATACCTTGGTCATCGACTCGAAATTCAAAATTCAGATCATTTTCAATTTTCTGTACAAGAGACCAAATACCACCGTCATTTTGTTGGGCCTTCTTAATTCGTGAAATCAAATTTGGCTCAATCGAAAAGCTATCCAAGATCAAACTATTTGAATTTGGATAAAAATCAATACCCAACTTTTCAAAATCAGAAATCAAGTGCGGCTGAACAGTATAACAAGAAACAGATCCTATACTTTTAGGACTTAACGCATCTGCAACTACATTCGCTTTGCCTGGATGATAGTGGATCTGGACATCGTAGTCTTTTAGAAGTTCCATCCAGCGTCTCTGACGCATATTAATTTTTTTCTGAGAGAAAATGTACTTCAAACTCTTGTGATTAGTAAAAATGTCACTACAAGATTCTCCATACAAATAATGACGCCAAATTTTAAGTGCGAAGATAACTGCAGCCAGTTCCAAGTCATGAGTGGGATAGTTTACCTCGTATGGCTTCAGTTGTCGTGATGCATATGCTATAACCTTTCCATTTTGCATAAGTACACATCCGAGGCCAATTCGAGAGGCATCACTATAGATTTGAAAACCGACTAGACATAACAATGGGGCATGTCACAACCGTAAGCGGATCAAAAGTCTACAATTCACAGTACAGAGATCTAACAGAACTCCAAAAATATTACATTACAACCATCAGTAATTATACAATTAACATATTTACATAACAAAAGCCTTAAATAAGCAACTAGTCCTTAAGCATCCTAAGCCATCTCGTCCGTTCGTCCTGGCCCTGGTTTAGATCCTGAACCTGTCGAAGTAAAACAAAACAAGCCTCGGCTGAGCAAAAATTGCCCAGTGAACGAATAATAACACAAGGAAATACCAAATAAGAAGTATGTAACTGAAAAGAAACCTTACGATATAGAGTTGAATCGATTTAAGTGTAAATAAAAAAAATGTAAATCATATAAGTAAAGTTCAAGGCAAGATAGACATCCGTATCATTAAGATACGTTGTACCCGATGGATGATCAGTCCAAACAGGCGTCATAATGGAATGAAAGTGTTGGGCAGTACACTGCCTCATTCCCCGGTAACCAAAGGTATATGGTATTCGGTTCTATCCGGTAACCAACATAATTGGTATTCGGCTCTATTCGGTAACCAACATAATTGGTATTTGGCTCTATCCTGTAACCAACATAATTGGTATTCGGTTCTAAGGATGCATCCAACGTTCTCTATATGGCTCGACCATAGCCTTCTCGAGAACGCCATGAATATTTTAGCCATCATGGAGGCCTCTCAACATTCGTGCCCCGAATGATGAGCCTATTCAAAACGAAATTCAATAACCAAATTTGATGAATAAACTTTAGATAACAAGTTCAATAAACTCATTGAGGTTTATAAATCAAGTAATCAGAAGGAATTTAAAAACATACCAGTCTCGAGTCAAAGTTCCCAAGGACTCAAAATCATTAAATGAAACATCATATAAAACACAAAAATATTCCGGATAACCACTTGATAACATCCACTTTTGTGGGTGTATTTCATGAACAAAATCTATGGAATAGGTAATCACCACAATTGATTACCCACGTATTGAAACGAATTAGATATTCGTACCTTGGAGGTGTTTTAGAGATGATCACACAAAACTTGATGCCTATGAACGGTTTTCTCCTTCCGGTTTATCTACATTTATTAGTAAAATGCATTTAGATGGTTTTCGATAACAATTCTTATCAATTTCAAGTTCCTACAAGCCCTTTCATTTTAAAAAGATTCTACGGACCTTCAAACATGCTTACAATACCCTTAGGACACTTAATAAACACTTGACACAATTCTTAGAGCCTTAAAACACATTTGCAAAAATCCAAATTTACACATTCAAACAGTAGCTAACAGCTTCTGAACACTTAAATTTTAAGTCTTTTTCTCATTCTTAGAGGCTCAACCAAATTTTCTTGTAAACATGAAAGTTGTGTATAATCCTCTTAGGATTTAATAGAAACTGGATTCACATAAATTGGAGCTCTGCTCTATTTTTTTACAGAGTTAATACCAACAGTGCGCAATTTCGAGTGTGTGCAAAATCAGTAATTTTGAGTCACATAAACTCCGAACTAGACTTCTGTGTAAACTACAAAGTTGTAATACACTCAAATACCTTTCTGTAGATATAAAGAACACCTCTTTTGGACAAATGGTTGATTTTATACAAAGTTTTAAACTTACCACAATGAATCTATCACTTGTAAGAGCTTCAAACTTGAAGAATTTCCACCTCAATTCCTCAATCTTCAACCTATGATCATAGATAAACTTAGGGTTTTAATCCATTTGACTCAAAACTGATGTAATCAACAAAATTAACCATGAACATACCTTATATTGAGCCCCTAGTTCCATTTTTAACAACCAATCTTCAAGAACACCAAGATTTAAAGGAGAATTTTTGAGGTTTTGATATGAAATGAGGGTTTTCTAGAGAGATGATGGAGAGATTGAGAGCTAGAGAGAGAAAATAAATCTGATTATGAAGTTATTAAATTTCAAAAATTAACTAAAATCATATATATATTTTCTACATTTACAAACTAACCCTTGATTTATAACTTATAACAATTTAATCCTTTCTTGACAATTCCTTTACAATGTTGGTCCTAACCAAGATTATTTCATCCAACATTAGTCCATAAATGAAATCTATAAAATAGACTTGAACTAATGTACAACTCTTAACGACTAAGGTACAAGTCATTAAAGCATGATCTCCTATTTTAAGCACGAATTCATTTTCGGTCACGAAATTAGGTACTAAACATAGGATATTATTGTGAGCCTACGAGTTACATGTGTATAATTGGACTACTGTGATGTGACGACTGTTGGGGTAGTGAAGAAGTTTCTAAGTGAGTAGCCATTAGAAGAGGTTGATGATTTTAGCATGCGTCACTTGGAGTGACAGTAGGCATGATAATTGCGTTAAGTGGACCATTTTGGGTCGGAGTTGTTGATTGAATTAGAACCATAGACTTATGGAATTAGTATGATTTGAGGAGGAGTTGTCAGGTGGACCGATGAAATATTTGATTATTGCCTTGAGATTTTTAAGCATCCGAATGACGATAGTGTGACTGGGAATTTGAGGAGCGTGGTTTTGAGATGTTGAGTGCCGATCAAATTCTTGCACAAATTTTATTTCTAAAATAAATTGCATCGATTATTTTTCATATTCCTAAATCATCATGTGAAATTTTATCACGAAATCTTGGAATGATATTTAGCACACACAGTTTTAAACATGTATAAAATTATTTTATTGCATGTAGTTGCAAACTTTGTTGTGACTTTCTTTTTTCTCATTGTTGTCCAACACTATTTTCGGATATTGTGATGTCCGTATTTTGATGTTGTTTAGGGTCTTGGACGAGTACTGTGAATTATGACATTAACATTGGACCTCATCCACATATGTTAAGGTTTTGGACAAAGAGTTACCTTCCATTATTTTGGTGTTTAAATTTTATTAGGAATTTTATTTCAGCGAGTTTTGTTGAAAAGTGTCGCTTTATATCACATTGCAATAAAAGGGAAAATTTTGGAATTATAACATTTAGTCATAGCTTTGTCTTATGTTATTTGATTATTGTGAACAAATTTTTGTAGCACCATTTGATTGTTTAGGTGCCATCGAGTTTCATTGAGTTTTATGGAAGTTTTGTTGAGTCTTATGGAGTTGTATTTGTACGACGTTATGCGACACATGTATGAACTTTGAAATACGTAGACTTTAATTATGATGTATGTAATATTATGAGTTTTATTGAGCGTCTTGTCTCATGCGAGTTTTGCCCATATCTTTTCGCAACTGCATGAGACGTTTTGAGAGTCTTGACATTGCATAATTGCACTTTTGAGTTTTATGCAAGTACGTTTCGTTGTACACTACTTGATATTTGAGTTGATTTAAACTTTTGGTGTGAGTAAACTTATGAAAAACCTATGATGGTTTGTGTTGAACTATTACTTTAGAGAATTCTCCAGTTATTAATTTTACCATTATGGTTTCACGCCATGCATTATATTGATTTGCTGGTATGCATGACTTTGTAGCCACTATTTTTAGATAAGAGAATTTCATTCGTGCGGCCTAAAGTTTGAAATTGATTTAAATTAATTTACGTTTGACCAAATCGCAAACACCTATCATTTTACCAAGTTTGGGGAAATAAACTGATATATGCGGGTCTTTTTGGGAATTTTATTCCATGTCATTTACAGGTAAAAGAGGGAATTTTGTAGTTTGTACAAACGTTCATTGCACATTGCTTTAGTACAGGAAATTATTTTACGTGGACGACATAGATTGATGCATGTTAGGACCATACGTGGCCCCTTTGAAAAGTTTGTTGCACATCTTTTGACATTGTCACTATTAGTGTGAGTAATGATCAAATGGTTTTCAAAATAATTTTATACGTGTGGCGTTTGTGACCACTTTGCACAACTACCGAGTAAACGGTAGTGGATTATTACACTTACGATTAATTGTTATAAAGATTTTGCGTTTGAAAGTCTTATAACATTTCAAATTGGCATATTAGTTTGAAAAACCTTGAACTCAATTGGGGCTATAGATTTAAACCCTCTTGTGAAGGGATTTGTGATTAAGTACTAGAGAAGTCCTTGGGAATTGAAAAGGCGAATGATCCAAATTGTGGACAGGTTTGAATTTTGGGAATTCGACCTCATGAGTATGTTCAAGTATGAATAATTAAAGTAGTGGATCTGTGTTATTATCCTAGTTATGTAAGTGACGATCTTTCCCTTTCGGTAAATCTTCGGGTAAAAGCCTTGTGTGGTGGATTGCGTATGGTTGGATTTGAATTGATGGGTCGTTGTTCAACAATATGTTTTGTGTTGGTGGTGTGCCATCTGAACGAGTCTTCGTGAATAAAGGAGTTGTTGTGGTCCGTTTGTTAGATGCTATAAGAATTGGGGTTTTAGTTTCTTATCAGATGTTAACTTTAAGTCTTTATTTGGAGATTTACTCAGTGCAACCAGGAATGCAATACTTCTTGGCATACCCATATTCACGATATGGCCATTTTGATTTTAGGCGTCGACTTATTCTTTTGGGGTCAATAATCTTTGGAATGTTTGGAAGTACTCCCGTTGGCATATTTGGAGTGTGGCCGATAAATCCCGGGGGATATTGGTTTCATATGTAGTAATTTTAAGAAGTTCGGACTGTGATAAGTGGATGTAGTTGATTGATTTTCCTTAACTAGTAAGAGATTGGTCAATCGGATGTTTGGTGCTTAGGCGAATGTTGTATAATCCTTGGGTCAAGGACGACTGTCCGTTTTGGAGTCTAATGGTACTCATAAACTAAATGGCAGTTCAGTAGCGGGAATATTTGGAATTGGAATTTTATTGGTTTCGGTAGTGATCAAACATTGGATTGGTTGGAGAAATAGTTTAATAGCGTCTAGATCTGGAATGATTGGAAGTTGGGATCTGCCGTTGGGGGAAGTATGGATCAACTAAGGTTGGGAGGCAACCGAAGTCTTGTGGTTATAAGCTATTCTAGTAAGTTGAGTGTTCGCTCGGATATAAGTGTAATGTACCTAAGGGGACATTTGTTGTGATTATCAGCATAAAGTTATCATGATTGTTCAGTCAAGTGGATTAGAGATAACTCCTTGTAAACAAAGACAGTCAATTATGAGGGCAACGTTAAATGGGAAGCTAGATTTCAAGGATGAAATCTCTTAGAAGGTTGGGAGGATTGTAACACCCGTAATTTTCGGGTACGTATAATTTCAAGTCAGTGTGGAAATCGATATTTCAAGAGAAATAGAAGAAACAGGATTTTGGATTGAATCTTATATTTTATTGCCTTTCTAGATGCAAAATTCAAATACTAGTCTAACGGTCCTTTTCGGAGCGAAAACGGAGCTAAACGAAGAAGTTATGACCAAAACAATATTCAGACGATTAACTGGGCGACTAGTGTCAAGTGGACGTCCACATTAAGTGGACATCCGCATAGGAAGCAACTGAACGTCCGCATAGGATCTTCTGCGGAAGCAACAAAAGTTTTCGTTTGTTTTCATCCTGATGCAAGTGGACGTCCGCATAGGACTCCAAGTGGACGTCTGCATTGAGTCTGACGAAATTTTCACCCCTTTTCACCTTCAACTTTTCCCTCCTATCCCTCCTACTTTTACACCCACATCTAGATCTGATCTCCCTATCCCTCATTTCGATTTTCTCATCCAAAACCCCAAATCATTTCTCCTCTCTTCATCTTTCTCTCCCAAATAAAACCCCACATGATTTTTATAAACCTTAACCTTTCAAGAACCCATTTCACTTCATCTTCTTCATCAAGTTTCTAGGGTTTCACCCAACTTCTTTTCTCCATTTTGAAGATTGGGAGTTTGTGGTTCATTTTGGTGACCCTAGAGGTATTTTGTTTGGTCCATTCAAGTTATGGTTAAGGTAATCTTCTCTTTTCTTCATCTATGGAAATTAGGGTTTTGGTATAAGTTGAGATCTTCATGTAAAATATTTGGGGAACGATTCTAAAAGGTTGAATATGATTATTTATGTGTGGGAACTTGTGGATCTAGGTTTTTGGAAGATTTGACTTGAGAATTCAGATTTCTTCAAAGGAACTCAAGTTAAAGAAAATCTAGATATAACCTAAATCTACCAAGGTGAGTTCAAGTTGATTTGTGAAAACGGTGTGCATGCCAAAATGTCAAATTTTAAATGTTTATATGTTTTACATAAAATTATTAATTATTGAGTTGTATGATGAGTTTTGATTATTTGAGTGTCTAACTTTATAAACTTGTAAATCATCCACATTTGGGATTTTGGGCATTTTGATAAATAAAGCTTGAGTATCGGTACTTTAATGATCCTTTTTATGAAATGAAATCTTTTGAGTAGACATGCACTTTTAGTGTGTGTTCCGGGGAAATGCTTGATTTTGTGTCATGGGACGTTTTGAAAAGATAAGTGTTATAAACTCATTTGAAAAATGATTTGCCTGACTCTAAATTGTGTTGGAGTTTATGCATGTAACTTGGAGCACGTGTCTACATAAATGTTGGTCGTTGCATTTTATTACATTATGTGGATTTTATCATATGGTCACTTGATTTTGGGCATAAATTTTGGTTATCGTCCGTGTCGGGTCATGAGGACATTTGTCCGACTTTAATACCTTAATGCGGTACCTTGGTGTGAGTTGCATTTATTGCATTTTATATTGAAGATTCCATGTTTTGAGTGCGTATGTCATTCATTAGGAGTTATGTCTTTAGACTGTAATGCATTGGGTCCATAGGCATGTAAGTTAGTCATGTTTAATGGCGAGGAGTATTGATATTCTCACCTTGGGAATTATGCCGTGTTGGCATTGTTGTTGTCCCGTTCGTTTTATGAAGAGGAACCTTTATGTGTTGTACTTCGGGACCATGGGTTTTGTGATTTGATGTTCTAATTCTTGTGCACGAGGATTAGACATCATGAGTTATCAAGTAAGGATCTAAGGATCCTATCTTGAATGCTAGGGAGTTGGCACTAGTGGTCGAAGGAGTACCCTAAGGATGAAACTCCACTATAGAACGAATAGGCACTAAGATCGCGTATCCTTGAGGTGAAGCTCGACAGAGCATGCAATTATGGATACGGTGTTTTGGGGACTTGAAATACAGTCTGACTGGAGGTGTAGGTCGACAGAGCAGGCAATATAGTTATGATCTGAGGTGAAGTTCGACAACGTGGCTACGTGGCTTAACTTTGTGTTCCGCCACGTACAACGGAATCGGGTCTCCCCCGTCACCGGAAGGTGTTATTTGGGTATTAAATTGTATTTTTTTATTATCCATGTTTTTGGTGACGATTTGCTTATATGGATTTTTATTCAAGATTTATGAGTTGAGTATTATGTCCCGCTCGTGTTTTGGGTGCTTCGGAAAATAAAGTTTTATCCACATTTTATAAATTGGGAGTTCAATTATAACCACGTTTTGGGTGAGTTAGGGTTGAAGTTGTTTTACGAAAGAATGTTTATGTTAGGCTGCTTGTTTTTAAAGGTGTGTGTTATTGGAAAACGAGTCGTCTATCATTTAAAATAAATCCTCTTGAAAATTTAATTTGCATTCTTTCCTTTTATCAAATAAATTTGTTCATGTGGAAAACTCTTGAACTCAATAGGCGTTAGCCTAACCTTTTATTCGTCGACATGTGCATCAGATTCAGGTTGGGGGAAATGGTTCTAGCGTTCCTGCGAAGTGTTGAGTGCTAAATGTATGTGCAAGAATTAATAGCTTGGCGAAGTCTTCCGCATTAGTCTTTGAGTAGAGCAACTTGTATTGGGGATAAGTAGCACCCGATCTCGGTTTAGTCCTTGCTTATTACTGATGTCATTATTGTTGAGGTTAATTAAAGAATTTTTATATTGAGTTTCGATTTGTAGGAAGAAGTTTGTCTTTGATTGTGAGGGTGTTAGACTATGATTGATTCCAATTGATTCACCAATAAGCATAGAACAAATCTAGCATCAAAGAACATCCAATTATGCTCAAAAACTTCAAAATCAAAAAAATTGACAGTCATTGTTCATCATGAAAACACTATTCCATCAAAAATGTTATAAAAAATTGATCGTATCAAAGAAAATCTTCAATTCTACTTTGATGCTACATGTAGGACCCTATATTACAACAATTCAATGGATGATTGATAGAACAAGAGATAATTTGGGAGAAATCATGTGTTTTATTCACATATTACTATTACAAGCTACCTGGAGAAAGAAAGATGTTTCTCTCTATAGAAACACACACAATCTCACAAGGCTACATTTTGAAATCTCAATCTAATTACAAATGAACTAACATGATCCTATTTATACTCCCCCAAACTCTCGTGCACAACATTAAGCCCTAGCCCATTAAGCTTAACACAAGGCCCAATGACAAGATTAAAGGCCTTTACAAAACTTTCAAAACTTGGGACAATTTGTGTCCTAACAAACCTGAAGCCAAAATCACCAATTATGAAATTTTCAAAGCTTAAATGTTCCCATCTAAAGTTTGTTAATGCACTTTACACATGGACTCTACTCATTGCAAATGCATAAACTTTCTTAGCTTTAGTTTATAAATAGTAGTTCATACTCTTTTACTTGTAAGCTTTGCGTGAGACACACTTTTACATACACAATTGAGCAATTCATTGCGAGCATTGTGAAGATTAATTAATTCGAAGTGTAATTCTATCTCACACTAATATATATGATGATAATGACTCAATCTCCCTGGTGATTTCATTCCTATTAATCTCATTACTGTTTCATTGTCATATTAGATCTTATTCATGCTTCTGCTCTACTCCTTGAATTAGATTTAGAAATTGAGAAATCTGGAACCAATTTGTGCATGGGCCAGCCTCATGTCCAGACCAGATCACGTAATAAAGTTTAATTGTGAAACATATATAGAGAAGGAGGATTAAATGAGAACATGGTCAAAATAAGAGAATAAGAAAACGGAGAAATCACAAGTTAATCACATGCGATTTTCATGCGATTACGGAGCACAGTCAATGCAAGGGTATGCGGTCGACCTGGCTTGCGACCTCAAGTTACGACTAAAGTCGCATCGCATGAATCACATTTGATTTTACACTTGATTTTAGTGTAAAATCACATGTGATTCGACCGTTTTCGTATTCCCTTATTTGGTTACTGTTCTCATATGAACCTGACTCTCTCTTTCTTTCTTTCTCTCTCTCTCTCTCTATATATATATATATATAGTGAGGCTTTCATTTAAGATCCTTCTAATTTGTGAGATCCATGAGATCCATTGTAGTCCACAAATTATATTTAATTAAGGGTTAACATATAAACATTATAATTTTAGTGTCATCGGTTCGAGTCCGCTTATCTCCAACTCGTGAACTTAGCCGATACAAAATAAATTAATGGAAATTGAATATATTTTGTAATTCTCTCAGTTTCTCCTCTCTCCTTTATTATCTCGTATTTCTCATATCTCTGCTTTCTCAACTGACAAAAATATCTACATATAACGTGCATAATATTAGGGTATGTTGTGTATGCAATGTGATTATGATATTCACACTATGTATACACTTGGTGTGCACATTGTGATACGTCTAGTTCGCAATGTGACAGTATCACAACGTGTAGATACATCTAACAATCTAGATTTTATTGTTGCAGTGTGTTCACAATGTGATTTTAGTATGTTTATTATTTGAAACCTTATTGTTTTACTTTATTCACATTGTGGTTTCGGTATATTCATTATTTGAAACCTTAATGTTTTACTTTGTTCATGTTGTGCACATAATTTGATAGTTAGATTGATAATATGGACGCAATCGAGAGGGATGAGAGGGGTGAAAAAAAGGGTGGTTACAATTTAGACGCAGAGAGTGTGACATATAATTTATATTAATAATTGACTTTCTAAAAAATTGTTTGATGAGTTGTCATTAATAATTACATTAATTAATTAACCGTTTAAGTTTAACTAATAAATCAAATTAATTAAGATAAATGAGTGGACTATGAAAGTCCAAGATCTACCAAATCTTAGAGAGAGAAAGTAGAGAGAGAGTATACGCCAAATGTAAAGTACATTCAAATGAGGTTCCAAGTTACAAAACAAAAGCACCAAGGGGACTTAAATACTCAAGGCCTAAACAGAACAGATAAACCAACTAAAAACAGTTTAGACCACATATAATAAATATATTGATTACTATTCAAAATAGACTTAACAATCTCCCCCTTAGTAATCAATGACGTTCTTCTCTTTGACGAAGTCTATTTAGTCCAAGCAATACTTCTAGGCGTCTTAGAGTTGAGGGGAAAATCAACTTCTCACCAATAATATTCAATGTCTTCTTGAGAAGTTGAATTTCATCATTTTCAAGCTGGAATGCATTTCTTCTTATCTCTAAAAATCTTCTTTCAGCTGCTTTTAAACGTTGCTCCAACTGTAGCTTGATCACCTTCAAGGTTCCATCTAGTAATGACTTATCTCTTCAAATCTGAGGAAGCATTTTTGACTTGAACCATTCCTGTAGATAACTCCAAATGGATCTTGAAGAATGGTGAATACAGGATAAGAATCTAAGTTCGGCAAGCTACGATTTGGCCTTAGAAGATTAACCACCAGCTGAAAGCTTTCAGCAGCCATTTGAAAATCAAACACTCTATAGAATCTGATTTGGCGCCGAATAAACCTTTTGATCACAAACAGTGCTTGAGAGACATCTGGTGTTCTATGATAAAGATCCCTGAAATGATTATACAGAAATTCAATGTCATCAATAGATAGATCATTAAAATCTGCCTCCGAGAAAGTATATAACTTGCAATCACTTCTTTCCACTTCAAAATCCGGATACCAAATATTAACAAACTTATATATCGTGACGCTCATAACTTGGACAATCAGATGCGGAGAAGAAACGAGATTCTTTCCACGACGCTGGCACTTGATGAACATTAAGTATTCATACTGATAATCAGCAGACTCCTTTTCAACCCCAAGAATTGCATGAATGTTGATTTGTCTTCTCCTAGAAACAAAAATATTGCTTTGAGAATCTTCTAGAAAAGCAGATCTTAGCCTTGAAGCCATATGCCGTAGTTGCCAACTTCCTTGTCTTTGCTGTTTAGATAAAGCTGGTCCTTCTTCTAGGATAGTCGATGGAATCACAGGTTCAGAAGGAGGAACATCAGCTTGTGCTCTGGACGACTGACCAACTTCAAATGTGCTAGAAGGAGCATTGGTAGTCGGAGCTTGATCAGAAACAAGACTAGAAGTATCAGGAGTAGCTTCAGGAATCTCATCTTGTGAAGGAAGATCTCCGTACAGAGTGTTTGAAATTACTTCATCCTTAGCATCCATAAAAACAGTATCTTCTTCAGTATCAGACAACACAATAATATCCTCATACTCTTCTTCTTTTACTTTGCAAAGCTTCTCATATCTGATGTCATCGTCATCATCTGAGTTGATCTCTATGAAGTTTGCGAAGAAGGATCTCATGTCATTTTCAATCTCAGAGTCATCTAAGTCATATGACCTTGTTGCAATATCATGATCAACATAAACAACGATCTGCATATTGTTCTCAATATTCTGCTCAGAAATGTTCAAAAAAGTAGACATCGCAGACAAATCTACATTTTCTATCATAATGTTCACAATATCTTCAACACAGCAGTCTTGGACATTGTCAGCACTCTTTTCTTTGTTGGCTGCCTCTTCTTGTGTTTGATCTTCTCTAACTGACGAATCATCCACCCTCTGTCTCTTATTCATCTCCCCCTCATGACCTTGATGATCTGGATCATCCTGGTCATGTCTTCGTTTAAGAGACGGACCTGCTTCAGTTCTGTAGTCCAGTTCATGACGATCAAATCGGTCAAAGAGAGCGGTTAGAGCCTGAGTCATGAGAGATATGCCTTCCTTGATCTCCAAAAAATTCGTCCGAGCTTCAGTACAGAAAGAAGTGAATTCCTCGTATAGCGCAGAAACCCTGTCAGGTGCAGAAGTAGAAGCTGGAGTCGGAGTCGGAGGCGGATTCGGTTGAAAATCCGTAACAAAAAGATCAAATCTTGATTTTGCTGTTCTGGCGGCGACATAGAAAGAAGACGAGCATAGAGCAGATCAGTCAATTCTGTAATCGAAAGATCTTGAACAGAAGGGCGTGAAGTAGAAACAGGAGGAACTGAAGTTGATACGCCAATAGATTGTGTAAATGATGGAGGAAGCGGAATAGAAACAATCGCAGGTGCAGTAGTAGAAATAGTAGAAGACGGTTCTCGAATAACTACCCTAGATGGTCTTCTGAAAGGAATATCTTGTGGAATAGAAGTAGCATCAATCTCTGGCATCTTACCTTTGAAGCGAGACCGTAACTTCTGAATTTCTGCATTCTTTTGTTCTTCAAATCATTCGCTCATCTGTCGGATGACCTCATTCAGAGTTGTAAATTTCTCCGTCGTATCACGTACTGCAACTGAAGAAGTATCGACAGTAGAAGTAAGCTCAGATGAAGAATGAGAACATATTGGACCTTGAACCCGATGGTGAGATGTAGCATTGGAAAAAGCTAGATCAAGCTCATCAACTTGAATATCAGCCACTTTAGGATTCAGAGATACAAATTCTTCTTCAGACAAGACATCTTCTTGAACTTGCACTTCTGGTTCCCTGGACTTCCTTTCATAAACAAGAATACCAGGCTGGTCACCATCATTACCACCATTACCATCAGTGTCATCATCATCCCCATCTTCATCTCCATCAATATCATCACCAGCAGCAGCATCATCATCAATATCATTACCAACAGGGTCAGTGTCGATAGCGGCAAGAACATCACCTATTTGTTGATTGGCAACAACTGCTTCAACCTCTTGATCGGCAACAACTACTTCAACCTCTTGATCAACATGAAAAGATGTAGCTTGTTCATCATGAGACGGTTCAGCTTGGTCAGCTTCCAAAGAAAGATCATTTTCCATACAATATTGAATTATGCTATCATCAGATGGATCAGCATAATTCACAATAAGCTCATGAGGAATCGGCATGGAATAGTTGAAAGTCTGCTTCGGTTTCTGAATGTATGTCATCTCAGTATCCGGAACTTGAGGCCAAGATAATCGACGAGGAATCGCAGGATTACTTCGTAACATACTCCTGACAATAAGCTTCATATATCGAACAAATGGAATAAACTTGCGCTTCTTATGCATCATTTTGTCTTGCACTCTCTCTGAAAGTTCGGTCCAGAAGATATATGTGTAGTCGACATGCAGGTCATAGACAGCTGCATGGAACAATCTGAGATAGTGAAGACTTGCATTGTCCGTGCCGGAATGTTTCGATGTAAGGCACCTGTTGAGAACAGAAAACAATGCATACCAGACCAGAGGTAGATTGGATTTGTCAAAGTCACTTACTCTATTCAAAGCACCAAGATATCCCAGATTACGAATACCTTCGAGAACATCCAATTCAGAAGGAAAGGTGTCGTAAGACGTGCGGCCCAGTCGTGAATTTGGTTCAGGAAGTTCTAAAATCATCCGAAGACGCTTGTAAGATAGAAAAGAGTCAAACTGGTCAATCTGTAGATTAAATCTATGAGGTCGAACTAGATCATTCTTGGTGATAGTGTGCCAGGCCTGTTGGAGATAAACTTCAGGAACATCGTCACAAGAAGTGAGAGCTGAAGAAAGCGGATGTCCTCTGAGAATTGCTCTAATCACAGGATGAATCTTGATCTTGTCAAAGTCGATGAAGTAATTGTTTGGCTTGTAAGGCAACATGTACATCATAGTAGGAAATACGTCGTTCGGTGTTCGCCGCTGAGCTGAAAGATTCGCCCCAACAGAAGGTATAGACGGCATAGGCGTTTTGTGTGATGCACGATCAGATGGGTCATTTTGAATGACATTCTCATCTTGAATCATTGGGTCAGTAAAAGTCTGAGAAGCCATGAGAATACCTGATGAATTTCTGATCAGCACGTGAAGTATTTTATCATCTATATATATCTGACCATTTTATTCACTCCCCCTCAAAAACAGAAGATTATCAAATTTCATTCTGATGTTCTCTCCCCCTCGAAAATGCACATGCCAATTTACAAAAATATGGATACACAAACATGAAGACATCAGTGTAAAAAAAATATACTGAACATAAATTTTGAAACAACTGAACATATAAAATTTTAAACACTAAACAAATAAAATTCTACTCTGTAAAATATCACAGATTTATCAATCAGTTGAAATCAAGTGTGTGTTGTTGGATACAGAAATAGGTTTCATTGCATATTAAGTTAAAACATGTTCAGTTTCAAAAACTTCCAGCAATCTATTCAGTGTGCTTGCAGGCGAACTTCGATTAGCTTCAAGAAAATGTAATTCTAAAAATATAATAGAGAACTTTGCATGAACTCACACTAAGCCATCAAGAATTAAGACTTTCACAAATTAATAGGTTTATCACAACTCAAACATATCACCAAGTATCAAGAGATGTGTGCTCATTGGCATCTTTTAGCAGTGTGCACATTGGCATCTTCACATGAGTGTGCTCTTTGGCATCTTTTAAGCTTGTGCACTTTGGCATCTTTTAATCAAAAAGTTTGGTAAGTAAAGAACATGCCGTAAATGTAAATTTCTATCTGACCCTATTGCAGGATTTGGGTCAGCCGCTCCCAGACCAGTTGGCCTTAGGGGACTAGGTGTCAAGCACCCCTTGGAATTTACTCTCCCAGATCAGAAAGGCTACATCGACACATCCTAAATCCATTCATACCAGAAGAACATGACTTTCGATCTGGTTCTATAGATGGATTTGGGTTCGATCACTCCCAGACCAATTGACCTTAGGGGACCAGATGACGAGCATCCCACAGAACTTACTTTCCCAAACCAGAAAGGCCACAGGTACAAACTTTTAAACTTACAGATTTCTGTATTTTATATATATTATTCATCTCAATCACTCAATTCTACATCTAAATGCTTAGCCCATATTTTTATTACGGTCCATAATCCAGACTTTTTAGGATTTTCAAGCATTGTAAACTATAAATATTCCGAATCATATACCTTTAAAGAAGAATGCAAAAGCTTCAAACATGTTGCTGACCTTTCGATCTTTGTAAGACTTGAAAGTTGAACATATAAAACTTTAATATAAACAAAGCAACTTGAAAATTTATCCTAGACACACATTTTATTCAAAAGAAAGAAAACTTGTAAAGCTTTTACTTTATAGAATAAAATTTGTAAAGATTTAAACTTTTAAATTCAACATGCCGAGTTTTGAAAGCAGAAAATTAAAACGGTTTTTAGCTAAAGCTTTTGTAAAAATATCAGCAAGTTGATATTCAGTTGGGACAAAATATAATTCAATAGTACCTTCTTCCACATGATGCTTTATGAAATGGTACCTCATATCTATGTGTTTGGTCTTTGTGTGCTGGACCAGATTGACTGATATCGCGATTGCGGATTTGCTGTCACAATAGATTGGAACTGTTTTTTATAGCATCCCGTAATCACGAAGTTGTGTCTTCATCCAAAGCACTTGAGTGCAACAACTAGCTGCGGCGACGTATTCTGCCTCTACAGTTGAGATAGAAACACAGTTCTTCTTCTTCGACGCCCAACTTATCAGTCTATCACCTAGGAATTGAAGGTGACCTGATGTGCTTTTCCGGTCTAACTGATTTCCACCAAAATCTGCATCAGAGTAAGCAGTTAGTTTATAATCAGAACTCTTAGGATACCACAAACCTAAATAAGGAGTTCCTTTGATGTAGCGAAATATGCGCTTGACTGCCAACAGATGTGATTCCTTTGGCTTAGCTTGAAATCTGGCACATAAGCAAGTAGAGAACATGATATCCGACCGACTTGCAGTTACATACAATAGTGATCCGATCATGCCTTGATAAGTCTTGACGTCCACAACTTTTCCATCTGGATCGAGTCCAATTTTAGCACCATGAGCCATAGGCGTGCCAATTGAACAAGATTTGTCCATCTTGAATTTCTTCAGAATGTCAAAAACGTACTTCGACTGTTTAATAAAAATTCCATCTGGAAGCTGTTTCACTTGTAATCCAAGGAAGAAATTAATTTCTCCCATCATGCTCATTTGAAACCTGGAGGTCATAAGATTAGAAAACCAAGTACATAAAGATTTATTAGTCGCACCAAATATAATATCATCTACATATATTTGAACTAAGCAGATATCCAAGTTAGAATGATAAATGAAAAGAGTGGAATCTATTGATCCTTTGGTAAACCCGGATTTGACCAAGAAGGTCGATAACTCATCATACCACGCCCTTGGTGCTTGTTTCACGCCGTACAGTGCTTTATCGAGAAAGTACACATGATCAGGACGGTCTTTGTCAACAAACCCCTCTGGTTAAGAAACATAAACTTCTTCTTTCAGTTTACCATTGAGAAAGGCTGTTTTTACATCCATCTGATACATAGTAAAATTGCGATAAGCAGCAAAAGCGAGAAACATGCGAATAGTTCTAATCTTGCAACCGGCACAAAAGTTTCATCGTAGTCGATTCCTTCTTCTTGTCGATAACCCTTGGCAACCAGTCTAGCTTTGTTACAAACAACTATACCATCTTTGTCTTTCTTGTTCTTGAATATCCACTTTGTGCCAATAACGCTCTTTCCTTTTGGCCGTGGAACAAGTCTCTAAACTTTTAGCGCGTCAAATTAATTGAGCTCCTCTTGCATCGTTATTATCCAATCCGGATCCTCCAATGCTTCAGATACTTTAGTTGGTTCAATCTTGCTTAGAAAACAAGTGAAAAGACATTCGTTGGGAGTAGCCGTCTTGGAACGTGTAGACACACTTGCTTGAGGATCACCAATAATTTGATCAATAGGATGAGACCTTGTCCATTTGATGATGTGAGGGAGAGGATCAATAACATCCTGAACAACTTCTAATTGTTGAGAAAGAGCTTAAGAGGCTTCTATGTCAGATGAAGAAACAGAAACAGTTTCCACTGGAGGAGGAGGTAACTCAACAATATCTAAATCAGATTCTAGAATTGTTGGTTGTATAACAACAGTTTGTTCTTCTTCCTGAACTAATTCTTCTTGAATAGGTTGTTCTTGAATATTCTTGAATATTCTGTTCTTGAACAGATTCTTCTTGAATATGCCCAGTTTCTGATTGTGCGAGATCAGGTTCAGAAATACTGTTTTGATTAACAGGAGGTACTGAAACAACATCAGTTTCAGAGATAGATGCAGTGGAATTTGGAGTATATGGATTCACAGTTTCTTGATTCAAAACATGTGAATCATTATCAGTATTAGATTTGGGAACATCATCATAAAAATTCTCAAAAAGAAAATCAAGATCAGAAAGATTAAGCAAGGAAGAAGAAGGATCCTGATTTGATGGTTGTATTGCAGGTTCTGAACTGACTTGTCCAGAAGCTAAATTCCCTGTAAGTGCGGGTTCTGAGCCTGATTGACCTGAAACCAAATCGGCAGATTCGTCAAGTCTCTCTCTTTCTTGGTTTCCGTGCTTGGTTTCTTCGGTTACCGTTTGTTGCTAGTATTAAGTGCATCTAGCAAGGGTTTGGTATAGAAAGCTTCGTCTTCTCTCGGTGGTCGATATCTGATTTTTCGGGTTTTCGTCTAAAACTTATTTGGTGAGTTCCTACTACCTTTTACAAACTTTATACATCTCAAAACTTATATTTTTGAAATCCAAAGTATTTCTACGGTATGGATTTAGGTTCTCTACATTTTGACATAACTTGAATTTTTTGTGATTTCGGGGTTCCCGATCAGTTTTGACTAAAATGATGGGTTCCGCCTTATTTGAAGTAAAAGGGGTGTTTTACTTGCACATTTATGTGGATTACTTGAAAGAATGTTTAAAGTTCATTTTGATGATTTTCATTGTTACCAGAAGTTAAACTTGAAAATGCATTCTATTTGTAAATGTATTTTATACCATAAGGCTATCTGTGGTTGGTCACATATGTTGTTGTGACGAGTCTGTACCATTACTAGTGGATCCCTAGGTATTGTGTTGACTTATAATTACGATGTCTTTTCCCCTATTTGTAAATGGATGTGTATGATCCTCGGGGGAAACTTAGTACGATTATGTGAGATCGGTTACTAGCTATGGATCATATTTTCCCTTATTTGTAGCTATGGATGCATATGATCCTCGGGGGCAATTTGGTACGATTATGTAAGAGCAGTTACTAGCTAAGGGTCATATGGCAGTCCTAGTGAAAGAGTTTGACTTGGTTTCCTCGAGGGCCCTCCCTTACATCGTAGTACGGACCTTTGTAGTTTGTGGCCAAAGATTCCAAGTGTTTCGGCTCATAACTCGGATTGTGATCTACATTGTGTTACGCTACAATCCTTGGTAAAACTGGTTATCTTTGTCATCATATGATGAGTTTCTATTGAGAAGGCCCGGTTGTGGCAAAAAAATTTCATTTAAAAATTTAACCTTATTGAAAAGATTTCCTTATGATACAATTGTTTATATCTCTTGAAATTTATAAACTGTATGTCCCACTAGGCTTTAAGCCTAACACTTTTTCTCAAATGATGTGTATAACAAGTTCCCATTAGCGGTGGGTTGCCAAGGGCTTGAGTGACGAGCTTGGTCTCCGGGATTTTTGAGATGACTAGTATTGATGTTGGGCAATTGTTTAAGTTCCATTCTTTTGGCGATATTTGGATTAACAACTGATGTAATCTAGATAGTTATGTTTAGATTAGTTCATTGTTAAATTCCATATCCGTATTCAGTTTTTGTAAAGGTTTAGTACATTTCCCCTTTTTGGGAGACTTATACCAAGTGTTGATGCTCATTTATCCAGTTTCCGCGTTTAAATTCACTCTGGATTTTAGGGTGTTACAAGTTGGTATCAGAGCTCTAGTTTAGGTGATCTAGACATGAATGTAAGATGTCTAGACTTAGACTGAGTATATTAAGCATTGATTCGTGAGTATTGGGTAGAACTACTAAGATGGGTTGGTCTTAGAGTTGACGAAAATTGTAGTTATCAAACGTTGTGGCGATGGTATTAAGAACCTTTATGTATCGTATGTTCATAATTTCACTTAGCTAATGTTATTATGAGAATATATATACATGATTGTGCTTAATGAGTTGTTGCTATGACATTTGGTACTGTAATAGTACGTTCTTTCGTCTCTATCCTCTCGACCTGTCTCTTACTCTTCTTGTAATTATGTGGCAACCATTTTAGTATGGTAAATACGCGCAGTCGACCGTTAGTCGATGGAGATTTGCGTGACGATAGTTTGCCCGAGCGAGATCCCGTGATTAGGGCGGCGACCGTCATTCCTTCGGGCATGCCACTGTTACTTACTGGGGAAGTGGAGCTAGGACCAAAAGTGGTTCTAACGTCCACCAGTCCCGTTGTTCAGTTAGCTAGCCCTTAAGCTGACATGATGGCCAACGTCATGCAAATGGTGACGACGGCCATGGAAAAACAGCAAGAGGTTTTTCTGAAAATGTTGGAAGACCGGGACGCGAGCCTCATAAGGCATGGGGTAGTGGAAGAGAATGTGCTGACTGGCTCTAGGGGTTCTGGGAGCAGAGTCAGAACTGAAGAGTACAGGGTTATTGGTGCTCCGAAAGGTGGGAAGAGTTGTTCCTACAAATCTTTTCTGGGTTGCGGACCACCAGAGTTCTCTGGTTCCGAAGACCCAGTTGCATGTGTTAAATGGATCCGAGCGGTCGAGCAGGTTTTTGGCTCTTCCGAATGTGGGGATGATCAGAGGGTGCGGTTTGGTACCCAATTGCTTAGGGATACGGCCCTCACTTGGTGGAATATCGTTCAATCCACCCTGTCTCCTACTGTGTTGGCTCAGTTGTCTTGGGCCGATTTTAAAAAGAAGTTGTTGGAAGAGTTCTGCAGTGAAAGGACTATGGACCGAATCGAGAAAGAGTTTCGGTCTCTTGTAAAAGGAAACCTGACGGTGAGGGAGTACACCCGTCAGTTCATGGAAAAGCTGGATTTGGTGGGGCACGTGGCCCCAACGTAAAAGATAAGATGAAGGCCTATCTTAATGGCCTACCAGCGAACCTGTTATCTTTGGTCCACAATTTTAAAGCTTCCAATCTCCGAGAGATGGTTGAAGAAGCTCAGTTTATGGAGGAGTTGTTCTTGAGAAGCAAATCTGAGAAAGCGGTGGTTGTGTCTGACAAGAGAAAGTGGGAGAACAGTTCTACTCATCCCAAGAGATCCCGAGCTTTTGTTGGAAACCGAAGCTTCAACAGTCAGCAGGAAGCTAGATGGTGCCACAAGGGTCGAACCAAACACCACGGTAACTGTAACACCATTCCCAAAATTGTTTCAAATGCGGGAAAACTGATCACCTCGCCAAGGATTGACCTGTCAAAGGGTTAGTCTGTTTCGAGTGCAAGGCACCGGGACACATGTGGAGAGATTGCCCGAAGCTGGTGTCGGGTAGCGTGCCAGTGAAGAAAAAGAATCTATCTAGGGTTCCGGGTCGAGCTTTTCAGATGACGTCCGAAGAGGCCAAGGCATCAGCTGATGTGGTATCGGGTACATTTCTTATTAACTCAGTACCTGCTCGTGTTTTATTTGATACGGGTGCCAGTTTCTCTTTTATATCTGAGTTGTTCTGTACAAAGATTGCTATGCCCACTACTAGTCTTGAGGATGCGTTGGTTGTTGAGATAGCAGATGGTAGTCAAGTGTTGATCCGCGATTTTCAGAAGAAGTGTATTCTAGGAATCGAAGGGAGAGATTTCCCAATCGATTTGTTGCCGATGTTAATCGGGGGTTTTGATGTTGTGGTCGGCATGGATTGGTTAGCGAACAATCATGCCGATTTTGTATGTTCCAAGAAATTAATTCGACTTCCCAGTCCCAGTGGCGAAGTTGTTGTGATTTATGGTAAGAAGAGAAAGGGAGATGTGGCAATAATCACCATGACTAAAGCACGCAAGTGTTTGGTGAAAGGATGCTCATCTTTCCTAGCCTACGTGATCGACGCCAAGATAGAGAAGTTAAAGCTTGAAGATGTGAAGATTGTGCATGAGTTTCCAGACGTCTTTCCGGATGACTTGCCCGGGTTACCACCCGATCGTCAAGTGGAGTTTCGGATTGATCTTGTACCAGGAGCGGCTCCTGTTGCTAGAGCCCCTTACCGGTTAGCGCCAACAGAGATGCAGGAAATGATGGCTCAACTCCAAGATCTTTTAGAGAAGGGTTTCGTAAGACCGAGCTCGTCGCCTTGGGGAGCTCCGGTCTTGTTTGTCAAAAAGAAGGATGGCACAATGAGAATGTGCATTGATTATCGTGAGTTGAACAAAGCTACAGTAAAGAATAAGTATCCGCTTCCAAGGATTGACGACATGTTCGATCAACTCCAAGGAGTGGGTTATCATCAGGTGAAGGTAAGAGAAGAAGACGTTTCGAAGACAGCTTTCAGAACACGTTACGGCCATTATGAGTTTCTTGTAATGCCTTTTGGCCTAACGAACGCACCAGCGGTATTTATGGATTTGATGAATAGAGTATGCCGACCTTTCCTTGACAAGTCGGTCATCGTATTCATTGATGATATACTCGTGTACTCTAAGAGCGAGTTAGAGCACGAACAACACCTGCGTGAAGTTCTTGATGTGTTGAGAAAAGAAAGATTGTACGCCAAGTTTTCCAAGTGTGACTTTTGGCTTGGAGAAGTGCAATTTTTAGGTCACGTTGTCACTCGAGACGGAGTGAAAGTGGACCCCTCCAAGATTGAAGCTAGGATGAATTGGGAGCCTCCCAAGTGTCCGTCAGAGATTCGCAGTTTCTTGGGTCTGGCGGGGTACAACCGGAGATTTATTCAAGACTTTTCAAAGATCTCTTCTTCCTTGACAGTTTTAACTCGGAAGAATGTGAACTTCGAATGGACCGAAACGCAAGAGAAGGTGTTCCGGATTCTACAAAAGAAGTTGTGCGAAGCTCCAATCTTGTCATTGCCTGAAGGGTCAGAAGACTTCGTGGTCTATACCAACGCTTTGAAGATGGGATTAGGATGTGTGTTGATGTAGAGAGGCAAGGTAATCGCTTATGCCTCGAGGCAACTTAAGATACACAAGAAGAACTATCCTACCCATGATTTGGAGTTAGCAGCGGTGGTGTTCGCCTTGAAGCTTTGGCGACATTACCTTTATGGAATGAAGTGTATGCTCTACACTGATCATAAGAGTTTGAAGTACGTCTTTGATCAAAAGAAGTTGAACATGAGGGAAAGGTGGTGGCTCGAGTTTCTCAAGGATTACGATTGTGAATTGCTTTACCATCCAGGTAAGGCGAATGTGGTGGCCGATGCGTTAAGTCGGAAAGACTATAGCGGAAGTATTCAGGCTACCTATTCCAGAATCGAGTTGGTGTCTAGTCTTGTTGAAAAGATCAAGACATTGTAGGTTGAAGCTTTGTTGGAAGAAAATCTCAAGGAGGAAGTCATGACGAAACAACGTTTGCTCTTAACGGAAGATAGCCGGGGGGTAAAACTGTTTAGCGGTCATGTGTGGGTACCCAAAGTTGGGTGTAACCATGATCTTTTGCTCGAGGATGCTCACAAGTCAAAGTATTCCATTCATCCGGGAAGTACAAAGATGTACAGGGACTTGAAGTTGGATTATTGGTGGCCAGTAATGAAGCTTGATGTGGCGCGTTATGTGGAACGTTGTGTGACGTGCTCTCAAGTAAAGGCCGAACATCAACGTCCGTATCGGAGTCTTCAGTCCTTAAAAATTCCCGAATAGAAGTGGAAACATATTACCATGGATTTCGTGACGAAGTTGCCTAAGACTCTTCGAGGTCACGATACCATCTGGGTAATAGTCGATAGACTAACTAAAAGCGCTCACTTCTTGGCTATGCGCGAGACTCTACCGATGGATAAGTTAGCAAAAATTTATATCGATGATGTGGTCTCGAGGCATGGAATACCATTGTCGATCGTGTTGGATCGCGACAGTCGGTTCACTTCAAACTTTTGGGATGGGTTTCATAAAGAGCTTGGTACGCGAGTAAAGTTGAGTACCACTTACCATCCACAAACCCACGGGCAAAGCGAGAGAACGATCCAAACTTTGGAAGACATGTTGAGGTCTTGTGTCATCGATTTCGGGGGTAGTTGGGACTCTCACCTACCTTTGGTGGAGTTTTCTTACAACAATAGCTACACTCGAGTATTGGGATGGCACCTTTTGAGGCATTGTACGGGCGGAAATGCCGAACTCCCGTGTGTTGGCTTGAAGCGGGGGAGAAGGAATTCGCCGGACCTGAAATCGTGCAAGAGATGGCCGATAAGGTCAAATGCATTCGTGAAAGGTTGAAAGCGTCTCAGGATCGGCAGAAGAGCTATGCCAATAAGAAGAGGCGATCGATGGAGTTTCAAGTAGGCGACCGTGTGTTGCTCAAGGTATCTCCATGGAAGGGAATTATCAGGTTCGAAAAACGTGGGAAGTTGAGTCCCCGTTTCCTTGGACCTTTCAAAGTGCTTAAGCGGGTGGGTTTACAAGCCTACCAATTAGAACTGCCCTCAGAATTGAGCAGAATCCACAACACGTTCCATATGTGTTACCTTCGGAAGTGATTGGCGGAGGAAGAAAGTGTCATTCCCCTCTCAGAGTTAAGAGTGGATGAGGGAAACCGTTGTGTAGAAGAACCTGACGCAATCTTAGAGAGAAAATCTAAGAAGTTGCGTCACAAAGAAGTCACTATGGTCAAGGTGAAGTGGAAGCATCATCGGGGAGCCAACGTGACGTGGGAATCTGAGGAGGATATGAAGCGAAGATATCCTCATCTTTTCGAGTAGATGGGATTTCGGGAACGAAATCATTCCCAAGTTGGGGAGGTTTGTAACACCCCGGATTTCCGTTATGTAACCTTGGTACTCTTGTGTTTAAGCGTTGTCGTTAGCACCGCGTTTAGTTTGGAGTTTGAGTTTGGATTTTGATGGTTTTGGATTAACCGCAGTGAACCACGCGAGTTGCACCGCGACTTGAAGTCGCGGCACAACCCGCGAAACCCCCTGTTTGTGTGGATTTTGTGTTAGCGGGCGAGTTATGCCGCGAGTTGAAGTCGCGACATAACCCGCGAGGTTGTCTGGCCGACTTAAAAGTGGTCTTCACAAATATCTCATTTGGTTGGTAAATAAATTATCAAAATCTCAAGTCTCTGTCTTTCTTTTTTTTCGTGCATGGTTTCTTCGGTTGTCGTTTGTTGCTAGTATTAAGTGCATCTAGCAAGGGTTCAGTATAGAAAGCTTCGTCTTCTCTCGGTGGTCGATATCTGGTTTTTCGGGATTTCGTCTAAAACCTATTTGGTGAGTTCCTACTACCTTTTACAAACTTTATACATGTCAAAACTTATATTTTTGAAATCCAAAGTATTTCTACGGTATGGATTTAGGTTCTCTACATTTTGACATAACTTGAATTTTTGGTGATTTCGGGGTTCTCGATCAGTTTTGACTAAAATGATGGGTTCCGCCTTAATTGAAGTAAAAGGGGTGTTTTACTTGTACATTTATGTGGATTACTTGAAAGAATGTTTAAAGTTCATTTTGATGATTTTCATTCTTACCAGAAGTTAAACTTGAAAATGCATTATGTTTATAAATGTATTTTATACCATAAGGCTATCTATGGTTGGTCACATATGTTGTTGTGACGAGTCTGTACCATTACTAGTGGATCCCTAGGTATTGAGTTGACTTATAATTGGGATGTCTTTTCCCCTATTTGTAATTTGATGTGTATGATCCTCGGGGGCAACTTAGTACGATTATGTGAGATCGGTTACTAGCTATGGATCATATTTTCCCTTATTTGTAGCTATGGATGCATATGATCCTCGCGGGCAATTTGGTACGATTATGTGAGATCGGTTACTAGCTAAGGGTCATATGGAAGTCCTAGTGAAAGAGTTTGACTTGGTTTCCTCGAGGGACCTCCCTCACATCGTAGTACAGACCTTTGTAGTTCGTGGCCAAGGATTCCAAGTGTTTCGGCTCATAACTCGGGTTGTGACCTACTTTGTGTTACGCTACAATCCTTCGTAAAACTGGGTATCTTTGTCATCGTATGATGAGTTTATATTGAAAAGGCCCGGTTGTGGCAAAAAGGTTTCATTTAAAAATTTAACCTTATTGAAAAGATTTTCTTATGATACAATTGTTTATATCTCTTGAAATTTATAAACTGTATGTTCTCACTAGGCTTTAAGCCTAACACTTTTTCTCAAATGATGTGTATAACAAGTTCCCATTAGCGGTGGGTTGCCAAGGGCTTGAGTGACGAGCTTGGTCTCGGGGATTTTTGAGATGACTAGTACTGATGTTGGGCAATTGTTTAAGTCCCATTCTTTTGGCGATATTTGGATTAACAATTGATGTAATCTAGATAGGTTATGTTTAGATTAGTTCGTTGTTAAATTCCATATCCGTATTCAGTTTTTGTAAAGGTTTAGTACATTTCCCCTTTTTAGGAGATTTATACCAAGTGTTGATGCTCATTTATCCAGTTTCCGCGTTCTAAATTCACTCTGGATTTTAGGGTGTTACACAAAACATAACATTTACACCCAAATGACTTGAAATTTTTGACATTCGGTTTGATACCGTTCAAAAGCTCATATGGTATTTTGTTGAATCGACGATGTAGAATTGATCTATTCTGGGTATGACATGCAGTTGAAACAGCTTCAGCCCAACGAGACAAAGGAAGACCTTAATATGCAAGCATCGATCTGGCAACCTCAACAAGTGTTCTATTTCTTCGTTCAACAACCCCATTCTGTTGCGGTGTTCGGGCAGCAGAAAACTGTTGTTGAATACCTTGATCTTCGTAGAAAACTTGAAGGGTGTTATTCTTGAATTCAGTACCATTGTCTGATCTGATAACTTTGACTGCTTTTTGCTTGTTGGTCTGAATTGTTTTGATGAGGTTGATGAGAATGTCGGGAGTTTCATCTTTAGACTTGAGAAACTTAACCCATGTATACCTTGAGTAATCATCAACAACCACCAAGACATATCTTTTCTTTCCGATACTCTTTGTCTTCATCGGTCCGCATAAATCAACATGTAACAAATCAAGAATGTCCGAAGTGCAGGGTTCAGGCTTTGGTTTATGAGGAGCTTTCTTCATCTTTCCTTTCTCACAATCTTGACAAAGGTGGTCTTTCTGAAATCTGAGTACTGGGAGACCCCTCACTAAATCATTCTTGACCAGGCGATCCATTTATTTAAAGTTGAGATGAGCTAATCGTCGGTGCCAAATCCAGCTTTCATGAATAGAGGCTTTAGATAACAAGCATATATCTGATGGACTTTTAACCTTGGAAATATCAATGGTATACAAATTGGATCTTCTCTTGCCAACCAGTAAATCTCTGCCACTGTCATTCTTCACAGCAACTTGTTTAGATTTGAAGCTGACTTCAAGATCTTTATCACAAAATTGTCCGATGCTGAATAAATTGTGTCTTAGACCTTCAACATAGCTCACTCGTTTGACAGTAATATTTCCTTGAACAAGATCACCATAACCTAGAATGGGAGCAGTCTCGCAGTTTCCAAACTTAACACGACCGCAACATTTTTCTTTAAAATTTGAAAGTAATGATTTATTGCCCGTCATGTGTTTGGAACACCCCGAATCCAAATACCATAAATGACTAAGTTGCACATACAAAAACTAGACGGATTTAGGTACCCATATGCTTATGGGTCCCTTCTTGTTAGATTTGTGTCTTTTATTTTTCGAAAATTTATTTTTAGAAATCTCATGAAAGTAATCATCAATAGAGGAAGAAACATAATCATTAGAATCAAAACTAGAAGAAAAATATGAGACATTCTTTGCAATGTGAATCATTTGCTGAATTGAATATTTTGTGATTTTATTACAAAAGGCAAATGTATCAGTATGACAAAGATTCTCTACACATTTATCCTCTAACAGTTCATATCCTGTTGATTTCTGCTTAACCCTCCATATCAGCTTAGTTGACCTATTCACAGTCCTATCTGAAATAGAAAAGTCAGAAGAATTAGAATTTTCAGACAAGACGTTATCTTGTTTCCTTGACTTCTTTGATCTTCTTTTTTTATGCTTTGGTTTATAATACTGATCATTTAGCATAAAAGAGTCATCAACAATTGAATTAGAAGAAGAAATTTTATCTAAGAAATCAATCTGAGCATTCATCATAGTTGAACTAGCCTCAGAGTGAAAATTTTCAGAAACACACAAGTCAGGAAGAGGTTTACGCGACCTTTTGGTGGCGCAAACTGAACTTTTCGCTACTAACGGATGGCGCAAGTTGTAAGTTTGAGCGACCAACGGTTGGCGCAAATGCACACTGTTTTGTATTTTGTGAGTATTTTCCTTGGAATCGATAAAAAATCCAGAAGTAATTTTGTCTTCAAAACTTGATTTCATCATAAAAAGAAATAAATCGTTTTTTAAATCAGTTTGAAGACATTGTTCTTCCAATTTATCTTCAAGATCAACTATTTTACCCTCTAACACTAATGGGGGAATATATATCCTAGAATCATAAGAAACCGGAGATACATTTTCCTTATCAGTATTGTTTGCATATATATCAACAAAATCAGTTGATAATGAAGATTTAATGGAAGAATTAACATTTAAAACATTTTTGGATTTTCTGGACTTCTTTGATTGCTCAGGAAAATATTTGGCATTTTCACTAGTATAAACAAATGGCATTTCCATTTTCTTGTTGTTCATTCATTTTTGATTTTTAATTTCTAATTCTTGCTTTGCATTCATCCACTCAATTTTAAATTGAGGGGCATAATGTGCAAGATTTAGATAATCAAAATTATACAAAGTGGGGGGTTTTTGTGATAACCTTATTTAACCATTTTGGATTTTCAAACCCAAGTCCCCATCTTTCTTTTATTGCCTCATCACTCCTTGGTTTATTCATGTAAATTGTTTGCTCAGTTTGTTCTCTTTTATATAATTTCCCTTCTAAATCAATTATTTTATCAGAAATTTTTTGATTTAAATTGGTCAAATCAGTCAAAGAATCACGATAAGTCTGATTTGATGTTTCTAAATCATCTAATTTCTTCTGAAATTTCTCTTTTGTATCTATTAAAATAGATTTTTCATCTTTCAGAGAAATTTGCAACTTTTCAATCAAAACAGACTTTTCTTGATTATCATGTTTTTCATATAAGAACTTTGAACGTAAATCATGTAAAGCACTAATAATCACATTCATTTGAGATGATATAAAATTGTAATCAAACTCAGAAGGTACCTCATATTCATCAGTGGAGGTGTCGTCTTCTTTATCATCACTCTTATCATCACCAATAAAGCACATTGCAACCGTTTCCTCATTCTCGGCTTCATTATCTGAATGGTCAAGCCAATATTCCTCCTCAGCAAACAGAATAGTTCTGTTTTCTCTCTTTTCAGCCAATTCCAACTTTTTCTCGTAGAATGCAGAGTCCTTGACAATCTTCACTCGGCACTCTTTTGCAATATGCCCTAGTTTTCCACAATTCAAGCAATTCATTGTGTTCTTATCTTCCTTTTTCGGATCAACCACTTTAGCAGGCTCATATTTTGGAACATATGGCTTTGATGGAGCAACGAGTTCCACTTTCTTTGAACCAGAAGTGAAACGAAGGTTGTTTGATCCTGATCTGTGATGGAACTTTTTTTGATAATGCTGAGAGAGAAGGATCATGGCTTTTTCAAGAGCTTCACCATCATCTTCAGTTGACCCATCATAGGCACTATCAGATAAAGCTTGTTCTGCCAGCTGACTTGCTAGAAGAGCAATTAGATCCATTGACTTCACTTGTTTTTCTTATCAATCTTTGTTTTCTTTTCCTGAACCATGTTCTCATCAGTCATCAAAATTTCGTAAAGTTCCTGAATTGGCATTGTGGAAATTATGACATCATTCCTCATTCTATGACAGGATTTGCTCCATTCTAGTTGAAGAGCATTCAGAAACTTCTGATTAGCTTCCAATTCAGTCTTTGTCACCTTTATCTTGTACAGATCATTTATTACTGCCCAAAATCTATCAAATACGCTTTTCAGACTCTCTCCATCTTTTGCTTTAAACTCCTCAAAGTTGTTCATGTATCGAGTCTGATGAAGTTGAGTAGCCACAGCTGATCCAAGCATTATCTTTTCTAGTTGAGTCCACATTAGGATCGGATTCTGCTTGAAACAGTAAATTCTGTTGTAGATTTAATTGGTAAAGCAAGAATCAAATTAGATTTTCCTTGACTATCAGCTTGATATCGTAAAAGCTCGTCAGCATCATACAATCTTATAGCCCTCTCGACTCTTGTAGCCTGAGTTGTTGCAGTAGCTGGTATTATTTTCATGAGCCTTTCCATAGGACCTTCAGTAAGAGACTTTATCATATTATCACTATTTGGTTGTCTTTCTATGTCCTGCCATTGCTAAAATTCATTCTCATTTATCAGGACAGGAGGGCGAGTATCTGATCCTAAAGACATCATTATGTCGTTTTTGTAAAACTGAGCTTGTAGAGACATCTTGACAGAATCAGAAAGTCAGAAAATGCTAAGTCTGAAACACTGGTAAACTGGCGCAAACTGAAGGTTTGCGTGAGCAGTGAATGACGCAAACACAGATTTGCGTGAGCAGTGGATGACGCAAATGAAACTTTGCGTGAGCTGTGGAAGACGCAAATGAAACTTTGCGTGAGCTGATGAAGGCGCAAACCAAACTTTGCGCGAGAAGCTAGTAACGCAAACTGAAACTTTGCGTTAGACAAAAGTGACGCGAACTGATCTTCGCATGAGATGATGGTGCCGCAAACTGTATTTCTCGTGAACTGAAGGAGACGCAAACTGTACTTTGCGTGATGCAAGTGTGACGCAAAGTTCTCTTTGCGTGATGAGCACAAGGCAAAAGTCCCTGAAGACTAGCACAAGACGCCCTGGAAGAACTCGCGCAAAACGAGATGAACTAGCGCAAACCTGTGATGAACTGGCACAAATGTTAGATCTGGCGCAAACCGCTAAAAATCAAGAAAAAACTTGCAAAGTTTGATTGCTAACACGAAATTGATGAAACTTTTGCACACAAGAGTGATCGAAAACAAGTTTCTAACACTTTTCAAACAACAAAATCGATCAAAAACCACAAAATTGATAATTCTTAAAATGTACAGTTCAAAAAAAACGTATTTCCAGAAAATCGAAATTTCTCAAAATTGTTAGAGCATAAATATGTTGGATACAAGATCAAGAAGACTAGAGGTCAAAGTTCAAGAAAGTCAAATCTGAAGAAAGTCAACTCTCATCAAAGTCAAAGTCTTTTGTAATAAAAGTCAATGTATTGTTTTTGTATTTGTTTTTTTTTCTTGTATTAGTTGTAGGTATAAATAGTTTCTATTTATGTTTTTAGTAGTAGTAACAAACAGAAGAGTTTTTCAGTTGTACGTTTTATCAGTTACATTTTAGAGAGAGAAAGAGAGAGAGAATCTAGAGAGAGAAAGTGTAATCTTGTGGTTTATTGAATCGAATCAAACAGGTAATTGTGATATGTTGTTTGTTTGATTGTTTGTGTGTGATTAGAAACTAGATTTTGGGACTATCAATTGGTATCAGAGCAGATCCAAATCGAAAATCAAGAAAATCAGAATGTTCATATCTGTGTTCTTCGATGTCCAGGTTGATTTTGAGTTTTAGTGTCTTTTTGGAGTTGTAAATGATTAGGTTTTGTTAGAAAAGTGTTATCAATCGAGTCTGTATAAGTTTTAGATCAATTTGCACTGTAATCGATCGTTAATTTTGATTTTAGTTGAGTTCGAAGTTCACGAGTCCTGTGCACTGTAATTGAGTCGATTTATACATTTTTGTGTATTTGATCGAAATTAGTTGTTAAGATTGTGTTCTAGATGGTTAAACGATCAAATTGTCGAAGTTTTGAGTTAGATTTCGAGGTCTAGATGTCTTTTTGGTGAAAATTTGTTTGTTTTAGAGGTTTGCGTTTCATTCATCGAGGTTTGCGTTTCATTCATCAAGGTTTGCGTTTCATTCATCAAGATTTGTGTAAATTCTTCAGAGGTTCGCGCATTCAATGAGAAACGCAAAGTGATGTTTGCATCTTCAACGAGAAACGAGAAGTGGGATTTGCGTTTTTAATGACAAACGCAAAGTAGAAGTGATTGAGTTCATAGACAAGTTGTGGTTTGCGTTAGTAACTAGAAACGTAAAGTGTATCTTGCACGAGTAACTTGATACGCGAAGTGTAATTTGCGTTCGCCTCTTGAAACGCAAAGTAAAGGTTTGCGCTTCCCACTTGAAACGCAAAGTAAAGGTTTGCGCTTCCCACTTGAAACGCAAAGTAAGGTTTGCGTATACTTCTCGATACGCAAAGACAGATCTGTGTAATCTTCTCAGCACGCAAAGCTACTTATCACAAGGAAGATTTGCGTAACCAATTCGGCACGCAAAGTATCATTTGCGCAAGACGAGCGATACGCAAAGTGTGGTTTGTGCACTACACTAGAGACGCAAGGTGTGGTTTGCGCATCACTCTTGATACGCAAAGTTTGGAAGACTTAGAATATTATTTTTTTTGCATTTCGATTTTTTTTGTGTTTTATTTTTGTCTATATTTCTCTTATTTTTTCATTTGGACTAACGATCAGTTCTAGTTTCTTATTGCATATATTTCTCAAACAGGTTTTTCAAGATGACTTCTAAAGATGCACTTTCAATTGGCACTGATGTCAAACCTCCTGTTCTGTTTAAAGGAGAGTATGAGCAGTGGAAGGATAGATTCCTGGATTTCATAGACCGACATGCAAAAGGGGAAAATATTCTGCAGTCAATTACAGATGGTCCTATGAAACCAATGATAGTTCACGTACCTGCTGATGATGATTCATCTGATAGTGGACATGGGGATGAGGAAAAAGAACAAAAGACAGAACCAGTTAAAGTGGATTTATCATAGTACTCTGAAGAACAGAAAAGTCGTTATAAAGCTGACAAGCAAGCAAGATCTCTTCTACTTCAAAGCATTCCCAATGAGATTTACATGCTACAAGGATGATGCTAAAAAGATGTGGGATCAATTACAAAAGATGATGATGGGATCCAAGGTAGGGAATCAGATGACAGTGGCTAACTGCATCAATAGCTACCAGGAATTCAAAGCCAATGAGAATGAGAGTTTGGAAGACACGTATGAAAGGTTTACTTTGCTTCTAAATGAACTGACGAAGAACAAAGTGACAAAGAAGCTGCTGGAAAACAATGTCAAAGTCCTGAGTATCCTACGACCTGAGTGGAATAAACATACACATAGGATGAAGCAGATGAAAGACTTAAGTGAGATACCTCTTCACGAAGTCTATGAGACTTTACGTCAGAATGAAGAACAGGTAGAGGAGAAAAGAGCTGAAAAGAAGAAGGCTGAAAAGGTTCCTGATCCGATTGCTTTGGTTGTTGGAGAGAAGAAGAAAGAAAAGAAAGAAAAGATAGAGAAGAAGAAGAAGAAAGTACTGACAAGTTCTGAGTCGGATTCTGAGACAAATGGTGATGATGGAGAAAGTCTGAAACAAGCCATGCTGTTGCTGACCCGTGCCTTTCAAAAGAAATTTTACAAAAAGCCGGGATCAAATTCTCAACGATATTCTTCATCAAGTTCTAAGAAACACGAGCACCGAGAGAGGGTGGAAGGAAAGCGATACGAAGACAACAGATATTTTAAGAAAAAACCTGATGAAAGGAAGAAGTTCATGAATGACTACACTGTTGCCGTAAAGCCAGCAAGTGATCCAGTCAAATGCTACAATTGTGGCAAGATTGGTCATTTTGCAAAAGATTGTAGAAAGCCAAAAGTTCGTAATTCTCAGTATTATTAGAACAAACTGCTATTGGCAAAACAGCAAGAAGCGGGAATAACTTTAATGGCAGAGGATGAATTTTGGCTGGATCATTCCGAAGGTGAAGATGAGGAGAAGGAAGAAACAACTCATCTCTGTCTCATGGGCATAGAAGTAAAGTATGACGAGTCCGATGATGAGACATCTGATGAGGTATTAAACTTAAATCAAAAAGATTTCATTACCAAAATGGAAGCCATGGTGGTTGAGCTTCAAGATTTACAAAATAAACTGAAAAAGGAAAAAGAAAGAGTTGCTAAAAGGAACAAGAAGATCTTTGAGCTTAATTCGTCTGTTATTGGGAACAAAGATATGATTGATTCTTTACGCAAGTCTTCTTCTGATTCTAAACTTCAAATAGATTGTTTTGAAAAGAAGATTTCTGATTTTGAAGTTAAAATTTCTAAGTATGAGTTTGAGAAGAAAGAATCTGCACTAACAGATCAAACCATTTTTCTTAATGCACCTGATGAAGAGGCTGATGTTAAGGAAAAATGGGGACTTGGTTTTAAAAACCCCCATTTCTTAAAGAAAGCCATCAGAAAACAATCAGCACTTTATAATTTTGATTTTCTTGCATGTGCTGGTAAACATCCTCATTTAAAACCTAAATTTGTTACCAAATTACTAGAAGAGTTTGAGGCCAAAGAAACTGAAAATAGAAAGAATGTGAAGAAAATGCAACTACCATTTAACTATGCAAAGTTAAATGATAGTTATCTTTCAGAAACACCAAAAGTTCTTTCAAACGATTATTTTGCTAGTTATTCTGTTTCTGAGATGAAGGCAAAACCTGCAATTGCAAAGGTTTATGTTCCTCCACTCATTTTTGAAAGCAAAATAGTTGAGCTTGAAAATGTTTTATCTGATGAAAAACTTTTGGTTGATTTTCAACAAAGTGTATTTTCTACAGTATTAAATAACACGGTTTTTCAATCTACATCTACAAAGTGTTCTAAAGTTTCTAAGGCACCTCAAACTTCGTCTGATAATTTTGATGACTTATTTGAGTCTGCAAATGACTTTCTTAACTCTGATGGTGGGTGCATAAAAGAAATTGATATGTTTGACTTCAATGCTCCTCTTCCTGATCATTCTACTTGTCTTACAAATGAAAAGGTGTTATCAAGTGTTCTTAAAACTGCTAAATCATCAACTAAGGTTGGTGAATCGGTTTCTGTAACTGCTGATTATTATTCTCAAGGTAAGAAACATAAGAAACAGCGATTACAGAAACAGAAACACACTGGTACACAAAAGAAAACTCAGTCTCAGAAATCTGCTTTTCCTAATAGATCTAAATCTTTTGTTTCAGATATAAGCAAGAAAAGGTCGAAAGCTCGAACTGAATGGCGACCAAAAAGGAAGGATGATGAGATAGCTGGATCAGTTTCTGATAATTCTTGTACTAGATCAGTTAGTAGTGATAATGATGTAATTGATCAACTTGCTTCACATAAACAAAACCTTGTAACTTCTTACAAGCGATATTCAATAAAGCAATTGATTCAATTATATCGTATTTCTACTACATCTTATCATTATCGGAGAAATGATTTTGCTTACTCTCATAATTCTTCTGATTGGTATGAATCTTATCATGTTTATTCTTCAAGATCAGATATTTTTAAAGGTTTTCAAAAGAACAGAGGGTCCATTTTCAAGTGGATACCAAAATCTTGTGCTAATCTGTTAGGACCCGTTTTTAAATGGGTACCTAAATCTATTGTTTCATGATTTCTCTTGCAGACCCGACATATGTGGTACTTGGACAGTGGATGTTCCAAGCATATGACTGGGCAAAAAGCTTTATTGTCTAATTATACAGAGAAATTCAGCGGCAATGTTCGATTTTAATTCTGAAAGGATACCTACACTTTAACATGTTGTTGTTGTTCTCAGGGGGAGTGAATAAGAGAAGATTTTAGATGATCTACATTATTTTGAGGGGGAGCTTATCTAATTTCTGTATTTTACTTAACTGACAAAATTTTTGTGATGCATGATCTTAGGGGGAGCATATAATATCAAAATGAGTAAGACTATGATTTCTGATTATTTCAAATCATAACTCGTACTTTAAAAGTTTTACTGCTTTATGTCTTTTATTTTCGAATAAATTTTGTGAATAATTTTTTGACTAGACTTTGAGACTTGTGGAGAATGAGAGGAAGCTATCATGATCATATCCTTATGATTTTTCAGCTGATTTCATGAGATTTAATATTGCGCGAAAAGGTAAATTTCTTATCTTAATCTCAAATATATCTAAAAGAAGGACAACTTTCAGATATAGAAAACATGTTCTGAAATGTTCAAACCACTTCCCGATTCTTAAATAGATTTTCTAATTTGGAAGTGTGATTTTAAATGTTTTTTATTTTATTTTTGTGCTTAATTGATAAATAAACCGTGTGTTTCCAAAGATAAATACTTGCGTATTGTCTTTTCTACATACTTTCAAGTATTCACACACATCGGTTTAATGTGTTGATCAAATTGTTCTTACCATGTCTCATATTGAAACATATTTTCGATGGTAAGACACCCCACTTGTACTTCAAATAATTTTGAGCGATATTTCATTTCAAATAGTCATTTCAAGAATGTCTATATTTTTGTTTTGTATAGACAATATCTATTATTCTTGACCTTAAGCTTTGATTGTTATATCATTCATTTCTGATCATTTTTTCATACAATGTCAGATTTTCAAACAAGTCTTTTACATTCATGTTCCTTCATTCAATATACTTGTTTAAAAATACTTCCATGTTTAAAAATGCTCATATCTTCGTGATTATTTTATGAGCATATATTCATCTGACATTTGTATATGAGCTTTAACTGATAAAGTTAAACCATCTTGAACAACACATGCTTTCATAGGAAATATGGGTTCTTTGTGCTAGGACTTAATTGAAACTTCTATGAAATCACGTTAACCAATGATTTCAACCCAAGAAGTTATCCCTTAGAGATTGAGTGTGAGGAGTCTAAAAGAAATCAGTGTGGGATGTGCGTTGAGGTAAAATGGAAAAGAGAGTTTGGTTAGTTGTGAGCTTATTGATTAAAAAGAAAGAGGGTGTGAGATCAGAGTAAAAGAATATTAAACTCTACACCAACTACTTTCTGAGCCGGGCAGCCACATTAATAGCGTTTCACATTTCTTTGGTGAACGTTATTGAAACAGGCAAATAGCCCATGCCAACTCTTGCTTAATACCCCACCAACCACTCATTTTCTTCTCAAAAAAAAATGTTTCACATTTTCAAGGGGATGCAACATATTATCTATCTGGTTTTCATTTTTCAATCTGGATATTGAAAAAGAAGGAAGTCTGCCCCACCTTCGCACTTCAATCATGCATATTGAGTCTGTGTTTATCTACTGTTGTCTCAGTGGTTTACACTATGTTGAGCCATTATAAAAACAATTATTCGTGCTTAATTCTTTCTACACATGCACGAACACACAAAGTATTTGTTTCTTTGTCATAACATTCATAGAAATTGCCTTTGTGGTATTTCGATGATTGGATGGAAGCCCTGGGGGAGTGAACATCAAAAAGCTCCTTTATATTGTGTATTCGTTACACACAGTGACATCGTGTTACTGACAGGAAGTTTAACTGATTCATCTGTTGATTCAGGAGTTAACTGTTCTTATTTTGTCTGGATTTGCAAAGATCTAGATGAATATATTTGGTCAAAGACATTTCTTGGAAGAAAAGTTTTGATGATATAGTTGCTCAAATCATCAAAAAGGGGGAGATGATATCAAGAAATGTTAAAATTTTGAAGTTTGGGGGAGATGGTATCAAGAAATAATAATGTTTTGAGAGATGATTTTCAGAAATGTCCAAGTTAGAAAAGTTCAAAGTAAAGATTTGAAGATTTCATGAAGATCAAGGAATTTCTGAAGATTTGAGGAAATTTTCTTTGAAGATTATTTGCGAAAGCAATTCGAGCTGATTCTGAAGATAATTTCTTTCCAAAGTCTGAAAGTATGTTATGAATGTTTTGGGGAGATTGTTAATCGTTTGAAGACAGTTTTGGAAATAATATCGTCAAAGAAAAAGGGGAGATTGTACTGACAGAGCTTAAAGTGAAGACTGAATTGCTAGATCTTTCAACAGTGATCTTGAATCCAAAGGGGGAGATTGTTAGAGCATAAATATGTTGGATACAAGATCAAGAAGACTAAAGGTCAAAGTTCAATAAAGTCAACTCTGAAGAAAGTCAACTCTCATCAAAGTCAAAGTCTTTTGTAATAAAAGTCAATGTATTGTTTTTTGTATTTGTTTTTTTTTCTTGTATTAGTTGTAGGTATAAATTGTTTCTATTTATGTTTTTAGTAGTAGTAACAAACAGAAGAGTTTTTCAGTTGTACGTTTTATCAGTTACATTTTAGAGAGAGAAAGAGAGAGAGAATCTAGAGAGAGAAAGTGTAATCTTGTGGTTTATTGAATCGAATCAAACAGGTAATTGTGATATGTTGTTTGTTTGATTGTTTGTGTGTGATTAGAAACTAGATTTTGGGACTATCAAAAATTGATGATCAAAAACAGATTTTCTTGAAAAATGATGTGAATCAAAAGTGTTCTCCTATCAAGATCAAATCCAACAAATCAATTTTCAACAAAATTCACTCATAAAACAATCCAAATTTGATGAAAAATCAAAAAAACGAGATTTTCTTGAAAAAATTCAAGAAAATCAATCGAATTTTCTGATTAAACCACAAATTTAGAATCAAAATCAATTTTCTCTCACTCCTCTCAGATTCAGAATAGCTCTGATACCAATTGAAACTCCAAGATCTACCAAATCTTAGAGAGAGAAAGTAGTGAGAGAGAGAGTATACGCCAAATGTAAAGTATATTCAAATAAGGTTCCAAGTTACAAAACAAAAGCACCAAGGGGACTTAAATACTCAAAGGCCTAAACAGAACAGATAAACCAACTAAACACAGTTTAGACCACAGATAATAAATACATTGATTACTATTTAAAATAGACTTAACAGACTATAATAGATCTCAAAAATCAAAAAAATTATGGAGTTCTCAAACTATGTGCACCAATCTTAGCCTTTACTTTTTCTAATCTAGGGATGGAATTGATCAATGAAATAGATGTGTGTGAATACCAATGAACAAGGGTAATTTGGAGAAATATCAAAGAGATTTTTTAATTAATAAGTTTAATGGGATGTTACAAAAAATAGTTCCATGACTTTAGGGATGATAATTATATAATCTCTTTCAAATTTCTCAATGAACACATTTACAAAGGAAGAAAGATGGAGATTCAACTTGAACGAGTTCATAGTGAAACTATGTGTTAGAGCATAAATATGTTGGATACAAAATCAAGAAGACTGAAGGTCAAAGTACAAGAAGTCAAGGTTGAGAAAGTCAACTCTCATTAAAAGTCAAAGTCTTGTTGTAATAAAAAGTCAAAGTTTCCTTGTATTTGTTTTGTGCTTTCTTTGTAATTCTTGTAGGTATAAATACCTTGTATTTTCTGTTTTTAGTAGTTAAAAACTTGAGAAGTTGATTAGTTGAACATATCAAGAACTAGAGAGTTTTTGTAGAGAGAGAGAGAGTTCTAGAGAGAGAGAGAGTTGTATTTGTTGAAATTGAAAGTGAATCAAAACAGGTAATTGGATTAAATCTTGTTTGTTGATTAATTGATTGTGATTAGAAACTATAAAAGGGATTATCAATTGGTATCAGAGCAGATCCAATTATGAAATCAAATCAAGAAATGTTCGACACTGTGTTCGTGAATGTCAAGATCGATTTTCTTAGTTCTTGTGCAAATTTTGAGTTGTAATCGATTAGGTTTTGTATGTTGAGTATAATCAATCGAGTTTGTATAGTTGAATTCGTAAATCGCACTGTAATTTTCTAAAAATTTTGGATTTTATTGAGTTTTATGTCACGAGTACATACACACTGTAAGTGAATCGACTGCATGTAGCCACTGCTTGTTTTACACAAAACCGCACGATTGTCATCAAAAGACATAAAAAGACAGCGTATGAACTTATTAATCGTCGAAAACCGAATATTAAATTTTTTCGTACTTTTGGTTGCAGGTGTTATATTCTCAATGATCGAGACAATCTTGGCAAATTTGTCAAGAAGGCTGGTGAAGGCTATTTCATTGGTTATTTGTTAACGTCTAAAGCCTATCGGATCTACAATAGACGAACCAAGACGATCATGAAGAGCATAAATGTGTTATTCGATGAATCATCACCGTTGACTTCTGAACACAACTGTTCATAACTCAAGCTTAAAAAGAAAGTTTCTATTCAAGATGGAATAGAACCTGAAGTCAAACAGAATAAGTCTTCTGATTCAAATAAAATTACAGCTGAATTAGACTTATTACTTTTTGATGCTTTTATGGATATTTGTGCAGATTTTGAAAAATCAAGCATATCCGCATCAACTTCAGAGGTTCCAATTATAATTGCAGATATTTCAGGGCCTTCTAAAAATGTCACAATATCAACCACATCAGGTACATCTACACATATAAATTCTGAAGGTACTAATGTTGATTTTGTGAATGCAGATCCAAATTCTGCAACAGAAGTTCCGAGTGATTCTTCTATTGCTCCGGAAATTTTTACTTCAGAAGAGGTTGTACAAGATGTCCCAAGCACATCTGGGATTGAAAAAGACTTACCTGCATTATATGATGAATATGAGGAGGATAATACTCAAGCTGAAATTCATCCGATTCCGAGTACAATGAAATGGACAAGAGATCACCCACTTCATAATATCATTGGTAATGCACAGTCGGGTGTACAAACGCATGCAGCATCGGCTAATTTTTGTCTGTATTCAATGTTTTTAAGTTCTATCGAGCCGAAGAAAGCTTCAGAAGCCTTGCGTGATCCAGATTGGATACTGGTGATGCAAGATGAACTTCTGCAATTTGAGAGGAACAAAGTTTGGCGACTTATACCAATTCCAAAAGGAAAATCTGTTATTGGAACAAAGTGGGTTTTCAGAAATAAGAGAGATGAATCTGGAGTTGTAGTTCGAGACAAAGCTCGCCTTGTTGCAAAGGGTTATTGTCAACAGGAAGGGATAGATTATGAAGAAACATTTGCTCTTGTGGCACAACTGGAAGCGATACGAATTTTCTTATCCTATGCAGCACATAAAAATTTTACGGTCTTTCAAATGGACGTAAAATCAGCATTCTTAAATGGGATATTGCATGAAGAAGTATATGTTGCTCAACCAAAAGGATTTGTTGATCCAAAGAACCCTGATCAGGTCTATGTCTTAGACAAAGCCTTGTATGGACTCAAACAGGCACCAAGAGCTTGGTACGAAACTCTAACTCAATTCCTACTTGCTTCAGGATTCAAGAAAGGTATAATTGATACTACTCTCTTTCTGAGAAAGCAAGGTGATGATATGATTCTAATCCAGATTTATGTAGATGACAAAATTTTCGGTTCTACAAATCCAAAGTTATTTGAATTCCCAAATATTTTTCTTCATGATAATTTGATCTGATCTTAATCATTGTCAGATTCTCAAAACATTTCTATTCTTTCTTGATTATTCATTCATATAAAGTTTTGAGATATCTTAAAAGTTCAAAATGCTCAAATTTCATTTCTGATTTTTGAATGAGCATACAAACACTGACATATGATTTCTTGTGCTTTACATGTCAAGAAAATCATTGAACAACATGTACTTTTAGGAACATGGGATTCAGTGTGAGTGCTTACTAGATCTTCCATGGATTCACAATAACCAGTGTTTCCTACCCCGGAAGAAATCCTTTGAGTGATTGAGGGGAGAGGGGTCTAAAAGAATTGAGTGTGGGAGTGAGCTGAGGTAAAATGGAAATGAGAGATTGGTTAGTTGTGAGCTTAAATGTTTAAAAGAAAGAGGGTGTGAGAACAGAGTTAAAAAGAATATCAGAACTCTGCACCAAACATCTTTCTGAGTCGGGTAGCCACATTACTGATTGGTTCACAATTCTTTCGTGACCATCATTGAAATAGGCAACTTGCCCATGCCATCTCTTGCATACAACCCCAAAAGCTACTCATTCTTTTCTTAAAAAGAGAATGTCTCATATTTTTTTGGGGAAGCAGTACATAATCTATCGGATCTTCACTTGGAAGATACTGGTATTGAAAAAGAAGGAAAGTTGCCTCACCTTCGAACATTTCTCATGCACGTTATGTCCATGTATACTCATTGTTGTCTCAGTGATTTACATATGTTGAGCCTTATGAAACACAATCATTGTGCTAATTCTTTCAAAACACAAGCACGTACACACAAAGAATTTGTTTTTCTGTCATAACATTCATAGAATTACCTTGTGTTCTTCAATGATTGAATGGAAGTCCTGGTGAGTCAACATCAAACAAGCTCCTTATATTATACATTTGTTGTACACAGTAATTTCGTGTTACTGACAGGCATTTCTAACTGTTTCATATGTTGATTCAGGGTTACAACTCTTATTTCGTTTGAATTTGAAAAGATTCAGATGAATACATTCATGGTTCAATAGCTCTTTTAGATCAGATGACAGATTTTATCACATCATGTTTTGGGGAGATTCATAATTTTCCTATTTGGGGGAGATTGTCTATTATTAAAAAGAGGAGATGAAAGTTCATGAAGAATGTGCTTATCAGACAGTGGGAAGTTTATTCAATGATAGATCTGACCTTGAAGTGTTTTAATGATTTTGATTCTTACAAATCATTAAAAAGGGGGAGATTAATCAAAGTTCAAGATCAGATTGAAGGTTAAAGATTTCGGAGGAGATAAATATTTTTCAGATGATCAAAGTCAAAGGTTAAAGAAAGCTTATCAAAGAAAAAGTTGAAGAAAGTCAGAGTTTGAAAGAAAGGTTGTTTATTCAGAATATGTAAAAGCTAATTCAAAGGGAGAGACAAGTTTGAAGAATTGTCAAAGTTTTCGAGATGTCAAAGCCAAAAAGATTTGAAGTTGAAGTTAATTCTGAAGATATGAAGACCTGATGATTATTGCCAAAAAAAATTTAATCTTGAATCCAAAGGGGGAGATTGTTAGACTGAAATTGTATTCAAGATTAAATGAGGGTCATTATTTAAATTAGTGTTTGTGTGTTAGTTGTAATGAGCTTAGAAGGTTTGACCTTGCTTGGTCATGTTGACCTATATATAAGCAAGTCCTTGTGTTGTTTCAAAAAGAAGCAAGAGAGTAAGTGTGTGAAAGTGAAGGTGTAATCTTGGTGGTAGTTGAGAGAGAGTAAGAACACATAGTTGCACACATTGAGTACACACACAAACACATTCTATCTTGAAAGGTTAATCACTAATAGATATATGGCTTGATGTAATTCTTGTGATTAATGAACAAAGTGTTTTGTGATAATCTGTATGTGTTTATCCTAGTAAATCTTGGGCCACAGATCTTATCATGTTTATTCTTCTAAATCTAATTTTTCAAAGATTTTTCAAAGGAAAAGAGTATCCATATTAAAATGGATACCAAAATCATGTGCTAGTCTATTAGGACCCGTTTTTAAATGGGTACCTAAAATTGTTGTTTACTGATTTCTCTTGCAGACCCGGCATATGTGGTACTTGGATAGCGGTTGTTCTAAGCATATGACCAGGCAGAAAGCTTTATTGTCTAATTATACAGAGAAATTCAGCGGCAATGTACGTTTTGGGAACGACCAGTTTTCACCAATCTTAGGATATGGTGACATCATTCAAGACAACATAATGATTAAGAAGGTGAGCTATGTCGAAGGCTTAGAGCATAACTTGTTTAGCATCGGTCAATTCTGCGACAAAGGGTTAGAGGTCAACTTCAAAGCTAATTGATGTTCGGTTCGTACTGAAGACGGTAATGAACTCTTAGTCGGAAATCGAAAGACAAACCTCTACACCATCAATCTTTCAAAGGTTCAGAATGACAATCAGGTTTGCTTACTGACAAAATCCTCGATGCAACAAAGTTGGCTTTGGCACCGACGACTATCACACTTGAATTTTCGTTATATCAACAAGTTGGTTAGTGGAAAGCTAGTCAACGGACTTCCTGAGCTGAAATATGAAAAAGAACACTTATGTGCAGCATGTGAAAAAGGAAAGATGAAGAGAGCTCCGCATAAACCGAAGCCTGAACCAAGTACCAGCTCTCCGTTAGAGTTGTTACATATGGATTTGTGTGGTCCAATGCGAACGCAGAGCTTGGGTGGAAAGAAATACGTGCTGGTTATCGTGGACGATTATTCGCGATACACATGGGTCAAATTGGTACGATCAAAAGACGAGACACCCAAAGTTCTCATTACTTTTCTGAAGACGACTCAGGTGAATTTGCAGAAACAAGTCAAGCTTCTTAGAACTGACAACGGCACAGAGTTCAAAAACAAGATTGTTGAAGCATATATTGAATCTGTTGGGATATCACATCAATAATCTGCTGCTCGTACGCCTGAACAAAACGGATTAGTCGAAAGGTGAAATTGGACGCTAGTCTGACTTACCTCTATTCCTGTGGGCAGAAGTTGTGTCTATAGCTTGTCATTCTCAGAATCAAATATTTTCACATATTTGGCTGTAAGTGTTTCGTGCTTAATGACAGAGAGAGTCTGAACAAGTTCAGTGACAAGGCGGATGAGGGTATCTTCATTGGTTATTCTTCGACATCTACTGCATATCGTGTTTACCTGAAGAAGTCAAAGACATTCGTTGAGAGCGTAAACGTCACATTCGATGAAGAAATGTCTTCTGAACAACTTAGTTTAGAACCCGTGATATCCGGAGTGTTAGCTTCTAGGCAGATCAGTCCAGAACTTGTATCTGAACAGAAAAAATCAAATGAAACTTCTACGTCTACTAGTCATTTATCTAATTTAGAATTGTTATTTGAATTCTTTTATGATGAGTTTCTAAGATCTAATTTGCCTAAATCTGCTGTGACTGACAGGTCTGAATACACAAGTTGCAATCATCCAGTCACTTCAGATGTTGTAACTGAACTTGATCTCCCGTTCAGTCAGAAACTCACATTACAACATCTACTCCTACAGTTGAAGATGTACAAGTAACTGCTGAGCCAGAAGTAACTCTGTCAGTTGAGTGTGATAAACTGATGCTTCTGCACCTGAAACATCAACTGCAAACTCCCCTCCAACTATTCAAACTGAAGATCCTGATAGTGGATTTCAAGATGATAATCTTGATCAATCAGTATCTAATCCACTCCCTCAGGAGCATCGCTGGAACAAAGAGCACCCTTTACACCAAATTATTGGAGATCTTAACAAGCCTGTTCAAACTAGGTCAGCAACCTTGAATTAATGTCTGCATGACTCATTCCTCAGCAAAATAGAGCCTACTTGAGTATCAGAAGCTCTTGCTGATTCAGATTCGGTATCTGCTATGCAAGAAGAATTAAATCAGTTTGAAGCCCTGAAGGTCTGGGGATTAGTTCCAAAACCAGAAGGAAAGACCGTGATAGGAACTAAATGGGTATTCAAAAACAAAAAGGTTGAATATGGTATTGTCATAAGAAATAAAGCAAGACTTGTTGCCAAAGGTTACTGTCAAGATCGAAATTCTAAACAAGAATTTAATTAAACACTCAGAAACTATGTTAAAGAAGTTGCGGAAAAACACTTTAACAGTTAATCAATGAAACAGTATATGGATCAAATCACAAATTATATTGAATTAACTTAATGATTACAACCAAAGCCTCAATCTGTTGAACAGGCTCAACAGACGTTCAATACTTCTCTAATGAAAGGACTACTAAGAATCTTGAGGCTAATTCTCTCTAAAAACAAAATACGTATGTATCTCTCTATATCTGTGTATCTATGTTCTTCTATGTGTATCTATATATACAAAACAAATTACAAGATAAATACTAAAGAAACAATAATCTTCATAATACATTCCATGTTTATCTTCAATCTCCTTGTCTTTCGCTTTAAGCAACCAATCCATCTTTATCATCATAAGCAGCATTAATCTTCATAGCAGTATCTTCATCCTCAACAGTACTAATATGCTTGCAGTAGTAACTTCCATCTTGCAGTATTAACTCTTCAAATAGTACTAACTACTAGCAGTAGTAATCCTACAAGCAGTAGTAATACTTCTAGCTGTAGTAATCTTCAAGTAGCAGTACTAAAGTCTTCAGCAGTAGTAATCTTCAACACTTAGCAGTACTAACTGGACTTAGCACATTTTAGACCCAACAATCTCCCCCTAACTTAACTTTTCAATTCAAGAAGTTAAGTGCTTCAGAATGCGGTCTTCATGATGCTTTCAAAAATAACTGCTCAATTCCTCAGATTAGGATACAATCCTACACTTTGATTGATGGTTCTTTTGATCACTATTCTTGCCATTTCTGAACCTTTAGGGCAGACCAACTTTTCTTTCAGCATCCTCTCCAACTTTACTTTACTGTGGTCATACACCTTATCAACCAAGCAGTATTCATGGAAGCTTTTCTCAAGGGTTATAACATAAACTCCAGATCTTTCAAAAAGCATCCAGTTGTCAATACTTTGAAATCCATTTTCATGATGCACATCTTTGACAAGATACTTCACTCTTTCAGGTTCAAACATCATGCATAAGTACTCCATAGCCATCTTGGTTATGCTCATCCCTGCTCCTTGCAACAAGTCACCATATAACTTCATACCAATCTTATACATCTCCTCTAAATCAACCCTGGTACAACTTCTGATTATCTTTCCCCAAGTTGAATATACTTCATATTTGTCACCCATTCTTTTTATTCTAAAGTATTTTGTTCTTTTATCCAACAAAGTATCCCAATGAATGATTTCTGGTGCATTCACTGAGATAGGATCAACTTTCAGAGGTTCTTCTCTGTTACTGTCATGTATAAATCAAACTGCTCAGGTTGTCTTGGTTGTTCTGATGATTGTTGACTTGTTTGCTCTTGACTCTTCTCTTGCTTTTCAACCTGCTCAGCTTGTTTCTACTATGTCTCACCTTCATCAATTCTAGGCCTTTTTTCCTGTTTCTTTGAAGCAATTGACTTCATTCTTTTAACAACTCTAATTTTCTGGGCTAGTGTTTCTTCTTTCTTGACTTCTGCCTTTTCTTTTGTAGGAGTGCCTTCTTCACTGTCAGGGAAAGGCTGTTGAATGTTTAGATCATGTATCTCTTTCATTTTCCTTTCAAATTCAACCTTTTGACTAAAGTCACCTTGAATCTTGGCCATCTCCTTCTTATATAATTCTTCAATTCTGCCAAATGACATTTTGGTAAACATTCCTTCAAGAACTCCAATGGATCCTTTCAGGAAGTTTATCATTTTTCTTTTTTCTTGATTAGCTAGAAAGGTTTTTGAGGGATGTCTTTTCTGTGAAGCTTTAATAGTAACCCTCTTCACATCAGTTTTCAAGATTTTCTGATAATCTTCATTGAGCCTTTTTGCCAACTCTAATGCAATCTTTCTGTCTTTGGATTTTTGGATTTCTTTCTCCTTTTCAAGTTCCTTTTCAAATTGTACATTTAGTTCCTTTTCCAACTCTGCATCCAAGTCAATTTGCTTTTGCTTCTTCACTGGTTTCTCAGGCTCAACCATCTTTTCTTTGGCTTTCTTCTTTGCATCTGACACACTGACCTTTGTCTTTTTCTTCTCTGATTCTCCTTCCTTGATCCCCACTCCCTTAGCCTTTTGAGTGGCCTCAGGCGTGTCATGCTTTACCTTCACCAAAGTCTTAGCAATATTTATTTTATCTCTGGACATTTCAGTTTCTGCTGCTGCCTTTTCTGTTTCTACTTCTTTTGCAGTTTCGGCTGCTGACTGAGTTACTGCTGCTTTAACAGTTTATGCTGCTTTCTCAGTTTCTGCTTCTTTCACTGTTTTTGCTTCCTCCCCCTCAAACTGAAATTCCATGCCAACAGGGCTTTCCTTCTCAAATTCAGCTTCTGGATTCTCCCCCTTTTTGGAAGCATCATGTGTACTTCTCCTTTTCTTTAAGATGAATTGCTTTCTCCTCTTTTTATACACCAAGTTGATCACCATCTTCTTTATTTTGGCTATTTGCTCCTGTTGAGAAATAATCACCTGTTTCATCTCCTTTATCTCCTTACCCTAATTGATGACATCCAGATTGACATTTCCAATGGTTTCCATCAATTCAACATTGTTATATATGTCTACACCTCCTTTAGGTGTGTTGACCACCCTTGAAGGATCCTTGGATCTTTTAGTAGAGGCCTTCTGCCTAGTAGAAGCACCTACTACCCCCTTGGTTTCTTGGCACCTGGGACCCTTAGATGATTTATCATCCAAAGTTGCCGTGGGGAAGGTCTTAGTGATGTTCACACTGTCCTGATTCACACCTTGTGCAGAATCAGTAGTGTGAGCCTTGCTGCCCACATACTCATCCTTCTCCTTAGAGAGCACCTTCTTAGGGTTGGGAGACACCCCTGGGGATTCCCTTTGGATATTCTCTAATGGAGAATGCTCCATCAGAGGTCTTATAGGCTTTTGGGGTGAAGATACAGGAAGGGAAGGAACCTTCTGTACCTCTTTCCTTATATATGTTTGAGTGATGGGGGAAATTGGCTTCACAATAGGGATCTGAAGAGGATCAGTTGAAATGAATGGTGTGGGTAGGTAATTAGTGGGTTGGTCAGATGTGGGCTGTGACCCAGATGCCTCGCCATGGGAATGAGACACACCCATCATTGTAGAGAACAATGGTGTGTCATTTCCAGAAAAGTCCTTAATAGTCCTTTTCATGTTAGAGAACACCTTCCCTTTGGGAGGTTTAGGTAAATACCCCTCTTGAAAAGAGGGTAAATCCGTCAATTCATTGTTCAGTACTTCTTGCACAAACCTTGGATACATATAAAATCTTTTGGATTTGGTATCCAGGTTTGACATCAAATCATTCAGAATCATTTGAGAGAAATTAAACTTTCTGGAAGTAGCTAAGCAGACAAGCGCATAAGTTATGGTACTGCTGAACTCACTTCATCCAGTTGTTTTGCGAGAAATACAATGTTGAAGAGTATGAACAAATAATCTCCACTGAGGTGAAAATTTGCTCTTGAAGAACTTATAAACCTCAGTAGGACCTTCATACCCCATTCGACCAATTTCGAGAAATAGGTCTTCCTTTGGGAGAGAAGATATACCTGAGGCATCATCTAGACATAGATGAGTGTGAATGCATCCTTCTGTGATTGTGATAGATTTATCACAGACCCTGGATTGGATGACCTGATTGCCATTAACAGTCTGAATGGAGGCATTGGTCCAGAATTGTCGTAGATGTTCCACATAGATTGTGGGATTGACAGTTAACGCATAGGCGATGTGTGAGGATTTTAGGAAATCCACAATCTCATGAAAACCCTCAGCTTGTTTGGGTTTTTGAAGCATTGCAAGCTCATTATGATCGTCAACAAACACCAGTCCTGCCATCGTTCTTGGGTTCGAATCAACACTTGGGATTTCGCACTGGGAAGCAAGAATTCGAGAGAGAGAGAGAGAGAGAGAGGATGAACACTCGTAGGAAATTCAAAGAGCCGTTTGGATTTTGGCGGTTAGAGAGAGTATTTATAGATGGAGGGTTTCAGTTAGAAGCAGTACTAAGTACCCTAGCAGCATTAACAAGCCCGCAGTACTAACCCATATAAGCAGTAGTAACACATACCAGCAACATTAACACAGACTAGCAGTAGTAACACCTACCAGCAGTATTAACACAGACTAGCTGTATTAACACATACCAGCAGTACTAACACTGTCTGGCAGTAGAAATAAGGTAAGCAGTAGTGTAGATCCCAGTGCAGTGCAATCACAAGTAATATGAACAATGATGAACAGATTATAGGCCACAACAACTAGTCATATGATTGATATAACTTCAAAGGGTTAAGGTTTACAGAGAGAATTTCTGTTAAGGGTATGTAAACCTAATGACTAGTAAACTGAATAATGATTTTCTTACCTAACAAACGAAACAGAAACAACTTTAAATACGTAGGCTCGCAGGCCTAATGGGCTTATGGGCTTTAAGGCCCAACAAGCTTACAACTATAACAACTTGTCATAAAATACCCTGAACTTCTATTTAACTATCAAAATAGCCCTAACAATCTCCCCCTTTAAATAGAAGTTGATAGTCACGCCAGTTAGGAACATAAATTTTTCGGAAACCAAAGCTGATCTCGAAATATCGAATCTGAGTCCTGTACTCCAATCGCTCTTCAATTACACCCAGTGCTTCAAGAACAAGTGGCTTGTATTTAGGATCCAAAAGCTGAACCCCTTTTTTCTCTTTACCAAGTACACGCTTCAACTTTTCTTTCAGCAACATCAACGTACCGTCACAGAATCTGGCAATCTGATTAAAACGAATGAAACGCATAATTCCTTTGTCATTCAAGTAGGTCATGCCAAAATCTGGAAGCTTTATCACAGTAAATGCAGGTACATTCTGGGCATCAGACGGAATCTTCAAATCAGGCTTGAGCATATTAATCTTTGGCTGGTTGCTTTCTAACCCGATCTGAAAATCTTCCACCGAGGCAAGCTTCATTGCGCACTTCATATATCTCTTTACTGTCTCAAGTGCATCAATGACTTCCCCTGGTCTGTTAGTTCTGGTCTTTAAGTCTCGAAGAATGAACAGCAGATCTTGTGGTTCAAGAAACGGAAAGTCAGTTTCAGAGAAACAATACTTTTGACCATCTTCTCTAGTCACCATGAAATCTGAATACTTTACTTTCATGAAGAAACTAGATAATATCTGATCAACCGATGTAATCTTCAGCTTTGTCTTGTTGTTTTTGACTTGAAACTTCTTGTACACGAATAAGAGTTCACGCTGCTGTTCCTTGCTTTTCATTGACTGTAGACCATGCAGTACAACTTCATCATACTTACGTATCCAGTGGGCAAAGATCTTCTTTTGGCTTTCTTCAAGGAAAGCAACTTTTATTCGGACTCTTTCCCACTTGGATGGACGAACTGGAGTAGTACTTTCTGTTCCCATAACTGGAGATGCTGGAGGAGATCTGAAGGGAAAATCTGTTTCAGGAAGATCAGGATTAGCAACAGAATAGGTCAAAAGTGGAACCGCAACAGAAATCTGATCGTCTGGCTGATAGTCCGAATGAAGGATCTCATCTATTTCGGCTTGCATGGCTACCAGCGCTCGTTCAGTATTAGCACATTCTTCCGTCGGTTCATAAACTTCATAAGGATCAAGTATCAATGCCCAGTCTTCAGGGACTATCGGAGAACCTTCATCAAATTCCTCAGGCTTTTCAACCTTTGGAATGTCAAACAGCACTAACTTCATACATTGTTCCCATTCCTGTCCCTGCCCTTCTGATCGAGTACCGGAACCCGTACCCTGTTCAACCTGTTCTGACTCCACTACATGTGTCTCTGGCTCAGATAGACGTTGGCGCTTCTCCCCCTCATGGTGATCAGGATCATCCGGATCATCATGTCGGTGCTTGGGTCGTTCTGCCTGGCTACGACAGGTATCTTCCACTGCTGAAAGGCGTTCAGTCAAAACAGCTACGGTTTGCTGAAGTGACTGAAGCATAGCTTGCTGGATCTGGAAGGCTTCGGCAGATACAATAGGCTGGGGTGTAGGTGGGGTAGGTGTGGTGCTTGAGTACGAAGTAGGGATAGCAAATCGGCATCCTGGGTGGGTTCGGTTAGAGATTGGGCTAGAAGTTTGGCGAGAAGGATAGATTTGAGTTCAGGTATTGAAAGATCCGTGGCTGGTAGAGAAGGTGGAATAGTTGTGGTCTCCGGCTCAGTCGCAGGACCTTTGCCTTTGACCATGCGTTTGATGTTGTCCATCTCCTCCCCATCATAGATTGGACAGCCTTTAGGGCGCCGTCCATGTATTCCCTTGAGACAAACTCAGTTGGGGTAACGCCGGGGTCACTTAGACTTCCCGTTGTAGCTACGACTGTAGAAGTCGAGCCTCCTACGTTCACTGTTGGCGTGATGATAGCCGTGGTAAGACTTCCACCCAATCCTCGTAACCTACCCGAAGGTGGGTTTACTATGGATGTTCCGACCGGGCCACTTAGGCTACCGGCGATAGCCGAAAAAGGAATTTGTGTCCTAGGAATGGCATGAATAACAAATGGATCTAGACTCCGTGCATGCAAAGAAGGCGAGAACGGGGGCAGCTGTTCTCTTGTTTCAATATTGGCACCCTCCAAGTGAGAGCCCGATAGAGTATGTGCTAAATCCCCGTGAGCATGTGAATCCACCATCTGTTGAGAGATGGTGGAGTGGCTTGGTTGGGCGTGCAAGTGTGCCTCTAGGTCCACGGTGGCTTCTTCAATACCCTGTCCCAACACATGAGACTGGGTAGCAGATGTGGCTACCTGGCTAAATGTGGTTAGGGGGGATACAACCGAAGATGGTTGTCCCGTCACTCGTGTACTCTCGGAATGTATTTTACTCCGTCTTTCCCTCACACAGCTCACTTCTTGATTTTCAACTAAGACTCCCTCCGCTCTCCTTATATCTCCAGATGAGGGCTGATCATCGTCACCATCGGAGTCAGAAGACTCTTCATTTGATGTCGATGCTGCAGTTTGGGTTTCTTCTGTTGCCTCTTTTGCCATTTGAGTCTCGGTTGGTGGTGGCGAAGATGGTTGTCTTGAAGAACTAGGATGGCTCGTTCCAACGGCACTGCCCACGCCAGATCCCCTCACGATAATAGCTCTCGACACACCCTGTCCGGAAGCCCCAGCTGTCCGGACGCTCCTGCCTCTCGTTCGTGGACGCGAACCCTCACGTCGCTCAGGTCTTGCTCCCTGGGCAGGTCCTGCCGGTCCTGGCCGGACCATAGGAGCTGGAATGTTGTGTGTGTGCCTATAAGCTATCACACTCAGTGCCGTGGGATGAGCATGGTCTAGTACCCCGACTGGAATTTGTCGGGCGACAACACCTTCCGGATCAGCACGAGAAGGAATCTTGCGAGTTGGATGTTGTGGACACGTCGGATGGGTAGAGCGGCGTTGTATCTCGGGATACAGGTTCATGTAGTTCCAGATAACGATCTGTAGGAACCACATGAATGGAATGAAGTTTGACCGGCGAGATGCAGTAGAACGAACTCTCTGAATGAGTTCAAACCAGATAAAGTCGGCAAAGTCCACGTGGCGATTGAAAGCCACCGCGTGAAAGATGCGAAGAATCGGGGCGCTCGTCTGATCAATGCCCTTCGTTATAGAAGAAAGGCACCGATTGATGTATGTGAACAGCGTGTACCATATCGTCGATAGATGTTTGCGGTTGAAGGTTGACGGAATGCGAAGTACTGCGTCATAACCCAAAGAGAGAAGGTCGGTGCACAGTGTAGCATCAGTGACAATCGGGTCGAAGTCTTCTCGGCCTGCTACGGATCCGGCGGTTGGTAACCGAAGGAATTGTCTGAAGAGATCACTTGTGAGAAGCACTGGTGTATGATCTATCCGACCTTCAAGATGGAATCCGCCATCGGCTTGTAACGCATGAAGAGAATGCCAGAACTGCTGTAAGTATAAGATTGGTACGGTTGCAATTTCCGTTAGAGCATAGGAGATTGGATGGCCCCTGAGTATCTCGATGATGACCTGATGTTGAATAGCAGGTTGGGTTACATCGAGATGGTAGTTATTGGCTGTAAGAGGAAAGAACTGATCCTCGGGAATCAGTTCCGCATCTGCGATTGGATCAATCGCTGGTGGCTGGTTTTGTGCCATTGTACCTGTGAAGAATTAATCGATTAGTACGCAGGTTTGGACCAAGATAATAGCCGTTGGAGTTATACAGTCATGATTTAGATCACACCGGATAGTAACTCCAAAAATTGGAAGAGCAAACCCTACTCGTGAATTAGGGTCAGTCACCAAGGCGCATAGAATGCACCAGCACATATAACCAACAAAATTTCCTCATAAACAACACATATTAAAAGGTATAACTATAAGTACCAAAGAAATTGGATTCGACCGGATATGGTCGACGACCGGAGGAGATATTCGACCGGAGGTCACATTCGACCGGTGATTAAACCACCGGATATGTGTTCGACCGGAGGGACCTTTTGACCGGGGGTGCTTTCGACCGGGGCGTAACCCTAGATCGTAGTATTCCCCCGGAGAAGACAAATCGACCACAGATCGATTGAAGAATAAAACTTCCCATCGATCGAATACAATCGATCAATGCAACCTGAAAACCAACATATCGAATATCCTACTTGTTTGATCGAAGAATAAGCCAAACTATTGAGATCGGTCGATTGAGTTCGGTCGAATAGAGAGGGTCGGAGGAAGCACCGGGCGAGAGAGAGAGATGAAGACGATGAGAGAAAACAAAAAGATCGATTGAATGAGGGACAAACTGGTTCGATCGGGGTTCTTATACCCCCAGAGGTGACTTGGGCTTGAGCCGGGGGGTAGACTTTGGGCCGAATCAAACCAAACAAACAACCCAAACCAAACACACAAAAAAAAACAAAAAAAATAAACCAAACCTTAAAAAAAACGTATTTTTGGAGTTTTCGGAGATATATAAAACAACTTAAAAAAAACAATCCTAATGGGAAAGAAAAAATAAAGTCGAAGACACGAGACCTAGCTCCCCCTCGAATGATTACCACGCGGAGGTCCATACACAGAACCCTCATACCTGCTCCCCCTCGAATGGAGGACCCGTGAGACTTACCAACCATTTGACGCTAGTGCTCCCCCTGAACACATTACCGGGTTGTAGATCCACCACAATCAACTTGCACTTTTCAGAGAACAAGAGTTAAACTGCACACAAAATCACAAAAACAGACACACGAACACAAAAGAAGCGGGAAAAACACGAAATCTACTTTGTTGATACAGAAGTTCGTAACGGATACAGAGCTAAACGAGTAAAATGCAATAACCAAGGAGTGTGGATAATAGCAACCAGAGACAAGGCACTGGTGCATTTGTCACAGTCATTCGTTATAGAATGAAACTCGTAGAGAGCTGCGAACGGATCAAACTTTCAGATTTAGCATACCTAGCTTGGACACAAGGTAATTAAATTGTTTTTCGTCCAAGGTTTTGGTAAATAGGTCTGCTAACTGATGCTCTGAATTAACAAAATAGAGTTCGATAGTACCTTTTTCCACGTGATCTTTTATAAAGTGATAGCGCACATCAATGTGCTTCGTCTTCGTGTGCTGGACGGGATTGCTTGATATGGCTATAGCGCTCTTCGAGTCGCAGTAGATGGGAATCCTGGAGTAATTAATTCCATAATCTTTGAGCTGGGTGCGCATCCAGATGACTTACGAGCAGCAACTGGCGGCTGCTACATACTCCGCCTCGGCGGTGGAGGTGGACACGCAGTTTTGCTTCTTGGAAGCCCAACTGACAAGACGATCGCCCAAGAACTGAACATGACCCGACGTGCTCTTCCGGTCCAGCATGTTTCCAGCATGGTCAGCGTCCGAGTATGCTGTCAATTCAAAATCTGTCTCTTTTGGGTACCACAAACCAAGATCAGCAGTACCTTTTAAATATCAAAAAATTCGCTTAACCGCAGCTAAGTGAGACTCTTTAGGTTTCGACTGAAATCTTGCACACAAGAATGTCGAAAACATAATGTCAGGCCGACTAGCCGTCAAGTACATCAGAGAGCCAATCATACCTCTATAAATAGTAGCATTCACATCCTTACCGTCAGGATCGGAGTGAAGCTTTAGAGTGGTGGACATGGGGGTTTTCATAGATGCAGATTGTTCCATCTGGTATTTCCGAAGAATATCCGAGATGTACTTAGATTGAGTAATGAAAATTCCTGTTTGTAATTGTTTTACTTGAAGACCCAGAAAAAAATTCATTTGCCCCATCATGCTCATTTGAAAATGTTTACTCATTAAGGCAGAAAAGTTCTGACAATACTTGGGGTTCGTGGAGCCAAAGATTATATCATCAACATAAATTTGTACAAGAATGATATCATTCTTCTCTCTTTTAATAAATAAATTAGTATCAATTTTACCTTTAGAGAAGCCAGACTTGACTAAGAAGGATGAGAGTGCATCATACCAGGCTCGTGGCGGTTGCTTAAGACCGTAGAGGTCCTTGTCAAGAAAGTAGACGTAATGCGGATTTTCAGTACTCACGAAGCCTTCGGGTTGCGAGACATAAACTTCCTCCTTGAGCACGCCGTTGAGGTGCGGATTTCACGTCCATTTGAAAGACGATGAAATTCTTGTGAGCGGCGTAGGCGAGGAACATGCGGATCGCTTCAATGCAGGCAACCGGTGCAAACGTCTCATCGTAATCAATTCCTTCTTGCTGGCGATATCCTTTAGCCACTAGACGCGCTTTGTTCCGAACAATGATGCCGTTTTCGTCCTTCTTGTTCTTAAAAATCCATTTAGTCCCTATCACCGTCTTGTTCTTAGGTCAGGGAACTAGGTGCCATACTTTGAGGGTCTCAAATTGATTGAGTTCCTCTTGCATAGCAATTACCCAGTCCGGATCATTCAGCGCTTCAGAGACAGTGGAAGGTTCGATACGGCTGAGGAACGAGGAAAATAAGCAGTCATTCGCGGTGGTGGATCGAGTTTGAACTGTTGTGGAGGGATCACCGATGATCTGATGAAGGGGGTGTGCTCGAGTCCACTTGGTGGTGTGTGGATGAGGTTGATAAGTCTGATGGGTGGTATCGGAATCCACATGACCTCCTGGGGTAAATCCTGAACTGTCTCGAGGGATGATGGCCTATGAGGTGTAAGCTTCGTAGTGGGAGTCGAACTAGGAGTAGAGGACGACTCAGCTGGAGATGAAACGATGGGATGTTCCGGGATTGCCGGAGAGGAAGCTGTCAGGATCGAATTCTAAACAAGAATTAATTCTCAGAAACAATATCAAAGAAGTTTGCGTAATAACACTTTGATATTCAATGAAACAGTAAATCAACACAGTAAATATGAAGAACAAACTGTAAACTTGTATTGAATGCTTTGAAGTTACAAGATTACACACTCAACCTCAATATTGATGAACAGGCTCACCAATACGAATTCTACTTCTCTAGAATTAGGATCTATGCCTTGAGGTTGATTTTCTCTCTAGAACCAAAACTTAGAATCAATTCATCTAAAACTATATTATATCTTCTATACATATACTATATATATATACTGAAGATAAAAGATAATTACAATTAATAAAATATCTTCAGAATATCTTCCATCATTATCTCCAAGCTTTCCATAATCTTCAGTTTATCCAGCTGTCATCCTTTCCATACAGATCTCCATCTTATAAGCAGTATTAATCATAAGCAGCATTAATACTTTGAGCAGTATTAACTCTAGCAGTACTAACCATGCTCAGCAGCATTAATCTCTTCAAGCAGTACTAACTTTGAACTAGCAGTACTAATCTTGTTGAGCAACATTAACCATCAACTAGCAGCATTAAAGAACAGAAGTACTAACTAGAAGTATTAACTGTTTTCTTCTAGCAGCATTAACTTTGTTCCAGCAGCATTAACTACAACTAGCAACATTAACCACAGAAGTAGTAACCATGATTAATATTAACTTCAGAAGTAGTAACCATGATGAACTAGAAGTAGTAACCATGTTGAACGATGAACTAGAAGTAGTAACCATGTTGAACTAGAAGTAGTAACCATGTTGAACTAGAAGTAGTAACCATGATTGACATATTTCAGACCCAACAATCTCCCCCTAACTTAACTTTTCAAAACTGAGAAGTTAAGTTCTTCAGCATAAGGTCTTTATGATAATTTCAAAACTTTCTGCAATTACTAGTTCTTCTTGATTCAGTTTCTGCTGTTATCTTCTTTTCTGTTTCTGATGTAGTTACTGCTTTATTTCAGCTTCTTCACTTATCTCCCCCTCAAAATAAGATTTCATATCAATACAAACTTTAATTTTCTTCTTTTTCAGTACCAACTTCTTGATATGATCTATCTGCTAGTGATAAGAAGTGATCACCTTTTCATCTCTTTTATCTCCATAATTTGATTGTGAACTTTCAGACTAATTGTACCAAGTGTATCCATCAATTCTTTGTAGTTAAACTGTCCTCACCTCCTTTAGATGTTTTACCACCCTTGAAGGATCCTTGGATCTTTTAGTAGAGATCTTCTGCCTAGCAGAAGCACCTTCTACTCCTTTGGTTTCTTGGCACCTGGGACCTTTAGATAATTACTCATCTAAAGTTGCCATGGGGAAGGTATTAGATATGTTCACACTGTCCTGTCCTGCACTTTGTGCAAAGTCAGTAGTGTGAGCCTTACAACCCATATGCTCTTGCATCTCCTTATTGAGCACCTTCTTGAGGTTGGGAGACACCCCTGTGGTTTCCCTATGGATATTCTCTAAAGGAGAATCCTCCCTTAGAGGGCTTAAAGGCTTAGTGGGTGAAGGTACAAGAAGGGAAGGAGCCTTCTTTACCTGTTTTCTTTACCTGTTTTATTGGTGAAGTTGGCTTATGAAGTAGAGACTGGGGAATTGATATAGAGTGGGAAGGTTGGGTTTGGCTAGCAGTGGGAATGTCTAATGAGGGCCTTGACCCTGCTGCCATACCTTCTTGTGGTTGGGACACCACCATCATTGTTGAGAACAATGGGGTGTTAACTCCTTCAGAGTCCCTAGCAGATCTTCTCATGTTTGAGAAAACCTTGCCTTTAGGGGGTTTAGGTACATATACCTCATCAAAGTGAAGTATGTCCGTCAATTCATTATTAAGTAATTCTTGTACAAACCTTGGATACAGATAAAAGCTTTTTGATTGATATCCAGGTTTGACATTAAATCATTGAAGATCATTTTTAGGTATAGAAAACTTACATTAGCAGTAGTAACACTTATCAGCAGCATTAACACAGACTGGCAGTAGTAACACATACCAGCAACATTAACACAGACTGGCAGTATTCACTGAACTAGAAGTACTAACTACCTTTCAGTATTAGCAACCTGAAACACTTTTCTTACCTTCTGCTGGATCAGAAGTAACATGTCCTCCATCAAATCTTTTGAAGAATTTGAAGGCAATCCATGTTCCTTGTTATGTGCCAAGAGCAACCATTATCTTCATTCCAAATGCTCTTCCTCTTGAGCTTTTGATTGCCCTGTACACTTGATAAATCAGTTAGTCTTTGAGGGAACCCAAGCCAAAGTGGTCTTGGGTTGTCCTTTCTCATTAATATAATCTGTCAGTTTGGTCTGAATGAGTTGTTTAGGAATCTCATGGCTGGAATACTTTGTCAAGATTATAGGCTCTGCAACATTAATACTAGTAGAAGCACTATTCTTGTTAGCAGTAGTATTGGTTGCAGCAGCACTATTTCTATTAGTAGTACTATCTGGGATAGCAGTACTAACAGTTTTCTTTGCAATTGGAACCCAAACTTGAACAAAGTTGTTTGCTTTCTTTGTCTTTAAGTTACTCCTTTGTTTATTTGAAGTATTTTTCTTAGTTTTAGCAAACTTGTTTTGAACATGAGACTTTTTAGGTGCTCTGTTCTCAGCCATTTGATTCCTTCCTTGCTTCCTATAACCAAAGGAGTTTTGAGTTTGTCTTTGAAAATTAACTCTTTGGTTGATAGGATTGAAATAACAGTATTTGGCAACATGATTAAGCTTTCCACAGATAAAACAAGGTTTTGGTCTATTGATTTTACTCAGATCAACCCCTTGTTTTTGTGCCCACTGATTATTCCAGTTTCTTTGAGTTCCCCTCGTTTTATCATGTTTTTGGGGCTCAGATTTATTGCAAGTACACTGTTTGCAAGGGACAGGATTCACAACTGTTGTCTGTTTGTAGTGGACCTTACCAGACTTTCCCTCTGTCTTTTCTATGTCCTTAGATTTGACCCAAGTCTTTCCACATCCCTCATTGGTGATAATGTGATTTCTAGGGGAATCTCACCACTCACAGTGTTCTCCTTACTCTTATTATTAGAGTACTCTTCTTCAGAGTCTGTTTCAACCACCACTTTGCCTAATGGATCTACCTTAGTGGCTTCATCAGACAATTCCTTCCTATTCTTGGTCTCTAGCAAGTCTGATATAGGAGGGATGTAATTGTTGTTGTATGGTGGTGGTGTGGTGTTATAACCTATTCCTCTTCTAAGTTTGTCATGGATTTGAGTTTGGAGCAAAGAGTCCATTGCTTTAGAAGCATTGGAAAATTTCTCAATACCCAGCTTTGCTTTCTCAAACTCACTCTTTATCTTCTCATTCTCCTCTTCTTTCTGTTTAAGCTTAGACTCATACTGATCTTTCTCCCACTTCCATTAGTTTGAGTCATAAGAGTGTTGAAGCTCATTGGCTTGGAAACTCTTGATCTGTTCCTCAAAACTCTCAACAATTCTTACATAGTCTTTTATATCTCTCTCTAATCTTTTAAGGTCATCACTCATTGTCTGGTTGTGATCCCTGTACCTTTTAACAGTTTTCATACAAGTTTTAAAGCAAAGATTAGACATTACCTCTGTGGGGATTTCTGTGCTTGAAGAATCTGAAACTTTAGCCATTGATGATTTCTGATTTCAAGGAAGAATGATGATTGCAGGTTTCTAAGAATACTAGCTCTGATACCACTTGTCAGGATCGAATTCTCAACAAGAATTAATTCTCAGAAACAATATCAAAGAAGTTTGCGGAATAACACTTTGATATTCAATGAAACAGTAAATCAACACAGTAAATATGAAGAACAAACTGTAAACTTGTATTGAATGCTTTGAAGTTACAAGATTACACACTCAACCTCAATATTGATGAACAGGCTCACCAATACGAATTCTACTTCTCTAGAATTAGGATCTATGCCTTGAGGTTGATTTTTTCTCTAGAACCAAAACTTAGAATCAATTCATCTAAAACTATATTATATCTTCTATACATATACTATATATATATACTGAAGATAAAAGATAATTACAATTAATAAAATATCTTCAGAATATTTTCCATCATTATCTCCAAGCTTTCCATAATCTTCAGTTTATCCAGCTGTCATCCTTTCCATACAGATCTCCATCTTATAAGCAGTATTAATCGTAAGCAGCATTAATACTTTGAGCAGTATTAACTCTAGCAGTACTAACCATGCTCAACAGCATTAATCTCTTCAAGCAGTACTAACTTTGAACTAGCAGTACTAATCTTGTTGAGCAACATTAACCATCAACTAGCAGCATTAAAGAACAGAAGTACTAACTAGAAGTATTAACTGTTTTCTTCTATCAGCATTAACTTTGTTCCAGTAGCATTAACTACAACTAGCAACATTAACCACAGAAGTAGTAACCATGATGAATATTAACTTCAGAAGTAGTAACCATGATGAACTAGAAGTAGTAACCATGTTGAACTAGAAGTAGTAACCATGTTGAACTAGAAGTAGTAACCCTGATTGACATATTTCAGACCCAACAGAAGCTTCGAGAGCACCTTCAACAGGAGTCGGTGCAGGAAGTTGAACGGAAACAGGAGTCGGTTCAGGAGCACCGTCATCAAGAACTTGAGCAAGAGGGTGTCTATCACTTGAGCTCAGGGAAGCTTGATCATTGGCAGTAGAGGATGGAGCACCAGGCGAGGATGGACCACCGGAGTCGGTAGGGCCAGTGACTTGTGTCACTTCTGGTGCTTGAGCAGTATTCCTGTCACATGACGTAGTATTAGACTTAACATTAAATAAGTTAGTATAAAAGAATTCAAACAGTAAATCCAAATCAGAAAGATGTGCTCTTGACGTAGACGCATGATGTGGATCCACTGGAGATTGTGTAGCCTCCGAACGGAATTGTCTAGAAGCTAACACACCAGTAAGCGCGGGTTCTGAACTGAGATGTTAAGAAACCATTTCAGGGGCTTCGTCAAAAGTCACGTTTACGCTCTCAACGACGGTCTTCGTCCGTTTGTTGTAGACACGGTAGGCTTTTGCTTGCTGAGAGTAGCCGATAAACACTCCTTCATCCGCTTTGGGACTGAATTTGCCAAGATCATCCTTATCATTTAAGACAAAGCAGGTGCATCCGAAAGCATGAAAGTAGTTGATGTTCGGGATACGCTTGTTGATGATCTCGTACGGAGTCTTGTTGAACCGCTTGTTGATGATAGACCGATTTTGAGTATAGCAAGCGGTAGCAACTGCTTCTGCCCAAAGAAATAGAGGTAGCTTGGAATGAGATAACATCGTGCGTGCTGCTTCAACTAGAGTTCTGTTTCGACGCTCTACCACCCCATTCTGCTGAGGAGTACGAGCGGCGGAAAAAGTATGCGAGATACCCACTGAAGTGAGATAACCGGTGAGTATTTGATTCTTGAACTCAGTGCCGTTGTCCGTCCTGATGGTCTGAACTACTTGGTTGAGACTGACTTGAATGCTCTTCAGAAGAGAGAATATCAACTCGGGAGTTTCGTCCTTTGAACGGAGAAATCGGACACAAGTGTAACGAGAGAAATCGTCAACCATCACCAGGACATACTTCTTGTGATTTATGCTTTGAACGCGCATCGGTCCACATAAGTCCATGTGGATTAGCTCAAGGGACCGAGAAGTACTCGGAATGGCTTTCGGCTTGTGAGACGCCTTTTTCATCTTGCCCTTTTCGCAGGCAGCGCACAGATGATCTTTTGCAAACTTGAGGTCTGGCATACCTTTGACATGTCCACCGAGCACCAACTTGTTGATATTCTTGAAGTTCAAGTGCGAGAGACGACGGTGCCATAGCCAACTTTGTTCAGCAGATGCTTTGGACAACAAACAGACTTCCTTGTCGGATATCAAGGACGAGAGGTCAATCGTATAGAGGTTGGTGCATCGTGTTCCAACAAGTATTTCTTTACCATCCTCAGTTCGAACGCTACACCGTTTAGCCTTCAAAGTAAGCTCGAGATTCTTGTTGCAGAATTGACCGATACTGAAGAGATTGTGACCGAGACCTTCGACATAGGAGACTTTCTTGATCGTGATATTATCTTTGACAATATAGCCGTAACCCCTGATGGGAGAGGAGTGATCATTCCCGAACCGTACATTTCCACAAAACCTCTCGGTGAAGTTTGTGAGAAGCTCCCTTCTTCCGGTCATGTGCTTGGAGCAACCTGAATCTAGATACCACACATGACCTTCCTGCAAAATAGGTTATTTCTTTTTAGGTACCCATTCGTAAATGGGTCCTTTGGGTTAGATTTAACATCCGACTTAGAGACCCGTTTAGAGTTGGGTCTTTGTCTTTCACGGGAAACATCACGATGAGAATGATTATGAGCAATATGATATGAGCCAAACCAATCAGGTGCATAACGACTATCAACAAAATCATTTGATCCACAATAAGAACAACACAAACAATCATGAGACAGTTGAAGTAATTGCGGAATTGAATAAACTTTTAAAGGAAGAGTTCCATTACATTCAACTAGAGGTTTAGAAATAAAAACATCATGATTGTTATTGTTCTTTCTAGACTTTAAGACAGGATCAACTAATTCTGATGTTGCCGAGCTCTCTTTTGACTTCTTAGCTACCCAAGCATATTTCACTTCTTCCCGCCGACCATACGTATCTGAAATGCCGTTAAACCCATAGTCAGAAGATTTGAAAATTGACGATTGTGACCTTTGAGAGCGACCGGTCTTTTTCTTCTTCTGTGAACGCCTTTTAGATTTAGACTTGGAAGATTTTGAAGAATTGTTCACAGAAGGTTTTTGCGGGGCAGATGTAGAACATTCACCCTTATAAAATTTAACCGGAGGCTCACATGACTCATTTAAAAAATCAACATGGCTAGGTAGAGAAGGATTAAAATCAAATTGGCTCAAATTGCTATCTAAACACACCTCAGAATTCAAGAATGCGGAAAATTCTAGTTCCTCATCAGAAAGGACCTTATCGCTTGAGGAGTTCAGGACAGTGGAAGAGTTTGTTAAGAGTGGATCAGTAGCGGAAGCATTTTTACAATCAGAACACTGATTCGTTTCAAAAACATGAGGCTCTTTTCCCTTATTTGAAATGATTGGTGACGAGTCACCCAGAAAAGCTTTGCAGGAAGATGTATCGGAGGCAGGATAAGAATTTTCAAACAGATGAGTATTCTCACTTTGGAGATTTGAAAGCTTAGCTTGTAGTTCAGCCTTATGAAGTTGCTCTTTCAGGCGATCTGCTGCCAAAGCAGCCAGTTGTGAATTTAACCTCTTTATTTCTGTTTGAAAGTATTCGTTCTCCTTAACTGACACATTTTCCTCTTTAGTGGAATAGAGGCACTCAATTTGGGATAAAAGTTCTTGTTTTTCCTTTTGAAATCTGTCTCTTTCTTATTCAAACGACGCTTCTAGCTGAACAATTTTTCTTTCTAAAATCAGAGGTGGAACATAGACTTTATGATCTGGTTGTTCCTCCTCATTTTGAGCGGTTTTAATATCTAGTTCAGCTTGAGTATAGCTTCTAAAGTAGTCGTTTGACAGAAAAACAGGTTTTTCCTCGTTGTAAGAAGCATTTAAAGAATCATAAACAAAAGGAAGTTTCATTTTTGTGAAGGTCTCCCTTCTTAACTCATCCTCTTCCCAATCCTCATCCTCAATTGGTTTGGTCCAATTGATTTTGTATTCAGGATAGGTCTTATCTAATCCAAGAAATTCGGATGCGTACATCGTCGGAACTTGGGATAAGGCCTTTTTCAAATAATATGGGTTATCGTAACCGATACCCCTATTCGCATGCTTGGGTTCTTTTGGTGTAATTAGATGTAACGTTTGTTGAGATTGCCCAAGTCTATAAAGTTTCTTTTCCATCTCCTTTAACTGATTGGATAACATTATGTTCTCATTTTTGTAAGCCACGTTTTGATTTAACAAATCAATTTTCTCGGTCTCAGACGTACGTAGCTTATCGGTCAGGTCATCTACTTTGGTCATTAGTTTTTGTGACTCTGTTGAACAACTCACATTCTCTTCTCTTAAATTAGAAATCGTGCACAGGTAGCTAGAAATTTCTAAGCTTTGTTTTTCCATAAATTCAGACTGTTTAGTGACCCGGCTTTCTAACGATGAGAGAAGTTGTTCTTTTTCTTTTAAAAGTAGCTTGTAAGAATCAAGTTTGTGCAATGAGAGTTGCATTTGATCAAGTAAAGTTTCATGAAAAGGGGCACATACCTGGCAAGGAGCATTGTGATCTTCTTCATAAGTATCGGATGGTGATGAATGGTTGCCCATGAAACACAAATGAGCTTCAGCATCCTCAGGTTCTTCATCCGACACTTGTAACCAGTAATCGTCTTCAGCCATTAGAGCTTTACCGACTTCCTTTTCTTTGGCAAGAAGCAGCTTGGCTCGGTAGTAGTCGGCGTTGCGCACAATTGGCTTGCGACAATCTTTGGCGAAATGACCTAACCGACCACAGTTGTAGCATTTGATCGGTTCGTTATTCGGCTTTTCTTCATTTCTCTTGTCAGGCTTCTTACCAGCTTCAAAGCGACTATTACCTTCAGACTTTTCTCGATGATCACGTCGAGTAGAGACTCTTTGCTTGTTGGAAGTCTTGTTAAAAAACTTCCTCTTTTGAAATGCTTGAGTGAGAAAAACCATTGCTTCTTTCATCTTGGAAAGTTCTGGATCCGAGTCGCTGTCGGGATCTTCAGGTTCAGTATCACTCAACACGGGCTCTTTTCCAGATGATCGGCTGACGGACTTGCCTCTTCTCTCAGATACGAGTGCTATTTGATCAGTTGCTGGTTTTTCCTCTGCTTTCCCAATAAGTTCCATCACTTCCTCTTCGTCTTGGAGCAGCATTTCATAGAGTTCGTGAAGGTACAGCTTCTCCAAGGTCTGAGTGTGGCGAATATGGGAGACGAACGATTTCCACTCAGGCTGTAAGTTGTTCATAAACTTTATGTTGTTTTCCGTGTTCGTCTTTGTGATCTTATTTTTCTGAAGATCATTCAGAAGCATATTAAACCTTTCGTAGGTTTCCGTCAGCGTTTCACCCTTTCGTGCTTTAAACCCATCATATCTGGTGATACAGTTGGTCACCTTTAACTGATTATTGATGTGGCTTCCCATCATCATCTTCTCTATTTGGTCCCACATCTTTTTCGATGAGTCCTTGAAGCTATCTATACAAGCATAGATGTCATTCGGTAGACTTTGAAGAAGGTACGATTTTTCCAGCTTTTCTGCCTCGTACATTTCCTTTTCCTCCTTAGTAAAATCACCAACAGATTTCCGAATCTGACGCTCTGGCCTTCCTTCAGCTGGGTTTCCCGGTACCACTTTCATTGGCCAATCTTGTGGACCCTCAGTCAGGCATTTGTATATATTTTCATAGTTGGATTTTGCTTCTATGAAGTTCATAAATCGGTCATGCCACTGAGGGTACTCTCCCCGAAAGAGCACCGGGGGCTTTTGGTCAGAACCGATGGCTAGAGCATCCCTTGAGCACTGTAATGATCGTTAGGCAAGCAGGATGATCCAAATACAATAAAAATAGAAGAAACACAGAAACACTTGGTCTAACAGAAAATCGGGTCAAACAATATCCGGTCGAATAATACGGCCGGGGATACACTTATCCAGTCGAAGGTGAAAGACCGGGATACAAGTATCCGGTCGAAGGTGTTTGACGGATGTTACAACCACCCGGTCGAAGGCAAGACCGGAGTACAAATGTCAGGTCAAATGGGTAAGACCAGGGAAACTCTTAATCGGTCGAATGTGTTAGACCGGAGGAAAACTTATTCGGTCGAAGGGATTTGACCGGAGCACAAGTGTCCGGTCGAATTCCCAGGTCGAAAGACTTAAATTATTGAAAACCACAAATATGGATAATATCGATGACCGAAGAACTCGAAGGGTTCGACCGAAGAACCCGAAGAACATCTGGGATTCGACCGAAATCAAAACCCAGATCTTCTCCTTCGATCGAAAGCAACAAACAATATTCACCAAAAAAAAAAACTTCGACCGAACATAAAACGATACAACCAAAAAATCAACAGAACCACAAATCGACCGGACTAACGATTTCCAGAAAAAAATTATTCGACCGAACTATACTGTTTTCGAAAAAAATCGATCGACAAAAAAAATTTATCGACTAAACTAACAGATACAACTTAAGCAAACAGATATCGATCAAACAGATAACACAGAATGTAACCACTAACAATCAATTAATGCAAGTAAAGCAATTAATACAAGTAATTGATCTTAGGGTTTCAGACAAACCTTTTTACTGGATCAAACCTTTTTTGCCTATCTGCTCTGATACCAATTGTAGATCCCAGTGCAGTGCAATCACAAGTAATATGAACAATGATGAACAGATTATAGGCCACAACAACTAGTCATATGATTGATATAACTTCAAAGGGTTAAGGTTTACAGAGAGAATTTCTGTTAAGGGTATGTAAACCTAATGACTAGTAAACTGAATAATGATTTTCTTACCTAACAAATGAAACAGAAATAACTTTAAATAGGTAGGCTCGCAGGCCTAATGGGCTTATGGGCTTTAAGGCCCAACAAGCTTACAACTATAACAACTTGTCATAAACTACCCTGAACTTCTATTTAACTATCAAAATAGCCCTAACAAGTAGTAATTTTGCACTAGCAGTATAAACCACCTAGCAGTAGTAACCATACTTAACCATATTTGAACTGTCAGCAGGATTAATAGTGAGAGCAGTATTAACTTAACCATAAGTACTAAGTTTCTAATCAACAAGGAAATCTGAAACACTTAAACACACATAGTTAGCAGCACCATGCACAATACAATATGAGAAAGTAAACATGAAGGAATCTATACAGAAATGGTACATAAAGAAAATCAAAAGAGGCTTATTCAGTGTTTATCATGCCTACACTTGTGACCAAGAATGTGAATCTGCCCACATCAAAAGCTTTGGTGAATAGATCAGCAAATTGGTTACTTGTGTGTACTTTCAAAACCTGAGTTAACTTCTTTTCATTGCAATCTCTAATAAAATGGTACCTTATTTCTATATGCTTGGTTTTAGAGTGCTTGACTGGATTATTAACAATGCTTATAGCACTGTTGTTATCAATGAAGATTGGAGTGTGAAGAAAAGTAACACCATAGTCCAACATCTGATTCTGAATCCATAGCACTTGGGAGCAGCAGCTTGCAGCATCTATATACTCTGCTTCTGTTGTAGAGATGGACACTGTGGTTTGCTTTTTACACTGCCATGAAACTAGTCTTGCACCCAAAAACTGACATCCTCCTGATGTAGACTTTCTATCCAAGTTTGCAGCACCCAAATCACTATCAGAATATGCAAGTAGATCAAATGGTGAGTCATGAGGATACCAAAGACCCAACCTAGGTTGTCCTTTCAGATATCTGAATATCCTTTTGACTGCTTGAAAGTGGGATTGCTTAGGTCTCACATGAAATCTGGCACACACACAGACAGCAAACGTAATGTCTGGCCTTGAAGATGTTAGATACATGAGGGAGCCTATCATAGATCTATAATGATGAACATCCATATCATCCCCCTCAAGATCTGCAGTGACCTGTTTGTGTGTTTCCATAGGTGTGCTTGCAGGCTTTGAATCTGAAAATCCAAACTTTGTAAGTATATAATGCACATACTTGGATTGACTAATGAAAATGCCATCTTTCTTCTGTTTAACCTGTAGCCCAAGAAAGAATGTGAGTTCACCCATAGAGCTCATCTTGAATCTTTTATGCATCAAATCCTCAAATTCCTTGCACATATAATCTTTTGTGGATCCAAAGATGATATCATCCACATAGATTTGAACAAGCAGGATGTCCTTCTTCTTCCTTTTAATGAAAAGGGTCTTGTCAATGATTCCCCTTTCAAATGCATTTTCCAAGAGATAGGTAGACAGAGTGTCATACCATGCTCTTGGTGCTTGATGTAGCCCATAGAGTGCCTTCTTTAATTTGTATACTTTTCAGGAAAGTTAGGATTCTCAAACCCTGGAGGCTGACAAACATACACTTCTTCATCATTTTTCCCATATAGGAATGCACTCTTAACATCCATCTGAAATACTCTGAACTGCATGAAAGAAGCATAGGCTAGAAACAACCTAATTGCCTCAATTCTGGCTAATGGTGCAAACACTTCTTCATAATCTATCCCCTCTTCTTGTTGAGGTCTCTTTCCATCTTCTCCCATCACTCCTTCATTGGAGGGACCATTCTCAATGATATCCCACATTGAGTAATCTGTAAGAAGGAAATATTGCCTGATCCTGATTTTCCACATGTCAAACTCATTAGGTTTGAGCATGGGAACCTTTGAAACAAGAACACTGTCGTATGATCCGTCCATGATGATTAATGTTTTCCGAGTTCCTTGGCTCTGATACCACTTGTCAAGATCGAAATTCTAAACAAGAATTTAATTAAACACTCAGAAACTATGTTAATGAAGTTGCGGAAAAACACTTTAACAGTTAATCAATGAAAGAGTATATGGATCAAATCACAAGTTATATTGAATTAACTTAATGATTACAACCAAAGCCTCAATCTGTTAAACAGGCGAAACAGACATTCAATACTTCTCTAATGAAAGGACTACTAAGAATCTTGAGACTAATTCTCTCTAAAACAAAATACGTATGTATCTCTCTATATCTGTGTATCTATGTTCTTCTATGTGTATCTTCCGAATACATTCCATGATTATCTTCAATCTCCTTGTCTTTTGCTTTAAGCAACCAATGCATCTTTATCATCATAAGCAACATTAATCTTCATAGTAGTATCTTCATCCTCAGCAGTACTAATATGCTTGCAGTAGTAACTTCCATCTTGTAGTATTAACTCTTCAAGCAGTACTAACTACTAGCAGTAGTAATCTTCAAGTAGCAGTACTAAAGTCTTCAATAGTAGTAATCTTCAACACTTAGCAGTACTAACTGGACTTAGCACATTTTAGACCCAACAGTTACCGACAAGAGGAAGGCATAGAGTACGATGAGACGTATGCTCCAGTAGCGCGTATAGAGGCAATCCATATGTTTCTAGCCTACGCAGCTCACAATAATTTCACAGTCTATCAGATGGACGTGAGCTTTCTGAATGGCATTCTTAAGGAGGAAGTATAAGTGTCTCAACCAGAAGGGTTCATAAATCCAGATAAACCAGATCACGTCTACATTTTGGATAAAGCCCTGTATGTTTTGAAACAAGCCCCTCGAACATGGTATGATGTTCTATCTAAATTTTTGGTCAAGTCAGGTTATTCCAAAGGTAAAGTTGATACCACTTTGTTCATCAAAAAGGAAAAAGCCGATATCATCCTTATTCAGATATATGTTGATGATATAATATTTTTCTCTACAAATTCTAAATACTGCAAAAACTTTTTTAACCTCATGGTGTCACGTTTTCAAATGAGTATGATGGGAGAGATGAACTTCTTTCTCGGATTACAAGTAAAACAGTTTTCAACGGGGATTTTCATTAACCAATCTAAGTACATTTTGGATATTCTTCGGAAGTACAAAATGGAAAATTGTAAACCAATTGGAACCCCGATGGCACCAGGTACTAAGATTAGCACTGGTCCTTCGGGTAAAAGTGTTGATGTTAGGACTTATAGAGGTATGATAGGTTCTTTAATGTATCTTACTTCAAGTAGGCCAGATATTATGTTTTCAACATGCTTATGTTCTAGGTATCAGGCTGCTCCTAAAGAATCTCATTTGGCTGTTGTCAAACGGATTTTTAGATATCTGAAGGGGACTGCAGATCTTGGTCTGTGGTATCCTAAAGATACTGGGTTTCAACTAATTGCTTATTCAGATGCAGATCATGTTGGGTGCATGCTGGATAGGAAGAGCACTTCAGGTCACATTCAATTCCTTGGAGATAAGCTCGTTAGCTGGGCATCAAAGAAACAATTATGCGTTTCCACATCGACTGCTGAAGCAGAGTATGTAGCTGCTGCCAGTTGCTGCTCTCAAGTCTTGTGGATGCGAACACAACTTCAAGACTATGGATTTAAGTTTGGTAAAATACCGATCTATTGTGACTCGAAGAGCGCTATCGCGATTTCAGCTAATCCTGTGCAGCACACTAAGACAAAGCACATTGATGTCAGGTATCATTTTATAAAATATAATGTAGAAAAAGGTACGATAGAACTTTACATTGTAAAGACTGATTATCAACTTGCAGATTTGTTTACCAAAGCTTTAGATGAAAAGATATTTAATTTTCTTGTATCTAAGCTTGGTATGCTAAATCTCAAGGTCTAATCAGTAATTACCTATTAAAGTTACTTTTATTGTAATTTTTCATCATTTCTTTATGATTATTTCTGAAAGGATATCTACACTTTCATATGTTGTTCATGTTCTCAGGGGGAGTGAGACAAGATTCTAAGATGATCGATATTATTTTGAGGGGAAGTTTCTAGAATTTAACTGATATATTTTTGTGATGTATGAATTTAGTGGGAGTTTACAAGTCAAAGGAGTAAGACTATGATTTCTGATTATTTCAGATCAGAACTCGTACTTTAATTGTTTTACTGCTTTATGTCATTTTCTTTTCAATAAATTTTTGTGTATAAAATTTGCTTTGACTAGACTTTAAGACTTGTGCAGAATGAGAGAAGCTATCAAGATTATATCTTTATGACTTCAGTTGACTTCATGAGATTTAAGATTGCATAAAAAGGTTAATTTCTTATCTTAATCTCAGATATGGTTGAAAGAAGGACAACTTTTAATCATAGAAAACATGTTCTTAAATGTTCAAACGACTTCCCGATTCTTAAATAGATTTCATAATTTGGAAGTGTGATTATAAATGTTTTCATTTTCTATTTTTGAGCTTCAATGATTAATAAACCGTGTGTTTCCAAAGATAAATAGTTGCGTATTGTCTTTTCTATATACTTTCAAGTATTCACACACATCGGTTTAATTTTTTATCAAATTGTTCTTACCATGTCTCAAATTTGAAACATTTTTTTTCGATGGTAAGACACCCCGCTTGTATTTCAATGAATTTTTTAGTGTCATTTCATTTCGAAACGTCATTTCAAGAATGTCTATATCTTGGTTCATATAGACAATATCCTTTATTCTTGACCATAAGCCTTAATTGCTATATCATTCATTTCTGATCATTTTCATACAATGTCAGATTTTCAAACAAGTATTTTGCATTCATGTTCATTCATTCAATATACTTGTTTGAAAATACTTCAATGATTAAAATGCTCATATCTTCATGATTATATTTTGAGCATACACATATCTGAATTGTATTCGAGCTTTAACTGATAAAGTTAAACCATATTGAGCAACATTATGCTTTATAAGAAATATGGGATCTTTGTTCTAGGACTTAAACGAACTTCTATGGATTCACGATTAACAGTGTCTCCTACCCAAGAAGTTACTACATTGTGATTGAGTGTGAGGCGCCTAAAAGAAATGAGTGTGGGATATGCGTTGAGGTAAAATGGAAAAGAGAGTTTGGTTAGATGTGAGCTTAATGATTAAAAGAAAGAGGGTGTGAGATCATAGTTAAAGAATATAAAACTCTGCACCAACTACTTTCTGAGTCGGGCAGCCACATTACTAATGTTTCACAATTCTTTGGTGAACGTAATTGAAACAGGCAACTAGCCCATGCCAACTCTTGACAATACCCCACTAGCTACTCATTTTATTCTTAAAAAAAGTGTTTTATATTTTCAAGGGGACGCAACACATAATCTATTTGATTTTCATTTGGAAATCTGGATATTGAAAAAGAAGAAAGTCTGCCACACCTTCGCACTTCAATCATGCCCATTGAGTCTGTGTTTATCTACTGTTGTCTCAGTGGTTTACACAATGTTGAGCCTTTTAAAAGCAATCATCAAGTGCTTAATTTTTTCTATCACAAGCATGAACACATAAGAAATTCGTTTCTTTGTCATAACATTCATAGAAATTGCCTTTGTGGTGTTTCGATGATTGAATGGAAGCCCTGGGGGAGTGAACATCAAAAAGCTCCTTTCCAATGTGTATTCGTTACACACAGTGACTTTGTATTACTGACAGACATTTTAACTGATTCATTTGTTGATTCATGTGTTACATTTCTTAATTTGTCTGGATTTGAAAAGATCTGGATGAATATATGGTTACGGATCAATGAATCAGAGGCTTTTGGACAGATCAGAATGGTCAAAGACATTTCTTGGTGAAAGTTTTGATGATATTGATGCTCAAATCATCAAAAAGGGGGAGATGGTATCAAGAAATGTTAAAGTTTTGGCAGATGATTTACATAAATGTCCAAGTCAGAAAAATTTAAAGTAAAGATTTGAAGAAGATCAAAGAATTTCTGAAGATGTGCTGATTTTGAGGAAATTTTATTTGAAGATTATTTGCTAAAGCAATCCGAGATGAATCTGAAGATAATTTCAATCTGAAGTCTGAAAGAGATTTGTGAAAGTTTGAGGAGACTGTTGAAGACCTTGTTTATCATATTTGGGGAGATTGTTATTTTTTTCAAAGACAGACTTGGAAAGATTACAATGTTAAAGGGAGAGATTGCATTTGACAGAGCTTAAAAGAGAAGATTGCTTTGTAAGATCGTTCAATAGTGATCTTGAATCCAAAGGGGAGATTGTTAGAGTATAAATATGTTGGATACAAGATCAAGAAGACTGAAGGTCAAAGTACAAGAAGTCATAGTTAAGAAAGTCAACTCTCATTAAAAGTCAAAGTCTTGTTGTAATAAAAAGTCAAAGTTTCCTTATATTTGTATTGTGTTTTCTTTGTAATTTTTGTAGGTATAAATACTTTTTATTTTATGTTTTTAGTAGTTAAAAACTTGAGAAGTTGATTAGTTGAACGTATCAAGAACTAGAGAGAGTTTTTGTAGAGAGAGAGAGAGATTTCTAGAGAGAGAAAGTTGTATTTGTTGAAATTGAAAGTGAATCAAAATAGGTAATTGGATTAAATCTTGTTTGTTGATTAATTGATTGTGATTAGAAACTAGAACAGGGATTATCAGTTAGTTGTATGATGCTTGCATCCATGACTCCCGAGTTATTGAGGGATCATGAAGATATGAATGCATAGGATATGATATCCTCTCTGAAATCGATGTTTCAGTTACAGGCAAGGCAAAAGAGGTTTGACACAGTCAAGGCATTGGATTCTTGTATGATGACTGAGGGATCATCAGTCAGTACCCACGTTTTGAAAATGAAAGGGTATATTGACTGATTAACCCGTCTTGGCCACCCACTGGGTCAAGAATTGGGATTAGATATGGTTCTCAATTCTTTATCCAAATCATATGACTAGTTCGTCCTGAACTATAATATGAATGGTTTGGAGAAAACTCTCACAGAGCTTCACAACATGCTTAAAATTGCTAGGAGAAATATGAAATCCAAGTTGGATTTATCGGAACCAAAACAGGCCTTGATAATCAGGCCTAAAAGTGGGAAAGTCAAAAAGAAGAGGGCGATTACCATGGGTAAAGGAAAAGTTGGAAGCTCCAACAAGAAAAATGGCAAAGGAAAGATTCCTGAAGATGTAGTTTGCTTCAATTGCAACAAGAAGGGGCACTACAAGAGAAACTGCCCTACCCTATTGACAGAAATGAGGAAACAGAAGGTTAATGAAGTCGGACCTTTAGGTATGTTTACCATTTGATTTATTCACTTCTGACTAAGTATTACATACTGGGTATGATACTCATATTAGTACTACTTTCAAGAAATAAGAAGTGAAGAGAAGATGAAAGCAGACTAAATGATGATAAGTTAGATGTTGTTGCTCAAAGGGACATATGATATGGACTTTCCATATGGTCTTACAGTAATACTTAGCAAGTGTCTTAATGTACCTAGTAACACTAGGAATATAGTTTCATTTTCTCAATTAGAATGAGTTGAATATATGTTTTTCATAAATAAATTTTCATTTTATCTCAATAAATGTTTTATGAAATTGATATTTGTAATTATAAATCAATATAACGAATTAAGAGAAACTTAAATCAGATCTATTTGTAACATTTAAACAAGGAACACATAGTCAAACTTCAGGCAGACGGAGAGTTAGAATCATATGATGATTAATATGATACATGTGTGTCTTGTTAGTCAAGATGACAAAAGAGCCTTATAAAAAGGAAAAACCCTTATGGGCTACAAGAACTATTAGGAGTTATCCATACTGGTGTATGTGAGCCTTACTGTTCAGTCACAAGATACGGTCATCATTACTTGATTACATTCTACTAATGACTTCAGTAGACATAGGTATGTTTACCTAATAAAACAAATCTAAAAGCTTTGAGATTTGCAAAGAGTTTTAGAAATAAGTGGTAAGTATACTTGGCCAAAGATAAATATGATTCGGTCAGATCAAGGTCATGAACATCTAAGCCAATAGATCATCCTAGAGATTTTTGGGATTGTATCCCAGTTGACTCCTTCCGGAACACCACATCACAACGGTGTATCCAAGAAGAGAAATAGAACCCGGTTGAATATGGTTCGCTCTATGATGATTCTCACCATTCTCACCAGTCTGCCTAAATGTGTATGGGGTTAGAAACAGTTGCCCAAATACTAGTTTATGTAGCAACCAACAAGGACCAATAAAACCCACTCTCTTAATATGAATTGGGAAGATCCCAAAGTTATCATACTTGAGAATATGGGGTTATAATGCTTAAGCTAAGCATAAAGCATCTAGGAAGCAAGATTCAAAGGTCTGGAAATTAAATCTTTATGTGATATCCAGTTAGACATTATTTCTACAAGTCTAATGAGAACAAAAGTTTTGTTAACGCACCCTGGTGAGCATTTAAGAAAACATTTTCTGTCAAGAATCACAATGGGGACACAGTAGATCTTGAGGAAATTCAAGAACCACAAAGATGGGACGACGGTTGACACTTACATTTAACAAGTTGTTGAGCTTCAACAAACCGTTGAAGATAATAAACGAGATACAGACAATCCGATGATCGGATGACTAATAAAAGGCAAGATGGCCATGAAAACAAATGTTAAAGCCACATTCCTTAAAAGGGAACTTTGAGCGAGGACGTATACAAGGCTTTAAAACATCAAGCCTAAAAGTGCACGTTGCAAAAGGTCCATTTATGGACTAAGATAATCATCTCGTAAGTGAAATATTGTATATACAAGAAGGTCAATTGGAGCATAACAATATTCTAGATCCTATATGATCATCAGAAATGACATCCCAATGCTTGAAGGTATAAAACGCGGCTAAGGATGTATTTCGTAATAAAGGATCTAAAATAGACAAAATCCTTGGTACAAACATCTATCATGATAGATCGAAGTGCTTAATTAGAATAAGCAAAAGTACATACATTGACAAGATCTTGAAACACTTCAAGATGAAGGGTCCTAAGAACGTAAAGTTGCCAATAGTACATAATGTACATTTGAGCAAAACCCAGAGTCCTAGCACTAAAAGAGGACATGAATCGTATGAAGGGTGTTCCTTGTGCTTCGGCAAATTATTCAATTATGTATGCCGTGTTAATGTACTATGTGATCCTAAATTACTAGCATGTATCAACAATAGAGATTAAGAACACTCTTTATTGATCAAATCATGTGATTACAACGAAGTCATATATCTAACTATGTGCCACAGATCTCACATATGTGTGTGTGTGCTCCAAGGTGTGCGAGTTCTTACCAATCTGCGTTGTTTGTATCTACCAACCTAACAAAGAAATCAACGATTTATGCTAAGTCATCATTAGTTGAATTTTACAACTCAAACCCTTGACTTTCAAACAATTACACAAATGACCCACTATTTAAATCTTGAATAAAATTCTAATCTAACAATCTCCCCATTTGGATTCAAGATTAAATTCTTTTTTGACAATTATCTTCAGGTCTTCTTACCTTCAGAAATGATCTTCAACAAATAATCTTTTTCAGCTTTAAACCTTGAAATCTTTGACAAACACTTTAACATCTTGAACATCTGAATAAAATCTCCCCCTTTTTCTTTTTCAACAACTTTAACACTTTCTTCATAATCATTCAAAACTTCAAAACTTTGACTATCTTCAAATCTTACAAATCTTGAACTATCTTCAGCTATTTGAAAAAACAACCATCTTACTTGAAATTCTCTGGCTTTAAAATCTCAAATTCTTTCTCTTTTATCAGCTTTCGCATGATTTGACTTCTTTCAGATACACATAACTTGATAACTGACTTGAACTTCACATAACTTGATAACTGACTTGAACTTTGAACTTTCTCCCCCTTTTTGATGAATTTTGAGAATCATAATCATCAAAACTTTCAAGACAGTTCTGTCTTTGAACTTTCTCCCCCAAAGAAACAGTATAAGCATAGTCTTCATGAAAATCTCTCCAATGTAGAAAATAAACAATCTCCATCTGATCTGATAATGAGCCATCAATTCATAAAATGTATTTATCCGAATCTTTTCAAATTTAGACAAATTATGAGTTGTAACCCTGAATCAACAGATGAAACAGTTAGAAATGCTTGTCAGTAACATAAAGTTACTGTGTACAACAAATGTACAACGGAAGGAGCTTGAATTGATGTTCACTCCCCAGGACTTCCATTCAATCATTGAAAAACTCAAGGTATTTTCTATGAATGTTCTGACATAAAAACAGATTTTCTGTGTGCTCATGCTTGTGTATGAAAGAATTATCACAATGATTGCTTTTCAAGCTCAAAATAATGTAAACCATTGAGACAACAACAGTTATACATAGACTCAATGTGCATGATCAAGGGTCGAAGGTGGGGCAACTTTCCTTCTTTTTCAATATCAGTATCTTCCGAGTGAAGAACGGATAGAGTATGTGTTGCTTCCCCAGAAAATGTGAAACATTCTCTTTTTAAGAAAAGAATGAGTAGATGGTGGGGTGTTTGGAAAAGTTGGCATGGGATCACTGCCTTTTTCAATGATGGTCACCAAAGAATGTGAACCAATCAGATATTCTTTTACTCTGATCTCACACCCTCTTTCTTTTAAACATTTAAGCTCACTTCTAACCAATCTCTCATTTCCATTTTACCTCATCACACAACAACATTCAAATCTTTTTTACCCCTCTCCCTTCAATCACTCTTAGGATTACTTTCGGGGTAGGAAACACTAGTTATCGTGAAACCATGGAAGTCATTTAAGCTCACATATTGAATCCCATGTATTTTGTCCTAAAAAGAATATGATGTTCAATGATTTTCTTGACATTTAAGCACAAGAAATCATTTATCAGTAAATGAATGCTCATCAAAAATTAGAATGAAAGTTGAGCATTTTAAGCAGTTAAGATTTCTCAAAACTTTGTAAGAATGAATAATCATGAAAGAATAGAAACGTTTTGAGAATCTGACAATGATTTAATCCGATCAAATTATCATGAAGAAAAATATTTTGGGAAACAAAGACATAAAATGTTTATACCATTGAAGAATGAGTCCTAATCTGATGTAACCAGAAACCATAGTCAATTGAAAAATAACCTGCAAGATAAAAGATTTTGGTAATCATTTTAAAAATGATTCCACCTTCGTCAGCAGTTGATGAATATTAGACATTGTTCATGATTTCCAAAACACACAATTTAGATAAGACAAAGTAAGAATCACTCCCCCTCGGATCATGGACTGGCATTCAACATACCTAGTTTGCTGACTGAAAATTGGAAACAATTTTCATCTAACGGTTTAGTGAGAAGGTCACCCAACTGGTAGTCGGTTTGCACGAAATGAATCTCTATGTCGCCCTTTTCCACGAGATCCTTGATGAAGTGGTATCGTACGTCAATATGTTTAGTCTTTGAGTGTTGCACCGAATTAGCAGTTATTGCTATTGCGCTCTTGGAATCACAGTAGATAGGAACTCATTGGTAGGAATAGCCAAAATCTTTCAATTGTGTCTTCATCCAGAGGACTTGGGAACAGCAGCTAGCGGCAGCTACATATTCAGCCTCAGCGGAGGATGTCGAAACACAATTTTGTTTCTTTGAAGTCTAGCTTCCCCATTTTGTCTCCTAAAAACTGACATGATCCAGACGTGCTCTTGCGATCCAGTTTATAGTCTGCGTGGTCAACATCTGTTTAGGCAGTTAAATCAAAGCTAGAATCCTTAGGATACCAAAGGCCTAACTCGTGAGTGCCTTTAAGGTATCTAAGTATTCTTTTTACAGCAGCTAGGTGATATTCCTTCGGGTTAGATTGATATCGTGCACAGAAACATGTAGCAAATATTATATTGGGTCTGCTTGCAGTTAGATACAATAACGATCCTATCATGCTTCGGTACACTTTTTGATCTATAGATTTACCAGAAAAATCAGCATCTAAAAGTGTACCCGTTTCCATCGGCGTTTTCATTACTGAACTGTCAAGCATATTAAACTTTTACAGGATATCTCTCATGTATTTTGACTGATTGATGAAAATGCCTTCAGGTGACTGTTTTACTTAAAAACCAAGGAAAAATGTCAGTTCACCCATCATCGACATTTCAAAACGAGATTCCATGATTTTAGAAAAGTTTTTTTACAAAATTTAGGTTTAGTATACCCGAATATAATATCGTCTACATAAATCTGTATGAGAATCATATCATCACCTTGTTTTTTCAAGAAAAGGGTAGTATCGATTTTACCTTTCTTAAATCCAGAGGCAATTAGGAATTGAGTTAAAGTCTCATACCAAGCTCTCGGTGCCTGTTTTAGTCCATATAATGCCTTGTCTAGAACGTAGACATGATCTGGGTGTTTCGGATCAACGAAGCCTTCAGGTTGTGCAACATAGACCTCTTCATGCAGTATACCATTCAAGAATGCATATTTTACGTCCATTTGATAGACTGTAAAATTCTTTTGAGTTGCATATGACAAGAAGATTCTGATTGCTTCGATCCGTGCTACAGGGGCAAATGTCTTATCATAGTCGATTCCCTCCTGTTGGCAATAACCCTTAGCAAGAAGCCAAGCTTTGTTCCTAACTACTACTCCAGCTTCATCCCTTTTGTTCCTGAATTCCGACTTCGTGCCAATCACGGATTTACCTTCGGGTAGTGGGATAAGTCGCTAAACCTTGTTCCTTTCAAATTGCAGAAGCTTATCTTGCATATCTAAAATCTAGTCGGGATCACACAAGGCTTCTGAGACTTTCTTAGGTTCTAAGGAACTAAGGAAGCTAGAATATAAGCAGAAATTTGCAGACGCTGCCCGCATTTTAACTCCACTTCGTACGTCACCGATGATGTTATGTAGAGGGTGATCTCTTGTCCATCTAGTAGTGCTCGGAAGTGGTTGAACATTTTCTTGCGTATTGTCATCATCATATTCATCATATATTGTAGGAGCAACCTCAGATGTACTCGGGACATCTTGTACATTTGTTTCTAACTGAGGTAATTTTGGAGCTACCGAAGAAGTACACGGGACTTCTCTTCAAGAATCTGTATCTGCAGAAGCAGACTCAGTGTTAGAATTTTCAGAAATAACAGGTGTAGATGCACCTAATGAGGTTGTTGTGGTGACAGGTTCAGAAGGTCCAGAAATAACTTCAGTAACAGATGGGACCTCTGATGTTGATGTGAATATGTTTGATTTTTCAAAATCTGCACAAATATCCATAAATGCATCAAGAAACAGTAAATCTAACTTAGATGTAACATTAGTTGAGTCAGAAAGCTTAGTCTTTGACGATTCGGGATCTATTCTATCTTGAATAGAAGCCTTCTCTTTAAGCTTGAGTTCTGAACTGCTGTATTTAGAAGTCAGTGTAGATGATTCATCAAATGACACGTTCATGCTTTCCATGATAGTCTTGGTCCGTCTGTTATAAACTCGATAGGCTTTTGATATCAAAGAGTATCCTACAAAGTAGCATTCATCTGCTTTCTTGTCAAACTTTCCAAGATTATCACGGTCGTTTAAGATATAACACTTGCAACCAAAAACGCGAAAAAATTAATATTCGACTTTCTTTTATTAATAAGCTCATACGCTGTTTTCTTATGTCGTTTAATCACAATGGTACGGTTCTGAGTAAAGCATGCAGTCGCAACGGCTTCAGCCTAAAGATATATTGGAAGACCAGAATATGCCAGCATCGTTCTCGCAGCTTCAACCAGAGTTCGATTTTTCCTTTCGACCACACCGTTCTTTTGAGGAGTAAAGGCAGCAGAGAAGTTATGTGAAATCCCAATTGATGTGAGATAACTATGAATCATATCATTCTTAAACTTTGTGCCGTTATCACTTCTCAAAGTCTTAACCGACAGTTGAAGTCGAACCTGTATCTTTTTTATGAAGGCAATGATTAATTCTGGCGCATCAGATTTGTTCCTTAAAAACTCCAACCAAGTGTATCTTGAATACTCGTCTATCATAACAAGTATATACTTTTTCCCGTTAATAGACTGAGTTCTCATTGGGCCGCAAAGATACATGTGAATAAGCTCCAGAGGTGTTATGCAGGAAAATTTTGTCTTTGCTTTATGTGAACTACGTTTCATCTTTCCCATCTCGCAAGCGGGGCAAAGCGAATCTTTCTCAAACCTCATTTCTGGTAGACCTTTAACTATGCCATGTCTCGCTAGTTGATCTATCGCTTGGAAGTTCTTGTGAGACAGGCGTCGTTGCCATGTCAACTTTCAGCTTTTGATGCTTTGGCAAGTAGACATACAAATCTAGTTGCAGACAGTGTTGGAAAATGCACTACATATAGATTACCTTGACGTTCTGCTCTAAAAACCTCACAATCGTCCTTGTCTTTAATGAAACAGCTATCAACAGTAAACCGAAAATGAAATTGACTATCGCAGAATTAACTTGTGTTGAATAGATTATGATCAAGTCGATCTACAAACAATACTTTCTTGATTGTCACAGTGTCGTTCGTTAATGATCCGTGTCCTCTGATGATTCCGTTAAGCTCAGAGTTTGCAAAGCTGACAGTTCCTGCAGGTTCCTCAACATAGTATGTAATAGATGCTTAAATCCAGTCATGTGTCTCGAGCATCCTGATTCAATATCACAAATGTAAGGGCTGCAAAAAGAACAAATCACTTCTTCTTAGGTACCAATAACCAAATGGGTCCTTCTTGGTTAGCCTTATGTAGTTTATTTAAATCATCTACCTTAGCCTTGATTCGCCATTCATAATGAGGCTTCGGTATCCATTTCCAAATCATTTTTACATTAAGCTCATGAAATTTTTTTTATTTGAAAAATAAGCATTCTTAGCATGAAACACTTTAGAGTGTTGTGTTGAGGATTTGGATATAGGTTTAGCTCGATATGCCTTTTTAGCAACTTTAGACTTATGATGAATGGTGTGAATTGTGAAAGCATTGTCACGACAGTGTTTGCAAATAAAGTTCTTACGAGCAAATGTCAACAATTTTGATTTATCAAATTGAGTACAAACATTCATACACTTTTGACATTTTGAATCGTTAGAACTCTTACATTTCAAACCATCACTATCAATAACACTACTTTTACTTTCAACAACTTTCTTTTCACACTTTTTCTTCACCCATTCTCCTTTATCATTTTGCCTTTTTAAATTTAAAACAAGAAATGAAACCTTGTCAGTTTTCTTCTTAAAAGATGATATTTTCTTTAAAGTACCAGAAGACTCGCCTTTTTCAAATTTGCTTGGAAGATATTCAGGAGTTTCAGAATAAACAATACAGGTTTTGGAAGTAGTAGTCTCAAACTCTAGATTTGAATGAACATTCCATTTTTGAGATTCAAACATCTTTTTCTCATTCAAGTTTTGCTTAAACAAATCAGCTTTTAAATCATTTAACTCTTTAGAAAGCTCTTTATTTTCCTCAAAAGACTTGTCAAGTTCGAATTTGAGATCACAATTCTCATCTTTAACTCTTCAAGTGTCTTTTGTAGTTCACCGATTTGTTTTTCAAAAGCAGATGTTTGATCCAACACAGAGTTTGATTCTAACTTCTCAATGATAGGAACAGGATCTGAAGCATTCATCATATCTTCAAAAATCTCCTCAGTCATTTTCTTTGAAAAATCAGTTTGAATGCTAGAATTCATGACATTTAAGCACTCTTCAGTCTTAACCTCTTTTGGAGATTCAGAAGTGACTGATTCAAATATTGGAGTCTGATTCTCAACATCAGTGTCTGATTCATATTCATCATACTGACATTGAGTTTCAGGTATATCTGTGTCATCGTTGGTTGATTCTGTTGGTGATGATGTAGAAAATAATGATTGAAACTCAACAAATTCAAGTTTTTTGTTTTTATAGCTTTTGTTCAAATCATTATATGAAAAACCAATAGACTTAAAGCTAGAATGTGAATCAGCACAACTCAACATATCGTCATCAATCATCTCTTTACCTTTAGTAGAGATGTCAGACTTAGGAGTTTCAGCTTTGAGAAACGTGTCATGAATGTCCGGGATTTTCTTTGGTTTTGTCCCCAATTTATCAAAATTATACAAGTTTTATGGGGCCGCTTTAAAACATCATTTTTCTCAAAACCTAAACCCGTCTTAGCATTATAAAAACAGACATCTTGGAGTTTGTTAGTAAGTAGATTCAATGTTTGCTCAGTCTGTCCTCTCTTTAAGTTCAAATCATCTAGTTGTTTGATTTTGCAATACGCTTCATTCCGCTCCTGAAAGCAAGCTTCAAACTTAATCTTAAATTCACCTTTTTCAGAATTTAAATTAACTAGATTTCTTTCAAGCTCAGTAATTTTAGCTTTTAAAATTTCCTTTTCTTTCTTCAAGGCATCTTTTTCTGATTCCTTGTCCTCAACAACAACCTTCAATAATGTGTTTTCATCATGAAAACTCATCATTGATTGTCGTTCAGTGCTAAGTTTGCCTTTTAAGCTTTCAAATTCTCTTTCCATAATTTGAATCTGAGCCATGAGAGATTCAACAAGTTCAGAGTTATAAGAAGTACTTACCTCAGAGTCATAGTCAGATTGTTCAGAAGAAGTGTCTGCTTCATCATTTATCTTGGCCATCATGCAGAGCTGAGTGAAGTGAGTTGATTCTTCATCAGAACTTTGAAAGAACCAATTCTCTTCCTCAGCCATCAATTCTTTACCTTCTTCTTCCTTCTTTGCTAATAAGGACTTCTTGGCATAATACTTTGAGTTCTTCACCCTCTTAAACTTGCAATCTTTGGAGAAGTGGCCAGGCTTACCACAGTTGTAACACCTACCATATTTGGGCTCAAGTTTCTCTTCTTTCTTCTCTTCTCTTTTCTCTTCTCTTTTCTCATCTCTCTTTCCTTCTTTCTTCCCATACCCCGGCTTGTAATTTTATGATTTGTCCTTCCTGTACCCTTCATACTTTGACTTTGAAAACCTTTTCTTACCAAAACTCTTTTGGAATTGCTTGGTGATGAGGGTCAGGTTTTCAGCAAACTTCTGTATGTCTTCATCAGAATGTACTTCAGTATCATCAGAGGACTCTTCAGAACTCGACTGACTAAGCTCTGTGAGGAAGGCTTTGGATGTCTTGGACTTCTACTTTGAACAAGAGACGGTCTTTGAACTTGAACCCTTTGATCTTTCAACTAATAGAGCTAGAGAGTCCTTGACAATCTTCTTTTCATCATTTAAAAGCTTGACCTCATCCTCATGCTGATCAAGGGTAGTGAAGATGTCATTAATGTCCTCTTGTGCCATGTCTTTAGTCATTGAATGTTGATGGCATAGCTCTTCCATTCAGGATTCAAGTTCTTGATGAACTTGTAATTGATTTTAGACACGGATTTGTTCATCCCATTTCTCCTCAAGTCGTTGAATATCACATTGAACCTTGTATAGGTATCCACAAGAGCTTACCCCTCTTTAGCATGAAATCCCTCATATGCATTAATGTTTTGGTTCAACTTGGCCTGAATTAATCTTTTGTACCTTGAAACTGCCTTTCGAGCTCATCCCACATGGCTTTTGCTGATTCTCGACTGTCTACTCTGTTGTAGATTTCGTTTGGAATGACCATAGTGAGATAGATGAGAGCCTCTTCATCAATTTTGTGCAGTTCCTTCTCCCTCTCATAGTGGTATTGATATGACTTTGGCACATATCGAACGGGAATTTCGGGAGAGGTATTTGTAGAAGCTTGGCCCGGTACAGTAACAATAGGTTGAACTGGTCCTTCTGTGATGGATTTCATATAATCGCGGTTCTTATGCTTCAAGAACTGAATCATCCTCCTCTTCCACTGTGAGTACTCTCCGATTGACAGCACCGGAGCTTTGGATTGGGAACCCATAGAAAGAGGTTCTTTAGACATGATGTGATATATCTAAAAATTCAAATCTAGTCCAGAAATCAATCGAAATCTTCAATCTAGAAGTTGTAACTTCACATAATCAATCAGGTTAGTACAATGATCAATCCATTTCAATATCACAATCAAATTCACACTCAATTATCCAAAAACTCGATCAAATAGTAACAGGACATCGTACGAACAAAATTTTCAAGAAAACACAAATTAATGATCAAAATCGATTTCCAAATGTAATTCAACCATAGAAAGATTGTCTAAGATATATTTCGACCAACTTCCAACCAAAATTTTTATCAAAAACTCATCTTATTACAAAAATTCAATAAAGACTCGCAAAAACATATACAAACTCAAAAACTTCTCAATTACGTTGAATCCTATGCTCTAATACCAAATGTGATCCCAAATTACTAGCATGTATCAACAATACAGATTAAGAACACTATTTATTGATCAATTCATGTGATTACAACGAAGTCATATATCTAACTATGTGCCCCAGATCTCACATATGTATGTATGTTCCAAGGGGTGCGAGTTCTTACCAATCTGTGTTGTTCGTATCTACCAACCTAACAAAGAAATCAACTATTTATACTAAGTCAACATTAGTTGACTTTTACAACTCAAACCCTTGACTGTCAAACAATTACATAAATGACCCACTATTTTAATCTTGAATACAATTCTAATATACCATACTAAGACGGAACGTCTCGTTTTCCCTGAGCATGACGAGAAGATATTGGTCAGACCCAAGTGATGCTCATTGTATAACAGTGAAGAACATTCTGAAGTATCTGAGAAGAACGAATGTTGGATTCCAGATTCTTTCTTGATGATTTAAACAAACAAGTATATGTGATTATAGTGGAAGCAAAGATTGTTTAAACCATACAATTGATCCATACTCAAAGTAAAGAAGATATATCCAACATATAAATAAAGAACAAGTCTAATATTTACTGGATAAAACTCTAGATTATCAAGAACACCATAAAGGTGGTTAAATCTTACAATATCCTCTTGTACAATTCTCCGTACAAAAGATTAATTCTTTATACAAGGAGGTAAGAAAAGCACAATTTTACACAATGAGGCGCACGTCTTATTTATAGAACTAAAAAGGTGAACAATGTACCTGTGACCGAGATTATACTAGCCTATTAATCACAACACAGATTACAAACATATTAATGAAGATCAAATCATATTATTTCAATTAATCACAAATCTAACAATGTGCCACATATCTCACTTTCACTGTGTGTGCGTACAAGGCTTACCAACTCTGAATTCGTATCAAGTGTGCGTGCGTGTCTACTGATCTAACAAGGAACCAAAACTATCTATACTAAGTCAACTCATGTTGACTTTACAACCAAACTTTTAAACTATTACACAAATACAAAATAGACCCTCACTTTTAATCTTGAATACAATATTAGTCTAACAATCTCCCCCTTTGGATTCAAGATTAAAAAAAAATTAATGATAATCTTCAGGTGTTCTTGTCTTCAGAAAAATCTTTAGCATTAAATCTTTTTCAGCTTTGATCTTTGATAGCTTTGACATATTCATCAACCTTCAATAATATTTGAAACATATCTACCCCTTTTGATATCTTTCACTTTGACTTTTCAAACAACTTTGTCTTCAAAAATCTTCATAACTTTGGATTCTTCAAAAACATGACATTCTCAATCTTTACTTTCTTTTTTTCAATCAATCATATAACATTTGATTCATCTCCCCCTCTAATTACATATTCTGAAGTTTGACTTTGAAATTCAACTTTCAATCTGACTTTGTAAAATCATCTTCCCCCTTTCTTGATTCAAACTTTAATCATCTGAACTTGAACTTTGATTTATCTCCCCCTTTTTAATGATTTGTAAGAACTTTCATTAAAACTCTTCAAGTTTAGATTTGTCTTTGGATCATCTCCGCCAAATTAACAAATATGCACAGTCTTCATGATCTCTCCCTTTTATTCATCTGATCTGAATGAGCCGTCAATTCATGAATGTATTCATCTAAATCTTTTCAAATTTAGACAAAGTAGAAGTTGTAACCTTAAATCAACAAATGAAACATTTAGGAATCCCTGTCAGTAGCACAAAGCCACTATGTACAACCAATGTACAATATAAGGAGCTGGTTTGATGTTGACTCCCCAAGATTTCCATTCAATCATCCAAAAACACAAGGCATTTTCTATGAATGTTCTGACAGAAAAACGAATTTTCTCTATGCTCGTGCTTGTGTATGAAAGAATTAGCACAATGATTGTTTTTCATAAGGCTCAAAGTATGTAAATCATTGAGACAACAATGATATACACAGACTCAATGTGCATGATAAAGGATCGAAGGTGGGGCAACTTTCCTTCTTTTTCAATATCAGTATCTTCCAAGTGAAGAACCAATAGATTATTTGCTGCTTCCCCAGAAAATGTGAAACATTCTCTTTTTAAGAAAAGAATGAGTAGCTTGGTGGGGTTATATGCAAGAGATGGCATGGGCTAGGTGCCTTTTTCAATGTCATTCACGAAGAAATGTGAAACAACAGTAATGTGGCTGCCCGGCTCAGAAAAAGAATTTGGTGTAGAGTCTGATATTCTTTTACTCTGATCTCTCACCCTCTTTCTTTCAATCTTTTAAGCTCACATCTAACCAATCTCTCATTTCCATTTTACCTCTTTACACACCAACACTCATTCTTTTAACCCCTCCCCCCTCAATCACTCAGGGAATACTTCCTGGGTAGGAAACACTAGTATTCGTGAATCCATGGAAGTTCTGTTAAGCACTCACACTGAAGCCCATGTATATTTTCTAAAAGCATATATCTCAATGATTTTCTTGACAATTTAAGCACAAGAAATCATTTGTCAGTGAAAGTATGCTCATAAGAATAAGAATGAAATTTTGAGCATGTTAAGCATTTAAGATTTCTCAAAACTGTATATGAATGAATATACATGAAAGAATAGAAATGTTTTGAGAATCTGACAATGATTAAGATCAGATCAAATTATCATGAAGAATAAAATTATGGGAAATCAAAGACGTAGTATGTTTATATGAACAATATATAAACTTTTTTAACAATGAAAGCACATAAAATGATAAAATGATGTTTGATTCAAACAACAGAGAATAGCAAACGGGATTATTACCATAGAAAGATTTATCATTTGATACATGGTAATAACAAAGTCAAAAAAAATAATGAACCGTTGTGTATGAATACTTGACAAAGTATATGAAAAGAAAATACACAAGTATTTTTCTTGAAGAACACACGGTCAGATAAGCTTTAAAGTATCCAACTAAAAATCGTTTAAAATTGCACTTCTCAATTCATAAAAACACTTTAAGAATGTGAAGTGGTTTGAACATTAAATCCAAAAATGATTTTCACAAGTGAAAGTTGTTCGTCTTTCAACAAGTGACAGAGTATAAGGTAAAGAAAAATATGCCTGTAAGCTCACTTAGACAAAAACCTCTGATATCCTCCCCCTCGATACCTGTAAAAAGTCAATTTAATCAGAAAAATATGATAATGATAGTATAAAACAGTTATATCTCCTCCCCCAAAAGATATATCAATTAAGTTCTCTAACTCCCCCTCAAATTAAAAAATTCTAGAAAAGATTTTATCTAATTAGCATCCTTCAGAAGAAAACATTTGAGTACGGGTTTTGAACTTAAGTGTTCAAAAGCCATGATTACTTATTCTCCGTTGAGAATAGTAATGATCAGTGTTACCAATGATGCATGGGTTCTGATCTGATGTAATCAGAAACCAATGTCACAAGAATGATAACATGCAAGATAAAAGATTTTAGTAATCATTTAAAAATGATTCCACCTTTGTCAGTAAATGATGATAAAAAAAATAGACACTGTTCATAATTTCCAAGATATAAACAATTAAAGCACAAAGCAAGATATACTCCCCCTTGAATCATGTAGTAGCATTTAACATACCTAGTTTGATGACTAGAAAGGTAAACCTTTTTTCATCCAATAGCTTGGTAAACAGGACAGCTAACTGGTAGTCAGTTTGCATGAAGTGCATCTCTATATCGCCCTTCTCCACATGATCCTTTATGAAATGATATCTCACATCGATATGTTTTGTCTTTGAGTGTTGCACTGGATTAGCTGTTATAGCTATCGCGCTCTTTGAATCGCAATAGATAGGAACTCGTTGGTAGGAATATCCAAAATCCTTTAATTGTGTCTGTATCCAAAGGACTTGTGAACAGCAGCTCGCGGCAACTACATATTCAGCCTCGGTGGTAGAAATGGATACACAATTTTGTTTCTTTGACGTCCAACTTACCAAGTTGTCACCTAAAAATTGACACGATCCAGATGTGCTCTTACGATCCAGCTTACACCCTGGATGATCAGCATCTGTGTATGCAGTTAAATCAAAACTCGAACCCTTAGGATACCAAAGGCCTAAATCGGGAGTGCCTTTAAGGTACCTAAGTATTCGTTTCACAGCGACTAGGTGTGATTCCTTCGGGTTAGCCTGATACCTAGCACAGAAACATGTGGCAAACATAATATCCGGTCTACTCGCTGTTAAGTACAGTAATGAACCAATCATGCTATGGTACATCTTTTGACCTACTGATTTACTAGATAAATCAGCATCTAATAGTGTACCTGTTGCCATTGGTGTTTTCATGACTGAACTGTCAGACATGTTAAACTTTTTCAGGATATCTCGGATATATTTTGACTGATTAATGAAAATGCCTTCGGGTAACTGCTTTACTTGAAGACCAAGAAAGAAAGTCAGTTCTCCCATCATCGATTTCAAATCGAGATTGCATTATTCTTGAAATTTTTTTATAAAATTTAGGATTTGTAGAACCGAAAATAATGTCATCCACATAGATCTGAATTAGGATCATATCCTCACCTTGTTTTTTCAGAAAGAGAGTAGTATCGATAGTACCTTTCTTGAATCTGGAAGCAAGTATAAATTGGGTTAGCGTTTCATACCAAGCTCTTGGTGCCTGTTTGAGTCCATATAAAGCCTTGTCTAGTACATAGACGTAGTCCGGGTGTTTTGGATCAATGAAGCCGTCGGGTTGAGCAACATTGACTTCTTCATGCAGAATCCCATTTAAGAAAGCAGATTTTACGTCCATCTGATAGGCTGTAAAATTCTTGTGGGTTGCGTATGAAAGAAATATCCGAATAGCTTCAATCCTTGCAACAGGAGCAAATGTTTCATCATAATCAATCCCCTCCTGTTGACAATACCCTTTTGCAACCAGGCGAGCTTTATTTTGAACCACAATTCCTGCTTCATCTCTCTTGTTTCTGAAGCCCCACTTTGTTCCTATAACAGATTTGCCTTCAGGTAGTGGTATAAGTCGCCAGACCTTGTTCCTCTCAAATTATGGAAGCTCATATTTCATAGCCAAAATCCAGTCTGGATCGCGCAAGGCTTCTGAAGCTTTCTTCGGCTCAAGGGACTAAGAAAACTCAAGTATATACAAAAGTTTACAGATGCAGCCCACGTTTTTACTCCACTATGGATATCACCGATTATATTGTGTAGGGGATGATCTCGTGTCCACCTTGTAGTACTTGGAATTGGTTGAACAGATATCTGCGTGTTGTCTTCATCATATTCATCGTATACATCAGGCTCAACCTATAACGTACTCGGGACATCTTGTACAATTGTTTCTGACTGATGTAGTTCTGGAACAACAGAAGAAGAACTCGGGACTTCTTTTCCAGACATTGTATCTACAGAAGCAGAATTCAAATTAATATTATCAGAAAGAACAGATGTAGATGTACCTGAAGAGGTTGTTGTAGTGACATTCTCAGAAGGTCCTGAAATAGCTTCAGTTACGATTGGAACCTTTGAACTTGATGCGGATATATTAGATTTGTCGAAATCTGCACAGATATCCATAAAAGCATCAAAGAAAAGTAAATCCAACTCAGATGTTACATGTGATGACTTAGAAGACTTAGTCTTTGACGATTCGGGTTCTATTCTGTCATGAATAGAAGCCTTCTGATTTAGCTTGAGTTCTGAACTACAGTGTTCAGAAGTGAATGTTGATGTTTCATCAAAAGACACATTCATACTCTCCATGATCGTCTTGGTTCTTGTATTATAGATCCGATAGGCTTTAGATGTTAAAGAATAACCGATGAAGTAGCCTTCGTTCGCCTTCTTGTCGAATTTACCAAGATTGTCATCGATCATTGAGGATGTAACACCTTCAACCAAAAGTGCAAAGAAATTTAATATTCGGTTTTCTACGATTTATAAGCTCATATGCTGTCTTTTTATGTCTTTTAATGATAATTGTACGATTTTGTGTGAAACAAGCAGTGACTATGGCTTCAGCCCACAGATATAATGATAGACCAGAATAAGCTAACATCATCCTTGCTGCTTCAACCAGTATTCTATTTTTCCTTTCTACCACGCCGTTTTGTTGAGGAGTATGGACAGCAAAAAAGTTATGTTAGATCCCGACTGAAACGAGATAACTCTGAAGAGTTGCATTCTTGAATTCCGTGTCGTTGTCACTTCTCAAAGTTTTAACTGGCAATTGAAGTCAAACCTGGATTTTCTAGATAAAAGCAATGATGAGATCTGGTGCGTCTGATTTATTTCTAAAAAATTCCAACCATGTGTATCTAGAGTACTCATCGATCATAACTAGGATGTATTTCTTTCCGTTGATCGACTGAGTCCTCATCGGGCCGCAAAGGTCCATATGGATAAGTTTAAGCGGTGTTGAGCAGGAGAATTCAGTCTTTGCTCTATGACAACTTCGTTTCACAAGCGGGGCAAAGGGAATTCTTCTCAAACCGTAGTTCAGGTAGACCTTTGACTATGCCATATCTCACCAATTTATTTATGACATCAAAGTTCTGGTGAGATAGGTGCTGATGCCAAATCCAACTTTCAGCTCTTGAAGCTTTAGCAATTAGACAGACAGGTCTAGATGCAGAAAGTGTTGGAAAATACACTGTATAAAGGTTTGCATTCCGCTCTGCTTTGAAAATCGCATAACCATATTTATCTTCAATATAACAACAATCAGCAGTAAATTGAACTTCGAATTGACTATTGCAGAATTGACTTGTGCTGAAAAGATTATGATCAAGTCCTTCCACGAATAGTACTCTTTTGATTGTTACGGTGCCATTCGTTAAAGATCTGTGTCCTCTGATGAATCCGGTAAGCTCAGAATTTGCAAAATTCACAGTTTCGGCAGGTTCCTCAACATAGTTGTGTAGAAGATGCTTAAATCCTGTCATATGGTGCGAGCATCCTGAATCTATATACCACAGATGTGAGGCCTGCAAAAAGAACAAATTACTTCTTCTTAGGTACCCATATCTAAATGGGTCCTTTTTGGTTAGCCTTTTGCAATTTATCTAAATCATGAACCTTAGCCTTGATACGCCATTCATAGCGAGGCTTAGGTATCTATTTCCATACCATTTTAACATTAAGCTCATGAAACTTTTGAGTTTTAGAGCATGAAAGACTTTGGCATGTTGTGTTGACGATTTTGAAACATGTTTAGCACGAGATGTTTTTCTAGCAACTTTAGTTTTAGGAGGAATGGTGTGAGCTGTAAATGAATTGTCATGACGGTGTTTACAAATAAAATTCTTACGAAAAAATGTCAAAAGTTTTGATTTATCCATAGAAGTAAAATCAGTTATACATTTTTGACATTTGCGAACGTTCGAATTTGTACATGACAAACTACCACTAGCACTGACAATACATTTATTATCAACAACTTTATTTTCACTAACTATTTTCTCCACCCATTATCCTTTAACTGTTTGTTTTTTCATATCTGAAACAGGAAATGAAATCTTGTCAGTTTTCTTCTTAGAAGATGATTTTAGCTTTGAAGTATTAGAAGCTTCTCCTTTTTCAAAAATGCTAGGAGGATATTCAGGAGTACTAGTGTAAACAACAGAGGTTTTAGAAGTAACGGTCTCAAACTCCAGGTTAGAATGAACATTCCAGTTCTGAGACTCAAACATCTTTTTCTCTTTTAAGTTTTGTTTAAGCAAATCATCTTTCAAAGCATTTAACTCTTTAGATAGTTCTTTGTTTTCTTCAGAAGACTTGTCAAGTTTGAATCTGAGATCATTGTTCTCATCTTCCAACTCTTCAATCATCTTTTGAGGATCTGTGATTTGTTTCTCAAAATTAGATGTTTGATTCAGCTCAGAGTTTGATTCCAACTTCTCTATAATAGGTACAGGATCTAAAGCATTCATCATATCTGTAAAAATCTCCTCAGACATATTCTTTGAAAAATCAGATTTAATGCTTTGATTCGTGATATTTTCACACTCATCAGTCTTAGTCTCTTTTGGTAATTCAGAAATGACTGATTCAGATATTGGAATTTGATTTTCAACATCAGTTTCTGAGTCAGACTCATCATACTGACACTGAGTTTCATGAATATATGTTTCAACGTTGGCTTAACAAGTAGAAAACAATGATTTAAATTCAACAAATTTAGGTTTTCTAGTTTTATAACTCTTGTTCAATTCATTGTATGAAAAACCAACAGATTTAAAACTTGAAACAGAATCAATACAACTTGATGTATCATCATCAATCACCTCTTTTCCTTTTAAAGAAATGTTAGACTTCAGAGTTTCACTTTTAACAAAAGTAATAAAATTATCACGAATATCCGGGTTTTTCTTAGGAGTTAAGCCCAGTTTATCAAAGTTATACAAATTTTTTGGCGCTCTTTTCAAAACATCGTTTTCCTCAAAACCTAAACCCGTTTTAGCATTGTAGAAACGGACATCTTAGAGTTTATTTGTTAAAAATTCAATGTCTGCTCAGTCTGTCCTCTTTTCAGATTTAAATCCTCTAGTTGCTTAATTTTGCAATAAGCCTCGTTGCGTTCCTGAAAACAAGCTTCAAATTTGATCTTAAAATCACCTTTTTCAGCATTTAAATTAACAAGATCTCTTTCAAGCTCAGTTATTTTTTATTTTAAAACATCTTTGTCCTTTTTCAAAACATCTTTTTCAGATTCTCTCTCGTCAACGACAACTTTCAATAATACATTTTCATCACAAAAATTCATCATTGTTTGTCTTTCAGTACTAAGTTTGACTTTCAAACTCTTTTTCCATAAAATTAATCTGAGCCAGTAAAGATTGAACAAGTTCAGAGTTTAATTGAGTACTTACCTCGGAATCACACTCAGATTGGTCAGAAGATGATTCAGCTTCTTCAGTGACTTTGGCCATCATGCACACCTGAGTGAAATGCGTTGTTTCATCATCAAAACTCTGGAAGAACCAGTTTTCCTCATCGACCATCAGTTCTTTTCCATCTTCTACCTTTTTGGCGATCAGTGATTTCTTAGCGTAGTACTCTGAGTTCTTTGTACGCTTGAACTTGCATTCCTTAGAGAAATGGCCAGGTTTCCCACAATTATAGCACTTGCCATACTTTGGCTCAGTTTCTTCTTTCTTTCCTTCTCTCTTATCTCCTCTATTCTCTTCTTTCTTCTCATCTCTTTTCTCATCTTTCTTTCCAAACTTCTTCTCGAACATTGACTTGTACTTGTCTTTCTTATATCCCTCATACTTTGGCTTTGAGAATCTTTTCTTTCCAAAGCTTCTTTGAAACTGCTTTGTGATGAGAGCAAGATTATCAGCACACCTCTGAATATCTTCATCATAATGTTCTTCAGCTTCGGAGGAGGAGTCATCAGAACTTGACTCTGTCATTCCTATAAGAAGAGATCTGGATTTCCTTGACTTGTGTTTTGATGAGGAATTGGACTTGGAACTTGATCCTTTCTTTCGTTCAGATAACAAGGCAAGTGAATCTTTGACTATCTTCTTCTCTTCACTGAGCTGTTTTACCTCATCCTCGTGTTGAGATAATGTAGTGAAGATGTCATTCACGTCTTCCTGTTCAATGTCTTTTGTCATATGAATATTGATTGCATAGATTTTCCACTCAGGATTCAAGTTCTTAATAATCTTGTAGTTTATCTCTGATACAATCTTGTTCATCCCATTCCTTCTCAAGTCATTTAGGATAACATTGAAGCGAGTATACGTATCCAGAAGAGTCTCTCCTTCCTTTGCATGAAAGCCTTCATAAGCGTTTATGCTCTGGTTCAGCTTTGCTTATATGGACTTCTCAGTACCCTGGAACTGCCTTCCCAATTCGTCCCACATGGCTTTTGCAGACTCCCTACTATCTACACGGTTGTAGATGTCATTTAGGACATAGTCAGATATATCAGAGCCTCTTCATCAATTTTATGCAATTCTTTCTCTCGTTCGTTATAATATTGATAGGGTCTTGGGACATAACGAACTGGAATTTCAGGTGATGTCTCAGTTGCAGCCTGTCCAGGTATTGTGACCACTGGTTGTATTGGACCATCGATGATAGACTTCATGTAATCCCTGTTCTTATGATTTAAGAACTGGGTCATCCTCCGCTTCCACTGAGAATATTCTCCTATTGATAAGACAGGAGGCTTTGACTGTGATCACATTGAGAGCAATTCTTTCGACATGATGAGAAGATGTATTATATTGCACACAAGAAAGATATTAGCTAGTAAAGATCTTTGAACCCAACAATTTGAGAAAAACTTGAAAATATTCAGAAAATGAAATTTCCAAAAATTACAAGTTCGAAATTCGCAAACAGCTTAAAAACAAGAACAATTCACAATTCAATAGTAAAACAGGTTCAGAATTCGTAAAACTCATTAAATTCACAACACAAAGCTGAGAAATTCGCAAAGTCAGGAATTCGTAAGCAAGAGAGAATAAACAATGAACAATTCGCAAACCTCTCTTCTGCGAATTCTATACTTAAGAACTTTTTCAAAAACACAATTCACAAAACAATCAAGAATTCGTAAGAGGAATTCGTAATCTACAGAGACACGAATCCTTTACTTAGAAAAATTTTGCAATTTTAGAAAAACTTTTCGTAACACATACGAATTCTTGACTTCAAAGAATTTTGAAAAAGCATTGCAAAATCCTTAGAATTCGTTACACTCAGTGATGCGAAATCCACCTTTTCGCTATAGACACAAAAGCGAATTCTTCAGAATTCGTAATAGACACAATAGCGAATTCTTGACTTAAACTTTTCAAAACACAACTTTTCGCAAAAATGACTTTCACGAATTCTAGCTTTTCGTTACAGAGAGAGATACGAATTCTGTCCTTAAGATTTTTATCAGAAAAAATATGCGAATTCTTATAGATTTCGTAAGATGCACAGTTGCGAATTCTTTACTTAAAAAATCAGAAATGAATTTCTGCGAAATCTGTATGCGAATGCTATCATGTTAGCTAGTTCTTCATACGAATCCAATAAATCTTGTGAGTTCTTGGTTACTTAGTACAAAAATATCGATTTTGATCCAGAAATCGATCCAGAACTCCAAATCCAAGGTTGTAACTTCACATAATCAACAAGATTAGTCCAACAAACAATCCAATGCAATCTTATAATCCAATTTACACATTTACACAATCAATTCAATCAAACAGTGACCGATAACTCGTTCGAACCACAGACTTCAAAAATCTCAAAATTCACTATTAAAAGATGTTTTTCTTTGTAATTCAATCCGATACAAATGTTCTAAAACACTATTCGACCACTAATCCATCATCAATTTCAACAAAAACTCACTATTTGTGCAAAAATCTGATAAAAAAACACTACAACAGAACTCGACTTTTCGTAAACTTCAAATCGTTAGATTTCTCGCTTTGATACCAATTGTGACCCAGATTATACTAGCATATTAATCACAAGACAGATTACAAACATATTTATGAAGATCAAATCATATTATTTCAATTAATCACAAATCTAACAATGTGCCACAGATCTCACTTTCATTGTGTGTGTACGTACAAGGCTTACCAACTCTGAATTCGTATTAAGTGTACGTGTGTGTCTACTGATCTAACAAGGAACCAAAACTATTTATACTAAGTCAACTCATGTTGAATTTACAACCAAACCCTTAAACTATTACACAAATACAAACTCGACCCTCACTTTTAATCTTGAATACAATATTAGTCTAACAGTACTATCCTGACACAAAAGACATCTGTGAACAATGTTCAACCTAAAAGGTAAATCTTATCTTTTTGATGATGTTTCTTCTGAACTTGTGTCAAGACTTATAAGATTTCTTAGCATTTTCTCCAGAGAGAATGTCTTCAGAGCTCTGATGTAGTGCCTCTGATGAAACTATCTCTGAACTGGCTTCAGAGGTAGACTTAGTGTTCTTGATAACTATCTCTGGAAGTCTTCAGAGGAAGATTTGGAATATTTTCAATACTTTTACATTCTAAAATGGGGCTAACAATCTCCCACTAAGTATTGAAAATAAAAAATACGAAGTAGCAGAGATTTAAAATAGAAAGCAAAGATGAAAAAATTATCCTCTGTTAAATGATACTTCTTTTAACTGAAATTTAAAATTACATTACACAAGAAGTTTATCAAAGCAAAAGAAATTACAACTTAAGTCCCAGAGCAGATGTTGTCGAAAGCCATGATCAATCCTCTTAACAAGATCTTAGAGCTAATTTCTGAATGAAGAAGTTCGAACAGATCTGTTGGGCACTTAGTTCTCTTCACTTCCAAAATCCTTATCATCCCTTTGAGTTTGTCATCAGAGTACTTTGCCACTTCAGAAGCTAGAAAGATTTTCTTCTCATTGAAGAGCCTATAGACGAATCTCAGAGGCTCTGCTACGATTGAACCATTCTTAATCTTGTCCAAGTTTTCTATTATTTCAATGGGAGCAGCGACCTCTAGTCTGTCAACGCCAAGATTAAGGGCACTCTGGAAATCAATCTTCACTCTGAGGTTCACGTGGGATTCCATAGCCATCTTTATCTCATACTCACCCAATATGTTGACCCTGCCTTTGTCTGCCTTTTCTGAACAGTGTGCATATAGTTAAGTCAGATCATAAGGATTCAGATTGACTAGATCGTCATAGTTGAATTCATACTCCCTGTTGTCAGCCCGGATCACCTTATAGTGTATGTAACTCAGCTTGTCATAGATAAACTTTCTAACGAAGTTTGTGTATGCTATTAGTTCAAAACGAGAATTCAGAGGATACCAAAGACCCAATTATTTGGTTCCCTTGAGGTATCTAAGAATTATTTTGACAACAGATAAATGGGATTCCTTTGGGTTAGCTTGAAACCTAGCACATTAACAAGTTGCAAACATTATATATGGCCTGCTAGCTGTTAAATACATAAGTGAACCTATCATGCCTCTGTAGGTCTTGACATCCACTGTTTTACCAAAAGGATCTGAATCAAGTTTAACTCCAGTGGCAATAGGTGTTTTCATTGGAGTTGAGTTTTTTAACTTATATTTCTTCAAAATATCAGAAACATATTTTGATTGACTTATGAAGGTTCCTCTTGGTTAGTAGATTTGGACCAGAAATAATGTCATCAACATAGATTTGGACCAGAAGAAGTTCATTTTTGTACCTTTTAATGAAAAGAGTTGTATCCACACTTCCTTTTTCAAAATTATTTTGAATCAAAAAATTAGATAAAGTTTCATACCATGCTTTGGGGCTTGTTTAAGTCCATACAGAGCTTTATCAAGGTAATAGACATGGTCTGGAAACTCTGAACTTTCAAATCTAGGGGGTTGCTAAACATATACATCTTCATGAAGTTTGCCATTAAGAAATACAAATTTAACATCCATTTGATATACTCTGAACCCTTTATTAGCAGCATAGGCTAAGAAGATTCTGATAGCTTCTAGCCTAGCAACTGGAGCAAAGGTTTCATTATAATCAATACATTCTTCCTGACAGTATCCCTTAGCTACTAACCTAGCTTTGTTTCTGATGATGACTCCATCTCCATACTTCTTATTTCTGAACACCCACTTGGTTCCAATTGCAAATTTTCCTTTGGGTAGAAGAACCAAAGTCCGGACTTTATATCTTTCAAAATTTTGAAGTTCTTCTTGCATAACATCTATCCAGTTTGGAGCAGTAAGAGCTTCACTTATTTTCTTTGGTTCAATGATGTTTAAGAAGTTTGCAAAGAAGCATTCATTGATTGTTGTATATCTGGTTTTCACACCATCTGGAGGAGAACCTATGACTTGATCATGAAGATGATCTTTTGTCCATCTAGTCATTGGAGCATGGACCTTTGGAGGTGTTTGAGCTTAAGAGACAACTGGAGTCTTAGAGACAATTGGAGCTTCAGAGACAACAATATGTATGATCTCTGTTGTGTTGTGTACTGGTTCTGTAGAATTGTCTAGAGATGGTGATGATGGATCTGGAGTTTCTTCCACAAGTGTCTCTAGGTCTTCTTCTTCATCAGATGTCTCTGGTTGTCCTTCTTCAACATTTTGTCTATTATATTCATTTTGACCTGCAGTTTCTGAGGTAGATGGTGTATTGACAGAAGGACCAGAAAGAGTTGTACCTGAAGTTTGAAGTTCTTCTGTTTCTGCCCTTGGATTATCTCTGAATATAAATTCAGAGATTGTTGTTCCCGATTTCAAGCATTAAAGATCAAACAACAATGAATCAATCAAGAATATATCAAAGAGTAAAGAGAATGTAGAGAGAGAAATATTGATGTCATATATCTCTTAAAAATCACAAGTACAAAAATGAGTTATAGTTACATGCTTAGTTACAAGCATTATGTTAATTCCCAGTTTATCAAGTTCTAATTACACAACACAATAACAACAAAAAGATGAACAACTTCTTAATCACATATCATATTCATTGAATCTTGAATATCACAGTATACATTCACTCTCTCTAATTTCTCTCACTAGAATATGCACTCTGAATTATTCTCTAATAAGCTCCGCTCTCTAAGATTACAAAGACAAGATCTATTTATACCTGCTATCAAAAACTACACAATGCTTACAACAAAACACAACTACTTTGACTTTGACTTTATTACAAAGTTGACGTTGACTTTCACTTTGAGAGTTGACTTTAAGCTTTGACTTGCTTTACTTTGATCTTCAATCTTCATGATCTTGTATCCAACAAATATGTTCTAACAATCTCCCCCTTTAGATTCAAGATCATCTCTAAAAGATTTTTCAAAACAATCTCCCCCTTTGATCAGACTTTAACAACTTTATCTCCCCCTTTTGTAGATTTCTTACAATAAAGATCATCTCAAGAGAAATAAACATTGAAGTGCAATCTCCCCTTCTTATACTCAGAACAATCTCCCTTTTCTTTGATAAAATTGTCTTCAAAACTTTTAGCAATCTTCCCAAAGTTTGTCTTTAAGAAAAATAACAATCTCCCCAATGTTGTAAAACCTCTTTCAGACACAGGAAAGAAATTATCTTCAGGTTTCGCTCAATCTGCTTCAGCAAAATGTCTTCAAAGAAAATTTTCAAAAATCTTTGCACGCTTTATGAAATCTTTGAACTCTTCTCTTTTCAGCTTCTACTTTACTTTATCAAAATCCACAATTCTTGATCACTTTTCAAATATTTCTTGATCTTCTCCCCCATATTCATTTTTGACACAAGCATTTCTTGATCGCTTCTCCCATAGTCATTTCTTGACCTTCTCCCCAATATTCATTTTTGACACAAGCATTTCTTGATCGCTTCTCCCATCCCTTTTTGATGATTGGAGCATGAGATCATCAAAACTTTAACAAGAAATGTCCGTAATCTTTTCTGACCACTGATCTTTTATCACTGAGCCTCTGAGCATCTATCGATCCAAAAACATATTCATCTGAATCTTTGCAAATTCAGACAAATTATGAGTGTAACACCTGAATCAACAAATGAATCAGTTAAAAATGCCTGTCAGAAACATGAAGTCACTGTGCGTAACGAATAAACATTGGAAAGGAGCATTTGTGATGTTCACTCCCCCAGATCTTCCATTCAATCATCAAATAACACAAGTTTACTCTATGAACGTTTTGACAGAAAACAAATTCTCTGTGTGTACGTTCTTGTGATTGAAAGAATTAAGCTCAGATGATTACAACAGTTAAACACATAATCGATTGTGCATGATCGAAGTACGAAGGTGGGGCATACTTCCTTCTTTTTCAATATCCAGATTTTCCAAATGAAAATCAGATAGATTATGTGTTGCGTCCCCTTTAAAACATGAAATATTTTCTTGTTGAGAAGAAAATGAGTAGTTGGTGGGGTTTTTATCAATAGTTGGCATGGGCTAGTTGCCTGTTTCAACGATGTTCACTAAGAATTGCGAAACACCAGCAATGTGGCTACCCGGCTCAGAAAAAGTTGGCACATAGATTGATATTCTTTTACGTTGTTCTCACACCCTCTTTCTTTTAATCATTGAGCTCATTTCTAAACAAACTCTCTTTTTCATTTTACTTCATCACACAACCCACACACAGTTATTTTGACTCCTCACACATTCGATCACTAAAGGATTAACTTCTTGGGTAGGAAACACTGGTTAACGTGAATCCATAAAAGTTTCAATTAAGTTCTCACACAATGAACCCATGTAGTCCTATAAGTACATGTTGCTCAAAATAGTTTAACTTTGCAGTTAAAGCACACACACATACACACACACACACACACATATATATATATATATATATATATACAAGTCAGATGTTTGTATGCTCACTGAGATAATCATGAAGATTTGAGCATTTTAAACATTGAAGATATTTCAAAACAAGTATATTGAATGAATGAAATGAATACAAGAAACTTGTTTGAAAATCAGACATTGTATGAAAAAGATCAGAATCAAAATTATTTATCGATTAAGGCTTAGGTCAGCAAAAATTGGATATTGTATATACGAAACAAGATATACACATTCTCGAAAGAAATGTTTTGAAATGAAATCAACGCTCAAAATTCTTTGAAGTTCAATCGGATGTATCACCATCGAAAAAGGTGTTCAACTTGAGGCATGGTGATAACATATTCAACAAAAGTTAAACCGGTATGTGTGAATACTTGACAGTATATAGAAAAGATAAAACACAAGTACTTATCTTTGGAAACACACGGTTTATTTAAACAATTAAGATCATGAAAATTGAAAACATTTAAAATCACACTTCTATATTCATGAAATCATTTAAGAATCAGAAGTTGTTTGAACATTTAAGAATATGTTTTCATATCTGAAAGTTGTCCATCATTCAGACACGTATGAGATTAAGATTAGAGATAAACCATTCGCTCAGTCTTAAATCTCATCAAGTCAGCTCTAAGTCATATTTGACATGATCATTTAAGCTCTCTCTCAATTCTGCAAAAAATCACAAAGTCGTCAAAGTACAAAGCTTTATTCACAACATTTATTGAAAAGTAAAATGACATAAAGCAGTAAAACTTTGAATGTACGAGTTCTGATCAAAAGTAGTCAGAAATCATATACCCCCCTGAAATTATGCATCAGGAAAAATACGTACCCCCCTTGAAGGTTGATCTTCTCATTCATGTATCGGAGTACAATCTCGTTCAGCACAGAGTATAGCATCTTTTGTTCGTTGAAGTACGAGTCCTAAACTATTGCGTTTAGAAGTCAAACTCTTTATCACTGAGGTACGGGTCCTGAACTGTAGTACTCAAAAGCCTTGGTTCACTTACTCCCCCTTAACTTGAGGTGCCTGCAACACAGAATCATCCTTTGGCTTTGGTACCCACTAGTATTTGGGTCCATGTTTGTGAGGTACAGGTCTATTCGGAGTAATCGAGTAAGAACCATACCAGTAATGATCACTAGTTTTATGAACATAATTATATGTACGACAATAAGAACAATAATTTTTCTTTTTAGACAACCTGATTAATTGATCTCTCGAGTAAGCAAGATCAGGTTTACCTTTCCGCACATTATTCTTCTTTACTTGTGATGCATGTACACATGATATGTTTCCTTTCTTCTCATCCTTCTTCTCATCATCAACTGGTTTCACTTTCCATACCAGCTTTTCTTCTTCATACTTTCTTCTTCGTCGTCTTCTAAATGCATCTGAACCATTTACATTTTTATCAAAGAAAATGTTAGTAGTACGAATCTGATCATATGAGTTGACTGAACTTTTTGAAGAAGCAGTTCTTTGATATGAGCTTGAGGCTATCTTTTTGGAGTCAGCTGGATCATTTTTAGGTGTGTGGTTTTTTGACTCTGGAGTCGTGTGCTCAGTCACCACCACCTTAGAAACAATATCTCCAAGGTCTTTTATCTGTGAAGATAAACTGTTCTTTTCTTTAATATGCAGGTCAATCTTTTTCTGGAATTCAGACTTCGCTTTTTGATCTTATAGTGCAATTGTAGACAATTCAGATAGCTTATCAGTATGCTTCTTAATCTCAGATTAAAAAATATTCCTTTCATCTTCAAAGTCCTTCTCCGCATTTGTTCTCTCACCGAATATTTCTTTAAAAATTCCAACATTCTTTTGTTCTATGGTCTTCTTTTCTTTTTCAAACCTGTCGCTTTCCAAGATGATTACTTTCTCAAAGTCAGATACTTGTTGAGAAAGCTTGGAACATTTAAGCTCGCCAGTTTTCTACTCTTCAAAACTTTTTCTTTAAAAATTTGAGAATTTCTTTGCAAACTCTTTCTTTTCTTTCTCAAAATCAACTCTGCCTTTGGTCATTTGTAGCTCTAGATCATAAATCTTCTTATGAAGATCAACATTTGCACACTCCAAATCTTTAACTTTCTCTTCATATTTATTGCAATCTAAAACTTTCTTCATCTCTGACATCTTTTGCATTAACTCAGAATTCTCAGTCTTCAACTTATACCATTTATCTTCTTTCAAAACTAGAAGAATTTATCTTTCAAGTTGTTTTAGATGTTGTTTATATCCAGCAAAGAACTCTGAATGTTTTCCCGAATCAATTGCCTTTTTCAGTAAAGCCATATGAGCATGCATCCATTCTTTAAGACTATTGAAAGTAGCAACTCGGTCATTTCCTTTCTTCTAATAGTATTCAATTTGATTCATCTTTCCAGCCAAAGATTGGTAACAACTATCACGCTTTTGAACAATCTTTTCTTTGAGAGAAACAATCTTGGCCTTAAGTTTAGCAATATCTTCTTTGGATGTCATCTTGAGCTTTACACTGTTATCCATTAGAACTTGAAATGGTCGTTAGTCCAAGTGAAATCAAGCAATACAGAAAAACTCAGAAAAAATTCAGAAAATAAGATTTCCAAAAATTTCCCAGTATGGAATTCACACCACACTGAAATGCAAGGAATTCGCACACAGAATTCGTATGCAAGACAAACCAACAAGAATTCGCACACTTCACAATTCTAACAAGAATTCACACACAACACCAATCAAACAAGAATTCGCACACAAGAATATTTCAGAATTCGCATGCAAGAAACTTTCTGAATTCGCATACAACTTTTCGGATGATAGACTCACAGGAATTCAACACTTAGAAAAAAATTTCAAAAACTCTTTATGCGAAAACAAGAGAATTTGTATGATGTCCTTATGCGAATTCTGAGGAATTCGTATCTCACTCTTATGCGAATTCTAGGAATTCGTATAAAGTGATATGCGAGTTCTTTCACTTTTCGCACATAAGCAATATGTGAATTCTTGCCTTGGAAAGATTTTTCACTAAAAACTTTTTGTATAGACACTTATGCGAATTCTTCAAATTCGCACAACTCACGCATACGAAATCTAGACAATTCACATATAAAACATGTACGAATTCAACACTTGTAAGAATTTCACAAAAGAATTTTATGCAAAACCAAGAAATCTGCGAATTCTTATATGCAAAATCTTGAAATCCTATGCGAGTTCTTCAGGATCTGCGAGTTCTTCATGAACTTATGCGAGTTCTTGAGATCTCGTTGAAAATCCACTCTGTTTGGCTCAAAAATCCATCAATTCTTCGAATTTTGATTTCAAATTCGACAATTTGCTCACCAACATTTCTCGAATCGATTTCAACCGCTGAGTTTCAATAAGATTCACTTAAATGTACACATCGATCCTTTCACAGTGTTCGAACTCGTGAACTTTCAAAACTAACAAAATCCAAAAGTTAACCCAAAATTACAGTGCAAGAATCAAATCAATCTATACAAGATTGTTCTAGATCATTATACGAATACAATCAATTCAATTACAACTCCAAAAACTCAGAAAAATTTGAAATTTGATCTAGACTCAGAAAAACTCAGTGCGACTCCATTTCTTGATCGATTTCACTCAAACTCTGCTCTGATACCAATTGTTTATTCCCAGTTTATCAAGTTCTAATTACAAAACACAATAACAACAACAAGATGAACAACTTCTTAATCACATGTCATATTCATTGAATCTTGAATATCACAGTATACATTCACTCTCTCAACTTTCTCTCACTATAATATGCACTCTGAATTCTTCTCTAACAAGCTCTGCTCTCTAAAATTACAAAGACAAGAACTATTTATACCTGCTAACAATCTCCTCCTTTTGGATCAATTTGTAAATCTTCTAACTCTGTTATATCTAATCCCCAAATAAGTTTCAAACCTTCTCATACCTCTTCTGAACTCAAGTCTGTCATCAATCTTATCAAGAACCATCTCCATTTCAACTCTTTCTCATCTAGGCACATGTGGACCTTCAGAAAATCTGGATTCTTCATTCTGATTCAATCTGCTTTCTATTTGTAGCCTTATTGCTTTCAAACTACCATCTGAGAACTTTGCAACTTCTAAAACCCTTAGAAATCGATTTTCATTCTGCCCATTCTTGTAAACAACTGCAAGCTCTGGTACTGTGAGAATAGTAAACAATGGATGATCTTCCAAATCTGGTATAGTCAACTTTGGCTTCTTCAGATTTACTTTCTTTTGGTTACTTTCAAGACCAAGTTGGAAATCATAACAGTAGTTGAAGTTGATATATCTCCTGAGAAATCGCTTAATGGCTTCAAGTGCAAAAGTAATGTTCTTCCTCCTTATAGGCATATCTCTGAATTGATGATACATGGTTTCAAAATCATCAACATTTAAATGATGGAAATCAGCCTCTGAGAAAAAATAGTCCAACATGTCTCTTCTTTGAACCACAAAATATGGATACCAAATGATTTCATATCTCTTCAATGAAACTTCCTTAACAACCACAATCTTGCTTTTAAACTTCACTGTTTCTTCTGGTTGTCTAAGTTCATTTAACATGTGGATGTAATGATCTTGATAATCTTTGGGTATGTATTTGATTCCCAAAACATGATGAATATCATGTTTTCTGATGTGGTGCACAAACATATTATTATTCTCTTCAAGGAATGGCATTCTAAGAGCATTTCTGTAGAATCTCTCATCAGCTTCAGAAACATTTAATTCAACAGCATTTGAAGGACCGGCTTGGTTAGAAGGACCGACTTAGTTAGAAGGACCGACATCATTTGCTGGATTGGCTTGGTTAGCAGACTCTGGTTCCATAGGATATGTATCAGCAGGAATATAAGTTTATGCTTCTTGAAAAACTGGTATATCAGACTGAACTGGTTCACAAGGATTAGGTTGAGTAACAGGGATCTCTTGACTAGCTGGCACAAAAATTGGAATAGAAACATCTTGAAACTGTCGGATTTCATCACTGAGAGGACTAATATGCAGATCTTCTGGTGACTCAGGAACATACAAAACATTAAGAGCTTCTATATCTATGACATAAAACAATCCATCCAAAATATTTTTACCTTGACCCACTTCCTCAACAGTTTCTCTTTGCTCATTTTCATTGTCAGAAAAGTCTATCAGTTGCTCCGTTTCTTCTTCCTTTACTTTTCAAAACTTTTTGAGTAGACTGATCATCATTGTCCTCATCATCTGATCTTATGTCTATAATTTCATAGTTTCCTCCTGTGATCCACAAAATCTCCTCATAAGTAGCTTCTGGCTTTTCAACCATAGGCTCAGTGTTTGGATCCACATACAAAACTGTTAAATATAGATGTTGGAACCCAAATTTAATCTTATGATAATAATGATATAAACAACAAGAGTAATAACAGCAGAAGCAATATAGTTTAATATCAAAATCAGATTCAAATATCACAGTTCATATAATAAGATAAGTAGTAAGAACAAGATCTTCTCAAGATATATTCAGTTGATTCTTCTAATACAAGATATCAAAAGGCACACTTTTATCAAAGGAGTGATGGTCCTATTTATAGGACCATAAAGTAAACAGTGTACTATTCTGACAAATAGAAGCATGCTTGAGCAGTGTCTTACCCAAAAGGTAAGCTCAAGACATGCTTGAACAGTAACCTACTCTATAAAGTAAATCTTATCACTAAGTGCTTGGTTATCTGTTCTGATACTTCAGGAAAGTCTTCAGTGCCTTCTTCAGAGAGAATGTCTTCAGAGCTCTGACGTTGTCTTCAGAGCCTCTGATGAAGCCATCTCTGATGTCTTCTGCTGAAAGTGTTCATCTCTGATGTGTACTTCAGAGGCAGGTATATCCTCTGAAGTCTTCGTCCTCTGAAATGTTTGTTCTCTGAAGTCTGTCTCTGGAAGTCCTCTGAAGTAGGACTAGATATTTTCAACACTTTTAACAAATGAAGATTTGGAGCTAACAATCTCCCCCTAAGTGATGAAAATAAAATATGCAAGAATAGTAGAGAACAGAAAACTTAAACTAGAAAGCATAGAGGAGAAAATCATCCTCTTAAATATTACTCGAAATATTTTAAAATTCATTACAGAGAAAGTAATACTCAAAAATAAGGAAACACACTAAAATTTGTCACTAGAACACATTCCATGAAACTTCATGATCAGAGCTCTGAAGTTGATCATTGACCCAATCTCCAAGTCAAGTTTCGCCAGTAGATCTGTTCTGTGCCTTTCTTCCTTCACATGGATCATCTTATGTATTCCTCTCAAAGTTTCATCAGAGTACTTTGAAACTTCCGAAGCGAGAAATATCTTCTTTATTTGGTTTATTCTGAACACGAAACCCAGAGTTTCTGCTATGATTGATCCAGTCTTCTGAGTGTCAAGATTTTCGATTGACTCCACAGGTTCAATCACGTCCAGCTTCTCTTCTCCCAGGTTCAGAGCAATCTGGAAGTCACGTTTTGCTCTGTGTTTGACATAGGCCTCCATTGCCTTTCTGACTTCAACCATGCCCATTCTGATTTCTCTTTTTCCATGATCATACCTAGCAGAGCAATAGGCATATAAATGAGGTAAATCATATGGATTTAGATTTACGAGATCATTGTCATTGAACTCATAAATCATCTGATCAGAGCGAGTTACGACATAGTGCCTATAGATTATCTTGTTGTAAGCAAAAGTCTTATCAGATATTTTGTTGATTTTGATGATTGGATCATCAGATAGGACATGTGCTCTTGGTGTGGTTTTATCTCTGATAAATCTTCGCTCATAGTCCGACATCTGATCCTTGGATTCAGAGGAATGACTAGAGTGTCTGCCAAGTTGAACTCACAGTAGATGTATCTGAAGTGATCTTATATGGAGGCTTCGGGATTGGATGTTAGGAATGTTGGAAGGTGAGTAAAAACTTTGGCTGGTAAACCTATGTTTGCCTTCTGAACAGGATTCTCTGGAGAAACCTGTTCATCAACAACCATGGTCTCTGGTTCATTTGTCTCTGGAGGATCTTCTGTTGCAGGTTCAGAGATGTAGCCATCTATCTCTGATGATTCTCTCAATTCTGTTGCTGTTGAAGTGTGATGAGGTTGAGCGTTTTTTAAAACGTATTCTTCGACATCAATTACTTCAATTTGATCTCCAACAGCTTCTTTTTCTCCTGAATCTGATTTTTCTTCTTGTTCAGATTCTGATTCTGCTTTTTCAGACTCTGATTCGAAATCATCTCTCATCACATATGTTGGTCTTTCAAGTGATGAGTATGCATCTTCTGATGTAGAGTAGTCTATTAGCTGCTCGTCGTCTTCATCTTCTTCCAGAGCCCCAATAGTTTCTGGAGTTGCATTTATGACTGGTATTATTAGAGCACCTGAAGTAGATGGTGCTAGGAAGACAACAGGTACTGGAGACTTAAGAGTGGTTTGGTTATCTTCAGCAGAGGTTGAGTTTGAGCGTCTCTCTCTTTCTTTTTCTTTGCCTCGGTTTATTTCAGAGGGAGTGGACTCCTTTTTTGTTTCAACAGTTCTGGGTGTTTGAGTCTTCTCCCCCTTATGAAGATCTGATGACCTCTGAGGTTTGTCATCATGGTCATCAAAGTCTTCATACCTTGCCTTCTTCCGGGCTTCCTCAGAGCATGCGACCTCTGGTTCCTTCCTTTTCAGTGATCCCACTGAAGATTTGACATTCGTCATAAGGTCTTCAGTCTACTTGTTCTGCTGAGTGGCCTTTGAGACGAACTTGCTCGAGATGTTCATTACATTGCTGGTGATCTTCTTGGAGAAGTTGTTGAGGTCAGCCTTTGTAACGAACTTTGATGTTGTAGGAGCAGTAGCAGAGGAGGTAGGGATCTTTGCAATCACCTCTGCCAAAGACCGCAAGACTTCCTCTTTGAATTGAGAAAAGTCTGCATGTGTTGGAGTTGGGGCAGAGGGAGTTAGTATCTCCTTGAGGAGCTCTGTTGTGGAGTTCTGAATTTCTCTGGATAGAACCGAGTCATTTTTGATGACCAGGCTTTCCAGAGCATCCAGTTTAGCGTTCTGAGAGATAACGGTCATGCACAGCTCAGAGACCTCTGAAGTGAGCTTTGCAACTTCAGAGTGAGAGGCAGAGGCCTCTGAGGTCTTCTCCATTTGAAGTTTAATCTCCTTCAGAGAGTTTCTGATTTCATCACCAAAGATTTTGAACTCCTCTTTGGTGACAGAATTAGAGGGGGTCACCTTAGGATCAACACATGATTCTAAGTGTCCCTCGAGTTCAGAGGGGCCTTCTTTCGGAGGTGATTTGATGTTTTCTCTGGAAGGACTTCCCATTAATCCTTGAGGACCCTTTTTCAAGGATTTCTCTATAATGGTTCTGATAGGTCTGCCATCATCAGAGTCAGAGTCTGATGATGATGAGAACCTAATATGTATGGACACCATGTTGTCCAGGCTAAGAAGTCTATGTGCAAGAAGGTCGTGCCATTCTTTTTCTGATAGGCAGTCCTTACGAGAAATGTTTAATTTCTCTGGATCTAAGGTTCGGTGTGTTGTATGATGAGCCACAGATGCATCATATATGTGTGGATGTGACGTACTCTGGGGCGATGAGTACTTATGTTTTGGTCCAAGTCCTTTTGTGAGGACTTAGCCGTATCTGATGTTTTCCCAATGGTGTTTGCATCATAGGCTAAAGAATATGCCTCTGTGCTGGTGGCTTGGGTAGGGTTCGAGGTGTGCACCTCTATTTCAATGTCCATTGATGCTGGACCACCTTGGTCAGATGATATGTTTGCACGGGGATTGGGGTTTTGGAATTTCTCATTCGTACCTTTAAGGGCATCATTTTCTACCTCGCCTCCCTCGGATTCTAGGTTCAGAAACTCACTCTCTGGTATTCTCTCTTCCTCACCTTCCTCTGCACTAACAGATTTATTCTCTTCATCAGAGGGAGTGTTCTCTTGTCTTCTCTCCCTCACTCTCACAGAGCCACCCTCTGGTTGCTCTCTGTGAATATTTTGAGCAGTATCAGAGATATCACTCTCTGATTCTTGCTCCGACTCAGAACCTAAGTGTGTTGGGGATCCCATCATCGGTTCTGATGATTGGGCAACACGATTAAGTAGAAGATGGGTGTTAGAGTCAGCGGGAATTACCTCAAGCATGGAGTGTGGGAAACGTCATTCATTCGGGTAAGGAGGAACCTCTGTTGCTTTGAACGAGTTCATAATAAACAGTGGCGTCCTTGGACCCTCCTCATTGATGGAGAATTTCTCCATTGCTCTTTGAATGACCACAGAGATGAATCTTGGAAACAGTACTGAAATTGGTTGTTTTCCTTTGGCCAAGTCTTTGTTCTTCTTGTCCACCACCGTCAGCATCTCACAGAAGAGAATGTGATCCATATTTATGCTTTTGTTGAAGAATAAAGCATACATTATGGCAAGGATCACTGGATGGGTCTGATCTTGACTTCCAATCTTCCAGGTAATTGTTCGATTGAGAACACTAAACATAAAGTTCCACTTGGGAGGCAGGTACTGACGTCAGAATTGACTTAAGCGTGTGATTTCCTTGTTGTAGCCTAAGTGGTGGAGGAACTGAAGTAGAACTTCTTGAGTTGGTGGTTTCTCAAAGTTTTCTATTTGAAGATCTGTTGTCGAGAGCAGGTTGAATCTGCGAGTTAGGATTTGTGGGGTGATTCTTAAGTTCATGCTTTGGTCACCTAGGTCAATGTACCCAACCAGTCCTTCCTTTTCATCATCTTATTCACTTGAATACCATCATTGTTGGACAAATCGTAAAGGAACATCGTTGGCATGTTTGGTGAGCACATCGTTGAGTTCGCAGTTGCTCAAAAAGTCCAATATTGGGCGAAACTGTTCGTCGTACTTGGTAGGGGTGACATCCAAAAAGTAGTTGTTACCTTTCACTGGGACATGAAACTGTCCCATGTTCAAGCTTAGAACAAGTTTGCTGGAGTTTTCTGAGGTTTGGGAATGAGCCGCCATTGTTGCAGGTTTTGAGGAAGATGAGTGCTTAGAGAGAGAGAAATTAGGATTTTGGATTCTGAGAGCGTAAAGAATAGAGAGAGGAAAAGGGTTTTTATAGACAAAAAGATAGAGTGGGAGTTTATGGAAACGGCGATTGAGTGTTTCAATGTCAGAAAGGACGTTCTATCATCCCTTAATTAATAGGTGACACGTTGAGGGGTGTAGGGGAGAGATGCTTGGTGTCAGAAAACCGCCAGTAGGGATTTTGTAAGAAAACGAATGGTTATCCAAAAGATTTTATTATTAAAAGAATTTCCTGGAATATTCGTTTAATGAGAAAAGATCAGAGGCTCTGATATGATTATCAGAGACAAGATCAGAGGCTCTGATATAAATATCAGAGTCAAGATCAGAGGCTCTGATATGAATATCAGAGACAAGATCAGAGGCTCTGATATAAATATCAGAGACCAGATCAGAGGCTCTGATATGGTTTTTACTCCCCCTTGACCAAAGAACAATGTCTTTTTATCTTCTCCCCCTTGACAGATGCTTAGAGATACAAAAGAATGATTTTTACCATTTGTGAAAAGTCCAGAGACTCTGAAAATAGTTTCAGAAGCTCTGGTTGAACATGCTAAGCATGTCAGAGGCTCTGATGAATGGATCAAAGACTCTGTTGTTTTCCTGTTTTAGGTAGACATGTTAAACATACCCAACTTGCTAATTAAGAAATTGAACCTTCGTTCATCTATAGCTTTTGTGAAAATATCAACAAGTTGATGTTCAGTTGGTACAAAATACATCTCTATTGTTCCCTTTTCAACATGATCTTTCAGAAAGTGGTACCTTAAATCAATGTGCTTTGTTTTGGAATGCTGCACTGGATTGGCAGAGATGGCTATGGCACTTTCTGAATCACACAGAATTGGAATTCTGTCTGAGCTGAGTTTGCATCCATATGACTTGAGAGCAACAACAAGTAGCATCGACATATTCTGCCTCTGCTGTGGAAGTTAAAACACAGTTCTGCTACTTGGATGTCCAACTTACCAACTTATTTCCCAATAACTGACAGCATCCTGATGTACTCTTTCTGTCGAGTTTGCATCCATCATGATCTGTATCGGTGTATGCTTTTAAATCAAAGCTAGACAGTTTTGGATACAAGAGACCTAAAGAAGGTGTGCCTCTGAGGTATCTAAAAATTCTTTTCACTGCAGACAAATGAGATTCCTTTGGATTTGCTTGATAACGAGCACAGAGACATGTTGCGAACATTATATCAGCCCTGCTTGCAGTTAAGTATAAAAGTGAGCCTATCATGCCTCTGTAGGTTTTGACATCTACAAATTTTCCCGAAAGATCAGAGTCAAGCTTGACTGCAGTTGCAATAGGTATTTTCATAGAGGTTGAATCATTGAGTCTGTATTTTTTCAAAATGTCAGAGACATACTTAGATTGAGTTATAAAAGTACCCTCTGATGTTTGCTTTACTTGTAAGCCTAGAAAGAATGTTAATTCTCCCATTAGACTCATCTTAAATTTACTCTTCATCAACTCTTAAAACTTATCAAAATACTTTTGATTTGTAGAGCCAAATATAATGTCATCAACATATATTTGTACTAAAAGCATCACATTTTTGTACCTTTTTATGAACAAGGTTGTATCTATTGTACCTTTTTCAAAACCATTATTTATCATAAATGTGGACAGAGTAGCATACCATGCTCTTGGAGCTTATTTAAGTCCGTATAGAGCTTTATCAAGATAATAAACATGGTTAGGAAACTCTGTATTTTCAAATCCAGGTGGTTGCTGGACATAAACTTCTTCTTTTAATTTACCATTTAGAAAGGCAGATTTAACATCCATCTGATATACTTTGAACCCTTTGTGTTCATCATAGGCTAAGAAGATTCTAATTGCTTCCAACGTAGCTACAGGTGCAAAGGTTTCATCATAATCAATACCCTCTTCTTGGAAATATCCCTTAGCAACCAACCTAACTTTGTTTCTGATTATAATGCCATCCTCATCCTTTTTATTTTTGAAGACCCATTTAGTTCCAATTGCAAATTTTCCTTTAGGAAGGGGAACTAAGGTCCAGACTTTGTTTCTTTCAAACTCTTGAAGCTCATTCTGCATTGCAGAGATCCAATGAGGATCTTCAAGAGCTTCGTTTACCTTCTTTGGTTCAATGATGCTTAAAAAATTTACAAAAAAACATTCATTGATTGTGGTTGATCTGGTTTTGACACCCTCTGAAGGTGATCCAATGATGATCATGGGGATGATCCTTTGTCCATCATGTGCGTGGAGCATAAATATGAGGTGGAGTTTGAGCTTCAGAGATGATTATTGGAGACATCTCTGTTGTGCTATGCAGAGGCTCTTAAGTGGGTTCCAGAGGCTCTGAAGTGGGTTTCAGAGATGGTGATGCATGCTCTGAAATTTCTTTAAGAGAGGTCTCTGGAAATTCTTCAGATGTCTCTTGTTCATCTTCTGCTTCTGAAGAGAATTGTCCTTCTGTTTGACTTGATTCATTTCTTGGACCTGCATTCAAGGAAGCAGAAGTTGTGACTTCTGAGGGACCAGAGAGATTTGTACCTGACGTTTGTGGTTCCTCTGAAGTTGCTCTGTGAATATCTCTAGAAAAAAACTCTTAGTTTTCATCATCAAAGAAATCTTCGAATATTTTGTTTAGTTAAGATTCTTTTATCTTTGATGATTCAGAGATATTTTTGGCCGTTGGATTGATATCTTTGTTGGCCAGACTTTTGTCATCATCAAAAGACACATTGATACTCTCTTGGATTGTTCTTGTTCTTTGATTGAACACTCTGAAAGCTTTTGAGGCTAATGAATAGCCAATTAATTTGCCTTCATCTGCTTTCTTGTCAAACTTTCCAAAAGACTCTCTATCATTTAGAATATAACATTTGCATCCAAAAACATGGAAATATTTAACATTAGGTTTCCTATTGTTAATGAGTTCATAAGATGTTTTCTTGAATCTTTTGACAATAGTAGCTCTGTTTTGAGTAAAACAGGTTGTTGCCACTACCTCTGCCCAAAATTTTGTTGGAAGATCAGATCCAGCAAGCATAGTTCTTGCAGCTTCAACAAGTGTTCTGTTTTTCCTCTCAACAACACCATTTTGTTGAGGGGTTCTTGCTGCAGAGAAGTTTGGAGTTATGCCTTCTTCTGAAAGATATGAGTTGATTTTGGCATTTTTGAACTCTGTTCCATTATCACTTCTCAGCTTCTGAACTTTGCTATCAAACAGAACCTGCAATCTTTTTAACAATCTTATTAAAATATCAGGGACATCAGACTTGGCTCTGATGAATTATATCCAAGTATATCTAGAGTATTCATCAATTAAAACGAGAATATACTTTTTACCTGATAAACACTACACAGAGATAGGACCACAGAGGTCAACATGAAGCATATGCAGAGGTTTTGGACAATTATTATCACTTTTGGTCTTGTGGGAAGATCTTTTCATTTTTCCCATTTCACAAGCAGAACAAAGATGATCTTTGTTAAACTTCATAGTTGGTAATCCCTTAACCAGATCTAGTTTGACTAACTTATCAAGTGAAGAAAAGTTAAGATGTGAGAATTTTTTATGCCAGAGCCAAACATCTTCATTGTTCAGAGATACTAGACAGAGTTTCTCTGAGTCAGTTTTTATGTGTTTGGAAAAATTCATTCTGTATAAATTTCCCTTTCTGTCAGCTCTGAGCATTTCTTGACCTGTTTTTGAGTGAAGTAATGAACAATGTTTTTCTTGAAATTTCACATCAAAACCATGGTCACAAAGTTGACTTCTGCTGATTAAGTTATGCTTTAATCCGTCAACATAAGCAACCTTTGATACAGAGACATTACCTCTTGTAAGCTCACCATAACCCTTAATCTGCCCTTGCATATTGTCTCCAAAAGTTACTGCTCCTCCAGATTTAGCTTTGAAAGAAGATAGTAACTTCTTATATCCAGTCATATGCCTTGAACATCCAGAATCTATGTACCAGATTGGCATAGACTGTTTCTGCAAGACAGATTAGATTTTCTTAGGTACCCATCTCATTATGGGTCCTTTTTTGTTAGACTTCTGATTATCTCTTTGAAATTTTGCCTTCTCATCATTTGATGTTTTGGCAGAGTTGTCCTTTTTCTTTTTGAGGCTTTGTCTCTGAATTTTTATTCAGAGACTGATTTAGAAAACAGTGAGAACCTCTGAAGTGATTTTTCAGTTTCATCAAGAGTTGGATGCAATTGCACTTCACAGAACAAGAAGAAGTAGAAGCAAAGGTTTTCATTTCATTAAATGCATTCGATACATTATGATTCCTTTTTGAATTAGTACTAGGAATATTACAAATATTCCTAACTACTTCCTTTCTTCTAGCTTGAAAGAGAGCCTTCTTTTCAAGTTGTCTCTTCTTGTTCAGAAACATCCTTTTCTCGTTATTGCTCACTGCACAAACAGGATTAGAATGATTAATTTCTTGCCATTTTCCTTTTTGTTCAAGAGTAAACTTGATTGGTTTATAAGTGTAGAGTTGAGAAGTGATGGTTTTATTCTTTGCCTTTACTTTTAATTCTTTTTCAAGATCCAAAGAAGTTTTTGCTTGAAGACACATTTCTGCAAAGTCAGGACATATTGGTATTCTAGGTTTATTTTTCAAAACAGAAATAGGAATATTCAAAATTCCAGAACCAACAGTCTCTATTTTTTATGAATTGCCTTCTCTGATCTGCAGAAAATATGTTCATCTATCTCTGGATCAGATTCAGAATCAGAATCAAGAAAGTCTCTTTCAGTCTTACTAGAGATAACTACCTCTGATGGTTTCTCAATTTTCTTGGGTCTTGAGACTCTGATGATTCTTTTCATGCTCTCTTTCTTCTTCAAATCAGCTATAATATTTTCTTTATTTATTCTTTTGATGTCCTCCTCAAATGTAGTTCTGATGCATTCATCAGAGATTGGTGAATACAGAGGAGCATCTGGATTAAGTGAACTCTGAGGTTCATCTTCATAAATACTTGTTTCAGAGGTACTTTGTTCAGATGTCTCTTATTCATTTGTGATAAATGCATCGAACTTGAAAATCTCTTTGGGATCATTGCTCTAAGGTTTTGTGAAAAATACCTCTGAAGTTTCTTTTTCTATTTTTAAGATAGAATTTGGAAAGCTTTTCACTTCAAAGTAAGCAACATTTTTAAAGTTCAGCGCTCTTGTTTTTTATCCCTCTGATGTTTTTATTTTCTTGAAATTGTTCAGAGATGGACAGTCAGAGCTCTGGACCTTTCCTATACAGAAAGTGGAAGAAAGTGAAGTTTTCTTCAATCCAGTGAATGGATCCAATTCATTGAATCCCAGCCCTTGAGTATCCATTTGAGAGTTTATCTTTATATGCACATCCTGAGCATCAAGATAGCTTTTGATTTGAAGTTCTTTTCTTTCCTGAGATTGATGTAGGACTTTTCTTTCTTTTTGGAAAAAATTGGTTAAGGCAACAGAATTGAGTCTTTCATACTCAGATCTTTTTACTTCTTCTTCTTCTTTAACTTTTAAAACCTTCTCATGTTCTTTGAATTTTTCAGATAAAGATTTTTCTTTTTGTTTCTGAGCTTTTTCAAGTTTAAATTTCTCAACAAAAATATCATTCTTTTCTGACTCAAGAAGATCTTTCTCCCTTTTGTAAAAACTAAGATCTTTTGACATTTGTTTTCTTTTTTCTTTTTCATCAACAAGTTTTTGCTTTAAGATTTGAAATTCATCTGTTAGCTTAATAACATCCAATTCAAGTTTACTGTCAGAGGTGTAAGGAGAGTTTACCTTTTCAGAGTAGTCCTCTGATGACCCATCATTCTGATCATCTATGAAAGCCATACCACAGAGATTGGTAGGTTCTTCCTCTCCGTCACTTGTTGAGTCTGACAGCCAGTCTTCCATCTCTGCAATAAGTACTCTCTCTTTGACGTTGTACTTGTATTTGTTTTTGTAGTAGTCTTCATCTTTGATGAGCCTGCCTCTGCAGTTTGCAGAGTAATGGCCTGGCTTTCCACATCTAAAACATCTTCCATCGTTTTGGTTTGATGGAAGAGTAGTATCTGATTCTGTCTTATGTGCTTGTGCTGATGGTTGTGGCTTGAAGTACCTCTAAGGTTGAGGATACCTTGGTTGAAATGATTGTTGAGATCTTGATTGTTGAGTAGAATCATTATTGGTGAAATGAACGCCCTTCTGATCACTATGCAGAGTAGATCTGGGCTCTTGTTGATAGTCATTTTTCTGAAATCTCCTTTCTGGATTTCCTCTTCTTTCTTCATCCTCTCTTCTTCCTTCAAAAACTTTATTGCCAAATTTCTTGTTAAATTGATGGGTGATTAATGCAAGAGATTTGGCAAAGGCATTGATGTCATCATCTGAGTCAGAATCTGAGTGTTCAACTTCTTCAGACATCAGAACCTTCTTGGATTTTCTTTTAGATTCTCTCTTTGAACAGTTGTCTTTTTCTGCATTTCTGCATTCTTGTGATACACCTTTTTGTTTTGACATGAGTGCAAGTGGACCACCTAAAGAGGTTTTTGATTTTTGTTTAACAACTTCTTTTTCCTGTGCTACCAAGGTGCCATAAATGGCAGTCAATGACCATGATTCAAGATTTTGATTGGCTTGTATTGACATTGACAGTTGTGACCATTCTTCATTTAGACTTTTAAGAAAGAGAACATTGTTTTCTTCTTTTGTTCTCATGACCCCAAATTTTCTTCATTTGTTGATGAGGATGTTAAACCTTGAGTATGTTTGGTGTAAGGTTTCTTCGGGTAATGCATGAAAATCATGATATTCATTGATACAAAGATTTCTCCTGTTCTTTTGAGTTTGTAGGCCACCTTCAAGTTGATTTAACAACTGATCCCATATCTCTTTTGTAGTTACACAAGAATCAAGTTCTTGGATGATATCATTGGGAATGGCCATTATAAGTAATCTAACAACTTTTGAATCATTATCCATCATGTTAGTTTCTTCATCCGTAAAGTTTGAAGTTTTCTTTTCATAGTAAGCAAGGATTTCAGCAGTATCTGCTGTTGCTGGAACTTTCGGTACCAACACCATTGGTTGGTGAGGTCCATCGTTCACTGATCTTAACAGATCCCTGTCCATGCCTTCTAAGAAATTTACCATCCTTATCTTCCATTGAGGATATTCATCCCTTAGAAATGTCGGAGGTTTGGTTAATGATCCAGCTGTATAAATGGCACTTATGCTTGAGTTTGCCATTTTTGTGAAGAAAAGATGAAGATTTGAATAACTAATGCTTTTCTATGAAGATCTTCTATCAAATGATGTAACTGTGATTTACTTTTAAATCTGGAGCATATAAAGTTTAATAAACCAGGGTTTATATAAACATGCACAGATAATAAAAGCTTGAATCAGTAAGAATTAAATCTATTCGAGTATGCAGATATGATCTTTCTTTGTTTAGAAAACAAAGGAGGCTCTGATACAAATTGTTGGAACCCAGATTTAATCTTACGATAATAATGATATAAACAACAAGAGTAATAACAGCGGAAGCAATATAGTTTAATATCAAAAGCAGATTCAAATATCACAATTCATATAATAAGATAAGCAGTAAGAACAAGATCTTCTCAAGATATATTCAGTTGATTCTTCTAATACAAGATATCAAAAAGCACACTTTTGTCAAAGGAGTGATGGTCCTATTTATAGAACCATAAAGTAAACAGTGTACTATTCTGACAAATAGAAGCATGCTTGAACAGTATCTTACCCAAAAGGTAAGCTCAAGACATGCTTGAACAGTAACCTACTCTATAAAGTAAATCTTATCACTAAGTGCTTGGTTATCTGTTCTGATACTTCAGGAAAGTCTTCAGCGCCTTCTTCAGAGATAATGTCTTCAGATCTCTGACGTTATCTTCAGTGCCTCTGATGAAGCCATCTCTGATTTCTTCTGCTGAAGGTGTTCATCTCTGATTTGTACTTCAGAGACAGGTATGTCCTCTGAAGTCTTCGTCCTCTGAAATCTTTATTCTCTAAAGTCTGTCTCTGGAAGTCCTCTGAAGTAGGACTAGATATTTTTAACACTTTTAACAAATGAAGATTTGGAGCTAACAATAGATTTGAATCAATTTGTTCTTGTACTTTTGTCTTAAGTCTTGTTACAGGTCAAGGCTTGTTTGACCCATATATAAGCTTTGTTTCCTTTCTTTCTTATGTAACTTGTAAGAACTTTGAAATCATTTCATGTACATGTGGCTAAGAGATATATGACTACAACATTACTTCTCACTCTACATTCTCTTTCTAAATTTTTTGATTCTTGATTGATTCTTGTTGTGATTTGATATTATATGCTTGAATTCTGGAACAACAACTGATATCAAAGCTTCACGAATTATTCAGATTCATTGATTTGCAAGGAATTGATCAAATTGGAAATATTTGAAGAACTCGCAGACATATTTGGAAGGTTTACTGTTTCATTGAAAATTTCCATGAATCATGGAAATTGGGATACAAAAGTGTCAGGATCGAATTCTTAACAAGAATAAAATCTTAGAAACAATATCAAAAAAGTTTGCGGAATAACACTTTGATATTCAATGAAATAGTAAATCAATACAGCAAATATGAAAAATAAACTGTAAACTTGTATTGAATGCTTTGAAGTTACAAGATTACACACTCAACCTCAATATTGATGAACAGGCTCATCAATACAAATTCTACTTCTCTAGAATTAGGATCTATGCCTTGAGGTTGATTTTCTCTCTAAAAGAATGAAAAACAAAAGTTAATTCACTATTCTAAACTATACAATATATATACTGAATACAAAGATAATTACAATAAATAAAATATCTTCAGTATATCTTCCATGTATATCTCTAAGCTTCTATGTATATCCTTTCATACGAATCTTCATCATATAAGCAGTATTAATCTTCAGCAGCATTAATTTCCTTCTAGCATCATTAACTACTAAGCAGCACTAGCCACTAGCAGTACTAACTAGCTAAGCAGTACTAACTTTGTTCAAGAAGCACTAACTTTGACTAGCAGTATTAATGCTACTAGCAGTAGTAACACTCAGCAGTATTAACCTTTAATTCTTCTAGCAGTAGTAACTTTGAACCAGCAGCATTAACCATACTTGATGAATTCTTCAGTTCCCAACAATCTCCCCCTAACTTGACTTTTAGGAAGAGAAGTCAAGTTCTTCAAATTTTCTTCAAGATGCTCCCAAAACTCTATCATGGCCTAAATCCCAGTGTTTGCATCCAATCCCAAACTCTGATTGATGGTTCTTTGAATCAAGTATTTAGCCATTTCTGAATCTGGAACACACCTTAACTTTTTCTTCAGCTTGGCATGTAGCTTCAATCTGCTATGATTATACACTCTATCCACTAGGAAGTATTCAGTGTGATTTAAATCCAAAGTCACTGTATATACTCCATTAATTTCATATAGAGTCCAACTGTTTACTGATTTGAAGACATCCTTGATCAAATGCTTTACTTCTTCAGGTTTGAACATCATACACAGATACTCCATTACCAGTTTTGTAATTGAAATCCCTGGGGCCTTTATAATATCTGCATACAACTTCATTCCTATCTCAAACATCTCTTCAATATCTGATCTAGAGCATGTTCTGACAATTTTTGCCCATGTGTTGAACACTTCATACTTTTCATCCTTTCTTTTCAGCCTTATGTATTCCTTTCCATCCACTGTCAATGTATCCCAGAGAATAACCTCAGGAGGCTTAACTCCTACAGGTTCTGCTGAAATTGGTTCAGGCACTTTGTCCATCACTACCATATACAAAGTTACATCATCAGTGTTAGATGGCTCTGTCTGTTTAGATGACTCAGGTGCCCCTTCTTCTTCAGCAACCTTCTCAGCCTCTTCTTCAGATACTCTAGGCTTTTTAATTGGCTTTCTCCATGCCATCATTTTTGTTCTCTTTAAAGTCCTTAGACTTTCTCCCAGAGTGGACTCTTTCTTAGGGGGTGTTTCTTGCTCATCTGGAAATGGCTTTTGACAATCAAAGTCATTACTTTCTTTCATCCTCTTCTCCATCTCCACCCTAGCGGTTTCACTTCCCTGAAGCTTTAACATCTCTGAATCATAGAGCTCTTTGATCTTCTCAAAAGACATTTTGGAGAACATCTCCTTTTTGACTCCTACAACACCTTTGAGAAATATAATCATCTTGTTTCTCTCTTGGGTACCTAGGAATGTCTTTGAGGGTCTTCTCTTCTTTGCAACTGTTTTCACCACAGATTTCTTCATACTTGCAGCTTTCTTCTGCGCAATTTCAGTTGCCATACTCTGTTGATAAGCTTCATTCAGTTCAGCAGCTAGAGCTTTTGCCATTTCCCTGTCCTTTTCCATCTGAACTCTTTCTTCTTTTTCAATATCCTCCTGCATCTTTTTAGCTAGGGCTTCATCTGATTCAACCAACCTTTGCTTTTTGATTGGTTGATCAGATTCTACCATCTTTGCTTTTCCTTTGTCTTTGCTCATTGCCTTCTTACTGTTATCTTTCTTGATCACTTCACCTTGTTCTTTTATGATTACACCTTTGGTCTTTGAAGTGACCTTGGGAGTATCATTCTTGGCTTTTAGTAAGGTTTCTGCAATCTCAAGATCTGTTAAAACTTCTTTCACAGTTTCTGCTGCTTTATTAATGTCAGCAGTAGTAACTGTTTCTGCTTGCTGCTCCCCCTCAACATCAACTTTCTCTCCATCAAGATCCCCCTTTCTTGTGGCTTCTTCCATGTTGATCTCCCCCTTTTTGGGAGCATCATTCTCAGTGGTCCTTCTTCTTATTTGGAATTGCTTTCTCTTCTTCCTCTGTACCAGACTTAGCACCATCTTCTTTAGCTTAGCAATCTGTACTTGTTGAGACAGAATGACCAGCTTCATCTCCTCTATTTCTTTTCCTTGTTTCAAAACATCTAGGTTGATGTTACCCATTGCCTCCATCAATTCATCATAGGTATATCTGTCCTCACCTTCTCCAGGAGTGTTTACCCCTATTGAAGGATCATGGGATCTTTTATTAGTGGAAGTCTTCTGCCTAGCAGAAGCACTATCCACCCCTGTGGTTTCTTGGCACCAGGGACCTTCAAATGATTGCTCATTTAAAGTTGCCATGGGGGAGGTCTTATTGATGTTACCACTTTCCTCCTCTCTGCTAGCAGGAGTAGTGGCAGCCTCATCACCCATATGCTCTACCTCCTCCTCAGAGAGCACCTCCTTTGGGTTGGGAGACACCCTTGTGGTTTCCGTTTGTATATTATCTAGGGGAGAATTCTCCCTTAGAGGGCTTAAAGGCTGAGTGGGTAATGGTACAAGAAGGTAAGGAGCCTTCTTTACCTGTTTCCTCTTGTAAGTTTGGGTGATTGGAGAGGTTGGTTTTACAAAAAGGGACTGGGGAATTGATTTTGAGAGGGAAGGTTGGGCTTGGCTAGCAGTGGGTTGGTCTAATGGGGGCCTTGACCCTGCTGCCATACCTTCATTGGTTTGGGACACCACCATCATTGTAGAGAACAATGGGGTGTCAACTCCTTCAGAGTCCCCAGCAGATCTTCTCATATTTGAGAAAACCTTGCCTTTGGGGGGTTTAGGTACATATACCCCAACAGGTTGAGGTATATCCGTCAATTCATGAGTAATAACTTCTTGAACAAACCTGGGATACATAAAGAAGCTCTTTTTGTTTCCCATGTTTGAGACAAGATCACTGAAAATCATTTTAGAAAAATTATACTTTCTGGCAGTGGCCAAGCACACCAAAGCATACGCAATAGTGTTGCTGAACTCACTCCATCCAGTAGTCTTTTTGGAGATACAATGCATAAGAGTATGGACAAAGAAACGCCATTGGGGTGAAAATTTTGCTTTAGAGAATTTTAAAACTCCCAATGGGCCTCCATATCCCATGCTTGTAAGATTGGAAAACAGTTCATCGTTCGGAATGGAGGTTATACCAGAGGCATCGTCTAGACGTAGACTGATGCGAATAACCTCTTCAGTAACCGTTAGTGATTGATCACAGATTCTTGTCTTGATCATTTGCACACCATTCTCAACAACAATGGTTGCATTAGCCCAGAACTGCCTTTGATGCTCAATATAGATTGTAGGGGATACAATAAGAGCATGAGCAATGTGGCTTGACTTGAGGAAATCCACAATCTGATGAAATCCTGCAGCTTGCTTTGGCTTTTGTAGCATCGCAATCTCGTTGTGCTCGTCGATGAAAGTCATGGATGCCATTGATCTTAGTGAAAAGCTTGCCTGAAAACTTCGAACTTGAGAGAGAAAAGGTTTTGAGCGCAAGAGAACAGTATGCAAAGAGTCGTTATGAACTTTTAGGCGGGCAAAGAGTATTTATAGTATTCGGAACATAAGCAGTATTAACCTAGAGCAGTATTAACTATTAGCAGTATTAACTGCAAGCAGTATTAACTACTAGCAGTATTAACTGAAAGCAGTATTAACCACTAGCAGTATTAACTGAAAGCAGTATTAACTATTAGCAGTATTAACTATTAGCAGTATTAACTATTAGCAGTATTAACTATTAGCAGTATTAACTACTAGCAGTATTAACTGAAAGCAGTATTAACCACTAGCAGTATTAACTGAAAGCAGTATTAACTACTAGCAGTATTAACTGAAAGTAGTATTAACTAACTTACTCCTTTTAAACTTGCTAAACACTGAGTACTGCTATGCATATCCTGAAACAGAAGATTAGTAACTCCAAGAATAATATACAGATATAAAACCACTTTTTGAGAAGGGGATTATTCAGAGTTGATCATTCCCACACTTGTTACCAAGAAAGTGAATCTACCCACATCAAAAGCTTTAGTGAATAGATCAGCAAACTGATTATCAGTGTGAACTTTGACAACTTGAATAAGTTTCTTTTCATTACAATCTCTTATAAAGTGATACCTGATCTCAATGTGCTTTGTTTTTGAGTGCTTGACTGGATTATTCACAATGCTAATAGCACTGTTGTTGTCAATAAAGATTGGAGTGTGTAGAAAGGTTACCCCATAATCCAACATTTGATTCTGAATCCATAAGACTTGAGAACAGCAACTTGCAGCTGCTATGTACTCTGCCTCTGTTGTAGATGTGGATACTGTGGTTTGTTTCTTGCACTGCCATGAGACTAGTCTAGCACCCAAAAACTGACATCCTCCAGAAGTAGATTTTCTGTCCAAGTTTGCCCCACCTAGATCACTGTCTGAGTATGATATTAGGTCAAAAGGTGAGTTATGAGGATACCAAAGTCCCAATCTGGGTTGCCCTTTGAGATATCTGAATATCCTCTTAACAGCTTGAAAGTGAGATTGCTTTGGCCTAACTTGAAATCTTGCACATACACAGACTGGAAACATTATATCTGGCCTTGATGTTGTGAGATACATGAGAGAGCCAATCATGGATCTATAATGATGCACATCCATATCCTCCCCCTCAAGATCTGCTGTGATCTGCTTGTGTGTTTCCATAGGTGTGCTGGCAGGTTTTGATTCTGAGAAACCAAACTTGGTTAGAATATCCTGCACATATTTGGATTGACAGATGAAAATGCCATCTGACTTCTGTTGAACTTGGAGTCCAAGGAAGAAAGTAAGTTCCCCCATGGAACTCATTTTGAACCTTTGATGCATTAAATCCTCAAACTCCTTGCACATGTTGTTTCTTGTAGATCCAAAGATAATGTCATCAACATAAATTTGGACCAGCAAGATATCCTTCTTCTTTCTCTTGATAAATAGTCTTATCAATGACTCCTCTTTCAAAGTCATTTTCCAAGAGATAGGATGACAGAGTGTCATACCATGCTCTTGGAGCTTGATGTAGTCCATAAAGTGCTTTCTTTAATTTGTATACCCTGTCTGGATAGTTTGGGTTTTCAAACCCTGGTGGTTGACAGACATATACTTCTTCTTCAATTGATCCATAGAGAAAAGCACTTTTTACATCCATTTGATAGACTTTGAAGTTCATGTAAGAAGCATAGGCTAGGAATAGTCTGATTGCTTCTATCCTAGCCACAGGTGCAAAAACTTCTTCATAATCTATACCCTCTTCTTGAGTATATCCTTGAGCCACCAGCCTTGCTTTGTTTCTTATGACAATACCTCTTTCATCTCTCTTGTTTCTGAAAATCCATTTTGTGCCAATTGCTCTGTGACCTTTAGGAAGGTCTACTAGATCCCATACATCTTGTAGCTTGAACTGTAACAGTTCTTCTTGCATTGCTTCTATCCAGCTAGATTCTTTCATAGCATCATGTGCCTTTTTAGGCTCAAGCTGTGATAGAAAACAAGAAAGCACTGTATGCTGTTGATCTTGCATTTCCTGAAGCCTGCTTTGATGTCTAGTCATCATAGGAGAAGAGATATCTCCTATTACCAGCTGTGGAGGATGATTCTTTTGAACTCTGGTGTTATGACTAGGTTCTTCATGCAGTCCAGCCTCAAGATTAGATTCATGCAACTCAACTGAAGTGTTTTCAAATGTCACTTCATTATTTTCTTGAGTCTCCTCATCTCTAGTTTCTTCTTCACTCTGACTTAGTCCAGTAAATGATTCCTTTTCACAGTCTTCAACAGAATTTACTATGGGTATAGGAAAAATCACAGATTTAGATATACTTTCTTGAACTTGTGTGATCCCTGATCCTCCACTTCCTGTTCCTGTATACTCATTACTGAAACCAAAAGAGTTAGTTAGTAAATCAATGTCAAATAGCCACTGAGGTCCAGATCCAACAGGATTTGGTGTGTTCTCATTGCATCTGACATTGTCACTTTCTTCAATTATTCTAGAAGAAGAGTTAAAAACTCTGTAGGCCTTACTCTGAGATGAATATCCAACAAGAAATCCATTATCTGCTTTGCTATCAAACTTACCTAAGTGAGATTTGGTATTTAGAATTGTACAAGGACACCCAAAAGGTTTGAAGAAACCAATAAAAGGTTTTCTTTTATTTAAAAGTTCATAAGGGGTCTTGTTCTTTTGCTTGACCACTAGAACTCTGTTTTGGACATAACAAGCAGTATTAACTGCTTCAGCCCAGAAGGTAATTGGCAATTTTGAATCAGCCAACAGAGATCTAGCAGTCTCTATTAGTGTTCTATTTCTCCTTTCAGCAACACCATTCTGTTGAGGAGTCCTAGGAGCACTATATTGCCTCTCAATACCTTTTTCTTCACAAAAGGTGTTTAGATCATGATTTTTAAACTCAGTTCCATTATCTGATCTAATGACTTTTACTCTTTGATTAGTTTGGTTTTCAATTCTTAGAATAAAGGATTTGATAAGAGCACTTGTTTCATCCTTAGTCCTTAGAAAATATACCCAAGTAAATCTGGAGTAATCATCAACAATAACCAAGCAGTAAGATTTCTTGCCTATACTCATAACATTTGTAGGGCCAAACAGATCCATATACAGTAACTGGAGACAAGAAGAAACATAATTTAACTCTTTGGTCTTATGAGAAGTTTTGTGTTGTTTGCCTTTAAGACAAGCAACACAATGATCATCACATGAAAAGACTTTTGAAGGTAAACCTCTTACAAGGTTATTTTTAACAAGATTGTTCATAGTCTTGAAATTCATGTGACACATCCTTCTGTGCCATAGAGATGATTCATCTACAGAAGCTTTTGAAACAAGACAATTTAGAGATGAATCACTATCAACATTGTCCATATCAAGACAGTAAACATTGTCCTTTCTTGGAGTTCTAAGTAGTATCATGCTTTCATCAACTACCTTGAACCCTGGAGCAAGGATCATACACTCATTATTAGTAAATAATATACTATGTTGTTTGTCACAAACCTGTGATACACTTAACAGGTTGTACTTTAATTGATCAACATAGTAGACATCCTCAAATGTCATCTTACCTTTGGTGACATTACCTTTTCCACTTATCTTACCACCAGTAAGATTATCTCCAAATGCAACATGTCCTCCATTGATATGCTTGAAATCCTGAAGGCATGACATGTTGCCTGTCATGTGCCTAGAGCAACCACTATCAACATGCCAAATGCTCTTTCCCTTGAGCGGTTGGTTGCCCTGCACATTAGATAAATCAATTAGTATGAATTAGGAACCCAAGCCAAAGTGGTCTTGGGTACCCCTTTCTCATCAAAATACTTGCATTCTTTCTTGACAAGATTTTTGAACTTTAACTCCTCATTCTTGGAGTACTTTGTTACAATAATAGGCTTGGAAATATTTTTTTTAGAGACAGTACTGGTTTTAGAAGTACTAACTGCCTTGGCAGCACTTGCATGCTTAGCAGTACTAACCTTGTTAGCAGCAGTAACTGTGTTAGTAGCAGTAACTGTGTTGGCAGTATTAACCTTTGAAGAGGTATTAACAGTATTAGCAGCATTAATATTTTCAGCAGTACTAACACTGTTAGCAGTAGTAACTGTGTTAGCAGTACTAATATTGTTGGCAGTACTAACACTGTTAGTACTTCTAGGTACCCACATTTTGACACTTTCTTTTAAAATCTTTTTCTTTAAAGTGCCTTTACTTTCAACAGATTTCTTTATCACATGTTTCTGTCCAGCCTTCCTATAACCAACAGGTTTTTGCACATATCTTTGAAAGTTCATCTTTTGGTTAATAGGGTTAAAGTAACAATACTTAGCCAAATGATTCAACTTGCCACATATAAAACAAGGTTTTGGTCTATTGATTTTATTCAGATCAACTCCTTGTTTCTGAGCCCATTGATTATTCCAGTTTCTTTGATTTCCTCTTTTTAGACCAGAATTTAGGCTCTTGGCTTTATTGCAATCACACTGTTTACAAGATCCAGGATTCACAACTGTGGTTTGTTTGTAATGGACCTTGTTATCCTTTCCTTTTGTCTTCTCTATCTCCTTGGACTTGACCTAGATTTTCTCATATCCCTCATTGGTGATAATATTGTTTTCTAGTGGTATCTTTTTACTCACAGTATTATCCCTGTTCTCACTGGCTTCTTTCTCAGTCAAATCCTTAACTACTACATTATTCAAAGGATCTATCTTAAAAGCTTCTTCAGACAAGTCCTTTTTCTCCTTAGTTTCTAACAAGTCTGATGTAGGAGAGATATAGTTGTTATTGTAAGGAGGGGGTGTATTGTTGTATCCAATACCAGGCTTCATCTTATCATGTATCTGAGCCTTTAGAAGAGAGTCCATTGCTTTTGAAGCATAAGAAAACTTGTCTATGTCAAGCTTAACTTTTGACAGTTCCTCTTTCAGTCTATCATTCTCTTCTAAGGACTTAGACAGTTTGGTTTCTAACTCATTCTTTTCCCACTTCCAATAGTTTGTGTCATAAGAGTGTTGAAGTTCATTAGCTTGAAATCCTTTGATTTGCTCTTCAAATCTCTCTACTATTAACACATAATCTCTTCTGTCTTTTTCTAATCTTTTGAGGTCATCACACATACTTTGATTGTGATCCCTGTATCTTGTAACAGTGTCAATGCAAGATTTAGTGCAAAGATTAGAACTTACCTCAGTAGGGAGATCAGACACTTCTGCCATAAGAGCTTGGTTCTGAATGGCTTCCTCAGCTTGATCACTCCAGTCAAATCCCATTCCTTGTTGAGAAACAAGGGCTTGAGCAGGATTCTTGTTCTGATTGTATCCACCATTCTGAGCTTGTTGATGGTTGTTGTTTGGAACAGCACTCCTTCATTCTCTAGCAAAGTGTCCTTTCTTGTGACACTTATAACATTCCACCTTGGTTTTGTCAAAACCAGCTCCATCTTCTCTTCTTTGAGAGAAGTGATTTCTTCCAGTTCTTTTAATGAACTTTTTCACCCTCATGGATAACATGGCCATCTGCCATTTAATATCCATCTCCTCCAGATCATCAGGGTGAATTTGATCAAGATCATCATTAATCAGAGAATTGCTACTATGACTGGACAAAAAGGCTTCAAAGATAGTTTTAGTGCCTTTTTCTGAACTTACTCCACTGGCAGTACTAACTACTTCAGGGTTGGCAGTAGTATCAGTGGATGCTGAAAGAAGTGCAGCATTGTGAATATACCCAGAGGGTTTCTTCTTGATTTCTACCTCAGTTTCAAAAACTCTTAGATCATTGTATAGATCATCAAGTTCTTTCTCTTCCAGATTGTCACTTTGTCTATATGAGACAGTGTACATAGTCCATTCATCTCCAAGAGATCTGAGAAACTTTCTGTTGATATCATCTTGTTCCATCTTCACCCCTACAGTAGCCAGTTCACCTATGAGTTTATTGAACCTATCAAAAGTTTGAGTCATAGACTCATTCTTTGTGGAAGTGAAGTTTTCATACTGCTGCTTTAGAACATCTCTCTGATTTCTTTTGATGCTCTTAGTTCCAGCAAATCTTTTCTCTAGAGAATTCCAGAGAATCTGAGCATCAGTGCAGTTGCAAAATTGATGCTGGTATTCATTGGGAATGGCCAAGAGCAGAGTGCTCAAGGCCTTCATCTCTGTTTGTCTGATCTTCCTCTCACCATCTGTCTTTGGTGGAGGTCTTTTCCCATCTGGTCCTATCGTTCCAGCTTCAGAAGGACCATTCTCAATGATATCCCACATTGAGTAGTCAGTGAGAAGAATATATTGTCTGATTCTTATCTTCCACATGTCAAACTTACTTGGTTTGAGCATTGGAACCTTAGAAACCAAAGTACTGCTTGATTCTGTAAGATTTTCCATGATGAATAACTGTTTCTGAGAGAATTTGGCTCTGATACCACTTGTCAGGATCGAATTCTTAACAAGAATAAAATCTTAGAAACAATATCAAAGAAGTTTGCGGAATAACACTTTGATATTCAATGAAATAGTAAATCAATACAGCAAATATGAAGAATAAACTGTTAACTTGTATTGAATGCTTTGAAGTTACAAGATTACACACTCAACCTCAATATTGATGAACAGGCTCACCAGTACGAATTCTACTTCTCTAGAATTAGGATCTATGCCTTGAGGTTGATTTTCTCTCTAAAAGAATGAAAAACAAAAGTTAATTCACTATTCTAAACTATACAATATATATACTGAATACAAAGATAATTACAATAAATAAAATATCTTTAGTATATCTTCCATGTATATCTCTAAGCTTCCATGTATATCCTTTCATACGAATCTTCATCATATAGGCAGTATTAATCTTCAGCAGCATTAATTTCCTTCTAGCATCATTAACTACTAAGCAGCACTAACCACTAGCAGTACTAACTAGCTAAGCAGTACTAACTTTGTTCAAGCAGCACTAACTTTGACTAGCAGTATTAATGCTACTAGCAGTAGTAACACTCAACAGTATTAACCTTTAATTCTTCTAGCAGTAGTAACTTTGAACCAGCAGCATTAACCATACTTGATGAATTCTTCAGTTCCCAACAAAAAGTGATTGGACTAGGATCGTTTTTTTATCATAGAACACTTCTTGTAAATATTGCTAACACTAATTCACAGGATTTTAAAGTGAATTTTGGAATTTTTGAATTTTTGGTTCGAAGGTTCAAACTCACTGACTTTGGATCAAAATCACACTTGTAGTGATTGTTGGACAAAATTGCATGTTAAGGGTTGTTCACGATTGCAAATCGAGCATTATTGTCGATTCTTATAATCAAATTTGCATTATTGAATATTTTGGCAAATTTGATCAAGGTTTGATGAAGAACTCACAAGATCCAAGGATTTCGCAAGCTTCATAAGGATTTCGCATGCTTCTTGACTTTTTGATTTGCCAAGTATATAGATTTTGCACAAAGTTGTCTATGAAAAGTTCAGAATTCGTACACCTCTTTGTACGAAATGCTCATATTTTGCATAGCATATCCTGCGGATTCTTACTTTTCGCATACCGTAGCCTGTGAAAAGTGGAGATTTCGCATAACATTATATGTGAATTGCCGGAATTTGCATCAAGCTGCTTGTGAATTCTATGCCTGTGAGAAGTTTGATTTTGGATTTTTGACTAAGTCTAGAATTCGCTAAATATTCTACGAAATCTAATTCTTTGCGAAATCTTGCATGCAAATTGTTGTCACTTCAGCCTGCGAATTCTGTGATCATCTCTATGCGGATTCTTTTTCTAGTGTTCTGAGAATTTTGTACTTAGAAAATTTTCACAATTTTCAAGTATTGGTCAAAGTTGACTTTTCAAGTCAAAGTTCATTTGAATTTTTCGGAACGATCATTTCAAGCATATTTCGCTGAATATAATCAACATGTCTAAGATTGATTAAAAGTGGAATATTGTATTGTCAAAGAGAGACTGTGCCATTGCTTACATGCCGGAGATACCTGCCTTAGAAGCTGAAAATTCAAAACTCAAAACTGAAAGTTGGGACTGTTGAGCTTGAAAGCAAACTGAAGAAAGTTGAGAAGAAGGTATATACACTTAAGCCAAAGGGCACAAATATGTTAACGATGTATAAAGAGAAATACAAGTCTAAAAAAGATGACTTGGAGAAAACCTACAACCAGAAATTATCTGATCTTTCCAAGAAGGCTATTTAGGAAAAGAAAGATCTTGAACTTAGATGCATCAAACTTTCATAGCAAGTCTTTAACTTTGAGAAGATTTTGATATCTGAAAGAGACATTCTTTCAATGGAAAAACAAGCCCTTGAAGAAAAATCTATTGAACTTCCCAAGCAAATTTGCACTTTATAGGATTTACTTGAAAAGAAAGAAAACTTTTTCAAGAAAAGAAAACTTCTTTTGAATATCAAAAGAAGAAATTTGAAAAGAAAAAATGTTGGGATTTTCAAAGAGATTTCTCTTAAAAACAAGGACTTAGAAAAAGATTTTGTGCAAGAAAGAAAAATCTTTGAAAATGAAATTTCCAAGCTGACAAGAAAGCGGTCTTCTCGATCCTCAGATATTATGAAAGAGCAAAGGGTTAAATCTGATTTACAAAGTAAATTTGACAATATTTTTACTGAGAAAACCAAATTGTCTGGAAAGATAAGACAACTGGTAATAGCAAATGTGACTTTAGCTGACAAATAATAGCTGATACAATTGGTCTATCTTCTTATGATGATGACTCAACTGAATCAGTATGTTCATTTAAGTCGGTTTCCAATTCATTTCAAAAATGTGTTTTCAAAAAAAAATGTCGAAGCAAATGTTTCAAAGACAGATCAAATTAGACCTTCAAACCTCTTTTATGAAAAATCTATTGATGGGTGAGTTAGCTATTTTTCAAAAGCTAATGGAAAGAAAGCATCTAAAGGAGATCAGATGATCTGGGTTGTGAAAGGTTCAACTGAAGCAAAGGCATACCAAAAATCATTTTCCTCTACATCAAAGATTAAAAAGAACAATGCTCCAAAAGGTAACTCTTTTGCTAAGTCTGGTTTTACTTATTCTGCAAATCACTTGATCATATTAGGTACAAAGAAAATCTGTTTATTTCTTACTGTGGTACAAATGATTTTGTGCAAAAAGCTTATACTAAACACTGGTATGGATCCTATAGATTTACTTCCTATGATTCTGTATACAACAGATCAAGAACTAATCCTAATGGAATTTCAAGGACTAATCTGTCTGGATCCAAGTTAAAGTGGGTACCAAAATATGTTCAATCTGTGATGAAGGAATGAATTGTATAGGAGGAGCAAGAACATTGATTTATAGAAAAAGTAGTCTAGGACTCATTCTTCAAAGCAAGAATTGACTTCTAATCACATCAGATTATGACTCAAACTTCAAAGATGAAGAAAGAAGGATACTCTGAATGATATACCTTTCAAAGGGAGTATTTCTGTATTTTTTGTATTTGGGGAGATTGTTTACATTTTGAAGACATTGAAATTTTGATAGGTGAATATTGATTTTAGGGGGAGTTCAAGAAAATTTGATGAATTGTTTGAATTTTTGTAGATATGAAGGTGGAGCATAACTGATTGTTATCAAACTGTCCATGCTTACAACAAGGGGGAGTGTAAGTATTACTGATCAGTTCAAGTTTAGTATTTGATTATGCATTTCTTAAGGGGGAGCTAAATGAAAGGATACTTCTAACCATTGAGGATTCATGTACAATGAATACCTAGATAATTTCTGTTTTGTAGAAATCACAGATCAAAGTTCAAGGGGAAGTATCTGACTCAGTTTCTAAGTGAGTGTGTGTGTAAAAAAAGTTTTGAAAAGTGGAAAATATTTTTTTGTGCTTAAAACTTTCCATTTTTGGAAAGTTTCATTTTGGGAAAGTTTCTATTTTTGGAAAATTTCCATTTATGGCAAGTTTCTATTCTAAGAAAGCTTTGAAAAATCAAAATGCCATTTTTGGAAATTTTGAAAATTTTGGCTAAGTCTTCTTTTCGCACATAGTGGTATGAGAAAAGTTACAATTCACACCCTTTGGTCTGCGAAAAAAAAACAATTTGCACCCTATGGTCTGCGAAAAGTGAGCCTTTCGCACCCATGGTCTGCGAAAAGTGAGCATTTCGCATCCTTCGGTCTGCGAAAAGTCACAATTCGCACCATGTGGTCTTTGAATTCTTCCTTAGACACAACTTTTAGCATATCGTGTCATGCGAAAAGCTCACACACACTTGTCATTTCTTTCAAGACAAGTCTGATTTCTATTTAGCCTACGAAAAGTGATTACCCAATCAACTCGTGCCATGCGTCACCTCTATTCTTGAGTAAAAAAATGAGTCTTTCCTCAGATTACAATCACTTTTCACAAAGGCTTTTTGCATACGGATTTCTCACTTAGAATTCTTTCTAAAACCCTCTTCTATGAAAACTCATTCCAGACCTCGATTTAATCTCGGGGTAGGTTTAATATTGGTTATGTTTGTTGATTCATGTTCGATTCTTGTGTATTTGTGTTTGTATCCATCTATTTCAGGTTCATTGATTTTGTTGAGTCAAGATATTGTATTCAAGATTAAAAAGGGTCGAAGTTGTATTTGTTATAAAGTTGTGTTTGTTAGTGGTTTGTTAAGTCAAAGTGATTGACTTTAACAAGGTAGTTTGAGTTGTAAGGTCAACATGTTTGACCAACTATAAATAGTTTCAGTTCCATGTAATCATAAGACAATTAGAAACACACACACATATACTTACTTCTAGAGAGAGAAACTATTGTGAGAAATAGGTATATGGCAATCTGTATTGAGAGTGAAATCATTGTAATCATGATCAAATCAATGAAATAATTTCTACATAAATGTGTGTTTGATTTAGTAGCTTGAATCTGGGAATCACATTTGGTATTAGAGCAGACATAAATCAGAAATCAAAATCAATATTTGAAGTTTTGGTCGTATATTCAAGAACTCGCAGACTCACTGTGTTTAGATTGATTTTTACATATTTTAGTTGTATTTGTAGAATTGATACTTGTACTGTAATCGTTTGATGTATTAGACTGTTTTTCATTCAGATTGTAACTGCAAATTTCTTGTATTTCGTATTCCATTTTGTCAATTTGTAAGTTTGTTGGTTCGAGTTTTCTTCGCATTGTGATTATGTTAAGTCCAAATATTGTATACAAGATTTAATAAGAAAAGTCATTGTGTAAGTCAACAATGTCAAAGTCATAAGCAAAGTCAAAGTTGTTTTGTCACGGTCAATATTGATTAGTTTTACTTAGTTGTTAAGTTTTAGTTTAGTCTTGTGGTATAAATAGGATTAGTCTTTTAATCTTGTAGTAGAGAACTAGAAGATTATGCATTTTTTGTAATATTCTAGAGTGTGGTATACAAGATCTACTTTCTCTCTCTAGATTCTCTCTCTAGTTCTTGAGCATATTAGATAAATCTTGAGTAATTAGCTTGATAGATTGGGATTTATGTTTATCAATTGGTATCAGAGCCTCCAAGATCTTGAGAGGATTGAGATTAGTGTATAATTCGAAAATTTGATTGATTTTTGTTGTTTTTTCAAGAAAAATCTCGTTTTCTGGATTTTCACCAATTTCAGTCTGTTTTGTGATCGAATTGCATTGATTTTGATGGTTTTAGATGCGTTTTAGTTAGTCGATCTATTCTGTTTCTTGTTGATTTGCATAAAAACGTGATTTGGTGTTTCAATTTTGAGTTTGAATTCATTCTGAAAAAGACAAGTTTGTTGTTCTGTTCGTTTTGAATTTTGAGTTTCAGAGTGTTTTGATCGAAATTATCAATTGAAATGTATTAAAAACATGTTTTCGATCAATTTTGTGCAAGTTGTTTGGGTTTAATTTCATTGTTATGATCGAATTAGCAGATTTATAGTCGAGTGTTAGAATGCGGGTCATTCATCCTGATATGCGTATATGTTGTGTCATTCATATATGTTGTGCGTGTCATTCATACTAGTTTGCATATTATAAGTTTTTGAAGTATGCGGGTTATTCAAGATTTATGCGGGTTATTCATCTTATTAGTATGCGTGTTGTTCATAAAATCGTGTGCAACTAACTTTTGAGTGTTAGTGTTTTTTTTCAGGTTATTGATTCTCTTTTGGAAACTCATTTCTTCAAGTGGTCTTCACACGTATTTCTTCAAGTGCGTGTCTGCCTCAACACGCATTTCTTCAAAGTGTGGGTCACTCTGAACACGCACAACTTCAAGTGCGTGCCCCTCAGGATACGCATTTCTCTTGGACACGCATATCTCTAAGGAAAGCATCGAGTGACTTTCTAGACACGCATTTCTCTCAACACGCATTCCTTGGGTATGCGTATCATCAAGAAACCGAACACTGTTTGAATACAATTCACTGTTGCATTGAAGCGTACTTTCTCTCTCTAGATTCTCTCTCTACGATCTTGTGATCTTGGTTCATCAATTGGTATCAGAGCCATACCAAACTTTTCAGAATTGATTTGATCATGATTTGAATTGAATTTTGTGTCATTTGGACTGAAAATCGTTATTTTCGAAAAATTTTCAAGAAAACGTGTTATTTACTGTTTCATCCGATTTTTTTGTGAAAAATCGTTTTTGATGCAAGAAAATGGATTCATTGGATTCATTTTATATGTAGGATTGATTCTTGTTTTGATTACATTTCATAATTCTATCAATTTCGATATCAATTTTCGAAATTTGAGTTTTCTGGAAATATCGAGTTTTGTCACTGTTCTTGATTGAAAATATACGATTTGGTGTTTTTAATCGAAAATTGTTTGCAAATCTTTGTTTAGCAATGTTTTTCGATGTTGATGACAAATTCTTGAGATCAATTGTGCAAGTTTCGATCGATTTAAGTTTGAATCTGTCAAGAACACGGTTTGCGTTTCATTCATGAAGTATGCGGGTCATTCATCTTATTGTGCGTGTTATTCATGAGTTTGTTTGTCTCAGGTTTTCGGTTCTCTCTCGGAAACGCATAACTCTCGTGCGTATCTGTCAACACACGCATATCATCAAGTGCGTGTCATTCTGAACACGTATTGCATTAAGTGTGTTTCAAGCAGGACCCGCAAACCTTCCTTTGCGTTTCAAGGCAGACCCGCATAGCTCATCTATGCGTTTCCTTAAGGACCCGCATACCTCACTATGCGTTTCCTCAACAACCCGCATTCTTAGCTATGCGTTTCACCCGTGACACGCATTCCTTCCTATGCGTTCCATTAAGGACACACATTCCTTCTTATGCGTTCCCTTCAGGACACGCATTTCTTCCTTTGCGTCTATAGTAGGGCACGCAAATCTACTTTGCGTATCTTGTTTGAACCGAAAAGCTTAGTTTGCGCATCCAAGTTCTGGAAAAAAATTTTGGTCATCTATGGAAATATTTTTTTCTACATTGCAAAATAACAAGTATTGTTCAAATTTCAATTTTCACAAAATATTTTTTTTAAGATTTTCAATTCAATCTGATTTTTGATTTTCTGATATATAGTTTGGAACGATCATTCACTTCAAGTTGATTATTTTTTCAAGATGTCCATTCTGTACAAGCCTGATATATCTATAATAGAAGTTGAACGAAGGACTCTGCAATTTAAAAATTCAGAGTATCTCAGAAGAATTCAGGAATTGGAACTGAAATTGTACAACTGTGTTAAAACTCCTGAGTGTATAAATTGTACTAAAAATAGTTCTAATTTTTCAGGTATCCTTTATGAGAGGGATAAAGAGATAAAGGAGAAAGAGAGAGAGATTATAAATCTTGAAAGCCAACTGAAGACAACTGAACAGAAATCACCTGAGCTACAAGCAGAATCAGTTGAGCTTCAAAACGAGTTGAAGGCTTTCAAAGAGAAGACTAAGGAATTGGAATCTGAGAACTTTGAGCTTAGAAAGAATTTATCTAATTTGGAAAAACAGCTTGTTTCAAATAAAGCTGATTTTGAAAGTGAAAAGAAAATTTTTTCAAAAAAGTTCTCAGATTTCTCAAAGAAGAGTTATGAAGAAAAGAAGTCAGTGGAGCTTAAATGCATCAAACTTTCTCAACAAATCTCCGATTTCGAGAAAGTACTGATTTTAGAAAGAGAGAAGTTTGAAAAAGAGAAGAAGGCCATAGAAAATAAGAATGTAGGAGTCTTCAAAGAGTTATCTGGCCAGAGAAATGAGTCAGAAAAAGGATTTGAGGAAGAAAGATCCATTTTTGAAAATGAAATTAAGAAGCTGACCTCAAAGTTGTCTGAACTGTCTGCTTCTGCGCTAAAAGAGCAAAAGACGAAATCTGAACTTTCAAAGAAGATTGACCAGCTGGTGATAGAAAGAGATAACTTTGCATCAAAGATCAAAGAACTTGAAAAATCTGTTTCAAGTTCAAGTCAGAATTTTATCTCTTCACAAAGGTCAGTCAAATCCTTTAATCAGATTCGTCGCACTAACCTTTTCTACAATGAATTTTTAGATGGTTCAGATACTTATCCAAGAAGAAGTTTCAAGAAAGAGAAACTGGTGTGGAAAAAGAAACCAGTCAAAGATGATAAGGAAAATGAGCTGAAAGAAAAGAAATCATGTGTACCTGTGCACAAAGCAAAGAAGAACAAAGCACTTAACGGTAAGAAATTTTATTGTTCTATTTGCTGTACACATGATCATTTTCATAAACCAACTGATCATTACTGGTATGGTTCTTACTCCATATTCCCCACACGAACTGCAACTCACATTTCTGGACCCAAATACCAGTGGGTACCAAAGAAGAAAATTGATTATGTGTTGCAGGCACCTCAATCCAAGGGGGAGTAAGAAAGACAATGGCTCTTGAATAACACAGTTCAAGACCCGCACCTCAATGTCAAGATTATGGATTCTAAGCAAAACAGCTTAGGACCCGTACCTCAGTGATCAAAAAGACCTTACTCCTGTATGCTTGCATCCGATGGATATTGATGGTCTTCATCCCAAGAGAATTGATTTGATCTCTATCCTATACTTTTTCTTTGCTAGATTTTTCTGATATTGATGGTCTAACAATTCAAAAGGGAGTGTTTGATCTCTATCCTGTTTTAACTGACATATTTCATATGCTTAATTTAAGGGGGAGTAAAGGTGATGACTTCTGATTTCTTCATATCAGAACTCATTCTATAAACTGTTTTACTGCTTTCTGTCTTTTATTTTTCAATAAATAATGTGAATAAGGTGGCTTCTGATCACATGACAGATCAGGACCCGTTTTTCAACGTTTAAAGACGGATATTGTGCTAATATCCAGGGGGATCTTAAAAGATATAAATCATTTAATCATGATTTGAGGGGGAGCTGAAAAGGTAAATATCTTCTGATCCTAGATCTCAGATTGTTTGAAAGAAGAACATCTTTCGAACATGAAAAACAGTTTCTTAAATGTTCAAACCACTTCTTATTCTCAAAAGATTTTATGAATTTAGAAGTGTGATTTTAAATGTTTTTCAAATTTTGAGCTTAATGTTTAACTGACCGTGTGTTTCCAAAGATCAATACTTGTGTATTATCTTGTTTATATACTATCAAGTATTCATACACACCGGTTCAGTATTTTATTTGAAATTGTTATTACCATGTCTCAAATTCAAACAATTTTTCGTTGGTAATACCCCCGTTTGAAACTCATCGTTGTTGAGCATCATTCATCTTGTTCATATTTGTGCTTTCTTTGATAAATTGTTTATATTCGTTCATATAAACAAAATTTCCAATTCTTTGATACCCTATCCATTGATTTGATCTGATTGATTCATTGTCAGATTCTCAAAACAATTCTCTTGACTTCATATTCATTCATTCAATATCCTTGTTTTGAGAAATCTTCAAAGTTCAAAATGCTCAAATTTCATTCATATTTTCAATGAGCATACATACACTGACATATGATTTCTTGTGCTTTACATGTCAAGAAAATCATTGACTAACATGTATTTTTAGGAACATGGGATTCAATGTGAGTGCTTAATAGATCTTCCATGGATTCATTATAACCAGTGTTTCCTATCCCGGAAGAAATCCTTTGAGTGATTGAGGGGAGAGGGGTCTAAAAGAATTGAGTGTGGGAGTGAGCAGAGGTAAAATGGAAATGAGAGATTGGTTAGATGTGAGTATAATGATAAAAAGAAAGAGGGTGTGAGATCAGAGTTAAAAGAATATCAGAACTCTACACCTACCACTTTCTGAGTCGGGCAGCCACATTACTGATTGGTTCACATTTCTTTGGTGACCATCATTGAAATAGGCAAATAGCCCATTCCATCTCTTGTATACAACCCCACCAGCTACTCATTCTTTTCTTAAAAAGAGAATGTTTCACATTTTCTGGGGAAGCAGCACATAATCTATCGGATCTTCCTTTGGAAGATACTGATATTGAAAAAGAAGGAAAGTTGCCCCACCTTCGACCCTTTCTCATGCACATTGAGTCCATGTACAATCATTGTTGTCTCAGTAATTTACATACTTTGAGCCTTATGAAACACAATCATTGTGCTAATTCTTTCAAAACACAAGCACGAGCACAGAGAGAATATGTTTTTCTGTCAGAACATTCATAGAATTACCTTGTGTTTTTCGATGATTGAATGGAAGTCCTGGGGAGTCATCATCAAACCAGCTCCTTACATTGTACATCCGTTGTACACAGTAACTTCGTGTTACTGACAGGCATTTTTAACTGTTTCATTTGTTGAATCAGGGTTACACGCTCATTATGTCTGAATTTGAAAAGATTCGGATATATACAGTTCATGATTCGGCTCTTCAGATCAAAAGTACAGCAATATCAAAGGGAGATTGTTTGTTGTTCACAAAGGGGGAAATCAAATCCTATGCTGACATTGATGATATTTTGATGATAATGATGCTCACATCATCAAAAAGGGGGAGAATTATAAAGATTCAATTGTTCAAGTTCAAAGTTCAAGCCTAAAGTTCAATTTGCTTCCGCTGTTTCAAACGTTGTTTTAAAGGATGTTTCAAACGCTGTTTCAAAGGCTGATTCAAAGTCAAAAGTTTCTGATAAAGAATATCAAGTTTCAAGTAGGTTTGTTCTTCCGAAGACGATTCAGAGATCAAAGTGATGAAGATACATTTTTGTTCAAAATCGAAAGAATTTTCAGAGTTAAAGCTGTTTTTCAATTTCAAGAATTCCATTTCGTGTTCAAGGCTTGTTGACTTTCCAAAGCTTTAAAGATTAAAAATACTTTCCAAGATTCTTCAAGAGCTGAAAGTTTAAAGTTTGTGAAAGCTGCAAAGAGATAAAAGCTGAAGAATCAAGTGTTGAAGTTCTGTATCAAATTTTTATTAAATCTTGAATACAAAGGGGGAGATTGTTAAGTCCAAATATTGTATACAAGATTTAATAAGAAAAGTCATTGTGTAAGTCAACAATGTCAAAGTCATAAGCAAAGTCAAAGTTGTATTGTCACAGTCAATATTGATTAGTTTTACTTGGTTGTTAAGTTTTAGTTTAGTCTTGTGGTATAAATAGGATTAGTCTTTTAATCTTGTAGTAGAGAACTAGAAGATTATGCATTGTTTGTAATATTCTAGAGTGTGGTATACAAGATCTACTTTCTCTCTCTAGATTCTCTCTCTAGTTCTTGAGCATATTAGATAAATCTTGAGTAATTAGCTTGATAGATTGGGATTTATGTTTATCAGATTAGATCGAGATCATCGAATCAGTTTTGATTTTATAAAATTGGTGCAAGAGGATTGTTCAGAACATCATCGAAATCAATTTTGTGAAATGTGGAATCAATTGATTGAGTACTGAAAGAGATATGGAGATTTTTTTAACGATCAAAGTTTCTGATTTTTGTTAACGATCATTTCAAACTTATATTTTACAGATATCAAGATGCCTTACACTGACGAGAAGGGAAATATTGTCTTAACAAAAAGAGACTGTGCTATCGCGTATATGCCTGAGATACCAGCTCAAGATTAGATTGAGAAACTAAAAGAGAAATCTATTTCTTTAGAGAAATATTTTATTTGCTCAAATTGTATTTCTAATTATAAAATTAATTTCACAGGAATAATTGCTTCAAAAGAGAAACATATTTCTAATCTTCAAATCAAATTGAAGAAATCTGAAGATGAATCAGGAAGATGGAAAGCAAATAGTTCAAACACTACATGGTCCAAGAAAGAGTTCATGCAAAGAGAGATTGATGATCTTAGAACCAGAGCAAACATTGCTAGAGAGACATGTGATGGACTGAAAAAGACAAACTCAAAGATTTTATCTGAAAGAGATCAACTGAAAGAAAATGTTTTTAGTCTTGAGGTTGAGATAAACATGTTGAAAGAGAAAGCAACTCAAGAGACATAAAACTCAAGAGATCAAGAGGAGATGAAAAAGGTTAAAAGGAAATGAAATGGTTTAGAAAAGGAAAATGTTGAGTTGAAGAAGAAAATTTCTGATTTAGAAACTCAAATTGTCAAAGACAGGAAATAAATTGAGAAGGAAAAGACTGAATTTGAGAGTGAAAGAAATGAATTTGCACAGAAAATTTCTGACTTCCCAAGAAAGTCATTTGAAGAGAAGAAAGCAGTGGAGCTCAAATGTATAAAACTTTCAACGCAAGTATCTGATTTTGAGAAAGTGTTCAAAAGAGTTCAATGATTTTATGTTTCCTAATTCTTCCAAAGCACCTCAAGTTTATGATGATGATGATGATATTTTTGGTGATGAAGATGATTTTTAAATTCTGATGATTGTGTTAACAAGTTTGATTTCAATGCTAAACTTCCAGATCATTCTGGTTTTGTTATCAATATTGATGTTTTACCTAGTGTGTTGGAAAAAGGTGAATCATCAACTAAGGTTGATGAATCAGTTCCTGTGAGTACCTATTATGTTAAAGGTAAGAAACAAAAGAAGAAGCAGTCACAGAAAAGGACCAACACTGGTAAGTCATAGAAAAGACAAACTCTGAAATCTCAACGTTCTTACAAATCTAAATCTTGTCTTTTAGATTTAAAAGGTCTGAAGCGAGGCTTGAATGGAGACCAAAGAAGAAGATTGGAGAGACAAAAAAATCATTTTCTGATTCTGAATGTAATAGGGCTATTGATAGTGTTTCTGATGTAAATGATTAATGTGCAACTCATAAAACAAAACTTGTAAATTCTTACAAGACTTACTCAATAAAGCAATTGATCGAATTATCTCATTTTACTACTCAGAGGTCCACATTTCGTCGAAATGATTTTGTGTTGGTGCACATATTTGTTGGATACAAGATGATAAAGTCTGAAGATTGAAATTCAAGCAAGTCAAAGCTCAAAGTCAAAGTCAAAGTCTTTTATAATAAAAAGTCAAAGCCAGTGTTGTGAGCGTTTTTCTTATTGTACGCGTTTTGTAGTGTGAGTGTTTTGTTTAAATAGGTATATGTCTAGTGGTGTGCGTGTAGATTTGACAGATCAATCAGAGTATCATACGTGTTCTTTGTTAGAGAGAGAAAGTTGAGAGGGCATTCGTTGTATCATTTCAAAGAGTTAAGAGAAATGGAAATTGATTAAAATTGTGATTCTCATCTTGTTTTACATTGTTATCTGGGATAATAATTGGTATCAAAGCAGATCAAAATTCAGAAATCATGATTGAATTTGAAGATTTGTATTCGAAAGTATCAAGAACACGCAAGATACATGGAAATAATTGATTTGTGATTTTAGTGTTGTTTTTGTCTTAGATCTTGTACTGTGTTACTCGAATTATTGTATAGAACAAATTGTATGTGTATCGATTAGCATAATTCACTTCAGAATCAAGTGAATTCTGATTTTTCATGAAGTTTAGTTCGAGTCGAGAAAAACGCACTGTGGTAGGTCAAATTCTGTAATTTTAGTGTTTGTTTTTTAAATTCACTTATTGTAATTGATTCGAAACATGTATTTGGAGATTCCTGCAAAATTTTAAGCTAATTGGTGAAGAATTTGAATGTAATCAGTGAAAGACTTGAGTTTTGATTCAAAAACTCAAGAACTCGTAAGATTCAAAGTACACGCATCTCAAGAACACACTAAGGGAAGAACTCGCAAGGTTTGAAGAATACGCACAAGGACAAAACTCGTAAAGATATGAAGAACTCGCACGATGTGTTGTGCGAGAAGTAAAAACTCGCAAGCCTCTTGATGCGAGTTTATACTGTTCACTCTTTTCATCGTGCGCGAAGTTGATCTGAGAAATTTTTGCACGTTTTCATTTAGCGCAAAGTTCGTTTTCGAAATTTTTTCTAAGTCGTAAACTCGCAAGAGTTATGCGAGAAATATTTTGCGAGTTTGCATTTAGCGCGAACTAGAAAATTAAAAATTTTCTAAGTGTTGAACTCGCAAGCCTTTGCGAGAAGTAACTAAAACTCGCACAGTGTAGTGTGCGTGAAAGAGGAACTCGCACAACCCTGTGTGCGAGAAGCTAGTTCATTCTGTCTTTGTTGTACGTGAAGTACAAACGTGTATAAAGTTGTTTGCACGAAGTTTTATATCCATTGTTTTGCGCTTTCCATACTTAGAATAATTTTTCTGATTTTTCTGAAATTTGACAAAGTTTGATTTTTGTAGATCCAGTTTTATTCTGATTGATCTGTCAAATCTGCTTCTGATTTTAAACTTCAAAAAGATTGTTTTGAAAATAAGATTTCTAATTTTGTTTCTAAACTTTCTAAGTCTGATATTGAGAAACAAGAATGTATTCTAAAAACTCATAAACTGCAGATTGAAAACAAGACTTTAGAGAAAAAAGATAAATAGTTTGGAAGTCAAACTGTATCCTAGAGGACAAACAGATCAAACCATTTTCTTAAACACACCTAATGAGGAAGCTGATGTTAAAGAGAAGTGGGGACTCGGTTACGATAACCCACATTATCTAAAGAAAGCAATCAGAAAACAGTCAGCTTTATATAACTTTGATTTTCTATTTGCGGCTGGTAAATATCCTCATTTGAAACCCAAATTTGTTACCAAATCACCTGATGAGGTAGAAGCCAAAGAAGATGAAAACAGAAAGAACACAAAGAAAATGCAACTACCATTCAACTATCAAAAGTTGAATGATAGTTATCTTTCAGAAAAACCAAAGTTTCTTTCAAATGATTAATTTGCTAGTTATTCTACTACAGAGTTGGAGGCAAAACCGATTAAAGCTAAAATTTACATTCCTCCACTCGTATTAGAAAGCAAAATAATAGATCTTGAAAATGTTTTATCTGATGAAATAATTGTGGTTGACATTGAACAAAGTGTATTTTCTATTGTAATAAAGAACGCTGTTTTTAAAACTGAATCCAAAGAGTGTTCAACATCTTCTAAGGCACCTCAAACTTCTGAAGATGATTTTGATGACTTATTTGCGTCTGCAAATGATTTTTTAAATTCTGATGATGGGTGTGTTGATGCAAGTGTTGGTATGTTTGACTTCAATGCTAAACTTCCAGATCATTCTTCTTTTATTATTAACTCTGAAGCTTTACCAAGTGTGTATGAAGTAGGTGAATTGATGAATCAGTTTCTGTGAGTACTGATTATTATGAGAAAGGTAAGAAGCAAAAGAAACGACGCTCACAGAAACGGAACAACACTGATAAGTTTAAGAAAAGACAAACTCAGAAATATGTTTTTCCTAAAAAATCTAAATCTTTTATTTCAAAGTTGAAAAAGAAAAGGTCGGAAGAAAGAAAAGAGTGGCGACCAAAACAAAAGTTGACGAGAAAGCAGAATCATGTCCGGAAAATGTTTGTAATAGACAGACTGGTAGTATAACTGATGTAGTTGGTACTGTTGCTTCTAATAAACAAAAATTGTAATACCTTACAAGAAATATACAATAAAGCAATTACTCCAATTATCTCGGTCTGCTACTAAGTCATCTAAATATAGATGGAATGATTTTGTTTCTCACCAATATTCTGATGATTGGTTTGGTACTTATCATGTTTATAATTCTAAAACATCTCATGTTTTTCAAAATTAAAGAGGACCCAAATTTATATGGGTGCCAAAATCTTGCGCTAATCAGAAAGGACCCACATTTAAATGGGTACCTAAATTTGTTGTTCCATGATTTCTCCTATGCAGACCCGTATACAGCTAATCTGTATACGGGTCTGCATAGGAGTGGGTACCTAAATGGGTACCTCTGTATAGCAACAACAGATTTCTCAACGAATTATTGCAGGCCCGCTCCTTCAAGTAAACCTTCAAACTCTGATCGAGTTCTTTGGCAGCTGCTGTTGTTCTCGACTTCTGTTGAATTGGGTTTCTTGACCGCAACTTGTCTCTGGAATCACAGAATCTGCAGCACCTTTTCGAAACTGTCTGCTCTGTTGCTGCACTTAGGATTTCTGCATAGAAGTTGAGACGACAGAGTTGCAGCTGTTTTTTTTTAATCTGATGTACATCAAAACCTGCTGCTGCACATCAAGTTGACAGTACCAATCTGTTTTCTTTCATCACCGCAATTGTTCGAAAACCAAATCTGTATTGTTACTGTACTTTTTCAAACACATGATAAACAAGGACAGAAGCAGTATGATTCCTCTGATATGTTTGAATGCACAACCTTTGCAAGAAATTTGTATCAACAACATTACAACTCTGAAATTTAATCAATAAAAACCTGTAGCTCCTATTAATAAACTGTTGAATAATCTTTGTCAAGACTCTGGATCAACAACTTTCTACACAACATCAAATTGGAACATTATGTTTTTCTTTGAACTCGATGATCACAACTTCAAGGTTTGGATTATCATTACTCTGATCACATCAAAACAACTGCACAAGGATAAACTATCACAGAAATCCACAATGTTTTTCTCCTCCCACGGTGAACAATTAACATTCATCACACCTGCTGTAGTCTATGGTCTTTATTCCACAACAGAGTCAGCAAACCCAAGGCCAATTGTCACGACCTAAATTATAGTAGCAATTGATTCCATAATTACAAACAGAGTCAGGTTAGTTGCAACATTAATTAAATACAAAATCACAACCAAACTTGTCACAACGAGATATGCAACAGAGGCTTCCAACATCAGGTGCATTTCAGCATCAAAATGTAATAGATCAACTTTGGAAACATAATGGGATAACTCTATATAACCATGCTCCAATCTGTTAATTCTTGATAGCCCCATGAAAAAATAGTTTATATTAAGATTGTGCCAGAAATGTTGACGCTCGAATCTGAACTGGACAACACTTTGATACGTGTAGATGTACAGATCGCTCTTGCTCATGGACCACACACTTTTCTGTTTTGAAACTTAACAGTCACAATAACAGTCACAGACAACAACATTCTGTTTGACTAGATCAAAAACAATCTGCAGCAACCAATCATAATCCCATATCCAACATTCCATCCTTACTTTGAACCATGTGAGTGTAAAACTTTAAAATGCACAATTTGCAAAACCAAATTGAAGCAATTTGATCAAGAATTGAAATATACCATCCTTATCCCTCCATCTCCAAAAGACAAGAATCTATTTATTGATTTTGATAAAAATTGGCACATAAGCTTTTCCAAAACATTAGCATAAATCAACTTTGAGCTAAATCCAAACGGATCCAAAAGTTAACAAACCAAAATTTAAGCAAAAGGAGAGTCCAATCTTGGATATAAATAAAGCTAGATCAAAGATCAACAGCCTCGAATCCAAGATGCCATAAAGGTTATGGACCAAAGCACACACAAGGATGAGATCATAGATCAATCATCTACTTAGTGCTTATCAAGTGTTAGACCAATGAATGAGAAAGATCAATAACACACATGTAATAAAACTGATCAGATTTAACCAAAATGAAATTAAATCTTCTCATAGGCATTTCATCAAACATGTGGTGTGCAGAAACAGATTTTGTGTAGAATCAAACAACCGATCCATCAAAGATCATCCAAATCTCATCTAAATCAAAAAAATGGATTTCCAAAAAGCACAAAACAGTGAAGAAATCACAGAAAGGATATTTGTGTCAAGGCTCATGTGATTGAATCAATCTAAGCACCAAAACAACAAAATAATCATCCAATCTTCAATTGTTGCCATAGATGACCGAAATGAAGAAGATTTTCTTCATTTAGCTATGATACCATTTGTTAGATCCCATTTTAGACAAACAATTGAAGATACTCCATAGAAATGTAGAGATAAGATGAAAATTAAGAACATAATAATCAAGAACTCATCTCATATGCTTTGATTCATTGATGGAGGGGAAATGGGAAGAACACCACACTAAACATTTAAACGACTCTCATGGATTCACCAAGTCTGTGTGTGTAAAATGTGTTCTCTCCAAAAACCTAATGAGCAAAGTGAGACATGGGCACTGTTAAGTCTGATTTTATAGTAATCATTGTATTTATAGGGCTTGGTCATATACTGTGTTTTTAGTCTATCTGTGTTGTATCTGACCAAGGGTATTTAAGTCCCTTTGGTCTTTGTTCTGTGTAAGAACCTTCACGCACATTATTGAGATTTTACACTTTGCGCACTCAAGCTCTCTCTCTCTCTACTTTCTCTCTCTAAAGATTCATTGATCTTGGACAATCAATTGGTATCAGAGCCATCTGAATCTTGAGAGAACTGAGAGAATTTATTTTCTGTTTCTGAATTTGTTGATTAAATCGAAAACTTGATCGATTTTCTTGAATTTTTCAAGAAAATCTCGTTTTCTTGATTTTTCATCAAATTTGGATAGGTTTGTGATCGGATTGTGTTGTTTTTGGTCTCATTTGTTTCGTTTGTGTTAGTCAATCATACTTGTTTCATATAATTTTTCATAAAAATCATGATTTGATCTTCGTTTTTGTGATTTTGTGATTTTCTGGAAACTCGAGTTCTCATACTGTTACATTCACGATTTTGAGTTTTAGTGTTTTTTAATTGGAATTGTTAGTTGAAAGTTGTTATAAAGTTGTTTTCGATAATCAGAGTGTGTATTTCTTGCATAAATTTCTTGATTTCATTTGATCTTGCGAGTTCTTTTTGATTTTCTGTGGTTTGCGCAAGTTTATGTAGATTTGCGCAACATTCATGTAGGTTTGCGCATGTTCATGCTGATTTGCGGAAGATTCATATCACTTTGCGCAAGATCATTGTGTTCTAATTCGTGTGTTAGTGCTTTTCAGGTTCTCGCATTGGACTAATTACGCAAAACATAATTTGCGTATCAAGTGACATCCGAGAAACAAAGTTCGCGTATCAGGCTACATACGCAAAGATCATTTTGCACATCACTCTGCATATACAAAGTCTAGATTGCGCAACCTTTCGCATCAAGTTAGATACGCAAAGCTTATCTTGCGTATCAAGTGCAATCCGATAAGCTTAGTTTTCATATTTCAGTTCAAGTCATATTTGCGTATCTCTCTAAATACACAAAGCCCAGTTTGTGTACTCTTCATCATACGCAAAGTCTACTTTGCGGATCTCACTACATACGCAAACCTTCTGTTTGCGCAAGTTCCAAACTTAGTGAACTTTTCTGACTTTCTAATTTTGTCAAGATGTCTTTGCAAGCTCAAATGTACAAGAATGACCTGATGATGTTATTGGGTACTGAAAATCGTCCTCCGGTGCTGATTGACGAAAATGAATTTACACAGTGGCAAGATCGGTTCTTGAACTTCATTGAACGTCAAAATAATGGAAATGACATGATGATCATTCTATCAGAAGGACCGTTTGAAAGACCCAAATTGGCTTCTGGATTTTATAAGCCTACTAAAGATTACACACATGAAGAGTTATCTGCATATCAAGCTGATCGGGATATTAAAGCAAATCTAATGCTGGCCTTGCCAAACTCTGTATATAACAGGATTGATTGTTTCAAAACTCATCCTAATCTGATGTGGCAACAGTTGGAAAAGATTATGCTTGGTTCTTCAGTAGCAACTCAACTCAGGCATACTCGCTACATGAATAATTTTGAGGAATTCAAAGCCAAGGACGGGGAGCCACTAAAGACTGTGTTTGATCGTTTATGTGTCGTGATCAATGATCTTCGAAAGATAAAGGTTGAAAAGACTGAGCTTGAGACAAATCTGAAGTTCCTCAACATATTGCAGCCTGAATGGAATAAATCATGCCACAGATTGAGGAATGATGTCAGAATCTCTACAATGCAGATCCAAGAGATGTTCGAGATCTTGCTAACTGATGAGAGCTTGGTGATAGAGAAAAAGGCAAAACTTGAGAAAAAGAAGAAATCAGTGGACCCGGTTGCTCTCCTCACAAAGCAATTAACTGAACAAGCGTTGTCTGATAACTCTTACAACGGATCAACTGATGACGATGGTGAGGCATTGCAGAAAGCTATGATCCTTCTCTCTCAGCATTACCAGAAAAAGTTACAACAAAGAATGGGTTCCAACTCTTCTCGCTTCACTACTGGTTCAACAGTCAAAGTGCCCAAGCCAAAATCTACTGCCTGTTATAACTGTGGAAAGTCGGGCCACTACTCAAAGGAGTGTCGAGTGAAGAAGGTTATAAACTCAGCTTATTATAGAAAGAAAATGGAACTAGCTGAAAAGAGAGAGAACGGAACTGCTCTGCTAGCCGAAGAAGAATTCTGGCTGGATCATTCCGATGATGAAGCTTCAAACGTCGAGATCGCTCATATATGCTTAGTTGGAATTGATTAGTCAGATGATTCTGACACTGATCCTGATGAGGTATATTCTGAGTTTGACTACAATTTCATTACCTCTCAGATGAATATTATTATTTCTGCTTTATCTGATCTTCGTGCAAAACTCTTATCTGAAAAGAATTTAAATTCAGAAAAGTCAGATTTGATTGACAAACTGAAAATTTCTTTGAAAGATGAAAAATCAATTTTAGAAAATACTAAAGACATCTTTCAAAATAAATTGGATGATTTAGAAAATTCAAATAAGACTTATCTTGAATCTTTGACTAAAATGACTTCTTTAAAAGATGAATTTTCAGATAAAATAAATAAGTTAGAAGAAAAGCTTTATCGAAGAAACCAATCTGAACAAACAATTTTTATGAATAAACCGCGGAGTGAAGAAGCTTTAAAACAAAGGTGGGGACTTGGTTTTGACAATCCTCATTATTTAAACAAAGTGATAAACGAAGTTCCAACTTTATATAAATACGATTATCTAACTCTTGCACACTATGCTCCTCAGTTCAAATTTCATTGGACTAGTGAAAAGCAAGTATTAGATCTCGAAAATGAGAAAAGGACAAATAATAAGAAAATCGAAATTCCTTTTGTTTACACTAGCGAAAATGCAAAATATTTTCCTGAAAAATCAAGAAGAGGAAGAAGAATTTTAAATGATATATCTTCTATTAAATCTTCAGTATCTGATGATTTTGTTTCTTCTTATGCCCCTGATTCTGATAAGGAAAATATTTCTCCTATCATTTATGATTCGAAGAAATATATTCCTCCTTTAGTTTTAGAAGGCAAAATCATCGATCTTGAAGATAAGATAGAAGATCAAAATATTTTGAAGAAAATTGAATCTGATATTATTCTTTCTTTCATGACGTCTAGTCTTGAAGAAAAATTATTTTCTCAAAAATCAGATTCTATTTCTTGCCTTTCTTCTGATTCTAAGGAAAACGAAAAGGAAGTTTCAAATTTTAAAAACTTTTCTCCAAATAATTCAGACTCCAAGGCAAATTCAGATTTATTAGTTGATCAGATTGGTTGCTTAGATAAATTTATTTCTTCTGATTTAAATATTAAGTCTAAAATTCTTGATGATTCTTTTACGCTCAATTATCAATATTATAAACCTAAGCGTAAAAGAAGACGGTCAAAGAAGTCGAAGAAACAAGATAAAGTTATTTTTGATTGTTCTAATTCTTCCGATTCAATTCTTACAGATAGGACTTTGAGCCGGTCAAAGAAGCAGATCTGGAGAATGAAGAGGACATCTACTGATTCTATGATTGATGAGGATTTATATGTAGACAAATATTATAAAAGAGATTCATTTGCTTCTTGTAATAATATTTCTAAATAATCTATTAAGCAAATGATTCAGATTTCCAAAAATGTCTCATATTCGTCTTCTGATTCTAGTTCAGATGATTATGTTTTATCTTCTGATGATTGTGCATATTATTCTGATTATCTTTCTCGTGCTTCTAGTTTCAATTCTTTCAATTATTTCCCCATAAGAATTGCAACTAAAAAACATGGGCCCAAATTTTAGTGGGTACCCAAATCTTTATCTGATTTAAAGTTGCAGGCATCACATGTTAAGGGGGAGTAAGGGAAATTGGCTTCTGAGTACTTCAGCTCAGGACCCGTACTTCATAGACTACGACTTCTAAACAAATCAGTTTAGAACTCGTTCTTCAATGATTTAAGCTTCTGACTAAATGAGATACTGTGAGTACATCATTTTTATTTTCGCTGCATTTTATCTCTGATTATGATGTGTTCCAGTTTGTCTCATTATTTTTCAAGAATCTGAGCTTGTTCAACTATTTCTTAATTTTGTATAACCCAATTTTTTAATTTGAGACACAAATTATTTTTATAATGTGAAAGATGAAATAACTTAATTTTATTTTGTTCCAACTAAATATCAATTTGCCGAATTCTTTACATTTTGTCTTTAATGAAAATTTTTAACATCGGCATATTGAGTTTAAAAGTTTAAATCTTTTCAAATTTTATTCTATAAAGTAAAGTTTTACATTTTTTCTTTCTTTTGAATAAAATATGTGTCTAGGATAAATTTTCAAGTTCTTTTGTTTATATTAAAGTTTTTATGTGATCAAATTTCAAGTCTTACAAAAGTCGAAAAGTCAGCAACATGTTTGAAACTTTTATTATTGCTTTAAAGTTGTGTGATTCGGAATATTTATAGTTTACAATGCTTGGAAAATTCTAAAAAGTCAAAATTTTGATTGTAATGAAAATATGGGCTAAGTACTTTTATATAAAACTGAGTGATTGAGATTAATATTAAATTCTAAAAATTCAGAAATCGCTAAGTTTAAAAGTTTGTACCTGTGGCCTTTCTAGTTTGGGAAAGTAAGTTCTTCGTGATGCTTGTCATCTGGTCCCCTAAGGTCATTTGGTCTGGGAGTGATCGAACCCAAATCCTTCAATAGAACCAGATCGAAAGTCATGTTCTACTAATATGAATGGGTTTAGGATATGTCGATGTAGCTTTTCTGATCTGGGAGAGTAAGTTCCAAGGGGTGCTTGACACCTAGTCCCCTAAGGCCAACTGGTCTGGGAGCGGCTGACCCAGATCCTGCAATAGGGTCAGATAGAAAGTTACGTTTACGGCATGTTCTTTACTTAATAAACTTTTTGATCAAAAGATGCCAAAGTGCACAAGCTTAAAAGATGCCAAAGAGCACACTCATGTTAAGATGTCAATGTGCACACATCTCATGATACTTAGTGATATGTTTAAGTTGCGATAAACCTATAAATTTGTGATAATCTTAATTTTTGATGGATTAGTGTGAGTACATGCAAAGTTCTCTATTATATTTTTAGAATTGCATTTTCTTGAAGCTAATCGAATATTCGCATGTGAGCACACTGAATAGATTGCTGGAAGTTTTTGAAACTGAACATGTTTTAATTTGATATGCAATAAAACTTGTTCTTGTATCCAACAACACATGCTTGATTTCAACTGATTGATAAATCTGTGATATTTTACTGAGTAGACTTTAATTTGTTTAGTGTTTAAAATTTTATATGTTTAGTCGTTTCAAAATTTACATTCAGTATATTTTTCTTTCTACATTAATATTTGATCATTGTGTTCTCATAAATATATTTTAATGGGTTTATGCATTATTCAAGGGGGAGTGAACAAAGAGAATATTTTTTTTCAAAGATTATATCTGTTTTTTAGGGGGAGTATCTGATTTTCTTTATATAAATGCTAACTTGAATTGTCATATCTAGTGCATTTCTGTAGGGGGAGTCAAAGAGCTTCAAAAGGTAAAAAATTTCTAAGTCATCTTTGCACATTCAGTTGGTCACGCAAACCTTGCTTTGAGCAACATACATGTAACGCAAACCTCACTTTGCGCATCCAGCGTGACGCGCAAACCTTACTTTGCGCAACCAACGTGATGTGCAAACCTTTCCTGTTTTCTCTGTTTCTTTGATATGACCAAAGTGCACAAGCTTAAAAGATGCCAAAGAGCACACATCTCATGATACTTGGTGATATGTTTAAGTTGCGATAAACCTATAAATTTGTGATAATCTTAATTTTTGATGGATTAGTGTGAGTACATGCAAAGTTCTCTATTATATTTTTAGAATTGCATTTTCTTGAAGCTAATCGAATATTCGCATGTGAGCACACTGAATAGATTGCTGGAAGTTTTTGAAACTGAACATGTTTTAACTTGATATGCAATAAAACTTGTTCTTGTATCCAACAACACACGCTTGATTTCAACTGATTGATAAATCTGTGATATTTTACTGAGTAGACTTTAATTTGTTTAGTGTTTAAAATTTTATATGTTTAGTCGTTTCAAAATTTACATTCAGTATATTTTTCTTTCTACATTAATATTTGATCATTGTGTTCTCATAAATATATTTTAATGGGTTTATGCATTATTCAAGGGGGAGTGAACAAAGAGAATATTTTTTTTCAAAGATTATATCTGTTTTTTAGGGGGAGTATCTGATTTTCTTTATATAAATGCTAACTTGAATTGTCATATCTAGTGCATTTCTGTAGGGGGAGTCAAAGAGCTTCAAAAGGTAAAAAATTTCTAAGTCATCTTTGCACATTCAGTTGGTCACGCAAACCTTGCTTTGAGCAACATACATGTAACGCAAACCTCACTTTGCGCATCCAGCGTGACGCGCAAACCTTACTTTGCGCAACCAACGTGATGTGCAAACCTTTCCTGTTTTCTCTGTTTCTTTGATATGACCAAAGTGCACAAGCTTAAAAGATGCCAAAGAGCACACATCTCATGATACTTGGTGATATGTTTAAGTTGCGATAAACCTATAAATTTGTGATAATCTTAATTTTTGATGGATTAGTGTGAGTACATGCAAAGTTCTCTATTATATTTTTAGAATTGCATTTTCTTGAAGCTAATCGAATATTCGCATGTGAGCACACTGAATAGATTGCTGGAAGTTTTTGAAACTGAACATGTTTTAACTTGATATGCAATAAAACTTGTTCTTGTATCCAACAACACACGCTTGATTTCAACTGATTGATAAATCTGTGATATTTTACTGAGTAGACTTTAATTTGTTTAGTGTTTAAAATTTTATATGTTTAGTCGTTTCAAAATTTACATTCAGTATATTTTTCTTTCTACATTAATATTTGATCATTGTGTTCTCATAAATATATTTTAATGGGTTTATGCATTATTCAAGGGGGAGTGAACAAAGAGAATATTTTTTTTCAAAGATTATATCTGTTTTTGAGGGGGAATATCTGATTTTCTTTATATGAATGCTAACTTGAATTGTCATATCTTGTGCATTTCTGTAGGGGGAGTCAAAGAGCTTCAAAAGGTAAAGTTTTTCTAAGTCTGCTTTGTGCATTCAGTTGGTCACGCAAACCTTGCTTTGAGCAACATGCATGTAACGCAAACCTCACTTTGCGCATCTAGCGTGACGCACAAACCTCACTTTGCGCCACTAGAGTGACGCGCAAACCTTACTTTGCGCAACCAACGTGATGCGCAAACATTCCCTGTTTTCTCTGTTTCTTTGATTTTGCAGATCTTAAGTTGTCTCGTCTCCAACATTTACATGACCAAGTTGATCCTGATCATCAAGGTCATGAGGGGGAGAATTAAGAGATGTTAAGGATATGATAAAAAGACAAAGAGCACAAACGTTTATCTGCTGATCAAGATTCGCTCAAAGATTCTATTCTCTCAGCTACAACTAATTCTTTTGTTGTTTCTGCTCCGACCACCACGTTCATTCAAGATCATTCAAAGAGGTGTGTCGTCTAGAGCTCAAGCTGATGCAAAGAAAAATCAATTTGAAAAATGTTGAGAAGAAATTTTTTCTTAAAAGTCAGAAAGCTTCACAAAGTCGCTTTGTTGGTCCGTGCTGATTTAGAAAATGAATTTTTGAAGACCAAAGCGCCAATGATTACTAAGGGGGAGATTGTTAGGTCTGATTTTATAGTAATCATTGTATTTATAGGGCTTGGTCATATACTGTGTTTTTAGTCTATCTGTGTTGTATCTGACCAAGGGTATTTAAGTCCCTTTGGTCTTTGTTCTGTGTAAGAACCTTCACGCACATTATTGAGATTTTACACTTTGCGCACTCAAGCTCTCTCTCTCTACTTTCTCTCTCTAAAGATTCATTGATCTTGGACTATCAGGCACCAATAAATAGGGCCCATTTACAAATAAAAGGCTTAAGCCCATAAAACTAATTAAAAAGCCCAAATACAATTTCTTTATAAAACATTTAATTAATTTGGGGACTAATTTAAGCTAACAAAGAAAGCTACTCATAAGCCAAAGCCTGAGCCTAGTACAAGTTCTCCACTTAAATTGTTGCATATGGATCTCTGCGGTCCTATGCGTACACAAAGCACTAATGGCAAAAAGTACGTTCTAGTGATTGTGGATGATTACTCGCGATATACTTAGGTCAAATTTCTAAGAACAAAGGATGAGACGCCCGAATTCATCATCACATTCTTAAAGACTACCCAAGTGAATTTGCAAAAGCCAGTCAAGCTTCTTCGTACAGATAACAACACATAAATTAAAAATAGAATTGTTGAATATTATCTCGAATCGAGCGGGATAACACATCAATATTCTGCTGCCAAAACGCCAGAACAGAACAGAGTAGTAGAAAAACATAACAGAACTCTAGTCGAGGCTGCTAGAACTATGCTGAGTTAATCGGATTTACCTCTGTTTCTATGGGCCGAAGCTGTATCGACTGCTTGCTACACGCAGAATCGATCCATAATCCACCGCCGGTTCGGTAAAACACCTTATGCTTTAATAAATAATCGTACACCTAGCATTAAACATTTCCATATTTTTGGATGCAGGTGCTTCGTACTGAACGACAAAGAGAACTTGAACAAGTTCAGTCCAAAGGCTGACGAAGGCATCTTCATTGGATACTCTCAAACGTCTACAGCATACAGAGTATATTTGAAGAAGTCGAAGATAGTTATTGAGAGCCTAAACGTTACATTCGACGAAGAACTGGCTTCTAAACAAAACGGTTCATAACCTGTACTTACAAGAGTGCTAGCTTCTGGACAGATCAGTCCAGAACCTGTGATTAATGCTACTGATTCTGATAAACCGTGTACTTCTACATCTCATTTATCAAAATTAGATTTATTGTTTGAATTCTTTTATGATGAGTTTCTTGGATCTAAATTGCCTAAATCTGTTGTGATTGACAAACCTGAAGAGTCAAGCAGTCATCAACTAGTCACTTCAGATGTGTCTACTGAATTCGTTCCCCCGATTCAGCAAGAAACTCTGGTTCAAACATCTACTCCTTCAGTTGAAACTGTACCTGACACTGTTGAGACAGAAGTTGCTGACTCGGTTGCTTGTACTGAAACGACTAATCAACATCCAGATATTGTTGTACCAACTAATGCTTCTGCACCAAATTCTTCAACTGAACTCCTCCCTGAACAAGAAGAAACTGAAAGTGGATACTTAGATGAAAATCATGATCAATCTTCATCAAATCCACTCCCTCATGAACATAAGTGGACCAAAGAGCACCCGATAAGCCAAATCATTGGAGATCCATCCAAACCGGAGCAAAGTAGGTCTGCTACATTAAATATGTGTATACATGACTCATTTCTGAGTAAGGTAGATCCAACACGTGTATTTGAATCTCTAGCCGACTCAGATTGGGTAATTGTGATGCAAGATGAGCTGAATCAGTTCGAAGCACTCAAAGTCTGGAGACTAGTGCCTAAGCCTGAAGGTAAAACCATTATCGGCACAAAATGGGTATTCAAGAACAAAAAGGACGAAGATGGTATCGTGATCAGAAATAAAGCAAGACTAGTGGCTAAAGGGTATAGGCAAGAGAAAGGTATTGACTATGACGAGACTTATGCTCCAGTGGCGTGCATCGAGGCTATTCGCATGTTTCTTGAGTATGCCGCCTATAAGAACTTCACCGTCTATCAAATGGATGTGAAGACTGCCTTTCTAAACAACATCTTAAAGGAGGAAGTCTACGTTTCTCAGCCTGAAGGCTTTGTCAATCCAGAAAAGCCGAATCATGTTTATATTGTGAACAAAGCTCTTTACGGTCTGAAGCAAGCCCCTTGAGCCTGGTACGAAGTATTATCTAAATTCCTAGTCAAGTCTGGCTTCTCGAAAGGTAAGATCAATACTACTTTGTTTATCAAAAAGGAAAAGGCCGATATCATTTTAATTCAGATTTATGTGGATGACATCATATTTGGCTCAACAACTCCAAAATACTTTAAGAATTTTTCTAACCTCATGGTGTCAAGATTTCAGATGAGTATGATGGGAGAGATGAATTTCTTTCTCCGATTACAAGTCAAACATTTTTCAACGGGGATCTTTATTAATCAATCAAAGTACATTTTCGATATTCTTAGAAAATTCAAAATGGAATATTGTACACCTATTGGAACCCCGATGGCACTAGGAACTAAGATTGGAACTAATCCTTCGGGAAAATCTATTGATGTTAGAACCTACAGAGGGATGATTGGTTCTTTAATGTATTTAACATCTAGTAGGTCAGATATAATGTTTTCTACATGTCTATGTGCTCGATATCAGGCTTCTCCAAAAGAATCTCATTTGTCTGCAGTTAAAAGAATTTTTAGATATCTGAAAGGCACTGCAGATCTTGGTCTATGGTATCCTAAGGATACAGGTTTTGAACTGACAACATATTCAGATGACCATGTAGGTTGTATGCTTGACAGGAAAAGTACGTCGGGTCACATACAATTTCTAGGCAATAAACTTGTGAGTTGGGCTTCAAAGAAACAACTTTGTGTATCCACATCAACAGTTGAGGCAAAGTACGTCACTGCGGCGAGCTACTGTTCTCAAGTGTTGTGGATGAGGACATAACTCCGAGATTATAGCTTCAAATACAACAAGATCCCGATATACTGTGATGCGAAGAGCGCCATTGCTATATCCGTGAATCATGTTCAATATACAAAGACCAAACACATCGACGTACGATATCACTTTATCAAAGATAATGTCAAAAAAGGTACAATCGAACTTTATTTTGTAAACACAGATTACCAACTTGCTGATTTATTCACCAAGTCTCTAGATGAAAAGAGATTTAATTTTCTCGTTTCAAAACTTGGTATGTTAAATCTCAAGACTTAATCTGTGATTACCTACTAAAGTTTTCATTATTGTTTGCACTTAAGGTTGTTCATGATCTCAGGGGGAGTGTGAGATGATACTAGAATAGATGATCTACATACAGTTGGGGGGGGGGGGGAGTTTATAAATTTTGCATATGTTTATCACTGATAAATATTCTGATGCATATTTGCAGGGGGAGTAAGACATAAGGAGTATTGAATATGACTTCTGATAACATCTGATCAGAACTCGTATTTTAAACGTTTTATTGCTTTATGTCATTTTACTTTTCAATAAATTTTTGTGAATAAAGCTTTGTACTTTGACGACTTTTGATTTTTGCAGAATTGAGAGAGAGCTTAAATGATCATATCTAATATGATTTTGAGCTGACTAGATGAGATTTAAGACTGAGCAAAAAGGTTTATTTCTAATCTTAATCTCATATGTGTGTGAAAGACGGACAACTTTCAGATATGAAAACATGTTTTTAAATGTTCACACCACTTCTGATTTTTAAAACGATTTCATGAATATAGAAGTGTGATTTTAAATGTTTTAATGATATATGAGCTTCACTGTTATACAAACCGTGTGTTTCCAAAGATACATACTTGCGAGGTGAGTCCAACCTTTCAAGTGGCTAACGTGGTAGCTGATGCTCTAAGTCGGAAGGAAAGAAGTGAAAGCCTTATGATGGTAGTTTCGAGATCCGAGGTGAGTCCAACCTTATTAGAGGAGATTAAGAAGTCCCAAGTAGAGGCCCTGAGGCCTGAAAATTTCAAAGCTGAGAGAGTAGTGGGTCTTACAAATTCGTTAGTGGAGGATTAAAATGTTTCAACGGGAGGATTTGGGTCCCGAGACTTGGGGACTTGAGAAAGGTCATCTTAGCGGAAGCACACAAGTCGAAGTATTTGATTCATCCAGGGACGAAGAAGATGTATGGGGATTTGAAACGACACTACTGGTGGTCGATATTGAAGAAGGACATAGCTCATTATGTGGAAAGATGCCTGACGTGTCTGCAAGTAAAGACGGAGCACCAACGACCGTACGGGAAGCTCCAACCGTTAGATATCCCTGTCTGGAAATGGAAACAAATCACGATGAACTTTGTAACCAAATTGCCTAGAACTCCGAAGGGTTACGATGCGATTTGGGTCATCATGGATCGACTTACCAAATTGGTGCACTTCCTGCCTATCAAGGAGACTTACACTATGGAAAGACTCGCGAAGTTGTATATCGACGAGATTGTTGTCCGCCATGGTGTACCGTTATCGATTGTGTTTGACCGAGATAGTCGATTCTCATCAACATTTTGGAAGAGCTTCCAGCGGGAAATGGGGTCAAAAATCAAGATTAGTACATTGTATCACCCGAAAACCGACGGTCAGAGTGAGCGAACTATTCAAACCTTGGAGGATATGTTAAGGGCGTGTGTTTTGGATTTTCAAGGCTCATGGGAAAATCGTTTGCCATTAATTGAATTTTCTTACAATAATAGCTATCATGCGAGCATCAAATCCGCTCCATATGAGATGCTTAATGGTAGAAAATGTCGAACTCCTTTGTGTTGGAATGAGGTTGGAGAGAGGCAGCTGGTTGGGCCAGAGTTAGTGCAGTTGACTGCGGATAAAATTGTTCAAGTACGAGAAAGATTGTAGGTGGCGCGGGATCGTCAGAAGAGCTATGCGGATAAGCGGCGAAAGGATATTGAATTCTTAGTGGGTGACAAAGTGATGCTAAAGGTATCACCATGGAAGGGAGTGGTCCGTTTTGGGAAGAAAGGGAAGTTGAGTCCACGTAATATTGGTCCTTTCGAAATCATTGAGCGGGTTGGAGAAGTAGCCTACAAGTTGGAATTACCCGAGGAGTTGAAGGGAATTCACAACACCTTTCACGTCTCAAACCTAAGAAAGTGCCTGGTAGAAGTCGATATGGCGGTGCCTTTACGGAACGTACGGGTAGATGAGAGATTGAATTTTGTCGAGGAACCGGAGGCCATTGTGGACCGAAAGGTCAAGCGGTTAAGGACAAAAGACATCAACTTGGTAAAACTCTAATGGAAGTTCCACAAGGGACGAGACGCAACGTGGGAACTAGAAACGGATATGATGTCCAAGTATCCGTACCTTTTCGACAAAGTGATTCTGAGGACAGAATCCCTTCCTAGTGGGGGAGAGTTGTAAGGTCCAAAATTGTGAAACTTTAACTCTTAGGGGTCAAAGTGTAAAAATGAAACTTTGAGGACTTGAGTGCAATATTGGGAGAATGGTAAAAGTAGGTAAACCCTAAAATCCTATCATTTTTACATCCTGGAGCGTCGTTGAAAGTGTGCAGGGGAGTCTTGGAGGATTTTGTGCAAGGAGCATTTGGCAAGAAAAATTCTTCAATAGGTAAGAGTTCTTATTTAAATTCTTGTATGAAATCGTTGTGTTGTTAGTTAATTTGTTAGTAATAAAGAGAAGGGGAGGATTTCTGGTTTTGATTATGTGGTTATGGAGAATTTGGTTTTGGTCTTGAACTAATCGATTTAATGGAAAAAGGTTGCTTAAAGGGGGTGTTTTAGTGTGTAATACTTGCTTAGATAGGAGTTTTATGGTTTGGGGATTTACTGCATCTTTGTTAATCGGTCTATTGAGATTTCACCTCGCTCGAGAAAACCCCAGAATCGCAGGTAGGGCGACGTTCTTAGAGTCCGGGCGAGCCAGTACCGGGCGGCCATGTCCCGGGCGACTATGACCCCGAGCCCAAACACCGGGAGTTGTAAGGACCGGGGGTGTAGGTACCTGGGGTGTAGGTATCAGGAGTGTGGTACCGAGAGTCGACTTGCACCGGGCCACGTCCTAGCACTGGGCGCCCTCACCCCGGGCACAGAGAGGCACCGGGCGGCACCCACCCCGGGCGCTCAGGGGCCGGTCGACCCGAATACTGGCCCGATTTAGGAATATATTGGGGTGGGTTTTGAATGTCTAATATCAAGAACCAATGTCTTAGAGAGGGTTTGACTAGTCGTGTTGCTCCAATTAAAAATCTAACTCGGAGTCGTCATGTATTGAGGAACTATATAATGGGAAACTATGTAAGTTGAACGCGGTCTGACCTAGGATCTGTGTCATGTTTTGATTATTGTGTAGGTGGCTTACTTTTGTTAAGTATGTGCCTTTTGGGTTCGAGGTTTACTGAATTAGGTAAGTTCCCTTGTTAAAAGATTTCTAAACTGAATGGTGTGTCTATTTACAAATGCTTTGTCGATTCTATGAATATGCATTGTGTTGAAACTTTATGATCCTTAGAACTACTGTCGATTATTTGTGCCTATGAATATGTATATTGCATATATGACGAGTATATGTTGTAATCGTTGGATTGTAAACCATGGCTAAAATTTAACCATCGGAGATGGTTGGTTCATATACTTGGAATTTGTTTCCTTTGTATACGGACGACGACATCTACGAGGGGGCCGTATGGGGATCTACTGGGGGGCCCCGAGAACGCATACGTGAGAATGTGTGAACGGTGTTTCAAGTAAAACTGAATTGATGTGTTTACTGAAATTTATTATTATTCATTATTTCTCAAAATAATCATTTTTCTTATCGGCAAGTCGAGAATTGGGAATTCACTAGATCTTTCGGTCTAACCTCGCTTTCTCTCTTTTAAAAATGTTAGAGCAGAAATATATTTGATACAAGATCATAGAAGACAGAAGGTAAAGTTCAAGCAAGTCAAAGCTGAAAGTCAACTTTCAAGCAAAGTCAAGGTCAATTGTAATAAGTCAAAGTCAATTTCTTTGTATTTGTTTTTGTAAACTTGTAGCTTTCTTTAATAGATTTGTTGCTAGGTATAAATAGTCTTGTTTCTTTGTCATATGTAGTTAGAAGTCATTGTAAAATCAAGTTCCAGATTTGAAGAGAGAGCTTTAGAGAGAGAAAGAGACTTATAGAGAGAGAAAGTGATTCAAACTTTTTGTAATTGAATCTTGTGGTTTTAATCAAACAGGTAATTAAAAAATCTTGTTTGTGTAATTGATTTTAGATAAGAACTTGAACAGATCTGGGAATAACAAAAAACCCTTTTTCAGGTAAGGGTTCTGTTGCCGTTTCTTCAAAGGGAAAGGAGAAATGTTAAGAGTTAGCTTGGCGGGAAGCGAAGCCTTTGTCGCGGAATAGATGCACTTATAGTTTCTCGGTTGTGATAGAGCTTATACATTTGGACTATGATAATCCTTTATTTCTGAATTATTGTATTGGGACCCGTTTTCGGGGAATTTTATGCTTATTTTTATTGCTATGTTAAAATTTGGGTTGTTACACACCATAAAAATTGAGTATTCTTAAATGATAAATTGTGGTTGAGTTTCAGTTAGCCCACAATGGTGATAAGTTGAAACATTATAATTAGAAGATGTGTATAAAATAGATGGATATGATTTGGCATCATAAGAATTTAGTATTCTTAAATATTGAAATGTAGTGATGGTTTTGGTTATCCCACGTTAGTAAGAAAATGTAGTGATGTTACATTGAAATAAAAATGGGAGTATGTATCGATAAGGAGGAGATCATGCATTTGTGACAACTTATAGAGTTGATAGTAATCATGTTTTTATAAGGTGAGAGTTACTATAATAGCTTAAGAAAAGGAGATGCATATGTTACAAATTATAAAGTTGATTTAATTCTATTTTTATGGGGATAGAGTTGCTATAATAACTTGTTTATATATTATATTAATATTTATAAATTAATAATAGAAAATGAAAAAAGTAAATAGTAAATGGAGTAAAATAACCCCTACTTTACACGGTTTTAATGAAACATAGCTTCAACAACCTCCATCTTAACGCCACATAGACGAATAAAAATCTTCTGTCCCAAAATCCTATGTTTCATTCCTGTCCGACCAATAAAATTAAGACACATCAGATTTTATATATTTTTGATTTTATTTAATTCAAGTTTATATTCTCTCTCCGATGACATGTATTCATGTGATTGGTGGACATGAATGAGACATGATAATTTAGGACATGAGATTTTTATCCCACATAGACCCTCTCCATGAATTTTTTGGTTTAGAAACCCTATCCATGAATTTTTTAGGGACCTTCATCATAATCAACATCAAACCATAAGGACAAAATTTATAATTTACTATAAAAAATAATTATTTGGGTGATGATCACAACATTCTTTCTTTTTCACCCATTTTAACAAATTTATTAAAATAAAAGCATTTTTAACGGTGATTATTTATGGATTTAAGTCAGATGCATGTTCATCTAAATCTATTATATTAAACTTATACCATTTTTTGTGGGTTTGAAAATTTGCCCCTACCTATTCTGTAAACTGGTCTGATTTGACCATAGATTAACGGAACTTAAAAATATTCTATATCGAAAAAATTATAACTTATGTAAAACAAAGGATTTATGTAAAATATAAGATAAAACCGAATGTTTGCAACTACAGAAGAATGTTAACAACCAAATTAAAATGTCACATGATATATAGACATGCAAAAATTCCACTGCATATGTCATACAATAGTAATGTAAATGTCACAAAGAAGTTGTACAAGAAGAATCAAATAATACAAATTGTATATGATCAAACAAGAAAAACTTATAAAACAAGAGTTGTAAAACTTCTAATATTGTCATTTTACAAGCAAAATGACACCCTTGTAGCTCCATTAGCTGCCCATATAAAAGCATCACCATTGAGACCTTTATGAAAAAAGTATTAAACATTTTATTTAATTAATATTAAGGGGCCTATCCGGATTTTATATTTTCATTGCTTTTGAATAGTCCTCTTAGTTGGCCATTGGCTTGAATCTCTCTTTCTTTTGAATAGAGGTGTTCGTGGTCTGGTTTGGACGGTTTAACCCCCAAACCATAATGGTAGTTTAGAAAATTTTCAAACCGAGCAATTTGACAGTAACTGACCAAATCGGTCAAACCAGATCACAAAAAAGCGGCCTGACCTACCCGATTTAGGCCTATTATGGACTTTAAACTAAAATATACATAAAATCTATCTGCAATTTAAATTTTCCAACGATGTTACATTATTAGAAAAATTACGAATTATAAAAGAAAAATCTATCTTCAAAATTAAAAAACAATTGAGCAAGTTGAAAAAAAATTAAACAAGTCTACCAACAATAGTTGGAATTTTGGACAAAGGTTTAGCAAGTCGAAAGACGATTTGAAATTTTAGATTTTGATTTTTGGCGGATTTTAGAATTTTGCCGACGTATGGAACACGGACAATTGAAAGTGAAAACTAAGAGCTTAATGTCCTGGATGAACTTTCTTTTAAATTGGGACATTAGGTAAGCATATAACACGAAAACTAAATATAATTTTGGCGGTCGGTTAGGTCCAAATTGCTCAAAAAATGTTCAAACCGCAGACCAGACCAGACCGAACGGTTTAGCTATTTTTCAGATCAGACTAAACCGCCAGACCGTTCAAACCGCCAAAACGGTCCAGTTTGACTTGGTTCGACCGGTTTGAGCGGTCCAACGTTTTTTTGAACATCCCTATTTTTAAATCATAACCCATTATTAGTGTATGCCTAACTATAGCTACAATAGCTACATTGCACTTCTTTAGCCGGTTGTCCTGCCTTTTAATCTTACCGGACAAGTCTGGTCCGACTATTTTTTCAAGATGGTTGTCAAGGCCGCTAGAAAGTACGGAGTCATCCTATCGTGAATAGGTCTAGAACATATTCAATAGTGCAATCGTTTAATGTCAAAACCCATTACTATTATTTCATTTAAAGGTATTTAAGATCTTTGATAATTCTATACGTAGTAGCTTGTGATCTGATGCTAAGCAATCCAATTTGATGGAAAGGGTATAGTTTTTTTTTCTTTTCTTTTATATTTTATATCTGTACACGTGTATTATCTTGACTAATCTTATAGAATCCTAAAAATAATAGCTAGAAAGATCTTCAATATCCTTGAGTAGATAGAGTCGTAGGGAGGAGCCCAAGACTTTGGATTTATTTGTGGGGAGTGCTATTTGCACCAAAAAGGTGCAAATAGTCCCTCCTAATTTTCCGATCCAATCATTAATACAAATTATTATTATTATTATTATTATTATTATTATTATTATTATTATTATTATTATTATCTTTATATATATATATATATATGTGTGTGTGTTTTTATTTTATAAATTTATAAAATTTATAACTTTTAATTTTATTTTATTCTATAAATTTATAACTTTTTATTTTATTTTATTTTATAAATTTGTAACTTTTAATTTTTTTACCTTCACAGCGTCTTCATTGTGAAGGTTCGGATATACCTTCACAGTCTTTTATTTGTGAAGGTTTGATTTTTTTTTAAACTTGGTTTAGGTTTTTTTACCTTCATAGTGTTTTTTAACTTGACAGTGGGACGTACTTGCCGCTTAGGTCCACTCCTCATTATTATTATTATTATTATTATCTTTATCTTTATATATATATATATATATGTGTGTGTGTGTGTGTGTGTGTGTGTTGATTTTTTAAATTTATAAAATTTGTAACTTTTGATTTTATTTTATTACATAAATTTGTAACTTTTGATTTTATTCTATAAATTTGTAACAATGAAGAGGGATTCACTGGTGAACCAAGGCTCACCGGAGATGGGTAAGAAATTAAATTCGTGGCACTGTAAATTTTTGTGGGGAAGAGACATAGGGGAGTAGGTAGGTGATAATGATTTTAAATATATATTTACATTTTATACCCCTATAATTATTTAGTTAGTTTACTTTATACCTTTTACTTTTCTATTTTTCATTTTTCATTTTTATCACATTAACACATAAAATCGTATATTAACTAAAATACGTTAAAAAATACGTTTTAATTATGAGTGGAGAGTCAACATTCCAACTCATGTTGACCCTCAAACATTATGCATTAAACATAATATTCCAAGAGTATGAGCGAGCTCAATCTGTTGGCTTATTTTCTGAAAATTGCAGTTGTCTACTACGTACAAGTTATGGGCTGCCATGTGCGAACGAACAAATGCAATACTTGAACAAAGGTCATCCTATCCCAATTGATTTAGTTGATGTATTTTGGACGACGCTTGATTTATCACCGTGCAAATCTTTACAAGATGATGACATAGGTTGTGAAGTTGAAGTCCAAATGTTTACTGGGGAAACAAGCAATCGAGATCTGGTAAATTCAGTCTACTGAGGAAGCTAAAAGAGATAGCCAGTGCATCAAAAACATGGGTTCGTGAACCTGTTGTTAACAAGACTACTCGTGGACGTCCCTCGTTGAAGGATAAGCTTTTCAGAAAAACTCATGTTGATCCCTCATTTCCGACTCATGTTGACCCGTCTTTTACAAGTGAAAGACCCCTTAGACGTAGCAGTTCAAACGCGTCTAGATTTGTTGACAAGGAAAAAATGAGCTACCAAGAACCAGCGAGACACAGTTCTTTCATGTTCAAAAATTATAATGCACATCCATACATCAATCAATTTCCAGCATTTTTTCACCCTTACATCAAGAAGGTACATGATGTGATAGGTGATGGAAATTGCGGATTCCGAGCAATAGTTGTCTGGATGGGTCTTCATGAAGATGCATGGCCCACAATTCGGTATAACTTGATGGAAGAGTTAGATACTTACAAGACAGAGTACATCAACGCTTTTGGAGCTGAACATTGGGATATTACTTACAACACTTTAAACTTCTTTCGATCAGATCAATGTGCACCATTTGAACACTGGATGACAATGTCTGAAATAGGTGTCTTGATTGCTTCAAAATATAATGTGATATTACATGTTATAAGTATGACCGACAGTGGGACGTACTTGCCGCTTAGGTCCACTCCTCCAGTGTGGTATGAACATGTTGTTTTTACAATCGGATACGTTAATAGTAACCATTATGTCAAATTAGATATGAAAGAAGGATATCCGTTTCCGCAAATTGTATCACATTTTTTCCATTACAGTTATCCGTGTGCTGCTGGATGGGCTACCCCGTATTCAGAGCGAATAAAGAAGTACATGAAGTTTTTACGGGTTAATTGTACTACGGATAATGTTAATTTAGAATAATCGAATGTAATATATAGATTATTTTATGTTCTATTTATATGTTAAATCGCAATATTTATGTTTTATTTTTATAATTATATAATTAAAAAAATTAGTAATATTTATATTTATAAATATTTATTTATTTTCAAATCAAAACAAAAATATATAATAAAAATATATAAACAAAAATATATAATAAAAAAAGACAACTAAATGACGAAATAACAAAAAAAACAAAAAAAAAATAAATGATTTTTGCAATCATTTTGTGTATTTAGCAAAAAATAAAGTGTATTTAGCCTCCCTTTATTTGTTAGTTGACCTATGGATAGGGGTAAGGGTTTGTGTAAGTATCTGCAGACTAGCTAGCATCAAAGTTGATGGATGAAAGGGATCAGTCAAAAGTTCCTTCACTTGGTGACAAAGTTTAGGTTATAATTTGTGAAGGGAAGACGTTCCAATCTTTTTAAGGCACGTTACACTTATAGAAATTAAGATTATAAATCGACTGGATAAGTAATCAAAAATAAAAGAGAGAATTACACTTTTGGTCACTAAGGTTTAGTGATTTTTTGAAAGTGGGACATGTACTTCAATAAGTGAAGATTTGGTCCTCTAGGTTTGGATTTTGCTTTGAAAATGGGACCTCATCCAACTCCATTAAAAATAGTCGTTAGAACCAGGGGTATTTTCGCCCAACTTTGTTTTATCCCTTTTTTTTACTATTCTTTTTTGTTTTTTCTTACTTTTACAAAACCATGATGTAATTAACAATAAGAAAACCACAAACCGATCATCTTCTCTGGTGGCCTTCCGGTCATCTCTTCGGCGACCTCACCGGAAATTGGAAATTTTCTCCCTTCATCCTACACAACCCCCTCTCCCTTCTCTCTTCTTGTTTCACCCTCTATCATCATCACAACCAGCCATGGCTATGCTTGAACACTACCAGTTTCACAACTACCTTCAGCAACAACAACAACAATCGAAACCTTTCAGGTATTATTCTCGTTACTGAAACCCCCCTTGTTTGTCGAATGTAAAACCCTAGAACGTATTATTTCTGTCATAATCTTGTGTTTTCTCTTTCTATTTGGATGTATAGAGATATATTCAACATGGAAGGTCAGATTTCAGCGCCGATCAATTATATAAACGCAGATCAAGCTCATCCTCCTCCTTATATTCCTCAATGTAAACCTCTTTCTCTTTGTGTAGATGTCTCTTTGGAGTGGACCAGCCAAAAAATACAGGGACCAAATGTCGAGGGGTTTACCGGAGATGGAGCATGGAGAGATCCATGACCGACCTTCCACCACCATACCCACCTCCCACATGGTCCCTCCCCCCCCCCTCTATCTCTCTCTCTCTCTCTCTCTATATATATATATATATATATATATATATATATTACATAAAAGGTCCCTATAATAATATGGTTTTAACAAAAATATAGAAAAAACGAAAAAAAGGTGTAAAAAGAGGGACAAAACATGGTTGGACGAAAATACCTCTGCCACTAACGATGGATTCTAACGGAGTTAGTTATGAGGTCCATTTTCAAAGCAAAATTAAAACGTGGAGGACTAAATCTTGACTTATTGAAGTACAGTCCCACTTTCAAAGAAATCACCAAACTTTAGGGACCAAAAGTGTAATTCTCTCAAAATAAAATATAAAAGTTGATATCATATATATTTTAAAATAACAAAGTAACATACAAATTTCATTAAAATAAAATAAGTTTGCTAACACTCTTCGAAACAAAATATTTAATCAGTTCTTTCATAATCAGTTTTTGCAATAAGTCACTAAATTGAAAGGATTAACATATATGAATTTACATATTGTTGTTACCTCAAATTCATTAAAGGGCTATAGTGCTATGAACAATGGTAATCAGTATCTACCCTGTCGGTCGGGTTCAGCCAAAGGCTGGGTCGGGTCGCAATGGATTAGTGGGATTGCCCGTAATGGAGGCCCGATACCGCTGGAACGTGTGTGTGCGTTAACTTGCCGTTCAAAAAAAGTATCACAATGAACAAAATTAACATAATTGCAAGTGAGATACTCGTCGAACAAGAAAGAGGAAGTTTATTAAACAAATCGTGTTTGGTACTTCAATCATAAAATTAGCCATCGAAAAATTAGGATGAATGAGACTATCCGACTAGGAGAGGTCAATCGTCAAATTAGAGATCTAAGAAAAAAGAATCACATATTTTCGGCCGTAATCAGGAATTGGTGAATCATTAAATATGGTAGAAAAGAAAAGGAATTGAGGTACTATGCTAAACTGTTATAACATTATACTTGTTGACTATATGAAGGGATTGAGTTAAATATAGGCTAAAACTCAAAATATATAAAATTGGGCCAAAAAAATTAAGAGGCCCCAAATTTTGGAGGTCCTGTTTGGAATCTCATATTTGTATACCCTTTGGTACGACATAGTGAAGGGTAACGTTATATGCACTTTTTTTATATTAGAATTAGGTCAAATCATGCATTGAGAATATAAATAGTAAGTCTTAATTTTGATATATATGAAAATAAAATTAATAGAGGAGTGCATTTAGAATATATTGGGTGCATATAGTCCACCTTTTTGTGAAATCCACTATCAATCACTCCAAAACATGATTAAATCTGATCATCACATGCATAACCATAACACTTGTTTAAATATTTTATAACGAGGATTTAAAAAGTGTGAAAGGCATGCAGCTCATTATTGTAAAATTGAAAATGGCATACACAAAGAAAACGTAAAAAAGGCATCAGACACTATTCTAACTCACCTTAACACCAAGTTAAAGAAGCTGTTTCCGCAAGCAAAAACCTAGTTTATTAGCATACGAGCTAGCTTTTAACCTCTTAGAGCATCTCCAACCTTAGCACTAAAAAAAACACCAAAAACACCAAATATGATGGGCCCATCAACACAAAAAAAAAAACTCAACTCCAACCATCCTCTAAAAAAACACAAAATTTGTGGATCCCACATTAAAATAACATATTTTATTTACTATTATACTTTATTTTTAATAACCATAATTATAATTTGTAAATATATATATAAGAATTTGATTAAAATAATTGAAAAAAAATAAAAGTGGAAAGTAGTGGGGCCCAATGTTTTTAGCGGTCGATCATGTGGCCGGCATATTTACCGGTTGATTTCCTTGGCCGGCATAAAAAAAAATTGGCGGTCGGTTGGAGATGTTCAGCCGCCATAATTGAAAAAATAGGCATCGGTTGGAGATGCTCTTAGTCTTCTTATGCTTTCGCCAATTTCTGCCATACAAAAGCAAACCAACGACGCAAAAGATCAATATTTGTAATGCAATAGAAGTTGAAAGAATAAGTGTGATGTTGAGATATCATGCACATTGAAGTTTAAAATATAGTAACACATTACATACATAAAGGTGGGTTCATACGAGAACAATATATATTTAAAAAAGATAAGAAAACAGCTGAGTACATAAAAAACATATATGATTCACATACAAAATCATATATGATTTGTTGTTTTCGTGTTTTCTTAAATAGTTAGCGTTCTTATTTGAATTTTCCTCTACATATATAATATATATAATTTGATGGATATATTTTTATGTACCTGTTTGTCTTTGTTCTTGCCTTTGGTGAAAAACTTGTATCCACTAAAGATAAGCAATCCCCATCCAGATAAAGACAGAATAACAAACTGCATGCGAACATCCACAAACATTATATAAATATTTATATATAATAGCTACAAGTGCATGCATGAAACATATATATTTCCCAAATTCATGTCGACCTCCAATGTAGAAATTAATTAATTAACCACCCATCAAATGTCAAAGTGTATCAAAGACCTAATTAACGCTAGCAGATTAAATAATAAAACGAGATTCAAAATAAAATTAGGATCATGTAAAATCCCTAAAACAAACCTTCAATCATCCAGGAAAAGAAAAACATATAGAAAAATGAACTCACATGCTCTTCCTTCCACCTGGACGGACTCATTGGATCTCTCCAAAAGGCCACCTTTGGAGGTCCATGGTGATCTGCACAATCGCTCAAAATCAATTCATTGCAAATCGATGTTTGGAAACGATTAGACATAGAGAGAGAGAGAGAGATTTATTACAGTACCGGCGGCGCCAGAGAGACCACGACGCTGGATGATGGAAGCCGATCCAGGTGAGGAGATACGGAGCAGATTTGCAGCTTGACGAGCCGCCAATGATGACGCCATTTTGCAGCTCCCAACAATTTTTCTTCGATCGATCGTTCTGTCAATCACAAAAAGAACATTTGAGAGAAAATGCCTCTACTAATAAAAGGTACAGGTTTTTTCATTAAAACGATGCCGTATGGTATCTTTATACTTTCAGATATGACACTGTACTTTCTGAAATTTCTTCTAAAGCCCCAACAAAAGCAGCCTGCAGACTCGGTCAGCTCAGGACTGCCCTTTTTATGTTGTCAGTCTTCTTGCCCCCACCCCCAATTATTCAAGTTTTACCAATTGGCCCTTAAACTTTTCGAACGAGGACCTATTATTGCTAGCATAGTCGAGTAGAGATGCACTTTTTTATTTAGAGTAAATTACGTTTTTCGTCCCTGTGGGGTAGAGGCCGGAGGGTTGGCGCTGGGGATCGGAATTCGGAAGTGTCCTTTTTCTACTTTTTCTCTTGTTTCTTTCCCCTATGGAAGGTTAATTGTACCAATATATTTGCTATTTACAGCTTAATGATTGTATATATGATTGTGTTTTTTTGTTTTTTTTGTGTTTTTGTCTTTTCTTTTTTTCTTTTGTTCAAAATGATTTATATTACATTCAATTATTCTAAAATAACATTATCCGTAGTACAATTAACACGTAAAAGTTGCATGTAATTCTTTATTCGTTCTGAATGCGGGGTAACTCATTCAGCAGCACACGGATAACTGTAATGGAAAAAATGTCCTACAACTTGCGGAAACGGGAATCCTTCTGTCATTTCTAATTTCACATAATGGTTACCATTAACGTACCCAATTGTAAAAACAACATGTTCATGCCACGTTGGCGGAGTGGACCTAAGCGGCAAGTACGTCCCACTGTCGGTCATACTTATAACATGTAATATCACATTATATTTTGAAGCAATCAAGACATCTATTTCAGGCATTGTCATCCAGTGTTCAAATGGTGCACCTTGATCTGATCGAAAGAAGTTTAAAGCGTAGATTCCGAATATGTAATTGTTTCGTCGATTACTTCAATGAATTGAGTACAAATCTAGAGAGAATTTGAAGAGATTTTTAGAGAGTGAGATATGAAAAAAGAAGAAGGGACGATATATAGTAATTTACTCTAATCATATATATCTATTACTACCTTATAATGCATTCACAACTAAACTCTTAATTACAATTCACAATGCATAGAGTACTACCATTTTATGCATAAAATTTAAAAAAACTATGAATTACAAGCTAAGAAACATATTGTACACCTTGTTGATGCACTACCTCCTAAACCACCAAAACTGAAACTATGAAGCTTACTTTCTTAGTTCTAACTTTTTCTCCCACACTATTTCCAGCTTTCTTCCCCTAAAAGTCCAAGATCTTATGAATCCTAGAGAGAGAAAGTAGAGAGGGACAAGTATGCGCAAAGTAATTGAATATTGAAAGTGTGTGTTAAATCTTACAAAGACACAAGACCAAAGGGACTTAAATACCCTTGGTCAGATACAACACTGATAAGCATTCTAAACATTGTATAAGACCAAGACCTATAAATACAATGATTACTATAAAAACAGACCTAACAATCTCCCCCTTAGTAATCATTGGCGCTTTGGTCTTCAAAAATTGTCTTCTATAACAGCACGGACCAACAAAGCGACTTTAAGAAGCATTCTGACTTTTAAGAAAAAAATTCTTCTCAGCATCTTTCAGATTGAAATGTCTTTGTTGCTTGAGCTCTAGACGATACACCTCTTTTGAATGATCTTGAATGAACTGTGATGCTCGGAGCAGAAACAGCAAAATAATTGAAATGACTAAGAGAATAGAATCTTTGAGCGAATCTTGATCACCAGATAAACTTTTGAGCTCTTTGTCTCGTTAACTTCTCCTTGACTTCTCCCCCTCATGACCTAGATGATCTTGATCAACTTGGTCATGTAAATGTTGGAGACGAGACAACTTAAGATCTGAAAAATCAAAGAAACAGAGAAAACATGGATGTTTGCGTTTCATGTTAGATGCGCAAACCAAAGTTTGCGTTTCATGAAGGATGCGCAAACCAAGGTTTGCGTTTCATGAAGGGTGCGCAAAGCAAAGTTTGTGTGTCATGCTGGAAGCGCAAAACTAACTTGGACAAAGTTTATCTTTTGAAACCCTTTGACTCCTCCTATACAAATGCACTGGATATGACAATTCGAGTTAGCATTCATAAAGGAAAATCAGATACTCCCCCTCAAAAACAGGTATAATCTTTGAAAAATATTCTTCTTTGTTCACTCCCCCTTGAATAATGCATAAACCCATTAAAAATATAGTTATGAGAACACAATGATCAAATATTAATGTAGAAAAAAAAATATACTAAATGTAAATTTTGAAACGACTAAACATATAAAATTTTAAACACTAAACAAATAAAATTCTACTTAGTAAAATATCACAAATTTATCAATCAGTTGAAATCAAGCATGTGTTGTTGGATACAAGAACAAGTTTTATTGCATATCAAGTTGAAACATGTTCAGTTTCAAAAACTTCCAGCAATCTATTCAGTGTGCTCACATGCGAATCTTCGATTAGCTTCAAGAAAATGCAATTCTAAAAATATTATAGAGAACTTTGCATGTACTCACACTAAGCCATCAAGAATTAAGATATTCATAAATTTACAGATTTATCACAACTCAAACATATCACCAAGTATCATGAGATGTGTGCTCATTGACATCTTTTAGCATTGTGCACATTGGCATCTTAACATGAGTGTGCTCTTTGGCATCTTTTAAGCACGTGCACTTTGGCATCTTTTGATCAAAAAGTTTATTAAGTAAAGAACATGTCGTAAACGTAACTTTCTATCTGACCCTATTGCAGGATTTGGGTCAACCGCTCCCAGACCAGTTGGCCTTAGGGGACTAGGTGTCAAACACCCCTTGGAACTTACTTTCCCGGATCAGAAAGGCTACATCGACATATCCTAAACCCATTAATACCAGTAGAACATGACTTTCGATCTGGTTCTATTTAAGGATTTCTGTTCGATCACTCCCAGACCAAATGACCTTAGGGGACCAGATGACAAGTATCCCGAAGAACTTACTTTCCCAAACCAGAAAGGTCACAGGTACAAACTTTTAAACTTAGAGATTTCTGTATTTTAAGAAATTAATATTCATCTCAAACACAAGGATCTACATCTAAGTGCTTAACCCATAGTTTCATTCCAATCTATAATTCTGATTAATTAGGAAGTCTAAGCAAAGTAAACTATAAAAATTCCGAATCACACAACTTTAAAGCAGTAATAAAAGTTTCAAACATGTTGCTGACTTTTCGACTTTTGTAAGACTTGAAATTTGACCATATAAAAACTTTAATATAAACAAAAGAACTTGAAAATTTATCCTAGACACATATTTTATTCAAAAGAAAGAAAAAATGTAAAACTTTACTTTAGAATAAAATTTGTAAAAATTTAAACTTTTAAACTCAATATGCCGATGTTTTAAAATTTTTCTTCAAAGACAAAATGTAGAGAATTCGACAAATTGATATTTAGTTGGAACAAAATGAAATTCAGTTATTTCATCTTTCACATTATAAAAAAAAATTATGTCTCAAATTAAAAAAAAATTGGGTTATACAAATTCACGAGATAGAGAAACAAGCTCAGATTCTTAAAACATTGAGAAAAACTGGAATAACATCATATACAGAGATATATGCAGCGGAAATAAAATTGATGTACTCACAGTATCTCATTTAGTCAGAAGCTTAAATCTTTGAAGAAGGAGTTCTAAACTGATTTGTTTAGAAATCGAAGTCTATGAAGTACGGGTCCTAAGCTGAAGTACGCAGAAACCAAAATCTTTCAGCTTTGAAGTCCGGGTTTTGAACTGTTGTGTTCAAAAGCCATCTTTTATCTTACTCCCCCTTAACATGAGATGCCTGCAACTTAGAATCAGATTAAGATTTGGGTACCCACTTAAATTTGGGCCCGTGAAAGTTAGTTGCAGTTCGTATGGGGAAATAATGAGCAGATTTGAAACGAGAAACATGAAAAATGTCATCAAAATAATAAGCACAATTATCAGAAGATAAAGCATAATCATCTGAACTAGAATATGAGGAAGAACATGAGACATGTTTTGAAATTCGAATCATTTGCTTTATAGAATATTTTGAAAATTTATTACTAGAAACAAATGAATCGCTTTTATAGAATTTGTCTACACATTTATCCCCATCAAAAGTAGGTTCATCAGATGTTCGCTTTGTTCTCCAGATCTGCTTCTTTGATGACTTGCTCAAAGTCCTATCTGTAAGAATTGAATCGGAAGAATTAGAACTGTCAGAAAGAACTTTATCTTGTTTCTTTGACTTCTTTGACCGTCTTCTTTTACGCTTAGGTTTATAATACTGATCATTGAGCGTAAAAAAATCATCAAGAATTTTAGACGAAATATTTAAATCAGAAGAAATAATTTTATCCAAGCAACCAATCTGATCAACTAATAAATCTGAATTAGCCTCGGAGTCTGAAGTAATTTGAGAAAAGATTTTAAAACTTGAAACTTCCTTTTTATTTTCCTTAGAATCAGAAGAGAGGCTAGAAATAGAATCTGATTTTCGAGAAATTAAATTTTCTTCAAGACTAGACGTCATGAAAGAAAGAATAATATCAGATTCAATTTTCTTCAAAATATTTTGATCTTCTATCTTGTCTTCAAGATCGATGATTTTGTCTTCTAATACTAAAGGAGGAGTATATTTATTCGAATCATAAATGATAGGAGAAATATTTTCCTTATCAGAATCAGGGGCATAAGAAGAAACAAAATCATCAGATACTGAAGATTTAATAGAAGATATATCATTTAAAATTCTTCTGCCTCTCCTTGATTTTTCAGGAAAATAATTGGCATTTTCATACGTATAAACAAAAGAAATTTCATTTTTCTTGTTATTTATCCTTTTCTCATTTTCGAGATCTAACACTTCCTTTTCACTAGTCCAATGAAATTTGAACTGAGGAGCATAGTGTGCAAGTGTCAGATAATCGTATTTATATAAAGTAGGAACTTCGTTTATCACTTTGTTTAAACAATGAGGATTGTCAAAACCAAGTCCCCACCTTTGTTTTAAAGTGTCAGATAATCGTATTTATATAAAGTAGCAACTTCTTTTCTGAATTTAAATTCTTTTCAGATAATAACTTTAAACGTAAATCAGATAGCGCAGTTATCATGATATTCAACTGAGAATATATGAAATTGTAATCAAACTCTGAATATACCTCATTTTCATTAGTTTCATAATCATCTGACTGGTCATCTCCAACCAAGCACATCTGAGCGATCTCTACGTTTGCAGCTTCATCGTCAGAGTGATCCAGCCAGAATTCTTCTTCTGCCAGCAAAGTTGTTCCATTCTCTTTTTTCTTAGCCAGCTCCAATTTCTTTCTGTAATAAGCTGAGTCCTTAACCTTCTTTGCTCTACACTCCTTTGAGATGTGACCCGGCTTTCCACAGTTGTAGCAAGCATCAGTCTTTGGCTCGGGTACTTTGGCTTTAAACCCATAAGTGAAGCGAGAAGAGTTGGAACTCGATCGAGGTTGGAACTTTTTCTGGTAATGCTGAGAGAGAAGGATCATAGCTTTCTGCAAAGCCTCACCATCATCTTCAGTTGACCCGTTGTAAGCGTTATCAGACAACGCTTGTTCAGATAATTGCTTTGTGAGGAGTGCAACCGGGTCTACTGATTTCTTCTTTTTCTCAAGTTTTGCCTTCTTTTCTATCACCAAGCTCTCATCAGTCATCAGAATCTCGTATAATTCTTGAATTTGCATAGTGGAGATTTTGACATCGTTCCTCAATCTGTGGCATGTTTTATTCCATTCTGGTTGCAAAGTGTTGAGGAACTTCAGATTTAATTCAAGCTCAGTCTTTTCAACCTTTATCTTTCGAAGATCATTGATCACGACACAGAAACGATCAAACACAGTCTTTAGTGGTTTCCCGTCCTTGGCTTTGAATTCCTCAAAATTATTCATGTAGCGCGTATGCCTGAGTTGAATAGCTACTAAAGAACCAAGCATAATTTTCTCAAGCTGTTGCCACATCAGATTAGGATGAGTTTTGAAACAATAAATCCTGTTGTATACTGAGTTTGGCAAGGCCAGCATTATATTTGCTTTAATATCCCGATCAGCTTGATAAGCAGACAACTCTTCATGTGTGTACTCTTTAGTAGGCTTGTATAATCCAGAAGCCAATTTGGGTCTGTCGAACGGTCCTTCAGATAAAATGGTCATCATGTCATTTCCATTATTTTGTCGTTCAATAAAGTTCAGGAATCGATCTTGCCACTGTGTAAACTCGTTTTCATCAATTAGTACCGGTGGACGATTTTCTGTACCCAATGACATCATAATGTCATTTTTGTAGAACTAAGCTTGGAAAGCAAACTTGGCAGAATCCATAGATGTTACAAAAAAAAAAAATTCCCAGACTATTTTTTTTTAAATCTAAGTCTGGAGCTTGCGCAAAGTAGAACTTTGCGTGTCAGGAAGGGAACACAAACAAGAGCTTTGCGTTTTGAACGTGAAGCGCAAAGAAGAGCTTTGCGTGTGTAGACTGAAATGCAAACCATGCTTTGCGTATTAAGGCAGATGCGCAAACACAGCTTTGCGCGTGAAAGCAGAAGCACAAACCGTGCTTTGAGTGTGAATACTGAAGCGCAAAGAATACTTTGCGTGTGAAGAAGGAAGCGCAAACCAAGACTTTGCGTATGTAGAGGGAAGCGCAAAGCAGACTTTGCGTTTGAAGAGGGAAGCGCAAACCAAGTCTTTCGGATTGCACTTGATACGCAAGATAAGCTTTGCGTATGAGGATAGATGCGAAAACCAGAAAAACAAGATCAAGATTAGTAGAACACGCAATTCAAAAGATGAACATGCGCAAACGATGATGAATGAGGCGCAAACTTGTATGAATGAAGCGCAAACTTTAAAAACTCACAAATTTTCGCAAGATCAAACGAAACTAAGAAATTGAATCAAGAATTTTATACACTGAGTATCGAAAACATCTTTTTAACACATTCTTAACAACAAATTCGATTAAAATCCACTAAAACACAGAAACATGAATGTAACAGTGCTTGAACTCGTTTTTCCAAAAAAATTCAATTTCACAAAATCGATGATCTAAATCAGTTTTTCTTGAAAAACAACATGAAACAAATGTGATCGATTATCAAAAACGAAACTAATGAGACCAAAATCAACACAATTCGATCACAAACACATCCAAATTTTATGAGAAATCAAGAAAACGAGATTTTCTTGAAAAAATTCAAGAAAATCGATCAAATTTTCGATTTCAATCAACAATTCAGATATAGAAAAACAATCTCTCAATCCTCTCAAGATTCAGTTGGCTCTGATACCAATTGAAAGTCCAAGATCTTATGAATCCTATAGAGAGAAAGTAGAGAGAGAGACAAGTATGCGCAAAGTAATTGAATATTGAAAGTGTGCGTGAAATCTTACAAAGACACAAGACCAAAGGGACTTAAATACCCTTGGTCAGATACAACACTGATAAGCATTCTAAACACTGTATAAGACCAAGACCTATAAATACAATGATTACTATAAAAACAGACCTAACAATCTCCCCCTTAGTAATCATTGGCGCTTTGGTCTTCAAAAATTTTCTTCTATAACAACACAGACCAACAAAGCGACTTTAAGAAGCATTCTGACTTTTAAGAAAAAAATTTATTCTCAGCATCTTTCAGATTGAAATGCCTTTGCTGCTTGAGCTCTAGACGATACACCTCTTTTGAATGATCTTGAATGAACTTTGATGTTCGGAGCAGAAACAACAAAATAATTGAAATGACTAAGAGAATAGAATCTTTGAGCGAATCTTGATCACCAGATAAACTTTTGAGCTCTTTGTCTCGTTAACTTCTCCTTGACTTCTCCTCCTCATGACCTAGATGATCTTGATCAACTTGATGAAGTACTCCATGATCCTTTGGTCAAAGTCCTCACCTCCAAGATGGGTGTCTCCGTTTGTGGAGAGAACCTCAAAAACACCATTATCGATGGTCAAGATACTGACATCAAATGTTCCACCACCAAGATCAAAAACAAGAATGTTCTTCTCACCACCTTTCTTATCCAAGCCGTATGCAATAGCAGCAGCTGTAGGTTCATTGATGATTCTAGCAACATTCAAGCCAACAATCACACCAGCATCCTTGGTTGCCTGCCTTTGGGCATCATTGAAGTATGCAGGAACTGTGACAACTGCATCCTTAATTTTGTTCCTAAGGAATGCTTCAGCTGTCTCCTTCATCTTGGTTAGAATCATGGAACTGATCTCCTCAGAACTGAAAACCTTAGTTTCCCCATCCTTAAGTTTGACTTGGATATAAGGTTTTCCATCCTTGTTCACAATTTTGTAAGGAACAAGTTTCATATCCCTCTAGACTTCTTTGTCCTCGAACTTCCTCCCAATAAGTCTCTTAACATCAAAGACTGTTCTCTCGGCATTTACTGCCGCCTGATTCTTTGTTGTCTCACCAATCAACCTCTCGGAGTCTGTGAAAGCCACCCATGATGGAGTGATACGGTTTCCTTGGTCGTTGGCTATAATTTCAACATGACCATTCTTGTAAACACCAACACATGAATAGGTAGTCCCAAGATCAATTCCAATAACTGTTCCCAACTTGTTGGCCTCTTCCTTTACTATGGAAATTGCAGATAAGCAACCGATTAAGATGATCGCTAGCGCGATGCCAGAGCGACCCATGGCTTCTTCGACCTTCACTCCCTCTGTGTGTCTCCAAACTCTCTGTTGTGTTTACTGAAATTGTGCAAAGCGAAGTTCTATTTTTCAATTTTCGATCTGTGTTGGTCTAATAATATACACAAAAGACCTAACATCCCCTTTCTTCCTCTTATTTTCAGCTTTCTTACTCTCACCTGCAATACCCCAGCCGAATAAAAGAGTACTTTCAAACCAACACACAAACCAATTAAAGAATACTTTCAAACTATATTTCTTGAATAAAAGAGTCAATGTACAAAAACCTTCTTGTTTTGTGAATGCTTTTACCTTATGCTTTTACCCAAGAGTCTTTGACTTTGTGAAGACTTTGTGAAGGATACTTTCATACTACAGTGTTCTCTTTGTTGTCAGCTGTCTATCTTGGATTGAAGATATAAAAAGATGCTCACCATAGAAGCTCCATTTTGCTCTCATCAGTTGCAAGCTCCCAACAAAAACCTCACCATTGAAGCACTCCATTTTTCTCTCATCAGGTACGAACCCCCTGCATCAAAGTATACAAAATATACCTACCTTGCTTATTTGCTTACAAAATATACAATCGTTGCTCTCGTAGGTACCAAAAACCTCACCATCGTTGTTGTAGCAACAAATCAGTTAAACACTCTTTACTGCTCCAGGTATGAAGTAAAAAATAAAAATAAAGCTAACCTTCAATATTTGCTTACAAAATATCCAATCGTTGCTTTTGTAGGTACCAAAAGCCTCACCATCGTTGCTCTGTGCAGTTGCAAACTCCCAACAAAAACCTCACCATCTGCTCTTTACTCTGCTCTAGGTATCTGCTCTTTACTCTGTTGTAGCAATAGACCACCATCGTTGCTGTAGCTTTGCTCTTTACTCACCATCCTGTTCCAATGTTTACATGTAGAAATTCCAATAGCACATTACTTGATTGTGAAAAGGTGCATCTCTCAAAAGCCATCAAATAAAAACTGTTGAAAAGAAATCCAGAGAATAAATTGTTGAAAACCTTTAAACGATTAAAAAGCTACAATAAACACGATTCACTACAAAAGAGCATCATAGGAGATAACTCCATAGCCCATAAACAGAGAAGAAATTTAAACATGTAACAACCATGGTGAAATTTAAACATGTGACAACTAGGAGATAACTCCATAGCCCATAGCAATTTAATTAAAAAGTTGAATAATCAAATAAATATGGAAAAAATTACTTTAAACATGTAACAACTACCAGTCAGGAGAGGGAGGTCCATTGAATTTTTTTTACATTTGAGTAACCCCCACCCCCACACCCTTTTGCTGAATCGAGAAATATGGTGTTTTTGAAAATAAAACTGTATAAATCGAGACTTTACTGTATAAATCGCAAGTAACAAACAACCGAGGAGTGACTCAAATATGAAATCGAGTGAGACTCTAATCTGTATAAACCGCAAGTAACAAACTTTACTGTATAAATCGACAACTATAACCTATAAATCGAAAATTACATCCATAAATCGTAACATACCGGTGGTTGTGAGACTATGAGTGTTAGGGAAGAAAGAAGAAACTAAAATCGAGTGAGACTATGTATACGAACCGCAGTAGGAACCAACAACCGAGGAGTGACTCAAATATGAAATCGAGTGAGACTCTAATATGAAATCGACTGAAATCGAGTCTGCGTCTGCGTGAAATCGAGTGAGACTCAAGGATGCGAGAGGGTCGACTGGAATCTGGATCGAAACGCGAGAGGGTCGACTGAAATCGAGTCCGCGTCTGCGTGAAATCGAGTGGAGAGGCGAGACGCCGAGATGCGAGACCTGAGACGATTGGATTTTGAAATTTGAGATTGAGATGTTAATCGATTAGGGTCTAGATATATTTGGGATTTGGGTTTGAAATTGGGTTGCTATATGGGCTTCTAACATATTAAATATATCAGCTTTTGAATGTAAAATAAATCTCTATATAAATATATACTAGAAGCGTACTCGCGCAATGCAGCGAGATACATCACGCTTTTAATGTTTCGTGTTTTTTGTCGATTGATTTTGAGAAAGTGTTAATGTCTTTTTTATAAATTTGTTTAATTTAGGCTTAATAATATAATTTTTTATATAAAATAATTAAGTATTTTGTTAGAATTCAATGATTATCTTATATATTTTGATGACATCTAGAAAAAATAACCAATTACATATTTAATAATATAGTTAAAACAAATTTATAGTAATATAATATATTAATTAATAGTGATATATGGAAATGTCTGCATAAAAAGAAGGTCTTGCACATACCAAATTGGTGGGTGTTAGAAGCATGTAGTAGTAATATGTATCTTGTGCTTTGATACGAAAAAAATTAAGAGATTTTTAAAATCTTGCATAAAATGATGGTACATTGTGCCTAATAATTTGTATTTAATAGTTTTTTATCCATGCTTTATAATATAATATATATATATATATATATATATATACTAGCAGTGTACTCGTTGCAATGCAACGAGATGTAAAACTTATTGTAAACCAATCTTTTTTTACAATTTTCAATTTCTATGATTTTCCATTTTCATTTTATGACCGTTTGATGTTTGAAGTATTTTCTAATAAATAAATAGATATTGTACCCTTCATGTATTATATTTTGATTTTATAAAGTGATATAGCGTTTACGTTTATTTGCAGTTTAATTAGACCTCACTTCCCATTAAATATAATGAGAATAAGGGGTTGTTTACTCAATTTTTTTAAGAAGTGTTGATTGGTACTAATTAACTAAGATAAAAGGTGTGACTTAGATAAACACAACTGATGTTTAATTAGGTATTGTTTACCAAACGCTTACCCGTGTAAATGTTTACCGGCAAAATTTAACACCGTCACTTACTTATCAAGTAAGATTTTAGTCCTCTAAAATGGTATCATATGCAACACCTGGTAAGTGCTAATCATGGTAAGATTAGTCACTCTCACTTACCGGTTAAGATTCTCGGTCTTTCGCTCTTAGCAGGTAAGATTTTTTTTTTATCATTCCATATTCATCTCATCAGGTAAGTTAATGTGGTTTGGTAAGCGCTCACATTTGATAAACGACCCTTATAACATTTTGTATTAAATGATGATCAAATGAAAATGAAATTTTTATCTCTCTATCAAAATTTAAATTAAACAGTCATTTGAAATATTCAGTCCTTCTCTAATGTTTTTTAATAAAATCAACTTTTGAGTCTATACACCTAGCCTACCCTCTTTCTCCCTTAATCTTTTCTATGCAACTATTTTGAAGCAAAATAAATGCATTTCATCATGTCCTTCACTCCTATGCAAAACATGCTTACGGATTGATGCTTCACATGTCCTATCATATTATGAATCTACGGATGTGCATTTTTACATATGATTGTCATGTCACTTTTGGTTAGTCATTAGTTTTAAAATTTTAACGAGTTGTGAATATATGGATTTGGAAACTCGGCACTTTTGCGATTATTTTCCTATATATCTTGTAAATAAACATATTTTATGGTAGTAACTGTTTTGCAAATAAGTCATACTAACCTATAAAAAAATTGAGAGAAAACGAGAATAATATGAACAAAAAACATCGGTGAAAAAAGTTATTTTCTTTAAAATTGTGATTCGTCCGCGCTGCAGCGCGGGTAAACAGCTAGTATATATATATATATATATATATATATATATATATATATATAGTTAGGTCTAATTTTATAGTAATCATTGTATTTATAGGTCTTGGTCAAATACTGTGTTTTAGAGTCTTATCAGTGTTGTATCTGACCAAGGGTATTTAAGTCCCTTTGGTCTTTGTGTCTTGTAAGTTTTGACACGCACATTATTGAGAATACACATCTTGCGCTTCATTGTTACTCTCTCTCTACTTTCTCTCTCTAAGAATCAGTGTTCTTGGAACTCTCAATTGGTATCAGAGCCAACTGAATTTTGAGAGAATTGAGAGATTGATTTCCTGAATCTGAATTAGTGATCGAAATCGAAAATTTGATCGATTTTCTTGAATTTTTCAAGAAAATCTCGTTTTCTTGATTTCTCATCAAATTTGGATTGTTTCTTGGTTGAATTTGTGTGAAATTGATTTGTTTAGAGTCATTTTAGATAGTCGATCGAGTTTGATTCTTGTTGTTTTGCATAAAAACGTGATTTGGTGCTTTGATTTTGAGTTTGAGTATTTTCTAAAAAAGTCGAGTTCTGTGTTCTGTTCTTTTTGATTTTTTTGAGATTTGGAGTGTTTTGATCGAAATTGTCAATAGGATTGTATTAAAAACTTGTTTTCGATCAATTGTGTGCAATTTGTTTGGGTTTAATTTCATTGTTATGATTGATATTGCAGATTTATCTTCGAGTGTTAGTTTGCGTATGTTCATGATATCTTGCGGGTCATTCATCTTACTTTGCGTGTTATTCATATGTAGTGCTGGTTGTTATTATAGTTTGCATGTTATTCATAGGTTTTGAAGTATGCATGTGATTCAAGAAGTATGCGGGTTATTCATATTCTTTGCGTGTGTTTCATGAAATCGTGTGTGTTCATCTTATTAGTATGCGCCTCTATCATATATTCATTGTGTAACTAACTTTTGGGTGTTAGTGTTTTTCTCAGGTTATCGGTTCTCTCTTGGAAACGCAAAACTTTCTTGCGTATCTGTCGACACACGCAGATCACCAAGTGCGTGTCCTACTGAATTCGTAAAACTTCAAGTGCGTGTCATTCTGCACACGCATAACATCAAGTGCGTGCCCCGTTGAACACGCGTATCATATCTTGCGTGTCTCTCTGTACACGCATTGCATTAAGTGCGTTTCTTTCTGGACCCGCAAAGCATCAAGTGCGTATTTCTCAGAACACGCATAGTCCTTATTTGCGTATCTCAAGTCACTCGTAAAAGTCAGTGTGCGCTCCTCCTATCACCCGAGAAGTCCTTGTTTGCGTGTCTACAAGGACCTAAAAAGTTTCTTCTGTGATTCAAGCCAGAAACGCAAACCTTGGGTTTGCGGGTCTTCAAGACTTGGTTAATTTTTTTTAATACCAGATTTCATCAAAAATGTCTCTACCAGATCAACTTTACAAGAATGACCTCATGATGTCGTTGGGGTCTGATACTCGTCCACCTGTTCTGATAAATGAGAACGAATTTGAACAATGGCAGGACCGGTTTATTAATTTCATCGAAAGGCAATCAAATGGGGAAAATATGATGAAATCTTTGACTGAAGGTCCCATGGTCAGGCTAATGAAAGTGATACCAGCTATTGGAAACACTCCAGCCACTACTGTAGAAAAAGCCCTGAGAGAATATGAGGCTGATGAACTTTTAAGATACCAAGCTGACAATCAAGCCAAGTCGAATTTGATTCTTGCTCTACCAAATTCCATCTATAATAGAATCGATTGTTTCAAACATAATCCTATGCTGATGTGGACACAACTGGAGAAAATCATGCTTGGTACTGCAATGTCTACCCAACTTCGTCAGACAAGATACATGAACAACTTTGAAGAGTTTAAGGCTAAGGATGGGGAAAGTCTGAAAAGTGTCTTCGACAGGTTTTGGACTGTTATTAATGATCTGTATAAGATCAAGGTAACAAAGAATGAGCTGGAGACAAATCTGAAGTTCCTTAATGCACTCAAACCTGAATGGGAAAAATTCTGTCATCGGATGAGGAATGATCCCAGAATTTCCAAAATGCCCATTCAGGAAATGTTTGAAATTCTGATGTCTGATGAAGCCATGGTTCTGAAGAAGAAAGCTAAGCTGGATAAGCAGAAGCGAAAGACTGTGGATCCAATCGCTCTTTTAGCTAGCCAAATGGCTGAGCAAGCCTTGACTGAGTCTACTTACGACGGGTCAACAGATGACGATGGCGAAGCATTGGAAAAAGCCATGATTCTTCTAAGTCAGCACTATCAAAAGAAATATCAGAAATGGTCAGGTTCAAACAATCTTCGTTTCTCATCTGGATCAAAGAAGGTAGAACCCGATACTACATCAAAGCCTTTCTTTCCCAAATATGAGCCTGATACAGCAGTTGAACCAAAGAAAGAAGATAAGAAGGTTGTGACTTGCTACAACTGTGGCAAACTCGGGCATATTTCAAAGGAGTGCAGAACGAAGATTGTGAAAGATGTTGATTTCTATAAGAAGAAATTAGCTTTGGCTGAGAAGAAAGCAAATGGAACAATTCTGCTGGCCGAGGAGGAATACTGGTTGGATCACTCAGACAACGAAGCTGATAATGTAGAGACTGTTGCTATGTGTTTTATTGGAGACGACAACAGTGATGATGAGGATGAGGAGACTTCAACCGATGAATCTGAGGTACCATCTGAGTTTGATTTTAATTTCATTTCATCGCAAATGAATGTCATTACAAATGCTTTACATGACTTTCGTTCAAAGCTTCTATCCGAAAAACGTGAAAATCAAGAAAAGTCTGTTCAAATTGAAAAATTGAAGATTTCTCTGAGAGATGAAAAAGCTATTTTAAAATTTACAAAAGAGAAATTTCAAGAAAGAATAGAAGATTTAGAAATTGAAAATCAGACTTCTCATGATTCTTTGTCTGAATTGTCAATTTTAAATCAAGAGTTTTCGGATAAAATAATTGAATTAGAAGAAAAGTTATATTAACAAAAACAATCTGAACAAACATTTTTTATGAACAAGCCAAGGAGTGAAGAGGCTTTAAAACAAAGGTGGGGACTTGGTTTTGAAAATCCTCATTGTTTAAACAATGCAATTGAAAAATCCCCAACTTTATATAAATACGATTATCTGACTCTTGCTCATTATGCTCCTCAATTTAAAATTGATTGGATGAATGAGAAGCAAGTGTTAGAAATCGAAAATGAGAAAATGATATATAATAAGAAAAATGAAATTCCTTTTGTTTATACGTCTGAAAATGCAAAATATTTTCCTGACGAATCAAGAAGAAGAAAAAGAGTTTTAAATGATATATCTTCTGTTAAATCTTCAATGTCTAATGATTTTGTTCCTTCTTATGCTCCTGATTCTGATAAAGGAAATATTTCTCCAATCATTTATGATTCAAAGAAATATACTCCTCCATTAATATTAGAAGGAAAAATCATAGATCTTGAAGATCAGATAGAAGATCAAAATATTTTGAAGAAAATTGAATCTGATATTTTTCTTTCTTTTATGACTTCAAGTTTTGAAGAAAATTTATTTTCTCAAAAATCAGATTCTATTTCTAGTCTATCTTCTGATTTTAAGGAAAACGAAAAGAAAGTTTCAAATTTTAAAAACCTTTCTCAAAATTCTTCAGATTCCAAGGCTAATTCAGATTTATTAGTTGATCAGATTGGTTGCTTGGATAAATTTATTTCTTCTGATTTAAATATTAAGTCTAAAATTCTTGATGATTCTTTTACGCTCAATGATCAATATTATAAACCTAAGCGTAAAAGAAGACGGTCAAAGAAGTCGAAGAAACAAGATAAAGTTATTTCTGATTGTTCTAATTCTTCTGATATAATTCTTACAGATAGGACTTTGAGCAATAAATCAAAGAAGCAAATCTGGAGAGCGAGGCGGATATCTGATGAATCTATTGTTGATGGGGATAAATGTGTAGACAAACTTTATAACAGTGATTCATTTGCTAAATGTAATAAAATTTCAAAATACTCTATAAAGCAAATGATTCGAATTTCAAAACATGTCTCATGTTCTTCCTCAGATTCTAGTTCTGATGATTATGCTTTATCTTCTGATAGTTGTGATTATTTCTCTGATCATATTCCTCATGCTTTAAATTTCAAATCTGCTCATTATTTCCCCATACGGACTGCAACTAACAAAAATGGGTCCAAATACAAGTGGGTACCCAAATCTTTATCTGATTCAAAGTTGCAGGCATCACATGTTAAGGGGGAGTAATAGAACTTTGGCTTATGAGTACTTCAGCTCAGGACCCGTACTTCATAGACATCGACTTCTAAATACAACTGTTTAGAACTCGTTCTTCAATGATTAAGCTTCTGACTTAATGAGATACTGTGAGTACATCAATTTTATTTCCGCTGCATATATCTCTGATTATGATGTGTTCCAGTTTTTCTCAATGTTTCAAGAATCTGAGCTTGTTTATCTATCTCATGAATTTGTATTACCCAAAATTTTCTTCTAATATGAGACACAAGTTTATTTTCTTCTATGTAAAAGATGAAATAGTTGAATTTTATTTTGTTCCAACTAAATATTAATTAAAAGTTTAAATCTTTACAAATTTTATTCTATAAAGTAAAGTTTTAAATTTTTTCTTTCTTTTGAATAAAATATGTGTCTAGGATAAATTTTCAAGTTCTTTTGTTTATATTAAAGTTTTTATATGGTCAAATTTCAAGTCTTACAAAAGTCGAAAAGTCAGCAACATGTTTGAAACTTTTATTACTGCTTTAAAGTTGTGTGATTCGGAATTTTTATAGTTTACTTTGCTTAGACTACCTAAATAATCAGAATTATAGATCGGAATGAAAATATGGGCTAAGCATTTAGACGTTGATCTGAGTGATTGAGATGAATATTAAATTCTTAAAATACATAAATCTCTAAGTTTAAAAGTTTGTACCTGTGACCTTTCTGGTTTGGGAAAGTAAGTTCCGTGGGATGCTCGTCATCTGGTCCCCTAAGGTCATTTGGTCTGGGAGTGATCGAACCCAAATCCTTCTATAGAACCAGATCGAAAGTCATGTTCTACTGGTATGAATGGGTTTAGGATATGTCGATGTAGCCTTTCTGATCTGGGAGAGTAAGTTCCAAGGGGTGCTTGACACCTAGTCCCCTAAGGCCAACTGGTCTGGGAGCGGCTGACCTAAATCCTGCAATAGGGTCAGATAGAAAGTTACGTTTACGACATGTTCTTTACTTAATAAACTTTTTGATCAAAAGATGCCAAAGTGCACGCGCTTAAAAGATGCCAAAGAGCACACTCATGTCAAGATGCCAATGTGCACAATGCTAAAAGATGCCAATGAGCACACATCTCATGATACTTGGTGATATGTTTGAGTTGCGATAAATCTGTAAATTTATGAATATCTTAATTCTTGATGGTTTAGTGTGAGTACATGCAAAGTTCTCTATAATATTTTTAGAATTGCATTTTCTTGAAGCTAATCGAAGATTCGCATGTGAGCACACTGAATAGATTGCTGGAAGTTTTTGAAACTGAACATGTCTTAACTTGATATGCAATGAAACTTGTTCTTGTATCCTACAACATATGTTTGATTTCAAATGATTGATAAAATTGTAATATTTTACTCTGTAAAATTTAATTTGTTTAGTGTTTAAAATTTTATATTTTTAGTTGTTTCAAAATTTACATTCAGTATATTTTTCTTTCTACATTAATATTTGATCATTGTGTTCTCATAAATATATTTTAATGGGTTTATGCATTATTCAAGGGGGAGTAAACAAAGAGAATGTATTTCAAAGATTATATCTGGTTTTGAGGGGGAGTATCTGATTTTCTTTATATGAATGCTAATCTCAAAGTGTTATATCTAGTGCATTTGTTTAGGGGGAGTCAAAGAGCTCAAAAAGGTAAACTTTGTTCAAGTCAGCTTTGCGCATTCCGTTGGAAACGCAAACCTTGCTTTGCGCTCCCTTCATGAAACGCAAACTTTGGTTTGCGTGTCCTTAATGAAACGCAAACTTTGGTTTGCGCGTCCTTCATGAAATGCAAACTTTGGTTTGCGCGTCCTTCATGAAATGCAAACTTTGGTTTGCGCATCCTTCATGAAACGCAAATCTTGGTTTGCGCATCCATCATGAAGTGCAAACCTCCTCTATTTTCTCTGTTTCTTTGATTTTGCAGATCTTAAGTTGTCTCGTTTCCAACATTGGCATGACCTAGTTGGACCAGTTCATCAAGGTCATGAGGGGGAGAAATCAGAGAAGTCAAGGAGATTTTAAAGAGACAAAGAGCTCAAATGTTTATCTGGTGATCAAGATTCGCTCAAAGATTCTATTCTCTCAGCTACAACAAATTATTTTGCTGTTTCTGCTCCGAACACCACAGTTCATTCAAGATCATTCAAAAGAGGTGTATCGTCTAGAGCTCAAGACAGTAAAGACTACTTTTTCTGAAAGATGTTGAGAAGAAATTTTTCTTTAAAAAGTCAGAAAGCTTTACAAAGTCGCTTTTATGGTCCGTGCTGATTTTGAAGATCATTTTTGAAGACCAAAGCGCCAATGATTACTAAGGGCGAGATTGTTAGGTTTGATTTTATAGTAATCATTGTATTTATAGATCTTGGTCAAATACTGTGTTTTAGAGTCTTATCAGTGTTGTATCTGACCAAGGGTATTTAAGTCCCTTTGGTCTTTGTGTCTTGTAAGTTTTGACACGCACATTATTGAGAATACACATCTTGCGCTTCATTGTTACTCTCTCTACTTTCTCTCTCTAAGAATCAGTGTTCTTGGAACTCTCATATATATATATATATATATACACTTTACTTTTTTTTACATTTATAACACGTTTACTTAATTGGCGGGTTTAACCCCCCAACTATCTTTGGTTGCTATTTTTAATTACGGTTCAATTCGGGTAAGAAATAATTACACGTTTTTAAAACCGAGTCTTACAAGAGAATATTGGAATGTGACTAACATAAAGAAAAATACATTTTACAAAGTTATAATAAAATCAAAAGTTACAAATTTATAAAATAAAATAAAATCAAAAGTTACAAATTTTATAAATTTATAAAATCAAAACACACACACACACACACATATATATAAAGATAATGTGTATATATATAAACAAAAATAATATATATATATATATATATATATATGTCAAATGAGATACACGGAAAACAATGCATTCAACACCTTCACTTTTTGATACAAATAACATTGCCCCTTTCGCTGTATGTTAATCTTTACTAATTTTTCTTACTTTTACACAAGTTGAGGATATTCACGAACTTATTCTACTTTTTGAGATAGAGGTTATGTCTGAATAAACCTACTTTAGCTTTTGAGTGGGATTTAATGGGTGGTTTTGCTTGATCTGCTTTACTTCTATTATCAGAACCAACTACAATGGACTTTTAGATCCACTATGTATACACTACAAAGCAGATGCTTATCATCGACGGAAAAATCCGTCGGTGATCTGTCGATAAAAGTGAAATCTGTCGGTAAATGGACGTCGGTATAGATATGGTCGACGTCAGATTACCGACGGATCACCGACGGCTCACTTTTTCGACGAATCACCGACGACGTGGGTTATTTCCGACGGATCACCGACAATGTCCATTTACCGACGGATATTCACTGACGGATTATTTCCGACGGATTTAGCGACGGATTTCTGACGGATATTTATTAAATAAAAATTAAATTAAAAAATATTTCCCCACGGATTATCCGTCGGTAATTTTAATTTTTTAAAAAACATAATTAAAAATTAAAAAATTCCAGGTTTTAACCTATACAAAACCTGCCAATTTATAATTAATACTAAGTTTTAAACTGTACAAAACCAACGTTTAATATCTATAAATGCATAAACGTATTACAAAAACGTAATCATACGGAGGGGGAAAGGGGTGTTGATCGTTAAACTTCATCATGAACGCCTCAAACTGATCTATTCGCTCCTGCATCCGCCTCCTATCTTCTTCATCTCTTTCCATTCGCTCCTGCAACCGGATCCTCTCTGTTTCCTCTCTCTGTAGTCGCTCCTGCATTTGGATCCTCTCTGCTTCCTCTCTCTGTACCCTCTGTCTCAGCTCATTCAACTGAAATTCAACATTTGACAAACATATATAGAACAATGTTAGACAACATTTAACAAACATATGATTGACAATGTTAAACAACATTTGACAAACATACCTCCTCATCGTGATGGACGCTCGTGCTCCCGCTCGAATTGGCACCTGAATCACCGGTCATAGCATAATAGGGATCCTGACTGGTCCCCCATCCAAAAATATGGCCCTTACGCCGTCCTCCGACACTACGCTCCTACAACTCGACATCATTGGGAGGTACAGTGCCGGCAGGTAAGTCCGAGTAATCATCCCTGCTAATCTGATGGTAGTTATCCTACAGTTTACCAAATTAGACATTGTCAAGTCAACTAACCTATAAAAAATTCGACAGCATTTCAACTGTAATTTGAACATATATATCCATGACCTGCTTTTATCAAAACAATCCTATCGTCTGCCAACAATGGCAGCCCAATCTAAGTTTGCTATAATTTATATCTATCTTATAAAACAAACAAATATCTAGCCATGCATAATTGAACTTACTGCCATATGAGACGCCTTTGGGTAAACGTAGATTGGAGGATCCGTAGACGGACCAGTCGCACCCGGAACAAGCTTCCTGTTGGTGTAGTGTGTAGCCTCCCAAACCTCGTCGTTGGTAGGCTCACGACCCCATGCATCTCTCTACAATTGACAACTTAAATTGTTAGTAGGTAATAAAATCATGTATATACATATATTCATCAAATATATACATTTAGTCTAGTGTATGATAAATTACCATGCGGTCCCGATGCATATCGGTACTAATAGATCCAGTACAGTGTCTGGATGTTATCCCCTCATACTCGGTGGCCCGATTGGCCGTATTGGCCGCAGATACACGCCGGAACGCATCGGTGTTCCATACATGTTAAAAAGAAGACATAAATCAATATATATCCTAGTACAACCAGATACAAGTATTCAAAACAAAACAAACCTGCTCAATCATCTGGACCCAAAACTCTCTCTGGATCCACTCTGGAGGGTGTGCGACAAGAATCGTGTAGTCACGTCCGTCGAACTGAACACCATCAATGGCTAAAGCCCTGCCCTGGGCGAATCGACGGGCATCTCTCATCATGTCCGCGTACCTATTATTTAGGATACGCCAGAATGCAGCTACTACGTCGGCGTCCATCTCAGGAGGCCAACTATAATATAACTGCAAACATATTGTTTGGATTAAGTAAAAATAAATCCACTCAATTAGTTAAATAGAGTAAAATACCTACCCGTAATCAATCCAGCATCCGTGGTTAGTGCTCATCAGAGACATCCCTAAAATGAGCCCACAGACCATCTAACATGGACTTAAAGACGACAATGGCCCTCCGGACTGCCGAGTTGTCACTAAACCTTCACAATTGCAAAATATACAACATAAAAAACATTAGGATCGGTTTATTATGTACTAGAATGAATAATATATCACATCTACTTACCCTCCCGCTTCAGACAACAAAAGTGGCGGTCGCTGACTCAGTTGGGGCGTCTGTGATGCCACATTTGGGCCTCTAACCCTCGAGCCCGCTGCTAGTCCGTCATCAGACTGGATCTGATCTAGTCCGTCATCGGTGAACTCATCGGCGTGGGGGTCACCACGCCCGGTGGAGCTGCTACTGCCCCTACCCCTATTACCCCTAGAAGGGCGTCCCGACATCTAAAAATAGAGAATGGTTAACACAAAATGATATAAGTGTACATAAATCATAGAGAATGTTTAACACGAAAATGTCTACGTAAATGATATAAGTGTACATAAATCATAGAGAATGGTTAACACAAAATGTCAACATAAGAAAGGAACACTAGTTATCAGATGAGTGGTCAGATAACATAAGTTCGTCTTCGTTATCTTCATCATTGTCCACGTCTTCAGATTCTTCTTCCTCGTCACTAGCTTCGTGATCTGATGCATCTTCCTCGCTAGCTTCGTCATTAGTGACGACTACGTTGAGCTCCCAGTGACAAGAGGGACGATATCGAGGTCCTCATTTACCCAATTGTTTGTATTATGAGTTGCCCATTCGTTGATTTGAAAGAACGGTTCTCCATCTACGTTATCATCATCCATCACATCAATAGACCTTTCTACAACTTCATATATTCCAGGGGCTTTGGTCTTCACAACTGTCCACCAATCCTTTAAATCCTTACTTCCTGAAGGATAGGGTGTGTAATACACGTGTACCGCTTGTGATGCTAGGGCGTAATAGTCCTCACCTCTGAGTCTAGACTTGTATTTGATATCAACCAACCCATGTTTAGGGTCGAATCTAACTCCCTCTAGACTATCAAACCATGTACACTTGAACAAAACTACAACACAATAGCCCACACCGTAATACTCCACCTCTAACACGTCGTCCAACAATCCGTAATAGTCAAACTCGGAGTCGTCATAACAAGATCCTCTCACACATACGCCACTATTATGTGTGACATGCCCAACAACATGTGTTACCGTATGAAACTTGTAACCATTGACAAAATATCCCTTATGCGACCAAGCATATCGGCCTGGTCCACGTGCTAGGGATTTCAAATGGTCGGAGAAATCGCCTGATCCGAGCATGACCTATAAAACCACAAATAAGAAATAAATTACATGTGTAACATTACATATGTAAATTTCATATTTTTGTACTCACGTGTTGTTCGAACCAAGTAAAAAACCTTTCATCCCGAGCTTTATCCCGTCCAACTGCATCAAGATGAGGTTCTCTTTGTCGTATCCACTCATCGAAGGTCCATTGAAAAGGTCGAACTTCTTCACAATTCAACAACACATATGTGTGGATCTTGTGAATCTCGGCTTGAGTCAAGATGGTCTCCCCCCCCCTTCTCGAATAATCTACGAGATGGAAACTTGAATATGCTTAAGCGATCGTCTATTCCTGAAGAACTAGGAATATCTGGGGCAAAGTTTCTTGACTCGCGATTATGTCGAGTTTCTATCTATGGATCAAAATACAGGGAGCAATAGGTGTAGAGTTCATTTACTAGATAAGACTCAACGATAGACCCCTCCACCCTTAATTTGTTTCTAACAGTCATCTTCAACGACCCAAGTTTCCTAAACAACGATTGAAATACGTGTTAGAAAATAAATGGGTAAGTATTTGAATGGCAAAGTTCATTTACCTCTCATAAAGATACATCCACCTATATTGGACCGGCCCACCATTTATGGCTTCTCGTGTCAAATGTATCACTAAGTGTTCCATAGAATCAAAGAATCCGGGCGGGAAGACTTTTTCCAACTTACAAATTGTTTGAACGATACTTGTTTGCAATGGAATCAAGTCTTCTAAGTGTAACACCCTTGAGCAGATTACACTAAAGAATGTGCATAACTCCGTTATCGCATCCCATATGGGAGTCGGTATCATCCCTCGTAACGCAATAGGAAGCAATCGTTGCATAATCACATGACAATCATGACTCTTGAAGCTATAAAAGTTGTAATCTGCCATGTTTACACAACCCCCAATATTTGAAGCATACCCGTCCGAAAACTTCATTCTCTTCAACCATTCACATACTTGTTTTACTTGTTGTTTCGTCAAAGTGTACGACGACTTCGACTTCACTACTTTATTGCCTGACGTGGCAATGTGCAACTGCGGTCGGTTGCAATAAATCTCTACATCCCTTCTTGCTTTTATATTGTCTTTCGTTTTTGATGTGTCCATGACAGTGTTAAAGAGATTCTCAAAGACGTTCTTCTCAATGTGCATGACATCCAGGTTGTGTCAGATTAACAACGTCTTCCAATATGGCAGCTCCCAAAAGATGCTTCTCTTCACCTAATTATGAGTGATTCTGAAACCGGTAATTTTTCTATTTGTCGGTCGAAACGGGGATCCATCGTAAACAGTTGGAAGATGACGGACCTGTTCCCATATTTCTTCACCGGTTAACTCGGGTGGTGGACCAGCTAACACCCTAGATCTGTCCAGAAACCCTGTTCGATCACGTCGGAAGGGGTGTGCACTAGGTAACCATCTCTGATGACAGTCAAACCAACAAGATTTACCTCCATTTCTTAACTGAAACGAATCGACTGTACCCATGCAGTACGGGCAGGCTAGCTTGTCGTGCGTGCTCCAACCCGACAACATTGCGTAGGCAGGGAAGTCGCTGACGGTCCATAGAAGTATAGCCCTCATCTCAAAATTATTCTTACGATAAGCATCATACGTAAGAGCGCCCACTATATACAACATCTTGAGATCATCTATTAGCGGCCTAAGAAAGACATCCAAATTCTGACCGGGGCTCTTTCTACCTGGAATGACCAACGCAACTTTCACATATGAATCTTTTAAACTCAACTAAGGAGGTAAATTGTAGATGGTAAGAAACACTGGCCAAAGTGAATACAGATTCGAATTTCAATTATTCGGGTTGAAACCGTCGGTGCATAAGCCAAGACGCACATTCCGGACCTCAGAAGCGAAGTCAGGATGTACCATGTCTAAATGCTTCCAAGCCGCACCATCACTTGAATGTACCATCGCACCCGGTTCTGTCTGATGATCCTTGTGCCAAGTCATCTCTTTAGACGTCTTCTTTGACATATACAATCTTTGAAGTCTAGGAACAATCGGCAAGTACGTCATCACCAAGTTAGGGACCTTACTTAGACCACTTGTCTTGAAACGATATTCATTGCACACTCGGCAGTGGGTCAACTCAGAATCATCCTTATAAAATAACATGCAATGGTTTTTGCAAGCGTCGATCTTTTGTTTTGGCAGAGCAAGCTTTTTCAAACTCTTCTTCATCTCATAGAAGTTACCAGGTAGTTTATCACCCTCGGGTAACATCTCTTTAATTATAGCAACACTACGGTTATAAGTCGTCTCGGGTACATTACATTCTGCCTTCCAATTCAACAATCTTGTCGCAGCTCCTAATTTCGAGTAATTTGGACACCCGTCCCATAATGGCTCGTCGGCAGCTTGTAACATGTCATAAAATCCTTGGGCAGAAGAATTAGGGGTTTCTTCTTCCCAATGTCATGCCATCATCTATCATGTGATCGTTCACCATTTCAACATACCCTTCATTATGATATACTACCGGAGTAGAAGATTGACCCACGTCTTGATGCCCTTCATTATGGTAATAAGTGTCACAATGTGGCCACCGTGTGGTATAATCAGGCATGAAACCGTGCTTCATCAAATGCAGCCTCACGTCAGTCCTTTCTTTATAGTGTAAGTTTTGACACTTCTTACAAGGGCATCTAATATGAAGCATTATCCCATCACGCGTAGGTTTTCTTTCAACAGTCCCTACATCGGCATAGACATAGTCCAAAAAATTGTAAATTGCAACAATATAGTCGACGTTAAGAAAACCCGATTGTCGTTCTTTTTATACATCCATCCTCTATCTGTCGACATATTCAACCACTACAACAATGAAAGAAGTAGTTAATCGACATAATCAAGATAGAGGTGGTGTAATGGTTTGACTACTGAAAAGTCACACCGTAGGTTTAGATGAGCTTTGGATGACTTTAAAACCCTACGTGTAATGGTTTGACTATTTAAAAGTCAAACCGTAGGTGTCAACGAAGTTAGAAGTATATTGAACACTACATCTAATGGTTTACCTTCTTGAAAGTCAAACCATAGGTGTAGAGGAGTTTTGGATGACTCTAAAACTCTAAGTGTAATGGTTTGACTATTGGAAAGTCAAAACCGTAGGTTACAATCAAAGAAAGGTGTTTTAGAATGTTTAAAACCCTACGTGTAATGGTTTGACTACTTAAAATTCAAACTGTAGGTGTCAACGAAGTTATAAGTCTATTGTACACTACATGTAATGGTTTGCCTTCTTGAAAGTCAAACCATAGGTGTTGTAACACCCCGATTTCGAAAAGTATCGTTTCAAGTTAACACAGAAATCAGTAATTTTAAGGGAAAAATAAGATATAGGATTTTGGACTAGAATCCTAGATTTTATATTCTTGGTGGATGAAGGATCCAATTACGAGTCCAACGGTTCTTTCCGGAGTGAAATCGGAGCTATAACGAAGAAGTTATGGCAAAAATAGTGAAAGAGAAGAAAACCGGGCAGGCAGTGCATGCCGTGACTTGTGCCGCGACTTAGGGAAGCGGATGACTTATTCCGCGACTTACAGTCGCGTGGTAAGTCGCGAGATGCCCTGTCGAGCATAAAATCCAATTTTCAGCCCTAGAACTTCATTTCTTTATATCTTTTGCATCACAACTCCGATTTTGGTGATTCAAGTTTCCGTGGTTTTGTTTTTTAGAGATCTTCAAGGATTTAGAAAGATATTGGAAGTCTATTGGAGTATACAAGAGTATTTTGTGGTGGTAAGCTCCTTATCTCTCTCAATGTTAAGCTAGGGTTTGATGATTTCATCCTTTTTCCTTTCATCCTTCAACTTGGGTGTGATTTTGATGACTTGTGTGTTGAAGGAAACCTTGTAGATGTGTTGGATCTAAGATCTAGGGAGATTTCTTGGAGATTTCAAGCCTTCATTAATGGTGATTCAAGTTTTGGGGGTAAAACCTAGATTTAGCCTAAATCTAGGAAGGTGAGTTCAAGTTGATTTGTGAAAACGGTGTACATGCCAAAATGTATATTTTAAAGTGTTTATATATTTTACATGGAATTGTTAACTGTTGATCACTTGATAAGTTTTGGTTATTTGGAAGTATTAAACTTTATAAACTTATAAACACCCACATTTGGGATTTGGGGCATTTTGATAAATAAATCATATATTTTGGGTATCTAAATGATTTATTTCATGGAGTATATTTTTGAGTATAAATGCATTTTATTGGATGTCATGGGATAATTTGAAAGGATAAAAGGTATAAACCCACTTGGAAAATGTTTTGTCCCAATCTAAATCATGTTGGAGTTATTTGTGTGTGTTGAAGCATGGGTTGCATTATTTCGGGCCGTTTACGTTTGAATTCATTTTATGATTTTCAACGTTGGGTCTTTGGATTTGTTGAGATTATGGCTCGGTTTGGATTTCGTTGGGTCTTGAAGACACTTGTCCGATTTTAATAGCTCAATGTAGAGCGCTTGGTTATGATTTGCATTTATTGCATCTTATTTGGGAATTACATGTTTTGAATGCGTTAGTTCATTCGTTTTGAATCATGTAATGTTTCGGCCCCGTCTGTTATGGATCCATGAGCACTTTTGTTATTTTGTCCGATGTTGGAACGACTTGGTTTCCACATCGCGGCATGTTAGGCATCAAATTGGGTTGTAAGTCCTTCGTACGACACGTTAGGCATCGGATTAGGTTGTAAGTCCTTCGTGCAAGTATCTATGGGTGTATACTGAAAGATGCTGAACTCGATACTTAATACCAATTTAACGTAATGCGTGGCTTACTTTGTGCACATCACATGATACGGAATCGGGTTTCCCCCGTCACCAAAAGGTGTTGACTTTGGGCTAAGTCTTTTATACATTTGTTTTCGGTGACATTTTGCATACATGAATTTATTCCATGTTTTTATGGGTTGAGTATTTAATCCCCGCCCGTGTTTTGGGGTGTTTTGGGATATGAGGTGTTATTTACATTATAATAAATTGGGAGTCGATTTATATTCTCATGTTGGGCAAGTTTTGGGTTAAATCTAAGTTTACGAAAGAACGATTTATATTGGGATCTTAGTCTTTAAAACAATTTGGTTTGGTTAACGATTAACGATTAACTCGATGCCTCTTTCGTTTAAAACGCATAATTATTGATAAATGAGTCGTTTTCTGTCAGGATCGAATTCTTAACAAGAAATAATTCTCAGAAACAATATCAAAGAAGTTTGCGGAATAACACTTTGATATTCAATGAAACAGTAAATCAACACAGTAAATATAAAGAACAAACTGTAAACTTGTATTGAATGCTTTGAAGTTACAAGATTACACACTCAACCTCAATATTGATGAACAGGCTCATCAATACGAATTCTACTTCTCTAGAATTAGGATCTATGCCTTGAGGTTGATTTTCTCTCTAGAACTAACACTTAGAATGAATGAATTAATCTCTCACTTTCACTATCTTAATTATACAATATATATACTGAAGATAAAAGCTAATTACAATTAATAAAATATCTTCAGAATATCTTCCATCATTATCTTTAAGCCTTCCATGAATATCTTTATTCTTTCCAGCTGTAATCCTTTTTCATTCGGATCTTCAAGTCATAAGCAGCACTAACTATGCTCAGCAGCATTAATTTCTTCTAGCAGCATTAACTACCAAGCAGCACTAACCACTAGCAGTACTAACTAGCTAAGCAGTACTAACTTTGTTCAAGCAGCACTAACTTTGACTAGCAGTATTAATTCTACTAGCAGTAGTAACACTCAGCAGTATTAACCTTTAGGTCTTCTAGCAGTAGTAACTTTGAACCAGCAGCATTAACCATACTTGATGAATTTTTCAGTTCCCAACAATCTCCCCCTAACTTGACTTTTAGGAAGAGAAGTCAAGTTCTTCAAATTTTCTTCAAGATGCTCCCAAAACTCTATCATGGCCTAAATTCCAGTGTTTGCATCCAATCCCAAACTCTGATTAATTGTTCTTTGAATCAAGTATTTAGCCATTTCTGAATCTGGAACACATCTTAACTTTTTCTTCAGCATGGCATGAAGCTTCAATCTGCTATGATTGTACACTCTATCCACTAGGAAGTATTCAGTGTGATTTAAATCCAAAGTCACTGTATATACTCCACTAATTTCATATAGAGTCCAACTGTTGACTGTTTTGAATACATTCTTGATCACATGCTCTACTTCTTCAGGTTTGAACATCATACACAGATACTCCATTACCAGTTTTGTAATTGAAATCTCTGGAGCCTTCAGTATGTCTGCATACAACTTCATTCCTATCTCAAACATCTCTTCAAGATCTGACCTAGAGCATGTTCTTACAATCTTTGCCCAAGTATTGAACACTTCATACTTTTCATCCTTCCTTTTTAGCCTTATGTATTCCTTTCCATCCACTGTCAATGTATCCCAGAGAATGACCTCAGGAGGCTTAACTCCTACAGGTTCTGCTGAAATTGGTTCAGGCACTTTGTCCATCACTACCATATACAAATTTACATCATCTGTGTTTGATGGCTCTTTCTGTTTAGATGACTCAGGTGCCCCTTCTTCTTCAGCAACTTTCTCATCCTCTCCTTCATATACTCTAGGCTTCTTAGTTGACTTTCTCCTTGCCATCATCTTGGTTCTCTTTAAAGTCCTTAGACTTTCACCCAGAGTAGCTTCTTTCTTTGATGGTGTTTCTTGCTCATCTGGAAAGGGATTTTGTATCAGAAGATCATTACTTTCTTTCATCCTCTTCTCCATCTCCACCCTTGCAGTTTCATTCCCCTGCAGCTTTAACATCTCTGAATCATACAGCTCTTTAATCTTCTCAAAAGACATTTTGGAGAACATCTCCTTTTTGACTCCTACAACACCTTTGAGAAATATAATCATCTTGTTTCTCTCTTGGGTACCTAGGAATGTCTTTGAGGGTTTTCTCTTCTTTGTAGCTGCTTTTACTACCACTGATTTCTTCATAGTTGCAGCTTTCTTCTGTGCAATTTCAGTTGCCAGACTCAGTTGATAAGCTTCATTCAGTTCAGCAGCTAGAGCTTTTGCCATCTCCCTGTCCATTTCCATCTGAACTCTTTCTTCCTCTTCAATGTCATCTTGCATCTTTCTAGCTAAAGCTTCATCTGATTCAACCAACCTTTGCTTTTTGATTGGTTGATCAGATTCCACCATTTTTGCTTTTCCTTTGTCTTTGTTCATTGCCTTCTTGCTATTATCTTTCTTGATCACTTCACCTTGATCTTTGATGATTACTTCTTTGGTCTTTGAAGTAACCTTGGAAGTATCATTCTTGGCTTTAAGTAAGGTTTCTGCAATCTCAAGATCTGTTAATACTTCTTTCACTGTTTCTGCTGCTTTATTTATGTCAGCAGTAGTAACCGTTTCTGCTGCTTCTTGTTTTTCTATTGGCACTGAATCTCTTTCTGTTTCTGCTTCCTGCTCCCCCTCAACATCAAATTTCTCTCCATCAAGCTCCCCCTCTCTTGTGGCTTCTTCGATGTTGATCTCCCCCTTTTTGGGAGCATCATTCTCAGTTTTCCTTCTCCTTAGTTGGAATTGCTTTCTCTTCTTCCTCTGTACCAGACTGATCACCAATTTCTTCAGCTTAGCAATCTGTACTTGTTGTGACAGAATGACCAGCTTCATTTCTTCAATTTCTTTGCCTTGTTTGAGAACATCTTGATTGATGTTCCCCATTGTGTCCATCAATTCATAGTAAGTATATCTGTCCTCACCCTCTCCAGAAGTGTTACCCTCTTTTGAAGGATCATTGGATCTTTTTGTAGTGAAAGTCTTCTGCCTAGCAGAAGCACTATCCACCCCCTTGGTTTCTTGGCACCAGGGACCTTTGAATGATTGCTCATTCAAAGTTGCCTTGGGTGAGGTCTTATTTATGGTACCACTGTCCTTCTCTGTGCTAGCAGAAGTAGTGGCAGCCTCAGTACCCATATGCTCTACCTCTTCCTCAGAGAGCACCTCCTTTGGGTTGGGAGACACCCTTGTGGATTCCCTTTGGATATTCTCTACTGGTGAGTGCTCCAATAGAGGGCTTAAAGGCTGAGTGGGTGATGGTACAAGAAGGGAAGGAGCCTTCTTTACCTGTTTTCTTTGATAAGTTTGGGTGATTGGTGAAGTTGGTTTGTCAAGAAGAGACAGAGGAATTGATGTAGAGATGGAAGGTTGGGATTGGCTAGCAGTGGGTTGGTCTAATGGGGGCCTTGACCCTGCTACCATACCTTCATTGGTTTGGGACACCACCATCATTGTAGAGAACAATGGGGTGTCAACTCCTTCCGAGTCCCCAGCAGATCTTCTCATATTTGAGAAAACCTTGCCTTTGGGGGGTTTAGGTACATATACTCCAACAGGTTGTGGTATATCCGTCAATTCATGAGTAATAACTTCTTGGACAAACCTGGGGTACATAAAGAAGCTCTTTTTGTTTCCCATGTTTGAGACAAGATCACTGAAAATCATTTTAGAAAAGTTATACTTTCTGGCAGTGGCCAAGCACACCAAAGCATAAGCAATGGTGCTGCTGAACTCACTCCATCTAGTAGTCTTTTTGGAGATACAGTGCATAAGAGTATGGACAAAGAAACGCCATTGGGGTGAAAATTTGGCTTTTGAGAATTCGAACTTGAGAGAGAAAGGGTTTAGAGCGCAAGTGAATAGTATGCAGAGAGTCGTTATAAGCTTTTAGGCGGGCAAAGAGTATTTATAGTATTCGGAACATAAGCAGTATTAACCTAGAGCAGTATTAACTACTAGCAGTATTAACTGAAATCAGTATTAACTACTAGCAGTATTAACTGAAAGCAGTATTAACTACTAGCAGTATTAACTGAAAGCAGTATTAACTACTAGCAGTATTAACTGAAAGCAGTATTAACTACTAGCAGTATTAACTGAAAGCAGTATTAACTACTAGCAGTATTAACTGAAAGCAGTATTAACTACTACCAGTATTAACTACTAGCAGTATTAACTAAAAGCAGTATTAAATACTAGCAGTATTAACTGAAGGCAGTATTAACTACTAGCAGTATTAACTGAAATACTCCTTTAAACTTGCAAGACCCTGAGTACTGCTATGCATATCCTGAAAAAGAAGATTAGTAACACCAAGAATAAACAATATACAGGTATAGAGTCAATTTTTTGAGAAGGGGCTTATTCAGAGTTGATCATTCCCACACTTGTTACCAAGAAGGTGAATCTACCCACATCAAAAGATTTAGTGAATAGATCAGCAAACTGATTATCAGTGTGAACTTTTACAACTTGAATAAGTTTCTTTTCATTACAGTCTCTTATGAAGTGATACCTGATCTCAATGTGCTTTGTCTTAGAGTGCTTGACAGGATTATTCACAATGCTGATAGCACTGCTATTATCAATAAAAATGGGAGTGTGTAGAAAGGTTACCCCATAGTCCAACATTTGATTCTGAATCCATAAGACTTGAGAACAGCAACTTGCAGCTGCTATGTACTCTGCCTCTGTTGTAGATGTGGACACTGTGGTTTGTTTCTTGCACTGCCATGAAACTAGTCTAGCACCCAAAAACTGACATCCTCCAGAAGTAGATTTTCTGTCCAAGTTTGCCCCACCTAAATCACTGTCTGAGTATGCTATTAGGTCAAAGGGTGAGTCATGAGGATACCAAAGTCCCAATCTGGGTTGCCCTTTGAGATATCTGAATATCCTCTTAACAGCTTGAAAGTGAGATTGCTTTGGCCTAACTTGGAATCTTGCACATACACAGACTGGAAACATTATATCTGGCCTTGATGCTGTGAGATACATGAGAGAGCCAATCATGGATCTATAATGATGCACATCCATATCCTCCCCCTCAAGATCTGCTGTTATCTGCTTGTGTGTTTCCATAGGTGTGCTGGCAGGTTTTGACTCTGAGAAACCAAACTTGGTTAGAATGTCCTGCACATACTTGGATTGACAGATGAAGATGCCATCTGACTTCTGTTGAACTTGGAGTCCAATGAAGAAAGTAAGTTCCCCCATGGAACTCATTTTGAACCTTTGATGCATTAGATCCTCAAACTCCTTGCACATGTTGTCTCTTGTAGATCCAAAGATAATGTCATCAACATAGATTTGGATCAGCAAGATATCCTTCTTCTTTCTCTTGATAAATAGAGTCTTATCAATGACTCCTCTTTCAAAGTCATTTTCCAAGAGATAGGATGACAGAGTGTCATACCATGCTCTTGGAGCTTGATGCAGTCCATAAAGAGCTTTCTTCAATTTGTATACCCTGTCTGGATAGCTTGGGTTTTCAAACCCTGGTGGTTGACAGACATATACCTCTTCTTCAATTGAGCCATAGAGAAAAGCACTTTTTACATCCATTTGATAGACTTTGAAGTTCATGTAAGAAGCATAGGCTAGGAATAGTCTGATTGCTTCTATCCTAGCCACAGGTGCAAAAACTTCTTCATAATCTATACCCTCTTCTTGAGTATATCCTTGAGCCACCAGCCTTGCTTTGTTCCTTATGACAATACCTCTTTCATCTCTCTTGTTTCTGAAAATCCACTTTGTGCCAATTGCTCTGTGACCTTTAGGAAGGTCTACTAGATCCCATACATCTTGTAGCTTGAACTGTAACAGTTCTTCTTGCATTGCTTCTATCCAGCTAGATTCTTTCATAGCATCATGTGCCTTTTTAGGCTCAAGCTGGAATAGAAAGCAAGAAAGCACTGTATGTTGTTGATCTTGCATTTCTTGAAGCCTGCTTTGATGTCTAGTCATCATAGAAGAAGAGATATCTCCTATTACCAGTTGTGGAGGATGATTCTTTTGAACTCTGGTGTTATGACTAGGTTCTTCATTCAGTCCAGCCTCTAGATTAGAGTCATGCAACTCAACTGAAGTGTTTTCAGATGCCACTTCTGATTCTTTATTTTCTTGAGTCTCCTCATCTCTATTTTCTTCTTCACTCTGACTTGGTCCAGTAGATGGTTCCTTTTCACAGTCTTCAATAGAATTCGCTGTGGGTATGGGAAATATCACAGATTTAGATATACTTTCAGAGACTTGTGTAGTCCCTGATCCTCCACTTCCTGTTCCTGTATAATCATCACTACTGAAACCAAAAGAATTAGTTAGTGAGTCAATGTCAAATAGCCACTGAGGAACAGACCCAATTGGATTTGGTGTATTCTCATTGCATTTGACATTGTCACTTTCTTCAATTATTCTGGAAGAAGAGTTAAAAACTCTGTAGGCCTTACTCTGAGATGAATATCCAACAAGAAATCCATCATCTGCTTTGCTATCAAACTTACCTAAGTGAGATTTGGTATTGAGAATAGTACAAGAATACCCAAAAGGTTTGAAGAAACCAATGAAAGGTTTTCTTTTATTTAAAAGCTCATATGGGGTCTTGTTCTTTTGCTTGACCACTAGAACTCTGTTTTGGACATAACAAGCAGTATTAACTGCTTCAGCCCAGAAGGTAATTGGCAATTTTGAATCAGCCAACAGAGATCTAGCAGCCTCTATTAGTGTCCTATTTCTCCTTTCAGCAACACCATTCTGTTGAGGAGTCCTAGGAGCACTATATTGTCTCTCAATGCCTTTTTCTTCACAAAAGGTGTTTAGATCAAGATTTTTGAATTCAGTTCCATTATCTGTTCTAATGACTTTTACTCTTTGATTAGTTTGGTTTTCAATTCTTAGAATAAAGGATTTGATAAGTCCACTTGTCTCATCCTTAGTCCTTAGAAAATATACCCAAGTAAATCTGGAGTAATCATCAACAATAACCAAGCAGTAAGATTTCTTGCCTATACTCATAACATTTGTAGGACCAAACAGATCCATATGCAGTAAATGGAGACAAGAAGAAACAGAATTTAACTCTTTGGTCTTATGAGAAGTTTTGTGTTGTTTGCCTTTAAGACAAGCAACACAATGATCATCACATGAAAAGACTTTTGAAGGTAAACCTCTTACAAGGTTGTTTTTAACAAGTTTGTTCATAGTCTTGAAATTCATGTGACACATCCTTCTGTGCCAAAGAGAGGATTCATCTATAGAAGCTTTTGAAACAAGACAATTTAGAGATGAATCACTATCAACATTGTCCATATCTAGACAGTAAACATTTTCCTTTCTTGGAGTTCTAAGTAGTATCATGCTTTCATCAACTACCTTGAACCCTGGAGCAAGGATCATACACTCAGTATTTGTAAATAGTATACTATGTTGTTTGTCACATACCTGTGATACACTTAACAGGTTGTACTTTAATTGATCAACATAGTAGACATCCTCAAATGTCATCTTACCTTTGGTGACATTACCTTTTCCACTTATCTTACCACCAGTAAGATTATCTCCAAATGCAACATGTCCTCCATTGATATGCTTGAAATCCTGAAGGCATGACATGTTGCCTGTCATGTGCCTAGAGCAACCACTATCAACATGCCATATGCTCTTTCCCTTGAGCTGTTGGTTGCCCTGCACATAAGATAGATCAGTTAGTATGAATTAGGAACCCAAGCCAAAGTGGTCTTGGGTACCCCTTTCTCATCAAAATACTTGCATTCTTTCTTGACAAGATTTTTGAACTTTAACTCCTCATTCTTGGAGTACTTTGTTACAATAATAGGCTTGGAAATATTTTTGCTAGAATCAGTACTGGTTTTAGAAGTACTAACTGCCTTAGCAGCACTTGCGTGCTTAGCAGTACTAACCTTGTTAGCAGTAGTAACTGTGTTAGCAGCAGTAACTGTGTTGGCAGTATTAACCTTTGAAGAGGTACTAACAGTATTAGCAGAATTAATATTTTCAGCAGTACTAACACAGGTAGCAGCAGTAACCATGTTAGCAGTACTAACAGTTTTAGTGCTTCTAACCCTGTCATCATTACTAGCAGTTTTAGTGCTTCTAGGCACCCACATTTTGACACTTTCTTTTAAAATCTTTTTCTTCATGGGGCCTTTCCTTTCACCATGTTTCTTTATCACATGTTTCTTTTCAGCCTTCCTATAACCAACAGGTTTTTGCACAAATCTTTGAAAGGTCATCTGTTGGTTAATAGGATTAAAGAAGCAATTTTTAGCCAAATGATTTAACTTGCCACATATGAAGCAAGGTTTTGGTCTATTGATTTTACTCAGATCAACTCCTTGCTTCTGAGCCCATTGATTATTCCAGTTTCTTTGATTTCCTCTTTTTAAACCAGAATTTAGGCTATTGGCTTTACTGCAATCACACTGTTTACAAGATCCAGGATTCACAACTGTGGTTTGTTTGTAATGGACCTTGTTATCCTTTCCTTTTGTCTGCTCTATCTCCTTGGACTTGACCCAGATTATCCCACATCCCTCATTGGTGATAATGTTGTTTTCTAATGGGATCTCTTTACTCACATCATTATCCCTATATTCACTGGCTTCTTTCTCAGTTAAATCCTTAATTACTACTTCATCCAAAGGATCTATCTTAAAGGCTTTCTCAGATAAGTCCTTTTTCTCCTTGGTTTCTAACAAGTCTGAAGTAGGAGAGATATAATTGTTGTTGTAAGGAGGAGGTGTATTGTTGTATCCAATACCAGGCTTCATCTTGTCATGAATCTGAGCCTTTAGAAGAGAATCCATTGCTTTTGAAGCATATGAAAACTTTTCTATGTCAAGTTTAACTTTAGACAGTTCCTCTTTCAGCCTATCACTCTCTTCTAAGGATTTAGACAGTTTGATCTCTAACTCATTCTTTTCCCACTTCCAATAGTTTGTGTCATAAGAGTGTTGAAGTTCATTAGCTTGAAAGCCTTTGATTTGCTCTTCAAATCTCTCTACTATCAACACATACTCTCTTCTGTCCTTTTCTAATCTTTTGAGGTCATCACACATACTTTGATTGTGATCCCTGTATCTTGTGACAGTGTCAATGCAAGATTTAGTACAAAGATTAGAAATTACCTCAGAGGGAAGATCAGACACTTCTGCCATAAGAGCTTGATTCTGAATGGCTTCTTCAGCTTGATCACTCCAGTCAAATCCCATTCCTTGTTGAGAAACAAGGGCTTGAGCAGGATTCTTGTTTTGATTGTAGCCTCCATTATGAGCTTGTTGGTGGTTGTTGTTTGGAACAGCACTCCTGCATTCTCTAGCAAAGTGTCCTTTCATGTGACACTTATAACATTCCACCTTGGTCTTGTCAAAACCAGCTCCATCTTCTCTTCTTTGAGAGAAGTTATTCCTTCCTGTTCTTTTAATGAACTTCTTCACCCTCAATGATAACATGGCCATCTGCCATTTAATATCCATCTCCTCCAGGTCATCAGGGTGAATTTGATCCAGATCATCATTAATCAAAGAATTGCTGCTATGACTGGACAAAAAGGCTTCAAAGATAGTTTCAGTGCCTTCTTCTGAACTTACTCCACTGGCAGTACTAACTACTTCAGGGTTGGCAGTAGTATCAGTGGATGCTGAGAGAAGTGCAGCATTGTGGATATAACCAGAGGGCTTCTTCTTGGTTTCTACCTCAGTTTCAAAAACTCTTAGATCATTGTATAGATCATCAAGTTCTTTCTCTTCCAGATTGTCACTCTGTCTATATGAGACAGTGTACATAGTCCATTCATCCCCAAGTGATCTGAGGAACTTTCTGTTGATATCATCTTGTTCCATCTTTACTCCTACAGTAGCCAGTTCACCTATGAGTTTGTTGAACCTATCAAAAGTTTGAGTCATAGACTCATTCTTTGAGGAAGTGAAGTTCTCATACTGCTGCTTTAGAACATCTCTTTTATTTCTTTTGATGCTTTTAGTTCCAGCAAATCTTTTCTCTAGAGCATTCCAGAGAATCTGAGCATTCCAGAGAATCTGAGCATCAGTGTAGTTACAAAATTGATGCTGATATTCATTGGGGATGGCCAAGAGCAGAGTGCTCAAGGCCTTCATCTCTGTCTGTCTGATCTTCCTCTCACCATCTGTCTTTGGTGGAGGTCTTTTCCCATCTACTCCTATCCTTCCAGCTTCAGAAGGATCATTCTCAATGATATCCCACATTGAGTAGTCAGTGAGAAGAATATATTGTCTGATTCTGATCTTCCACATGTCAAACTCACTGGGTTTGAGCATTGGAACCTTAGAGACCAAAGTACTGCTTGATTCTGTAAGATTTTCCATGATGAATAGATGTTTCTGAGAGAGTTTGGCTCTGATACCACTTGTCAGGATCGAATTCTCAACAAGAAATAATTCTCAGAAACAATATCAAAGAAGTTTGCGGAATAACACTTTGATATTCAATGAAACAGTAAATCAACACAGTAAATATAAAGAACAAACTGTAAACTTGTATTGAATGCTTTGAAGTTACAAGATTACACACTCAACCTCAATATTGATGAACAGGCTCATCAATACGAATTCTACTTCTCTAGAATTAGGATCTATGCCTTGAGGTTGATTTTCTCTCTAGAACTAACACTTAGAATGAATGAATTAATCTCTCACTTTCACTATCTTAATTATACAATATATATACTGAAGATAAAAGCTAATTACAATTAATAAAATATCTTCAGAATATCTTCCATCATTATCTTTAAGCCTTCCATGAATATCTTTATTCTTTCCAGCTGTAATCCTTTTCATTCGGATCTTCAAGTCATAAGCAGCACTAACTATGCTCAGCAGCATTAATTTCTTCTAGCAGCATTAACTACCAAGCAGCACTAACCACTAGCAGTACTAACTAGCTAAGCAGTACTAACTTTGTTCAAGCAGCACTAACTTTGACTAGCAGTATTAATTCTACTAGCAGTAGTAACACTCAGCAGTATTAACCTTTAAGTCTTCTAGCAGTAGTAACTTTGAACCAGCAGCATTAACCATACTTGATGAATTTTTCAGTTCCCAACATTTTCATAAGTGAAGCATATCATTTTGAAAGATTATGATTTTAATTGCATTCTTTCTTTTTAAAAAATTAATTTAAATATGTTGAAAACTCTTGAGCTGACTCGGCGTTAAGCCTAACCTTTTTATTTGTCGGCATGTGCATCAGGTTCCAGCTGGGGGTTTGGTTCTAGCAGTACTATGAAGAGAGGTGCTTTAGTTCTTGTTTCACAAGTGTATGTATTTGGTGAAGTCTTCCACCGTTTTGAGATAGTGACTAACATTGGGTTTTAGTAGCACCCATCCCTGTATATAAGATTGTAGTTTTATAATTGTTGTAGTTAATTATAGAATTTTTAAATTGAGGTATATGGAGATTGATGTATAAGTGGAAGTTTTGTCCTTTAATTGATATTATATCGAGATTTTTAATTAAGTGCTCTTACCAAATTTGAGGGTGTTACAAGTTGGTATCAGAGCTTAGCTTTGAGAGATTTAGGTGTTGATTTTGAATGCCTAGACTCAAACTAGCGTAATTTTAAGTGATTGAATGTGAGATGGTACAATTAGGCACTTTCAGATTTGATGATTCGAGGTGAGTGGAGTCACTAGGAACGGGAGTCACGCCGAAAATGACAAGGATGATCATGTACAGTACGTTCATAATAGCACTTGGCCAGTGTTGTGGTGAACCTACGAATTACGTGTGTATGCTTGAATTGCCTTGGTATGATAACCGTTGGGGTAGTGAAGCAGTTTCTATATGGGTAGCCATTAGAAGGAGTTGATGATTTTAGTATTCGTTAGTTGGAGTGACGGTAAGCATAGTGATTGCATTAAATGGACAGTTTCGAGTCGGATTGATTTGTTGGATTAGAACCATAGACTTTTGGAACCGATGATATTTCGAGGGGAAATTATGAGGTGAACCTATGAAATCGTTGATCCTCGCCTTAAGATGTTGAGCATCTGGATGACGATAGTGTAACCAAGATAAAAAGCGTAAAACGACAATAAGTCTAAAATGTCAAAACTCTAAAACCACCACGTAGGATAAAGTGACCCTTTTCCACAAAACTCACATTAGATACGTCACCCAAAAGCTCGTAATTTATATGCCATAAAAATTAAAACTCATGCATCTCAAAATATACCCACGAACTCAAAAGGTTGTAGGATTATACCCCGTAAAATTAAACACGACTCGTACAGACTAAAATTCTCTAGAAATTCAGACTCAAGAACATGGGGACAACTCTTCCTTTAAAACCTTAACATAAGTGGAGGAGATCCAATGTCAAAGTTAAAAATTATACAGTTACTTGTCCAATACCCAAAATGACATAAAAATACGGATCTTATAATATCCAAAAATAGAGTTAGACACAAAATGAAGATGAAGAGATTTCCAATAAATAACATATTTGCAACCGCGAACAACAAAACATTTTCGTGCATGTTTAAACTCTCAGTTTAAAATTTGGTGAATGCTAAACACCTTACTAAGATTTCGAAATACAACTCACTTTATGCTTTGGAATAATGAGAAATAAATAATGCAAACTCATTTTAGAAATAAATTTCGTGCATGAACTTGGTCGGCACTCTGCATCTCAGGGCTACACTCCTCCATTTTTCCCGACATACTATTGTCGTCCGGATACATCAAACATCTTAGAGTCACGAACCCACTAATGGGGTTAACTTACAATTTCTCCTCGAAATAAAATTGGTCTAACGAACATATAGTTCTAATCCAACCAATAATTCTTACTCAAGATGATCAACTTAATGCATTCAACGTATTTAACTATCACTTCAACGTCATATCGCTATCGACATCAACCTTTCCTTAGATTACTCGCTTAGAAACTTCCTCACTACCCCAATGGTGATCATACTAAGGTATTTCAAGTATACACATGTGATATATAGGTTCACCATAACACTGGCCAGGTGCCTTTATGAACGTACCATACATGATCATCCTTGCGACCATTGACGATTTCCCGTTTCTAGCGACCCGATCAACTCCAAGATACCTTATCTTAAGGCACCTAAGGTGCAACTTCACTCTCAATCACTTATAAGAACTCTAGTTTGAGTCTAGACATCCATGTACTTTAAAGAGTATCCTTCCGGATATCTACCATTGCACTTTTGGTTAGCCTTCAATCAACATATGCCTATGCAAATGTCCGGACCAGTGTGAGTGTCAGATGGTTTCTTTAAAGTATATGGAAAAACAAATGCCTTTGTTTAAAAATCACCCTTCCGAGTCGATTCCCATATCATTCAAGTTGACGTGTTCTTAATGGCTCATTCCTGAGTCCACTACACTTTAACACTTTGACTACTGATCAACCCGTCAAGAATCAATCGGTTTAAATAACAAAGATAGCAAGTTCCTTTGCTAGCAACTCTTCCAAGTATACTTCCCGTATCATTCAAACTGACGTGCTTTTTCATGGCTTATTCCTAAGTCCATGACACTTTCACACTTTAAGAAGTGATCAATTCGTCAAAAAGTGCGTTTGGATTTATAAAACTTAAAATGACATAGTGGAACAATGTTATTGAAGAACAAAGTCTACTAGTTTTTGGTTTACAACCTCCCTTTTTGTCTCACACCCAAACTATAAAATTAGCTACTCATTACGTAAATTAAATTGCAAGAAATGTAAATAACATACAGTAAAGACATAATGTAAATGACGGTAATTAAATGACGGAATGTAAATGACGGAAAATAAATGACAGAATATAAATTACTAAATATAAATGACTGAAAGTAAAGAGAATAAAGTAAATGACATAAAGCAATAAATTAAAATAGAAGAATCTGTCATGCAATGCTATAGCAACCCATGTGTAAGAACAAGAATTCTAAAAGATTAAAGACTTGATATTAAAAGTTCTAGAGAGAGAGTCACAATATCATTTCTAAAACTGATTTATTATATCTTAGAAACACAAAGCCATCACCCCTATTTATACCAAACAAGGATGACAAAGATGTAAATAAAAAGCTTAAAATAATAATAAAAGTACAACAACTAAAGTTTTTTCCAAAGTTACACTCCAAGTGATGCCAACACTCCAACTCCAGCCAACTACTACTTCTATTATTGCCAAAAATATCTGGTTCCATTGTAACAAAAGGTTGGATTTGGATTAATTTCGTTGGCCATATTCATCAAATTCGTCCATGGCTCTTCCAACAAGCAGATCGGGATGCTGTAGCATTGACTGGCAGTAATGAAATCAGCGTAAAACATATGTTAGCCTCCATAAGTAGTAAAAGACAGGAAAATCATAAACTTAGCACCATATAACAGAAAAGGGAAAATAAGATAAGAAAAAATGGACTCAAAGTTGGGATTAAACAAAATGATCTATCTAAAAAGAAAGAAAAGGTGTTCTTATGCATTGAATTCTCAATGCATATCACAACCTCAAACTTGAAATTTTGCTTGTCCCCAAGCAAATAAAATAAAAGAAAGAAATTGACTCAATTAAAAGATATGCAAGATCAAGGCATTAAGTGCACACACATTGCGAAAAGATACCACATAAAATCCATAGCCTTTCATAAATTCCTAGTCATCCATTACTAGCCTAGGTATGTGAATGATTCATAAGTTAGTATCCACTTTCTTCTTTCTCAACTTATCACAATCAAATTTAGGATCAAAAGGGCTTTGGTAGGGTCACTCATTTTTGGCAATTTTTGTCTCGCCTAGCCTTTTTCCACACAAATTCCCAACAATTGTTTTTTTCAATTTTGGCACTTTTGTGCTCTTTTTTTCTGTTTTTGTGCACCTTGCCCCTATGGGACATTTGTGTGCACCTTACCCCTATGGGGTATTTTTGGGTGTTTTGTTAAGGCATCAAGTTAGAGCTATGCTCTTTTGTATTGATGTTCAAGCCTTGTTTTGCCATTATGCAACTTCCATATCCCCAAACTTTACAACCTCAAACTTTGAAATTCACAATATCCTCATTGTGAGGAAACAATGTGCTTTGGTGTATAATAGCTACAAGTGGTTTATGGTGAGTGAAAGATGGCCTAGATCAAGTCCCAAACAGATTGTTCATTTCCAATGTGTCCCAAGAAAGTGAAAGCTAGCTCTAATGCATACATAGACTAGGTGCAATGATGTGTTCCAAAAAATTATTTAGGCTATGAATTCAAAAGATATGAAAGTAACATGTGATGATCTTAACATGAAAATAAATCTATAAATCAGAAAATTAATCCCAGACACAAAACAAAAGAAATAACATAAAAAAATATGGAGACTAAGTGAAGTGATTTGAACCTGTCCTACTCCTTAGGAGTAGGTTGTGAAGCCTCTGTTGTTGATGTTGCATGTTGCGGTACCAAGCTCTGCATTTTTTTAGTAAGGTTCTCTCCTTCTTCAACTGATGGATCACTTGTTGACAACTTCTTGTGGAATGCTGGAATTTGTTGGAGCACATCAGTATGCTCCTCAGCCTGAACAATCCTCACCAACTCATTTTGGTGTTTCTCTTTCCACTTATGCTTATATACTTCCCTTATCACTTCCTTCACTCCTTGATCATGGCACAAGACTTCGATGTCACATATGGGGGAGTATTTCATCCCATCATGATTTTTCCACACCACCTCACCAACACTAGAACTTGATTTTCTGAAGCTTCATGAGCCCTTAGATTGATCGTCACGTCCCCTTTTCAAAATAGCTCGAAGACTTTCTGCACAACTTTGTTGCAAGGATGTTGCAGCATCTGCAATAATATGGTTGTTCTGCACAAATTCAAAGCATGGGTTAATGACAATCTTGGCATTTTGTTGCACCTCTTCACTATTTTGAAGTGAAGAGGGCTACTCAAATGCTCAAATTCTTCCTCGGAACTCTCTATCTCTTGACTATTTTCCAAAGTATTGACCTCATCCTTTCCTTACAAATACTCTCAAATTTTTCAATCTCACTTGGTATAGGATTTTGGATTTGTCTATTACGCTCACTAATGATCTCTCCAACACAGGTCGTTATGTTAATAACAACTCCATTTATGTTCTGTAAGAAATCATTCATCAAAGCTTCAAGAGATTCGAAGTTTTCAGTTTGTTCTAAAGAGGGTGTAGGGGGTAAAAATGAGTTTCAAAAATCATCCCCTTGAAAACTCCCAGAAAAATCAACTTGTTCCTCCCAAGATTGGTCAAAAGTATTTGAATAAGTGTTACTCCAATCTTGGTAGGGAGGTATTGGTGATGTGAACGTGCCATGAGCTTGACCACTTAAAAACAAATTAGGATGATCCTCCCATGATTGATTGTAATCATTAAAGTGTGAGGTATTCCAATTACTATCTCCCATGAAATAATGGGATTCGGGGTTCGAAGGACAACTGTACGAGAAACGATCTCTGCCACAATAGTCACAGAAAACAGTTTCATACAGCCCAAACGAATGTGCCATGGAATCCATATTCACAGAAAGAAAAACTCAAAGATTTGTTACTCGGATATACATGGAGACGTATGACAAGCAACAAAGATGGTAGAAGAATTAGCTTAACAAAACTCAATCTCTCAACAACAATAGATTTACGCCTATCCCCGGCAACGGCGCCAAAAACTTGATACGGATGTTTGCACACCTCTAAGACATGTGATAATTGAATCTCATAGCAAGTATACAACGGGATCCAATTTCGTCTTTTCAAGTAATAAAATGGTAAGAACCAAGTATCGTATTCCACAGGGATAGGTATCTTATGTTGCTAGATCTCGAGATGAAAAACTAACTTCAGATGGCGAGTTTGAAGACTTTGTTTGAGTTGGTTAATAGTGATATGATTAACAAGATATATAAAGATAGAATGGGTGCAAGACTTAAAGTGAGGAGTAAACACAAATGCTGGAGGCCAATGCTATAGAAATGCTATAACACTAGTTCAGCAACAACAAGTTCCACCATGTACTTTAAAGAGTATCCTTCCGGATATCTACCATTGCACTTTTGTTTAGCCTTCAATCAACATATGCCTATGCAAATGTCCGGACCAGTGTGAGTGTCAGATGGTTTCTTTAAAGTATATGGAAAAACAAATGCCTTTGTTTAAAAATCACCCTTCCGAGTCGATTCCCATATCATTCAAGTTGACGTGTTCTTAATGGCTCATTCCTGAGTCCACTACACTTTAACACTTTGACTACTGATCAACCCGTCAAGAATCAATCGGTTTAAATAACAAAGATAGCAAGTTCCTTTGCTAGCAACTCTTCCAAGTATACTTCCCGTATCATTCAAACTGACGTGCTTTTTCATGGCTTATTCCTAAGTCCATGACACTTTCACACTTTAAGAAGTGATCAATTCGTCAAAAAGTGCGTTTGGATTTATAAAACTTAAAATGACATAGTGGAACAATGTTATTGAAGAACAAAGTCTACTAGTTTTTGGTTTACAATCTCCCTTTTTGTCTCACACCCAAACTATAAAATTAGCTACTCATTACGTAAATTAAATTGCAAGAAATGTAAATAACATACAGTAAAGACATAATGTAAATGACGGTAATTAAATGACGGAATGTAAATGACGGAAAATAAATGACAGAATATAAATTACTAAATATAAATGACTGAAAGTAAAGAGAATAAAGTAAATGACATAAAGCAATAAATTAAAATAGAAGAATCTGTCATGCAATGCTATAGCAACCCATGTGTAAGAACAAGAATTCTAAAAGATTAAAGACTTGATATTAAAAGTTCTAGAGAGAGAGTCACAATATCAGTTCTAAAACTGATTTATTATATCTTAAAAACACAAAGTCATCACCCCTATTTATACCAAACAAGGATGGCAAAGATGTAAATAAAAAGCTTAAAATAATAATAAAAGTACAACAACTAAAGTTTTTTCCAAAGTTACACTCCAAGTGATGCCAACACTCCAACTCCAGCCAACTACTACTTCTATTATTGCCAAAAATATCTGGTTCCATTGTAACAAAAGGTTGGATTTGGATTAATTTCGTTGGCCATCTTCATCAAATTCGTCCATGGCTCTTCCAACAAGCAGATCGGGATGCTGTAGCATTGACTGGCAATAATGAAATCAGCGTTAAACATATGTTAGCCTCCATAAGTAGTAAAAGACAAGAAAATCATAAACTTAGCTCCATATAACAGAAAAGGGAAAATAAGATAAGAAAAAATGGACTCAAAGTTGGGATTAAACAAAATGATCTATCTAAAAAGAAAGAAAAGGTGTTCTTATGCATTGAATTCTCAATGAATATCAGGATGTCAGGCTCAGTGGCATTAAACGTACACCCACGAAAACTCGAGTTCAACCCTGTCGGGTTCCTACGTCGAGCTCCTCATCCAATATCGTAATACTTGAGCACGAAGGACTTATACTTCATCCGGTACCTTAACGTGCAGCACGAAGGACTTACATCTCATCCGATACCTAATGTGCCTCATCCAAAATCGTAGTACTTGAGTACGAAGGACTTATACCTCATCCAGTACCTTAACGTGCAACACGACGGACTTACATCTCATCCGATACCTAACGTGCCTCATCCAAAATCGCCAACAAGGCTCGAAGTCGAGCTACCAAAACTGGACAATTGTCCTAAAACCCAACTGAAATAAAAATACCAAGTTGCTGGCTTAGCAACCCATTGACTCATTGGTAAATGAAATAAAAATACAATAAAACGCACTCGACCAACGGATATGCAAACACCACGACTAAAAGTAAGATTAGTTCAAAACTCAACATTAGTTGAGGCACCCATTTTCCAAATGAAGTTATACTCTTATACTTTCCAAATACCTCACAACACAAAATATGCATTTTCCAAATTTAACTATTGATCAGAATGAAAATCATAAAATGAAACTATAGACATTCTCTCAAATACCTCGCATAAAAGTGCAAGTAATACTTTATAAAACATTCCATTTCATGAACGATGCATAAGACTCGACAAACATTTAAAAGTGTATTTCTTTGACCAAAAATCTATTTATGCAATAAGACCTCAAAACAAATTCATTTGTAGCCCATTTATCAGAATGACCAAAAATCCCAAATGTGGGTATTACACAAAGTTGTAAAGTTAAATACTTCCAATAATCGAAGATTAGCAAATAACCCCACATTTGATAATTTCATTTAGAACACATAAACACTTTAAAATAGACATTTTGGGATGTACAACGTTTTCACAAATCAACTTGAACTCACCTTTCTAGATTTCGGCTAAATCTAGATTTCACCCAACGAGCTCTTTTGAAGGCCGCTTGAATCCTCAAGCCAAAAACTTCCAAAACCTAGATTCATACAAATCCAAACCATAAATACCCATACATAATCATATAGAAACATTTCCCCAACCTTTACATACTAAAATCCTCAACAAGATCAAAACCCTAGTTTTCCAAAACCATCAAACCGAGATTTGAGATACCAAACACTAAGAAACCACTAATGGAGCATTTATAACATTATTTCAAGAAAGCTTACCTCTTAAGATGATGAAGCCTTCCGAGAACACCCAATCCAACACTTCAACCCGAGCTCCCAACCATTGAACTTGATGAGGAAGATGAAAATGGAGGTTTTGTGGTTCAAAATTCCAACTAGGTAGATGGTGAGTAGACATGTGGTTTGGGGAGGAAAACCCCCCAAAATAGTTTAGGGTTCGGTTTTGGGGTTTGGGAGAGAAAAGGGGAGAAGATAGAAATGAGAAATGAGGAAAATGGATGAAAAACCGCACATTTAACCCACTGGTACACGTAGGCTATAGTGCCAGGAGATTATGCCAGTGGCACAATCGCTGGCACAATCTCCAAGCATGTACCGTGAGCTCCTCAGCTTCGGCGATAGTGCCAGGCTATTTTACCCTCTGGCACAATCGCTGGCATGGTCGTCCGGGTGTCCCCGAACTCCAAAAATCCGACTTTTCAACGCCCAAACTCCCGATACTCTGAGGGACTTTAAACAATACATTTCCCAACAAAACCCCACTGTTTACAAATCACAGAAATGTCCGGGTGACATTTACTTACCAAAAATTATGGGCGTTACACAAATCTTGGAGCAATGTTTTAGCACACATAAGGTTTTAAACCATGATTTCGAGCATTCATAAGATTATTTCATGGCATGAAGTTGCAAACTTTGTTGAGATTTTCTTACTCTCATTTTGTCCAACGCTATTTCGAATGTTGCGATGTGCTCATTTTGATATTGTCAAGGGTCTTGGACAAATAACTGCGATTTATGACTTTAACATTGGATCTCCTCCACGTATGTTAAGGTTTTGGACGAAGAGTTACCTTCAATTGTTTGGATTTTTGAGTTTTATTGAGAATTTTATTTTATGGGGTTTTGTTGATTTGATATGGAAATTTTATTGGCATCCAGTTGTATTGTTTTTCCAATTGAGTTTTGTGTGGGCAGTTTGGTTGCACATGGCATGTATGCATTTTTTTATTGAGAATTTCTGTCTCAGCGTTTTAGCCAACGTTTAGAACGATGAGAGCATATTTTTATTTGTCTTTGAACTTGAAACCGACATAAATTATTCTACGTTTTAACCAAAGTGCTTACACATATCACCTTACTAGTTTTGATAAATAAACTATCGCATGCAAGTATTGTTGTGGAACCTTACTCCGTGTCGTGTTGGGGCTAAGAGAGAGAAAACTTTGAGAGTTTGATATAATGAAAATGTTGTTTTGGGTTTTGCAAGCATTTTATTTGTACGACCTAAAGTTTGGAATCAAACTAAATTACTCTTACGTTTGATCAAATCGCATCCATATGTCTTTACTAAGTTTTGGGAATAAACTGATGAATGCGAGTCATGTTGGAAATTTTTATTACATGACATTATGTGGTTAGAATTTGATTTCATGAATTTCCCTTTCTGTAGTTTTGTACAAACGCTTTGTTAAACTCTGTTTAAGTACGTAAAACTATTTCTCATTCATTACATAAATTTATGCATGTTGGGACCATAGCGGTTTCTTTGAAAAAGGTTGCTGAAATATCTTTCGTTGGTGTCAGAATTAGTTTGATTATTAATCAAATATTTCCTAAAATGGTTTTATATGTGTGGCGATGTGACCACTTTGTACACCTACCGAGTAAAAGGTAGTAGATTTATTCGTATGATTAATCGTTATAAAGCTTTCACATTTAGAGGTCTTATAAAATGTTAGATTGGCATAGTAACGTGAAAAAAAAACCTTGAACTCATTAGAACCATAGCTTTAAAGCCTCCTTATGAAAGGACTTGTTAATAAGGACTGGAAGCGTCCTTGAGGATTTGAAGCGTCGGCTGAGACGACCTGTGGTCAGTCCGAATTTTGGGTTTTTTTGGTTTCTTGGATTGGCTCGTGCAGAAGTAATGAGACGTTAGGCTTGTGCCTTCTCCTAGTTAATTAGGAGACGATCTTCCCATTTCGATAAGTCGTTGGGTTAAAACCATGTGCGGTTGCTTAGGTGTGTTTGGGTTTTAAATTTGTGGGTTATTGGTACGACGGCATGCTATGTGTATATGGTATATCACCTTAATGGGTATCTATGAATAATGATGATGTTATGGTTGGCTAATAAAGGTGTTTGATTTGGGTGATTATTTCCAAGAGTAGGTGTCAACCTCGAATCGACATTGCTAATCGGGAATAGAATAATTGGTAGTATACCCATGTGGCAGTATAGTCATTCCAAGGATAGGTATCAACACTCTATTTTGAGGACAATAATTGTTGGTGTGCTTCAGTGTACTTCCGTTAGATCTGGTGTGTCTGCAGGACAAGCGGTAACCTTAAGGAAATTAGATGTTGTTAATTAAGAATCAACCATTGGTGTTTTGATAATTGTCAAGACTTTCGCTGATTTCGCAATCGATGCTTGAGTGCATGGCGGGAGTTGTGTAACCTTGGAGTTTGGAATAAGCGACTATCTGTAGAGTGTGTTGGTACATTTCTGGGGGAAACATCAGACCAATGCCGGGATCTATGGAAGTTTGGGATCCCTTGCAGACATTGTGTCTGTGTCAACTTTGAGGAACAAATTTAAGGTTGTGTTGGTTCAGACCAAACTAGTCGTTAGAAAATTTCGTCGAAGGACGATAACTCTTTGGTGGTAATGTTTATTGGAGATATTTGGTGAAAATGTCAAGGTAGAGTTTAATTACAAATTGATTATTGAGGAGACCTTGTTGCGTCGTATTTAGAGGTATCTAAGGGAAAAGTTTTCTTTGGGGTATTCTTGTTGGAAATGGCTAGATAAGGTCATAAGTTGCTTTTGAGGTAATATGATCAACACAAGGTTGGGAGGCAATCGGAATTTTAACGATTAGGAAATGATTTATTAAGGACTCGATATTCATTACGTCATCGGTAAAGTAAACCGAACATCGAGAACGGGTGCATGGTGGCTTGTTATGAGGAATTCAGTAACAACCTTGACAGGGATGTAATCGGGTTCGTATACGAGGTAAAGTTTTGGGAAGGCATTCCTTTTGGATAGGGAATCCATTTATCTCGCTACACGCGATAATGGACGTTTGATCGGTGTCAGATTTCGAGGACGAAATCTCTTTTAAGGTTGGGAGGATTGTAACACCCCGATTTCGAAAAGTATCGTTTCAAGTTAACACAGAAATCAGTAATTTTAAGGGAAAAATAAGATATAGTATTTTGGACTTTAATCCTATATTTTATAGTCTTGGTGGATGAAGGATCCAATTACGAGTCCAACGGTTCTTTCCAGAGCGAAATCGGAGCTATAACGAAGAAGTTATGACCAAAACAGTAAACGAGAAGAAAACCGGGAAGGAAGTGCAAGCCACGACTTGTGTCGCGACTTAGGGAAGCGGGTGACTTATTCCGCGACTTACAGTCGTGTGGTAAGTCGCGAGACGCCCTGTCGAGCATAAAATCCGATTTTCTGCCCTAGAACTTCATTTCTTCATATCTTTTGCATCACAACTCCGATTTTGGTGATTCAAGTTGTCGTGGTTTCGTTTTTGAGAGATCTTCAAGGATTTAGCAAGATATTGGAAGTCTATTGGAGTATACAAGAGTATTTTGTGGTGGTAAGTTCCTTATCTCTCTCAATGTTAAGCTAGGGTTTGATGATTTCATCCTTTTTCCTTTCATCCTTCAACTTGGGTGTGATTTTGATGACTTGTGTGTTTAAGGAAACCTTGTAGATGTGTTGGATCTAAGATCTAGGGAGATTTCTTGGAGATTTCAAGCCTTCATCAATGGTAATTCAAGTTTTGGGGGTAAAACCTAGATTTAGCCTAAATCTAGGAAGGTGAGTTCAAGTTGATTTGTGAAAATGGTGTACATGCCAAAATGTCTATTTTAAAGTGTTTATATGTTTTACATGGAATTGTTAACTGTTGATCACTTGATAAGTTTTGGTTATTTGGATGTATTAAACTTTATAAACTTATAAACACCCACATTTGGGATTTGGGGCATTTTGATAAATAAATCATATATTTTGGGTATCTAAATGATTTATTTCATGGAGTATATTTTTTAGTATAAATGCATTTTATTGGGTGTCATGGGATGATTTGAAAGGATAAAAGGTATAAACCCACTTGGAAAATGTTTTGTCCCAATCTAAATCATGTTGGAGTTATTTGTGTGTGTTGAAGCATGGGTTGCATTATTTCGGGTCGTTTACGTTTGAATTCATTTTATGATTTTCAACGTTGGGTCTTTGGATTTGTTGAGCTTATGGCTCGGTTTGGATTTCGTTGGGTCTTGGAGACACTTGTCCGGTTTTAATAGCTCAATGTAGAGCGCTTGGTTATGATTTGCATTTATTGCATCTAATTTAGGAATTACATGTTTTGAATGCGTTAGTTCATTCGTTTTGAGTCATGTAATGTTTCAACCCCGTCTGCTATGGATCCATGAGCACTTTTGTTATTTTGTCCGATGTTGGAACGACTTGGTTTCCACATCGCGGCATGTTAGGCATCAGATTAGGTTGTAAGTCCTTCGTGCGGCACGTTAGGCATCAGATTGAGTTGTAAGTCCTTCGTGAAAGTATCTATGGGTGTATGCTAAAAGATGCTGAGCTCGATAGTTTTATTATTTATCCAATGGTGGAACGCTAGTTTTCCCCATTGCGGCGTGGTTAGGCATCTTCGGTATGGTGTAAGTCCTCCGTGCAAGTATCTATGGGTGTATACTGAAAGATGTTGAGACCGATACTTAATACCAATTTAACGTAATGCATGGCTTACTTTGTGCACGTCACATGATACGGAATCGGGTTTCCCCTGTCACCGAAAGGTGTTGTCTTTGGGCTGAGTCTTTTATACATTTGTTTTCGGTGACATTTTTCATACATGAATTTATTCCATGTTTTTATGGGTTGAGTATTTAATCCCCGCCCGTGTTTTGGGTGTTTTGGGATATGAGGTGTTATTTACATTATCATAAATTGGGAGTCGATTTATATTCTCATGTTGGGCAAGTTTTGGGTTAAATCTAAGTTTACGAAAGAACGATTTATATTGGGATCTTAGTCTTTAAAACAATTTGGTTTGGTTAACGATTAACTCGATGCCTCTTTCGTTTAAAACGCATAATTATTGATAAATGAGTCGTTTTCATAAGTGAAGCATATCATTTTGAAAGATTATGATTTTAATTGCATTCTTTCTTTTTAAAAAATTAATTTAAATATGTTGAAAACTCTTGAGCTCACTAGGCGTTAAGCCTAACCTTTTTATTTGTCGGCATGTGCATCAGGTTCCAACTGGGGGTTTGGTTTTAGCAGTACTATGAAGAGAGGTGCTTTAGTTCTTGTTTCACAAGTGTATGTATTTGGTGAAGTCTTCCGCCGTTTTGAGATAGTGACTATCATTGGGTTTTAGTAGCACCCGTCCCTGTATATAAGACTTTAGTTTTATAATTGTTGTGGTTAATTATAGAATTTTTAAATTGAGGTATATGGAGATTGATGTATAAGTGGAAGTTTTGTCCTTTAATTGATATTATATCGAGATTTTTAATTAGTTGTTTTTACCAAATTTTTGGGTGTTACAGGTGTAGAGGAGTTTTGGATGACTCTAAAACTTTAAGTGTAATGGTTTGACTATTGCAAAGTCAAAACCGTAGGTTACAATCAAAGAAAGGTGTTTTGGAAAGTTTAAAATCCTATGCGTAATGGTTTGACTACTTAAAAGTCAAACCGTAGGTTTCAACGAAGTTAGAAGTCTATTGAACACTACATGTCATGGTTTGCCTTCTTGAAAGTCAAACCATAGGTGTAGAGGAGTTTTGGATGACTCTAAAACTCTAAGTGTAATGGTTTGACTATTGGAAAGTCAAAATGTAGGCTTTTTAAAATTTCGGCAGCATAACGGCTATAAAATGAATATTTCCATAATACAACCTAATGTTTTCCCAACAATTGGCAACCCAATTAAAATAAATAAATAAAATCAAGTATAATCAAATCCTAAATCATACCAAATGTTTCCATTTATCAACCTAATGTTTGTCCAATAATTGACAACCCAACTAATTAATATCACAAGTTTATCAAACCAAATCATACCAAAACATTTTCACAAAAACCAAATCATAAGTTAAACTCATACAAAAACATTATCACACAGATTTATACACACACAAAGATTATTAACAAACATAATCCCAAACATAAAGAAATATATATCCTAACAATATATATAACTAATCTTTAGTTTTAACAAAATAAATGTTATTATTTTCATGGTATGAAAGATACATATTTATGATTCCTACCGATCGATAGCATCATATACACCAAACACATACAAAGAGAACATTTTTAACAATTGCACATTTTTAACAAAGAACACATTTTTAACAATTGCATATATATGTTTTCTTCTTTTTTTGGCTCTAACAATTGCACATTTTTAATAAAGAAGCTACCAAACACATACAAAGAGCACATCCGAAATAATCATGTTGCAAGATTCAAAACCCAAAGACAAGACCGAATCCCAAACAAACATACACACACACACAGATTTATACACACACAGATTATTAATCAGATACACACACATATTTATACACACACAGATTATTAATCAAATTATGTGAAGTACAGGAACATAGATATATGGTAGGTTATTCATATTTGACATGAACAAGGGCTGTGAGGTCGTCGGTGGAGGTCGTTGCCGGTGGAGGGAGGTGAGGGACGACAGATGTGGAGGTCGACAGGTGGAGGGAGGTGGAGGAGGGCTGTGAGAGTTCGTCGGTGTGGAGGTCGACAGATGGAGAGTTCGCTGGCTGTGGAGGTCGTCGCCGGTGTGGAGGTCGCTGGTGGTGGTGAGGTCGACAGATGGAGAGATCGAGAGATTGAGAGGGAGAGGTGGTGAGATCGAGAGATTGAGAGGGAGGAGGACTGAAATTAGGGCTATATGCCCGCTAATTTTTTTTAGAAAATTCGGAAATTCACCGACGGATTTCCGACAGAATTTCCGTCGGTAATTACCGACGGAATGTATCCGTCGGAATTTATTTTTTATTAAATAAATTACTTTTAAATTAATAAATTATTAAATAAATTCTCATATATTATTTAATATTAAATTTATTTAATTAATTATTAATTAATTTATCAAATTATATTTAAAATTACTAATTAATTTATCAAATTATATTTAAATTGACTAAAATACTCCTGAAGTAACTGGACTTAACGGAAACAATTAAGGACCGTTATCTTTTCCCGTTAATTCCAGTTAGATCAGGGACCAAATGTGTTATACACACATATACATACATACATACATACATATATATACACCTAAAGTAATTAACTAGACTTAACGGAAACAGTTAACGATCGTTATCTTTTCTCGTTAATTCCAGTTAGATCAGGGACCAAACGTGTTATACACACATACATACATCTATACACATACATTCATACATACATATATGACATATTTATACATACTATACACACACACATATATATATATATAGACATACATATATAGGGGGTCATTCAAGGGAGAACTTGGTTGTTTGTGATAACTGTGAGATCCAATCTCAACCACAAATCAATGAATAAATTAGAAAATTATTACGTTTGGTAATTTTAACATATGATTTTAATTAAAGGGCAACTTAGGTATTTTAAAAATAGTCTCTCTCCTCCTTCCTCTCTCTTCTCACCAACGAAAAGATATATTGTGATACCCTTAATAAAATAACGAAAAGATATATTGTGATACACTTAGCAAAGAAAAACACTACATGATACTATGTGATACACTTCGTAAAACAAGAAAAATACATTGTGATACCCAATAACTTTTAACAATAAGGCATTACAATGACTATGATATATACTATGATACCTAAATAACTTTGAACAGTAAGGCATTTAAATGACTATGATACACACTATGATACCCAATAACTTGTAGCAGCAAGGCATTATATGACTATGATACACAGTGTAATACCTAATAGATTGTGGTCGGCAGTTAGGTTTAAATTAATAAATTACGGTAAATTGAAATCATTTAAATTTGGAATGAGTCAAATAAGGAATTGATTTTTTTATTAAAAGAAATTCAAGTTATCAAATTACCAAATTATCCTTTTACATTATTTTAAAAACAAAATTAATTATATTAAATGAGTGGCTCACATTGGATCTCACGGTTACCACAAACTACCATGTTCTCATTTGATTATGCCCCTACATATATATACACACACATACATATATAGACATGATATAGACTTATGTGCAATATACATACAAGTAATACATATGTATACAATACATCTATAGACATACATACGCATATACGTACACACATACATAGACATGCATGATACAGACATATATGTGCTATATACATACAAGCAATACATATGTATACAATACATCTACAGACATACATACACATATACATACAAGCAATACATTTGTATATAATACATCTATAAACATATATACACACATACATAGACATGCATGATATAGACGTATATGTGCTATATACATACAAGCAATACATATGTATACAATACATCTATAGACAATATACACTACATATACATACAAGCAATACATATGTATACAATACATCTATAGACATACATACATACATACATATATAGACACATACATAGACATATATACATACATACACACATGACATAGACATGATCTATAGACATACATACTACATATCATTTACATACATACATGATCACATGATACGTACATACATACATACTATACATGATGTACATACATACATGACCACATACGTACATACTATACATGATGTACATACATACATGATCACATACGTACATGTACATACATATATGATCACATACGTACATACATACACATATACATATATACATACATATACATACATACATACATGATGTACATACATACATACATACATGATCACATACGTACATACATACATACTATACATGATGTACATACATGATCACATACGTACATACATACATACTATACATGATGTACATACATGATCACATACGTACATGTACATACATACATACATACATACATACATACATACATACATACATACATACACACATACATACATACATACATACATACATACATACATACATACATACATACATACATACATAGACAAACGTTATTAAACCTAGAGTTTTGGTAGAAGTGATATACATGGTATTAAATATTAGTGTGCATGTACTTGCATCATAATTAACTCGTACATGTGTATACAATAAAAATATTGGGGTATTTATGCAAGTTTGCAATTTCATAAGGATATGATGGAGTTGGAGAACATTAGAGGGGCTATGCATAATAAATTTGGGTAAGTCAAAAGTAAGCTCAGTTTAGTATAACGACCGGTACATGTCATGTGCCCCGCACCAATCCATACTAGTCGGTTAAAGAAATCTTAGGATATAATCAATCATCAATATATATATATATATATATATATATATTAAAGGAGAAAACACTATGTATGAGGTGGCATCTCCTCAAGGTTAGAACACCATTTATCTATTTTCTCATTCATCTTCCTTTTATCTTTGTTTTTCTAATTTTTCATTTTAATTTCCTATCAACATTAATTATTCATTATGTTTGCATTCAACAGCATGGCCCTTCATTTTCCCTATCTCCTCTCCATCTCCCCCTATATTAAAGAAAAAATATAGCTCCTCTTCATATTCTTCATTTCCCTTTTCAATATATCATTCGATGTGTTAATTCTCATTATTCTTCAAAAAAAATGTTTTTCAGGTAAACTCCTCCATCATTTGATGTGTTTTTCATTTAACAAAACCAATTATTCTTCGGCAAAATTGTTTTTCACATAAACTCTTTTTCTTGCTCTATATCATTTGATGCAATCTTCATTTCACAAACTTTTGTTCTTCAATATAATCGTTTTAAAGCAAACTCTTTTCTCTTTCTCCATCACTTGATGCCTTCTTCAGTTCACAAACAGTTATTCTTTAACGAAAAATTTCAAGTTTACTTCGAGAATACTAATCCACGTATTATTCTTTTTCGACTTTTGTTGGGATTTTAAATTTATTTATTTTTACTTATATCTTCTATATTTTTCTTAAGGTTTTTCTAATGGAAACGAAGGTTTGTTCTTGGCAATGATTTTAGATGGCAACAATGGTTTGAAAATTGAATCTTGAAATAATTACAATTTATGATATAAATTAACAAGTCAATATATAACAGTTATTTGTATTTTTATCAGTTACTTTGGGAAGACTAATTCCAATATACATTCATTTTGACTTTTGTTGGGATTTTAGAATTCTTTTGTTATTTTCATCTTCTATATTTTTCCTTAGATTTTAATTTTATTAATCATTTAAAATCTTATTAAAATTATTTTTTTTAATTTACATGATACTTGAATATAGTAAAATGTATGTTTTTATTTACATAACAACTGAAAATATTAATAAAGTAGGTATAATTAATATAAATAAATAAATTGAGATGAAAAATTTCAGTTACACAAAAGAACCTTATTGCAATAAATATAAGTAAATGAAATATTTATTATAATTGAATATAATATAACTTATCATTAATTATTAGTTACAAAGTATTCTCAATTCTATATATTAGTGAATAATGGTTATATATTTTATATATTTTACACAACACTCATTATATTTTAATATTATTAAATGACTATTATCAGTTATTATTATTATTCACATAACATTATATATATATATATATATATATATATATTATTTAGAATACTAAATGGACGGTCACTGCAATATACATACATATATAAATTTGAATAAAGAAACTAAAGAAATTTGGATGTAACCGAATAATATGAATAATCTAGCTATATATATATATATATATATATTGATTTGTACTATTTTCTTTAATACGCTACATACATTGATTTATACTATTTTCAAGTAAAATTAAATATGTATATATATATATATATATATTAAAGTAAAACCCACCAACAATGAGGTGACATTCTCTAAGCATCCAAATCCTTTTTTTCTCAATTTTTTAATTTTTTTATTGATGTAATTATTAGCAACATTTAATTAGTTAGATTTTACATATTCTTTGGTCACACCTATTTGTTTCTTCTTAATATTACTCTAGATTTTAATTTACATAACAATTAGTGAAATATAATCAATATATTAAAAAACTCATTATATAAATGAAATTACAATCAATATTTATATTTTTATTTATATGACACTTGAATGTAATATATCTATATTTTTAATAATAAATTGATTATAATGAATATAAATAAAAAAATGAGATGACGATGACGATGAATCACGTCAATCTAATACATTTTAGTTTACATGTAAAAACCTTACTGCAATCAATATATAAAATAACATATTTACTATAATCAATAAATATAATTAAAACTAGAACCAATATAAAATAAATAAATTAACTAGAATAACCATATATATATATAAATATATATAATATCTATCAATCATTATTTCATATATTTAAAGAAAAATTGAAAGATATTAAGGTGACATCATAAGAATTAAGTATTAAGGTATTGATGAATTGTAGTTAAGGTTTAGATATTCTACATTGGTGAGAGGTTGAAAGATTAGGGTATAGTGGTACGTATAAAAAAGAGGGATGTGATGTCATTTTGTCTACTCATAGGTTTTGAGTCATAAGGTTATCTTATTTTTATGACCTTAGTTTTGCAAAACAAAACTTATTATATAAAAAGTAAAAACAAAATTTGATTATGGATGAAGATGTATGAATAAGAAAAAGGATAAGATGTTATTTGTCAACTCATTGGGTTTGAGTCATAAGTTTATCTTATTTGAATGACTTGCTTTTGCAAAACAAATCTTATCATATAAAAATAAATTAAAAGTTAATTATTTGGATGACCCTATTTTTATAAAACAAATCTTATAATAAAAATTAAATGAATTGTGGTTGAGTTTTAGATATCCCACATTGGTGAGAGTATGGTGGATGGGAAAAGAAATATGAATATATAAACACTTGAAAATGTCCTTGAAATCATAACCATTATCGGAATCAAAACCAATTCCAACCCAACGATAAAAAATATATTTATGAAAAAACACGGTTGAAATTAATCAAAACTAACCAAATGGTAATATTTGCTATATTTATTGTATATATATTATAGTAAAGCCTAGACAATGGTTTAATAGAATTTTTCAGTCAAGTTTATATTTTTTCTTCTTATTTTGATTTATTTTTAAAATTCACACAATGATTACTAAACCTTTTATTTTCTTGCATTTCCAATTTCATTTTAGTTTCTTATAAATGGTTCAATGAGAACTTTTTAGTCACATTTATCTTTTTTATTCTTCTTTTTTATTTATTTCTTTAAATCAACACAATAATTACTAAACCAGTATTTTTCTTACATTTCCAATTTCATTTTAGTTTTCTTATAAATGAAATAGAATTCACAAATACACAAAACTATATATTATTATTTATCATGATAAAACACATTATGAATTATTTTTGTCATTAATTGAAACCTATCGTTTAATCTATAAAACATTAATATTTTTTTATAAATATTTTCATTATTTATAATGTTATAATAAATATAATTAAATCGGCAGATGACCATCCTCTTTTAATTTCAAAAAGAAAAAACTTCATATAATGTCATCAATTATACAAACAATGCATAAATTAGTAAACCATTAATCTTGGATCATTTCTAGCATTAATTGGAAGAAAAAAACCTATCATGTATGTATATATATATATATTAAATTTTTACAATTAAATTATAATGTTTACAAATAATTTGTATACAGTTTGTTGATTATCATATTTAACAATTAACATGTATTATATGGACAATCTACATATTACTACCAGAGTTATTCATGCTACCGCGCAACGCGCGATTCCAACACTAATATATATAAAGGAGGGCCTAGGAGAGAGAGTGAAGGAGATGCCTCCAAGGAGGCTTTAGAATTTTCCTAAAATTTTGATTTTTTTTTAAATTGTGCATTAAATGAGTACAATTTCTTTATTATTTTTCATTATAGCTTTTACTTATTTAATCTTTTTACTTGTTAATTTTTTTTTATACATTGACTTTTTTACTGTAGCGACGGGGGTACTGTAGCGACCGGGGTACTGTAGCAACTGGGAATTTTATGCTTTTCGATTGGTAGAGAATAGTGTCGACCTGGTGAGGAATAGTATTGACCGGTAATGAGATGGTCGACCGGTATTGAGTTGTGACCGGTGAGATGTTATCGACAGGTGTGCGTGTAACCGGTATCGACCGGTATGTGTTCTTCGTCGATAAAACGACCTGTAAATCCCAAATTGACCAATCTAGACAACGATTTACAGCCCCAAACTTTGACACAATGATCGACTAAACAACTAGAGCAACACACAACCTTTTGATTTCGAAAACAACCACTGTTTTAAGATTTGATCGATAACACAGTGTTCGAAAAATGAAGAACACAAAGAGTTTTAAAAGTTTGATTTTGATCTGGTATATGCTCTGATACCAATTGTGAGTCCGTGTGAAAGAACACAATCGTTTACCAGATAATCAAACAACAAACAAGATACGATTACCAACCTGTTTAGATTACAAACACGGATTACAAAGGTTGATATTGTTTCTTCTGTTTAAGCTCTCTCTCTCTCTGATGAACAGTAAGTTCGATATGTTATGATATGAGATATGAATAGTTATGAGATAATAATATCTCAAAACCTTTTATATCTCAAACATAATATCTCAAAAATATAATATCTAAACTAATATCTAGATATTTAGGAACTAATATAAAATACTAAAAACAAACTTTGACACTTATTACAAACTTAACATTAGACTAATATCGAGAGCGACTTTTCGGCTTTAGCTTCAGATTCCAGTCTTCAGATTGGATGATCTTGAATCCAATAAATTTGTGATCTAACAATTTACTAACCTAACATTCAATATAAATCATATTAAGCTAACAATGTTTATAAATCAAAACTTATATTTAACATAGTATTTATAATAATTTTTCTTTTCTTTTTGAATAAGCTAACAATGTTTATAAATCAAACCTTACATTAATCTTATTTTCTTTACTAACCTAACATCAATATATCAATATATCATCAATATATATATATATATATATAAAGGAGGGCCTAGGAGAGAGAGTGAAGGAGATGCCTCCAAAGAGGCTTTAGAATTTTCCTAGAATTTTGATTTTTTTAAAAAATTGTGTATTAAATGAGTACAACCTTTTATTTTCTTTATTATTTTTCATTATAACTTTTACTTATTTAATCTTTTTACTTATTAATTTTTTTTTATATATTGACTTTTTTAATAAATGGCCAAAAGTTTATTTAACATTTGCTAAAAAAATGTATTTTTATTTTTATTTACTTCATTTATAACATATATGTTTATTTGAATTTTTTTTCCAATTTAATAATTTTATTTTCTTACTAACTTTACAATCAATATATATATATATATAGAGGCACCTTCAAATATAAACTTTTTAATGGTGCAAACCATGCAACCCACTTATCTACCACATATTTTGTTTTTACCTTTTTAATAAAAAAAATGGGAAAATAAAATATGTGGTAGATAAGTGGGTTGCATGGGTTTGCACCATTAAAAAGTTTGCATTTGAACATCCCTCTCCCTCTCTCTCTCTCTATATATATATATAAAGGAGGGCATATGAGAGAGAGTGAAGGAGATGCCTCCAATGAGGCTTTAAAATTTTCCTAGAATTTTGATTTTTTTAAAAAAAAATTGTAATTAAATGAGTACAACCTTTTATTTTCTTTATTATTTTTCATTATAACTTTTATTTATTTAATCTTTCTACTTATTAGTTTTTTTTATATATTGACTTTTTTAATAAATGGCCAAAAGTTTATTTAACATTTGCTAAAAAAAATGTATTTTTATTTTTATTTAATTCATTTATAACATATATGTTTATTTGAATTTTTTTTCCAATTTAATCATTTTATTTTCTTACTAACCTTACAATGTTTATAAATCAAAACTTACATGAATCTTATTTTATTTACTAACCTAACATTCAATATAAATCATATTAAGTTAACAATGTTTATAAATCAAAACTTATATTTAACATAGTATTTATAATAATTTTTTTTTCTTTTTGAATAAGCTAACAATGTTTATAAATCAAACCTTACATTAATCTTATTTTCTTTACTAACCTAACAATGTTTATAAATCAAAATTTATTTTTAACATAATATTTATAATAAAGTTTTTTTAATAGTTAATAATGTTTATAAATCAAAAATACTTTTTTATTTACTTTTTATTTATAAATCAAAACTTCTATTAATCTTATTTTCTTACTAACCTAATAATTTTTATAAATCAAAACTTATATTAAGTGAATAAGCTGACAATGTATATTAATGAAAAGTATTTCACATAATATTTTTTAAGCTAACAATGTTTATAAATCAATAGTTTTTTTTATTACTATATAGTAAGATAACGAACCATTTCATTATGTTATAAACATAAATTAATATTATCATTAAACAATTAGCTTATCATCAATATTTTGAAGAGTCATTTATTAACATTTAGTTAACTTATTTATGTTGCATAAAGAAAATGACCGTTAACATTAATTAGTATGTTCATGACACTTATTAGTCATTATGTACTCATGTTATACAAATGAATTACATAATTAAAATATCAATATGTTATATTTTATTTAATAGGTCAATTTCATTATAACATATCATTATATAGTTATGTTATCATTAACAATTATTTATAAAAGGAAATTCAATATATATATACACACTTATAACAATTATTTTATATTTATACATTTCACTTTATTTATCACGTCATATTTATTATATTCTATCATTTTTTATAGAATTATGTTACATAAATAAGTTATCATTCTCATTAACAATATTTTACGTATTTTTAGATAACTTTATTTTAATAAATAATGATTACAGTATTTCCCTTGCATATATGTGTGTATACATATATAATATTATCAATAGTGAATTTTTATTACTTAGTAAGATAATGAGACTTATAAATAATTATTTATTGTACTATTAACAATTACTTTACTTATTTATGTTACATATCATGTTCATTTCATGTCTATTTCATTATGATATAGACATAAATTAATGTTATCATTAAAAATACATTATTATTATTTTGAATAAACAATTATCTAAGACTCATTTATTAACATTTAGTTCACTTATTTATGTTGCATAAAAAAATGACCGTTACCATTAATTAGTATGTTCATGACACTTATTAGTCATTATGTATCCATGTTATATAAATAAATTACATAATATTGATATTATATTTAATTTTATTTAACAGGTCAATTTCATTATAACATATCATTATATAGTTATGTTAGATAAATATAATTACCATTATAATTAACAATATTTTACGTATTTTTAGATAACTCTATCTTACTAAATGATGATAATAATATATCCATTGCATCTATGTGTATATACATATATAATATCATATATATATATATCGAAAGGAACATTGTTTCATTTTATTTAACGAATTTTTTTGATTGTTTTCATTAATTATTATCGACACAATACTTACATGATAGTAAAAATAAGAACTTTAATATTAAATAGTTAAAAATAAAAAAAAAACTTATTATAACCTATCATTATATAAATGAAATACTTATGACAATTGAATACAATTAAATTACAATTATGATTTACTAATAATTATAATTTTATTTATTTTAATCCAACTTCTCTCTCTACATAAAGGTTGTAGAAAAGGTAATTATTTCCAAATACTTGAATCATTGTTTCTTATTTGATTTCAAGCATCATGGAGTATTCTTTACTAAACAACTTAAAAAATGATCGTGATGATTACATTATCAAAATTCGGATTTGTTGAATGTGGGAATGTCTAAACACAAAGAAAGGTGGAGAATTGATCAGTTTAGACATGATTTTAATCGACGAGAAGGTATGATGAAATTGTCAATTGTGTTACTAATTTCTTCTAATTTGTCTAATTTGTTATCCACCTTTTTTTACAGGAAAACTTAATGCATGCATCTGTGCATAAGAATTTGGTCCCAAGGTTTCGTCATCTATTGAATGAGGGTGTTTTGTATTGTCTAAAAAAGTTTGAGGTTATTGAAAGTAAAGGAAATTACCGACCACTTTCAACTAAGTACAAGATATGTTTTTTGACTTTCACTTTCGTAAAAAAATTAGAAGAAGATGTGATAAAAATACTTGTCAATGGCTTTGAGTTTATATCTCAAAGTTTAGTTGAATCACACATCAATGATGACACAATACTATTAGGTTTATAAATCTAATTTATATGTTTTTTATTTATTTTATGTATATATTTAATATTGTAATTTTTTATTATATTTTTATGAAATATTTTAAATAGATGTTGTAGGACGTCTTTGCGGTGTTGGTGAAATTGAAGTTGTTGGAGGTGGTTGGAAAAAAAGGGACTTAAAAGTCATTACCGATTTGTAAGTGGCTTATTGTTTTGAAATAATTGTCTCTATAGATGAATTTTTATAATATTTTATTATTATATTTCATTAGCTCCGTCATTGTGAAAATTACATTATGGGGGAAATTAGGGGAGTCGTTTGACGAGTCAATTCTTTTTGGTGCGGGTGACAATCCTGTTGTTATAATTGTAACTTCCACCCGGGTTAAAAAAATTCAAAGGTAACCAAATTGTATTTTTATTTATTATGAACTTTTCATATACATTTTCATAATTAACATTTGTTGTCTTTATTTTCAATAGGAGTACTCAACTTTGGTTCAACGACTTCCACTAAAATATATCATAATCTTCAAATAGATTATGTGAAGTCTTTGATTAAAAGATTTTCTACTATCTCGAACCGGGTGCAATTAACTCGCATTCCAAATGTCGCCAAAGTTCCAATTGAAGAAACCATTTTTGCAAATAGAATGAGTATTAAGGAATTATTATCTACTACTGATTGGAGCGAAAAGTCCGAGGTTCCTTTATATCAAAATCTTTTTAAAATTTATAATATAGAAAAAGAAACTTTAACAACAAACATCACAAACTCTACTTTTCATTTTCAAATATTTTTTTTAGATTTCACAAATTGGATTATTTTGGTTCGATGACTTATGAAATCGACCAACATTTATTTCTACTGCTACATTATTTATAAGTTCAAAAGATAATATATTCATAGATTACACTATTCGTTCTACTTACGTTCATATAATAATTGTTTGATTCGCCGTGCAAGACGCGGTGTTGTTACCTAGTGAATATATGTATTATTGACGTACGTGCAAGTGGGGTGTGATATATAACTATTTTAAACAAAAATGTTTATAGCTAGCAGCAATAGGGTGTATGCTTACATGCATTTAAGAAAGGCCGGTTGGTATCTTTAATTAATTAATGCCAAACTTTTTAGATGCTATGTGTTTGAAATGATATAGTATCAAAACTATGAAAACTCATTACCTAGTGATGTGTATCTAAGAAGAATATAAAATGTTGTTAACGGAAAAGTGAAGGAGAAGGTCTAGTTGTTTACTAGCTAGACTTAGGGGTTGTTTATCCAACGTTTACCTGGCAAGTGTTTACCGGTAATAGTTAATACTTTCACTTAACTTATCGGGTAAGATTTTAATCCATTTAAACAACATCGTATGCAATATTTTTATCCGGTAGTAAGTGTTTACCGGGTAAGAGTCGTCACTCTCACTTACCAGGTAAGATTATCGTTCCTTGTCATTGTTCTTACTGGGTAAGAATAGTTTCAATCTTTGTCATGTTCATCCGACAAAGTAAAATGAGCCGATAAACACTTACGGGTAAGCGTTAATTAGTATTATAAACAACCTCTCCTAGTTACAATTATGTAATTTGAATTTGTTAACTACGAGACTAATCATCTAATTAGATTTCGAATTTCCTCAAGTCATTTGACGCGATGCTATTAGTCCTTCGAAAATAGGAAATTGATAAAAGATTTAACTATTGATGAATATGAACACAAGATTGAAAGCTAAAGCATGATTTTCTCTCATAAAACAATGTAGAAGAACATTAATAGTACAAAAGAAGAAGATGAAACTAATTAATATATACCTAAAACTAAAAATACTAACATGGTCCCTACACTATACATAATAACAAAATAGCAACACCAAGTCTAGGAATAGAATTATTGAGATTGGAAACTTGGAACCAATATATATTCTATGGACGCATAATTATTGGGAACCATATAGGGTACGTTGCAACGATTATTAAGACAAGAATGAGGGCAAGGGCAATGCAAGTACATTTCCTCGAGCTCTTCTGCAACTCCTTGGATTCCACTAATTGCTCGGTTCCACGATGAACAAACGAACTCGCATGAGCCACATGGCTCTCGATGTCGTTCAACTGTTGTCCTTGGGCTTCGACCAGCGCCGCCATGTCCAAAAAGATTTGGTGGAGTTCGATCAAATTCTTCTCTATATCTTTCACAGCATCATGTCTTTCTTGGATTTCTGAGATTGTATCCATAATTTGGCCTCGACCCTGATCTTGGATAGCCTTTTGAAGGAAATCTTCGCCTTCACCACTAGATATCAGATTCTCGATTAATTCATCGTTCGCTTTCTCGCCTGTAATCGTAAAATACCTTCTCCCAACGGTCTCTTTGTACTCTTCGTTCATCTTGGTCCGTAACGCCTGGAAGTCGTCCATCATGATCTTGAGCTTCTTGCCCAAACCGCTAACAACGGATGTTCTAGTTCGATCAATCGACGACCCAGGGCCACAACCAGGAGTCTTTCGATGATCCACGTTCGATTTGTCAAGGGCCACAAGCTTTCCTTTAATGATCTTGACACGTTTCAATACCAGCTCCACATCTGAGTCCATTTTGGCTCGAAGTTGTTTCATCGTTTTGGCATTATGAACCGTTTTACTCTCCTCGTTTGATTCCTGTAGCCTTTTATACAGTTTCTCGACACCGGCCATGTCATCTTTAACATCCTCCACATCATGGAAGAACTTATCAAGATCCACCGTGTCATTGGCAGCACCACCACCGGCCTCCACATCAAGATAAGACTGTGTTTTGACATCTTGGGATTGCTTGAAAGAACTAGAGAAAAGATCATTCATCTTTAATTATGGCTTTTCTCCAAGTTGTTATTCTTTGAATATTTGATCTGGTTTCCAACCAAAAAGATAATTTATGAAACCAGATTTAGGATAAAAAGGCAAACACCTTCCCTTCTTCTCTCCTGGGAAAACATGATGCATGGAATAATAATGATTGGAGGAAGAAGTGGAAGGAAAGGTGAAAAAAAGCAAAGGGTTGAAGGATTGATCAACTAATAAATGTTAATAGTATTTTGAATGGAAGATGGATGATGACATTGGAAGGATGATAACTATTTATTATGGGGTCAATAGTTAAAGTAGGAGAAATTTGAGGTGTATATTGATAAATAATATGTTATGAGTAATAAAGAAAACAATAAACAAATGTTATCCTATGATCGTGATTATGTATTTATGGTGTCATATGTTTATTCGTCTTTGGTACGCAAATATGATTGGAAAAGACAAGATATAAATGGATAGGTCAAGAGGGCATAATTGGACTCGACTGTTTGGTATTTGATATGATTAATACTGGATAGGATATGACGAGACAAGTTGTCCTAAAATTTGTTTGATGATTTAAATATCATATAATAGTTATAAATGATACAAATCAAGTAAATATATAAATAATTGTTGTAGAACAATCTATATAGAGATGATCAAAAGTCGTAAATTCTCATTAACAATAAACCCTTTAAATAGGGATGAATTTACAATGAAAAGAAAATATACAATATGGTAACTCCTAACTTTAATAAATTATTTCCTAAACTATTTTCTCAATCAATTCCTTTTTTATGAAGGCACAATATTCTTCAACACTCCCCCTTTGTGCCGAGTCAAATGGACGATGGTGTATAGTTTTTGCCTCATTAAAACCTTACGTCGGGAAAACAAAACCCATTGGGAAAAATGAAAACCTTAGACGAAGGAAAGAGTACAAGGCACCACTAAACAAATTCTTTAGTTTAGTATCATTCTTGATTCATACATCAATCAAAGAGGTTTAGAAAACGGGATGGTTTAAGACTGTTGCCTCACTAAAACCTTTTACCAAGGAACAAAACGCAGTGGGAAAAATAAAACCTTGGACAAAGGAAAGAGCATAACCCATCAATCGTACATCTTTCTATTTTCTTTAGTCCATTACCCCCCCTGATTCATACATTAATCAAGGGAGTTTGGAAAGTCTCCGCAATCCAATGCTTTCTACATGTTTCTCAAATATGGCCTTAGGTAGTGATTTGGTGAACAAATCAGCCACATTCTCCTCAGATCTTACTTGATTCACTTGTATCTTAAGGAGAGTCTGTTGTTGATTATAGAAAAACTTTGGCTATGCTTTGTATTATCTCCCATAATATATCCTACTTTCATTTGTTCGATACAAGCTGCATTATCTTCATAAATGCATGTAGGATTTCCAGTGGTAGAACTTAAACCACTTGCCCCTCTGATATGTGTAATGATAGACCTTAGCCATATACATTCTCTAACCGCCTCATGTAGTGCAATAATCTCAGAATGGTTCGATGAGGTAGCTACAAGGGTTTGCTTGGTTGATTTCCAAGAAATCGCCGTGTTCCCAATTGTAAAAATGTATCCTGTTTGGGAACGACCTTTGTGTGGGTCAGAGAGATATCCAACATCGGCAAAACCTACTAATATATCATTTGGGGTTTCACTATACGGGATAATGTTTTCTTTGTAAATATCTTGAACAGGTATTGTAACCCCAATTTTATCTCTGTAAGGAAAGAATAAGCCCATGTCAATGGTTCCTTTTAGATAGCGAAATATATTCTTGATACCATTCCAATGACGTTGCGTTGGCGCCGAGCTAAATCTAGCTAACAAGTTCACCGAGAATGAAATATCTGGTCGAGTACATTGTGCTAAGTACAATAATGCGCCTATTGCACTTAGATAGGGAATTTCAGCTCCCAACATCTCCTCGTCATCATCCTTTGGACGAAATGGATCTTTCCTTGTATCCAAGCTTCGACCGATCATGGGAGTGCTAGCCGGGTGCGCTTTATCCATATTAAATCGCCTGAGCACTTTCTGGATATAAGCGGATTGGTGGATAAGGATTCCACATGCTCGATGTTCTAGTTCTATACATAGACAAAATCGAGTTTTCCCAAGATCTTTCATCTCAAATTCAGATTTCAAATAGCTTGCAGTATCTCTTATTTCATCAAGAGTACCTATTATGTTCATATCATCAACATATACAACTATGATTGAAAATCCAGAACTCGTCTTCTTTATAAAAACGCAAGGGCACAATTCATCGTTCTTATATCTCTTTCCAATCAAGTATTCACTCAAACGGGTATACCCCATCCGTTGTTGGGAACTGAAGAAATGCAAAGTAAAGTTAATGCTGCTAGAAGAACATGGTTACTACTTCTGGTTGCTACTTCTGTGATTAATGCTGCCAATTGAAAAGATTAATACTGCTGAACAAGATTAGTACTGCTAGTTCAAAGTTAGTACTGCTTGAAGAGATTAATACTGCTGAGCATAGTTAGTACTGCTGGAGTTAATACTGCTCAGAGTATTAATACTGCTAAAGATTAATACTGCTTATATGATGAGGACTTCGCATGGAAGGATGATAGCTGGATGGAATGAGGATATTCATGGAAGTTAGAGATAAAGATGGAAGATTATACTGAAGATCTTTTATTATTTTGTAATTATATTTTATCTTCAATATATGTATAGAATAGTTTGTTTTCTTTTTAGATAGAACAATTATTCTGAGTTATTAGCTTTTTAAGAGAGAATCAACCTCAAGGTTAGAACCCTGATTCTAGAGAAGTAGAATTCGTATTGGTGAGTCTGTTCATCAATATTGAGGTTGTGTGTTTAATCTTGTAACTTCAATCATTCAATACAAGTTTACAAGTTGTGATCATTGATTTACTGTTGCATTGTTTTTCAGAATATTAAAGTGCTATTCCGCAGCTTCTTTAATATTGTTTTCTGAGCGTGTGTTCTTGTTAAGAATTAAGATCCTGACAAGTGGTATCAGAGCCTGTATTCTCAGAAATCTTATTCATCATGGAAAACATTGCTGAATCAAACAGTACCTTGGTCTCAAAGGTTCCAATGCTCAGACCCAATGAATTCGACATGTGGAAGATCAGAATCAAGCAGTACATACTCCTCACTGACTATTCTATGTGGGACATCATTGAGAATGGCCCTTCTGAAGCAGGAAAGATTGGTGCAGATGGAAAGAGGACACCACCAAAAACTGATGCATAGAGAAAGACTAGACAGATAGAGATGAAAACCTTGAGCACTTTGCTCTTGGATATTCCCAATGAATATCAACATCAGTTCTGCAATTGCACTGATGCACAGATGCTCTGGAATGCTCTAGAGAAGAGATTCTCTGGTACCAAAAGTACCAAGAGAAATCAGAAGGCCATACTGAAGCAACAGTATGAGAACTTTATGTCAACCAAGAATGAGTCCATGACTCAAACTTTTGACAGGTTCAACAAGCTAATTGGTGAACTAGCTACTGTGGGAGTACAAATTGATCAAGATGATCTAAACAGGAAGTTCCTAAGGTCCCTGGGTGATGAATGGACCATGTATACTGTCTCTTTCAGACAGAATGATCAACTGGAAGAAAAGGAACTTGATGATCTATACAATGATCTAAGAGTTTTTGAATCTGAGGTAGAGGCTAAAAAGAAGCCTTCTGGATATATTCACAATGCTGCACTCCTATCAGCATCAAGTGATTCTACCTCCAATCCTGAATCAGTTAGTGCTGCTACTGGAGCAAATCAAGAGAAAGGCACTGAAACTGTGTTTGAAGCTTTTCTGTCCAGTCATGGAAACTCTTCTCTAATTAATGATGACTTGGAACAACTCCATCCAGATGACCTTGAAGAGATGGACATTAAATGGCAGATGGCCATGCTCTCTATGAGAGTTAAGAAGTTCATCAAGAGGACTGGGAGGAACAACTTCTCCCAAAGAAGAGAAGATGGAGCAGGTTTTGACAAGTCTAAGGTGGAATGCTATAAATGCCATCAAAAGGGACACTTTGCTAGGGAATGCAGAAGTGGAGTGTCTCACAACAACAACCATCAACAAGCACAGTCTGGAAGCTTCAATAATAACAGAAACTCTGCTCAAGCCCTAGTCTCTCAACAAGGTATGGGGTTTGATTGGAGTGATCAAGCAGAAGAGGCTGTCCAAAACCAAGCTTTAATGGCAGAGGTGTCTGATCTCCCAACAGAGGTAACTTCTAATCTTTGTACTCAAAATTGCATTAACACTGTTAAAAGGTACAGGGATCACAACCAGAAAATGAGTGATGACCTGAAGAGATTAGAAAAGGACATAAAAGACTATGTTAGGATTGTTGAGAGGTTTGAAGAGCAGATTAAGAGTTTTCAAGCCAATGAGCTTCAACATTCCTATGACACAAACTACTAGAAGTGGGAGAAGAATGACCTAGAACTTCAACTGACCAAATCCAAAGAGAAGAGTGAAAAGTTAAGAGGAGAGCTAGCTAAAGTCAAGCTAGATGTAGAAAAGTTTTCCAATGCTTCTAAAGCAATGGATTCTTTACTACAAACTCAGATTCATGATAAACTGAGAAGAGGAATAGGGTACAATACCACACCACCACCCTACAACAACATCTACATCCCTCCTAGTTCAGACTTGTTAGATTTAAAGGTTAGGAAGGACCTGCCTGAGGGAGCCACTGAGATTGATCCCTTAGATGAAGTAGTTGTTAAGGATAAAACTGAGAAAGAAACTGTCAAAAGTAAGGACAGCACTGTGAGTGGTGAGATTCCTATAGAAAACCACATAATTACCAATGAAGGATGTGGAAAGCATTGGGTCAAGTCAAATAAGGTAGAGAAGACTGAGGGTAAGAACAAGGAGATTCACTATAAGCAGACCACTGTTGTGAACCCTGTCCCTTGCAAACAGTGTGCTTGCAGTAAATCTGAGCCCCAAAAACATGATAAAAAGAGGGGTAATCAAAGGAACTGGAATAATCAATGGGCACAAAAACAAGGGGTTGATCTGAGTAAAATCAATAGACCAAAACCCTGTTTTATTTGTGGAAAGCTTAATCACATTGCCAAATATTGCTATTTCAATCCCATGAACCAAAGGACGAATTTTCAGAGACCTACTCAAAAACCCTTTGGTTATAGGAAGAAAGAAAAGAACCATGTGGCCAAGAAAACTGTTAAATCTAAAAGCCACATGAAGAAACAGAATATGGAAGACAGTGTCAAGATGTGGATTCCTAAAAGTACTAAAACTGTTAGTGCTGCTACTGCAAATAGTGCTGCTGACAGTGATAGTACTGCTAGAAGCAATACTGCTGCTAGCAATGTTAGTGCTGCTGACATTGTTAGTACTTCTGCAAATGTTACTACTGCTAACTCTGTTAGTGCTGCCAACAAGGATAATACTGCCAAACCTGTTAGTGCTGCTAATTCTGTTAGTACCTCTAAAGATAGTACTGCTTCTAGTATTAGTGCTGCTAGACCAATAATCTTGACAAAGTACTCCAATAATAAGTGTTCTGATTTTAAAAACCTCATTAAAAAGGAATGCAAGTATTTTGATGAGAAAGGGAGACCCAAGACCACTTTGGCTTGGGTCCCCAATCAATACTAATTGTCTAATCTAATGTGCAGGGCAACCAACAGCTCAAAGGGAAGAGCATCTGGCATGTTGATAGTGGTTGCTCTAGGCACATGACAGGGAACATGTCTTGCCTCAAGAACTTCAAGAAGATTGATGGTGGGCATGTTGCTTTTGGGAATACTCCAGATAGAGGTAAAATCAGTGGTAAAGGTGATGTGACCAAAGGTAAAATGACCTTTGAGGATGTATTCTATGTTGAACAATTAAGGTACAACCTGTTAAGTGTATCACAGGTTTGTGACAAACAACATAGTATATTATTTACAGAGTCTGAATGTATTATCCTTGCTCTTGGATTCAAGGTAGTTGATGAAAAGATGATACTACTAAGAACCCCTAGAAAGGACAATGTATACTGTTTAGATATGGAAAGTGTTTCATCTGATTCATCCATAAATTGTCTTGTTTCAAAAGCTTCTCTGGATGAATCATCACTTTGGCACAGAAGGATGTGTCACATGAATTTTAAAACAATAAATAAACTTGTTAAAAACAACCTTGTAAGAGGTTTGCCTTCTAAAGTCTATTCATGTGATGATCATTGTGTTGCTTGTCTTAAAGGCAAACAACACAAAACTTCTCATAAGTCCAAAGAGGTGAACACTATTTCTTCTTCTCTTCATTTATTGCATATGGATCTGTTTGGCCCTACAAATGTTATGAGCATAGGGAAGAAATCATACTGCCTAGTTATTGTTGATGATTACTCTAGATTTACTTGGGTATATTTTCTAAGGACTAAGGATGAGACAAGTGGACTGATCAAATCCTTTATTCTAAGAATTGAAAACCAAACTAATCAAAAAGTAAAAATCATTAGGTCAGACAATGGTACTGAATTTAAAAATCATGACCTAAACACCTTTTGTGAGGAAAAAAGAATTGAGAGGCAATACAGTGCTCCTAGGACTCCACAACAAAATGGTGTTGCTGAGAGAAGGAATATGACACTGATTGAGGCTGCTAGATCTCTGTTGGCAGATTCAAAACTTCCAATAACTTTCTGGGCAGAAGCAGTTAATACTGCTTGCTATGTTCAAAACAGAGTACTAGTAGTTAAGCCTAAAAACAAGACACCTTATGAGCTTTTAAATAAAACAAAACCCTTTATTGGATTTTTCAAACCTTTTGGGTGTCCTTGTACAATTCTCAATACCAAATCTCACTTAGGAAAGTATGATAGCAAGGCTGATGATGGTTTTCTTGTTGGTTACTCATCTCAAGGTAAGGCCTACAGAGTTTTTAATACTTCTTCTAGAATAACTGAGGAAAGTGACAATGTCAAATGCAATGAGAACACACCAAATCCTATTGGGTCTGGTCCTCAGTGGCTGTTTGACATTGAGTCACTAACTAACTCTTTTGGTTTCAGTAGTGATGATTTTGCAGGTTCAGGAAGTGGAGGATCAGGGGCTACACAAGTTCAAGACAATAGACCACAGTCTGTGATCTTTCCTATGCCTATAAAAGAACCTGTTGAATTCTGTGAAAAAGAACCTCTAACTGACCCAATTCAGAGTGAAGAAGAAAGAAGAGAAGAGGAATCTTCAGTGCATAAAGAACTAGAAGTAGCTGAGGTGATCCCCTCTGCTGACTTAAATGATTTTAATCTAGAGGAAGGAATCCATGAAGAACCTAGTTTTCAGACTAGAACACAAAAGAATCATCCTCCAGAGCTGGTAATAGGAGACATCTCTTCTCCTATTATTACAAGGAATCAAAGTAGACTTCAAGAGCTGCAGGATCAACAACACACAGTACTCTCCTGCTTTCTATCCCAGATTGAGCCTAAGAAGGCCTATGATGCAATGAAAGATTCAAGTTGGATAGAAGCCATGCAAGAAGAGTTACTTCAATTCAAGCTACAGGATGTTTGGGACTTGGTGGACCTTCCAAAAGGTCATAGAGCTATAGGTACCAAGTGGATTTTCAGGAATAAAAAGGATGAGAGAGGTATTGTGATCAGGAACAAATCAAGGCTTGTGGCACAAGGGTACACTCAAGAAGAGGGCATAGATTATGATGAAGTGTTTGCCCCAGTGGCAAGGGTAGAGGCAATTAGGCTGTTCTTAGCCTATGTCTCATACATGAAGTTCAAGGTCTATCAAATGGATGTAAAGAGTGCATTTCTATATGGCACAATTGATGAAGAAGTATATGTCTGTCAACCTCCTGGTTTTGAAAATCTTTCATATCCTGACAGAGTATACAATCTGAAGAAAGCACTCTATGGTCTACATCAAGCCCCTAGAGCATGGTATGACACTCTGTCTACCTATCTCTTGGAGAATGGGTTTGAAAGGGGCATCATTGACAAGACCCTTTTCATTAAAAGAAGTAAGAAGGACATCCTACTAGTTCAGATCTATGTGGATGATATCATCTTTGGATCCACAAAAGATCAGATGTGTAGAGTCTTTGAAGAGTTGATGCACAAGAGTTTTAAAATAAGTTCAATGGGTGAACTTACCTTCTTCCTTGGGCTTCAGGTGAAACAGCAGTCATATGGAATCTTCATTAGTCAATCAAAGTATGTGCAAGACATCCTGGAGAAATATGGTTTAAAAGACTCAAAGCCAGCAAGCACACCAATGGAAACTCACAAACAGATCACTGCTGATCTTGAGGGGGAGGATGTTGATGTCCATCTATATAGATCAATGATTGGATCTCTCATGTATCTCACAGCCTCAAGACCAGACATCATGTTTCCAGTGTGTGTATGTGCCAGATTCCAAGTCAAGCCTAAACAATCACATCTTCAAGCTGTGAAGAGGATTTTCAGATACTTAAGAGGGCAACCTAGATTAGGTCTTTGGTATCCATATGAATCTTCAATTGACTTGATTGCTTATTCAGATAGTGACTTGGGTGGTGCCAACGTGGACAGAAAGTCTACTTCAGGGGGATGTCAACTTTTGGGTGCAAGACAAGTATCGTGGCAGTGCAAGAAACAAACCACAGTGTCCTTATCAACAACAGAAGCTGAGTATATTGCTGCTGCAAGTTGCTGCCCTCAGGTTCTATGGATTCAAAATCAGATGCTGGACTATGGGGTAACATTTCTTCACACTCCAATCTTTATTGACAATAGCAGTGCTATAAGCATTGTTAACAATCCTGTCAAGCACTCCAAAACAAAGCACATTGAGATCAGGTATCACTTTATCAGAGATTGCAATGAAAAGAAACTCATTCAAGTTGCTAAAGTCCATACTGACAACCAGTTTGCAGATCTATTCACTAAAGCTTTTGATGTGGGTAGATTCACTTTCTTGGTCTCAAGTGTGGGCATGATCAACTCTGAATGAGCTCATGTTTTAAAAGGTGTTTCTATACCTGCTACTTTGGTTATTTGTGTGCTGCTAATCATTTTTCCCAGGAAGTTATTGCCTTGATCAGACCTTCATAAGCTTCAAAAAGAGTAAGTATGGTTAATACTGCCAGTGCATTTTTAATACTGCCAGTGCACAGTTAATACTGCTAGTTAGTTAATACTGCTAGTGGTTAATACTGCTCTCAGTTAATACTGCTAGTTAGTTAATACTGCTAGTGGTTAATACTGCTCTCAGTTAATACTGCTAGTTAGTTAATACTGCTAGTGGTTAATACTGCTAGTTAGTTAATACTGCTAGTGGTTAATACTGCTCTCAGTTAATACTTCTAGCCAGTTAATACTGCTCTAGGTTAATACTACTTATGTCCCGTATACTATAAATACCCTTTGCCCGCCTAAAAGATCATAACGACTCTCTGAATACTGTTCATTGTCTCTCTAACTCTTTCTCTTTCAAGCTCCTTAGTAAGTTTCAGGCAAGAACTCTCAAGAATCAATGGCATCCATGTCATTCGTAGATGAGCATAACTAGATTGCAATGCTACAGAAGTCCAAACAGGCCGCTGGATTCTTGGTCATTACTTGTTTCTTCAAGGTAGTGAGCTTCTTGTTCTTTAGACTCCCTATATCTCTTGTAGGTGGCTGCTACAGTGTTGCTTGCATGACAATTTTTGTACGAGTGCCCAACGATGCCACACCTGTAGCAAGGTTCAGTTCCATCTCGTGCTCTTTTGGTGGGATCGGTCATTGGTGCTTTTCCTTTTGATTGTCCTTGATTACTTGGACCAGTAGTTGTATCTTTGCGCCATGTGTTGGAAAATGCACCACGACCATTGCTGCCTGACCACGACCCCGTCAACGACCTTGTCCACGACCTTGTCCACGACCCCGTCCACGTGATGAATAATTGCCACGTGTGTGTGATTCAGTATGTTTGGCTCCCTGTACTTTGGAGTTCTTTCCACCTCTAACCCTTGCATGATTAGATTCAGGAATTTTCTTTGTCTCGACAGGTTTAACGTTGTTATTCAAAAGAACCTCATTGTGTCTTTCAGCCACTTGCAGTAGGTTGATAAGTTTGTTAAAGGTTGTGATTCTTTTACTATCATACTCCAATCGATACTGATCCATTAGTATGATTGCAGACGTAGGAAAAGTGGAAAGTGTCTTTTGAATCATGTCGTCTTCCGTGAGTTCCTTGCCACAGAAGTTTAAACATGCTTTAAGACGCAACATTTCTTTGTTGAAATCATTTACCTTTTTGTAATCGAGTAAGCGGATTTCATTCCACTGTACGAGTAGTTCAGGAAGTAAAGAGTCATGAATATTCCCGAATTTTCCTTTCAGTGCGTCCCACAGTTCTTTTGGGGTTTTCAGTTGAAGGTACTCCCACCGAAGGCTGGGATTGATATGTCGTCTCAAGAACATTAAGGCATTTGCTTGTACTTTCTCTGATGGTTTGTCTTTAGGGTCAGTAGGGGGGTTGAGTGTATACGTGAAGTCCTTTCCAATAAAGGTAGTCTCTACATCAGATACCCATCTGTGGTATTCAAGCCGTTCTGAATCCAGGATATCAAATTCGGGACGAGTTGGTTCAACCATCTACATAAACAAGAGATAAGGTATTTTATTTTATGAAGATTAAACTTATGAAAGTTCATTATCATGGCAATATAGGATTAAAAAGATGGTGTTTTTAAACATATCTTATGTTGATAATGTTATAATAGTATTTCAATATCCGGAAAATAAATCACTAAACACTTTTGGATTTCCAGGTAGGAGGGGAATCACAAGGATTATTTAAATCCCTACAAACCTTTAAGGCTATTTACACCCGTTTTGACAAAATCTTTTGGTGTCATGCGATCACTTTGTTTATGAAATATACTAATAACATTACCAATTTTGTGGATTTGGCATGAGGCCAAAAGTGAGATTCAATTAATACCATTATGGTATATATATATATATATATATATATATACACACACACACACACATGCACACACACACACACACACACACACACACACACACACACATATATATATATATATATATATATATATATATATTTAGGGGCTTTTGGCAAGAGGCCAAAAGATGCGTGTTTAAACTTTTGGAATGTAATTATGATTTTTGATAAACAATTAGAATTTCGATGACTTTTTATCTTTTAAAAAAAAGACTTTTAACAATTAAGTTTATAAGATTTTAATGAGATTTTGGAAGGAGACCAAAATAAATTTGATATAAAGGAGTGTAACTCCTAAAAATGATTAGTTGTAGATAGTTATGAGTTAAGGAGTATATATGAATATTTATGGAAGTAAATCAATTCTACATACTTCATATTATGACTAAATTAGCAAAGCTTAAACAAAACCATTTAAAATCAATCTAAATGAATAATGTAAACATATTATAAAAACATGCTTACAAAATTAAATGTAATAAACAATTTAAAAGAAAATAGCATAAAGGAGATAAATACAAAGCTAAGGGTTGGAATTGTCAATTCAAGAGTTTTGGCATTTTTAACCTAAGTATGAGATTCTGCCATATGCTTACAAGTGGGTTTTGAGTTTTTGTTTATTCGATACTCAATAAACAACATTATGAAGCAACTATAGATGAGTATAATATGATATAAGTAATATGCAAAAATATTTTAACAAAAATTACAGATGTAAACAGGAAAATATAATATAACAAATTCAAAAATATACAAAACTAAAGACACAAAAATTTGGGTATGAAACACACAAAAAGCATACAACAGAATTATATAATAAAAAAACACATGAACAGGAATTACCATAACACAATCACCGCCATTATAAATATAAATTTTTTATTAAACAATAACAACTTAAGTAATAAAGTGTATATTTAAACAACCTGCATAACAACTAAAACGCACAAGAGATATAATGATAGATAAGCACATTAAAAAAACATATGCTAATAGTTATAATATAAATCACACAATAATATAACATAAACACAACTATTTTGCTAGAATATTTGACTACAATAAAATATACATAACACAAAGCAACAATAATTATAAGAACAATGGATAGCAGATAAATTTTGGATACAAACAAAAGAATCACAATCATGCTTTTATAATGCATACTTAAATAGGCATATTACACATAATTGACACGACTGCTGCACGTGCACACATGGTATGTTCATAATTTTTTTTTTGCAATGGACATTATTATCACCACAAGCAATAATGAAGATGATATCTACAATACATATAAAATAAAACGACAAGTGCTTACTTGATTCGTGATATCTGAAAACAAAAAGTTTCTACACCAACAAACGGATTCAATTGACCGAGCAACGTGCTGATAACGTGTTGTAGAACAATCTATATAGAGATGATCAAAAGTCGTAAATTATCATTAACAATAAACCCTTTAAATAGGGATGAATTTACAAAGAAAAGTAAATATACAATATGGTAACTCCTAACTTTAATAAATTATTTCCTCAATTATTTCCTAAACTATTTCCTCAATCAATTCCTTTTTTATGAAGGCACAATATTCTTCAACAATAGTCTAATTTATAAATATTTTTATACAATTTTCATATACATAAATACATACATATATAATAGAACCAAGTTTGATGACGAATTTGATATAATTGATGATAGTTCAAAAAAACCTTATTCGTATAAAAGAATAAATATGCTTTATTTGGTTTGGAAGATCCTTATGTATTAGTGAAGGCGCGATGGTGGTTGTTGTAGCGACAATGGTGGTAAAGGTAGAGGCGATGGTGCTAATGGACAATGGTGATTGAGGACGCCAAAATGGTAGACAGTGGTGGAGGTAGAGGTGGTAGTAGTAGTGGTGGTTATGTTAGAGGTGGAGATAATTAACGGTGGTAGTGGTGGACGGTAGCCGACGGAGGTTGTGGAAGAGGTTGTTACATAGGAGGAGGTAGAGGTGGCTGATGATGGTTGGTGGTGGCTGCCATTAATAGCCGCTGGTGGTGGTGACGGGGATTAGCACCGGTGGCCATTAAAACAAATACCATATTAGAGTTATATCAAATGAGTGTAGATTAGTAAGATTTTAGTTTTTGTTTCATCCTTGTCCCATCTTGTTCCATCTATTTGGTGGAATAAAAAATAGCCATTTTTGCCACCCTGTCCCAGTTCTTGTCCTTGTCCCATGTAGCGTCAAATGTGGAACGATGAGTTTTTGTCCAATCCTATGTCATATATGGAACAGTAAATTTTGTTATGTTCTATTATTTTTAGTCCCATGTACCAAAAGTAGGCATATATAATGGTATATGCATCCTTTTTGGTGTTATACACATACATCCATATATGGAGTGATAGCAATTTGTCAGTCGCCATTGTTAATATAACACCCTCAATTTTGGAAAGAGCAATTAAACGATAAAATAACCAAATAAAAGATAAAATCCTTTCTACAAACCCATTCTTGGAAATACTTCAACTTTAAAAATATAAAATTAAACCAACATTTAATAACTTAATTCACATGCTAGGACTAAATAATGTCCGGTGTTACTTAACCCCAATACAAGTTGCTATTCCCAAAAGTAAATGCGGAAGACTTCACCAAGCTATCCATTTCTCGAGCACATAACTAGCACTCATCTCTTCACAGTGTCAGTAGAACTATACCTAACTAGAGCCTGTTGCACATGTCGACAAATAAAAAGTTTAGGCTAACACCTAGTGAGTTCAAGAGTTTCAACATGAATAAATATATCGTTAAAAGGAAAGAACGCGACTTAAATCATGATATTTTAAAATGATTTACTTTAACTATGAAAACGACCCGTTTTCCAATAACACACATTTTTAAAGATGAACGCTCAAATGCAAAACTTTCTTTCATAAAGTGATGCAATCCAAAATTTACTCACAACGTAAATAGAAATCAAACTCCCAATTTATGAAAACATGGATAAAACTTTATACCCTAAAACACCCAAAACACGGGTGGAGCATAATACTCAACCCATAAATCATGGATAAAAATCCATATATATAAAACGTCACCGAAAACGTGGATACTAAAACCTAATACTCAAAACAACACCTTTCGGTGACGGGGAAACCCGATTCCATATAATGTGGCGAAACACAAAGTAAGTCACATATAATGTTATGGAGCTTCTATTATAGCACCAAGGTTATCGAGTTCAACCACCCACGATCTATACCTCAAGCTCCCAATGGTCTAAGAAGGACTCACTTGCTAGAATTTAAGCGTTATGGGGCACAATGTTATCGCATTCAACCACCATGATCTATAGCTCAAGTTCCCAATAATTTAAGCCCCATGTCTAGCCATAATGAACGGACATCGAGTTCAACCACCCACGATCTATACCTCGAGTCCTTTACTAAAGGTTACACGGTCATGAAGTTCAACCACCTATGATCTACACCTTGAGTCCCCGTTAACCATAAATATCACCAGTTCCAAAACAGGGATAAATGTCCCAATTAAATCAATTGACTGACTCTTATGCCTATGGATCCAATGCATTACAGTCTAAAACATTAGATGACTCCAAATGAATGAACTAGCGTATTCAAAACATGTGTTTCTCAAATAAGATGCAATAGATGCAAATCAAAATCAAAGCTCTACATTGAGCTGTCAAATTGGACAAGTGCCCCCAAGACCCAACAGAGTCAAAAACCGAGCCATAAGCTCAACCAATCAATTGACTATTTGTAAAGTCATAAAATATAATAAAACATAAATGACCCACATTTATGCAAAAACATGCTCCACAGACATGGATATCTCAAACACAACTTTAGATTGAGACAAATCATTTTCCAAATGAAATTATACAATTTATTCTTTCAAAACGTCTCATAACACAAGAACAAATATTTCACCCAAAACACACTTAAAGCGCATTTATACTAAAGGATCTTCAATCATAAGATAAATCATTAAAAATACTTACACTCATGATTTATTTATCAAAATGCCCAAAACTCCCAAATGTGGGTATTTCACAAGATTTATAAAACCAAATATCCCAAATAAGTAAAACTCATCAAATATTCCAACATTTGATAGTTATCAAGTAAAACACATAAACACTTTAAAATGGACATTTTTGGCATGTACAACGTTTTCACAAATCAACTTGAACTCACCTTGCTAGATTTAGGCTAAATCTAGATTTTACCCCAATATGAGCTCCTTTAAGAAACTTGAATCCACAAGCAATTCCTCCAAACACTAGATTCACAAGTTTTGCAGACATAAATATAGTCCGACTTTCTTTTTGTCTTCATCACTCCACCGTCTTATCTCCTTAAGAGCATAGCACTCAGGGACAACAGGAGTGGTGGCAGTAGCGGGAACGACGCTTATGATAGTGAAAGGTTCATAAGGTCCATGTGCTACGTAATCAGGTATAGTAGGGTCTACACCTTTTAGAAATAACATCATTCAATTCTTCCAGAGAGCAAAGTTATCTCTGCTAAATCGAGGAGGTGTAGAAAGTGAACCATTATCATAATAGTTTGTATTTATGTTTAGTGCCATTTAGAATAGCAAGGAAGAGAATAAAGCAAGATCTTGTTTATTAGATTAAACAGTCCGCTCTGATACCACTTGTTGGTCCCGAAGGTGCTTAACAAGTTTGTAGAAAGGGGGGGGTTAATACAAACACGAGTTTTTAAAGTTTAATAAATTGTTTATTGATAAATCAAACACAATTTACAAGTCTGTTGAGGAATAAGATTAAGTAGAACTCAATCTAAACAAACTTAAGAAACACTAAGATGGTTGCACAAGAATATAGAGAATGGGATATTGGAGAGTATATAAAACAAGGGTTTCTATATTTTAGAAAGATGAAGGCTTAGGGAAACTCGAGATAGAGTTGTGATCTTTCTATTTATACCCTATGCATTAAATGCATGGCAGAGCACTTTACACGTGTCCTTTATTGATTGGTTGAGAGGGTCTGACTTTGGGAGACATGCTTTCGGCCGTATCATGAACAGTGTAGTTGACAGATTTGTTGTACGAATTGTGGCAGATGTATGTCCGTTTTAACACATCGTACTGGGTGTGCAAGGGAAAAACAAAAGAGACTTGAGGCATAAGCTAAGTGATCATCGATCACTGAATATCTCTTCCTTTAGAGATACAAAGAAGTTCAGCTATCGCTGAAGCTTTTCCTCAGGTTTCTTCGCGTGTGTAGATTTGTCTTTGCTTCGCTGATATCCGCATCAGGTCATGAGTAGACTTGTCTTTGTTCATCAGCTTCGTCTTCGATTCAGCTATGAACATCTGTTGATGCGAAACTTATCTTCAGGGATTACGTCTAACTGTTTACATCAGAAACTATCAGCGATACTGAACATACTCAGTATTTAATTGCTGATAGTGAAACACTAATACATGTGAATGTTTACAAGAAAGATCATCAGTGATAACTGATCGCTGACGATGAAACACTAATACATATTTATTAAGCGTGATTTTCACTAAGTGTAGAAAAGGGTCTTTATCATATCACTGAGAGAGCATGGATCAACAATCTCCCCCTATTTGATAATGACAAAGTAACTGAAGAAAATTACTTTTAATTCAAAATAAGGAATAATCAAGACTCATAACATACATGTCCCAATTACTATTTTGAGGGATTTTTTACAATACTGATATGGTTAAGTACTTCACTGAAATTTTCATTAATTCAAAGAAACAATTACAAGAGATGAAAATATATAGTACAAGTGAAGAACTAACTACTGTAAGTATAACTAATAGATTACAAGAGGTAAGAGACTAATCTATCAACTATCTAGATAAGACTTTGGAATATTGATCATTTAGTCAGGTATTTCTTCTCCTCTTTGCCTTCGATCTGATGATTCTTGACGAATGATTGATTTGATCGAATCAGCTGATGGAGAGAAGTCACACTATAGACAAAAAAGATCTTTGAGATGATTCAGAGGACAGATGGGAATCTTAGACTCTCTTTGAAATCTGAGTACCCCTTCATCATCTCTGAAGAAGATTCCATGAGGATTGTTGAGTACTTTCCCGGGAATATATGGTCCACCAGGAGGCAGTGATAGGTATAGAACTGAGAGATTAGGAGGAGGTCCGAACAATGCTTCTTTTGAAAATTTGATGGAGGTGTCGTTTCTGATGGCAACGACATTTTCAGAGGAGGAAGAAGCAGGCTTTCTTTTGAATTGCCTTGGCTTAGAAGGAAGAGCAGATGGTACGTTTAATACTGTAGCGACTCTATTGATGAGGGCGTCTAGATTGCCTTCGCCATAGCCTCTGTAGGTTGAATTGTATTTCTTCAGCGTATCTTTCAACTCTAGACATTCCATGTAGCCAAAACTCTCCAGCTTTGAAACGAACATTGCCTTTGAGCTTGCATCCTCTCTGGTTGTCTCCATGGTAACTGAAGTTCGATCCTTCTTCTTTTTTCCAGAGATGACAACGACTGTTATTTTCAGTGGGTCAGAGCGATAGTTGACTTTTTGCTTACACCATTCGACAGAGTTATCGCTGACCTCTTGTTCTCTTGAGCGCTCCTCTTCAATTTATTTTAAAAGTGAAACTTGAATTTCCACTGGATTCTTCTTTAATCTTTTGTCTTTAACCTGAGAAGATTGAACCTTAAGAGCAAGAGTTGCGTCTTGTCGGCATTCAGCAATCAACTTCTCAGCTCTGATGGATTCTTCTATCTCAGCTTCAATAAGGAAGTCAATCTCATTTGATGATTGTTGAAGAGGGATTTTCAACCGTTGACTCTCCAGATGAGAGATCATCTCTGTTCTTTTGTTCAGTTCTTCCTCTAACCAATGAGTTGGTCTAGAGGGCCTTCCTGGGTGGATTAGGGCTTCTTCTTCTTCTTCTTCTTCTTCTTCTTCTTCTTCTTCTTCTTCTTCTTCTTCTTCTTCTTCTTCTTCTTCTTCTTCTTCTTCTTCTTCAATCTCACTGAATGAGATTGGGATTATTTGTTCTTCATCTGTAAGAGTTGGGATTATTTGTAGTTCGGATCCCTTAAGCAGGGGAGAGAACTTCCTGGATAAGAAGTGAAAAGGAGTTAGTGTATATTTTGGGAAAAATAAAGATAAAGGCTTAGAAAGAGACAGGGGTGTGGTAGGTATAGAAAGAGATGGGTACGATAGAAAGACATACATGAGAAGGATTCTCCCCCTCAGATTGTGAGAAAATGTTCAGGTTTCCCTCGATAGCTCTACCCTTCTGCTTGCCTTGGGAAGGAGTACCTGAAGATGTTTCACCTCTCCCACTGCTTCTTTTGTAGCTTCTTTCGAATCTATTGCTGAAGTGACGTAAGTCGCTGAGAACCAAAGAGATTGGTCTTCCTCATCGTTTTCATCATCATCATCAACTTGTTGCTCCTTCTCTTGATCATGAAGATCAAGATATTCATCATCTTTTTCGTCCTCCTCTTCTTCTTCATTTATTATTTGAGCGAGTGCAGAAGAGGGATGGGCTCTGTCAGAAACCTTCTCCCCCTCAACCTGAGAGGGAGGTTCTTCCGTCTGGATTTCAGCTTCCGCTTCCTCAACATTTTCTTCATTAAGTTCTTTCTCCCCCTCTTTGTCATTATCAGCGAGGAAGAGTTCAGCATTTTGAGAGGCAGCTTTTACAGTAGCCTGAGACCGGACTTCAGCCTCCAAACGCTCAAGACGGCCTTCGATGACAGGAATGTCTGAAGTAGCCTAATGTATGAATTCAACAGCTATATTCAGAGATGTACGATCATTCTCTGTAAAGGAAGGTGTAGGCGTTGGAGCTGGTTCATTCAGCTTGGCAAGTACTTGCTGAAAGACCGTGGTGTAGGAGTCAACCTTACGGGAAAGGTCATGAACATCAGTGCTGAGGTTGCCATAGAGTCCCTGAATGAGTTGGACCTGTTGATGAGTTCCAAAAAGGTCTTCCTTGATATTGCCAATGTCTTCCTGAACAACTGTTATTTGAGAAGAATCAGCATTGTAGGAGGAGGCAACAGTCAACCTTTTCAGCTCTTCACCAGCGAGATTCACAGCACCGGTGGATTCGTTGACAGAGGTGGTGAGAGATTCCACCTTTTCAGCAAGAGTGTTGACATGAGCGTCAACAGTTGCAAAATTAGGACCTGCAAGTAAAGTTAGTAGATGAGCAAAACGATGCTCAGGATTATATAGAGAGATGGGAGATGTGTATGGGATTTTAGGAGTACCTGAATTATCAAACATGTTGAAGAAGTGCAAAACTCCTTCAAAATTTTGACTATCAGGTCTTATTGGTGCAACATGAGGTTGCTATGAAAGAGATGGAGGGTTAGAGACCAAAGAAATAGTAGGAGGAGTATGGGGGATAGAAGATAGTTGGATAGATGAAATTACCTCTGATGGTTGTTGAAGAACTGAGGAGATGGGTGTCGTGACAGGGACAGTGTCAGCGATTGTCATCACTGACACGGTTGTTGTAGTAGCTGTAGAGGTTGTGGAGGAGAGACCCACAAAACCATCCAAAGTAGTTTGTTAAGAAACTAATTCAGGAACAGAACCTGAATGGGCGATCTCCTTGGTCTTTCTGTCCTTCTTAGAGGGAGCAGGAAGAGCAGTTGATGGTCGTTTGAGAACGGTGGTAGCGACAGGGATAGCTGGAGAAGGAACCCCTGCATGGCCACTGAAGTTGAAGAATGTGGAGAGAGACGGGTGCAGAGAGTTGAGAGACTTACCTCGTTGGCGACCGGCTTGATCTTGAGTGGTCACTGACCCACTTTTGAAAAAGTACCATCGTGGGAAGTTGGGTACTTGTCAGCATAGAGAAAGTGTAGGTACGCGCAGATAAAGCGTACATATGGGATCTTGGGATCCCTCTCCGTCTTCTCTATCTTTGACTTAAGATCATCAAAGATAGTGCCAACGTAGTCGAAGTGTTTTCCAACAATGATTGAGTAGCCCATTTGGAGCTGAACTTTGCTCGCCTGATCCAGGGAGCCAATCTTCCCACTTATACTTTGAATAATATGAGAGAAGATGTAGTTCAGTTGGGAAGGCATGTTTGCCTTTTGGATCTTGGTCAGGCGCTTGTTGGGGATTGTGGAGCGAGGCTTGTTGTCCCAGCAGTATTCCATGTCATCCAAGAATTGGATAAGTTCAACGTCAGTGGGGAGTGCATCAAATCCAGCTTTGATCTTCTCAGGGAATCGAAGTGCCTTCCTGAGACCATAAGCGGTGAGGAGACCTGAACCCAGTTCAGTTGTGAAAGAGATGGCAGGGACCACTTCACCCTTTTTGTTGGTGATAGTGGTCTCATCAGCGGTGAACCATAACTGTTGTAGAAGAGTCTTGGAAGGTTTTGGGTCCACAGTGAGAGCGAAGGCCAAGCAAGACTGCTTCAGAAATGCAGCTGCATCCACTAAGTGTGGGTATTTCTCAGTGTCAAAGTCCAACCTGGCGAGATGGTAAGGACCTCGGATTCAGAGACGTTGAACTTGACGTTCTTGGAAGCAATGAGCGATGCTTGGACCATTTCTGAATATAGAAAGAAATATATTGGAGAGAAAGGTTTAGAGTCCAAAAATAATTAAATTTATTACCAGTTTCTGTATTTAGAAAGAAACATAGAAAAAGCAGAGTTATTTTTAGAGCAAAACAGTGTTATTTGGGAAGAAGAAAGAACATGTAGAAAACCAAAAGTTTTAGAGAAGATAAAATCAAAAGAAATGATTTTATTGTTTGAGAAAAATAGTTTAAAATCCATAATAATGAAACATGTAGGATTTTAAAAAGAAGTTAAGAATGAGATAAACAAAAACCTGTTGATCTTGAGAAGATGAAGATTCAAAGAGTTGAATAGTTTTTGTCTGCTTGAATGCCTTGAGAGAGAGTTTTTCTTGCTTTGAAAGTTTGAAGAAAGCGTGAAAAAGATAAGAATGAAAAAGACATTCTTTTTATATGAGGAGAGAGAGAGAGAGAATGAGTGACGCGAGAAAACTAATGCTCATCATGACATGGACACGTCTTACGAAGTTGATTGGATAGAAGGGCAACGGATGAACGTGTTAGAGAAAAAGGCATGTCGTGGATTGTCTGTTCAAATGAAGTCGTAGGAGAGAGAAAAGAACGTTTCATTTGTCCTTTTTGAAATTATCCCTGAAGAAAAGTCAGAGATAGGTTTTCTTTTTGAAAGAATCGTTGATCAAAATTCAGAGATCGGTTTTTATTTCAAAGGATCACTGATGAGAAATATCAGTGATAGATGTTGTTTATCAAAAAGCTTTTAATCATTTGAAGAAAGATTAGTGATTAATGTTTTGATTTTTAAAAAAACGTCTTACTGAATGAATATTCAGTGATTGAGAGTGATAGAAAATACCTGAGAGTCAGAGATATTTGTTCAGAGAGTAAGTGATGAAGGGGAACTTAGTATTACTGACATAATGCATGAAAGATGAAGAGTTACTCTTCAAGATTCAGCATTCCAAGCTCACTGATGAGAAAGTTGAATCTTGTCTCATCAAGAGGTTTGGTGAATAAATCAGCGAGCTGATAGTCAGTGGGGATAACACTGGTCTCTATGTGTTTTTTCTTTGAATGTAGCACTGGATTATTTGCTATAGCGATAGCACTAGTGCTGTCGCAATAGATTGGAATCTTTGATCGCTGAAAGTCATAGTCTAATAGTTGATTTCTCATCCATAAGACTTGAGCACAACAACTTCCAGCGGATACGTATTCAGCTTCAGCTGTGGAAGTGGACACTGAATTTTGCTTTTTACTTGTCCAACTTACCAGCTTTCCTCCTAGAAGTTGACATCCACCAGTGGTGCTCTTTCTTTCAAGTTTACAACCTGCAAAATCACTATCTGAATATCCAGTTAGATCGAACCCTGAGTCTTTGGGATACTAAAGACCGAGGTTGGGAGTTCCTTTCAGAGATCTGAAGATTCGCTGGACAGCGATCAGATGGGATTCCTTGGGTTCAAACTGATAGCGTGCACACAGACATGTAGAGTACATGATGTCAGGTCGGCTCACTGTAAGATACAGTAGGGAGCCTATCATTCCTCTATACGCAGTGACATTAACAAGTTTTCCAGATGGATCCTTGTTTAATGTCAGAGGAGGTGCCATTGGAGTTTTCAGCGCTGAAGTTTGTGTTAGATCAAACTTCTTCAACATATCTTTAACATACTTACCCTGGTTTATAAAAGTACCTTTTTCAGATTGCTTAATCTGAAGTCCAAGGAAGTACGTTAGTTCGCCCATCATACTCATCTTGTATTCTTTCTTCATTCTTTCAGTGAAATGAGTACATAGAGATTGGTTAGTAGAACCAAATATTATGTCATCAACATATATTTCCACAAGTATAATATGACCTTTTATTTTTCTGAAAAACAAGGTATTATCAATTTTACCACGTTTAAAATTTTCAGATATAAGAAAAGATGAGAGAGTGTCATACCAAGCACGAGGGGCTTGTTTTAGACCATAGAGATCCTTATCCAATTTATAAACATAATTTGGATGCTTAGGGTCAGAGAACCCTGAGGGTTGTTCTACATAGACTTCTTCATTTAGCAACGCTGATTTTACATCCATTTGATATACAATGAAGTCTTTGTAAACTACATAAGGTAAGAAAAGTCTAATTGCTTCGAGCCTAGCCACATGGGTAAAGGTTTCATCATAGTCTATGCCTTCCTCTTGTCTGTATCCCTGAGCAACAAGTCTAGTCTTGTTCCGGGTTACAGTTCCATGTTCATCTCACTTGTTTCTAAACACCCATTTGGTGCCTATAACTGTTTTATCAGATGGTCTAGGAACGAGATTCCAATCTTTGTTACGAGTAAACTCAGCCAGCTCTCTTGCATAACACTGACCCAGTTGGGATCTCTGAGGGCATCATCAGTCTTCTTTGGATCTATTAAAGAAATAAAGTTGACAAAGAGGCAGATATTACCTGAACTTCATCGAGTCTGCATACCTAAGTCGGGATCTCCAAGAATTTGATCTATGGGGTGATTTCTGGTCCATCGTTGAGCAGGAGCATGATCGCTCACTTCAGGAGTTGGATCAACAATATGAATGTTCACTGATGAAGAAGCCTGTGGTTCATCAGCTATTAATTGTTGAGTGTCAAACAGACCATTGTTTTCAGAGAGGTTTTCAGACGAAGATGGATCTGATGGAGGGAGTGTGTTTAGAGGCTCAACTGAAACCCATGAGGTGGATTCACCATTAGGAGGTATGATGTTTGGATCATCATCAGCAACTGAAGGATCTGTGTGTAGATGGTTTGAGAAGAAGGGTTATGTTTCTCTGTAATGAGAAAACATCCAAGCATTTAGCTCTTCATTGTCAGCGATTGGTTTAGAGTTCGCTGAACGAGTTTCATCAAAGGTGACATGAATTGTTTCTTCCACAGTTTTCTTCTCTTGTTGAAAACTCTATAGGCTTTAGAGATAGAGGAATATCCAAGAAATATTCCGTCATCAGCTTTTAGATCGAACTTTCCAATTAGATATTTGTTGTTTATAATAAAACACTGACAACCAAAGATATGAAGAAAACTGATAGAGGGTTTTCTTCCATGAAATAGTTCATCAGCTGTCTTTCCAAATCGCTTTATTATCAGCGATCTGTTTTAAGTAAAGCATGCAGTGTTCACAGTTTCAACCCAAAATTGAGTAGGGAGGTGAGAATCGCTGAGCATTGATCTAGCAACTTCAATGATAGTTTTGTTTCTTCTTTCAGCGACTTCGTTTTGCTGAGGCGTTCTTACTAATGAAAAGTTGTGAGAAATTCCCTTGTTCTAAAAGAAATTGTTCAGAGAACTGTTTTTGAATTCAGTTCCATGATCACTTCTTATTGAATGAACAATAAGATTATTCAGCACTTCCATCTTTTTAACAAAAGATATTAGTTCTTTTGGAGTATCACTCTTGCAGCGAAGAAAGATAACCCAGGTGTAGCGAGAATATTCATCTACAATAACAAGTGTATATTTCTTTCCAGCTATGGATTGGATATTGAAAGGGACAAACAAATCCATATGCAAGAGTTGAAGAGGACTTGTCACTGAGGAAACTTGTTTAGATTTGAAACTAGATTTTGTCTGTTTTGCTTTTTCACATGCTGAACATAGAGATTCATTAGCATATGAGTGTTGAGGAAGACCAGAAACCAATTCCTTAGATGAAAGAGAATTCAGGGTTTTGATGTTTAGATGAGAGAGCCTTTTATGCCATAGCCAGTTGACATCAAAAGAGGCTTTAGAAAGAAAACATACGTTTTCAGTGGTAGTAGAGTCCATATCTTTTACATAGACATTTTCCTTACGATAACCACTGAGAGCAAGTTTTCCATTCTCATCTACCACTGAACATGTTTTCTTGGTAAAGCGAACTTCATAGTCTTTTTCACATAGCTGACTGATGCTGAGAAGAATGTGCTTTAGTCCATCTACGTACGCGACTCTTTTGAAGGTAGTTGTCCCATTGTTGAGGACACCAAACCCTCGGGTATATCCTCTTCCATTTCCACCAAAGGTCACTGAGGGACCTTTCTCTTCCTTGTATTCAGTGAGCAGGTCTTTTTGTCCTGTCATGTGACGAGAGCATCCACTATCAAGATACTAGATGCCCTTTGATCCTTGCAAACATAAGGAAGATTAAGCTTTGATTGGTACCAATTTTTCAATGGGTCCTTTAGGGTTAATAGAGATGGAAGGTTCATCAATCTTCACAGCAGATGAACATTCAACTTCAGTGGTAACCTTCACTTTGGTTAATTTCATAACCTTAGTGGTATTCTTCACCTTCGTCGATTTCTCAGCTTTGGTAACCTTCTCAGCCTTGGAGGCATTCATCTTCACTTTAGCTGTTTTATCAGCTTTAGTGGCGGTTGGACATTTACTAGCAATATGTTCAGTAAACCCACAATGATAGCAGTTTCTATATTTGAAGGTGGTTTTAGGACCATGAGTAGTAGGATTTGAGAATTTGAGATGAGCAGGGCCAGCTCCAAGAATGCTTTTAGATTGAGATCTGGGAGGAAATTTCATTTCTTCAGATCTCTTAGGCTTAAGATCAATCTTCATCTTTGGAGGACAAATATCAAAGATTTCTGTCACAAAGCTAGAAGATCGATTTACTGAAAGTTTAGAAGGAACTTTCAACTTTGCTTTCTTGGTAGCCTTCTGAGGATGGGAAATAGATTTTCCTTTATCTGCAGGCTTAGAGTCTTTAGATATTTCTTCAGGGATGGGATTAGAAGAGGATGAAGTAGAGAACTAAGCATAAGAAGTGTCAGGGATAGAAGAGACAAACATTCCAAACTTAAGCATGGAGCTGTCTTCTTTAGGCTCATCCTGTGGTTTCCCAAAACCAAGACCAGTTCTATCACTGGCAGGGATCTGAGCACTTATAATCTCAGTGATCTTTGATGAGGATTTGGACCATCCATCAACAATAGCCTTTTCTGCTTTTAAAGCAGCGATGACTTGTTCGCATTCTTTGCTGATGATTTCATCAACAATGACTTGATCTTTCAAACTTTCCTCTAAAAGAGTCAGTTCTCTGATCTTTTCATGACGTTTCTCTAGCTGTTCAGTTAAATCAATGTTTTTGTTCTCTGCTAGAGTTTTGCCGTTTAGAGCATTGTATAGATCAATCGTCAGCACATCAACAACGCGACTTCTCTCTGCTTCAGATAGAGAGGGATTAGTAGAGATAGATACCTGAGATGATATATAGCTCATGGAAGTTTCTGGATATTCTTCCATTTCATCTTTAATCTCGGCCATGAGACAGAGATTAGCGACTTCTTCATCAGAACTTGATTCTTCTGATTCAGCCCAGTCATGTTCTTCAACGATGAGACCTTTACCTTTTCGCTTAAAGTTTTTCAACTTTTGATATTTTTCTTTCAGTTTAAGGTATTTGTCATCGTTGGATCTTCTGGAGGTAGAAGGTTTGAAGACTTTCTTCGACTTGCACTCACTTGCAAAGTGTCCAATATTTTCGCAGTTAAAGCAAGTAGCAGTAGCCTTATCAACAAGGGTTGATTTTGGCTTGTCAGTGAGAGAGAGAGAGGCTTATTTCTTCTGAAATTTATCTTTCTTGCAAATATCTTAAAAGAGTTTGTCAAGAGTGCTAAGGACTCATCAAGCTCTGAAAGATCAGTGTCTGATAGTTACTCAGATTCAGAATCTAACTCAGTGATAGTGAGAGTAGATATTTGAGATGGAATTATCTCTGAAGAGACTAAAGCAACAGGAGTGCTTTTGGAGTCTTTAGAATCTTTTACAAGATTCTTCTTCAGGAGATTTGATTGCTCATAGTTGAGCAATATTCCAAACAAGGTGATGAGAGAAAGAGAATTTAAGTCTTTTGTCAGCTTGAGACATATTGAATAACTGTCCCAGATTTTAGGAAGACATTATAAGAATTTAGTTAAGACCTCAGAATTAGAATAGGTCCTACCCACGGTTCTTAGATCAATGATTAAGCAGTTAAACCTCTGGTGAACGTCAGAGAGAGATTCGTTCTTACCAGCGATAACTCTTTCATACTGTCTTACCAAGTTAATCTTTCGAGTTTATTGGACTTCAGTGGTGCCTTCATATTGAACACAGATTGTTTCCCACATTTTTTAGAAGTTTTAAGATGCATGATGGAATGGAAAGCTTCATCAGGCAGAGCCATAGAAATAATGGTTTTTGCCTTTGTATCTAGTCCGACTTTCTTTTTGTCTTCATCACTCCACTGTCTTATCTTCTTAAGACCATAACGCTCAGGGACAACAGAACTGGTGGTACTAGCGGGAACGACGCTTATGATAGTGAAAGGTTCATAAGGTCCATGTGCTTCGTAATCAGGTATAGTAGGGTCTACACCTTTTAGAAATAGCATCATTCGATTCTTCCAGAGAGCAAAGTTATCTCTGCTAAATCGAGGAGGTTTAGAAAGTGAACCATTATCATAATAGTTTGTATTTATGTTAAGTGCCATTTAGAATAGCAAGGAAGAGAATAAAGCAAGATCTTGTTTATTAGATTAAACAGTCCGCTCTGATACCACTTGTTGGTCCCGAAGGTGCTTAACAAGTTTGTAGAAAGGGGGGGTTGAATACAAACACAGGTTTTTAAAGGTTAATAAATTGTTTATTGATAAATTAAACACAATTTACAAGTCTGTTGCAGAATAAGATTAAGTAGAACTCAATCTAAACAAACTTAAGAAACACTAAGATGGTTGCACAAGAATATAGATAATGGGATATTAGAGAGTATAGAAAACAAGGGTTTCTATATTTTAGAAAGATGAAGGCTTAGGGAAACTCGAGATAGAGTTGTGATCTTTCTATTTATACCCTATGCATTAAATGCATGGCAGAGCACTTTACACGTGTCCTTCATTGATTGGTTGAGAGGGTCTGACTTTGGGAGACATGCTTTTGACCGTATCATGAACAGTGTAGTTGACAGAGTTGTTGTACGAATTGTGGCAGAGGTATGTCCGTTTTGACACATCGTATTGGGTGTGCAAGGGAAAAACAAAAGAGACTTGAGGCATAAGCTAAGTGATCATCGATCGCTGAATATCTCTTCCTTCAGAGATACATAGAAGTTCAGCTATCGTTGAAGCTTTTCCTCAGGTTTCTTCGTGTGTGTAGATTTGTCTTTGCTTCGCTGATATCCGCATCAGGTCACGAGTATACTTGTCTTTCTTCATCAGCTTCGTCTTCGATTCAGCTATGAACATCTGTTGACGCGAAACTTGTCTTCAGGGATTACGTCTAACTGTTTACATCAGAAACTATCAGCGATACTGAAAATACTCAGTATTTAATTGCTGATAGTGAAACAATAATACATATGAATGTTTACAAGAAAGATCATTAGTTATAACTGAACAGACTCAGTCTGATCGCTGATGATGAAACATTAATAAATATTTATTAAACGTAATTTTCACTAAGTGTAGAAAATGGTCTTTATCAAATTACTGAGAGAGCATGGATCAACAAAATATTTCAGGGGGAGTAAATGACTTCTAATTACATCAGATCAGAACTCGTTCTTAAATATTTTACTGCTTTAATGTCTTTATTTTTCAATAAGACTATGTTTCTTTGATAACTTTTTGATTGCTTGCAGATTTTGAGGGGGAATTTACATGATCATATTAATCATGACTTTGGAGCTGACTTTATGAGATTAATGCTGAGCGAAGGATTATTCTACTCTTAATCTCATTGTGTTTGAAATATGTACAACTTTCATATATGAAAACATGTTTCTAAATGTTCAAATCACTTATCGATTCTTAAACAAATTTCATGAATTCAGAAGTGTGATTTTAAATGTTTTCATTTTTTGCAGTTTCATGATTAACTAACCGTGTGTTTCCAAAGATAAATACTTGTGTATTATATTTTCCATATACTGTCAAGTATTCATACATACCGATTTAGTATCTTTTGTTGACTATGTTCTTACCATGTCTCGAAATGAAACTATTTTTCGATGGTAAGACACCCCGTTTTGTATTTCATTGATATTTGAGCGTTTTCATTTCATTCAAAGCATTTCTTTCAAGAATGTCTATATTTGAATCATATAGACAACATTCAATTTTTAATGACCTAAGCTTTTAATGATATATCATTCATATTTTATCTTTTCAATACAATGTCAGATTCTCAAACAAGTCTTTTGTATTCATTTCATTCTTTCAATTTACTTGTTTTTAAGAAAATCTTTCATGACTAAAATGCACAAATCTTCATGATTATCTCATTCAGCATATATCTATCTGACATGTATTCCATATTATTGTGTTTAATAGAAAAGTTAAACCGGATTCACGATAACCAGTGTTTCCTACCCAATAAGTTATCCTTAAGTGATCGAGAGGTGAAGGGTTAATATCAGAGTGTGGGTGTGTGATGAGGTAAAATGTAAAAGAGAGTTTGGTTAGAAGTGAGCTTAAATGTTAAAAAGAAAGAGGGTTAAGAACATAGTTAAAAGAATATCATAACTCTACACCAACCACTTTCTGAGCCAGGCAGTCACATTACTGTTGTTTCATAATTCTTTCGTGGACATCATTGAAACAGGCAGTAGCCCATGCCAACTCTTGCTTTGTACCCCACCGAATACTCATCTTTTTCTTAACAAGAAGATGTTTCAACTTTGATTAGGGACGCAACACATAATCTATCTCGTCTTCATTTGGAAGATGTGGATATTGAAACAGAAGGAAGTCTGCCCCACCTTCGACCTTCGATCATGCATGTTGATCCTAGTTGTGATGTTCTTTAACTTGATTTAACCTTTTAATACACACAGATTAAATAAATAGAGTGCCGAAGCGTTTAATACGTGTAGAAAATATTGAACATGCAAGGTAGTAAACAGACAAGTAATTAATGAACAGGAAGTAAAGTATCACAAGAAAGTTACTCAAAGAACTGTTTCATTGATTACTCAAGAGCACCAAGAACACACACTGGTATGTGGAAAATGTGCTCAAGTATTATACTGACTGCTATTTTCATGTGTGCTCCTTTGCTTAAAGGTCGTGCTCCCTTAATATACAGGAGGGATGTACCCCTTAGTACAAGACAAAAATTGACATTCCATAAACGGAATGCCACCTGAAAAGTAAACATCGTGGGACGCCCATTACTTTGATCCTGAGGATCTTCGTACAACAGGTCTCACGTGTTCTGCACGTGGTCTTGTCTTGAACTCTTAGAAAAGCTTCAACATTGATCTCCAGAGGTTGGCCTTCACAGAGGCTCCGTGAGTGATTACAGAGGCTCTGTGATCCAAGAATTATTATCAGGTTTGACTTCTGGTAGATCTTCTGTGGAGTAACCTCTGAGCATTGCACCTTCTGTGATGTACTTGAGTGTACAGCGGCAGGCTTCTGTAATTCACATACTTAGCCTATTTTTCAATACTTCTATACAATGAGAGTGGAGCTAACAATCTCCCCCTAAGTATTGAAAAATAAAAAATGGAATTTGGAGCGATGGCTAAGCTAGAAACAAAAGAGGTGAAAGGAACTCAACCTCTGAAAAATGATATTCATTCGTAAAAGAAAAATTCCAGAAGGCAATTACATTAAGCATTGAAATACATGAATGAACAACAAAAGATTACATAAGTCATTGGGGAAAATCATTTATCGGGTTGGTAAAGCTTTCAGCTAGTGTTTTTCTCATCGATAGAATGAGTTCCCTGTACTTCAGTTGTGCATCAATCTGTCCGATCATTGTCTCTGCAGGTCCCGCTTGAACAGTCTCAGAGCCATTCTTCCTCAGAATCGTATTCTTTATCTTCTGCAGAGTATTGTTCGAATACTTGTGACTTTGATTTGGACGATACATCTTTTTAAGCCCATCATCGTCTCTGTAGATGAATCCGAACTCAGGCTCTGTGATTAAGGAGTTGGAAGGAACGTTCTCGATTCCGGGGAATTGGTCATGTGGTTTGGTGATCGACAGCTTCTCGATTCTGAGTTGTAGAGCTACCTCGAAGTCCATTTTGCTGTGATATTTTACATGTTCGCGCATCACCTCCTTGATCCTGCCATTCGCTATCATATACTCCTTACGCTTTTCAAGTCTTTGCTCTGTGAAGGCATGTGGTTGAGGAAGATCGTAGGAACAGAGGTTCTTCAAGTCTGCATCTGTGAACGTGTATTGCTTCCCATCTTTTCTCTCAACTAAGTATTTTGCATACATGATTGACTTGTTGGCGAAGGAGTGCAGAGAGATCCTCATCACGATTTTGATATCTTCTGTGGAAAATACTTCATCCCTTTCTAATGCAGTTTGCTCGAAGCGTCTTCTGATGTCTTCTTTGATTAAGGGATGTAGATTTGGTGCTAAGAAGACAGCTTCGGGCTCTGCGCTGTAAAGATAGGTATGAATGTTTTCTTGAAATTTAAGTTCTTTCGGTGGAACTCTCATGGCGTCCATCGATTGAACAATCTCTTTGACTCTGTCCTTTTGATCTTTCTTCCGTGGAGAGGTCTCTGAAGTATCTGCAGCGTTTGCTGGATCAGGACTTTGAAACTGTACAGTAGGTGTGGGTGCAGTAGGCATGAGTTCAGGACTTGAGGGTTCAACGAACTTTGCGAGTTCTTCTGCGATCTGTTCAGAGCCCACACTGACCTTCTCTTTCTGAGACCCTTCAGAGGTTGTTCCTTGGACAGTTGAAGACGGTATTGGGTCTGCAGAGGCACTGGGCATGAGATTCTGTGATTTGTGTGCCTCTGAAGATGTTTTTTGTAAGGGCAGAGTTTGGAGAGGAGTGGCAGAGATGACAGGTGCTTTTGGTATTAAGGCCTTCTCTCCCTCATGATGGCCAGAGCCAGAGGCATCTGGATCCTGATCATCATGGTGAGCCCTCTTCTGTGAGGCCTCCGCTTGTCAAGTGGCAGGGGCCTTTCTATTCTTCCTTTTGCAGAAGTGGTCTTCAGCATGTTGGTTGATCTTCTGTAGGGCGTCTTCTGCAGCCAAAGATAGGGCGTTGATTTCCACATCAGACTTGAATCGAAAAGTGGCTACGGTTTTCTTCAAGTCTGCTGCCACCTTCTTTCCTTGGTCGTTGAAGTCGGATCGAAGGAGGTTTTGGTTTTGCAGAAACTGATTGACCATGGTTTCCAAGTCGGCTTTTGTTGCAAACGCAGAGGAGTCTGGGGCAGAGGTTGATGCCTGTGTGTGAGCTGGGACCATAACACTGCGAGTTATGTCCTTTATTTCCTCTCTGAGCCTGGCCATTTCGACCACTCCGGTCTGAACTCCGTTCTTAGCATATTTTGGAAATTCCTCTGTGCAAAGGTCCCCCAGAACTTGAATCTGATGGGAGTGTGCAATGATGGCATTTCCACAAGCTTGAAGATCAGCCCTTTTTGCGCAGTTTGTACTGAGTGCTTGCAGAGCTTCAGTATTAGCTTTTAGGGCCTCTGCAAGGATTTGAGAGTTAGCTTGGGACTCTCTGGAGATCGAGCTTTGCAACTCGTCAAGTTTTTTGAGCACCATGTCAGCAAAGGCTTTAAACTCGGCCTTTGTGACAAAGGTGTCAGAGGTAACCTCCGGAACAACACATGTTCCAGATTTCGGCAACGAGTCTTTGGCACCTTCAGAGCCTGTTTTTATGATGAGCTCTGCAGGATTTCCTTCCAATCCTCGATGTTCCACAGAGCAAGCACCTATGGAAGTTCTGTCAACACGTTCTTTGGGGGAGGGTTCAGAGACTCCCTTAAGATCGAAGTTGAATGGATCCTGTGGTTGTTCTAGAGCCACAGAATCATCGTGTTCTCGCAGCACCAACTCTGAGGTGGTTTGGGTGTCACTCTTGTGTGTGACAGAGGTAACGAATACATCTGTGTGTGAAGGAGATGTGTCCTGGGACAAATGGACACGCAGAGCAACACTCTCACCCTTTTGAGAGGGTGAGGTGGTTTTAGTTTCCCCGGATGGTGGCACAGAGGATGAAGGAATATCCTCTGTTCGGATGGTTTGGGCGGGGTTCAGACTGTGCGGTCCTGTTTCAATACCCCTCTGCACTAGAACTGCAGGGGTAGAAGTGTGGGTTGCACTGGGAGTTGGTTTTGGTGGTGTTCCAAGGTCATCTTTTTCTCCTATCTCCTCCGTGATTCTTTTACCCTCATCGTCAGAGCTTGACAGCCCCGTAACGTCTGTCACTGCAAAATCTGCGAATTCTCCCAAGGTTCCCGAGTGCAGCTTCTGTATCTCCTCAGATATGGCCATTGCGACTCGGAGAGGGCTGGATGGCCTTTCCTCAGAGCTTTCAATGATTTGGGCTTTTCTTCTTCTCCTCTGCAGAGGTTGTTCGGACTCTGCAGGTTCACTCACGGCTTGAGAGGGAATAGGTTCAGAGGTTGTTGCCTTGGTCAATTTCTTAGCCTTCTTCTTTGGCTTGACAACCTCTGTTGGGGATTTTGGAGCCTCTTCTTCTGCGACTCTCTTTTTAGGAGTTCTTTTCTTTTTAAGCTTCTTTTCTCGTTTCTCACCCACAACTTCTGTCTGTACTTCAGTTCCTTCATCATCCTCTGTTCTAACAACAGCTCCCTCACCTATCTCTGTCCTAAGGTAGATTGCAATCTCACCCACTTGGAATCCTACACGTGGGGGGGGGGGGATTGCAGGACTCGGTGCAGGAGTCCTGTGCCCACGAATGTAAGTTCTTACCCCATCTTCACTGTTCAGGTAGGCCAAGATTCGGGCTGGCAGAGGTCTTGCTCCAGGATACCCAGATTGGAGAACTGTGGGCTTGTGTAACTTCATGTCGTAGACCTTGATCATCTTACTCTCTGTAGGTAACTTCCCTTCGCCTATCAGAGCGTCTCCTAGCAGAATGGCAAAAAATCTGTTGAAGACAAGATTTTTGGGTTCTGTGCTGCGAGCTTGGTCCTCTTGCTTAGCTATGACCGCGTTTCTAATTTCCCTGAATATTAGAGTTGCATAGTCCAGAGGCAAATCGTAGTACACACCATACATTATTGCAAGTATGGTATGGCTAGATTGGTCAGGGCTGCCTACCTTGCAGGTCAAGCAGCGATTTAGGATAGAGAAGAGAACGTTCCACAGAGGTGGAAGGTTCTGACGTCTAAAGTCGGTCCTTTTGGAAATTGGTGCAGCGTACCCTATGAACCGAAGGAACTCCAGAATCTCATCATCAGAGGGCTCGTTAGAGTATCTTGTTAGATTTAGCTGGGTCTTAGTGGGAAGCTCGAAGACATCTGCGACCCTTCTGCGGTTTATTCCAAGGTCCAGAATTTGAGTGGTGGAGGGATGGGTGGCATATCCCATGACACAGTAGCCATAACGGTCCAGTTTCTCATGCTTAGCACTCAACCAGAATTGTTGAATGTAAGTTTCAGGAATATCAGTTCTTTTAAGAGTTAGGGCTTTTTTAGAATGTGGTTCTTTAGGATTTGGATTAAAGGAGCAGCTTCCTCAGGATATCCCTTGGGTTCCAAGACAGCAAAATGATTGTTTGGCTTGAGGTTCAGTTGCCTGGAATGATAGTCATGGTGTGTGAAGGAGAGCATTCTGCTTGTTATGACATGTTCTTGTTCCACAGACTGGGAATCGTCCTTTTTAGCTTTAGAATGCATCGAGTGGTTTGATGCAGAAGATCCCTTGGAGTTCTTGGAAGAAGCAGAATTAGATGCCATGGAAAGAAATGGAGAATGAGAAATCTTTTGCAAGGGGATTCTTGAAGGAGAGAAAATAGCAAGTAAAAAGAAATTTGGAGTATGAGAGGGGTTTATATATGAAGAGAGAGGGTAGAAAGAATGAGCGGTAATAGATAAAATTTTCAAATCCGTGATGAGTGGTAACGGATAAGAGGACGTTTCAGAAAAACGACGGTACAGGTTACGATCCAATCAAATATTGCCACGTCAGATGATGACGGTGCACGATCTAGGACGTGCGCCACCCTATTCTCACGCGCCTGGCATTTTCTATTCTCACGTGACAGTGAGTTTCAAAAAATAACCCTCAGCACATGACCTGATTTTCTCAAGTGATGAGAATGACAGAAGCTCTGGGGATAAGAGGCTTCTGAGGTCATAGGCAAGGTTAAGAGGGAGAAAAGTGCGATGAAATGATCGAGTTCCTTTTAAAGTGCATTTGCTCAAGCACCCTCAGTTTAGAGGTGCAAAGACTCTGTGATAGATCACAGAGGCTCTGTGGTCGACCTCAGAGGTTCTGAGACCAAAAATTTCCTTTTTTGGAAAGATTTTCAAAGATTTGATCATTTCAAAGTTTTGACAGTAAAATTAGTACAAAGAGGGATCTTTCTGAGGACATAGTTCTCGAGAAAGAGTTTTGACCCTTGATTCAGATGGACTAACCTTACTCTGTAGTCTGTTGCGCAGAACTGTCTTGCTCCCCCTTGAATAGTCATGATTGGTTTTTGATGGTTCGTTCTGCTCCCCCTTCAACTATGCTTCGATCATATAAAGATAAGATTTGCACAAGACATAGATTTGCAAAAACAATGTAATATAAGGAAAGTCAAAGAGATTATTTACAAACAAGGAATATGTTATATACAAATATGTACAACAGAGTCTCTGTGCACGGGTACAGAGGCTCTGTGGTCAACTCATGTTGAGCATACCAATCTTGCCAACTAGAAAAGTGAATCTTTTCTCATCCAATGCCTTCGTGAAAAGATCGGCAAGTTGGTAGTCTGTGGGCACAAAGTACATCTCTATTGTTCCATGTTCCACATGATGTTTCAGAAAGTGATACCTGATATCGATATGCTTGGTCTTAGAGTGCTGCACTGGATTGGCAGAGATCGCAATGGCACTTTTGGAGTCACAGAGGATGGGGATTTTTTCGATATCAAATCCATAGTCTCTAAGTTGGGTCCTCATCCACAGAACTTGTGAACAGCAACTTGCAGCAACAACATATTCTGCTTCTGCCGTAGAGGTCGAAACACAGTTCTGTTTCTTGGAAGTCCAACTTACTAGTTTCCCTCCTAGGAATTGGCAACTCCCAGAGGTACTTTTCCTGTCGAGCTTGCATCCTCCGTAATCTGAATCTGTATAAGCCATGAGATCAAAGACAGAGCTCTCCGAATACCAGAGACCAAGATTTTTGGTCCCGTTTAGGTATCTGAAGATCCTCTTGACAGCATAAAGATGATATTCTTTGGGGTTAGCTTGAAATCTTGTACAGAGATATGTGGCAAACATTATATCGGGTCTACTTGCGGTTAAATATAGCAGAGACCCTATCATACCTCTGTAGAGTTTACACTGCACAGGCTTGCCTTCTGGATCTGCATGAAGTTTGGATCCAGTGGCCATAGGAGTCTTCATTGGTGAAGAGTCAGAGAGCTTGTATTTTTCAAGTATGTCAGAGACATATTTTGATTGGTTTATGAAAATACCCTCTGTGGTTTGTTTGACTTGCAATCCTAAGAAGAATGTGAGTTCTCCCATCATGCTCATCTCAAACTCACTCTTCATCAATGATTCAAATTTTTTGCAGTATAAATCATTTGTAGACCCAAAAATAATGTCATCAACATAGATCTGTACAAGTAGAATCTCACCTTTTCTCTTCTTATAGAATAAAGTAGTATCAGTTGTACCTCTTTTGAAACCATTTGCAAGGAGGAAGTTTGAAAGTCTGTCGTACCAGGCTCTGGGAGCTTGTTTCAGTCCATACAGAGCCTTGTCCAAGAAGTAGACATGATTTGGGTACTTAGAGTTCTCAAACCCTGGTGGTTGTTGGACATATACTTCTTATTGAATCTGCCCATTCAGAAAGGCTGTCTTGACATCCATTTGATGTACTTTGAAACCTCTGTGGGCTGCGAAGGCAAGAAAGATTCTTATTGCTTCGAGTCTTGCCACAGGGGCAAAGGTTTCTTCGTAGTCAATGCCTTCTTCTTGGCAATATCCCTTGGCCACCAGTCTTGCTTTGTTCCTGATCACCACACCATCCTCGTACTTTTTGTTCCTGAAGACCCATTTGGTCCCTATTGCGGTTTTGCCTTTCGGCAGAGGCACTAGGGTCCATACTACGTTTCTTTCAAACTGCAGAAGCTCCTCTTGCATAGCTTCTACCCAGTTTGGGTCTTCAAGAGCTTCAGATATCTTTTTGGGTTCGATGATACTCACAAAATTTGTATAGTAACAAAAATTAGTAGTACTCAATCGAGTTTGGACCTTATCAGAGGCATTACAAAAATTAGTAGTACTCTTGGTCCACTTTATCATGCGGGGTAGGTGATCATTGGAAACTTCAGTGGTTAGTTCAGGAGCATATTCGTTTTGATGTAGATCATCTTCTGTTGAAAGAAATTGATCATTTGTACTTTCCACAGGACTTGGTTGTTCATCATGAGTGGAGGTAGAGAGCTCTGCAGAGCCTTGATCTGATGTTGACCCTTCTGAGAGGTTTTGAAGATGATCATGATATTGATTAAGCTTGGGGCCTTGAGTTGTATTGTCCTCTGAGTGCTCCCCCTCGATGTTTGCACCGACAACATTACTGAAAGAGGGTGAAGTATTGCTACGACCAGTTAGAGAAGTACCTGTTTGGTCCTCAGAGGCTTCGACTTCAGAGGCTCTGTGGTCACCTTCAGAGGGTTCATCATCATTGAACATATCTTCAAATAGATGATGAAGATCATTTGTTCGTGATGATCCACCAAAATCTTCATCCTGAAGTTTGAGTCCTGAGCTGATTTGCTCAGAAGTCACCTGAAAAGAATCATCAAATTAAACATTAATACTTTCTAGTATATGCTTGGATTTGAGTACATAGATTATGTATGCCTTGGAGTTTGATGAATAGCCAATAAATTTGGCTTCATCGGCTTTGGGACTAAATTTCCGTATTTGGTCTCTGTCGTTCAGTACGAAACATCTGCAGCCAAAGACATGGAAGTACTTAATGTTTGGCTTCCTCTGGTGTAGTAAGTGATATGGTGTCTTTGCAAGTCTCTTCACGATCAAGGATCGATTTTGGGTGAAGCATGCGGTTGAAATGGCTTCTGCCCAGAAAGAAATAGAGAGCCCTGAAGCAGTGAGTATAGTCCTTGCGGCTTCCACTAGTGTTCTGTTCTTTCGTTCAACAACACCGTTTTGTTGTGGAGTCCTTGCAGCAGATAAGTTCTGTGATATGCCTTTTGTCGAAAGACAGGCTTTAATGGTTGAATTCTTAAACTCTGTTCCATTGTCACTTCGGATTCTCTGTACTCTGCAGTCATAAAGAACTTGTAGTCTCTTGATAAGATTGATTAGTACTTCAGGAACATCTGATTTCTTTCGAACAAATTCAACCCAAGTATATCTGGAGAATTCATCTATGAGTACAAGGATGTACTTCTTGCCACCAAGACTCTGCACAGAAATGGGACCACAGAGACTCTGCACAGAAATGGGACCACAGAGGTCAACATGAAGAATCTGCAGAGGTCTGGTGCAAGATATGTCAGACTTGGTTTTGTGGGCAACCCTCTTGAGTTTGCCCATCTCACATGCTGAGCATAGATGATCCTTGTCGAATCTAATACTTGGTAGACCACTTACTAGTTCTAATTTCACAAGTTTGTTAAGTGTGTGAAAGTTTAGATGACAGAACCTATTGTGCCAGAGTCAAGCTTCTTCATTCTTACTTGAGACTAAGCAGAGCTTTTCTTCTCTGTTAGTTGATTTGAAGTCCATGAGGTATAAATCACCTCGTCTTTTGGCTCGCAGAAGCTCTGTGGTTGTATCTTCCTTCAACAGAGAGCAGTACTGTCTTTTGAACATCACATCGAGTCCATTGTCACAGAGTTGACTTACACTCAGAAGATTGTGCTTGAGGCCATCCACATAGGCAACTCTATTGACATCGATGTCTCCTTTGGCAATGACTCCATAACCTTTTATTTGTCCCTTTTTGTTATCTCCAAAAGTCACAGATCCTCCTCCATGTTTTTCTTTGTAGGAGGAAAGCAACCCTCTGTCACCAGTCATGTGTCTTGAGCACCCGGAGTCTAGGTACCAGATAGGCACATGTTGTTTCTCCTGTGAACAGATTAGAGAGATTTAGATACCCATTTCCAAATGGGTCCATTTTTGTTAGGAGACTTTGAAGATGCCTTAACATCTTTGGTTTTGGATTTATCCTCATTTGCAGAGGTACCAGTTTGTCTCTTCTCACCCTTGAATTTTGCATTCTTGGGCTTGGGGTGAGATATAAGACAGGAGGTCCTTGAGAAATGTTGATTCAAAGAATGCATAAGATCAAAGCATTTACAATAAGGAACATTTGAAGCAAACTTCTTGAAAATTTCATTAAATTTGTCAAAGGAGGGTACAGAGCAAATTTTACTACAACCCATTTTAGATTTGGGTTTCCTTTTACAGAAAGCTTTGTCTAATCTAGGTTGAGTTTTTTAAAAAACTCTTCTTGAGTGGCTCTTTGGTTGTACTCTCCCTTGATCTTCTTTCCTTGCTTTCACTGCAACAGAAGCATCAAATTTATCAATTTTGGGCCATTTATTCCTTTGTTGCCAAGTGAGTTTTTCTTGAAAAGGTTTTAATGGTCTTGGAGTTTTTGAATCACGAGGGATCTTGTTCTTTTTAGATCTTTCAAGCTCAAGAGAAGTCTTTGCTTGCAAGCACATGTCTAGGAAATCAGGACAGATAGGTACACCTGTGGTTTTCCTTTTGGGAAGAACTGTTCTATTAAGAATGCCAGAGGTAAGTTTACTCTTCTCTGGACCACAGGGGAGTATCTCAAGTTCCACAGAGCTTGTCTCATTTTCAACAGAGGACTCTGATTCTGACTCAGAGTCTGAATCGAGGAAGTCTTTGTGAATGAGATATTGACCTTCTGCAAGTGCCTTGCTTTGTCCATTGGTGTCCTCTGAAGTATTTAGAGTTTTTGAAATACACGGAATGACTATAGGAACGTTGAGACAGTTTTGTAGATCTTGCTCAAAGATTTCTCTTACATCAGAGATAATATCAGGATGATTAAGAAAATGGTTTTCATAGGTCTTTCTCAAGTCATTTTCCAGAAATCTTTTAAAAAGTTTTTCTTCCACAGAGGCCGGAACAAACTCTGGAGCTTCAGAGGACAATTCCTTTTCAGGAGTCATCATGCATACAAAATCCATTTGAGTTTGTGTTTCTGGATGACCGAATCTGAAGATTCCTATCTGTTTTTGAGACAGATATTTCTTTGGAATATGATTTCTCTTTGATGAGAGTGAAGAAGGTAGATTATTGTTTTCATACCATGTATCTACCATCAACAGAGGATTTCTCAGATGTGGTTCTTCGGATGTTTTTCGCCTTTTAAATGTGGATAGAAGGTTTGAAAGACTTGGTTTTAATGATTTTCCAACGCAGAAGATGTTTGCTAAAGATTTGTTTCTTTTGTTTCCAGTATAGGGATCGACATCATCGAACCCTATGCCTCTTCTGCCAATTTGGGTGTTGACCTTTTCAGTGACTTTTTGAGCATCCTGGTACCTTTTGATTTTGAGATCTCTGTCGAACAGATCTCGATGAAGAGCTTCTCTTTCCTTTTGAAAGAAGTTTTTCAAAGAAATGGCATTTAAACGATCACTCTCACATTTCTTAAGCTCTTTGACCTTTTCTTTCAGAGCTCTGTCGAGATTTGTGATTTTATCCTTGAAATCCTTTTTTGTTGAAATATGCTCAGAGGTGAGAGTTTTGTTTTGAAGGTAAAGCTTATCCTTCTCCTCTGTGAGAAGCCTAGTTTCTCTTTCAAAGAAGGCAAGCTTTTTCTCAAGATCTGAGCATGTATGTTTGTAAGCTAGAAGATCATTTTGTATTTCAAGAAGCTTGTTTTCAAAGTCTTTGCAAGAGTTAGAATTGGATACCTCACTTTCGTTGTCAGAAGAGTGGACTTCTGCCATTCCACAGAAGAGTGCGTTATTTTCTTCATCAGATGATTCATCGGTTACAAGGTTCTCTTATTCTGCCATTAGGGATTTCTGAGTGTAGTACTCTGCTTTCTTTTTATAGAAGGCAGCGTCCCTTGTGGGTTTCCCTGTGTTGGCAGAGGACCTGCACTCTGCTGCATAGTGGCCTGGTTTCCCGCATTTGAAGCAGCCTTCAGTTTCCTTCAGGAATTTGTCACCAGCTCTGCCGTCTGACTTCTGTCCATTTCTCTCTTCTTGCCTTGGTTCTTCAGACCACTCCTTTCTCTTTGCCTCACCATATCCTCTGCTTCTGTCATCTCTTTCTTCTCTTCCTCTGTACTCCGCCTTCTTCTTGAGACCACGATTGAACTGTCGGGTCATTAGTGCAAGAGTTTTGGCCAGAGCAGCCATGTCAATCTCCTCCTCAGAGTTTTCTTCACTTTCACTCTCTACTACAAGTACCTTCTTCTTCTTCTTCTGTGCCTCCTCAGCTGCCTTATCCTTCTTTCCCTTGTCTTTGCCTTCTGAGGCACTTCCCACAAGAGCCAGAGGACCTCCGACAGAGGTTGATAGTTTGGAAATTCTGTTCTCTTGGCTAATCAGTGTTCCAAAGAGATCAGATATGGACCAAACATCAAGATCGAATGTGGCTTGCATGGACATGGTTAAATGAAGCCATTCATCATTTAGGCTCTGTAGAAATCTGACGTTGTTTTCTTCGGAGGTTCTGTGGATCCCATACCTCTTACACTTGTTTATCAAAGAATTGTATCTATTGTAAGTGCTTTGAATGGATTCACCCGGCAGATCTTTGAATGCAAAATACTCATTTATGCATAAGGCTCTGTTGTTCTTGAGGGTTTCCAGCTCTAACCATAGGTCCTTTGAAGTTTCACATGAATCAAGAGATTGAAAGATATCATTTGGGATAGCCATTATGATTAGTCTTTTGGCTTTCTTTGCAAGTTCATGTTGTGCCTTTTCTTCTTCACTCCATTCAAGGACAGGTTTGGGGTGTTGATATTCAGAAATTTCAGGAGTATTGGCAGTGGCAGGAACACGAGGAACAGTTGTCATTGGAATGAAAGGAGGATTGTGAAGAAACTCAACCAGACCAGGATCCACACCTTCAAGGAAGTGCACCATCCTGATCTTCCACTGAGGATATTCATCCCTTAGAAGAGTGGGAGGTTTGGACTGAGATCCAACACTGAAGTAGTTGACAGTGTTTGCCATTTTAGTTTAGAGAGGAAAAACAGAGTATGGCACGAACCAGAAAGGGTATAACAATAATGGTTTTAGAAATGATGAGTGTATGAATCAGTAAGAACAGATGACCAACCAACTATCTTTGAATCTATCTTTGAATGAAGGACACACTTGTACCTGTTTCTATACCAAACAGGTTGATATAGCTCCAGAAAACAGAGTGTGACTGTAAATGGAGTTTGGGACGAAGAACAGACTCAAACTACTACCTTGAATACTGGAAACAAGTATAGAACAGGATCCTTTGATATTGAAAATCAAAGTTTGCTCTGATACCAATTGTTGATCCCAGTTGTGATGTTCTTTAACTTGATTTAACCTTTTAATACACACAGATTAAATAAATAGAGTGCGGAAGCGTTTAATACGTGTAGAAAAGATCGAACATGCAAGGTAGTAAACACACAAGTAATTAATGAACAGGAAGTAAAGTATCACAAGAAAGTTACTCAAAGAACTGTTTCATTGATTGCTCAAGAGCACCAAGAACACGCACTGGTATGTGGAAAATGTGCTCAAGGATTATACTGACTGCTATTTTCATGTGTGCTCCTTTGCTCAAAGGTGGTGCTCCCTTAATATACAAGAGGGATGTACCCCTTAGTACAAGACAAAAACTGACATTCTATAAACGGAATGCGACCTGGAAAGTAAACATCGTGGGACGCCCATTACTTTGATCTTGAGGATCTTCGTACAGCAGGTCTCACGTGTTTTGCACGTGTTCGGTACAGCAGGTCATGCGACCAGAGGTTGGAGGCTCTGTGAGTGATCACAGAGGCTCTGTGAGTGATCACAGAGGCTTTGTGATCCAAGAATTATTATCAGGTTTGACTTCTGGTAGATCTTCTGTGGAGTAACCTCTGAGCTTTGCACCTTCTGTGGTGTACTTGAGTGTACAGCGGCAGGCTTCTGCAATTCACATACTTAGCCTATTTTTCAATACTTCTATACAATGAGAGTGGAACTAACAACGCACAATTGAGTCTGTGTATTGCTATTGTTGTCTCAATGGTTTACACGTTTTGAGCCTATTGGAAAAGCCTAAGTAGCTTCAATCATTCTATACTATGCACGAACATACAAGGAATACGTTTTCTTGTCTTAACATTCATAGAAATTTTCTTTGTGATTTTTCGATGATTGAATGGAAGCCCTGGAGGAGTGACCATCAAAAAGCTCCTTTCCAATGTGCATTCATTGCACAAAGTGGCTTAGTGCTACTTACAAGCATCTTAACTGATTCATTTGTTGATTTAGATTTTCACTCTTACTTGTCTGAATTTGAAAAGATTCGGATGAATACATTATGAATTAACGGATGGTTCAGAGGCTCATTTGGAAAGATCAATGGTCAGAAAAACGTTCACGACATTTCTTGCTGAAAGTTTTGATGATTTCTATGCTTTACATCATCAAAAAGGGGGAGAAATATGTACAAGAAATGTTGTATGGTGAACAGTTTGTAATAGTTTTGGGAAGAAAGTCTAGAAATAGATAAGATGTTATGGGAAAGATTCTGGAAATGAGAAAGTCAAGAAATGGAAAAGAAGCTATGGGAAAGTCATGAAATAAGAAAGAAATTCTGGATAAAGTTCAAGATTTTAAGAATGTTCAAGATTTTTTTTGAAGAATGTTTTGAAAGAGATAAGTTAGCTACAACTGAAGATAATTTCTTTGCTAAAGATGATGATGTTTGTCAAAGTCTTTGGGGGGGGGGGGGGAGGGGGGAGAATATTAAAGATCACAAGAATTCATCTCAATGGGGGGAGAATGTTGATTGCCTAAGAAGATCAGTTTTTGTCCCAAAGGGGGAGAATGTTCTTGAAAGGGGGAGAACATGCTTTAAAGTGAAATTCATTTGAAGATAAGTGCAAGTTTATCCAAAGGGGGAGATCACTTGTTTTTGAATCAAAGGGAGAGAATTTGTTTTAAAGATGAATTTGTTTTTGAAGATGATCTTGAATCCAAAGGGGGAGAATGTTAGAGCATAGATTGTTGTCTTCAAGATCATCTAGATTGAAAGTCAAAAGCTCAAGTCAAAGCCTCAAGATTGCAAGTCAAAGTCAAAGTTATCAAAGTGGAAAGTCAAAGTCATCTAATGTCATGCTAGTTAGTTGTGTGTTCCTTGTAATATGTAGGTAGTATAAATAGCATTGTTTTCTTTGTAATATTGAGAACCTAATTGTGTGCATATCTTGGAGAATCATATTTCATATTCTAGAGAGAGAAAGTAGAGAGAGAGAGATTGTAAACTTTGAAGATCATACTAATGACATATGAGATTTGATTGAGTTCCATTGTTCATCTTGATAATCTTGCATTATCTGGGATTAACACTCTCTGACTCAACCTCTGATGGAGAATTAGATCCATCCAATCTCTAAGGAGAATGGCAGTAGCAAATGATGATCAATCTGATGGATCATCTCAAGACATTTCTGAAAAGGTACACTCTTCATCTACATCAAAATCTGAACTTGAAATGGATGTGCTCAAACTAACTGATGAATTTCTGAGCCTAAAACAGAAGCTTTCTGAAGAAAAAGAAAAGAGAAAACAAGTCCTAAAGGACTTGAATTTTTACAAAAGAGAGAAAGATCTTTTGGAAGCTGAAAAGAAAGAAACATTTGATGAAAAATATGAGCTTGAAAAATCTCAGAGGACAAAAGAAAAATATTCTTCTGAAAAATATAAAGAACTTGAAAAGACTCTAAAGGCAAAAGAATAAAAAGTAAAAAGATCTGAGTATGAAAGGGTCAACTCTGTTGCTTTAACTAACTTTTTTCAAAAGGAAAGAGAAGTTTTACACCAATCTTTGGAAAGGAAAGAATTGCAAATCAAGAGTTATCAAGATGTGCATATAAAGATAAATTCTCTGATGGATACTCAAGGCTTATATTTCAATGAAATGGATCCATTCACTGGAAAAAAGAAAACATCTCTATCTTCTACTTTCTGCATAGGAAAAATCCAGAAGCCTGATTTCCCATCTCTAGAAAACTCTAATATCTTCAAAACTCAGAAATTCAAAAACATTTCTTACTCTGAAGAAAAGACAAACTTAATGTTCTTAAAATAGACAAAGAAACTTCAAAAGTTCATTTAATAAAAACTCAAAGCAATGATCATAAAGAAATTTTCAGATTAAACTCTTTCATAGTTTAAAAACCAGAGGTCTCTAAAGCAAGTACCTCTGAAATCAAAACTCAGAGCATACTTAATCCGGAGGCACCTCTGTTCTCTCCAAACATAGAGGAAAAGGTCAGAAAAACCTTTGAAGAAGACATTAGAAGAGTATTTGAGGAAAATATCATATCTGATTTGAAAAAGAAATCTTGTGCCAAAAAGATCTTCAATATTTCTAAACCCAGAGACACTAGTAACACTTCAGAAGTAGTCACCTCTGCCAAAATCAAAAGAGACTTTCTTGATCTGATTCTGATTCAGAGGTTGATGAACAAATCTTTTTCACTCCACGTAAGGTCATTCATAAATACAAACAAAGTGTTGGCTCTGGAATTTTTAACAAACCATTTCAAATTTCCAAAACAAAAACCATAGTACCAATATGTCCTGACTTTGTGGATATGTGTTTGAAAGCCAAAACTTCTCTAGAATTAGAAAAAGAGATGAAAGAAAAAGCAAATGGTAAAACTAACACTTCAAAATCTCATGCCTATGAACCTATCAAGTTCACTTGTTATCCCAGATAACAATGTGTAAATAAAGATAACAATCAAATTCTATTAACCACACTTTTATTTCAATCTCAGAATATGATTACAATCACTATGAAATTTTCTCTATCTAAGTTCAATACACGTATGTCACTCTCTGATGTGCTACAAGTCTCTTACAACAATCTTACACGCACACAACAACACTAAAACCTATTTATACAAAGAAACAGAAACACGCAAGCTACTAGAAATGCATAAACAACAAAACACTCATACAACTAGCTTTGACATTTATTACAATTGACTTTGACTTTCACTTTGAGAGTTGACTTTGACCTTTGGCTTGCTTATCTTTGACCTTCAACTTCCATGATCTTGTATCCAACAAATATGCTCCAACAATCTCCCCCTTTGGATTCAAGATCATCTCTAAAAGATTTTGCAATTCAATCTTCCCTCTTTAAGATCAATTTCAATCATCTCCCCCTTTCTGTACAAACATTACAATCTCATTCTTTGTAGAACTTTAGCATTTGAAACTCAGTCTTCTCTTTTTGCTCGAAACAATCTTCAAACTTTTTGAAATCTTCCAAAGTCTGTCTTCAAAAGTATTAACAATCTTCCCAAGGTTATAAAAACCTCTTCCAGACACTTGGAAATAAATTATCTTCATTTTCAGCTCAGTTTACTTTAGCAAAAACATCTACAAAGAAAATTTCTGGAAAATCAACTCATCTTCAGAAACCTTTGAACGTTCGCTTGCAGTTTTTGAACAATCTTCAACAATCTTTCTTTAAGAACTGTATGGACACAAACTTCTTGATAACTTCACAAACATTTCTTGATCCTGTCTCCCCTTATTCATTTCCGATTCATACATTTCTTGAACTCTTCTCCCCCTTTTTGATGAACGAGGCATGAAATCATCAAAACTATACAAGAAATGTCTTTGATAATCTGAACTGACTATTGATCTTTGAACACAAGAGCCTCTGATTCTCCGTCGATCCAAAAGATATTCATCCGAATCTTTGCAAATTCAGACAAATTATGAGTGTAACACCTGAATCAACAAATGAAATAGTTAGAAGTGCTTGTCAGTAACACGAAGTTACCGTGTGTAACGAATACACATTGGAAAGGAGATTTTGTGATGTTCACTCCCCCAGGTCTTCCATCAGTCATCGAAACACCACAAAGAAATTTCTATGACCGTTATGTCAAGAAAACATATTCCTTGTGTGCTCGTGCATATGTTTGAAAGAATTAAGCACAAATGATTGGTTTTATAAGCTCAAAAATTGTGTAAACCATTGAGACAACAACAGTTAAACACATACTCAATTGTGCATGATCGAAGTGCGAAGGTGGGTTAGACTTCCTTCTTTTTCAATATCCAGATTTTCCAAATGAAAACCAAATAGATTATGTGCTGCTTCCCATTGAAATATTGAAACATTTTCTTTTTGATAAGAAAATGAGTGGCTGGTGAGGTTTTTATCAAGAGTTGGCATGGGCTAATTGCCTATTTCAATAATGTTCACGAAGAATTGTGAAACACTAGAAATGTGGCTGCCCGACTCAGAAAAAGTTGGTGCAGAGTTTGATATTCTTTTATTCTGATCTCACACCCTCTTTCTTTTAAACATTGAGCTCGCTTCTAACCAAACTCTCATTTACATTTTACCTCATCGCTCAACCCACACTCAGTATTTTGACTCCTCACACATTCAATCACTCAAGGATTAACTTCTTGGGTAAGAAACACTGGTTAACGTGAATCCATAGAAGTTTCAGTTAAATCCTCACACAAAGAACCCATGTTGTCCTATAAGAACATGTTTCTCAACTGGTTTAACTTGACAGTTAAAGCACATATAATGAAATACAAGTCAGATATCTGTATGCTCACGAATATAATCATGAAAATTTAAGCATTTTAAACATTGAAGACTTTTCAAACAAGATAATTGAATGAATGAAATGAATACAAGAAACTTGTTTGAAAATCTGACATTGTATGAAAAAGATCATATAGAAATGATTTATTGATTAAAGCTTAGGTCATCAAAAATAGGATATTGTCTATATGAACCAAGATATAGACATTCTTGAAAGAACGTTTCGAAATGAAATCACGCTAAAAAATTCTTTGAAGTTCAAACGGGGTGTATCACCATCGAAAAATTTGTTTACTTTGAGACATGGTGATAACATTTTCAACAAAAAGTTAAACCGGTGTGTGTGAATACTTGAAAGTATATGGAAAAGATAATACGCAAGTATTAACCTTTGAAAACACACGGTTTGTATATCATTGAAAGCACAGTAACCATGAAAACATTTAAAATCACACTTCTATATTCATGAAATCTTTTAAGAATCAGAAGTAGTTTGAACATTTAAAAACATGTTTTCATACCTGAAAATTGTCCTTCTTTCAGATATGTATGAGATTAAGATTAGAAATAAACTTTTCCGCTCAGTCTTAAATCTCATCAAGTCAGCTCAAAAGTCACAAAAGATATGATCATTTAAGCTCTTCTCTCATTTCTGCAAAAGTCAAAAATCGTCAAAGTGCAAACTTTATTCACAACATTTATTGGAAAGTAAATGACATAAAGCAGTAAAACGTTGAATATACGAGTTCTGATCTGAAGTAATAAGAAGTCATATTCAGTTCTCCTTATTTTTACTCTTACCCCCTTGCATTTATGCATCAGAAAAATGTATATGTGAAAAACATGTAAACTCTATAAACTCCCCCTCAATCGAATGCATATCTTCAAAAATTCTCCTCTCACTCCCCCTGAAATCATGAACATACCTTAAGTGAAGATATCTTTCAGATTAAAAATAAAATAAAAAAAATAACAATAATAAAAACTTTGGTAGGTAATCACCGATTATGTCTTGAGATTTAGCATACCAAGTTTAGAAATGAGAAAATTAAATATCTTTTCGTTGAGAGGCTTGGTAAATAAATTTGCAAGTTGATAATCAATGTTTACAAAATAAAGTTCGATTGTACCTTTTTCGACATTATCTTTGATAAAGTGATATCTTACATTGATGTGTTTGGTCTTTATATGCTGCACAAGATTTGCAGATATTGCAATGGCGCTCTTTGAGTCACAGTATATCGGGATCTTTTTGTGTTCTCATCCACAAGACTTGAGAGCGGCAGCTTCCAGCAACAACATACTCTGCCTCAGCCATTGATGTGGAAACACACAATTGTTTCTTTGATGCCCAACTTACGAGTTTATCTCCAAGAAACTGTATATGACCCGATGTACTCCTCCTGTCCAACATGCAACCTGCATGATCTGCATCTAAGTAGGCTGTCAGTTCAAAACTTTTATCTTTAGGATACCACAGACCAAGATCTGCAGTGCCCTTCAGATATCTAAAAATCCTTCTGACGACTAACATATGGGATTCTTTAGTATTAGCCTGATATCTCGCACATAGACATGTAAAGAACATAATATCTGGCCTACTTGAATTTAAATACATCAAAGAACCAATCATCCCTCTATAGGTTCTAACATCGACAGATTTTCCCGAAGGATCCTTGCCGACCTTAGTTCCTGGTGCCATTGGGGTTCCAATTGTTGTACAATTTTCCATTTTGAATTTTCTAAGAATATCAAAAATGTACTTGGATTGATTTATAAAAATCACCATTGAAAATTTCTTGACTTGTAATCCGAGAAAGAAGTTAATCTCTCCCATCATACTCATCTGAAATCTAGACACCATGAGGTTTGAAAAATTCTTACAGTATTTAGGATTTATTTAGCCAAATATGATGTCATCCACATATATCTGAATAAGAATGATATCGGCTTTTTCCTTTTTAATAAACAAATTAGTATCGATTTTACCTTTCGTGAAGCCCGACTTGAACAAAAACTTTGATAATACTTCGTACCAGGCTCGAGGCGCTTGTTTTAGACCATAAAGTGCTTTATCCAGGATGTAGATGTGATCTAGTTTCTCTGGATTAACAAAGCCTTCAGGCTGTGAGACGTAGACCTCCTCCTTTAGTATGCCATTGATAAAGGCTGTCTTCACGTCCATTTGATAGATAGTGAAGTTTTTATGAGCAGCATACGCAAGAAACATTCTGATTGCTTCAATGCGTGCCACTGGAGCGTAAGTCCCATCATAATCAATGCCTTCCTCTTTCCTATAGCCTTTTGCGACAAGTCGTGCTTTGTTTCTGATTATGATACCATCTTCGTCCTTTTTGTTCTTGAATACCCATTTAGTACCAATTACAGATTTACCTTCAGGTCTTGGCACAAGTATCCAAACTTTTAAAGCTTCGAACTGGTTCAACTCCTCTTGCATTGCAGTCACCCAATCCGATCCAGCTAGAGCTTCAGATATGCGAGTAGGCTCTATCTTACTCAGAAATGAGTCATGCATACACATGTTCAAAGTAGAAGACCTAGTTTGCACCGGTAAAGTTGGATCTCCAATGATTTGGCTTATCGGGTGCTCTTTGGTCCACTTATGTTCGTGAGGGAGTGGATTCGATGTAGATTGATCATAATTCTCATCTAAGTATCCACTTTCAGTTTCTTCTTGTTCAACATTTATTGGAGATGCAGTTGAAGTTTCTTGTATAGAAGTTTCAGTTAGGATAACTTGTGCAGTCTGTTGATTATCTATCACAGTGCAGCCAACTAAAGTAGGAACTTATGGTTCAACAATTTCATGCACATCTTCAACTGTAGGAGTATTTGTTTGAATATGGGTTTCTGTCTAAACCAGAGGAACGAGTTCAGTTGATACATCTGAAATGGTTGGATGATTCATCATTGAATCTTCTGACCTGTCAACCATAACAGATTTAGGCAGTTTAGATCCAAGAAACTCATCATAAAAGAATTCAAACAACAAATCTAATTCTGATAAATATGATGTAGAAGTTGAGGGTTTAATAGATTTAGTAGCATTAACCACAACATCTGGACTGATTTGTCCAAAAGCTAGAACTCCTGTAAGTACGGGTTCTGAACTGCTCTATTTAGAAGCCAACTCCTCATCGAATGTCATGTTTACACTTTCAATTACTGTTTTGGACTTCTTCAAGTACACCCGGTATGCAGCAAATGTTTGAGAGTAACCAATGAAGATGCCCTCGTCAGCTTTTTGGTCCGAACTTGTTCAGGTTCTCTTTGTCATTAAGTACGAAGCACCTACATCCAAAAACATGAAAGTGTTTAATGCTAGTTGTACGATTGTTTATCAAAGCATAAGGTGTTTTACCAAAACGGCGATGTATTATGGACCGATTCTGTGTGTAGCATGCACATAGTACGAGCGGCCTCGACTAGTGTTCAGTTTCGTCCTTCTACTACTCCGTTCTGTTCTAGCGTTCTAGCAGCATATAATTGATGTGTTATCCCGACCGATTCGAGATAATCTTCCACAATTTTGTTCTTAAACTCTGTGCCGTTGTCTGTTCTAAGAAGCTTGACTGGCTTTTGCAGATTAATTTGGATAGTCTTTCAGAAACTAATGATGACTTCGGGCGTCTCATCCTTAGATCTCAGAAATTTGACCCAAGTATTTCGCGAATAATCGTCCACAATAACTAAGACATAATTCTTGCCGCTTATGCTTTGCGTTCTCATTGGACCACAGAGATCCATGTGTAGCAATTCAAGTGGAGAACTTGTACTCTATTCATTCTTTGTCTTGTGAGCAGCTCTCTTCATCTTTCCTTTCTCACATGCTGCGCATATGTGTTCTTTCTCGTATTTCAGTTCAGGAAGTCCTTTGACTAGCTAACCCGTGACCAGTTTGTTTATATAACGAAAATTCAGGTGAGAAAGCCTCCGGTGCCATAACCAGCTTTGTTGCAGCGAGGCTTTTGATAGTAGACAAACCTTATTGTCAGTTTGGACCTTTGACAGATTAATCGTGTCGAGGTTTGAATTTCGCATTCCGACCAAGAGTTCTTTACCGTCTTCAGTACGCACAAAACATCTCTTGGCCTTGAAATTTACCTCTAAGTCTTTGTCGCAGAACTGGCCAATACTGAACAAGTTATGTCCTAATCCTTCCACGTAACTCACCTTCGTAATCATCACTTTGTCATTAATCACGTCACCATAGCCTAAAATCGGTGAAAACTGATCGTTGCCGAATCTTACATCCCCGCATAATTTCTCTGTATAATTAGACAATAAATCCTTTTGCCCGGTCATATGCTTGGAGCAACCAGAATCCAAGTACCACATATGACGGGTCTGTATAATAGAAATCAGGGAATAACAACTTTAGGTACCCATTTAAAAGTGGGTCCTATCCGATTAGCACAAGATTTTGGTATCCATTTGTATATGGATCCTTTGAACTGTTGAAAAACTTTTGAAACAAATGATTTATGAGAATAGACATGATAAGTACCAAACCAATCATCAGAATATCGGTGAGAAATAAAATCATTCCGACTATAATTAGATGACTTAGTAGCAGACCGAGATAATTGGAGTAATTTCTTTATTGTATATCTCTTGTAAGAAGTTACAAGGTTTTGTTTATTCGAAGCAACATTACCAACTACATCAGCCACACTACCAGTAGATCTATTACAAAAAATATCAGGAATGGATTCTACTTTCTCATCAACTTTCTGTTTAGGTCGCCACTCTTTTCGTTCTTCAGACCTTCTATTTTTCAAATCTGAAACACAAGATTTAGATTTGTTAGAAAAATCAGATTTCCGAGAATGTCTTTTCTTAAGTTTACCAGTGTTCTTCCGTTTCTGTGAGCGCTGTTTCTTTTGCTTTTTACCTGACTGATATCAGTACTCACAGAAACTGGTTCACCAACTTTAGTTGATGATTCACCAATTTCATGCACACTTGGTAATGCTTCACCATTAATAATAAAAGTAGAATGATCTGGAAGTTTAACATTAAAGTCAAACATATCAATCTCATCAATACACCCTTCATCAGAATTTAAAAAATCATTTGCAGACGCAAGTAAGTCATCAAAATCAACTTCTGAAGTTTGAGGTGCCTTAGAAGATGTTGAACACTCCTTAGATTCAGTTTTGAAAACAATGTTCTTTAATAAAGTAGAAAACACATTTTGTTCTAAATCCCCCAAAATTCTTTCATCAGATAAAATTTTTTCAAGTTCAATTATTTTACTTTCTAATACAAGTGGAGGAACATAATTTTTAGCTTGAATTGGTTTTGCCTCAATCTCAGTAGTAGAATAGCTAGAAAAATAATCATTTGAAAGAAACTTTGGTTTTTCTGAAAGATAACTATCATTTAGATTTTGATAGAAAAATGGTAGTTTCATTTTCTTTAAATTTTTTCTCTTTTCATCTTCTTTGGCCTCAACCTCATCGGATGACTTGGTAAAAAATTTGGGTTTTAAATGATGATATTTACCAGCAACAAAAGAAAATAAAAATTATACAATGCTGGTTGTTTTTTGATGGCTTTATTTAGGTAATGAGGGTTATCGTAACCAAGTCCCCATTTCTCTTTAAAATCAACCTCCTCATTAGGTGTGTTTAGCAAAATGGTTTGATCTGTTTGGACTCTAGCATATAATTTCGCTTCTAAACCATTTACCTTTTTCTCTAAGTTCTTGTTTTCTACATGCAAAATATGAGCTTTTAGAACACATTCTTGCCTTTCAAGATCAGACTTAGACAATTTAGACACAAAATCAGAAATCTTATTTTCAAAACAATCTCTTTGCAGTTTAAAATCAGAAGCAGATTTGTTCAGAGAGTCAATGAGATCTTTGTTCCCAACAATTACCTTGTTAAGTTTAAAAATCTTTTGACTTTTCTTAGCAACTTTGCTCTTTTCCTTTTTCAGTTTGATTTGAGGATCTTGAAGTTCGATCATCATGGCTTCCATTTTGCTCATAAAACCAGATTTAGAAAGATTAAGTACCTCATCAGATGTCTCTTCATCACTTTCATCAATCTTAACAGTATCACCCATCAAGCACATGTGTGCTCTCTCTTCTTGTTCTTCTTCATCCGAATGATGTAACCAGAACTCATCTTCAGCCATCAGTGCCTTGACAATCTCTTGCTGCTTGGCCAAGAGCTTCTTGTTCTTATAGTATTCAGAGTTTCTGACTTTGGGCTTTCTACAATCTTTGGCGTAATGACCAGTCTTTCCACAATTGTAGCATTTGATCAGATCATCTGTTTTCTTCTCAGCCCCATAATCATTCAGATATTTCTTCTTATCATTTGTCTTCCTTTCCACATATCTCTTCTCTTCAAACTTTCTTCCTTCTATTCTCTCCCTGTGTTCATTATTCTTCGAGCCCGACGAGTATCTCTGAGAGTTAGACCCTGGCTTCTTGTAAAACTTTTTCTGAAATGCACGGGTTAGCAGTAACATTGCTTGTTTGAGATTCTCCCCGTCATCACTGTCAGAATCATAACTTGAATCATCTGAGCTTGGGAGAACAATCTTCTTTTTCTTTTTCTCTTTCTTCACTTTCTTCTCTGTCTCTTTCTTACCAGCTACCAGTGCAATGGGGTCAACTGGTTTCTCAGACTTCTTCTTCTCAGCTCTTTTCTCTTCGACCTCCTCTTCATTTTGCCTTAGAGTTTCATAGACCTTATGAAGTGGGATATCGCTAAGGTCTTTCATCTGCTTCATTCTTCGGGTATGCATCTTCCATTCAGGCTAGAGAATGCTGAGGAACTTTACATTGTTCTCGATTTGCTTCTTCTTTACTTTTTTCTTTGACAACTCATCCAGAAGAAGTAAAAATATCTCATAAGTCTCCTCAAGGCTTTCATTTTCTTTTGCCTTGAATTCCTCATAGTTGTTGATGCAGTTTGCTACATTCATTTGATTACCGACCTTATAACCCATCATCCTTTTCTGCAGTTGATCCCACAACTTTTTGGCATTAGCTTTGTAGCTGTCGATCTTTATGTAGATCTCGTTTGGAATACTTTGAAGAAGGAGAGATCTGGCTTGCTTATCAGCTTTATACCTACTCTTCTGTTCATCAATGTACTGGGGAAAATCCTTAGGAACAGTCTTTGTTTTTCTCACCCTGTCCTCATCTCCATCTTCACTATCTAAAGAATCTTCATCCGGTGTCTCAATGGTAGGAGGAATCATTGGACCTTCAGTAATAGACAGCAAAATGTTTTCCCCGTTTGCATGCCGATCAACAAAATCTAAAAATCTGTCTTTCCATTGCTCGTATTCCCCTTTGAACAGAACCGGGGGCTTTACATCTGTACCAATCGAGAGAGCGTCTTTAGAAGTCATCTTGCTTTTACACTGCTTGTTTCGTTAAAATTCAGAAAATAAACTGGATCTACAAAAATCAAACTTAGTCAAATTTCAGAAAAATATCAGAAAATTTTCTTAGTACAGAAAACGCATAACACAGAAAAGAACACTTCACGCAAAAACCTTTATACGCGTTTAAGCTTCGCGCACAAAGAAGGACCAAGTTAACTCACTTCTCGCACACAAAGTTGTACGAGTTTGTGGTTCGCGCACGATAAAGGATGCGTAAACTCAGGTTCTCGCACACAACTATGTGCGAGTTCTATTACTTCTCATAGAAGCTTGCGAGTTCAACACTTAGAAAAAATTTCAAAAAAATTGAAACACGCTAAATGCAAACACACAAAAACCACTTCTCGCAGGCCTCTTGCGAGTTTTGGACTTAGAATTTTTTTGACAAAACTACTTCGCGCAAAATGAAAACAAGCAAAAAGATCACTTCTCGCAGGGATACTTCGCGCACAACACTTGGAGTGAACAGTAAGAACTCGCACAAAGCCTCTTGCAAGTTCCTACTTCTCGCACAACACTACGTCCGAGTTCTTCATAATTTCACGAATTTTGTCCTTGTGCGTGTTCTTTCAACCTTGCGAGTTCTTGAGATGCGAGTTCTTCCTCTGCGTGTTCTTCAGATCCTGCGAGTTCTTGACTTGTACAATTCAAAAACTCGATTTTCCAACTGATTTCGATTCAAACCTTCTTCAATTGGCTTGAAATTTCGTAGGGATGCTCAGAGACTGATTTCGAACAGATTACAACAAGTGAATTTCAATTTCTAACACTAAAGATTACAAATTTGATACTAACATAGTACGTCTCAAAAACTCGAACACTAATTCAGGAAAATTAAAAAATTCACTCAATTTTGATGTGAATTAAGCTAATCAATACACATGAGACATGTTCTATACATCAAATCGAGTATTCTAGTACAAAAATCAAGTCAAAAACACCACTAATTCGAGAATTCAAGTCTGAACAGGATGACTTGCGCGTTCTTGAAATTTTCGATCAATATTTGCAATTAGATCCTTGTTTTTCTGAATTTGATCTGCTCTGATACCAATTGTTATCCCAGATAACAATGTGTAAATCAAGATAACAATCAAATGCTATTAACCACACTTTTATTTCAATCTCAGAATATGATTACAATCACTGTGAAATTTTCTCTCTCTAAGTTCAATACACGTATGTCACTCTCTGATGTGCTACAAGTCTCTTACAACAATCTTACATGCACACAACAAGACTAAAACCTATTTATACAAAGAAACAGAAACACGCAAGCTACTAGAAACGCGCAAACAACAAAACACTCATACAACTAGCTTTGACATTTATTACAATTGACTTTGACTTTCACTTTGAGAGTTCACTTTGACCTTCAGCTTCCATGATCTTGTATCCAACAAATATGCTCTAACATCACTCCTGAACAAAAAGAAAAATGGAAAGCAATTAACCATTGTGTTCCTAATTGTGCAGTGAGCAAAAAGGAAAAAGAGAATTTTTGGGCCCATGGAAAGAACTATCATCAAAAGAAGGCCAACTTCAATTCCAAGAAATATACACTAGATAGGAATGCTTGTAAAATTCCTAGAGCTAGAACAAATAGTTTTCAAAAGAAACATGTACCCAAAGTTCTTAATGAAATCAGAAGCTTTGCACAAACTTCATCATGTTCTATTAATTGCAATTGCATCAATCTCTTGATCAAACTGAAGAATCATTTCTTTGATCCTCATTGCTTTATGCATAAGTCTCAAAAGAAAACTTCAGAGACTCAGCCTCTGAAGCATCAGAAAACTTAATCTGACAAATCATCAAAGGATGGAATGCCAAGCATTGAAAAGAAAACTTCAGCATCTAATAAAAATTGACCCATTGTGAGATGGGTACCTAAAAACCTTTAATCTGTCTTACAGAAACAACATATGCCCATCTGGTATCTTGATTATGGATGTTCAAGGCATATGATTGTGGATAAAAGGTTACTATCCTCTTTCAAAGAAAAATTTGGAGGAGCAGTTACTTTTGGGGATGATAAACAATGACAGATCAGAGGATATAGGGAGCTAGCAAGAGGAAATGTTTCAATTTCAAAGGTTGCTTATGTTGATGGACTAAAGCACAAGTTACTCATGATAAGTCAACTATGTGATCATGGTTTTGACGTAAAATTTCAAAAGAAGTATTGTTCTCTATTACATTCAAACATAGGTCAGGAAATGCTCAGAGCAGACAGAAAAAGTAATCTATATCGCATGAACTTCACAAAGCACACAAACACTAATTCAGAGAAACTCTGTTTAGTATCTTTGAACAATGAAGATGCCTGGCTCTGGTATAAGAAGTTCTCACATCTGAACTTTTCATCACTTGATAAGTTGGTAAAACTAAATTTGGTTAAAGGATTACCATCTCTAAAGTTTGACAAAGATCATCTTTGTTCTGCTTGTGAAATGGGAAAACTGAAAAGAGCATCTCACAGAATCAAAAGTGATAATAATTGTCCCAGACCTCTGCATATGCTACATGTTGACCTCTGTGGTCCAATCTCTGTGCAAAGTCTATATGGAAAGACGTATATTCTTTTACTCATTGATGAATATTCAAGATATACATGGATTGAGTTTTTCAGATCAAAATACGATGTTCCTGAAATTCTGATAAAATTGTTGAAAAGATTACAGGTTCCGTTTAACTGTAAAGTTCAAAAGTTGAGAAGTGATAATGGAACATAATTCAGAAATTCGAATATCAATTCTTACCTTCCAGAAGAAAGCATTTCAGCAAACTTCTCTGCAGCCAGGACACCTCAACAAAATGGTGTTGTTGAGAGAAAGAAGAGACCATGTTGAAAGAAGAGATTAGTTCAAAAACCGGAAGGTAAATCCGTGATTGGCACTAAATGGGTATTCAAGAATAAAAAGGATGAAGATGGTATCGTCATTAGAAACAAAGCTAGACTTGTTGCCAAAGGTTACCGACAAGAGGAAGGCATAGACTACGATGAGACGTGTGCTCCAGTAGCGCATATAGAGGCAATCCACATGTTTCTAGCCTACGCAGCTTATAAGAATTTCACAGTCTTTCAGATGGATGTGAAAACAACCTTTCTGAATGGCATTCTTAAGGAGGAAGTATACGTGTCTCAACCAGAAGGGTTCGTCAATCCAGATAAGCCAGATCATGTCTACATCTTGGACAAAGCCCTATATGGTTTAAAACAAGCCCCTCGAGCATGGTATGGCGTTCTATCCAAATTCTTGGTCAAGTCTGGTTTTTCTAAAGGTAAGATTGATACCACTTTATTCATCAAAAAGGAAAAAGTTGATATTATTCTTATACAAATATATGTTGATGATATAATATTTGGTTCTACAAATCCAAAATACTGCAAAAACTTTTCTAACCTCATGGTGTCACGTTTTCAAATGAGTATGATGGGAGAGATGAATTTCTTTCTCGGATTACAAGTAAAACAGTTTTCAACGGGGATTTTCATTAACCAATCTAAGTACATTTTGGATATTCTTCGGAAGTTCAGTATGGAAAATTGTAAACCAATTGGAACCCCGATGGCACCAGGTACTAAAATTAGCACTGATCCTTCGGGTAAAAGTGTTGATGTTAGAACTTATAGAGGTATGATAGGATCGTTAATGTATCTTACATCTAGTAGACCAGATATTATGTTTTCAACATGCTTATGTTCTAGATATCAGGCTGCTCCTAAAGAATCCCATTTGGCTGCTGTCAAACGGATTTTTAGATATCTGAAGGGGACTGTAGACCTTGGTCTGTGGTATCCTAAGGATACTGAGTTTCAACTGACTGCCTATTCAGATGCAGATCATGCAGGTTGCATGTTGGACAGAAAGAGTACTTCAGGTCATGTTCAATTTCTTGGAGGCAAGATCGTTAGCTGGGCATCAAAGAAACAATTATGCGTTTCCACATCGACTGCTGAAGCAGAGTACGTAGTTGCTGCTACTTGCTGCTCTCAAGTCCTGTGGATGGGAACACAACTACGAGACTATGGATTCAAGTTTGACAAAATTCCAATCTATTGTGACTCGAAGTGTGTAATCGCAATATCTGCTAATCCTGTCCAACATACGAAAACCAAACACATTGACGTCGGGTATCATTTTATAAAAGATAATTTCGAAAAAGGAACAATTGAACTTTAATTTGTAAAAACAGATTATCAACTTGCAGATTTATTTACCAAACCATTAGATGAAAAGAGATTTAATTTTCTTGTCTCTAAGCTTGGTATGTTAAATCTTAAGACATAATCGGTTGTTACCTAATAAAGTTACGTATTGTTATTTTTCATCATTTTCTTTATCTTTATGTCTGAAGGATATCTGCATTTTAATTGTTTGCTCATGATCTCAGGAGGAGTAAGAGAAGAATTTTAGATGATTTACATACATTTGAGGGGGAGCATAACTAATTTCTGCATTTTGATTAACTGACAAATTTTTGTGATGCATGATTTTAGGGGGAACATATAATATCAAAAGGAGTAAGACTATGATTTCTGATTATTTCAAATCAGAACTCGTTCTTTAATCGTTTTATTGCTTTATGTCTTTTACATTCAAATAAATTTGTGAATAAAGTTGCTTTGACTAGACTTTGAGATTTTTGCAGGATGAGAGAAGGTGACAAAATCATATCTTAATGACTTCAGCCTGACTTCATGAGATTTAAGACAAAGATAAAAGGTTAAATTTCTTATCTTAATCTCATATATGGTTGAAAGAAGGACGACTTTCAATCATATGAAAATATGTTCTTAAAATGTTCAAACCACTTCCCGATTCTTAAACAGATTTTATAATTTGGAAGTGTGATTTTAAATGTTTTCATTTTTTTTGTGCTTAATTGTTAAATAAACCGTGTGTTTCCAAAGATAAATGATTGCGTATTGTCTTTTCTACATACTTTTAAGTATTCGCACACATCGGTTTAATTTATCGATGTCTCTAAATTGAAACAATTTTTCGATGGTAAGATACCCCGCTTCTACATCAAAGATTTTTTAGCGTCATTTCATTTCGAAGCGTTCATTTCGAGAATGTCTATATTTTTGTTTCGTATAGACAATATTCGTTATTTTTGACCATAAGCCTTAATTGCTATATCATTTCATTTCTGATGATTTTCATACAATGTCAGATTTTCAAACAAGTCTTTTGCATTCATGTTCATTCATTCAGTATACATGTTTGAAAATACTTCAATGTCTAAAAATGCTCAAATATTCATGATTATATTTTATGAGCATACATTCGTCTGACATTTGTATTTGAGCTTTAACTGATAAAGTTAAATCATTTTGAGCAACATTATACTTTCATAGGATTACATGGGTTCTTTGTGCTAGGACTTAAATGAACTTCTATGAAATCACGTTAACCAGTGATTTCTACCCAAGAAGTTAATCTATAGAGATTGAGTGTGAGGAGTTTAAAAGAAATGAGTGTGGGTGTGATGAGGTAAAATGGAAAACAGAGTTTGGTTAGTAGTGAGCTTAATGATTAAAAGAAAGAGGGTGTGAGATCAGAGTAAAAAATATCAAACTCTGCACCAACTACTTTCTGAGTCGGGCAACCACATTACTAGCGTTTCATAACTCTTTGGTGAACATTATTGAAACAGGCAACTAGCCCATGCCAACTCTTGACTAAACCCCACTAGCTACTCATTTTCTTCTCAAAAAGAGATTGTTTCATATTTTCTGGGGACACAACACATAATCTATCTGTTTTTCATTTGGAAAATCTGGATATTGAAAAAGAAGGAAGTTTGCCCCACCTTCGCACTTCAATCATGCACATTGAGTCTGTGTTTATCTAATGTTCTCTCAGTGGTTTGAACTATGTTGAGCCTTTATAAAAGCAATCATTCGTGCTTAATTCTTTCTACACATGCACGAACACACAAAGAATTTGTTTCTTTGTCTTAACATTAATAGAAATTGCCTTTATGGTGTTTCGATGATTGGATGGAAGCCCTGGGGGAGTGAACATCAAAAAGCTCCTTTATATTGTGTATTCATTACACACAGTGACTTTGTGTTACTGACAGACATTTTAACTGATTCATTTGTTGATTCAGGAGTTACATGTTCTTCTTTTGTGTGGATTTGCAAAGATCTAGATGAATACTTGGTTATGGATCACATAATCAGAGGCTCTTGGACAGATCAGAATGGTCAATGACATTTCTTGCTGAAAGTTTTGATGATATAGATGCTCAAATCATCAAAAAGGGGGAGATGGTATCAATAAATGATAAAAGTTTTGAGAGATGATTTTCAGAAATGTCCAAGTCAGAAAAGTTCAAAGTAAAGATTTGAAGAAGATCAAAGAATTTCTGAAGATTTGAGGAAATTTTCTTTGAAGATTATTTGCTAAAGCAATTCGAGCTGATTCCGAAGAAAATTTCTTTCCAAAGTCTGAAAGTATTATTGTGAAAGTTTTGGGGAGATTGTTAATCGTTTGAAGAAAGTTTTGGAAAGAATATCGTCAAAGAAAAAGGGGAGATTGTACTGATAGAGCTTAAAGTGAAGACTGAATTGCTTGATCTTTAAACAGTGATCTTGAATCCAAAGGGGGAGATTGTTAGAACATAAATATGTTGGATACAAGATCAAGAAGACAAAAGTCAAGGTTTAAGAAGTCAAAGCTGAAGAAAGTCAACTCTCAAGTGAAAGTCAAAGTCTATTTGTAATAAAAGTCAAAGTATTTGTTTTTAATTTCTTTGTATTTTAGTTGTAGGTATAAATACCTTGTATTTCTGTTTTTTAGTTGTAGTAACAAGTCTGATAGAGAATTTGAGAGAGAGAGAATTCGTTGGAGAGAGATCTGTATAGAGAGGGAGAGTTCTAGAGAGAGAAAGTTGTAATTGTGGAATCTGAAAGAGAAATCAAACAGGTAATTGATTGATAAATCTTGTTTGTTTGATTAATTGTGATTAGAAACTAGAATCTGGGAACACTCAATTGGCAAATGCTAAGTCAAGTTCATCAACATGAATATTGGCAACTTCAGTATTAATCGGAACAGACTCTTCTTCAGACTCAACATCTTCTTGAACAACCACTTCTGGTTCCCTGAATTTTCTTTCATACACCCTAAGACTCGGTTGATCAGCATCATCACCATCATCACCATCAGAATCATCATCATTCCCATCTTCATTTCTAGCAAAATCATCACCAGTATCAACATCTCTATCACCATCACCAGTAGAAGCATCAACATCAGCATCAGAAGTATCATAGACAGAAGCAGCCGGTTCAGTATGAATAGTAGCAAGTACATCACCGATTTATTGTGTAGCAACAGCTTCTTGAACCTCTACACACACTACGATCTTGTGATCTCTAGATTCTCTCTCTACAACACACTGTTACATTGAATACATACTTTCTCTCTCTAGATTCTCTCTCTACGATATTGTGATCTTGGTTTAACAATTGGTATCAGAGCAATCTAGATCTTGAGAGGATTGAGAGATTGTTTTACTGAATCTGAATTAGTGATCGAAATTGAAAATTTGATCGATTTTCTTGAATTTTCCAAGAAAATCTCGTTTTCTTGATTTCTCACAAAATTTGGATCTGTTTCTGGTTAAATTCGTGTGATTTTGATTGTTTTAGATTCGTTTTGATTAGTCGATCATGTTTGATTCATAGTGTTTTGCCTAAAAACAATGTTTTGATATTCAATTTTGCAAAATTGTGATTTTTTGGAAAAACGGGTTTAGTTACTGTTCTATTCAAGAATTTGAGTATTAGTGTGTTTTAATCGAATTTGGTTATTAATTGTTGTTAGAATTGTGTTTTCGAAGTTCAGTTCATCCATTTCTTGGTTAAAATTCTTGATTTGATCTATTTTTGTGAAATTTTACGAGTTTATGAACTGTGCGTTTCATTCTTGTAAATGTGCGGGTCATTCATCTTATTGTGCGGGTTATTCAAGAATTATGCGGGTCTATCATATCTTAAGTGCATGCCCCGTTGAACACGCATATCTACAAGTGCGTGCCCAACTGAATCCGCAAAGCACAAAGTGCATGTCATTCTGCACACGCATAGCTTCAAGTGCGTTCCATCAAGGACCCGCATACCCCTTTATGCGTTTCACTCGAGACCCGCATTCCTTCCTATGCGTTTCACTCGTGACCCGCATTCCTTCCTATGCGTTTCACTCGTGACCCGAATTCCTTTGTGACCCGAATTCCTCTGTCATAGTTAAAAAAAAAAAAAAGTGTTTTTCAAATTTAGTGTGTCATCTAAATTTTTTTTCTTTTTAAACTTTGTGTCATAACAAGTGTTTTTCAAATTTACAATTTTTTCTTTCAATTTTAATGAATCTCTGAAGGTTATCTTTGATCGGTTTTGCGCTGTGATTAATGATCATAGAAAGATTAAAGTGGAAAAGACTGATCTGGAGACAAATATGAAGTTTCTTAATTCTCTTCAGCCTGAGTGGAATAAAGCATGTCACAGATTGAGGAACGATGTCAGAATCTCAACAATGCAGATTCAAGAGCTGTACGAGATTCTGCTAACTGATGAGAGCTTGGTGCTAGAGAAGAAGACCAAGCTAGATAAGAGGAACAAAAAGATAGTAGATCCGGTAGCTCTTCTCACGAAGCAATTATCTGAAAAAGCGTTGTCTGATAACGCTTATACCGGATCAACTGATGATGATGGAGAGGCCTTACAACAAGTTATGATTCTTCTCTCTCAACATTATCAGAAGAAGTTCCAACCGAGATCGGGTTCCAACTCTTCTCGCTTCACTCCTATGCCTAAATCAAAAGTACCTGAGCCAAAGACTGTTGCTTGCTACAACTGTGGAAAGTCGGGTCATATATCAAAGGAGTGTAGAGCAAAGAGGGTTAAGGACTCAGCTTATTACCGAAGGAAATTGGAGCTGGCTGAGAAAAGAGAGAATGGAAAAGCTTTGCTGGCCGAAGAAGAATTTTGGCTGGATCATTCTGACGACGAAGCTGGTAATGTAGAGATTGCCCATTTATGCTTAATCGGAGATAACCAGTCAGATGATTCTGATACTGACGAGGATGAGGTATATTCTGAATTTGATTTTAATTTCATTACCTCTCAGTTGAATATCATAATTAATGTTTTGTCTGATTTTCGTTCTAAATTTTTATCTGAAAAGAATTTAAATGTTGAAAAGTCAGATTTAATTGACAAACTGAAAATTTCCTTGAAAGATGAAAAATCAATTTTAGAAAATACTAAAGACATCTTTCAAAAGAAATTGGATGCTTTGGAAAATTCAAACAAAACTTATTTTGAATCTTTGACTGACATGACCAAATTAAAAGATGAATTTTCCGATAAAATAATTAAGTTAGAAGAAAAAATTTATCGAAGAGACCAATCTGAACAAACAATTTATATGAACAAACCGAGAAGTGAAGAAGCTGTTAAACAAAGATGGGGACTTGGTTTTGAAAATCCTCATTTTTTAAATAAAGTGATTGATGAAGTTCCCACTATATATAAATACGAATATCTAAAACTTGCACACTATGGTCCTCAATACAAATTATTTTGGACTAGTGAAAAGCAAATTTTAGACGTCGAAAATGAGAAAAGGATAAATAACAAGAAAAACAAAATTCCTTTTGTTTACACGTCTGAAAATGCCAAATATTTTCCGGAAAAATCAAGAAGAGGAAGAAGAGTTTTAAATGAAATATCTCCTATCAAGTCTTCAATATCTGATGATTTTATTCCTTCGTTTGCACCTGATACTGATAAGGAAAATATTTCTCCAATCTTTTATGATTCAAAGAAATATACTCCTCCATTGGTATTAGAAGGAAAAATCATAGATCTTGAAGATCAGATAGAAGATCAAAATATTTTGAAGAAAATTGAATCTGATATTATTCTTTCTTTCATGACGTCTAGTCTTGAAGAAAATTTATTTTTCTCAAAAATCAGATTCTATTTCTAGTTCCTCTTCTGATTCTAAGGGAAATAAAAAGGAAGTTTCCAATTTTAACATCTTTTCTCAAAATTCTTCAGACTCCGAGGTAAATTCAGATTTATTAGTTGATCAGATTGGTTGCTTGGATAAATTTATTTCTTCTAATTTAAATATTAAGTCTAAAAATCTTGATGATTCTTTTACGCTCAATGATCATTATTATAAACCTAAGCGTAAAAGAAGACGGTCAAAGAAGTCGAAGAAACGAGATACAATTATTTCTGACAGTCCTAATTCTTCCAATTCTACACTTTCAGATAGGACTTTGAGCAAGTCAAAGAGGCAGATCTGGAGAATGAAGCGGACATCTACTGACTCTATGATTGATGATGATGTATATGTAGACAAATATTATAAAAGTGATTCATTTGTTGTTTGTAATAAAATTTCTAAATACTCTATAAAGCAAATGTTTCAAATTTCCAAAAATGTCTCATATTCGTCTTCTGATTCTAGTTCAGATGATTATGCTTTCTCTTCTGATGGTTGTGCATATTTTTCTGATCATATTCCTCGTGCTTATTCTGTCAAATCTAACAATTCCTATTTCCCCATACGAAGTACAACTAACAAACAAGGGCCCAAATACAAGTGGGTACCCAAATATTTTTCTGATTCAAAGTTGCAAGCATCACATGTTAAGGGGGAGTAATAGGATTTTTGGCTCTTGAATACTACAGTTTAAGACCCGCATCTCATTGTCAAGATTTTGGCTTCTGAGTAATTCAGCTCAGGACCCGTGCTTCATAGAATTCGACTTCTAAACACAACTGTTTAGAACTCGTTCTTCAATGATTAAGCTTCTGACTTAATGAGATACTGTGAGTACATCAATTTTAATTCCGCTGCATTTTATCTCTGATAATGATGTTATTCCAGTTTTTCTCAATGATTCAAGAATCTGAGCTTGTTTATCTTACTCATGAATTTGTATTACCCATTTTTTTCTTCTTTTAATTTGAGACACAAATTTATTTTCTTCAATGTTAAAGATGAAATAGTTGAGTTTTATTTTGTTCCAACTAAATATCAATTAAAAGTTTAAATCTTTACAAATTTTATTCTATAAAGTAAAAGCTTTACAGATTTTCTTTTAATTGAATAAAATATGTGTCGAGGATAAATTTTCAAGTTCTTTTGTTTATATTAAAGTTTTTATATGGTCAAATTTCATATCTTTTAAAAGTCGAAAAGTCAGCAACATGTTTGAAACTTTTATTTCTGCTTTAAACTTGTGTGATTCGGAATATTTATAGTTTAATTTGCTTAGACAACACTAAACGATCAAAATTTTAGATTGGATTGAAAATATGGGCTAAGCACTTAGATGTAGAACTAAGTGATTGAGATGAATATTAAATTTTTAAAAATAAAAAATCTTTAAGTTTAAAAGTTTGTACCTGTGGCCTTTCTGGTTTGGGAAAGTAAGTTCCGAGGGATGCTTGACATCTGGTCCACTAAGGTCAATTGATCTGGGAGTGATCGAACAGAAATCCTGCAATATAATCAGATCGAAAGTCATGTTCTACTAGTATGAATGGGTTTAGGATATGTCGATGTAGCCTTTCTGATCTGGGAGAGTATGTTCCAAGGGGTGCTTGACACCTAGTCCCCTAAGGCCAAATGGTCTTGGAGCGGCTGACCCAAATCCTGCAATAGGGTCAGATAGAAAGTTACGTTTACGGCATGTTCTTTACTTAATAAACTTGTTGATTAAAAAGATGTCAAAGTGCACGCGCTTAAAAGATGCCAAAGAGCACACTCATGTTAAGATGCCAATGTGCACAAAGCTAAAAGATGCCAATGAGCACACATCTCATGATACTTGGTGATATGTTTGAGTTGTGATAAATCTGTAAATTTATGAATATCTTAATTCTTGATGGCTTAGTGTGAGTACATGCAAAGTTCTCTATAATATTTTTAGAATTGCATTTTCTTGAAGCTAATCGAAGATTCGCATGTGAGCATACTGAATAGATTGCTGAATGATTTTGAAACTGAACATGTCTTAACTTGATATGCAATGAAACTTGTTCTTGTATCCTACAACATATGTTTGATTTCAAATGATTGATAAATTTGTCATATTTTACTCTGTAGAATTTAATTTGTTTAGTGTTAAAAATTTTATATGTTTAGTTGTTTCAAAATTTATATTCAGTTTATTTTTCTTTCTACATTGATATTTCATAATTGTGTTCTCATAAATATATTTTAATGGGTTTGTGCATTATTCAAGGGGGAGTAAACAAAGAGAGTTTTTTTTCAAAGAATATATTTGTTTTTGAGGGGGAGTATCTGATTTTCTTTACATAAATGCTATCTCGAATTGTCTTATCTAATGCATTTGTGTAGGGGGAGTCAAAGAGCTTTTAAAGGTAAATTTTTTTCTAAGTCTACTATGCGCTTCCAGCATGAAACGCAAAGCTTGCTATGCGCGTCCCACATGGAACGCACACCTTGCTGTGCGTGTAACGTGTGAACCGCATTCCTCAATATGCGCTTCCTGCATGGAACGCACACCTCCCTGCTTTCTCTGTTTCTTTGATTTTGCAGATCTTTCAATGTCTCGTCTTCAACATTTGCATGACCAAGTTGATCAAGATCATCAAGGTCATGAGGGGGAGAAGTTAAGGAGAAGTTTAAGAGACAAAGTGCTCAAAAGATTATCTGTTGATCAAGTTTCGCTCAAAGATTCTATTCTCTCAGCAACAACAAATTCTTTTGCTGTTCCTGCTCCGAACACCACAGTTCATTCAAGATCATTCAAAAGAGGTATATCGTCTTGAGCTCAAGCAGCAAAGAAAATTTTCAATCTGCAAGATGCTGAGAAGAAATTTTTTCTTAAAAGTCAGAAAGCTTCTGAAAGTCGCTTTATTGATCCGTGCTGTTATAGAAAGATAATTTTTGAAGACCAAAGCGCCAATGATTACTAAGGGGGAGATTGTTAGGTCTGATTTTATAGTAATCATTGTATTTATAGGACTTGGTCAATACTGTGTTTAGAGACTATCAGTATTGTTTCTGACCAAGGGTATTTAAGTCCCTTTGGTCTTGTGTTTTGTAACAAGTCTCACACGCACATCAATAGAATTGTTACTTTGCGCCTCTAGTTTCTCTCTCTCTACTTTCTCTCTCTAGAAGTTCTAGTGATCTTGGTTTAACAATAGCTACTTCAACTTCTTGTTCGACAAGCAAAGAGACATTTCGTTCAACATTAGTCGGTTCAGGTTGGTCAACTTCCAGAAAAATTTCATTGTCTAGACAGTATTCAATGATACTCGAATCAGATGGATCCGCATACTTCACAATGAGATCAACAGGAATAGGCATAGAATAGTTGAAAGAACGCTTTAACTTCTGAATGTACATCATCTCCGTATCTGGAACCTGAGGCCAAGATAGTCTACGAGGAATTGCGGAATTATTCCTTAGCATGTTGCAAACGATCAACTTCATGTCTCTGACAAAGGGAATAAACTTCCTCTTCTTATTCATCCTCTTGTCTTGAACCCTCTCGGACAATTAAGTCCAGAAAATATAGGTATAGTCGACATGCAGGTCATAGACAACTGCATGGAATAACCTCAGATAGTGTAGACTCGCATTATCAGTGCCAGAATGCTTAGAAGTTAGTCACCTGTTAAGAACTGAGAACAATGCGTACCAGACTGGAGGAAGATTTGACTTATCAAAGTCATTGACCCGATTCAGATTGCCCAGATAACCCAGATTTCTGATTCCTTCAAGAACATCTGTTAATGAATAAATCCCAATGTTATCAAGCAATTTAACAATATCAATAAAGAACAATGAATATTTCTAGAGAGAGAGTAGAGAGAGAAAGTAGATCTTGAATTCCAATCACAAGTCTGATATTACAATACGTGCTTAAAGGATTCTTACCACAACTCTAACAAAGCAAACCTATTTATACTACCATACTAAGTAAGACTTAATGATTAAGAAAACTAAACATGCTTTGACTAATCATTACAAAGACTATGTTGACTTTTACATCTTTGACTTTCCTATTAAATCTTGGATACAATATTTAGACATAACAATCTCCCCCTTTTTATTCAAGATTTAATAAAAATTTGATATTGATCTTCAGCTCTTGATTCTTCAGCATTTATCTCTTTAACTTTGAACTTTGAAGCATTCACAATCTTTACTCTTTCAGCCTTTGAAGAATCTTGGAAAGTCTTTTGAACGTTGTAGCTTTGTAAGTCAACATGCCTCGAACGCGGAACGGAAACCTTGATTTGAAAAACATTGACAACTTTGAAACTTCATCAAAACAGTATCTTCATCTCTTTGATCTGTTGACTGTCTTCAGAAAAACATCTTTAACAGATCTTCTTGATTTAACATTGAACACTCTTTCTTCAGAACTTTTGTCTTTAAATCAGCGGAAGCATTTTTCACTTTGTCAAATCTTCATAGCTTTGAAATTCATAGCATTGAAATTGATCTTTGTAAAATTCTCCCCCTTTTTGATGATTGTGAGCAACATGATCATCAAAATTTCATCAATTTCAGTTCAGTCTTTGATTTCTTCCTTTGTGAACAAAAAACAATCTCCCCTTTGACAATCGACGCACTTTGATCTGAGAGTCGTCAATTCATGAAAGATATATATCCGAATCTTTTCAAATTCAGACATAATGAACATGGTAACCCTTAATCAACAAATGAAACAGTTAGGAATGCCTGTCAGTAACACAAAGTTACTGTGTACAACGAATGTACAATTTAAGGACCTGGTTTGATGATGACTCCCAAGGACTTCCATTCAATCATTGAAAAACACAAGGTAATTCTATGAATGTTCTGACAGAAAAACAAATTCTCTGTGTGCTCGTGCTTGTGTTTGAAAGAATTAGAACAATGATTGTGTTTCATAAGGCTCGAAGTATGTAAATCACTGAGACAACAATGATTGTACATGGACTCAATGTGCATGAGAAAGGGTCGAAGGTGGGGCAACTTTCCTTCTTTTTCAATATCAATATCTTCCAAGAGAAGAACCAATAGATTATGTGTTGCTTCCCCAGAAAATGTGAAACATTCTATTTTTAAGAAAAGAATGAGTAGCTGGTGGGGTTGTATGCAAGAGATGGCATGGGCTATTTGCCTATTTCAATGATGGTCACCAAAGAAATGTGAACCAATCAGTAATGTGGCTGCCCGACTCAGAAAGATGTTTGGTGCAGAGTTCTGATATTCTTTTAACTCTGTTCTCACACCCTTTTTCTTTTAAACATATAAGCTCACATCTAACCAATCTCTCATTTCCATTTTACCTTAGCTCACTCCCACACTCAATTCTTTTAGTCCCCTCTCCCGTCAATCACTCAAAGGATTTCTTCCAGGGTAGGAAACACTGGTTATTGTGAATCCATGGAAGATCTATTAAGCACTCACACTGAATCCCATGTCCCTAAAAGTACATGCTGGTCAATGATTTTCTTCATATGTAAAGCACAAGAAATCATATGTCAGTGTATGTATGCTCATCAAAAATCAGAAATGAAATTTGAGCATTTTTAAACATTTAAGATTTCTCAAAACTTTATATGAATGAATAATCAAGAAAGAATAGAAATGTTTTGAGAATCTGACAATGATTAAGATCAGATCAAATGAAATGGCTAGGGTATTAAAGAACTGGAAATTTTGTTTATATGAACAAATATAAACAATTTAACAATAAAGGCACAAATTTGATAAAGATGAATGATGCTCAACAACTTTGACAACAAGCGGGTGTATTACCATCGAAAAATAGGTTCGAATTGGTGACATGGTAATAACAAGTTGATAAAGTACTGAACCAGTGTGTATGAATACTTGACAATATATGGATAAGATAATACACAAGTATTGACCTTGAGAAACACACGGTCAATTAAACATTAAGATCAAAATTTTTGAAAAACATTTAAAAGCACACTTCTAAATTCATGAAAGCTTTTGAGAATAAGAAGTGGTTTGAACATTTAAGAAACTGTTTTTCATGCTCGAAAGTTGTTCTTCTTTAAAACAATCAGAGATCTAGGATCAAAAGATATTTTCCTTTTTCAGCTCCCCCTCAAATCATGATAGAATGATTTTAATCTTTTGAGCTCCCCCTGGATATTAGCATAATATCCTTCTTTGATCATTGAAAAATGGGTCCTGATCTGTCATGTGATCAGAAGCCACCACCTTTACTCCCCCTTAAATTAGGCATCTGAAATATGTCAGTTAAAACACAAGATAGATATCAATACCACTTTCGTTTGAAGTGTAGACCATCATATCGTAAGTATATTGCAATGAAAAATTACAGGATAGAGATCAATACAGCTCCCTTGTGAAGTGTAGACCATCATATCTTATCGGATGCAAAAATACAGGAGTAAGGTCTTTTTGATCGCTGAGGTCCGAGTCCTAAACTGTTGTGTTTAGAAGTCAAACTCCATTGAAGAACAAGTCTTAAGATGTGTACTTAGAATCCATAATCTTGACATTGAGGTGCGGGTCTTGAACTGTGTTATTCAAGAGCCATGATCTTGACATTGAAGTCCGGGTTTTGAACTGTTGTGTTCAAAAGCAATTGTTCTTTTACTTCCCCTTAACTTGAGGTGCCTGCAACACAAAATCAGTTTTTGACTTTGGTGCCCACTGGTATTTGGGTCCATGAATGTTAGTTGCAGTTCTTGTGGGGGTAATAGAGTAAGAACCATACCAGAAATGATTATTGGTCTTATGAATATGATCATGTGTACAAAAGCAAGAACAATAAAATTTATTACCTGAAAACCTGAGTAATTGGTCTTTTGAGTATTTAAGGTCAGGTTTACCTTTATGCTCTTTGTTCTTCTTTGCTTTATGAACATGTACACATGATGTGTGACCTTTCAGCTCATTTGACATTTCATCTTTGACTGATTTCTTCATCCAGACCAGTTTCTCTTTTTTTGAAGCTTCTTCTTTTTGGAGATGTATCTAAACCATCTACATATTCATCATAGAAAATGTTAGATCGACGAATCTGATCAAACGATTTCACTGACCTTTGTGAAGAGACATATTTCTGATGTGATTTTGAGACAGACGTCTCAAGATCTTTGATCTTTGAAGCATAGTTGTCTCTTTCTTTCACAAGATGGTCAATCTTCTTTGAGAACTCAGACTTCCTCTTCTGCTCTTTCAGTGCAGTAGCAGATAGTTCAGATAGTTTTGAAGTCAACTTTTTGATTTCAGACTCAAATATGGATCTTTCTTCTTCAAATCCTTTCTCTGAATCATTTCTCTGGGCAGATAGTTCTTTGAAGAATCCCACACTTTTCTGCTCTCTATGGCCTTCTTTTCCTTAGCAAACTTCTCTCTTTCCAATATAAGTACTTTCTCAAAATCGGAAATTTGTTGAGAAAGCTTTATGCATTTAATATCCACTATCTTCTTTTCTTCAAAGCACTTCCTTGAGAAATCTGAGAACTTAGTTGAAAATCCTTTCTTTTCTTTCTCAAAAACAGCTTTTTCTTCAACAAGCTTTTGCTAAAAATCAGATATATTCTTTCTGAGTTCCGCATTCTCAGATTCCAATCTATTTATCTTCTAATCATTCAACCCATAAGATCTTTTCAGAAGATCTTCATTGAGAGTCTTTAAAACATTGATTTCTTCTTTCAGTCTTATGCTTTCTTCATAATGCTCTTTTGACTTTGGTGAATGAAAGTCAACAGTATGACCCAGATTAATTTTCTCTAAATTCAGCTTTCTAATCTTTTCTTCAAGTTCTGCAAAATATCCCATTTTGAATGAGTTCATTAGCTTGATATGAATGATCATTCCAAACTATATATCAGAAAATCAAAAATCAGATTAAATTGAAATCTAGCACAAAATTTAAAACTTTAACACTTGAAGCGCAAAGTCGAGGTTTTCGTGAACAGTGTGTTGCGCAAATGTAGCTTTTCGTAAACAGCGTGATACGCAAAGTCAGGTTCTCGTGATAAGTGTAACGCGTAAAGTAGATTCTTGCAAGCAGTGTGTTGCACAAAGTACACTTCTCGGAACCTGTGGAAGACGCAAAGAATGTTTGCGTAAGCCGAAGGATGCGCAAAGAAAACTTTGCGTAATAACCTTGAAGCGCAAAGGATATTTTGCATAATGGCCTTGATGCGCAAAGGAGACTTTGCATAATGGCCTTGATGCGCAAAGAAGACTTTCGATCCGCGAATGGTGCAAAGATGATTTGCGTGAGCCTTTGCTTTGCGTGAACTGCCAGAAACGCAAATGAAGCTTTGCGTAATAAGTGCAATACACAAATGATGATTTGCGTAAGACGAAGGATGCACAAACTTAGCTTTGCGTGATAAGCTTCAAACGCAAACTAAAATTCTCAGACCGAAAATACTTGCACAAACGTCTTATGAACTTGCGCAAATCGAATGAACTTGCGCAAACCGTGTATCTTGGTTCTTTCTATCTCAAATCGATCCAAATCTGCAATTTTGATCTCAAAAACTTATCAGTATCATCGACAAATAGTATTAAACACAAATTTACAATCAATTTTCGATTAAAAACATTAATTTGCACATTTTCAATTAAGAACAGTGTTCGAACAAAGATAACCAGAAAAACTCAAATCGAAAATTGATATCGAATTTGAACGAATTACAATATGGAATCAAAACAAGAGTCAATCACCAACATAAATCGAACTCAATGATTCCATTTTCTTGCACTAAAAATGATTTTTCACAAAAAATTCGGATGAAACAGTGAAGAACACGAGTTCTTGAAAATTTTCAGAAAATCTCAATTTTCGATCTAACAACTGCAGATTTCAATTCAAATCATGATCAAATCATTTTCGAAAAGTTTGGTTCATCTCTGATACCAATTGTTAATGAATAAATCCCAATCTTATCAAGCAATTTAACAATATCAATCAAGAAGAATGAATATTTCTAGAGAGAGAAAGTAGATCTTGAATTCCAATCACAAGTATGATATTACAATACGTGCTTACAAGATTCTTACCACAACTCTAACAAAGCAAACCTATTTATACTACCATACTAAGTAAGACTTAATGATTAAGAAAACTAAACATGCTTTGACTAATCATTACAAAGACTATGTTGACTTTTACATCTTTGACTTTCCTATTAAATCTTGGATACAATATTTAGACTTAACAACATCCTCTTCAGAAGTAAACTAGTCATAAGAAGTTCGCCCTGGTCGTGAGTTCGGTTCTGGAAGTTCTAAGATAAGCCGCAGACACTTGTATGACAGGAAATAATCAAATTGATCGATCTGTAAATCGAATCGGAGAGGTCGAGCTAGCTCATTCTTTGTAATTGTATGCCATGCCTGCTGAAGATAAACTTCAGGAACATCTGCACAGTAAGAGAGAGCAGGTGCAAGTGGATGACCTTTGAGAATTGAGCATATCACCGGATGAATCTTGATTTGATTAAAATCCATGTAATAGTTGTTCGGCTTGTATGACATATACATGATCGTTGGAAAAACATCATTCGGAGTTCGGCGTGAAGCAGAGAGATTTGCTCCAACCGAAGGAACAGACGGCATAGACGTCTCATGTGAAGCCCGATCAGAAGGATCATCGAGAATAACGTTCTCATCCTGAATTACTAGATCAGTGTTGGTTTGAGAAGCCATTGAATAACCTGGAAAACAAAAACGAAGAAAAATAAGACAAAGAAAGAAAATCACAAAGATGAAAATTTTTCTAAGTATGGTTTGCGTGACAAGTAGGAAACGCAAAGGAGGTTTGCGCAATGAACTAGAAACGCAAAAACAAGTTTGTGTGACAAGCTTGAAACGCAAACTGAGGTTTGCGTAACCAGTTCATAACGCAAAGTAGACTTTGCGTGAGAACCTTGTGAAGAAAACTATACTTGGAAAAAATTTCATTAACAAACAAAACCACAAAGGTTTGCGTGACACATAGGTGACGCAAAGAAAACTTTGCGTGACCAACTGGTAACGCAAAGTGAACTTTGCGCAACCAATGTGATACGCAAACTATACTTATCACAAAAACACAACACAAACAAGTCAGGTTTGCGTGAGCAAAAGGTAACGCAAACTTAGGTTTGCGTGACCAACGGGTAACGTAAACTTAGGTTTGTGTGACCAACGGGTAACACAAACTTAGGTTTGCTTGACCAACGTGAAACGCAAAGCTAACTTGATACTTTCAGAAAACGCAAAAACCCTAAAACACACAATACACATTGCGCGAGTTCATCTGTTTAAGTTCGAAAATCCTCAAAATCAAGTTAAACCCAAAAATTATGAGTTCTAAAAAGTTTATGAACAAATATAAGGGTATTTTGAACAAAGAAATAATGATTAAACTCAATATTCAACCCAAAATACTAAAAATTTTCGAATAAAAATAGATGAACAGACGCAAACACAGAAAAACACGAAATCAAAGCTTCAAATCAACAAAAAATAGTAAGAAAACACATACCTGAGAATCGAAAATGATATCTAAAACAAACCCAACACTCGATTTGAGCAAATAAGCTCGATTCTGATGAAGACGATGAACAGTGAAACGACAAAGTAAATCACACAATAATGAACAAGAAAATGAAATCAAAATCAAAGAGAATAGTAAAACATAACAACAAATTAACAAATTAAACTACATAGAAACAAACCTTAATCGAAGAACAATCTGAAATTAATCAACACAATAAGAGCAGCGCAAAGGGAAATGGGAGGAAGTTGAAAAGTGAAAGGATTCAAAATGAAAAAGGAGCGAGAAAAAAATAAAAACTAACAAAGCACACACTGTTTATACTTAACAAAAAAAAAATACTAAAAAAAATACTCTAAAAAAATAACATTCTAAAAAAAATAAAAGAATAAAACTTGAAATTTTACCTGCCAAGCTGTTTTACTCCCCTACACAAATGCACAAAATTTTAACATATCAGTATAGCAATTGTATAGGAAAAACAGAAATACTTACCTGATTAATATCTGATCAGCACGTGAAATATCTTTATCAGATATGTATCTGACCACAGAATTTAGTCCCCCTAAAAAACAGAAGATTATAAAATTTCTTTCTGAAGTGCTCTCCCCCTCGAAAAATACACATACCATTTAACAAAAATATGTATACACAACCATATAAATATTAGTGTAAAAAGAAAATAATATTAAATATAAATTTTGAAACAACTGAACACATAAAATATTAAACACTAAACAAATTAAAGTCTACGCAGTAAAATTTCACAGATTTATCAATCAGTTGAAATCAAGCATATGTTGTTGGATACAAGAACATGTTTCATTGCATATCAAGTTAAGACATGTTCAGTTTCAAAAACTTCCAGCTATCTATTTAGTGTGCTCGCATGCGAACTTCGATTAGCTTCAAGAAAAATGCAATTCTAAAAATATTATAGAGAACTTTGCATGTACTAACACTAAGCCATCAAAAATTAAGATATTCACAAATTTACAGGTTTATCGCAACTCAAACATATCACCAAGTATCATAAGATGTGTGCTCATTGGCATCTTTTAGCATTGTGCACATTGGCATCTTCACATGAGTGTGCTCTTTGGCATCTTTTAAGCTTGTGCACTTTGGCATCTTTTAATCAAAAAGTTCCGTAAGTAAAGAACATGTCGTAAACGTAACTTTCTATCTGACCCTATTGCAGGATTTGGGTCAGCCGCTCCCAGACCAGTTGGTCTTAGGGGACTAGGTGTTAAGCACTCCTTGGAACTAACTTTCCCAGATCAGAAAGGCTACATCGACACATCATAAACCCATTCATACCAGTAGAACATGACTTTCGATCTGGTTCTATAGAAGGATTTGGGTTCGATCACTCCTAGATCAAATGACCTTAGGGGATCAGATGACAAACATCCCACATAACTTACTTTCCCAAACCAGAAAGGTCATAGGTACAAACTTTTAAACTCAGAGATTTCTGTATTTTATGAAATTATAATTCATCTTAATCACTCAGGTCAACATCTAAGTGCTTAGCCCATATTTTCATTCCGATCTAAAATTCTTATTATTTAGGTAGTCTAAGCAAAGTAAACTATAAAAATTCCGACTCATATCTTTAAAGCAGTATCAAACACTACAAACATGTTACTGACTTTTCGACTTTTGTAAGACTTGAAAGTTGAACATATAAAACTTTAATATAAACAAAGAACATGTAAAATATCCTAGACACACATTTTATTCAAAAGAAAAAAAATCTGTAAAATTCTACTTTATAGAATAAAATTTGTAAAGATTTAAACTTTTAAATTCAACATGCCAAGTTTTGAAAGCACAAAATTAAAACGTTTTTCATCTACAACTTTTGTAAAAATATCAGCAAGTTGATATTCAGTTGGTACAAAATATAATTCAATAGTACCTTCTTCCACATGATGCTTTATGAAATGGTACCGCATATCTATATGCTTGGTCTTGGTGTGCTGGACCGGATTGACTGATATCGCGTTCGTGGATTTGCTGTCACAATAGATTCGCACTGTCTTGTATAGCATCCCGTAATCGCGAAGTTGCGTTTTCATCCAAAGAACTTGAGCACAACAACTAGCTGCAGCGACGTATTCAGCTTCGACTGTTGATATAGACACGCAGTTTTTCTTTTTCGACGCCCAGCTAATCAGTCTGTCACCCAAAAATTGAAGGTGACCGGAAGTACTCTTCCGGTACAATTGATTACCACCAAAATCTGCATCAGAATAAGCAATCAACTTATAGTCAGAACTCTTAGGATACCATAAACCTAAATAAGGAGTTCCTTTAATATATCAAAAATGCGATTGACTGCTAATAGATGAGATTCTTTAGGCTTGGCTTGGAATCTGGCACACAAGCATGTAGAGAACATTATGTCCGGGCGACTGCAGTTAGATACATCAATGATCCGATCATCCTTCTATATGTCTTTTGATCCACAACTTTTCCATATGGATCAAGTCCGATTTTGGCTCCATGTGCCATAGGCGTACCAATTGAAGACGACTTGTCCATCTTGAATTTCTTCAATATGTCAAACACGTACTTCGACTGGTTGATAAAAATGCCATCTGGAAGCTTCTTCACTTGTAAGCCGAGGAAGAAATTGATTTCTCCCATCATGCTCATCTGAAATCTAGAAGTCATAAGATCAGAAAACCAAGTACACAAAGATTTATTAGTCCCAACAAAAATAAAATCATCTACATATATTAGAACTAAGCAAATATCCAAGTTTGATCTATAAATGAAAAGAGTGGTATCGATGGATGTGAAGCCAGATTTGATCAAGAAGGCTGACAGCTCATCATACCACGCCCTCGGTGCTTGTTTCAGGCCATACAATGCTTTATCGAGAAAGTATACGTGATCAGGATGGTCTTTGTCAACAAACCCCTCTGGTTGAGATACATAGACTTCTTCTTTTAATTTCCCGTTGAGGAAGGCTGTCTTGACATCCATTTGATACACGGTAAAATTGCGATAAGCAGCAAAAGCAAGAAACATACGAATAGCTTCAAGTCGAGCGACCGACGCGAACGTTTCATCGTAGTCAATTCCTTATTCTTGTCGATAACCCTTGGCTACCAATCTTGCTTTGTTCCGAATAACGATACCATCTTTGTCTTTCTTGTTGTTGAATATCCACTTTGTTCCAATTATGCTTTTTCCTTTCGGCCGTGGTACAAGTCTCCAAACTTTCAGCGCGTCATATTGATTGAGCTCCTCTTGCATAGATATAATCCAATCCGGATCCTCGAACGCTTCAGAAACTTTGGTTGGTTCAATCTTGCTTAGAAAGCAAGTGAAGAGACAATCGTTGGAAGGAGTCGTCCTGGAACGTGTAGACACACTGGCTTGAGGATCTCCAATAATTTGATGAATTGGTTGAGATCTTGTCCATTTTATGGTATGAGGGAGAGGATCAATTACATCTTGAACCACTTCTAATTGTTGAGAAGGAGGTTCAGGAGCTTCTATGTCAGTTGAAGAGATAGAGACAGTTTCAACTGGAGGAGGAGGTAGCTCAACAACATCTGGATCAGATTCTGGAAGAGTTGGTTGAATAATAACAGTATGTTCTTCTTCCTGAACTGATTCCTCTTGAACATGTTGTTCTTGTAAAGATTCTTCTTGAATAGGTTAAGTTTCTGATGGTGCTGGATCAGATGCAGAAATACTAGTTTGAATAACAGGAGGTACTGGAACAGCATCAGTGTCAGAGATAGATGCAGCGGAATTGAGAGTAGATGTGCTCTCAGTTTCCTGATTCAAAACATTTGAGACATTTTCAGATTTAGATCTAGGCACATCATCATAAAAATTCTCAAAGAGAAAATCTAAATCAGAAAGATTAAGCAAGGAAGTAAAAGAATCCTGATTTGTCTGTTGAAGCGCAGGTTCTGAACTGTGTTGTTCAGAAGCTGAATTACCTGTAAGAACGGGTTCTGAGCCTGGTTGACCAGAAACCAAATCAGCAACTTCGTCAAATTTGACATTTACACTCTCTATCACTTTTTTTGCTGAGATAAGAAAGACTCTGTAAGCTGCAGAGTTAGAAGAATAACCCAGAAAAATACCCTCATCTGCCTACGGACTAAACTTGTTCAGATTATCCCTGTCATTCAGAACGTAACACTTACACCCTAAAGACTTGAAATATTTGACATTCGGTTTGATACCGTTCATCAGCTCATATGGTGTTTTGTTGAATCGGCGATGTAGAATCAATCGGTTCTGAGTATGACATGCAGTTGAAACAGCTTCAGCACAATGAGACAAGGGAAGACCAAAATAAGCAAGCATAGATCTTGCAGCCTCAACAAGTGTTCTATTTCGACGTTCAACAACCCTATTCTGTTGCGGTGTTCTAGCAGCAGAAAACTGTTGTTGAATTCCTTGATCCTCGTAAAAAGCTTGAAGAGTACTGTTCTTGAATTCATTTCCATTGTCTGATCTGACAACCTTGACTTTCTTTTGCTTGTTGGTCTGAATTGTTTTGATGAGGTTGATGAGAATGTCTGGGGTTTCATCTTTGGATTTGAGAAACTTTACCCATGTATATCTTGAGTAATCATCAACAACCACCAAGACATATCTCTTCTTACCAATACTCTTTGTCTTCATCGGTCCGCATAGATCAACATGCAGTAAATCATGTATGTCTGAAGTGCAGGGTTCAGGCTTTGGCTTGTGAGTAGCTTTCTTCATCTTTCCTTTCTCACAATCCTGACAGAGGTGGTCTTTCTTAAAATGAAGTATTGCAAGACCTCTCACTGAATCATTCTTGACCAAGCGATCCATATACTTAAAGTTGAGATGAGCTAGTCGACGATGCCAAATGCAACTTTCATGAACAGAGGCTTTAGATAGGAAACAGATGTCAGATGGAATCTTAACGTTGGAAAGATCAATTGTATATAAATTGGATCTTCTCTTTCCAACTAATAAGTCCCTGCCACTGCCAATCTTCACAGCAACTCTTTTAGATTTGAAGCTAACTTCAAGATCTTTATCACAGAACTGTCTGATGCTGAATAAGTTGTGGCTTAGACCTTCGACGTAGCTGACTCTCTTGACTGTTATATTACCTTTCACTAGATCACCATAACCGAGAATTGGAGTTGTCTCACAGTTTCCAAACTTAACACAACCGCAACATTTTTCTTTAAAATTGGAAAGAAGAGATTTGTTGCCCGTCATGTGTTTGGAACACCCCGAATCCAGATACCATAAATGACTAAGCTGCATATACATAAACTACACAGATTTAGGTACCCATATGCTTATGGGTTCCTTCTTGTTAGATTTGTGTCTTTTATTTTTCGAAGATTTATTATTCAAACATTCAAGAATGCAATCATCAATAGAGGAATAAACATAATCATCAGAATCAGAACTAGAAGAAGAAGAGACATGCTTTGCAATGTGAATCATTTGCGGAATTTAATATTTTGTTTTTTTATTACACAAAGCAAATGTATCATTGTCACAAAGATTCACTACACAAGTATCTTCTAACAGTTCAGACTCTATAGATTTCTGCTTTACCCTCCATATCAGCTTTTGTGATCTCTTCATAGTCTGATCTAAAACAGAAGAATCAGAAGAATTAGAATTTTCAGACAAGACACTATCCTGTTTCCTTGACTTCTTTGACCTTCTTCTTTTACTCTTTGTTTTAGTTTTATAATACTGATCATTTAGCGTCAAAGAATCATCAACAATTGAATTAGAAGAAAGAATTTTATCTAAGAAATCAGACTGAGCATTCAGCATATTTGAACTAGTTTCGGAGTGTAAATTGTCAGAAATAACCAAGTATGGAATAGGTTTGCGCGATCCCTTGGTGGCGCAAACTGAGCTTTGCGCGACTAACGTCTGGCGCAAATTGTCGGTTTGCGCTATCATTGGGTGGCGCAACTGCTCACTGTTTTTGACATTCCGAGTATTTTCCTTGAAATCGATAGAAAGTCCAGAAGTAATTTTATCTTCCAAACTTGATTTCATTATAAAAAGAAATAAACTATTTTCAAAATCAGTTTGAAGATTTTGTTCTTCCAATTTATCTTCAAGATCAACTATCTTACCTTCCAACACTATTGGGGGAATGTATTTCCTAGAATCATAGGAAACCGAAGATACATTCTCCTTATTAGTGTTAGTTGCATATATATCAACAAAATCAGTTGGTATTGAAGATTTATTGGAAGTATTGACATTTAAAACATTTTTGGAATTTCTGGACTTTTTCGTTTTCTCAGGAAAATACTTGGCATTTTCAGACGTATAAACAAATGGCATTTCCATTTTCTTGTTATGCATCCTCTTTTAATTTTCAATTTCTAAAACTTGCTTTTCATTTAACCAGTCAATTTTAAATTGAGGAGCATAATTTGCAAGAGTTAGATAATCAAAATTATATAAGGTTGGGGTTTTTGAAATAACATTGTTTAGACAATGAGGATTTTCAAAACCAAGTCCTCACCTTTCTTTTATAGCCTCGTGACTCCTAGGCTTATTCATATATATAGTCTGCTCAATTTGATTTCTCTTATACAATTTTTCTTCTAACACAATTATTTTATCAGATAAACTTTTGTTCAAATCAGTCAATTCAGTCAAAGAATCACGATAAGTCTGATTTAATAATTCTAAGTCATTCAAATTCTTTTGAAATTTCTCTTTTGTGACATTTAAAATGATCTTTTCATCTCTCAGAGAAATCTTCAGTTTTTCAATCAAAACAGACTTTTCTTGATTTTCAAGCTCTTCAGATATGAACTTGGAACGAAAATCATGTATAGCATTGACAATAACGTTCAATTGGAAAGAAACAAAGTTAACATGAAGCTCAGAAATTACCTCAGAATCATCAGTGGAAGTGTCATCTTCTTCATCATCGCTCTTGTCATCACCTATGAAGCACATGGCTGCAGTCTCTTCATTCTCAGCCTCGTTATCTGAATGATCCAACCAGTACTCCTCTTTAGCCATCATAATAGTTCCGTTTTCTCTCTTCTCAGGCAGTTCCATCTTCTTTCTGTAGAAAGATGAATCCTTTACCACCTTCACTCTACATTCCTTAGCTAGGTGCCCGGGATTTCCACAGTTGTAGCAGTTCATAACCTTTTTTTCATCCTTTTTCGGTTCTACTACTTTTGTAGACTCATATTTTGGAATATATGCCTTTGATGGTGCACCAGGTTCAACCTTCTTAGAGCCGGAAGTGAAACGGAGATTGTTGGATCCAGTTCTACGTTGAAACTTTTTCTGATATTGTTGCGAGAGAAGTATCATTGCTTTCTCCAAGGCTTCACCATCATCTTCTGTGGAACCATCATAAGCATCTTCTGTCAAGGCTTGTTCGGCTAATTGACTAGATAAGAGGGAAATTGGATCAACAGTCTTAGGCTTATTCTTCTTATCAATCTTAGCCTTCTTTTCCAACACCATGGTCTCATTAGTCATAAGAATTTCATACACTTCCTGAATGGGAATAGTAGATATCCTGACATCATTTCTCATCCTATGACAGGACTTGCTCCATTCAGGTTGGAGTGCATTCAGAAACTTCAGATTTGCTTCTAACTCAGTCTTTGTAACTTTGATCTTATACAGATCATTGATGACTTGCTCCATTCAGGTTGGAGTGAATTCCTCAAAATTATTCATGTATCTGGTCTGACGTAGTTGAGTTGACACAGCTGTACCAAGCATGATCTTTTCCAATTGAGTCCACATAAGCATAGTATTCTGTTTGAAGCAATCAATTCTGTTGTAGATCAAATTTGGTAGTGCAAGAATTAGATTAGACTTTGCCTGACTGTCAGCTTGATATCTCAATAATTCATCAGCATCATACTCCCTCATAGACTTCTCAACAGTTGAAGCCAGAGTAGTTGCAGTAGCTGGTATAACTTTCATCAGCCTCTTCATAGGACCCTCAGTCTGAGATTTCATCATGTTATCCCCATTCGATTGTCTTTCTATGAAGTTAATGAATCGGTCCTGCCACTGTTCAAATTCATTTTCGTTGATCAGTACGGGAGGACGTGTGTCAGACCCCAATGACATCATCAGGTCATTTTTGTAAACTTGAGCTTGCAGAGAAATATTGAACACAAACACAATCTGAAAAAATCAAAGTTTGGAAGATGTAATCTGGCGCAAACTTGAGGTTTGCGTGAACAGTTGGTGACGCAAAGAGAGCTTTGCGTGAGCTGAGGGAGACGCAAACTGAACTTTGCGTGAGTCGAGGGAGACGCAAACTGAACTTTGCGTGAGAGGCTTGAGACGCAAACAACTTGTGAACTGAGGAATACACAAAGTAGCTTTGCGTAAGCTGAAGGAGATGCAAACTATACTTTGCGTGATATACTGGAGACGCAAACTTAGCTTTGCGTGATGAACACAAAGCGAAAACCTGAAATACACTGGTGCAAATATTAGAATAACAAGAACTAGCGCAAACTAAGATGAACTCGCTCAAACGTATATGAACTCGCGAAAACTACAGATCTAGCGCAAAGCGATGTCAAAATGAAAAAAATCTTACAAAAATCGATTACAAAACTGAATTTGATGCAAAATTATCACCCAGATGAGATCGAAAACAGGTTTATAACATTTTTCAACTAACAAATTCGATCAAAAACCACTAGAACACAAATTCGAGAATATAACAGTTCGAAAAACAGGTTTCCAGAAAACAATGCAATTTCTCAAAATCGATGATCAAATACAGTTTTTCTTGCAAAAATATATGAATCAATTATGTTCTCCTAACAAAATTGAATTCAAAGAGTCAACTACAACACAATTCGCCCAGAAAATAATCCAAATCTGATGAAAAAGCAAAAAATGAGATTTTCTTGAAAAAATCAAGAAAATCGATCAAATTTTCTGCTTTAATCCACAAATTCAGAATAAAAAACGTAATCTCTCAGTCCTCTCAGATTCAGATAAGCTCTGATACCAATTGAAAGTACAAGATCGGTCTAAATCTAGTGAGAGAAAGTAGACAGAGAAAGTAGAAGCGCCAAAGGTAATCTGATATCTTCAAAGTGTGAGCAAAAGTTACAAAAACAAAGGCCCAAGGGGACTTAAATACCCCTAGCCTTAACAACACAGAAAAGCATTCTAAGCACAGTATAGACTAGGAAAATAATTACAATGATTACTACAAAATCAATATTAACAATCACCATCTCTGGAAAATTCCACAGAGCCTATGCAGAACACAACAGAGACCCCTCACACTGTCATCTCTGAAGCTTAAACACCTCCACATGTTCATGCTTCTATCACAAGATGGATAAAGGATCATCCTCATGATCAAATCATAGGTTCTCCCTCTGATGGTGTGAAGACAAGATCCGCAACAGTCAATGAATGTTTCTTTGCAAATTTCTTAAGCATCATTGAACCAAAGAAGGTAAATGAAGCTCTTGCAGATCCAAATTGGATTAATGCTATGCATTAAGAGCTTCAAGAATTTGAAAGAAACAAGGTCTGGACCTTGGTTCCTCTTCCCAAAGGCAAATTTGCAATTGGAACCAAATGGGTATTCAGAAATAAAAAGGATGAAGATGAAATCCTAATAAGAAACAAAGCCAGATTGGTTCCTAAGGGATATTTCTAGGAAGAAGGTATTGATTATGATGAAACTTTTGCACCTGTGGCTAGGCTAGAAGCTATAAGAATCTTCTTAGCATATGTTGCACACAAAGCATTCAAAGTATATCGAATGGATGTTAAATATGCCTTTCTTAATGGCAAACTCCATGAAGAAGTATATGTCCAACAACCACCTGGATTTGAATGTTCAGAGTTCCCAGAACATGTCTATTACCTTGATAAAGCTCTGTATGGCCTTAAATAAGCACCCAAATCATGGTGTGCAACTCTGTCCACCTTTCTGATTAAAAATGATTTTGAAAAAGGAACTGTTGATATCACTATGTTCATTAAAAGGTACAAAAATGAGCTACTTCTGGGACAGATTTATGTTGATGATATTCTTTTTAGGTCTACTAACCAAAAGTATTGTGACAAGTTCTCGGAGTTGATGAAAAGTGAATTTGAAATGAGTCTAATGGGAGAACTAACATTCCTCTTAGGACTTCAAGTGAAACAAATTTCAGAGGGCACATTCATAAATCAAGCTAAATATATCGTTGATATTTTGAAAAAGTACAAACTGAATGATTCAACTCCTATGAAAACTTATATTGCTACTTGAGTTAAACTTGACTCTGATCATTCTTGTAAACCTGTGGATGTCAAGAACTTCATAGGCATGATAGGTCACTCTTATACTTAATTGCTAGCAGACCAGAAATAATGTTTGCAACCTGTCTCTTTGCTATATTTCAAGCTAATCCCAAGGAATCTCACTTATCTGCTGTCAAAATGGTGTTTAGATATCTCAGAGGCACACCATCTCTTGGGCTCTGGTATCCAAAGCACTCTGGTTTTGAATTAACTGCCTACACTGATGCAGATCATGCAGGATGCAAATTAGACAGTAAAAGTACCTCTGGATGTTGTCAACTTCTAGGAAATAAGTTAGTGAGTTGGTCATCCAAGAAGCAAAACTGTGTGTCAAACTCTACAACAGAAGCATAATATGTTGCTGCTGCTAGTTGTTGACAAGTCATACAGATGAAAACTCAACTCAAGGACAATGGTCTTGAGTTTGATAGAATTCCCATCTTATGTGACTCCAAAAGTGCTATTGCCATCTCTGATAATCCAGTGCAACATTCCAAGAGAAATCACATTGATGTCAGGTATTACTTCCTTAAGGATCATGTTAAAAATGGTACAATTGAAATGTATTTTGTCCCAACTTATTACCAACTTGCTGATATCTTCACAAAGCCTTAAATGAACATCGGTTCAACTTCTTGATCAGCAAGTTGGGCATGCTAAATACGTCTACTTGATTTAAACATATATCAGAGCCTCTGATATCCCGAAATAGCATATTCTGAATAATCATCAGAGCCTCTGAAACATCCTTCAGAGTCTCTGTCTTTTTTAATCAAAGCATGTTTTCGCTACAAAAGCACATCTCAATTATCAAATCCTTAGCACAATTTGAGAGGGAGAAACAAAAGATTTATTCACTTGTTAAGGGGGAGCTAACACCAACAGAAAGGCACTATACTAAGATCAGAACCTCTAAGATTAACTTCAGAGACTCTATTATCTCATCAGAGGGTCTTCTGCCTAATCACAAGGGAAGGTAAGTACTTCACTGTTATTCCAAACTTATCCTTTCAAAATAAAATCAAATTTGATTCCAAACTTTGGAATAAACTCCAGAGTCTATTATTTAGTCTCTAATACTGCTCTCTCCAGAGCCTCTGCTCTGTCATGCTATGAAGGTCTATCTATGCACTTGATATTTAGTATTCTTGAGTTTTATTTCCTCAACATCAAATTTTGGATTTTCAAAAAGTTTTTTGAGCTATCAAAAAAAGATTGAATGTTTGAAGCACAATTGTCAAAATTTTCAGAAGCTATGTCTGTTCATTTCTTTCTCTGAAAAGTTTTTTACACTTGTGCTGGTTATTTGAGTTGGGTGACTGTCATGTTTCAATAACAACCCCAAGATGATAGTTGTATGACATATGCGTCCATTCAAATGGCGCCCTCTCCACATGTCCCTATGTGAATAGATGGATGATGGAATGTTTTTGACATGGGTATTCACAAACGCCATTTCCATAACCTCTTACACATTCCTCACACCCATAAAAACCCATTTCAAATCATCATTTTTTCTTTGCGCTCTCAGATTTTGCCTCTCTACTTCATCTTATTTCTAAGAATTTCAAAGATCAAAGAACTTCAAAACCTGCAACAATGGCACAAACCCAAAATGGTTCAGATGATTCAAGTCGAATATTATCAAACCAAGCCCCAACTTAGTTCGATATACCTGTTAAAGGAAATAACTTTCATCTGGACCTAACTCCCACCAAGTTTGATGAACAATATCGTCCCATATTGGAATTTTCCCGACACCATTACCAACTCCGATGCTAAAGTACCACTCAACTTTGTTCAACAATGGTGGTACACCAATGAGTACAATGAAGAGGCCAAAGGGATTGTAGGTCATATTGATGCGGGACATTAAGATGGTGTTTCCATTAGAATTTTGCCAAGAACCCTTCTTCTTTGTCTCGTTCTTCTAAAAACAACTGACCTAGGTATTGCAAAGTTCGAGAAACCACCTACCCAAGAAACCTTTCTTCAATTTCTTCTCCATTTGGGTTACAACAAGAAGATATCCAGATTAAGTGAGTTCAGGAGACAACACCTTCCACGAGTGTGGAATTTCATGTTTAGTGTGCTCAATTGCACACTAACCTGCAAAATTGGCAGTGAATATCAAACAAACTCTACCCTTCTTGCCATAATGTATGCGCTGTTCTTTAACAGAAACGTTGACATGGCCAACCTCCTCTACTTTGAACTCTTCACTGGTATGGAAAGGAAGAACAAAGCTTTGTGAAAGGGAAACCACCAATCTCCGTACTTTTTCCCAGGTTTATTTTGTTGGTCATGAGGGGAGCCATGACCAGATTTGAGTTCTTAGAAGAAGGACCTAAAACACCACTCTTTGTGATGAACAACTTCAAACCCACAACTATGCCTCCTTACCCATACGAAAGGATATTTCCTTAGAGCATGCAAAGGTACATTCCATAGAACCACCCAATCCTTCTCATTCTTAGTCGTGTTGCCCAATCATCAGAACCGATGATGGGATCCCCAACACATTTAGGATCTGAACTAGAGTTTGATTCAGACAGTGACGACTTAGAGGCCACTTTGGATGAGTGCAGAGGACAACCAGAGGCTGCCTCTGAAGAGGAAGAACCAGAGAGTGCTTCTGCATCTGATAAAGAGATTGCTCTATCAGAGAAGAAAGCGGTGAGACAGAGCATCCCTTTGAGAGAGTGAATTCTGAAGCCTTAAGAGCTGAGGGAATTAAGGTAGAAAAAGATGCCCCCAGAGGCACACATGTGTATTTCCTAACCCCAACCTCCAGTGCAAGCAGACAATCTGTCCTAGGTGATCCAACACCAAGAGACATTGAAACAGAGGTGCACACCTCGACCCCAACCCAAGAAAACCGCACAAAGGCGTTTCTTTCTAACTTTGATGCCCACAACCAAGGGGAAGCCACACTTCTAGATCCGTACTCTCAAAAGGACTTATCTATTGAAAAGATAAATACCCAATCACTCCAGGGTACGTCACCACAATCCACACATAATGATGCTTCTGTGGCTCATTCTTTAGAGAACCGTTCAATAGCACCAGAGATATTCAGGATCTCACGTAGGGACTGCCCAACTCAGTGACAATGGGAAGACCTAGTAGAACAAGGGTTGACTTGTCTGGATAACAAGGCTTCCCATCATATCAGGTTATCTTCCTCTGAATATGAGTCTGAGGAAGCTGAACTAATCAGAAAAACGGTAGAGAAATCCCCTCAAAAGGACTCTCGAGGATCTGGTGGATGTATCTCTAGAGGTAACATCTCTTCCCCTCTGAAGAAGGGCACCTCTGAACTAGAGGTTGACTTGGACTCATGTGTTGGGTCCAAGGTTTCCCTCTCTGCTTTTTTCACTAAAGAAGAGTTCAAAATCTTTAGTGATAATATCAGAGGATCCTTGAATGATCTAAAACTTACAATAGAGAAGACCTCAGAGGCCTCTACCTCCAAATCTGAAGTTCAAAAACTTACTTAGAGGTCTCTGAGTTGAAGACCCAACAGGCGGCCAACAATAACAAAGTGGCAACCCTAAAACAACTAATCAACGGTTATTCTGATAAATTAACAAAGGATCTCAGTTATGCTAAAGATGAAATTCTACGGGCTACTCCAGAGTTACCTTCTACAGCACCACCCAATGTTACCCCTATTGATCTGGAAAATTCAAGTTAGATATATAGTAGATTATCTTTGACTCTATTGCATCCCTACTAGTCTCTGCAGTTCCTCCAGCTCAAGTCCAACCTCCAAGGACTGCAGAGGACTTGGTCACTAAGCCTGACCTCTAAGACTTTTCCAAACAGGTCACTATATACTTACTTATCAAACAAGTTTGTGGCCAAGTCTGGAGAAATCACGAAGGCAGACAAAGCCTTACTTGAAGAGGCCTTACTTAAAGAACCTATAAAGGCTGATGAGGAAAACGAGACAACCAAAAATTGAAGAGGGAAGTTTCTGAGACTTTATGTGCGGCAGAAGCTTATAAGAAGGCCAGGTTTAAGGATTCTGAAGACCAAGATGATTATGACATACTTAAAGGGTCTTCAGACTCTCAAAAGGGGGAGAACAGAGATTCAAACATCAGAACAGAGGAAGCCAATACCTCTGCTCCTTCCTCTTCTGCTGCAAATAAAGAACAACCTGTGCCATCAGAGGGTGTTCAGAAGACATCTGCTGAAGATCAATCTTCCACATTGTTGCAATCACCAGTTCCAGTGAATCCAGAGCTCTCATTGGTACAAGTTATCCCTGCAATCCTAGAGACCATCATCTCTGAACCTCCTGTTGCTATGGAAGATGATGATGATACGCAATTAGTGGGATACTCCAGCACCTCCTCAGAGGATTCATTTCCATCCCTTAAAATACCTACAATTATCATGAGGGATGCATTTGGAGATAAACCAGAAGATGGTGAGTATGTGTATCAACATGCTCAACCTCACCAACAAGTAGACGTATCAGAGGCTGGCAACACATCTGAGCAACAGAAAGAAAATCAAGAGCAGATTGATTCCATGATAGCCTCTGCTACAAATAAAACTCCACCAATATCTCCTAAAGTCCAAAGCACTGAACTAGAGACAACTCAACACCATTTGTCTCTAATGACATCACGATGAATGAATCTGACCAAGTACCTCCACAACATGAAGCTAAAAAGACAAATACAGAGGTACCTTTTTAGAGAACAATCATCGGTATACCAACATCCTCTACTTTCTTAGAACCTCCAGAACTCCTCTCAACTGAAGCAAGAGTATCTATGGTAGACACTTATCGATACCTATACTGCGAGTTCAACACAGAAGATAGGCTTTCTTACTAAAGGTTCCCAGTTTGAGTCTAACAATGATTAACCACAACAAATGCAAACAAAGATTTATTCGGAAACAGTTTAAATGCAAATGAATGGTTTGGTTTGATAGTGATCACGCACAAACAAGAAATAAAGATAACTCTAAACAATAAGAATGATTCACAGAAAGTTCATCTTCATTTTCTTGCCAAAATACCAAGAATACGCAGTAGTGTGTGTACAATATTTGCTCTCTACAATATTTGAATCTTGCTAGACAAGCATGGGTGAATTGTGAATGCTTGTTGTGAATTCAGGAGGTGCTCCCTACATATACAAGGAATGGAGCACACAATCGTACAAGACAATGGTTGACATTCCATAAACGGAATGCCACCTGGAAAATGAAAACAACGTATATGTACTATTGATCTTGAGAATCTTCGTACAATAGGAAGCACATGATCTGCACATGGCATTGTCTCTCCAAGAAATTCACAAGTCTTTCATCTACTAGAGCTAGCCACTACAGAGGCTATGCGGTCTGAGGATCATCATCAAGTTAAGTTCTTTCGAGTTGATGGTCAACAGAGCTTTTGAGCTTTGCACTTCTGTTAAGTCTAAATATTGTATCCAAGATTTAATATGGAAAGTCAAAGATGTAAAAGTCAACATAGTCTTTGTAATAGAATGTCAAAGCATGTTTAGTTTTACTTAGTGGTTAAGTCTTGTTTAGTTAGTTGGTATAAATAGGTTTTTAGCCTTGTGGCTTTGTAATCAAGTGGTAACGAACTACAGTTGCACGTATTGTATCATTGAGACTTGTGGTTAATATTCAAGATCTACTTTCTCTCTCTAGATTCTCTCTCTAGTTCTTGATCGTTTATTGAGTAATTGCTTGATTATTTTGGGATTTAATGATTAACAATTGGTATCAGAGCTGAACCAAACTTTTCAGAAATTATTTGATCAGAGTTTGGATTGAAATCTGGAGTTTTTAAATCGAAAATTGAGATTTTCTATATTTTTTTTCATGAACTCGTGTTTTTCACTGTTTATACGAATTTTGTTGAAAAATCGGTTTTAGTGTAAGAAAATGGAATCATTGGATTCGAATTGTGTTTAGAATTGTTTCTTGTTTTGATTTCATTTCATAATTCGATCAAATTCGTTGTCAATTCTTGATTTTTGAACTTTCTTGAAATATCGAGTTTGAACACTGTTCTTCATCGAAAATGTGTGAATTGTTGTTTTTAATCGAAAATTGATTGTAAATTTGTGTTTAGTATTGTTTTTTCGATGATTCTGATAAACTTTTGAGATCAAATTTGCAGATTTTGATCGGTTTGATAAAGAAAGAGCCAAGATCCACGGTTTGCGCGAGTTCATACGATTTGAGCAAGATTCATAGACATTTGCGCAAGATTTTTCCGGACTTTGAAAGTTCCATTTGCGTTACAAGGCTATCACATAAAGTCAGATTTGCACATCCTTCGGCTCATGCAAAGTTCACTTTGCGCATCCTTCGGCGCACACAAAGCTCACTTTGCGCATCCTTCGGCTCACGCAAAGCTCACTTTCCGCATCCTTCGGTTCACGCAAAGCTACCTTGCGCCATACGTGGATCACGAAAACTTCACTTTGCGCTTCAAGTCTATCACGCAAAGTCCACTTTGCGCTTCAAGGCACTTACGCAAAGCTCAGTTTGCGCAATCAACTCCTCACGCAAATCTCATCTTGCGTTTCACTTGGCTTGCGCAAAGCTCTATTTGCGTTTCACGCTAATCAAGAAAAGCTCTCTTTGCGCCACACACAGTTCACGAAAACCTCGACTTTGCGCTATATCAAGTGTTGTTCAATTTTTAAAATTTTGTGCTAGATTTCAATTTGATCTATTTTTTATTTTCCGATATATAGTTTGGAACGATCATTCATATCAGACTAATTACTCATTAATCATGGGATTTTTTACAGATCTTGAAGAGAAGATTAGAAAGCTGGATTTAGAGAAAATTAATATGGGTCATGCTGTTGACTTCCATTTAGAAAAATCAAGAGAGTACTTTGCAGAAATCATCTCGCTGAAAGAAGAAATCAGTGCTTTAAAGACTATCAATGAAGATCTTCTGAAAAGATATTTTGGGCAGAATGTTGAGAAGATAAAGAAATTGGAATCTGAGAATGCTAAGCTTAGAAAGAATTTATCTAATTTTGAAAAATAGTTTGCTGAAAATAAAGCTGATTTTGATACTGAAAAGAAAATTTTTTCAAAGAAGTTCTCAGATTTCTCAAAGAAATGTTTTGAAGAGAAAAATTCAGTTGAGCTTAAATGCATAAAATTTTCTCAACAAATTTCCGATTTTGAGAAAATACTTATTTTGGAAAGAGAGAAGTTTGCTAAGGAAAAGAAGGCCATAGAACAGAGGAGTGTGGGATTCTTCAAAGAACTATCCGGCCAGAGAAACGATTATGAGAAAGGATTTGAAGAAGAACGATACATATTTGAAAATGAGATCAAAAAGCTGACTGCCAAGCTATCTAAACTATCTGCTACTGCGCTGAAAGAGCAGAAGACGAAGTCTGAATTCACTAAGAAGATTGACCTACTTGTGAAAGAAAGAGACAAATTTGCTTCAAAGATCAAAGAGCTTGAGAAATCTGCCTCAAGATCAACCCAGAAATCTGTCTCTTCACAAAGGTCAGTTAAGTCTTTTGATCAGATTCGTCGAACTAACATTTTCTATGATAAATTTTTAGATGGTGTTAGGTCTGATTTTATAGTAATCATTGTATTTATAGGTCTTGGTCAAATACTGTGTTTAGAGTCATACTATGTTGTATCTGACCAAGGGTATTTAATTCCCTTTGATCTTGGTTTGGTGTAAGTTTGACACGCACATTAATCTGAATTCATACTTTGCGCTTCAATACTTTCTCTCTCTACTTTCTCTCTCTAAAGATTTAGAGATTCTTGGACTCTCAATTGGTATCAGAGCGTACTAGATCTTGAGAGGATTGAGAGAATTTGTTTTTAGATACTGATTTTGTAGATTAAGCAGAAAATTTGATTGATAAAATTTATTTTTAGTGTTGATCTAGTGTTTTTCAATCGAAATTGTTTGATAAAATTTGTTAGAAAGAAGTTTTCGAAGTTCAGTATGTGTTTTTCTTGGTTAAATTTCAAAGTTGTAGTTGATCTTGCGTGAATTGGTAGTGTTTATGAAGTTTGCGTGTCATTCATAATCTTTGCGGGTCTATCATAAAATTTGCGTGTCTATCATAATCTTTTCGTGTCTAACTCGTGTGTTAGTAAATTTTTCAGGTTTGCGGCTCATGTTGGAAACGCAAAGCTTAAAGTTCTCGGCTCTAGTTTAATACGCAAACTATCAGTTTGCGTTTCTCTCTTCAAGACTTCGTGCATAAAGTTTGCGTTTCATACCTGCAAACGCAAAGTTCATTTTGCGTGTCTCAAAGCAAACGCAAAGTTCAGTTTGCGGGTCTCTTTTCAAACCCAAACCTTCAATTTGCGCGTCTCCCTGACTTGGTTTAAAAAAAAAGTGTTTTTCAAATTTTTCAAATTTTCAAATTTTCAAACGCAAACCTTCAATTTGCAAACCTTCAATTTTTGTAGAACTGAGTCTGGAATTTTTTTTTTAGTGTGTCATCTATATTTTTTTTTCTTCAACTTTGTGTCATAACAAGTATTTTTCAAATTTTCAATTTTTAATATTTTTGGATTTTTTTCAATTCAATCTGATTTTTGTTTTTTTGATACATCAGCAATGGATTCTGCCAAGTTTGATTTCCATGCTCAGTTCTACAAAAACGACATTATGATGTCATTGGGTACAGAAAATCGTCCACCGGTACTAAACGATGAAAACGAGTTTACACAGTGGCAAGATCGGTTCCTGAACTTTATTGAACGACAAAAGAATGAAAATGGCATGATGACTATTTTATCTGAAGGACCGTTCGACAAACCCAAATTGGCTTATGGATTATACAAGCCTACTAAAGAGTACACACATGAAGAGTTGTCTGCTTATCAAGTTGATCGGGATATTAAATCAAATCTAATGTTGGCCTTGCTAAACTCTGTATACAACAGGATTGACTGTTTCAAAACTCATCCTAATCTCATGTGGCAACAGCTTGAGAAGATTATGCTTGGTTCTGCAGTAGCTACTCAACTCAGGCATACGCGATACATGAATAATTTTGAAGAATTCAAAGCCAAGGATGGGGAGTCACTGAAAGCTGTGTTTGATCGATTTTGTGCCGTCATCAATGATCTTCGTAAGATTAAGGTTGAAAAGACTGAGCTTGAGACAAATCTGAAGTTTCTCAACAAATTGCAACCAGAATGGAATAAATCATGCCACAGATTGAGGAACGATGTCAGAATCTCTTCTATGCATATCCAAGAGATGTTTGAGATTCTGATGACTGGTGAAAGCATGGTAATAGAGAAAAAGGCCAAGTTGGATAAAAAGAAGAAAACAGTAGATCTGGTTGCTCTCCTCACAAAGCAATTATCTGAACAAGCATTGTCTGAAAATGCTTACACCGGATCAACTAAAGATGATGGCGAGGCTTTATAGAAAGCAATGATAAGGCTTTCTCAGAACTATCAGAAGAAGTTCCAACCAAGATCGGGTTCCAACTCTTCACGCTTCACTTCTGCTTCTACAGTCAAAGTGCCCGAGCCTAAGCCTGCATCTTGTTATAACTATGGAAAGCCGGGCCACTACTCAAAGGAGTGTTGTGCAAAGAAAGTTAGGGACTCAGACTACTACCGCAAGAAATTGGAACTGGATGAAAAGAGAGAGAATGGAACTGCTTTGCTGGCCGAGGAAGAATTCTGGCTGGATTATTCCGATAATGAAGCATCAAACGTCGATATCGCTCATATGTGCTTGATCGGAGATGATCAATCAGATGATTCTGATGCTGATGAGGTATACTCTGAATTTGATTTTAATTTCATTACCTCTCAGTTTGTTATCATAATTAATGCTTTGTCTGATTTACGTTCAAAACTCTTATCTGAAAAGAATTTAAATTCTGAAAAGTCAGATTTGATTGATAAATTGAAAATTTCTTTGAAATATGAAAAATCTATTTTTAGAAAATACTAAAGACATCTTTCAAAAGAAATTGGATGATTTGGAAAATTCAAATAAGACTTATCTTGAATCTTTGACGACTATAACTAATTTAAAAGATGAATTTTCAGATAAAATAAATAAGTTAGAAGAAAAACTTTATCGAAGAGACCAATCTGAACAAACAATTTATATGAACAAACCGAGGAGTGAAGAGGCTTTAAAACAAAGATGGGGACTTGTTTTTGACAATCCTCATTGTTTAAACAAAGTGATAGACGAAGTTCCCACCTTATATAAATATGACTATCTAACTCTTGCACATTATGGTCCACAATTCAAATTTCATTGGACTAGTGAAAAGGAAGTGTTAGATCTCGAAAATGAGAAAAAGATAAATAACAAGAAAAATGAAATTCCTTTTGTTTATACGTCTGAAAATGCAAAATATTTTCCTGATAAATCAAGAAGAAGTCGAAAAGGATTAATTGATATATCTCCCGTCAAATCTTCAGTGTCTGATCATTTTGTTCCTTCTTATGCCCCTAATTCTGATAAGGAAAATATTTCTCCAATCATTTATGATTCGAAGAAATATACTCCTCCGTTAGTTTTAGAAGGCAAAATCATCGATCTTGAAGATAAGAAAGAAGATCAAAATATTTTAAAGGAAATTGAATCTGATATTATTTTTTCTTTCATGACGTGTAGTCTTGAAGAAAATTTATTTTTTCAAAAATCAGATTCTATTTCTAGTCTATCTTCTGATTCTAAGGAAAATAAAAAGGAAGTTTCAAATTTTAAAATATTTTTTTCAAAATTATTCAGACTCTGAGGAAAATTCAGATTTATTAGTTGATCAGATTGGTTGCTTGGATAAATTTATTTCTTCTGATTTAAATATTAAGTCTAAAATTCTTGATGATTCTTTTACCCTCAATGATCAATATTATAAACCTAAGCGTAAAAGAAGACGGTCAAAGAAGTCGAAGAAACAAGATAAAGTTATTTCTGATTGTTCTAATTCTTCTGTTATAATTCTTACAGATAGGGCTTTGAGTGCTCGATCAAAGAAGCAAATCTGGAGAGCAAGGCGAACATCTGATAAACTTTATAAAAGTGATTCATTTGCTACATGTAATAACATTTCAAAATATTCTAGAAAGCAAATGTTTCGAATTTCAAAACATGTCTCATGTTCTTCCTCAGATTCTAGTTCTGATGATTATGCTTTCTCTTCTGATGGTTGTGATTATTTTTCTGATTATATTCCTCGTGCTGTAAATTTTCAATCTGCTTATTATTTCCCCATACGAACTGCAACTAACAAACACGGGCCCAAATTCAAGTGGGTACCCAAATCTTTATCTGATTCAAAGTTGCAGGCACTACATGTTAAGGGGGAGTAAGAGAAAGATGGATCTTGAATACTACAGTTCAAGACCCGCACCTAAATGTCAAAATAATGGGTTCTGAGTACTTCAACTCAGGACCCGTACTTCATAGACTTCGACTTCTAAACACAACAGTTTAGAACTCATTCTTCAATGATTAAGCTTCTGACTTAATGAGATACCGTGAGTACATCAATTTTAATTTCGCTGCATTTATCTCTGATAATGATGGTATTCCAGTTTTTCTCAATGTTTCAAGAATCTGAGCTTGTTTATCTATCTCATGAATTTGTATTACCCAAAATTTTATTTTAATATGAGACACAAATTTATTTTCTTCAATGTAAAAGATGAAATAGTTGAATTTTATTTTGTTCCAACTAAATATTTATTAAAAGTTTAAATCTTTACAAATTTTAGTCTGTAAAGTAAAGTTTTACATTTTTTCTTTCTTTTGAATAAAATATGTGTCTAGGATAAATTTTCTAGTTCTTTTGTTTATACTAAAGTTTTTATATCGTCAAATTTCAAGTCTTACAAAAGTCGAAAAGTCAGCAACATGTTTGAAACTTTTATTACTGTTTTAAAGTTGTGTAATTCGGAATTTTTATAGTTTACTTTGCTTAGACTACCTAAATAATCAAAATTATAGACCGGAATGAAAATATGGGCTAAGCACTTCGATGTTGACCTGAGTGATTGAGATGAATTATAATTTCTTAAAATACAGAAATCTTTAAGTTTAAAAGTTTGTACCTGTGACCTTTCTGGTTTGGGAAAGTAAGTTCCGTGGGATGCTTGTCATCTGATCCCCTAAGGTCAATTGATCTGGGAGTGATCGAACCCAAATCCTTCAATAGAACCAGATCGAAAGTCATGTTGTACTGGTATGAATGGGTTTAGGATATGTCGATGTAGCCTTTCTGATCTGGGAGAGTAAGTTCCAAGGGGTGCTTGACACCTAGTCCCCTAAGGCCAACTGGTCTGGGAGCGGCTGACCCAAATCCTGCAATAGGGTCAGATAGAAAGTTACGTTTACGGCATGTTCTTTACTTAATAAACTTCTTGATTAAAAAGATGCCAAAGTGCACAAGCTTAAAAGATGCCAAAGAGCACACTAATGTTAAGATGCCAATGTGCACAATGCTAAAAGATGCCAATGAGCACACATCTCATGATACTTGGTGATATGTTTAAGTTGCGATAAATCTATAAATTGGTGAATGTCTTATTTTTTGATGACTTAGTGTCAGTGCATGGAAAGTTCTCTATAATATTTTTAGAATTGCATTTTCTTGAAGCTAATCGAAGATTCGCATGTGAGCACACTGAATAGACTGCTGGAAGTTTTTGAAACTGAACATGTCTTAACTTGGTATGCAATGAAACTTGTTCTTGTATTCTACAACATATGTTTGATTTCAAATGATTGATAAATTTGTAAAATTTTACTCTTTAGAATTTAATTTGTTTAGTGTTTAAAATTTTATATGTTTAGTCGTTTCAAAATTTACATTCAGTATATTTTTCTTTCTACATATTTTTCGTTCTCATAAATATATTTTAATGGGTTTATGCATTATTCAAGGGGGAGTAAACAAAGAGAATGTATTTCAAAGATTATATCTGTTTTTGAGGTGGAGTATATGATTTTCTTTATATGAATGCTAATTTGAATTGTCATATCTAGTGTATTTGTGTAGGGGGAGTCAAAGAGTTTAAAAAGGTAAACTTTGTCCAAGCAACTTTGCGCTTCCAGCATGACACACAAACTTTGATTTGCGCTCCCTTCATGAAACGCAAACTTTGGTTTGCGCGTCCAACATGAAATGCAAATCTTGGTTTGCGCGTCCAACATGAAGCGCAAACCTCCTCTGTTTTCTCCGTTTCTTTGATTTTGCAGATTTTAAACTGTCTCGTCTCCAACATTTGCATGACCAAGTTGATCAAGATCATCAAGGTCATGAGGGGGACAAGTCAAGGAGATTTTAAAGAGACAAAGAGCTCAAATGTTTATCTGCTGATCAAGATTCACTCAAAGATTCTATTCTCTCAGCTATATCAATTCTTTTGCTGTTTATGCTTCGAACATCACAGTTCATTCAAGATCATTCAAAAGAGGTGTATCGTATAAAGCTCAAGCAACAAAGACAATTTTATTCTGAAAGATGCTGAAAAGAATTTTTTCCTTTAAAAATCAGAAAGCTTCTCGAAGTCGCTTTGTTGGTCCATACTGTTATAGAAGATAATTTTTGAAGACCAAAGCGCCAATGATTACTAAGGGAGAGATTGTTAGGTCTGATTTTATAGTAATCATTGTATTTATAGGTCTTGGTCAAATACTGTGTTTAGAGTCATACTATGTTGTATCTGACCAAGGATACTTAAGTCCCTTTGGTCTTGGTTTGGTGTAAGTTTGACACGCACATTAATCTGAATTCATACTTTGCGCTTCAATACTTTCTCTCTCTAAAGATTTAGAGATTCTTGGACTCTCAGATGGTTCAGATACATCTCAAAGAAGAAGAAGTTACAAGTCAAAGAAACTGGTCTGGATGAAGAAATCTGTCAAAGGTGACAAGACAGATGAGCTGAATGGAAAGACATCATGTGTACATGTTCATCAAGCAAAGAAGAACAAAGGGCATAAAGGTAAACCTGACCATATATACTCAAGAGATCAATTACTCAGGTTTTTAGGTACTAAATATTATTGTTCTTATTGTTGTACACATGATCATATCCACAAGACCAGTGATCATTTCTGGTATGGTTCTTACTCTGTAACCCCCACACGAACTGCAACTAACATTTCTGAACCCAAATACCAGTGGGTACCAAAGAAGAAAACTGATTCTTTATTGCAGGCACCTCAAGTCAAGGGGGAGTAAGAGAACAAAAGGCTTTTGAACACAGCAGTTCAAAACCCGGACTTCAAAGTTGAAAGATTATGGCTTTTGAACACAGCAGTTCAAAACCCGCACCTCAATGTCCAGAATATGGCTTCTAAGTACACAGCTTAGGACCCGTTCTTCAAAGTAGTTTGGCTTCTAAACACAACAGTTTAGGACTCGGACCTCAGCGATCAAAAAGACCTTACTCCTATTTTTGCATCCGATAAGATATGACGGTCTACACTTCACAAGGGAGTTGTATATATCTCTATCCTGTACTTTTTCATTGCAATATACTTACGATATGATGGTCTACACTTCAAACGGAAGTTGTATTGATATCTATCTTGTGTTTTAACTGACATATTTCATATGCCTAATTTAAGGGCGAGTAAAGGTGATGGATTCTGATCACATAACAGATCAGGACCCGTTTTTCAATCAAGAGAAGGATATTCCGCTAATATCCAAGGGGAGCTTAAAATATTTAAATCATTATATCATGTTTTGAGGGGGAGCTGAAAAGGTAAATGTGAGTCCAAGATCAATGAATCCTAGAGAGAGAAAGTAGAAAGAGAGACTTGGATGCACAAAGTTACTATATTCAATGAATGTGTGTGAATTTCTTTCAAGGAAACAAGACCAAAGGGACTTAAATACCCTTGGTCAATACAACACAGAATACGACATTAGACACGGTATTTGACCAAGCTTATAAATACAATGATTACTATAAAATCAGACTTAACAATCTCCCCCTTAGTAATCATTGGCGCATTGGTCTTCAAAATTCATCTTCTAAATCATCACAGACCATTAAAGGGACTTTATGAAGCAAACTGACTTTTAAAAGAAAAATTCTTCTCAGCATCTTTCAGTTTGATTTGTCTTTGCTGCCTTTGACAAGTCTGGAACAGTAGCTTGTGCTCTAAACAACACACCTCTTTTGAATGACCTTGAATGAACTGTGGTGCTCGGAGCAGAAACAACAAAAGAATTAGTTGAAGCTGATAGAATACAATCTTTGAGCGAATCTTGATCAACAGATAAACATTTGAGCTCTTTGTCTCTTAATCATCTCCTTTAACTTCTCTTAATTCTTCCTCTCATGACCTTGATGATCTGGATCAACTTGGTCATGCAAATATTGGAGACGAGACAACTTAAGATCTGCAAAATCAAAGAAATGGAGAAAAAAAGGAGAGGTTTGGCTAACCATTGGTGGCGCAAAGTAAGGTTTGTGTTACACCAAGGTTGCGCAAAGTAAGGTTTGTGTTACACCAAGGTGGCACAAAGATAGGTTTGCGTTACACCAAGGTTGCGCAAAGTAAGATTTGCGTTACACCAAGGTGACGCAAAGTGAGGTTTGCGTTACACCAAGGTTGCGCAAAGTGATGTTTGCGTTACACCAAGGTGGCGCAAAGCAAGGTTTGCGCGAAGCGAAGGTGGCGCAAAGCAAGGTTTGCGCGACCAACTGATGGCGAAAAGCTGACTTATAATCAGAAAAAATTTACATTTTTAAGTTCTTTGACTCCCCCTACAAAAATGCACTAGATATGACAATTCAAGTTAGCATTCATATAAAGAAAATCATAAACTCCCCCTCAAAAACAGATATGATCATTAAGAAAATTCTGCTTTTTCACTCCCCCTTGAATAATGCTCAAACCCATTTGTAAAGACATATGAGAACACAATGAATGAAAACATCAATGTAGAAAAAAAATATACTGAATATGTATTTTGAAACGACTAAATATATAAAAATCTAAACAAGAACAAATAAAATTCTACTTAGTGAAATATCACAATAAAATCCATCAAATGAAATCAAATGTATCTATTTGGATACATAAACAAGTTTTATTGCATATCAAGTTAAGACATGTTCAGTTTCAAAAACTTTCATCAATCTATTCAGTGTGCTCGCATGTGAACTTCGATTAGCTTCAAGAAAATGCAATTCTAAAAATATAATAGAGAACTTTGCAAATAATCACACTAATCCATCAAAAATTCAGACTTTCACAAATTTACAGGTTTATTGCAACTCAAAAATATATAACCAAGTATCATGAGATGTGTGCTCATTGGTATCTTTTAGCATTGTGCACTATGGCATCTTTACATGAGTGTGCTCTTTGGCATATTTTAAGCGTGTGCACTTTGGCATCTTTTAATCAAAAATTTTATTAAGTAAAGAACATGCCGTAAACGTAACTTTCTATCTGACCCTATTGCAGGATTTGGGTCAACCACTCCCAAACCAGTTGGCCTTAAAGGACTAGGTATCAAGCACCTCTTGGAACTTACTTTCCCAGATCAGAAAGGCTACATCGACACATCATTAACCCATTCATACCAGTAGAACATGACTTTTGATCAAATTCTTTAGAAGGATTTAGGTTCGATCACTCCCAGATCAAATGACTTTAGGGGACCAGATGACAAGCATCCCACAGAACTTACTTTCCCAAATCAGAAAGGTCACAGGTACAAACTTTGAAACTTAGAGATTTCTGATTTATAAGAATTTAATAATCATCTCAAACACAAGGTTTTACGTCTAAGTGCTTAACCCATATTTTCATTACAATCCAAAATTCCGACTTTTTAGGTTTTCTAAGCATTGTAAACTATAAATATTCCGAATCACACAACTTTAAAGCAAAAACAAAAGTTACAAACATGTTGCTGACTTTTCGACTTTTGTTAGAACTGAAATTTGAACATATAAAAACTTCAATATAAACAAATCAACTTGAAAATGTATCCTAGACACACATTTTATTCAAAAGAAAGAAAATTATAAAACTTTTACTTTATAGAATAAAATTTGTAAAGGTTTAAACTTTTAAAACAACATGCCGAAATTTTAAAAATAGAAAAATTTGATCGACAAGTTTATATTCAGTTGAAACAAAATATAACTCAATAATATCAACTTCCATACAATGTATAAAGAATATGTGTCTCAAATTTTTTTTTGGTTTGAACAAAATCAGGAGTTGAAGAAAATTGCTCAGATTCTTTAAAACATTTTGAGAAAACTGGAACAACATCATTATCAGATATAAATACAACGGAAATTAAGTAGATGTACTCACAGTTTCTCATTAGTCAGAAGCTTAAAGCATTGAATAATGAGTCCTAACTGATATGTCTAGTAGTCATATTCTTTGAAGTACGGGTTCTGAGTTGAATTACTCAGAAGCCATAGTCTTGACATTTAAGACCGGGTTTTGAACTACTGTGTTCAAAAGCCATTGTTCTCATACTCCCCCTTAACATGAGATGCCTGCAACTTTAAATCAGATTGAGACTTGGGTACCCACTTAAATTTGGGCCCGTGAAAGTTAGTTACAGTTCGTGTGGGGAAATATTTATAATATTTAACAGTTAAATCATGAGAACAATTATCAGAATGATAAGCACAATCATCAGAATATAAAGCATAATCATCAGAACTAGAATCCGAGGAACAACATGAGACATGTTTTGAAATTCGAATCATTTGTTTTATAGAGTACATTGAAATTTTATTACAAGAAACAAATGAATCGCTTTTATAGAATTTGTCTACACATTTATCCCCATCAAAAGTAGATTCATCAGATGTCCGCTTTGCTTTCCAAATCTGCTTCTTTGACTTGCTCAAAGTCCTATCTGAAAGATTAGAATTGGAAGAATTAGAACTGTCAGAAATAACTTTATCTTGTTTATTTGACTTCTATGACCGTCTTCTTTTACCCTTAGGTTTATAATTTTGATCATTAAGCGTAAAAGAATCATCAAGAATTTTAGACGTAATATTTAAATCAGAAGAAATAATTTTAGCCAAGCAACCAATCTGATCAACTAATAAATTTGAATTTACTTCGGAGTCTAAAGAATTTTGAGAAAAGATTTTAAAATTAGAAATTCACTTTTGTTTACTTGAAAATCAGAAGAAAGACTAGAAATAGAATCTGATTTTGGAGAAAATAATTTTTCTTCAAGACTAGATGTCATGAAAGAAAGAAAAATATCAGATTCAATTTTCTTTAAAATATTTTGATCTTCTATCTTGTATTCAAGATCGATGATTTTGCTTTCTAATACTAATGGAGGAGTATATTTCTTAGAATCATAAATGATTGGAGAAATATTTTCCTTATCAGAATTAGAAGCATAAGGATCAACAAAATCATCAGATATTGAAGATTTGACGGGAGATATATTCTTTAAAACTCTTCTTCCTATCTTTAATTTTTCAGGGAAATATTTTGCATTTTCGTTTGTGTAAACAAAAGGAATTTCCTTTTTCTTGTTATTTGTTCTTTTCTTATTTTCGATTTGTAACACTTGTTTCTCATTCATCCAATCAATTTTAAATTGAGGAGCATAATGAGCGAGAGTCAGATAATCGTATTTATATAAAGTTGGGGATTTTTCAATCACATTGTTTAAACAATGAGGATTTTAAAAACCAAGTCCCCACCTTTGTTTTAAAGCTTCTTCACTCCTCGGTTTGTTCATAAAAATTGTTTGTTCAGATTGGTTTCTTCGATAAAGCTTTTCTTCTAACTTATTTATTTTATCTGAAAATTCATCTTTTAAATTAGTCATAGCCGTCAAAGATTCAAGATAAGTCTTATTTGAATTTTCCAAATCATCTAATTTCTTTTGAAAGATGTCTTTTGTATTTTCTAAAATAGATTTTTCATCTTTGAAAGAAATTTCCAGTTTGTCAATCAAATCTGACTTTTCAGAATTTAAATTCTTTTCAGAAATTATCTTAGAACGCAAATCAGATAAAGCAGTAATTATAATATTCATCCGAGAGGTAATAAAATTGAAATCAAAATCAGTATATACCTCATCTTCATTAGAATCAGAATCATCTGACTGATCATCTCCAAGCAAGCACATCTGAGCGATCTCTACGTTTGCAGCTTCATCGTCAGAGTGATCTAGCCAGAATTCTTCTTCTGCTAGAGCAAATAGCAGTCTTTGGCTCGGGTACTTTGGCTCTAGACACAGAAGTGAAGCTAGAAGAGTTGGAACCAGTTCTTGGTTGGAACTTTTTCCGGTAATGCTGAGAGAGAAGGATCATCGCTTTCTGCAAAGCCTCACTATTATAATCAGTTAACCCGTTGTAAGCGTTATCAGACGACGCTTGTTCAGCTAGTTGGCTCGTGAGGAGTGCAACCGGGTCTACTGACTTCTTGTTCTTTTTCTCTAGTTTGGTCTTCTTCTCTAGCACCAAGCTCTCATCAGTCAACAGAATCTCGTATAGTTCCTGAATCTGCATTGTGGAAATCCGAACATCGTTCCTCAGTCTATGACATGATTTGTTCCATTCAGGCTGAAAAGCATTAAGAAATTTCAGATTCATCTCAAGCTCTGTCTTGTTCACATTTATCTTTCGCAGATCAATCAGCACTGCACAGAATCTGTCGAAAACACTCTTTATCTACTCACTTTCTTTGGCCTTGAACTCCTCAAAGTTGTTCATGAACCGAGTATTTCGGAGTTGAGTTGCTACTGAAGAACCAAGCATGATCTTTTCCAATTGTACCCACAACATATTTGGATAATCCTTGCAATAATCAACCCGGTTGTAGACAGAGTTTGGTAAAGCTAGCATCAGATTAGCTTTCAGCTCTCGATCAACTTTCATTCGTGAAGCCTCTTCAGATGTTTGAGGAGTCTCTTTATTAGGTTTTACGAAAGGTCCTTCAGTTAGAGACTTCATCATTTTCTCTCCATTAGCTTGACGCTCGTTGAAGTTCATAAATTGATCTTGCTATTGAGTGAATTCATTTTCATCGACAAGAACTAAGGACAAGTTTCAGATCCCAAAGACATCATCAGATCACTTGAGTAGAACTTAGCTTGAAAGGCAAACTTTGTAGAATCCATAGATGACAAACTTAAAAAAAAAATTCCAAACTTTTTTTTTTTCGTTTGGACAGATATGGCGCAAACTAGAGGTTTGCGTGAGCAGTTGGTGACGCAAAGGGAGCTTTGCGTGAGCCGAGAGAGACGCAAACTGAACTTTGCGTGAGCCGAGGGAGAGGCAAACTGAACTTTGCGTGAGCCGAGAGAGATGCAAACAAAACTTTGCGTGAGCCGAGGGAGACATAAACTAAGCTTTGCGTTAGTCGTTGAAGACGCAAAGAAAGCTTTGCGTGAGGCACTAAAGACGCAAACCGGACATTGCGTGATGAACACAAAGCGAAAATCACAACTTCTTGAGAAACAACACCCTAAAGAAGCAGATGTAATAGATGAACTCGCGCAAAGTCCCTGATGAACTCGCACAAAGTTGAGATCTAGCGCAAACCTGTTGAAAATCACAAAAATCACCAACAAACGATTATATTCAAGAAATCAATGCAACTAAATCACACAGAAATGATCGAAAACATGTTTCTAACACTTTTTAATCACCAAAATTGATTAAAAACCACAAAATCAAACTTTTGATTATGTAACAGTACGTGAAACTCGACTTTTCCAGAAAATAAAATTTCTCAAAATTGACAATCAAAACGTGATTTCAAAGAAATTCGATCAAAAACACATCTGAATTTGATGAAAAATCAAGAAAACGAGATTTTCTTGAAAAATCAAGAAAATCGATCAAATTTTCGATTTAAAATCACAAATTCAGAAAGGAAAAAACAATCTCTCAATTCTCTCAAGATTCAGATGACTCTGATACCAATTGTGAGTCCAAGATCAATGAATCCTAGAGAGAGAAAGTAGAGAGAGAGAGACTTGGAAGCGCAAAGTTACTATATTGAAGAATGTGCGTGAAGTTCTTTCAAGGAAACAAGACCAAAGGGACTTAAATACCCTTGGTCAATACAACATAGAATACGACATTAGACACAGTATTTGACCAAGCCTATAAATACAATGATTACTATAAAATGAGACTTAACAGTAAATATCTTCTGTCCTAGATCTCTGATTGTTTGAAAGAAGAACAACTTTCGAACATGAAAAACAGTTTCTTAAATGTTTAAACCACTTCTTATTTTCAAAATATTTCATGAATTCAGAAGTGTGCTTTTAAATGTTTTCCAATTTTTGAGCCTTAATGATTAACTGACCGTGTGTTTCCAAAGATCAATACTTGTGTATTATCTTGTCCATATACTGTCAAATATTCACACACACTGGTTCAATATTTTATTTGAAATTCTTATTACCATGTCTCAAATTCGAACCAGTTTTTCGATGGTAATACCCCCGTTTGTTTTCAAAGTTGTTGAGCATCATTCATCTTTTTCAAATTTGTGCCTTTATTGCTAAATTGTTTATATTTGTTCATATAAACAAAATATCCAGTTCTTTGATACCCTAGCCATTTCATTTGATCTTATCTTAATCATTGTCAAATTCTCAAAACATTTCTATTCTTTCTTGATTATTCATTCATAAAAAGTTTTGAGAAATCTTAAATGTTTAAAAATGCTCAAATTTCATTTCTGATTTTTGATGAGCATACATACACTGACATATGATTTCTTGTACTTTACATATGAAGAAAATCATTAACCAGCATGTACTTTTAGGAACATGGGATTCAGTGTGAGTGCTTAATAGATCTTCCATGGATTCATGATAACCAGTGTTTCCTAGCCCGGAAGAAATCCTTTGAGTGATTGAGGGGAGAGGGGTCTAAAAGAAATGAGTGTGGGAGTGAGCTAAGGTAAAATGGAAATGAGAGATTGGTTAGATGTGAGCTTATATGTTTAAAAGAAAGAGGGTGTGAGAAAAGAGTTAAAAGAATATCAGAACTCTGCACCAAACATCTTTCTGAGTCGGGCAGCCACATTACTGATTGGTTCACATTTCTTTGGTGACCATCATTGAAATAAGCAAATAGCCCATGCCATCTATTACATACAACTTCACCAGCTACTCATTCTTTTCTAAAAAGAGAATGTTTCACATTTTATGGGGAAGCAACACATAATCTATTGGTTCTTCTCTTGAAAGATACTGATATTGAAACAGAAGGAAAGTTGCCCCACCTTCGACTCTTTCTCATGCACATTGAGTCCATGTACAATCATTGTTGTCTCAGTGATTTACATACTTCGAGCCTTATGAAACACAATCATTGTGGTAATTCTTTCAAACATAAGCACAAGCACACAGAGAATTTGTTTTTATGTCAAAACATTCATAGAATTACCTTGTGTTTTTCAATGATTGAATGGATGTCCTGGGGAGTCAACATCAAACCAACTCCTTACATTGTACATTCGTTGTACACAGTAAGTTTGTGTTACTGACAGGCATTCCTAACTGTTTCATTTGTTGATATCAGGGTTACCATGTTCATTATGTCTGAATTTGAAAAGATTCGGATATATATCTTTCATGAATTGACGGTTCTCAGATCAAAGCGCACCAACTGTCAAAGGGGAGATTGTTATTTGTTCACAAAGGAATAAATCAAAGACTGTGCTGAAATTGATAAAATTTTGATGATCATGTTGCTCTCAATCATCAAAAAGGGGGAGAATTTTACAAAGATCAATTTCAATATCTTGAAGTGTTGTCAAAAGTGAAAAGTCTTGTGAAGAAATTCAAATGATTCCGCTATTTCAATGTTTGTTCTTCCAAAGATAGTCCAGAGATCACAAGAGATGAAGATTCAAGATCAAAGTTTCATCAAAGTTGTCAAAGTTTTTCAAATGTTTCAAGATTTTAGATTCGCGATCAAGGCATGTTGACTTTCCAATGCTTCAAAGTGAAAAAGACTTTTCAAGATTCTTCAAAGGCTGAATGACTGAAGACTGTTAAAGCTTCAAAGTTCAAAGTTAAAGAGAAAAAAGATGAAGATCAAGAGCTGAAGATCAGTGTCAAATTTTTTATTAAATCTTGAATACAAATTTGGAGATTGTTAAGTCTAAATATTTTATCCAAGATTTAATATGGAAAGTCAAAGATGTAAAAGTCAACATAGTCTTTGTAATAGAATGTCAAAGCATTTTTAGTTTTACTTAGTGGTTAAGTCTTGTTTAGTTAGTTGGTATAAATAGGCTTTTAGCCTTGTGGCTTTGTAATCAAGTGGTAACGAACTAGAGTTGCATGTATTGTATCATTAATATTTGTGGTTAATATTCAAAATCTACTTTCTCTCTCTAGATTCTCTCTCTAGTTCTTGATCATTTATTGAGTAATTGCTTGATTGTTTTGGGATTTAATGAATAACAACTTCTGTGGAAACTTGGTGTATGGCAGATGTCTTTTGAGGTTCCTATACTTAGCCTATTTTTCAATACTTCTATGTATAATGATTTGAGCTAACAATCTCCCCCTAAGTATTGAAAAATAAAAGATGTGAAAGTTGAAGTATGGCTAAGTTATAAACAAAAGAGGTGAAAGGAACTCATCATCTAAAGACATAATATTCATTCACATAATAAATAATTTCAGAAGGCATTTATAGAGCATAAGCATTACATAACTAAATATGAGTGAAGACGAAAAATTACATTACATCAGAGCTTATATTTTGACGTTTGGGAAATCGTTTATCTTTTTTCCATGGCCTCCATCCTTCCACAACTCTCTGTAGAAGAAAGCACACATGTCTCGAAATCTGATGGACGCCTCTATATCTGCGAGAAGTTGATCTACGACCTCAGGGTTGACAAGTTGTGTGCCTTTGTGGCTTTTGATTTCATGTTGAAAGAACAGCAAAGAGTGAGTGGAGTACTTCTGGATTTCATAAACCATGAAGATCTTCATGTAGCCAAATTTTGGATGGGTGAATATGGAGTTTGGTAAGATGTTGGTAGAAGTAGGAAAGTCTTCATGAGGGGGTATCAGATCTATCTTCTTTACTCCCAAATCTAGAGCGACGTGAAAGTCGACTCGGCTATAGTAGAGCAGCTTCTCCCGCATGACGTTTCTTATTGTTAGATGTGCACTTTGATTTTCTTGCCTCCATCCAAATCTGTCCTCTGTCCATGTGTAGAGATCTGAGAGGTCGAAGGGGTGAAGGTTCCTTAGGTCTGCATCTGTGAACTTCATCTTCTTCCCATCTTCCCTCCGGACATAGTTCTAATTGTACCAAAAGTTTTTGCACTTGGTGTGCAGTTGCTTGATTCCCAGAACTTCTGTGATGTTTGCCATGGAGAAAACGTTTGCCTTAGGCTGAGCCTTTTCTTTGTAGAACCTTCTGGTTTCCTTTGAAATGATTTCTTCACTCAGAGTGGGCTCTGGTAGTAGATCATTGATTCCTCGTGTATAGAGGTATTTGTAGACAACTTCTTCAAGGTCCTTCTTTGGAGGGGAGGGTAGAATTGGCTTCCTCATTTCTTCCATGCCTTGGATGATCTCTGCTACTCGATCCTTAGAGGGTTTCACCAGAGGATCTAGGATTGGCAGTTTTGACAGAGGCTCTAGGTTGAAAGCCCAGTCTTATTCCTCGGGTTTGGACGTTACAAAGGAGTTTAAGGCACTCTTCATGAGCTTTTCAGTGTTGGGTAGAGGCTTAGACTTTGGCTTCGAGACCTCTGTAGCTATGGCTTTCCATTTATCTTTGGCAGAAGGTTCATTCATGGGGACCTCTACAACTTTGGGCTTTTGAATTTATGAAGCTTTTGGCATTTGGACTTGCATGGGAGAGTGAGCTGCAGAGGCAGTTTGCTTCTTCTGCTGAGGATTGGCCTCTGAGCTCACATGTACTTGATTTAGGGGAGCTGTAGATAGTGGGATTCCAGGTAAAACAGGCAAGATCTCCCCCTCACGATGGCCTGAAGGACCAGACCCATCTGGCCATTGGTCATCGTGCTTCCTCTTCTTCTCATTTGCCTCTGCCTGGCAAGAAGAGGGTACACTCCTTCTCTTTCTCCTCTGCATTCTTACAGTGTGCTCGAAGATGGAAACTATGTCATGGGCGTCCATGGTGGCTTGACCTCATAATCGCTAATGAACTTCATCAGAGCAATGTTCTTCACTTCTTATGCCACTTTGTTTGCTTTGCTTGTGAAGTCAACACCAATTTTACTGACCTGGTGGAGCTCAGCTTTGGTTGCCAGAGTAGATGAGAAGTTGACTTCTACAGTTGGTTGCGGTTGGGATACAGATGGCAGAGGGACCATGGTACTACAAACCATGTCCATAATTTCTTGTCTTAGAGCCGCTAGAGCTTCTTCTGCAGAAGTTGAGGTATTGGCTGGAGTGGGAGTGGCTTGATTCTATTTGTTTTCTATCGCAACCAGGCATCCCAGAGCTTCTGTGTTTACCTCCATAGCCCTCGTCAGTTTGGCAAACTCTTCCTTGGTGACACTTTCAATAGAGGCTTGGGTAATCTTCTGAATATCCCACCGAGTTCTGGGAGGTGGACTTCTTTAGGTATTCAATGGCCTCTGAGGTCTGTTTAAGTTCTAATTTCTTTAGAGAGAATACCTCATAGAAGACGTCGGTGACTCTTATGGATAAGACGCCAGAGTGTTTCACCTTTTCTTCGGTGTCCGTGGCCAAGATTTTCAACTCGCCTAGGACATTGTACACAACTTCAACAAAGGCTTTGAATTAAGCCTTAGTGACGTGTGTAGAGGGGTCATCCTCGGAACCAACACATGGTCCAAGTTGAGCCAAGTCACCCTTGGCACTTACATAGCTCGTTTTATTTTTAGGCTCTTCAGGATTTCCAGCCGATCCTCAAATATCTCCAAAAGGAGATGATTCTACGAATGTTTTTCTCGTATCATCATCAACAAGGGATTCAGAGTCCTCCTGTTGAATGATAGGAGTTTTACTAGGAGGTTGGTCTAGATCCTCTTCGTGTGCCCCTGAACTCTCAGGTCGCTCTGAACGACCTTAGGTTGTACCCTCGTGTGTGACAGAAGGCAACAAATGACTCTACAAAGGTATGTATCGTGCTCCGGGGCGATGGAGCACTTTTATTTACATCAACATCCTTTTGAGAGGATCTGATGAGTTGTTTTTCCCCAGATAGATTTGGCACAGAGGAAGAAAGAAGCTCCTATGTCCGGCTATCTTGGGTTGGGCCGAAGTTTGAACTCCTTCTTCAACACGTTTCTGCACTAGACCTGCAGAGGTGGATGGATGGTTAACACAAGGAAGAGGTTTGGATTGTGTTCCTTCAACATTTTTTTCTCCCTCAAACTCCTCCTTCTCATTTTCTCTCTCCTCACTAGCCTCTTCTTCATTGTTTTCTCTGCCGGTGACATCCTCGAAGAGAACCTCTTCGTTATTTACGTCTGTAGTTTCAGTTCTGGGAGGAGACTTTTCAAAAGCAGAGGCCATGTCTGCAAGGTCCTCTATAGTATTGCTCTGGATAGCCTCTGTGGCGAGAGGACTTAATCTCTCCACCATTTCATTGGCAATTTCTACAGCAATATCTAATTGGCTCTGAGGCCTTGTTTCTTGTAGGCTCATCTCAGCCTCAGTGTTTTGGGCTTCGTCGAAGATAACTCTTCTCCTTCTTATCCTTTGCAGAGGTGCCTCTTCTACCTCTACAGATTCCTTTTCAGCAACATTTTCTTGTGCGTTGGGAGATGGCACAGAGGCAAGCTCAGTTTGGGCCTTATCGGCCAATTTCATCAACCTCTTCTTCTTCCTCTTTCTGGAAGAATCTTTAGAAGCTTGTATCTCTGGAGTAGGTACAGAGGGTTTATCGAAAATGTATTCTCCAGATTTAAATCAAGCAATCAAACACATAATCTCAAGATTCAAGAATATGATAGTGTATATTTTTAGAGAGAGAGTAGAGAGAGAATCACAAGTATATTGAAACCACAAGTCTGACAATTACAATGTGATACTTGGTGTTTCTTGTTACATGATTTACAAAGATATAGGTATTTATACGAGGACTAAAACCACATGCTTAACCACAAAGATAAAACTCTCACAAGTCTAAACAACACATACTTAGACTTTGACATACTTTGACTTAGACATTGTTGACTTTACTTGACTTGACTTTTCTCACTAAATCTTGGATACATTTTTATACACTAACATTCTCCCCCTTTGTATTCAAGATTTAAAAAATTTTGACACTAGTCTTCAGCCTTGATTCTTCAACTTTTGTCTTTGACATTCTTTAACAATGAAGCTCTGGCAATCTTCAGTCTTCCAATCTTTGAAGAATCTTGAAAAGTCTTTTGCACTTTGTATCTTTGGAAAGTCAACAAGTCTTGAACAAATTTTTGAAATTAACTTTGAACTTCTTTGAAATCATTGAAAATCTTTGGAACTTCGAGGGATCTTTGACAAATATGTATCTTCATTTCTGCAATCTCTAATCAGTGTTCGGAAAACAAACTTTCTCAAATCATTTGGACTTGTCTTCAGAATCTTTTGAGAATGATTTCTTTTCATCTGATTTGAACATTCAGAAATTCCCCACAAGTCTTGACTTTGAACTTTCTTCAGGATTTTGAAATTGAACTTTGTAGATTTCTCCCCCTTTTTGATGATTGTAAACATCATGATCATCAAAACTCTTCAATTTCAACACTTTCTTTGATCTTCCCCTTTGTAAGAAACTAACAATCTCCCCTTTTTATGATAATTTTGACATTCTCCGCCCTTTGATCTGAATAGCTGAATCATGAACTGTATATACCCAAGTCTTTTCAAATTCAGATATAATGAACATGCTAACCCTGATTTAACGAATGAACAGTTAGTATGCCTGTAAGTAGCACGGAGCCACTTTGTACAACAAATGTACATTGGAAAGGAGTTTTTGTAATGTTCACTCCCCAGGGTTTCCATTCAATCATCGAAAAACCACGAAGGAATTTTCTATGAATGTTATGACAAGAAAACACATTCCTTGTGTGTACGTGAAAGTGTAAAAATGATTGAAGCTACTTAGCTTTTTCAGGCTCATATTGTGTAAACTGTTAAGACAACAACAAGTATTACACGGACTCAATGTGCATGAAATAGGTGCGAAGGTGGGGCAACTTTCCTTCTTTTTCAATATCTAAATCTTCCGAGTGAAGACTAGATAGCAGATATGCTGCATCCCCAAAGAAAATGAAATATTTCTTTGTTAAGAAAAAACGAGTGGCTGGTGGGGTAATTGCAAGAGTTGGCATGGGCTCACTGACTGTTTCAATGATGGTCACCAAAGAATGTGAACCAATCAAAAGATGTAGCTGCCCTGCTCAGAAAGTGGTTGGTGCAGAGTTTTGATATTCTTTTAACTCTGTTCTCACACCCTCTTTCTTTTTAACATTTTTCTCACTTCTAACCAAACTCTCATTTCCATTTTACTGCTCCACACACTGAGAAAAACTTAACCGAATGAGTTATCTCCCCCACTATTTGATTTTAACCCCTCACCCTCAATCACTCAAGGATTACTTCCTGGGTAGGAAACACTGGTTTACGTTAATCCATGGAAGTTCTTATAAGCTCACACATGAATCCCATGTAAGTCCTAAAAAGAATAGTTGCTCAACAGTTTAACTTGAACAGTTAAGCATAGATAAGATAACACTGTCAAATGTATGCTCATTTAAAAATATGAACGAAATTTGAGCATTTGAACTTTGAAGATTTCTCAAAACAAGGAAATTGAATAAATGAAATGAAGTCAAGAGAATTGTTTTGAGAATCTGACAATGTATCAATCAGATCAAATAAAAAGGTTAGGGTATCAAAGAATTGAATATTTTGTTTATATGAACGAATATAAACAATTTTTCAATGAAAGCACAAGATTAGAGATGATAATTGATGTTCAACAATATTTGAAAGCAAACGGGAGTATTACCATCGAAAAATTTGTTCGTTACGAGACATGGTAATAACAAAATCAAATGAAGTACTGAACCGATGTGTGTGAATACTTAAAGTATATAGACAAGATAATACGCAAGTATTGATCTTTGGAAACACACGGTCAGTTAAACATTAACGCTCAAAATTAAAAATATTTAAAATCACACTTCTTAATTCATGAAATCTTTTGAGAATAGAGAAGTGGTTTGAACATTTAAAAAACTGTTTTTCATGCTCGAAAGTTGTTCTTCTTTCAAACAATCAGAGATCTAAATTAGAAGATATTTACCTTTAAGCTCCCCCTCAAATCAAGACAGAATGATTTAGGTCTATTAAGCTCCCCCTAGATATTACCAAAATATCCATGTCTGAACATTGAAGAACGGGTCCTGATCTGTCATGTAATCAGATGCCACAATCTTGACACTTAAGTTCGGGTTTTGAACTGTTTTGTTCAAAAGCCAATGTTCTTTAAAATTTGAAGAACGAGTCCTAGACTATTTTGTCTAGAAGTCAATCATCATGCTCCCCCTTAAACTTTGGGTGCCTGCAACACAGTTTTAGCTTTTGGTACCCACTGGTATTTGGGTCCTTATGTGTTAGTTGCAGTTCGTGTGGGCGTAACATAATTAGAACCATACCAGTAATTAACAAAATTCTTACTTACAAAGTCATAAGCTCCACAGTAAGAACAACCAATCTTCTTTTGAGCAACCCTAATCAAGTGATTAGTAGAGTAAAACATATCAGGATTAACAAAAGATTTACGTTTATGCGCTCTGTTCTTTTTAGCTTTGGTTGTGGACGCAGATGCTTTGTCATTCTTCTTATCTTTATTAGAAAAACTCTTCACTTTCCAGACCATCAGATTTTTCTTAGATTGCTTTCCAAGAGATTTTATATAAAAGTTTGCTGAACCATCAACAGACTTGTCATAGAATAGATTTGATGGTCGAATCTGATTTGATTTGACAGTTTGAGATTTGACACTTTTCTTTTTCAAAACATTTTTCTCATGAATAGAACTTGAAGCTGTTTTAAAAGAACATACTGGTTCTGTTGAATTATCAACAGGTGATTGATCAATCACAACAGCTGTAATCTTTTATGATAAATTGACATTTGCAGCTTCCCAGTCTTTTATCTTTGTGGATAAAATGTTTCTTTCAGAAGTCATTGTGTCAAACATTTGTTTAAAATCAGATATGTCCTTCTGTTCTTTTTGCACATCTGATGATAGAATGTTGGGTCTGAAATGTGCCAAGGATGGTTACTACTGCTAGACATGATTATTACTACTGCCTGAGGAAGTTAGTACTGCCAGATCACAATTACTACTGCTTGAAGGAGTTAATGTTGCTGAGACAAAATTAATACTGCTTGCTGAGATTAATACTGCTAGTTCAGAATTAATACTGCTCATGAAGATAGTGTTGCTTATGAGATGAAGACTCCGTTTCTGAATGAAGACAGTTGTATAGATTGAAGCTAAAGTAAAGGAGATAATTATGGAATGAAGATCAATTTTACTTTGATAATTATCTTGTAATCAGTCTTATATATATAGTATAGAAGTCTTTGATAGTTTGATTATTATTTATACGTTTTGTTTTAAAGAGAATTAACCTCAAGACTAGTCTAGATCCTTTCTATAGAGAAGTATAGAACGTCTGTTGAGCCTGTTCAACAGATTGAGGTTTTGTTTGTAATCATCAAGTTGAATCAATATAAACTTGTGATTTAAGTGCATATACTCTTTCAAGTGATAGCTTTATGGTCTCAAAGGTTCCAATGCTCAGATCTAATGAGTTTGACATGTGGAAGATTAGGATCAGGCAATACATCCTTCTCACAGATTACTGTATGTGGGACATCATTGAGAATGGACCATCGAATGAAGGAGAGATTGGAGCAGATGGAAAAAGAATCCCACCAAAGACGGATGGAGAGAGGAAGATAAGGCAGACAGAGATGAAAGCCTTGAGCACACTGCTCTTGGCTATTCCTAATGAGTATCAACACCAATTCTGCAACTGCACTGATGCCCAGATGCTTTGGAGTGCTCTAGAGAAGAGATTCTCTGGTACCAAAAGTACCAAGAGAAATGAAAAGGTAATATTGAAGCAACTGTATGAAAACTTCATGTCAACTAAGAATGAGTCCATGACTCAAACTTTTGATAGGTTTAACAAGCTGATTGGTGAACTAGCTACTGTTGGAGTGCAGATTGATCAAGATGATGTAAACAGAAAGTTCTTAAGATCCCTTGGAGATGAATGGACCATGTATACTGTCTCCTTCAGACAAAAAATGACAAGCTGGAGGACAAAGAACTAGACGACCTTTATAATGACTTAAGGGTGTTTGAGGCTGAAGTTGAAGCCATGAAAAGACCATCTGGATACACTCATAATGCTGCTCTTTTATCATCTTCTTCTTCTACTAATTTTGCTGCTAATACAGAATCAGTTAGTACTGCTTATGTATCTAAGCAGGATGTATCTAATGACTCTGTATTAGAAGCTTTTCTTGCTAGTCATGCTAATTCTGGTTTAATTAATGATGATCTTGAACAAATTAATGCAGATGACCTTGAGGAGATGGATATAAAGTGGCAGATGGCTATGCTAACTATGAGGGTCAAGAGATTCATAAAGAGGACTGGAAGGAACAACTTTTCTCAGAGGAGAGAAGATAGTGCTGAGTTTGACAAGTCAAAGGTGGACTGCTACAAGTGTCACAAGATGGGACACTTTACAAAAGAATGCAGAGGAGGAATTCCTCAACAATATGGCAGCAACCACCAGCAAGCACATTCCTCAAGCTTCCAAAACAACAGAAACTCCACTCAAGCTCTTGTTTCTTAAGAAGGAATGGGATTTGATTGGAGTGATCAAGCAGAAGAAGCTGTTCAGAATCAAGCCTTGATGGCAGAAGTCTCAGAATCTTCAAGCACAGATATTCCAACAGAGGTAAAAACTAAACTGTGCACTGAAGAGTGTCTTCAGACTGTTAAAAAGTACAGGGATCATAACCAAAGCATGTGTGACGACCTTAAAAGGTTAGAAAGAGATATAAGAGATTATAAAGTGATTGTTGAGAAGTTTGAAGATCAAATCAAGGCTTACAAGGCCAATGAACTTCAGCATTACTATGACACAAATTACTGGAAGTGGGAGAAAGATCAATTAGAGATTCAAATAGAAAAATCTAAAGAGGAGTGTGAGAAGATAAAGAGTGAGTATGAGAAAGCAAAGCTTGACATTGAGAAGTTTTCTTATGCTTCCAAAGCAATGGATTCTTTGCTTAAAGCTCAAGTTCATGATAAGATCAATACTGGTATAGGATACAATGCAACACCTCCACATTATAACAATAATTACATCCCTCCCTCTTCAGATCTCTTAGAGAACCAAAATAAGGAAGACTTACCTATAGGAGCAACAGAAGTAGATCCTATAGATAGTGTGATGGTTGAAGAAGAAAATGAGGAAGAGAATTCAGAGAGTAAGAATGCAGAAGAGATTCTTGTAGAAAATCATATCCTTACAAATGAAAGGGGGGGTAAACCATTCATCAAGAGTGAAAAGGTGGATAGCTCAAAGAGAGAAAATGGAAAGGTACAGGGAGTCCACTATATGCAGACCACAGTTGTGAATCCCTGTACATGTAAACAACATCAGCTCCAAAAACATGATAAAACAAGGGGTAATCAAAGAAACTGGAATAATCAGCGGGCACAAAAACAAGGGGTTGATCTGAGTAAAATCAATAGACCAAAACCTTGTTTTATTTATGGAAAGCTTAACCATATTTCCAAATACTGTTATTTCAATCCTATGAACCAGAGGATAAATTTTCAAAGACATATACAAAATCCTGTTGGTTATAGGAATCAAAGAAGGAATCATATGGCTGAAAATGTAAAAAGAACACCTTTAAAAGCTCATGTTCAAAACAAGTTTGCAAAATCAAAGAAAAATACTCCAAATAAGCCAAGGAGTACATTAAAGACAAAGAAAGCAAACAACTTTGTTCAGGTATGGGTTCCAAAAATAAAGAAAGCTGTTAGTACTGCTACTTCAAATAGTACTGCTGACAGAAATAATGCTGCTGTAAGCAATACTACTGCTAACCCAATTAGTACTGCTAATGATGTTAGTACTGCTAATTCAGTTAGTACTGCTTCCAGTGTTAATACTGCAAGACCTATTATCCTGACAAAATACTCAAGCCATAAGATTCCCCAGTCTGAAAAGCTCATCAAAACTGATTATGAATATGTTGATGAGAATGGGAAACCCAAGACCACTTTGGCTTGGGTTCCTATTAAAAACTAACTGTTCTACTTTATGTGCAGGGCAACCAACAGCAAAAAGGGAAGAGCATTTGGCATGTTGATAGTGGTTGCTCTAGGTACATGACAGGCAACAAGTCCTGCCTACAAAACTTCAAAAGAATTGATGGAGGACATGTTGCATTTGGTGATAATCCATCTTGATGACAAATTAGTTTGGCTTTCAGCATCCCATGTAGCTTGGCTAGGCTATGGTCATATATCTTATCCACCAGGTAATATTCATGAAAGCTTTTGTCAATGGTTAAGATATACACCCCACACCATTCTATGAGCATCCAGTTGTCCACAGACTTGAAGACATCTTTGATGATATGCTTGACAAGATCGGGACTGAACATCATGCATAAATACTCCATTGCTAGTTTCTTGATGTTCATCCCTAGAGTCTTCAGCACATCCTCATACAGATTCATTCCCACTTTAAACATTTCTTCCAAGTCTGACCTGGAACAAGGCTTACAGAGTATTTAATACCTGTTCTAAAATAATTGAGGAAAGTGACAATGTCAAATGCAATGAGAGCACACCAAATAAACTTGGTACAAGCCCTGATTGGCTTTTTGACATTGATTCACTAACTAATTCTTTGGGTGTCAGTTATGAGAATAATGCAGGAACAGGGACAGAATCAGTACAAGACAAAAGACAAGAGTTTGTGCTATTCCTAATCCCTACAGCCGATTCTATTGAACTCTATGTTCAAGTGAAGAAAGATGCTTCAGATTCAAAGGATACTGAAACTGCTCAGAATGAAGAGGAGAGAGGTGAAAAGGAGAATCAATTTTTAACTTCAGAACATCTAGAACCTGAGATGCCTGCATTGGTAGAAGATGATACTGATGATGAGAACTCCTCAGTGTTTGGTGGCAGCTCTCCTGAAAAGAATGACTCTAATCTGGATGCAGAGATTATTGATGAGGCTATTCATCAAACAAAAGTGCATAAAGATCATCCTCCTCAGTTGGTGATTGGTGACATCAATTCTCCAATCATCACAAGAAATCAGAGCAAGTTGGGAGGATTAAAAGACATACAATCAGGCTTACTATCTTGCTTTCTATCTCAGGTTGAGCTCAAAAAGGCACATGATGCAATGAAAGATCCAAGCTGGATAGAAGCAATGCAAGAGGATCTGCTGCAGTTTGTACTGCAAAATGTATGGGTTTTGGTAGAACTGTCTAAAGGACACAGAGCTATAGGGACAAAATGGATTTTCAGAAACAAGAAGGATGAGAGAGGGATAGTGATCAAGAACAAGTCTAGATTGGTAGCACAGGGGTATACTTAAGAAGAAGGAATAGATTATGAAGAGGTTGTTGCACCAGTGGCTAGGATTGAGGCAATTAGGCTGTTTTTAGCCTATGCTTCTTTCATGAAGTTCAAAGTCTACCAAATGGATGTGAAAAGTGCTTTTCTATATGGCAAAATTGAAGAAGAAGTATATGTATGTCAGCCCCCAGGGTTTGAAAATCCCAAGTACCCTGACAGAGTATACAAATTGAAGAAAGCACTGTATGGACTACATCAAGCACCAAGAGCTTGGTATGACACATTGTCTACCTATCTCTTGGAAAATGGTTTTGAGAGAGGAATCATTGACAAGACTCTGTTCATTCAAAGGAAGAAGAAGGACATCCTGTTAGTGCAAATCTATGTAGATGACATCATCTTTGGATCCAAAAAAGATCAATTGTGCAGAGATTTTGAAGAATTAATGCATAAGAGATTCAAGATGAGTTCTATGGGTGAATTTACTTTGTTCCTTGGGCCACAAGTTAAGCATAAACAAGATGGAATCTTTATAAGCCAAACCAAGTATGTGCAAGACATTTTAACCAAGTTTGGGTTCTCAGATTCCAAGCCTGCAAGCACACCCATGGAGACACACAAACAAATAACTGCAGATCTTGAGGGGGAGGATGTGGATGTTCATTATTACAGATCCATGATTGGCTCCCTTGTGTATCTCATTGCTTCAAGACCAGATATCATGTTTCCTGTTTGTGTGTGTGCAAGATTTCAAGTTAGGCCAAAGCAATCACATTTTCAAGCAGTCAAGAGGATATTTAGATATCTCAAAGGTCAACCCATATTAGGACTTTGGTATCCTCATGACTCACCATTTGACCTACTGGCATATTCAGATAGTGATTTGGGTGAAGCTAACTTGGACAGAAAGTCTACAACTGGAGGATGTCAGTTTTTGGGTGCAAGACTAGTATCATGGCAGTGTAAGAAGCAAACCACAGTGTCCACTTCAACAACAGAAGCAAAATACATAGTTGCTGCAAGCTGCTGCTCACAAGTGTTATGGATTCAGAATCAAATGATGGACTATGGTATGACATTTCTTCACACTCCTATTTTCATAGACAACAACAGTGCTATAAGCATTGTTAATAATCCTGTCAAGCATTCAAAAAAAAAGCATATAGAAATAAGGTACCATTTTATCAGAGACTGTAATGAGAAGAAGCTAATTCAGGTTTAGAAAGTACACACAAGTAACCAGTTTGCTGATCTATTCACAAAAGCTTTTGATGTGGGTAGATTCACATTCTTGGTCACAAGTGTGGGCATGATGAACAATGAATAAGTATATTCTCATTCTCTTTATGTACCTATATAGATTCCTCCTTATTTACTTTCATTAAATTAGTGCTATTAACTCCCGTGTGTTTAAGTGTTTCAGGTTGTTTTGATTGGATACTTGGTACTTCTTGTTCAGTTGATACTGCTCACTATATTACTCATGAATTTTTTTTTTCAAAAATTTTTATGTATGTTTACGACTGCTAGGTGGTTTATACTGCCAGTGTAAAGTTACTACTGCTTGACTTATTTAATACATCTAATCAGGGTTACTACTGCTGGTGTGTGTTAATACTGCTTGTGTGTGTTAATACTGCTAGTATGTGTTAGTACTGCCAGTATGTGTTACTACTGCTAATATGAGTGAATATTGCGAGTTAGTTAATACTGCTAGCGTACTAACTACTGCTTCAAAGAATTACTACTGCGGGGTCAGTTACTACTGCTAATGTAAATTAGTACTGCTCTTAACTGTTTTACTGATTGTATAAATACCCCCTTAGTCTGCTAAAAATCAAAATGACTCTTTGAATTTCTTGCGCTTACCTATCTTCTTTCTCTATCGCTCTCGCTAACGTTCTTGATTTTCAAGCTCTTAACCCTAGTTCCCAGTCGAAGCTCTCTCAAATGGCAGGTCTTGTATTTGTTGATGACCACAATGAGTTGGCAATGCTGAATAAGCCCAACCAAGCTGAAGGATTTTATCAGATTGTGGACTTCCTAAAATCCACACATATCGCCCACGCTTTAACGGTCAATTCCATAATCTATGTGGAGCATCAAAGACAGTTCTGGGCAAATGCCGCTATGCATAATGAAGAGGGTACTCAGGTTATCAAGTTAAGGGTTTGTGATAAACCCCTGACCATCTCAGAGGAGACCATTCGCATTCATCTACTTTTAGATGATGCCTCACGTATAACATCTCTACCCAAGGAAGATCTTTTTGAAAATAAAAAAGAATGGGATATGAAGGTCCTACTGAGATTTTTAAGTTCTTTAAGAACAAATTCTCACCTCAGTGGAGATTTTTTGTTCATACCCTCCAACACTGCATTTCAAAGAAAACAACTGGATGGAGTGAGTTCAGTAGTTCCCTTGCTTAGGCTATGGTCTTCTTAGCCACCTCTAGGAAGTTCAATTTTTCGCAAATGATCTTAAATGACTTACTGTCCACCCTGAATACCAAAACAAAATATTTTTATATGTATCCCAGGTTTGTGCAAGCTTTACTGAATAAGGAATTGACGGATTTACCTCAGTTTAATGAGGTATATGTACCTAAGGTCCCGATAGGGAAGGTGTTTTCTAATATGAGGAGGACTTGTAAGGTCCACTCAGGTATTGACACACCATTGTTCTCAACAATGATGGTTGTGTCTCCTTCCCATGGTGAGGCATCAGTGTCGAAACCCTCATCTGACAACCAAACTGATGACCTACCAACACCACTCATTTCTATTAACATCCCTCAGTCCCTTCTTAAAAAGCCAACATCACCCATCACTCACACTTATATAAGGAAAAAGGTAAAGAAGGTTCCTTCCCTTCTTGTACCTTCACCCACAAAGCCTTCAAGCCCTCTAATGGAGCATTCTCCATTAGAGAATATCCAAATGGAAACCACATGGGTGTCTCCCAACCCCAAGAACGTGCTCAATAAGGAGAAGGAAGAGCATATGGGTTGTAAGGCTCACACTACTGACTTTGCACAAAGTGCAGGGCAGGACAGTGTGAACATATCAAAGACCTTCCCCATGGCAACTTTGGGTGAACAATCATCCAGAGGTCCCCGGTGCCAAGAAACCAAGGGGGTAGAAGGTGCCTCTGCTAGGCAGAGGACCCCTACTAAAAGTTCCAGTGATCCTCCAAGGGTGGTAAACACACCTAAAGGTGGTGAGGATAGATATACATACGATGAATTGATGGAAACTATTGCCAATATAAATAAGGATGTCCTATCTCAGGGCAAACTTATTGAGGAGATGCAACAAGTGATCTTATCCCAACAAGTCCAGATTTCCAACCTCAAGAAAATGGTCCTCAAGCATGTACAAAAGAAGAAGAGGACCAAATTCATACTGAAGAAGAGGAGCATTCCTGATGATGCTTCCAAAGAGGGGGAGAATAGAGTTGAATCTGAGAAGCAAAGTCCTGTTGGAATGGACTCTACTTTTGAGGGGGAGAAGGGCAAAGAAGCAGAAACCAGTACAGCAGCAAAAACAGAGCCAGCAGTAGAAACATTCAAGAAAGCAGCATCAATTGGCTTAGCAGCAGTAACAGAGGCAGCAGCAGTAACAGGGCTAACTATTGAAGAAATAGAGATAGCAGAAACCCTTCTAAAGGCCAAAACAGACACTCCCAAAGCCACTCAAAAGGCCAAGGGAGTGGAAATGAAAGAGGGAGGCCTTGAGATAAAAAGGAAAGAAATCAGTGAGGCTGAACTGAAGAGGAAAGGAAAGGAAAAAGTGGATGAATCTGCAAAGCCACCAAAGAAGCTAAAACAGATTGAACTAGATGAGGAACTGGCTAAGAAGCTGCTGGCTTAGCTACAACAAGAAGAAGAAACTCAGAAGGCCAAAGATAGGAAGATTGCTCTAGATCTGTCCACTAAGCTGAATGAGGAATATCAAAAGATCTTGAAAGCTGCAGCTGAGGCCAAGAAAAGTACAGTGAAAGCATCCAAGCACAGACTGCCAGCAAAGATTCAAAAAAGATATGTTGATCCAAACTCTCTCAGTGATTTGATAACGACCCTCTTTTATACTTAGTGAAAATTACGTTATTATATGTATTAGTGTTTCATCATCAGCGATCAGACTGAGTCTGTTCAGTTATCGCTGATGACCTTTCTGTAAACATTTAATATGTATTAGTGTTTCACTTTCAGCGATCAAACTGAGTCTGTTCAGTTATCACTGATAGTTTCCTATGTAACACAGTTAACGTAATCCCTGAAGACAAGTCTCGCGTCAACATAGTTCATAGCTGAATCGAAGACGAAGCCACTGAACAATAGATAAGTCTACTAGTGACCTGATGCGGATATCAGCGAAGACCAGACAAATCTACTTACGCGAAGAAGCCTGAGGAAAAGCTTCAGCGATAGCTGAACTTCTTTATCTCTGGAAGAAGAGATACTCAGCGATCAACGATCACAAAGCTTATGCCTCAAGTTTTCTTTTGTCTTACCTTGCACAACCAGTACGATGTGTCAGAACGGACAAGTCTCTGCCACAAATCGTACACCAACTCTGTCAACTACACTGTTCATAAAGTGGCCAAAAGCATGTCTCCAAAAGTGAGACTACCAAAGCCAATCTATGAATGCCACGTGTAAAGTACCCTGCCATGCATTTAATGCATAGGGTATAAATAGGAAGCTCACTCCTTCATCTGAAGGTGTGCTCAATCCTTGAACTCCAAAGATAGAAACCCTTGTTTTCTCTCTCTCTAAAAATCCCCCATTCTCTGAATTTCTTGTGCAACCATCTTAGTGTTTCTTAAGTTTGTTTAGATTGAGTCTGTCTTAATCTTATTCCGCAACAAACTTGTAAATTGTATTTTGATTTATCAATAAACAATTTATTAAACTTTAATTTCTGTGTTTGTATTCAACCCCCCCCCCCCTTCTACAAACTTGTTAAGCACCTTCGGGACCAACAAGTGGTATCAGAGCGGTTTGTTTAATCTAATAAACAAGATCTTGCTGTATACTCTTCCTTGCTATTCTAAAATGGCACTAAACACAAACACAAACTACTATGATAATGGTTCACTTTCTAAACCTCCTCGATTTAGCAGAGATAACTTTTCTCTATGGAAAAATCGAATGATGCTATTTCTTGAAGGTGCGGATCCTACTATACCTGAATATATAGAAAACGGACCCTATGAACCTGTTAGAATTATAGCTGCTGTTCCTGCTACTGCCACCACTGAAGCTGTCCCTGAACGATATGTCGTTAAGGAAATAAGACAGTGGAGTGATGAAGATAAAAAGAAGGTAGGCATAGATGCAAGAGCAAAGACCATTATATCAATGGCTCTGCCTGATGAAGTTTTCCATTCCATCATGCATCTAAAAACTTCTAAAGAAATGTGGGAAACCATATGTGTTCAATATGAGGGCACCACTGAAATCCAAGAGACCCGAAAGATTAACTTGGTAAGACAGTATGAAAGTTTTATCGCTGGTAAGAATGAATCTCTTTCTGACATTCATCAGCGGTTTAACTGCCTGATCATTGACCTAAGAACTGTTGGAAGGACCTATTCTAATTCTGAGGTCCTAACAAAATTCTTGGAAAGTCTTCCTGAAAGCTGGGACAGTTATTCAATATGTCTTAAGCTGACAAAGGACTTACATACTCTCTCTCTAAGCACTCTGTATGGAATATTGCTCAACTATGAGCAATCTAATCTCCTGAAGAAGAATCTTGTAAAAGATTCTAAAGACTCCAAAAGCACTGCTGTTGCTTTAGTCTCATCAGAGATAATTCCATCCCAGCGATCTACTCTCACCATCACTGAGTTAGATTCTGAATCTGAGGATTTATCAGACCCTGATCTTTCAGAGTTTAATGAGTCCTTAGCACTCTTGACAAACTCTTTTAAGAGATTTGCAAGAAAGAGTAACTTCCGAAGAAGTAAACCTCTCTCTCTTACTGAAAAGCCAAAATCAACTCCGGTTGATAAGGCTACAGCCACTTGCTATAACTGCGAAAAAATTGGACATTTTGCTAGTGAGTGCAGGTCTAAAAAGGTCTTCAAACCTTCTACCTCAAGAAGATCCAGTGATGACAAATACCATAAGCTGAAAAACAAATATCAAAAGCTGAAAAGCTATCAGCAAAAAGGTAAAGGTCTCATCGCTGAAGAACATGACTGGGCTGAATCAGAAGAATCATCTTCTGATGAAGAAGAAGTCGCTAATCTTTGCCTCATGGCTGAGATTAAAGAAGAAGTAGAAGAACCATCTGAACCTTCTATGAGCTACATATCATCTCAGGTATCCATCTCTACAAATCCCTCTCTGCCTGAATCTGAGAGAAGTCGCGCTGTTGATGTGCTGACGATTGACCTTTATAATGCTCTAAACGACAAAACTCAAGCTGAAAATAAAAATGTTTATTTAACACAAGAGCTAGAGAAATGTCATGAAAAGATCAGTGAACTAAATCTTTTAGAAGAAAAGCTAAAAGATCAAGTCATTATAAATGAAATCATCAGCATTGAACGCGAACAAGCCATCGCTGCTCTAAAAGCAGAAAAGGCTCATGTTGAAAAATGGTGCAAATCATCAACAAAGATCTCTGAGATAATAAATGCTCAAACTCCTGAAAGTGATAAAACTGGTCTTGGTTTTTGGACACCACAGGATGATCCTAAAGAAGAAAGTTCCTCGCTTAAGTTTGGAACTTTTGTCACATCTTTCTTTGACACTTCTTATAATCAATTCTATCCCTGTTCTTCTTCTAATCCCATCCCTGAGGAGATATCTGCAAGATCTAAGCCTGCAGATAAAGGAAAGTCTATTCTCCCTCCTCAGAAGGCTTCCAAGAAAACCAAACTGAAAGTTCCTTCCAAACCTTCAGTGGATAAACCTTTTAGCTCAGTGACAGAAATCTTTGATATCTGTCCTCCAAAGCTGAAGGTTGATCTAAAGCCCGTGAAATCTGAAGAAATAAAAATTCCTCCCAGATCTCGTGCTAAAGGTATTCTTGGAGCTGGACCTGCTCATCTTAAGTTTTCAAAACCTTCTGGCTATAAATCCACCATCAGATATAGAAAATGTTATCACTGTGGATTCACTGACCATATTGCGAGCAAGTGTCCAAATACCACCGAAGCTGATAAAACAGCCAAAGTGAAGAAAAATGCCTCTAAGGCAAATAAAGTCACCAAAGTGAAAAATACCACTAAGGTTAAGAAATTAACCAAAGTGAAGATTACCACTGAAGCTGAATCTTCCTTATCCACTAACTCTGAAGGACCCATTGAAAAGTGGGTACCAAACAAAGCTTAATCTTCCTTATGTATGCAGGGATCAAAGGGCATCTGGTATCTCGATAGCGGATGTTCTCGTCATATGACTGGACAAAGAGACCTGCTCACTGAATACAAGGAAGAGAAAGGTCCCTCTGTGACCTTTGGTGGAAATGGAAAAGGATTTACCCGAGGGTTTGGTGTCCTCAGCAATGGGACAACTACCTTTCGAAGAGTCGCTTATGTAGATGGACTGAAGCACAATCTTCTAAGCATCAGTCAGCTATGTGACAAAGACTACGAAGTTCGCTTTTCTAAGAAAGCATGTTCAGTGGTAGATGAAAAAGGAAAACTTGCTCTCAGTGGTTATAGAAGAGAAAATATGTAATAGATATGGACTCTACTATCACTGATAACTTATGTTTTCTCTCTAAGGCCTCTTCTGATGTCAACTGGCTATGGCATAAAAGGCTCTCTCATCTAAACTTCAAAACCCTGAATTCTCTCTCATCTAAGGAACTGGTTTCTGGTCTTCCTCAGCACTCATATGCTAAAGAATCTCTCTGCTCAGCATGTGAAAAAGGAAAACAAACAAGAGCTAGTTTCAAGTCGAAACAAGTTTCCTCAGTAACAAGTCCTCTTCAGCTCTTGCATATGGATCTATTTGGCCCTGTCAATATCCAATCAATAGCTGGAAAGAAATATACGCTTGTCATTGTAGATGAATATTCTCGCTACACCTGGGTTATTTTTCTTCGCTGCAAGAATGATACTCCAGAAGAACTAATATCTTTTGTCAAAAAGATGGAAGTGCTGAATAATCTTACTGTTCGATCAATAAGGAGTGATCATGGAACTGAATTCAAAAATAGTTCCCTGAACAATTTCTTTGAGAACAAGGGAATCTCTCACAACTTCTCTTCAGTAAGAACACCTCAGCAAAATGGAGTCGCTGAAAGAAGAAACAGAACGATCATAGAAGCTGCTAGATCAATGCTCAGCGATTCTCACCTCCCTACTCAATTTTGGGCAGAAGCTGTAAACACTGCATGTTTTACTCAAAACAGATCGCTGATAATAAAGCGATTTGGGAAGACAGCTTATGAACTCTTTCTTGGAAGTAAGCCTTCTATCAGTTTTCTTCATATCTTTGGTTGTCAGTGCTTTATCTTAAACAACAAAGATCAACTTGGAAAGTTCGACCCAAAAGCCGATGATGGAATATTTTTAGGATATTCCTCCATCTCAAAAGCCTACAGAGTTTTCAACAAAAGAAGACAAACCGTAGAAGAAACCATTCATGTCACGTTTGATGAAACGCGCTCAGCGAACTCTAAACCAATCGCTGACAATGAAGAACTGAATACTTGGATGATCTCTCACTATAAAGGAACTGAACCTTTCTTCTCAAACCAACAGCACACTGAAACTCCAGCTGCTGATGAAGAACCAAGTATCATACCTCCCACCGCTGAATCCAACTCATGGATTTCAGCTGAACCTCTAAACACACTTCTACCATCAAATCCATCTACGTCTGAAAACCCTTCTGAAAGCATTGGTGTATCTAATGTTCAACAATTACTAGCTGATGAACCTCAAGCATCTTCATCAGCGACTGCTCCTATTGTTGATCCTATCGCTGAAATAAGCAATCTTGCTCCTGCTCAGCGATGGACCAGAGATCACCCCATAGATCAAATTCTTGGTAATCCAGATGCAGGTATTCAGACACGACGAAGCTCAGGTAATATCTGTCTCTTTGTAAACTTTCTCTCCTTAATTGAACCAAAGAAGACTGATGATGCCCTCAGAGATCCAAACTGGGTCAGCGCTATGCAAGAAGAGCTGACTGAATTCTCTCGAAACAAAGTTTGGAATCTCGTTCCTAGACCATCTGATAAAACTGTAATAGGCACCAAATGGGTGTTTAGAAACAAGTTAGATGAACATGGAATTGTAACCCGCAACAAGGCTCGACTTGTTGCTCAGGGATACAGACAAGAGGAAGGCATAGACTATGATGAAACCTTTGCCCCTGTGGCCAGGCTCGAAGCAATTCGACTATTCTTAGCTTATGCAGTCTATAAAGACTTCATCGTTTATCAAATGGACGTAAAATCAGCTTTTCTGAATGGAAAACTGAATGAAGAAGTTTATGTAGAACAACCACCAGGGTTCTATGACCCTAAGCATCCAAATTATGTTTATAAATTGGATAAGGCTCTCTATGGTTTAAAACAAGCCCCTCGTGCTTGGTATGACACTCTCTCATCTTTTCTTATCTCTGAAAATTTTGAACGTGGCAAGATTGATAATACGTTATTTTTCAGGAAGATAAAAGGTCATATAATTCTTGTACAAATATATGTCGATGACATAATATTTGGTTCTACTAACCCATCTCTATGTACTCGCTTCGCTGAAAGAATGAAGAAAGAATATAAAATGAGTATGATGGGTGAGCTGACATATTTTCTTGGTCTTCAGATTAAACAATCTGACAAAGGTACTTTTATCTACCAAGGTAAGTATGTTAAAGACATGCTGAAGAAGTTTGATTTAACACAAACTTCAGCGATGAAAACTCCTATGGCACCACCACTGACACTTAACAAGGATCCATCTGGAAAACCTGTTAATGTCACTGCCTATAGAGGAATGATAGGCTCATTGTTGTATCTTACAGCAAGCCGACCTGACATCATGTACTCTACTTGTTTATGTGCACGCTATCAATCTGAACCCAAGGAATCCCATCTGATCGCTGTAAAGCGAATTTTCAGATATCTGAAAGGAACTCCTAACCTCGGTCTTTGGTATCCCAAAGACTCAGGGTTCGATCTAACTGGTTATTCTGATAGTGATTTTGCAGGCTGTAAACTTGACAGAAAAAGTACCACTGGTGGATGTCAACTCTTGGGAGGAAAGCTAGTAAGCTGGACAAGCAAGAAGCAAAATTCTGTGTCCACTTCCACAGCTGAAGCTGAATACGTAGCCGCTGGAAGCTGTTGTTCACAAATCCTATGGATGAGAAATCAACTATTAGATTATGATCTTCAGCTGTCAAAGATTCCTATCTATTGCGACAGCACTAGTGCTATCGCTATAGCAAATAATCCAGTGCTACATTCAAAGACAAAACACATAGAGATCAGATATCATTTTATCAGAGATCATGTGATGAATGGTGATATTGAACTTCACTTTATCCCTACTGACTTTCAGCTTGCTGATATTTTCACCAAACCTCTTGATGAGACAAGGTTCAACTTTCTCATCAGTGAGCTTGGAATGCTGAACCTCGAAGAATAATTCTTCAGCGTTCATGTATTGTGTCAGTAATCAAAAGTTCCCCTCATCATTCTCTCTGATAAACATTCTGACTCTCAGGTATGTTCTCTCTCCCTCAAAGATGTTTTTCTTCAAAATATAAACTTTAATCACTGAATTTTCTTCAAATGATTAAAAGCTTTTTTTTTTTAAAAATACATTAATCACTGATATTTCCAATCAGTGATCTTTTAAAAGGAAAATCTATCCCTATCTTTACAATCAGGGATACTTTTAAAAAGGAAAATCTATCACTGACTTTTCTTCAGTGATCATTTGAACGGACAAATGAACAGTCTCTCTCCTCTATGACGTCATTTGAACCGACAATCCACGACATGCTTTTTCTGACACGTTCGTCCGTTGCCCTCCTATCCAATCAACTTCGTGGAACGTGTCAATGTCATGATGATTTCTTTTCCCGCTTCATTCTCTCTCTTATCTCTCTTCTCTCTCTTCGTATAAAAGGAATTCTTCTCTCCTTTATACGGTTTACGCTTTCAAAACTTTCAAAGCAAGAAACATTCTCTCAAGAACACTCAAGCAAGTAAACCCAGAATATTGAATCTGCAACTCTTTCTCTTCAAGATACACAGGTTTATTTCATGTTTATATGCTTTGTTCATATGCTTTTTATTCTTTTTAAAATCCTACTCGCTTTCTATGGATTTTATAAAACGTTTTTTTTTGTAAAAACTAAAGATCATTCCTTCTGATTTTATGTTTTTAAATAAAAAAAAAAAACCTTTTGGTTTTAAAGTGTTCTTCATTCTTTCTACCCAGAACACTATTTTTTTTCTCTTAAAAATAACTTGATAATTTTCCAGTTTCCCTTCTTCTATGGAAACTGGTAATCATATTATTTTTAATCTAAATCATTTCTTCTATTATGCCTCTTTCCATAACAGAAATGACACAGTCTTCAATCATTGCTTCCAAGCATGTACGATTCGCTCTCACTGAAGTTGAGATTACTAAATGTAATCATTTGGCCAGACTCGACTTCAAAGCTGACAAATACCCACATCTGGTGGAAGCTGCTGAATTCCTCAAGCAGTCATGCATAGCTTACGCGATCACTGTGGATCCTAAGCCCTCCAAGACTCTACTTCAGCAGTTCTGGTTCACTGCTGATGCAACTGAACTTACAAACAGGAAAGGCGAACGAGTCCCTGCTATCTCGTTCAGCACGGAATTAGGGCCAGGGAGCATGACCGCTCTTAGCCTCAGGAAATCTTTACGATTCCCTGACAAACCAAAGAGTGGATTCGACGCACTCCCCACTGATGATGAGCTGATATTCTTCCTGGACGCAATGGGCTATTGTTGGGAAAACAAACCAAGATCGTCTATTCCTAACAAGAAGCTCACCAAGATTCTTAAAGCTCAGATGCCATCACAACTGAACTTTATCTTCTCGCACATAATTCAGTGCATGAGTGGGAAGAGTGGTTCGCTGGATCAAGCCAGCAAAACACAACTGCAGATGGCATACTCCGTTATCGCTGGTCAAAACTTTGACTACGCCACAGCCATCTTTGAAGATCTGAGGTCGAGATTAGAGAAGCCTGAACGAGATCCCAAGATCTCGTACGTACGTTTCATATGTACGTACATCAAGTTCCTCTATCCCAACACCTATCCCACCAAAGATGATGGCACCTTTGCCAGGGTTGGTCAACGATCACTGGAGGTCAAGCCACTCGCCGACGAGGTAAGTATCTCTCTCCTTCGCTCTCGTCTCTCTCTCCATTCTTCTTCATCTTCAGCGACCACGCAGACGGTTCCTTCGTCTGCTATCCCTGTCGCTACCACTACTTCTAAAAGACCATCAGCTAGTCCAATTGGTCCTTCCAAAAAGGCCAAAAAGACTAAGGAAAGTACACCTTCTAGTACTATACCTGAGGGAGCTTCTCAACAAGCTACCTTAGATGCTTTTGTGGGTCTTTCCTCCACAACTTCAGCAGTCACTCATACTGCCGTGTCAGCGATCTCACTCGCTGTCACATCATCAGTAACCCCACCTACTATCTCATTCCCTGAGATTAACCCCATCCCTACTTCTATCCCCAAAACTCTTCCCTTCTCTCCTCATTTGGTCTCTGAACCTGCCACCTCTTCTTTCCCTATAGGACCTGAGCATCAAACTTTTGAGGAATCTATGCAGTTCTACAAAATGTTTGATACGTCAGGTACACCTATTCTCCTAAACACTTCTCTCCCCCCCTCTCCAAATAAGCCCATATCTGAACTAACATTATTTTCAGGTCCTAGCTTGGCGACTGTTGACACGCATGTCAACAGTCTAGGAGAAAAGGTGGATGCTCTCACCAACACCATCAATGAAACCACCAACGCCGTCAATCAGGCTGGTGAGGAGCTGAAGAAATTGACCGCCACTTGCTCATCTAAAGCTGAGAACTCTCAACTTTCAGCTCTTGAAGAACAAGTCGTCCAACTCAGAGAGTCCTCTCGACTCTTTCAAGGACGATTTGAGTCTCTTACAGCTGAAGTTCAGGGTCTCTCTTCCAAGGTTGACCTCTGCACGTCCCTTCTTCAGCAAGTTCTACAGAAAGTGAATGAACCAGCTCCAGCGCTGCCTCCCTCCTTCACTGAAGATGATCGTACCAACCTCAACATCGCTGTGGAATTCATTCATGATGCCACATGCGACATACCTGCGGTTGAAGACCGAGTTAAGCGTCTGGAGGCTGACGTTCAAGTGCTAAAAGCTTCAACAGCTACTCCAGCAGCTGAACAATCCCCTACCGCTGATAATGACAAAGTGGGGGAGAAAACTGAAGAAACCTCTATTGCTGCTGGGGAAGCTAAGGAACCTCCCTCTCAATCTGAGGGGGAGAAGGCAAAAGAATCCTCATCAATTCACTCCATTCTCTTTGAAGAGGATGAGGAAGAAGACGATGAAGAGGAAGATGATCTAGATCTTGTTGATCAAGAAAAGGATCAGCCCTCCGATGACGACGACGACGATGAAGACCAATCTATGTGGTTCTCTAAGCCGAACGTCGTATCAGGGACAACTTCGCAAGAGGTTGTCAAAACAGGGGTGAGAGGTGATACATCTTCAAGTGTTCCTTCGCAAAGCAAAGACAAGCAACCAATCGCTGAAGAATGCTTGAGGACTGGATCACAATCTGAGGGGGAGCATCCTTCTCAGGTATGTCTTTCAATTGTACCACTTTTCTACTCTTTCCAAACCCCTATGTCTTTCTAGCCTTTATCTCTCTCGTTCTAAAAATACACTTATCCCTTCTTTCCTTCTTTTTCTAACCAGACAGTTCTCACCCCTGCTTAAGGGTTCTGAACTACAAATAATACCAGCGGCTATCGCTGAAGAAATAATCCCAATCTCTATCGCTGAGATTGATGAAGAAGAAGAAGATTCCCTGGTCCATCCAGGAAGGCCCTCTCGACCATCTCATTGGTCAGAGGAAGTGGTGAAGAAAAGAGTTGAAATGATCGCTCAACTAGAAAGTCAACGGCTGAAAATCCCTCTTCAAATATCCACAGAGCTCGACTTCCTTACTGAAGCTGAAAGAGAAGAATCTGCCAAAGCTGAGAAGCTGATCGCTGAATGCAAACGAGATGCCCAACTCGCTTTAAAGATTCAATCCTCTCAAGTTAGGGACAAAAAGCTAAAAAGCAAACCTGTGGAAGTTCAAGCAGCACTACTGAAATAAATTGAAGAGGAACGCTTCAAAGAACAAGAGATCAACGATAAGTCTATCGAATGGTGCAAACAAAAGATGGATTATCGTTCTGATCTTCTTCCAATATCAGCCGTGACTATCTCTGGTCGCAAGAAGAAAGATCAACTCTCAGTGACCATGGAGATTACCAGAGAGGATGGAACCCAAAAAGCAATGTACGTATCAAAACTTGAAAGCTTCGGATTTACGGAATGGTTAGAGTTCTGGGATGCGCTGAAGAAATCCAAATCTACATACAGAGGCTACGTTGAAGGACTCCTTGAAGCCCTCATAAATAGAGTCGTTTCTGTACTAAAGCTGCCATCTCCTCTTCCTCCCAAATCTTTGAAACTCAAGAGAAAAATTGGGTCCTCCTCCTCTGAAGATGTCGCCATCATCAGGAATGAAACTTCTATCAAATTTTCAAGAGATGCACTGTTTGGTCCTCCTCCTGATCTTTCAGTTCTGGACTTATCTCTGCCTCCTGGTGGTCCCTTCCAAGCTGGTCAAGTAATCGACAAGCCTTATGGAATATTCTTCAGAGATGATGATGAGGAACTCAGATTTCAAAGAATCTCTGAGATTCCTATCTGTCCTCTGAATCATCTCAAGGATCTCTTATGCTTATGGTGTGACTTCTTCCCTGCTGCTGAAAAAATTAAAGAAATTATCAGTCAAGAATCTTTGGAACGAAGACAGAAAGGAGAAGAAATACCTGAGTATATGATCAATCCTCCCAAATCTTCTTATAGCTGATAGATTAGTTTTCCTATCTGCAATCTGTTAGTTATACTTACAGTAGTTAGTTAGTCACTTGTACTTATGATTTTCATATCTTGTAATTCTATCCCTGAATTAAATGAAAATTGCAGTGATGTACTTAACCCTATCAGTACTGTAAAAGATCCCTCAAAATAGTAATTGGGACATGCATTCTATGAGTCCTTTTTATTCCTATATTTTGAATTAAAAAGTAATTTTCTTTTGTTACTTTGTCATTATCAAATAGGGGGAGATTGTTGATCCAAACTCTCTCAGTGATTTGATAACGACCCTCTTTTATACTTAGTGAAAATTACGTTATTATATGTATTAGTGTTTCATCATCAGCGATCAGACTGAGTCTGTTCAGTTATCGCTGATGACCTTTCTGTAAACATTTAATATGTATTAGTGTTTCACTTTCAGCGATCAAACTGAGTCTGTTCAGTTATCACTGATAGTTTCCTATGTAACACAGTTAACGTAATCCCTGAAGACAAGTCTCGCGTCAACATAGTTCATAGCTGAATCGAAGACGAAGCCACTGAACAATAGATAAGTCTACTAGTGACCTGATGCGGATATCAGCGAAGACCAGACAAATCTACTTACGCGAAGAAGCCTGAGGAAAAGCTTCAGCGATAGCTGAACTTCTTTATCTCTGGAAGAAGAGATACTCAGCGATCAACGATCACAAAGCTTATGCCTCAAGTTTTCTTTTGTCTTACCTTGCACAACCAGTACGATGTGTCAGAACGGACAAGTCTCTGCCACAAATCGTACACCAACTCTGTCAACTACACTGTTCATAAAGTGGCCAAAAGCATGTCTCCAAAAGTGAGACTACCAAAGCCAATCTATGAATGCCACGTGTAAAGTACCCTGCCATGCATTTAATGCATAGGGTATAAATAGGAAGCTCACTCCTTCATCTGAAGGTGTGCTCAATCCTTGAACTCCAAAGATAGAAACCCTTGTTTTCTCTCTCTCTAAAAATCCCCCATTCTCTGAATTTCTTGTGCAACCATCTTAGTGTTTCTTAAGTTTGTTTAGATTGAGTCTGTCTTAATCTTATTCCGCAACAAACTTGTAAATTGTATTTTGATTTATCAATAAACAATTTATTAAACTTTAATTTCTGTGTTTGTATTCAACCCCCCCCCCCCTTCTACAAACTTGTTAAGCACCTTCGGGACCAACAAGATAACCTTCTAAGACCTATTTGGCCAATCAAGAAAGGAGAAAAATGATAAACTTTCTGAAAGGCTCAAATGGTGTAAAAGAAGAGATGTTTGCTAGCATGTCATACAGCAGAGTTGAAGAGCTATATAAAAGGGAAATGGCAAAGCTTCAAGGGGATTACACTCAAAGGGTTGAGTTTGAAAGACAAATAAAAGAGAGACATGATCTCAATATCCAACAACCTTTCCCTGAGAGTGAGGAAACCACCCCTTCAAAAGAAAAGGCTGAAGAAAAGAAGGAAGAACATGTTTCTTTGGAAGTCGTATATGCCAAGAGAGTGAAAACAATAGCTTCCAAGAAACTGTCTAAGAAGCCAAGGGTTGCAGAAGCTGAGAAAGAAACAGAATCATCTGTTACAGGTCAAGCTGATCAATCAAGTCAAAGTTCACAACAACTAAGTCAGTCTGATGTGCATTTTGAACTTTACATGACTGTAACAGATAATGATCCAGTGAAGGCAGATCCCATTTCAGTCCAAGCTCCTGAAATCATCCACTGGGATATTCTTGAAGATCAAAGGAAAGAATATTTCAGAATCAAAAGAATGGGTGATCATTTTGGAGTATATTCTACTTGGGGGAAGATAGTCAGATATTGTTCCAGATCAGACTTGGAAGAAATGTTTAAAGTGGGAAAGAATCTGTATGGGGATGTGCTGAAGAATCCAGGGATGAACATCAAGAAACTAGCAATGGAGTATTTATGCATGATGTTCAGTCCAGATCTTGTCAAGCATATCATCAAAGATGTCTGCAAGTCCGTGGACAACTGGATGCTCATAGAAAGGTGTGGGTTGTATATCTTAACCATTGACAAAAGCTTTCATGAATATTACCTCGTGGATAAGATATATGACCATATCCTAGCCAAGCTACATGGGATGCTGAAAGCCAAACTAATCTGTCCTCAAGGCTCAGAAATGGCAAGGATTGTTGTTAGCAGGATCATCAATCAAAGTTTAGGTTTGGATCCAAATCTAGGGGTGTAAACTTAGGCTTTGAAAGCATCATGAAGACCAGTTTTTGAAGAACTTAACTTCTCAATTTGAAAAGTTAAGTTAGGGGAGATTGTTGGGTCTGAAATGTGCCAAGGATGGTTACTACTACTAGACATGACTATTACTACTGCCTGAGGAAGTTAGTATTGTCAGATCACAATTACTACTGCTTGAAGGAGTTAATGCTGCTGAGACAAAATTAATATTGCTTGCTGAGATTAATACTGCTAGTTCAAAATTAATACTGCTCATGAAGATAGTGTTGCTTATGAGATGAAGACTCTGTTTCTGAATGAAGACAACTGTATAGATTGAAGCTAAAGTAAAGGAGATAATTATGGAATGAAGATCAATTTTATTTTGATAATTATCTTGTAATCAGTCTTATATATATAGTATAGAAGTCTTTGATAGTTTGATTATTATTTATACGTTTTGTTTTAAAGAGAATTAACCTCAAGACTAGTCTAGATCCTTTCTATAGAGAAGTATAGAACGTCTATTGAGCCTGTTCAACAGATTGAGGTTTTGTTTGTAATCATCAAGTTGAATCAATATAAACTTGTGATTTAAGTAAAGGAGATAATTATGGAATGAAGATCAATTTTATTTTGATAATTATCTTGTAATCAGTCTTATATATATAGTATAGAAGTTTTTGATAGTTTGATTATTATTTATACATTTTCTTTTAAAGAGATTAACCTCAAGACTAGTCTAGATCCTTTCTATAGAGAAGTATAGAACGTCTGTTGAGCCTGTTCAACAGATTGAGGTTTTGTTTGTAATCATCAAGTTGAATCAATATAAACTTGTGATTTAAGTGCATATACTGTTTCATTGATTGTTAGTGTTAAAGAGTTTTTCCGCAACTTCTTTAGCATTGATTCTGAGTGTGTGTGAATTAAATTCTTGTTTGAATTTCGATCCTGACATAGAACAGTTATTTTGGATGTGAGCTTTGATATCTCAGATACAAAATGTGAACGTTCAAGCTCAAAATATTTTTCCAAGTTCGCGTTTTTCACATAAATATCTTTGAAAATCCCAGTATTTCTCTTTTCAGAAATTTTCTTTTCTAGCTCAAAAGATTGCTTCTTTTCTTTGAAAATATTTCTATCTTTTTCAAGCAAGTCTTGTAGAGTAGAAATCTGTTTGGGAAGTTCAGTAATTTTGGTTTCAAGAACTTGTCTTTCTTTCGCAAAAGTGTGTCTTTCAGTTATTACTATCTTTTCAAATTCCGACACTTGCTTAGAAAGTTTTGAACATCTCAGCTCCAAATCCTTTTTCTCTTGTAAAGTTCCCTTTGAAAATTCAGATATCTGTTGAGTTAAGTATGTCTCCAGTTTTGATTTTTTTTATCTGCTTGGATGTTTTTGACAGTTCAACATTCTGTATTTCCAAGGCAGATATCTTCTCTTCGAAAGCCTTAAACTTGTTTTGAAGTTCAACTGATTCAGCTTGCAAATCTGAAGATTTTTGTTCAGTTGTCTTCAGTTGGCTTCGAAGATTTGTAACATAAGAGTCCTGGATCTTGATTACTTTCTTAAGAGACTGAATGGTATTTTCTTTAATTGTCATCATTTTCTCTCTATCTTTAATCTCTTTCTCTTTTTCTTTTATCTCTTTCTCTTTTGCACTGATGATACCTACAAAATTAGATTTATCAGTATTAGTACACTTTTTACAGTCAGGAGTTTTATCAGAGTTTGACAAATTAAATTTGAACTCCTGAATCTGTTTTAGAAGCACTGAATTCTGATTTTTCAGTTGATCTCGTTCAACTTCTATTTTCGGTATCTCAGGCATGTACAAGATTGCCATATCTCTTGCTGATAGTACAATATTCCCTTTACAATCAGTCTTTGCCATATTGAATGATTAGCTTGAATGAATGATCGTTCCCAAACAATTCAAAAATTTTGACTGAAAGTCAAAAACAGATCACCACTTGAAAAATAATTCTCAAAAAAAATTAACACTGAAACTCGCAAAGCAAAAAAAATTACAAGTATACAACTCGCAAATCACTAAAACTCGCACATCACTACTTCGTGCAAATCACTATTCACTGAATTTCGTGCTAACAAGCATTTGCGCGTTTTGGTTTCGCGCAAAACACTAATTTGCGCGTTTTGAAGTTCGCGCAAAACATGACTTGCACGTTTAGATTCCTTTGCGCGTTTCTGGCCTTTGCGCGTTCTGTCCTTAAAAAAAATTTGACGATTTTTAGAACTCGCAGGCTTCGGTTTCCGTGTTTTGAGAACTCGCAAGCTACTGTTTGCGCGTTTGATAATGAACTCGCAGAAGGCGTTTGCGCGTTCTTCAGAATCTTTGCCTGTTCTTCAGTTGATGAAGCTTGTGTGTTTCGCAGATCTTGCGTGTTCTTCACTTGATAGCACAGATTGATCCAAAAATCATTTTCACCTGCAATTGGCTTTCAAGATTTGTACCAATATGATTCGAAAAATAATTCTAAACACATTTCTATCAACAATTCTATCTAAAAACTTGAATTACAGTGCAATTCAATGAAAAATACAGACCCTGTGTTCGTATTTCAAAAAAATTCAAGGAAGTTGAAAATTACTTCTGATCTTTTGATTAATTCGTGATTGTGTGTGAATACAAAGTGTTTTCTAACACAAATCGTTCACAACTAGTACAAATTTACACACGAATTACAACAATTGAAGAAAAACTCGATCAAACAATGATTTTCTGAAAATACTACTGTTCTTGACAAATTTCCAGAAATTCAATTTAAATTTACTATCACAAACACTCTGAATTTGTTTGGTCTCGCTCTGATACCAATTGAAAATGTATTCTCCAGATTTAAATCAAGTAATCAAACACATAATCTCAAGATTCAAGAATATGACAGTGTATATTTCTAGAGAGAGAGAAGAGAGAGAATCACAAGTATATTGAAACCACAAGTCTGACAATTACAATGTGATACTTGGTGTTTCTGGTTACATGATTTACAAAGCTATAGGTATTTATACGAGGACTAAAACCACAAGCTTAACCACAAAGATAAAACTCTCACAAGTCTAAACAACACATACTTAGACTTTGACATACTTTGACTTAAACATTGTTGACTTTACTTAACTTGACTTTTCTCACTAAATCATGGATACAAAAGTTTATCTTTCTGTGGAAGAGCTGAAGCTAATAAGGGATGATTCCTTTACAAAACTTTAGGGGGAGAATGTTAATGTACTGTATTTAGAAAGTTTTGTAAAGTTATCCTTAGTGCAATAGGCATTGTCATTAGCATATGGGTTGGGCTTATTTGTTGTACATGGGTGATTGGGGTATAAATAGGAGGGTGTTTGTAGTTTGTTTGGAACTTGATTTTCACAATGTAGTCTTTCAAGCTTTGTAAGTGTTTCTAGAGATAGAAACTCTTTCTCTCTCTAGGTTGTGAATAATACAAACATTTCATTCCCAATCTATCTCATGTCAATCTTTATGCATTGATTAATTGTGAATTCATGACCTTACATGTGGTATCAGAGCCTAATCGAAGAAATTATTCATCAAAACGATCGAATTCACAATTTCTTCAATGGAACAGTAAACGTGGTCACATGAACAATAACTGTGGATTTCAAATTATTCTTTTTGGAGCTTAATTGATCAAGATTTGATGCTAGATTGACTATATGATTAGAGTCGAATCATTTGTAATCTATCACATTGTTTAACTTCTATAGATTTAGAAGAATTAGTCGATTTTGAGTGTATTTGGTTTGAAATATATTTTTCAATGTGTTGTGATCGAATTCTGGTATTGAGATGTTTTTAGACAAGATCATCAACTACAAATTTGTTCAGAAGTGATTTTTGAACATGCTCATAAAGTTTCATCTCAAAATTCGAAAAAATGTGAAAGATTTGGTGTTTTCAAGTTTTCAGACTCGACTTCTCGCAAGATCTGTGAAACGCGCAAGATTCATATGAAGAACATGCAAGATTCATCTGAAGAACACGCAAGCTGAAGAACGCGCAAGGATAGGAAGAACGCGCAAGATGAAGACATTCAGTGTTCTGCGAGTTTTGACATTGTCAATTTTTTTAAGTCCTAAAACGCGCAAGTCAAGTTAGCGAGAAGTTCAAAACGCGCATGATGAGGCTTGCGAGTTTCGGAAAGGCGCAAGACGAAGCTTGCGAGTTTGGTCGAGTATTTTTCTTCAGTGTGTGAGTTTCATTCTTAGCAAGTTTTGATATTGACAAATTTTTCTAAGTTCTCAAAACGTGCACGTAAAGGCCGACGAGCTCTTAAAACGCGCAAGTAGAGGCCTGCGAGTTTCAGAAATGCACATATCATGTTTAGCGTGAAAGAACGTGAATAGTTCTTTGCGAGTTATTTGTTCTGCGAGTTTATTTGTTCTGCGAGTTCTGAGCTTTGGCGACAAGTTACTGTTCACACACATTTTTGCAACAAGTTGCCTTGTGAGATTTAATTGTCAAATTTTTCCTCAGATACATCTTCTACCCTGCCTAGTAGTGTTTGCTACAAGTTGCATCCTCCGACAAGCATACCAGATTAAGTTCTTAAGCTGAATTCCTATTCAACTCGCGGTCAAAGACAAATTTGATGTTATATACTGAAGATGCACTTTGGATGTCATGTCATAATCCACACATATCATTCTTGTGGGCGTTAAGGAATGTGTTGGGTTTACTAAAGTTAAAAGTTGTCTTTATGTGCACTCAGTCGAGGTTACTGTCCACATCAGATCTGATATTTTAGTTGATACTCAAAGAATAAGACCTACTTTCAAGGGGGATCCGGAGCTGTTTTGACGTTTAAGAAACGCTAAAGTTTTTCAAAGAAATCAAGGGGGAGAAGAGTTGAAGATGATAAGGGATGATTCCTTTACAAAACTTTAGGGGGAGAATGATAATGTACTGAATTTAGAAAGTTTTGTAAAGTCATCCTTGGTGCAATAGGCTTTGTCATTAGCATATGGGTTGGGCTTATTTGTTGTACATGGGTGATTGGGGTATAAATAGGAGGGTGTTTGTAGTTTGTTTGGAACTTGATTTTCACAATGTAGCCTTTCAAGCTTTGTAGGTGTTTCTAGAGAGAGAAACTCTTTGTCTCTCTAGGTTGTGAATAATACAAACATTTCCTTCCCAATCTATCTCATGTCAATCTTTATGCATTGATTAATTGTGAATTCATGACCTTACATTCCTCTTCTTCTTCAAAGGCTCTTGAACCTCTGGAGGGTTTAGGACTTCTACTTCTTCAGTCCTCCCTTCGGGTTTCTTTTTCTTTTTCTCCTTTGATTTCTCACCCTCATCCACACGCTCTTGGTTTTCCCTCTGAACTACTCTCATCTCACCTTCTGCTCCTCCCTGTTCTCCCTCTTCTATACTAGGATTAAGGAAAATCACAACCTCATCCTCTCTAGCTCCCATTCATGGCTAGGTTACAGGACTCGGTTATGGAGTCTTGCTTCCACGTACATACCCCATCCTATATTCATTACTACCTAAGTAGGTTAAGAGATCAGCTGACAGAGGTCTTGCGTTTGGGTATCCATAGGCTAGGATAGTTTTCTTGTGGGAGTTCATCACGTAGAGCTTGATGAACTTGCCTTCTCCAGGTAGTTTGTAGGGGCCAATCATTTTATTTCCCAGATAAACGACAATGAATCTTTTGTAGATCAAAAATGACAGAGGTTTGTCCTTCTTCTGTTCCTCTTGCTTGTTAATCACAACATTGATCATTCTCCTGAGAATGATCTTGGCATAATCCAGTAGTAAATCGAAATATACCCCATACATAATTGCAAGGATGTTGTGGCTTGATTGATCTGGGCTACCCACTTTGCCAGTCAAAGTCCCGTTAAGGATTGAGAAGAGAACATTCCACAGAGGTGGAAGGAATTGGTTGTGGAAATCAGTCCTCTTGGTGATGGGTTTTGTATATCCAATGAATCGCATAAATTCAACGATTTCTTCATCTGTGGGTTCATCTGAGAATTTGATGAGGTTCAGTTGGGTCTTGGTGGGGATTTCAAAAATGGTGGAAATTACCCTTCTGTTAATTCCAAGTTCAAGGACTTCATTTACAGTAGGTGTTGTGGCATATCCCATGATGTAGTGTCCAAAATTTTCATGTTTTTCATATCGGCATGATTGCCAGAACTGTTGGACATATGATTAAGGTATATCAGTTCTTGTCATTGTGAGGGCTTTGTTCAGAAAATGGTTCTTTAGAAGAAGAATAAGGGGTTCAAAGTCCTTGCAGAGGCCTTTATGGTCAAGAACAACGAAATGGGTGTTTAGCTTCAAAGGAAGACTGTTCAAATGATAATCATGGCGAGTGAAGGAGATCATCCGACTAGTCATGACCTGTTGATGAACTGAATCAGAGTTTTTGTCCATGTTTTGGGCCACAGAATGTTGGGAGTTCTCGCCAGATACAGAGTGGGAAGCCATTGAAGAGAAAGGTATAGAAAGAAGTTGCAGGTTTTTGCCTTGAGTTCTTGAGAGAGAAAGATTGCAGGTAAAAGGTAAAAAGATGAAAGGGTTTGGGTGTATATGGTCTGAGAGGGGTAAATGGATTAGGCGGTAAAAGATAAAAATTTGAAGTCCGTGATGAGTGCCTAGCGGTCGTTTAGTGAGCCGTTTAAAAAACAACGGTACAATAGAAAGGCCAATCAAAATTTTCCACGTCATTAGGGGCGGTACACGATCAAGAACGTGTGACTTCCACTAATCTCATGCACGTGGAATTTGCTATACCCAAATGCCTGTGACTTTCAAAAATAATTCGCACCCTAGAATACTTTTTAATTAATTTCATAAGTGTTGAGTATTGCATATGCTCTATGGGTTTAAGAGCTTATGCGTTCTGGGGGCGGTGAAGAACTTCGACAGAGTCAACAACTTCTCCTCACCAAAATAGTAAAAGAGCAATGATGTGGTCAAAAGAGGCTTTTTTGGACACAAAGACTCTGTTACATCTTGCAGAGGCTCTGTGAGAGGTCGTAGAGGCTCTAAGACGAAAAATTTCTAATAAAAGAAAGTTTAAGAGGAATTGTGACCAATGAAGGTTTTGATTTGGTTATTCTGGTAAGGTTGGACATATTTAAAAGTTGGTATCTGAGAAAAGTGTTTTTTTTGCTTGGATGTACGAAGAGCTTACGTTACAATGTAATTTTCTCGTTAATGGTGGCGTCATTGGCTCCCCCTTGAATGATCAACCTCTGTGATTAGATTCAAGGTCTCATTATGTTCCCCCTTGATCTATACTTGGTTCAAATGGGATAAGCTTTGCACAAGACATAGATTAAGCAACAAAAACAAAGATTGACAACAAGAGTAATGCAAACAAGATTACTGTACATACAAAAAAAAACTATGCAAGTAGAAGTAAAGCTATACATGCTGAAAGGAAATATATACTCCAAAAGCTCTGTTCCAAGGCTTAGAGGTTTTGTGAATCAAATCAAGTTGAGCATACCCAACCTACCAACAAGAAATGAGAATATCTTTTCATCTAAACTTTTGTGAATAGGTCAGCAAGCTGATAGTCTATGGACACGAAACACATTTCTATTGTGCCCTGCTCTACATGATGCTTGAGAATGTGATACCTGATATCGATGTGTTTTGTCTTAGAGTGCTGAACAGAATTGGAAGAGAACGCAATGGCGATTTTTGAATCACAGAGGATGGGAATCTTGTCGATATCCAGACCATAGTCCCTAAGTTGAGTTCTCGTCCACAGAACTTGTGAGAAACAACTAGCAGCAACTATATATTTGGTTTATGTTGTGGAAGTAGACACACAATTTTGCTTCTTAGAAGTCCAACTAACAAGTTTTCCTCCTAGGAATTGACAACTCCCAGTGGTGCTCTTTCAATCAAGCTTGCATCCTCCAAAATCTGAATCTGTGTATGCCATAAGATTTAATCCAGAGTTCTTTGGATACCTAAGGCCAAGATTCTTGGTGCCCTTTAGATATCTAAAAATCCTCTTAACAGCAAGAAGATGAGATTCTTTTGGGTTAGCTTGGAATCTTGCATAAAGACATGTGGCAAACATTATATCTGGTCTACTAGAGGTTAAGTACAGACAAGACCCAATCATGCCTCTGTAAAGCTTGCACTCCATAGATTTACCTTCTAGATGTGCGTAAAGCTTTGATCCAGTGGCCATGGGGGTCTTCATTGCTGAAGAGTTAGAGAGTTTCTATTTTGTAAGTATGTCAGAGACATATTTGGATTGATTTATGAAAATACCCTCTATGGTTTGTTTGATTTGAAGTCCGAGGAAGAATGATAGTTCTTCCATAATGCTCATCTCAAACTCACTCTTCATTACTGACTCAATCTCTTTACAATAAGATTCATTTATAGACCCAAAAATAATATTATCCACATATATTTGCACAAGTAGAATCTCACCTTTTCTCTTTTTAAAGAATAGGGTAGTATCAGTTGTATCTCAAAGTTGTTTTCAAGCAAGAAGTTAAAAAGCCTTTTATACCATCCTCTAGCGCTTGTTTGAGTCCATACAGAGCCTTGTCCAGAAAATAGACATGGTTTGGGTACTTTGAGCTTTCAAACCCTGGTGGTTGTTGGACATAGACTTCTTCTTGTATTTGTCCATTCATAAAGGTTGACTTAACATCCATTTGGTATAATTTAAAACCTCTGTGGGCTGCGAAGGCTAGGAAAATCCTAATGGCTTCGAGTTGTGCAACAGGGGAAATTTTTTTCTTCGTGGTCAATCCCTTCTTCTTGGAAATATCCCTTTGCCACCAGTCTTGCTTTATTCCAAATGACCACCCCATCTTCATCCTTCTTGTTTCTAAAGACCCATTTGGTTCCTATTGCGGTTTTGCCTTTCAGTATAGGCACTAGGGTCCACACCTTGTTGCACTCAAACTGTAGAAGCTCTTCTTGCATAGCCTCTATCCAGTTTGGATCATCAAGGGCCTCATAAACCTTTTTAGGCTCAATGATACTGACAAAGTTTGTAAAGAAACAAAAATTTGCAGTAGCAGAGCGTTTTTTGACTTTTTCAGATGGGTCACCAATGATTTGGCTCTGTGGGTGACTGTTGGTCCATCTAGTCATTCTGGGAAGATGGTTATTAGATGCATCATTTTGTACTTCTGTAGAGATTATTTTAGGCTCTTGTAGAGCTTCTGTGATAGAAGGCTGATCGTTCGTACTTTCTACAATAGGAAATTGTTCTCCTTGAGTTGAATTGGATACTTCTCTAGAGCCTTGATTTGAGTTCTGAGATTGCTCTGGTGTGGACTCCTCTGAGATAGTGGGAAGATGATATTCAACTTGGTAGAGCATGGAGCCTTGGTTGTGATTGGTCTCTGCTTGCTCCCCCTCGATATTTGGCCCTACAAAAGTAGTTGAAGAGGGTGAAGTATTACGAGGACCGGTTAGGGATGTACTTGGTTGGTCCGTAGAGGCTTCGGCTTCAGAGGCTCTATGATCATCTCCAGAGGGATCGTCATCGTGAAACATTTCCCCGAATAAGTGTTGTAACGCATTTGCCCGAGTAGATGATTCACCAGAGTCTTGCAATTGAAGATTGAGTCCTGAGCTAATTTGCTCAGAAGTCACCTGAAAAGAGACATTAAAATAAACATTAATACTCTCAAGTATGAGTTTTGATTTCATCACATAGACTCTATATGCCTTAGAGGTTGCTGAATATCTAATGAATTTGGCTTCTTCAGCTTTGCGATCAAACTTTCCAATGTGTTCTCTGTCGTTCAGTACAAAACATCTGCAACCAAAACCATGAAAGAACTTTATTTTTGGCTTCCTCTAGTTGATTAGATGGTAGGGGGTCTTTGATTGCCTCTTTACAATCAGAGATCTATTATGAGTGAAGTATGCAGTTGATATTGATTCTGCCTAAAAAGAAGTAGACAATCCTAAAGCAGTGAGCATAGTTCTTGCAGCCTCCACAAATGTTCTGTTCTTGCGTTCAACAACACCATTTTGTTGTGGAGTCCTTGTGGCAGAGAAGTTCTGTGATCTTCCTCCTTCTGAAAGATAAGCCAAAATGATAGAGTTTTTGAACACTGTGCCATTATCATTTCTCAGCTTCTGGACCATACTGTCATAAAGAACTTGTATTCTCTTCATAAGATTGATTAGTACTAAAGGAACATCAGACTTCTTTCGGACAAATTCAACCCAAGTATATCAAGAGAATTCATCTATGAGTACAAGGATGTACTTCCTCACACCAAGGCTCTGTATGGATATTGGACTACAGAGGTCAACTTGACGCATATACATAGTCCTAGTACAAGACACATCTGACTTAGACTTGTGGTCAACTCTTTTGAGTTTGCCCATTTCACATGCAGAGCATAGATGATCTCTGTCAAATTTAATGTTAGGTAGACCACTTACCAGATTTAGTTTAACAAGCTTGTCGAGAGTATGGAAATTTAGATGACAGAACCTGTTATGCCATAGTCAAGCCTCTTTGTTGATCCCAAGATGTGTTCTATTCAAGATATGAACCTCTAAACTACACAAATCAGAGTGATATAGGTGCAAAAGCGATTTATGATGTAGTAAAGAAGTATGGTTTGGCAGTAAACATACTAATATTCAAAAAAAGCATTCAACAAACAATTATACAATGATCACTTAATCAAATGCTTCATTAAACTGAGTATTACACCAAGAACATACACAAGTGTGTGCTAAAATGCTCAATGATAATCTGGAAATACAAAGGTTCTCTCAAAACAGTGTGTGCTCGCTCTTTTTACAAAACAGGAGGTGCTCCCCTCATATAGGACGAGGAGCACACAATAGTAAAAGACAAAGGCTGACATTCCACAAAAGGAGTGCCACCTGTAGAGTAAAACATCGTGGACGCCCATGAAATGATCCTTAGAATCTTCGTACAGCAGGCTCACATGTTCTGCACGTGTTCTTGTCTTGACTATTGTCTTGAAATCTTCAAGTATTCCATCTCTAGAGGTTAGCCATCACATAGTCTCTATGAGTGATCACAGAGGCTCTGTGATTTGAAGCTTATCTTCAGGTTGCGATCTTCTCGAGTAGATGGTTAACAGAGCTTCCGACGTTGAACTTCTGTGGTGTACCTTGGTGTATTTTAGCAGTTGTTTATAAAATAGTGTCGGACTACTGCTTGTTGTTTATAAAATAGTTGTTGTTCATAATGCTCATAAATTCGAATTTGTTGTTGTTCAAACTTCTTTTGTGCATATTGACCATGTAATCAAAAATGATTGCATAATGCATAGCTTTAAGCTCTGATCATGTGTATCCGAACAAGGCTGTCAATTTTATTTTGAAGCAGCAAGTTACATGACAGATTCAAAAGGATGTTAACTTTATGTTCAATTTACAACAAAAGATTCAGAAAGTTATTGTTTGTGTCCAAATTCGAGCCAAAACAGATAACTTCTTGTTGTTGGTTTAAAACAGAAAGGGACTGTCAATGTTCGCATTCCAAAGCTTGATCAAAACAAAAAGTAGCAGTAGAAGATTTGAGAACTTTGTTGTGAGCTCATTTTAGTCTTCTGCAGTGTTTGGGTGTTACTTCTATCCATGTTTATGCAGACTCGAAAATTTGTTCAGGGCTATTCATACTTCAATTCAAAATTCAAGAAATCGAGTCTTGTTCTTGTTTATCAAGTGTTTCAAAAAGTGCAACATACAGATTCATAAATTTGTTACTACAGATTCATTTTGTGGTGATGATATCAAAATGTGCAGATCTTGGGCTTGTTGTTCATGTGCTCGAGAATAAGTCAAGATGCAATGACTTCTCATATTGTTGTGGATGCTGCTTTGGTTGTTTGGTACCCTATTCCCGTTAAGCCAAGTGTTGCCATGTTGTTCATATATCCACAGTGAAGTTATTATGACCATGAATGAAAAACATAGTTCCACTGCAGCAGAGATTTTGGCAGAAGGTATGGAGAGTAAATGGGTTGTGTGCATAAATTTGGAAATACCTTGTTTAATAGCACATACATTTCTGCAAATTGAGCATGTTAATGGAGTTTCTGCAAAGCCAACAACATATGGTTCATCTACATATTTCGAGATTCGGGAGATTTATTGTAGAGCAATCAGAACCACGTGACAGCACTTCTGAAGATTGCAATGCTAACATGTCAGCAACTAGAAGTTCTTGTCTAGAAGAAAAGAAGTGCGCATCAGTTCATGGTAGTTCTGCATTCAATAATTGAAAAACTAGTTCTGGACACTCTTTAAATACATTTGATCGGGACGGTCTACTTGAAAGTGCAGAGCTTCTGTGAGTGTAGAAGTTGTCCAAATTCACAGAATGTATATATATACAGAGCCACTTCTGTTTGCAACAGATCTTCAATATGTTCATATGCATAGATTGATTACAGATCAGTCCAGAGATGTGCCTCTGCCATCAAGAAGCATATGCACAGAAGTTCAGACTGTCCATTCGATGATCACCGAAGCTGCTATAGCAGATTCAACAAATGCAGAGCAATTAGAGAGATCTGTCCATGAGTTCCAGAATTGTGCAGAGGCAAGCCATGTTGATCCAGAGGCTCTGGACACAAAACCATCTGGTTATTGAAATTTTGATCAAAGGCACATACAAAAGCTTTCCATATGAAATGTACAGAAGTAGATTACAGAAAGCTGCTATACGCAAATGTTGTTATGCGTAGAGCCCTGTAGGTTGTCCAGAGTCCTTCAGAGGTTGAGATGTGCAGAAGACCTCTGTGGATGTGAAAAAGATAAGAGGTGCAAATCATTCACATCAGAGGCTAATGCACAGAGCCTTTGTGGCTAACCAGAAGCTTTGTGCACGTGCATAAGTGATTTTCAGAATTGTTCTTAAGAGGCACAAAGAGGCTCTTAAGTTGTCCACAGAGCCTTTGTGGACCAAAACCACAAAAGAGAAGAGACCAGAAGGAGAGGACCAGAGGTAGAACCAAACACGCATTTCAGAGGACGATGGTCTGTAGAGGTCGCAATGATCCAAGATCCCAAAGCCCGAATTTTTCAAATCTTTTGATAGCATTGCGCTATTTCAGAATTATAAACACAACTTTTTACTCGAAGCTCCGATTTACACGATTCTAGTTGCGTTGGATTTTTAAAACACATATGTACGACTTTGATGTTTTGAGTTTTCTCAAATTCCTTGAGCTGATATGCCCGAATTAGTGTCAAACTCTGGGTTAAGATGATGGACCGAAAGCATTGTATTTCACTCGTGCTCTTCCGCTTTCAAGAACGGTGTTCTCTCGTCAGTTTTTCATGGTTTCAAGCTAAAAATGTGGCATATTTATTGTCACTCCCTCCTATGTTATTCAATTTTAAGGCTCGGTGCTGAACGCTTACTCAACGAGATCTTAAGAGTCAAATTTTCTGTTTTGACGACCATTCTACGCAGCTGAGGGAAAACGTGCACAACTCACTCATTTTTCATCCAAAATTGATGAACCAATGCTCATTGGAAATATAAAAGGTTGGAGTTCAATGTGCATGCTCAACGTTTTCTCACAATCAAACTCCTTGATGGTCAAAAATAGTGGTGAAGTTAAGACATTAAAGCTTGACAAAATGGGGTAATTTGTCTATGTGTTTCAAGAAGATGATCATACATTTGAGGGGGAGCTTGTGATGCTTGGAAGACTCGAAGAATGGCACACCAAAGTTTCTAAAGAAAGCAAGGGGGAGACTATATGATGATGCTTTCTTTATAAAACATTTGGGGGAGATTGTTAGCTTAAATTAGCCTCCAATTTAATTGAATGTTTTATAAAGAATTATATTTTGGGATTTATTAGAGGTTTATGGGCTTGGGCAAATTATCTTGTAAATGGGCCCTATATGCCCATGGCTTATTTACTCATTTGGTTTTTGAAGAAACAACATTTTACACACACAGACTAGGTGAGTCCATGAGAGTCGATTAAATGTTTAGTGTGGTGTTCTTCCAATTTCCCCTCCATTGATCATCAATCAAAGCATATGAGATGAGTTTTTGATGATTATTGTTGTTAATTTCTCTCTTATATCTTCTATTATATAGATTTCTTCTTTTGTTTGCCTAAATGCGATGTTGATCCCAAGATGTATTCTAGAAAGGATACCGCTAACCAGAAAGGATTCATGTTCAACGGATACCTAGATAATTTATGTTTCGCAGAAATTACAGATCATAGCAATAGGGGGAGTATCTGAAAGTCTGTAAGTGAGTGTGTGTGTGTGTGTGTGTGTGTGTGTCTGTGTCAAATGTTTTTGAAAAGTGAAAACAATTTTTGTGCTTAAAACTTTCCATTTTAGAAAAGTTTCCATTTTTGGAAGGTTCTATTTTTGGAAAATTTCCATTTTTGGGAAGTTTCTATTTTTGGAAAGTTTAAAAGTGCAAATGCCATTTTTTGAAAGTTTGGATTTTTGGCTAAGTCCAATTTTCGCAAACAGTGCTCTGCGGAAAGTGTCAATCCGCAAGCAATGGTCTGCGAAAAGTGACAATCCGCATGGTGTGTTTTGCATAAAGTCACAATCCGTAACCATTGATGTTCCCTGCAAATTCAGTTTCTTATCACAATAAGCATATAATCACAATCAAGAGATTAACAAACCTGTTTTTGATATCACAATCAAAGGATTTCTCTCCCTAAGCTCTCTCTCTCTCTAGAATAGGTGCGGCTGCTGATTTCTATTTTTGGCACACACTACACACACACAACCCTAGCACCCTAATAACCATATACCTATTTAGAGAAAAACAAAAATACACAAAATTAACTTTGACATTTTTATTACAAATTGACCTAGACTTTTATTGAGAATTGACTTTGCAACTTTGACTTCTTGAATCTTTCGTCTTCAGTCTTGATGATCTTGAATCCAATAAATATGTGATCTAACAATCTCCCCCTTTGGATCAAGATCATTACTAAAAAGATTTAGCTATCCAATCTTCTCTTTAAGCTAAGAAAAATACAATCTCCATCTTTTTCTTTAACACATCTTGTAATCTTCCCAAGAGTCGTAGAAAAACACTCTTTCAGATAATGGAAATAAATTATCTCCAGATTTAGCTCAGAATGCTTTAGCAGAATATTTTCAAAGAAAATTTCCTCAAAATTTGAACGTTCTGACTTAGACATTTCTTTAAAAATTGTATTCTCTCCATTTCTTGGTTAACTCTTCTCCTTTCAAATGTCTCTTGAAAGAAAACTTGTAATGGACATTTCTTCAAACTTTCTCTTCTCCCCCTTTTTGATGAAAAATGCATCAATATCATCAAAGCTTCCTTAAGAAATGTCATTGAAATTCTTTTTGACCTCTGATCTTTGATAATGAGCCACTGATTCGTTGCCAATTCGAACAATATATTCATCTAGATCTTTCCAAATAAAGACAAAATAAGAATGTAACACCTGAATCAACAAATGAATCAGTTAATATGCCTGTCAGTAACACAAAGTTACTCTGTGTAACGAATACACATTGTAAAGGATCTTTTTGATGTTCAGTCCCCCAGGGCTTCCATTTAATCATCGAAACGTGACAAAGGCAATTTCTATGAACGTTATGACAAAGAAACAAATTCTTTGTGTGTTTGTACAAGTGATTGAAAGAATTAAGCACGAATGATTACGTATAAAGGCTCAAAATTGTGTAAACCACTGAGACAACAGTAAGTGCAACACAGACTCAATGTGCATGATTGAAGTGCGAAGGTGTGGTAGACTTCCTTCTTTTCAATATCCAGATTTTCCAAATGAAAATCAGATAGTAAATGTGTTGGTTCCCCTTTGAAAAATGAAACATTTTTTGTTAAGAAGAAAATGAGTGGCTGGTGGGGTTAATGTCAAGAGTTGGCATGATCTAGTTGCCGGTTTCAATAATGTTCACCGAAGAATTGTGAAACATTAGTAATGTGGCTGCCCGACTTAGAAAGTAGGTGGTGCAGAGTTTGATATTCTTTTACTCTGATCTCACACCCTCTTTCTTTTTAATCAATAAGCTCACATCTAACCAAACTCACATTTACATTTTACCTCAACGCACAACCCACACTCATTTCTTTTCGACTCCTCACACTCAATCACTAAGGATTAACTTCTTGGGTAGGAAACACTGGTTAACGTGAATCCATAGAAGTTTCAATTAAGTCCTTGCACAAAGATCCCATGTTTTCCTAGAAAGCATGTGTTGCTCAGATGATTTAACTTTATCAGTTAAAGCTCAAATACAAGTCAGATGTTTGTTTGCTCAGAATATAATCATGAAGATTTGAGCATTTGAAACATTGAAGTATTTTCAAACAAGTATATTGATTGAATGAACATGAATGCAAGAGACTTGTTTGAAAAGCTGACATTGTATGAAAAATGATCAGAAATGAAATGATATAACATTCAACGCTTATGATAAAAAATAATAGATATGGTCTATACGAAACAAAAATATAAACATTCTTGAAATGAACGCTTCGAAATGAAATGACGCTAAAAAATCTTTGAAATACAAGCGGGGTGTATCACCATCGAAAACTTGGTCAATATGAGACATGGTGATAACTTATTCAACAAAAGAATTAAACCGGTGTGTATGAATACTTGAAAGTATATAGAGAAGATAATACGCAAGTATATATCTGTAGAAACACACGGTTTGTTAAGCATTGAAGCACAAATAAAAATGAAAACATTTAAAATCACACTTCCAGTTCATGAAATATGTTTAAGACTCGGGAAGTGGTTTGAACATTTAAGAATAATGTTTTCTATGATTGAAAGTTGTCCTTCTTTCAACCATATGTGAGATGAAGATAAATAATTATACCTTTTGTGTGCAATCTTACATCTCATGAAGTCAAGCTTTAAGTCATAAAGATATGATCTTGTAAGCATCTCTCAAACTGCAAAAGTCTTAAAGTCATAGTCAAAGCAACTTTATTCACAGAAATTAAAAGACATAAAGCAGTATAACAATTAAAAGTACGAGTTTTGATATGAAGTAATCAGAAGTCATAGCCTTACTCCTTTGACTTGAAAAACTCCCCCTAAAATCATGCATTACAAAAATGTGACAGATAAGTAAATTCAGAAATTATATACGCTCCCCCTCAAAATAGCATGGATCATCTATGAAGTACTTCTCACACTCCCCCTGAGATCATGAACAGACTATTAAAGTGCAGATATCTTTCAGAAATAATGATAAAGAAATGATGAAAAATTTACAATGAGAAAACTTTAATAGGTAACCACTGATTATGTCTTAAGATTTAGCATCCCAAGCCTAGAGACAAGAAAAGTGAATCTGTTTTCGTCTAAGGGTTTGGTAAACAAATCTGCAAGCTGATAATCAGTTTTTACAAAGTAAAATTCAATTGTTCCTTTTTCGACATTATCTTTTATAGAATGATACCGGACATCAATGTGTTTGGTCTTTGTATGTTGAACAGGATTAGATGATATCGCGATAGCGCTTTTCGAGTCACAATAAATCGGGATTTTATTGCAGTGATAACCAAAGTCTCGCAGTTGCGTTTTCATCCACATGACCTGAGAACAGCAGCTAGCAGCAGCTACATATTATGCTTCGGCTGTTGAAGTGGAGACATATAATTGCTTCTTCGATGCCCAACTGACGAGTTTATCACCGAAGAAATGTATATAACCCGATGTGCTCTTCCTGTCTAGCATGCAACCAGCATGATATGCGTCTAAATATGCTGTTAGTTCAAAGCTAGTATCTTTAGGATACCATAGACCAAGATCTGCAGTACCCTTCAGATACCTAAAAATATGTTTGACAACAGACATATGGGATTCTTTAGGATTGGCCTGATATCTAGCACATAAGCATGTAGAAAACATTATATCCGGCCTACTGGAAGTAAGATACATCAAAGAACCTATCATCCCTCTACAGGTCCTAACATCAACAACTTTTCCCGATGGATCAGTGCCAATCTTAGTACCAGGTGCCATAGGGGTACCAATCGGTTTACAGTTTTCCATTTTGAGTCTCCGAAGAATATCAAGAATGTATTTAGATTGACTGATGAAAATCCCCGTTGAAAATTGTTTGACTTGTAATCTGAGAAAGAAAGTCAACTCTCCCATCATACTCATCTGAAAACGTGACACCATGAGGTTTGAAAAATTCTTACAGTATTTAGGATTAGTAGAGACAAAAATAATATCATCCACATATATTTGAATAAGAATGATATCGGCTTTTTCCTTTTTAATGAATAAAGTGGTATCGACCGTACCTTTTGTAAAACCTGACTTGACCAAGAACTGAGATAAGACATCATACCAGGCGCGAGGAGCTTGTTTCAGTCCATAAAGTGCTTTGTCTAGAATGTATACATGATTCGGTTTCTCTTTATTAACAAAGCCTTCTGGCTACGAGAGGTAGACTTCCTCCTTGAGTATGTCATTCAGAAAGGTTGTCTTCACGTCCATTTGATAGACGGTGAAGTTCTTGTGAGCAGCGTACGCAAGAAACATGCGAATTGCTTCTATACGCACCACTGGAGCATAAGTCTCATCGTAATCTATTCCTTCCTCTTGCCTATATCCTTTGGCGACAAGTCTTGCTTTATTTCGGATTACGGTACCATCTTCATCTTTTTTGTTTTTGAAAACCCATTTCATACCAATTATGGTTTTACCTTGAGGTTTGGGTACGAGTCTCCAGAATTTGCATCGAATTGATTCAGCTCTTCTTGCATTGCAGTCACCCAATCTGAATCAGCAAGAGCCTTGGATAGGCGAGTAGGTTCAATCATGCTCAGAAAGGAGTCATTCATACATTGATTTAATGTTGCAGACCTAGTTTGCACGGGTTTAGACAGATCTCTAATGACATGAGATACTGGGTGCTCTTTGGTCCACTTGTGTTCATGAGGGAGTGGATTAGATGCGGATTGATCATGATTATCATCTAAGAATCCACTGGTATCTTCTTCAGGTTATTTAGAAGGAATGGGGGGTTCAGTTGAAGTAGAAGGTGCAGAAGTTTCAGCTTGGTCAGTCTGGTGATCAATCCTTACAGTACACCCTACTGATTCAGCTACTTCTGTCTCTTCATTGTTGGTCACAGCTTGAACTGTCGGAGTAGGTATTTGAACTTGAACTTCTTGCTGAATCGGAGAGTTGGATTCAGTAGAGATATCTGAAATGGTTGGATGAGTAGTCATTGAGTCTTCTATCCTGTCAACCACAACAAATTTAGTCACTTTAGATCCAAGAAATTCATCATAAAATAATTCAAATAGTAAATCTAAATCAGATAAATGATTCGTAGACGTTGATGCGCCATCTAATTTGTTCGCTTGAGACACAGGTTCTGGATTGATTTGTCCAGAAGCTAGTACTCTTGTTATCACGGGTTCTGAACTGACGTGTTCTGAAGCCATCTCTTCATCAAATGTAACGTTTATGCTTTCGACCACAGTCTTTGACTTCTTCATGTACACTCGATATGCAGCAGATGTTGAAGAATATCCGTAAAAGATGCCCTCTTCCGCCTTAGCACTGAACTTATTCAGACTCTCTATGTCATTTAGCACAAAACACTTACACCCAAGTATGTGGAAATACTTGATTGTTGGTGTTTGGTTATTGATTAACGCATACGGAGTCTTTTGAAAACTGCGGTGTATCATGGACCGATTTTGAGTGTAACACGCATTCGACACAGCTTCGTCCCACAGAAATAGAGGTAAGTCGGATTGACTGAGCATAGTACGAGCGACCTCGACTAGCGTAGAGTTTTGCCTTTCGACTACTGCATTCTGTTCAGGCGTACATGCAGCAGAGTATTGATGTGATATCCCGACCTATTCGAGATATTCTTCAACTGTTTTATTTTTAAACTCTGTGTCGTTGTCAGTTCGGAGAAGCTTGACTGGTTTCTGTAGATTCACCTGGATCGTCTTTAGAAATGTAATGACAACTTCGGGTGGCTCATCTTTTGACCGTAGAAATTTGACCCATGTGTATCACGAATAATCGTCTACAATAACTAACAAGTTGATGGTGTAGAGGTCTGACTTGCGAGTGCCGACCAAGAGTTCTTTCCCTTCTTCAGTGTGTACCGAACACCTCTAGGCCTTGAAATTTACCTCTAAATCTTTGTCACAGAACTGACCAATACTGACAAGATTGTGTCTTAATCCTTCTATGTACCTCACCTTCCTAATCGTTACATTGTCGTGAACCACATCACCATACCCCAGAATTGGTGAGAACTGGTCGTTACCAAATCGAACTGTTCCACAGTATTTCTCTGTATAGTTAGCCAACATACTTTTCTGCCCGTTCTTATGCTTGGAACACCTGCTATCCAAGTACCACATATGACGGGTCTGCACAAGAGAAATCATGAAACAAGAGGTTTAGGTACCCATTTATAAATGTGACCTACAGTGTTAGCACATGATTTTGGCACCCATTTAAATTTGGGCCCTCTTTTCTTTTGAAAACCATATGATGAATTAGAACGATAAGAGTAAACATGATATGTGCCGAACCAAACATCAGAATATTTTCGAGAAGCATAACCATATCTATCATAATTTGAAAACTTTCTAGCTGGCGGAGATAACTGGAATAGTTATTGTAATGAATATTTCTTGCGAGAAATGACAAATTTTGGTTTAGAAATAGCAACATTCGCAATCAAATCATCTTTACTATTAGTCTTCTTATTCCAATCAGAACTAGAAAATGATTTAGCTTTCTCAATGATCTTCTGTTTCGGTAGCCATTCCGACTTTACTCCAAGCCTTTTCTTTCTCAAATCTGAAACGTTTGAAACTTTAGAGTTAGAATGGTGAGAATCAAAGAAATGCTTCTTCTTTGACTTACTAGTGGTGATCTGTTTCTGTGAATGCCCAGATTTCTTCTTCTTACCTTTGGCAACTTTGGATTTCACAGGAACTGATTTATCAACTTTCGTTGATGTTTCACCTTTTTCATACACACTTGGTAATCCAAAAGAATTAACAACAAAAGAAGAATGATCAGGAAGTTTAGCATTAAAGTCAAAATTACCAACACAGTCATCTAAACAACCATCAGAGTTTAGAAAATCAAACCCTTCATCAAGTAAACCAGACATATCAGAAGATTTTGAAGCCTTGAATGATTTAGAAAAATCAGAATATTTAAACACAGTAGAAAAAATAGTTTGTTCTAAGTCCATCAAGATCCTTTTTTGTTTGAGAGTATTCTCGAGTTCAGAAATTTTACTTTTCAACACGAGAGGAGGAACGTAAAGCTTACCTTCGATGGGCTTAGCCTCCATTTCTTTTACAGAATAACTCACAAAATTGTCATTTGAAAGAAATTTTGATTTATCAGAACGATAATTATTATTCAATCTCTCATAATGAAATGGAAGTTGAATTTTAGATGTGTTCTTTCTTTTCTCGGTTTCCTTGGCTTCATCCTTTTCTGATAGTCTAGTCCAGAAAACTTGAAGTTCAGGGTATTGAGGTGCCAATTTTAAAAATCCAAAATCATAAAGAGCAGGCACTTCAGATATACCCTTTTTGAGACATTATGGATTCTCGTATCCGAGTCCCCAACCCTCTCTGTTCTCTTTGGGTTTGTTTAGATAAATGGTTTGTTCAGTTTGACCCAAAGTATATAATTTCCCTTCCAAAGCATTCACCTTTTCAATTAAAGATTTGTTTTCTTTTGAAATTGAAGAATACATTTTAGAAAGCTCTTTAGATTCAAACTCACACAATTTATATTTTGAAACAGTTTTAGATAGCTCTTTGTGAATTATAGTCTTCTCTTTCGCGCTAGTGTCAATGTTTTTATACAATGCTTCAATCAATACATTTTTCTCAGCAATATCATTGCTAAGTTTATGTATTGATTGTTTTTTTTATCATTAATGACACCTTTTTCACGCTTAAGTTTAGACTCTAATTCTTGGAGTTTAGTCATCATAGCATGCATTTGATTCAAAAAATCTGATTCAGTCATATCACATATCTCTTCGTTATCCTCTTCATCAGAATCAACTTCTGTTTCTATCTTCATCTGACCCATCAAGCACAAGTGTGCTGTCTCTTCCTTCTCTTCTTCCTCATCTTCCTAATCTGAATGGTCGAGCCAGAATTCATCATCAGTCGTTAATGCCTTGCCAGCCTCCTGTTTCTTGGCTAAGAGCATCTTGTTCTTATAGTACTCGGAGTTTCGGACTTTGGGTTTTCGGCAATCCTTAGCAAAGTGTATGAGTTTGCCACAGTTGTAGAACTTTGTAGGTTCTGGCTGTCTAGTCGCTTCAGCTCTATACTTTTTCTCTTCTGGCCTCCTTTCCTCTATCCTTTTTCCTTCAATTCTTTCCTTGTGATCGTAGTTACTTGAACCAGATGAATACCTCTGACTGTTGGAGCTACGCTTTTTATAGAACTTATTTTGAAAATCCTTGGTTAGCATAAGCATAGCCTGCTTCAGGTTCTCACAGTCGTCAGAGTCAGAGTTATTCTCACTTTCAGCCTCTTCTGATTCAGAAACTATCATCTTCTTATTTTTCTTGAGACTCAAACTTTTCTTCTTCACAACAAGTGCAACCAGATCAGCAACTGTCTTCTCAGCCTTTTTCTTCTCATCCTTGATCTCATCCACCTCCTCTTCATTCTTCCTTAAGGTTTCATAAACTTCATAGAGTGGAATTTCGTTCAGGTCTTTCATCTGCTTCATGTGTCTAGTGAACCTTTTCCATTCTGGTTAAAGGATACTAAGGAACTTCATATTGAGCTCAATTTATGACTTGTTTACTTTGTTTTTGCTCAGTTCATTAAGTAAAGTCACAAATCTGTCACAAGTCGCCTCCAGAGATTCTCCAGCTTTGGCTTTAAATTCCTTATAGTTATTGAGGTAGTTGGATATTTTGAACTGGTTCCCAACCTTTGATCCAAGCACCATCTTCTCCAGTTGATCCCACATTTGTTTTCCTGTAGCTTTGTAGCTATCAATTTTCACATAAATCTCATTTGGGATGCCTTGAAGAATGAATGATTTTGCTAGTCTATCAGCTTTGGCTCTTCTCGTTTGCTCTTCTGTGAACTCTTCAGGTGGTACTGGATACTCTCTTTCTTCACCTTCAACAGTATGTGTCTTCATTGGAATTGGCATGATTCCATCTTCCAAAGATTTCTTAATAAGAACACCCAGTTCGTGGCTTTCTGTTGGATCAAATAATTGTATTCAAGATTAAAATTAAATAAGGGGTCTAGTTTGTAATAGTGCTTAATACCTTAGGGGGTATTTTAGCAATAAGTAAATAATAATTAGGTCATGTTGACCTAGGTATAAATAGGTTTTATTTATTAGTTTTAGGGTTAACAATCATAATTGGTGATTAAGAGAGGCAGCCGTATTCTTTCTATACTCACAAGAGGTATTATCTGTATTCACCAAGAACACACACGGTTTAACTTATTATTCAAGGGATCGTTGGTATGTTAATCTGAACTATTTATCTCTTGATCTTTATTGTGTTGTGTGATTGTTATCAACTAATCTGGGTCAATAAGTGGTATCAGAGCCTGAGAATCAAGATTTTTGTTTTGATAAAACAGTGTTTTCGAAGACTTCACTGTGCAAAAATCGATTTCAAAGATTTATGTTTTTTTGAAGTTAAAAATCATTCGAATAGGTGCATAAACTGTTTTTAAACATTATTATATTGCCTATTCACTGTTAAAATCACAAATCGATTGCCTTTTTTGATTTATCGAAGTCACTGTTCATAAGAAAGTCGAACACTGTTCCATCGATTTACAAGCTGAAAAGTTGATTTTGAGCATTGATTATGATTGGCTGTTGTTGCTAATATGTTTATGGTCGATTTGCATGAGATTTACACTGTGCTTTTATCGTTTTAAATGTTTCTGGATTGAAAATCGAGTTGAGGGTCGAATAGGTCAAGAACTGGCAAGTTCTGTGAAGAACTCGCAAAGTACCATAAAGTCTCGCAGGGTGTTATCTTCTTTAAGTATAGGTTTCGTAGGTATTAATATTGCGAAAGCCTCAAAATTCGCAGATTTGTTGTCTACGAAATCTAGAACTCGCAGGACTCTCAAAATTTTAATTGTTATCTAAGTGTAGGTTTCGCAAATACCTTGGTTGCGAAAACTGAAGAACTCGCAGATTAGTATCTTGCGAATCCCCTAAGATTCTCAAGTAGTATTTACGAATTCTTAAACCTTTGTTAGCACACAGATCTATTGGATTCAAGATCATCCAATCTGAAGTTTGCAATCTGAAGCTAACGCTGGAATGTCGACTCTTAATATTAGTCTAAAGTCAGTTTGTAATAAATCGTCAAAGTTAGTTTATTGTATTTTAGTGTTTTAGTTATTAGTTCCTAAATATCTAGATATTATGTTTAGATATTATTTTAATATGTTTAGATATTATTTTATTAGTTTAGATAATATCTTTGTTAGATATTATATAGTTATTTGTTAGGTGAGAATAATATCTATCACAACACAATCTAAGATCCGAGTTTACTGTTCATCAGAGAGAAAAACACAGAGAGCTTCAAAAGAGAAATCTATCAATCTGTATTCCGTGTTTGTAATCAAATCAGGTTGGTTAATATATATGTTGTTGTTTTGATAAGAACTTGTTAATATTGTGGACCATCAACCTTATTTTCACCAAGAAAAGGATTCACAGCTGTTTAAAATTATAACATCTTCAGGTTGCGAAAGATAGTTTACGAAAGTTGAAGATAAAAGTACAAAATTTTTCTAAGTTCAGGATTCGTGAGTCTACAGTCTACGAATCCTTGCTTACGAAAGCTTTATTGTTTGTGAAATTTTCCAAGGAAAGGATTCGCTAGGTGCTACTTTGTGAATTGTCAAGGTCTCGCAGGTCTGTTGTTTGCGAATTCTAAGTCTCGCTTAAACGCAGGTTACGAATTCCCCCTGTCTGCGAATTCTACTCCTTTCTGCTTGCAAATTTTGGAAGGTTTTCTTTCTTTTGCGAATCCATTTGTGATTTTTACTGTTTGAGAATTCTGCACTTGAGCTTTTTGGAAATTTATTTTTCTGAAATTTTTTTAGTGTAGTTTTTATCTGATTCTTGATTCTAAGATCTTATTAGTTGATTTAAGTTGTACAGATATCATTATGCCTTATAGAGACGAGAAGGGAAATACAATGTTGACCAAGAGAGATTGTGTTTTAGCATATATGCCTGAGATTCCAGCACTGGAAGCTGAGAATAAAGATCTGAAGATTCAGAACTCATCTCTTCTTGAACAAGTTAATAAATTGAAAGATGATAAAGATTTAAAGAAATACTTTGTTTGCTCAGACTGTATCTCTAACTCAAAGATTCATTTTGCAAGAATTATTGAGTCGAAAGAAAAGGAGATATTAAATCTTCAAGCAAAGCTAAAGAGATCTGAAAGTATTAATTCTAGCTCAAATTGGTCAAAGAAGGAATCAAAGCAAAGAGAGCTAGATGAACTGAGAAGAAGAGCAAACATTGCTTGTGAGACATCTGATGGGCTGAGAAAATTGAATTCTCAAATTTTTGCTGAAAGAAACTCTTTGAAAGATAAAGTTTTTAGTCTTGAGGTTGAGATTAATATGATGAAAGAAAAGGCAACCGAAGACAGAAACAACACAAAAGCCCCAGATGAGATGATGAAGATTGAGAAAGAAAGAAAAGAATTTACTAAGAAATTCTCTGATGTAACACCCTAAAATTTAGTGTAATTAAAACTTCTGAAAATAGGCAATATGACATTTGTATTGTTATAAATTTCCCAAAAAGGGTATCAGTCCTTAAGACTTTACAATACCTTCACGGATATAGGGTTCATCAACAAACTAATCTAAATATAACTATCTAGATTACATCAGTTGATAACCAAAATTCACCAAAAAAATGGGACTTAACAGATGTCCAACTACAATACTTAGTCATTTAAAAAATCCTCGAGACTAAGCTCGTCTCTCAAAACCCGTGGCAACCCACCGCTAAGGGAAACCTGTTATACATATCATTTGAGAAAAAGTGTTAGGCTTAAAGCCTAGTGAGAACATACAGTTTATAAATTTCAAGAGATATAAACATTTTTATCCAAACAGAAACCTTTCAAATAAGCATTCTCAAGTTAACTGTTGATAAGAATAAAATTCATTAAAATAAGGTCATAAACCTTCTTTCCAGAACCTCACAATTTAATGCACATGTAGTTCTTCGTTTTGGTTACCTTATAGAACCTCACAATTTAATGCACATGTAGTTCTATAATTTGTTAACGGCCAGAATCTCACAATTTAATGAACATATAGTTCTATATTTTGTTAACGGCCAGAACCTCACAATTTAATGCACATGTAGTTCTATATTTTGTTAACGGCCAGAACCTCACAATTTAATGCATACGTAGTTCTATATTTTGTTAACGGCCAGAACCTCACAATTTAATGCACATGTAGTTCTATATTTTGTTAACGGGCAGAACCTCACAATTTAATGCATACGTTTCAAATTTGTGCCGCACCGATAAAACGTACTTACCCAAAATTGTAATTACAACGACATGCAAACCAAAAATTCATTTCATGCATTGCGGAAAACTCCTATCAGTAAAATCAATAACTGAAATATGTTCTGGGCAAAAGTTCTATCCGAAATACCATAAATCTTCCATACGATTACTCACACCAACAGTATAATTTATGTAACGAATGACAAATAGTTTTACGTACTAAAACAGTGTATAACAAGACTTTCATACAAAACTACAGAAGGGAAATTTACAAAATTGAACCTTAAAATTACTGCAATTCACCCTGAAATGTCTTGAAATAAAACTTCTCAACGTGACTCGTATACATCGGTTTATTCCCCAAAATTTAGTAAAGACATATGCATGCTGTTTGAGCAATTGTAAGAGTAATTTAGTTTAATTCCAAACTGTATAAATAAAATGTTTCCAAAACCCAAGACAACATGCTCATGATATCGAACATTTAAAGTTTTCTCTCTTTTAGTCACAATGCGACACAAAATAAGATTTTACCACAAAACTTGCATCTGACCGTTTATTTCACAAAGCTAGTAGATTGATATGCGTATGCACTTGGTTAAAACATGAAATAATTTATGTCGTTTTCGAGTTCAAAGCCAAATATAAACATGCTCTCATCGTTCTAAAACATTTGCCAAAACCCCATGATTGAAATTTCCAATAAAATATGTATACATGATATGTGCAACTGAACTGCTCCCACAAAACTCAAAGGGGAACAATACCACCGAATGCCAATAAAACTTCCACAACTGTTTTTAAACAGGAAAAATGACCTCAAGACTCCATTTAGTTAAAACGAGCCAACGACCCAACAATTTACGTAAATACCCAATGAAAGCTAGTAGAGACATCGAAATACGTTTGACCAACAATTATGCAAACACCACAACCCAAAAGGTAATTAACCCCAAAACTTCTCATTAGTTGAAACAAAATGTTTTCCAAAAGAACTCTTTCTCTTCCTGTTTCCCAAAACGACTCTTAGTTCAATGACATGCATTTTCCAACGGTCTATAAAATTGTATGCACCAAATGGACAATTAAATATCCAAAGTACAACGGCCGACAACGGGTGATACCCGTATCCGTTGAGAGCGGAAGAGCACAAAGTATGCCACCCCTACAACGTTCATCGCATGACACCTAACGACATGAAACCCAAGTGACCCTACGAATCCTTGACAAGTTCCACCCAAAGAGACGAGGTACCTTGATGCCACAAAGGATACCCGAAAGGCCTAGCAGACCCGGGGACTACAAATGAGGAAATTCCCCGACGGCGGAGATCTAGGCACACACCCACACAGTGGCGCCCAAGACTACCCCCTCCTAGTGCCTACTTGCCAAGTTTTGGTCATAAATCATGGGTCCCGGAGTCCAACCCCGTACCACCCAATTGACCATCAAATAAGACTGACTTACTTGCCTATATAACCAATGCAACACAGTCTAAAAATACATGACTACACATGAATGACAAAAGCACTCGAGCCTGCAATGATTATAAATATGCAATGAAATGCATTAAGATGTACATCATAAATTGGACTCTACATCGAGCCATTAAAACCGGACAAATGTCCTCAATACTCTTTAAGTCGACACCGAGAGCTAAAATGCTCAAAATCGATTTGACCGACAATTAACGTTCCCGAAATAATGAAAAGTCTTTAAACAACGTTTATGAAGACACATACCTCAACGACGCGATTAACCCAAAACTCCACACGTATTGGGACCAAAGATTTTCCAAAGGGTTTATGAATGCAAATACACCAAAATGCATATAACATGAAATAGACTTCGTTTGTACAAAATCATCAAAGATGCATAAGTCATGAAAATGACTCTACTTTTACAAAATTGCTAAGAATGCGTAAATCATGCTATTTAGTTGTTGAAATATTCAAAACCCAATATGAGCATTTTAGGAGGTTAAAACAATCTATGTTTACCAAATATGAGAACTTATCAAAATACTCACACATTGACAAATAACCAAGTAAAACATACTTTTACTTCAAAATACACATTTTGGCATGTACACCGTTTTAACAAATCAACTTGAACTCACGCTCCTCGATTTCTATAGTTACACTATCGTCAACCAGATGTTCAACATTTTAAGGTAAAGACCATGGACTTCATAGGTTCACCTCACAATTCTCCTTGAATACATCGATTCAAAAAGTCTATGGTTCTAATCAAACCAATTAATCCAACTCGAAACCGTCCACTTAATGCAATCACCATACTTACCGTCACTCCAAGTAACGAATAATAAAATCATCAACTTTTTCTAATGGTTACCCAATCAGAAACTTTCTTACTACCCCAACGTTCGACATACCAAGGCAGTTCATACAAGCACGAGGATGAATAAGGAGGAGATTAAAAGAATTGAACATGAAGGAAACGTACTACTACATCACCAATTGTCACGGTAACGGCACTTCAAGCACCATCACGTATAAATATCCTCATAATAACATTAGCTAGGTGAGATTATGAACATATAATACATAAAGGTTCTCGTTACCATCGCCACAATGCTTGATAACCATAGTTTCCGTCGACTCTAAGACTAACCCATCTTAGAAATTCTACCCATCTCAAAATCATTGCCTAACATACTTAGTCTAAGTCTAGACATCTTACATTCATGCCTAGTTCACTTAAACTAGAGCTCTGATACCAACTTGTAACACCCTAAAATTTAGTGTTATTTAAAACTTCTGAAAATAGGCAATATGATATTTGTATTGGTATAAATCTCCCAAAAAGGGTATCAGTCCTTAAGACTTTACAAAACCTTCACGGATATAGGGTTCATCAACAAACTAATCTAAATATAACTATCTAGATTACATCAGTTGACAACCAAAATTCACCAACAGAATGGGACTTAACAGATGCCCAACTACAATACTTAGTCATCTAAAAAAGCCTCGAGACCAAGCTCGTCTCTCAAAACCCGTGGCAACCCACCGCTAAGGGAAACCTGTTATACATATCATTTGAGAAAAAGTGTTAGGCTTAAAGCCTAGTGAGAACATACAGTTTATAAATTTCAAGAGATATAAACATTTTCATCCAAACGGAAACCTTTCAAATAAGCATTCCCATGTTAACTGTTGATAAAAAAAATTGATTAAAATAAGGTCATAAACCTTCTTTGTAGAACCTCAAAATTTAATGCACATGTAGTTCTTCGTTTTGGTTACCTTATAGAACCTCACAATTTAATGCACATGTAGTTCTATAATTTGTTAATGGCCAAAACCTCACAATTTAATGCACATGTAGTTTTATATTTTGTTAACGGCCAGAACCTCACAATTTAATGCACATGTAGTTCTATATTTTGTTAACGACCAGAACCTCACAATTTAATGCACATGTAGTTCTATATTTTGTTAACGGCCAGAACCTCACAATTTAATGCACATGTAGTTCTATATTTTGTTAACGGCCAGAACCTCACAATTCAATGCACATGTAGTTCTATATTTTGTTAACGGCCAGAACCTCACAATTTAATGCACATGTCGTTCTTCATTTACTTTACTTGGTAACCTCCAAGTAATATAAGTCGACTCAAAACCTAGGGATCCACTAGTAATGGTACAGACCTATCACAACAACCGTGTGACCAACCATAGATAGTCATATGGTATAAAACATTTTATAAACAAAATGCCTTTTCAAATTCAACTTCTGGTAAGCATGAAAATCATGAAAATGAGTTCATAAACATACTTTCACATATCCCCCATAATGTTCAAGTAAAACTTCCTTTTATTTCATATAAGATAAAATCCATCATTTTAGTTAAAAATGATCGGGAACCCCGAAATCACCAAAAACTCAAGTTATGTCAAAATGTAGAGAACTTAAATCCATACCGTGGAAATACTTTGGATTTCAAAAATATAAGTTTTGACATGTATAAAGTTTATAAAATGGTAGTAAGAACTCACCTAGTAGGTTTATACGAAAACACGAAAAACTAGATATTGACCCCCTTGAGAAGACGAAGCTTTCTACATCGAAACCCTGAGCAATACACTTAATACTAGCGATTAACGGAAGCTCGAAGATCCAAAGAAAACAAACCAATCTTAGATAGAGAGAGATATAAAGAGAGAGAATAGAGAGAGTTTGAGATTTGAGATTGAAACCAAATGAGATATTTTGAATCTGAAAACCCTTAAGTCGGCCAGGGAATCTCACGGGTTATGCCGTAACTTCAACTTGCGGCATAACTCGCCCGTGTCCAGAAAACCCTAGACATCCAGTGGGTTTTGCGGGTTGTGCCGCGAACTCAAGTCGCGGTGCAACTCGCGTAGTCCACTGTTGTTTACCCATAAGCCAACAAAACCAAACGCGGTGCTAACGACAAAAGCTTAACACTAGAATACAACGATACATAGCTGAAATCCGGGGTGTTACATCTGATTTCTCAAGAAAAGCTTTTGAAGAGAAGAAATCATTGGAGCTTAAATGTGTTAAGCTTTCTCAACAAGTTTCAGACTTTGAGAAAGTTATCATTCGTGAGAGAGAGACAAGGTTGAGAAAGAGAAAAAGATAGCTGAGCAGAAGAATGTAAATAAAGATTTTACTGAAGAAAAGAAGTATTTGAGACTGAGATTGCTAAGCTGACAAGAAAGCTATCTGAGCTATCAACAAACATCTTGAATGAGAAGAATGCAAAATCTGAGTTGCAAAAGAAGTTTGATCTGATTGCAAAGGAAAGAAACAGTTTGTCGTCAAAGATAAAGGAGATTGTATTTAAGGCGAAGCTGACTTAGCACAAAACGCTAGAGTCAATAGCTCAATCACCAAGAGATGATCTAACTTCATCCAAATGCTCGTTCACTTCAGCTGCAAGTTCAATTTTTACAAATGTTTCTAATAATCCTTTATTTGATTCAGATGATAGTCTTACGTCTAAATCTAAAGATCAGATTCGTCCTTCTAACATTTTCTATGACAAAGATGTTGATGGTTCAGGTAACTTAAGAAGAATAAGTCTCGAAAGAACATGTTCTGGAGAAGGGGTGATGAGAGAGATAGAGAAATTGGGTCTGGAAAGTTAAAGAGTCTTCAGAAGAAAAGAAGAAAGAAGAATCATTTGAGCATACTTCAAATGCTAAATGGAACTATGCTTCAAAAGGTAAAACTTTTGGCAAACCTGATCTGGTTTACACTATCAATCAACTAATCAGGTTAGCTCGAAAGAAAATTAGTTGTTCCTATTGTGGTTCAAATGATTTTGTTAACAAAGATTATGTGAATAATTGGTATGGTTCTAACTTTATATCTCCCACTAGAACTGCAACTAACCCATTAGGACCTAATTACCAATGGGTACCAAAAGCTAAATCTGTGTTGCAGGCACCCAAGGTTTAAGGGGGAGAAAGAACTATGACTTCTGATCACTACAGATCAGGACTCTTACTTCATTGTCAAAACATTGACTTCTAAGTACAACAACTTAAGACTCGATATTCAATGACAAGAAATTTGGCTTATAATCACATCTGATTAGAACCCACACTTCAGTGATTTTCTTCTAAAAGAAGTTTTTGCGTTGAGGGGGAGCTTAATTGTCAACCACTTTTGTTTTGAGCGGGAGAATTGTATTGTCAAAAACGAAATGTCTTTGACTTCTCCAAATTTTTATTCTTCATGTGTAATTGTGCTCCTTTGTGCTTTCATGTGCAAAAGGCTATTGACCAACACATTCTTTTAGAAAAATACATGGGATTTGATGTGTGAGCTTAACTGAACTTCCATGGATTCACGATAACGAGTGTTTCCTACCCAGGAAGTATTCCCTGAGTGATTGAGGGGAGAGGGGTCAAAAGAATTGAGTGTTGGTGTTTGAAGAGGTAAAATGAAAAAGAGAGTTTAGTTAGAAGTGAGATTTAAAAGATTTAAAGAAAGAGAGTGAGAGAATAGAGTAAAAGAATATCAGACTCTGCATCAAACTTCTTTCTGAGTCGGGCAACCACATAATCTTATTGGTTCACATTCTTTGGTGACCATCATTGAAATAAGCACCTAGCCTGTCAGGATCGAATTCTTAACAAGAATTAATTCTCAGAAACAATATCAAAGAAGTTTGCGGAATAACACTTTGATATTCAATGAAACAGTAAATCAACACAGTAAATATGAAGAACAAACTGTAAACTTGTATTGAATGCTTTGAAGTTACAAGATTACACACTCAACCTCAATATTGATGAACAGGCTCACCAATACGAATTCTACTTCTCTAGAATTAGGATCTATGCCTTGAGGTTGATTTTTCTCTTAAACTTAGAATTAATACATCTAAAACTATTCTGTATCTTCTATACATATACTATATATATATACTGAAGATAAAAGATAATTACAATTAATAAAATATCTTCAGAATATCTTCCATCATTATCTCCAAGCTTTCCATAATCTTCAGTTTATCCAGCTGTCATCCTTTCCATACAGATCTCCATCTTATAAGCAGTATTAATCATAAGCAGCATTAATACTTTGAGCAATATTAACTCTAGCAGTACTAACCATGCTCAGCAGCATTAATCTCTTCAAGCAGTACTAACTTTGAACTAGCAGTACTAATCTTGTTGAGCAACATTAACCATCAACTAGCAGCATTAAAGAACAGAAGTACTAACTAGAAGTATTAACTGTTTTCTTCTAGCAGCATTAACTAGAAGTATTAACTAGAAGTATTAACTGTTTTCTTCTAGCAGCATTAACTTTGTTCCAGCAGCATTAACTACGACTAGCAACATTAACCACAGAAGTAGTAACCATGATGAATATTAACTTCAGAAGTAGTAACCATGATGAACTAGAAGTAGTAACCATGTTGAACTAGAAGTAGTAACCATGTTGAACTAGAAGTAGTAACCATGTTGAACCATCCTTGGCATATTTCAGACCCAACATAGCCCATGCCATCTCTTGCATACAACCCCACCAGCTACTCATTCTTTTCTCAAAAAGAGAATGTTTCACATTTTCTGGGGACGCAACACATATGCTATTGGTTCTTCACTTGGAAGATACTAATATTGAATAAGAAGGAAAGTTGCCCCACCTTCGAACCCTTTATCATGCACATTGAGTCTTTGTATAATTTGTTGTTGTCTCAACAAGTTTACATAGTTTGAGCCTATATTGAAAAGCAATCATCGGTGCTTAATTCTTTCATACACATGCACGAGCACACAGAAATTTGTTTTCTGTCAGAACGTTCATAGATAACAATGTGTTATTCCATGATTGAATGCAAGACCTGGGGAGTCAACATCAAAACCAACTCCTTATATAGTAACTTTGTGTTACATAGTAACTGTGTGTTACTGACAAGAATTCCAAACTAAGTCATTTTTTGATTCAGGGTTACCACATTTATTTTATTTGAAACTGAAAAGATTGAAATAATCACTTTCTCCATTTGGAGAGACTGCTCTTATTTCCACACAGGGATCTATACATGAAGACAACGCTTAATTAATGACTATATAAACAAGGGGGAGATTGTTTTTGCTATGTTTTGATGATGATGATTCTCACCATTCATCAAAAAGGGGAGAATACAATGAAAAAGACTATACTGAAAACTGTTGAAGAATTCAAAGATATCAAAGTATTTGAGCTTAATTGATTAATTGAACTCTATCTTAAGATGATCGTCAGAAGGGCACTTCAGTTAAAGAAAAAAGGAAGATGAAGACTGTGTAAAGCTACAAGTTCTGAAGCTACTAACGTCATATCAGATACAATTTTCAAGAGAGGAGAAGACCCGAAGACTATTGCCAAATTTTTTTTAATCTTGAATCCAAAAGGGGAGATTGTTGGATCAAATAATTGTATTCAAGATTAAAATTAAATAAGGGGTCTAGTTTGTAATAGTGCTTAATACCTTAGGGGGTATTTTAGCAATAAGTAAATAATAATTAGGTTATGTTGACCTAGGTATAAATAGGATTTATTTATTTGTTTTAGGGTTAACAATCATAATTGGTGATTAAGAGAGGCAGCCGTATTCTCTCTTTACTCACAAGTGGTATTATCTGTATTCACCAAGAACACATATGGTTTAACTGATTATTCAAGGAAACGTTGGTATGTTAATCTGAACTATTTATCTCTTGATCTTTATTGTGTTGTGTGATTGTTTATCAACTAATCTGGGTCAACACTTTCAAAGATGTCAACGAATCTATCTTTCCATTGCTCATACTCTCCCTTGAAGAGTACTGGTGGCTTTACATTTGTTCCAATAGCGAGAGCTTCTCTTGATGTCATCCTGTTTTAGATAAATATGCTGTTGGATCCCAGATTTAATCTCACAACAATGATATAAACAATAAGAGAAATAACAGCGGAAGCAGTATAGTTTGATATCAAAGGAGATTCAAATATCACAGTTCATAAAGCAAATAATAGATAAACAAGATATTCTTTGAATAAAATATTCAACTTATATTATCAATTATAAGACTTCTTAAGCACACTTTGAACAATAAGGTGATGGTCCTATTTATAGGACCATAAAGTAAATAGTGTACTTATCTGACAAGTAGAAGCATGCTTGAACAGTATCTTACCTAAGAGGTAAGATCAAGACATGCTTGAACAGTGACCTACTCTAGAAAGTAAATCTTATCACAAGGTGACGTGTCATCTGTTCTTCTTTGTCAAGAAATTCAGAGTGTACATCTTCAGAGCTCTGAAGTAGGATCTCTGATGAGGGGCTCTCTGAGACTGTCTCTGAACTGACTTCAGAGACATACATACTTTCTTCAGACTGACTCTGAACTGACTTCAGAGACAAACATGCTTTCTTCAGACTGACTCTGAACTGACTTCAGAGACAGACTTGTGGATGTCCCTTGAAAGTCTTTAGATGAAGACTTAGTTATTTTCAATACTTTCATTGGTTCAGATTTGGGGCTAACAATCTCCCCCTAAGTACTGAAAATAAATAAAGAACACATAGAACATTTAACTAGAAAGCGAAGAGGAGAAAGTCATCTTCTTTAAATATTACTTCTCATAAGAATTTGGAATTACAAGAGAATAATATTAAAAAAAATTCAGAACCTATCACTAGAACATATCCTATGAAACTTCATGATTATCTCTCTGAAGTTAATCATTGAGCCAATTTCCAAGTCTAGTTTCGTCAGTAGGTCTTCTCTGTTCCATTCTTGCTTTACATGAATCATCTTTTGTACGCCTTTCAAGATTTCATCAGAATACTTCGCTACTTGCGAAGCTAGAAAGATTTTCTTCTCTTGGTTCACTCTGTATATAAAACCCAAAGGTTCTTCAATGATTGATCCAGTCTTCTGTTTGTCTAGGTTTTCGATGGTTTCCACTGGTTCAGTCACTCCGAGCTTTTCTTCACCCAAGTTCAGAGCAATCTGAAAGTCACGTTTGGCTCTGTGTTTGATGTAAGCTTCCATTGCCCGTCTTACTTCAACCATGCCCATTCTTATCTCCCTTCTTCCTGAATCGTATCTCTTAGAGCAATAGGTATAGAGATGAGTGAGATCATACGGATTTAGATTTACGAGATCATTATCATTGAACTCGTAAATCTTCTGATCAGATCGAGTCACCACATAATGCCTATATATGATTTTGTTGAAGGCGAATGTCTTTTCAGTGATTTCCTCAACTTTAATTATTGGAGCATCATTGAGAATCGCCTTTCTTGGTGATGTCTTTGCCTGTATGAATCTTCGTTCGTAGTCTGGCATATCCTCTCTGATTCTTGGATTCAGAGGGATTACTTGAGTGTCTTCCAAATTGAACTCACAGTATATATGCCAAAACTGATCTTCTATCGATGCTTCAGGAGTGGATTCTAAGAATGTGGGAGGATGAGTGAAGACCTTGGCTGGTAAACCGATGATTGTTTTTTGAACAAGATTCTCTTGAGGAGCCTGTTCATCAACAACCATGGTTTCTTTGTCCTTGAGCTGTGACTGAGTTATCTCTGAAGGCTGTTCAGAGATATATCCATCTATCTCTAGAGATTCTCTTAATTCTGAAGCTGTTGAGATATGATGAGATTGAGCGTTTTTGAAAACATACTCTTCGACATCAATTACTTCGATCTCATCTCCAGCAGCTTCTTCCTCTCTGTCAGAATCTTTCTGTTCTTTCTAAGACTCTGAGTCAAAGGCATCTCTCATCACCATTGGTTGTCTTTCGGGTGATGAGAATGCATCTTCAGAGGATGTAGAAAAATCTACTAACTGTTCGTTTTCTTCCTCTTCTAGAGCTCCAATTTTCTCTAGAGTTGCATCGGTAACTGGAGTGATTCGAACACCTGGTGTTGATGAGGCGAAAAGTATAACCGGTGTTGTAAATGTTTGCAAAGTTCTGATTTCATCAGAAGAAGTGGTGTTCCTCTCTGGTTCCTTCTCTTGAACCGGTGCAGAGGGAGCATCTTTATAGGTGTGTGCGATTGTATCTCTGATCTCCTTATCTTGTGATTCAAAACTTTCATCATCATCTGAATCCTCAGAATCATCAAATCTGGCTTTTTGTACTGCATCACTAAAAGTTCCACCAGAAAACTTGCGTTTGTATTTAGGAGAGTTAGGTTCGGCGATTCCTTTTCCTTTGGGATCCAGAAGTGTCTTCTGAATGGATTCGATTGCCTCTGAAGCCGCAGTTCTGATTTCAACAATCTGGTCCTCTGATTTATAGTTATGAAGTTCCAGAGTAGCTTTGACCTGCTTCTGAGCAATGGTAGAGATCTTGGAAGAACAAGTCAGCATTCTACTCATGATTGCGGATTTGAAAGAGGCCAGATCACTTTTAGTGATGAGGTCTTTAGAAGTTCGGGGTGGCGGCTGTGGTGTTGCTGATGGTGCGCTGACAGGTGGAACACAAGCTTGAATTATAGTTTTGATGAGGTCAGAGATAGAGGCCATTTGATCTGTTGAGAGTGAAGATGATCTGGTGGCTACTACCTCGTCCCTTAGTTCTTGTATTGCTTTCTAGACATCGATAGTTGTAGATGCTTCATTTTGAAGAGACGCATTCTGAGCTTTAAGATTTGATATTTCCAGAGATGATTGAGCATTCTGTCTGAACAGTTCTTGTTCCAGCTCTTGGATTCTGTTAGAGGAGTCCAATAGTTGGGTCTTCAGAGTGGAAACCTCTGCTCTGAGGTTGGTGTTTTCAGAGCGAAGAGCAGAGGTCTTTGAACCATCAATTCTCTGAAAGTTATGCTCATTCATGGAGCCTCTGACTTTCTCACATAATCTCTGGAACTCAGATTTTGTGAGAAGTTCAGAGAGGGGTGCATTGGTTACAACACATGTAGCCAATTTTTCCTCGAGTTCAGAAGAGACTTCGTTCAGAGCTGTTTTAATGTTGTCTCTGGAAGGACTTCCACTCAATCCTTGATGTTCCGAAGAATCATCTCTGAGTGTTCTGTTCTCAACCAAGTCCTCCTCCTCAGATTCAGAAGACTGGAAGTGAATGTGGGAGTTGAACTTGTGATCCAGGCAAGTCAATCCTTGAGATTGTAGGTCGAGCCATTATCCCTGAGTTGGATAGCTACTTCTGGATATCCTAAAGGGTGGGAGATGAGCCACAGAGGCATCATTATGTGTAGGATTTTCGGATGTACTCTGAGGCAACTGAGTACTTAAAGTATTGGGTAAGTCCTGTGAAGAGGGCTTATCCAGAATTTGAGTTTCCTCAGTTATGTGAACTTCAGAGGTGGAAAAAGGTACCTCTGAAATGGCTGGCTGGTTTGGGTTCGAGGTTCGCACCTCTGATTCAATAACAATTACCTCTGGATCAGGTATGTTAGATTGTGTGGTTGCACTGGGAGATGGAGTTGGTGTCCTAAAATATATGTGCCTTGAGGCATCTTTTTGTATGGAAGGGGAAGAACTCTCAGGTTTCTCCAAGTACTTAAAAGACTTGCTCTCTTCTCTCTGAGAATCTTCAGAGCTAGTCTCTGAAGATTCGTCCTCACTTTCCTCAGAGCTAGTCGAGCTATCCTCTACACTAGCAGATGAGGTTTCTTCCATTACTTCCTTATTGACAGCCCTTTCAAGTACTCTGTCATCTCTCTCAACTTCGGTTTCTCTAGCAAGAGTACCCTCTTGTTCACTCTTGTGAGAGCTCTGTACTTCAGGGTCCTCAGATCCCTCTGAAGCCGAGATGCTCTTACTCTCCATTCCAGGTTCAGGACCTAAGTGTGCTGGGGTTCCTAGAACTGGTTCTAGTCCTTGGGAAACATTGAGATAAGAAGCTAAGGCTACAGATTGAGGATTTACCTGATTCAGCATGTGGTGAGGGATCCTCCTTGCTTCTGGATAGCCTTCAGATAGAATCGTCGGTTTGAAGCTGTTCATTATGTAGAAAGGAGTTTTGGGTTGTTCAGTGGCGATCAAAATATGAAGCTTCCCGATCGCCGCATGGATGATTAAAGACAGAAATCTTGGGAATGTTATTGAAGGAACTTTGGATGATTGGGTCGTTTATTCAGGGTTCTTTGCCAAGCATTTGTTCTTCTTTTCTATTGATGTCATAATCATATCAACGATTATGCCAGCCATGTCCAAGTTGCGATTGAATAATAGGACATACATGATTGACAAAATTTCTGGTGTTGCTTGATCCATGCTCCCCAGTTTGCAGGTGAGAGTGCGGTTTAGGACAGAGAACATGAAGTTCCGGATTGGTGGTAGGTGTTGTCGTCGGAAGTTGCTCAATCTGGTGATTTCAGTGTTGTAACCTAGCATTCGAATGAACTGGAGTAGGGTTTCAGAAGTTGGGCGTTTTTCAAAACGCGTGATTTGAAGTTCCTCAGTTGTTAGGAGTGGGAGAACTTCTCTAAGAACAGTAGGATTGATGAGTATTCGACATTTTACGACTTGAGATATGTCGAACTCGTCGATTATTCCGTTATGTGCATTGCTGTAGTGACTTGAAGAATACCATTCTTGAACAAACGAGAGTGGACATTCATTGGTAAAAGCAGTTAGGGTTTGAGTCAATTCACAGTTGGAGAAGAACTCGCAGATTATTCCGTATTGTTCCTCAAATTTGGGAGAATCAAGCTGAATCATGTGATTGTTGTCTTTGATTGGAAAACGATACAGTCTTGAAGGTTCGCCGGATTTGGGAAAAAGCTTGCACCAGTTATTTGAAGACGCCATTGTTGAGTTGTAGTGAAGAAGATGAAGTTCAAATTCTTTTTGGAGAGAGAGAGTAAGTGCTCGAAAGTAATTTGTAAAAATGAATATCCGGATGTAAAATTGTTTTTGTATCCAAATTTAGAAAAAGATGCACTTGAGTTCATAAGGTGAAACGGCAGTGATTTGACCCTTTGGATAAAGCCGTTTGGCCTTTCACTCATCCCTTTTTGTGACACGTGGCCTTGAAAATTGTTGTACCTACGAATGTAGGTTCCAAGAAAATAGGAAAGGGGCGCCATTTTTCAATTAAAAAATTGAATAACTTCTTTGTGCTGACTAGACAAACCTTTCGCCTTAAGAAGTAATTGAAGATATCACTTGTAATAATAAGGTTTAGTTAAACTGAAATTTTAATTTCAAATGATATCAAAAATTGCTTATTAATTAAAAAGTTCTTGTTTGAGGAATGACTTGGTCTGAAAGTTGTTGACTCCCCCTTGACAGATGATTTGAAAAAAAATCCTCAATTTCAGAGACTATGAGATTAAATTTAGAGACTCTGAGAAGACTACAGAGACCATTTTCAGAAACTCTGAGATTAATTTAATTTGATTCAGAGACAAAATTCAGAGATTCTGAGTTGTCATTTGAAAAATTCTTTTTCTCAATTTCAGAGACTCTAAGATGAAATTCAGAGATTCTGAGATGTCTTCTGAAAAGTTCTTTTTCTCCATTTCAGAGACTCTGAGATGAAATTCAGAGACTCTGAGATGTCTTCTGAAAAGCTCTTTTTCTCCATTTCAGAGACTCTGAGATGAAATTCAGAGACTCTGAGATGTCTTCTGAAAAGTTATTTTTCAAAGAACAACTTTTTATTTTTCTCCCTTTGTTGTGTTTGGAGAACATTCAGAGACTGATATTGAAATATGCGACTTGGTTCAGAGGCTCTGATTATTTGATCAAGAGACTCTGAGTTTCTTCCTTGTTAGGTAGACATATTCAACATTCCTAACTTGCTAATTAAAAAATTGAACCTTTGTTCATCTAAAGCTTTTGTGAAAATATCAGCAAGTTGGAGATCAGTTGGTACAAAATACATTTCTATTGTTCCCCTTTCAACATGATCTTTTAAGAAATGATACCTTACATCAATGTGCTTTGTCTTTGAATACTGTACTGGATTGGCAGAGATGGCTATGGCACTTTTTGAATCACACAGAATGGGTATTCTTTTATATTGTTGGCCATAATCTCTGAGCTGAGTTTTCATCCATATTACTTGAGAGCAACAACTAGCAGCAGCAACATATTCTGCCTCTGCAGTTGAAGTTGAAACACAGTATTGTTTCTTAACTGACAGCACCAGAGGTACTTTGGAGATGACCAACTTACCAGCTTATTGCCCAGTAACTGACAGCACCAGAGGTACTTTTTCTGTCAAGCTTACATCCTGCATGATCTGCATCAGTGTAAGCTATTAGATCAAAACTAGAAATATTTCGATACCATAGGCTTAAAGATGGTGACCCTCTTAGGTATCTGAAAATTCTTTTGACAGCAGATAAATGAGATTCTTTTGGATTTGCTTGATATCTAGCACAAAGACATGTTGCAAACATAATGTCAGGCCTACTTGCAGTTAATTATAATAGTGAACCTATCATGCCTCTCTAGGTTTTTATTTCCACAGATTGTCCTGAAGGATCAGAGTCAAGTTTGACTCCGGTGGCTAGAGGCGTTTTCATAGAAGTTGAATCATTGAGTTTGTATTTGTTTAAAATTTCAGAGACATATTTAGTTTGACTTATGAAAGTGCCTTCTGAAGTTTGTTTTACTTGTAAGCCCAGAAAGAAAGTTAATTCTCCCATGAGGCTCATCTCAAATTCACTCTTCATCAACTCTGAAAACTTGTCACAATACTTTTGATTTGTAGAGCCAAATATAATGTCATCAACATAAATTTGTACAAATAGCATCTCATTTTTGTACCTTTTGATGAATAATGTTGTATCAATTGTGCCTTTGTCAAATCCATTTTTAATCAGAAAAGTAGACAGAGTTGCATACCAAGCTCTTGGAGCTTGTTTAAGTCCATACAGAGACTTATTTGAATGAGGATAGCAGTTCCTTATTTCCAATCATATGCCTTGAACATCCAGAATCTAGGTACCAGATTGGCATTGACTGATTCTGCAAGACAAATTATTGTTTCTTAGGTACCCATCTCATTATGGGTCCTTTTATGTTAGACTTTGGTGGATTTGTATGACTTTTTGGCATCTCATCTTTTGATGTCTTGCCGTTTGTTGTCTTCTGTTGAAATTTTGTCTCTGAGATATTTTTCAGAGATTGATTTACGAGACAATGTGTTCCTCTGAAATGATTTTTCAGTTTGATCAAGAGATGAATGCAGTTGCAATTAATAGAACAAGGAGAAGTAGGAGCAAAGTTTTTCTTTTTATTAAAAGCATTTGTTACATTTTGACTTCTTTTGAAACTAGCATTAGGAATATTACATGTATCCCTAACTACTTCTTTCCTTTTTGCTTGAAAGACAGTCTTCTTTTCAAGTTGCTTTTTCTTGATCAAAAATATCTTATTTTCTTTGCTGCTTACTGCACAAACAGGATCAATATGGTTAATTTTCGTCCATTTGCCTTTTTGTTCAGGAGAGAATTTTATTGTTTTATAGGTGTAACATTCAGAAGTGTTTGTTTTATTCTTTGCCTTTTCTTGTAATTCTTTTTCAAGTTCCAGAGACGTTTTATCTTGTAAACACATATTTGCAAAATCAGGACTTATTGATATTCTGGTTTTGGTTTTCAAAATTGAAATTGGAACATTCAAAATACCAGACCCAACAGTTTCTATCTTTTTGTGAATTACATTCTCTGGTTTACAAAAAATCTGTTCATCAATCTCTTGATCAGATTCTGAATCAGAATCAAGAAAGTCTCTCTTAGTTTTAATAGAGATAGCTACCTCTATTGGTTTTTCAAATTCTTTCGTTCTAGAGACTTTAATGATCCGTTTCAATGTTTCTTTTCTTTTTAAGTCTTCCATGACATTTTCTTTCCATATCTTTTTAACATCATCTTCAAATGTAGTTCTGATGTTTTCATCTGACTTTGGTGAATACAGAGGGGCATACGGATTAAGTGAATTCTGAGATTCATTTTCTGAAGTACTTGTATCAGAGGTACTTGGTTCAGATGTCTCTGATTCATTTGAGATGAAAGCATCAAATCTGAAAATTTCTTTGGGATCATTGCTTTGAGGTTTTGTGAAGAGTACCTCTGAAGTTTCTCTTTTTATCTGTAACACAGACTTTTGAAAGTTTTTTACTTCAGAGTATGTAATATTTTTAAAAATCAAAGCTCTTGTTTTTGATCCCTCTGATGTTTTCATTCTTTTGAAATTGTTCAGAGATGTATCCTTAAAGCTTTGTACCTTTTCCATATGGAAAGTGGAAGAAAGTGAAGTTTTCTCCAATCCAGTGAATGAATTCAACTCATTGAATCCCAACCCCTGAGAGTCCATTTGAGTTTTTATTTTGTCGAAAACACTTTGTGCATTAACATAGCTTTTGATTCGAAGATTTTTTCTATCTAGAGATTGATGTAGGATTTCTCTTTCTTTTTGAAAAAATTTGGTTAAGGAAATAGACTTGAGCCTTTCATACTCAGATTTCTTTACTCCTTCTTCTTTTCCTTTTAAAACTTTCTCAATTTTCTTTATTTTTTCTGAAAATGATTTTTCTTTTTGCTTGTGAGTTTCTTCAAGTTTGGTTTTTTCAAGAAAAATTTCTTTCTTTTCTGTTTCCAGAAGATTATTTTCTCTTTTAAAAAAAATGATCTCTTTTGTCACTTGCTCTCTTTTCTTTTTCTCTTCAAGAAACTTTTGCTCTAGATCCTGAAGTTCATTAATTAGTTTAAACGCATCTATTTCAGGATCACTGTCAGAGGTGTAAAGAGAGTTTACCTTTTCAGAGTTGTCTTCTAATGCTCCATTAGTTTGATTTCTATCTGAAAAAGCCATACCACAGAGATTGGTAGGTTCTTCCTCGCCGTCACTTGTTGAGTCTGATAGCCAGTCTTCCATTTCTGCTACAAGAACTCTTTCTTTTACGTTGTACTTGTATTTGTTCTTGTAGTAATCTTGATCTTTGACAAGTTTTCCTCTGCAGTTTGCAGAGAAATGGCCTATTTTTCCACATCTGAAACATCTTCCATCATTTTGATTTGTTGGAAGAGTGGCAGTACTTGTCTCTGGCTTCTGTTCTTGAGGTTTGAAATATCTCTGTGGCTGTGGATACCTTGGTTGAAATGATTGTTGAGGTCTTGATTGTTGAGTTGCATCATTGTTGTTGAAGTTTGTACCCTTTTGATCACCATATGAAGTGAATCTGGGCTCTTGTTGAAATCTGACACCATCTTGTTGAAATCTTCTTTTAGGATTTCTTCTTTCTTCATTCTCTCTCCTTCCTTCAAATACTTTCTTGCCAAATTTCTTGTTAAATTGATGAGTGATTAATGCAAGAGATTTGGCGAAGGCATTGATATCATCTTCTGAGTCTGAATCTAAATGATTTTCTTCTGCCATTAGGACCTTTTTGGATCTTCTTTTTGTTTCCAAACATTTTGGTGACTCTTCACAGTTGTTTTCTTTCGAAATTTGTTTTGAAACAAGTGCAAGGGGTCCACCTAAAGGCAGTTTTGATTTTTGCTTCATAACTTCCTTTTCATGTGCAACAAGAGTGCCATAAATGTCAGTCAATGACCATGACTCAAGATCTTGATTGGCTTGTATAGACATGGACAGTTGTGACCATTCTTCATTTAAGATTTTCAAGAAAAGAACGTTGTTTTCCTCTTTTGTTCTTATCACTCCAAACTTTCTGCATTTGTTGATAAGAATGTTGAATCTTGAGTAAGTTTGGTGTAATATTTCTTCTGGTTGAGCATGAAAATCATGATATTCATTGATGCATAGATTTCTTCTATTTTCCTGGGTTTGTAGGCCTCCTTCAAGTTGATTTAACAACTGATCCCATATCTCTTTTGCAGTTTTACAAGAATCAAGTTCTTGAAAGATATAATTGGGAATGACCATTATAAGTAATCTAACAGCTTTTGAGTCATTATCCATCATATTAGTTTCTTCATCAGTGAAGTTTGTGGTTTTCTTTTCATAATATGCAGGGATTTTAGCAGTATCTGCTGTTGCAGGATTTCTTGGAACCAACACCATTGGAATGTGAGGTCCAACGTTCACTGATCTAAAAAGATCCTTGTCCATACCTTCTAAGAAATTTACCATCCTTATCTTCTATTGAGGATATTCATCCCTTAAAAGTGTAGGAGGTTTTGTTAATGACCCAACTGTATAAATGGCACTTATGCTTGAGTTTGCCATTTTTGAAGAAAAAGATGAAGATTTGAAGAACAGATGCTTTTTATATTGAATAGTGATTTACTATCAAATCTTGAGCATATGGTGTTCTTTAATAAACCAGGTTTATTTGAACATGCACATATATTGAAAGTTAGAATCAATGAGATGTAAATCTATCCGAGTATGCAGATGCGATCTTACTTTGTTTAGAAAACAAAGAAGGCTCTAATACGATTTGTTGGATCCCAAATTTAATCTCACAACAATGATATAAACAATAAGAGAAATAACAGCGGAAGCAGTATAGTTTAATATCAAAGGAGATTCAAATATCACAGTTCATAAAGCAAATAATCGATAAACAAGATATTCTTTGAATAAAATATTCAACTTATATTATCAGTTATAACACTTCTTAAGCACACTTTGAACAATAAGGTGATGGTCCTATTTATAGGACGATAAAGTAAACAGTGTACTTATCTGACAAAGAGAAGCATTCTTGAACAGTATCTTACCTAAGAAGTAAGATCAAGACATGCTTGAACAGTGACCTACTCTAGAAAGTAAATCTTATCACAAGGTGATGTGTCATCTGTTCTTCTTTGTCAAGAAATTCAGAGTGAACATCTTTGGAGCTCTGAAATAGGATCTCTGATGAGGGGCTCTCTGATGTCTTTCTGAGACTGTCTCTGAACTGACTTCAGAGACAGACATACTTTCTTCAGATTGACTCTGAACTGACTTCAGAGACAGACATGCTTTCTTCAGACTGACTCTGAACTGACTTCAGAGACAGACTTGTTGATGTCCCTTGAAAGTCTTTAGATGAAGACTTATTTATTTTCAATACTTTCATTAGTTTAGATTTGGGGCTAACATATGCAATAAGAAACTTGAAAATGACCGTTAGTCCAGATAAAATCAATCAAATCAGAAAATCAGAAATGAAATTTCCAATTTTAACAAGTCTAGAATTTGCAAACTATAAGGAAGTAGTAAAGAAATCGCACACAATACAAATACACAAAAGAGACTTTGCGCTAAGAGAAGATGAAGAGAAATTTAGAAATGCGCTAAACGCAGTAGCGCAAAAGAGACTTTGCGCTAAGAGAAGCTGGCGAGAAATTTAGAAATGCGCTAAAGGGAGTAGCGGAAAAGAGACTTTGCGCTAAGAGAAGCTGGCGAGAAGTTTAGAAATGCGCTAAAGGGAGTAGCGGAAAAGAGACTTTGCGCTAAGAGAAGCTGGCGAGAAGTTTAGAAACTCGCTAAGGGAAGTGGCACAAAATATACTTTGCGCTAAACTCAATAAGCACTTGAATTTGGCGAAAAATAACAATGATGATCTGGCGCATATTGGATGAATTTGATGCTGAAGAAAACCTCAATAAGATGAAGTTGGCGCAAAAAGTAGATCTGGCGTGTTCTTGATGAACTTGCGTGTTCTTCAACTTTTCGAAGAAAAATCGATCTGATTCATCCAAAGACCTATCTAGACTTCGAATTAGAACTCGAAATTTTAACAATTCGACCACAAACACATCTAGAACAGATTACAACCAAATAATTTCAAAAGCAAACACTCTAAGAAGACTCGATTAATGTAACTGTGCACATGAACTCGTGAAAACCAAAAACACCAAAATCATCAAAATGACAATCGATTACAATGCAATACTTGAATAGAACAATACAATCTCAATCTAAAACTGATTTCGACCTCAACCCAAATGATTTCTTATCAAATTTCACACAAAAATCCACGAACAGATCAGGATATCGATGGAACAGTACACGAACAATATTTCTGATTTGATTTCAATCTGGATAGGCTCTGATACCAATTGATGTTCCCTGCAATTTCAGTTTCTTATCACAATAAGCATATAATCACAATCAAGAGATTAACAAACATGTTTTTGATATCACAATCAAAGGATTACAGATTCTCTCTTGAAGGATTTCTCTCTTTGTTAAATCAGAGTCTCATTGGATTCAAGATAATCCAATCTAAATATCCAATCTGAAGCTAAAGCCGGAAAGTCGACTCTCTCTATTAAGTCTAATGTTACTTTGTAATAGATGTCGAAATTAATTATTGTTTATTGTAATATAGTTTTTAGTTTAAGTAATTTAAATATCTAAATTATTAGATATTAGTTTGTTAATATCTAAATTAGATATTAGTTGGTTTAGATAATATCTAAGTTAATTATTAGTAGTCAGTGTCTTTGAGAAGCTAAGAAGAGAGAAAAATATCATAACACACACAAACACACACACTCACGGTGTAAAAGAGAGAAAACATCTAGAGCTCAAACCGAACATCAATCCTCTAATCGTTTGTTATTAATCAAACAGGTTGATTACTCGTTTATGTGTTATTATCGATAAAACTTGATAGTATTGTGGACCGACAATTGGTATCAGAACCTAAAAACAGATTCAAATCAAGTTTTAGAAAAACGACTCTGTGTTCTTCATTTCAAAAATCATTTTCAATTTTTAGTGTGTTTTAGGTGTGGAAATCGATCAGGTTGTGATCGATAAGTGTACTAGATCGAGTTGTTAGTGTTTAATTACAAAATAGCACTTCAATCTTGTTCGATTTTGTGATTTTTTGTCTGAAATTTCACGTTCAAAAATGTCACTGTTCCATCTATTGGATTTTCTAAAAGTGTATGTTTTCGAGTTCAAAGGGTTGCAAACTGTTCTAGATAGGTTAGTGGTCATTTTATTACAATTTGGGGCTGCTAATCGTTGAGAAACAGATTATTTTGTGCAAAACGGTCGATTTATCGAAGTACAGGGACGAACTCACGCAAAGTCACATTTGCGCCAGTTATAGTCAGATTTGCGCCATCAACATCTAGCGCAAACTTGACTTTTTGCGCCATCAACGTATCACGTAAAGTCCGTTTTGCCCGAACCCCATTTTGCGCCACCAACACTTTGCTAAAATCTCCAAAGATTCACTTTTGCGCCATCAAAGTCCGCGCAAAGTTCCATTTGCGCGATGAACTACTAACGCAAACATCATTTTGCGCCAACCCTTACTCGCGCAAATCCCAATTCGCGCGACCCTCACTTCACGTAAACCATCTTTTGCGCCAACCACCATTAGCGCAAAACTCTTTTGCGCCACCTTCTCAAAGTGCAAAGTTTGCCTTTTTATCCAATACCAGACTTAAAACTTTTTCAATCAGAATGACATCCAGAGAAGCCCTAGCAATCGGAACTGACACCAAACCACCAGTACTCTTCAGGGGAGAGTACGAGAAGTGGAAAGATCGGTTCTTGAACTTTATTCAAAGACAAGACTTGGGTAATTGTATCAGGAAATCCTTAGAAGAAGGACTAATGGAACCTGTTTGGAGGACACCTCCAGAGGGAACTGATGAGGAAAGAATTCATCTTAAGTTTGAAGATCTAGAAGGTGAGAACTAGAAAAGAGCGAAAGGAGAACGATTAGCTAAGTCTTATATTCTTCAAGGCATTCCAAACGAAATATATGTGAAGATAGATAGCTATAAAGCCTCTAGAAAACAGATGTGGGATCAGCTAGAGAAGATGATGTTGGGTTCAAAGGTTGGGAACCAGCTCAAAATTTCCAACTGCCTAAACAATTATGAAGAATTTAAAGGCAGAGTTGGAGAGTCTCTAGAAGGAACTTATGACAGGTTCGTGACCTTGCTAAATGAACTTGACAAGAACAAGGTCAACAAATCACAAATCGAGCTGATTGTCAAATTCCTAAGCATTCTACAGCCGGAATGGGAGAGAATTGCCAGACAAATGAAGCAGATCAAGGATCTAAATGAGATTCCACTTCATGAGGTGTATGAAACCCTCAAACAAAATGAAGAAGAGGTGGATGAAATTCTAGATGAAAAGAGGCAGACAGTGAAGACAGTTGATGACACAGTTGCTCTTGTTGTCAAAAAGAAGAAGAACAAGACGATTGTGTATGAATCAGAAGAAATTGAAGCTGAAGCCAACTTTGACTTAGATGACTGTGAACAACTGAAGCAAGCAATGCTTATGCTGACTAAAGCTTTTCAGAAGAAGTTCTACAATAAGCCAAGTTCAAACAGTCAGAGGTATTCTTATGGTCCTAACAACTATGTTCATAAGGAGAGGGTTGAAGGAAAAAGGTTTGAAGGAAAGAGATTAGAGGAGAGGAAGCCTGAAGAAAGAAGGTTTAAAGCTGAAGGATCCAGTCAGTCAGAACCACCAACGTGCTATAATTGTGGCAAAATAGGTCACTTTGCCAAAGACGGCCGAAGACCCAAAGTCAGAAACTCCGACTACTACAAGAACAAAATGCTTCATGCAAAGCAACAGGAGGCGGGTAAGGCATTCATGGCTGAAGATGAGTACTGGCTTAATCATTCAGAGCAGGAAGATGAGACTGAAGAGAAGGATGAGGCAGCAAACATGTGCTTGATTGGAAAGCAAGAAATTGAAGCGGAAGCTGACTCCGAGGATGAGGAAAATGAGGTATGTGATTTATCTTATTCCGATTTCTTAAATAAAATGCGTGCCATGAATATAAAACCCCAAGAATTAGAGTCGAAGCTTAAGCGAGAAAAGGGTGTTATTACTGACAAAAACCAATCGATACAGAAACTTAGCAATGAAATTGCTGAGAAGGAAGTATTGATTGAGGTTTTACATAGAAACAATGACACCAGCGCCAAAGAAAAGACAATAATTCTTAAAGAAAATTCTGAAATAAAGTCTAATTTGTGAAAGATTGAGTTTGATTTAAAAGAGCTTACGAAAATGCATTCTTCATGTACTGAAGAAAACAAAACATTAGTTGCAAAATTAGATGCTTTGGAAAAGAAGTTATACTCATTAGGTCAATCTGAGCAAACCATTCATCTAAACAAACCAAAAAAGAATAAAGACAATTGGGGAATTGGTTATGAGAATCCTCACTGCCTTCAAAAGGGTATATCTGAAGTGCCTGCACTTTATGATTTTACCTTTATGAATCTTTCTCACCGATACCCTAAACTTCAAGTTTTCAATACTGGACTATCAAAAGAGGATGAAGCCAAGGAAACTGAAAAACGGAGGAAATCATCTAAAGTTCACCTTCCATTTTATTATGTGACGTTGAATAATAGTTATAATGATGATCCAATTTATCACAAGAAATCTCTTTCAATTGACTTTTTTCAAAGTTATTCTGTCAAAGAAATGGAGGCGAAGCTTTTAAAGGTAAACTTTATGTCCCTCCTCTCGTTTTAGAAACTAAAATTTCTAAACTCGAGAACTCTTTAACAGATGAAAGACTTTTGATTGAGATTGAACAAAAACTTTTTTCAACTGTGCTGAAAAATGTTGTTATTTCAATGGCTTCAAAATCTGATGACATGTTTGGTTTAACAAATGGAGGGTTTGATTTTCTTAACTCCGATGGTGTTTTAGATGATTGTTTTGAACAATTTGACTTTAATGCGAAACTTCCTAACCATTCATATTTTTTTGTGAAATCATTGGGAAAAACCAGTACGCCTGTAAACAGTGCAAAATCAACGAAATTTGATAAGTCAGTCTCTGTGAAAACTAATAATGCTAAAGGTAAGATTAAATCTCAACATTCACAGAAGCCGAACACTACTGGTAAGTCGAAGAAGAAGCATTCATTTGTTACTCAAAAGTCTACTCACAAGTTTCAAATGTTTCAGATCTGAGCAAGAAAAAGCTAGAAGTTAAATCTCAATGGCAACCGAAACAGAATCTTGACAAGACTGATAAATCGTTTTGTAGTGTTACTTGTAATAAGACTACACCTTGTAAAGATGTTTTGAAAGTGAATGTTGCTAATATTTTGAAACCAAAACTTGTTGTTTCTTGCAAGCAATATTCTTTTAAGCAATTATTCCAGTTATCTTTATCTGCTAGGAAGTCTTCTTTTTATAATAAACATGTGTCTACTTCTTGTCAAGATTCTGAGGTTTGGTTTGGAAATTATCATGTGCACTCATATCATTATAATGCTTCAAATGAATTTCAAATGAAAAGCGGACCCAATTTCAAATGGGTACCAAAATCTTGTGCTAACACAGTTGGACCCAAATACCAGTGGGTACCAAAAGTTAAATCTGTGTTGCAGGCACCCAATGTTTAAGAGGGAGCATAGCAATTAGGTTTTTGAACAAAACAGTTCAAAACCCGGTCTTTAATGTAAAGAAATGGTTCTTGAGTAAATCAGCTCAAGATCCGGACATCAATGTCAATTAGGTTTTTGAACAAATCAGTTCAAGACCCGCTCTTCAATGCTCAAAAGTCTTAACTCCAACTTTGTTTTAAGAATATCTAAATCTCTTGTTTCGTTATTTCTCTTGTGCAGATCCATCATATGTGGTACTTGGATAACGGATGTTCCAAGCATAAGACTGGACAAAAAGAGATGTTGTCCAACTTTACAGAGAAGTATTGCTGAACAGTTAGATTCGGCAACGACCAATTTTCACCAATAATGGGATATGGTGATGTGGTACATGACAATGTCACGATCAAGAAGGTAAGTTATGTTGATGGCTTAAGACACAACCTGTTCAGTATTGGTCAGTTCTGTGACAAAGGATTAGAGGTCAATTTCAAAGCCAAGAGGTGTTCAGTTCGCACTGAAGAAGGCGACGAACTCTTGGTCGGCACGAGAAAGTCAGACCTCTACACAATTAACTTATCCAACGTCCAGACTGACAAACTGGTTTGTCTACTGACGAAAGCCTCGATGTAATAAAGATGGCTATGGCATCGACGACTCTCTCATCTCAACTTCAGGTACATCAACAAGCTGGTCAGTGGAAAACTAGTCAAAGGACTTCCAGAGCTGAAGTATGAAAAAGAACATCTTTGTGCAGCATGTGAAAAAGGAAAGATGAAGAGAGCTCCACATAAACCAAAGCCTGAACCAAGTACAAGCTCTCCATTAGAGTTGTTGCATATGGATCTCTGTGGTCCGATGTGAACGCAAAGTCTAGGCGGAAAGAAGTACATACTAGTTATCGTGGACGATTACTCGCGATACACTTGGGTCAAGTTTCTACGTTCAAAAGATGAGACACCAGTTGTTCTCATTACATTCCTGAAGACGACCCAGGTGAATCTGCAGAAACCGGTCAAGCTTCTAAGAAGAGACAACGGGACAGAGTTCAAGAACAAAAAGGTTGAAGAATATCTCGAATATGTCGGGATATCACATCAATACTCTGCTGCTCGTACGCCTCAACAGAATGGAGTGGTCGAAAGAAGAAATCGTACGCTAGTCGAGGTACTCGTACTATGCTAAGTAAATCTGACTTACCTCTATTTCTGTGGGCTGAAGTTCTATCGACTGCGTGCTACACTCAAAATCGATCCATGATACACCACAGATTCAAGAAGACTCCTTATGCGTTAATCAACAACCGAACACCGACAATCAAATATTTTCATATATTTTGCTGTAAGTGTTTCGTTCTAAATGATAGAGAGAGTCTGAACAAATTCAGTGCCAAGGCGGACTAAGGCATCTTCATTGGCTATTCATCTACATCAACTGCATACCGTGTATATCTGGTGAAGTCAAAGACAGTTATTGAAAGCGTCAACGTTACGTTTGATGAAGAAATGGCTTCTGAACAACACAGTTTAGAACCCGTGATAACCGGAGTACTAGCTTCTGGGCAAATCAGTCCAGAACCTGCGTCTCAACAGAACAAATCAGATGAAGCATTAACGTCAACTAAACATATAACTGATTTAGATTTATTATTTGAACTGTTTTATGATGAATTTCTTGGATCTAATGTAAAGAAATTTTTTGTGGTTGACAGGATGGAAGACTCAACGACTACTCATCCAACCAGTTCAGATATCTCTACTGAATCCAACACCTCGATTCAGCAAGAAATTCCAGTTCAAATGCCGACTCCAACAGTTAAAGCTGTGACAAACCATGAAGAGACAGAAGTAGCTGAAACAGTAGGATGTTCTATACAGATTAATCTACAGCCGGACCAAGCTGTACCTGCTGAGTCTTCTGCACCTACCACTTCAACTACAATCATCATTCCTCCTGAACAAATTGAAGAAGGTACAAGTGGATTTATAGATGATAATATTGACATATATTCATATAATCCACTACCTCATGAACATAAATGGACCAAAGAGCACCCGATAAGCTAGATCATTGGCGATCCAAGAAAACCGGTCCAAACTAGGTCAGCGTCAATGAATATGTGTATGCATGACTCCTTTCTAAGCAAGTTCGAGCCAACTCGCGTATCAGAGGCACTTGCTGATTCAGAATGGGTGATTTTAATGCAAGAAGAGCTGAATCAGTTTGACGCACTTCAAGTCTGGAGACTCGTACCAAAACCTCAAGGTAAAACCATTATAGGTATGAAATGGGTTTTCAAGATCAAGAAAGACGAAGATGGTACCGTTATCAAAAATAAGGCAAGACTTATAGCCAAAGGATACAGGCAAGAGAAAGGAATAGACTACGACGAGACTTATGCTCTTGTGGCGCGTTTAGAGGTAATTCGAATGTTTCTAGCCTACGCATCCCACAAGAACTTCACGGTCTTTCAAATGGATGTGAAGACTGCCTTTCTGAATGGCATTCTAAAGGAGGAAGTCTACGTCTCTCAGCCAGAAGGTTTTGTCAATCAAGAGAAGCCGAATCACGTCTACATTCTCGACAAAGCACTCTATGGACTGAAACAAGCTCCTCGCGCCTGGTATGATGTCCTTTCACAATTTCTAGTCAAGTCTGATTTTTCAAAAGGTACGGTAGATACCACATTGTTTATCAAAAAGGAAAAAGTCAATATCATTCTTATTCAAATCTATGCGGATGATATTATTTTTGTCTCTACAAATCCTAAGTACTGTAAGAATTTTTCAAACCTTATGTCGTCAAGATTTCAGATGAATATGATTAGAGAGATGAATTTCTTTCTCCGATTACAAGTCAAACAATTTTCAACTGGGATTTTTATCAATCAATCAAAATACATTATTGATATTCTTCGGAAGTTCAAAATGGAAAATTCAAAACCGATTGGTACCCCAATGGCACCAGGTACTAAGATTGGCACCGATCCTTCTTGAAAGGCTGTTGATGTTAGGACTTATAGAGGGATGATAAGTTCTTTAATGTATCTTACTTCTAGTAGGCCAGATATAATGTTTTCAACATGCTTATGTGCAAGATATCAGGCCAATCCTAAAGAAATCCATATGTCTGCAGTTAAGCGCATATTTAGGTATCTGAAGGGGACTGCAGATCTTGGTCTGTGGTATCCTAAAGATACTAGTTTTGAACTAACAGCGTATACAGATGCAGATCATCGTGGTTGTATGTTAGACAGGAAGAGCACGTCAGGACATATACTGTTCCTCGGTGATAAACTCGTAAGTTGGGCATCGAAGAAGCAACTTTGTGTTTCAACTTCAATGGACGAAGCAAAATATGTAGCTGCTGCTAGCTGCTGTTCTCAGGTCTTATGGATGAGAACACAATTGCGCGACTACGATTTTCAGTTCAACAAAATCCCGATATACTGTGACTCAAAGAGTGCCATCGCGATAATAGCGAATCCTGTTCAGCACACTAAGAGCAAACACATGGATGTCAGGTATCATTTTATTAAATATCATGTCGAAAAAGGAACAATTGAACTTTTCTTTGTAAAAACTGATTATCAGCTTGCAGATTTGTTTACCAAACCTTTAGACGAAAAGAGGTTCACCTTTCTTGTCTCTAAGCTTGGTATGTTAAATCTTAAGATCTAATCAGTAGTTACCTATCAAAGTTTTCTAATTGCATACTTTTTCATAATTTCTTGAACATTAACAATCCGTTCATGGTTCAAGGGGGAGTACAAATTTGTCTGAAATTTTAATGCATATGATTTACATTGATAATTTTTCTAACACATAAATTTCAGGGGGAGTAAAATGGTGATGACTTCTGATTATTTCTGATCAGGACTCATACTTTAATCGTTTTACTGCTTTTTGTCATTTTATTTTCAGTGAATAAATTAGCTTTGACTATGACATAAGACTTTTGCAGTTTTTGAGAGATGCTTAAAAGATCATATCTTTATGACTTTAAGCTTTGCTTGATGAGATGTAAGATCGAACGTAACGGTATAATCCTTTATCTTAATCTCATATAAGGTTGAAAGAAGGACAACTTTCAATCATAGAAAACATGTTCTTAAAAGTTCAAACCACTTCTCGATTCTTAAAACGAATTCATGAATTGGAAGTGTGACTTTAAATGTTTTCAAGATCAACTTTGTGCTTTAACTGAAATAGTTAAACCAATTTGAGCATCATATGCATCATAGGAAAACATGATTTCATTGTGTTAGGACTTAACACAACTTCTATGGAATCACCTTAACCAGTGATCTCTACCCAAGAGGTTAATCCATAGTGATTGAGTGTGAGAAGTCGAAAATAATTGAGTGATGAGATATAATGAAAAAGAAAGAGGTTAAAGAAAGCTAAATGTTTAAAAGAAAAAGCGTGTGAGAACAGAGTTAAAAGAATATAAGAAGTCTGCACCAACTTTTTCTGAGTTGGGCAGCCATATTTCTAATGTTTCACAATTCTTTGGTGATCATTATTGAAACAGGAAACTAGCCCATGCCAACTCTTGATCAAACCTCACCATCTACTCATTTTCTTCTTAACAAGAAAGTGTTTCATTTTCAAAGGGGAAGCAACACATTTGCTATCTGATTTTTATTTGGAAAATCTGGATATTGAATAGAAGGAAGTCTGCCCCACCTTCGCACTTCAATCATGCACATTGAGTCTGTGTTTACCTTACTGTTATCTCAGTGGTTTACACAATTTTGAGCCTATAAGCAATCATCATGTTCTTAATTCTTTCTATCACAAGCACGAACACACAAGGAATTTGTTTCTTTGTCATAACGTTTATAGAAATTACCTTTGTGGTGTTTTGATGATTAAATGGAAGCCCTGGGGGAGTCAACATCAAACAGCTCCTTTCCAATGTGTATTTGTTACACATAGTGACTTAGTGTTACTGACAGACAAGTTAACTGATTCATTAGTTGATTCAGGTGTTACATGATTATTTTATCTGGATTTGCAAAGATCTGGTTAAATATCTTTTGAATTGACAGATTAGAGGCTCCAACTGACATACATTTCTTACTACAAGTTTTGATGAAAGTGTTGCTCTGTTCATCAAAAAGGGGGAGAATCTAAAGCTTGAAGAAATGTCCATTCCATTACATTACAAGACATTGGAAAAGAGAAGAGCTAACCAAGAAATGCAAGATCAAAGTATTCTGAAGACATACAGAGTTCAGATAAATTTTCTTTGAAGATCCTTTGGTAAAGCATTCTGAGCTAGAGAAAGAGATTGCATCTTCTGAGCTGAAAAAGAAGACTAAATTGCTAAAATCTTTTTAGTAATGATCTTGATCCAAAGGGGGAGATTGTTAGATCACAGTCTCATTGGATTCAAGATCATCCAATCTGAAGATCCAATCTGAAGCTAAAGCCGGAAAGTCGACTCTCTCTATTAAGTCTAATGTTACTTTGTAATAAATGTCGAAGTTAATTATTGTTTATTGTAATATAGTTTTTAGTTTAAGTAATTTAAATATCTAAATTATTAGATACTAGCATCATGCCCATGCAATGCACCGGGTGAGTAAGGTGTAAAATTTTATCGTAAATGAAAAGTTAAAAGCCCTCGAGCATGTAACTCCGTTGGTAAATGAGTTGACTGTTGAGAAACTTTGTTAACCATCCAAACAAAGAAATAGATATGTAGAAATGAAGGAAAGACAAACATATGAAGGAAGCCAGTAACAAATACACACTCAAGCAAGTCAAACAAAAACGAAAAAGAAGACAAAACCTGATATAGAAACACCTCAAAGAAATCAAGAAGGACGGTAATAACAAATACACACTCAAGCAAGTCAAACGAAAAAGAAGACAAAACCTGATACAGTTGTTTGAAAAAAGGCGCTACTTGATCGATCTTTTCGATTTCCTCCTCATCTTCTCCATTCAAAATTCATGTTTAAATAAGGATATAAATAGGGGGAAGAGGGCGTGTTTAGAGATAGAGATACATGAAAATGATGATAACAATGGTTTTGAATTTTGATTTGAACGGGTTGGAGGGATTTAGGGATAGGAAGAAAGTTGAACTGGTTTAAGGATAAGGTTGAACGTGTTTAAGGATATGCATTGATAGTGTGCTTTAGTAAGTGGTACCATAGGCAATAGCAAGTTGTAAACTTGAAATTTTAGTAAATTAGTATAGATATTGGATGGGTTTTTAAAGAGTTTTTAAAGAGTTTTGAATCAATGCTTTATAATATAGTATAGATATTGGATGGTTTTTAGAGAGTGATAATGTTTTTTTTTTTAATTTGTTTAATTTAGGCTTAATAATATAATATTTTTTATATAAAAAAATAAGTAGTTTGTTAAAATTCATTAATTATCTTATATATTTTAAATTTTTTATATTTAAATTGAGATGTTTATCCTGTTTTGATTAAGTTTATCACAATTCAAATTTCATAATTTTAGGGTTTGGGGATTAGAGATATGGATTTTGGGGGATAAGGATGGAATTTATTAATTAGGGTTAAAAACATTTAAAAGTAGTACATATTGCTTCATTAGTTGTTTTTTAAGAGATTTTAAGTACATTAGCATTAAATAATAGTACATAATGCTTAATGAGTTGTTTTAAGAGATTTTTATGTCTCTTTTATAATATAGTATAGATTAGTTTGTTAATATCTAAATTAGATATTAGTTGGTTTAGAAAATATCTAAGTTAGATATTAGTAGTAAGTGTGTTTGAGAAGCTAAGAAGAGAGAAAAATATCAGAACACACACAAACACACACACTCACGTTGTAAAAGAGAGAAAACATTTAGAGCTCAAACCAAACATCAATCCTGTAATCGTTTGTTATTAATCAAACAGGTTGGTTACTCGTTTATGTGTTATTGTCGATAAAACATGATAGTATTGTGGACCGACAATCTCTAAGCTCTCTCTCTCTCTAGAATAGGTGCGGCTGCTGATTTCTATTTTTGGCACACACTACACACACAACCCTAGCACCCTAATATTTATGTGTTATTGTCGATAAAACTTGATAGTATTGTGGACTGACACTCTCTAAGCTCTCTCTCTCTCTAGAATAGGTGCGACAGCTGATTTCTATTTTTGGCACACACTACACACACACAACCCTAGCACCATAATAACCATATATCTATTTATGGAAAAACAAAAATACACAAAATTAACTTTGACATTTTTATTACAAATTGATCTAGACTTTTATTGAGAATTGACTTTGCAGCTTTGACTTCTTGAATCTTTCGTCTTCAGTCTTGATGATCTTGAATCCAATAAATTTGTGATCTAACAACCATGGTCTGTGGATTCTCTCTAGACACTACTTTTCGCAGATAGTGTCCTACGAAAAGTATCACACACAACTTTTCATTTTTTGTGATAAGTACTGGTTTCTTTCAGCATGCGGAAAGTGAGATGGCCAATCAACTCGTGCCACGTGTCACCCTACTCTTTTAGTAAAAATAAAAGGCCTCATATCTAATTCATTTAACTTTTCTCAAAGGTCTTTTTACGAATTTCTCACTTAGGCGATTTATTGTTCTCTAAAACCCTTGTCAACGAACTTTGTTTTAGATCACAAATCACATCCATGGTAGGTCAATATGATTGATACTGTTTGTTTCTAATTCGATTCATGTTCTTATTTTGTTTTCTTCCATCAGTTTCATGTTCTCGATTCAAAAGTTAGGGTTTTGATCTATAGGACTGTTCATTTATCTTTAAACCCGTTCAAACCGACCATTGGATATTTTGAACTTGAATCTGTGATTTTGGACATGACTATAAAATAGAACCGGTTTAATGTTGGTGGATTATGATTTCGAACACAAATTTGAGTTTGATTTGGAGCTAATCTATCAAATTTTGGACTAGATATGAAATTTGACTCTTCGAACTCTCGACTGTTATTGAACTGAGAATGGATTTTTGATTAACATAATGGATTTTATATTGAAATTAAAGGTTGAAACGTTGATTAAATGGTGATTTCGAATAAGTCTGTGAAAAAGAATTTGAACTTAAAAGACAAAATTTCAAATTTTTTGAATCTACCTTTAAGTTTCTAACAGCTGATGATACTTTCGAGTTATTCATTCTGTGAACAACTTGCGAGTTCTTCATTCTTTGAAGAACTCCGCGAGTTCTTGACTTTGTTCCTTTTCATATGGCTAATTTCAAATTATTCAAGGTTAATGCGGATTTTATTTTATGCCCCATTTTTTTTCAAGTACGATTTTTCGTAGATTGTGCCCTGCGAAAAGTGTTATCTCTTTGTTCTGCGAAAAGAATAGTTGTTCATGTGCTTTTAATGTGAAAATTTCAAAGTCCTTTGTCCTGCGGATTCTGGACTTGTGAAATTTTTCAAAAAGTTTTTGAAAAACAAGTTTTGTGCTTTAACTAACAAAATGGACATTTGTCCACAATTTTCAATTTTTCATGTTAACAATTTCTAAAAACCAATCAGTTGAACGGGAGGTTCAAATGGTTGAGAATTAACCACAAGTCTCTAGGGATGCACCTATGCCCGCATCTAGATCAGACTACCAAGCTTAACCTGGAGAGAACCCTGATCTAGCTCTCATCATCCCATCTGAAGAGAAGTTGTTGTATCCAAACAACCTTTATGTTGATTTTGATCATCTCAACATAGAGCAATTGGTACTAGAGATACTTAAAGGCCATCCTTTGTACTATGCATTGGTTGGAAGAGCTATTGTCCCTCTTATCTACCTAGAACAAGCCTGGAAAACCATCTATTCATCCGTCAAGGTGAAACACCACAATTTTAAATCCAGATTGATCATTACATCTCAATCTTTGTTACTGGAAAAAGATTCAATTGAAGGTAGATCTAAATTGAACTCTTTGTTAGGACTGAATGTCCTAGTGCATTGAAAGTTGTATAACGCATTTATAGAGTTTAAATTTTTTATTATTTAATGCGTTGTAAAAGCCTTTATAATTGATATTCGGCTTAAGTTTGGTTGTAATGGGCCTTGGGGTTTTAGATCCAAGCCCTTAGTATTTAAAGTATTGTTTAGTTGAGAATTAGGGTTGGAGGAGAAGATTGGTCATTAAGGTTTACTCTAGCATATCAGAAATTGTCTATGTAAACCTAAACTTTTTACTGTTAAATCTAATCATATGACCAGCAGTTGTGATTGATTAATTCTTGTTGATTGATTATTATTATTGTTGATCGAATTAATTTTATTCGATACGATCAAAAGGTTTGTCTAAAACCCTTGTTTTTATCGTCTTATTATTAATTGACTTTTGATTATGTTCATCATAATCGATGTTTTGTTTTGGCCTCTTTGGATCACTTTCTGTGTTCATCAATTCATAAGTGTTGGTTGAGTTTAAAATGTTAGTTTTATCGAATTCGATCTGTGGTTATAGTTGCTGGGCAAATTATTTGGTTAATTTTGGATTTAAAAGTTGGTTCTCTATAGATTTTGAGTTTATCGCCGAATTGTTCGAAGAACACCATTCCCATATTTTTGTGATCTCCCAGTACTACCCCAATCTCTCGGTACCTAGCGATCTCCCGGTACTACCCCGCCCGGCGTCTAGCGACCTCCGGGAGTTACTTCACCCGGGAGTTACACCACCCCGGGAGTAAGGCCAGGGTTTAAATATTAAAGCATCCGGGAGTTTGAATTTGATTGGTCAGGGACTTAAAGCACACCATCCGAGTCTCTAATTCAAAGCCATACCATCCTCGATTGTTTTTATGTTTTTAATGCAAAATTTTAATTGGTGCTAAAGAAATCATGGTGTTGATCCGAACTCTTTTAGTTGATTTGATAACAACCCTTTTCTATACTTTGTGAAAATTACGTTTCATATGTATTAGTGTTTCACCATCAGCGATCAGACTGAGTCTGTTCAGTTATCGCTGATAATCTTTCTTATAAACATTTAATATGTATTAGTGTTTCACTATCAGTGATCAAACTGAGTCTGTTCAGTTATCGCTGATAGTTCTAATGTAAACAGTAACGTAATCCCTGAAAACAAGACTCGCGTCAACAGATGTTTATAGCTAAATTGAAGACGAAACTGCTGAACAAAGATAAGTCTACTAGTGACCTGATGCGGATATCAGTGAAGCAAAGACAACTCTACTTATACGCAAAGGAACATGAGGAAAGCTTCATCGATCGCTGAACTCTTGATGTCTCTAAAGAAAGAGATATTCAGCGATCAAATGATCACAAAGCTTATACCTCAAGTTTCCTTCTGTCTTACCTTGCATAACTCAGTACGATGTGTCAGAACGGACATGCCTCTGCCACAATTCGTACAACAACTCTGTCAGCTACACTGTTCATGATCCGGCCGAAAGCATGTCTCCCAAAGTCAGACTTCCAAAGCCAATCAGTGAACGCCACGTGTAAAGTGCCCTGCCATGCATTTAATGCATTGGGTATAAATAGGAAGATCACCCCTCCATCTGAGGGTGTGCTCATTCCTTGAACTCCAAAATAGAAACCCTTGTTTTCTATATTCCTTAATTCCCCATTCTCTGAAGTTCTTGTGCAACCATCTTAGTCTTTCTTAAGTTTGTTTAGATTAAGTATGTCTTAATCTTATTCCGCAACAAACTTGTAAATTGTGTTTGATTTATCAATAAACAATTTATTAAACTTTAAATTTTTGTGTTTGTATTCAACCCCCTCCTTCTACAAACTTGTTAAGCACCTTCAGGACCAACAAGTGGTATCAGAGCAGACTGTTTAATCTGATAAACAAGATCTTGCTTTATTCTCTTCTTTGCTATTCTCAAATGGCACTTAACACAAACACTAATTACTATGATAATGGTTCACTTTCTAAACCTCCTCGATTTAGCAGAGATAACTTTTCTCTATGGAAAAATCGAATGATGCTATTTCTTGAAGGTGCAGATCCTACTATTCCTGAGTATATAGAAAATGGACCCTATGAACCTGTTAGAATTATAGCTGCAGTTCCAGCTACTGCCACCACTGAAGCTGTCCCTGAACGCTATGTCGTTAAGGAAATAAGACAGTGGAGTGATGAAGACAAAAAGAAGGTAGGCATAGATGCAAGAGCAAAGACCATTATCTCAATGGCTCTTCCTGATGAAGTTTTTCCATTCCATCATGCATCTTAAAACTTCTAAAGAAATGTGGGAAACCATTTGTGTTCAATACGAAGGTACCACTAAAATCCAAAAGACTCGAAAGATTAACTGGGTAAGACAGTATGAAATTCTCATCGCTGGTAAGAATGAATCTCTCTTTGACGTTCATCAGCAGTTTAACTGCTTAATCATTGATCTAAGAACCGTTGGTAGGACCTATTCTAATTCTGAGGTCCTAACAAAATTCTTAGCATGTCTTCCTGAAAGCTGGGACAATTATTCAATATGTCCTAAGCTGAGAAAAGACTTAAATTCTCTTTCTCTCAGCACCTTGTATGGAATATTGCTCAATTATGAGCAATCAAACCTTCTGAAGAAGAATCTTATAAAAGATTCTAAAGACTCCAAAAGAACTCTTGTTGCTTTAATCTCTTCAGAAATAAATCCATCTCAGCGATCTACTCTCACTATCACTGAGTTAGATTCTGAATCTGAGGATATATCATACACTGATCTATCAGAGTTTGATGAATCCTTAGCACTCTTGACAAACTCTTTTAAGAGATTTACAAGAAAGAGCAATTTCAAAAGAAATAAGCCTCTCTCTATCACTGACAAGACAAAATCAACTCCTGTTGATAAGGCTTCTGCTACTTGCTATAACTGTGAAAAGATTGGACACTTTGCAAGTGAGTGCATGTCAAAGAAGGTCTTCAAGCCTTCTACCTCAAGAAGATTCAATGAAGACAAAAAGCTAAAGTTGAAGAACAAATATCAAAAGCTGAAAAGCTACAAGCGAAAAGGTAAGGTCTCATTGCTGAAGAACATGACTGGGCTGAATCAGAAGAAGCAAGTTCTGATGAAGAAGAAGTCGCTAATCTCTGCCTCATGGCTGAGATTAAAGAAGAAGTGGAAGAACCATCTGAACCTTCTATGAGCTACATATCATCTCAGGTATCTATCTCTACTAATCCCTCTCTGTCTGAAGCTGAGAGAAGTTGCGTTGTTGATGTGCTGACGATTGATCTTTATAATGCTCTAAACGACAAAACTCAAGTTGAGAACAAAAATGTTCATTTACCTCAAGAGCTAGAAAAATGTCATGAAAAGATCATGAAAAAAGTTGAAAGATCAACTCATTATAAATGAAATCATCAGCATTGAACGCGAACAAGCCATCGCTGCTCTAAAAGCAGAAAAGGCTCATGTTGAAAAATGGTGCAAATCATCAACAAAGATCTCTGAGATAATAAATGCTCAAATTCCTGAAAGTGATAGAACTGGTCTTGGTTTTTGGAAACCACAGGATGAGACTAAAGAAGAAAGTTCCATGCTTAAGTTTGGAATGTTTGTCACTTCTTTATTTGACACTTCTTATAATCAATTCTATCCCTATTCTTCTTCAAATTATATCCCTGAAAAAAAATCCAAATGCTCTAAGTCTGCGGATAAAGGAAAATCCATTCAACGTCCTCAGTAGGCTACCAAGAAAGCAAAGCTGAAAGTTCCTTCTAAACCTTCAGTGAATCAATCCTCTAGCTCTGTGAGAGAAATATTCGATCTCTGTCCTCCAAAGCTAAAAATTGACCTTAAATCCACGAGATCTGAAGAAATGAAAATTCCTCCCAGATCTCATGAGAAAAGCATTCTTGGACCTGGCCCAACTCATCTTAAACTTGCAAAACCTTCTACTTCTGGTCCTAAAACTATTTTCAAATATAGAAAATGCTATCACTGTGGTTTAACTGACCATATTGCAACCAAATGTCCAACTGCCACTATAGCTGATAAAACAGCTAAAGTGAGGATAAATGTCTTTAAGGCTGAAAAGGTCACTAAAGCTGAAAAGTCGACCTAGGTGAAGAATACCACTAAGGTTAAGAAATTAACCAAGGTGAAGGTTATCACTGAAGCTGAATTTTAATCTGTTGTGAAGACTGTTGAATCTTCCATATCCACTAACACAAAATGACCCATTGAAAAGTAGGTACGAAACAACGCTTAATCTTCTTTATGTGTGCAGGGATCAAAGGGCATCTGGTATCTCGATAGTGGATGTTCTCGTCATATGACTGGACAAAAAGACCTGCTCACTGAATACAAGGATGAAAAAGGTCCCTCTGTGACCTTTGGTGGAAATGGAAAAGAAATATACCCGAGGGTTTGGTGTTCTCAGCAATGGGAAAACTACCTTCAGAAGAGTCGCTTATGTAGATGGACTGAAGCATAACCTTCTGAGCATCAGTCAGCTATGTGACAAAGACTATGAAGTTCGCTCAGTGGTGAATGAGAAAGGAAAACTTTCTCTTAGTGGTTATCGCAGAGAAAATGTCTATGTAATAGATATGGACTCTGCTACCACTGAAAACTTATGTTTTCTCTTTAAAGCCTCTTCTGATGTCAACTGGCTATGGCACAAAAGGCTCTCTCATCTAAATTTCAAAACCCTGAATTCTCTCTCTTCTAAGGAACTGGTTTCTGGTCTTCCTCAGCACTCATATGCTAAAGAATCTCTCTGCTAAGCATGTGAAAAAGGAAAACAAACAAAAGCTAGTTTCAAGTTAAAACAAGTCTCCTCAGTGACAAGTCCTCTTCAACTCTTGCATATGGATCTGTTTAGCCCTGTCAACATCCAATCAATAGCTGGAAAGAAATATACACTTGTCATTGTAGATGAACACTCTCGCTATACCTGGGTTATCTCTCTTCGCTGCAAGAGTGATACTCCATAAGAACTAATATCTTTTGTTAAAAAGATGGAAGTGCTGAATAATCTTACTGTTCTCTCTATAAGAAGTGATCATGGAACTGAATTTAAAAATAGTTCTCTGAACAATTTCTTTGAAAACAAGGGAATTTCTCATAATTTCTCCTCAGTAAGAACACCTCAGCAAAACGGAGTCGCTGAAAGAAGAAACAGAACGATCATTGAAGACGCTAGATCAATGCTCAGCGATTCTCACCTCCCTACTCAATTTTTGGCGGAAGCTGTAAACACTGCATGTTTTACTCAAAACAGATCGCTGATAGTAAAGCGATTTGGAAAGACAGCTTATGAACTCTTTCATGGAAGAACACCATCTATCAGTTTTGTTCATATCTTTGGTTGTTAGTGCTTTATCTTAAACAACAAAGATCAGCTTGGAAAGTTCGACCCAAAAGCTGATGATGGACTATTTCTAGGATATTCCTCCATCTCCAAAGCCTACAGAGTTTTCAACAAGCGAAGACAATCTGTGGAAGAAACAATTCATGTCACTTTTGATGAAACTCGCTCAGCGAACTTGAAACCAATCGATGACAATGAAGAGTTAAATGCTTGGATGTTCTCTCACTACAAAGAAACTGAACCCTTCTTTTCAAACCATCAGTATACAGAACCACCTACTGCTGATGATGATCCAAACATCAAACATCCTAACGCTAAATCCAACTCATGGGTTTCAGCTGAACCTCTTAACACACTGCTACCATCAGATCTACCTTCGTCTGAAAACCTATCTGATAACAATAGTTTGTCCAATACTCAATGGTTAATTGTTGATGAACCTCAAACATCCTCATCAGTAAACATCTAATTGTTGATCCAAACACTGAGTTAAGCGATCATGATCCTGCTTAGAGATAGACCAGAGATCACCCAGTAAATCAAGTTCTTGGTGATCCAGATGCAGGTATTCAGACACGACGAAGTTCAGGTAATATATGTCTCTTTGTCAACTTTCGCTCGTTAATAGAACCAAAGAAGACTGATGATGCCCTCAGAGATCCAAACTGGGTCAGCGCTATGCAAGAAGAGCTGACTGAGTGTACTCCTAACAAAGTTTGGAATCTCGTTCCTAGAACATCTGATAAAACTGTTATAGGCACCAAATGGGTGTTTAGAAACAAGTTAGATGAACATGGAACTGTAACCCGTAACAAGGCTCGACTTGTTGCTCAGGGATACAGACAAGAGGAAGGCATAGACTATGATGAAACCTTTGCCCCTGCGGCTAGGCTCGAAGCAATTCGACTATTCTTATCCTATGCCGTCTATAAAGACTTCATCGTTTATCAAATGGATGTAAAATCAGCGTTTTAAAATGGAAAGTTGAATGAAGAAGTCTATGTAGAACAACCACCAGGGTTCTATGACCCTAAGTATCCAAATTATGTTTGTAAATTGGATAAGGCTCTCTATGGTCTAAAACAAGCCCCTCGTGCTTGGTATGACACTCTCTCATCATTTATTATCTCTGAAAATTTTGAACATGGAAAAATTGATAATACATTATTTTTCAGAAAGATAAAAGGTCATATTATTCTTGTACAAGTATATGTTGATGACATCATATTTGGTTCTTCTAACCCAACTCTGTGTACTCGCTTCGTTGAAAGAATGAAGAAAGAATACAAAATGAGTATGATGGGTGAGCTGACATATTTTCTTGGTCTTCAGATTAAACAATCTGACAAATGTACTTTTATCAGCCAAGGTAAGTATGTTAAAGATATGCTGAAGAAGTTTAATCTTACTCAAACTTCAGCGATGAAAACTCCTATGGCACCTCCCCTGACACTTAACAAAGATCCATCTGGAAAACCTGTTAATGTCACTGCCTAAAGAGGAATGATTGGCTCCCTGTTGTATCATACAGCGAGCCGACCTGACATCATGTACTCTACTTGATTATGTGCACGCTATCAATCTGAACCCAAGGAATCCCATCTGATCGCTGTTAAGCGAATTTTCAGATATCTGAAAGGAACTTCTAATCTCGGTCTTTGGTATCCCAAAGACTCAGGGTTCGATCAAACTGGTTATTCTGATAATGATTTTGCAGGTTGTAAACTTGACAGAAAGAGTACCACTGGTGGATGTCAACTCCTAGGAGGAAAGCTGGTAAGCTAGACAAGAAAAAAGCAAAATTCAGTGTCCGCTTCAACAGTTGAAGCTGAATACGTAGCCGCTGGAAGCTGTTGTTCTCAGATCTTATGAATGAGAAATGAACTATTAGACTATGACCTTCAGCTATCAAAGATTCCAATCTATTGCGATAACACTAGTGCTATCGCTATAGCGAATAATCCAGTGCTACATTCAAAGAAGAAACACATAGAGATCAGATATCATTTTATCAGAGATCATGTGATGAACGGTGATATTGAACTTCATTTCATCCCTACTGACTTTCAGCTTGCTGATTTATTCACCAAACCTCTTGATGAGACAAGGTTCAACTTTCTCATCAGTGAGCTTGGAATGTTGAATCTCGAAGAATAATTCTTCAGAGTTCATGCCATTGTGTCAGTAATCATAAGTTCCCCGTTTATCATTCTTTGATAAACATTCTGACTCTCAGGTATGTTTTTTCCATCCCTACAACTGAATCTTCATTCAGTTAAGAAGTTTTTCAAAATATAAACTTTAATCAATGAACTTTCTTCAAATGAATAATAGCTTTTTGAAAAATAAATTTCTCACTGATATTTCTAGTCAGTGATCCTTCTTAAAAGAAAATTCATCCCTAACTTTACCATCAGGGATACTTTCAAAAAGAAAAATCTATCGCTGACTTTTCTTCAGCGATAATTTCAAAAAGGACAAATGAACAGTCTCTCTCTCTTCTATGACGTCATTTGAACCGACAATCCACGACATGCCTTTTTTCTGACACGTTCGTCTGTTGCCCTTCTATCCAATCAACTTCATGGGACGTGTCCATGTCATGATGAACATTTGTTTTCCCGCCTCTCTCTCTCCTTATCTCACACGTATAAAAAGAATGTTTTTCCATTCTTATCGTTTTACGCTTTCTGGAAATACTTTCAAGGAAAGAAATCTCTCTCAAAAGAACTCTAGCATTCTCAAGCATTTGCATCATCTCCTTCAAAGATCAACAGGTTATTCTTGATCTTCTTCTTATTCTTGTTCTAAATCAATTTAAATAATACTCCATTTATGGGTTTATAAGATTTTTTTTCATAAAATCATTCTTCTTTTTGATATTATTCATTCAAAACCATTTTCTTTGATTATCTTCATTCAAAATCTTTGGTTTTTCTTCTTGTTCTTATATCTTATAAGAACACTTTTTTAATCTTCAAATATGTTGATTTTTCTATGTTTCTTTCTCAAAATAGAAACTGGGAAAACCTTCTTTATTTTTAGACTAAAACCTTTCTTCTATTCTTCTATCTGTTCATATTCATAATGGCTCAATCTGCACTTGTTGCCTCTAAGAACGTCAAATTCACCATCACTGACTCTGAGCTTCCGAAAAACAATCATCTTGCTCGCCTTGATTATGATGGTGTCAAATACACGCATCTGGTGGAAGCCGCAAAGTTTCTAAAGCAATACTGCATTGCCTACGCTATCAATGTGGATCCCACACCATCAAGAGCTCTTCTCCAACAATTCTGGTTTACCGCTGAAGAGACATCTATCACCAACAAAAAGGGTGAACTGGTTCCTTCTATTTCCTTCAGCACTGAACTTGGACCAGGATGGTGACGGCCTTAGGGTTGAGGAAAGCTCTGCGATTTCCTGACAAACCCAGGAATGGATTCGATGCCTTACCCACTGATGTTGAACTCATCCAATTCCTGGATGCTATGGAATACTCTTGGGAACCAAAGCCGAGGACGACAATTCCCAACAAGAAGTTGACTCTTGTGAAGAAGGCGCTCATGCCTTCTCAACTTAACTACATCTTATCTCACTTCATTCAGTGTATGAGTGGGAAGAGTGGGTCACTAGACCAGGCCAGCAAGATTCAAGTCCAAATGGCTTACTCAGTGATCGTCGGAAGAAATTTCGACTACGCAACAGCTATCTTTGACGATCTAAGGTCAAATATATAGAAGACCGAGAAGGATCCCAAGATCCCCTACGTACGTTTTATCTGTGGGTACCTGAAGTTCCTCTACCCTGCTACTTACCCCACTAATTCTGATGCAACTTTTCCCAAAGTGGGTCAGCGCTCACTAGAGGTCAAGACGCTCCCCAACGAGGTAAGTATCTCTGAACTTCGCTCCCGACTCTCTCTCCTCACTTCTTCGTCTTCAACGGCCATGCAGGAGGTTCCTTCTTCTGCTATCCATGCCGCTACCCCTTCCAGGCGACCATCAACTGGCTCCCTCGGTCCTTCGAAGAAGGCCAAGGTAACCAAGGAGAAAGGTACCTCTAGCTTAATACCTAAGGATGTTTTTCAACAAACCTCCTTGGATGCATTCGTGGGTCTCTCCTCCACATCCTCAGCAATACCCACCTCAACCATGCCATCGACTACGGTCGCTATCACATCAACAGTTACACCACCCATCATCTTAGCTCCTCCACAACCTGAGGTGATCTCAACGGTAACTACCTCTATCCCTACTTCTATCCCCATCTCTCATCCTTCTATTTCTTTGGTCTCTGACCCATCATCTACTTTGTCGCAACCACAGTTTGGACCCATAGGACCTGAACATCAATCTTTTGAGGAATCTATGTAATTCTACAAAATGTTTGGTAATTTAGGTTCTCCATATGACCTGAACATCAATCTTTTGAGGAATCTTTTGGACCCAACTCACCATATAAGCCTGTTTCTCAAAAACTAACTTATATTTCAGGTCCTAGTTTCGCGACTGTTGACACCAATGTCAACAGTTTGAGTGCAAAAGTGGAGTCTCTGACTGCCTCTCTCAACAACACCACCAGCGCTGTTCATACCGCTGGTGAAGCCCTGAAGACGATGACAACTCAATGTGCCTCCAACGCTGACGTCTCTCAAATCTCTACTCTCCAAAAAGCAATTGTCAAAGTCAGGGAGGACTCACAGCAACAGTTCGCAGCCCTGTCTACAAAGGTTGATTCCTATGAAGGTCGTCAGATCGTACCTCTCTGGACATTGTCGTGGAGTTCATTCATCAGGCTACGTCAGATCTTCCTCCGATTGAAGGTCGTCTGGACAGTTTGGAGGCTGAAGTTCAGAAGTTGGCCACTGCAAAAGCTTCATATCCTTCCAAAGATCTCTCCCTCTATGATAATGACAAAGAGGGGGAGAAAGCAGCTGAAGAAAATACGGAGTTTGAAGTTGCTGCTGAGGTCCAACAGAAAGAAACTCCCTCTCATGTTGAGGGGGAGATGGTTGTTGATAAAGCCCCTCCTACCATCGATGAGTTAATCGATGAAGAGGAAGAGGAGGATGATGAAGATGAAGCCCTTGATCTTAAAGATCAAGAGGAAGATCCTCATCAAGATGATGACGATGACGATGACGATGATGAAGATCAATCTCTATGGCGTTCTTCAACTGTCACATCATCAGCGATAACTTCGAAAGAAGTTGTCCAAGGAGGGAGGAGCCATGGAACATCTTCAGGTACCCCTTCCCGAAGCAAAGGTGCAACTGCTGATATAAGCCTGAAGATGACTTCACTATCTGAGGAGAATCCTTCTCAGGTATGCCTTTACCTCGTTCCCTTATCCTTCTATAAAAATCCCACCCCTGTTTCTTTCTAATCCTTTATCTCTCTTCTTCCCTAAAAATAAACTAACCTTTTTCATTTAATGGCCAGACAGTTCTCTCCCCTGCTTAAGGGTAAAGAGCTCCAAATAATCACAGCTGCTGAAGCTGATGACCAGATAATCCCAATCTCTGTAAGAGAGATTGATGAAGGGGATGATGAAGAAGAAGAGTCGCTACAACATCCACATAGGCCCTCTAGACCACTTCATTGGTCAGAGGAAGAGATGAAGAAAAGAACAGAGATGATCTCTCATCTAGAGAATCAACGGCGAAAGATACCCTCTCAATCCTCAGATCTAGAGTTCCTGACAGAAGCTGAAATTGAAGAATCCGTCAGGGCTGAGAAGTTGATTGATGATTGTCAAAGAGATGCTTCTCTGGCTCTCAAAATTCCGTCTTCTCAAGTCAAAGACAAGAAGCTGAAGAAGAAACCAGTTGAAGTCCAGGCTGCTCTTTTGAAAGAGATTAAAGAGGAGTGCTCAAAAGAACAAAGGGTCAGCGATAGCTCAGTCGATTGGTGTAAAAGCAAAATCGACTATCGCTCTGACCCAATAAAATCATAGTTGTTACAATCTCTGGAAAAAAGAAGAAGGACAAAGTTTCTGTCACTATGGAGATTACCATAGAGGATGGAAGTTGCAAGGCGATATTTGTTTCAAAGCTGGAAAGCCTCGGCTATATGGAATGGCTTGAGTTCAAAGACGCACCGAAGAAATCAAAGTCAATCTACAGAGGCTATGTTGAAAGGATAAATGATGTTCTCATCAATAGAGTCGCTGCAATCCTAAAAGTGTCGTATGATCTTCCTTCTAAGCCAAAGCAGATAAGAAGAAAGCCTGTCTCCTCCTCCTCTGAAAATGTCGCGGTGATCAGAAATGAAACCTCCATCAAATTCTCAAGAGAAGATCTTTTCGGTCCTCCCCCTGATCTTTGAGTTCTGGATCTATCTCTGCCTCCTGGTGGACCATATGTTGCAGGACAAGTACTTGAAGAACCTTTCGGAATCATCTTCAGAGATGACGAGGAACAACTCAAATTTCAAAGAATCTCTTAAATCTCTATCTGTCCCCTCGGTCTTCTCAAGGATCTCATGTGCTTATGGTGTGATCTCTCTCCTGCTGCTGAGAAAATCAAACTGATCATTAGCAAAGAATCTTTAGAACGAAAGCAAAAAGGAGAAGCTATACCTGAGTACTTGATCAATCCTCCTAAATTCTCTTTAGATAGCTGATAGATTAGTTTTCTTCTTGTAATCTATTAGTTTAAACTTACAGTAGTTAGTACATCACTTGTACTTTTAATTTTCATACCTTGTAATTCTTTTCTTGGATAAATGAAAGTTTCAGTGAAGTACTTAACTCTATCAGTACTGTAAAACATCCCTCAAAATAGTAATTGGAACATGTATGTTATGAGTCCTGATTATTCCATCATTTTGAATTATAAAGTAATTTTCTTCAGTTACTTTGTCATTATCAAATAGGGGGAGATTGTTGATCCAAACTCTTTCAGTGATTTGATAACGACCCTTTTCTATACTCTGTGAAAATTACGTTTGATATGTATTAGTGTTTCACCATCAGCGATCAGACTGTGTCTGTTCAGTTATCGCTGACAATCTTTCTTATAAACATTTAATATGTATTAGTGTTTCACTATTAGTGATCAAACTGAGTCTGTTCAGTTATCGATGATAGTTCTAATGTAAACAGTAACGTAATCCCTGAAGACAAGACTCGCGTCAACAGATGTTCATAGCTGAATCGAAGACGACGATGCTGAACAAAGAGAAGTCTACTAGTGACCTGATGCGGATATCAGTGAAGCAAAGACAACTCTACTTATACACAAAGGAATATGAGGAAAGCTTCAGCGATCGCTAAACTCTTGATGTCTATGAAGAAAGAGATATTACCGATCAAATGATCACAAAGCTTATACCTCAAGTTTCCTTCTGTCTTACCTTGCACAACTCAGTACGATGTGTCAGAATGGACATGCCTCTGACACAATTCGTACAACAACTCTGTCAACTACACTGTTCATGATCCGGCCGAAAGCATGTCTCCCAAAGTCAGACTTCCAAAGCTAATCAGTGAACGCCACGTGTAAAGTGCCCTGCCATGCATTTAATGCATAGGGTATAAATAAGAAGATCGCCCCTCCATCTGAGGGTGTGCTCATTCCTTGAACACCAAAATAGAAATCCTTGTTTTCTATATTCCTTAATCCCCCATTATCTGAAGTTCTTGTGCAACCATCTTAGTGTTTCTTAAGTTTGTTTAGATTGAGTCTGTCTTAATCTTATTCCGCAACAAATTTGTAAATTGTGTTTGATTTATCAATAAACAATTTATTAAACTTTAAATTTCTGTGTTTGTATTCAACCCCCCCTTCTACAAACTTGTTAAGCACCTCCGGGACCAACACATTGGTTGGTGATGGAATTAATGCTGTCCAAAAATTGTAATCGGTGGCCGATGTTTTGATTTCCAATTTGATTATACCACGTCGTGGGTCAATGGCTCTGGTGTGTTAAATTGGCATCAATTGGATTTAAGAATTGTTAATAGGGGAGTGAGGATAATTGAAGTAGGTGGCTGCAGATTTTTTCAAATTGGTAAATGGTGGAATAAAACTGTCACCAACGGCTGTTTAATTTTCATCTACAATTGAGTTTGATTCGGTTTGTGAACTCCCGGTGAGGTTTTACTCCCGGGGTCTCCCGACCTCCCCGGTCCGTAGACAAATCTCAGTCTCCCGGTGTGGTTTTTCTCGAAAGAGTTTGGAGTATTCATAACGAATTTGGCGATTTTCGATATTTTTTTGAAATTTTTCGGTTGATTCGGTTGAGTTTGTAGACGAAGTTTTTGGATTTTAAAACATTAAGGGTTGTTTACGTAGCCTAAACGAACATTTTTTATCCAAAAATTTCAACCCATGTTGAATTTTTAAGCTGTCGTTCGAGAGTTTGAGAGAGTGTTTTGAGTTCGATCATTTTTGGTCTAAAATTTTAATCCATACCGAGTTTTGGGTTTTTGATCGTTTTCCGAAAAAGTTTTCGGATGGTTCGTTTGTGATCGTGTGTTGACCGTTTGAGTTTTAATCTGGTAAGGAGTGTTCATGGAGTTTTAACGACCGGTTTGGATTAAATATTACTAATTGTTTTCGAAGTTTTGCAGGTTGGCTCAACGAAGGGGATGATGAATAGTGTTTCCATTAAGTAATCGTTAAACTTCTTACATTTTAGTCTTGTTCCGTTAAGTCTCCGTTAGTCCTGTTAGTTTGTTAGCTTGGTTAGTTTTATTTCTTTTTTAGTCCCTTTTCCGTTAGTCCAATTAGAGTCTAGTTAAGTCCGTCAGAAGTTTTAAATTTTACACTTTTAGTCCCTCTAGTTAGTAGTTTCATTTTTGTCATTTTTAGTCCCTCTAGCTTTGAGTTTTAAATTTTTCATTTTTAGTCCTTGTAGTTTTAAGGTTCAATTTGGGTCACATTTAGTCCTCGTACTTGAAAGTTTCAAAGTTTGTCATTTTTTATCCCTAAACGTTCAAGTTTCATCTCTTTTCATGTTCCGTCCCAAGATTTTAAGCTTTCCAAGTAACAATGGGTTATCAACAAATTTTCCGGTTACAGAACGACAATGACTGGCTCAAGCGTAGGATTTCAGATTTTGAAAAGACAATAATATATAGTTCAAATTACTCTACATATTCTGTCGGAATAGAGCATCTTAACCAAAAGATTTCAAATCTTGAAAGAGAAGCTAATATAAGGAAATGGGATCTATATGAAAATTCAAAGAAAATATCTGAACTTGAACGAAAAGTTGCAGATTTTGAAGACAAAGAAGAGAAGAACCTGGCGCTTGAAGAAAGAGGAAATATGTTGGAGAGTGAAAATCTCGACCAGAAGAAAAGACTTGCTGTTTTTGAACAAGAAAAAGTCGATTTCTCAAATGAAAGGAAGAATCTTGAAAGAAAGATTCTCGAGCTTTCAAAGAAAGTTTTCGATGAAAGAAAGGTTTTTGAGGCTCAAAATGCGAAACTTTCAAAACAGATTTCTGATTTTGAAAATGTTTTGATAATTGAGAGAGATTCTTTTGAGAAAGAACGAAAAGTTTTTGAGAGTGAAAAGAAAATGTTTGAAAAGAACAATGTTGCGGTGTTTAAATAGATATCTGATAAACCCAACAGTATAGAAAAGGATTTTGAAAGTGAAAGAAAGATTTTTGAAACTGAGATTCATAAGCTTTCAAATAAATTATCTGGATTAGCAACAAAGATTTTGAAAGAACAGAAGGTAAAATCCGATTTACAAAAACAAATTGACTTGATTCTAGAAGAAAGAAATATTTTATCTGCAAAAGTCAAGAAAATTGAAGAAATAAATCCAAAAGTTGATTTATCTGAACAAGCCAGTCCCGATACTGTAGTTCAGTCTCCTTATTCTTCAAGTTCACCTTCTACATCTAATTCTTCGAAAAAGTTTGTCAAATCAAATGAATTTTCAAAAGATCGGATTCGTCCTTCAAATCTTTTTTATAATTCCCTTCTTGATGATTCAAATAATCAAGTGTTTCGAAAAGTTAAGATGGTTTGGAGAAAGAAACCAACTACAGAAAGTAGTGATGGAAACATGTCTCATGATTCTCATGTAGTTGATAAAATGTCATTTATTTCCAAGACTGATTCACCTACTTAGGTCTATTCTATAGGAAAGTTGATCAGTCTACGCCGACAAACGATCTTTTGCACTTACTGTGGAAAGAGTGACTTTGTGCATCCAAGGTACGTTAATAGTTGGTATGGTACTTATAGAATCCCCAATCCTCAGTTTTATAGTTTCAAAGCCAAGGCAATTAATCATCAAGGATCCGTCACAACATGGATACCAAAACCAAAATCTTCCTAATCTGTTTTGTAGGAATGTCACGTGTGATTTAATTCAAATTATTAACGTCACATGACTACTATCAAGGGTTATGCCACTTTTGAGGGGGAGTACCATGTTTTTTGTTTAAATTTTCATATCGACTACTGAACACTTCCGTTCAGGACTCATTCCTAAATGTTTGACTTCTCAATGTTTACTTCAACGCTTTATTTTGGCGAGTTAAAGGAATGTTAGGGCTTTTAACGTTTCCATGGTCAATCCAGAACCGGAAGGACCTACCCAAGAAACACATCCACTTCATAGATATCAGCGAGGGGTCTAGATTAATAGATGAGTTCGGAGTGAAAAGAATATGGTGAGGATGTGACAGGACTTAAAAGAATTTTTGGTCCTTACCAAACCGAGTCAGTTATCCTGGTTATCACGTAATCTATTCATTCTCGTTCTTTAGAGATGGATATTGAAACAGACATGGATCCAGTGTCGATAACTCGTGTCACCCCACCTAGCCACTCAAGTATCTCACAAAAGATACTTGTTTCATATATGCACGGAGATTTAACACATAATCTATCTATTCCTCACTTGGAGGTCTTAGATATTGAACAAGGAAGACATAATCTCCGGTCTCCGAACTTCATATTCATCTCACTGTGTCGATTGATTTCTAACCTGTGTCCTAGGTTGAATCAATCTTTGAGCCTAATAGATACATGATTATATTTCTTTCACACACGCACGAATCTTTGTGAATCCAATCGCATATCTTTGTGATATTGTCGGAACAATCTGAGAAGTAATTTTTTAATATTTTACTTCAGTGATAACTGGAAGTCCTATCAGGGATACATCGATGCCAACTTTGAAAATAGGCCACACAATTAGGTTTAATTGTTGTGATAACAGTTACTCTTGTGTTTCTGTGTTAGCTGTTACCCTTGGTTACTGTATCGCTTTATCTGATCTTTTGCTACTCATCCGATTAGTCTTTGAAGTTACATGATACTCAGAATTCTGCTAATCATCATGAGGAGAAGAAAGACACAAAATTCAAAGACACAAATTATCGTGTTGATGGGGAGTTAGCAAAATCTGAGAGGGAGCAATAGAATTTCTTAAATCTGATGTTGAAAAGCCATTAGATTCAAAGATTGCATTTCTTCTATCCCTTATCAAATGGTGTCTGCTATAACTTTGTTCCTCCTACGAGCTGAGTGAAACATGTTCTTAAGCTGAAAGCAAATTCAACTCGCGTATCAAAGACAGATTATTTGTTTTTAAATTGAAGATGCACTATGGAATGTCACGTAACTCGCACATTATCTTTCTTGTGTGCTGATCCGATGTGTTGAGTTTCTACAGTTGAAAGTTGCTCAATAGTGCATTCAATCAAGGCTACTGTATATTAAATCTGGTGTCAAAGTTGAAACTATGAAGACCAAGAGCTTTATTCGAGGGGGAGCTTGGAAAGACATGAAGACATGCAACACCAAAGTCTTTCAAAGATTCAAGGGGAAAAGAAGATCAAGTCCTGAAGATTTGAAGATGATAAATGATTTATTCAACTTTAGGGGGAGATTGTTAGGACTGAAAGTCCTAGTGCGTTGAAACTTGTATAACGCATTTATAGAATTTAAATGTTTTATTATTTAAGTTTTGTTGTAATGGGCCTTGGGCTTTGAGAATTAGGGTTAGAGGAGAAGATTGGTCATTAAGGTTTACTCTAGCTTATCAGAAATTCTCTCTGTAAATCTAAACCTTTTACTGTTAAATCTAATCATATGACCAGCAGTTGTGATTTATTGATTCTTGTTGATTAATTATTATTATTGTTGATTGCACTGTTTCTGGGATCTACACTCTTTCCCACTGACATTGAAGTATTTGAAGGGATAAGAGCTCTTGGTTATGTTGGAGATCTAACTAAGATAATCCAATTCAAGAAGAATAACTTACCACCATTCTGGAATGCATTGTTCTCAGTGATTAACAGATGTCTCACTACCAAGCATCAAGGGACAGACAATGCCAGTATGCACATTCTAAAGTTGTTCCATGCAGTTGTATATGATCTACATGTTGATTATTCGTTTATCTTCTAGAGTGAACTCTATGAGAGTGATATGTCAAAGAGAACAACCAAAGCTCCGATCTTTGTGCCTTACCAAAGATTGTTGACACTAATCATCTGAAGCATGATAAGGTGTAACAGACACATTCCAAGGTGCCTTACTTGACTATTCTTGAATTAAGAATGGTTTTTGATTAACGTAATTGACTTTATAATGAAATTGAAGGCTGAAATGTTGATTAAATGGTGATTTCGACTAAGTCTGTGAAAAAGAAATTTAACTTAACAGACAAAATTTCAATTTTTTTAAATCTGAGCTTTAGGTTTCTAACAAGTGATGATACTTGCGAGTTCTTCATTCTTTGAAGAACTCTACGAGTTATTGACTTTGTTCATTTTCATATGGCTAATTTCAAATTATTCAAGGTTCATGCGGATTTTATTTGATGCCCAAATTTTTTCAAGTATGATTTTTCACAGATTGTGCCCTGCGAAAAGTGTTATCTCTTTCTTCTGCGAAAAGCATAGTTGTCCATGTGCTTTCAATGTGAAAATTCCCAAGTCCTTTGTCCTGCGGATTCTAGACTTGGGAAGTTTTTTAAAAAACAAGTTTTGTGCTTTAACTAACAAAATGGGCATCTGTCCAAAAATTTTCTATTTTTCATGTTAATAATGGCTGAAAACCAATCAGTTGAACTGGAGGTTCAAATGGATGATAATTCACTACAAGCTTAACCTGGAGAATTTTTGGAAAGTTTCTATTTTTGGAAAGTTTTAAAATTACATATGCCATTTTTAGAAAGTTTGGATTTTTGGCTATGTCCATTTTTCGCAACCATAAGCAATGGTATGCGAAAAGTGACAATACGCTTGATGTGTTTGGCGGAAACTCACAATCCGTAACCATGGTCTGCGAAAAGCTCACTTCTCGCACCATGTGGTATGCGGATTCTCTCTAGACACTACTTTTCGTAGATAGTGTCATGCGGAAAGAATCACACACAAATTGTCATTTTTTGCGACAAGTACAGATTTTATTCAGCTTGCGGAAAGTGAGATGGCCAATCAACTTGTGCCACGTGTCACCTCACTCTTTGAGTATAAATACAAGGCCTCATCTCTAATTCATTTAACTATTCTCAAAGGTCTTTTTACGAATTCCTCACTTAGGCGATTTATTGCTGTCAAAAACCCTTGTCTACGAACTTTGTTTCAGATTACAAATCATATCCAGGGTAGGTCAATATGATTGATAATGTTTGTTTCTGATTCAAAATGTTCTTATTTTGTTTTGTTCCATCAGTTTCATGTTCTTGATTCAATAGTTAGGCTTTTGATCTATAGGACTGTTCATTTATCATTAAACCCATTCGAACCGACCTTTGTATATTTTGAACTTGAATATGTGATTTTGGACATGATAATGAAATAGAATATGTTTAATGTTGTTGGATTTTGATTTCAAACACAATGTTGAGTTTGATTTGGACCTAATCTAACAAATTTTGGACTGGATTTGAAATTTGACTCTTTAAACTCTTGACTGTTGTTGAATTGAGAATGGATTTTGATTAACATAATGGATTTTATAATGAAATTAAAGGTTGAAATGTTGATTAAATGGTGATTTCGAATAAGTCTGTGAAAAAGAATTTTAACTTAACAGACAAAATTTCAATTTTTTTAAATCTGAACTTTAAGTTTCTCACAAGTGATGATACTTGTGAGTTCTTCATTCTTTGAAGAACTCTGCGAGTTCTTGACTTTGTTCATTTTCATATGGATATGTTCAAATTATTCAAGGTTCATGTGGACTTTATTTGATGCCCAAATTTTTTCAAGTATGATTTTTCGCAGATTGTGCCCTGCGAAAAGTGTTATCTCTTCGTTCTGCGAAAAGCTTAGTTGTTCATGTGCTTTTAATATGAAGATTTCCATGTCCTTTGTCCTGTGGATTCTGGACTTGTGAAGTTTTTCAAAAAGTTTTTCAAAAACAAGTTTTGTGCTTTAACTAACAAAATGGACATCTGTCCAACAGCTTTAATAATCATCAAATAACTGGTTTCACGCAACAAAACAGATCCATGCATCGTAAATGACATTGTCGGCGATGCAACAAACTTTTTCCGGCGATAACAATAATTTTCCGGCGATAACAAAGTGGTTTGGTTCAGAGTCTGATTTTCTTTTACTCTGTTCACTCACCCTCTTTCTTTTAATGCTCGCTTCTAACCAATCTCTCTTTTCCATTTTACCTCTTCAAACACCATCACTCAATTATTTTCACCCTTCTCTCCTCAATCACTCAGGGAATACTTCCTGGGTAGGAAACACTAGTTATCGTGAATCCATGGAAGTTCTGTTAAGTTCTCACACTGAATCCCATGTATTTTCCTAAAAACTTGTTGTTCAAGAGGCTATTGTACATGAAATAACAGAGTTACATGAAGAATAAGAAATTTTGGAGAAGTCAAAACAATTATTTTTGATGATGCATGTCTCCCCCTCAACTAAAAAGAGTTTGACAATTTAAGCTCTTAAGGAGATTTTCAATTAAGCTTATAGACGATTGAAGCTCTTTTTCTATGAAGCTCCCCCTCAACTGAAGAATATATATATATTTTTTAAGAAAGAAACATAAATGAACAGAAAGCAAAAAGATAAAGCACTGAAGTGCGGGTTCTAATCCGATGTGATTAGAAGCCATAGTCACCTTAACATACCTGCATATAAAAGAAATCATGGTAATCATTTGTGAAAATGATTCCTCGATTGTTAGCAGCAGTTGGAAAATATAGAGAACACAAGATTGAAACATGGAAGTCAACCCCTAGAATCATGAGTAAGGTCTAAGACATGTTCAACATACCAAGTTTGCTGATGAGAAATTGGAACCTCTTTTCATCCAACGGCTTGGTGAAAAGATCAGCTAACTGGAAGTCAGTTTGAACAAAGTGCATTTCAATGTCACCTTTTTCTACTTGATCCTTGATGAAGTGATAGCGTACATCTATATGCTTGGTCTTCGAATGTTGTACCGGGTTAGCAGTTATGGCGATTGCGCTCTTGGAATCACAATAAATAGGAACACGCTTGTAGTTGTATCCAAAGTCCCTTAACTGTGTCTTCATCTAGAGGACTTGAGAACAACAACTAGCAGCAACTACATATTCAACCTCGGCAGTGGATGTGGAAACACAGTTTTGTTTCTTTGATGTCCAACTCACAAGTTTGTGACCTATGAATTGACATGATCCAGAGGTGCTTTTCCGGTCTAGCTTACATCCTACATGATCAGCATCTGTAAAGGCGGTTAGATCAAAACGAGAATCCTTTGGATACCAAAGGCCTAGATTAGGAGAGCCTTAGAGATATCTAAGGATTCGCTTAACAGCAGTTAAGTGCGACTCTTTAGGATTAGACTGATATCTCGCACAAAAGCATGTGACAAACATTATATATGGACGACTTGCAGTCAGATAAAGTAAAGAACCAATCATGCTACGATAGACCTTTTGATCAACAGGTTTCCCAGAGGGATCTGTGTCTAGGAGTGTACCAGTAGCCATTGGTGTTTTCATGACTGAACTATCTGACATATTGAACTTTATCAAAATATCTTTTATGTATTTAGCTTGATTAATAAATATGCCTTCGGATAATTGCTTTACTTGTAAACCAAGAAAGAAATTCAATTCACCCATCATCGACATTTCAAACTTTGTTTCCATTATCTTTGAAAAGTTCTTGCAAAATTTCAGATTTGTCGACCCAAATATTATGTCGTCAACATAAATCTGAATGAGAATCAAGTCCTCACCTTGCCTTTTAAGAAATAAGGTAGTATCAACTGTACCTTTCTTGAAACCAGAAGCTAAGAGAAATTTAGTGAGAGTTTCATACCAGGCTCGTGGTGCTTGTTTAAGACCATAAAGCGCTTTTTTCTAACACATAGACATGATCAGGGTGATGAGGATCAAAGAAACCTTCAGGTTGTGCCACGTAGACCTCCTCATGCAGAACACCGTTCAGGAAAGCTGACTTTACATCCATTTGATAGACGGTAAAGTTTTTGTGTGTTGCATAGGCTAGGAAGATTCTGATGGCTTCGATCCTTGCAACAACGGTGAATGTTTCGTCATAGTCAATGCCCTCCTGTTGACAATACCCTTTTGCGACCAAACGAGATTTGTTTCTCACAACTACTCTGACTTCGTATTTCTTGTTTCTGAAAACCCATTTTGTTCCAATAAAAGATTTACCTTTAGGTAGTGGGATCAAGCGCCATACCTTGTTCCTTTCTAATTGTAGAAGCTCGTCTTGCATAGCAGAAATCCAGAAGGGATCACGTAGAGCTTCAGACGCTTTCTTTGGCTCTAAGGAACTGAGGAAGCTTGAAAACATGTAGAAGTTGGCTGATGCTGACCGTGTTGTGACACCAGATTGTACGTCACCTATCACGTTGTTCAGGGGATGATCCTTAGTCCAACGATGTGTGCTTGGTAAGGATTCAACTATTTGTTGCGTATTGGACGCATTGTTTTCATCGTGCACAGCAGTTAGCTCCATAGATGTACTCGGGACATCTTGTACTGGAGTTTCTGATACAGAGACTTCTGGAGTAGCAGTGGAAGTACTCGTGACTTCGTTTCCAGAAGAACTATCTGCAGAGACAGATTCATCATTAGAAGTTTCAGAAACTAACGGTTTAGTTGAACCTGATGAAGATGAAGTTTAAGTGACTTCTTCGGAAGGCCCAGACATGTCTTCAGAAATGGTAGGGACCTCCAAGCATGTTATTGATGTAGATATGCCTTTATCAAAATCTACACAAATATCATCAAAGGCATCAATAAATAATAAATCTAACTCAGATGAAGTAGAGTTAGAGTTAGAGTTAGAAGAAGTGGATCCACTAGAAGTTGGTTCTATTCTGGATTGAATAGAAGCTTTGTCCATACGACCGAGTTCTGAACTGTTGTGTCCAGAAGTCCTAGTAGAATTCTCATCAAAGGAGACATTCATGATCTCAACAACCATCTTAGTTCGAATAATGTAAATTCGATAAGCTTTGGATGTCAGAGAGTATCCAACTAGATATCCTCCATCCGCTTTCTTATCAAATTTTGATAATCCTTGACGCTCTCGAAGAATGTAACACCTGCAACCAAAAACACGAAGAAATTTGATGTTAGGCTTACGATTGTTGATTAACTCATATGTTGTTTTGTTAAACCGTTTGACCACAATGGTACGATTCTGTGTAAAGCATGCTGTAGCGACTGCCTCGGCCCAGAGGTACATAGGGAGATCTGAATAAGCAAGCATAGTACGAGCGACTTCAACAAGAGTGCGGTTCTTCCGTTCAACAATGTCGTTTTGCTGTGGAGTGTAGGCTACGGAGAAGTTATGTGAAATTCCTACAGAGATAAGATAGCTCTGCAGTGTGGCATTCTTGAACTCCGTGCAATTGTCGCTGTGAATTGTTCGGACAGGCAATTGAAGACGTATTTGAATACGCTTAATAAAAGCGATAATCAATTCTGGCGCATCTGACTTGTTGCGAACAAACTCGAGCCATGTATATCTCGAATAGTCATCTATAATTACTAAAACGTATTTATTGCCATTGATAGACGCTGTTTGCATTGGGCCACAAAGGTCCATGTGAAGAAGTTCCAGTGCAGATGAGGTTGATGATTCAGCATTGGACTTGAAGGAGCTTCGTTTAATTTTGCCCATCTCACATGCAGAACATAGTGAGTCTTTCTCAAACCTCATTTCTGGTAGACCTTTCACCAGACCTTGTCTTTGTAGCTTTGCTATAGATCGGAAATTCTGATGAGACAAGCGGCGATGCCACGTCCACGATTGTGCTTTAGAAGCTTTGGATAGTAAACATACTGGACGTGTGGCATACAGTGTAGGAAAATCTACATAGTATAGATTTCCATGGCGCTCAGCTTTAAAGACTTCGTAACCATCGGGATTCTCAAGATAGCAATGAGCTGTTGTGAAGCGGACTTGATATTTCATGTCATAGAAGTGACTGGTGCTAAACAGATTATGATCAAGTCCTTCAACATATAACACTCTTTGAATCTTCACAACTCCATTATCGAGCATTCCATATCCTCTTACGTGTCCTTCAGATTCAGAATTGGCAAATCTAACTGCTTCGGCAGGCTCCTCCACATAGTTATGCAAGAGGTGCTTGAATCCTGTCATGTGGCGTGAAAACCCGGAATCTATCACCCACAGTCGACAGGCCTGCAAAAGAGACAATTAGTTTTGCTTAGGTACCCAAATCAGGATGGGTCCTTCGCGGTTAGCTTCACGCAATTCAGGAATATCAGCTGGTTTAACTTTCACACGCCATTCATAACGGGGTTTTGGAACCCATTTCCAAACCGTCTTAACATTTAATTCCTGAAAATGCTTCTTAGATTTAGGATTGGCAACCTTAGCTAGAAACACTTTGGGTTGTGTGGAAGAATCAGAATTAGAATTACACGTAAGGTTCAGTTTAGCTTTTCTCTTACTCTGTTTGGACTTTGGAGGGGAGTAGTATTTGAATGAGTTATCGCAGCAGTATTTGCAATATAGAATCTTTCGAGCAAATTCATAAACTTAGATTTATCGGAACAAATCTTACATTCATGTTCATCAAAAGAATTACTTTTCAAAATAACACTATCTGAAGTACAACTATTTGAAGCAAAAGTTTCACTAGATAACCTATCATTCTTATTCAAACTATTATCTTTATTCTTCTTACTCCTCCCAACTCCAATTCCTTTTATATCTGAAACAGAAACAAGAACCTTGTTAGTCTCAAACTTAGAGGGTGATTATTTTCTAGAGCTATTTGAAGTCTCACCCTTCTAAAAAATACTCGGTCGATATTCAGGACAATCAGAGTAAACAACTGAAGGTTTTGCAGGAGCATCAAATTCTGGATTGGTTCTTACCTTCCATCTTGGATCATTGAACATCTGTTTATCATTTGAAGCATTTTTAAACAAAGTAATTTTGAAATCATTTATCTCTGTGCAAAGCTCTTGATTTTCTTTTAAAGACTTTTCAAGTTTAAATTTGAGATCAAAGTTTTCATCTTCAACCTCATCAAGAGACTGTTGCAACATATCAATTTTCTTCATCAATTCAGATGTATGATCATTCACAGAATTTGACTCCTTTAAATCAGAAACAACATCAGAGTCTAAAGCATTCATCATGTCAGAAAACTTTTCTTCAGTCATGGACTCAATAAACTACGTTTGATCATTTTTAACACAAGAGTCATTCGTGATGACAGTTTCTTCTTCAACCTCTTCAAAAAGTAAGGTTTAGAAGGAATGGGATTTGAGACTGATGGTTTAGTAGATGGATCAACATCCGATTCATACTCATCATATTTGCATTCAGTCTCAGGTGGAACTGTGTTTGTGTTGACTGATTCTTTTGAAGGTGTGGTAAATAGTGATTCGAACTCAGTAAATTTGATCTTTCGAGTCGCATAACTGTTATTCAAATCACCATATTTAAAACCAACTGATTTAAAAACATTTTGAGAATCAGTGTCACAAGACTTGTTTTCTCCCATTTTTTCTCGACCTTTGGTCTCAATAAAAGATGTAGAAGCACTGTCTTCAACAAAAGTAGCACGAATGTTTGGAATGGGTCTGATGGCGGGGCCGAATTTATCAAAATTATATAAGTGCTTCGGTGCCTTTCTCAAAATTTCGTTAGTTGGCACCCCCAAACCTGGTTTCAGTTTATAAAAGCTTTCATCCTGGAGTTTATTGGTCAGCAGATTTAATGTCTGCTCAGTCTGACCTTATTTCATATTAATATCCTCCAATTGCTTGATTTTGGTGAATGCTTCATTTCTTTCTTGATAACAAACTTCAAATTTGATTTGAGACTCACCCTTTTCAGCATTAAGATTCACAAGATCCTTTTCTAAATCAGATATTTTTTCTTTTTAAGGTCTCTTTTTCATCTTTTAAACCATCCTTTTCGTTTTCTTTTTCTTCCACAACTACTTTTAGCACGACATTTTCATCACGAAAAATCAAAACTTCTTGATGTGCAGAGCTAAGTTTACCTCTCAATAAAGCAAATTAATCTTTCATATTATGTATTTGGGCCATTAAAGATTCAATAAGTTCAGAATTATCACTTACCTCTGAGTTTTCATCTTCGAATTGTGCCTCAGAATCTTCATCGTCACCATCCAGCTTTGCCATTTAAGATACTTGGGTGAAGTGCACATGTTCCTCGTCATCGGAGATTTGGAACAACCAGTTTTCTTCTTCAGCCATCAACACTTTTCCTTCTTCAGCTTTCTTGGCAATGAGTGACTTTCTTGCGTAATACTCTGAGTTCTTCACTTTCTTGAACTTGCAATCTCTTGAGAAGTGCCCAAATTTGCCGCAGTGGTAGCATCTTCCTGATTCATCCTTTCGTTCTTCTCGCTTCTCCTTTCTCTTTCCTTCTCGTCTATCTTCCTTCCTATCTTCTCGTCCTTCCTCTCTCCTTCCGTGCCTCGGCTTGTATCGCATCTCAGACTTCTCTTTCTTGTATCCAGCATACTTTGGCTTTGAGTAGAATTTCTTCTTGCCAAAGCTCTTCTTGAATCGTCGAGTGATTAGAGCTAAGTCCTCAAAAAACTTCTGAATGTATGGATCATAATCAATCTCCAATTCTTCATCACTTGTATCAGATTCAGACTTAGTATCCTCAGTAACCAGAGCTTTAGACACCTTTTTCTTTGACCTTGCAGAGGGTATAGGAACTGAACTCTTTGCTTTGCAAGCTATGAGAGCCACGGAGTCCTTCAGATTATTAGACTCAATATTAATAGGTCTCACTTCATTCTCATGTTGAGAAAGAGTAGAGAAGATATCAGTGACATTTTCTTGAGCCATATTCTTGGACATCTGGAGGTTGATGGAAAAGTTCTTCCACTCTAGATTCAGATTCTTGATGAACTTGTAATTTATCTCAGAAGGAGATTTAGAGATATTGTTCCTCCGCAAGTCATTGAGAATGATGTTATATCTGTTGTAGGTATCTAGTAGCAACTCTCCTTCTTTTGCATGAAATCCCTCGTATGCATTTATGCATAGATTCTGCTTAGCTTGGATGGAGGCTTCACTTCCTTCAAACTGTCTTGCTAGTTCATCCCGTACTTCTTTAGCAGAGCTCTGACTGTCTACACGATTGTAGATGTCGTTTGGAATAGTCGTTGTCAGATAAATTAGAGCCTCTTCATTTGTCTTGTACTGTGCTTTCTGCTTTTCAGTAAAGAACTGATAAGGTTTAGGAACTAATCTATCAGGGATTTCTGGAGAGGTTTCTGTTGCATCTTGACCCTTTACTGTGATCATTGCATTTACTGGACCATTAATGATTGATTCCATGTAATCTCTGTTATTGTGATTCAGAAACTGGATCATTCTAGTCTTCCATTGCTGATACTCATTAGCCATGAGGACAAGAGGTTTGGAGTGAGAGCCCATTGAGAGAAGCTGATTCGACATCTTAGCTGTATGGTTAGTAAGCAAACTTATCTGTATCAAGACAACCAACTAGATGAGATCGTTAGAATCAAGATAAAAACCACACTTAAAAATTTTCATAAAAATAAATTTCCAAAAATAATTAAATGCAGTACACGCACAGTAAAAATACACAAATAGAGTAACCACAGAAAATCTGAAGCAAGAGTGATCTAAGACAGTGGCGCAAAGAAAGATTTGTGTGAGAAGCAGGTCGCGCAAAGAGGAGTTTGCGCTAGACACATGTGGCGCAAAGTAGAGGTTCTCGCGAGAGGTGGGTCGCGCAAAAGAAAGGTTTGCGTGACAAGGCAGTGGCGCAAAGTGAAATTTCACGCGAGAAGTGGCTAGCGCAAAGTACGGTTTGCTTGAGCCTCGGGTGGCGCAAAGTTTGGTTCTCGCAAAAGGCTTATGGCGCAAACACTGTTGTCGACCGGGAACTTACACGACCGGGAGACTTCTTTGACCGATATTGGTCTTTGACCGATAACTTGCTTGACCGGAAACTTGTCCGACCGGGAATGACTTTCGACTGGGGAAGTTGCTTTGACCGGTAAGATGTCGACCGGACAAATATATGGACCGGTATTTGTTATGTGGAAAGGGTGCGACCGGTAAAGGATATTCGACCGATATTCCTTATGACCGATATGGAAAGTGGACCGATATGATATATGGACAGATATAGTGTATGTGGTCGACCGATAAAGTGTGTGGACCGATAGGTTCTTAAAGGTTCGACCGGTATGTTCTTTGTTCGACCCAGAACACGATTAACAGCCCAGAAAACAAATCGAGACCACAAAATCAAATGCAGAAATCAGACTTTGGTATCCAATAACATATATCGATTATCATGCAATCAAAATCAAAGGCCAAATCCAACTTTCATGCATCAATTTTGAGGAACACAGTATCGACATGTTTAAACGAACTCATCGAACCCAGATACCAAAAATCACAGAAAGTCAATTAATGGATGATTTTAACTGCAGTTAACCGCTTAGATAATGTTCACTAGCATAAATTGCATCTATTCATATTAATTTTATGCAGAAAAACATATCAATTCAAGAAATCGGTTCTCAACCAATGAACAGTCGATGAACAGTAATATCCAAAACTCGATGAACAGTAACTCGATGAATAGTAAAATCGCAAAACAAAGATTTAATCCTAAAAACTTGATTCTTTACGCTCTGATACCACTTATTGAACCAGATTAATCTAGTTGATAATTAACACACAAACAGAATAATATCAAGAGATATAAAGATTAAGAATAACATACCAATCCCTTGAATAAACAGTTAAACCTTGTGTGTTCTTGATACCTTGAATACAGAGAAAACGACTACCTCACTATATGATTATAATTATGAATATGTGGATTCTTACCTAAAAACTAATTAACAATAACCATTTATACTCAGACCTAATGCCTAATGGGCTTGCTAATGGGCTTGGGCCCAACTAATAAATAACTATTAACTTATTACATAATAAACCATCTAACTTTAACTATCAAATAAATACAGTTTAGACCCTCTAATTTAACATTAATCTTGAATACAATTTATGATTCAACAGACATCCACCAGTGGTGCTCTTTCTATCAAGTTTACAACTTGCAAAATCACTATCAGAATATCCAGTTAGATCGAACCTTGAGTCTTTAGGATACCAAAGACCTAGGTTAGGAGTCCCTTTGAGATATCTGAAAATTCGCTTAACAACGATCAGATGGGATTCCTTGGGTTCTGATTGATAGCGTGCACATAAACAGGTAGAGTACACAATGTCAGGTCGGCTCGCTGTAAGATATAGCAGGGAGCCTATCATTCCTCTATAGGCAGTGACATTAACAGGTTTTCCAGATAGATCTTTGTTAAGTGTCAGGGTATGCCATAAGAGTTTTCATAGATGAATTCTGAGTAAGATCAAACTTCTTCAGCATGTCTTTAACATATTTACATTAGCTGATAAAAGTACCTTTGTCAGATTGTTTGATCTGAAGGACAAAAAAATATGTAAGCTCACCCATCGTACTTATTTTGTATTCTTTCTTCATTCTTTCAGCGAATCGAGTACACAGCGATGGGTTAGTAGAACCAAATATGATGTCATCGACATATATATGTACAAGAATAATATGACCTTTTATCTTTCTGAAAAATAAAGTATTATCAATTTTGCCACGTTCAAAATTTTCATAGATAAGAAAGGATGAGAGAGTGTCATACCAAGCACGAGGTGCTTGTTTGAGACCATAGAGAGCCTTATCCAATTTATAAACCTAATTTGGATACTTAGGGTCATAGAACCCTGGAGGTTATTCTACATAGAGTTCTTCATTCACCTTTCCATTTAGGAATGTTGATTTTACATCCATTTGATACACAATGAAGTCTTTGTAAACTGCATAAGCTGAGAATAGTCGAATTGCTTCGAGCCTAGCCACAGGGGCAAACGTTTCATCATAGTCTATGCCTTCCTCTTGTTTGTATTCCTGAGCAACAAGTCGAGCCTTGTTGCGGGTTACAGTTCTATGTTCATCTAACTTGTTTCTAAACACACATTTGGTGCCTATCACAGTTTTGTCAGACGGTCTAGGAACGAGACTCTAAACTTTGTTACGGGTAAACTTAGTCAGCTCTTCTAGCATAGCGCTGACCCAGTTTGGATCTCTGAGGGCGTCATCAGCCTTCTTTGGTTCTATTAAAGAAATAAAGTTAACAAAGAGACAGATATTACCTGAACTTCGTCGTGTCTGATTACCTGCATCGGTATCACCAAGCATTTGATCAATGGGGTGATCTCTGGTCCAACGCTGAGCAGGGGCATGATCGCTTACTTCAGAGATTGGATTAACAATAGGAATGTTCACTGCTGAAGAAGCTTGAGGCTCGTCAGCGATCAACTGTTGAGTTTCTGACATGCCATTGTTTTCTGAGAGATGTTCAGACAAAGATGGTTCTGATGGTAGAAATGTGTTTAGAGGCTCTGCTGAGATCCATGAGTTGGATTCAGCATTAGGAGGTATGATGTTTGGATCATCATCAACAATTGAAGGATTTGAATACTGATGGTTTGAGAACTAGGGTTCTGTTTCTTTGTAGTGAGAAAACATCAAAGCATTTAGTTCTTCATTGTCACCGATTTGTTTAGAGTTTGCTGAGAGAGTTTCATCAAAAGTGACATGAATTGTTTCTTCCACATATTGTCTTCTCTTGTTGAATACTCTGTAGGCTTTGGAGAAGGAGGAATATCCAATAAATATTCCATCATCATCTTTTGGGTCGAACTTTCCAAGCTGATCTTGGTTGTTTAGAATAAAGCACTGACAACCAAAGATATAAAGAAAACTGATAGAAGGCTTTCTTCCATGAAAAAGTTCATAAGCGGTCTTTCCGAATCGCTTTACTATCAGCGATCTGTTTTGAGTAAAACATGCAGTATTTATAGCTTCAGCCCAAAATTCAGTAGGGAGATGAGAATCGCTGAGCATTGACCTAGCGACTTCAATGACCGTTCTGTTTCTTCTTTCAGCGACTCCGTTTTGCTGAGGAGTTCTCACTGAAGAGAAGTTATGAGAAATTCCCTTGTTCTCAAAGAAATTGTTCAGAGAACTATTTTTGAATTCAGTTCCATGATCACTTCTTATTGAACGTACAGTGAGATTATTCAGCACTTCCATCTTTTTAACAAAAGATATTAGTTCTTCTGGAGTATCACTCTTGCAGCGAAGAAATATAACCCAGGTATATTTCTTCAGTTCCATGATCACTTATTATGACAAGCGTATATTTCTTTCCAGCTATAGATTGGATGTTAATAGGGCCAAATAGATCCATATGCAAAAGCTGAAGAGGACTTGTCACTGAGGAAACTTGTTTAGACTTGAAACTAGCTTTTGTCTGTTTTCCTTTTTCACATGCAGAGCAAATAGATTATTTAGCATATGAGTGTTAAGGAAGACCAGAAACCAGTTCCTTAGAAGAGAGAGAATTCAGGGTTTTGAAATTTAGATAAGAGAGCCTTTTGTGCCATAGCCAGTTGATATCAGAAGAGGCTTTAGAGAGAAAACATACGTTTTCAGTGATAGTAGAGTCCATATCTATTACATAGACATTTTCTCTTCGATAACCACTGAGAGCAAGTTTTCCTTTCTCATTTACCACTGAACATGCTTTCTTGGAAAAGCGAAATTCATAGTCTTTATCACATAGCTGACTGATGCTTAGAAGGTTATGCTTCAGTCCATATATATAAGCGACTCTTCTGAAGGTAGTTGTCCCATTGCTGAGGACACTAAACCCTCGGGTATATCCTTTTCCATTTCCACCAAAGGTCATAGAGGGACCTTTCTCTTCCTTGTATTCAGTGAGCACGTCTTTTTGTCCAGTCATATGACGAGAACATCCACTATCGAGATACCAGATGCCCTTTGGTCCCTGAAAACATAAGGAAGATTAAGCTTTCTTTGGTACCCACTTTTCAATGGGTCCTTTGGGGTTAGTGGAGATGGAAGGTTCAGTAATCTTCACAGCAGACGAAGATTCAGCTTCAGTGGTAATCTTCACTTTGGTTAATTTCTTAACCATAGTGGTATTCTTCACCTTGGTCATTTTTTCAGCTTTGATGACCTTCTCAGCCTTGGAGGCATTCATCTTCACTTTAGCTATTTTATCAGCTTTAGTGGCAGTTGGACATTTGCTTGCAATATGGTCAGTAAATCTACAGTGATAGCATTTTCTATATTTGAATGTGGTTTTAGGACCAATAGTGAAAGGTTTTGAGAATTTAAGATGAGCAGGTCCAGGTCCAAGAATGCTTTTAGCATGAGATCTGGGAGGAATTTTGATTTCTTCAGATCTCTTAGGCTTGAGATCAATCTTTAGCTTTGGAGGACAAAGATCAAAGATTTCTATCACAGAGCTAGAGGATTGATTCGCTGAAGGTTTAGAGGGAACTTTCAGCTTTGCTTTCTTGGAAGCCTTCTAAGGACGAAGAATGGATTTTACTTTATCCTTAAACTTAGAGCCTTTGGATTTTTCCACAGGGATAGAATTAAAAGAAGAAGGATAAAACTGATTATAAGAAGTGTCAGAGATAGAATTGACAAATGTTCCAAACTTAAGCATGGAACAATCTTCTTTAGGCTCATCCTGTGGTTTCCAAAAACCAAGACCGGTTTTATCACCACCAGTAGTTTGAGAATTTATTATCTCAATTATCTTTGTTGAAGAATTGCACCATTTTTCAACATTAGCCTTTTCTGCTTTTAGAGCAGCGATGGCTTATTCGCGTTCTATGCTGATGATTTTATTTACAACAACTTGATCTTTCAAACTTTCCTCTACAAGAGTTAGTTCTTTGATCTTTTCATTGCATTTTTCCAACTGTTTAGTTAAGTCATTGTTTTTGCTTTCAGCTTAGAGATTTGTCGTTTAAAGCATTGTAAAATCAATCGTCAGCACATCAACTGCGCGACTTCTCTCTGATTTAGGTAAGAAGGGATTAGTAGAGATAGATACCTGAGATGATATATAGCTCATAGAAGTTTCATATTGTTCTTCCAATTCTTCTTTAATCTCAGCCTTAAGGTAAAGATTAGCGACTTCTTCTTCATCAGAACTTGATTCTTCTGATTCGACCCAATCATGTTCTTCAGCAATGAGACCTTTACCTTTTCGCTTGTGGCTTTTCAGCTTTTGATATTTGTCTTTCAGCTTTAGGTATTTGTCATCGCTGGATCTTCTTGAGGTAGAAGGTTTGAAGACTTTCTTTGACCTGCACTCATTTGCAAAGTGTCCAATCTTTTCGCAGTTAAAACAAGTAGCAATAGCCTTATCAACAAGCGTTGATTTTGGCTTGTCAGTTAGGGACAGAGGCTTATTTCTTCTGAAATTGCTCTTTCTTGCAAATCTCTTAAAACAGTTTGTCAAGAGTTCTAAGGATTCATCAAACTCTGAAATATCAGTGTCTGATAGATCCTCAGTTTCAGAATCTAACTCGGTGATAGTGAGAGTAGATCGCTGAGATGGAATATTTCTGAAGAGACTAAAGCAACAGGAGTTCTTTTGGAGTCTTTAGAATCTTTTATAAGATTCTTCTTCAAGAGATTTGATTGCTCATTGTTGAGCAATATTCCATATATGGTGCTGAGAGAAAGAGAATTTAAGTCTTTTGTCAGCTTGAGACATATCGAATAACTGTCCCAGCATTCAGGAAGATATTCCAAGAATTTTGTTAAGACCTCAGAATTAGAATAGGTCCTACCAACGGTTCTTAGATCAATGATTAAGTAGTTAAACCGCTGATGAATGTCAAAGACAGATTCATTCTTACCAGCGATAAAATTTTCATACTGTCTTACCAAGTTAATCTTTCGAGTCTCTTGGATTTCAGTGGTGCCTTCATATTGAACACATATGGTTTCCTACATTTCCTTAGAAGTTTTAAGTTGCATGATGGAATGGAAAACTTCATCTGGCAAGGCCATTGAGATAACGGTCTTTGCCCTTGCATCAATACCAACCTTCTTCTTGTCTTCATCACTCCATTGTCTAATTTTCAAAACAACATAACGTTCAGGAACAAATGGAGTGGTGGCAGTAGCTGGAACGACAACTATGATTTGAACAGGTTCATAGGGTCCATTAGTTATGTATTCAGGTATGGTGGGATCTGCACCTTCTAGAAATAGCATTATTAATGATAAAATCCCAAACTAATCAAGCAATTACTCAATATTATGAAGAACTAGAGAGAGAGAGTCTAGAGAGAGAAAATAAATCTTGAATAGTCACACATCTCAATATTACAATGAAGAGCTTACTACTCGTTGTTACAAGATTACCAAAGCCGAAACCTAAATAAACTACCAATCTATAAGAAGACTTAACCACTAAGTAAAACTAAACAAGCTTTGACTTTTTACAAGACATTGACATTGTTGACTTTTACATCTTTGACTTTCCATATTAAATCTTGGATACAATATTTAGACTAAACAATCTCCCCCTTTGTATTCAAGATTTAGTAAAAATTTTTATATAGATCTTCAGCTCTTGATTCTTCAACTTTTGTCTCTTTATCTTTGAACTTTGACGCTTTCACAGTCTTTAGTCTTTCAGCCTTTGAAGAATCTTGGAAAGTCTTTTTCTCTTTGAAGCTTTGAAAGTCAACAAGCCTTGAACAGGAAACATAATTTTTGAAACTTCATTGAACTTGAAACATCATCTTTGAAACAACTTTTGAAATCTTTGAAACTTCTGAAAAATGCATCTTCATCTCTTTGATCTCTGGACCATCTTTGGAAGAACAAACCTTCTTGAATCTTTGAATTTTCTTTTCAGAATCTTTTCACTTTGAATCAGCGGAAGCATTTTGAAATTTCTGACTTGAACTATGAACTTGAACTTTGAAATTTAATCTTTATAAAATTCTCCCCCTTTTTGATGATGTGAGCATCATGATCATCAAAACTTCATCAATTTAATTACAGACTTTGATTTCCTCTTTGTATTCAAAAACAATCTCCCCTTTGACAATTTGCGCGCTTTGATCTGAGAGCCGTCAATCCAAGAAAGATATATATATCCGAATCTTTTCAAATTCAGACATAATGAACGTGGTAACCCTGAATCAACAAATGAAACAGTTAGAAGTGCCTGTCAGTAACACAGAGTCACTGTGTACAACGAATGTACAATATAAGGAGTTGGTTTGATGTTGACTCCCCAGGTCTTCCATTCAATCATTGAAAAACACAAGGTAATTCTATGAATGTTCTGACAGAAAAAACAAATTCTCCGTGTGCTCGTGCTTGTGTTTGAAAGAATTAGCACAATGATTGTGTTTCATAAGGCTCGAAATATGTAAATCACTAAGACAACAATGATTGTACATGGACTCAATGTGCATGAGAAAGGGTCGAAGGTGGGGCAACTTTCCTTTTTTTTCAATATCAGTATCTTCCAAGAGAAGAACCAATAGATTATGTGCTGCTTCCCCAGAAAATATGAAACATTCTCTTTTTAAGAAAAGAATGAGTATCTAGTGGGGTTAATGCAAGAGATGGCATAATATCCTTCTTTGATCATTGAAAAATGGGTCCTGATCTGTCATGTGATCAGAAGCCACTTTATTGACATTATTTATTCAAAAATAAAATACATAAAGCAGTAAAACATTTTTATAGTATGAGTTCTGATCTGAAGTAATCAGAAGTCATCACCTTTACTCCCTCTTAAATTAAACATCTGAAATATGTCAGTTAAAACAGGATAGAGATCAGACACTCCCTTTTGAATTGTAGACCATCATATCAGAAAAATCTATCAGTGAAAAGTATAGGATAGAGATCAGATCAATTCTCTTGGGACGTAGACCATTATATCCATCGGATGCAAAAACTAGGGTAAGGTCCTTTTTGATCGTTGAGGTCCGAGTCCTAAACTGTTGTGTTTAGAAGTCAAACTCCATTGAAGTACGGGTCCTAAGCTGATGTGCTTAGAAGCCATAATCTTTCAGCTTTGAAGTCCGGGTTTTGAACTGTTGTGTTCAAAAGCCATTTTTCTTTCAACTTTCAAGTCCGGGTCTTGAGCTAATTTACTCAAAAGCCGTAATCTTTCTTACTCCCCCTTGACGTGAGGTGCCTGCTACACATAATCAATTTTCTTCTTTGGTACCCACTGGTATTTGTGTCCAGAAATGTTAGTTGCAGTTCGTGTGGAGGTGACCGAGTATGAACCATACCAGAAATGATCACTGGTCTTGTGGATATGATCATGTGTACAACAGTAAGAACAATAAAATTTATTACCTGAAAACCTGAGTAATTGATCTTTTGAGTATTTAAAGTCAGGTTTACCTTTATGCCCTTTTTTCTTCTTTGCTTGATGAACATGTACACATGATGTCTTCTCTTTCAGCTCATATTTCTTGTCATTTTTGACTGATTTCTTCATCCAGACCAGTTTCTCTTTCTTGTAACTTCTTCTTAGATATGTATCTGAACGATCTAAATATTCATCAAAGAAAATGTTAGATTGACGAATCTGATTAAAGTATTTAACTGACCTTTGTGAAGAGACAGATTTCTGATTTGAACTTGAAGCAGACTTTTCAAGTTCTTTGATCTTTGAAGCAAAGTTGTCTCTTTCTTTCACAAGTTGGTCAATCTTCTTTGACAACTCAGACTTCGTCTTCTGCTCTTTCAATGCAGTAGCAGATAGTTCAGATAGCTTTGAAGTCAGCCTTTTGATTTCAAACTCAAATATTGAACGTTCTTCTTCAAATCCTTTCTCTGACTCATTTCTCTGGCCGGAAAATTCTTTAAAGAATCCCACATTCTTCTGTTCGATGGCCTTCTTTTCTTTAGCAAATTTCTCTCTTTCCAAAATCAGAACTTTCTCAAAGTCAGAAATTTCTTGAGAAAATTTGATGCATTTAAGCTCAACTGACTTTTTCTCTTCAAAACATTTCTTTGAGAAATCTGAGAATATCTTTGAAAATTTTTTCTTTTCAGCATCAAAATCAGCTTTATTTTCAGCAAGCTGTTTTTCAAAAACAGATAAACTTTTTCTAAGCTCAGCGTTCTCAGATTCCAATTTTAGAATCTTCTCATCATTCTGCCTAGAAGATCTTTTCAGAAGATCTTCATTGATATTCTTTAAGACACTAATTTCTTCTTTCAGTGAGATGATTTTAGTAATATACTCTCTTGACTTTTGCGAATGAAAGTCAACAGCATGACCCAGATTAATGTTCTCTAGTTTCAGCTTTCTATTCTTCTCTTCAAGATCTGAAAGAAATCCCATGATTAATGAGTAATCAGCTTAATATGAATGATCGTTCCAAACTATATTTCAGAAAATCAAAAATCAGATTTAATTGAAATCTAGAAAAAAATAAAATTTGAACAACACTTGATCTTGCGCAAAGTAGAGTCTTGCGGGAACAGTGAGTTGCACAAACCAAGCTTTTCGTAACCAACGTGATAAGAAAAATCAAGTTTTCGGTATAAGCGAGTTGCGCAAAGGAGGTTTACGTAAGTGCCTTGATGCGCAAAGTGAGCTTTGCGTGATTGCCTTAATGCGCAAAGTGATCTTTGCGTACGCCGAAGGATGCGCAAATGTGACTTTGCGTATTTGCCTTGATGCGCAAAGTTCCCTTTTCGATCCTTGTATTGCGTAAAGAAGCTTTACGTGATAGGCTTTAAACGCAAATGGAGCTTTGCGTGACAAATTCAATACGCAAACTGAAATGCCCAAAGCTTGCGCAAACGACTATGAATCTTGCGCAAAGCGTATGAACTTGCGCAAACCGTGGATCTTGTACATTTCGATCCAAATCGATTCAAACCTGCAACTTAGATCTTAGAAACTTATCAGTATCTTCGACAAACAATACTAATCACAAAATTACTATCAAATTTCGATTAAAAACAACAATTTAAACAATTTCTTTCAAGAACAGTGTTCGAACTCGTTTTCAAGAAAATCTCAAAAATCGAAAATTGAAATTGATTTTGTTCAAATTAAGAGATTTAAACCAAACAAGAATCAATCCTAAACACAATTCGCATCCAATGAATCCATTTTCTTTCAACAAAAACGATTTTACACACAAATTCAGATGAACAGTACCAAAACTCATTTTCTTGAAAAAATTTCAAAAATATTGATTTTCGATCCAAAAATACTCAGATTTCAATTCAAATCATGATCAAATCATTGATAAAAAGTTTGGTTCAACTCTGATACAATTTATTAATGATAAAATCCCAAACTAATCAAGCAATTACTCAATATTATGAAGAACTAGAGAGAGAGTCTAGAGAGAGAAAATAAATCTTGAATAGTCACACATCTCAATATTACAATGAAGAGCTTACTACTCGTTGTTACAAGATTACCAAAGCCAAAACCTATATAAACTACCAATTTATAAGAAGACTTAACCACTGAGTAAAACTAAACAAGCTTTGACTTTTTACAAGACATTGACATTGTTGACTTTTAGATCTTTGACTTTCCATATTAAATCTTGGATACAATATTTAGACTTAACAAGCATCATTCGATTTTTCCAGAGAGAGAAGTTATCTCTGCTGAATCGAGGAGGTTCAGAAAGTGAACCATTATCATAGTAGTTTATGTTTGTGTTGAGTGCCATTTTAGAATAGCAAGGAAGAGAATAAAGCAAGATCTTGTTTATCAGATTAAACAGTCTGCTCTGATACCACATGTTGGTCCCGGAGGTGCTTAACAATTTGTAGAAGGGGGGGGGGTTGAATACAAACACAAAAATTGAAGTTTAATAATTTGTTTATTGATAACTCAAACACAATTTACAGGTTTGTTGCGGAATAAGATTAAGACAAACTCAATCTAAACAAACTTAAGAAACACTAAGATGGTTGCACAAGAATATAGAGAATGGGAGATTAGAGAGTATAGAAAACAAGGGTTTATAACAAATAGAAAGATGAAGGCTAGAGGTGAGCACCCCTCAGATGGAGAGGTAATATTTCTATTTATACCCTATGCATTAAATGCATGGCAGGGCACTTCACACGTGGCGTTCAGTGATTGGCTTTGGGAGTCTGAATTTGGGAGACATGCTTTCGGCCGTATCATGAACAGTGTAGTTGACAGAGTTGTTGTACGATTTGTGGCAGAGACGTGTTCGTTCTGACACATCGTACTGGTTGTGTAAGGTAAGACAAAAGTAGACTTTAGGCATAAGCTACGTGATCGTTTGATCGCTGAATATCTCTTCCTTCATAGATACAAAGAAGTTCAGCTATCGCTGAAGCTTTTCCTCATGTTTCTTCGCGTATAAGTAGAGTTGCCTTTACTTCACTGATATCCGCATTAGGTCACTAGTAGACTTGTCTTTGTTCAGTAGCTTCGTCTTTGATTCAGCTATGAACATCTGTTGACGCGAGACTTGTCTTCATGGATTACGTTAATTGTTTACATCAGAGACTACCAGCGATAACTGAACAGACTCAGTCTAATCGCTGATAGTGAAACACTAATACATATGAAATGTTTACAAGAAAGGTCATCAGCGATAACTGAACAGACTCAGTCTGATCGCTGATGGTGAAACACTAATACATATTAAAACGTAATTTTCACAAAGTATAGAAGAGGGTCGTTATCAAATCACTGAGAGAGTTTGGATCAACAGTATCCATGCTATGATGGATCCTTGATGGTTAATTGCCTTGGCTTTGAAGCTATTAAACTGAGGATTGGGGATGCTATGAGTACCATACCAATTATTAACATACCTTGAATCCACAAAGTCACTCTTTCCACAGTGAGTGCAACAAATCTTTGCTCGGTTTAGACTGATCAACTTTCCTGTAGAATAAACATAAGTAGGTGAATCAGTCTTGAAAATAGATGACTTTGTATCAACTACAGAAGAATCACGAGACTTGTTTCCTTTACTGTCTTCTGTAGTTGGTTTCTTTCTCCAAACCATCTTTACTTTCCTGGAGAAATGATTACCTGAAGAATCATTAAGCTCGCAATCAGAATAACTGGAGTAGTAAGTATGTCTTTTGTTAGAGGTGCCGGTCTTTCTTTGTTTCTGAGAACGTCTTTTAGATTTTTGCTTTGAAGATTTGTTCATAGAAACCTTTTGAGAGGCAGATGTTGAACATTCGCCTTTATAAAATTTGACCGGTGGCTCTCCAGTTGAATCCAAGAAATCAAAATGACTTGGAAGTTTAGGATCGAAATCAAATTGGTCTAGCTGACTATCTGGACACACCTCAGAATTCATAAAGGCTGAGAATTCCATTTCCTCATCAGAAGGAGCCTTATCACTTGAAGGATTTAGGAAAGTAGAAGGATTTGTGCTTTGAAGCGGATCATTAGAGAAAGCATTTTGAAAATCAGAACGATGATCCTTTTTGAAACACTCCAACTAAGGCTCTTTTCCTTTATCAGAAGAAGTTGGTGAAGAATCACCTAGAAAAGCTTTACAGGAAGAGGTATATGAGGGTGGAGATGAATGTTCTGACAGATTAATCTTCTCTTCTTGGAGTAAGTCAAGCTTAGCTTGAAGCTCAGCTTTGTGATGTTTCTCTTTCATCAGATCTGCTGCCAAGGCAGACAGTTGTGAATTAAGCTTATATATATCAGTCTGAAGATATTCCTCTTCCTTCCTCGATCCAGTTTCGTTTTTATCGGAATTGAGGCACTAAATTTTGGATAATAACTCTTGTTTTTCCTTTTGAAAAATGATCCTCTCCTGTGCAAATGACTCTTCTAGCTGAACAATTTTCTTTTCTAAAATCAGAGGTGGAACATAGATTTTGAAGTCCATTGATTCCTCCTCAGTTTCAACTGTTTTTGAATCAAGTTCAGCCTGAGAATAGCTTTGAAAATAGTCATTTGACAGAAAACAGGGGTTTTCAGTGTTGTATGACGCATTCAATGAGTCATAAACAAAAGGAAGTTGCATCGTGGTAGTGTTTTTCCTTCTCAAAGTTTCCAGTTCCGGATCCTCATCAACAAGTGGTTTGGTCCATCTGATTTTGTACTCTGGGTAGGTTTTGTCTATTCCAAAAAATTCGAACGCATATAACGTGGGAACTTTGGTCAAGGCCTTTTTCAGATATTGTAGGTTATCGTAACCGATACTCGTCTCTGAATATTTGAATTCTTAGGGTGTTACACACAGTGACTTAGTGTTACTGACAGGCATGTTAACTGATTCATTAGTTGATTCAGGTGTTACATGATTATTTTGTCTGGATTTGCAAAGAAATGGATGAATATCTTTTGAATTGACGGATCAGAGGCTCCAAATGACATACATTTCTTACTCAAAGTTTTGATGAAGTCATTGTACTTTTCATCAAAAAGGGGGAGAATCTAAATCTTGAAGAAATGTCCATTACATTACATGTCCAAGAAATGCGAGATCAAATTATTCTGAAGACATCCTGATTTCAGATAAATTTTCTTGGAAGATACTGTGCTAAAGCATTCTGAAGACTAAGAGAGTGATTGCATCTTCTGAGCTGAAAAAGAAGACTGAATTAGATAAATCTTTTTATTAATGATCTTGATCCAAAAGGGGAGATTGTTAGAGCACAGTCTCATTGGATTCAAGATCAACCAATCTGAAGATTGCAATCTGAAGCTAAAGCAGAAAAGTCGTCTCTTAAATAATAAGTCTAAGTCGTTTGTAATAAATAGTCAAAGTTAGAAATAAGATATCACATTTTACACACACACTCAAGGTGAAAAACAGAGAGAGAACACATCGATAGCTTCAATAGATCAATCTTGTAACCATTGTTATTAATCTAAACAGGTTGGTAATCGTTTAATGTGTTTGTATTGATAAAACTTGATAGTATTTGTGGACACACATTAGGTGCATTCAAATGCATCGTTTGTTTAGATTGACTAATTTTGTAAAGTTTCAGTTCGAGATCCTTTAACTGGGTAGATAACCTTTGATTTTCATTTTTATAACACACACTTTTAGTCACAATATCAATTTTCTCATTTTCTGACATACGAAGCTTGTACGTAAGATCATATAATTTGGTCTTTAACTCTTCAGACTCTTTTGAAAATCTCTCACGCTCTTCCTTTAGATTTGAAGTTATGCACAAGTTGCAAGCAATTTCTATGCGTTGATTATCATATTTGTCAAGCAGTCTGTCAGGATCGAATTCTTAACAAGAATAAATTCTCAGAAACTAATATCAAAGAAGTTTGCGGAATAACACTTTGATATTCAATGAAACAGTAAATCAACACTGTAAATATAAAGAACAAACTGTAAACTTGTATTGAATGCTTTGAAGTTACAAGATTACACACTCAACCTCAATATTGATGAACAGGCTCACCAATACGAATTCTACTTCTCTAGAATTAGGATCTATGCCTTGAGGTTGATTTTTCTCACTAATAGAATGAATGATAATCTCTAACAAAAGTTATCTCACTATTCTAAACAATACAATATATATACTGAACATAAAAGCTAATTACAGTTAATAAAATATCTCCAGAATATCTTCCATCATTATCTCTAAGCTTCCATGAATATCTTCAGTTTATCCAGCTGTCATCCTTTCCATACAGATCTCCATCTTATAAGCAGTATTAATCATAAGCAACATTAATACTCTGAGCAGTATTAACTCTAGCAGTACTAACCATGCTCAGCAGCATTAATCTCTTCAAGCAGTACTAACTTTGAACTAGCAGTACTAATCTTGTTGAGCAACATTAATCATCAACTAGCAGCATTAATAACAGAAGTACTAACTAGAAGTATTAACTGTTTTCTTCTAGCAGCATTAACAGAAGTACTAACTAGAAGTATTAACTGTTTTCTTCTAGCAGCATTAACTTTGTTCCAGCAACATTAACTTTGTTCCAGCAACATTAACTACAACTGGCAACATTAACCTCAGAAGTAGTAACCATGTTGAACTAGAAGTAGTAACCATGTTGAACTAGAAGTAGTAACCATGTTGAACATTAACTTCAGAAGTATTAACTACAACTAGAAGTAGTAACCATGATTGACATATTTCAGACCCAACAATCTCCCCCTAACTTAACTTTTCAAAACTGAGAAGTTAAGTTCTTTATGATAATTTCAAAACTTTCTGCAATTACTAGTTCTTCTTGATTCAGTTTCTGCTGTTATCTTCTTTTCTGTTTCTGTTGTTATCTTCTTTTCTGTTTCTGCTGTAGTTACTGCTTTGTTTCAGCATCTTCACTTATCTCCCCCTCAAAAAAAAATTTCATATCAACTTGATTCTCCTTCTCAATTCTTCTCAAGTTCAGATGTTTAAGTCTCCCCCTTTTTGAAATAATCATGATCTTTTCATCTCTTTTATCTCCATAATTTGATTATGAACTTTCAGACAAATTGTACCAAGTGTATCCATCAATTCTTTGTAGTTATACTGTCCTCACCTTCTCCAGGAGTGTTACCCCCTTTTGAATGATCATTGGATCTTTTAGTAGAGATCTTCTGCCTAGCAGAAGCACCTTCTACTCCCTTGGTTTCTTGGCACCTGGGACCTTTACATAATTACTCATCTAAAGTTGCCATGGGGAAGGTCTTAGTAATGTTCACACTGTCCTGTCCTGCACTTTGTGCAAAGTCAGTAGTGTGAGCCTTACAACCCATATGCTCTTGCATCTCCTTATTGAGCACCTTCTTGAGGTTGGGAGAGACCCCTGTGGTTTCCCTATGGATATTCTCTAAAGGAGAATCCTCCCTTAGAGGGCTTAAAGGCTTAGTGGGTGAAGGTACAAGAAGGGAAGGAGCCTTCTTTACCTGTTTTATTGGTGAAGTTGGCTTATGAAGTAGAGACTGGGGAATTGATATAGAGTGGGAAGGTTGGGTTTGGCTAGAAGTGGGAATGTTTAATGAGGGCCTTGACCCTGCTGCCATACCTTCTTGTGGTTGGGACACCACCATCATTGTTGAGAACAATGGGGTGTTAACTCCTTCAGAGTCCCTAGCAGATCTTCTCATGTTTGAGAAAACCTTGCCTTTAGGGGGTTTAGGTACATATACCTCATCAAAGTGAAGTATGTCCGTCAATTCATTATTAAGTAATTCTTGTACAAACCTTGGATACAGATAAAAGCTTTTTGATTGATATCCAGGTTTGACATTAAATCATTAAAGATCATTTTTAGGTATAGAAAACTTACATTAGCAGTAGTAACACTTATCAGCAGCATTAACACAGACTGGCAGTAGTAACACATACCAGCAGCATTAACACAGTCTGACAGTATTCACTGAACTAGAAGTACTAACTACCTTTCAGTATTAGCAACCTGAAACACTTACAGACACAAGGTTAGTAGTACCATATACCATAAAATTTTCAAAAGTTACTTTATCTTTTGAAACTATACCTTTTTCACTTTTCTTACCTTCTGCTGGATCAGAAGTAACATGTCTTCCATCAAATCTTTTAAAGAACTTGAAGGCAGTCCATGTTCCTTGTTATGTGCCAAGAGCAACCATTATCTTCATTCCAAATGCTCTTCCTCTTGAGCTTTTGATTGCCCTGCACACTTGATAAATCAGTTAGTCATTGAGGGAACCCAAGCCAAAGTGGTCTTGAGTTGACCTTTCTCATTAATATAATCTGTCAGTTTGGTCTGAATGAGTTGTTTAGGAATCTCATGACTGGAGTACTTTGTCAAGATTATAGGCTTGGCTGCATTACTACTAGAAGCAGCACCAGCCTTGTTAGCAGTACTAACTTGGTTAGCAGTACTAATCAAGTTAGCAGCACTATTCTTGTTAGCAGTACTATCTGGGATAGCAGTACTAACAAGTTTCTTTACAATTGGAACCCAAACTTGAACAAAGTTGTTTGCTTTCTTTGTCTTTAAATTACTCCTTGGCTTATTTGGAGTATTTTTCTTTGGTTTAGCAAACTTATTTTGAACATGAGACTTTTTAGGTGCTCTGTTCTTAGCCATTTGATTCCTTCCTTGCTTCCTATAACCAAAGGAGTTTTGAGTTTGTCTTTGAAAACTAACTCTTTGGTTGATAGGATTGTAATAACAGTATTTGGCAACATGATTAAGCTTTCCACAGATAAAACAAGGCTTTGGTCTATTCATTTTACTCAGATCAACCCCTTGTTTTTGTGCCCATTGATTATTCCAGTTTCTTTGATTTCCCCTCCTTTTATCATGTTTTTGGGGCTCAGATTTATTGCAAGTACACTGTTTGCAAGGGACAGGATTCACAATTGTTGTCTGTTTGTAGTGAACCTTACCAGACTTTCCCTCTGTCTTTTCTATGTTCTTAGATTTAACCCAAGTCTTTCCACATCCCTCATTGGTGATAATGTGATTTTCTAGGGGAATCTCACCACTCACAGTGTTCTCCTTACTCTTATTATTAGAGTACTCTTCTTTAGAGTCTGTTTCAACCACCACTTTGTCTAATGGATCTACCTTAGTGGCTTCATCAGACAATTCCTTCCTATTCTTGGTCTCTAGCAAGTCTGATATAGGAGGGATGTAATTGTTGTTGTATGGTGGTGGTGTGGTGTTATAACCTATTCCTCTTCTAAGTTTGTCATGGATTTTAGTTTGGAGCAAAGAGTCCATTGCTTTAGAAGCATTGGAAAATTTCTCAATATCCAGCTTTGCTTTCTCAAACTCACTCTTTATCTTCTCATTCTCCTCTTCTTTCTGTTTAAGTTTAGACTCATACTGATCTTTCTCCCACTTCCAGTAGTTTGAGTCATAAGAGTGTTGAAGCTCATTGGCTTGGAAACTCTTGATCTGTTCCTCAAAACTCTCAACAATTCTTACATAGTCTTTTATATCTCTCTCTAATCTTTTAAGGTCATCACTCATTGTCTGGTTGTGATCCCTGTACCTTTTAACAGTTTCCATACAAGTTTTAGAGCAAAGATTAGACATTACCTCTGTGGGGATTTCTGTGCTTGAAGAATCTGAAACTTTAGCCATTGATGATTTCTGATTTCAAGGAAGAATGATGATTGCAGGTTTCTGAGAATACTAGCTCTGATACCACTTGTCAGGATCGAATTCTTAACAAGAATAAATTCTCAGAAACTAATATCAAAGAAGTTTGCGGAATAACACTTTGATATTCAATGAAACAGTAAATCAACACAGTAAGTATAAAGAACAAACTGTAAACTTGTATTGAATGCTTTGAAGTTACAAGATTACACACTCAACCTCAATATTGATGAACAGGCTCACCAATACGAATTCTACTTCTCTAGAATTAGGATCTATGCCTTGAGGTTGATTTTTCTCACTAATAGAATGAATGATAATCTCTAACAAAAGTTATCTCACTATTCTAAACAATACAATATATATACTGAAGATAAAATCTAATTACAGTTAATAAAATATCTCCAGAATATCTTCCATCATTATCTCTAAGCTTCCATGAATATCTTCAGTTTATCTAGCTGTCATCCTTTCCATACAGATCTCCATCTTATAAGCAGTATTAATCATAAGCAACATTAATACTCTGAGCAGTATTAACTCTAGCAGTACTAACCATGCTCAGCAGCATTAATCTCTTCAAGCAGTACTAACTTTGAACTAGCAGTACTAATCTTGTTGAGCAACATTAATCATCAACTAGCAGCATTAATAACAGAAGTACTAACTAGAAGTATTAACTGTTTTCTTCTAGCAGCATTAACATAAGTACTAACTAGAAGTATTAACTGTTTTCTTCTAGCAGCATTAACTTTGTTCCAGCAACATTAACTTTGTTCCAGCAACATTAACTACAACTGGCAACATTAACCTCAGAAGTAGTAACCATGTTGAACTAGAAGTAGTAACCATGTTGAACTAGAAGTAGTAACCATGTTGAACATTAACTTCAGAAGTATTAACTACAACTAGAAGTAGTAACCATGATTGACATATTTCAGACTCAACAGTCTTTCAACTCTAGCTTCTAAACAAGAAACTTTCTCTTCTAGCTTAGAATAAGTTGGATGAGACATTGTTACTTGAAAAACTCGAAGTCTAGGGACTAAACTTGGCAAAATATGAAAAAATCAATGTGCAAGGACCAAAAGTGACAACTAGTGAAAGTTGAAAGCTTAGGGGTCAAAGATGACAAAAGATCGAAACTATGAAGCACGGGGACTAAAAGTGACACAAACTAAAACTTAAAACTGCAAGGACTAAAAGTGTAAAATTTAAAACTACTAACGGACTTAACTGGACACTAACTAAAAAAGGTCTAAAAATTGAAATAAAGCTAACTAAACTAACAAATTAACTGGACTAACGGAGACTTAACGGAAAAGGACCAAAATGTTAAGCATTTAACGGCAAACTAACGGAATCCGTTATATACAATTCATCATTTTTTCCAACGTGACACACCTGCAAAGCTTCGAAACAATTAGAAATATTCAATGCAAAACGATCGTTTTTGCTCCCTGGTCAGTCCTTAACAGATTAAAACTCAAACGGTCAACACACGATCACAAACGAACCAACCGAAACTTTTCGGAAAACGATCAAAAACTCCAAAACTCTGTATGGGTTAAAATTTTCCAACCTAAAATGATCGTTTATGTTCCCTTAAGCTCCCTCAACTGATTAAAACTCAAAACAATCTCTCAAACTCTCGAATGAAGCAACCAAATTTTTTTTCGGAAACCGAATGAGAATTTAAAAACTTGATATGGGTGAAAATTTTACGATAAAAAACGATCGTTTAAGCTTTGGAAACAACCCTTACCAGTTTAAAAATTGAAAAACTTTGTCCACGGTCACACCGAACCAATTGGAAAGCTTTTCGACAAACCGATCGAAACCTCTTAAACTTTTGTGATGACCGAATCAACCGAAGTATGGAACCGGGAGATGCCGGGAGACGCAAGGGACTAGGCGGGAAAGGGACCAGTCGGGGAGGGACCGGTCGACGAGGCACCGGTCGGGGAGGCACCGGTCGAGGTCCGGGAGTTGTGACCTGGGTAGATACAAGGGACCGGGTGGGAGACACAGGGAGAGGTGACCCCGGTGGGAAGTCCCGATTGATGGATATGTGAGATATATCTATACTATATTATTAAGAGCCTTAAACGGTTCTTGAATTTCAGTTCTTGGAAATCAGTTTTGGTTCTACCCACGATCTCCTATTTCCCTCGATCTCCTAATCGACGATAAGTCTCCTTCTCCACATCTACACCGTTTTATCACAAACCCCTCTCCCTCTCTCTCTATCTCTCCCCAAACTGATAAGGTTAGGGTTTTGAAGAACAAAGGTAAGGTATCCGAGGAGACGAGGCTATGGTGATTAAGTTTTAGGAGGAGAACAAGAAGGTTGCTCGTCTTTCTCACACGATCTCCTCCCACGTTCAATCAATCAGGCTACCAGTAATGAAATCGACCCTCACCTTCTCCGGCGAAAACCACAATCAATCTCGCTTATTTGCAGGCAGAAGCAATTATCCCAGGTAATCCGTTGTCACTCCCGTTTTTTTTCTTCTTCTTCTCGTGTTTCAACAACGCTAAGGTTTTGAATACTTTTTTGAATACTCAATTTTGCTTATTGAGGTTTAAATAATTTTAAGCACAATCTCTCCTATTTGCAGGCAGATACGTTTTTCCCAGGTAATCCTTTGTCTCTCTTCTTTTTCTTCAACTTCTTCTCGTATTTCAACAATCCTAAGCTTTTGAATACTCAATTTTGCTTATTGAGGTTTAAATAATTTTAAGCACGATCTCTCCTTTTTGCAGGCAGAAGCGATTATCCAAGGTAATCTGTTGTCTCTCTCCATTTTTTTCTTCTTCTTCTCGTATTTCAATAAGCCTAAGCTTTTGAATAATTGTTTGAATACTCAATTTTGCTTGATTTGCGATTTACTGAAATGTTTCTGTTCTTATTTGTAGCTTTTATACAATTATCTATACTAATTAAAATTCTTAAACGGTTTTTGGAAAATCAGTTTTCGAAAACCCCGTTTTGTAGGTGTTCTTCCTCCCACGTCCTGCACGACACTCTTCTTCCAACATTTGCCTTGCTATAGAGTACCAACGATGCAATCGGCCACTCTGCTTTACTTCAATCGCAATCTAAGCAACTAACGATCTCTCTTACGCATTCTCTAATCGATTGTTCTTTAATTTCTGTTCTATTAATCTGATTTCTGTTATCTTGTTTCTTCCCCCAATTTCTGTTTTGCAGGTTTCTACAATTACTTTATATATTTCTATACATATATCTTTGTTTAACCCATGTTCTTTCTTCCTTCTAGGAAGTAAAATAAGGATAGGTCTTAAAATGTATATATGGTTTTTCTATTTTGTGGATGAGTAGACTTTCTCACTTTTCTTTTGTTCTGTTCCTGACCACACACATTATCTATTTCCGCAAATGCCTTGTTAATATATATATATATATATATATATATATATATATATATATATTAGTTACGAGGGTACCTGAGCATTTCAAGAAACTATCTAGAATTATCTTATCATTTTGAACGACTAGGTCTATATGCCAGGTAAAACCTTCATCAGTAGCATCTCTTATGGCATACATATATATCAATGGGAATAAAACAATGAAGTTTCAACGTCTTGTTTTCATCATCTGTACGTATCAACATATCTGTGTGCACTTTTAGCAGAGATGTTTCTTAAGCTTTGTCTTTGACTTTGGTCAAATTCAGATGTCTGAGACTCCAAAATGTTCATTGTGATGCAGAAATTGGTGTAAGTCAAACAAATACAAGTTTGGTATTTTTCTCTCTTTCGAATTAAAATAAGATCCAATTATACATATGCTTGTTATCCCTTGAATAATGTTGTACCCACATAACCATAAAAAGAAAGGAAATTTTTTATATGATTGTTTAACGTTGGAGTCTTGTGATCTTTTTGCTTTTTAGTAGAGAGAATATGAAGTTTGTTTGTTATCATCCATGAAATATATGAGAAATGCACTTTAAAGGCAATTCATAAAACATGTTGATCTTCTAATGCCTCAGTCAAGCTACCCTTTGACAATACTTTGCGGGAAATATTGTTATTATTATTATTTTGTTCAAAAATCCAAATTATCATGAGTAGAACTCATTCTTCTGATATGTGTAATACAAGGAGTAGTTTTGTAACTTATATTAGGTACAAAAATCAGTTGAGTATCTAATAGGAGTAGAACCCATTGGTTTCATGATGATCATTTGATGATTTTTATGTACTCTTTTGGTTGGTTGGTTCGATCAAAATTAATTTGTTCTCAATATATTTCTATTTCATGTTTGAGAAAATAGAAGATACCATCTATTTTCTATCAATGGACAGTGATTACGTCCTAGTTTAAGTGATTTCTGAAGTCCATGAAGTAATTTTTTTCACTGAATTGCATTTTTGTCGTCTCGATCTAATCGAGTGATCAAATCGAAAGGCGTGTTATCTACTTGGATGATTGCCCTGGTATGCAAATATTTTTTTCAATTTGGTTACTTGTTTATCTATTTACTTTAGATATGTTGGAGCTTTTATATAGTTTCAAACTGATTTTGGAGGTTTTGAAGTTATAACAAGTCAGAAATTAAATATATAAAGTTGATTTTTCTATAAACTCCCTTACCGGTCTTCTACTGCTCTTTTATTTTTATTATGGTTGTTGTAATCAGATGAGAAATATGACAACTAAAAAGTATGTTGATTTTTATTCTTGTTCATGCAGGGATGCATCCACGGGTTGTCGTTGATGGTTTTGAAATTGCCAAGAGGGCCACACTGGAATTTAGTTTTAAGATCCTATATTGATATAGATGGGTGGTGGGGATGATAAGAGATGTTAAAGATGGTAGCAAGAGCGATGGTAAGAACAAAGGTATTTTGATTTACTTGTTATTTTCTTTCAGTTAAGTTTATTTATGATGAATTGATGATATTAGGATGGCTTCAAGGAGAAAATTTGGTTCATTTCAATGCACTTTTTGATACTATTGTTTACATTTTTTGACCATATACTTCTACATTTAGCTTCCCCATTAGTGTGTGTATATATATATATATATTGATATAATTACAAAAAAAATATTTCAGTTTCTTAAATGGGGGTGGTTTTCTTGTTCATTGAAGAAGAAATAAAGTCCAAGCATCCAAGGATTACATATACAGATCTATATAAGGTGATTTCAATAGTCTTGGAAGATATTTGTTTATTCTTATTTATAGATTTATAGCAATATGTTGCTTTTAAGCGAGGTGAAATATAATTCCAAGTAGTTGTTTGTAATATGTTGCTTTTGAGCAAGGTGAAATATAAAATCAGCTTTTTCTATGTTAACTTCTGAGTCTTGCACTTAAAGTTGTCATATCCTTGCAACTTGGAATATGAAATTACTTGAATTTTGCAAAAAAAAAAAAAAAGGTTCAAATTCAAGTTGTCCAGGTATAGGGTAGTGTCCATTTTCCATTTAGATGATTAATGTGCTCATATAGTCATATTTTTGCAGCCTATTGAGTGCTTGCATATGCAAGTCCGTTAGAAGCTAAGGGTTCTATGGCAATGTTGTTACTGGACAGAGTGCATGGCATTTAGGCAGTTAGATAAATCTTTATTGAGTCTACTATCTTATTCACTCTATGGGCACCACCATAAATTCTTATCGATATTACCCAAATAATTTCTTCTTAACTCGAGAACTTGGTAGCACACAAACTAAATGGTTTTGGTTTATATGGAATTTAAACTCAGTACTTACTCCCATAGGCACTCTATTAGCAGCTTGCATGTGTTGTTGCACTCTAAATGGATTAAAATCACACATGAGTTGAATTGGAAGGATGGAACTTCCAGGTTTGCATTCAAGCTCGTGTAGTTTTAAGATTGAAATGATTTTACTTCGATTACGTTTCCAATTTCACTCTAAGAAATTGAACATGAGTTCACATAGATACTCTAATATCAATGGTGATATTTGGAGTGTGAGATCCTAGGTTTTGACGTCTTATTTAGATTGGTTTTGACGTCTTATTTAGATTGGTTTTGACTTCATATTTAGATTGATTTTGCTTGATTACATATCTCTAACCATGTAAATATTTCTATTTTAACGTTTTGAATGTTGAAGCATCATAGTTTAACTATGTAATCTGTCTAGAGGAGCCAATCAGACCTCCTTTTTGCAATTCTGGTGAAGGAGTTAATGAAGCATATTCAGACCTAATTGATTCAACTAAAAAAACCCTTGATTCTTTTCTTAAATTATAGGTGGTAAGATAGTCCTCTTGCAGTTATCTTTTTTCCTTAATAGGGTGTATCTCTATTGGCGTAATGAGTAGTTTCTGTTGCACGAGTTCTTCTGTTATTGACAAGAACTTCTGTTAACATGCACTTGTTGAGAAGAATCCATCAATTATGGAAGCAGCTGAAGGTATATTTTGAAGTATTTACAGTTCATTGCAAAAATAGTCTATTAAGTGTAGATTATGGTTCTCCTTGTTCTCATGCCTTAATTGTTTCTATGAGTTTTGGTTCTTCTCGCCACATGGTAATGCTTTTTTTTCATCTTAAGCAACATTTAAGGGCCGTTTACAAAATGCTTACCCTGTAAGTGCTTACCGGGGAATTTACCATAGCAGATGAACATGACATGAGGATAAGATCTTACCCGGTAAGAGCGAGATAAGGATGAAGAGTCTTACCCGGTAAGAGAGAGTGACAACTCTTACCCAGGTAAGTGCTTACCGGGTAAATTGTTGTGTAAGATACCATCGTGATGATTAAAATTGTAACACCCCGAATTTCGTTTGGTTTTTGCGATCAAGAATAGAGAAAAAGGAGGTTTCTGCGTCTGTCTACAGGGCGCACGGGTCGTGCGTCCTCCTTCAGAGAAAACGCACGGGTCGTGCGTATGAAGCAGTGGCGAAGGTAGTGGACTTGCGCACGGGTCGTGCGCATTTCCTTCTTTGAGGCGCACGGGTCGTGCGCCCTGACAGTTTGCTTTTTGAGGTTGCTTTAAATATCTCATTTGAGAGATATTACAAAAAAATATCTCATATCTCAGTTTCTCACTCTTTCTCTTTCTTTGTCTTTTTCTTCTTTCGATCTTCAAGTCTCGTTTGGCTGCTAGTTTGCGGTGTTTCTAGCAAGGGGTCGGTGTTTTAAGCTTCACCTCTACGTCGTGATCGTTATCTGGCTTTCCGGGTTTTATTCTAAAAACCTACTGGTGAGTTCCTACTACCATTTTACATGTCAAAACTCTTATTTGCGAAATCCAAAGTATTTCTACGATATGATTTTATGTTCTCTACATTTTGATATAAATGAAGTTTTTGGTGATTTTCGGGGTTCCCGATCAGTATTGACTAAAATGACGGGTTCTGCCTTATTAAAAGTAAAATGATGTTTTACTTTCCCATGTTTGTGGCTTATTGAAAGAATGTATATAAAATGGGTTTATGATTATCTTTCTTACCAGCAATTGGTCTGGAAAATGGCATTTTGAAATATAAATGTATTGATAGCTATTTATCTAGCTTTGTTGGTCACATGAAATATTGTGACAAGTCATGACTATACTAGTGGATCCCTAGGTATCGAGTTGGCTTATGGCTGGGAAGGATATGCCCCTTCTGTTGTAGTTAGATACATTTGATCCTCGGGGGAAACTTGGTATGGTTATGTGAGACCGGTTACTAGCCATTGGTCAAATGTAGTCTAACGAACGAGTATGACATGGTTCCTCGGGGGCCCTCCCTTACATCTTAGTACGGACCGAAGCATTCGTGGCCATGGTTCCATGTATTTAGCTCATAACTCGGATTTGTGGCTTACTTTGTGTTCCACTATAATCCTTGGTAAATCGGTAACCCCCGTCATCAGAAGATGTGTTTTGGACCGGTCGTCCATTTATTATCAAAGGACTGTATTTTGTATAACCAAACCTTTGAAAAGATTTACTTTGATGCATTTGATTATATCTCTTGAGATTTATAAACTGTATGTTCTCACTAGGCTTTAAGCCTAACACTTTTTCTCAAATGATGTGTATAACAGGTTTCCCTTAGCGGTGGGTTGCCGAGGTTTTGGAGAGACGGGTTTAGTCTCGAGGCATTTTGAGATGACTAGTTTTGTATCTGGGCATTTGTTAAGTCCCATCCTTTTGGTGAATTATGGATTGTCAACTGATGAAATCTTGATATAGGTGTCTAGATTAGTTTGTTGATGAACCCTATATCTGTACAGGTTTTGTAAAGTCTCCAGGACTGATCCCCTTTATGGGAGGTTTATATCAATATGAATGTCATGTTGCCAGTTTTTTTTCAGGTTATAATTTACTCTGATTATTAGGGTGTTACAAGTTGGTATCAGAGCTCTAGTTTAAGTGAACTAGGCATGAATGTAAGATATCTAGACTTAGACCTAGTATGATAAGAATTGATCCGTGAGATTGGGTAGAGCTTCTAAGATGGGTTAGTCTTAGAGTCAACGGAAAGTACGTTTATCAGGCGTTGTGGTGAACGTGACGAGAACCTTTATGTGTTATATGTTCATAATCTCACTTAGCTAATGTTATTATGAGGATATCGTACGTAAGTGTGCTTGAATTTCTATTGCTATGACGATTGGTAATGTGGTAGTACGTTTCCTTTGTGTTTATTCAATCTCTCTCTTATCTCTTTCTCTGTTCTGTGAAGCAGTTCAGTATGGTGAATACGCGTGGTAGACCGCGTACGCGTGTTGATGGTTTGGAAGCGACAACCTCCACTGCTGATCAGCCGGAGGGAGTTGAGGTTGTTGTGCGTCCACCTGTTCAACAAATACCAGGTGAGGGCCAATGGTCATTCCGCGTGTAGACCTGGCTTCGTCCTACCCAGTCATCAGGGATGCTAGTTCCCCGTCTGAGTTGATGGCTAGCATGATGATGGCAATGAGGGAAGAGATGGAAAAGCAACAAGAGTTTCTGCTGAAAGTGATTGAGGAACGCGATGTGAACAATCGTAGGAGTGAGACGGTTATGGAAAACATTGTAGCGGCTCCTGGAGGCGCTGGTGCAGGGGTCAGGGCTGAGGAGTGCGGGATTGTTGGTGCTCCGGGAAATAGGAAAAGATGTTCCTACAAGTCCTTTCTGGGTTGTGGACCTCCATAGTTCTTTGGTTCTGATGACCCGGTCGTGTGTGTTTTGGATCCGAGCGGTTGAGCAAACTTTTGGATCTTCCGGTTCGGTACCCAACTGCTGAGGGATACTGCGCTCATATGGTGGAATGTCATCCAATCCACCCTATCTCCTGCGGTGTTGGCTCAGTTGTCTTGGGCCGAGTTCAGGAAAAAGTTGTTAGAAGAATTTTGCAATGAAAGAACTATGGATCGAATCGAGAAAGAATTCCGTTCTCTAGTAAAGGGAAGCCTGACGGTAAGGGAGTATACCCGTCAGTTCATGGAGAAGCTTGGTCTAGTGGGGCACGCTGCCCCAACAGAGAAAGACAAGATGAAAGCATATCTCAATGGCTTACTCGCGTACATGCAATCTATGGTCCACAATTCCAAAGCTTCTAACCTCCGAGAGATGGTCGAAGAAGCTTAGTTCATGGAAGAGATGTTCGCGAGAAGCAAATCTGAGAAAGCAGTGGTGGTGTCTGATAAGAGAAAGTGGGAGAGCAGTTCAGTACCTCCCAAGCGGATCCGACCTTTTGTCGGAAACCGCAACTTCAGCAGTTATCAAGAAGCAAAGTGGTGTCCGAAGTGTCGAACCAAGCACCATGGTAATTGTAACTCAACTTCTAGATTCTGCTTCAAGTGTGGTAAGAATGATGAAACCGCCCGCGAATGTTCTGTTGTGGGGATGGTCTGCTTCGAGTGTAAGGCACCGGGGCATGTGAAGAGATATTGCCCGAAGCTCAATTCGGGTAGTGTGGCAGCAAAGAAGGAGAACCCTCCGAGGGTTCCGGGTCGGGCTTTTCAGATGACGGCCGATGAGGCCAGGGCATCCGCTGATGTGGTATCGGGTACTTTTCTTATAAACTCTGTACGTGCTCGTATTTTATTAGATACAGGTGCCAGTTTCTCTTTCGTATCTGAATTGTTCCGTCAGAAAATTTCTATGCCCACTACTAGTCTTGAGGATGCATTAGTGGTAGAAATAGCCAATGGTAGTCAAGTTCTGATCCACGATGTTCTGAAGTAGTGTACTCTTAGTATCGAAGAGAGAGAATTCTCGATCGATCTATTGTCGATGTTAATCGGGGGTTTTGATGTGGTGGTCGACATGGATTGGTTGTGAAACAATCATGCCGAGATTGAATGTTCCAAGAAGTTGATTCGACTTCCCAACCCCTCTGGCGAAGTCGTTGTCATCTATGGTGAAAAGAGAAAAGGTGAAGTGGCAATAATCACAATGGCAAAGGCACGCAAGTGCTTAGTAAAAGGATGTTCGTCTTTCCTAGCCTATGTGATCGATGCCAAGTTAGAGAAATTAAAGCTGGAAGATGTGAAGATCGTGCATGAGTTTCCAGATGTCTTTCCGGACGACTTGCCCGGGTTACCAACCGATCGTCAGGTAGAGTTTCGGATTGATCTTGTGCCTGGAGCAGCACCAATCGCTAAACCACCTTACCGTTTAGCACCATCGGAGATGCAAGAGATGATGACACAACTCCAAGAGCTATTGGAGAAAGGCTTCATAAGACCGAGTTCGTGACCTTGGGGAGCTCCGGTCTTATTCGTCAAAAAGAAGGATGGCACAATGATAATGTGCATTAACTATCGTGAGTTAAATAAAGCTATAGTAAAGAACAGATATTCGCTTCCCAGAATAAACGAATTGTTCGATCAACTTCAAGGAGCGGGTTATTTTTCCAAAATCGACTTACGTTCGGGTTATCACCAAGTGAAGGTAAGAGAAGAAGATCTTCCGAAGACGGCTTTCAGAACGCGTTACGGCCATTACGAGTTTCTTGTAATGCCTTTTGGTCTAACGAACGCACCAGCAGTGTTTATGGATTTGATGAATAGGGTGTGCTGACCATTCCTCGACAAGTCGGTCATTGTATTCATTGATGACATACTCGTGTACTCCAAGAGTGAGTCAGAACACGTGCAACATTTACGTGAAGTTCTGGAGGTGTTGAGAAAAGAAAGGTTGTACGCCAAGTTTTCCAAGTGCGACCTTTGGCTTAAAGAAGTACAGTTTATGGGTCACGTAGTCACTCGGGTAGGAGTGAAAGTAGACCCCTCTAAGATTGAATCTATGATGAATTGGGAGCCTCCTAAGAGTCCGTCCGAGATCCGAAGTTTCTTGGGTCTGGCAGGATACTACCGGAGATTTATCCAAGACTTTTCAAAGATTGCTTCTGCCTTGACAGTGCTGACTCGGAAGAATGTGAAGTTTGAATAGACTGAAACCCAAGAGAAGGAGTTCCGAATCCTTCAAAAGAAGTTGTGTGAAGCTCCGATCTTGACGTTACCTGAAGGGTCGGAAGATTTCGTGGTTTACAGCGACGCTTCAAAAATGGGACTGGGTTGTGTGTTGATGCAACGAGGCAAGGTGATCGCTTATGCCTCAAGGACACTTCAAATACACAAGCAGAATTACCCAACCCATGATCTGGAGTTAGCGGCGGTGGTGTTCGCTTTGAATCTTTGGCGACATTACCTCTACGGCACGAAATGCACACTATACACGGATCACAAAAGCCTGAAGTATGTCTTTGATCATAAAAAGTTGAATATGAGGCAACGGCGGTGGCTCGAGTTGCTTAAAGATTACGACTGTGAATTGCTTTACCATCCCGGTAAGGCGAACGTGGTGGCCGATGCGTTAAGTCGAAAGGACTATAGCGGGAGTATTCGTACTACCCATTCGAGAATCGAGCTAGTGTTTAGTCTTGTTGAAAAGATCAAGACATCACAGGTGGAAGCACTGTTAAAAGAGAATCTAAAGGATGAAGTCATAACGAAGCAGCGTTTACTCTTAACAGAAGATAGGCGTGGAGTAAAACCGTTCAGCGGTCGTGTGTGGGTACCCAAGATTGGGGGTAACCGTGAGCTATTGCTAGAAGATGCACACAAGTCCAAGTATTCCATTCATCCGGGATGTACAAAGATGTATAGGGACTTGAAGCTGCACAATTGGTGGCCGGTAATGAAACTTGACGTGGCGCGTTACGTTGAGCGTTGTGTGACGTGTTCACAAGTTAAGGTCGAACATCAGCGACCGTATGGGAGTCTTCAGTCTTTAGAGATTCCCGAGTGGAAGTGGGAGCACATCACCATGGACTTCGTGACAAAGTTTCCTAAAACTCTTCGGGGTCACGATACCATTTGGGTGATAATTGATAGATTGACAAAGAGTACTCACTTCTTGCCTATGCGCGAGACTTTACCAATGGATAAGTTGGCAAAGCTTTATATCGATGAGGTGGTCTCGAGACACGACATACCATTGTCAATCGTGTCGGATCGCGACAGTCGGTTTACTTCGAACTTTTGGGATGGGTTTCAGAAAGAGCTTGGTACACGAGTTAAGTTGAGTACGACTTACCATCCGCAAACCGACGGGCAGAGCGAGCGAACGATCCAAACCTTGGAAGGCATGTTGAGGTCTTGTGTCATTGATTTCGGGGGTAGTTGGGACTCTCACCTGCCTTTGGTGGAGTTTGGTTACAACAATAGCTACCACTCGAGTATTGGAATGGCACATTTTGAGGCATTGTATGGGCGAAAGTGTCGGACTCCCGTGTGTTGGCTTGAAGCGGGAGAAAAGAAGTTTGTCGGACCTGAAATCATGCAAGAGACTGCTGATAAAGTCAAGTGCATTCGTGAAAGAATGAAAGCGGCTCAGGATCGACAGAAAAGCTATGCCGATAAGAAGAGACGACCGATGGAATTCCAAGTAGGCGACCGCGTTATACTTAAGGTCTCACCGTGGGAGGGCATTATACGGTTTGGAAAACGTGGGAAGTTGAGTAACCGTTTCCTCGGACCTTTTAAAGTGCTTAAGCGGGTGGGTTTGCAAGCCTACCAGTTGGAACTTCCACCGGAGTTGAGCAAAATACACAACACATTTCATGTTTGCTACCTTCGGAAATGTTTGGCGATAGAAGACAACGTCATTCCCCTTTCAGAGTTAAGGGTAGACGAAGGTAACCGTTGTGTGGAAGAACTCGACGCCATCTTAAAGAAAAAGTCTAAGAAGTTGCGTCACAAAGAGGTCACTTTGGTCAAGGTGCAGTGGAAGCATCACCGGGGAGAAAATGTGACGTGGGAAGCCGAGGAGGATATGAAGCGAAGATATCCTCACCTTTTTGAGTAGTTGGGATTTCGGGGACGAAATCTTTCCCAAGTTGGGGAGGATTGTAACACCCCGAATTTCGTTTGGTCTTTTGCGATCAAGAATAGAGAAAAAGGAGGTTTCTGCGTCTGTCACCCGTGCGCCCTCCTTCTGAGGAAACGCACGGGTCGTGCGTATGAAGCAGTGGCGAAGGCAGTGGACTTGCGCACGGCTCATGCGCATTTCCTTCTTTGAGGGCGCACGGCTGACAGTCTGCTTTTTGAGGTTGCTTTAAATATCTCATTTGAGAGATATTACAAAAAAATATCTCATATCTCAGTTTCTCTCTCTCTATCTTTTTCATTTTCTTCTTTCGATCTTCAAGTCTCGTTTGGCTGCTAGTTTGCGGTGTTTCTAGCAAGGGGTCGGTGTTTTAAGCTTCACCTCTACGTCGTGATCCTTATAATTTTATGTTCTCTACATTTTGATATATATGAAGTTTTTGGTGATTTTCGGGGTTCCCGATCAGTATTGACTAAAATGACGGGTTCCGCCTTATCAGATTTAAAATGATGTTTTACTTGCCCATGTTTGTGGCTTATTGAAATAATGTATATAAAATGGTTTTATGATTATCTTTCTTACCAGCAGTTGGTCTGGAAAATGGCATTTTGAAATATAAATGTATTGATAGCTATTTATCTAGCTTTGTTGGTCACATGAAATATTGTGACAAGTCATGACTATACTAGTGGATCCCTAGGTATCGAGTCGGCTTATGGCTGGGAAGGATATGCCCCTTCTGTTGTAGTTAGATACATTTGATCCTCGGGGGAAACTTGGTATGGGTATGTGAGACCGATTACTAGCCATGGGTCAAATGTAGTCTAACGAACGAGTATGACATGGTTCCTCGGGGGCTCTCCCTCACATCGTAGTACGGACCGAAGCATTCGTGGCCATGGTTCCATGTATTTAGCTCATAACTCGGATTTGTGGCTTACTTTGTGTTCCACTATAATCCTTCGTAAATCGGGTAACCCCCGTCATCGGAAGATGTGTTTTGGACCGGTTGTCCATTTATTATCAAAGAACTGTATTTTGCATAACCAAACCTTTTAAAAGATTTACTTTGATGCATTTGATTATATCTTTTGAGATTTATGAACTGTATGTTCTCACTAGGCTTTAAGCCTAACACTTTTTCTCAAATGATGTGTATAACAGGTTTCCCTTAGCGGTGGGTTGCCGAGGTTTTGGAGAGACGGGTTTAGTCTCGAGGAATTTTGAGATGACTAGTATTGTATCTGGGCATTTATTAAGTCCCATCCTTTTGGTGAATTATGGATTGTCAACTGATGAAATCTTGATATAGGTGTGTAGATTAGTTTGTTGATGAACCCTATATCTATATAGGTTTTGTAAAGTCTCAAGAACTGATCCCCTTTATGGGAGGTTTATATCAATACGAATGTCATGTTGCCAGTTTTATTTTCAGGTTATAATTTAATCTGATTATTAGGGTGTTACAAAAATCTTACCCGGTAAAGCAAGTTAGTGTGTCGAGTTTTATTGGTAAGCGCTTACCGGATAAACATTTGGGTAAACGGCCCCTTAGTCTTCCTGATTGAGAACTTCTAACAGGTGACACTCTTAATGTGCTTCTATTTGTAGTTTTATCTATAAATATATGGAATTTACATGTATAATTTCATGCTTTTGATATGAAAGATTAATCAAACCTTTTGGTCCAGTGCACCTACTTTGCATATTACTACCCGAATTTTCCAGCATTTGTAAGTTGAACTTGATTGAACCGTTTATTGGCCTTAACCAGGTAGTTGAGGCAAATGTTGATTTGTATTTTTGTTACAATATAATAGGGTGTAATTGGTTTATTGAACCGTTTATTGCCCTTAATTTTGGTTTCTATGTGGCTGAGAAATGACACATAATTGGTTTTTGTTTTTTAGTGTTTGCCGGTCATTCCAAAATATTTTGTTTGGTCTTGTTGATTTCAGTTTTAGTGTTCTACTAATGTCCTCCATATCATGCTTTGACAGAGTTGGTAAAACTCTGGACTCTCGGTCTAAAAGTTAAAGCTAGGTTGAGAAGGTGCTTTAAAATTAGATCTATTTGACATGTGGAAAATGGTTTTTATAAGCTTGATTGGCTGCTCTCCTACAAAGCCCACAAAACAATTGTTTGATAATAAACCACATAAAATGGCCCAATCATTCGGCCCTTGAATATGCTCAAAAACGATTTGAAATGCGTTTTAATCCAAATATCAGTCCATGCAACAAAATTCTTCATCTACATCCTTCGAATTTCCAGTGTTCCTTTGTAGAAGAAATGAAATAAACATCATAAGTGGCAAAATTTTGTATGTTTTTTACCGATTTATTTTTAGCGAGGTTCAAACGCAAACTACTTCAAATAAATAAGTAAAAAGTGAAAAAATTGACTCAATTGGAAGCTAAAAAGGGCATTCATGTTCAGGGATTGAGAATCCAAAGTGGGAAGTCCAGGGAGTGTAGTGATTAGAAGAACCTCAATTCTACTACTTTCATTTGATTTCTTTATGAGTTTCTTCTATGTTGTAACTTGTTATTCAATATGGTATTTGTATACACGAATGACATTATTCAGGAAAACTTGTTTACATTCCGCTGCATCGCTCGGGTGTTTGACTAGTATATATATATATATATATATATATATGCGATGTATATATATGAAATCAACGCCGCCGCCGATCACTAACAGCCTTTAACATGGGGTTGGACAATTAATTCCACCAATCCTTTATCTGATAGCACCCAATCATGATTACAGTTGAACTAGTTCTACCACCGACCCACGATGTGGTGCAATTAAAATGGAAATAAACACACAAAATCAATTCAATTCTAAAAGATGACAGCCGTAGTATCTAAAATTCCTTCTTCAAATAACAAACCCAGCCGCCGATCACTTGAATTACTTCCACCAGGGAACTATTCCCTCTTCGATTAAATTAGAAAATCGATAAAAGCAACTTTTTTTAAACGAAATTAATCAATGATTTTGTTTACGGAGATAAACCCGGTTTCAATTCAATAGTTAAACAACTAAAACTCAAGCCAAATAAATCAATTATGATGAACACGGCCGAACAACAAGTCGATTAAACAGTAAAAATCGATAGAGGGATTTAGCCAAACCTTTTTGCTCGTATCGAATAAAAATTAATTCGATCCCGCTCTGATACCAATTGTAGATCCCAGATACACTGCAATCAACAGATATAATCAATAATATGCAATAATGATTGAGTCACAACTTCTAGTCATATGATTAATACTCAATAAAGGTTTAGGTTTACAGAGAGAATTTCTGATTAGCAAATGTAAACCTTACGACTAGAATAATTTCAACTAAACTCCTAAAACCTAAAACTAGGTTTAGCAAAGTATAAATATGCATCGCATAAGCCTAATGGGCTTTAAGGCCCAATTACAAAAACTTTCAGTTAAATACAATTTACCCCCTTATAAATGCGTTATACAACTTTCAACGGACTAGGACTTTCAGTCCTAACATACGCCAATACAAGAAGAACAACTTACCAGCATTCTGGTTTGCATTGTTCTCAGTGATTAACAGATGCCTCACTGCCAAGCATCAAGGGACAGACAATGCCAGTATGCACTTTCTAAAGTTGTTCCATACAGTTGTATATTATCTACATGTTGATTATTCCTTTATCTTCTGGAGTGAACTCTATGAGAGTGTTATGTCAAAGAGAACTACCAAAGCTCCGATCTTTGTACCTTACCAAAGATTCCTGACTCTAATCATCTGAAGCATGATAAGGTGTAACAGACACATTCCAAGGAGAAAAAATCATGAGTATGCACCAGAACATTCCATGAGGTACTTACTGAAGCAGAAGAAAGTTTTCAATTTCAGCATGCCAGTTCCAGAAGCATTACTATCTTATGCTAATCCAGACTCTAAGTGTGTAAGAGTGTATAGAGAGTCTATGGAACATCCAGAACCGGTTGTTCCTGCCCAAGGCTCCAACCCTTGGAGAGAGGAGTCGGTAAGGGTTCATGTTACCTAGGGGGTACTTGAACGGAGAGTGCCAAGAGAAATTGTTGGATCATTAGTTGTATTCATGATTAAAATCTAGAAAGGGGTCTTAATTGTAATTTTCTATAACTTCCTAGGGGGTAATATGTAGTTATCTTGGTTTGACCATGCCTTGGACATGTTTACCTATATAAGGCAATGTTTCTTTGAGAATACCTAGGGCTTCATTTTGAATTATTTCACACACAAGGTAGTGATTGCACCAAGAACACAAACTCACACTTAGACTTGTCGCACAAGAGATATATGGCTATTTTGATTGATTCTTCTTGATATCTTATCATCATTGTGTTGTGTAAAGAATTTATCAACTAATATATGGGCTTAATATTTGGTATCAGGGCCAAGAATCAAGGTTTTTGGATTGAAAAGTGCTTTTTCAAAAACTTCACTGTGTTAAAATCATTTTTGAGATTTATTGTGTTTTTTAGCCAAAAAATGATTTGATTAGGTGTGCATAAGGTTACGGAACATCATCAGATTGCGTCATTTCATTTAAAAACATCAATAGATCACTGTTTTGAAGATTTTCGAAGTTTTTGTTCATACGAAGTTCGAACACTGTTCCATTTGAATCTGTGCATATAAGTTGTTTTTGGTGATTAAATTTGATTGGGGTTTGTTCGTAGTACATAGGTTAATGAATTGTGTGATTTTTACACTGTGATTTAACCATTTGATGTGTTTTTGGATTATAAGTCGAGTAGAGGGATGGTTTTATGAAGAACTCGCAAGATCTCTAAAATTCACAGAGATTGTTGAAATTGATTAAGTCTAGGATTCGCTAGTGTTAGTGTTACTAAAACCTCAAGATTTGCAAGACCTTTATCTACGAAAGTTTAGATTCGCAAAACATTTAAAAATTGAAAATTTCTTTAAGTACAGGTTTCGCAAGTGCCTTGGTTACGAATACTGAAGAACTCGCAAGCTACTAGTTTGTGAATCCCCCAAGATTCGCAAGTTGTTTTTACGAATCCTTGATCTTTAACTTCCAAAATTTTCACTAAGTATAGGATTCGCAGGTTCATAAAAATCATAACTCTATTCAGGTTGTGAAAGCTTATTTGCGAAAGTTTAGTGAAAAGTTCAAAATTTTCTAAGTCCAGGATTTGTAAGTCTATGGTTTGCGAATCCTTGCTTACGAAAGTTCTGATTTGCGAAAGTTAAAACATTCTTTAATTTTTCTAAGTCCAAAACTCACAAGATCTTTAAAGTGATTTCTCCATGTTGTTTGCGAAAACTTGCAACCTGAAATATTTTCTAAGTATAGAACTCGTAACTTTATACTCTGCGAATTCTACATGCGAAAGCTAGCATTATGAAATTATTCCAAGGCAAGGCTTTGCTAAGTATTGCTTTGCGAATTGTTTAGGATTCTCAGGTCTACTGTTTGCGAATTCTAGGTTTTGCAGAAAGCTTGTCTGCGAATTCTACCTATCTCGGTTGCGAATTCTAAAGTTTTTCCTTTAGTCTGCGAATCTTTCTGTGGTTCTTATAGCTTGTGAATTCTACACTTGAGTATTTTTAGAAATTTATTTTTATAGAAATTTTTGAGTGTAGATTTTATCCAATTCCTGATTCAAAGATCTTATTAGTTGATTTAAATTGTACAGATAAGTTTGCATACTAATTCAACTGCTAGAGATGTCGAATCAACTCCTTTCCACGGGCTCTCAGTCCAAACCATCAGCCCTGTTAGCCAATGAGTACCAACAGTGGAAGAAACGAATAATCTAGTTTTTGAAACATAAGAGCAGAGATTACATGGAATCTATTACTTCTGGTCCTGTGAACCCCATGTTCAGAGTGCCTAGTCAAGAAGCTACACCTACCTCTCCTGAGATTCCTGACAGATTTGTTCCAAAACCATATGAATATTTCACTGAACGGGAGAAAGATTTGTACAAATTAGATGAAGAAACTCTCATCTTTTTGACAATGGCCATTCCTAATGACATATACAATCGTGTAGACAACAGAAGTTCTGCAAAGGAGACATGGGATGAGGTGGCAAGACAATTCGAGGGTAGTGAAGCTTCAATCCAAGCTAAACAAAATCTGTACATCAATGCATATGAGGGATTTCATGCTAAGGAAGGGGAGACACTGTTGTACACTTACAACAGATACAACATCATCTTGAATGATTTGAGATAAACTATAAGTTTATTAAGAACTTGAACCCAGAGTGGAAGAACTTTTCCATCAATCTTCAGATGTTAAAGAATATGGCCCAAGAGAATGTGACTGACATCTTCTCCACTCTTTCCCAGCATGAAGATGAAGTGAGATCAATTAACCATGATTCCAAGGATCTGAAGGACTCAGTGGCTCTTATTGCTGGGAAAGGAAAAGGTTCTAGTTCTGGTCCTGTTTCTTCTTCAAAATCAAAAAATAAAGTGTCGAAAGCATTTGTCACTGAGCTTACTGATTTAGACTCTGCTATTAGTGAGGAAGAACTGGAGATCGATTCTGATGACGATATATAAAATATTTTCTGAAAACTTGGCCCTGATTACGCAGCAATTCAAAAGAAACTTTGGCAAAAAGAAGTACTATTAGAAGCTGAAGTATGAAAGGTACAAGAAGGACAAGTCTGAGCTGAGGTACAAGTCCAAGTATGGAAGGAGAGATGAGAAGATAGAGGACAGAAGAGAGGAAAAGAAAAAAGAAAGGAAAGAAGAAAAGAGAGAAGACAAGAAGGAAGAGAAGAAGGATGAAGCAGGAAGGTGCTTCAACTGTGGAAAGTTTGGACACTTCGTTAAGGACTGCAAGTTTAAAAGATTCAAGAACTCGGAGTACTACGCAAGGATGTCTTTGATTGCCAAGAAAATGGAGGAAGGGAAGGTGCTCATGGACGAGGAGGAGAATTGGCTGTTTCAAAGCTCGGACGAGGAGGAGCAAACACAGTTCACTCAAGTCTCCTAGATGGAAAAGCTTAATGATGATGATGAGACTTCTGAGGACGAAAACTCTGAGGTAAACAAAAACTCTGAACTTATTGAATTACTTATGGTCCAAATCCACAACATGAAAGATGAATTTGAATTGTTAAAAGGTAAACTTAGCTCAGAAGGATAAACAACTTTGAGTTTTCGTGATGAAAACTCTCTGCTGAAAGTTGTGGTGGAAGAAAAGGAAAAGGAGAAAGATAATTTAAAAGCTAAAAAAGAAACCCTAAAAAGAAAAATATCTGATTTGGAAAATGGTCTTGTTAATCTTAACGCTGAAAAATGTGATTTTAAAATCAAATTTGAAGTCTGTTTTCATGAGCGAAATGAAGCTTACACTAGGATTAAACAACTGGAGGACATAAACATGAAACTTGGCTAGACTGAGCAAACATTAAATCTATTGACCAATAAACTCCATGATGAAAGATTTTATAAAGTTAAACCATGATTGGGTTTGCCTGTAAATGATGTTTTGAAAAAGGCCCTGGAGCACTTTTATAACTCTGACATACTTGGCTCCATGGTTAAACCCATTCCTGACATTCGTGCGACTTTTGTTAAAGTTGATACTTCTAAACCTCTTATAGAGACCAAAGGTAAAGAAGCAATAGGAGAGGAAAAGTCTAGTGGTACTGATTCGCAAAATTCTTTTAAATCTGTTGGTTTTAAATATAGTGATTTAAACAAGAGTTATAAGACTCGAAAGATTGAATTCGTTGAGTTTGAATCACTATTTACCAAACCTTCAAATGAATCAGTCAATGATGACAAAATCCTGCCTGAAACTGAATGCAAATACGATGAATATGAAACGGATGCAGATCCATTAATTATACCATCAGTTTCAAACCCTATTACTCCTGAACCTTTACTTGTTGAAAAGGTTGGAGAAGAGGCCAATGTCACGAATGAATCTTGTTTTAAGAATGATCAAATGGAGTTTGTTGAGAACAAGACTGAAGCAATATTTTCTGAAATGATGAATGCTTCTGACCCTGATCCCATTTCTATTTCAAAAGAGCCAAATTCTGTGCAAATTGATACGTTGCAAAAATCTCTTGATGCAATTGAAGATGAAAACATTGATCTCAAATTTAAACTTGAAAAGTCTTTGAAAGACAATCAAGAGTTTTGCAAAGAGATCAATGATTTGAAAGTCACTTTGTTTAAAAATGTTTCAAATGATAAACAGATGCTTAATGATCAAAGCTGGGAGGTATGATCTAATCCAGAATTTGATGAGTTTATAAATCTCCAGTCATTTATTCTGAATGCCCTGAGTATCAACCAAGTATTTTTGAGAAGGGTGAAACTTCAGGTATTTCAAGAAAAAGATTGCCTTCTAAGAAAAAGACTGACAAGGTTTCTATTTCTGTTTCAGATTTGAATGGTAATGGAGTTTGGAGGAGAACGAAGAATAAAAATGATTGTTTAAATGTTTGTGAAGCTGATGTTGATAATAGTTGTACCCAAGACAATGATGATTTGAGATGTACTTCTTTTGATGAGTATGAATGTCAGATTTGTTCTGATAAATCTAAATTTATGACATTTGCTCGAAAGAACTTATATTGCAAACATTATAGGGACAATTCTTTTAAATACAACTCCACTCTTAAGTCCAAGAAAAGCAAAAAGAAAGATAATCTGAGATGTAAAAAGAAACTTTAGGAATTAGATATTAGAATGTTTTGGAAATGGGTTACGAAACCACGATATGAATGGAGAGTAAAAGTCAAATCTATTGATATTTTTGAACTGCTTCCAGCTAACAGCAAAGGACCCATTTGGATATGGGTACCCAAGCAAAACTAATTGTTTCTTTTGCAGGCCTGTCGATTGTGGGTGATAGATTCAGGATGTTCACGCCACATGACAGGATTCAAGCACCTACTGCAGAATTATGTGGAGAAGCCTACTGGAACAGTTCGTTTTGCCAATTCTGAAATAGAAGGACATGTCAGAGTATACGGAACGCTTGATAACGGAGTTGTAAAGATACAGAAGGTCTTATATGTTGATGGCCTTGATCATAACCTGTTCAGCACCAGTCACTTCTGCGACATGAAATACCAAGTTCGCCGTGGAAATCTATATTATGTAGATTTTCCAACACTGTCCGCCACACGTCCCGTATGCTTACTAGCTAAAGCTTCTAAATCACAATCATGGACGTGGCATTGCCGCTTGTCTCACCAAAATTTCAGATCAATAGCTAAGATTCAGAGACAAGGTCTGGTAAAAGGTCTAGCAGAAATAAGGTTTGAAAAAGACTCACTGTGTTTAGCATCAGAGATGGGTAAAATGAAGTGAAACTTATTCAAGTCCAAGACTGAATCATCAACCTCATCTACGCTATAACTTATTCACATGGATCTTTGTGACCCAATGCGAACGGTGTCTATCTACGGAAAGAAATATGTTTTAGTCATGATAGATGACTATTCAAGATACACATGGCTCGATTTTCTTGAAACAAGTCAAAAGCGCCAGAACTGATTGTCACTTTTATTAAGCGTATTCTAGTACGTCTACAATTGCTGGTTTGGAAACTTCATAGTGATAACGACACAGAGTTCAAAAATGACACCTTATAGAGCTATCTCATCTCTGTGGGAATTTCACACAACTTCTCCACGGCCTACACTCCACAACAGAATGACGTTGTTGAACGAAAGAACCGTACCCTTGTTGAAGATCCTCGTACCATGCTTGCGTATGCTGAACTACCAATATATCTTTGGGCTGAGGCGGTCGTAACAACTTGCTTTACTCAGAATCGTACCACAGTGATCAAACATTTCAATAAAACTGCATATGAGTTGATCAACAATCGTAAACCTAATACCAAATTCCTTCGTGTCTTTGGTTGTAGGTGTTACATTTTAATAGAGCGTCAAGGACTTTCAAAATTCGATAAGAAAGCGGATGAATGTTATCTTGTTGGATACTCGTTGACATCCAAAGTTTATCGGATTTACAATACAAGAACCAAGATGGTTGTTGAAAGCATGAATGTATCTTTCGATGAGAATTCAACTCGGACTTCTGAACACAACCGTTCAGAACTCAGACTTAAGCATAAAGCTTCTATGCAATCCAGAATAGAAACAACTTCCAAACCGTCTACTTCTTCTAACTCAAAATCTACTTCATCTGAGTTAGATTTGTTGTTTATTGATGCCTTTGATGAAATTTGTGCAGACTTTCATAAAGGCATAATAACGTCAACACCAAGTTCGGAGGTTCCTATTCTTGTTGAAGACATATCAGGACCTTCAGAACAAGTCACTGAAACTGCAACCCCATCAGGTACAACCACACTGATAGTTTCTGATCCGACTAGTACTGAATCTGCTCCTGCAGATATTTATTCTGGGAATGAGGTCCCGAGTACTTCAGCTGCGATTCCTGAAGCTTCAGTATCAGAAACTCCTGTACAAGATGTCCCGAGAACATCTGAGGATGAACATGCAGTTTATGATGAATATAATGAGACGAATACACAACAAACCGTTAAGTCTTTGCCAAGCACACACAGATGGAAAAAGGATCATCCCTTACACAACTTGATAGGTGACGTACAATCTGGTGTCAAGGCATATGCTGCGTCAGCAAATTTCTGTATGTTCTCAAGCTTCCTTAGTTCCCTAGAACCAAAGAAAGCATCAAAAGCTCTACGCGATCCCGATTGGATTTCTACTATGCAAGATAATCTTCTAAAATTCGAACGAAACAAGGTTTGGCGCTTGATCCCACTACCTCAAGGTAAATCAGTTATTGGAACTAAGTGGGTGTTTAGAAATAAGAAAGACGAGGCTGGAGTAGTGGTAAGAAACAAGGCTCGTATGGTAGCAAAAGGGTACTGTCAACAGGAGTGCATTGATTACGATGAAACGTTCACCCGTGTTGCGAGGATCGAAGCAATCATAATCTTCTTAGCATATGAAGCGCACAAAAACTTTACTGTCTATCAAATGGACGTAAAGTCAGCTTTTCTGAATGGCGTTCTGCATGAGGAGGTTTATGTTGCTCAACCTGAAGGTTTCGTTGATCCTCATCACCCTGATCATGTCTACGTATTAGACAAAGAGCTATATGGTCTCAAACAAGCACCACGAGCATGTTATGAAACTCTTACTAAATTTCTCCTATCTTCCGGTTTCAAGAAAGGTACATTTGACACTACCTTATTTCTAAAAAGGCAAGGTGAGGACTTGATTCTCATACAAATTTATGTTGACGACATTATATTTGGGTCAAAAATCCGAAACTTTGCAAACTTTTCAAAGATCATGGAAACGAAATTTGAAATGTCGATGATGGGTGAATTGAATTTATTTCTTGGTTTGCAAGTAAAGCAATTATCCGAAGGCATTTTCATTAATCAAGACAAATATATTAAAGATATTTTAAGAATGTTCAATATGTCAGACAGTTCTGTCATGAAAACACCAATGGCTACTGGTACACTCTTAGATGTAGATTTATATGGTAAACCTGCTGATCAAAATGTGTATCGGTGCATGATTGGTTCTTTACTTTATCTGACTGCAAGTCGTCCATATATCATGTTCGCAACCTGCTTTTGTGCGAGATATCAAGCAAATCCCAAAGAGTCACACTGTAATGTTGTTATGTGAATCTTTAGATATCTTAAAGGCACTTCTAATTTAGGCCTTTGGTATCCAAAGGATTCCCGTTTTGATATCACTGCCTTTACAGATGTTGAGCATGCATGATGTAACCTAGACCGTAAGAGTACTTCTAGATCATGTCAATTCATAGGAGACAAACTTGTTAGTTGGACATCAAAGAAACAAAACCGTGTTTCTACATCCACTGTTGAGGCATAGTCCGTAGTTGTTGCTAGCTGTTGTTCGCATGTCCTCTGGATGAAGACGCAATTGAAGGACTTTTGGTACAACTACAAGTGAGTGCCTATTTATTGTGATTCCAAGAGCGCAATTGCAATATTTTCTAACCCGGTCCAGCACTCGAAGACCAATCACATAGATGTACGCTATCACTTCATCAAGGACCACATAGAAAAAGGTGATATTGAAATACACTTTGTTTATACCCACTTCCAGTCAGCTGACCTTTTTATCAAGCCGTTGGATGAAAAGAGGTTTAAGTTTCTAATCAACAAACTTGGAATGTTGAACATGTCTACTTAAACATTTTCTCATGACTCGAGGTGGAGTTTTCTGTATCTTAATCTTGTTGCTTGTGTATTTACTCTCAAATAGTCGCTATTCATATCTTTTACTAACGAAAGCCGAATCATTTTCATAAATGATTACCAGTATTCTCTTTTGCAGGATACTTCAAGTGACTTTGGCTTCTGGTCATATCAGATCAGGACCCACACTTAATTGCCAAAAGAGTTGCCTTCTGATTACATCTGATTAGAACCCACACTTCAATGATTTTCTTCTAAAAAGGATGCTTTAAAGCTCACATCATTCTAGAAGTTTTTGCGTTGAGGGGGAGCTTAACTGTCAAAAATTTTTGTTTTGAGGGGGAGAACTGTTGACACTTTAACAGTTATATCGGTTAGAGAGAAAAGATATTAGCTTTGATATTGTCATATTTTTCTGATGAGTTGACTTTTCACAGGTTACAGAGGGGGAACCTGAGTTTTTGTCACAGAACTCGATAGATAATACCTTTTGGGGGAGTTAAGGATATCATACTCAAGGTATATCTTTCTAATCCTTAGACTCCATGACATCAACTGACCATGTGTTTCCAATGACAAATACTTGTGTACTTGTAATTTCTTCATACTTTACCAAGTATTCTTACACACATTGGTCAATACACTCATTTTCTTGACTTTGTGATTACCACATATCAAAAGATAAATCTTTTGATGGTAATCCTCTCGTTTGAAATTTCATTGTTTGTTTGAAAATCAGACGCCATTTCATTTTCATGTGCTTTCATTGTCGATATGTTTATACATTGTTCGTATAAACACCTTACGTCTTTGGTCTTCCAAATCTTTGTTCTTCATGATTAATAGATCTGATTGTAAAGGAATCATCCTTTTTAGCTTTAACTCTTAAAGAAATCATTGTCAGATTCTCAAAACACTTGATTTCATTCTAGTTGTTTTGAGATATCTTAAATGTTTTAAATGCTCCAATTTAATTCTTATCTTGTCATGAGCATACATTTACTGACATTGATTTATTGTGCTTTCATGTACAAATGACTAATGAACAACATGTTCTCTTAGGAAAATACATGTTAGTGTATAAATTGTATCCAAGATTTAATGAGAAAAGTCAGAGTCTGTAAAGTCAACAAAGTCAACTTTAGGTGTTTGAGAGTTTCTATCTAGTATGATTTAGTTTTGTGAGAGAAGTTTTGTTATGAGAGTTTAGTCTCATAAGAGTTTCTTAGTTGATAAAAATAGCTTAGGCTTTGTATGTGTTTTGTAATTTGGAGCATTGTAACTTTCAGATCAATATACATATGACATAGTTTCTCTCTCTACTCTCTCTACTCTCTCTCTAGAATCTTGATTAGATTCTGCTTGATTGAATAGGGAATTTACATTTACAATTGGTATCAGAGCTAAACCCATTCATATTCATAAAGATCACTTTATCAGATTAGATTAATTTCTGGAATTTTCAAGAACACGCAGAGTCGAGTTGAAATTTCACTGTAGAATCGAATTTTCCTTGATTAGTTGTTGTTTGTGTGTGAAATGGATTCATTGTGTTCGATTTATATTTTAGAGTATTTCTTGTATTGATTGTATCATGAAAATTGGACTAAATTGATTTCAATTTGTGAAATTTTGAATTTTCTTGAAAAATATATCGATCACTGTAATTTGAATCAATGCATTGTAATTTTGAGACTTACATAAAATTGTTGTTTAGAAAAGTGTCTAGAATTGAATTTAGAACATATTGGTTCAAATTGTAAAGCGATTTACAGGTTATTCAAGTTTTTGGGCTGAATCCGTAAGTTCATAGTCAAGAACGCGTTAGATCTACGGTTCGCGCTAAGGAAGAACGCGCAAGCTACCGAGAACACACACGATGATCTTTGAGACTTGGATGTTTGTTTGCGCATAAAGCTCTTACGATAAGTGATAAAATGCACATAATCATTATGCGAGTTCATCGTTCGCGCACAAAGCTTTCAGCGAAAAGTTCTATGAACAGTAACATGCGAGTTCCTTAGACATGCGGGTTTACATTTAGCGAGAAATAGATTGTCAAAATTTTCTAAGTATGGAACGTGCAAGGATCTATTGAAGTTCGAGTTTGCATTCACTTGCGAGAAGTTCAAAGTTTGAAATTATTCTAAGTCTACTTCGCGCATAACACACCTTGAGAGAAGCTACTTCGCGCATAACTCATCTAGCGAGTTCCACGTTTCACGCAAGTAGTGGTTTGCGAGTTTTTTGTTCGCGCATATAACGTCTAGCGTGAAGTCAATTGAATAGTTCTTTGCGAGTTTTATGTTCTGCGAGTTTCTATTGTTTGCGAGTTCCAAAGTTAAAATTTTTCTGAGAATTATTTTCAAGTGGTGATCTGACTACAGATGAGAGAGGAAATATTGTACTGTCAGCCAGAGATGTTGTTGTCATGTACATGCCTGAGATACCAGCATTAGCATTAGAAGTTGAACGTGATAAACTGAAAAATGAAAATTCAGTTCTTCTAAAACAAATTCAGGAGTTGAAATCTAAATTGTCAAATTCTAATAAAACTCCTGATTGTATAAAATGTGCTAATAATGCTAAATCTGATTTTGCAGGTATCGTCAAGGAAAGAGAGAAAAAGATTAATGAAAAACAGAAAGATATTGCTATCACAGAGAATATCATCAAAGCAAGAGAGAAAGAGATTAATGAGAAAGAGAAAATGATTGCTTTAAAAGAAATACTATTGTGACATGTGAGAAAGAGTTAAAGCTGAAAGAGAGAAAGATTGTAAATCTTCAAAGCCAACTGAAGACAACTGAACAAAGATCATTGGAACAGCAAGCTAAATCAGTTGAGCTTCAACAAAAGTTTACGGATTTTGAAGAAAAGATATCTGTTTTGGAAGGCAAAAATGCTGAACTACTGAAAAACATCCAAGCAGATAAAGTTAAAGCTGATTCAGAGAAATTTTATACTCAAAAGCCATCTGATCTTTCTAAGAAAACTTTACAAGAGAAAAAGGATCTTGAGCTTTGATGTATTAAACTCTCTAAGCAAGTGTCTGAGTTTGAAAAAAATTTAATTACAGAAAGAGACACATTTGCTAAAGAGAGAAAAGTTCTTGAAGACAAAATAGTTGAATTTCCCAAACAGGTCTCTGCATTACAAGACTTACTTAAACAAGAAAGGAAATGTTTTCAAGAAAAGAAAAAGTCTTTTGAGCTTGAAAAGAAAAATGTTGAGAAGAGCAATGTTGGGATTTTTAAAGATATTTCTGAACAAAACAAGAACTTGGAAAAAGATTTTGAGCAAGAACGTCAAATTTTTGAATCTGAAATATCTATGCTCTCATCCAAGATAACTGTTCTACCCTCAGATATTCTTAAAGAACAAATGGCTAGATCTGATTTGAAATAACAGTTTGACACACTTTCTGGTGAAAGAAATATTTTGTTTAAAAAGATAAAGGACTTGGAAGCTGCAAATAGTGTTTTGTCAGAAAAGATTTCAGCTCATGTGATTGATCAATCACCTGTTGATAATTCATCAGAATCAGTCTGTTCTTTCAAAACAACTTCAAGTTCCATTCATGAGAAAAATGTTTTCAAAAAGAACAGTGTCAAACCAAACATTGTCAAATCAAATTAGATTCGTCCATCTAATCTGTTCTATGACAAGTCTGTTGATAGTCCAGCGAGCTTCTATGTAAAATCTCTTGGAAAGCATTCTAAGAAAGAACAGATGGTCTGGAGAGTTAAAGGTTCTTGGGATGAGAAGAAGAAAGACAAAGCATCTGCTTCCACATCAAATGCCAAAAAGAACAGTGCACACAAAGGTAAATCTTTTGGTAATTCTGATATGTTTTATTCTACTAATCATTTGATCAGGATTGCTCAAAAGAAGATTTGTTGTTCTTACTGTGGAGCACATGACTTTGTAAGTAATAATTTTTTTAATTACTGGTATGGTTTATATTATGTAACCCCCACAAAAACTACAACTAACACATCAGGACCCAAATAGCAGTGGGTACCAAAAGCTAAATCTGTGTTGCAGACACCCAAGGTTTAAGGGGGAGCAAGATAAAGGCTTTTGAACAATACAGTTCAAAACCCGGACTTCAATGTTAAGAACAATGGCTCTTGAATAAACCAGTTCAAGATCCTCACCTCAATGTCAAGAGTGTGGTTTCTGATTACAACAGATCAGGACCCGTTCTTAAATGTTTAAAATGAGGATATTATGCAAATATCCAGGGGGATCTTATCAGAATATAAATCATTTTATCATGATTTGAGAGGGAGCTTAAATGTAAGTATCTTTTGATCTAAATCTCTGATTGTTTGAAAGAAGAACAACTTTCAAGCATGAAAAATATTTTCTTAAATGTTCAAACCACTTCACATTCTTAAAATGTTTTCATGAATTGAGAAGTGTGATTTTTAAAATGTTTTTGGATACTTTTATGCATATCTAACCATGTGTTTCTAATGACAAATACTTGTGTAATTAGCATATCTTTATACTTTGTCAATTATTCATACACACAACGGTTCAGTACATTCTATTTGACTTTGTTATTACCATGTATCAAATGCTGAATATTTCTATGGTAATACTCCCATTTGTTATTCACTGTTGATGAGCCAAGATCACAAGATCGTAGAGAGAGAATCTAGAGAGAGAAAGTGTGCTCTTGAAAGAAACAGTATATTCAGATCAAACAGTGTATGTTCGTTACAAAACTAACAAGCCAAGGGGACTTAAATAACCCAAGGCACTAACAAAACAGATAACACTAAGAAAGTAGTAAAATAAATACAATGATTACAATAAAAACTGATCTAACAATCTCCCCCTTAGTAATCATTGGCGCCGAGGTCTTCAAAAAACAATCTTCAAAAACAACATTGACCATCTAGACGACTTTGAAGGATCATTGACGTTCTTCTCGTTGACGAAGTCTGTTCAGCCCAACTAACACTTCCAATCGTCGCAGAGTTGAACGGAGATTTAGTCTGTCTTGAATAGTGTTCAAAGATCTACGAATCAGATGAATTTCATCGTTTTCAACAATATATAATTCTCTTCTTGATTCCAAAAACTTTCTTCTAGCCTCTTGCAGACGATGCTCCAACTGAAGTTTGATAACCTTTAGAGTTCCATCAGAGTAATATCCAACTTCATCAAATCGTAGAAAACATTTTTCATTTGAGTTGTTTTTGTAAACTACTCCGTATGGATCTTCGATAATGGTGAATAATAGATATGACTCTAGATTCTGCAAACTCCTGTTGGGCCTTTCAAGATTAACCACAGGCTGAAAACTTTCGACGGCCATCTGGAAGTCAAAAACACGAAAAAATCGGATTTTCCGTCGAATGAACCGTTTAATAACAAAAAGAGTTTGACAAACATCCTGAGTCCGGTGATAAAGGTTCCTGAAATGATCATATAAGAATTCAACATCATCAATTGAAAGATCAACGAAATCAGCCTCTGAAAATTTGTACTGATTGCAGTCTCTTCTTTCCACTTCAAGGTCTGGATACCATATGTTCATGAACTTATTAATTGTGACGCTGATAACTCGAACAATTAGATGAGGAGAAGCAACGGATTTATTCCTTTTGCGCTGGCACTTGATAAATGCTAAGTACTCATGCTGATAAGCTTCTGATTCTTTCTCTACTCCAAGAATGGCATATATATTGAGTTTCCTTCTTCTAGAAACAAAGATATTGCTTTGGATATCTTCAAGAAAAGCAGTTATGAGTCTAGAAGCCATATATCTTTGCTGTAGATTTCTCTGCCTTTGCTGCCTAGTTAAAGCTTCTCCTTCTTCTAGAAGAGATGGAGGAATTACTGGATCGGAAGAAGGAATAACTACTTGAGTTCTAGATGACTCACCAACTTCAAATGCACTTGATGGAATATTGGTTGTCGGAGAAGAAGTAGTTACTGGAGTAGACAAATGTTGATCAACTTCTGGAATCTCACCTTGATTTGGAAGATCAGCATAAAACAATTCAGCCTCTTTTGTATCTGATGCATCCATGAAAATAGTATCATCCTCTGTATCAGATAAGATAATGATATTGTTGCAATCTTCTTCTTTAACTTGAGCAACTTTCTCAAATCTAACTTCTTCATCATCATCTGAATTTATCTCAATGAAGTTCGCGAAGAAAGATCTCATATCATTTGCTGCTTCTGATTCTTCAACTTCATTAGCTCTACCTGAGACATCTGGATCCACATAAACTACAACTTGCATATTATTAAAATTTACATCAGACAAATTAAATTCATTATGCAAAACAGTTACATCAACATTGTCAATCATGACATCCATTAAGTCTTGAATACTGCAATCTTGAACTGTATCAGCATTCTTTTCTCTATCTCCAACCACTCCTTCTTGAACAACTTCTCGTACTTCAGAAGAACCTTCTGTTCTTTGTCTCTTTGCCATCTCCCCCTCATGTCCTTGATGATCGGGATCATCTTGGTCATGTCGGCGTTTAAGAGACGGGCCAGCCTCAGTCCTGCATGATTGATCTAGATGATCAATCTTGTTAGATAGTTCTGAAAAAGCTTGTGTCATGAAAGAACGAAGATCAGATAAACTGGATCTAACTTCTGATTTGAATTCCTGAAATTCTTGAGATAAAGCAGTAATGCGATCAGAATTAGAAGATGAAGAAACTGGAGGCGGCGTTGGCTGGAAGTTCTTCAGCAGAGAGATCAAATCTCGATCTTGATGTTGTGGCGGAGACATAGATAGAAGACGCGCATAAAGAAGATCAGATAACTCAGAAATCGGAGTATCATGAAGAGAAGCTATGGAAGAAGTATCAGTTGAAGCAGAAATAGAAATACCAGCAGATTGAGTGAACAATGGAGGTAGAGGAATAGACATAATCGCTGGAGCAGATGATTGAACAGCAGACGACGGCTCTCTTAGAACAACCCCAGATGGTCGTCTGAACGGAATCTCTGTAGGAATAACTGAAGTATCAATCTCAGGCATCTTTCCTTTGAATAAAGTTTTTAACTTCAGAATCTGTGCTTCCTTTTCAGCATCCATTCTCTCCGATAACTGCTGAATTACATCATTCAAAGTAGAGAATTTGTCAGTTGAAACTCGAGCTTGATCAGAAGTAAGCTCTACAGCTGATGAATTAGACTGAATAACTGCAAGTGTAGTTGCTGGAGCTTGACTTTGAACCGAAGCTGTAGATTGATTAAAAGCTGTATCCAATTCATCTACTTGAAGATGTGCAACTGAAGGATTAACTGGAACTGAATCATCATCAGAGATAACTTCTGTTGAGATAACCACTTCCGGAGTTCTTACTTTCCGTTCATACACTTTCATGTTCAATTGATCAGCATCATCATCACCATCATCTGAATCACTTGTCGTATTTTCACCATCATCAGAAAACTCAGCATTTGTCTCATCATCAGCAACTCCAGTTCCATCAAGATCAGCATCTTCTCTAATAATAGCATCTTCAATAATGGCTTCAGCTTCAATATCAGCAATGACAGATTCAATGCGATGAGAAGCAACATCTTGTGGAATTGCAGAAGAATCAACATCTGTCGCTATGGTAGTTACTACAGCAGTAACTATTTTCTGAGTAGCTGCTTCAACTTGCTCTTCATGAGAATTATCAGCTGGAGTGCTATGAGAAGGTTCTTCCTGTTCAGCCTCTTCAAAGTCATTTTCTAAACAATAATCAATGACACTAGGATCTGTCATGTCAGCATAATTGGCAATAAGACCATAAGGAATGGTCATAGAAAATGTGAAGGACTTCTTCTGTTTCTTAAGAAAAAGCATCTCAGTATCCTGAACTTGCGGCCAAGATAATTGTCGAGGAATTGTCGGATTGCTTCGAAACATGCTTCTAATAATCAGCTTTAGAAACCTTATAAAAGGAATGAACTTCCGTCGCTTGTTGGTTAACTTGTCTTGCACTATTTCAGACAGCTAGTTCCAGAAAATAATCGTATAGTTGACATGCAGGTCATAGACTACTGCATGGAACAGTCGAAGATAGTGAAGACTAGACCTATCTGTGCCGGTATGTTTAGACGTTAAGCACCTGTTGATGACCGAAAATAAAGAATACCATACTGGAGGAAGATTAGACTTGTCAAAGTCTACAACCCTGTTCAGTTGACCAACATAGCCTAGTCGTTTGATGCCTTCATACACTTCTTCTTCAGATGGAAACTGATAATAAGTTGTCCTTCCAGGTCTAGAATCAGGCTCAGGAAGCTCAAGAATCAACCTTAACCGCTTGTAAGATAGATATGAATCAAATTGATCTATTTGGAGATCAAATCGATGAGGACGTGCCGCCAGTTCATTCTTAGTGATGGTGTGCCATACTTGCTGAACGTAGACTTCCGGAACATCGGCAACAGAACATAGAGCTTGAGAGAGCGGATGTCCACGAAGAATAGTGTGTATGACAGGATGAATCTTGATGCGATCAAAATCAACAAAGTAGTTGTTATGCTTATAAGGCATGTACATGACATTCGGGAACACATCATTTGTATTTTGCCTTGATATAGACAGATCAGCCCCAACAGACGGAACAGACGGCATAGGTGTATCATGAGATGCCTGATCAGTCGGATCCTGAAGAACGACATTCTCATCTTGAATCATTGGATCAGTATTTGTTTGAGAAGTCATGAAAACCTGAAACAAAACACATTTCAACTTTTAACAGAAAATACGAGAAAGAAAGAAAAAGAAAGAAAAAAAACTAAGTATGGAATGCAGGTCCTTAAGGAGACATGAAGGAAGAAATGCGGATCCTTCAGGAAACACATATAAGGAATGCCTGTGAAGAAAGAAGCGCATTATGAGGAATGCGGGTCCTTCATGAAACGCATTATGAGGAATGCGGGTGAAGAAGGAAACGCATTTATGAGGAATGCGCGTCCTGAATGAAACGCATAGAAGGAAATGCGTGTCCTTAAAGGAACGCATAGCATACTTGAAACAAAAAAAAAAAAAATACTCAACATATACTAAAAGAATGCGGGTTCCAGGTTAAGAGCATAATACACTATGCGGATCACAAGTGAAACGCATTTCTTACTATGCGGGTCACAAGTGAAACGCATAGTTCACAAATGCGGGTCACAAGGGACACGCATAGTTCACTTAAATTGAACCCAAACCCTAGAAATCGGCTTTTCGAACCCGAAATCCACAAAATCTAAAAATCGAAGCACACAACAACGAATTAAACTAAAAGAAAACATACCTGATTGTCGATTATAAGTTCTAAACAAATCCCAAAGAGCAAATCGATCTATTTCAACTCGCATATGAGTTTTAGAAAACTATGAACAGTGAAATAATCGAATATCAGTTCATACGCATAATACAAAACCAAGAAAGAAATCAAAACTAAGTAAAGAAACACTAAACAATCTACAAACATATAATGAAAAACAAAAACATACCTGATCTTTCCAAAATCACAATCTGAAAATGAACAGTAAAGAAACAAGAAGAAGAGTACGCAGAGAAGATGGAGGGAAGGGGAATAGTCAAACACGTTCAAAAAAGAATAAAGAAAAGAAAAAAAAACACTCTTACTTCTATATATCCTAAAAAAACAAAAAAAAAAAACAACAAAACAAAAAAAACAAAAAACATAAAAAAAATAAGTACAAAAAATAATACCTGATAAGCCCCCATTACTCCCCCTACACAAATGCACAAAATTTATCAAATTAGTTTAGCATTTGCATAGTAAATTCAGAAATACTTACCTTATGAATTTCTGATCAGCACACGAAGTAATTAATCAGCATTATTTACTCCCCCTCAAAAACAGAATATTCTCAGAAATAGAAACCAGATATACACTTCCCCTTGAAAAATGCACAGACCATATGGCAAAAACACAGACATCAAACATAAAGACATCAATATTAAAAATGATCATATTGAATATAAATTTTGTAACAACTGAATATATAAACTTTTAAACACCATACAAATTAAAGTCTACTCAGTAGAATATTCCAGATTTATTAATCAGTTGAAATCAAACGGGAGTTATTGGATACAGAAACATGTTTCATTGCATATCAAGTTAAGACATGTTCAGCTTCAAAGACATGCAGGTATCTATTCAGTGTGCTAGCATGCGATCTTTGATTAGCTTCAAGAAAAATGCAATTCTAAACATAAAATGGAGAACTTTGCATGTACAGGCACTAAGTCATCAAGAATTAAGATTTTCACAAATTTACAGGTTTATCGCAGCTCAAAATATATCACCAAATATCAAGAGATGTGTGCTCATTGGCATCTTTTAGCTGTGTGCTCATTGGCATCTTCACATGAGTGTGCTCTTTCGCATCTTTTAAGCGGTGTGCACTTTGGCATCTTTTTAATCAAAGAGTTCATTAAGTAAAGAACATGATGTAAACGTAACTTTCTATCTGATCCTATTTCAGCATTTTGGGTCAGCCGCTCCTAGACCAGTTGGCCTTAGGGGGCTAGGTGTCAAGCACCCCTTGGAACTTACTTTCCCGGATCAGAAAGGCTACATCGACATATCCTAAACCCATTCATACCAGTAGAACATGAGTTTCGGTCTGGTTCTATTGCAGGATTTCTGTTCGATCACTCCCATATCAATTGACCTTAGGGGACCAGATGTCGAGCATCCCTCGGAACTTACTTTCCCAAACTAGAAAGGTCACAGGTACAAACTTTTAAACTCAAGGATTTCTGTATTTTTAAAATGCTTAAAAAAATAAAATCATCTCAATAACTCATATCTATATCGAATAGCTTAGCCCATATTTTCATTATGATCTACAATTTTGATCACTTAGGTTGTTCAAGCAAAGTAAACCATAAATATGCCGACTCACATATCTTTAAAGCAGTATCTAAAGCGTCAAACATGTTGCTGACTTTTCGATGTTTGAAAGATTTGAACGTTGAACATATGAAACTTTAAATATAAACAAAACGACTTGTCAAAGATCCTAGACAAACATTTTATTCAACTGAAAGAAAATCTGAAATATTAAACTTTATAGAATAAAATTTGTAAAGATTTAAACTTTTAAATTCAACATGCCTAGTTTTGAAAGCAAAAAATTAAAACGTTTTTCATCTAAAGCTTTTGTAAATATATCAGCAAGTTGATATTCAGTTGGTACAAAATATAACTCAATAGTACCTTCTTCCACGTGATGTTTTATAAAATGATATATCATGTCTATGTGCTTGGTCTTGGTGTGCTGGACAGGATTGACCGATATCGCAATCGCGGACTTGCTGTCACAATATATTGGCACAGTCTTGTATAGCATCCCATAATCGCGAAGTTGCGTTTCCATCCATAGTACTTGAGCACAACAACTAGCTGCAACAACGTTTTCAGCTTCGGCAGTTGATATTTACACGCAGTTTTGCTTTTTCGACGCCCAGCTTATCAGTCTGTCACCCAAAAACTGGAGATGACCATAAGTACTTTTCCTGTCCAATTGATTGCCACCATAATCTGCATCAGAATAAGCAATCAAACTATAGTCAGAACTTTTAGGATACCATAATCCTAAATAAGGAGTTCCTTTAATATATCTAAAAATGCGTTTGACTGCTAAAAGATGAGATTCTTTTGGTTTAGCTTGAAAACGGGCACACAGGCACGTTGAAAACATTATGTCCGGGCGACTGGCAGTAAGATACATCAGTGATCCGATCATCCCTCTGTATGTCTTTTGATCCACAACTTTTCCATTTGGATCCAGTCCGAGTTTGGCACCGTGAGCCATAGGCGTGCCGATTGAAGTAGACTTGTCCATTTTGAATTTCTTCAAAATGTCAAATACGTACTTTGACTGATTGATGAAGATTCCATCTAAAAGCTGCTTCACTTGTAAGCCGAGGAAGAAGTTGATTTCTCCCATCATGCTCATCTGAAATCTAGAGGTCATTAATTCAGAAAGCCAATTACACAAAGATTTGTTAGTCGCGGCGAAAATAATATCATCTACGTATATTTGTACTAAGCAAATATCAAGATTAGTTCTATAAATGAAAAGAGTAGTATCTATCGAGCCTTTGGTGAAGCCGGATTTGACCAAGAAAGCTGACAACTCGTCATACCATGCCCTTGGTGCTTGTTTCAGACCATACAAAGCTTTATTGAGAAAATAAACGTAATCAGGATGATCTTTGTCAACAAACCCCTCTGGCTGAGATACATATACTTCTTCTTTCAGTTTGCCATTGAGAAATGTTGTCTTGACATCCATTTGATATACTGTGAAGTTGCGATAAGCAGCGAAGGCGAGAAACATTCTGATAGCTTCCAATCTGGCGACAGGTGCAAATGTCTCATCATAGTCAATACCTTCTTCTTGTCGATATCCTTTGGCTACTAACCTTGCTTTGTTCCGAACGACGATACCATCTTTGTCCTTTTTATTCTTGAATATCCACTTTCTAGCAATGATGCTTTTACCCTTTGGTCGTGGTACAAGTCTCCACACTTTGAGCGCATCAAACTGATTGAGCTCCTCTTGCATTGCTAAAATCCAGTTCGGGTCTTCCAACGCTTCAGATACTTTGTTAGGTTCAATCTTGCTTAAGAAACAAGTGTACAAACATTCGTTGGAAGAAGCCGACTTGGAGCGTGTAGAAACACTGGCTTGAGGATCCCCAATGATTTGATGGATTGGATGAGATCTTGTCCATTTTGTTGTATGAGGGAGAGGATCAATAACTTCTTGAACCACTTCTATTTGTTGAGGAGGATCTTCAGATGGATTAATGTTAGAAGATGACACAGATATGGTTTCAATTGGAGGAGGGGGTATTTCCATGACATCAGATTCAGGCTCTTGTTGACCAGACATAGCTTGTACTTCTTGTTAAACATTTTCTTCTGGAACAACTTCATCTTCTACAGACACCTCATGAATAGTTTCAGCAGTTTCTGGGTCATGAAAGACTTGATCAGGATGATGTTCAGAAGGTATGTCTTGAATCTCAGGAGATTCTGAAGAAGCATCAGGTTCAGAGGTTGATGCAGCGGAATTAGGATTTGATGCACTCACAGATTCCTGATTCAAAACATTTGACACATTATTAGTGTTTGATTTAGGAACATCATCATAAAGATTTTCAAACAGAAAATCAAGATCAGAAAAATTAGACAGAGAAGTAGAAGGATCCTGATTTGTCAACTGAAGTGCAGGTTCTGAACTAATTTGTTCAGAAGCTGAGTTTCCAGTAAAAGTGGGTTCTGAACTATGTTGTCCAGAAGCCAAATTGGCAGCTTCATCAAATTTGACATTCACTGACTCTATCACTTTTCTTGTTGAGAGGAGAAAGACTCTATAAGCAGCAGAGTTATAAGAATAGCCCAGAAATACGCCTTCATCTGCCTTTGGACTAAATTTGTTTAGATTATCTCTGTCATTCAAAACATAGCATTTACACCCGAAAGACTTGAAATATTTGATGTTGGGTTTGATACCATTCATCAATTCATATGGAGTCTTGTTAAATCGGCGGTGTAAAATTGATCTGTTTTGAGTGTAACAAGCAGTTGATATGGCTTCAGCCCAGTGAGACAAAGGAAGACCTGAATAAGCAAGCGTAGATCTAGCAGCTTCCACAAGCGTTATGTTTCGTCTTTCAACAACTCCATTCTGTTGCGGTGTTCTTGCAGCAGAAAACTGTTGTTGTGTACCTTGATCATCATAGAATGCTTGAAGAGTTGAATTCTTGAATTTTGTGCCATTATCTTATCTTACAACTTTGACATGCTTTTGCTTATTTGTCTGAATGGTTTTGATGAGGTTGATGAGAATTTCGGATGTCTCGTCTTTAGATTTGAGAAATTTCACCCATGTGTACCTAGAGTAGTCATCAACAACAACCAAAACATATTTCTTCTTCCCAATACTCTTTGTCTTCATTGGTCCGCACAAATCAACGTGAATCAGATCTAGAATGTCTGCAGTGCAATGTTCAGGCTTTGGTTTATGAGAAGCTTTCTTCATCTTTCCTTTCTCGCAGTCCTGACAGAGATGGTCTTTCTGGAAACGAAGGATTGGAAGACCTCTAACAGAATCATTCTTGACCAAGCGATCCATATATTTGAAATTGAGATGAGCTACTCGACGGTGCCACACCCAACTTTCATGAATAGAGGCTTTTGATAGAAGACAAACATCTGATGGAATCTTTACTTCGGAAAGATTAATGGTATAAAGATTTGATCGTCTTTTTCCAACAAGTAAATCCAAGCCACTACTATTCTTTACAGCAACTCTTTTAGACTTGAAACTGACTTCAAGGTCTTTATCGCAGAACTTTCCGATGCTGAACAAATTGTGCTTTAAACCTTCGACATAGCTTACCCTTTTTACAGTTATGTTACCCTGAACAAGATCACCATAACCAAGAATGGGAGCCGTCTCGCAGTTTCCAAATTTGACACGACCGCAACATTTTTCTTTAAAATTTGAAAGTAGAGATTTGTTGCCAGTCATGTGTTTGGAACACCCCGAATCCAGATACCATAATTGATTTAGCTGCACAATCAACAATTACTGAGACTTAGGTACCCATATAAATATGGGTCCCTTCTTGTTAGTCCTTTCCTTTTTCTTTTTCAAAAAATTATTTTTCCAAAACATATGAGATTTATCAAATAAAGCATGAACATCATCACATATTAAAGAAGAAACACAATCATCAGAATCAGAATCAGAACTAGAGAGACAATATGAGATATTCTTTGAAATTTGAAGCATTTGCTCAACAGTATATTTTGTAGATTTATTACAAAAGACAAATGAGTCTTATTTACAAAGAAAATCTACACATTTATGCTTTACAGAAACAATTTATTCAGATCTCTGTTTCTTTTGCCAAACAGACTTCACAGACTTCTTCAAAGGCCTATCTGAAATAGATGAATCAGAAAAATTATAATTTTCAGAAATATCAAACTCTTTCTTCTTTTTCTTCTTTGACCTTCTTCTTTTACGCTTTGTTTTACAGAAATGATCATTTAGCGTAAAAGTGTCATCAACAATTTTAGATAAAATATTTGATTTAGAAGAGGAATTTTTATCAATAAAATCAAACTGATCAGTTATTTTATTTGGATAAACCTCAGAGCAAGAAACATCAGATGAACACAATTTGATGGAAGATTTGATAAGATCAGAATTATTTTCTTTAAAACTCGATGTCATAAAAGAAAAAATGACATCATTTTCAATTTTTCTCAAAATCTCTTGTTCTTCCAATTGTTCTTCTAGATCAAATATTTTGCATTCTAATACTAATGGAGGTATATATCTCTTAGTATCATAAGATACTGGAGATATATTATCCTTATTAGGATTAGCTGCATTTAAATCAAAGAAGTCATTCGATTTAGAAGATTTAGTTGAAGAAACAATATTTAACTTTTGTCTTCTCTTCTTTAATTTTTCTGGAAAATATTTTGCATTTTCTTGAGTGTAAACAAAAGGAACTTCCAATCTATTGTTGTTCATCCGTTTTTTATCTTCCGCAATTGTAGTTTATTCAACACTTGTCCAAAAAGGTTTGTATTGAGAACCACAGTGTGAAAGACCAAGACATTCGTAATCATAAAAATTGGGAATCTCAATTTTAGCTTTCTTTAAAAACTGAGGATTTTTAAATCCAAGACCCCAATTTTCTTTTATCGACTCATAGCTCCTTGGTTTATGCATATGAATTGTTTGTTCAGTTTGATTTTGTTTATATAACTTTTCTTCTAATTCAAATATTTTATCCGAAAACTCTTGATTTAAAATTGACAATTCAGTCAAAGAATCATGAGAAGTCTGTTTTTCAATTTCTAAATCTTCAATTCTTTCTTGAAATTTCTCTTTTGTAAATTTTAAAATTGCTTTTTCATCTCTCAGAGAAATCTTCAACTTTTCAATTTCAACAGACTTTTCTTGATTTTCGCGTTTTTCGGATAGAAGCTTTGAACGAAAGTCATGTAAAGCATTTGTGATGATATTTGTGAGCTCCACTCTCATTGTATAGAAGTATTGAAAAATAGGCTAAGTATGTGAATTGCAGATGCCTGCCGCTGAACACTCAAGTACACCACAGAAGGTGCAAAGCTCAGAGGTTACTCCACAGAAGATCTACCAGAAGTCAAACCTGATAATAATTCTTGGATCACAGAGCCTCTGTGATCACTCACAGAGCCTCTGTGAAGGTTAACCTCTGGAGATCAATGTTGAAGCTTTTCTAAGAGTTCAAGACAAGACCACGTGCAGAACACGTGAGACCTGCTGTACGAAGATCCTCAAGATCAAAGTAATGGGCGTCCCACGATGTTTACTTTCCAGGTGGAATTCCGTTTATGGAATGTCAGTTTTTGTCTTGTCCTAAGGGGTACATCCCTCTTGTATATTAAGGGAGCACCACCTTAGAGAAAAGAAGAACACACGAAAATAGCAGTCTATATAATCCTTGAGCACATTTTGCACATACCAATGCGTGTTCTTGGTGTTCTTGAGTAATCAATGAAAGAGTTCTTTGAGTAACTTTCTTGTGATACTTTACTTCCTGTTCATTAATTACTTGTGTGTTTACTACCTTGCATGTTCAATCTTTTCTACACGTATTAAACGCTTCCGCACTCTATTTATTTAATATGTGTGTAGTAAAAGGTTAAATCAAGTTAAAGAACATCACAACTGGGATCAACAATTGGTATCAGAGCAAACTTTGATTTTCAATATCAAAGGATCCTGTTCTATACTTGTTTCCAGTACTCAAGGTAGTAGTTTGAGTCTGTTCTTTGTCCCAAACTCCATTTACAGTCACACTTTGTTTTCTGGAGCTATATCAACCTGTTTGGTATAGAAACAGGTACAAGTGTGTCCTTCATTCAAAGACAGATTCAAAGCTAGTTGGTTGGTCATCTGTTCTTACTGATTCATACACTCATCATTTCTAAAACCATTACTGTTATACCCTTTCTGGTACGTGCCATACTCTGTTTTTTCCTCTCTAAACTAAAATGGAAAACACTGTCAACTACTTCAGTGCTGGATCTCAGTCCAAACCTCCCACTCTTCTAAGGGATGAATATCCTTAGTGGAAAATCAGGATGGTGCACTTCCTTGAAGGTGTGGATCCTGGTCTGGTTGAGTTTCTTCACAATCCTCCTTTCATTACAATGACAACTGTTCCTCGTGTTCCTGCCACTGCCAATACTCCTGAAATTCCTGAATATCAACACCCCAAACTTGTCCTTGAATGGAGTGAAGAAGAAAAGGCACAACATGAACTTGCAAAGAAAGCCAAAAGACTAATCATAATGGCTATCCCAAATGATATCTTTCAATCTCTTGATTCATGTGAAACTTCAAAGGACCTATGGTTAGAGCTGGAGAAACAACTTGAGGGTGGTGCCAAAACCCTCAAGAACAACAGAGCCTTATGCATAAATGAGTATTTTGCATTCAAAGCTCTGCCGGGTGAATCCATTCAAAGCACTTACAATAGATACAACTCTTTGATAAACAAGTGCAAGAGGTATGGGATCCACAGAACCTCCGAAGAAAACAACGTCAGATTTCTACAGAGCCTAAATGATGAATGGCTTCATTTAACCATGTCCATGCAAGCCACATTGGATCTTGATGTTTGGTCCATATCTGATCTCTTTGGAACACTGATTAGCCAAGAGAACAGAATTTCCAAACTATCAACCTCTGTCGGAGGTCCTCTGGCTCTTGTGGGAAGTGCCTCAGAAGGCAAAGACAAAGGAAAGAAGGATAAGGCAGCTGAGGAGGCACAGAAGAAGAAGAAGAAGAAGAAGGTACTTGTAGCAGAGAGCGAAAGTGAGGAAGACTCTGAGGAGGAGATTGACATGGATGCTCTGGCCAAAACTCTTGCACTAATGACCCGACAGTTCAATCGTGGTCTCAAGAAGAAGCCGGAGTACAGAGGAAGAGAAGAAAGAGATGACAGAGGCAGAGGATATGGTGAGGCAAAGAGAAAGGAGTGGTATGAAGAACCAAGGCAAGAAGAGAGAAATGGACAGAAGTCAGACGGCAGAGCTGGTGACAAATTCCCGAAGCAAACTGAAGGCTGCTTCAAATGCGGGAAACCAGGCCACTATGCAGCAGAGTGCAGGTTCTCTGCCAACACAGGGAAACCCAGAAGGGACGTTGCCTTCTATAAAAAGAAAGCAGAGTACTACACTCAGAAATCCCTAATGGCAGAACAAGAGAACCTTGTAACCGATGAATCATCTGATGAAGAAAATAACGCACTCTTCTGTGGAATGACAGAAGTCCACTCTTCTGACAACGAAAGTGAGGTATCCACTTCTAACTCTTGAAACTCAGACTTTGAAAACAAGCTTCTTGAAATACAAAATGATCTTCTAGCTTACAAACATACATGCTCAGATCTTGAGAAAAAGCTTGCCTTCTTTGAAAGAGAAACTAGGGTTCTCACAGAGGAGAAGGATAAGCTTTACCTTCAAAACAAAACTCTCACCTCTGAGCATATTTCAACAAAAAAGGATTTCAAGGATAAAATCACAAGTCTCGACAGAGCTTTGAAAGAAAACGTCAAAGAGCTTAAGAAATGTGAGAGTGATCGTTTAAATGCCATTTCTTTGAAAAACTTCTTTCAAAAGGAAAGAGAAGCTCTTCATCGAGATCTGTTCGACAGAGATCTCAAAATCAAAAGGTACCAGGATGCTCAAAAAGTCACTGAAAAGGTCAACACCCAAATTGGCAGAAGAGGCATAGGGTTCGATGATGTCGATCCCTATACTGGAAACAAAAGAAACAAATCTTTAGCAAACATCTTCTGCGTTGGAAAATCATTAAAACCAAGTCTTCCAAACCTTCTATCCACATTTAAAAGGCGAAAAACATTCGAAGAACCACATCTGAGAAATCCTCTGTTGATGGTAGATACATGGTATGAAAACAATAATCTACCTTCTTCACTCTCATCAAAGAGAAATTATATTCCAAAGAAATATCTGTCTCAAAAACAGATAGGAATCTTCAGATTCGGTCATCCAGAAACACAAACTCAAATGGCTTTTGTATGCATGATGACTCCTGAAAAGGAATTGTCCTCTGAAGCTCCAGAGTTTGTTCCGGCCTCTGTGGAAGAAAAACTTTTTAAAAGATTTCTGGAAAATGACTTGAGAAAGACCTATGAAAACCATTTTCTTAATCATCCTGATATTATCTCTGATGTAAGAGAAATCTTTGAGCAAGATCTACAAAATTGTCTTAACGTTCCTATGGTCATTCCGTGTATTTCAAAAACTCTAAATACTTCAGAGGACACCAATGGACAAAACAAGGCACATGCAGAAGGTCAAGATCTCATTCACAAAGACTTCCTCGATTCAGACTCTGAGTCAAAATCAGAGTCCTCTGTTGAAAATGAGACAAGCTCTGTGGAACTTGAGATACTCCCCTGTGGTCCAGAGAAGAGTAAACTTACCTCTGGCATTCTTAATAAAACAGTTCTTCCCAAAAGGAAAACCACAGGTGTACCTATCTGTCCTGATTTCCTGGACATGTGCTTGCAAGCAAAGACTTCTCTTGAGCTTGAAAGATCTAAAAAGAACAAGATCCCTCATGATTCAAAAGCTCCAAGTCCATTAAAACCTTTTCAAGAAAAACTCACTTGGCAACAAAAGAATAAATGGCCCAAAATTGATAAATTTGATGCTTCTATTGCAGTGAAAGCAAGGAACGAAGATCAAGGGAGAGTACTACCAAAGAGCCACTCAAGAAGAGTTTTTGAAAAAACTCAACCTAGATTAGACAAAGCTTTCTGTAAAAGGTAACCCAAATCTAAAATGGGTTGTAGTAAAATTTGCTTTGTACCCTCCTTTGACAAATTTAATGAAATTTTCAAGAAGTTTGCTTCAAATGTTCCTTATTGTAAATGCTTTGATCTTATGCATTCTTTGAATCAACATTTCTCGAGGCCCTCCTGTCTTGTATCTCACCCCAAGCCCAAGAATGCAAAATTCAAGGGTGAGAAGAGACAAACTGGTACCTCTGCAAATGAGGATAAATCCACAACCAAAGATGTTAAGGCATCTTCAAAGTCTACTAACAAAAATGGACCCATTTGGAAATGGGTACCTAAATCTCTCTAATCTGTTCACAGGAGAAACAGCATGTGCCTATCTGGTACCTAGACTCCGGGTAGTCAAGACACATGACTGGCGACAGAGGGTTGCTTTCCTCCTACAAAGAAAAACATGGAGGAGGATCTGTGACTTTTGGAGATAACAAAAAGGGACAAATAAAAGGCTATGGAGTCATTGCCAAAGGAGACATCGATGTCAACAGAGTTGCCTATGTGGATGGCCTCAAGCACAATCTTCTAAGTGTAAGTCAACTCTGTGACAATGGACTCGATGTGATGTTCAAAAGACAGTACTACTCTCTGTTGAAGGAAGATACAACCACAGAGCTTCTGCGAGCCAAAAGACGAGGTGATTTATACCTCATGGACTTAAAATCAACTAACAGAGAAGAAAAGCTCTGCTTAGTCTCAAGTAAGAATGAAGAAGCTTGGCTCTGGCACAACAGGTTCTGTCATCTAAACTTTCACATACTTAACAAACTTGTGAAATTAGAACTAGTAAGTGGTCTACCAAGTATTAGATTCGACAAGGATCATCTATGATCAGCTTGTGAGATGGGCAAACTCAAAAGGGCTGCCCAGAAAACCAAGTCTGACATATCTTGCACCAGACCTCTGTAGATGCTTCATGTTGACCTCTGTGGTCCCATTTCTATGCAGAGTCTTGGTGGCAAGAAGTACATCTTTGTACTCATAGATGAATTTTCCAGATATACTTGGGTTGAATTTGTTCGAAAGAAATCAGATGTTCCTGAAGTACTAATCAATCTTATCAAGAGAATACAAGTTCTTTATGACTGCAGGGTACAGAGAATCCGAAGTGACAATGGAATAGAGTTTAAGAATTCAACCATTGAAGCCTATCTTTCGACAGAAGGCATATCAAAGAACTTCTCTGCTGCAAGGACTCCATAACAAAACGGTGTTGTTGAACGAAAGAACAGAACACTAGTGGAAGCCGCAAGGACTATGCTCACTGCATCAGGGCTCTCTATTTCATTCTGGGCAGAAGCCATTTCAACCGCATGCTTCACCTAAAATCGATCCTTGATCGTGAAGAGACATGCAAAGACACCATATAACTTACTACACCAGAGGAAGCCAAACATTAAGTACTTCCATGTCTTTGGCTGCAGATGTTTCATACTGAACGACAGAGACCAAATAGGGAAATTCAGTCCCAAAGCCGATGAAGCCAAATTTGTTGGCTATTCATCAAACTCCAAGGCATACATAATCTATGTACTCAAATCCAAGCATATACTAGAAAGTATTAATGTTTCATTTGATGATTCTTTTCAGGTGACTTCTGAGCAAATCAACTCAGGACTCAAACTTCAGGATGATGAACCCTCTGAAAGCCAGAGCTCTGCAGAGCCTTGATCTGGTGTTGACCCTTTCAGGTGGATCATCACGAACAAATGATCTTCATCATCTATTTGAAGATATGTTCAATGATGATGAACCCTCTGAAAGTGACCACAGAGCCTCTGAAGCCGAAGCCTCTGAGGACCAAACAGGTACTTCTCTAACTGGTCCTAGCAATACTTCACCCTCTTTTCAGTAATGCTGCAGGTGCAACCATCGAGGAGGAGCACTCAAAGGACAATACAACTCAAGGCCCCAAGCTCAATCAAGATCATGATCATCTTCAAAACATCTCAGAAGGGTCAACACCAGATCAAGGCTCTGCAGAGCTCTCTACCTCCACTCATGATGAACAACCAAGTCCTGTGGAAAGTACAAATGATCAATTTCTTTCAACAGAAGATGATCTACATCAAAACGAATATGCTCCTGAACTAACCACTGAAGTTTCCAATGATCACCTACCCCGCATGATTAAGTGGACCAAGAGTCACCCACAGAGCCAAATCATTGGTAATGCCTCTGATAAGGTCCAAACTCGATCGAGTACTGCTAATTTTTGTTACTATACAAATTTTGTGAGTATCATCGAACCCAAAAAGATATCTGAAGCTCTTGAAGACCCAAACTGGGTAGAAGCTATGCAAGATGAGCTTCTGCAGTTTCAAAGAAACGAAGTGTGGACCCTAGTGCCTCTGCCGAAAGGCAAAACCGCAATAGGGACCAAATGGGTCTTCAGGAACAAAAAGGACGAGGATGGTGTGGTGATCAGGAACAAAGCAAGACTGGTGGCCAAGGGATATTGCCAAGAAGAAGGCATTGACTACGAAGAAACCTTTGCCCCTGTGGCAAGACTCGAAGCAATAAGAATCTTTCTTGCCTTCGCAGCCCACAGAGGTTTCAAAGTATATCAAATGGATGTCAAGTCAGCCTTTCTGAATGGGCAGATTCAAGAAGAAGTATATGTCCAACAACCACCAGGGTTTGAGAACTCTAAGTACCCAAATCATGTATACTTCTTGGACAAGGCTCTGTTTGGACTTAAACAAGCTCCCAGAGCCTGGTACAACAGACTTTCAAACTTCCTCCTTAAAAATGGTTTCGAAAGAGGTACAACTGATACTACTTTATTCTATAAGAAGAGAAAAGGTCAGATTCTACTTGTACAGATCTATGTTGATGACATTATTTTTGGGTCTACAAATGAAGAGTGAGTTTGAGATGAGCATGATGGGAGAACTCACATTCTTCTTAGGATTGCAAGTCAAACAAACCACAGAGGGTATTTTCATAAACCAATCAAAATATGTCTCTGACATACTTGAAAAATACAAGCTCTCTGACTCTTCACCAATGAAGACTCCTATGGCCACTGGATCCAAACTTCATGCAGATCCAGAAGGAAAGCCTGTGGAGTGTAAACTCTACAGAGGTATGATAGGGTCTCTGCTATATTTAACCGCAAGTAGACCCGATATAATGTCTCTGTGCAAGATTTCAAGCTAACCCCAAGGAATCTCATCTTTATCCTGTCAAGAGGATCTTCAGATACCTAAAAGGGACCAAAAATCTTGGTATCTGGTATCCGGAGAGCTCTGGCTTTGATCTCATGGCTTATACAGATTCAGATTACGGAGGATGCAAGCTCGACAGGAAAAGTACCTCTGGGAGTTGCCAATTCCTAGGAGGGAAACTAGTAAGTTGGACTTCCAAGAAACAGAACTGTGTTTCGACCTCTACGGCAGAAGCAGAATATGTTGCTGCTGCAAGTTGCTGTTCACAAGTTCTGTGGATGAGGACCCAACTTAGAGACTATGGATTTGATATCGAAAAAATCCCCATCCTCTGTGACTCCAAAAGTGCCATTGCGATCTCTGCCAATCCAGTGCAGCATTCTAAGACCAAGCATATCAATATCAGGTATCACTTTCTGAAACATCATGTGGAGCATGGAACAATAGAGATGTACTTTGTGCCCACAGACTACCAACTTGCCGACCTTTTCACGAAGGCATTGGATGAGAAAATATTAACTTTTCTAGTTGGCAAGATTGGTATGCTCAACATGAGTTGACCACAGAGTCTCTGTACCCGTGCACAGAGACTCTGTTGTACATATTGTCTTAACGTTCCTATGGTCATTCCGTGTATTTCAAAAACTCTAAATACTTCAGAGGACACCAATGGACAAAACAAGGCACATGCAGAAGGTCAAGATCTCATTCACAAAGACTTCCTCGATTCAGACTCTGAGTCAAAATCAGAGTCCTCTGTTGAAAATGAGACAAGCTCTGTGGAACTTGAGATACTCCCCTGTGGTCCAGAGAAGAGTAAACTTACCTCTGGCATTCTTAATAAAACAGTTCTTCCCAAAAGGAAAACCACAGGTGTACCTATCTGTCCTGATTTCCTGGACATGTGCTTGCAAGCAAAGACTTCTCTTGAGCTTGAAAGATCTAAAAAGAACAAGATCCCTCATGATTCAAAAGCTCCAAGTCCATTAAAACCTTTTCAAGAAAAACTCACTTGGCAACAAAAGAATAAATGGCCCAAAATTGATAAATTTGATGCTTCTATTGCAGTGAAAGCAAGGAACGAAGATCAAGGGAGAGTACTACCAAAGAGCCACTCAAGAAGAGTTTTTGAAAAAACTCAACCTAGATTAGACAAAGCTTTCTGTAAAAGGTAACCCAAATCTAAAATGGGTTGTAGTAAAATTTGCTTTGTACCCTCCTTTGACAAATTTAATGAAATTTTCAAGAAGTTTGCTTCAAATGTTCCTTATTGTAAATGCTTTGATCTTATGCATTCTTTGAATCAACATTTCTCGAGGCCCTCCTGTCTTGTATCTCACCCCAAGCCCAAGAATGCAAAATTCAAGGGTGAGAAGAGACAAACTGGTACCTCTGCAAATGAGGATAAATCCACAACCAAAGATGTTAAGGCATCTTCAAAGTCTACTAACAAAAATGGACCCATTTGGAAATGGGTACCTAAATCTCTCTAATCTGTTCACAGGAGAAACAGCATGTGCCTATCTGGTACCTAGACTCCGGGTAGTCAAGACACATGACTGGCGACAGAGGGTTGCTTTCCTCCTACAAAGAAAAACATGGAGGAGGATCTGTGACTTTTGGAGATAACAAAAAGGGACAAATAAAAGGCTATGGAGTCATTGCCAAAGGAGACATCGATGTCAACAGAGTTGCCTATGTGGATGGCCTCAAGCACAATCTTCTAAGTGTAAGTCAACTCTGTGACAATGGACTCGATGTGATGTTCAAAAGACAGTACTACTCTCTGTTGAAGGAAGATACAACCACAGAGCTTCTGCGAGCCAAAAGACGAGGTGATTTATACCTCATGGACTTAAAATCAACTAACAGAGAAGAAAAGCTCTGCTTAGTCTCAAGTAAGAATGAAGAAGCTTGGCTCTGGCACAACAGGTTCTGTCATCTAAACTTTCACATACTTAACAAACTTGTGAAATTAGAACTAGTAAGTGGTCTACCAAGTATTAGATTCGACAAGGATCATCTATGATCAGCTTGTGAGATGGGCAAACTCAAAAGGGCTGCCCAGAAAACCAAGTCTGACATATCTTGCACCAGACCTCTGTAGATGCTTCATGTTGACCTCTGTGGTCCCATTTCTATGCAGAGTCTTGGTGGCAAGAAGTACATCTTTGTACTCATAGATGAATTTTCCAGATATACTTGGGTTGAATTTGTTCGAAAGAAATCAGATGTTCCTGAAGTACTAATCAATCTTATCAAGAGAATACAAGTTCTTTATGACTGCAGGGTACAGAGAATCCGAAGTGACAATGGAATAGAGTTTAAGAATTCAACCATTGAAGCCTATCTTTCGACAGAAGGCATATCAAAGAACTTCTCTGCTGCAAGGACTCCATAACAAAACGGTGTTGTTGAACGAAAGAACAGAACACTAGTGGAAGCCGCAAGGACTATGCTCACTGCATCAGGGCTCTCTATTTCATTCTGGGCAGAAGCCATTTCAACCGCATGCTTCACCTAAAATCGATCCTTGATCGTGAAGAGACATGCAAAGACACCATATAACTTACTACACCAGAGGAAGCCAAACATTAAGTACTTCCATGTCTTTGGCTGCAGATGTTTCATACTGAACGACAGAGACCAAATAGGGAAATTCAGTCCCAAAGCCGATGAAGCCAAATTTGTTGGCTATTCATCAAACTCCAAGGCATACATAATCTATGTACTCAAATCCAAGCATATACTAGAAAGTATTAATGTTTCATTTGATGATTCTTTTCAGGTGACTTCTGAGCAAATCAACTCAGGACTCAAACTTCAGGATGATGAACCCTCTGAAAGCCAGAGCTCTGCAGAGCCTTGATCTGGTGTTGACCCTTTCAGGTGGATCATCACGAACAAATGATCTTCATCATCTATTTGAAGATATGTTCAATGATGATGAACCCTCTGAAAGTGACCACAGAGCCTCTGAAGCCGAAGCCTCTGAGGACCAAACAGGTACTTCTCTAACTGGTCCTAGCAATACTTCACCCTCTTTTCAGTAATGCTGCAGGTGCAACCATCGAGGAGGAGCACTCAAAGGACAATACAACTCAAGGCCCCAAGCTCAATCAAGATCATGATCATCTTCAAAACATCTCAGAAGGGTCAACACCAGATCAAGGCTCTGCAGAGCTCTCTACCTCCACTCATGATGAACAACCAAGTCCTGTGGAAAGTACAAATGATCAATTTCTTTCAACAGAAGATGATCTACATCAAAACGAATATGCTCCTGAACTAACCACTGAAGTTTCCAATGATCACCTACCCCGCATGATTAAGTGGACCAAGAGTCACCCACAGAGCCAAATCATTGGTAATGCCTCTGATAAGGTCCAAACTCGATCGAGTACTGCTAATTTTTGTTACTATACAAATTTTGTGAGTATCATCGAACCCAAAAAGATATCTGAAGCTCTTGAAGACCCAAACTGGGTAGAAGCTATGCAAGATGAGCTTCTGCAGTTTCAAAGAAACGAAGTGTGGACCCTAGTGCCTCTGCCGAAAGGCAAAACCGCAATAGGGACCAAATGGGTCTTCAGGAACAAAAAGGACGAGGATGGTGTGGTGATCAGGAACAAAGCAAGACTGGTGGCCAAGGGATATTGCCAAGAAGAAGGCATTGACTACGAAGAAACCTTTGCCCCTGTGGCAAGACTCGAAGCAATAAGAATCTTTCTTGCCTTCGCAGCCCACAGAGGTTTCAAAGTATATCAAATGGATGTCAAGTCAGCCTTTCTGAATGGGCAGATTCAAGAAGAAGTATATGTCCAACAACCACCAGGGTTTGAGAACTCTAAGTACCCAAATCATGTATACTTCTTGGACAAGGCTCTGTTTGGACTTAAACAAGCTCCCAGAGCCTGGTACAACAGACTTTCAAACTTCCTCCTTAAAAATGGTTTCGAAAGAGGTACAACTGATACTACTTTATTCTATAAGAAGAGAAAAGGTCAGATTCTACTTGTACAGATCTATGTTGATGACATTATTTTTGGGTCTACAAATGAAGAGTGAGTTTGAGATGAGCATGATGGGAGAACTCACATTCTTCTTAGGATTGCAAGTCAAACAAACCACAGAGGGTATTTTCATAAACCAATCAAAATATGTCTCTGACATACTTGAAAAATACAAGCTCTCTGACTCTTCACCAATGAAGACTCCTATGGCCACTGGATCCAAACTTCATGCAGATCCAGAAGGAAAGCCTGTGGAGTGTAAACTCTACAGAGGTATGATAGGGTCTCTGCTATATTTAACCGCAAGTAGACCCGATATAATGTCTCTGTGCAAGATTTCAAGCTAACCCCAAGGAATCTCATCTTTATCCTGTCAAGAGGATCTTCAGATACCTAAAAGGGACCAAAAATCTTGGTATCTGGTATCCGGAGAGCTCTGGCTTTGATCTCATGGCTTATACAGATTCAGATTACGGAGGATGCAAGCTCGACAGGAAAAGTACCTCTGGGAGTTGCCAATTCCTAGGAGGGAAACTAGTAAGTTGGACTTCCAAGAAACAGAACTGTGTTTCGACCTCTACGGCAGAAGCAGAATATGTTGCTGCTGCAAGTTGCTGTTCACAAGTTCTGTGGATGAGGACCCAACTTAGAGACTATGGATTTGATATCGAAAAAATCCCCATCCTCTGTGACTCCAAAAGTGCCATTGCGATCTCTGCCAATCCAGTGCAGCATTCTAAGACCAAGCATATCAATATCAGGTATCACTTTCTGAAACATCATGTGGAGCATGGAACAATAGAGATGTACTTTGTGCCCACAGACTACCAACTTGCCGACCTTTTCACGAAGGCATTGGATGAGAAAATATTAACTTTTCTAGTTGGCAAGATTGGTATGCTCAACATGAGTTGACCACAGAGTCTCTGTACCCGTGCACAGAGACTCTGTTGTACATATTTGTATATAACATATTCCTTGTTTGTAAATAATCTCTTTGACTTTCTTTATATTACATTGTTTTTGCAAATCTATGTCTTGTGCAAATCTTATCTTTATATGATCCAAGCATAGTTGAAAGGGGAGCAGAACGAACCATCAAAAACCAATCGTGACTATTCAAGGGGGAGCAAGACAGTTCTGCGCAACAGACTACAGAGTGAGGTTAGTCCATCTGAACCAAGGGTCAAAACTCTTTCTCGAGCACTATGCCCTCAGAAAGATCCCTCTTTGTACTAATTTTACAGTCAAAACTTTGAAATGATCAAATCTTTGAAAATCTTTCCTAAAAAGGAAATTTTTGGTCTCAGAACCTCTGAGGTCGACCACAGAGCCTCTGTGATCTATCACAGAGTCTCTACACCTCTAAAATGAGGGTGCATGAGCAAATGCACTTTAAAAGGAACTCGATCATTTCATCGCACTTTTCTCCTTCTTAACCTTGCCTATGACCTCAGAAGCCTCTTATCCCCAGAGCTTCTGTCATTCTCATCACTTGAGAAAATCAGGTCATGTGCTGCGGGTTATTTTTGAAACTCACTGTCACGTGAGAATAGAAAATGCTAGGCGCGTGAGAATAGGGTGGCACACATCCTAGATCGTGCACCGCCATCATCTGACGTGGCAATATTTGATTGGATCGTAACCTGTACCGTCGTTTTTCTGAAACGTCTTCTTATCCGTTACCACTCATCACGGATTTGAAAATTTTATCTTTTACCGCTCATTCTTTTTACCCTCTCTCTTCATATATAAACCCCTCTCATACTCCAAATTTATTTTTACCTGCTATTTTCTCTCCTTCAAGAATCCCCTTGCAAAAGATTTCTCATTCTCCATTTCTTTTCATGGCATCTCATTCTGCTTCTTCCATGAACTCCAAGGGATCTTCTGCATCAAACCACTCGATGCATTCTGAAGCTAAAAAGGACGATTCCTAGTCTGTTGAACAAGAACATGTCCTAACAAGCAGAATGCTCTCCTTCACACACCATGACTATCACTCCAGGCAACTGAACCTCAAGCCAAACAATCATTTTGCTGTCTTGGAACCCAAGGGATATCCTGAGGAAGCTGGTCCTTTAATCCAAATCAAAAAGAACCACATTCTAACAAAAGCCCTAACTCTTAAAAGAACAGATATTCCTGAAACTTACATTCAACAATTCTGGTTGAGTGCTAAGCATGAGAAACTGGACCGTTATGGCTACTGTGTCATGGGATATGCCACCCATCCCTCCACCACTCAAATTCTGGACCTTGGAATAAACCGCAGATGGGTCGCAGAGGTCTTCGAGCTTCCCACTAAGACCCAGCTAAATCTAACAAGATACTCTGACGAGCCCTCTGATGATGAGATTCTGGAGTTCCTTCGGTTCATAGGGTACGCTACACCAATTTCCAAAAGGACCGACTTTAGACGTCAGAACCTTCCACCTCTGTGGAACGTTCTCTTCTCTATCCTAAATCGCTGCTTGACCTGCAAGGTAGGCAGCCCTGACCAATATAGCCATACCATACTCGCAATAATGTATGGTGTGTACTACGATTTGCATCTGGACTATGCAACTCTAATATTCATGGAAATCAGAAACGCGGTCATAGTTAAGCAAGAGGACCAAGCTCGAGGCACAGAACCCAAAAATCTTGTCTTCAACAGATTTTTTGCCATTATGGTAGGAGACGCTCTGATAGGCGAAGGGAAGTTACCTACAGAGGGTAAGATGATCAAGGTCTACGACATGAAGTCGCACAAGCCACAGTTCTCCAATCTGGGTATCCTGGAGCAAGACCTCTGCCAGCCCGAATCTTGGCCTACCTGAACAGTGAAGATGGGGTAAGAACTTACATTCGTAGGCACAGGACTCCTGCACCGAGTCCTGCAACCCACCCACGTGTAGGATTCCAAGTGGGTGAGATAGCAATCTACCTTAGGACAGAGATAGGTGATGGAGCTGTTGTTACAACAGAGGATGATGAAGGAGCTGAAGTACAGACAAAAGTTGTGGGTGAGAAATGAGAAAAGAAGCTTAAAAAGAAAAGAACTCCTAAAAAGAGAGTCGCAGAAGAAGAGGCTCCAAAATCCCCAACAGAGGTTGCCAAGCCAAAAAAGAAGGCTAAGAAATTGACCAAGGCAACAACCTCTGAACCTATTCCCTCTCCAGCCGTGAGTGAACCTGCAGAGTCCGAACAACCTCTGCAGAGGAGAAGAAGAAAAGCCCAAGTCATTGAAAGCTCTGAGGAAAGACCATCCAGTCCTCTCCGAGTCGCAATGGCCATAGCTGAGGAGATACAGAAGCTGCACTCGGGAACCTTAGGAGAATTCGCAGATTTTGCAGTCACAGACGTTACGGGGCTGTCAAGCTCTGACGATGAGGGTAAAAGAATCACGGAGAAGATAGGATAAAAAGATGCCCTTGGCACACCACCAAAACCAACTCCCAGTGCAACCCACACTTCTACCCCTGCAGTTCTAGTGTAGAGGGGTATTGAAACAGGACCGCACAGTCTGAACCCCGCCCAAACCATCCGGACAGAGGATATTCCTTCATCCTCTGTGCCACCATCCGGGGAAACTAAAACCACCTCACCCTCTCAAAAGGGTGAGAGTGTTGCTTTGCGTGTCCATTTGCCCCAGGACACATCTCTTTCACACAAAGAGGTATTCGTTACCTCTGTCACACACAAGAGTGACACCCAAACCACCTCAGAGTTGGTGGTGCGAGAACACGATGATTCTGTGGCTCTAGAACAACCACAGGATCCATTCAACATCGATCTTAAGGGAGTCTCTGAACCCTCCCCCAAAGAACGTGTTGACAGAACTTCCATGGTGCTTCCTCTGTGGAACATCGAGGATTGGAAGGAAATCCTCCAGAGCTCATCATAAAAACAGGCTCTGAAGGTGCCAAAGACTCGTTGGCTAAATATGGAACATATGTTGTTCCAGAAGTTACCTCTGACACCTTTGTCACAAAGGCCGAGTTTAAAGCCTTTGCTGACATGGTGCTCAAAAAACTTGACGAGCTGCAAAGCTCGATCTCCAGAGAGTCCCAAGCCAACTCTCAAATCCTTGCAGAGGCCCTAAAAGCTAATACTGAAGCTCTGCAAGCACTCAGTACAAATTGCGCAAAAAGGGCTGATCTTCAAGCTTGTGGAAATGCCATCATTGCACACTCCTATCAGATTCAAGCTCTGGGGGACCTTTGCACAGAGGAATTTCCAAAATATGCTACGAACGGAGTTCAGACCGGAGTGGTCGAAATGGCCAGGCTCAGAGAGGAAATAAAGGACATAACTCGCAGTGTTATGGTCCCGGCTCACACACAGGCATCAACCTCTACCCCCGACCCCTCTGCGTTTGCAACAAAAGTCGACTTGGAAACCATGGGCAATCAGTTTCTGCAAAACCAAAACCTCCTTCGATCCGACTTCAACGACCAAGGAAAGAAGGTGGCAGCAGACTTGAAGAAAACCGTAGCCACATTTCAATTCAAGTCTGATGTGGAAATCAACGCCCTATCTTTGGCTTCAGAAGACGCCCTCCAGAAGATCAACCAACATGCTGAAGACCACCTCTGCAAAAGGAAGAAGAGAAAGGCCCCTGCCACTTGCCAAGCGGAGGCCTCACAGAAGAGGGCTCACCATGATGATCAGGACCCAAATGCCTCTGGCCCTGGCCATCATGAGGGGGAGAAGGCCTTAATACCAAAAGCACCTGTCATCTCTGCCACTCCTCTCCAAACCCTGCCCTTACAAAAATCATCTTCAGAGGCACACAAATCACAGAATCTCATGCCTAGTGCCTCTGCAGACCCAATACCGTCATCAACTGTCCAAGGAACAACCTCTGAAGGGTCTCAGAAAGGGAAGGTCAGTGTGGGCTCTGAAAAGATCGCAGAAGGACTCGCAAAGTTCGTTGAACCCTCAAGTCCTGAACTCATGCCTACTGCATCCACACCTACTGTACAGTTTCAAATTCTTGATCCAGTAAACGCTGCAGGTACTTCAGAGACCTCTCCACGGAAGAAAGATCAAAAGGACAGAGTCAAAGAGATTGTTCAATCGATGAACGCCATGAGAGTTCCAATCCCAAGGCCTCAACCGAAAGAACTTAAATTTGAAGAAAACATTCATACCTATCTTTACAGCGCAGAGCCCGAAGCTGTCTTCTTAGCACCAAATCTACATCCCTTAATCAAAGAAGACATCAGAAGATGCTTCGAGCAAACTGCATTAGAAAGGGATGAAGTATTTTCCACAGAAGATATCAAAACCGTGATGAGGATCTCTCTGCACTCCTTCGCCAACAATTCAATCATGTATGCAAAATACTTAGTTGAGAGAAAAGATGGGAAGCAATACACGTTCACAGATGCAGACTTGAAGAACCTCTGTGCCTACGATCTTCCTCAACTACATGCCTTCACAGAGAAAAGACTTGAAAAGCGTAAGGAGTATATGATAGCGAATGGCAGGATCAAGGAGGTGATGCGCGAACATGTAAAATATCACAGCAAAATGGACTTCAAGGTAGCTCTACAACTCGGAGTTGAGAAGTTGTCGATCACCAAACCACATGACCAATTCCCCGGAATCGAGAACGTTCCTTCCAACTCCTTAATCACAGAGCCTGAGTTCAGATTCATCTACAGAGACGATGATGGGCTTAAAAAGATGTATCGGCCAAATCAAAGTCACAAGTATTCGAACAATACTATGCAGAAGATAAAGAATACGATTCTGAGGAAGAATGGCTCTGAGACTGTGCAAGCGGGACCTGCAGAGACAATGATCGGACAGATTGATGCACAACTGAAGTACAGGGAACTCATTCTATCGATGAGAAAAACACTAGCTGAAAAGCTTTGCCAACCCGATAAATGATTTTCCCCAATGACTTCTGTAAACTTTTGTTGTTCATTCATGTATTTCAATGCTTAATGTAATTGCCTTCTGGAATTTTTCTTTTACGAATAAATATCATTTTTCAGAGGTTGAGTTCCTTTCACCTCTTTTGTTTCTAGCTTAGCCATCGCTCCAAATTCCATTTTTTATTTTTCAATACTTAGGGGGAGATTGTTAGCTCCACTCTCATTGTATAGAAGTATTGAAAAATAGGCTAAGTATGTGAATTGCAGAAGCCTGCCGCTGAACACTCAAGTACGCCACAGAAGGTGAAAAGCTCAGAGGTTACTCCACAGAAGATCTACCAGAAGTCAAACTTGATAATAATTCTTGGATCACAGAGCCTCTGTGAAGGCCAACCTCTGGAGATAAATGTTGAAGCTTTTCTAAGAGTTCAAGACAAGACCACGTGCAGAACACATGAGACCTGCTGTACGAAGATCCTCAAGATCAAAGTAATGGGCGTCCCACGATGTTTACTTTCCAGGTGGCATTCCGTTTATGGAATGTCAGTTTTTGTCTTGTACTAAGGGGTACATCCCTCTTGTATATTAAGGGAGCACCACCTTAGAGCAAAGAAGAACACACGAAAATAGCAGTTTGTATAATCCTTGAGTACATTTTGCACATACCAATGCGTGTTCTTGGTGTTCTTGAGTAATCAATGAAACAGTTCTTTGAGTGACTTTCTTGTGATACTTTACTTCATGTTCATTAATTACTTGTGTGTTTACTACCTTGCATGTTCAATCTTTTCTACACGTATTAAACACTTCCGCACTCTATTTATTTAATCTGTGTGTAGTAAAAGGTTAAATCAAGTAAAAGAACATCACAACTGGGATCAACAATATTCATTTGCGAAGAAATGTAATTAAAAACAAACTCAGATGGTACCTCAGATTCATCAGTTGATGTGTCCTCATCCTCATCATCACTGTTGTCGTCTCCAATAAAGCACATCGCAGCAGTCTCAAGATTGTCAGCTTCATTATCTGAGTGGTCCAACCAATATTCCTCCTCAGCCAACAAAATTGTTCCACTTGCTTTCTTTTCAGCCAATGCTAATTTCTTCTTATAGAAATCCACATCTTTCACAATCTTCGTTCTACATTCCTTTGAAATATGCCCGGGTTTGCCACAATTGTAGCAAGTCACAGCCTTTTTCTCTTCTTTCTTTGGTTCAGCTGCTGTACCAGACTCATACTTGGGAAAGAAAGGCTTTGATGTAAAACCGGGTTCTACCTTCTTTGATCCAGAAGAAAAACGAAGATTGTTTGATCCTGTCCGTTTCTGATATTTCTTTTGATAGTGCTGACTTAGAAGAATCATGGCTTTTTCTAATGCTTCGCCATCGTCATCTGTTGATCCATCGTAAGCAGACTCAGTTAAGGCTTGCTCAGCCATTTGGGTAGCTAAAAGAGCGATTGGATCCACAGTCTTTGGCTTCTGCTTATCCAGCTTAGCTTTCTTCTTCAGAACCATTGCTTCATCAGACATCAGAATTTTAAACATTTCCTGAATGGGCATTTTGGAAATTTTGGGATCATTCCTCATGCGATGACAGGATTTTTCCCATTCTGGTTTGAGTGCATTAAGGAACTTCAGATTGGTCTACAGCTCATTCTTTATTACTTTGATCTTATACAGATCATTAATAACAGTCCAGAACCTGTCGAAGACACTTTTCAGACTCTCCCCATCCTTTGCTTTGAACTCTTCAAAATTGTTCATGTATCTTGTCTGACGAAGCTGTGTAGACATAGACGTACCAAGCATGATTTTCTCCAGTTGTGTCCACATCAGCAAAGGATTGTGTTTGAAACAATCGATTCTGTTGTAGATGGAATTTGGTAGAGCAAGTATCAAATTCGACTTGGCCTGATTGTCAGCTTGGTATCTCAGAAGTTCATCAGCATCATATTCTATCAGGGATTTTTCTACATCAGTGGCTGGAGTGTTTCCAACAGCTGGTATCACTTTCCTTGGTTTGAACATGGGACCTTCAATCAAAGCTTTCATCATATTTTCACCATTTGACTGCCTTTCGATGAAATTAACAAACTGGTCCTGCCATTGTTCAAATTCATTCTCATTAATCAGAACAGGTGGACGAGTTTCAGATCCCAACGACATCATGAGATCGTTCTTGTAAAGTTGCGCTTGTAGAGACATATTTGTAGAAATCTGGAATTCAGAAAAAATGACTAAGTGTAGATGACCCGCACTACTAAGAACTGCGTGTTGAGAGAAATTCGGGTCCTTGATGAAACACACTCTCAAGGAATGCGTGTCCAAGAGAAATACTCAAAGCTTTCCTTAGAGATATGCGTGTCCAAGAGAAATGCGTGTCTAGAGTGATTTGTAGAAACGCGTGTTAAGGCTGACACGCACTTGTAGAAACGCGTGTTAAGGCTGACACGCACTTGTAGAAACGCGTGTTAAGGCTGACACGCACTTGTAGAAACGCGTTTCCAAAGAATCAACAACCTGAGAAAAACACTATCACTCAAAAATTAGTTTCACACGATTTTAAAGAACAACACGCATACTAATAAGATGAATGACCCGCATAATTCTTGAATAACCCTCATATTTCAAAAACTTATAATATGCAAACTAGTATGAATAACACGCATATCAGGATGAATGACCCGCATTTCATGATGAATGACCCGCATTTCCTGATGAATGACCCGCATTTCAGCAAACAACTATAAATCTGCTAATTTGATCATATCAATGAAATTACGTACAAACAAATTGCACAGAATTGAACGAAAACAAGATTTTAATACAATTCAATTAACAATTTCGATCAAAACACTCTAAAACTCAAAAACTCACATAGAACAGACAACAGAACACGTTTTTTTTTTTCAGATTATATTCAAACTCAAAATCGAAGCACCAAATCACGTTTTTATGCAAATCAACAAGAAACAAACTAGATAGACTATATAAAACGCATCTAAAAACATCAATTTCAAAACAATTCGATCACAAAACAGACTGAAATTGGTGAAAATCCAGAAAACGAGATTTTTCTTGAAAAAACAACAAAAATCAATCAAATATTCGAATTAAACACACAAATCAATAACAAATACACTTAATCTCAATCCTCTCAAAATCTTGAAGGCTCTGATACCAATTGATGAGCCAAGATCACAAGATCGTAGAGAGAGAATCTAGAGAGAGAAAGTGTGCTCTTGAAAGAAACAGTATATTCAGATCAAACAGTGTATGTTCGTTACAAAACTAACAAGCCAAGGAGACTTAAATACTCCAAGGCACTAACAAAACAGATAACACTAAGAAAGCAGTAAAATAAATAAATGATTACTATAAAAACTGATCTAACAACTGTTTTTTGAATCAAACGTCATTTCATCATTTTATGGGCTTTCATTGTTAACATGTTTATATTGTGTTCATATAAACAACATTCGTCTTTGTTTCCCAAAATATTATTCTTAATGAATTTTGATCTAATTTTATCATTGTTAGATTCTCAAAACATTTCTATTCTTTCATGATTATTCATTCATACAAATTTTTGAGAAATCTTAAATGCTTAAAATGCTCACATTTCATTCTTATCTTTATGAGCATACATATACTGACAATTGATTTATTGTGCTGAAATGTCAAGAAAATCATTGAGATACATATGCTTTTAGGAAAATACATGGGATTCAGTGTGAGTGCTTAAAAGAACTTCCATGGATTCACGATAACCAGTGTTTCCGACCCAGGAAGTATTCCCTGAGTGATTGAAGGGAGAGGGGTCAAAAGATTTGAGTGTTGGTGTGTGAAGAGGTAAAATGGAAAAGAGAGATTGGTTAGAAGTGAGCTTAAAAGACTAAAAGAAAGAAGGTGTGAGAACAGAATGAAAGAATATCAAACTCTGGACCAAATCTTTCTGAGTCGGGCAACCACCTAAACTGTTGGTTCACATTTCTTCGTGACCTTCATTGAAAAAGGTAACTAGCCCATGCCATCTCTTGCATACAATCCCACCAGCTACTCATTCTTTTCTTAAAAAGAGAATGTTTCACATTTTCTGGGGAAGCAACACATACTCTATTGGTTCTTCACTTGGAAGATACTGATATTGAAAAAGAAGGAAAGTTGCCCCACCTTCGACCCTTTTTCATGCACATTGAGTCTATGTATAATCATTGTTGTCTCAATGGTTTACATACTTTGAGCCTTATGAAACACAATCATTGTGTTAAATGTTTCATAACACAAGCACGAGCACACAGAAAATATGTTTATCTGTCAGAACATTCATAGAAAATACCTTCTGTTTTTCAATGATTGAATGGAAGTCCTGGGGAGTGAACATCACTTCAAGCTCCTTAAATTGTACATTTGTTGTACATAGTAACTTTGTGTTACTGACGGGCATTCCTAATTGTTTCATTTGTTGATTCAGGGTTACAACTCATACTTTGTCTGAATTTGAAAAGATTCAGATAAATACATTCATGAATTGATGGCTCTTTATCAGATCAATGAAGATTGTTCTACATTGTTTAAATTAGGGGAGAAGATTCAAAGACTGAACTGAAATTGACACGAGCTTTGATGATTTTGATTCTCACAATTCATCAAAAAGGGGGAGAAATTTACAAAGTTCAATTTCAAAGTCATAAAGTGAAAAAGACTTGTGAAGAAATTCAAAATGTTCAAGTCAAATGAAGATTAAGTGACACTTCAAGACAGATGAAAGCTTGAATGTAATTTTGATTCAAAAGATTTTGAAGACAAATCAAGATGTTTAAGAAAGTTGGTTTTCTGAAGATGATTCAGAGATTATAGAGATGAAGATATGAGATCAAAGATTCCTGTTGTTTTAAAAGTTTTAAGAATTCAGATTCATGTTAAATAGTTGTTGACTTTCCAAAGATGCTAAATTTGAAAGACTTTTTAACATTCTTCAAAGAATCAGAGACTAAAGACTGTCAGAGCTACAAAGTTTAAAGATGTCAGAGTCAAAAGTTTGAAGAATCAAAGAGCTGAAGACGATTGTCAAATTTTTATTAAATCTTGAATACAAAGGGGGAGAATGTTAGTGTATAAATTGTATCCAAGATTTAATTAGAAAAGTTAGAGTCCGTAAAGTCAACAAAGTCAACTTTAGGTGTTTGAGAGTTTTTATCTTGTATGATTTAGTTTTGTGAGAGAAGTTTTGTTATGAGAGTTTAGTCTCATAAGAGTTTCTTAGTTGATATAAATAGCTTAGGCTTTGTATGTGTTTTGTAACTTGGAGCATTGTAACTTTCAGATCAATATACATATGACATCTACTCTCTCTCTACTCTCTCTCTAGAATCTTGATTGTCAAATCTTGATTAGATTGTGCTTGATTGAATAGGCAATTTACATTTACAATACATGATTCATTGTATGCTTATCAGAACTTCCATGGATTCACAGTAACCAGTGTTTCCTACCCCGGAAGTAGTCCTGAGTGATTGAGGGGAGAGGGGTTCATTAAAAATAGAGATGGGGAGAGTGCTGAGTTAAAATGCAAATGAGAGTTTGGTTAGAAGTGAGCTCAATTGATTTAAAAGAAAGAGGATGAGAGATCAGAGTAAAAGAAAAATAAACACTGCACCACATCTTTTCTGAGTCGGGCAACCACATAATATATTGTTTCACATTCTTTGTTGAACAATATTGAAACAGGCAACAAGCCCATGCCACCTCTTCCATATAACCCCACCAGCTACTCATCTTCTTCTCAACAAGAAGATGTTTCATATTTGAAGGGGGGAGCAGCACATACTCTATCTGATTATCACTTGGATAATTCGGATATTGAAAAAGAAGGAAAATTGCCCCACCTTCAACCCTTTCTCATGCACATTAAGTCTTTGTATAATTTGTTGTTGTCTCAACAAGTTTACATACTTTGAGCCAAAGTTAAAAACCAATCATTTGTGCTTAATCCTTTCATACACATGCACGAGCACACATAAATTTGTTTTATGTCAGAACGTTCATAGATAACCATGTGTTATTCGATGATTGAATGGAAGTCCTGGGGAGTCTACGTCACAACCAGTTCCTTATATAGTAACTGTTAATCCAAGATCGATCTAATCTTAGAGAGAGAAAGTAGAGAGAGAAAGTATGATACGCCAAAGTATGTGTATTCAAGGAATGCGCTAAAGTCTTACACAACACAAAGGCCACAAGGGACTTAAATACCCTTGGCCAATACAATATAGAAAAGCTCTCTAAATACAATATTAGCTACAAGGTTATAAATACAATGATTACTATAAAATCTGACTTAACTATCTCCCCCTTAGTAATCATTGGTGCTCCGGTCTTCAATGTAGATTATTAAACCCGTCTTCGAACTCAAAACAAACCTTCTAAGCATCTTAGCATAGCTTCTTAAACAAAATCTTCTCAGCATATTTCAATATATGTTGTCTTTGCTACCTTGACAAGACTGGACCTGTTTGTAATAAACTTGGATGAACAATCGGTTCAGAGACAGGAACATCAGCTTGTGCTCTAGACGACGCGCATCTTTCAAATGTACTCAAATAAGTTGTGGTGGTCGGAGCTGGGACAACAGAAGAACTAGTATAGCTGAAGAAATAGAATCTTGAGCAGATTGACTTTGGACTTTTTGTCTCTCTTTAACTTCTCCCCCTCATGACCTTGATGATCTGGATCATCTTGGTCATGTCTATCCTAGAGACGAGACATCTTCAGATCTACAAGACTGAATCTAAGAAGCTAGCAAGAAATCTATAGGAGTCGCAAATGTGACTTGAGACTTGAAATGATTCATCTGTTGATCTCTTTTTACCCCCCCCCCTTCACAAATGCATTGTTCACTGTATTCACTTTATGTACTCCCCCTCGAAATGAGATATGATCATATATTCTTTCAGAATTTTCTCTTTATTCACTCCCATCGAAATGTGCACAGACCCACTTACACAGGAATGAGAACACAAATATCGAAACATCAATCGTAGAAAGAAAAATATACTGAATATGTATTTTGAAACAACTAAATATATAAAATTTTTAAACACCATACAAATTAAATTCTGCTCAGTAAAATATCACAGATTAATCCATCAATCGAAATCAAGTGTATGTTTTTGGATACAGATACAGGTTTCATTGCATATCAAGGTAAGACATGTTCAGTTTCAAAAACTTTTATCAATCTAATCAGTGTGCTAGCATGCGAACTAAAAATATAATAGAGAACATTGCCTTTACTCACACTAATCTGTCAAGAATTAAGACTTTCACAAATTTATAGGTTTATCGCAACTTAAAAATATCACCAAGTATCATGAGATGTGTGCTCATTAGCATCTTTTATTGATTGTGCACATTGGCATCTTCACATGATTGTTCTCTTTGGTATCTTTTAAGCTTGAGCACATTGGCATCTTTTAATCAAGGAGTTTTGTAAGTAAAGAACATGTCGTAAACATAACTTTCTATCTGATCCTATTGCAGGATTTGGGTCAGCCACTCCCAGACCAGTTGGCCTTAGGGGACTAGGTGTCAAGCACCCCTTGGAACTTACTCTCCCAGATCAGAAAGGCTACATCGACATAATCTAAACCCATTCATACTAGTAAAACATGACTTTCGATATGGTTCTATAGAAGGATTTGGGTTCGATCACTCCCAGACCAATTGACCTTAGGGTACCAGATGACTAGCATCCCACGGAACTTACTTTCCCAAACCAGAAAGGTCACAGGTACAAACCTTTAAACTTAGTGATTTATGTATTTTAGATATTTACGATTCATCTCAATCACTCAGTTTTACATCTAAGTGCTTAGCCCATATTTTCATTACAATCCATAATTCTGACTTTTTAGGTTTTCTAAGCCTTGTAAACTATAAATATTCTGAATGACACAACTTTAAAGCAGTATTCAAAAGTTTCAAACATGTTGCTGACCTTTCGATTTTTGTAAGACTTGAAATTTGAACGTATAAAACTTAGATATAAACAAAGCAACTTGAAAATTTATCCTAGACACACATTTTATTCAAAAGAAAGAAGAACTATAAAACTTTTACTTTATAGAATAAAATTTGTCTAGATTTAAACTTTTAAATTCAACATGCCGAGTTTTGAAAGCAGAAAATTAAATCGTTTTTCATTTAAGGCTTTTGTAAAAAAAAATCGGCAAGTTAATATTCAGTAGGAACAAAATATAATTCAATAGTACCTTTTTCCACATTATGTTTAATTAAGTGGTACCTCATATCAATGTGTTTGGATTGTACTTATTCAGGTTCTTGAATAGCTTGATGTAACTGGAAGAACATCACTGTCAGAGATAGGTGTAGTGGAATTTGAAGTAGATGCGCTCACAGTTTTCAATATGTGCAGAAGCGAAACACATTGAAGGGCGAGTCCTGAGCTGCTTTACTCGGAAATCATTAACATTTGAAGAACGAGTCCTAAAGAGATATGTTTAGAAATCGATGTTCTGATTTCTCTTTAAGTTTTGGATGCCTGCAACACAAATTTAGCTTTTGGAATCCATTTAAATTTGGATCCAGATTTGTTAGTTGCATTTCTAAAGCGAGAAAAGTTGTTAGATTTGGCAAATAATGCATGAGTAAAACTATCGGAGAAATACACATAATCATCAGTAGAGGACGAAGCAAAATCATCTGAACTAGAACTAGAGGAAGAATATGAGACATCTTTTGCAATTCGAATCATTTGCTTTATTGAATATTTGTTGGATTTATTACAAACAGTAAATGAATCACTATGACAAAGATTATCTACATATTTATCCTCTTGAATTTCAGATTCATTTGATTTCTGCTTGACCCTCCATATTTGTTGTTATTCCCTGTTTTTCTAGTTTCTAATCACAAACAAATCAACTAACAAGATTCAATCAAATTACCTGTTTGATTCAAACTCCAAATCTCAAGATTACAAACTTTCTCTCTCTAGAACTCTCTCTCTCTCTCTCTATAGATCTCTCTCTAGAAAATGTACAACTGAATACCACTACTAAAAATAGAAATACAAAGCTATTTATACCTACAAGAATTAAAAGGAAAAACAAATACAAATACAATAAACTTTGACTTTTATTACAAATAGACTTTGACTTTAATGAAAGTTGACTTTCTCAGCTTTGACTTTCTTGAACTTTGACCTTCAGTCGTCTTGATCTTGTCAACATATTTATGCTCTAACATATGCCTTGTAGAAGTCCTCAAGTCCTATCTGAAACATTAGAATCGAAAGAATTAGAATTTTCATAAATGACATTACCGTTCTTCTTTGACTTCCTTGACCTTCTTCTTTTACGCTTTGGTTTATAATACTCATCATTTATCGTAAAAGATTCATCAAGAAATTCCGATTTAAGATAAGAATATGAAGAAGAGATTTTATTTATGAAACCAAACTGATCATTCATCGATTTTGAACTAACCTCGGAGTTATATTTTTCAGAAAAACACAAGTCTGAACAAAGTTTGCGCGACCCACTGGTAGCGCAAAATGCATTTTGCGCTACCAGCTGCTGGCGCAAATTGTCAGTTTGCTCTACCAGTGGTTGGCACAAACTATCATTTATTGGAACTTTTTGCGAATTTTCCTTAAGAGCTGATGAAAATCCAGAAACAAAATCTTTGATTAAATCTTGTTTTTGAGAAATTAATTTTTTCTCAAGACTTGATGTCATGAAAGAAAAAAATTAAATCTTTTTCAAACTCTTTTGCAAGATTTTGTTCTTCTATTTTATCCTCAAGTTCAACAATTTTGCCCTCAAGCACTAATGGAGGAATATATTTCATAGTATCATAAAAAACTTGAGAAATATTTTCCTTATTAGTATTAATGGCATATATATCAAAATAGTCGTTAGATAATTAAGACTTAACAGAAGAAACAATTTTTAAATCTTTTCTGGATTTTCGATTTTTCTTTAAAACTCCCGGAAAATATTTAGCATTTTCACGAGTATAAACAAACGGTAGTTCCATTTTAGTGTTGTTCATCCTTTTCTCATTTTCGATATCTAAAATTTGCTTTTCATTCATCCAATCGATTTTGAATTGAGGAGCATATTTTGCAACATTTAGATAGTCGAATTCATATAAAGTGGGGGCTTTCGTTTTAGCATTGTTTAAACAATGAGGATTTTCAAAACCAAGTCCCCATCTTTCCTTTATAGACTTGTAACTCCTCGGTTTATTTATATATATTGTTTGTTCAGTTTGATCTCTCAGATATAATTTTTCTTCCTACTCATTTATTTTATCATAAAAACTATCTTTTACAACTGTCATTTCAGTCAAAGATTCAAGATAATTCTTGTTTAAACTTTCTAATTCATCCAATTTCTTTTGAAAATTTTCTTTTGTGTCCGTCAAAATTGATTTTTCATCTTTCAAAGATATTTGTAATCTTTTAATCAAATTTGACTTTTCTTTATTTAATTTATTTTTCAGATAAAGATGTTCATTTGGGAAGATATCAATTTGTAATCAAATTCTGAAGGTAACTCAGATTCGTCAGTAGAAGAATCTTCATCATCATTATCACTTTCATCATCTCCGATAAAGCACATGTTGGCAGTTTCCTCATTTTCTGCTTCGTTATCGGAATGATCTAGCCAGTATTCGTCTTCAGCTAGCAGAACGATTCCATTCTCTCTCTTTTCGGCTAGTTCCATCTTCTTCCTGTAATATACCGAATCCCGAACCACCTTTACTCGACACTCCTTTGCAATGTGACCCGACTTTCCACAGTTGAAGCACGCAGTAGCTTTCTTAGGCTCGGGTACTTTGGCAGGCTCGTTCTTTTTAGACCCTGAAGTGAAGCGAAGGTTGTTGGAACCCAAACGATGCTGGAACTTCTTGTTGTAGTGCTTATAAAGAAGAATCATCGCTTTTTCTAGCGCCTCGCCATCGTCATTAGTGGCCCCGTCATAAGCAATCTCAGACAATGTTTTTTCGGTCAATTTACTCGCGAGGTGTGCAACCAGGTCCACTGTCTTTGGCTTGTTCTTCTTATCAAGCTTGGATTTCTTCTCCTTGACGATGCTGTCATCTGTCATTAAAATCTCATAAAGCTCTTGGATTTGCATGGTACAGACCCGAACATCATTCCTCAATCTATGGCATGATTTGTTCCATTCCGGTTGAAGAGCGTTGAGAAACTTTAGATTAGTCTCTAACTCAGTCTTGGTCACTTTGATCTTTTGCAAATCATTCAGCACTAGCCAGAACCTGTCAAAAGCACTCTTCAAAGACTCACCGTCCTTGGTTTTGAACTCCTCAAAGTTGTTTATGTAGCGTGTTTGCCGGAGTTAAGTTGCAACAGCTGATCCAAGCATAATCTTCTCTAACTGAATTCATATTTGCTTTGGATTGTTCTTGTAATAGTCAATCTGGTTGTAGACAGAATTTGGCAAGGCTAGGATCATATTAGAATTTAGCTTACGATCGGCTTTATATCTCAAAAGCTCTTCGGGTGTGTATTCGTTGGTAGGTTTCAAAATCCTAGAAGCCCGTGTATTTGCAGTTGTAGGAATCTCTTTGAAGGGCTTTTCGAAAGGTCCTTGAGTAAATGACTTCATCATGTTTTCTCCGTTTGCTTGACGCTCGATGAAGTTGATGAACCGATATTGCCATTGTGTAAACTCATTCTCGTTGATCAAAACCGGAGGACGAGTATCCGTTCCTAACGACATTATGATGTCGTTCTTGTAGATTTGAGCTTGAAGAGAAAACTTTGAAGTATCCATAATGTCAGTAAAATCAGAAAAATGCTAAGACTGGAAATAGAGGGGCTAGCGCAAACTGGTTTTGCGCTAGACGAATGTGGCGCAAACTTGTTTTGCGCGAGTAGCAGATGGCGCAAACTTGAGATTTGCGCGAGGAGAAGGTGGTGCAAAGAAGACAAGCGCTAAAATCAATAGTGAAAATTGGTGTGAGTAACGCAACAGGTGTCCTGCGCGACCGGTGCGGGATTTGCGACTGGTGTGGGATTTACGACCGGTGTGGACCGAGTTCGACCAATGTGGCCCGGTGTCGATGTGGACCGGTGTTGAAGCTTTGACCGGAGCCTCTCTCGACCGGTGTCCAAGTTTGACCGGTGTGGCACAAAATGAAATTCTCGCTTAACAGATGAGGCGCAAACAAAACTTTGCGCAGAACACAGAATTTGAAGATGATCCCATGATACTGACGCAAATGATAGTGAACTGATTGATGTTGGCGCAAAAACGAGATCTGACGAAAAACTTGAAACCTTCCAAATATGAACACAAACTCAAATCTAATGATTTTAACCACTTAGAGACGATCGATTGCACTTTTCTAATCAAAATTTAAAAACAATTCAAACAAACTTTCGCAAAATCAAAAATTCTAGAAATGAACAGTGAACTATACGAACGGTCCAAATACACGAAATTCCTAAAATTAACCTTCAAAAACTGAAATTCTTGTAAATCGATGTGAATCAAAGATATTCTACTACTGAAACCGGATCCAACAAACCAAATTACAGGATAATTCGATCAAATTTCAGTAAGAATTTGTGAAAAATTCAGAAAATGAAATTTTCTTGATCGAGATCAAGAAAATCGATCAAATTCCTTGAATTGATAACGAATTCAGATTGAAAACATGAATCTCTCAATTCTCTCAGATTTAGATTTGCTCTGATACCAGTTGTTAATCCAAGATCGATCTAATCTTAGAGAGAGAACGTAGAGAGAGAAAGTATGATACGCCAAAGTATGTGTATTCAAGGAATGCGCTCAAGTCTTACACAACACAAAGGCCACAAGGGACTTAAATACCCTTGGCCAATACAATACAGAAAAGCTCTCTAAACACAATATTAGCTACAAGGTTATAAATACAATGATTATTATAAAATCTGATTTAACAGTAACTTTGTGTTACAGACAGTCATTTCTAACTGTTTCATCTGTTGATTCAGGGTTACCACTCCTAAATTGTTTGAATTTGCAAAGATTCAAATAATTACATTTTATTAATTGACGGCCGAATCAGATTCAGATCGTATTTTGAAGATATTAGTATATTTCTCTATCCGGGGGAGTCGGCTATTATTTCCAAAGAGGGAGATATTCATGAAGACTTGTTAGATCAAGAATTGTATTCAAGATTAAAAGGTTAAAAGGTCTTGTTGGTAAAGTCAATGTAATCGTAAAATGTGTCAAAGTCAACAAAAGTCAAATGTGTTGTATTGTCTTTGTAAAGTCATAGTTTAGATTAGTTGCTTTGTAATCTTAGGGTAAAAATAGATTTTGTTCTTTGTAATTAGGTAAACGTTGATAATGTCATATCCTTGAGAGAATACATATGAGATATTATAGAGAGAGAAACTGTAGAGAGAGAAAGTTAGCATCAATGAAATTCAAGAGTTGTGATTGAAATCTGTGTTTGTTTGGGTTTTACAATTGGTATCAGAGCTTGGGAGAAAGAATTTGTGCACTGATTCAACATCGATTTCGTCCAGATCTGGAAATCAAAGAGTTTTTCTTGAATTTTTTTTAGATCTGTTTTCTTGAAAAAAAATTTGATTTGTTGATTTCGTGATGGTTTGATGAAAGTGTGTATGTTTTTTATTTCATTTTTTATTTCGTTTTTGATCTTAGATTCATCTTTTGTTGGTGATTCGTCAAAGATTTCCAAAGTTTTGAATCAATTTGAATTTTTTTAATTTTTTACGTGTTCACTATCAAAAAAATTTCAAGATTGATTTTGAGATTTTGTATCGATTTGATCAAATTTGTTGTGGATTTGTGTGTAAAAAGTGATATTAGACATGATTTGTTAAAAGATTTTGAGTTTTAAAGTCTAAATTTCACTTTTGAAATTTTTGGTTTGATAAGTGTTCTTGAGCTTCTTGTTCCAGTTTTTGAAATTTTGATTGAAAAAGGTTATGGATTGCTTTAAAAATTGTGAATGTGATTGTTTTTAATCTGTAATTCCAGAGATTAATATGTTTGTTTGAATTTATAAATTTGCAGGTCACATGGAATATCGAAGGATGATACTGTGTGATGAATTCATGAAGAACTCGCATCACCCATTGAAAAACTCGCATCTTATCATGAAGAACTCGCAGAACTCTACACTTTGTCAACAATTCGCATGAGAATATATCAAAAGGAATTTACTTGATGCTTCTGTTGAAGATTTCGCATGCTAGATTGTCCAAAGAATTCGTACGATGCTACTAACAGGAATTCGTATGGTTTTCTGTCAAGAATTCGTACGATGCCAAGGAATTCGTTGTTGGAAATTAAGTGTGAGGTTGGAATTTTTCCATCCCACATTGATAGAGACACAAAAGAAATTGTAGCTTATAAGTCTATCATCTCAAGTGAGTGTTCAGTAAATTGGTAGGCTTATGGTGGGGGTCTCAAAGAAGTGCAACGAACGCGCGCGCGCGCGTGGCCGAGGCCGAGGCCGAGGGCGCGGGTGCGGTTCTCGCGAAGAGTCGCGCACTTCGTACGCTCGCATCGGAGCTGAGGAGCCTCGCCCCGAGCTACGAGCTTTCTTTTTATAGATCGAGATACAGATATAATTAATTAAGTGATGATTAATTAATTATTTACAGCAGCTTAATGATCAATTTTATTCACAAATAAAGTTTTGTTTTTTCCATATAATTATCGAAAATGTGCATTTAAAAAACGTGGTTAATGGAGATAGAAATCAGTTGGAGACTTAGTCTCCAACTCTAACTCCCAATCCCGATTCTTGGGGAAGAATTAGAGAATATTCTATCTTTATTCTCTCTGAGTTTCAACTATAAATTGAAGCCTTCTCCTATGGGTTTTATACACTGAAAAAACAAAGCTTTCTGTGATATCTCTCTGCTGTTCTCTCTCAATCTCGCTGCTGCACTCTCTCACGATCTCTGCCAATTTATGTCTCGACTTTGTGTTATAATTAAGCATTATTGCTGTTAGTGCTTAACTAAACTGTATCAAATCCTGGGGGTTTAGCGAGTTTAATTCTCACAGCATTCATAGAGAATCGTTAAAACCTTTAAGGACTGGTTTACGTTAAACCGTACAGTTTCGTTCCTTGTTGTTGAAGATCTACTATACAGGTTGGTTTCTCTTTTACGTTTTCTGTATTGTTCTTGCTTTCGTCCACTAGAGTGGACAGTCTGATTCTACTCATTCTTCTATCGATTCTGTCGCGAAGGACAGAAACGTTCATAGGAATCGCTGTTTCTTGTTTCCTTTGATTCAAAACTGTTTTTCTGAATAAAGTTCACACCTTTATCAATAAAGTTGTCATTTATTTATAAAACTGTTTTGGTTATAAAGTTTACTACTTTATAAATAAAGTTTGGATCTTTACCATTAAAGTTGTTGTTTATATATTCATCTTTTGATATTATTGAAATTTCTAATTATAAAATATCAACAATCTTAAAGGTTTTAAAATGGACTTCGGAAACTCTTCCAACGTTCGAATGGTGAATCAAGAGTTTGTGAAGCTTGACCGGTTCGACGGGTGCCACTACACCCGATGGGCCGAAAAGATCAAGTTTTTGCTAATGGTTATAAAGCTTTATCATGTGTTGGACCCGAACCTCCCGCCTATCCCTGATGATCCGATTCCCGAAAAGGGAAAAGAACCGGATAGGGCAAGAATAGCCGAGCTTGAAAAGTTAAGGCTACTCCGCAAGGAGGAGAAATCCTTGGCCTGCGGACATATTAAAAATACCCTATCCAATAGACTCTATGACTTGTACTCCCCGATAAACGATCCTATAGAGTTGTGGAAAGAGCTTGAGGGAACTAATAAATATCTTGTGTCCCAATTCTTACGTTTTCAAATGAATGACGAAAAACCTATTTTAGAACAAATTCATGAACTCCAGGTTATAGTAAACAAACTCAAAGCGCTTAACATAACTCTTCCAGAAATTTTCCAAGTGGGGGCGGTGATTGATAAATTACCACCATCTTGGAAAGATTTCTCAAAGAGGATGATGCACAAATCTGAAGACTATTCTTTGGATGACCTGCTCAAACACATAAGGATCGAAGAAGAAACTAGAAGTCGGGATAAAAGAGGCAAGTCTATGATGGGTGGTGCATACAGCGTGAAGGCTGGGAACACCAAAGGAAAGGGAAAGGTTGGAGGCTCTAAAAAGTGGAATCTGGGTCCACAAAAGAAGAGCTTTAAAAGATCCGGACAGCAATCCAAACCTATGCAACAATTAAAGAGAACTGGGAAATGTCACGTCTGCGGAGAGACGGGACACTATGCCCGAGAATGCAAGGAAAGGAAATCCGGACCGCCAGTAGCCAACTCTGTTGAAGGGATCCAGAATCTTGTTGCAAACTTGCATATGGAGGAGATCGATATGATCTCGAAGGCAGCTACCAGAATCACTGCTAGTAGAGGAGGTTTGTACTTGGACACGGGAGCAACAGTTCATGTGTGTAACTCCCGGTCCAAGTTTGTTGAATATGGGCATGTTCGAGAAGGAAAACAGGTAATCGTGGCGAACAACGGCAAGGCCGATGTTGCGGGAATGGGTACGGTGGTGCTCAAGTTCACTTCCGGGAAGACTGTTACTTTGAGGAATGTTCTTCACGTTCCTTCCATCAATAAGTGCCTCGTTTCTGGGAACAAACTCGATGAACATTGGTTTGGAATCAACATCGAGGCAAGGAAGCTATTGATTTACAAACGGAAGACATTCATAGGAAAAGGATACAACCTGTCGGGTATGTATCGATTGAACTTGAGTGATGATGAGGATGGAGTCGGGCCGAGTGGGGTTAATGATGTTTCGGCTATTTCTGATGAAGTTTATGTTTCCACTATTGATGTAACTCTTTCTGATGATTTTAATAAAGTTAATTCCTTTGAGTATTTTGCTTGTTCAATTTCTTTATGGAATAATCGTTTAGCACACACAAATGTTAAAAATATTGAAAAAATGCAAAACAAAGGATTAATTAAAATTGACAACAAAGTTTTTGGAAAATGCGAAACATGTGTAAAATCGAAGTTTACTAAGAAACCTTTTCCATCAGTTAAAAGGGAGACTACTATTTTAGAGTTGATTCATTCCGATATATGTGAATTAAATGGAATACTTACCCGTGGTGGTAAACGGTATTTCATTACATTCTGTGATGACTTCAGTCGGTATTTATACGTTTACTTATTACATTCAAAAGACGAAGCTTTTGATGCTTTTAAACTTTATAAATCTGAAGTGGAAAATCAACTTGAAAAACGAATCAAAATACTTCGATCAGATAGAGGCGGGGAATACTTTAACAGAGAATTTGATACTTTCTGTGAAGAGAATGGTATCAAACAAGAACGCACCTCACCGTTCACTCCTCAACAGAATGGTTTGGCGGAACGAAAGAATCGTACCCTTGTCGAGATGGTCAACTGTGTGTTGAACCAATCGGGTCTGCCAAACAACCTGTGGGGAGGAGCCCTATTGACCGCTTGTCATATTCACAACCGGATCACTAGTCGTGTGATCCCAACTAGCCAGGCTAAAGCAAATTTTCAACATCTCCTTGGTCAATTATCGATATACACCAGAATGGCCAATAAATGTGACAGAGAAAATTCAAAGATTAAAGCTGAAAAAGCTGAATTGCCAATCAACGTCTCTACGTTTGAATCAGAATTAAAAGGTCTGAAAGATAAATCTGAAAGTTCATATCTTCGAGTTGAAAGAGAAAAGTTTGAAAAGAAAATGTTGAACTTTAAAGAAAGATTATAGAAATGAGAGACAAGTTTTCTCAAGGTGTAAGGATTTATAAGACAGAAAGAGAAGAGTTTGAAAGGGAAAGAAAAACATATACTCAAAAGTTTTCTGACTTCTCAAGAAAGTCCTTTGAAGAGAAGAAATCCTTAGAACTCAAATGTACAAAACTTTCTTAACAAGTATCAGACTTTGAGAAAGTTATTATCTTGGAGAAAGATAAGTTTGAGAAGGAAAAGAAGATTGCTGAACAGAAGAATGTTGGTGTATTCAAGGAGATATCTAAACAGAGAAACAATGTTGAAAAAGATTTTGAAGAAGAAAGGAAAGTATTTATGACTGAGATTGCAAAGCTTAACAAGAAACTATCTGAGCTGTCAACAAACATTCAGAAGGAGAAGAATGCAAAATCTGAGTTGCATGAGTAGTTTGATATACTGTCAAAGGAAAAAAACTGTTTGTCTACAAAGATCAAATAACTTGAGGAGATCATGTTCAAGGTGAAGCTGACTGAGCACGAGACGCCTGAATCAATAGCTCAATCACCGAGAGATGATCTAGTTGCATCCGAATGATCATTCAAATCAACAACAAGTTCAATTTTCACACATGTTTCTATTAATCCTTTATTTGATTCAGATGATAATCATACTTCTGAACATAACGATCAAATTCGTCCATCTAATCTTTTCTATGTTTGAAATGTTGATGGTTCAGGTAAATCTAAAAAGACAAATAGCCAAAAAAAGTGGATTTGGAAAATGAAAGGTTCCTCGAAGGACAAGAAGGAAGAAAAGTCATTTGTGTATACACCGATTGAAAAGAAGAACAATGTTCTGAACGATAAAACTTTTGGCAAACCTGATTTGGTTTACACTGTCAATCAACTGATTAGGTTAGCTCAAAAGAAAATTAATTGTTCTTACTGCGGTTCAAATGATTTTGCTAGTAAAAATTATGAAAATAGATGGTATGGTTCTTACTATATCTCTCCTAATAGAACTGCAACTAACACATCAGGACCCAAATACCAGTGGGTACCAAAAGCTAAATCTGTGTTGCAGGCACCCAAGGTTTAAGGGGGAGCAAGAACTAAGGTTTTTGAACAAATCAGTTCAAAACCCGGACATAAATGTGAAGGAATATGGCTCTTGGATAAAATAGTTCAAGACCCGTTCTTCAATGTTTCAGAACTATGGTTTCTGGTTACATCAGATCAGGACCCGTTCTTCATTGCTAAACTGAATATTACTATTCTCACCGGATAATAAGTAATTATGGTTTCTGAATACTTCAGTTCAGAACCCGACCTCAAATGTTTTTCTTATGAAGGTTGCTCAAAAAAATAACATCTTTTAAAGAAGTTTTTTGATTTGAGGTGGAGTTAACTGCTATATTTTTTAGTGGGAGGAGATAATAGTTAGTTATACTTTACTTGCTATATTTTTCTGATAACTAGACTTTTTACAGATATTGAGGAGGAGAATATCTGAGGTTTTTGTCTAAGTAAACTTACAGGTATATTTTCTTTACTTACTCTTTATCACTTGTTGAAAGATAAACAACTTTCACTTGTGAAAAATGGTTTCTCCAAATGTTCAAACCACATCACATTCTTAAAATGTTTTCATGAATTGAGAAGTGCAATTATAAATGATTTTTAATTTGGATACCTTGATGCTTATATGACCGTGTGTTTTCAATAGATAAATACTTGTGTATTATCTTGTCATATACTATCAAGTATTCCTACATACAACGGTTCAGTACATTTCTTGACATTGTTATTACCATGTATCAAAAGATAAATCTTTCTATGGTAATACTCCCGTTTACTATTCAACATTGTTTGAGATCAGACGTCATTTCTTACTATAAATGAGCTTTTATTGCAAATATGTTTATATTTTGTTCGTATAAACTTCTTACGTTTTTGATATCCCAATTTATAATTCTTCATGTATTTTGATCTGGTCTTAATCATTGACAGTTTCTCAAAACATTTCTATTGTTTCATGATTATTCATTCATATAAAGTTCTGAGAAATCTTAAATGCTTAAAATGCTCAAATTTCATTCTGATTTTTGATGAGCATACATATACTGACAAATGATTTCTTGTGCTTAAATGTCAAGAAAATCATTGAGGCAATGCAGGCTTTTAGGACAAATACATGGGATTCAGTGTGAGAGCTTAAACAACTTCCATGGATTCACGTTAACCAGTGTTTCCTACCCAGGAACTATTCCCTGAGTGATTGAGGGGAGAGGGGTCAAAAGATTTGAGCGTTGGTGTGTGAAGAGGTAAAATGAAATTGAGAGTTTGGTTAGAAGTGAGCTTCAATGTTTAAAAGAAAGAGGGTGAGAGAATAGAGTAAAAGAATATTAAACTCTGCACCATACTTCTTTCTGAGCCGGGCAGCCACATCTTCTTATTGGTTCACATTCTTTGGTGACCATAATTGAAAAAGGCAGTGAGCCCATGCCATCTCTTGCAAACACCCCACAAACTACTCATTCTTTTCTCAAAAAGAGAATGTTTCACAATGGGGATGCAAAACATAAGCTATTGGTTCTTCACTTGGAAGATAATGATATTGAAAAAGAAGGAAAGTTGCCCCACCTTTGACCCGTTTTCATGCACGTTGAGTCTATGTATAACCTTTGTTGTCTCATTGGTTTACATAATTTTGAGCCTAAACAGCAATCATTGCGCTAATTATTTCATAACACAAGCACGAGCACATAGAAAATCTGTTTTTCTGTGAGAACATTCATAGAAAATACCTTGTGTTCTTCGATGATTGGATGGAAGTCCTGGGGAGTGAACATCATCTCAAGTTCCTTAAATTGTACATTCGTTGTACACAGTAACTTTGTGTTACTAAGAGACATTCCTAACTGTTTCATTTGTTGATTCAGAGTTACAACTCTTAATTTGCCTGAATTTGAAAAGATTCAGATAAATACATTCATGAATTGACGGCTCATTCAGATCTGACAAAAGATTCTTTCCTATTACTCTTTGGGGGAGATTGATCATTTATTGTCAAAGGGAGAGATTGTTCATATTTCACCACAAGGGGGAGATTGTTACTCATGAAGACTGTGCTTATCAAATGTTTTCGGGGAGATCATTCAAAGACTGAGCTGACATTGAAAAAGTTTTGATGATTCTGATTCTCACAATTCATCAAAAAGGGGAATATATATAAAGCTTTCAAAGTCAGTTTACAGAATTGGAGAAAAGTTTCAGTTGTTCAAAGTTCAAGTCAGTTACAAGTTGTTTGACAAAGCGGAAAAGAAAGAAAGAGCAAAGTTCGAGGTTTCAAATATGATTCTTTTGGAAACAAAGGGGGAGATTGAAGTTAATTCAAAGTTGTTTCAGAGGAGATGAAATGAAAGGGGGAGCTTTTCAAATCAGATAGATGGTTGATTGAAAAAGTGAAAGATAGTTCAAGTTTTGAAAGTCAAACTTAAAACCAAAGCAAAGCAAGAAACGTCAAAAGAAAAAGATTGACAAAGTTTTGAAGATGTAAAGTTCGTTTGAAGACTTCAATGATTGTCAAAGTTTCAAATTTTGCTGAAGATGTTAAAGTTTTCAAGATTCAAAGTTGAAAAAGATTTTTGCTGATGATCATTTCTGAAGGCAAGAAGACCTGAAGATAACTGTCAAATTTTTTTAATCTTGAATCCAAAGGGGGAGATTGTTAGATCAAGAATTGTATTCAAGATTAAAAGGTTAAAAGGTCTTGTTGGTAAAGTCAATGTAATTGTAAAATGTGTCAATGTCAACAAAAGTCAAATGTGTTGTATTGTCTTTGTAAATTCATAGTTTAGATTAGTTGCTTTGTAATCTTAGGGTACAAATAGATTTTGTTTTTTGTAATTAGGTAAGAACTTTGATAATGTCATATCCTTGAGAGAATACATATGAGATATTCTAGAGAGAGAAACTGTAGAGAGAGAAAGTTAAGATCAATGAAATTCAAGAGTTTGTGATTGAAATCTGTGTTTGTTTGGGTTTTACAAGACTGAGATTAAATGTTGATTTGGGGGAGATAATTCCAAGACTGACCTGCTTTGCAATGTTTTGATGATGCTAATTCTCAACATTCATAAAAAAGGGGGAGAATATTCAAGGATTTCAAAGTCAGATCTGAGTTACTTTGTTCAAGAAAGAAAGTTTGTTGAAGATTGCTGAAGGATTCAAGTTTTTTTTTCAAAGATTTCAAAGTGTCTGAACCAATCTGAATTATCAAAAGTTTGACTGAAGATGATCATCAGAAGGACACTTCATTCCAATTTCAGCAAAATGGGGAAGGTTATAGTTTTCTCCAAGTTGTGAACACTGTGATGAGCTACAAGTTTTGAAGCTGTTAACGACATATCGGCTACAGTTTTCGAGAGAAGTGAAGACCCGAAGAAAATTTCCAATTGTTTTTAATCTTGAATCCAAAGGGGGAGATTGTTGGATCATTAGTTGTATTCAAGATTAAAATGTAGAAAGGTGTGTGTCCCTGATTTGAATAAGGATCTTTACCAGATAAATCAAATAAACGATTACCAACCTCTGTCCCTGATTTGAACAAGGATCTTTACTAGATAAATCAAATAAATGATTACCAACCTGTTTGATATAACATTCAACGATTACAAGGTTCGGTATTGATCTGTTTGAAGCTCTCTCTCGTTTACACCTTTTGTGTGTGTTCTTGTGTGTGATTAGTGTTCTGATCTAAGAGCTCCCGACAACTAATATCTATATTAGATATTATCTAACAACTAACAATATAATATCTAGAATATAATATCTAGATATTATCTAACTAATTAACTAATAATAATAACAACTAACTTTGACTATTTATTACAAACGACTTAGACTTATTATTTAAGATACGACTTTTCTGCTTTAGCTTCAGATTGCGATCTTTAGATTGGATGATCTTGAATCCAATGAGACTGTGCTCTAACAATCCCCCCCTTTGGATCAAGATCATTAATACAAAGATTTATCTAATTCAGTCTTCTTTTTCAGCTCAGAAGAGGCAATCACTCTCTTAGTCTTCAGAATGCTTTAGCAAAGTATCTTCAAAGAAAATTTATTTGAAATCAGCATGTCTTCAGAATACTTTGATCTTGCATTTCTTGGTCTTGTAATGTAATGGACATTTCTTCAAGCTTTAGATTCTACCCCTTTTTGATGAAAAGTGGTTGTCACTAACATGCCTGTTAGTAACACTAAGTCACTGTGTGTAACGAATACAAATTGGAAAGGAGTTGTTTGATGTTGACTCCTCCAGGGCTTCCATTTAATCATCGAAACACCACAAAGGCAATTTCTATTAACGTTATGACAAAGAAACCAATTCCTTGTGTGTTCGTGCTTGTGATAGAAAGAATTAAACACAGATGATTGCTTATAAAGGATCAACATTTATGTAAACCACTGAGACAACAATAAGTTAAACACAAACTCAATTGTGCATGATTGAAGTGCGAAGGTGGGGCAGACTTCCTTCTTTTCAATATCCAGATTTTCCAAATGAAAATAAGAAAGCAAATGTGTTGCCTCCCCTTTGAAAATGTGAAACACTTTCTTGTTAAGAAGAAAATGAGTAGTTGGTGAGGTTTGATCAAGAGTGGGCATGGGCTAGTTGCCTGTTTCAATAATATTCACCAAAGAAATGTGAAACACTAAAATTGTGGCTGCCCGACTCAGAAAAAGTTGGTGCAGAGTTCTGATATTCTTTTAACTTTGTTCTCACACGCTCTTTATTTTAAACGTTAAGCTCACTCTAATCAAACTTTCTTTCTCTGTTTGACACACTCATTTCTTTTGACTTCTCACACTCAATAACTATGGATTAACTTCATGGGTAGAAATCACTGGTTAAGGTGATTCCATAGAAGTTGTGTTAATTCCTAGCACAAAGAAATCTTGTTTTTCTATGATGCTCATAATGGTTTAACTATTTCAGTTAAAGCACAAAGTTGATCTTGAAAACAGTTAAAGTCACACTTTCAATTCATGAATTCGTTTTGAGAATCGGGAAGTGGTTTGAACATTGAAAAAACAATGTTTTCTATGATTGAAAGTATTCCTTCTTTCAACCATATATGATATTAAGATAAAGGATTATACCTTTACGTGCGATCTTACATATCATGAAGCTAAGCGTAAAGTCATAAACATATGAACTTGTAAGCTTCTCTCAAAAATTCTGCAAAAGTCTTATGTCAAGTTAAAGCAAATTTATTCACTTAAATTGAAAAGACAAAAAGCAGTAAAACTATGAAAGTACGAGTTCTGATTAGAAATAATCAGAAGTCATATCCGTACTCCTTTGACTTGAAGAGCTCCCCCTAAAATCATGCATTACAAAAAATTTGACGTAAAAGGTAAATGCAGAAATCTTATGAGCTCCCCCTCAAAATAAGATTGACCAACTGTCAATTCTTCTCCTACTCCCCATTGGATCATGAACGAATTGTTAATGTGCAGATATCGTGCGGAAAATGAAGAAAATGATGAAAAAGTATACAATTAAAAAACTTTGATAGGTAACTACTGATTAGACCTTAAGATTTAGTATACCAAGCTTAGAGACAAGAAAGGTAAACCTCTTTTCGTCTAAAGGTTTGGTAAACAAATCGGCAAGCTGATAATCAGGTTTTACAAAGAAAAGTTCAATTGTTCCTTTCTCTACACTATCTTTGATAAAATGATACATGACATCTATGTGTTTGGTCTTTGTGTGCTGAACAGGATTCGCTGTTATTGCAATGGCGCTTTTGGAGTTACAGTATATCGGGATTTTGTTGAAGTGGAAACCGTAGTCGCGCAATTGAGTTCTCATCCATAAGACCTGAGAACAGCAGCTAGCAACAGCTACATATTCTGCTTCTGCCATGGAAGTTGAAACACAAAGTTGCTTCTTTGATGCCCAACTTACGAGTTTATCACTGAGGAACTGTATATGTCCTGACGTGCTCTTCCTGTCTAACATACAACCAGCATGATCTGCATCTGTATACGCTGTTAGTTCAAAGCTAGTATCTTTAGGATACCACATACCAAGATCTGCAGTCCCCTTCAGATACCTAAAAACGCGCTTAACTGCAGACAAATGGATTTCTTTTGGATTAGCCTGACATCTTGCACATAAGCATGTTGAAAACATTATATCTGGCCTACTAGAAGTAAGATACAATAAAGAACCTATCATCCCTCTATAAGTCCTAACATCAACAGCCTTTCCCGAAGGATCGGTGCCAATATTAGTACCTGGTGCCATTGGGGTACCAATCGATTTTGAATTTTCCATTTTGAACTTCCGAAGAATTTCAAGAATGTATTTTGATTGATTGATAAAAATACCCGATGAAAATTGTTTGACTTGTAAACCGAGGAAGAAATTCATCTCTCCCATCATATTCATCTGAAATCTTTACACCATAAGGTTAGAAAAATTCTTACAGTACTTAGGATTTGTAGAGCCAAAAATAATATCATCTACATAGATTTGAATTAGAATGATATAGGCTTTTTCCTTTTTAATAAACAAAGTGGTATCTACCGTACCTTTTGTAAAACGAACTTGACTAAAAATTGAGATAGGACATCATACCAGGCGCGAGGAGCTTGTTTCAGTCCGTAGAGTGCCTTGTCGAGAATGTAGACGTGATTCGACTTCTCTTGATTGACAAAACCTTCTGGCTGAGAGACGTAGACTTCTTCTTTTAGAATTCCATTCCCTAATGTTGTCTTTACGTCCATTTGAAAGACCGTGAAGTTCTTGTGGGCTGCGTAGGCTAAAAACATTCGAATTGCCTCTAAACGTGCCACAGGAGCATAAGTCTCGTCGTAGTTGTTGATACAAACTCTCTCAGTGATTTGATAACGACCCTTTTCTATACTTAGTGAAAATTACGTTTTAATATGTATTAGTGTTTCACCATCAGCGATCAGACTGAGTCTGTTCAGTTATCGCTGATAGTCTTTCTTATAAAAAATTAATATGTATTAGTGTTTCACTATCAGTGCTCAAACTGAGTCTGTTCAGTTATCGCTGATAGTTCTGATGTAAACAGTAACGTAATCCCTGAAGACAAGTCTCGCGTCAACATATGTTCATAGCTGAATCTAAGACGAAGCCACTGAACAAAGAGAAGTCTCCTAGTGACCTGATGCGGATATCAATGAAGCAAAGACAACTCTACTTATACGCGAAGGAACATGAGGAAAATCTTCATCGATGACTGAACCTCTTTATATCTCTGAAGAAAGAGATATTCAGCGATCAATCGATCACAAAGCTTATGCCTCAAGTTTCCTTTTGTCTTACCTTACACAACCAGTACGATGTGTCAGAACGGACATATATCTGCCACAAATCGTACAACAACTCTGTCAACTACACTGTTCATGATACGGCTGAAAGCATGTTTCCCAAAAGTCAGACTACCAAATCCAATCACTGAATGACACGTGTAAAGTACCCTGCCATGCATCTAATGCATAGGGTATAAATAGAAAGATCACCTCTCCATCTGTGAGTGTGCTCTATTCTTGAACCAACATAGAAACCTTTGTTTTCTATACTTCTAAAACCCCCATTCTCTATATTCTTGTGCAACCATCTTTGTGTTTCTTAAGTTTGTTTAGAGTGAGTCTGTCTTAATCTTATTCCGCAACAAACTTGTAAATTGTGTTTGATTATTCAATAAACAATTTATTAAACTTTAAATACTGTGTTTGTATTTAACCCCCCTTCTACAAACTTGTTAAGCACCTCCGGGACCAACAAGTGGTATCAGAGCAGACTGTTTAATCTGATAAACAAGATCTTGCTTTATTCTCTCCCTTGCTATACTAATATGGCACTAAACACAATAACAAACTATTTTGATAGTGTTTCAATTTCTAAACCTCCTCGATTTAGCAGAGATAACTTTTCTCTATGGAAAAATCGAATGATGCTATTTCTTGAAGGTGCATATCCTACTATACCTGAGTATATAGAAAATGGACCCTATGAACCTGTCAGATTTATAGCTGCAGTTCCAGCTACTGCCACCACTCTTGCTGTCCTTGAACGCTATGTAGTTAAGGAGATAAGACAGTGGAGTGATGAAGACAAAAAGAAGGTTGGTATAGATGCAAGGGAAAAAACCATTATCTCAATGGCTCTGCCTGATGAATTTTTTCATTCCATCATGCATCTTAAAACTTCTAAAGAAATGTGGGAAACCATTTGTGTTCAATACGAAGGCACCACTGAAATCCAAGTGACTCAAGAGATTAACTTGGTAAGACAATATGAAAGTTTCATCGCTGGTAAGAATGATTCTCTCTTTGATGTTCATCAGCGATTTAATTGCTTAATCATAGATCTAAGAACTGTTGGTAGGACCTATTCTAATTCTGAGGTCTTGACCAAATTCCTAGAATGTCTTCCTGAAAGTTGGGACAGTTATTCAATATGTCTTAAGCTGACAAAAGACTTAAATTCTCTTTCACTAAACACCTTATATGGAATATTGCTTAACTATGAGCAATCAAACCTTCTGAAGAAGAATCTTATAAAAGTTCTAAAGACTCCAAAAGCACTCCTGTTGCTTTAGTCTCTTCAGAAATAATTCCATCTCAGCGATCTACTCTCACTATCACTGAGTTAGATTCTGAATGTGAGGATCTATCAGACCCTGATCTTTCAGAGTTTGATGACTCCTTAGCACTCTTGACAAACTCTTTTAAGAGATTTGCAAGAAAGAGCAATTTCCGAAGAAATAAGCCTCTCTCTCTTACCGACAAGCCAAAATCAACCCCTGTTGATAAGGTTTCTGCTACTTGTTATAACTGTGAAAAGATTGGACACTTTGCAAGTGAGTGCAGGTCAAAGAAAGTCTTCAAACCTTCTACCTCAAGAAGATCCAGCGATGACAAGTACCAAAAGATGAAAGAGAAATATCAAAAGCTGAAAAGCTACAAGCGAAAAGGTAAAGGTCTCATTGCTGAAGAACATGACTGGGCTAAATCAAAAGAATCAATTTCTGATGAAGAAGAAGTCGCTAATCTCTACCTTATGGCTGGGATTAAAGAAGAATCAAGTCTTGTTTTGCGCATTTCTCAAACTCGCAAGATGCTTCTAGCGCATTTCACTCAAACTTGCAAGCTTTGCCTCTATTAGCGCGTTTTACCCAAACTCGCACATTTTGCTTGCGCATTCTTCACACTTCTTAGATATCGCAGGATTTTCTTGCGCATTCTTCACATGAACCTTGCGCGTTATACGGATGAACTTACGCGTTTCGTGAATGTAGCGCGTTCTTGGTCTGATCGATCAAAAATCGAGTAAAACTTGATTTCCAAACCTGAAATTTTCACAATATCACCACGAAGCCATACAAAATGAAATTACAACTCTGAATTTACAATTTCAAACGAAAATTACAGTGATTGAGTGCAAAATACAGTGTTTAAGTTCATGTTTCACGAAAATAGCAATTTATCAAATTGATCAATCTAATGTCGAAATTAGCCTATGTGATCTGAACAAGAATTGATCCTAGTGATAATATGTACACAATCAAATCAATTTCTTGATTTAATTGTGCAAAAACAATATGAATCGAAATCAAACAGTAAGTTTCAAGAAACGAATTCGTGAAATCCAAAAATCTCAAATATATCCAATCTGATTAATCTGATGCTTCTGAATTGATTTGGTTTGCTCTGATACCAATTGAAATTGTCCTTTTAATCAATCAATTCAAACAAGATCAAACAATTATGACATTTATGTTCATGATCTAGAAAGAGAGTAGAGAGAGAAAGTAACAATCGTATTTATCACAAGTCTAAATGTTTTACAATGAAGTCTCCTACCAAATAGAAAGGATTAAAGGCAATTGCTACTCAACATATTGATGATGTACTGGCTTCTATTCAATCTGAACCTGCTGTTTCTGTCAATGATATGTCTGATACTTCTGATGCTGCTGTTGATGCTTCTGATGATGATGTTGATAGAGATGTCGATATTGGTGATGATTTTGTTAGAGATGAAGATGTGAATGATGATGATTCTGATCAACCAAGTCTTCGTGTCTATGCAAGATATTCCAAGGAACCAGAAGTTGGTATTTCAACAGACGTTGTTTCTGAAGATGATTCTATTCCTGTTAATCCTTCTATTGCTCATCTTCAAGTAGATGAATTGGACACAACATTTGATCAAGCCTCAGCTTCGGTACAAAGTCAAGTTCCAGCAACTTCGCTTGCGGCTATTCAGTCTACAACAGTTTCATCTGTAGAGCTTTCTTCAGATCAAGCTCGGGTTTCTTCCAAGAAATTCTCTACTTTGAACGATGTCATTGGTCAGTTATCAGATAGAATGGATGCAGAAAAGGAAGAACAAGTTCAGAAGTTGAAGACATTCTTCAAAGGCAAGATTCCTGAGATCGATCAGTCTCTCATTCCTCCAGAAATTCCCTTCAGAAAACCTACTGGTGTTATTATCAGAGGTTCTTCGTCTGCTCCAGTTTCTATAGCTTCACCAATAGTTTCTCTACCGACTCCTCTCGTATTCACTATGTCTGCTGGATTCTCCACATCAATTCCTTCTACTACAGCTTCCAGGTCTTCTTTGCATGATCTGCCTATTTCTGAATTAACTGATTTGTTGTATGCACGTCTTCTTTCCATGTCTCTGCTGGAACATCAAGATCAGGATCTGCTTTCTCTTTTGAGAAATTTCCAATCTTCACCTCCTCAAGCGCCTTCATCTGATAATGACAGGATTACAGCGTTATCTGATGAATTCCATTCTTTCAGATCAGAAGTTTGAACTAGTTTTGCAGATTTAAGGTCTTTCATGACTCAATATTTTGTTGATTTTGCTAACCGGTTTTATAATCTTCAACAAAGTTACAGAACAGAGGCCGGTCCGTCTCTTAAGCGTCGACATGACCAAGATGATCCCGATCATCAAGGCCATGAGGGGGAGATGGCTAAGATACCAAGAATGGAAGGAACTTCTTTAGAGAGAGATAATCAAACTCAAGAAGAAGCGGTTGGTGGATATGAACAGAATGCTGAAAATGTTGAAGATTGCAACATCAATGACTTGGTGAATTTGTTGATTGATAGGGTTGATTCTTCTTCAATGTCTGATTTTATCAAAGTTTATGAGCAGAACAAAGAGAAAAACTGGCAGATTGTGGTTTATGAAGATCCAGACATTGTTTCTAATCCAGTTATAGTTACTAATGCTGAAATTGTATCTGATATGAAGTCTTTATTTTCGAACATTATTGAAATTAATTCAGAAGATGATGATGATTCTAAGTATGAAAAAGTCTGTAAAGTGAAGATAGAAGATTGTGATGACATCATTATCATTTCTGATACAGAAGATGATTCAGTGTTCATGGATGCAAAAGATGATGAAGAGGCAGAAATGTTATACAGTGATCTTCCTGCTCATGGTGAGGTTCCTGAAACTGCTAAAGCTACTTCTACTCCTGCTACTAGTCCATCTCCGACTACCACTATTCCTTCAAGATCATTTGAAGTTGGTCAGTCGTCAAGAGCATAAGCTGATGGTTCACCTTCTGATCCTGTGATTCCACTGTCTATTCTAGAAGAAGGACCAGCTTTATCTAGACAACAGAGATAGAGGAGTTTGCAACAGAGATACATGGCTTCAAGACTAAGATCAGCTTTTCTAGAATACACTCAGAGTAACATCTTTGTTTCTAGAAGAAGGCCAATTAACATCTATGCAATTCTTGGAGTAGAGAAAGAATCAGATGCATAACAATTTGAATACTTAATGTTCATTAAGTGCCAGCGCAAAAGGAATAATACCATTTCTTCTCCGCACTTGATTGTTCGAGTCATCAGTGTTACAATCAACAAGTTTGTGAATATCTGTTATCCTGACTTTGAAGTTGAAAGAACAGACTGCAGGCGGTATAAATTGTAACACCCCGGATTTCCGTTGTGTAATCTTGTTATTCTTGTGTTAAGCTTTTGTCGTTAGCTTTGTAGTCGTTTTGGATTTTGTGAAGTTTGGGGGTCAAGCAGTGAACTACGCGAGTTACACCGCGACTAGAGGTCGCGGCACAATCCGCATAACCCTCTGTTTAATATGAGATTTTGAGAACTACGCGAGTTACATCGCGACTAGAGGTCGCGGCATAACCCGCGAAACCCACTGGATTTTTAGGGTTTTTGGGACACGGGCGAGTTATGCCGCGAGTTGAAGTCGCGGCATAACCCGCGTAGTTGCCTGGCGGACATATATTGAGTTTTCTCAAAATATCTCATTTCTCTCAAATCTTTTCTCTCTCTTCTCTCTCTAAACCCTCTTTCTCTCTATACACTCTCTCTTTCTCTCTATAGAGTTTGGTAGCTTATATCAAGTATTTGATCCGAGGTTTCGGTGTAGAAAGCTTCGGTTTGTCAAGAGGGTCGATATCTGGTTCTTCGGGTTTTTCGTATAAACCTATTGGGTGAGTTCCTACTACCATTTTACAAACTTTATACATGTCAAAACTCTTATTTGCGAAATCCGAAGTATTTCTACGGTATGATTTCATGTTCTCTACATTTTGATATAAATGAAGTTTTTTGGTGATATTTGAGGGTTCCCGATCAGTTTTGACTAAAATGACTGGTTCCGCCTTATTAAAAGTAAAATGATGTTTTACTTGCACATTATGTGGATATGTGAAAAGAATGTTTATGAACTCATTTTAATGATTTTCATTCTTACCAGAAGTTGAACTAGAAATGACATTTTGTTTATGAAAATGTGTTTATACCATATGTTTAGTTATGGTTGGTCACATATGTTGTTGTGACGAGTCTGTACCATTACTAGTGGATCCCTAGGTTTTGAGTCGACTGTATTATTGGGAGGTTATATTCCCCATTTTGTAACTATGGATGCATATGTTCCTAGAGGGCAACTTGGTACGGTTATGTGAGGCCGGATACTAGCCATGGTTCATAGTGATCCTAGTGAAGGAGTATACATTGGTTTTGCTTGGGGCTAGGTCTCACACTTTAGCACGGACTTATGTGTTCGTATCCTCGGATTCCAATTGTTTAGCTCATAACTCGGATTTTGGCTTACTTAGTGTTACGCCACCGTTCTTGGTAAAATGGTCCTTTTATCACCGTTTAAGAGTTTTGGACCGAAGAGGCCCGGTTGTGGCGAAATGTTATCTTTACGAACTAAACCTTTATGAAAAGATTTCTTTATGATACTGATGTTTATATCTTTCGAGCTTTATAAACTGTATGTTCTCACCAGGCTTTAAGTCTGACACTTTTTCTCAAATGATGTGTATAACAGGTTTCCCTTAGCGGTGGGTTGCCGGTGTTTTGAGAGACGGGTTTGGTCTCGAGGCATTCTGAGATGATTAGTATTGTTTCAGGGCATTTGTTAAGTCCCATTCTTTTGGTACATTTATGGATCGTCAACTGATGTAATCTTGATATAGGTGTCTAGATTAGTTTGTTGACAAACTCTATCGATACAGGTTTTGTAAAGTCTTAAGGACTGATCCCCTTCTTGGGAGTTTATTATCAATACGAATGTCATGTTGCCAAGTTTTGCAGGTTTTAATTTACTCTGATTTTTAGGGTGTTAAAGGTTGGTATCAGAGCCCTAGTTTAAGCGAACTAGACATGAATGTAAGATGTCTAGACTTAGACTGAGTATGCTAAGAATTGATCGGTGATATTGGGTAGAACTTCTAAGATGGGTTAGTCTTAGAGTCAACGGAAAGTACGTTTATCAGGCGTTGTGGTGATCGTAACGAGAACTTTTATGTATTATATGTTATATGTTTATAATCCCACTTAGCTAATGTTATTATGAAGATATCGTATGTAAGTGTGCTTGAATTTCTATTGCTATGACAATTGGTAATGTGGTAGTACGTTTCCTTTGTGTTATTCAATCTCTCTCTTATCTCTGTCTCTGTTCTGTGAAGCAGTTCAGTATGGTGAATACGCGTGGTAGACCGCGTACTCATGTTGATGGTCTGGAAGCGACAGCCTCCACCGCTGACCAGCCGAAAGGTGTTGAGGTTATGGTGCATCCACCTATTCCACAAATACTAGGTGGGGGGCCAGAGGTCATCCCGCGTGTGGACCTGGCTTCGTCCCACCCAGTAATCAGGGATGCTAGTTCCCCATCTAAGTTGATGGCCAACATGATGTTGGCAATGAGGGAAGAGATTGCAAAGCAGCAAGAGTTTCTGCTGAAAGTAATTGAGGACCGCGATGTCAACAATCGTAGAAGTGGGATGGTTGTAGAAAACATCATAGCAGGTTCTGGAGGCGCTGGTACAGGGGTCAGGGTTGAGGAACGCAGGATTGTTAATGCTTCAGGAAGTGGGAAAAGTTGTTCCTACAAATCCTTTCTGGGTTGCGGACCACCGGAGTTCTCTGGTTCCGACGACCCAGTCTTGTGTATGAAGTGGATTCGAGCGGTTGAGCAGGCTTTTGGCTCTTCCGAGTGCGGAGATGATCAAAGGGTGCGGTTCGGTACCCAACTGCTGAGGGATACTGCACTCATTTGGTGGAATGTCATTCAATCCACCCTAACTCCTGCAGTGTTGGCTCAGTTGACTTGGGACGAGTTCAAGAAAAAGCTGTTAGAATAGTTCTGCAATGAAAGAACCATGGATCGAATCGAGAAAGAATTTCCGTCTCTTGTTAAGGGAAGCCTGAAGGTGAGAGAGTACACCCGTCAGTTCATGGAAAAGCTTGATTTGGTGGGGCACGCTGCCCCAACAGAGAAGGATAAGATGAAGGCCTATCTGAATGGCCTACCTGCGGACATGCAACCTATGGTCCACAATTCTAAAGCTTATAACCTCCGTGAGATGATTGAATAAGCTCAGTACATGGAAGAGATGTTCGCAAGGAACAAAGTTGAGAAAGCCATAGTGGTGACTGATAAGAGAAAGTGGGAGAGCAATTCTGCTCACCCCAAGAGATCACGACCTTTTGGCAGAAACCGAAACTTCAGCAATCAGCAGGAAGCTAGGTGGTGCCACAAGTGTCGAACCAAACACCACGGTGACTGTTTTACCACTGCTCAAACTTGTTATAAGTGTGGGAAGTCTGGTCACGCTTTCAGAGATTGCCCGGTCAAAGGACTCGTCTGTTATGAGTGCAAGGCACCGGGGCATGTGAGAAGGGATTGCCCGAAGCTTGTGTCGGGTAGCACGCCAGCAAGGAAGGAGAACCCTCTAAAGGTTCCGGGTCGAGCATTTCAGATGACGGTCGAAGAGGCCAGAGCATCCACTGACGTGGTATCGGGTACTTTCCTTATAAACTCTGTACCTGCTCGTATTTTATTCGATACGGGTGCTAGTTTCTCTTTCGTATCTGAATTGTTCCATCATAAAATTTCTATGCCCACTACTAGTCTTGAGGATGCATTAGTGGTAGAAATAGCCGATGGTAGTCAAGTTCTAATCCACGAGGTCCTGAAGCAGTGTACTCTTAGTATCGAGGGGAGAGAATTCTCCATCGATCTATTGCCGATGTTAATCGGGGGTTTCGATGTTGTGGTCGGCATGGATTGGTTGTCAAACAATCATGCCGAGATCGTATGTTCCAAGAAGTTGATTCGACTTCCCAACCACTCTGGCGAAGTCGTTGTCATCTATGGTGAAAAGAGAAAGGGTGAAGTGGCAATAATCACAATGGCAAAGGCACGCAAGTTCTTAGTAAAAGGATGTTCGTCTTTCCTAGCCTATGTGATCGATGCCAAGTTAAAGAAATCAAAGTTGGAAGACGTGAAGATCGTGCGTGAGTTTCCAGATGTCTTTCCGGACGACTTGCCCGGGTTACCACTCGTTCAGCAGGTAGAGTTTCGGATTGATATTGTGCCTGGAGCAGCACCAACCAATTGCTAAAGCTCCTTACCGTTTAGCACCGTCGGAGATGCAAGAGATGATGGCACAACTGCAAGAGCTATTGGAGAAAGGCTTCATAAGACCGAGTTCGTCACCTTGGGGAGCTCCGGTCTTATTTGTCAAGAAGAAAGATGGCACAATGAGAATGTGCATCGACTATCGTGAGTTGAATAAAGCTACAGTAAAGAAAAGATATCCGCTTTCGAGAATAGATGACTTGTTCGATCAACTTCAAGGAGCGGGTTCTTTTTCTAAAATCGACTTACGTTCGGGTTATCACCAAGTGAAGGTAAGAGAAGACGATGTTCCAAAGACAGCTTTCAGAACGCGTTACGGCCATTACGAGTTTCTTGTAATGCCTTTTGGTCTAACGAACGCACCAGCTGTGTTTATGGACTTAATGAATAGAGTGTGCCGACCATTCCTCGAAAAGTCGGTCATTGTATTCATTGATGACATACTCGTGTACTCCAAGAGTGAGTCAGAGCACGAGCAACATTTGCGTGAAGTTCTAGAGGTGTTGAGAAAAGAAAGGTTGTACGCCAAGTTTTCCAAATGCGAATTTTGGCTTAAAGAAGTACAGTTTCTAGGTCACGTAGTCACTCGGGTCGGAGTGAAAGTAGACCCCTCCAAGATTGAAGCTATGATGAATTGGGAGCCTCCTAAGAGTCCGTCCGAGATCCGAAGTTTCTTGGGTTTGGCGGGATACTACAGGAGATTTATCCAAGACTTTTCAAAGATCGCTTCTTCCTTGACAGTTTTGACTCAGAAGAATGTGAAGTTTGAATGGACGGAAGCCCAAGAGAAGGCGTTCCGGATCCTTCAAAAGAAGTTGTGTGAAGCTCCGATCTTGACGTTACCTGAAGGGTCGGAAGATTTCATGGTATACAGCGACGCTTCAAAGATGGGACTGGGATGCGTGTTGATGCAACGAGGCAAGGTGATCGCTTATGCCTCGAGACAGCTTAAGATACACGATCAGAATTATCCAACCCATGATATGGAGTTAGCGGCGGTGGTGTTCGCTTTGAAACTTTGGCGACATTACCTCTACGGCACGAAATGCACTATTTACACAGATCACAAGAGCTTGAAATATGTCTTTGATCAGAAAGAGCTGAATATGAGGCAAAGGCGGTGGCTCGAGTTGCTCAAAGATTACGACTGTGAGTTACTTTACCATCCTGGTAAGGCAAACGTGGTAGCCGATGCGTTGAGTCGGAAGGACTATAGCGGTTGTATTCGGGCTACCCATTCGAGAATCGAGTTGGTGTCTAGTCTTGTTGAGATGATCAAGGCATCGCAGATGGAAGCACTGTTAGAGGAAAATCTAAAAGATGAAGTCATGACGAAGTAGCGCTTACTCTTAACGGAAGATAGCCGTGGAGTAAAACTGTTCAGCCGTCGTGTGTGGGTACCCAAGATTGGGTGTAACCGTGATCTGTTGCTAGAGGACGCTCACAAGTCCAAGTATTCCATTCATCCGGGGAGTACAAAGATGTACAGGGACTTGAAGCTTCACTATTGGTGGCCGGTAATGAAACTTGACGTGGCGCGTTACGTTGAGCGTTGTGTGACGTGTTCGCAAGGTAAGGCCGAACATCAGCGACCGTATGGGAGCCTTCAGTCTCTAGAGATTCCCGAGTGGAAGTGGGAGCATATCACTATGGACTTCGTGACAAAGTTACCTAAAACTCTTCGAGGTCACGATACCATTTGGGTGATAGTTGATAGATTAACAAAGAGCGCTCACTTCTTGGCCATGTGCGAGACATTACCGATGGACAAGCTAGCGAAACTGTACATTGATGAGGTAGTCTCGAGGCATGGCATACCATTGTCGATCGTGTCGGATCACGACAGTCGGTTCACTTCGAACTTTTGGGATGGGTTTCAGAAAGAGCTTGGTACACGAGTTAAGTTGAGTACGACTTACCATCCACAAACCGACGGGCAAAGCGAGAGAACGATCCAGACATTGGAAGACATGTTGAGGTCTTGTGTCATTGATTTCGGGGGTAGCTGGAACTCTCATTTACCTTTGGTGGAGTTCTCTTACAACAATAGATACCACTCGAGTATTGGAATGGCACCTTTTGAAGCATTGTACGGGCGAAAGTGTCAAACTCCTGTATGTTGGCTTGAAGCGGGAGAAAAGCAGTTCGCCGGACCTGAAATCGTGCAAGAGACGGCCGATAAGGTCAAATGTATTCGTGAAAGATTGAAAGCGGCTCAGGATCGGCAGAAGAGTTATGCCGATAAGAAGAAGAGGCCGATGGAATTCCAAGTGGGCGATCGTGTGTTGCTTAAGGTATCACCGTGGAAAGGTATTATACGGTTCGAAAAGCGTGGGAAACTGAGTCCCCGTTTCCTCGGACCTTTCAAAGTGCTCAAGCGGGTGGGTTTGCAAGCTTACCAATTGGAACTGCCGCTAGAACTGAACAGAATACACAACACGTTTCATATATGTTATCTTCGGAAGTGTTTAGCGGAAGAGGAAAGCGTCATTCCTCTCTCTGAGTTAACAGTAGACGAGGGTAACCGTTGTGTGGAAGAGCCCGATGCCATTTTAGAGAGAAAGTCTAAAAAGTTGCGTCACAAGGAGGTCACGATGGTCAAGGTGCAGTGGAAGCATCACCGGGGAGCGAATGTGACGTGGGAAGCCGAGGAGGATATGAAGCGAAGATATCCTCATCTTTTCGAATAGTTAGGATTTCGGGGACGAAATCATTCCCAAGTTGGGGAGGATTGTAACACCCCGGATTTCCGTTGTGTAATCTTGTTATTCTTGTGTTAAGCTTTTGTCGTTAGCTCTGTGTTTGGTTTGTAGTTGTTTTGGATTTTGTGAAGTTTGGGGGTCAAGCAGTGAACTACACGAGTTACACCGTGACTAGAGGTCGCGGCACAACCCGCGTAACCGTCTGTTTAATATGAGATTTTGATAACTACGCGAGTTACACCGCGACTAGAGGTCGCGGCATAACCCGCGAAACCCACTGGATTTTTAGGGTTTTTGGGACACGGGCGAGTTATGCCGCGAGTTGAAGTCGCGGCATAACCCGCGTAGTTGCCTGGCCGACATATATTGAGTTTTCTCAAAATATCTCATTTCTCTCAAATCTTTTCTCTCTCTTCTCTCTCTAAACCCTCTCTTTCTCTACACTCTCTCTCTCTCTCTCTAGAGTTTGGTAGCTTATATCAACTATTTGATCTGAGGTTTCGGTGTAGAAAGCTTCGGTTTGTCAAGAAGGTCGATATCTGGTTCTTCGGGTTTTTCGTATAAACCTATTGGGTGAGTTCCTACTACCATTTTACAAACTTTATACATGTCAAAACTCTTATTTGCGAAATCCGAAGTATTTCTACGGTATGATTTCATGTTCTCTACATTTTGATATAAATGAAGTTTTTGACTAAAATGACTGGTTCCGCCTTATTAAAAGTAAAATGATGTTTAACTTGCACATTATGTGGATATGTGAAAAGAATGTTTATGAACTCATTTTAATGATTTTCATTTATACCAGAAGTTGAACTGGAAATGACATTTTGTTTATGAAAATGTGTTTATACCATATGTTTAGTTATGGTTGGTCACATATGTTGTTGTGACGAGTCTGTACCATTACTAGTGGATCCCTAGGTTTTGAGTCGACTGTGTTATTGGGAGGTTATATTCCCCATTTTGTAACTATGGATGCATATGTTCCTAGAGGGCAACTTGGTACGGTTATGTGAGGTCGGATACTAGCCATGGTTCATAGTGATCCTAGGGAAGGAGTATACATTGGTTTTGCTTGGGGCTAGGTCTCACACTTTAGCACGGACTTATGTGTTCGTATCCTCGGATTCCAATTGTTTAGCTCATAACTCGGATTTTGGCTTACTTAGTGTTACGCCACCATCCTTGGTAAAATGGTCCTTTTATCACCGTTTAAGAGTTTAGGACCGAAGAGGCCCTGTTGTGGCGAAATGTTATCTTTACAAACTAAACCTTTATGAAAAGATTTCTTTATGATACTGATGTTTATATCTTTCGAGCTTTATAAATTGTATGTTCTCACCAGGCTTTAAGTCTGACACTTTTTCTCAAATGATGTGTATAACAGGTTTCCGTTAGCGGTGGGTTGCCAGGGTTTTGAGAGACGAGTTTGGTCTCGAGGCATTTTGAGATGATTAGTATTGTTTCAGGGCATTTGTTAAGTCCCATTCTTTTGGTACATTTATGGATCGTCAACTGATGTAATCTTGATATAGGTGTCTAGATTAGTTTGTTGACAAACTCTATCGATACAGGTTTGGTAAAGTCTTAAGGACTGATCCCCTTCTTGGGAGTTTATTATCAATACGAATGTCATGTTTCCATGTTTTGCAGGTTTTAATTTACTCTGATTTTTAGGGTGTTAACTAAATTCTCAAAGGCAGACTTCTCTGACCTTTCTATAGATGACATTTAGTTCTTATATGACCATTTCAGGAATCTCTATCATAGATCACATGATGTTTCACAAGCTTTGTTCGTCATCAAAAGATTCATTCGACGGCAAATCTGATTCTTCCGAGTTTTTGATTTCCAGATGGCAGTGGAAAGTTTTCAGCCGGTTGTAAATCTTCAAAGGCCCAACCGAAGCTTACCAAACTTAGAGTCTTATCCTCTTCTCACCATAGTTGAAGATCCATATGGACTTGTGTACAAGAATGGCTCAAATGAAAAATGCTTTCTCAGATTTGAAGAAATTGCTCATTACTCAGATGGAACTTTAAAGGTGATTAAGCTTCAGTTGGAGCAACAACTGAAGGAGACTAAAAGAAGATTTTTGGAAACAAGAGGTAATGCATTTCTAGTTGATAATGATGAAATCCGACTTCTCTAGAAGACTTTAGATACAATTCAAGAGAGATTGAATTTCCACTCCACTCTGCGACGTTTGGAAGTGTTAATCGGGCTGAATAGACTTCGTCAAAGAGAAGAGCGTCGGTGATTCTCCAAAGTCGCCTTGTTGGTCTATGTTGTTTTAGAAGATTGTTTTTGAAGACCACGACGCCAATGATTACTAAGGGGGAGATTGTTAGATCTGTTTTTATAGTAATCATTGTATTTATTTTCTAGTCTAGACTGTTCTTAATGATGTAATCTGTTTTGTTAAGGCTAGGGGTATTTAAGTCCCTTTAGACCTTTGTTCTTGTAACTTTTACACTCACTTTGAATATATCAAATTACATTTGACGCTCCTACTTTCTCTCTTTACTTTCTCACTCTAAAGATTTAGAGATCTTGGACTTTCATTTATAGCAAGGACTAAAACTACATGCTTAACACCTAAGTAAACTCATATTGACTAAATTAAACATTGGCTTTGTTGACTTATCCTGACTTGACTTTTCCTATTAAATCTTGGATACAATAATACACTAACAATCTCCCCCTTTGTATTCAAGATTTAATAAAAATTTGACAATCGTTTTCAGCGCTTGATTCTTCAATCTTTATCTCTGGCGTCTTTGAACTTTGAAGTTTTAACAGTCTTCAGTCTTTCAATCTTTGAAGAATCTTGAAAAGTCTTTAATACTTTGCAGCTTTGGAAAGTCAACAAGTCTTGAAAACTTTGAAAACATCTTTTAAACTTTGAGGAATCTCTGATCTTTGTATCTCCATTTCTGCAATCTCTGATCATTCTTTAGAAAAACGAACTTTCACGAATCTTTTAATTTGACTTTGAATAATCTCAGAATGATTTTTTTCATCTGGCTGGACTTTCAGAATCATCTTTAGAAAGTCTCTTTTCTTCAAAACAGCTTTGAAATTTGAATCTTTCAGAAATTTCTTCCACTTTTAAATCTCATCTCTGAAATTCATCTTTGTAGATTTCTCCCCCTTTTTGATGATTGTGAGCATCATGATCATCAAAACTTGTTATCTCTTGTAATAATTCATATTATCATTTTATAATTCAAGATGTACCTCCCTAATTTTCTTGTGTTCTCTCTAGAATAGGTTTTCATTTCTAATAAATAATCAAGCCTTCTTCTATCGTAAACTTGTTACACAAACACTTGAGATGTGAGAGATCATGGACCTAACAAGTGGTATCAGAGCCGAAAGATGAAAATTTTCTCGTAACGATTATTGAATCTCGACATTTCATGTGTTTTTTAGCCCGATCTACTCGTAAATTCATCCAAATTCTAAATCCTCTTGAAGTATTGTTCCTAATCATATTCCAGATCTATTACAATTCGTAGAATTTCATTTCGATTTTTTTTGAAAATTTTTGAAATTTTCGGTATTCTCTTCGCGTCAAATTGTTCGATCCGAAAATTCGTTGCATGAATTGATTTCAATTGTCAATATCTATTCTTTATTTAATTTAGAGCGATCTACAAGTTTCGGATATGAATTTCGTCGAAAATTGAGCGAGTTATGAGCATTTTAAGTCGTTTCTCCGGAATTTTTAGATCTCGCCGGAATCTGACCGGAATTTAAGGTTTTGAGCATTGATGTTGTCACATCTCTTCCATATCCATTATTCATGTCGTTCTCTATTGTTTGATGTATTTTGGAGAAAAAAATTCGAGAAATTTTGATCTTTGAACACACCTCGCCGAAAAACGTACTCACTGGAAAAGTTATTGTTCATTGCCAGAAAATCGTGATTTTAAGCTGTGATATTGTTAAATCTTGGTATCATACCTAATACTAATGTTTATCTCGATCATTTGTGGTCTGTGAAAATCACTTCGCCGGAAAAAAGGCAAGTCACCGGAAACGGACTGTTCTCGCCGGAGTTCATTACAACTTCGTCCAGATCTTGTTTGTTTCATCATTTCTATCTGGTTGCAAGGAAATGTGTGTCCCTGAAACTAGTTTCTATTCAAGATTAATCAAACAAAACAAGAAATCACAAACAATTACCTGTTTGATTTCAATTCAATTCCAATATTACACTTTCTCTCTCTACAATCTCTCTCTAACGAACTCTCTCTTTAAATGTATTCTCACTCTAAAAATACAACTGAATACCACTTCTGTTTGTTGCTTACTAATTACAAAGCAAGGAAACCTATTTATACCTACAACTAAAACAAGGAAACTAAAATACATTACAAAGATGTTGTCTTTTATTACAAAAGACTTTGACTTTAATGAGATTTGACTTTCTCAGCTTTGACTTCTTGTACTTTGACCTTCAGTCTTCTTGATCTTGTATCCAACATATTTATGCTCTAACAATCTCCCCCTTTGGATTCAAGATCACTGTTGAAAGATCTAGCAATTCAGTCTTCACTTTAAGCTCTATCAGTACAATCTCCCCTTTTTCTTTGACGGTATTCTTTCCAAAACTGTCTTCAAACGATTAACAATCTCCCCAAAACATTCACAACACACTTTCAGATTTTTGAAAGAATTTATCTTCAGAATCAGCTCGGATTGCTTTAGCAAATAATCTTCAAAACAAATTTCCTCAAATCTTCAGAAATTCTTTGATCTTCTTCGAATCTTTACTTTGAATCTTCTGACTAAGACATTTCGGAAAATCTTCTCTCAAAACATTATCATTTCTTGATATCATCTCCCCCTTTTTGATGATTTGAGCATCTATATCATGAAAACTTTTCTCCCAAGAAATGTCTTTGACCATTCTGATCTGTCCAAGAGCCTCTGATTCTGTGATCCATAACCAAGTAATCATCCAGATCTTTTCAAATCTAGACAAAATAAGAACATGTAACTCCTGAATCAACAAATGAATCAGTTAAAATGTCTGTCAGTAACACAAAGTCACTGTGTGTAACAAATACACAATATAAAGGAGCTTTTTGATGTTCACTCCCCCAGGGCTTCCATCCAATCATCGAAACACCACAAAGGCAATTTCTATGAATGTTATGACAAAGAAACAAATTCTTTGTGTGTTCTTGCATGTGTAGAAATAATTAAGTACGATGATTGCTTTTCAATAAGGCTCAAAGTTGTGTAAACCACTGAGACAACAGTAGATAAACACAGACTCAATGTGCATGATTGAAGTGCAAAGGTGGGGCAGACTTCCTTCTTTTTCAATATCCAGATTTTCCAAATGAAAATCAGATAGATTATGTGTTGCGTCCCCAGAAAATATGAAACATTTTCTTTTTAAGAAGAAAATGAGTGGTTGGTGGGGTTTTAACAAGAGTTGGCATGGGGGATTTGCTTGTTTCAATAATGTTCACCAAGAATTGTGAAACATTAGTAATGTGGCTGCTCGACTCAGAAAGTAGTTGGTGCAGAGTTTGATATTCTTTTACTCTGATCTCACACCCTCTTTCTTTTTAATCATTAAGCTCACTACTAACCAAACTCTCTTTTCCATTTTACCTCATCACACCCACACTCATTTCTTTTAGACTCCTCACACTCAATCACTAACGGTTTAACTTCTTGGGTAGGAAACACTGGTTAACGTGAATCCATAGAAGTTCATTTAAGTCCTATCACAAAGAACCCATGTAATCCTATGAAAGCATAATGTTGCTCAAAATTATTTAACTTTATCAGTTAAAGCTGATATACAAATGTCAGACGAATGTATGCTCAGAAAATATAATCATGAAGATTTGAACATTTTTAGACATTGAAGTATTTTCAAACAAGTATACTGAATGAATGAACATGAATGCAAAAGACTTGTTTCAAAATCTGACATTGTATGAAAAATGATCAGAAATGAAATGATATATCAATTAAAGCTTATGGTCAAGAATAACGGATATTGTCCATACAAAACAAAATATAGACATTCTTGAAATGACATTTCGAAATGAAATATCACTCAAAATTCTTTGAAGTACAAGCGGGGTGTCTTACCATCGAAGAAAAAACTATATCAATTTAGAGACATGGTAAGAACAATTTGAACTAAGTCAAACCGATGTGTGTGAATACTTGAAAGTTTATAGAAAAGACAATACACAAGTATTAATCTTTGGAAACACACGGTTTGTTTATCAATTAAGCACAAAAGTAAAATGAAAACCTTTAAAAATCACACTTCCAATTCATGAAATCTGTTTAAGAATCGGGAAGTGGTTTGAACATTTCAGAACATGTTTTCTATATCTGAAAGTTGTCCTTCTTTTAGATACATTTGAGATTAAGATAAGAAATTTACCTTTTAGCTTTGTCTTAAATCTCATGAAGTCATGCTTAAGTCAAAATAATATGATCGTGTCATCCTCTCTCATCCTGCATAAGTCTCAAAGTCTAGTCAAAAATTTATTCACAAAATTTATTCGAAAAATAAAATAACATAAAACAGTAAAACAATTAAAGAACGAGTTCTGATTTGAAATAATCAGAAATCATAGTCTTACTCCTTTTGACTTGGCTTATATGCTCCCCCTAAAATCATGCATCACAAAAAAATTGTCGTTTAAGTAAAATGAAGAAATTAGTTATGCTCCCCCTCAAATGAATGTAGATCATCTAAAATCTTCTCTTACTCCCCCTGAGATCATGAGCAAACATTTAAAGTGCAGATATCCTTCAAACATAATGATAAAGAAAAATGATGAAAAATAACAATACGTAACTTTATTAGGCAACAACCGATTACGTCTTAAGATTTAACATACCAAGCTTAGAGACAAGAAAATTAAATCTCTTTTCATCTAAGGGTTTGGTAAATAAATCTGCAAGTTGATAATCTGTTTTTACAAAATAAAGTTCAGTTGTTCCTTTTTCTACATTATCTTTTATAAAATGATACCTGACATCAATGTGTTTGGTTTTCGTATGCTGGACAGGATTAGCAGATATTGCGATTGCACTATTTGAGTCACAATAGATTGGAATTTTATCAAACTTGAATCCATAGTCTCGCAGCTGTGTTCGCATCCACAAGACTTTAGAGCAGCAACTGGCAGCAACTACGTACTCTGCTTCAGCAGTCAACGTGGAAACGCATAATTGTTTCTTTGATGCCCAACTAACGAGCTTGTCTCCAAGAAATTGAACATGACCAGAAGTACTCTTTCTGTCCAACATGCAACCTGCATGATCTGCATCTGAATAGGCAGTCAGTTGAAAACCAGTATCCTTAGGATACCACAGACCAAGATCTGCAGTCCCCTTCAGATACCTAAAAATCCGTTTCACAGCAGCCAAATGGGATTCTTTAGGAGCATCCTGATATCTAGAACATAAATATGTTGAAAACATAATATCTGGCCTACTTGAAGTAAGATACATTAACGAACCAATCATACCTCTAGAAGTTCTAACATCAACACTTTTACCCGAAGCATCAGTGTTAATCTTAGTACCTGGTGCCATCGGGGTTCCAATTGGTTTACAATTTTTCATTTTGTACTTCCGAAGAATGTCCAAAATGTACTTAGATTGGTTAATGAAAATCCCCGTAGAAAACTGCTTAACTTGTAATCCAAGAAAGAAATTCATCTCTCCCATCATACTCATTTGAAAACGTGATACCATGAGGTTAGAAAAGTTTTTGCAAAATTTTGGATTTGTAGAACCAAATATTATATCATCAACATAAATCTGAATAAGAATAATATCAGCTTTTTCCTTTTTGATGAATAAAGTGGTATCAACCTTACCTTTAGAAAAACCGGACTTGACCAAGAATTTAGATAAAACGTCATACCATGCTCGAGGGGTTTGTTTTAAAGCATAGAGGGCTTTGTCCAAGATATAAACATGATCTGGCTTCTCTGGATTGATGAACCCTTCTGGTTGAGACACGTACACTTCCTCTTTAAGAATGCCATTCAGAAAGGCTGTTTTCACATCCATCTGAAAGACTGTGAAATTCTTATGAGCTGCGCAGGCTAGAAACATGCGGATTGCTTCTATACGCGCTACTGGAGCATACGTCTCATCGTAGTCTATGCCTTCCTCTTGCCGGTAACCTTTGTCAACAAGTCTAGCTTTGTTCCTTATGACGATACCATCTTCATCCTTTTTATTCTTGAATACCCATTTAGTTCCTATCACTGTTTTACCTTCTGGTTTTGGAACTAATCTTCAAACCTTTAGGGCTTCAAACTGATTGATCTCTTCTTGCATAGCAGATACCCAGTCCGAATCAGCAAGAGCCTCTGATACTCGCGTTGGCTCAATCTTACTGCGAAATGAGTCATACATACATTGATTAAGAGTCGCTGACCTAGTTTGTACCGGCTTGTCAAAATCTCCAATTACTTGATGTAATGGATGATCTTTGGTCCAGCAATGCTCATGAGGGAGTGGAATAGATACTGATTGAACATGATCATCATCTAGAAATCCACTATCAGAATCTTCAGTTTGAATAACAGGAGGGGGGTTTGCAGTTGAAGTTTCAGGTGCAGAAGCATCAGTTGGAACAGCAGAATCTGGCTGTTGAGTAGACAAAGTATGACACCCAACTGAAACAGTTACTTCTGGCTCAGCAGTTTCTTGTATATCTTCAACTGTAGGAGTAATTGTAGGAATGTGAACTTCTGACTGAACAGGGGATTCTTGTTCAGTTATGACTTCTGAAGTGACTAGATGATTCCAACTTGTGTCTTCAGACCTGTCAGTCACAACAGATTTTGGTATATTAGATCCTAGAAACTCATCATAAAAGAATTCAAATAACAAATCTAAATCAGTTAAATGTGAAATAGATGTAGAAGCATTATTCGAATTATTGGTTGTAGAAGCAGGTTCTGGACTGATCTGCCCAGAAGCTAATACTCCAGTGATCACGGGTTCTGAACTGAGTTGTTTAGAAGCCATCTCTTCATAAAATGTTACATTGACGCTCTCGACAACTATCTTTGACTTCTTCAGATAAACACGATATGCTGCCGATGTTGAAGAATAACCAATGAAGATACCCTCGTCCGCCTTAGCACTGAATTTATTCAGACTCTCTTTGTCGTTAAGCACAAAACATTTACACCCAAATATGTGAAAGTACTTGATTGTTGGTGTTCTGTTGTTGATCAACTCATATGGAGTCTTTTGAAAACGGCGTTGTATCATGGATCGATTTTGAGTATGGCATGCAGTCGACACAACTTCTGCCCACAAGAATAGAGGTAAGTCCGATTGGCAAAGCATAGTCCGAGCGGCCTCGACTAGAGTCTGATTTCGCCTTTCGACTATTCCATTCTGTTCAAGCGTACGAGCAACAGAGTACTGATGTGATATCCCGACCAATTCGAGATATTCTTCAACTATCTTGTTTTTGAACTCTGTGCCGTTGTCCGTTCGAAGAAACTTGACTTGTCGCTGCATTTTCACCTGGGTCGTCTTTAAGAAAGTAATGAGAACTTCGGGCGTCTCATCTTTTGATCGAAGAAATTTGACCCACGTGTATCTTGAGTAATCGTCCACAATAACCAACACATATTTATCTCCACCCAAGCTCTGAGTTCTCATTGGACCACAAAAATCCATATGTAATAATTCTAACGGAGAACTAGTGCTTGGTTCAGGATTCGGTTTATGCGGAGCTCTCTTCATCTTACCCTTCTCACATGCAGTACATAAGTGTTCTTTCTCGTATTTCAGCTCAGGAAGTCCTTTTACCAATTTCCCACTAACCAGCTTGTTGATATAACGAAAGTTCAGGTGTGATAAACGTCTGTGCCAGAGCCAACTTTGTTGCATTGAAGCTTTTATCATTAAACATACCTAATTGTCAATCTGAACTTTGGACAGGTTGATGGTATAGAGGTTCGTCTTTCGATTTCCGACTAAGAGTTCATTGCCATCTTCCGTATGAACCGAACATCTCTTAGATTTGAAGTTGACCTCTAACCCTTTATCACATAACTGACCAACGCTGAATAAGTTGTGCCCCAAGCCTTCGACATAACTCACCTTACTTATCGTTATGTTGTCTTGAATGATGTCACCATATCCTAAGATATGTGAAAGCTGATCGTTTCCAAATCTGACATTTCCACTGAATTCTTCTGTATACTTAGACAATAAAGCTTTTTGCCCAGTCATATGCTTGGAACATCCACTGTCCAAGTACCACATATGTCGGGTCTGCAAGAGAAATCAGGCAACAATAGATTTAGGTACCCATTTAAAAACGGGCCCTAACAGATTAGCACAAGATTTTGGTATCCACTTGAAAATGGACCCTCTGTTCTTTTGAAAACCTTTAAAAATATTTGATCTTGAAGAATACAAATGATAATATCCGAACCAATCAGAAAAAATATGAGAGTAAGCAAGATCATTTCTTCGATAATGATAAGATGTAGTAGAAATATGAGATAATTGAATCAATTGCTTTATTGAATATCGCTTGTAAGAAGTTACAAGGTTTTGTTTATGTGAAGCAAGTTGATCAATTACATCATTATCACTACTAACTGATCTAGTACAAGAATTATCAGAAACTGATCCAGCTATCTCATCATCCTTCCTTTTTGGTCGCCATTCAGTTCGAGCTTTCGACCTTTTCTTGCTTCTATCTGAAACATAAGATGTAGATTTATTAGGAAAAGTAGATTTCTGAAACTGAGTTTTCTTTTGTGTACCAGTGTGTTTCTGTTTCTGTAATCACTGTTTCTTATGTTTCTTACCTTGAGAATAATAATCAGCAGTTACAGAGACTGATTCATCAACCTTAGTTGATGATTTAACAGTTTTAAGAACACTTGGTAACACCTTTTCATTTAAAAGGCAAGTAGAATGATCAGGAAGAATAGCATTAAAGTCAAACATATCAATTTCGTCTATGCACCCATCATCAGAATTAACAAAATCATTTGCAGACTCAAATAAGTCATCAAAGTTATCAGTTGAAGTTTGAGGTGCCTTTGAAACTGTAGAACACTTTGTAGATTTAAATTGTAAAACATTGTTCTTTAAAACTGTAGAAAACACACTTTGTTCAATATCTACCAAAAGTTTTTCATCAGATAAAACATTTTGAAGCTCAATTATTTTGCTTTCAAGAATGAGTGGAGGAACATAAACCTTTGCAATTGCAGGTTTTGCCTTCATCTCAGAAACAAAATAACTAGCAAAATAATCGTTTGAAAGAACTTTTGGTGTTTCTGAAAGATAACTATCATTTAACTTTTCATAGTTAAATGGTAGTTGCATTTTCTTTACATTCTTTCTATTTTCAGTTTCTTTGGCTTCAACTTCTTCAGGTAATTTGGTAATAAATTTGGGTTTTAAATGAGTATGTTTACCAGCACATGCAAGAAAATCAAAATTATATAATGCTGGTTGTTTTCTGATGGCTTTCTTTAAGTAATGGGGTTTTTTAAAACCAAGTCCCCATTTTTCCTTAACATCAACCTCTTCATCAGGTGCATTAAGAAAAATGGTTTGATCTGTTTGGCCTCTTGCGTAAAGTTTGGCTTCCAGACCATTTACCTTCTTATTCAAAAGCTTCTTTTCAACCTGCAGTTTATGAACAATTAGTGCAGATTCTTTCTTCTCAAACTCATATTTAGAAACTTTAACTTCAAAATACGAAATCTTCTTTTCAAAACAATCTACTTGAGATTTAGAATCAGAAGCAGACTTGCGTAAAGAATCAATCAGATCTTTGTTCCCAATAACTGACTTATTGAGTTCAAATATCTTATTGTTTCTTTTAGCAACTCTATCTTTTTCTTTCTTCAGTTTTAATTGAAGATCCTTAAGCTCAACCATCATAGCTTCCATTTTGGTTACAAAATCTTTTTCAGTTATGTTTAATACCTCATCAGCTGTCTCGTCATCTGATTCATCATACTTCACTTCTTTTCCCATGAGACAGAGATGAGCAGTTTCTTCCTTCTCTTCCTCTTCACCTTCTGAATGATCCAGCCAAAATTCGTCTTCAGCCATTAAAGCGATGACTGCTTCTTGTTGTTTGGCTAATAACACCTTGTTCTGATAATACTAAGAGTTGCGAACTTTTGGATTTCTACAATCTTTTGCAAAATGACCAATCTTGCCACAATTGTAGCATTTAACAGGATCACTTGTTGGCTTTTCTGCAACAGTGTAGTCATTCATGAACTTCTTTCTTTCATCAGGTTTCTTCACAACATATATGTTCTCTTCATATCTCCTTCCTTCGACTCATTCTCGGTGCTCATGATTCTTGGAACTTGATGAAGAATATCGTTGAGAATTTGATCCCGACTTTTTGTACAATTTCTTTTGAAAGGCACGGGTCAGTAAAAGCATGGCTTTTTTCAGACTTTCGCCATCATCACTATCTGATTCAGATTCAGACTCAGAACTGGTAATCACTTTTTTCTTTTTCTTCTTCTGCTTCTTTTCTTTCTTTTTCTCTCCAGCTACCAAAGCAATAGGATCGGGAGCTTTTTCTGCCTTCTTCTTTTCAGCTCTTTTCTCTTCCACTTCTTCTTCATTCTGCCTCAGAGTCTCATATACCTCATGTAACGGTATGTCATTCAGATCCTTCATCTGTTTCATCCTACGTCTATGCTTCTTCCACTCTGGTTGTAGGATGCTTAGAAATTTGACATTGTTCTCAAGTTGCTTCTTTTTCACCTTATTCTTGGACAACTCATTCAGAAGCAAGACAAATCGTTCATAAGTATCTTCTAAGCTTTCATTCTCTTTGGCTTTGAATTCCTCATAACTATTGATGCAGTTAGCCACTTTCATCTGATTGTTGACTTTGGAACCCATCATCATCTTTTGCAACTGATCCCACATTTTCTTAGCATTTCTCTTATAGCTGTCTATCTTGACGTAGATGTCATTCGGGATACTTTGAAGAAGTAAGGATCTTTCTTGTTTATCAGCTTTGTATCGGCTTTTCTGTTCTTCAGAATATTGAGAGATATCCACTACCACTGTTTTCATCTTTTGATCTCTTTCCTCAGTACCATCTTCACTATCAAAAGAGTCATCATCTGGTATTTGTACCATGATTGGTACCATAGGACCTTCTATGATTGACAGCATAATATTCTCTCCATTTGCATGCCTGTCTACAAAATGAAGGAATCTGTTTTTTCACTGTTCATACTCTCCTTTGAACAGTACAGGTGGCTTGACATCAGCGCCAATGGAAAGAGCATCTTTGGAAGTCATCTTGTTTAAACCTGTTTGAAAAATATATGCAATAAGAAACTAGAAACTGATCGTTAGTCCAAATGAAACAATCAAGAAAATACAAAAAACTTGAAATATAAAATCAGAAATTTTGATCACAACCAGAAATATATCCCCCTTCGCAGACTTAGCACGGGGGTCGAGGGGCAGCGCCCCTAGAGAAAAAAATTTCACTATTAAAGGGCATATTATAGTTTTTAAAAATTTGTCTAAGTCCTCCACACTTTGCGCTTCAAGAGACAAACGTAAACCTTTACTTTGCGGTTCATGAGGGAAACGCAAACCACTACTTTGCGGTTCAAGAGGGAAACGCAAACAACCACTTTGCGGTTCAAGAGGGAAACGCAAAACACTACTTTGCGGTTCAAGAGGGAAACGCAAACCACCACTTTGCGGTTCAAGAGGGAAACGCAAACCACCACTTTGCGGTTCAAGAGGGAAACACAAACCACTACTTTGCGGTTCACGTTACTCACGCAAGATATACTTTGCGTTTCTAGATGCAAACGCAAACCACAATTTTTCTCTGAGCTCACACTTCTATTTTTGCGTTTATCATTAAAAAAAAAACGCAAAATCACTTCTCGTTTCTCGTAGAAGACTGAAAATTCACTTTGCGTTTGTCAGTTTGCGTTTGATTTAACACGCAAACCTTACTTCTCGATTCTGAACTTTCTCAATGAATGAAACGCAAACTTCTGAAAAATGAAACGCAAACCTCTGAAGAATGAAACGCAAACCTCTGAAGAGTGAAACGCAAACCTCTAAAAATCAACAATAATCACACTAAAAACTCATTTAGACCTAGAATTTCAACACTAAACTTCTACAATTCACTCGTCTAAACAACTAGAACACATATCTAACACAGAATTTCGATCAAATACACAAAATATACAAATTTGATACAAACACAGTGTCAAGAACTCGTGAACAGAAAAACCACAAAAATTCGAAAATTCGAATTGATTACAGTGCAATTCACAAATCTTTCTATACAAACTCAATCGATTACACTTAGTAAACAAAACCTAATCGATTTCAGCACCTAATTTGCACTAAAACCGAAATTCGATTCTCGCTCAAGAACACAGATACGAACTTTTTGAATTTCTTGATTTTCGATTTGGATCTGCTCTGATACCAATTGTGTGTCCCTGAAACTAGTTTCTATTCAAGATTAATCAAACAAAACAAGAAATCACAAACAATTACCTGTTTGATTTCAATTCAATTCCAATATTACACTTTCTCTCTCTACAATCTCTCTCTAACGAACTCTCTCTCTTTAAATGTATTCTCTCTTTAAAAATACAACTGGATACCACTTCTGTTTGTTGCTTACTTATTACAAAGCAAGGAAACCTATTTATACCTACAACTAAAACAAGGAAACTAAAACACATTACAAAGATGTTGTCTTTTATTACAAAAGACTTTGACTTTAATGAGATTTGACTTTCTCAGCTTTGATTTCTTGTACTTTGACCTTCAGTCTTCTTGTTCTTGTATCGAACATATTTATGCTCTAACAGGAAATTACAAAGGTATCAGCATCAAATCGGAGTGTTTTGATTGTTGGAAGACTTCACCAGAAAAATTAGTTACTTCACCGGATTTAAACTGTTACATCGCCGGTTGAAATTTTTCACGTTGCATGTTGCTGAAAACAGTCACTTGATGTTCCATGAAGTTTTTAGTTGCAATATTCAAGTTATTGCACGTGATTTTTGAAGCAAAGTAAAAAAAATGCAACAGATCATATGTTTCATTAAAAGTGACGATGAATAGTCAATTTAACGGCTCAGTTAGTCCCGTTAGTTTTTTCTAACATTTTTGGTCCAAAATTCGTTATTTTGGCCAAAAAGTGTTTCTCAACCCCTACATTGTAGTGTATGCCTATCGTTTCCTCTTCGAGCATCTCGGTTACGACTCTCAAGCCGAATTCCTACTTGACTCGTGGTTAACGACGGTTCCGTTGTTAAAAACTAAGATTGCACATGGTTTGTCACGTCAAATTCACTCGTTATCTTTCTTGTGGGCTTATCGGAACGAGTTGGATTTCAACATTTCATGATGTGTTATCGTGCACTTAGTCGAGCTTACGGTGTACATCGGATCCGGTTTTAAAGTCGAAACATCAAGAATGAGTGCAACTTTCAAGAGGGAGCCTAACTTACAATTATCAATGCATGCACTAAAGTTTTTTCAAGCAAATCAAGGGGGAGAGGAGATTAGAGCTTGAAGATGATTTACTTTCCAAAACTTTAGGGGGAGAATGTTAATGTATAAAAAGTGTTGGAAAGTAAATAGCATTTTATTGTATTTGTAAAAGGTCTTGGGCCTATTGGGCTTAGTTGTAGATGAGCTTGGGATTACAAGTTGTAACAAGGGTAGTAGGTAGGTGATAGACTATAAATAGGCTTTAGTTTGTAATAATTCATTCATATTTTCAAAATGAAAGATGTAGCCATTATACAATTCTCTCTCTCTAGATTAGTTTACTTTCTCTCTGTAGAATAAATAAACCTTCTCCTATCCTACCTAGTTACAAACATGAAATGATCCAGATCTCGGACCTAACAAGTGGAAGAACCAGCTGAAACTTCTATGAGTTATATATCATCTCAGGTATCTATCTCTACTAATCCCTCTCTACCTGAAGCTGAGAGAAGTCGCGCTGTTGATGTGCTGACTATTGATCTTTATAATGCTCTAAACGGCAAAACTCTAGCTGAGAACAAAAATGTTGACTTAGCTGAACAGTTAGAGAAATGTCATGAAAATATTAAATAACTGAATCTTTTAGAAGAAAAGTTGAAAGATCAAGTCATTATAAATGAAATCATCAGCATTGAACGCGAACAAGCCATCGCTGCTCTAAAAGCAGAAAAGGCTCATGTTGAAAAATGGTGCAAATCATCAACAAAGATCTCTGAGATAATAAATGCTCAAACTCCTGAAAGTGATAGAACTGGTCTTGGTTTTTGGAAACCACATGATGGGCCTAAAGAAGAAAGTTCTATGCTTGAGTTTGGAACGTTTGTCACTTCTATCTCTGACACTTCTTATAATCAATTTTATCCCTGTTCTTCTTCTAATCCCATCCCTGAAGAAATATCCAAAGGCTCTAAGCCTGCGGATAAAGGAAAATCCATTCTTCATCCTCAAAGGGCTACCAGGAAAGCAAAGTTGAAGGTTCCTTCTAAACCTTCAGCAAATCAATCTTCTATCTCTGTGATAGAAATCTTTGATCTATGTCCTCCAAAGCTAAAGATTGACCTTAAGCCTAAGAGATCTGAAGAAATAAAAATTCCTCCCAGATCTCATGAGAAAAGCATTCTTGGACTTGGCCCCTCTCATCTTAAATTCTCAAAACCTTCTACTTCTGGTCCTAAAATCACTTTCAAATATAGAAAATTCTATCACTGTGGTTTTCTTGACCATATTGCAAGCAAATGTCCAACTGCCACCAAAGCTGATAAAACAACTAAAGTGAAGATAAATGCCTCTAAGGCTGAGAAGGTCACCAAAGCTAAAAAATCAAACAAGGTGAAGAATACCACTAAGGTTAAGAAATTAACCAAAGTGAATATTACCACTGAAGCTGAATCTTCATCTGCTGTGAAGTTTGTTGAACCTTCCATCTCCACTAACCCAAAAGGACCCATTGAAAATTGGGTACCAAACAATGCTTAATCTTCCTTATGTGTCCAGGGATCAAAGGGCATCTGGTATCTCGATAGTGGATGTTCTCGTTATATGACTGGACAAAAAGACTTGCTCACTGAATACAAGGAAGAGAAAGGTCCCTCTATGACCTTTGGTGGAAATGGAAAAGGCTATACCCGAGGGTTTGGTGTCCTCAGCAATGGGACAACTACCTTCAGAAGAGTCGCTTATGTAGATGGACTGAAGCATAACCTTCTAAGCATCAGTCAGCTATGTGACAAAGACTACGAAGTTCGCTTTTCTAAGAAAGCATGTTCAGTGGTGAATGAGAAAGGAAAACTTGCTCTCAGTGGTTATCGCAGAGAAAATGTCTATGTAATAGATATGGACCCTACTACCACAGAAAACTTATGTTTTCTTTCTAAAGCCTCTTCTGATGTCAACTGGCTATGGCACAAAAGACTTTCTCATTTAAATTTCGAAACCTTGAATTCTCGCTTTTATAAGGAACTAGTTTCTGGTCTTCCTCAGCACTCATATGCTAAAAAATCTCTCTGCTCGGCATGTGAAAAAGGAAAACAGACAAAATCTAGTTTCAAATCTAAACAAGTTTCCTCAGTGACAAGTCCTCTTCAACTCTTACATATGGATCTGTTTGGCCTTGTCAACATCCAATCAATAGCTGGAAAGAAATACACGCTTCTCATTATAGATGAATACTCTCGCTACACCTGGGTTATCTTTATTTGCTGGAAGAGTGATACTCAAGAAGAACTAATATCTTTTGTTAAAAAGATGGAAGTGCTGAATAATCTTACTGTTCGCTCTATAAGAAGTGATCATGGAACTGAATTCAAAAACAGTTCTCTGAACAATTTCTTTGAGAACAAGGGAATTTCTCATAATTTCTCCTCAGTAAGAACACCTCAGCAAAACGGAGTCGCTGAAAGAAGAAACCGAACGATCATTGAAGTTGCTAGATCAATGATCAACGATTCTCACCTCCCTACTCAATTTTGGGTTGAAGCTGTTAACACTGCTTGTTTTACTCAAAACATATCGCTGATCGTAAAGCGATTTGGAAAGAAAGCTTATGAACTTTTTCATAGAAGAAAACCATCTATCAGTTTTCTTCATATCTTTGGTTGTCAGTGCTTTATCTTAAACAACAAAGATCAGCTTGGAATGATCGACCCAAAAGCTGATGATGGAATATTTCTTGGATATTCCTCCATCTCCAAAACCTACAGAATGTTCAACAAGAGAAGACAATCTGTGGAAGAAATAATTCATGTCACCTTTGATGAAACTCGCTCAGCGAACTCTAAACCAATCGCTGACAATGAAGAGTTAAATGCTTGGATGTTCTCTCACTACAGAGGAACAAAACCTTTCTTCTCAAACCATCAGCATTCAAATCCTCCAGCTGCTGATGATGATCCAAACATCATACCTCCAAACGCTGAATCCAACTCATGGATCTCAGCAGAGCCTCTAAACACACTTCTTCCCTCAGAACCATATTCATATGAATACCTCTCAGAAAACAATATTATATCTGACACTCAACACTTGATAGCTGATGATCCTCAAGTATCATAATCAGTGAACATTCCAATTGTTGATTCAATCTCTAAAGTAAGTGATCATGCTCACGCTCAGCGATGGACCATAGATCACCCTATAGATCAAATTATTGGTGATCCCGATGCAGGTATTCAGACACAACGAAGTTCAGATAATATATGTCTCTTTGTAAACTTTATTTCTTTAATAGAGCGAAAGAAGGCTGATGATGTGCTCAGAGATCCAAACTGGGTCAGCGCTATGTAAGAAGAGCTGACTGAGTTCTCCCGCAACAAAGTTTGGAATCTCGTTCCTAGACCATATGACAAAACTGTAATAGGCACCAAATAGGTGTTTAGAAAAAAGTTAGATGAACATGGGACTTTAACCCGCAATAAGGCTCGACTTGTTGCTCAGGGATACAGACAAGAAGAAGGCATAGACTATGATGAAACCTTTTCCCCTTTGGCTATGCTCGAAGCAATTCGACTATTCTTAGCCTATGCAGTCTATAAAGACTTCATTGTTTATCAAATGGATGTAAAATCAGCATTCCTAAATGGAAACCTGAATGAAGAATTCTATGTAGAACAACCTCCAAGGTTCTATGACCCTAAGTATCCAAATTATGTTTATAAATTGGATAAGGCTCTCTATGGTCTCAAACAAGCCCCTCGTGCTTGGTATGACACTCTCTCATCTTTTCTTATCTCTAAAAAATTTGAACGTGGCAAAATTGATAATACATTGTTTTTCAGAAGGATAAAAGGTCATATTATTCTTGTACAAATACATGTTGATGACATCATATTTGTTTCTACTAACCCATTGTTGTGTACTCGCTTCGCTGAAAGAATGAAGAAAGAATACAAAATGAGTATGATGGGTGAGCTGACATATTTTCCTGGTCTTCAGATTAATCAATCTGACAAAGGTACTTTTATCAGCCAAGGTAAGTATGTTAAAGATATGCTGAAGAAGTTTGATCTAACACAAACTTCAGCGATCAAAACCTCTATGGCACATCCTCTAATACTTAACAAAGATCCATCTAGAAAACCTGTTAATGCCACTGCCTATAGAGGAATGATAGGCTCCCTGTTGTATCTTACAGCGAGCCGACCTGACATTATGTACTCTACTTGTTTATGTGCACGCTATCAATCTGAACCCAAGGAATCCCATCTGATCGCTGTTAAGCGAATTTTCAGATACCTCAAAGGGACTCCTAACCTCGGTCTTTGGTACCCCAAAGACACAGGGTTCGATCTAACTGGATATTCTGATAGTGATTTTCCAGGCTATAAACTCGATAGAAAGAGCACCACTGGTAGATGTCAACTCTTAGGAGGAAAGCTGGTAAGCTGGACAAGCAAAAAGCAAAATTCAGTATCCACTTCCACAGCTAAAGCTGAATACGTAGCCGCTGGAAGTTGTTGTGCTCAGGTCTAATGGATGAGAAATCAACTATTGGACTATGACCTTCAGCTATCAAAGATTCCAATCTATTGCGACAACACTAGTGCTATCGCTATAGCAAACAATCCAGTAATACATTCAAAGACAAAATAAATAGAGATCATATATCATTTTATCAGAGATCATATGATGAATGGTGATATTGAACTCCATTTTATTACCACTGACTATCAGCTTGCTGATTTATTCACCAAACCTCTTGATGAGACAAGGTTCAACTTTCTCATCAGTGAGCTTGGAATGCTGAATCTCGAAGATTAAATCTTCAGTGATCATAAGTTCCCCTTTATCACTCAATCTCTGATTAAAACTCTGACTCTCAGGTATGTTCTCTTACTATAAATCACTGGATCTTCAGTTAGTAAGACGTTTTAAATGTAACTTTGATCACTGAAGTTTTCTTCAAATAATTAAAAGGTTTTTGATAAACAAAATCTATCACTGACATTTCACTTCAGTGATCCCTCTGAAATAAAAATCAATCCCTGAATTTTCATCAGGGATTCTTTTAAAGGAAAACCTATCTCTGACTTTTCTTTAGAGATAATTTCAAAAACGGACAAATGAAACGTTTTTCTCTCTACTATGACGTCATTTGAACCGACAATCCACGGCATGCCTTTTTCTGACACGTTCGTCTGTTGCCCTTCTATCCAATCAACTTCGTGGGACGTGTCCATGTCATGATAAACATTTGTATTCCCGCCTCTTTCTCTCTCCTACTCTCTACGTATAAATGGAATGTTTCTTTTCATTCTTATCTTTTTCGCTTTCTGGAAATTATTTTTCAAGCAGGAACTCTTTCAAGCACATGCAAGAACATCTTTCAAATCATTTGCATCTTCTTCCTTAAGGATTAACAGGTTATTTTGATCTTCCTTTTACTTAAATCTTGTTACTTAATCCTACTTATGTTCCATCATTATGGATTTTTATAAGATTTATACTCACTAAAATCATTCTTTTTGATTTTATTCTTTCAAAACCTTCGGTTTTCTCATTATTCTTCCTTCTTAAACTAAGAACAATTTCTTAATCTTCAAATATTTTTGTTTTTATCTTAATCTGGTAAAAACATCTTTATTTTTAGACTTTAATCATTCCCTTCTATTCTTTATTTCTTTCCTTATTCAGAAATGGCATAGTCAGCACTTGTTCCCTCCAAGAACGTCAAGTTCGCCATCCCTGAATCTGAAGTCCCCAAGAATAACCATCTTGGACGCCTCGACTTTGATGGAATCAAATACACACACCTGGTGGATGTTGCCAAATTCCTGAAGCAATCCTGCATTGCTTATGCTCTCATTGTTGATCCAAAACCCTCCAAAACTCTCCTTCAAAAGTTTTGGTTCATAGCTGAAAAAACGACCATCACCAACAAGAAAGGTGATCAGGTCCCTGCAATTTCTTTCTGCACTGACCTCGGCAAAAGAATGATGACCGCTTTCAGCTTAAGGAAGGCTCTCAGGTTTCCTGACAAACCTAAGAGTGGCTTTGAAGCTCTACCTACTGACGCTGAACTCATCCTATTTCTGGATGATATGGAGTACTGCTGGGACAACAAGCCCCGCTCCACTATCCCTAACAAGAAGCTGACTCTCATTAAGAAGGCGAACATGCCTTCTCAACTGAACTTTATCTTTTCTCAATTCATTCAATGCATCAGTGGGAAAAGTGGTTCCCTTTATTAGGCCAGTAAAGTACAGCTCCAGATGGCCTACTCGGTCATCGCTGGCAAAAATTTCGACTTTGCCACCGCTATCTTGGACGATCTAAGGTCAATGATAGAGAAGATGGAGAGGGATCCCAAGATCCCATATGTACGGTTTATCTGTGCATATCTGAAGTTCCTCTACGCCAACACTTACCCCATTACTGCTGATGGCTCCTTCGCCAAAGTGGGTCAGCGTTCACTGGAGGTTAAACCGCTAGCAAACGAGGTAAGTATCTTAACCCTTCGCTCTCGACTCTCTCTCCACACTTCTTCTACTTCAGCGGCCACGCAGGAGGTTCCTTCTTCTGCTAGCCCTGCCTCTACCACTAGTTCCAAACGCCCATCGGTTAGTTCCTTTGGTCCTTCTAAAAAGGCCAAAGTGACTAAGGAGACAAGCGCCTCTAGCTCAAGGCCTGAGGAAGTTTCTCGACAAACTTCCTTGGATGATTTCATGGTCATCTCCTCCACATCCTCAGCACCTACATCATCAACCGTGCCAGCGATCTCGATCGCTGTCACAACATCAGTGACCCCACCCACTATTCCAGTTCAATAAGCGACAGAGGTAACTACTCAAATCCCAAGTTCTTCTATCCCCATCTCTAATCCTCCTATTTCATTGGTCTATAACCCTTCTTCTCATATGCAGCAACCTCATGTTGCGTTTATAGGACCTGATCCTCAATTGCTTGAAAGAGACATGCAATTTTTCAACATGTTTGATCGATCAGCTATACCTAAAACCGTCAATACACCTTCCCTCTCCACAACTAAGCCTGTTACTCAGCAACTAATTTTTCTTTCAGATCCTAGTTTGGCAACTGTTGACACGAATGTCAACAGTTTAGTTGAAAAGGTGGTTTCTCTCACCGCTGCTGTCAACAACACCACCAACGCAGTCAATACCGCTGGTACTGAACTGAAGACCTTGACAGCTGCCTCCCATACCAAAGTTGAATCCTTTCACATCTCTGATCTTCAAGCAGAGCTTGTCAAATTAAAGGAAGATACTTATCGTCAAAGGTTTATTCTTGCACAACGTTTCTTCAACAAGTCCTCGACAAGTTGAATGCACCACTTCCGACTCCATCACCTTCCTTCACATCGGATGACCGCACCTCACTGAACGTATCTATTGAATTCATTCATCAAGCTACTTTAGATATCCCGGTGATTGAAGGACGGTTGGATAGCCTAGAGGCTGAAGTCCGAAAGTTAGCCTCTGCACAACCTTCCTCTCCTACCGAAAATCTCTCCCTGGTTGATAATGACAAAGAGGGGGAGAATGTAGCTCAAGAAATTAAAGAGAAGGAAGTTGAAGCTGCTGAGGTTCAACTTGAAGATCCTCCCTCGCATGTTGAGGGGGAGAAGGTTGCTGACCAAACCCTTACTTCTTTCAAAGACTTTGTCCAAGAAGAGGAAAAGAGGAAGAAGATGAATAAGATCTTGATCTTGATGATAAAGAGGAAGAGCAACCTCATCAAGAAGATGATGATGATGAAGAAGATCAGTCTTTATGGTGTTCTTCAGCAGCCATCACATCTTCAGTGATAACTTCGAAAGAAGTTGTCACAGTAGGGGGGAGTCATGGAACATCCTCAGGAACCCCTTCCCAAAGCAAATCCAAAAGTGCGGTTGCTGACGGAAACCTGAAGACTGTTTCACTATCTGAGGAGAATCCTTCTCAGGTATGCCTCTCTCTTTCTAACCTTTATCTCTCTCTTCCCAAAACATACACTAAACCTTTTCTTTCTTTCTAATTTTCTGACCAGACAGTTCTCTCCCCTGCTTAAGGGTAAAGAACTTCAAATAATACCAACCGTTGTAGCTGATGAACAAATAATCCCAATCTCTGTAAGAGAGATTGATGAAGAAGATGAGGAAGAAGAGTCCCTGCAACATTCAGAGAGGCCCTCCAGACCATCTCACTGGTTAGAGGAAAAGATGAAGAGACGAACAGAGATGATTTCTAATCTAGAGAATCAACGACTGAAGATCCCCTCTTAATCAACAGATCTAAAGTTCCTGACTAAAGCTGAAATCGAAGAATCTGTCAGGGCTGAGAAGCTGATAGCTGATTGTCAAAGAGATGCCTCTCTTGCTCTCAAGATTCAGTCATCTCAAGTCAAAGACAAGAAGCTGAAGAAGAAACCAGTTGAAGTCCAGACTGCACTTTTGAAAGAGATTGAAGAGGAGCGCCCAAAAGAACAAAGGGTCAGCGATAGCTCAGTCGAATGGTGTAAAAGCAAAATCGACTATCGCTCTGACCCAATGAAGATCATAGAAGTTGTCATCTCAGGGAAAAAGAATAAGGATCGAGTTTCTGTCACTATGGAGATTACCAGAGAGGATGGAAGCTATAAGGCCATGTTCGTTTCAAAGTTGGAAAGCTTAGGTTATATGGAATGGCTAGAGTTCAAAGATGCGCTGAAGAAATCCAAATCAACCAGCAGAGGCTATGTCGAAGGCATCTTAGAAGTCCTCATCAATAGAGACTCCACTGTGTTAAAAGTACCATCTGCTCTTCCTTCCAAGGCAAGGTAGGTCAAAAGAAAGCTTGTCTTCTCCTCCTCTGAAAATGTCACAGTGATAAAAAAATGAAACCTCCATCAAGTTCTCAAGAGAAGCTTTGTTCGGTCCTCCTCCTGATATTTCAGTTCTTGATCTATCTCTGCCCTTTGGTGGACCATATGTTGCAGCACAAGTACTTAAAGAACCTTTTGGAATCTCTGCCCTATCTATCCCTTTAGCCATCTCAAGGATCTCTTGTGCTTATGGTGTGACTTCTCTCCTTCTACTGAACCGATCAAGGCAATCATCTCTCAAGAATCTTTAGATCGAAGGCAGAAAGGAGAAGAAATACCTGAGTATATGATCAATCCTCCAAAATCTTCTTTAGATAGCTGATAGATTAGTTTCCTATTTCTTGTAATCTATTAGTTAAACTTACAGTAGTTAGTTCTTCACTTGTACTTGTAATTTTCATACCTTGTAATTCTTTTCTTGAATTAATGAAAATTTCAGTGAAGTACTTAACTGTATCAGTACTGTAAAAGATCCCTCAAAATAGTAATTGGGATGTGTATGTTATGAGTCCTGATTATTCCTTATTTGGAACTTTAAAGTAATTTTCTTCAGTTACTCTGTCATTATCAAATAGGGGGAGATTGTTGATCCAAACTCTCTCAGTGATTTGATAACGACCCTTTTCTATACTTAATGAAAATTACGTTTTAATATGTATTAGTGTTTCACCATCAGCGATCAGACTGAGTCTGTTCAGTTATCGCTGATAGTCTTTCTTATAAACATTTAATATGTATTAGTGTTTCACTATCAGTGATCAAACTGAGTCTGTTCAGTTATTGCTGATAGTTCTGATGTAAACAGTAACGTAATCCCTGAAGACAAGTCTCGCGTCAACATATGTTCATAGCTGAATCAAAGACGAAGCCACTGAACAAAGAGAAGTCTACTAGTGACCTGATGCGGATATCAGTTAATCAAAGACAACTCTACTTACACGCGAAGGAACATGAGGAAAAGCTTCATCGATAGCTAAACCCCTTTATATCTCTCAAGAAAGAGATATTCAGCGATCAATCGATCACAAAGCTTATGCCTCAAGTTTCATTTTGTCTTACCTTCCACAACCAGTACGATGTGTCAGAACGGACATATCTCTGCCATAAATCGTACAACAACTCTGTCAACTACACTGTTCATGATACGACCGAAAGCATGTCTTCTAAAAGTCCGACTACCAAAGCCAATCACTGAATGACACGTGTAAAGTACCCTGCCATGCATTTAATGCATAGGGTATAAATAGAAAGATCACCTCTCCATCTGTGAGTATGCTCTATTCTTGAACCAACATAGAAACCTTTGTTTTCTATACTTCTAAAACCCCCATTCTCTATATTCTTGTGCAACCATCTTTGTGTTTCTTAAGTTTGTTTAGATTGAGTCTGTCTTAATCTTATTCCGCAACAAACTTGTAAATTGTTTTTGATTATTCAATAAATAATTTATTAAACTTTAAATACTGTGTTCGTATTCAACCCCCCTTCTACAAACTTGTTAAGCACCTCCGGGACCAACAGTAGTCTATTCCTTCCTCTTGTCAGTATCTTTTGGCTACAAGTCTTGCTTTGTTTATGATAATGATACCATCTTTGTCTTTCTTGATCTTGAAAACCCATTTCGTACCTATAATGGTTTTACCTTGAGGTTTTGGTACGAGTCTCCAGACTTTAAGTGCGTCGAACTTATTCAGCTCTTCTTGCATTGAAATCACCCATTCTAGATCAGCAAGTGCCTCTGATACACGAGTTGGCTCGAACTTGCTCAAAAAGGAGTCATGCATGCACATATTCATTGACGCTGACCTAGTTTGCACCGGTTTTGTTGGATCACCAATGATCTGGCTTATCAGATGCTCTTTGGTCCATTTGTGTTCATGAGGTAGTGGCTTATCGGATGCTCTCTCATCTATAAATCCACTTGTACCTTCTTCTGGTAGTTCAGGAGGAATAATGGTTGCAGTTGAAGTAATAGGTGCAGAAGTCTCAGCAGGTACAGCTTGGTCCGGCTGTAGATTAGTATGTACAGAACATCCTACTGATGCAGCAACTTCTATCTCTTCATTATTGGTCGCAACTTCAACTGTTGGAGTCGGCATTTGAACTGGAATTTCTTGTTGACTCGGGGTGTTGGATTCAATAAGGATATCTGATATGGTTGGAAGAGTAGTCATTGAGTCTTTATTCCTGTCATCCACAAAAGATTTCTTTACATTAAATCCAAGAAATTCATCATAAAACAGGTCAAATAATAAATCTAAATCAGATAAATGATTAGTAGACGTTGATGCTTAATCTGATTTGATCGCTTGAGACGCAGGTTTTGTACTGATTTGCCCAGAAGCTAGTACTCCGGTTATAACGGGTTCTGAACTGTGTTGTTCAGAAGCTATCTCTTCATCGAACGTGACGTTGACGCTTTCAATAACCGTCTTTGACTTCTTTAGATATACACGGTATGCAGTTGATGAAGAGGAATAACCAATGAAGATGCCTTCGTCCGCCTTGGCACTGAACTTGTTCAGACTCTCTCTATCGTTTAGAACGAAACACTTACACCCAAATATATGGAAATATTCGATTGTCGGTGTTCGGTTGTTGATTAACGCATAAGGAGTCTTCTTGAATCTGTGGTGTATCATGGATCGATTCTGAGTGTAACACGCAGTCGAAACAGCTTCAGCCCACATAAACAGAGGTAAGTCAGAATGACTTAGCATAGTACAAGAAGCCTCGACTAACGTACGATTTCTTCTTTCAACCACTCCATTCTGTTGAGGCGTACGAGCAACAAAGTATTGACGTGATATCCCGACAGATTCGAGATATTCTTCAACCTTCTTGTTCTTGAACTATGTGCCGTTGTCTGTTCTTCGAATCTTGACTGGTTTCTGCAGATTCACTTGGGTCGTCTTCAGGAATGTAATGAGAACATCTGGTGTCTCATCCTTTGAACGTAGAAACTTGACCCAAGTGTGTCGCGAGTAATCGTCCACGATAACTAGTATGTACTTCTTTCCGCCTAGACTTTGTGTTCGCATCGTACCACAGATATCCATATGCAACAACTCTAACGGAGCGCTTGTACTTGGTTCAGGCTGTGGTTTATGTGGAGCTCTCTTCATCTTTCCCTTTTCACATGCTGCATATAGATGTTCTTTTTCATACATGAGCTCTGGAAGTCCTTTAACTAACTTTTCACTGACCAGTTTGTTGATGTACCGAAAGTTGAGGTGAGAGAGTCGTCGATGCCCTAACCAACTTTGTTGCATCGAGGCTTTCGAGAGTAAACAACCCTTCTTCTCAGTCTAGACGTTTGACAAATTGATTGTGTAGAGGTCGGACTTTCTCGTGCCGACCAAGAGTTCCTCGCCTTCTTCAGTGCGAACTGAACAACTCTTGGCTTTGAAATTGACCTCTAAGCCTTTGTCACAGAACTGGCCGATACTGAATAGATTGTGTCTTAAGCATTCAACATAGCTCACCTTCTTGATCGTGACATTGTCATGTACCATATCACTATATCCTAGTATTGGTAAAAACTGATCATTGTCGAATCTAACTGTTCCGCAATACTTCTCTGTAAAGTTGGACATCATCTCTTTTTGTCCAGTCATATGCTTGGAACATCCGCTATCCAAGTACCACATATGACAGATCTGCACAAGAGAAATTACGATTCAACAGATTTAGATAGTCATAAAACAAAATTTAAGACTTATGAGCATTGAAATGCGGGTCTTGAACTGATTTGTTCAAAAGCCTAATTGACATTGAAGTCCGGGTCTTGAGCTGATTTGCTCAAGAACCATTGTTCTTTGAGGTACGAGTCCTAGACTGTTTTTTCTAGAAGTCATTTCCATAAGCTCCCTCTTAAACTTTGGGTTCCTGCAACACAGATTTAGCTTTTGGTACCCATTGAAATTTGGATCCAACTGTGTTAGCACAAGATTTTGGCACCCATTGGAAATTGGGTCCTCTTTTTATTTTAAAGTCAGTTGAAGCATTAGAATGATATGAGTGCACATGATAATTTCCAAACCAAACATTAGAGTCTTGACAAGAAGCATATACATGTTTTTCATAATATGAAGACTTTCTAGCAAATAAAGATAACTAGAATAATTGCTTCATAGAGTATTTCTTGCGATAAACGACAAGTTTTGGTTTCAAAATAGCAACATCAGCAATTAAAACATCTGAAGTCTTATTACAATCAACAGTACAAAAAGATTTAACAGTCTTGTCCGTCTCTTGTTTTGGTTTCAATTGAGATTTAACTTCTGGCCTTTTTTGCTCAGATCTGAAACAATTGAAACTTGTGAGTTAGACTTGTGAGTAACAACTGAATTCTTATTCTTTGGGTTACTAGTAGTGATCGGTTTCTGTGAATGCTGAGATTTAATCTTACCTTTAGCATTCTTAGCTTTCACAGAGACTGATTTATCAACTTTCGTTGATTTTGCACTTTTTACAGTCGTACTGGTTCTTCCCAATGATTTTACAACAAAAGATGAATGGTTAGGAAGTTTCGCATTAAAATCAAATTGATCAAAACAATCATCCAAACCACCGTCAGAGTTTAGAAAATCAAACCCTCCATCAGTTACACCAAAACTATCATTAGATTTTGAAGCTTTAGAAAGAACAACATTTTGAAACACAGTTGAAAAAACTTTTTGTTCAATCTCAATCAAAAGTCTTTCATCTGTTAAAGAATTCTCGAGTTCAGAAATTTTAATTTCCAAAACGAGAGGAGGGACATATAGTTTACCTTGAATAGGCTTCGCCTCCATTTCTTTGACATAATAACTCTGAAAGAAGTCATTTGAAAGAGTTTTCTTTTGATATATAGGTTCATCATTATAACTATTATTCAACTTCTTCTAACGAAATGGAAGATGAATTTTAGATGATTTCTTTTGTTTTTCAGTCTCCTTGGCTTCATCCTCTTTTGACAATCGAGTCCAGAAAACTTTAAGCTCAGGGATTCGTCGAGCTAGTTTCATAAATGTAAAATCATAAAGTGCAGGCACTTCAGATTTAGCAGTTTTAAGGTAATGAGGATTCTCATAACCGAGTCCCCATTTCTCTATTTCCTCTCTGGGTTTGTTCAGATGAATGGTTTGTTCAGTTTGACCTAATTTGTATAACTTCTCTTCCAAACTTTTTAACTTAGCAAGTAAAGAAATGTTTTCTTTGGAAGTTGAAGAATACAATTTAGTAAGCTCAATAAAATCAAACTCACTTTTTCTCAATTTAGCTTTTGTTTTAGTAACTTCTTGAAGAATTATGGTCTATTCTTTAGCGCTGGTGTCAATGTTTTTGTGTAAGGTCTCAATCAATACATTCTTCTCAGCAACAACATTGCTATGTTTCTGTATTGATTGGTTTTGTTCAAGAATGACACCCTTTTCTCGCTTAAGCTTAGACTCTAACTCTTCGAGTTTTGACATCATGGCGTGCATTTGATTTATGAAATCAGATTGAGTTAAATCACATACCTCGTCATTGTCATCTTCACCAGAATCTGCTTCATCATCTATTTCCATCTTGCCCATGAAGCACATGTTTGTTTTCTCGTCATTCTCTTCTTCTTGTAGTAGTCGGAGTTTCTGACTTTGGGTCTTCGGCAGTCTTTGGCAAAGTGACCTATTTTGTCACAGTTGTAGCACTTTGGTGGTTCTGTCTGATTAGATGCTTCAGCTTTGATCTTTCTTTCTTCCGGCTTCCTTTCCTCTATTCTTTTACCTTCAAATTTATTTCCTTCAACCTTTTCCTTCTGAATGTAATTGCTCGGACCAGAAGAATATCTCTGACTGTTTGAGTTTGGATTTTTGTAGAACTTCTTCTGAAAAGCCTTAGTCAACATAAGCATTGTTTGCTTTAGTTATTCACAGTCATCCGAGTCAGAGTTAACTTCAACTTCAATCTCTTCTAGTTCAGACATAATCATCTTGTTCTTTTTTTTTTCACAACAAGAGCAATTGAGTCAGCACTTGTATTCTCAGATTGCTTCTTTTCATCCAGTATTTCATCCACCTCTTCTTCATTCTGTCTGAGGGTTTCATACACCTCATGAAGTGGAATCTCGTTTAGATCTTTGATCTGCTTCATCTGCATGGCAAATCTCTTCCATTTAGGTTGGAGGATGCTGAGAAATTTGACATTCAGCTCTATTTGCGATTTGATGACCTTGTTCTTGCTTAGTTCGTTCAGCAAAGTCACAAAACTGTCATAAGTTTCTTCTAAAGATTCTCCAACTCTGCCTCTAAATTCTTCATAATTGTTTAGGCAGTTGGATATTTTCAGCTGATTCCCAACCTTTGAACCTAGCATCATCTTTTCTAGCTGATCCGACATTTGTTTGCCTGAGGCCTTATAGCTGTCTATCTTCACATAAATTTCGTTTGGAATGCCTTGAAGAATATAAGACTTTGCTAATCTATCACCTTTTGCTCTTTTGAGATTATCACCTTCTAGTTCATGAAACTTAAGATCAAACTCTGTTTCCACAGTGCCTTCCATACGAGTTTCATAAACTGGTTTCATAACCCCTTCTTCTATTGATTTCCTGACGAATTAACCCAACTCATGTCTTTCAATAAAGTCCATGAACCGATCCTTCCACTATTCATACTCTCCCCTGAAGAGTACTGGTGGTTGAGTCAGTTCCGATTGCTAGGGTTTCTCTGGAAGTCATTCTTTGAAAAAGACTAAGTCTGGTATTGATGAAAAACGAGGTTTTTCGTGAAAGGTTGCTAGCGCGAAGTGAGGATTGCCCGAGATGTACGTAGCACGATGTAGAGCTTTGCGCTAGTAGAGGTTGGCGCGAAGTATGGTTATCGCTTCAAGGTGTTGGCTCAAATGTAACTTATGCTTTGCGTGAAGAGTTGATCGCGCGAACTGAGGTTTGCGTGATTCGTTAGTCGCGTGAGTTGAGGTTTGAGTGAGTAGGTGATGGATTAAGACTTGAGATTCGAGATTTTCGCTAAGTGTTGGTGGCGCAAGACAAGGTTTGCGTGACACATTGTTGGCGAGAATTGATGTTTGCGTTACAAGAGGGTCGCGCAAACTGAAGTTGGCGTGAGCTGTTGGTGGCGCGACTTGATGTTTGCGAGATGAACTGATGGCACAAACGAGACAATGAACTGGCGCAAACGTGACTTTGCGTGAGTTCGTCCTTGTACTTCGAAAATAATTCTAAAAACCACTTTTACTTCGATTAGCAGTACCAAACTCTAGCAAAATGACCACAAACACTTCTAGAACAGATTGTTACCACTCGATCTCGATAAAAATCACTTTTTGAAAAAGAGATCGATGGAACAGTGACTTTTTGAACGTTAACAGTTTGACACTAAAATCTCAAAATGAGACTCGATTGAAGTTATATACTGAAATCAAACAACAACAACTCGATCTAGCACCCTATTCGATCACAACCTGATCGATTTCAACCCCAACAACACTCTTAAACTCGAAAATGATTTTCAAAAGAAGAACACAAAGTCGATGGTTTTTAAAAAAACTTGATTTTGATCTATTTTTCAGGTTAGGCTCTGATACCAATTGTGTGTCCCTGATTTGAACAAGGATCTTTACCAGATAAATCAAATAAACGATTACCTACCTGTTTCATATAACATTCAACGATTACAAGGTTCGGTATTGATCTGTTTGAAGCTCTCTCTCGTTTACACCTTTTTGTGTGTTCTTGTGTGTGATTAGTGTTCTGATCTAAGAGCTCCCAACAACTAATATCTATATTAGATATTATCTAACAACTAACAATATAATATCAAGAATATAATATCTAGATATTATCTAACTAATTAACTAATAACAATAAAAACTAACTTTGACTATTTATTACAAATGACTTAGACTTATTATTTAAGAGACGACTTTTCTGCTTTAGCTTCAGATTGCGATCTTCAGATTGCGATTTTCAGATTGGATGATCTTGAATCTAATGAGACTATGCTCTAACAAAAGGTGTATTTATTGTAATTGTCTATAATTTCCTAGGGTGTAATATGTAGTTATCTAGGTTTGACAATGCCTTGGTCATGTTGATCTATATAAGGCAATGTTTCTTTAAGAATCCATAGGGCTTCAATTTGAATTATTTCACACACAAGGTAGTGATTACACCAAGAATACACACTCACACTTAGACTTGTGGGACCAGAGATATATGGTTATTTTGATTGATTCTTCTTGATTTCTTATCATCATTGTGTTGTGTAAACAATTTATCAACTAATATATGGCTTAACATAAATTACAGATCATAGTTCAAGGGAGAGTAATTGAAATTCTGTAAGTGAGTGTGTTTGTGTGTGTGTGTAAATTTTTTTTTGAAAAGTGAAAATAATTTTTGTGCTTAAAAGTTTCCATTTTCGAAAAGTTTTCATTTTGGGAAAGTTTCTATTTTTGGAAAATTTTCATTTTTGGCAAGTTTCTATTTTTGGAAAGTTTTAAAATTGCGAATGCCATTTTTAGAAAGTTTGGATTTTTGGTCATGTCCAGTTTTCGCAAACAGTGCTCTGCGAAAAGTGTCAATCCGCAAGCAATGGTCTGCGAAAAGTGACAATTCGCTTGATGTGTTTTGCGGAATGTCATAATCCATAACCATGGTTGTTGGATCCCAGATTTAATCTTATAACAATGATATAAACAATAACCATAAGAACAACAGAAACAATATAGTTTAAATATCAAAGCAGATTCAATATCACAGTTTAATAATAAAATTTTTAAATCGTACTAGATCTTGTTTGAAATGTTTTCCAATATATTAAAAGATGGACCAGATACAAGTTCTACGAAAAGCACACTTTTGTCGAAGGAGTGATGGTCCTATTTATAGGACCATAAAGTGAACATTGTACTATCTGACATAAGAAGAATGCTTGACATGCTTGAACAGTGACCTACTCTAAAAAGTAAATCTTATCACTAATGACGTGTCATCTTTTCTTCTGTCAATACTTGTATTAATTATCAGCGCTTTCTTTAGAGAGGAGGTCTTTAGAGCTCTGATGTAGGTGCCTCTGACGAAGCCATCACTGATGTCTTCAGCTGAATTTCTTTATCTCTGGAATGTTCTTCAGAGGCAGGTTTGCCCTCTAAAGTCTATCTCCGGAAGTCGTCTGAAATAGGACTTAGAATATTTTCAATACTTCTCCAATTTAGAATTCGGGCTAACAATCTCGCCCTAAGTATTGAAAATAAAAATTTGCAAAAATAGCAGAGAAAGAAAATTTAATCTAGAAAGCATAGAGGAGAAAGTCATCCTCTTTAAATGTTACTTCTTCAAATGATGAAAATTACAAACAGAGAAGATAACAATAGCAACAAAAAGGTTACAAATAAAAAACTAATTGCTATCACCAGAGCATATCCTATGGAACTTCATTATCAGCTCTACGAAGTTAATCATTGAGCGAATTTCCGAGTCTAGCTTTGCCAATAGGTCAACTCTGTGTCGTTCTTCCTTTGTATAAATCATCTTCATTACACCCATTAGAGTCCCATCTAAATATTTAGCGACCTCTGAAGCCAGGAAAATCTTTTTGACTTGATTTACTTTGTAGATGAATCCCAGAGGTTCTGAAATTATTGAGCTAGTCTTGTACTTGTCTAAATCAGGAATCTTCTCTATTGGTTTAGTGACACCAAGCTTTTATTCACTAGATTCAGATCTATCTGAAAGTCCAATTTTACTCTCAGCTTGATGTGTCCGTTAATGGCACTGTAAACATCATACTTACCCATTTTGTACTTTCTCCCTCGATCATATCTAGTTACACAGCATGCATGAAGTTGAGGTAGATTATACGGATTTAGATTTACATGATCATTGTCATTGAACTCATAAACCTTTCTGTCAGCTAGGATCACCACGAAATGCCTGTATATGATTTTGTTGTAGGCAAACTTTTTTTTCCAGAGATATCATTTATTTCAATGATGGGTGACTCTTAATAGACTTGCTCTACAGGCTGTGTTTTTAACTTTATGAACCTCTTCTCATAATCTTGCATATTTTCCTTGATCCTTGGGTTCAGAGGAAGAACTTGAGTGTTTTCAAGATTGAATTCATAGTAGAGGTATCTGAAATGATCTTCAATAGAGGTCTCTGGCTCTAAAGCAAGAAAGCTTGGAGGTTTGGTGAACCTTGATAGAGCAGGAATACCAATGCTTGTCTTATGAAAAGTTCCTTTGGAGGGTCATGTTCATCAACAACCAAGGTATCTTCTTCATAAGACAATGGAGTTGTCTCTGGTTCCTTTGCTTAAACTTTTGGAGATTGTGGAGGGGTATTATTGATAGTGGATGAGAAGATGACTTCAAGCTCTGCAGTGTCTAGAATTTTGAGCTCCGATTCTGAAGTAGAGGGATGATGAGGTTGATCTTTTTTGTATACATACTCTTCCACATCAATCACTTCAATTTCTTCTTCTTCTTCTTCCGCAACTTATTCATTTGCAACTTCTGCTTCTTCAGATTCTGATCCAAAAGCATCTCTCATCACAATGTGTGGTCTTTCTGGTGATGAGAATGCATCTTCAGAGGTTGAGAAGTCCACCAGTTGCTCATCTTCTTCTTCGTCCAGAGCCCCAATGGTCTCTGGCATAACATTTATAACTTGAATGATTGGGGATTCTGAGGAAGATGGTGCTAAGAATACAACTGGTATTGGAGATTCTAGTACTGTTTGGTTGTCTTCAGTAGAGGTGGAGTGCCTCTCTGGTTCCTTTTTATGTATTCCTCTGTCTTTGTTGGATGGGGAAGGAGTTGAGTCTTTCTTTGTTTCAGCTTCTTTTGAATGAGCCTTCTCCCCCTTTTGAAGGCCTGATGACCCTTGAGGTTGATCATCCTTGTCATCAGAGTCTTCAAACCTGGACTTCTTGCTTGCCTCTTCAGAGCAGACTGTCTCTGGAGTTTTTCTCTTCAACTTTCCTTTCTGAAGATTGGGCATTCTTCAGAAGGTCTTCAACTGTCTTGTTTGGTGGCTTGCTTTAGCAACAAACTTGCTTGAAATTTTCATCATTCTGTTCGTGACGGATTTGAAGAAGTTTTGCAAGTCAGCTTTTGTTATTAGCTCTGAAGTCATGGGATTAGATGGAGCAGCAGTAGGTACTTGAATGTTGGCTATTGATTATGCTAAAATCCTCAAGACTTCCTCTTTGAAATAAGAGAAGTCTTTAGAGGTAGTGGAAGGACCAGAGGGAGTTGGTATTGCTTTTAGGAGCTCTGCCTTTGCTTCTTCCATCTCCTTTGATAAGACTGAGGAATTGCCAATAACTAGCTTTTCCAAAGTCTCTATCCTTGAACTTTGAGAGTTTAGTGTTGTGCGCAGGTCAGAGACCTCTGAAGTGAGCTTTGCAACTTCAGAGTTTGAGGCAGAGGCTTCTGAGCTCTTCTCAAGTTGAAGTTTTAGATCCTTCAAAGATCCTCTGACTTCATCACCAAAGATTTTGAACTCTTCCTAGGTGACATAGTCAGAGTGGGAAAACATAGAATCATCACATGATTCTAATTTACCCTCGAGTACAGAGGGTCCTTCATTCGGAGTGTGTTTGATGTTGGCTCCAGAAGGACTTCCCATCAATCCTTGAGAATCCTTTTTCAATGATTTCTCTATAATGGTTCTAATAGGTCTCGCATCATCTGAATTAGAGTGAGAAGAAGAAGAGAACCAAACGTGAGTGGACACCTTGCTATCCAGGCCAAGGAGTTCTTGTGCAACTAAGTCATGCCATTGTCTCTCTGATAGACAATCCCTAGGAGAGATATGGAGTATCTCTTGGACTAAAGGACGGGCACCTATAATATGAGCCAAAGAGGCATCATGTGTTTAGGTAAGTATCGTAGTCTGGGGCAATTGAGTACTTTTGTCTTTGGCTAAGTCCTTTTGGGAGGACTTAGCTATTTTAGAGGTTTCCCTTTTTGTGCTTTTTTCAGAGGCAGAAGAAGGTGCCTCTGAGCGGTTGGCTTGGGTAGGGATCGAGGTGTGCACCTCTGTTTCAATATCTATGGGTGTTGGACAACCCTGAATAGTAGATTTGGTAGCATGAGGAGTTGGGTTTTGTAATTTCTCACTTGTGCCTACTTGGGCATCTTTTTCTACCTTACTTCACTCGGCCTCTAGGTTTAGAAACTCACCCTCTGGAGTACTTGTATCCTCACCATCCTCAACTCTTACAGAGTTATGCTCTTCGTCAGAGGGAGGGTTCTCTTCTCATCTCTCACTCACTTCCAAGAGCCACCCTCTGGTTGCTCTCTGTGATGTTGTTGAGTAGCCTCAGAGATTTCACTCTCTGATTCTAACTTAGGCTCAGATCCTAAATTTGTTGGGGATCCCACCATCGGTTCTGATGGTTGGGCAACACTACTAAGGAAGATACGATTTTCAGAATCAGCAGGGAGGTACTCGATCATGGATTTTGGAAATCTTCTCTCATTTGGATAAGGAGGAACAACAGTGGGTTTAAATGAATTCATCACAAACAGTGGTGTTCTTTGACCCTCCTCAGTGAAAGATTTTCGTTCCATGGCTCGTCGAATAACCAAAGAAATGAATCTAGGAAACAAAATAGAGATTGGTTGTTTCCTTTTGGGAGATCCTTATTCTTTTTGTCCACTGCAGTCAAAAGTTCATAGAAAAGTAGATTAGCCAGATTGATAGTTTGGTTGAAGAAAAGGGTGTACATGATGGGTAAGATGGTTGGATGTTTTTGGTCTTAATTTCCGATTTTACATGTTAGTGTGCGTTCAACACACTAAACATGAAGTTCCATGTAGGGGGAAGATATTGGCATCTGAATTGGCTTAGGCGGGTAATTTCCTTGTTGTAACCTAAATGATGAAGAAACTGTAGAAGAACTTCAGGAGTTGGTGGTTTTTCTAACTGTTGGATTTGGAGTTCTCACGTAGTTGGTAGGCAGAATCTTCGAGTCAAGGTGCGGGTGTGATTCGGATGTTGATGCCTTGATCGCCTAAGTCAATGTAGCCGACCAGTCCTCCTTGTTCATCATTTTATTCACTGGAATACCACCATTGTTGTACATACCTTAGAGGAACATCTTGAGCGTAGTCAGTTAGGGCAACGTTCAGTTCACACCGGCTGAAAATTTCTAGTACAGGACGAAACTATTCGTCAAACTTGGCAGGGGTGATGTCTAAGTGTTAGTTATTTCCTTTAACTGGAACATCCAACTGTACCAGGTTTAAACTTGGAACGATTCGACTAGAGTCGTCTGAGTTTTGAGCTTGGTTTGCCATTGTTGCAGGTTTCTTGCTTGAAGACTTAGAGAGAGAGAGAGAGAGAAAATGCTGAGGGAAATTATGAGAGCGTAAAGAATGAAATGAGGAGGAAATGGTTTTTTTATGGAAAATGGGAGTGGGAGTGAGGCTATGGAAACGGCGATTGTGAGTTCCCTTGTCAGAAAAACGTTCCATCAACTAACTAAACAATAGGGTACAAGTGTACAGGAATGATGAAAGGATGCTTGATGTCAGATTACCGTCAGTTGGATTTTTGATTTAAATCATATAGTAATCCACAAAAATAATCCATACACACACCATTATTTAAGAAAATTTCCCTTTGATAAAATCCTTTCTAAATAAATTTTGATCTATTTAAAAGAAATTTATGGAAAAAGAATTTAAACTTGATTAAAAGAATATCCAACTTGACATCAAGTGTTCGGATATTGCTTCAGAGTATAATATATCATAGGTTCTGAAAACAATATCAGAGACTAAATAATAATCTCTTGGATGCTTGAATTTTGAAAAGAATCAAGTTTGATTTTCAGAAAAAGATAAGGAAGATTATAAGAATGAGAGGAATACCTTTCTTTCTGAAAGAATCATTTCATAAAATGATTAGAGACTCTGATATGAATATCAGAGATAAGATCAGAGGTTCTTATATGAAGGGCAGAGACACTAAAGCTTCCAATGTTCTCTAGCTCCCCCTTGACAGATGATGGATACTTTTCTTTGCTCCCTCTTGATTGATGCTTAGAGGTATTAAAAGAATTATTTTGACCATGCTTGGTTGGGATTCTAGAGTCTCAGAAATAGGTCTCAGAGGATCTGGGTTTAAATATCTCCAATGTCAGAGGCTCTGAAGTAGTGATCAGAGACTCTGAAGTTCTTTTGAGTTAAGTAGACATGTTCAACATTCCCAACTTGCTAATTAAGAAATTGAACCTTCATTCATTTAAGGCTTTTGTGAAAATATCAGCACGTTGGAGATTAGTTGGTTCAAAATACATCTCAATTGTACCTTTCTCAACATGGTCTTTAAGAAAATGATACTTGACATTAATATGCTTTGTCTTGGAATGATGTATTGGATTTGCAGAGATGGCAATGACACTTATGGAGTCACACAGAATAGGTATTTTGTCATATTATAATCCATAGTCTCTGGTTTGAGTTTTCATCCAAATGACTTGGGAGAAATAACTAGTAGCAGCAACATATTCTGCCTTTGCAGTAGAAGTTGAAACACAGTTCTGTTTCTTGGATGACCAACTCACTATCTTGTTACCCAATAACTGACAGCATCAGAGGTACTTTTATTGTTTAGCTTGCATCATGCATGATCTGCATCAATATATGTTGTTAAATCAAAACTAGAGTATTTTGGATACCAGAGACCCATTGAGGGTGTGCCTCTAAGGTATCAAAATATTCTCTTGACTTCAAATAAATGAGAATCTTTTGGATTTGCATGATATCTAGCACAGAGACAGGTTGAAAACATTATATCAGGCCTACTAGCAGTTAAGTATAGAAGTGATCCTATCATGCCTCTATAAGTCTTAACATTTACAGATTGTCATGAAGGATCAGAGTCAAGTTTGACTCTTGTGGCTATAGGTGTTTTCATAGATGTTGAATCATTGAGCTTGTACTTTTTCAAAATATCAGAGACGTACTTAAATTGACTTATAAAAGTACCCTCTGACGTTTGTTTTACTTGTAAGCCAGAAAGAATGTTAATTCTCCCATGAGACTCATCTCAAATTCACTCTTCATCAACTCTGAAAACCTGTCACAATATTTCTGATTTGTAGAGCCAAAGATAATATGATCAACATATATCTGTACTAAAAGCATCTCATTTTTGTACCTTTTGATCAACAGGGTTGTATCAAATGTACCTTTTTCAAACCCATTATTGATCAGAAATGTGGACAGAGTTGCATACCATGCTCTTGGAGCTTGGTTAATTTCATACAGAGCTTTATCAAGATGATAAACATAGTTAGGAAAATTTGTACTTTCAAATCCATGTGGTTGCTCGACATATACTTCTTCATTCAATTTGTCATTTAGGAAGGCAGATTTAACATCCATTTGATATACTTTGAACCCTTTGTGTGCAACATATGCTAAGAAGATTCTAATCGCTTCTAGTCTACCCACAGGAGCAAAGGTTTCATCATAATCAATACCCTTTTCTTGGCAATATCCCTTAGCAACCAATCTAGCTTTGTTTCAGATTATAATGCCATCCCCATCCTTTTTATTTCTGAAAACCCATTTAGTCCCAATTGATAATTTTCCTTTAGGAAGGGGAACTAGGGTCCAGACTTTATTTCTTTCAAACTCTTGAAGCTCATCCTGTATGGCATTGATCCAATTAGGATCTTCAAGAGCCTGATTTACCTTCTTTGGTTCAATAATGCTAAAAAACTTTACAAAATAGCATACATTGATTGTGGCAGATCTGGTTTTGACTCAATCTGAAGGTGATCCAATGATCTGATCATGGGGATGATCCTTTGTCCATCTTCTCATTAAAGCATGAATGTGGGGTGGAGTTTGTTTTACCCAGATTTACTAGCATATAATCACAAAATAATTTAGAACACAAGTTTATTAGATCAAATCACATGTACATCAAAGTCATAGATCTAACATATAGTCATATATCTCACGTTGTTCTCTGTGTGTGGATACGAGTTCTTACCACCTCTGTAAAACTGAATCTAATTTGTGTGTGCTTTCAAATCTAACAACAAGACCACTATTTATACTAAGTCAACATTCGTTGACTTTACAACCAAAACTTTGAACTATACAACATTTACACATCAGACCCTCACTTTTAATCTTGAATACAATATTAGTCTAACAAAATCCCCCTTTGGATTCAAGATTAAAAACAAATTTGATGATAATCTTCAGGTCTTCTTAACTTCACAAATATCTTCAGCTTTGAATCTTTTTCAGCTTTGACATCTTGAAATCTTTGACATCTATAAAACTTTGTCACATTGAACAATCAACAATCTCTCCCTTTGTCTTCAAAAAAATCACATATTCTTCATAAAACATTTCTTCAAACTCAGACTTTGAAATCACTTAAGTCAAACAACCATTTATCTGATTTGAATATCTCCCCTTTTCATTACATATCCTTTGAAACTGCTTTGAATAAACATCATTAATTTCAATCTCCCCCTTTTTTCCAAAAGAATCAAATTTGAAACCACGAACTTTGCTCTTTCTTTCTTTTCAGCTTTGTCAAACAACTTGTAACTGACTTGAACTTTGAACAACTGAAACTTTGTATCTGACTTTTAAATTCTCCCCCTTCTTGATAATATCAACTCTGATCTGACTTTGAAAACTTGATATATCTCCCCCTTTTTCATGAATTGTGAGAATCAGAATCATCAAAACTTTTACAATGTCAGCATAGTCTTTGAAAAATCTCCCCCAAAACATCCAATAAGCACATTCTTCATGAGTAACATTCTCCCCCTAAGTTTTGTAAAGTAATCATTCTCTGATCAGCTCCAGTTTCAACTCCTCTCCTCCTTGATTTCTTTATAAAACTTAGTGCTGCATAAACTTCAAAGCTCCTCTAGCTCCCCCTTGAAAGTAGCTCTTATCCTTGGAGTTTCAACTGACATACCAGATTTGATGTAGACCATAACCTCGACTGAGTGCACATAAAGACAACTTTTGACTTTAGTAAACCCAACACATTCCTTAACGCCCACAAGAATGATATGTGTGGATTATGGAGTGACACCCAAGTTCATCTTCAGTGTATAACATCTATTCTGTCTTTGAACCATGAGTTGAAATAAGAGTTTAGCTTAAGAACTTCATCTGATAAGCTTACGGGTGGTAGCATCCGGTAGCAACACTACAAGGCAAGGGTAGAAGGCAAGCAATGTTTAACAACTGATAAAATATGCTCATTTTCTGAATGCTTTCCAGAATATTTAACAATCAAACCCAGAACTCCTTTCTTCACGAATCAGCTGGATGATTATAAGCACTCAGGATTCTGATGTACAACTCAAGCATCAGAACAATGATTACAGTCACTCACACTACTGAGTGATCATTTCAGAAGAATGATAAAGTGCTCTCAACAGTTTAACAACTCAAGACGCTTTCCAGACTAATGATTGCAGATGCTCAGGCAGCTACCTCAATCTAATCAGAGACTAAATCATCAAATCTAGAATTTGAAAATCTAGAAAAGTATGAGCACTATGTAGATTAGTTGCTTAAAATATGTGACCAACGGAAGATAGGCATGATGTCACATATGCATTCAGCGAAAATCTCATGAACAAATTGTTCCCCTCCCGAGACTTAGCACGGGGGTCCTTGTGGGGCAACGCCCTTGCGAGATTTGGGGGCAGCGCCTCGAGGGAATTTTTTTTTGACAATTAAATCTCATATTGCAACTTGATATCTAAAAAAATTAGCTATTATTGATCTTTAATTAGAAAATCAGAAAGAATTTGTATAACACAACAATTCACATGAAAGAATTCGTATAACACAATTCGCAAGCAAAAAGGATCCGAAATCTAAGCTTTTCGCAGATAGCAGTGTGCGAATTCTGAGGTTTTCGTAGAAGACTAGTGTGCGAATTCTTTACAATTTGTAGAAGACTCGGATGCGAATTCTTTGAAATTCGTATGTCTCTCAGGTGCGAATTCTGCAGAATTCGTAGAAGACTCATAAGCGAATTCTTCATTTGAATCATGCGAATTCTATGGATCTTGAATATTTTCATCAAAAATCTTCAAATTAATCCTCTATACTTCGACTTTTGAGCTTATACTTGATACACAAGTTCGAAAACAACTTTGGAGCACAAATGTTGTTGAAGATTTCTTCCATAAATGACTCTAAACCATAATTTGATCTCAACCACAATGAAAATTGTTCTCGAAAAAAAATTACTGAAAAATCGATCAAATAATCCTTAAATGTTGTAATTTAACAAAGCAATCGATTCTATGATGATCGACTATAAGTACATAATCGATTTAACATCAAAGAACATCCAATTTCATTATAAATTGAAGAATTTGAAATTATCAACAGCGACTGTTCTGTCAATCAAATCTGATCTCGATCGTCGTAGGAAAATCTGTGTTTGGCTCTGATACCACTTGTTAAGTCCCTGAGATCATAGATTGAATTGATTGAATTATTAACAAGAGATTGTAGGGATGAATTTGTAGTTTTATTCAATACGGAAAGTAAACTATACTACAGAGCATTTACAATTCGTATGACTGCATTGGAAATGAAACTTAACCACAAATGAACTACACAGACCCCTTATATACTCCCACATTCCTTGTACACAATTAAGCCCAAACCAAATACAAGGCCCAATACAATATATGTTGATTACTTTACTAAACTTCTAAAGTGAACATAAAATATGTTCTAACAGTTTGAGCTTCAGAGATGGCAGGTGGTGACATCTTTGTAGTGCTATTCAGAGGCTCTGAAGATATTACCAGAGATGGTGAAACAGGCTTTGTTGTCTCTTCAATAGATGTCTCTTGTGTATCTTCAATTTCTGAAGAATTCTATTCGACTTGTCTTGATTCAATACTTGGACCTGTATTTAAAGAAGCAGAAGGAGTTATCTCAGAGGGACCAGAAAGAGTTGTACCTATATTTTGAGGTTCCTCTGAAGTTGCTCTGTGAATGTCTCTGAAGATAAATTCTGAGTTCTCATCATCATCAAAGAAGTCTTGAAATATTTTTTTCAGTTCTGATTCTCTCATCTTTGAAGATTCAGAGACATTCTTGGTTTTGACATCTTGTTCTCATCAAAAGAGACATTGATGCTCTCTTGGATGGTTCTTGTTCTTAAATTGAACACTTTGAAGGATTTTGAGGTTAATGAATAACCAATGAATCTGCCTTTATATGCTTTCTTATCAAACTTTCCAAGAGACTCTCGATCATTCAGAATGTAACATCTGCATCCAAAAACATGAAAATACTTAACATTAGGTTTCCTATTGTTAATGAGTCCATAAGATGTTTTCTTGAATCTTTTGACAATGGTGGATCTGTTTTGAGTGAAACATGTTGTAGCCACTGCTTCTGCCCAAAAGTTTGTTGGAAGATCAGATCCTGCAAGCATTCTTCTTCCAGCTTCAATAAGTGTTCTATTTTTCCTCTCAACAACACCATTTTGTTGAGATGTTCTTGCTGCAAAGAAGTTGGGGGTTATGCCTTCCTCTAAAAGAACCTTATTGTTGAACAAAACCTGCAATCTTTTCAACAACCATATTAAAATATCAGGTACATCAGACTTGGCTCTGATAAATTCTATCAAAATATATCTAGAGTATTTATCAATCAAGACAAGAATATACTTTTTTCCTGATAGACTCTGCACACAGATAGGACCACAGATGTCCACATGAAGCATATACAGAGGTCTAGGACAATTATTATCACTTTTGGTTTTATGGGAGGATCTTTTCATTTTTCCCATTTCACAAGCAGAACAAAGATGATCTTTGTTGAACTTTAGAGATGGTAATCCCTTAACCAGATTAAGTTTGACCAACTTATCAAGTGAAGAGAAGTTCAGATGAGAGAACTTCTTACGCCAAAGCCAAACATCTTCACTGTTCACAGATACTAGACAGAGATTCTCTGAGCCACTATTTTTATACGCTTGGTAAAATTCATTCTTTATAAGTTACCCTTTCTATTTGCTCTCAGCATTTCTTGACCTGTTTTTTAGTGAATAAGTGAACAATGTTTTTCTTGAAACTTCACATCAAAACCATGGTCACACAGTTGACTTATGCTAATTAAGTTGTGCTTTAGTCCATCAACGTAAGCAACTTTTGAAATAGATACATTACCTCTTGTTAATTCACCATAACCTTTAATCAGACCTTGCATATTATCTCCAAAAGCTACTGCTCCTCCAGATTTTGCTTTGAAAGAGGATAACAACCTTTTATCTCTAGTCATATGCCTTGAACATCCAAAATCTAGATACCAGATGGGCATATACTGTTTCTGCAAGACAGATTAGAGTTTCTTAGGTACCCATCTCATTATGGGTCCTTTCTTGTTAGGCTTTTAAGGATTTTGATGAACATTTGGCATTCCATCTTTTGATGCTTTGCCAAAATGATTTTTCTTTTACTTCTGAGGCTTTGTCTCTATAGTTTTATTTAGAGACTGATTCGGAAAACAATAAGAACCTCTGAAATGATTTTTCAGTTTGATCATGAGTTGAATGCAATTACAATTAACAGAGAAAGATGAAGTAGAAGCAAAGATTTTGATTTCATTCAAAACAGTGGGTACATTTTTCTTTTGAACTTTCTTAGATTTAGCAATAGGAATATTACAAGTATTCCTAACTATTTCTTTCTTTTTGGCATGAGAAATGGCCTTCTTTTCAACTTGTTTTTTTCTTGGCCCGCAATATCTTCTTCTCTTTCCTGCTCACTGCACAAACAGGATCAGAATGGTTAATTTCTTGCCGTTTGCCTTTTTGTTCGGAAGTGAATTTGATAGTTTTATAGGTGTAGAATTGAGAAGTGTTAGTTTTATTCTTAGCCTTTTCCTTTAATTCCTTTTCTAACTCTAGAGAGTTTTTTTCTTGGAGACACATGTCTATAAAATCAGGACATATTGGAATTCTGGGTTTTTCTTTTGGAATATGAACAGGGATGTTCAAAATTCTAGAACCAACAGTCTGTATGTTTTTATGAATTACTTTGTCTGGTTTATAGAATATATGTTCATCTATCTCTGGATCAGCTTCAGAATCAGAGTCAAGAAAGTCTCTCTTAACCTTGTCAGAGATTACTACCTCTAAAGTTTTCATAATTTCTTTAGGTCTAGAGACTTTAATGATTCTTTTCATGTTTTCTTTCTTTTTTTCAACTAAGCCATGATATTTTATTTATAAATTCTTCTAATGTCATCCTCAAACGTAGTTTTGATGCACTCATCTGACATTGGAGAATACAGAGGTGCATCTGGATTGAGTGAACTCTGAGGTTCATCTTCAGAAGTACTCCTTTTGATGTACTTGTTTCAGATATCTCTGATTCTTTTGTGATAAAAACATCAAACTTAAAAATTTCTCTAGGATCATTGCTCTGAGGTTTTGTAAAGCATACCTATGTTGTTTCTTTTTCTATCTTTAAGATAGGTTTTGGAAATGTTTTTTGCTTCAGAGTATAGGACATTTATAAAATTTAGAGCTCTTGTTTTTTATCCTTCTGAGGTTTTTGTTCTTTTGAAATTGTTCAGAGATGGACAGTCAGGGCTCTGGACCTTTCCCATACAGAAAGTGGAAGAAAGTGAAGTTTTCTTCAATCCAGTGAATGGATCTAATTCATTGAATCCCAGTCCTTGAGTGTTCATTTGAGAATTTATCTTAATATGCACATCTTGAGCATCTAGATAGCTTTTGATTTGAAGTTATTTCCTTTCCAGAGATTGATGTAAGATTTCTCTTTCTTTTTGAAAGAATTTAGTTAAGGCAACATAATTGAGCCTTTCATACTCATATTTTCTCACTTCTTCTTCTTTTGCCTTTAAAATGTTTTTGAAGTTCTTTGAATTTTTCAGAAAAAATATTTTTCTTTTTGTTTCTGAGCTTTTTCAAGTTCAGATTTTTCAACAAAAAATTCTTTCTTTTCTAACTCAAGAAGATCCTTTTCTCTTTTATAAAAGCTTAGATCTTTTGTCATTTTGCTTTCTCTTTTCTTTTTCTTCAAAAAGCTTTTGCTTTAAACTCTGAAACTCATCTTTAACTTAAGAACATCCATTTCAAATTCACTTTCAGAGGTGGAATGAGAGTTTACCTTTTCAGAGCAGTCCTCTGATGATCCATCAGTCTGATCATCTGCAAAATCCATACCACAGAGATTGGTAGGCTCTTCCTCTCCATCACTTGTAGAGTCTGATAACCAATCTTCCATCTCTATAACAAGTACTCTTTCTCTGACATTGTATTTGTACTTGTTCTTGTAGTAGTCTTGATCTTCGACAAGTCTACCTCTGCAATTTATAGAGAAATGGCCTGGTTTTCCACATCTGAAGCATCTTCCATCATTCTGGTTTGGTGGAAGAGCAGCAACCGTTTCTGTCTTCTGAACTTGTGGTTGGGGTTGGAAGTACCTCTAAGGTTGAGGATACTTTGGTTGAAATGGTTGATGAGTTCTTGATTGTTGAGCAGCTTCATGATTGTTGAAATAAACACCCTTTTGATCACTATGCAGAGTGGATCTGACCTCTTGTTGATAATCAACTTTATGAAATCTTCTTTCTGGATTTTCTCTTCTTTCTTCATCATCTCTCCTCTCTTGAAAAACATTCTTGCCAAACTTCTTGTTGAATTGATGAGTAATTAAGGCAAGAGATTTGGCAAAAGCATTAATGTCTTCATCTGAGTTTGAGTCTGAATGGTCATTTTCTTCAACTATCATGGCCTTTTTGGATTTTATTTTTGATTTTTCTTTATAGTTCTTTGATTATTCATTATGACTCACCTTTTTGTTTTGAAATGAGGGCAAGTGGTCCACCTAAAGAGGTTTTTGAATTTTGTTTAACAACTTTTTTTTCCTAAGCAACAAGAGTGCCATAAATATCAGTCAATGACCAAGATTCAAGATTTTGATTGGCCTGTATTGACATGGACAGTTGTGACCATTCTTCATTTAAGCTTTTAAGGAATAGAACATTGTTTTCTTCTTTTGTCCTCATAACTCCAAACTTTTTTCATTTATTGATGAGAATGTTGAATCTTGAGTATGTTTGGTGCAAGGTTTTTCAGGTAATGCATGAAAGTCATGGTACTTATTAATGCAAAGATTTCTTCTGTTTTTTTGAGTTTGTAGGCCACCTTCAAGTTGATTAACAACTGATCCCATATCTCTTTTGTTTCTTATTCGAATCATGTTCTTATTTTGTTTTGTTCCATCAGTTTCATGTTCTCGATCAAAAGTTAGGCTTTTGATCTATATGACTGTTCATTTATCATTAAACCCATTCGAACCAACCTTTGGATATTTTGAACTTGAATCCGTGATTTTGGACATGTTAATGAAATAGAAATTTTTTAATGTTGTTGGATTTTGATTTCAAACACAATGTTGAGTTCGATTTGGACCTAATCTAACAAATTTTGGACTGGATTTGAAATTTGACTCTTCGAACTCTCAATTGTTCTTGAATTGAGAATGTATTTTGATTAACATAATGGACTTTATAATGAAATTGAAGGTTTAAATGTTGATTAAATGGTGATTTCGACTAAGTCTGTGAAAAAGAATTTTAACTTAACAGACAAAATTTCAGTTTCTCACAAGTGATGATACTTTTGAGTTCTTCATTATTTGAAGAACTCTGCGAGTTCTTGACTTTGTTCATTTTCATATGGCTAAGTTCAAATTATTCAAGGTTCATGCGGATTTTACTTGTTGCCCAAATTGTTTAAGTATGATTTTTCGCATATTGTGTCATGCGAAAAGTGTTACCTCTTTGTTCTGTGAAAGGCATAGTTATCCATGTGCTTTTAATGTGAAAATTTCTAAATCCTTTGTCCTGAGGATTCTGGACTTATAAAATTTTTCAAAACGTTTTTCAAAACCAAGTTTTGTGATTTAATTAACAAAATGGACATCTGTCCATAATTTTCAATTTTCTAGGTTAACAACAGATGAAAACCAATCAGTTTAACACGAGGTTCAAATGGATGAGAATTCACCACAAGTCTCTAGGGATGCACTTATGCCCTTATCTAGATCAGACTACCAAGCTCAACCTGGAGAGAACCCTGATCTAGCTCTCATCATCCCATCTGAAAAGAAGTTGTTGTATCCAAACCACCACTATGTTGATTTTGATCATCTCAACATAGATCCATTGGTACTGGTGATACTCAGAGGCCATCCTTTGTACTATAAATTTGTTGGAAGAGCTATTATGCCTCTCATCTACCTACAACAAGCCTGGAAAACCATCCAATTCATTCGTCAAGGAGAAACACCACAGTTTCAGATCTAGATTGATCATTACATCTCAATCTTGGATTATCAAAGACCGAGATACATACTGAGGCTAGCGAAGAAATATTCCAGAGAAGGCAGATCTGAATTGAACTCTTTCCCACTGACATTGAAGTATTTGGAGGGATAAGAGCTCTTGGTTATGTTGGAGAGCTATCTAAGATAAGCCAGTTCAAGAAGAACAACTTACCACCATTCTAGTATGCATTGTTCTCAGTGATTAACATATCCCTCACTGCCAAGCATCAAGGGACAGACAATGCCAGTATGCACATTTTAAAGTTGTTCCATGCAGTTGAATATGATCTACATGTTGATTATTTATTTATCTTCTAGAGTGAACTCTATGAGAAAGTTATGTCAAAGAGAACTACCCAAGCTCCGCTCTTTGTGCCTTACCAAAGATTCCTGACACTGATCATCCTAAGCATGATAAGGTGTAACAGAGACATTCCAAGGAGAAAAAATCATGAGTATGCACCATAATATTCCTTTAGGTACTTGCTGAAGAAGATGAAAAGTTTTCAATTTCAGCATGCCAGTTCCAGAAGCATTTCTATCCTATGTTAATCCAGACTCTGAGTGCGTAACACCCCGATTTCGAAAAGTATCGTTTCAAGTTAATACAGAAATCGGTAATTTTAAGGAAAAAAATAAGATATAGGATTTTGGACTTGAATCTTAGATTTTATATTCTTGGTGGATGAAGTATTCAATTACGAGTCCAACGGTTATTTCCGGAGCAAAATCGGAGCTATAACGAAGAAGTTATGGCCAAAACAGTGATCGGATGCGAGAAATGGGGGATTTTGGGGGCCCGTGGGTTGGTGGGCGAGCCTAGGCCACGACCTAGGCCACGGAACCCCTTGCATGGATGTTGAGGAAGCGCGCGGTTTACGCCGCGGCTTCCAAGCCACAGGCCAAACCGCGGGAAACGACCTGAAAGTCTTATACGCGATTTTTGGAGATCTAACTTCATTTCCTCATAACTTTCTCCTCCTAACTCCGATTTTGATGATTCAAGTTGCTGTGGTTTCGTTTTTTAGAGATTTTCAAGGTTATATTGTTATTTTTGGGAATATTCAAGAGTTTTTGGTGGTAGATTGGAAGCAAAGGTCAAGAGCTCATCATCATCACCTCCATCTTCAAGAAATTTGGGGTTTTCTAAGTTTTCACCAAAACCTAAGTGGTGAGTTGATCCTCCTAGTTTTTAAACTTTGTTATGATTCATAAATTCAATATTGATGACTTCCTAGTGTTTATGTTTCTCAAATTTCGGTTTGGAAGATTTTGAGAAAAGTTTGGAGAAACGTTATTTGTTGGTCAAATGGGTTTTGAGCATTTTAGCTCGGTTTTGACTTAAAAGAGTCATGTGGACATTGTCTAAGTTTTAATGTCTCTTTGTAGAGCCCAGGTTCAATATATATCTTAATGCACTTTATTGCATATTTAAGTTAATTAAAGGCTCGAGTGCGTTGGTCATTCATGTGTAGTCATGTAATGTTAGACTGTGTTGCATTGGATCAATAGGCACGTAAGTCAGTCATATTTGATGGTCAACTGGGTATTACGGTGTTGGACTCCGGGACCCATGTTTTATGACCTTGACCTTTCATGTGTACCCTAGGAGGGCTGAGTCCGGTTGTGCTATTATGATGATGGGCGTTTCATAATGGGCGTTTGAGACCTCTGCCATTCGGGGTAATGCCATGGTTGTAGTCCTTGGATGTTGTCATGCCTTTGGTGGTATTCATGGTAATATTCACTAAGGTCAGTTGTCTCTTTTGGTGTAGCTTGCAGGGGTCGTAGGGACACTTGGGATTTCATGTCGTGAAGTGTCATATGACTAACATTGTATGAGTGGCATACTTTTGTGTTCCTCCACTCTCAATGGATACGTATCACCCCCGTTGTCGGCCATCGGTATTTTGGATATTTAATTGTCCATGCTTTAACATTTGGATTTCATTCCATTTTATGGTCGCGTGAGTATTGAAATTCAATTCCATATTTTCGATGGCATATCATATTTATTTGGATTGTTTTCCATTATTTAAGGGTCGAGTATTTTGCCCCATCCGTGTTGTTGGGTGTTTTGGTATATGAAGGGTTATTCACGTTTCTACAAATTGGATGTCGAATTATAATCTCATTTTGAGTGAGTTATGGGTTGCATCGTTTTATAAAGAATGTTTGTATTGGAGTGTTATCTTTAAAGATGCATATAATGAGAAAACGAGTCATCTCCATTTCTAAAGTAAACCATTTTGAATTATCTTCATTTGAACTGAATTCCTTTCTTTTAACGATATATTTATCAATATTAAAACTCTTGAGCTCACTAGGTGTTAAGCGTAACCTTTTTATTTGTCAGCATGTGCACCAGGTTCTAGTTGGGGTTTGGTTCTAGCAGTGCTTTGAGGAGATGAACTCTAGATTTACACGAGGGTAAGTTGTTTGATGAAGTCTTCCGCAGTTGGAGATAGTGACTGTTATTGAGTTGTAGTAACATCTGTACCTATTATAGAACGTGCATAGGAATTGAATGGTGTATATTGAAGTTAAATTGTACTTTATCATTGTAGATGATTCAATTATCGATGTATGTAGAAAATATTAATTTAGTTGCTATTTACAGATTTGAGGGTGTAACAAGTTGGTATCAGAGCATCATTTTCAGAGAATTATGTGTTGATTTTGGATACCTAGACTCAAACTAGCGTTGTTTAGGTGATTGAGAGAGAGAATTGCACCATTTGGTACCTTAAGATAAGATATTTGGGAGTTGATTGGGTCGCTAGAAACGGGAAACTTGTCGAGGATAACAAGGATGATCATATATGGCACCTTCATAATGGCACCTGGCCAGTGTCATGGTGAACCTACATACTACATTTGTATACTTATACTACCTTCGTGGGATGACCGTTGGGTAGTAAAGATGTTTCTAAGCGAGTAGTCTAAGGAAGAGTCGATGTTTATAGCATTGTCACTTTGGAGTGATGGTTAAGCGCTATGAATGCATTAAGTTGACCATTTTGGTGTCCGCGTTATTGGTTGAAATTAGAACCATAGGATTGATAAAGAGGCTCTATTTGAAGAAGAGATTGTAAGTTAATCAAATTGGGGTAATTATTGCTTAGGGATGTTTGATGCATCCGGTTATCAATAGTGTGGCTAGAAAATTGGGAAGCGTGGACCTAGGATGCCGAGAGCCGACCAAAATTCATTCACGAATTTCTTTTCTAAAATAAGTTTGCATCATTTGCTTCTCATGTTTTCAAAGTATAAAGTGAGTTGGGTTATGATGTCTTAGTAAGGCATTTAGCACTCAACAGATTTTAAACTGTGAATTTAAGCATGCATGAAATCATTTTGTTGTACGTGGTTGCAAATTCTCATTGAAAATCTCTCCATAATGCTACTTCTTTTCGGATATTGTAATATCTGTGTCTTAATGTTATTTGGGGTATTGGGAAAGTAACTGCGAATTTTAACCTTGACATTGGATATCCTCCCCGTATGTTAAGGTTTTAAAGAAGAAGTTATTCCCACGTTTTTTTTTTGCGTTTGAAGTTCTTGTTTAATGTTTTCGTCTCATACGGGTTTTGCATATGTCTCTTCGCAACCGTGAGGGACGTCTTGAGATTTTGTTAGTAAGTGTTATTTTGTATGTTATTTTTGGAATCTTCATTATTGTGCGATTTCTCTCAGTTTATATGAGTACATCTCGTGACACGTTATTTAAAAATTTAAATTAATACATACTGTTGACGTGAGAAAACGTACGCAAGATTTATACTGTCTTGTGTTGAGCTTTTGTCTTGAACATGCTTCCGTCGTCGATTTTACTATTATAAGTTTTCACAATGCATTAAATGGATTATCGGTATACATGTCATTGTAGCCACTATTTTCGGACAAGATCATTTCGTTGTACGACCTAAAGTTTGGAAAATTGATTTAAACTTATTGTACGTTGACCATCGCATGCATATTTTGTCTTGCTAAGTTTTGAGAAACAGACTCAGCATGCGAGTCTTATTGGGAATTTTATTCCATATCCTTATGTAGTCAAATGATAAATTTTGGGAACTCGATTACGTAAATTATCTCTTGGGAGTTTTGTTTAAACGCTTCGTTATAAACTGTTTTGGTACGCAAAATTATTTCCCCATTTGTGGCCTATATTGATGCAAGCTAGGACCATAGTGGTCCATTCGAAAAACTTGTTGTATATCCTTATTACTGTCATTATTAACATAAGTAATGGTTAAAGGATTTTTGAAATGGTTTTATATGTGTGGTGTTCGTTGCCACTTTGTGCACCTACCGAGTAGACGGTAGTGGATTTTTACTCGCACGATTAAATGTTATAAAGCTTGTGTATTTGAAGGTTTTATAAAATTTTAGATTGGCATAGTAACTTGAAAAGAAAAAAAACCTTTGAACTCATTAGAACCATAATTTTAAACCCCTCCTTGCGAAAGGACTGTTAATAAGGACTAGAGGCGTCCTTGGGGATTTGAAGCGTTTGATGAGCCGACCTGTGGTCAATCCGAATTTTGGAATTTTGATTTCATGGATTGGTTCGCGCAGAAGTAATGGAGACGTTAGGCTTGTGCTTTCTCCTAGTTAATTAAGTGATGATATTCCCATTTCGATAAGTCTTTGGGTTAAAACCATGTGTGGCTGCTTATGTGTGTTTGGTTTTGAATTTGTGGGTTAATGGTACGACAGCATGCTATGTGCCTATGGTGTATCACCTTAATGGGGATATGTGCATAATGATGCTGTTATGGTTGGCTAGTAAGGATGTTTGATTTGGGTGATTATTTCCAAGGGTAGGTGTCAACCTCGAATCGACATTGCTAATCGGGAATGGATTATTTGGTAGTATACCTACGTTGCAGTATAGTCATTTTGAGGATAGCCGTCGACACTCTATTTTGAGGCCAATAACCGTTGTGGTGCTGTGGTGCACTCCTGATGGATCCGGTGTGTTCGCAATTTAATAGGTGACCTTAAGGAGATTAGATGTTGGTATTTGGGGATCAATCTTTGGTATTTCTTTAATTGATAAGACTTTCGCTGATTTGGCAATCGATGCTTGAGTGCATAATGGGAGTCGTATAACCGTGGAGATTGGGATAAGCGACTATCTGTAGAGCGTGATGGTACGTTTCTGGGTGAAACGTTAGACCGATGATTTGATTAAGGGAAGCTTGAGAACCCTTACAAAACAAATTTATCGTTGTTTTGGATCAGACCAAACTAGTGTTAAGAATTTCATCAAGGAAGGGACGATTAAATTTTTTATGGTATTGTTTATTGGAGACAATTAGTGAGAATCTCGAGGTGGACCTTAAGTAGAAATCGATTATTGAGGAGGCCTTGAATGGTCGAGAATATAATTACCGCTTTTGTAACAGCAGCAGATGATCAACTCATCAGTTATTTATGGATTCCTTTACCACTCGGGTAAAGTCGACCTAGTTGTGGATACCTGGAATTGAAAAGAGTAGGGCCAAGCTACGCTTGAATCGTTTCTGCAAAGTTGTTGTGTTCGTGAAGTCAAGAAAGGAGTGTAACGTAATTCGATGAAGGATGATTGAAGTATTTAAGGACGAAGTCCGCTTCGAGGTATCCTTAGTGGGAATCGTTGCTTAAGGTCATGAACTGTTTTTGAGGTGATAAGTGCAACCAAGGGTTGGGAGGCAACTAAGATCCTAATAATAGGAAAATGACTTAATAAGGATTCGATGTTCACACTGCCAGCAGTGGGGTAAGTTGAACTTTGAGCTGAGGTACGTGGCGACTTGTTAAGAGGAACACAGAGACAACCTCAACTGTATGTGATTGGGTTTGTATATGAGGTAAGGTTTCATGAAGTCATTCCTTTTGGATATGAAATCAATTGATCTTTCCAAGTGCGATGTTGGGTGCTTGGTTGGTGCTACATTTCGATGACGAAATCTCTTTTAAGGTTGGGAGGATTGTAACACCCCGATTTCGAAAAGTATCATTTCAAGTTAATACATAAATGGGTAACTTTAAGTGAAAAATAATATATAGGATTTTGGACATGAATCTTAGATTTTATAGTCTTGGTGTATGAAGGATTCAATTACGAGTCCAACGGTTCTTTCCGGAGCAAAATCGGAGCTATAACGAATAAGTTATGGCCAAAACAGTGATCGGATACGAGAAATGGGGGATTTCGGGGGCCCACGGGTTGGTGGGCGACCCTAGGCCGCGACCTAGGCCACGGAACCCTCTTATACGCGATTTTTGGAGATCTAAGTTCATTTCCTCATAACTTTCTCCTCCTAACTCCGATTTTGATGATTCAAGTTGTTGTGGTTTCGTTTTTGAGAGATTTTCATGGTTAGATTGTTATTTTTGGGAATATTCAAGAATTTTTGGTGGTGGATTGGAAGCAAAGGTCAAGATCTCATCATCATCACCTCCATCTTCAAGAAATTTGGGGTTTTCTAAGTTTTCACCAAAACCTAAGTGGTGAGTTGATCCTCCTAGTTTGTAAACTTTGTTATGAGTCATGAATTGAATATTGATGACTTCCTAGTGTTTATGTTTCTCAAATTTCGGTTTGGAAGATTTTGAGAAAAGTTAGGTCAAATTAGGGTTTTTGGCCAAAATGAGGACTTTGATATAAGATGTTTGGGTAATGGTTCTAAACACTTGAATATGATTATTTATGGTTGGAAATGTGTGGATCTAGATTTTGGAAGGATTGTACTCATGGATTCAAGTTTCTTCAAGGAAGCTCAAGTTGGGGTAAAATCTTGATTTAGCCTAAATCTAGCAAGGTGAGTTCAAGTTGCTTTATGAAAACTATGTACATGCCAAAATGAGTATTTTGATGTAAAAATATGTTTTACTTGGTAATCGTCAATGTGTTGGGTATTTTGATAATTTTCATATTAGATAAACTTCGATGAATCACATGTTTGAAGTGTGTGTGTGCATAAAAGTCGTCTAGACGCGTTTTATTATTTGGAGAAACGTTATTTGTTGGTCAAATGGGTTTTGAGCATTTTAGCTCGGTTTTGACTTAACAGAGTCCAGTGGACATTCATGTTAATGCAATTTATTGCATATTTATGTTAATTACAGGCCCGAGTGCGTTGGTCATTCATGTGTAGTCATGTAATGTTAGACTGTGTTTCATTGGATCCATAGGCACGTAAGTTAGTCTTATTTGATGGTCAAATGGGTATTACGGGGTTGGACTCTGGGACCCATGTTTTATGATCTTGACCTTTCAAGTGTACACTGGGAGGGCTAAGTCCAGTTGTCCTATTATGATGATGGGCGTTTCATAATGGACGTTTGGGACCTCCGCCATTCGGGGTAATGACATGGTTGTAGTCCTCGGATGTTGTCGGGCTTTTGGTGGTATTCATGGTAATATTCACTAAGGTCAGCTGTCACTTTTGGTGTAGCTTGCAGGGGGTCATATGGACACTTGGGCTTTCATGTCATGAAGTGTCATACGACTAACGTTGTATGAGTGACATACTTTTGTGTTCCTCCACTCTCAATGGATACGAGTCTCCCACGTTGTCGGGCATCCGTATTTTGGATATTTAATTGTCTATGCTTTAACATTTGGATTTAATTCCATTTTATAGTCGCGTGAGTATTGAAATTCAGTTCCATGTTTTCAATGGTATATCATATTTATATGGATTGTTTTCCATTATTTTAGGGTCGAGTATTTTGCCCCATCCGTGTTTTTGGATGTCGAATTATAATCCCGTTTTGAGTGAGTTATGGGTTGCATCGTTTTATAAAGAATGTTTGTATTGGAACGTTGTCTTTAAGGATGCTTATTAGGGGAAAACGAGTCGTCTCCATTTCTAAAGTAAACCATTTTGAATGATCTTCATTCGAACTAAATTCCTTTCTTTTAACGATATATTTATCCATTTAAAAATCTTGAGCTCACTAGGCGTTAAGCCTAACGTTTTTATTTGTCGGCATGTGCATCAGGTTCCAGATGGGATTTAGTTCTAGCTGTGCTTTGAGGATATGAACTCTAGATTTACACGAGGGTAAGTTGTTTGATGAAGTCTTCTGCAGTTGGAGATAGTGACTGTTATTGAGTTGTAGTAACATCCATACCTATTATAGATCGTGCATAGGAATTGAATGGTGTTTATTGAAGTTAAACCTTAATTTGTCATTGTAGATGATTCAGTTATCGATGTATTTAGAATATTTTAATTTAGTTGCTATTTCAAGATTTGAGGGTGTAACAGATAGTCTATAGGACAGCCAGAACCGGTTGTTCCTGCCGAACTATCATCACCAAGCCTCCAGTTCATGTTACCCACGATGTACTTGAGCGGGGAGTGCCGAGAGAAAATCTTGAGAGGGGTATTGGAGGGGGATAGCATTCTCTACCGGAGGATGTGAGATCACAGGCTAATGCCTCACATCATGTTGGTTCCACATTTTAACATGGCTCTGCTAATATTCATCAACCAGGCAGTCAGGAAGAGAGCGCCGATGAAAGTCCGGAATCTGTAACTGAGTTGAATCAAGCTAATTTTGCAAGTGCATCTGGTGATGAAGAAACTGCAAGTGATAAACCTGGTGATGATGAAACTTCTGATGAGAATGGTGATGAAAGTGATGGTGATGATGTTGAAAATGATAATGATGATGATGGTGATGATAGTGATGGTTCTGATGATGATAATAATGATGATGATGATGATCACTTCAATGATCATGTTATGGAAATGGATATTGATGCCACAATTCATGAAATGGTGGAAGATATAAAGAGGTCTGAGGGAGTTTCAGTTGAAAATACAAAAATTGTGAGCTTGAGTGGAAGGAAAGAAAAAGAATATGGAGAGAGTGTGTGTACCCAAACTAACCAATCTAGAAGGGAAACCACATCTACTACTAGAACGCATACCAGTATTGAAGGAAACATTAGTCGCCCGCTAATGCAATTGCACACCTCAACCAACCATTCTGTTACCTCACAACTGGTAATAGTCTCAGATATATACGGAGATTTAGCACAAAATCTATGTAGCTTTCATTCGAAGAGTAGAGATATTGAAAACAGAGGACCACAACCCAGTTCTCAATTTATTTCAGTGCGCAATCGAGTCTAGTTCCATTTGAGTTACCAATCTTTATTCCTAGGATACATATTGACACATTTCTTATTATTGGAAATCTTAGTGACCCGATCAGAATGCCCAGACTAGCTCCTTCTATTGGACTACAAGGACAGGGTGGAAGTCCTGTCATTGTTAACACCATTCCAGCAAAGAACACAGGGCACACTGTTACCTCGTCAACTGTTGTGTCAATGGTAAGACTAAGTATCTCTGGTGTTACATTACCTGACTTCTTGTCAAAGGAACATCTCAACGACGCCTTAAAGGCTGTTGAAACTTGATTACATAAGTACATTTTTGATGAGCATTCTGGGGTTAAAAGGCTATTGAAAGGGAAAGACCCTATCTTTGAGCAAGTAAACTTTGTTCTTTGATTATCTCTATACACTCTGTTCTTTGATTATATCCTTGGCTTTGAGTTCGAGATGCATCTCCCATATCAATGATATCAAAAAATCATCCTACTCCAATCACTTTTGCATCCCAATTTCCATGATTCATGAAAAATTTTCAATGAAACAATAAACTTTCCAAATATGTCTGTGAGTTCTTCAAATCTTTCCAATTTGATCAATTCCTTGCAAATCAATGAATATGAATAATTCATGAAGCTTTGATATCAGTTATTGTTCCATAATTCAAGCATATAATATCAAATCACAACAATAATAAATCAAGAATCAAACAATTTAGAGATAGAATGTAGAGAGAGAAATAATGTTGTAGTCAAATAACTCTTAGTCACACGTACATGAAATGATCTCAAAGTTCTTACAAGTTACAAAAGAAACAAAGGAAACAAAGCTTATATATGTGTCAAACAAACCTTGACCTATAACAAGACTTAAAGCAAAATACTAGTACAAATTGATTCAAATTAACACTTAACAATCTCCCCCTTTTGGATCAATTTGTAAATCTTCCTTCTCTGTTATCTCTGATCCCCAAGTGAGATTCAAAACGTCTGTTATTCCCAGATAACAATGCGATCACAAAATGACAATTCATTCCATCAAATCTCACTTTTATTTATCACAGATTTGAATTACAATGTATGCTCAAAATACTTTCTCTCTCTAACTCAGATACTCTCACGATGATCTCTATGAACTCTCTCAGAACTTCTACTTTACAACACACACAACTCCCTATTTATACAACACACACAAACACGCTAAACACTGTACACGCACACTATAGAACGCGCACACAACAAGAAAAACAGAAATTACAACATTTGACTTTGACTTTATTACACTAGACTTTGACTTTGATGCTGAGAGTTGACTTCAGCTTTGACTTCAATCTTCAGTCTTCTGTGATCTTGTATCCAACATATTTATGCTCTAACAATCTCCCCCTTTGGATTCAATATCATCTGAAAAAGATTTTGCAGTATATTCTTCTCTCTTCAAGCTTAGTGTTAGATCACATATCTATTGGATTCAAGATCATCCATTCTGAAGATCCAATCTGATGCTAATGCAGGAAAGTCGACTCTCGATATTAATTCTAACGTTTATTTGTAATAAATGTCAAAGTTGTTTTTAGTATTTTATTATTAGTTTTAATCCTAATAATATCTAGATATTAAGTTAGTTATTATATTAGTTTATTTAGATTAGTTTAGTTTAATATTGTTTATCTTGCAAGTTGTTGTTGCAAGTTGTTGGTTGTAAGAGTATCTTAGAAGCTAAGAGATCAGATCAGATCTCCCATTACACACATAAGATAAACACACACAAAAGGTGAAAGACACAGAGAGCTTTCAAAGATCAAAGATCAACCATGTAATCGTTGTTATTAATCTAAACAGGTTGGTTAATCGTTTATGTGTTGTTTTGATAAGAACTTGATAGTATTGTGGAGCGACAATTGGTATCAGATCCTGATAACAGATCAAAATCAAGTTTTTAAACTATCAACTTTGTGTTCTTATTTTTCAAAATCATTTTCGCGATTTAAGGTGTTTTTGAGGTTGAATTCGATCAGGTTGTGATCGAATAGGGTGCTAGATCGAGTTGGTGTTGTTTGATTTCAGTATCGAACTTCAATCGAGTCTCATTTTGAGATTTTTGTGTCAAACTATTAACGTTCAAAAAGTCACTGTTCCATCGATTTCTTTTTCAAAAAGTGATTTTTATTGAGATCTATGGCTTGTAATCTGTTCTAGAACTGTTAGTGGTCAATCTGTCAAATTTAGGACTACTAATTCGAAGTCTAGATAGATTTTTAGTCGATTTTTAACAGTTGCAGGGACGAACTCACGCAAAGTCACGTTTGCGCCAGTTCATTGTCTCGTTTGCGCCATCAGTTCATCGCGCAAACATCAACTCGCGCCACCAACAGATCACGCAAACTTCAGTTTGCGCGACCCTCTTGTAACGCAAACCTCAATTCGCGCCAACAACGTTTCACGCAAACCTTGTCTTGCGCCACCAACACTTAGCGAAAATCTCGAAAATCTACTTTGCGCAAAGTTCTATTCATCAACGACTATTAACGCAAAGTTCGCGTTTGTGCTAGCAGTTCATCACGTAAAGTCAGATTCACGCGACCAACTGCCAACGCAAACTTCGTTTTGCGCCAATCATTACTCGCGCAAACCTCAACTCGCGCGACCCTCACCTCGCACAAATCTCAATTCGCGTGACCCTCACTTCACGCAAACCTCAGCTTGCTCCAACATTCCTCGAAGTTAAACTTTTGCGCCAACACCTTGTAGCGCAAACCATACTTTACGCCATCCTCTACTAGCGCAAAGTTCTGCTTCGCGCCACCTACATCTCACGCAAAACTCTTTTGCGCCAGCTACCTTTAGCGCAAAAAGTGCCTTTTGTGCCAATACCAGACTTAGTCTTTTTCAAAGCAGAATGACTTCAAGAGATGCCCTAGCAATCGGAACTGACTCAAAACCACTAGTACTCTTCAGGGGAGAGTATGAACAGTGGAAGGATCTGTTCATGGACTTTATTGAAAGACATGAGTTGGGTGAATTCATCAGGAAATCGATAGAAGAAGGGGTTATGAAACCAGTTTATGAGACTCGTATGGAATGAACTGTGGAAACAGAGTTTGAACTTAAGTATCATGAACTAGAAGGTGATAATCTAAAAAGGGCGAAAGGTGATAGATTAGCAAAGTCTTATATTCTTCAAGGCATTCCAAACGAAATTTATGTGAAGATAGACAGCTATAAGGTCTCAGGAAAACAGATGTCGGATCAGCTAGAAAAGATGATGCTAATTTCAAAGGTTGGGAATCAGCTGAAAATATCCAACTGCCTGAACAATTATGAAGAATTTAGAGGCAGAGTTGGAGAATCTTTAGAAGAAACTTATGACAGGTTTTTGACTTTGTTGAACGAACTAAGCAAGAACAAGGTCACCAAATCGCAAATAGAGCTGAATGTCAAATTTCTTCAGCATCCTCCAGCCTGAATGGAAGAGATTTGCCAGGCAGATGAAGCAGATCAAAGATTTAAACGAGATTCTCTTTCATGAGGTGTATGAAACCCTCAGACAGAATGAAGAAGAGGTGGATGAAATACTGGATGAAAAGAGGCAGACTGAGAAGACAAGTGCTGACTCAATTGCTCTTGTTGTGACCAAGAAGAAGAACAAGATGATTATGTCTGAACTAGAAGAGATTGAAGTTTAAGCGAACTCTGACTCGGATGACTATGAACAACTAAAGCAGGCAATGCTTATGTTGACTAAGGCTTTTCAGAAGAAATTCTACAAGAAGCCAAGTTCTAACAGTCAGATATATTCTTCTGGTCCGAGAAATTACATTCACAAGGAAAAGGTTGAAGGAAATAGATTTAAAGGTAAAAGAGTAGAGGAAAGGAAGTCAGAAGAAAGAAATATTAAAGCTGAAGCATTTAGTCAGACAAAACCTCCAAAGTGCTACAACTGTGGTAGACTTAGACATTTTGCAAAAGACTACCGAACACCCAAAGTCAGAAACTCAGACTACTATAAAAACAAAATGCTTCTAGCCAAGCAACAAGAGGCGGGTAAGACATTGATGGATGAAGATGAATACTGGCTAGATCATTCAGACCAGGAAGATGACGATGAAGAGAATGACGAGAAAGCAAATGTCAGGATCGAATTCTCAACAAGAATTATGAATACTCAGAAACAAAATTAAAGAAGTTGCGAAAAAACACTTTAATATTCAATAAGCAGAAAAACAATGAAACGGTGAATCACAACTTGCAAACTTTATTTAATGATTCAGATTACAAGCTTTTCACTCACAACCTCAATCTTGAAGAACAGGCTCTTTCAAGACGAATTATACTTCTCTAGAATTAGGAACTATGCCTTGAGGTTGATTTTCTCTCTAGAATAAAAACTCATAATTAATTTACTTTCTATTCTAAACAATTCTATACATATATTGAAAATAAAAGATGATTACTAAACATAAAAAGATCTTCAAAATAATCTTCATAATTATCTCCAAGCTTTCCATGTTTATCTTCAGACCCGATCTCTTCAATATTATCTTCACATTATCTTAGAAGCAGTATTAATCGCCTTGATCACCTTGGAAGCAGTACTAACCTCTAGCTGTACTAACTAGCTAAGCAGTACTAACTTTGTTCAAGCAGCACTAACTTTGACTAGCAGTATTAATTCTACTAGAAGTAGTAATACCTAGCAGTATTAACTTTGAGATCCTCTGGCAGTACTAACTCTGAACTAGCAACACTAATGAATTGGTCATATCTTCAGTTCCCAACAATCTCCCCCTAACTTGACTTTTAGAAAGAGAAGTCAAGTTCTTCAGATGCTTCCAAAACTTTCATTGATTCAGTCCCATGTTAGGATCAAGTCCCATGCTCTGATTGATAGTTCTTTGAATTAGATACTTTGCCATTTCTGAATTTGATGCACAACCCAGCTTCTTCTGTAACATGGCATGAAGCTTCAGACGTGTGTGATTGTAGACCCTGTCCACCAAGTAATACTCCATGTGAAAAGTATCCAAGGCTAATTCATATACTCCACTCCTTTCATACAGAGTGCATCCTCTAACAGTTTTGAACACATCTCTGATTAAATGCTTCACTGCTTCTGGATTGAATAACATGCTCAAATACTCCATGACCAGCTTCACAATTGGTAGCCCTGGAGCTTTCAACTGATCTGCATGTAGCTTCATACCAACTGCATACATTTCTTCCAAATCAGATCTTGAACATTCTCTGACAATTTTGCTCCATGTTTCAAACACATAGTACTTCTCATCCTTTCTTTTCAATCTGATATACTCATTACCATCCACTATCATAATATCCCAGTAGATAACTTCAGGAGGTTTGAATCCAACAGGTTCAGCTGTGATAGGCTTTGGAATTTTATCCATTACCACCATGTACAAATTTACATCTGAACTCTGTGGTACTTCCTGAGATTCAGTTCTCTTTTCTTCATTCTTTGGTGCCTCTTCTTTTTCAGCAACCTTTTTCTCTTCTTCTATTATGGGCTTCTTTTTAGTTTTCTTTCTTCTAGCCATCATCTTAGTTCTCTTCAGAATCCTTTGACTTTGCCCTATAGTAGCTTCCTTCTTGTTTTCTTCCTTTATCTCTACCTTTTCTTTTGTAGGAGTTCCCTCTTCACTTTCAGGAAAGGGTTGATTGATATTCACATCATGCCTCTCATTGGCTTTATTTTCAAACTCCACTCTGTCCTTTTCATTACCTTTCAGTTTTTCCATTTCATTCTCATATAAGCCCTTGACTTGATCAAAAGTCATCTTCACAAACATTTCTTTCTTTACACCAATTGCACTCCTCAATAAAGTTATCATCTTGTTTCTTTCCTGAGTTGCAAGGTAAGTTTGTGAAGGCCTTCTCTTCTTTGCACTTGATCTGGCCATCATAGCCTTTCTTAAGCTTATTGCTCTTTGCTTTGCTTTTTCTGTTTCCAGCCCTTTTTGAAAAGCTTCATTTAATTCATTTGCAAGTGCTCTGGCTATTTCTCTGTCTTTCTCAACCTGCTCTTTCTCTGACTCAACCATCTTTCGCTTTTTGGATGGTTGATCAGATTCTATCATCTTTTCTTTCCCCTTTTGTCATTGCATCTGCATCCTTGTCTTTCTTTTCTGTTTTCTTTGCTCCCCCTTCATTTATGACCACTCCCTTTGCTTTGGGAGTGTCATTCTTTGCTTTGACAAGCATCTCTGCTATTTCAATCTCTGCTGGTGTTAACCCTGTTACTGCTGCTTTTGAAGTTTCAGCAACACTAACAGTTTCTGCTGCTGGGGTTGTTTCTGCTGCTTTGGCACTTTCTGCTTCTATTACACCTTTAGCTTTTTCTTCAACAAACTCTCCCCTGGCTTCAACATTCTCCCCCTCAATTTGTTGATCCAACTGTTCTGAGCTTGAACTCTCCCCCTTTTTGAAAGCATTCTCATATTCCTTTTTGGTTGCCCCCTTTCTCCTCCTTAGAACAAACTGACTTCTTCTTTTCTTGGCCATGAGCTTTCCCACCAGTTGCTTGAGTTTTGAAATCTGCTGTTGTTGGGAGATGACCAGTTGCTGCAAGGCTTTGATTTCCTTTCCTTGATTAACCACATCAACATTGATGTTGGCTATTGTTTCCATCAATTCTAAGTAAGTATAGCTATCGTCACCTTCTTTAGGTGTTTTACCCACCCGTGAAGGATCATTGGAATCTTTTTCCATCAATTCATCAGTTTCAGGTCTGTCCTCACCCTTTTTGGATGTTTTGCCCATCCTTGAGGGATCCTTGGATCTTGTAGTAGTGGCCTTCTGCCTAGCAGAAGCACCAACTACCCCCTTGGTTTCTTGGCACCGGGGTCCTTTGGTTGATTTCTCAGCCAAAGTTGCCATGGGGAAGGTCTTAGAGATGTTACCACTGTCCTTCTCTGTGCTAGCAGAAGTAGTGGCAGCCTTCTCACCCATATGCTCATCCATCTCCTTAGAGAGCACCTCCTCAGGGTTGGGAGACACCCTATTGGATTCCCTTTGGATATTCTCTATCGCAGAATGCTCCAATAGAGGGCTTTGAGGCTCTTGGTTAATAGTAGGTACAACAAGGGAAGAAGCCTTGTGCACCTTTCTCTTGACATAAGTCTTAGAAATTTGAGGAGTGGGTTTAGCAGCAGAGGACTGAGGAAAAATGTGAGAGGAGAAAGGTTGGGATTGGCTCTCAGTGGGTTGGTCTAATGAGGGCCTTGACCCTGAGGCCATACCTTCTTGTGGTTGGGACACCACCATCATTGTTGAGAACAATGGGGTGTCAACTCCTTCCGAGTCCCTAGCAGATCTTCTCATGTTTGAGAAGACCTTGCCTTTAGGGGGTTTAGGTACATATACCCCATCAAAGTGAGGTATATCCGTCAATTCATTTGTTATAACTGCCTGTACAAACCTGGGATACATGAAGAAACTCTTCTTGTTGTCCATGTTTGTGACAAGATCATTGAATATCATCAGTGAAAAGTTATATTTTCTAGTAGTAGATAAACATACCAAAGCATAGGCAATGGGACTGCTAAATTGGCTCAAGCCAGTGGTTTTCTTGGAAATACAATGCATCAGGGTATGAACAAAGAACCTCCATTGGGGTGAAAATTGAGCTTTAAAAAACTTGAAAATCCCCAATTGGCCTTCATACCCCATTCTGGTGAGGTTTGAAAACAAATCCTCATTTGGAATAGAAGATATACCTGAAGCATCGTCTAGACGTAGACAGACGCAAATGGTCTCCTCAGTAACTGTCAAGGGTTTGTCACAAACCCTTGTTTTGATGCACAACACTCCATTTTCAGTGCTAGTAGTGGCATTGGCCCAGAACTGCCTTTGGTGCTCTATGTATATGGTAGGAGACACAGTGAGAGCATGAGCGATGTGGCTGGACTTCAGAAAGTCGGCTATCTGGTGAAAACCATCAGCTTGTTTTGGCTTTTGAAGCATGGCAATCTCGTTGTGCTCATCGATAAACTCCATTGAAGCCATCTGTATGCAAGGATTCTTGCCTAGCAAGTACTGGATACTTGAGAGAAAAGAGTGAGAGAGAAGATGAATAGTAGACAAAGAGTCGTTATGATCTTTTAGGCGGGGAAAGGGTATTTATAGCTTTTGGATTATAAGCAGTATTAACCTTAAAAGTTAGTGAAAGTAGTATTAACCACTAGCAGTATTAACTGAGAGCAGTATTAACTGAGAGCAGTATTAACTGAGAGCAGTATTAACCACTAGCAGTATTAACTGAGAGCAGTATTACCTGAGAGCAGTATTACCTGAGAGCAGTATTAACTGAGAGCAGTATTAACCACTAGCAGTATTAACTGTGCACTGGCAGTAGTAAAATTGTACTGGCAGTACTAAAACTGTACTGGCCGTATTAACCATACTTACACTTTTAAGCTTGTGATGAACTGAGTACTGCTATACCTTTCCTAAAAAAGAAAGTTAGTAACACCAAGAATAACCAATATATAGGTATTGAACCACTTTTTAAGTAGAATCTTATTCAGAGTTGATCATTCCCATACTTGTTACCAGGAAAGTGAATCTACCCACATCAAAGGCTTTGGTGAATAGATCAGCAAACTGGTTATCAGTATGAACTTTGACAACTTGAATAAGCTTCTTTTCATTGCAGTCTAGTATAAAGTGATACCTGATCTTAATGTGCTTTGTCTTTGAGTGCTTGACAGGGTTATTAACAATGCTAATAGCACTGCTATTATCAATAAAGATTGTAGTGTGTAGAAAGGTTACCCCATAGTCCAACATTTGATTCTGAATCCATAAGACTCGAGAACATCAACTTGCAGCTGCTATGTACTCTACTTCTGTTGTAGATGTGAACACTGTGGTTTGTTTCTTGCACTGCCATGATACTAGTTTGCACCCAAGAATTGGCATCCTCAAGAAGTAGATTTTCTGTCCAAGTTTGCTCCACCTAAGTCACTGTCTGAGTATGCAAGTAGGTCAAATGATGAGTCATGAGGATACCAAAGTCCCAATCTAGGTTGCCCTTTGAGATATCTGAATATCCTCTTAACAGCTTGATAGTGTGATTGCTTTGGCCTAACTTGAAATCTTGCACACACACAGACTGGAAACATTATATCTGGCCTAGAGGCTGTAAGATACATGAGAGAGCCAATCATGGATCTATAGTGATGAACATCCATATCCTCCCCCTCAAGATCTACTGTTATCTGCTTGTGTGTCTCCATAGGTGTGCTGACAGGCTTTGAGTCTGAGAAACCAAACTTGGTTAGAATGTCCTGCACATACTTGGACGGACAAATAAAAATACCATCTGACTTATGTTGGACTTGGAGTCCAAGGAAGAAAGTAAGTTCCCCCATAGAACTCATTTTGAACCTTTGATGCATTAGGTCCTCAAACTCCTTGCACATATTGTCTCTTGTGGATCCAAAGATGATATCATCCACATAGATTTGGACCAGAAAGATGTCCTTCTTCTTTCTCTTGATGAACAGAGTTTTATCAATTACTCATCTTTCAAATCCATTTTCCAAGAGATAGGATGACAGAGTGTCATACCGTGCTCTCGGTGCTTGATGCAGTCCATAAAGTGCCTTCTTCAGTTTGTATACTCTGTCTGGATAGCTTGGGTTTTCAAACCCTGGTGGTTGACATACATATACTTCTTCTTCAATTGAGCCATATAGAAATGCATTTTTTACATCCATTTGATAGACTTTGAACTTCATATAAGAAGCACAGGCCAGGAACAATCTGATTGCTTCTATCCTAGCCACTGGTGCAAATACTTCTTCATAATTTATTCCTTCTTATTGTGTATACCCTTGTGCCACCACCCTTGCTTTGTTCTTTATTACTATTCCTCTCTCATCTCTCTTATTCCTGAAGACACATTTTGTACCTATTGCTCTTTCACCTTTAGGAAGGTCTACCAGATCCCAAACATCTTGCCGCTTGAATTGTAGCAGCTCTTCTTGCATGGCTTCTATCCAACTGGAATCTTTCATAGCATCATACGCCTTCTTAGGCTCAAGCTGGGATAGAAAGCAAGAAAGAACTGTATGCTGTTGGTCTTGCAAATCTTGCAGCCTGCTTTGATTTCTAGTCATCATAGGAGAAGAGATATCTCCTATTACCAGCTGAGGAGGATAATTATTTTGTGTTCTTGTTTGATGACTAGGTTCTTCATTGAGTCCCACCTCTAGATTGGAGTCATTCAACTCAATTGAGATGATTTCATCAGCTACTTCTGGTTCTGTATTTTCTTGACTCTCCTCATCTCTTCTTTCTTCTTCATTCTGATTTGGTTCAGTAGATGGCTCCTTTTCACAGTCTTCAATAGGATCCAATGTAGGTATGGGAAAAATCACAGACTGAGATATGTTTTCTTGAACTTGTGTAGTCCCTGATCCTCCACTATCTGAACCTGCATAATCATCACTACTGACACCAAAAGAGTTAGTTAGTGAATCAATGTCAAACAGCCACTGAGGACCAGACCCAATAGGATTTGGTGTGTTCTCATTGCATTTGACATTGTCACTTTCCTCAATTATTCTAGAAGAAGTATTAAAAACTCTGTAGGCCTTACTTTGAGATGAGTAACCTACAAGAAATCCATCATCTGCCTTGCTATCAAACTTTCCTAAGTGAGATTTGGTATTGAGAATGGTTTAAAAAATCCAATAAAGGGTTTTCTTTTATTTAAGAGCTCATAAGGTGTCTTGTTCTTTGGCTTGACCACTAGAACTCTGTTTTGGACATAACAGGAAGTATTAACTGCTTCAGCCCAATAGGTAATTGGCAATTTTGAATCAGCTAATAGAGATCTAGCAGCCTCAATTAGTGTCCTATTCCTTCTCTCAGCAACTCCATTTTGTTGTGGAGTCCTAGGAGCACTATATTGTCTCTCAATGCCTTTTTCTTCACAAAAGGTGTTTAGATCAAGATTTTTAAATTCAGTTCCATTGTCTGATCTAATCACTTTTACTTTTTGATTAGTTTGGTTTTCAATTCTTAGAATAAAGGATTTGATCAGTCCACTTGTCTCATACTTAGTCCTTAGAAAATATACCCAAGTAAATCTAGAGTAATCATCAACAATAACTAGGCAATATGATTTCTTCCCTATGCTCATCACATTTGTAGGGCCAAACAGATCCATATGTAATAACTGGAGACAAGAAGAAATTGTATTTAACTCTTTGGTCTTATGAGAAGTTTTGTGTTGTTTGCCTTTCAGACAAGCAACACAGTGATCATCACATGAAAAGACTTTTGATGGTAAACCTCTTACAAGGTTGTTTTTAACAAGTTTGTTTATTGTCTTGAAGTTCATGTGACACATCCTTCTGTGCCAAAGAGAGGATTCATCCACAGAAGCTTTTGAATCACTTGAAACATTGTCCATATCTAGACAATAAACATTGTCCATATCTAGACAATAAACATTGTCCTTTCTTGGAGTTCTAAGTAGTATCATACTTTCATCAACTACCTTGAATACTGGAGCAAGGATTATACATTCTGTATTGGTAAATAATATACTATGTTGTTTGTCACAAACCTGTGATACACTTAACAGGTTGTACTTTAACTGATCAACATAGTAGACATCCTCAAATGTCATCTTACCTTTTGTGACATTACCTTTTCCACTTATTTTTCCACCTGTAAGATTGTCTCCAAATGCAACATGTCCTCCATTGATATGCTTGAAATCCTGAAGGCATGACATGTTGCCTGTCATGTGCCTAGAGCAACCACTATCCACATGCCAGATGCTCTTTCCCTTGAGCTGTTGGTTGCCCTGCACATAAGATAACTCAGTTAGTATGGATTAAGAACCCAAGCCAAAGTGGTCTTGGGTACCCCTTTCTCATCAAAATATTTACATTCCTTCTTGACAAGATTTTTAAACTTTGACTCCTCATTGCAGGAGTACTTTGTCACAATAATGGGTTTGGCTTCACATTTGCTAGAAGCAGTACTGGTTTTAGAAGAACTGACTGCATTAGCAGCACTTGCATGCTTAGCAGTACTAACCTTGTTAGAAGTAGTAACTGTGTCAGCAGCAGTAACTGTGTTAGCAGTAGTAACCTTTTAAGAAGTACTAACAGTGTTAGAAGCATTAAAATTCTCAGCAGTACTAACACTGGTAGCAGCAGTATTACTTCTGGCAGCATTATCCCTGTCAGCAGTACTATTTGATGTAGCAGTACTAACAGTTTTAGTGCTTCTAGGCACCCACATTTTAATACTCTCTTTCAAAACCTTTTTCTTCATTTGGCCTTTGGTTTCAACAGATTTCTTAGCCACATGTTTCTTTCCAGCCTTCCTATAACCAACAGGTTTTTGCACAAATCTTTGAAAGTTCATCCTTTGGTTAATAGGATTAAAGAAACAGTATTTAGCCAAATGATTCAACTTGCCACATATGAAACAAGGTTTTGGTCTGATTATTTTACTCAGATCAACTCCTTGTTTCTGAGCCCATTGATTATTCCAGTTCCTTTGATTACCTCTCTTTGTATTAGAATTTAGGCTCTCAGTTTTATTGCAAGCATACTGTTTACAAGGGCCAGAATTCACAACAGTGGTCTGTTTGTAATGGACCTTGTTAGCCTTTCCTTTGGTCTTCTCTATCTCTTTAGACTTGACCCAGATTTTTCCACATCCCTCATTGGTGATAATGTTGTTTTCTAAGGGTATCTCTTTACTTACAGCATTATTCCTATTCTCACTGGCTTCTTTCACAGTCATATCCTCAATAACCACCTCATCCAAAGGATCTATCTTAAATGCTTTCTCAGACAAGTCGTTTTTCTCCTTGGTATCTAACAAGTCTGATGTAGGAGGGATGTAGTTGTTGTTGTAAGGAGGGGGTGTGTTGTTGTATCCAACACCAGGCTTCATCTTATCATGAATCTGGGCTTTTAGAAGATAATCCATTGCTTTTGAAGCATATGAAAACTTTTTTATATCAAGCTTAACATTAGCTAGTTCTTCTTTCAACTTATCATTCTCTTCTTTGGACTTAGACAGTTTGGTCTCTAACTCATTCTTTACCCACTTCCAGTAGTTTGTGTCATAAGAGTGTTGATGTTCATTGGCTTGGAAGCCTTTGATTTGTTCTTCAAACCTCTCAACTATCAACACATAATCTCTTCTGTCCTTTTCTAATCTTTTGAGGTCATCACACATGTTTTGGTTGTGATCCCTGTACCTTTTGACAGTGTCTATGCAAGATTGAGTACAAAGATTAGAAATTACCTCAGAGGGGAGATCAGACACCTCTGCCATAAGAGCTTGATTCTGAATGGTTTCCTCAGCTTGGTCACTCCAGTCAAACCCCATTCCTTGTTGAGAAACAAGGGCTTGAGCAGAGTTCTTGTTTTGATTGTAGCCTCCATTCTGATCTTGTTGGTGGTTGTTATTTGGTACTCCACTTCTGCACTCTCTAGCAAAGTGTCCCTTCATGTGGCACTTATAGCATTCCACCTTTGTCTTGTCAAAACCAGCTCCATCTTCTCTTCTTTGAGAGAAGTTGTTCCTCCTAGTTCTTTTAATAAACTTCTTCACCCTCATAGATAACATGGCCATCTGCCATTTAATGTCCATCTCCTCCAAATCATCAGGTTGAATTTGTTCCAGATCATCATTAATCAAGGAGTTGTTGCTATGACTTGACAAAAAGGCTTCAAAGACAGTTTCAGTGCCTTTTTCTGAATTCACTCCACTAGCAGCACTAACTACTTCAGGGTTGGCAGTAGTATCAGCAGATGCTGATAGAAGTGTTGCATTATGAATATACCCAGTGGGCTTCTTCTTAGCTTCTACCTCAGATTCGAAAACTCTTAGATCATTATACAGATCATCTAGTTCCTTATCTTCCAGATTGTCACTCTGTCTATATGAGACAGTGTACATAGTCCATTCATCCCCAAGAGATTTGAGGAACTTCCTGTCGATATCATCTTGCTCCATCTTCACACCAACAGTAGCCAGTTCACCAATAAGCTTGTTGAACCTGTCAAAAGTTTGAGTCATAGACTCATTCTTTGATGAAGTGAAGTTCTCATACTGCTGCTTCAGAACATCCCTTTGATTTCTTTTGGTGCTCTTAGTTTCAGCAAATCTTTTCTCTAGAGCATTCCAGAGAATCTGGGCATCAGTGCAGTTGCAGAATTGATGCTGATATTCATTTGGGATGGCCAAGAAAAGAGTGCTCAAGTCCTTCATCTCTGTCTGCCTGATCTTCCTCTCACCATCTGTCTTTGGTGGAGATCTTTTTTAATCTGGTCCAATCTGGCCTTCAGTAGAGGGGTCATTCTCAATAACATCCCACATTGAGTAGTTAGTGACGAGAATGTATTGCCTGATTCTGATCTTTCACATGTCAAACTCATTGGGTTTGAGCATTGGAACCTTAGAGACAAGAGTACTGTTTGATTCTGCAAAGTTTTCCATGATGAATGAATGGATGTTTCTGAGAGAACAGTCTCTGATACCACTTGTCAGGATCGAATTCTCAACAAGAATTATGAATACTCATAAATAATATTAAAGAAGTTGCGGAAAAACACTTTAATATTCAATAAGCAGAAAAACAATGAAACAGTGAATCACAACTTGCAAACTTTATTTAATGATTCAGATTACAAGCTTTTCACTCACAACCTCAATCTTGAAGAACAGGCTCTTTCAAGACGAATTCTACTTCTCTAGAATTAGGAACTATGCCTTGAGGTTGATTTTCTCTCTAGAATAAAAACTCAGAATTAATTTACTTTCTATTCTAAACAATTCTATACATATATTGAAAATAAAAGATAATTACTAAACATAAAAAGATCTGCAAAATAATCTTCATAATTATCTCCAAGCTTTCCATGTTTATCTTCAGACCCGATCTCTTCAATATTATCTTCACATTATCTTAGAAGCAGTATTAATCGCCTTGATCAGCTTGGAAGCATTAACTGAGTCTTGGCAGCATTAAATACTAAGCAACACTAACCTCTAGTAGTACTAACTAGCTAAGCAGTACTAACTTTGTTCAAGCAGCACTAACTTTGACTAGCAGTATTAATTCTACTAGAAGTAGTAATACCTAGCAGTATTAACTTTGAGATCCTCTGGTAGTACTAACTCTGAAATAGCAGCACTAATGACTTGGTCATATCTTCAGTTCCCAACAGCAAACATGTGCTTCATGGGCAAGATGGAAATAGATGATGAAGCAGATTCCGATGAAAATGACAATGACGAGGTATGTGATTTAACTCAATTTGATTTCATAAATCAAATTTACGCCATGATGTCGAAACTCGAAGAGTTAGAGTCTAAGCTTAAGCGAGAAAAGGGTGTCATTCTTGAACAAAACCAATCAATACAGAAACTTAGCAATGTTGTTGCTGAGAAGAAAGTATTGGTTGAGACCTTACACAAAAACATTGACACCAACGCCAAAGAACAGACCATAATTCTTCAAGAAGTTACTGAAACAAAAACTAAATTGAGAAAGAGTGAGTTTGATTTCATTGAGCTTACGAAATTGTATTCTTCAACTTCCAAAGAAAACATTTCTTTACTTGCTAAATTAAAAAGTTTGGAAGAGAAGTTATACAAATTACGTCAAACTAAATAAACCATTCATCTGAACAAACCCAAAGATGAAATAGAAAAATGGGGACTCGGTTACGATAATCCTCATTACCTTAAAAATGCTAAATCTGAAGTGCCTGCACTTTATGATTTTACATTTATGAAACTAGCTCGACGAATCCCTGAGCTTAAAGTTTTCTGGACTGGATTGTCAAAAGAGGATGAAGCCAAGGAAACTGAAAAACGAAAGAAATCATCTAAAGTTCATCTTCTATTTCGTTATGCGAAGATGAAAAATTGTTATAATGATGATCCTATATATCAAAAGAAAACTCTTTCAAATGACTTCTTTCAGAGTTATTCTGTAAAAGAAATGGAGGCGAAGCCTATTCAAGGTAAACTATATGTCCCTCCTCACGTTTTGGAAAGTAAAATTTATGAACTCGATAATTCTTTAACAGATGAAAGACTTTTGATTAATATTGAACAAAAAGTTTTTTCAACTGTGTTTCAAAATTTTGTTCTTTCTAAAGCTTCAAAATCTAATGATAGTTTTGGTCTAACTGATGAAGGGTTTGATTTTCTAAACTCTGACGGTGGTTTGGATGGTTGTTTTGATCTGAAAGTCCAAGATCGGTCTAAATCTAGTGAGAGAAAGTAGAGAGATCCAAAGTTTTCGTTCTATTCAAATGAAATCTCAAAGTTACAAAAACAAAGCACCTAAGGGACTTAAATACCCCAGGTCTTAACCAATACAGATAAGCAAGATAAGCACAGTTAAGACTACAGAAAATAAATACAATGATTACTACAAATCAGACTTAACAATCTCCCCCTTAGTAATCATTGGCGCAGAGGTCTTCAAAAACAATATTCTAAAACAACATTGACCAACAAAGCGACTTTGGTGAATCATTGACGCTCTTCTCTTTGACGAAGTCTATTAAGTCCAATTGAAACTTCCAGGCGTCTTAGAGTTGAGCGGAAATTCAATCTCTCATGAATTGTATTCAATGTCTTCTTGAGAAAACGAATTTCATCATTATCAACCAGATAAGCATTACTTCTTGTTTCCAAAAATCTTCTTTGAGCTTCTTTCAGACGTTGCTCCAACTGAAGCTTGATCACCTTCAAAGTTCCATCTGAGTAATGACTAATTTCTTCAAATCTGAGAAATCATTTTTTACTTGAGCCATTCTTGTAGACAACTCCATATGGATCTTGAATTATGGTGAATAAAGGATAAGAATCTAAGTCTGGCAAGCTTCGATTGGGCCATAGAAGATTTACAACTGGCTGAAAGCTTTCAACGGCCATCTGAAAATCAAACACTCTGAAGAATCTGATTTACCGTCGAATGAATCTTTTGAGAACAAACAATGCTTGAGAAACATCCTGAGTTCTATGATAAAGATTTATGAAATGATCATATAAAAACTCAATATCATCAATAGAAAGATCAGTGAAATCTGCCTCTGAGAAAGTATATCGCTTGCAATCTCTTTTTTCCACTTCAAATTCCGGACTTGTTTATCGAGACGCTGATAACCCGGACAATCAAATGTGGAGAAGAAACGAGATTGTTTCTACGGCGCTGGCACTTGATGAGCATCAAGTATTCATACTGATAAGCCTCTGACTCCTTTTCAACACCAAGGATAGCATAAATGTTGATCGGCCTTCTTCTAGAAACGAAAATATTACACTGAGAATCTTCTAGAAAGGCAGGTCTTTCTCTTGAAGCCATATACCTTTGTTTAAGACTTCTTTGTCTCACCTGTCTGGTCAAAGTTGGTCCTTCCTCTAGAATTATCGGAGGAATCACAGGTTCAGATAGAGAAACATCAGCTTGTGCTCTTGACGACTGACCAACTTCAAATAAGCTTTGAGGAGCAGTGGTAGACGGAGTTGCCCTAGCAACAGGAGAAGAAGTAATTGGAGCAGATTCTGGAACTTGAGTAGCTTCAGTACTTGGAGAAGTTTCAGGAATCTCTTCTCTTATTTGTCAACATATCTGTAATGATGATTATGTCATCACAATCCTCTTCTTTTACTTGGCAAATCATCTCAAATCTGATGTCTTCATCATCATCTGAATTTATCTCTATGAAATTTGCAAAGAAGGATCTCATGTCATTTGCAGCTTCAGAATCCTCTAAATCAATTGACCTTGGATCAATGTCAGGATCAACATACACAACAATCTGCATGTTATTTTCAATATCTTGTTCATAAATGTTCAGTACATTTGACATGGAAGACAAGTCAACATTTTCAATCATGACATTCATTAGATCTTGAATGCTACAGTCTTGAACGTTGTCAGCATTCTTTTCTGTATCACCAGCCACCTCTTCTTGAGATTGATCTCCTCTGGCTGAAGATGATCCTTCCACTCTTGGTCTCTTCACCATCTCCCCCTAATGGCCTTGATGATCTGGATCATCTTGGACATGTCGGCGTTTAAGAGACGGTCCTGCCTCACTTCTGCAACTCTGAGTATGAAGATCAAATATGTTAGAAGGTTTAGAAAAGGCTTGAGTCATGAAAGACTTAAGATCAGCAAAACTAGATTGAACTTCAGATCGGAAAGACTGGAACTCTTCAGATAAAGCAGTAATTCTCTCAGAATCAGACGTATGAACTGGAGGCGGCATAGGCTGGAAATTCCTTAGAAGAGAAATCAGATCTTGATCTTGATGTTGTGGCGGTGACATAGACAATAGACGAGCATAAAGCAGATCAGTCAACTCAGATATTGGAAGATCATGAAGAGTAGACCTTGAAGATGTACCAGTAGGAACTGATGAAGAAATACCCGCAAAATGAGTAAACAAGGTAGGTAGAGGAATAGACATCATGGCAGGAGCAGATGATTGAACAGCAGAAGACGGTTCGCTAATAACAACCCCATATGGGCGTCTGAACGGAATCACTTCAGGGATTGAAGAGGTATCAATTTCTGGCATTTTACTCTTCAAGAAAGCACGCAATTTCTAAATTTCCGCATTCTTGTGCTCTTCAAACTGCTCACTCATCTTTCGAATCATCTCATTCAGAGGAGAAAATTTATCAGAAGAAACCCGAGCTTGAACAGAAGAAAGCTCTACAGCTGAAACAGTTGTAGACTGAATAGCAGCAAGAGAAGTTGTTGGAGCTTGACTCTGTATCTAAGTTGAGGCTTAAGCAAACTCTATATCCAATTCATCCACTTGAAGACGAGCAGTTGAAGGATTGATAGATACATATTCATCTTCAGATACAACATCTTCTGACACATGCACTCCAGGTTCCTTAGATTGCCTTGTATAAACCCGAAGACTTGGTTGAACATCGTCATCTCCGTCATTATCATCATCATCATCTTCTCTGTCAGGAATATCAGCACCAATATCAGCATCTTCATCACTAGCTTCATCTTCATCAGCAATAACATCATCAGCAGTAGCAGTAGAAATATTATGAACAATCGGTTCAATAACAATATCAGCAAGAACATCATTAATCAGTTGATCTGCCATATCTTCTTCAATCTGTTGTTCTTCAACCTCTTGTTCGGCATTGGAAGGTTCTGCTCGTTCATCATTATCCGGCTCTTCCTTATCAGCTTCTAAGAATTCGTTCTCCATGCAGTACTGAATGACATTGTCATCTGTCATGTCAGCGTACTGTGCGATGAGCGCATACGGAATAGTCATTGAAAAGTTGAACGACTGCTTCTGTTTCTGAATATATGTCATTTCAGAATCTGGATCTAAGGCCAAGTCAATCTTCTCGGGATTGCGGAATTACTCCTTAGCATGCTTTGAACGATCAACTTCATGCATTTGACAAAGGGAATAAACTTCCTCTTCTTGTTCGTCCTCTTGTCTTGAACCCTCTCGGACAATTCAGTCTAGAAAATATAGGTATAGTGGACATGCAGGTCATAGACAACTGCATGGAATAACCTCAAATAGTGTAGACTCACATTGTCAGTGCCAGAATGCTTAGAAGTCAGGAACCTGTTGAGAACTGAGAATAATGCATACCAGACTGGACGGAGTTTTGACTTATCAAAGTCACTTACCCGATTTAGATTGCCCAAATAACCCAGATTTCTAATTCCTTCAAGAACATTATCTTCAGAAGGAAACTGATAATAAGAAGTGCGGCCAGGTCTAGAGTTAGGCTCAGGAAGCTCTAGAATAAGTCTTAGTCGCTTGTAGGATAAGAAGGACTCGAACTGATCAATTTGCAAGTCGAATCTATGAGGACGAGCAAGTTCATTCTTTGTAATCGAATGCCATGCTTGCTGAAGATAAACTTCAGGAACATCTGCACAATATGTGAGAGTCGGAGCAAGAGGATGACCCTTGAGAATCGCTCGAATAACCGGATGTATTTTGATTCTGTCAAAATCTACAAAATAATTGTTGGGCTTGTATGGCAGAATGTACATCATCATTGGAAAGACATCATTTGATATTCGTCGTGAAGCAGACAGATTCGCTCCAACAGAAGGAACAGACGGCATAGGCGTCTCATGAGAAGCCCGATCAGAAGGATCATCGAGAATAACGTTCTCATCCTGAATTACTGGATCAGTGTTGGTTTGAGAAGCCATTGAATATCCTGGAAAACAGAAATGAAGAAAAAATAAACAAAGGAGGTTTGCGCAATGAACTAGAAACGCAAAGACAAGTTTGTGTGACAAGCTTGTAACGCAAACTGAGGTTTGCGTAACCAGTTCATAACGCAAAGTAGACTTTGCGTGAGTAACTTGTGAAGAAAACTATACTTGGAAAAAATTTCATTAACAAACAAAACCACAAAGGTTTGCGTAACACATAGGCGACGCAAAGAAAACTTTGCGTAACCAATTGAAAGTCCAAGATCGGTCTAAATCTAGTGAGAGAAAGTAGGGAGAGAAAGTAGAGAGAGAAAGTAGAGAGCTCCAAAGTTTACGTTCTATTCAAATGAAATCTCAAAGTTGATCTTTAAAACATGTTTTTCTTGCAAAAGATGTAAATCACATATGTTCTCCTATCAAAAACGAGTTCAAAGAATCCAAATTCAACACAAATCGTCCTAAAACCATTCCGAATTTGATGAAAAAGATAAAACCGAGATTTTCTTGAAAAAATCAAGAAAATCGATCAAATTTCTGCTTTAATCCACAAATTCAGAAACGAAAAACGATTTCTCTCAGTCCTCTCAAGATTCAGAAGGCTCTGATACCAATTGAAAGTCCAAGATCGGTCTAAATCTAGTGAGAGAAAGTAGAGAGCTCCAAAGTTTACGTTCTTTTCAAATGAAATCTCAAAGTTACAAAAACAAAGCACCTAAGGGACTTAAATACCCCAGGTCTTAACCAATACAGATAAGCAAGATAAGCACAGTTAAGACTACAGAAAATAAATACAATGATTACTTCAAATCAGACTTAACATGATCAATTTGATTTTAATGCGAAACTTTCTAACCATTCATCTTTTATTGTAAAATCATTGGAAAAAACCAGTACGTCTGTAAAAGGTGGAAAATCAACGAAAGTTGATAAATCAGTCTCTATGAAAGCTAAGAATGCTAAAGGTAAGAATAAATCTCAGCATTCACAGAAACCGATCACTACTGGTAACCCAAAGAAGAAGCATTAAGTTGTTGCTCACAAGTCTAACTCACAAGTTTCAACTGTTTCAGATCTGAGCAAGAAAAGGCCAGAAGTTAAATCTCAATGGAAACCAAAACAGGAGACTGACAAGACTGTTAAATCTTTTTGTACTGTTGATTGTAATAAGACTTCGCCTAGTAAAGATGTTTTAATTGCTGATGTTGCTATTTTGAAACCAAAACTTGTCGTTTATCGCAAGAAATACTCTATGAAGCAATTATTCCAGTTATCTTTATCTGCTAGAAAGTCTTCATATTATGATAAACATGTTTATGCTTCTTGTCAAGACTCTAATGTTTGGTTTGGAAATTATCATGTGCACTCATATCATTCTAATGCTTCAAATGAATTCCAAATGAAAAGAGGACCCAATTTCAAATGGGTACCAAAATCTTGTGCTAACACAGATGGACCCAAATTTCAATGGGTACCAAAAACTAAATCTGTATTGCAGGAACCCAAAGTTTAAGAGGGAGCTTATGGAAATGACTTCTAGACAAAACAGTCTAGGACTCGTACCTCAAAGAACAATGGTTCTTGAGCAAATCAGCTCAAGACCCGGACTTCAATGTCAATAAGGCTTTTGAACAAATTAGTTCAAGACCTGCACTTCAATCTTCTAAATCTGTTGTTTTGTAATTTCTCTTGTGCAAATCCGTCATATGTGGTACTTGGATAGCGGATGTTCCAAGCATATGACTGGACAAAAAGAGATGTTGTCCAACTTTACAGAGAAGTATTGCGGAACAGTTAGATTCGGCAACGATCAGTTTTCACCAATACTGGGTTATGGTGAGCTATGTTGAAGGCTTAGGACACAACTTATTCATTACAGGCCAGTTCTGTGACAAAGGCTTAGAGGTCAATTACAAAGCCAAGAGGTGTTCTGTTCGCACTGAAGAAGGTGAGGAACTCTTGGTCGGCAAGAGAAAGTCCGACCTCTACACAATCAATTTGTCAAACGTCCAGACTGACAAGCAGGTTTGCCTACTCTCGAAAGCTTCGATGCAACAAAGTTGGCTATGGCATCGACGACTCTCTCACCTAAACTTTAGGTACATCAACAAGCTGGTCAGTGGAAAACTAGTCAAAAGACTTCCAGAGCTGAAGTATGAAAAAGAACATCTTTGTGCAGCGTGTGAAAAAGGAAAGATGAAGAGAGCTCCACATAAACCAAAGCCTGAACCAAGTACAAGCGTTCCGTTAGATTTTATAGTAATCATTGTATTTATAGGCTTGGTCTTATATAGTGTACAATGTCTTACACTGTGTTGTATTGGACCAGGGTATTTAAGTCCCTTTGGTGTTGTTTCCTTGTAAGAACCTTCACGCCATATTCAATACAGTAACTTTGCGCTTATTTGCTCTCTCTCTACTTTCTCTCTCTAGGATTCATTGATCTTGGACTCACAATTGGTATCAGAGCTGAACCAAACTTTTCAGAAATGATTTGATCAAAGTTTGAATTGAAATCTGGAGTTTTTAGATCGAAAATTGAGTTTTTCTGATTTTTTTAAAAGAACTCGTGTTTACTGTTCATACGAATTTTATTGAAAAATCGTTTTTGTTGCAAGAAAATGGAATCATTGGATTCGAATTATGTTCAGGAGTGTTTCTTGTATTGATTTCATCTCGTAATTCGAACTAAATCGATGGCAATTTTTGATTTTTGAATTTTTCTTGAAATATTTGTTCGAACTCTGTTCTTGATTGAAAATGTGTGAATTCTTGTTTTTAATCGAAATTTGATTGTCAATTTGTGTTTTGTAGTGTTTTTCGATGATACTGATAAATTTTTGAGATCAAATTTGCAGATTTGGATCGATTTGAGAAAGAAAGAGCCAAGATCCACGGTTTGCGCAAGTTCATATGATTTGCGCAAGTTCATATTCGAGTTCATTGACATTTACGCAAGTTTATCTGGGGTTTAAGGAAAAGCTACTTTGCGTATCATGTAGCTCACGCAAAGTTGCTTTGCGTCTTGTACTAATAAAGAAAAGTATAGTTTGGGTATCTAACCATTCACACAAAGCAAAGTTTGCGCAATCATCGACTTACGCAAAGCCACTTACGTAAAGCTCAGTTTGCGTATCTCTTGGCTTATGCAAAGCTCAGTTCGCACATCACTTGCATTACGCAAAGCTCAGTCTGCGCAATCAACACCTTACGCAAAGCTCAGTTTGCGCAATCAACACCTCACGCAAACCTCATTTTGCGTTTCACTTGGCTTGCGCAAAGCTCACTTTGCGTTACACGCTGATCACGAGAAGTTACCTTTGCGCAATACACAGTTCACGCAAAACTTGACCTTGCGACATATCAAGTGTTAAAGTTTTAATTTTTGTGCTAGATTTCAATTTGATTTGATTTTTTGATTTTCTTATATACAGTTTGGAACGATCATACATATCAAGCTAATGTACTCATTCAAGATGGGATATTTTGCTGAGCTTGAAGAGAAGATTAGAAAGCTGAATATAGAGAAAATTAATCTGGGTCATGCTGTTGACTTTCAGTCACAAAAGTCAAAAGAGCATTATGAAGAAAGCATCAGACTAAAAGAAGAAATCAGTACTTTAAAGATTATCAATGAAGATCTTTTGAAAATATCTTCTGGGCAGAATGATGAGAAGATAAAGGGATTGGAATCTGAGAATGTTGCACTTAGAAAGAACATATCTGATTTGGAGCAAAAGCTTGCTGAAGATAAAGGTAATTTTGAAACTAAAAAGAAATGTTTTTCAAAAAAGTTCTCAGATTTCTCAAAGAAGTGTTTTGAAGAGAAGAAGTTTGTGGATCTTAAATGCATAAAACTTTCTCAACAAATTTCCGATTTTGAGAAAGTACTTATTTTGGAAAGAGAGAAGTTTGCTAAAGAAAAGAAGGCTATTGAACAGAAGAGTGTAGGATTATTCAAGGAATTATCAGGCCAGAGAAATGATTCAGAGAAAGGGTTTGAAGAAGAACGATCAATTTTTGAGACTGAAATCAAAAGACTAACTTCAAAGTTATCTGAATTATCTGCAAATGCATTCAAAGAGCAGAAAACGAAGTCTGAATTCAAGAGAAAGATTGACCTGCTTGTGAAAGAAAGAGCCAACTATGCTTCAAAGATCAAAGAGCTTGAAAAGTCTGTTTCAAGTTCAAATCAGAAATATGTCTCTTCACAAAGGTCAGTTAAATATTTTGATCAGATTCGTCGAACTAACATTTTCTATGATGGTTATTTAGATGGTTCAGATACATATCCGAGGAGAAATAGTTACAAGAAAGAGAAATTGGTTTGGCAGAAGAAATCAGTCAAAGATGACAAAACAAATGAGCTTAAAAGAAACACATCATGTGTACATGTTCATAAACCAAAGAAGAATAAAGAGCATAAAGGTAAACCTGACCATATGTACTCAAAAGACCAATTACTCAGGTTTTCAGGTAATAAATTTTATTGTTCTTACTGCGGTACACATGATCATATCCACAAGACCAGTGATCATTTCTAGTATGGTTCTTACTCTATAACCCCCACACGTACTGCAACTAACTTTTCTGGACCCAAATACTAGTGGGTACCAAAGAAGAAAACTGATTCTGTGTTGTCGGCACCTCAAGTCAAGGGGGAGTAAGAGAACAATGGCTCTTGAATAACACAGTTCAAGACCCGCACCTCAATGTCAAGATTATGGCTTTTAAGTACACAGCTTAGGACCCGTACTTCAACGGAGTTTGACTTCTAAACACAACAGTTTAGGACTCGGACCTCAGCGATCAAAAGACCTTACTCCTGTATTTTTGCATCCGATGGATATGATGGTCTACATCCCAAGAGAATTGATCTGATCTCTATCCTGTAGTTTTTCACTGATAGATTTTACTGATATGATGGTCTACAATTCAAAAGGGAGTGTCTGATCTCTATCCTGTTTTAATAGACATATTTCAGATGCCTAATTTAAGGGGGAGTATAGGTGATGACTTCTGATTACTTCAGATCATAACTCATAGTATAAACTGTTTTACTGCTTTCTGTCAATTTATTTTTGAATAAATGATGTGAATAAAGTGGCTTCTGATCACATGACAGATCAGGACCCGTATTTCAACGATCAAAAAAGGATATTATGCTAATATCCTGGGGGAGCTCAAAAGACCTAAATCATTATATCATGATTTGAGGGGGAACTTAAAGGTAAATATCTTCTGATCCTAGATCTCTGATTGTTTGAAAGAAGAACAACTTTCAAGCATGAAAAACAGGTTCTTAAAAGTTCAAACCACTTCTCTATTCTCAAAAGATTTCATGAATTCAGAAGTGAGCTTTTAAATGTTTTTCAAATTTTGAGCTAAATGTTTAACTGACCGTGTGTTTCCAAAGATCAATACTTGTGTATTATCTTATCCATATACTGTAATGTATTCACACACACTGGTTCAGTATTTCATTTGCATTTGTTATTACCATGTCTCATAACGAACTAATTTTTCGATGGTAATACCCTCGTTTGAAATTCAATGTTGTTGAGCATCAATCATCATTTCTAAACTTGAGCGTTCATTGCTAATTTGTTTATATTTGTTCATATAAACAAAATATCCAATTCTTTGATACCCTAACCAATTTTATTTGATCTAATTGATACATTGTCAGATTCTCAAAACAATTCTCTTGATTTCATTTCATTCATTCAATATCTTTGTTTTGAGAGATCTTCATTGTTCAATTGCTCAAATCTCATGAGTATACATTTTGACAGTGTTATCATAAACTTTGTGCTAAACTGTTCAAGTTAAACTGTTGAACAACTATTTTTTTAGGAATTACATGGGATTCGTGTGTGAGCTTAAACAAAACTTCCATGGATTCACGTAACCTGTGTTTCCTACCCAGGAAGTTATACTTGAGTGATTGAGGGGTGAGGGGTCAAAATCAAAGAGTGGGGGAGATAACTTATCCGGTTGAGTTATTCCCATTGTGTGGAGCGGTAAAATGGAAATGAGAGTTTGGTTAGAAGTGAGCATAAAGATAAAAAGAAAGAGGGTGTGAGATCAAAGTTAAAAGAATATCAGAACTCTGCACCTACCACTTTCTGAGTCGGACAGCCACATCTACTAATTGGTTCACATTCTTTGGTGATTGTCATTGAAAAAGGCAGTGAGCCCATGCCAACTCTTGCTATTACCCCACCAACCACTCATTTCTTTCTTAACAAAGAAATGTTTCATTTTCTTTGGGGACGCGGCATATATGCTATCTAATCTTCACTCGGAAGATTTAGATATTGAAAAAGAAGGAAAGTTGCCCCACCTTCGCACCTCTTTCATGCACATTGAGTCCGTGTAATACATGTTGTTGTCTCAGCAGTTTAAACAATTTGAGCCAAATGAAACACAATCATTGTGCCTAAATTCTTTCATACACAAGCACGAGCACACAAAAAAAAAAAATTATGTCAGAACATTCATAGATAAACCTTGTGTTTTTCAATGATTGAATGGAAGTCTTGGGGAGTCATCATCAAGCCAGCTCCTTAAATTGTACATTCGTTGTACACAGTAACTTTGTGTTACTGACATGCATTCCTAACTGTTTCATTTGTTGATTCAGGGTTACCACGTTCATTATGTCTGAATTTGAAAAGATTCGGATATATACCTTTCATGAATTGACGGCTCTCAGATCAATGCGCGGCGACTGAAAAAGGGGAGATTGTTATTTGTTCACAAAGGGGGAAATCAAAGCCTGTGCTGAAATTGATGAAATTTTGATGATCATGATGCTCTCAATCATCAAAAAGGGGGAGAATTTTCCAAAGATCAATTTCAAACCTATGAAGAATTGTAAAAGTGAAAAATGCTTCTACTTATTCAAAGACAAAATTATTCAAAGACAAAAGTTTATGAAGAAAGATTGTTCAAAGTTAAATGAAGATGATTTGTGAAAGATGTTTTCTGAAGACAGTCCAGAGATCAAAGAGATGAAGATACAAGATCAAAGTTGTTTCAAAGTTTAAAGTCAATGTTTCAAAGATTTGTTTCAAGATTTCAGATTTGCGTTCAAGACTTGTTGACTTTCAAAGCTTCAAAGTTCAAAAGACTTTCCAAGATTCTTCAAAGGCTGAAAGAGTAAAGACTGTGAAAGCTTCAAAGTTCAAAGCTAAAGAGACAAAAGCTGAAGAATCAAGAGCTGAAGATCAGTATCAAATTTTTATTAAATCTTGAATACAAAGGGGGAGATTGTTAAGTCTAAATATTGTATCCAAGATTTAATAGGAAAGTCAAAGATGTAAAAGTCAACATTGTCAATGTCTTGTAAATATCAAAGCATGTTTAGTTTCCTTAGAGGTTAAGTCTTGTGTAGTTAGATGGTATAAATAGGGTGATGGTTTTGTAATCTTGTAACATTTAGAAAGGAACTAGAGTTGTATGCACGTAATTGTTAAAATTGAGACTTGTGGCTAATCAAGATCTACTTTCTCTCTCTAAAAAAAAAATCTCCCCATTAGTAATCATTGGCGCTTTTGATCTTCAAAATCCATCATCTAAATCAACATGGACCAACTAAGCGACTTTGCAAAGCAATTTGACTTTTTTTAAAGAAATTTCTTCTCATCATCTTTTAAGCTCTGTTGTGTTTACTGCTTTGACAAGACTGGACCAGTAGCTTGTGCTCTAAACGACACACCTCTTTTGGAATATCTTGAATAACTGTGGTGATCGGAGCTTGAACAGGAAAAGACAATTAAAGTTGAAGAAATTTTGAATCTTTGAGCGAATCTTGATCAGCAGATAAACATTTGAGTTCTTTGTCTCTTTATCATCTCCTTAACTTCTCTTATCTTCTCCCCCTCATGACCTTGATGATCTTGATCAACTTGGTCATGGAAATGTCGGAGACGAGACAGCTTAAGATCTGCAAAATCAAAGAAACAGAGAAAACAGGGAAGGTTTGTGCTACACGCTGGTTGCGCAAAGTAAGGTTTGCGTTACACGTAGGTTGTGCAAAGCAAGGTTTGCGTTACACGCAGGTTGCGCAAAGCGAGGTTTGCGTTACACGTAGGTTGCGCAAAGCAAAGTTTGCGTGACCAACTGAAGGCGCAAAACTGACTTAAACTCAGAAAAAATTTACCTTTTTAAGCTCTTTGACTCCCCCTACACAAATGCACTAGATACGACAATTCAAGTTAGCATTCATATAAAGAAAATCAGATACTCCCCCTTGAAAACAGATATGATCTTTTCAGAACAAACTCCTTTTTCACTCCCCCTTGAATAATGTTCAAACCCATTTAAAAAGAAATATGATAACACAATGATGAAAAACATCAAAGTAAAAAGAAAAAAATACTGAATATGAAATTTGAAACAACTAAAACAAGTAAAAATTTAAACACTAAACAAATAAAATTCTAATCAGTAAAATATCACAGATTTATCAATCAGTTGAAATTAAATATATGTTGTTGGATACAAAGACAAGTTTCATTGCATATCAAGTTAAAACATGTTCAGTTTCAAAAACTTTCATCAATCTATTCAGTGTGCAATCATGGGAACTTCGATTAGCTTCAAGAAAATGCAATTCTAAAAATATAATAGAGAACTTTGCATGTAATCACACTAAGACATCAAGAATTTAAGACTTTCACAAATTTACATATTTATCGCAACTCATAAATATCACCAAGTATAATGAGATGTGTGCTCATTGGCATCTTTTAGCAGTGTGCTCATTGGCATCTTGACATGAGTGTGCTCTTTGGCATCTTTTAAGCATGTGCACTTTGGCATCTTTTGAATCAAAAAGTTTATTAAGTAAAGAACATGCTGTAAACGTAACTTTCTATCTGACCCTATTGCAGGATTTGGGTCAGCCACTCCCAGACCAATTGGGCTTAGGGGACTAGGTGTCAAGCACCCCTTGGAACTTACTTTCCCAGATCAGAAAGGCTACATCGACATATACTAAACCCATTCATACCAGTAGAACATTACTTTTGATCTGGTTCTATAGAAGGATTTGGGTTCGATCACTCCCAGATCAAATGACCTTAGGGGAACAGATGACAAGCATCCCACAGAACTTACTTTCCCAAACCAGAAAGGTCACAGGTACAAACTTTGAAACTTAGAGATTTATGTATATTAAGAAATTAAAAATCATCTCAATCACAAAGTCTTACGTCTAAGTGCTTAGCCCATATTTTCATTATAATCCAAAATTCTGACTTTTTAGGTTTTCTAAGCATTGTAAACTATAAATATTCCGAATCACACAACTTTAAAGAAGTAACAAAAGCTACAAACATGTTGCTGACTTTTCAAAATTTGTTAGAATTGAAATTTGAACATATAACAAATTTAATATAAACAAACAACTTGAAAATTTATCCTAAACACACATTTTATTCAAAAGAAAGAAAAACTGTAAAACTTTTAACTTTATAGAATAAAATTTGTAAAGATTTAAACTTTTATCCTAAACACACAATTTTTTTTTCAACGTGTGACTAAAAAGAAATATTGGGTTGAACAAAATTCAAGAATGTTTGAAAATGCTCAGATTCATAAATTTGAGAAAAACTGGAAAACATCATAGACAAAGATATATGCAGCGGAATGAAAGTTGATGTACTCACAGTTTCTCATTAGTCAGAAGGTTACCAACATTGAAGAACGAGTCCTAGCCTGATATGTCTAGAAGTCGTAGTTCATGAAGTACGGGTTCAGAGCTGAAGTACTCAGAATCCATATTTCTCTTTTACTCCCTCATCACGTGAGGTGCCTGCAACTTTGAATCAAATAAAGATTTGGGTACCCACTTGTAATTGGGCCCGTGTTTGTTAGCTGCAGTTCGTATGGGGAAATATTTATAATATTTGACATTAGAAGCACGAGAAAGATCATCAGAATAATAAGCACAATCATCAGAGGAATACAAAGCATAATCATCTGAACTAGAATCAGAAGAAGAATATGAGACATTTTTGGAAATTTGAAACATTTGCATTATAGAAAATTTTGAAACTTTATTACAAACAGCAAATGAATCACTATTATAAAGTCTGTCTACATATCTATCTCCATCAAACATAGAATCAGTAGATGTCCGCTTTGCTTTCCAAATCTGCTTCTTTGATGACTTGCTCAAAGTCCTGTCTGAAAGATTAGAATCAGAAGAATTAGAATTATCAGAAATAACTTTATCTTGTTTCTTCGACTTCTTTGACCGTCTTCTTTTACGCTTAGGTTTATAATATTGATCATTGAGCATAAAAGAATCATCAAGAATTTTAGACGGAATATTTAAATCAGAAGAAATAATTTTACCTAAGCAACCAATCTGATCAACTAATAAATCTGAATTCGCCTCGGAGTTTGAAGAATTTTGAGAAAAGATTTTAAAATTTCAAACTTTCTTTTTATCTTCTTTATAATCAGAAGAAAGGTCAGAAATAGAAACTGAATCTTGTTTTTGAGAAAATAAATTTTCTTCAAAACTAGAAGTCATGAAAGAAAGAATAATATCATATTCAATTTCCTTTAAAATATTTTGATCTTCAATCTTATCTTCAAGATCAATGATTGTACTCTCTAATACTAATGGAGGAGTATATTTCTTAGAATCATAAATGATTGGAGAAATATTTTCCTTATCAGAATTAGAAGCATAAGGATCAATAAAATCATCAGATATTGAAGATTTGATAGGAGATATATCATTTAATACTCTTCTTCCTCTCCTTGATTTCTCAGGAAAATATTTTGCATTTTCGCTTGTGTAAACAAAAGGAATTTCATAAAGTTCCTGAATCTGCATTGTGGAAATCCGAACATCGTTCCTCAGTCTATAACATGATTTGTTCCATTCAGGCTGAAGAGCATTAAGAAATTTCAGATTCGTCTCAAGCTCTGTCTTGTTCACATTTATGTTTCGCATATCATTCAGCACTGCACAGAATCTGTCGAAAACACTCTTTATAGACTCACTTTCTTTGGCCTTGAACTCCTCAAAGTTGTTCATGAACCTAGTATGTCGGAGATGAGTTGCGACTGAAGAACCAAGCATGATCTTTTCCAATTGTGCCCACAACAAATTTGGATAATCCTTTTAATGATCAACCCGGTTGTAGACAGAGTTTGGTAAAGCTAGCATCAGATTAGCTTTCAGCTCTCGATCAACTTTCATTCGTGAATCCTCTTCAGATGTTGGAGGAGTCTCTTTATTAGGCTTTACGAAAGGTCCTTCAGTTAGAGACTTCATCATGTTCTCTCCATTAGCTTGACGCTCGATGAAGTTCAGAAATCGATCTTGCCATTGAGTGAATTTGTTTTCATCGACAAGAACTGGAGGACGAGTTTCATATCCCAAGGACATCATCATATCACTTGTGTAGAACATAGCTTGAAAGGCAAACTTTGCAGAATCCATTTTTCAGAAGAAAAAAAATTCTTTGTCTGAGACTGGCGTAAAGTAGAGCTTTGCGTGAGAAGCAGAAGACGCAAACTAAGCTTTTCGCAAGCAGATGAAGACGCAAAGTAAGCTTTGCGTGAGCAGGCTGTGGTGCAAAGTAGCTTTGCGTTATAAGGCAGAGACGCAAAGTAGCTTTGCATTATGAGAAGGTTACGCAAACTGAAGTTCTCCTGAGTATCTAGATACGCAAACCAACTTTGCATGAAGCGAAGGTTATGCAAACTGATGTTTGCGTGAATAACTGAAGACGTAAACCACTGGTTGCGCAAACTTAGCTTTGCGTGAGAAGAGGCTTGCGAGTATCTGACTTTGTGTAAACCACTGGTTGCGCAAACTTAGCTTTGTGTGAGCAGTGGAATACGAGAACTGGTCTTTGCGTGAGAAGCGAGAGACGCAAAGTAATCTTGCGTGATCAGTGTAAAACGCAAACTGGACTTTGCGTGACACAGATGAAGCGAGAACCTGTACCAAACTGAGAAAATATTCAATTCAAAATATGAACTCGTGCAAAGTACTATGAACTAGCGCAAAGTAGAGATCTAGCGCAAACCGAAGAAAATCAAGAAACACTCCAAAAATTCGATTTCAACACTGATTTTGACGAAATTTTCTTATATCAACACGTTCGAAATCAACTTTAAACACTTTTCAACCAAAATTTTCGAATAAAATCCACAAAAACACGATTTCTATAATGAAACAGTACGTAACCACGAGTTTTCCAAAAACTTCAAAAATCTCTAAATTAACAATCAAAATAAGTTTTTCTTGAAAAACGATGTGAATCAAAGATGTTTAGCAATCAAAAACGAATCCAACAAACCGATTTTCACAAAAATTCGTTCAAAAACAAAGCCGAATTTGATGAAAAATCTGAAAACGAGATTTTCTTGTAAAATTCAAGAAAATCGATCAAATTTTCGATTTAATTCACAAATTCAGTATCGAAAAAACAATCTCTCAGTCCTCTGAAGATCAGTATCAAATTTTTATTACATCTTGAATACAAAGGGGAGATTGTTAAGTCTAAATATTGTATCCAATATTTAATAGGAAAGTCAAAGATGTAAAAGTCAACATTTTCAATGTCTTGTAAATGTCAAAGCATGTTTAGTTTCCTTAGAGGTTAAGTCTTGTGTAGTTAGATGGTATAAATAGGTTGATGGTTTTGTAATCTTGTAACATTTAGAAAGGAACTAGAGTTGTATGCATGTAATTGTAACATTGAGACTTGTGGCTAATCAAGATCTATTTTCTCTCTCTAGTTTCTCTGTCTAGTTCTTGATCTTAATTGTCATATTATTGAGTAATTGCTTGATTGTTTTGGGGTTTTATAATTAACAGAGTTGTTGCATATGGATCTCTGTGGTCTGATGCTAACGCAAAGTCTAGGTGGAAAGAAGTACATACAAGTTATCGTGGACGATTACTCGTGATTCACATGGGTCAAGTTTCTACGTTCAAAAGATGAGACACCAGATGTTCTCATTACATTCCTGAAGACGACCCAGGTGAATCTGCAGAAACTAGTTAAGATTCTAAGAACAGACAACGACACATAGTTCAAGAACAAAAAGGTTGAAGAATATCTCGAATCGGTTGGGATTTCACATCAATACTTTGCTGCTCGTACGCCTCAACAGAATGGAGTGGTTGAAAGAAGAAATCGTACGCTAGTCAAGGCTGCTCGTATTATGCTAAGTCAATCTAACTTACCTCTATTTATGTGGGCTGAAGCTGTATCGAATGCGTGCTACACTCAGAATCGCTCCATGATACACCGCAGGTTCAAGAAGACTCCTTATGCGTTAATCAACAACCGAACACTGACAATCAAATATTTCCATATATTTGGGTGTAAGTGTTTTGTTCTGAACGATAGAGAAAGTCTGAACAAGTTCAGTGCCAAGGCGGACGAAGGCATCTTCATTGGTTATTCATCTACATCAACTGCATACCGTATATATCTAAAGAAGTCAAAGACGGTTATTGAAAGCGTCAACGTTACGTTTGATGAAGAGATAGCTTCCGAACAACACAGTTCAGAACCCGTTATAACCGGAGTAGTAGCTTCTGGGCAAATCAGTCCAGAACCTGAGTCTCAAACGAACAAATCAGATGAAGCATCAACGTCTACTAATCATTTATATGATTTAGATTTATTATTTGAACTATTTTATGATGAATTTCTTGGATCTAATGTAAAGAAATCTGTTGTGATTGACAGGAATGAAGACTCAACGACTACTCTTCCAACCATATCAGATATTCCTATGGAATCTAACTCTCAGATTCAACAAGAGATTATAGTTCAAATGCCGACTCCAACAGTTGAAGTTGTGGTCAATAATGAAGAAACAGAAGTTGCTGAACAAGTTGAACCTACTATGACTTCTGCACCTACTACTTCAACTGCAATCATCATTCCTCCTGAACAAGCTGAAGAAGATACCAGTGGATTCATAGATGATACTATTGATATATATATATTCATATAATCCACTACCTCATGAACATAAACGGACCAAAGAGCATCCGATAAGCCAGATCATTGGCGATCCAACAAAACCGGTGCAAACTAGGTCAACATCAATGAATATGTGCATGCATGACTCATTTCTGAGAAAGTTTGAGCCAACTCGCGAATCAGAGGCACTTGCTGATCCAGAATGGGTGATTTCAATGCAAGAAGAGCTGAATCAGTTCGACGCACTTAAAGTCTAGAGACTCGTACCAAAACCTCAAGGTAAAACCATTATAGGTACGAAATGGGTTTTCAAGATCAAGAAAGACGAAGATGGTACCGTTATCAGAAACAAGGCAATTTTTATTCCCTATTTTCAAGTTATAATCGCTAACAAACAATCAAGATGAGAATTCAAAATCATATGTCATTGATTCATTCATCAAGATTACAAACTTACAATTTTCTCTCTCTACTTTCTCAAACTAGAATAATATTCAATGAACTCTTCTCTAATATGCTCTCTCAATCACAATCTGAATTCACACACTTACAATCTTACTTACTTACTGATTACAAAGGAAACAAGGTATTTATACCACGAACAATTACAAAGAAACAAAATACAAATACATTGAGTTTGACTTTATTAACAAAAGACTTTGACTTTATTAACAAAATACTTTGACTTTAAGTGAGAGTTGACTTTTCCAGCTTTGACTTCTTGAACTTTTGTCTTCAATCTTAATGATCTTGAATCCAATAAACCTGTTATCTAACAATCTCCCCCCTTTGGATCAAGATCATTACTAAAAGATTTAGCAATACGATCTTTTCTCTTTAAGCTCGATTTGATTAAGCTCCCCCTTTGATCAACCTTTATCTTCTCTGGTAATCTCCCCTTTTATACAAACATGATTTACAAACTCAATCAACTCACATGCTCCCCCTATTAGCATGAAATATTTACACTCTCCCCTTTCTTTGATAAACACAGTATCTTCAACAACTTTCAGCAATCTCTCTCAAAATATGTTCTTCAAGAATAGTAACATTCTCCCACAGGATTATAAACAAACCTCTTTCAGACATTGAAAGAAATTATCTTCATTTTCAGCTTTGAAAGTTATTTCTCCAAAATCTGCTTGCTTTTGAAATACTTTCAACTTTCTCTTATCAACTTTGACCAAACTTATCTTCAACAATTCTGAAATCTTTTAACTCTTTCAGCAAACTTTCATTAATAACTTTCTTTCACAACTTCAATATTGCTTTGAATCACACATTTCTTGATATCTTCTCCCCCTTTTTGATGAATAGAGCATCTATAACATCAAAACTTCTTCCAAGAAATGTCATTGAAATTATGTTCTGACCACTGATCTGTGTACGAGCCTCTGATTGTTTGCCAATTCGAACAAAGTATTTATCTAGATCTTTGCAAATCCAGACAAAATAGGAATGTAACACCTGAATCAACAAATGAATCAGTTAAAATGCCTGTCAGTAACACGAAGTCACTGTGTGTAACAAATACACAATATAAAGGAGCTTTTTGATGTTCACTCCCCCAGGGTTCCATCCAATCATTGAAACACCACAAAGGTAATTTTTATGAATGTTATGACAAAGAAACGAATTCCTTGTGTGTTCGTGCATGTGTAGAAAGAATTAAGCACGAAAAATTGCTTTTTAAGGCTCAACATAGTGTAAACCACTGAGACAATAGTAGATAAACACAGACTCAATGTGCATGATTGATGTGCGAAGGTGGGGAAGACTTCCTTCATTTTCAATATCCAGATTTTCCAAATGAAAACCAGATAGCATATGTGTTGCGTCCCCTTGAAAATGTGAAACATTTTCTTTTTGAGAAGAAAATGAGTAGCGTGTGGGGTTTAGTCAAGAGTTGGCATGGGCTAGTTGCTTGTTTCAATAACGTTCACCAAAGAGTTGTGAAACGCTAGTAATGTGGCCGCCCGACTCAGAAAGTAGTTGGTGCAGAGTTTAATATTCTTTTACCCTATTCTCACACCCTCTTTATTTTGATCATTAAGCTTACTACTAACCAAACCCACACTCATTTCTTTTAGACTCCTCACACTCAATCTCTATGGATTAACTTGTTGGGTAGAAATCACTGGTTAACGTGATTCCATAGAGGTTCATTTAAATCCTAGCACAAAGAACCCATGTAGTCCTAGAAGAACGTATTGCTCGTAATGATTTAACTTTATCAGTTAAAGCTCATATACAAATGTCAGATATGAATATGCTTAGAGATATAATCATGGAAATATGAGCATTTTTAAACATTGAAGTATTTTTAAACAAGTATATGGAATGAATGAACATGAATGCAAAAGGCTTGTTTGAAAATCTGACATTGTATGAAAATGATCAGAAATGAATGATATAACAATCAAAGCTTAAGGTCAAGAATAATGGATATTGTCTATACGAAACAAAAATATAGACATTCTTGAAATGATGTTTCGAAATGAAATATCGCTCAAAATTCTTTAAAGTACAAGCGGGGTGTCTTACCATCGAAAAATTGTTTCAATTTAGAGACATGGTAAGAACAATTTGATCAAAAATTAAACTAATGTGTGTGAATACTTGAAAGTATGTAGAAAATACAATACGCAAGTATTTATCTTTGGAAACACACGGTTTGTTTATCAATTAAGCACAAAAATAAAATGTAAACATTTAAAATCACATTTCTAAATTATAAAATATGTTTAAGAATCGGGCAGTGGTTTGAACATTTAAGAAAATCATGTTTTCATATCTGAAAGTTGTCCTTCATTCAGATACATATGAGATTAAGATAAGAAATTTACCTTTTCGCTCAATCTTAATTCTCACGAAATCAGCTGTAGTCAATAAGATATGATCTTGATAGCTTCTCTCATTCTGCACAAGTCTCAAAGTCTAGTCAAAGCAAATTTATTCACAAAATTATTCAAAAATAAAAGACATAAAAACAGTAAAACAATTTAAAGTACGAGTTCTGATCAGAAATAATAAAAAATCATAATCCCTTTACTCCCCCTGAAATTATGCATCTAAAATATGTCAGTTACAAAGCACATTATAAAGATCTTCAACTCCTTTTGGAATGTAGTTCGTCATATCTATCAGATGCAAAAATTTCAGAAAAATATGTACTCCCCCTTGAAGGTTGATATCCTCGTTGGAGTATCGGAGTACAATCTCTTATATCAGCTCGAGAGTATCTTTCTTTAAGCATTGAAGTCCGGGTCCTGAACTGTAGTATTCAGAAGCCACACTTCGTTCAAGTACGGGTTCTAAGCTGACGTACTTAGAAGCCTTAGTTCTCTTACTCCCCCTTGATTGTAGGTGCCTGCAACAAAAAATCAGCTTTCGGCTTTGGTACCCACTAGTATTTGGGTCCATAATTGTTAGTTGCAGTTCTATTGGGAGTAATTGAGTAAGAACCATACCAGTAATGATCACTTATTTTATGAACAAAATCATATGTATTACAGTAAGAACAATACCTCTTTTTAGATAACCTGATCAATTGATCTCTCGAATAAGCAAGATCAGGTTTACCTTTCAGCACTTTGCTCTTCGTTGCATTTGAGGCAGATACAAATGATTCGTTGCTTTTCTTCTCTTCCTTCTTTCCTGTCTTTTCAGCTTTCTTCTCATTTTCAGCTACTGGTTTTACTCTGTTAGCTCCACTCACATTGTATAGAAGTATTGAAAAATAGGCTAAGTATGTAAATTGCAGAAGCCTGTCGCTGAACACTCAAGTACACCACAGAAGGTGCAAAGCTCAGAGGTTACTCCACAGAAGATCTACCAGAAGTCAAACCTGATAATAATTCTTGGATCACAGAGCCTCTGTGATCACTCACAGAGCCTCTGTGAAGGCCAACCTCTGGAGATCAATATTGAAGCTTTTCTAAGAGTTCAAGACAAGACCACGTGCAGAACACGTGAGACCTGCTGTACGAAGATCCTCAAGATCAAAGTAATGGGCGTCCCACGATGTTTACTTTCCAGGTGGCATTCCGTTTATGGAATGACAGTTTTTGTCTTATACTAAGGGGTACATACCTCTTGTATATTAAGGGAGCACCACCTTAGAGAAAAGCATGACACACAAAAATAGCAGTCTGTATAATCCTTGAGCACATTTTGCACATACCAGTGCGTGTTCTTGGTGTTCTTCAGTAATCAATGAAACAGTTCTTTGAGTAACTTTCTTGCAATACTTTACTTCCTGTTCATTAATTACTTGTGTGTTTACTACCTTGCATGTTCAATCTTTTCTACACGTATTAAACGCTTCCGCACTCTAATTATATAATATGTGTGTACTAAAAGTTTAAATGAAGTTAAAGAACATTAAAACTGGGATCAACAATTGGTATCAGAGCAAACTTTGATTTTCAATATCAAAGGATCCTGTTCTATACTTGTTTCCAGTATTCAAGGTAGTAGTTTGAGTCTGTTCTTCGTCCCAAACTCCATTTACAGTCACACTCTGTTTTCTGGAGCTATATCAACCTGTTTGGTATAGAAACAGGTACAAGTGTGTCCTTCATTCAAAGACAGATTCAAAGCTAGTTGGTTGAACATCTGTTCTTACTGGTTCGTGCCATACTTTGTTTTTCCTCTCTAAACTAAAATGGCAAACACTGTCAACTACTTCAGTGTTGGATCTCAGTCCAAACCTCCCACTCTTCTAAGGGATGAATATCCTCAGTGGAAGATCAGGATGGTGCACTTCCTTGAAGGTGTGGATCCTGGTCTAGTTGAGTTTCTTCACAATCCTCTTTTCATTCCAATGACAACTGTTCCTCGTGTTCCTGCCACTGCCAATACTCCTGAAATTCCTGAATATCAACATCCCAAGCCTGTCCTTGAATGGAGTGAAGAAGAAAAGGCACAACATGAACTTGCAAAGAAATCCAAAAGACTAATCATAATGGCTATCCCAAATGATATCTTTCAATCTCTTGATTCATGTGAAACTTCAAAGGACCTATGGTTAGAGCTGGAGAAACAATTTGAGGGTGGTGCCAAAACCCTCAAGAACAACAGAGCCTTATGCATAAATGAGTATTTTGCATTCAAAGCTCTGTCGGGTGAATCCATTCAAAGTACTTACAATAGATACAATTCTTTGATAAACAAGTGTAAGAGGTATGGGATCCACAGAACCTCTGAACAAAACAATGTCAGATTTCTACAAAGCCTAAATGATGAATGGCTTCATTTAACCATGTCCATGCAAGCCACATTGGATCTTGATGTTTGGTCCATATCTGATCTCTTTGGAACACTGATTAGCCAAGAGAACAGAATCTCCAAACTATCAACCTCTGTCGGAGGTCCTCTGGCTCTTATGGGAAGTGCCTCAGAAGGAAAAGACAAGGGAAAGAAGGATAAGGCAGCTGAGGAGGCACAGAAGAAGAAGAAGAAGAAGAAGAAGAAGGTACTTGTAGCAGAGAGTGAAAGTGAAGAAAACTCTGAGGAGGAGATTGACATGGCTGCTATGGCCAAAACTCTTGCACTAATGACCCGACAGTTCAATCGTGGTCTTAAGAAGAAGCCGGAGTACAGAGGAAAAGAAGAAAGAGATGACAGAAGCAGAGGATATGGTGAGGCAAAGAGAAAGGAATGATCTGAAGAACCAAGGCAAGAAGAGAGAAATGGACAGAAGTCAGACGGCAGAGCTAGTGACAAATTCCCGAAGCAAACTGAAGGCTGCTTCAAATGCGGGAAACCAGGCCACTATGCAGCAGAGTGCAGGTCCTCTGCCAACACGGGGAAACCCACAAGGGACGCTGCCTTCTATAGAAAGAAAGTAGAGTACTACACTCAGAAATCCCTAGTGGCAGAATAAGAGAACCTTGTAACCGATGAATCATCTGATGAAGAAAACAACGCACTCTTCTGTGGAATGGCAGAAGTCCACTCTTCTGACAATGAAAGTGAGGTATCCACTTCTAACTCTTGCAACTCAGACTTTGAAAACAAGCTTCTTGAAATACAAAATGATCTTCTAGCTTCCTAAAACACATGCTCAGATCTTGAGAAAAAGCTTGCCTTCTTTGAAAAAGAAACTAGGCTTCTCACAGAGGAGAAGAATAAGCTTTACCTTGAAAACAAAAATCTCACCTCTGAGCATATTTCAACAAAAAGGGATTTCAAGGATAAAATCACAAATCTCGACAAAATTTTGAAAGAAAAGGTCAAAGAGCTAAGGAAATTTGAGAGTGATCGTTTAAATGCCATTTCTTTGAAAAAAAAATTCAAAAAGAAAGAGAAGTTCTTCATCAAGATCTGTTCGACAGAGATCTTCAAATTAAGAGGTATCAGGATGCTCAAAAAGTTCATGAAAAGGTTAACACCCAGATAGGCATAAGAGGATTAGGATTCGAGGATATTGACCCTTACACAGGAAACAAAAGAAACAAATCTTTATCAAACATCTTTTGCCCTAGACAATTTTTAAAACCAAGTTTTCCAAACCTTTTGTCCACATTTAAGAGATGCAGAACCTCTGAAGGACCACATCTGAGGAGACCTCTACAGATGGCAAATGTATGATATGAAAACAATGATTTACCATCTGCACCCTCATCAAAAAGAAAATCTATACCAAAGAAATATCTGTCTCAAAAACAGATAGGGGTCTTCAGATTTGGTCACCCAGAAACGCAAACTCAAATGGCTTTTGTGTGCATGATGACTCCTGAAAAGGAACTATCCTCTGAAGCACCAGAGTTTGTACCTGCCTCTGTGGAAGAAAGACTGTTTTAAAAGGTTTTTAGAAAAAGACTTGAAAAGAACTTATGAAAATCATTTTCTCAACCATTCTGATCTAACCTCTGAAATAAGAGAAATCTTTGAGCAAGATCTACAAAACTGTCTTAACGTTCCTATGGTCATTCCGTGTACTTCAAAAACTCTAAATACTTCAGAGGACACCAATGGACAATGCAAGGCACTTGCAGAAGGTCAAGATCTCATTCACAAAGACTTCCTCGATTCAGACTCTGAGTCAGAATCAGAGTCGTCTGTTGAAAATGAGACAAGTTCTGTGGAACTTGAGATATTCCCCTGTGGTCCAGAGAAGAGTAAACTTACCTCTGGCATTCTTAATAGAACAGTTCTTCCCAAAAGGAAAACCACAGGTGTACCTATCTGTCCTGATTTCCTGGACATGTGCTTGCAAGCAATGACTTCTCTTGAGCTTGAAAGATCTAAAAAGAACAAGATCCCTCAGGATTCAAAAGCTCCAAGACCATTAAAACCTTTTCAAGAAAAACTCACTTGGCAACAGAAGAATAAACGGCCCAAAATTGATAAATTTGATGCTTCTGTTGCAGTAAAGGCTAGGAAAGAAAATCAAGGGAGAGTACAACCAAAGAGCCACTCAAGAAGAGTTTTTGAAAAAACTGAACCTAGAATAGACAAAGCTTTCTGTAAAAAGAAACCCAAATATAAAATGGGTTGTAGTAAAATTTGCTCTGTACCCTCCTTTGACAAATTTAATGAAATTTTCAAGAAGTTTGCTTCAAATGTTCCTTATTGTAAATGCTTTGATCTTATGCATTCTTTGAATCAACACTTCTCGAGGCCCTCCTGTCTTATATCTCACCCAAAACCCAAGAATGCAAAATTCAAGGGTGAGAAGAGACAAACTGGTACCTCTGCAACAGAGGATAAATCCAAAACCAAAGATGTTAAGGCATCTTCAAAGTCTCCTAACAAAAATGGACCCATTTGGAAATGGGTACCTAAATCTCTCTAATCTGTCCACAGAAGAAACAGCATGTGCCTATCTGGTACCTAGACTCCGGGTGCTCAAGACACATGACTGGCGACAGAGGGTTGCTTTCCTCCTACAAAGAAAAACATGGAGGAGGATCTGTGACTTTTGGAGATAACAAGAAAGGACAAATAAAAGGCTATGGAGTCATTGCCAAAGGAGACATCAATGTCAACAGAGTTGCCTATGTGGATGGCCTCAAACACAATCTTCTGCGTGTGAGTCAACTCTGTGACAATGGACTCGATGTGATGTTCAAAAGACAGTACTGCTCTCTGTTGAAGGAAGATACAACCACAGAGCTTCTGCGAGCCAAAAGACGAGGTGATCTATACCTCATGGACTTTAAGTCAACTAACAGAGAAGAAAAGCTCTGCTTAGTCTCAGGTAAGAATGAAGAAGCTTGGCTCTGGCACAACATGTTCTGTCATCTAAACTTTCACACACTTAACAAACTTGTGAAATTAGAACTAGTAAGTGGTCTACCAAGTATTAGATTCGACAAAGATCACCTATGCTCAGCTTGTGAGATGGGCAAACTCAAAAGGGCTGCCCACAAAACCAAGTCTAACATATCTTGCACCAGACCTCTGCAGATGCTTCATGTTGACCTCTGTGGTCCTATATCTGTGCAGAGTCTTGGTGGCAAGAAGTACATCCTTGTACTTATAGATGAATTCTCTAGATATACTTGGGTTGAATTTGTTCGAAAGAAATCAGATGTTCCTGAAGTACTAATCAATCTTATCAAGAGAATACAAGTTCTTTATGACTACAGGGTACAGAAAATCCGAAGTGACAATGGAACAGAGTTTAAGAACTCAACCATTGAAGCTTATCTTTCGACAGAAGGCATATCACAGAACTTCTCTGCTGCAAGGACTCCACAACAAAACGGTGTTGTTGAACGAAAGAACAGAACACTAGTGGAAGCTGCAAGGACTATGCTCACTGCTTCATGGCTCTCTATTTCTTTCTGGACAGAAGCAATTTCAACTGCATGTTTCACCCAAAATCGATCCTTGATCGTAAAGAGACATGCAAAGACACCATATCACTTACTACACCAGAGGAAGCCAAACATCAAGTACTTCCATGTCTTTGGTTGCAGATGTTTCGTACTGAACGACAGAGACCAAATAGGGAAATTGAGTCCCAAAGCCGATGAAGCCAAATTTATTGGCTATTCATCAAACTCCAAGGCATACAGAATCTATGTACTCAAATCCAAGCATATACTAGAAAGTATTAATGTTTCATTTGATGATTCTTTTCAGGTGACTTCTGAGCAAATCAGCTCAGGACTCAAACTTCAGGATGAAGATTCTGGTGGATCATCATGAACAAATGATCTTCATCATCTATTTGAAGATATGTTCAATGATGATGAACCCTCTGAAGGTGACCAAAGAGCCTCTGAAGCCGAAGCCTCTGAGGACCAAACAGGTACTTCTCTAATTGGTCCTAGCAATACTTCACCCTCTTTCAGTAATGCTGCAGGTGCAACCATCGAGGGGAAGCACTCAGATGACAATACAACTCAAGGCCCCAAGATTAATCAAGATCATGATCATCTTCAAAACCTCTCAGAAGGGTCAACACCAGATCAAGGCTCTGCAGAACTCTCTACCTCCTCTCATGATGAACAACCAAGTCTTGTGGAAAGTACAAACAATCAATTTCTTTCAACAGAAGATGATCTACATCAAAACGAATGTGCTCCTGAACTAACCACTAAAGTTTCCAATGATCACCTACCCCGCATGATAATATGGACCAAGAGTCACCCACAGAGCCAAATCATTGGTAATGCCTCTGATAAGGTCCAAACTCGATCGAGTACTGCCAATTTTGGTTACTATACAAATTTTGTGAGTATCATCGAACCCAAAAAGATATCTGAAGCTCTTGAAGACCCAAACTAGTTAGAAGCTATGCAAGATGAGCTTCTGCAGTTTGAAAGAAACGAAGTATGGACCCTAGTGCCTCTGCCGAAAGGCAAAACCGCAATAGGGACCAAATGGGTCTTCAGGAACAAAAAGGACGAGGATGGTATGGTGATCAGGAACAAAGCAAGACTGGTGGCCAAGGGATATTTCCAAGAAGAAGGCATTGACTACGAAGAAACCTTTGCCCCTGTGGCAAGACTCGAACCAATAAGAATCTTTCTTGCCTTCGTAGCCCACAGAGGTTTCAAAGTATATCAAATGGATGTCAAGTCAGCCTTTCTGAATGGGCTGATTCAATAAGAAGTATATGTCCAACAACCACCAAGGTTTGAGAACTCTAAGTACCCAAATCATGTCTACCTCTTGGACAAGGCTCTGTATGGACTGAAACAAGCTCCCAGAGCCTGGTACGACAGACTTTCAAACTTTCTCCTTGCAAATGGTTTCGAAAGAGGTACAACTGATACTACTTTATTCTATAAGAAGAGAAAAGGTGAGATTCTACTTGTACAGATCTATGTTGATGACATTATTTTTGGGTCTACAAATGATTTATACTGCAAAAAATTTGAATCACTGATGAAGAGTGAGTTTGAGATGAGCATGATGGGAGAACTCACATTCTTCTTAGGATTGCAAGTCAAACAAACCACTGAGGGTATTTTCATAAACCAATCAAAATAGGTCTCTGACATACTTGAAAAATGCAAGCTCTCTGACTCTTCACAAATGAAGACTCCTATGGCCACTGGATCCAAACTTCATGTAGATCCAGAAGGCAAGCCTGTGGAGTGTAAACTCTACAGAGGTATGATAGGGTCTCTGCTATATTTAACCGCAAGTAGACCCGATATAATTTTTGCCACATGTCTCTGTGCAAGATTTCAAGCTAACCCCAAAGAATCTCATCTTTACGTTGTCAAGAGGATCTTCAGATACCTAAAAGGGACCAAAAATCTTGGTCTCTGGTATCCGGACAGCTCTGCTTTGATCTCATGGCTTATACAGATTCAAATTACGGAGGATGCAAGCTCGACAGGAAAAGTACCTCTGGGAGTTGCCAATTCCTAGGAGGGAAACTAGTAAGTTGGACTTCCAAGAAACAGAACTGTGTTTCGACCTCTACGGCAGAAGCAGAATATGTTGCTGCTGCAAGTTGTTGTTCACAAGTTCTGTGGATGAGGACCCAACTTAGAGACTATGGATTTGATATCGAAAAAATCCCCATCCTCTGTGACTCCAAAAGTGCCATTGCGATCTCTGCCAATCCTGTGCAGCACTCTAAGACCAAGCATATCGATATCAGGTATCACTTTCTGAAACATCATGTGGAACATGGAACAATAGAGATGTACTTTGTGCCCACAGACTACCAACTTGCCGACCTTTTCACGAAGGCATTGAATGAGAAAAAATTCACTTTTCTAGTTGGCAAGATTGGTATGCTCAACATGAGTTGACCACAGAGCCTCTGTACCCGTGCACAGAGACTCTGTTGTACATATTTGTATATAACATATTCCTTGTTTGTAAATAATCTCTTTGACTTTCTTTATATTACATTATTTTTGCAAATATATGTCTTGTGCAAATCTTATCTTTATATGATCCAAGCATAGTTGAAGGGGGAGCAGAACGAACTGTTGGTCCCGAAGGTGCTTAACAAGTTTGTAGAAGGGGGGGGGGGTTGAATACAAACACAGAAATTAAAGTTTAATAAATTGTTTATTGATAAATCAAAATACAATTTACAAGTTTGTGGCGGAATAAGATTAAGACAGACTCAATCTAAACAAACTTCAGAAACACTAAGATGGTTGCACAAGAAATTCAGAGAATGGGGGTTTTTAGAGAGATAGAAAACAAGGGTTTCTATTTTGGAGTTCAAGGATTGAGCACACCTTCAGATGAAGGGGTGAGCTTCCTATTTATACCCTATGCATTAAATGCATGGCAGGGTACTTTACACGTGGCATTCATAGATTGGCTTTGGTAGTCTTACTTTTGGAGACATGCTTTTGGCCGCTTTATGAACAGTGTAGTTGACAGAGTTGTTGTACGATTTGTGGCAGAGACGTGTCCGTTCTGACACATCGTACTGGTTGTGCAAGGTAAGACAAAAGAAAACTTGAGGCATAAGCTTTGTGATCGTTGATCGCTGAGTATCTCTTCTTCCAGAGATAAAGAAGTTCAGCTATCGCTGAAGCTTTTCCTCAGGTTTCTTCGCGTAAGTAGATTCGTCTGGTCTTCGCTGATATCCGCATCAGGTCACTAGTAGACTTATCTATTGTTCAGTGGCTTCGTCTTCGATTCAGCTATGAACTATGTTGACGCGAGACTTGTCTTCAGGGATTACGTTAACTGTGTTACATGGGAAACGATCAGTGATGACTGAACAGACTCAGTTTGATCGCTGAAAGTGAAACACACATATTAAATGTTTACATAAAGGTCATCAGCGATAACTGAACAGACTCAGTCTGATCGCTGATGATGAAACACTAATACATATAATAACGTAATTTTCACTATGTATAAAAGAGGGTCGTTATCAAATCACTGAGAGAGTTTGGATCAACAATCTCCCCCTATTTGATAATGACAAAGTAACAAAAGAAAATTACTTTGATTCAAAATATAGGAATAAAAAGGACTCATAGAATGCATGTCCCATTTACTATTTTGAGGGATCTTTTACAGTACTGATAGGGTTAAGTACATCATTGCTATTTTCATTTAATTCAGGGATGGAATTACAAGATATGAAAAACATTACAAGTGAGTAACTAACTACTGTAAGTATAACTAACAGATTACAGAGAAGAAAACTAATCTATCAACTATTAAAAGAAGATTTAGGAGGATTGATCATATACTCAGGTATTTCTTCTCCTTTCTGTCTTCGTTCCAAAGATTCTTGACTGATAATTTCTTTAATTTCTTCAGCAGCAGGGAAGAAGTCACACCATAAGCATAAGAGATCCTTGAGATGATTCAGAGGACAGATAGGAATCTCATAGATTCTTTGAAATCTGAGTTCCTCATCATCATCTCTGAAGAATATTCCATAAGGATTGTCGATTACTTGACCAGCTTGGAAAGGACCACCAGGAGGCAGAGATAAGTCCAGAACTGAAAGATCGGGAGGAGGACCAAACAGTGCATCTCTTGAAAATTTGATAGAAGTTTCATTCCTGATGATGGCGACATCTTTAGAGGAGGAGGACCCAATTTTTCTCTTGAGTTTCAAAGATTTGGGAGGAAGAGGAGATGGCAACTTTAGTACAGAAACGACTCTATTTATGAGGGCTTCAAGAAGTCCTTCAACGTAGCCTCTGTATGTAGATTTGGATTTCTTCAGCGCATCTCAGAACTCTAACCATTCCGTAAATCCGAAGCTCTCAAGTTTTGATACGTACATTGCTTTTTGGGTTCCATCCTCTCTGGTAATCTCCATGGTCACTGAGAGTTGATCTTTCTTCTTGCGACCAGAGATAGTCACGGCTGATATTGGAAGAAGATCAGAACGATAATCCATCTTTTGTTTGCACCATTCGATAGACTTATCGTTGATCTCTTGTTCTTTGAAGCGTTCCTCTTCAATTTCTTTCAGTAGTGCTGCTTGAACTTCCACAGGTTTGCTTTTCAGCTTTTTGTCCTTAACTTGAGAGGATTGAATCTTTAAAGCGAGTTGGGCATCTCGTTTGCATTCAGCGATCAGCTTCTCACTTTGGCAGATTCTTCTCTTTCAGCTTCAGTGAGGAAGTCGAGCTCTGTGGATGTTTGAAGAGGGATTTTCAGCCGTTGACTTTCTAGTTGAGCGATCATTTCAACTCTTTTTTTTACCACTTCCTCTGACCAATGAGATGGTCGAGAGGGCCTTCCTGGATGGACCAGGGAATCTTCTTCTTCTTCATCAATCTCAGCGATAGAGATTGGGATTATTTCTTCAGCGATAGTAGCTGGAATTATTTGTAGTTCAGAACCCTTAAGCAGGGGTGAGAACTGTCTGGTTAGAAAAAGAAGGAAAGAAGGGATAAGTGTATTTTTAGAACGAGAGAGATAAAGGCTAGAAAGGAATAGGGGTTTGGAAAGAGTAGAAGAGTGGTACAATTGAAAGACATACCTGAGAAGGATGCTCCCCCTCAGATTGTGATCCAGTCCTCAAGCATTCTTCAGCGATCGGTTGCTTGTCTTTGCTTTGCGAAGGAACACTTGAAGATGTATCACCTCTCACCCCTGTTTTGACAACCTCTTGCGAAGTTGTCCCTGATACGACGTTCGGCTTAGAAAACCACATAGATTGGTCTTCATCGTCGTCGTCGTCATCGGAGGGATGATCCTTTTCTTGATCATCAAGATCTAGATCATCTTCCTCTTCATCGTCTTCTTCCTCATCCTCTTCAAAGAGAATAGAGTGAATTGATGAGGATTCTTTTGCCTTCTCCCCCTCAGATTGAGAGGGAGGTCCCTTTGGAGTCTTAGCTTCCCCAGCAGCAGCAATAGAAGTTTCTTTAGTTTTCTCCCCCACTTTGTCATTATCAGCGGTAGGGGATTGTTCAGCTGCTGGAGTAGCTGTTGAAGCTTTTAGCACTTGAACGTCATCCTCCAGACGCTTAATCCGATCTTCAACCGCAGGGATGTCGCACGTGGCATCATGAATGAATTCCACAGCGATGTTGAGGTTGGTACGATCATCTTCAGTGAAGGAGGGAGGCAGCGCTGGAGCTGGTGCATTCACTTTCTGTAGAATTTGCTGAAGAAGGGACGTGCAGAGGTCAACCTTTGAAGAGAGACCCTGAACTTCAGCGGTAAGAGACTCAAATCGCCCTTGAAAGAGTCGAGAGGACTCTCTGAGTTGGACGACTTGTTCTTCAACAGCTGAAAGTTGAGAGTTCTCAGCTTTAGATGAGCAAGTGGCGGTCAACTTCTTCAGCTCCTCACCAGCCTGATTGACGGCGCTGGTGGTTTCATTGATGGTGTTGGTGAGTGCGTCCACCTTTTCTCCTAGACTGTTGACATGCGTGTCAACAGACGCCAAGCTAGGACCTGAAAATAATGTTAGTTCAGATATGGGCTTATTTGGAGAGGGGGGGAGAGAAGTGCTTAGGATTATAGGTGTACCTGACGTATCAAACATTTTGTAGAACTGCATAGATTCCTCAAAAGTTTGATGCTCAGGTCCTATAGGGAAAGAAGAGGTGGCGGGTTCAGAGACCAAGTGAGGAGAGAAGGGAAGAGTTTTGGGGATAGAAGTAGGGATGGGGTTAATCTCAGTGAAGGAGATAGTAGGTGGGGTTACTGATGATGTGACAGCGAGTGAGATCGCTGACACGGCAGTATGAGTGACTACTGAAGTTGTGGAGGAAAGACCCACAAATGCATCTAAGGTAGCTTGTTGAGAAGCTCCCTCAGGTATAGTACTAGAGGGTGTACTTTCCTTAGTCTTTTTGGCCTTTTTGGAAGGACCAATCGGACTAGATGATGGTCGTTTAGAAGTAGTGGTAGCGACAGGGATAGCAGACGAAGGAACCGTCTGCGTGGTCGCTGAAGATGAAGGAAGAATGGAGAGAGAGACGATAGCGAAGGAGAGAGATACTTACCTCGTCGGCGAGTGGCTTGACCTCTAGTGATCGTTGACCTACCCTGGCAAAGGTGCCATCATCTTTGGTGGGATAGGTGTTGGGATAGAGGAACTTGATATACGTACATATGAAACGTACGTATGAGATCTTGGGATCTCGTTCAGGCTTCTCTAATCTCGACCTCAGATCTTCAAAGATTGCTGTGGCGTAGTCAAAGTTTTGACCAGCGATAACGGAGTAGGCCATCTGCAGTTGTGTTTTGCTGGCTTGATCCAGCGAACCACTCTTCCCACTCATGCTCTGAATTATGTACGAGAAGATAAAGTTCAGTTGTGATGGCATCTGAGCTTTTAGGATCTTGGTGAGCTTCTTGTTGGGAATAGAAGATCTTGGTTTGTTTTCCCAACAATAGCCCATTGCGTCCAGGAATGATATCAGCTCATCATCAGTGGGGAGTGCGTCGAACCCACTCTTTGGTTTGTCAGGGAATCTTAAAGATTTTCTGAGGCTAAGAGCGGTCATGCTCCCTGGCCCTAATTCCGTGCTGAACGGGATAGCAGGGACTCGTTCACCTTTCCTGTTGGTAAGTTCAGTTGCATCAGCAGTGAACCAGAACTGCTGAAGTAGAGTCTTGGAGGGCTTAGGATCCACAGTGATCGCGTAAGCTATGCATGACTGCTTGAGGAATTCAGCAGCTTCCACCAGATGTGGGTATTTGTCAGCTTTGAACTCGAGTCTGGCCAAATGATTACATTTAGTAATCTCAACTTCAGTGAGAGCGAATCGTACATGCTTGGAAGCAACGATTGAAGATTGTGTCATTTCTGTTATGGAAAGAGACATAATAGAAGAAATGATTTAGGAGAAAAATAGTGTTCTGGTTAGAAAGAATGAAGAACACTTTAAAACCAAAAGGTTTTTATTTAAAAACATAAAATCAGAAAGAATGATCTTTAGTTTTTACAAAAAAAAACGTTTTATAAAATCCATAGAAAGCGAGTAGGATTTTAAAAAGAATAAAAAGCATACGAACAGAGCATATAAACATGAAATAAACCTGTGTATCTTGAAGAAAAAGAGTTACAGATTCAATATTCTGGGTTTACTTGCTTGAGTGTTCTTGAGAGAATGTTTCTTGCTTTGAAAGTTTTGAAAGCGTAAACCGTATAAAGGAGAGAAGAATTCCTTTTATACGAAGAGAGAGAAGAGAGAGAATGAAGCGGGAAAAGAAAAAAAATCATCATGACATTGACACGTTCCACGAAGTTGATTGGATAGAAGGGCAACGGACGAACATGTCAGAAAAGGCATGTCATGGATTGTCGGTTCAAATGACGTCATAGAAGAGAGAGACTGTACATTTGTCCGTTTTGAAATGATCACTGAAAAAAAATCAGCGATAGATTTTCCTTTTTAAAAGTATCCCTTTTAGTAAAGATAGGGATAGTTTTTCCTTTTAAAGGATCACTGACTATAAATATCAGTGATTAATGTATTTTTCAAAAAGCTTTTAATCATTTGAAGAAAGTTCGGTGATTAAAGTTTATATAAAAAAAATCTTTTGAGGGAAAGGAGAAAACATACCTGAGAGTCAGAATGTTTATCAGAGAGAATGATGAGAGGGGAACTTTTGATTACTAACATAATACATGAACGCTGAAGAATTATTCTTCGAGGTTCAGCATTCCAAGCTCACTGATGAGAAAGTTGAACCTTGTCTCATCAAGAGGTTTGGTGAATATATCAGCAAGTTGAAAGTCAGTAGGGATAAAGTGAAGTCCAATATCACCATTCATCACATGATCTCTGATAAAGTGATATCTGATCTCTATGTGTTTTGTCTTTGAATGTAGCACTGGATTATTTGCTATAGCGATAGCACTAGTGCTGTCGCAATAGATAGGAATCTTTGACAGCTGAAGGTCATAATCTAATAGTTGATTTCTCATCCATAAGATTTGAGAACAACAGCTTCCAGCGGCTACGTATTCAGCTTCAGTTGTGGAAGTGGACACAGAATTTTGCTTCTTGCTTGTCCAACTTACCAGCTTTCCTCCCAAGAGTTGACATCCACCAGTGGTACTTTTTCTGTCAAGTTTACAGCCTGCAAAATCACTATCAGAATAACCAGTTAGATCGAACCCTGAGTCTTTGGGATACCAAAGACCGAGGTTAGGAGTTCCTTTCAGATATCTGAAAATTCGCTTTACAGCGATCAGATGAGATTCCTTGGGTTCAGATTGATAGCGTGCACATAAACAAGTAGAGTACATGATGTCAGGTCGGCTTGCTGTAAGATACAGTAATGAGCCTATCATTCCTGTATAGGCAGTGACATTAACAGGTTTTCCAGATGGATCCTTGTTAAGTATCAGCGGTGGTGCCATAGGAGTTTTCATCGCTGAAGTTTGTGTGAGTTCAAACTTTTTTAGCATATCTTTAACATACTTACCTTGGCAGATAAAAGTACCTTTGTCAGATTGTTTAATCTGAAGACCAAGAAAATATGTCAGCTCACCCATCATACTCATTTTATATTCTTTCTTCATTCTTTCAGCGAAGCGAGTACATAGAGATGGGTTAGTAGAACCAAATATTATGTCATCGACATATATTTGTACAAGAATTATATGACCTTTTATCTTCCTGAAAAATAACGTATTATCAATCTTGCCACGTTCAAAATTTTCAGAGATAAGAAAAGATGAGAGAGTGTCATACCAAGCACGAGGGGCTTGTTTTAGACCATAGAGAGCTTTATCCAATTTATAAACATAATTTGGATGCTTAGGGTCATAGAACCCTGGTGGTTGTTCTACATAAACTTCTTCATTCAGCTTTCCATTCAGAAAAGCTGATTTTACGTCCATTTGATAAACGATGAAGTCTTTATAGACTGCATAAGCTAAGAATAGTCGAATTGCTTCGAGCCTGGCCACAGGGGCAAAGGTTTCATCATAGTCTATGCCTTCCTCTTGTCTGTATCCCTGAGCAACAAATCGAGCCTTGTTGCGGGTTACAGTTCCATGTTCATCTAACTTGTTTCTAAACACCCATTTGGTGCCTATTACAGTTTTATCAGATGGTCTAGGAACGAGATTCCAAACTTTATTTCGAGAAAATTCAGTCAGATCTTCTTGCATAGCGCTGACCCAGTTTGGATCTCTGAGGGCATCATCAGTCTTCTTTGGTTCTATTAAGAAGAGAAAGTTTACAAAGAGACAGATATTACCTGAGCTTCGTCGTGTCTGAATACCTGCATCTGGATCACCGAGAATTTGATCTATTGGGTGATCTGTTGTCCATCGCTGAGCAGGAGCATGATCGCTTAACTCAGATGTTGGATCAACAATTGGAATGTTTACTGATGAGGACGTTTGAGGTTCATCAGCAATTAACTGTTGAGTAGGTTCACTAGAGAGGTTTCCAGATGAAGGCAGATTTGATGGTGGTAATGTGTTTAGAGGTTCAGCTGAAACCCATGAGGTGGATTCAGCGGTGGGAGGTATGATACTTGGTTCTTCATCAACAATTGGAGTTTCAGTGTGCTGATGGTTTGAGAAAGGTTCAGTTTCTCTATAGTGAGAGATCATCCAAGTATTCAGTTCTTCATTGTCAGCGATTGGTTTAGAGTTCGCTGAGCGCGTTTCATCAAACGTGACATGAATGGTTTCTTCTACGGTTTGTCTTCTCTTGTTGAAAACTCTGTAGGCTTTGGAGATGGAGGAATATCCTAAAAATATTCCATCATCGGCTTTTGGGTCGAACTTTCCAAGTTGATCTTTGTTGTTTAAGATGAAGCACTGACAACCAAAGATATGAAGAAAGCTGATAGAAGGCTTCCTTCCAAGAAAGAGTTCATAAGCTGGCTTCCCAAATCGCTTTATTATCAGCGATCTGTTTTGAGTAAAACATGCAGTGTTTACAGCTTCTGCCCAAAATTGAGTAGGGAGGTGAGAATCGCTGAGCATTGATCTAGCAGCTTCTATGATCGTTCTGTTTCTTCTTTCAGCGACTCCATTTTGCTGAGGTGTTCTTACTGAGGAGAAGTTGTGAGAGATTCCCTTGTTCTCAAAGAAATTGTTCAGGGAACTATTTTTGAATTCAGTTCCATGATCACTTCTTATTGATCGAACAGTAAGATTATTCAGCACTTCCATCTTTTTGACAAAAGATATTAGTTCTTCTGGAGTATCATTCTTACAGCGAAGAAAAATAACCCAGGTGTAGCGAGAATATTCATCTACAATGACAAGCGTATATTTCTTTCCAGCTATTGATTGGATGTTGACAGGGCCAAATAGATCCATATGCAAGAGCTGAAGAGGACTTGTTACTGAGGAAACTTGTTTCGATTTGAAACTAGCTTTTGTTTGTTTTCCTTTTTCACATGCTGAGCAGAGAGATTCTTTAGCATATGAGTGCTGAGGAAGACCAGAAACCAGTTCCTTAGATGAGAGAGAATTCAGGGTTTTGAAGTTTAGATGAGAGAGCCTTTTATGCCATAGCCAGTTGACATCAGAAGAGGCCTTAGAGAGAAAACATAGGTTATCAGTGATAGTAGAGTCCATATCTATTACATAGACATTTTCTCTTCTATAACCACTGAGAGCAAGTTTTCCTTTTTCATCTACCACTGCACATGCTTTCTTAGAAAAGCGAACTTCGTAGTCTTTGTCACATAGCTGACTGATGCTTAGAAGATTGTGCTTCAGTCCATCTACATAAGCGACTCTTCGAAAGGTAGTTGTCCCATTGCTGAGGACACCAAACCCACGGGTAAATCCTTTTCCATTTCCACCAAAGGTAACAGAGGGGCCTTTCTCTTCCTTGTATTCAGTGAGCAGGTCTCTTTGTCCAGTCATATGACGAGAACATCCACTATCGAGATACCAGATGCCCTTTGATCCCTGCATACATAAGGAAGATTAAGCGTTGTTTGGTACCCACTTTTCAATGGGTCCTTCAGAGTTAGTGGATAAGGAAGATTCAACAGTCTTCACCGCTGATGAAGATTCAGCTTCAGTGGTAATCTTCACTTTGGTTAATTTCTTAACCTTAGTGGTATTTTTCACTTTGGTGACTTTATTTGCCTTAGAGGCATTTTTCTTCACTTTGGCTGTTTTATCAGCTTCGGTGGTATTTGGACACTTGCTCGCAATATGGTCAGTGAATCCACAGTGATAACATTTTCTATATCTGATGGTGGTTTTATAACCAAAAGGTTTTGAAAACTTAAGTTGAGCAGGTCCAGCTCCAAGAATGCCTTTAGCACGAGATCTGGGAGGAATTTTTATTTCTTCAGATTTCACGGGCTTTAGATCAACCTTCAGCTTTGGAGGACAGATATCAAAGATTTCTGTCACTGAGCGAGAAGGTTTATCCACTGAAGGTTTGGAGGGAACTTTCAGTTTGGTTTTCTTGGAAGCCTTCTGAGGGAGAATAGACTTTCCTTTATCTGCAGGCTTAGATCTTGCAGATATCTCCTCAGGGATGGGATATGAAGAAGAACAGGGATAGAATTGATTATAAGAAGTGTCAAAGAAAGATGTGACAAAAGTTCCAAACTTAAGCGAGGAACTTTCTTTTTTAGGATCATCCTGTGGTGTCCAAAAACCAAGACCAGTTTTATCACTTTCAGGAGTTTGAGCATTTATTATCTCAGAGATCTTTGTTGATGATTTGCACCATTTTTCAACATGAGCCTTTTCTGCTTTTAGAGCAGCGATGGCTTGTTCGCGTTCAATGCTGATGATTTCATTTATAATGACTTGATCTTTCAGCTTTTCTTCTAAAAGATTTAGTTCACTGATCTTTTCATGACATTTCTCTAGCTCTTGTGTTAAATAAACATTTTTATTTTCAGCTTGAGTTTTGTCGTTTAGAGCATTATAAAGGTCAATCGTCAGCACATCAACAGCGCGACTTCTCTCAGCTTCAGGCAGAGAGGGATTTGTTGAGATAGATACCTGAGATGATATGTATCTCATAGAAGGTTCAGATGGTTCTTCTACTTCTTCTTTAATCTCAGCCATGAGGCAAATATTAGCGACTTCTTCTTCATCAGAAGATGATTCTTCTGATTCAGCCTAGTCATGTTCTTCAGCGATGAGACCTTTACCTTTTCGCTGATAGCTTTTCAGCTTTTGATATTTGTTCTTCAGCTTATGGTATTTGTCATCACTGTATCTTCTTGAGGTAGAAGGTTTGAAGACCTTTTTAGACCTGCACTCACTAGCAAAATGTCCAATTTTTTCGCAGTTATAGCAAGTGGCTGTAGCCTTATCAACCGGAGTTAATTTTGGCTTTTCAGTAAGAGAGAGAGGTTTACTTCTTCGGAAGTTACTCTTTCTTGCAAATCTCTTAAAAGAGTTTGTCAAGAGTGCTAAGGACTCATTAAACTCTGAAAGATCAGGGTCTGATAAATCCTCAGATTCAGAATCTAACTCAGTGATGGTGAGAGTAGATCGCTGGGATGGAATTATCTCTGACGAGACTAAAGCAACAACAGTGCTTTTGGAGTCTTTAGAATCTTATACAAGATTCTTCTTCAGGAGATTAGATTGCTCATAGTTGAGCAATATTCCATACAGAGTGCTTAGAGAGAGAGTATGTAAGTCTTTTGTCAGCTTAAGACATATTGAATAATTGTCCCAGCTTTCAGGAAGACTTTCCAAGAATTTTGTTAGGACCTCAGAATTAGAATAGGTCCTTCCAACAGTTCTTAGGTCAATGATCAGGCAGTTAAACCGCTGATGAATGTCAGAAAGAGATTCATTCTTACCAGCGATAAAACTTTCATACTGTCTTACCAAGTTAATCTTTCGGGTCTCTTGGATTTCAGTGGTGCCCTCATATTGAACACATATGGTTTCCCACATTTCTTTAGAAGTTTTTAGATGCATGATGGAATGGAAAACTTCATCAGGCAGAGCCATTGATATAATGGTCTTTGCTCTTGCATCTATGCCTACCTTCTTTTTATCTTCATCACTCCACTGTCTTATTTCCTTAACGACATATCGTTCAGGGACAGCTTCAGTGGTGGCAGTAGCGGGAACCGCAGCTATAATTCTAACAGGTTCATAGGGTCCGTTTTCTATATATTCAGGTATAGTAGGATCCGCACCTTCAAGAAATAGCATCATTCGATTTTTCCATAGAGAAAAGTTATCTCTGCTAAATCGAGGAGGTTTAGAAAGTGAACCATTATCATAGTAGTTTGTGTTTGTGTTTAGTGCCATTTTAGAATAGCAAGGAAGAGTATACAGCAAGATCTTGTTTATTAGATTAAACAAACTGCTCTGATACCACTTGTTGGTCCCGAAGGTGCTTAACAAGTTTGTAGAAGGGGGGGGGGGGTTGAATACAAACACAGAAATTAAAGTTTAATAAATTGTTTATTGATAAATCAAAATACAATTTACAAGTTTGTTGCGGAATAAGATTAAGACAGACTCAATCTAAACAAACTTAAGAAACACTAAGATGGTTGCACAAGAAATTCAGAGAATGGGGGTTTTTAGAGAGATAGAAAACAAGGGTTTCTATTTTGGAGTTCAAGGATTGAGCACACCTTCAGATGAAGGGGTGAGCTTCCTATTTATACCCTATGCATTAAATGCATGACAGGGTACTTTACACGTGGAATTCATAGATTGGCTTTGGTAGTCTTACTTTTGGAGACATGCTTTTGGCCGCTTTATGAACAGTGTAGTTGACAGAGTTGTTGTACGATTTGTGGCAGAGACGTGTCCGTTCTGACACATCGTACTGGTTGTGCAAGGTAAGACAAAAGAAAACTTGAGGCATAAGCTTTGTGATCGTTGATCGCTGAGTATCTCTTCTTCCAGAGATAAAGAAGTTCAGCTATCGCTGAAGCTTTTCCTCAGGTTTCTTCGCGTAAGTAGATTCGTTTGGTCTTCGCTGATATCCGCATCAGGTCACTAGTAGACTTATCTATTGTTCAGTGGCTTCGTCTTCGATTCAGCTATGAACTATGTTGACGCGAGACTTGTCTTCAGGGATTACGTTAACTGTGTTACATGGGAAACGATCAGTGATGACTGAACAGACTCAGTTTGATCGCTGAAAGTGAAACACACATATTAAATGTTTACATAAAGGTCATCAGCGATAACTGAACAGACTCAGTCTGATCGCTGATGATGAAACACTAATACATATAATAACGTAATTTTCACTAAGTATAAAAGAGGGTCGTTATCAAATCACTGAGAGAGTTTGGATCAACACGAACCATCAAAAAAAAACCAATCGTGACTATTCAAGGGGGAGCAAGACAGTTCTGCGCAACAGACTACAGAGTGAGGTTAGTCCATCTGAACCAAGGGTCAAAACTCTTTCTCGAGCATTATGCCCTCAGAAAGATCCCTCTCTGTACTAATTTTACAGTCAAAACTTTGAAATTATCAAATCTTTGAAAATCTTTCCTAAAAAGGAAATTTTTGGTCTCAGAAACTCTGAGGTCGACCACAGAGCCTCTGTGATCTATCACAGAGTCTCTGCACCTCTAAACTGAGGGTGCTTGAGAAAATGCACTTTAAAAGGAACTCGATCATTTCATCACACTTTTCTCCCTCTTAACCTTGCCCATGACCTCAGAAGCCTCTTATCCCAGAGCTTCTGTCATTCTCATCACTTGAGAAAATCAGGTCATGTGTTGCGGGTTATTTTTGAAACTCACTGTCACGTGAGAATAGAAAATGCCAGGCGCGTGAGAATAGGGTGGCGCACGTCCTAGATCGTGCACCGCCATCATCTGACGTGTCAATATTTGATTGGATCGTAATTTGTACCATCGTTCTTATGAAACGACTTCTTATCCGTTTCCACTCATCACGGATTTGAAATCTTTATTTTTTACCGCTTTTTTTTTCCTTCACCTGTATAAAATTCCTTTTGCCTCTTCTTTTTCATTTTACCTACATCCTTTTCTCTCAAGAACTTCAAGCAAAAAGCCTTTCCTCTTCTCCTCAATTTTTTCAATGGCTTCTCCCTCATCTTCCTCCAAGAACTCTAATGGATCCAAGAAATCCAACAACTCTCATCACTCGATGATTCAAAAGGATGATTCAGACTCCGTTGACCAAGAACATGTGCTTACCAGCAGGATGTTGACCTTCACCAGACATGACTATCATTAGGCCCAAATGAATAATAAGCCAAACAACCACTTTGTCACCCTAAATCCCTCTGGTTTTCCCACTGAAGCTGCACCATTGATTCAACTCCTCAAGAATCATTTCCTGGTTAGAGCCCTAACATTGAAACGAGATGACATCCGGGAATCTTATATCCAACAGTTCTGGCTAAGTGCCCGCCATGCCAAAATGGATAAAAATGGACACTGCATCATTGGCTATGCAACCCATCATTCAACTGCAAAAATTCTGGACTTAGGGATAAATCGTAGGAAACTCTCTGAGGTATTTGGACTTCCCACCAAATCAGATCTCAACCTGCGTAAATTCTCAGAGGAGCCCACAGAGGAAAAGATACTAGAATTTCTAAGGTTCATTGGCTACGGAGTTCCAATCATCAAAAGAACAAACTTCAGGCGACAGAATCTACCCCCTCTGTGGAACGTCCTTTTCTCTATTCTGAACCGATGCCTAACTGCGAAGGTTGGAAGCCCAGATCAATCAAGCCATACAATCTTGGCCATAATGTATGGGATTTACTACGATCTCCCACTGGACTACGCTGGACTTATTTTCAGGGAGATCCAAAATGTTGTGATTTCCAAACAGCAGGACCAAGACAGAGGGACAGAACCAAAGAACATCGTGTTTGGACGTTTCCTAGGACTGCTACTAGGCGATGACTTGATCGGAGAAGGAAAGCTACCAGCAGAGGATAAGACAATCAAACTATATGAGATGAAGTCTCATAAACCCACCACCATCAAAACAGGATATCCAGAAGCCAGACCTCTGTCAACAAAGATGTTGACTTATTTGGGTAGTAAAAAAGAGGTTAGGGAATACATACGAGGGAACAGGACACCAGAACCACGTCCTGTAACCCCCCTCGCGTAGGATTCAAAGTAGGAGACATTGTAGTTTACTTGAGAGACGAGGGAGTATGGACAGAAGTTGAAGCCGAAGAGGCTAAAGTGAGTGAGAAAGAGAGACCATTAGTTGGAGGGGAGGGGAGTGAGAGAAAGACGAAAAAGAAAAACAAGAAACAGAGAGTCGTAGAGGTAGAGACTCCAAAATCCTTGGCAGATGAAGAGATCAGAGTCTATGCGAAAAAGAAAAGAAAGTTGAGGACGCTTGCCGAAAAAGAACAAATATTAGAAGCCCTCCGACAGAAAAGGAAAGATCTGGATGAATACCTTGCTGAAAATACTGCACCTGGAGAGGGTCAGACAAAGCCCCTGCAGAAGGCAAGAAGAGCCCTAGTCCTTGCAGAGTCCCCTGAGGATACACCTCAGAGCCCAATTTATATAGCCTCTGCAATAGCACGCGAAGTCTCTCTTCAATACTCTGGAGGATTAGGGAAAACCATGGAAATGGAAATAGATGATGTGACAGGAAAGTCACAAAGCGAAGATGAAGAAAAAGAACCAAGTAAAAAATCGTTGGAGGAGAGGGAATCAAAAGATGCCATTGGCACACCACCAAAACCAACTCCTAGTGCAACCCACACCTCTACCCCTGCAGTTCTAGTGCAGAGGGGTATTGAAATAGGACCGCACAGTCCGAACCTTACCCATGCCATCCGGACAGAGGATACTCCTTCATCCTCTGTACCACCTTTCGGGGAAACCAAAACCACCTCACCCTCTCAAAAGGGTGAGAGTGTTGCTCTGCGTGTCTATTTGCCCCAGGACACATCTCTTTCACACACAGAGGTATTCGTTACCCCTGTCACACACAAGAGTAACATCCAAACCACCTCAGAGTTGGTGGTGCGAGAACACGATGATTCTGTGGCTCTAGAACAACCACAGGATCCATTCAACAAAGATCTTAAGGGAGTCTCTGAACCCTCCCCCAAAGAACGTGTTGACAGAACTTCCATAGGTGCTTCCTCTGTGGAACATCGAGGATTGGAAGAAAATCCTCCAGAGCTCATCATAAAAACAAGCTCTGAAGGTGCCAAAGACTCGTTGGCAAAATCTGGAACATGTGTTGTTCCATAGGTTACCTCTGACACCTTTGTCACAAAGGCCGAGTTTAAAGCCTTTGCTGACATGGTGCTCAAAAAACTTGACGAGTTGCAAAGCTCGATCTCCAGAGAGTCCCAAGCCAACTCTCAAATCCTTGCAGAGGCCCTAAAAGCCAATACATAAGCTCTGCAAGCACTAAATACGAACTGCACGAAAAGGGCTGATCTTCAAACTTGTGGACAAACCATCATCGCACACTCCCATCAAATTCAAGTTTTGGGGGATCTTTGCACAGAGGAGTTCCCAAAATATGCTGCGACCGGAGTGAACGAAATGGCCAGGCTCAGAGAGGAAATACGGGACATAACTCGTAGTGTTATGGTCCCAGCTCACACACAAGCATCAACCTCTGCCCCAGATCCCTCTGCGTTTGCAACAAAGGCCAACTTGGAAGCCATGGGCAATCTGTTTCTGCAAAACCAAAAACTCCTTCAATCCAACTTTAACGACCAAGGAAAGAAGCTGTCAGCTGACTTGAAGCGATCCATAGCCACATTTCGCTTCAAGTCAGACATCGAAATCAACGCTCTGTCGTTGGCTGCAGAGGACGTAATCAAGAAGACCACAGATCATATCAATAACAACCTCTGTACGCCAAAGAAGAGGAAGGAACCTGTCACCTGCCAAACCCAAGCAGGACAGAAGAGGGCACGGCATGAGGACCAAGATCCTGATGCCTCCGGCAGTGGTCCTCATGAGGGGGAGAATCTGCAATCCAATAAAGAAGCACCAATATCAGTGGCTCCTCTAAACCAAGTCCCTATGAGCTCAGAACCTGAACCACAGAGAACAACCAAACAAAAGGTCTCTGCAGCCCCCTCTCCCACCATAATCCAAATCAAAGAAACCCCACCAACTGCCAAAGACAAAGGCAAGGCAATAACTACAGAACCTCTGAAGAAGGTCAAGCCTCCTCCTTCCTCCTCTGAGAAACTACTAAAAAGCTTTTTTGATGCTTTCAAAAGAGTGAAACCTGAAGAGGAAGACTGGGCCTTTGATCTACAACCTCTGTCGGAACTCCCCATCCTACAACCACTTGACACACCATCAAAGGATAGAGTTGCAGAGGTTATCCAAGGCTTTAAGAGCCTAAGAAGACCCTTCCCTGTTCCTCCAAAGAAGGACATCGAAGAAGAAGTGTACAAATACCTCTATAGCCGCGGAGCTCAAGATCTTCCAACAGTCAGACTCTCAGAGGAAGTTATATCAGAGGAGCGAAGGAGATTCTATAAAGATAAAGCCAAGCCAAAATCCAAAGTCTTCAGCATGGCCAAGATCACAGAGGTTGTGACAATCAAGCTTGGACACACAAAGTGTAAAAACTTCTGGTTCAGTGAATACGCCGTAAAAAGGGAAGATACGAAGATATGGACTTTCACAGATGCAGATCTACCGAATCTTCACCCTCATGATCTTCCAGAGCTATTCAAATGGACAGAAGATAAGTTTGGATGGAAGAAGGAATACCAAGAAGCACATCTCACAATCAAGAGGGTCATGAGAGAAAAGCTGTTGTTCTACAGTATAGCTGACTTTCAAGTGGCACTTGACTTGGGAGTCAAAAAGGTTAGCTTCCCTCCACCTCAAGACAACTTACCACCCTCTGCCAATATTTTACCAAACTCCATCATCGCTTCACCTTCTTTTGGCTTTGTGTACTTAAACCCCAAAGGAGAAAAGAAATTATTCATGGGGATAGAAAGCCAAAAGTACTCAACCGAATCTCTGCTGCTTATTCAAGAACTACTTATCAAGAACACAGGAACTCCACTTGTACCCACAGAAGCGGCAAATGTCCTTTTTCAAACATAGATGCAACCTTAAACTTCAGATTCCTGTGCGTGTGCTATTACAGAGAACTGAAGAAAGAAGGTGGGTTTGTAAAGAAGATCAACGATTTTCCAGACGCCAAAGTATAGGCTCTGATGACTTGTAATCATTTTAATTGTCAAATGTAATTGCCTTCTGGCATCATCTTATTTTAAATGAAAATCAAGATTCAGAGGTTGAGTTCCTTTCACCTCTTTTGCTTCTAGTTTAGCCATCGCTCTAAATTCCAAATTTTTATTTTTCAATACTTAGGGGGAGATTGTTAGCTCCACTCACATTGTATAAAAGTATTGAAAAATAGGCTAAGTATGTAAATTGCAGAAGCCTGCCACTGAACACTCAAGTAAACCACAGAAGGTGCAAAGCTCAAAGGTTACTCCACATAAGATCTACCAGAAGTCAAACCTGATAATAATTCTTGGATCACAGAGCCTCTATGATCACTCACAGAGCCTCTGTGAAGGCCGACCTCTGGAGATCAATATTGAAGCTTTTCTAAGAGTTCAAGACAAGACCACGTGCAGAACACGTGAGACCTGCTGTACGAAGATCCTCAAGATCAAAGTAATGGGCGTCCCACGATGTTTACTTTCCAGGTGGCATTCCGTTTATGGAATGACAGTTTTTGTCTTGTACTAAGGGGTACATCCCTCTTGTATATTAAGGGAGCACCACCTTAGAGAAAAGCGTGACACACAAAAATAGCAGTCTGTATAATCCTTGAGCACATTTTGCACATACCAGTGCGTGTTCTTGGTGTTCTTCAGTAATCAATGAAACAGTTCTTTGAGTAACTTTCTTGCAATACTTTACTTCTGTGTTTACTACCTTGCATGTTCAATGTTTTCTACACGTATTAAACTCTTCCGCACTCTAATTATATAATATGTGTGTAGTAAAAGTTTAAATCAAGTTAAAGAACATTAAAACTGGGATCAACACTCTCCATACCAGTTTTTCTTCATTATATCTCCTTCTTTTATGTGTACCTGAACCATCTATTTTTCTATCACATAAAATGTTAGTTGTACGAATCTGATCAAATGAATTAACTAACCTTTTTGAAGAAATATTTTTCTGATGTGAGCTTGCAGTTGTGTTGAAAGAACCAACGGAACTATTTCTAGGTGAGTGGATTTTGGACTCTGGAGTCATATGCTTAGTCACCACCACCTTTGAAATAATCTTTTCAAGCTCTTTTATCTTTAAAGATAAACTGTCTCTTTCTTCAATACGTAGGTCAATCTTCTTCTTGAATTCAAACTTCGTTATCTGCTCTTTCAGTGCATTTGTAGATAGCTCAGATAGCTTTGTAGTTAATTTCCTTATCTCCTCAAAAATATTCCTTTCTTCCTCAAAGTCCTTCTCAGCACTCTTTCTTCCATCAGATATCTCTTTAAAGAATCCAACATTCTTCTGTTCAATTTCCTTTTTATCCTTTGCAAACTTTTCTCTTTCAATAATGATCACTTTCTCAAAATCAGAAACTTGTTGAGAAAGCTTAATGCATTTAAGTTCAACCGTCTTCTTCTCTTCAGCACATTTTCTAGAAAATTCTGAGAACTTCTTTGCAAATGTTTTCTTTTCACTCTCAAAATCATCTCTATCTTTGACCATCTTTTGTTCCAAATCAGATATTTTTTTTCGAAGCTCAGCATTAGCATCTTCCAGACTCTTAATCTTTTCCTCATAAGTTTCAATAGATGCTTGCTGCTGGATTTGGATAATCTGATATTCCAAGTCAAAGATTTTGCTTGTCAACTTTGTGTTCTCAGCTTCCAAAAACAAGACCTTTTTTTCATTAAGCCCAGAATTCTGTTTCAGAAAATCTTCATTAATAGTCTTTAAAGCACTAACTTCTTCTCTCAGTATCTTCCTATCATCATTGTATCTCTTTGATCTCTTTGAGTAGTAGTCAACTGAGGAAGCAAGATTTTTGTTTTTCTAATTTGAGCTTTTCAATCTTCTTTTCATCATCATCAGAAGAATATCCCATCTTGAATTATCTGTTACAAAAAGAACTTGACAAAAATGATCGTTAATCCAATAAGAAATCACAAGAAAACAGAAAAACTTGAAATAAAAATTCAGAGATTATGATCATAAAAAGAACTATGTCCCCCTCCGCAGACTTAGCACGGGGGTCCCTAGAAATTTTTTTTACTATGTCGAGGGGCAGCGCCCCTAGAGACTTAGCACAAAAAGAACTATGTCGAGGGACAGCGCCCCTAGAGAAATTTTTTTTACTATTAAAAGCCATATTACAGTTTTGAAAATTTTTGACTAAGTACAAAAACACGCAAAACCCTATTAAAGCTTAAAACTCGCAGGCGCTGAAACTCGCAAACCACTATTCAAAGTGAAACTCGCAGGCTTAAGCTTGCGTGTTTGTGAAACTCGCACGCAAAGACTTGCGTGTTTTGAAAAACTCGCTAGTCACTGAAACTCGCTAAAGACTGTTCTCGAAGAAACTCGCTAATGCCTTAAACACGCAAGTAACTATTCACAGATAAACACGCAGGCTAAGGCGTGCGTGTTTGAGAAACTTGCGTGTTTTGCTAAAACTCGCTAACCAAAAGAACTCGCAGGTTACTATTCCTGAAGAAACTCGCACACTTAGACTAGCGCGTTTGTAGAACTCGCTAACCATTACGTGCGCGTTTCCGTACTTAGAAAATTTTTCACTTTTCCAAACTCGCAGATTTCGATCTGCGCGTTTCTAGAACTCGCAGATAACACCTTGCGCATTTTGTCCAAAAATGAGATTCTTGAGCTTCCGCGTTCTAACGAAGAACTTGCGCGTTTCATGAATCTAGCGCGTTCTTCAGATTCCTTGCGTGTTCTTCATCTGATTCACCCAAAATTCAATCTAAACTTTGAATTTCAGCACCAAACTTTGAGAATTTACTCACCTAATCATCGAGAACCCATTACTAACAACTACATTCGATCTACAACACAAAAATATTCAAATTGATTCAAATACAGTGCGTAGGACTCGTGACTTACAAACGCAACAAAATCCAAAAATTCGAGAAAAATACAGTGCAATTGATGAATTAATCTATACAAACTCGATCAATTATGCTTTTCTAACACAATATAATCAAAATCTATTCCAATAACACACAAAAACTCGAAATCAGATCTGGACATGAAGAACACAGTGTCGACTTTGTTTTCCTGCTTTGATTTCTAATTGGATCTGCTCTGATACCAATTGTTATTCCCTAGATTCTAGTTTCTAATCACAAAGAATTAATCAACAAACAAGTTTCAAACAATTACCTGTTTTGATTCAATCTCAATTCAACAATTACTTTTCTCTACAATTCACTCTCAAACGTATTCTCTCTCTCTCTACAAAATACTCAGTTCGTTACATCTATTAAAAACATAAAATACAAAACTATTTATACCTACAAGAATTAAAAGGAAAAACAAAAACAAATACAATAAACTTTGACTTTTATTACAAAAGACTTTGAGTTTAAAGAAAGTTGACTTTTTCAGCTTTGACTTTCTTGAACTTTGACCTTCAGTATTCTTGATCTTGTATCCAACAGATTTATGCTCTAACAATCTCCCCCTTTGGATTCAAGATAACTATTGAAAGACTTGCCGCCAAAGGATACAGACAAGAGGAAGGAATAGACTACAACGAGACTTATGCTCCTGTGGCGCGTTTAGAGGCAATTTGAATGTTTATAGCCTACGCTGCTCACAAGAACTTCACGGTCTTTCAAATGGACGTGAAGACTGCCTTTCTGAATGGCATTCTAATGGAGGAAGTCTACGTCTCCCAACCAGAAGGTTTTGTCAATCAAGAGAAACCGATTCACGTCTACATTCTCGACAAAGCACTCTATGGACTGAAACAAGCTCCTCGCGCCTGGTATGATGTCCTATCTCAATTTTTAGTCAAGTCAGGTTTTACAAAAGATACGGTAGATACCACTTTGTTTATCAAAAAGGAAAAAGCCGATATCATTCTAATTCAAATCTATGTAGATGATATTATTTTTGGCTCTAGAAATCCTAAGTACTGTAAGAATTTTTCTAACCTTATGGTGTCAAGATTTCAGATGAATATGATGGGAGAGATGAATTTCTTCCTCGGTTTACAAGTCAAACAATTTTCATCGGGTATTTTTATCAATCAATAAAAATACATTCTTGAAATTCTTCGGAAGTTCAAAATGGAAAATTCAAAACCGATTGGTACCCCAATGGCATCAGGTACTAAGATTGACACCGATCCTTCGGGAAAGGCTATTGATGTTAGGACTTACAGAGGGATGATAGGTTCTTTAATGTATCTTACTTCGAGTAGACCAGATATAATGTTTTCAACATGCTTATGTGGAAGATATCAGGCTAACCCAAAAGAAATCCATTTGTCTGCAGTTAAGCGCATTTTTCGGTATCTGAAGGGGACTGCAGATCTTGGTCTGTGGTATCCTAAAGATACTAGCTTTGAACTAACAGCGTATACAGATGTAGATCATGCTGGTTGTATGTTAGACAGGAAAAGCACGTCAGGACATATACAGTTCCTCGGTGATAAACTCGTAAGTTGGGCATCGAAGAAGCAACTTTGTGTTTCAACTTCAACGGCCGAAGAAGAATATGTAGTTGCTGCTAGCTACTGTTCTCAGGTCTTATGGATGAGAACTCAATTGCATTACTACGGTTTTCACTTCAACAAAATCCCGATATACTGTGACTCCAAGAGCGTCATCACAATATCAACGAATTCTGTTTAGCACACAAAGACCAAACACATAGATGTCAGGTATCATTTTATCAAAGATAATGTAGAGAAAGGAACAATTGAACTTTTCTTTGTAAAAACTGATTATCAGCTTGCCGATTTGTTTACCAAACCTTTAGACGAAAAGAGGTTTACCTTTCTTGTCTCTAAGCTTGGTATGCTAAATCTTAAGGTATAATCAGTAGTTACCTATCAAAGTTTTCTAATTGTATACTTTTTCATCATTTCTTCATTCTTATTTCTGATTGATATTTGCACATTAACAATTTGTTCATGATCCAAGGGGGAGTATGAGAAGAAATTGACAGCTGGTCAATATTATTGTAAGGGGGAGCTCATAAAATATTTGCATTCACCTTTTATGCCAAATTTTTTGTAATGCATGATTTTAGGGGGAGCTCTTCAAGTCAAAGAAGTACGGAAATGACTTCTGATTATTTCTGATCAGAACTCGTACTTTCATAGTTTTACTGCTTTTTGTCTTTTCAATTTAATTGAATAAATTTTTTTTGACTTGACATAAGACTTTTACAGTTTTTGAGAGACGCTTACATGTTCATATCTTTATGACTTTAATCTTAGCTTCATGAGATATAAGATCACATGTAAAGGTACAATCATTTATCTTAATCTCATAAATGGTTGAAAGAAGGACAACTTTCAATCATAGAAAACATTGTTCTTAAATGTTCAAACCACTTCCCGATTCTTAAGCCGAATTCATGAATTGGAAGTGTGACTTTAAATGTTTTCAAGATCAACATTGTGCTTTAACTGAAATAGTTAAACCATTCTGAGCATCATGTGCATCATAGGAAAACAAGATTTCTTTGTGCTAGGAATTAACACAACTTCTATGGAATCACCTTAACCAGTGATTTCTACCTAAGAAATTAATCCATAGTGATTGAGTGTGAAAAGTGAAAAGAAATGAGTGTGTTAAACAGAGAAAGAAAGTTTGGTTAGAGTGAGCTAAATGTTTAAAAGAAAGAGCGTGTGAGAACAGAGTTAAAAGAATATCACAACTCTGCACCAACTACTTTTTGAGCTGGGCAGCCACATTACTAGTGTTTCACAATTCTTTGGTAAACATTATTGAAACAGGGAACTAGCCCATGCAAACTCTTGATCAAACCTCATCAACTACTCATTTTCTTCTCAAAAGGAAAGTGTTTCACATTTACAAAGGGGACGCAGTACATTTGCTATCTGATTTTCATTTGGAAAATCTGGATATTGAAAAGAAGGAAGTCTGCCCCACCTTCGTACTTCAATCATGCACATTGAGTCTATGTTTAAATAACTATTGTCTCAGTGGTTTACACAATTCTGAGCCTATAAGCAATCATCAAGTGCTTAATTCTTTCTATCACAAGCACGAACACACAAGGAATTTGTTTCTTTGTCATAACGTTTATAGAAATAACCTTTGTGGTGTTTCGATGATTAAATGGAAGCCCTGGGGGAGACAACATCAAACAACTCCTTTCCAAAGTGTATTAGTTACACACAGTGACTTAGTGTTACTGGTAGGCATGTTAACTGATTCATTAGTTGATTCAGGTGTTACACGATTATTTTGTCTGGATTTGCAAAGATCTGGATGAATATCTTTTGAATTGACGGATCAGAGGCTCCAACTGACATACATTTCTTACTACATGTTTTGATGAAAGGGTTCATCTTTTCCTCAAAAAGGGGGAGAATCTAAAGCTTGAAGAAATGTCCAGTCCATTACATTACAAGACCAAGAAATGCGAGATCAAAGTATTCTGAAGACATGCTGATTTCAGATAAATTTTGTTTGAAGATACTTTGCTAAAGCATTCTGAGCTAAACCTGGAGAATATTACAAATTGAAGAGAGAAAGAGATTGCATCTTCTGAGCAGAAAGAGAAGACCAGATTGCTAAATCATTTTAGTAATGATCTTGATCCAAAGGGGGAGATTGTTATATCACATATCTATTAGATTCAAGATCATCCATTCTGAAGATCCAATCTGAAGCTAATGTCGGAAAGTCGACTCTCAATATTAAGTCTAATGTTTATTTGTAATAAATGTCAAAGTTGTTTTTAGTATTTTATTATTAGTTTTAATCCTAATAATATCTAGATATTAAGTTAGTTATTATATTAGATTATTTAGCTTAGCTTAGTTTAGTTTAATATTGTTTATCTTGAAAGTTGTTGTTGCAAGTTGTTGGTTGTAAGAGTATCTTATAAGCTAAGAGATCAGATCAGATCTCTCATTACACACATAAGAAAAACACACACAAAAGGTGAAAAACACAGAGAGCTTTCAAAGATCAAAGATCAACCTTGTAATCATTGTTATTAATCTAAACAGGTTGGTTAATCGTTTATGTGTTGTTTTGATAAGAACTTGATAGTATTGTGGACCGACAATTAGTAAATGTAATCTCCTCCTTTGATCAACTTTAGCAATCTTCAGAATCTTCAGTATTCTCTCCAAAATCTTTCTTCAAACAAAATAACAATCTCCCCCAAAGATGTTAGAAATGTTCTTCAACAATCTTCTCAAACCTCTTTCAGTCTTCAGAAAGAAATTATCTTCAGAATTTACTCAAACTGCTTTAGCAAACAATCTTCAAAGAAAATTTCAATAAAATTCAGCACATCTTCAGAAAACTTTGAATTTGCTCTTTTGAACTTTCAATCTTTGCCATTCTCTGAACTTTTCTTTATCAACTCTCTCGTTTCTTGTATCTTCTTCCCACAACTAAAATTATCTTTACTTTTACAACCAACATTTCTTGATTCCTTCTCCCCCTTTTTGATGATTAGAGCATTAAGATCATCAAAACTTTCTCCAAGAAATGTCATTATCAATTCTGACCAGTGATCTTTTGAAATCTAAGCCTCTTATTCTCCATTTATCCAAAATAAGATATTCATCTAGAACTTTTCAAATCCAGACAATGTAACACCTGAATCAACAAATGAATCAGTTAATATGTCTGTCAGTAACACAAAGTCATTGTGTGTAACAGATACACATTGGAAAGGAGCTTTTTGATGTTCACTCCCCCAGAGCTTCCATTCAATCATCAAAACACCACTAAGATATTTCTATAAACGTTATAACAAGAAAACAAATTCCTTGTGTGTTTGTGCAAGTGTTAGAAAGAATTAAGCACTTGATGATTGCTTTTATATAAGGCTCAAAATTATGTAAACCACTGAGACAACAGTAGTATAACACAGACTCTATTTTGCATGATCTAAGTGCGAAGGTGGGGCAGACTTCCTTCTTTTTCAATAACCAGATTTTCCAAATGAAAACCAGATAGATAATGTGTTGCATCCCCAAAAAATATGAAACATTTTCTTGTTGAGAAGAAAATGAGTGGCTGGTGGGGTTTTTATTCAAGAGTTGGCATGGGCTAGTTGCCTGTTTCAATAATGTTCATGAAGAATTGTGAAACACTAGTAATGTGGTTGCCCGATTCAGAAAGTAGTTGGTGCAGAATTTGATATTCTTTTACTCTGATCTCTCACCCTCTTTCTTTTAATCATTGAGCTTACTACTAACCAAACTCTCTTTTCCATTTTACCACATCACAAAACCCACACTTATTTCTTTTTGACTCCTCACACTCGATCAATAAGGATTAACTTCTTGGGTAGGAAACACTGGTTAACGTGAATCCATAGAAGTTTCATTTAAGTTCTACACAATGACCCCATATTTTCCTATAAGTACAATGTTGCTCAACTGGTTTAACTTGGCAGTTAAAGCACAAAGAATGAAATACAAGTCACATATATGTATGCTCAGAGATGTAATCATGAAGATTTGAGCATTTTTTTTAAACATTGAAGACTTTTCAAACAAGATAATTGAATAAATGAAATGAATACAAGAAACTTGTTTGAAAATCTGACATTGTATGAAAATGATCAAAATCAAATGATTTATCAATTAAAGCTTAGGTCAACAAAAATTGATATTGTCTATACGAATCAAAAATATAGACAGTCTTGAAAGAATGTTTAGGAATGAAATCACGCTCAAACTTTGAATAACAAACGGGGTGTCTTTCCATCTAAAAATTTGTTTCAATTTAGAGACATGGTAAGAACGAAGTCAACAAAAAAATTAAACCAGTGTGTGTGAATACTAGACAGTATATAAATAAGATAATACACAAGTATTAATCTTTGGAAACACACGGTTTGTATAACATTGAAATTCACACTACCAATTCATGAAATATGTTTAAGAATCGAAAAGTGGTTTGAACATTTAAGAACATGCTTTCTATGATCAAAAGTCGTTCTTCTTTCAACCATATATGAGATTAAGAATAGAAATAAACCTTTTCGCTTAGTCTTAAATCTCATGAAACCAGCTTAAAGTCATAACGATATGATCTTGTAAGCATCTCTCTATCTGCATCAGTCAAAAAGTCCGTCAAAGCAACTTTATTCACAAAATTTATTGAAAAATAAAATGACATAAAGCAGTAAAACATTAAATGTACGGGTTTTGATCTGAAGTAATCATAAGTCATAATTCACACTCCTTGCTTTTACTCTTACCCCCCCTGTATATATTCATCAGAAAAATATATCAGTGATAAGCATAAACCAAAAATAGAAACTCCCCCTCAATTGGATATAGATCATCTTTATCTTCTCTTCCTCACCCTGAGATCATGAACACACATTTAAAGTGCAGATATCATTTTAGAAAAAAAAATAAAAAATGAGGAAAAATAACAATAAGAAAAACTTTAGTAAGTAATCACAGATTATGTCTTGAGATTAAGCATACCAAGTTTCGAGATAAGAAAAGTAAATCTCTTTTCATCGAGAGGTTTGGTAAACAAATCAGCAAGATGATAATCAATGTTTACAAAATAAAGTTCTATTGTACCTTTTTCGACATTGTCTTTTATAAAATTATATCTAACATCTATGTATTTTGTCTTTGTATGATGTACAGGATTTGCTGATATTGCAATGGCGCTTTTAGAGTCACAATAAATCGGAATCTTGTCAAATTTGAAACCATAATCTCGTAGTTGTGTCCTCATCCACAACACCTGAGAGCAGCATCTTGAAGCAACAACATACTCTGCCTCAGCCGTTGAAGTGGAAACACATAGTTGTTTCTTTGATGACCAACTTATGAGTTTATCTCCAAGGAATTGTATATGACCCGATGTTCTCTTCTTGTCTAACATACATCAAGCATGATCTGCATCTGAGTAAGCCGTCAGGTCAAAACCAGTATCTTGAGGATACCACAGACCAAGATCTGCAGTCCCCTTCAGATATCTAAATATGTGCTTTACTGCCGACATATGAGATTCTTTTGGACTGGCCCGATATCTTGCACATAAACATGTAGAGAACATAATATCTGGCCTACTTGAAGTTAAATACATCAAAGAACCAATCATTCCTCTATAGGTTCTAACATCAACAGGTTTTCCCGAATGATCCATGCCGATCTTAGTTCCTGGTGCCATTGGGGTACCAATTGGTTTACAAGTTTCCATTTTGAATTTCTGAAGAATATCAAAAATGTACTTAGCTTGATTTATAAAAATCCCCGTTGAAAATTGTTTTACCTGTAATCCGAGAAAGAAGTTCATCTCTCGCATCATACTCATTTGAATTTTGGACACCATGAGGTTTGAAAAATTGTTACAAAATTGTGGATTTGTAGAGCCAAATATCATGTCATCCACATATATTTGAATAAGAATAATATCAGCCTTTTCCTTTTTGATGAATAAAGTAGTATCGATTTTACCTTTTGTGAAGCCCGACTTGACCAAAAATTTGATAATACCTCATACCAGGTTCGAGGTGCTTGTTTAAGACCATAAAGTGCTTTATCCATTATGTAGACATGATCTGGTTTATCTGGATTCACAAAGCCTTTAGGTTGTGAGACATAGACTTCCTCATTAAGAATGTCGTTCAGAAAGGCAGTCTTCACGTTCATCTGGTAGACAGTGAAGTTTTTATGAGCAGCGTACGCTAGAAACATGCAGATTGCTTCTATACATGCTACTGGAGCGTAAGTCTCGTCGTAATCAATGATCTCCTCTTGCCTATAGAATTTTGCGACAAGTCGTGCTTTGTTTCGAATTACGGTACCGTCTTCATCCGTCTTGTTTTTGAATACCCATTTTGTACCAATAATATATTTTCCTTCAGGACATGGTACTATTCTCCAGACTTTTAAAGCTTCAAACTGATTTAGCTCCTGTTGCATTGCAGTAACCCAATCAGAGTCAGCTAGAGCTTGGGATACTTGATTAGGCTCTATCTTGCTCAGAAAGAAATCATGCATACACATATTCAATGACACAAACCTAGTTTGCACTAGTAATTTTGGATATCCAATGATTTGGATTATCATATGCTCTTTGGTCCACTTGTGTTCGTGAGGGAGAGGATTCGATATAGTTTGATCATACATATCATGTAGATATCCACTATCAGCTTCTTCTTGTTCAACATGATTTGGAGTTACAATTGAAGTTTCTTGTACAAAGATTTCAGTTTGGACAACTTGATCAGTCTGTGGATTCTCCATTACAGTGCAGCCAACTGAAGTAGGAACTTCTGGTTCAACATTTTCAGGTGTAACTTCAATCGTAGGAGTATGCGTTTGAATCTGAGTTTCTTTCTGAACTGGGGGAACAAGTTCAGTAGAAACGTCCGAAGTGGTTGGATGATTAATCGTTGTATCTTCAGACCTGTCAACCACAACAGAGTTAGGAAGTTTAGATCCTAGAAACTCATCATAGAAAAATTCAAACAACAAATCTAATTCAGATAAATGCGATGTAGATGTAGAAGCTTTATCCGAATTATTCTCAGTAGACACAGGTTCTGGAATGATCTGTCCAGAAGCTAAGACTCCGGTTAGAACGGGTTCTGAACTGCTTTGTTCAGAAGCCATATCCTCATCGAATGTTACATTGACGGTTTTGATAACAGTCTTTGAGCTCTTCATATATATCCTATATACAGAAGATGTCTGGGAGTATCCAATGAAGATTCCTTCTTCAGCCTTCGGTCCGAACTTATTCAAGTTCTCTCTGTCATTAAGCACAAAACACCTACATCCAAAGACATTAAAATATTTGATATTAGGTGTACGATTATTAATAAATGCATAAGGAGTTTTACCAAACCGTCTGTGAATAATGGAGCGATTTTGTGTGTAACATGCAGTAGAGACAACTTCTACCCACAAAAATAAAGGTAGATCCGACTGGATGAGCATAGTGCGAGCGGCCTCGACTAGCGTTCGATTGCACCTTTCTACTACTCCATTCTATTCGGGCATTCGAGCAGTGGAGAATTGATGTGTTATCCCGACCGATTCAAGATAATCTGCAACAATTTTGTTCCTAAACTCTATGCCGTTATCCGTCCTTAGAAATTTTATTGTCTTCTGCGAGTTCAGTTGTGTAGTCTTCAGAAAGTTGATGAGTACTTCGGGCGTCTAATCTTTTATCCTTAGAAACTTTACCCATGTGTAACGTGAATAATCGTCCACTATTACCAAAACATACTTCTTTCCTCCTATGCTTTGAATTCTCATCGGACCACAAAGATCCATGTGTAACAACTCAAGTGTAGAACTTGTACTCGATTCAGGTTTTGGCTTGTGAGCTGCCCTCTTCATTCTACCCTTTTCACATGTTGCACGTAGATGTTCTTTTTCATTTCTCAACTAAGGAATACCTTTCACTAATCTACCTTTGACCAATTTGTTTATGTACCGAAAAATTTAGGGGCGACAGCCTTTGGTGCCAAAGCCAACTTTGCTGCATCGAGGCTTTTGTCAGTAAGCAAACTTGATTTTCAGTCTGGACCTTTGACAGATTTATCGTATAGAGGTTGGACTTTTGAGTGCCGACCAAGACTTCTTTGCCATCTTCAGTACGTACTGAGCAACTCTTAGCCTTGAAATTGACCTCTAATTCAGAACTGGCCAATACTAAATAGGTTATGCCCTAATCCTTCTACATAACTCACCTTAGTTATCGTTACATTCTCTTGTATCACGTCACCATATCCGAGAATTGGTGAAAATTGGTCATTGCCGAAACGAACATTCTCGCTGAATTTCTCTGTATAATTAGACAATAAATCCTTTGTCCCAGTCATATGCTTGGAACACCCGCTATCCAAGTACCACATATGACGGGTCTGCATAAGAGAAATCAGGGAATAACAGATTTAGGTACCCATTTAAAAACGGGTCCTTTCAGTTTAGCACAAGATTTTGGTATCCATTTATAAATAGATCCTCTGACCTTTTGAAAAACGTTTGAAACATATGGCTTATAAGAACAAACATGATAAGTACCAATCCAATCATCAGAAAATCGGTGAGAACTAAAATCATTCCGTCTATAATTAGATGACTTAGTAGTAGAATGAGATAATCGGAATATCACTTGTAAGGAATTACAAGGTTTTGTTTATTAGAAGCAACACTACCAACTACATTAGAAGAACTACTAGTATATCTATTACAATCCATATCAGGAGATGATTCATAACTCTCATTGATCTTCCTTTTTGGTCGCCATTCCTTTCGTTCTTCAGATCTTTTACTTTTCACTGAAACATGAAATTTTGATTTGTTAGGTGAGATTGTCTTTTTGTAAGCTTACCAGTGTTAGTCTGTTTCTGTGAGCGTCTTTTCTTTTGCTTCTAACCTTTAGCATAGTAATCAGCATTCACATAAACTGATTCACCAACCTTAGTTGATGACTCACCTTTTTCATGCACACTTGGTAAAGCTTGGCCATTAATAACAAAAGTAGAATGATCTGGAAGTTTAGCATTGAAGTCAAACAAATCAATCACATCAACACACCCTTCATTAGAATTTAAAAAATCATTTGCTGACTTAAATAAGTCATCAAAATCAGATTCGAAAGTTTGAGGTGCTTTAGAAGATGGAGAACACTCTTTAGATTCTAATTGGAAAACTGTGTTCTTTAAAACAGTAGAAAATACGTCTTGTGTTAATTCACTCAAAATTCTTTCATCAGATAAAGTACTTTCTAGCTCAATTATTTTTCTTTCTAATACGAGTGGAGGAATATAAATTTTAGCCTCAATCGGTTTTGCCTCCATCTCAGAAATAGAATAGCTAGCAAAATAATCATTTGAAAGAGAACTTGGTTTGTCTGAAATATAACTATCATTCAGTCTTTGATAACAGAATGGTAGTTGCATTTTCTTTAAATTCTGTCTTTTATCATCTTCTTTCGCCTCAACCTCATCAGAAGATTTGGTAACAAATTTAGGTTTCAAATGAGAATATTCAGCAGCAACATTCAAAAAATTAAAGTTATATAAAGCTAGATGCTTTCTGATGGCTTTCTTAAGATAGTGTGCGTTTTCATAACCGAGACCCCACTTCTCTTTAACATCAGTGTCCTCATTAGGGGTGTTTAGAAAAAAGGTTTGATCCGTTTGTCCTCGTGTGTACAATTTAGCTTCCAAACCATTTACCTTCTTTATTAAGCTCTTGTTTTCTACCTACAATTTGTAAGCTTTTAGTACATATTCTTGTTTTTCTAAATCAGACATAGCCAATTTAGATTCAAAATCAGAAATCTTACTTTCAAAACAATCATTTTCATTTTTAAAATCAGAAACAGATTTGCGATGAGAATCAATCAGATCTTTGTTTTCAATAATTGCTTTGTTAAGGTCAAAGATCTTTTGATTTTTCTTCTCAACTCTGCACTTTTCCTTTTTCAGCTTCTTTTGAATATCTTGAAGTTCGGCCATCATGGTTTCCATTTTGGTTAAGAAATCAGATTCAGATAAGTTCATTACCTCATCAGATGTCTCATCTTCAGAATCACCATCTTTCACCTCTTTGTCCATCAAGCACATGTGTCTTGTCTCTTCTTGTTCGTCCTCAGAATGGTCAAACCAGAACTCGTCTTCCGCGATAAGGGCTTTGCCCACTTCCTTTTGTGTAGCAAGCAACATCTTCTGCTTGTAATATTTAGCATTTCTGACAATTGGCTTTTGACAATCCTTAACAAAATGGCCGACGATTGCACAATTGCAGCACTTTATCAGCTCTTCATTCTTTTTCTCAGCACTACCATATTCATTCACATATCTTTTCTTCTCCTTGGGCTTTCTCTCCACATACCTTTTCTCTTCAAATCTTTTTCCTTCCACTCATTTTCTGTGCTCATGGTTCATTGATCCAGAAGATGAATATCTCTGAGAATTTGAACTTGGTTTCTTGTAAAACTTCTTCTGAAAGGCACGAGTCAATAGCCACATGGCTTGTTTGAGATTTTCACCATCATCACTGTCGGATTCAGACTCAGAATCAGAACTGGGAATCACTACTTTCTTCTTGTTTTTCTTCTCTTTCTTCTCTTTCTTCTCTTTCTCCTTCTCTCTAGCTACTAGTGCAATGGGGTCAGCAACCTTCTCAAATTTCTTTTTCTTCTCATTCCTTTTCTCTTCAACCTCCTCCTCATTCTCTCGCAATGTCTCATACACTTCATGAAGGGGTATCTCACTTAAGTCCTTCATTTGTTTCATCCTTTGGGTATGCTTCTTCCATTTAGGTTGCAGAATACTGAGAAATTTGACATTGTTCTCAATCTGCTTCTTTGTGACTTTATTCTTGGAAATTTCATTCAATAGAAGCACAAATCGATCATAAGTATCTTCAAGGCTCTCATCTTCCTTAGCCTTAAATTCTTCATAACTGTTTATACAGTTTGCCACGTTCATCTGATTTCCCACCTTGGAACCCATCATCATCATCTTCTGTAGCTGATCCCACATTGATTTGGAAGTTTCATTGTAGTTGTCTATTTTGATATAGACTTCATTAGTTACACTTTGCAACAGTAGAGATCTGGCTTGTTTGTCCGCTTTGAATCGATTCTTTTCCTCTTCAGTAAACCAAGAAATATTCTTTTTAACAATCTTTATCTTCAGAACTCCATCATCATCTGACTCATTATCTTCATCAGGAATCTCCTCAGTAGGAAATTTCATAGGACCATCTGTAATCGATAACGAAATATTCTCTCCATTTGATTGTCGGTCAACAAAATCACGAAAACGGTCCTTCCACTATTTGTACTCCCCTTTAAACAAAACATGGGGCTTTACATCTGTGCCATTCGAGAGAGCGTCTCTGGAAGTCATCTTGATCTACACTGCTTACTGATCGTCAAAATTCAGAAAACAAACTGGATCTACAAAAATCAAACTCAGTTAAATTTCAAAAAAATCAGAAAAATTTACTAAGTATGAAGCTCGCATACCAAAGAAATAAAACAATACGCACAAAAGACTATGTGTGAGTTTTAGAAACACGCACACCAAAGGATGAGTGAACTGCACTTCTCGCACAAAGAGTAATGCGAGTATCAACTTCGTGCACAACAAGGCTTGCGTAAACCAAGGTTCATGCAGAAAACTTATGCGAGTTCTAAGATTCGCGCACGATACTGTGTGCGAGTTTTGGGACTTCACGCTAAAGCCTTGTGAGTTCTAGACTTAGAAACTATTTCAAAACTTGAAACTCGCTAAATGCAAACGCGCAAGAATAGGACTTGCGAGTTTTGGACATTGAAAAAAATTTTGAACACAACTACTTCGTGCAAAATACAAACGCGCACAACAATCCCTTCTCGCAGATACCACTTCGCGCAAAACTCTTCAAATGAACAGTGTAAACTCGCACCTTGTGATGTGCGAGTTTCAGCTTCCCGCACGAAACTGTTAGCTAGTTTCTTTGTCTAAGAATTCTTCTCTTGCGAGTTCTTGCTTTTCCGAGTTCTTCAGTTTAGCGAGTTCTATCCTTAGCGTGTTCTTGGTTAGCGAGATCTTTGGATCTAGCGAGTTCTTTCCTTATACGCCTAAAAACTAAAACTTACTCACTGATTTCGATGCACACCTTCACAAACTGATTTGAAATTTGTAAAAATGATCTTGACCAAGAATCGAACCAATTATAAACAAATGATTTCAAATTTAAATAAAAAACAAACCAAATTCGATCGCATTTCAGAACATATACAGACTTTGAATATGATATCAAGAAAAATTCTAAAATTCACACTAACTATTGTGAATTTGACTCGGTATTACAAATCAAATGTTTCTAGATATCAAAACGAGTCTAGAATAGACAAATTCAAATCCAAAACGACTCTCTACGGTACGTTTTTGCGATTTCTTGAAAAAACAGCCCAATAATCTTGAATTCGATCCTTGTTCTTCTGAATTTTGTATGCTCTGATACCAATTGTTATTCCCAGATAACAATGCGATCACAAGATGACAATTGATTCCATCAAATCTCACTTTTATTTATCACAAATTTGAATTACAATGTATGCTCACAATGCTTTCTCTCTCTAACTCAGATACTCTCACGATGCTCTTTATGAACTCTCTCAGAACTTCTACTTTACAACACGCACAACACCCTATTTATACAATACACAGAAACACGCTAAACACTATACACGCACACTACAGAACGCGCACACAACAAGAAAAACAGAAATTACAACATTTGACTTTGTCTTTATTACACTAGACTTTGACTTTGATGCTGAGAGTTGACTTCAGCTGTGACTTTAATCTTCAGTCAGCTGTGACTTTAATCTTCAGTCAGCTGTGACTTTAATCTTCAGTCTTCTGTGATCTTGTATCCAACATATTTATGCTCTAACAACGTCTGATTGTCTTCCTAAATTCAATTATGTCCTCCAAGGCATCTATCGCTCTTTCAGTCACAATCCCATCTCTTTTTGGCATATAACCACCTTCCTCAGCAAGTCTAATCCTTTCACTTTCTTCTTGTCTGCTCATAAGTTGAAGCCTTACAACCTTAAAAGTTCCATCTGAATAATTGGCAACTTCAGAAACTCTCATAAACCTCTTTTCATTCTTATCATTCATGTAAACAATCCCAAGTTCTGGTTGTTCCAACAAAGTAAACAAAGGATAGTCTTCAAGATCTGGAAGTGTCATACCTGGCTTGAGCATGTTGACTCTCCTATGATTTGTCTCTATGACTAACTGAAACTCATAACAATAAGTATTGTAGATGTGCCTTTGCATGAATCTCTTGATTGCTTTTAAGGCATAAGTAATGTCCCCCTTTCGAAAGGTCGTCTCCCTGAATAAATGATATAAGTGCTCCAGATTATGAAAGTCGACTTTAGTGAAAGTCTTATCACACATATTCCTCCTTTCAACAATAAAGACAGGATACCAAATCCTGATAAACTTCTTCAGCCGAACTTCCTTCACACTAACTATCTTTGATCTACACTTCACTTCCTTTTGAGGTTTTCTCAGGTAGTTGAGCATACTAACATATTCTTCCTGATACTCAATTGGTTGATATTTCACTCCAAAATCCAATAGATGTCCATTGGTCTAATATGTGTACAAAAATCTTCTTTTCTTCTTATACGAAAGGAACTATGAGATCATGTCTTATATTTCTCAGTTCAGCTTCTGTTGGACCATATGCAGACTCATCATTAGCATTGTCATTTCATGGACCGGCTTCATCAGTACTTGGCATGATAGGGACATGAGTAGACTGATCAGGTTGGCTAGAATCACTTGGTTAACTTGGTGGACTTTGTTGCCTTACATGATCCTGAAGACTTGATTGGTTAACATGAACAGACTGGTTCTCTTAAGCTTCATAAACATGAGGAAAGTTAAAGTCACGTAACTCTGTAATTTATGGTGCAACATCCAGATTAGGTTATGGAATCTCATTATGCACAAGACTAAGATGAATGTCTTCAGGAGTGCCAGATCCAAACATTGCATACAAAATATGAGTGTCTCAGTCCTCAAACAGCCCATCAAGAACACTTTCAGTATTTGCAGGCACAGTTCCTATATCAACAAACACAGATCCTTGATTAACTTGTGCAACTTCCTCAACTTCATCATCAGAAACGTTAATCATGTTATCTTTCTCTTCCTCATCGACCCTCCAAAATCATACAACTCATCTTCATCATCATCAGATGTGAGGTCAAAAATATCAACAAAGGAAATACCGGTCAACAGCAAAATAATTTCCCTGAAAGCTACCTTAGGCTTTTTAACCCTTGGTACAACATTTGGATCAACATACAATACAATCTCCATCCCACTTATCTCTCCATGGTTATCTCCTTGATTCTGAGTCTGAGCATCTCCCTTATCACTTTCAAGATCAATTGCCTCAACTTGTTGCTCAAAACTTCCAAATATTCTCTGTCTCTTTGACTTCTCCCCCTCATAATCATGATCTGAATCATTGTCATGTCTCTTACGAGAACCTTCTGCTTAACTTTTGCAGGATATATGAACAATCTTTAACAGCTCTTGGATTGATTTCATCACATAATCCTTGAAAGAATTAAATTCAGTAGTAATAACCACATCAGTCTGAGTCTAGGGATCCGCTTGAGAAACTGGAGATTGTTGAGCCCTTAAGAGAGTTATAACGTCAGCATCAGTCTGGTTAGTTGGATCTTGAGACAACATCTTCGCAAATAGTATAGATTTGAGCTCATCAACAGACATGTCAGCATTCTGAATAGGTGGAGGTGGAGGTGGAGGTGCTTGCACTTCTTCAACAACTGGATTCTTTCCCTTCAATAGCCTTTTAACATTGGAAAGTTCATCAACTATGAAATTTTGTATCCTGATTTCAACAGCCTTTAAGGTGCCGTCGAGATCTTCCTTTAACACAAAATCAGGTAATCTAACACTGGAGCCACTTAGGCATTCCGTTGACACAATAGTTGACGAAGCAACCGTGTGGCTTGTGTTCATTGCTGGCATATTATTAACAATGGCAGGACTTCCAGCATGTCCTTGTAGTTCAGCTTGTGGAGCTACTCAGGGTGATCCGATCGGATCACTAAGACTTCCGATAAGAGATATATCAATGTGTGCCCTAGGAACAAAGATAGGCAATTCAAAAGGCACTAGACTCGATTGTGAATAGAAAGGAAATGAGAACTGAGGTTGTGGTCCTCTATTTGCAATATCTAAGCTTTTCGAATGAAAGATAGATAGACGTTGTGTGTTCCGTAATTGTGCAATTCATATCAAGACGAACAACAATCAAACGATTCAAGATGCCATATATTGATTCTCAACTCTCAGTGTACAATCTCTCTAAATTCAAGTATTTCTCTCTCTAAAATATATTTCTCTCAAAGTGTTACACAGTTACAAAGCAACTAAAAAACTATTTATACCAACAACTAGTACAAAGACAAAACACTAACTAAACTAACAACTAAGCTAGCTTTGACTTTAGAAGACGTTGACTTTCCTCTTAACTTGCTTTGAGTTTGACTTTGCATTTGAGAGTTTGACCTAAGCTTTTGACTTTCAAACTTAATGATCTTGGATCCAACAAATATGCTCTAACAATCTCTTCCTTTGGATTCAAGATCATCTTCAAAAAGATAAGCTTTAAAATCTCCCCCTTGTAAACAATATTTAACAAAATACAATCTCCCCTTTGAATAATGTTTGTGCAAAATCAATCTCCCCTTTTAATGCTTTTGTCAAACAATCTCCGCCTTTGATAAGATAGAGTGATAATTTATTTTGTTGATCAATCTCCCATTTTGGTAATAATATTCAAAACTTTGACAATCTCCCTTTCTTTAAATTGACTTCAAATTTCAACAATCTCCCCCAAAGTTTGTGATTATCTTCTTCAAGAAATAACAATCTCCCTCAAGGTTATGGTAACCTCTTTCAATCTTAACAAAAGAAATTATCTTCAAATTTCAAAGAATTTTTTTGTAATCTTCAATGTATTTTTTTTTCTTGATTTCTTGACGTATCTCCAAGATCGTTAACTCTTGATTTTCTCCCCCATATCTCTGAAATCGAACTGTCACACTTCTTCATTTCCAGATACTTTCTCCCCCTTTTTGATGATGTAGATCATAGAAATCATCAAAATTTCTTCAAGAAATGTCATGTACCGAAATTCTGACCATGATCTTTCTAGCTGAACTATGAACACCCGTCAATTCATAAAGTGTATTCATCCGAATCTTTTCAAATTTAGATAAATAAGAATGTAACCCTGAATCAACAAATGAATCAGTTAAAATACCTGTAAGTAGCACGAAGCCACTTAGTACAACGAATGTATTATACAAGGAGTTTTATTGATGTTTACTCCCCGGGTATTCCATTCAATCATCGGATAACACAAGGTAATTATATGAACGTTCAGACAGAAAAATGAGTTTCCTGTGTGTACGTGCTTGTGTATGAAAGAATTAAGCATAAGATTGCTTGATCATGCTCAAAATGTGTAAACTGTTGAGACACAACATGTTTTCCATGACTCAATGTGCATGATCGAAGTACGAAGGTGGGGCAACTTTACTTCTCTTTCAATATCCAGATCTTCCAAATGAAGACGGGATATATTATGTGTTGCTTCCCCAATAAAATTTGAAACATCTTTTTGTTGAGAAAAAGATGAGTAGCTGGTGGGATTAAAGTCCATAGTTGGCATGGGCTCACTGCTTGTTTCAACGATGTTCATGAAAGAATTGTGAAACAATCTGTAAGGTGGTTGCCCCGCTCAGAAAGTAGTTGGTGAAGAGTGCTGATATTCTTTTAACTATGTTCTCACACCCTCTTTTTTTTATCATTTTCCACACATCTAACCAAACTCTCTTTTTCATTTTATCTCAGCTCAATGAGAAAAACTCAAGCCTTTGAGTTATCTCCCCACTCTTTGATATTGACCCCTCGCCTCTCGATCCCTTAAGATAACTTCTTGGGTAGGAAACACCGGTTAACGTGAATCCATAGAAGTTCTTTAAATCTCATACATTGATCCATGAAAATTTGTCCTAAAAAGAATGATGTTCAACAATTTAACTTGAACATTTAAAGCTCATAAAACGAATAACAATGTCAGATAAATGTATCATCGGCCAAAGATGTTACCATGAATATTTGAGCATTTTGAAACTTTTAAGAATTTATCACAACAAGTATATTTGAATAAATGAAATGAATACAAGAAACTTTTTTGAGCATCTCACAATTTATCAGAAAGATCAAATATGAATGATAATCGTTTAAAATTTAGGTAATGAAAGAATTGGAATTTGTCTATACGAACAAATATAGACACTCATGAAAGAAACGCTTAATTTTGAATCAATGTTACGCTCAACAAACATTGAAGTTCAAGTGGGGTTTATTACCATCGAAAAATTGTTTCAATATGAGACATGGTAATAACAAAATCAATGAGAAAGACTTAACCGATATGTGTGAATACTTGACAGTATATGAAAAAGAAAATATACAAGTATTAATCTTTTGAAACACATGGTTAGTAAACAACAAAGCTCATAAAATGAAAACATTTAAAATCCCATTCTAAATTCATGAAATCACTTTGAGAATCGAGAAGTGGTTTGAACATTTAAGAAACATGTTTTCATATCTGAAAGGCGTCCGTCTTTCAAACACATTTAGAGATCAAGGTTAGAAAATAACAAACCTTATCAGTCACCTCAAGTCTTGAAATATGATCATGTAAGCTCCCCCTCAAAATCTGCATGTAGTCATAAAGTCGTCAAAGCAACCAAGTCTTATTGAAATGAATAACTTTAATTGAAAATAAAGACATTAAACGTAAAACAGTGAATTACGAGTTCTGATCTGATTTAATCAGAAGTCATCAACTCCCCCTAAAAATATGCATCACAAAATTTTGTCAGTAAAACATATTTGCAAAACTCTCTTACTCCCCTTATAAAGTAGATCATCTTATCTTCGTCTCACTCCCCCTGAAATCATGAACAAACCATTAGTGTATATATCATTTATACAAAAATAAAGATATGAAGAAAAATTACAAATCAAACTGTACGAGGTAAAGACAAATTAGGTTTTAAGATTAAACATGCCTAATTTCGAAATGAGAAACTTAAATCTATTTTCGTCCAAAGGCTTAGTGAATAAATTAGCAAGTTGATAATCCGTTTTTACAAAGTAAAGTTCAATCGTAACTTTTTCGAAATTATCTTTGAGAAAGTGATATCTCACGTCTATGTGCTTTGTTTTTGTATGTTGGGCAGGGTTTGCAGATATAGCGATAGCGCTCTTTGAATCACAGTAAATCAGGATTTTGTTGTACTTGAAATCATAGTCTTGGAGTTGTGTTCGCATCCACAGCACCTGAGAACAACATCTAGAGGCATATACGTATTCTGCTTCGGCTATTGAAGTAGATACGCACAGTTGTTTCTTCGAAACCCAGCTTACGAGCTTATCTCCCAAGAATTGTATATGTCCCGAGGTACTCTTCCTGTCAAACATGCAACCTACATGATCTGCATCTGAAAATGTGGTTAGTTCGAAACCAGTATCTTTAGGATACCACAGACCAAGATCTACATTCCCCTTCATATTAGAAAGATGAGACTCTTTGGGTTTCGCTTGATATATCGTACATAGACAAGTTGCAAACATAATATCAGGATGACTAGCAGTCAAGTACATAAGAGAACCAATCATACCTCTATAGGTTCTAAGATCAACAACTTTGCCATTAAGGTCAGCTCCAATCTTAGTTCCTGGTGGCATTGGGTAGCGATAGGAGTACAATTTTCCATTTTCAATTTACGTAAAATATAATAAATGTACTTCGCATGGTTTATGAAAATCCCCGTTGAAATTGTCAAACTTGTAATTTGAGAAAGAAATTCATCTCTCCCATCATACTCTTTTGAAATCTTGATACCATTATAGCAGAAAAGTTTTTACAGTATTTGGATTTGTCGATCCAAAAGTTATGTCATCAACATATATTTGTATGAGAATAATATCATCTTTTTCTTTCTTAATGAAGAGTGTTGTATCGATTTTACCTTTTGAGATTCTAGACTTGACTAAGAATTTAGATAGCACGTCGTACCAGGCTCGAGGCGCTTGTTTTAAACCGTACAGGGCCTTGTCTAATATGTAGATATGATCTAGCTTTTCAGCACTTACGAAACCTTCTGGTTGAGACACGTACACTTCCCCTTTCAAAAATCCGTTCAGAAAAGATGTTTTCACATCTATCTGATAGACTGTAAAGTTTTTGTGTGCAACATAAGCAAGGAACATCCTAATTGCTTCAATGCGTGCAACTGGAGCATACGTCTTGTCATAATCTATGCCTTCCTCTTGCCGATATCCTTTGGCAACAAGTGTAGCTTTATTCCAAAATAGGATACCATCTTCATCCTTTTTGTTCTTGAAAACCCATTTAGTGCCTATTATTGTCTTTCCTTCTGATCTCGGCACGAGTCGCCACACTTTCAATGCTTCAAACTAATTTCATTCTTCATGCATGGCTACAATTCAATCTAGGTCTTCTAGATATTCTGATACGTGAGTAAGCTCTATCTTACTCAGAAAGGAATCAAACATGCATTCATTTGCAGTAGCAGACGTAGTTTGCACCGGTTTCGAAGGATCTCCAATAATTTGATATATCGGGTGCTCTTTGATCCACTTGTTTATGTGAGGGAGTGGATTAGATGTAAATTGATCATGTTGATTATCTAAGTGTCCTTCTTCTTCTTGTTGGGGTCCAGTTGAAGTATATGGTGCAGAAGTTTCAGCTGGTTGGACACTTGTTGTCTGTTGAGTAGGCAGTACAGTACATCCAACTGATTGTGCAACTTCTGGCTCTTCATTATCATGTACAGCTTCAACTGATTGAGTAGGTATTTGAACTTGAGTTTCTTCCTGAATCAGGGGAACTTATTCAGTTGAGACATCTGATATGATTAGTTGATGATCACTAAAATCTTCAGATCTGTCAACCACAACAGGTTTAGTCACTTTAGATCCTAGAAACTCATCGTAAAAATGTTCAAATAGTAAATCTAATTATGTTAAATGTGATGTAGATGTATAAGCTTTATCAGAATTAGTAACACTACAAACAGGTTATGGACTGATTTGTCCAGCATCTAATACTCTATTAATAACGGGTTCTGAACTGATGTGCTCAGAAGCCATCTCCATAGCTTCATCAAATTTGACATTGACGCTCTCCACAAGGATCTTTGAGTTCTTCAGATAAACTCTATATGATGCATACGTTTGAGAATAGCCAATGAATATCCCTTCTTAAACTTTAGGACTGGACTTGTTTAATCTCTCCTTGTCATTCAGCACATAACACCAGCATCCAAATATATGAAAATACTTAATGTTTGGTGCTCTATTGTTTATCAAAGCATAAGGCGTTTTACGAAAGCGATGATGGATGATAGATCTATTTTGAGTATAACATGTAGTCGACACAACTTCAGCCCACAAGAATAGAGGTAAGTCAGATTGGCTAAGCATCGTGCGTGCAACCTCGACTAATGTTATGTTACGTCTTTCAACTACCCCATTCTGTTCTAGCATTCTTCCTGCAGAAAACTGATGAGTTATCCCTACCGATTCGAGATAATCGTCGACAGTTTTGTTCTTTAATTATGTGCCATTATATGTTTAGATCAACTTTATTGTCTTCTGCAAGTTCACCTGGACACTCTTTAGAAACGAGATAATGATATCTGGAGTCTCGTCCTTTGTTCTCAGAAACTTGACCCAAGTGTATCTGGAATAGTCATCCACAATCACTAAGACATACTTATTGCCATTGATGCTTTGTGTTCGCATCGGACCATAAAGATCCATATGAAACAATTCTTAAGGAGCACTTGAACTTGGTTCAGGCTTAGTCTTGTGTAAATCTCTCTTCATTTTGCCTTTCTCCCATGCATCACATAGATGTATCATATTTCAACTCAGGCAATCCATTTACCAAATTGCAGTCACCAACTTGTTGATGTAGAGAAAGTTGAGGTGAGACAGCCTTTATGCCATAGCCAACTTTCTTGCATAGAGGCTTTCAACAGTAGACACACAACATTATCTGGTTTAACATTGGACAAGTTAATTATGTAGAGGTTTCACTTTCTAGTGCCCACCAAGAGTTCTCTTCCATCTTCAGTTCCAACACAACACCTCTTGGTTTTGAAATTCACCTCTATATCCTTATCGCAAAACTAACCAATGCTAAACAGATTGTGTCCTAAACCTTCAACATAACTCACCTTATTGATCTTTACGTTCTCTTGCACTACGTCCCCGTATCCCAAGATTGGTGAAAACTGGTCATTTCTAAATCTGACGTTGCCGCAAAATTTCTCTGTATAATTAGATAAAATATCTTTATGCCCTGTCATATGCGTGGAACAGCCTGAATTCAAGTACCACATATGACGGGTCTGCAGAGGAGAAATCAGAAAACAATTGGTTTAGGTGCCCATTTATAGATGGGTCCTTTTATGTTTGCATCAGATTTCGGCACACATTTGGATTTGGGTCCACGTTTTCTTTGAAAAATATTTGAATTAACAGAATAATGAATATAGTATGAACCAAACCAACAATCAGAATATTGTCGAGTCGCAAAATGTTATCCCAGATAACAATGTAAAACAAGATGACAATCACAATTTTAATCAATTTCCATTTCCATTAACTCTTTGAATTGATACAACAAATGCTCTCTGAAATTTCTCTCTCTAACAAAGAACACACATGATACTCTGATTGATGTGTCAAATCTACACGCACACCACTATCCATATACCTATTTAAACACAAGAACAAAACACAGTTACTACAAAACGCGCACAATAAGATAAACACTCACAACACTAGCTTTGACTTTTTATTACAAAAGACTTTGACTTTGAGAGTTGACCTTGAGCTTTGACTTGCTTGAAATTCAATCTTCAGACTTTATGATCTTGTATCCAAAAAATATGTGCACTAACAATCTCCCCCTTTGGATTCAAGATCATCTATAAAAGATTTTGCAATTCAATCTCCCTCTTTCCGTTGCATTGAAGAACTTTAAGATTTTATCTTCCCTTGTAAACTTCTTTTCAACTCAGATCATCTTCAGAAATAAACATTTGAGCAATCTCTCTCTTTTGTCAGAATATCATCAGATTGATTCTCCCTAAAATCTGTCTTCAAGAAAAGTAACAATCTCCCAATGTTGTAAAAACCTCTTTCAGACAAAGGAAAGAAATTATCTTCAGATTCAGCTCTGTTTGCTTCAGTAAATTATCTTCAAAGGAAATTTCAGTAAAATCTGCTCACATTCTGAAATCTTTGAACTTTTCTCTTTTCAGCTTTCAACAAATTTCTTTAAAATAATTGTCTTGACATAACTTTCTTGATCACTTCACACATTTCTTGATTCTGTCTCCCATCTATAACATTTCTTGATTCAATCATTTCTTGATCGCTTCTCCCCCTTTTTTATGATTGGAGCAGGAAATCATCAAAACTTTACACAAGAAATGTCTTTTACAATTCTGATCTGACCAGTGACCTTTCACCATAGATCCTCTAACAATTCATCGATCCAAAAGATATTCATCGGAATCTTTTCAAATTCAGACAAAATATGAGTGTAACACCTGAATCAACAAATGAATCTGTTAAAATGCCTGTCAGTAACACGAAGTCACTGTGTGTAACGAATACACATTGGAAAGGAGCTTTTGAGATGTTCACTCCCCCAGGTCTTCCATCCAATCATCGAATAACACAAGTTTATTCTATGAACGTTTTACCAGAAAAACAAATTCTCTGTGTGTACGTGCTTGTGTTTGAAAGAATTAAGCACAAATGATTGCTTTTATAGGCTCAAAATGGTGTAAACCATTCAGACAAGAACAGTTAAACACAAACTCTATTGTGCATGATCGAAGTGAGAAGGTGGGACAGACTTCCTTCTTTTTCAATATCCAGATTTTCCAAATGAAAATCAGATAGCGTATTTGCTGCGACCCCTTTAAGAATATAAAACATTCTCTTGTTGAGAAGAAAATGAGTAGCTGGTGGGGTTTTTATCATAAGTTGGCATGGGCTACTTGCCTGTTTCAATGATGTTCACGAAGAATTGTGAAACACCAGCAATGTGGCTGCCCGACTCAAAAATTCTTTTACTTTGTTCTCACACCCTCTTTCTTTTTAATCATTTATGCTCGCTTCTAACCAAACTCTCATTTCCATTTTACCTCATCACACAAACCACACTCAGTTATTTTGATTCCTCACTCTTCGATCACTCAAGGATTAACTTCTTGGGTAGGAAACATTGGTTAACGTGAATCCATAGAAGTTCTGTTTAATCTCACACAATCCTATAAGTACAATGTTGCTCAAAAATGGTTTAACTTTGCAGTTAAAGCACAAATATACATACAAGTAAGATGTCTGTATGCTCAATGAAATAATCATGAAGATTTGAGCATTGTAAACATGAAGATATTTCAAAACAATTATATTGAATGAATGAAATGAATATAAGAAACTTGTTTGAAAATCTGACATTGTATGATAAAGATCAAATTCTGAATTATTTATCAATTAAGTCTTAGGTCAGCAAAAATTGGATTTTGTCTATACGAATCAAAATATAGACACTCTTGAAATAACGTTTCGAAATGAAATCAACACTCAAACTTTGAAGTTCAATCGCGGTGTATCACCATCGAAAAATTTATTTAATTTGAGACATGGTGATAACATTTACAACAAAAAGTTAAATCGTTGTGTGTAAATCATTACACTTTTGACCCGTCTTTTAATCTTGAATACAATACAACTCTAACACTAAGTACAATAGTGCACATGTTGTACTTGTATAGTGAATTCCAGCTCCCAACACTTTTTCATCATCATTCTTTAGACGCAATGGATAATTCCTTATATCCAACACTTTGACCGATCGATCATGGGAGTGCTAACCGGATGCGCTTTGTCCATATTAAATTGTCTGATTATTTTCTGGACATATGCAATCGGTGAATTAATATTTCACAAACTCGGTGTTTAAGCTCAAATAGTTAGATAAAACCAAGTTTTCCCAAGATTTTTCATCTCAAATTTAGATTTCAAGTAGCTTGTGCTTTCTCTTATTTCATCAAGAGTGCCTATGTTCATAACATCGACATATAAAGTTGCTTTGAAAATCTGGAACTTGTTTTCCTGAATAAATACGTAAGGGCACACTTCATAGTTCTTATATATCCTTTCTCAATCAAGTATTCACTTAGAAGGGTATACCACATCCACATAAATTTCTTTAATCTATAAAGTGAGCGTTTCGATTTTATTACAAATGCATTTTGTGGTTTAGAGTTACTTGATTTTGGTAATGTAATATCATCAAGCACTTTTATATATCTCGAAATCTAGATCCCTGTAGAGATATGTGGTAACCACATTCATGAGCTGCATTTCCAGTCCTTCGAAAAATACTAGGCTATTTAATTAGTAGAATAACGTCCATCACGGGAGAGTAAGTCTTCTCGTGGTCAATCCAGGGTGTTGTGAGAAACCTTGCTCCAAAGGAGAGCCTCATACATTATGGCTTAATTATTCTCATTACGCTTTATGACAAATGATTTATCTATGTCTTACAGGCTTTACACTTGGTGGTTAGCACTACCAAACCAAATACCTGTTCATTTGTCAAATAATATAATTCTTTCTGGATTGTTTCTTTACATTTAGGCCAGTATGCTCTTTGCTGATATTATTCAACTGAGCCTGGTTCGATGTCGCCGTGCTCTATCATCTTATGAGCCATAGTATATGCAAATAAATCATCAATGATTATATATGATATGTCCATCGACTCATATGTAGTCTCATAGTTCATTTGATATTTCTTTTATCTCTAGAATCAATATTAACTTTAGAGCGTCCTCCAGTAACGATTCATAGACATAGTTATAATCAAAGACAATCTCATAAGAGGTTTGTATTGATGATAAAAAAGTTATGTCTTACTCTTCTCTTCCTTAATATGAGTATCTATTGAACCAAATAGCTTCCCCCATTTCCTTTTGGGAGCTATGACCTCAACCACACCTCCACCATGTGTAATTGCAACACACTTTCCAGCGACGTTGTGCCCCTGTTTAGGGACTTTTGACCTTGCGAGTATATTTGCAGCTCGTATATGTGATATTGTCACTTTTGGAATAATATTAAATGTTTTACGTATCGAGTCTGATTCGTTTGACTTCAACAATACGTTGTGAAGTTTTGGGGATCAAAATGAGACAGAGTGGTAATATTCAATGACACTTCCTGTCGTTCCCATGGAAAATCCTTTTTCCTATCTCCCCCTAACGATGGGAAGACAGTCTCATGAAAGTGACAACCCGCAAATCTAGCGGTAAAGAGATCACTAGTCAAGGATTCTAATTAGCGGATAATTGTTGGGGATTCATATTCAACATATACCAAATTGTCTTTAAGGACCCATTTTGATGCATTGTGGGGGCGTAATTGGCACATATACTATAAAACCAATCATGCGTAAATGTAAAATATTAAGCTTATATCCAGTTACCAACTGGTACGCATGGAGCTGGTTAGCTAGTAGTGGGTCAAAAACGTAAAAAAAACTGCATATAATAATTGCATAACCCTAGGTAGATGTGGATAAATTGGTATGCATTATCAATACCCTAGATATCATCCTATTCTTTTGATAACAACTTCTATGAGACCATTTTATATATACACATGGGGTATAGGAAACTCTACATTGATCCCAATACATATGCAATAATCATCAAATCTTTATGTTGTAAATTCTCCAGCATTCCAAGTCATGTAGACTTATAGAAATAGTCAGGGTGGTGATCCCTTAAACGTATAGCTAGTGCTAGGAGTGTAATATTTCATGTGGACAATAATACGACATGCGTTCATCGTGTCGAAACCAGAACCATAATGTACTTTAATGTCCCGCATTCTGGATGTTTATGTCCATAAGTATCACCTTGTATTCGTTGTAACAATGGAATATTTTTGTATTATGTCCTTAGCTTTAGGATGGTCTCATTCCTTTCTTGGTTAAGGATTAGGGTATACAAAACTTTTAGGTATTCGAGAGGGCATATTATGATGGTGGTGTTGCTTCTTATGCTGCAGTAGTCAACAGTTGCAATTTGCCTCATTTTGCCTTTCACTCGAAAGATAATGTGTCTATGTCTATTTTGCATTGCACATATTACTATGTCATAACAATGGTGTCCCACATGGTCATGTCGAAACATATGTGTGTCATTGCCCCAAAATTCTTTATTGGTGACAAAAAATGTTTCGATGACCCAATAATCTACTAGTTTCACACATTAGTTTCCATGATATATGTTTACTTTCATATTCATTAGAACTTATGTATATATGCTCATTTCCATTATAATTTCCATTTGATACAAATATATTTACACGCTTCCTATTAATCTTGTACCAACAAGAAAATGACAGTCCATCGTCTAAGTATTTTGGTTGGATGAAATAAGTATTTGTCTATCATTTTAGATTACGTTGTATATTCTACAAAAACTCAAGTTCTCCTCGATACATTCCTACATGGAACATTGATAGTTTTGTTATTTATTTAAATGTATTTGTTTACATCTATAACGGTTACATATTCGTTTTTACTTAAGCAAAAGAAATTAATTTAATACTTAAAATAAATGTCAAAGTAACCTATGCTTAATCAATCTTAAATTAATATGATATAATTCACTTTCAACTTGTTCCCTCTTCGATAGGAGCACCTTTTAGTGCATTTCTTATTTGATTGTCAATTATCACCCGAGGAAGTAGTTATATCTCTACTCCAAGTATTGAAAAATCATTCCCGATTCTTACAAGGACCCTGACCCTTTCTAGGGTTTCGTCTGTTAATCATAAAATCCCAATTCAATCAAGCTAATTATTCAAGATATGACATTAAAGCTCAAGAACTAGAGAGAGAATCTAGAGAGAGAAAGTAGATCTTGTATTAGCACCAAATCTGATATTACAATACAAAGCACTCTAGTTCGTTACCACAAGATTACAAACACAAACCCTTATATACTCACTATCTAAAACAAAGCCTTAATGGCTAAGGAAACTAAACTTACACAAACTAACTATTACAAGGTCAATGTTGACTAATACAAATTTGACTTTCCTATTAAAACTTGGATACAATATTTAGACTTAACAATCTCCCCCTTTGAATTCAAGATTTAATAAAGATTTGATGCAGATCTTCAGCTCTTGATTCTTCATCTTTTATCTCTTGACGCTTTCAAAAACTTTGCTCTTTTGCAGCTTTTGAAGAATCTTGGAAAATCTTTTTAATCTTTGAAGCTTTGGAAAGTCAACATGCCTTGAACAAGAATCGAAAAACTTTGAAACTTCTTTGAAATATGAATCTTCATCTCTGAAAAATCTTTCATCTTCAAACAAAATTGTATCTTCATCACTTTGATCACTGAATCGTCTTCGGAAGAACAAACATTCTTGAAACTTGAAATTATTTATCAGAAACTTTTGACTTTGAATCAGTCTTTGAAACAGCAGCGGAAACATTTTGAATTTAAGGCTTGAACTTTGAACTCGAACTCTGAAATTGAATCTTTATATCGTTCTCCCCCTTTTTGATGATATGAGCATCATTATCATCAAAATATCATCAATTTCAGCATAGGCTTTGATTTCCCCCTTGTGAACAACAAACTATCTCCCCTTGATATTGCCGTACTTTTGATCTGAAGAGTCGAATCATGAACATTATATATCCGAATATTTTCAAATTCAGATATAATGAGCGTGTAACCCTGATTCAACAAATGAAACAGTTAGAAATGTCTGTCAGTAACACGAAGTTACTGTGTACAACGGATGTACATTTTAAGGAGCTGGCTTGATGATGACTCCTCAGGACTTCCATTCAATCATTGAAAAACACAAGGTTTATCTATGAATGTTCTGACAGAAAAACACATTCTTTGTGTGCTCGTGCTTGTGTTTTGAAAGAATTAGCACAATGATTGTGTTTCATAAGGCTCAAAGTATGTAAATCACTGAGACAGCAATGATTGTACATAGACTCAATGTGCATGAGAAAGGGTCGAAGGTGGGGCAACTTTCCTTCTTTTTCAATATCAGTATCTTCCAAAAGAAGATCCGATAGATTATATGCTGTTTCCCCAGAAAATGTGAAACATTCTCTTTTTAAGAAAAAGAATGAGTAGATGGTGAGGTTGTATACAAGAGATGGCATGGGCTATTTGCCTATTTCAATGATGGTCATCAAAGAAATGTGAAACAATCAGTAATGTGGCTGCCCGGCTCAGAAAGATATTTGGTGCAGAGTTCTGATATTCTTTTAACTCTGTTCTCTCACCCTCTTTCTTTTAAACATTTAAGCTCACATCTAACCAATCTCTCATTTCCATTTTATCTCAGCTCACTCCCACACTCAATTCTTTTAGACCCCTCTCCCCTCAATCACTCAAATAATTTCTTCCGGGGTAGGAAACACTGGTTATCGTGAATCAATGGAAGATCTATTAAGCACTCATACTGAATCCCATGTTCCTAAAAGTACATGCTGGTCAATGATTTTCTTGAAATGAAGCACAAGAAATCATATGTCAGTGTATGTATGCTCATTTAAAAATATGAATGAAATTTGAGCATTTGAATGTTGAAGATTTCTCAAAACAAAGATATTGAAAGAATGGAATGAAATCAAGAGAATTGTTTTGAGAATCTGACAATGATTAAGAGCAGATCAAATGAAATAGCTAGGGTATCAAAGAATTGGATATTTTGTTTATATGAACAAATATAAACAATTTATCAATGAAAGCACAAATATGAAAAAGATGTATGATGCTCATCAACTTTGAACTTCAAACGGGGGTATTACCATCGAAAAATTGTTTGATTTTGAGACATGGTAATAACAATTTCAAATAAAATACTGAACCGGTGTGTATGAATACTTGACAGTATATGGACAAGATAATACACAAGTATTGATCTTTGGAAACACACGGTCAGTTAAACAATAAGGCACAAAAATTGAAAAACATTTAAAAAATCACACTTCTAAATTCATAAAATCGTTTGAGAATAAGAAGTGGTTTGAACATTTAAGAAAAGGTTTTTCATGTTCGAAAGTAGTTCTTCTTTCAAACAATCAGAAATCTAGGATCAGAAGATTTTTACCTTTTCGGCTCCCCGTCAAATCATGATAATATGATTTATGTCTTTTTAGCTCCCCCTGGATATTAGCATAATATCCTTCTTTGATCATTGATGAACGGGTCCTGATCTGTCATGTGATCAGAAGCCACTTTATTCATATTATTTATTTAAAAAATAAAAGACAGAAAGCAGTAAAACGGTTTTCTAGACTGAGTTCTGATCTGAAATAATCAGAAGTCATCACCTTTACTCCCCCTTAAATTAAGCATCTGAAATATGTCAGTTAAAACAGAATAGAGATCAAACACTCCCTTTGAATTGTTAGACCATCAATATCAGAAAAATCTAGCAAAGAAAAAGTTTAGGATAGAGATCAGATCAATTCACTCGGGATGAAGACCATCAATATCCATCGGATGCAAGTATACAGGAGTAAGGTCTTTTTGATCTCTGAGGTACGGGTCCTAAGCTGTTTTGCTTAGAAGCCATAATCTTTTGTCCTTGAATTCCGGGTCTTGAGCTGATTTACTCAAGAGCCATATTCTTTCTTACTCCCCTTGGATTAAGGTGCCTGCAACACAGATTCAGGTTTCGGTTTTGGTACCCACTGGTATTTTGGTCCAGAAATGTTAGTTGCAGTGCGTATGGGGGATATGGAGTAAGAACCATACCAGAAATGATCATTTGTTTTGTGACAATGATCATGTGTACAACAAATAGAACAATAAAATTTCTTACCATTAGATGCTTTGTTCTTCTTTGCTTTGTGTACATGTACACATGATTTCTTCTTTTTCAGCTCATTTTCCTTATCATCTTGGACTGGTTTCTTTTGCCAAACCAGTTTCTCTTTCTTGAAACTTTTTATTGGATAAGTATCTGAACCATCTAAAAATTCATCATAGAAAAGGTTAGTGCGACGAATCTGATTAAAGGATTTGACTGACCTGTTTGAAGAGATGAATTTCTGATTTAAACATGAAAAAGATTTTTCAAGTTCTTTGATCTTTGATGCAAAATTGTCTCTTTCTTTCACAAGCTGGTCAATCGTTGTTGTGAATTCAGACTTCGTCCTTTCCTCTTTCAGCGAAGTAGCAGACAGTTCAGACAATTTTGAAGTTAGCTTCTTGATTTCAGATTCAAAGATTAATCTTTCTTCTTCAAACCCTTTTTCTGACTCATTTCTCTGGCCGGATAACACTTTGAAGAACCCTACATTCTTCTTTTCTATGTCCTTCTTCTCTTTATCAAACTTCTCTCTTTCCAATATCAGTACTTTCTCAAAATCTGAAATTTGTTGAGAAAGTTTAAGACATTTAAGCTCCACTGACTTCTTTTCATCAAAACAGTTCTTTGAGAAATCTGAGAACTTCTTTGAAAAATTTTTCTTTTCAGTTTCAAAATCAGCTTTATTTGCAACAAGCTGTTTTTACAAATCAGATAAATTCTTTCGAAGCTCATCATTCTCAGATTCCAATTTCTTAAATTTCTGCTCATTGCTCTCAACAAAGACTGTCTGCTGAATTTTAGCTTCCAACTCAGAAATCTTTCCTTTTAGATCTGACACAACTGTTGGCCCTATCATCGTCCATTCAAGATAGTCCCATATCTCCTTTCCTGTTGATTTGTACAAATCTTTTCCTGTCAACTGATATGTATCTATGTGACCTTTAATCTCATGACGAATACTATTCAATAGAAAAGTTCGAGCCATATAATCAGCATTCTTTCTTTTCTCTTGACCCTCAGTACAATCTTCTGTTGGAGTATGAGGTGTCATCTCTCCTTCAGTCAATGACAATCTGATATAACCACTCAGCTCATTTGTATCTACAAATTTGAAAAAATCAGCTTTCCACTTCTCGTATCTTCCTCTAAGCAAAATTGGTGAACTCATCTCTCTCTTAGAAATAGCTTGAGGGGAATGATCGTTAACAAACTGTATATCAGAAAATCAAAAATCAGATCAAATTGAAATCTTAAAAAAATATTTCGTGAAAATTGAAATTTGAACAATACTTGTTATTTCGCAGTGTAGAAAAAAAATATTTTCAAAGATGACCAAAAAAAATTTCCAGGGAGACCCGCAAATTTGAGGTATTCGGGTCACAGAGGTATTCGGGTCACAAAGATATGCGTAACCAGAGAGATATGCACTTCGATGCTTTCCTCAGAGAGATATGCGTGTCCAGAAAGATATGCGTGCGTAGTGTGAAACGCACATCTCAGTTATGCGTGTGTAATGTGAAACGCACATCTCAGTTATGCGTGTGTAATGTGAAACGCACACCTCAGCTATGCGGGTCTAGTGTGAAACGCACACTCTACTATGCGGGTCTAGTGTGAAATGCACACTCTGATATGCGGGTCTAGTAAGACACGCACTTGATGATCTGCGTGTGTTGACAGATACGCACAAGAGATATGCGTTTCCAAGAGAGATTCAAACTTATGAATCACACGCACAATAGGATGAATGACCCGCATTCTATATGAATCACCCGCATACTTTGATGAACACACGCACACCACTAAAATCAATCAAAATCACACCAAAACACATCTAGACTTCGAATTTCAATCTGAAAATTTGACAAATCACTCACCTACACAATTCGAACACAATTCTAGCAAGCAATATCGATTAAAAACACAGAAATCAACAAATTTGATTCAAGAACAGTGACAAAACACGTTTTCACGAAAATCTCAAAAATGAAAAATTGAAACCGATTTTGTTCGAATTTCAAGATGGAATCAAAACAACAATCAATCACTACACCAAATTAAACACAATGAATCCAATTTCTTGCATTAAAAACGATTTTTCACATGAAATTCGATGAAACAGTAACAAACTCATTTCTTGAAAATATTTTCGAAAATTCAAATTTTCGATTTTAAAACTTCAAATTTCAATTCAAATCATGATAAAATCTTTTCTGAAAAGTTTGGTATGGCTCTGATACCAATTGTTAATCATAAAATCCCAATTCAATCAAGCTAATTACTCAAGATATGACATTAAAGCTCAAGAACTAGAGAGAGAATCTAGAGAGAGAAAGTAGATCTTGTATTAGCACCAAATCTGATATTACAATACAAAGCACTCTACTTCGTTACCACAAGATTACAAACACAAACCCTTATATACTCACTATCTAAAACAAAGCCTTAATGGCTAAGGAAACTAAACTTACACAAACTAACTATTACAAGGTCAATGTTGACTAATACAAATTTGACTTTCCTATTAAAACTTGGATACAATATTTAGACTTAACATCGTCCACATGGTACTTAAATGTCACATGTGTGAAATTGTTTTTAACTCACAATTCTTTGGAGTTGTTTCCACTTCTAACATTTTCATTATTGATCTTGGGAATTTTCTTTGTCCCAACATATGTGGTATTGTTATTCGAAAGAACCTTATTATATATCTCAACCACTTGCAGTAGGTTGATAAGTTTTTCTAAAGGATACATTTCAACTTATATTAGTTCATTAATATTTACCAATGTATGAAAAGTGGAAATAATGTTATGAATCATGTCATCTTCTATGAGTTCCTTGCCACAGAGATTGAGACGCATTTTGGGATACAACATTTCTTTGTTGAAACCAGTTACCTTTTTGTAATCGAGTAAGCGGGTTTCATTCCGCTATACGATTAGTTGGGGACATACATGTTAATGAATAGTCCCGATTCTCCCTTTTAGGGGCATCCCACTGTTATTTGGGGTTTTTAGTAAAGATATTTTTATGAAAGTTATGACTTATTTATCGTCTCAAAATATGATGGTATTTGTTTGTACCATTTCAAGAGGTTGGTTTTAGGGTCAATAGGGAGTCAATGGACTTTAGGTATATTTTTGTACCTTTCCGACAAAAGTAGTTTTTACATTGGATATTCTTATTTGTACTCAAATTCTTTTGAGTTTACGATGTTGATTTCGGGATAAGTTGATTCATCCATTTACATATATAAGGGATAGTATATGATTTTCTTTTTGATAAGACAGTGGATTGTGGTTATAATTATTATTTTATGTATGAATTTTCATTATCATAAAAATATTGGATTTTTGTATACTTATATTTTGTTGATAATACTTCATCAATATTTCAATTTGCTAAAAAGAAATCACTCAATCTATTGGATTTCCAGGTAGTAGGGGAATCACATAGATTTCTTAAGTCCCTACAAACTTTAGCGTTGTTTCGCGGGGTTGGGCCGTGAATTAAATAGGTTTGAGAAAGGGAAGGATTATCACGGGGTTATTGATTTTAATATATATGTTTACATTTTATACCCTTATAATTATTTAGTTAGTTTACTCTATACTTTATACTTTTCTATTTTTCATTTTACACTTTCATCATATTAACACATATAATCGTATATTAATTAAAATACATAAAAATATGTTTTACTTTTAACAAGTTACATCATTATAATCGTGTCGTCGATACCTTCGAAATGAGCCCATATTGAATATTTTTGGATTTAATTATTTTATTATATATCACATATACTTCATAAGTAATATTTTTGAATATCATTAAACCACTACAAAAATCATGTAAAACTAACACTAAGGTGTGGCTCCCATTAAGCATATTAAGCTGCTAACAAACATGTCTTAAATCGGGTCAATCATTTCAGCTTATGTTTTTACCTGATTTTTTTTAACATTGACCCATTAAACATAAAAATAAAATTCAAATATCCTCGTTTTAAAAATAAATGTATTGAAATTGTCGTCTATGTATAATCGATAATTCTTAAAAGTTTTTACAATAATAATGATATTAAAACTAAACCAGATATAATAATTAGAAACACTAACGACTCGACAAGGTTCAACGTTATTTGTATTGCAATTTCATTTTTCACTCGACAGTTTCTAAGTCATTTTGCAAAACATATGTTTTTCGATAATGGTCGTACATTCCTGTAATTGTATGTTTTGTTAGTTGTGGACATTTATCTTGGGACAGATGGTGTATCACTCTGAGTTTGGAAATAAAGAACAATTGTTGTAACAATTTGGGTAAAAAAAAATGAACAAACATATTCATATGTAGTATATATGACATATAGTAATATAATTAAATAAAAAAATATTTAATATTGGGCACATTTCGAAGTTATCGACGAGACGATTATAATGGTGTAACTGGTTAAAATTAATAAGTATTTTTTAACGTATTTTAGTTAATATACGATTATATGTGTTAATATGATGAAAGTGTAAAATGAAAAATAGAAAAGTAAAAGATATAAAGTAACTAACTAAATAATTATAAGGGTATAAAATGTAAATGTATATATTAAAATCAATAACCCAGTGATATAAAATCAATAACCCCGTGGTAATCCTTCCATTTCTCAAACCTATTTAATTCACGGCCCAACCCCGTGATTACACCAAAATCACGGCCTAACCCCGTGAAAATTCCATAAATCGTGGGGTAACCCCACGATTCTAAATATTTTTTAATAATCCCGTGAAATGTTAAATCCCGGCCCAAATCCCGGGGAAAATGGATATTTCGGCAAACTTTGAGAGATTTTGGCCATTTTGGCAAGTTCATTTTGAAATACGGGTATTTTAATTAAATTCCTTTAAATTAAAATAATACTAATATGATAATATCTATTAAATAAAAAAAACTCAATAAACACCTTATGAAGAAAACAAATGAAATTATTATTTAATTAATAAAAATCAACCCGTTGGTTTAGATGTAGATTATGACATCATGTTTCTATTTTTTTTACCACTAAGAAATTAAAACAAAATCACATAAGAATTTAATTGGATAATTACATCAAAATCACAATAAAATTAATTAAAAGAAAATGACATAAATATTTAATTAGATAATTACATTAAAATCACAATAAAATTAATTAAAAGAAAATCACATAAATATTTAATTAGATAATTACATTAAAATGTACAATAAAATACATATAAATTCAAATAATTATCTTTCAATGTGATTTCTTAACGTTAATATCTATTTTTATTTATTTAATTATCTCAATCAAAAACTAAATAACTATGAATTGGATTTGGTTATATGTTTTTTTTCCAATTAAATTGATATCAACCAAGAAACTATAACAGAAATATTCTATAACTTAAATCATAAACTATATTATTCTTTCAACATGACTTCATAATATCCACTTATGAAGAAATTGATAGAAAACTTACTAGAATTTTTTATAGACGTGGCAACAAGTAAGGAATAACCGAGTAGCGACAGGATTGCGACAGATCATTCAAAAGCGGCGGAAACGATCTGAGGGAATGATAGCGCAAACGAGCTACGTGCTGATAACGTGTTAAAGAAAAAAGAAAATATAACAATAGTAAAATAAAGAAAATGAATCTGTAATTCTCATTAATCATAAGCCTTTAAATAGGGGATGAATTACAAGTAGATAAGTACGAGATATTTCAGTTCTAATATATCTTTGATATATATCTCTATCTCTATTGTCATATTCTTTAGACGATGACACACTTATCCTACAACAAAGACAACTGCAGTCTTATACCTTCCTCCTTACAAAATCTTACTAATTACCTACGTTGTTCCTTAATTTGAGAAATTTTCAAACCACATGGTGTCACATCATATACCCTTTGTTGTTACTTTTTGTTATTATGATAATAAATAATAACCTTCTTTTGCAAAAAAAAAAAAATGATTCGGTCAAAATGAGCCAACTATATATTTTTAAACAAATATGTTTTTGGAAAAAGATGGTGTTTAAAATTTACATTTAGTCAGCCCAAACATTTCACATTTGGATTCATCTTATCCTCCTTTTATATACTCACTCGCATTTGTCAAACTTTTTTTCCTTCATTAATGTGGGACAACCAACTTAAATCACAATCCAAAATTTTAGAAATTCTGAAACCACATGGTGCCACATCATATACCCTTGGTTGTTACTTTTTTATATATCAAGATACATATTGAGTGATTTTTTATGATTTAATTTTTCAATTGATTTTTTTATAATAAGATCTTTCTAGTAATAATGAGAATTTTTTTTACAAAAAAAAGGTCATAAATGATAAGACAACCCTATGAGTCTTATACCTTCCTCTCAAAATCTTACTAATTACCTACCGTTGTTCCTTATATATATATATATATATATATATATGGGGCATCTTATTTTGTTAACCGATTTTTTGTTATTAACCTTATAAACATATCCTATCCAATGATTTGAAAATGTACGGTTGTGTCGGTACAACAATACTTATATCAAGTTCTTAGAAACAACACATTAATCGATTGCCAACCTGTATTGATATATAACAACGGTTACAAGGTTGATCTGATTCAAAGTTTGAATGTGTTCTCTATATTATCTCTTTTACACCTTTTTGTGTGTGTTTTTGTGTGTTTATCTTATCTGAGCTGATTAGAGAGATTGAGAGATCACATCTAATCTTAGTGTGTCTAACACACTTCCTACAGCTTGCAACAACAAGTTGCATTATAAAACAATAAAACTAACTTAATATCTAACATTTAGATCTTCTATCTAACTAACTAACTTAGATAATAACTAACTAAGTTAACTTTATCTAACTATGATAAACTAGATCTAATATCTATTAGAAATAGATATTTAAACTAAGTTAACTAATATAATAAACAAACAATTACATTGACATTTATTACAAACGACATAGACTTTAATATTGAGAGTCGACGTTTCGGCTTTAGCTTCAGATTGCGATCTTCAGATTGGTTGATCTTGAATCCAATGAGACTGTGTCTTAACAATCTCCCCCTTTGGATCAAGATCATTACGAAAATGATTTTAGCAATTCAGTCTTCTTGTTCAGCTCGGAAGATGCAATCTCTTTCTCTAGCTCTTAAATCAGCATGTCTTTTTCTAACAATCTCCCCCTTTGAAGAGTGGACGTGATTCTTGAAACATGTGATCTTTGCCATTTCTTGTGTAGTCATTCTCCCCCTTTTTGATGTTAAGTGCAACGACTTCATCAAAATTAATTGTAAGAAATGTCTATTTTGCGGTTAGAGCCTCTGATTCGTCAATTCATAAGATATTCATCCAGATCTTTTCAAATCCAGACAAAATAGTCGTGTAACACCTGAATCAACTAATGAATCAATTAACATGCCTGTCAGTAACACTAAGTCACTGTGTGTAACGAATACACATTGGAAAGGAGCTGTTTGATGTTGACTCCCCCAGGGCTTCCATTTAATCATCGAAACACCACAAAGGTTATTTCTATAAATGTTATGATAAAGAAACTAATTCCTTGTGTGTTCGTGCTTGTGTTAGAAAGAATTAAGCACAGATGATTGCTTATAAGGCTCAAAATTGTGTAAACCACTGAGACAACAGTAAGTTAAACACAGACTCAATGTGCATGATTGAAGTGCGAAGGTGGGGCAGACTTCCTTCTTTTCAATATCCAAATTTTCCAAATGAAAATCAGATAGCAAATGTGCTGCATCCCCTTTGAAAATGTGAAACACTTTCTTGTTGAGAAGAAAATGAGTAGATAGTGAGGTTTGATCAAGAGTTGGCATGGGTTAGTTGCCTATTTCAATAATGTTCACCACATAATTGTGAAACACTAGTAATGTGGCTACTCGACTCAGAAAAAGTTGGTGCAGAGTTGTGATATTCTTTGAACTCTGTTCTCACACGCTCTTTCTTTTAAACAGTTTCCTTACTCTAATCACACTCATTTCTTTTCGCTTCTCACACTCAATCACTAAGGATTAACTTCCTGGGTAGAAATCACTGGTTAAGGTGATTCCATAGAAGTTGTGTTAATTCCTAGCACAATGATTCTAGATTTCCTATGATGCATGTGATGCTTAGATTGGTTTAACTATTTCAGTTAAAGCACAATTTAGATCATGAAAACATTTAAAGTCACACTTCCAAATCATGAATTCGGTTTAAGAATCTGGAAGTGGTTTGAAAATTTGATAACAATTTTTTCTATGATTGAAAGTTGTCCACTTCTCAACCATATATGAGATTAAGATAAAGGATTATACCTTAACGTGCGATCTTATATCTCATGAAGCTAAGCTTAAAGTCATAAACATATGAACTTGTAATCTTCTCTCAAAAATTCTGCAAAAGTCTTATGTCAAGTCAAAGTAAAATTTATTCACTTAAAATGAAAAGACAAAAAGCAGTAAAACTTTTTAAAAGTACGAGTTCTGATCAGAAATAATCAGAAGTCATATCCGAACTCCTTGACTTGAAGAGCTCCCCCTAAGTTCTTGCATTACAAAAAAAAATTGGCATTAAAAGGTACATGCAAAATTTTATGAGCTTCCCCTCGAAGTAATATTGACCACTAGTCAATTTCTTCTCATTCTCCCCCTTGGATTATGAACATTATATAGAAGTGCAGATATCAATCAGAGTTAAGAATTTAGAAAACTTTTATAGGTATTTACTGATTAGATTTTAAGATTTAGCATACCAAGCTTAGAGATAAGAAAGTTGAACCTCTTTTCGTCTAAGGGTTTGGTGAAAAAATCGGCAAGTTGATAATCAGTTTTTACAAAGAAAAGTTCAATTGTTCCCTTTTCAACATGATCCTTAATAAAGTGATATCTGACGTCTATGTGCTTAGTCTTGGTGTGTTGAACAGGATTCGCTGATATTGCGATGGCGCTCTTGGAGTCATAGTATATCGGGATTTTGTTGAAGTGGAAACCGTAGTCGCGCAATTGAGTTCTCATCCATAAGACCTGAGAACAGCAGCTAGCAGCAACTACATATTCTGCTTCGGTCGTGGAGGTTGAAACACAAAGTTGCTTCTTCGATGCCCAACTTACTAGTTTGTCACCGAGGAACTGTACATGTCCCGACGTGCTCTTCCTGTCTAACATACAACCTGCATGATCTGCATCTATGTAGGCTGTTAGTTCAAAACTAGTATCTTTAGGATACCACAGACCAAGATCTGCAGTGCCCTTTAGATACCTAAATATGCGTTTTACAGCAGACATATGGATTTCTTTAGGATTGGCCTGATATCGTGCACATAAGCATGTTGAAAACATTATCTCTGGCCTACTAGAAGTAAGATACATTAAAGAACCTATCATCCCTCGATAAGTCCTAACATCAACAGCCTTTCCTGAAGGATCGATGCCAATGTTAGTACCTGGTGCCATTGGGGTACCAATCGGTTTTGAATTTTCCATTTGGAACTTCCGAAGAATATCCCTAATGTATTTTGATTGATTGATAAAAATACCTGATGAAAATTGTTTTACTTGTAAACCGAGGAAGAAATTCATCTCTCCCATCAAGTTCATCTGAAATCTAGACACCATAAGGTTTACAAAATTCTTACAGTACTTAGTATTTGTAGAACCAAAGATAATATCATCTACATAGATTTGAATTAAAATGATATCGCCTTTTTCCTTTTTGATAAACAAAGTGGTATCTACCGTTCCTTTTGAAAACCCAGACTTGACTAGAAAAGTGGAAAGAACATCATACCAGGCTCGACGTGCTTGTTTCAGACCGTAGAGTGCTTTGTCGAGAATGTAAACGTGAGTCGGCTTCTCTTGATTAACAAAACCCTCTGGCTGAGAGACGTAGACTTCCTCCTTCAGAATTCCATTTAGGAATGTTGTCTTCACGTCCATTTGAAAGACAGTGAAGTTCTTGTGGGCTGCGTAGGCTAGAAAAATTCTGATTGCCTCTAATCGTGCCACAGGAGCATATGTTTCGTCATAGTCTATTCCTTCCTCTTGTCTGTATCCTTTGGCTACTAGTCTTGCCTTGTTTCGGATAACAGTACCATCTTCGTCTTTCTTTATCTTGAAAACCCATTTCGTACCTATAATGGTTTTACCTTTAGGCTTTGGTACGAGTCTCCAGACTTGAAGTGCATCGAACTGATTTAGCTCTTCTTGCATTGAGACCACCCATTCTGGATCAGCAAGTGCCTCTGATACTCTTTTTGGCTCGAACTTGCTCAGAAAGGAGTCATGCATGCACATGTTCATTGATGCTGACCTAGTTTGCACCGTTTTTGATGGATCGCCAATGATCTGGCTTAGCGGATGCTCTTTGGTCCATTTATGTTCATGAGGTAGTGGATTAGATGATTGTATGTCGGTTGTATCATCTACAAATCCACTTGTACCTTCTTCTGATTGTTTAGGAGGATTGATGGTTTCAGTTGAAGTGGCAGGTTCAGAAGGCTCAACAGCTATAGCTTGTTCTGGTTGTAGATTGATCTGTATAGTATCTCCTACTGTTTCAGCTACTTCTGTCTCTTTATCAGTTGTCACTTTTTCAACTGTTGGATTCGGCATTTGAATTGTAATCTCTTGTTGAATCGGGGCATTTGATTCAATAGGAATATCTGAACTGGTTGGATGAGTAGTCGTTAAGTCTTCCATCCTGTCAACCACAACAGATTTCTTTACATTAGATCCAAGAAATTCGTCATAAAACAATTCAAATAATAAATCTAAATCAGATAAATGGTTAGTAGAAGTTGATGCTTCATCTGATTTATTCTGTTGAGACGTAGGTCCTGAACTGAGTTGCCCAGAATCTAGTATTCCTGTTATAACGGGTTCTGAACGTTGTTGTTCGGAAGCCATTTCTTCATCAAACGAGACGTTGATGCTTTCAATCACCATCTTTGACTTCTTTAGATAAACACGGAATGAAGTTGATGTCGAGGAATAGCCAATGAAGATTCCTTCATCCGCTTTAGCACTGAACTTATTTAGACTCTCCCTATCGTTTAGAATGAAACACTTACACCCAAATATATGGAAATATTTGATTGTCGGTGTTCGGTTGTTGATTAACGCATAAGGAGTCTTCTTGAATATTCGATGTACCATAGAGCGATTCTGTGTGTAGCACGCGGTCAATACAGCTTATGCCCACAAAAATAGAGGTAAGTTTGATTGACTTATCATAGTACGAGCAGCCTCGACTAGCGTCCGATTTCTTCTTTCAACCACTCCATTTTGTTAAGACGTTCGAGCAGCAGAGTATTGATGTGAAATCCCGACAGATTCGAGATATTCTTCAACTTTGTTGTTTTTGAACTCTGTGTCGTTGTCTGTTCATAGAAACTTGACTGGTTTCTGCAAATTCACCTGAGTCGTCTTTAGGAAAGTGATGAGTACATCTGGTGTCTCATCCTTTGAACGTAGAAACTTGACCCATGTGTATCGCGAGTAATCATCCACGATCACGAGTATGTACTTCTTGCCGCCTAGACTCTGAGTTCGCATCGGACCATATAGATCTATATGCAATAACTCTAAGGGAACGCTTGTACTTGGTTCATGCTTTGGTTTATGAGGTGCCCTCTTCATCTGGCGCTTTTCACAAGCTGCACAAAGATGTTCTCTTTCATACTTGAGTTCTGGAAGTCCTTTGATGAGCTTTCCACTGACCAGATTGTTGATGTACCGGAAGTTGAGGTGAGAGAGCCTTCGATGCCATAACCAACTTTGTTGCATCGATGCTTTCGTCAGTAGACAAACTTGCTGCTCAGTCTGGACATTTGATAAATTGATTGTGTAGAGGTCGGATTCTCGAGTACCGACCAAGAGTTCTTCGCCTTCTTTATTGCGAACTGAACATCTCTTGGCTTTGAAGTTGACCTCTAAATCTTTGTCACAGAACTGGCCTATACTGAACAAGTTGTGTCGTAAGCCTTCGACATAGCTCACCTTCTTGATCGTGACATTGTCATGTTGTACATCACCATATCCCATGATTGATGAAAACTGGTTGTTGTCGAATCTGACTGTTCCGCAATATTTGTCTTTAAAATTGGACAATATCTCTTTTTGTCCTGTCATGTGCTTGGAACATCCGTTGTCCAAGAACCATGTATGACTAGTCTGCATAAGAGAAATTACAAATTTAGATATTCATACGTCAACTTTGGAATATTCACTTTGATTATCGAAGTGCGGGTCTTGAACTGATTTGTTCAAAAGCCTGTTTTGACTTTGATGTTCGGGTTTTGAACTGCATTATCCAAAAACCTATTTTGTCATTGAAGAACGAGTCCTGATCTGTACATAATCAGAAGTCGCTTTCTCTCTAAGCTTTGTGTGCCTGCAACACAGATTTAGCCTTAGGTACCCACTGGAATTTGGGTCCTTCTGTGTTAGCACAAGATTTTGGTACCCATTTCAAATTGGGTCCTTTTTCTTTTGAAATGTATGTGAAGAATTAGTATGAGATTAATGCACATGGTAATTGCCAAACCAATCTTCAGAATCTTGACAAGAGATAGAAATATGTTTATCATAAATAGAAGGCTTTCTAGCAGATAAAGATAATTGAAATAATTGCTTCATTGTATATTGTTTACGAGAAACAGCAAGTTTTGAGTTCAAAACAGCAATATCAGCAATTAGGACATCTTTACTAAGCAAAATCTTATTACAATTAACACTACTAAACGATAAAACGGTCTTGTCAAGCTTCCGTTTGGGTTGCCATTGAGAATTTACTTCTGGACTTTGCTTGCTCAAATCTGAAACATGTGAAGCTGGTGAGTTAGACCTTTGAGCAACAAGCGATTGCTTCTTCTTCGGATTACCAGTAGTGTTCGGTTTTTGTGAATGCTGAGATATATTCTTACCTTTAGCATTTTTAGCTTTCACAGAGACTCAGTTATCAACTTTCGTTGATTTTGCACTGTTAACAGGCATACTGGTTTTTCTCGAAGTTTTCTTAACAAAAGATGAATGGTTAGGAAGTTTTTCATTAAAGTCAAATTGTTCAGAACAATCATCTAAACCACCATTAAAGTTCAGAAAATCAAATCCTTTATTTGATGAACCAAACATATCCTTAGAGTTTGAAGTCTTTGAAAGAACAAAATTTGAAAACACGGTTGAAAAAACGTTTTGCTCAATATTTATCAAAAGTGTTTCATCTGACAAAGAATTCTCGAGTTCGGAAATTTTACATTCTAAAACGAGAGGAGGGACATATAGTTTACCTTGAATAGGCTTCGCCTCCATTTCCTTTTCAGAATAACTTGGAAAGAAATCACTTGAAAGAGTTTTCTTCTTTTGATATATAGGATTTTCATTATAACTATTATTCGTCTTCGCATAATTAAATGGAAGATGAACTTTAGCTGATTTCAATCGTTTTTCCGTTTCATTGGCTTCATCCTTTTCCGATAGTTTAGTCCAAAATTTTTTAAACTCAGGGATTCTGTGAGCTAATTGCATTGAAAGATGATCATAAAGTCCTGGCACTTCAGACATCCCTTTTTGTAGACAGTGAGGATTCTTATAACCGATTCCCCATCTCTCTATTTCCTCTTTGGGTTTGTTTAGAAAAATAGTTTGTTCAGTTTGACCCATTTTATATAACTTCTCTTCCAAACTTTTTAATTTTCCCAGTAAAGAAAAGTTTTCTTTGGTACAAGAAGCATGCAATTTTGTAAGCTCATAAGATCAGAATTCTCTTTAAGAATTGTTGTCTTTTCCTTTGCGTTGGTGTCATTATTTCTATGAAGAATCTCAACTAATACTTTCTGCTCAGCAATTTCATTGCTAAGTTTCTGTATCAATTGGTTTTTGTCAGTTATGACACCATTTTCTTGCTTAAGATTAGATTCTAACTCTTTTTGTTTTAAACTCATGGCATGCATTTTATTCATGAAATCTAAATCTGATAGATTACATACCTCCTCTTCTTCATTGTCTGAATCAGCTTCAGCATCTGATTCTATTTGGCCCATCAAGCACATGTTGACGGCTTCATCTTTTTCTTCATCCTCTTCTTCTTCTTCGTCTGAGTGATCGAGCCAGTATTCATCCTCAGCCATCAGTGCCTTGCCAGCCTCTTGTTGCTTTGCAAGAAGCATCTTGTTCTTGTAGTAGTCGGAGTTTCTGACTTTTGGCCTTCGACAGTCTCTGGCATAATGACCTGTTTTGCCACAGTTGTAGCACGTTGGTGGCTCTGTCTGACTGGATCCTTCATCTTTGAACTTTGTCTCTTCTGGTTTCCTATCCTCTAATCTCTTCCCTTCATACTGAAACCTTCTCTCTTCATGATTCCTTTCCTCTGTTCTTTTCCCTTCAGATCTCTTTCGTTCGTTTCTGCTTCCTTCAACCCTTTCCTTGTGGATGTAGTTTTTTGGACCAGAAGAATATATCTGACTATTTGAACTTGGCTTTGTGTAGAACCTTTTCTGAAAAGCACTTGTTAGCATAAGCATTGCTTGCTTCAGTTGGTCATTTTCATCCGTGTCAGAGTTTGCATAAGCTTCATCTTCTTCTGATTCATATACAATCGCCTTGTTCTTCTTCTTCCTGACTACAAGAGCGACTGTGTCTTCAATTGTCTTTCCTTTCTGTCTCTTATCTTCTAGAATTTCATCCACCTCTTCTTCATTTTGTCTGAGGGTTTCATACACCTCATGAAGTGGAATCTCATTCAGATCTTTTATCTGCTTCATCTGCCTAGCAAATCTTTTCCATTCCGGTTGAAGAATACTCAGGAATTTGACGTTTAGCTCAATTTGAGATTTGTGGACTTTGTTCTTGCTAAGTTCGTTCAGCAAAGTCACAAACCTGTCATACGTTTCTTCTAAAGTTTCTCCCACCCTGCCTCTAAATTCTTCATAATTATTTAGGCAGTTGGAGATTTAAAGTTGATTCCCAACCTTCGAACCCAGCATCATCTTTTCAAGCTGATCCCACATTTCTTTGTCGGTGGACTTGTAGCTGTTAATCTTTACGTATATTTCATTTGGGATTCCTTGTAAGATGTATGACTTAGCTAATCTGTCGCCTTTGGCTCTTCTGAGATTATCATCTTCTAGCTCATGAAACTTAAGATCAACTTCAGTAGGCACATTTCCAACCAGGCGAGTCGTCTTAACTGGTTTCATAACCCCTTCTTCTATAGATTTCCTGATGAAATCACCCAGCTCATGTCTGTCAATGAAGTTCAGAAACCGATCCTTCCATTGTTCGTATTCTCCTTTAAAGAGAACTGGTGGCTTGGTGTCAGTTCCTATAGCAAGGGCTTCTCTTGAGGTCATCCTGTATTGATTAAATATGCAATAAGAACTGTATGACCGTTAGTCCAGATAAAATTTGATCACACAAAAAATTTTGTCCCCCTAGGCAAACCCTATTATAGTTTCGAAAAATTCTTAGAAAAATATTCTAAGTCTGGATTGGAGCAGAGAGGTTTACGTGTCAAGCACTGTGCGCAAAGTTGAGGTTTGCGTTTCAAGTGGGAAGCACAAAGTTGAGGTTTGCGGGTCTAGTTGGAAGCGCAAAGTGCGGTTTGCGTTTCAAGTGGGAAGCGCAAAGTTGAGGTTTGCGTTTCTAGTTGGAAGCGCAAAGTGAGGTTTGCGGTTCTAATGGGATGCGCAAAGTAGACTTGTCTTTTGAAGAGATGAACACAATGGCTTGAGGTTTGCGTTTCTGAGGTTTGCGTTTGTTGACTTGTTGCGAGAAGTGAAGTTGAGGTTTGCGATTGCTCTTTGAATCGAGAAGTGTGCTTTGCGTTTGGCTTGAGAGGCGCAAAGTGGGATTTGCGTTTCACTTGGGACGCGCAAAGTGGGACTTTGCATTTCACTTGGGACGCGCAAAGTGGGACTTTGCGTTTGATGTGAGACGCGCAAAGTTGGACTTTGCGTGTGTTCTTCCTGTTCTACGAAAAATCAACTGAAACTTGTTTTCTTTGTCGATTAGCATTATAAATCTCTACCAATATTTCTAGAAACACTTCTAGAACTGAATGTAAGCACTTGATCTCACTAACACACACTTTTTCGAAATTAAATTTGATAGCACAGTGACTTAAAGCTTTCGACTGTTTCTTCACTAAAATCACAAAATGGAACTCGATAAGTAATTTAAAATGAAATCAAACAACAACAAATCTATCTTGCATGCTAATCGATCACAACTTGATCGATTTTAACACCTAAAACAGTTTAAATCACTAAATCGATTTTCAATAAGAACACAGAGACATTTTTATGAAAAACTTGATTTGATCTTAATCAAAACTCTGCTACCAATTGTCGGTCCAACAATACTTATATCAAGTTCTTAGAAACAACACATTAATCGATTACCAACCTGTATTGATATATAACAACGGTTACAAGGTTGATCAGATTCAAAGTTTGAATGTGTTCTCTGTATTATCTCTTTTACACCTTTTTGTGTGTGTTTTTGTGTGTTTATCTTTTTTGATCTGATTAGAGAGATTGAGAGATCACATCTAATCTTAGTGTGTCTAACACACTTCCTACAACTTGCAACAACAAGTTGCATTATAAAACAATAAAACTAACTTAATATCTAACATTTAGATTTTCTATCTAACTAACTAACTTAGATAATAACTAACTTAGATAATAACTAACTAAGTTTACTTTATCTAACTATGATAAACTAGATCTAATATCTATTAGAAATAGATATTTAAACTAAGTTAACTAATATAATAAACAAACAATTACAATGATATTTATTACAAACGACATAGACTTTAATATTGAGAGTCGACGTTTCGGCTTTAGCTTCAGATTGCGATCTTCAGATTGGATGATCTTGAATCCAGTGAGACTGTGTCTTAACAGGTTGAGATAACAATTGACATAAAACACATTAATTAAAAACTCATAAATATTTTGGATATGTGAACATTAGTGATCTGGGACAATTGAGGAAAATAACCCACAACATCGCTTCATTAATTTCTCTCCTAAGCAAATTGAAACCGACAAGTTATTGTACATATCGAAACTAATACATTTTCATTCATGTTCATTCATACGTATGTTCAATATATCTATGAGATCGCATGTGTTGTCTATGTTCATTGATGTATTGAACATGGATGAACATACACGTTCACGTTCAATACGTATGTTCATTAGTATGTAAATTGTTCATTCATGTTCAATACGTCATTTCATTGATGTTCATTCCATTTTATCAGTTAAGTACGTTCATATACATTAAAATGGAATCCATGTTTAATACGTGAATGCATGTTCAAAATGTAAACACATATTAAACATCAAAATATAAACACATATTTGAAACACAATTACAACTACAATCATGGATCAAGTTGTTTTGTAACTCCCCGTTAATATGGCTACCAAAAAATCAAATTAATGAAATTCCTATCATACCCTTTCACATTTATTGCATAAGTTTAAACAAATCATGAATTAAAATGAATTCTTATTGGTCAATGATAGTTTGTAAAGTTAACAACCTTTAATGGGTTAACATAATAACCTCCCTCTCTCTATATATATTGATTGATTTTTGATAATTTATACACACATATATAAATATATATATATATATATATATATATTAAGAGAGAGAGAGAGAGAGAGAGAGAGAAGAAAGTTCAAATGAAAACTCAATTTTCATGGTGCACGTGAGGACAAATCTAGTTGCTCCATCTCTATTGATCCAACAACTCATATAAAATAAAGTTTTTAATTTTAAGATGCATAGGGTAAAAATGAAAGATAATTTAAAGTCACGCCTACCATATTTGACTTTTTATTTTCTTTTTTCATTAAAAAACTTTTACCCAATTAAAGTTTAAAATAAATTATATTAAAAATTACTAATATTTTAATCAAACAAATTACATCAAAAAAATGAGAATTTCGTGCTCTTCGATATGACATCCATCTCGATATAGTTTTTTTTTGTTGTTTTAACAATTTTTTTACGTGAAATGCTATATATGTGTTATATTCATTATGAATATTTATGTACGTTCATGTCTGTACAACACCTCGACACCGTAAGTATGTAACTCGACATCACCTTCTTCAACACTTTCTTCAACGTCGTAAGGAATCACGTATGATTTTATAGTAATCATTGTATTTATAGGCTTGGTCTAATACAATGTTTAGTGTCATATATTGTGTAGTACTGACCAAGGGTATTTAAGTCCCTTTGGTCTTTGTTGTTTGTAGGATCTCACACATACTTTCTAAGAGATTACACTTTGCGCTTTCAATTGTCTCTCTCTACTTTCTCTCTCTAAGATTTAGAGATTCTTGGATTATCAATTGGTATCAGAGCACACTGAATAGATTGATGAAAGTTTTTCAAACTGAACATGTTTTAACTTGATATGCAATGAAACGTGTATTGGTATCCAACAACATATATTTGATTTCATTTGATTGATTAATCTGTGATATTTTACTGAATATAATTTAATTTGTTTAGTGTTTAAAATTTTATATATTTAGTTGTTTCAAAATCCATATTCAGTATATTTTTCTTTCTACATTGATGTTTCGATTATTGTGTTCTCATTTTTTTTATATAATGGGTTTGTGCATTATTCGAGGGGGAGTGAAAAAGGAGAATTTTTCTAAATGATGATATCTGTTTTCGAGGGGGAGTATTTGATTCTCTATATGAATACTAACTTGAAGTGTCATATTTAGTGCATTTGTGTAGGGGAGTCAAAGAGCTTTTCAGGTAAAATTTCTGAGTTTAAGTCAGCTTTGCGCCAACAGTTGGTAGCGCAAACCTCACTTTGCGCCACCTTCAGCTAGCGCAAAACGCACTTTGCGCCACCAACGTGTCGCGCAAACCTCTCCTCTTTCTCCTTTATTCTGATTTTGCATATCTTAAGTTGTCTCGTCTCCAACATTTGCATGACCAAGTTGATCCAGATCATCAAGGTCATGAGGGGGAGAAGTTAAGGAGATGATAAAGAGACAAAGAGTTCAAATGTTTATCTGATGATCAAGATTCGCTTAAGATTCAATTTCTTCAACTTTACTTGTCTTTTGTTGTTCAAGCTCCGATCACCACATCTTATTCAAAGAGCACAAGCTGATGAATCAATTGTTCTTTCAAGCTTATTACAAACTGGTCCAGTCTTGTCAAGGCAGCAAAGACAACAGAGCTTAAAATATGTTGAGAAGAAAATTTTTTAAGTCAAGAAGCTTCTTTGCAAAGTCGCTTAGATGGTCCATGCTGATTTAGAAGATGAATATTGAAGACCACATCGCCAATGATTACTAAGGGGGAGATTGTTAAGTCTGATTTTATAGTAATCATTATATTTATAGGATTAGTCTAATACAGTGTTTAGTGTCATATATTGTGTAGTATTGACCAAGGGTATTTAAGCCCCTTTGGTCTTTGTTGTTTGTAGGATCTCACGCATACTTTCTAAGAGATTATACTTTGCACTTTCAATTGTCTCTCTCTCTACTTTCTCTCTCTAAGAATTAGAGATTCTTAGATTATCACGTTTCTTCAGCATCGTAACCCAACACCCATCAAGACGAATCGAGAACCTATCAAGTAATTTTGTTGTGAAACGGGGAACAAAAGAGAGCACATCATGTCTCCACATCTTCACGGGTCATTCATGTATTATTCATCATGAATAATGTATCATTAAGGATGAATAATACAACATTTAGGGTGAATAATTCATGATTCATGAATTCGTGTATTATTCATCACGAATGATGTGTAATTCATCCTGAATACTGTATTATTCATCATGAATAATGAATGAGCGTTCACATTTGTTATTCATAATGAATGTGGGACATCCGGGGGATGCACATATATATATTCATAATGAATTAAACCAAATTTCGATTGTGAATTAGAAAACAAAAAAGAGTCATATTCTACACCTTCACGGGTCATTCATATATTATTCATCATGAATAATGTGTCATTAAGGATTAATAATACACCATTCAGTGTGAATAATACACGATTCATGATAAATAATACATGAATAATGAATTCGTGTATTATTCATCCTGAATGTTGTATTATTCATCTTCAATAATGTATTATTCATCATGAATAGTGAATGAACGTTCACCTTTGTTATTCATACTGAATGTGGACACCCGAGGACGTGCATGCATATTCATAATGAATATAACACATATATAGAATTTCACATAAAAACGGTTAAAACAAAAAAAACTCTATAGAGATGGATATCATATCGAAGAGCACGAAATTCTTATTTTTTTGATTAAAATATTAGTAATTTTTAAGATAATTTTTAAGCTCTAATACCAATTGTAGGTTCCAATTCAAGCCATTATCAAACAATTCAAAGCAATTCAATCAAAGATTCTAGAGAGACAATTTAGAGTGAGAAAGTCATATGTATTCAACTAGTCACAAATGTACAATCAGTATGCACACAGCTCTCTTGGTTACATGAAACTCTCACAAGGCTAATCTATTTATACTAGCACACTTCTCTCAAACAACTTCTCTCAAACAACATAAACTCTCACAACACTAGTTCTCTCAAAGACTTTAACAAGAAGTCAAACATAATTACAAAAGTCAAACTAACTTGATCTAAACAATGCATTAACAATCTCCCCCATTTAGATCAAGTTTGGATATTTGGTCTTCCCCACCGAGATAGTCTTCCTTGACGAATATCGAGCAACGATTCAAAATTTATGATTCCACGTTTAAAGTTGAAACGATCATAGATAGCATCTACAATTCTTTCAGTACGGATCTTCACAATCTTTTTCATCCCTTTTTCTCCTTGCTTCAACTTCTCTTTATTTTCCTTAAGCTTTCTCTCCAATTGCATTTTGATCACTTTCAAGGTTCCATCTAAAAACTTGGCGATTTTGGATAATCTGAAGAACCTCTTTTTGTTCTCAGAAGTCTTGTAAAGTACACCAAGTTCAGGATTGTCTAGCACAGTAAACAAATTATAATCTTCAATATTCTCCAAGCTAAGATCAGGTTTCTTCATATTGATTTTCCTTTGATTCGTCTCTATACCGAGTTAGAAGTCGTAGCAGTAAGTGTAGTTTACCTGTCTTCTCATAAATCTTTTCCCAGCATCCAAGGCAGTAAGAATATTATCTTTTTTGATAGTCATATTTCTGAAAAGATGGTACAAGTACTCGATATCATCCTCATTCAAAAAACAGAAATCGGCTTCAGAAAATGTACATTCAGACAAATCTCTCCTCTGCACATGGAAAACTGGATACCAAATGTGTACAAACTGCACAAGCCTCGCTTGCTTTACAGTCACTATACCTGACTTGTTTTTCACAACATTCTCAGGATTTCTTGCCCAGTTCATCATCCGTGCATATTCCTCTTGATACTCCAAGGGTTGATCTGAGACACCCAAGACATTGAATTTATCCATTTCTCTGATCCTGTGAACAAATTTGCTCTTCATCTCTTCTTCCAGAAACGGTTTCCTCAAAGTATACCTCATTTTCCTAATTTCATCTTCAGTAGGGGCAAGAGGTACTTGAGGTTGGTTTGAGGGACCGACTTGGGCTTCAGCTGGGTTAGAAGGAAAGAAAGGTTCAGGTTCAGTTTCAGTGTTTAAGTTGGGTAGGTTTTCAAAGCTAGGTGGTTCATCAGGATTTGGGCTTGGAAATCTATGTGGGCTAGGTAGATTTGTTTGGGTAGATGGAATAGGTTGGCTAGATAATATTGGTTGAGTAATTTGGGTAGTTGGAACAGTTTGGCTAGGTTGGATAACTTGGGTAGATGTGGTAGTTTAGGTAGGTTGGTCTTCTGGGCTAGATATGTTGGTTGGTTGTTTGGAAAATTCAGAAAGATTTATATCTTTAAAGGATGGGATATCAGGTTGTTGAAAGGTGGTTTCTGGAAGTTCTGTAACACCCTGAATTTTGGGATTGGGTGAGAAGTTGACCTTTACCCAAAGTTCAAGGGGGTATTCTGTAACTTGGGCTATATAAATACAAATCAAATTAGATATTTTGATTTATATCACAAATATCAGTTTCTTGGTTTTGAGAAGTCAGAGAGAAAGGAAGAGAGCAGGAGAAGCTTGGTTTTCTTGGGTCGATCATTTCGGGCAAATCGAGGTACGAATCTAGCTTAATGCTTTCATCTGAATGCTTTTAGCCGTGTAGAATCTCGTTATGAAGGTTTTGAACCGTTCCATTTTGAGATCTGAGTATTTCTCAATTTGGATCTGGGTTCTGCATCGAGCCGTTCTTGATGAACAAGGCGATGGTCATTCGGTCGATGGTTGTTCGATCGGATGGTCGCTCGACCAGATGGTTGTTCGACCGGTGTGTCGTTCGACCGGATGGTCCCTCGACCGGAAGCCTGTTCGACCGGTGTTGCCTGTTCGACCGGGGTAGTGTTCGACCGGGGTGGTGTTTGACCGGTTGTTGCCTTCGACCGGTTTAGGTTCTCTTAAGTTGTTAGCTTCTGTGTCTTTGAGTCCTATTCAAGTAACGAGAGGTTTATCTGTATTTCGACTTACCGATTCTTTCGGTGTTATCATAGGTAGCGCTTGTTAAGAAGAAGGAAACAGAGGTGAGTTCCTACTATCATTTTAAACTGTATACATATCAAAAGTTACCTTTTTGATCTTATCTTATTTTAAAAGTAAAATGATGTTTTACCTGTGCGTTTATGCGAAAGAAATATTCAAAGGAACTTCTTTTAAATGCTTTTCATTCTTACCAGAAGTTGAACTGGGAATAGCATTTTGTTTATAAAAATGTGTTTGTAACCATATGTTTATTTATGGTTGGTCACATACGTTGTTGTGACGAGTCCTTACCATTACTAGTGGATCCCTAGGTTTTGAGTAGACTGTATTGTTGGGATGTTACATTCCCCAGAATTGTAGCTAGGGATTACTTGTTCCTTGAGGGCAACTTGGTACGGTTATGTGAGGCCGGATACTAGCCATGGTTCATAGTGATCCTAGCGAAGGAGTATACCTTGGTTTTGCGCTTGGGGCTTGATCTCACATTGTAGCACGGACTTTGTGATTCGTATCCGCGGACTCCAATTAGTTTAGCTCGTAACTCGGATTTTTGGCCTAACTTTGTGTTACGCCACAATCCTTGGTAAAATGTTTTGTTTTCGGTCCTTTTATGGCGTGTTTATAACGAAAAAGCCCGTTTGTGGCAAGGACCTAATGTGTAAATTTAATCGTTGTGGAAATACTATCTTGATGCAAATGTTTTATCTTTTGAGCTTCATAAACTGTATGTTCTCACCAGGCTTTAAGTCTGACACTTTTTCTCAAATGGTATGTGTATCAGGTTTCCATTAGCGGTGGGTTGCCGGGGTTTTTGGAGAGACGAGTTTTGAGTCTCGAGGTTTTGGAGTTGTTTAGTATTGTTGCTGGGCATTGTTAAGTCCCATTCTTTTGATAAAATCCTTGTATAGGATTGTATAGTCTTAAGGACTGATCCCATTTATGGGAAGTTAATGGTTTTACATTCGTCTTATTGTCAGGTTTCCAGATTTTAATTTACTCTGATTTTCGAGGTGTTACAAGTTGGTATCAGAGCTCTAGTTTAAGCGAACTAGGCATGAATGTAAGATGTCTAGACTTAGACTGCGTATACTAAGAATTGATCCGCGAGAATTGGGTAGAGCTCCTAAGTTGGGTTAGTCTTAGAGTCGACGGAAAGTACGTTTATCAGGCGTTGTATTAGTGGTGACAAGAACCATTATGTGTTGTATGTTCATAATTTCACTTAGCTAATGTTATTATGAGGATATTGTACGTAAGAGTCCTTGAATTGCTATTAATATGACATTTGGTAATGTGGTAGTACGTTTTCCTTTCGTGTTTTTCTATCTTTTCTTATCTCTTCCACTGCTCCGTGTAGCAGTTCAGAATGGTAGGTACGCGTGGAAGACCGCGTGCTCGTGTTGATGGTCAGGAAGCGACAGCCTCTACAGCGGGTCAGCCGGAAGGAGTTGAGGTTATCGTTCGACCACCCGTTCAGCAAGTACTAGGAGGGGGTCCAGAGGTCATTCCGAGAGTAGACCTGACTTCGTCCCACCCAGTAATCGGGGATGCTAATCCCCAGTCAGAGTTGTTGGCCAGCGTGATGTTGGCAATGAGAGAAGAGATGGCGAAGCAGCAAGAGTTTCTGCTGAAAGCAATGGAGGACCGTGACGTAAACAATCGGAGAAGTGAGACGGTTGTGGAGAACGTCGTAGCAGGTTCTGGAGGTGATGGTATAAGGGTCACGGCGGTAGAGCACGGTATTTCTGGTGCTCCGGGGAATAGGAAGAGTTGTTCCTATAAGTCCTTTCTGGGTTGCGGACCGCCAGAATTCTTCGGTTCTGATGACCCGGTGGTGTGCGTTAAGTGGATCCGAGCGGTCGAGCAAGCTTTTGGCTCTTCCGAATGTGGTGATGATCAGAGGGTGCGGTTTGGTACCCAACTGCTGAGGGACACTGCACTCATCTGGTGGAACATCATCCAATCCACTCTATCTCCTGAAGTGTTGGCTCAGTTGTCATGGGCCGAGTTCAAGAAGAAGCTGCTAGAAGAGTTTTGCAACGAGAGAACGATGGACCGAATTGAGAAAGAATTCCGGTCCTTGGTGAAGGGAAGCCTGACGGTGAGGGAGTACACCCGTCAGTTTATGGAGAAACTTGGTCTGGTGGGGCATGCTGCCCCAACAGAGAAAGACAAGATGAAAGCTTATCTCAACGGCTTGCCAGCGGATATGCAATCAATGGTGCATAATTTCAAAGCTTCTAACCTCCGAGAGATGGTGGAAGAAGCTCAGTTCATGGAAGAGATGTTCGCGAAAAGCAAGTCTGAGAGTTCGGTGGTGGTGTCTGATAAAAGAAAGTGGGAGAGCAGTTCAGTACCTCCCAAGCGGACCAGGCCTTTTGTTGGAAACCGCAATTTCGGAAGTTACCAGGAAGCAAGGTGGTGCCCGAGGTGTCGGACCAAGCATCACGGTAACTGCAGTAACAGTTCTCAAACTTGCTATAAGTGTGGGAAGCCTGGGCATACGGTCAGAGATTGCCCGGTCAGGGGACCCATCTGTTATGAGTGCAAGGCACCGGGGCACGTGAGGAAAGATTGCCCGAAGCTTGCGTCGGGTAGTGCGCCAGCAAGGAAGGAGAACCCTCCGAAGGTTCAGGGCCGAGCTTTTCAGATGACGGCCGAAGAGGCTAGGGCATCCGCTGATGTGGTATCGGGTAATTTTCTTATAAACTCTGTACCTGCTCGTATTTTATTCGATACGGGTGCTAGTTTCTCTTTCGTATCTGAATTGTTCCGTCAGAAATTTGCTATGCCCACTACTAGTCTTGAGGATGCATTAGTGGTAGAAATAGCAGATGGTAGGCAAGTTCTTATCCACGAAGTTCTGAAGCAGTGTGCTCTTAGCATCGAAGGGAGAGAATTCCCTATCAATCTGCTACCAATGTCAATCGAGGGTTTTGATGTTGTAATCGGTATGGATTGGTTGTCAAACAATCAGGCCGAGTTCGTGTGTTCCAAGAAGATGATTCGACTTCCCAACCTCTCTGGAGAGGTCGTGGTCATCTATGGTGAAAAGAGAAAGGGTGAAGTGGCAATAATCACAATGGCAAGAGCACGCAAGTGTCTAGTAAAAGGATGTTCGTCTTTCCTAGCCTATGTGATCGATGCCAAGTTAGAGAAGTCCAAGCTGGAAGATGTGAAGATCGTGCATGAGTATCCAGATGTCTTTCCGAACGACTTGCCCGGGTTGCCGCCCGATCGTCAGGTAGAGTTCCGGATTGATCTTGTACCTGGCGCAGCACCGATCGCTAAAGCACCTTATCGCTTAGCGCCATCGGAGATGCAAGAGATGGTAGCACAACTCCAAGAGCTTTTTGAGAAGGGATTCATAAGACCGAGTTCGTCACCTTGGGGAGCTCCGGTCTTATTTGTTAAGAAGAAGGATGGCAAAATGAGAATGTGCATCGACTATCGTGAGTTGAACAAAGCTACAGTGAAGAACAGGTATCCGCTTCCGAGAATAGACGACTTGTTCGATCAACTTCAAGGAGCGGGTTGTTTTTCCAAAGTCGACTTACGATCAGGCTATCACCAAGTGAAGGTGAGAGAAGAAGATGTTCCGAAGACGGCTTTCAGAACGCGTTACGGCCATTACGAGTTCCTTGTAATGCCTTTTGGCCTGACGAACGCACCAGCGGTGTTTATGGACTTGATGAATAGAGTGTGTCGACCATTCCTCGACAAGTCGGTCATTGTATTCATTGACGACATACTCGTGTACTCCAAGAGTGAGACAGAGCACGAGCAGCACTTGCGTGAAGTTCTGGAAGTGTTGAGAAAAGAGAGGTTGTACGCCAAGTTTTCCAAGTGCGACTTTTGGCTTAAAGAAGTACAATTTCTGGGGCACGTAGTCACTCGGGACGGAGTGAAAGTGGACCCCTCCAAGATTGAAGCAATGATGAATAGGGAGCCTCCTAAGAGTCCGTCAGAGATTCGAAGTTTCTTGGGTCTGGCGGGATACTACAGGAGATTCATTCAAGACTTTTCGAAGATCGCTTCTTCCTTGACAGTTCTGACTCGGAAGAATGTGAAGTTTGAATGGGCAGAGGCCCAAAAGAAGGCATTCCGGATTCTTCAGAAGAAATTGTGTGAAGCTCCGATCTTATCTTTGCCTGAAGGGTCGGAAGATTTCGTGGTTTACAGCGACGCTTCAAAGATGGGATTGGGTTGTGTGTTGATGCAACGAGGCAAGGTAATCGCTTATGCCTCGAGGCAGCTCAAAATACACGAGCAGAATTATCCAACTCATGATCTGGAGTTAGCAGCAGTGGTGTTCGCTTTGAAGCTTTGGAGACACTACCTCTACGGCACGAAGTGTACTCTTTACACGGATCACAAGAACCTGAAGTATGTCTTTGGTCAGAAAGAGTTGAATATGAGGGAAAGGCGGTGGCTCGAGTTGTTGAAAGATTACGACTGTGAATTGCTTTACCATCCCGGTAAGGCAAACGTGGTGGCCGATGCGCTAAGTCGGAAGGACTATAGCGGGAGTATTCGGGCTACCCATTTAAGAATCGAGCTAGTGTCTAGTCTTGTTGAGAAGATCAAGACATCTCAGATGGAAGCATTGTTAGAAGAGAATCTCAAAGTGGAAGTCATGACAAAACAGCGTTTACTCTTAACGGAAGATAGCCGTGGGGTGAAACTGTTCAGCGGTCGTGTGTGGGTGCCCAAGGTTGGGGGAAACCGTGAGCTGTTGCTAGAAGACGCACACAAGTCCAAGTATTCCATTCACCCGGGAAGTACAAAGATGTACAGGGACTTGAAGTTGCACTATTGGTGGTCGGTGATGAAGCTTGATGTGGCGCGTTACGTTGAGCGTTGTGTGACGTGTTCGCAAGTCAAAGACGAACATCAGCGACCGTATGGGAGTCTTCAGTCCTTAGAGATTCCCGAGTGGAAGTGGGAGCATATCACCATGGACTTCGTGACGAAGTTGCCTAAAACTCTTCGGGGACACGATACCATATGGGTGATAGTGGATAGATTGACGAAGAGCGCTCACTTTCTGCCTATGCGCGAGACTTTACCGATGGATAAGTTGGCGAAGCTTTATATCGATGAAGTGGTCTCGAGGCATGGAATACCTTTGTCGATCGTGTCGGATCGCGACAGTCGGTTCACTTCGAACTTCTGGGATGGGTTTCAGAAAGAGCTTGGTACGCGAGTTAAGTTGAGTACGGCTTACCATCCGCAGACTGACGGGCAGAGGGAACGAACAATCCAAACCTTGGAAGACATGTTGAGGTCTTGTGTCACCGATTTCGGGGGTAGTTGGGACCCTCACCTGCCTTTGGTGGAGTTTGCTTACAACAATAGCTACCACTCGAGTATTGGGATGGCACCATTTGAAGCACTGTATGGGTGAAAGTGTCGGACTCCCGTGTGTTGGCTAGAAGCGGGAGAGAAGCAGTTCGCCGGACCTGAAATCGTGCAAGAGACTGCCGATAAGGTCAAGTTTATTAGAGAGAGGATGAAAGCGGCTCAAGATCGTCAGAAGAGCTATGCCGATAAGAAGAGGCGACCGATGGAATTCCAAGTAGGCGACCGCGTTATGCTTAAGGTATCGCCATGGAAAGGCATTATACGGTTCGGAAAACGTGGGAAGCTGAGTCCTCGTTTCCTCGGACCTTTCAAAGTACTTAAGCATGTAGGGTTGTAGGCCTACCAGTTGGAACTGCCACCGGAGTTGAGTAGAATACACAACACGTTTCATGTCTGCTACCTCCGGAAGTGTTTGGCGGTAGAAGACAACGTCATTCCCCTTTCAGAGCTAAGGGTAGACGAAGGTAACCGTTGTGTGGAAGAACCCGACGCCATCTTGGAGAAAAAGTCTAAGAAGTTGCGTCATAAAGAAGTCACTTTGGTCAAGGTGCAGTGGAAGCATCACCGAGGAGCAAATGTGACTTGGGAATTTGAAGAGGATATGAAGCGTAGATATCCTCATCTCTTTATATAGTTGGATTTCGGGGATGAAATCATTCCCAAGTTGGGGAGGATTGTAACACCCTAAATTTTGGGATTGGGTGAGAAGTTGACCTTTACCCAAAGTTCAAGGGGGTATTCTGTAACTTGGGCTATATAAATACAAATCAAATTAGATATTTTGATTTATATCACAAATATCAGTTTCTTGGTTTTGAGAAGTCAGAGAGAAAGGAAGAGAGCAGGAGAAGCTTGGTTTTCTTGGGTCGATCATTTCGGGCAAATCGAGGTACGAATCTAGCTTAATGCTTTGATCTGAATGCTTTTAGCCGTGTAGAATCTCGTTGTGAAGGTTTTGAACCGTTCCATTTTGAGATCTGAGTATTTCTCAATTTGGATCTGGGTTCTGCATCGAGCCGTTCTTGATGAACAAGGCGATGGTCATTCGATCGGATGGTTGTTCGACCGGATGGTCGCTCGACCGGATGGTCGCTCGACCGGATGGTTGTTCGACCGGTGTGTCGTTCGACCGGATGGTCCCTCGACCGGAAGCCTGTTCGACCGGTGTTGCCTGTTCGACCGGGGTAGTGTTCGACCGGGGTGGTGTTTGACCGGTTGTTGCCTTCGACCGGTTTAGGTTCTGTTAAGTTGTTAGCTTCTGTGTCTTTGAGTCCTATTCAAGTAACGAGAGGTTTATCTGTATTTCGACTTACCGATTCTTTCGGTGTTATCATAGGTAGCGCTTGTTAAGAAGAAGGAAACAGAGGTGAGTTCCTACTATCATTTTAAACTGTATACATATCAAAAGTTACCTTTTTGATCTTATCTTATTTTAAAAGTAAAATGATGTTTTACCTGTGCGTTTATGCGAAAGAAATATTCAAAGGAACTTCTTTTAAATGCTTTTCATTCTTACCAGAAGTTGAACTGGGAATAGCATTTTGTTTATAAAAATGTGTTTGTAACCATATGTTTATTTATGGTTGGTCACATACGTTGTTGTGACGAGTCCTTACCATTACTAGTGGATCCCTAGGTTTTGAGTAGACTGTATTGTTGGGATGTTACATTCCCCAGAATTGTAGCTAGGGATCACTTGTTCCTTGAGGGCAACTTGGTACGGTTATGTGAGGCCGGATACTAGCCATGGTTCATAGTGATCCTAGCGAAGGAGTATACCTTGGTTTTGCGCTTGGGGCTTGATCTCACATTGTAGCACGGACTTTGTGATTCGTATCCGCGGACTCCAATTGGTTTAGCTCGTAACTCGGATTTTTGGCCTAACTTTGTGTTACGCCACAATCCTTGGTAAAATGTTTTGTTTTCGGTCCTTTTATGGCGTGTTTATAACGAAAAAGCCCGTTTGTGGCAAGGACCTAATGTGTAAATTTAATCGCTGTGGAAATACTATCTTGATGCAAATGTTTTATCTTTTGAGCTTCATAAACTGTATGTTCTCACCAGGCTTTAAGTCTGACACTTTTTCTCAAATGGTATGTGTATCAGGTTTCCATTAGCGGTGGGTTGTCGGGGTTTTTGGAGAGACGAGTTTTGAGTCTCGAGGTTTTGGAGTTGTTTAGTATTGTTGCTGGGCATTGTTAAGTCCCATTCTTTTGATAAAATCCTTGTATAGGATTGTATAGTCTTAAGGACTGATCCCATTTATGGGAAGTTAATGGTTTTACATTCGTCTTATTGTCAGGTTTCCAGGTTTTAATTTACGCTGATTTTCGAGGTGTTACAAGTTCTGTGTTCATAGGATGTCCAGTATGCTCTCTTCACCTTCTCCTATTAACTCCTTTTCCTCCTCCTTGATCTTCCAAAAATTGTCATATTTCTCAACTGATGTTTCTTCATCATCGGAAGACAAGTCAATTGCAATAATCTCCTTCAAACTAGTAAGTCTGATAATCTCTTCTCTAGTAGCAACCACAGGCATTTCAACCAATGGTTCTACATCTTCAGTAACGTATAATACCAACTCCATTCTCTGTCCTTCACCCATATCCATATGCTCATCACTGCCAATATCAATCATCTTTGTATCCTCACCTCTTTCTGATACACCAATAGCACGTTCAGATTATGTAGCAGTTCTTTGGCGTTTTCTCATCTCCCCCTCATGGTCATGGTCTGAATCATGATCATGTCTTTTCTTAGAACCTGCTTGAGCTTTACACGAATCTTGAACTGGTTTAGTCAACTCTTGAATGTGCTGAACCATATCTGTCGTGAAGGCTTGGAACTCAGATATGGAAACAACGTCAGTCTGTACATGAGGTTGTTGAGTTCTCAACAAGCCAATGAGATCATCATCAGAATCTTCAGCGGGTGCCTGAGATAAAAGTTTGGCATATAATAAAGATTTCAGCTCCTCCACTGAGAGATCAACTGGCTGAACTGGTGGTGGTGGAGGTGGTTGAACAGGCTCGTCCACCGCTGGGCCTTTCCCCTTCAGTAGGCTCTTGACTTTGGCAATCTCCTCCTCAAACTTTGTAGATAATGTCTCAGTAACATGTTTCGCAACAGCCTTTAAGGCACCGTCGAGGTATTCCTTTGACACGAAGTCGGGTAAAATAACTCCGGGGTCACTTAGACTTCCTGTCGTCACAACTGTTGAGGATCCAACAGTGTGGCCTGTGTTTAAAGTTGGAATCTCGATAGCAATGACAGGACTTCCATCTCATCCTCGTAGTCCGGATTGCGGATCTACTACGGATGTTCCGATCGGGTCACTAATACGTCCGATGGTAGCAGAAGTATGTGTATGTGTTCTACCAATAAGAGATGATAATCTAATAGGCTCTAGACTCAATGGTGCACAGAAAGAAAATGAGATTTGGGGCAGCTGAGCTCTGGTTTCAATACCTGCACTTTCCGAGTGAAAGGCACATAGAGTTTGTGCTAAAACCCTGTGCGAAGTTGAGACCATGGCCTGTTGAGAGGCTATAGAATGGTTGGCAGAGGTGTGCAATTGCATAATCACGCTATGTTAAAGCATAAATCTGTTGGATACAAGATCAAGAACACTGAAGGTCAAAGTACAAGAAGTCAAAGCTGGGAAAGTCAACTCTCATTAAAATTCAAAATCTAATTTGTAATAAAGTCAAAGTCAAAGTTTGTGTTTTTAGTTTTCTTTGTTTTAGTTGTAGGTATAAATAGTTTTTATTTTCTGTTTTTATTAGGAGTTGTCCAGAGAAGTATACGAATCAGAGAGAGAATTGTAGAGAGAGAAAGAGGAGTTCTAGAGAGAGAAAGTTGTAAACATTGAATTGAATTGAAATCAAACAGGTAATTCAGATTATATTGTTTGTTCGATTGTTTGTTTGCAATTTAGAAACTAGAACCGGACTCACAGGCTACTTATGACTTGTGCTTCCGAATGCAACAAATACAACGGAGCACTTGATGTGGTTTCCCTTCTGGAATGGTAGGTTATTGTACACTCTCTCTCACCATATTCTTTTCCTTCACTCTCTGTTTGCCTCACATTTTCAATATTTTCAACTATAACTCCTTCAGAACTCCTTATGTCTCCCAAAACTTGTTCGATTGCATTACCAGCAGAGTTTATGTCATGATCGAAATTCAAACAAGAATTTAACACACACTCAGAAACTATGTTAAAGGAGTCGCAGAAAAACACTTTAACAGTAAATCAATGGAACAGTATCAGAATGTAAATCACAAGTTATATTGATTAACTTAATGATTACAAACAAAACCTCAATCTGTTGAACAGACTCAACAAACGTTCAATACTTCTCTATTGAAAGGACTTCTAAGAACCTTGAGGTTAATTCTCTCTAAAACAAACGTATATCAAAAACTATAAAATGTAAAACTGTATCCCTATCAAGGACTTCTAGACTATATATACATAATTAATTACAAGATAATTATCAAAACAAAATTGATCTTCACAATCCATTCCATAATTATCTTCATCTTTATCTGTAGCTCCTAATCTTTCGTTTCAAGCATCCTTATCTTCATAAGGAGTATTAACTTCATCCTTATCAAGCAGCTTTAACATCCTCAGCAGTACTAACTATGCTTGCAGTAGTAATTCTTCAAGCAGTACTAACTACTAGCAGTACTAACTCTCCAAGCAATACTAACTATTCTTCTAGTAGTACTAACTCTTCAAGGAGTAGTAATTCTACTAGCAGTAGTAATCTTTCATCTTGCAGTAGTAATGTTACAAGCAGTAGTAATACCTTTCAAGTAGCAGTAGTATCCATCCTTAGCACATTCAGACCCAACAATCTCCCCCTAACTTAACTTTTCAGAATGAGAAGTTAAGTTCTTCAGCATAAGGTCTTCATGATGCTTTCAAAACTGCAACTTTAATTCCCAAGATTTGGATCCAGTCCCAGACTTTGATTAATGGTTCTTCTGACCACAATCCTTGCCATTTCAGAACCAGTAGGACATACCAGCTTTGCTCTCAACATTCCTTGTAGCTTTGCTCTGCTATGGTCATATACTTTGTCCACCAAGTAGTACTCATGGTAGCTTTTGTCTATGGTTAGGACATATTCTCCACATCTTTCAATGAGCATCCAGTGGTCAATGCTTCTGAATACATTTTCATGATCCATATCTCTGATAATATGCTTAACCCTGTCAGGATCAAACATCATGCATAGGTACTCCATTGCTATCTTGATTAGACCCATTCCAACTTCTTTCAGCACATCTTCATACAGGGTCAGTCCATCTTTGTATATTTCTTCCAGATCAGCCCTTGTACAGCTTCTCACTATCTTTCCCCAGGTTGGATACAACTCATACTGATCACCCATTATTTTGAATCTGAAATATTCTTTTCTGTTGTCCCTCAGAGTATCCCAATGAATGATCTCTGGTGCCTGCATTGAGATAGGGTCAGCTTGCATTGGTTCTTCATCTGTTAAAGTCATGTACAACTGAAACTGCTCATTAGATTGTTGATTGGACTGCTCTTGACTCTTCTTTTCTTTGTCAACTTGTTCACCCTGTTTCTGCTGCTCTGAAGATTCTGTTTCCATTTTGTCACTTTCCTGTTCTTTCTTTCCTTCTTCAGTTCTAGGCCTTTTTTCCTTTGACTTGGTAGCTATGGACTTCTTTCTTTTAATAGCTCCAATTTTCTGAGCTAAGGTCTCTTCTTTCTTTACTTCTTCCTTGTCTTTGATAGGAGTGCCTTCTTCACTGTCAGGGAAAGGCTGTTGTATGTTGAGATCATGTCTTTCTTTCAACCTTCTTTCAACTTTCTTTCAACCTCAACCCTTTGAATGAAATCCCCTTGTAGCTTGGCCATTTCGTTCTTATACAGTTCTTTTATTCTGCCATAAGACATGTTGGTAAACATCCCTTCTTTGACTCCAACAGACCCTTTCAGGAAGTTGATCATATTTCTTCTTTCTTGATTGGCCAGGAATGTATTTGAAGGTTGTCTTTGTCTTGTCTTTAATGTCAGCCTTTGCCTTGATGCCTTCTTTGTAACTTTCTTAGCAGCAACAGCAGTCTTCAAACTCTTTTGAAGTTCCTCATTAAGCTTTGTAGACAATTCTAAAGCAATCTCTCTGTCTTTTGCAGATTGGATTTCTTCTTCCTTTTCCATCTCTTCTTGCAGTTTCTTTGCTAACTCTTCATCCAAATCAATTTGTTTCAGCTTCTTCATTGGTTTCTCATACTCAACCACTTTCTCTTTCCCTTTCTTATTGATCTCTTCCTCACTAATCTTCTTCTTTTTCTGTTCTGATCCTCCTTCTTTAATGACCACTCCCTTATCCTTTTGAGTGGCCTTGGGAGTGTCATTCTTTGCCTTCACTAGAGTCTCTGCAATTGCTATTTCCTCTGCAGACATACCTGTTTCAGCTGCAACTTTCTCTATTTCTACTGTTGTTGTTACTACTTCTGGTGTAGTTATTGCTGCTGATGTAGTTTCTACTTCTTTTGCAGTTACTGTTGCTGGCTTAGTTACTGCTTCTTTCACACTTTTAGCACCAATATCCCTTTCTTTTTCAACACTAGTCTCCCCTTCAAACTGAACTTTCATCCTAACAGGGCTTTGCTTTTCAACTTCAGCTTGACTCTCCCCCTTTTTGGAAGCATCATGAGGAATGCTCTTTTTCTTCAATACAAACTGTGTTCTTTTCTTTTTGTGCACCAGCTTAAGAACCATCTTTTTGAGTTTAGCAATCTTCCCCTATTGGGAGATAATCACCTTTTGCATTTCCTTTATTTCTGCACCCTGTTTGAGTACATCCAGGTTGACATTGGCAATAGTTTCCATCAATTCCTCATAGTTATATATGTCCTCACATCCTTTGGGTGTGTTGACCACCCTTGAAGGATCCTTGGATGTTTTAGTAGAGGCCTTCTGCCTAGCAGAAGAACCTTCTACCCCCGTGGTTTCTTGGCACCTGGGACCTTTGGATGATTGCTCATCTAAATTTGCCGTGGGGAAGGTCTTAGAGATGTTCACACTGTCCTGTCCTACACTTTGTGCAGAAACAGTAGTGTGAGCCTTTCTACCCACATGCTCATCCTTCTCCTTATAGAGCACCTTATTGGGGTTGGGAGACACCCCTATGGTTTCCCTTTAGATATTCTCTGATGGAGAATGCTCCATCAGAGGGCTTGTAGGCTTTGGGGGTGAAGATACAAGAAGGGAAGGAACCTTCTGTACCTTTTTCCTTATATATGTTTTGGTGATTAGGGATATTGGCTTGACAATAGGGATCTGAGGATTAATGGAACTGAATGGTGTAGGTAGGTCATCAGTTGGGTGGTCAGATGTGGGCTGTGACCCTGATGCCTCACCATGGGAAAGAGACACACCCATCATTGTAGAGAAAAATGGAGTGTCTTGGCCAGAAAAGTCCTTGGAAGGCCTTTTCATGTTTGAGAACACCTTCCCTTTGGGAGGTTGTGGTACTTACACCTCATTAGAAGAGGGTAAATCCGTCAATTCATTAATTAGTACTTCTTGCACAAATCTTGGATACATATAAAATCTTTTGGATTTGGTATCCAGATTTGACATTAAATCATTGAAGATCATTTGAGAAAAATTAAACTTTCTAGAGGTAGCTAAGCAGACTAGAGCATAAGCTAAGGTACTGCTGAACTCACTCCATCTAGTTGTTTTTCGTGAAATGCAGTGTTGTAGGGTATGAACAAAGAATCGCCACTGAGGTGAAAATATGTTCTTGTAAAACTTATATACATCAGTGGGACCTTCATACCCTATACGACTAAGAACTTGGAAGAGATCTTCCGTAGGAAGAGAGGTAATACCTGAGGCATCATCTAATTGAAGATGAATGCGTATGTTGTCCTCTGATATGGTAATGGGTTTATCACAAACCCTTGATTGGATGACCTGCCTTCCTTCCACAGTCTGGATTGAGGCATTTGCCCAGAACTGTCGTAGATGTTCCACATAGATTGTGGGATTGACAGTGAGGGCATAGGCAATGTGCGACGATTTGAGGAAATCCACAATCGGATGAAAACCCTCAGCCTGTTTGGGTTTTTGCAGCATAGCAACCTCATTGTGTTCATCAAATAATTCTAGTCCTGCCATCGTTCTGATTGATTCTAGGGTTCGAATCGTAACTAGGGTTTACACTGGTAAGCAAAAAATCGAGAGAGAGAGAAAGAGAAGCAATGGAAGTTCAAAGAGACGTTTGTATTTTGGCTGTCACAAAGGGTATTTATATGTGGAGGGTTTCAGTTAGAAGCAGTACTAAGTACCCTAGCAGTATTAACAAGCCCGCAGCATTAACTCATATAAGCAGTAGTAACACATACTGGCAGTATTAACACATACTAGCAGTATTAACACAAACTAGCAGTATTAACACATACCAGCAGTAGTAACAGTGATTAGCAGTACAAATAAGGCAAGCAGTAGTAACTTTGCACTGGCAGTATAAATCACCTAGCAGTAGTAACCATAATTAACCATATTGGAACTGTCATCATGAGTAATATACAGAGCAGTATTAACTGAACTAGAAGTACCAAGTATTCAGTTGAAGCAATCTGAAACACTTAAACACACAAGGTTAGCAGCACCATGCACAATATAATATGAGAAAGTAAGCAGGAAGGAATCTATGCAGAAATGGTACATAAAGAAAATCAAAAGATTTGTATTCAGTGTTTATCATGCCCACACTTGTGACCAAAAATGTGAATCTACCTACATCAAAAGCTTTGGTGAATAGATCAGCAAATTGGTTACTTGTGTGTACTTTCAAAACCTGAATTAGCTTCTTTTCATTGCAGTCTCTAATAAAATGGTACCTTATTTCTATATGCTTGGTTTTTGAGTGCTTCACTGGATTATTAACAATGCTTATGGCACTGTTGTTGTCAATGAAGATTGGAGTGTGCAGAAAAGTAACACCATAGTCCAGCATCTAGTTTTGAATCCATAACACTTGTGAGCAGCACCTTGCAACTGCTATGTACTATGCTTCTGTTGTAGAGATGGACACTGTGGTTTGCTTTTTACACTGCCATGACACTAGTCTTACACCCAAAAACTGACATCATCCTGATGTAGACTTTCTATCCAAATTTGCACCACCCAAATCACTATCAGAATAAGCAAGTAGATCAAATGGTGAGTCATGAGGATACGAAAGACCCAACCTACGTTATCCTTTGAGATATCTGAAGATCCTCTTGACTGCTTGAAAATGTGATTTCTTAGGTCTTACTTGAAATTTGGCACACACACAGACAACGAACATAATATCTGGCCTGGAAGCTGTTAGATACACGAGGGAGCCAATCATACATCTATAGTGATGAACATCTACATCTTCCCCCTCAACATATGCAGTGATCTATTTGTGTGTTTCCATGGGTGTGCTTGCAGGCTTTGAATCTGAAAATCCAAATTTGGTGAGTATATCCTGCACATACTTGGATTGGTTGATGAAGATACCATCTGTCTTTTGTTTAACCTGTAGCCCAAGGAAGAATGTAAGTTCACCCATAGAGCTCATCTTGAATCTTTTGTGCATTAGATCCTCAAACTCCTTGCACATAAAATCTTTTGTGGATCCAAAGATGATGTCATCCACATAGATCTGCACAAGTAGGATGTCCTTCTTCTTCCTTTTGATGAACAGAGTCTTGTCTATTATTCCCCTTTCAAAACCATTTTCTAAGAGATAGGTAGACAGAGTGTCATACCATGCTCTTGGTACTTGATGTAGCCCATAGAGTGCCTTCTTTAATTTGTATACTCTGTCAGGATAGTTAGGATTTTCAAACCCTGGAGGCTGACAAACATATACTTCTTCATCAATTGTCCCATATAGGAATGCACTCTTGACATCCATCTGATAAACTCTAAACTTCATGAAAGAAGCATAGGCTAGAAACAGCCTAATTGCCTCAATTCTGGCCACTGGAGCAAATACTTCTTCATAGTCTATTCCTTCTTCTTTTGTGTACCTTTGTGCCACTAGTTTGGCTTTGTTCTTTATTACAATTCCTCTCTCATCTTTCTTATTCCTGAAAACCCATCTTGTGCCAATTGTTCTGTGTCTTTTTGGAAGATCCACCAGATCCCATACATCTTGTAGCACAAACTGCAGTAGCTCCTCTTGCATTGCTTCTATCTAGCTTGGGTCTTTCATTGCATCATAGGCCTTCTTGGGTTCAATCTGGAATAGAAAGCAAGATAACAAGCCTGTCTATATGTCTTTCAATCCCCCTAACTTGCTTTGTTGCCTTGTGATCATTGGGGAATTGATGTCACCAATCACTAACTGAGGAGGATGATTCTTCTGAGTTCTTGTATATTTACAACCTCCTCATTAAGATTGACTTCAAGATTGGAATCATTCTTTTCTGGAGTGCTTCCACCATATACTGAAGAACTTTCATCATCAGTGTCCTCTTCTGACAGTATGGGCATCTCAGGACCTATATTTCCTGAATTATGAGCATCCTCTTTATCACTCTTATTCTCTTCCTCACCTTTGTCCTTTTCATCTGCTTTAGCATCTTCATCTTGATTTGGATCAGAATCTTCTGATTCTGAATCATCTTTCTTTTCTTGCTGGCAAAATTCAACAGGATCTGCTGTAGGTATTGGAAACAGCACAAACTCTGAACTTTGTGCTTGTACCTTTTCTGAGCTTGTTCCTGCATTTTGCACATTACTAAAACACAATGCATTAGTTAGTGAATCAATTTTAAACAACCAATCATGACCTGTACCAATTTGATTTGGTGTATTCACATTGCATTTGACATTGTCACTTTCCTCTATAATCCTTGAAGAACTAATAAATACTCTATAAGCCTTAATCTGAGATGAGTATCCAACAAGAAATCCATCTTCAGCTTTACTATCAAACTTACCTAAGTGAGATTTGGTGTTGAGAATAGTGCAAGGACACCCAAAAGGTTTGAAAAAACCAATAAAAGGTTTCTTCTTGTTAAAAAGTTCATAAGGTGTCTTGCCTTTAGATTTGACTACTAGAACCCTATTTTGGACATAACAGGCAGTATTAACTGCTTCTGCCCAGAAAGTAATTGGTAACTTTGAATCTGCCAACAGAGATCTAGCAGCCTCAATTAGTGTCCTATTTCTCCTCTCAGCTATACCATTTTGTTGAGGAGTTCTAGGAGCAGTGTATTGTTTCTCAATACCTTTAGCCTCACAAAAGTTGTTTAAGTCATTGTTTTTAAATTCAGTTCCATTATCAGATCTGATGACTTTACTCTTTGATTGGTTTGGTTTTCAATCCTAAGAACAATGGATTTGATCAGACCACTTGTCTCATCCTTAGTCCTCAGAAAATATACCCAAGTAAATCTAGAGAAATCATCTACAATGACTAAGCAATAGGATTTCTTTCCAATACTCATCACATTTGTAGCACCAAAGAGATCCATATGCAATAACTGAAGAGGTGAAGAGATTGAGTTTATTTTTTTGGACTTATGAGAAGTTTTGTGCTGCTTGCCTTTAAGACATGCAACACAATGATCATCACATGAAAATACTTTTTGAGGCAAACCTCTTACAAGGTTGTTTTTCACAAGATTGTTCATAGTTTTAAAGTTCATGTGACACATCCTTCTGTGCCAAAGAGATGATTCATCTAAAGAAGCTTTTGAAAATAGACAGTTTAGTGATGAATCAGATGAAACACTCTCTAGGTCCAAACAATAAACATTGTCCTTTCTAGGAGTTCTAAGTAGTATCATATTTTCATCAACTACCTTGAATCCTGGAGCAAGGATAATACATTCAGACTCAGTAAATAATATACTATGTTCCTTGTCACAGACCTGTGATACACTTAACAGGTTGTATCTTAATTGCTCAACATAGTACACATCTTCAAAGGACATCTTACCTTTTGATACCATACATTTTCCACTGATCTTACCTCCTTCTGGATTGTCACCAAATTCAACATGTCCTCTATCAAACTTTTTGAAGTTTTGAAGGCAGGCCATGTTACCTGTCATGTGCCTAGAGAAACCACTATCTACATGCCAGATGCTCTTCTTCTTGAGTTGTTGGTTGCCCTACACATATAATAAAACATTTAGTTTCTGGAGGGAACCCAAGCCAAAGTGGTCTTGGGTTGGCCTTTCTCATCAACATATTTATAATCAGTAATCTTAGTCTGGATGAGATGATCATAATTAGGAATTGCATGGCTGGAATACTTTGTCAAAATTATGGGCTTGGCAGCATTAACCCTGATAGCAACACTAACCTTGTTAGCAGTACTAACTAGGTTAGCAGTACTAACTAGGTTAGCAGTACTAACTTGGTTAGCAGTAGTATTGCTATCAGCAGCACTAATTATGTTAGCATTACTATTTGAGGTAGTAGTACTAACAGGTTTCTTGACTTTTGGAACCCAAATCTTGACAAAGTTGTTTCCTCTCTTGTTCTGTGAGTTACTCCTTGACTTGCTTGGAGTATTTTCTTTTGATTTAGCAAACTTATTCTGAATATGAGATTTTGCAGTCCCAGTTTTCATTGGTACTGTTCTCATATTAGCAGCTATGTGATTTCTTGATTGCTTCCTATAACCAAAAGAATTTTTTGTTTGTCTTTGAAAAGTAACTCTTTGGTTAATAGGATTGAAATAACAATATTTGGCAAGATGATTCAATTTGCCACAGATAAAACAGGGCTTTGGTCTATTGATTTTGCTTAGATCAATTCCCTGTTTTTGAGCCCACTGATTATTTCTATTTATCTGATTTCCCCTTATTTTATCATGTTTATGGGGCTTGTTCTGTTGACAAGTACAGGGATTTATAACAGAGGTTTGCATGTAGTGAATTCCCTGTACCTTTTCCTTTCCTTTCCTGGAGGTCTCAGCTTTCTCACTCTTAACAGTCTCTTTCACTGTCTTGGTCATATCCACTTTATCACTTTTGATAAATGGTTTACCTTCCTTCTCATCTGTCAGAATGTGGTTTTCTAAGGGAGTATCTTTATGGTCTTCCTCATTCTTACTCTCAGAGTCTTCTTTTTCAGAGTTTGCCTCAATCACTACTTTGTCTAAAGGATCTACTTCTAAGGCTCCTGCAGGTAACTCATTCTTATCCTGTCTTTCTAAGAGATCTGGGGTGGGAGGAATGTAGTTATTGTTTTATGGTAGAAGGGTGTTGTTGTAGCCTATTCCTCTCTTTAGTTTGTCATAAATTTGAGATTTAAGTAAAGAGTCCATTGCTTCAGAAGCATTGGAATATTTCTCAATATCTACTTTGGCCTTTTCAAATTCACTCTTAACTTTTTCACACTCCTCTCTAGACTTTTCTAGCTCAATCTCTAACAGATTCTTCTCCCACTTCCAGTAGTTGAGATCATATGAATGTTGAAGTTCATTATCTTGATATGCCTTTATTTGTTCTTCAAACTTCTCAACAATCACAACATACTCTCTTCTATCTTTCTCTAACCTTTTAAGGTCATCACACATGCTCTGATTGTGATCCCTGTACTTTTTAACAGTTTCAAGACATGTTTTAGAGCAAAGGTTAGATTTTACCTCTGTGGGAAGAGCAGTGCTTGATGACTCTGAAACTTCTGCCATCATTGCTTGGTTCTGAATGGCCTCCTCAGCTTGATCACTCCAATCAAAGCCCATTCCTTCTTGTGAGACAAGAGCTTGAGATGAATTCCTGCTATAGTTAGTGGAAATTGGTTGATGATTATTGCTTCCATGCTGTTGAGCAGCTCCTCCTCTGCATTCTCTGGCAAAGTGTCCCAGATTATGGCATTTGTAGCATTCCACCTTGGATTTATCAAATCCAACACCATCTTCTCTTTTCATGGCAGAATTGTTTCTACCTGTTCTTTTGATGAATCTTTTGACTTTCATGGTGAGCATTGCCATCTGCCACTTGATATCCATCTCTTCAAGGTCATCTACATTGATCTGCTCCAAATCATCATTGATAAGAGCAGATTTAGCATGACTAGCAAGGAATGCTTCCAAAACAGAATCATTGGACCCATTCTGTATTGAGCCATAAGAAGTACTAATTGATTCTGTATTAGCAGTAGAATCAGTAGTGGATGATAGGAGGGCAGCATTATGAGAATATCCAGATGACCTTTTCTTATATTTAACTTCTGCTTCAAATACCCTTAGATCATTGTAAAGATCATCAAGCTCCTTATCCTCCATATTATCATTCTGTCTAAAGGATACAGTGTACATCACCCATTCTTCACCAAGAGATCTTAGAAATTTTCTGTTGACATCATCCTGGTCCATCTTGACACCAACAGTGGCCAACTCTCCAATCAACTTGTTGAATCTATCAAAGGTTTGAGTCATGGACTCATTTTTTGTAGACATAAAATTCTCATATTGTTGTTTGAGAATTGCCTTCTGATTCCTCTTAGTACTTTTAGTACCTGAAAATCTCTTCTCCAATGCATTCCACAGAATTTGAGCATCAGAACAGTTGCATGATTGATGTTGATACTCATTAGGAATTGCCAAGAGCAGAGTGCTTAAGGCTTTCATCTCTATCTGCCTCATCTTTCTTTCTCCATCAGTCTTAGGTGGAGGTCTCTTGCCTTCTGCGTCCATCTTTCCTCCATCAGAGGGACAATTCTCAATGATATCCCACATTGAGTAGTCTGTAAGAAGAATGTACTGCCTGATTCTGATTTTCCACATGTCAAACTCATTGGGTTTGAGCATGGGGACTTTTGAAACAAGAACACTTTCATAAGATCCGTCCATGATGATTTTTGATTTATGAGTTCAAGGCTCTGATACCACTTGTCAGGATCGAAATTCAAACAAGAATTTAACACACACTCAGAAACTATGTTAAAGGAGTCGCGGAAAAACACTTTAACAGTAAATCAATGGAAAAATATCAGAATGTAAATCACAAGTTATATTGATTAACTTAATGACTACAAACAAAACCTCAATCTGTTGAACAGACTCAACAGACGTTCAATACTTCTCTATTGAAATGACTTCTAAGAACCTTGAGGTTAATTCACAATCCATTCCATAATTATCTTCATCTTTATCTCCAGCTCCTAATCTTTTGTTTCAAGCATCCTTATCTTCATAAGCAGTATTAACTTCATCCTTATCCTGGAGCATTAACATCCTCAGCAGTACTAACTATGCTTGCAGTAGTAATTCTTCAATCAGTACTAACTACTAGCAGTACTAACTCTCCAAGCAATACTAACTATTCTTCTAGCAATACTAACTCTTCAAGCAGTAGTAATTCTACTAGCAGTAGTAATCTTTCATCTTGCAGTAGTAATGTTACAAGCAGTAGTAATACCTTTCAAGTAGCAGTAGTATCCATCCTTAGCACATTCAGACCCAACAGTCTATAACCATATCATCATGATGTAGAGAGACATCATCTAAGAAACCAAAGCTGTGTTGGAGATTTTCATCTTCAACAACAGCATTATGAATAAGTTCTTCAGGTTGATCATCCGAAGTTGTCGAAGCAATGGAATCTGTCGAGCTGGCACGTCGATCTGACTCAGTATCAGAATTCACATCTTCATCAGCTATCCTTTCCTCAGGACTTGATTGACGGAGTATTCCTTTCAGGTTTCGATGTGGAAACCTCTAGACGTGTGGCATCTTGTGCCGAGGTCCCCACAACTTCATATATGATATTCTGAACCCCACCTGTTCCCCTCTCTGGATTTTTCCTCATCTCTCCCCGTTCCTGGACCCCCGTGATCTCAGGAACCCTTGCCGACTCCTCTCGCCTAAGGGTTGAGTCTTGGGTAGGGATAACCGGTGTTGGTAATCCCATAGACTCTCTATACTCTATTACACACTCAGAGGTCAGATTAGCATATGAGAGTAGAGCTTCTGGAACTGGCATGGAGTTTGCAAAAGTCTTCTTTTGCTTCTAGAGATACTTCATCTCATATTCTGGTGCAAGCTCATGATGAGATATCTTCGGAATATCTCTATTTGAGCAGATCATGATGCGGATTATCAACTGAAGAAATCTTTGGTATGGCACATAGATTGGTCTCTTGGAAGTCCTCTTACTGATCACCTTCTCATAAAGTTCTGTCCAGAATATTACTGAGTAATCGACGTGTAGATCGTACACGACTGCATGAAATAGCCTCAGTGTGTGCATATTTGTATTACCCAAACCGGAATTTCTTAAAGTCAAGCATCTGTTGAACACAGAGAACATCTGATAGTAGAATGGAGGAAGATTAGTCTTCTTGAATTCACTAATCTTTGTAAGTGGACCATCATATCCCAAGGCTTTGATGCCTTCAAAAACTATTGAATCCACTGAATATGAGTCAAAATTTGTTATGCCTGGTCTAGAGTCTGCCTCTGGTAAATCAAGTATCAATCTGAGTCGTTGGTAGGTCAAGATGGATGTAAAGCTTCAATCCGGATCTTGAAGTATTTGACCTTTTCACTGTCAACCATGTTATTCCTATATTCAAGTTCTAATTTCTAACAAACAATCAAGATGAGAATCTCAAATCATATTCCATTGATTCAAACAACAAAGATTACAAATTCACAACTTTCTCTTTCTAAACTCTCTCACTAGAATAATGTTCATGTTGATCCAAACTCTCTCAGTGATTTGATAACGACTCTCTTTTATACTTAGTGAAAATTACGTTATTATATGTATTAGTGTTTCATCATCAGCGATCAGACTGAGTATGTTCAGTTATCGCTGATGACCTTTCTGTAAACATTAATATATATGTGTTTCACTTTCAGCGATCAAACTGAGTCTGTTCAGTCATCACTGATCGTTTCCTATGTAACACAGTTAACGTAATCCCTGAAGACAAGTCTCGCGTCAACATAGTTCATAGCTGAATCGAAGACGAAGCGACTGAACAAATAGATAAGTCTACTAGTGACCTGATGCGGATATCAGCGAAGACCAGACGAATCTACTTACGCGAAGAAGCCTGAGGAAAAGCTTCAGCGATAGCTGAACTTCTTTATCTCTGGAAGAAGAGATACTCAGCGATCAACGATCACAAAGCTTATGCCTCAAGTTTTCTTTTGTCTTACCTTGCACAACCAGTACGATGTGTCAGAACGGACACGTCTCTGCCACAAATCGTACAACAACTCTGTCAACTACACTGTTCATAAAGCGGCCAAAAGCATGTCTCCAAAAGTGAGACTACCAAAGCCAATCTATGAATGCCACGTGTAAAGTACCCTGCCATGCATTTAATGCATAGGGTATAAATAGGAAGCTCACCCCTTCATCTGAAGGCGTGCTCAATCCTTGAACTCCAAAATAGAAACTCTTGTTTTCTATCTCTCTAAAATCCCCCATTCTCTGAATTTCTTGTGCAACCATCTTAGTGTTTCTTAAGTTTGTTTAGATTGAGTTTGTCTTAATCTTATTCCGCAACAAACTTGTAAATTGTATTTTGATTTATCAATAAACAATTTATTAAACCTTAATTTCTGTGTTTGTATTCAACCCCCCCCCTTCTACAAACTTGTTAAGCACCTTCGGGACCAACAGTTCAATTTGCTCTTCTCTCATAAGCTCTCTCAATCACACTCTTACACACTTACAATGACTTACTTACTCATAGAATTACAAAGGAAACAAGGTATTTATACCCTTGACAATTACAGAGGAAAAACAAAATACAATGACATTGACTTTGACTTTATTTACAAATGACTTTGACTTTGCTTTAGAGTTGACTTTTCCAGTTTTGACTTATTGATCTTTTGTCTTCAATCTTTATGATCTTGAATCCAACAATTATGTGCTCTAACATTCTCCCCCTTTGGATTAAGATCATTACTAAAAGATTTAGCAATGCGATCTTCTCTAATTAAGCTCGATTGAAGTAACTCCCCCTTTTAACAATCTTTATCTTCTCATGAAATCTCCGCTTTGATACAAACATAATTTCCAAACTGCCCCTTAACACAATGAAATTTCTTCTATGATAAGCTTTGTCTTCAAAAACATTCATCAAACTTCTAAACTTCTGATCTCTAAGAATATCAACATTCTCCCCCAAGGTTGTACACAAACCTCTTTCAGAAACAAATCTGACTGCTTCAGCAAATTATCTTCAACAAACTGAAATCTTTGTACTCTTTTCGTCTTTGAACAACAATCTTCCTTTACCAATAAACTCTTGAACATTTTCTCTCAACCTTTAAAATCTGACTCAAAACATTTCTTTAACTCTTCTCCCCCTTTTTGATGATTTGAGCATCTGTATCATCAAAACTTTCACCAAGAAATGTCTTTGAAATTCTTTCTGACCACTGATCTTTCCAACTGAGCCTCTGATTCTTTGACAATTCGAACAATGTATTCATCCAGATCTTTTCAAATCTAGACAAAATAGGAATGTAACACCTGAATCAACAAATGAATCAGTTAAAATGCCTGTCAGTAACACAAAGTCACTGTGTGTAACGAATACAATATAAAAGAGATTTTTGATGTTCACTCCCCCAGGGCTTCCATCCAATCATCGAAATACCACAAAGGCAATTTCTATGAATGTTATGACAAAGAAACAAATTCTTTGTGTGTTCGTGCACGTGTAGAAAGAATTAAGCACAAATGATTGCTTTAAGTAAGGCTCAACATTGTGTAAACCACTGAGACGACAGTAGATAAACACAGACTCAATGTGCATGATTGAAGTGCGAAGGTGGGGCAGACTTCCTTCTTTTTCAATATCCAGATTTTCCAAAGGAAAACCAGATAGCATATGTGTTGCGTCCCCTTAAAAATGTGAAACATTTTCTTTTTGAGAAGAAAATGAGTAGCTGGTGAGGTTTTGTCAAGAGTTGCCATGGGCTAGTTGCTTGTTTCAGTAACATTCACCAAAGAGTTGTGAAACGCTAGTAATGTGGCTGCCCGGCTCAGAAAGTATTTGGTGCAGAGTTTGATATTCTTTTACTCCGATCTCACACCCTCTTTCTTTTGATCATTAAGCTCACTACTAACCAAACTCTCCTTTACATTTTACCTCATCACACCCACACTCATTTTTTTAGACTCCTCACACTCAATCTCTATAGGATTAACTTCTTGGGTAGAAATCAATGGTTAACATGATTTCATAGAAGTTTCAATTAAGTCATAGCAGAAAGAACCCATATAATCCTAGAAAGCATGTGTTGCTCAAATGGTTTAACTATAGCAGTTAAAGCTCATATACAAATGTCAGATGTTGATATGCTCAGAATATAATCATGAAGATATGAGCATTTTTAAACATTGAAGTATTTTCAAACAAGTAGATTGAATGAATGAATATGAATGCAAAAGACTTGTTTGAAAATCTGACATTGTATGAAAATGATCAGAAATGAATGATATAACAAACAAAGCTTATGGTCAAGAATAATGGATATTGTCTATATGAATCAAAATATAGACATTCTTGAAAAACCGTTTCGAAATGAATTATCGCTCAAAATACATTGAAGTACAAGCGGGGTGTCTTACCATCGAAAATATGTTTCAATTTAGAGACATGGTAAGAACTATTTGCCCAAGAAATCAAACTAGTGTGTCTGAATACTTGAAAGTATGTGAAAAGACAATACGCAAGTATTTATCTTTGGAAACACACGGTTTGTTTATCAATTAAGCACAAAAAAAAATGAAAACATTTAAAATCAGACTTCCAAATTATAAAATCTGTTTAAGAATCGGGAAGTGGTTTGAACATTTTAAGAACATGTTTTCTATATCTGAAAGTTGTACTTCTTTCAGATATATTTGAGATTAAGATTAGAAATTTACCTTTTCTCACAATATTAATTCTCAGAAAGTCAGCTGAAAAAATCATAAAGATATGATCTTGATAGCTTCCTCTCATCCTGCACAAGTCTCAAAGTCTAGTCAAAGGAACTTTATTCACATATTTATTCGAATGTAAAAGACATAAAGCAGTAAAACGATTAAAGTACGAGTTCTGATCTGAGATAATCAGAAATCATAGTCTTACTCCTTTTGACATTATATGTTCCCCCTAAAATCATGCATCACAAAAATTTTGTCATTTAAGCAAAATGCAGAAATTAGTTATGCTCCCCCAGGAAGGTTGATTTCCTCTTCTGAGTATCTGAGTACACTCTCTTATCAGCCCGGGAGTAGCATTTCTTTTTCATCATTGAAGAGCGAGTCCTAAACTGTTGTGTTTAGAAGTCAAACTCCGTTGAAGTACGGGTTCTAAGTTGTTGTACTTAGAAGCCTTGGTTCTTGACATTGAGGTGCGGGTCTTGAACTGTATTATTCAAGAGACATTGTTCTCTTACTCCCCCTTGACTTGTGGTTCCTGCAACATAGAATCAATCTTCGGTTTTGGTACCCACTGGTATTTGGGTCCATGTGTGTTAGTTGCAGTTCGTATGGGAGTAACTGAATAAGAACCATACCAGTAATGATCACTTGCTTTATGTAGAAAATCATAAGTATGACAGTAAGAACAATACCTCTTTTTAGATAACCTGATCATTTGATCTCTCGAGTAAGCAAGATCAGGTTTTCTGTCAGCACTTTGTTCTTCTTAGCTATTGATGCATGTACAAATGATTTGTTACTTGTCTTCTCTTCCTTCTTTCCTTTCTTTTCTTCCTTCAACTCATCATTCTTCTCATCTTCAACTAGTTTTACCTTCCAAACCAGCTTCTCTTTTTCATATCTTTTTCTTCTCCTTCTATGTGTACCTGAACCATCTATTTTCCAATCATATAAAATGTTAGTTGTACGAATCTAATCAAATGAATTAACAAACCTTTTTGAAGAAACAGTTTTCTGATGTGAGCTTGCAGTTGTCTTGAAAGAACCAACTGAACTATTTCTAGGTGAGTGGATTTTGGACTCTGGAGTCGTATGCTCAGTCACCACCACCTTTGAAACAATCTTTTCAAGCTCTTTTATCTTTCAAGATAAATGTCTCTTTCTTCAATGAGTAGGTCAATCTTCTTCTTGAATTCAGACTTCGTTATCTGCTCTTTCAGTGCACTTTCAGATAGCTTCTCTGTAAGCTTCTTGATCTCAATTTCAAAAATATTTCTTTCATCTTCAAAATCCTTCTCAGCATCTTTTCTTTGACCAAATATTTCTTTAAAAATGCCTACATTCCTCTGTTTTATGGTCTTCTTCTTTTTATCAAACTTTTCTCTTTCCAAAACAATGACTTTCTCAAAATCTGAAATTTGTTGAGAAAGTTTAATGAATTTAAGCTCAACCGTCTTCTTTTCGTCAGCACATTTGCTGGAAAACTCGGAGAATTTCTTAGCAAACACTTTCTTTTCTTTATCAAAAACTGATCTTTCTTCAACAATTTGCAATTCTAATTCAAAGATCTTCTTTTCATTAGCACACCCTGTTTGTTGAAACTTGACAATGGGATCTTCTAATTCTGAGATCTTGTTCTTTAACTCAGTGTTTTCAGCTTCCAAAAACAAGACCTTTCTGTAACTGCTGATTACTATGCTCAAGGTAAGAAACATAAGAAACAGCGATTACAGAAACAGAAATACACTGGTACACAAAAGAAAACTCAATCTTAGAAGTCTAATTTTCCTAATAAATCTAAATCTTTTGTTTCAGATATAAGCAAGAAAAGGTCGATAGCTCGAACCGAATGGCGACCAAAAAGGAAGGATGATGAGATAGATGAATCAGTTTCTGATAACTCTTGTAATAGATCAGTAAGTAGTGATAATGATGTAGTTGAACAACTTCCTTCACATAAACAAAACCTTGTAACTTCTTACAAGCGATATTCAATAAAGCAATTGATTCAATTATCTCCTATTACTACTAAATCTTATCATTATCGGAAAAATGATTTTGCTTATTCTCATAATTCTTCTGATTGGTTTGGATCTTATCATGTGCATTTTTCAAGATCAAATATTTTTAAAGGTTTTCAAAAGAACAGAGGGTCCATTTTCAAATGGATACCAAAATCTTGTACTAATCTGTTAGGACCCGTTTTTAAATGGGTACCTAAATCTATTGTTTTCTGATTTCTCTTGCAGACCTGGCATATGTGGTACTTGGACAGTGGATGTTCCAAGCATATGACTGGGCAAAAAGCTTTATTGTCTAATTATACAGAGAAATTCAGTGGAAATGTCAGATTTGGAAACGATCAGTTTTCACCAATCTTAGGATATGGTGACATCATTCAAGACAACATAACGATTAAGAAGGTGAGTTATGTCGAAGGTTTAGGGCACAACTTGTTTAGCATTGGTAAATTCTGCGACAAAGGGTTAGAGGTCAACTTCAAAGCAAAGAGATGTTCGGTTCGTTCTGAAGACGGCACAGAACTCTTAGTTGGCAAGCGAAAGACAAATCTCTACTCCATCAATCTTTCAAAGGTCCAGAATGACAATCAGGTATGTTTAATGACAAAAGCTTCAATGCAGCAAAGTTGACTCTGGCACAGACGTTTATCACACCTGAACTTTCGTTATATCAATAAGCTGGTTAGTGGGAAATTGGTAAAAGGACTTCCTGAGTTGAAATACGAGAAAGAACACTTATGTGCTGCATGTTAGAAGGGTAAGATGAAGAGAGCTCCGCATAAACCGAAGCCTGAACCAAGCACTAGTTCTCCATTAGAATTGTTACATATGGATTTGTGTGGTCCAATGAGAACTCAGAGTTTGGGTGGAAAGAAATACGTGTTGGTTATTGTGGACAATTACTCAAGATACACATGGGTCAAATTTCTTCGATAAAAAGATGAGACGCCCGAAGTTCTCATTACTTTCTTAAAGACGACCCAAGGGAATATGCAACAACAAGTCAAGTTTCTTCGAACCGACAACGACACAGAGTTCAAAAACGAGATAGTTGAAGAATATCTCGAATCGGTCGGGATATCACATCAGTACTCTGCTGCTCGTACGCCTGAACAAAATGGAGTAGTTGAAAGGCGAAATCGGATGCTAGTCGAGGCCACTCGTACTATGCTCAGCCAATCTGGTCTACCTCTATTCTTGTGGGAAGAAGCTGTGTCAACTACATGTCATACTCAAAATCGATCCATAATACACCGCAGTTTTCAAAAGACTCGATATGCTCTGATACCAATTGTTATTCCCAGATTCAAGTTCTAATATCTAACAAACAATAAAGATGAGAATCTCAAATCATATTCCATTGATTCAAACAACAAAGATTACAAATTCAAAACTTTCTCTTTCTAAACTCTCTCACTAGAATAATGTTCAATTTGCTCTTCTCTCATAAGCTCTCTCAATCACACTCTTACACACTTACAATGACTTACTTACTCATAGAATTACAAAGGAAACAAGGTATTTATATCCTTGACAATTACAGAGGAAAAACAAAATACAATTACATTGACTTTGACTTTATTAACAAATGACTTTGACTTTGCTTGAGAGTTGACTTTTCCAGTTTTGACTTCTTGATCTTTTGTCTTCAATCTTTATGATCTTGAATCCAACACTTATGTGCTCTAACAAACCACATGCTCGATAGTTTTCCAGGCCTGCTGCAAGTAGATCATCGGAATGGTAGCAGTGTCTGTCAGAGCCTGATTCAGTGGATGTCCCTTCAGAATTTCCACTACAAGTGGATTGACATTTAATGAGTCAAAGTCCACATGATGGTTGTTCGGATATGATAACAAATACTCAGACTGATGTATCAAGAAAAAGATCAGGATCTACTCCGACTTCTGACTGGATATGAGATCTGGAAGAAGGCATAGGAGTTACCTTAGAGACATTGGGATCATGCTCATACATATGGACAGTTGGAACATTTGAGATTTCTTCCGCCATTGTTTTCCTGAAAAAGATAACAACTATTGGATGGAATCCAATGTATTAGTTTAATAAGCTCAAAACTTGTTTTTAGAAAACGTTTTGATACATAGAGTATCAAGTACAGAAAGATTGTACTTTGAAGCTCAAAATGATAAGCACAGAAAGTTACAAGAAACAAAATGTAACTTGACCAAAAAAATTTGACTCAATTCTGACCAAAAAAAATCTTGAAGTTTTGATTTTGTTCTCAAAATTGCAGTAGTAGTGTCTGAACACATAAACATCTGAAGAAAAATTTCAAACACATAAAATATGCTATGTATAGAACTCTCATGTCATTGAGGGACTGTAAACTCGCATGATACAGATTTTGAACCAAGAACTCGTAAAGAACTGAAATTGGACTTAGAACTGGCAAGATTAAATTTTATGTATAGAACTCATATGACACATATGTTATCCAAGAACTCTCATAGATTAGTGTTCTAAGTGAAGAACACGCACAGAACAAAGTTCATCAAGAATTTGAAATTTTGAACTTAGAGCCCAAAAAAAAATTTAAATTTTATGTTCAGCTTTTGATTAGGGTTTATTTCCAGACATTAATGAAGTTCAAAAAATTCCATATTTTGATAGTTTTAATCAAGTTAACAGATCTAAAATCACAGTTCATGAGTTCGATGTAGTTCCAGTCCAAATCCAACAGCTCGAAAGGAAGTTCAAATGTCCAAGTCCAAATCGAGTATAAATCCAGAGTTATGGTATCCCTGCAAGAAAACAATCCAAACCACAAACCCAGATGCAATATGATTCAAATAACATATATACAAAAAAAATTTGAATCCAAAATCAAATATCAAGACTTTCGGCCAGAAGATGAACCGACACACAAAGTTTTTAAAAAAAATAAACGATTAAACCCTAGAAAAGATAAATCGAACTTGTAAAAATGACAAACAAAGATACAAAAAACATTAAAGAAACAAGAATGAAACAAGAAACCAATAACACCTACACTGAATCTTTGATTTGAGGATTTGAAACCGAAAGTCGTGCAAGAAAACTCGAAGGAAAAAGTTTAAGTGTGAATACTCGCAAAGGATTTCTGAGAGAAGTGGTCTGAAAAAGGGAAAACTCGCATATATATACTCTGAGATTGAGTTGACACATGGAACGATGTGAGTGGATGACACACTTCTCGCAGATCGAAGAAAGAAACTTGTCGCACAACAAATGACAAGTCAGTGTGTGTACTTCGCGCATGAACGATGTGCGCGAAGTGTAGAAACTTGCACGATGTTGCTTGCGTGAAGAAGAAACTCGCATGACCTTATATGCGCGAAGAGATATAAACAGTGAAAACTCGCACGTTGTTGTGTGTGCGAAGTAGAAGCACGTACGACATATCTTGCGAGTTTTGTACTTCGTGCAACCTTTGCTATGCTCGAAGTGAGAACTCGCACGACTCAGTGTGCGCGTTCTACACTTTGCGCATGCAATAGTTTGTGCAAAGTAGAAACTCGCATAATGCTATGTGCGTTCTACACATAGAAATTTTTTGAGAAATTTCCAAAAAAGTGGAAACTTTCCAAAAATGCTTTGATCTTCTTTCCAAAATTAGTAAGTTTGATAAAATGACTTTTAAACACTATAATGAAACTTTTTCTCTAAAAAACATTTCTGATTTCAAAAACTTTTAAGAGTACCAACTCACACACTCACTTATAGACTTTCCATTATTGCTCCCCCTTGATGTGTGCATGTCTGTGTACTCCCCCTTGATATGGCATTATGCTCAGCATACTGAAATACGAGTCCTGATCTGATGTGATCAGAAGTCATATTCATTGACATTGATATCCGGGTTCTGATCTGATATAATCAGAAGCCAAAGTCCATGATATGAGCTTTCTATGCACTACATGAAGCTTTCAAACTGCAAAACAAAATAAGTATTTGGTACTCATTGTACATGAGTCCACATTTGTTAATAGTATCAAACTTTTGAAACATAATATTGACCAAAACACAAGACAGACAGACTCAACTCCCCCTTAACAACAGGTACAGAAATAGAAATATAACTATGCATCAAGGTTCAACATTCCAAGTTTGCTGACAATAAATGTAAATCTCTTTTCATCAAGAGGTTTTGTAAACAAGTCAGCAACCTCAAAATCAGTAGAAACAAAATGCATTTCTATATTTCCTTTCTCAACATGATCTTTTATAAAATGGTACCTGATGTCGATGTGCTAGTTTTGGAATGCTGTACCGGATTAGAGGTTATTGCAATGGCGCTTTTTGAATCACAGTAAATAGGGACTTTGTTGAATGTATATCCATAGTCCTTCAGTTGTGTCATCATCCACAGAACTTGTGAGCAACAACTAGCAGCTGCAACGTATTTTGCTTCAGCTGTAGAAGTTGATACACAGTTCTGCTTCTTAGATGACCAGCTTACTAACTTGTCACCCAAGTACTGGCATGCTCCGGATGTGCTCTTCCTATCTAATTTATTGCCTGCATGATCTGTTAGACACTCTAGCATTTGGATCTCCAATAATATTTTCCGGGGGGTGACTCTTTGTCCATTTGTTTGTACTTGGCAATACAACTCTTTCAGCTTGATCATTTGAAGTGTCAAACTCATCATGTATTGCAGGTTGATAAGTCTCAGTAGCAGTTGGACTTTGTTCACTTAAAGATGGATTAGCTTCCTCAGTTGTGGGTTCTGGCTGGTGTTCTCCATATATGGTTGATGTAGATCCTGATTCATTCGTTGGTGAGATCATTTCAGCTGTAATTTCTGGATCATTTTGTTCAGAAACCTCTTGATTTTTACTTGTTGAAGCTTCACCAATTTCTTCAGAAGGGCCTGATATTTCTGCACTTGAAGAATGTGAGACAGTATTGATTAAATTTCCTTGACTGTTATCTTCATTAGATAAATCATTAAATGCATCAAAGAATAACATATTAAGATCAGAATCAATGTTGGGTTCAGAATTATTATTCTCTTGACGATCATGTTCTACATTTGATGATGTAGAAGCTTTGTCTTTATCCTTAGATCCGATTTCTGAACTGTTGTGTTCAGAAGTCATGGTCTTAAGCTCATCAAAGGTCACGTTGGCGCTTTCAATCACAGTCTTTGTCCTTGTATTGTAGACTTTGTACGTTTTGTACTGAAGAGAATATCCAATAAAAATCCCTTCATCAGCCTTGGGTTGAAACTTGGACAGGTTCTCTCGATCATTAAGTACATAGCACCTGCAGCCAAACACACGAAAGAATTTAACAATAGGTTTACGACCATTAATAATTTCATATAAATTTTTATTAAAGCGTTAATTTATAATGGTCTTGTTTTGTGTGAAGCAAGAAGTGGCTACAGCTTCAGCCCAGAGGAACAAAGGTAGTTCTGAATATGCCAGCACTGTACGTGCAGCCTCTACCAAAGTTCTGTTCTTCCTTTCAACGGCCCCATTTTGTTGAGGTGTCATTGCCTCAGAAAAGTTATGTGAAATGCCAACGGAGTCCAGAAAAGTTTGCAGAGTTGCGTTCTTGAACTCTGTACCGTTGTCACTTCTCAGTTGTTGTTGGGTCTGAAATATGCTAAGTCTGGATAGTGCTGCTGAGACTTGAAGATTACTACTTCTGAAGAAATTAGTACTGGTACTTGAAGAAATTACTACTACTAGTAGTATTAGTACTGCTTGAACAGTTAGTAGTGCTTGGAGAGTTAGTACTGCAAGATGGAAGCTACTGCTAGCCTATTAGTACTGCTGATGATAAGAAGATATTGCTAGAAGAATTAATGTTGCTGATGTTAATAAGGATGGTTTGTTACTTGAAGCTAAAGAAAAGGAGCTGAAGATAATAATTATGGAATGGATGCTGAAGATCAATGTTTCTTTAATAATTATCTTCTAATCGGTTTTAAATATATAGTCTAGAAGTCTTAGATTATTGAATAGATATACGTCTTTTGTTTTAGAGAGAATTAGCCTCAAGATTCTTAGTGATCCTTTCATTAGAGAAGTTTTGAACGTCTGTTGAACTTGTTCAACAGATTGAGGCTTTGGTTGTAATCATCAAGTTAATTCAATACAACTTGTGATTTGAATTCATACACTGTTTCATTGATTTGTTGTTAAAGTGTTATTCCGCAACTTCTTTAACAAAGTTTCTGAGTGTTTATTTAAATTCTTGTTTTGAATTTCGATCCTGACAAGTGGTATCAGAGCCTTAGGAACTCAGAAATCAATAATCATCATGGATGGATCAAACGACAGTGTTCTTGTTTCAAAGGTTCCCATGCTCAAACCTAATGAGTTTGAAATGTGGAAAATCAGGATCAGACAGTATATACTTCTTACAGACTACTCAATGTGGGACATCATTGAGAATGGTCCCTCCAATGTAGGAGAGATGGGAGCAGACGGTAAGAGACCTCCACCAAAGACTGATGGAGAAAGAAAGATGAGGCAGGCTGAGATGAAAGCCTTGAGCACTCTGCTCTTGGCAATTCCTAATGAATATCAACATCAATTTTGCAACTGTGTTGATGCCAAAATCTTGTGGAATGTTTTGGAGAAGAGATTTTCAGGTACCAAAAGCACTAAGATAAATCAGAAAGCAATTCTCAAGCCACAATATGAAAATATTAGGTCTACAAAGAATGAGTCTATGACTCAAACCTTTAATAGATTCAACAAGTTGATTGGAGAATTGGCCACTGTTGGTGTCAAGATGGACCAGGATGATGTCAACAGAAAGTTTCTAAGATCTCTTGGTGAAGAATGGATAATGTATATAGTATCCTTCATGCAGAATGATAATCTGGAGGATAAGGAACTTGATGACCTCTACAATGACCTCAGGGTGTTTGAAGAAGAGGTTGAATCAAAGAAGAAGCCATCTGGATATTCTCACAATGTTGCACTCCTATCATCTACCCAATGATTCTGTTTTGGAAGCTTTCCTTGCTAGCCATGCTAAATCTTCTCTTATTAATGATGATCTGGAGCAGATCAATGTTGATGATCTTGAAGAGATGGACATCAAGTGGCAAATAGCTATGCTCACCATGAGAATCAAAAGATTTATTAAAAGAACAGGAAGAAACAACTTTGCCATGAGAAGAGAAGATGGTGCTGGATTTGACAAATCCAAGGTGGAATGTTACGAGTGTCATAAACTGGGGCACATTGCAAGAGAATGCACAGGAGGAATTTCTCAACAGCATGGGAACAACAATCAACAAATAAAGTCCACAAACTACAACAACAATAAGAACTCATCTCAAGCACTTGTCTCACAAGATGGGATAAGATTTGATTGGAGTGATCAAGCAGATGAGACAATCCAGAATCAAGAATTGATGGCTGAGGTTTCAGAGTCTTCAAGCACAACAATCCCAACAGAGGTAAAATCTAAACTTTGCTCTAAAGTCTGTCTTGAAACTGTTAGAAAGTACAGGGATCACAATCAGAGCATGTGTGATGATCTTAAAAGGTTGGAGAAACATAGGAGAGAGTCTAGTTTGATCATTGTGAATTTTGAAGAACAGATCAAGGCATATCAAGCTAATGAACTTCAACATTCATATGATCACAACTATTGGAAGTGGGAGAAGAAGGAGTTAGAGATTAAGCTAGAGAAGGCTAGAGATAAATGTGAGAAAGTTAGGAGTGAATTTGAGAAGGCCAAATTAGACATTGAGAAATTTTCCAATGCTTCTAAAGCTATGGACACTTTACTCAAATCTCAAGTTCATGACAAACTGAAGAGAGGTATAGGCTACAACAACACCCCTCCACCTTACAATAACAACTATATTCCACCCACCTAAGACCTCTTAGAAAGACAAGATAAGAAGGACTTTCCTGCAGGAGCCACAGAAGTAGATCCACTAGACAAAGTAGTGGTTGAGGTAGAATCTAAAGAAGAGAACACTGATGAAAAGAATAAGGAAGACCAGAAAGAAATTCCCCTAGAAAATCATATTCTTACAAATGAGAGGGGGGTAAACCATTTGTCAAGAGTGAGAAAGTGGAGATGTCTAAGATAGGGAAATAGAATGTTAAGAGTGAGAAAGCTGAGACCTCTAGGAAAGAGAAGGAAAAGGTACAGGGAGTTCACTATATGCAAACTACTGTTGTAAATCTCTGTACTTGTCAACAGATCAAGCCCCATCAACATGATAAAATAAGGGGAAATCAGAGAAACAGAAATAACCAGTGGGCTCAAAAACAAGGAATTGATCTAAGCAAAATCAATAGACCAAAGCCTTGTTTTATTTGTGGCAAGATGAATCATTTAGCCAAACACTGTTATTTCAATCCTGTTAACCAAAGAATTACTTTTCAAAGACAAATACGAAATTCTGTTGGTTATAGGAAGCAATCAAGACAATTAAGGAACCACATGGCTGATAATGTGAGAACAGCACCAATGAAATCTCATATTCAGAATAAGTTTGCTAAATCAAAAGAAAATACTCCAAGCAAATCAAGGAGTAACTCAAAGAATAGGAAAGCAAACAACTTTGTCAAAATTTGGGTTCCAAAAGGCAAGAAACCTGTTAGTACTGCTATCTCAAATAGTACTGCTAACAGAAATAGTGTTGCTGATAGCAATACTACTGCTAACCAAGTTAGTACTGCTAACAAGGATAGTACTGCTACCAGTGTTAATACTGTCAAGCTTATAATTATGACAAAGTATTCCATCCATGAGATTCCTAATTCTGATAATCTCATCAAGACCAAGCTTTCTTAGCATGAGTATGTTGATGAGAAAGGGCAAACCAAGACCATTTTGGCTTGGGTTCCCTCAAGACGCTAACTGTTTTATCTTATGTGCAGGGCAATCAACAGCTCAAGAAGAAGAGCATTTGGCATGTAGATAGTGGTTGCTCTAGGCACATCACAGGTAACATGGACTGCCTTCAAAATTTCAAAAGGTTTGATGGAGGACGTGTTGCTTTCGGTGACAATCAAGTAGGAGGTAAGATAAGTGGTAAAGGTATGGTTTCAAAAGGTAAGATGACTTTTGAAGATGTTTACTATGTTGAGCAATTGAGATACAACCTGTTAAGTGTATCACAGGTTTGGGACAAGAAACATAGTATATTATTTAGTGATACTAAATGTATTATCCTTGCTCCAGGATTCAAGGTAGTTGATGAAAATATGATACTACTTAGAACTCCCAGAAAGGACAATGTTTATTGTTTGGACTTAGAGAGTGTTTCATCTGATTCATCACTAAACTGTCTGTTTTCAAAAGCTTCTTTAGATGAATCATCTCTTTGGCACAGACGGATGTGTCAAATGAATTTTAAAACTATGAACAAACTTGTAAAAAACAACCTTGTGAGAGGTTTGCCTCAAAAAGTGTTTTCATGTAATGATCATTGTGTTGCATGTCTTAAAGGTAAGCAGCACAAAACTTCTCATAAGTCCAAAGAAATAAATACAATCTCTTCTACCCTTAAGTTATTGCATATGGATCTTTTTGGTCCTACAAATGTGATGAGTATTGGTAAGAAATCCTATTGCTTAGTCAATGTTTATGACTTCTCTAGATTTACTTGGGTATATTTTCTGAGGACTAAGGATGAGACAAGTGGACTGATCAAATTCTTTGTCCTTAGGATTGAAAACCAAACAAATCTAAGAGTTAAAGTCATCAGATCTTATAATGTAACTGAGTTTAAAAACAGTGACTTAAACAGCTTTTGTGAGACTAAAGGAATTGAGAGACAATTCAGTGCTCCTAGGACTCCTCAACAGAATGGTGTTGCTGAGAGGAGAAATAGGACATTGATTGAGGCTGCTAGATCTCTGTTAGAAGATTCAAAGCTACCCATTACTTTTTGGTCAGAAGTAGTTAATACTGCTTGTTATGTCCAAAACAGAGTTCTAGTAGTCAAATCCCAAGGAAAGACACCTTATGAACTTTTCAAAAAGAAGAAACCTTTTATTGGATTTTCAAACCTTTTGGGTGTCCTTGCACAATTCTCAACACCAAATCTCATTTAGGCAAGTTTGAAAGCAAAGTTGAGGATGGATTTCTTGTTGGATACTCCTCACAAAGCAAGGCATACAGAGTATTCAACAGTTCTTCCAAGATTATAGAGGAAAGTGACAATGTCAAATGCAATTAGAACACACCAAATCAAATTGGTACAGGTCCTGATTGGCTGTTTGACATTGATTCACTAACTAACTCTTTGGGTTTTAGTAATGTATAAATTGCAGGAACAAGTTTAGAAAAGATACAAGCACAGAGACAAGAGTTTGTTTTGTTCCCTATTCCTACAGTTGATCCTGTTGAATTTTGTCAACAAGAAAAGAAGGATGATTCAGAAACAGAGGATTCTAAACCAGAACAGGATGAAGATGCTAAAGGTAATAAAGAGGATGCTCATCCTTCAGGTTTAGGAAACACAGGTCCTGAAATGCCCACATTGTCAGAGGGTGATACTGATGATGAAAATTCTTCAGTTTTTGGTGGAAACACTCCTAAAAAGAATGACTCCAATCTTGATGCAAATATTAATGAGGAGGTTGTCAATCATACAAGAACTCAGAAGAATCATCCTCCTCGGTTGGTGATTGATGATATCAATTCTCCCATAGTCACAAGGCATCAAAGTAAGTTAGGAGGATTGAAAGACTTACAGTCAGATTTGTTGTCTTGTTTTCTATCCCATATTGAACCCAAGAAGGCTTATGATGCAATGAAAGACCCAAGTTGGATAGAAGCAATGCAAGAGGAGTTGTTGCAGTTTGTGCTACAAAATGTGTGGGATCTGGTTGACCTTCCACAAGGACACAGGGCAATTGGAACTAAATGGATTTTCAGGAATAAGAAAGATGAGAGAGGGATAGTGATAAAGAATAAGGCCAACTTGTGGCACAAGGGCACACACAAGAAGAGGGGATAGACTATGAAGAATTGTTTACACCAGTAGCTAGAATTGAGGCAATTAGGCTGTTTCTAGCCTATGCTTCTTTCATGAAGTTCAGAGTATATCAGATGGATGTTAAGAGTGTATTCCTATATGGTAAAATTGATGAAGAAGTGTATGTTTGTCAGCCTCCAGGGTTTGAGAATCCTAACTTTCCTGACAAAGTATACAAATTAAAGAAGGCACTCTATGGGCTACATCAAGTACCAAGAGCATGGTATGACACTCTGTCTACCTATCTCTTGGAAAATGATTTTGAAAGGGGAATCATTGACAAGACGCTTTTCATTTAAAGGAAGAAGAAGGACATCCTGCTTGTACAAATCTATGTGGATGATATCATCTTTGGATCCACAACATATCATATGTGCAAGGAGTTTGAGGAGTTGATGCACAAAAGATTCAAGATGAGCTTTATGGTGAACTCACATTCTTCTTTGGGCTACAGGTTAAACAGAAGAAAGATGGAATTTTCATAAGTCAATCCAAGTATGTGCAGGATATACTTACAAAGTTTGGGTTTTCAGAAGCAAAGCCTGCAAGCACACCTATGGAAACACACAAACAGATCACTGCAGATCTTGAGGGGGAGGATGTGGATGTTCATCATTATAGATCCATGATAGGCTCCCTCATGTATCTAACAGCTTCAAGACCAGACATTATGTTTGTTGTATGTGTGTGTGTGTGTGTCAGATTTCAAGTGAGGCCTAAGAAATCTCACTTTCAAGCAGTAAAAAGGATCTTCAGATATCTCAAAGGACAACGTAGGTTGGGTCTTTGGTATCCTCATGACTCACCAATTGATCTGCTTGCATATTCTGATAAGGATTTGGGAGGTGCAAACTTGGATAGAAAGTCTACATCAAGAGGATGTCAGTTTTTGGGTGCAAGGTTAGTTTCATGGAAGTGTAAAAAGCAAACCACAATGTCCACCTCTACAGCAGAAGCAGAGTATATAGCTGCTGCAAGCTGTTGCTCACAAGTGTTATGGATTCAGAATCAGATGTTGGACTATGGTATTACTTTTCTTCACACTCCCATCTTCATTGACAACAACAGTGCTATAAGCATTGTTCACAATCCAGTGAAGCACTCAAAAACCAAGCATATAGAAATCAGGTACCATTTTATTAGAGATTGCAATGAAAAGAAGTTAATTCATGTTTTGAATGTACACACTAGTAATCAATTTGCTGATCTATTCACAAAAGATTTTGATGTGGGTAGATTCACATTCTTGGTCACAAGTGTGGGCATGATAAACACTGAATAAGCCTCTTTTGATTTTTTTACGTACCATTTCTATATAGATTTTTCAATGTTTACTTTCTCATATTTCATTGTGCATGGTGCTGCTAACCATTTGTGTTTAAGTGTTTCAGATTGCTTTGATGATTAGATACTTGGTACTTTTGGTTAAGTTAATACTGCTCTCACTATTACTCCTGCTGACAGTTCAAATATGGTTAAGTATGGTTACTACTGCTAGGTGGTTTATACTGCTAGTACAACGTTACTACTGCTTGCCGTATTTCTACTCCCAAACAGTGTTAATACTGCTAGTATGTGTTAATACTGCTGGTATGTGTTACTACTGCTGCTATGGGTTAATACTGTGGGTATGTGTTAATGTTGCTAGTGTACTTAGTACTACTTTTAACTGAATCCCTTACCCTATAAATACCCTCTCTGACCGCCAAAAACCCTAACGGCTCTTTGAATTTCCATTGAGTTTTCATCCTCTCTCTCTCTCTCTAGAATTCTTGATTACAAGTGTGTAAACCCTAACTTTGATTCGAACCCTAGTATCGATCCAAAAGATGGCAGCACTTGATTTCTTTGATGACCACAATGAGCTTGCAATCCTACAAAAACCCAAACAAGCTGAGGGTTTTCATGAAATTGTGGATTTCTTAACAACATCACATATTGCCTATGCGCTAACTGTAAATCCTACCATCTATGTGGAACATATGCGACAGTTCTGGGCAAATGCATCAATTCAGACTGTTGGTGGCAATCAGTTCATTCAATCACGTGTCTGTGATAAACCTATTACAATCACAGAAGGCTACATACGCACTCATCTTCATCTAGATGATGCCTCAGGTATTTCTACTCTCTCAAAGGAAGATCTATTTCAAGAAATTGGTAGAATGGGGTATGAAGGTCCTACTGAGGTTTACAAGTTTTACAAAAGCAAATTTTCACCTCAGTGGATATTCTTTGTTCATACTCTTCAACATTGTCTATCTCGCAAGACAACTGGATGGAGTGAGTTTAGCAGTACAATAGCCTATGCTCTCGTATGCTTAGCTACCTCCAGAAAGTTCAATTTTTCCCAAATGATTTTAAATGATTTGCTGTCAAACTTGGATACCAAAACCAAAACCAAAAGATTTTTTATGTATTCAAGGTTTGTACAAGAGGTACTCAACATGGAATTGACAGATTTACCCTCTTTTAAAGAGGTATATGTACCTAAACCTCCCAAAGGGAAGGTATTTTCCAAAATGAGAAGGCCTAGTAAGGACTTTTCTGGAAAAAGACACACCATTGTTCTCTACAATGATGGTTGTGTCCCACCCACATGGTGAGGCATCAGGGTCACAGCCCATATCTGACCAACCCACTGATGACCTACCCACACCATTCACTTCAAATGTTCTTCTCTAAATCTTTGTTGATAAGCCAATTCCCCCAATCACTCAAAAATATACAAAGAAAAAGGTACAGAAGGTTCCTTCCCTTCATGTATCTACACCCCGACAGCCTATAAGCCCTCTCATGGAGCATTCTCCATCAGAGAATATCCAAAGCGAATCCACAGGGGTGTCTCCCAACCCCGAGAAGGTGCTCTCTCAGGAGAAGGATGCGCATGTGGGCAACAAGGCTCACACTACTGACTCTGCACAAGGTGTGGGTCTGGATAGTGTGAACATGGCTAAGACCTTCCCCACAGAAACTTTGGATGAGAAATCATCTAAGGGACCTGGTGCCAAGAAACCAAGGGGGTAGTAGGTGCTTCTGCTAGGCAGAAGGCCTCTACTAAAAGATCCCATGATCCTTCACTGGTGGTAAACACACCTAAAGGAGGTGAGGACAAATATAACTATGAGGAATTTATGGATACCATTGGCAATGTAAACTTGGATGTACTCAATCAGGGTTTGGAGATAAAGGCGTTGAAAAAGGTGATCATTTCTCAACAGGGGCAGATAGACAAACTCAAGAAGATGGTGCTTAATTTGGTGCACAAAAAGAAGAGAAAGCAATTTGTCTTGAAGAAAAGGAGAAGTGCTCATGATGCTTCCAAAAAGGGGGACAATCAAGAAGCTGAAGTTGAGAAGGAGAGTTCAGTTGGTATGGAATTTCAATTTGAGGGGGAGATGGGTGGTGAAGCTGAAAAGAATGCTGAGGTGAATAAGAAGGAACAAGGTGTGAAAGCAGCAGAAACAGTAGTGAAAGCAACAGTAACTATTGAACCAGAAGTAGTAACTGCTAAAGCAGTAGAAACAAAGAAAGCAGCAACAGAAACCGGAATGTCTATGAAAGAAATTGAGATTACAGAGACTTTAGTTAAGGCAAAGAATGACACTCCTAAGGATACTCAAAAGGCTAAAGGAGTGGTGATTAAAGAAGGAGGCTCATTGAAGAGAAAGAAAGAGATCAGTGTGACAGAGGCCAAGAAGAAAGGGAAACAAAAGATGGTTGAGCCTGTGAAACCATTAAAGAAGCAGAAGCAAATGGAATTGGATGCAGAATTGGCCAAGAAAATGCAAGAAGAGTTAACTACAGAAGCTCTTTCTTTGAAAGTAGCAAAGGAGTTGAATGCACAGTTTGAGAAGGAGTTTGAAAAGGAGGATGAGATCCAAAAGGCCAAAGACAGAAAGCTTGCAATGAATTTGGCAACAAGGCTTAATGAAGAATACCAGAAGAGTTTGAAGACAGCTGCAAAGAGGGTTACAATGAAAGCAACTAGACAAAGGCAGCCTTCAAAGAAATCAACAAGACAAAGATAGCCTTCAAAGACCTTTCTAGCTATACAGGAAAGAAGAAAGATGATAAACTTCTTGAAAAGATCTGTTAGAGTTCCTGAAGGGATGTTTACTAAAATGTCTTTTAGCAGGATAAAGGATTTGTACAAAAAGGAGATGGCTAAGCTGCAAGGAGGTCTCAATCAGAGAGTTGAATTTGAAAGAAAGAAGAAAGAAAGACATGATCTAAACATTCAACAGCCTTTTCCTGACAGTGAAGAAGGCACCCCCTCTAAAGAAAAGGAAGAAGTTAAGAAGGAAGAGACTCTAGCTCCAAAGATTGGAGCTGTCAAGAGAATTAAGTCAATTGCTACAAAGACAAAGGCAAAAAGGCCAAGAACTGAGGAAGGTGAGAAAGAGCAGGGCAGTGAAAGAATGGAAGTTGAATCATCAAGAACTCCAGATGCACCTTCTGTGCCTGCTACTCCAGTCAATTCAATGCTTCCAAAGATTATATTTTAGGATGTATGTGTGGAGAAAGACAAGCACTTTCTCAGGATCAAAAGAGCAAATAACAGATTTGAGATCTATACAAGTTTTCATCAATTCATGCAACAGTGCTCAAGAAGTGACTTGGAAGAAATGTATTCTGTTGGGATGAAGTTGTATGATGATAGGATTCAACAAGGAGCTCAAGATGATACAAGGCTAATCATGGATTGGATATGTCTTATGTTTGAACCTGACAAAATACAACTTGAAAAGCAGAATGTGTTGAGATGGCGTTTGCTAAAGCAATGTGGAGTTTATGTTGTGTTTATGTCAAAGGCAAAGATAGAGTATTATCTGGTGGAAAAGCAGTACAAGCATGATGTGATCAGATTGGATGGTATGCTGCAATTAAAGCTGAGTGGTGGAAAAGGATCAGAAATGGAGAAGGATCTAATCCAGTTACTCAAAGAGCAGAATCCACAAGTGCAGCATAAACCACAAGAGCAGCAGAATCAAGTAGAGTATGTTGAAACTCAAGAGCAGAGTCAAGAGCAATCAAGTCAACAACCTCCAGAACAGCAAAGTCAATCTGATGAGCAGTTTGATTTGTACTTAACAGTGATAGAAGATGAACCATTGAAAATTGATCCTATCTCAGTGAAAGCTCCAGAAATCATTCATTGGGATACTATGGTGGATAAAGGCACAAAATTCTACAGGATCAAAAGAATGGATGGCAAGTATGAGGTGTATTCAACATGGGATAAGATCATCAGAAGTTGTACCAAATCTAATTTGGAAGACATGTACAGGGTTGGATTGAAATCATATGGTGACTTATTGAAAGGAGCAAGGATGAGCTTAACAAAGATGGCTCTGGAGTATTTGTGTATGATGTTTGACCCTGATAAAGTTAAATATCATATCAAAGACTTGCTTCACAGAGAAGGATTTAACAGCATTGATCATTGGATGCTTGTTGAAAAATCTAGAGTATATGTCATAACTATTGACAACAGATTTCATGAGTACTATCTGGTTGATAAGGTGTATGATCACAGCAAAGAAAAGTTGTAGGGGATGATGAAGGCTAAGTTGGTCTACACGCCATCTCTAAACCTTTAGTGTATGATCACAGCAAAGAAAAGTTGCAGGGGATGATGAAGGCTAAGTTGGTCTGCACTAAAGGTTCAGAGATGGCAAGAATTGTGATTAGAAGAACAATCAATCAATATGCAGGATTGGATACTAACTTGGGAAATTGAGCAGTAATTTTGAAAGCATCATGAAGACCTTATTCTGAAGAACTTAACTTCTTGATTTCAAAAGTTAAGTTAGGGGGAGATTGTTGGGTCTGAAATATGCTAAGTCTGGATAGTGCTGCTGAGACTTGAAGATTACTACTTCTGAAGAAATTAGTACTTCTACTTGAAGAAATTAGTACTGCTACTTGAAGAAATTACTACTGCTAGTAGTATTAGTACTTCTTGAATAGTTAGTACTGCTTGGAGAGCTAGTACTGTAAGATGGAAGCTACTGCTAGCATGTTAATACTGCTGATGATAAGAAGATACTGCTAGAAGAATTAATGCTGTTGATGTTGATAAGGATGGTTTGTTACTTGAAGCTAAAGACAAGGAGCTGAAGATAATTATGGAATGGATGTTGAAGATCAATGTTTCTTTAATAATTATCTTGTAATCTGTTTTAAATATATAGTCTAAAAGTCTTTGATTATTGAATAGATATACGTCTTTTGTTTTAGAGAGAATTAGCCTCAAGATTCTTAGTGATCCTTTCATTAGAGAAGTTTTAAACGTCTGTTGAACCTATTCAACAGATTGAGGCTTTGGTTGTAATCATCAAGTTAATTCAATACAACTTGTGATTTGAATCCATACACTGTTTCATTGATTTCTTGTTAAAGTGTTATTCCGCAACTTCTTTAACAAAGTTTCTGAGTGTTTATTTAAATTCTTGTTTTGAATTTCGATCCTGACAGTTGTTGTACAGGGCTTTGCAGAAGAACTTGGATTTTCTTGATGAACTTGATTATCAGATCGAGAGCCTCAGATTTCTTTCGTAAAAACTCTAGCCATGTATACCGTGAGTATTCATCCACCATAACTAAGATGTACTTCTTTCCATTGATGGATTGAGTCCTCATCGGTCCGTACAGATCCATATGAATGAGCTCCAGACATTTATTACAGTTGGATAACATCTTGAGTTTGTGTGAACTTCTCTTCATTTTTCCTTTCTCACATGCAAACCAAATAGAATCTTGTTCTATCTTTAGTTCAGGAAGTCCCGTTACAAGATGTTGTGTCCTCAGCTTATTCAAATCATGGAAATGCTGATGAGATAGTTTCCTATGCCACAACCAATTTTCTTCTGTAGATGTCTTAGAAATCAGACACACTGCTTTAAAGCTTTAAGTGTTGGGAAGTGAACACCATATAACAATCCCATTCTACCGGCTTTGATGAGTTCTGCTCCACTTTGATCCTTGATGTAGCAATAATCAGCATCAAATTCTATCTTACATTTCTTCTCTGCAAATTGACTAATCGAGAACAGATTGTAGGCCAAGACCTCCACGTATAGAACCTTGGAGATAGTTATCATACTGTTCTTGATAGTGCTGTAACCTCTGATGTATTCTTTCATTTCATTACCAAAATTGACTGTACCTGCGTAATGATCTACATAGTCGAATAGCAGGTACTTGTGCACTGTCATGTGTCTTGAAGCTCCAGAATCAATGATCCACACATGACACGCCTGCAAGCAACAATCACTTAGATTTAGGTACCCATATGAATATGGGTCCTTTCTTGTTAGTATCTTTAACAGTTTTTAAATTTGCTGATGACCCCTTAATTCGCCATTCAAATCATTGTTCTTTTGGTAAAGTTTGTGCGTTAAGTTCAGCTTTAGGAATCCACTTCCACACAAACTTTACATCAGCAATTTTATTAACTTGAAAATTATTATTTTTCTTCTTTAAAGCATACACTTTAGCTTTGTTGACTTTAGAATGAGTAAAAGAGTTCTTGTTCTTAAACTGGATTATTTTCTTTTTCTTTGAAGACTTGGGTTTCAAAGAGAATGAACTTTTGAGACAGTATGAACATTGCAACTTCGTAGTAGCTTGTGTCAACAACTCTTTTCGGGAAAATATTTTTGTTTTATTGAAACTGAGTTGACTAACATCATTACAAGCATCAACTACTCTATTACATTGACAACCATCAGAATCATTCACATTCTTGTCCACTTCAGTCTTCTTTTTCTCCAAGATTTCATTCTTCAACTTTTCATCTGTGACACAATCAGAGTTAGAAACATTAATGAATGAGAAAGAATAAGAACATTCACCTTTTTCAGTTGTTTTGATAGAATCGGATGTAGCCTTAACACCTTGATTTTCAGGAATTGAAATATTATTATCAACATAAGCCTCTTTACCTTTCGAGAGTTTGAAAATTTGAGATTCTAGACTTCTTATTTCTTTTTGCAAAGATTCATTTTGAATAAAGCTCGAGTCTAGTTTCATCCCAAAGTTGTCATTGACTTCTTCCAATTCAACAATTAAATTGTTGAGATGTGAAATCTACCTTTCCAACTCATCTATTTTGTCAAGGGCTTTTTGATGGTCAAGATCAGAAAATTTGAAAGAATTAACAGAAACAAACTTGTTTGAAATTTCTTCTTCATCTTTATCTTCCAAGATAGAACAAGTCAGAACAGTTTCATTAGAGTCAGAATTGGAACTAGCTTTAGAAGACTCAGGTGATTTTGTAAAAATATTTTCATGTTCGACAAATGTATTCTTTTTACTTTTGTAAGAAGAATTTAATTCATCGTATGAAAATTTGACTGAATTAAAACCTTGAGTTTCTGATTCAGTTTCAATGTCTGGCTTAATTTCCACTATTTCTTCCTTCTCTATCTTTGGAGATTCAGGCAAAGAAGACTCTGCTTTACAAAGGTCTCAAGGATGTGGGGAATTAAAATGATAGGTTCATCACCTGACTTTTTAAAATTGTAAAGATTTTCGGGTGCCTTTTTCAAAACATCCACATCTGATAGACCAAGGCCAGGTTTTGCCTTATAAAATCTTGTGTCTTTCTGATTATTTGTCAAAAGCTTCAGTGTCTGTTCTGTTTGACCTCTTTTGAAATTCAAATCTTCCATTTTTTTGATCTTGGTGTAAGCTTCAGTCCTATCTTTCAAAACAATATCATATTGAAGTGTCAGATCTAAATTCTTATCCTTTAATATAACTATCTCTTTTTGCAAGTCAGTAATTTTTGTTTGAAGCTTTGATATATCCAATTTCAATACATTTTTCTCTTCTTCTCTTTCTACAACCAAGGTCTTATAAATGAAAGTCTGATTTTGATGTCCTTGTATGGTACTCTTTTGTTGTTTAAAATTTTCTTTCAGTTTCAAAAATTCAGAGTTCATCAAATTTAACTGGGACATCAAGTTCATTACCTCTTCATTTTCATAACAAGAATCAGAGTTGTCAGATGTAGAATTTACCTCGGAATCTGACTCCTCATTCAGATGTGCCATCAGATTATAATGCACCAGAGTCAGATTCACCTTTGCTTCTTCCTCTTCCTCATCTGAATATTCAAACCATATTTCATCTTCGGCTATCAATGCCTTGCCCTTTTCCATTGCTTTTTTGCTAGTTGAGCTTTCCTCTTGTAATATTCATAATTCTTCACTCTTTTCTCTGGGCAATCTTTGATGAAATGGCCACTTTTTCCGCAATTGAAGCATCTATCTGACTTCTCTTTTCTCTTCTTTCTTCTCCTCTTTCTTCTCTTTCTCTTTCTCTTTCTCTTTCTCTTTCTCTTTCTCTTTCTTCTCCTCATATCTGCCTCTGTATGTCCAATTATTAAATAGGGGTATGAATGGAATTCCTTTTTTTTGTAACATTTAATTGTTGAGGAGTTACAAATATCATCTCTTCCTTGATTCTAGCCCTAAGTTTAAATGATAAAAATCTAGTAAGATTTTAGTTTGAAATTAGTTTATGAAAATATTGTTGCATCATGAACATAGACAATCACATTATGAATCACAATGTTTTTAACGATGATGAGGAGAGAGACAACGCAGATGTTTATTCGACAACGACTGATGAAGATGATGAAACGCAACTCGATCATGGTGAAGATTATACAAACAATAATACGGGGACAGATAAATGTAGAGTTGGAAATATTGAATCCAAACAAAACGTTTGTATGGGTAAGTTTTTTGAATGTGTTATAATGATTTATTTTCATAGTTAGGTTCATGAAAACAAATTTATCAGATCTTCATGTAATCTGGTCATATGGGTTTATAGTTCATGTGTATTCATGCATAGGTTTATAGTTAATGTAAACAAATTTATCACATCTTCATGTAAACTGGTCGTATGGGTTAATAGTTCATGTGTGTTCATGTGTGGATAAATTGTTCATGTGAGTTCATTTGCTACATGAATGCTAACCAGAAGTACTATTGTATGCGTGTATATGATCATCGTGATTATGAACTTGAAGTTGAACATTATGAACAATTTGATTATGAACATGTGTTGAACAAATTTATGAGATCTTCATCTAATCAGGTTGTATAAGTTTATAGTTAATGTGTTAATGCGTGGGTTTATAGTTCATATAAACAAATATATAGATCTTCCAATAATCTGGTCGTATGGGTTAATAGTTTATGTGTGGATAAATTGAATATTTGAACATGTGTTGTTCATCGTTAACCAATGTTAACCAATGTGTTAACATCAAATAAACTGATTAAATATTACATATGGCCCAATTTCCACAAATACCCCTAAACTGATGTTCATTTCATTAAATATTACACATGGCCCAATTTATAATTAATGTGTTGATTACATTTGATCTCATCCGTCAGTTTTAACATTAATGGCTAATACTTTGGTTAACAAGGTTAGCATGAAATATAGGGTTAACATATATACATGGGTCTAATCAAAGGAGAACTAGATAGTTTGTGGTAACCTTGAGATCCAATATGAGTCACTCATTCAATATAATTAAGGTTATTTTTTTAAATAAAGTAAAAGGATAATTTGGTAATTTAACAATTTGTATTTTTTTAGAATAAATAAAATCATATTACTCAATCCACAGTTACCTAATTGATTTCAATTTACCCTACTTATCATTTGAAATGGATGAAACCCACGCCTCTCCATTTTCCCTCCCTTCACCGTAGTTTCTCTCCATCGTACGAGCCCCTTACCCCACCGCCACTCACCATCCATGGGGAACCAACCCCTCCCCCACGACCACTCTCCATATCTATCGATCCAACACCGACCAAAAATCCGTACAAAAACTACCGTTGCCACCCAAAAGATGCAGTCCAACCAAACATCGATCCACCGCTGCAACCCAAAAAACCACATATCCATCACCGACCAAAGATCCAGAAACCCAAAGATCCAAAGTCTAACACCCCTAAAAGTGAGGGTAAATTTAAAAATGAATATGGACAAACTTAAAACTTAAATAAATGGATCACCCAATAACGGCGAAATGGTAAGACGTTTATAATACCAAATAAATGAGATATATACAACCACCTACTAACCTAAACTAGTCTAGTCCAGATTAAAGACGGGTGTTGCTATCTCTTCTCAAAAGAATTATGTCCAACAAAATAATCACTATAACTATTCACCACCAAAAAGTGCCAACACCGGAAACTCGTCTCCCCGCTCAATCCCGAGGAGTACTGTCACTAGAATGACCAGATATACATGTCATTTTAAGAAAAAGTGTTAGGTTAAAACCTAGTAAGATCAAACAATTATGTAATAAAACTGAAAGTAAGTAAATCAGAATTCTAGCTTTGAAGTAATACATTTTACCATTCGAGTTGGAATTGAACCTAAGAAGATCACATAACATCTTGCAATGACGGGGGAGACCTGATTTCCATGATTAGTGATAGAACACATTAGAAAGTCACAACACATGTTAGATAAGTCACACTCATGGAGTCAATTTCTTGTAGAGTCTCAAGTTCAACCACGCCAGATCTTTACCTTGATATTTCCAAAATCCGAGATAGTCTTAATCACTATGAAGTTCCATTTTACCACTCTTGGACGATGCTCGACTAAATGGCCCACACCTTATTTTCCCATCGAGACTCAATGTCTACTCCATATTAAAGTACGAGGAATTGTCATCCCAATCAAAACATAAAAGACTTCTATTCTTATGGATCTATTACATTCTAGTCAATATAAAGCTATTTCGACATAATACCAAACTATTGTTCAATACTCAACAAATGACTATTGTGGAGTACCAAATGATAAAATTCTCATTTTTGCCAAGAATCATAATCATGGGAAAAAATACCCATTTGATTCCAAAATTTATCAAACAAATAAAACTTGTATCATTTATGCATTTGAAATAATTAACCATAACTACTTCACCGAAACATTCAAAATCTTCATAACCCTAGTTTGACCTAGGTTTTTTTTACCAAAATCAACCATGTATGATAAATAGGTGAGTAATAACTTAAGGAACCATAAATATAAGTTCATAACACATTTGGACTTTCCTTTGAGAAATAATCACCAAGAACATACAAACCCTAGAATCTCTCAAAACCCTCAAAATAAGTTTTCATTTACAAAAAAAAAATGAGAAATGGAGTTAGGAGGTATTTAGGAGACAAAATCCATAAGTTTGACATTTATAAAGTTTACTAAAAAAGGATGAACTAACAAATTAGGTTTGTTGAAAACCCTAGAAGTCCAAGTATTTCTTGATAGGAAGTATGGAGATGAAGAACTTGTGATCCTAGCCTTCCAATGCTACTTGATGATGGAAATCTTGAAGGAATGATGGGTGAAACCTTCTAAGAGAAGTCAAAATCGTCTTAAATGAAGGTTCTCAAGGAGAGAGCATTTAATATGGATACGTGTAAGAGAGAAATGGAGTTAATGAGAGGAAAAAAACGTTCAAAGGGTTTTAAACCCAATTTTGGTTAGGGCTAGTTTGGTGCTAGTTATGGTCCAAGAAATTCATTTGAAACTCGCCCTAAATGCTTTTAGTTTAGTAACAAAACAACCCCTGGGGCTAGTTTAATGTAGGTTTAAGGTTTTCAACTCACATGGAACTCGCCCTAAATCCTTTTGGGTTCCATACAAAACAACCCCTAAGGCTAGTCTAATGTTAGTTTGAGGTTTGCAGCTTACTTGGAACTCGCCCTAAATCCTTTTGGGATCCATACGAAACTTGATTGTGATTTTCTTTTTTTAACAATTCAACTAGTCCTAGCCAGAGTCCCATTTATCTATAAAATGACCGCATATCTAAATACTACAAACGCGATTATGAGGGAGAGACTTTACTTACAAAATTCTAGGCGTTACACAAAGATCCAAATCGACCAAAGATGCAGTCCTACCAAATGGAAGACATGTGGTATGTATATATTTTAAAATATGTATGGTTTAACACCCTCAAATTTGGAACGAGCAACTAATTTAAAATTTTCAATAATACATCAATTGGAGGGTAAAATCTCTTTCTACATATCAATACTTGAAATACCTCATATGGAATTCAAGATTTAACCTCAATAAATAATAAATCAAATCTTATATAAACTAAATAAAGGTTGGTTGTTACTAAACCCATCAACAATTGTTATTTCCAAATGTGCGGAAGACATCACCATTAGATATATCCTTCTCGTGCATCTAACTAGTACTCAACTCTTCACGGTGTTGCTAGTACCACTCCCAACAATGACCTGATTTACATGCCTACAAATAAAAAGGGTTAGGCTTAACGCGTAGTGAGTTCAAAAGTTTTCAACATTTATGTGAAACGACAAACTGAATAATGCTTTTTAAATTACGATTACTAAAAAGGAATGTACAAAAATATAAAAGTAACACCTTTCCCAAAACCTACTATTTTCGTGATGAAAACCCCAATACAAAACATTGTTTTAAATATGAATTCAAAACCCAATACTCACACAAAACGTGAATAATGATAAATGCTCAAATATGGAAATTCAAATAAAACTTTATTGTCCAAACTACCGAAATATGAGTAAGACTCAAGCCCCAAAATTATAACATATGGAGAACACCCCATACTCAAAACGTCACCAAAAACATGGATAAAACTAAATACCCAAAACAACACCTTTCGGTGACGGGGGAGACCTGATTTCCATGGTTAGTGGTGGAACACAAAAGCAAGATACTTTCCAAGTTATTGAGTTCACCATACTAGGATCAAGGCAATGAGCTCGCCGGCTCGTACTCAGATGTGGGGGAGGGCACCCAATAATCCTAGTCATACTCATTCACTAGGATTACATTTACGGACCATGGCTAGTATCCGGTCCCACATAATCGTACCAAGTTGCCTTCCGAGGACCCAATGTCTCAACTAGTTACAAATGGGAAATTACTATCCCATAAAAACCGACTCAACAATTACATCACAGGGTCAATGGCATATGTTTGACTCCAAGAGCCTGCACCATAAGGCCCTCGTTGACCCCATGACTAATCCTGGTCCCAACATGGAAATAACCGTCCCATTTAAAATAATAAAGAATGACTCATATGCCTATAGATCCACTGCATTCCAGTCTATAACATTACATTACTCCAACTGAATGACCAAAGCACTCAAAACATGTAATTCTCAAATGATATGCAATAAACGCAATCATAATCAAAATTCCACAATGGGATATTAAAACCGGACGAATGTCCCAAAGACTCATCTTAGTCAAAAGCGAGCCAAAAGTTTAACAATTTACTTTATCGTGCAATAAAAGTCAGTGTAAACAATAAAATGCATTTAACCAAAGGTTATGCAAACACAAAGACGAAAAGTATGATTAACCCAAAACTCATCATTGGTTAAGACAAACCATTTTCCAAATGAACTAATATCCTTATATTTTAAATGTCTCATAACAAAATAATATGCATTTTCTAAATGGTTTATAAGATCAAATACACTAAAAGTACATTTACATAAAATGGCCTCCATTTATATATTAAATCATCAAGGAAACATATCAACATGATTTATTTATCAAAATGTCCAAAAATACCAAATGTGGGCGTTTCACAAGATTTATAAAAACCAAATAATCCAAATGAGTAAAACTCTTTAAATATTTCAACTTTTAATAAAACATGTAAACACATAATCCACAAGCAATTCCTCCAAACCCTAGATTCACAAGTTTTCCAAACATAAATATACATATCCAGACACTTACAATCATTCCCCAAACATCTTATATCAAAATCTCCATTTTGACCAAAACCCTAGTTTTGACCTAACTTCCCATAATCCTCCAAACCGAAATTTGAGAAACATAAACACTAGGAAGTCATCAATGGAGAATTTATAACTCATAATGAGGTTTAGAAACTAGGAGGATAAACTCACCACTTAGGTTTTGGTGAAAACCTAGAAAACCCTATATTTCTTAAAGATGGAGGTGATGATGATGAACTATTAATCTTTGTTTCCATTCCACCACCAAATACTCTTGGATCTTCCCAAAACTAACAATATATACTTGAAAAGCTCTCAAAAACGAAACCATAACACTTTGAATTGCCAAAAATAGAGTATAAATGATAGAGATATGAATAAATGAAGAGTTGGGATGAAAATCGCAACTTTAACAAGTCTGGTACACCTGTGCTACATTGCCATACGACTTTGCCATGGCATAGTCGCATGGCATAGTCGCAAAAGGTGTCCAAGTGCTCCCCCTTAGCTGCTACTTTGCCAGTGTGACTATGACATTGTCATAGTCGTCGGACATTGTACTCGTGCCTGTACCAAGCCCCAAAACTCGACTTTTTCTATGCCAACACTCCCGAAACTCTTAGGGACTTAAAGTTGTGATTTCTTAACATAAAGCCCATCATTTAAAAGTTGCAATAGTGTACGGGTTGACTTTCACTTACTGAATATTTTGGGTGTTACATATGGTTTCCATTCATTCACATTCAATGGTATTTCTTTTAACAACATGTATTTGCAGGTTTGGTCAGCCTATCAAAGTTAATTAGGCATGCGCCAGTAGTCAAAGAGAAGACACATCAGGTTTGTTACTGTTTTTGTAGTTCAATACAGTAAATGGTTTTCTTCAAGCATTTTAATACTTGTCTTATTGCTTGCCAATAATGAGTACTAGGATTGCTAGTAAACCTACTCAACTTTCTATGGCAAAAGCAATATTCGGCCTACGTCAAGCCCTAAATAGCCTTTGAGTACATACTTGAGTTATGACACTGATTCATCCTAATTGGGCATAAGCTTCACATTCAGGTCAAATGGAGTACTCACCAGAGAACAATCAAAGCAATTAAATTTCTTTAATACTTTCTCAAGTAATGAGATTGTGTAATTGCAATCCCCTTATTCTCACGCTTGATCCTTATTCCAAGGATCACCTACGTCTCCCGTATATCCTTCACGGAGAAACTTGATGACAAAAACTCATTTGTTTTATCAACTTGATTTTGGTTGGTGTCAACTATCAACCTGCCATCAACATACAAGCAAATAATTACTTCATTACCAAATGTATCAAAATTATTATATAAACACTTGTCCTCTTGGTTTAACATAAAACCTTTTGACAGGACAACCTCATCAAACTTTTGATGCCATTGTTTAGGCTCTTGTTTCAGTCTATACAATGATTTATCTAATTTACACACCTTATGCTCCATCCCGAGCATAACAAAACCTTCCAGTTGTTTCATATAAACTTCATCCTTCAAGTCACCATTCAAGAATGCCGTTTTAACATCCATTTGGTGAATAGCTAGATTGTGAATAGCTCCCAAATGTATCAACAATCTACTCATGGAAATCCTTGTAACTGGGAATAGGAATCGAAATAATCGATGCCTCCCCTTTGAAATTGTCCATTGACCCATCAGATTTCATCTTCCTTTTGAATACCCACTTGCATCCCAAAGGTTTACAACCCGAAGGTAAGTCTGATAATACCCAAGTATTATTACCCATGATAGAATCCATCTCATCGTTTATTGATTTTTTCCATAAAGCAACATCTTAAGACTTCATAGTCTCATCAAATGATTTTGGATCCTCCTAAATACTATAATAGTAAGAGAATTGTGATCCAATCTCATCTCTTTATTCCTCCACCAAGTATAATGGCAAATCCGGAGCAAAGGATTTTTCTATCCTTCATCTTTTGCTCCTTTGAAGCATCAGAGACTCGGTTGGAACAATTGCTTGTTCTTCAACCTTCTTAGTTCCACTAATAGTTAGAACTATGACCTTCGATCTAGGTATTGAAGAGAATCTCATCAAATAATGCTTCTATCGATTCTATAAACGTTGTGAATCGCTATAGAATCATTAGGTTCAATAACATAGAACCTATAGTCCTTGGAATGCTCGACATATCCAACAAAGATTTACTCAATATTTTTCTCACCTAAAGTTTTCCTTTTGGGTTTGGATAGTCTGACGACCTCCTGACAACCCAAACCTAAATATAACTCAAGTTTGGTCTTTTCTTAAACCAAATTTCATATGCGATAATTTTGTCTCTTTTATTAGGAACTCGATTCAGTAAGTAGCAAGTCGTTAACATGGCTTCGTCCCAAAATCCATCACTCAATCCTTAGTAGGATAACATAAACTTCACCATTTTGAGGACTCTATTTTATAGTTCCACCACACCATTTTGTTAGGTGTACACGGTGCCATAGTCTCATGAATGTTTCTACGGATTAAAAAAACATGGGATCGCAAAACTCCCCACCGCGATCGGTGCGTAAACATTTTATAAAACAATTCATTTGAAATTTATTTTTATAAATTTGAATTTTGTCCAATGCTTTATCTTTTTTAGATAACATATATACACAACAAAATCAAGAAGCGTCGTCAATAAATGTAACAATGTACGCTTTATTACCCAAAAACGGAGTTGGATGCAAATCACAAAGATGACTATGAACTAAATCAAGCATCGTCGAGTCCTTTTTCATGTAAGGAAAAGGTTGTCTGGTGATTTTTGTTAACATCCAAGTTTTACATTTTTCTATTTTAATGTCAAAGACCGGAATAAGATCATTTTTTCATATTTCAACCATTCTTTTATAGTTAACATGATATAATCTTGCATGCCATAAAATGGAATTAACAAAAATTATTTTGATACAAAAGCAGAATTTAAAATAACTTTATTATTATTCAAATTCAACATGAACATATCGTTTATCAAATAATCAAATCCAATAAAAGAGCCACATTTAGACAAAATAAACTTGTTGGATTCAAAAACTTGTTTATTTCAAACTTATTCAAAAGGATACCATAAACTAAATTCTCTCGAATTTTCAGTAGGTAAAATACATCAAAAAGTTCAATAACTTTGATATAACTAAACTCTAGCCTAACTAAGCCACGACCACAGATAGTAGCACTCTACTAGTTTCCTATGTGTAGCAAGGAGCCGTCTTCAATCGGTTCCAATGAAGTGAACCAACATTGATCCTTGCACAAACATGATTCGTGGCACCCGAGTCGATCCATCATGAAACATCATCATCCTAAACATAAAATGATTCGTATTTTAGTGGTACATAATTCAATTTTGAATTAAAACAAAAGTCAATTAACAGACTTTGTCGTGGATTTTGGTCCTTAGATCCTTGCCCACCACCACCACTTGTTTTCTCCATTCTTGTTCTTTCCAACTCAACAATCTCGTTTGACATGGCCAATCATGCCAGAATTCCAATAGGTTAATTTAACCTTCTTATTGGGTCCTTTCTTGGCATCATTGAACTTCCTCTTTCCTTCGGATTTGTTGTTCTTACCCTCTCCCACCATATTGACCGAAGGAATAGAAACCACTTTTTAGTTTGGCTTCTCAGTCTCTTGTGCCTTTAGAGATTCCTCTATATGCAAGTGACTCCTAAGTTCTACAAGAGACAACTTTTCCGTCTTGTACTTAAACATATGCTAAAAGTCTTTCCAAGAGGGGGAATTTTCAATAATGCTCGACAAAGAAATTGACTTGTCTTTCTTCATGTTGTGCTAAGCAAATTGCCCTAGGATATGCAGGAGCTCACTATATTGCTCCATAACTCACCTCGAGTCCACCATCTTGTAATTATTAAAACTACTAACGAGGAATTTCTTGTGTTGGTCCCGAAGGTGCTTAACAAGTTTGTAGAAGGGGGGGTTGAATATAAACACAAAATTTAATGGTTTAATAAATTGTTTATTAATAAATCAAATTACAATTTACAGTTTGTTGCGAAATAAGATTAAGTAAAACCTAATCTAAACAAACTTAAGAATCACACAGATTGTTGCACAAGAATTTATAGAATAGAGATTGAGAGAATATAGAAAGCAAGGGTTTCTATATGAATAGAGAGATATAAGGCCATTCAGATAGAGTCTTGATCTTTCTATTTATACCCTATGCATTAAATGCATGGCAGGGTACTTTACATATGTCCTTTAATGGTTGGTTGCATCCATCTGACTTTTGGAGACATGCTTTTGGCCGTATGGTGAACAGTGTATAATTCAGAGTTGTTGTATGATCTGTCACAGAGGTATGTCTCATCTAACATTTGTACTATGTCTGCAAAAGTAAGACAAAAGAAACTTGGAGCATAAGCTATGTGATCTTAAATGGTTGAATATATCTTCCTTCTCAGAGAAAGAAGGAGGTTCAGTAATCGCTGAAGCTTTTATTCAGGTTTCTTCGCGTGTAGGTAGACTTGTCTTGGTTTCACTGATATCCGCATCAGATCATGAGGACACTTGTCCTTTGTTCAGCAACTTTGTCTTCGACTCATTGATGAACATCTTTGTCGCGAAACTTGTCTTCAGGGATTACGTCTAACTGTTACAAGAGAGATCATCAGCGATACTGAACATACTCAGTACTTAATCACTGATAGTGAAACACTAATACTTAGAGATGTAAAACGTAATTTTCACTAAGTATTACAGCGGGTCATTATCAAATCACTAATAGAGTTTGGAACAACAATCTCCCCCTATTTGATGATGACAAAGTAACTATGAAAAAATTACTTTAAGTCAAAATATAAGGATAGTCAGGACTCGTAACATACATGTCCCAATTACTATTTTCAGGGATCTTTTACAGTACTGATGTATTTATGTACTTCACTGAAAATTTCATTAATTTGTAAAAAGAAGTTACAAAGTAGAATATGAAAATTGTAAGTACAAGAGAAGTCCTATACTACTGTAAGAATGACTAATAGATTACAAGATACAAAAGAAAATCTATCAGCTAGGAGGTCTCTGGAGAGATCATATAATCTGGTACCTTCTTTCCTTTCCTTCTTCGATCAGTGGCTTCTTATCAAATAAGAGTTTTGATGGGATCCGCTAATGAGGAGTATCCACACCACAAGCATAGAAGATCTTGTAGATGACTTAGAGGGCCTTCTTGGATGACTCCGGGATTCATCCTCTTCTTCTTCTTTATCAATCTCATTGACAGAGATTAGGATTATTGATTCTTCAGCTATTTGAGCTGGGATTATTTGAAGAGAAGTTCCCTTAAGCAGGGGAGAGAACTGTCTGAGCAAAAAGAAAATGAGTTAGTGTATGTTTTTGAGGAAGAGAGAGATAAAGGCTAGAAAGACAGGGGTGGATGGTAGGAAAAGAAGGATAGAGGTACTATAGAGAGACATACCTGAGAAGGTAGCTCCCCTTCAGAAGGTGTTAGGAGTTTTAGGTTTCCCTCGGCAGCGATTCCCTTCTGCTTGCCTTGGGATGAGGTATCTGAGGCTTTGACCTTCTGTCTCCCCTTGCTTCATTAAGAACGATGCCTTTCATCGCTGGAGATGATGAGACGTTTATTGTAGAGAACCATTGGGAAGGATCTTCGTCTTCATTATCATCAGTGATGACATCGTCAACCTCTTGATCTTCAAGATCAAGATCTTCATCTTCTTCATCTTCTTCCTCCTCTTCCTCTTCAAATAGTACTGGAGAAGGGGAGGGAGGGGCTTTCTCTTCAGCAACCTTCTCCCCCTCAGCTAGACAGGGAGGTTATTCCACATTCTTCTGCTCGATCGCCGCATTTTCTTCATTCAGTAGCAGTCGACTTGTGGGCATCAGCATCCAATGCTTCCAGACGACCTTCTATCTCTGGAATGGCAGACATAGCTTGCTGAATAAACTCGATAGCTACGTTCAGCGATATTTTGTCATCGTCATTGAAAGAGGGACTACGAGTGCGAGATGGTTCATTCAGCTTTGACAGAATTGGAGTAAGCAGTCGATTTGAGTCGTCAACCTTTCCACCAAGGAGCTTGACTTCGCTGGTGAGATGATCAATGTGGCCGTTTAGAAATTGTAGTTGAAGAGAGTTGTTGGACACGTTCTCTTTCAGCGTGTTGAGCTCGGTTTGGAGAGAGTTGAGCTGAGACGCATCAGCTTTAGTGGAGATGGTAGCGGAGAGATTCATCAAATCTTCACCAGCACTGTTGACGGCAGTAGTGGTGGTGTTGATGGAAGTAGAGAGAGCGTTCACTTTCTCAATCAGCTTGTGCAGAGAGGCATCAATAGTTCCCAAAGTAGGACCTGAAAAATAAGTTAGTGATTGAGCAAAATGTTGCTCAGGCTTATTCAGAGAGGTGGAAGAAATGTATATGCTTTTAGAGTTACCTGATGTGTCAAACATATTGTAGAATGCTATGTCTCCCTCAAAAAAAGGAAATGGCAATGATGTTTGAGGCAAACCTCCGAAAGGGAGGCCACCAGGTCCTACGTTTGCAGCATGAAGAATGGGTTGCTGTAAGGGTGGAAGATTATAGACCAAAGAAATAGAAGGAGAAGTAACAGGGATAGTAGAGGAAACACTTGTGATGATAGAAGTTACCTTAGATGGTGTAACACCCCTAAATTTTCAAAATAGCAGACAAAATAAAATTTCCAAAAACTCTTAAATACAAAGCTTTTGAAATATAAAATATCTAAGGTTACAAGGAAGAATCATTATAACAATGTATCAGAGTTCTAACGGAACTATCTAGTCCCACAAACTAGGGACAACATTAGTCGGGTGTTACTAAAACCACCAAAGTTGCTATCATCACCAAACCGGATGACGTCACTAAAGCCATCCTACCGGAACTTCTACCAAACTCCACACGCCACATAGATCCATCTAAGACCTGATATACATGTCGAAAAGAAAAAGTGTTAGGCTTAACCCTAGTGAGTTAAAGCAGTTTTCATCATATAAATCATAAAACATTTAAAGTGAACGTTTTACTCCGAATAAGGCCATTTAGAAATACTGATTATAAAGAGGCTTTATTTGCTAATCAAGTTAATTCTAATTTTCAAACACCCATTTTAAATAATTATTCGACATCCAAATTTCCCCAAAACGCATCCACACGGTATTCCATCAAAAGACTCTTTGTGTAAATAAAATGGTACATTTTAACACCTAAGGCATGGGTAAGGGAATGCCCAAGATAACACCTTTCGGTGATGGAGGAGACCCGATTCCATTGAATGTGGCGGGCACACAAAGTTAAGCCACTTATCAACGTTCTCGAGTTTTGCATAGACCATGGATCCCCGTATCCGGCTCCTCTGAGCTACCACCGCAAGATACCCAAATGACCTAGCGTCTACTCGACCTTTAGATGAGTCTCACCGCAAAGTCACAAGTCCCCTATCCGACTTACCATGGGCACCACCGCAAGACTTAGCTCCGTATACGGCTCTCCAAGAGCACCACCGCAAGCTTATATAACAACATGACTTGGGGTCCACTCACTAGACTCAAACATGGACATCAAAACTCCATGATGAACATAACGACTCATATGCCTATGGATCCAATGCATTACAGTCTAAACATTACATGACTCCATATGAATGAACTAATGCATCCAAAACATGTAATAACCAACATTTGTATAATAATTGTATTTCCATGAAGCGCCCATATTGAGCTGTTGAAACGGGACAACATCCCAAAACTCATTAGAGTATAACTCAAGCCACAAGGCATCTTAAAACGTTTGCCAATAAAAGCAAAACCAATATGACTATACGTGTCGAAGTATAATTTTCCCAAAATATGCATTTCCATCAATGTATTGTCGGCTGAAGGCCAAAACCGTAAGATTCATAATTTCTCAAACTGTTTGTAGTGTCCAAAATGATAATTTCCATTTACTCACGTCGTTGAATCCGAACTTGTTTAAAACATAGATATCTCAAAACCATAAGTAAAGTAAGATCCCAAGACTCCCACTTGTACCCAACTTTTTACCAAAATAAAACCCAACACCTTATGGTGTCTAATTTCTTTAATAATTCCAATAAAATTCCTTTAGTAGGTTTGGATATCATTTTGATGCTAGAACACCCCAAACACACTTAGCAACCCTCATAAAGCTTTGACATTCCAAGTATGTGAAAATACCCATTTACCATGAAACTCCTCAAAGGTAAAACGTGTTTGTAACATATGTTCAAGAATCCCCTTTTTGTGACTCAAACACTTCATAAAATATTGTAACCCATTTTTCAAGAGTTTGATAGAATTAAGTGTGCAAGTATACCAAATATGTGCATGTTAGTGTATTTTATTGTATCCAAGATTTAATGTGAAAAGTCAAAGTCTGTAAAGTCAACTGAGTCAATCTTAGTGGTATAAGAGTTTTGCCTTGTGAGAGTTTCTAGCTTGTGAGAGTCTAATGTCTTGAGAGTTTGTCTCAGGTATATATAGCTTTGTGTTGTGAGAGTAGTTGGAACAAGAACTTGTAATTTTCACATTCATAGATATACGACTTTGTGATTTCTCTCTCTACTCTCTCTCTCTAGAATTGTTCTTTGATTGTCAACATATTGATTGTGATTTAAATGCTTAGAATGTAGGAATATTACATTTTTCAATTGGTATCAGAGCGAGACCAAATTAAATTCAGAAAGATTTTTACACTTGAAAATGATCGATTTCTTGAAATAATCAAGAACGTGCAGAAACGACTTTTGAGAACAATGTTGAATCTTTGAAAACGAAATATCTAAGCTCACATCAAAGATAATTGTTCTATCTTCATATTTTCAAAAAGAAAAGTTCGCAAGGTCTGATTTGAAACAAAAGTTTGACACACTTACTGCTGAAAGAAACATTTTATCCAAAAAGATAAAGGACTTGGAAGCTGCAAATGTTAAATTGTCAGATAAAATTTCTACTGATGTGATTGATTAATCACCTGTTGATAATTCAACAGAATCGGTTTGTTCTTTCAAAACAGCTTCAAGTTCCATTCATGAGAAAAATGTTTTCAAAAAGAACAGTGTCAAACCAAACATTGTCAAATCAAATCAGATACGTCCATCTAATCTGTTTTATGACAAATCTGTTGATAGTTCAACAAACTTTTATGTAAAATCTCTTGGAAAGCATTCAAAGACAGAACAGATGGTTTGGAGAGTGAAAAGTTCTCCTAATGAGAAGAATAATGACAAATCATTCACATCCACAACCAATGCCAAGAAGAACTGTACACATGAAGGTAAATCTTTTGGTACACCTGATATATTTTATTCTACCAATCATTTGATCAGGATTTCTCTAAAGAAGATTTGTTTTTCTTACTGTGGAGAGAATGACTTTGTTCAAAGAGAATCTGCTCATAACTGGTACGGATCTTACAGAATAACTTCTCAGAATTTTGATTTTAAAAGATTTAAATCTGATGAGAAGTGGATTCCTAAATCTAATCTAACACGACCCAAATACCAGTGGATACCAAAACCTGTTAAATCTATTTTGCAGGTACCACAGGTATAGGGGGAGCAAGATTATGGCTCTTGAATAATTCAGTTCAAAACCCGGACTTTAATGTTAAAGGACTATGACTTCTAGATAAAACAGTCTAGGACTCGGTCTTTAATGTTTAAAGATAAAGATATTTTGCAAATATCCAGGGGGAGCTTATCAGAATATAAATCATTTTATCATGATTTGAGAGGGAGCTTAAATGTAAGTATCTTCTAATCTAGATATTTGATTGTTTGAAAGAAGAACAATTTTCAAGCATGAAAAACGTTTTCTTAAATGTTCAAACCACTTCTCTATTCTCAAAAGATTTCATGAATTAAGAAGTGTGATTTTTAAATGTTTTTCATTATTGAGCTTTAAATTTTAACTTACCGTGTGTTTCCAAAGATCAATACTTGTGTATTATCTTGTCTATATACTGTCAAGTATTCATACACACCGGTTCAGTACGTTATTTGAATTAGTTATTACCATGTCTCATAAAGAAACAATTTTTCGATGGTAATACCCCCGTTTGTAATTCACTATTGTTGAGCAACAATCATCATTTCAACTTGAGCGTTCATTGCTAAATTGTTTATATTCGTACATATAAACAAACTATCAAGTTCTTTGATACCCTAACCTTTCACGTTCATATTTTGTGATATTTGATCTGATTGATACATTGTCAGATTCTCAAAACAATTCTCTTGATTTCATTTCATTCATTCAATTTCCTTGTTTTGAGAGATCTTTATTGTTCAAATGCTCAATTATCATTCATATCTTTTGATGAGCATACATTTTGACAATGTTATCATGTGCTTAATTGTTCAAGATAAATTGTTGATCAACACATTCTTTTTAGGACAATTACATGGGATTCGTGTGAGAGCTTAAACAGAACTTCCATGGATTCACGTTAACCAGTGTTTCCTACCCAGGAAGTAATCCTAGAGTGATTGAGGGGTGAGGGGGTTTTAAATCAAAGAGTGGGGGAGATAACTCATCTGGTTGAGTTTTTCTCAGTGTGTGGAGCGGAAAAATGTAAAGGAGAGTTTGGTTAGAAGTGATCTTAAATGTTCAAAAGAAAGAGGGTGTGAGATCAGAGTTAAAAAAATATCAAAACTCTACACCAACCACTTTCTGAGTCGGGCAACCACATCTACTGATTGGTTCACATTCTTTAGTGACCATCATTGAAACAGGCAGTGATCCCATGCCAACTCTTGCAATTACCCCACCAGCCACTCGTTTCTTTCTCGAAAAATAAATGTTTCATTTTTTTGGGGACGCAGCATATCTGCTATCTAATCTTCAGTCGGAAGATTTAGATATTGAAATAGAAGGAAAGATGCCCCACCTTTGCACTTATTTCATGCACATTGAGTCCGTGTAAAACTTATTGTTGTCTCAACAGTTTACACAATTTGAGCCTGTACAACCTTAAGTAGCTTCAATCATTCATACACTTTCACGTACACACAAGGAATGAGTTTTCTTGTCATAACATTCATAGAAAATTCCATTGTGATTTTTCGATGATTGAATGGAAGCCCTGGGGGAGTGAACATCACAAAAACTCTTTTCCAATGTACATTCGTTGTACAAAGTGGCTCTGTGCTACTTACAGGCATACTAATTGTTTCATTTGTTGAATCAGGGTTACAACGTTTATTATATCTGAATTAGAAAAGATTCGGGTATATACACTCATGAATTGACGAATACTCAGATCAACGAGCGCATATTGTAAATTTATTATAAAGGGCGGAGATTGTTAGTTTTTCACAAAGGAGGAGATTCAAAGACAGTGATGAAATTGAAGAAGTTTTGATGATCATGATGCTCACAATCATCAAAAAGGGGGAGATAATTTTTAAAGATTTCAATTTCAAAGAGTAAATTCAAAGTGAAAAAGACTTGGGGAGAAAGTTCAATTCAATCAAGTATGATGAAAAGAAATTATTCCAAGATGATTCAAAGACGAGTCAAGATAATTTGCGAAAGAGTTAAGATAATTTGCGAAATATTCAAGATGATTTGCAACAGTTGGTTTTTCGAAGACTGATCAGAGATTATTAAGATGAAGATACAAGTTTTGAGAGATTCCTCAAAGTTAAAAGATTACCGAAATTTCAAAGATCAAAGAAATTTCAATTATTTCAAATGTTTGTACAAGACTAGATGACTTTTCAAAAGCAAAGTGAAAGAATTTTCAAGTTTATCTAAAGATTCGTCAAAGCATCAAAGATTGAAGATTGCCAAAGCTTCATCGTGTAAAGCTGTCAAAGTAAAAGTTTGAAGAATCAAGTGTTGAAGACCATTGTCAAAAAAAATTTAAATCTTGAATACAAAGGGGGAGATTGTTAGTGTATTTTATTGTATCCAATATTTAATGTGAAAAGTCAAAGTCTGTAAAGTCAACTGAGTCAATCTTAGTGGTATGAGAGTTTAGCCTTGTGAGAGTTTCTAGCTTGTAAGAGTCTAATGTCTTGAGAGTTTGTCTCAGGTATATATAGCTTTGTGTTGTGAGAGTAGTTGGAACAAGAACTTGTAATTGTCACATTTATAGATATACGACTTTGTGATTTCTCTCTCTACTCTCTCTACTTTCTCTCTAGAATTGTTCTTTGATTGTCAACATCTTGATTGTGATTTAATTGCTTAGAATCTGGGAATATTACATTTTTCAGTGTATGGTACAAATGTTCACAAAATCTTGTTAAAATGGAGTAAACTCATGGATATACATTTAAAACCCAAAATATGTGCATTTTGACATGTATATAGTTTTTCAAAGCAACTAGAACTCACCTTGCTAGATTTAGACTAAATCTAGGTTTTACCTACAAACTTGGGTTCTTTGAAGAGGAGGTCTTAGATCCTTTCACTAGCTCCAAAGCTTTCTACAGATCCACTACCACAAACATTCACCAAGTTATACAAAACCTTAGAGATGCAAAACAAGATGAAGAACACTAAACCCTAACTTTTTAGATGAAAGGATGAGTAGATTACCTTGATCCTAAACTCTTGGATCCACCCAATATCTTCGATACCCTTCTTTATCTACTTGAAAAGCTCCAAAAGACGAGACTATCAGATCAAGAATCACTCCAATCGGATTTGGGAGGAAGAAGTTATGAGAAAATGAAGTTTGGTTCCAAAAATTGAGCTTAAAACTCCCAGATAGCATCCCGCGGCCATGCCCGTGACTTGCAAGTCACGGGGCAAGTCGCCCACGTCCCAACATGTATAATCCAGTGTGTTACGCGTCCTGGGCCACGGTCGCGCACCAACCTACGGCCCTTCAACAGCCCTGTTTTCTTGCGTTTTTCGCGCCCGGTTCGATTCCCGAAGGTTCCATTGCAAAACTTACCTGATTTCTCGATACCTCTACGCTCCAAGAGTCAAACGACTCCCATATTACCATCGATGTGAAATTCTAAAATTACGGGTGTTACAATCCTCCCCACCTTGAAAATGATTTCGTCCTCGAAATCTTGACCCGAAATCCCCAAAACTCCACGGGGCACGGGGCATTACTAACGAATCCCAATCTATCAAAAACGCATCGCATTCAGACATTGGCTCCTTAGCCGAAAACATAATTCTCGCTCTTACTAGCAATCCTTACCAACGGGCAAGCATTGGTCAAGGGGTACCACACCCTTTTTACTTCGCAACGCATTCTCACACACACATAGCAGGGTTACGAGAAGGGGTTCCACCACCTTATTGGCAATAACAAGTCTTCCCACAGTCTTTCACCCGAAAGGCTTGGGCGAATTATCTGATCTCCAAAACTTCAACTATTCCTTGATCCACGAGGTGTTCTGAAGAGTCGCCGACCTACCGATCCCCATATGCTCAAAAGATGCACCCTCGATTCGCGCCTTCTGGTAAATTCCCTTAGAACCCCTAATTAAGAGTTCGGGTTAAGAACAACCCCACGGATGGCCCTTGAGACAAGACTCTCTAACGAGGACCCAAACCTAGGGATACCTTTCACAACTCTAAGATCGTTCCTAAGATCACCACTGATCTTGACTTAGCTCTCGCCCAACAATCTGCATGGAAAGCCTAGCACACTAACAAAAGATAAAATCACTAACAAATAATAAGGCAAGATCCTACACATGATCCACCAACAAGACCATTAGGGTTCCTAACTTTTCTTAGAGTTTACAATCCTCCAAAATTCCCACAATCCTCACGGTGCTTACAGCTTAGTTCTATCCCTTGACTAGATGGTTCCGCTAGGCTCCTAATTGAATACACTCCAAAATCCATTTACTTGGTCGCACCAGACCGAGTATCATCACCACCTGAAAGTTGATTCCACTTATCTTAATAGAGGGTGTCCTATCTTACAATACGCCAAAATCTTAAGTCTAGGGTTTGGTTGGGTCTGCAATTCTGCCATAGCCTCGAGTCGACCAACTTGTAGATTCATTAACTTTTAAAAGTCACACTTAGCGGGGTCTTCCAAAACATCACGCAGATCTTCCTTGCGTTCTATGACCAAATACTATCTACCGCTTATCTTATTATCTTCTATAGAGAACATCCCGAATTCTTAGTGGTCGCTTGCTAACGACTCCTTCTACGGTCACGGGTGGAAACATTTTCTTGATCTTTCTAAGCAAGTCGACACTCGACTCGCCTCAAGAAACCTCCTTTAACACCGGTACTATATAACTCCAATTACCAAGGTCTTCGATTTAAAATTCTTATGTTGGTTCTCAATTAAAACAACCACATCAATCGGTCACTAACCCCGGAGCTTACCTCTTCAAACTCCTACTCTCTCTCTATTATCGATTCAAGCCTCGACTTCATGACTTAACACCCAAAGCCCCTTTACCTCCCCCTATAGGGGTCCCAGAAACGCTATCAACATCAATATCAAGCATCCGCTACCATAAGTGTTACATCCTACCCGACGGACGAGGTAGAGGCAAACCATCTAACAAAGACTCGAATACAACAGCTTAACTATCTTATGAAACAAAACGAATGAGAAACGTACCTGTCATCACCGACGTGCCATTCCAGTCTGGGCGTACTGTGCCTGCTTCCTGATCCTTCTCTGATCCTTACACGAGAGCAGTCCTTCTTGACATGGTCCGGCTCTCTAACCACAAAGCAGATAGTGCCCTTGATGGAACAATCCCGGTGGGAGTGGCCTAACATGCCACACTTGAGACATGTTAAAGGGTTGGGGTTGCACCTCCCCGCATGTTTGAGTCGACACTCACGACGCCATTTCGACTTCCTGTGATGGTCAATTTTCTTCCCTTCTTCATAATTTTGGTATTTATGGGGTGGACTCCTCCAGTACTCCCGTTTCCTCTTTTTTGAAAACTCTGTCTCTTCTTCTTCACCCTGGGAATAAACGTCTTCCATAAACTGCGATTCTTCTATCGCTTCCTGAAGAGTGGAAGCCTTGGAACATCGGACCATCGCCTTCATGCAGGATGGCAGTCCGTTCATGTAAGCCTTGACCTTGTCCTTTTCACTCGGAACGATATGTCGTACTAGATCCAATTTTTCCATGAAGAGATTGGAGTATTCTCTCACCGATATATCTCCTTTCTTCAGGGCTCGGAACTCATCTTCTATTCTGTCTATCACCCTTTCGTTACAATGTTCATCCAACACTTCCTTCTTGAATACATCCCACATTAGTGACGAAGCAATAGCAGTTCCCATAGTGGTTTTGGTGACGTTCCACCAAGAAAGAGCTCGAACCCTCATCATGCGGGAGGCAAATTGCACCTTCTGCCCCTCCTCACACTCGCTAGTGTCAAATGCTTGTTCCATCTCTTGGATCCAATTCAAGCACACCACTAGACTAACAGTCCCTGAAAACTCTGGCGGCTTGCAGCACATAAAGTTCTTGTATGCGCGGGCCCTCTCGTTATATTTCATGTTAGCAGCAACAAGATCCTCCATCCGGATCACATTCCTAGTGTCACTGAGACTCCACACATTAGGCTCATTAATTATTTCACGTCTCCGATCATTGGCATCTCTGACCTCTAATGCCTTCATTATCCTTTCCTCTTGTTGCTCTATAGCCGACTTCATCAATTGAACCACATTATCCCACAACTCTCCTTGAGGATTTACCTCTTGAGTTTGCGTTTCTCTTCCTGCATCCGCCATTCTTTTCTGACAAACACGAGAATGAGATTAAAAATCTTAGACCAATACTATAGTCGCAACTTATGACATACTAATGCACATCTCAAACATCGTAATAATGGTAGAGTCAAGCACGCTCACGTAACAGTATATTCATAATAGCAGTAGCTAAGTGAAATTACGAACATAATATACATAAGGATCCTCGTTACCATAGCCACGACCCATAACTAGTGCATTTCTGTTGACCACCGTAACCCACACTCATCTTAAAAGTTCTACCCATAACGAACAAGTCATAACTAAAAGTCTCATCTTAAGTCTAGGCATCTAAGATCCATACCTAGTTCACTTAAACTAGATCTCTGATACCAATTTGTAACACCCCTAAAATTCGAAAATAGCAGACAAAATAAAACTTCCAAGAACTCTTAAATACAAAGCTTTGAAATATCAAATATCTAAGGTTACAAGGAAGAATCACTATAACAATGTATCAGATTTCTAACAGAACTATCTAGTCCCACAAACTAGGGACAACATTAGTCGGGTGTTACTAAAACCACCAAAGCTGCTATCATCACCAAACCGGATGACGTCACTAAAGCCATCCTACCGGAACTTCTACCAAGCTCCACACGCCACACAGATCCATCTAAGACCTGATATACATGTCGAAAAGAAAAAGTGTTAGGCTTAACGCCTAGTGAGTTAAAGCAGTTTTCATCATATAAATCATAAAACATTTAAAGTGAACGTTTTACTCCGAATAAGGCCATTTTAGAAATACTTATTATAAAGAGGCTTTATTTGCTAATCAAGTTAATTCTAATTTCCAAACACCCATTTTAAATAATTATTTGACACAAATTTCCCCAAAACGCACCCACACGGTATTCCGTCAAAAGACTATTTGTGTAAATAAAATGGTACGTTTTAACACTGAAGGCATGGGTAAGGGAATGCCCAAGATAACACCTTTCGGTGATGGGGGAGACCCGATTTCATCGAATGTGGCGGGCACACAAAGTTAAGCCACTTATCAACGTTCTCAAGTTTCGCATAGACCATGGATCCCCGTATCCGGCTCCTCTGAGCTACCACTGCAAGATACCCAAATGACCTAGCGTCTATTCGACCTCTAGATAAGTCTCACCACAAAGTCACAAGTCCCCTATCCAGCTCACCATGGGCACCACCGCAAGACTTAGCTCCATATACGGCTCTCCAAGAACACCACCACAAGCTTATATAACAACATGACTTGGGGACCACTCACTAGACTCAAACATGGACATCAAAACTCCATGATGAACATAACGACTCATATGCCTATGGATCCAATGCATTACAGTCTAAACATTACATGACTCCATATGAATGAACTAACGCATCCAAAACATGTAATAACCAACATTTGTATAATAATTGTATTTCCATGAAGCGCCTATATTGAGTTGTTTAAACGGGACAACATCCCAAAACTCATTAGAGTATAACTCAAGCCACAAGGCATCTTACAACGTTTGCCAATAAAAGCAAAACCAATATGACTATACGTGTCGAAGTATAATTTTCCCAAAATATGCATTTCCATCAATGTATTTGTTATCCCAGTTTAATCTAGTTGATAATTAAACACACAAACACAATAATATCAAGAGATATAATAGATTCAGAATAACATACCAATCCCTTGAATAAACAGTTAAACCTTGTGTGTTCTTGATACCCTTGAATACAGAGAAAACGTACGGCTACTATAATCTCTAAAACAATAGTTATCAAAGGTTCTTGACCTAAAAACTAATTAAACAAAACTTTAAATACCTAGGCCATATGGGCTTTAACCTTAATGGGCTTTCTAACAGGCTTTAGGCCCATTTACAAATAACTATTAACATATTACACTTTAAACCCTCTAATCTTTAACTATCAAACAAATACGGTTTAGACCCTCTAATTTAACTTAAATCTTGAATACAATTACTTGATCCAACAATCTCCCCCTTTGGATTCAAGATTAAAAAAAATTTGGAAATTGTCTTCGGGTCTTCACTTGTCTTCTCTTTTCTTGAAAAACTTCAGATATGACGTTGATAGCTTAAAAACTTTAAATCTTTAAATAGTCTTCAAATCTTCAAATCTTTAGCAGTCTTCAGATTATATTCTTCCCCTTAATATATTCTCCCCCTTTTTGATGAATGGTGAGAAGCATCATCATCAAAACTTGTCAAAACATTCCCCCCCTTTATGGAAAAATCTCCCCCTTTGTCTTTATAGACTTCAATTTAGCATTGTCTTCAAATATCGAGCCATGTGTGAAATAAGAGCAGTCTCTCCGAATGGAAAGATTGATTATTTCAATCTTTTCAGATTCAAAGAAGAAGTAGTAACCATTCGAATCTTTTCAAATTCAAACAGTTTAATAGATGTAACCCTGAATCAACAAATGACTCAGTTAGAATGTCTCTCAGTAACACAAAGTTACTGTATAAGGAGATGGTTTTGACGTTGGTTCCCCAGGTCTTCCATTCAATCATCGAATAACACATGGTTATAAAAGAACGTTCTGACAGAAAACGAATTTCTGTGTGCTTGTGCATGTGTATGAAAAAATTTAAGCATGGATGATTGCTTTTCATTATAGGCTCAAAATATGTATACTTGTTGAGACAGCAACAAATTATACAAAGACTCAATGTGCATGAGAAGAGGATTCGAAGGTGGGGCAACTTTCCTTCTTTTTCAATATTAGTATCTTCCAAATGAAGAACCAATAGCGTATGTGTTGCGTCCCCAGAAAATGTGAAACATTCTCTTTTTAAGAAAAGAATGAGTAGTTGGTGGGGTTGTATGCAAGAGATGGCATGGGCTAGTTGCCTTTTTCAATGATGGTCACCAAAGAATGTGAACCAATCAGATAATGTGGCTGCCCGGCTCAGAAAGTGGTTTGGTGCAGAGTCTAATATTCTTTTAATGCGCACTTCTAACCAATCTCTCTTTTCCATTTTACCTCTTCACACACCATCACTCAATCTTTTGACCCTTCTCCGCTTAATCACTCAGGGAATATTTCCGGGGTAGGAAACACTGGTTATCATGAATCCATGGAAGTTCTGTTAAGTTCTCACACTGAATCCCATGTATTATCCTAAAAGAACGTGTTGTTCAACAGTCTTTTGTACATGAAAGCACAAATAAGCACATATTTATATGAAGAATAAAAATTTCGGAGAAGTCAAAACAGTTGTGTTTGACAATGCAATTCTCCCCCTCAAACTAAAAGAGTTTGACAATTAAGCTTTAAGGAGTTTTTCAATTAAGCTTATAGACATTTAAGCTCCCCCTTAACTGGAGATTTTTTTTTTGACAGAAAAATAAAGCACTGAAGTGCGGGTTCTAATCCGATGTGATTAGAAGCAATAGTCACTTGAACAAACCTGCATAAATAAAAGAAAAATGGCAATCATTTGTGAAAATGATTCCTCTCTTGTTAGCAACAGTTGAAGAATAAGACACAAGATCAAGATTTAGAATACTCCCCCTAGAATCATGAGTAAGGTCTAAGACATGTTCAACATACCAAGTTTGCTGATTAGAAAATGGAATCGTTTTTCATCCAACGGCTTGGTGAAAAGATCAGCTAACTGGAAGTGAGTTTGAACAAAGTGCATTTCAATGTCACCTTTTTCTACATGATCCTTGATGAAGTGATAGCGTACATCGATATGCTTGGTCTTCGAATACTGTACCGGGTTAGCAGTTATCGCAATTGCGCTCTTGGAATCACAATAAATAGGAACACGCTTGTAGTTGTATCCAAAGTCCCTTAACTGTGTTTTCATCCAGAGGACTTGAGAACAGCAGCTAGCAGCAGCTACATATTCAGCCTCAGTAGTGGATGTTGAAACACAATTTTGTTTCTTTGAGGTCCAACTCACAAGTTTGTCACCTATAAATTGACATAATCCAGAGGTGCTTTTCCGGTCTAGCTTACATCCTGCATGATCAGGATCTGTAAAGGAAGTTAGATCAAAATGGGAATCCTTTGGATACCAAAGGCCTAGATTTGGAGAGCCTTTGAGATATCTAAGGATTCGCTTAACAACAGTTAAGTGCGACTCTTTAGGATTAGACTGATACCTCGCACAAAAACATGTGGCATACATTATATCTAGGCGACTTGCAGTCAGATAAAGTAAAGAACCAATCATGCTACGATACACCTTTTGATCCACAGGTTTCCCGGAGGGGTCTGCGTCTAAGAGTGTACCAGTAGCCATTGGTGTAGTGTCCAAAATGATAATTTCCATTTACTCACGCCGTTGAAGTCGAACTTGTTTAAAACATCGATATCTCAAACCCATAAGTAAAGTAAGATCCCAAGATTCCCACTTTTACCCAACTTTTTACCAAAATAAAAACCAACACCTTATGGTGTCTAATTTCTTTAATAATTCCAATAAAATTCCTTTAGTAGGTTTGGATATCATTTTGATGCTAAAACACCCCAAACACACTTAGCAACCCTCATAAAGCTTTGACATTCCAAGTATGTGAAAATACCCATTTACCATGAAACTCCTCAAAGGTAAAATGTGTTTGTAACATATGTTTAAGAATCCCCTTTTTGTGACTCAAACACTTCATAAAATATTGTAACCCATTTCTCAAGAGTTTGATAGCACTAAGTGTGCAAGTATACCAAATATGTGTATTATACAAATGTTCACAAAATCTTGTTAAAATGAATTAAACTCATGGATATACATTTAAAACCCAAAATATGTGCATTTTGACATGTATATAGTTTTTCAAAGCAACTAGAACTCGCCTTGCTAGATTTAGACTAAATCAAGGTTTTACCCACAAACTTGGGTTCTTTGAAGAGGAGGTATTAGATCCTTTCACTAGCTCCAAAGCTTTCTACAGATCCACTACCACAAACATTCACCAAGTTATACAAAACCCTAGAGATGCAAAACAAGATGAAGAACACTAAACCCTAACTTTTTAGATGAAAGGATGAGTAGATTACCTTGATCCTCAACTCTTGGATCCACCCAATATCTTCAATACCCTTCTTTCTATACTTTAAAAGCTCTAAAAGACGAGACTATGAGATCAAGAATCACTCCAATCAGATTTGGGAGGAAGAAGTTATGAGAAAATGAAGTTTGGTTCCACAAACCGAGCTTAAAACTCCCAAATAGCATCCCGCGGCCTTGCCCATGACTTGCAAGTCGCGGTGTAAGTCGCCCGCATCCCAACATGTATAATCCAGTCTGTTACATGGCCTGGGTCGCGGCCCAGGGTAGCGCACCAACCCGCGGCCCTTCAATAGCCCTGTTTTCTTACGTTTTTCGCGCCCGGTTCGATTCCGGATGGTTCCATTGCAAAACTTACCTGATTTCTCGATACCTCTACGCTCCAAGAGTCAAACGAATCCCGTATTACCATCGATGTGAAATTCTAACCTTTACACTCATGATCTGAATTATATGAGTGAAGATATAATTCAGCTCAGAGGGCATATTCGCCTTGTGAATTTCCGTCAACTTTTTGTCAGGGATGCTGGTATGGGGTTTGAAGTCCCATTAATATCCCATGTGATCGCAGAACTAAATAAGTTCAAAGTCAGTGGGTAGGGCGTCAAAACCGACTTTTGTCTTAGAGGGGAACCGGAGAGTTGTGCGAATGGCAAGAGTTGTGTTATTTCCAGGTCCATGGTGGGTCTGGAAGGTGATAGCAGGGATCGGCTTGCCTTGATTGTTCAAGACCTCACCTTTGTCAGCGGTGAACCAGAATTCTTGGAGAAGAGCCTTTGAAGGAATGGGATCAACCTTCAGCGCATATCCCAAACACGATTCTGTGAGAAAGTTAGCAGCTTGAATGAGATGAGGGCATTTGTTTTTGGGAATGTCCAAGCATTCCAAGTGATTGTTTTTCGCGACTTCAGAGTCAGCAAGTGCAAACTTTACAGTTTTGGAGGGAATAAGAGTAGCTTGAGAGGCCATTTCTGGAATAGGTAAAAGAAGAGTAGAATAACGGTTTAGAGTCCTAAAACAATGAAAGGCATTTTACTAGTTTCTTGTTTAGGAAAGAAACTCGTAAAAGAGATTTGTTTTAGTGAAAAACCAGTTTCCTTAAAAAGAAGGTGAGACAAACAGTCCTAAAAACCATAAGGTTTTTGCAGAACAAGAAAAAAATCATAAAGAAAATGATTTTACGAGAAACAAAAACAATTTTAATCCAAAATAAGAAAGAAAAGTTAGGATTAAACTAGTGTTTTTGGAAGAAAAAGGATAATAGCAAGATCCTGAGATGCTTGAAGATTTGAATGCCGAGAGTGTTTTCTTGCCTTTTAAGTTTTTAGAGAAGGTAAAAGGTAAAAATATGAATGACATTCCTTTTATATGAGGAGAGAGAAATAATTTAGAGCGGGAAAAGGTGGTTATCATGACACGGACATGTCCCACGAAGTTGATTGGGCAAGAAGTGCAACGAATGAACATGTCAGAAAAAGTCATGCCATGGATTATCGGTTCGAATGACGTCATAAGAGAGAGAAAAAAGTTTCAATTTTTGAAAAGTATCACTGACATAAATTCAGAGATATGTTTTCTTTACAAAGGATCACTGATGAGAAATATTAGTGATAAGGTTTGTTTTTCAAAAAGCTTTAACCACTTGAAGAAATTCAGTGATTAAAGTTTTTGGTTTTTGAAAATGTCTTACTGAATAGGATTCAGTGAGAGAGAATAAGAGAACATATCTGAGTGTCAGAGATATTTAGTCAGAGATTATGAGAATAGGTAGAACATTTTATAACTGACATGATGCATGAAAGCTGAAGAGTTAATCTTCAAGATTCAGCATTCTAAGCTCACTGATGAGATAGTTGAATCTTTTCTCATTGAGAGGTTTGGTGAAAAGATCAACGAGCTGATAGTCAGTAGGGATAAAGTGGAGTTATATATCACCATTCATCACATGATCTCTGATAAAATGATATCTGATCTCTATGTGCTTTGTCTTTGAGTGTAGTACTGGATTGTTTGTTATAGGGATGGCACTTGTGTTGTCGCAATAGATTGGAATCTTGGATAGCTGAAGGTCATAGTCTAATAGTTGATTTCTCATCTATAAGACTTGAGCACAACAACTTCTAGCTGCTACATACTCAAATTCAGCTGTGGAAGTGGATACTGAATTTTGCTTTTTGCTTGTCCAACTTACCAGCTTTCCACCTAGGAGTTGACATCCACCAGTGGTGCTTTTTCTATCAAGCTTACAACCTGCAAAATCACTATCTGAATAGCCAGTTAGATCGGACGATGAATCTTTGGATACCAAAGACCGAGGTTAGGAGTGCCCTTAAGATATCTGAAAATTCGCTTGACAACGATCAGATGGGATTCCTTGGGTTCTGATTGATAGCGTGCACATAGACATGTAGAATACATGATATCAGGTCGGCTCGCTGTTAGATACAATAGGGAGCCTATCATTCCTCTGTAGGAAGTCACATTAATAGGTTTTCCAGCTGGATCCTTGTTTAATGTCAGGGGAGGTGCCATAGGAGTTTTCATCGCTGAGATTTGAGTGAGATCAAACTTTTTCAGCATTTCCTTAACATACTTACCCTGATGAATAAATGTACCTTTGTCAGATTGTTTGATCTGAAGTCCAAGGAAGTAAGTTAGTTCACCCATCATATACATTTTATATTCTTTCTTCATTATTTCATGGAAACTAGTGCGCAGAGATGGGTTAGTAGAACCAAATATAATGTCATCAACATATATTTGTACAAGAATAATATGACCTTTTATCTTTCTAAAAAATAACGTGTTGTCAATTTGTCCACGCTCAAATTTTTCAGAGATAAGAAAAGAAGAGAGGGTTTCATACCAAGCACGAGGAGCTTGTTTTAACCCATAGAGAGCATTATCCAACTTATATACATAATTTGGATGCTTAGGGTCATAGAACCCTGGGGGTTGTTCAACATAAACTTCTTCATTCAGCTTTCCATTTAGGAATGCTGACTTGACATCCATTTGATATACTTTGAAGTCTTTGTAAACTGCATATGCTAAAAATAATCAAATTGCTTCGAGCCTAGCCACAGGGGCAAAGGTTTCATCAAAGTCTATGCCTTTCTCTTGTCTATATCCCTGAGCAACTAGTATAGCTTTGTTGCGGGTTACAGTTCCATTTTCATCTAATTTGTTTCTAAAAACCCATTTAGTGCCTATAACAGATTTGTCAGATGGTCGGGGAACGAGATTCCAAAATTTGTTTCTAGCAAACTCAGTCAGCTCTTCTTGCATAGCACTAACCCAATATCATTAGTTTTCTTTGGCTCTATGAAAGAAAGAAAATTTTTAAAGAGACAGATATTACCTTAACTTCATCGAGTTTGAATACCTGCATCAGGATCACCAATAATTTGATCTATGGGGTGATCTCTAATCCATCGTTGAGTTGGAGCATAATCACTTACCTCGGGAGTTGGATCATCAATAGGAATGTTCACTAATGAAGAAGCTTTAGGTTCTTCAGCTATCAGATGTTGTGGTTCAGACAAAACATTTGTTGGATCCCAGATTTAATCTTATAACAATAATGATATAAACAACAAGAGTATAAACAGCGGAAGCAATATAGTTTAATATCAAAAGCAGATTCAAATATCACAGTTCATATATGAAGCAAGTAGAAAGAACAAGATCTTCGTGAGATATATTCAGTTGATTCTTCTTATGCAAGATATCAAAAAGCACACTTTTGTCAAAGGAGTGATGGTCCTATTTATAGGACCATAAAGTAAACAGTGTACTATTCTGACAAATAGAAGCATGCTTGAACAGTGTCTTACCTAATAGGTAAGCTTAAGACATGCTTGAACAGTAACCTACTCTATAAAGTAAATCTTATCACTAAGTGATTGGTTATCTGTTCTGATACTTCAGGAGTCTTCAGCGTCATCTTCAGAGAGAATGTCTTCAGATCTCTGACGTTGTCTTCAGAGCCTCTGATGAAGCCATCTCTGATGTCTTCTGCTGAAAGTTGCAATCTCTGATAAGTACTTCAGAGGCAGGTTTATCCTCTGAAGTCTTCGTCCTCTGAAGTCTTCGTCCTCTGAAGTCTATCTTTGGAAGTCCTCTGAAATAGGACTTGGGTATTTTCAACACTTTAACAAACATAAGATTTGGAGCTAACAATCTCCCCCTACGTGTTGAAAAAAAAAGATACAATAATAACAGAGAATAGAAGATTTAAACTAGAAAGCGTAGAGGAGAAAAACATCCTCTTAAATATTACTTAAACATTTGGAAGTTTTAATACAGAGAAAGTATTATCCAAAAATAAAGAAACAAACTAAAACTTGTCACTTGAACAGATTCCATGGAATTTCATGATCAGAGCTCTGAAGTTGATGATCGAGTCAATCTCTAAGTCAAGCTTTGCAAGTAAATCTGCTCTGTGCCTTTCTTCCTTCACATGGATCATTTTCTTTATACCTCTCAAGGTTTCATCAGAGTACTTCGAAACTTCCGAAGCTAGAAAGATCTTCTTTACTTGGTTTACTCTGTAGACGAAACCCAGAGGTTCTGCAACGATTGATCCAGTCTTCTGTTCCTCAAGTTTGTCGAATGACTCCACAGGTTCAGTTTCCTCCAGCTTTTCTTCCCTTAGGTTCAGAGCAATTTGGAAGTCACGTTTTGCTCTGTGTTTGACATAGGCCTCCATTGCCCGTCTGACTTCAACCATGCCCATCCTGATTTCCCTTCTTCCATGATCATATCTGGCAGAGCAATAGGCATATAAATGTGGTAAATCATATGGATTTAGATTTACGAGATCATCATCATTGAACTCGTAAATCTTCTGATCAGATCGAGTTACCACATAGTGCCTATAGATGATCTTATTGTAAGCAAAGGTCTTCTCTGAGATTTTGTTGATTTTGATGATTAGATCATCAAAGAGGACCTGTGCTCTTGGTCTGGTTTTATCTCTGACAAATCTTCGCTCATAGTCCGGCATGTCCTCTCTGATCCTTGGATTCAGAGGAATGACTAGAGTGTCTGCCATATTGAACTCACAGTAGATGTATCTGAAGTGGTCTTCTATAGAAGCTTCGGGATTTGATTCAAGGAATGTAGGAGGTTTAGTGAACACTTTGGCTGGTAGACCGATGCTTGCCTTCTGAACAGGAATCTCTCAAGGAGCCTGTTCATCAGCAACCATGGTTTATGGTTCCTTCGTCTGTGGAGGATCTTCTGTTGTGGGTTCATAGATGTATCCATCTATCTCTGGTGATTCCCTCAGCTCTGTTGCTGTTGAAGTATGATGTGGTTGAGCATTCTTGAATATGTACTCTTCAACATTAATTACTTCAATTTGTTCTTCAGCAACTTCTTTTCCATAATCTGATTTTCCTTCTTTTTCAGATTCTGATTCTGCTCTTTCATCCTCGGATTCGTAAGCATCTCTCATCTCATAAGTTGGTCTTTCTGGTGATGAGAATGCATCTTCTGATGTAGAGAAGTCTACTAGTTGCTCGTCTTCATCTTCTTCTAGAGCTCCAATAGTTTCTGAAGTTGCAGCTATTATTGGAACTATTGGAGCACTCGAAGTGGATGGTGCTAGAAAGATGAAAGGTACTAGAGACTTTAGAGTGGCTTGGTTATCTTCAGCAGAGGTTGAGGTTGAACGTCTCTTTGTTCCTTTTTCCTTTCTTTGATTTGATTCAGAGGGAGTGGACTCCTTTTGTGTTTCAACAGTTTTTGGAGTAGGAGTCTTCTCCCCCTTATGAAGATCGGATGACCCCTGAGGTTGGTCATCATTGTCATCAGAATCTTCATACCTGGCTTTCTTCCGGTCCTCCTCAGAGCATGCGACCTCTGGTTCCTTTCTCTTCAATGCTCCCTCTGAAGATTTGACATTCTGCAGAAGGTCTTCAATCTTTTTGTTCTGCTGAGTGGTCTTGGAGACGAATTTGCTGGAGATATTCATTACATTGCTGGTGATCTTCTTGGAGAAGTTGGTGAGGTCAGCCTTTGTAACAAATTCTGATGTAGCAGGAGCAGCAGCAGAGGAGGTAGGGATCTTTGCAAGTACCTCTGCCAAAGAACGCAAGACTTCCTCTTTGAATTGAGAAAAGTCTGTATGTGTGGTAGTGGGGGTAGAGGGAGTTGGAATCTCCTGGAGGATCTCTGTTGTGGAGTTCTGAATTTCTCTGGATACAACTGAGTCATTTTTTATGGCCAGGCTTTCCAGAACAGCCAGTTTGTCGTTCTGAGAGATTATGGTCGTGCGCAGCTCAAAGACCTCTGAAGTAAGCTTTGCAACTTCAGAGTGAGAGGCAGAGGCCTCTGAGGTCTTCTCTATTTAAGTTTAATCTCCTTCAGAGATTCTCTGATTTCATCACCAAAGATTCTGAACTCCTCTTTGGTAACGTAATCAGAGGGGGTGACCTTAGGATCAACACATGATTCTAAGTTTCCCTCGAGTTCAGAGGGGCCTTCTTTCAGAGTTGGCTTGATATTGACTCCGGAAGGACTTCCCATTAATCCTTGGGAACCCTTTTTTAAGGATTTCCCAATAATGGTTCCGATTGGTCTCTGATCATCAGAGTCAGAATCTGATGATGAGAAACGAATGTGGGTGGAAACCTTGCTGTCCAGGCTAAGGAGTCCATGTGCAAGAAGGTCATGCCATTCTTTTTCTGACAGGCAATCCTTACGAGAGATCGTAGGTCTCTTCTGATCTAAGGGACGGTCCAACTTTTTATGAGCCACAAAGGCATCATGTGTGTGTGGAGGTGACATACTCTGGGGTGAATGAGTATTTTTATCTTGGTCTAAGTCCTGTTGGGAGGACTTAGCCGTATCAGAGGTTTCCCCTTTGGTGCGTGCTTCGGAGGCAGAAATAGATGCCTCTGAGCGGTTAGGATGGGAAGGGTTCGAGGTGTGCACCTCTGTTTCAATGTCCATTGATGCTGGACCACCTTGGATAGTAAATGTGTTTGCACGGGTATTTGGGCTTTGGAATCTCTCATGTGTGTCAACAAGGACATCTTTTTCTACCTTACCACCCTCAGATTCTAAGTTTAGAAACTCACCCTCTGGAATTCTCTCTGCCTCACCTTCCTCTGCTCTGACAGAGTTATTCTCTTCGTCAGAGGGAGGGTTCTCTTGTTTTCTCTTCCTTACTCTCTCAGAGCCATCCTCTGGTTGCGCTCTGTTAACGTTTTGAGCAGTATCAGAGATATCACTTTCTGATTCAGGCTCAGGCTCAGAACCTAAGTGTTTTGGGGATCCCATCATCGGTTCTGATGATTGGGCAACACGACTAAGTAGGAGGTGGGTAGTAGAGTCAGCAGGAATTATCTCAATCATGGTGTGTGGGAAACGTCGGTCATTTGGATAAGGAGGAACCTCTGTAGCTTTGAACGAGTTCATTATAAACAGAGGTGTCCTTGGGCCCTCCTCAGTGATGGAGAATTTCTCCATTGCTCGTTGAATGACCACATAGATGAATCTGGGAAACAGTACCGAAATTGGTTGTTTTCCTTTGGCCAAGTCTTTGTTCTTCTTGTCCACCGCCGTCAGCATCTCACAGAAGAGAATGTGAGCCATATTTATGCTTCTGTTGAAGAAGAGAGCATACAATATGTCTAGAATCGCTGGATGAGTCTGATCCTGGCTTCCAATCTTGCAGGTAATTGTTCGGTTGAGAACACTAAACATAAAGTTCCACTTGGGAGGCAGGTACTGACGTCTGAATTGACTTAGGCGTGTGATTTCCCTGTTGTAGCCTAAGTGGTGGAGGAACTGAAGAAGAACTTCTTGAGTTGGTGGTTTCTCAAAGGTTTATATTTGGAGATCAGTTTTTGTGAGCAGGTTAAATCGGCGAGTTAGGGTTTGTGGGGTGATTCTTATGTTCATGCTTTGTTCACATAGGTCAATGTACCCAACCAGTCCTTCCTTTTCATCATCGTATTCACTTGAATACCACCATTGTTGGACAAAGCGTAGAGGAATATCTGAGGCATGTTTGGTGAGGACATCGTTGAGTTCGCAGTTGGTCAAAAAGTCGAGGATTGGGCAAAACTGCTCATCGTATTTGGTTGGGGTAACGTCCAGAAAATAGTTGTTACCTTTTACTGGAACATCGAACTGTGCCATATTCAAGCTTGGAACAAGTTTGCTTGAATTATCTGAGGTTTGGGAATGAGCTGCCATTGTTGCAGGTTTTTGAGAAAGATGAGAGCTTAGAAAGAGAGATTTGGAATATGGGATTCTGAGAGCGTAAAGAATAATGAGAAGAGAAAAGGAGGTTTTTATGGACATAAAAAGAAGGGTAGAGGGAGAGGTTATGGAAACGGCTATTGAGAGTTCCAATGTCAGAAAGGACGTTCCATCATCCCCTAATTAATAGGTGACACGTTGAGGTGTGTAGGGGAGAGTCGCTTGGTGTCAGAAAACTGCCAGTTGGGTTTTTTGAAAATAAACGAATGGTTATCCAAAAGATTTATTATTAAAAGAATTTCCTGGAATATTCGTTTAATGAGAAAAGATCAGAAGCTCTAATATAAATATCAGAGACAAGATCAGAGACTCTGATATAAATACCAAATACAAGATCAGAGGCTCTGATATAAATATCAAAGCAAAGATCAGAGGCTCTGATATAATTATCATAGAAAAGATCAGAGGCTCTGATATAAATATCAGAGACAAGATCAGAGACTCTGATATAAATATCAGAGAAGCTTACTTTCTCCCCCTTGAAAGATGAAAGGTTCTTTGTCTCCCCCTTGACCAAAGAATGAAGTCTTTATCTTCTCCCCCTTGACACATGCTTGGAGATACAAAAGAATGATTTTTACCATTTGTGAAAAAGTCCAGAGGCTCTGATGAATGGATCAGAGTCTCTGATGTTTTCCTGTGTTAGGCAGACATGTTCAACATACCCAACTTGCTAATTAAGAAATTAAACCTTCGTTCATCTAAAGCTTTTGTGAAAATATCAGCAAGTTGAAGTTCAGTTGGTACAAAATACATCTCTATTGTTCCCTTTTCAACATGATCTTTCAGAAAGTGGTACCTTACATCGATGTGCTTGGTTTTGGAGTGCTGTACTGGATTAGCAGAGATGGCTATGGCACTTTTTGAATCACACAGAATTGGAATTCTATCATATTGTAAGCCATAGTCTCGGAGCTGAGTTTGCATCCATATGACTTGAGAGCAACAACTAGCAGCAGCAACATATTCTGCCTCTGCTGTGGAAGTTGAAACACAGTTTTGCTTCTTGGATGTCCAACTTACCAGCTTATTTCCCAATAACTGACAGCACCCAGAGGTACTTTTTCTGTCAAGCTTGCATCCTGCATGATCTGCGTCAGTGTAAGCTGTTAAATCAAAACTATAAAGTTTTGGATACCAGAGGCCTAATGATGGTGACCCTCTTAGGTATCTGAAAATTCGTTTGACAGCAGATAAATGAGATTCTTTTAGATTTGCTTGATATCTAGCACAAAGACATGTTGCAAACATTATGTCAGGCCTACTTGCAGTTAAGTATAATAGTGAACCTATCATGCCTCTGTAGGTTTTGACATCTATAGATCTTCCCGAAAGATCAGAGTCAAGCTTGACTCCTGTGGCAATAGGGGTTTTCATAGAGATTGAATCATTGAGTCTGTATTTTTTCAAAATGTCAGAGACATACTTAGATTGAGTTATAAGAGTACCCTCTGATGTTTGCTTTACTTGTAAGCCTAGAAAGAATGTTAATTCTCCCATAAGACTCATCTCAAATTTACTCTTCATCAACTCTGAAAACTTATCACAATACTTTTGATTTGTAGAGCCAAATATAATGTCATCAACATATATCTGTACTAAGAGCATCTCATTTTTGTACCTTTTTATGAACAAGGTTGTATCTATTGTACCTTTCTCAAAACCATTATTTATCAGAAATGTGGATAGAGTAGCATACCATGCTCTTGGATCTTGTTTAAGTCCGTATAGAGCTTTATCAAGATAATAAACATGGTTTGGAAACTCTGTATTCTCAAAACCAGGTGGTTGCTGGACATAAACCTCTTCATTTAATTTACCATTCAGAAAGGCAGATTTAACATCCATCTGATACACTTTGAACCCTTTATGTGCAGCATAGGCTAAGAAGATTCTAATTGCTTCTAGCCTAGCCACAGGTGCAAAGGTTTCATCATAATCAATGCCCTCTTCTTGGCAATATCCCTTAGCAACCAACCTAGCTTTGTTTCTGATTATAATGCCATCTTTATCCGTTTTATTTCTGAAGACCCATTTAGTTCCAATTGCAAATTTTCCTTTAGGAAAGGGTACTAAAGTCCAGACTTTGTTTCTTTCAAACTCTTGAAGCTCATTCTGCATTGCAGAGATCCAATGAGGATCTTCAAGAGCTTCATTTACCTTCTTTGGTTCAATGATGCTTAAAAAATTTACAAAAAAGCATTCATTGATTGTGGCTGATCTGGTTTTGACACCCTCTGAAGGTGATCCAATGATCTGATCATGGGGATGATCCTTTGTCCATCTTGTGAGCGGAGCATGTACATGAGGTGGAGTTTGAGCTTTAGAGATGACAGTTGGAGACATCTCTGTTGTGCTTAGCAGAGGCTCTGATGTTGATTCCAGAGGCTCTGAAGTTGATTCATTTCTTGGACCTGCATTCAAGGAAGCAGAAGTTGTAACTTCAGAGGGACCAGAGAGATTTGTACCTGACGTTTGCGGTTCCTCTGAAGTTGCTCTATGAATATCTCGGAAAAGAAACTCTGCATTTTCATTATCAAATAAATCTTCGAAAATTTTGTTGAGTTCGGATTTTCTTATCTTTGATGATTCAGAGATATTTTTGGCAATTTGATTGATATCTTTGCTGGACAGACTTTTGTCATCATCAAAAGACACATTGATACTCTCTTGGATTGTTCTGGTTCTTTGATTGAACACTCTGAAATCTTTTGAGACTAAAGAATAGCCAATGAATTTTCCTTCATCTGCTTTCTTGTCAAACTTTCCAAGAGACTCTCTATCATTTAGAATATAACATCTGCATCCAAAAACATGGAAATATTTAACATTAGGTTTCCTGTTGTTAATGAGTTCATAAGATGTTTTCTTGAATCTTTTGACAATTGTAGCTCTGTTTTGTGTGAAACAGGCTGTTGCCACTGCCTCTGCCCAAAAGTTTGTGGGAAGTTCTGATCCTGCAAGCATAGTTCTTCCAGCTTCAACCAGTGTTCTGTTTTTCCTCTCAACAACACCATTTTGTTGAGGTGTTCTAGCTGCAGAGAAGTTCGGAGTTATGCCTTCCTCTGAAAGATATGTGTTGATTTTTGCATTTCTGAACTCTGTTCCATTATCACTTCTCAGTTTCTGAACTTTGGTATCAAACAGAACCTGCAATCTTTTTAACAATCTTATTAAAATTTCAGGGACATCAGACTTGGCTCTGATGAATTCTATCCAAGTATATCTAGAGTATTCGTCAATCAAAACGAGGATATACTTTTTACCTGACAAGCTCTGTACAGAGATAGGACCACAGAGGTCCACATGAAGCATATGCAGAGGTTTTGGACAGTTATTATCACTTTTGGTCTTGTGGGAAGATCTTTTCATTTTTCCCATTTCACAAGAAGAACAAAGATGATCTTTGTTAAACTTCAGAGATGGCAATCCCTTAACCAGATTTAGTTTGACCAATTTATCAAGTGAAGAAAAGTTCAGATGTGAGAACTTTTTATGCCAGAGCCAAACATCATCACTGTTCAGAGATACTAGACAGAGTTTCTCTGAGTCAGTTTTTATGTGTTTGGAAAAATTCATTCTGTATAAATTTCCCTTTCTGTCAGCTCTGAGCATTTCTTGACCTGTTTTTGAGTGAAGTAGTGAATAATGTTTTTCTTGAAATTTCACATCAAAACCATGGTCACAAAGTTGACTTATGTTGATCAAGTTATGCTTTAACCCATCAACATGAGCAACTTTTGATACTGAAACATTACCTCTTGTAAGCTCACCATAACCCTTAATATGTCCTTGCATATTGTCTCCAAAAGTTACTGCTCCTCCAGATTTAGCTTTCAAAGAGGATAGTAACTTTTTATTTCCAGTCATATGCCTTGAACATCCAGAATCTAAGTACCAGATCGGCATTGACTGTTTCTGCAAGACAGATTAGATTTTCTTAGGTACCCATCTCATTATGGGTCCTATTTTGTTAGACTTCTGATTATCTTTTTGAAATTTTGCCTTCTTATCTTTGGATGTTTTGGCAGAATTGTCCTTTTTCTTTTGAGCCGTTGTCTCTGAATTTTTATTCAGAGATTGATTAAGAAAACAGTGAGAACCTTTAAAGTGATTTTTTAGTTTCATCAACAGTTGGATGCAATTGCACTTTACAGAACAAGAAGAAGTAGAAGCAAAGGATTTCATTTCATTAAATGCATTCGATACATTATGATTCCTTTTTGAATTAATACTAGGAATATTACAAGTATTCCTAACTACTTCTTTTCTTTTATCTTGAGAGACAGCCTTCTTTTCAATTTGCCTTCTCTTGTTCAGAAACATCCTCTTCTCTTTGTTGCTCACTGCACAAACAGGATCAGAATGGTTAATTTCTTGCCATTTTCCTTTTTGTCCAGGAGTAAACTTGATTGGTTTATAAGTGTAGAGTTGAGAAGTGATAGTTTTATTCTTTGCCTTTTCTTGTAATTCTTTTTCAAGTTCCAGAGAAGTTTTTGCTTGCAGACACATTTCTGCAAAGTCAGGACATATTGGTATTCTGGGTTTAATTTTTAAAATAGAAATAGGAATGTTCAAAATTCCAGAACCAACAGTATCTATCTTTTTATGAATTACTTTCTCTGGTTTGTAGAAAATCTGTTCATCTACCTCTGGATCAGATTCAGAATCAGAGTCAAGAAAGTCTCGTTCAGTCTTACCAGAGATAACTACCCCTGATGGTTTCTCAACTTTCTTTGGTCTGGAGACTTTGATGATTCTTTTCATGCTTTCTTTCTTATCTAAATCAGCTATGATGTTTTCTTGATTTATTTTCTTGATGTCATCCGCAAATGTAGTTCTGAGGCATTTATCAGAGAAGGGTGAATACAGAGGGGCATCTGGATTAAGTGAACTCTGAGGTTCATCTTCAGAAGTACTTGCTTCAGAGGTACTTTGTTCAGATGTCTCTGACTCATCTTTGATAAATGCATTGAACTTGAAAATCTCTTTAGGATCATTGCTCTGAGGTTTTGTGAAAAATACCTCTGAAGTTTCTTTTTCTATTTTTAAGATAGAACTTGGAAAGTTTTGAACTTCAGAGTATGCAACATTTTTAAAGTTTAGAGCCCTAGTTTTTGATCTCTTTGAGGTTTTTATTCTCTTGAAATTGTTCAGAGATGGACAGTCAGAGCTCTGGACCTTTCCTTTACATAAAGTGGAAGAAAGTGAAGTTTTCTTCAATCCAGTGAATGGATCCAATTCATTGAATCCAAGCCCTTGAGTATCCATTTGAGAGTTTATCTTTATATGAACATCCTGAGCATCAAGATAACTTTTGATTTGAAGTTCTTTCCTTTCCAGAGATTGATGTAAGATTTCTCTTTCTTTTTGGAAAAAATTGGTTAAGGCAACAGAATTGAGTCTTTCATACTCAGATTTTTTTACTTCTTCTTCTTTAACTTTTAAAACTTTTTCAAGTTCTTTGAATTTTTCTGAAAATGATTTTTCCTTTTGTTTCTGAGCTTTTTCAAGATCAGATTTTTCAACAAAAATATCTCTCTTTTCTGATTCAAGAAGATCTTTTTCCCTTTTGTAGAAATTAAGATCTTTTGTCATTTGTTTTGCTTTTTCTTTTTCCTCAACAAGTTTTTGCTTTAGGATTTGAAATTCATCTGTTAGTTTAATAACATCCAATTCAAGATCACTTTCAGAGGTGGAAGGAGAGTTTACCTTTTCAGAGTAGTCCTCTGATGATCCGTCACTTTGATCATCTGTGAATGCCATACCACAGAGATTGGTGGGTTCTTCCTCTCCATCGCTTGTTGAGTCTGACAGCCAGTCTTCCATCTCTGCTACAAGTACTCTTTCTTTGACATTGTATTTGTACTTGTTTTTGTAGTAGTCTTCATCCTTGATGAGTCTACCTCTGCAGTTGGCGGAGTAATGGTATGGCTTTCCACATCTAAAACATCTTCCATCATTTTGGTTTGATGGAAGAGCAGTGTCTGATTCTGTCTTCTGTGCTTGTACTTGTGGTTGTGGCTTGAAGTACCTCTGAGGTTGAGGATACCTCGGCTGAAATGATTGTTGAGATCTTTATTGTTGAGTAGAATTATGATTGGTGAAATGAACTCCCTTTTGATCACTATGCAGAGTAGATCTGGGCTCTTGTTGATATTCAGTTTTCTGAAATCTTCTTTCTGGATTTCCTCGTCTTTCTTCATCATCTCTTCTTCCTTCAAAGATTTTCTTGCCAAATTTCTTGTTAAATTGATGGGTGATTAATGCAAGAGATTTGGCAAAGGCATTGATGTCATCATCTGAGTCAGAATCTGAGTGTTCAACTTCTTCAGACATCAGAACCTTTTTGGATTTTCTTTTAGATTCCCTTTTTGAACAATTGTCTTTTTCTGCATTTCTGCATTCTTGTGATACACCCTTCTGTTTTGACATGAGTGCAAGTGGACCACCTAAAGAGGTTTTTGATTTTTGTTTAACAACTTCTTTTTCCTGTGCTACCAAGGTACCATAAATGTCAGTCAATGACCATGATTCAAGATTTTGATTGGCTTGTATCGACATTGACAGTTGTGACCATTCTTCATTTAGACTTTTAAGAAAGAGAACATTGTTTTCTTCTTTTGTTCTCATGACCCCAAATTTTCTGCATTTGTTAATGAGGATCTTAAACCTTGAGTATGTTTGATGTAAGGTTTCTTCGGGTAATGCATGAAAATCATGATATTCATTGATACAAAGATTTCTCCTGTTCTTTTGAGTTTGTAGGCCTCCTTCAAGTTAATTTAACAACTGATCCCATATCTCTTTTGCAGTCACGCAAGAATCAAGTTCTTGGAAGATATCATTGGGAATGGCCATTATAAGTAATCTAACAGCTTTTGAATCATTATCCATCATGTTAGTTTCTTCATTCGTAAAGTTTGAAGTTTTCTTTTCATAGTAAGCAGGGATTTCAGCAGTATCTGTTGTTGCTGGAACTCTTGGTACCAACACCATTGGTTGGTGAGGTCCATCGTTCACTAATCTTAACAGATCCCTGTCCATGCCTTCTAAGAAATTTACCATCCTTATCTTCCATTGAGGATATTCATCCCTTAGAAGTGTAGGAGGTTTGGTTAATGATCCGGCTGTATAAATGGCACTTATGTTTGAGTTTGCCATTTTTGTGAAGAAAAGATGAAGATTTGAAGAACTGATGCTTTTCTATGAAGATCTTTCTATTTAAATGATGTAACTGTGATTTGCTTTTAAATCTGGAGCATATGAAGTTTAATAAACCAGGGTTTACACAAACATGCCCAGATTATAAAAGCTTGAATCAATAAGAATTAAATCTATCCGAGTATGCAGATATGATCTTTCTTTGTTTAGAAAACAAAGGAGGCTCTGATACCAATTGTTGGATCCCATATTTAATCTTATAACAATAATGATATAAACAACAAGAGTATAAACAGCGGAAGCAATATAGTTTAATATCAAAAGCAGATTCAAATATCACAGTTCATGTATAAAGCAAGTAGAAAGAACAAGATCTTCGTGAGATATATTCAGTTGATTCTTCTTATGCAAGATATCAAAAAGCACACTTTTGTCAAAGGAGTGATGGTCCTATTTATAGGACCATAAAGTAAACAGTGTACTATTCTGACAAATAGAAGCATGCTTGAACAGTGTCTTACCTAATAGGTAAGCTTAAGACATGCTTGAACAGTAACCTACTCTATAAAGTAAATCTTATCACTAAGTGATTGGTTATCTGTTCTGATACTTCAGGAGTCTTCAGCGTCATCTTCAGAGAGAATGTCTTCAGAGCTCTGACGTTGTCTTCAGAGCCTCTGATGAAGCCATCTCTGATGTCTTCTGCTGAAAGTTGCAATCTCTGATAAGTACTTCAGAGGCAGGTTTGTCCTCTGAAGTCTTCGTCCTCTGAAGTCTATCTTTGGAAGTCCTCTGAAATAGGACTTGGGTATTTTCAACACTTTAACAAACATAAGATTTGGATCTAACAACATTATTCACTGAAAGGTTTTCAGAAGAGAGAAGATCTGATGGAGGAAGTATGTTTAGGGGAACTGCTGAAATCCAAGAAGTGGATTCAGCGGTTGGAGGTATGATGTTTGGATCATCATCAGTGTTAGGAGGATTTGTATGCTGATGTGAGTTGAAGAGAGGTTCTGTTTCTATGAATCCAAGATCTCTAAATCCTAGAGAGAGAAAATAGATAGAGAGAGAGCAAGAGAAGCGCAACAATAAACTGTATTCAATATGAGTGTGAAAGTGTTACAAAGAACAAGAACCAAAGGGACTTAAATACCCTTGGTCAAACACACAGATAAGACCTATCTACGTACAGTATAAGACCAAGCCTATAAATACAATGATTACTATAAAATCAGACTTAACAATCTCCCCCTTAGTAATCATTGGCGCCGTGGTCTTCAAAATCCATCTTCTAAATCAGCATGGACCAACTAAGCGACTTTGCAAAGCTTTCTGACTTTTTTAAAAAATTTCTTCTCAGCATCTTTCAGTTTGAGTTGTCTTTGCTGTCTTGACAAGACTGGACCAGTTTGAATAAGCTTGAAGGAACAATTGGTTCAACAACTTGTGTTCTAGATGATACACCTCTTTTGAATGAACTTGAAGAATTTGTGGTGATCGTAGCTTGAACAGCAAAATTACAAATATTGAAGAAGAAATTAGAATCTTGAGCGAATCTTGATCAGCAGATAAACTTTGGAGCTCTTTGTCTCTTTAACATCTCCTTAACTTCTCCCCCTCATGACCTTGATGATCTAGATCAACTTGGTCATGCAAATGTTGGAGACGAGACAGCTTAAGATCTGCAAAATCAAAGTGAAGGAAAAACAAGGAAGGTTTGCGCGACCCATTGGTGGCGCAAAGGGAGGTTTGCGCTAGCCAAAGGTGGTGCAAAGTGAGGTTTGCGCGACCAATTGCTGGCACAAATCTGACTTGAACTCAGAAAAAATTTACCTTTTTAAGCTCTTTGACTCCCCCTACACAAATGCACTATATTTGACAATTCAAGTTAGCATTGATATAGAGAACCAGATACTCCCCCTCAAAAACAGATATGATCTTTTCAGAAAAATCTCCTTTTTCACTCCCCCTTGAATAATGCACAATCCCATTTATAAAAAATATGAGAACACAAGAATTGAAACATCAATGTAGAAAGAAAAATATACTGAATATGTATTTTGAAACGACTAAATATATAAAAATTTAAACAGAACAAATAAAATTCTACTTATTAAAGTATCACAATAAAATCCATCAGATGAAATCAAATGTATGTATTTGGATACAGAAACAAGTTTTATTGCATATCAAGTTAAAACATGTTCAGTTTCAAAAACTTTCAACAATCTATTCAGTGTGCTCGCATGTGAACTTCGATTAGCTTTAAGAAAATGCAATTCTAAAAATATAATAGAAAACTTTGCAAATAATCACACTAAGCCATCAAAAATTCAGACTTTCACAAATTTATAGGTTTATTACAACTCAAATATATCACCAAGTATCATGAGATGAGTGCACATTGGCATCTTTTAGCATTGTGCTCTATGGCATCTTTACATGAGTGTGCTCTTTGGCATCTTTTAAGCTTGTGCACTTTTGGCATTTTTTTAATCAACAAGTTTATTAAGTAAAGACATGCCGTAAACGTAACTTTCTATCTGACCCTATTGCAGGATTTGGGTCAGCCGCTCCCAGACCAGTTGGCCTTAGGGGACTAGATGACAAGCACCCCTTGGAACTTACTTTCCCAGATCAGAAAGGCTACATCGACACATCCTAAACCCATTCATACCAGTAGAACATGACTTTCTATCTGATTCTATAGAAGGATTTGGGTTCGATCACTCCCAGATCAAATGAACTTAGGGGACCAGATGACAAGCCTCCCACATAACTTACTTTCCCAAACCAGAAAGGTCACAGGTACAAACTTTTAAACTTAGAGATTTCTGATTTATAAGAATTTAATAATCATCTCAAACACAAGGTTTTACGTCTAAGTGCTTAGCCTATATTTTCATTACGATCCAAAATTTCGACTTTTTAGGTTTTCTAATCATTGTAAACTATAAATATTCCGAATCACACAACTTTAAAGCAATATCAAAAGTTACAAACATGTTGTTGACTTTTCGACTTTTGTTAGACTTGAAATTTGAACATATGAAAACTTTAATATAAACAAAGTAACTTAAAATTTTATCCTAGACACACATTTTATTCAAAAGAAAGAAAAAATTGTAAAACTTTTACTTTATAGAATAAAATTTGTAAAGGTTTGAACTTTTAAAACAACATGCCGAGATTTAAAAATAGAAATATTTGATCGGAAAGTTTATATTCAGTTGAAATAAAATAGAATTCAACAATATTATCTTCCACATAATGTATAAAGAAATTGTGACTCATTTGAAAATTTTGGGTTGAACAAATTCAGGAGTTTGAATAAGATTGCTCAGATTCTTTAAAACATTTGAGAAACACTGGAAGAACATCATTATCAGAGATAAATGCAGCAGAAATTAAGTAGATGTACTCACAATTTCTCATTAGTCAGAAGCTTACAGCAATGAAGAACGAGTCCTAGACTGACATGTCTAGAAGTCATAGTCTTTGAATCACGGGTTCTAAGCTGATGTACTTAGAAGCCAAAATGTTGACAATAAAGTCCGGGTCTTGAGCTGATTTACTCAAGAGCCATTTTTTTCTTACTCCCCCTTGACATAAGGTGCCTGCAACTTTGAGTCAGATTGAGATTTTGGTACCCACTTGAATTTGGGCCCATGTTTGTTAGTTGCAGTTCGTATGGGGAAATATTGATTAGATTTAACACGAGAAGCACGAGAAAAATTATCAGAAAAATAAGCACAGTCATCAGATGAATACAAGGCATAATCTTCTGAACTAGAATCAGAAGAAGAATATGAGACATTTTTGGAAATTTGAATCATTTGCTTTATTGAATATTTTGAAATTTTCTTACAAACAGCAAATGAATCACTTTTATAATATTTGTCTACATATCTATCTCCATCACTCTGAGATTCATCAGATATCCGCTTCGCTCTCCAAATCTGCTTTGATGACTTGCTCAAAGTCCTATCTGAAAGATTAGAATCAGAAGAATTAGAACTGTCAGAAAGAACTTTATCGTGTTTCTTCGACTTCTTTGACCGTCTTCTTTTACGTTTAGGTTTATAATACTGATCATTTAGAGTAAAAGATTCATCAAGAATTTCCGAATTAATATTTAAATCAGAAGAAATAATTTTACCTAAGCAACCAATCTGATCAGACAATAAATCTGAACATACCTCGGAGTCAGAATTATTTTGAGTTTTGAGAAAAAATATCAAATTTAGAAACTTCCATTTTGTTTACTTGACAATCAGAAGAAAGGCTAGAAATAGAATCTTGTTTTTGAGAAAATAAAGTTTCTTCAAGACTAGACGTCATGAAAGAAAGAATAATAATATCAGATTCAATTTCTTTTAAAATATTTTGATCTGCCATCTTATCTTCAAGATCAATGATTTTGCCTTCTAATATTAAAGGAGGAGTATATTTCTTAAATCATAAATGATTGGAGAAATATTTTCCTTATCAGATTTATTTACAAAAATATCAACAAAATCATCAGATACTGAAGGCTTGATGAGAGATATATCATTTAAAGCTTTTCTGCCTTTCCTTGATTAATCAGGAAAATATTTTGCATTTTCAAACGTATAAACAAAAGGAATTTCCTTTTTCTTGTTATTCATCCTTTTCTCATTTTCGATTTCTAACACTTGCTTCTCATTCATCCAATCAATTTTAAATTGAGGAGCATATTGAGCAAGTGTCAGATAATCGTATTTATATAAAGTAGGGGATTTTTCAATCGCATTGTTTAAACAATGTGGATTTTTAAAACCAAGTCCCCAGTTTTCTTTTAAAGCTTCCTCACTCCTTGGTTTATTCATAAAAATTGTTTGCTCAGATTGGTTCCTTCGATATAACTTTTCTTCTAACTTATTTATTTTATCCGAAAGACTGTCTTTTAAATTAGTCATGGCAGTCAAAGACTCATGATAAGTCTTATTTGAATTTTCCAAATCATCCAATTTCTTTTGAAAGATTTCTTTAGTATGAACTAAAATAGATTTTTCAACTTTCAAAGAAATTTTCAGTTTGTCAATCAAATATGACTTTTCTGAATTTAAGTTCTTTTTAGATAATAACTTTAAGCATAAATCATGTAAAGCAGTAATTATAACATTCATCTGAGAAGAAATGAAAGTGTAATCAAAATCAGAAATTACCTCGTCTTCATCAGTGTCAGAATCATTATCTGACTGATCGTCTCCAACAAAGCACATCTGAGCGATCTCGACATTTGCAGCTTCATCGTCGGAGTGATCCAGCCAGAATTCTTCTTCAGCAAGAAGAGCAGTTCCATTCTCTCTTTTCTCGGCCAGTTCCAGTTTCTTTCGATAGTAAGCTGAGTCCCTAACTTTCTTCACTTTACACTCCTTAGATATGTGACCCGTCTTTCCACAGTTATAGCAGGAAATAGTCTTTGGCTCGGGCACTTTGACTCTTGAACCAGAAGTGAAGCGAGAAGTGTTGGAACTCGAACGTGGTTGGAACTTTTTCTGGTAATGCTGTGAGAGAAGCATCATTGCTTTCTGCAGTGCCTCGCCATCATCTTCAGTTGACCCGTCATAAGCATTATCAGACAATTCTTGATTAGCAAGATGGCTCGTTAGAAGTGCAACCGGGTCTACTGACTTCTTGTTCTTCTTCTCAAGCTTTGCTTTCTTCTCTAGCACCAAGCTCTCATCAGTCATCAGAATTTCATATAATTCCTGAATCTGCATAGTAGAGACTCGAACATCGTTCCTCAGTTTGTGACAAGATTTGTTCCATTCAGGCTGAAGAGCATTGAGGAATTTCAGATTCGTCTCAAGCTCTGTCTTGTTCACATTTATCTTTCGCAGATCATTCAGCACTGACAGAATTTGTCGAAAAAACTCTTTAGAGACTCAGATTCTTTGGCTTTAAACTCCCCAAAATTGTTCATATAACGTGTATGGCGGAGTTGTGTTGTGACTGATTAACCAAGCATGATCTTTTCCAATTGTGCCCACAACAGATTTGGATAATCCTTGCAATGATCAATCCGGTTGTAGACAGAATTTGGTATAGCTAGCATCAGATTAGCTTTTAATTCTTTATCATCTTTCATTCGCAAATCCTCTTCAGTTGTTGCAGGAGTCTCTTTATTAGGCTTTATGAAAGGTCCTTCAGTTAGAGATTTTATCATGTTATTTCCATTAGCTTGACGCTCGATGAAGTTCAGGAACCTATCTTGCCATTGAGTGAATTCATTTTCATCAACTAGTACTGGAGGACGAGTTTCTGTGCCTAATTGCATCATCAGATCACTCTTGTAAAACTGAGCTTGAAAAGCAAACTTCGCAGAATCCATATTTCAGAAATTCAGAAAAATTCTAAGTCTGGACTTAGAGCTGGCGCAAACTTGAGATTTGCGTGAGAGGCAGAAGACGCAAACTGAGATTCTCTCGAGCAGAAGGAACGCAAATTGTACTTCTCGCGAGTAGTTGGAGACGCAAATCAACTTTGCGTGAGTAAAAGGAGACGCAAACTAGGATTTGCGTGAGCCGTGGAAGACGCAAAGTAAGCTTTGCGTGAGGAGAACGTGGAGAGAACTTGACTTGCGTGAGAGATTAGAAGCTAGAACTGTACTTTTCTTGAGCTGAGAGAGACTCAAACTCTGATTTGCGTGAGTAGAGGGATGACGCAAACTTGAATTCGTGTGACAAGAGGCTAACGCAAACTTGTGTTTACGTGATACAAGTAAGACGCAAAACTAACTTTGCATTATATGTGGCTGACGAGAACTTGAACTTTCCTTGAACAATTGCTGACGCAAACCTTTTAAGAACAGGATGAACTCACAAATCAGATGAACTCGCGCAAACTAGGATGAACTCGCGCAAAGTTCAAATCTGGCGCAAACCACCTGAAAATCAATAAATATCACAAAAAACAATTATAGCCATGAATTTTCAGATGAATTCTTCCACAGATATGATCGAAAATAACATTCTAACACTTTTCAAACAAACTTTTCGATCAAAAACCACAAAATCACCAATTCGAGTAATGGGCAGTACGTCAAAAACGAGTTTCCAGAAAACCGAAATATCTCAAAATTGATGATCAAAAACCATTTTTCTTAAAAATTGGTGTGAATCAAGAGTGTTCTACTTGCAAAATCGAATCCAATAAACCAAAAATCAACGAAATTCAATCTCAAACAAGGCTGAATTTGATGAAAAATTCAAAAACGAGATTTTCTTGAAAAAAAATTCAAGAAAATCAATCAAATTTTTCGAATTAATGCACAAATTCAGATACTAAAATCGATTCTCTCAATTCTCTCAAGATCTAGATTTGCTCTGATACCAATTGTGAATCCAAGATCTCTAAATCCTAGAGAGAGAGAGAGAGAGCAAGAGAAGCGCAACAGTAAATTGTATTCAATATGAGCGTGAAAGTGTTACAAAGAACAAGAACCAAAGGGACTTAAATACCCTTGGTCAAACACACAGATAAAACCTATCTAAGTACAGTATAAGACCAAGCCTATAAATACAATGATTACTATAAAATCAGACTTAACAGTTTCCCTATAGTGAGAGAACATCCATGCATTCAGTTCATCATTGTCAGCGATAGGTTTAGAGTTTGTTGACCTGGATTCGTCAAAGGTGACGTGGATTGTTTCTTCTACAGTTTGTCTTCTTTTGTTGAAGACTCTGTAGGCTTCTGATGTTGAGGAATAACCAAGAAAGATTCCATCATCAGCTTTCGGGTCAAACTTTCCAAGTGCATCATTGTTGTTTAAGATGAAACACTGACAACCATAGATGTGAAGAAAACTGATAGAAGGTTTTCTTCCATGAAAGAGTTCATAGGCTGTTTTGCTGAAACGTTTTACTATCAGAGACCTATTTTGAGTAAAACAAGCAGTGTTGACAGCTTATGCCCAAAACTGAGTTGGAAGATGAGAATCGCTGAGCATTGATCTTGTAGCTTCAATGATCGTTTGGTTTCTTCTTTCAGCGACACCGTTTTGCTGAGGAGTTCTTACAGAAGAGAAATTGTGAGAGATTCCCTTACTCTCAAAGAAATTATTCAGGGAACTATATTTGAATTCAATTCCATGATCAGTTCTTATTGAGCGAACAGTTAGATTATTCAGCACTTCCATCTTTCTAACAAATGATGTAAGTTCTTCTAGAGTCTCGCTTTTAGAGCGAAGAAAGATTACTCAAGTGTAGCGAGAGTATTCATCTACTATAACTAGAGTGTATTTCTTTCCAGCTATGGATTGAATATTGACAGGGCCAAATAAATCCATATGCAAGAGTTGAAGTGGACTTGTTACAGAGGAAAATTGTTTTGATTTGAAACTAGTTTTAGTCTGCTTTCCCTTCTTACATGTTGAACAAAGAGATTCCTTGGCATATGAGTGTTGAGGAAGATCGGAGACTAGTTCTTTTGAGGATAGAGAATTCAGTGTTTTGAAGTTGAGATGAGATAGCCTTTTGTGCCATAACCAATTGATATATGAAGAGGCCTTAGAGAGAAAACAAACGTTTTCAGTTGTAGTAGAGTTCATGTCTATTACATAGACATTTTCCATACGATAACCACTGAGAGCGAGCTTTCCTTTTTCATTCACCACAGAGCATGCTTTCTAACAAAAGCGAACCTCATAGTCTTTGTCACATAGCTGACTGATGCTAAGAAGATTGTGCTTTAATCCATCTACGTAAGCGACTCTTCGGAAGGTAGTCGTCCCATTGCTGAGTACGTCAAACCCTCTGGTATAACATTTCCCATTTCCACAAAAGGTCACTGAAGGACCTTTCTTTTCCTTGTATTCAGTAAGCAGGTCTTTTTGTCCAGTCATGTGTCGAGAGCATCCACTATCTAAATACTAGATACCCTTCGATCCCTACAAACATAAGGAAGATTAAGTTTTGATGGGTACCCACTTTTTAATGGGTCCAGTGAGGTTAGTGGAGATGGAAGGTTCAACAATATTCACGGCATCTGTAGATTCAGCGTCAGTGGTAACCTTTACTCTGGTTAATTTTTTAACATTAGTGGCATTTTTCACCTTGGCAGATTTCTCAGCTTTGGTGACCTTCTCAGCCTTGGAGGCATTCATCTTCACTTTAGCTATCTTATCAGCATTTGTGGCAGTAGGACATTTACTGGTAATATGGTCAGTAAGTCCAAAGTGATAGCATTTTCTATACACAAAAGTAGCCTTAAGACCATGAGCAGTTGAGTTAGAAAATTTTAGATTAGCAGGGCCAGCTCCAAGAATGCCCTTGGCATAAGATCTCGGAGGAACTTTCAGTTCTTCAGATTTCTTAGGCTTAATGTCAATTTTCAGCTTTGGAGTTGATCTCTGAGAAATATCAGTGATTTTTGTTCCAGAGCTGGAAGATTGATTTACTGATGGTTTGAAATGGACTTTCGGTTTTGCTATTTTAGTAGCCTTATAAGGATGATGGGAAATGGATTTCCCTTTATCAGTGAGCTTAGAGCTTTTTGATATGTCCCCAGGAATAGGAATGGAAGAAGAACACTGAGTAGAAGAAGTGTCAGGGATAGAAGAGATAAACATTCCAAACTTAAGCATGGAATAGTCTCTGCTAGGTTCATCCTTTTCATGATGATAACTGAGACTGGTTTTGTCATGAGCAGGAATTTGAGCACTTATGATCTCAGTGATCTTGGTTAAAGATTTACACCATCCCTCAACAGTTGCCTTTTCTGCTTTTAAAGCAGCGATGTCTTGTTCGCGTTCAATGCTGACAATTTCATTGACCATGACTTGATCTTTTAAACTTTCTTCTAAAAGAGTTAGTTCTTTGATCTTTTCATGACATTTTTCTAGCTGAGTAGTTAAATCAATATTTTTGTTTTTAGCTAAGGTTTTGCCATTTAGTGCATTGTACAAGTCTATTGTCAGCACATCTACAGCGCGACTTCTCTCAACTTCAGATAGAGAGGGATTAGTCGAGATTGATACTTGAGAGGAGATTTAACTCATGGAAGTTCCTGTTGGTTCTTCCACTTCTTTAATCTCAGCCATAAGACAGAGATTAGCAACTTCTTCTTCATCAGAACTCGATTCTTCTGATTCAGCCCAGTCATGCTCTTCAGCGATAAGACCTTTACCTTTTCGCTTAAAGCTTTTCAGCTTTTGATATTTTTCTTTCAGCTTGAGGTATTTGTTATCGTTGGTTTTCCTGGATGTGGAAGGTCTGAAGACTTTCTTTGATCTGCATTCGCTGGCAAAATGCCCAACTTTCTCACAGTTATAGCAAGTAGCGGTGGCCTTATCAACAGGGGTTGATTTTGGCTTATCAGATATAGAGAGAGGCTTATTTCTTATGAAATTGCTCTTTCTTGCAAATATTTTGAAGGAGTTTGTCAAGAGTGCTAAGGATTCATCAAACTCTGAAAGATCAGCGTCTGATAATTGTTAGTGCATTGAAAGTATTGGAAAGTAAATCTATTTTACATGTATTGTAAATGTATTGTAAATGTATTGTAAAGAGCTTAAAGTGTAAGGGCTTGTGCTTACATAGTGTAGCAAAGGTGGTCGGTAGGATTAGTGTCACTATAAATAGGTGTTAACCCTTGTAATTCATTTTATATAATGCAAATATACAAAATGTAGTCTTCTAAGAATTCTCTCTCTCATTAGTGTAGTTTTCCATTTCTAATAAATGTTCTAATAATTCCTACTTCTATCCTATCCTACCTACACTATTACAAAAGCTTGAATGTCTAGATCTAGGGTCCTACAAGTGGTATCAGAGCTAGAATCGATGATATTTTTCTCGATACGATCGGATCTTGATGTTTCAAGCATTTTTAAGCCCGATCTACTCGTAAGTTCATCCAAATTCTAAATCCTTTTGAAGTATTGTTCTTAATCATATTCCAGATCTATTACAATTCGTAGAATTTCATTTCGACATTTTTTTAAAATTTTCGAAATTTTCGGTATTCTCTTCGCGTCAAATTTGTTCGATCCGAAAATTCGTTGCATGAATCGATTTAAATTGTAAAGATCTATTCTTTATTGAATTTCGAGCGATCTACAAGTTTCGGATCTGAATTTCGTCGAAAATTGAGCGAGTTGTGAGCATTTTAAGTCGTTTCGCCGGAATTTTTAGATCTCGCCGGAATCTGACCGGAATTTGAGGTTTTGAGCATTGATGTTGTCACATCTATTCCAGATCTGTTATTCATGTCATTATCGATTGTTTGAAGTATTTTTGAACAAAAATTTCCAGTTTTTTGATCTGTGAAATGAACCTCGCCGGAAAATCGCAACCTGCCGGAATCCTACTGTTTCGCCGGAATATTGTTGTGAATCGACTTAGATCTGTTCAAGTCATTATTTTGATCATTTGGAACATGAATTACAAAGGATTCAGCAAGTATTCATGAGTTTTGGAGTTGTTTTGGTTGTCTAAAGCTCATCGCCGGGAAATGTTTGTTACTCGCCGGAATCTAACTGTTACTTCGCCGGAAAAAGATTTTTCACGATGTATGTTGCCAAAACTGTTATGTGATGGTTATTAAAGCTTTTGGATGAAATGTTAAGTCTTTTGATCGTGGATTTGAAGCAAAGAAGGAAGAAAGAAAAGTCAACATTTTATCATTTCATGTGAAGAAGATAGTAAAAAAAAAGTCAACTAACGGAGCATCCGTTAGTCCGTTAAGTTTTTTTAACATTTTTGGTCCAAAAGTCATTATTTTGGCCAAAAATTGTTTCTCAACACCTACCGAGTGGTGCATGATCATTTGTTCCTCACTCAAGCGAAATGTTTATGTCTTTCAAGCGGAATTCTTATTCGATTCGCGGTTAACGACGGATTCGTTGTTAAACACTAAGTATGCACCGGTTCGTCACATAAAATCCTCTTGTTATCATTCTTCTGGGCTTAACGTAACAAGTTGGATTTCAACATTTTAAGATGCTTCGAAGTGCACTTAGTCGAGCTTATGGAGTACTTCGGATCTGGTTTTAAAATCGAAAATTCAAGAGTGAGAGCAACGTTAAAGGGGAAGTCGAGCCTATCATTGTCAACTTGCGCCAAAGTTTTACAAAGCAAATTAAGGGGGAGAGAAGATTAGAGCTTAAAGATGTGATTTACTTTCCAAAACTTTAGGGGGAGAATGTTAGTGCATTGAAAGTATTGGAAAGTAAATCTATTTTACATGTATTGTAAATGTATTGTAAAGAGCTTAAAGTGTAAGGGCTTGTGCTTACATAGTGTAGCAAAGGTGGTAGGTAGGATTAGTGTCACTATAAATAGGTGTTAACCCTTGTAATTCATTTTATATAATGCATAAATACAAAATGTAGTTTCTAAGAATTCTCTCTCTCATTAGTGTAGTTTTCCATTTCTAATAAATGTTCTAATAAATCCTACTCCAAGAATTTAGTTAGGACCTCAGAATTAGAATAGGTCCTACCAACAGTCCTTAGATCAATGATTAAACAGTTAAATCTTTGGTGAACATCAGATAGAGACTCATTCTTACCACAGATAAAACTTTCGTATTGTCTTACCAAATTGATCTTTCTGGTTTCTTGGATTTTAGTGGTACCTTCATACTGAACACATATGGTGTCACACATTTCTTTAGCAGTTTTCAGATGCATGATGGAATGAAAGGCTTCATCAGGCAGGGCCATAGAAATAATGGTTTTTGCCTTAGCATCTAAACCTACTTTCTTTTTATCTTCATCACTCCATTGTCTAATTTCCTTAGGACCATATCTTTCAGGAATGGTCGGGGTGGTAGTAGCGGCAGGAACTGCAGCTATGATCATAAAAGGTTCATATGGACCATTTGCTACATATTCAGGTATAGTAGGGTCTACACCTTCTAGAAATATCATCATTCGATTTTTCCAGAGAGGAAAATTCTCTCTGCTAAATCGAGGAGGTTTTGAGAGAGAACCATTATCATAGTAGTTTGTGTTTGTGTTAAGTGCCATTTGAGAATAGCAAGGAAGAGAATAAAGCAAGATCTTGTTTATGAGATTAAACAGTCTGCTCTGATACCACTTGTTGGTCCCGAAGGTGCTTAACAAGTTTGTAGAAGGGGGGGTTGAATACAAACACAAAATTTAATGGTTTAATAAATTGTTTATTGATAAATCAAATTACAATTTACAGTTTGTTGTGGAATAAGATTATGTAAAACCTAATCTAAACAAACTTAAGAATCACACAGATTGTTGCACAAGAATTTAGAGAATAGAGATTGAGAGGATATAGAAAGCAAGGGTTTCTATATGAATAGAAAAATAGAAGGCCACTCAGATAGAGTCTTGATCTTTCTATTTATACCCTATGCATTAAATGCATGGCAGGGTACTTTACACGTGTCCTTCAATGGTTGGTTGCATGCATCTGACTTTTGGAGACATGTTTTTGGTTGTATGGTGAACAGTGTAGAATTCAGAGTTGTTGTACGATCTGTCGTAGAGGTATGTCTCATCTGACATTTGTACTATGTGTGCAAGAGTAAGACAAAAGAAACTTGGAGCATAAGTTGTGTGATCTTCAATCGCTGAATATCTCTTCATTCTCAGAGATAGAAGGAGGTTCAGTGATCGTTGAAGCTTTTCTTCAAGTTTCTTCGCGTGTAGGTAGACTTGTCTTGGTTTCACTGATATCCGCATCAGATCATGAGTAGACTTGTCTTTTGTTCACCAGCTTTGTCTTCGACTCAATGATGAACATCTTTGTCGCAAAATTTATCTTCAGGGATTACGTCTAATTGTTACAAGAGAGATCATCAGCGATACTAAACATACTCAGTATCGCTGATAGTGAAACACTAATACATACAAATGTAAAACGTAATTTTCACTAAGTATTACAGCGGGTCATTATCAAATCACTAAGAGAGTTTGGATCAACATCTTGCTAGAAGCATCCTCGGCCATGATAAATGTTAGAGATAGTCACACATACCATTTAAGATGTGACTACAAACAGATTTAGTCGTCATTATCCCATTTTCTCCGACATCGAGTCTTCTACAATGTCTCATCTTCACAACTTCTAGCATAGAAGTGCTCAGAACGTAGCCCACCTTCAATGTGGTCAACAGAAAGTGCATCTTCTTCTGCCGTCTTCGAAAATTATGCCCTCGAACTTCTCTAATTTGGTGAAATTGGTCGGCATGTCTCTCACAGATTGATCATTTGACATTTTCTCACAAAATGAAAATATCTCTTAAGAATGTTGGGAAATTTGTTTGTATTGTGAGAAAAAAAAATGAGTATATAACTTAGATAATAACTTGAGATCGCGTGATAGCTCTCTTTCCTTAAGTGATATTTCGACCCAAATATGCCCGAGTATCACAAAAGTCACTCGAGGATAATCGCAAATTTTCAATCCTGATTTTGGCATAAATCGTTCCCTTTTAAACTTAGAGAATAATAGTCGCTCATGTATTAATGCCGAGAATAACTCCCCATTAAATGGAAATAGTTGCTGGAAATAAATAGTGGGCGGTTACAAAACAAAGAAGTTACAAAACAGATGAAATAATCATCAACTAATAACTTATAAGTAGAAAAACCATCAATTGTTGATCCCATCAGTGGCAAAACCCATCAGCTGATATACCCATCAAGCATTAATACATCAGAAGCAAAACTATCAACTGAAGACTCATCAGCTGTTGACCTCGTCAGTCATAAACCATCAGTTGATGTATTCATCAGCTGATAACACACTGATGATAAACGCACGACCCGTGCACTGCCATCTGCCACTGAGAAACACACAATACAAAACTATCCAACTATCTTGGGTTCTAGATAACTTACTCGCTTATGCACTCCACACCTCCTAGCTCGTGTTATAGCTTAGCTACCAACCCAATTATTCTCTTGTGAATCCAATTACCTAAATGAACCGATGATTTCACTCAATTCACCAACAAAAGATAAAGTCCTAATAAGCCTACGATCAATGAAACCTAAACATATTAACGAAATCACTGCAAGTAGAATGAGATACCATCCAATAAGCCTCAAGGACAAGCCAATTTCAAGAAGACGTGGTTATATGCCGATGTGTGTGGGGAGGGGTCAAATTTTTACAAAATCAAACCAACCAATATGCATACCAACCGTACCAATTATATAGGTACCAACTTAAGTTCGTTGGTATTAGCGTACCAAGTATGTAAACTTGGTTGGTATACGGTATGAGAAATCCTATATCAGAATACTATTGTAACGTACCGACTTTGTTAGTTAATTATTTGTTTCTTAGTTATTAACTAATACTTTTAATATTTAATCCAATAAACTATTAAACATTGTTTGATTCGTGAAAATCCCACGATACAAGCTCTTATTTGAATGTTTTTATTATTTTTCGAAATATTGACTATTGAAAGTATGTACCAATTATAATTAAAATTGGTTGGTAGAAAGTGTGTACCAATTATAATTAGTTGGTATACGAAAAGAAAAAAAAAGTATGATACTGTACCATATTCAACTTTAGTTAGGGTGATAAATGGGATTGGGAAGATGTCACACCCTGGTTTCCAAAGTCGTGAACGGCTACTAATTCATCCTAAATATTGAACAATTACATTAACAATCTAAAATGAATATAAGTCTTAAAAAATATTGCATCACTTAAATAAGTGAATCCGAAATACTAATCCATCTAAAATAACTTAAATTAATAGTTTGATACATTCTACTAAACTAAAACTGAACAAATCCAAGCTAACACAATGGACATCGTAACATAACAAGGTTCTAACTAAGGAGGCCACATCTCTCCTTACCCTTGTTGCTTTTTGTCTTAATTGATTCTTAGATACATACTACTAATTAGGTTTATCCTAAGTGAGTTCATAGTTTATATACTAAACGATTCTTAAAACACGTTTCATATGGAGTTGTTCATGGACGGTACGTTCTGCTACACCCGGCCCGTCCAGCTCGTTAGAAAAGCAGGCTTGGACAACCATTTTATAAAATATGGGCAGGCTTGGGCGGGACCGTTGAAGTTAACGGGCGGGCTCGGCAATGAAAAAAGAAATTTGGACAGGTCCGCCCAACCCGTTATATAATTACAACCAGTTAATTTTTTTGATATAATTAATTTATACTATACTAGACATATACCCGCACGATGCAGCGGATTGTAAGTAAAGAACGAACAATTAATGCTACTTCCTTATAGACATGTCATCAACAATCAACCATGACCTAAGAATCACAATTTATGAAACTCTAAACCCGTAAAGATATTCAATAATTAGTTTATATTACAATTATTGACGAAAAAAAATATAATGATATAATTTATAATAAGAATGAAATGTATTTTTACGATTATTTATTTTTAATGTACTAACCGTGAAAAAAAATAAAACGTATGGATATAAAACAATTTAGTTCGTAGATATTCATTATATTTAATAGTACGGTTAAATTAAAAAATATTCAATATGGGCTCATTTTGAAGGTATTAACGAGACAATTATAATGGTATAATTTGTAGAAAAATGAACGTATTTTTTCATTGAATTTTTGTTCATATACGATTATTTGTGTTAATATGATAATGGTGTAAAATGAAAAATGAAAAAATAAGGGATATAAAGTAAATTAAATAAGTAATTGTAAGGGTAGTAAATGTAACATTGTAAGGGTGGTAAATGTTATTGTACAAAAGATTGTACAATAACCGTTTTAGAATTTTTAGGAATATAAAGTAAATTAAATAAATAATTGTGAGGGTGGTAAATGTAACATTTAAGGGTGGTAAATGTTATTGTAAAAAAGATTGTACAATAATGTCAGGATCGAATTCTCAACAAGAATTAATTCTCAGGAACAATATCAAAGAAGTTTGCGGAATAACACTTTGATATTTAATCAAACAGAAAATCAAAACAGAATATAATTAACAAACTGTAAACTTGTATTGAATGCTTTGAAGTTACAAGATTACACACTCAACCTCAATATTGATGAACAGGCTCATCAATACGAATTCTACTTCTCTAGAATTAGGATCTATGCCTTGAGGTTGATTTTCTCTCTAAAAGAATAAAAAAACAAAAGTTATCTATATTCTAAACTATACAATATATATACTGAATACAAAGATAATTACAATAAATAAAATATCTTCAGTATATCTTCCATGTATATCTCTAAGCTTCCATAATCTTCAGATTATCCAGCTGTCATTCTTTCCATCCGAATCTCTTTAGCAGCACTAACCATGATCAGCAGCATTAACTTCTTCTAGCAGCATTAACTACTAAGCAGCACTAACTACTAGCAGTACTAACTAGCTAAGCAGTACTAACTTTGTTCAAGCAGCACTAACTATGACTAGCAGTATTAATAGTACTAGCAGTAGTAACACTCAGCAGTATTAACCTTTAAGTCTTCTAGCAGTAGTAACTTTGAACCAGCAGCATTAACCATACTTAATGAATTCTTCAGTTCCCAACAATCTCCCCCTAACTTGACTTTTAGGAAGAGAAGTCAAGTTCTTCAGAATTAATCTTCAAGATGCTCCCAAAACTCTATCATGACCTAAATTCCAGTGTTTGCATCCAATCCCAAACTCTGATTGATGGTTCTTTGAATCAAGTATTTAGCCATTTCTGAATTTGGAACACACCTTAACTTTTTCTTCAGCATGGCATGTAGCTTTAATCTGCTATGATTATACACTCTATCCACTAGGAAGTATTCAGTGTGATTTAAATCCAAAGTCACTGTATATACTCCACTAATTTCATATAGAGTCCAACTGTTGACCGACTTGAATACATCCTTGATCATATGCTTTACTTCTTCAGGTTTGAACATCATACACAGATACTCCATTACCAGTTTTGTAATTGAAATTCCTGGAGCCTTTAGAATATCTGCATACAACTTCATTCCTATCTCAAACATTTCTTCAAGATCTGATCTAGAGCATGTTCTGACAATTTTTGCCCATGTGTTGAACACTTCATACTTTTCATCCTTTCTTTTCAGTCTTATGTATTCCTTTCCATCCACTGTCAATGTATCCCAGAGAATGACCTCAGGAGGCTTAACTCCTACAGGTTCTGCTGAAATTGGTTCAGGCACTTTGTCCATCACTACCATATACAAATTTACATCATCAGTGTTAGCTGGCTCTGTCTGTTTAGATGACTCAGGTGCCCCTTCTTCTTCAGCAACCTTCTTAGCCTCTTCTTCAGATACTTTAGGCTTCTTGATTGGCTTTCTCCTTGCCATCATTTTTGTTCTCTTTAAAGTTCTTAGACTTTCTCCCAGAGTGAACTCTTTCTTAGGAGGTGTTTCTTGCTCATCTGGAAATGGCTTTTGACAATCAAAATCATTACTTTCTTTTATCCTCTTCTACATCTCCACCCTAGCAGTTTCATTTCCCTGAAGCTTTAACATCTCTGAATCATAGAGCTCTTTGATCTTCTCAAAAGACATTTTGGAGAACATCTCCTTTTTGACTCCTACAGCACCTTTAAGAAATATAATCATCTTGTTTCTCTCTTGGGTACCTAGGAATGTCTTTGAGGGTTTTCTCTTCTTTGCAGCTGTTTTCACTACTGATTTCTTCATACTTGCAGCTTTCTTCTGTGCAATTTCAGTTACCATACTTTGTTGATAAGCTTCATTCAGTTCAGCAGCTAGAGCTTTTGCCATTTCCCTGTCCTTTTCCATCTGAACTCTTTCTTCTTTTTCAAAATCCTCCTGCATCTTTTTAGCTAGGGCTTCATCTGATTCAACCAACCTTTGCTTTTTGATTGGTTGATCAGATTCTACCATCTTTGCTTTTCCTTTGTCTTTGCTCATTGCCTTTTTACTGTTATCTTTCTTGATCACTTCACCTTGTTCTTTTATGATTACACCTTTGGTCTTTGAAGTGACCTTGGGAGTATCATTCTTGGCTTTTAGTAAGGTTTATGCAATCTCAAGATCTGTTAAAACTTCTTTCACAGTTTCTGCTGCTTTATTAATGTCAGCAGTAGTAACTGTTTCTGCTGCTTCTTTTGATTCTTTTGGCACTGAGTCTGTTTGTGTTTCTGCTTCCTGCTCCCCCTCAACATCAAGTTTTTCTCTATCAATCTCCCCCTTTCTTGTGACTTCTTCCATGTTGATCTCCCCCTTTTTGGGAGATTCATTTTCAGACTTCCTTCTCCTTAGTTGGAATTGCTTTCTCTTCTTCCTTTGTACCAGACTAACCACCATCCTCTTCAGCTTAGCAATCTGTACTTGTTGTGACAGAATGACTAGCTTCATTTCTTCAATTTCTTTGCCTTGTTTGAGAACATCTTGATTGATGTTCCCCATTGTTTCCATCAATTCATAGTACGTATATCTGTCCTCACCTTCTCCAGAAGTGTTACCCTCCTTTGAAGGATCATTGGATCTTTTATTAGTGGAAGTCTTCTGCCTTGTAGAAGCACTATCCACCCCTGTGGTTTCTTGGCACCAGGGACCTTCAAAGTTGCCATGGGGGAGGTCTTATTGATGTTACCACTTTCTTCCTCTGTACTAGCAGGAGTAGTGGCAGCCTCATCACCCATATGCTCTACCTCCTCCTCAGAGAGCACCTCCTTTGGGTTGGGAGACACCCTTGTGGTTTCCCTTTGGATATTCTCTAGGGGAGAATTCTCCCTTAGAGGGCTTATAGGCTTAGTGGGTAATGGTACAAGAAGGGAAGGAGCCTTCTTTACCTGTTTCCTCTTGTAAGTTTGGGTGATTGGAGAGGTTGGTTTTTCAAGAAGGGACTGGGGAATTGATTTTGAGAGGGAAGGTTGGGCTTGGCTAGCAGTGGGTTGTTCTAATGGGGGCCTTGACCCTGCTGCCATACCTTCATTGGTTTGGGACACCACCATTATTGTAGAGAACAATGGGGTGTCAACTCCTTCAGAGTCCCCAGCAGATCTTCTCATATTTGAGAAAACCTTGCCTTTGGGGGGTTTAGGTACATATATCCCAACAGGTTGAGGTATATCCGTCAATTCATGAGTAATAACTTCTTGAACAAACCTGGGATACATAAAGAAGCTCTTTTTGTTTCCCATGTTTGAGACAAGATCACTGAAAATCATTTTAGAAAAATTATACTTTCTGGCAGTGGCCAAGCACACCAAAGCATAAGCAATAGTGTTGCTGAACTCACTCCATCCAGTAGTCTTTTTGGAGATACAATGCATAAGAGTATGGACAAAGAAACGCCATTGGGGTGAAAATTTTGCTTTAGAGAATTTGAAAACTCCCAATGGGCCTCCATACCCCATTCTTGTAAGATTTGAAAACAGTTCATCGTTTGGGATAGAGGTTATACCAGAGGCATCGTCTAGACGTAGACTGATGCGAATAACCTCTTCAGTAACCGTTAGTGATTGATCACAGATTCTTGTCTTGATCATCTGCACACCATTCTCAACAACAATAGTTGCATTAGCCCAGAACTGCCTTTGATGCTCAATATCGATTGTAGGGGATACAATAAGAGCATGAGCAATGTGGCTTGACTTGAGGAAATCCACAATCTGATGAAATCCTGCAGCTTGCTTTGGCTTTTGTAGCATTGCAATCTCGTTGTGCTCGTCGATAAAAGTCATGGATGCCATTGATCTTAGTGAAAAGCTTGCCTGAAAACTTCGAATCCTTTTAAACTTGCTAAACACTGAGTACTGCTATGCATATCCTGAAACAGAAGATTAGTAACTCCAAGAATAATATACAGATATAAAACCACTTTTTGAGAAGGGGATTATTCAGAGTTGATCATTCCCACACTTGTTACCAAGAAAGTGAATCTACCCACATCAAAAGCTTTAGTGAATAGATCAGCAAACTGATTATCAGTGTGAACTTTGACAACTTGAATAAGTTTCTTTTCATTACAATCTCTTATAAAATGATACATGATCTCAATGTGCTTTGTTTTTGAGTGCTTGACTGGATTATTCACAATGCTAATAGCACTGCTGTTGTCAATAAAGATTGGAGTGTGTAGAAAGGTTACCCCATAATCCAACATTTGATTCTGAATCCATAAGACTTGAGAACAGCAACTTGCAGCTGCTATGTACTCTGCCTCTGTTGTAGATGTGGATACTGTGGTTTGTTTCTTGCACTGCCATGAGACTAGTCTAGCACCCAAAAACTGACATCCTCCAGAAGTAGATTTTCTGTCCAAGTTTGCCCCACCTAGATCACTGTCTGAGTATGCTATTAGGTCAAAAGGTGAGTTATGAGGATACCAAAGTCCCAATCTGGGTTGCCCTTTGAGATATCTGAATATCCTCTTAACAGCTTGAAAGTGAGATTGCTTTGGCCTAACTTGAAATCTTGCACATACACAGACTGGAAACATTATATCTGGCCTTGATGCTGTGAGATACATGAGAGAGCCAATCATGGATCTATAATGATGCACATCCATATCCTCCCCCTCAAGATCTGCTGTGATATGCTTGTGTGTTTCCATAGGTGTGCTGGCAGGTTTTGATTCTGAGAAACCAAACTTGGTTAGAATATCCTGCACATACTTGGATTGACATATGAAAATGCCATCTGACTTCTGTTGAACTTGGAGTCCAAGGAAGAAAGTAAGTTCCCCCATGGAACTCATTTTGAACCTTTGATGCATTAAATCCTCAAACTCCTTGCACATGTTGTTTCTTGTAGATCCAAAGATAATGTCATCAACATAGATTTGGACCAGCAAAATATCCTTCTTCTTTCTTTTAATAAATAGAGTCTTATCAATGACTCCTCTTTCAAAGTCATTTTCCAAGAGATAGGATGACAGAGTGTCATACCATGCTCTTGGGGCTTGATGTAGTCCATAAAGTGCTTTCTTTAATTTGTATACTCTGTCTGGATAGCTTGGGTTTTCAAACCCTGGTGGTTGACAGACATATACTTCTTCTTCAATTGACCCATAGAGAAAGGCACTTTTTACATCCATTTGATAGACTTTGAAGTTCATGTAAGAAGCATAGGCTAGGAATAGTCTGATTGCTTCTATTCTAGCCACAGGTGCAAACACTTCTTCATAATCTATACCCTCTTCTTGAGTATATCCCTGAGCCACCAGCCTTGCTTTGTTCCTTATGACAATACCTCTTTCATCTCTCTTGTTTCTGAAAATCCACTTTGTGCCAATTGCTCTGTGACCTTTAGGAAGGTCTACTAGATCCCATACATCTTGTAGCTTGAACTGTAACAGTTCCTCTTGCATTGCTTCTATCCAGCTAGATTCTTTCATAGCATCATGTGCCTTTTTAGGCTCAAGCTGAGATAGAAATCAAGAAAGCACTGTATGCTGTTGATCTTGCATTTCCTGAAGCCTGCATTGATGTCTAGTCATCATAGGAGAAGAGATATCTCCTATTACCAGTTGTGGAGGATGATTCTTTTGAACTCTGGTGTTATGACTAGGTTCTTCATTCAGTCTAGCCTCAAGATTAGATTCATGCAACTCAACTGAAATGTTTTCAGATGCCACTTCATTATTTTCTTGAGTCTCCTCATCTCTAGTGTCTTCTTCACTCTGACTTGGTCCAGTAAATGATTCCTTTTCACAGTCTTCAACAGAATTTACTGTGGGTATGGGAAAAATCACAGATTTAGATATACTTTCTTGAACTTGTGTGATCCCTGATCCTCCACTTCCTGTTCCTGTATACTCATTACTGAAACCAAAAGAGTTAGTTAGTGAATCAATGTCAAATAGCCACTGAGGTCCAGACCCAACTGGATTTGGTGTGTTCTCATTGCATTTGACATTGTCACTTTCTTCAATTATTCTGGAAGAAGAGTTAACAACTCTGTAAGCCTTACTCTGAGATGAATATCCAACAAGAAATCCATCATCTGCTTTGTTATCAAACTTACCTAAGTGAGATTTGGTATTTAGAATTGTACAAGGACACCCAAAAGGTTTGAAGAAACCAATAAAAGGTTTTCTTTTATTTAAAAGCTCATATGGAGTCTTGTTCTTTTGCTTGACCACTAGAACTCTGTTTTGGACATAACAAGCAGTATTAACTGCTTCAGCCCAGAAGGTAATTGGCAATTTGGAATCAGCCAACAGAGATCTAGCAGCCTCTATTAGTGTTCTATTCCTCCTTTCAGCAACACCATTCTGTTGAGGAGTCCTAGGAGCACTATATTGCCTCTCAATACCTTTTTCTTCACAAAAGGTGTTTAGATCATGATTTTTAAACTCAGTTCCATTATCTGATCTAATGACTTTTACTCTTTGATTAGTTTGGTTTTCAATTCTTAGAATAAAGGATTTGATAAGACCACTTGTTTCATCCTTAGTCCTTAGAAAATATAACCAAGTAAATCTGGAGTAATCATCAACTATAACCAAGCAGTAAGATTTCTTGCCTATACTCATAACATTTGTAGGACCAAACAGATCCATATGCAGTAATTGGAGACAAGAAGAAACAGAATTTAACTCTTTGGTCTTATGAGAAGTTTTGTGTTGTTTGCCTTTAAGACAAGCAGCATAATGATCATCACATGAAAAGACTTTTGAAGGTAAACCTCTTACAAGGTTATTTTTAACAAGATTGTTCATAGTCTTGAAATTCATGTGACACATCCTTCTGTGCCATAGAGAGGATTCATCTACAGAAGCTTTTGAAACAAGACAATTTAGAGATGAATCACTATCAACATTGTCCATATCAAGACAGTAAACATTGTCCTTTCTTGGAGTTCTAAGTAGTATCATGCTTTCATCAACTACCTTGAACCCTGGAGCAAGAATCATACACTCAGTATTAGTAAATAATATACTATGTTGCTTGTCACAAACCTGTGATACACTTAACAGGTTGTACTTTAATTGATCAACATAGTAGACATCCTCAAATGTCATCTTACCTTTGGTGACATTACCTTTTCCACTTATCTTACCACCAGTAAGATTATCTCCAAATGCAACATGTCCTCCATTGATATGCTTGAAATCCTGAAGGCATGACATGTTGCCTGTCATGTGCCTAGAGCAACCACTATCAACATGCCATATGCTCTTCCCCTTGAGCTGTTGGTTGCCCTGCACATAAGATAAATCAGTTAGTATGAATTAGGAACCCAAGCCAAAGTGGTCTTGGGTACCCCTTTCTCATCAAAATACTTGCATTCTTTCTTGACAAGATTTTTGAACTTTAACTCCTCATTCTTGGAGTACTTTGTTACAATAATAGGCTTGGAACTATGTTTGCTAGAATCAGTACTAGTTTTAGAAGTACTAACTGCCTTGGCAGCACTTGCATGCTTAGCAGTACTAACCTTGTTAGAAGTAGTAACTGTGTTAGCAGCAGTAACTGTGTTGGCAGTATTAACCTTTGAAGAGGTATTAACAGTATTAGCAGCATTAATATTTTCAGCAGTACTAACACTGTTAGCAGTAGTAACTGTGTTAGCAGTACTAATATTGTTAGCAGTACTAACACTGTTAGTACTTCTAGGTACCCACATTTTGACACTTTCTTTTAAAATCTTTTTCTTTAAAGTGCCTTTACTTTCAACAGATTTCTTTATCACATGTTTCTTTCCAGTCTTCCTATAACCAACAGGTTTTTGCACAAATCTTTTAAAGTTCATCTGTTGGTTAATTGGGTTGAAGTAACAATACTTAGCCAAATGATTTAACTTGCCACATATAAAACAAGGTTTTGGTCTATTGATTTTATTCAGATCAACTCCTTGTTTCTGAGCCCATTGATTATTCCAGTTTCTTTGATTTCCTCTTTTTAAACCAGAATTTAGGCTCTTGGCCTTATTGCAATCACACTGTTTACAAGATCCAGGATTCACAACTGTGGTTTGTTTGTAATGGACCTTGTTATCATTTCCTTTAGTCTTCTCTATCTCCTTGGACTTGACCCAGATTTTCCCACAACCCTCATTGGTGATAATATTGTTTTCTAATGATATCTTTTTACTCACATTATTATCCCTGTTCTCACTGGCTCCTTTCTCAGTCAAATCCTTAACTACTACCTCATCCAAAGGATCTATCTTAAAAGCTTCTTCAGACAAGTCCTTTTTCTCCTTAGTTTCTAACAAGTCTGATGTAGGAGAAATATAGTTGTTATTGTAAGGAGGGGGTGTATTGTTGTATCCAATACCAGGCTTCATCTTATCATGTATCTGAGCCTTTAGAAGAGAGTCCATTGCTTTTGAAGCATAGGAAAACTTGTCTATGTCAAGCTTAACTTTTGACAGTTCCTCTTTCAGTCTATCATTCTCTTCTAAGGACTTAGACAGTTTGGTTTCTAACTCATTCTTTTCCCACTTCCAATAGTTTGTGTCATAAGAGTGTTGAAGTTCATTAGCTTGAAAGCCTTTGATTTGCTCTTCAAATCTCTCTACTATTAACACATAATCTCTTCTGTCTTTTTCTAATCTTTTGAGGTCATCACACATACTTTGATTGTGATCCCTGTATCTTGTAACAGTGTCAATGCAAGATTTAGTGCAAAGATTAGAACTTACCTCAGTAGGAAGATCAGACACTTCTGCCATAAGAGCTTGGTTCTGAATGGCTTCCTCAGCTTGATCACTCCAGTCAATTCACATTCCTTGTTGAGAAACAAGGGCTTGAGCAGGATTCTTGTTCTGATTGTATCCTCCATTCTGAGCTTGTTGGTGGTTATTGTTTGGAATAGCACTCCTGCATTCTCTAGCAAAGTGTCCTTTCTTGTGACACTTATAACATTCCACCTTGGTTTTGTCAAAACCAGCTCCATCTTCTCTTCTTTGAGAGAAGTTATTTCTTCCAGTTCTTTTAATGAACTTTTTCACCCTCATGGATAACATGGCCATCTGCCATTTAATATCCATCTCCTCCAGATCATCAGGGTGAATTTGATCAAGATCATCATTAATCAGAGAATTGCTGCTATGACTGGACAAAAAGGCTTCAAAGATAGTTTCAGTGCCTTTTTCTGAACTTACTCCACTGGCAGTACTAACTGCTTCAGGGTTGGCAGTAGTATCAGTGGATGCTGAAAGAAGTGCAGCATTGTGAATATAACCAGAGGGCTTCTTCTTGGTTTCTACCTCAGTTTCAAAAACTCTTAGATCATTGTATAGATCATCAAGTTCTTTCTCTTCCAGATTGTCACTCTGTCTATATGAGACAGTGTACATAGTCCATTCATCCCCAAGAGATCTGAGGAACTTTCTGTTGATATCATCTTGTTCCATCTTCACCCCTACAGTAGCCAGTTCACCTATGACTTTATTGAACCTGTCAAAAGTTTGAGTCATAGACTCATTCTTTGTGGAAGTGAAGTTCTCATACTGCTGCTTTAGAACATCTCTCTGATTTCTTTTGATGCTCTTAGTTCCAGCAAATCTTTTCTCTAGAGCATTCCATAGAATCTGAGCATCAGTGCAGTTGCAAAATTGATGCTGATATTCATTGGGAATGGCCAAGAGCAGAGTGCTCAAGGCCTTCATCTCTGTCTGTCTGATCTTCCTCTCACCATCTGTCTTTGGTGGAGGTCTTTTCCCATCTGGTCCTATCCTTCCAGCTTCAGAAGGACCATTCTCAATGATATCCCACATTGAGTAGTCAGTGAGAAGAATATATTGTCTGATTCTGATCTTCCACATGTCAAACTCACTTGGTTTGAGCATTGGAACCTTAGAAACCAAAGTACTGCTTGATTCTGTAAGATTTTCCATGATGAATAACTGTTTCTGAGAGAGTCCTGCTCTGATACCACTTGTCAGGATCGAATTCTCAACAAGAATTAATTCTCAGGAACAATATCAAAGAAGTTTGCGGAATAACACTTTGATATTTAATCAAATAGAAAATCAAAACAGAATATAATTAACAAACTGTAAACTTGTATTGAATGCTTTGAAGTTACAAGATTACACACTCAACCTCAATATTGATGAACAGGCTCATCAATACGAATTCTACTTCTCTAGAATTAGGATCTATGCCTTGAGGTTGATTTTCTCTCTAAAAGAATAAAAAAACAAAAGTTATCTATATTCTAAACTATACAATATATATACTGAATACAAAGATAATTACAATAAATAAAATATCTTCAGTATATCTTCCATGTATATCTCTAAGCTTCCATAATCTTCAGATTATCCAGCTGTCATTCTTTCCATCCGAATCTCTTTAGCAGCACTAACCATGATCAGCAGCATTAACTTCTTCTAGCAGCATTAACTACTAAGCAGCACTAACTACTAGCAGTACTAACTAGCTAAGCAGTACTAACTTTGTTCAAGCAGCACTAACTATGACTAGCAGTATTAATAGTACTAGCAGTAGTAACACTCAGCAGTATTAACCTTTAAGTCTTCTAGCAGTAGTAACTTTGAACCAGCAGCATTAACCATACTTAATGAATTCTTCAGTTCCCAACAAATAATCGTTTTAGAATTTTTATATAAAACAATTTAATTCGTAGATATTCATGATATTTAATAGTACGGTTAAATTAAAAAATATTCAATATTGGGCTCGTTTTGAAGGTATTGACGAGACGATTGTAATGGTATAATTTGTAAAAAAAGAAACATATTTTTTCATTGCATTTTTGTTCATATACGATTATATGTGTTAACAAGATAAGGGTAAAAAATGAAAAATGAAAAAACAAGGGATATAAAGTAAATTAAATAATTAATTATAAGAGTGGTAAATGTAACATTTAATTTTAACGTCATTCCAAAAACCGTTTTTCAAGAACTGATTTTCAAGAACTAATTTTCAAGAACCGTTTTAGAATTTTAATTATCTATACTACCATATAAAAATTCTAAAACGGTTATTGTACAATCTTTTGTATAATAACATTTATCACCCTTACAATGCTACATTTACTACCCTTACAATTACTTATTTAATTTACTTTATATCCCTTATTTTTTCATTTTTCATTTTACACCATTATCATATTAACACAAATTATCGTATATGAACAAAAATGCAATGAAAAAATACGTTCATTTTTCTACAAATTATACCATTATAATTGTCTCGTTAATACCTTCAAAATGATCCCATATTGAATATTTTTTAATTTAACCGTACTATTAAATATAATGAATATCAGATATTGATTATTTACTTGTGATTGCATTGAATCTGGGATCTACAATTGGTATCAGAGCAAAGTGACAAGAATTTTGATCCAAAAAGATTTGTCTAAAACCCTTTAATCGCTTATATTGGTAAAATTGATATCTGTTTGTGATTGTGTACTGATTTGCTTATTCTATGAGTTTTTCTCTGTGATCTACAATTGGTATCAGAGCAGGATCGAATTAATCTTCATTCGATACGATCAAAAGGTTTGTCTAAACTCCTATCTTTTATCGAATTCTAGTTTGATACGACGCTTACTGTGTTCATCAATTTCTTGAAATTTTTCCTGAAATTTCTTGTGTTTTGATCCGCTTATTTGAAAAAGATTGATTGGTTTGTGGTTAGAAACATATTTCAATCATCAATTTTTTTGTCAAATTGATTAATTTGAAGTATTTGAAATTTTTGATTGACTGTTGTGTTGGTGATGGCACTGTGTTCTTCAAATTAAAGTTCTTGGTTTGAGATTTGGGTATTAATCTTTTAAATTCATGTTGGGTTTATGTTGATTGAAGCTATAAAAGGTTGATTAATTTTGATTCTGGAAAGATTTTGGTGTCGATTTCTGGGTTTATCACCGCTTTCATCGAAGCAGATCAACTCCACCTAGAAACCCTACGAACTCCCGGAACCAACCATTCCCGGTACCAAGTTATCCCGGTACCCTACATCTCCCGGTACCACTTAGTTTCCCGGGTCTTGCGGCACATAGGTAATCCGGTACTTAGCCTTAGCATCCATAGATTTAATCTCACTGTGATTAGTTGAATCAAAGGTAATGGGTCGATAGAGTTAAACTTGAGATTGGAACTTTGTTTGCCGGCGGTTGTGGTTTTCATTTAATATCAAAGTGTGTTTACATAATCGGCGTTTGTGTCTTTGGTTGTTTTTTTAAGAGTTTAATTTGCAATCTGGTTGTATCACATCATAGGTCAATGGTGGAATCACGACTGTTGGTTGGCAGCTGTTGACTGAATTTTAATCACTTGTACATGGTTTAAGATTTTCCCCGGTCCATACCGGTTAACATCTTCTGGACCATCTCTTTCAAATCCTCCCGGGCATTGGACGACCGGTGCCAATCCACTCCCGGTCCCCGGGGTGAATCTCCCGGTTCTGTGACATCTGGTCCCCGGGATGTGTTAAACTTCGGGGTGTGCATATACCGGTCCCCGGGTTTTGTAACTCTCCCGGTTTCACACGGCCACCTCTCCCGGGTCCTTTGTAATCCTCCCGGACCTTATCACTCCCGGGACTTTGACATTCGAATAATTCGGTCATCACAACAAGGTTTGAGTTTTTTCGATCGTTTTTCGAAAATATTTCGGTTTTGATCGTGAGTTGCTTAATTGAGTTTTAAACTGTTAAGGGTTGTTTACGAAGTTTAAACGGTCGATTTCTATCGAATAATTTCAACCCATATTGAATTTTTAAGTTTTCGTTCGGTTTCCGAAAATTTTGCGGTTGCTTCGTTCGAAAGTTTGAGAGATTGTTTCGGGTTCTAATCAGTTTAGGGAGCTTAAGGGAACATAAACGATCAATTTTGGTCGAAAAGTTTCAATCCATACCGAGTTTTTGGGTTTTTGATCGTTTTCCGAAAAAGTTTTCGGTTGGTTCGTTTGTGATCGTGGGTTGACTGATTGAGTTTTAATCTGTTAAGGACTGATCAGGGAGCTTTATCAATCGGTTTGCATTGATTATTTCTAACCGTTTTCGAGTTTTTGCAGGTTGTCTCAACGAAGGGGATGATGAATAGTGTTTCCGTTAAGTGACCGTTGAATTTCTTACATTTTGGTCCTTTTCCGTTAAGTCTCCGTTAGTCCTGTTAGTTTGTTAGTTTGGTTAGTTTTATTTCATTTTTAGTCCATTTTCAGTTAGAGTCCAGTTAAGTCCGTTAGAATCTTTAAATTTTACACTTTTAGTCCCTCTAGTTAGTAGTTTTATTTTATGTCATTCTTGGTCCTTCTACCTTTAAGTTTCACTTTCTATCTTTTTTAGTCCCTCTTGTTTTAAGTTTCACTTTGTGTCACTTCTAGTCCCCGTACTTCATAAGTTTCAATCATTTGCCATCTTTGACCCATAAACTTTCAAGTTTCACACGTTGTCACTCTTGGTCCTTGCACATTGATTCTTTCATATTTTGTCAAGTTTAGTCCCTAGACTTCAAGTTTTTCAAGAAACAATGTCTCATCCAACTTATTCTGAGCTAAAAGAGAAAGTTTCTTGTTTAGAAGCTAGAGTTGAAAGACTACTTGACAAATATGATAATCAACGCATTGAAAATGCTGGAAACTTGTGCAAAATTTCAAATCTAAAGGAAGAGTGTGAGGGTTTTTCAAAAGAGTCTGAAGAGTTAAAGACCAAAGTAGATGATCTTACGTACAAGTTTCGTATGTTAGAAAATGAGAAAATTGATATTGTTAGTAAAAGTGTGTCTTATAAAAATGAAAATAAAAGGTTAACTGACCAGTTAAAGGATCTCGAACTTGAGCTTTACAAACGTGGTCAAACTAATCAAACGTTCCATATGAACACACCCAAAGAGTTCAAGGACTCCAATCCTGAATGGGGAATCGGATATGACAACCCTCATTATCTGAAAAAGGCCTTGACCAAAGTTCCCACGTTATATGCTTTCGAATTTTTGGGAGTGGACAAGACCTAACCAGAGTACAAAATCAAATGGACCAAACCACTTGTTGATGAGGATCCAAAACTAGAAACTTTGAGAAGGAAAAACACTACCACAATGTAACTTCCTTTTGTTTATGACTCATTGAAAGCGTCATACAACACCGAAAAACTCTGTTTTCTGTCAAATGACTATTTTCGAAGCTATTCTCAGGCTGAACTTGATTCAAAAACCGTTGAAACTGAGATGGAACCAATGGACCACAAAATCTATGTTCCACCTCTGATTTTAGAAAAGAAAATTGTTCAGCTAGAAAAGTCATTTGCACAGGAAAGACTCATTTTTCAAAAGGAAAAACAAGAGTTATTATCCAAACTTGAGTGCCTCAATTATGATAAAAGGGAAACTGGATCGAGGGAGGAAAAGGAATATCTTCAGACAGAGATAAATAAGCTTAATTCTCAACTGTCTGCCTTGGCAGTAGATCTGCTGAAAGAACAACATCACAAAGTTGAGCTTCAAGTTAAGCTTGACTTACTCCAAGAGGAGAAGATTATCTGTCGGAACATTCTTCTCCACCCTTAGATACCTCTTCCTGTAAAGCTTTTCTGGGTGTTGTTTCACCAAATTCTTTTGATAAAGGAAAAGAGCCTCAGTTAAAGTGTCTCAAAAAGGATCTTCATTCCGATTTTCAAAATGCTTCCACAAATGATCCTTTGAAAAGCACAAATCCATCCAGTTTTCCGACTCCCACAAGTGATAATGTCACATCTGATGAGGAAAAGGAATTCTCGACGTTCTTGGATTCAGAGGTATGTTCAGACAAAAAGTTAGACCAGTTTGATTTCGATCCAAAACCCCCAAGTCATGTTGATTTTTTGGATTCAACTGGTGAGCCACCGGTCAAATTTTATAAAGTCGAATGTTCAACATCTGCCTCTCAAAAGGTTTCTATGAACAAATCTTCAAAGCAAAAATCTAAAAGACGTTCACAGAAACAAAGAAAGATCAGCACCTCTAACAAAAGACATACTTACTACTCTAGTTCTTCTGATTGCGAGCTTAATGATTCTTTAGATAATCATTTCTCCAGAAAAGTAAAGATGGTTTGGAGAAAGAAACCAACTACAGAAGACAGTGAAGGAAACAAGTCTCATGATTCTCCTGTAGTTGATACAAAGTCATCTATTTCCAAGACTGATTCACCTACTTATGTTTATTCTACAGGAAAGTTGATCAGTCTAAACCGAGCAAAGATCTGTTGCACTCACTGTGGAAATACTGACTTTGTGGATTTAAGGTATGTTAATAATTGGTATGGTACTTATAGAATCCCCAATCCTCAGTTTAATAGCTTCAAAGCCAAGGCAATTAACCATCAAGGATCCATCACAGCATGGATACCAAAACCAAAATCTTCTTAATCTGTTTTTGCAGGAATGTCATGTGTGATTTAATTTAGATTATTCATGTCACATGACTACAATCAAGGGTTAGGCCATCTTTTGAGGGGGAGTACCATGTTGTTTATTATTCATATCGACTTCTAAACACTTCAGTTCAGGACTCGTACTTCAATGTTTTGACTTGTACTTCAATGTTCTATTTTGGCGAGTTAAAGGAGTGTTAGGGCTATTAATGTTTCTATATTCCATCCAGAACCGGAAGGACCTACCTAAGAAACACATCCAATTCATATATATCAGTGAGGGGTCTAGATTGATAGATGAGTTCGGAGTGATTGAAAAAAAGGCGAGGATGTGACAGGACTTAAAAGAATTATTGGTCCTTACCAAACCGAGTTAGTTATCCGGGTTACCACATAATTTATTCATTCTCATTCTTTGGAGATGGATATTGAAACAGACATGAACCCAGTGTCCATAACTCGTGTCACCCCACCCAGCCACTCAAGTATCTCTCAAAAGATACTTGTTTCACATATGCACAGAGATTTAGCACATAATCTATCTATTCCGCACTCGGAGGTCTTAGATATTGAAAAGGGAAGACATCAGCTCCGGTCTCCGAACTTCATATTCATCTCACTGAGTCTATTGATTTCTAACCTGCGTCCCAGGTTGAATCAATCTTTGAGCCTAATCGATATGATTTATACTTCTTTCACATACGCACGAATCTTTGTGATTCCCCTTGCATATCTTTGTGATATTACCAGAACAGTTTGAGAAATAATTTTTTAATATTTTACTTCAGTGATAACTGGAAGTCCTATCAGAGATACATCGATGCCAACTCTGAAAATAGGCCACACAATTACTTTTAACTGTTGTGATAACAGTTACTCTTGTGTTTTTGTGTTAGCTGTTACCCTTGGTTACTGTATCGCTTTATCTAATCTTTTGCTACTCATCCGGTTAGTCTTTGAAGATACATGATGCTCAGGATTCTCCTAATCATCATGAAGGGGAGAATGTCACACAATTCAAAGACACAGATTATCGTGTTGAGGGGGAGTTAGCAAAATCTGAGGGGGAGTAACAAAATTTTATTATCTGAGGTTGAAAAGCCTTTAGATTCAAATATTGCAGCTAAGTAGAAAAGATTTTATTGCATTTCTTTTATCCCGTATCATGTGGTGTCTGCTACAAGTTTGTTCCTCCTACGAGCTGATTAAAACAAGTTCTTAAGCTGAAAGTCAATTCATCTCGTGATTCAGAGACAGATTCTTTGTTCTTACACTGAAGATGCACCGTGGAATGTCACGAAACTCACACATTATCTTTCTTGTATGCTGATCCGATGTGTTGAGTTCCTACGGTTGAAAGTTGCTCAGTAGTGCATTCAGTCGAGGCTATTGTACATTGAATCTGAAGATTTCAAGATGATAAATGCCTTATTCAACTTTAGGGGGAGTGATAATCCCAAAATCAACTAAATCTTAGAGAGAGAAAGTAGAGAGAGAGTTGAAAGTGCAAGATGTAAGATTCTATTAGATGTGCGTTAGTTCCTTTTCAAACACCAAAGCCACAAGGGAATTAAATACCCTTGGCTAATACATAACATAAAAGCACCCTCAGACACAGTATTAGACCAAGCCTATAAATACAATGATTACTATAAAATCTGACTTAACAATATCCCCCTTAGTAATCATTGGCGCTATGGTCTTCAATATTCATCTTCTAAATCAACACAAACCATCTAAGCGACTTAGCGAAGCTTCTTCACTAAAAAAAAATTATTCTCAGCATCTTTCAATCTATGTTGCCTTTGATGCCTTGACAAGACTATACCTGTTTGTAATTAGCTTGAAAGAACAATCGGTTCATCAGCTTGTGCTCTAGACGACGCACCTCTTTCAAATGTACTTGAATGAACTGTGGTGGTTGGAGCTGGAACGGCAAAAGAATTAGTAGCTGAGAAAATAGAATCTTGAGCGAATCTTGAGCAGCAGATAAACGTTTGAACTCTTTGTCTATTTATCTTCTCCTTAACTTCTCCCCTTCATGACCTTGATGATCTGGATCAACTTGGTCATGCAAATGTTGGAGACGAGACAGCTTCAGATCTGCAAAATTCAGAATAAAGGAGAAACAGGTAGTTTTGCGCTACATGTTGGTGGCGCAAACTTAGTTTTGCGCTAGCTGAAGGTGGCGCAAAGTTGAGTTTTGCGCTACCAACTGTTGGCGCAAAGCTGACTTGAAATCTGGAAATTTTCACCTGTTAAGCTCTTTGACTCCCCCTACACAAATGCACTAAATATGACAATTCAAATTAGCATTTGTATAGAAAATCAGATACTCCCCCTCGAAATATGAGATATGATCTTTCTGAAAATTCTCCTTATTCACTCCCCCTTGAAGAATGCACAAACTCATTTACAAAGATATGAGAACACAAGAATCGAAACATCAATGTAGAAAGAAAAATATACTGAATATGTATTTTGAAACAATGAAATATATAAAATTTTAAACACTAAACAAATTAAATTCTACTCAGTAAAATATCACAGATTAATCCATCAGTTGAAATCAATTGTATGTTGTTGGATACAGATACAAGTTTCATTGCATATCAAGTTAAGACATGTTCAGTTTCAAAAACTTTCATCAATCTATTCAGTGTGCTAGCATGAGAACTTCGATTAGCTTCAAGAAAATGCAATTCTAAAAATATAATAGAGAACTTTGCCTTTACTCACACTAAGCTGTCAAAAATTAAGATTTTCATAAATTTATAGGTTTATCACAACTCAAATATATCACCAAGTATCATGAGATGTGTGCTCATTGGCATCTTTTAGCATTGTGCACATTAGCATCTTCACATGAATGTGTTCTTTGGCATCTTTTAAGCTTGTGCACTTTGGCATCTTTTAATCAAAAATTTTGGTAAGTAAAGTACATGCCGTAAACGTAACTTTCTATCTGACCCTATTGCAGGATTTGGGCCAGCCGTTCCCAGACCAGTTGGCCTTAGGGGACTAGGTGTCAAGCACCCCTTGGAACTTACTCTCCCAGATCAGAAAGGCTACATCGACACATCCTAAACCCATTCATACCAGTAGAACATGACTTTCGATCTGATTCTATAGAAGGATTTTGGTTCGATCACTCCCAGATCAATTGACCTTAGGGGACCAGATGACAAGCATCCCACGGAATTTACTTTCCCAAACCAGAAAGGTCACAGGTACAAACTTTTAAACTTAGAGATTTCTGGATTTTATGTATTTAATAATCATCTCAATCACTCGGTTTTACATTAAAGTGCTTAGCCCATATTTTCATTACGATCCATAATTCTGACTTTTTAGGATTTACAAGCATTGTAAACTATAAATATTCCGAATCACATAACTTTAAAGAAGAATGCAAAAGTTTCAAACATGTTGCTGACCTTTCGACTTTTGTAAGACTTGAAAGTTGAACATATAAAACTTCAATATAAACAAAGCAACTTGAAAATTTATCCTAGACACACATTTTATTCAAAAGAAAGAAAACTTGTAAAGCTTTTACTTTATAGAATAAAATTTGTAAAGATTTAAACTTTTAAATCTTTCATTTAAATTTGTAAAGATTTAAACATGCCGAGTTTAAAAAAAATATTTCATTTAAGACAAATGTAAAGAATTCGGAAAAATGATATTTAGTCGGAACAAAATAAATTTCAATAATATCTTCTTCCACATAATGTATAATGAATTTGTGTCACATATCAATGTTTTGGATCTGGTGAAACATGCTTAGATTCTTAAAAAAATATGAGATAACTGGAACAACATCACAGACAGAGATAAATGCAGCGGAATAAAGTAGATGCACTCACAGTTTCTCATTTGTCCATAAGCTTAAATGCTTTGAAGAACGAGTCCTAAACTGATATGTTTAGAAGTCGAAGTCCATTGAAGTACGGGTTCTAAGCTGATGTACTTAGAAGCCATGGTTCTCCTACTCCCTCTTGACATTAGGTGCCTGCAAATTAGAATTAATCTTTGATTTTGGTACCCACTTATATTTGGGTCCAAGTTTGTTAGTTGCAGTTCTTATGGGAGAAAACTCGTTAGATTTGACATAGAAAGCACGAGAAAAATAATCAGATGAATTAACAGAAACATCAGTAGAGGACGAAACATAATCATCTGAACTTGAACCAGAGGAGGAATAGGAGACATCTTCTGAAATTCGAATCATTTGCTTTATTGAGTATTTTGAAATTTTATTACAAGTAGCAAATGAATCACTTTTACAAAATTTGTCTACATTTCGATCCTCTTCAGTCGCAGATTCATCAGATGTCCGCTTGACCCTCCATATCTGCCTTGAAGGTGTGCTCAAAGTCCTATCTAAAATATTTGAATCACAAGAATTAGAACTGTCAGAAATGACTTTAGCTTGTTTCTTTGACTTCTTTGACCTTCTTCTTTTACGCTTTGGTTTATAATAATCGTCATTTAGCGTAAAAGATTCATCAAGAATTTTTTATTTAAGAATTGAATCAGAAGAAGCAATTTTACCTATTATACCCAACTGATCAGTTAATAAATCTGAACTGGCTTCGGAGTCATAAAAATTTTGAGAAAAGTTCTCAGATTTTAGAACTTCCTTTTTATTTTCCTTAAAATCAGAAGAAAAACCAGAAACAGAATCTTGTTGTTGAGAAATTAATTTTTCTTCAAGACTTGATGTCATAAAAGAAAAAATAACATTTGATTCAATTTCGCTTTGAATATGTTGTTCTTCTATTTTATCTTCAAGATCAATGATTTTACTTTCTAACACTAATGGAGGAATATATCTCTTAGAATCATAAGAAACTGGAGATATATTTTCTTTATTAGTGTTAGTAGCACAGATATCAAAATAATCATCAGATAATGAAGATTTAATAGGAGAAATGTCATTTAAACTGTTTTTGTTCTTCTTTGATTTTTCGGGAAAATATTTGGCATTTTCCCGCATGTAAACAAAAGAAATTTCCTTTTTCTTATTATTCATCCTTTTCTCATTTTCGATTTCTAACACTTGATTTTCATTCATCCAATCAATTTTAAATTGAGGAGCATATTTAGCAAGACTTAGATAATCGAATTTATATAAAGTAGGGGATTTTTCTATCGCATTGTTTAAACAATGTGGATTTTCAAAACCAAGTCCCCATTTTTCTTTGATAGACTAATAACTCCTTGGTTTGTTCAAATAAATAGTTTGTTCAGATTGATTCCTTCGATATAATTTTTCTTCCAACTCATTTATTTTATCCGAAAAAATTTCTTTTTGTTTGGTCATTTCAGTCAAAGAATCAAGATAAGTCATATTTGATTTTTCTAAATCATCCAATTTCTTTTGAAATATGTCTTTTGTATGATCCAAAATAGATTTTTCATCTTTCAAAGAAATTTGTAATTTATCAATCAAATTTGAATTTTCTGAATTTAATTGTTTTTCAGATAATAACTTTGAGCGAAGATCATGTAAAGCAGTTATAATAATATTCATCTGTGAAGAAATAAATGTGTAATCAAACTCAGAAAGTATCTCATCTTTATCAGTGGAAGAATCATCTTCATCACTCTGATCATCTCCGATGAAGCACATATGAGTAGTCTCCACATTATCAGCTTCGTCTTCAAAGTGATCTAGCCAAAATTCTTCTTCAGCTAACAAAGCAGTTCCATTCTCTCATTTTTCAGCCAGTTCCAATTTCTTCCGATAATATGCCGAATCCCGAACTTTCTTCACTCGACACTCCTTAGCGATGTGACCCGACTTTCCACAGTTAAAGCATGTAGTTGCTTTCTTATCCTCGGTCACTTTGACATTCTTAGATCCAGAAGTGAAGTGAAGTGAAGATTGTTGGAACCCAAACGAGGTTGAAACTTTTTGTTGTAGTGTTGAGAGAGAAGAATCATAGCTTTCTGAAGTGCCTCGCCATCATCATCAATTGCACCGTCATAAGCATTCTCGGATAATGCTTGTTCAGACAGTTTGCTTGTGAGAAGTGCAACTGGGTCCACCGTCTTCTTGTTTTTCTTGTCAAGTTTGGCTTTTTTCTCTGTGACTATGCACTCATCTGTCAGCAATATTTCATACATCTCTTGGATTTGCATGGTAGATATCCTGACATCATTCCTCAATCGGTGGCAAGATTTATTCCATTCTGGTTGCAAAGCATTGAGGAACTTCAGATTTGTCTCTAGCTCAGTATTTTCCACTTTTATCTTTCTCAGATCATTTATCACCGCACAGAACCTGTCATAAACATTTTTCAGTGACTCCCCATCTTTGGCTTTGAATTCTTCAAAGTTGTTCATGTAACGTGTATGCCGAAGTTGTGTTGCAACTGTAGACCCAAGCATAATCTTCTCAAGCTGTGCCCACATTAGTTTAGGATTGTTTTTGAAACAATCAATCCTGTTATAGATAGAATTTGGCAAGGCTAGCATCAGATTTGCCTTTATATCACGATCAGCTTTATATTGCACTAACTCATCGGGTGTGTACTCGACGGTAGGCTTTGATAATCCAGAAGCCAGAGTGGGTTTTACAAAAGATCCTTCAGTTAGAATCTGCATCATGTCATCTCCATTCTTTTGACGCTCAATGAAATTAAGAAACCGATCTTGCCATTGAGTAAACTCATTTTCATCAACCAAAACCGGAGGACGAGTTTCTGAGCCCAATGACATCATGATATCATTCTTGTAGAACTGAGCTTGAAATGCAAACTTTGCAGAATCCATAGAGAAAAGCTTCAGAAAAATACTAAGTCTGAAACAAAGGAGCTGGCGCAAACTAGAGTTTTGCGTGAACAATGACTGGCGCAAACTGAGAATTGCGCGAACTGACGATGGCGCAAACTTGCTTTTGCGTGATACGTTGGTGACGCAAACCTTTCTTTGCGTGACAAGTAGATGGCGCAAAACTGATTTGCGCGAGACTTAGAAGACGCAAAACTTGTTTTGCGTGAGACGAAGATGAAGCAAATAAAGATTTGCGCGATTAACTGCTAGCAAAAAACTGAACTTTTCGCGAGAAGACAAATCTGAACTTGACGAAAACTTTAGCAACCTTGGTATGAACTGGCGCAAATCTCTGATGAACTCGCGCAAAACTCGGATCTGGCGCAAAACACAGAAAAATCAAGAAATAACTTCCAAAATCGATTACAAATATGAAAATGATGTAATTTTCTTGCACAAAAATGATCGAAAACTGATTTCTAAACACTTTCAAACAACCAATTCGATCAAAAACCGCAAAATCGTGAAATCAAGAAATGAACAGTTCGAATAACGACTTTTCCAGAACCTTGAAAAAATTCAAAATTGAAGATCAAAACCAGAAATTCTTGCAATTTAATGTGAATCAAAAGTATTTTCCTAGTAAAACCGGATCCAACGAACCAAAATTCAAGAAAATTTGTTCACAAAACAGTCCGAATTTGATGAAAAATCAAAAAATGAGATTTTCTTGAAAACATCAAGAAAATCGATCAAATTTTCTGATTCAACCACAAATTCAGAATCGAAAACAAGATTCTCTCAATCCTCTCAGATTTAGAATAGCTTTGATACCAAATGATAATCCCAAAATCAACTAAATCTTAGAGAGAGAAAGTAGAGAGAGAGTTGAAAGCGCAAGATGTAAAATTCTATTAGATGTGCGTTAGTTCCTTTTCAAACACCAAAGCCACAAGGGACTTAAATACCCTTGTCTAATACAGAACATAAAAGCACCCTCAGACACAGTATTAGACCAAGCCTATAAATACAATGATTACTATAAAATTTGACTTAACAGGGAAATTGTTAGGACTGAAAGTCCTAGTGCGTTGAAAGTTGTATAACGCATTTATAGAGTTTAATTGTTTTATTCTAAAGCGTTGTAAAAAGCCTTTAATTGTAATTGGGCTTGTTTGGTTATTGGGCCTTGGGCCCTTTAGGGTTTTATCCCTAGTATTTAAAGGTGTGTTTAGTTCAGTTTTAGGGTTGGAGGTTAATGGTCATTAGAAAGGTTTACACTTGCTTATTAAAAATTCTTTCTGTAAACCTAAACCCTTTACTGATAAATCTAATCATATGACCAGCAGTTGTGGTTCAATCATTGCATATTATTGATTATTTACGTGTGATTGCATTGAATCTGGGATCTATAATCTATACGTTTTATTTTTTTTCAGCGTTAGCATATTAAAAATACATAATCGTAGACAACTAAAATATATTAAAAATACGTTTCATTATTATTATAAATTATATTATTATAATTTTTCCGTCAATAATTTTAATATAAACTAATTATTGAATACTTTTATGTCTACCATAAATGTGTAACATTATATATATATATATATATATATATATATAGTGTTTGGTTAATTTGAGAAATGGTAAATATATGAGAAATAGAGAAGTAATCCTAGTCATTCATATGGTCAAGATCGGATTTGACTAGTCAAATATTGCGGCTTTGACCGGTCAAAAGTTGCGGCTATCCCAAAAATAGAAGGACCATTTCGTAAATTTTACAAAACACACGGGTTGTGTTCGCATATGAACTTGTATAATTCACATATGAACTATATGTTCATATATGAACCAGTGCAATTCACAATGGAACTCTTTTAACTGATTCATATATGAATCTGTATGAATCACAAAGATTCATATATGAACCTTTGTGAATCACAAAGATTCATATATGAATCACAAAGATTTATATATGAATCAGTTGAACTAATTAACAGATTCACATATGAATCTTTGTGATTCATACAGATTCATATATGAACTCATCCTGTGTATTTTACGAAATTACCCCTCTACCTTCTATAGACCACACAAGGAATTATCCGGTGCTTCGCGTTCAAAGCCGCAAATGTTGACCAGATGAATGGCTAAGATTAATTCTCTATTTCTCATATATTTACCATTTTTCAAATGAACCTCTCCCTATATATATATATATATATATATACTTTCTATATCTATATCTATACTATTATATTAAAATTGTAAAACGGTTATTTTCAAGATTCAATATTACATTTAACACTCTTACACTTAGTTATTTAATTTAATTTATATACCTTGCTTTTTCATTTTTCATTTCTCACCATTATCATGTAAAAACAAATAATCGTATATGAACAAAATGCAATGAAAAAATACGTTTCTTTTTTACAAATTATGCCGTTATAATTGTCTCGTCATACATTCAAAACGAGCCCAATATTGAATATTTTTTAATTTAACCGTACTATTAAATATCATGAATATCTACGAATTAATTGTTTTCTATCCATACGTTTTATTTTTTTTCATAACATATTAAAAATACATAATTGTAGATCAACTGAAATATATTAAAAATACGTTTCATTCTTAATATAAATTATATCATTATAATTTTTTCGTCAATAATTTTAATATAACTTAATTATTGAATTTTTTTGGGTTTTATCTCTACTATATTATTAAAATTCTAATACGGTTAATTAGGTTTTTGGAAAGTTTTGAAAGCCAAAATTTTAGCTTCACTTTTCTTCGAAGTTACATTTAGCACTCTTATAATTAGTTATTTAATTTACTTTATATTCCTTGGTTTTTCATTTTACACTTTTATCATTTAACACAAATAATCATATGTGAACAAAAATGCAATAAAAATATATGTTTTTTTTTACAAGTTATATCATTATAATCGTCTAGTCAATACTTTTAAAACGAGCTCAATATTGAATATTTTTTAATTTAACCGTACTATTAAATATCATAAATATCTACGAATTAATTTGTTTTCTATCCATACGCTTTATTTATTTATTTTTCATTTTTAGCATATTAAAAACACATAATAATAGACCAACTAAAATATTTAAAAAAACGCGTTTCATTTTTTTTATAAATTACACCATTATTATTTGTTCGTCAATATTTTCAAATTAAGTTTATTTTTGAATATTTATTGATTTAGTACTATTATAAAATAGAATAAAGACGTATCAATTTTACTATAATGCCGATAGATATTTGTAACGGTTATTGTAGAAAAAAAAAAACGAGGTATACAAATCTATACATATCTATATTAAATTTTTTTTTTATTGAAATTGTTTCTAACTCAAATTGCTTCCTTCTTTTTCATATTAAATGCTCTGCTACTAACATGTTTTACTACTCATTGATACTCGTTTCTAACATCTTCATGCATTGATACACGTAAACATCAATTAACACAACACCCTTCTCTTGACAAATTGATGCCCGTAAGGCCTTATTTGCTAACTTTTAAGAGTACATCCCACACCAGGCCAGAATGATGAATTGTGAGTTTGTGACGGCAAAGTTCAGAATAAAGAAAACATGGATAAATTAATTAAACTCGGAACAAGTGCATTCTGTGTTTGTTCTTCAATTAAAGGGAATAAATTACTCTTAACTTCATAAGTAGTAAAACATGATAACGTAAACAAGTAATTTAGGGAGACCATCCTTGGCTGGAAAATTAAAGTTAAAGAGGTTTTTTCCTACGCTTTTGCGTTCATCGTGAAGTCAATGCATGTCTGACAACCGCAGTCAGAAAAACGACAGGTCCCGCAACCGAAACAAACACAGGATGTGCAGCCTCTGCAAGTCGGAGAACGCAAACAGCCTCTGTACACCCTTCGGCTTGCTCTTTCCTCATCATCATCACACGTTATTCTGAAAAACAAGCAAACGGTCACCAAAGCAACTAATCATACATAAAACAGTCGATTGTTATCCTAATTATATGCCTAAAATCGTACATTAAACATGACATTTCACCAAGAACAGAGTGACAGCATTCATATTGAATCTCAACCAATAAAATTACAATTTCTATGATCAATGTTAAAGATTATAGATATGAAACTAGCATAATGAAGTAACTGCAACAACTGCTGGATGATACATACAAGTATTAAAACCTATAACTAATTCCAATTTCCTCAGTTGTCATTGATGTATGCTAGCAATAATGAATTTAATATAGATAATGACAACAAATACGATAAACTATATATATGATAATTAGTTTGACCAAGGAAACTTACGAAAAGAACAATAATAAAAATAAATGCATCTATTAAGTTCGAGGTTGAATTGAGATCATGGGACTTTTGATCATCGCTGATAACCAAGACCAAGGATGAATATTGGAGATGATTCTTTCTGTGATGCTAATAGTAGAGAAGGTCTTTAAGTCGAATCAAAGAATTGCCTTCAGATTTTTCTTATAGCCATGATAGATACCCGAAACTGCTTTGGCCCACAACAAAATCAATGCAAAGCCAACACTCCTAGTACAAGGGGCAAACTTCACGTGAATTACCACTAGACCAACCATTCTTTAGATAGAAGGGCATTGACAAATCATGTTCATGTTCCCCAATTTTCTTGTTATTGTAATTCTCTTTAACGTCATCTAATTGGTCTCTAATTTCAGAAACACTGGTTTCGCATCAGTACTACACTCCAGCAGACATTATAAATTGGTGGCCAGTGGGCTGAGCATTACAAAACTCTAAAGTAATAAATCACACTGCTTGTATGCTTTTTAAATACAATTGAATTAAACAACAGAAAACAGTGATGATAATAACAATAAAATGAGAGATTGATAGCCATCATGCTTACCCTTTTGTTGCAAACTAACCATCATTCTTGCATATATACAAAAATAGAAAAGAACGACCACCATGATTTACAAAATCAACCCATTTCAAACAGCTTGAAATAAGTGAAGAAAACATACTTGCCACTTTGTCTAAAATCATTCGTTCTTGCATACTATTCTTTCTTGTTGCATTTTTGCAAGAGTGAAGGTTTGTTTGCAACAAAATACCAAACACAATAAATCCTAATAGAAAGGAGAGATGTGTATACACATACTTGTCATAAGGCATATCAGAACACTTCCAATTAGCATTTATAAAAGCATCATGATAAGTCCGACATTCTTCTTTTGTGCGAAGACGAAATCTTCGATGCTTGTTGCATTGTGTGCACTTAAGAAATTCATCCCGATGACAAACACGACCAGCTTGGGATCTGTTGGACCCGTTGCTTAAAGCTTGATTGTAATACTTCAAGAGCACAGTTTTTGACAAAGGAACTTTCTCTCCATCAACAATCACCCAAACATTATTCTTCCATTTCCTCGATGTTTCTCTTCCCGAATGCTTCTCAAAGGCAGCTGGGGTTAACTTATCTGAACATGAACAACATTCTTTTATTGAATAAAGCGTGGAAATTCGACATTTATGAATAATCATAAGAAAAAGTGGAGATGATCACATTGTTTTGACAGCTAAAAAAGTAGATGCATTTGCCCATTCGGGAACAGTAATGACAGCTGTAGGATTTTGTGGTATATTTACAAAGATAACAACTAGATGCAAAATGTCCAATCTCCCAATGGTAAAAGAGATACAATTATTGGAAGGATGTTAAAAAAAGGGGGGAGGGGTTTCTTTTATGAGTGGCCTCAAGATCAGATCCAAAGTAGAATCTTGAGAATTATTTAACTTCAGTTCCAAAAGATACAAGTACTACAATAAAGGCATCTTGTAAGAAACACTGATTTAGAGCATCATCAGCAGATAGACATCCAATGGTCAGGGGTCATACATCTGCATAGAATGAGAACCAATATGTATTTGTAATTTATCAGTAAAATAAAATGAAATTTTCTAAAAGTTATGGCAAATCATGACCATCAATATTGCTTAGATTTTTGTTGATCCAACAAAATTTGCCACCATCAATAATCATCTTTCCATCAATATAAAAATAAAATAGAAGTTAAGTCATGTTCATTTATACCGTTTTCCTATGACCTCTATTTTATAGTTTTTTCTCGCATTTATATAAATAGGACCCACATAGTGGAAATGATAAATGACCAAAAAGAATAAAACCTTAGCATTTGCATGACCAACATTAAACTAGGAACTGAAAGATAAGTGATCTTGAACTTGAAGGCATATAAAGGTAAAGAAAATGGAACAGCGCCCTTGATTCGTGCAGATTGAAGGATGAGTAAGTGGGCACGCTTGATTGATCTCAGAACAGTTCAGGAAAGTAAGAGGTAAAGAAATTTATCTAAGGTGTCAAAGAGTCCCCTCTTAATAAGTAGATCTTTGCTGGTCTTGCAAGCATTCGTCTACGCTTTGCTCTCAAAACTCTGAATTAGCGCATACCATAATATCCCTTTAAAACATATGCGATAAATATTATATCATCGTTTTGTTAGAAGATAGAACCACCGCTGAAAGCATAGAGTGCCACTTCAGCACATCATAAATGTCGATTCTTAAATCCTCATGAGACATAGATGTATAGTAAGTTACCCATAGCTCCCAACCAAATTGCTTAATCAGATTCCTAAATTTAAATAACGAGGATCAGACAACCCAATGGCAGAAACATGAAACTATAATCACCAAATCCTCCCAGAATATTTCACCCATAAGAAGATATCAACCTCCAGTAGTTTAACATGGATCTTGGTCATCCAAAACTAACAGACCTTAAATGCATATGATGACCACATTACAAATGTCAAAGTCAAATAACACCGAGCTAAAGTACTGATTTCGTGTTAGCATCAGTCTCAACAGTGGTATAGATCATCAAATAATCATCCTGTGGGATGATATAGAACACATGCTTTCCTAGGTGAATGCAACACACGATCATGTGAACCTCTTAAACCAAAAATGACTCTGAATAATTGCACAAGAACAAATCATGTCAAAGGTCAACACTTGAAACATTCAGCAAGGTGCCATACATAAAACATAAACTTTCCTGTGATCATGCCACTTGGATAACAGAACTCTGCACTGCAATGAATCCGAAACTTGGAAGAAACCCCATTATTCATAACATCACAGTAACAAATATCAAATAGAAACCAATCACAGTAAGAAAGAAGAATGTGTGTAAGGATAATTAAATAAGAAAGAAGATAACGTATTGATACAAATACAAACAGGAAAAGATAACAAAGAATTAGAAGGGTATGAAAGTAGAGATAAACGTATAGAACACCATGTAAAAGCCATCTAACATAAACCCAATTTTCAGTCAGTCATATCATCATACAGTTAACGTGTATGAAGCTATCAACCTCAAAAGAGGAGTGAAAATTCACGGAGACATGTGATGAGATGAGAAGGAAGTATTTGTTAGAGAATAGAGTCAAAATTCACGACGACAGAGTGGCATTTACACCAACTCCAAGAAAACCCACATAATCACATTATTAACACATGCAAGTGATGTGGGTGTAGAAAAAGAAAAGAGGGGGTGACCTTCTTGACAACCAGGGGTACATTCGCAGCAGATTTCGAGATCACCGCTAGTGAAAACCCTAAGCGTCCCAACGGCATCGCCGTAGCGATGGCTCGTGCAGCCGCACGTGACCTCAACGTAATCATCGCCGCCACTCTTGAACCCACTTATCTCCCTCACCTCTTCATCGCTAAACATTGTGGAACCATCCACCACATTCTCCTCCATACCATTCGCCATCTCTCCCTCTGTTATCTCGCCGACAAAAAAACTTTTTTTTTTTTAATCTTTATGATAAGAATCAAAGAGAAAAGTAGAAAATTAATCAAAGATACTTATTTTAAGGGTATCTAATCACTTGCGTCTTACCCTTACCACTATCACGAGTTATATGTAAGCACAACGTATGCGTTGAACTCTTTGAGAGAGAGAGAGAGAGAGATACCCAGATGATGAGAACAGAGGAAGGCAAGAAATCTTTAACAAACACGCATCTCAGAGAGAGAGAAAGAGAGATCTGATGGGAGTTGAATAGGGCAGAGAGAGAGAAAGGGGTTTTGAGCGTTTATTTAGTGTGTGCGTGTGTGTATACGAGAGAGAGAGAGAGAGAGAGAGAGAGAGAGAGAGAGAAATTGGTTGGTTTTGGGGTTGGTGATGGGAGTTGTATTGAATGACAAGAATGAGCTGGCTATAATAGAAAAAAGAACCATGTCTTTTTGGAATAAACGAAAGTAAAGGGTGTAAAGTGTAAATTAAGTATGTAAAAATGTTGTGAACAGGCTGCGGCATGCAACATGACCTGCACAGGCTAGGATCCTGAACCATGTAAGATCATAATAATACATCTAACTTCAACTTTTTGTGCCTTCTTTTATATTAATAAAAAAAAAACTTCATTCAAATCATATAAATAAATATTTCTCTTTCGGGCATTTCAACATATATAAAACAAAGGGTTCGTTCGAATCATCGGTTAACCGGTTCTAGTTTCTAGTCGCATTGGGGTATTGATTGAGACGATAGGAGTGTTCATGTTTGATGGGTATTTGGTGGATGGATTGCAAGTAAAATCTTGGTTCTAGTTATGGGAAAGAGTCTTGATGATATGGTTTGGTAAATCTTGGTTGTAGTTATGGGAAACAGTCTTGAAAAAACGCATTTTGGGAAGTGAAAATGGTTACTACAACCATCCAAACCAAATAAGTTATATATATATATATATATATATATATATATATATATATATATATATATGTAGAGTAAGGATCATTTGTTAACCATCCATTTCTTGTTAACTTCATGAACCTTGCTCCACCAATAGGATTGCAAGATTGGGTGATGTTTAATACATTTGTATATTTAATGGAAAAGGGTATAAACGTCATTTTGTAAGTAACCATTTTTCATTTATTTTATTGGGGAGTTACAAGATTCAAGTTTCCATAATAGTATTGTCGGTTACGATTGTAGTGTTTTTTTTCCATTTTCATCATATTTTTGAAATCAAAGAATTATTATTATAGATTTCCGGTTCATTTGTTTGATAAAATCGTGTAGTCGTTTTATTCCAGAAAATTTTCCGGTATTCATCTTTAAGTCGTAAAACACATGAACATATCCGATTCAAGCATAGTTTATGATTCATTTATTTATTTGGGGGTTACAAGAATAAAGCCTCCTTGATTCAAGTGTAGGTTATAATTTCAAAAAAAATTCCATTTTCAAACTAATGTTAAAATCATATGAACATTTACTGAATTGAATATATAAATATTGTGTTACGTTTTGAAGGTGTGTTCAACAATGAACATATTTGTAGGTGTTCATGTATGTTCAACTAAGAAAAAGTTTATATTTAACTGTAATGTAACTGTTTTGATTTAGATGTAATGTAACTGTTTTGAAGATGTGTTCAACAATGAACATATTTGTAGGTGTTCATGAATGTTCATCATGTGCATTTGAAACAATGGGATATTTAACTGTTTTGATTTAGATGTAATATAACTGTTTTGAAGGTGTGTTCAGCAACAATGAACATATTTGTAGGTGTTCATGAATGTTCATCATGTGCATTTGAACAATGGGAGATTTAATTCCCCATTGTTCATTTCGGTTACTATTGTTGTTCAATGGAACAATTTATAAGACATTTAAAACAATGGGAGATTTAATTCCCCAAATTACCCTTAACCATTGTTGTTCACTTGACCATTTAAGAAATAAATCCCCTTTTATTAATTAGAAATTTACGTTTAATCTCAACCATTCAATGGTAAGATGAAGGGTTTAGATTAATTCACAAAGTTAACAATAAAACTATGGTTAACAAAAGAACTCAACCCTATATATATATATATATAGAGAGAGAGAGAGAGAGATAGAGAGATGGACTAGTTTAGGTAGGGTTGGGGTTGGGGTTGGGGTTGGGGTTGTGGGACACACACTTCACCTATCACTATGTGTCTATGTTGTAAAGGACAAAAGGAGAATTGATACCTTGGAGATTGTCCAAGAAACTTTAGGGCAATTGGTGTGGATTGATTATGGATGGAGACCATGTTACCCATCTTTCATGGCAAATGGAATAAAAATTAGGGGCAATGGCATAAATAACATTTTTTTTAAATTAACAAAATAACACATTTTCAGAGAAATTACACAAATAACATCCTATTACGCCGGATCCATTAAGCCTCCTCCCGGCGTAAATTGTTCATGGGTCCCATAACTGACAAACCAATAAACAAATGTCACGTGTCATTCATGTCCCACCTTTTTCAGACAACTATTCCTAGTGGGCCCGGCGTAAACCCCCCCCCCACCCCACCCCCACCCGCACCCGGCGTAAAACCACCCCACCCTCACCCCCACCCGGCGTAAAACCCCCCTCTCCCTTGAGTTGATATAATATTTCAATCATTTGCTGACATCAGCTCTAAAGGGTTTTTTTTTAAATGTTTTGTATCATTTTTTATGTTTTGTATTATTTAAAAAAATTGTAGTGTATTTTTTTTATTTTTTTGTTTTGTATTAATTATAAAAAAATTGAAGTGTATTTTTTTTTTTATGTTTTGTATTAAATAAAACCCGTTTTTTTTACTCAATACCCGGTTTTTGTTATTTTACCTTCATTGTGACATAGATACTAATTTATTCCAAAAAATCTTCCTAATTTTTAAACACTGAAAATAAATAACAGATAAATTTTGACCAAAAAATCTTCCTCCCTTCCCAAAAAAAAATTTACCTTCCCAAGATATATATTGATTTGACAACACAATGACAATAATCAGATATATTTTGACAAACTTTAGACCCGATTTTTTTTACTCAATACCCGGTTTTTGTTATTTTACCTTCATTGTGACATAGATACCAATTTATTCCAAAAAATCTTCCTAATTTTTAAACACTGAAAATAAATATCAGATAAATTTTGACCAAAAAATCTTCCTCCCTTCCCAATTTTTTTTTTACCTTCCCAAGATATATATTGATTTGACAACACAATGACAATAATCAGATATATTTTGACCAACTTTAGACCCGTTTTTGGAATAAATTGGTATCTATGTCACAATGAAGCTAAAATAACAAAAACCGGGTATTGAGTAAAAAAACGGGTTTTATTTAATACAAAACATAAAAAAATACACTTCAATTTTTTTATAATTAATACAAAACATAAAAATAACAAAAATACACTACAATTTTTTTTAAATAATACAAAACATTAAAAAAAAACCTTTAGGGCTGATGTCAGCAAATGATTGGAATATTATGTCAACTCAAGGGGGGAGGGGAGTTTTACGCCAGGTGGGGGTGGGGTGGGGGGGTTTTACGTCGGGCCCACTAGGAATAGTTGTCTGAAAAAGGTGGGACATTAATGACACGTGGCATTTGTTTATTGGTTTATCAGTTATGGGACCCATGAACAATTTACGCCGGGAGGAGGCGTAATAGATCCGGCATAATAGGGTGTTATTTGTGCAATTTCTCTGAAAATATGCTATTTTGTCATTTTTTTTTTAAAAAGTGCTATTTAAATTAACCTATATTGATTTAATTCTTATTTTATGTAGTAATTTTTATAATTTTTATTGCAATATCTTATAAGTAATATTTTAAATACTTAGATCAAAATATATTACTAAAAATAAGAATTGAATAGAAGTATGTTACATTTTCAGATGTAAAACATATATATATATAGAGAGAGGGGAAAGTTCAAATGAAAACTCATTTTTTATTGTGCACGTGAGGACAAATCTCAGCCACTCGATCTCTTTTGATCCAACAACTCATATTAAATAGAGTTTTTAATTTTAAAATTCTTAGGGGTAAAAATGGAAGAAAATTTAGACACACGTCTACCATATTTGACTTTTTATTTTCTTTTTTAATTAAAAACTTTTTACCCAATTAAAGTTTAAAATAAATTATCTTAAAAATTACTAATATTTTAATCAAACAAATTACTTCAAAAAAACGAGAATTTCGTGCTCTTCGATATGACATCCATCTCGATATAGTTTTTTTGTCGTTTTAACCGTTTTTTTACGTGAAATGCTATATATGTGTTATATTCATTATGAATATTTGTGTACGTTCAAGTTTTGTACAACGTCTCGACACCGTAAGTATGTAATTCCCACTGTTCTAAAAAACTCGCCGCACAGCCGCCATGGCGCGCCATGGCACCAAGGCTTGTGTCTCACGCCACGTTAAGCTTGTGGCACGCCATGGTCTAATGCGCAGTTTTTGTAATGCAATATTTGGTATTTTTTATGTTTTTAATGTCTTATTTGCGGGTTTTTACTATATATAACCTAATTTAACTTGTTTATTACTATTGACCCATTGAATAACACGCCAACACATATGTTTTTATATATAATATTATATATAAATTAGAAATTTGACGCCATAAGTCACGCCTTGAAAACGCCAAGACTTCGCCATGGCTCCTAAGGCTTGAGGCTTGGCCTCGCCGCCACGCCACGTCTCGCGCCATTTAGAACCTTGGTAATTCCACATCACCTTCTTCAACACTTTCTTCAACGTCGTAAGGCATCACGCTTCTTCAGTACCGTAACCCAACACCCATCAAGACGAATCGAGAACCTATCGAGTAATTTTGTTGTGAATCGGGGAACAAAAGAGCACGCGTTACGTCTCCACATCTTCACAGGTCATTCATGTGTTATTCATCATGAATAATGTATCATTCAGAATGAATAATATAACATTCAAGATGAATAAATAATGATTCATGAATTCGTGTATTATTCGTCATGAATGTTGTGTAATTCATCCTGAATACTATATAATTCATCATGAATAATGAATGAACGTTCACATTTGTTATTCATACTGAATGTGGGACATCCGGGGATGCACATACATATTCATAATGAATTAAACCAAATTTCGGTTGTGAATTGGGAAACAAAAAAGAGTGCACCATGTGTCTACACCTTCACGGGTCATTCATATATTATTCATCATGAATTGTGTATCATTCATGATGAATAATAGAGCATTCAGGGTGAATAATACACAATTTATGATAAATAATACATGAATCATGGATTCGTGTATTATTCATCCTAAATATTGTATTATTCATCATGAATATTGTATTATTCATCATGAATAGTGAATGAACGTTCACCTTTGTTATTAATACTGAATATGGACACCCGATGACGTGCATGCATATTCATAATGAATATAACACATATATAGAGTTTCACGTAAAAAAACGGTTAAAACGAAAAAATCATGAATATTGTATTATTCATCTTGCATACGGTATTATTCATCATTAATAGTGAATGAAAGTTCACCTTTGTTATTCATACTGAATGTGAACACCCGAAGACGTGCATGCATATTCATAATGAATATAACACGTATATAGAATTTCACGTAAAAAACGGTTAAAACGACAAAAAAAACTATATCGAGATGGATGTCATATCGAAGAGCACGAAATTCTCGTTTTTTTGATGTAATTTGTTTGATTAAAATATTAGTAATTTTTAAGATAAATTATTTTAAAGTTTAAGGGGTAAACTTTTTTTAATTAAAAATAAAAATAAAAAGTCAAAGAAGGTAGGCGTTGATTCAAAATTACAATTTTGTCCTTAATCACTTCCCAATTAACCATATTATGTATTAACCATTTATTAGTTTTCTAAGTTTTGATCAATGGTTAAAATTTGTCCTCATGTACACAATGAAAGATGGGTTTTCATTTGAACTCACCCCTATATATATATATATATATATATATATATATATATATATATATATATATATATATAAATGGGAGAGATCAATTTAAACCAATATTACATTGGAAACTTTGGAAACCGAAATCAACCAATTATTGAATTTCTTTTTTTTTAATTTTATTTTTAATTGATAAGGTTATTTTAGTCTTTTACATAATTTCATAATATATATGGGAATTGTTATTATTATTATATTAATAATTATTTATTTTTAATTTATTTTATATATGCTAATGTTAGTAATATTAATGTAAAAATGAGATATTTAATTTAGGAAAACAAATTTTAATCATACGGATCCTCTATTTTTGATTCTGATGAATCATTGATTGATTAAAATATTAATATAAAAAATAAATATTTAAATTTTTAAGTATTCATATGAAATTACCTTCAGCCACAAAATATTAATATAGTGAAACATAATGGATTTGATATAGTGAAACAAAATATTAATATATTGAAATCTGATTAAACATAAAATGTTAATATAATGAAACCTGATGAAACAAATTTGATATAGTAAAACATAATGGAAAGGTAATGAAACAAAATATTAATATAGTGAAACCCGATATAGTGAAACAAAATATTAATATAGTGAAACCTGATGAAACAGATTTGATATAGTGAAACATATTTGATATAGTGAAACATAATGAAAATGTAATGAAACAATAATGGTAATGATACTTAATTGGGTTTTTACATACTGCATATTGATGAACAGATAATAAAAAGGTAGTCTTGATATATTGTTATTATCTTTTATTAATAAATCAATTAATTTATTACCATATATAATTATTATCTTTTATTAATAAATTAATTAATTTATTACCATATTTCATCTTTGTTGCCAAATTTGAAACACAAAAGAAAAAGACACATTTACCCTTTTGACATATTATTATTATCTTTTATTAATAAATTAATTAATTTATTACCATATATAATTCAAATAAATCTTAATCATTGATTATTTTTAATCAATGGTTGAAATTTGGTTTCCAATGAAACTTGGTTTCCAATTGAAACCACCCCTAATATATATATATATATATATATATATATATATATATATAGAGAGAGAGAGAGAGAGAGAGAGAGAGAGAGAGAGGGATCAATTGGAAACCAATATTACATTGGAAACTTTGGAAACCGAAATTAACCAATCATTGAATTTTCTTTTTTTATTTTTATTTTTAAGTGATAAGGTTATTTTAGTCTTTTACATAATTTTATAATATATATGGTAAGTGTTATTATTATTATAATATTAATTATTTAATTTTAATGCATTTTATATATGGTAATATTAATCATTTATTAATTTAAACATTAAACATTTAATTTAGGTAAACACAAATTGATTCATATACAAACGACAAATCAAATTATTTTTTCTAATTCTTATGAATCAGTGATTGATTCATCAAATGAATGAAAGTTTATATTCATATGAAATATTCAATATTACCTTCAGGCACAAAATATTAATATAGTGAAACATAATGGATTTGATATAGTGAAACAAAATATTAATATAGTGAAACCTGAAACATAAAATGTTAATATAGTGAAACCTGATAAAACAAATTTTATATAGTGAAACATAATGGAAAGGTAATGAAACAAAATATTAATATAGTGAAATATGATATAGTGAAACAAAATATTAATATAGTGAAACAAAATATTAATATAGTGAAACCTGATTAAATAGATTTGATATAGTGAAACATAATGGAAAGGTAATTAAACAATAATGGTAATGAAACTTAATTGAGTTTTTACATACTGCATATTGATGAACAAGTAATAAAATGGTAGTCTTGATATATTATTGTTATTTTTTATTAATAAATTAATTAATTTATTACCATATTTCATCTTTGTTGCCAAATTTGAAACACAAAAGAAAAAGACACATTTACCCTTTTGACATATTATTATTATCTTTTATTAATTAATTAATTAATTTATTACCATATATAATTCAAATGAATCTTGACCATTGATTAAAAAGATCAATGGTTAAAATTTGGTTTCCAAAGTTTCCAATGAAATTTGGTTTTCAATTGAAACCAGCCCTATATATATATATATATATATATATATATATATATATATATAAATGTTTAAGATATTACAATTGAGCTCTTAAAATAAAGATCTTAAAAAGTAAGTTACACAAATAAAAATCTTTTATGTAATTTGCCCTAAATTTTACTACCAACTCTACTATATTGTTTTTTTTTTTTTGGAAATTGACACAAATTGCCAAATTACATTAAGGATTGCACTTCCTAACCAAGTCTCCCTGTTTTTTGCAAATTTAGCCATAGGTCAGCAATTGAGTACCTACAGGTCCGCAACCGACAGCTAAAAGATAAAAAAAAGTCGCGGATTACGGCAGGTCCACAATTGAAGAGCTGTGGACCTAAGAAATTTAATGTTTTTTAATTGTTACAGTTCCCCAATATGCAAGTCCATAGGTCCGCAATTGAGGACCAAGGTCCACAATTGCGGACTAGGTCCTCAATTGCGGACATATGGCTAAATTTACAAAAATCGGAGAGACTTGGCTAGGAGGTGTAATCCTTAATGTAATTTGGCCATTCGTGTCAATTTCCCTTTTTTGTATCTTTCTTTTAAAATCTCAATGATTTTTTTTTTCAAACTGATGAAATTTTTTCATTAATAGTTATTATAAAGTATTTATCAGATTCATGTATCCAATTTTGACTTGCTAAAAGGTATTTTATATATCCAAACATACATATGTTTTAAGTAAAATATTGTATTCTTTTGAGAGTACTAGAAGCGTACTCGCGCAATGCAGCGAGATACATCACGATTTTAATGTTTCATTTTATTTTTTGTCGATTTACAGTACGATTTTGAATGATTTTGAGAAAGTGATAACGTTTTTTTTATAAATTTGTTTAATTTAGGCTTAATAATATAATGTTTTTTATATAAATAAATTAAGTATTTTGTTAGAATTCAATGATTATCTTATATATTTTAATGACATCTAAAAAAAATAACCAATTGCATATTTAATAATATAATTAAAACAAAATTATAGTAATATAATATATTAATTAATTAATAGTGATACATGGAAAGGTCTGCATAAAAGGAAGCCCCTACACATACCAAATTGGTGGGTGTTAGAAGTATGCAGTAGTAATATGTATCTTGTGCTTTGATACTTGTAAATTAAGAGAATTTTAAAATCTTGCATAAAATGATGATACCTTGTGCCTAATAATTTGTATTTAAGAGTTTTTTATCTGTGTTTTATAATATAGTATAGATTATTTACTTGATTGTTAACTGAATGTGTAAAACAACTTCACATTATTTGATTTAACTTAAAAATACCTTCTTAGAGCATCTTTAATATATTGTTTACAATAAAAATTTTGATGATTTTTGCTCCAATATATACTTCAAAACTTCAAGACTGAGCTGCAACCTATGGTTTATCTTTCAAAACCAATTAAGGACAGTCCAACCTATGGCATGTAGCTCAGTTGGCAATGAGATTGGGAGACTTGCCCAATAACTAACAGGTCCTGGGTTCGAGCCTAGGCCCCCTCGCTAGCTACAACCTCTGAGTGAGCCTTAAAATGCCCCCTCTTACGGATGCCCGAATAAGCAGGGTCAGGTATGGGGCCGGTAAGGGTTGCCGGTATCAACCTTTTGCCCAAAAATTAAGGACAGATCCAACATAGGACTTGTTCAAGTACAATTCCGATGAAAGCGAGTCTGGTCCTCAAAGATCGGTTAAGACCTGCAATTACTTTTTCTAATTTTCTTGAATTAATTATATACTAGAAGTGTATTCGCGCAATGTAGTGAGATACATCACGATTTTAATGTTTCATTTTATTTTTTGTTTTTTTATCGATTTACAGTACGATTTTGGATGATTTTGAGAAAGTGATAATTTTTTTTTAAAATTTGTTTAATTTAGGCTTAATAATATAATGTTTTTTATAAAAAAAATTAAGTATTTTGTTATAATTCAATGATTATCTTTATATATTTTAATGACATCTAGAAAAAATAACCAAACAAATTTATATAATATAATATATTAAAGAATAGTGATACATGGAAAGGTCTGCATAAAAGGAAGCCCCTACACATACCAAATTGGTGGGTGTTAGAAGTATGCAGTAGTAATATGTATCTTGTGCTTTGATACTTGTAAATTAAGAGAATTTTAAAATCTTGCATAAAATGATGATACTCTGTGCCTAATAATTTGTATTTAAGAGTTTTTTATCCCTACTTTATAATATAGTATAGATATAGATATGCACAATATTCATGTATACATACAAAAAACAATGATAAGCAAGAGCGATTGGTTCTGTTAGGGGTGAGCATCGGAAGCGGGTACCCGCCTTTGGAACCGGAACCGCTTCGGAACTGCCGGTTCCGGAACCGGAACCGATGTGATTTGTTCCGGTTTCGGTTCCTAAAATATGGAACCGATCGAGATCGGTTCCGGTTCTCATTTTTTTGGAACCATTACCCGCTGGGTACCCGCCGAAACCGGTTCCGGGACCGGGTACCCGGTCCTGCTGGGTACCCAGAACCGGAACCGGCGGGTACCCGCTATTTTTTAATAAAATATATTTTATTTATTTATAAAATTTTTAATAAACTACTTTTTAGTGAAGCATCGTTTGTAGTATATATATATTAGCATCAACTAATTTTAATGACGTGAAGTGTTTTGGAAGCACCGTTTGTAGTATTTATTTGTTTTGTAAGCACCGTTTGTAATATTTATTTGTTTTGTAAGCATCGTTTATAGTATTTATTAGTTTTTATCATGTTAGTTTTCACGTTTGTGGTATTTATTTCTTTATATTTGGACTTTGTAATATAATTAATATTTATCTTTTTATAATATAAATGAAAAAAATTTAAAAATTAGACAGTGGGTACCCGATTCCGGTTCCGGTTCCCAAATATAAAGAACTGGTGTAACCGGTTTCGGTTCCTTCTTTCCAGGAACCGCCGGTTCTGGTTCCGATTCCGATTCCTGAAATTTTAGGTGGGTACCTGCCTTTGCTCACCCCTAGGTTCTGTCATGTCTAAATTAGACATAAATATAAGCCCAAAGACTTCTAATTTTTTTGAACCAACCCCAATTAATAATTTTCTTCACAAATTTGTCCCTTATTTCACTAAAAACGTCGAGTATCATCCACACGATGTTTTAAATTTGTAAACGAAATATGTACTCTAAACAAGGCCTCGTGTTCCTTTGTTAAGAATGATGAACTTTTATGATCGTCTTGCTTTCAGCAAACAAATTAATCATTCTTGTGAAAATACAAACGACGTCGATCACTTTATCATTTCAATCACTTTACGATTTTGAACAAAAAAAATTGAATTGAGTAGTTATCTTTCCACATCCAAACCCATAAATTCATAATAATCACTTAATATATAGAATTTATTTTATTTTGATGCTTTTATAAGAATAGTGGTGTAATGCTCTTATAAAAACATGTGGGAAAAAAATTGTTTTAAATATCATATGTATAATTGTTTTCAAATATGATATGTATAATTATCAAAATACCATTAATTTTTTGTCTTTAAAAGCCAATTTCTTTGATTTATATATTAATAGAATACTAAGGGGTTGTTTTTTTTTTAACTTCTTAATGACTTTTAAGCCTGAATCGTTTAGACCTTTTTACAAACCACCTCTTATTAATCATAACTAAAATAAGACCTTTAAAAGCCAATTTCTTGAACACACTTGAATGTACATAAATATTCATAATGAATATAACACATATTGCATTTCACGTAAAAAACGGTTAAAATAACAAAAAAATTATATCGCATATGGATGCCATATCGAAGAGCACGAAATTCTTGTTTTTTTGATGTAATTTGTTTGATTAAAATATTATTAATTTTTAAGATAATTTATTTTAAACTTTAAGTGGCTAAAAGTTTTAATTAAAAAAGAAAATAAAAAGTCAAATATGGTAGGTCTGGTTTTAAATTATCTTCCATTTTTACCCCTAATCATCTTAATTAATAATTTTAAATTAAAACTCTATTTAATATGAGTTGTTGGATCAATAGAGATGAAGGGGTCGAGATTCATCTTCACGTGTAAAATGAAAATTGAGTTTTCATTTGAACTTTCCTCTCCCTCCCTCCCTCCCTCTCTCTCTCTCTCTCTCTCTCTCTCTCTCTATATATATATATATATATATATATATATATATATATATAAAAGAAGCACTAAGGGGGCGTTTGGTTTAAGCCATGGAATGAAAATGGGAACGAAAATGAAAATGACAGGTAATGGGAATGTGTAACATCATAAAATTTAGAGTGAAATAAAAATATTTATACCTACTAATACAAAGACAAACTAACAAAATTAACACTAGTTGACTTTGACTTTTCTTTATTATGCTTAACTTTGATTTTTGCTTTAAGAGGCTTTGACTTGAGCATTGACTTTCAACTTCGACCTCCCAGATTGCCTCTTCGATCAATTCCATGCTCTTTTGCTGTGCTTCTGTACATCCGCAACACAAGTTGTTACTACTCGAGAGAGTGTGTCTGCTAATAAATTTAGCTTTCCATCAATATGCTCGATATTGATTTTAACTCTTGTGCCAGTAATTGCATCTGTAAATCGAAGCCATCTAACTCTTGAGGCTTTGTTGCTATTGGAAAGTTATCAGAGCTTGAAAACAAAGTTATGGCTGGCTAAAACCCCATTCAGGGTTAGCAGGAAAGGAATGCTAAAAAACCTTTTTAAAACCTTTATATTTTGATCAAGTCACTCTAAAAAAAAGTGTTCCATACAGGTAGGTAAATTGTTTTGAAAATCAAGATTTCAAAAAATCACCATGAGCCCGTAAAAAGAAAGTCGGGGACGGAAAAGGGGAATTCCGGTGGGTTGAGAAATACGTTTGGAAAAACAGTTTATCTTTATGTAAATTCATCAGGCCTGGAACTTTCCTTAACAACTTCAGTTTTATGTAAAAATTCATGAGTGATCGTTTTGAACAAGATATACAGGATTGGTATAGGCATTCCAGAACTGCTAATCTTGAATATTTGAATCTTGAAGCAAGTCATACTGTAAAGGTGTCTGATTTACACAACAATATTTCCTGTGTTTATGATAAAGTACTTCTTCACGCAAAAGTTTGTATTAAATATTTTTGAAAATGTAATATTCCCAGATTCCAAGCAATTCAATCTAAATCAAGATGTAAAGATTTGACAATTATGAACAGTTTCTAGAGAGAGAGTAGAGAGAGAAAATATATCAATCGTATATCTCACAAGGTATTACAATGAACTCTTAGACCACACTTTACAACAAACACTTACAAGCTATATATATGGTTAAAGACCATATTCACACAATGTAAACAACAAAAACTTTCTAGATTTTGACTATGTTTGACTTTACAAGACCTTGACTTTTCCTATTAAATCTTGGATACAATTATACACTAACAATCTCCCCCTTTGTATTTGTGTGTCCCTGATTTATGACAAGTTCTTATCAACACAAACAACAACAATGATTTACCAACCTGATTGATAAATAAACGCGGATTACAGATTGATGTTTGTGATTTACTCTTTGAAGCTCTCTAAGTTTTTCACCGTTGAAAATGTGTTATGTGTGTGTTCTTATAATATCTAACACACCTAATAACTAACATAATATATAACAAAGATATTATCTAAGCTAATATCTATTTATAAGATATTTAGAATAATCATAAAATACAATAAACAACTTTGACGATTTATTACAAACTGACTTTAGACTAATATTAAGAGTCGACTTTCTAGCTTTAGCTTCAGATTGCAAACTTCAGATTGGATGATCTTGAATCCAATAGATCTGTGCGCTAACAATCTCCCCTTTTGGATCAAGATCATTACTAAAAAGATTTAGCAATTCAGTCTTCTCTTTCAGCTCAGAAGATGCAATCTCACTCTTAGTCTGCAACAAGTAGCAATCTCCCCAAAAGACGTAGATAAACTCTCTTTCAGATGATGGGAAGAAATTATCTTCAGATTTAGCTTAGAATGTTGTAGCAAAGTATCTTCAAAGAAAAATTTTCTCAAATCAGCATGTCTTCAGAATACTTGCTCTAAACTTGCGTTGTTCCCCATTTCTTGTGTAGCTCTTCTCCCCCTTTTTGATGAAAAGAGCAACGAGTTCATCAAAACTTTTATGTCAAGAAATGTCTTTCTTACAGAGCCTCTGATTCGTCAATTCAAAAGATATTCATCCAGATCTTTGCAAATCCAGACAAAATAGTCGTGTAACACTTGAATCAACAAATGAATCAGTTAAAATGTCTGTCAGTAACACTAAGTCACTGTGTGTAACGAATACACATCGTAAAGGAGCTTTGTGATGTTCACTCCCTCAGGTCTTCCATTCAATCATCGAAACACCACAAAGGTAATTTCTATAAACGTTATGACAAAGAAACAAATTCCTTGTGTGTTCGTGCAAGTGATAGAAAGAATTAAGCACTTGATGATTGCTTATAAGGCTCAATATTGTGTAAACCACTGAGACAACAGTAAGTTAAACACAGACTCAATGTGCATGATTGGAGTGCGAAGGTGGGGCAAACTTCCTTCTTTTCAATATCCAGATTTTCCAAATGAAAATCAGATAGTAAATGTGCTGCTTCCCCTTTGAAAATGAAACATTTTCCTTTTAAGAAGAAAATGAGTAGCTGGTGGGGTTAATCAAGAGTTGGCATGAGCTAGTTGCCTGTTTCAATAATGTTCACCAAAGAAATGTGAAACACTAGAAATGTGGCTGTCCGACTCAGAAAGTAGTTGGTGCAGAGTTCTGATATCTTTTAACTCTGTTCTCACACCCTTTTTCTTTTAAACATTAAGCTCACTGCTAACCAAACTCTCTTTTTCATTATTGCTCATCACACAACCCACACTCATTTCTTTTAAATTTCTCACACTCAATCACTATGGATTAACCTCTTGGGTAGGACACACTAGTTAACGTGTATCCGTAGAAGTTGTGTTAAGTCCTAGCACACTGATCCCATGTTTTCCTATGAAGCATATGATGCTCAAAATGGTTTAACTATATCAGTTAAAGTACAAATTATATCTTGAAAACATTTAAAGGCACACTTCCAATTCATGAAATCGTTTTGAGATTCGGGAAGTGGTTTGAACATTTAAGAACATGTTTTCAATGAATGAAAGTTATCCTTCTTTCAACCATATATGAGATTAAGATAAAGGATTATACCTTTACGTGCGATCTTACATCTCATGAAGCTAAGCTTAAAGCCATAAAGATATGAACATGTAAGCGTCTCTCAAACTGCAAAAGTCTTAAAGTCAAGTCAAAGTAACGTTATTCACATTGAATTAAAAGACAAAAAGCATACAAAACAATGAAAGTACGAGTTCTGATCTGAAATAATAAGAAGTCATATCCTAACTCCTTTGACTTGTAAAACTCCCCCTAAAATCATGCATCACAAAAATTTGACATTAAAAAGGTAAATGCAGAAATTAGTGAGTCTTCTCCTCAAATTAATATTGACCATCTGTCAATTTCTTCTCATACTCCCCCTTGGATCATGACCATAATATTTGAAATGCAGATATCATTCAGAAATAAGAATGAAGAAATGATGAAAAAGTATACAATTAGAAAAACTTTGATAGGTAACTACTGATTATGTCTTAAGATTTAGCATACCAAGCTTAGAGACAAGAAAGGTGAACCTCTTTTCGTCTAAAGGTTTGGTAAACAAATCTGCAAGCTGATAATTAGTTTTTACAAAGAAAATTTTAATTGTTCCTTTTTCGACATTATCTTTGATAAAATGATACCTGACATATATGTGTTTGGTCTTGGTGTGCTGAACATGTTAAGACACAGTCTCATTGGATTCAAGATCATCCAAACTGAAGATCGCAATCTGAAGCTAAAGCCGAAACGTCGACTCTCAATATTAAAGTCTATGTCGTTTGTAATAAATGTCAATGTATTTGTTTATTATTGTACTAGTTAAATTACTATCTAGTTTGTTAGATATTAGTTTAACTTAGTTAGTTTAGTTATAATATTAGTTAGTTAGGTATAATATCTAAATGTTAGATATTATTTAGTTTTATTGTTTAATATTGCAAGTTGTTAGGAAGTGTGTTCAACACACTAGATTAGAGTTTTGTGATATCTCTAGTATCTCTCTCAAAAAGATCAGATCATAATTAACACATACAAACACACACTTAAAGGTGTATTAGAGAGAAAAACAAAGAACACAAATCCAAGCTTTAATCTGATCAACCTTGTAACCATTTCTATATATCAATACAGGTTGGTAATCGTTATTGTGTTGTTTCTAAGAACTTGATATTAGTATTGTGGACCGACAATTGGTATCAGAGCCTGATAAAGATCAAATCAAGTTCTTTGCAAAAACGTCTCTGTGTTCAATCTGAAAAATTGATTTCGAGTGTTAGAGTGTTTTAGGTGTTAAAATCGATCAGGTTGTGATCGATTAGCATGCTAGATAAAGTTGTTGTTGTTTAATTTCAGTATTAAGCTTTATTCGAGTTCCATTTTGTGGATTTAGTGAGGAAACTGTCGAGAACAAAAAGTCACTGTGCGATAAATTTTTTCTTCAAATAGTGTGTTTTATTGCGATCGAGTGCTTATATTCAGTTCTAGAAGTGTTTCTAGACATAAGGGTAGAGTTTGGTATTGCTAAATCGTTTCAGGAACAGATTTTAGACGATTTCTAGAAGTACAGGACGAATAAAGCGCAAAGTGGAAGTCGAACACACGCAAAGTTAAACTTTGCGCGTCCAACAACAAACGCAAAGTCCAACTTTGCGCTCCTCAAGTGAAACGCAAAGTCCAACTTTGCGCTCCTCAAGTGACCCGCAAAGCTCACTTTGCGCCTCTCAAGCCAAACGCAAAGTCCACTTCTCGGTTCCAAAAGCATACGCAAACCTCAGAAACGCAAACCTCAACTTTGCGCTTCCAACTAGACCCGCAAACCTCAACTTTGCGCTTCCAACTAGACCCGCAAGCCTCACTTTGCGCTTCCCACTTGAACCGCAAACCTCACTTTGCGCTTCCCACTTGAACCGCAAACCTTACTTTGCGCTTCCCATTTGAAACGCAAATCTCACTTTGCACACTTAGATTTTTTTTTCTGAGAAATTTTTGAAATTGTGATCAAATTTCTTAGCGGGACCCCCGTGCTAAGTTTGCCTAGGGGGACAAAATTTCTTGTGTGATCAAATTTTATCTGCACTAACGGTCAATACAGTTCTTTTTGCATATTTAATCAATACAGGATGACCTCAAGAGAAGCCCTTGCTATAGGAACTGACACCAAGCCACCAGTTCTCTTTAAAGGAGAATACAAACAGTGGAAGGATCGGTTTCTGAACTTCATTGACAGACATGAGCTGGGTGATTTCATCAGGAGATCTATAGAAGAAGGGGTTATAAAACCAATCATTACGACTCGTGTAGTTGGAAATGTGCCTACTGAAGTTGAACTTAAGTTTCATGAGCTAGGAGATGATAACCTCAGAAGAGCCAAAGGCGACAGATTAGCTAAGTCATACATTTTACAAGGAATTCCAAATGAGATATACGTAAAGATTGACAGCTACAAGGCCTCCGACAAAGAAATGTGGGATCAACTTGAAAAGATGATGCTGGGTTCGAAGGTTGGGAATCAGCTTAAAATATCCAATTGCCTAAATAATTATGAAGACTTTAGAGGCAGGGTGGGAGAAACTTTAGAAGAAACCTATGACAGGTTTGTGACTTTGCTGAACGAACTTAGCAAGAACAAAGTCCACAAATCTCAAATTGAGCTAAACGTCAAATTCCTGAGTATTCTTCAACCGGAATGGAAAAGATTTGCTAGACAGATGAAGCAGATAAAAGATCTGAATGAGATTCCACTTCATGAGGTGTATGAAACCCTCAGACAAAATGAAGAAGAGGTGGATGAAATTCTAGAAGATAAGAGACAGAAAGGAAAGACAGTTGAAGACACAGTCGCACTTGTAGTCAGGAAGAAGAAGAACAAGGCAATTGTATATGAATCAGAAGAAGATGAAGCTTATGGAAACTCTGACACGGATGAAAATGACCAACTGAATCAAGCAATGCTTATGCTAACAAGTGCTTTTCAGAAAAGGTTCTACACAAAGACAAGTTCAAATAGTCAGAGATATTCTTCTGGTCCAAACAACTACATCCACAAGGAAAGGGTTGAAGGAAGCAGATATGAAGGAAAGAGATTTGAAGGAAAGAGAACAGAAGAGAGGAAACCTGAAGAGAGAAGGTATCAGTCTGAAGGGAAGAGATTAGAGGAGAGGAAACCAGAAGAAAGAAAGTTCAAAGCTGAAGGATCCAGTCAGCCAGAACCACCTACGTGCTACAACTGTGGCAAAACCGGTCACTTTGCCAAGGACTGCCGCAGATCAAAGGTCAGAAATTCAGACTACTATAAGAACAAGATGCTTCTTGCAAAGCAACAGGAGGCAGGCAAGGCACTGATGGCTGAGGATGAATACTGGCTTGATAACTCAGATGATGAAGAAGAGGATGAAGAGAAAGATGAAGCCGTTAACATGTGCTTAATGGGCCAAATAGAATCAGATGCTGAAGTTGATTCAGACAATGAAGAAGAAGAGGTATGTAATCTATCAGATTTAGATTTCATGAATAAAATGCATGCCATGAGTTTAAAACAAAAAGAGTTAGAATCTAATCTTGAGCAAGAAAATGGTGTCATAACTGACAAAAACCAATTGATACAGAAACTTAGCAATGAAATTGCTGAGAAGAAAGTATTAATTGAGTTTTTACATAAAGATAATGACACCAACGCTAAGGAAAAGACAAGAATTCTTAAAGAGAATTCTGATCTTAAGTCTAAACTGCTAAAAGGTGAAATAGATTTATATGAGCTTACAAATTTGCATGCTTCTTGTACCAAAGAAAACTTTTCTTTACTTGGAAAATTAAAAAGTTTGGAAGAGAAGTTATATAAAATGGGTCAAACTGAACAGACTATTTTTCTGAACAAACCCAAAGAGGAAATAGAGAGATGGGGAATCGGTTATAAGAATCCTCACTATCTACAAAAGGGGATGTCTGAAGTGCCAGGACTTTATGATCATCTTTCAATGCAATTAGCTCGCAGAATCCCTGATTTTAAAACTTTCTGGACTAAACTGTCAAAAGAGGATGAAGCCAATGAAACGGAAAAACGGTTGAAATCAGCTAAAGTTCATCTTCCATTTAATTATGCGAAGACGAATAATAGTTATAATGAAAGTCCAATATATCAAAAGAAGAAAACTCTTTCGAGTGATTTCTTTCCAAGTTATTCTGAAAAAGAAATGGAGGCGAAGCCTATTCAAGGTAAACTATATGTCCCTCCTCTCGTTTTAGAAAGTAAAATTTCTGAACTCGAGAATTCTTTGTCAGATGAAAGACTTTTGATGAATATTGAGCAAAAAGTTTTTTCAACTGTGTTTTCAAATTCTGTTATTTCTAAGGCTTCAAACTCTAAAGATATGTTTGGTTCATCAAATAAAGGATTTGATTTTCTGAACTCTAACGGTGGTTTAGATAATTGTTCTGAACAATTTGACTTTAATGCAAAACTTCCTAACCATTCATCTTTTGTTAAGAAAACTTTGAGAAAAACCAGTATGCCTGTTAATAGTGCAAAATCAACGAAAGTTTTCGTTGATAAATCAGTCTCTGTGAAAGCTAAGAGTGATAAAGGTAAGAATATATCTCAGCATTCACAGAAACCGAACATTACTGGTAATTCTAAGAAAGAGCAATCGCTTGTTGCTCCAAGGTCTAACTCACCAGTTTCACATGTTTCAGATCTGAGCAAGCAAAGGCCAGAAGTAAATTCTCAATGGCAACCGAAACGGAAGCTTGACAAGACCGTTTTATCGTTTAGTAGTGTTAATTGTAGTAAGACTTCGCTTAGTAAAGATGTATTAATTGCTGATGTTGCTCTTTTGAACTCAAAACTTGCTGTTTCTCGTAAACAATATACAATGAAGCAATTATTTCAGTTATCTTTATCTGCTAGAAAGTCTTCTATTTATGATAAACATGTTTCTATCTCTTGTCAAGATTCTGGATATTGGTTTGAAAATTACCATGTGCATTCATCTCATACTAATCCTTCTCATACATTTCAAAAGAAAAGAGGACCCAATTTGAAATGGGTACCAAAATCTTGTGCTAACACAGCAGGACCCAAATTCCAGTAGGTACCTAAGGCTAAATCTGTGTTGCAGGCACACAAAGCTTAGAGAGAAATCGACTTCTGATTATGTACAGATCAGGACTCGTTCTTCAATGACAAAATAGGTTTTTGGATAATGCAGTTCAAAACCCGAACATCAAAGTCAAAATAGGCTTTTGAACAAATCAGTTCAAGACCCGCACTTCGATAATCAAAGTGATTATTCCAATGTTGTCGTATAAATCTCTAAATTTATAATTTCTCTTATGCAGACTAGTCATACATGGTTCTTGGACAGCGGATGTTCCAAGCACATGACAGGACAAAAAGAGATACTGTCCAATTTTAAAGACAAATATTGCGGAACAGTCAGATTCGGCAACGACCAGTTTTCATCAATCATGGGATATGGTGATGTACAACATGACAATGTCACGAACAAGAAGGTGAGCTATGTTGAAGGCTTACGACACAACTTGTTCAGTATAGGCCAGTTCTGTGACAAAGACTTAGAGGTCAACTTCAAAGCCAAGAGATGTTCAGTTCGCAATGAAGATGGCGAAGAACTCTTGGTCGGTACTCGAGAATCAGACCTCTACACAATCAATTTATCAAATGTCCAGACTGACAAGCAAAATTGTCTACTGACGAAAGCATCGATGCAACAAAGTTGGTTATGGCATCGAAGGCTCTCTCACCTCAACTTCAGGTACATCAACAATCTGGTCAGTGGAAAGCTCGTCAAAGGACTTCCAGAGCTCAAGTATGAAAGAGAACATCTTTGTGCAGCTTGTGAAAAGGGCAAGATGAAGAGGGCACCTCATAAACCAAAGCCTGAACCAAGTACAAGCGCTCCGTTAGAGTTATTGCATATGGATCTATGCGGTCCGATGCGAACTCAGAGTCTAGGCGGCAAGAAGTACATACTCGTGATCGTGGACGATTACTCGCGATACACATGGGTCAAGTTTCTACGTTCAAAGGATGAGACACCAGATGTACTCATCACTTTCCTAAAGACGACCCAGGTGAATCTGCAGAAACCAGTCAAGTTTCTACGAACAGACAACGGCACAGAGTTCAAGAACAACAAAGTTGAAGAATATCTCGAATCTGTCGGGATTTCACATCAATACTCTGCTGCTCGAACGCCTCAACAAAATGGAGTGGTTGAAAGAAGAAATCGGACGCTAGTCGAGGCTGCTCGTACTATGCTAAGTCAATCCGACTTACCTCTATTTTTGTGGGCAGAAGCTGTATCGACCGCGTGCTACACACAGAATCGCTCCATGGTACATCGAAGATTCAAGAAGACTCCTTATGCGTTAATCAACAACCGAACACCGACAATCAAATATTTCCATATATTTGGGTGTAAGTGTTTCGTTCTAAACGATAGGGAGAGTCTAAATAAGTTCAGTGCTAAAGCGGATGAAGGAATCTTCATTGGCTATTCCTCGACATCAACTGCATTCCGTGTTTATCTAAAGAAGTCAAAGACGGTGATTGAAAGCATCAACGTCTCGTTTGATGAAGAAATGGCTTCCGAACAACAACGTTCAGAACCCGTTATAACAGGAATACTAGCTTCTGGGCAACTCAGTTCAGGACCTACGTGTCAACAGAATAAATCAGATGAAGCATCAACTTCTACTAACCATTTATCTGATTTAGATTTATTATTTGAATTGTTTTATGATGAATTTCTTGGATCTAATGTAAAGAAATCGGTTGTGGTTGACAGGATGGAAGACTTAACGACTACTCATCCAACCAGTTCAGATATTCCTATTGAATCAAATGCCCCGATTCAACAAGAGATTACAATTCAAATGCCAACTCCAACAGTTGAAGAAGTGACAACTGATAAAGAGACAGAAGTAGCTGAAACAGTAGGAGATACTATACAGATCAATCTACAACCAGAACAAGCTGTACCTGCTGAGCCTTCTGAACCTGCCACTTCAACTGAAACCATCAATCCTCCTGAACAATCAGAAGAAGGTACAAGTGGATTTGTAGATGATACAACCGACATACAATCATCTAATCCACTGCCTCATGAACATAAATGGACCAAAGAGCACCCGCTAAGCCAGATCATTGGCGATCCATCAAAACCGGTGCAAACTAGGTCAACATCAATGAACATGTGCATGCATGACTCCTTTCTGAGCAAGTTCGAGCCAACACGTGTATCAGGGGCACTTGCTGATCCAGAATGGGTGGTCTCAATGCAAGAAGAGCTGAATCAATTCAATGCACTTCAAGTATGGAGACTCGTACCAAAGCCTAAAGATAAAACCATTATAGGTACGAAATGGGTTTTCAAGATAAAGAAAGACGAAGATGGTACCGTTATCCGAAACAAGGCAAGACTAGTAGCCAAAGGATACAGACAAGAGGAAGGAATAGACTATGACGAAACATATTCTCCTGTGGCGCGATTAGAGGCAATCAGAATGTTTCTAGCCTACGCAGCCCACAAGAACTTCACTGTCTTTCAAATGGACGTGAAGATAGCATTCCTAAATGGAATTTTGAAGGAGGAAGTCTACGTCTCTCAGCCCGAAGGTTTTATCAATCAAGAGAAGCCGAATCATGTTTACATTCTCGATAAAGCACTCTACGGTCTGAAACAAGCACCTCGATCCTGGTATGATGTCCTTTCCACTTTTCTAGTCAAGTCTGGGTTTTCAAAAGGTACGGTTGATACCACTTTGTTTATCAAAAAGGAAAAAGGCGATATCATTTTAATTCAAATTTATGTAGATGATATTATCTTTGGTTTTACAAATACTAAGTACTGTAAGAATTTTGCAAACCTTATGGTGTCTAGATTTCAGATGAACTTGATGGGAGAGATGAATTTCTTCATCGGTTTACAAGTAAAACAATTTTCATCGGGTATTTTTATCAATCAATCAAAATACATTAGGGATATTCTTCGGAAGTTCCAAATGGAAAATTCAAAACCGATTGGTACCCCAATGGCACCAGGTACTAAAATTGGCACCGATCCTTCGGGAAAGGATGTTGATGTTAGGACTTATCGAGGGATGATAGGTTCTTTAATGTATCTTACTTCTAGTAGGCCAGATATAATGTTTTCAACATGCTTATGTGCACGATATCAGGCCAATCCTAAAGAAATCCATATGTCTGCTGTAAAGCGCATATTTAGGTATCTAAAGGGCACTGCAGATCTTGGTCTGTGGTATCCTAAAGATACTAGTTTTGAACTAACAGCCTACACAGATGCAGATCATGCAGGTTGTATGTTAGACAGGAAGAGCACGTCGGGACATGTACAGTTCCTCGGTGACAAACTAGTAAGTTGGGCATCGAAGAAGCAACTTTGTGTTTCAACCTCCACGGCCGAAGCAGAATATGCAGCTGCTGCTAGCTGCTGTTCTTAGGTCTTATGGATGAGAACTCAATTGCACGACTATGGTTTCCACTTCAACAAAATCCCGATATACTGTGACTCCAAGAGCGCCATCGCAATATCAGCGAATCCTGTTCAACACACCAAGACTAAGCACATAGACGTCATGTATCACTTTATTAAAGATCATGTTGAAAAAGGAACAATTGAACTTTTCTTTGTAAAAACTGATTATCAACTTGCCGATTTTTTCACCAAACCCTTAGACGAAAAGAGGTTCAACTTTCTTATCTCTAAGCTTGGTATGCTAAATCTTAAAATCTAATAAGTAGTTACCTATAAAAGTTTTCTAAATTCTTAACTTTGATTGATATCTGCACTTCTATATAATGTTCATAATCCAAGGGGGAGAATGAGAAGAAATTGACAAGTGGTCAATATTACTTCGAGGGGGAGCTCATAAAATTTTGCATGTACCTTTTAATGCCAAATTTTTTTGTATTGAAAGAATTTAGGGGGAACTCTTCAAGACAAAGGGGAGTACGGAAATGACTTCTGATTATTTCTGATCAGAACTCGTACTTTAAAAAGTTTTACTGCTTTTTGTCTTTTCAGTTTAAGTGAATAAATTTTACTTTGACTTGACATAAGACTTTTGCAGAATTTTTGAGAGAAGCTTACAAGTTCATATGTTTATGACTTAAAGCTTAGCTTCATGAGATGGAAGATCGTACGTTAAGGTATAATTCTATATCTTCATCTCATATATGGTTGAAAGAAGGACAACTTTCAATCATTTGAAAACATTGTTTTTAATGTTCAAACCACTTCCTGATTTTTCAACCGATTTTATATTTTGGGAGTGTATTTTAAATGTTTTCATGATCTAAATTGTGCTTTAACTGAAATAGTTAAACCAATCTGAGCATCACGTGCATAATAGGAAAACAAAGAATCATTGTGCTAGGAATTAACACAACTTCTATGGAATCACCTTAACCAGTGATTTCTACCCAAGAAGTTAATCCTTAGTGATTGAGTGTGCAAAGAGAAAAGAAATGAGTGTGATTAGAGAAAGCAAAACGTTTAAAAGAAAGAGCGTGTGAGAACAGAGTTAAAAAGAATATCACAACTCTACACCAACTTTTTCTGAGCCGGGTAGCCATATTACTAGTGTTTCACAATTCTTTGGTGAACATTATTGAAACAGGCAACTAACCCATGCCAACTCTTGATCAAACCTCACTATCTACTCATTTTCTTCTCAACAAGAAAGTGTTTCACATTTTCAAAGGGGACGCAACACATATGCTATCTGATTTTCATTTGGAAAATCTGGATATTGAAAAGAAGGAAGTCTGCCCCACCTTCGCACTTCAATCATGCACATTAAGTCTGTGTTTAACTTACTGTTGTCTCAGTGGTTTACACAAAATTTTGAGCCTATAAGCAATCATCAAGTGCTTAATTCTTTTAAACACAAGCACGAACACACAAGGAATTAGTTTCTTTGTCATAACGTTTATAGAAATTTACCTTTGTGGTGTTTCGATGATTAAATGGAAGCCCTGGGGGAGTCAACATCAAACAACTCCTTTCCAATGTGTATTCGTTACACACAGTGACTTAGTGTTACTGACAGACATGTTAACTGATTCATTAGTTGATTCAGGTGTTACACGACTATTTTGTCTGGATTTGAAAAGATCTGGATGAATATCTTTTGAATTGACGGGTCAGGGGCTCTAACCGCAAGATCGACATTTCTTACAAATAATTTTGATGAAGTCGTTGCACTTAACATCAAAAAGGGGGAGAATGACTACACAAGAAATGACAAAGATCACATGTTTCAAGAATCACGTCCACTCTTCAAAGGGGGAGAATGTTAGAAAAAGACATGCTGATTTAAGAGCTAGAGAAAGAGAAGACTAAATTGCTAAAATCATTTTCATAATGATCTTGATCCAAAGGGAGAGATTGTTAAGACACAGTCTCATTGGATTCAAGATCATCCAAACTGAAGATCGCAATCTGAAGCTAAAGCCGAAACGTCGACTCTCGATATTAAAGTCTATGTCGTTTGTAATAAATGTCAATGTATTTGTTTATTATTGTACTAGTTAAATTAATATATAGTTTGTTAGATATTAGTTTAACTTAGTTAGTTTAGTTATAATATTAGTTAGTTAGGTATAATATCTAAATGTTAGATATTATTTAGTTTTATTGTTTAATATTGCAAGCTGTTAGGAAGTGTGTTCAACACACTAGATTAGAGTTTTGTGATATCTCTAGTATCTCTCTCAAAAAGATCAGATCATAATTAACACATACAAACACACACTTAAAGGTGTATTAGAGAGAAAAACAGAGAACACAAATCCAAGCTTTAATCTGATCAACCTTGTAACCATTTCTATATATCAATACAGGTTGGTAATCGTTATTGTGTTGTTTCTAAGAACTTGATATTAGTATTGTGGACCGACAGAACAGGATTCGCTGTTATCGCGATGACGCTCTTTGAGTCACAGTAGATCAGGATTTTGTTGAAGTGAAAACCGTAGTCGCGCAGTTGTGTTCTCATCCATAAGACCTGAGAACAGCAGCTAGCAGCATCTACATATTCTGCTTCGGTCGTTGAAGTTGATACACAAAGTTGCTTCTTCGATTCCCAACTTACGAGTTTATCACCAAGGAACTGTATATGACCTGACCTGCTCTTCCTGTCTAGCATACAACCAGCATGATCTGCATCTGTATATGCTGTTAGTTCAAAGCTAGTATCTTTAGGATACCACAGACCAAGATCTCTAGTCCCCTTCAGATACCTAAAAATGCGCTTAACTGTAGAAAAATGGGATTCTTTGGGATTGGCCTGATATCTAGCACATAAACATGTTGAAAATATTATATCTGGCCTACTGGAAGTAAGATACATCAAAGAACCTATCATCCCTCCGTAAGTCCTAACATCAACAACCTTTCAAGAAGGATCGGTGCCAATCTTAGTACCTGGTGCCCTTGGGGTACCAATCAGTTTAGAATTTTCCATTTTGAACTTCCAAAGAATATCAAGAATGTATTTTGATTGATTGATAAAAATCCCCGATGAAAATTGTTTGACTTGTAATCCGAGAAAGAAATTCATCTCTCCCATCATATTCATCTGAAATCTTGACACCATAAGGTTTGAAAAATTCTTACAGTACTTAGGATTTGTAAAGCCAAAAATAATATCATCCACATAGATTTGAATAAGAATGATATCGGCTTTCTCCTTTTTAATAAACAAAGTGGTATCTACCGTACCTTTTGTAAAACCAAACTTGACTAAAAATTGAGATAGGACATCATACCAGGCTCAATGAGCTTGTTTCAGTCCATAGAGTGCTTTGTCGAGAATGTAGACATGATTTGGTTTCTCTTGATTGACAAAGCCTTCTGGCTGCGAGACGTAGACTTCTTCCTTTAGAATTCCATTCAGAAAGGCGGTCTTCACGTCCATTTGAAAGACAGTGAAGTTCTTGTAAGCTGCGTAGGCCAAAAACATTCGAATTGCCTCTAAACGCGCCACAGGAGCATAAGTCTCGTCGTAGTCTATTCTTTCCTCTTGCCTGTATCCCTTGGCAACAAGTCTTGCTTTGTTTCTGATAACGATACCATCTTCAACTTTCTTGATTTTGAAAACCCATTTCGTACCTATAATGGTTTTACCTTGAGGTTTGGGTACGAGTCTCCAGACTTCTAGTGCGTCGAACTGATTCAGCTCTTCTTGCATTTCAGTCACCCAGTCTGAATCGGAAAGAGCCTCGGATACGCGAGATGGCTCGATCTTGCTCAGAAAGGATTCATGCATACACATATTCATTGAAGCTGACCTAGTTTGCACCGGTTTGGTTGGATCGCCAATGATCTGGCTTATCGAGTGCTCTTTGGTCCATTTATGTTCATGAGGGAGTAGATTATATGAATATATATCAATATTATCATCTAAGAATCCACTGGTACCTTCTTTAGGTTGTTCAGGAGGAATGATGATTGCAGTTGAAGTAGTAGGTGCAGAAGGCTCAGCAGGTACAGCTTGGTCCGTCTGTAGATCATCCTGTACAGAACATCCTACTGATACAGCAACTTCTGTCTCTTCATTATTTTTCACAACTTCAACTGTTGGAGTCGGCATTTGAACTGGAATTTCTTGCTGAATCGGGGAGTTGGATTCAGTAGAGATATCTGAACTGGTTGAATGAGTAGTCGTTGAGTCTTCCATCCTGTCAACCACAACAGATTTCTTCACATTAGATCCAAGAAATTCATCATAAAACAGTTCAAATAATAAATCTAAATCAGATAAATGATTAGAAGACGTTGATGCTTCATCTGATTTGATCGCTTGATACACAGGTTCTGGACTGATTTGCCCAGAAGCTAGTACTCCGATTATCACGGGTTCTGAACTGTGTTGTTCAGAAGCCATTTCTTCATCAAATGTGACGTTTACGCTTTCAACAACTGTTTTTGACTTCTTCAGATATACACGAAATGCAGTAGATGTAGATGAATAGCCAATAAAGATGCCTTCGTTTGCCTTGGCACTGAACTTGTTCAGACTCTCCCTATCGTTTAGAACATAACACTTACACCCAAATATATGGAAATATTTGATTGTCGGTGTTCGGTTGTTGATTAACGCATAAGGAGTCTTCTTGAATCTGCGGTGTATCATTGATCGATTCTGAGTGTAGCACGCAGTCGATACAGCTTCAACCCACAGAAATAGAGGTAAGTCAGATTGACTTAGCATAGTACGAGCAGCCTCGACTAGCATACGATTTCTTCTTTCGACCACTCCATTCTGTTGAGGCGTACGAGCAACAGAGTATTGATGTGATATCCTAACCGATTCGAGATATTCTTGAACTGTTTTGTTCTTGAACTCTGTGCCGTTGTCTGTTCTTAGAAGCTTGACCAGTTTCTGCAGATTTACCTGGGTCGTCTTCAGGAATGTAATGAGAACATCAGGTGTCTCATCTTTTGAATGTAGAAATTTAACCCAAGTGTATCGCGAGTAATCGTCCACGATAACTAGTATGTACTTCTTTCCGCCTAGACTTTGCCTTCGCATCGGACCACATAAGTCCATATGCAACAACTCTAACGGAGAGCTTGTACTCGGTTCAGGATTTGGTTTATGTGGAGCTCTCTTCATTTTTTCCTTTTCACATGCTGCACACAGGTGTTCTTTTTCATACTTCAGCTCTGGAAGTCCTTTAACTAGATTTTCACTGACCAACTTGTTTATGTACCTAAAGTTGAGGTGAGAGAGCCGTCGATGCCATAGCCAACTTTTCTGCATCGAGGCTTTAGAGATTAGAAATACCTGCTTGTCAGTCTGGACGTTTGACAAATTAATTGTGTAGAGGTTGGACTTTCGAGTGCCGACCAAGAGTTCCTTGCCTTCTTCAGTGCGAACAGAACACCTCTTGGCCTTGAAATTTACCTCTAAGCCTTTGTCACAGAATTGGCCTATACTGAAAAGGTTGTGTCCTAAGCCTTCAACATAGCTCACCTTCTTAATCGTGACGTTTTCGTGTACCATATCACCATATCCCAGTATTGGTGAAAACTGGTCGTTCCCAAATCTAACAATCCCACAATATTTATCTGTATAATTGGACATCATCCCTTTCTGCCCTGTCATATGCTTGGAACACACGCTATTCAAGTACCACATATGACGGGTCTGCACAAGAGAAATTACGAAATAAGAGATTTAGGTACCCACTTGTAAATGGGTCCTACAGTGTTAGTACATGATTTTGGCACCCATTGAAATTTGGGTCCTCTTTGCTTTTGAGAATCAAATGAAGAATTAGAATGATAAGAGTGAACAAGATATGTGCCAAACCAAACATCAGAATCTTGACAAGAAGCATAAACATGTTTATCATAATAGGAAGACTTTCTAGCAGACATACATAATTGGAATAATTGCTTCATAGAATATTGCTTGCGAGAAACGACAAGTTTTGGTTTCAAAATAGCAACATCAACAATCAAAACATCTTTACTAGTCGTAGTCTTATTACAATCAACACTAGAAAAAGATTCATCAGTCTCGTCAATCTCCTGTTTTGGTTGCCATTGAGATTTAACTCCTAGCCCTTTCTTGCTCAGATCTGAAACATTTGAAACTTTTGAGTCAGATTTTTGAGAAACAGATGAATGCTTCTTCTTTGGCTTACCAGTAGTGATCGGTTTCTGTGAATGCTGAGATTTATTCTTACCTTTCGCATTCTTAGTTTTCACAGAAACTGTTTCATCAACTTTCGTTGATGATTTACCTTTCTCAAACATACTGGATAATCCAAAGGAATTCACCACAAAAGATGAATGGTTAGGAAGTTTGGCACTAAAATCAAATTGATCAAAACAATCATCTAAAACACTATCATAGTTTAAAAAATCATACCCTTCATCAAGTAGACCAAACATATCTTTAGATTTTGAAGCCTTGGTTGATTTAGAAAGAACATAATTTTTAAGCACAGTTGAAAACACTTTTTGTTCAATACCAATCAAAAGTCTTTCATCTGCTAAAGATTCCTCAAGTTCAGAAATTTTACTTTCCAAAATGAGAGGAGGGACGTAAAGTTTACCTTTAATAGGCTTCGCCTCCATTTCTTTTACAGAATAACTCTCAAAGAAATCATTTGAAAGAGATTTTGATTGAACATAATCATAACTTTGATTCAACTTCCCATAATGAAATGAAAGTTGAAATTTGGATTTGATCTATCGTTTTTCGGTTTCCTTGGCTTCATCCTCTTTAGACAGTCCAGTCCAGAAAACTTTAAGGTCAGGGTATCGTTGAGAGAGTCTTAAGAATGTAAAATCATAAAGTGCAGGCACTTCAAATATGCCGTTTTTAAGGTAATGAGGATTCTCATAACCCAGTTCCCAATTCTCTCTATTCTCTTTGGGTTTGTTTAGATGAATGGTTTGTTCAGTTTGACCGAGTGAGTATAACTTCTCTTCCAATGCTTTTAATTTTGCAAGTAAAGAAATGTTTTCTTTGGAACACGAAGAATACATTTTCGTAAGCTCTTTGAAATCAAACTCACTCTTTCTCAATTTAGTCTTTGTTTCAGCAACCTCTTTAAGAATTATGGTCTATTCTTTTGCGCTGGTGTCAATGTTTTTATGTAAAGTCTCAACCAATACTTTATTTTCAGCAATATTCTCGCTAAGTTTCTGTATTGATTGGTTTTGTTCATGAATAACACCCTTTTCGCGCTTAAGCTTCGACTCTAACTCTTCGAGTTTAGTCAACATGGCATGCATTTGATTTAAGAAATCTGATTGAGTTAAATCACATACCTCATTTTCCTCATCATCGGAATCAGCTTCAACTTCTGTTTCCTGCTTGCCCATTAAGCACATGTGTGCTGTCTCGTCCTTCTCTTCATTCTCATCTTCCTGGTCTGAATGATCTAGCCAGTACTCATATTCTGCCATCAATGCCTTTCCAGCCTCCTTTTGCTTGGCTAGAAGCATTTTATTCTTGTAGTAGTCTGAGTTTATGACTTTGGGTCTTCGGCAGTCTCTGGCAAAGTGACCTATTTTGCCACAGTTGTAGCACTTAAAAGGTTCTGACTGACTAGTTTCTTCAGCTTTATACCTTCTCTCTTCCGGCCTTCTTTCCTCTACTCTCTTACCTTCAATCCTCTCTTTGTGAACATAGTTGCTTGGACCAGAAGAATATCTTTGACTGTTTGAGCTTGGATTTTTGTAGAATTTTCTTTGAAAAGCCTTAGTCAGCATAAGCATTGCCTGCTTCAGTTTTTCACAGTCATCCGAGTCAGAATTTTCTTCACTTTCAATTTCTTCTAATTCAGACACAATCATCTTGTTCTTCTTCTTTTTCACAACAAGAGCAATTGAGTCAGCACTTGTCTTTTCAGCCTGTTTCTTTTCATCCATGATTTCATCCACCTATTCTTCATTCTGTTTGAGTGTTTCATACACCTCATGAAGTGGAATCTCGTTTAGATCCTTGATTTGCTTCATTTGTCTGACAAACCTCTTCCATTCAGGCTAGAGAATGCTTAGGAATTTGACATTCAACTCTATTTGCGATTTGTTGACCTTGTTCTTTCTTAGATCATTTAGCAAGGTCACAAATCTGTCGTATGTTACTGTTAGTGACTCTCCAACTCTGCCTTTGAATTCTTCATAGTTGTTTAGGCAGTTGGATATCTTCAGCTGGTTCCCGACTTTTGATCCTAGCATCATCTTCTCTAGCTGATCCCACATCTCTTTGCCTGAAGCTTTGTAGCTGTCTATCTTCACATAAATTTCATTAGGAATGCCTTGAAGAATGTAAGACTTTGCTAATCTATCACCTTTTGCTCTCTTTAGGTTATCACCATCGAGATCATCATACCTAAGTGGATAATCTATCTCCTGAGTACCCTCCTTACGAGTCTTCATAACAGGTGCCATAATTCCTTCTTCCAAGGATTTCCTGATGAATACTCCCAAATCATGTCTTTCAATGAAGTCCATGAACCGATCCTTCCACTGCTCATACTCTCCCCTGAAGAGTACTGGTGGCTTTGTGTCAGTTCCGATAGCTAGAGCTTCTCTTGATGTCATCCTGATTGAAAAAGACCAAGTCTGGTACTGGCGCAAAAGGCACACTTTGCGCTTAAGGTGGCTGGTGCAAAAGAGTTTTACGCGAGGTGTAGGTGGCGCAAAAGACAATTTGTGCTAGAAGAGGTTGGCGCAAAAGAGTTTTACGTGAAGTGAAGGTGGCGCAAAAGTAAACTTTGCGTGAAGTGAAGGTGGCGCAAAACTTTAGTTAGTCTGGAAGATGGAGTTTTGCGCTAGACGTTAGTGGCGCAAACTTGAACTTTGTGCGATAACCTGATGGCGCAAACTTTAAAGATGGAGATTTGCGCGAGATGGTGATGCCGCAAAAGAAACTTTGCGCGAGTGACTGATAGCGCAAAAGTAACTTTGCGCGAGGAACTTTGAAGTACTTCTTTTGAATCTGGCGCAAACCTTGCTATGAACTGGCGCAAACTTGAACTTTGCGTGAGTTCGTCCCTGCAGCTTCGAAAATCGACTTTGAACCACAAATTAACCTATCTAGGCTTTGATTAGTAGTTCCAAATTTTAACAAATTGAACACTAACACTTCTAGAACAGATTACAAGCTTTTGATTTCAAAAAGAAACTCTTTTCGAAGATTTGATCTATGGAACAGTGTCGATGAACTCGTGAAAAGTTTTGCAACAAAATTACAAAATTTGAATCGATTGAAGATCTATACTGATATTAAACAACACCTACTCGATCTAGACCACAAATCGATCACAACTTGATTGATTTCAACTCTAATAAACCACTAAAACTCAAAAATGATTTTGAAATGAAGAACACAGAGTCGATGTTTTTAAAACTTGAGTTGAATCTGATTTAGGCTCTGATACCAATTGTGTGTCCCTGATTTATGACAAGTTCTTATCAACACAAACAACAACAATGATTTACCAACCTGATTGATAAATAAATGCGGATTACAGATTGATGTTTGTGATTTACTCTTTGAGGCTCTCTAAGTTTTTCACCATTGAAAATGTGTTATGTGTGTGTTCTTATAATATCTAACACACCTAATAACTAACATAATATCTAACAAAGATATTATCTAAGTTCATATATAATAAATATCTATTTATAAGATATTTAGAATAATCATAAAATACAATAAACAACTTTGACGATTTATTACAAACTGACTTTAGACTAATATTAAGAGTCGACTTTCCAGCTTTAGCTTCAGATTGCAAACTTCAGATTGGATGATCTTGAATCCAATATATCTGTGCGCTAACAGTATTCAAGATTTAATAAAAATCTGACAATCGTCTTCAGCGCTTTGATTCTTCAAACTTTATCTCTGGCGGCTTTGAACTTTGTAACTCTGACAGTCTTTAGTCTCTGAAACTTTGAAGAATCTTGAAAAGTCTTTCACATTTAGCATCTTTGGAAAGTCAACAAGTCTTGAACATGAATCTGAATTCTTTGAAACTTTTGAAACAACTTTGAACTTTGATCTTGTATCTTCATCTCTCTGATCTCTGGATCATCTTTAGAAAACCAACTTTCTTAATTATCTTGATTTATCTTTGAATCATCTCGGAATGATTTCTTTTCATCAGATTTAATCGAGTTGAACTTTCAGAATTTCTCCCCAAGTCTTTTACACTTTGACATCTCTATTTGACTTTGAAATTGACCTTTCAGAAATTTCTCCCCCTTTTTGATGAATTGTGAGAATCAAAATCATCAAAACTCATTTCAAAATCAGCTTGACTTTGAGACTTATCTCCCAATTAAACAATGTAGAATAGTCTTCATGATCTCTTTTGGTAAAATATGAACATTCTCCTCCAATTAATCTGATAATGAGCCGTCAATTCATGAATGTATTTATCCGAATCTTTTCAAATTCAGACAAATTATGAGTTGTAACCCTGAATCAACAAATGAAACAGTTAGGAATGCCTGTCAGTAACACAAAGTTACTGTGTACAATGAATGTACAATTTAAGGAGCTGGTTTGATGTTGACTCCCTAGGACTTCCATTCAATCATTGAAAAACACAAGGTATTTTCTATGAATGTTCTGACAGAAAAACGGATTTTGTGTGTGCTTGTGCTCGTGTTATGAAAGAATTAAGCACAATGATTGTATTTCATAAGGCTCAAAGTATGTAAACCACTAAGACAACAACGGTATACACAGACTCAATGTGCATGATGAAGGGTCGAAGGTGGGGCAACTTTCCTTGTTTTTCAATATTAGTATCTTCCAAGTGAAGAACCAATAGCGTATGTGCTGCATCCCCAGAAAATGTGAAACACTCTCTTTTTGAGAAAAGAATGAGTAGCTGGTGGGGTGTTTGCAAGAGATGGCATGGGCTAGTTGCCTTTTTCAATGTTGTTCACGAAGAATTGTGAAACAACAGTTTATGCGGCTGCCCGACTCAGAAAGAAGTTTGGTGCAGAGTTTAATATTCTTTTACTCTAATCTCTCACCCTCTTTCTTTTAAACATGTAAGCTCACTTCTAACCAATCCCTCTTTTCCATTTTACCTCATCACACACCACTCTCAATCTTTTGACCCCTCTCCCCTCAATCACTCAGGGAATACTTCCTGGGTAGGAAACACTGGTTATTGTGAATCCATGGAAGTTCTTTTAAGTTCTCACACTGAATCCCATGTATTTGTCCTAAAAACATGCGTATCTCAATGATTTTCTTGACATGAAAACACAAGAAATCAATGTCAGTGAAAGTATGCTCATAAAAATAAGAATGGAATTTGAGCATTTTAAACATTTAAGATTTCTCAAAACTGTATATGAATGAATATTCATGAAAGAATAGAAATGTTTTTAGAATCTGACAATGATTTAGATCAGATCAAAATTCATGAAGAATAATATTTTGGGAAATCAAAGACGTAAGATGTTTATATGAACAAAATATAAACATGTTATCAATGAAAGCACATATGATAAGAAATGATGCCTGTTATCCCCAAATCTGAACCAATGAAAGTATTGAAAACAACTAAGTCTTCATTTAAATACTTTCAAGGGACATCAACAAGTCTGTCTCTGAAGTCAGTTCAGAGTCAGTCTAAAGAAAGCAAGTCTGTCTCTGAAGTCAGTTCAGAGACAGACTAAAGAAAGCAAGTCTGAAGAAAGCAAGTCTGAAGAAAGCAAGTCTATCTCTGAAGTCAATTCAGAGTCAGTCTCAGAGAAAGTTGTCTGTCTCTGAAGTCAGTTCAGAGACAGTGTTACTTAAAGACATCAGAGAGCTCCTCATCAGAGATCCTAGTTCAGAGCTCTGAAGATGATCACTCTGAATCTCTTGACAAAGAAGAACAGATGACACGTCACCTTGTGATAAGATTTACTTTCTAGAGTAGGTCACTGTTCAAGCATGTCTTGATATTACAAATGAACTGACTCAAGCCCTAACTGCTTTTACAAATGAATGTCCACTTTCGTTTGTTCAAGAATGGTATTCATCAAGTCACTACAGCGATGCACATAACGGAATAATCGGTGAGTTCGACATATCTCAAGTTGTAAAATGTAGGATACTCATCAATCCTACTGTTCTAAGAGAAGTTCTCCCACTCCTAACAGCTGAGGAACTTCAAATCACACGTTTTGAAAAACGCCCAACTTCTGAAACCCTACTCCAGTTCATTCGAATGCTAGGTTACAACACTGAAATCACCAGATTGAGCAACTTCCGACGACAACACCTACCACCAATCTGGAATTTCATGTTCTCTGTCCTAAATCGCACTCTAACCTGCAAACTGGGGAGCATGGATCAAGCAACACCAGAAATACTGTCAATCATGTATGCCCTATTCTTCAATCGCAACTTGGACATGGCCGGCATAATCTTTGATATGATTCTGACATCAATAAAGAAGAAGAACAAATGCTTGGCAAAGGACCCTGAACAAACGACCCAATCATCCAAAGTTCCTTTAATAACTTTCCCAAGATTTCTGTCTCTAATCATCCAAGCTGCGATCGAGAAGCTTCATATTTTGATTGCCCCTGAACAACCCAAAACTCCATTCTACATAATGAACAACTTCAAACCGACGATTCTATCTGAAGGCTATCCAGAAGCAAGGAGGATCCCTCACCACATGCTGAATCAGGTAAATCCTCAATCTGTAGCCTTAGCTTCTTATCTCAGTGTTGCCCAAGGACTAGAACCAGTTCTGGGAACCCCAACACACTTAGGTCCTGAACCTGGAATGGAGAGTAAGAGCATCTCGACTTCAGAGGGATCTGAGGACCCTGAAGTACAGAGCTCTCACAAGAGTGAACCAGAGGGTACTCTTGGTAGAGAAACCGAAGTTGAGAGAGATGACAGAGCACCGGAAGGGGCTGTCAATGAGGAAGTAATGGAAGAAACCTCATTTGCTAGTGTAGAGGATAGCTCGACTAGCTCTGAGGAAAGTGAGGATGAATATTCAGAGACTTAGAGAAACCTGAGAGTTCTTCCCCTTCCAAACAAAAAGATGCCTCAAGGCACATATATTTTAGGACACCAACCCCATCTCCCAGTGCAACCACACAATCTAACCTACCTGATCCAGAGGTAATGGTTATTGAATCAGAGGTGCACACCTCGAACCCAGACCAGCAAGCCACTTCATAGGTACCTTTTTCCACCTCTGAAGTTCACATAACTGAGGAAACTCAATTTCTGGATAAGCCCTCTTCACAGGACTTAGCCAATACTTTAAGTACTCAGTTGCCTCAGAGTACATCAGAAAATCCTACACATCATGCTGCCTCTGTGGCTCATCTCTCACCCTTTAGGATATCAAGAAGTAGCTGTGCAACTCAGGGACAATGGCTTGACCTACAAAACCAAGGATTGACTTGCCTGGATCGCAAGATCAACTCCCACATTCATTTCCAGTCCTCTGAATCTGAGGAGGAGGACTTGGATGAAAACAGAACACTCAAAGATGATTCTACGGAACATCAAGGATTGAGTGGAAGTCCTTCCAGAGACAACATCAAAACAATTCTGAACGAAGGCTCCTCTGAACTCGAGGAAAAATTGGCTACATGTGTTGTAACCAATGTACCCCTCTATGAACTTCTCACTAAATCTGAGTTCCAGAGATTCTGTGAGGAAGTTAGAGGCTCCATGAATGAGCATAACTTTCAGAGAATTGACGGTTCAGAGACCTCTACTCTTCGCTCTGAAAACACAAACCTCAGAGCAGAGGTTTCCACTCTGAAGACCCAACTTTGGGACTCCTCAAACAGATTCCAAGAGTTGGAACAAGAACTGTTCAAACAGAAGGCTGAATCATCCCTGGAGGTAGCCGCTCTTGAAGTTCAGAATGCTGCTCTTCAAAATCAAGCATCTACAACCATCGATGTTCAGAAAGCTCTACAAGAACTAAGGGAAGAGGTAGTAGCCACCAGATCATCATCACTCTCAACAGATCAAATGGCCTCTATCTCTGACCTCATCAAAGCAACAACTCAAGCTTCTGTACCAACTGTCAGCGCACCTTCAGCAACACCACAACCACCACCCCGGACTTCTGAAGACCTCATCACCAAAAGTGATCTGGCCTCTTTCAAATCTGCAATAATGAGCAGAATGCTGACTTATTCTTCCAAAATCTCTACTATTGCTCAGAAGCAGGTCAAAGCAACTCTGGAACTTCATAACTATAAATCAGAGGACCAGATTGCTGAAATCAGAACTGCTGCTTCAGAAGCAATCGAAACCATTCAGAAGACACTTCAGGATCCCAAAGGAAAAGGAATCGCTGAACCAAGCTCTCCCAAATACAAACGCAAGTTTTCTGGTGGGACTTGTAGCGATGCAGTGAAGAAAGCCAGATTTGATGATTCAGAGGATTCAGATGATGATGAGCACTCTGACTCACAAAATAGGGATATCAGAGATAAAACTGCGCACACCTTTAAAGCTGATCCCTCTGCACAAGTTCAAGAGAAGGAACCAGAGAGGAACACCACCTCTTCTGATGAAAACCGTACTTTACAATCATTCACATCACCAGTCATACTTTACGCCTCATCAAAACCAGGTGTTCCAATCACTCCAGTTACCGATGCGACTCCAGAGAAAATTGGAGCTCTGGAAGAGGAAGAAGAACAACTTGTAGACTTCTCTATGTCCTCTGAAGATGCATTCTCATCACCCGAAAGACAACCAATGGTGATGAGAGATGCCTTTGAGTCAGAGTCTGAGAAAGAACAAAAGGATTCTAAAAGAGAGGAAGAAGCTGCTGGAGATCAGATCGAAGTAATTGATGTCGAAGAGTATGTTTTCAAAAACGCTCAACCTCATCATACCTCTACAACTTCAGAATTAAGAGAATCTCCAGAGATAGATGGATATATCTTTGAACAACCTTCAGAGATAACTCAGTCACAGCCCAAGGACACAGAAACCATGGTTGTTGATGAACAGGATCCTCAAGAGAATCTTGTTCAGAAGACAAGCATCGGTTTACCAGCCAAGGTATTCACTCATCCTCCCACATTCTTAGAATCCACTCCTGAAGCATCAATAGAAGATCACTTTCGGCATATCTACTGTGAGTTCAATATGGAAGACACTCAAGTAATCCCTTTGAATCCATGAATCAGAGAGAAAATGCCAGACTACGAACGAAGATTCATACAGGCAAAGACATCACCAAGAAAGGCGGTTCTCAACGATGCTCCAATAGTAAAAGTTGAGAAAATCTCTGAAAAGACATTGGCCTTCAACAAAATCATATATAGGCATTATGTGGTGACTCGATCTGATCAGAAGATTTACGAGTTCAATGATAATGATCTCGTAAATCTAAATCCGTATGATCTCACTCATCTATATGCCTATTGCTCTGCGAGATACAATTCAGGAAGAAGGGAAATCAGAATGAGCATGGTTGAAGTCAGACGGGCAATGGAAGCTTACTTCAAACACAGAGCCAAACGTGACTTTCAGATTGCTCTGAACTTGGGTGAAGAAAATCTAGAAGTGACTGAACCAGTGGAAACCATCAAAAACCTGGACAAACAGAAGACTGGATCAATCATTGAAGAACCTCTGGGTTTCATCTACAGAGTGAACCAAGAGAAGAAAATCTTTCTAGCTTCACAAGTAGAAAAGTATTCTGATGAAACTCTGAAAGGAATACAGAAGATGATTCATGAAAAGCAAGAACGGCACAGAGCAGACCTACTGGCGAAACTAGACTTGGAAATTGGCTCAATGATTAACTTCAGAAAGCTAATCATGAAGTTTCATAGGATATGTTCAAGTGATAGGTTCTGATTATTTTTTTGAATATTATTCTCTTTTGTAATTCCAAATTCTTATGAGAAGTAATATTTACAGAGGATGACTTTCTCCTCTTTGCTTTCTAGTTTAAATGTTCTATGTGTTCTTTGTTTATTTTCAGTACTTAGGGGGAGATTGTTAGCCCCAAATCTGAAACAATGAAAGTATTGAAAACAACTAAGTCTTCATTTAAAGACTTTCAAGGGACATCAACAAGTCTGTCTCTGAAGTCAGTTCAGAGTCAGTCTAAAGAAAGCAAGTCTGTCTCTGAAGTCAGTTCAGAGACAGACTGAAGAAAGCAAGTCTGAAGAAAGCAAGTCTGTCTCTGAAGTCAGTTCAGAGTCAGTCTTAGAGAAAGTTGTCTGTCTCTGAAGTCAGTTCAGAGACAATCTTACTTAAAGACATCAGAGAGCTCCTCATCAGAGATCCTAGTTCAGAGCTCTGAAGATGATCACTCTGAATCTCTTGACAAAGAAGAACATATGACACGTCACCTTGTGATAAGATTTACTTTCTAGAGTAGGTCACTATTCAAGCATGTCTTGATCTTACCTCTTAGGTAAGACACTGTTCAAGAATGCTTCTATTTGTCAGATAAGTACACTATTTACTTTATGGTCCTATAAAAAGGACCATCACCTTATTGTTCAAAGTGTGCTTAAGAAGTCTTATAACTGATAATATAAGTTGAATATTTTATTCCAAGAATATCTTGTTTATCTATTATCTGATTTATGAACTGTGATATTTGAATCTCCTTTGATATTAAACTATACTGCTTCCGCTGTTATTACTCTTATTGTTTATATCATTGTTGTGAGATTAAATCTGGGATCCAACAATGTCTGATTCAAACAATAATGAATAACAAACGGGAGTATTACCATAGAAAGATTAAACTTTTGATACATGGTAATAACAAATTCAACTGAAGTACTGAACCGGTGTGTGTGAATACTTGACAGTATATAGACAAGATAATACACAAGTATTGATCTTTGGAAACACACGGTCAGTAAACTTTAAAGCTTAATTATGAAAAACCTTTAAAATCACACTTCTAGATTCATGAAATCTTTTGAGAATAGAGAAGTGGTTTGAACATTTAAGAAAACGTTTTTCATGTTTGAAAGTTGTTCTTCTTTCAAACAATCAGAGATTAAGATAAGAAGATACTTACCTTTAAGCTCCCCCTCAAATCATGATATAATGATTTAGGTCAGATAAGCTTCCCTTAGATATGTGCATAATATCCTCATTTTAAACATTTAAGAACGGGTCCTGATCTGTTATAATTAGAAACCACACTCTTGACATTGAGGTGCGGGTCTTGAACTGTGTTATTCAAGAGCCACATTTGACATTGATGTCCGGGTTTTGAACTATTTTGTTCAAAAGGCTTTGTTCTTGCCCCCCCTTAAACTTTGGGTGCCTGCAACATAGATTTAGCTTTTGGTACCCACTGGTATTTGGGTCCTGATATGTTAGCTGCAGTTCTTGTGGGGGTAACATAGTATGAACCATACCAGTAATTAACAAAATTATTACTTACAAAGTCATGTGCTCCACAGTAAGAACAACAAATCTTCTTTTGAGCAATCCTGATCAAATGATTAGTAGAGTAAAACATATCAGAATTACCAAAAGATTTACCTTTGTGTGCACTGTTCTTTTTGGCATTTGATGTGGAAGCAGATGCTTTGTCTTTCTTCTTCTCATCAGAAGAACCTTTAACTCTCCAGACCATTTGTTCTTTCTTAGAATGCTTTCCAAGAGATTTAACATAGAAGCTTGCTGGACTATCAACAGACTTATCATAAAATAGATTTGATGGTCGGATCTGATTTGATTTGACATTGTTTGGTTTGACACTTTTCCTTTTGAAAACATTTTCATGAATAGAACTTGAAGCTGTTTTGAATGAACAAACTTATTTTGTTGAATTGTCATAAGGTGATTGATTAATCACATCAGCTGAATTTTTTTTTTGACAATTCAACATTTGCAGCTTCCAAGTCCTTTATTTTTCCAGTCAAAATGTTTCTTTCAGCAATAATTGTGTCAAACTTCTGTTTCAAATCAGATTTATCCATCTGTTTTTTAAGAATGTCTGAGGATAGAATAGTTAACTTGGATGTGAGCTTAGATATTTCTGATTCAAAGATTTGACGTTCTTGTTCAAAATCTTTTTCCAAGTTCTTGTTTTGTTCAGAAATATCATTGAAAATCCCAATATTTCTCTTCTCAACATTTTTCTTTTCATGCTCAAAAGACTTTTTCTTTTCTTGAAAAACTTTTCTTTCTTTCTCAAGTAAGTCTTGTAATGCAGAGATCTGTTTGGGAAGTTCAACAGTTTTACCTTCAAGAACTTTTCTCTCTTTGGCAAAAGTGTCTCTTTCTGTAATCAGAATCTTTTTAAACTCAGACACTTGCTTAGAGAGTTTAATACATCTAAGCTCAAGATCATTTTTCTCTTGTAAAGTTTTCTTAGAAAGATCAGATTGCTTTTGAGTAGAAGATTTCACTGAATCAGCTTTAACTTTATCTACTTGGAGGATTTTCAGTAGTTCAAAAATTTTGGCTTCCAAAACAGATATCTTTTCTTCAAAAGCCGTAAACTTTTGTTGAAGCTCAACTGATTTAGCTTGCTGTTCCAATGATCTTTGTTCAGTTGTCTTCAGTTGGCTTTGAAGATTCACAATTTTTCTCTCTTTCAACTTGATTTCTTTTTCACAAGTCTGAATAGTATTCTCTTTTAAAGCAATCATTTTCTCTTTCTCTTTAATCACTTTCTCTCTTGCTTTGATGATATTCTCTTTGATAGCAATGTCTTTCTGTTTTTTTATTAATCTCTTTCTCTCTTTCTTTGACAAGACCTGCAAAATCAGATTTAGCATTATTAGCACATTTTATACAATCAGGAGTTTTATTAGAATTTGACAAATTAGATTTCAACTCCTGAATCTGTTTTAGAAGAAATGAATTCTGATTTTTTAGTTTATCACGTTCAACTTCTAATGCTGGTATCTCAGGCATGTACATGACAACAACATCTCTGGCTGACAGTACAGTATTTTCTCTCTCATCTGTAGTTGGCATCTTGAAAGATAGATGAGCTTGAAATGTATGATCGTTCCCACACAATTCAGAAAATTTGACTGAAAGTCAAAATCAGATCACCACTTGAAAAATATTTCCAGAAAAATTACAAGTCCAGAACTCGTAGAAAGTAGAAACTCGCAGATTGAAGAAACTTGCAACTCACTATTAAAAGTACTTCACGCTAGACGTTATGTGCGTGAAACAAAAACTCGCAGGACACTGAATGCGCGAAGTGAGAAACTCGCAGAACGTGTTGTGCGCAAAGTAGCTTCTCGCAAGGTATGTTATGCGCGAACCACACTTAGAAAAATTTAGAACTCTGAACTTCTCGTAAATCCAAAACTCGCAGATGAACGAAAACTCGCAAGTCAACACTTAGCGCGTTTCACACTTAGAAAAATTTCCAGAATTCAAGAACTCGCACGGCTATAAAACTCGCAAGTCACTATTCATATCCTTTCTCGCAAGTGACTTGTGCGCGTATCTCACTTCTTGCAAAAGTTTTATGTGCGAACCAACATCAAAATTTCAAAGATCATCGTGCGTGTTCTTGGTAGCTTGCGCGTACTTCAGCGTGCGTGTTCTTCAGATGAATTTTGCGTGAAGTCTGGATCTAGCGCGTTCGATACTTGAACTCACAGATTCAGTCTTAAATCAATGTATACCTGCAAATTAGAACATGAAATTGTATAGGGTTTGTCGATTTATCATTTGGAATACATTTTTAATACAAAATTTTGATTAAAACAACAAACCACAAAGATTTGATTCAAAACAGTTCGATATTTCCAAAACTGAAAAATCCACAAAAAAAATTCAAAATTAAAATCGACACAGTTCGAATTTTGTGATATGATCAATACAAGAAACAATCTAAAACACAAATCGAACACTAGGAATTCATTATCTTGTATCAAAGATGATTTAACAATGAAAATTTGATTGAACAATGATTTTCTGCAAGTTCTTGAAATTTTCAAGAAATCGATCTAAAATTCGATGATCCAATCTTTCTTAATATAATTTGGTCTCGCTCTGATACCAATTGAAAATGTAATATTCCCAATTCAAGAAATTCAATCTAAATCAAGATGTAAAGATTTGACAATTATGAACAATTTCTAGAGAGAGAGTAGAGAGAGAAAATATATCAATCGTATATCTCACAAGGTATTACAATGAACTCTTAGACCACACTTTACAACAAACACTTCAAAGCTATATATATGGTCAAAGACCATATTCACACAATGTAAACAACAAAAACTTCTAGACTTTGACTATGTTTGACTTTACAAGACCTTGACTTTTCCTATTAAATATTGGATACAATTATACACTAACAATTTTCATCAAATTACACAAAAACAAAAGGATTTGCATCTGCAATTTGAAGCTTGTAAGAAAACACTATGAAAAACCCAGAGTGAAACCATATATAAGCTTAAACAGATATTATCTGAGGTTCAAGAATCAAAGCCACTCACAAAGAAAGAAGTCTTGGATTTAGTCCAAGAAATAGCCAAACAACCAAAGTTAGTAGAAGAGGAGGCTCTTAAAGTAACTGAGGATTTAAAGCTCAAAGTACAGAGGGTAGAACACCTTCCGTTGGAAGTTCGAAAGCTCTTTACAGGTTGATGAGCGGGATTAACGCGAAAGCTACATCATAGTACAAAGAAGCAGTTGAAGCTACAGAATCTATCGAAGCACCTTCAATAGGTTTTGCTAAACCAAACGACTATCGTACCGGAGTAGCACTTCAAAGCGCAACCTTTATAAAGCAAAACAACACCTTGCTTTATTTACTTGTTCAACAGTCACAGAAACTCCAAGTGTTAGTAGAAAATCTTGAGAAAATAAGAAAAGAAGTTGAGATTCTAGGGAAAAGAGAACAACAACCTCTTAACTTAGAATCATCAATAACAGATCTTACAAGAAGAATGGATGCAGTTTCTTTAGGACAAGGAAAGTCACCACAAAAGTTTAAAGGCCAAATTTATACTTTCAAAGATCCCAAAACAATCTTCGAAGAAGAAAAAGTATGTAGTTGGTCCAAATGAGTTGTAGAGTCAGACCAGATGTACGAGAACCAACTTCAGTAAGCACGGAAGTACTTCCTACACAGGAAGACCAGATCCGAAGCTACAGAAGTATGGCAAGGATATAGCATGAAGCATCCAGGCGATTCCGAGCAGGTTACAACAGAACGCTCGAATCCCAAATAAATCCTGATCAACAGTTAGATCTGTCACGAAGACGACGAGCTAACTTAGTACCAGCCGAGGTCTTATATGCAGCCATACAAGGTACAACTCAACATAGTGTATACTAACACTATTCGGAGCAGAGAATCTTGTGTACTGAAGGCCAACAAACAAACCTTCGTTTCTGTAACAATATATCTTACAGGCAACTTAGAACAGCTGGATTGCAACATATCCATCTGGGCCTTGTTATGATCAGGGTACACACCCTGCATAGAAGGGGCGCAGGGACAAATGCCTTGGTAGTTCTCAGAGATACCAGATGGCAAGATGATAGAAAAATCATAGAAACCATGGAAGTTGATCTTACTCCGGGAACTCAACTAATCTACATGGTCCCTGACATGATTATGAGCATCGATGATTTTCATAATCACCTTGAGCTAGCAATACAAACACATGGATACGCAGGATGGCACCAATGAGAGAGCAATCTCCTTATCACAAGAGCGATGGTTGGAAGATTATCTAACAATAGTTATATGGGTTTTAGATACAATGTCCATAATGTCATTGATCATTTAGCATCAACAGGCATCACAACCATCCCTGGTGAACAAAGGCGCATAGAAGAACTTGAAGGACTGAGATGGACATTACAAAATACAACTAATGTTCAACCCAGAGCACCAGCAAGAGTAGCAGTATCCGCACGGCTTGACTATTCCTTAAGTATGAGGTTTGAATGATATCGGCCAGTTCAACAACCACCAAGATATTTTGTAGACCAGAATGATCGAGAAATACATGGTAATGATGAAGATGGATCAGAAAGAGAATTTATCGCTGCAATGGCAATAGAATCTGAAAGACTACATGAACCATTTAACCATTTTTGTTCATGTACAACGTGTGTTGAAGAAGTAGAAAAAACAAGTATGAGCCGTTAAACAAAACAAAACCAACAAGACGGTGGAAACCAAAAAAGAAGTTTGATAGCGAACAATGGTCCACACTGGGTGAACCATATGGCAAGTGGGAAAACTATGTTAGGTATGATCAACCTACACACATGAGTCCAATCGAAGAAATCACAACAACAGGATGGGGCATGACTTTCCCGATGATGATGATGGTAATTCAACTCCAACTAATACAAGTGAATTACCAGACGATATGGAATATATTCAACATTTATATTCCATGAGTACACCTCCCCTATCAGAGTCTGAATGGTCAAATCCATTTGCGCAAACAAAGTGTGGTGGTGACCACAAAGAAGTTGAAGAACCTCAAGAACACATTTTTGTACAAACAGAAGATGTGTTACCAGAACTCGAGTACCCAAAGCTGAGGAAATTGGAGGAACACGTAAAAATGGCGGAAAGCAGTGGTAGTTGTTAAGTCTAAATATTGTATTCAAGATTTATTAGGAAAGTCAATGTTAGAAGTCAACAATGTCAAAGTCTTTAAAAGTCAAAGTTGTTTTAGTTTTCTTAATGGTTAAGTCTTTGTAATAGATTGGTAGTATAAATAGGTTTTTGGTTTCTAATTCTTGTAAAAAACGTATTGTAAAAATAAGATTTGTGAGATCAATGACTACTATTTTCTCTCTCTACATTTTCTCTCTCTAGTTCTTGATAATTGTTACATCATTTTATGAGAAAAGCTTGATTGATTGGGATTTTAACATTCACAATTGGTATCAGAGCTAAACCAAAAATTTTCAGAAATGATTTGAGCAGAAAAGTTGGATCGATTTCCAGAAAATTGTATCAAAATCTGGAAATTTTCAAGAACTCAAGAACACACAGTCAATTTTTTTGTGTTCTTGAATTTTGATCAAATTCACTTTAATCCGTTGTCTTTAGTTTGTTAAAATGGTTTAAGGTTGATCGTTTGATGTATCAGATCAATTGTTATTCGCATTTGCACTTGAATTTCTCATTGATTTGTTGTTAATTCTTGAATTTTTTTGTGATTTTAGAAAACACAAACACAGTTTGCGCAAAACCACAAAACTTGTTCAATCTGAGTTTTGATTCATATCTTTTGCGAGTTTGTGATCAAATTTCTGCAGGTTTCATTTTCATAAACTAATCTGTGATTTACAATTGATTTGCAAGTTTAAATTGAAGAAATCTGTCAATTTCAGTTCGATAAATCTGCAATTTCCAGTTTGCACTATATAAATCAGTTTGTTTCTGTAATTTGCACTATACACAGATTGAATATGAGTACAGATTGGAAATTTTGTGATTGGAGGTTTCAATGATAGTGGGGCGGTGGTAGTATGATTACAATTTGCACTAAATTCAATTTTCAAGTTTAGTGGGACGGTGTTCTCTCAAGCACTTGCGCAAACCAGGTTTGCGCAAATAGTGTCTCACGCAAACCACCATTAACAGCTTTCGGTGAATTAAAAGTGGGTCGGTGCTGCAGAATTTTAAAAGAGAGACGATGGGTTTTTAAACAAGTCAATTCGGTGGTAAAGTGGAAAATGGAAATCATTTTTTTTATTTTGTTGAAATTGTGAGTGGATTCAAGTTTCAATTTGGTGGAGGTGATAATTTTTTTTTTGATTGGAGGAAATGTTTTAGTGGGGTGCCATGAAAGTTTTATTTTGATTCCACAGGTTTGCATGAATGTTGGTGATAGCATGGTTGGTTTAATTAAACATGCAGGTTTGAATGTTTCATTTTGATTCCACAGGTTTGCGTTTCTGCTGTCTTACGCAAGCTATACTTCTCGCAAACCATTTCTCATGCAAACCATACGTTTGCGCAAATAGCTTCTCACGAACACCACAGGTTTGCGTTTCTGCTGTCTTACGCAAACCATACTTCACACAAACCATTTCTCATGCAAACCATACGTTTGCACAAATAGTTTCTTACGCAAACCACAAATTCTCGCAAACCTCTCGCGCAATCCAGTCTGCTTACAAAAACTTCATCGTTCAATCTTCACGAAGCGGGTCTTCGTATAAGGTGTTTTTGATCGATTTAATTGGTCCTAAATTGTTCTACTTGTCACAAGGATTCAAGAACAAGTTTCGGATTCGATTTTCGTTAAGAAACGAGTGAGATACGAGTGTTTGAAGTTTCGCCGGAAAACTCGCCAGAAAAACGGGATTCGCCGAAAAATGACGTTTCTGAATTTGTGAGCAATGTTTTCGACATATTATCTTCTAATCATGTGTGTTAGTTGATTTCTATCGATTTCCAGGTGTTTAAAAGGTTTAAAATCACGAAAGATCTCGTCGGAAAATCATCTCGCTGGAGTAACTTTGTCGCGATCCTCAGCCCGTAAATCACTGCATGTTCAAATATTTTTTGTTGGAATCGATTTTGGAGTGAACAAGGAGTATTTTCCAACTTGTTTCATCGATTTTCGTTGAGAAACGAAGAAGATATCGACGATTGAAATTCACAGATTGTTTTTGGAAGAAGATGAATAGTGATTTGACGAAGTCCGTTAGTAGCTCGTTATCTCCGTTAGAAATTTGACATTTTGGTCCTAGTTTGTTAGTTTCGTTAGTTTTCATTACATTTTTAGTCCTTTTCTCAGTTAGTAGTGTTAGTCTAGTTAGTATCTTTTAAAGTTTTCTTTTTCGGTCCCTATAGTTAACTTTGTTAGTTTTTCTGTTAAATGTGTTACATTTTTAGTCCTTTTACGTTAGATTTGTTAGTTTTGTTAACTAGTTTTTAGTTTTGGCAGTTTTAGTCCCTGTAGTATTAGTTTAAGGGTTTGACATATCTGGTCCCTCAAGTTCTAACTTTGAGAAGTTGTCACCTTTAGCCCCTGTAGTTTTTATCTTTTAGGTTTTTACATTTTCAGTCCCTCTAGTATTTAGTTTGTTCTTTTGTTATTTTTAGTCCTTCTAGTTTTATAAGTTGTATGTTTTTACGTTTTTAGCCCCTAGATTTTATATTTTGTGTTTTTGTCATTTTGAGTTCTCGTTTTTCGTCGAGTCTTAGTATTTTTTTTTCAATTTTAGTCCTCGTTTTTTCGTATTAGTTTCGTATTTTGTTTCGTATTGCGTCTTGATCTGAGTTTGACTTTCAGTCAAATTCTTCTGAATTGTTTGGGAACGATCAATTTTTTATCAAGCTGTTTTCTCATTCAAGATGTCAATTTTGTGCAAGTCTGAGATATCTGTTATAGAAGCTGAACGAAATACTTTGCAAATTAAGAATTCAGAATATCTCAAAAGGATTCAGGAGTTGCAACTTCAATTGTTCAACTGTGTTAAAACTCCTGAATGTATAAAGTGTACTAATACTATCTCTAATTTTTCAGGTATCATCTATGAAAAGGAGAAAGAAATAAAAGAGAAAGAGAGAGAGATTATAAATCTTCAAAGTCAACTGAAGACAACTGAACAGAAATCACCTGAGCTACAAGCAGAATCAGTTGAGCTTCAAAACAAGTTGAAGGCTTTCAAAGAGAATATATCTGTCTTGGAAAGTTCAAATGCTGATCTTCAAAAGAGGATATCTGCATTATTGTTAGAGAATGATGATCTGAATAAAAGCATCAAAGCATATAAAGCTAATTTTGAGAGTGAAAAGAAAGGTCTTTCAAAGAAGTTCTCAGATTTCTCAAGAAAGTGTTTTGAAGAGAAGAAGTCTGTTGAGCTTAAATGCATTAAGCTTTCTCAACAAGTTTCCGATTTTGAGAAAGTACTAATCTTGGAAAGAGAGAAGTTTGCTAAGGAAAAGAAGGCTATTGAGCAAAAGAATGTGGGACTTTTCAAAGAAATATCCGGTCAGAGAAACGATGCTGAGAAAGGATTTGAAGAAGAAAGAAGCATATTTGAGACCGAGATTAGAAGGCTAACTGCCAAGTTATCTGAACTATCTGCGAGTGCACTGAAAGAGCAGAAAATGAAGTCTGAATTCAAGGAAAAGATTGATCTTCTTGTCAAAGAAAGAGACTGTTTTGCGTCAAAGATTAAAGAACTTGAAAAGACAGTTTCAAGTTCAAATCAGAAAACTGTTTCTTCCAAGAGGTCAGTTCAATCTTATGATCAAGTTCGTAGTACTAACCTTTTCTATGACAAAAATATAGATGGTTCAGGTACACATCAAAGCAGAATTAGATACAAAGGAGAGAAACTGGTCTGGAAGAAGAAACTAGCTGAAGATAAAAAGAAAGATGAGCTGAAAGGAAACACATCTTGTGTACATGTACATAAAGCAAAGAAGAACAAAGAGCATAAAGTTAAACCTGACCATATATACTCAAAAGATCAATTACTCAGGTTTTCAAGTAATAAATATTATTGTTCTTATTGCTGCACACATGATCATATTCACAAAAAGAGTGATCATTTCTGGTATGGTTCTTACTCCATATCCCCCACAAGAACTGCAACTAACATTCATGGACCTAAATACCAGTGGGTACCAAAACCGAAAACTGATTCTATGTTGCAGGCACCACAAGTCAAGGGGGAGTAAGAGAACAATGGCTCTTGAATAACACAGTTCAAGACCCGCACCTCAATGTCAAGATTATAGCTTCTAAGCACATCAGCTTAGGACCTGTATCTCAACGATTAAAGACCTTTACTCCTGTCATGATATGAGGATTGTACTCCAATACTCAAATGAGGAAATCAACCATAAAGGGGAGTACTTTCTTTTCTGAAAAATGCATTAGAGAGATATGACGGACTACATTCCTGAAGGAATTGTAGATCTCTATCCTGTACTTTTTCCCTGATAAATCTTACTGATATGACGGACTACATTCGAGAAGGAATTGTGGATCTCTATCTTGTTTTCATTGATAAATCTACTGTTGCATAATTTATAGGGGGAGTAAAGGTGATGGCTTCTGATCACATGACAGATCAGGACCCGTTCTTCATTGTTCAGATTTGGATATTTTGCAAATATCCAGGGGAGCTTAAAAGACCTAAATCATTATATCATGATTTGAGGGGAAGCTTTAAAGGTAAATATCTTCTAAGCTAGATCTCTGATTGTTTGAAAGAAGAACAACTTTCAAGCATGAAAAACAGTTTCTGAAATGTTCAAACCACTTCTGGTTCTCAAAAGATTTCATGAATTAAGAAGTGACTTTTAAATGTTTTTCAATTTTGTGCTTTAATGTTTAACTGACCGTGTGTTTCCAAAGATCAATACTTGTGTATTATCTTATCCATGTACTGTAAAGTATTCACACACACAGGTTCAATATTTCATTTGATTTTGTTATTACCATGTCTCATAACGAACCAATTTTTCGATGGTAATACTCCCGTTTGCTTTCAAAAGTTGTTGAGCATCAATCATCTTTTCAATATTTGTTCTTTCATTGCTAAATTGTTTATATTTGTTCGTATAAACAAACCATCCAATTCTTTGATACCCTAACCATTTCATTTGATCTGATTAATACATTGTCAGATTCTCAAAACAATTCTCTTGATTTCATTTCATTCATTCAATATCTTTGTTTTGAGAAATCTTCAAAGTTTAATTGCTCAAATCTCATGAGCATACATTCTGACACTGTTATTACTTTGTGCTTAACTGTTCAGTTAAATTGTTGAGCAACCATGCTTTTTAGGACTTACATGGGATTCATGTGTGAGCTTAAATAGAACTTCCATGGATTCACGTAAGCCAGTGTTTCCTACCCAAGAAGTTATCCTTGAGTGATTGAGGGGTGAGGGGTCATAAATCAAAGAGTGTAGGAGATAACTCATCCGGTTGAGTTTTTCTCATTGTGTGGAGCGGAAAAATGGAAAAGAGAGTTTGGTTAGAAGTGAGCTTTAATGTTAAAAAGAAAGAGGGTGTGAGATCAGAGTTAAAAGAATATCAGAACTCTGCACCTACCACTTTCTGAGCTGGGCAGCTACATCTACTGATTGGTTCAAATTCTTTGGTGACCATCATTGAAACAGGCAGTGAGACCATGCCAACTCTTGCATTAACCCCACCAGCCACTCGTTTCTTTCTTAACAAAGAAATGTTTCATTTTCTTTGGGGAAGCAGCATATCTGCTATCTAGTCTTCACTCGGAAGATTTAGATATTGAAAAAGAAGGAAAGTTGCCCCACCTTCGCACCTCTTTCATGCACATTGAGTCCGTGTAATACATGTTGTTGTCTCAACAATTTACACAATTTGAGCCTTATGAAACACAATCATTGTGCTAAATTCTTTCATACACAAGCACGAACACACAGAAAATTTGTTTTTCTATCAGAACATTCATAGATAAACCTTGTGTTTTTCAATGATTGAATGGAAGTCCTGGGGAGTCATCATCAAACTAGCTCCTTAAATTGTACATTCGTTGTACACAGTAACTTTGTGTTACTGACAGGCATTCCTAACTGTTTCATTTGTTAAATCAGGGTTACCACGTTCATTATATCTGAATTTGAAAAGATTCGGGTATATACGGTTCATGATTCAACTACTCAGGTCAAAGGGCGGAGACTGTCAAATCATTGAAAGGGGAGATTGTTAGACATTACAAAGGGGGAAATCAAAGCAAGTGCTGAAATTGATGAAGTTTTGATGATCATGATGCTCACAATCATCAAAAAGGGGGAGACATTTACAAAGATTGTTCAATTTCAAAATCATCATTTGAAAAGTCTTGTGAAGAAATTTTGAGAGTTCAAAAGTCAATTCAAAATGCTTCCGCTGATACAAAGTCAAAAGATTATGAAGAAAGTTTATTCAAAGATTTCTGAGAAGTTTGTTTTCTGAAGACAGTCCAGTGATCACAAGAGATGAAGATACAAGATCAGAGATTCCTCAAAGTTGTTTCAAAGATGTTCAAAGTTTGTGAAAGATGTTCAAAGTTTGTGAAAGATGTTTCAAAGTTGAAGTTTCAAAGGAGTTTTCAAGAATTCCGTTTCGTGTTCAAGACATGTTGACTTTCAAAGCTTCAAAGTTAAAAAGACTTTTCAAGATTCTTCAAAGGCAGAAAGATTAAAGATTGTTAAAGTTTCAAAGTTCAAGAGACAAAAGCTGAAGAATCATGTGCTGAAGACTAGTGTCAAATTTTTATTAAATCTTGAATACAAAGGGGGAGATTGTTAAGTCTAAATATTGTATTCAAGATTTATTAAGAAAGTCAATGTTAGAAGTCAACAATGTCAAAGTCTTTAAAAGTTAAAGTTGTTTTAGTTTTCTTAATGGTTAAGTCTTTGTAATAGATTGGTAGTATAAATAGGTTTTTGGTTTCTAATTCTTGTAAAAAACGTATTGTAAAAATAAGATTTGTGAGATCAATGACTACTACTTTCTCTCTCTACATTTTCTCTCTCTAGTTCTTGATAATTGTTACATCATTTTATGAGAAAAGCTTGATTGATTGGGATTTTAACATTCACAGTAGTGGCATCTATAATCCACTGGTAGAACCAACGATGGGTCCAGCAGTATATCTATCTGCAACAACAATACATTCAGAAACCAGAAATTCATATTCTTTGCCAAGAGGTGGACGATTCAGAGGAGGATATAGCCAACATTATAATCAACAATGGAATCTGCCATCAGCAATGTCAGAAACAGGGGCCATGCTGGTTTTGCCAAATGACATAGGACTCTGGTCATACGTTATTCAACGATGGGAATCAATTACCATTAACAGACTAAACAAAGAGACATGGGTGGATAACAATGCAAAGCTTGCTTTCTTTGAGAATCTGCTTGGAGAAAATGAGAAAAGGATGTGGCAGCAATGGAGGGTTGCATACTCAGAAGAATTTGAACACTTGGTTGAAATAGCTGATGATCCGCAAAACATCACTTCTCAATTCAGACGAATAGTGATGCTGGAAGATCCATACCAAGGATCAACAGAAGAACAAGACAAAGCTTACAGAGACTTGGAGCGGCTTACATGTGAAAAAACTAAGGATCTGTGGAATTTCTTAGGAGACTTTAGAATACTTGCAACCTAATCTGGGCGATTGTATTTTCCGGCCACAACTGAGAAACTATTCTCAAAGCTACCACCTTCACTTTCAAAAGAAATAGAGCAGGAATCCAGAGAAAAATATCCAGGATTAACTTCTGGCATATTATCAACAATACATTTCATCTACCAATTCGTGAAAGAAATGTGCACCAAGGCAGCTCTGCAGAGAGAACTCAAAGATTTATCTTTGTGTTCTGCGATCCCAATACCAGGATATTACAAAGGCAGCAAGAAATACGGTGTCTGAAGATCACGAACATATAAAGGAAAACCTCATAAAACTCATGTCAAGGTTTTCAAGAAGAAGTACCAAGATGATCGCGGACGCGTAAAAAAATGCAAATGTTTTATCTGTGGAAAAGAGGGACACTTTGCAAGGGATTGTCGAAGCGAGAAAGGAAACATGGTTAGGGCAGCCATGTTACAGGATCTTGACCTACCAGAAGACTGGGATATAGTTTCAGCAGTCAATGATGATGCAAGCGTTTGTAGTATCTCTGAAGGAGAACAGGGTGCTACAATACGAAATCTTAAATATGTAATTGAAGAATTTCCGGTTCAGGAAACAACTTTTATGGGCTGGTCAGATTATGAAGACAAAGGTGACAGCGACGAAGAGTTCGATGTTAGAGAAAAATACTTTGAGCACTACCAAGGATGGACACCTGCTGCACCGCCACAATATTGCTATGTGTTCGAAGGAGAACCAAGAAACATACCAAATCCATCAGGACAGAAAGGATCATGGAGGCCAAAAATTGAGCTCCCAAAAGGATGCATAAACTGCAATCATAACTGGAAAGAGAATGAGATAACTAGTTATCTCTTTTGCTACTTCTGCAAGATAAAGACAATATCTCTTTCCAGGATACGTTGTGATAATTGCAACATCACCGCATGTGCTCTATGTGCATCTCAGTATCTACAGAAGAAGATCCAACCACAAAAAAAAGAAAGAAGTTGAACTTGAAAAGTCAAGTGAAGACAGTCAGAATAAAAGTGATGAATTGATCGACCTTAGGAGTGAAGTAAATTATCTTAAGGAACTCTTAGCTGAGAAGACAAAGGAATGGTCTCAAATGATCAAAAATCAAGCTATAGAGAATGCAGAACAATCAATGGAGAGATTACTGCATGAAAGGGAATTGGCAAGCAAGAAAGAGGAAGTAAACAAAGCTGTAAAGGATTGTACAGATTTACTTCAACTTAATGTGCAGATAAGACAGGAAAAGGATGCTCAAATTAAGGACTTAAAATATAACTTGCAAAAGGAATATAAGCTTCATCAGCTTGAGTTACCACAAATCAAGGAGCAAATGGAAAGGGATGAACCCTCAAGCTCTAACACGCTTGAGCAATCACAGTAAAAAACACAATCCTTTAAGGACGAATTCCCACCGCTACCACAACAATATGCTCATGTACTCTTTGAAGAAGAACATGCTAAGAGCAGCATACACATGGAGCCAACGTTGCTAAAGAAAGTAACAAACCAACTGTACAATATCACAGTTGAGTTTCATGTTGAAGGAGTTGCACCGTTCACTATTCATGCGATCCTAGATACCGGAGCAACCACTTGCTGCATCAATAAGAAAATAGTACCAGCAAAAGCCTTGAAAGAAGTCAATTATACTGCATGTTTCAATGGGTTAAACTCAAAACAACCCGCGAACCATTGGGTGAATCCTGGCGAGTTCTACATTAAGGACAATAAATTTAGTATTCCATTTATCTATTGGTTAGATATGAACATCAGCGATGGAATACAGATGCTGATCGGTTGCAATTTTATTAGATCAATGAAAGGAGGACTAGGAATTGAAGGGAATGAAATAACCTTCTATAAAAAGGTTACAAAGATTTAATCTACGCTAACACTTGAGTGGGTCGGGGCGTCAATCCAAGAACTCGACTTGGATACTGAAGAATACTATTCTATTCAAGAATTAGTATTCTATTCTGAAGAACAAGAGTGAAAAAGGTTCAAATAACGGTTCAATCCTTTAATTGAAAGGTTGAAAACCAGAGGATTCATTGGTGAAGAACCTATGAAACATTGGACAAGGAATGGTGAAGTTTGCAAACTTGATATCATCAACCCTGATATCACCATCCAAGACAAACCATTGAAACACGTCACACCTGAGATGGATAAATCCTTCAAGCATCACATTGATACTCTTCTGCAAATTAAAGCTATCAGACCAAGCTCAAGCAGACACAGGACAATGGCGATGCTCATAAATTCAAAAACAAGTATTGATCCAAAAACAGGAAAGGAGGAAAGGAGGTAAAGGGTAAAGAGAGAATGGTATTTAATTATAGGTCACTTAATGATAATACCTATAAAGACTAGTATTCTTTACCAGGAATCAATACACTACTCAAGAGAATTGGCAATGCCAATATATTCTCTAAGTTTGATCTTAAATCAGGATTTCATCAAGTCTCCATGGATGAGGAATCAAAACCCTGGACAACATTCATTGTTATAGGAGGATTGTATGAATGGAATGTAATGCCATTCAGGTTAAAGAATGCACAGGCTATATTTCAAAGAAAGATGGATAAGTGCTTCCGTGGAACAGAGAGTTTCATTACCGTCTACATTGATGACATCCTTGTCTTCTCCAACAATGAAGAAAATCATGCTCAACATCTGAAGGCAATGTTGAACATCTGTGAAGATAATGGGTTGGTTCTATCACCAACAAAAATGAAGATTGCAGTCTCTGAAGTTGAATTCTTAGGAGCAATCATTGACAAGAAACAAATAAAACTATAACCGTATGTAATTCAGAAAATTATGGATTTCGATACGGAAAAGCTTAAGTCTAAATCTGGACTCAGATCTTTTCTGGGAATTTTGAATTATGCAAGGAATTATATTCCTAAACTAAGGGTATTACTTGGACCCTTGTACGAGAAAACAAATCCACATGGTGATAAGCGACTTAAAGAATCAAACTTTAAACTGATCAAAGAGATCAAAATGAAGGTTCAAAATCTCTCAGAAATGCAGATAACCCCTGAAGATGCATATATAGTCCTTGAAGTCGACGGATGCATGGAAGGATGGGGAGGAGTAGTTAAATGAAAGAAAAGAAAAGAAGATTAAAAAACCACTGAACAAGTTTGTGCATATGCTAGTGGTAAATTTGGCAATCCTCAATCTGTTATTGATGCAGAAATTAATGCCTGCATTAATACCCTGGAGAAACTCAAGATATACTATCTTGACAAGGAAGATATTACATTGCGAACAGACTGCCAAGCAATCATAAGTTTCCATAAGAAGTCCAATAGCAACAAAGCCTCAAGAGTCAGATGGCTTCAATTTACAGATGCAATTACTGGCACAAGAGTTAAAATCAATATCGAGCATATTGATGGAAAGCTAAATCTATTAGCAGACACACTCTCTCGACTAGTAACAATTTGTGTTGCAGGATGTACAAAAGCACAACAAAAGAGCATGGAATTGATCGAAGAGGCAATCTAGGAGGTCAAGCACAAGCCTGGTATGTTATAGAAGAAGGGACAAAGCAGCTCTGAACAATGCATGAAGATCTCAAACCTATGCCAACGGATTCTTATAAAACCGTTGCCATCTATGATGATCCCACAGCAAACTACCGAGCAATGCAAATCCATTTGCACATGTTCCCTTTACTTGATGATGAACGATACCGACTGGAAAGATTCACATATTCAATCGAAATTGGAGCAGCACGAGAAGCAACAACAACAATCAGAAAACTGCAGGAAATCTTGCAGTTCAAAGCCCAAATTGTTTATGGCAATAGCTCAAATGATGAATACGCCCGATCCATACTATCAGAAGTACGAATGCAAAACCTGGAAGTCCGAGAACTCAGATACAGAACAGAACAATTGGTAAAGAAAGTTAGGCATATCATCATTTGATCCAACAACCCAAAAGGAACAGGAAGCCCAGGCCCAACGTAACTTTCTAGAAGCTTACGTAAGGCTTGACAAAGATCAGCTAGGCATCAAACTTCATAAAAAGCTATGCAAGTGGAACACTGGAGATAATTGGGATAATTGTGGTAATTGTCATAATTGCATATATACGTGGAAGATGCCAAAAACCACTTGGAGCATCCCAAAAGCAAATCATGAACAGCAACTTCACGAGCGACGAAGCAATTACTAACAGCTATTATACAGCTGTCTACCACTATAATAAAAAAAGAGATGCGTGTTTGTCCTTTTTAATAATTCAGACCATATTATTGTATGAAAGGCCCAGTAGTACTGTGTGTTTCTCAGTTGTGGCTGGAAAATACAATCGCCCAGATTTGATTGCAAGTATTCTTAAGTCTCCCAAGAAATTCCACAGATCCTTAGTGTGTTCATATGTAAGCCTTTACAAAACTGTCAAACACTTAGGACATTTTGTGTCCTAACACCTTTAGTTTAAGTTCTTTCTAATTCTCCCTTTTGGCTTATTTGAGTAAGAGACCTTGAGCACTGATAGGATTATTCTTCTTGAATTTCCCTTGAGCATGAGCTTCGATAGCTAGAGCATTTTTCAGCTCAATATTGTCTTCCATCATCTACTTATATCTTTTGATCTATTACTCAGCTTTCAGGGCTTCTTCATGATCAATGTCAGTTGGGAACCCAAACTCATCACAAGGGTACAAAGAGGAATTTTACCCTAGACTGATCGAGTTAGGCTATTAGCTGAGCCATTCCTTTGGAACCTTCAAGTTCAGAGCATACTAGAAATTTCACGCTTGAAGGTCTTTGGGGAATCAGATTTGCATCATCTTCTTCAACATCAGATTCGGGTTTGTACAAGGGATGGTCGTCATCTATGTTTATAGGTTGATCTGATAGACGTGTAGGGGATTCACACAGGGGAGAGGATGAGCTGGAAGAAGGTGATTTAGGAAAGTCAAATATATATGGAGTAGATATAGCTGAAGGTAAGGATGCGAAAGTAGTAGATAGGGATAGGGGATGAGAGCTTCAGGTTCAGATGCAACAATGGTGAAGAGGGTTAAAGCGAACCTTACCTCTGTCATAATGGGATCCCCCCAGTTCTACATAGAATTGCCACTTTTTCTTTAACCGATCCTTTGCCTTTGCCTTGGTAGGATTGTTGGTTTGGTAGAGAGGGCCTATCCACTTGAGACTGAGTCTCATTTATCGATATTCCTTTGACCACTGTACAAGGAGTGTGGTGAATGAAGAAATTATCATCATCATCATTTTTGCCAAGCTCAGCACCAGTGTCAGGAATCTCAAGTTCCTTGTCATCTTGTTTATCTTCTTCTTCATCATCTTCAGTGATGATGGTGGCTGGAGCAGTACACACGACTTCAAAAGTAGAAGGAATGATGAGAATGACCTCTGCATCATCGAAATAATCATCTTCATCATCAGTTGTTTTCTCTGCCAGAGAAAGATGGGTTTCAGAAGTTTGAGCTTTTATAGTCTGAATCTGCTGCCCCTCAGACAAAGCAACATATTCAAGTGTCCTCTCCCCCTATTTGTCATCACCACGAGGGAGAGGTTTGGGAGCGTTGAGTGCAAGTACCTTCTTCTCTAAGTCGGTAAAAGAACTCAACATCTGAACTCCAAAATCAGCGACCATCTTGAAAGTCAGTCGGACATCGATTGTGAAGGAGGGAGCAGGGACTGGAAGAGCTGCTACAGGACACTGAAGAATGGTGAGAATATCCTTCAGTGTTTCTCCATCCTAAGTCAATTGTGAATTGACACTTTCAGAGAGTGCTAAGAAAGAGCTCTGAAGAGTGTCAATTGCTGAAGTATTGGCAACAAGTCCAACTTTTATTTTTGGCACTTCTGTCTTTAGGTAGGACGATTGTCAATGTCAGCCTTGATCTTCTAGAGCGATGACTAAACATCTTTAGCTTTGGATGCTAGGGAGGAGACTTCAGTGGGTATAGATGAAAGAGTTCGCAACATTTCTTTGACATATTTTGCTAGGGCATCCAATTTAGGACCTGTAATAATAGTAAAAACTTGAGCATAAGACTGCTCAGGGTTAGTAACCAGAAATGAAGTAGGTGGAATAGATGGAGTACCTGAGGTGTTCTTATCAATATTCGAATGATTATCGCCATGGTTGAAACTTGCAAACCTATTGTCGAGAGGATCAATGGTTCCTTGCCGAGAGAATCTGAGAGAGATTACCTCATGTCCAATGGTCTCAATTCCATCTTTTAAGGTTGCACTGAGATGGGCCTCATCATCAGTGGGGACAACCAATGATGGTTCACTAGCCCGTCTAACCGATACCAAAGAAGGGTATGAGAGAACAATTGCTAAGGAGAAGGGGGTCATGCTGTCGTGCATCAGAGGGGCAGTAGAGATGCCTAAAATCACACACTCAGTGATTTGAGTCACTGAGGTGGTTTTGGTAGATTCCACCAAAGCTTTAGCAGCTGAAGAAACTGCTGAAGAGTTGGTTGGGGCTGCAGATGCCTTGGAGGAGCTTATCCCAAATTCAATGATCTTGGGTTGTCGATAACCCTTGATCAACTTAGAGGTTTTCTCCTTCTTGGATTTCTTGGCCTTCTTTGAAGGACTAAGAGGGGCTTCAGAGACTTTCCTTTTCGACAAGAATTTAGGTTGGGTGACATAGGTAGCCTTTGGGATTGAGCCCCAGTCATTATCACTGAAGAAGTAGAAGACGTGGACGGAGTAGTGGGGTAAGCAATTACAGAATACCCGAGAATAGCGAGATATCGGATGGGGTGGCATTGTGGTTGAGGATACGGATACGAATTCTGGATAGCTGAAGATCTCTAGACTTGGGATAGTTTTCACCAAGCATTCGGGAGAAGATAGCGCTGAGAAAGTGAACATATCGGATCTCCGTTTCCCACTTTCGTTTGTTCAGTCTCACCACAAGTTAATCGAAGATTATTTGATCGTAGTTAATGTTTCACCCATTGATCACTGAATAGCCGATGTTAAGTACCGGTTGGCTAGCTTGGTCTTGTCCTCCAGTTTTTCCGCCTATGCTTTGGATGAAATGGGATAAGATGTAGTTCCATGTAGCTGAAATTCAGTTCTTCTCTATCTTTGTCAACGACTTGTTGAGTTCAGTGGAATCCTTCTTGGTAAGTCAGTTATAGCCAATATTGTCGAGAAATTTGACAATTTCTTCAAAAGAGGGCTTGACTTCATATGATTCAACCCTTAGGAGCTTCAGAGCAGCTTGGATGGTAGTTGGACCAAACCCAGCGGTAGCATTGTTCAACTTGAATGAGATATTGATGATCTAATTTCCCTTTTTGTCGAGTCCTTCGACCACCATAGTTGTAAACCAGAATTGTTGAAGATAGTCCTTGATAGCAATAGGTTAGACAGTAAGTGCATTGCTAAGCACGCAATTCTTGAGAAATCGAGACGCATCCTTGAAATGGGATTTCTCCTTGGGAATGTCTAGGAGAGCCAGATGGGTGTTAGCCTTGAGAACGCATTCCTCGAAGTTGAATTTCACAAAATTTGCAGCCTCCATTTATGGGTTAGAAGAAGAAGAACATAAATGGGTAGATGACAAGAGGTTTAGTACAATTTACCACAAAGTTAGGGTTTTGGTACAAAATGGATACCAAAAGATTAGGGTTTTGGTATAAAGAATATACCCAAAAGAAAGGATTTGAGGAAGAACAAGAATATTTTCAAGTATCTTTTAGAACAAAGGAGAACTACAATGTTCTGAGTTTTTAACAAAATGCTCAAAAAGATTTAGGGTTTTACATAACCAAAAAGAAGAATGGTTTTGTTTTTGAGAAAATATAGTATTTGTTTTAACAAGAAAAGAATAAAAACAAACGAAAGATTAAGAAGTAAGCAAAATATAGAACAACAAACCTGTGAATGCTTGAAGGTTTGAAGAAGACCTAGTGCATGTTTTTGGTGTTTTTTCTTAGAGAGAGAGAGAGAGAGAGAGCATAATCTTGCTTTGAAAGTTTGAAAGCATAAAGAGTGAAATGAGTGTGTGAGAGATATTTATAGGTAGGACAAGAGAGAAAGAGGAGAGAGAAGGTGACGTTTGGTTATGATGACTTTCACAGTTCCGAGGAGTTTGGTTGGACGTGGAATGGGAATGGGAGTCGTGTGTCAGAACGTGGGGTAGAATGTGCGACAACTGTCTTCCCATTTAAAAACCAATTTATTGAAGTCATAAATAGATGACTCTTCATTTTATTTTAAATGCTTTTAATAACTTGAAGAATATTCAATGATCAATTTTAAGTTTTGAAAGAAGGATCGCTGAGTGTTATGCTACAAAGAACAAACATTTCAGTAATTGAGATAGAAAGATGTACCTTGGAAGACAAATACATTTTAGTGGAGTTCAGCGAGAGAATAAGAATACTGAGACATTCATTCTTATCACTGAGTAATGCTTAAACACTGAAGAATTAATCTTCAATATTCAACATTCCAAGGTTGCTGATTAACATGTTGAACCTTGTTTCATCAAGGGGTTTTGTAAAAAGATCAACGAGTTGGTACTCAATGGGAACGAAGTGAAGTTCAATATCACAATTCATAAGACGATCTCTGATAAAATGATATCTTCTCTCGATATCTTTGGTCTTTAAATGAAGAATAGGATTGTTAGTGTGCGTCCTAAATATGTGCAATTAACAAGATGAACAAAAAGAAGTTGATCCAAATGCCATATGTATTAATCTTGAATGGCACAGATTACAACTCTCTCTTACTCTCAATATTTCTCTCTCTATACCATATGCAATACGCATCCTTATGATTACAACACAAGGAAAACCTATTTATACCAACTAACAATTACAAAGACAAAACAAACTAACACAACAACAGAGACTTTGACTTTATTCTTCAAGTAGCTTTGACTTTGACTTTGCATTAGAAGGCTTTGACTTGGTCTTTGACTTTCAATTTCAATGATCTTGGATCCAACAAATATGCACTAACAATCTCTCCTTTGGGTTCAAGATCATCTTCAAAAAGATAAGCATTTTATCTCTCCCTTTGGATTCAAAAATAATTTTATCAAGAAGGAACAATCTCCTCCTTTATGTCTCTGACGAAACAATCTCCTCCTTTGATAAGTAATCTCCCCTTTAAGTAGATTTGTTCAAAGTCAATCTCCCTCTTTCTTTTCTTTAAGAATCTCTTCAAAATATTTGACAATCTCCCCTTTTGTTTGGAATGTCTTCAAATTTTCATATCTCCCGCAAAGTCTGTGATTATTTTCTTCAAGAACTTTAACAATCTCCCCAAGATTTAAAATAACCTCTTTCAGTCTTTGGAAAAGAAATTATCTTCAAATTCAGCTCACTTTGCTTCAACAAATAATCCTCAAAGAAAATTTCAGTAAACTTCAACAATCTTTCTTGAACACTTGAACTTTTCTCTTTTATTCTGAATATTCTCCCACATATCTCTGAAATTGAACTTTCAAATTCTTGTCATTTCTTGATTACTTCTCCCCGGTTCTATCACAATCCATTCTCTAATCAACATTTCTTGTAATTATTTCTCCCCCTTTTTGATGATGTAGAGCATAGAAATCATCAAAACTTCGTCAAGAAATGTGAAGTGCTGGGACGGAGACTCTCTTCAGATTGAGACCAAATTTTTTATTAATTTGAATTGAATATTGGAAGCTCAAATAGAAATCAGCACTACTGCTAGAAGAATTTCATTTCCATTTCCCTTTTTCTCTACTCTTATTTCTTCCTTTCTTATTCCCTATGTTAAATTTTGTTGAAAGGCAGTATGAGAACAAGGTTGGGATATATGAAGCAAGGTAAGGTCCCCCATCCACACACTCTGCTGAGACAAAACCATGTACCCAATTTCTGACCACTTTTAGTATCTGATCTTTCCATATAGTATCCGAACCATCCATCAATTCAAAAAATGTATTCATCCGAATCTTTTCAAATTCAGATAAATAAGAGTGTAACCCTGAATCAAGAAATGAATCAGTTAGAAATGCCTGTAAGCAGCACAGAGCCACTTTGTGCAACAAATGCACTTTGTAAAGGGCCTTTTTAATGTTCACTCCCCCAGGGCTTCAATTCAATCATCGAAAATCCCAAAGGAATTTTCTATGAACGTTATGACAAGAAAACGAATTCCTTGTGTGCTTGTGCATGTGTAACAAAGATTGAAGCTGCTTAGCTTTATAGGCTTAAAGTGTGTAAACCATTGAGACAATAACAGTATTACACGGACTCAATGTGCATGAACGAGATGCGAAGGTGGGGAAACTTTCCTTCTTCTTAAATATCCACATCTTCCAAATGAAGATGAGATAGCAAATATGCTGCATCCCCAAAGAAAATGAAACATATCTTTGTTAAGAAAGAAATGAGTATCTGGTGGGGTTTAAATCAAGAGTTGGCATGGGCTAGTGCTTGTTTAAATGAAGGTTACCGAAGAATGTGAACCAACAGTAGATGTGGCTGCCCGACTCAAAAAATATTTGGTGCATAGTTCTGATATGCTTTTAACTCTGTTCTCACACCATCTTTTTTTAACCATTTAAGCTCACTTATAACCAAACTCTCTTTCATTTTATCTCATCACACACCCACTTTTTGATTTTGACCCCTTGCCTCTCGATCACTCAAGGATAACTTCTTAGGTAGGAAACACTGGTTATCGTGAATACATAGAAGTTCTATTAAATTCTCACACTGATCCCAAGAATTTGTCCTAAAAGCATAATGTTGCTCAACAATTTAACTTCAGCAGTTAGAGCACAGTAGTATGAATTACATATGTCAGATATATGTATGCTCAATAAGATAATTATGAAGATTTGAGCATTTTAAACATTAAAGATTTTCTCAAAACAAGGAAATAGAATGAACGAAGTGAAATCAATAGATATGTTTTGAGAATCTGACAATGTATGGAAAAGATCAAATATGAATGATTTTACAATAAAAGCTTAGGTCATGAAATAACTGGCATTTGTCTATGACAATTCTTGAAAGAATCGCTTTGAATGAAATAACGCTCAACGAACATTGAATATACAAAAGGAATTTATTACCACTGAAAAATTGTTTTATTTTGAGACATGGTAATAACAAAGTCAACATTGTACCAGGGCCTTATCGAGGATGTAGACATGATCCGATTTTTCAGCATTTACAAACCCTTTTGGCTGTGAGACGTATACCTCCTCCTTCAATATGCCATTTAGAAAGGCAGTCTTGACTTCCATTTGGTAGACGATGAAGTTTTTGTGTGCAACGTAGGCTAGAAACATTCTAATTGCCTCTATACGTGCAACTGGAGCGTATGTCTCATCATAGTCTATTCCTTCTTCTTGCCGGTATCCCTTCGTTACAAGTAGAGCTTTATTTCTTACCACGATACCATCTTCATCTTTCTTGTTTTTAAATACCCATTTTGTGCCTGTAATTGTTTTCCCTTCCGGACGTGGCACAAGTCTCCAGACTTTAGGCGCTTCAAACTGGTTGAGTTCCTCTAGCATGGGTGCTATCCAATCTAGATCTTCTAGAGCTTCTAATACACGAGTAGGCTCTATTTTACTCAGAAAGGAATCAAACATGCACTTATTTGCAGTAGCAAAACTAGTTTGCACTGGCTTTGACGGATCTCCGATAATTTGATGTACCGGGTGCACTTTAGTCCACTTGTTAATGTGAGGGAGTGGATTATGACTAGATTGATCATGTTGATCATCTAAGTATCCAACTTCTTCTGATTGGGGTTCAGTTGAAGTGTTAGGTACAAAAGCTTCAGTTGGTGGAACACCTGATGTTTGTTGAGTAGGCAATGTAGTACACCCAACTGAATGTGACACTTTTGTCTGTTCACTATCTTGTTTAACTTCAATTGATTGAGTAGGTATTTGAACTTGAGTTTCAGTTTGAACCAGGGAAGTTGGTTCAATTGAGACATCTGATGTGATTATCAATTGAGTCTTCAGATCTGTCAATCACAACAGGTTTAGTCACTTTAGATTCTAGAAACTCATCATAGAAATGTTCAAATAGTAAATCCAATTCTGTTAAACGTGATGTGGAAGTAGATGCTTTATCAAGATTAGGAACATTAGAAACAGGTTCTGGATTGATTTGTCCAGAAGATAATACTCATGTAATAACGGGTTCTGAACTGATGTGCTTAGAAGCCATCTCCATAGCTTCATCAAATTTGACATTAACGCTCTCCACTACGATCTTCGAATTCTTCGTAAACTCTGTATGATGCTGATGCCTGAGAGTAGCCAATGAAAATCCCTTCTTCAACTTTAGGACTGAACTTGTTCAAGCTCTCCTTGTCGTTCAGCACGTAACACCTGCATCCAATAATGTGAAAGTGTTTAATTCTTGGTGTTCTGTTATTTATTAAAGGATAAGGTGTTTTACCGAAGCGACGATGGATGATAGATCTATTATGTGTATAACATGCAGTAGAAACAACTTCTTCCTACAAGAATAGAGGTAAGTGTAACTGGCTTAGCATCGTGCGTGCAGCCTCAACTAACGTTCTGTTCCGTCTTTCAACTACCCCAATCTGTTCAAGCGTTTTGGCAACAAAAAATTGATATGTTATCCCGACCGATTCGATATAATCTTCAACAGGTTTATTCTTGAATTCTGTGCCAATTGTCTGTTCTGATCAGCTTTACTGTCTTCTGCATGTTCACTTGGACACTCTTGAGAAACGAGATAATGATTTTTGGAGTCTCATCCTTTGATCTCAGAAATTTAACCCAAGTGTATCTGGAGTAATCATCCATGTTAGCTTAAATTAGCCCCCAATTTAATGGAATGTTTTATAAAGAATTGTATTTTGGGTTTTATTAGAGGTTTATGGGCTTGGGAAAATTATCTTTTAAATGGGCCCTATAAATAGGTGCCCATGGCTTATTTTCTCATTAGTTTTTTTTGAGAGAACACATATATTACATACACTGACTAAGTGAGCCTCTCATGAGAGTCGATTAAATTCCTAGTTGGTGTTCTCTACAATTTCCCCTCCATATTATCAATCCAAGCATATGAGACGAGTTATTGATTATCATTGTTGTTAATTTCTTTCTTATCTCTACATTTCTATGGAAATAGGATCTAACAATTGGTATCAGAGCTAATTGAAGAAACTTTTCTTCAATTCGGTCATCTATGGCAACAATTGAAGATTTGATGATTGATTTTGTTGTTTTGGTGCTTAGATTGATTCAATCACATGAGATTTAACCCAAATATCATTTATGTGATTTATTCACTGTTTTGTGCTTATTAGATATTGTGATCCCAATATACTAGCAATCTTAATTTCAACACAGATTATCAAACAATCATTTGTATTCAGTTCACAAGATTACAACGAAGTCACAAGTCTATGGTGCCACAGATCTCACATGAAAGTATACAAGTTCTTTGTGCGAATTATCTATGTGTGTGTTTTCGTTGAATGCGCATGACTTAATGATTACAAGGAAACAACACTATTTATACTAAGTCAACTAAACAAAACCCTTTGACTTTACAAAAATTACACAATAGACCCTCTATTTTAATCTTGAATGCAATTCATATCTAACAATCTCCCCCTTTGGATTCAAGATTAAACTTTTTTTTGACAATTATCTTCAGGTCTTCTTTTCTTCAAAACACTCTTCAGCAAATAGTCTTTTTCAGCTTTGACAACTTCAAATCTTTGAAACTTTGAATGAACTTTGTCAATCTTCAAACTTTGACTTTAATAGTGCTTTCAGATTAATTTCCCTCTTTGAAATAGTCTTAAGTATCTTTGAGTAGAGCTTGAACTTTTTCTGCATTCTCCCCCTTTATTTTCAACAATACCACATATACTTCAGAAAATTTTCTTTAACCCAACAAACTTTGCTTCATCCTTTCATCTGGCTTTAATTTCTCCCTCTTTCATTGCATCTCACTTGACATTACATTCTCTTTGAAAATAATCAAACATTGAAATCTTGAACAATCTTCCAATTCTGATAAGATCAACTTGAATCTGACTTTGAACTTTGAACCTTCTCCCCCTTTTTGATGAATTTTGAGAATCAGAATCATCAAAACTTTTCAATGTCAACTCTGTCTTTGAATGATCTTCCCCAAATAATCAGATAAGCACAGTCTCCATGAATAACAATCTACCCTTTTGGTAGGATATGAATAATCTCCTCCAACAGATCTGATCTGATAAGTTTCCGTCAATCCATGAATGTATTCATCCGAATCTTTTCAAATTCAGACAAATTATGAGTGGTAACCCTGAATCAACATATGAAATAGTTAAAGTGCCTGTAAGTAACACGAAGTTACTTAGTGCAACGGATGTACTTTATAAGGAGCTTAAGTAATGTTCACTCCCCAGGACTTCCATTCAATCATCGAAAAACACAAGGTAATTCTATGAATGTTCTGACAGAAAAATGAATTTTCTGTGTGTACGTGCTTGTGTCTGAAAGAATTTAACACAATGATTGGGTTTATAATAAGACTCAAAATTATGTAAACAATTGAGGCAACAACAGTTATACACAGACTCAATGTGCATGAGAAAGGGTCGAAGGTGGGGCAACTTTCCTTCTTTTTCAATATTCGAGTCTTCCAAATGAAGATCAAATAGAATATTTGCTGCTTCCCCTTGAAAAATTAAAACATTCTTTTGTTGAGAAAATAATGAGTAGCAGGTGGGGTTTTATACAAGAGTTGGCATGGGCTAGTTGCCTTTTTCAATGAAGGTCACGAAGAATTGTGAACCAACAAATTTTGCGGCTGCCCGACTTAGAAAAAGTTTGGTGCAGAGTCTGATATTCTTTTACTCTGTTCTTACACCCTCTTTGTTTTAAACATTTGAGCTCACTTCTAACCAATCTCTCTTTTCCATTCTACCTCATCACACACCTACTCTCAATTCTTTTGACCCCTCTCCCCTCAATCACTCAAGGATTACTTCCGAGGTAGGAAACACTGGTTAACGTGAATCCATGGAAGTCTTTTAAGCACTCACACTGAATCCCAAGTATATATCCTAAGATAATGTGTTGCTCAATGATTATCTTGACAATTAAGCACAAGATATCATAGTCAGTATATGTGTGCTCATTAAAGATAAGAATGAAATTTGAGCATTTTAAACATTTAAGATCTCTCAAAACAGTAAAGTGAATGAATGAAATGAAATTAATGTAAGTGTTTTGAGAATCTGACAATGATAAAATCAGATCAAATATTCATGAAGAATAATAATTTGGGGTATCAAAGACGTAAGATGTTTATATGAACAAGATAAAAACATATTATCAATGAAAGCACATATAAAGAGAAATGACGTCCGATCTCAAACAACTTTGAATAGCAAACAGGAGTATTACCATAGAATGATTTATCTTTTGATACATGGTAATAACAAAGTCAATAAAAAAATATACTGAACCGTTGTGTGTAAGAATACTTGACATTATATAGACAAGATAATATACAAGTATTGATATTTTGGAAACACAGGTCAGATAATCATCAAAGTATCCAAAAACATTTAAAAAACACACTTCTCAATTCATGAAAACAATTTTAAGAATGTGAAGTGGTTTGAACAATTAAGAAAATCATTTTTCACAAGTGAAAGTTGTCCTTCTTTCAACAATTGATAGAGTTTAAGATTCAGAAAGATATACCTTCAATGCAGAAATCTAAACTCCCCCTAAAATGAATATTATCTTTTCAGCATCCTTGACAAAAACTTCAGATATTCTCCCCCTCGATATCTGTAAAAAGTCAATTCATCAGAAAAATATGACAATTAAGTATAAGTAACTTTTATCTTCTCCCCCCTAAAAGATATGACAGTGAAAATTTTCATTAACTCCCCCACAAAATAAAAACTCCTTGAAAAAATGTTATCTAATAAGCATCCTTTAGAAGAAAAAACATTAGGGGTCGGGTTCTGAACTGAAGTATTCAGAAGCCATAGTCACATATTCTCCGGTGAGAATAGTAACTCCCCCTAAAAGTAGTAAAGAATTTATCATTTAATCTCCCCCTGAAAAATCAGAAAATATATCAGTAAAAATATAAAACATGTATGCTCCCCATTAACATATGCATAATCCTTAATCAGTAAACCGAGTTCTGAATTACTAGGATTGAAGTGAATTCAGAAGTCAAACGCTCCATCTTTGTCATTGAAGAACGAGTCCTAAACTGATGTGTTTAGAAGTCATCATTTGATCTTTGAAGATCGAGTCCTGATCTGTACATGATCAGAAGTCATTGTCCTTTAGCATTGAAGAGCGGACCCTGATCTATTGTAATCAGAAACCATTGTTCTTCTCCCCTTAGTCTTTAGATGCCTGCAACACAGGTTTAGCTTTTGGTACCCGAACATGTTTATCATAGAAAAGGTTAGAAGGACGAATCTGATCTTTAGATTTAGAAGTATGACTATCATCTGAATCAAATAAAGGATTATTAGAAACATTTGTAAAACGTGAACTCAAAGCTGTTTTGAATGAGCATTATGAATCAACTTGATCATCTCTTGGTGATTGGACAATTGATTATGGCGTCTTCGGCTCAGTCAACTTCACCTTGAACATGATCTCTTCAAGTTCTTTTATCTTTGAAGACAAACTGTTTCTTTCCTTTGAAATCAGATCAAACTTCTTTTGTAAGTCAGACTTGTTAGTGTATTTTATTGTATCCAAGATTTAATGTGAAAAGTCAAAGTCAGTAAAGTCAACTAAGTCTAGTCTAGTTTGTTTGTGTTGTAAGTGTTTGTATATTTTGAGTATGTAAGCTTGTGAGAGAAGTAACTTTGGTATAAATAGTGTTTGTATTGTGTTTGTTTGTAACTTGATGCATTGTAATTGTCAGATCAATATATATGACTTGAGTGTTTCTCTCTCTACTCTCTCTCTAGAACATATAATTGTCAAATCTTGAATTGTACTTGATTGATTGGGCTTATTACATTTTCAATTGGTATCAGAGCTGAACCAAATCATATTCAGAAAGATTGGATCATCAAATCATATCATTTTTGATGCAAGATAATGGATTCATTGTATTTGATTTATGTTTTAAAATGTTTCTTGTATTGATCGTATCATAAAATTCGAACTGAACCGCATTCAATTTCGAATTTTTGTGAGTCTTGGTTTTTGAAATGATCGAACAATGTTTGAATTGAATTATTGTGCTTTATTGTTTTTAATCTGAAATTTGTATTTGAAATGTGTTCTAGTCATCATTTCGATCATAGTAGTTCAGTTTGTTAATCGATTTGCAGGTTTATATTGCTTTTGGATCGAATTTGTCACTCAGAGTACAGAACGCGCTAGATCTGTTTTTCGCGCAAATCAAGAACACGCATCAACTGAAGAACACGCACGATGATCTTTGAGAGTTTAAGTGTGGTTCACGCATAAAGTCATTGCGAGAAGTGAAAAAACGCGCAAAGTGTTGAATGCGAGAAGATAGTTCACGCACAAAGCTGTTTGCGAGAAGTAGAATGAACAATACCCTGCGAGTTTCGTGTGTTGCGAGTTTTATGCTTAGCGAGTTTACAATTAGCGAGTTCTACAATTGTCAAAATTGTCTAAGTATGGAACGCGCAAGGATCTTTTGACGTGCGAGTTTACATTCACTTGCGAGAAGTTCAGTTTTTGAAATTATTCTAAGTAGAATTAGCGCACGAAGCACCTTGCGAGAGGCTACTTCACGCATAACTCTTCTAGCGAGTTCCTCAGTTCACGCAAGTAGTGTCCTGCGAGTTTTGGTTTCGTGCACGAAGCTTCTAGCGAGAAGTGTGGTGAACAGTTACTTGCGAGTATAGTGATCTGCGAGTTTCTAGTGTTTGCGAGTTCCAGAGTTAGAAATTTTCTGAGAATTATTTTCAAGTGGTGATCTGTGTTTGACTTTCAGTCAAATTTTTTCTGAATTGATTTGGGAACGATCATTCATTTCAAGCTCATCTATCATTCAAGATGCCAACTACAGATGAGGGAGGAAATACTGTATTGTCAGCCAGAGATGTTGCTGTCATGTACATGCCTGAGATACCAACATTAGAAGCTGAACGTGATAAACTGAAAAATCAAAATTCAGTTCTTCTAAAACAGATTCAAGAGTTGAAATCTAAATTGTCAAATTCTAATAAAACTTCTGATTATATAAAACGTGCTAATAATGCTAAATTTGATTTTGCAGGTATCGTCAAGGAAAGAGAGAAAGAGATTAATGAAAAACAGAAAGATATTGCTATCAAAGAGAATATCATCAGTGCAAAAGAGAAAGAGATTAAAGAAAAAGAAAAAATGATTGCTTTAAAAGAGAATACTATTGTGACATGTGAGAAAGAGTTAAAGCTGAAAGAGAGAAAGATTGTGAATCTTCAAAGCCAACTGAAGACAACTGAACAAAGATCATTGGAACAACAAGCTAAATCAGTTGAGCTTCAACAAAAGTTTACGGCTTTTGAAGAAAAGATATCTGTTTTGGAAGCCAAAAATGTTGAACTACTGAAAAGCCTCCAAGCAGATAAAGTTAAAGCTGATTCAGAGAAATCTTCTACTCAAAAGTAATATGATCTTTTTAAGAAAACTTTACAAGAGAAAAAGGATCTTGAGCTTAGATGTATTAAACTCTCTAAGCAAGTGTCTGAGTTTGAAAATATTTTAATTACAGAAAGAGACACATTTGCTAAAGAGAGAAAAGTTCTTGAAGACAAAACTGTTGAACTTCCCAAACAGATCTCTGCATTACAAGACTTACTTGAAGAAGAAAGGAAATGTTTTCAAGAAAAGAAAAAGTCTTTTGAGCTTGAAAAGAAAAATGCTAAGAAGAGAAATGTTGGGATTTTCAAAGATATTTCTGAACAAAACAAGAACTTGGAAAAAGATTTTGAACAAGAACGTCAAATCTTTGAATCAGAAATATCTAAGCTCACATCCAAGTTAACTGTTCTATCCTCAGACATTCTTAAAGAACAGATGGCTAAATATGACTTGAAACAGAAGTTTGACACAATTATTGCTGAAAGAAACATTTTGACTGGAAAAATAAAGGACTTGGAAGCTACAAATGTTGAATTGTCAGAAAAAATTTCAGCTGATGTGATTAATCAATCACCTTATGACAATTCAACAGAATCAGTTTGTTCATTCAAAACTGCTTCAAGTTCTATTCATGAAAATGTTTTCAAAAAGAAAAGTGTCAAACCAAACAATGTCAAATCAAATCAGATCCGACCATCTAATCTATTTTATGACAAGTCTGTTGATAGTCCAACGAGATTCTATGTAAAATCTCTTGGAAAGCATTCTAAGAAAGAACAGATGGTCTGGAGAGTTAAAGGTTTTTCGGATGAGAAGAAGAAAGACAAAGCATCTACTTCCACATCAAATTCCAAAAAGAACAATGCGCATAATGGTAAACCTGATATGTTTTACTCTACTAACCATTTGATCAGGATTGCTCAAAAGAAGATTTGTTGTTCTTACTGTGGAGCACATGACTTTGTAAGTAATAATTTTGTCAATTACTGTTATGGTTCAAGTTAGATCACAAATTTATTGGATTCAAGATCATCAACATTGAATATGAAAGTTTCAAGAAGTCTAAGCTCCGAAGTCATTCTCAACAAATAGTCTAGGTCCTTTGTAATAAATAGTTAAGGTTATTTCCTTGTATTTTTTGTTATTTTTGTCTTTTCCCTAAATAGGTATTTTGAGGTATATAGGGTGCTAGGGTTGTTGGTGTGCAAGTGTGTGCCCAAATAGAATTATCAGCCGCCACTTTTACTCTAGAGAGAGAGAGAGAGAACTTAGAGAGAAAACATCCTTCAAGAGAAAAACTTGTAAATCGTTTGGTTTGTTGAATCAAAAACAGGTTTGATTATTCTCTTGTTGTGATTATATGTTTATGTGATAAGAAACTGATTTTACAGGGACAATCAATTGGTATCAGAGCTTAACCAGATTGAAATCAAAAGAATATATTGGCCGAACACTGTTCCCTCGAAAGCCATATTTGATTTTTGAGTGTTTGTGTGTTTTTCGAGTTGAAATCACTTGGTTTGAGGTCGAAATCAGTATTAGATTGGTTTTGTATTGATTTAATCGAGTATTGCACTGTAATCGATTCTCATTTTGATGATTTTGCTGTTTTGGTGTTCACGAGTCCAGTGCACTGTTTCATTAATCGAATCTTTTTAAGAGTGTTTGTTTTTGAAATTATTTGATTGTAATCTGTTCTAGATGTGTTTGTGGTCTTAGTGTCAAAGTTTGGGATAGCAAATCGATGTCTAGATAGGTTTTTGGGTGTTTCAGAGCCGTCTTTCGAAGCAAGTTGAAGAACACGCCAAACTTGATTTTGCGCCAGTTCATATATATTTCTCGCCAGATTCAAGGGTTTCGAAGTGCATAGCGCAAAATTTCTTTTGTGCGATCAAAGTTCTCAAAGATTTCTTTTTGCGCCAGCCTCACATAGCGCAAATCATCTTTTGCGCCATCTTCATTTAGCGAGATTCTGAATTTCTCGCCAGCTTCTCAGTGCCAAGTCTTTTGCGCCAGCTCCTTTTTGCGCGAGTAGTCTTTTGCGCCAACATATCTTAGCGCAAAATCTCTTTTGCGCCACAACCCTTGGCACATTTCTGGGTTTAGAGCAATTCTTAATTTCGCGCCAGCCTTGCTTAGCGCAAACTGCCTTTTGCACAATTCTGCCCTTAGCGCATTTTTGTGTTTTGTGCCAGATTATCTTATCTCCATTTATTATTCTCTGTATAAATCTGTATTATTTTATTTTATCTGGACTAACGATCAATTTCGAGTTTCTTATTTCATATTTTCAAAAACAAGATGACTTCCAGAGAAGCTCTCGCCATCGGAACTGATACAAAGCCACCAGTACTCTTCAAGGGAGAGCATGGACAATGGAAAGATAGGTTCATGGATTTCATAGACAGACAAGCATTGGGTGAACTTATCAAGATATATTTGGACCAAGGAGTTATGCAAATTCCAAAATCGACTCGTACTGTTGGAACTGAGCAGATAGAATATGAACTTATATTTAATGAATTCACTGCTGAGGAGAAAGATAGATCAAGAGCTGATAAATTGGCAAAGTCTTTTATTCTTCAAGGCATACCAAATGAGATATATGTCAAGATTGACAGCTACAATGCTACTGGAAAGCAAATGTGGGATCAACTGGAGAAAATGATGCTAGAATCAAAAGTTGGGAACCAACTCAAAATATCCAATTGCCTCAATAACTATGAAGAGTTCAAGGCTAAGAAGGGTGAATCACTAGAGGCTACTTATGACCGATTTGTGACTTTGTTGAACGAACTCAGCAAGAACAAAGTGAATAAGTCACAAGTTGAGCTTAATGTCAAGTTCCTTAGTATCTTGCAGCCTGAGTGGAAGAGATTTGCTAGGCAAATGAAGCAAATGAAGGACTTGAATGACATACCACTCCATGAAGTCTATGAAACTCTTAGACAAAATGAAGAAGAGGTTGATGAGATTTTGGGTGAAAAGAAAAAGGCTGAGAAGGTAGTTGTTGATCCAGTTGCTTTGGTTGTGAAACAAAAGAGTGTAAGCCTTAAGAAGAAAAAGAAAGTAATAGTTTCTGAATCAGAAGAGGCAGAGAGTGACGATAACTCTGATTCAGATGACTGTTAAAGTTTGAAGAAGGCTATGATGATGCTGACAAAAGCTTTTCAGAAAAAGATTTATAAAACGCCAAGCTCAAACAGTCAAAGATACTCTTCTGGGTCTAAGAACTATGAGCACAAACAGAGACTTGAAGGAAAGAGATTGGAAGAGAAGAAACCAGAGGAAAGAAAGGTTAGAGCTGAAGAGGCAAAGCAACAAGAGCCAACTAAATGCTACAACTGTGGCAAACTGGGGCATTTTGCTAAAAACTGCAGCAAGCCAAAGGTTCGAAACTCTAAATATTACAAGAACAAGATGCTTCTAGCCAAGCAACAAGAGGCTAGCAAATCATTGATGGCAGAGGATGAATTTTGGCTTGATCACTCAGACGAAGAGGTTGAGACAGAAGAGAATGAAGAGATAACACACCTGTGCTTAATGGGAAGGATGGTGAATGAAGCTGAAGATGAAGCTGAGTCAGTTGAAGAAGAAATTGATGAGGTATGTGACATGGCTGAGTCTGATTTTATAAGTCAAATAAATGTCATGATGATTAGACTTCAAAAATTAGAGTCAAAGCTTAAGCGTGAAAGAGGTATCAATAAAGACAAAAACAAATCAATACAGAAACTTAGCGAGAATATTGCTGAGAATAAAATATTGATTGAGACTTTTTTTAAAAATATTGATACCAGCGCTAAAGAAAAGACTCTCATTCTTAAATAGTTAGCTGAAACAAATTCCAAATATAGACCGAGTGAGTTTGATTAAAAAGAACTTACTAAAATGCATTCTTCGCTTTCAAAAGAAAACAAATCTTTACTTGAAAAAGTGAATGCTTTGGAAGGAAAATTATACACATTGGGTCAAACTGAACAAACCATTCATCTAAACAAACCCAAAGAGAACAAAGAGTGTTGGGGACTCGGTTATGAGAATCCACACTATCTTAAGAAGGGTATATTTGAAGTGCCTGCACTTTATGATTTTACATTTTTAAGTCTAGCATCAAGATACCCTGATCTTCATGTTGAGTGGACTAAACTATTTGAAGAAGATGAAGCCAAGGAATATGAGAAAAGAAAGAACAAAACTAAAGTTCAACTTCCATTTCGATATGAGAGGTTGAATAATAGTTATAGTTCTAATAAATCAAAATTTTTTCAGATGACTATTTTGTGAGTTATTCCTCAAAAGAGTTGGAGGCAAAGCCTATTGAAGGAAAAATTTATATTCCTCCTCTCGTTTTTGAAATTATAATTTCTGAACTTGAGAATACTCTGTCAGAAGAAAGAATTTTGATGGATTTAAAACAAAATGTGCTTTTAACTGTGTTGAAAAATTCTGATTTTTCTAAAGCTTCAAAGTCTAATGAAATGTCTAGATTACTTAATGACGGATTTGATTTCTTAAACTCTGATGGTGTTTTAGATGAATGTATTGCTCAATTTGATTTTAATTCTAAACTTCCTGATCATTCATCTTTTGTTGTTAATTCTTTTAGATTACCAAGTGTGTTCGTAAAAGGTGAAACATCAACGAAAGTTGATAAATTAGTTCTTGTGAAAAGGAAAGCTGCCAAAGGTAAAAAGAAGAAATCTGGGCATTCACAGAAATAGAAGCATTTGTTTGATTCTCATCGGTCTAACCCTGAAGTTTCAAATTTTTCAGATGTGAAAAGGAAAAGGCATGGAGTTCAATCTGAGTGGCAACCTAAGAAGAAGATGGATGAGAATACTACATCATTTTCTAGTGCTGATTGTAATAAGATTACTACTAGTAAAGATGATATAATTGTGGATGTTGCTATTTTTAAACCAAAACTTGTTGATTCTCGCAAGAAATATTCAAGACAACAATTATTCTAGTTATCTTTGTCCACTAGAAAGTTTTCCAATTATGATAGAAATGATTATGTTTCTCGTAAATATTCTGATGATTGGTTTGGCACATATTTTGTATATTCTCATCGTTCTAATTCTTCCTATGGTTTTCAAAGGAAAAGCGAACCTAAGTTTAAATGGGTGCCAAAATCATGTGCTAACATAGTTGGACCCAAATACTAATGGGTACCAAAGAAAAAGGATGAATCTGTTCATAGAAATTGCCTTTAGGTGTTTCGATGATTGAATGGAAGCCCTGGGGGAGTGGCCATCATAAAAGCTCCTTTTTAATGTGTATTTGTTACACACAGTGACTTTGTGTTACTGACAGACATTTTTAACTGATTCATTTGTTGATTCAGGTGTTACCTTCTTATTTTGTCTGGATTTGAAAAGATCTAGATGAATATATTGATCGAATTGGCGGTGAATCGGGGGCTCAGTTCAACAGATCAGTATGGTCAAAGACATTTCTTGGAAGAAGTTTTGATGATATCGATGCTCAATTCATCAAAAAGGGGGATAGCTAATCAAGAAATTTTCTTATGGGAGAACACAAGTTTAGAGAAAGTATTCTGAAGATATGCTGAATTGAGAGAAATTTTCTTTGAAGATACTTTGCTAAAGCATTCTGAGCTGAATCTAGAGATAATTTCGTTCCATCATCTGAAAGAGATTTTATTTTCGTCTTTTGGGGAGATTGTTATATTTTGAAGACAAAGTGGTAGATTACATTTTTCTGAGCTTAAAGAGAATATTGGTTTGCTAAATCTTTTTAGTAATGATCTTGATCCAAAGGGGGAGATTGTTAGATCACAGATTTATTGGATTCAAGATCATCAAAATTGAAGATGAAAGTTTCAAGAAGTCTAAGCTCCAGAGTCATTCTCAACAAATAGTCTAGGTCCTTTGTAATAAATAGTTAAGGTTATTGTTATCCCAGATTTAATCTAGTTGGTAAACAATCAATCAAGTAATCAATCAACACAATAATAATCAAGAGATAATAAGATTAACAAAACGTACCAATCCCTTGAATAAACAATGAAACCCTTGAGTGTTCTTGATACCCTTTGAATACAGAGAAAATACGGCTAACTATTTAGAAAATTATCAGAGTTCTTACAAGGTTCACCTAAAACTAAACTAATCAAAACTTTAAATACCCAGGCCATATGGGCTTTAACCTTAATGGGCTTTCTAATGGGCTTGGGCCCAATAGCTTAATAACTATTAACTTATTACATAATAAACCCTCTAATTAACTTTAGCACAATTGCAGTTTAAACCCTTAACTTTAACTTTAATCTTGAATACAATTATGATCCAACAATCTCCCCCTTTGGATTCAAGATTAAAAAAAATTTGCAATTGTCTTCAAGTCTTCACTTGTATTCTCTTATCTTCAGATATGTCATTGATAGCTTCAAAACTTGATATCTTTAAATAATCTTCAAATCTTTAAAATTTTGAAAATCTTCAGATCTTCAGATTGTATTCTCCCTTTTTGTATCTTCTCCCCCTTTTTATATCTTCTCCCCCTTTTTGATGAGTGGTGAGAATCAACATCATCAAAACTTGGCAAAACAATCTCCCCCTTTTCAAGACAATCTCCCCCTTTGTGTATGATCACGTAAGCATAGTCTTCATCATGTAACGAGCCCTGTATGAAATAAGAGCAGTCTTCCCAGATGGAAAGAGTGATTATTTCAATCTTTTCAGATTAAAATAGAAAGTAGTAACCATTCGAATCTTTTCATATTCAAACAGTTTAATAGGTGTAACCCTGAATCAACAAATGACTCAGTTAGAATGCCTGTCAATGACACAAAGTCACTGAGTAACACAAAGTTACTATATAAGGAGCTGGTTTGATGTAGACTCCCCAGGTCTTCCATTTAATCATCGAATAACACATGGTTATCTATGAACGTTCTGACAGAAAACATATTTCTGTGTGCTCGTGCATGTGTTAAAAAAAATTAAGCATAGATGATTGCTTTTTGAATATAGGCTCAAAATATGTAAACTTGTTGAGACAGCAACAAATTGTACAAAGACTCAATGTGCATGAGAAAGGTTCGAAGGTGGGGCAACTTTCCTTCTTTTTCAATATTAGTATCTTCCAAATGAAGAACCAATAGCGTATGTGCTGCTTCCCCAGAAAATGTGAAACATTCTCTTTTTGAGAAAAGAATGAGTAGCTGGTGGGGTTGTATGCAAGAGATGGCATGGGCTAGGTGCCTATTTCAATGATGGTCACCAAAGAATGTGAACCAATCAGATTATGTGGCTGCCCGGCTCAGAAAGAAGTTTGGTGCAGAGTTTAATATTCTTTTACTCTGTTCTCTCACCCTCTTTCTTTTAATGCTCACATCTAACCAATCTCTCTTTTCCATTTTACCTCTTTTCACACACCAACACTCAAATCTTTTGACCCTTCTCCCCTCAATCACTCAGGGAATACTTCCTGGGTAGGAAACACTGGTTATCGTGAATCCATGGAAGTTCTGTTAAGCTCACACACTGAATCCCATGTATTTTCCTAAAAGAAACATGTTATTCAACAGGCTATTGTACATGTAATCACAAATACCACTTGTTACATGAAGAATATAATATTCGGAGATGTCAAAACAGAAGATGTTTGACGATACAATTCTCCCCCTCAAACTAAAAGAGTTTGACAATTAAGCTCATAGGAGTTTTGTCATGAAGAACAATATGTTGGAGAATCAAAAACGAATGTTGTTTATATGAACAATATATAAACATATTTTCAATGAAAGCACATGAAATGACGTTTGATTCAATCAACAGTGAATACAAAGAACGTGAGTATTACCATAGAAAGATTTAACTTTTGATACATGGTAATAACAAAATCAAATAGAATGTGCTGAACCGTTATGTGTATGAATACTTGACAAGTATTTATCTTTAAGAACACACGGTCAGATAAGCATTTAAGTATCCAAAAATCTTGTTAATATCACAGATATTCTCCCCCTTAAATCACTATAGTTTTTTTTTTTTTTATAAATTAATAAGGAAATAAAGCATATAAAAAAAATAGATAGAGCACTGAAGTGCGGGTTCTAATCCGATGTGATTAGAAGCCATAGTCACTTGAGGTACGGGTTCTAAGATGATTTACTTAGAAGCCATATTTTTGACAATTAAGTCCGGGTTTTGAACTGTTTTGTTCAAAAGCCATTGTTCTTTCTCCCCCTTAAACATTGGGTGCCTGCAACACAGATTTAGCTTTTGGTACCCACTGATATTTGGGTCCTAATGGGTTAGTTGCAATTCTAGTGGGAGATATGAAATAAGAACCATACCAGTTATTCACATAATCTTTTCTTACAAAATCATTTGAGCCACAGTAGGAACAACTAATTTTCTTTTGTGCTAACCTAATCAATTGATGGATTGTGTAAACCAGATCAGGTTTGCCAAAAGTTTTACCTTTAGAGGCATTGTTCCATTTAGCATTCGTTGTATGCACAAATGATTCTGCTTTCTTCTTTTCCTCCGGAGATCCTTTAACTCTCCAGATAGAATTACCTTTATCTTTCTCATCATCTTTTCTCCAGAGGCTTTTCTTCTGAGACTTATTCTTCTTGAAGTTACCTGAACCATCAACATTTTTGTCATAAAAAAGGTTAGAAGGATGAATCTGATCAGTAGATTTAGAAGTAAGACAATCATCTGAATCATAGAAAGGATTATAGAAAACATTTGAAAAATGTGAACTTGAAGCTGTTTTTAATGAACTATTTGAGTCAGCTAGATCGTCTCTTGGTGATTGAGCTATGGACTCTGGCGTCTTGTGCTCAGTCAGCTTCACCTTGAATACGATCTCTTCAAGTTCCTTTATCTTTGAAGACAAACTGTTTCTTTCCTTTTCAATCAGATCAAACTTCTTATGCAACTTAGATTTTGCATTCTTCTCCTTCATGATGTTTGTTGACAATTCAGCTAGCTTTCCTGTCAGCTTGGCTATCTCCGTCTCGAATATCTTCTTTTCTTCCAAAAAGTCTGTATTTGCTTTCTTCAGCTCATCTTTCCTCTTCTCTTTCTCAGCCTTTTCTCTTTCAATAATGATAACCTTCTCAAAGTCTGAAACTTGTTGAGAAAGTTTAACACATCTAAGTTCTAATGCTTTCTTCTCTTCAAAGGCTTTTCTGGAGAAGTCAGAGAATTTCTTGGCAAATTCTTTTCTCTCTTTCTCAATCTTTAACAATTCATCTTGAGCTTTGAATTGTCTCTCTCTTGGGTTTCCTTTTCTTTTAGCTTATCGATCTCAACCTCAAGACTGAGAACTTTATCTTTAAACTTATCTCTGTCCGCACATAGTTGAGAATTTATCGTTCTAAGTCCTTCAGATGTCTCACTCGCAATGTTTGCTCTTCTTCTCAATTGATCTAGCTCTTTTTGCATTAGTTCCTTCTTTGACCATGTTGAGCTAGATTCAGATCTTTTCAGCTTTGCTTGAAGGTCAAAGATCTCTTTTTCTTTAGACTCAATTATTCCTGCAAAGTCAATTAAGGAATCAGAATCTTTTAAATTTTCTTTTAAAGCATTGATCTGAATAAGAAGAGATGAGTTCTGAATCTGTAAGTCCTTGTTTTCAGCTTTGAGCATTTTTTCTTCTTTGTCATACTCATCAATCATGCGAGATGATGTTGATAACCGTCCAACAAGTTGTTTAGCCTTTTCTCTTACTTCAGATAGAGTCATGTTGTTAAAATCATGGCTATAACCTTCAGACATATTTAGCTGATACGACATCCTAGCTGTAAGGTTAGTAAATAGACTTTTCTGTACCAAGACAACCAACTAGATGAGATCGTTAGAATCAAAAGTAAAGACCACACTCAAAAATTTTCAGAAAAATAAATTTCCAAAAATAATTAAATGCAGTCCTTTTAATCAGTATAAACCACAAACAATAATACTGAAGAATGAAATTAGGAAGATTTTGATCAAGCACAAAACTTTTGTCCCCCTTCGCAGACTTAGCACGGGGGTCCCTGTTGCAGCTTGCAAAAATTTGTCTAGGACTGCAAAATGTGCTTCGAAGAATAAACTGTACCGGTCGAAGGAAAGACCGGAGTATGCAAGTACCCGGTCGAATGGCAAGACCGGAGTAACAAGTATCCGGTCGAATGGCAAGACCGGGAATACGAGTATCCGGTCGAATGGCAAGACCGGAGTAACAAGTATCCGGTCGAATGGCAAGACCGGGAATACGAGTATCCGGTCGAATGACAAGACCGGAGTAACAAGGTATCCGGTCGAATGGGAAGACCGGAGAAACAATTATCCGGTCGAAGGTGCAAGACCGGATTAACAAGTATCCGGTCGAAGGTGCAAGACCGGATTAACAAGTATCCGGTCGAAGGTTCAAGACCGGATTAACAAGTATCCGGTCGAAGGTGCAAGACCGGATTAACAAGTATCCGGTCGAATACTAGACCGGAAACCACTAAGGTCCGGTCGATACTCCTATCTGGTCGAAGGAAAGACCGGGGAATACTAAGGTCCGGTCGAAGGAATGACCGGAGATCACAACTATTCGGTCGAAGTAAGGACCGGTGTTTACAAACACTCGGTCGAAGGCTAAGGTCGAATAGGTATCGGTCAAACAATAATATCGATAAACACGATGAATGACCGAAGAACACGATGAATAACTGGTATTAGACCGAAACCAAACCCAGAAAATTAATTCGACCGATAAACACAATTAAACCAACAATTCAACCACTTTATGATCTATAATGCGATTAATTAATCAGATAGCATTCAGAAGCATGAATCTCAACTAATCAGATCAACTTTTAAACCAATAAGCACATTAATGCATGAAATCGGATGAACAGTACTCGCAATGAATAGTAACTCGATGAACAGTGATTTTCGATGAACAGTATTTTTCGATGAATAGTAAAAAAATTTGATTCTTTTGGCTCTGATACCAATTGTTATCCCAGATTTAATCTAGTTGGTAAACAATCAATCAAGTAATCAATCAACACAATAATAATCAAGAGATAATAAGATTAACAAAACGTACCAATCCCTTGAATAAACAATGAAACCCTTGAGTGTTCTTGATACCCTTTGAATACAGAGAAAATACGGCTAACTATTTAGAAAATTATCAGAGTTCTTACAAGGTTCACCTAAAACTAAACTAATCAAAACTTTAAATACCCAGGCCATATGGGCTTTAACCTTAATGGGCTTTCTAATGGGCTTGGGCCCAATAGCTTAATAACTATTAACTTATTACATAATAAACCCTCTAATTAACTTTAGCACAATTGCAGTTTAAACCCTTAACTTTAACTTTAATCTTGAATACAATTATGATCCAACAGTTATTTCCTTGTAATTTTTGTTATTTTTGTCTTTTCCCTAAATAGGTATTTTGAGGTATATAGGGTTCTAGGGTTGTTGGTGTGCAAGTGTGTGCCCAAATAGAATTATCAGCCACCACTTTTACTCTAGAGAGAGAGAAAGATCTTAGAGAGAAAACATCCTTCAAGAGAAAAACTTGTAAATTGTTTGGTTTGTTGAATCAAAAACAGGTTTGATTATTCTCTTGTTGTGATTATATGTTTATGTGATAAGAAACTGATTTTACAGGGACAATCAGTTCATATTATGTAACCCCCACAAGAACTGCAACTAACACATCAGGACCCAAATACCAGTGGGTACCAAAAGCTAAATCTGTGTTGCAGGCACCCAAAGTTTAAGGGGAGCAAGAATAAAGGATTTTGAACAAAGCAGTTCAAAACCCGGACTTAAATGTCAAGATTTTGGCTCTTGAATAAAATAGTTCAAGACCCGTACTTCAATGCCAAGAATTGTGGTTTCTGATTACAACAGATCAGGACCCGTTCTTAAATGTTTAAAATGAGGATATTATGCAAATATCCAGGGGGAGCTTATCAGAATATAAATCATTTTATCATGATTTGAGGGGGAGCTTAAAGGTAAATATCTTCTGATCTAGATCTCTGATTGTTTGAAAGAAGAACAACTTTCAAGCATGAAAAACGCTTTCTTAAATGTTCAAACCACTTCTGGTTCTTAAAAAGATTTCATGAATTTTGAAGTGTGATTTTTAAATGTTTTTCATTATTAAGTTTTAAAGTGTACTGACCGTGTGTTTCCAAAGATTAATACTTGTGTATTATCTTGTCTATATATACTGTCAAGTATTTATACACACCGGTTCAGTACTTCATATTGATTTTGTTATTACCATGTATCAAAAGTTTAATCTTTCTATGGTAATACTCCCGCTTGTTATTAATTGTTGTTTGAATCATACATCATTTCATCATTACATGTGCTTTCATTGTTAATATGTTTATATATTGTTCATATAAACATCTTACGTCTTTGATTTCCCAAAATATAATTCTTCATGAATTTTGATCAAATATAAATCATTGTCAGATTCTCAAAACATTTCTATTCTTTCATGATTATTCATTCATTCAAATTGTTTTTGGGAAATCTTAAATGTTCAAAAGCTCACACATTGATATTGTGAAGCATACATACACTAACAAATGATTTCTTGTACTTTAATGTCAAAAAAATCATTGAGGCAATACATTCTTTTTAGGATAATACATGGGATTCAATATGAGAGCTTAAATGACTTCCATGGAATCACGATAACCAGTGTTTCCTACCCAGGAAGTATTCTTTTGAGTGATTGAGGGGAGAGGGGTCAAAAGATTGAGAGTGGTGTGTGATGAGGTAAAATGGAAAAGAGAGATTGGTTAGAAGTGAGCTTACATGTTTAAAAGAAAGAGGGTGAGAGATCAAAGTAAAAGAATATTAAACTCTATACCAAACTTCTTTCTGAGCCGGGCAGCCACATTACTGTTGTTTCACATTTCTTCGTGAACGACATTGAAAAAGGCACCTAGCCCATGCCATCTCTTGCAAATACCCCACCAGCTATCATTCTTTTCTAAAAAATAGAATGTTTCACATTTTATGGGGAAGCAACACATAATCTATTGGTTCTTCACTTGGAAGACACTGATATTGAAAAAGAAGGAAAGTTGCCTCACCTTCAACCCTTCATCATGCACAATTGAGTCTATGTATTATCATTGATGTCTTAATGGTTTACATACTTTGAGCCTTATGAAACACAATCATTGTGATTAATTCTTTCATAACTCAAGCACAAGCATACAAAAAATCTGTTTTTCTGTCAGAACATTCATAGAAAATACCTTGTGTTTTTCAATGATTGAATGGAAGTCCTGGGGAGTGAACATCATCTTAAGCTCCTTAAATTGTACATTCGTTGTACACAGTGACTTTGTGTTACTGACAGGCATTCCTAACCGTTTCATTTGTTGATTCAGGGTTCTCATTCCAATTTGTTTGAATTTGAAAAGATTCAGATGAATACATTTATGAATTGACGACTCATTATCAGATCAATTGGGGGAGAATGTGCAAATTTTACTTTACAAAAAGAGATCATGAAGACTGTTCTAGATTGTTTAAATTGGGGGAGAATTTTCAAAGACTGAGCTGACTTTGAAATAAGTTTTGATGAATTTGATTCTCACAATTCATCAAAAAAGGGGAGAAATTTTACAAAGTTTAATTTCAAAGTCATAAAGAGTTGTCAAAATGAAAAGACTTGTGGAAAATTCTGAAAGTTCAATTTATTCAAGTCTGATGAAAAGAAATCATTCCGAGATGATTCAAAGACAAGTCAAAGATGATTCGAGAAAGTTGGTTTTCTGAAGACAGTCCAGAGATCAGAGAGATGAAGATATGAGATCAAAGATTCCTCAAAGTTCAAAGATGAAGATTTCAAAGATGTTTCAAAGTTGTCTTAAATTTAGAGATTCAAAGGAATTTCAAGAATTCAGATTCGTGTTTAAGACATGATTGACTTTCAAAGATGCTAAATGTGAAAGACGTTTCAAGATTCTTCAAAGCATCAGAGATTAAAGACTGTCAGAGCTACAAAGTTTAGAGTTGTTAGAGTCAAAGTTTGAAGATTCAAGTCCTGAAGACGATTGTCAAATTTTTATTAAATCTTGAATACAAAGGGGGAGATTTATAGTGTATTTTATTGTATCAAAGATTTAATGTGAAAAGTCAAAGTTAGTAAAGTCAACTAAGTCTAGTCTAGTTTGTTTGTGATGTAAGTGTTTGTATATTTTGAGTATGTAAGCTTGTGAGAGAAGTAGCTTTGGTATAAATAGTGTTTGTATTGTGTTTGTTTGTAACTTGATGCATTGTGATTGTCAGATCAATATATACGACTTGAGTGTTTCTCTCTTTACTCTCTCTCTAGAACATATAATTGTCAAATCTTGAATTATGCTTGATTGATTGGGATTATTACATTTTCAAGACTTCACGTTCTTTTCTTTTTGGGATTAGAAATCTCTGTCTCAAAAACTTTCTTCTCTTCATTAAAATCTTTTTCTACACTCTTCTACTCAACTATCTTCTTTTCTTTAGCAAACTTATCTCTCTCCAAGATGATTGTCAAGATCGAAATTCTAAACAAGAATTTAATTAAACACTCAGAAGCTATGTTAAAGAAGTTTTCGGAATAACACTTTAACAGTAAATCAATGAAACAGTATATGGATCAAATCACAAGTTATATTGAATTACTTAATGATTACAACCACAGCCTCAATCTGTTGAACAAACTCAACAGACGTTTAATTCTCTATTGAAAAGATTACTAACAATCATGAGGCTAATTCTCTCTAGAACAAAAACAATACGTATTCTCTGTATATTCTATCAAAAACTATATCTCTATGCTAAGACTTCTAAACTATATATATACAAAACAGATTACAAGATAAATATGAAAATGATATTGATCTTCAGCATCCAGTCCATAATTATCTTCAACATTATCTTCAGCTCCTAGTCTTTCGCTTTAAGCAATCAATCCATCTTTATCCTCACAAGCAGCATTAACTTCATCCTCAGCAGTACTAACCATGCTTGTAGTAGTAATTCTTCAAGCAGTACTAACTACTAGCAGTATTAACTTTGAAGCAATATTAATACCTCTAGTAGTAGTAATCCTACAAGCAGTAGTAATACCTTTGAATAGCAGTACTAAAGTCTTCAACAATATTAATTCTTTCAGCACTTAGCAGCACTAACTGGACTTAGCACATTTTAGACCCAACAATCTCCCCCTAACTTAACTTTTCAAAACAAGAAGTTAAGTTCTTCAAAATGTGGTCTTCATGATGCTTTCAAAATAACTTCTCAATTCCCCAGATTAGGATCCAATCCTACACTTTGATTGATGGTTCTTCTGATCACTATTCTTTCCATTTCTGAACCTTTAGGGCAAACCAACTTTGCTTTCAGCATCCTTTCCAACTTCACTTTGCTGTGGTCATACACCTTATCAACCAAGTAGTATTCATGGAAACTTTTGTCAATTGTTATAACATAAACTCCACATCTTTCAAAAAGCATCCAGTTGTCAATACTTTTGAAACCATTTTCATGATGCTCATCTTTGACAATATGTTCAACCTTAACCGGATCAAACATCATGCACAAGTACTCCATGGCCATCTTTATTAGACTCATCCTAGCTCCTTTCAATACTTCACCATGTAAGCTTAACCCAACTTTGGACATTTCTTCTAGATCAGCTCTGGTACAGCTTCTGATTATCTTTACGCAAGTTGAATATACTTCATATTTGTCACCCATTCTCTTTATTCTGAAGTATTCTATTCTTTTATCCAAGAGTGTATCCCAATGAATGATTTTAGGAGCATTCACTGAAATAGGATCAACCTTCAGAGGTTCTTCATCTCTCACCGTCATGTACAAATCAAACTGCTCAGGTTGTCTTGGTTGTGCTGGACTCTTCTCTTGATTTTCAACCTGCTCAGCTTGTTTCTGCTGCTCTACATGAGGTGCAGCAGTGGATTTTGATGATTTGGCTTCCATGCTTTCACTTTCCTTCTCTTTCTCAACTTCCTCAATCCTTGGCCTTTTTGCTTGTTTATTTGAAGCAATAGACTTCATTCTCTTAACAGCTCTGATCTTCTGGGCTAGTGTTTCTTCTTTCTTGACTTCTGCCCTTTCTTTTGTAGAAGTACTGTTAAGTCTGATTTTATAGTAATCATTGTATTTATTGGCTTGGTCAAATACTGTGTCTAATGACGTATACTGTGTAGTATTGACCAAGGGTATTTAAGTCCCTTTGGTCTTGTTTGTTTGTAAGAACATTCTCGCACACACTCAATATTACGTCTTACTTTGCGCCTTATTGCTCTCTCTCTACTTTCTCACTCTAGGATTCATTGATCTTGGCCTCACAATTGGTATCAGAGCCATCTGAATCTTGAGAGGATTGAGAGATTGTTTTTTCGTTCCTGAATTTTTTGAATTAATAAAAAATTTGATCGATTTTCTTGAATTTTTCAAGAAAATCTCGTTTTCTTGATTTTTCATCAAATTCGGATGTGTTTGTGATCGAATTTGTTTTCTATTTGATTCATTAGACTCGTTTTTGGTTATTGATCATATTTGATTCATACAATTTTGCAAGAAAAACTTGCTTTGATTGTCGTTTTTGAGATTTAAAGACTTTCTGGAAAACTCGTTTTCATGTACTGTTCCATTTACGAATTTGAGATTTCGTGATTTTTAATCGAATTTGTTGGTTGGAAGTTGTAAGAAAGTTGTTTTCGATCATCAGTGTGTGAAATTCTTGCATTAATTTCTTGGTTTTAATCATTCTTGCGAATTTTTCTTGATTTTCTTCGTTTTACGCAAGTTCATATAGGTTTGCGCAAGTTCATATAGGTTTGCGCAAGTTCATTCTACTTTGCGCAAGTTCATACAGTTCTAATCCTTGTGTTAGTGTATTTCAGGTTTGCGCATTGGTCTATTCACGCAAAGCAAATTTTGCGTATCCAGTGAGTTACGAGAAGTTTAGTTCTCGTATCATCAAGCTCCCGCAAAGCTCAGTTTTTGTATCATCCAGATTACGCAAAGTTCATTTTGCGTATCACGTGACTTACGCAAAGTTCGTATTGCGCATTACTTGTCTTACACAAAGCTCAGTTTGCGCAACCTTCTTGTCTCGAAAAGTTCGGTTCTCGCATCACTTGGATTACGCAAAGCTTAGTTCGCGCATCACTTGACTTACGCAAAGTTCAGTTTGCGTTACAAGTTCATCACACAAAGCTTAGTTTGCGTAACCTTCTACTCACGCAAAGTTTTGTTTGCGTATCACTTGGACTACGCAAAGTCTAGTTTGCATTTCCCTTTGCTTGCGAAAAGCTCAGTTTGAGTCTTCTGCTTCTCACGCAAAGCTCTACTTTGCGCTAGTCTCAGACTTAGAATTTTTCTGAATATCTGCTATGGATTGTGCAAAGTTTGCCTTTCAAGCTAAGTTCCACACAAGTGATCTAATGATGTCCTTGGGATCTGAAACACGTCCTCCAGTTCTTGTCGATGAAAATGAATTCACTCAATGGCAAGATCGATTTCTGAACTTCATCGAGCGTCAAGCTAATGGAGAGAACCTGATGAAGTCTCTAACTGAAGGACTTTTCGTAAATCCTAATAAAGAGACTCCTTCAACATATGAAGAGGCTTCACGAATGAAAGTTGATCGAGAGCTGAAAGCTAATCTGATGCTAGCTTTACCAAACTCTGTCTACAACCGGGTTGATCATTGCAAGGATTATCCAAATCTGTTGTGGGCACAATTGGAAAAGATCATGCTTGGTTCTTCGGTCGCAACTCAGCTTCGACATACTCGGTTCATGAACAACTTTGAGGAGTTCAAGGCCAAAGAAAGTGAGTCTATAAAGAGTGTTTTCGACATATTATGTGCAGTGCTGAATGATCTGCGAAAGATAAATATGAACAAGACAGAGCTTGAGACGAATCTGAAATTTCTTAATGATCTTCAACCTGAATGGAACAAATCATGTCACAGACTGAGGAACGATGTTCGGATTTCCACAATGCTGATTCAGGAACTATACGATATTCTGATGACTGATGAGAGCTTGGTTCTAGAGAAGAAGGCCAAACTGGAGAAAAAGAAGAAGAAGTCAGTAGACCCGGTTGCACTCCTCACGAGCCAACTGGCTGAACAAGCGTTGTCTGATAACGCTTACAACGGGTCAACTGATGATGATAGTGAGGCTCTGCAGAAAGTGATGATCCTTATCTCTCAGCATTACCAGAAAAAGTTCCAACCAAAGTCGGGTTCCAATACTTCTCGCTTCACTTCCGATTCAAGAATCAAAGTGCCTGAGCCAAAGACTGCTTCCTGTTACAACTGTGGAAAGTCAGGTCACATATCTAAGGAGTGTAAAGTGAAAAAAGTTCGGGACTCAGCTTACTACAGAAAGAAATTGGAACTGGCTGAGAAAAGAGAGAACGAAACTGCTTTGCTAGCAGAAGAAGAATTCTGGCTGGATCATTCCGACGATGAAGCTACAAACGTAGAGATCGCTCAGATGTGCTTGGTTGGAGATGATCAGTCAGACGATTCTGATACTGATGAAGATGGGGTATATTCAGAATTTGATTACAATTTCATAACCTCTCAGATGAATATCATGATAACTGCTTTATCTGATTTACGTTCAAAACTCTTATCTGAAAAGAATTTAAATTCTGAAAAGTCAAATTTGATTGACAAACTGAAAATCTCTTTGAAAGATGAAAAATCTATTTTAGAAAATACTAAAGAAATTTTTCAAAAGAAATTGGATGATTTGGAAAATTCAAATAAGACTTATCTTGAGTCTTTGACTAAAATGACTACTTTAAAAGATGAATTTCCAGATAAAATAAATAAGTTAGAAGAAAAGCTTTATCGAAGAAATCAATCTGAACAAACAATTTTTATGAACAAACCGAGGAGTGAAGAAGCTTTAAAACAAAGGTGGGGACTTGGTTTTGACAATCCTCATTGTTTAAACAAAGTGATAAACGAAGTTCCTACTTTATATAAATATGATTATCTAACTCTTGCACACTATGCTCCTCAGTTCAAATTTCATTGGACTAGTGAAAAGCAAGTGTTAGAACTGGAAAATAAGAAAAGGATGAATAACAAGAAAAATGAAATTCCTTTTGTTTATACAAGCGAAAATGCAAAATATTTCCCTGAAAAATCTAGAAGAGGAAGAAGAGTTTTAAATAATATATCTCCTGTCAAATCTTCAATATCTGATGATTTTATTGATCCTTATGTTTCTAATTCTGATAAGGATAATATTTCTCCAATCATTTATGATTCTAAGAAATATACTCCTCCATTAGTATTAGAGAGTACAATCATCGATCATGAAGATAAGATAGAAGATCAAAATATTTTAAAGGAAATTGAATCTGATATTATTCTTTCTTTCATTACTTCTATCTTGAAGAAAATTTATTTTCTCAAAAACAAGATTCAGTTTCTATTTTTGACTTTTCTTCTAATTCTAAGGAAAATAAAAAGGAAGTTTCAAATTTTAAAATCTTTTCTCAAAATTCTTCAAACTCCGAAGTAAATTCAGATTTATTAGTTGATCAGATTGGTTGCTTAGATAAAATTATTCCTTCTGATTTAAATATTTCATCTAAAATTCTTGATGATTCTTTTACGCTCAATGATTAATATTATAAACCTAAGTATAAAAGAAGACGGTCAAAGAAGTCAAAGAAACAAGATAAAGTTCTTTCTGACAGTTCTAATTCTTCCGATTCAATTCTTACAGATAGGACTTTGAGAGCTCGATCAAGGCAAATCTAGAAAGCAAAGCGGACATCTACTGATTCTATGTTTGATGGAGATAGATATGTAGACAGAAATTATAATAGTGATTCATTTGCTTCATGTAATAAGGTTTCAAAATACTCTATAAAGCAAATGTTTCAAATTTCCAAAAATGTCTCATATTCTTCTTCTGATTCTAGTTCAGATGATTATGCTTTGTATTCATCTGATAGCTGTGCTTACTATTCTTGTGATCATCTTTCTCGTGCTTCTCATGTCAAATATTTTAAATATATCCCCATACGAACTGCAACTAACTTTCATGGGCCCAAATACAAGTGGGTACCCAAGTCTAAATCTGATTCTAAGTTGCAGGCACCTCATGTTAAGGGGTAGTAAGAGAAAGAATGGCTTTTGAACACAACAGTTCAAAAACCGGTCTTAAATGTCAAGACTTTAGCTTCTGAGTAATTCAGCTCAGAACCCGTGCTTCAAAGAATAGACTTCTAAACATATCAGTATAGAACTCGTTCTTCATAGTTCTAAGCTTCTGACTGATGAGAAACTGTGAGTGCATCTACTTTTATTCCGCTGCATTTAACTCTGATTATGATGTTGTTCCAGTTTTCTCAAATGCTTTTAAAAGAATCTGAGCAATCTTTTTCAAATTCCTGAATTTGTTCAACCCAATTTTTTCTCTCAAATGAGACACATATTCTTTATACATTGTATGAAAAGATACTTTTATTGAATTCTATTTTGTTTCAACTGAATATAAACTTGCCGATCAATTTAAAAAAAAAAAAATCGCCATGTTGTTTTAAAAGTTTAAACCTTTACAAATTTTATTCTATAAAGTAAACGTTTTACAATTTTCTTTCTTTTGAATAAAATGTGTGTCTAGGATAAATTTTCAAGTTGATTTGTTTATATTGAAGTTTTTATATGTTCAAATTTCAGTTCTAACAAAAGTCGAAAAGTCAGCAACATGTTTGTAGCTTTTGATATTGCTTTAAAGTTGTATGATTCGGAATATTTATAGTTTACAATGCTTAGAAAACCTAAAAAGTTGGAATTTCGGATCATAATGAAAATATGGGCTAAGAGCTTAGACGTAAAACCTTGTGTTTGAGATGATTATTAAATTCTTATAAATCAGAAATCTCTAAGTTTAAAAGTTTGTACCTGTGACCTTTCTGGTTTGGGAAAGTAAGTTCTGTGGGAAGCTTGTCATCTGGTCCCCTAAGGTCATTTGATCTGGAAGTGATCGAACCTAAATCCTTCTATAGAATCAGATCGAAAGTCATGTTCTACTGGTATGAATGGGTTTAGGATTTGTCGATGTAGCCTTTCTGATCTGGGAAAGTAAGTTCCAAGGGGTGTTTGACACCTAGTCCCCTAAGGCCAACTGGTCTGTGAGCAACTGACCCAAATCCTGCAATAGGGTCAGATAGAAAGTTACGTTTACGACATGTTCTTTACTTAATAAACTTTTTGATTAAAAAGATGCCAAAGAGCACACTCATGTAAAGATGCCACAGTGCACAATGCTAAAAAGATGCCAATGAGCACACATCTCATGATACTTGGTTATAAATTTCTGAGTTGCAATAAACCTGTAAAATTGTGAATGTCTGAATTTTTGATGGCTTAGTGTGATTACATGCAAAGTTCTCTATTATATTTTTAGAATTGCATTTTCTTGAAGCTAATCGAAGTTCACATGCGAGAACACTGAATAGATTGATGAAAGTTTTTGAAACTGAACATGTCTTAACTTGATATGCAATAAAACTTGTTTCTGTATCCAAATACATACATTTGATTTCATTTGATGGATTTTATTGTGATATTTTACTAAGTAGAATTTCATTTGTTTCTGTTTAAATTTTTATATATTTAGTCATTTCAAAATACATATTCAGTATATTTTCTTTTCTACATTGATATTTACATTCATTGTGTTCTCATATCTTTTTAAATGGGTTTGAACATTATTCAAGGGGGAGTGAAAAAAGATATTTTTCTAAATGATCATATCTGTTTTCAAGGGGGAGTATCTGATTTTCTTTATATGAATGCTAACTTGAATTGTCATATCTAGTGCATTTGTGTAGGGGGAGTCAAAGAGCTTAAAAAGTTTCAAATTTTTTGAGTTTAAGTCAGCTTTGCGCCATCAGTTGGTCGCGCAAACCTCGCTTTGCGCAACCTGCGTGTACCACAAACCTTGCTTTGCGCAACCTGCGTGTAACGCAAACCTCGCTTTGCGCAACCTGCGTGTAACGCAAACCTCGCTTTGCGCAACCTGCGTGAAGCGCAAACTTCTCCTGTTTTTCTCCGTTTCTTTGATTTTACAGATCTTAAGTTGTCTCGTCTCCAACATTTGCATGACCAAGTTGATCCAGATCATCAAGGTCATGAGGGGGAGAATTAAGAGAAGTTAAAGGAGATGTTTAAGAGACAAAGAACTCAAATGTTTATCTGGTGATCAATATTCGCTCAAAGATTCTATTCTATCAGCTTCAACTAATTCTTTTGCTGTTACTTTCTTTCATCTTTCTTTCAAACTCAACCCTCTGACTGAACTCTCCTTGAAGCTTGGCCATCTCCTTCTTGTTGGTTTTGGTATCCAGGTTTGACAGCATATTATTCAAAATCATTTGTGAAAAAATAAATTTCTGGAGGTTTCTAAGCAGACCAGAGCATAAGCTATGGTACTGCTGTACTCACTCCATCCAGTTGTTTTGTGGGAAATACAATGCTGAAGGGTATGAACAAAGAATCGCCACTCAGGTGAAAATTTGCTCTTGAAGAACTTAAAGACCTTAGTGGGACCTTCATACCCCATTCGACCAATTTCTTGGAAGAGATCATCCTTAGGAAGAGTAGTAATACCTGAGGCATCATCTAGACGTAGATGAGTGCGAAGGCAGCCTTCTGAGATTGTGATGGATTTATCACAGACCCTGGATTGGATGACCTGATTGCCATTTACAGTCTGAACGGAGGCATTGGTCCATAATTGATGCAAATGTTCCACATAGATTGTGGGATTGACTGTGAGTGCATAGGCAATGTGGGATGCTTTCAGGAAATCCACAATTTCTTAAAAACCCTCAGCTTGTTTAGGTTTCTGCAGCATTGCGAGTTCATTGTGATCGTCTACAAATTCCAATCCTGCGATCGTTCTTGGGATCGAATAAACTCTTCAAAGAGCCGTTTGGATTTTGGCGGTTAGAGAGGGTATTTATAGGTGGAAGGTTTCAGTAAGAAGCAGTACTAATTACCCTAGCAACATTAACAAGCCCGCAGTACTAACCCATATAAGCATTAGTAACACATACCAGCAACATTAACACATACTAGCAGTATTAACACAGACTAGCAGTAGTAACACACACCAGCAGCATGAACACATACTAGCAGTATTAACACATACTAGCAGTAGTAACACACACCAGCATCATTAACACAGACTAGCAGTATTAACACATACCAACAGTATTAACACTGTCTAGCAGTAGAAATAAGGTAAGCAATAGTAACTTTGCACTGGCAGTATAAACCACCAAGCGGTATTAACCACACTTAACCATATTTGAACTGTCAGTAGGATTAATAGTAAGAGCAGTATTAACTTAACCAGAGGTACTAAGTTTCTAATCAACAAGGTAATCTGAAACACTTAAACACACATAGTTAGCAACACCATGCACAATACATTATGAGAAAGTAAGCATGAAGGAATCTATACAGAAATGGTACATAAAGAAAATCAAAAGAGGCTTATTCAGTGTTTATCATGCCTACACTTGTAACCAAGAATGTGAATCTACCCACATCAAAAGCTTTGGTGAATAGATCAGCAAATTGGTTACTTGTGTGTACCTTCAAAACCTGAATTAGCTTCTTTTCATTGCAATCTCTAATAAAATGGTACCTGATTTCTATATGCTTGGTTTTAGAGTGCTTGACTGGATTGTTAACAATGCTTATAGCACTGTTGTTATCAATGAAGATTGGAATGTGAAGAAAAGTAACACCATAGTCCAACATCTGATTCTGAATCCATAACACCTGTGAGCAGCAGCTTGCAGCAGCTATATACTCTGCTTCTGTTGTAGAGGTAGACACTGTGGTTTGCTTTTTACACTGCCATGAAACTAGTCTTGCACCCAAAAACTGACATCCTCCTGATGTTGACTTTCTATCCAAGTTTGCACCACCCAAATCACTATCAGAATATGCAAGTAGATCAAATGGTGAGTCATGAGAATACCAAAGACCCAACCTAGGTTATCCTTTGAGATATCTGAAGATCTTCTTGACTGCTTGAAAATGAGATTGCTTAGGTCTTACTTGAAATCTGGCACACACACAGACAGCAAACATAATATCTGGCCTTGAAGCTGTTTGATACATGAGGGAACCTATCATAGATCTATAATGATGAACATCTACATCCTCCCCCTCAAGATCTGCAGTGATTTGTTTGTGTGTTTGCGTAGGTGTGCTTGCAGGCTTTGAATTTGAAAATCCAAACTTTGTAAGTATATCCTGCACATACTTGGATTGGCTGATGAAGATACCATCTTTCTTCTGTTTAACCTGTAGCCCAAGGAAGAATGTAAGTTCACCCATAGAGCTCATCTTGAATCTTTTGTGCATCAGCTCCTCAAACTCCTTGCACATATAATCTTTTGTGGATCCAAAGATGATGTCATCCACATAGATTTGCACAAGCAGGATGTCCTTCTTCTTTCTTTTGATGAACAGAGTCTTGTCAATTATTCCCCTTTCAAAACCATTTTCCAAGAGATAGGTAGACAGAGTGTCATACCATGCTCTTGGTGCTTGATGTAGTCCATAGAGTGCCTTCTTTAGTTTGTATACTTTATTGGGAAAGGTAGGATTCTCAAACTTTGGAGGCTGACAAACATATACTTCTTCATCAATTTTCCCATATAGAAATGCACTCTTGACATCCATCGAAATACTCTGAACATCATGAAAGAAGCATAGGCTAGAAACAGCCTAATTGCCTCAATTCTGGCTACTGGTGCAAATACTTCTTCATAATCTATCCCCTCTTCTTGTGTATACCCTTGTGCCACAAGCCTGGCCTTATTTTTTTTATCACAATTCCTCTCTCATCTTTCTTATTCCTAAAAACCCATTTAGTACCAATTGCCCTTTGTCCTTGTGGAAGATCAACCAGATCCCACACATTTTGCAGCTCAAACTGCAGCAGCTCCTCTTGCATTGCTTCTATCCAGCTTGGTTCTTTCATTGCATCATAGGCCTTCTTGGGTTCAATCTGAGATAGAAAACAAGATAACAACCCTGACTGCAAGTCTTTCAATCCTCCTATCTTACTTTGATGCCTTGTGATCCTAGGAGAATTGATGTCACCAATCACCAACTGAGGAGGATGATTTTTCTGAGTTCTTGTTTGATGTGCAGCCTCCTCATTGATATTTGCATCCAGATTAGAGTCATTCTTCTCAGGAGTGCTTCAACCAAATACTGAAGAAATTTCTTCATCAGTATCATCTTCTGACATATGGGCATCTCAGGACCTGTGTTTCCTGAAGGATGAGCATCCTCTTTATCACTCTTATTCTCTTCATCACCTTTATCCTCTTCATTATGTTCTGGTTCAGACTCCTCTTTTTCTGAATCATCCTTCTGTTCTTGTTGACAAAAGTCAACAGGATCAACTGTAGGTATAGGAAACAACACAAACTCTGGTTTCTTTGCTTGTTTCTCTTCTGAACTTGTTCCTGCAATTTGTACATCACTAAAACCCAAAGAGTTAGTTAGTGAATCAATGTCAAACAGCCAATCAGTACTTGTACCAATTGGATTTGGTGTGTTCTCATTGCATTTGACATTGTCACTTTCCTCTATAATCCTTGAAGAACTATTGAAAACTCTATATGCCTTACTCTGAGAGGAGTATCCAACAAGGAATCCATCCTCAGCTTTGCTTTCAAACTTGCCTAAATGAGATTTGGTATTGAGGATTGTACAAGGACACCCAAAAGGTTTGAGAAGTCCAATAAAAGGTTTCTTCTTTTTGAAAAGTTCATAAGGTGTTTTTCCTTGGGATTTGACTACTAGAACTCTGTTTTGGACATAACAAGCAGTATTAACTGCTTCTGCCCAGAAAGTAATTGGTAATTTTGAATCTGCCAACAGAGATCTAGCAGCCTCAATCAATGTCCTATTTCTCCTCTCAGCAACACCATTCTGTTGAGGAGTTCTAGGAGCACTGAATTGTCTCTCAATACCTTTAGTCTCACAAAAGCTGTTTAAGTCACTGTTTTTAAATTCAGTTCCATTATCAGATCTGATGACTTTAACTCTTAGATTTGTTTGGTTTTCAACCCTAAGAACAAAGAATTTGATCAGTCCACTTGTCTCATCCTTAGTCCTTAGAAAATATACCCAAGTGAATCTAGAGAAGTCATCAACAATGACTAAGAAGTAGGATTTCTTACCAATACTCATCACATTTATAGGACCAAAGAGATCCATATGCAATAACTGAAGAGGTGAAGAGATTGAGTTTATTTTTTTGGACTTATGAGAAGTTTTGTGCTGCTTGCCTTTAAGACATGCAACACAATGATCATCACATGAAAATACTTTTTGAGGCAAACCTCTTACAAGGTTGTTTTTCACAAGATTGTTCATAGTTTTAAAGTTCATGTGACACATCCTTATGTGCCAAAGAGATGATTCATCTAAAGAAGCTTTTGAAAATAGACAGTTTAGTGATGAATCAGATGAAACACTCTCTAGGTCCAAACAATAAACATTGTCCTTTCTAGGAGTTCTAAGTAGTATCATATTTTCATCAACTACCTTGAATCCTGGAGCAAGGATAATACATTCAGTATCATTAAATAATATACTATGTTTCTTGTCAGAGACCTGTGATACACTTAACATGTTGTATCTCAATTGCTCAACATAGCACACATCGTCAAAAGTCATCTTACCTTTTGATACAGTACCTTTACCACTTATCTTACCTCCTGCTGGATTGTCACCAAAAGCAACACGTCCTCCATCAAACCTTTTGAAAATTTGAAGGCAGGACATGTTACCTGTCATGTGCATAGAGCAACCACTGTCTACATGCCAAATGCTCTTCCCCTTGGGTTGTTGGTTACCCTGCACATAAAATAAAGTAGTTAGTTTCTTGAGGGAACCCAAGCCAAAGTGGTCTTGGGTTGCCCTTTCTCATCAACATACTCATATTCATTAAGCTTAGTGTTGATGGGATGATCAGAGTCAGGAATCTCATGGCTGGAACACTTTGTCTTAATTATAGGATAGGCAGTATTAACACTGGTAGCAGTACTATCCTTGTTAGCAGTATTAACTTGGTTAGTAGTAGTATTGCTATCAGAAGCACTATTTATGTTAGCAATACTATTTGAGGTAGCAGTACTAACAGGTTTAGTTTCTTTTGGGACCCCAAATTACGACACATTTGTTTGCTTTCTTATTCTTTGTGTTACTCCTTGATTTGCTTGGAGTATTTTCTTTTGCTTTAACAAACTTATTCTGAATATGAGATTTTTTGCAGTACCAGTTTTCACTGGTGCTGTTCTCACATTCTCAGCCATGTGGGTCATTGATCTTCTTGATTGCTTCCTATAACCAACAGAGTTTAGATGTTTTCTTTGAAAAGTAAATCTTTGGTTAATAAGATTGAAATAACAGTGTTTGGCTAAATGATACAACTTGGTACAAATAAAACAAGGCTTTGGTCTATTGACTTTGCTTAGATCAATTCCCTATTTTTGATCCCACTGGTTATTTCTGTTTCTCTGATTTTCCCTTATTTTATCATGTTGATGGGGCTTAATCTGTTGACAAGTACAGGGATTTACAACAGTAGTTTGCATATAGTGATCTCCCTGTACCTTTTCCTTTCCTTTCCTAGAGGTCTCAGCTTTCTCACTCTTAACAGTCTCTTCCCCAGTCTTAAACTTCTCTAATTTCTCACTCTTGACAAATGGTTTACCTCCCTCTCATTTGTCAGAATATGGTCTACATTGTTCTCTTCTTCAGATTCTGCCTCAACCACTATAGTGTTTAAAGGATCTACTTCTGTGGCTCCTTCAGGTAAGTCATTCTTATCCTGCCTTTCTAAGAGGTCTGAAGTGGGTGGAATATAGTTGTTGTGGTAAGGTGGAGGGGTGTTATTATATCCTATACCTCTCTTCAGTTTGTCATGAACTTGAGATTTGAGTAAAATATCCATTGCTTTAGAGGCATTGGAAAATTTCTCAATGTCTAGTTTGGCCTTCTCAAATTCACTTCTGACTTTCTCACATTCTTTTCTAGCCTTCTCTAGCTTAATATCTAATTCCTTCTTCTCCCACTTCCAATAATTTTGATCATATGAATGTTGAAGTTCAGTATCCTGATATGCCTTAATTTGTTCTTCAAAATTCACAATGATCAAATTGGACTCTCTCCTATGTTTCTCCAGTCTTTTAAGATCATCACACATGCTCTGATTGTGATCCATGTACTTCTTAACAGTTTCAAGACAGGCTTTAGAGCATAATTTAGATTTTACCTCTGTGGGGATTGCAGTGCTTGAAGACTCTGAAACCTCAGCCATCAATGCTTGATTCTGGATTGCCTCTTCTGCTTGATCACTCCAATCAAATCCCATTCCATCTTGTGAGACTAGTGCTTGAGATGGGTTCCAGTTGTTGGTGGACTTTGATTGTTGATTGTTGCTCACATGCTGTTGAGAGATCCCCCTCTGCATTCTCTTGCAAAATGCCCCAATTTATGACACTTGTAGCATTCCACTTTGGGTTTTTCAAATCCAGCACCATCTTCTCTTTTCATGGAAAAATTGTTTCTTCCAGTCCTTTTAATGAATCTTTTGATTCTCATGGTGAGCATTGCCATTTGCCACTTGATGTCCATCTCTTCAAGATCATCAACATTAATTTGCTCCATATCATCATTGATAAGAGAAGATTTTGCATGACTAGGAAGGAAGGCTTCCAAAACAGATTCATTGGGTCCATCCTGTTTTGAGCCATAAGCAGTACTAACTGATTCTGTATTAGCAGAAGAATCAGTAGTAGATGATAAGAGAGCAGCATTATGAGAGTATCCAGATGGCTTCTTCTTAGATTCAACCTCTGCTTTAAACACCCTGAGATCATTGTAGAGATCATCAAGTTCCTTGTCCTCCAGATTATCATTCTTCCTGAACGATACTGTATACATGACCCATTCTTCACCAATAGATCTTAGACACTTTCTGTTGACATCATCCTGGTCCATCTTGACACCAACAGTGGCCAATTCTCCAATCAACTTGTTGAATCTATCAAAAGTTTGAGTCATAGACTCATTCTTTGTAGACATAAAGTTTTCATATTGTTGCTTGAGAATAGCTTTTTGATTTCTCTTAGTGCTTTTAGTACCTAAAAATATCTTCTCCAACGCATTCCACAAGATTCTGGCATCAGTACAGTTTCAAAACTGATGTTGGTATTCATTAGGAATAGCCAAGAGCAGAGTGCTCAAGGCCTTCATCTCAGTCTGCCTCATCTTTCTTTCTCCATCAGTCTTTGGTGGAGGTCTTTTTCCATCTGCTCCCATCTCTCCTTCATTGGAGGGACCATTCTCAATGATATCCCACATTGAGTAATCTGTAAGAAGGATATATTGCCTGATCCTGATTTTCCACATGTCAAACTCATTGGGTTTGAGCATGGGAACCTTTGAAACAAGAACACTGTCATGTGATCCGTCCATGATGATTATAGCTTTTTGAGTTCCTTGGCTCTGATACCACTTGTCAAGATCGAAATTCTAAACAAGAATTTAATTAAACACTCAGAAGCTATGTTAAAAAAGTTTGCAGAATAACACTTTAACAGTAAATCAATGAAACAGTATATGGATCAAATCACAAGTTATATTGAATTAACTTAATGATTACAACTACAGCCTCAATTTGTTGAACAGACTCAACAAACGTTCAATACTTCTCTATTGAAAGGATTACTAATAATCTTGAGGCTAATTCTCTCTAGAACAAAAACAATACGTATTCTCTGTATATTCTATCAAAAACTATATCTCTATGCTAAGACTTCTAAACTATATATATACAAAACAGATTACAAGATAAATATGAAAATAATATTGATCTTTAGCATCCAGTCCATAATTATCTTCAGCTCCTAGTCTTTCGCTTTAAGCAATCAATCCATCTTTATCCTCACAAGCGGCATTAACTTCATCCTCATCAATACTAACCATGCTTGCAGTAGTAATTCTTCAAGAAGTACTAACTACTAGCAGTATTAACTTTCAAGAAGTGTTAATACCTCTAGCAGTAGTAATCCTTTGAATAGCAGTACTAAAGTCTTCAGCAGTATTATTTCTTTCAGCACTTAGCAGCACTAACTGGACTTAGCACATTTTAGACCCAACAATGATAACTTTCTCGAAATCTGACACTTGTTGAGAAATCTTCATGCATTTAAGTTTCACAACTTTCTTTTCTTCAAAAGCTTTTCTTGAAAACTCTGAAAACTTTTGAGCAAATCCATTTCTATCTTTCTCAAACTTCTTTCCATCTTGAGAAATATGATCTTTCAGTTCAACAATCATCTTTTGAAGTTCAACATTTTCTTTTTCAAAATCCTTTCTTTTCTTTTCAATATTCTTTATATAATCTTTATCTCTAGAGTTGTCCTTTTCTTTCATCTTGTTGATTTCAACCTCAAGACTGAACACCTTATATCTCAAGTTATCTCTTTCAGTAAATATTTGTGAATTTGTCTTTCTCAGCCTTTCACAAGTTTCACTGGCAATATTTGTTCTTCTTCTGAGATCTTCAATTTATCTTTGCATCAAATCTTTCTTTGACCATGTAGAGTTTGCATTAAGACCTTCAGACTTTTTCAGCAAGGCTTGAAGATTTGAGATCTTATTTTCTTTGGACTCAATTATGCGTGCAAAATTGATCTTGGAATTAGTAATGCATTCTGGGCAAACAAATTTTTTCTCTGAAAATGTACAATTTTCTTTCAACTTATTGATCTGAGTAAGAAAAGATGAATTATGAATTTTCAAATCCCTGTTCTCAGCTTCAAGTGCTGGAATCTCTATCATATAAGCTAAAGCACAGTCTCTCTTGGTAAGAACTGTATTTCTCTTTTCGTCAATGTAAGGCATCTTGAAATGTGTAAAAATATAAGCTAGAAATGATCGTTAACAAAAATCAGAAACTTTAATCACAGTCAGAAATATGTACCCGTACGCAGACTTAGCACGGGGATCCCGCTACCCGGTTAGCGGGTGGGGTCAAGGGGTAGTGCCCCTAAATATATTTTTTTGACAATTAAATCTCATATTGCAACTTGCAAAAATTTGACTAAGTATAGATTTCTCAGGCTGAAGAACTTTTCGCATACACACTAGAATTCGCACATCACGAGGAATTCGCACGACAGACAGATGCGAATTCTTAACTTTTCGCACGACAGAGAGATACGAATTCTTATACTTAGAAAAATTCCCAACTTTCTATGCGAAATCCCAAGAATTCGTACTATGCTTGATGCGAAATCCTCACTTTTCGCACATAGGCTTATGCGAATTCCACCTTTTCGCACATAGACATATGCAAATTCTGAACTTTTCGTATATAAGACTGAGCGAATTCTGAACTTTTCGTATCCTTTGGGATGCAAATTCTTGCCTTAACAAAATTCAACTTTCTTCACTATGCGAATTTGTTATCCCAGTTTAATCTAGTTGGTAAATAATCAATCAAGTAATCAAGCAACATAATAATAATAATCAAGAGATATATAAATCAGAGTAACATACCAATCCCTTGAATAAACAATGAAACCCTTGAGTGTTCTTGATACCCTTTGAATACAGAGAAAACGTATGGTTACTATTTAGAAAATTATCAGAGTTAACCTAAAACTAAACTAAACAAAACTTTAAATACCTAGGCCATATGGGCTTCCTAATGCTTAATGGGCTTTCTAATAGGCTTTAGGCCCATTTAGAAATAAATATTAACATATTACAATTTAAACCCTCTAAATAACTTTGACACAATTGCAGTTTAAACCCTGAACTTTAACTTTAATCTTGAATACAATTATTTGATCCAACAATCTCCCCCTTTGGATTCAAGATTAAAATTTTTTTGCAATTGTCTTCGGGTCTTCACTTTTCTTCGCTTTTCTTCAGATATGACGTTGATATCTTCAAAACTTGTAGCTTCTTTAAAATCTTCAGCAGTCTTCAGATTATATTCTCCCTTTTTGAGTATTCTCCCTTTTTGTATCTTCTCCCCCTTTTTGATGAATGGTGAGAAACATCATCATCAAAACATACCAAAACAATATCCCCCTTTTCAAGACAATTTCCCCCATTGTGTATGATCACGTAAGCACAGTCTTCATGTAACGAGCCCTGTATGGAAATAAGAGCAGTCTTCCCAGATGGAAAGAGTGATTATTTCAATCTTTTCAGATTAAAATAGAAAGTAGTAACCATTCAAATCTTTTCAAATTCAAACAGTTTAATAGTTGTAACCCTGAATCAACAAATGACTCAGTTAAAATGCCTGTCAATGACACAAAGTCACTGAGTAACACAAAGTTACTATATAAGGAGCTGGTGTGATGTAGACTCCCCAGGTCTTCCATTCAATCATCGAATAACACATGGTTATCTATGAACGTTCTGACAGAAAACAAATTTCTGTGTGCTCGTGCATGTGTATGAAAGAATTAAGCATAGATGATTGCTTTTCATATAGGCTCAAAGTATGTAAACTTGTCGAGACAGCAACAAATTATACAAAGACTCAATGTGCATGAGAAAGAGTTCGAAGGTGGGGCAACTTTCCTTCTTTTTCAATACTAGTATCTTCCAAATGAAGAACCAATAGCGTATGTGCTGCTTCCCCAGAAAATGTGAAACATTCTCTTTTTGAGAAAAGAATGAGTAGCTGGTGGGGTTGTATGCAAGAGATGGCATGGGCTAGTTGCCTATTTCAATGATGGTCACCAAAGAATGTGAACCAATCAGATTATGTGGCTGCCCGACTCAGAAAGAATTTGGTGCAGAGTTTAATATTCTTTTACTCTGATCTCTCACCCTCTTTCTTTTAATGCTCACTTCTAACCAATCTCTCTTTTCCATTTTACCTCTTCACACACCATCACTCAATTCTTTTGACCCCTCTCCCCTTAATCACGCAGGGTATACTTCCTGGGTAGGAAACACTGGTTATCGTGAATCCATGGAAGTTCTGTTAAGTTCTCACACTGAATCCCATGTATGATCCTAAAAAAAACATGTTGTTCAACAGGTTATTGTACATGTAAGCACAAATACCACTTGTTACATGAAGAATATAATATTCGGAGATGTCAAAACAGTTATGTATGACGATGCAATTCCCCCCCTCAACCTAAAAGAGTTTGACAATTAAGCTCATATCATTTTATCATGAAGAATAAGATATTGAAGAATCAAAAACGAATGTTGTTTATATGAACAATATATAAACATATTTTCAATGAAAGCACATGAAATGACGTTTGATTCAATCAACAGTGAATACAAATAACGTGAGTATTACCATAGAAAGATTTAACTTTTGATACATGGTAATAACAAAGTCAAATAGAATGTTCTGAACCGTTATGTGTATGAATACTTGACAAAGTATATTGACAAGATAAAACGCAAGTATTTATCTTTAAGAACACACGGTCAGATAAGCATTTGTTAGCATCACAGATATTCTCCCCCTTAACAGAAAGAATTTTTTTATTTTTATTTTTATTTTTTTTTAATAAAGATTAAGAAAAAAAAACAGAAAAATAAGGCACTGAAGTGCGGGTTCTAATCTGATTTGATTAGAAGCCATTGTCACTTGACCAAACCTGCATAAGAAAAGAAATAATGGTAATCATTTATGAACATGATTCCTCTCTCGTTGACAACAGTTGGAAAATATCACACAAGATAAAAACATAGAATACTACCCCTAGAATCATGAGTAAGGTTTAAGACATGTTTAACATACCAAGTTTGCTGATGAGAAATTGAAAACGCTTTTCATCCAATGGCTTGGTGAAAAGGTCAGCTAACTGGAAGTCAGTTTGAACAAAGTGCATTTCAATATTACCTTTTTCTACATGATCCTTGATGAAATGATAGCGTACGTCGATATGCTTGTTCTTCGAATGTTGTACCGGGTTAGCAGTTATAGATATGGCACTATTGGAATCACAATAAATAGGAACACGCTTGTAGTTGTATCCAAAGTCCTTTAACTGTGTCCTCGTCCAGAGGACTTGAGAACAGCAGCTAGCAGCAACTACATACTCAGCCTCGGCAGTGGATGTTGAAACACAATTTTGTTTCTTTGAAGTCCAACTTACAAGTTTGTCACCTATGAATTGACATGACCCAGAGGTGCTTTTCCGGTCTAACTTACATCCTGCATGATCAGCATCTGTAAAGGCAGTTAGTTCAAAACGAGAATCCTTTGGATACCAAAGGCCTAGATTAGGACAACCTTTGAGATATCTAAGGATTCGCTTAACAGTAGATAAGTGCGACTCTTTAGGATTAGACTGATATCTCGCACAAAAGCATGTGACAAACATTATATCTGGGCAACTTGCAGTCAGATAAAGTAAAGATCCAATCATGCTACGATACACCTTTTGATCAACAGGTTTCTCGGAGGGATCTGCATCTAAGAGTGTACCAGTAGCCATTGGTGTTTTCATGACTGAACTATCTGACATATTGAACTTTTTCAAAATATCTTTTATATATTTAGCTTGATTAATAAATATGCCGTCGGGTAATTGCTTTACTTGTAGACCAAGAAAGAAATTCAATTCACCCATCATCGACATCTCAAACTTTGTTTCCATTATTTTTGAAAAGTTCTTACAAAATTTCTGATTTGTCGACCCAAAAATTATGTCGTCAACATAAATCTGAATGAGAATCAAGTCCTCACCTTGCCTTTTAAGAAATAAGGTTGTATCAACAGTACCTTTCTTGAAACCAGAAGCAAGTAGAAATTTAGTGAGAGTTTCATACCAGGCTCGCGGGGCTTGTTTAAGACCATAAAGCGCTTTGTCTAATACATAGACATGATTAGGGTGATGAGGATCAACGATACCTTCAGGTTGAGCCACGTAGACCTCCTCATGCAGAACGCCGTTCAGGAAAGCCGACTTTACATCCATTGTCTAGGAAGATTCTAATGGCTTCGATCCTTGCAACCGGGGAGAATGTTTCATCATAGTCAATGCCCTCTTGTTGACAATACCCTTTGGCGACCAGTCGAGCTTTGTTTCTCACGACTACTCCAGCTTCGTCTTTCTTATTTCTGAACACCCACTTTGTTCCAATAACGGATTTACCTTTAGGTAGTGGGATCAAGCGCCATACCTTGTTCCTTTCTAATTGGAGAAGCTCATCTTGCATAGCAGAAATCCAGAAGGGATCACGTAGAGCTTCAGACGCTTTCTTTGGCTCTAAGGAACTGAGGAAGCTTGAGAACATGCAGAAGTTGGCTGTTGCTGACCTTGTCGTGACACCAGATTGCACGTCACCTATCACATTGGTCAGGGGATGATCCTTAGTCCAACGATGTGTGCTTGGTAAGGCTTCAACTGTTTGTTGCGTATTTGATGCATCGTTGTCATCTTGTACGGCAGGTTGCTCCATAGATGTACTCGGGACATCTTGTACTGGTGTTTCTGATACTGAAGCTTCTGGACTAACAGTTGAAGTGCTCGGGACTTTGTTTCCAGAAGAACTATCTGTAGAGACAGATTCAACATTAGTAGAGTCAGAAACTAACTTTGTACTCGTACCTGATGGAGATGACGTGTCAGTGACTTCTTCGGAAGGTCCAGACATGTATTCAGAAATAGTAGGGACCTCCGAGCTTGTACCACTTGTTATTGATGTGGATATGCCTTTTTCAAAATCTGCACATATATCATCAAAGGCATCAATAAACAATAAATCTAACTCAGATGAAGTAGAGTTAGAGTTAGAAGAAGTGAATCCTTTAGGTGTTGGTTCTATTATTGATTGAATAGAAGCGTTGTCGTTAAGACCGAGTTCTGAACTGTTGTGTCCAGAAGTCCTTGTAGAATTCTCATCAAAGGAGACATTCATGCTCTCAACAACCATCTTAGTTAGAATAATGTAAATTTGATAAGCTTTGGATGTCAGAGAGTATCCAACGAGATATCCTTCATCCGCTTTCTTATCAAATTTTGATAATCCTTGACGCTCTTTAAGAATGTAGCACCTGCAACCAAAGACACGAAGAAATTTGATATTAGGTGTACGATTGTTGATTAACTCATATGCTGTTTTATTAAAGCGCTTGACCACAATGGTACGATTCTAAGTAAAACATGCTGTAGCGACTGCCTCAGCCCAAAGGTACATGGGTAGATCTGAGTAAGCAAGCATAGTCCGAGCTGCTTCAACCAGAGTGCGGTTCTTCCGTTCAACAATGCCGTTTTGTTTCGGAGTGTAGGCGGTGGATAAATTATGTGAAATACCCACGGAAGTAAGATAACTCTTCAGGGTGTCATTCTTGAACTCCGTGCCATTATCACTGTGAATGGTTCTGACTGGCAGTTGAAGACGTACTTGAATGCGCTTGATGAAAGCGATAATCAACTCTGGCGCATCTGACTTGTTGCGAAGAAACTCGAGCCATGTATACCTTGAGTAGTCATCTATCATTACCAACACATATTTCTTTCCGTTGATAGATGTTGTGCGCATTGGGCCACAAAGGTCCATATGAAGAAGTTCCAGTGCAGATGAGGTCGATGATTCAGCTTTGGACGTGAAGGAGCTTTGCTTCATTTTGCCCAACTCACATGCAGAACACAATGAGTCTTTTTCAAACCTCATTTCTGGTAGACCTTTGACCAGACCTTGTCTCTGTAGCTTTGCTATAGATCTGAAATTTTCATGAGACAAGCGTCGATGCCACGTCCACGATTGTGCTTTGGAAGCTTTGGCTAGTAGGCATACTGGACGTGTGGCAGACAGTGTAGAAAATCTACATAGTATAGATTTCCATGGCGCTCAGCCTTGAAGACTTCGTAACCATCTGGATCCTCTAGATAGTAATGAGTTGTTGTGAAGCGGACTTGATATTTCATGTCACAGAAGTGACTGGTACTGAACAGGTTGTGATCAAGTCCTTCAACATATAGAACTTTTTGAATCTTCACAACACCGTTATCGAGCATTCCATATCCTCTGACGTGGCCTTCGGCTTCAGAATTGGCAAATCTAACTGCTCCGGCAGGCTCCTCCACATAGTTATGCAAGAGGTGCTTGAATCCTGTCATGTGGCGTGAACATCCGGAATCTATTACCCACAATCGACAGGCCTGCAAAAGAGACAATTAGTTTTGCTTAGGCACCCATATCAGGATGGGTCCTTCGCGGTTAGCATCAAGCAACTCAGGAATATCATCTGGTTTGACTTTCACTCTCCATTCATAACGCGGTTTTGGAACCCATTTCCAAACCATCTTAACATTTAATTCCTGAAAGTGCTTTTTAGAAGTAGGATTAGCAACCTTAGCTCGATACACTTTGGGTTGTGTAGAAGAATCAGAATTAGAATTAGACTTAGAGTTCAGCTTAGCTTTGCTTTTATTCTTTTTGGACTTAGGAGGGGAGTAGTATTTGAATGAATTATCCCAACAGTGTTTGCAATAAAGATTCTTTCGAGCAGAATTCATAAACTTAGATTTATCGGAACAAATCTTACATTCATGTTTATCAAAAGAAGTACTATTCAAAATAACACTGTCTGTAGGACAACTAGTAGAATTCAAACTATTCTTTTTATTCAAACTAAGATCTTTATTCTTCTTACTCTTCCCAACTCCATTTCCTCTTATATCTGAAACAGAAATAGGAATCTCATTAGTCTCATGCTTAGAAGGTGATTCTTTTGTAGAATTAGTTGAAGTTTCACCCTTCTCAAAGATGCTCGGTGGATATTCAGGACAGTCAGAGTAAACAACTGAAGGTTTTGTAGGAGCATCAAATTCTGGATTTGTTCTTACCTTCCAGCTTGGATCGTTGAACATCTGTTTATCATTTGAAGCATTTTTAAATAGAGTAATTTTCAAATCATTGATTTCTGTGCAAAGCTCTTGATTTTCTTTCAAAGATTTTTCAAGTTTAAACTTGAGATCAAAGTTTTCATCTTCAACCTCATCAAGAGACTGTTGCAACAGATCAATTTGCTTCATCAAGTCAGATGTATGATCACTCACAGAATTCGACTCCTTTGGAATAGAAACAGGATCAGAGTCTGAAGCATTCATCATTTCAGAAAATAATTCTTCAGTCATGGACTCAATAAACTCCGTTTTATCATTTTTCAAACAAGATTCATTTGTGTTTACAGTTTCTTCTTCAACCTCTTCAACAAGTAAAGGTTTAGGAGTAATGGGATTTGAGACTGATGGTATAGTAGATGGATCAACATCCGATTCATACTCATCGTATTTGCATTCAGTCTCAGATGGAACAGTGTCATTGTTGACTGATTCTTTATTAGAAGTGGTACACAATGATTCAAACTCAGTAAATTCAATATTTCGAGTTGCATAGCTTTTGTTCAAATCATTGTATTTAAAACCAACTGATTTAAAAGCATTTTGAGAATCAGTGGCACAAGACTTGTTTTCTCCCATTTCTTCTTGACCTTTGGTCTCAGTAAAAGGTTTAGAAGCACTAGCTTCAACAAAAGTAGCACGAATGTTTGGAATGGGTCTGATTGCGGAGGCAAATTTATCAAAGTTATATAAATGCTCCGGTGCCTTTTTCAAAACATCATTAGTTGGCACACCCAAACCTGGTTTCAGTTTATAAAACCTTTCATCCTGGAGTTTATTGGTCAACAGATTTAGCGTCTGCTCAGTCTGACCTCGTTTCATATTGATGTTCTCCAATTGCTTAATCTTTGAATAGGCTTCATTTCTTTCTTGATAACAAACCTCAAATTTTATTTTGAACTCACCTTTTTCAGCATTAATATTCACAAGATCCTTTTCTAAATCAGATATTTTGCTTTTCACAGAATCCTTTTCAGCTTTTAAACCGTCTTTTTCCTTTTTTTTTTCTTCCACGACAACTTTCAGCAAAGCGTTTTCATCACGAAAACTCAATATTGATTGTTGTGCAGAGCTAAGTTTGCCTTTCAATAAAGCAAATTCATCTTTCATGCTATGTATTTGGGCCATAAGAGATTCAATAAGCTCAGAATTATCACTTACCTCAGAGTTTGCATCTGCAGATTGTGCCTCAGAATCTTCATCGTCAGCATCCAACTTTGCCATATAAGATACTTGGGTGAAGTGAGCTTGCTCCTCGTCATCGGAACTTTGGAACAACCAGTTCTCTTCTTCGGCCATAAGCACCTTTCCTTCTTTAGCTTTCTTGGAGATGAGTGACTTTCTTGCATAATAGTCTGAGTTCTTTACCTTCTTGAATCTGCAGTCTCTGGAGAAGTGCCCAAACTTGCCGCAATTGTAGCATCTTCCTGGTTCATCAGCTCTGTCTTCTTTCTTTTCTTCTCTCTTATCTTCTCTTCTGTCTTCTTTTCTCTCTTCTCGTCTTTCCTCTCGCCGTCCTTGCCTTGCCTTGTATCTTAATTCAGCCTTCTCTTTTTTGTGACCTTCGTACTTAGGCTTTAAATAAAACTTCTTCTTGCCAAAGGTCTTCTTGAATCTTCGAGTAATAAGAGCCAAGTCCTCAGAGAACTTCTGAATATCTGGATCAGAATCAATCTCCAGTTCTTCATCACTTGAAGCAGAGTCAGAGTCGGTAACTTCAGTAACTAGAGCTTTTGTCACCTTTTTCTTTGACCTTGCGGAAGATACAGAACTTTTGCCGGCTATGAGAGCCACAGAATCCTTCAGTTTATTGGACTCAAGATTGATGGTTCTCACCTCATCCTCATGCTGAGAAAGAGTAGAGAAAATATCAGTGACGTTTTCCCGAGCCATGTTCTTTGACATCTGAAGGTTGATGGCAAAGTTCTTCCATTATGGATTTAAGTTCTTGATGAACTTATAATTAATCTCCGAGGCAGACTTAGAGATGTTGTTCCTCCGCAGGTCATTGAGAATGATGTTATATCTGTTGTAGGTCTCTAGCAGCGTCTCTCCTTCTTTTTGCATGAAACCCCTCGTATGCATTTATGCATATATTCTACTTAGCTTGGATAGAGGCTTCACTTCCTTCAAACTGTCTGGATAGTTCATCCCAGATTTCCTTTGCAGAGTTCCGACTGTCTACACGGTTGTAGATGTCGTTCGGGATTGCCATGGTCAGATAGATAAGATCCTCTTCATCTGTATTATACTATTCCTTCTGCTTTTCAGTAAAGTACTGATAAGGTTTAGGAACATATCTGTCTGGGATTTCTGGAGAGGTGTCAGTTGCTTCTTGGCCATCAACTTTGATCATCGGATTGACAGGACCATTGATGATTGATTCCATGTAGTCTCTATTTTTATGATTCAGAAACTGGACCATTCTCTTCTTCCATTGTTGATATTCATCAGCCATAAGGACAGGCGGTTTGGACTGAGAGCCCATCGAGAGAAGCTGGTTCGACATCTTAGCTGTACGGTTAGTAATTAAACTTATCTGTACCAAGACAACCAACTAGATGATATCGTTAGAATCAAGAGTAAAGACTACACTCAAAAATTTTCAGAAAAATAAATCTCCAAAAATAATCAAATGCAGTCCTCGCACACAGTATAAAGCACTAATATATGAAAATAAATTTTCTAAGTCTGGAAAATGTGCTTGGACCGATAATGCTTGGACCGGTGTCTTGCTTCGACCGGGATGTTGCTTGTACTGGTATTTTGTTTGACCGGTATGCTGCAAGACCGGGAGACTTCTTTGACCGGTAAACTGCCTTCGACCGGTATAGGCAAGGGTCCGGGCGATCGATAATGAATACTCGACCGGTAATCTGCTATGACCGATAATGGTCTTCGACCGGTATGATGCTTGTACCGGTCCTTTGCTCAACCGGAAATATGGTTGACTGGTATTGATTCGACCGGTGTTAATTCGACCGAGGTGGAATGTGAGTGTACTGGTCGACCGGGATAGTATGACAGGGGTGTATTCGACCGATACTAAACTTTGACCGGTAATGAGAATTCAACCGATAAAGTGGACTCGACCGGTAAGACTAAGGACCGATAAGTTCTTTTGACCGATAAGAAATATAGACCGAGGACTTTTCGACCGATAGAGTGATATGACCGGTAATAAGATTGGGCTGATAGTGGCTTTGACCGATAAAACTATTCGACAGGTATGTTCTTGGTCGACCCAGAAGACGATGAACAACCCAGAAAAAAAAACACTTTAATTACCAAAAATTGAATGCAGAAAACTATATCTTTGTAACCAGAAACACATATCAATCACAACGAAATCAAAATCATAGATCAATTGCAACTTTCATGCATCAATTTTATGAACACAGACGATATTCGTGCAAACCCAGAAAACACAAAATCAATAAATTCAACCACTTGTTAATTCTCAAAACAATTAATCGATCAGATAGTGTTCAATAGCACAAGACACACCTAATCAGATCAATCTTAAACCGAAACGCACACAGATTCATGAAATCGGATGAACAGTACTCGCGTGAATAGTAAAATCGAAAAAATATAGATTTAATCCTAAAACTTGATTCTTTAGGCTCTGATACCACTTGTTATCCCAGTTTAATCTAGTTGGTAAATAATCAATCAAGTAATCAAGCAACATAATAATAATAATAATCAAGAGATATATAAATCAGAGTAACATATCAATCCCTTGAATAAACAATGAAACCCTTGAGTGTTCTTGATACCCTTTGAATACAGAGAAAACGTATGGTTACTATTTAGAAAATTATCAGAGTTAACCTAAAATTAAACTAAACAAAACTTTAAAAACCTAGGCCATATGGGCTTCCTAATGCTTAATGGGCTTTCTAATAGGCTTTAGGCCAATTTACAAATAAATATTAACATATTACAATTTAAACCCTCTAAATAACTTTGACACAATTGCAGTTTAAACCCTGAACTTTAACTTTAATCTTGAATACAATTATTTGATCCAACAAAATTTTGTCATCATCATGCAAGTTCTTCATGCGAGTTCTTCATCAGGATGCGAATTCTTTGGATCTTGGGTTTTTTCGGCTTGATTTTCACTATTTTCCACTGAATCCTTCGAATTTGATCACCAAAATTTGACAATTTGTTCAAAATATGTTCGTGAACAAAACCTTAGAAACAATTTTGTCTAAAAACAACTGAATATATGATCTTGATATTAACACAGTGCGTTTCAACTTTGAACAAAAAATTTACAAATTCACAAAATTGAATGACAATTACATTGAATTAGCCTTTACAATTGAAACAAAAATTGATATAATACATCATTTGAATACAATACAAGCAACAATTTGACAATTACAACATCAAATCTCAAAATCAATCTAAACACATACTAAGTAAGAGTTCTTCAATTTCTGAGTGAAAAATCAATCCGTTTCTGAATTTGTTAGGCTCTGATACCAAATGTGATCCTAGTATACTAGCAATCTCAATTTTAACACAAATTATCAAACAATCATTTGTATTCAATTCACAAGATTACAACGAAGTCACAAGTCTATGGTGCCACAGATCTCACATGAAAGTATACAAGTTCTCTGTGCGAATTCTCTATGTGTGTGTTTTCTTTGAATGCACATGACTTAATGATTACAAGGAAACAACACTATTTATACTAAGTCAACTAAAGTTAACTTTACAACAAAACCCTTTGACTTTACAACAATTACACAATAGACCCTCTATTTTAATCTTGAATACAATTTATATCTAACATATATCCATTTTTTGATTTAGATGTGATTTGGATGATCTTTGATGGAAGACTTTATTTGTTTCTCACCAAATCTGATTTCTACACACCACATGTTTGATGAAATGTCTATGTGAAGATTTGATTCTATTTGGATTAAATCTGATCAGATTTATTACATGTGTGTGTTCTTTGATCTCTCTCATTTATTGGTCTGGTATTTGATAGCACTAAGTAGATGGTTGATTTATGATCCCATCCTTGTGTGTGCTTTAGTCCATAGCTATTTTAGTATCTTGATAGTTAGGCTCTCTGATCTGGCCATGATTTCATTCAAGATTGGACTTCCTTTTATTTGGATTTGATTTTACTGTATTGATTATCATATCAATGACCATTTGCAATTTTTGTTCGATCTGGGGTGATAAGGATGTTCATATTTGCTGTCAAGAAAAGCAAACATACCATAGTTTTTAAATGGTTGATTGTTGTTGTCTGGTTTGATCAAAGGTAATTAGAATGTGATTAGAGGCCTATTTTTGACATAGTGATTAAACTTAAACTATCTAGATCTGTGTATGTCAGTGATTTCCAAAACCATAGATCTGTGTATGTCAATGATTTCCAAAACCACATATATGTTTTACAGGTCTGTTCAAGTTCTATTCATGAGAAATATGTTTTCAAACATAGCCGTGTCAAATCTAAAATTGTCAATTCAAATCAGATTCGACTATCTAATCTATTTTATGACAAATCTGTTGATGGTTCAACAAACTTTTATGTTAAATCTCTTTGAAAGAAATCTAAGAAAAATCAGATGGTCTGGAGAGTGAAGAGTTCTTCAGATGAAGAGAAGAAGAAGGACAAAGCATCTGCATCCGCATCTAAAGCCAAAAGGAACAGTGCACACAAAGGTAAATCTTTTGGTAATCCTTATATATTTTACTCTACTAATCACTTAATCAGGGTTGCTCCGAAGAAAATCTGTTGTTCTTACTGTGGAGCACATGACTTTGTAAGTAAAAATTTTGTCAATTACTGGTGTGGTTCTTATTATGTTACCCCCACACGAACTGCAACTAACACATCAGGAGCCAAATACCAGTGGGTACCAAAAGCTAAAACTGTGTTGCAGGCACCCAAAGTTTAAGGGGGAGCATGATGATTGACTTCTAGACAAATCAGTCTAGGACTCGTACCTTAAAGTACAAGTCAATGGATTCTAAACACTTCAGTTTAGAACCCGAACTTTAATGTAAAAGACTGTGGCTCTTGAATAATTCAGTTCAAGACCTGCACTTCAATGTTAAAGAACTTTGATTTCTAAGTACTACAACTTAGGACTCATTCTTTAATGTTTAAAGATAAGGATATTGTGCAAATATCCAGGGGGAGCTTATCTGACCTAAATCATTTTATCATGATTTGAGGGGGAGCTTAAAGGTAAATATCTTCTGATCTTAATCTCTGGTTGTTTGAAAGAAGAACAACTTTCAAGCATGAAAAACGTATTCTTAAATGTTCAAACAACTTCTGGTTCTCAAAAGATTTTATGAATTTAGAAGTGTGATTTTAAATGTTTTTCAATTTTGAGCTTTAATGATTATCTGACCGTGTGTTTCCAAAGATCAATTCTTGTGTATTATCTTGTCTATATACTGTAAAGTATTCACACACACAGGTTCAATACTTCATTTGAATTTGTTATTACCATGTCTCATAACGAAACAATTTTCGATGGTAATACTCACGTTTGCTTTCAAATGTTGTTGAGCATCAATCAACATTTCTAATCTTATGCTTTCATTGCAAAATTGTTTATATTTGTTCATATAAACAAAATATCCAATTCTTTGATACCCTAACCATTTTATTTGATTTGATTGATACATTGTCAGATTCTCAAAACAATTCTCTTGATTTCATTTCATTCATTCAATATCTTTGTTTTGAGAAATCTTCAAAGTTCAATTGCTCAAATCTCATGAGCATACATTTTGACAATGTTATCATATATTTTGAGCTTATCTTTTCAAGATAAACTGTTGAGCAACCATTCTTTTTAGGACAAACTTACATGGGAATCGTGTGACAGCTCAAACAGAACTTCCATGGATTCACGTTAGCCAGTGTTTCCTACCCAGGAAGTAATCCTAGAGTGATTGAGGGGTGAGGGGTAATAAATCAAAGAGTGGGGGAGATAACTCATTCGGTTGAGCTTTTCTCATTGAGCTGAGGTAAAATGGAAATGAGAGTTTGGTTAGAAGTGAGCTTTAATGTTAAAAAGAAAGAGGGTGTGAGAACAGAGTTAAAAGAATATCAAAATTCTACACCAACCACTTTCTGAGTCGGGCAACCACATCTACTGATTGGTTCACATTCTTTGGTGACCATCATTGAAACAAGAAGTGAGCCCATGCCAACTCTTGCATTAACCCCACCAACCACTCATTTCTTTCCCGAAAAAGAAATGTTTCAATTTTTCTTTGGGGACGCAACATATCTGCTATCTGATCTTCACTCGGAAGATTTAGATATTGAAAAAGAAGGAAAGTTTCCCCACCTTCGCACCTCTTTCATGTACATTGAGTCTGTGTAATACTTGTTGCTGTCTCAACAATTTACACAATTTGAGCCTGAAAAAGCTTGAGTAGCTTCAATCATTTCTACACTAGCACGTACACACAAGGAATATGTTTTCTTGTCATAACATTCATAGAAAATTCCTTTGTGATTTTTCGATGATTGAATGGAAGCCCTAGGGGAGTGAACATCATTAAAACTCCTTTCCAATGTACATACATTGTACAAAGTGGCTCCGTGCTACTTACAGGCATACTAACTGTATCATTTGTTGATTTAGGGTTACCACGTTCATTATATCTGAATTTGAAAAGATTTAGATATATATAAATTTCATGAATTGACGGATACTCAGATCAAATGGCGGAGAATGTCAAACTTACCATAAAAAGTGGAGATTGTTAGTTTCTTACAAAGGGGAAGATCAAAGAAAGTGTTGAAATTGAAGAGTTTTGATGATCATGATGTTCACAATCATCAAAAAGGGGGAGAAGTCTACAAAGATCAATTTCAAAGAATGAAAAGGGACAAATTTTCAAAAGTTCAATTTCAAAGCCATAGCTTCAGAGCTAAAGAGATATCAAGTCAGATGGATAAGTTTCAAGACAGATGAAAGTTTGTTTGGATCAAGAAGATTCAAAAAGATTCTAAAGAAAGATAATTCAAAGACAAATTCAGATTATTCGAGAAAGTTCGTTTTTCTGAAGACAGTTCAGAGATTACAAGTGATGAAGATACATAAGATATATGTTTGTCAAAGATTCCTCAAAGTTTCAAAGAAGTTCAAAGTTTTCAAAGTTTTATTCAAGACTTATTGACTTTACAAAGTTGCAAAGTGCAAATGACTTTTCAAGATTCTTCAAAGACTGAAAGACTGAAGATTGTTAGAGCTTCAAAGTCCAAGACTGTCAGAGACAAAAGTTGAAGAATCAAGCGCTGAAGACTAGTGTCAATTTTTTTTTAAATCTTGAATACAAAGGGGAGATTGTTAGTGTATTAATTGTATCCAAGATTTAATGAGAAAAGTCAAGTCTAGCAAAGTCAACAAGGTCAAAGTCTAGATAAGTCAATATGGAGTTTAGTTATTTAAGTGGTTCATATCCTTGGTATAAATAGGGATATGGCTTGAGAATTCTGGTAAGAGCTTAATTGTAATATTTTGTTTTAGAGAAATACATCAGATTAACTTTCTCTCTCTACTCTCTCTCTAGAAATATACACTGTCATATTTTAAATCTTGATTTTGAGATTGCTTGATTTTAATTGGGAATACAATTTCAAAAAGATCTATTCATGTGTAAAATTTGTGAACTAATGCAGAATATGCAGATTGGAACAGGTTGTGTAGTGTTATGTCCTTCAAATTCTGATCATGACAATCCGGAGTATCGATTAATGTGATCAGAATTCGATCAAATTTCAAATAGTCTGCTGTTGTGTTTAACATCTTGTCCAGAATGATCAGAGCTGATTTTTGTTGTTTATTATGATGCAGAAATTCAGACTATACCGCTTATACAGATTATCTAACAGATTCGAGTAAATTTCTGTTCGAAAAACAACCAAAAATCTGCAGTTGCTGTCAATTTGTTCCAAAGTAGAGAGTTGCTTATGTTCTAAATAAAACATAAAGTGTGTTCAGATTTATGCGCAGGGCCATGTACACAGAGCCTCTATAACAGATTTGTTGCTGTCAAAAAAGAAAATTGTTGCAGATGCATTGACAGAAGATCATCAGAGGGCCCATATGAATTTGCAGCAGAGGTTGGTATATACGCAGAGGCTGAAGTGCAAAAGTTTCTACAGAGCCTCTGTAGGCTGTCCAGAACACTTCAGAGAGGCTAATGCACAGAGCCTCTGTAGCTGTCCAGAAGCTCTGTGCGCGGCCAGAAGATGATATTCAGATTCTATTAAGAGGTGCATATGTGCTCTAAGGTGTTCCGCAGAGGCTCTGGCCAAGAAAAGCGCAAAGGTTCTATGGCCCAAAACCTCTGAAGAGCAGCGACCAGGTCGCAATGAGCCAAGTGTCCGAAGCCCGGATTTCTCAGATTTTCTGACAACATTGCGCTGTTTCAGAAACACATGCACAACATTTTATTCGAAGCTCCGATTAAATCAGTCTAGTTGCGTTGAATTGCTAAAACACAGACGTATGACTTTGATGTTTTGAGTTTCTCAAATTCCTTGAGCTGCTATGCCAGAATAAGTGTCAAAGTCTGCATTACGGTGCTTGACCGAAAGCATTGCATTTCACTCGTGCTCTTTCCTATTTCAAGAATGGTGTTCTCTCTTCGGTTATTCTTGGTTTGAAGCTACATATGTGAAACATTGTTTGTCACTCCCTTTTCTGTTATCCAAGTTAAGGCTCGGTGCTGAACGCTTGCTCAATGGGATCTTAAGAGTAAAATTTTCTGTTTTGACGACCGTTCTACGCATGTGAGGGAAAACATGCACAACTAACTCATTTTCATCCAAAAATGGATGAATCAAAGCTTGTTGGAAAGCTAAGAGGTTGGAGTTCAATGTGCATGACTTATGTTTTCTCTCAATCAAGTTCCTTGATGGTCAAAAATAACGGTGAAGTTGAGACATGAAAGGTGGACACCATGGTGTAATTCGTCTAAGTCTTTCAAGAAGATGGGCCTACATTTGAGGGGGAGCTTGTGATGCTTTGAAGACTCGAAGAATGGCACACCAAAGATTCTAAAGAAAGCAAGGGGGAGACTATATGATGATGCTTTCTTTATAAAACATTTGGGGGAGATTGTTAGCTTAAATTAGCCCCCAATTTAATTGAATGTTTTATAAAGAATTGTATTTTGGGCTTTATTAGAGGTTTTTGGGATTGGGCAAATTATCTTATAAATGAGCCCTATAAATAGGTGCCTATGGCTTATTTTCTCATTAGGTTTTTTAAGAGAACACACATATTACACACACTGACTAACTGAGCCTCTCATGAGATTCGATTAAATTCTTAGTGCGGTGTTATCTACAATTTCCCCTCCATATTATCAATCCAAGCATATGAGATGAGTTCTTTATTATCATTGTTGTTAATTTATTTCTTATCTCTACATTTCTATGGAGTATCTTCAATTTGTTGCTGGAAATGGGATATAACAATCCACAATCACTAAGACGTATTTCTTGCCATTGATGTTTTGTGTTTGCATTGGACCGCAAAGATCCATGTGCAACAACTCTAACGGAGCACTTGTACTCGGTTCAGGCTTAGGCTTGTGAGAAGCTTTTTTCATTTTGCCTTTCTCATATGCATCACACAGATGTTCTTTCTCGTATTTCAGCTCAGGTTAGCCTTTGACTAAATTTCCAGTCTCCAACTTGTTAATGTACCGAAAGTTGAGGTGAGACAACCTTGTATGCCATAACCAACTCTGTTGCATAGAGGCTTTAGAAAGTAGACACACATCATTATCTGGTTTGACATTAGACAAATTGATCGTGTAGAGGTTTGACTTTCTCGTACCAACCAAGAGTTCTTTTCCATCTTCAGTTCTCACATAACATCTCTTCAATTTGAAGTTCTCCTCTAAATCCTTGTTGCAAAAATGTCCGATGATGAAAATATTGTGTCCTAGGCCTTCAACATAACTCACCTTCTTTATCGTTATGTTCTCTTGAACTACGTCTCCATACCCCAAGATTGGTGAAAACTGGTCATTCCTGAACCGCACATTTGTAAGGTCCAATTGAGATCATGATTGGTATTGATTGATGATAAACAAGAAGATTAGGGGATAGAAATCTGTATATTATTAAAAGCAAGTAAAACTAAACTACTAGAGAGAAATCTCAATCATACGGCTACATTGCAAAATGAAAGGTTTTTTTAAAAACTATTATAAGATTCCTATATATACCCCATACTCCCTTGTATACAATGTAAGCCCAAACCCAATACAAGGCACAATACACACATTGTAGATTACTTTATAAAACTTCTAATAAGTACATAAAATATGTTCTAACATTCTCCCGCTAAGTTTTGTAAAGTAATCATAATCTTTTAGGCTCCGTCTTCAGCTCCTCTCCCCCTTGATTTCTTTATAAAACTTAGTTCTGCATAAACATCAAAGCATCCTTAAGCTCTCCCTAGAATGTAGCTCTTATCCTTGAAGTATCAACTGAAATATCAGATGTGATGTAGACAATAACCTCGACTGAGTACACATAAAAACAGCTTTTTCCTCTAGTAAATCCAACTCATTTCTTAACGCCCACAAGAATGATATGTGTGGATTATGGAGTGACACCTAAGTACATCTTCAGTATATAACATCTGATCTGTCTGTGAACCATGAGTTGAATTTATAATTCAGCTTAAGAACTTCATCTGATAAGTATACAAATGGTAGCATCCGGTAGCAACACTACAAGGTAAGGGTTAGAAGGCAAGCAATTGTTCAACAACTGATGAAAGGTACTCATTTTATGACTGGTTTCCAGAATACTGAGTCATCAAACCCGGAACTCCTTTCTTCACAAATCAGCTGGATGATTATCAGCTCTCAGGATTCTGAAGCACAACCAAAGTGCAGAACAATGATTGCAGTCGCTCACACTACTGAGTGATCATGTCAGAAGAATGATAAAGTGCTCTCAACGGTCTAACAACTGAAGAAGCTTTCCAGAATGATGATTGCAGATTCGCAGACAGCTAACTCAATCCAAGCAGAGAGCAAATCATCAAATCCAGAATCTGAAAATCTTTGCAGATCATGAGCACTCGTGAAATATAGATCAGTTGTTAAGGATATGTGACCAACCAGCTGTCACATATGCATTCCGCATATAAAGCTCAGGAACAGGGCAAACTTGTATGAAATAGGGTTCAGAACAGGCAGAATTCTCAAAAACAACATCAACATTCGCAAAACACTCAACATTCGCAGATCACTGTAGCAATTTGAACACATTTCGCAAGATGGCATAAGCATGAAGCACAATTCGCAGAGGCTTGTATTGAGAATTCCCCAACTTTCGCAAGCCTCACATAAGCGAATCCTCGCACTTCGCACCTCTCTTCTTCACGAATTCTCAGAATTCGCAACTCCCTTACCTGCAAATTCTTGACTTTTGCAATACATATACCTGCGAAGTCTATACTTAGAACATTTATCAAATTTTGGAAGACACTTTTCGCAAACACAACCTGCAAAACCTTTGAATATGGCCTGCGAATCCTTAGGAATTCGCACACAACATAAGCATAGTGGTCTCCGAATTCTTCAACTTTCGCAATCTGACCACTTGCGAATTCTTCCCTTGTAAAATTTGTTGTGTCCAATGTTCTGCGAAATCTTCAATCTTTGCGAGTTCTCATGAATCTTGCGAAAATTATGGATCTTGTTAAGTCTAATTTTATAGTAATCATTATATTTATAGGTTTGGTTAAATACTGTGTTTAGTGTCTAATATTGTGTTGTATTGACCAAGGGTATTTAAGTCCCTTTGGTCTTGGTTGTTTGTAAGAACTTCACGCACATTCAATACAATCTGTTACTTTGCGCTACATTGCTTTCTCTCTCTACTTTCTCTCTCTAGGATTTAGTGATCTTAGACTATCAATTGGTATCAGAGCCATTCTACATCTTGAGAGAATTGAGAGAATCAATTTTAGTATCTGAATTTGTGAAAAATCTGAAAATTTGATCGATTTTCTTGAATTTCTCAAGAAAATCTCGTTTTTAGATTTTTCATCAAATTCGGCCCTGTTTGTCTTCGATTTTATCCGAAATTTGGTTTGTTGGATCCGATTTTACTTGTTAAACATTTTTGATTCACATCAAATTTCAAGAAAAACAAGTTTTGATTGTCAATTTTGAAAATTATTGATTTTCTGGAAAAAACGGTTTTTGACGTACTGTTACATTCTCGATTTTGTGATTTCGTGGTTTTTGATCAAGTTTGTTAATTGAAAGTTGTTAAAAAGTTGTTTTCGATCATTTGTGTATGAATTGGTTGTATAAATTTCATGGCTATAATCAAGTTTTGCGAGTTTTTCTTGATTTTATTCGGTTTGCGCTAGATCTCTACTTTGCGCCAGTTCATAGTACTTTGCGCGAGTTCATCATTCGGTTTGCGCGAGTTCTTCAGTTGTATTCTTGATCTTCCTAATTTTGTTTTAGTTTGTTACAGGTTTTCGCTTCATCTGTATCACGCAAAGCTCAGTTTGCGTTACAAGTTATTCACGCAAAGCTATCTTTGCGCCTTCCAAGCATTACACAAAGTGAAGTTCTCGTCTTCCTCCTATCACGCAAAGTGTAACTTTGCGTCTCCCGTGCATCAAGAAAAGTGAATTTCGCATCTCCCGCTACTCACGCAAAGCTTGGTTTGCGTCTCCAACAGCTCTCGAGAAGTAAAGTTTACGCATTCCTCGGCTCAAGAGAACTTCAGTTTGCGTATCAAGTTACCTACGCAAAGTTCAGTTTGCGTAACCTTCGCTTCACGCAAATTTTAGTTCATGCCATCAACTAGTCACGCAAATCTCAGTTTGCGTCTTCTTCTGCTTGCGACAAGCTCAGTTTGTGTCTTCTGCTTCTCACGCAAAGCTCAAGTTTACGCCAAGTCATTAAAGACTTGGCATTTTTTCTGGATTTCTGTTTCATGAATTCTGATAAGTTTGCATATCAAGCTCAGTTCTACAAAAGTGATCTTATGATGTCTTTGGGTACTGAAAATCGTCCACCAGTACTGATTGATGAAAATGAATTTACACTGTGGCAAGATCGGTTCCTGAACTTCATTGAACGTCAAAAGAATGGTAACGACATGTTGATCATTCTATCTGAAGGACCGTTTGAAAAACCCAAATTGGCTTCTGGATTATATAAGCCTACTAAAGAATATTCACCTGAAGATTTGTCCGCATATCAAGCTGATCGTGATATAAAGGCAAATCTGATGCTAGCCTTGCCAAACTCTATATACAACAGGATTGATTGTTTCAAAACTCATCCTAATCTGATGTGGCAACAACTTGAGAAGATTATGCTTGGATCTTCGGTCGTAACTCAACTCAGGCATACGCGTTACATGAATAATTTTGAAGAATTCAAAGCCAAGGACGGTGAGCCACTGAAGACTGTGTATGATCGATTCTGTGCCATGATCAATGATCTGAGAAAGATAAAAGTTGAAAAGACTGAGCTTGAGACAAATCTGAAATTCCTCAATGCACTTCAACCTGAATGGAACAAGTCTTGCCACAGACTGAGGAATGATGTCAGAATTTCTACAATGCAAATTCAAGAGATGTTTGAGATCTTGCTGACAGATGAGTGCATTGTTACTGAGAAGAAGGCCAAACTAGAGAAGAAAAACAAGAAATCAGTGGACCCGGTTACTCTAATCACAAAACACCTGACAGAACAAGCATTGTCTGATAATGCTTACAACGGGTCAACTGAAGATGATGGCGAGGCATTAGAGAAAGCTATGATTCTTCTCTCTCAGCATTACCAGGAAAAGTTCCAGCCACGGTCGGGTTCCAACAATCTTCACTTCACTTCCGGTTCAAGAGTCAAAGTGCCTGAGCTAAAGACTGCTGCCTGCTACAACTGTGGAAATTCGAGGCACATTTCAAAGGAGTGTCAAGCAAAGAAGGTTAGGGACTCAGCCTACTACAGAAAGACTCTGGAACTGGCCGAAAAGAGAGAGAACAAAACTGCTTTACTTGCCGAAGAAGAATTATGGCTGGATCATTCCGACGATGAAACTACAAATATTGAGATCGCTCATATGTGCTTGGTTGGAAATGATCAGTCAGATGATTCTAAAACCGATGAAGACGAGTTATATTCTGAGTTTGATTTTAATTTCATATCTTCACAGATGGATGTTATAATTACTGCTTTGCATGATCTTCGTTTAAAGTTATTATCTGAAAAGAACTCAAATGTTGAAAAGTCAGATTTGATTGACAAATTGAAGATTTCTTTGAAAGATGAAAAATCTATTTTGGAAAATACAAAAGACATCTTTCAAAATAAATTGGATGATTTGGAAAATTCAAATAAGACTTATCTTGAATCTTTGACGGCTATGACTACTTTAAAAGATGAATTTTCTGATAAAATCAATAAGTTAGAAGAAAAGCATTATCGAAGAAACCAATCTGAACAAACAATCTTTATGAATAAACCAAGGAGTGAGGAAGCGTTAAAAGAAAAATGGGGACTCGGTTTTAAAAATCCACATTGTTTAAACAATGCGATTGAAAAATCCCCTACTTTATATAAATATGATTATCTAACACTTGCTAAATATGCTCCTCAATTTAAAATTGATTGGATGAACGAAAAAAAAGTGTTAGAAATCGAAAATGAGAAAAGGACAAATAACAAGAAAAAGGAAATACCTTTTGTTTACACGTTTGAAAATGCAAAATATTTTCCTGACAAATCGAGAAGAGGAAGAAAAGTTTTAAATGATATATCTCCTGTCAAGTCTTTAGTATCTAATTTTGTTGATATCTTTGCCAATCAATCTGATAAGTAACATATATCTCCAATCATTTATGATTCTAAGAGATATACCCCTCCTTTAATTTTAGAAAGCAAAATCAACGATCTTGAAGATAAGATGGATGATCAAAGTATTTTGAAAGAAATTGAATCTGATATTATTCTTTCTTTCATGACGTCTAGTCTTGAAGAAAAGTTATTTTCTCAAAAACAAGATTCTATTTCTAGCCTTTCTTCTGATCGTCATGTAAACAAAATGGAAATTTCTAAATCTGATATTTCTTCTCAAAATAATTCTGACTCCGAGGTAAATTCAGATTTATTAGTTGATCAGATTGGTTGCTTAGGTAAAATTATGTCTTCTGATTTAAATATTAATTCGGAAATTCTTGATGAATCTTTTACGCTAAATGTTCAATATTATAAACCTAAGCGTAAAAGAAGAAGGTCTAAGAAGTCGTAGAAACAAGATAAAGTTCTTTCTGACAGTTTTAATTCTTCTGATTCTAATCTTTCAGATAGGACTTTAAGCAAGTCAAAGAAGCAGATCTGGAAAGCGAAGTGGACATCTACTGATTCTATGACTGATGAGGATAAATGTGTAGACAGACTTTATAAAAGTGATTCATTTGCTACATGTAATAAAATTTCAAAATATTCAATAAAGCAAATGATTCGAATTTCAAAACATGTCTCATGTTCTTCCTCTGATTTTAGGACAGATGATTATGCTTTGTATTCATCTGATAATTGTGCTTATTATTCTGATGATATTTCTCATGCTTCTTGTATCAAATTTTCTAACTATTTCCCCATAAGAACTGCAACTAACAAACACGGGCCCAAATTCAAGTGGGTACCAAAATCTCAATTTGATTCAAAGTTGCAGGCACCACATGTCAAGGGGGAGTAAGAGAAATATGGCTTTTGAACACAACAATTCAAAACCCGGACTTCATTGTCAAAATTATGGCTTTTAAGTACTTCAGCTTAGAACCCGTACTTCAGAGGAATTTGACTTCTAGACATGTCAGTCTAGGATTTGTTCTTCAATGCTTTAAGCTTCTGACTAATGAGAAACTGTGAGTACATCTACTATATTCCGCTGCATTTATCTCTGATATTGATGTTGTTCCAGTTTTCTCAAAATGTTTTAAAAGAATCTGAGCATTTCAATTCTACTCTTGATTTTGTTCAACCTAAAATTTTTACTAATGAGACACAAATTTCATTTTTTTTACATTGTGTGAAAGATAATATTATTGATTTATATTTTGTTTCAACTGAATATAAACTTGCCGATCAAATATTTCTATTTTTAAAATCTCGGCATGTTGTTTTAAAAGTTTAAACCTTTACAAATTTTATTCTAAAGTAAAAGTTTTACAATTTTTCTTTCTTTTGAATAAAATGTGTGTCTAGGATAAATTTTCAAGTTGCTTTGTTTATATTAAAGTTCTTAAATGTTCAATTTTTAGTTCTAACAAAAGTCGAAAAGTCAACAACATGTTTGTAACTTTTGATTTTGCTTTAAAGTTGTGTGATTCGGAATATTTATAGTTTACAATGCTTAGAAAACCTAAAAAGTTGGAATTTTGGATCGTAATGAAAATATGGGCTAAGCACTTAGACGTAAAACCTTGTGTTTGAGATGATTATTAAATTCTTATAAATCAGAAATCTCTAATTTTGAAAGTTTGTACTTGTGACCTTTATGGTTTAGGAAAGTAAGTTCTGTGGGATGCTTGTCATCTGGTCCCCTAAGGTCATTTGATTTGGGAGTGATCGAACTCAAATCCTTCTATAGAATCAGATCGAAAGTCATGTTCTACTGGTATGAATGGGTTTAGGATGTGTCGATGTAGCCTTTCTGATCTGGGAAAGTAAGTTCCAAGGGGTGCTTGACACCAAGTCCCCTAAGGCCATCTGGTCTGGGAGCGACTGACCCAAATCCTGCAATATGGTCAGATAGAAAGTTACGTTTACGACATGTTCTTTACTTAATAAACTTTTTGATTCAAAAGATGCCAATGTGCACAAGCTTAAAAGATTCCAAAGAGCACACTCATGTAAAGATGCCATAGTGCACAATGCTAAAAGATGCCAATGAGCACACATCTCATCATACTTGGTTATATTTTTGAGTTGCAATAAACCTGTAAATTTGTGAAAGTCTGAATTCTTGATGGATTAGTGTGATTACATGCAAAGTTCTCTATTATATTTTTAGAATTGCATTTTCTTGAAGCTAATCGAAGTTCACATGCGAGCACACTGAATAGATTGATGAAAGTTTTTGAAACTGAACATGTCTTAACTTGATATGCAATAAAACTTGTTTCTGTATCCAAACACATACATTTGATTTCATCTGATGGATTTTATTGTGATATTTTACTAAGTAGAATTTTATTTGTTTCTGTTTAAATTTTTATATGTTTAGTCGTTTCAAAATACATATTCAGTATATTTTTCTTTCTACATTGATGTTTCAATCATTGTGTTCTCATTTTTATCCAAATGGGTTTGAGCATTATTCAAGGGGGAGTGAAAAGGGAGATTTTTTCTTAATGATCATATCTGTTTTTGAGAGGGAGTATATGATTTTCTATATAAATCCTAACTTGAATTGTCAAATTTAGTGCATTTGTGTAGGGGGAGTCATAGAGCTAATCAGGTAAAATTTTTCAGACTCCAAGTCAGATTTGCGTCACCAGTTGGTAGAGCAAAGCTTAATTTGCGCCAACAGCTTCTAGCGCAAAGCATGTTGTCAGATCTGTTTTTATAGTAATCATTGTATTTATTTCCTAGCCTAGACTGTTCTTAATAGTGTAATCTGTTTTGTTAAGGCTAGGGGTATTTAAGTACCCTTAGGCCTTTGTTTTTGTAACTTTGGAACTCATTTGAATATCATATTACATTTTGGAGCGTATTGACTTTCTCTCTCTATCTTCTCTCTCTAAAAATTTAGAGATTCTTCGACTGTCAATTGGTATCAGAGCAATCTGAATCTTGAGAGATTAGAGAGAAATCGTTTTTGTTACTGAATTTGTGGATTTAAGCAAGAAATTTGATCGATTTTCTTGATTTTTTCAAGAAAATCTCATTTTTTGCTTTTTCATCAAATTCGGATTGATTTGTGGTTCAATTTGTTTGAATTTTGTTTTGTTGAATTCGTTTTTGTTTGTAGATCATTTGTTATTCACAACAATTTTTAAAATAATCATGTTTTGAAGTCTGATTTTGTAAAATTGTATTTTTCTGAAAAACGATTTTTCACGATCTGTTGATTTTTTGAAAATCTCAATTTGTGGTGTTTAATCGTTTCTGTTAATTGGATTGTGTTAGAATTGTGTTTTCGATCAATATTGTGGATATTTGTTGATTTGATTTCATGGATATAATAGTTGTTGTGGAAATTTTCTTGATTTTTTGAACTTTGGGCGAGATCTAAACTTTGCGCTAGTTCTTCACAGGTTTGCGCTAGACTCATCTACTTTGCGTCATACTCATCCAAGGAATTCTTCAAAGTTCACAACAAATTATGTTCTGATCACTTTGCGTCTCCAGTTTATAGCGAAAAGTACCCTTTGCGCTTCATATTGTTCACGAGAAGTATACCTTGCGTTTTTCTCTAGTCACGCAAAGTTTACTTTGCATTACACCTTGGTAACGAGAACTTCAGTTTGCGCTTCAATCACATCACGCAAAGTCAGTTTGCGTCTTCAGCATGTAACGCAAAGTCAGTTTGCGTCTTCAGCGTGTAACTCAAAGCTCATCTTGCGTTTCCTTCAGCTCGCGCAAATTCCACTTTGCGCCACCATCGTATCACGCAAACCTCAAGTTTGCGCTAGTTTGTATCTTTAAGTCTTGGAACTTTTCAGATCAAGTTTGTGTTCAAAATGTCTCTGCAAGCACAAATTTACAAGAATGACATCATGATGTCATTGGGATCTGACACACGCCCTCCAGTACTGATTAATGAGAATGAGTTTGAACAGTGGCAGGACCGGTTTATTAACTTCATTGAAAGACAACCGAATGGGGAGAACATGATGAAATCACTGACTCAGGGTCATATGGAGAGGCCAATGAAAGTTATTCCAGCTACTGCAACCACTACTTCTACAACTGTTGAGAAAGCTTTGAGGGAATATGATGCTGATGAGTTGTTACGATATCAAGCTGATAGCCAGGCCAAATCAAATCTGATTCTTGCTCTTCCCAATTCGATATACAACAGAATTGATTACTTCAAACAGAATCCTATGCTGATGTGGACTCAACTGGAAAAAATTATGCTTGGTACAACTATGTCAACTAAGTTGCGCCAAACAAGGTATATGAATAATTTCGAAGAGTTCAAGGCTAAGGACGGGGAAAGCTTGAAGAGTGTATTTGACCGATTTTGGGATGTCATAAATGATTTGTACAAGATCAAAGTTAAAAAGACTGAATTGGAGGCTAACTTGAAGTTTCTGAATGCACTACAACCAGAATGGAACAAGTCATGCCATAGAATGAGAAATGATGTCCGAATATCTACTATGCCAATTCAGGAATTGTACGAAATTCTGATGACAGATGAGACAATGGTGATAGAAAAGAAGGCTAAGCTCGATAAAAAGAATAAGCCTAAGACTGTTGATCCTATTGCACTCCTTGCAAGTCAACTGGCCGAGCAAACATTGACTGAGGAGGCTTATGATGGTTCTATTGAAGATGATGGTGAAGCCTTAGAGAAAGCTATGATTCTTCTTTCACAAAACTACCAGAAAAAGTTTCAGCGAAGAACAAGATCCAACAATCTGCGTTTCACTTCTGGCTCCAAGAAGATTGAACATGGTGCTACATTAAAGCCTTACATCCCAAAGTTTGAGCCTGCAAAAGTTGTAGAACCAAAGAAGGATGATAAGAAGGTCATAAACTGCTACAACTGTGGTAAACCGGGTCACATCTCCAAAAATTGTCGGGTAAAGGTGGTCAAAGATTCTGCTTTCTATCGTAAGAAGTTGGAACTGGCTGAGAAGAGAGAAAACGACACTATTCTGATGGCTGAGGAAGAGTATTGGTTGGATCACTCAGACAACGAAGCTGAAAATGAAGAGACTGCAGCAATGTGCTTCATCGGGGATGACAAAAGTGATGATGAAGAAGATGATACTTCTACTGATGATTCTGAGGTAATTTCTGAGTTTCATGTCAATTTCATTTCTTCTCAATTGAATGTTATTGTCAATGCTTTACATGATTTGCGTTCTAAGTTCATTTCTGAAAAAGCTTGATAATCATGAAAAGTCTGTTTTGATTGAAAAGTTGAAAATTTCTCTGAAAGATGAAAAAATCATTTTAAATGCCACAAAAGAGAAATTTCAAAAGAATTTGAATGACTTAGAATTATCAAATCAGACTTATCGTGATTCGTTGACTGTACTGACTTCTTCAAATCAAAATCTTTCTGATAAAATAATTGTTCTAGAAAGGAAATTATATAAGAGAGAACCATCTAAGCAAACCATTTACATGAATAAACCTAGGAGTGAAGAAGCTATAAAGGAAAAGTGGGGACTTGGTTTTGAAAATCCGCATTTTTTAAATCATGCTAAAATAGAAGTTCCTACTTTATATGAGTATGATCATCTTGGTCTTGCTCGATATGCTCCTTAGTTTAAATTCTTTTGGACAACTGAAAAGCAAATTTTAGAAGATGAAAACGAGAAAAGAATGAAAAACAAGAGGGTGGAAATGCCATTTGTTTACACTTCTGAAAATGCCAAGTATTTTCCTAACCAATCAAAGAATTTCAGAAAATCTCAAAATGTTTTAAATGTCAAATCTTCCAATAAATCTTTATTACCAACTGAATTTTTTGATATATTTGCTAACTCTAATAAGTAAAATTCATCTCCGGTGTCTTATGATACTAAGAGATACATTCCCTCATTAGTGTTAGAAGGTAAGATAGTTGATCTTGAAGATAAATTGGAAGAACAAAGTCTTCAAACTGATTTAGAAAACGATTTATTTCTTTTTATAATGAAAACAAGTTTTGAAGACAAAATTTCATCTGGATTTTCTATCAATTCTAAGGAAAATACTCAAGTTAGTAAAAACAGTGTGCATTTGCGTCACCCGTTGGTAACGCAAACAGACACTTTGCGTCAGACGTTGGTCGCGCAAAGCTCAGTTTGCGCCACCAAAGGGTCGCACAAACCTCCTCCTGACTTTGGTTTTTCTGAAATTTCTCACTCCAAGGCTAGTTCTTCAATGTCAAATGCTCAGTCTGATTTCTTGAATAAAGTTTATTCTTCTACTTCAATTGCTGATGATTCTTTAACGCTAAACGATCTGTATTATAAAATAAAAACACAGCGTAAAAGAAGAAGATCAAAGAAGTCAAAGAAACATGATAGTGTCTTGTCTGAAAATTCTAATTCTTCTGATTCTTCTGTTTCAGATCGGACTGTGAAGAGATCACAAAAGCTGATATGGAGGGTTAAACAACAAATAGCAGAGTCCGAATTATTAGGAGTTAAATGTGTAGAAAGTCTTTGTGAATCTGATACATTTGCCATTTGTAATAAAAATACAAAATATTCAATTCCGCAAATGATTCATATTGCAAAGAGTGTCTCATATTCTTCTTCTAATTCTGATTCTGATGAGTGTGGTTTTTCCTCTATTGATGATTGCTTTCATAAGAATTATAAAAATAAATTTTCAAAAAGTAAAAGACACAAATCTAACAAGAAGGGACCCATAAGCATATGGGTACCTAAATCTGTGTAGTTTATGTATGTGCAGCCTAGTCATTTATGGTATCTGGATTCGGGGTGCTCCAAACACATGACTGACAACAAATCATTATTGTCCAATTTTAAAGAAAAATGTTGCGGTCGTGATAAGTTTGGAAACTGTGAGACTGCTCCGAAACTTGGTTATGGTGATCTTGTTCAAGGTAATATAACTGTCAAAAGAGTAATCTACGTCGAAGGCCTAAGTCACAACTTATTTAGCATCGGGCAATTCTGTGACAAAGAGCTTGAAGTCAGCTTCAAATCCAAAAGAGTTGCAGTGAAGAACGATAGTGGCAAGGATCTTCTGGTGGGAAAAAGATGCTCAAATTTTTATACCACTGATCTTTCTAAGATCAAAATCCCTTCAGATATATGCTTGCTTTCTAAAGCTTCTATTCAAGAAAGTTGGATTTGGCACAAACGTTTAGCTCACCTCAACTTTAAGTATATGGGTCGTCTTGTCAAGCATGATTCAGTGAGAAGTCTTCCAGTTCTTCGTTTCCAGAAAGACCATCTCTGCCAGGATTGTGAGAAAGGAAAGATGAAGAAAGCATCTCAAAAGCCAAAGCCTGAACCATGCACTTCGGCTATTCTTGACATGCTGCATGTTGATTTATGCGGTCCGATGAAGACAAAGAGTATAGGTAAGAAGAGATATGTTTTGGTGATTGTTGATGACTACTCAAGGTATACATGGGTAAAATTTCTCAAGTCAAAAGACGAGACTCCTGAAGTTCTCATCACTCTCATCAAGACAATCCAGACAAATAAGCAAAAGCGAGTCAAAGTGGTAAGATCAGATAATGGCACTGAATTCAAGAACAATACTCTCCAGGCTTTCTACGATTCTCAAGGTATACAACAACAAATTTCTGCTGCTCGTACTCCGCAACAGAATGGGGTTGTTGAAAGAAGAAACAGAACGCTTGTTGAGGCTGCCAGATCAATGCTTGCTTATTCAGGGCTTCCTTTGTCTCATTGGGCTGAAGCAGTTTCAACTGCCTGTCATACTCAGAACCGATCAATCTGCATCGTCGATTCAACAAAACACCGTATGAACTTATGAACGGTATCAAACCGAACGTCAAGTATTTCAAGTCATTCGGGTGTAAATGCTATGTTCTGATTGACAGAGATAATCTCAACAAGTTTAGTCCAAAGGCAGATGAGGGTGTATTTATGGGCTATTCTTCTAATTCTGCAGCTTACAGAGTCTTTCTGATCTCAGCAAGAAAGGTGATAGAGAGTGTAAATGTAAAATTTGACGAAGCTGCTGATTTGGTTTCTGGTCAACCAGGCACAGAACCCGTTCTTACAGGAAATTCAACTTCTGAACAACTCGGTTCAGAACCTTCACCACAACCGTCATATCAGGATTCTTCTTCTTCTTCTCTTAATATTTTTGATCTTGATTTTCTGTTTGAAAATTTTTATGATGATGTGCCTAGATCTAACTCTGAAAATTTCTCAAATGTTTTGAATCAAGAAACTGAGAACAAATCTACCTCCAATTCCGCTGCATCTATCTCTAAACCTGATGTTGTTCCAGTTCCTCCTGTTGATCAGACACAATCAGAAACTGAGCCTATTCATGAAATACCAATTGAAGAAGAATCAGTACATGAATAATCTGTTCAAGAGGAATCAGTTCTAGAAGAAGTACATAATGATGTTATTCAACAAATTCTTCTAGAATTTGATACAGAAGTTGTTGAGCTATCTCCTCCTCCAGTTGAAACTATGTCTATCTCTTCAACTGACTTCGAAGATTCTGAACCTACCTCTCAACAATTAGAAGTGGTTCAAGACTTTATTGATCCTCTCCCTTACACCACAAAATGGACAAGATCTCATCCAATTCATCAAATTATTGGAGATCCTCAAGCCAGTGTGTCTACTCGTTCTAGAACGGCTACTTCCAACGAATGTCTCTTCACTTGCTTCTTAAGCTAGATTGAACCAACAAAAGTTTCTGAAGCGTTGGAGGATCCGGATTGGATTATAGCAATGCACGAGGAGCTCAATCAATTTGATGCACTCAAAGTTTGGAGACTTGTACCACGACCGAAAGAAAATATCATAATTGGAACAAAGTGGATATTCAAGAATAAGAAAGACAAAGATGGTATCGTTATTCGGAACAAAGCAAGATTGGTAGCAAAAGGATATCGACAAGAAGAAGGTATTGACTACGATGAAACATTTGCACCCGTCGCCAGATTGGAAGCTATTCGGATGTTTCTTGCCTTCACTGCTTATCACAAGTTCACCGTATATCAAATGGACGTCAAGACTACATTTCTCAATGGCAAATTGAAAGAAGAAGTATATGTATCTCGGCTAGAGGGATTTGTTGACAAAGATCGTCCTGATTACGTATATTTTCTCGATAAAGCTTTGTATGGTTTGAAACAAGCTCCACGGGTGTGGTATGACGAGTTGTCAGCCTTCTTAATCAAATCCGGCTTCACCAAAGGATCCATAGATACCACTCTTTTCATTTATAGATCAAACTTGGATATCTGCTTAGTTCAAATATACGTAGATGATATTATCTTTGGTGCGACTAACAAATCTTTATGTACTTGGTTTTCTGATCTAATGACTTCTAGGTTTCAGATGAGCATGATGGGAGAAATCAATTTCTTCCTCGGCTTACAGGTTAAGCAGCTTCCAGATGGAATCTTCATCAATCAGTCAAAGTATGTATTTGACATCTTGAAGAAATTCAAGATGGACAAATCTACTTCAATCGGTACGCCGATGGCTCATGGTGCCAAAATCGGACTTGATCCAGATGGAAAAGTTGTGGATCAAAAGACATATCGAGGAACGATCGGATCACTGATGTATCTCACAGCAAGTCGCCTAGATATAATGTTTTCTACGTGCCTATGTGCCAGATTCCAAGCCAAACCGAAAGAATCTCATCTATTAGCAGTCAAGCGCATTTTTAGATATATTAAAGGAACTCCTTATTTAGATTTATGGTATCCTAAAAGTTATGACTATAAATTGATTGCTTATTCTGATGCAGATTTTGGTGGTAATCAGTTGGATCGGAAGAGTACTTCAGGTCATCTTCAGTTTTTGGGTGACAAACTGATAAGCTGGGCGTCAAAGAAATAGAATTGTGTTTCTATCTCAACTGCAGAGGCAGAGTACGTCTCCGCAGCTAGTTGTTGCGCTCAAGTCCTATGGTTGAAAACACAACTACGGGATTACGGGATGTTGTACAAAACAGTACCAATATATTGTGACAGCAAGTCCGCAATTGCCATTTCAGTCAATCCGGTCCCGCACACAAAGACCAAGCACATAGATATGCGGTACCATTTCATAAAGCATCATGTGGAAGAAGGTACTATTGAATTATATTTTGTACCAAATGAATATCAACTTGCTGATATCTTTACAAAAGCCTTAGATGAAAAACGTTTCAATTTTTTGCTTTCAAAATTAGGCATGTTGAATTTAAAAGTTTAAATCTTTACAAATTTTATTCTACAAAGTAAAATTTTACAGATTTTATTTCTTTTGAATAAAATGTATGTATAGGATCTTTTACAAGTTCTTTGTTTATATTAAAGTTTTATATGTTCAACTTTCAAGTCTTACAAAAGTCGAAAAGTCAGCAACATGTTTGTAGCTTTTGATACTGCTTTAAAGATATGTGAGTCGGAATTTTTATAGTTTACTTTGCTTAGACTACCTAAATAATCGAAATTATAGATCGGAATGAAAAATATGGGCTAAACATTTAGACGTTGATCTGAGTGATTGAGATGAATAATAAATTCTTAAAATACAGAAATCTCTGAGTTTAAAAGTTTGTACCTGTGACCTTTCTAGTTTGGGAAAGTAAGTTTTGTGGGATGCTCGTCATCTGGTCCCCCTAAGGTCAATTGATCTGGGAGTGATCGAACCCAAATCCTTCTATAGAATCAGATCAAAAGTCATGTTCTACTGGTATGAATGGGTTTAGGATATGTCGATGTAGCCTTTCTAATCCGGGAAAGTAAGTTCCAAGGGGTGCTTGATACCTAGTCCCCTAAGGCCAACTGGTCTGGGAGTGGCTGAACCAAATCCTGCAATAGGTTCAGATAGAAAGTTACGTTTACGGCATGTTCTTTACTTAATGAACTCTTTGAATTAAAAGATGCCAAAGTGCACAACGTTTAAAAGATGCCAAAGAGCACACTCATTTGAAGATGCCAATGTGCACACTGCTAAAAAGATGCCAATGAGCACACATCTCATGATACTTGGTGATATGTTTGAGTTGTGATAAACCTGTAAATTTGTGAAAGTCTTAATTTTTGGTGGGTTAGTGTTAGTACATGCAAAGTTTTCTATAATATTTTTAGAATTGCATTTTTCTTGAAGCTAATCGAAGTTCACATGCGAGCACACTAAATAGACAGATAGAAGTTTTTGAAACTGAACATGTCTTAACTTGATATGCAATTATACTTGTTCTTGCATCCAACAACATATACTTGATTTCAACTGATTGATAAATCTGTGAAATTTTAATGAGTAGACTTTAATTTGTTTAGTGTTTAAAATTTTACATGTTCAGTTGTTACAAAATTTATATTCAGTATTATTTTTCTTTTTACACTGATGATTAAATGGTTGTGTATCCATATTTTTGTTAAATGGTCTGTGCATATTTCGAGGGGGAGAGCCAATCTGAAAAGAATATCTGATCTAGTCTGTTTTTGAGGGGGAGTGAATAGAGCTGATAAGATATTTCTCGTGTTGATCAGAAATTCATCAGGTAAGTATTTCTGATATTTCTACACAAAAGATACACTGATTTGTTGAATTTAATGCATTTGTGTAGGGGGAGTAAAACGAGCTTGGCAGGTAAAATTTCAATTTTTTTTACTTTTATTTTTTTTAAGAATGTTATTTTTTAGAGTGTTATTTTTTTTAAGTGTTTTTTTATTTTGTTTTAGTATAAATAACCCAAGTAGTGTTCCCTTTACCTTTTCTCGCTCCATTTCTTTTTTGAAATTTCAACTGTTCATCTTCTCCATCTCTGTGCGACGTTTTCTTTCATTTTTGATTTCAGATTGTGAATCGATCAGGTATGTGTTTTAGATTTTCTTATTGGCTTTGATTTGTATTACATTGTTCTTAAGTGGATTTTGGTTTCTTTGTCGATTTGTTACTATGCTATTTCTTTCACTGTTCATCGTCTTCTACTTCAGATCGAGCCTTTTAGCTCAAATCGTGTGTTGGGTTTGTCTTAGTTGCATATTTCGACAATCTGGTATGTGTTTTCTTACTATAATTTGTTGTTTTGTTATTTTAATTTTGTGTTTTGAGTTGTTCGTGACTGTTCATCTTTGGGTTTTTCAAAATTTCCTAAATTTGAGTTGAGTACTGATTTAATCAGTCTTTAAGTAGTATAAATATGATTTTAGTCTTTTGTTATGGAATTTCGAACACTTCTTTTGTATTTAAATCGATTTATTTGAAGTTTTGAAAAAAAATCAGAGATGAACTCACGCAAAGTGTTGTATGTGTTAGGGTTTGTGTAAGTTTGCTTCTCCAACGGGTCACGCAAAGGTAAGTTTCCGTTTCACGTTGGTCGTGCAAAGCTTACTTTGCGTTACCAACGGGTTGCGCAAAGTTCACTTTGTGTAACAAGTAGGTCACGCAAACCTTGTTTGTGTTGTGTGTGTTTTTGTTTGAAGAATAGTTTGCATAACAAGTAGGTCACGCAAAGCTTACTTTGCGTTTCCAACGAGACACGCAAAGTTTACTTTGCGTGATCAACTTGAAACGCAAACCCGCTTTTCTTGTGTTGGTTCTGTCAAGTGTAGTTTGTGTATCACATTGGTTGCACAAAGTTCACCTTGCGTTACCAGTTGGTAACGCAAAGTTTACATTGCGTCACCTGTGTGTCACGCAAACCTTTCTTGTTTTGTTTGTTGATGAAATTTTTTCCAAGTACAGTTTTCTTCACAAGGTACTCACGCAAAGTTTACTTTGCGTTATGCACTGGTCACGCAAACCTCAGTTTGCGTTTGAAGTTTGACACGCAAACTTCTCTTTGCGTTTCTAGTTCATCACGCAAACCTTGTTTGCGTTTCCTTTTTGTCATGCAAACCATACTTAGAAAATTTTTCATCTTTGTGTTTTTCTTCTTTTGTCTTATTTTTCTTCGTTTCTATTTTCCAGGTTATTCAATGGCTTCTCAAACCAACACTGATCCAGTAATTCAGGATGAGAATGTTATTCTCGATGATCCTTCTGATCGGGCTTCTCATGAGACACCTATGTCGTCTGTTCCTTCTGTTGGAGCGAATCTGTCCGCTTCTAGACCTTCACCAAATGATGTTTTTCCAACGATCATGTACATGCCGTACAAGCCGATCAACTACCACGTAGATTTTGATCGAATCAAGATTCATCCGGTGATACGCTCAATTCTTAAAGGTCATCCACTTGCTCCTGCTCTCTCTTACTGCACAAATGTTCCTGAAGTTTATCTACAGCAGGCATGGCATACCATTACAAACAATGAGCTAGCTCGACCTCATCGATTCGATTTACAGATTGATCAATTTGATTCATTCTTATCAACAAGTGTATGCGGCTTATATTAGAACTTCCAGAACCGAACTCTCGACCAGGGCACACTTCTTACGATCAGTTTCTTTCTGAAGAGGATGTTCTTGAAGGAATCAGAAATCTGGGTTATCTGGACAATCTGACTCGGGTCAGTGACTTTGATAAGTCAAATCTTCCTCCCGTCTGGTATGCATTGTTCTCAGTTATCAACAGATGCTTGACTTCCAAGCATTCTGGCACTGACAATGCAAGTCTACACTATCTGAGGTTATTCCATGCAGTTGTCTATGACTTGCATGTCGACTATACCTACATCTTCTGGACTGAGTTATCAGAGAGAGTACAAGACAAGAGGACAAACAAGAAGAAAAAATTTATTCCTTTTTCCAGATACACGAAGCTAATTGTCCGCAGCATGCTAAGAAGTAATTCAACAATTCCTCGTCGCTTGAATTGGCCTCAGATCCCTGATTCTGAAATGACTTATATTCAGAAACAAAAGAAATCGTTCAACTTCTCGATGACTATTCTGTATGTGCTCATCGCACAGTATGCTGACATGACAGATGACGATGTTATTCAGTACTGTATGGAGAACGAATTTTTGGAAGCCGATCAGGAAGAGCCGATTCGTGATGACTAAGCAGAACCGTCACATGCTGAACATGAAGTTGAAGTATCTATTTACAATCAAGAGGTTCAAGCAGCTACTACTCATCAAATTGGTGATGTTCTTGCTTCTATTGCTACTGAACCTGATGTTCATGATACTTCTTCTGCTGCTGCTGATGCATTTGCTGATGATAGAGATAGAGATGCTAATGATGGTGCTGTTATTGCTAGTGATAAAGATGAGGATGAAAGTGATTCTGATGGTGATGATAGTGATAATGCTGATCAACCGAGTCTTCAAGTTTATGAAGGAAAGACCAGGACACCGGAAGTGATTGTTCAAGAGGATATTATTTCTGAAGCCGAATCCGTTCCCATCAATTCGAGAGTTGCTGATATACATGTCGATGAACTTGATTTAGCATTTGCTAATGTTTCAACTCATTATCAGGTTCTAGATACTGCTGTTTCTCCGTCTTCTCTCGAGCCTTCTTCCAGTGTCGAGACTTCTTTAGTCGAGGTACGAGATTCAACAGCGAAATTTACTACTCTGAATGATGTGATTCGACAGATGAATGAGCAGTTTGAAGAGCACAAGAATTCAGAAATTCATAAGTTACATGCTTTCTTAAAGGGTAAGATGCCAGAGATTGATACATCCTCAATTCCTGAAGTAATTCCTTTCAGACGCCCATCTCGGGTGGTTATTAGAGACCCGTCTACTGCTGTTCCATCATCTGCTCCTGCAATCATGTCTATTCCTCAACCTCCACCATTTTTGCAGTCTGCTGGTGTATCTACTTCTACACGTCCTCCTGTCTCGACTTCAAGAACTTCAGTCTCTGATCTTCCAATTTCAGAGTTGAGATTTGCTTTATGCTCGACTTCTCTCTATGTCGCCGCTTGAACATTAAGATCAAGATCTGATCTCTCTTTTACGGAACTTCCAACCTAATCCGCCTCCAGTTTCCACTTCTGATTCCGACAGGATTTCTGTGCTATCTAACGAGTTCCATGCTTTTAGATCTGAAGTTCGAACAAGTTTTTCTAATCTCAAATCTTTTATGTCTCAAGCCTTCTCTGATTTATCTACCAGGCTTGATCTTCATGAACAAAGTTGCAGATCTGAAGCCGGTCCGTCTCTAAAACGAAGACATGACCAGGATGATCCCGATCATCAAGGTCATGAGGGGGAGATCAGTAAGAGACAAAGAGTGGAAGGGTTGTCAACAAGAGAAGATCAGACACAAGAAGAGGCTTCTGACAAAGGAAAGAGCACTGATAATGTCCAGGATTGCAGTGTTCAAGATCTAGTGGATGTTATGCTTGAAAATATTGATTTATCATCCATATCAAATGTTATGAACTTTTCTGAACAAAATATTGAAAATAACATGCAAATTTTTGTGTATGTTGATCCTGACTTTTCTCAACAGCCAATTGATATAGAGGATTCAGAAGCTGCAAATGACATGAGGTCATATTTTGCAAACTACATAGAGATAAATTCAGATGATGATGATGATGTCAGATTTGAGAAGATCTTCCAAATTAAAGAAGAGGATTGTGATGACATAGTCATTATTTCTGATACTGAAGATGACTTTATGTTTATGGATGCTAAGCATGAAGAATAAACAGACATGTTGTACAGAGATCTTCCTTCTCAAGATGAGGTTCCTGAAACTATTCCTGAAGCTTCTCAAGTTCCTGAATCTGCTCCAGTTATTTCTACTCCTGTTGTTAGTTCTGCTCCGACTACCTCTGCTCCTTCAGGTACATTTGAAGTAGGTCAGTCGTCTAGAGCACAAGTCGATGATCTTTCTTCTGAACCTGTGGTTCCTCCGAATATTGAAGAAGAAGGACCAGACTTGTCCAGATAGCAGAGGCAAAGAAATCTTCAACATCAGTATATGGCATCAAGACTGAGAACTTCTTTTCTAGAAGACACTCAGAGAAATATCTTCATTTCTAGAAGAAGGCCAATCAATATTTATGCTATTCTTGGTGTTGAAAAGGGGGAAGAGGCATATCAGTATGAATATTTGATGCTAATCAAGTGCCAACGCTGTAGAAACGATAGCGTTTCTTCTCCACATCTGATTGTCCGAGTTATCAGCGTCTCAATAAACAAGCTAGTTAATATCTGGTATCTGGAATTTGTAGTGGAAAGAAGAGATTGCAATCGATATACCTTCTCTGAGGCAGATTTTTCTGATCTTTCTATGGATGATATTGAGTTTCTATATGACCATTTCAGGAATCTTTATCACAAAACTCAAGATATTTCTCAAGCTCTGTTTGCTATCAAAAGATTTATTCGACGGCAAATGCGATTCTTCAGAGTTTTTGATTTCCAGATGGCCGTTGAAAGCTTTCAACCAGTTGTAAATCTTCTGAGGCCCAATCGAAGCTTGCCAGACTTAGATTCTTATCTTTTATTCACCGTAGTTCAAGATCCATACGGAGTTGTCTACAAAAATGGCTCAAATCAGAAATGTTTTCTCAGATTTGAAGAAATTGCTCATTACTTAGATGGAAGTTTGAAGATAATCAAGCTTTAGTTGGAACAACGTCTGAAAGAAGCTCAAAGAAGATTTTTGGAAACAAGAAGTAAAGCTTTTCTGGTTGATAATGAAAGATTAGACTTCTCAAAAGGACTCTGAATACAATTCATGAGAGATTGAATCTACGCTCAACTCTAAGACGACTGGAAGTTTTAGTCGGGCTGAATAGACTTCGTCAACGAGAAGAGCGTCAGTGATTCTCCAAAGTCGCCTGGTTGATCTATGCTGTTTTAGAAGATTGTTTTTGAAGACCACGACGCCAATGATTACTAAGGGGGATATTGTTAGATCTGTTTTTATAGTAATTATTGTATTTATTTCCTAGCCTAGACTGTTCTTAATAGTGTAATCTGTTTTGTTAAGGCTAGGGGTATTTAAGTTCCCTTAGGCCTTTGTTTTTGTAACTTTGGAACTCATTTGAATATCATATTACATTTTGGAGAGTATTGACTTTCTCTCTCTAAAGATTTAGAGATTCTTGGACTTTCAAATGTTTTTGCGTTTTCTGCATGTCGCGTAAACCTCACTTTGCGCTTCCTTCTGTTAGCGCAAACCTTACTTTGCGCCACCAATGGTTAGCGCACACTTCTCTTTTTTTTCTCCGTTTATTTGTTTTTGCAGATCTTAAGTTGTCTTGTCTCCAACATTCGCATGACTAAGTTGATCCAGATCATCAAGGTCATGAGGGGGAGATGTTAAGAGAAGTTAAGGAGATGATAAAGAGACAAAGAGCTCAAAAGTTTATCTGCTGATCAAGATTCTCTCAAAGATTCTAAATTTCTTCAACTTTACTTGTCTTTTGCTGTTCAAGCTCCGATCACCACAACTTCTTCAAGATCATTTAAAAGAGGTGTGTCGTCTAGAGCATAAGCTGATGAACCGACTGTTCTTTCAAGTTCGTCAGTCTTGTCAAGGCAGTAAAGACAACAGAGCTTAAAAGATGATGAGAAGAAATTTCTTCAAAAAGTCAGAATGCTTCGCAAAGTCGCTTAGTTGGTCCATACTGATTTAGAAGATGATTTTGAAGACCAAAGCGCTAATGATTACTAAGGGGGAGATTGTTAAGTCTTATTTTATAGTAATCATTGTATTTATAGGCTTGGTCAAATACTGTGTTTAGTGTCTAATATTGTGTTGTATTGACCAAGGGTATTTAAGTCCCTTTGGTTTTGGTTGTTTGTAAGAACTTCACGCACATTCAATACAATCTGTTAATTTGCGCTACATTGCTTTCTCTCTTTACTTTCTCTCTTTAGGATTTAGTGATCTTGGACTATCAGATCTCGAACTGCTTTTCTGACATTCTTCAATCAAACCTTCAAAACTTCGATTCTTGAGCTGAAAATTTATCCACAGATTCGAAAACACCTTATGAGCACATTTGTAGTTGATCACTTTGTCTGATTTTGACTCTAAAGAACATTTCGATCCAACCACAGTGAATGAAGTTTTCGAACAAAATAAACTCAAAAATCGACAGATTAGATATTCTGGAGTGAAATTGATATAAAGAAATGATTCAATAACGATATACAATAACCTCTGAATCAATTAAACATCAAAAATCAAACAATTTCACAGTAAATCCAGAAATCAATAATTTCTTCGACTGTTCTATCAAAACCAATCAGTCTCACGATCGTTTAGAAAAAAATGGATTTCTGTTTAGCTCTGATACCAATTGTGAGGTCCAATTGAGATAATGATTGGTATTGATTGATGATAAACAAGAAGATTAGGGGATAGAAATCTGTATATTATTGAAAGCAAGTAAAACTAAACTACTAGGGAGAAATCTCAATTATACGGCTACATTGCAAAATGAAAGGTTTTTTTAAAAACTATTACAAGATTCCTATATATACCCCATACTCCCTTGCATACAATGTAAGCCCAAACCCAATACAAGGCCCAATACACATATTATAGATTACTTTATAAAACTTCTAATAAGAACATAAAATATATTCTAACAACATTGCCGTAAAATTTCTCTGTATAATTAGATAAAATATCTTTCTGCCTGTCATATGCTTGGAACAACCCGAATCCAAGTACCACATATGACAGGTCTGCATAGGAGAAATCAAACAACAATCGGTTTAGGTACCCATTTATAGATGTGTCCTATCAGGTTAGTCCTAGATTTTGGCATCCATTTGAATCTGGATCCTCTTATCTTTTGTAAAACTTTTGAGATATAAGAATGATGAATATAATATGAACCAAACCAATTTTGAGAAAAATTGCGAGCAACAAAATCACTTCGTCAATAAGTAGAACAACTAATATTGGCACAAGATAATTGAATCAATTGCTGAATTTTATAAACGATGCGAGGAAATACAAGTTTTGTTTTATGAGAAGCAAATTGATCAATTACATCAGAAACACTATCAGTAGTTCTATTACAATCTGGAACAGAAGATGATTTTGTTACCTCTTCCACTTTCTTCTTAGGTCTCCATTCTAGTTTCCCTTCAGATCTTTTCTTTCTCATATCTGAAACATATGAATTATTCATGTTAGAACTGTGAGATTTCTGAGATTGTTTCTTCCTACACTTACCAGTGTTTGTCTGTTTATGTGAGTGCCTATTCTTTTGTTTCTTACTTTTGGCATAATAGATGCTCACAGGAACCATTTCATCAACTTTGGTTGACGATTCACCTTTATCAAAAACACTTGGTAACTCATACGAAATAACAACAAATTGAGAATGATCTGGAAGTTTTGCATTGAAATCAAACTGTTTAACATACTCATGAAAACAACTATCAGAATTTAGAAAATCAACCTCATCATCAAATAAATCATCGTCATCATCAGATTGAGGAACTTTGGAAGCATTTGGAAATATGAAATCATTAAATTCTTTTGAACACTGCTTTTGGAAAGGGGTTTGTTCAAAATCTGAAGGTTTTAGATTAGAAAAAAATATCACTCATGAAAATTTTACAAGATGATTTATCTGAATCAGTAGAGTTGTTTTCACAACCTTTTTCTGATTCTGATTTATCATCTATAACTTCAGATTTGAAATCAGTATGCAAGAAAACAGTCGAAAACACCATTTGTTCCAAATCAATCAAAATTCTCTCTTCTACTAGGATATTCTCAAGCTAAAAAATGTTACTTTCTAAGATGAATGAAGGAAAGTAAATCTTACCTTTAATAGGTCTTGGCTCCATTTCCTCAGTAGAATAACTTTCTGATTGTCCCTGAGATTTCAGTTTCTTATCACATATAAGAGATATAAATATTCACAAACAAGAGATTAGCAAACCTGATATGGATTTCTCAAACAAAGATTACAAGTTTTCTCTTGAATGTGTTTCTCTCACTAAGCTCTCTCTCTTTTTCTCTCTAAGGAGGTTGGCGGCTGATGATACACAATTAGGCACACCTTGCTTTCACAACCCTAGCACCTAATAGGTCATATACCTATTTTAGGAAAAGACTAAAATAGATAAAATTACAAATAAAAATAACTTTCACTATTTATTACAAAGGACCTAGACTATTTGTTGAGAATGACTTTTCAACCTTGTCTACTTGAATCTTTCATCTTCAATCTTAATGATCTTGAATTCAATAAATCTGTGATCTAACAATCTCCCCATTTGGATCAAGATCATTATTAAAAACATTTAGCAATCCAATCTTCTCCTTAAGCTCAGAAAGATGCAATCCCTCTTGTTTTCTTTAACACATCTTGTAATCTTCCCAAAAGACGTAGAAAAATTCTCTTTCAGATGATGGCAAGAAATTATCTCCAGATTCAGCTCAGAATGCTTTAGCAAAGAATCTTCAAAGAAAATTTCTCTAAATTCAGCACATCTTCATTCTTTGATCTTTGCTCTTTCAGATTTGCATTCTTTCACAACTAACTGAAATCTTCAATCATGGACATTTATTTAATCTAGTGTTCTCCCCTATTTCTTGATTAACTCTCCCCCTTTTTGATGAATTAAGCATCGATATCATCAAATCTTTGTCACAAGAAATGTCTTTGACCATTCTGATCTTTCAAGAGCCACTGATTCACTGCCAATTCGAACAATATATTCATCTAGATCTTTTCAAATCCAGACAAAATAAGAATGTAACACCTGAATCAACAAATGAATCAGTTAAAAATTCCTGTCAGTAACACAAAGTCACTGTGTGTAACGAATACACATTGTAAAAGAACTTTTTGATGTTCACTCCCCCAGGGCTTCCATTCAATCATCGAAACACCACAAAGGTAATTTCTATGAACGTTATGACAAGAAAACAAATTCCTTGTGTGTTCGTGCAAGTGATAGAAAGAATTAAGCACGGATGATTTCTTATAAAGGCTCAACATTGTGTAAACCACGAAGACAACAGTAGATAAACATAGACTCAATGTGCATGATTGAAGTGCGAAGGTGGGGCAGACTTCCTTCTTTTCAATATCTAGATTTTCCAATTGAAAACCAGATAGTATATGTGCTGCTTCCCCTTTGAAAAATGAAACAATTTCTTGTTAAGAAGAAAATGAGTGGCTGGTGGGGTTATAATCAAGAGTTGGCATGGGCTAGTTGCCTGTTTCAATAATGTTCACCAAATAGTTGTGAAACATTAGAAATGTGGCTGCCCGACTCAGAAAACGTTGGTGCAGAGTTTGATATTCTTTTACTCTGATCTCACACCCTCTTTCTTTTTATCATTAAGATCATATCTAACCAAACTCTCTTTTCATTTTACCTCATCACTCATCCCACACTCATATCTTTTGACTCCTCACACTCAATCACTAAGGATTAACTTCTTGGGTAGGAAACACTGGTTAACGTAAATCCATAGAAGTTTCAATTAAGTCCTAGCACAAAGATCCCATGTTTTTCCTATAAAGCATGTATTGCGCAGATGATTTAACCTTTTCAGTTAAAGCTCAAAATAGATCTTGAAAACATTTAAAATCACACTTCCAATTCATAAAATCTGTTTGGGAATCGGGAAGTGGTTTGAACATTTAAGAACATGTTTTTTTATGATTGAAAGTTGTCCTTCTTTCAACCATATATGAGATGAAGATAAAGAATTATACCTTTTGCATTCAGTCTTACATCTCATGAAGTCAAGCTTAAAGTCATAAAGATATGATCTTGTAAGCATCTCTTAAACTGCAAAAGTCTAAAGGTCATAGTCAAAGCAACTTTATTTACAGAAATTAAAATGACATAAAGCAGTAAAACAATTAAAGTACGAGTTCTGATCTGAAGTAATCAGAAATCATGGCCATACTCTTTTGACTTGAAGAGCTCCCCCTAAAATCATGCATTACTAAAAATTTGACAGATAGGTAAATGCAGAAATTTGATATATGCTCCCCCTCAAGATAACATTGATCATCTATGGAGTACTTCTCACACTCCCCCTAAGATCATGAACAGACTATTAAAGTGCCGATATCTTTCAGAAATAATGATAAAGAAATGATGAAAAATTCACAATAAGAAAACTTTAATATGTAACCATTGATTATGTTTTAAGATTTAGAATACCAAGCCTAGAGACAAGAAAATTGAATCTCTTTTCGTCTAAGGGTTTGGTGAACAAATCTGCAAGCTGATAATTAGTTTTTACAAAGTAAAGTTCAATTGTTCCTTTCTCGACCTTATCTTTTATAAAGTGATACCTGACATCAATGTGTTTGGTCTTCGTAAGCTGATCAGGATTAGCTGATATCGCGATAGTTCTTTTCGAGTCACAATAGATCGGAATCTTATTGTAGTGATAACCATAGTCTCGCAGTTGTGTTCTCATCCACAAGACTCGAGAACAACAGCTAGCAGCAGCTACATATTCTGCTTCGGCCGTTGAAGTGGAGACACATAATTGCTTCTTCGATGCCCAACTGACGAGTTTATCACCAAGGAAATGTATATAACCCAACGTGCTCTTCCTGTCTAGCATGCAACCAGCATGATCTGCGTCTGAATATGATGTTAGTTCAAAGCTAGTATCTTTAGGATACCACAGACCAAGATCTGCAGTCCCCTTCAGATACCTAAAAATACGTTTGATTGCAGACATATGGGATTCTTTAGGATTGGCCTGATATCTAGCACATAAGCATGTAGAAAACATTATATCTAGCCTACTGGAAGTAAGATACAACAAAGAACCTATCATCCCTTTATAAGTCCTAACATCAACAACTTTTCCCGAAGGATCAGTGCCAATCTTAGTACCAGGTGCCATTAGGGTACCAATCGGTTTAAAGTTTTCCATTTTGAATCTCCGAAGAATTTCAAGAATGTATTTAGATTGATTGATAAAAATCCCCGCTGAAAATTGTTTGACTTGTAATCCAAGAAAGAAAGTCAACTCTCCCATCATACTCATCTGAAAACGTGACACCATGAGGTTTGCAAAATTCTTACAGTATTTAGGATTTGTAGAGACAAAAATAATATCATCCACATATATTTGATTAAGAATGATATCGCCTTTTTCCTTTTTAATGAATAAAGTGGTATCAACCGTACTTTTTGTAAAACCTGACTTGACCAATAATTGAGATAAGACGTCATACCAGGCGTGAGGAGCTTGTTTCAGACCATAAAGTGCTTTGTCGAGAATGTATACATGATTCGGTTTCTCTTGATTGACAAATCCTTCTGGCTGCGAGATGTAGACTTCCTTATTGAGTATGCCATTCAGAAAGGCTGTCTTCACATCCATTTGATAGACGGTGAAGTTCTTATGGGCAACGTACGCAAGAAACATGCGAATTGCTTCTATACGCGCCACTGGAGCATAAGTCTCATCGTAATCTATTCTTTCCTCTTGCCTATATACCTTGGCAACAAGTCTTGCTTTATTTTGGATAACGGTACCATCTTCATCTTTCTTGTTTTTGAACACCCATTTCGTACCAATGATGGTGTTACCTTCAGGTTTGGGTACGAGTCTCCAGACTTTAAGTGCTTCGAACTGATTCAGCTCTTCTTGCATTGCAGTCACCCAATCTGAATCAACAAGAGCCTCAGATACGCGAGTTGGTTCAATCTTGCTCAGAAAGGAGTCATGCATACATTGATTTGATGTAGCAGACCTAGTTTGCATCGGTTTTGATGGATCTCCAATGACTTGAGATACTGGGTGCTCTTTGGTCCACTTGTGTTCATGAGGGAGTGGATTAGATGCAGATTGATCATGATTATCATCTAAGAATCCACTGGTGTCTTCTTCAGATTGTACAGTAGGAATGGGGGGTTCAGTTGAAGTAGTAGGTGCAGAAGTTTCAGTGGGTTCAGCTTGATCAGTCCTTACTATACACCCTACTGATTCAGCTACTTCTGTCTCTTCATTGTTGGTTGCAGCTTCAACTGTCGGAGTAAGCATTTGAACTTGAACTTCTTGCTGAATCGGGGAGTTGGATTCAGTAGAGATATCTGAGGTGGTTGGTTGAGTAGTCATTGAGTCTTCTATCCTGTCAACCACAACAGATTATGTACTTTAGATCCAAGAAATTCATCATAATATAGTTCAAATAATAAATCTAAATCAGATAAATGATTAGTAGACGTTGATGCCCCATCTGATTTGTTCTCTTGAGACACAGGTTCTGTACTGATTTGCCCAGAAGCTAGTACTCCTGTTATCACGGGTTCTGAACTGACTTGTTCAGAAGCCATCTCTTCATCAAATGTAACATTTACGATTTCGACCACAATCTTTGACTTCTTCAAGTATACACGATATGCAGTAGATGTAGAAGAGTAGTCCATAAATATGCCCTCATCTGCCTTAGCACTGAACTTATTCAGACTCTGTCTGTCATTTAGCACAAAACACTTACACCCAAATATATGAAAATATTTAATGGTTGGTGTTTGATTGTTGATCAACGCATACGGAGTCTTTTGAAATTTGCGATGTATCATGGAGCGATTCTGAGTGTAGCAGGCAGTCGACACAGCTTCAGCCCAGAAAAATAGAGGTAAGTCGGATTGATTGAGCATAGTACGAGCGGCCCCGACTAGCGTACGGTTTCGCCTTTCGACTACTCCATTATGTTCAGGCGTACGTGCAACAGAGTATTGATGTGTGATCCCGACCGATTGGAGATATTCTTCAACTGTTTGATTCTTAAACTCTGTGCCGTTGTCAGTTCGGAGAAGCTTGACTGGTTTCTGCAGATTCACCTGGGTCGTCTTTAGAAATGTAATGAGAACTTCAGGTGTCTAATCTTTTGACTGTAGAAATTTGACCCACGTGTATCACGAAAAATCGTCCACAATAACTAACACGTATTTTTTTCCGCCTAAGCTTTGCGTTCGCATAGGACCACAAAGATCCATATGCAATAACTCTAAAAGAGCGTTGATACTCGGTTCAGGCTTCGGTTTGTGTGGAGCTCTGTTCATCTTCCCTTTTTCACACGCTGCACACAAGTGTTCTTTAACAAACTTGAGCTCAGGAAGTCCTTTCACTAGCTTTCCACTGACCAGTTTGTTGATGTACCGAAAATTGAGGTGAGAGAGCCGTCGCCATAACCAGCTTTGTTGCATCGAGGCTTTTGAGAGTAGACACACCTGATTGTTAGTCTATACCTTTGACAAGTTAATGGTGTAGAGGTTTGACTTGCGAGTGCCGACCAAGATTTCTTTTCCGTCCTTAGTGCGTACCGAATACTTCTTGGCCTTGAAATTCACCTCTAAGTCTCTGTCACAGAACTTCCTAATACTAAATAGGTTGTGTCCTAAGCCTTCAATATAGCTCACCTTCTTAATCGTGACATTTTCGTGTACCACGTCACCATAGCCCATAATTGGTGAAAACTGAACATTACCAAATCGAACTGTGCCGCAGTGATTCTCTGTAAAGTTAGTCAACAGACTTCTCTGCCCGGTCATATGCTTGGAACATCCGCTATCCAAGTACCACATATGACGGGTCTGCATAAGAGAAATCAAGAAACACGAGGTTTAGATACCCATATAAAATTGGGAGTTAAGACTTTTGAGCATTTAAGTGCGGGTCTTGAACTGTAGTATTCAAGAGCTATTATTTCTTTCACTCAATCTTGACTTGACATTCCTGTAACACATATTCAGCCTTTTTCTTTGGTACCCATTTGTATTTGGGTCCAACTGTGTTAGGACATGATTTTGTTACCCATTGAAATTTGGGTCCGCTTTTCTTTTGAAAACCATATGAGACATTAGAACGATAAGAGTAAACATGATAATTGCCAAGCCAAACATCAGAAAATTTTCGAGAAGCATAATCATATCTATCATAATTTGAAAACTTTCTATTAGATGAAGATAACTGGAATAATTGTTGTATGGAATATTTCTTGCGAGAATCAACAAGTTTTGGTTTAAAAATAGCAACATCCACAATCAAATCATCTTTACTAGCAGTCTTTCTATTACAATCAAAAGTAGAAAATGATTTAGCATTCTCGTCGATCTTCTGTTTTGGTATCCATTCCGACTTAACTCCAGGCTTTTTCTTTCTCAAATCTGAAACATTTGAAACTTTAGAGTTAGAATGGTGAGAATCAACCAAATGCTTCTTCTTTGATTTACCAGTGGTGATCTGTTTCTGTGAATTCCCAGATTTCTTTTTCTTACCTTTGGCAACTTTGGTTTTCACAGAAACTGATTTATCAACTTTCGTTGATGTTTCAACTTTTTCAAACACACTTGGTAACCCAAAGGAATTAACAACAAAAGAAGAATGAATAAGAAGTTTTGCATGAAAGTCAAAATCACCAACACAGTCATCTAAACCACCTTCAGAGTTTAGAAAATCAAACTCATTATCAAATAAACCAGACCTATCATCAGATTTTAAAGCCTTGGATAATTTAGAAAACTCTGTATATTTGAACACAGTAGAAAATACAGTTTGTTCTAAGTCTATCAAAATCCTTTTTTCTGCGAGAGTATTCTCAAGTTCAGAAATTTTAGTTTCCAAAATGAGAGGAGGAACGTAAAGCTTACCTTCGATTGGTTTAGCCTCCATTTCTTTTACAGAATATCTCTCAAAATAGTCATTTGAAAGAGATTTCGATTTATCAGAACTATAACTATTATTCAACTTCTCATCACGAAACGGAAGTTGAACTTTAGATGTGTTCTTTCTTTTGGCATATTCCTTTACTTTATCATCTTCAGACAGACTAGTCCAGAAAACTTTGAGTTCAGGGTATTGAGGTGCCAGTTTCATAAATCCAAAATCATAAAGAGCAGGCGCTTCAGATATACCCTTTTTGAGGTGGTGTGGGTTCTTGTAACCAAGTCCCCAACAATCAGGTTTCTCTTTAGGTTTGTTTAGATGGATGGTTTGTTCAGTTTGACCCAAAGTATATAATTTCTCTTCCAAAGCATTCACCTTTTCAATTAAAGATTTGTTTTTTTTTGAAGTCGAAGAATACATTTTAGAAAGCTCTTTAGATTTAAACTCACATTCTCTATATTTTGAAGAAGTTTTCAGATAATTCTTTATAAATTATAGTCTTCTCTTTCGCGCTGGTGTCAATGTTTTTATGCAACGCTTCAATCAATATATTTTTCTCAGCAATATCATTGCTAAGTTTTTGTATAAATTGATTTTTATCAATAATGACACCTTTTTCACGCTTAAGTTTAGACTCTAACTCTTGGATTTTAGTCATCATGGCATGCGTTTGATTCAAGAAATCTGATTTAGTCATATCACATACCTCTTCGTCATCCTCTTCATCAAGATCAACTTCAGCTTCTATTTGCATGTGACCCATCAAGCACATGTGAGCTATCTCATCCTTCTCTCCTTCCTCATCTTCAGAATGATCAAGCCAAAATCCATCCTCTGCCATCAATGCTTTTCCAGCCTCCTGTTGCTTGGCTAGAAGCATCTTGTTCTTGTAGTAGTCGGAGTTGCGGACTTTCGGTTTTCGGCAGTCTTTAGCAAAGTGACCGAACCTGCCACAGTTGTAACACTTTGTAGGTTCCCTCTCTAAACTTCTTCTCTTCTGGTCTCCTTTCCTCAATCCTCTTACCTTCAACTCTCTCCTTGTGATCGTAGTTATTTGGACCAGATGAGTACCTCTAACTGTTTGAACTGGGCTTTTTTTTGAACTTCTTTTGAAAAGCCTTAGTTAACAAAAGCATAGTCTGCTTCAGGTTATCACAGTCGTCAGAGTCAGAGTCAGATTCAATCTCTCTTTCATCCTTTTCTAATTCAGAAACTATCATCTTCTTCTTTTTCTTCTTCACAACCAGAGCGAGTGGATCAGCAACCGTCTTCTTAGCCTTTCTCTTCTCATCTTTGATCTCATCCACTTCCTCCTCATTCTGCCTTAGAGTTTCGTAGACCTCATGAAGTGGAATTTCATTCAGATCTTTCATTTGCTTCATATGTCTAGTGAATCTTTTCCACTCAGGATGAAGGACACTGAGGAATTTTATATTCAGCTCAACTTGAGTTTTGTTCACCTTGTTCTTTCTTAGCTCGTTCAGCAAGGTCACAAATCTGTCGTATGTAGCTTCTAGAGATTCACTAACTTTAGCTTTGAATTCTTCATAGTTGTTCAGGCAGTTGGATACTTTAAGTTGATTGCCGACCTTAGATCCTAGCATCATCTTTTCTAATTGATCCCATATTTGCTTGCCGGTGGCGTTGTAGCTATCAATTTTGACATAGATTTCATTTAGTATTCTTTGAAGAATGAATGATTTTGCCAATTTGTCGCCCTTGTGTCTTCTCTTCTGTTCATCAGAGTATTCATCAATCGGTAATGGATACTCTCTCTGTTCTATCCAGCTACAGTTAGAACCTTGGTAGGAGGTGTCATAATTCCTTCCTTTAGGGATATTCGGATATAATCTCCCAAGTCATTTCTATCGATGAAGTCCAAGAATCTGTCCTTCCATTGCTCGTACTCTCCTTTGAAGAGTACCGGAGGCTTTACATCGGTTCCGATGGTGAGAGCTTCTCTGGAAGTCATCCTGATATGGAAAGATATGCAATAAGAAACTTAAAATGATCGTTAGTCCAGATAAAATCAAGTAAATACAGATAAATGATGAAAATGAGAAACTGGAGCAAAAAGGCAGAAATGCGCCAAAGGGTTGTGGCGTAAAAGAAGTTTTGCGCTAGAAGAGTCTGGCGCAAAAGTCAGGTTTGCGCTAATGGAGTCTGGCGCAAAAGTCAGGTTTGCGCTAACTAAGACTTGCGCGATCTGGAGTTTTGCGCGAGGTGAAGGTCGCGCGAGAAGGACTTTGCGCTAGATGTGGGTGGCGCAAGAAAGACTTTGCGCGATGAACTGATAGCGAGAAACATGTGTAAAACTTTGCTCGAAGAGTTGGTGGCGCAAACTAATCTTTGCGCGAGAAACAGATGGCGCAAAAGGAAACTTTGCGCTATGGGAAGTTGGCGCAAAATATCAACTTTGCGCTTCGTACTTGAAAATCTTGATTCTGGCGCAAAGCCACTATGAACTGGCGCAAAATGTATGAACTGGCGCAAACTCGATGTTCTTCGCTTTTCCTTCGAAAAACGACTCTTAAAATCCCACAAACAAATCTAGACTTCGATTTACAACTCGAAACTTTGCCAATTCGATTGCCTAATCATCTAGAACAAATTACAACCAAGTAATTTAAAAAAAAACACTCTAAACAAGGATTCGATTAATGAACCAGTGTACTGACTCGTGAAAAGCAAAAACACAAAAATCATCAAATTGATGATCGATTACATTGCAATACTCAATAAAATCAATACAAACTCACTCTAATACTGATTTTGAACAAAACCCAGAAGATTTCTAATCGAAAAACACATAAAAACTCAATAATCGAATCTGACTTCGATGAACAGTGCCGAACAAAACCTTTTTCTGAAAAAATTTGATTTTAATCTGGAATCTGCTCTGATACCAATTGATTGTCCCTGAGATTTCAGTTTCTTATCACATATAAGAGATATAAATATTCACAAACAAGAGATTAGCAAACCCGATATGGATTTCTCAAACAAAGATTACAAGTTTTCTCTTGAATGTGTTTCTCTCACTAAGCTCTCTCTCTTTTTCTCTCTAAGGAGGTTGGCGGCTGATGATACACAATTAGGCACACCTTGCTTTCACAACCATAGCACCTAATAGGTCATATACCTATTTTAGGAAAAGACTAAAATAAAAAAAATTACAAATAAAAATAACTTTCACTATTTATTACAAAGGACCTAGACTATTTGTTGAGAATGACTTTTTAACCTTGACTTCTTGAATCTTTCATCTTCAATCTTAATGATCTTGAATCCAATATATCTGTGATCTAACACATTCAAAATAATCATTTGAGAGAAACTTTGATTGTTTAGTATTGTAACTAGCATTCAGTTTACTATAACAGAATGGTAGTTGCATTTTATCTTTATTTTTCCTGTTTTCAACATCCTTAGCCTCAACTTCGTCTCATGAATTTGTCCATTTGACTTTGAGCTCAGGGTGTTTCTTGGCCAGTTGTACAAAATCAAAATCATATAAAGCAGGCCTTTTAGAAATACCCTTTTTCAAGTAATGTGGGTTATTGTAACGAATACCCCAAAATTTGTTGAAAATTTTGAATTCTTTTGGGTTGTTAAGATGAATGGTTTGATCAGTCTGACCTCTAGTATACAGTTTTCCTCCAAACCATTGACCTTCTCAAACAATATTTTATTTTCTGTTTTTAAAGATAAACATTTTGTAACAACCACTTTCATCTCACGTTCACACATTTTAAATTTAGATGTTGTTTAAGATAATTTACTTTGAATTGCAATCTTTTCTTTACCAAAGGTATCAATGTTTTTATTTAAGGATTCAATCAATACGGGCTTCTCAACAATGTCTTTGTTAAATTTAAGTATTGTTTGATTTGTCTTCTCAATGACATTTTTTTCCCGTTTAAGTTTAGACTGCAAATCCTGAAGTTCAACCATCATGGATTGCATTTGTTTAAGAAAATCAGATTCAGTCATATCATTTACCTCATTAGAAGTCTCATCATCAGAATCCACCTCAACTATCTTCTTTGAACCTGATGAATTCTTTTGACTGTTTGACCTGGACTTCTTGTAAAACTTTTTCTGGAATGCCCTTGTCAGTAAAATAATTTCTTGCTTCAAATTCTCTCCACCATCAGAGTCAGAATCAACACTTTCTTCTTCTTCAATTTCATACACAATCACTTTCTTTTTCTTCAAGCTAATTGCCTTCTTCTTCTTTCTTCTGACAACCAAAGCCACAGGATCAACCACTGGTTTCTCAGGTTTCTTTTTCTCAGTTCTTATCTCTTCAACTTCTTCTTCATTTTGGCGAAGAGTCTCATAAACATCATGCAATGGAATCTCATTGAGATATTTCATCTATTTCATCTGCCGAGTAAATCTCTTCCATTCAGGCTGTAGGATACTCAAAAACTTCACATTGGTTTCTATCTGGGATTTACTCTTTCTGTTCTTGCTGAGCTCATTCAAAAGAAATATAAACCTATCATAAGTGACCAGAAGCTCTCACCATCTTTGGCTTTGAATTCTTCATAATTGTTGATACAGTTTGACACCTTCAACCGATTGCCTATTTTTGAGCCCCTCGTCATCTTCTCTAGTTGATCCCACATTTGTTTGCTAGTTGCTTTATAGTTGTTGTTTAGGTCAACAATACACGTTCACAATGAAGGCACATTTTATGCACATTTCACACGACTTGTCTTCTATTAAGATAAAGTCCTGGCGACCGAGCATAACCATGACACTCGTCGGCACTAACTCAAAGGTCGGTCGAGCGTCGTACGACGAAAACGAGGATTTACCCTCGACCATACTAAGGCACGACTCAACGTTCCTTTTTTGTTCATTTAATACAGGTTTAATGCTCATAAGTACCAACGACTATAACTGATCAAAGCAATCAAAGTCAATTATGGAGAACCGAACGTTACAAAGATACACTTATGAAGATGTAAGACTATAAATACCGAAGATACACACTTCATTGGGACACCTGAGATCCGAACCACGAAATTTACAAGCTCTACAAAGAATTATTGAATTATTTCTCCAGCAACACACGACAACGATATTATTCACACGACACAAGTATTTTCACACACGACTTATATTTGTTATTAGTTCGTATAGTTGTTTATAATATCCATCATGTGAAACATTGTAACATTGAAGGATATCACCCTTGTTTGGTGATCATAGTGCACAACGACACCCCTTAGTCGTCTGCGGTTTTTTCCTCGTTGATGTTTTTCCGCATCACCAAATCCATTGTCTCTTTATTTTACACACTATTGCGCATATTGTCGTCCGATTACTTTCTTTAGTTGGATAAAGCTCCACATTGACCTTAAATTATTCTTTGGGTGATTTTTGGCATTAACAGTTTGGCGCCCACCGTGGGGCCCCATCTAAAGAAAATCCTCGACAATAGTGCGCCGTACTAATAGTTTCCATGAGTGTTTTTTGCTTTTTACAGGATAATGGCAGCTCCTCAACGAACTCAAGAACATATTGTAGCTCAAATGAATATGGAGTTGAACGCGACTCGTGCTCGAATTGAGGCTTTGACAAATCAACACATGCAAGCAGTGGAAGAGATTGAATCCATAAGGAATCAGAACACAAGCAATGCAGCAGGACATTCACATGGCCAAAGTGGTTTCAGCATGCTCTGGTCGGGGCCTCCACTTTCCAACTACCCAAGACCACTTTTCCCTAGCATCTCCAGTCAGCCAAAGCCGACGTTGCCACCTCCATCCCTACCATTCTTGCCTTCGATGGCACAGGTCCTATCGATGCCATTCGTGACAATAATTCCTCCTTTCTTCCACTCGACAACTCCAATCCCCACGATGCCTCATGCAGCGTCGATTCCCTCAATGCCAATGTCGTCTTTTCCAGTATAACGGATATGCTTTTGACTCGTCGTAGCGGAATGGGTTTCAAAGTTCAGGACGTGTTCCACCGGTTGTTCAAGGGAATACTTAGGACGACCTGTCGCCCAAGGGTTGAGGATGTTAGAAGAGAAAAATGAACGCGTCCTATCGCTACTAGCCAAACTTCCAGGTGCGGCAGTACCTGTCGACGTCGAGCCTCACACTGGATTCCAGGCGTCACCCTTTGTCGACGAGACTGCAATGGTCGACGTCCCGAAGAAGTATAGTATACCTACGTTCACGCCAAAATACTCTGGTATCTCGGATCCAACTGAACACGTTGCCTAGTATAAACAGTTGATATGGACATTATCGATCTCGCACCAATATCATGAGGTGTGTATGTGCAAGAGCTTTGGGGCGACCCTCACCGGTGCGGCCCTACAATGGCTGATTGGCCTCAAGCCAAAGTCCATCGGGTCGTTCGCCGAATTGGTGAACCAATTCTCCCAACAGTTCGCGAGTTGTCGGAAGATGGAGAAATAGACTAAAGACCTGTACTATGACGTGCAGAAGGTGGGAGAGTCCATCCGCAGTTGCTTCAACCGATTCAACGTGGAAATAATTAGCGTCCAAAATTGCGACGTTAAAACTGCGATCGAGGCGTACAAACGCGGTCTAGATGAAAGCTCAGGTCTATACAGCGATCTGACAAAATACCCCCCAGAAAACTTTGAAGACGTATGAGCAAGGACTCTAGCCTATATGAGAGTCGAAGATGACGCTGCCTTTTGACGAAAACACTCTAACGACAAAAAATCGTTAAGTGTGACGGAACCAGAGTTCAAGACCAAGACGATAGTTAAAGTTGAACCGTCGAGACAAATATCGAACGTCAGGATTGACAAGAAGGTCTCAACCGTTATCAAATTTCCCCAATATCCTAAGATCTCCTCATATGGATTAAAGGCTACTTCTAAAGATTTGGTCGAAGCATTGAGAACAGCACAAGTGACAGTTCGGTGGCCAAAAAAAAGTGATATAACTGATAACAACAAAGACAAGACCAAATGGTGCGACTTCCATGGCGACCATGGTCATATGACAGACGACTGCATAGCGCTTAAGAAGGAGCTCGCCAGGCATGTCCCGAAGGGTAATCTCAAAGACATCCTCGACGGAACTGCGACACCTGACAACAACGTTCGACCACCGTCTCCTGATCACGAAAAAGTCGTGAATTGTGTTACGGGTGGATCTGATGTCTATGGTTTGACCTATTCAGCAACGAAAAGGCACGCTAGCCAGAGTATAAGCAACCTCCCAATCCATTGATCCTCTTGATTGAAGGAGGAACTGGAGCTGGAATCAATGAAGATAACGTTCAATTATGATAATCTGGGCGACCTACATCAAAAACATCATGACGGGTTAGTCATACAACTCAAAGTCGACAATTGTTTAACCCGGAGGGTGTTGGTCGATGGGGGAAGATCAGCGAACATCATCCTTCTCGACACTATCAAGGCTATGGGACTTGATAAGTCAAAAATCGTTCGTCGCTCGACAAAACTGGTAGGATTTATTGGGGATGCGATGAGCACCTTTGGGGAGATCACTTTACCGGTCTACGCCAAGGGAATCAACAAGCAGGCCAGATTCAGCGTCATCAATTGTTCATCGGCGTACAACATCATTCTTGGTCGACCCTAGATCTACTACATGTAAGCAGTCCCTTCGACGTATCATCAGACAACGAAGTTTCCAACACCACGGGGAATCCAAGAGATCAAAAGTGAACCGAAAGTTGCTCGGGATTGCTATAATACAACGATGAAACCTCGAAAGCAATCCATCTAACAATTATAGAACCAGGATACTCCCGATACTGTTGATGACTATCGTTTGGAGGAGGTTATCCTGGACCAAAGCAATCCAGACCAAGTCGTCTTCGTAGGTTCGTCTTTCGATCCCTCCATTAAGAAGGAACTAATATCTTTCTTGCAAGAACATGCAAATTGTTTCGTCTGGACGCACGAGGACATGGTCGACATCGATCCTGACGTCATTTCACATAAGTTGAACGTGAACCCATCGTTTAAACCAACAAAACAAAAACGTCGAAAATTGCTCCAGAGCGGAACAAGGTGATCAATGATGAAGTCGACAACCTCCTCAAGACCGGGAAGATTCGAGAAGTAAAATAACCCGAATGGCTAGCCAATGTTGTGGTCGTACAAAAGAAAAACGACAAATGGAGGGTGTGCATATACTTTCCATTTTCTTTGCCACATATTGATGCATTAGTCGACACAACTGCTGGACATTAGCTCTTGACGTTCATGGACGCATACTCGGGCTACAATCAAATACTAATGCACGTTGACGACCAAGAAAAAAAAACCTTCATGATTGATCGAGGTATATATTGCTATAAAATTATGCCTTTTGGTTTGAAGAATGCAGGTTCCACGTACCAACGGCTGGTCAACAAAATGTTCAAACATCGATTGAGCGACACCATGGAAGTATACATAGACAACATGCTCGTCAAGTCACGACAAGCTGTCGATCACGTCGAGCATTTACGACAATCGTTCGACATCCTCCAAAAATACCATATGAAGCTCAATCTTACAAAATGTTCCTTTGGAGTTAGTGTTGGGAAATTTCTAGGATACATGGTGACTCGACGAGGCATTGAAGCCAATCCCGACCATATTAAATCAATCGTCGAGATCAAATCACCGAGAAACTTCAAAGAGGTGCAACGTTTGACGGGTCGAGTAGCAACCTTAAACAGGTTCATATCTCGGTCGTCAGATAAATGTCACCTGTTTTACAACATTTTGAGGAAAAACAAACGCTTTTAGTGGACGGACGATCATGAACAATCATTGCAAAGATTGAAAGAATATATGGCGTTACCTCCATTATTTTCAAAACCACAAGACAACGAAGTATTGCAGTTAAACTTAGCTGTCAGCTCCAACGCAGTAAGTGCAGTCCTAGTAAGAGAAGACGACAAACACCAATTGCCCATTTATTATGTAAGTTAATCTTTGCTCGACGCTGAAACCAGGTGCTCCTCAATGGAAAACTCTTATTATCGCTAGTTGCTGCTGAAAAAAAGTTACGACATTACTTTGAATCACATCCTATAACTGTCGTTACTAACTATCCACTCAAGTCTTTCTTCAGAAAACCAGAATTGACAGGTCGATTAGCAAAATGGAGTATATACTTCAACAGTTACGACATCGATTTTAAACCCAAGACTGCGATCAAATCGCAAGTCCTAGCAGACTTTGTCGCCGACTTTAGTCCTGAACTAGAGAAAGAAGCGCAAGATGAAGTTTGTTCTGTGGTGACTCATGGCTACAAACCCTGGACTCTACACATCGACGGATAGTCCAATGCTAGAGGCACAAGAGTAGGCGTCGTCTTAAAGTCTCCACAGGGGAAGATGGTGTACTCCATATGATGCGATTTCAAGGAAACCAACAACGAAGCAGAGTATGAAGCCTTAATCGTAGGGATGAATATGGCGCACGACTTGGGGGCAAAAGGATTGCACGTCAAAAGCGACTCTCTCCTTGTCGTGAACCAAATGAATGGAGAATTCGCAGCTAAAGACTCAAAGATGACGTCATATCTCAGAATAGCCAAGACAAAATTTGATAAATTCAACCCTTTCTCGATCGAATAAATTCCCAGGGATTTGATTACTTAAGCAGATGCTTTATCCAATCTTGGATCAGCTCTTAGGAAACCATTGTTTAAATCGATACCCATGGTACATCTCACGACGTCGTAATGAATCAACGTTACTCAGATCGACAGTGAAGAAGAAGATTGGTCGAGCAACTTTATGAACTACCTAACACGCGACCAACTTCCTGAAGACAGAATGGAAGCTCGAAAGATCAGAATCAAAGAATCCAGATATGTCGTGATACAAGGCAGACTCTATCGACGATCATCTACTGGATTTAACCTACGATGCGTCATTAGCAAAACACAAGTCCAGAACATCTTACAAGAAATGTACGACGGCGAGTGTGGGAATCACTCAGGTGGCCATAGTCTAGACAATAAAGTATCACGACAAGGCTACTATTGGTCAACACTACAACAAGAAGCTACCAGGTATGTACAAAATTGTGATGCATGCCAACGACACTTAAGTAGGACGCATAAACCTTTTGAACCACTACACTCGACGTTAGTTCCCTGGACTTTTATGAGATGGGGAATTGATATCATCGGTAAGTTACCACCTGCCCCTGGGCGGAAGGTATTTTTACTCGTTCTTACAGATTATTTCTCCAAATGGGTAGAGGCAACCGCTTTTTCCCAAGTTCGGGACAAAGAGGTAATATCCTTTATCCAGACTAACATTATATGCAGGTTTGGAGTACCATCTGAGATCGTTTGTGATAATGGGTCTCATTTCATAAGTGAAAGGACTCAACAGTTCTGTGAGGATTACAACATAAAACTCACGACGTCAACACCACGATATCCTCAATCGGATGGACTTGCAGAATCGAGCAATAAGACTATCATAAACTCAATCAAGAAACGTTTGAAAGCAACAAAAGGAAGATGGGTCGAAGAACTTCCTTCGGTGTTGTGGGCAAATCGTACGACTCCACGAACGTCCACAGAACAAACCCCTTTTTCCCTAGTCTATGGATGCGAGGTAGTGCTACCCATCGAGATCCATCTACCAACATCAAGGCATAACTCAGTCGATCATAACCTAGTCGACCTAAGTTACGATCTTCACGCTCTTGAAGAAATGGAGAATCAGTATTGATTCGAATGGCGTCCCAGAAACAATCAGTCGAACGTCATTTCAACAAAAACGTAAGGACCAAGGTCTTCCAAGAAGGCGACCATGTCTTGTGTCGAGTTTTTCAAAACACTTAAGAGCAAAACACAGGTAAGCTTTCCATCAAGTGGGAAGGTCCTTATCGCATATCATGGGTCGTGGGAAAAGGTGCTTACAAGCTCCAAACCCTCGACAATGAAGATATCCAACGTAGTTGGAACGCAACACATCTAAAAAGGTATTTTTTTAAAGTCCCTTAAACTATTTCATTACGATTATTTGACACAAACAAGTACTAACTTAAGCATCGGAGGGTCGTTGATTAGCCAACGACCAACCTCTAACATTGTTTCTTTGCAGGATCACAAGACATAATACCGTAAGTCTTTCGTACGACTTGGTCTTATGAAATTCCAAAGAAATATGGTCCAAGTTCTTAAACTTGGAAAAATCTTGACTTTGCGTAAATGCCTTGGTCGCAAGAATCTTTTGAACTACTTGGGTTGCCATAGTCGTAAGTATCCTTGAGTTATATTGTTTGTACATCTATGCGTTGAATGACTTATGTTTCAATTGCTTGGTTGCACTAAATGACTTATGTTTCAATTGCTTGGTCGCACGACTCTCAAGTTTGGAAAATTATAAGTATCATAATAACTTATGTCTTTATCTTGTGATGTCGTGTATACTTATGTGTTTTATAATGCTCGACATACTCGACCGATGAAATAAAAACCACTTGTATTAAAAAACCAAAATTTTGGTTACATATCAGAGGCTCGACCACCAACGGTCGACTATAGAAAAACAAAATTAAGAACATAAGACATAAAAAAAGGCTCAAGATGGAGGAACATGTTCTGTCGGTGCCGAGGTAAAGACATCACCAGCTGGAGTCTCGTCCGCCTTGGTTTCCTCCACGTCGACCTCAATCACCTCCGCATCCTTCTCGTCCTCGGAATTTAGACCGTCTTCATTCCCGAATTGCGTAAGGTAAGTCTTTAGATCTTCGTTGGCATTTGCCAAGGGGTTCTTCCCTGCAAGGTGGCGTCTCATAATCGCTGCCTTGGTCGTCCAGCGAGTGAAAGCCTCTACGGCCTTCAACTCCTCCTCGAGCTCCTCGATCCTGGCCTTTTGCTTGGCCTCCCTCTCCTTTGCAACCCTGGTCTCTTTTTCATTCAAGACTAGGGACACTTGGGCCCGCTCCAGCTCCGATCGGGTCCCCTCCAAGATTATGCACGACACATGACGACGTGACTGCTAATCTGTAACTTGGATGTTGGCGATCTCAACAATCTTGTGGGCCTCCTCGAGCCTCACGGTAAGGGAGTCCTCCTGGGATCTGGCTTCCTTCTCTCGGGTCAGGGCAGCCTGCTCCCTCTCATGCGCCGCCTTTGCCTTGTCGAGGGCAGTAGGCAGAAGGCGTCTAATCCTCTCTATCTCCCCGTAGAGACCAAGGGAAGCCTGGAACGTCTGAAAAAATACACACGACTGTTAGTATACGACAGACAAACAAATATATATAAGGAAAATACCAACTATACTTACCATGAAGGCGAGACCCGAGACGTGCGATTCAACGTCCTCAACGGACATATCCCTAAACTTCCCATGGAAACGAGGAAGCAGATACTTCCCCAAGTGGGGAAATATGCTCGCCCGGTCAAGGAAGTCATCTGCCATGAAGTTCGACGACAACGTGAAGTAGACCGTCTGAACATCCGCGGGTCCCTTCCCTTTGTCGCCAGATGGAGGGTTGGACCCAGAGGCCTCTGTCGCCTGAACCTCCTCCAGAGGAGGACGCTCGACATTTGGCTCCCTCGGAGACTCCGTTCTTGGGGGTGCGACGCTTATGGGGACCGCCAGAATAAGGTCGCCCATCATCGCCTACTTGGGGCTAGCGACACTTGACGTGCTGCCACCCCTCGATGACGGTTCCCTCATGATCGTCATCCATGTGCACTTCGATAGGCCCGACGCCGCAGCCGCAACTGCCTTCCTTTTTTCCTTGCCCTTTCGGGCAAGCTCTAGTTGCACCTTCCTGAGGTCATTCATCGCAGAACCACCTAAAAACACAAATAAAACACACGACTAGTAGAGAGAAATATAAAAGGAATGAAACAACGTGGAGTTACACAATTTACCTACCATCTCTACTTCTCTCTCTTCTTCTCTCTCTTCCTCGACCTCCTCGACTTTGACTGCAAAAGGCTCGACGATGATTATCTCGTCGTCGTCTGTCGAGGATAGTGGGGAATACAACCATTCGGCCATACTATAACCCAAGAATTGGGTTATCTTGTATACCGAATCGTTGTTCGGTTTAACCGCGTCAAAATTGATGGCTGCGAAAAACAAGAGAAAACATTAGAAACAAAGCATAAATGACAAAAAACATACGATGAAAGAGGAAAATAAAGACAGACTCACTCGACGTGTTCCAGTCGGGCTCGAACCAATCACTGTTTAAACCTAGTGAGCCCATATGCACGAAGTCGTATCTCAACTTCCACCCATGGTCGTTGACCGTGGAGTTAAGGACCAAGGTACTGTCTCGTCGATACCTCGAGTGAAGGCTATAACGGTGAAAACCGTGAACCTTCACAGTGTAGGCAGTGAGGAGGTCATTCACGTCGAATGGCGACCCCCATTCACTCGTCAGTCACTCAATAACTAAGAAGACTCTCCAAAACTGGGGCATGAGTTGCTCTTGTGCGAGGTTGAACGTCAACATGAACAAACTCGATAAATCATAAGAGGTCCATTTAAACCCTATCTTGAAAGGGTATTCGTGTATCACGAAAAACCCTTCCGGATGACCCAGAGAATTAATGGCGATTTCCATCGGAATTTGCGCCAAGCGCCTAAGACTGTCCGGGTCGTTTTGACTCTGGATTGTACTAGTAGGTTCACTCGACATCTCTAAGCCGCTTTGGTTAATCTTTAAAGCGATTAAACCTAATATATCCCTGTTCTTCCTAGGATTTCTAGCACAAGTCTAAAAACGCATATAAGAAGTTAAGGACGATCGTACCTTAAATAGCCACTCTAAAACTCAATCGAAATCTATGTCCGGCAGAGATCACACTAAAATTTGGTAAGGATTAGGAGAAATTTCTCTCTGAAAAACTATGAAAGCGTAAAAGGAAACCTTCCATGGTTACTCCTATTTATACGCAAAAACCCTTATCAGAACCAATCGCTTGATGATCGACACGTGTCGATCGTCTCTTCAGGAGTATACCTATATTATCGACACATGTCCCCTAAGCATGACGTGCGTGTTCCCTACACCACCATGACATCACGTATGTCAGTTAGACCTCCAAAGGTCTAATTAGATTCGAACCGATTCGGTTCCACCGCAACGATAACCTCCCCTAGATTGACACGTGGCAAATTTCAAATTTTAAAAATTAAAATTTAAAATTCCCGCTTAAAATTTTAAATTTTGGGGGAAAACTGTTTGGGTCAAAAATACACGATCACGATGAAGGCACATTTTATGCACATTTCAGATGACTTGTCTTATATTAAGATAAATTTCTGGCGACCTAGCATAACCACGACACTCGTCGACACTAACTCAAAGGTCGGTCGAGCGTCGTACGACGAACACGAGGATTTACCCTCGACCATACTAACGCACGACTCAAAGTTCCTTTCTTGTTCATTTAATTCAGGTTTAATGCTCATAAGTACCAACAACTATAACTGATCAAAGCAATCAAAGTCAATTATGGAGAACCGAACGTTACAAAGATACACTTATGAAGATTTAGGATTATAAATACCGAAGATACACATTTCATTGGGACACCTGAGATCCGAACCACGAAATTTACAAGCTCTACAAAGAACAACCGTAATCTTTCTCCAACAATACACGACAATGATATTATTCACACGACACAAGTGTTATCACACACGACTTATTTTTGTTATTAGTTCGTATACTTGTTTATAAAATCCATCATGTGAAATATTGTAACATTGAAGGATATCACCCCTGTTTTGTGATCATATTGCATGACGACACCCCTTAGTCGTCCGCAGTTTTTTCCTAGTTGAGTTTTTTCCGTGTCACAAAATCCCTTGTCTCTTTATTTTACATATTATTACGCATATTGTCGTCCGGTTACTTTGTTTAGTTGGATAAAGCTCCACATCGACCTTAATTTATCCTTTGGGTGATTTTTGGCATTAACAAATGTCAATCTTCACATAGATCTCATTTGGAATCCCTTGAAGTAAGAAAGATCATGCCAGTCTGTCTGCTTTATGCCTCTTTTTCTATTCCTCAATATATTATTCTGGATCAATAACATATTCCTTTGTGATGATCTCTACCCCTTCCTCTTCTATGGTATGAAGCTTTGTTGGAGGTTTCATCAGTCCTTCTTCCAATTATTGTCGGATATAATGACCAATCTCATTTCTGTTAATAAAATACAGAAACTGATCCTTCCACTGTTCTTATTCACCCTTAAACAAAATAGGTGGCTTGACTTCCGTTCCTATGGCTAGAGCATCTCCGGAAGTCATCTTGATACTTTGCACATATCTCTAAACAAAAATCAGAAAATTTCAAACTTCTGAAAAATAGCCAAAATTTGTCTAAGTATGGAAATCACAAAACACTGTTCACTGTACTTGTTGCAAACCACTAAGATCCCACAATTCGTAGACTAAATATTAAGGATTCCAAACTTCTCGCAGGCTCCAACGTCGGAGTTCTTGCTTTTCGCAAAGCAAAGGATGCGAATTCTTTACTTCTCGCAAGATGAGACGTGCGAGTTCTTGACTTAGAACAATATTCAAACACTATCAAACAAGATTTTCGCACAATATTTTAGCGATTTCTATAATTAGAATATTTTCCACAAATGTCCAACCTAGAAATGAACATCTCGTATGCTTGCGAGTTCTGTACTTAGAAAAATCCACAAAAATAACTTGTCGCAAGAGCTTTTCGTAAGCTTTTGCTTGCGAGTTCTCGTACTTTTCGCAGGCTGAAAGAGTTGAACAGTAACTTCTCGCAAGAAGAGCTCTGCGAGTTCTTTATTTGATGCAAGAAGAGGCTTGCGAGTTCTCTAACTTTTCACACACAACACACTGCGACTTCTTACTTTTCGTATGAAGACCTCTGCGAGTTCTAGACTTAGTGTTTTTCAACAAAAATCAACACACAAATGTCTTGCGAGTTCTTGCACTTCTCGTAAACAATACTCTGCGAGTTTTCAACTTGGACCTTTTTCAACAACACAAAACACAAAGAAGTAGGCGCTACGAGTTCTTCAGTGGATGAATCTTGAGAATTGCTTGGATCTTGTGACTTCTTAACTTGTCAACTTCAAACTTACTGTAATCATCAAAAATCAACCCAAATCTCTGAAATTCCTTCTGAAACTTTGAGAATTTGTCTACGAACACAATCTGAACAAACTTCTAATACTCCATTTCGATCAAAAACAACAAAATTACACAATTCGATCTATATACAGTGTTTTCTGGACTTCGAACAAAATTCTAACAAAAATCAAAATTCACAAAAATGAGTTGTGAATTTGACTATAGAAATCAAATAGAACTTGTTCTATTCACCAAATCGAGTACAATATAGTAAGAAATACATCCAAAATAACATGAAATCAAGAAATTGATTCTGGAACAGTACACTCTGTGAGTTCTTTAAAATTCGGCCATAAACTTCAAAATTTTGAATTATTTCTGATTTCTGCATGCTCTGATACCAATTGTATTTCTCAAATATGTGCAATTAACAAGATGAACAACAAAAAGTCGATCCAAATGCCATATGTATTAATCTTTAATGCCACATATTACAACTCTCTCTCTCTCTCTCTCACTCTCAATATTTCTCTCTCTATACCATATGCAATATGTATCCTTATGATTACAACACAAGGAAAACCTATTTATACCAACTAACAATTACAAAGACAAAATAAACGAACACAACTAACAATTCACAAAGACTTTGACTTTATTCTTCAAGTAGCTTTGACTTTGACTTTGCATTAGAAGGCTTTGACTTGGGCTTTGACTTTCAATTTCAATGATCTTGGATGCAACAAATATGCACTAACATTTAGCTATGACGATAGTATTTGTATTGTCATAGTAGGTTGGGATTTTCGATAGATAAAGATCATAGTCAATGAGTTGATTTCTCATCCATAAGACCTGAGCACAACAGCTACCAGCAGCGACTTAGTTATCTTCAACTGTTGATGTGGACACTGAGTTTTGCTTCTTACTTGTCCAACTCACCAACTTTCTACCTAGAAGTTGACAGCCTCCAGTGGTGCTTTTTCTATCCAACTTACATCCTGCAAAATCATAATCTGAATATGCGGTTAGATCGAACCCTGAGTCTTTCGGATACCAAAGGCTCAGATTGGGTGTACCCTTTAGGTATCTGAATAATTGCTTTACAATGATCAAATGTGATTCTTTAGGTTCGGATTGATATCATGCACAAAGCCAAGTAGAGTACATGATATATGGTCGTCTAGTTATGAGATACATCAAAGAGCCAATCATTCCTCTATAGGCAGTAACATTGACAAGTTTCCCCTTGGAATCCTTGTTCAGTGTTAGAGGAGGTGCCATATGAGTTTTCATAGCTAAACAATGAGTAAGATCAAATTTATTCAATATATCATTTACGTTACGTACTTACCTTGTCTTATGAATATGCCCTTTTGAGATTGCTTACTCAGAAGACCAAGAAAATATGTTAGGTTACCCAATCAAACTCATTTTATATTCTTGCTTCACGTGTTTAGCGAACCAGACACACATTGATTGGTTCGTGGATCCAAAGATAATGTCATCGACATATATCTGAACAAAAATGTAAAACTTTATTTTCTTTAGAAATAGAGTGCTATCAATCTTTCCACGTTTAATTTTTAGCGAGAAGAAAGGAGGATAGGGTATCATACAAGGTATGAGGAGCATTTTTTAACCCATAAAGAGCTTTACAGACATCTTGAAGTTGTCCATTTAGAAAGGCACTTTTCACATCCATTTGATAAACATTGAAATATTTGTAAGCAACATAGGCTAAGAGTAATAGAATTGCTTCGAGCCTAGCCACTGGATCAAAGGTTTGATCATAGTTTATGCCTTCCTTATTTTTAAATCCTTGAGAAGCAAGTCTAGCCTTGTTTTGAGTAATAGTGCCATGTTCAGCCAACTTGTTTCGATACACCTATTTGGTGCCTAGAACAGTTTTATTGGATGAACGAGGAACAAGATTGAAAACTTTGTTTCTTTCAAACTCGGTCATCTCTTCTTTCATAGCGTTGACCTTGTTTGGATCCCTGATGGCATCATCAATTTTCTTGGGTTCCAAGCGAGAAATAAAGTGGAGAAAGAGACATATATTACATAAACCATGTCGGGTCCGATTACATGCGATTGGATCACCAATGATTTGATTAATGGGATGATACTTTGTGCATCTCTGAGCAGGTAGTTGAAGAGCCTGATCTGAGTCTTTAGCGGTTAAGGGCTCAGGGACTGAAGACGAAGCTTCAACGGGGAATTCATCAGCATTTTGTCTAATCTCTTGAGGAGATTCAGATAAAGAGTCATTTGCTGAAGGAGATTCAGAGGTAGAAGGTGATTCAACATTTGAACTATTGACATTTGAAGAATCAGAGGGTGGCACGGTGTTGAGAGGAACAACAGAGATCCATGAAGAGGATTCAACCTTATTGTCATGCATGTCAGGGATGATATTTGGATCATCATCACCCTTAGGTTCTTCAGCATGAGAATGATTACTGAAGGAGGCATCAAGTTCTTCAAAGTGAGAAAACATCCATTGATTCAACTGTTCATTATCTAGAATAGGTCTTAAATCGCTGAATGAGATTTATCAAAAGTTACATGAACTGTTTATTCAATGTTTTGTCTTCTTTTGTTGAATACATTGAATTATTTGGATACTGAAGAATATCCAAGGAAGATACCATCATCAGCTTTGGGATCGAACTTTCCAATATTATCCCAGATGTTGAGAATATAACATTTACAACCAAATATGTGAAGAAAGCTGCGAGTGGCTTTGTTTTATGGAAAATTTTGTAGGTACTTTTCTTGAAATCGCTTGACGATTAGTGTGCGATTTTGAGTAAAACATGATGTGTTGATAGCTTCTGTCCATAACTGAGTAGGAAGATGAGATTCTCTAAGCATTGAATGAGCAGCTTCGGTGATCGTTTGGTTTCTGCGTTCAGCAACACCATTCTGCTGCGGTGTCCTTACGCCTGAGAAATTTTGAGAAATTCCCTTACTCTCAAAGTACTTATCTATGGTACTGTTTTTGAATTAAGTACCACGTTCACTTCTTATTGAGCAAATAATCTTGTTGGTCAACACTTGCATCTTCCTTACAAGTGAAATGATTTGTTCAGGGGTGTCACTTTTAGATCTGCGAAAACTGACGCAAGTATACCTGGAGAACTCGTCAACAATAATGAGGGTATACTTCTTTCCAGCAGTGGATTGTATGTTGACAGGGCCAAATAAATACATGTGAAGTAGATTAAGAGGAGTGGTTACTGAAGAAACTTGCTTTGAAGTGAAACTAGCCTTGGTTTGATTTACTTTTTCACATGCTAAATAGAGAGATTCCTTAGCATATGAGTGCTGAGGACGGCCAATAACCGGTTCCTTTCTTGACAAGCCATTCAACGTCTTGAAGTTGAGATGAGAGAGTCTCTTGTGCCAAAGCCATTTGACATCTGAAGAGGATTTAGAAAGAATGCATATATTCTTAGTGAGATAGAGGAGTCCATGTTGATAACATAAACATTTTCCATGCGAGTACCGGTCAGGGCAAGTTTTCCATTCTTGTCGCTGACAGTATATGGTTTCTTGAAAAAATGCACTGAGAAGTCCTTCTCACACAGCGGACTAATACCGGGTAAATTATGATTTAGTACTTCGAAATAATCAGTTCTTCTAATGGTTGTGACTCCATTAGTTAGTACACCAAACCCTCTTCTGAAAGTTGTTACTCCATTAGAGCAACGACTTGTTTTCTGTCACGTGTCTAAGGCATCCCCTATGAAGATACTAGATATCCTTTAAGTCCTACAATCATAATTTGTTTTGGTACCCATTTTACAATACGTCCAACTTGGTTAGTGGACTGAGAGGTTTCAACTTCCTACACTTCAATTGATACTTCAGCTTCAATGGCTTTCTTCACCTTAGCCGATTTTTCAGCTTTGGTGGTTTTATTCACGTTAGCTGACTTTTCAGTTTTCGTGACTTTCTTCACCTTAGCTGACTTTTCAACTTTGGTGGCTTTTGGGCACTTACTGGTGATATGATCAGTGTCGCTGCAGTGATATCATTTCCTATTGCTGAAGAGAGCTTTAGGACCAAAAGCATAAGAGCTTGAGAATTTGAGATGAGCAAAACTAGGACCAAGAATACCTTTTTCAATAAATCTCGGAGGAACATTTGGTTTATCTGATATTTTAAGTTTTAGGTCACCCTTCAACTTTGGAGTATGTCTCTGATGAGAACCAGAGAACTTACCTAGAAGAAAATCCCAGCTTCTTGAGCATCCAGATCGTCGATCGGGGTCTCCACGAACCTCTCCCGATTTTGAGAAAGAAGGAAACCCTCCATTATTGGATAGATTTCCTTCAGTTCCATGGCATCCGAATTCATGAAGTCGGACGAGGCTTTTATTTTTAATGTTGTCATTGAGGACTCCCGTGCATCAACGACAAACTCTCCCTTGTTCTTTGAGGACGAAGGTTTTGTCCTCAATGCTCCAACAGGCATCGCACCGACAGCCGCCTTTGTCTCCCTTGATCTATCGACCGAGACACAAACGACAGTCGGGGAAGACGGTTCCCTAGCGACATTCGTTCGCCACCATTTCGAACTCCTCCGAGTAAGAGGAGTCTCTTCTTACCTCTTTGGAAGTGATGAACTTTCGACAGGGTTACCTGATAAAAATATAGGGAAAATGCATCATAATACTTCAAACGACATATTAGTCAAAAAAAAAAAGGAGAAGACACACCTGATGTGACCCCGACAGCTTCTTCCTCCATATCTTGGACACTAAGAAGGGATACCCCCTCAACATTTCGGGCCATGGGGACATAACCCCCATTCTCAATCCCCAAGAAACACTCGACCTTCATGTACATATCAGGGCGAGTAGAGATAATGGAGTAATCAATTTATGCACAAAAGTCAAATGTTAAATATGTATAAAAAGCACGCCCAAAGGTAATAAAACACATCGCTTAAAAAGATCTTTACCTCCGATATTCCACCTGTAGGTGACCCAATCGTCATCAACACCAATCTTCCCCAGCTTGGCAAAAACGTACATGGTGTTCCACTTTCTGTTATTGGCAATAGTGTTCAAGACTAGTAACCGGTTTCCTTTACCTATACCGGTAGTTCTTCTCCAACTTCACTTAATAAGCCGATAGCAGCTCATACACGATGAAAGGAGACTCCTAGTTGTCCGTCAGGCGTTCCATAACACCGATGATGAGCCAGAACTGAGACGTCATTTGCCCCGAAGACAAATGGAATAACTCCAAGAAGGCCCTCACCAACAGAGTAAAAGGCCATGAAAACCCTATCTTAAAGTGCTATTCGTACAAAACGAAATATCCCTCTGGCCATTCCTCCTACCGATGGTTGCCAGGAGCACCCAACTTCACGATCCTTGGAATGACCGTACCTTCTCTGAAATACGTAACCTCCTCCTTAGTCTTAATGACGCTATAAGGATCGAGTAACATCATGTTTGCAGGTTCGATAAATTCTGAGATAGAATGCGTGAGGAATCTTGTCTATAAACACCTATGGGATCGTGAAAAGGAGAAGGATTTCATAATATCACATATTTTTAGAGATGGGAATATATAGTTCGACCATTCGATACCTGACAACTATCACGACGATTCGTGTCTCATGTCTGATGATTGACACGTGTCCCTCTACTCCTGACACCACGCGTCTGACATCCATGATGTCATCAATATTTTTTGCGATTCAGTTTTCCAAGGAAGCCGATTCATTTACCAAGTAACTAGAATGAATCATCGACCACCACATGTCAAAAACCTTCGATCCATTTTCTTTTCGTACGATATCTAAAATTCAAAATATTAAATTTGATTTTAAATCTAGGGGGGGCAAACTGTTTTGGTAAAAAATCAGATCCTCGATCAACGACAATAGTTTTCATCGACCACTACGTGAGTAACAAAGATTCATATGACCAATGATCATATTACCTATGGTCGTAGTTAAGGTTGACAAACAAGACCCTCCACCTCTGATCGAGGAGTATCCACCTATGATCATTCATCTATGATTATGCATTGACGATCGAAGATTCCCTTGACGACATCATACTAATGATGTACATTTATTACATCGACCTTTACATACAGTTTTTATTGTAGGTATAAAAGCGCACACAATCATTAAATCCCGAAGGTTATAACGTAAAGGCAATATTCAAGACAAGTTGTTGCCAACAGTTTTCTTCATTCGATAGCAATCAAAGTCGACCGTTGGTCCTATCCGACAGGTTAACTATAAAAGGCTAGAAGATCGTCAGAAGTCGGACACACGGAAGAAGAATCATCAGAGCATACTCGCAAACAAAGAACATCCATCATTTACTAAATTTCCATGATCGACGTATTGAATCACTCGCATTATTGCCATTGTTCTAAAGGACGACAACCCTAATTCACGTCTATAGTGCATCAACGATCTCCTGTATCATCCGCGATTTTTTCCCTCATTTAAGGGTTTTTCCACATCACCAACTTTCTTGTCCCGTTGTCTTTACTTTCCTATCGTCTTTCTTGTGTTTATTTTACGGTGGTTGATCTTCAGTTGTTAAATCTCCACAAACAAACTTTAGATTATACTTAGTGTAATTTTTGGCATAAACAACTATGTTAGTAAATCTTTGCCAGACGCTGGAAAGTGATATTAGTGAAAGGAGAATTTACTCTTATCATGATAACTGCGACAAAGAAACTTTGACATTATTTGAAAGACATCCTATTTCCTTTGTTACTAACTATCCATTGAAATCTGTCTTGAGAAAACCGAAGTTAACAACTCTACTAGCAAAATGGAGTATATATCTCAGTAGCTAAGACATCATATTTCAACCATAGACGACGATAAAGTCCCAATCCTTGGCAGATTTCATTGCCGATTTCAGTCCTCAATTTAGCGAAGAGGTTAACAATGGTGAAATCTTAGTGGTGATGTCCGACACCAACATATGGATATTCTATGTTGTTGGATCATCCAATTTCAGGGGAGCAGGACTTGGTGTCGTCTTAAAGTCTGCACAGGGGGGCATGATGGACACTCAATCTGTTGCGACTTTATGGCCACAAACAACATATAGCTGAATACAAAGCCTTGAGAGCCGATATGAACTTAGCCAAAGATTTTATTGCAACAAGGCTTGATGTGAGAAGAGAATCCTCCTAGTCCTCAATCAGATGATAGGGGAATTTGCAACCAAAGATTTTAAGAGAATCCTTTTTTCATACTATAGATCCCCAGGGATCAAAATACACAAGTAGATGCTCTAGCTAACTTAGTGTCTGCCCTGAAAAAGTCACCATTTGACATGGTACCACTGGAGCACCTAATGTCACCGTCAATCGACGAAGAACAAGAAACACTTGTAATTAACGAGGAAAATGGTTGGTTGAAAGAAATTAAGAATTACCTTATCCAAGACTAAATATCTAACTTAAGAATTGATACTCCAAAACTTTGATTCAAGGCATCACGATATATCATGATCTCAGGTACATTATATAGGTGATCATGGGTTAAACTTCAGATGTGTGTTTGAAAGACAAACACAAAACATCCACAAAGATATGCACGATGGAGAGTGTGGAAATCACAGGAAGTTTTTTCGTATGTTCAAAGATACGACGCTTGTCAACAACATTCAGGTATGATCCATCAACCTGCTGAACAACTCATTCTTCACTAACTTAATGGCCATTCGTGCAATGGGATATGGATATCGTGGGAAAATTGCAACGAACTGTATTCCTCTTAGTACTTACAGACTATTTTTCCAAGTGGATAGAAGTTGTCGCTTTTTCAAAAGTCAGGGACAAAGAGGTCATGTGTTTTATCCAGACTAGCATCATTTGGAAGCTCAAAATTTCATCCGAAATCATTTGTGACAACGATTCACACTTCTTCAGTGACACAACTCGATAATTTTGTGAGGAGTGACGTATAAAACTTATTACGTCCCCACAACGATATCCATAGTCGAATGGTCTAGCTGAGTCTAACGATAAGGTCATCATCAATTCGGTCAAAAAAAAACTCAAAGCCTCCAAAGGTATGTGGGTGGAGGAACTTCCCTTAGTCCATGGGCCAATTGTACGACCCTTCGAACATCCATAGGCCAAACTCCCTTTTCACTTGTTTATGAGTGTGAGGCAGTATTGCCCGTCAAAATTAGAATCCAGTCACACGACTTCAATCAGTTGATCATAACTTAGTCGATCTAAGTGAAAATGTCAACGCACTCGAAGAGTTACAAGAGAAGGCACTACGAAAAATGGTATCTCACTCGCATACTGTAGCTAGACATTTTAACAAGAATGTCAAAGCAAGAGTCTTTCTAAAAGCCGACTACGTTTTATGACATGTTTTCTAAAATACCGAAGCGCCTAATGTTGGTAAACTTTCCCCAGTTAGGAAGGATCCTACAAAATCGTTGAAGTCGTTAGAAAAGGTGAATACTAACTATAGGTTATGGAAAACCATGACATCCCATGTAGCTGAAGTGCGGTACATCTGACTTAAGCATCAGACTTAATCCGACATCCCACGTAGCTGGAAGTCGTTAGAAAAGGTTCTAAGTTTTATTTATATATGATTATTTCACTTGACAACCTTACTAACTCAAGCATCGAATGGTCATTGGTCAAACCAATGACCTCTCTAACCGATTTCCCTTGCAGATTCGCACGACACAGACATCGGCACGATGGGGAAAGATGCTTTTGTGGGGCATAACACCCTGAATGAAATCCATGGGGATCCTAAAAGTCATCGAAATAATAGTTCGATCCCTAACCACCTCGCTCTCATTACATTTGCAAGGAGCACCAATCCCCTGAGACACCCCATTATTAAAAATCGTGGTGTTGTGCCAACAGAAGGCACCTTTGCTTTCTTAGCATCGGCGACCTTGGTGGGCTGCCAACAACCAAAGACGGCTCCTTCTTAACTACTTCCACTTTATTGTCTTTTGGGGTCCTGTCTTGAAACATAACCCCCCTTCCTCAACAACATGCCCTTGTCGACAAGTTCACTGTCCCTCTGCCTCTTAGAGTGAGCAGACGTTGTGGACTTCTCGGGACCACCAGTTTCCCCAAAAGTTTCTCTTGTAAAGAAACATAGATCAAATGTTAGCTTTCCCGTTACAAGAAAAGAATTAACCATGATAAGAAGGACACTTGCCCATCATCTGTTCTTCCTCGAATTCTTCCTCTGTTACCTTGACTTGAGCAAATGAAACTATAACCTCAAACTCATCATCGAGATCCTTCTCAACCGGTGACTGGCTCTTGGTTGCTTGAGAAAAGTTGCACATGGAAATACCAAGGAAACACTCAAGCTTCTCTTGAGTATCAAACAGTGGAGTTACTCGAGTGGGGGCGATCGCTGCAAAAACGAACATACTTGATTAATCGAGGCAAATAAAATAAACAGATGCATTAAAGATAGACGACACTTAAGGATTGTTTTCCAGTCCGTCGTTAACCACTAATCACTGTCACCCAACAAAGACATCTTCCCAATGACGTACCTTGTCTTCCACTTCATGTCATTGATGGAAGTTGTTAAAACATATTTTATGTTCTATTTAGAAGTTTTATAAGGTAATCAATATATTATTGTAATGGGCCTTGTATTGGGTTTGGGCTTATATTGTGTACAAGGGACTTGGGGTATAAATAGGAATCATGTACTATTGTTTTAGGGTTAACCTTCATTTTGTGTAATTCAATTCTTCAACAATGTAGCCGCTTACTGTTCTTGCCCTTCTTAGTATAGATTTATTTTGCTTTCAATAATCTACTGATTTCTATCCTCTAATCTTCTTGTTTATCATCAATCAATACCAATCATGATCTCAATTGGACCTAACAGAAGTGCCGATAACATGGGTCTTATCACACTTTGTCCTCGGGTAAGGTTGTAACGGTGATTCTTCTTGAGCTTAATGGAATAACCCATCAGATGTTCATAAATAGTGTCAGGCGATTTCCAATCACCAGCTACACGTTCAGTCACAATGATGATGCACCAACATTGGGGTATCATATGTCTTGTTGACAATTCGGAGGCCTCCAAGAAAGCCCTTATGAAGACAAAAAAGGGCCACGAAAACCCTACTCTGAAGGTATATTCATATAAAAGAAGTGTCCCTATGAGTAATCATTTGGTCGACGCTAGCCTGGAAAAACTAGATAGCAACCTAAATGATTTGACGTATGCTTCACTAAACACACTCTTAGGATCAGTCATCTCTTTACAATCTAGAATGGATGAAATTGCTTCTAAAAAACTAAAAACTGCCCAACCCTCACTGTTTCTTTGCGAGGAGTTTTATACAAGGAACTTAAAAAGAAGATTGTACCTCTATGATCTCCAAAAAGGGAAAGATTTCTTGTAGGTTTATTTGATCGATATGCTTTCTAAAGTTTACTTTCACGAAGGATTTGTAAGCATAAAAAGAAGATCAAGTTCAAAAAAGGTATTTATACCCTAAAATATTGAAAAATATAATCATGACATAAAATTGCGCAGATAAATGACTCTTGTCATGACGGTTCGATCATCTCCCTAGATGGTCGACGTGTGTCACCCACAGTTGTCCTGACACACGATGTCATGAATGCGCACGATAAACATGCGACAAAATCGCCGATTCAGTTATCCCAAGAAACTTATTCGGTTTCTCCCCAACCGATTCAATTACTAAAGGTGGACATGTGTCTGAATTTCATAAAAAATCAACTTTTGGCGCAAGAAAGTTTGAAATTCAAATCTCGAGGGAAAAACTCCTTGGGTAAATTGTGTGTTCCAGATTCTATTTTCTAAACAAGATAATCAAACAAACAAGATTTAACAAATCAAGTACCTGTTTGATTTCTTTCAAATTCAACGTTTACACTTTCTCTCTCTAGAACTCTCTCTTTCTCTCTCTACAAATCTCTCTCCAATGTATTCTCTCTCTCTCACTCACTATTATTAGACTTCTAAAAGAAAAAATACAAAGACAAGGTATTTATACCTACAACTAATACAAGAACAAAATACAAATACAAAAACAATTTGACTTTTATTACAAGAGACTTTGACTTTAATGAGATTTGACATTCTCAGCTTTGACTTCTTATACTTTGACCTTCAGTCTTCTTGATCTTGTATCCAACAGATTTATGCTCTAACAATCTCCCCCTTTGGATTCAAGATCACTGTTGAAAAAACTAGCAATTCAGTCTTCACTTTAAGCTTTGTCAGTACAATCTCCCCTTTTTCTTTGACGGTATTTTTTCCAAAACTGTCTTCAAACGAGTAACAATCTCCGCAAAACTTTCACAAGATACTTTCAGACTTTGGAAAGAAATTATCTTCAGAATCAGCTCGGATTGCTTTAGCAAACAATTCTTCAAAGAAAATTTCCTCAAATCTTCATAAATTCTTTGATCTTCTTCAAATCTTTATTTTGAACCTTCTGACTTGAACATTTCAGAAAATCATCTCTCAAAACTTTATCATTTCTTGATACCTTCTCTCCCAAACTTCAAAACTTTAACATTTCTTGATATCATCTCCCCTTTTTTGATGATTTGATCATCTATATCATCAAAACTTTTCTTCCAAGAAATGTCTTTGACCATTCTGATCTGTCAAACTGAGCCTCTGATTCTGTGACCCATAACCAAATATCATCCAGATCTTTTCAAATGTAGACAAAATAAGAACATGTAACTCCTGAATCAATAGATGAATCAGTTCAAAATGCCTGTCAGTAACACAAAATCACTGTGTGTAACGAATACACATTATAAAAGAGCTTTTTGATGATCACTCCCCCAGGACTTCCATCCAATCATCGAAACACCACAAAGGCAATTTCTATGAATGTTATGACAAAGAAACAAATTCTTTGTGTGTTCGTGCAAGTGTAGAAAGAATTAAGAACGAAAGATTGCTTTTTAAGGCTCAACATAGTGTAAACCAATAAGACAACAGTAGATAAACACATACTCAATGTGCATGATTGAAGTGCGAAGGTGGGGCAGATTTCCTTCTTTTTCACTAACCAGATTTTCCAAATGAAAAACAGATAGCATATGTGTTGTGTCCCCTTGAAAATGTGAAACATTTTCTTTTTGAGAAGAAAATGAGTAGCTCGAGGGGGTTTTAGCAAGAGTTGGCATGGGCTAGTTGCCTGTTTCAATAACGTTCACCAAAGAATTGTGAAACGCTAGTAATGTGGCTGCCCGGCTCAGAATGTAGTTGGTGCATAGTTTAATATTCTTTTACTCTGTTCTCACACCCTCTTTCTTTTGGTCATTAAGCTCACTACTAACCAAACTCTCTTTTCCATTTTACCTCATCACTCCCACACTCATTTCTTTTAGACTCCTCACACTCAATCTCTATGGATTAACTTCTTGGGTAGAAATCACTGGTTAACGTGATATCATAGAAGTTCATTGAAGTCCTAGCACAAAAAACCCATATAATCCTAGAAAGAATTTGTTGCTCAACTGGTTTAACTATAGCAGTTAAAAATCATATACAAATGTCAGATGTAAATATGCTCAGAAATATAATCATGAAGATATGAGCATTTTAAAACATTGAAGATATTTCAAACAAATTAATTGAATGAATGAACATGAATGCAAGAGACTTGTTTCAAAATCTGACATTGTATGAAAATGATCAGAAATGAATGATATAATAATCAAGGCTTAAGGTCAAGAATAATGGATATTTGTCTATACGAAACAAAAATATAGACATTCTTGAAATGACGTTTCGAAATGAAATATCGCTCAAAATTCTTTGAAGTACAAGCGGGGTGTCTTACCATCGAAAAATTGTTTCAATATGAGACATGGTAAGAACAATTTGATCAAAAATTAAACCGATGTGTGTGAATACTTGAAAGTATGTAGAAAAGAGAATACGCAAGTATTTATCTTTGGAAACACACAGTTTATTAATCATTGAAGCTCAAAATGAAAAATGAAAACATTTAAAATCACACTTCCAATTCATGAAATCTGTTTAAGAATCGGGAAGTGGTTTGAACATTTCAGAACATGTTTTCTATATCTGAAAGTTGTCCTTCTTTCAGATACATTTGAGATTAAGATAAGAAATTTACCGTTTCGCGCAATCTTAAATCTCATGAAGTCAAGCTGAAGTAAAAAGTGATATGATCGTGTCATCTTCTCATCCTGCATAAGTCTCAAAGTCTAGTCAAAATTTATTCACAAAATTTATTTGATAATAAAAGACGTAAAGCAGTAAAACAATTACAGTACGAGTTATGATCTGAAATAATCATAAATCATAGTCTTACTCCTTTTAAAATCATGCATCACAAAAATTTGTCAGTTAAACAAAATGCAGAAATTAGATAAACTCCCCCTCAAATGAATGTAAAAAATCATCTAAATTTCTTCTCTTACTCCCCCTGAGATCATGAGCAAACAATTAAAGTGCAGATATCCTCCAGACATAAAGATAAAGAAAATGATGAAAAATAACAATACGTAACTTTATTAGGTAACAACCGATTATGTCTTAAGATTTAACATACCAAGCTTAGAGACATGAAAATTAAATCTCTTTTCATCTAATGGTTTGGTAAATAAATCTGCCAGTTGATAATCTGTTTTTACAAAATAAAGTTCAATTGTTCCTTTTTCTACATTATTTTTAATAAAATGATACCTGACGTCAATGTGTTTGGTTTTCGTATGCTGGACAGGATTAGCAGATTGTCAGGATCGAATTCTTAACAAGAATAAATTCTCAGAAACTAATATCAAAGAAGTTTGCGGAATAACACTTTGATATTCAATAAAACAGTAAACCAAAACAGTATATAATCAACAACTTGTAAACTTGTATTGAATGCTTGAAGTTACAAGATTAAACACACAACCTCAATATTGATGAACAGACGCACCAATACGAATTCTACTTCTCTAGAATTAGGATCTATGCCTTGAGGTTAATTTTCTAAAAAAAAATAGAATGAATAAATTAAATTCTATATAAACTATTCTATCAAATCTGTACATATACTGAATAAAAAGATAATTACAATAAATAAAATATCTTCAGTACATCTTCCATCATTATCTTCAAGCCTTCCATGAATATCTTGATTCTTTCCAGCTGTCATCCTTTCCATCCGGTTCTTTAAGTCAAAAGCAGTATTAACTATACTCAGCAGCATTAATTTCTTCTAGCAGCATTAACTTGGGCTTAGCAGCATTAACTACTAAGCAGCACTAACCACTAGCAGTACTAACTAGCTAAGCAGTACTAACTTTGTTCAAGCAGCACTAACTTTGACTAGCAGTATTAATTCTACTAGCAGTAGTAATACTCAGCAGTATTAACTTTGAAGTCCTCTGGCAGTAGTAATTCTGAACTAGCAGCATTAAAGACTTGTTCACATCTTCAGTTCCCAACAATCTCCCCCTAACTTGACTTTTAGAAAGAGAAGTCAAGTTCTTCAAATGCTTCCAAAATCTTCATTGATCTACTCCAATGTTAGGATCCAGTCCCATGCTCTGATTAATAGTTCTTTGAATTAAGTACTTTGCCATTTCTGAATTTGGTGTACAACTCAACTTCTTATTTAACATGGCATGAAGCTTCAGATTTGTATGGTTGTATACCCTATCCACCAAGTAATACTCCCTGTGAAAAGTATCCAATGCTAGTTCATAGACTCCAGTCCTTTCATATAGAGTCCATCCTCTAACAGTCTTAAATACATCTTTTATCAAATGCTTTACTGCTTCTGGTTTGAACAACATGCACAAATATTCCATAACTAGCTTCACAATTGGTAACCCTGGAGTTGTCAACTGATCTGCATGAACTTTCATTCCCACTGCAAACATTTCTTCCAAATCAGATCTTGAACACTCTCTGACAATTTTGCTCCAGGTGCTGTAGACTTCATACCTCTCATCCTTTCTTTTCAATCTGATGTACTCTTTACCATCCACCTCTACAGTATCCCAGAGGATAACTTCAGGAGGTTTGAATCCAACAGGTTCAGCTGAAATAGGCTTTGGAATATTATCCATTACCACCATGTACATGTTTACATCTGAACTCTGTGGTATTTCTTCCTGAGATTCAACTTTCTTTTCTTCTTCTACTCTAGACTTCTTTTCAACTTTCTTTCTGTTGGCCATCATCTTGGTTCTCTTCAGTATCCTTTGCCCTTGTCCTATAGTAGCTTCTTTCTTCTTTTCTTCCTTTTTCCTTTCTTCTGATCTAGGGCCTTTAGAAGCAATAGACTTAACTCTTTTTATCTTCTTGATCTTCTGAGCTAGAGTCTCTTCTTCCTTAATCTCTATCTTTTTCTTTGTTGGAGTTCCCTCTTCACTTTCAGAGAAGGGTTTATTGATATTCACATCATGTCTCTCCTTAGCTTTCTTTTCAAACTCCACTCTGTCCTTTTCATTACTCTTCAGCTTCCCCATTTCTTTCTCATATAGCTCCTTGATTTGATCAAAATTCATCTTCACAAACATTTCTTTCTTCACACCAATTGCACTCCTCAAGAAAGTTATCATCTTGTTCCTTTCCTGAGTTGCAAGGTAAGTTTGTGAAGGTCTTCTCTTCTTTGCACTTGTTCTGGCCATCATAGCCTTTTTCAAGCACATTGCTCTTTGCTTAGCTTTCTCTGTTTCCAGCCCTTTCTGGAATGCTTCATTTAGCTCATTTGCAAGTGCTCTGGCCATTTCTCTGTCTTTTTCAACCTGTTCCTTTTCTGCTAGATCTAACTCTTCTTGCATTTTCTTTACTAATGCTTCATCTGACTCAATCATCTTTTGCTTTTTAGATGGTTGATCAGATTCTATCATCTTTGCTTTTCCCTTTTTCCTTGTATCTGCATCCATTTCTTTCTTCTCTCTATTTTCTCTGCTCCCCCTTCATTTATGACCACTCCCTTTGCTTTGGGAGTGTCATTCTTTGCTTTGATGAGCATTTCAGCTACTTCAATTTCTGTTGGTGTTAACTCTGGTACTGCTGCTTGTGAAGTTTCAGCAGCACTAACAGTTTCTGCTGCTTGTTTTGGCTTAGCAGTAGTAACAGTTTCTGCTGCTTGTTTTGGTTTAGCAGTAGTAACAGTTTCTGCTGCTGGTGTTGTTTCTGCTGCTGCCTTTTCTTCAACAAATTCAGCCCTTTCATCAACAAATTCAGCCTTAAACTGTTGATCTATCTGTTCTGAGCTTGAATTCTCCCCCTTTTTGGAAGCATTTTTCTTATTTGACCTCTTCTTTAAAACAAATTGTTTTCTCCTCTGCTTATGCACCAACCTTGTCACCATTTTCTTTAATTTGGCAATCTGGATTTGTTGTGACAGGATGACCATCTTCATCTCTTCAATTTCTTTTCTTTGTTTGAGAACATCTTGGTTGATGTTCCCCATTGTTTCCATCAATTCATAGTAAGTATATCTGTCCTCACCCTCTCCAGAAGTGTTACCCTCTTTTGAAGGATCATTGGATCTTTTTGTAGTGGAAGTCTTCTGCCTAGCAGAAGCACTCTCCACCCCCTTGGTTTCTTGGCATCGGGGACCTTTGAATGATTGCTCATTCAAAGTTGCCATGGGGAAGGTCTTAGGGATGTTACCACTGACCTCCTCTGAGCTAGCAGGAGTAGTGGCAGCCTTCTCTCCCATATGCTCTTCCTCCTCCTCAGAGAGCACCTCCTTTGGGTTAGGAGACACCCTAGTGGATTCCCTTTGGATATTCTCTACTGGAGAATGCTCCAATAGAGGGCTTTGAGGCTCTTGGTTAATAGTAGGTACACCAAGGGAAGGAGCCTTGTGTACCTTTCTCTTGACATAGGTCTTGGATATTATGGGAGTGGGTTTAGCAGCAAAGGACTGAGGGAAAATTTGAGAGATGGAAGGTTGGGATTGGCTAGCAGTGGGTTGGTCTAATGGGGGCCTTGACCCTGCTACCATACCTTCATTAGCTTGGGACACCACCATCATTGTAGAGAACAATGGGGTGTCTACTCCTTCCGAGTCCCCAGCAGCTCTTCTCATATTTGAGAAAACCTTGCCTTTAGGGGGTTTTGGTACATATATTCCATCAGAATGAGGAATATCCATCAATTCATGGTTGATTACTGCTTGAACAAACCTGGGATACATATAAAAACTCTTTTTGTTTCCCATGTTTGAGACAAGATCATTGAAAATCATTTGTGAAAAATTGTACCTTCTGGCAGTGGCTAAACAGACCAAAGCATAAGCAATGGGACTGCTGAACTCACTCCAGCCAGTGGTCTTTTTAGAAATGCAGTGCATCAAGGTATGAACAAGAAAACGCCATTGGGGTGAGAATTTAGCTTTTGAGAACTTAAAAACACCCAATGGGCCTCCATACCCCATTTTTGAAAGAGTAGAAAACAATTCATCATTAGGGATAGAAGTTATACCAGAGGCATCGTCTAGATGTAGACTGATGTGAATTACTTCTTCAGTAACTGTCAATGGCTTGCCACATACTGTCGTCTTGATCATTTGCACACCATCCTCAGTAACAATGGTGGCATGTGCCCAGAATTACCTCTGATGCTCTATGAAGATAGTAGGAGACATAGTGAGAGCATGGGCAATGTGGCTAGACTTCAGAAAGTCGACTATCTGATGAAAACCTTCAGCTTGCTTTGGCTTTTAGAGCATCGCGATTTCATTGTGCTCGTCAATGAACGCCATTGATGCCATTGACCTTGAAGATTCTTGTCTGAAAACTTTGAACTTTGAGAGAGAAAGGGTTTAGAGCGCAAGTGAACAGTATGCAAAGAGTCGTTATGAGCTTTTAGGCGGGCAAAGAGTATTTATAGTATTCGGGACATAAGCAGTATTAACCTAGAGCAGTATTAATTGAAAGCAGTATTAACTACTAGCAGTATTAACTGAAAGCAGTATTAACTACTAGCAGTATTAACTGAGAGCAGTATTAAGTAAGAGCAGTATTAACTACTAGCAGTATTAACTGAAAGCAGTATTAACTGAAAGCAGTATTAACTACTAGCAGTATTAACTGAGAGCAGTATTAACTGAAAGCAGTATTAACTACTAGCAGTATTAACTGAAAGCAGTATTAACTAAAAGCAGTATTAACTACTAGCAGTATTAACTGAAAGCAGTATTAACTACTAGAAGTATTAACTGAGAGCAGTATTAACTGAAAGCAGTATTAACTACTAGCAGTATTAACTGAGAGCAGTATTAACTACTAGCAGTATTAACTGAGAGCAGTATTAACTACTAGCAGTATTAACTGAAAGCAGTATTAACTACTAGAAGTATTAACTGAGAGCAGTATTAACTACTAGCAGTATTAACTGAGAGCAGTATTAACTACTAGCAGTATTAACTGAAAGCAGTATTAACTAAAATTACTCCTTTAAACTTGCGAAACACTGAGTACTGCTATACATATCCTGAAAAAGAAGATTAGTAACACCAAGAATAAACAAGATACAGGTATAGAACCACTTTTTGAGAAGAGGCTTATTCAGAGTTGATCATTCCCACACTTGTTACCAAGAAAGTGAATCTACCCACATCAAAAGCTTTAGTGAATAGATCAGCAAACTGATTATCAGTGTAAACTTTTACAACTTGAATAAGTTTCTTTTCATTACAGTCTCTTATGAAGTGATACCTGATTTCAATGTGCTTTGTCTTTGAGTGCTTGACAGGATTATTCACAATGCTAATAGCACTGCTGTTATCAATAAAAATTGGAGAGTGTAGAAAGGTTATCCCATAATCCAACATTTGATTCTGAATCCATAAGACTTGAGAACAGCAACTTGCAACTGCTATGTACTCTGCCTCTGTTGTAGATGTGGATATTGTGGTTTGTTTCTTGCACTGCCAAGACACTAGTCTTGCACACAAAAACTGACATCCTCCAGAAGTAGATTTTCTGTCCAAGTTTGCTCCACCTAGATCACTATCTGAGTATGCAAGTAGGTCAAAGGATGAGTCATGAGGATACCAAAGTCCCAGTCTGGGTTGCCCTTTGAGATATCTGAATATCCTCTTAACAGCTTGATAGTGAGATTGCTTTGGCCTAACTTGGAATCTTGCACACACACAGACTGGAAACATTATATCTGGCCTAGAGGCTGTAAGATACATGAGAGAGGCAATCATGGATCTATAATGATGAACATCCATATCCTCCCCCTCAAGATCTGCTGTTATCTGCTTGTGTGTCTCCATAGGTGTGCTAGCAGGTTTTGAATCTGAGAAACCAAACTTGGTTAGAATGTCCTGCACATACTTGGACTGACATATGAAGATTCCATCTGTCTTCTGTTGAACTTGGAGTCCAAGGAAGAAATTAAGTTCCCCCATGGAACTCATTTTGATCCTTTGATGCATTAGTTCCTCAAACTCCTTGCACATGTTGTCTCTTGTTGATCCAAAGATAATATCATCAACATAGATTTGGACCAGCAAGATATCCTTCTTCTTTCTCTTGATAAATAGAGTCTTATCAATAACTCCTCTTTCAAAGCCATTTTCCAAGAGATAGGATGACAGAGTGTCATACCATGCTCTTGGAGCTTGATGTAGTCCATAAAGTGCTTTCTTCAATTTGTATACTCTGTCTGGATAGCTTGGGTTTTCAAACCCTGGTGGTTGACAGACATATACTTCTTCTTCAATTGAACCATAAAGAAATGCACTTTTCACATCCATCTGATAGACTTTGAATTTCATGTAGGAAGCATAAGCCAGGAATAATCTAATTGCTTCTATCCTGGCCACAGGTGCAAATACTTCTTCATAGTCTATTCCTTCTTCTTGTGTATACCCTTGAGCCACCAGCCTTGCTTTATTCCTTATCACTATACCTCTTTCATCTCTCTTATTCCTGAAGACCCATTTTGTTCCTATTGCCTTTTGGCCTTTAGGAAGGTCTACCAGATCCCAAACATCTTGCAGCTTGAACTGCAGTAGCTCTTCTTGCATGGCTTCTATCCAACTGGATTCTTTCATAGCATCATGTGCCTTTTTAGGCTCAAGCTGGGATAAAAAGCAAGAAAGCACTGTGTGTTGTTGATCTTGGATTTCTTGAAGTTTACTTTGATTTCTAGTCATCATAGGAGAGGATATATCTCCTATTACCAGCTGTAGAGGATGATTCTTTTGTATTCTGGTGTGATGACTAGGTTCTTCATTAAGTCCCAACTCTAGATTAGAGTCATTCAACTCAACTGAAGTGTTTTCAGTAGCCACTTCTGGAGTCTCCTCATCTCTACTTTCTTCTTCACCTTGACTTGGTCCAATAGATGGTTCCTTTTCACAGTCTTCAACAGGATTCTCTGTGGGTATAGGAAATATCACAGATTGAGATATACTTTCTTAGACTTGTGTAGTCCCTGATTCTCCGCTCCCTGTACCTGCATAATCAGCACTACTGAAACCAAAAGAGTTAGTTAGTGAGTCAATGTCAAATAGCCACTGAGGACCAGACCTAATTGGATTTGGTGTGTTCTCATTGCATTTGACATTGTCACTTTCTTCAATTATTCTGGAAGAGTAGCCAACAAGAAATCCATCATCTGCTTTGCTATCAAACTTACCTAAGTAAGATTTGGTATTGAGAATAGTACAAGGACACCCAAAAGGTTTGAAAAATCCAATGAAAGGTTTTCTTTTATTTAAAAGCTCATATGGGGTCTTGTTCTTTTGCTTGACCACTAGAACTCTGTTTTGGACATAACAAGCAGTATTAACTGCTTCAGCCCAGAAGGTAATTGGAAATTTTGAATCAGCCAACAGAGATCTAGCAACCTCTATTAGTGTCCTATTTCTCCTTTCAGCAACTCCATTCTGTTGAGGAGTCCTAGGAGCACTATATTGTCTCTCAATACCTTTCTCTTCACAAAAGGTGTTTAGATCATGATTTTTAAACTCAGTTCCATTATCTGATCTAATGACTTTTACTCTTTGATTAGTTTGGTTTTCAATTCTTAGAATAAAGGATTTGATAAGTCCACTTGTCTCATCCTTAGTCCTTAGAAAATATACCCAAGTAAATCTGGAGTAATCATCAACAATAACCAAGCAGTAAGATTTCTTGCCTATACTCATAACATTTGTAGGACCAAACAGATCCATATGCAGTAACTGGAGACAAGAAGAAATAGAATTTAACTCTTTGGTCTTATGAGAAGTTTTGTGCTGTTTGCCTTTAACTCAAGCAACACAATGATCATCACATGAAAAGACTTTTGAAGGTAAACCTCTTACAAGGTTGTTTTTAACAAGTTTGTTCATAGTCTTGAAATTCATGTGACACATCCTTCTATGCCATAGAGAGGATTCATCCACAGAAGCTTTTGAAACAAGACAGTTCAGGGATGAATCACTATTAACATTGTCCATATCTAGACAATAAACATTGTCCTTTCTTGGAGTTCTAAGTAGTATCATGCTTTCATCAACTACTTTGAACCCTGGAGCAAGGATCATACACTCTGTGTTTGTAAATAATATGCTATGTTGTTTGTCACAAACCTGTGATACACTTAACAGGTTGTACTTCAATTGATCAACATAGTAGACATCCTCAAATGTCATCTTACCTTTGGTGACATTACCTTTGCCACTTATTTTACCACCAGTAAGATCATTTCCAAAAGCAACATGTCCTCCATTGATATGCTTGAAATCCTGAAGGCATGACATGTTACCTGTCATGTGCCTAGAGCAACCACTATCAACATGCCAAATGCTCTTTGCTTTGTGCTGTTGGTTGCCCTGCACATTAGATGAATCAGTTAGTTTGAATAAGGAACCCAAGCCAAAGTGGTCTTGGGTACCCCTTTCTCATCAAAATACTTGCATTCTTTCTTGACAAGATTTTTAAACTTTGACTCCTCATGCTTGGAGTATTTTGTCACAATAATAGGCTTGGAAACATTTTTGCTTGAAGCAATACTGATTTTAGAAGTACTAACTGCCTTAGCAGCACTTGCATGCTTAGCAGTACTAACCTTGTTAGCAGTAGTAACTGTGTTAGCAACATTAATATTTTCAGCAGTACTAACACTGTTAGCAGTAGTAACTGTGTTAGCACTACTAATATTTTTAGCAGTACTAACACTGTTAGTACTTCTAGGTACCCATAGTAAAATACTTTCTTTTAAAACCTTATTTTTTATAGGGCCTTTACTTTCAACATATTTTTTCATCACATGTTTCTTTCCAGCCTTGCTATAACCAACAGGTTTTTGCACAAATCTTTGAAAGTTTATCTGTTGATTAATAGGGTTAAAGAAGCAATACTTAGCCAAATGATTCAACTTGCCACATATGAAACAAGGTTTTGGTCTATTGATTTTATTCAGATCAACTCCTTGTTTCTGAGCCCATTGATTATTCCAGTTTCTTTGATTACCTCTTTTTATACCAGAATTTAGGCTCTTAGCTTTATTGCAAGAACACTGTTTACAAGATCCAGGATTCACAACCGTGGTTTGTTTGTAATGGACCTTGTTATCCTTTCCTTTGATCTTCTCTATCTCCTTGGACTTGACCCAGATTTTCCCACATCCCTCATTGGTGATAATATTGTTTTCTAATGGTATCTTTTTACTCACAGTATTATCCCTATTCTTACTAGCTTCTTTCTCAGTCAAATCCTTAACTACTATCTCATCCAAAGGATCTATCTTAAGAGCTTCCTCAGACAAGTCCTTTTTCTCCTTGGTTTCTAACAAGTCTGAAGTAGGAGAGATATAGTTGTTGTTGTAAGGAGGAGGTGTATTGTTGTATCCAATACCAGGCTTCATCTTATCATGAATCTGAGCCTTTAGAAGAGAATCCATTGCTTTTGAAGCATATGAAAACTTTTCTATGTCAAGCTTAACTTTAGACAGTTCCTCTTTCAGCCTATCATTCTCTTCTAAGGACTTAGACAGTTTGGTCTCTAACTCATTTTTTTCCCACTTCCAATAGTTTGTGTCATAAGAGTGTTGAAGTTCATTAGCTTGAAAGCCTTTGATTTGCTCTTCAAATCTCTCTACTATCAACACATAATCTCTTTTGTCCTTTTCTAATCTTTTGAGGTCATCACACATACTTTGATTGTGATCCCTGTATCTTTTGACAGTTTCTATGCAAGATTTAGTGCAAAGATTAGAAATTACCTCAGAGGGGAGATCAGACACTTCTGCCATAAGAGCTTGATTCTGAATGGCTTCCTCAGCTTGATCACTCCAGTCAAATCCCATTCCTTGTTGGGAAACAAGGGCTTGAGCATGATTCTTGTTTTGATTGTAGCCTCCATTCTGAGCTTGTTGGTGGTTGTTGTTTGGAACAACACTCCTGCATTCTCTCGCAAAGTGTCCTTTCATGTGACACTTATAGCATTCCACCTTAGTCTTGTCAAAACCAGCTCCATCTTCTCTTCTTTGAGAGAAGTTGTTTCTTCCTGTTCTTTTAATAAACTTCTTCACTCTCATAGATAACATGGCCATCTGCCATTTAATGTCCATCTCCTCCAGGTCATCAGGGTGAAGTTGATCTAGATCATCATTAATCAATGAATTGTTGCTATGACTGGACAAAAAGGCTTCAAAGATAGTTCCAGTGCCTTTTTCTGAATTTACTCCACTGGCAGTACTAACTGCTTCAGGGTTAGCAGTAGTATCAGTAGATGTTGAAAGAAGTGCAGCATTGTGGATATAACCAGTGGTATTCTTCTTGGATTCTACCTCAGTTTCAAAAACTCTTAGATCATTATATAGGTCATCAAGTTCCTTCTCTTCCAGATTGTCACTCTGTCTATATGAGACAGTGTACATAGTCCATTCATCCCCAAGAGATCTGAGGAACTTTCTGTTGATATCATCTTGTTCCATCTTCACTCCTACAGTAGCCAGTTCACCAATGAGCTTGTTGAATCTATCAAAAGTTTGAGTCATAGACTCATTCTTTGAAGAAGTGAAATTCTCATACTGCTGCTTTAGAACATCTCTTTGATTTCTTTTGATACTTTTAGTTCCAGCAAATCTTTTCTCTAGAGCATTCCAGAGAATCTGAGCATCAGTGCAGTTGCAAAATTGATGCTGATATTCATTGGGAATAGCCAAGAGCAGAGTGCTTAATGCCTTCATCTCTGTCTGTCTGATCTTCCTCTCACCATCTGTCTTTGGTGGAGGTCTTTTCCCATCTGGTCCTATCTTTCCTGCTTCAGAAGGACCATTCTCAATGATATCCCACATTGAGTAGTCAGTGAGAAGAATGTATTGTCTAATTCTGATCTTCCACATGTCAAACTCACTGGGTTTGAGCATTGGAACCTTAGAGACCAGAGTACTGTTTGATTCTGCAAGGTTTTCCATGATGAATGAATAAATGTTTCTGAGGGAGATAAGCTCTGATACCACTTGTCAGGATCGAATTCTTAACAAGAAATAAATTCTCAGAAACTAATATAAAAGAAGTTTGCGGAATAACACTTTGATATTCAATAAAACAGTAAACCAAAACAGTATATAATCAACAACTTGTAAACTTGTATTGAATGCTTGAAGTTACAAGATTAAACACACAACCTCAATATGGATGAACAGACTCACCAATACGAATTCTACTTCTCTAGAATTAGGATCTATGCCTTGAGGTTAATTTTCTAAAAAAAAACAGAATGAATAAATTAAATTCTATATAAACTATTCTATCAAATCTGTACATATACTGAATAAAAAGATAATTACAATAAATAAAATATCTTCAGTACATCTTCCATCATTATCTTCAAGCCTTCCATGAATATCTTGATTCTTTCCAGCTGTCATCCTTTCCATCCGGTTCTTTAAGTCAAAAGCAGTATTAACTATACTCAGCAGCATTAATTTCTTCTAGCAGCATTAACTTGGTCTTAGCAGCATTAACTACTAAGCAGCACTAACCACTAGCAGTACTAACTAGCTAAGTAGTACTAACTTTGTTCAAGCAGCACTAACTTTGACGAGCAGTATTAATTCTACTAGCAGTAGTAATACTCAGCAGTATTAACTTTGAAGTCCTCTGGCAGTAGTAATTCTGAACTAGCAGCATTAAAGACTTGTTCACATCTTCAGTTCCCAACACAAATATCGCGATTGCACTTTTTGAGTCACAATATATTGGAATTTTATCAAACTTGAATCCATAGTCTCGCAGCTGTGTTCGCATCCACAGGACTTGATAGCAGCAACTAACAACAACTACATACTCTGCTTCAGCAGTCGATGTGGAAACGCATAATTGTTTCTTTGATGCCCAGCTAACGAGCTTGTCTCCAAGGAATTGAATGTGACCTGAAGTGCTCTTTCTATCCAACATGCAACCTGCATGATCTGCATCTGAATAGGCAGTCAGTTGAAAACTAGTGTCCTTAGGATACCACAGACCAAGATCTGCAGTCTCCTTCAGATACCTAAAAATCCATTTGATAGCAGCCAAATGGGATTCTTTAGGAGCAGCCTGATATCTAGAACATAAGCATATTGAAAACATAATATCTGGTCTACTAGATGTAAGATACATTAACGATCCTATCAAACCTCTATAAGTTCTAACATTAACACTTTTACCCGAAGGATCAGTGCTAATTTTAGTACCTGGTGCCATTGGGGTTCCAATTGGTTTACAATTTTCCATATTGAACTTCCGAAGAATGTCCAAAATGTACTTAGATTGGTTAATGAAAATCCCCGTAGAAAAGTGTTTAACTTGTAATCCGAGAAAGAAATTCATCTCTCCCACCATACTCATTTGAAAACATGACACCATGAGGTTAGAAAAGTTTTTGCAAATTTTTGGATTTGTAGAACCAAATATTATATCATCAACATATATTTGAATAAGGATGATATCGGCTTTTTCCTTTTTGATGAACAAAGTGGTATCAACCTTACCTTTAGAAAAACCGGACTTGACCAATCATTACACAGGTACAGTAAATTTTGGAAATGAGATGAAAGGCTATGTCAGAGGCTACGGGACTATAAAGAACAGTATGATCACAATATCAAAGGTTCTGTATGTGGAAGGCTTGGCTTACAATCTGTTCTCCATAAGCCAATTTGCAGAAAAGAAATGCAAGATAGAATTTGATGCTGATTATTGTTACATTAAGGATCAGAGTGGAGCAGAAATCATTAAAGCCGTAAGAATGGGATTGTTATACGGTGTTCACTTTACAACACTGAAAGCTTCAAAGTCAGTATGTCTAATCTCTAAGACATCAACAGAAGAAAGTTGGTTGTGGCATCGAAGACTTTCTCATCAACATTTTCGTGATTTAAACAAGCTGAGGACACAACAGTTAGTGATTGGACTTCCTGAATTAAAGATTGAACAAGATTCCCTTTGTTCACACAAACTAAAGATCCTATCCAACTGCAACAAGTGTCTGGAACTAATTCACATGGACTTGTGTGGACAAATGAGTACTCAATCCATCAACGGAAAGAAATACATATTAGTGATGGTGGATGAATACTCTCGGTATACCTGGCTTGAGTTTCTACGAAAGAAATCTGAAGCCCCTGATCTAATCATCAAGTTCATCAAGAAGATTCAAGTTCTGCTGCAAAGCCCTGTAAAGCAACTGAGAAGTGATAATGGAACAGAATTCAAGAATGCTACTTTACAAACATTTCTAGAATTCAAGTTCTGTCGTGATGACACCTCAACAAAATGGGGTCGTTGAGCGCAAAAATAGAACTTTGGTAGAGGCTGCACGGACAATGTTGGCATATTCAGAACTACCAATGTTTCTATGGGCTGAGGCTGTAGCAACTGCATGCTTCACACAAAACATGACTATTATCAATAAACGCTTTAATAAAACTTCTTATGAATTGATTAATGGTCGTAAGCCTACTGTTAAATTTCTTCGTGTGTTTGGATGCAGGTGTATGTTCTTAATGATCGAGAGAACTTATCCAAGTTTCAACCAAAAGCTGATGAGGGGATATTCATTGGGTATTCTCTCCAATCCAAAGCATACATAGTCTACAATACTCGTACAAAGATGGTGATCGAAAGTGCGAATGTAATCTTTGATGAAAGCAAGACAAGGACTTCTGAACAAAGCAGTTCAGAACTCGGATCTAAAGAAAAAGACAAAGCTTCTACTTCATCAAGAGTAGAACCTGTTCAAAAACAGACTGAGACATCTAACTCTTTCACTGATTCAGATTTAGATTTACTGTTCTATGATGCTTTTGATGATTTTCGGAACATACAAAGTCAAAATGATATACCTATCACTAATACATCTACTACCACTGCAGATATATCAGGACCTTCTGAAGAAAATGGAGAAGCGTCTACATCTCAAGTACAAGAAGTTTCAGTCAACACAACTTCAACAAATAATGAAGATGTTTCATCTACACCTGAAGAAAATGTGTTGGAAACTCCCACTGCAGAAGCTGTTCCATTGCAAAGCACATCAAGTCCAATTGTATCTAATTCAGATGAAACAGAAATTCAAGTGATTTCAACTCCTGAAGAACCAACAATACAAGATGAGTTTGATTCTTCTAACAATCAAACAGAGGTTGATGTTTTACCAAGATCACACAGATGGACAAGGAATCATCCTCCCGAAAACATTATTGGTCACCCGTCTGCTAGAGTGACTACCAGATCTGCTTTTCCACCAGCAACTGCAAACTTCTGCATGTTTTCAACTTTTCTGAGCAGCATTGAACCAAAGAAGCTATCAGAAGCGTTAAAAGATCCGGATTGGATAAATGCAATGCAGGATGAGCTGAATGAGTTCAAAAGAAATCAAGTATGGCGATTGATACCAAGACCTAAAGACAAATCAATTGTTGGAACAAAGTGGGTCTTCCGAAACAAAAGGGACGAGGCTGGAATTATTGTGAGGAAAAAAGCAAGGCTGGTTGCAAAAGGTTACAATCAACAAGAAGGAATTGATTATGATGAAACTTATGCACCAGTTGCTCGGATTGAAGCCATACGGATTTTTCTAGCTTATGCGGCTCACAAGAATATCAAGGTATATCAAATGGACGTGAAGTCTGCTTTTCTCAACGGCATTCTTCATGAAGAAGTTTATGTGAGTTAACCTGAAGGTTTCGTGGATCCGAAGTTCCCAGATCATGTTTATGTTCTTGACAAGGCATTGTATGGACTAAAACAACCGCCAAGAGCATGGTATGAAACTTTATCAGTCTACCTAACTGAATCAGGTATTCGGAAAGGTGCAATCGACACTACTCTTTTTCTTAAAAAGAAAGGTAAGGATATGATACTTGTACAAATTTATGTTGACGACATAATTTTTGGCTCTACTTCACAAGATTTGTGTGTAGAATTTGAAAATATCATGCAAAAACATTTTCAAATGTCAATGATTGGTGAACTCACATTTTTCTTAGGCCTGCAAGTCAAGCAAACCCCGGAAGGGATTTTTATAAGTCAGGCTAAATATATCAGAGACATGTTGAAGAAATTTGACATGAATTCTACATCACCCATGAAAACTCCAATGCTAGCTGGCAGTTTGTTGGATGCTGATATCTCCGGAAAATCAGTAGACCAACATACTTACAGAAGTATAATTGGTTATCTTCTTTATTTGACAGCAAGTAGACCAGATATTATGTTTGCAACATGTTTTTGTACACGGTATCAGGCAAATCCTAAAGAGTCTCATCTTTCTGCTGTCAAAAGAATCTTGAGGTATCTCAAAGGCACTCCGAATTTGGCCTTTGGTATCCAAAAGATTCCAAGTTTCAATTAATTGCATATACTGACGCAAATCATGCAGGAAATAAATTAGACAGGAAAAGTACATCCAGAGCATGTCATTATCTAGGAGATAAATTGGTTAGCTGGTCATCAAAGAAGCAGAATTGTGTATCAACATCTACAGCTGAAGCGGAATACATTGTGGTTGCAAGCTGTTGCTCACAGGTTCTGTGGAGAAGAACCCATCTGAGAGATTATGGATACACATTCCATAAGGTACCAATCTACTGTGATTCTAAGAGTGCAATAGCCATCACATCAAATCCTGTGCAGGACTCAAAGACGAAGCACATAGATATCAGGTATCACTTTATTAAAGACCATATTGAAAAAGGTGATGTAGAAATGCATTTTGTTTCAACTGATCTTGAAGTTGCTGATTTGTTTACAAAACCTATTGATGAAAAGAGATTTAATTTTCTAGTAAGTAAACTTGGCATGTTGAACCTTAATGAATAGTTACATCATTCTTTATTTTTCTGAGGGGGAGCATTTCTCTATATTTGGTATGCTTGAGTAATTCATTTTCTCAATTTCAAACCTGGACTCATGCTCAATGAGTACCAAAAGTTTTATCTGTTTTACAGGTTTTGTATTGGACTATGACTTCTGATCAAATCAGATCAGGACTCGTACTTCATGATTTGTGCTTATCAGCAAAATTCAAGGGGGAGAAATAAAGATGAGTGCATACTTCAAAGAATAGCAAAATGGAAAAGTCTGTAAGTGTGTATGAAAGTTTTGAAAAGTCTGAAAAGTTTTTGAAAAGTCTGCAAAGTTTTTCTGGAAAAAATACTGATTTTGTGCTAAAAAGTCAATTCTGAAAAGTTGCTATTTTGGGAAAGCAAAAGTTTCCATTTTTAGAAAGATTTCATTTTTGGAAATATTTCTCAAATTTTTTCTAAATCAGGAAACGCGCAAAGCAATATGCATAAGCTTAAACGCGCAAGGCATTGGTAGCGAGTTTGGAAAACGCGCAAGGCATTGCTAGCGAGTTTGAAAAACGCGCAAGCTGAAGCTAGCGAGTTTGGAAAACGCGCAAGCTGAAGCTAGCGAGTTTGAAAAACGCGCATGGTAAATCTAGCGAGTTTGGAAAACGCACATGGTAAAGCTATCGAGTTTGCTTTAAACGCGCTAATAGAGGCGTGCGAGTTTCAGAAACGCGCAAGGCCTTACTTGCGAGTTTGGGCGAGAAAGTTCCTTCTGCGTGCGAGTTTCATTTTTCTTACTTCTTAGGCGTGCGAGTTTCACAAAATTTTCACTTAAATTGTTTCTTAAGTAAAAATCACACACCTATTTGTCGATTTTTGAGACAAATACATTGTTTTGTTGGCATGAGAGAAGAAAAAACTCAAATCGTGCGTTGTGTGCGAGTTTTATTCAAATGAATAGTATCTTGCGAGTTTTATGAATGAACAGTTGCTTGCGAGTTCTGTGAATGAATAGTTACTTGCGAGTTCTTTGTGTTGCGAGTTTTGTCGAGTATATATATATATTTCGTCTCCTCCTCTCTCATTATCAACCTGCGGATTTCACACTTAGCGTTTTTTTTTCTCTGGTTTTTTTTTGCGACTTTCATCTTCTCAGTCCATTTTCATCGAAGATTCAAGTGTAGGTTGTTGTTTTACATTTCTTTGATTGTTTGTTCTTACTATTAATCATTTCTAGGGTTTCGTTTTTTTTTCAAGATTTACGATTCAAAATGTTTTGACTGTTCATCTTCTTTGCTTCGGTATGTTATAAAATCGACAAAGACACTGAATATTTTGGATTTAATCTTTCAAAATAATGTTTGGGTATTGAAAATAATACTTGTTGAAATCTGGGATTGCCCGATATACATTTTTTTTGCAGGTTACCATGACATTGGGAGTTTGAAACTGAACTGTTGTTCATATTGGACTAAACAGAAATCGACTCATTTTCTGGACTTGAACTGATATCCTGAACTAAAACTAATCTGGACTTAATGGATGGATAAACAATTTCATAATCTTTGATCATATTGTTAAAAGATTAAAAGAAGTTTAAAAGTCAGATTTTTCATAAAGGTGAAAAGTTTGAATTTTTGAAAGTCAAATTTGAATTTGAATTTAAAAATTTTCAAATTAAAAGTAAATTGCAAAGTTTGGGTATTGGAGTTCATTTCAAATCTTTTCAGATATAAAGAGTCAAATGTTTTTGGATACCTTGCAAGATTAGTAAAATAAATAATCTTTCAGATTTCAAGTATTATTTTTAAATACAACATTAATTTGACAGAATAAATTCGAAATGTGAAATGTTGTTGTCAATTTTCTGTCTTGTGTGTTGAAGTGTTATTCTGTTCATTCAAAGTTGCAACTTGTTTTCTGCAACTTACTGTGCTTTCATTGGATGATTTTAAAGTACATTGTTCTGTACTTCAAAATTGGTTTTTCTGAAAAACAGGCTTTTGGATTTATACTGACATATTGGATTTTATCCAATACATTTTATGATTTTTCAGGAAATCAATGGCGGAGGAAAATATTCATGACCAAAGTGTTCAGATGGATGAACACGATCCAATGTTTCACGGGAGATGCCCATGCCTTCTTCCCGATCCCATTTTTCTGAAGTTGGTACTGATCCTGATCTTCAATTGATCAATCCTCAAGATTATCTTCCTTTATCACCAAACAATCACCATGTAATCTTTGAAAATCTGATGGTCAAGCCTTTGATAAAGGATATCCTGAGAAATCATCCCATCTACACTGCCTTAACTGCAACTGCTAATGTACCAATGATCTACTTACAACAAGCATGGAGAACTATTGAGCATGTAGTGCAAGGCGACAGAAAGTATTTCACCATTCGCATCGACAACTTTACATCCATTCTGACCTTTCAGAGACTGAGATTGCTTCTTGATCTACCTTTGCCAGATTCCAGAGAAGGAAAGACAGTTTTTGATCCTTATCCGACTGATCATGAAATGTTTGCTGGTATTCGTGCTCTAGGATATGTTGGAAATCTGTCAAAGATGAGTGACTTTCGGAAGTCAAACTTGCCACCATTCTACTATCAGTTTTTCTCAGTGATCAACAAGTGCTTGACTTCACGACACTCTAGGCACGACAATACAAACATTCATACTCTAAGACTGTTCCATGCTATCATTTATGATCTGCATGTTGATTAGGCTGTGGCCATCTGGACTGAGTTGTATGATAAAGTTCTAAGCAAGAGACATTCAAAGAAGCCAAAATATGTGCCTTATCAGAGATTTTTACAACTTATTGTTAGAGGTATTCTGAGATCCAGTAGAGATGTTCCAAAGAGATTACACCACGAATGTGCCCCAGAAAATGAAATGACTCATCTTCAAAAGCAGAAGCAATCCTTCCCTTTTGAGATGATAGTTCCTGCTGCACTGCTTGCTTATCCCAATCCGAATGCTCCGAGTGTTAGGCATTATAGGGAGTCCATGGGATTGCCAGAGCCGAAGATCCCTACCCACGACTCAAAACAAGTTAGTAGAGCAGAGTTGGTGAGGGTTCAACATACTACGGGAGTAGTTGAACGGGAAAGTGAGCAGAGAGAAAATATAGAGAGGGGTTCAGGAGTGGGTCAGCCTTCTGTACTGGAGGGTGTGGGAACACAGGCACAATCTGCCACGCATTTAGTGATTCCTACATCTCAACCTGGGATTGCTATCATACCTCAATTGGGCACTCAGGAAGAGAATCCCAATGAAAGTCAGAACTCTGAGAAAACTATATCGGTTGAACAAGCAAGTTCTTCTAGTACTTCGGTACCTTCAGCAACATCATCACAGGATACAGCAGATCAAGGAAATGATCAAAATGTTAATACTGATGATAACTTGGGCCATAGTTTTGGATTTTTGGATAATGTTTCTTTACACCAAAGTCTTAGTTCTACTGCAAGAGATCCTGACTTGGAAGGTGTTGATTCAACAATCAGGAACATTGTTCCTGACTCTGGAGTTATAAGGCAGGAAGAGGGAGTATTAGTTGAAAACTCAGAAAATGTGAGGACTAGAGTGAATGTAGAAAAAGAACATGGTGAGCGTGAGTGTATCCAAACCTACCATTCTAGAAGGGCAGCCACATCTACTACCTCGCCGCATATGTTGCGAGCAAGAGGTATTGAAACAGACATTAGTCGTCCACTAATGCATATGCACACCTCAGCCAGCCATTCTATTGCCTCTCAACAGGCTATAGTCTCATCTTTTCACGGGGATTTAGCACATACTCTATCTGCCTTTCACTCGGAAATGGCAGGTATTGAAACAAGAACTAAATTGCCCCCGAGTTTGACTTGTTTCAGTGCACCTTTGAGTCTAGAGCCAATTGCTACATCTATTTTCATTCCTAGGACACAACCAAACATATCTGCTACCATCGGGAGTCAAAGTGCCCCGATCGGAACATCTGTAGTAGATCCGCATTACGGACTACGAGGATCAGGTGGAAGTCCTATCATTGTTAACACTATGCCAGCTTTGAGCACAGGCCACACTGTTGTATCTTCAACAGCTGTGTTAACGGGAAGCTTGAGTAGCCCCGATGTTAGTTTACCCGAATTCGTTTCAAGGGAATTTCTCAATGACGCCCTAAAGGTCGTTGAAAACTCTTTATCGCAGAAATTTCAGTTGGAGATGAGTACGGCAACAGAAAAGTTTGAGGAGGAGACTGGGAAGGTGTTGAGGATGCTGAAAGGGAAAAATCCAGTTGTTGAGGAGCCTGAGCAAACAGTTCCACCACCATCTGTTCCACAACCACAACCAGTTCAATCAGTTTCTGAGCTTAAATCTTTACTTCTAGCCCAGCTGTTATCCGAAGCTCCAACAGATCAAACCGAAGCAGATCTTATTGGTTTACTGAGGCAACAATCTCAACCAATTGTTCCTCAGGTTCCTGTAGATTATGTCACTCAATCTCAGTTCAACCTGTTCAAAGATTCAGTGGAGAAGCACTTACAGGATCTTACCACAACAGTTCAACTTTCTTGCAAGGCTCAATCTGATGCAATTTTAAAGAAGAGGCATGATCGTGATTCTGATCAAGATCATGAGGGGGAGATGAATAAGAGACAGAAAACTGCAGAAGATACTGTTATTGTTACTGTTGAGGAGCAGGGGACTGAAGTAACTGAAACACATGGAGATCAATCAGAAAGGGAACAGTTGGAAGAGAATGTTCTAGAGGCTGAGGTAGAGTTGATGATCTATGACATTACGGAATCAAGGGTTGAAAAGCCTACGATTGCCACTGTTGAGGAAGTAATGGAAATGTTGGGAGTTACGGCTGAAAACTTTGTCAACCTAGATGATTATGAAAGTGATGATGATGAACAGGCTGCTGCTAGGTATGACAGTTACTGGAAAGTTAAGGAGGAAGGAATGGACGTTATTGAGCACAATATTCAAAGTGATGGACCAGATCCTGAGAATACAGTTACAGTTGAAGAGTTTGTACATAATGCTATTTCTCAAGGAAATCTGGGTCATAGTGAAAATGTTCTGGATGACTTGTTTGGAGAAAATTTAGATTAAAATTTTGATGATCTTGAAGGTGAAGCTTAAGAGATTGTAGATCTTGATCAAACGTTTCTAGTTCAACAAGCCGAAGTTGTAAAGGTTGCACAGATTGCGAGTACAGTTGATTATGCTACACGAAATTACAGATTGTTTGATGAAGATGAAATCTTGACTGCTATTCTGATAGTCTCACCCACAAGTGTTGGGAACTGAAGAATTCAGCAAGTATGGTTAATGCTGCTAGTTCAAAGTTACTACTGCTAGAAGACTTAAAGGTTAATACTGCTGAGTGTTACTACTGCTAGTGGAATTAATACTGCTAGTCAAAGTTAGTGCTGCTTGAACAAAGTTAGTACTGCTTAGCTAGTTAGTACTGCTAGTGGTTAGTGCTGCTTGGTAGTTAATGTTCCTAGAAGGAATTAATGCTGCTGAGCATAGTTAGTGCTGCTTATGACTTGAAGATCAGAATGAAAGGATGACAGCTGGAAAGATTCAAGATATTCATGGAAGGCTTGAAGATAATGATGGAAGATATACTGAAGATATTTTATTTATTGTAATTATATGTTTATTCAGTATATGTACAGATTTGATAGAATAGATTAATTAATAAATTCTAAGTTTTTTTAGTTCTAGAGAGAAAATCAACCTCAAGGCATAGTTCCTAATTCTAGAGAAGTAGAATTCGTATTGGTGAGCCTGTTCATCAATATTGAGGTTGAGTGTGTAATCTTGTAACTTCAAAGAATTCAATACAAGTTTACAGTTTGTTCTTTATATTTACTGTGTTGATTTATTATTTCATTGAATATCAAAGTGTTATTCCGCAAACTTCTTTGATATTGTTTCTGAGAATTATTTCTTGTTGAGAATTCGATCCTGACAAGTGGTATCAGAGCCAAACTCTCTCAGAAACATCTATTCATCATGGAAAATCTTACAGAATCAAGCAGTACTTTGGTCTCTAAGGTTCCAATGCTCAAACCCAGTGAGTTTGACATGTGGAAGATCAGAATCAGACAATATATTCTTCTCACTGACTACTCAATATGGGATATCATTGAGAATGGTCCTTCTGAAGCTGAAAGGATAGGAGCAGATGGGAAAAGACCTCCACCAAAGACAGATGGTGAGAGGAAGATCAGACAGACAGAGATGAAAGCCTTGAGCACTCTGCTCTTGGCCATCCCCAATGAATATCAGCATCAATTTTGCAACTGCACTGATGCTCAGATTCTTTGGAATGCTCTAGAGAAAAGATTTGCTGGAACTAAAAGCATCAAAAGAAATCAAAGAGATGTTCTAAAGCAGCAGTATGAGAACTTCACTTCCTCAAAGAATGAGTCTATGACTCAAACTTTTGATAGGTTCAACAAACTTATAGGTGAACTGGCTACTGTAGGAGTAAAGATGGAACAAGATGATATCAACAAAAAGTTCCTCAGATCTCTTGGGGATAAATGGACTATGTACACTGTCTCATATAGACAAAGTGACAATCTGGAAGAGAAAGAACTTGATGATCTATACAATGATCTAAGAGTTTTTGAAACTGAGGTAGAATCCAAGAAGAAGCCCTCTGGATATATCCACAATGCTGCACTTCTCTTAGCATCCACTGATACTACTGCTAACCCTGAAGCAGTTAGTACTGCCAGTGGAGTAAGTTCAGAAAAAGGCACTGAAACTATCTTTGAAGCCTTTTTGTCCAGTCATAGCAGCAATTCTTTGATTAATGATGATCTAGATCAAATTCACCCTGATGACCTGGAGGAGATGGATATTAAATGGCAGATGGCCATGTTATCAATGAGGGTGAAGAAGTTCATTAAAAGAACAGGAAGGAATAACTTCTCTCAAAGAAGAGAAGATGGAGCTGGTTTTGACAAGACCAAGGTGGAATGTTATAAGTGTCACATGAAAGGACACTTTGCTAGAGAATGCAGGAGTGTTGTTCCAAATAACAACCACCAACAAGCTCAGAATGGAGGCTACAATCAAAACAAGAATCTTGCTCAAGCCCTTGTTTCTCAACAAGGAATGGGATTTGACTGGAGTGATCAAGCTGAGGAAGCCATTCAGAATCAAGCTCTTATGGCAGAAGTGTCTGATCTTCCCTCTGAGGTAATTTCTAATCTTTGTACAAAATCTTGCATTGACACTGTCACAAGATACAGGGATCACAATCAAAGTATGTGTGATGACCTCAAAAGATTAGAAAAGGACAGAAGAGATTATGTGTTGATAGTAGAGAGATTTGAAGAGCAAATCAAAAGCTTTCAAGCTAATGAACTTCAACACTCTTATGACACAAACTATTGGAAGTGGGAAAAGAATGAGTTAGAGACCAAACTGTCTAAATCCTTAGAAGAGAGTGATAGGCTGAAAGAGGAACTGTCTAAAGTTAAACTTGACATAGAAAAGTTTTCATATGCTTCAAAAGCAATGGATTCTCTTCTAAAGGCTCAGATTCATGACAAGATGAAGCCTGGTATTGGATACAACAATACACCTCCTCCTTACAACAACAATTATATCTCTCCTACTTCAGACTTGTTAGAAACCAAGGAGAAAAAGGACTTATCTGAGAAAGCCTTTAAGATAGATCCTTTGGATGAAGTAGTAATTAAGGATTTAACTGAGAAAGAAGCCAGTGAGTATAGGGATAATGATGTGAGTAAAAAGATCCCATTAGAAAATAACATTATCACCAATGAGGGATGTGGGAAAATCTGGGTCAAGTCCAAGGAGATAGAGAAGACAAAAAGAAAGGATAACAAGGTCCATTACAAACAAACCACAGTTGTGAATCCTGGATCTTGTAAACAGTGTGATTGCAGTAAAGCCAAGAACCTAAATTCTGGTTTAAAAAGAGGAAATCAAAGAAACTGGAATAATCAATGGGCTCAGAAACAAGGAGTTGATCTGAATAAAATCAATAGACCAAAACCTTGTTTCATATGTGGCAAGTTAAATCATTTGGCTAAGTATTGTTACTTTAACCCTATTAACCAACAGATGAACTTTCAAAGATTTGGGCAAAAACCTGTTGGTTATAGGAAGGCTGGAAAGAAACATGAGATAAAGAAACATGGTGAAAGGAAAGGCCCCATGAAGAAAAAGATTTTAAAAGAAAGTGTCAAAATGTGGGTGCCTAGAAGCACTAAAACTGTTAGTACTGATGACAGGGTTAGAAGCACTAAAACTGTTAGTACTGCTAACATGGTTACTGCTGCTACCTGTGTTAGTACTGCTGAAAATATTAATGCTGCTAATACTGTTAGTACCTCTTCAAAAATTAACACTGCCAACACAGTTACTGCTGCTAACACAGTTACTATTGCTAACAAGGTTAGTACTGCTAAGCATGCAAGTGCTGCTAAGGAAGTGAGTACTTCTAAAAACAGTACTGATTCTAGCAAAAATATTTCCAAGCCTATTATTGTAACAAAGTACTCCAAGAATGAGGAGTTAAAGTTCAAAAATCTTGTCAAGAAAGAATGCAAGTATTTTGATGAGAAAGGGGTACCCAAGACCACTTTGGCTTGGGTTCCTATTTCATACTAACTGATCTATCTTATGTGCAGGGCAACCAACAGCTCAAGGGAAAGAGCATATGGCATGTTGATAGTGGTTGCTCTAGGCACATGACAGGCAACATGTCATGCCTTCAGGATTTCAAGCATATCAATGGAGGACATGTTGCATTTGGAGATAATCTTACTGGTGGTAAGATAAGTGGAAAAGGTAATGTCACCAAAGGTAAGATGACATTTGAGGATGTCTACTATGTTGATCAATTAAAGTACAACCTGTTAAGTGTATCACAGGTTTGTGACAAACAACATAGTATATTATTTACAAATACTGAGTGTATGATCCTTGCTCCAGGGTTCAAGGTAGTTGATGAAAGCATGATACTACTTAGAACTCCAAGGAAGGACAATGTTTATTGTCTAGATATGGACAATGTTTTTAGTGATTCATCCCTAAACTGTCTTGTTTCAAAAGCTTCTGTGGATGAATCCTTTCTTTGGCACAGAAGGATGTGTCACATGAATTTCAAGACTATGAACAAACTTGTTAAAAACAACCCTGTAAGAGGTTTACCTTCAAAAGTCTTTTCATGTGATGATCATTGTGTTGCTTGTCTTAAAGGCAAACAGCACAAAACTTCTCATAAGACCAAAGAGTTAAATTCTGTTTCTTCTTGTCTCCAGTTACTGCATATGGATCTGTTTGGTCCTACAAATGTTATGAGTATAGGCAAGAAATCTTACTGCTTGGTTATTGTTGATGATTACTCCAGATTTACTTGGGTATATTTTCTAAGGACTAAGGATGAGACAAGTGGACTTATCAAATCCTTTATTCTAAGAATTGAAAACCAAACTAATCAAAGAGTAAAAGTCATTAGAACAGATAATGGAACTGAATTCAAAAATCTTGATCTAAACACCTTTTGTGAAGAAAAAGGCATTGAGAGACAATATAGTGCTCCTAGGACTCCTCAACAGAATGGTGTTGCTGAAAGGAGAAATAGGACACTAATAGAGGCTGCTAGATCTCTGTTGGCTGATTCAAAATTGCCAATTACCTTCTGGGCTGAAGCAGTTAATACTGCTTGTTATGTCCAAAACAGAGTTCTAGTGGTCAAGCAAAAGAACAAGACCCCATATGAGCTTTTAAATAAAAGAAAACCTTTCATTGGTTTCTTCAAACCTTTTGGGTGTCCTTGTACAATTCTCAATACCAAATCTCACTTAGGTAAGTTTGATAGCAAAGCAGATGATGGATTTCTTGTTGGATATTCATCTCAGAGTAAGGCCTACAGAGTTTTTAACTCTTCTTCCAGAATAATTGAAGAAAGTGACAATGTCAAATGCAATGAGAATACACCAAATCTAATTGGGTCTGGTCCTCAGTGGCTATTTGACATTGACTCACTAACTAATTCCTTTGGTTTCAGTAGTGATGATTATACAGGAACAGGAAGTGGAGGATCAGGGACCACACAAGTCTCAGAAAGTATACTGCTAGTAGTTAATACTGTTAGTAGTTAATACTGCTTTCAGTTAATACTGCTAGTTCGTTAATACTGCTAGTGGTTAATACTACTTTCAGTTATACTGCTAGTGGTTAATACTACTTTCAGTTAATACTGCTAGTGGTTAATACTGCTTTCAGTTAATACTGCTAGTAGTTAATACTGCTTTCAGTGAATACTGCTAGTAGTTAATACTGCTAGTAGTTAATACTGCTAGTAGTTAATACTGCTAGTAGTTAATACTGCTTTCAGTTAATACTGCTAGTAGTTAATACTGCTCTAGGTTAATACTGCTTATGTTCCGAATACTATAAATACTATTTGCCCGCCTAAAAGCTTATAACGACTCTCTGCATACTATTCACTTGCGCTCTAAACCCTTTCTCTCTCAAGTTCGAAGCTTTCAGGCACGTTGTTCACTAAGATCAATGGCATCCATGGCATTCATCGACGAGCACAATGAGATTGCGATGCTACAAAAGCCAAAGCAAGCTGCAGGATTTCATCAGATTGTGGATTTCCTCAAGTCAAGCCATGTTGCTCATGCTCTTACTGTATCTCCTACAATCTATATCGAGCATCAAAGACAGTTCTGGGCTAATGCCACCATTGTTGCTGAGAATGATGTGCAAATGATCAAGACAACAATCTGTGAACAATCACTAACAGTTACTGAAGAGGTTATTCGCATCAGTCTACGTCTAGACGATGCCTCTGGTATAACTTCTATTCCAAACGATGAACTGTTCTCGAATCTTACAAGAATGGGGTATGGAGGCCCATTGGGTGTTTTCAAATTCTCAAAAGCCAAATTTTCACCCCAATGGCGTTTCTTTGTCCATACCCTTATGCACTGTATCTCCAAAAAGACTACTGGATGGAGTGAGTTCAGCAGCACCATTGCTTATGCTTTGGTGTGCTTGGCCACTGCCAGGAAGTATAACTTTTCTAAAATGATTTTCAGTGATCTTGTCTCAAACATGGGAAACAAAAAGAGCTTCTTTATGTACCCCAGGTTTGTCCAAGAAGTTATTACTCATGAATTGACGGATATACCTCAACCTGTTGGGGTATATGTACCTAAACCCCCCAAAGGCAAGGTTTTCTCAAATATGAGAAGATCTGCTGGGGACTCAGAAGGAGTTGACACCCCATTGTTCTCTTCAATGATGGTGGTGTCCCAAACCAATGAAGGTATGGTAGCAGGGTCAAGGCCCCCATTAGACCAACCCACTGCTAGCCAATCCCAACCTTCCCTCTCTAAATCAATTCCTCAGTCTCTTCTTGACAAGCCAACTTCACCAATCACCCAAACTTATCAAAGAAAACAGGTAAAGAAGGCTCCTTCCCTTCTTGTACCATCACCCACTCAGCCTTTAAGCCCTCTATTGGAGCATTCTCCAGTAGAGAATATCCAAAGGGAATCCACAAGGGTGTCTCCCAACCCAAAGGAGGTGCTCTCTGAGGAGGAGGTAGAGCATATGGGTACTGAGGCTGCCACTACTTCTGCTAGCACAGAGAAGGACAGTGGTACCATAAATAAGACCTCACCCATGGCAACTTTGAATGAGCAATCATTCAAAGGTCCCTGGTGCCAAGAAACCAAGGGGGTGGATAGTGCTTCTGCTAGGCAGAAGACTTTCACTCTAAAAAGATCCAATGATCCTTCAAAAGAGGGTAACACTTCTGGAGAGGGTGAGGACAAATATACTTACTATGAATTGATAGAAACAATGGGGAACATCAATCAAGATGTTCTCAAACAAGGCAAAGAAATTGAAGAAATGAAGTTGGTCATTTTGTCACAACAAGTACAGATTGCTAAGCTGAAGAAGATGGTGATCAGTCTGGTACAGAGGAAGAAGAGAAAGCAATTCCAACTAAGGAGAAGGAAATCTGAGAATGATGCTCCCAAAAAGGGGGAGATCAACATGGAATAAGCCACAAGAGAGGGGGAGCTTGATGGAGAGAAATGTGATGTTGAGGGGGAGCAGGAAGCAGAAACAGAAAGAGATTCAGTGCCAATAGAAAAACAAGAAGCAGCAGAAACGGTTACTACTGCTGACATAAATAAAGCAGCAGAAACAGTGAAAGAAGTTTTAACAGATCTTGAGATTGCATAAACCTTACTTAAAGCCAAGAATGATACTCCCAAGGTCACTTCAAAGACCAAAGGAGTAATCCTCAAAGATCAAGGTGAAATGATCAAGAAAGATAATAGCAAGAAGGCAATGAACAAAGACAAAGGAAAAGCAAAAATGGTGGAATCTGATCAACCAATCAAAAAGCAAAGGTTGGTTGAATCAGATGAAGCCTTAGCTAGAAAGATGCAAGATGACATTTAAGAGGAAGAAAGAGTTCAGATGGAAAAGGACAGGGAGATGGCAAAAGCTCTAGCTGCTGAACTGAATGAAGCTTATCAACTGAGTCTGGCAACTGAAATTGCACAGAAGAAAGATGCAACTATGAAGAAATCAGTGGTAGTAAAAGCAGCTACAAAGAAGAGAAAACCCTCAAAGACATTCCTAGGTACCCAAGAGAGAAACAAGATGATTATATTTCTCAAAGGTGCTGTAGGAGTCAAAAAGGAGATGTTCTCCAAAATTTCGTTTGAGAAGATTAAAGATCTGTATGATTCAGAGATGTTAAAGCTGCAGGGGAATGAAACTGCAAGAGTGGAGATGGAGAAGAGGATGAAAGAAAGTAATGATCTTCTGATACAAAAGCCCTTTCTAGATGAGCAGGAAACACCATCAAAGAAAGAAGATACTTTGGGAGAAAGTCTAAGGACTTTAAAGAGAACAAAGATGATGGCTAGGAGAAAGTCAATCAAGAAGCCTAGAGTATCTGAAGGAGAAGATGAGAAAGTTGCTGAAGAAGAAGGGGCACCTGAGTCATCTAAACAGAAAGAGCCATCAAACACAGATGATGTAAATTTGTATATGGTAGTGATGGACAAAGTGCCTGAACCAATTTCAGCAGAACCTGTAGGAGTTAAGCCTCCTGAGGTCATTCTCTGGGATACATTGACAGTGGATGGAAAGGAATACATAAGGATAAAAAGGAAGGATGAAAAGTATGAGGTGTTCAATACTTGGGCAAAGATTGTAAGAACATGCTCTAGGTCAGATCTTGAAGAGATGTTTGAGATAGGAATGAAGTTGTATGCAGATATTCTGAAGGCTCCAGGGATTTCAATTACAAAACTGGTAATGGAGTATCTGTGTATGATGTTCAAACCTGAAGAAGTAGAGCATGTGATCAAGAATGTATTCAAGTCAGTCAACAGTTGGACTCTATATGAAATTAGTGGAGTATATACAGGGACTTTGGACTTAAATCACACTGAATACTTCCTAGTGGATAGAGTATACAATCATAGCAGATTGAAGCTTCATGCTATGCTGAAGAAAAAGTTAAGATGTGTTCCAGATTCAGAAATGGCTAAATACTTGATTCAAAGAACAATTAATGAGAGTTTGGGATTGGATGCAAACACTGGAATTTAGGCCATGATAGAGTTTTGGGAGCATCTTGAAGAAAATTTGAAGAACTTGACTTCTCTTCCTAAAAGTCAAGTTAGGGGGAGATTGTTGGGAACTGAAGAATTCATCAAGTATGGTTAATGCTGCTAGTTCAAAGTTACTACTGCTAGAAGACTTAAAGGTTAATACTGCTGAGTGTTACTACTGCTAGTGGAATTAATACTGCTAGTCAAAGTTAGTGCTGCTTGAACAAAGTTAGTACTGCTTAGCTAGTTAGTACTGCTAGTGGTTAGTGCTGCTTGGTAGTTAATGCTGCTAGAAGGAATTAATGCTGTTGAGCATAGTTAGTGCTGCTTATGACTTGAAGATCAGAATGGAAAGGATGACAGCTGGAAAGATTCAAGATATTCATGGAAGGCTTGAAGATAATGATGGAAGATATACTGAAGATATTTTATTTATTGTAATTATCTGTTTATTCAGTATATGTACAGATTTGATAGAATAGATTAATTAAAAAATTCTAAGTTTTTTTAGTTCTAGAGAGAAAATCAACCTCAAGGCATAGTTCCTAATTCTAGAGAAGTAGAATTCGTATTGGTGAGCCTGTTCATCAATATTGAGGTTGAGTGTGTAATCTTGTAACTTCAAAGAATTCAATACAAGTTTACAGTTTGTTCTTTATATTTACTGTGTTGATTTATTATTTCATTGAATATCAAAGTGTTATTCCGCAAACTTCTTTGATATTGTTTCTGAGAATTATTTCTTGTTGAGAATTCGATCCTGACAACAAGAAACTTCTCTGTCCCTGAAAACCTTGATGCTTCTGAACCAAGAGTTTCTCTTCCCTTGCCTGAAGATTTTGATTCTGAACAACCAGCTGAACAACCCAAGCAGAAACCAAAAACTGATAAGCCCAGAAAGTCAAAATGATCAAGAATTCCTACCCCAAAGCCCAAACCAAAAGATCTTGAAGAAGAAAGGCCAATCATTATTGATATCCAATACTTCAGGAATAAGCTGTACAAAGAAAGAAAACAAAGAGAAAAAGAGGAAAGGCAGATAATCAGGGAAGCTAAAGATGAGTTAAGAAAAGAGGAAGAAGAAGCAGCCAGAGCAAAAGCTAGTGCACTTCCTTACATCCGAAACCCAGATAGCCTAAAGATATTAAGCAAAGCTGAAATGTCTATACAGTTAAAGCCAAATCCTGTTTTTGCTACTCTTATGGAAGTGGAAGAATTCTCAAAAGCTCATGATCCAGAACTTGAATCAATGCAAGCAGAAGAGCTCATCTCTTATGAAATCAGTGATATAGGGAAAGTTACTTTCAAAGGAGATGTTAGAGTTGGTGCTATTCCTTATACAGGATATGATGTTGAGGGAGCTTCTTTGAAGTTAATTGAGATCATCAGAAAGTCTCTCAAAGTACCATTCCTGGAAGAGTCAACCAAAATCTTTGTTTCTTATCTACAGCCGATTGATGAAGCTTGTTTTTATGGTGTTGGAGAGAGAGATAAAGTTTATCAAGCCAATTACATCAAGTTCATGAAGACAATGTGTAGCCAAAAGAAAAGAGATTATGCAGGTTCAAAATGTTCATATTTGCAAGATTCTTAATGTCCACTATCCAAAGTTCACAGTTCAAAGAAAAGATATGAAGATCAGTTCCTTTACAGAAGCTGATTTTGATAACTTGAACTTCTCAGATATTATGTTAATTGTGAATGAGTTCAGAGACAGGAGAAATAGAAGGAGGTCACAAGTTGTTGCTTATGCTTTGGATGCTATTAAAAGATTCATGACAAGGAGTGTCTACAATGCTTATTCGTTTGATTTTCAGCTTGGCATTGAAACCAATCAGAACAGAATAAACCTTCTGACACCAAACTTCAACCATCCCAAGATCAAAGTTCTAGAGCCCTTTCAGATCTCCAGATATCCAGAGTTGGGTGTAATGTATGTAAACACCAAGTCTCATAAGAAGCAGTTCATGAGAGCATCAGAATTGGCTAAGTATTCAGATGGTACTTTGAAGTATGTGCAGAAAGTGCTTGAAGTTAAATTGTTTCTGTCTGAGCAGGAAAGATTAAGAAAGAATGAAGCTGTAAGAACAGTTGAGTCTCTTAACATGGAAGCTATGCTAGAAGAGATCAACAAGAAGATTGATTTCAGGGAGCACATCAGAAGGTTTGAAGCACACTTTCGAATCAGAAGAATCTGTTTAGAAGATGGGAACAAAGCAAAATTGTCAAATGATCTAAAAGGGGGAGATTGTTATTGTAATTTTAGTTTAGATCATTTGTGTTGACTTTTGTAAGTTTTCCTTGTTTCTTGTTTGACCTATAAATAGGTCTTCCTTGCTTTTGTTATAGTAGAAGCCTCATTTGTAAACATTCAATGAGAATCCTTAGAGAGAGAAAACCTTGTAACCCTTTCACTTGTGACATTAATACACATGTGATTTCCCCATGAATTTCATTGTTCTTGATTGTTTTGTGTGTGTGATTTGAGTGGACTATATCAAACACTGTTCTTGATCCTTTGCACTATAATTCTATGGTTTTTGATGTTTAGATTGATAGAAAAGTGTTTTAAAATGATTTTCGATAATTGACTTCCAGGTTTTGAGAATCAATTTCTCAAGATTGATTTGATTTGAATCTGTTGGATCGAACTGAGAATTCAAACAACTTGCGAGTTTTACAAAACACGCAGACAGGCTTCTGCGAGTTCTGCAAACCCACAAGGCCTTACCTGCGAGTTCTATTGTTCAAATTGATGTGGCTTGCGAGTTTGAAGTTCCATTCAACTTGCACATTTCTGAAATCAAACGATTTGCGCGTTTGAATTTCATTTGATTTACGCGTTTGAATCCCAAATTGATTTGCACGTTTTAATTTGATTCAATTTGCGCGTTTTAAGCAATTTGATTTGCGCGTTCTGAGAAACACGCAAACCTTGCTTGCGAGTTTCACAGGTTTAAAGCTTTTGCGCGTTTCACACCTCTAATTGCTTGCGCATTTCAAGCAGATTCAATCTGCGCGTTTCAAGCATTCGATCTGAGTGTTTCTGAAATCAAGTGATTTGAGTATTTCTGAAATCAAATTCGTTTTGTGTTTGTCAATTCCAATTGACCTGCGTGTTTCAATTTCATCCGATTTGTATGTTCAATTTCATTCATTTGATTTAGTTAAATTGATTTGTGCTACCAGGTCATACAATCTGCACATTTAGGACAAGTTCCAATTGATTTGCAGTTTCAAGTTTTAGATCACACAGCCTCCTGCGAGTTGTATTTGATTGGGTTTCAATTGAAACAATCTGTGGATTTCTAGTTCAAAGCATTCAATCTGCGAGTTTGGATTTTCAATTCATATGATCTGCAAGTTCCATAATCTGAGAATTCCAATGCTTTGAGAGTTCCAGAGACAGAAAATTTTTTCACAAATTATTTTTTGTATAAATCCAAGTTTGACTTATAGTCGACTGTTTTGAATTGTTTGTGAACGATCATTCTTATCAAGCGAGTATATCTGTCAAGATGTCTACTACAGAGAGAAAGAGGATGATCAACAACAAAGATTTGGAGCCTATCATTTTAATTCCACATATCATAGTGGATGGAAATGAAATATCTCCAACTTTAAAAAAAATTGTTTTTGAGATACCGACAATAGAGGCTGAAAGAGACAAACTGAAAAATCAGAATTCAGAGCTTCTTAAACAGATTCAGGAGTTGAAATTTGATTTGTTAAACTCTGATAAAACTTCTGATTGTATAAAGTGTACTAATACTGTTAAATCTAATTCTGCAGGAAGAGAGAAAATCATTGTTCTAAAAGAAAACAAAATTGTCACATGTGAAAAGAAATTAAAATTGAAAGAGAGAAAGATTGCAAATCTTCAAAGCCAACTGAAGACGACTGAACAAAAATCATCTGAGCTGAACTCAAGTTTAAGGCTTTTGAAGACAAAATATCTGCCTTGGAAATACAGAATGTTGAACTGTCAAAAATCATCCAAGCAGATAAAGAAAAATCAAAATTGGAGACATACTCAACTCAACAGATATCTGAATTTTCAAAGAGAACTTTACAAGAGAAAAAGGATTTGGAGCTGAGATGTTCAAAACTTTCTAAGCAAGTGTCGGAATTTGAAAATATAGTAATAACTGAAAGAGACACTTTTGTTAAAGAAAGACAAGTTCTTGAAACCAAAATTACTGAACTTCCCAAACAGATTTCTACTTTACAAGACTTGCTCGAAAAAGAAAGTCAGATTTTCAAAGAAAATAAAGGTCTTATGAGCTTGAAAAGAAAAATGTTGAAAAGAGAAATACTGGGATTTTCAAAGATATTTCTGAGAAAGCCAAGAACTTGGAAAAGGATTTTGAGCTTGAACGTTCACATTTTGAATCTGAGATATCTAAGCTCACATCCAAAATATCTGTTCTATCATCAGATGTCCAAAAAGAACAGAAGGCCAGATCTGAATTGAAAATAAAGTTTGACACACTAACTTCTGAAAGAAACATTTTATCCAAAAAGATAAAAGACTTAGAAGATGCAAACGTTGATTTGTCAGAAAAGATTACAGTTGATGTGATTGAGCAATCACCTGTTGATAATTCAACAGAATCAGACTGTTCTTCCAAAACAACTTCAAGCTCTATTCATGAGAAAAATGTTTTGAAAAAGAAAAGTGTCAAATCACAAACTGTCAACTCAAATCAGATCAGACCATCTAAGCTATTTTATGACAAATCTGTTGATGGTTCAACAAACTTTTATATTGAATCTCTTGGAAAGCAATCTAAGAAAAATCAGATGGTCTGGAGAGTGAAGGATTCTTCAGATGAAGAGAAGAAGAAAGACAAAGCATCAGAATCCACAACCAATGCCAACAAGAACAGTGTGCATAAAGGTAACTCTTTCGGTAATTCTGATACAATTTATTCTACTAATCATCTTATCAGGATTGCTCAGATGAAAAAATCTGTTGTTCTTACTGTGGAGCACATGACTTTGTAAGTAAAAATTTTGTTAATTACTGGTATGGTTCATATTATGTAACCCCCACAAGAACTGCAACTAACATATCAGAACCCAAATACTAGTGGGTACCAAAACCTAAATCTGTGTTGCAGGCACCCAAGGTTTAAGGGGAGCATGATGTTTGACTTCTAGACAAATCAGTCTAGGACTCGTACCTCAAAGAACGGTGGATTTTGAACACAACAGTTCAAAACCCGCACTTCAATGTTAAGAACTGTGGCTTCTGATCACATGACAGATCAGGACCCGTTCTTCAATGTTCAGACATGGATATTTTGTAAATATCCAGGGGGAGCTTATCTGACCTAAATCATTAAATCATGATTTGAGGGGGAGCTTAAAGGTAAATATCTTCTAATCTAGATCTCTGATTGTTTGAAAGAAGAACAACTTCTAAGCATGAAAAACAGTTTCTGAAATGTTCAAACCACTTCTCTATTCTCAAAAAGTTTCATGAATTTAGAAGTGTGATTTTAAATGTTTTTCAAGTTTTGAGCTTTAATGTTTAACTGACTGTGTGTTTCCAAAGATCAATACTCGCGTATTATCTTGTCTATATACTGTAAAGAATTTACACACATCGGTTCAGTACTTCATTTGAATTTGTTATTACCATGTCTCATATCGAACAAATTTTTCGATGGTAATACTCCCGTTTGCTTTCAAATATTGTTGAGCATCATTTATCATTTCAATCTTTGTGTGTTCATTGCTAAATTGTTTATATTTGTTCATATAAACAACTATCAAATTCTTTGATACCCTAACCATTTTATTTGATCTGATTGATACATTGTCAGATTCTCAAAACAATTATCTTAATTTCAAATTATTCATTCAATATCCTTGTTTTGAGAGATCTTCATTGTTCAAATGCTCAAATGCTCAAATTTCATTCATATATTTGATGAGCATACATTTTGACGATGTTATCATATTTTCTGCTTAATTATTCAAGTTAAACTGCTGAGCAATCAATCTTTTAGGACTTACATGAGATTCATGTAAGAACTTAAACAGAACTTCCATGGATTCACGTAAACCAGTGTTTCCTACCCCGGAAGTTATCCTAGAGTGATTGCGGGGTGAGGGGTCAAAATTAAAGAGTGGGGGAGATAACTCATCCGATTGAGTTTTTCTCATTGTGCTGAGCGGTAAAATGTAAATGTGAGTTTGGTTAGAAGTGAGTTTTAAATGTTAAAAAGAAAGAGGGTGTGAGATCAGAGTTAAAAGAATATCAAAACTCTACACCAACCACTTTCTGAGTCAGTCAGCCACATCTACTGATTGGTTCACATTCTTTGTTGACCATCATTGAAAAAGGCAGTGACCCATGCCAACTCTTGCATTAACCCCACCAGCCACTCGTTTCTTTCTTAACAAAGAAATGTTTCATTTTCTTTGGGGACGCAACATATCTGCTATCTAGTATTCACTCGGAAGATTTAGATATTGAAAAAGAGGGAATGTTGCCCCAGCTTCGCACATCTTTCATGCACATTGAGTCCGTGTAATATCTGTTGCTGTCTCAACAATTTCCACAATTTGAGCCTGAAAAAGCTTAAGTAGCTTTAATCATTCATACACTTGCACCTACACACAAGGAATACGTTTTCTTGTCATAACATTCATAGAAAATTCCTTTGTGGTTTTTCAATGATTGAATGGAAGCCCTGGGGGAGTGAACATCACAAAAGCTCCTTTCCAATGTACATCCGTTGTACAAAGTGGCTCCGTGCTACTTACAGGATACTAACTGTTTCATCTGTTGAATCACAGTTACAACGTTCATTATATCTGAATTTGAAAAGATTCGGGTATATACAGTTCATGATTCAGCTATTCAGATCAAAAGGGCGGAGAATGTGAAACTTACAATAAAAAGGGGAGATTGTTAGTTTCTTACAAAGGGGAAGATCAAAGAAAGTGTTGAAATTGAAGAGTTTTGATGATCATGATGTTCACAATCATCAAAAAGGGGGATAAGTCTACCATGATCAATTTCAAAGAATGAAAAGGGACAAATTTTCAAAAGTTCAATTTCAAAGCCATAGCTTAAGAGCTAAAGAGATGTCAAGTCAGATGGATAAGTTTCAAGACAGATGAAAGTTTGTTTGGATCAAGAAGATTCAAAAAGATTCTGAAGAATGATAATTCAAAGACAAATTCAGATGATTCGAGAAAGTTCGTTTTTCCGAAGACTGATCAGAGATTGCAGAGATGAAGATACATATTTGTAAAAGATTCCTCAAAGTTTCAAAGAGTTTCAATGTTTCAAGTCATATAAAGCTGATATAGTAAAAAAGGGAGAGATTCACAAAGTTCAATTTCAAATCAATTTCAAAGTCCTGAAGAAAGTTCAATGTCAAGACTTGTGGAGAATTTCTGAAAGTTCAAACTAGATGAAAAGAAATTATTCTCAAAAGATTCTGAAGAAAAGTTGGATGCGGACACAATTAAAGAATTTCGGATATTCCTACCAACGAGTTCCTATCTATTGCGATTCAAAGAGCACAATAGCTATAACAGCTAATCCAGTGCAACACTCAAAGACAAAACATATCGATGTGAGATATCATTTCGTCAAGGATCATGTGGATAAGGGAGATATAGAGATGCACTTCGTACAAACTGACTACCAGTTAGCTGACCTGTTTACCAAGCCGTTGGATGAAAACAGGTTTGTTAGAACATATTTTCTTTTCTATTTTAGAAGTTTTATAAAGTAATCAATATATTGTAATGGGCCTTGTATTGGGTTTGGGCTTATAGTGTACAAGGGTTATGGGGTATAAATAGGAATCATGTGTAATAGTTTTAGGTTAGCTTTTCATTTGATCAATTTCAAGCATTCACAATGTAGCCGCTTTTTTCATTGTGTTCTTAGTATAGATTTTATTTGCTTTCAATAATATACTGATTTCTACCCTACATTCTCTTGTTCTTCATCAAATCAAACCAATCACGATCTCAATTGGACCCAACAATTGGTATCAGAGCTTAAGAGAAACAATTTTTCTGCACGATCGAGAGATCTGTAGGTTTTGATAGAACAGTCCTGTGAAAATCGATTTCTGTGATTTTTGTGAAATTGATTGTTCTTTGTTGTTTAATTGATTCACATATTATTTTTTATCATTATCGAATCATTAGCTAGCATCAATTTCTTTCTAGAAATCAGATATGTTGATTTTTTGAGTTATTTTGTTCGAAAATATGTATGTAATGTGGTTGAATCAAAGTATGCTCCAGAGTCAGATTTAGTCTTGGTGATCAACTTCAAATGTGCTTATTGGTTATTTTCGAATCTGTGGATAAAGTATTTGCTCAGAAATCGATGTTTTGAAGAATTTGTTGAAGAAAGTCAGAAAATATGTTTGAGATCCATAAGTTTCGCAAGATCCGTGAAGAACTCCCAGAATGAGAAAGATTCGCAGAAAGAACATTGGACACAACAATTTTCATTTAAGTGTAGAATTCTCAAGTGGCACATTGCGAAAATTGAAGAATTCGCAGGCCACTTGATTTTATTGTCGAAGTTTCACAGGTTTCATGTATGCGAAAAGTGGCTTCCAAATTTCATGAAAAATGTTCTAAGTATGGATTTCGCAGGTATGCGAACTGCGAAAGTTGGGAATTCGCAGGACAGTACATTGCGAATTCTGAAGAATTCGTTGATGTGTTGTCTACGAAAGGCGAGGATTCGCAACCATGAGGCTTGCGAAAGTTCAGGTTTCGCAATGGAAGCCTCTGCGAATTTTGTGGTTTAAGCTATGCTATCTTGCGAATTGTGCTCAATCGTCTATAAGGATCTATGTATTTTAATGGTTTGCGAAAGTTGGTGATATTTTGAAGTTTCTGACTGTTCTAAACCCTATTTCATACAAGTTTGCCCTATTCCTGTGCTTTTTACGCTGAATGCATATGTGACAGTTGGTTGGTCACATATCCTTAGAAACTGATCTATATTTCACGAGTGCTCATGATCTGCAAAATTTTCAGATTCTGGATTTGATGATTTGGTCTCTGCTTGGATTGAGTTAGCTGTCTGAGCATCTGTAATCATCAGTCTGGAAAGCTTCTTCAGTTGTTAGAACGTTGAGAGCACTTTATCATTCTTCTGACTTGATCACTCAGTAGTGTGAGCGACTGCAATCACTGTTCTGCACTTTGGTTGTTCTTCAGAATCATGAGAGCTGATAATCATCCAGCTAATTTGTGAAGAAAGGAGTTCCGGGTTTGATGACTCAGTATTCTCGAAACCAGTCAGAAAATGAGTACCTTTCATCAGTTGTTGAACAATTGCTTGCCTTCTAACCCTTGCCTTGTAGTGTTCCTACCGGATGCCGCCCGTATGCTTATCAGATGAAGTTCTTAAGCAAAATTCCTATTTCAACTCATGGTTCACAGACAGATCAGATGTCATATACTCATGATGCACGTGGGTGTCACTCCATAATCCACACATATCATTCTTGTGGGCGTTAAGGAATGTGTTGGAATTACTAGAGTAAAAAGTTGTCTTTATGTGCACTTAATTAAGGTTATTGTCTACATCAGATCTGATATTTCAGTTGATACTTCGAGGATAATAGCTACATTCTAGGGGGAGCTTAAGGATGCTTTGAAGTTTATGCAACACTAAGTTTTATAAAGAAATCAAGGGGGAGAGGAGCTGAAGCTGGAGCTGATATGAGAATGATTACTTTACAAAACGTAGGGGGAGAATGTTAGAACATATTTTATGTTCTATTTTAGAAGTTTTATAAAGTAATAAATATATTGTAATGGGCCTTGTATTGGGTTTGGGCTTATAGTGTACAAGGGTTATGGGGTATAAATAGGAATCATGTGTAATAGTTTTAGGTTAACTTTTCATTTGATCAATTTCAAGCCTTTACAATGTAGCCGCTTTCTTCATTGTGTTCTTAGTATAGATTTTATTTGCTTTCAATAATATACTGATTTCTACCCTACAATCTATTGTTCTTCATAAAATCAAACCAATCACGATCTCAACCCAACAAGGTTTACCTTTTTAGTCAGCAAACTAGGTATGTTAAATGCCACTACATGATTCAAGGGGGAGTATATCTTGTTTTTTGCTTTATTGGTTTATTTCTTGGAATTCATGAACAGTGTGTATTATTCATTTTTACTGACGAAAGAGGAATCATTTTTCAATGATTACCAAAATCTTTTATCTTGTAGGTTATCATTTTTGAGACATTGGCTTCTGATTACATCAGATCAGCACCCGTGCTTCATTGGTAAATCTGAACATTACTATTCTCACCGGAGAATAAGTAATCGTGGCTTTTGAATACTTTAGTTCAAAACCTGTATTCAAATGTTTTTCTTCTAGTCGATGCTTAAACGATAACATTTTTTAAGAAGTTTTTTGATTTGAGGGGTAGCTAATTGCTATATCTTTTAATTCGACGAGATAATTGCTAACTGTACTTTCATTGTTAAATTTTTCTGATAAATTGACTTTTTACAGGTATCGAGGGGGAGGATATCTGTATTTTTGTTAAGGATACTTCATTGAAAATACTCATTTCAGGGGGAGTTAAGGATTTTAATTTAAAGGTATATATTTCTAATCCTTACACTCTATCACTTGTTGAAAGAAGAACAACTTTCACTTGTGAAAAATGGTTTATTAAATGTTCAAACCACTTCACATTCTTTAAATGTTTTTCATGAATTGAGAAGTGTGTTTCTTAAAAGATTTTTGGATACTTTAAAGCTTATCTGACCGTGTGTTCTTCAAGAAAAATACTTGTGTATTTTCTTTTCATATACTTTGTCATGTATTCATACACAACGGTTCAGTATATTTCTTGACTTTGTAATTACCATGTATCAAAAGTTAAATCTTTCTATGGTGATACTCCCGTTTGCTATTCACTGCTGTTTGAATCAAACGTCATTTCATCATTATATGTGCTTTCATTGAACATATGTTTATATTTTGTTCATATAAACATCTTACGTCTTTGATTTCCCAAAATATTATTCTTCATGATAATTTGATCCGATCTTAATCATTGTCAGATTCTCAAAACATTTCTGCTCTTTCATGATTATTCATTCATATAAAGTTTTGAGAAATCTTAAATGCTTAACATGCTCAAATTTCATTCTTATTCTTAATGAGCATACACATACTGACAAATGATTTCTTGTGCTTAAATGTCAAGAATATCATTGAGATACGCATGTTTTTAGGACAAATACATGGGATTCAGTGTGAGTGCTTAAAAGAACTTCCATGGATTCACGATAACCAGTGTTTCCTACCGAGAAAGTATTCCATGAGTGATTGAGGGGAGAGGGGTAAAAAGATTGAGTGTTGGTATGTGAAGAGGTGAAATGAAAATGAGAGATTGGTTAGATGTTAGCTTAAATGATTAAAAGAAAGAGGGTGAGAGAATAGAGTAAAAGAATATCAGACTCTGTACCAAACTTCTTTCTTAGTCGGGCAACCACATTACTGATTGGTTCACATTCTTTGGTGACCATCATTGAAAAAGGCAGTGAGCCCATGCCATCTCTTGCATACAACCCTACTAGCTACTCATTCTTTTCTTAAAAAGAGAATGTTTAACATTTTCTGGGAAGCAACACATAATCTATTGGTTCTTCATTTGGAAGATACTGATATTGAAAAAGAAGGAAAGTTGCCCCACCTTCGACCCTTTTTTATGCACAATTGAGTGTATGTATAATCATTGTTGTCTCAATGGTTTACATACTTTGAGCCTTATGAAACACAATCATTGTGCAAAATCTTTCATAACACAAGCACAAGCACACAGAAAATTTGTTTTTCTGTCAGAACATTTACAGAAAATATCTTGTGTTTTTCAACGATTGAATGGAAGTCGTGGGGAGTCATCATCAAACCAGCTCCTTATATTGTACATTCGTTGTACACAGTGGCTTTGTGCTATTGCTAGGCATTCCTAACTGTTTCATATGTTGATTCAGGGTTACAACTCCTAATTTGTCTGAATTTGAAAAGAATCAGATGAATACTTTTATGAATTGACGGCTTATTCAGATAAGATGAATCAAAGAGAGAGATCATGAAGACTGTGCATACTTGTTCATTTGGGGGAGATGTTCCAAAGACCGATCTAAACATAAAGAGTTTTTTTGATTTTGTTTCTAACAGTTCATCAAAAAGGGGGAGATGTATCAAAGTTCAAGTTCAGATGAAAAGTTTACATCAGAATTTGGGGAGATAAATTAGTGTTGAAGATCAGATGATTTTTTAAAGTCAGGTTGAAAGTAGAAGAAATGATTGTTGTAAAGGAGGAGATTGAGGATGTTTAAAAAGGCAAAGAAAGAGATTTACTTTAAAGTTGAAGAAAGTCAAAGTTTCGAAGTTTGTTGAAAGTTTCAAAGTTTTGAAGAAAGTCAAAGATTGAAGAAAAGGTTGACTATTCAGAACGCTTAAAAGTTAATCCAAAGGGGGAGACAAGTTTAAAGAGTTGTCAAAGATCATACAAAGTGTAAAAAGACTTGAAGATGTCAACACTATGAAAGAGCTAAAGCTGAAAAAGAATTGAAAGCTGAAGATTTTTCTGAAAATAAGAAGACCTGAAGATTATCGTCAATTTTTTTTTAATCTTGAATCCAAAGAGAGAGATTGTTAGACTAATATTGTATTCAAAATTAAAAGTGAGGGTCTATTTTGTAAGTGTTGAATAGTTTCAGGGTTTTGTTTTAAAGTCAACGTAAGTTGACTTAGTATAAATAGGTTATTTCTTTGTAATCTTTAGAACACGAACACACACTGGATTGGTAAGAACTTGTACGCACACAGAGAACACACTTTCTGAGACTTGTGATTACGTGTTAGATCTATGACTTAAATGTAATATGTGTTTGATCAATAATATTGTGTAATTAATCATTGTATTGTGAATCATATGCTAGTATTTCTGTGTCACAGTGCGACAGTGCCATGCGACAATGACCATGGTCAAAGTCGTTGGTCACTGTCGCCGTAGAGGAGGAGGTCACTGGAATGTTGGTTGACTATGACCGCGACAGTGCCAAAGGGTATAGTCGCTGCTCACTGTCGTCGAATTGGTACCGTAAGGGGGTTAAGACCTGCGATTGTACCCAAGCCACAATGCCATTGGCACTATCGCCTGGCATTGTCGCACACAACATCTAGGTGTATAAAAACTCATCTCAGCCTATTTAGTCTCAATTGCTTCATATTTTCTGCTTGAGAGTCGATCTTGGAGAGCATAAGGTCGAATTTCTACTACCAAACCCTAGCCCCATTTATTGCAAACACTTGGGGTTGGTGAATCTTGTGAGGAGCATTCAATACCTCATTTAAAGCTAACTAGTGGAGATTCCTGCCTCGACTTCTCATCATCTCAACTTCTAGTGTTTGATAACTTTTCTAGGTTTTTAACCAAAACCTAATTTGTGAGCTTCTCCTAACTATTTTAAAAATGAGATACACCTCTTAATAGGTTTCATTTCATTATTTCATATTCCCTTACATTCATTAATCACCTGATAAGTTTGACTATATTTCTATACTTGGTAAATGTTGGGGATTTTGGTCACAAATCACTATGTGGGTTTTGACGAGATTATTTGTTGATAAGAGTTGGGATTTGTTTATGTGATAACACGTGATTGATGGATATTGCTTGTGAACTCATGATATAAGGTTTTGGACCTAAATTGGGAGTGGAATTATTTAGGATCTTATACATGCATTTTTCTTGATGTGGAATATGTATAATGATGGATGATATATATATATATATATATATTGGATGAACCACGAGTAGGCACTAGGAGGAAGTCTTGGGGTGCCACCTTTATGGTATGTGCCTAGATCTATGCCATTTGGAGTAATGCCTTGGAGGTAGTTTTCAAATGTGTCGGGCCTTTAGGATGTTGCTCATGTGAGTGAACATCAAGGTACATCGACTCTTGAGGTGAAACTCGTTGGTGCGATGGGTCTCCCCCATTGATTCTTTTATGATTCTTTATGTGTTCAAGTCCTTAAATGAATTTCCATGTTATTGTTCAACTCACTAGGCTCGTTTGGCCTAACACATGATTGGTTTTATGTGTATCTCAGGTTCTAGTGGCACGACCGCCAAGAAGGTGTAGTAAGCTTTAAAAGTGAGCTTGGGAGAATTTTGGGACACCACTTAGGAGAAGAACATTTTGGAGAATTAGATGACAGCTTATTGTAATCTCTTTTCAAGATAGAAATTAGATTAAAGGTTTGTTATCCTTCAATGCTTAATTATTACAAATTGTAATTATAACAAGTGTATATTGTTCCCTTTTGGGTAAACCTCGTGCTTTGGCATTAATTTTAAATGCCACATTTCCTTTCCGAAAATATTTGTTTGTCCCAATTTTTGGGGTGTTACAAGTTGGTATCAGAGCTTTAGTTTTTAAGTGAACTAGGTGTCGAGTCGAATTTACCTAGACTTAAGATGGTTGTGCCTATTGTATCACTATCCATACAGGTAGAGCAATCCTAGGTGGGGAGAGTATTAGGACTACGGAAATGCATTGATTAAGAAATTGTGATGACGGTAACAAGAATTCTTATGTAATGTATATTCAAACTATCAGTTGGCCAGTGCTATTATGAAGTTATAAATACGTAAGTGTGCTTGAAATTGTTGTTATGATGATTGATCATTGTAGTGGTACGTACCAAACCGCTAATCTTTTAAGGAATTAAACGGTAGGATCTTTATCATGTGTGATAGTTCACGATGGTAAACACACGGAATCGGGTGGGGGTACCCAAGGAGGGTAATGAGGCGAGTGTTACGGCTCCGGAAACTTCAAAAAGAGTAACTCCAACGGGTGTTCCAGCGGGTCACCAAAGGACCACCTTGTTGGAGGGAGTGGTGGACCAAGTTCCCCGAGTGACCTTGGAGACCGAGAACCCGGTCGTCCAAGAAGTGGACCCCCAATCAGTCCTATTGGATAGTATTATTCATATGACGAACTATGCGAAGGACAAGCGGGATGAAAAGTTCATGAAGATGCTAGAGGATCATGATACAAGCCACCGAAGGCATGAAACGTGTTAATGCCCCAAATCAAGTTCTAATTGTTACAAACAATCAAGATGAACAATTTGTGAAATCACATGTTATTGATTCAATCAAAGATTACATTCTCTCTCACTTTCTCTCTAGAATGATATAACAATCTATTCTTCTCTCATATGCTACGTGTGTATGGTTCATACAAACTGATTACAATGACTCAAGGTATTTATACCAACTACAAAGAAACAAAATACAATACTTTGACTTATTACACTGACTTTAACTTTGATGGTTGAGAGTTGACTTTGAGGATTTTACTTGCTTGACTTTCATCTTCAGTATTAATGATCTTGTAACCAACAAATATTTTCTCTAACATTCTCCCCCTTTTGTGACATCTGTCAACCAGAATGTACAGGTTAGAGCCCGAACAGTATGATACATGTCTTATCAGGTAGGAACACCCTAATATGACCTAATTATGTAGGCCAGGGTTTTAGTTTCCTAAGATTCCCGGCAGTGCGCTTAGAATATCAGTTTACTGCGCGTAACGGTATACGCTGTTTTATAAAATGCCAATCCGATAAAATTAACATTTTATTATATTAATAACAATAATAAGTGGGTCAAATATAAACTCTAAACTTTAAGTAATCAAACCAAAAATTTAAGTAGATAATTGAGAATTTACCTACCTTTAATCTCTCTCTTTATAAAAATTACATATTATGTATATATAAAAAAAAAAAAAAAAGATTAGAGAGAGAGAGAACCGTCCACCTCTCTCTCCCCCTTCCCAAAACATTCATTATTAAACTACTTTTTTCAAGACTAAACTTTCATTTGCATCCATCACTCTCATTTTGAAATTCTCATCTCTCTCTCTCTCTCCCTCTCCTTTCTCAGCCGAATTCAGCCCCAAAAACCACCTCAAACATTTCAAACTTGAAGATAAAAATCATCTCTAGTGGGGGTAAGTCTTCTACTATGTTGTTTCTTCACTTTTTCTTTAAAAAATTCTTACATTTCTTACTTTCTTCATCCCTTCTTCATTCTTTTCTTGAAGTTTCTGAAATAAAGGACCTTCATAGGTCTTAAAATAGTAGGTTATACACCAATGGCATGTTAAATGTCAAGAAATGGTGATAACCCATGATCCATGTAATCGAAACTCAAGAAAATGGAGCTTACATGACATGCATGGCTATTTTTCTCACCATCTAAGATGGTAAAGTTCATGCATGTGTATCTCCTTCTTTGTAATCTAAAGGATGTTCTTTTACAAAACTTATGTTAAAAATCATTGTAAAAACGTTTTTAAACAAAACGACCACCCTTTGGGTGAGAATAAAAGTTAAAAAGCATTCAAATTGTCATGAAATCTATTTTTAGAATCTGGCAGATTGCATGCAAATATTATGAATCTTATTCTGGAACTTTATTTAGTGAGTTACAAATCTAACCCAACTAGTTTCACTCAAAAATATTGAGTTTTGACCCCTCATCCTCACCTATAAATTTATGTGCGCAAGATGAATCCGTCTGGGCAGAAACCTCCATTCAATCAACCATAACCATATTTTAAATCCATAAAAATTTATGTTTTTTCTTCAGAAAGTAACTTTGATGAGTTAGAATTCAAACAAAATTGGTTTCAATTAAAAATATGAAGATTTGGGTGTTCAACCCCTCATGACAAGTTGAGTGTGCAAAACAGAAAAACCTGACAGATTATAACACTTGGATTAAAAAAGGCATAACTCACTCATTTTTAACCCAAAAAGGGTGAATCTTTTTCTGGAAGTTACATTTATGAGTTAGGAGTGGAACCCAATTTGATTCACTGAAAAATAATGAGTTTAGACCCGTCAAATGGATGTGACAAAAAGCATGTGCAGGCTGCCTTGATAACTGTGACACTTAAACTTGCATGTAATGATTATGTTACCTATGCACCTCTAAAAAATGGTGCTTTTTATGTCAAAAGTTCCCTAAGACACCAAATTTAAATATATAAAAATTTGGTTAAATAATGAATTTGGGAAAATACTTAAATATGCCAATAAGTGAACCTAAATTTCTGCCAGTAGAAAAATAAAACTCTAGTTCTAGAAAAATAAGTTCTTGGTTGTTAAAAATAATAATAGGCTTATAAGTTATAGTTTTTGTTAAAACATCAAATAATAATGTATACATGTAAAATTTAATCTTGCGTTAAAATATAAGGTGACCAAGAGATGCACGTTTATAAACATAAATAATGTAACTACTCGCTATTCATTCTTAAGACATAATTCAAGGATTAATTCCTATATGTATGTCACAATGTCAATTTTTAAAATGGTAAGGTTCTCAAATCATATAAAATCCAAAATTTCCGTGTATTTCGCAACGTAAAATATTACTTAAAAACCAATTAAAGGTCACTTAAGGATTTTATAAGATATGGCGATCTAAGTAACACTTTAACGCTAAGAGTAGGTCCCGAACTGATATTGTGTTTCACTTTCATAGGAGGGACTTAACACCGGGTCTTGTACAACCGTGAGGCCACTTCTGGAAATCCTACTGAGCAAGTGAGTATTCACAACCCCTCTTTTACCGTTTTTTATACGTTTTGGGGTGAAAAGCATGTGAATTTACAAATTGTTTCTACTGAATGATTGTTCGTTAAAATTGTCGAATTTTGAATTAAATTGTTTATGCACTATGGTATGTATACTTTACGCTGCAAGTGAGTATTCACAACTCCTCTTTTACCGCTTTTTATACGTTTTGGGGTGAAAAGCATGTGAATTTACAAATTGTTTCTACTGAATGATTGTTCGTTAAAATTGTCGAATTTTGAATTAAATTGTTTATGCACTATGGTATGTATACTTTATGCTGCAAGTGAGTATTCACAGCCCCACTTTTATCGTTTTAATTGATTTTGGGGTGGAAAGCATGTTTAAATTGCGTATTTCAAGATTCATGAGAATGGTTTTAAAGTATTGCGAATTGGCAATTTATAAGGCTTTGTTAAAAGCATTTGGGATTATAAGCTATATGATAAGTATGCAATTGATGTGTTGAGTATTAAATGTTAAGACCCCGTGACACTACTATTAACTCGAAGAAAATCGGGCCTATAGTATTAGTGGATAGTGCTATTTGGTGTGACAAGCCCACCTTATGCTGACGAGCAGGGGTGCACTATACTAGAGAAGATGACTAAACATGTGGCTCGAACCACCACTGAGTTAGTTCATCGGGGGCGTTGAAATTGGTCAGGGACGGCTTAGTAGTGGCTCAACGTAATATTATCTTTGCATACACTTATCATACAGAAATTAAATTGTGGTATTCATGAATCAAAGATTTGAAGTTTAGTTTTTACGCATGATTTATAATGACGTAATAATAATTGTCTTACACATGTGGATTTATTCCACCGCTGAGGTAATGACGTGTAAATTAAGGGGCATTGGTTGGTCGAAAGGTTTGGTAGTGGCTCAATGTTAAGGCATTACTGTATACAGTTAACCTCGTGCAAATAACTGAACAATCAGTTTCTTAAGCGTCTTGTGAACGAGCGTTTCACAATAAAAATTTCTGCATTCAAATTACTTTTGTGCATACGAAAACTTGTGAACTCACCAACTCAATGTAGTTGACCCTTTTTCTTCTACCATGCTTTTCAGGTACTGAGAAGTATGTGGTGGCATATAGGGTGCATCTGTGTGACATCATCAACTGCAAGAACATTAAAATATTTGGTCAATTTTTGTAATTGCCGCTTACTTTGAGAACTTTTTGGTTATGACTTGTACAACAATATTTGTACTATTTTATGGAATGTTGTGGTTGGTGTTATCTATTACTTAATGCAATGAAACCGTGTGCTGTCATATCTCGTGTTTCCGCTTTAGCGGGGTGTGACAGATTTGGTATCAGAGTCTAAGGTTATAGAGAATGCCGGTTTCCTTATGGAAACCTCAAACTATAACAAATTATAAACATAATTTCTAGACGGTTTTTCGAAATGATTCTCAAAGGCTGAAGTGTATCACTAGTATAACTAGGCTGAGTGTCGTATTATTATACCATAAATTAGACAAAGCCTGATCACCTCTGTCTAATTTAGGTATGCATAATGGGGTACTTGAACTGGTTGTATTATGAGTACAAAATGATTTTTCTATTTAAATGCGTCGAGCATGAATTTTGTGTGTGCATGCATAAACATCGCATATCTTAGACATTCCTTTTTCCCATAACACCCTTAGTTATTAAGTTTAATAATATCGCAACTCACTATGCATCAGTATTGTTTGACTCTGGAGCGGATAGGAGCTTTGTATTATTAAAGTTTAAGCCAAAAATTAATTTGAAACCCCAAAGGCTGAAAGAAGTCTACACTATTGAATTTGCGAATGGGCAAGAAGTTAGAGCTAAGGATATAATTTCGGACTGCAATCTAAGCTTAGCTAATAAGAATTTTAGCATAGATCTTATCTCAATTGATCTAGGAAGCTTCGACATGGTTGTGGGCATGGATTGGCTATCCAAAAACCGAGCCGAAATATGTTGTTCCGAGAAGATCGTCCGGATTCCGTCACCAGAAGGAGAAACTCTCATCGTTCAGGGAGAGAGGCCCGGAAAGAGTTTTAAGATAATATCTGTATGAAGATGCGAAAGTGCTTGAAAAAGGAGAGTATTACGTTTTTGGCTTACGTCATAGATAAGAGAATTGAAGAGAAACGCATTCAGGACTTTCAAATAGTTTAGGATTTTCCCGAGATGTTTCCGGATGAGCTACTAGGACTGCCACCACCAAGATAAGTCGAATTCCACATCGACTTAATTCCTCGAGCTACACCAGTGGCTAAATCACCTTATCGTTTAGCCCCATTGGAAATACAAGAATTGTCCGGACAACTCCAGGAGTTGCTCGACAAAGGATTCTTAAGACCCAGCTCTTCGCCCTGGGGAGCCCCAGTTCTTTTCGTTAAAAAAAAAAGAAAGATGGATCATTGCGAATGTGCATCGATTATAGAGAACTCAATAAGCAAACCATAAAAAACAGTTACCCTCTTCCTCGAATCGTCATCCTGTTCGACCAACTCCAAGGTGCTACTTACTTTTTAAAGATTGATCTTCGATCTGGATATCATCAAATGAGGGTCCATGAAGGGGATGTTCCCAAGACAACGTTCATGACTCGATATGGTCATTACGAGTTCCTGGTTATACCTTTCGGGCTAACAAATGAACCAACTGTCTTTATGGACTTGATAAACAGAGTTTGAGACCGTACTTGCATATGTTCATGATCGTGTTCATAGATGATAAATTAATTTATTCACGAAGCAAGGAGGATCATGAACAACATCTAAAGTTGATTTTACAACTACTCAAGGACCAGAAATTGTATGCGAAGTTCTCAAAATGAGAATTCTGGATTCGAGAAGTAATTTTTTCTTGGTCACGTCATTAATGAGAAAGGAATACATGTGGATCCTGCAAAAATTGAGGCCATCAAAAAGTGGGAAGCCCCGAAGACTCCAACAGAAATTCGCCAATTTCTCGCTTTAGCAGGCTATTATCGGTGATTCATTGCGAATTTCTCAAAAAAAATTGTGCAACCACTAACGGCATTAACCCAAAAGGATAAAAAGTTTATTTGGGGAGAGAAAGAAGAAGAAGCATTCCAATCCCTTAAGCATAGGTTATATAATCCACCAATTCTGGTATTGTCAGAAGGCATAGAGAATTTCGTAGTCTACTGCGATGCATCACACCAAGGTTTGGGGTGTGTGTTGATGAAAAAGGACAAGGTCATTGCATATGCTTCAAGATGACTTAAAACTCATGAGAAGAGCAATACCATTCACGATCTGGAGTTAGGAGCCGTAGTGTTCGCACTCAAGATTTGGAGACATTATCTTTACGGCACGAGATGCACCGTTTACACCAATCACAAAAGCCTTCAACACATCCTTAATCAAAAGATGCTTAATATGAGGCAAAGAAGATGGGTCGAACTGCTTGGCAACTATGATTATGAAATAGAGTACCACCCAGGAAAAGCTAATGTGGTAGCCGACGCACTAAGCCGAAAGGAAAGAGTGAAATCGTCAAGGGTGCGAGCTTTGGGTGCGATCGTGCAGACGAGTCTAAAGGAACATATCCTCGAAGCTCAAGAAGAGGCATTGAAAATAGAGAATTTGAAAGACTAGGTCTTACATAAATGCGAGCATAGCTTCAACACAAAGTCAGATGGGATACGCTATTTTGAGGACAAAGTCTGGATACCAAGGGTTAAGGATTTACGATCTGTAATTCTGGATGAAGCCCATTAATCAAGGTATTCGATTCACCCGGGAGCACAAAATGTATAGAGATATAAAGGAATTGTATTGGTGGCCGGGGATGAAGAGAAACATAGCTTTGTATGTAAGCAAGTGCTTAACATGTGCAGAAGTTAAGGTCGAACCTCAGAAACCCTCTGGTCTGTTGCAACAACCCGAAATTTCCCAATGGAAATAGGAGCAAATAACTATGGATTTGGTAACCAAGTTACCTAGAACCGGGAAGGGTCACGACTCAATCTTGGTTATAGTGGACCGGCTTACGAAATCTGCTCATTTTCTCCCTATCCAAGAAGACTTCAAGATGGAAAGGCTTGCACAAATTTACATCAGTAAAATCGTAATGCGTCATGGGGTACCCATTTCAATCATCTCAGATAGAGATAGTCAATTTATATCACGATTTTGGCAATCACTCCAGAAAGCGTTGGGTACGCGCTTGGACTTAAGCACGTCCTACCATCCACAAGCGGATGGGTAGACGGAAAGGACTATTCAGACGCTAGAGGATATGCTGCATGCCTGTGTGATAAATTTTGGTGGAAGTTGGGATACTCACCTACCATTAGTTGAATTCTCCTATAACAACAACTTTCACACTAGCATTCAGTGTGCACCGTATGAGGCCTTATATGGACGCAAGTATAGATCCCCACTTAGTTGGTTGGAGATTGGCGACAGACAATTGACTAGGCCCGATATTGTACAAGAGACCACAGACAAGATCTCAATTATCAAGGATAGACTCAAGGTTGCAAGTGATCGTCAAAAGAGTTATGCAGATAACCGCCGAAAGCCGTTGGAAATTTCAAGTAGGTGATATGGTGCTCCTGAAGGTGTCACCTTGGAAAGGACTAGTACGCTTTGGAAAAAGAGGTAGACTAGTACGAGATATATTGGACCATTTGAAATAGATGGAAGGGTTGGTCTAGTAGCGTATAAAATCAAGTTACCGCAAGAATTGAGCGCCATCCACGACACATTCTACGTGTCAAACCTTAAGAAATGTCTAACTGATGAATCATTGGTTCTACCTCTGGAGGACATTGAGATCAATGATCGATTGAACTTTGTAGAAGAACCATATGAGATCCTTGACCGTGAAGTCAAGCGTTTTAGGTGCAGTAAGATCCAAATCCTAAAAGTTCATTGGAATTCTAGGCGTGGACCTGAGTATACTTGGGAACGAGAAGATTACATGAAACTTAAGTACCCTCACCTCTTTGCGAAGTATCAGTCCGGGAGTGTCAATCATTTAATTTCGGGACGAAATTCTTCTAAGAAGGGGAGACTGTGACATCTGTCAACCAGAATGTACAGGTTAGAGCCCGAACAGTATGATACATGTCTTATCAGGTAGGAACACCCTAATATGACCTAATTATGTAGGCCAGGGTTTTAGTTTCCTAAGATTCCCGGCAGTGCGCTTAGAATATCCGTTTACTGCGCGTAACGGTATACGCTGTCTTATAAAATGCCAATCCGATAAAATTAACATTTTATTATATTAATAACAATAATAAGTGGGTCAAATATAAATTCTAAACTTTAAGTAATCAAACCAAAAATTTAAGTAGATAATTGAGAATTTACCTACCTTTAATCTCTCTTTTTATAAAAATTACATATTATGTATATAAAAAAAAAAAAGAAAAAAGATTAGAGAGAGAGAGAACTGTCCACCTCTCTCTCCCCCTTCCCAAAACATTCATTATTAAACTACTTTTTTCAAGACTAAACTTTCACTTGCATCCATCACTCTCATTTTGAAATTCTCATCTCTCTCTCTCTCCCTCTCCTTTCTCAGCCGAATTCAGCCCCAAAAACCACCTCAAACATTTCAAACTTGAAGATAAAAATCATCTCTAGTGGGGGTAAGTCTTCTACTATGTTGTTTCTTCACTTTTTCTTTCAAAAATTCTTACATTTCTTACTTTCTTCATCCCTTCTTCATTCTTTTCTTGAAGTTTCTGAAATAAAGGACCTTCATAGGTATTAAAATGGTAGGTTATACACCAATGGCATGTTAAATGTCAAGAAATGGTGATAACCCATGATCCATGTAATCAAAACTCAAGAAAATGGAGCTTAGATGACATGCATGGCTATTTTTCTCACCATCTAAGATGGTAAAGTTCATGCATGTGTATCTCCTTCTTTGTAATCTAAAGGATGTTCTTTTACAAAACTTATGTTAAAAATCATTATAAAAACGTTTTTAAACAAAAAGACCACCCTTTGGGTGAGAATAAAAGTTAAAAAGCATTCAAATTGTCATGAAATCTATATTTAGACTCTGGCAGATTGCATGCATGTTCTTGTTTTTCTCATAACATGAAACATATTCAACCAAATATTATGAATCTTCTTCTGGAACTTTATTTAGTGAGTTACAAATCTAACCCAACTGGTTTCACTCAAAAATATTGAGTTTTGACCCCTCATCCTCACCTATAAAGTTATGTGCGTAAGATGAATCCGTCTGCACAGAAACCTCCATTCAATCAACCATAACCATATTTTAAATCTATAAAAATTTATGTTTTTTCTTCAGAAAGTAACTTTGATGAGTTAGAATTCAAACAAAATTGGTTTCAATTAAAAATATGAAGATTTGGGTGTTCAACCCCTCATGACAAGTTGAGTGTGCAAAACAGAAAAACCTGACAGATTATAACACTTGGATTAAAAAAGGCATAACTCACTCATTTTTAACCCAAAAATGGTGAATCTTTTTCTGGAAGTTACATTTATGAGTTAGGAGTGGAACCCAATTTGATTCACTCAAAAATGATGAGTTTAGACCCGTCAAATGGATGTGACAAAAAGCATGTGCAGGCTGCCTTGATAACTGTGACACTTAAACTTGCATGTTATGATTATGTTACCTATGCACCTCTAAAAAATGGTGCTTTTTATGTTAAAAGTTCCCTAAGACACCAAATTTAAATATATAAAAATTTGGTTAAATAATGAATTTGGGAAAATACTTAAATATGCCAATAAGTGAACCTAAATTTCTGTTAGTAGAAAAGTAAAACTCTAGTTCTAGAAAAATAAGTTCTTGGTTGTTAAAAATAATAATAGGCTTATAAGTTATAGTTTTTGTTAAAACATCAAATAATAATGTATACATGTAAAATTTAATCTTGGGTTAAAATATAAGGTGACCAAGAGATGCACGTTTATAAACATAAATAATGTAACTACTCGCTATTCATTCTTAAGACATAATTCAAGGATTAATTCCTATATGTATGTCACAATGTCAATTTTTAAAATGGTAAGGTTCTCAAATCATATAAAATCCAAAATTTCCGTGTATTTCGCAACGTAAAATATTACTTAAAAACCAATTAAAGGTCACTTAAGTATTTTATAAGATATGGCGATCTAAGTAACACTTTAACGCTAAGAGTAGGTCCCGAACTGATATTGTGTTTCACTTTCATAGGAGGGACTTAACACCGGGTCTTGTACAACCGTGAGGCCACTTCTGGAAATCCTACTGAGCAAGTGAGTATTCACAACCCCTCTTTTACCGTTTTTTATACGTTTTGGGGTGAAAAGCATGTGAATTTACAAATTGTTTCTACTGAATGATTGTTCGTTAAAATTGTCGAATTTTGAATTAAATTGTTTATGCACTATGGTATGTATACTTTACGCTGCAAGTGAGTATTCACAACCCCTCTTTTACCGTTTTTTATACGTTTTGGGGTGAAAAGCATGTGAATTTACAAATTGTTTCTACTGAATGATTGTTCGTTATAATTGTCGAATTTTGAATTAAATTGTTTATGCACTATGGTATGTATACTTTACGCTGCAAGTGAGTATTCACAGCCCCACTTTTATCGTTTTAATTGATTTTGGGGTGGAAAGCATGTTTAAATTGCATATTTAAAGATTCATGAGAATGGTTTTAAAGTATTGCGAATTGGCAATTTATAAGGCTTTGTTAAAAGCATTTGGGATTATAAGCTATATGATAAGTATGCAATTGATATGTTGAGTATTAAATGTTAAGACCCCGTGACACTACTATTAACTCGAAGAAAATCGGGCCTATAGTATTAGTGGATAGCGCTATTTGGTGTGACAAGCCCACCTTATGCTGACGAGCAGGGGTGCACTATACTAGAGAAGATGACTAAACATGTGGCTCGAACCACCGCTGAGTTAGTTCATCGGGGGCGTTGAAATTGGTCAGGGACGGCTTAGTAGTGGCTCAACGTAATATTATCTTTGCATACACTTATCATACAGAAATTAAATTGTGGTATTCATATATCAAAGATTTGAAGTTTGGTTTTTACGCATGATTTATAATGACGTAACAATAATTGTCTTACACATGTGGATTTATTCCACCGCTGAGGTAATGACGTGTAAATTAAGGGGCATTGGTTGGTCGAAAGGTTTGGTAGTGGCTCAATGTTAAGGCATTACTGTATACAGTTAACCTCGTGCAAATAATTGAATAATCAGTTTCTTAAGCGTCTTGTGAACGAGCGTTTCACAATAAAAATTTCTGCATTCAAATTACTTTTGTGCATACGAAAACTTGTGAACTCACCAACTCAATGTAGTTGACCCTTTTTCTTCTACCATGCTTTTCAGGTACTGAGAAGTATGTGGTGGCATATAGGGTGCATCTGTGTGACATCATCAACTGCAAGAACATTAAAATATTTGGTCAATTTTTGTAATTGCCGCTTACTTTGAGAACTTTTTGGTTATGACTTGTACAACAATATTTGTACTATTTTATGGAATGTTGTGGTTGGTGTTATCTATTACTTAATGCAATGAAACCGTGTGCTGTCATATCTCGTGTTTCCGCTTTAGCGGGGTGTGACACCTTTGGATCAAGATCATCTTTAAAAGATTTTTCAATTCAATCTTTCCTCTTTAAGCTCAGTTTATACAATCTCCCCCTTTGATGATTACTTGTCAATTCAAATCATCATCATAAACAATCTCCCTTTTTCTGCTTAAAACATTCCCCCCTTTCTTTAACCTTTCAGCAATCTTCCCAAAGTCTGTTATCTAAGAATAATATCATTCTCTCCTAAAGGTTGGTATGAACCTCTTTCAGACACATCACTTATTGCTTCAACAAATTATCTTCAAATAAAATTTTAGTAATCAACAATTCTGAAATCTTTAAACTCTTTTAGCTTTGATCAAACGTCAACAATCTTTCTTTAACATCTTTCTTTCACAATCAATTCTTCCACCTCTAACATTTCTTGATTCTCTCTCCCCCTTTTTGATGATAGAAGCATGAAATCATCAAAACTTTTACAAGAAATGTCCCTGAAATTTGTTTTGACCACTGATCTTGTAACCATGAGCCTCTGACTATTCATTGATCCAAAAAGGTATTCATCCAAATCTTTGAAAATTCAAACAAAATATGAATGTAACTCCTGAATCAACAAATGAATCAGTTATATTGTTTGTTAGTAACATGAAGTCACTGTGTGTAACAAATACACAATTGAAAGGAGCTTTTTGATGTTCACTCCCTCAGGGATTCCATTCAATCATCGAAACACCACAAAGATATTTCTATGAATGTTATGACAAGAAAAACAATTCCTTGTGTGTTCATGCAAGTGTTAGAAAGAATTAAGCACTTGATGATTGCTTGTATAAGGCTCAAAATTCTGTAAACCACTGAGACAACAGTAGTATAACACAGACTCAATTGTGCATGATCGATGTGCGAAGGTGGGGCAGACTTCCTTCTTTTTCAATATCCAGATTTTCCAAATGAAAACCAGATATATTATATGTTGTGTCCCCAGAAAATATGAAACATTTTCTTATTAAGAAGAAAATGAGTGGTTGTGGGGTTTTTCTCAAGAGTTGGCATGGGCTAGTTGCCTGTTTCAATAATGTTCACGAAGAATTGTGAAACACTAGTAATGTGGTTGCCCGACTCAAGAAAAGTTGGGGCAGAGTTTGATAGTCTTTTACTCTGATCTCTAACCCTCTTTCTTTTAATCATTGAGGTCACTTCTAACCAAACTCTTTTTTACATTTTACCTCTTCACACAACACACACTCATTTCTTTTTGACTCCTCAAACTCAATCACTAAAATTAACTTCTTGAGTAGGAAACACTGGTTAACGTGAATCCATAGAAGTTGCAATTAACCACACACAAAGAACCCATGTATTGTCCTATAAGAACTTGTTTCTCAAATGGTTTAACTATATAAGTTAAAGCACAAAATATACAAGTCAGATGTTTGTATTTTCAATGAGATATAATCATTAATATTTGAGCATTTTGAACATTGAAGATATTTCAAACAAGTATATTGAAAGAATGAAATGAATACAAGAAGCTTGTTTGAAAATCTGACATTGTATCAAAAAGATCAATATCGAAATGATTTATCGATTAAGGCTTAGGTCAGCAAAAATCGGATTTTGTCTATACGAACCAAAAATATAGACATGAATTAAAGAACGTTGAAAAATGAAATAACGCTCAAACATTGAATAACAATCGGGGTGTCTTACCATCGAAAAATATTGTCTCAAGTTAGAGACATGGTAAGAACGAATTCAACAAAAAAAATTAAACCGATGTGTGTGAATACTTGACAGTATATAGACAAGATAACACACAAGTATTAATCTTTGGAAACACACGGTTTATATATCATGAAAGCTCAAATAAATGAAAACATTTAAAATCACACTTCTATATTCATGAAGTCATTTAAGAATCATAAGTGGTTTGAACATTTAAAAACATGTTTTCATACCTGAAAGTTGTCCATCTTTCAGATACATATGAGATTAAGATTAGAAATTAATCATTTCGCAAAAACTTAAATCTCATGAAGTTAAAGTCATAATGATATGATCATTAATTATCCTCTCAACCTGCATCAGTCAAAAAGTCCGTCAAAGTACAAAATTTTTTCAAAACTTTATTGCAAAAAAATGACATAAAGCAGTAAAACATTGAAGGTACGAGTTCTGATTTGAAGTAATCAGAAGTCATTATTCTTACTCCCCTTGAAAATATGCATCTAAAATATGTCAGTGAAAAAGCACATGATAGAGATCAGATACAACTTCTCCTGAAGTGTAGATCATCATATCTTCCGAATGCATACTTTCAGAAAAATATGTACTCACCCTTGAAGGTTGATTTCCTCTTTTGAGTATCTAAGAACAATCTCTTATCAGGACGGGAGTAGCATCTCTTTTTCATCGTTGAAGTACGAGTCCTAAACTGTTGTGTTTAGAAGTCAAACTCCGTTGAAGTACGGGTCCTGAACTAATTTATTCAGAAGCCTTAGTTCGTTGAAGCACGGGTTCTGAACTGATTTATTCAGAAGCCTCAGTTCTCTTACTCCCCCTTAACTTGAGATGTCTGCAACACAGAATCATCTTTCGACTTTGGTACCCACTAGTATTTTGATCCATATTTGTGAGTTGCAGTTCTATTGGGAATAATTGAGTAAGACCCATAACATTAATGATCACTAGCTTTATGAACAAAATCATAAGTACGACAATAAGAACAATACCTTTTTCTAGACAATCTGATCAATTGATATCTTGAGTAAACAAGATCAGGTTTACATTTCTGCACTATGTTCTTTTTAGCATTTGATGCATGTACATATGACTTGTTTCGTTTCTTTTCTTCTTTCATCTCATTATTCTTTTCTTCATCATCTAGTTTCACCTTCTAGACCAGCTTTTCTTCTTCATATATCTTTATTCTTCTTCTTCTGTATGTATCTGAACCATCTACATTTCTATCATAGAAAATGTTAGTAGAACGAATTTGATCAAATGAGTAAACTGACCTTTTTGAAGAAACAGTTTTCTGATGTGAGCTTGAGGCTGACTTGTTAGAACCAACTGAACTATTTCTAGATTTGTGGATTTTTGACTCTAGAGTCGTTTGCTCAGTCACCATAACCTTTAAAATAATGTCTTGAAGCTCTTTTATCTTTGAAGAATAACTGTCTCTTTCTTTAACAAGCAGATCAATCTCTTTCTCGAATTCAGACTTCGCTTTCAGATCTTTCAGTGCACTCGTGGATAGTTTAGATAACTTTTCTGTCAGTTTCTTTATTTCTGCCTCAAATATATTCCTTTCTTCTTCAAAGTCCTTGTCCACATTATTTCTTCCATCATATATCTCTTTAAAGAATCCAAATTATTTTGTTCTATAGCCTTTCTTTCCTTTGCAAACTTTTCCCTTTCTAGAATGATTACTTTCTCAAAATCTGAAATCTATTGAGAAAATTTTGCACATTTCAGCTCAACTGCTTTCTTTTCTTCAAAACTCTTTCTCGAAAAGTCTGAGAATTTCTTTGCAAATTCATTTTTCTCTTTCTCAAAATTTTCTCTGTCTTTAACTATCTTCAGTTCCAAATCAGTAATCATCTTGTTCAACTCATGATTCTCAGTCTCCAGACTCTTAACCATCTTATCATACTTACCAATAGTATCAACTTGCTGAATCTGAGAAATTTGATCTTCCAAATCAGAGATCTTGCTTTTTAGTTCAAAATTCTCATCTTCCATAACATTTTCCTTCTCTTCATCCAATCCAGATATCTGCTTCAAAAGATTTTCATTAATCGTCTTTAATGTACTGACTTCTTCTCTCAGTATCTTCCTTTCATCATTATATCTCTTTTGTCTCTTAGAATAGTAGTCAACTGAAGAAGCGAGATTTTTGTTATCTATTTTGAGCTTGGCAATCTTTTGTTCATCATCAGAAAAACTCATCTTGAATATCTGTTATTCAAAAAGAACTTGAAATGATCTTCAGAAATTCAGAAACAATCTGTACTTCAAAAAGTCAAATTTGGTCAAATATTGAAAAACACATAAAATATTCTAAGTATAAAAATGTCCCCCTCCGCAGACTTAGGTGCCGTTTGTTTTTTAAGAGGTCTAAAGTCTGAAGTCTTATTTTAGTTATGATTAATAAGAGTTGGTATGTAAAAAGGTCTGAACGAATCAGACTTAAAAGCCATTAAGAGGTTTTTTGAAAAAAACAAACAACCCCTTAGCGTTTCTCCAAACACACTTCACGCAATGCGTCTGCGCGTTCTAGACTTAGAAAAATTTTACACTTTCTACTTTGCGCACGCAGAACACTTCTCACAGATAGCTCACTTCGCGCAAGATGTCACTTCGTGCACACCAAATTGAGATGAACAATACAAACTCACACAACGCTTCTTGCGAGTTCTGACTTCTCGCACACTTAAGCTTGCGAGTTCTTCATCCTTTTCCGTGTTTTAAAGCTGTGCGACTTCTTCATCCTTAGCAAGTTCTTTGTCGTGCGTGTTCTTCATTTTTGAGTTTTCCAGATCTTGCGATTTCTTCACTTTGTCAAACAAAAACTTGATTTTTCAACTGAAATCGACCAAAATCTTCTTCAATTGACTTGAAAACTTGCAAATCTCTACGATTTCATGTCTAGAACACTTTACAAACAATGAATTTTTATCTAAAGCACTAAAAATACAGATTCGAACTATACACAGTTCGTTTCAAAAACTCAAACTACAATTGCAAAAATCCAAAATTCATTCGATTCTGATGTGAATTGGACTAAACAATACAAACTAAACATGTTCCATATGCAAAATCGATTACAATGATTCCAAAAATAGATTAAAAACATCACTGAAACTCGAAAATCAAATCTTGAATAGTGTTTAGTGAGTTCTTGAATATATCGACCAAAAATCTTGAAATCAATCCATTTTTCTGAATTTCCTCTGCTCTGATACCAATTGATAATGCCCCAAATCAAGTTCTAATTGTTACAAACAATCAAGATGAACAATTTGTGAAATCACATGTTATTGATTCAATCAAAGATTACAATCTCTCTCACTTTCTCTCGAGAATGATATAACAATCTATTCTTCTCTCATATGCTCCGTGTGTATGGTTCATACAAACTGATTACAATGACTCAAGGTATTTATACCAACTACAAACAACAAAGAAACAAAATAAAATACTTTGACTTTGACTTATTACACTGACATTAACTTTGATGCTTGAGAGTTGACTTTGAGGCTTTGACTCGCTTGACTTTCATCTTTAGTATCAATGATATGTGCTCTAACAAAACGGTAGAAGACAATGCGGTGATTGGGTCGGGTGGTACCATAACGTAATTGGGACAGAAGAGCAAGCGCTAAGGATTAAGAAGCAAAAGGAAAGGGGTTGTTCCTGCAAGAGTTGCTTATGTAGCAAGCCCCAGAATTCTCCGGGACAACCAATCCAATGGCCTGCATGAACTGGATACGAGAAGTAAAGATGGCTTTCGAATCGAGCGAATGCGACGACTCCTAAAGAGTCAAGTTTGCATCTCAGTTATTCAGAGGAGAATTTTGAGTTGGTGGAACCTTACTCGAACGACCCTTGCCCCGGTGGTTTTGGCCAAGCTCACTTTTCTAACCTTCAAGAAGAAGATAATGGACAAATACTGCAATGAAAGGGCCCTTGACAAGATAGAGGAGAAATTCCGGAATCTAAAGAAGTGTAACCTATCTGTCGCCGACTACGCAAAACAGTTGGTGGAGAAGCTCAGTCTAGTCGAGCATCTAGCCGTGGATGAAAGGTCCAAGATAAAGGCATATTTGAGGGGTTTGCCGGCAGAAATGAAGACGGGTGTGAGGAACGCCCGGTTGAATACATTACTAGAAGTCATTGAGGAGTCCCAACTGGTGGAGGACGACATCATCCAAGAAAGGAAAGAGAAGGGCCAACAAGGAGAGAAGCAGAAATGGGAAGGGACAACCAGGCCCGCACGACCATCCAAACCCTTCAACGGGGGAAGGAACGTGGAGCCACGACGTAAGGCGAGATACTGCCTTAAGTGTAAGAGTAAGAATTTCGGTCCTTGTAATCCAAGACCATTCTTAAACACTACTGAGTGCTTCAAACATGGACGAAAGGACCACGTGAGTAGAGATTGCTCCTCTTTGGGGCCGGTTTGTTATGAATGTCGGGAGCCGGGGAACATCAAGATGGATTGTACTAAGCTAGCGAGGGGTCACCAAGGGGTTTCAAGCGAGGTTGTGCCAAAGAAAGAGATTCCACCGAAGGCACCAAGTTGGGCCTTCCAAATACCGACGGATGAAGCGAGGGCGACGACGGATGTTGTGTTAGGTACGTTTCTAGTAAACTCTCTACCTGCCCGTGTTTTGTTTTTGTTAGCCCCAATTCCAGATTGTAAAAGTATTGAAAATATCTAAGTCCTATTTCAGAGGACTTCTAGAGACAGACTTCAGAGGACGAACCTGCCTCTGAAGTACATTCCAGAGAAGGGGACTTTCAGTAGAAGACATCAGAGATGGCTTCATCAGAGGCTCTGAAGACCTTCTCAGAGCTCTGAAGACATTCTCTCTGAAGATGGCGCTGATCATATTTCTACAAGTATAATAAGAACAGATGACTCATCATTAGTGATAAGATTTACTTTCTAGAGTAGGTCACTGTTCAAGCATGCTTCTATTGTCAGGATAAGTACCCTGTTTACTTTATGGTCCTATAAATATGACCATCACTCCATTGACAAATGTGTGCTTTTTGATATCTTGTATCTGATAAATTGTTTGAATATATTTCAAAGAAGATCTTGTACTTTCTACATATTTGTTTTATGAACTGTGATATTTGAATCTGCTTTTGATATTAAACTATATTGATTCCGCTGATCTTATTTTTATTGTTTATATCTTTATTGTAAGATTAAATCTGGGATCCAACAATTGGTATCAGAGCCTCCTTTGTTTTCTAAACAAAGAAAGATCATATATGCATACTTGGATAGATTTATATCTTACTGATTCAAGCTTTCATTATCTGCGCTTGTTCATATAGACCTTGGTTTATTAAAAAAAAACTTCATATGCTCCAGATTTGAAAGTAAATCACAGTTTTAATTTCTTGATAAAAGATCTTCACAGAAAAGCATCAGTTATTCAAATCTTCATCTTTTCTTCACAAAAATGGAAAACTCAAGTATAATTGTCATTTATACAGCTGGATCATTAACCAAACCTCCTACACTCCTAAGGGATGAATATCCTCAATGGAAGATTAGGATTGTAAGTTTCTTAGAAGGTATGGACAGGGATCTTTTAAGATCAGTGAACGATGGACCTTACCAACCAATGGTGTTGGTACAAAGAGTTCCAGCAACATCAGATACTACTGAAATACCTGCATACTACGAAAAGAAAACTTCAAACTTCACTGATGAAAAAACTAACATGATGGAAAATGACTCAAAAGTTGTTAGATTACTTAATATGGCCATTACCAATGATATCTTCCAAGAACTTGATTCTTGATTAACTGCAAAAGAGATATGGGATCAGTTGTTAAATCAACTTGAAGGAGGCCTACAAACTCAGAAAAACAGAAGAAATCTTTGCATCAATGAGTATCATGATTTTCATGCATTACCTGGAGAAACCTTACACCAAACATACTCATGGTTCAACATTCTCATCAATAAATGAAGAAAATTTGGAGTTATGCGGACAAAAGAAGAAAACAATGTTCTATTCCTCAAAATCTTAAATGAAGAATGGTCACAACTGTCCATGTCAATACAAGCCAATCAAAATTTAGAATCATGGTCATTGACTGACATTTATGGCACTCTTGTAGCACAGGAAAAAAAAGTTGTTAAACAAAAATAAAAAACCTATTTAGGTGGACCACTTGCACTCATTTCAAAACAAAAAGGTGTATCACAAGAAGCCAGAAGTGCAGAAAAAAATATCTATTTGAAAAAGGAACAAAAAAAAATTCCAAGAAGGTTTTGTTGACTGAAGAAGTTGAACACTCAGATTCAGGCTCAGATGATGACATCAATGCCTTTGCCAAATCTCTTGTATTAATCACTCGTCAATTTAACAAGAAATTTGGCAAAAAAGTTTTTGAAGGAAGAACAGATGATGAAGAAAGAAGAGGAAATCCAGAAAGAAGATTTCAGAAAGCTGATTATCAACAAGAGCCCAGATCCACTCTGCATAGTGATCAAAAGGGTGTTCATATTATCAATCATGAAACTACTCAACAATCAAGAACTCATCAACCATTTCAACCAAAGTATCATCAACCCCATAGATACTTTCAGCCTCAACCACAAGCTCAGAAAACAGAACATGTTGTTGCTCTTCCACCAAATCAAAATGATGGAAGATGCTTCAGATGTGGAAAGCCAGGCCATTTCTCTGTGAACTGCAAAGGTAGGCTTGTTAAAGATCAAGAATACTACAAAAACAAATACAAGTACTATGTCAAAAAAAGGATACTTGTTGCAGAGATGGAAGATTGGCTGTTAGACTCTACAACTGATGAAGAGGAAGATCCTACCAATCTATGTGGTATGGCGTTTGCAGATGATAAAACTGATGAATCTTTACAGGACTGCTATGAAAAGGTAAATTCTCCTTTTACCTCTGAAAGTGAACTTGAAATGGATGTTCTTAAACTAAAAGATGAGTTTCAGAGCTTAAAGCAAAAACTTTTTGAGGAAAAGGAAATGAGAAGGCAAATGACAAAAGATCTAAGTTTTTATAAAAGAGACAAGGATCTTCTTGAGTCAGAAAAGAGAGAATTTTTTGTTCAAATATCTGAACTTGAAAAAGCTCAAAAGCAAAAGGAAAAATCTTTTTTAGAAAAATTCAAAGAACTTGAGAAAGTTTTAAAAGTTAAAGAAGAAGAAGTAAAAAGATCTGAGTATGAATGGCTCAATTCTATTGCCTTAACTAATTTTTTCCAAAAGGAAAGAGAAATCCTACATCAATCTCTGTAAAGGAAAGAACTACAAATCAAAACCTATTTAGATGCTCAAGATGATAAACTCTCAAATGGACACTCAAGGGCTGGGATTCAATGAATTGTATTCACTCACTGGATTGAAGAAAACTTCTCTTTCTTCCACTTTCTGTATGGGAAAGGTCAAGAGCTCTGACTGTCCATCTCTGAATAATTTCAAGAAAACAAAAACCTCAGAAGGGTGAAAAGCAAGAGCTCTGATTTTTAAAAATGTTTCATACTCTGAAGTAAAAAACTTTCCAGAACCTATCTTAAAGATAGAAAAAGAAACTTCAGAGGTACTTTTCACAAAACCTCAGAGCAATGATCCCAGATAAATTTTCAAGTTTGATGCTTTTACCACAAAAGAATCAGAGACATCTGAAACAAGTACCTCTGAAACAAGTACTTCTGAAGATGAACCTCATAGTTAACTTAATCCAGATGCCCCTCTGTATTTACCAATCTCAGATGAATGCATCAGAACTACATTTGAGGATGACATCAAAAGAATAAATAAAGAAAATGTTATAGTTGATTTAAAAAAGAAACAAAGCATGAAAAGAATCATTAAAGTCTCTAGACCCAAGGAAATCAAGAAACCTACAGAGGTAGTTATCTCTGACAAGGCTAAAAGAGACTTTCTTTACTCTGATTCTGAATCTGATCTAGAGATAGACGAACAGATATTCTATAGACCAGAGGATAAAAGGAAGTAATTCATAAAAAGATAGACTGTTGGTTCTCGAATTTTGAACATTCCTATTTCTGTTTTGAAAAATAAACCCAGAATACCAATATGTCCTAATTTTGCACACATGTGTCTACAAGCAAAAACTTCTCTAGACCTTGAAAAAGAATTACAAGAAAAGGCAAAGAATAAAACTAACACTTCTCAACTCTACACTTATAAACCAATCGTGTTTACTCCTGAACAAAAAGGAAAATGACAAAAAAATTAACCATTCTGATCCTGTTTGTGCAATGAGCAACAAAGAGAAGAAGATATTTTTGAACAAGAAAAGACAACTTGAAAAGAAGGTTGTATTTGAAGCTAGAAGAAAGGAAGTAGTTAGGAATACTTGTAATATTCCTAGTACTAATTTGAAAAAGAGTCAAAATGTATCAAATCCATTTATTGAAATGAAAAACTTTGCTTCTAATTCTTCTTGTTCAGAAAAATGCAATTGCATCCAACGCTTGATGAAACTGAAAAATCATTTCAGAGGTTCTCCTTGTTTTCTGAATCAACCTCTGAACAAAAATTATGAGACAAAACTTCAGAAGAAAAAGAATAACTATGCGAAAACATCAAAAGATGAAAAGGCAAATATTCAACGAAATCCTCATAAATCTAACAAGACAGGACCCATAATGATATGGGTACATAAGAAACTCTAATTTGTCTTGCAGAAACAGTCTTCCAGAAACAGTCTATGCCAATTGGATGTTCAAGGCATATGACTGGAGATAAGAAGTTCCTATCCTCTTACAAAGCTAAATCAGGAGGAGCAATAACTTTTGGAGACAATATGCAAGGTCAGATTAAGGGTTATGGTGAGCTATCAAGAGGTAATGTTTATGTATCAAAGGTTGTTTATGTTGATGTGTTAAAACACAATTTAATCATCATAAGTCAATTATGTGACCATGGTTTTGATGTGAAATTTCAAGAAAAACATTGTTCACTTTTTCACTCAAAAACAGATTAAGAAATGCTCAGAGCAGACAGAAAGGGTAATCTATATTGAATGAATTTTACCAAAAACATAAAAACTGACTTAGAGAAACTTTGTCTACTATCTCTAAACAGTGAAGATGTCTGGCTCTGGCATAAAAGGTTCTCTCATCTGAACTTTTCTTCACTTCATAAATTGGTCAAACTAAATCTGGTTAAGGGATTACTGATAATCCAAGATCTCTAAATCTTAGAGAGAGAAAGTAGAGAGAGAGAGAGTTTAGCGTAAGAACGTGAATTGAATTAGATGAGCGTGAATCCTTCCATACCCAAAAGACCAAAGGGACTTAAATACCCTTGGTCAATACTACACAGTATATGACTTTAAACACTGTATTAGACCAAGCCTATAAATACAATGATTACTATAAAATCAGAATTAACAATCTCCCCCTTATTAATCATTGGCGCTTTGGTCTTCAATATCCATCTTCTAAATCAGCATGGACCATCTAAGCGACTTTGCGAAGAAGCTTCTTGACTTAAAAAAAAATTCTTCTCAGCATCTTTTAAGCTTTGTTGTCTTTGCTGCCTTGACAAGACTGGACCAGTTTGTAATAAACTTGAATGAACAATTGATTCATCAACTTGTGCTCTAGACGACACAACTCTTTTAAATGTTCTTGAAGAAACTGTAGTGGTCGGAGCTTGAACAGCAAATAGAGAAGTTTAGTTGAAGAAATTTGAATCTTGAGCGAATCTTGATCAGCAGATAAACGTTTGAACTCTTTGTCTCTTTATCATCTCCTTAACTTCTCCCCCTCATGACCTTGATGATCTGGATCAACTTGGTCATGCAAATGTTGGAGACGAGACAGTTTAAGATCTGTAAAATCAGAATAAAGGAGAAAGAGAAGAGGTTTGTGCGACATGTTGATGGCGCAAAGTTCATTTTGCGCTAGCTCAAGGTGGCGCAAGGTGAGGTTTGCGCTACCAACTGTTGGCGCAAAGCTGACTTAAACTCAGAAAAAAGTCACCTGTTAAGCTCTTTGACTCCCCCTATACAAATGCACTATGAATGACAATTCAAGATAGCATTCGCATAGAGAATTAGATAATCCCCCTCGAAAACAGATATCATCTTTTAGAAAAATTCTCCTTTTTCACTCCCCCTCGAATAATGCACAAACCCATTTATAAAAAAAATGAGAACACAATAATCGAAACATCAATGTATAAAGAAAAATATATTGAATATGGATTTTGAAACAACTAAATATATAAAATTTTAAACACTAAACAAATTAAATTCTATTCAGTAAAATATCACAGATTAATCAATCAAATGAAATCAAATATATGTTGTTGGATACATATACAAGTTTTGTTGCATATCAAGTTAAAACATGTTCAGTTTCAAAAACTTTCATCAATCTATTTAGTGTGCTAGCATGCGAACTTCGATTAGCTTCAAGAAAATGTAATTCTAAAAATATAATAGAGAACTTTGCATGTACTCACACTAAGCCATCAGAATTTAAGATTTTCACAAATTTATAGGTTTATCGTAATGCAAACATATCACCAAGTATCCTGAGATGTGTGGTCATTGGCATCTTTTAGCATTGTGCTCTATGGCATCTTAACATGAGTGTGCTCTTTGCCATCTTTTAAGCTTGTGCACATTTGGCATCTTTTAATCAACAAGTTTGGTAAGTAAAGAACATGTCGTAAACGTAACTTTCTATCTGACCCTATTGCAGGATTTGGGTCAGTCGCTCCCAGACCAGTTGGCCTTAGGGGACTAGGTGTCAAGCACCCCTTGGAACTTACTCTCCCAGATCAGAAAGGATACATCGACACATCCTAAACCCATTCATACCAGTACAACATGACTTTCGATCTGATTCTATAGAAGGATTTGGGTTCGATCACTCCCAGATCAATTGACCTTAGGGGACCAGATGACAAGCATCCCACAGAACTTACTTTCCCAAACCAGAAAGGTCACAGGTACAAACTTTTAAACTTAGAGATTTCTGTATTTTATATATTTAATTTTCATCTCAATCACCCAGTTTTACATCTAAGTGCTTAGCCCATATTTTTATTACGACCCATAATTCAGACTTTTTAGGATTTCCAAGCATTGTAAACTATAAATATTCCGAATCACATATCTTTAATGCAGAATGCAAAAGCTACAATCATGTTGCTGACTTTTCGACTTGTAAAAGACTTGAAAGTTGAACATATAAAACTTTAATATTAACAAAGAAACTTGAAAAAATTTATCCTAGACACACATTTTATTCAAAAGAAAGAAAATCTGTAAAGCTTTTTACTTTATATAATAAAACTTGTAAATATTTAAACTTTTAAATTCAAATGCCGAGTTTGAAAAAATAAGACAAATGTAAAGAATTCGGCAAATTGATATTTAGTTGAGACAAAATAAAATTCAATAATATTATCTTCCACATAATGTGTAATGAATTTGTGTCTCAAATGAAAAAATTTGGGTTGTACAAATTCAAAAGTTAGTTTAACTTGCTCAGATTCAAGAAAAACATTTGAGAAAACTGGAACAATATCATAATCAGAGATAAAATGCAGCGGAATAAAGTAGATGCACTCACAGTTTCTCTTTTAGTCAGAAGCTAAAAGATTTGAAGAACGAGTCCTAAACTGATTATGTTTAGAAGTCATCATGGAAGTACAGGTTCTGAGCTGAAGTACTCAGAAGCCAATTATTTCTGTTACTCCCCCTTGACAATAGATGCCTGCAACTTAGAATCAATCTGATATTTTGGTACCCACTTGAATTTGAGCCCATGAAAGTTAGTTGCAGTTCTTATGGGGAAATACTTGGAATATTTGACACGAGAAGCACAAGAAATATGATCAGACAGATGAACATAAGAATTAGCAGAAGATAAAGCATAATCATCAGAACTAGAATCCGAGGAAGAACATGAGACATGTTTTGAAATTAGATTCATTTGCTTTATAGAGTATTTTGAAATTTTATTACAAGAAGCAAATGAATCACTTTTATATAATCTGTCTACACATCTATCCTCATCAGTCTGAGATTCATCCGATGTCCGCTTCACCCTCCATATCTGCTTTGAATGAGTGCTCAGAGTCCTATCTGAAATCATCGAATCAGAAGAATTAGAATTGTTAGAAATGACTTGATCTTGTTTCTTTGACTTCTTTGACCGTCTTCTTTTACGCTTTGGTTTATAATAATCATCATTGAGCGTAAAGGAATCATCAAGAATTTTCGTTTTAATATTGGAATCGGAAGAAACAATTTTACCTAAGGCACCCAACTGATCAAGCAATAAATCTGAACTATCCTTGGAGTCAGAAAAATTTTGAGAAAGATTTTAAGATTTTAGAAATTCCTTTTTGTTTTCTTGAAAAACAGAAGAATGGTCAGAAACAGAATCTTGATTTTGGAAAAATAAATGTTCTTCAAGAGTTGACGTCATGAAAGAAAGAATAACATCAAATTCAATTTCTTTTAAAATATTTTGATTTTCCATTTTATCTTCAAGATCAATGATTTTGCCTTCTAAAACTAATGGAGGAGTATATCTCTTTGAATCATAAAATATTGGAGAGATATTTTCCTTATCAGATTTAGTAGCATATATATCAATAAAACCATTAGACACTGAAGACTTAATGGGAGATATATCATTTAATCTTTTCTGCCTTCTTTGACTTATCAGGAAAATATTTGGCATTTTCGCTCGTATAAACAAAAGAAATTTCCTTTTTCGTATTATTCATCCTTTTCTCATTTTCGATTTCTAACACTTGGTTTTCATTCAACCAATCAATTTTAAATTGAGGAGCATATTTAGCAATAGTTAGATAATCGTATTTATATAAAGTAGGGGATTTTTCTATCGCATTGTTTAAACAATGTGGATTTTCAAAACCAAGTCCCCAATTTTCTTTTAAAGCTTCATCACTCCTTGGTTTATTCATGAAAATTGTTTGCTCAGATTGATTCCTTCGATATAACTTTTCTTCTAACTTATTTATTTTATCCAAAAAATCATCTTTTAATTTGGTCATTTCAGTCAAAGACTCAAGATAAGTCTTATTTGAATTTTCCAAATCATCCAATTTTCTTTTCAAAGATTTATTTAGTATGAACCAAAATAGGTTTTTCATCTTTCAAAGAAATTTTCAATTTGTCAATCAAATCTGACTTTTCTGAATTTAAATTCTTTTCAGATATTAACTTCGAGCGAAGATCAGATAAAGCAGTTATAATAATGGACATCTGAGAAGAAATGAAGTTGTAATCAAACTCAGAAATTACCTCATCTTCATCAGTATCATCATCATCATATGACTGATCATCTCCGATTAAGCACATTTGAGCAATTTCCACATTGTCCGCTTCATCATCGGAGTGATCAAGCCAGTACTCCTCTTCTACGAGCAAAGTTGTTCCGTTCTCTCTTTTCTCGGCAAGTTCCATTTTCTTCCGATAGTATGCCGAATACTGAACCTTCTTCACTCTACACTCCTTAGCTATGTGACCGGGCTTTCCACAGTTGTAGCATGCAGCCGCTTTCTTAGCCTTGGGCACTTGAATATTCTTTGACCCAGAAGTGAAGCGAAGATTGTTGGAACCCGACCGAGGTTGGAACTTTTTCTGATAATGTTGTGAGAGAAGGATCATTGCTTTCTGAAGAGCCTCGCCATCATCAATAGTGACCGCGTCATAAGCATTACCAGACAATGCTTGTTCAGCTAGATGACTTGTTAGAAGTGCAACTGGCTCCACTGATTTCTTGTTTTTCTTTTCGAGTTAGGCCTTCTTCTCAGTTACAATGCATTCATCTGTCAGTAAAATCTCGTACATCTCTTGAATCTGCATGGAAGATATTCTGACATCATTCCTCAAGCGATGGCAAGATTTGTTCCATTCTGGTTGAAGTGCATTGAGGAATTTCAGATTTGTCTCAAGCTCAGTCTTTTCCACTTTTATCTTTCTCAAATCATTTATCACGACACATAATCTGTCATAAACAATTTTCAGTGACTCCCCATCCTTGGCTTTGAATTCTTCAAAGTTGTTCATGTAGCATGTATGCCGAAGTTGAGTTGCAACTGAAGATCCAAGCATAATCTTTTCTAGCTGTTGCCACATAAGATTAGGATGGTTTTTGAAACAATCAATCCTGTTGTAGATAGAGTTTGGCAAGGCTAGCATCAGATTTGCCTTTATATCACGATAGGCTTGATATTGCGATAACTCATCGGGTGTATATTCTTTGCTAGGCTTATATAATCCAGAAGCTAGAATGGGTTTTTCAAAAGGTCCTTTAGACAGAATATTCATCATGTCATTTCCGTTCTTTTGACGCTCGATGAAGTTCAGGAACCGATCTTGCCACTGAGAAAACTCGTTTTCATCAGTCAGAACAGGAGGACGATTGTTTGTACCCAATGACATCATAAGATCGCTTTTGTAGAACTGAGCTTGATAAGAAAACTTTGCAGAATCCATATCTCAGAAATCCAGAAAAATTCTAAGTCTTGACTGAATTGGCGCAAACTAGAGATTTGCGTGAGAAGCAGATGGCGCAAACAAAGATTTGCGTGAGATGTCTGTGGCGTGAACTATGATTTGCGCTAATCACTGATGGCGCAAACTTGAGTATGCTTGATGAACAAAAGATGCAGGAGATTTTCGCGAGCAGTTGGAAACGCAAACTATGATTTGCGTGAGAAGACAATGGCGCAAACTTAGGTTTGCGTGATAAACTGAAGACGCAAAATTGACTTTGCGTGATGCTTGAATGACGAGAACCTCTCTTTGATTGAATTGCGTGATTCTTTGAAGACGCGAAACTTTCTTTGCGTTTTATGAATGTGGCGCAAAGCAAACTTTGCCTGAGGTGTTAATGACGCAAATGTTACTTTGCGTAATGCAAGGCGAAAAGATGAACTTTTCGTGAAGTAAACCTGAAGACTAGCACAATATGCACTTGAAGAACTCACGCAAATCCAAATGAACTCGTGCAAAGTGAGGATCTAGCGAAAACCGCTGAAAATCAAGAAAAATCAACAAAATCGAATACAGATTAGAAATTAAAAACAGTTTCTTCCACAGATAAGATCGAAAAACAGTTTCTAACAAATTCCAAGCAACAAACTCGATTAAAAACCAAAAAAATCAAGAATTTGATAAACCAACAGTTCGTGAAAAACGATTTTTACAGAATTCGAAAAACTTCAAAATTGAACAATCAAACTTGATTTTCTTGAAAAATGATGTGAATCAAATATGTTTTACAATTAAAATCGAATGCAACAAACCAAATTTCAGAAAAATTCGATCACAAAGAAGTCCGAATTTGATGAAAAATCCAAAAACGAGATTTTCTTGAAAAATTCAAGAAAATCGATCAAATTTTCAGAATAATTCACAAATTTAGTATATGAAAAACGATTGTGTGTTCCAGATTCTAGTTTTTTTTCAATAACAATCAAACAAACAAGATTAAACACAATGAATTACCTGTTTGATTACTTTAAATTTCACAAGATTACACTTTCTCTCTCTAGAACTCTCTCTCTACAAATCTCTCTCTCTAAAGAACTCTCTTTCTCTCTCTGATACAACTGAATAATTCTCAAAATTAGTTCTCTACTGAAAATACAAAGAGAAAAAGTATTTATACAAACACCTAATACAAGAAAACTAAAAACAAAAACAAATACAACTAAGTTTGACTTATTACAAAATAGACTTTGACTTTTAATGAGATTTGACTTTAACAGCTTTGACTTTCTCAACTTTGACCTTCAGTATTATTGATCTTGTATCCAACAGATTTATGCTCTAACAATCTCCCCCTTTGGATTCAAGATCACTGTTGAAAAAATCTAGCAATTCAGTCTTCACTTTAAGCTCAGTCAAAATAATCTCCCCTTTTTCTTTGATGGTCTTCTTTCCAAAACTGTCTTCAAATGAGTAACAATCTCCTCAAAACTTTCTCAGAAAACTTTCAGTCTTTGGAAAGAAATTATCTTCAGAATCAGCTGAAATTGCTTTAGCAGAAAAACTTCAAAGAAAATTTCCTCAAATCTTCAGAAATTATTTGATCTTCTTTAAATCTTTCCCTTTGAACTTTCTGACTTGAACATTTCAGAAAATCATCTCCCTCAATCTTGAAAATCTTTAACATTTCTTCATACCATCTCCCCCTTTTTGATGATTTGAACATCTATATCATCAAAACTTTACGTCCAAGAAATGTCATTGACCGTTCTGATCTGTCAAACTGAGCCTCTGATTATGTGATCCATAACCAAGATTTCATCTAGATCTTTGCAAATCCAGACAAAATAAGAACATGTAACTACTGAATCAACAGATGAATCAGTTAATATGCCTTTCAGTAACACAAAGTCACTATGTGTAACGAATACACAATATAAAGGAGCTTTTTTGATGTTCACTCCCCCAGGTCTTCCATCCAATCATCGAAACACCACAAAGGCAATTTCCATGAATGTTATGACAAAGAAACAAATTCCTTGTGTGCTCGTGCATGTGTAGAAAGAATTAAGCACTAATAAGTGCTTTTCAATAATAAGGCTCAAAGTTGTGCAAACCACTGAGACAACAGTAGATAAACAAAGACTCAATGTGCATGATTGAAGTGTGAAGGTGGGGCAGACTTCCTTCTTTTTCAATATCTAGATTTTCCAAATGAAAATCAGATAGATTATGTGTTGCGTCCCCTTTAAAATGTGAAACATTTTCTTTTTGAGAAGAAAATGAGTAGCTTGTGGGGTTTATTCAAGAGTTGGCATGGGCTAATTGCCTGTTTCAATAACGTTCACGAAGAAATGTGAAACATTAGTAATGTGGTTGCCCGACTCAGAAAATTGTTGGTGCAGAGTTTGATATTCTTTTAGTCTGATCTCACACCCTCTTTCTTTTAATCATTAAGCGCACTACTAACCAAACTCTCTTTTCCATTTTACCTCATCACACAACCCACACTCATTTCTTTTTGACTCCTCATACTCAATCTCTATGGATTAACTTCTTGGGTAGAAATCACTGGTTAACGTGATTCCAAAGAAGTTCAGATAATTCCTAGCACAAAGAACCCATATTTCCTATAAAAGCATAATGTTGCTCAGATGATTTAACTATAATAGTTAAAGCGCATATACAAATGTCAGATGAATGTATGCTCAGAATATAATCATGAAGATATGAGCATTTTAAAACATTGAAGTATTTTCAAACAAGTATACTGAATAAATGAACATGAATACAAAAGACTTGTTTGAAAATCTGACATTGTATGAAAATGATCAGAAATGAAATGATATATCAATCAAAGATTAAGGTCAAGAATAATGGATATTGTCTATATGAACCAAAATATAGACATTCTTGAAATGACGTTTTGAAATGAAATGACGCTCAAAATTCTTTGAAGTACAAGCGGGGTGTCTTACCATCGAAAAAATTATGTTTCAATATGAGACATGGTAAGAACTATTTGAACAAGAAATCAAACCAGTGTGTGTGAATACTTGAAAGTATATGAAAAGACAATACACAAGTATTAATCTTTGGATAACACACAGTTTGTTTATCAATGAAACACAAAAATAAAATGAAAACATTTAAAATCACACTTCCAAATTATAAAATCTGTTTAAAATTCGAGAAGTGGTTTGAACATTTAAGAACATGTTTTCTATATCTGAAAGTTGTCCTTCTTTCAGATACATATGAGATTAAGATAAGAAATTTACCTTTTCGCTCAATCTTAATACTCATAAAGTCAACTGAAGTCAAAAATGATATGATCGTGTCATCCTCTCTCATCCTGCATAAGTCTCAAAGTCTAGTCAAAAATTTATTCACAAAATTTATTCGAACAATAAAAGTACATAAAACAGTAAAATGATTAAAGAACGAGTTCTGATCTTAAGCAATCAGAAATCATAGTCTTACTCCTTTTGATAAGCTCCCCTAAAATCATGCATTACAAAAATTTTGTCAGTTAAGTAAAATGCAGAAATTAGTTATGCTCCCCCTTAAAAATAATGTAGATCATCTAAAATCTTCTCTTACTCCCCCTGAGATCATGAGCAAACAATTAAAGTGCAGATATCCTTCAGACATAAAGATAAAGAAAATGATGAAAAATAACAATACGTAACTTTATTAGGTAACAACCGATTATGTCTTAAGATTTAACATACCAAGCTAAGAGACAAGAAAATTAAATATCTTTTCATCTAAGGGTTTGGTAAATAAATCTGCAAGTTGATAATCTGTTTTTACAAAATAAAGTTCAATTGTTCCTTTTTCTACATTATCTTTTATAAAATGATACCTGACATCAATGTGTTTGGTTTTCGTATGCTGGACAGGATTAGCAGATATCGCGATTGCACTCTTCGAGTCACAATAGATTGGAATTTTATCAAACTTGAATCCATAGTCTCGCAGCTGTGTTCGCATCCACAAGACTTGAGAGCAGCAACTGGCAGCAGCTACGTACTCTGCTTCAGCAGTCGATTTGGAAACGCATAATTGTTTCTTTGATGCCCAGCTAACGAGCTTGTCTCCAAGAAATTGAACATGACCTGAAGTACTCTTTCTGTCCAACATGCAACCTGCATGATCTGCATCTGAATAGGCAGTCAGTTGAAACCCAGTATCCTTAGGATACCACATACCAAGGTCTGCAGTCCCCTTCAGATATCTAAAAATCCGTTTGACAGCAGCCAAATGGGATTCTTTAGGAGCAGCCTGATATCTAGAACATAAACATGTTGAAAACATAATATCTGGTCTACTGGAAGTAAGATACATTAACGATCCTATCATACCTCTATAAGTCCTAACATCAACACTTTTACCCGAAGGATCAGTGCTAATTTTAGTACCTGGTGCCATCGGGGTTCCAATTGGTTTACAATTTTCCATTTTGTACTTCCGAAGAATATCCAAAATGCACTTAGATTGGTTAATGAAAATCCCCGTAGAAAATTGTTTAACTTGTAGTCCGAGAAAGAAATTCATCTCTCCCATCATACTCATTTGAAAACGTGACACCATGAGGTTAGAAAAGTTTTTACAAAATTTTGGATTAGTAGAACCAAATATTATATCATCAACATATATTTGAATAAGAATAATATCAACTTTTTCTTTTTTGATGAACAAAGTAGTATCAACCTTACCTTTAGAAAAACCAGACTTGACCAAGAATTTGGATAAGACGTCATACCATGCTCGAGGGGCTTGTTTTAATCCATAAAGGGCTTTGTCCAAGATGTAGACATGATCTGGCTTATCTGGATTGACGAACCCTTCTGGTTGAGACACGTACACTTCCTCTTTAAGAATGCCATTCAGAAAGGTTGTTTTCACATCCATCTGAAAGACTGTGAAATTCTTATAAGCTGCGTAGGCTAGAAACATGTAGATTGCTTCTATACATGCTACTGGAGCATACGTCTCATCATAATCTATGCCTTCCTCTTGCCGGTAACCTTTGGCAACAAGTGTATCTTTGTTTCTTATGACGATACCATCTTCATCCTTTTTGTTCTGGAAAACCCATTTAGTGCAGATCACGGTTTTACCTTCTGGCTTAGGAACTAATCTCCAAACCTTTAGGGCTTCAAACTGATTGATCTCTTCTTGCATAGCAGATACCCAGTCCGAATCAGCAAGAGCCTCTGATACTCGCGTTGGCTCAATCTTACTGAGAAATGAGTCATGCATACATTGATTAAGAGTCGCTGACCTCGTTTGTACAGGCTTGTTGAGATCTCCAATTACTTTATGTAATGGATGTTCTTTGGTCCAGCGATGCTCATGAGGGAGTGGAGTAGATACTGATTGAACATGATCATCATCTAGAAATCCACTATCAGAATCTTCAGTTTGAATAACAGGAGGGGGTTTTGTAGTTGAAGTTTCAGGTGCAGAACCATCAGTTGGAACAACAGACTGTGGCTGTTGAGTAGACAATGTATGACACCCAACAGAAACAGTTACTTCTGGCTCAGCAGTTTCTTGTACATCTTCAACTGTAGGAGTAATTGTAGGAATGTGAGTTTCTGACTGAACAGGGAATTCTTGGTCAGTTATGACTTCTAAAGTGACTGGATGATTGCAACTTGTGTCTTCAGACCTGTCAGTCACAGCAGATTTAGATACATTAGATCCTAGAAACTCATCATAAAAGAATTCAAATAACAAATCTAAATCAGATAAATGTGAAACTGAAGTAGAAGCGTTATCTGAATTTTTTTCTATAGAAACAGGTTCTGGACTGATCTGCCCAGAAGCTAATACTCCAGTAATAACGGGTTCTGAACTGATATGATCAGAAGCCATCTCTTCATCGAATGTGACATTAACGCTCTCAACAATTGATTTTGACTTCTTCAGATAAACACGATATGCTGCAGATGTTGAAGAATAACCGATAAAGATGCCTTCGTCCGCCTTAGCACTGACTTTATTCAGACTCTCTCTGTCATTAAGCACAAAACATTTACACCCAAATATGTGAAAATATTTGATAGTTGGTGTTCTGTTGTTGATCAACTCATATGGAGTCTTCTGAAAACGTCGATGTATCATTGACCGATTTTGAGTATGACATGCAGTCGACACAACTTCTGCCCAAAAGAATAGAGGTAAGTTTGATTGGCTAAGCATAGTCCGAGCGGCCTCGACTAGCGTCCGATTTCGCCTTTCGACTACTCCATTTTTTTCAGGCGTACGAGCAGCAGAGTACTGATGTGATATCCCGACCGATTCGAGATATTCTTCAACTATCTTGTTTTTGAACTCTGTGTCGTTGTCCGTTCGAAGAAACTTGACTTGTCGCTGCATTTTCACCTGGGTCGTCTTTAAAAAAGTAATGAGAACTTCCGGCGTATCATCTTTTGATCGAGGAAATTTGACCCACGTGTATCTTGAGTAATCGTCCACAATGACCAACACGTATTTCTTTCCTCCCAAACTCTGAGTTCTCATTAGAGCACACAAATCCATATGTAACAATTCTAACGGAGAACTAGTGCTTGGTTCAGGCTTCGTTTTATGTACGACTCTCTTCATCTTACCCTTTTCACACGCTGCGCATAAGTGTTCTCGTTCATATTTCAGCTCAGGAAGTCCTTTGAGCAATTTTCCACGAACCAACTTGTTGATGTAACAAAAGTTCAAGTGAGATAAAGGTCTGTGCCAGAGCCAACTTTGCTGTGTTGAAGCTTTTGTCATCAAGCATACTTGATTGTCAATCTGTACTTTGGAAAGATTGATGGTGTAGAGGTTTGTCTTTCGATGTCCACCTAAGAGTTATGTTCCGTCTTCAGTACGAACTGAGCAACTCTTAGACTTGAAGTTGACCTCTAACCTTTTATCACATAATTGACCAATGCTGAATAAGTTGTGCCCCAAGCCTTCGACATAACTCACCTTACTTATCGTTATGTTGTCTTGAATGATGTCACCATATCCTAAGATTGGTGAAAGCTGATCGTTTCGAAATCTGACATTTCCACTGAATTTATCTGTATAGTTAGACAATAAAGATTTTTGCCCAGTCATATGCTTGGAACATCCACTATCCAAGTACCACATATGCCGGGTCTGCAAGAGAAATCAGGCAATAACAATTTTAGGTACCCATTTAAAAACGGGCCCTAACAGATTAGCACAAGATTTTGGTATCCACTTGAAAATGGACCCTCTATTCTTTTGAAAACTTTGAAAAACATTTGATCTTGAAGAATTAACATGATAAGATCCATACCAATCAGAAGAATTATGAGAATAAGCAAAATCAGTTCTCCGATAATTAGAATAAAATGTAGTTGGAATAAGAGATAATTGAATCAATTGCTTTATTGAATATTTCTTGTAAGAAGTTACAAGGTTTTGTTTATTTGAAGCAAATTGATCAATTACATCATTATCACTACTAACTTGACTAGTAAAAGAATTATCAGAAATTGATCCGGCTATCTCATCCTCTTTCCGTTTTGGTCTCCATTCAGATTGAGCTTTCAACTTTTTCTTCCTTAAATCTGAAACATAAGATATAGACTTATTAGGAAAAACAGATTTCTGAGACTGAGTATACTTTCGTGTACCAGTGTATTTATGTTTCTGTAATCGCCGTTTCTTATATTTCTTACCTTGAGCACAGTAATCAGCAGTTACAGAAACTGATTCACCAACGTTAGTTGATGATTCAATAATATGAACATCACTTGGTAACACTCTTTTATTTTTAAGACAAGTAGAATGATCAGGAAGTGTAGAATTGACATCAAACATATCAAATTCTTCCATGCACCCATCATCAGAATTTAAAAAAATCATTTGCAGACTCAAATAAGTCAACAGAATTATCAGATGAAGATTGAGATACCTTAGAAACTGTAAAACACTTTGTAGATTTACTTTGAAAAACAGTGTTCTTTATAACTGTAGAAAATACCTTTTTGTTGTATATCAACCAAAAGTTTTTCATCAGATAAAACATTTTCAAGCTCGACTATTTTGCTTTCAAGAATAGATGTAGGAACATAAACCTTTGCAATCGCAGGTTTTGCCTTCATCTCAGAAGCGGAATAACTAACAAAATAGTCAGTTGAAAGAACTTTGGTGTTTTTGAAAGATAACTATCATTTAACTTTTCATAGTTAAACGGTAGTTGCATTTTCTTTTTATTCTTTCTATTTTCAGTTTCTTGGTCCTCAACTTCTTCTGACAATTTGGTAACAAATTTGGGTTTTAAATGAGTATGTTTATCAGCACAAGCAAGAAAATCATAGTTATAAAGTGCCGGCTGTTTTCTGATTGCTTTCTTAAGATAATGAGGGTTTTCAAAACCAAGTCCCCATTTCTCTTTGACATCAACCTCTTCATTAGGTGCATTGAGAAAAATGGTTTGATCTATTTGACCTCTCACATAAAGTTTTGCTTCCAGACCATTTACCTTATTATTTAAATTCTTATTTTCAACCTGCAATTTATAAACAGTTAGTGCAAATTCATTTTTCTCAAACTCATATTTAGACACTTTACCTACAAACTCAGAAATCCTCTGTTCAAAACAATCAACTTTAGATTTAGAATCAAAATCAGACTTGCGTAAAGAATCAATCAGATCTTTGTTTGAAATAACAGACGTATTAAGCTCAAAGATCTTCTTATTCTTTTTAGCATCTTTTTCTTTTTCCTTTTTCAGATTATTTTGTAAATTTTGTAGCTCAACTACCATGGTTTCCATTTTGGTAATAAAATCTTTTTCAGTTAAGTTTAATACCTCATTAACTGCCTCATCATCGGACTCGTCATCCTGTACTTCTTTGCCCATTAGACAGATATGAGTTGTTTCTTCTTTCACTTCTTCTTCTGAGTAATCCAGCCAAAACTCATCTTCAGCCATTAGAGCGACACCCGCTTCTTGTTGTCTTGCCAAAAGCAACTTGTTGTGATAGTACTGAGAGTTGCGAACTTTCGGCTTTCGACAATCTTTTGCAAAATGACCCATCATGCCGCAATTGTAGCATTTGATGGAATCTGTTGCTGGCTTCTCGGCAACTGTGTAGTCATTCACGAACTTCTTCTTCTCATCCGGTTTCTTCTCCACATATCTATCCTCTTCATACCTCTTTCCTACCACTTTCTGTCGATGCTCGTGGTTCTTTGAACAAGATGAAGAATATCTTTGAGAATTTGATCCCGACTTCTTGTAAAATTTCTTCTGGAATGCACGGGTCAGCAATATCATAGCTTGTTTCAGACTTTCGCCATCATCACTATCTGTAACTGAATCTGACTCAGAACTGGTAAGAATTATCTTCTTTTTCTTCTCTTTCTTTTCTTTCTTTTCTTTCTTCTTCTCTCCAGCTACTAAGGCAATAGAACCAGAAACTTGTGCTACCTTCTTCTTCTCAGCTCTTTTCTCTTCAACCTCTTCCTCATTCTGCTTCATGGTCTCAAATACCTCATGTAGTGGTATTTCATTCAAATCCTTCATCTGTTTCATCCTTCTTGTATGTTTTTTCCATTCCGGACGTAGGATACTCAGAAATTTGACATTGTTTTCCAACTGCTTCTTTTTGACTTTATTCTTTGTCAGCTCATTCAGAATCAATACAAACCTCTCATATGTATCTTCCAGACTCTCATTCTCCTTAGATTTGAATTCCTCATAACTATTGATGCAGTTTGCCACTTTCATTTGATTTCCAACCTTGGATCCCAACATCATCTTTTGCAACTGATCCCACATCTTCTTAGCATTGGCTTTATAACTATCAATCTTGATGTAGATCTCGTTTGGAATTCTTTGAAGAAGTAATGATCTCGCTTGTTTATCTGCTTTGTATCGGCTTTTCTGATCTTCAGAATATTGAGAAATATCCACTGTCACTGTTTTCATCTTTTGCTCTCTTTCCTCAGTCCCATCTTCACTATCAGAAGAATCAACATCAGGTACTTGAATTGTTATTGGAGCCATTGGACCTTCAGTGATAGACAGAAGAATATTCTCTCCATTTGAATGCCGATCTATGAAATCCAAGAATCTGTCCTTCCATTGTTCATACTCGCCTTTGAATAGAACTGGAGGCTTAACATCAGTACCAATCGAAAGTGCATCTTTGGAAGTCATCTTGTATAACCTGTTTGAAAAATATATCAATAAGAAACTAGAACTGATTGTTAGTCCAAATGAAACAATCAAGAAAATACAAAAAACTTGAAATATAAAATCAGAAATTTTTCACTATTAAGGGCCATATTACAGTTTTGAAAATTTCTCAGAAAAAAAATATTCTTAAGTTTTTCACACTTTGTGCTTCACACAGAAAACGCATTCAACAACTATGCGTGTCTCACATGAAACGCACATCAAACTATGCGTGTCGCACATGACCCGCACATTACACTATGCGTGTCTCGCATAGACTGCAATCCTCCACTATGCGTGTCAAGAAGCACACACACATCTTAACTATGCGGTTCAAACTGCAAACGCATACCACCACTTTGCGTTTATCACTTTTGCAAATGCGTGTCAAGTTACACCCGCAAAAACTCACTATGCGTGTTTCAATACACATGAAAAACACGATTTTCTTCTGAACTCAAATCCTTCTCCTATGCGTTTGTCATTAGACCCGCATAAATCAGCTTCTCGTTTCTTAACAGAAACGCATTTCTCACTTTGCTTGTATTTGATGAAAATACCCGCACTATGAGTGACCCGCACAATTCTGAAGAACTTGTACGAATTTTGATGAATGACCCGCACACTTCGATGATCCAAACGCACAACTCGAAGAATCAAACGCACAACTCGATGAACACCCGCACACCTCTAAAATCGAACTAAATCACACTAAAAACTCATATATGCCTAGAAATCTAACTCGAAACTTTAACAATTTTATCTTCTATACAACTCGAACACAAAACTATCACTAATTTTCGATCAAATACACAAAAATTACAATTTTGAATCAAGAACAGTGTCAAGAACTCGTGAAAACAAAAACCACACAAAATTCAAAAATTCGAATGAATTACAGTGCAATTATTGATAACACCTATACAGACTCGATCGATTACACTTTCCTAACAAAACCTAATCAATTACAACTCCAAAAACTCACTAAAACTGAAAATCAATCTGGACTTCGATGAACAGTACGAACATACGCATTTCTTGATGTTTCTCGATTTGGATCTGCTCTGATACCAATTGTGTGTTCCAGATTCTAGTTTCTATTCAATAACAATCAAACAAACAAGATTAAACACAATGAATTACCTGTTTGATTACTTTAAATTTCACAAGATTACACTTTCTCTCTCTAGAACACTCTCTCTACAAATCTCTCTCTCTAACGAACTCTCTTTCTCTCTCTGATACAACTGAATAATTCTCAAAATTAGTTCTCTAGTGAAAATACAAAGAGAAAAAGTATTTATACAACCACCTAATACAAGAAAACTAAAAACAAAAACAAATACAACTAAGTTTGACTTATTACAAAATAGACTTTGACTTTTAATGAGATTTGACTTTAGCAGCTTTGACTTTCTCAACTTTGACCTTCAGTATTATTGATCTTGTATCCAACAGATTTATGCTCTAACAACGATTCTCTCAAATCTCTCAGATTTAGATTGGCTCTGATACCAATTGATAATCCAAGATCTCTAAATCTTAGAGAGAGAAAGTAGAGTGAGAGAGAGAGAGAGTTTAGCGTATGAACGTGAATTGAATTAGATGAGCGTGAATCCTTCCAAACACAAAAGACCAAAGGGACTTAAATACCCTTGGTCAATACTACACAGTATATGACACTAAACACTGTATTAGACCAAGGCTATAAATACAATGATTACTATAAAATCAGACTTAACAATTACCGTCTCTGATGTTTAACAAAGATCATATTTGTTTTGCTTGTGAAATGGGAAAAATGAAAAGATCTTCCCACAAGACCAAAAGTGATAATAATTGTCCAAGATCTTTGCATATGCTTCATGTTGATCTTTGTGGTCCTATCTTTGGGCAAAGTCTATCAGGAAAAAGGTATATTCTAGTTCTGATTGATGAATACTCTAGATATACTTGAAGAGAATTTATTAGAGCCAAGTCTGATGTACCAGATATTTTAATAAGGTTGTTAAAAAGATTGCAGGTTCTATTCAATAGCAAAGTTCAGAAGCTGAGAAGTGATAATGGGATAGAGTTCAGAAATGCCAAAATAAACTCATATCTTTCAGAAGAAGGTATAACTCCCAACTTCTCTGCAGCAAGAACCCCTCAACAAAATGGTGTAGTTGAAAGGAAAAATAGAACACTTGTTGAAGCTGCAAGAACAATGCTTGCAAGATCTAATCTTCCAACAAACTTTTGGGCAGAAGCAGTAGCTACAACATGTTTTACTCAAAACAGAGCTACCATTGTCAAAAGATTCAAGAAAACATCTTATGAACTCATCAACAATAGGAAACCTAATGTTAAATATTTTAATATTTTTGGATGCAGATGTTATATTCTGAATGATAGAGAATCACTTGGAAAGTTTGACAAGAAAGCAGATGAAGGAAAATTCATTGGATATTCATTAGCCTCAAAAGCCTTCAGAGTGTTCAATCTAAGAACAAGAACAATCCAAGAGAGTATCAATGTGTCTTTTGATGATGACAGAAGTCTTGCCACCAAAGATATCAATTCAACTGCCAAAAATATCTCTGAATCATCAAAGATAAGAGAATCTGAACTAAACAAAATATTCGAAGATTTCTTTGATGATGAAAACTCAGAGTTTCTTTTCAAAGATATTCACAGAGCAACTTCAGAGGAACCTCAAAATACAGGTACAACTCTCTCTGGTCCCTCGAAAGATACAACTTCTGCTTCCTTGAATGCAGGACCAAGAAATGAAACAAGAAAACCTGAAGGACAGTTCTCTTCAGAAGTAGAAGAACAAGAGACATCTGAAGAATTTCCAGAGACATCTCTTGAAGAGACTTCAGAGAATGCTTCACCGTCTCTGGAACTCACTTCAGATCCTCTAAACAGTACAATAGAGATGTCACCGACTGTCATCTCTGAAGCTCAAACTCCACCTCATATTCAGGCTCCAATCACAAGATGGACAAAGAATGATCCCCATGATCAGATCATTGGATCTCCTTCAAACGGAGTCAAAACCAGATCAGCCACAATTAATGAATGCTTTTTTGTAAACTTTTTAAGCATCATTGGTCCAAAGAAGGGAAGTGAAGATCTAGAAGATCCTCATTGGATCTCTGCCATGTAGGATGAGCTTCAAGAGTTTTAAAGAAACAAAGTTTGGACCCTAGTTCCCCTTCTGAAAGGAAAATTTGCAATTGGAACTAAATGGTTCTTCAGAAATAAAAAGGATAAGGATGCCATTATAATCAGAAACAATGCAAGGTTGGTTGCAAAAGGATATTTCCAAGAAGTGGGTATTGATTATGATGAAACCTTTGCACATGTGGCTAGTCTAGAATCAATTAGAATCTTTTTAGCCTATATTGCACACAAAGGGTTCAAAGTATATCAAATGGATGTTAAATCTGCCATTTTAAATGGTAAATTAAATGAAGAAGTTTATGTTCAACAACTGCCTGGATTTGAAAGTACAGAGTTTCCTAACCATGTTTATTATCTTGATAAAGCTCTGTATGGACTTAAGCAAGCTCCAAGATCCTGGTATGTTACTCTGTTCACATTTCTAATTAATAATGGTTTTGAAAAAGGTACAATTGACACAACTTTGTTCATCAAGAGGTACAAAAATGAGATGCTATTAGTACAGATATATGTTGATGACATTATAGTTGGCTCTACAAATCAAAATTATTGTCATAGGTTTTCAGAGTTGATGAAGAGTGAATTTGAGATGAGTCTCATTTGAGATGAGTCTCATTTGAGATGAGTCTCAAAGATTCAACTTCTATGAAAACACTTATTGCCATAGGAGTCAAACTTGACTCTGATCTTTCAGGAAAATCTGTAGATGTCAAGACTTTCAGAGGCATGATAGGATCACTTCTATACTTAACTGCCAGTAGGCCTGATATAATGTTTGCAACATGTCTCTATGCTAGATATCAAGCAAATCCAAAAGAATCTCATTTATCTGCAGTTAAAAGAATTTTTAGATATCTCAGAGGCACACCTTCTTTAGGTCTCTGGTATCCTAAACTGTCTAGTTTTGATTTAACAACATACACTAATGCAGATCATGCAGGGTGCAAGCTAGACAGAAAGAGTACCTCTGGATGCTGTCAATTATTGGGTAATAAGCTTGTAAGTTGGTCATCTAAGAAGCAGAACTGTGTTTCAACTTCTACTGCAGAGGCATAATATGTTATTGCTGCTAGTTGTTGCTCTCAAGACATATGGATGAAAACTCAGCTCAGAAACTATGGCTTACATTATGACAAAATTCCAATTCTGTGTGATTCCAAAAGTGCCATAGCCATCTTTGCCAATCCGGTACAACATTCCAAAACAAAGCACATTGATGTAAGGTATCACCTTCTGAAAGATCATGTGGAAAAGGGAATGTTAGTCCTTGATTCAAGTTCTAATTGTACAAACAATCAAGATGAACAAACTTGTGAATCACTTGTCATTGATATTGAAATCAAAGATTACAATCTCCTACTTTCTCTCTCTATAACATGATTCTCTCTCTCTCTCTAGAATGATATTCAATACGATTCTTCTCTGATATGCTCTACTCTCCCAATCTTACAATCTGAATGTTACCCTATGAATCTTACCACTTACAAAGATTCAAATCTATTTATACCTACACACAATTACAAGGAAACTAAAACAAACTTTGACTTTGAATTTATTATAAAGACTTTGATTTTATTATAAAGACTTTGACTTTGATGCTTGAGAGTTGAGTTTCAACATTGACTTGCTTAAACTTTTATCTTCATACTTTATGATCTTGAATCCAACAAATATGTGCTCTAACATTCTCCCCCTTTGGATCAAGATCATTTCTAAAAAGATTTTGCAGTTCAATCTTCTCTCTTTAAGATCAATTTGTAATCTCCTCCCCCTTTGATGTAAGCAATCAACATTCTTCCCCTATTAATATGAAAAATTGACATTCTCCCTTTTCTTTGATAAACACTGTATCTTCAAAAACTTTCAGCAATCTTTCTCAAAATATGATCTTCAAGAATTAGTAGCATTCTCCCCAAAGATTGGTATAAACCTCTTTCAGACATAGCACTGATTGCTTCAACAAATAATCTTCAAAGAAAATTTTTGTAAATTCAGCACATCTCTAGAAAAACTTTGAATTTGCTCTTTTGAACTTTTAATCTTTGCCAATCTTCAAACAAATAATTTTTGAACTCAAATATTTCTTAAATCTCTCCCCATCTATAACAATTCTGAAACAAACATTTCTTCATTATGTCTCCCCCTTTTAGATGATTGCGGCATTGAAATCAACAAAACTTTATCCAAGAAATGTCATTATCAATTATGACCACTGATCTTTTGAAATCTGAGCCTCTGATTCACCGTCAATCCAAAATAATGTATTCATCTAGATCTTTTCAAATCCATACAAATTAGAATGTAACACCTGAATCAACAAATGAATCAGTTAATATGCTTGTCAGTAACACAAAGTTACTATGTGTAACAAATACACATTGGAAAGGATCTTTTTGATTTTCACTCCCCCAGGGCTTCCATTCAATCATCGAAATACCACAAAGGCAATTTCAATGAACGTTATGACAAGAAAAACAAATTTCCTTATGTGTTCGTGCAAGTGTTAGAAAAAATTAAGCACGTGATGATTGCTTTTATAAGGCTAAACATTATGTAAACCACAGAGACAACATTAATTAAACACAAACTCAATTGTGCATGATCGAAGTACGAAGGTGGGGCAGACTTCCTTCTTTTTCAATATCCAGATTTTTCAAATGAAAACCAGATAGATTATGTGTTGCGTCCCCATGAAAATATGAAACATTTTCTAGTAGAGAAGAAAATGAGTGCCTAGTGGGGTTTTTATCAAGAGTTGGCATGGGCTAGTTGCCTGTTTCAATAATGTTCACGAAAAAGTGTGAAACACTAGTAACGTGGTTGCCCGGCTCAGAAAGTAGTTGGTGTAGAGTTTGTTATTCTTTTACTCTGATCTCTCACCCTCTCTCTTTTAATCATTGAGCTCACTTCTAACCAAACTCTCTTTTACATTTTACCTCTACACACAACCCACACTCATTTCTTTTTGACTCCTCATACTCGATCACTAAGGATTAACTTCTTGGGTAGGAAACACTCGTTATCATGAATCCATACAAGTTTCATTTAAGTCCTACACAATGAAACCTTATTTTCCTATGAAAGCACATTGTTGCCAAAAATGATTTAACTTTGTCTATTAAAGCACACATATACAAGTTAGATATATGTATGCTCAAAGATGTAATCATGAAGATTTAAGCATGTTTAAACATTGAAGACTTTTCAAACAAGATAATTGAATGAATGAAATGAATACAAGAAACTTGTTTGAAAATCTGACATTGTATCAAAAAGATCAATATCGAAATGATTTATCGATTAGGCTTAGGTAAAAAAAAATTGATATTGTCTATACGAAACAAAAATATAGACATTCTTGAATGAACGTTGAGAAATGAAATCACGCTCAAAATTTATTTGAATTCAATCGGGGTGTCTTACCATCGAAAAATATTGTTTCAATTTAGAGACATTGTAAGAACGAATTCAACAAAAATTAAACCGGTGTGTGTGAATACTTCACAATATATAGACAAAATAATACACAAATATTAATCTTTGGAAACACACGGTTTGTTGATCATTGAAGCACAAATAAAATGAAAACATTTAAAAATCACACTTCTATGTTCATGAAATCGTTTGAGAATCAGAAGTGGTTTGAACATTTAAGAACATGTTTTCTATGATTGAAAGTCGTCCTTCTTTCATCCAGATATGAGATTAAGGATAGAAATAAACCTTTTCGATCTGTCTTAAATCTCATAAATTCAGCTTAAAGTCATAATGATATGATCATGTAAGCATCTCTCAATCTGCATCAGTGAAAAAGTCCGTCAAAGCAACTTCATTCATAACATTTATTGAAAAATAAAAGACATAAAGCAGTAAAACATTGAATGTACGAGTTCTGATCTAAAGTAATTAGAAGTCATAATTTTTACTCCCCCTGAAAATACGCATCTAAAATATGTCAGTGGAAAAACACATGATAGAGATCTACAACTCCTTTTTGAATTGTAGTTCATCATATCTTTCAAATACATATTTCCAGAAACATATGTACTCCCCCTTGAAGGTTGATTTCCTCATTTGAGTATCGGAGTACATCCTCATATCAGTCCGGGAGTATCATTACTTTTGATCTTTGAAGTACAAGTCCTAAACTGTTGTGTTTAGAAGTCAAACTCTTTATCATTGAGCTACAGGTCCTGAACTGTAGTATTTAGAAGCCTTAGTTCATTGAAGCACGGGTTCTAAACTGATATATTCAGAAGCCAAACATCAGTTCTCTTACTCCCCCTTGACATTAGATGCCTGCAACACATAATCATCTTTCTGCTTTGGTACTCAGTGGTATTTGGGTCCATGTTTGTTAGTTGCAGTTCTATTGGGAGTAATAGAATAAGAACCATACCAGTAATGATCACTTGCTTTATGAACCAAATCATAAGTATGACAATAAGAACAATACCTTTTTCTAGACAACCTGATCAATTGATCTCTCGAAAAAAAGATCAGGTTTACCTTTCAGCACTTTGTTCTTCTTTGAATTTGATCCATGTACAAATGATTTGTTTACTTTCTTTTCTTCCTTCTTTCCTTTCTTTTCTTCCTTCTTTCCTTTCTTTTCTTCCTTCTTCTCATCATTCTTCACATCTTCAACTGGTTTTACCTTCCAAATCAACTTCTCTTCTACATATCTCCTTCTTATTTGTGTATTTGAACCAAGTACATTTTGATCATATAAAATGTTAGTAGTACGAATCTGATCAAATGAATTAACTGACCTTTTAGTAGAAACAGTTTTCTTATGTGAACTTGCAGCTGTCTTGAACGAACAATCAGAAGCAGCTGATCTATTTCTAGGTGTGTGGATTTGTGACTCTGGAGTCGTTTGCTCAATCACCACCACCTTAGAAATAATATCTTCAAGCTCTTTTATCCTTGAAAAATAATTGTTCTTTTCTTTGATGTGCAAGTAAATTTCTTTCTTTAATTGAGACTTCGCTTTCTGAACTTTCAATGCACTTTCAAATTGTTCAGATAACTTCTCAGTAAACTTCTTGATATTTGTCTGAAAGATGTTTCTTTCTTCTTCAAAACCTTTTTCAGCATTTGTTCTCTAACCAGATATCTCTTTGAAAATTCTCACATTTCACTGTTCTATGGTCTTCTTCTCCTTTGCAAATTTTTATCTTTCTAAAACAATTACTTTCTCAAAGTCTGAAATCTGTTGAGAAAGCTTTATACATTTCAGCTCAACTGTCTTCTTCTCGTCAGCACATTTTCTAGATAACTCTGAAAATTTCTTAGCTAACGCTTTTTTCTCACTCTCAAAATCATCATTTTCTTTAACCATCTTTTGTTCCAAATCAGATATTTTCTTTTGAAGCTCAGCATTAGCATCTTCAACACTCTTAATCTTTTCCTCATAACTATCAACAGATGCTTGCTGGATTTTGATCATCTATTATTCCAAGTCAAATATTTTATTCTTCAACTTAGTGTTTTCAGTTTCCAAACTAATTACCTTATTTTCACTAATCCCAGAAGTATGTTTCAGAAGATCTTCATTAATCATCTTTAAAGCACTAACTTCTTCTCTCAACATCTTTCTTTCATCATTATATCATTTTGATCTCTTAAAATAAAAGTCAACTGAAGAAGCGAGATTTTTGTTTTCTAATTCGAGCTTGTGAATCATTTGTTCATCATCATCAGAAAAATATCCCATCTTGAATTATCTAGTACAAAATAGAACTTGAAATGATCGTAAGTCCAATCTGAAATCAAGTAAACCTGAAAAACTTAGTGTTAGAGCATAAATATGTTGGATACAAGATCATAGAAGTCTGAAGACTGAAGGTCAAAGCTAAAGTCAATTCTCAGCATCTAAGTCAAAGTCTCTATAATAAAAAGTCAAAGTCAAATTGTAATTTTGTTTTTCTTAGTGGTGTGCGTGTTTAGCACTATGCGCGTTTCTAACTTTTGTATAAATAGGTATACGGTACCTTTTTGTGAGGGTAGTAGTTCAATGTATTAAGCGTGTTCTAGAGATAGAGAGAGAAATATTGTATGTTCAAAGTGAGATCAATAAAACAGTTTGAATTTGGAAATTGATTGTTATAATCTTGATCTATACACATTGTGGGACACACACTTAGAAAAATACAGAAATAAAATTTTCAAAATTCTTCAAGTAAAGAATTCTCAAAACACAAAGTGAAGTATTAAGAATTCGCAAACAATAACACTCAGAATTCTTAGACACGTCAGAATTCGCAGACAACATATAACAACATCAGAATTCGCAGATCATAACCAATCAGAATTCGTATGCATAGAATTTGTAGGATGATCTCCTGCGAATTCTAAAGAATTCGTAGAATAGACATTTGCAAATTCTAAGAATTCGTAGAATACACTTATGCGAAATCTTTCCTTATGATTTTTCAAAAATAACAACTATGTGAAATCTCTACGAATCCTGCAAAAATCATTTAATCTGAGAAATCATTTAAGAATCCCGCGAAAACTTCAAAAATTCTACGAATCCTCTAAACTTTCTATGAATCCTTGAACACCCTGCGAGTTCTTGAACAGATCTGCAAGTTCTTGATTATTATTGCTAGTTCTTCAGATCTCAAGTGAAAACCCACTCTGATCTGCTAAAAAATCCACGAAATCTTCGATTTTCATCTTGTAACTTCGACAATTTGTTCCTTAAAACATCTAGAAATAAATTCGAACAACGAATTTCAACAAAATACACTCAATTGTACAAATCTGATCCAATACAGTGTACGAACTCATGAAAAACTAAAACCAACAAATTCATCAAATTGGTGAAAAATTATAGTGTTATCAGGAATCAAACCTATACAAGAATGATCTAATCACTTATACGCACACAAACAAATCGATTACAAACTAAATTTCAACCAAATATACAAAATTTATTATGGACTTCGATGAAACAATGTTGACTTTCAAGTTTTCTTGATTTCTTGATTGGATCTGCTCTGATACCAATTTTTAGTCCCTGACTCAAGTTCTAGTTGTACAAACAATCAAGATGAACAAACTTGTAAATCACATGTCATTGATATTGTAATCAAAGATTACACTCTCTTACTTCCTCTATATAACATGATTCTCTCTCTCTCGAGAATGATATTCAATACGATTCTTTTCTGATATGCTCTACTCTCACAATCTTACAATTTGAATGTTACCCAATGAATGTTACCACTTACAAAGATTCAAATCTATTTATACCTACACACAATTACAAGGAAACTAAAACACACTTTGACTTTGACTTTATTACAAAGACTTTGACTTTGACTCTATTACAAAGACTTTGACTTTGATGCTTGAGAGTTGACTTTCAACATTGACTTGCTTGAACTTTTATCTTCATACTTTATGATCTTGAATCCAACAAATATGTGCTCTAACAGGGAATAATACAGATGTATTTTGTACCAACTGATCTACAACTTGATGATATTTTCACAAAAGCTTTAGATGAACGAAGGTTCAATTTCTTAATTAGCAAGTTGGGGATGTTGAACATGTCATTTTAAACCAAAGAAAAATATCAGAGTCTCTGATAAAACATATCAGAGCCTCTGACATAAGTAGCATGTCGAACACCCGAGCCTCTGAGATTGATATCAGAGACTCTGGACTTTTCACAAATGGTCAAGATCATTCTTTTGTATCTCTAAGCATCTGTCAAGGGGGAGAAGATAAAAAGAAAACATTTTTTGGTCGAGGGGGAGCAAAAGAACCTTTCATCTATCAAGGGGGAGCAAGAGAATTTTTCATCTTAATCTCTGATATTCATCTCAGAGTCTCTGATCTAGTCTCTGATATTCAACTCACAGTCTCTGATCTAGTCTCTGATATACATCTCAGAGTCTCTGATCTAGTCTCTGATATTCATCTCAGAGTCTCTGATCTAGGCTCTGATATTCATATCAGAGTCTCTGATATTCATATCAGAGTCTCTGATATTTTCTCATTTTCTCTTTTTGGGAATATTCGAGCAAATTGATTCTAATTCTCATTTTTTAAATAAATAATATTTAGAAAAGAAGAATTTTCTTTTGAGAAAATAAACGTGTTTAAGTGATACCGTTTTGGATAACGATTCATTTTTTTAAATCTTACTGCGGTTATCTGACACCAAGCGTCCCTTCACTACCCTCCTATACGTGTCACCTATTAATTAGTGGAATGATGGAACGTCATTTTGACATTGGAACACACAATCGCCGTTTCCATTTCCTTTCTCTCACTACCCTTGTTCATAAAAAACCATTTCATCCTCTTTTATTCCTTACGCGCTCAGATTTTCATCCCTAAGTATTCTATCTCTCTCTTGCAAGCAAGAAAACCTGCAACAATGGCCGCTCAAGCTCAAAACTCAAGCGATTCCAGCATAATAGTTCCAAGTCTGAACATGGCCCAGTTTGATGTACCAATGAAAGGCAACAACTACAATTTAGATGTCACCCCTACGAAGTTTGACGAACAGTTTCGTTCTGTGATGGAGTTTCTTAGCAAATGTGAACTGAGAGATGTCTTCACCGACTATGCTTTGGATGTTCCTCTAAGATTTGTCCAACAATGGTGGTATTCAAGTGAATACAATGATGAACAAGAATGGTTGCTCGGGTACATTGAACTAGGAGACTAGGGCATAAATGTCAGAAACACACCCAACACACTGATTCGCAGATTCAACTTGCCCACCATTGCAGATCTTCAAATTTAGCAATTTGAGAAACCACCCACTCAGGATGTTCTCATTCAATTTCTTCTGCACATAGGCTACAACAATGTCAGGATCGAAATTCAAAACAAGAATTTAAATATACACTCAGAAATTTTGTTAAAGAAGTTGCGGAATAACACTTTAACAAGAAATTAATGAAACAATATATAAAATCAAATCACAAGTTATATTGAATTAACTTAATGATTACAACCAAAGCCTCAATCTGTTGAACAGGCTCAACAGACGTTCAATACTTCTCTAATGAAAGGATCACTAAGAATCTTGAGGCTAATTCTCTCATAGAAAACAAAAGACGTATATCCCTATAATCTAATACTTCTAGACTATATATGTAAAACAGATTACAAGATAATTATTAAAATAACAATGATCTTCAGCATCCATTCCATAATTATCTTCAGCTCCTTATCTTTTGCTTTAGGTAACCAACCATCCTTATCAATATAAACAACATTAATTCCTCTAACAACATCTTCTTATCATCAGTAGTACTAACATGCTAGCAGTAGTAACTCTGTTGGCAGTACTAATTCTCCAAGCAGTACTAATACTACTAGCAGTAGTAATCTCTTTAAGTAGCAGTACAAATTTCTTCAGCAGTAGTAATCTTTCAGACTTAGCAGCACTATCCAGACTTAGTATATTTCAGACCCAACAATCTCCCCCTAACTTAACTTTTGAAATCAAGAAGTTAAGTTCTTCAAAATAGGAACTTCATGATGCTTTGAAAACTACTACTCAAATTCCTAGATTAGGATCCAAACCTACACTTTGATTGATTGTTCTTCTAATCATAATTCTGTCCATTTCTGAACCTGTAGGACAGACCAACTTAGCTTTCAGCATCCCTTGCAACTTTACTTTGCTGTGGTCATACACCTTATCAACCAGATAGTACACATGAAAGCTTTTATCAATGGTTATGACATATACTCCAGATCTTTCAATAAGCATCTAGTGATCAATGCTTTTAAATCCTTCTCTGTGATGCTAGTCCTTGATAAGATATTCAACTTTATCAGGGTTGAACATCATACACAAATACTCCAGAGCCATATTTGTTAAGTTCATCCTTGCTCCGTTCAACAAGTCACCATGCAAGTTCAATCCAACCTTGTACATTTCTTACAAATCAACTCTGGTACAACTTCTTATGATCTTACCCCAAGTTGAATAGACCTTATACTTGTCACCCATTCTTTTGATTCTGAAGTATTCTGTGCCTTTATCCATCATAGTATCCCAATGAATGATTTCTGGGGCTTTCACTGAGATAGGATCAACTTTCAATGGTTCTTCTTCTGTCACTGTCATATACAAATCAAACTTCTCATCAGATTGTCTTGGTTGTTCTGAAGGTTGTTGACTTGATTGCTCTTGACTCTACTATTGAGTTTCAACATGCTCTGCTTGTTTCTGGTGCTCTTGTTGTTTATGCTCTTTCTCACCTTCCTCAGTTCTAGGCCTTTTTGCCTTTCTCTTTGTAGCAATTGATTTCATCTTCTTGGCAGCTACAATCTTCTGAGCTAGTGTCTCTTCTTTCTTCACTTCTACGTTTTCTTTAGTCGGAGTGCCTTCTTCACTGTCAGGAAAAGGCTGTTGAATGTTCAGATCATGTCTTTCTTTCATCGTTCTTTCAAATTCAACCCTCTGATTGAAGTCTCCTTGCAGCTTGGCCATCTCCTTTTTGTATAAGTCTTCTATCCTACTAAAAGACATTTTTGTAAACATCCCTTCAGGAACACCAACAGATCCTTTCAAGAAGTTTATCATCTTTCTTCTTTCTTGTGCAGGTAGAAAGGTCTTTGAAGGCTGCCTTTGTCTGGTTGCTTTCATTGTAATCCTCTTTGCAGCAGTCTTCAAACTCTACTGATATTCTTCATTTAGCCTTGTTGCCAAATCTCTTGCAATCTTTCTGTCTTTGGCCTTTTGAATATCATCCTCCTTTTCAAACTCCTTTTTAAACTATGCATTTAACTCCTTTGCCAATTCTGCATCCAAATCTATTTGCTTCTGCTTCTTTAATGGTTTCACATGCTCAACCATCTTCTCTTTCCCTTTCTTCTTGGCCTCTGACACTCTGACCTCTTCCTTTTTCTTCTCTGGGACTCCTTCTTTAATCACCACTCCCTTAGCCTTTTGTGTGGCCTTAGGAGTGTCATTCTTCGCCTTCACCAAAGTCTCTGCAATCTCTATTCCTTCTATAGATATTCCAGTTTCTGCTGCTGCTTTCTCTGTTTCTACTACTTTGGAAATTTCTACTTCTTTAACAGTTTCTACTACTGGTTCACTAGTTACTGCTGCTTTCACACCTTCCTTCTTCTTCTCCTCAACATTCTTTTCAGCTTCTCCACCAATCTCCCCCTCAAATTGGAATTCCATACTTTCCTTCTCAACTTCAGCTTCTTGGTTCTCCGCCTTTTTGGAAGCATCATGAGCACTTCCCCTTTTCTTCAAAATAAATTTCTTTCTCTTCTTTTTGTGTACCAAATTCAACACCATCCAGGTTTTCATTACCAATGGTTTCCATCAATTCATCATAGTTATATCTGTCCTTACCTCCTTTAGGTGTGTTTACCACCCGTGAAGGATCATGGGATCTTTTAGTAGAGGCCTTCTGCCTAGCAGATGCACCTACTACCCCTTGGTTTCTTGGCACCTGGGTACCTTAGATGATTTCTCATCCAAAGTTGTCGTGGGGAAGGTGTCTTAGTCATGTTCACACTGTCCTGATCAATACCTTGTGCAGAATCAGTAGTGTGAGCCTTGTTGCCCACATGCTCATCCTTCTCCGTAGAGAGCACCTTCTTGGGGTTGGGAGACACCCCTGTGGATTCCCTTTGGATATTCTCTGATGGAGAATGCTCCATCAGAGGGCTTGTAGGCTTTCGGGGTGTAGATACATGAAGGGAAGGAACCTTCTGTACATTTTTCCTTGCATATATTTGAGTGATTGGGGGAATTGGTTTATTAACAAGAAGCTGAGGATGAATATTTGAAGTGAATGGTGTGGGTAGGTCATCAGTGGGTTGGTCAGATAGGGGCTGTGACCCTGATGCCTCACCATGTGGGTGGGACACAACCATCATTGTAGAGAACAATGGTGTGTCTTTTCCAGAAAAGTCCTTACTAGGCCTTTTCATATTGGAAAATACCTTCCCTTTGGGAGGTTTAGGTACATATATCTCTTTAAAAGAGGGTTAATCCGTCAATTCCATATTTAGTACTTCTTGTACAAACCTTGGATACATATAAAATCTTTTGGTTTTGGTTTTGGTATCCAGGTTTGACAGCAAATCATTTAAGATCATTTGGGAAAAATTGAACATTCTGGAGGTAGCTAAGCATACAAGAGCATAAGCTATTATACTGCTAAACTCACTCCATCCAGTTGTCTTGCGAGATATACATTGTTGAAGAGTATGAACAAAGAATCTCCACTGAGTTGAAAATTTGCTTTTGTAAAACTTATAAACATCAGTAGGACCTTCATACCCCATTCTTCCAATTTCTTGAAATAGATCTTCTTTTGTAACAGTAGAAATACATGAGTGCGAATGCAGCCTTCTGTGATTGTGATTGGTTTATCACAGACCCTTGATTGAATGACCTGATTGCCATTAACAGTCTGAATGGATACATTGGCCCATAACTGTCGCATATGTTCCACATAGATGGGAAGATTTACCGTTAGCGCATAAGCAATATGTGATTGGGATAAGAACTCCACCATTTCATGAAAACCCTCAGCTTGTTTGGGTTTTTGTAACATTGCAAGCTCATTGTGGTCATCAACGAAATCAAGTTCTGCCATCTTTCTGATCGATTCTAGGGTTCGAAACACAACTAGGGTTTACACACTGGTAATCAAAAATTCTAGAGAGAAAGAGAGGGGATGAGAACTTAATGGAAATTCAAAGAGCCGTTTGGGTTTTGGCGGTCAGAGAAAGTATTTATAGGTTAAGGGTTTCAGTTAAAAGCAATACTAAGTACCCTAGCAGCATTAACAAACCCGCAGTATTAACCCATATAAGCAGTAGAAACACATACCAGCAGTATTAACACATACTAGCAGTATTAACATTGTCTGGCAGTAGAAATAAGGAAAGCAGTAGTAACTTTGCACTGGCAGTATAAACTACCTAGCAGTAGTAACCATACGTAACCATATTTGAACTGTCAGTAGGAGTAATAGTGAGAGAAGTATTAACTTAACCAGAAGTACCAAGTATCTAATCAGCAAAGCAATCTGAAACACTTAAACACAAATGGTTAGTAGCACCATGCACAATGAAATATGAGAAAGTAAGCATTAAAGAATCTATACAGAAATGGTACATAAAGAAAATCAAAAGAGGCTTATTCAGTGTTTATCATGCCTACACTTGTGACCAAGAATGTGAATCTACCCACGTCAAAAGCTTTGGTGAATAGATCAGCAAATTGGTTACTTGTGTGTACTTTCAAAACCAAAATTAACTTCTTTTCATTGCAATCTCTATTAAAGTGGTACCTGATTTCTATCTGCTTGGTTTTTTAGTGCTTCACTGGATTATTAACTATGCTTATAGCACTGTTGTTATCAATGAAGATGGGAGTGTGAAGAAAAGTAATGCCATAGTCCAACGTCTGATTCTGAATCCATAACACTTGTGAGCAACAGCTTGCAGCAGCTATATACTCTGCTTCTGTTGTAGAGGTGGACACTGTGGTTTGCTTTTCACACTGCCATGAAACTATCCTTGCACCCAAAAATTGACATCCTCCTGATGTAGACTTTCTATCCAAGTTAGCACCACCCAAATCACTATCAGAATATGAAAGCAGATCAAATGGTGAGTCATGAGGATACCAAAGACCCAATCTAGGTTGTCCTTTGAGATATCTGAAGATCCTTTTGACTGCTTGAAAGTGGGATTGCTTGGGCCTTACTTCAAATATGGCACACACACATACAACAAACATAATGTCTTGTCTTGAAGCTGTTAGATACATGAGGGAGCCTATCATGGATCTATAATGATGAACATCCACATCCTCCCCCTCAAGATTTGCAGTGATCTGTTTGTGTGTTTCCATAGGTGTGTTTGCATGATTTGCTTCTGAAAATCCAAACTTTGTAAGTATATCCTGCACATACTTGGATTGACTTATGAAAATGCCATCTTCCTTCTGTTTAACTTGTAGCCCAAGGAAGAATGTGAGTTCACCCATAGAGCTCATATTAAATCTTTTGTGCATCAACTCCTCAAACTCTTTGCACATATAAGCTTTTATGGATCCAAAGATGATATCATCCATATAGATTTGAACAAGCAGGATGTCCTTCTTCTTCTTTTTATTGAAAAGGGTCTTGTCAATGATTCCCCTTTCAAAACCATTTTCCAAGAGATAGGTAGACAGAGTGTCATACCATGCTCTTGGTGCTTGATGTAGCCCATAGAGTGCCTTTTTTAATTTGTATACTTTGTTAGGAAAGTTAGGATTCTCAAACCCTGGAGGCTGACAAACATAAACTTCTTCCTCAATTTTCCCATATAGAAATGCACTCTTAACATCCATCTGAAATACTCTGAACTTCATGAAAGAAGCATAGGCTAGAAACAGCCTAATTGCCTCAATTCTGGCTACTGGTGCAAACACTTCTTCATGGTCTATCCCCTCTTCTTGTTTGTACCCTTGTGCCACAAGTCTGGCCTTATTCTTTATAACTATTTCTCTCTCATCTTTCTTATTCCTGAAAATCCATTTAGTTCCAATTGCCTTGTGTCCTTGTGGAAGATCAACCAGATTCCACACATTTTGCAGCTCAAATTGCAACAGCTCCTCTTGCATTGCTTCTATCCAACTTAGGTCTTTCATTGCATCATAAGCCTTCTTGGGTTCAATCTGGGATAGAAAATAAGACAACAAACCTGACTGGAAGTATTTTAATCCTCCTAACTTACTTTGATGCCTTGTGATCCTGGGAGAATTGATATCACCAATCACCAACTGAGGAGGATGATTCTTCTGAGTTCTTGTTTGATGAACATCCTCCTCATTAATATTTTCATCAAGATTGGAGTCATTCTTTTCAGGAGTGTTTCCACCAAAAACTGAAGAATTTTCATCATCAGTATCATCTCCTGACAATATGGGCATTTCAGGACCTGTGTTTCCTGATCCTGAAGGATTAGCATCCTCTTTTCCACCTTTATCCTTTTCATCACCTTTAGCATCTTCAACTTGTTCTGATTCAGAATTCTCTATTTCTGAAACATCCTTCTTTTCTTGATGACAAAATTCAACAGGATCAACTGTAGGTATAGGGAATAGCACAAACTCTTGTCTCTGTGCTTGTACCATTCCTGAACTTGTTCCTGCAAATTGCACATTACTAAAATCCAAAAAATTAGTGTGTGAATCAATGTCAAACAGCCAATCAGGACTTGTACCAATTTTGATTTGGTGTGTTCTCATTGCATTTGACATTGTCACTTTCCACTATAATCCTGGAAGAACTGTTGAATACTCTGTATGCCTTGCTCTTAGAGGAGTATCGAACAAGAAATCCATCCTCAACTTTGCTTTAAAACTTGCCTAAATGAGATTTGGTATTGAGGATTGTGGAAGGACACCCAAAAGGTTTGAAAAATCCAATAAAATGTTTCTTCTTGTTGAAAAGTTCATAAGGTGTCTTTCCTTGGGTTTTAACTACTAGAACTCTGTTTTGGACATAACAAGCAGCATTAACTGCTTCTGCCCAGAAAGTAATGGGTAGCTTTGAATCTACCAACAGAGATCTAGCAGCCTCAATCAATGTCCTATTTCTCCTCTCAGCAACACCTTTTTGTTGAGGAGTCCTAGGAGCACTGAATTGTCTCTCAATACCTTTAGTCTCACAAAAGCTGTTTAAATCACTGTTTTTAAACTCAGTTCCATTATCAGATCTGATGACTTTAACTCTTGGATTTGTTTGGTTTTCAATCCTAAGGACAAAGGATTTGATCAATCCACTTGTCTCATCCTTAGTCCTCAGAAAATATACCCAAGTAAATCTAGAGAAGTCATCAACAATGACTAGGCAATAGGATTTCTTACCAATACTCATCACATTTGTAGGACCAAAAAGATCCATATGCAATAACTGAAGGGGTGAAGAGATTGTGTTTATTTCTTTGGACTTATGAGAGGTTTTGTGTTGCTTGCCTTTAAGACATGCAACACAATGATCATCACATGAAAATTTTTTTGAGGCAAACCTCTCACAAGGTTGTTTTTCACAAGTTTGTTCATAGTTTTAAAATTTATGTGACACATCCTTCTGTGCCAAAGAGATGATTCATCTAAAGAAGCTTTTGAAAACAGACAGTTTAGTGATGAATCAGATGAAACACTCTCTAAGTCTAAACAATAAACATTATCCTTTGTAGGAGTTCTAAGTAGTATCAGATTTTCATCAATTACCTTGAATCCTGGATCAAGGATAATACATTCAGTATCACTAAATAATATACTATGTTTCTTGTCACAGACCTGTGATACACTTAACAGGTTGTATCTCAATTGCTAAACATAGTAAACATATTCAAAAGTCATCTTACCTTTTGAAACCATACCTTTACCACTTATCTTACCTCCTGCTGGATTGTCACCAAAAGCAACACGTCCTCCATCAAACCTTTTAAAATTTTGAAGGTAGGACATGTTACCTGTCATATGCCTAGAGAAACCACTATCTACATGCCAAATGTTGTTCCCCTTGAGCTGTTGGTTGCCCTGTACATAAGATAAAACAATTAGTGTCTTGAGGGAACCCAAGCCAAAGTGGTCTTGGGTTGCCCTTTCTCATCAGCATACTCATATTCATTAAGCTTAGTCATGATGAGATGATCAGAGTTAGGAATCTCATGGCTGGAATACTTTGTCTTAATTATAGGCTTGTCAGTATTAACACTGATAGCAGTACTATCCTTGTTAGTAGTATTAACTTGGTCAGCAGTACTAACTTTGTTAGCAGTACAAACCTTATTAACAGTACTAACTTGGTCAGCAGTAGTATTGCTATCAGCAGCACTATTTCTGTTAGCAGTACTATTTGAGGTAGCAGTACTAACAGGTTTAGTGTCTTTTGGAACCCAAATTTTGACAAAGTTGTTTGTTTTCCTATTCTTTGAGATACTCCTTGATTTGCTTGGAGTATTTTCTTTTGCTTCAACAAACTTATTTTGAATATTAGACTTTGCAGTACTAGTTTTCATTGGTACTGTTCTCACATTATCAGCCATGTGGTTCCTTGATTGTTTTGATTTCTTCCTATAACGAACAGAATTTCGTGTTTGTCTTTGAAAAGTAATTATTTGGTTAACAGGATTGAAATAACAGTGTTTGACTAAATGATTCAACTTGCCACAAATAAAACAAGACTTTAGTCTATTGATTTTGATTAGATCAATTCCTTGTTTTTGAGCCCACTAGTTATTTTTGTTTCTCTGATTTCCCCTAATTTTATAATGTTGATGGGGCTTATTTTGTTGACAAGTACAGGGATTTACAACAGTAGTTTGCATATAGTGAACTCCCTGTACCTTTTCCTACTCTGTCTTAGAGGTCTCAGCTTTCTTACTCTTGACAAATGGTTTACCCCCTTCTCATTTGTAAGAATATGGTTTTCAAAGGGAATTTCTTTCTGGTCTTCCTTATTCTTATCCTCAGTGTTCTCTTCTTCAGACACTACTTCAACCACTACATTGTCTAGTGGATCTACTTCTGTGGCTCCTGTAGGTAAGTCATTCTTATATTGCCTTTCTAAGAGGTCTGAGGTGGGTGGAATATAGTTATTATTGTAAGGTGGAGGGGTGTTGTTGTAGCCTATACCTCTCTTCAGTTTGTCATGAACTTGAGATTTGAGTAAATTGTCCATTTCTTTAGAAGAATTGGAAAATTTCTCAATGTCTAATTTGGCCTTCCCAAATTCACTCCTAACTTTCTCACATTCTTCTCTAGCTTTCTCTAACTTAATCTCTAACTCCTTCTTCTCCCACTTCCAACATTTATGATCATATGAATGTTGAAGTTCATTGGCCTGATATGCCTTAATTTGTTCTTCAAAATTCACAATGATCAAATTAGACTCTCTCCTATGTTTCTCCAACCTTTTAAGATCATCACACATGCTCTGATTGTGATCCATGTACTTTCTAATAGTTTCAAGACAGGCTTTAGAGCAAAGTTTAGATTTTACCTCTGTGGGGATTGTTGTGCTTGAAGACTCTGAAACCTCAGACATCAATGCTTGATTCTGGATTGCCTCTTCTGCTTGATCACTACAATCAAATCCCATTCCATCTTGTGAGACAAGTGCTTGAGATGAGTTCCTGTTGTTGTTATAGTTTGTGGACTTTGATTGTTGATTGCTGCTCCCATGCTGTTGAGAGATTCCTCTTCTGCATTCTCTTGCAAAGTGCCCCAGTTTATGACACTTGTAGCATTCCACCTTGGATTTGTCAAATCCAGCACCATCTTCTCTTCTCATGGCAAAGTTGGATCGAAATTCAAAACAAGAATTTAAATATAAACTCAGAAACTTTCTGTTCTTTTAATGAATCTTTTGATTCTCATTGTGAGCATTGCTATTTTCCATTTGATGTCCATCTCTTCAAGATCATCAACATTAATCTGCTCCAGATCATCATTGATAAGAGAAGATTTAGCATGATTAGCAAGGAAGTCTTCCAAAACAAAATCATTGGGTCCATCCTGTTTTGAGCCATAAGCAGCACTAACTGATTCTGTATTAGTAGAAGAATCAGTAGTAGATGATAAGAGAGCAGCATTGTGAGAATATCCAGATGGCTTCTTCTTTGATTAAACCTCTGCTTCAAACACCTTGAGATCATTGTAGAGGTCATCAAGTTCCTTATCCTCCAGATTATCATTCTGCCTGAAGGATACTGTGTACATTATCCATTCTTCACCAAGAGATCTTAGAAACTTTCTGTTGACATCATCCTGGTCCATCTTGACACCAACAGTGGCCAATTCTCCAATCAACTTATTGAATCTATCAAAGGTTTGAGTCATAGACTCATTCTTTGTAGACATAAAATTTTCATATTGTTGCTTGAGAATTGCTTTCTGATTTCTCTTAGTGCTTTTGGTACCTGAAAATCTCTTTTCCAAAGCATTCCACAAGATTTTGGCATCAACACAGTTGCAAAACTGATGTTGATATTCATTAGGAATTGCCAAGAGCAGAGTGCTCAAGGCTTTCATCTCAGTTTGCCTCATCTTTCTTTCTCCATCAGTCTTTGGTGGAGGTCTCTTGCCATCTGCTCCAATCTCTCCTACATTGGAGGGACCATTCTCAATGATGTCCCACATTGAGTAGTCTGTAAGAAGTATATACTGCCTGATCCTGATTTTCCACAAGTCAAACTCATTAGGTTTGAGCATGGGAACCTTTGAAACAAGAACACTGTCGTGTGATCCGTCCATGATGATTATTGATTTCTGAGTTCCTTAGCTCTGATACCACTTGTCAGGATCGAAATTCAAAACAAGAATTTAAATATACACTCAGAAACATTGTTAAAGAAGTTGCGGAATAACACTTTAACAAGAAATTAATGAAACATTATATAAAATCAAATCACAAGTTATATTGAATTAACTTAATGATTACAACCAAAGCCTCAATCTGTTGAACAGGCTCAACAGACGTTCAATACTTCTCTAATGAAAGGATCACTAAGAATCTTGAGGCTAATTCTCTCATAGAAAACAAAAGACGTATATCCCTATAATCTAATACTTCTAGACTATATATGTAAAACATATTACAAGATAATTATTAAAATAACAATGATCTTCAGCATCCATTCCATAATTATCTTCAGCTCCTTATCTTTTGCTTTAGGTAACCAACCATCCTTATCAATATAAACAACATTAATTACTCTAACAGCATCTTCTTATCATTAGTAGTACTAACATGCTAGCAATAGTAACTCTGTTGGCAGTACTAATTCTCCAAGCAGTACTAATACTACTAGCAGTAGTAATCTCTTTAAGTAGCAGTACAAATGTCTTCAGCAGTAGTAATCTTTCAGACTCAGCAGCAAGGAGATCACTCATCTGAGTCATTTCAGACGTCAATACCTTCCTCCCACATGGAATTTCATTTTCAGTGTGTTGAATCGCACACTTACATGCAAAATTGGCAGCCAAGATCAGACACACCCAACCATTCTTGCAATCATGTATGCTCTCTTCTTCAACCAGAGCATTACTATGGCGAATCTTCTATTCTGTGAGATACTGACTGCAGTGGACAAAAAGAACAAGGATTTGGCTAAAGGCAAACAACCAATTTCAGTATTGTTTCCTCGTTTTATTTCTGTTGTCATTAGTCGTTTAATGGAATGATTCTCTCTCACTGAAGAAAGCCCAAGAACACCGTTGTTCATAATGAACTCCTTCAAACCAACAGTGGTTCCTCCTTACCCAAATGAGAGAAGGTTTCCACAAACAATGCTTCAGTTAATTCCTGCGGACTCTGACACCCATCTCATACTTAGTCGTGTGGCTCAACCATCAGAACCAATGGTGAGATCCCCAACACATTTAGGTTATGAAACTGAGCTAGAATCAGAGAGTGACATCTCTGATACTGCTCAAAGTATTCACATAGAGCAACCAGAGGGTGTCTTTGTGCGAGTGAGTGAAAGAGAACAAGAGAACCCTCCCTCTAAGGAAGAGCCTAACTCTGTCAGAGGAGAGGAAGATGAAATAGAGCGCACACCAGAGGGTGAGTTTCTGAACCTAGCATCCGAGAGAGGTGAGGTAGAAAAAGATGCCCTTGATAGCATAAATGAGCGATTCCAAAACCCCACTCCCCGTGCTAACAGATCTACTGTTCAAGGTGGTCCAACACCAGTGGACATTGAAACAAAGGTGCACACCTTGGGACCTTCCTAACCCAGCCGCTCAGAGGCATCTTCTTCTGCCCTTGAAGCATGCACCCAAGGGGCAACCTCTGATACGGCTAAGTCATCTCAACAGGACTTAGACCAAAACAAAAGTACTCATTCACCCCAGAGTATGCCACCTTCTCACACACATGATGCCTTTGTGGCTCATAATATAGACGACCATCCCTTAGTTCATGAGAGACTTCAGATATCTCGTAAGGATTTCCTGTCAGAGAAACAATGGCACGACCTTCTTGCACGAGGACTCCTTAGCCTGGACAGCAAGGTGTCCACATATGTTAGGTTCTCATCATCATCTACCTCTGATTCGGATGATGGCAAACCTATTAGAACCCTTTTAAAGAAATCCTTGAAAAAGAATTCTCAAGGATTAAGGGGAAGTCCTTCTGGATTCAACATCAAACAAACTCCGAAAGAACGCCCCTCTGAACTCGAGGGAAAATTAGAATCATTTGTTGATTCTAAAGTTACCCCTATGATTATGTCACCAAGGAAGAGTTCAAAGTTTTTGTTGATGAAATCAGAGGATCTCTGAAGGAGATTAAACTTCAACTGGAGAAGACCTAAGAGGCCTCTGCCTCAAACTCTTAAGTTGCAAAGCTTACTTCAGAGGTGTCTGAGTTGCGCACCACAATGCACTCTCAAAGCTCATGACTGGAGGCTATGGAAAAGCTTGTCATCATCAATTCCTCTGTCTTGTGATAGGAAATTCATGAATCGAAGACAGAGCTCCTCAAGGCCATACCTCCTCCCTCTGCTCTCACTCCCACCTCTGAAGACTTTTCTCACTTCACAGAGGAAGTCTTGAGGTCATTAGCAGAGACGATTCCCAAGATACTTATACCAATCGCTGCTCCATCTCCTCCAATCTCTTCAGAGCATATTACAAAAGCTGAACTACAAAACTTCTCAAAATCAATTACCAACAGCATGATGACTATTTCTAGAAAATTTGTCCCTAAGTTCAGTCAGCAGAGCAAGACTTTTGAAGATCTTCTGAAGAATGCCATTTCTTTAGAAGAAACACTAAAAAGGAAGGCATGATTTGAAGACTCTGATGACCAGGATGATCAACCTCAAGGGTCATCAGGTCTTCAAAAGGGGGAGAAGACTCCATCAACCAAACTAGCTGAATATCAGAAAGAGTCATATCCCTCTGGATCCAACAATAGAGATCATGGAAAAGAACCAGAGAGGCACTCCACCTCCGGTGAAGACAATCAGACGATTCTTGCATCTCCAGTACCTATCATCCTCTTAGCACCATAAACTTCAGAGGCCCCAACAATTCAAGTTGTAAATGCTATTCCAGAGACTATTGGGGATTTGGAGGAAGATGAAGAAGAACAATTGATAGACTTCTCAACATCCGATGATGCATTCTCATCAACAGAAAGACCAAACTTTGTGATGAGAGATGCCTTCGGATCAGAATCTGAAAAGCAAGAAAAATCTGATTCTGAAGAAGGAGCTGCTGACGAAGAACAAGTTGAAGAAATCGATGTTGAAGAGTATGTTTTCAAGAATGCCCAACCACATCATACTTCAACAGAAGCCGAATTAAGAGAATCACCAGAGATTGATGGGTATGTCTCTGAACCAACTCCAGAATTTCAACCACATACGAAAGAACTAGATACAACACATTTGTATGCTGAAGAAACAACCATGGTTGTCGATGAACAGGCTCCTCCAGACGATCTTGTTCAGAAGGCAAGCATTGCTTTACCAGCTAAGGCCTTCACTCATCCTCCCACATTCCTTGCCTCCAAGCCCGAAGCTTCCATAGAAGATCATTTCAGATACATTTATTGTGAGTTCAATCTGGGAGATACACAAGTCATTCCTATGAATCCAAGAATCAGAGAGAACATTCCTGTATGATTGAAGATTCATCATAGATAAGACAACTCCAAGAGTAAAGGTTCTCTCTGATGATCCAATAATAAAAGTCAATACAATCTCAGAAAGAAAATTTGCCTATAACAAGATCATCTATAGAGACTAAGAGGTAATTCGCTCTAATCAAAAGGTTTACGAGTTCAATGATTATGATCTCGTAAATCTAAATCCATATGATCTACCTCATTTATATGCCTACTGCTCTGTAAGATACGATAAAGGAAGGGAATTCAGAATGGGCATGTTTGAAGTTAGACGAGCAATGGAAGCATATGTTAAACTCAAAGCAAGACTTGACTTCCAGATTGCTCTGAATCTGGGCGAAGAAAAACTGGGAGTGACTGAACCTGTGGAGACGATCGAGATTCTTGATAAGAAGAAGACATGATTAATTATTGCAGAGCCTCTGGTTTTCGTCTACAGGGTGAATCAAATCAAGAAAATCTTTCTTGCTTCAGAAGTATCGAAGTACTCTGATGAAACCTTATGAGGTGTGTAGAAGATGATTCATTTGAAGAAAGAAGGACACAGAACAGATCATCTGGCGAAACTGGACTTAGAAATTGGCTCAATGATTAACTTCAGAGAGCTTATTATGAAGTTTCATGGAATCTGTTCTAGTGATAGGTGCTAGTTTATTTCCTTTTTTTTTGAATGTTACTTTCTCTGTTATGAATTTCCAAATGTTTGTGAGCAGTAATATTTAAGAGGATGATTTTCTCCTCTATGCTTTCTAGATTAATTTTTTTTTCTATTCTCTGCTACTCCTGCAATTTCTATTTTCAATACTTAGGGGGAGATTGTTAGCCCCAATTCCAGATTGTAAAATTATTGAAAATATATAACTCCTATTTTAGAGGACTTCCAGAGACAGACTTCAGAGGACGAACCTGCCTCTGAAGTACATTCCAGAGATGGGGACTTTCAGTAGAAGACATCAGAGATGGCTTCATCAGAGGCTCTGAAGACGTTCTCAGAGCTTTGAAGACATTCTCTCTGAAGATGGCGCTGATCATATTTCTAAAGTATCAGAAGAACTGATGACTCATCATTAGTGATAAGATTTACTTTCTAGAGTAGGTCACTGTTCAAGCATGCTTCTATTGTCAGGATAAGTACACTGTTTACTTTATGGTCCTATAAATAGGACCATCACTCCATTGACAAAGGTGTGCCTTTTGATATCTTGTATTTGATAAATTGTTTGAATATATTTCAAAGAAGATCTTGTACTTTCTACATATTTGTTTTATGAACTGTGATATTTGAATTTGCTTTTGATATTAAACTATATTTCTTCCGCTGTTCTTATTCTTATTGTTTATATCATTATTGTAAGATTAAATCTGGGATCCAATAGTTTGATTCTGGTGCGAACCGTTCATTTGTGTCTACCATCTTTTGCAAGAACTTCACTACTCCTATCAGTATGTTGCCCAATGTACTAATAGAAGAAGTAGCTAATGGGAACCATATGTTAATCCAGGAGTGTTTCATGGGGTGTACCATAGACTTTGATGAGGCTTTCTTTGTCGTAGACCAAGTACCGACAAACATTGGGGGATTCGATGTGATCATAAGGATGGACTGGTTAGCTAAGCACGACGCCGGAATATTTTGCTCCAAAACGTTGATTAGAGTACCCTTGCCAAAGGGCGGGGAAGTGATAGTCTATGGGGAGAATAACCGAAAGACCAACACGATCATCTCGTCACTCAAAGCGTGCAAGAGTCTAGCCAAGGGGTGTCCTTCCTATTGGCCTACGTTATCGACGCTAAACATGAGAAGAAGAATGTTAGTGCATAAATATATGTTGGATCCAAGATCATGAAGATTGAAGATAAAAGTCAAGTTAAAGAGCTCAAGTCAACTCTCAAGCTAATTCAAAGTCTTTGTAATAAAGTCAAAGTCAAAGTTCTGTGTTGTTTGTGTTTAGTGTTTAGAGTGTTTTAGTTTTATAAGAGTTTTTCGTTTGTAAACTCATATGACTAAGTGTATTGAGTGTGTTTTAGAGAGAGAAATACTGTGAGAGTTTTTCTTGTATTCGAATTTGAGAATTAATCAAAATCTATTGTTGAATTCCATTGTATCATCTTGATTTGCATTGATTGTGGGACACACAATTGGCATCAGAGCATACAAAGATTCAGAAATTATGGTTTTAATCTGATTGTTGATCGAACTTTTCGAGAACTCGCAAACTTGCGGTTCAGATTTGATTTTGTAATTCAATGATGTTTTGGATCTGAAATTAGTGTTTTGATACTCAATTTCACATCTAGAATATCTTTTGTTTATATTGTGTTACCTAATTCACCATTCTTCAGTGTGAATTTTGGTTTTTGATGTAATTTTGATCGAGTTTGTATTTCATACTGTAACTAGATCAAATTTGTAATTATTGCTGGAATTGTCAAAATTAGTTGTTTTTAATAGGTTTGTATAGTGATCAAGGAGAAATCTGCAAAGTTTCAGTTTGAATTTCGAAGTATTGGATCAAATTCGAAGTGAAAAAGTTGTTTTTTAGTAGAAGCATGAAGAAGATGCTAGATCTAAAGAACGCGCAAGCATCATCTTGAAGAACATGCACGTCGAAAAAGTTTGATTTGAGTGAAGAACTCACAAGAAGCATCGTGCGAGAAGATAAAATGCGCAAAACATTTTTTGCGTGTTTCTACTGTTCAGTTTCTTTGTCTTGCGGAAAGTGGTCGATCTACGAGAAGTGATTGTTTAAGCGAACTAAAAATTCAAAAAAAAAATTCTAAGTGTCGAACGAGCAGACTCTATGTCATCTCTTAGAACTCGCAAGTCACTCTCTGCGTGAAGCTAAAATGCGCACGACTCTGTGTGCGTGAAGTCAGATCACGCACATCACTATTAGCGCGAAGCTTGTTCTCGTATGATTCAGCGTGTGCGAACCTCAAACGCGCACATTACTATTTATGCGAAGTTCAAATCTCGTTGTTCTGCGAGTTTTGTACTTAGCAATTTTTCTGGGTTTTTCAGATTTGACCAAGTATGAATTTTGTAGGACAAGTGTATTTCTGATTTTCTGACGATCATTTCAAAACATTGTAAAGCTCAAGTTGACTTACGAGGATGCACTCTCTATTGGTACAGATGTCAAACCTCCGGTTCTGTTCAAAGGTGAATATGAACAACGGAAAGACGGATTCTTAGATTTTGTGGACAGACATGCAAATGGAGAGAACATTTTGATGTCCATCATGGAAGGTCCAATGGTACCTCTTACCATGGAAATTCTGGATGATGACTCCTCTGACAGTGAAGATGGTAATGTGGACAGAGAACTAAAGACAAAGACTTTTCCTAAGGATATTTCTCAGTATACTGAATAGCAGAAAAACAGATATAAACCTGACAAACAAGCTAGATCTCTACTCTTGCAAAGCATATCAAATGAGATCTACATCAAAATAGACAGCTACAAGGCAACATCTAAGAAGACGTGGGATCAATTGCATAAAATGATGACGGGATCCAAAGTTGGTAATCAAATAAAAGTGGCCAACTGCATCAATAGCTATGATGAATTTAAAGCAAACAAGAATTATATTCTTAAGGACACTTATGAGAGATTTGTTCTGCTGTTTAATGAACTTGCTAAGAATAAAGTGAAGAAGAAGCAGATTGAAAACAATGTCAAATTCTTAAGCATCCTTCAACCAGAATGGAAGAAACATACACGAAGGATGAAACAGATGAAGGATGTAACGCCCTTAAATCCAGGGTAAATTTAAAATTGCGGAAACTGTACAATTAAGCATCAACCAAAGGTATAAACCTCCCAAAAAGGGGAACTGTACTTAACCTTTACAAAAATCTGAATACGGATAAGGATCCCAACAACAACCAATCTAAACATAAACTATCTAGATTACATAAGTTGTTGATCTAGAATCATCCAAAAATGTGGGACTTGACAATGCCCAACAATCCAATAATAAACATCTCAAAAACCCTCGGGATCAGTCCCGGCACTCAAACCCTTGGCAACCTGCCGCTAACGAGAACCTTAATACATATCATTTGAGAAAAAAGTGTTAGGCTTATAAAGCCTAGTGAGAACATACAATTTATAAATTTCAAGAGATATAAACATTTGCATCCAAACGGAAATCTTTCAAACAAGCATTTCCATGTTTACCATTGATAGGAACATAATCCATTAAAATAAGGTCATAAACCTTCTTTCCACAACCTCACAATTTAATGCACATGTAGTTCTTCGTTTTGGTAATCATGTAGAACCTCACAATTTAATGCACATGTAGCTCTACATTTATTAACAGCTAGAGCCTCAAAATTTAATGCACATGTAGCTCTACATTTATTAACGGCCAGAGCCTCACAATTTAATGCACATGTAGCGCTACATTTATTAACGGCCAGAGCCTCACAACTTAATGCACATGTAGCTCTACATTTATTAACGGCCAGAGCATCACAGTTTAATGCACATGTAGCTCTATATTTACTTTACTTGGTAACCTCCAAATGATATCAGTCGACTCAAAACCTAGGGATCCGCTAGTAATGGTACAGACTCGTCACAACAACATATGTGACCAACCATAAATAAACATATGGTATAAACACATTTTATAAACAAAATGTCATTTCCAGTTCAACTTCTGGTAAGAATGAAAATCATTAAAATGAGTTCTTACACATTCTTTTCACATATCCACATAATGTGCAAGTAAAACATCATTTTACTTCAATAAGATAAGATCCATCATTTTAGTAAACACAAATGATCAGGAACCCTAAAATCTCCCAAAACTCAAGTTATATCAAATATGTAGAAAACTTAGATCTGAAACCATTGAGATATATAGGAGTTCCAAAAGGTAACTTTTGATATGTATAATGTTTAAAATGATAGTAGGAACTCACCAAACAGGTTTATACAAAAACCCGAAAAACGAGATATCGACCCCCTCTAGGAGACGAAGCTTTCTACACAGAAACCCCGAGCACAACACTTAATACTAGCGATTAACGGAAGCTCGAAGATCCAAAGAAAACCAACTTAGAGAGAGAGAGAGAGAGAAATTTTGAGGGAATCACACCCAAAAAAGATATTTGTGGCTGAAGCCACTTAAGTCGGCCAGGGACTTTCGCGGGTTATGCCGCGACCTAAACTCGCGGCATAACTCGCCCGCTTACACAAAACCAAACCCATCCAGATGGTTTCGCGGGTTGTGCCGCGACCTCAAGTCGCGGTGCAACTCGCGTAGTTCATTGTGGTTTGTCCAAACCCACCAAAAGCCAAACTCAAACTTGGAACCAAACGCGGTGCTAACGACAAAAGCTTAACACTAGAATACCAAGGTTACATAACGAAATTCGGGTGTTACAATACTCCCAACCTTAGAATGATTTCGTCCTCGAAATCTACTCTTCTCAATGGAACACTGTCCGCAGAGAAGATCGTTTTTAACCCATTTGCCAGAATCATTAACGAGATCCTAATACCGACCTCCACATTAGCTACCCTTCTTGGGCACAATTCATTCCTAACCGAGCGAACACTCAACACTTCAAAGTAACCTTTACTCCCAAGGTTACGGTTGTCTCCCAACCTTAGGTGACAATTACTACCTCCAGGAAATTAGGGACCTCAACTTTCCATTTACCAATTTCTTTCAAACTGCACGGTTCCGAACTCAAAGCCAACGGTCGACGCTAATCTTCCCAAAACTCTCAGATTTCACCGATCCCTTCCTAATATCGATAAAGATATTCCTGCAAGGCGCACCAATGCGTCTTTCCGGCAATCGGTTAACACAGATTATGTTATCACTCAACTCCAATCCGACCCCAAATCTGGAAATAGCCCTTATTCAAATTTCTTAATACCTCCATAAATACTTCGTCTACAACCACATAATAAAGATTACCTTCTAAACGTACCACCAATCTACACATTCAGACTATAAAGGACGGGTGCTAATAAAACCCACAACAGGAATTTGATGCACATGATGAAAAATATAGAGAAATAGGCTTAACGCCTAGAGAGTTCAAGAGTTTTACATAAGTAAAAGCAATTAAATTGATGAACTTCTGTTTAAAACAGAGCCTTTTAAATAATGAATTTTAAAACATGGAACAACTTCTTTTCAAAGTTATGCACTTTCAAAGATGGATCCTTCATTTCAACGGTGCTTTATAAATTCATACAACTTGTACTAACTCGAAGTATGAAACATTATTAACACCATGCATACCGTACGTCCGAAATCATGGACATTAGGTCCAATACTCACGCGACCAAAACGAAAGAAAACTAAATACCCATACGCAGGAAAACACACTTCATTCAAACCTTAATATACGTGGGGAGAACCCAATATTAAAGCCATCATTTACCGTCGACTCCACATAACCAAAGTTGGTAAAAGTATGACATTAGTGTTTAAAATACCCCGGGTCTACGACGGAGAGACCCGTACACAAAAAGAATAGAAGGACACGCAAGTAGGCCGCCCATACAACTTCGTCGCATGACCTCTAAACATTTCCATCTTGGGTGGCGAGAACAAATGAATGGGGCCACCCGTGATGTTATTGGATTTCACCACATATCCCGATCTTAATTCCCATGCCATACCAGACATCACAACCTCAAACCGTTGTTACCTCTAGCCATACTCTGTCGAGTTCCACCTCAAGGGCTTACGGACACGGGTGTCTACCCAATCTAGACGAGTTCCAACTCAGTGGGTCGTGCCACCTATTGTCTACTCGCTAGCAAACCCGAGCGGTCACTAAGTGTAACCCAAAACCTCAGGCCTTAATAAACAGACAGACTTACGTGCCAATGAAACCCTTACAACACTGTCTAAACATTACATGACTCCAATTGAATGACCAACGCACCCAAAAACATGTAACTCACCAAAAACACGAATAAACTCCATCATACTAAAATCTTTCATTGCGGTTATAAATCCGGACAAATGTCGACACGAATCATTTAGTCAAAACCCGAGCCAAAGGCCCAACACTTCATGTAAATTTCCAACGAAAGCCTCGTAAACCTTAAAACACATTTAACCGACATTTAACGTTTCCCCAATTAATGAAATGTCTTTAAACAATATTTATGAAAACACACACCACAAGGACATGATTTCTCAAAACTCAACACGTATTGAGACCAAAGATTTTCCAAAGGTTTATGAATGCAAATATACTAAGATGCATATGTCATTAAATAAACTTTTCTTGCACAAAATCATCAAAGATGCATAAATCATAATATAGATTTTACGTGTACAAAGTCACCCAGAATACGTAAATCACGATGTTTACTTGTTGAAATATTCAAGCTTGACATGAGCAATTTATGATGTTAAAACAATCCAAATTACCGAATACGAAAATTTATCAAAATGCTCACACCTTGAGAAATACCAAGTAAAACATACGCAACAATTTACACTATAAATGTGAAAGTAGGTTCTTGCACTTCAACACGTGCAACAATTGTTTGTACAACTCCAAAGGGGAAAATCACGATTTTATCTTTAAAATTCCCCTCTATAACCAAGAGATGTTGCAGCAAAAGAATTTTCAACTCACCCCATATGCAACAATTTATTCCCCAAAGGCGGTAAGATAACGGGGATGCAAATAAAATTCAAATCGAGTTTAAAGCTTCCCGTTGCAAAGATAAATACATTTGACCAAAATAGAACTACATCGACCAAAATACCGCTAATTCGCTAAAATGCCTTCCGGAAATTTTTTAACAGTAAGAATTAATGATAGAAATACGATCAGAACCAAAGTCCTGTTTTTAAAAAAAATAACATAAATCGTTTATGCAATCACTTACCCCCACGTGATACTTAAATCCAATGCACAAAGTACACGATGGTTGACATTGGTTGACAAAACCCAAAAATTACCGCACACAATGATGAATATGCACATGTTCCTGAAATTATTTACGCGACACAAAAGTCGTAAGATGAGACACCATAATCCAACTGGATTTTCATAAAACTCATTAACGCTAAAATCAAGTGGTGTCCAAATTTCCATTTTTCAACACAAGGTAAGTCGACCATTTTGACAAGATTTTTGATGAGACACGACACCCAAAGAACTCATAACTTGCACGCAATGAAATTAAACTCACGCATCTCTACATATACGCACGCGACAAAAGAATCCATAAAACAAAACTCCATGAGATTCAACAAAACTCGTTCAAACTAAAATCTCCAAGAAACTCCGACTCAAGGCATGGAAATAACTTTTCCTTTAAAACCATTGACATACGTGGAAGAGATCCAATGTCAAGGTCGAAATTCCACAACTACTTGCCCATTAACTCAAAAAGTGCTAAAACAGAGATATTACGACATCCAAAAATAGCATTTAAACACAAGGCGTGAATAAAGAGAGTTTTGATAACAAATTGTAATCAGGTGAAACAAAACAATTTTAAGCATGCTTATGCTCACAGTTTAAAATATGTTGAGTGCTAAATGTTTTTGCCAAAACGTTATAAGGTAATTTACTTTATGGTTCGCGATCATGAAAAGCAATTTATGCAACCTTATTTTAGAAATAAATTTAATGCATGAATTCGGTCGGCACTCACATCTTAATACTACTCTTCCCAATATCCCGACGTCCTATAATCAACCGGATGCTTCAGGCATCATAGGGCAACCATCCCATTAATTAACTTACAAATCTCCTTGAAATAGAATCGATCTAACAAGATATAGTTCTAATTCCACCAAGGAATCTGGCTCAAGATGATTAACTTAATGCGTTATACGCACTTACTATCATCCCAATGAGACATTGCTATAAACAATAATCATTCCTTAACTTACTCGCTTAGAAACTTTTGCACTACTCTAACGGTCAACATACCAAGGTAGAGCAGGTAAACACAAGCACAAGAAAGGGTAAGGAAGAGTTTAACTGAAACACGCACGAAAGAAACGTACCGCTACATCTACCAATTGTCATAACATTAGCAAACCAATTACACTCACGTAAAATATCCTCATAATCACATTAGCTAAGTGAGATTATGAACATATAACACATAAGGGCTCTTGTTACCGTCATCACAACGCCAGATGAACATAACTTCCGTCGACTCTAAGACTGTCCCATCTTAGAAGTTCTACCCAAACTCACAATCAATGCCTATCAAACTCAGTCTAAGTCTAGAAATCTTACATTCATGCCTAGTTCGCTTAAACTAGAGCTCTGATACCAACTTGTAACGCCCTTAAATCCAGGGTAAATTTAAAACTGCGGAAACTGTACAATTAAGCATCAACCAAAGGTATAAACCTCCCAAAAAGGGGAACTGTACTTAACCTTTACAAAAATCTGAATATGGATAAGGATCCCAATAACAACCAATCTAAACATTAATTATCTAGATTACATAAGTTGTTGATCCAGAATCATCCAAAAATGTGGGACTTAACAATGCCCAACAATCCAATACTAATCATCTCAAAAACCCTCGGGATCAGTCCCGACACTCAAACCCTTGGCAACCTGCCGCTAACGTGAACCTGAATACATATCATTTGAGAAAAAGTGTTAGGCTTATAAAGCCTAGTAAGAACATATAGTTTATAAATTTCGAGAGATATAAACATTTGCATCCAAACGAAAATCTTTCAAACAAGCATTTCCAAGTTTACCATTGATAGGAACATAATCCATTAAAATAAGGTCATAACCCTTCTTTCAAGAACCTCACAATTTAATGCACATGTAGTTCTTCCTTTTGGTAATCATGTAGAACCTCACAATTTAATACACATGTAGCTCTTCATTTATTAACGGCCAGAGCCTCACAATTTAATGCACATGTAGCTCTATATTTGTTAACAGCCAGAGCCTCACAATTTAATGCACATGTAGCTCTACATTTTTTAACGGCCAGAGCCTCACAATTTAATGCACATGTAGCTCTACATTTATTAACGGCCAGAGCCTCACAATTTAATGCACATGTAGCTCTACATTTATTAACGGCCAGAGCCTCACAATTTAATGCACATGTAGCTCTACATTTATTAACGGCCAGAGCCTCACAATTTAATGCATACGTAACTCTATAATTACTTTACTTGGTAACCTCCAAATAATATCAGTCGACTCAAAACCTAGGGATCCGCTAGTAATGGTACAAAGTCGTCACAACAACATATGTGACCAACCATAAATAAACATATGGTATAAACACATTTTATAAACAAAATGTCATTTCCAGTTCAACTTCTTGTAAGAATGAAAATCATTAAAATAAGTTCTTAAACATTCTTTTCACATATCCACATAATGTGCAAGTAAAACATCATTTTACTTCTTTTCACATATCCACAAATGATCGGGAACCCTAAAATCTCCCAAAACTCAAGTTATATCAAATATGTAGAAAACTTAAATCTGAAACCATTAAGATATATAGGAGTTCCAAAAGGTAACTTTTGATATGTATAAAGTTTAAAATGATAGTAGGAACTCACCAAACAGGTTTATACGAAAACCCGAAAAACCAGTTATCGACCCCCTCGAGGAGACGAAGCTTTCTACACCGAAACCCCGAGCGCATCACTTAATACTAGCGATTAACGGAAGCTCAAAGATCCAAAGAAAACCAACTTAGAGAGAGAGAGAGAGAGATTATGAGAGAATCACACCCAAAAAAGATATTTATGGCTGAAGCCACTTAAGTCGGTCAGGGACTTTCGCGGGTTATGCCGCGACCTCAACTTGCGGCATAACTCGCCCACTTACACAAAACCAAACCCATCCAGAGGGTTTCGCGGGTTGTGCCGCGACCTCAAGTCGCGGTGCAACTCGCGTAGTTCACTGTGGTTTGTCCAAACCCACCAAAGCCAAATTCAAACTTGGAACCAAACGCGGTGCTAACGACAAAAGCTTAACACTAGAATACCAAGGTTACATAACGAAATTCGGGGTGTTACAAAGGATCTTAGTGACATTCCCTTGCATGAAGTATATGAAACAATGAGACAGAATAAAGAGGAAGTTGAAGAGAAAAGAGAATAAAACAAAAAGTCTGAGAAAGCTGCTGATCCTATATTGCCTTGGTAGTTGCAAAGAAAAAAATAGGAGAAGATGGATAATAAAAAGAAGAAGAAAGTTGTTATTTCAAGTTCTGATGATTCTGAAGATGTTGATTCTGAATATGATGATGGGGAAAACTTAAAGCAAACTATTCTACTTCTGACCTGAGCATTCCAGAAAAAATTTCTACAAGAAGCCAGGATCTAATAACCAGAAGTACTCATCAGGTTCGAGAAATTTTGATCACAAAGAAAGAGTTGAAGGAAGAAGGTATGAGGAGAAGAAATTTGTGGATAGGAAACCATAGGAGAAGAAAAGATATTTGAATGACTATGGAGAGAAGAAATCTAAAGAGTTGATTAAGTGCAATAATTGCGGTAAAGTGGGTCATTATGCCAAGGATTGTCGGAAGCCAACAGTGAGGAATTCATATTACTACAAGAATAAGATGCTTCTGGCAAAGAAAAAAGAAGTTGTGTTAGAGCACATATTTGTTGGATTCAAGATCATAAAGATTGAAGACAAAAGTTCAAGAAGTCAAAGGCTGCAAGTCAACTCTCATGGAAAGTCAAAGTCTTTTGTAATAAAAGTCAAAGTCAACATTTGTATTTTGTTTTCTTGTATTTGTATGTGGGGTATAAATACCTTGTTTCCTTTGTAATTCATTGTAAGCGTGTATGTCATTTGTAGAGAATTCAGATTGTAGAGAGAGAGAGCATATTAGAGAAGAGGCTATTGTAAATCATTCTAGAGAGAGAGTGTTTGTAGAGTGAGAAAGTTGTGAGTTTGTAATATTTGAAATTTTAATCAAAGACTTGTGATTACGAATTCTCATCTTGATTGTTTGTGATCAATTAGAACTTGATGAAATAGGGAATAACAATTGGTATCAAAGCAGATCCAAAAGTGAAATCAATTCAACAAAAATGAGTTCGGCACTGTTCATCGACTTTGGAGATCGATTTTGATTTTTCAGTTTGTTTTTCGAGTTGTAATCGATTAGGTTTTGTTCGTATAGTATAATCGATCGAGTCTGTATATGTTTTGTATCAAATTGCACTGTAATCGATCTTTAATTTTAAATTTTTTGAGTTTGGAGTTCACGAGTTTCAAGCACTGTATTTTGTCAAATTTGTATCGTTTTATGTTTTTAATCGAAATTCATTGCTAGAATTATGTTCTAGATGTTTAGACGATTGAATTGACAAAGTTCAGAGTTGAAATTCGAGGTCTAGATGAGTTTTTGATGAAGGTTTGATCGATTTTAGAGGTTTGCGTGAGATCTAAAGTTTGCGCCAGTTCATCCTGATTTGCGCGAGTTCGTCATAGTTTGCGTGAGTTCATCGAGACAAATTTACCAAGTGATTGTTCTAAGGTTTGCGTGATCAACAGGAAACGTAAAGTGATCTTTGCGTCTTCAACAAGAAACGAAAAGGGAGCTTTGCGTCTTTAACCAGAAACGCAAAGTGAGCTTTGCGTCGTCTACAAGAAGCGAAAACCTTCGTTTGCGCCATCCACTCGTCACGCGAAGTTATCTTTGCGCCAGCTACAGGTCACGCAAAGTTTGGTTTGCGCCAGCTTCGTGTCACGCAAAGTGTATCTTGCGTCAGCTTCGTGTCACGCAAAGTGTGTCTTGCGCCATCCTCTAGTAACGCAAAGTGTATCTTTACGCCAGCAACTTTTTCATCTTGTGGGACCCTCGTGCTAAGTCTGCGAAGGGGGACATAGTTCTTTTTGTGATCAAAATCTCTGAATTTTTTATTTCAAGTATTTATATATTCTTGAGATTTCATTTTGGACTAACGATCATTTTTTGTCATGTTCTTTGTGTAACAGATAATTCAAGATGAGTTTTTCAGCAGAAGAGGTAAAGGATTTCACTGTAATGATTTCATGACTACAATGGAAGCTATAATGGTTAAAGTTGAAGATATTCAAGATAAATTGGTAAAGGAAAAAGACAGAGTTAATAGAAGAAATGAGAAGATCTTTGAGCTTAATAAGACTGTAATTGAAAATAAAGATCAGATTGATTCTCTACGAAAATCTGCTTCAGTTTTTAAACATGAAAAAGATTGTTTTGGAAAGAAGATTTTTTATGTTGAATCTAAATTTTCAATGTCTGATTTAGAAAAGAAAAAATTTGTACTAACCGTTTATAAATTGCAGGTTGAGAACGAGAGTCTAACGAAAAAGGTAAATGATTTGGAAGCTAAACTTCATGTGATTGGTCAAACAGATCATACCATTTTTCTAATGACACCCATTGAAGAGTCTGATGTTAAAGAAAAATGGGGAATAGGTTATGATAATCCCCATTACTTACAAAAAGCTATCAGAAAACAGCCTGGTCTATATAATGCAAATTATATGTATGCTGCTAAAAATAATCCTCATTTGAAACCCAAATTTATCACCAAAGCATCAAAAGAAGTTGAGGACAAAGAAGATGAGAAAAGAATGAATTTGAAGAAAATGCAACTACCATTATGTTATGAAAGACTGAATGATAGTTATCTTTCTAAAACACCAAAAGTTCTTTCAGATGACTATTTTGTTAGCTATTCTGTTACTGAGATGGACGCAAAACCTGCAACTGCAAAAGTTTATATTCCTCCACTCATTCTAGAAAGCAAAATAGTTGAGCTTGAAAATGTTTTATCTGAAGAAAGAATTTTGGTTGATTTAGAACAAGCTATGTTTTCTACAGTGTTGAAGAACACAGATTTTCATTTTAAATCTAAAGTGTGTTCTCCATCTTCTAAAGAACCTCAATCTTCAATTGATGATTTTGATGATTTATTTGAGTCTGAAAATGATTTTCTTAATTCTGATAGTGGGTGTGTTAAAGAAAGTGATATGTTTGACTTCAATGCACCACTTCCAGATCATTCTTCTTCTATCTTTAATGATGAAAGCTTTGAAGACAATATCATAATCGGAGATAAAAATGGCTAAGGATAAAGATGAGTTTGAAAAGAAGTTCTCAGAGCTTTCCAGGCAGAGTTGTGAAGAGAAGAAGGTGATTGAGCTTAAATGTTCTAAGCTTTCTCAACAGATTTCTGATTTTGAGAAAGTGATCATTTTAGAAAGAGAAAAGTTTGCCATGGAAAAGAAGGCTATTGAGCAAAAGAATGTTGGATTCTTTAAGGAGATATCAGATGGAAGAAAGGTTGCTGAGAAGGGTTTTGAAGATGAAAGAAGTATTTTTGAGGAGGAGATAAGGAAATTAACTGCAAAGCTATCTGAGCTATCTACAAATGCATTGAAAGAGAAGAAAGCGAAGTCTGAGTTCAAGACGAAGATTGACCAACTTATCAAAGAAAGAGACATATATTCTTCAAAGATAAAACAGCTTGAGAAAGTTATTTCTAAGATGGTGGTGGTAACTGAGTTTAAGACTCCAGAGTCAATTATCCACACACCTAGAGATGATTCAGCTGATTCAGAATGCTCATTCAAGACAGCTGCAAGCTCATTTCATAAGAATGTTTCTTCCAAAAGGTCAGTTAAATCTTCTGATCAGATTCGTACAACTAACATTTTCTATGATTGGAAAATAGATGGTTCAGGTACACACAGGAGAAGAAGGAGATATAAAGAGGAGAAACTGGTATGGAGAGTGAAACCAGTTGAAGAAGAGAAGAAAGATGGAAAGAAAGATGAGTTGAAAGGTAAAACATGTGTACGTGAGACTAAAGCCAAGAAGAACAATGTGCTGAAATGTAAACCTGATCATATATACACGAGAGATCAATTAGTCAGGATATCAGGTAAAAAATATTACTGTTCTTACTGCTGTACACATGATCATGTTCACAAAACAAGTGATTATTTCTGGTATGGCTCTTACTCAGTTACTCCCATTCGCAATGCAAGTAACACACATGGATCCAAATACCAGTGGGTACCAAAGCCGAAAGCTGATTCTGTGTTGTAGGCACCTATTGTCAAGGGGGAGTAAGGGAACCAAGGCTTCTGAATAAATCAGTTCAGGACCCGTACTTCAACGGAGTTTGACTTCTAAACACAATAGTTTAGGGCTCGTAATTCAATGATGAAAAAGAGATGTTACTCCCGGGCTGATAAGAAGATGTACTCCTATACTCAGATGAGGAAATCAACCTTCAAGGGGGAGTATATATGTTTCTGGAAGTATGTATTCGGAAGATATGAAGAACTACACTTCAAAGGGAGTTGTAGATCTCTATCATGTGCTTTATCACTGACAAATTTCATATGCATATTTTCAGGGGGAGTAAAGAATTATGATTTCTGATTATTTCAGATCAGAACTCGTACTTTATTCGTTTTACTGCTTTATGTCTATTACATTTTGAATAATTTTGTGAATAAAAGTTGCTTTGACTAGACTTTGAGACTTGTGCAGAATGAGGGAAGCTATCAAGATCATATTTTTATGACTTCAGCTGACTTCATGAGATTAAAGACTTTACTCAAAAGGTTAATTTCTTATCTTAATCTCATATACGGTTGACAGAAGGACAACTTTCAATCATAACAAAACATATTCTTAAATGTTTAAACCACTTCCCGATTCTTAAACATATTTTATGAATTGGAAGTGTGATTTTAAATGTTTTCATTTTTATTTTGAGCTTCAATGATTAATAAACCGTGTGTTTCCAAAGATAAATACTTGCGTATTGTCTTTTCTATATACTTTCAAGTATTCACACACATCGGTTTAATTTTTGTTCAAATTGTTCTTACCATGTCTCATATTGAAACATAATTTCGACGGTAAGACACTCCACTTGTACTTCAATGTATCTTGAGCGTCATTTCATTTCGAAGCGTTCATTTCAAGAAAGTCTATATTTTTGTTTCATATGGACAGTATCTGTTATTTTTGACCATAAGCCTTAATTGCTATATCATTTCATTTCTGATCATTTTTCATACAATGTCAGATTTTCAAACAAGTCTTTTGCATTCATGTTCATTCATTCAGTATACTTGTTTGAAAATACTTCAATGTCTAACAATGCTCAAATCTTCATGATTATATTTTATGAGCATACATTCATCTGACATTTGTATATGAGTTTTAACTGATAAAGTTAAATCATCTGAGCAACATATGCTTTCTATGACTTCATGGGTTCTTTGTGCTAGAATTTAAATGAACTTCTATGAAATCACGTTAACCAATGATTTCTACCCAAGAAGTTAATCCTTAGTGATTGAGTGTGAGGAGTCTAAAAGAAATGAGTGTGGGTTGTGTGTTGAGGGAAAATGGAAATGAGAGTTTGGTTAGAAGTAAGCATAATGATTAAAAGAAAGAGGGTGTGTGATCAGAGTAAAAGAATATCAAACTCTGCACCAACTACTTTCTGAGTCGGGCAGCCACATTACTAGCGTTTCACAACTCTTTGGTGAACGTTATTGAAACAGGAAAATAGCCCATGCCAACTCTTGAATTTAACCCCACCAGCTACTCATTTTCTTCTCAAAAAGAAAATGTTTCAAATTTTCGAGGGGACGCAAGACATATGCTATCTGGTTTTCATTTGGAAAATCTGGATATTGAAAAAGAAGGAAGTCTGCCCCACCTTCGCACTTCAATCATGCACATTGAGTCTGTGTTTCTCTATTGTTGTCTTTGTGGTTTACACTATGTCGAGCCTTAAAAAGCAATAAATCGTGCGTAATTCTTTCTACACTTCCACGAACACACAAGGAATTTGTTTTCTTGTCATAACATTCATAGAAATTGCCTTTGTGGTGTTTCGATGATTGGATGGAAGCCCTTGGGGAGTGAACATCATAAAAGCTCCTTTATATTGTATATTCGTTCACACAGTAACTTTGTGTTACTGACAGACATTTTAACTGATTCATTTGTTGATTCAGGTGTTACATTCCTCTTTTGTCTAGATTTGAAAAGATCTGGATGAATACTTTGTTCGAATTGGCAATGAATCAGAGGCTCATCTTGAAAGATCAGTGGTCAGAAAGATTTCAAAGACATTTCTTGGAGAAAGTTTTGATGATCAGATGCTCTATTCATCAAAAAGGGGGAGAAGATATCAAGAAATGTGTGATTCAAAGCAATATTGAAGTTGTGAAAGAAAGTTGGATAAAACATTCAGAGCTGAAAATGAAGATAAGTTTGTTCAAAGTTGATAAGAGAAAGTTCAAAGAATCTAGAAAGCAAGAAGATTTTGGAGAAATTTTATTTGAAGAAAGATTGGTAATCAAAGCTGAAAGAGGTTAAAGATTTCAATTTTATTGAAGATAATTTGCTGAAGCAATTTGTGTTGTGACTGAAAGGAGTTTGTTGACAATCTTTGAGATAAAATGTCAATTATTCTTGAGGAACAAAGTATTGAAGATTGTGCTTATCAATGAAACTGGAGAATGTCAGGATTTTCATATGAATAAGGGGATAATATGGATTGTTTGAGAAAATCTTTTTTGTATCAAAGGGGAGTTTACAAGAGAAGATAAAGGTTGATCAAAGGGGAAGTTATTTCAATCGAGCTTAAAAAGAGAAGATCGCATTGCTAAATCTTTTTAGTTATGATCTTGATCCAAAGGGGGAGATTGTTAGAGCACAGATTTGTTGGATTCAAGATCATAAAGATTGAAGACAAAAGTTCAAGAAGTCAAAGGCTGAAAGTCAACTCTCATAGAAAGTCAAAGTCTTTTGTAATAAAATTCAAAGTCAACATTTGTATTTTGTTTTCTTGTATTTGTATGTGGGGTAAAAATACCTTGTGTCCTTTGTAATTCATTGTAAGCGTGTATGTCATTTGTAGAGAATTCAGATTGTAGAGAGAGAGCATATTAGAGAAGAGGCTATTGTAAATCATTCTAGAGAGAGACAGTGTTTGTAGAGTGAGAAAGTTGTGAGTTTGTAATATTTGAAAGTTTAATCAAAGACCCGTGATTAAGAATTCTCATCTTGATTGTTTGTGATCAATTAGAACTTAAATCTAGGACTAACAAGTTGGAAAGTCATTGATGGCTGAGGACGAGTATTGGCTTGATCACTCAGATGATGAGGAAAAGGATGAGACTGCACACATATGCCTCATGGAAAAGGAAGTGTAATATGACGAGTCAGATGAAAAAACTTCCGATGAGGTACAAAACTTTTCTGAAACTGATTTCTTAAAGAAAATGGAAGCCATGATGATTGAACTTCAAGACTTACAATCAAAACTCAAAAAGGAGAAAAGTAGAGATGCTAAGAAACGTCAAACAATTTTTGATCTCAACAAGGAAATTGTTGGGAACAATAACTTTCTTGATTCTCTAAACAAATCTACTGTTGTTTTTGAAAAACAAAAAGCTTGTCTTGAATCTCAAATTCCTGAAACTGTTTCAAAATTAAATTCATCTGAATGTGAGAAACAAGAGTTTGTCTTAAAAGTTCATAAGTTGCTGAAAAAGGTAAATGGTTTGGAAGAAAAACATTACACTCGTGGTTAAACAGATCAAAAAAAAATTCTAAATACACCAAAGGAAGAAAATGATTTTAAAGAAAAGTGGGGTCTCGATTATGATAACCCACACTATTTGAAGAAAGCAATCAGAAAACTGCCAGCTTTATACAATTTTGATTTTCTACAAGTGGCTGATAAACATCCTCATTTGAAACCCAAATTTGTTACCAAATCTTCTGATGAGGTTGAGGCTAAGGAAGACGAGAAAAGAAAGAACACAACAAGAATGCAACTACCATTCTGCTATAAAAAGTTGAATGATAGTTATCTTTCTGTACAACCGAAGCTTTTCTGAAATTATTATTTTGAAAGCTATTCTACTAAGGAGTTGGAGGCAAAACCTGTTAAAGCCAAAATTTATGTTCCTACACTCGTTCGAGAAAGCAAAATTGTTGAGCTTCAAAATGTTTTAGATGATGAAAGAACTTTGGTTGAAATTGAGAAAATTGTGTTTTCTATAGTTATGAAGAACACTGTTTTTAAATATGATCAAAAGGTGTGTTCAAATTCTTCCAAGGCACCTCAAGTTTCTGATGATGATTTTGATGACTTATTTGCGGATGCAAATGATTTTTTAAATTTGGATGGTTGTGTTAATGAAAGTGTTGAGATGTTTGATTTCACTGCAAAACTTCCAGATCATTCTGATTTTATTATCAATTCTGATGATTTACCTAGTGTGTTTGAAAAAGGTGAATCATCAACTAAGGTTGATGAATCAGTTCCTGTGATTACCTATGTTTCTAAAGGTAAAAGGCAAAGGAAAAGGCTCTCACCGAAACAGACTAACACAGGTAATCAAAAGAAAAGACGAACTCACAAATCTCATGTTTCTAAGAAAGTTAAATCTTTTGTTTCATAATTGAGCAAGAAAAGGCCTGAAGTGAGATTTGAATGGCGACCTAAGAAAAAAGTAGAAGAGTTTACAAATTCATTTTCTGATTCTGACTGTAATAGGATTTCTATTAGTGATAGTGTTGGGAACTGAAGAATTCATCAAGTATGGTTAATGCTGCTAGTTCAAAGTTACTACTGCTAGAAGACTTAAAGGTTAATACTGTTGAGTGTTACTACTGCTAGTACTATTAATACTGCTAGTCAAAGTTAGTGCTGCTTGAACAAAGTTAGTACTGCTTAGCTAGTTAGTACTGCTAGTGGTTAGTGCTGCTTAGTAGTTAATGCTGCTAGAAGAAATTTAATACTGCTGAAGATTAATACTGCCTATATGATGAAGATTCGCATGAAAGGATATACATGGAAGCTTAGAGATATACATGGAAGCTTAGAGATATACATGGAAGATATACTGAAGATATGTTTATTTTTTTGTAATTATCTTTTTACTTAGTATATGTATAGAAGATACATAATAGTATTAGAGTGATTAATTCTAAGTTCTAGAGAAAAAAAAACAACCTCAAGGCATAGATCCTAATTATAGAGAAGTAGAATTCGTATTGGTGAGCCTGTTCATCAATATTGAGGTTGAGTGTGTAATCTTGTAACTTCAAAGCATTCAATACAAGTTTACAGTTCTTTCTTCATATTTACTGTGTTGATTTCATTGAATATCAAAGTGTTATTCCGCAAACTTCTTTGATATTGTTTCTGAGAATTAATTCTTGTTGAGAATTCGATTCTGACAAGTGGCATCAGAGCCAAAACTCTCTCAGAAACATCTGTTCATCATGGAAAATCTTACAGAATCAAGCAGTACTTTGGTCTCTAAGGTTCCAATGCTCAAACCCAGTGAGTTTGACATGTGGAAGATCAGAATTAGACAATATATTCTTCTCACTGACTTCTCAATGTGGGATATCATTTAGAATGGTCCTTCTGAAGCTGGAAGGATAGGAGCAGATGGAAAAAGACCTCCACCAAAGACAGATGGTGAGAGGAAGATCAGACAGAGAGAGATGAAGGCCTTGAGCACTCTGCTCTTGGCCATCCCCAATGAATATCAACATCAATTTTGCAACTGCACTGATGCTCAGATTCTCTGGAATGCTCTAGAGAAAAGATTTGCTGGAACTAAAAGCATCAAAAGAAACCAAAGAGATGTTCTAAAGCAGCAGTATGAGAACTTCACTTCCTCAAAGAATGAGTCTATGACTCAAACATTTGATAGGTTCAACAAACTCATAGGCGAACTGGCTACTGTAGGGGTGAAGATGGAACAAGATGATATCAACAGAAAGTTCCTCAGATCTCTTGGGGATGAATGGACTATGTACACTGTCTCATATAGACAGAGTGACAATCTGGAAGAGAAAGAACTTGATGATCTATACAATGATCTAAGAGTTTTTGAAACTGAGGTAGAAACCAAGAAGAAGCCCTCTGGTTATATTCACAATGCTGCACTTCTTTCAGCATCCAATGATACTACTGCCAACCCTGAAGCAGTTAGTACTGCCAGTGGAGTAAGTTCAGAAAAAGGCACTGAAACTATCTTTGAAGCCTTTTTGTCCAGTCATAGCAGCAATTCTTTGATTAATGATGATCTGGATCAAATTCACCCTGATGATCTGGAGGAGATGGATATTAAATGGCAGATGGCCATGTTATCCATGAGGGTGAAGAAGTTCATTAAAAGAACTGGAAGGAATAACTTCTCTCAAAGAAGAGAAGATGGAGCTGGATTTGACAAGACCAAGGTGGAATGTTATAAGTGTCACTTGAAAGGACACTTTGCTAGAGAATGCAGGAGCGCTATTCCAAACAACAACCACCAACAAGCTCAGAATGGAGGCTACAATCAAAACAAGAATCCTGCTCAAGCCCTTGTTTCTCAACAAGGAATGGGATTTGACTGGAGTGATCAAGCTGAGGAAGCCATTCAGAATCAAGCTCTTATGGCAGAAGTGTCTGATCTTCCCTCTGAGGTAATTTCTAATCTTTGTACTAAATCTTGCATTGACACTGTCACAAGATACAGAGATCACAATCAAAGTATGTGTGATGACCTCAAAAGATTAGAAAAGGACAGAAGAGAGTATGTGTTGATAGTAGAGAGATTTGAAGAGCAAATCAAAGGCTTTCAAGCTAATGAACTTCAACACTCTTATGACACAAACTATTGGAAGTGGGAAAAGAATGAGTTAGAGATCAAACTGTCTAAATCCTTAGAAGAGAGTGATAGGCTGAAAGAGGAATTGTCTAAAGTTAAACTTGACATAGAAAAGTTTTCATATGCTTCAAAAGCAATGGATTCTCTTCTAAAGGCTCAGATTCATGACAAGATGAAGCCTGGTATTGGATACAACAATAAACCTCCTCCTTACAATAACAATTATATCCCTCCTACTTCAGACTTGTTAGAAACCAAGGAGAAAAAGGACTTATCTGAGAAAGCCTTTAAGATAGATCCTTTGGATGAAGTAGTAATTAAGGATTTAACTGAGAAAGAAGCCAGTGAGTATAGGGATAATGATGTGAGTAAAAAGATACCATTAGAAAACAATATTATCACCAATGAGGGATGTGGGAAAATTTGGGTCAAGTCCAAGGAGATAGAGCAGACAAAAGGAAAGGATAACAAGGTCCATTACAAACAAACCACAGTTGTGAATCCTGGATCTTGTACACAGTGTGATTGCAGTAAAGCCAAGAGCCTAAATTCTGGTTTAAAAAGAGGAAATCAAAGAAACTGGAATAATCAATGGGCTCAGAAACAAGGAGTTGATCTGAATAAAATCAATAGACCAAAACCTTGTTTCATATGTGGCAAGTTAAATCATTTGGCTAAGTATTGTTACTTTAACCCTATTAACCAACAGATGAACTTTCATAGATTTGTGCAAAAACCTGTTGGTTATAGGAAGGCTGGAAAGAAACATGTGATAAAGAAACATGATGAAAGGAAAGGCCCCATGAAGAAAAAGATTTTAAAAGAAAGTGTCAAAATGTGGGTGCCTAGAAACACTGAATCTGTTAGTACTGATGACAAGGTTAGAAGCACTAAAATTGTTAGTACTACTAACATGGTTACTACTGCTACCTGTGTTAGTACTGCTGAAAATATTAATGCTGCTAATACTGTTAGTACCTCTTCAAAGGTTAATACTGCCAACACAGTTACTGCTGCCAACACAGTTACTACTGCTAACGAAGTTAGTACTGCTAAGCATGCAAGTGCTGCTAAGGCAGTTAGTACTTCTAAAACCAGTACTGATTCTAGCAAAAATATTTCCAAGCCTATTATTGTAAAAAAGTATTCCAAGAATGAGGAGTTAAAGTTCAAAAATCTTGTCAAGAAAGAATGCAAGTATTTTGATGAGAAAGGGGTACCCAAGACCACTTTGGCTTGGGTTCCTACTTCATACTAACTGATCTATCTTATGTACAGGGCAACCAACAGCTCAAGGGAAAGAGCATATGGCATGTTGATAGTGGTTGCTCTAGGCACATGACAGGCAGCATGTCATGCCTTCAGGATTTCAAGCATATCAATGGAGGACATGTTGCATTTGGAGATAATCTTACTGGTGGTAAAATAAGTGGAAAAGGTAATGTCATCAAAGGTAAGATGACATTTGAGGATGTCTACTATGTTGATCAATTAAAGTACAACCTGTTAAGTGTATCACAGGTTTGTGACAAACAACATAGTATATTATTTACAAATACTGAGTGTATGATCATTGCTCCAGGGTTCAAGGTAGTTGATGAAAGCATGATACTACTTAGAACTCCAAGAAAGGACAATGTTTACTGTCTAGATATGGACAATGTTGATAGTGATTCATCTCTAAATTGTCTTGTTTCAAAAGCTTCTGTAGATGAATCCTCTCTCTGGCACAGAAGGATGTGTCACATGAATTTCAAGACTATGAACAAACTTGTTAAAAACAAACTTGTAAGAGGTTTACCTTCAAAAGTCTTTTCATGTGATGATCATTGTGTTGCTTGTCTTAAAGGCAAACAGCACAAAACTTCTCATAAGACCAAAGAGTTAAATTATGTTTCTTCTTGTCTCCAGTTACTGCATATGGATCTATTTGGTCCTACAAATGTTATGAGTATAGGCAAGAAATCTTACTGCTTGGTTATTGTTGATGATTACTCCAGATTTACTTGGGTATATTTTCTAAGGACTAAGGATGAGACAAGTGGACTTATCAAATCCTTTATTCTAAGAATTGAAAACCAAACTAATCAAAGAGTAAAAGTCATTAGATCAGACAATGGAACTGAGTTTAAAAATTATGATCTAAACACCTTTCGTGAAGAGAAAGGTATTGAGAGGCAATATAGTGCTCCTAGGACTCCTCAACAGAATGGTATTGCTGAAAGGAGAAATAGGACACTAATAGAAGCTGCTAGATCTCTGTTGGCTGATTCAAAATTGCCAATTACCTTCTAGGCTGAAGCAGTTAATACTGTTTGTTATGTCCAAAATAGAGTTCTAGTGGTCAAGCAAAAGAACAAGACCCCATATGAGCTTTTAAATAAAAGAAAACCTTTCATTGGTTTCTTCAAACCTTTTGGGTGTCCTTGTACAATTCTCAATACCAAATCTCACTTAGGTAAGTTTGATAGCAAAGCAGATGATGGATTTCTTGTTGGATATTCATCTCAGAATAAGGCCTACAGAGTTTTTAACACATCTTCTAGAATAATTGAAGAAAGTGACAATGTCAAATGCAATGAGAACACACCAAATCCTATTGGGTCTGGACCTCAGTGGCTATTTGACATTGATTCACTAACTAATTCTTTTGGTTTCAGTAGTGATGATTTTACAGGAACAGGAAGTGGAGGATCAGGGATCACACAAGTCTCAGAAAGTATATCTAAATCTGTGATATTTCCCATACCCACAATGAATTCTGTTGAAGACTGTGAAAAGGAATCATTTACTGGACCAAATCAGAGTGAAGAAGAAACTAGAGATGAGGAGACTTAAGAAAATAAAGAATCAGAAGTGGCATCTGAAAACACTTCAGTTGAGTTGCATGACTCTAATCTAGAGGCTGGACTGAATGAAGAACCTAGTCATAACACCAGAGTTTAAAAGAATCATCCTCCACAGCTGGTAATAGGAGATATCTCTTCTCCTATGATGACTAGACATCAAACAAGATCAACAACATACAGTCCTTTCTTGTTTTCTATCCCAGCTTGAGCCTAAAAAAGCACATGATGCTATGAAAGAATCTAGCTGGATAGAAGCAATGCAAGAAGAACTGTTACAGTTTAAGCTACAAGATGTATGGGATTTAGTAGACCTTCCTAAAGGTCACAGAGCAATTGGCACAAAGTGGATTTTCAGAAACAAGAGAGATGAAAGAGGTATTGTCATAAGGAACAAAGCAAGGCTAGTGGCTCAAGGATATACTCAAGAATAGGATATAGATTATGAAGAAGTGTTTGCACCTGTGGCTAGGATAGAAGCAATCAGATTATTCCTAGCCTATGCTTCTTACATGAACTTCAAAGTCTATCAAATGGATGTAAAAAGTGCTTTTCTCTATGGCTCAATTGAAGAAGAGGTATATGTCTGTCAACCACCAGGGTTTGAAAACCCAAGCTATCCAGACAGGGTATACAAATTAAAGACAACACTTTATGGGCTACATCAAGCTCCAAGAGCATGGTATGACACTCTGTCATCCTATCTCTTGGAAAATGACTTTGAAAGAGGAGTCATTGATAAGACTCTATTTATCAAGAGAAAGAAGAAGGATATCTTGCTGGTCCAAATCTATGTTGATGACATTATCTTTGGATCTACAAGAGACAATTTGTGCAAGGAGTTTGAGGATCTAATGCATCAAAGGTTCAAAATGAGTTCCATGGGGGAACTTACTTTCTTCCTTGGACTCCAAGTTAAACAGAAGTCAGATGGCATCTTCATCTGTCAATCCAAGTATGTGCAGGACATTCTAACCAAGTTTGGTTTCTCAGAGTCAAAACCTGCCAGCACACCTATGGAAACACACAAGCAAATAACAGCAGATCTTGAGGGGGAGGATATGGATGTGCATCATTATAGATCCATGATTGGCTCTCTCATGTATCTCACAGCATCAAGGCCAGATATAATGTTTCCAGTCTGTGTATGTGCAAGATTCCAAGTTAGGCCAAAGCAATCTCACTTTCAAGCTGTTAAGAGGATATTCAGATATCTCAAAGGGCAACCCAAATTGGGAATTTGGTATCCTCATGACTCACCCTTTGACCTAATAGCATACTCAGATAGTGATCTAGGTGGAGCAAACTTGGACAGAAAATCTACTTCTGGAGGATGTCAGTTTTTGGGTGCTAGACTAGTTTCATGGCAGTGCAAGAAACAAACCACAGTGTCCACATCTACAACAGAGGCAGAGTACATAGCAGCTGCAAGTTGCTGTTCTCAAGTCTTATGGATTCAGAATCAAATGTTGGATTATGGGGTAACCTTTCTACACACTCCAATCTTTATTGACAACAGCAGTGCTATTAGCATTGTTAATAATCCAGTCAAGCACTCAAAGACAAAGCACATTGAAATCAGGTATCACTTCATAAGAGACTGTAATGAAAAGAAACTTATTCAAGTTGTAAAAGTCCACACTGATAATCAGTTTGCTGATCTATTCACTAAAGCCTTTGATGTGGGTAGATTCACTTTCTTGGTAACTAGTGTGGGAATGATCAACTCTGAATAAGCCCCTTCTCAAAAAGTGGTTTTATACCTGTATATTTTTATTCTTGGTGTTACTAATCTTCTTTTCCAGGATATGCATAGCAGTACTCAGTGTTTCACAAGCTTAAAGGAGTAAGTTAGTAGTTAATACTGCTAGTTAGTAGTTAATACTGATAGTTAGTTAATACTGCTTTCAGTTAATACTGCTAGTAGTTAATACTACTTTCAGTTAATACTGCTAGGTAGTTAATACTGCTTTCAGTTAATACTGCTAGTAGTTAATACTGCTTTCAGTTAATACTGCTAGTTAGTTAATACTGCTTTCAGTTAATACTGCTAGTAGTTAATACTGCTTTCAGTTAATACTGCTAGTTAGTTAATACTGCTTTCAGTTAATACTGCTAGTAGTTAATACTGCTTTCAGTTAATACTGCTAGTTAGTTAATACTGCTTTCAGTTAATACTGCTAGTAGTTAATACTGCTTTCAGTTAATACTGCTAGTTAGTTAATACTGCTCTAGGTTAATACTGCTTATGTTCCGAATACTATAAATACTCTTTGCCCGCCTAAAAGTTCATAACGACTCTTTGCATACTGTTCACTTGCGCTCTAAACCCTTTCTCTCTCAAGTTCGAAGTTTTCAGGCAAGCTTTTCACTAAGATCAATGGCATCCATGACATTCATCGACGAGCACAATGAGATTGCGATGCTACAAAAGCCAAAGCAAGCTGCAGGATTTCATCAGATTGTGGATTTCCTCAAGTCAAGCCATATTGCTCATGCTCTTATTGTATCCCCTACAATCTATATCGAACATCAAAGGCAGTTCTGGGCAAATGCCACCATTGTTGTGGAGAATGGTGTGCAAATGATCAAGACAAGAATCTGTGATCAATCACTAACAGTTACTGAAGAGGTTATTCGCATCAGTCTACGTCTAGACGATGCCTCTGGTATAACTTCTATCCCAAACGATGAACTGTTTTCAAATCTTACAAGAATGGGGTATGGAGGCCCATTGGGTGTTTTCAAATTCTCAAAAGCCAAATTTTCACCCCAATGGCGTTTCTTTGTCCATACTCTCATGCACTGTATCTCCAAAAAGACTACTGGATGGAGTGAGTTCAGCAGCACTATTGCTTATGCTTTGGTGTGCTTGGCCACTGCCAGAAAGTATAACTTTTCTAAAATGATTTTCAGTGATCTTGTCTCAAACATGGGAAACAAAAAGAGCTTCTTTATGTATCCCAGGTTTGTTCAAGAAGTTATTACTTATAAATTAACGGATATACCTCAACCTGTTGGGGTATATGTACCTAAACCCCCCAAAGGCAAGGTTTTCTCAAATATGAGAAGATCTGCTGGGGACTCTGAAGGAGTTGACACCCCATTGTTCTCTACAATGATGGTGGTGTCCCAAACCAATGAAGGTATGGCAGCAGGGTCAAGGCCCCCATTAGACCAACCCACTGCTAGCCAATCCCAACCTTCCCTCTCAAAATCTATTCCCCAGTCCCTTCTTGAAAAACCAACCTCTCCTATCACCCAAACTTACAAGAGGAAACAGGTAAAGAAGGCTCCTTCCCTTCTTGTACCATCATCCCCCAAGCCTTTAAGCCCTCTATTGGAGCATTCTCCAGTAGAGAATATTCAAAGGGAATCCACAAGGGTGTCTCCCAACCCAAAGGAGGTGCTCTCTGAGGAGGAGGTAGAGCATATGGGTGCTGAGGCTGCCACTACTCCTGCTAGCACAGAGGAGGAAAGTGGTAACATAAATAAGACCTCCCCCATGGCAACTTTGAATGAGCAATCATTCGAAGGTCCCTGGTGCCAAGAAACCACAGGGGTGGATAGTGCTTCTGCTAGGCAGAAGACTTCCACTACTAAAAGATCCAATGATCCTTCAAAGGAGGGTAACACTTCTAGAGAAGGTGAGGACAGCTATAGTTACCAGGAATTGATGGAAACCATGGGAAACATCAACCTAGATGTTATGAAACAAAGAAAAGAAATAGAGGAGATGAAGCTGGTCATTCTGTCCCAACAAGTACAGATTGCTAAGCTAAAGAAGATGGTGCTAAGTCTGGTACAGAGGAAGAAGAGAAAGCAATTCCAACTAAGGAGAAGGAATACTGAGAATGATGCTCCCAAAAAGGGGGAGATCAACATGGAAGAAGCCACAAGAAAGGGGGAGCTTGATGGAGAGAAATTTAATGTTGAGGGGGAGCAGGAAGCAGAAACACAAGAAGCAGCAGAAACAGTTACTACTGCTGACATTAATAAAGCAGCAGAAACTGTGAAAGAAGTTTTAACAGATCTTGAGATTGCAGAAACCTTACTTAAAGCCAAGAATGATACTCCCAAGGTCACTTCAAAGACCAAAGGAGTAATCATCAAAGAACAAGGTGAAGTGATCAAGAAAGATAACAGTAAGAAGGCAATGAGCAAAGACAAAGGAAAAGCAAAGATGGTGGAGTCTGATCAACCAATCAAAAAGCAAAGGTTGGTTGAATCAGATGAAGCCCTAGCTAGAAAGATGCAAGATGAAATTGAAAAGGAAGAAAGAGTTCAGATGGAAAAGGACAGGGAAATGGCAAAAGCTCTAGCTGTTGAACTAAATGTAGCTTATCAACTGAATCTGGCAACTGAAATTGCACAGAGGAAAGCTGCAGCTATGAAGAAAGCAGTGGTAGTAAAAGCAGCTACAAAGAAGAGAAAACCCTCAAGGACATTCCTAGGTACCCAAGAGAGAAACAAGATGATTATATTTCTCAAAGGTGCTGTAGGAGTCAAAAAGGAGATGTTCTCCAAAATGTCTTTTGAGAAGATCAAAGAGCTATATGAGTCAGAGATGTTAAAGCTTCAGGGAAATGAAACTGCTAGGGTGGAGATGGAGAAGAGGATGAAAGAAAGTAATGACTTTGATTGTCAAAAGCCATTTCCAGATGAGCAAGAAACACCCCCTAAGAAAGCGGCCACTCTGGGAGAAAGTCTAAAGACTTTAAAGAGAACAAAGATGATGGCTAGAAGAAAGTCAATCAAGAAGCCTAGAGTATCTGAAGAAGAGGCTGAGAAGACTGCTGAAGAAGAAGGGGCACCTGAGTCATCTAAACAGAAAGATCCAGCAAACACAGATGATGTAAATTTGTATATGGTAGTGATGGACAAAGTGCCTGAACCAATTTCAGCAGAACCTGTAGGAGTTAAGCCTACTGAGGTCATTCACTGGGATACATTGACAGTGGATGGAAAGGAATACATAAGAATGAAAAGAAAGGATGAAAAGTATGAAGTGTTCAACACATGGGCAAAAATTGTCAGAACATGCTCCAGGTCAGATCTTGAAGAGATGTTTGAGATAGGAATGAAGTTGTATACAGATATAGTAAAGGCTCCAGGGATTTCAATTACAAAACTGGTAATGGAGTATCTGTGTATGATGTTCAAACCTGAAGAAGTAAAGCATGTGATCAAGGATGTATTCAAGTCAGTCAACAGTTGGACTCTATATGAAATTAGTGGAGTATATACAGTGACTTTGGATTTAAATCACACTGAATACTTCCTAGTGGATAGAGTGTACAATCATAGCAGATTGAAGCTTCATGCCATGCTGAAGAAAAAGTTAAGATGTGTTTCAGATTCAGAAATGGCTAAATACTTGATTCAAAGAACCATCAATCAGAGTTTGGGATTGGATGCAAACACTGGAATGTAGACCATTATGAAGTTTTGGGAGCATCTTGAAAAGAATCTTGAAGATTAATTCTGAAGAACTTGACTTCTCTTCCTAAAAGTCAAGTTAGGGGGAGATTGTTGGGAACTGAAGAATTCATCAAGTATGGTTAATGCTGCTAGTTCAAAGTTACTACTGCTAGAAGACTTAAAGGTTAATACTGCTGAGTGTTACTACTGCTAGTACTATTAATACTGCTAGTCAAAGTTAGTGCTGCTTGAACAAAGTTAGTACTGCTTAGCTAGTTAGTACTGCTAGTGGTTAGTGCTGCTTAGTAATTAATGTTGCTAGAAGAAATTTAATACTGCTAAAGATTAATACTGCCTATATGATGAAGATTCGCATGAAAGGATATACATGGAAGCTTAGAGATATACATGGAAGCTTAGAGATATACATGGAAGATATACTGAAGATATGTTTATTTTTTTGTAATTATCTTTTTACTTAGTATATGTATAGAAGATACAGAATAGTTTTAGAGTGATTAATTCTAAGTTCTAGAGAAAAAAAAACAACCTCAAGGCATAGATCCTAATTCTAGAGAGGTAGAATTCGTATTGGTGAGCCTGTTCATCAATATTGAGGTTGAGTGTGTAATCTTGTAACTTCAAAGCATTCAATACAAGTTTACAGTTTGTTCTTCATATTTACTGTGTTGATTTCATTGAATATCAAAGTGTTATTCCGCAAACTTCTTTGATATTGTTTCTGAGAATTAATTCTTGTTGAGAATTCGATCTTGACAGATAGTGATTTAGTTGGTGATATTGCTTCTTTCAAAACAAATCTTGTAACTTCTTAAAAGACTTTGTGACTCGACAATATTCTGCTGAATGGTTTGGTACATATCATGTATATGATTCATATGTCTCAACAGTTATTCAAAAGATCAAAGGGTCCAAATTCAAATGGATGCCAAAATCATGTGCTAACATTGTAGGACCCATCTATAAATGGGTACCTAAACTAATTGTTTCCTGATTTCTCTTATACAGACCCGTCATATGTGGTACTTGGATTCTTGTTGCTCCAAGCATATGACCGGGCAGAAAGATATTTTGTCTAATTATACAGAGAAATTTTGCGGGAACGTTCGTTTTGGAAATGACCAGTTTTCACCGATATTGGGTTGTGGAGATGTTGTGCAAGAAAATGTCACAATCAAGAAGGTGAGCTATGTTGAAAGCCTAGGACACAATTTGTCTAGCATTGGTCAGTTTTGCGACAAGGACTTAGAGGTGAATTTCAAGGCCAAAAGGTGTTGTGTTAGAATTGAAGACAAAAAAGAACTCTTGGTTGGGACAAGAAATTGAAACCTCTACACGATTAATCTATCTAAAGTCAAAACTGATAATGTTGTGTGTCTACTCACTAAAGCTTCTATGCAGCAAAGTTGGTTATGGCATAGACAGCTATCTCACCTCAACTTTTGGTACATCAACAAACTGGTGACTAGGTAATATGAAAAAGAACATCTGTATGCGGCGTATGAGAAGGGTAAGATGAACAGAGCTTCTCATAAGCCTAAGCTTGAACCGAGTACAAGTTCTACATTGGATTGCTACATATGGATCTCTGTGGTCCAATGCGAACTCAAAGCATCAACGAAAAGACAAATGTTTAGTAATAGTGGACGATTATTCAAGATACACTTGGGTCAAATTTCTGAGATCGAAAGATAAGACGCCCGATGTCATCATCTCTTTTTTAAAGACCACTCAAGTGAATCTGCAGAAGACAGTAAAGCTTCTTAGAACTGATAATGGCATAGAATTTAAGAACAAAATTGTTGACGATTATCTCGAATAGGTTCGGATAACACATCAAATTTCTGCTGCCAGAACACTGGAACATAATGGAGTTGTAGAGAGGCGAAACAGAACCCCAGTAGAGGTTGCTCGCATGTTGGTGAGTCAGTCAGATCTATCTCTATTTCTGTGGGTTGAAGTTTTGTCAACTGTATGCTATACACAAAATCGTTCCATTATTCATCGTCGGTTTGGTAAAACGCCATATGCTTTGATTAATAATCGAATACCTAGCATTAAACATTTTTATATTTTTAGGTGCAGGTGTTTTGTGTTGAACGATAAGGATAACTTGAACAAGTTCAGTCCGAAGCCTGATGAAGGCATTTTTATCGTATATTCTCAGACGTCTACTGCTTACAGAGTTTACTTAAAGAAGTCAAAGATTGTTGTGGAGAGCGTTAACGTAACATTTGATGAAGAGATGGCTTCTGATCAAAACAGTTCAAAACCCATGATTACTGGAGTATTAGCTTCTGGGAAAATCAGTCTTGAAACTGCGGTTAACGTTACTAAATTTGATAAAGTATCAATGTCGACATCTCACTTAACAAATTTAGATTTATTGTTTGAATTTTTCTATGATGAGTTTCTTGGTACTAATTTGCCTAAACCTGTTGTGATTGACAGACCTGAAGGTTCAAGCAATCATCTTCCAATCACTTCAGATGTCTCTACTGAATCTGTTCCCCCGATTCAGGAAGAAACTCAAATTCAAACACCTTCTAAATTAGTTGAAGCTGTGAATGTTAATAAATATCCAGAAGTAACAAAATCAGTTGGATGTACGACAACACCTACTCAACAGACTTCAAGTGTCCAACCAACTGAAGCTTTTGCACCGATTACATCAACTGAACCCCTTACTGATCAAGAAGAAGATAAAAGTGGATACTTAGATGATTATCATGATCAATCTACATCTAATCCAATCCCTTATGAACACAAGTGGACCAAAGAGCACCCAATACATCAAGTCATTGGAGATCCTTCCAAACCGGTGTAAACTAGGTCTGCGACATTGAACTAATGCGTGCATGATTCTTTTCTGAGTAAGATAGAGCCAACTCTAGTATCTAAAGCTCTAGCTGATTCAGATTAGATAATAGCAATGGAAGAAGAGTTTAATCAATTTGAAACGCTTAAATCTGGAGACTCGTACCACGTCCTGAAGGTAAAACAATTATTGGTACGAAATGGGTTTTCAAAAATAAGAAAGATGAAGATGGTATCATCATGATAAACAAAGCAAGACTTGTTGCTAAAGGATATAGGGAAGAGGAAGGCATAGATTATGATGAGACTTATGCTCTAGTTGTGTGTATAGAGGCAATCTAAATGTTTTTAGCCTACGTTGCACACAAGAACTTCACAGTATATCAAATGGATGTAAAGACTGCCTTTCTGAATGGTATTCTCAAGGAGGAAGTATACGTCTCACTGCCTGAAGGTTTTGTCAATCCGGATAAACCAGATCATGTATACATCCATGACAAGGCTCTTTATGGTTTGAAACAAGCCCCTCGCGCCTGGTATGATGTTCCATTCAAAATCTTAGTCAAGTCGGGATTTTCTAAAGGTAAAATCGATACTACTCTTTTCATTAAAAAGGAGAAAGTTGATATAATCCTAATTCAAATATATGTGGATGACATCCTATTTATTTCAACTAATCCAAAGTATTGTAAGAATTTTTCAAACCTCGTGGTGTCCATATTTCAGATGAGTATGATGGGAGAGATGAATTTCTTTCTCGGATTACAAGTCGAACAATTTTCTACGGGGATTTTCATTAATCAAGCGAAGTATATTTCTGATATTCTGAGAAAATTTAAAATGCAAAAATTGTACTCCAATTGGTACCCCGATGGCACTAGGAACTAAGATCGGAGCTGATCTTTCGGGAAAAGTTGTCGATATTTGAACCTATAGAGGGATGATTGGTTCTTTGATGTACTTGACATCTAGTAAGCCAAATATTATGTTTTCTACGTGCTTATGTTCTAGATATCAGGCTTCACCTAAAGAATCCCATCTCTATGCGGTAAAGCGTTTATTTAGGTATCTTAAAGGCACTGCAAATCTTGGTGTGTGGTATCCTAAAGATAATTGTTTTGAGCTCACAACGTATTCAGACGTTGATCATGTAGGTTGTATGCTTGACAGGAAGAGTACTTCGGGACACATAGAATTCTTAGGCGATAAACTCGTGAGTTGGGCTTCGAAGAAACAACTTTGTGTATCTACTTCAATAGCTGAGGCAGAGTACGTAGTTGCGGCTAGCTGCTGTTCTCAAGTGTTGTGGATGCGGACACAACTCCGAGATTATGGTTTCAAGTACAACCACATCCCGATCTACTGTGATTCAAAGAACACTATTGCAATATTTGCAAACCCTGTTCAACATACGAAAACCAAGCACATCGACGTGAGATATCATTTTATCAAAGACAATGTTGAAAAAGGTACAATCGAACTTTACTTTGTAAACACATATTATGAACATGTTGATTTGTTTACCAAGCCACTAGACGAAAAGAGATTTAATTTTCTCATTTCGAAACTTGGCAATGAAAATCTCAAGACTAAATCTGTTGTTACCTAGTATAGTTTAGTTTTGTTATTTTTCTTCATTTCCTTACTTTTAATCTGAAAGGTATCTGCACTGAAAGGTTATGTTCATGATTTCAGGCAGAGTGTGAGTCAAAAAGATAAGATGATCTACATTTTAGGGGAAGTTAGAAATTTTTTGCATATATTGTATATTGACAAATGTTATGATGCATATTTTCAGGGGGAGTGAGGACATTGACTTTTGATTACATCTGATCAGAACTCGTTCTTAACAAGTTTTATTGCTTTCATGTTTTTATTTTCAATAAATTTTGTGAATAAGACTTTGTGCTTTGACGACTTTTCACTGAATGTAGTTTTTGAGGGGGATCTTACATAATCACATCAATCATGACTTTTGAGCTGACTTCATGAGATTTAAGCTGAACGTAACGATCATTCAATACTTAATCTCATACATGTCTGAAAGAAGGACGACTTTCAGATATGAAAACATGTTCTTAAACGTTCAAACCACTTCCGATTCTAAAACAAATTTCATGAATTAAGAAGTGTGATTTTAAATTTCATTTTTCATGAGCTGAATTGTTAAACAAACCGTGTGTTTCCAAAGATAAATACTTGTGTATTATGTTTTCCATATACATTCAGGTATTCATGCACACCGGTTTAGTATATTTGTTGACTATGTTCTTACCATGTCTCATATTGAAACCAAAATTCGATGGTAAGACACCCCGTGTAACACCCCCTTCCCGAGATGGAAAAGGAGGTTACATCTAAAACAAACCGTCAATACAAGCATACAGAGCATTATTAAACCTTAATTAAAATAAGCACCCTCAAAATTAATAATTGTCTCGAACAATACACTTTCTTTCTTCCAATACTTACGTCAAAACATTAATAAAACCTAAAACTTCTTACCAACAAACCTCTTATATAGGATGAAGCTCTGAATCCCTTAAACTCTTTAGATTCCCTTCGAATACCTGCCGCGAACAAAGATTTTTTTTTTTTTTTTAAAACTGACTATTCGGGTCTCACAACACGAGCAAACAAACTTTGCGGGTCTCACTACACCCGTAAAGTAGAGGTTTGCGGGTGTTGAAGGAAATGCATAGTATAGAATGCGGGTCCTTCTTGAAACGCAAGATGAGCTTTGCGGGTGTAGAAGGAAACGCAAAGTGAAGCTTTGCGGGTGTAGCAAAGTGAGGTTTGCGGGTTACTGAGGACACGCAAGGCAGGCTTTGCGTGTGTATCCTGAAACGCACAATGAGCTTTGCGTGTCTAATGTGAACCGAAAACCATGATGAATGAAACGCAAAGTCGAGTTCTTGACAGATTCAAACTTAAATCGATCGAAACCTGCACAATTGATCTCAAGAACCTGTCAGCATCATCGAAAAACAGTTCTAAACACACAAACACAATCAATTTTCGATTAAAACAACAAATCAAAAGAATTCGATCAAGAACAGAGTTCGAACTCGATATTTCCAGAAAACTCAAATTTCGAAAATTGATATCGAAATTGATAGAATTAGGAAATGTAATCAGAACAAGAATCAATCCTACATATAAAACGAATTCAATGAATCCATTTTCTTGCATCAAAAACGATTTTTCACATGAAATTCGGATGAATAGTACCTAAACTCGTGTTCTTGAAAATTTTCGAAAATTTCAAATTTTCAATTTTAAAACTTCAGATTTCAATTCAAATCATGATCAAATCTTTTCTGAAAAGTTTGGTACGACTCTGATACCAATTGTTAAACATAAATCCCAATCACAACAAGCTAATTACTCAATATATGTCAAATAAGCTCAAGAACTAGAGAGAGAATCTAGAGAGAGAAAGTAGATCTTGTATTACACACACTCTAGAATATTACAATATGCATTAGCCACTAGTTCGTTACTACAAGATTACTAACAAAACCTATATATACTACCAAACTAAAACAAAGCCTTAATGGCTAAGGAAACTAAACTTACTTTGACTAACTATTACAAGGTCAATGATGACTTTTACACATTTGACTTTCCTATTAAATCTTGGATACAATATTTAGACTTAACACAAACGCTCAGTGCACGGATACAATAGATAACAAACGGATAACCGAACTCAATACCGAATACAATAAAAATCTAGATTTTGGACACGAGACTCGACTTTTTCAGTGTTCAAGAAAACTAGATCGAGTATTAATTCCTTCAACATCTAACTTCAACAACAGACCAAAATATCCCAAACAAAGAAAAAGAAACCAAAAGAAGTTAGACAAATAACTCAATTTAATTGTTTAACCAAAACTCATAATAAAATGAATATATATATATATATATATGAATTCATTATATCGAGACAGTAATCTCGTCAAAAACCAGAACTAGAACTGTTAAATCAAGACAAACATTGTCAACTAAATACCAAACTAATCTGAGAAGCTTAAATCAAAATCATATCATAAGATTGCATAACGAGCTCGAGCAAATAATCGCATACACTTGAGTTTCATGTCACACATAAACATATACAACAAGTGTCAGACATAAGCCACATAGGCACGTACGTTGGATATTCTCATCCAACTGTACTAAATAATGTGAGATGCGGTGTTGGGCACTACACCATCATCCACCCTACAAACTAGGGTCGACCTATACGCCTCCCATCACACCACGCCGGCTCACATTAGAGCAGACAAAATCAAAAGGAGACGCCGTGGACTGATCACACTGCCACGGGTGGTGTCACGCCATCGGTGCCACAATGACGTGCCTATGGTACCCCCATAGGTGGTTAGTAGCTCGGTACACCTTAACGTATAAACTTCAAAAGTATGTCACAACACATGTGATCATATTAAATCAAATCATACGAATTACAAAACGAATAAAAAGGGTATTTGAACGTACAAAATTATTGACCACTCCACTTAAAAGCTTTATTTTTCGAACACTCTAAACCAAAAGACTTACAAATCGAAAAGGAATTTAAATGGCACAAGTGTCACAAGCCATTGACATAACTTTGTATACGAACTCATGACATATATTGAAAACCAAAAACATATGACGATTAAAATACGAACGTAGACTAGGAATTTCACACTCACAAATTTTCGAAATCATGTCGTACTAATTTCAGCACTTTACACGTTTACAAATCTAACATTTTCCCATACTTCAAAGAGGTTTTAGAAAACTATATCTAAACAACAATTTTAAAATAATGTCTTGTGATTCCAAAGAATGAAGAATGAACTGAATCGGATTTAAAATAGATTTTTCACAATTTTTTGAAAATAGTTGCGCTGTTCTCGTCTAAAACGAGACCAGTAAATCGTAGATGACATTTCCAGCTTCTCAAAACCTTATCATATGACTTAATCCGATAAACTAGTGATTTGTTATGATTCTTACAAATAACATGAAATTTTCAAAGCGAAAATCAAAGATTTATAAATTGAATTTGACGTCTTTAACATATTCAAACCTCGATTTATCGAATGCAAAACCAAAGGAAAACTAAACGGTAAACTAACCGGACGAGAAAGCAAACCAAATTGATGGAAGAAAGAACACATTAACCAAATCAAACGGAAGAGTCGAAAGAAAAAGCAATGAAAACGTACATATATGTAACGAATCAAATAAATGTAAACGGAATTAACACATAAACAACGGATCGAATAAACACAAAAGTGGGGAACATGAAGAATCTGTACACTTATATAACGACTCAAATAAACGTAGATTAATGAGGGGAAATAAGGAATCCGTACCTTAACCAATGATAGATCTCTTAGATGTCTTTCAACGAATCTTGAAAATCACGATGAAAACTCCAATCTCGAACCCAACCTCAAGTCTAATATCTGATTTTTAAAACCTCATGACCTGCAGTTAGTCTAAGGGTTTATTGAATGATTAAATATGCTTGATGCAAATCTTAAGATATGGCGGAAGTGGAAAAAATTCCATAGCTTGGAAAGAAACCCTAGCCCACGTTGAGATATCCATGGAACAAACCAAGCCCAATGTTTTTTTTCTTTTTTTTTTCCTTCCCAAGCTAAAACCTATTGGATAAATACATAATCATGAATCCTAATTTAATTAGGAACCATACGATCCATCCAAGAATGATCTTAACTCAAATTTTTCCCAAATGACAAAAATAGATCTTCTAGTTCTATAACATTTCCATCTTGAATAAATATATTTATTAATAAATTTCTTTAAAAAAAATCGGGATATTACAATCTACCTCCCTTAAAAGAATTCCGTCCTCGGAATTCAATCTAGCACTGACTTGATATATAAAGATGCTTAAAAATGCTACTTTTACTTTATCCAACTAATCCATTACATATGATTATTACTTAACCCCAAGTAACCAATCACATCTTATCATAATACAACATTCATAGAATTATCATTCATTCTTCCTTCATCTAATCGAATAGAATGGAGTTCTTCAAGATCCGGAAATAAAACCTTATATACTTCAATAAGCATGAGATCATAAAATCAATATTTACAAGTTGCAATTCAACCTTAGTATAAGAGGTAAAAGACTAAAATTATTTAAAAATCCTACTTAACATCTCACTAGAGAGTAACTCTATCAATAATACGTTGGACTAAAATATCCACCAAAAGCTCACCAATTTCTAAATACCATAAATCTTGATTCTCGATACATAATTGCACAACTAATATCGCCTTAAATATCAAATTCTAACTCGAACCATTAGACTTGAGCATTCATATATCACCAAATAAACGTCATTACTTTATTTGAATCACAAACCATGATTGCCATCTTAAAACACCTATACAACCGATATTGACAACCGTTAAATATTAGATAAAAATTTACCCATGACTATATAACACCACAAATATATGTGAACATCCTTCCAACTGATCCTTATAAGAAATTCTAGCACTTTTCACAATGGATGCATGTCCCAGTGGTTAAACTACCTTAAATGGTATCACCTTACCGCACTTTCCCAACGCATAACTATTTCATCATTACAACTGCTTTCTAAGTATACCAAATCGCAACTCTCCTTACGCATAAACGAGGTCAATAATTACAACGAGATCATTCATTCGAGGATACTAAAACAAAATCACTTAAGACTAGTGGCTTAGCAAATTAACCCATCCACTTACTTTCTTTTCTTAAAATCAGATTGCCTATACATTAAGGTAACATCCACATACACCATTAGCACTACATGTAAAGACTTATATAACATACCACATATTACAATTATAACGATGAAATTCATTAACCTAAATGATAATAAAAATCACAACCCATTAATCCTTGAGGTAACTAGGAGGCCATTTAAGATAACAAAATTAATTCGACCACCACGCTTCCGCTACACCACTCAGATATCTTCTCATAATCTACCCATTCACACAGGTCAAACTTATTTGATTTTCTACAAGATAGAACCTAGAGCTTTGATACCATTCTTGTAACACCCCCTTCCCGAGATGGAAAAGGAGGTTACATCTAAAACAAACCGTCAATACAAGCATACAGAGCATTATTAAACCTTAATTAAAATAAGCACCCTCAAAATTAATAATTGTCTCGAACAATACAATTTCTTTCTTCCAATACTTAAGTCAAAACATTAATAAAACCTAAAACTTCTTACCAACAAACCTCTTATATAGGATGAAGCTCTGAATTCCTTAAACTCTTTATATTCCCTTCGAATAACCGCCGCGAACAAAGAAATGCGGCTGAGCCAAACGCTCAGTGCACGGATACAATAGATAAAAAACGGATAACCGAACTCAATACCGAATACAATAAAAATCTAGATTTTGGACACGAGACTCAAATTTTTGAGTGTTCAAGAAAACTAGATCGAGTATTAATTCCTTCAACATTTAACTTCAACAACAGACCAAAATATCCCAAATAAAGAAAAAGAAACAAAAAGAAGTTAGACCAAATAACTCAATTTAATTGTTTAACCAAAAGTCATAATAAAATGAATATATATATATATATATATACGAATTCATTATATCGAGACAGTAATCTCGTCAAAAACCAGAACTAGAACTGTTAAATCAAGACAAACATTGTCAACTAAATACCAAACTAATCTGAGAAGCTTAAATCAAAATCATATCATAAGATTGCATAACGAGCTCGAACAAATAATCGCATACACTTGAGTTTCATGTCACACATAAACAGATACAACAAGTGTCAGACATAAGCCACATAGGCACGTACGTTGTACATTCTCATCCAACTTTACTAAATAATGTGAGATGCGGTGTTGGGCACTACACCATCATCCACCCTACAAACTAGGGCCGACCCATACGCCTCCCATCACACCACGCCAGCTCTCATCAGAGCACACAAAATCAAAAGGAGACGTCGTGGATTGATCACACCGCCACGGGTGGTGTCACGCCATCGGTGCCACAATGACGTGCCTATGGTACCCCCATAGGTGGTTAGTAGCTCGGTACACCTTAACGTATAAACTTCAAAAGTATGTCACAACACATGTGATCATACTAAATCAAATCATACGAATTACAAAACGAATAAAAAGGGTATTTGAACGTACAAAATTATTGACCACTCCACTTAAAAGCTTTATTTTTCGAACACTCTAAACCAAAAGACTTACAAATCGAAAAGGAATTTAAATGGCACAAGTGTCATAAGCCATTGACATAACTTTGTATACGAACTCATGACATATATTTAAAACCAAAAACATATGACGATTAAAATACGAACGTAGACTAGGAATTTCACACTCACAACTTTTCGAAATCATGCCGTACTAATTTCAACACTTTACACGTTTACAAATCTAACATTTTCCCATACTTCAAAGAGGTTTTAGAAAACTATATCTAAACAACAATTTTAAAATAATGTCTTGTGATTCCAAAGAATCAAGAATGAACTGAATCGGATTTAAAATAGATTTTTCACAATTTTTTGAAAACAGTTGCGCTGTTCTCGTCTAAAACGAGACCAGTTTCGGAAAAGCCAAATTTTTGACACATTAGCATAAAAATCACAGTTTTCTCGTGTGATAGTAAATCGTAGATGACATTTCCAAATTTTCAAAACCTTATCGTACGACTTAATCCGATAAACGAGTGATTTGTTATGATTTTTACAAATAACATGAAATTTTCAAAGCGAAAATCAGCAGATTTATAAATTGAATTTGACGTTTTTAACATATTCAAACCTCGATTTATCGAATGCAAAACCAAAAGAAAACTAAACGTTAAACTAACCGGACGAGAAACCAAACCAAATTGATGGAAGAAAGAAGACATTAACCAAATCGAACGGAAGAGTCGAAAGAAAAAGCAATGAAATCGTACATATATGTAACGAATCAAATAAATGTAAACGAAATTAACACATAAACAATGGATCGAATAAACACAAAAGTGGGGAACATGAAGAATCCGTACACTTATATAACGACTCAAATAAACGCAGATTAATGAGGGGAAATAAGGTATCCGTACCTTAACCAATGATAGATCTCTTAGATGTCTTTCAACGAATCTTGAAAATCACGATGAAAACTCCAATCTCGAACCCAACCTCAAGTCTAATAGTCAAATTTTTCCCAAATGACAAAAATAGTCCTTCTAGTTCTATAACATTTCCATCTTGAATAAATATATTTATTAATAAATTTCTTTAAAAAAAATTCGGGATATTACATCCCGTTTGAAATTCTTTGTTATTTGAGCGTTGAGTGATTCAAAACGTTTCTTTCAAGAATGTCTATATTTGATTCGTATAGACAATATCCAATTTTTTTCTTGACCTACGCTTTTATTTCTATATCATTCGTATTTGATCTTTTCATATAATGTCAGATTTTCAAACAAGTTTCTTGTATTCATTTCATTCATTCAATATAACTGTGTTGAAATATCTTTCATGATTAAAATGCTCAAATCTTCATTATTATCTTTTTAAGCATATATATATCTGACATGTATTTCATTTTGTGCTTAACTGAAAAGTTAAACCTATTGAGCAACACCTTGCTTATAGAACTACATGGGTTCATTGTGTGAGAACTTAACAAAACTTCTATGGATTCACGTTAACAAGTGTTTCCTACCCAAGAAGTTATCCTTGAGTGATTGAGAGGCGAGGAGTCAAAATATTTGAGTGTGGGTATGCGTGATGAGGTAAAATGAAAAGAGAGTTTGGTTGGTATCAGAGCAGTGTTAAAGATTCAGAAACAAATTGAATTCTAGATTTTGTGATCGACAATTCAAGAACTCGCAAGACTACATGTGCAGATTCGATTTTTGTTTTCAGTGGTGTTTTTGATTTGGAATTTGTACTGTTGCAATCGATTTGATGAATAGAATTAGTCTTGTGTTGATTGATTAGTCCAATTCACAACAATTCGTGTGAATTTTGGATTTTAAGTAAAATTTTGTTTGAAGTCTATAATTGAACTGATACTAGATCGAATTTGTAATGTCGATGTTCTAAATTGAAAACCCTTGTTTATAACCTTTTCAAGTCATGAAATCGACGTGTTCTGAAAATTTTCAGATCGTTGGGATACACAAATGCCAATTGTGCATCCCACAATTAGTGTTTTTCAAGATGATACCAACAATTTCACTCAAATTTAATTTTCATTCAATCAAAGAATCGATTACACAGTTCTCTCAACACTTTCTCTCTCTAATCAATGATGAACGCGATCATTTTCTGTAAGACAATTGAAAATGGTAACTCGATCATTTTCTATCTTCTTATAGTAATCAATCCGATTCATATTTCCAGCCAAAGATTGGTAATAGCTTTCACGCTTTTTTATAATCTTTTCTTCAAGAGAGACAATCCTGACCTTGAGTTTAGTAATCTCTTCTTTTGATGTCATTGTTACCTGAAAATACTTGCACAAATTTGAACTGGTCGTCAAAAATTCAGAAACTTTGATCACAATCAGAACTTTGTCATCCTCCGCAGACTTAGCACGGGGGTCCCGCTACCCAGTTAGCGGGTGGGGTCAAAGGGCAACGCCCTTGCGGGTTCGAGGACAAACCATATTACAGTTTTGAAAAAAAAAACAGAAAAAGTTCCAAGTGTTGAAACTCGCAGAACAAAGGAAATGAAACTTCGCACAGACAGTAATGTACACGTTTAGAGGATCGTGCACACCGATGACAACAAGTTCTTGGTTCGCGCACAAGGAGTCGTGTGGGTTTATGCTTCGCGCAAGAAACTTCGGTCGAGTTCTTGAGATTTCCACTTCGCGCAGTTTCGTTGCACGTTCCAGACATAGAAAAAATTTGTAACTTCACTTCGCGCTAAATGTAAACTCGCAGATCAACTTCTCGCGGATACCAATACTCTCACATCAAAGAATATGAACAATACAAACTCGCACAATGAGATGTGCGAGTTCTGATTTCTCGTAAGATTCGTCTTGCGTGTTCTTCACCTATATGTAAGTTTCTAGCTTGTGCGTGTTCTTCAGTATACCCTTTGCGAGTTTGTTGAATCTAGCGTGTTCTTCCTCTTTACGACCAAAAACTCAAATTTTGATTCTGAAATAGAACCAAATCTTCACCCAACGATCTGAAAATTTGCAGAACACGTCAACTTCATGACTTGAACAGGTTACAAACAATAATTTTCAATCTAGAACATCAACATTACAAAATCAATCTAGTCTTAGTTCATTTACAGACTTCGAACAAAATTTTACTTAAAATCCAAAATTCACACGAATTGTTGTGAATTGGACTAATCAATGAACAGAAAACATATTCTATATATCAAATCGATTACAACAGTACAAATTCCAAATCAAAAAAACCTCTGAAAACAAAAATCGAATATGCACATGTCGTCTTGCGAGTTCTTGACTTGTCGATCACAAAATCTCTAATTCAACCAGTTTCTGAATCTTTAACACTGCTCTGATACCAATTGTGTGTCCCACAATCAGTGTTTGTCAAGATGATACGAACAATTTCACTGAAATTTCATTTTCATTCAATCAAAGAATCGATTACACAATTCTCTCAACACTTTCTCTCTCGAAACAATGATAAACGCGTACAACACACTCTTCTAGTCTAATGATTCTACTAACGAAAAACTATTTATACCAAGTCTAAAACACTTACACAACTAAACACTCACAACACTAAAGTAAACAATATTTTGACTTTGACTTTTATTACAATTGACTTTGACTTTAGCATGAGAGTAGATTTGAGCTTTGACTTGCTTTGACTTCAGCTTTACTGATCTTGTATCCAACATATTTCTGAACTAACAAGTTAGAAGTGAGCTTAAATGATAAAAAGAAAGATGGTGAGAGATCAGAGTAAAAGAATATCAAACTCTACACCAACTTTTTCTGAGTCGGGCAGCCACATTACTGTTGTTTCACAATTCTTCGTGAACATCATTGAAACAGACAACTAGCCCATGCCAACTCTTGACTTAACCCCCCCCCCCCCCAGCTACTCATCTTTTTCTTAAAACGAAGATGTTTCAATTTTCTCGGGGATGCAACACATAATCTATCTGATTTTCATTTGGAAAATCTGGATATTGAAAAAGAAGGAAGTCTGCCCCACCTTCGCACTTCATTCATGCTCAATTGAGTTTGTGTATTACTATTGTTGTCTCAATGGTTTACACATTTTGAGCTAATTTTTAAAAGCAATCATCATGTGTTTAATTCTTTCACAATCATGAACACATAGAGAATTTGTTTTTCTGTCTAAACGTTCATAGAATAAACTTGTGTTATTCGATGATTGAATGGAAGACTTGGGGGAGTGAACATCAAAAAGCTCCTTTCCAATGTATATTTGTTACACACAATGTCTTTGTGCTACTGACAGACATTATTAACTGATTCATTTGTTGATTCAGGTGTTACACTCTTATTTGTTTGAATTTGAAAAGATTCAGATGAATACCTTATTAATTGACGGATGATCAGAGGCTCACGTGATATAGATCAATGGTCAGAAAAGTTTCATAACATTTCTTGGTGAAGTTTTGATGATTTCTTTGCTACATCATCAAAAAGGGGGAGAAATTAATTTCATGAAATGTTGGTTGAAGAAAATCTTGTAACAGTTATGGGAGAAGTTAATTTAAAGAAAGATGATTTGAAGAAAGTTCATTGCAAGATTTTGTCAAAGAATGCAAGTTGTTAAACACTAAATCCCAAAACAATCAATCAATTACTCAATATACGATCAAGAACTAGAGAGAGAATCTAGAGAGAGAAAGTAGATCTTGATTAGCCACAAGTCTCAATGTTACAATAACGTGCATACAACTCTAGTTCCTTTCTCAATGTTACAAGATTACAAAACCAACACCCTATTTATACCAACTAACTACACGAGACTTAACATCTAAGGAAACTAAACATGCTTTGACATATACAAGACATTGACAATGTTGATTTTTACATCTTTGACTTTCCTATTAAATCTTGGATACAATATTTAGACTTAACAATCTCCCCCTTTGTATTCAAGATTTAATAAAAATTTGATACTGATCTTCAGCTCTTGATTCTTTAGTTGTTGTCTCTTTAACTTTGAACTTTGAAGCTTTCACAGTCTTTACTCTTTCAGATTTTTGAAGAATCTTGAAAAGTCTTTTTCCCTTTGCAGCTTTTAAAGTCAACAAGCCTTGAATACGAAACGGAATTCTTGAAACACCTTTGAAAAACTTTGACAACTTTGAAATAACTGCAAAATTGTATCTTCATCACTTTGATCTCTAGATAGTCTTCAGAAAACAAACTTTAATAGATCATCTTGATTTATCTTTGAACAATCTTTCTTCAGATTCTTTAGAAACAACGGAAAGTCAAGCTTTGAAATTTAACTTTGTAAAATTCTCACCCTTTTTGATAATTGAGAGCATCATGATCGTCAAACTTTCATCAATTTCAGCACATACTTTGATCACCCCTTTGTATTAAAAAAAACAATCCCCCCTTTGACAGTTGGTGCGCTTTGATCTGAGAGCCGTAAATTCATGAAACATATATATCCGAATCTTTTCAAATTCAGACATAATGAATGTGGTAACCCTGAATCAACAAATGAAACGGTTAGGAATGCCTGTTAGTAACACAAAGTTACTGTGTACAACGAATGTACAATATAAGGAGCTGGTTTGATGATGACTCCCCAGGACTTCCATTAAATCATTGAAAAACACAAGGTTTACCTATGAATGTTCTGACAGAAAAACAAATTTTTTGTGTGCTCGTGCTTGTGTATGAAAGAATTAGCACAACGATTGTGTTTCATAAGGCTCGAAGTATGTAAATCACTGAGACAGCAATGATTGTACATGTACTCAATGTGCATGAGAAAGGGTCGAAGGTGGGGCAACTTTCCTGCTTTTTCAATATCAATATCTTCCTAGAGAAGAACCAACAGATTATGTGTTGCTTCCCAGAAAATGTGAAACATTCTCTTTTTATGAAAATAATGAGTAGCTGGTGGGGTTGTATGCAAGAGATGGCATGGGCTATTTGCCTATTTCAATGATGGTCACCAAAGAAATGTGAACCAATCAGTAATGTGGTTGTCCGGCTCAGAAAGATGTTTGGTGCAGAGTTCTGATATTCTTTTAACTCTGTTCTCACACCCTCTTTCTTTTAAACATATAAGCTCACATCTAACAAATCTCTCATTTCCATTTTACCTCAGGTCACTCCCACACTCAATTCTTTTAGACCCCTCTCCCCTCAATCACTCAAAGGATTTCTTTCGGGGTAGGAAACACTGGTTATCGTGAATCCATGGAAGATCTATGAAGCACTCACACTGAATCCCATGTTCCTAAAATTACATGATGGTCAATGATTTTCTTGATATGTTAAGCACAAGAAATCATATGTCAGTGTATGTATGCTCATCAAAAATCAGAAATGAAATTTGAGCATTTTTAAACATTTAAGATTTCTCAAAACTTTATATGAATGAATAATCAAGAAAGAATAGAAATGTTTTGAGAATCTGACAATGATTAAGATCAGATCAAATGAAATGGCTAGGGTATCAAAGAACTGGATATTTTGTTTATATAAACAATTTAGCAATAAAGGCACAAATTTGGACAAGATAATACACAAGTATTGATCTTTGGAAACACACGGTCAGTTAATCATTAAAGCTCAAAAATTGAAAAATATTTAAAAGCACACTTCTGAATTCATAAAATCTTTTGAGAATAAGAAGTGGTCTGAACATTTAAGAAACTGTTTTTCATGTTCGAAAGTTGTTCTTCTTTCAAACAATCAGAGATCTAGGACAGAAGATATTTACCTTTTCAGCTCCCCCTCAAAACATTATATAATGATTGAAATCTTTTAAGCTCCCCTTGGATATTAGCGTAATATCCTTCTTTGAACATTGAAGAACGGGTCTTGATCTGTTATGTGATCAGAAGCTATCACCTTTACTCACATCATTTATTCAAAAAAAAAATGACAGAAAGCAGTAAAAGATTTTTATAGTATGAGTTCTGATCTGAAATAACCATAAGTCATCACCTTTACTCTCCCTTAAATTAGGCATCTGAAATATGTCACTTAAAACAGGATAGAGATCAGACACTCCCTTTTGAATTCTAGACCATCATATCAGAAAAATCTATCAGTGAAAATGTATAGGATAGAGATCAGATCAATTTCTTGGGATGTAGACCATCATATCCATCAAATGCAAAAACAGGAGTAAGGTCTTTTGATCGCTGAGGTCCGAGTCCTAAACTGTTGTGTTTAGAAGTCAAACTCCTTTGAAGAACGGGTCCAAAGCTGTGTACTTAGAAGCCATAATCTTGACATTGAGGTGCAGGTTTTGAACTGCTGTGTTCAAAAGCCATTACCTTTCAACTTTGAAGTCCGGGTCTTGAGCAGATTTACTCAAGAGCCAACATCTTTCTTACTCCCCCTTGACTTGTGGTGCCTGCAACACAGAATCAATTTTCTTCTTTGGTATCCACTGGTATTTGGGTCCAGAAATATTAGTTGCAGTTCGTGTGGGGGTAATAGAGTAAGAACCATACCAGAAATGATAACTGGTCTTGTGGATATGATCATGTGTACAACAGTAAGAACAATAATATTTATTACCTGAAAACCTGAGTAATTGATGTTTTGAGTATATATATAGTCAGGTTTACCTTTATGCTCTTTGTTCTTCTTTGCTTTATGTACATGTACACATGATGTGATTCCTTTCAGCTCATCTTTCTTGTCATCTTTGGCTGATTTCTTTTTCCACACCATTTCCTCTTTCTTGTAACTTCTTCTCCTTGGAAATGTATCTGAACCATCTAAATATCGATCATAGAAAATGTTAGTTTGACAAATCTGACCAAAAGATTTAACTGACCTTTGTGAAGAGACAGATTTATGATTTGAACTTGAGGCATTCTTTTCAACCTCTTTGATCTTTAAAGCGAAGTTGTCTCTTTCTTTCACAAGCTAGTCAATCTTCTTCGAAAACTCAGACTTTGTTTTCTGCTCTTTCAGCGCATTAGCAGATAGTTCAGATATCTTTTAAGTCAGCCTTTTGATCTCAGTCTCAAAAATGGATCTTTCTTCTTCAAACCCTGTCTCTGAATCATTTCTTTATCAAACTTCTCTATTTCCAAGATAAGTATTTTCTCAAAATCGGAAATTTGTTGAGAAAATTTTATGCATTTAAGCTCAATTGACTTCTTCTCTTAAAAACACTTCTTAGAAAAATCTGAGAACTTCTTTGAAAAATTTTTCTTTTCAGTATCAAAATCAGCTTTATTTTCAGCAAGCTATTTTTCAAAATCAAATAAATCCTTTCGAAGCTCAGCATTCTCAGATTCCAATTTCTTTATCTTCTCATCATTCTTCCCAGTAGATCTTTTCAGAAGATCTTCATTGATATTCTTTAAAGCACTGATTTCTTCTTTCAGTCTGATAATTTCTGCAAAATACTCTCTTGATTTTTGTGAATGGAAGTCAACAGCATGACCCAGATTAATTTTCTCTAATTCCAGCTTTCTAATCTTTTCTTCAAGATATGTAAAAAATCCCATGATTAATGAGTAATCAGCCTGATATGAATGATCGTTCCAAACTTTATATCAGAAAATCAAAAATCAGATCAAATTGAAATCTAGCACAAAATTTAAAACTATAACACTTGTAGAGCAAAGTCGAGTTTTGCGTGAACTGAGTGTTGCGCAAACCAATCTTTTTGTGATCAGCGTGAAACGCAAACAGAGCTTTGCGTAAGGAGTTGATTGCGCAAACTATGCTTTTCGTAAACTTTTGCGCGAAGTGACCTTTGCGTGAGCCGAAGGATGCGCGAAGTGAACTTTGCGTGAGCCGAAGGATGCGCGAAGTGAACTTTGCGTGAGCCGAAGGATGCGCGAAGTGAACTTTGCGTGAGCCAAAGGATGCGCAAATCTGATTTTGCGTGATAGCCTTGTAACGCAAATGGAACTTTCAAAGTCCGGAAAATCTTGCGCAAATGTCTATGAACATGAAGATGAACTTGCGGAAACCGTATGAACTTGCGCAAACCGTGGATCTTGGCTCTTTCTTTCTCAAATTGATCCAAATCTGCAAATTTGATCTCAAAAATATATGAGAATCATCGAAAAACACTTCGAAACACAAATTTATTATCAAATTTCGATTAAAACAACAATTCACACGATTTCGTTCAAGAACAGAGTTCAAACAAATATTTCAAGAAAAGTTCAAAAATCGAAAATTGACATCGATTTAGTTCGAATTATAAGATGAAATCAATACAAGAAACAATCCTAAACTAAAATTGAATCCAACAATTCCATTTTCATGCACTAAAAACGATTTTTCAACACAATTCGAATGAACAGTTCAACAAACTCGAGTTGTTGAAAATTTTCAGAAAATCTCAAAATTTGACCTAAAAACTTCAGATTTCAATTCAAACTTTGATTAAATCTTTTCTGAAAAGTTTGGTTCAGCTCTGATACCAATTGTTAAACACTAAATCCCAAAACAATCAAGCAATTACTCAATATACGATCAAGAACTAGAGAGAGAATCTAGAGAGAGAAAGTAGATCTTGATTAGCCACAAGTCTCAATGTTACAATAACGTGCATACAACTCTAGTTCCTTTCTCAATGTTACAAGATTACAAAACCAACACCCTATTTATACCAACTAACTACACAAGACTTAACCTCTAAGGAAACTAAACATGCTTTGACATATACAAGACATTGACAATGTTGACTTTTACATCTTTGACTTTCCTATTAAATCTTGGATACAATATTTAGAGTTAACACAAGTTATGTGAAGATTGCACAGTTCAAAATGAGAAAGTTCAAAGAATTTAGAAAGTTTGCTGAAGATACAGTAATTTTTCTTTGAAAAATGTTTGGTGAAGAAAAGTGAACCAAGTCTGAAGATAATTTCTTTTTGAGGTTTGAAAGAGGTTTCTACAACCGTTAGGGAGATTGTTAAAGATTCTTGAAGAGCATACTTATAGACTTTGGGGAGATTGCTGAAAGATAATTTTGCTTATTCGAAAGGATGAGATGATTTGTTTCTAAATCAAAGGGGGAGATTAAACTTGTTGAAAGAAATCTACAAGGGGGAGATTGTATTGCAAATCTTTTTGGAGATGATCTTGAATCCCAAGGGGGAGATTGTTAGTGCATAAATATATGTTGGATCCAAGATAATGAAGATTGAAGATAAAAGTCAAGTCAAAGAGCTCAAGTCAACTCTCAAGCTAAGTCAAAGTCTTTGTAATAAAGTCAAAGTCAATGTTCTGTGTTGTGAGTGTTTAGGGTTTAGTGTGTTTTAGTTTTAGAAGAGTTTTTCGTTTGTAGACTCATATGACTAAGTGTGACCTAGATTACTAGCATATATTTCACACACAGATTAACAAGAACAGATTTATTGATCAAATCATATGGTTACAGTGAAATCACAGATCTAACAGTGTGCCATATATCTCACGTATGTGTTCTCAGTGTGTGTGCGATTACCAAATATGTAATTTGTATCTATGTGCGCGTGTCTAAAAGATTACAAAGGAAACAAAGTATTTATACTAAGTGAACATAGTTGTCTTTACAACTCAAAACCCTTAACTATTCAACATTTACAAACTAGACCCTCTATTTCAATCTTGAATACAATATACGTCTAACAATCTCCCCCTTTGGATTCAAGATTAAAAAAATTTGACAATTATCTTCAGGTCTTCTTAACTTCAGAAAATTCTTCAGCATTCGAATCTTTTTCAGCTTTAAATCTTGAAAACTTTGACATCTTCAACAAACTTTGATAGCTCTTGAAATAAATTTCCTATTTGACTTTTCCAACAACTTTGACAAATTCTTCACTATCATTGAAGTCTTCAAACTTTGACTAATCTTCAAAACTTTCAAACTTTGTCATTCTTCAAACTTTCTTTCTTTTCTCAGTTTTTCCAAACAACTTGTAACTGACTTGAACTTTGAACAACTGAAACTTTGTATCTAACTTTTAAATTCTCCCCCTTCTTGATAATATCAACTCTAGTCTGACTTTGAAAACTTGATACATCTCCCCCTTTTTGATGAATTGTGAGAACCAGAATCATCAAAACTTTTGCAAAGTCAGCTCGGTCTTTGAAATTTCTCCCCCAATTTATTAATGTAGCACAGTCTTCATGATTAACAATCTCCCCCATGTATGAAAGAAATCAATCTTCCCCAATAGATCTGATAATGAGCTGTCAATTCATGAATGTATTCATCTGAATCTTTTCAAATTCAGACAAATTATGAGTTGTAACCCTGAATCAACAGACGAAACAGTTAGAAATTCCTATAAGTAACACAAAGTTACTTTGTACAACGAATGTACAATGTAAGGAGCTTGAGATGAGATTCACTCCCTAGGACTTCCATTCAATCATTGAAAAACACAAGGTATTTTCTATGAATGTTCAAACAGAAAAAAAGATTTTTTTGTGTGCTCATGCTTGTGTTATGAAAGAGTTAGCGCAATGATTGTTGTTTAGGCTCAAAATTATGTAAACCAATGAGACAACAAAGGTTATACATAGACTCAATGTGCATGATAAAGAGTCGAAGATGGGGAAACTTTCCTTCTTTTTCAATATCAGTATCTTCCAAGTGAAGAACCAATAGCGTATGTGCTGCGTCCCTAGAAAATGTGAAACATTCTCCTTTTAAGAAAAGAATGAGTAGCTGGTGGGGTTGTATGCAAGGGATTGCATGGGCTAGTTGCCTATTTCAATGTTGTTAGGGCTATTTTGATAGTTAAATAGAAGTTCAGGGTAGTTTATGACAAGTTGTTATAGTTGTAAGCTTGTTGGGCCTTAAAGCCCATAAGCCCATTAGGCCTGCGAGCCTACGTATTTAAAGTTATTTCTGTTTCATTTGTTAGGTTAGAAAATCATTATTCAGTTTACTAGTCATTAGGTTTACATACCCTTAACAGAAATTCTCTCTGTAAACCTTAACCCTTTGAAGTTATATCAATCATATGACTAGTTGCTGTGGCCTATAATCTGTTCATCATTGTTCATATTACTTGTGATTGCACTGCACTGGGATCTACAATTGGTATCAGAGCAGATAGGGAAAAAGGTTTGATCCAGTAAAAAGGTTTGTCTGAAACCCTAAGATCAATTTCTTGTGTTAATTGATTTACATGCATTAATTGATTGTTTGATTGTTAGATTTCTGTTTTTTTTAGTCGATCGATTTTTTTCGAAAACAGTATAGTTCGGTCGAATAATTTTTTTCTGGAAATCGTTAGTCCGGTCGATTGTTAATAGGGTTCTTCGGTCGATTTGTGGTTCTCTTGATTTTTTGGTTGTATCGTTTTATGTTCGGTCGAAGTTTTTTTTTTGGTGAATATTGTTTGTTGCTTTCGATCGAAGGAGAAGATCTGGGTTTTGATTTCGGTCGAATCCCAGATATTCTTCGGGTTCTTCGGTCGAACACTTCGAGTTCTTCGGTCATCGATATTATCGATATTTGTGGTTTTCAATAATTTAAGTCTTTCGACCTGGGTATTCGACCGGACACTTGTGCTCCGGTCAAATCCCTTCGACCGAATAAGTTTTCCTCCGGTCTAACACATTCGACCGAATAAGAGTTTCCCCGGTCTTACCCATTTGACCTGACACTTGTACTCCGGTCTTGCAGCTTCGACCGGATACTTGTTTACTCCGGTCTTGCCTTCGACCGGGTGGTTGTAACATCCGTCAAACACCTTCGACCGGATACTTGTATCCCGGTCTTTCACCTTCGACCGGATAAGTGTATCCCCGGCCGTATTATTCGACCGGATATTGTTTGACCTGATTTTCTGTTAGACCAAGTGTTTCTATGTTTCTTCTATTTTTATTGTATTTGGATCATCCTGCTTGCCTAACGATCATTACAGTGCTCTTAAGTTAAGAAGTAAAGATGAACTCAAGGGATGCTCTAGCCATCGGTTCTGACCAAAAGCCCCCGGTGCTCTTTCGGGGAGAGTACCCTCAGTGGCATGACCGATTTATGAACTTCATAGAAGCAAAATCCAACTATGAAAATATATACAAATGCCTGACTGAGGGTCCACAAGATTGGCCAATGAAAGTGGTACCGGGAAACCCAGCTGAAGGAAGGCCAGAGCGTCAGATTCGGAAATCTGTTGGTGATTTTACTAAGGAGGAAAAGGAAATGTACGAGGCAGAAAAGCTGGCAAAATCGTACCTTCTTCAAAGTCTACCGAATGACATCTATGCTTGTATAGATAGCTTCAAGGACTCATCGAAAAAGATGTGGGACCAAATAGAGAAGATGATGATGGGAAGCCACATCAATAATCAGTTAAAGGTGACCAACTGTATCACCAGATATGATGGGTTTAAAGCACGAAAGGGTGAAACGCTGACGGAAACCTACGAAAGGTTTAATATGCTTCTGAATGATCTTCAGAAAAATAAGATCACAAAGACGAACACGGAAAACAACATAAAGTTTATGAACAACTTACAGCCTGAGTGGAAACCGTTCGTCTCCCATATTCGCCACACTCAGACCTTGGAGAAGCTGTACCTTTACGAACTCTATGAAATGCTGCTCCAAGACGAAGAAGAAGTGATGGAACTTATTGGGAAAGCAGAGGAAAAGCCAGCAACTGATCAAATAGCACTCGTATCTGAGAGAAGAGGCGAGTCCGTCAGCTGATCATCTGGAAAAGAGCCCGAGCTGAGTGATACTGAACCTGAAGATCCCGACAGCGACTCGGATCCAGAACTTGCCAAGATGAAAGAAGCAATGGTTTTTCTCACTCAAGCATTTCAAAAGAGGAAGTTTTTTAACAAGACTTCCAACAAGCAAAGAGTCTCTACTCGACGTGATCATCGAGAAAAGTCTGAAGGTAATAGTCGCTTTGAAGGTGGTAAGAACCCTGACAAGAGAAATGAAGAAAAGCCGAAAGACGAACCGATCAAATGCTACAACTGTGGTCGGTTAGGTCATTTCGCCAAAGATTGTCGCAAGCCAATTGTGCGCAACGCCGACTACTACCGAGCCAAGCTGCTTCTTGCCAAAGAAAAGGAAGCCGGTAAAGCTCTAATGGCTGAAGACGATTACTGGTTACAAGTGTCGGATGAAGAACCTGAGGATGCTGAAGCTCATTTGTGTTTCATGGGCAACCATTCATCTCCATCCGATACTGATGAAGAAGATCACAATGCTCCTTGCCAGGTATGTGCCCCTTTTCATGAAGCTTTACTTGATCAAATGCAACTCTCATTGCACAAACTTGATTCTTACAAGCTACTTTTAAAAGAAAAAGAACAACTTCTCTCATCGTTAGAAAGACGGGTCACTAAACAGTCTGAATTTATGGAAAAACAAAGCTTAGAAATTTCTAGCTACCTGTGCACGATTTCTAATTTAAGAGAAGAGAATGTGAGTTGTTCAACAGAGTCACAAAAACTAATGACCAAAGTAGATGACCTGACCGATAAGCTACGTACGTCTGAGACTGAGAAAATTGATTTGTTAAATCAAAACGTGGCTTACAAAAATGAGAACATAAGGTTATCCAATCAGTTAAAGGAGATGGAAAAGAAACTTTATAGACTTGGGCAATCTCAACAAACGTTACATCTAATTACACCAAAAGAACCCAAGCATGCGAATAGGGGTATCGGTTACGATAACCCATATTATTTGAAAAAGGCCTTATCCCAAGTTCCGACGATATACGCATCCGAATTTCTTGGATTAGATAAGACCTATCCTGAATACAAAATCAATTGGACCAAACCAATTGAGGATGAGGATTGGGAAGAGGATGAGTTAAGAAGGGAGATCTCCACAAAAATGAAACTTCCTTTTGTTTATGATTCTTTAAATGCTTCTTACAACGAGGAAAAACCTGTTTTTCTGTCAAACGACTACTTTAGAAGCTATACTCAAGCTGAACTAGATATTAAAACCGCTCAAAATGAGGAGGAACAACCAGATCATAAAGTCTATGTTCCACCTCTGATTTTAGAAAGAAAAATTGTTCAGCTAAAAGCGTCGTTTGAACAAGAAAGAGACATATTTCAAAAGGAAAAACAAGAACTTTTATCCCAAATTGAGTGCCTCTATTCCACTAAAGAGAAAAATGTGTCAGTTAAGGAGAAAGAATACTTTCAAACAGAAATAAAGAGGTTAAATTCACAACTGGCTGCTTTGGCAGCAGATCGCCTGAAAGAGCAACTTCATAAGGCTGAACTTCAAGCTAAGCCTTCAAATCTCCAAAGTGCGAATACTCATCTGTTTGAAAATTCTTATCCTGCCTCCGATACATCTTCCTGCAAAGCTTTTCTGGGTGACTCGTCACCAATCATTTCAAATAAGGGAAAAGAGCCTCATGTTTTTGAAACGGATCAGTGTTCTGATTGAAAAAATGCTTCCGCTAATGATCCACTCTTAACAAACTCTTCCACTGTCCTGAACTCCTCAAGCGATAAGGTCCTTTCTGATGAGGAACTAGAATTTTCCGCATTCTTGAATTCTGAGGTGTGTTTAGATAGCAATTTGAGCCAATTTGATTTTAATCCTTCTCTACCTAGCCATGTTGATTTTTTAAATGAGTCATGTGAGCCTCCGGTTAAATTTTATAAGGGTGAATGTTCTACATCTGCCCCGCAAAAACCTTCTGTGAATAATTCTTCAAAATCTTCCAAGTCTAAATCTAAAAGGCGTTCACAGAAGAAGAAAAAGACCGGTCGCTCTCAAAGGTCACAATCGTCAATTTTCAAATCCTCTGACTATGGGTTTAACGGCATTTCAGATACGTATGGTCGGCGGGAAGAAGTGAAATATACTTGGGTAGCTAAGAAGTCAAAAGAGAGCTCGGCAACATCAGAATTAGTTGCTCCTATCTTAAAGTCTAGAAAGAACAATAACAATCATGATGTTTTTATTTCTAAACCTATAGTTGAATGTAATAGAACTCTTCCTTTAAAAGTTTATTCAATTCCGCAATTACTTCAACTGTCTCATGATTGTTTGTGTTGTTCTTATTGTGGATCAAATGATTTTGTTGATAGTCGTTATGCATCTGATTGGTTTGGCTCATATCATATTGCTCATAATCATTCTCATCATGATGTTTCCCGTGAAAGACAAAGACCCAACTCTAAACGGGTCTCTAAGTCGGGTGTTAAATCTAACCCCAAAGGACCCATTTACGAATGGGTACCTAAAAAGAAATAATCTGTTTTGCAGGACGGTCATGTGTGATATCTAGATTCAGGTTGCTCCAAGCACATGACCGAAAGAAGGGAGCTTCTCACAAACTTCACCGAGAGGTTTTGTGGAAATGTACGGTTCGGGAATGATCACTCCTCTCCCATTAGGGGTTACGGCGATATTGTCAAAGATAATATCACAATAAAGAAAGTCTCCTATGTCGAAGGTCTCGGTCACAATCTCTTCAGTATCGGTCAATTCTGCGACAAGAATCTCGAGGTTACTTTCAAGGCTAAACGGTGTAGCATTCGAACTGAGGATGGTAAAGAAATACTTGCTGGAACGCGACGCACCAACCTCTATACGATTGACCTCTCGTCCTTGAAACCCGACAAGGAAGTCTGTTTGTTGTCCAAAGCATCTGCTGAACAAAGTTGGCTATGGCACCGTCGTCTCTCGCACTTGAACTTCAAGAATATCAACAAGTTGGTGCTCGGTGGACATGTCAAAGGTATGCCAGACCTCAAGTTTGCAAAAGATCATCTGTGCGCTGCCTGCGAAAAGGGCAAGATGAAAAAGGCGTCTCACAAGCCGAAAGCCGTTCCGAGTACTTCTCGGTCCCTTGAGCTAATCCACATGGACTTATGTGGACCGATGCGCGTTCAAAGCATAAATCACAAGAAGTATGTCCTGGTGATGGTTGACGATTTCTCTCGTTACACTTGGGTCCGATTTCTCCGTTCAAAGGACGAAACTCCCGAGTTGATAATCTCTCTTCTGAAGAGCATTCAAGTCAGTATCAACCAAGTAGTTCAGACCATCAGGACGGACAACGACACTGAGTTCAAGAATCAAATACTCACCGGTTATCTCACTTCAGTGGGTATCTCGCATACTTTTTCCGCCGCTCGTACTCCTCAGCAGAATGAGGTGGTAGAGCGTCGAAACAGAACTCTAGTTGAAGCAGCACGCACGATGTTATCTCATTTCAAGCTACCTCTATTTCTTTGGGCAGAAGCAGTTGCTACCGCTTGCTATACTCAAAATCGGTCTATCATCAACAAGCGGTTCAACAAGACTCCGTACGAGATCATCAACAAGCGTATCCCGAACATCAACTACTTTCATGCTTTCGGATGCACCTGCTTTGTCTTAAATGATAAGGATGATCTTGGCAAATTCAGTCCCAAAGCGGATGAAGGAGTGTTTATCGGCTACTCTCAACAAGCAAAAGCCTACCGTGTCTACAACAAACGGACGATCAGATTTCTGTTGCGGTTCCACTTTTGACCTATTATGTTGCTAATCCTGATCTTCCTGAAACAAATTTTCTCTTCAGATCTCCTCCAGCATCTCCAGTTATGGGAACAGAAAGTACTACTCCAGTTCGTCCATCCAAGTGGGAAAGAGTCCGAATAAAAGTTCCTTTCCTTGAAGAAAGCCAAAAGAAGATCTTTGCCCACTGGATATGTAAGTATGATGAAGTTGTACTGCATGGTCTACAGTCAATGAAAAGCAAGGAACAGCAGCGTGAACTCATATTCGTGTACAAGAAGTTTCAAGTCAAAAACAACAAGACAAAGCTGAAGATTACATCGGTTGATCAGATATTATCTAGGTTCTTCATGAAAGTAAAGTATTCAGATTTCATGGTGACTAGAGAAGATGGTCAGAAGTATTGTTTCTCTGAAGCTGACTTTCTGTTTCTTGAACCACAAGATCTGCTGTTCATTCTTCGAGACTTAAAGACCAGAACTAACAGACCCGGGGAAGTCATTGATGCACTTGAAACAGTAAAGAGATGTATGAAGTATGCAATGAAACTTGCCTCGGTGGAAGATTTTCAGATCGGGTTAGAAAGCAACCAGCCAAAGATTAATATGCTCAAGCCTGATTTGAAGATTCCGTATGATGCCCAGAATGTACCTGCATTTACTGTGATAAAGCTTCCAGAGTTTGGCATGACCTACTTGAATGACAAAGGAATTATGCGTTTCATTCGTTTTAATCAGATTTCCAGATTCTGTGACGGTACGTTGATGTTGCTGAAAGAAAAGTTGAGCGTGTACTTGGTAAAGAGGAAAAAGGGGTTCAACTTTTGGATCCTAAATACAAGCCACTTGTTCTTGAAGCACTGGGTGTAATTGAAGAGCGATTGGAATACAGAACTCAGATTCGATATTTCGAGATCAGCTTTTGTTACCGAAAAATTTATGTTCCTAACTGGCGTGACTATCAACTTCTATTTAAAGGGGGAGATTGTTAGGGCTATTTTGATAGTTAAATAGAAGTTCAGGGTAGTTTATGACAAGTTGTTATAGTTGTAAGCTTGTTGGGCCTTAAAGCCCATAAGCCTATTAGGCCTGCGAGCCTACGTATTTAAAGTTATTTCTGTTTCATTTGTTAGGTTAGAAAATCATTATTCAGTTTACTAGTCATTAGGTTTACATACCCTTAACAGAAATTCTCTCTGTAAACCTTAACCCTTTGAAGTTATATCAATCATATGACTAGTTGCTGTGGCCTATAATCTGTTCATCATTGTTCATATTACTTGTGATTGCACTGCACTGGGATCTACAAATGTCTTTCACGAAGAAATGTGAAACAACAGTAATGTGGCTACCCGACTCAGATAGAAGTTTGGTGCAGAGTTTAATATACTTTTACTCTGTTCTTTCAACCTCTTTCTTTTAATCATTTAAGCTCACATCTAACCAATCTCCCATTTCTATTTTACCTCTTCGCACACCAACACTCATTCTTTTTTACTCCTCTCCCCTCAATCACTCAAGGATGACTTCCTAGGTAGGAAACACTGGTTATCTTGAATTCATGGAAGTTCTATTAAGCTCACAGATTGAATCCCATGTATTATCCTAGAAAGAATGTGTATCTCAATGATTTTCTTGACATTAAAGCGCCAGAAATCATAGCCAGTGTATGTATGCTCATCAAAAATCAGAATAAAATTTGAGCATTTTAATCATTTAAGATTTCTCAAAACATGGTATGAATGAATAATCAGGAAAGAATAGAAATGTTTTGAGAATCTGACAATGATTAAGATCAGATCAAAATTCATGAAGAATAATATTTTGGGAAATAAAAGATGTAAGATGTTTATACGAACACAATATAAACATATTAACAATGAAAGCACATATAATGATGAAATGACGTCTGATCTCAAACAAAGTAGAGTATAAACGGTAGTATTACCATAGAAAGATTAAACTTTTGATAAATGGTAATAACAAATTCAAAAATGTTGTACTTGTTAAGTCTATTTTTAGTAGTAATCAATGTATTTATACCTTGTGCTAATTGTGCTTAGTTTGACTTTATCTGGTATGTCTTAGTCAAGGGTATTTAAGTCTCTTGTGACTTTGTTGTTGGTAACTTTGGAGCTCATTTTGAATACATCAGTTTACATTTGGCGCACAACCATTCTCTCTCTACGATTTAGTTGATATTGCTTTATCAATTGGTATCAGAGCCATTCTAAATCTGAGAGGATTGAGAGAAACAATTTTTTATTCTGAATTTGTGTTTAAATCAGAAAATTTTATTGATTTTCTTGAGTTTTTCAAGAAAATCTCATTTTTTTATTTTTCATCAAAATCAGACTGAAATCTATTCGAATTTTCTTGTTTCTTGGTTTGTTGGATTCGGTTTTGATAGTAAAACATATTCGATTCACATCATTTTGCAAGAAAATCTGTTTTTGAACATCAATTTTGAGTTTTTTCATTTTCTGGAAAAGTTCGTTTTTACGTACTATTCATTTCATAAATTTTCGATTTTGTGGTTTTTTGATCGAATTGTATGTTACAAAGTGTTAGAAACTTGATTTCGATCATATCTGTGTGCGAAAAGTTCTTCAATTTCATTGTTATAATTGATTTTTGAAGTTGTTTCTGGATTATATGAGTTTTGCGCCAGTTCATATGAGTTTGCGCCAGATCTGGATTTTGCGCGATTCATATGAGTTTGCGCCAGTTCTTCCTGACTTTGCGCCAGTTCTTATAAAGTTTGATCTAATTTCATCTGGTTTTTGCGCTAGTTGATCTAAACATTGCGCCAGTTTATCTCACGTTTTCATCAAGTTCAAATCTCATCTCATGAAAAGTTCAAGTTTACTTCATCAGTTCATCACACAAAGAGAAATTTGCGTTATCTTAGTTTCGTGCAAATCAGGTTTTGCGCCATCAGCACATCACGCAAAGTAAAGTTTGCGTCATCCTCATTTCACGAAAAGTTCAGATTCTTTGTGCAAGTTACCTTTGCGCTACAATCATCTCACGCAAAGTAAAGTTTGTGCAGCCTTTGTATCGCGCAAAGTTACATTTGCGCCACCAGCATCTTGCGCAAAGTTTGTTTTGTGTCACAATCGTCTCGCGCAAATCTTTTTTGCGCCATCTTCTGCTCACGTAAATCTTCAGTTTGTGCCAGATTATCTGCTTCCAGACTTTGATTATTTATGAACTTTCTGACTTTGTGTTTATGTAAAGATGTCTCTACAAGATCAGTTTTACAAGAACGACATAATGATGTCTTTGGGTCAGACACTCGTCCTCCTGTTTTGATTAATGAAAATGAATTTCAGCAATGGCAAGACAGATTCATCAATTTCATAGAGCGAAAACCTAATGGTGACAATATGATGAACTCTCTTACTGAGGGTCCTATGGTAAGGCTTATGAAAGAAATTCCATCCACTGCAAATACTTCGGCTACGAGGGTTGAGAAGCTTATAAGAGAGTATGATGCTGAAGAGCTTTTGCGATATCAAGCTGATAACCAAGCAAAGTCTAATATGATTCTTGCACTGCCTAATTCCATATACAATCGAATTGATTGTTTCAAGCAGAATCCGATGCTAAAGTGGACACAGTTAGAAAAGATAATGCTTGGATCAGCAGTTGCCACTCAACTCCGTCAGACAAGATACATGAACAATTTTGAGGAGTTTAAGGAAAAAGATGGAGAAAGTCTGAAGAGTGTGTTTGACAGATTCTGGGCTGTGATAAATGATTTGTATAAGATCAAGGTCACAAAGACTGAACTGGAAGCCAATCTGAAATTTTTAAATACTCTTCAACCAGAATGGAGCAAATATTGTCATCAAATGAGAAATGATGTCAGGATTTCCACAATGCCAATTCAGGACCTTTATGAAATCTTGATGACTAATGAGAATATGGTACTGGAAAAGAAAACAAAGATTGATAAGAAAAACAAACCAAACACAGTAGACCCAATTGCTCTCCTTGCAAGTGAATTAGCCGAACAAGCATTATATGAGAATGCTTATGATGGGTCTACTGATGATGACGGTGAAGCCCTGAAAAAGGCTATGATTCTTCTCTCTCAACATTATCATAAGAAATTTCCGCACAGATCAGGTTCCAACAATCTTCGTTTCACTTCCGGTTCAAATAAAGTGGAACCCGGTGCTCCCTCAAAGCCATATGTTCCAAAGTATGAGCCTACTAAAGTGACTGAGCCGAAAAGGAAGAGAAGAAGGCTATGAATTGCTTCAACTCTGGGAAACCCGGACACATAGCAAAGGAGTGTCGAGTGAAGGTTGTCAAGGATTCTGCTTTCTATAGGAAAAAGTTGGAACTGGAAGAAAAGATAGAGAATGAAACAATTTTGCTTGCTGAGAAGGAATACTGGCTAGATCACTCAGACAATGAAGCAGAGAATGAGAAAATGACTGCCATGTGTTTTATTGAGAATGATAAGAGTGATGATGAAGATGAAGATACCTCCACTGATTAATATGAGGTACCACCTGATTTTGATTACAATTTTATTTCATCTCAAATGAACGTCATAATAACTGCTCTACATGACTTACGTTCAAAGTTCTTATCTGAAAAGCAAATTTATCAAGAAAAATTTGTCATGTTTGAAAAATTGAAAATTTCATTGAAAGATAAAAATTTTATTTTGACAGATACAAAAGAGAAGTTTCAAAAGAAATTGGATATATTAGAAATTTTAAATAAGACTAATCTTGATTCTTTGACAGAAATGACCAATTTGAATCAAACTTTTTATGATAAAATAATTGCTTTAGAAGGAAAGTTATATTTGAGAGAACAAACTGAGCAAACAATTTATATGAATAAACCAAGGAGTGATGTGTCAATAAAAGAAAGATGGGGACATGGTTTTGAAAATCCACATTGTTTAAACAATGTTATAACTAAAACCCCCACTTTATATAATTTTGATTATCTATATCTTGCAAAATATGCTCCTCTGTTGGATCAGTAATTGTATTCAAGATTAAAGTTCACGGTTCAAATTGTAATAAGTTGATAGTTATTTGTTATTGGGCCTCAAGCCCATTAGGTTTATATGGCCTAAGTATAAATAGGTTTTAGGTATTAAGTTAATCCTTGGTATTCCTCATTATCACTTTCATAATCTTATAGAGGAGGTAGCCGTACATTATCTCTGTAATCGCACATTCAAGGTACCAAGAACACACAACTCTTTTTCATTGATTAATCAAGGGATCGTGGTATGTTATTCTAATCTGTTTATCTCTTGATCTATATTATTGTGTGTGATTTTTTATCAACTAGAATACTGGGTTTAACAAGTGGTATTAGAGCATAAAGAATCAAGTTTTTTTTTTGGATTGAAACTGTGTTTATCGACATCTATCTCTGTGAAAATCGATTGGTTGATTTACTGTGTTTTTAAGCTTAATGTTGATTTGATTAGATGTGTTTTATGCTTTAGAACATTATCTGATTAGTTAATTGCACTTAAAATCACAAATCGATTGCCTTTTTATGAATCTTTGAGATATTGGGTTCGACATATTCATAGAACTATCGACTACTGTGTTTATCAAATTGAAGCATGAAAGTTGAATTTAATCTTTGATTTTGATTGTGATTCGATCGATATATGTTTTTGGTTACAAAAGTCTGATTTTTGCATTGAATCTGAGTGTTTGAAGTGTTTTCTGGGTTAAACATCGTGTTCTGGGTCGAACATGTCAAGAACATACCGGTCGTCATTCAACAGTCAGAACACCGGTCGACCTACTTTGCGCCATACACTATACCGGGCAACACCGGTCCATACCGGTCCGAGGACCCCGGTCAAATAGACTCCGGTCGGTCTGATACCGGTCAGGTCCGTCCCGATCGCACCACTTCGGTCCACATCGGTCGCACCATACCGGTCGCACCCTACCGGTCACATTATACCGGTCATAAGACCTGTCCGGTCGTGCAACATACCTGTCGACACAGGTCCGGTCGAGCTAGACACTGGTCAAGCAAGACCCCGGTCGCTCTGTTTTGCACCATTAGCTATTCGCGCAATTCCATTTTTGCGCCACCCGCGGTTCACGCAAACCTAACTTCGCGCCACCCAGTACTCGCGTGTGACAACTGCCTGATAACCAGCATGTTAAGGTTAGCAATCTCTGACCTATTAGAATTTAATTATGAAGTTAAATTCCTTAATGTCTAGTTAGAATGATTAAATTAGAAGTTTACCCGAAAAATTTCGGAAGTCGCGTAAAAATACCCGGTTCGGACTAATAACTGACCGTTACATCTCAAAAATGCCAGAAATTATGTTGTGAGTCTAAAATACCTAATATAATAGGATTTTATTATTTTCAAAGTAAAATATATTTATCTATTTATAATATTTATTTTTAGATGTAAACTGAGAATTTAGGGTTACAGTTCTCAAACTTATCTGATTTTTTAAACAAGTATACATCATAATTATAATTTTAAATAATTTTTTTTTTGAGGTGAGTCATTAAGGCCACATGGCCGAATTTTCAGGTCAGTGACATCGCGCATATCTCCTTTCGTGCGACCCACGTCTAGCGCATATCTGCTTTCGCGCCAACAGTTATTCGCGCATATTGTTAGATCATATATTTGTTGGATTCAAGATTATAAAGATTGAATACTAAAGTTCAAGATGTCAAAGATGAGAAAGTCAACTCTTACTTAAAGTCAAAGTCTTTTGTTAATAAAGTCAAAGTCAATGTAATTGTAATTTGTTTCTTTGTAATTGTTAGAGGTATAAATACCTTGTGTTCTTGTCTTTGTAATCAGAGATACACGAATCAGAGAGAGAGCAGAATTGGAGAAGAGCATCATTCATATTATTCTAGAGTGAGAATGTAGTGAGAGAAAGTTGTGAAATTGTAATATTTGTTGTTTGATTCAATGACATATGATTTAGAATCTCATCTTGATTGTTTGTGATCATTTAGAACTTGAATATTGGGAATAAAACAATTGGTATCAGAGCAGATCCAAAAGTGAAATCAGATCAAGAAAAGTGTCGACTATGTGTTCTTGAACGAGAGATTTGATTTTGGAGTGTTAGTGCAATTTTGTTGATGAAATTGATTAGGTTTTGTTAGAAAAGTTTAATAGATTGAGTTTGTATAGAAATATTTGTGAATTGTACTGTAATCAATTCGAATTTTTCGAATTCTTGTGGTTTCTATGTTCACGAGTTCTTGACACTGTGTTCAAATCAAATTTGTATTTTTTGAGTTTTAGATCGAAATTATTGCATTGTAATATGTTATAGTATTGTAATCGAGCATCCATGCAAAGTTTCAGACCAATTCACAAAGGTTTGATCGCAAAACAGATGGAAAAATCAATTTCTGGGTCGATATTCTGAAGAACGCGCTAGATTTGAAGAACGCGCAAGTTCGTCTATAGAACGCGCAAGCTGAAGGAAATCGATTTTGGTCAAAAACGCGCAAGTAACGATTAGCGAGTTTTAGAAACACACTAGTTGAAGTCTGCGAGTTTGGAAAAGTTGGATAAATTTCTAAGGACCAGAACGCGCACATAGTGGTTAGCGAGTTCTTCAAACGCGCTAATCAAAGGATGCGAGTTTGAGCTGAAATAGTGATCTGCGAGTTCATTCAACTTGCGAGTTTGAAATTTCAAGAAAAAGTTCTAAGTGTGGAAACGCGCAAGTATAGCTAGCAAGTTTGTTCAAAACACGCAAGCATTGACGAGGGAGTTTTGGAAACGCGCACGCCTCAGTTAGCGAGTTTCGTCATGAATAGTAATCTGCGTGTTTAGGCGTTAGCGAGTTTCAGAGGGAATAGTGTCTTGCGAGTTTCATCGATCTGCGTGTTTATCAGTGAATAGGGTTTTGCGAGTTTAAGCGCTTGCGAGTTCAATAGTGACTTGCGAGTTTTGATACTTAGTCAAAATTTTCAAATTTTTTTTTAATTTCAAGTTTTTCTGTATTCTTGAGATTTCATTTGGATTAACGATCAAGCTCAAGTTCTTTTTGTAACAGATATTCAAGATGGGATATTTTTCTGATGATGATGAAAAGGAGATTGAAAAGCTCGACTTAGAGAATAAAAATCTTGCTTCCTCAGTTGACTACTACTCAAAAAGATCAAAACGATATAATGATGAAAGGAAGCTACTAAGAGAAGAAGTCAGTGCGTTAAAGAAAATAAATGAAGATCTGCTAAAGCAGACTTCTGGGCTTAATGAAGAAAAGGTCTTGTTTTTGGAAGCTGAAAACACTGGGTTAAAGAGCAAGATCTCAGAATTAGAAGATCACATTGTCAAGTTTCAGCAAACAGGGTGTGCTAATGAAAAGAAGATCTTTGAATTAGAATTTCAAATTGTTGAAGAAAGATCAGGTTTTGAGAAAGAAAAGAAAGAGTTTGCTAAGAAATTTTCCGAGTTTTCCAGAAAATGTGTTGACGAAAAGAAAACAGTTGAGCTGAAATGTTTAAAGTTTTCTCAACAGATTTCTGAATTTCAGAAAGTAATTATTCTGGAAAGAGAAAAGTTTGCAAAGGAAAGAAAGACCATAGAGCAAAAGAATGATGGGATATTCAAAGAAATATCTGGTCAGAGGACAAATGCTGAAATGGGCTTTGAGGAAGAAAGAAGCTTATTTGAAGCAGAGATAAAGAAGCTAACTGCAATAATATCTGAGCTATCTAGTTGTGTGCTTATAGAGCAACAAACGAAGTCTGAATACAAGACGAAAATTGACCTTCTTGTAAAAGAAGAAGACAGTTATTCTTCAAAGGTAAAAGAGCTTGAAAAGATTGTTTCAAAGGTGGTGGTGACTGAGCAAACGACTCCAGAGTCAAAAATCCACTCACCAATAAATAGTTCAGTTGGTTCTAACAAGCCAGCATCAAGCTCACATCAGCAAATTGTTTCTACAAACAGGTCAGTTAAATTGTCTGATCAGATTCGTACAACTAACATTTTCTATGATTGGAAAATAGATGGTTCAGGTACACATAGAAGGAGAAGAAAAAGATATGAAAAAGAGAAGTTGGTTTGGAAGGTAAAACCAGTTGAAGATGAGAAGAATAATGAGTAGAAGGAAGAAAAGAAAGGAAAGAAGGAAGAGAAGAAAAGTAACAAATCATTTTTACATGCATCAACAGCCAAGAAGAACAAAATGCTGACAGGTAAACCTGATCTTGCTTATTCGAGAGATCAATTGATCAGGTTATCTAAAAAGAGGTATTGTTCTTATTATCATACATATGATTTTGTTCATAAAGCTAGTGATCATTACTGGTATGGTTCTTATTCAGTTACTCCCATAAGAACTGCAACTTACATTCATGGACCCAAATACCAGTGGGTACCAAAGCCGAAAGTTGATTCTGTGTTGCAGGCATCTACAGTCAAAGGGGAGTAAGAGAACCGATGAGCGAAGGCTTCTAAGTAAATCAGCTTAGAACCGGTACTTCAACGAAGTTTGACTTCTAAACACAACAGTTTAGGACTCGCTCTTCAATGATGAAAAAGAAATTCTACTCCCGGGCTGATAAGAGAGTGTACTCAGATACTTAGAAGAGGAAATCAACCTTCAAGGGGGAGTACATAAATTTTTTCTGGAAATATGTATTCGGAAGATATGATGAACTACACTTCAAATGGAGTTGTAGATCTCTATCTTGTGCCTTTTTCACTGATAAACTATAAATGCATATTTTCAGGGGGAGTAAAGGATATGATTTCTGATTATTTCAGATCAGAACTCGTATAATCAACGTTTTATTGCTTTATGTCATTTTATTTTCGAATAATTTTGTGAATAAATTTGCTTTGACTAGACTTTGAGACTTATGCAGAATGAGAGGAAGCTATTAAGATCATATCTTTATGACTTCAGCTGACTTCATGAGAATTAAGATTGAGCGAAAAGGTAAATTTCTTATCTTAATCTCAAATGTATCTGAAAGAAGGACAACTTTCAGATATAGAAAACATGTTCTTAAATGTTCAAACCACTTCCCGAATTTTAAACAGATTTTATAATTTGGAAGTGTGATTTTAAATGTTTTCATTTTATTTTTGTGCTTAATTGATAAACATACCGTGTGTTTCTAAAGATTAATACTTGCGTATTGTTTTTTCTATATACTTTCAAGTATTCACACACACCGGTTTCAATTTTTGTTTAAACTGTTCTTACCATGTCTCAAATTTGAAACATATTTTTCGATGGTAAGACACCCCGCTTGTATTTCAATGTATATTGAGCGTCATTTCATTTCGAAGCGTTTAGTTCAAGAATGTCTATATTTTTGTTTCATATAGACAATATCCGTTATTCTTGACCATAAGCCTAAATTGATATATCATTTCATTTCTGATCATTTTCATACAATGTCAGATTTTCAAACAAGCCTTTTGCATTCATATTCATTCATTTCATATACTTGTTTGAAAATGCTTCAATGTCTAAAAATGCTCAAATCTTCATGATTATATTTTATGAGCATACATTCATCTGACATTTGTATATGAGCTTTAACTGCTAAAGTTAAACCATTTGAGCAACATTATGCTTTCATAGGATTTATATGGGTTCTTTGTGCTAGGAATTAACTGAACTTCTATGAAATCACGTTAACCAGTGATTTCTACCCAAGAAGTTAATCCATAGAGATTGTGTGTGAGGAGTCTAAAAGAAATGAGTGTGGGTTGTGTGTTGAGGGAAAATGGAAATGAGAGTTTGGTTAGTAGTGAGCTTAATGATCAAAAGAAAGAGGGTGTGATAACAGAGTAAAAGAATATCAAACTCTGCACCAAATACTTTCTGATCCGGGCAGCCACATTACTAATGTTTCACGATTTTTGGTGAATGTTATTGAAACAGGCAACCAGCCCATGCCCACTCTTGCTTTCTACCCCACCAACCACTGATTTTCTTTTCAAAAAGAAAATGTTTCACATTTTCAAGGGGATGCAACACATATGCTATATGGTTTTCATTTGGAAATTCTGGATATTGAAAAAGAAGGAAGTCTGCCCCACCTTCGCACTTCAAACATGCACATTGAGTCTGTGTTTATCTATTGTTGTCTCAGTGGTTTACACAATGTTGAGCCTTACTTAAAAAGCAATTATTTGTGCTTAATTCTTTCTACACATGCACGAACACACAAAGAATTTGTTTCTTTGTCATAACATTCATAGAAATTGCCTTTGTGGTATTTCGATGATTGGATGGAAGCCCTAGGGGAGTGAACATCAAAAAGCTCCTTTCCTATGTGTATTCATGATACACAGTGACTTGGTGTTAATGACAGGCATATTAACTGATTCATTTGGTGATTCAGGAGTTACCTTTCTTACTTTGTCTGGATTTGAATAGATCTAGATGAATATCTTGGTTATGGATCAATGAATCAGAGGCTCTTGACAGATCAGATTGGTCACAGACATTTCTTGGAGAAAGTTTTGATGATATTGATGCTATAATCATCAAAAAAAGGGGGAGAAGAGTTAAAGAAATGTTTGAATCAAGAGTTTGAGTTAAAGCTGGGAGAAAATATTCAAGATTGTTGAAAGATGAAAGCAACATAATTGTTGAAGATTATTTGCTGATGGTTTGGTTATAATCTTTGGAGAATGATAATATTCTTGAAGAACAGATTTTGAGAAAGATTACTGAAAGTTGTTGAAGATACTGTGTCTATCAAACAAAGGGGAGAGTATGCTAATAGGGGGAGTATGTGAGTTGATTGAGAATGTAAATCATATTTGTATCAAAGGGGAGATTACAAGAGAAGATAAAGGTTGTTCAAAGGGGGAGTTATTTCAATCGAGCTTAAAGAGAGAAGATCGCATTGCTAAATCTTTTAGTAATGATCTTGATCCAAAGGGGGAGATTTTTAGAGCACATATTTGTTGGATTCAAGATCATAAAGATTGAATACTAAAGTTCAAGATGTCAAAGCTGAGAAAGTCAACTCTTACTTAAAGTCAAAGTCTTTTGTTAATAAAGTCAAAGTCAATGTAATTGTAATTTGTTTCTTTGTAATTGTTAGAGGTATAAATACCTTGTGTTCTTGTCTTTGTAATCAGAGATACACGAATCAGAGAGAGAGAGCAGAATTGGAGAAGAGCATAATTCATATTATTCTAGAGTGAGAATGTAGTGAGAGAAAGTTGTGAAATTGTAATATTTGTTGTTTGATTCAATGACATATGATTTAGAATCTAATCTTGATTGTTTGTGATCATTTAGAACTTGAATATTGGGAATAACACATATCTCCTTTCACGCCATCCTTTACTCGCGCAAAACCCATTTTTGCGCCACCCCCTTGTAGCGCAAACCTCACTTTTGCGCCAGTACTTTTGATTACTTTGTGACTTGTATTGTTTGAGAATTCTGCATTTAACTATTTTTGGAAATTTATTTTTCTGAAAATTTTTTAGTGTAGTTTTTATTCTATACTTGATTCTAAAGATCTCATCTAGTTGATTCTCTTGGTACAGATAAGTTTGATTTCTAACCATACAGCTAAGATGTCGAACCAGCTTCTCTCAATGGGCTCTCAGTCCAAACCTCCTGTCCTCATGGCTAATGAGTATCTGCAATGGAAGAAGAGAATGATCCCGTTTTTGAATCACAAGAACAGAGAATACATGAATTCAATCAATACTGGTCCAGTAAATCCAATGATCAGAGTACAGGGTCAAGCTGCAACAGACACCTCTCCGGAAATCCCTAACAGACTTGTTCCTAGACCGTATGAGTTCTTCACTGATAAAGAAAAAGATCTATACAAGATAGATGAAAAAACTCTCATTTACCTGACAATGGCCATCACAAATGACATCTACAATCGGGTGAACAGTCGAGATTCAGCTAAAGAAATCTGGGATGAGCTAGCAAGAAAATTTGAGGGAACTGAAGCTTCAATTCAGGCAAAGCAGAATCTGTGCATTAATGCCTATGAGGGATTTCATGCAAGAGAAGGAGAAACACTGCTTGATACCTATAACAGATACAACATTATTCTGAATGACCTGAGGAGTAACAATATCTCTAAATCTGCTTCAAAGATAAACTATAAGTTCATCAAGAACTTGAACCCTGAATGAAAGAACTTTGCCATCAATCTTCAGATGTCAAAGAACATGGCTCTAGAGATTGTCACTGATATTTTTTTACTCTTGCTCAGCATGAAGAAGAAGTGGCAACTATTAACAATGAGTCCAAATATCTGAAGGACTCTGTGGCTCTCATAGCTGGCAAAGGAAAAAGTTCAAGTTCTGGTCCTATATCTTCTGCAAGGTCAAAGAAGAAAGTATCTAAAGAACTTGTTACGAAGTTTACTAAATCTGATTCTGCTTCGAGTGATGAAGAACTGGAGATTGATTCTGATCCGGATATACAGAAGTTCTCTGAGGACTTGGCTCTAATTACTCGGCAAAAAGAAATACTACTCAAAGCCAAAGTATGATGGGTACAAGAAAGACAAGTCTGAAATGCAATACAAGCCAAGGAATGGAAGAAGAGAGGAAAGACGAGAAGAAAGGAAAGATGACAGAAGAGAAGAAAAGAGAGAGGAGAAGAAATAAGAGAGAAAGGATGAACCAGGAAGATGCTACAACTGTGGAAAATTTGGGCACTTCTCCAGAGACTGCAAATTCAAGAAGGTAAAGAACTCAGAATATTATACAAGGAAGTCACTCATTGCCAAGAAAGCTGAAGAAGGAAAAGTGCTGATGGCTGAAGAAGAAAACTGGCTGTTCCAAAATTCTGATGACGAGGAGCAGGCACACTTCACCCAAGTTTCCTACATGGCAAAACTGGATGGTGACGATGAAGCTTCCGAGGAACATTCCAAAGATGCAAACTCTGAGGAAAGTGATAATTCTGAACTTATTGAATCTTTGATGGCCCAAATACATAATATGAAGAATGAATTTGCTTTATTGAAAGGTAAACTTAGCTCCGCACATCAATCAGTTTTAAATTTTTGTGATGAAAACACTTTGTTAAAAGTTGTTGTGGAAGAAAAAGAAAAAGAAAAGGATGGTTTAAAAGCTGAAAAAGAATCTTTAAAAGGAAAAATATCTGGCTTAGAAAAGGATCTTGTAAATCATAATGCTGAAAAGGGTGAGTTTAAAATCAAATTCGAAGTCTGTTTTCAAGAAAGAAATGAAGCTTTCACCAAAATCAAGCAATTGGAGGATATTAACATGAAACGAGGTCAGACTAAGCAGACATTAAATCTGTTGACCAATAAACTCCAAGATGAGAGGTTTTATAAACTTAAACCTGGTTTGGGTCTGCCAATTAACGATGTTTTAAAAAAGGCACTGGAGCACTTGTATAATTTTGATAAACTTGGCTCCACAATTAGACTCATTCCTAACATTTGTACAACCTTTGATGAAGCAAGTACTTCTAAACCTTTTACAGAGAACAAAGGTAAAGAAGAAATGGGAGAAAACAAGTCTTGTGACACTGATTCTCAAAATTCTTTTAAATCCGTTAGTTTTGAATATAGTGATTTGAACAAAAGTTATGAGACTCGAAAGATCGAATTGGCTGAGTTTGATTCACTGTTTACCACATCTTCAAAAGAATGAGTCAGCAATGACACTGTTCCACCTGAGACTGAATCGGATGTTGATCCATCAACTATACCATCAGTCTCAAATCCCATTGCTTCTAAACCTTTACTTGCTGAAGAGGTGGAAGAAGAAACTGTCATCACGAATGGATCTTGTTCTAAAAATGACACAATGGAATTTATTGAAAACATGACCAAGGAAAGGTTTTCTGAAATGATGAATGCTTCAGATTCTGATCTTGTTTCTACTGCAAAGGAGTCAAATTCTATGAATGATCAGAACACTGAATTGATGAAACAAATTGATATGTTGCAACAGTCTCTTGATGAGGTTGAGGATGAAAACTTTGATCTCAAATTTAAACTAGAAAAATCTTTGAAAAAAAAATCAAGAGCTTTGCACAGAGATCAATGATTTGAAAATTACTCTATTTAAAAATGCTTCAAATGATAAACAGATGTTCAATGATCCGAGCTGGAAGGTAAGAACTAATCCAGAATTTGATGATCCTGCAAAACCTTCAGTTGTTTACTCTGATTGTCCTGAATATCCACCTAGTATTTTTGAGAAGGGTGAGACATCAAGTAACTCTAGAAAAGAACCACCCTCTAAGATAGAGACTAACAAGATTCATGTTTCTGTTACAGATATAAAAGGAAATGGAGTTGGGAGGAGTAAAAAGAATAAAGTTACTAGTTTGAATAAAAATGATAGTTTGACTTCTAGTGAATCTTGTGTTACAAACAGTTGTATTTCAGACAGTGTTATTTTGAAAAGAAATTCTTTTGATGGACTTGAATGTAAGATTTGTTCCGATAAATCTAAGTTTATGAATTTTGCTCGAAAGAATCTATATTGCAAACACTGCTGGGATAATTCTTTCAAATACTACTCCACTCCTAAGTCCAAGAAGAGTAAAAGAAAAGATAAACTGAACCTTAATTCCAATTCTAATTCTTCCACACAACCCAAAGTGTTTCGAGCTAAGGTTGCCAATCCTAAATCTAAAAGGCATTTTCAGGACATAAATGTTAAAATGATTTGGAAATGGGTTCCAAAACCCCGTTATGAATGGAGAGTGAAAGTTAAACCTACTGATATTCTTGAATTGCTTGATGTTAACCGCGAAGGACCCATCTTGATATGGGTACCAAAGCAAAACTAATTGTCTCTTTTGCAGGCCTGTCGACTGTGGGAGATAGATTCTGGATGTTCACGCCACATGATAGGATTCAAGCACCTCTTGCATAACTATGTGGAGGATCCTGCCGGAGCAGTTCGTTTTGAAAATTCTGAAGTAGAAGGACACGTCAGAGGACATGGCATGCTTGGTAATGGAGTTGTGAAGATTTAAAGGGTGTTATATGTTAAAGGACTTGATCATAATTTGTTTAGCACCAATCACTTCTGTAACATGAAATATCAAGTTCGCTTCACAACTACTCATTGCTATCTTGAGGATCCCGATGGGTACGAAGTCTTCAAAGCTGAACGCCATGGAAATCTATATTATGTAGATTTTCCCACACTGTCTGCCACACGTCCAGTATGCCTACTAGCCAAAGCTTCTAAAGCACAAACGTGGACGTGGCATCGCCGCTTGTCTCATCAGAATTTCATATCCATAGCTAACCTACAGAGACAAGGTCTGGTCAAAGGTCTACCAGAAATGAGGTTTGAGAAAGACTCAGTATGCTCTGCATGTGAGATGGACAAAATGAAGCGACGCTCATTCAAGTCCAAAACTGAATCATCAACCTCATCTGTACTGGAACTTCTTCATATGGACCTTTGTGGCCCAATGCGAACGACGTCTATCAACGGAAAGAAATACGTCTTAGTAATGATAGATGACTATTCAAGGTATACATGGCTCGAGTTTCTTCGCAACAAGTCATATGCGCCAGAATTGATTATCGCTTTCATTAAGCCTATTCAAGTTCGTCTTCAATTTCCAGTCAGAACTCTTTACAGTGACAACGGCATGGAGTTCAAGAATGACACCTTGCAGAGTTATCTTATCTCGGTGGGCATTTCACATAACTTCTCCACAGCCTACACTCCACAGCAGAATGACATTGTTGAACGGAAGAATCGCACTCTTGTTGAAGTTACTCGTACTATGCTTGCATATTCTGATCTACCCATGTATCTTTGGGCTGAGGCAGTCGCGACAACATGCTTTACTCAGAATCGTACCATTGTGGTCAAACGTTTTGACAAAACAACATATGAGCTAATCAACAATCGTAAACCTAACATCAAACTCTTTCGTGTTTTTGGTTGCAGGTGTTACATTCTGCTAGAACGTCAAGGATTATCAAAGTTTGATAAGAAAGCGGATGAAGGATATCTCGTTGGATATTCTCTGACATCCAAAGCTTATCGAATTTACATTATTTGAACCAAGACGGTTGTTGAGAGCATGATTGTCTCCTTTGATGAGAATTCTACTCGGACTTCTGGACACAATAGTTCAGAACTCGGACTTAAGAACAAAGCTTCTATTCTATCCAGAATATAACCAACTTCTAAAGGATCTACTTCTTCTAACTCTAACTCTACTTCATCTGAGTTAGATTTGTTGTTTATTGAAACCTTCGATGATATTTGTACAGACTTTGACAAAGGCATATCAACTTCAACAACAAGCTCGGAGGTCCCTACAATTTCTGAAGACATGTATGGACCGTCCGAAGATGTCACTTCATCTCCATCAGGTACAAGTAAACCGTTAGTTTCTGACTTTACTAATGCTGAATCTGTCTCTGCAGATAATTCTTCTGGAAATGAAGTCATGAGTACTTCAGCTTCTACTCCAGAAGCTTCAGTATCAGAAACACCAGTACAAGATATCCCGAGTACATCTGTGGATATACCTGCTGTGCATGATGAATACAATGCATCAAACACGCAACAAACAGTTGAATCCTTACCAAGCACACATCGTTGGACTAAGGATTATCCCCTGCATAACGTGATAGGCGACGTACAATCTGGTTTCACGACACGGTCAGCGTCCGCTAATTTCTGAATGTTTTCAAGCTTCCTCAGTTCCCTAGAACCAAAGAAAGCATCTGAAGCTCTACGTGATCCCTCTGGATTTCTGCTATGCAAGACGAGCTTCTGCAATTTGAACGGAACAAGGTTTGGCGCTTTATCCCACTACCTAAAGGTAAAATTGTTATTGGAACAAAGTGGGTATTCAGAAACAAGAAAGACGAAGCTGGAGTGGTTGTGAGAAACAAAGCTCGATTGGTTGCAAAAGGGTATTGTCAATAGGAGGGCATTGACTATGACAAAACATTCGCCCCTATTGCAAGGATCGAAGCCATCCGAATCTTCTTGGCATATGCAGTGCACAAAAACTTTACAGTCTATCAAATGGACGTAAAGTCAGCTTTCCTGAACGGCGTTCTGCATGAGGAAGTCTACGTGGCACAACCTGAAGGTTTCATTGATCCTCATCACCCTGCTCATGTCTATGTGTCAGACAAAGCGCTTTATGGTCTTAAACAAGCACCACGAGCCTGGTATGAAACTCTCACTAAATTTCTCTTAGCTTCTGGTTTCAAGAAAGGTACGGTTGATACTACCTTATTTCTTAAAAGGCAAGTGGAGGACTTGATTCTCATTCAGATTTATGTTGACGACATAATATTTGGGTCGACAAATCCTAAATTTTGCAAGAACTTTTCTAAAATCATGGAAACTAAGTTTGAAATGTCGATGATGGGCGAATTAAATTTCTTTCTTGGCTTACAAGTAAAGCAATTACCCAAAGGCATTTTCATCAATCAAGATAAATATATAAAAGACATGTTAAGAAAGTTCAATATGTCAGATAGTTCAATCATGAAAACACCAATGGCTACTAGTACACTCTTAGATACAGATCCCTCTGGTAAACCTGTTGATCAAAAGGTGTATCATAGCATGATTGGTTCTTTACTTTATCTGAATGCCAGTCGCCCAGATATAATGTTTGCCACATGTTTTTGTGCGAGATATCAGAGTAATCCTAAAGAGGGTCACTTTAATGTTGTTAAGCGAATCCTTAGATATCTCAAAGGCACTCCTAATTTAGGCCTTTGGTATCCAAAGGATTTTCGTTTTGAACTAACTGCCTTTACAGATGCTGATCATGCAGGATGTAAGCTAGACCGGAAAATCACCTCTGGATCATGTCAGTTTATAGGTGACAAACTTGTAAGTTGGACCTCAAAGAAACAAAACTGCCTTTCAACATCCACTGCCGAGGCTGAATATGTATCTGCTGCTAGCTGTTGTTCACAAGTCCTCTGGATGAAGACACAGTTAAGGGACTTTGGATACAACTACAAGCGTATTCCTATTTATTGTGATTCCAAGAGCGCAATAGCCATAACTGCTAACCCGGTTCAGCATTCAAAGACCAAGCATATAGATGTACGCTATCACTTCATCAAAGATCATGTAGAAAAAGGTGATATCGAAATGCACTTTGTTCAAACTGACTTTCAGTTAGCTGATCTTTTCACCAAGCCATTGGATGAAAAGAGGTTCCAATTTCTCATCAGTAAACTTGGTATGTTGAACGTGTCATCTTAGACCTTACTCATGATTCTAAGGGGAGTATTCTGAATCTTAATCATGTGTTTCACTTTCCAACTGTTGCTAACGAGAGAGGAATCATTTTTCACAAATGATTACCATGATTTCTTTTCTATGCAGGTGTGTTCAAGTGATTATGGCTTCTAATCACATCTGATTAGAACCCGCACTTCAGTGCTTTATTTTTCGTTTGCTTTCTATTTATGTTAAAAAAAAATATTAAGTTGAGGGGGAGCTTAATAGACAAAGAGCTTAATTGCCAACCACCTTTATTTTGAGAGGGAGAATTACATTGTCAAACACAATTCTGTTTTGACTTCTCCAAAGTTTTATTCTTCATGTTTCTATTCCTTTGCGCTTACATGTATACATGACTGTTGAACAAACACGTTCTTTTAGGAAAATACATGGGATTTGATGTGTGAGCTTAACTGAACTTCCATGGATTCACGATAACTAGTGTTTCCTACCCAGGAAGTATTCCCTGAGTGACTGAGCGGAGAGGGGTCAAAAGAATTGAGTGATGGTGTGTGAAGAGGTAAAAAGGACAAGAGAGATTGGTTAGATGTGAGATTTAAAAGATTAAAAGAAAGAGGGTGATAGAACAGAGTAAAAGAATATCAGACTCTGCACCAAACTTCTTTTTGAGCCGGGCAGCCACTTAATCTGATTGGTTCAAATTCTTTGGTGACCATCATTATAAAAGGCACCTAGCCCATGCCATCTTTTCCATACAACCCCACCAGCTACTAATTCTTTTCTCAAAAAGAGAATGTTTCACATTTTCTGGGGACGCATCACATATGTTATTGGTTCTTCATTTGGAAGATACTAATATTGAAAAAGAAGGAAAGTAACCCCACCTTCGACCCTTTCTCATGAACATTGAGTCTTTGTATAATTTGTTGTTGTCTCAACAAGCATACATACTTTGAGCCTATATTGAAAAGCAATCATCTATGCTAAATTCATTCATACACATGCACAAGCACACAAAAATTTGTTTTCTGCCAGAACGTTCATAGATAACCATGTGTTATTCAATGATTGAATGGAATTCCTGGGGAGCCAACATCAAAACCAGCTCCTTATATAGTAACTTTGTGTTACTCAGTAACTTTGTGTTACTGACAAGCCTTTTAACTTAGTCATTTGTTGATTCATGGTTACCACATTTTAATTATTTGAATCTGAAAAGATTGAAATAATCACTCTTTCCATCTGGGAAGACTACTCTTATTTCCACACAGGTATCTATACATGAAGACATTGCTTAATTGATGACTATACAAAAAGGGGAAGATTGTTTTTTCTATGTTTTGATGATGATGATTCTCACCGATCATCAAAAAGGGGGAGAATAATCAACAAGGAGAATACAAGAATTTTTGATGTTTTGAAGTAAAGACTGATGAAGATTTCAAGGAATTTAAAGTGTTTGAGCTTATTTCATCTATAAAAAGTCTGACTGAAGATGATCGTCAGAAGGACACTTCTTCTAAAGAAAGAGAAAGATGAAGACTGTATCTGAAGTTTTCAAGAAAAGTGAAGACCTGAAGACTATTGCCAATTTTTTTTAATATTGAATCCAAAGGGGGAGATTGTTGGATCAGTAATTGTATTCAAGATTAAAGATCAGGGTTCAAATTGTAATAAGTTGATAGTTATTTGTTATTGGGCCTCAAGCCCATTAGGCTTATACGGCCTTAGTATAAATAGGTTTTAGGTATTAGGTTAATCCTTGGTATTCCTCATTATCACTTTCATAATCTTATAGAGGAGGTAGCCGTACATTATCTCTGTAATCGCACATTCAAGGTACCAAGAACACACAACTCTTTTTCATTGATTAATCAAGGGATCGTGGTATGTTATTCTAATCTGTTTATCTCTTGATCTATATTATTGTGTGTGATTGTTTATCAACTAGAATACTGGGTTTAGCATCCTCAATTTAAAATTGAGTGGATGATTGAAAAGCAAGAATTAGAAATTGAAAATGAGAAAAGAATGAACAACAAGAAAATGGAAATGCCATTTGTTTATACTCGTGAAAATGCCAAATATTTTCCTGATAAATCAAAGAAGTCCATAAAATCTCAAAATGTTTTAAATGTCAATTCTTCCATTAAATCTTCATTACCAAATGATTATTTTGATATATATTCCAATAGCACTAATAAGTAAAATATATCTCCGGTTTCTTATGATTCTAAGAGATATATTCCCCCATTAGTATTAGAGGGCAAAATCATTGATCTTGAAGATAAAATGGAAGAACAAAGTCTTCAAAATGAATTTGAAAATAGTTTATTTCTTTTTATCATGAAATCAAGTTTTGAAGACAAAATCATTTCTCAAAAACAAGACTTTGATGAACAAATAAATTCTGGCTTTTCTACCGATTCTAAGGAAAATACTCAAAAAGTTCAAACAAGTGAAAGTTTGCGCCAACCACAGGTAGAGAAAATTGAATGTTTGCGCCAGAGTTGGTAGCGCAAAGTTCAGTATGCGCCACCAGTGGGTCGCGTAAATCTCTTCCAGTCTTGTGTTTTTCTTGAAATTCTGACTCCGAGGTAAGTTCAAAATTTTGAACACTCAGTTTGATTTCTTAGATAAAATTTCTTCTTCAAATTCAATTGTTGATGAATCTTTTATGCTAAATGATCAGTATTATAAACCAAAACGTAAAAGAAGAAGGTAAAAGAAGTCACAGAAACAAGATATTGTCCTTTCTGAAAATTCTAATTCTTCTGATTCTACTGTTTCAGATCGGACTTTGAACAAGTTGACAAGGCAGATATGGAGAGTCAAGAAGAAATCAACAGAATCTGAAACTTTAGAGGATAAATGTGTAGATCGTCTTTGTAAAATGGATACATTTGCATTTTGTAATAAAAAACCAAAATATTCAATAAAGCAAATGATTCAAATTGCAAAGAATGTCTCATATTGTTCTTCTAGTTCTGATTCAGATGATTATGTTTCTTCCTCCATGGATGATTGTGTTCATATTTTTTCTAACAAGAGAGTTTTGAAAAATAAGAGGCAACGGACTAACAAGAAGGGACCCTGTTAGTGCATTAATTGTATACAAGATTTAATTAGAAAAGTCTTGTAAAAAGCCTTTGTGTTTGAGTAGTCAATGGAAGTTAATGAAAGTCAAATAGTGAAAGTCAACATTAGTTTTTGAGGGTGCTTAAGTACTTGATTTGTAGAAGTACTTGAGAGTTTGTTCAAGTACTTGAGAGTTTAGTTGGATTACTTGAGTGTTTTAGCATGTAGTATAAATAGTTAGTTTTGTTTGTAATCATGTAACACAACTAAGAGCTTTACATTGTAATATCAGAATATTTCTCTCTCTACTCTCGCTCTACAATAAACACTGTTAGATCTTGAGTGAGAGTGTTTGAATTGCTTGATTTAGATCTGGGAATTACAATTTCAATTGGTATCAGAGCTTTACCAAACTGTTTCAGAAAGATTTGCACAAGAAAATTAGATCGAATTCTGAATTTTTGGATCAAAAATTCAAATTTTCTTGAAATTTTCAAGAACACTGGAATTTGATCTTTTTCACAAATTCTTATTGAATTGTTGTGATTTGATTGTAATATGGTTGTGAGTTGTTAGATTTTGATCACATTTTCAATTGATTGAACAGGTTGAACTTGATTGGTTCAAAATCTGGAATTTTTCAAAATCTTCAAGAACACATCGTCAAGTTTATATTCACTGTCGATTTGAATTCATATTCATTAGTCGTGATTAGATCATAAAATTTATTCCATTGGGTTCTATTGGTTTTAGAGAATCACTTTCGTTCACTCAATCTCACAAATTAACCATGTTAGATCACATATCTTTTGGATTCAAGATCATCAAAACTGAAGATCCAATCTGAAGCTAATGCCGGAAAGTCGACTCTCGATACAAAAGTCTAAGTTGTTTGTAATAAATAGTCAAAGTTAGTTGTTATTGTTATTAGTTAGATAATATCTAGATATTATATTCTAAATATTATATTGTTAGTTGTTAGATAATATCTAATATAGATATTATAGTTTTAATATCTAAGTTTAGATATTAGTTGTTTATGTGTTGTAGAAGCTATCTTCTAAGATAATCAGATCACTTTCACACACACACTCAAGGTGTAAAAGAGAGAAAAACAGAGAGAACATAAAAAGAGAGCTTCAAAGATCAACCTTGTAACCATTGTTATTAATCAATACAGGTTGGTAATAGTTAATGTGTTGTAATCTATAAAACTTGATAAGTATTTTGGACCGACAAACCACAATATCAGTTTGAATTTTGGAATATTTGGATTTTGTTGGCATCGAACTTTGTATCCTTGCAGATTCGCTGTGATGTTGATTTTTTTTTTCCGATAAATTTGTTGTTAGAAATATGTTTGGAATTGGTTGAATCTGTGTTTTACAATTTTGAGAATCAATTTTGCAGGTTAGAATGTTTTGATTGAATCTGTGTTTTACAATTTGAAGAACACGCAAAGGCAGTTTCCGAGTTTCATGAAACACGCACAACTCTAATTCCCAAGTTATATGTGAGTTTGATGATCAAGGCATTTGAGAGTTTGAGTTCAAACAGATTAAAGCTTATGCGAGTTTCATAGAACACGCAAGTCATTGGGTTAAAATCATTCATTTGATCTGAGAGTTTGCAAAACACGTAAGGCACAGAGTTGAAATTTAGCCTTTGATCAGCGAGTTTAGCAAAAACACGCAAACCATTAGACTGAAATCAATCCTTTGATCTGCGAGTTTGCAGAACACGCATACCACATAAGTTTAATCTTTTCAAACCTCTGCATACCACATAAGTTTGATCTGCGGGTTTGGCAAACACTCAAATCAAAGCATGCGAGTTTGCAAAAAACGCAAACCACTGTGGTGAAACCGATCCTTTGATCTGAGAGTTTTTGAAGAACACGCAAAGCATTGAGTTGAAAACATTCCTTTGATCTGCAAGTTTTAAAAACTCGCTAGCCCCTACCTGCGAGTTTTAACAAAACACGCAAGTCACCATCTTCGTTTTTTTTCCAGTCGATGTCATTCAAGTGGCTCTTCATTTTAATTGTTTTTGATCGATTTAACTGCATCTAAACTGTTCCCTTGTTGATTTAGAGCTCTACACTGCTTTCAGAATCGATTTTGGTCGAGTATCAAGTGAGATATCGAAGTTTGAAGTTTCGCCGGAGACGTTACCGGAAAAACGGGTTTCGACGGAAAATGACGTTACTGAATTTGTGAGCAATGTTTTTGACATATTATCTTCTAATCGTGTTTTTAGTTGATTTCTATCGTTTTCCAGGTGTTTAAAAGGTTTAAAATCACGAAAGATCTCGCCGGAAAATCATCTCGCCGGAGTAACTTTGTCGCGATCCACAACCCGTAAATCATTGCATGATCGACAATTCTTCGATGGAATCAATTCTACATTGATCAAATATCAAAACGAGACACGTTTCATGCAATTTGGTTGAGAAACGAAGAAAATATCGACGTTCAAAATCTGCAGTTCGTTTTGAGAGGATGAATGAACAGTAAACTAACGGACAGTCGTTATCTCCGTTAGTTTCGTTAATTTTGTGACATTTTGAACCTAGATTGTTAGTTTCGTTAGTTTTCATTACATTTTTAGTCCATTTCTCAGTTAGTAGTGTTAGTCTAGTTAGTATCTTTTAAAGTTTGTCTTTTTCAGTCCCTATAGTTAACATTGTTAGGTTTTCTACTAAATGTGTTACATTTTTAGTCCTTTTTCGTTAGATTTGTTAGTTTTTTTAACTAGTTTTTAGTTTTGGCAGATTTAGTCCCTGTAGTATTAGTTTAGGGGTTTGACAAATCTTGTCCCTCAAGTTCTAACTTTGAGAAGTTGTCACCTTTAGCCCCTATAGTTTTAACTTTTTGGTTTTTATATTTTTATATTAGTTCCTTTTTTCATATTTTCTTTCATTTCTAGTCCTTTTATGTCGTTTTGAGCTTATCTGATATTTTTTTTGTGCTAATCCAAGTTTGACTTTCAGTCAAATTTTCTGAATCGTTTGGGAACGATCTTTAAATATCAAGCTAATCATTCAAAATGTCTTATACAGATAAACATTCTCAAAGGAGAAAACAAATAAACAGAAAAGATTTGGAGCCTATTGTCATAATTCCACGTATTATAGTGGATGGAAAGGAAATAGTGCCTGAAGAAGATAGACTGAAGGATCAGAATTTAGAGCTTCATAAGCAGATTCAGGAGTTGAAATCTAAATTGTCAAATTCTGATAAAACTCCTGTTTGTGCAAAATGTACTGATCATGCTAAATCTGATTGTGCAGGTATCATCAGTGCAAGAGAGAAGGAGATTAAAGAGAAAGAGGAAATGATTAAAATAAAAGGAAATACTATTCAAGCTTGTGAAAAAGAAATCAAATTGAAAGAGAGAAAGATTGAAAATATCCAAAGCCAACTGAAGACAACTGAACAAAAATCTTCAGAACTACAAGCTGAATCAGTTGATCTTCAACACAAGTTTAAGGCTTTTGAAGATAAGATATCTGCCTTGGAAATCAAAAATGCAGAACTGACAAAAAGCATTCAAGCAAATAAAGAAAAATCAAAGTTGGAGACATCTTCTACTCAACAGATGTCTGATTTTTCCAAGAAAGCTAACCAAGAGAAAAAGGATTTGGAGCTGAGATGTTCAAAACTTTCTAAGCAAGTGTCAGAATTCAAAAAGATAGTAATAACTGAAAGAGACACTTTTGCGAAAGAAAGACAAGTTCTTGAAGATAAAATTTCTGAACATCCCAAACAGATTTCTACTTTAGAAGACTTGCTCGAAAAAGAAAGACAATTTTTCAAAGAAAAGAAAAAGTCTTTTGAGCTTGAAAAGAAAATTGTTGAAAAGAGAAATGTTGGGATTTTCAAGGATATCTCTGAAAAGAACAAGAACTTGGAGAAAGATTTTGAGCAAGAACGTTCACATTTTGAATCTGAAATATCTAATCTCAAATCCAAAATAAATGTTCTATCATCAGATGTGCAAAAAGAACAGATGGCCAAATCTGATTTGAAACAAAAGTTTGACACACTGACTTCTGAAAGAAACATTTTATCTGAAAAGATAAATAACATAGAAGCTGCAAACGTTCATTTGTCAGAAAAGATTACAGCTGATGTGATTAGTCAATCACCTTTTGATAATTCAACAGAATCCGTCTGTTCTTTCAAAACAACTTCAAGTTCAATTCATGATAAAAATGTTTTCAAAAACAAAAGTGTCAAACTACAAACTATCAAATCAAATCAAATCAGATCAGACCATCTAATCTATTTTATGACAAATCTATTGATGGTTCAACGAGCTTTTATGTTAAATCTCTTGGGAAGCAATCAAAGAAAGATCAGATGATCTGGAGAGTTAAAGATTTTTCAGAGGATGAGAAGAAGAAGGACGAAGCATCTGCTTCCACAACCAATGCCAAAAAGAACAGTGTGCATAAAGGTAAATCTTTTGGTAATTCTGATATATATTACTCAACTAATCACTTGATTAGGGTTGCTCAGAAGAAAATATGTTGTTCTTACTGTGGAGCACATGACTTTGTAAGTAAGAATTTTCTTAATTACTGGTATGCTTCATATTATGTAACCCCCAGAAGAACTGCAACTAACACATCAGGACCCAAATACCAATGGGTACCAAAAGCTAAATCTGTGTTGCAGGTACCCAATGTTTAGGGGGAGCATAGAACAATGGCTTTTGAATTATTCAGTTCAAGACCCGGATTTCAATGTTAAAAGATTTTGACTTCTTGACAAATCAGTCTAGGACTCGTACTTCAAAGTACAAGTAAAGGATTTTGAACACAACAGTTGAAAACCCGGACCTTAAAGTCAAAGAGTTATGGCTTTTAAACACTTCAGTTTAGAACCCGAACTTTAATGTAAAGGATTGTGGCATTTGATCACATGACAGATCAGGACCCGTTCTTTAATGTTCAGGCATGGATATTTTCCAAATATCTAGGGGGAGCTTAAAAGAAAACAAATTATTCTACCATGATTTAAGGGGGAGCCTAAAAGGTAAATATCTTCTGATCTAAATCTCTGATTGTTTGAAAGAAGAACAACTTTAAAGCATGAAAAACGGTTTCTTAAATGTTCAAACCACTTCTCTATTCTCAAAAGATTTCATGAATTTAGAAGTGTGCTTTTAAATGTTTTTCAAAATTGAGCGTTAATGTTTAATTGGTCGTGTGTTTCCAAAGATCAATACTTGCGTATTATCTTTTCTATATACTGTCAAGTATTCACACACATCGGTTCAGTAATTCATTTGAAATTGTTATTACCATGTCTCATAAAGAAACAATTTTTCGATGGTAATACCCCCGTTTGCTTTCAATTATTGTTGAGCATCAATCATCATTTCCAAATTTGTGCTTTCATTGCAAAATTGTTTATATTCATTCATATAAACAAAATATCCAATTCTTTGATACCCTAACCAATTTCATTTGATCTGATTGATATATTGTCAGATTATCAAAACAATTCTCTTGATTCCATTTCATTCATTCAATATTCTTGTTTTGAGAGATCTTCATTGTTCAAATGCTCAAATTTCATTCTTAATTTTAAATGAGCATACATTCTGACAATATTATCATTTTGAGCTTAACTGTTCAAGTTAAATTGTTGAGCAACCATTCTTTTTAGGACTTACATGGGATTCATGTGTGAGTTTAAAAAGAACTTCCGTGGATTCACTTAAACCTGTGTTTCCTACCTAGGAAGTTATCCTCGAGTGATTGAGGGGTGAGGGGTTAAAATCAAAGAGTGGGGGAGATAACTTATCCGATTGAGTTTTTCTCATTGTGTGGAGCGGAAAAATGTAAATGAGAGTTTGGTTAGAAGTGAGCATAATGTTAAAAAGAAAGAGGGTGTGAGAACAAAGTTAAAAGAATATCAGAACTCTGCACCAACCACTTTCTGAGTCGGGCAGCCACATCTTCTGATTCGTTCACATTCTTCGGTGACCATCATTGAAACAGGCAGTGAGCCCATGCCAACTCTTGCAATTACCCCACCAGCCACTCATTTATTTCTTAACAAAGAAATGTTTCATTTTCTTGGGGACGCAGCACATCTGCTATCTGGTCTTCAATCGGAAGATTTAGATATTGAAAAAGAAGGAAAGTTGCCCCACCTTCGCACCTCTTTCATGCACATTGAGTCCGTGTAATATCTGTTGTTGTCTCAACAGTTTACACAATTTGAGTTTTATGAAACACAATCATTGTGCTAAATTCTTTCATACACAAGCACAAGCACACAGAAAATTTGTTTTTCTGTCAGAACATTCATAGATAAACCTTGTGTTTTTCAATGATTGAATGGATGTTCTGGGGAGTCATCATCAAACCAGCTCCTTAAATTGTAAATTCGTTGTACATAGTAACTTTGTGTTACTGACAGGCATTCATAACTGTTTCATTTGTTGAATCAGGATTACATTGTTCATTATATCTGAATTTGAAAAGATTCGGGTATATACAGTCCATGATTCAGCTATTCAGATCAAAGGGCGGCAACTGTCAAATCATCATAAAGGAGGAAATTGTTACGTTGAATACAAAAGGGGTGATCAAAGATGATGTTGAAATTGAAGATGTTTTGATGATTATCATGCTCACAGTCATCAAAAAGGGGGAGACATCTACAAAGATCAATTTCAAAATCATTAAAGTGATGTCAAAGTTGAAAAGACTTGTGAAGGAATTCTGAGGAAGAAAGATGATTCAAAGATAAATTCAGATGATTCGAGAAAGTTTGTTTTTCTGAAGACTGATCAGAGATTTCAGTGATGAAGATACATGATTTTCAAGATTCCTCGAAGTCTACAAAGTTTCAAAGAAGTTTAAAGAGTTTCAAAGATTTGTTCAAGATTTGTTGACTATTCAAAGATGCTAATCGTGAATGACTTTTCAAGATTCTTCAACATCTTCAGAAAGAGCTTCAAAGTTCAAAGTCGTCAAAGTTAAAGATTGAAGAATCAAGCGCTGAAAACTGCTGTCAATTTTTTTTAAATCTTGAATACAAATGGGGAGATTGTTAGTGCATTAATTGTATACAAGATTTAATTAGAAAAGTCTTGTAAAAAGCCTTTGTATTTGAGTAGTCAATGAAAGTCAAATAGTGAAAGTCAACATTAGTTTTTGAGGGTGCTTAAGTACTAGAGTTGTAGAAGTACATGCGAGTTTGTTCAAGTACTTGAGAGTTTAGTTGGATTACTTGAGTGTTTTAGCATGTAGTATAAATAGTTAGTTTTGTTTGTAATCATGTAAAACAACTAAGAGCTTTACATTGTAATATCAGAATATTTCTCTCTCTACTCTCTCTCTACAATAAACACTGTTAAATCTTGAGTGACAGTGTTTGAATTGCTTGATTTAGATCTGGGAATTACAATTTCAGACCCATAAGCATATGGGTACCTAAATCTGTGTAATTTCTAAATGTGCAGCTTAGTCAATTATGGTATCTGGATTCGGGGTGTTCCAAACACATGACGGGCAAAAAATCATTACTTTCAAATTTTATAGAAAAATGTTGCGGTCGTGTTAAGTTTGGAAACTATGAGACTGCTCCTATTTTAGGCTATGGTGATCTTGTGCAAGGAAATATCACTGTGAAGCGAGTTAGCTATGTTAAAGGTCTTAGCCACAATTTATTCAGCATCGGACAATTTTGCGACAAAGATCTTGAAGTCAGCTTCAAATCCAAAGGAGTTGAAGTAAAGAATGAGAGTGGCCGGGATTTACTTGTCGGAAAGAGAAGATCAAATTTATATACTATTGATCTTTCCAAGGTTAAAATTCCATCAGATATTTGCTTGTTATCTAAAGCCTCTATTCATGAAAGTTGGACATGGCACCGACGACTAGCTCATCTCAACTTTAAATACATGGATCGCCTTGTCAAGAATGATTCCATACGAGGTCTCCCAGTACTTGGATTTCAGAAAGACCACATTTGTCAAGACTGCGAGAAAGGAAAGATGAAGAAAGTTCTGCATAAGACAAAACCCAAAACCTGAACTTCGGACATTCTTGATATCCTATATGTTGACTTATGTGGACCAATGAAGACAAAGAGCATCGGAAAGAAAAGATACGTTTTGGTGGTTGTTGATGATTATTCACGCTATACATGGGTCAAGTTTCTCAATTCCAAGGTTGAGACTCCCGACATTCTCATCAACCTAATCAAAACGATACAGACCAACAAGCAAAAAGCGGTCAAAGTTGTCAGATCAGACAATGGTACAGAATTCAAAAACAACACTCTTCAAGCTTTCTACGAAGATCAAGGCATTCAACAACAGTTTTCTGCTGTTCGAACACCGCAAAAAAATGGTGTTGTTGAACGAAGAAATAGAACCCTTGTCGAGGCTGCCAAATCGATGCTTGCTTATTCCGGTCTTCCTTTGTCACATTGGGATGAAGCGGTGTCTACTTCATGTCATACTCAGAACAGAACCATTTTACATCGTCGATTCAACAAAACATCTTATGAGCTTATGAATGGAATTAAACCAAATGTCAAATATTTCAAATCATTTGGGTGTAAGTGTTATGTTCTGAATGACCGCGACAATCTGAACAAATTTAGTCCAAAGGCATATGAGGGTATTTTTCTTGGTTATTCTTCTACTTCTGCGGCTTACCGAGTCTTTCTTACCTCAGCCATAAAGGTGATAGAGAGTGTCAATGTTAAATTTGACGAAGCTGCAGATTTGGTTTCTGACCAAAGAGGTTCAGAACCCACACTTTCAGGGAATTTAGCTTCTGGACAAGCCAGTTCAGAACCTGTACTACAACAGACAAATCAGGATCCATCTTCTTCTTTACTTAATCTTAATGATCTTGATTTTCTTTTTGAGCATTTTTATGATGATGTGCCTAAATCTAACAGTGAAAATGCTTCAAATGTTTTGAATCAGGAATCTGTGAGCGCATCTACTTCCAATTCCGCTGCATCTATCTCTGAAACTGATGTTGTTCTAGTACCTTCTGAATCTCAAAACATTCTTTCTGAACTTCATCCAGCTTAATTAGAACCTAAACAAGTGAATACTGAATCTATTCAAGAAGCATCTGTTCAAGAAGAATTTGTTCAAACAGAAGCAGTTCAAGAAGAAGAAGAAACTGCTGATATTAAACAAACAATTCCAGAGTCTGATTCTGATGTTGTTGAATTACCTCCTCCTCCAGTTCAAACAGTTTATGTCTCCTCATCTGACATAGACGTAACTGATGCTCTCTCTCAACAATTAGAGGTTATTCAATAACTTATTAATCCTCTCCTTCATACCACCAAATAGACAAGATCTCATCCTATTCATCAGATTATTGGTGATCCTCAAGCAAGTGTATCTACTCGTTCCAAGACGGCAACTCCAAACGAATGTCTATTCACTTGCTTTGAAAGGAAGATTGAACCAACCAAGGTATCTGAAGCGTTGGAGGATCCGGATTGGATAATAGCGATGTAAGAGGAACTAAATCAATTTGACGCATTAAAAGTTTGGAGACTTGTTCCACGGCCAAAAGGAAAAAGCATCATTGGCACAAAGTGGATATTCAAGAACAAGAGAGATAAAGATGGTATTGTCGTTCGCAACAAAGCTTGATTGGTTGCCAAGGGTTATCGACAAGAAGAAGGAATCGACTACGATGAAACTTTCGTGCCGGTTGCAAGATTAGAAGCTATTCGAATGTTTATCGCTTTTGCTGCTTATCGTAATTTTACCGTGTATCAGATGGATGTAAAGACAGCCTTTCTCAATGGGAAACTGAAAGAAGAAGTTTACGTTTCTCAACCAGAGGGGTTTGTTGACAAAGACCATCCTGATCACGTATACTTTCTTGATAAAGCATTGTATGGCTTGAAACAAGCACCAAGGGCGTGGTATGATGAGTTGTCGGCCTTTTTGATCAAATATGGGTTTACCAAAGGATCCATAGATACCACTCTTTTTATTTACCGTTCTAACTTGGATATCTGCTTAGTTCAAATATACGTAGATGATATTATATTTGGTGCGACTAATCAATCTTTATGTACTTGGTTTTCAGATCTCATGACCTCCAGGTTTCAAATGAGCATGATGGGAGAAATTAATTTCTTCCTCGGCTTACAAGTGAAACAACTTCCAGATGGAATCTTCATTAATCAGTCAAAGTATGTGTTTGACATCTTGAAGAAATTCAAGATGGACAAATCTTCTTCAATTGGCACGCCTATGGCTAATGGTGCTAAAATTGGATTATATCCGGATGGAAAAGCTGTGGACGTCAAGACATATCGAGGAATGATTGGATCACTCATGTACTTAACTGCAAGTCAGGCAGATATCATGTTCTCTACCTGCTTATGTGCCATATTTCAAGCAAAGCCAAAGGAATCGCATCTCTTAGCAGTCAAGCGAATTTTTCGTTACATCAAAGGAACTCCGTACTTAGGTTTGAGGTATCCTAAGAGTTCTGATTATAAACTAATTGCTTATTCTGATGCAAATGTTGGTGGAAATCAATTGGATCGGAAAAGTACTTCAGGTCATCTTCAATTTCTTAGTGATAGACTGATAAGTTGGGCGTCGAAGAAGCAGAATTGTGTGTCTATCTCAACTTCAGAGACAGAATACGTCGCCGCAGCAAGTTGTTGTGCACAAGTGTTATGGATGAAGACACAACTTCACGATTACGGGATGCTATACAAAACAGTTCCAATCTATTGTGATAGAAAATCCGCGATCGCGATATCAGTCAATCTGGTCTAGCACACAAAGACCAAACACATAGATATGAGGTACCACTTCATAAAGCATCATGTGGAAGATGGTACTATTGAATTATATTTTGTTCCAACTGAATATCAACTTGCTAATATTTTTACAAAAGCTTTAGATGAAAAACGTTTTAATTTTCTGCTTTCAAAACTCGGCATGTTGAATTTAAAAGTTTAAATCTTTACAAATTTTATTCTATAAAGTAAAAGCTTTACAGGTTTCCTTTCTTTTGAATAAAATGTGTGTCTAGGATAAATTTTCAAGTTGCTTTGTTTATATCGAAGTTTTATATGTTCAACTTTCAAGTCTTACAAAAGTCGAAAGGTCAGCAACATGTTTGAAACTTTTGCATTCTGCTTTAAAGATATGTGATTCAGAATATTTATAGTTTATAATGCATGGAAAACCTAAAAAGTCTGAATTATGGTTCGTAATAAAAATATGGGCTAAGCACTTAGATGTAAAACGGGGTGATTGAGATGAATTATGTATATAAAATACAGAAATCTCTAAATTTAAAAGTTTGTACATGTGACCTTTCTGGTTTGGGAAAGTAAGTTCCGTGTGATGCTTGTCATCTGGTCCCCTAAGGTCAATTGGTCTGGGAGTGATCGAACCTAAATCCTTCTATAGAACCAGATCGAAAGTCATGTTCTACTGGTATGAATGGGTTTAGGATGTCTCGATGTAGCCTTTCTGATCTGGGAGAGTAAGTTCCAAGGGGTGCTTGACACCTAGTCCCCTAAGGCCAACTGGTATGGGAGCGGTTGACCCAACTCTTGCAATAGGATCAGATAGAAAGTTACGTTTACAACATGTTATTTACTTACCAAACTTCTTGATTAAAAGATGCCAATGTGCACAAGATTAAAAGATGCCAAAGAGCACTCTCATGCGAAGATACCAATGTGCACACTGCTAAAAGATGCCAATGAGCACACATCTCTTGATACTTGGTGATATGTTTGAGTTGCGATAAACCTATAAATTTGTGAAAGTCTTAATTCTTTATGGCTTAGTGTGAGTACATGCAAAGTTCTCTATTATATTTTTAGACTTGCATTTCCTTGAATCTAATCGTAGTTCGCATGCGAGCACACTGAATAGATTGCTGGAAGTTTTTGAAACTGAACATGTCTGAACTTGATATGCAATGAAACTTGTCTCTGTATCCACCAACACAAATTTGATTTCAATTGCTTGATAAATTTGTCATATTTTACTGAGTAGAATTTAATTTTTTAGTGTTTAAAATTTTATATGTTCAGTTGTTTCAAAATTTATATTCAGTATAATTTTCTTTTTACACTGATGTTTCTATGTTTGTGTATCCATACCTTTGTAAATTGGTATGTGTATATTTCAAGGGGGAGAGAAAATCAGATTGAAAAAAATTTGACATCTTCTATTTTTGAGGGGGAGTGAATAAAGTTGTCAGGTACATATCTGATATTGTGCTTAAAGTCCAGATCAGAAGTTCATCAGGTAAGTATTTCTGATTTTGGTTTATACAAATGCTAATCTAATCTGTTATATCTAGTGCATTTGTGTAGGGGAGTAAAAGAGCTTTCAAGTTGAAAATATCATTTCATTGTGCTATGTGTAGTGTATTTTCTTTAGAGTGTCATTTTTCTATTTTTTTTGGTATAAATAGCACGGGTACTATTCATTATCTCTTTTATCTCACTCTTTGTTTGAATTGATTGTTGTTTTCCCTCTCTGTGTCGATCTTCCATTCTTTGATTTCAGATTTGTTCATTGAATCAGGTATGTTTTCTCACTTCTTTTCGTATTTGATTCGAGGTTATTTCAGTGTAGCATTGTTCATATATATTTCTTGTATGTGATTTTCTTACTGTGCGATTTTTCTCTATTGTTCATCATCTTGATCAATCCAAAGAGATATTCTTTGATAAAATCAAGTATTGGGTTGTTATTAGACTCTGATTTTGATCTCCAGGTATATCATTTCTTTTTCTATCTCGCTGTTATTTTCTTCGATTTTGTGTTTTGGTAGTTTGGCGACTGTTCATCTTTGGTTTTTCCAAATTTTCAAATTTTTGAGTTGCATAATGGTTTTAATCAGTGTAAGTTTGGTTGATATGGGTTTCTAATTGTTTCTTTATGTTTTTGGAACACCCATTTTGCGTTTCAATCGATTTCTTTGAAACTTTTTTGAAAATCAGAGATGAACTCGCGTGTTTTTCGAATTTCTAGGGTTTTTCCGTGATCTAAGTTGCTAGCGCAAACTTAAGTTTGCGCCACCTTCATGTAACGCAAACTTAGTTTTGCGCTACCTACTTGAATCGTGTTTTTTGTTTAATCTTTAGATGTATGTGTAGATTTGCGCTACACGTTGGTCACGCAAAGTGTTTTTTTTGCGCTACCTTCGCGTGGCGCAAACGTCTGTTGTGTTTTTTTTTAGTTCATGAAATTTTTTCTAAGTTACATTTGCTTCACAAGTGCTTCACGCCAACTTAGTTTTGCGCCATGCACTAGAAACGCAATCTTTGTTTTGCGCCATCAGTTCGTCGCGAAAAACTTCTTTTGCGTCACCAGTTCATAGCGCAAAACTCAGTTTGCGCCAATAACTTGTAGCGCAAACTTGACTTAGAAATTATTTCATTTTTTGGTTTTTCACTTCTATTTTCCAAAGTTAATTTTTTTTTTCTTTTATCGTTTTTGTTTTCTAGGTACTATAATGGCTTCTCAAACCATCACTGATCCCATGATTCAAGATGAGAATGTACTCCAAGATGATCCATCTGATCGTGCATCCTACGAGACGCCTATGCCATCTGTACCTTCTACTGGGCGAATCTTTCTGCTCAACGACGAATACCGAATGACGTGTTTCCTACTATGCTCTATATTTTACCGTACAAGCCGGACAACTACTTCGTAGACTTTGACAAGATCAAGATTCATCCAGTGATTCGAGCCATTCTCAAAGGACATCCTCTTGCTCCGGCTCTTACTTACTATGTCGATGTTCCTGAGGTGTATCTTCAACAGGCTTGGAATACTATATCTAAGAATGAGCGAGTTTGTACTCATCGCTTCGACTTGCAGATCGATCAGTTCGATTCATTTCTTTCCTCTAAACGACTTCGACTGATTCTGGATCTTCCTAAACCCAATTCTCGCCCAGGTCATACTTCGTATGACAACTATCCTTCAGAATCTGATGTTCTAGAAGGTATTCGCAATTTGAGCTATCTTGGTGTTTTGGATAAAGTGAGTCAATTTGATAAATCCAACCTTCCACCGGTTTGGTATGTATTGTTTTCCGTACTCAACAGGTGTCTCACATCTAAGCATTCAGGAACGGACAATGCTAGTCTGCATTATCTCAGATTGTTCCATGCAGTTGTCTATGACTTGCATGTCGACTACACGTACATCTTCTGGACCGAACTATCCGAGAGAGTGCAAGACAAGATGACTCATAAGAAGCGGAAGTTTAATCCTTTTATTCGATATATGAAGCTAATTGTTCGGAGCATGCTGCAAAGTAATTCAGATTTTCCTCGCCGACTTTCTTCGAAACAAGTTCCGGATACTGAGATGACATTCATTCAAAGACAAAAGAAGACTTTTGAGTACTTGATGCCAATTCCTTTTGCGTTCATTGCAAATTATGTTGATTCGTCTGATGACAGCATAATTCAATATTGTTTGGAACATGATATGTCTTTGGAAGATGAACAAGAAAAACCTTCTCATGTTGCTCAAGCTGATCAAGCAGTTGAAACAGATGTTGTGGATCAACAGATTGGTGATGTACTTGCTACAATTGACAATGATGTAATTGATAATGAGCCTGCTAATGATCATACTGAAAATGATGATGATGCCAATATTGATGTTGGTGATGTTGGAGATGGAAATGATGATGATAATGTTGATAATGATGGAGATCAACCTGCTATACAAGCTTTGGAAAGAGTGGTTAGAGAAGCATAGTTGCATGTTCAGGAAGATATTTTGTCTGACAACGAATCTGTACCGATGAATGTTGCAGTTGCTGATATTCAAGTTGATGAGCTCGATATAGAATTTGCCAATGCTACAACTCAACATCGGGTTCCAGGTACAACATTTTCTCATTCTTCACCTGAGCTTACTTCTAGTGTCGAAACTTCTTCAGTCAAAGTACAAGTTACGACTGAGAAATTTACAACTGTGAATGAGATCATCCGACAAATGAGCGAACGGTATGATGCTCAAAAGAATGAACAAATCCAGAAGATGAGAGCTTTATTAAAAGGTAAGATGACAGAAATAGATCATTCTGTTCTTCCTGAGGTGATTCCTTTCAAAAGACCATCTGGGATAGTCATTCGTGAACTGTCAAATGTTTCTACTACTGCTCCAGCTATTGTCTCTATTCCTCTACCATTTACTCAGTCAACTGGCTTGTCTTCATCAACTTCAGTTCCTCCAGTTTCTTCACGCACTCCAGTTCAGGATGTTCCGATTTCAGAATTAACAGATATGTTATATGCTCGTCTTATTTCTTTGTCTCCTCCAGATAAACAGAATCAAGACTTGATATCTCTGCTATGGAATTTCCAATCGACTCCGCCTTCAGCTTCTATTTCTGCACCTGACAGAATATCTACGTTGTTTGACGAATTCACTTCTTTCAGATCTGAAGCTCGGACAAATTTTTCTGATATCAAAGAAGGTCTATCTCTCATGACTCAAGCCTTAACTGATTTATCTAACAGGTTTGATCTTCATGAACAGAGTTGCAGAACTGAAGCAGGCTTGTCTCATAAAAGGAGACATGACAAAGATGATCCGGATCATCAAGGTCATGAGGGGGAGGTGTTGAAGAGACAGAGGGTGGAGAGTTCTTTAGCTAGAGAAGATCAAACTCAATCTGAGGATGTGGACAGAGAAAAGAATGCTGATAATGTTCAAGATTGTAGTGTTGAAAATCTTGTGAACATTTTGATTGATAATGTTGATTTATCCTCTATGACTAATGTTTTGAACATTTCTGAGCAGAATATTGAGAACAATATGCAGATTGTCGTATATGTTGATCCAGATTCTGCACCAAAGTCAATGGTGTTAGACGATTCTGAAGCTGCGAATGACATGAGATCTTTCTTTGCTAACTTCATAGAGATCAATTCTGATGATGATGATGATATCAGATATGAGAAGCTCTGCAAAGTGAAAGAATAAGATCTTGATGATATAATTGTCATTTCTGATACTGAAGATAATACTTTCTATCTTGACGCAAAGGATGAAGAGGTAACTGATACTTTGTACGGAGACTTACCTTCACAAGATGACATTCCTGAAGCTACTCCAGTCACTTCTAGTCCTGTTACTGTTCAAGCTCCGACTCCCACTGCTCCCTCAAGAACATTTGACATAGGTCAGTCGTCCAGAGCTCAAGTTGATACTCCTTCTTCAGATCCTGTGATCCCTCCGTCTATCCTAGAAGAAGGTCCAGCTTTGACTAGACAGCAGAGACAAAAAAGTTTACAAGAAAGGCATATGGCTTCAAATCTTAGATCTGCTTTTCTCGAGGACTCTCAAAGTAATATTTTCGTTTCTAAAAGAAGACAGATCAACATACATGCTATTGTTGGTGTTGAAAAGGAGTCAGCAGATTATCAATACGAATACTTGATGTTCATCAAATGCCAACGCCGTGGAAAGCATCTCGTTTCTTCTCCTCATCTGATAGTACGGGTTATCAGCGTTTCGATAAAGAAGTTTGTTCATATCTGGTATCCTGTATTTGAAGTGGAAAGAAGAGATTGCATCTTATATACTTTCTCGGAGGCTGATTTTAATGATTTATCTATTGATGACGTTGAGTTTATGTATGATCATTTCAGGAATCTTTATCACAGAACTGAAGATGTTTCTCAAGCATTGTTTGTGATTAAAAGATTCATTTGACGCCAAATCAGATACTACAGAGTTTTTTTACTTTCAGATGGCTGCTGAAAGCTTTTAGCCTGTGGTGAACCTTCAAAGACACGATTGTAGCTTGCCAAACATTGACTCATATTCTTTATTCACTATTCTTCAGAATCCATATGGAGTTATTTACGGGAATGCTTCTGGTCAGAATTGCTTCCTAAGATTTGAAGAGATTAATCATTACTCTGATGGAACGTTGAAAGTGATCAAGCTACAGTTGGAGCATCGTATAAAAGAAGCTAAAAGAAGATTTTTGGAGACAAGAAGAGAATTGTTTCAGCTCAAGAATGTAGAGATTCAACTTCGCAAGAAAGCATTGAATACCAATGATGAGAGGTTGATCTTCCGTTCAACTCTAAGATGCTTAGAAGTTTTGCTTGGACTGAATCGACTCCGTCAAAGAGAAGAGTGCCATTGATTACTAAGGGGGAGACTGTTAAGTCTATTTTTAGTAGTAATCAATGTATTTATACCTTGTGCTAATTGTGCTTAGTTTGACTTTATCTTGTATGTCTTAGTCAAGGGTATTTAAGTCCCTTGTGACTTTATTGTTTGTAACTTTGGAGCTCATTTTGAATACATCAGTTTACATTTGGCGCACAACCTTTCTCTCTCTACGATTTAGTTGATCTTGGTTTATCAGTACTGAACCGATGTGTTAATGAATACTTGACAAAGTATATGAAAAGAAAATACACAAGTATTTTTCTTTAAGAACACACGGTCAGATAAGCATCAAAGTATCCAACTTAAAATCATTTAAAATCACACTTCTCAATTCATGAAAACAATTTAAGAATAAGAAGTGGTTTGAACATTTAAAAAAACATTTTTCACAAGTGAAAGTTGTCCTTCTTTCAACAAGTGATAGAGTTAGAGATATAGAAAGATAAACCTGTAATATATAGTATCTCAACTTCCCGTCGAATGAATATCATCATTTTAGTATCGTCGACAAAACATCAGATATCCTCCCCCTAAATATTAGTAAAAAGTCAATTTATTAGAAAAATATGACAGTGAAATTTATTTACTCCCCCTAAAAAATATAGCAATTAAATTTCCACAAACTCCCTCTCAACATAAAACTCCTTGAAAAGATGTAATCTATTGAGCATCCTTCATAAGAAAAACAGTTGAGTACGGGTTCTGAACTAAAATATTCAGAAGCCATTATTACATATTCTCCGTTGAGAATAGTAATATACATTTTACCAATGATGATCGGGTCCTGATCTGATGTAACCAGAAACCATTGTCACTTGAAAGATAACCTGCAAGATAAAAGATTTTTATAATCATTTTAAAAATGATTCCACCTTCGTTAGTTGATGATGAATAATTGACATTGTTCATAATTTCCAAAACACAACCAATATACGCAAAAAGCAAGATACACTCCCCCTCGAATCATGGACTGGCATTTAACATACCTAATTTGCTGACTAGAAAGGTAAACCTCTTTTCATCCAACGGTTTGGTGAAAAGATCAACCAACTGCTAGTCTGTTTGCACGAAATGCATCTCTATGTCGTCATTTTCCACATGATCCTTGATGAAGTGGTACCATACATCAATGTGTTTATTCATTGAGTGTTGAACCAGATTAGTTGTTATTGATATTGCGCTCTTTGAATCGCAGTACATAGGAACTCGTTGGTATGAATAGCCAAAATCCTTTAATTGTGTCTTCATCCATAATACTTGCGAATAGCAGCTTGCAGCGGCTACCTATTCAGCCTCGACGGTGGATGTAGATACACAATTCTACTTCTTTGACGTCCAGCTAACCAACTTGTCGCCTAAAAACTTACATGATCCAGATGTACTCTTGCGATCTAGCTTGCAACCTGCGTGGTCAGTATCTGTGTAGGCAGTTAGATCAAAAGTCGAACCCTTAGGATACCAAAGGCCTAACTCGGGAGTGCCTTTGAGGTACCTAAGAATTCGTTATACAACGACTAGGTGAGATTTCTTCGGGTTCGCTTGATACCTAGCACAGAGACACGTGGCAAACATAAAATCCAGTCTACTTGCTGTTAAGTTCAATAATGAACCAATCATGCTACGATACACTTTTTCATCTACAGATTTACCAGAAAGATCAGCATCTAAAAGTGTACCCGTTGCCATTGGTGTTTTCAACACCGAACTTTTAGACATGTTAAATTTTTTTAGGATATCTCGAACATATTTTGACTGATTGATGAAAATGCCTTCGGGTAACTGTTTTACTTGAAGACCAGGGAAAATGTCAGTTCACCCATCATCGAAATTTCAAATCGAGATTCCATTATTTTTGAAAAGTTTTTACAGAATTTAGGATTTGTAGAACCGAAAATAATGTCATCTACATCGATCTGAATTAGGATCATATCTTCACCTCACTTTTTCAGAAAGAGAGTTGTATTGATAGTACCTTTCCTAAATCCTGAAGCAAGTAGAAATTGGGTTAACGTTTAGTACCAAGATCTCGGTGCCTGTTTTAATCCGTATAAACTTCTTTATGTAAAATACCATTCAAGAATGCAGATTTTACGTCCATCTGATAGATTGTAAAATTCTTGTGGGCTGCGTAAGATAGAAATATTTGAATAGCTTTAATCCGTGCTACATGAGCAAATGTCTCGTCATAACCAATTCCCTCCTGTTGGCAATAACCCTTTGCAACGATGCAAGATTTATTTCTAACCACAACTCCATCTTGATCTCTCTTATTTCTGAAGACCCACTTTGTGCCAATCACTGATTTTTCCTTCAGGTAGTGGGATAAGTGGCCAGACCTTGTTCCGCTCAAATTGTAGAAGCTCGTCTTGGATAGCTAAAATCCAATCAGGATCGCGTAAGGCTTCTGATGCTTTCTTTGGCTCAAGGGAACTAAAGAAACTCAAGTATAGACAGAAATTTGCAAATGCCGCCCACGTTTTAACTCCACTGTGTACGTCACCGGTTATATTATGTATGGGTGATCTCTTGTCCATCTGTGTGTTGTCATCATCATATTCATCATATATGACAGGCACAACATCAGATGTACTCGGGACATCTAGTACATTTGTTTCTGACTGAAGTAGTTATGGAGCAGCAGAAGAAGTACTCGGGACATCATTTCCAGAATCTGTATCTGCAGATGCAGAATTTGAATTAGTATTGTCAGATATAATAGGCGTAGATGTACCTGATGAGGTTGTTGCAGTGACAGGTTCAGACGGTACAGAAATGTCTTAAGTTATGACCGGGACCTCTAGAGTTGATGCGGATATGTTTGATTTGTCAAAATCTGCACATATATCCATAAATGCATCAAGAAACAGTAAATCTAGCTTAGATGTTACATTAAGTGAGTCAGAAGACTTAGTCTGTGAAGGTTCAGGTTCTATTATGTCTTGAATAGAAGCCTTCTGTTTCAGCTTGAGTTCTGAACTATTGTGTTCAGAAGTCAATGTGGATGATTCATCAAACGACACGTTCATACTCTCCATGATAGTATTGGTTCGTATGTTGTAGACCCGATAGGCTTTTGACATCAAAGAGTATCCTACAAAGTAGCCTTCGTCCGCTTTCTTGTCGAACTTGCCAAGATTATCATGATCGTTTAAGATGTAACACCTACAACCAAAAACGCGAAGAAATTTAATATTCGGTTTTCTATTATTTATAAGCTCATACGCTGTTTTCTTATGTCTTTTGATCACAATTGTACGGTTATGAGTGAAGCATGCAGTTGCTACGGCTTCAGCCCACAGATACATTGGAAGACCAAAGTATGCCAACATCATTCTCGCCGCTTCAACCAGGGTTCGATTTTTCCTTTCGACTACACCGTTCTGTTGTCACTTCTCAATATCTTAACCGGCAGTTGAAGTCGAACCTGGATCTTTTTGATGAAGGAAATTATAAGTTCTGGTGCGTCTAATTTGTTTCACAGAAATTCCAGCCAAGTGTATCTGGAGTACTCGTCTATCATAACAAGTATATATACTTCTTCCCGTTAATATACTGAGTTCTCATTGGGCCGCAAAGGTCCATGTGAATAAGCTTCAGAGGTTTTGAGCAAGAGAATTATATCTTTGCTTTATGGGAACTGTGTTTCATTTTTCCCATCTCACAGGCGGGGCAAAGTGAATTCTTCTCAAACCTCAGTTCTGGTAGACCTTTGACTAAACCATGTCTCGCCAAGTGATCTATTGCTTGAAAATTTTGGTGAGACAGGCGCCGATGCCAAATCCTACTTTCAGCTTTTGAAGCTTTGGCAATTAGACACACAGATCTAGTTGTAGAAAGTGTTGGAAAGTACACTTCATAGATATTTCCATGTCGTTCTGCTTTGAAAATCTTACAACCCTCCTAATCTTCAATAAAACAGCTGTCAACAGTAAACCGAACTTCAAATTTACTGTCACATAATTGACTTGTGCTGAATAGGTTATGATCAAGCTCTTCTACAAACAGTAATTTCTTGATTGTTATGGTGTCTTTTTTTAATGAACCGTGTCCTCTAATGATTTCGTTAAGCTCAGAGTTTGCAAAACTGACTATCCCTGCAGGTTCCTCAACATAGTTATGTAAGAGATGCTTAAACCAAGTCATGTGTCGCGAGCATCCTAAATCAATGTACCACAGATGTGAGGCCTGGAAAAAGAACAAGTCACTTCTTCTTAGATACCCATATCCAAATGGGCCCTTTTTGGTTAGCCTTATGCAATTTATTCAAATCATCTACCTTAGCCTTGATTCGCCATTTATAACGAGGCTTCGGTATACATTTCCAAACCATTTTTACATTCAGCTCATGAAATTGCTTTTTATTTGAAAAATGATCATTCATAGGATGAAAAACTTTAGCATGTTGTGATGAGTATTTAGAGGAAGTTTTAGCTCGAGACGCCTTTTTAGCAACTTTAGACTTAAAAGGAATGGTGTGAATTGTGAAAGCATTGTCATGACAGTGTTTGCAAATAAAGTTCTTACGAGCAAATGTCAATTGTTTTGATTTATCAAATTAAGTACAAACATTCATACACTTTTGACATTTTGAATTGTTGGAACTTGTACATTTCAAACTATCACTATCAGTAACACTACTTTTACAATCAACAACTTTATTTTCACACTTCTTCTTCACCAATTCTCCCTTATCTTTTATTTTCTTAAATCTGAAACAAGAAATGAAACCTTGTCAGTTTTCTTCTTAAAAGATGAATTTTTCTTTAAAGTACCAGAAGACTCTCCTTTCTCAAAAATGCTTGGAGGATATTCAAGAGTTTCAGTATAAACAACAGAGGTTTTGGAAGTGATAGTCTCAAACTCTGGGTTTGAATGAACATTCCATTTTCAAGATTCAAACATCTTTTTCTCATTCAAATTTTGCTTAAACAAATCAACTTTTAAATCCTTTAACTCTTTGGAGAGTTCTTTGTTTTCCTCAAATGATTTGTCAAGTTTGAATTTGAGATCACAATTCTCATCTTCCAACTCTTCAATAATCTTTTGAAGATCTTTGATTTGTTTCTCAAAACTAGATATTTGATTCAGCACAGAGTTTGATTCTAACTTCTCAATGATAGGAACAGGATCTAAAGGATTCATCATGTTCTCAAAAATCTCCTCAGTCATTTTCTTTGAAAAAAAAAATTTAATGCTATGATTCATTACATTTAAGCACTCATCAGTCTTAATCTCTTTTGGACATTCAGAAGTGACTGATTCAGATATTGGAGTCTGATTCTCAACATCAGTGTCTGATTCATACTCATCATACTGACATTGAGTTTTAGGTATATCTATCTCAGTGTTGGCTGATTCTGTTGGTGAAGATGTGGAAAATAATGACTGAAACTCAACAAACTCAGTTTTTCTGGTTTTATATCTTTTGTTCAATTTATTATAAGAAAAACCAACAGATTTAAAACTTGAAATTGAATCAGCACAACTCAATGAGTCATCATCAATCACTTCTTTACCTTAATAAGAAATGTCAGACTTAAGATTTTCGGCTTTAACGAATGTTTCATGAATATCCGGGATTTTCTTAGGTTTTGACCCCAATATATCAAAAATATACAAGTTTTCTGGGCTCGCATTAAAACATCATTTTCTTCAAAACCTTAACCCGTTTTAGCATTATAAAAACGGACATCTTGGAGTTTGTTCGTTAATAAATTCAATGTTTGCTCAGTCTGTCCTCTCTTTAAATTCAAATCCTCTAGTTGCTTGATTTTGCAATAAGCCTCATTCCGCTCCTGAAAACATGCTTCAAACTTAATCTTAAATTCTCCTTTTTCAGAATTTAAATTAACAAGATTTCTTTCAATCTCAGTAATTTTAGATTTCAAAGTTTATTTCTCTTTCTTTAAGGTATCTTTCTCTGATTCTTTATCCTCAACTACAACCTTCAATAATGCGTTTTCATCACGAAAACTCAACATTGATTGTCTTTTGTTGCTAAGTTTACCTTTTAAATTCTCAAACTCTTTTTCCATATTTTGAATCTGAGCCATAAGAGATTCAACAAGTTCAGAGTTGTAAAGACTACTTACCTCAGATTCACAATCAGATCGGTCAGAAGAGGTTTCAGCTTCATCATCAACTTTTTCCATCATACACACTAGTGTGAAAGGTGCTAATTCTTCATCTGATCTCTAGAAGAACCAATTCTCTTCCTCAACCATCAGTTCTTTACCTTCTTCTGCCTTCTTTGCAAGTAAAGATTTCTTGGCATAGTACTCTGAGTCCTTTACCCTTTTGAACTTGCAGTCTTTGGAAAAGTGGGCAGGTTTACCACAATTATAACACCTGGCGTACTTAGGCTCATCATTCTCTTCTTTCTTCTCTTCTCTTCTCTTTTCTCTTCTCTTTTCTCATCTCTTTTCTCTTCTCTCTTTCCTTCCTTCTTCCCATACCTCGTCTTGTACTTCTCTGAACTGTCTTTCCTGTACCTATCATACTTTGTCTTTGAGAACATTTTCTTTCCAAAGCTTTTCTGAAATTGCTTGGTGATGAGGGCCAGATTTTCAGCAAACTTTTGTATATCATCATCATAATGTACATCAGTGTCATTAGAGGACTCTTCAGAACTCGATTGCCTAAGCTCTGTGAGGAAGGCTTTGGATCTCTTGGACTTGTACTTTGATGAGGAAACGGTCTTAGAGCTTGAACCCTTTGATCTTTCATCTAGCAGAGCTAAAGATTCCTTGACAATCTTCTTTTCATCATTTAGAAGATTCACCTCGTCCTCATGCTGAGCAAGGGTAGTGAAGATGTCATTAATGTCCTCTTTTGACATGTCTTTAGTCATCTGTATGTTGATGGCATAGCTCTTCCATTCAGGATTCAAGTTCTTGATGAATTTGTAGTTGATTTCAGACACTGATTTCTTCATCCCGTTTCGCTTCAAGTCGTTCAAAATCACATTGAACCTCGTATAGGTGTCCAAAAGAGTTTCCCCTTCCATGGCATGAAATCATTCGTATGCATTAATACTCTGTGTTAGAGCACAGATTTATTGGATTCAAGATCATTAAGATTGAAGACCAAAGTTTAAGAAGTCAATGCTGGAAAGTCAACTCTCAGTGAAAGTCAAAGTCACTTTGTAAATAAAGTTAAGGTCAATGTAATTGTATTTTTGTTTCTTTGTAGTTGTTGGAGGTATAAATACCTTGTTTCCTTTGTAATCAGAGAGTACGTAAGAAGAGAATTCAGATTGTAAGTGAGATTCAGATTAGAGAAGAGTTCATTGAATATTATTCTAGTGTGAGAAAGTAGAGAGAGAAAGTTGTAAATTTGTAATCTTGATGAATGAATCAATGACTTGTGATTTCGAATTATCATCTTGATTGTTTGTTATCAATTAGAAATTGAATCTACGACTAACACTCTGGTTAAACTTTGCTTGAATTGATTTCTCTGTACCTTGAAACTGCCATTCCAGCTCAGCCCACTATCTACTCTGTTGTAGATATCGTTTGGAATGGCCATAGTGAGATAGATATGAGCCTCTTCATCTATCTTGTGAAGTTTCTTTTCCCTCTCGCTGTAATACTGATATGGCTTTGGAACATATAGAACGGGAATTTTGTGAGATGTGCCTGTAGCAGCTTGGCTCAGTACAGTGACAACTGGTTGAACTAGTCCGTTAGTGATGGATTTCATGTAGTCACGGTTCTTATGATTCAATAACTGAATCATCCTCCTTTTCCACTATGAATACTCTCCGATTGACAAGACTGGAGGTTTTGATTGGGAAACCATGGAAAGTAATTCTTTAGACATGATGATAATATTTGCACAGAAAGAAATAAGCTAGTAATGATCTTTTAATTCAACAATTTGAACAAGACTAGAAAAATTTTCAGAAACTGAAATTTCTAAAAACCTTAAGTCTAGCATTCGCATATACTAGGAACAAGTAGCAATTCGCAAGAAATTTGTATTAGAATTCGTACAACACTTGAAATTCGTATAAGAAAGTTTCACAATTTGCACAAGTATAGAATTTGCAGACAAGAGAGAACAAAATTTAAGCAATTCGCATGAACTTATATACGAATTCTTCAGAATTCGTATAAAACCTTCTGCGAGTTCTTCAAAATTCGCACGTCTCTATGATGCGAATTTTATCCTTGGAATCATTTTCTTGAAAACCTTTTCACATACAAGCTTTTCGCAAATAGAATTCGTATCATAAGAAGATAAGAATTCTTTACTTGGAAATAAACTTTGAAACACTATGCAAAAACTTATAAGAATTCGTATGAACACTTGTACGAAAAATTTGCAATTCACACCACTCTACCTTGCGAAATCTACACAATTCGCATTATACAGGTATGCGAATTCTGTGCAATTCGTATAAACTTCTCTGCGAATTCTTGGCTTAATATTTCAAAAATCAACTTTTCGCTTAAGACACTTATGCGAATCCTTGCTTTTCAGATAATGGGATATACAAATTCCAACACTTAGATATTTTTTAAGAAAAGTTTATGCGAATTCTACAACATTTCGTATAATACTGATATGTGAATTCTTTACTTAATGAGTTCAGATTAACTATTATGTGAATTCTTTCTGCTTAAACTGAATTCTGCGAGTTCTTCGTACCAAATACTCAAATTTTGCGAGTTCTTGAGTTCACAGTCTAAAATTTTTATTTTAATCTAGAAATCGATCAAAATCTCCAAATCAGAAGTTGTAACTTCACAGAATCAATCAAGTTAGTACAACAATCAATCCAATGCAATATCAGAATCAAATTTACATTCTATCACATTCATCTTGATCAAACAGTAACTCGACATACGTTCGAACAAAACTTAAAAAAAACAAATCGACTATCAAGAAATGTTTTTCTCTGAAATTCAATTGCACACAAATGATTCAAAACATTTTTCGACCACAAATCTATCAACACATTTTCCAAAAAAACAATTAACCAAAAAACGTGTTAGAGCATAAATCTGTTGGATACAAGATCAAGAAGACTGAAGGTCAAGGTCAAGAAAGTCAAAGCTGAAGAAAGTCAAATCTCATTAAAGTCAAAGTCTCTTATAATAAAAGTAAAATTTATTTTTGTATTTGTATTTTGTATTTTAGTTTCCTTGTATTAGGAATTGATATAAATAGATTTTATTTTTCAGTTTTGTTTAGTTAGTGAACAGAGTTATATTCGAGAGAGAAATTTGTAGAGAGAGAAATAGAGAGTTCTAGAGAGAGAAAGTTTGTAATTGAATTGAGAAGTGAAATCAAAACAGGTAATTGTTTGAATTTCTTTGTTTGATTAATTGTTAGTGATTAGAAACTAGAATCTGGAACAAACAATTGGTATCAGAGCAGACCCAAATCAAAACTGAATCAAGAAATCAAGAAAAGTTCGTTGTTACTGTTCATTGTCACTGTTCTTGAGCCGAGAATCGAATTTTGAGTTTTAATGTGTTTTTGGAGCAGATTTTGATTAGGAATTGTTCGAAAAGTGTAATAGATCGAGTCTTTGTACTTTAATTTCTGAATTGAACTGTAATTTTTTTCATATTGTTGGATTTTATTGAGTTTTTAGTCACGAGTTTCTAAAGCACTGTTCTATAGATCATTTTGTACTTTTAGTGTTTGTAATTGAAAATCAGTGCTTGATTTGGGTTCTAGATGAATAGTCGATCGATTTCACAAAGTTTAGAAGTGTAAATCATTGTTTTAAGTGGTTTATGATCGATCAAATGAAGAACACGCACGGAACTCTGAAGAACGCGCTAGATTCATAGAACGTGCAAGTTCATCGTTCAAACGTGCAAGAATCATCCGCAAGAACGCGCAAGTCAAAGGATTGATTTTGGTCTCAAATGCGCAAGGCGTTATCTGCGAGTTCTAGAAACTCGCTGATCGAAGTCTGCGAGTTTGAAAAAGTGAGAAAATTTTCTAAGGACCAGAATGCGCACGTAGTGATCTGCGAGTTCTACAAACGCGTTAATCGAAGAATGCGAGTTTGAAGAGGAACAGTGTTCTGCGAGTTCTTTTGACGTGCGAGTTTACAAGTAAAGCTAGCGAGTTTTGTTCAAACTCGCAAGCTTTGACAAGCGAGTTTTGGAAACGCGCACGCCTCTGTTAGCGAGTTTTATCGCGAAAAGTGATCAGCGTGTTTAGGCGTTAGCGAGTTTCAGAAGAAATAGTCACTTGCGAGTTTCAGTGTCAAGCGAGTTTCATCGATCTGCGAGTTTGAACTCTGCGAGTTTCAACAATCTGCGAGTTTGAACTCTGTGAGTTTCAACAATCTGCGAGTTTGAGCTCTGCAAGTTTATCAGAACATGCAAGTCTGTGTTTGCGAGTTTCTTAAATGCGCATGTTTTGATCTGCGTGTTTCTCAGTGTCTGCGAGTTTAAGGGCTTGCGAGTTATATAGTGACTTGCGAGTTTTGATACTTAGTCAACTTTTCGAAATTTCTGATTTTTTTTTAATTTTTCAAGATTTTTCTTGTGATTTCATATTTTGGACTAACGAGCAGTTCTAGTTTCTTATTGGATATATTTTTCAAAACAGGTTTAAACAAGATGACTTCAAAAGATGCACTTTCAATTGGTACTGATGTCATGCCTCCTGTTCTGTTCAAAGGAGAGTACGAGCAGTGGAAGGATAGGTTTCTGGATTTTATTGACAGAGATGCAAACGGGGAGAATATTCTTTTGTCAATTACAGAAGGTCCTATGAAACCAATCATAGTTCAAGTACCTGATGATGATGATTCTTCTGATAGTGGACATGGTGATGAAGAAAGCGAACAAAAGACAAAACCAGTTAAAGTGGATTTATCACAGTACTCTGAGGAACAGAAAAGCCGTTATAAAGCAGACAAGCAAGCAAGATCTCTTCTACTTCAAAGCATTCCCAATGAGATTTACATCAAGATTGATAGCTACAAGGATGATGCTAAAAAGATGTGGGATCAATTACAAAAGATGATGATGGGATCGAAGGTAGGGAATCAGATGAAAGTGGCTAACTGCATCAATAGCTACGAGGAATTTAAAGCGAAAGAGAATGAGAGTTTGGAAGACACATATCAAAGGTTTACTTTGCTTCTGAATGAACTGACGAAGAACAAAGTGATAAAGAAGCAGCTGGAAAACAATGTCAAATTTCTGAGTATTCTATGACCTGAGTGAAAGAAACATACACGTAGGATGAAACAGATGAAAGACTTAAGTGAGATACCTCTTCACGAAGTCTATGAGACTTTACGTCAGAATTAAGAAGAGGTAGAGGAGAAAAGAGCTGAAAAGAAGAAGGCTGAAAAGGTTCCTGATCCGATTGCTTTGGTTGTTGGAGAGAAGAAGAAAGAAAAGAAAGAAAAGATAGAGAAGAAGAAGAAGAAGAAAGTACTGAAAAGTTCTGAGTCAGAATCTGAAACAGATGGTGATGATGGAGAAAGTTTGAAACAAGCCATGCTGTTGCTGACCCGTGCCTTTCAACAGAAATTTTATAAGAAGCCGGGATCAAATTCTCAACGATATTCTTCATCAAGTTCTAAGAATCACGAACACCGAGAGAGGGTGGAAGGAAGGAGATATGAAGAGAACAGATATGTTGAGAAGAAACCTGATGAAAGGAAGAAGTTCGTGAATGACTACACTGTTGCCGTAAAGCCAGCAAGTGATTCAATCAAATGCTACAACTGTGGTAAGATTGGTCATTTTGCAAAAGATTGTAGAAAGACAAAAGTTCGCAATTCTCAGTACTATCAGACTATGTTGCTATTGGCCAAACAGCAAGAAGCGGGCATAGCTTTAATGGCTGAGGACGAATTTTGGCTGGATCATTCCGAAGGTGAAGATGAGGAGAAGGAAGAAACAACTCATCTCTGTCTCATGGGCAAAGAAGTAATGTATGAGGATTCCGATGATGAGACATCTGATGAGGTATTAAACTTAAATCAAAAAGATTTCACTATCAAAATGGAAGCCATGGTGGTTGAGCTTCAAGATTTACAAAATAAACAGAGAAAGGAAAAAGAAAGAGTTGCTAAAAGGAACAAGAAGATCTTTGAGCTTAATTCGTCTGTTATTGGAAACAAAGATCTGATTGATTCTTTACGCAAATCTGCTTCTGATTCTAAATCTCAAGTAGATTGTTTTGAAAAGAAGATTTCTGAGTTTGAAATTAAAATTTCTAAGTATGAGTTTGAGAAAAGAGAATCTGCACTAACTGTTCATAAATTGCAGGTTGAGAACAAGCTTTTGAATAAGAAGGTAAATGGTCTGGAAGCTAAACTTTATGCAAGAGGACAAACAGATCAAACCATTTTTCTTAATGCACCTAACGAAGAGGATGATGTTAAGGAAAAATGGGGTCTTGGTTTTCAAAACCCTCATTACTTAAAGAAAGCCATCAGAAAACAACCGGCACTTTATAATTTTGATTTTCTTGCTTGTGCTGGTAAACATACTCATTTAAAACCCAAATTTGTTACCAAATTACCAGAAGAAGTTGAGGCAAAAGAAACTGAAAATATAAAGAATGTAAAAAAATGCAACTACCATTTAACTATGCAAAGTTAAATGATAGTTATCTTTCAGAAACACCAAAAGTTCTTTCAAACAATTATTTTGCTAGTTATTTTGTTTGTAAGATGAAGGCAAAACCTGCAGTTGCAAAGGTTTATGTTGCTCCACTCATTTTGGAAAGCAAAATAGTTGAGCTTGAAAATGTTTTATCTGATGAAAAACTTTTGGTTGACATTGAACAAAGTATATTTTCTACTTTTTTAAAGAACATTATTTTTCAAACTAAATTTACAAAGTGTTCTACAGTTTCAAAGACATCTCAAACTTCCTCTGATAATTTTGATGACTTATTTGAGTCTGCAAATGACTTTCTTAATTCTGATGACGGGTGCATAGAAGAAATTGATATGTTTGACTTCAATGCTTCTCTTCCTGATCATTCTACTTGTCTTATAACTGAAAAAGTGTCACCAAGTGGTTTTAATATTGGTGAATCATCAGCTAAGGTTGGTGAATCAGTTTCTGTAACTGCTGATTATTATTCTCAAGGTAAGAAACATAAGAAACAGCGATTACAGAAACAGAAATACGTTGGTACACAAAAGAAAACTCAGTCTCAGAAATCTTCTTTTCCTAATAAATCTACATCTTATGCTTCAAATATAAGCAAGAAAAGGTCGAAAGCTCGAACTGAATGGCGACCAAAAAGGAAGGATGATGAGAAAGCTGAATCAGTTTCTGATAATTCTTGTACTAGATCTGATAGTAGTGATTCTGATGTAGTTGGTCAATATGCTTCTCATAAACAAAACTTTGTAACTTCTTACAAGCATTATTCAATAAAGCAATTGATTCAATTATCTCCTATTACTAATAAATCTTATCATTATCGGAGAAATGATTTAGCTTATTCTCATAATTCTTCTGATTGGTTTGGATCTTATCATGTTTATTCTTCAAGATCAAATGTTTTTAAATGTTTTCAAAGAAAAGGAGGGTCCATATTTAAATGGATACCAAAATCTTGTGCTAATCTGTTAGGACCCGTTTTTAAATGGGTACCTAAAGTTATTGTTTCCTGATTTCTCTTGCAGACCCGGCATATGTGGTACTTGGACAGTGGATGTTCCAAGCATATGACTGGGCAAAAAGCTTTATTGTCTAACTATACAGAGAAATTCAGTGCAAATGTCAGATTTGGAAACGATCAGCTTTCACCTATCTTAGGATATGGTGACATTATTCAAGACAACATAACGATCAGTAAAGTGAGTTATGTCGAAGGCTTGGGGTACAACTTATTCAGCATTGGTCAATTATGTGATAAGGGTTAGAGGTCAACTTCAAAGCTAAGAGATGTTCGGTTCGTACGGAAGATGGCAATGAACTCTTAGTTGGAAATAGAAAGTCAAACCTCTATACCAACAATATTTCAAAGGTACAGAATGACAATCAAGTTTGCTTGATGACAAAGGCTTCATTGCAGCAAAGTTGGCTCTGGCACAGACGTTTATCTCACTTGAACTTTCGTTATATCAATAAGCTGGTTAGTGGGAAATTGGTAATAGGACTTCCTGAGCTGAAATACAAGAAAGAATACTTATGTGTTGCATGTGAGAAGGGTAAGATGAAGAGAGCTCCGCATAAACCGAATCCTGAACCAAGCACTAGTTCTCCGTTAGAATTGTTACATATGGATTTGTGTGGTCCAATGAGAACTCAAAGTTTGGGTGGAAAGAAATACGTGTTGGTTATTGTGGACGATTACTCAAGATACACATGGGTCAAATTCCTTCGATCAAAAGATGAGATGCCCGAAGTTCTCATTACTTTCTTAAAGACGACCAAGGTGAAAACGCAGCGACAAGTCAAGTTTCTTCGAACTGACAACGGCACAGAATTCAAGAACAAGATTGTTGATGAATATCTCGAATCAGTCGGGATTTCACATCAGTATTCTGCTGCTAGAACGCCTGAACAAAATGGAGTAGTCGAAAGGCGAAATCAGACGCTAGTTGAGGCCGCTTGGACTATGCTTAGCCAATCAGACTTACCTCTATTCTCGTGGGCAGAAGCTGTGTCAACTGCATGTCATACTCAAAATCGGTCCGTGATACACCGCCGTTTTCAAAAGACTCCATATGAGCTGATCAACAACAGAACACCAACAATCAAGTATTTTCATATATTTGGGTGTAAGTGTTTCGTGCTTAACGACAGAGAGAGTCTGAATAAATTCAGTGCTAAGGCGGATGAGGGTATCTTCATTGGTTATTCTTCAACATCGGCAGCATATCGTGTTTATCTGAAGAAGTCAAAAACAGTTGTCGAGAGCGTCAATGTCACATTTGATGCAGAAATGACTTCTGAACAACTCAGTTCAGAACCCGTGATCACTGGAGTATTAGCTTCTGGGCAGATCAGTCCAGAACCTGCTTCTACAGCCAATAATTCGAATAATGCTTCTACATCTATTTCACATTTAACTGATTTAGATTTGTTATTTGAATTCTTTTATGATGAGTTTCTAGGTTCTAATATACCTAAATCTGTTGTGACTGACAGGTCTGAAGATACAAGTTGCAATCATCAAGTCACTTCAGATGTCATAATTGAACAAGCATCCCCTGTTCAGTCAGAAACTCACATTCCTACAATTACTCCTACAGTTGAAGATGTACAAGTAAATGTTGAGCCAGAAGTAAATGTTTCAGTTGGGTGTAATACAATGTCTACTCAACAACTAGAGTATGTTGTTCCAACTGATGCTTCTGCACCTGAAACGTCAACTTTAAACCTCCCTCCTATTATTCAAACTGAAGAGTCTGATAGTGGATTTTTAGATGATGATCATGTTCAAACTTCATCTACTCCACTCCCTCATGAGCATCGCTGGACCAAAGATCATCCATTACATTAAGTAATTGGAGATTTTGACAAGCCTGTACAAACGAGGTCAGCGACTCTTAATCAATGTATGCATGAATCATTTCTCAGTAAGATTGAGCCAACGCGAGTATAAGAGGCTCTTGCTGATTCGGACTGGGTATCTATTATGCAAGAAGAGATCAATCAGTTTGAAGCCCTAAAGGTTTGGAGATTAGTTCCAAAACCAGAAGGTAAAACCGTGATAGGCACTAAATGGGTATTCAAGAATAAAAAGGATGAAGATGGTATCGTCATAAGGAACAAAGCTAGACTTGTTGCCAAAGGTTACCGGCAAGAGGAAGGCATAGACTACGATGAGACGTATGCTCTAGTAGCGCGTATAGAAGCAATCCGCATGTTTCTAGCCTACGCAGCTCATAAGAATTTCACAGTCTTTCAGATGGATGTGAAAACAACCTTTCTGAATGGCATTCTTAAACAGGAAGTGTACGTGTATCAACCAAAAGGGTTTGTCAATGCAGAGAAGCCAGATCACGTCTACATCTTGGACAAAGCCCTGTATGGTTTAAAACAAGCCCCTCGAGCATGGTATGATGTTCTATCTAAATTCTTGGTCAAGTCTGGTTTTTCTAAAGGTAAGGTTGATACCACTTTATTCATCAAAAAGGAAAGAGCCGATATCATCCTTATTCAAATATATGTTGATGATATAATTTTTGGCTCTACTAATCCTAAATTTTGCAAAAACTTTTCTAACCTCAGGGTGTCACGTTTTCAAATGAGTATGATGGGAGAGATGAATTTATTTCTCGGATTACAAGTAAAACAGTTTTCTACGGGGATTTTGATTAACCAATCTAAGTACATTTTGAACATTCTTCGGAAGTTCAATATGGAAAATTGTAAACCAATTGGAACCCCGATGGCACTAGGTACTAAGATTAACACTGTTCCTTCGGGTAAAAGTGTTGATGTTAGGACTTATAGAGGTATGATAGGATCGTTAATGTATCTTACATCTAGTAGACCAGATATTATGTTTTCAACATGTTTATGTTCTAGATATCAGGCTGCTCCTAAAGAATCCCATTTGGCTGCAGTCAAACGAAATTTTTGATATCTGAAGGGCACTGCAGATCTTGGTCTGTGGTATCCTAAGGATACTGGTTTTCAACTGACTGCATATACAGATGCAGATCATGCAGGTTGCATGTTGGACATAAAAAGTACTTCAGGTCACGTTCAATTTCTTGGAGACAAGCTCGTTAGTTGGGCATCAAAGAAACAATTATGCGTTTCCACATCGACTGCTGAAGTAGAGTATGTAGCTGCTGCCAGTTGCTGCTCTCAAGTCCTACGGATGCGAACACAGCTACGAGACTATGGATTCAAGTTCGACAAAATTCCAATCTGTTGTGACTCGAAGAGTGCGATCGCAATATCTGCTAATCCTGTCCAACATACGAAAACCAAACACATTGATGTCAGGTATCATTTTATAAAAGATAATGTAGAAAAAGGAATAATTGAACTTTATTTTGTAAAAACAGATTATCAGCTTGCAGATTTATTTACCAAACCCTTAGACGAAAAGAGATTTAATTTTCTTGTCTCTAAGCTTGGTATGTTAAATCTTAAGACATAATCGGTTGTTACCTAATAAAGTTACGTATTGTTATTTTTCATCATTTTCTTTATCATTATGTTTGAAGGATATCTGCACTTTAATTGTTTTCTCATGATCTCAGGGGGAGTAAGAGAAGATTTTAGATGATCAACATTCATTTGAGGGGGGGCATGACTAATTTCTGCATTTTATTTCACTGACAAAATTTTTGTAATGCATGATTTTAGGGGGAGCATATAAGCTAAGTCAAAAAGAGTAAGACTATGATTTCTGATTATTTCAGATCAGAACTTGTACTTTAATTGTTTTATTGCTTTACGTCTTTTATTTTCGAATAAATTTTGTGAACAAATTTTGACTAGACTTTGAGACTTATGAAGGATGAGAAAATGACACGATCATATCATTTTTGACTTCAGCTGACTTTATGAGTATTAAGATTGAGCGAAAAGGTAAATTTCTTATCTTAATCTCAATTGTATCTGAAAGAAGGTCAACTTTCAGATATAGAAAACATGTTCTTAAATGTTCAAACCACTTCCCGATTCTTAAACAGAGTTCATAATTTGGAAGTGTGATTTTAAATGTTTTCATTTTATTTTTGTGCTTCATTGATAAACAAACCGTGTGTTTCCAAAGATTAATACTTGTGTATTGTCTTTTCTACATACTTTCAAGTATTCACACACATCGGTTTCATTTTTTTGTTCAACTTGTTCTTACCATGTCTCATATTGAAACAATTTTTCGATGGTAAGACACCCCACTTGTATTTCAAAGAATTTTGAGCGTTATTTCATTTCTAAACGTTCATTTCAAGAATGTCTATATTTTTGTTTCGTATAGACAATATCCATTATTCTTGACCTTAAGCTTTGATTGTTATATCATTCATTTCTGATTATTTTTCATACAATGTCATATTTTCAAACAAGTCTTATGTATTCATTCCTATTCATTCAATATACTTGTTTGAAAATACTTCCATGTTTAAAAATGCTCATATCTTCATGATTATTTTCTGAGCATACACATATCTGACCCATGTTTTCCATATCTTAAATGTTCAAGATAAACCATTTGAGCAACAATATGATTTATAGGACAGGGTTCTTTGTGCTAGGACTGAAATGAACTTCTATGGATTCACGTTAACCAGTGTTTCCTACCCAAGAAGTTAATCACATAGTGATTGAGTGTGAGGAGTCTAAAAGAAATGAGTGTGGGAGTGATGAGCTAAAATGGAAAAGAGAGTTTGGTTAGTAGTGAGGTTAATGATCAAAAGAAAGAGGGTGTGAGAACAGAGTAAAAGAATATTAAATTCTGCACCAACTACTTTCTGAGCCGGGCAGCCACATTACTAGCGTTTCACAATTTTTTTTGGTGAACGTTATTGAAAAAGGCAATTAGCCCATGCCAACTCTTGATAAAACCCCACCATCTACTCATTTTCTTCTCAAAAAGAAAATGTTTCACATTTTCAAGGGTACGCAACACATCATCTATATGGTTTTCATTTGGAAAATCTGGATATTGAAAAAGAAGGAAGTCTGCCCCACCTTCGCACTTCAATCATGCACTTAGAGTCTGTGTTTATCTACTGTTGTCTCAGTGGTTTACACTATGTTGAGCCTTATTAAAAAGTAATTTTCTGTGCTTAATTCTTTCTACACGTGGACGAACACACAAAGAATTTGTTTCTTTGTCATAACATTCATAGAAATGGCCTTTGTGGTGTTTCGATGATTATATAGAAGCCTTGGGGGAGTGAACATCAAAAAGCTCCTTTATATTGTGTATTCGTTACACACAGTGACTTCGTGTTACTGACAGACATTTTAACTGATTCATTTGTTGATTCAGGAGTTACCTTTCTTACTTTGTCTGGATTTGAAAATATCTAGATAAATATCTTGGTTACGGATCAATGAATCAGAGGCTTTTGACAGATCATATTGGTCAAAGACATTTCTTGGAAGAAAAGTTTTGATGATATAGATGATCAAATCATCAAAAAGGGGGAGATGATATCAAGAAATGTTAAAGTTTTCTAGTTTGGGGGAGATGGTATTATGAAATGATAAAGTTTTGAGAGATGATTTTCTGAAATGTCCAAATCAGAAAAGTTCAATTTGAAGATTTGGAGAAGATCAAAGAATTTCTGAGGATTTGAGGAAATTTTCTTTGAAGATTATTTGCTAAAGCAATCCGCGCTGATTCTGAAGATAATTTCTTTCCAAGTCTGAAAGTATCTTGTGAAAGTTTTAGGAGATTGTTAATCGTTTGAAGACAGTTTTGGAAAGAATACTGTCAAAGAAAAAGGAGAGATTGTACTGACAGAGCTTAAAGTGAAGACTGAATTGCTAGATTTTTCAACAGTGATCTTGAATCCAAAGGGGGAGATTGTTAGAGCATAAATCTGTTGGATACAAGATCAAGAAGACTGAAGGTCAAGGTCAAGAAAGTCAAAGCTGAAGAAAGTCAAATCTCATTAAAGTCAAAGTCTCTTATAATAAAAGTCAAATTTGTTTTTGTATTTGTATTTTGTATTTTAGTTTCCTTGTATTAGGAATTGGTATAAATAGATTTTATTTTTCAGTTTTGTTTAGTTAGTGAACAGAGTTATATTCGAGAGAGAAATTTGTAGAGAAAGAAAGAGAGAGTTCTAGAGAGAGAAAATTTGTAATTGAATTGAGAAGTGAAATCAAAACAGGTAATTGTTTGAATTTGTTTGTTTGATTAATTGTTAGTGATTAGAAACTAGAATCTGGAATAAACAAAACGCATCAAGAAAACTCAAATTCAGATAGGAACTCAAAAACTTTTCAAATTGATGAATCCTAAGCTATGATACCAATTGTGACCCAGATTACTAACATATATTTCACACACAGGTTAAGAAGAACAGATTTATTGATCAAATCATATGGTTACAGTGAAATCACATATCTAATAGTGTGCCATATATCTGACGTATGTGTTCTCAATGTGTGTGCGAACTCTTTTACCAAATCTGTAATTCGTATATATGTGCACGTGTCTACAAGATTACAAAGGAAACAATGTATTTATACTAAGTCAACATAGTTGACTTTACAACTCAAAACCCTTAACTATTCAACATTTACAAACTAGACCCTCTATTTTAATCTTGAATACAATATACATCTAACACTAAGTGTATTGAGCGTGTTTAAGAGAGAGAAATATTGTGAGAGTTTTTCTTGTATTCGAATTTGAGAATTAATCAGAATCTATTGTTGAATTCAATTGTGTCATCTTGATTTGCACTGATTGTGGGACACACAAAGAAGTTGGAAGACGTGGATGTGGTACGCGACTACCCGAATGTCTTTTCGGAAGCCCTACCCAAGCTACCACCGGAGCGCCAAGTGGAGTTCCATATCGACCTCACTCCGGGTACCGCCTCGATTGCCCATGCTCCCTATCGTCAGGCCCCAACGAAAATGCAAGAAATGATTATGCAACTACAAGAACTCCTTGAGAAGGGATTCATACGATCGAGCTCGTCGTCTTGGGGAGCTCCAGTTTTATTCGTGAAGAAGAAGGATGGGTCCATGCCAATGGGTATCGACTACCGTGAGCTTAACAAGGTCACCGTGAAGAACAAATATCCACTTCCTCGGATCGACGACCTCTTCGATCAATTGCAAGGAGCGGGGTGTTTTCTTAAGATAGACTTGTGGTCCAGTTACCACCAAGTGCGAGTGAAGGAGAGAGACATTCCGAAGACGGCATTTCGGACAAGGTACGATCACTATGAATTTCTACTGATGCCATTCGAGCTAACCAACGCTCCGGCCGTATTTATGGATCTGATGAACCGAGTGTGTCGACCTTTGCTGGACAAATCTGTTATATTCTTCATCGACGATATTATGATCTACTCGTGGGAAGAGGTCGAACACCGTCAACATTTGCGGGAAGTTTTGGAGATTCTTCGAAAAGATAAATTGTTCGCGAAGTTCTCGAAGTGTGAGTTTTGGTTACAAAAAGTTCAATTCTTGGGCCATCTGGTGTCTAAAGACGAAGTGAAGGTAGATCCGACAAACATTGAAGCGATGATGAATTGAGAACCACCGACGAGTCCAACGGATAAAAGGAGTTTCTTGGGTATAGACGGATACTACCGACGGTTTATTCAAGATTTTTCGAAGATCGCCTTTCCACTCACATCGTTGACAAGGAAGAACGTCAAGTTCTTATGGACAAAGACTCAAGAGAAAGCTTTCCGGACTATTCAAAAGAAACTGTGTGAGGCACCACTTCTATCCATACCAGAAGGATCCAACGACTTTGTGGTTTATAGCGATGCCTCCAAATTGGGTCTTGGGTGCGTCCTAATGCAAAGGGGGAAAGTGATAGTGTATGCATCGCGACAACTCAAAGACCACGAGATGAATTACCCTACACATGACTTCGAGCTAGCGGCGGTGATATTTGCTTTGAAGCTATGGCGCCACTACCTTTACGGGACGAAGTGTACACTATTCATTGACCATAAAAACTTGAAATACATATTTGACCAAAACGACCTCAACATGCGGCAAAGAAGGTGGTTGGAGCTTTTGAAGGACTATGATTGTGAGTTGCTTTACCATCCCAGTAAAGCCAACGTGGTGGTGGATGCATTGACTCGGAAGAATTATGGGAGCAAAGTCAAAGTGACCCTTTCTAGAATTGATGTAATATCAAGCCTAGTGGAGGACATCAAAGAAAGTAAATTCCAAGCACTCTGTGAAGAGAACCTCAAAGCTGAGATCATGGTGAAACAACGAGAGTTGCTAACGGAGGATAGTTGCGGCATCAAGTTATTCCTAGGAAGAATTTGGGTACCGAAGATTGGAGGGATCGGTGAGTTGCTCTTGGTGGAAGCTCACAAGTCCAAGTACTCTATACATCCGGGTAGAACTAAGATGTATAAGGATTTGAAGTTTCACTATTAGGGGCCGGTAATGAAGCTCGATGTCGCTAACTACGTGGAAAGATGCGTCACTTGCCTTAAAGTCAAAGAAGAGAATCAAAAGCCTTATGGGAGTTTGCAACCATTGGCCATTCCGGAATAAAAGTGGGAGCATATCACGATGGACTTCGTCACCAAACTACCAAGAACCTTGAGAGATCACGACACTATTTGGGTGGTGGTGGATCGACTCACGAAAAGTGCACACTTTTTGGCTATGCGAGAGATGTTGCCGATGGAAATATTAGTCAAGCTTTATATTGAAGAGGTGGTGTCGCGTCATGGTGTTCCACTATCCATAGTTTCGAATCAGGATAGTCGGTTCACTTCCAAATTTTAGGATGGTCTACAAAAGGAGTTGGGCACAAAGATCAAGTTGAGCACGACCTACCATCCTCAAATTGATGGTCAAAGTAAGAAAACGATCCAAACTCTCGAGGATATGCTCCGGTCTTGTGTTATAGGCTTTGGGAGAAATTAGGATTCACATCTACCTTTAGTGGAGATCTCTTACAACCATAGTTACCACTCGAGCATTGGGATGCCAACCGTTCAAAGCACTATATGGAAGGAAATGTAGAACACCGATGTGTTGGCTCGAGGCATGGGAAAAACAATTTGCCGGAATGGAAATCGTACAAGAAACAGAGGAAAAAGTAAAAAGGTATTCGGGAACGTTTGAAGGCGGCCCAAGATTGGCAGAAGAGATACGCGGACAAGAAGCGAAGATCGGTCGAGTTCCAAGTGGGAGAGCGAGTTATGTTAAAGGTATCTCCATGGAAGGGCGTCATACATTTCGGAAAGCGTGGGAAGCTTAGTCCCCGTTTCCTCAGACCCTTTACGATATTAAAGAAGTTTGGACTTCAAGCCTACAGATTGGACTTACCATTGGAAATGGATGGGATTCACCCTACATTTTATGTATGCTACCTTCGCAAATGCTTAGCCGAAGAGGAAAGCGTTATCCCATTAACGGAGATTCGGGTGGACAATGGGAATTGATATGTGGAAGATACGGAAACCATCTTGGTAGGATTTAATCTGTTGAACCTTGACCATTTAATCTGTTAAACCCTCCTAAAAGACGAAGAAACTTTGACATAAAAAAGTAAAATGGTCAAGGTTCAATGGAAACATCATCGAGGTGCCAATATGATATGGGAATCGGAGGAGGACATGGAAAAGTGATACTCTCACTTGTTTTAATCTGTTGTGAATTCGGGGACGAAATCCCCTTTTAGGAGGGGAGGATTGTAACATTCGGAAAAACAAGATAAGTGTTTCTCAATCGTAATTTAATCTTTCTCTTAATTCATAGCCTTAGAGCCCCTTTAGCGTTAAAGTAATCGTAGTTTAATTGTTATTATCATTACTTGTACTGGAACATATAACCATGAGATCAGTTACGAAATAGAACGAAAAATTTCGGGTCGGGTCACTGTGGTGCGACAGTGCCACGCGACAATGACCATGGTCAAAATCGCTGGTCACTGTCGTCGTAGAGGAGGAGGTCACTGGAATGTTTGGTGATTATGACTGCGATAGTGCCAAAGGGCATAGTCATTGGTCACTATCGTCGGATTGGTACCGAAAGGGGGTTAAGACCTGCGATTGGGACTAAGCGACAATGCCATTGGCACTATCGCCTGGCATTGTCGTATGCGACATATGGGCGTATAAAAACTCATCTCAGCCGATTTAGTCTCAATTGCTTCATATTTTCTGCTTGAGAGTCTATCTTGTAGAGCATAAGGACGAATTTCTACTACCAAACCCTAGCCCCATTTATTGCAAACACTTGGGGTTGGTGAATCTTGTGAGGAGTGTTAGTGCATAAATATGTTGGATGCAAGATCATAGAAGATTGAAGATCAAAGTCAAGCAAAGTCAAAGCTTGAAAGTCAACTCTGAAGCAAAGTCAAAGTCAAGTGTAATAAAGTCTGTTAGTGTATAAAATTGTTTCCAAGATTTAATGTGTAAGTCAAAGTCTGTAATGTCATTGTCAACATAGTGGTTTGAGAGAATTTTTGGTTTGAGAGTTTAGTTGTGTGAGAGAAGTAGTATACATATAAATAGTCATTGTGTTGTAAGTAATCATGGAACCAAGGATCATATGTGTATCTTGTGATATATCAATATACTTGTGATTCTCTCTCTACTCTCTCTCTAGATTCATAATTGTCAAATCTTGTTTGTTAATTGTGCTTGAATTGATTGGGAAATACATCTTCAATTGGTATCAGAGCGAGACCAAACAAATTCAGAGTGTTTAAGACTATCATTTTCTATTGAATTTCTGAAAAAATCTTCAAGAATAGTCATATTTTCAGAAATTTACTATTTGATCGATTTTTCAGTAGTTTGTTGAAATTCGTGTGTAATTCTGTAATAGATGTGATCGATTAGTGTTAGAAAACACTTTGTATTCACACATAAACATGAATTAATCATTGGATTGATGTAATTTTTGAATTTCTTGGATTTGTAGTTTCACGAACACAGGGTCTGTATTTCTATAAAATCGCACTGTAATTTTCAGGTTTGATCATCGTTGGTTGTTCGAATTGTGTTCCTGTTGTATTTTCGAACCTTGTGGATGTGTTTGTAAAAGCAGTTTGCAGGTTTGAATTTATTTGGATCTAATCTGTGAACTCAGGGAAGAACACACTAAAAAGTTGAAAAACACGTAAACATAGCATGCGAGTTCTTGAAGAACACGCAAACAAAGCCACTTGATCTGCAAATTTCCAATTCCAAGACATCTACGAGTTTTTGAGAAACATACATCATGCAGTCTGCGAGTTCTACAAAACACGCAACTAGTAGCTTGCGAGTTCTACAAAACGCGCAAACAGTAGCTTCAGAGTTTGCAAAACACGCAGATAATAGTTTGCGAATTCTAGTGTTGCCAGTACACTTGGTTTTCCAGTTTCAGTACATATGGTCTGCGAGTTCTAGTCATTTGATCTACGAGTTTCATGCTTCAAAATTCATTTGATTTGCGAGTTCTGATCCATGTAGTCTGCGAGTTTTAATGCTGAAAATTCCAAGCATTTGCAAGTTTCAATTCTAAGCATTTGCGAGTTTCAGTTCAAGTGTTCTGCGAGTTTCCACTTTAGTGAGTTCTAGAATTCTCGAAATTTTTCTAAGTGACAAACACGCTAAGTGTTTTGACGTGCGAGTTTACGTTCGTCTGCAAGAAGCTCATAGTTCAGATTTATTCTAAGTGTACTTCGCGCACAAAGCACCTTGCGAGAAGCATCTTCGCGCTCATCCCTTTAGCGAGGTTGTTCAATTCGCGCAAGCAGTGTCCTGCGAGTTTCTCATTCACGCACAACACGTTTATCGCGAATCTCAGTGAACAGTGCTTTGCGAGTTTAGAGATCTGCGAGTTTCTTGTGTTTGCGAGTTCTGGACTTAAATTTTTTCTGAGAATTATTTTCAAGTGGTGATCTGATTTTGACTTTCAGTCAAATTTTCTGAATTGTTTGGGAACGATCATTCATTCAAGCTAATCATTCAAGATTCCAACTACAGATGAGAGAGGAAATACTGTACTGTCAGCTAGAGATGTCTTGTACATGCTTGAGATACCGAAAATAGAAGCTGAAAGAGACAAACTGAAGAATCAGAATTCAGCTTTACTTAAACAAATTCAGGAGTTGAAATTTAATTTGTCAAACTCTGATAAAACTCTTGACTGTATAAAGTGTACTAATACTGTTAAATCTGATTTTGCAGGTATTATAAGTGCAAGAGAGATAGAGATTAAAGAGAAAGAGAAAATTGTTGCTTTAAAAGAGAATACTATTCTAACATGTGATAAAGAATTAAAACACAAAGAGAAGAAGATTGTGAATCTTCAAAGCAAATTGAAGAAAACTGAAAAGAAATCATTAGAACATCAAGATGAATCAGTTAAGCTTCAACAGAAGTTTAAGGCTTTTGAAGAAAAGATATATGCCTTGGAGATACAGAATGCGGAACTGAAGAAAAGCCTCTAAGCAGATAAAGTTAAATCTGATTCAGAGAAATCTGTTGGTCAAAAATTGTCTGATATTTCAAAGAAAGTTGACCAAGAGAAGAAGGATCTTGAGCTAAGATGTATAAAACTTTTCAAGCAAGTGTCTGAATTTGAAAAGATTCTAATTACTGAAAGAGAAACATTTGCTAAGGAAAAGAAATTTCTTGAAGATAAAACTACTGAATTTCCCAAACAGATCTCAGTTTTACAAGACTTATTAGAAAAAGAAAGACAAATTTTTCAGGAAAAGAAAAAGTCTTTTGAATCTGAAAAGAAAACTTCTGAAAAGAGAAATGTTAGGATTTTCAAGGATATTTCTGAAAAAACCAAGAACTTAGAAAAAGATTTTGAACAAGAACGTTCACATTTTGAATTTGAGATATCTAAGCTTACATACAAAATAACCGTTCTATCATCAGATGTCCAAAAAGAACAGAAGGCCAGATCTGATTAGAAAATAAAGTTAGACACAGTTACTTCTGAAAGAAACATTTTATCTGAAAAGATAAAGAACTTGGAAGCCGCAAACAGTGAACTGTCAGGAAATATTACAACTGATGTGATTGATCAATCACCTGTTGATAATTCAACAGAATCAGTCTGTTCTTTCAAAACAACTTCAAGTTCTATTCATGAAAAAAATGTTTTGAAAAAGAAAAGTGTCAAATCTCAAATTGTCAACTCAAATCAGATTCGACCATCTAATCTGTTTTATGACAAATCTATTGATGGTTCAACAAGCTTTTATATAAAATCTCTTGGAAAGTAATCAAAGAAAAGTCAGATGGTCTGGAGAGTTAAAGATTCTTCTAAAGAGAAAAAGAAGGACAAAGCATTTGCATTCACATCCAATGCCAAAATAAACAGTGCACACAAAGGTAAATCTTTTGGTAATTCTGATATGTTTTATTCCACTAATCATTTAATCAGGATTGCTCAGAAGAAAATATGTTGTTCTTACTGTGGAGGTAATGACTTTGTAAGTAATAACTTTGTTAATTACTGGTATGGTTCATATTATGTAACCCCCATACGAACTGCAACTAACACATCAGGACCCAAATACCAGTGGGTACCAAAAGCTAAATCTGTGTTGCAGGCACCCAAGGTTTAAGGGGGAGCAAGAACTTTGGCTTTTGAACACAACAGTTCAAAACCCGGACCCTAAAGTCAAAGAGTTATGGCTTCTAAACACTTCAGTTTAGAACTCGAATTTTAATGTAAAGGATTGTGGCTTCTGATTTCAACAGATCAGGACCCGTTCTTCAATGTTTAGATAAGGATATTTTGCAAATATCCAAGGGGAGCTTATTTGATCTAAATCATTATATCATGATTTGAGGGGGAGCTTAAAGGTAAATAACTTCTTATCTTGATCTCTGATTGTTTGAAAGAAGAATAACTTTCGAACATTAAAAACGCTTTCTAAAATGTTCAAACCACTTCTCTATTCTCAAAAGATTTCATGAATTAAGAAGTGTGATTTTAAATGTTTTTCATTATTGAGCCTTAATATTTAACTGACCATGTGTTTCCAAAGATCAATACTTGTGTATTATCTTGTCTATATACTGTCAAGTATTCATACACACCGGTTCATTACTTCATATTGACTTTGTTATTACCATGTATCAAAAGTTTAATCTTTCTATGGTAATACTCCCGGTTATATTCAATGTTGTTTGAATCAAACATCATTTCTAACCCTTGCATTGTGCTTTCATTGATACAATGTATATATATTGTTCATAAAAAAAACATTCGTCTCTGATTTCCCGAAATATTATTCTTCAGGAATTTTGATCTTATTTTAATCATTGTTAGATTCTTAAAACATTTATATTCTTTCATGTTCATTCATTCATACAAAGTTTTGAGAAATCTCTAATGCTTAAAATGCTCAAATTTCATTCTTATCTTTATGAGCATACATACACTGACAAATAATTTCATGAGCTTTAATGTCAAGAAACTCATTGTGATACATATTCTTTTAGGATATATACATGGGATTCAGTGTGTGAGCTTAAACGAACTTCCATGGATTCACGATAACCAGTGTTTCCTACATAGGAAGTAATCCTTCGAGTGATTGAGGGGAGAGGGGTCAAAAGAATAGAGTGTTGGTGTGTGAAGAGGTAAAATGGAAAAGAGAGATTGGTTAAAAGTGAGCTTATATGTTTAAAAGAAAGAGGGTTAGAGGTCAGAGAAAAAGAGTATTCAACTTTGCACCAACTTCTTTCTGAGTCGGGCATCCACATCTACTGATTGGTTCACATTCTTTGGTGACCATCATTGAAACAGGCAGTAAGCCTATGCCAACTCTTGCAAACACCCCACCAGCTACTCATTCTTTTCTCAAAAAGAGAATGTTTCACATTTTCTAGGGATACAACACATACTCTATTGGTTTTTCATTCGGAAGATACTAATATTGAAAAAGAAGGAAACTTGCCCCACCTTCGACCCTTTCTCATGCACATTGAGTCTATGTATTATCATTGTTGTCTCAATGGTTTACATACTTTGAGCCTTATTAAACATAATCATTGTGCTAATTCTTTCATACACAAGCATGGGCACACAGAAAATTCGGTTTTCTGTCAGAACATTCATAGAAAATACATTATGTTTTTCAATTAATGAATGGAAGTCCTGGGGAGTCATCATCAAACCAACTCTTAAATTGTACTTTTGTTGTACACAGTAAAGGGGGAGAAATTTCATCATGAAGATTGTTCTGCATTATTTAAAAGAGGGAGAAATTTCAAAGACTGAGCTAAAATTGATGAGTTTTGATGATCATGATTCTCACAATCATCAAAAAGGGGGAGAAATCTACAAAAGTTCAATTTCAAAGAATTTCAAAGATAAAGTGAAAAGACTTGTGGAGAATTTCTGAAAGTTCAAGTCATATATAGCTGGTATATTCAAAAAGGAAGATGACTTCAAGTTTCAATCTGAAGATGGTTCAAAAGATTCTGAAAGTCCAAGCCAGATGAAAGTTCTGTTAAAGAATTTTAAAAGTTTCTGAAAAAGATTTGTCAAATTTTGTTTTTCCGAAGACAGTCAAGAGATCAGAGTGATGAAGATACGAGATCAGAGATTCCTCAAAATTTAAAGATTTCTGAAGTTTCAAAGTTCAAATATTTCAAGATTTCAAATAGTTTATTGTTCAAGAATTGTTGACTTTCCAAAGATGCAAAGTGCAAAAGACCTTTCAAGATTCTTCAAAGACTGAAAGACTGAAGATTGCCAGAGTTTCATTGTCCAAGACTGTCCGAGATAAAAGTTGAAGGATCAAGTGTTGAAGACTAGTGTCAAATTTTTATTAAATCTTGAATATAAACGGGGAGAATTGTTAAATCTAAATATTGTATCCAAGATTTAATAGGAAAGTCAAAGATGTAAAACTCAACATTGTCTTTGTATTAGAAAGTCAAAGTGTGTTTAGTTTTACTTAGTCATTAAGTCTTTGTTAGATAGATGGTATATGTAAGTTTTGGCTTGAAAGAATCTGTAAGAAACGGATTGTAATATTCAGACTTGTGGTTAATGAATTCAAGATCTACTTTCTCTCTCTAGATTCTCTCTCTAGTTCTTGAGTAATTGCTTGATATATTTGAAATTTTATGATTAACAATTGGTATCAGAGTTGAACCAAACTTTTCAGAAATGATTTGATCAAAGTTTGAATTGAAATATGGAGCTTTAGATCGAGAAATTGAGTTTTTTCTGAAAATTTTCAAGAACTCGTGTTTTTCACTTTCATCCGAATTTTATTGAAAATCGTTTTTGGTGCAAGAAAATGGAATTGTTGGATTCGATTTTTGTTTAGGATTGATTCTTGTATTGATTTCATCTCATAATTCGAACTAAATCGATGTCAATTTTTGATTTTTGAATTTTTCTTGAAGTGACGAGTTCAAATATTGTTCTTGATTGAATTTGTGGATTTGTTGGTTTTAATCGAAAATTGATTGTAAATTTGTGTTTAGTATTGTTTTTCGATGATTCTGATAAATTTTTGAGAACAAATTTGCTGATTTGGATCGAATTGAACAAGTCAGAGCCAAGAATTGAATAGATCTATACTTTGCGCTAGTTCTTATAGCTTTGTGCGAGTTCATCGACATTTGCGTGAGTCATCCGGGCTACCTTGCGTCTTCATCAGATCACGCTAGACGTCATTTGCATCTTCAGCTTATCACACAAAGCAAAGTTTGCGCAATCAACGCCTCACGCAAGGCTCTCTCACAAAGTTCCACTTTGCGCTTCAAGGCACTCACGCAAAGTTACATTTGCGTCTTCCACGACTTAAGAGAAGCTTGCTTTGCGCCATCCAAGTCTCACGCAAAGCTCACTTTGCGCCTTACACTGATAGCGAGAACCTCACTTTGTGCTACTCTCTGCTCACGAGAAGTTTGGTTTGCGCCATACATAGTTCACGCAAATCACAGTCTTGCGCCATATCATGTGTTCAAATTTTTAAATTTTTTGCTTGATTTCAATTTGATCTGTTTTTTTATTTTCTGATATACAGTTTGGAACGATCATTCATATTAAGCTGATTACTCATTAATTACGGGATTTTTTACAGATCTTGAAGAGAAGAATAGAAAGCTTGAATTAGAGAAAGTGAATCTGGGTTATGTTGTTGACTTTAACTCGCAAAAGTCAAAAGAGTATTATGAAGAAAGCATCAGACTGAAAGAAGAAATTAGTGATTTAAAGACTCTCAATGAAGATCTTCGGAAAAGATCTTCTGGGCTGAATAATGAGAAGATTCAGGGATTGGAAACTGAGAATGCGGAGCTTAGAAAGAATTTATTTGATTTTGAAAAACAACTTACTGAAAATAAAGATGTTTTTGATACTGAAAAGAAAATTTTTTCAAAGAAGTTCTCAAATTTCACAAAGAAGTGTTTTGAAGCGAAAAAGTCAGTGGATCTTAAATGCATAAAACTTTCTCAACAAATTTCTGATTTTGAGAAAGTACTTATTTTGGAAAGAGAGAAGTTTGCTCAAGAAAAAAAGGCCATAGAACAGAAGAATGTGGGATTATTCAAGGAATTATCAGGCCAGAGAAATGATTCAGAGAAAGGGTTTGAAGAAGAACGATCAATTTTTGAGACTGAAATCAAAAGACTGACTTCAAAGTTATCTTAACTATCTGCTACTGCGCTTAAAGAGTAGAAAACGAAGTCTGAATTCAAGACAAAGAATGACTTGCTTGTGAAAGAAAGAGACACCTTTGCTTCAAAGATCAAAGAGCTTGAAAAGTCTGTTTCAAGTGCAAATCAGAAATCTGTCTCTTCACAAAGGTCAGTTAAATCTTTTGATCAGATTCGTAGATCTAAGATTTTCTATGATAGATATCTAGTTGTTTCAGGTACATATCCGAGAAGAAGTTACAAGAAAGAAAAACTGGTCTGGCAGAAGAAACCAGTTAAATATGAGATGTCAAAAGAGCTGAAAGGGAAGACATCATGTGTACATACTCACAGAGCAAATAAGAACAAAGAGCATAAAAGTAAACCTGACCATATATACTCAAGAGATCAATTATTCAGGTTTTCAGGTAATAAATTTTATTGTTCTTACTGGTGTACACATGATTATATCCACAAGACCAGTGATCATTTCTGGTATGGTTCTTACTCTGTAACCCACACACGAACTGCAACTAACATTTCTGGACCCAAATACAAGTGGGTACCAAAGAAGAAAAATGATTCTTTGTTGCAGGCACCTCAAGTCAAGGTGGAGTAAGAAGATAATGGCTTTTGAACATAGCAGTTCAAAACCCGGACTTCAATGTCAAGATTATGGCTCCTGAATAACACAGTTCAAGACCTGCACCTCAATGTCAAGATTATGGCTTCTAAGTACACAGCTTAGGACCCGTTCTTCAAAGGAGTTTGACTTCTAAACACAACAGTTTAGGACTCGGACCTCAGCGATCAAAAGACCTTACTCCTGTGATAATAAGAGATATTACTCCAACACTCAAATGAAGATATCAACCTTCAAGGGTGAGTATACTCTTTTTGCATCCGATGGATATGATGGTCTACGTCCCAAGAGAATTGATCTGATCTTTATCCTATAATTTTTCACTGATAGATTTTTCTGATATGATTGTCTACAATTCAAAAGGGAGTGTCTGATATCTATCCTGTTTTAACTGACATATTTTACATGCCTAATTTAAGGGGGAGTATAGGTGATGACTTCTGATTATTTCAGATCAGAACTCGTTCTATAAAATGTTTTACTGCTTTCTGTCATTTTATTTTTGAATAAATGATGTGAATAAAGTGGCTTCTGATCACATGACAGACCAGGACCCGTTTTTCAATGATCAAAGAAGGATATTATGCTAATATCCAGAGGGAACTTAAAAGACTTAAATCATTCTATCATGATTTGAGGGGGAGCTTAAAGGTAACTATCTTCTGTTCAATATCTCGGATTGTTTGAAAGAAGAAGAACTTTCAAGCATCAAAAACAATTTCTTAAATGTTCAAACCACTTCTCTATTCTCAAAAGATTTCATTAATTCAGAAGTGAGCTTTTAAATGTTTTTCAATTTTGAGCTTTAATGTTTAATTGACCGTGTGTTTCTCAAGATCAATACTTGCATATAATCTTATCCATATACTGTAAGTATTCATACACACCGGTTCAGTACTCCATTTGAATTTGTTATTACCATTTCTCATAACGAACCAACTTTTCGATGGTAATACCCCCGTTTGAAATTCAAAGTTGTTGAGCATCATTCATCTTTTTCATATTTGTGCTTTCATTGATATATTGTTTATATTCGTTCATATAAACAAACTTCAAATTCTTTGATACCCTAACCATTTGATTTGATCTGATTATTTCATTGTCAGATTCTCAAAACAATTCTCTTGATTTTATTTCATTCATTCAATATCATTGTTTTGAGAAATCTTCAAAGTTCAATTGCTCAAATTTCATGACAATACATTTTGACAATGATATCATACCCTTTGTGCTTAACTGTTCAGTTAAATTGTTGAGCAACCATGCTTTTTAGGACTTACATGGGATTCGTGTGTGAGCTTAAAAAGAACTTTCATGGATTCACGTCAACCAGTGTTTCCTACCCAGGAAATTATCCTTGAGTGATTGAGGGGTGAGGGGTCAAAATCAAAGAGTGAGGGAGATAACTCATCCTGTTGAGTTATTCTCATTGTGCTGAGCGGAAAAATGGAAAAGAGAGTTTGGTTAGAAATGAGCTTAAATGTTAAAAAGAAAGAGGGTGTGAGAACAGAGTTAAAAGAATATCAGAACTCTGCACGTACCACTTTCTGAGTCGGGCAGCCACATTTCTGATTGGTTCACATTCTTTGGTGACCATCATTGAAAAAGGCAGTGAGCCTATGCCAACTCTTGCTATTACCCCACCAACCACTCATTTCTTTCTTAACAAAGAAATGTTTCATTTTCTTTGGGGACGCAGCATATATTTTATCTAATCTTCTCTCGGAAGATTTAGATATTGAAAAAGAAGGAATGTTGCCCCACCTTCTCACCTCTTTCATGCACATTGAGTCCGTGTAATACATGTTGCTGTCTCAACAATTTACACACTTTGAGCCTTATGAAACACAATCATTGTGATAAAATTATTTTATACACAAGCACGAGCACACATAAAATTTGTTTTTCTGTCAGAACATTCATAGATAAACCTTGTGTTTTTCAATGATTGAATGGAAGTCCTGGGGAGTCATCATCATGCCAGCTCCTTAAATTGTACATTTGTTGTACACAGTGACTTTGTGTTACTGACAGACATTTCTAACCGTTTCATTTGTTGATTCAGGGTTACCACGTTCATTATGTCTGAATTTGAAAAGATTCGGATATATACCTTTCATGAATTGACGACTCTCAGATCAAAGCGCGACGACTGTCAAAGGGGAGATTGTTATTCGATTATATAAGGGGAAATCAGAGACTTTGATGAAATCGATGAAGTTTTGATGATCATGATGCTCATGATGCTCATAATCATCAAAAAGGGGGAGACAATTAGAAAGATTCAATTTCAATAACATGAAGAGTTGTCAAAAGTGAAAAGTCTTGTGAAGAAATTCAAATGCTCTCGCTATTGCAAAGTTAAAAAGACTCTGAAGAAAGTTTCTTCAAAGATAAATCAAACAAGATGATTTGTGAAAGTTTGGTTTTCTAAAGACAGTTTAGAGATCACAAGTGATGAAGATACAAGTTGTTTCAAAGTCTACTCAAAGTTGTTTCAAAGTTGTCAAAGATTTTCAAAAGTTTCAAGATTTCAGATTCGCGTTCAAGGCATGTTGACTTTCAATGCTACAAAGTGCAAAAGACTTTCCAAGATTCTTCAAAGGCTGAAAGAGTAAAGACTGTGAAAGCTTCAAAGTTCAAAGTTAAAGAGACAAAAGCTGAAGAATCAAGAGCTGAAGATCAATATCAGATTTTTATTAAATCTTGAATACAAAGATGGAGGTTGTTAAGTCTAAATATTGTATCCAAGATTTAATAGGAAAGTCAATGATGTAAAAGTCAACATTGTCTTTGTATTAGAAAGTCAAAGTGTGTTTAGTTTTACTTAGTCATTAAGTCTTTGTTAGATAGATGGTATATGTAAGTTTTGGTTTGAAAGAATCTGTAAGAAACGGATTGTAATATTGAGACTTGTGGTTAATGAATTCAAGATCTACTTTCTCTCTCTAGATTCTCTCTCTAGTTCTTGAGTAATTTCTTGATATATTTGTAATTTTATGATTAACAAGAATGTTAGTGTATAAAATTGTATCCAAGATTTAATGTGTAAGTCAAAGTTTGTAATTTCATTGTCAACATAGTGGTTTGAGAGAAGTTTTGGTTTGAGAGTTTAGTTGTGTGAGAGAAGTAGTATACATATAAATAGTCATTGTGTTGTAAGTAATCATGGAACCAAGGATCATACGTCTATCTTGTGATATATCAATATACTTGTGATTCTCTCTCTACTCTCTCACTAGATTCATAATTGTCAAATCTTGTTTGTTAATTGTGATTGAATTGATTGGGAAATACATCTTCAAAGTCAAAGTCAAAGTCTTGTTATTTAGTTTCTAAGTGTGTGTTGTTTTTTAGTTTCGCTTTTAATAGACTTGTGGTGTGTAGTTGTGTTGTAAGAATCTTGTAACTTTGAGATCTATTGCATTCACAGAGAGAGAGAGAGAGTTAGAGAGAGAAAGAGATTTGTAGAGAGAGAAAGAGATTTGTGGTTAGTAGTTGTTTGGAATCAAACCTTGTGATTAATCAAAACAGGTAATTGATAAATCTTGTTTTGTAATTGATTTTAGCAATGAGAACTTGATAAATCTGGGAATAATAATTGGTATCAGAGCAAATCCAGATCAAAATCAAGAAAAATTAGAAAGTCGACACTGTTTCATCGAAGTCCAAATTTGATTTTGTGATTTTATGTTTAGTTTCGAGTTGTAATTAGTTTAGTGTGTTCTAAATGAGTATTAGATCGAGTTTGTATAGAATTGGAAAAGAATTGCACTGTAATTTTTCATCAATTTGATGAATTTGTTGTTTTTGAGTTTCACGAGTTTGAACACTGTATCGAAGATCAATTTAGATGATTAAGTGAATTTTTGTTGTAATTCGTTGGTAGAAATAGGTTCTAGAAGTGTTGTTGATTGAATTGTCAAAATTTCGAATTGAAATTTGAAGTTTAGATAGTATTTTGAATCGATCAGAGGGTGTTTTTCTTCGAAAGTTGAAGAACTCGCAAGCAGATCTAAAGAACTCGCAGGATCACCAAGAACTCGCAGATCGAGTTTTCGTAGATCATTAAATTTCGCAGAGTTTTTGTTTTTTTCTGAAAAATTGTTTATGTGTAAAATGCGCATGTGTTTTTATTGCGAATTCTCCAGGATTCGCAAGTCAAAGTGTTGAGAATTCTTTATGTTTTGTATTGGTATATCTGCGAATTTCCAAGAATTCGCTGAAACCTTGTTTGCCAAGAATTCGCATAAGTTTTGAGAAAAGTACAGAATTCGCAGATTTGAGTCTTGTTAATTCTGAAGAGTGTGAAAAGTTTTCTTGAAAATTTTACAAGGATAAGAATTCGTAGATGTGTTTCTTGCAAAAAGTGAAAGATTAGTACATAATTAATTACGAATTCTTCAAAATTCATAGATAATTGTGTTGCGAATTTTGGGTTTTTCTTTGTCTGGGAATTCTGAAACATATTTGAGTCTTGCGAATTTTGAATTTTGCTTCTTACGAATTCTTAATTGCTTGCGAATTTTGAAAGAATTTTGCTAATTCTGTGTGTGTTTCTGTATCTTGCGACTTTCATACTTAGAGAATTTCTGGAAATTTTGTTTCTGTTTTTCTTTCAAGATTTCTGTATTTTTACGTGATTTCTATTGGACTAACGATCAGTTTGTCAAATTCTTATTGAATATTTTAAAAATAGGATGACATCCAGGGAAGCTCTTGCTATTGGAACCGATGTAAAGCCACTGGTACTCTTCAAGGGAGAGTACGAACAATGGAAAGACCGGTTTCTGGATTTCATAGACTGCAGCGATCTGGGAGATTATATCAGGTTACCTTTAAAGGAAGGAATTATGAAACCTCCAACAAAGACAATGAATGTTGTAGGAGATAATAGCGAATATGAACAGAGAGAGTATCCTCTACGTCTGGAGGAATACTCACATGAGCAAAAAAGAAGACATAAGGATGATAGACTAGCAAGACATTTCATTCTCCAAGGCATACCCAACGAGATATATGTCAAGATTGATAGCTATAACGCTACGGGAAATCAAATGTGGGATCAATTGGAGAAAATGATGCTAGTGTCAAAGATTGGAAATCAGCTTTAGGTCTCCAACTGCCTCAACAACTATAAGGAATTCAAAGCCAAAGAGGGAGAATCTCTTGAGGGAACTTATGACAAATTTGTGACTTTACTGAATGAGCTTAGCAAGAACAAAGTAAAGAGGTCACAGATTGAGCTTAATGTCAAGTTCCTTAGCATACTTCAGCCTGAATGGAAGAGGTTTACAAGACCAATGAAGCAGATGAAAGATCTGAATGAAATTCCACTTCATGAGTTCTATGAAACTCTTAGACAGAATGAAGAAGAGGTTGATGAGATTAAAGAGGAAAAGAAGAAGACTGAGAAGACAGTTGTTGATCCTATTGCCCTGGTAGTGAAGAAAAAGTCTGTAAGCTTGATAAATAAGAAGAAAGTCATAGTTTCTGAGTCCGAGGAAGCTGAAAGTGAAGATAATTCTGATTCTAATGATTGTGAGAATTTGAAGCAGGCAATGCTCATGCTGACTAAAGCTTTTCAGAAAAACTTTTATAAAAAGCCTGGTTCAAATAGTCAGAGATATTCGTCAGGCTCATGAAACTATGAACACAAGGAAAGGATTGAAGGAAAGAGAATTGAGGAAAGGAAGTATGATGAAAAGCAGTACAGAGCTGAAGAGAAGACACAGCCAGAACCAACAAAATGATACAACTGTGGTAAGCTCGGACACTTTGCAAAAGATTGTAGAAAGCCAAAGGTCATAAACTCCGAGTATTACAAGAACAAGATGCTCTTGGCCAAGCAACAAGAGGCTAGCAAGGCACTGATGGTGGAGGATGAATTCTGGCTTGATCATTCTGATGAGGAAGGAGAGAAAGAAAAGAAAGCTCATCTATGATTTATGGGCCAGACAGATACGAAGAGGTATGAGATATGACTGAGTCAGAATTTTTTAATGCTATGCAAGCTATGATGGTTGAACTACAAGAAGTAAAGTCTAAACATGAACGCGAAAAAGGTGTCATAAAAGAAAATAGTCAATTAATACATAAACTTTGCAAGGATCTTGCTGAGAAGAACGTATTAATTGAAGCTTTACATAAAAATATTGATACCAACGGGAAAGAGAAGACAATAGTTCACAATGAATTTGTTGAAACTACTTCAGAGTATAAATTGTGTCAATTTGAATCAAAAGAGATTGCTAAAATGTATTCTTCAATTTCAAAAGAAAATAAGTCTTTATCTGAAAAGGTGAATGTTTTGGAAGAAAAATTGTATACATTGGGTCAAACTGAACAAACCATTCATCTAAACAAACCTAAAGAGAGTAGTGAGTGTTGGGGACTTGGTTACGAGAACCCACACTATCTCAAAAAGGTTATTTCAAAAGTGCCTGCGCTTTATGATTTTGGATTTTTAAAATTGGCACCAAAATACCCTGAACTCCTAGTTAAGTGGACTAAATTGTTTGAAGAGGATGAAGCTAACGAAAAAGAGAAACAGAAGAACAAAACTAAAATGCAACTCCCATTTCGTTATGAGAGGTTGAATAACAGTTATAGTTCTAATAAATCAAAATCTCCTTCAAATGATTACTTTGAGAGTTATTCTGCAAAAGAGTTGGAGGCTAAACCTATCGAAAGTAAGCTTTACGTACCTCCACTCATGTTGGAAAGTAAATTTCTGAACTCAAAAATACTCTAGCCGAAGAAAGAATTTTGATGGACTTAGAAAAAACTGTGTTCTTCACTTTGTTTAAAACTTCTGATTTTTCTAAATCTTCTAAATCTGAGGATATGTCTGATTTACATAATGGAGAGTTTGATTTTTTAAACTCTGAAGGTGAGTTAGATGATTGTGTTGGTGAATTTAACTTTAATTCTAAACTTCCTGATCATTCTTCTTTCATAATAAACTCTTTTGGATTACCAAGTGTGTATGAAAAAGGTGAAACTTCAACGAAAGATGAAAAAACAGTTTATGTGAATTCTAAGAATCTCAAAGGTAAAAAGAAGAAGTCTAAGCATTCACAGAAACAGAACACCACAAGTAAGCCAAAGAAAAGGCCATCTTTCAAAACTCACAGTAATAATTCAAATGTTTCAGCTGTTTCAGATGTGAAAAAGAAACGGAATGGAGTTAAATCAGAATGGCGACCGTAACAGAAGATTGACGAGAAAGCTAAATCATGTTCAGATTTGAATTGTAATAGAGGATTGACTAGTAAAACATATGTAGTTGAGAATGTTGATTTTTCAAAACCAAAACTTGTATCTTCATACAAGAGATATTCAATAAAGCAATTGTTCCAATTATCTCCGTCTGCTATAAAGTCTTCTAATTATAAAAGAAATGACTCTGCTTCTCGTAAATATTCTGATGTTTGGTTTGGCACGTATCATGTATAATCTTATCATTCTGCTGCTTCAAATGTTTTTCAAAAGGTCAAAGGGTCCATATAATGGATGCCAAAATCTTGTGCTAACAATGTAGGACCCGAATTTAAATGGGTACCTAAATCTATTGTTCCTTGATTTCTCATTTACAGACCCGTCATATGTGGTAATTGGATAGAGGGTGTTCCAACCATATGACTGGACAGAAATATATTTTATCTAATTATACAGAGAAATATTGTGGGATAGTTAGATTTGGCAACGACCAGTTCTCACCAATTCTGGGTTATGGTGATGTGCTTCATGAAAATGTGATGATTACGAAGGTGAGCTATGTTGAAGGATTAGGGCACAACCAGTTTAGCATTGGCTAGTTCTGCGACAAAGGATTAGAGGTGTTATTTAAAGCTAAGAGTTGTTTTGTGCATACTGATGATGGCAAAGAACTCTTGGTTGGTACGAGAATGTCTAACCTCTACACAAATGATTTGTCAAAAGTCCAGACTAACAATCAGGTTTGTCTACTATCAGAAGCCTCACTGCAGCAAAGCTGGTTATGGCACCGAAGGCTTTATCACCTAAATTTTCGCTACATCAATAAACTGGTCAAAGGCAAATTGGTTAAAGGACTTCCTGAACTGAGATATGAGAAAGAATATATGTGTGCAACTTGTGAAAAGGGTAAAATGAAGAGGGCCGCACATAAGCCGAAACCCGAACCGAGTACGAGCTCTACGCTGGAATTGCTTAACAAGGATCTATGTGGTTCGATGACAACGCAAAGCATGGGAGGGAAGAAATATGTGCTAGTAATAGTGGACGATTTTTGGCGATACACATGGGTAATGTTTCTAAGGACAAAAGATGAGACGCCCGAAGTACTCATCAACTTTTTGAAAACTACCCAGGTGAACTTGCAGAAGACAGTTAAGCTTCTTAGAACGGATAACGATACAGAATTTAAAAACAAGACTGTAGAAGAGTATCTCGAATCGGTCGGGATAACTCACCAATATTCTTCTGCTAGCACACCAGAACAGAATGGAGTAGTAGAGAGATGCAACCGAACGCTAGTCGAGGCCGCTCGTACTATGCTCAGCCAATCGGATCTACCTCTGTTTTTGTGGGCAGAAGTTGTTGCAACTGCATGTTTTACGCAAAATTGCTTTATTATTCACAAACGGTTTGGAAAAACTCCTTATGCATTAATTAATAATCGTACACCTAGCATTAAGCATTTTCATATTTTTAGTTGTAGGTGTTTCTTTTGAATCGTATAGACAATATCCGATTTTTGCTGACCTATGCCTTAATCGATAAATCATTTCTATTTGATCTTTTCATACAATGTCAGATTTTCAAACAAGTTTCTTGTATTCATTTCATTTATTCAATTATCTTGTTTGAAAAGTCTTCAATGTTTAAAATGCTCAAATCTTCATGATTATATCTACGAGCATACCGACATCTGACATTTGTATTTGTGCTTTAACTGTTCTAGTTAAACCATTTGAGCAAGATTGTTCTTTTAGGATATTAATATGGGTTCTTTGTGTGAGCATAAATGAAACTTCTATTGATTCACGTTAACCAGTGTTTCCTACCCAAGAAGTTAATCCTTATTGATCGAGTGTGAGGAGTCAAAAAAAAATGAGGGTGTGAGAACAAAGTAAAAGAATATTAAACTTTGTACCAACTACTTTCTGAGCCGGGCAGCCACATTACTAGTGTTTCACAATTCTTCGTGAAAATTATTGAAACAGGCAACTAGCCCAAGACAACTCTTGATAAAAACCCCACTAGACACTCTTTTTCTTCTCAACAAGAAAATGTTTCATATTTTCAAGGGGACGTAACACATAATCTATCTGGTTTTCATTTGGAAAATCTGGATATTGAAAAAAAAGGAAGTCTGCCCCACCTTCACACTTCGATCATGCACAATCGAGTCTGTGTTATACTACTGATGTCTCAGTGGTTTACACAATTTTGAGCCTTATAAAAGCAATCATCATATTCTTAATTCTTTCAACACTTGCACGAACACACAAGGAAATTTGTTTTTCTTGTCATAACGTTCATAGAAATTCCTTTGTGGTGTTTCGATGATTGAATGGAAGACCTGGGGGAGTGAAAATCAAAAAGCTCCTTTCCAATGTGTATTCGTTACACACAGTGACTTCGTGTTACTGACAGGCATTTTAACTGATTCATTTGTTTACTCTGGTGTTACACTAATATTTTGCCTGGATTTGAAAATATCTGGATGAATATATTTTTGGATTGACAAAGGATCAGAGGCTCTTGAACTAAATCAGTGGTCAGATCAGACAAAGACATTTCTTGGTGAACAGTTTTGATGATCAATATGCTCTAATCATCAAAAATGGGGAGAAGAGATCAAGAAATGTTGGTTGAAAAGAAAAGTTTGTATCAGATAAGGAAAGAAGATCAAGCAATATTGGAAAGTGTTCAAGAATTGTTCGTTAGATAAATGAAAGTTGAAGCTGAAAAGAGAAAAGTTCAAAGATTTCTGAAGACAAGCTGAATTTTACAGATATTTTCTTTGAAGATAGTTTGCTGAAGCAAATTGAGCGAAATCTGAAGATAATTTCTTTCTTGTGACTGAAAGAGGTTTTACAACATTACAGGAGATTGATTGCGTCTGAAAGTTTGAAGTTTGTTAAGCTTAAAGGGGAGATAAATTCTTAAAGTACTTCAATTCAACAAAGGGGGAGATTGTATTGCAAAATATTTTTCATATGATCTTGAATCCAAAGGGGGAGATTATTAGTGCATAAATATGTTGGATGCAAGATCATAGAAGATTGATGATCAAAGTCAAGCAAAGTCAAAGCTCAAAAGTCAACTCTCAGGCAAAGTTAAAGTCAAGTGTAATAAAGTCAAAGTCTTGGGTTTTTTTTTTGTGAAAATGGGACGGAACCCCCGGAAAAAAATTTATTCAAAGTCAAAGTCTTGTTGTTTAGTTTGTAAGTGTGTGTTGTTTGTTAGTTTCGCTTTTAATAGACTTGTGGTTAGTAGTTGTGTTTGAGAACTGTTGCATTCGCATCGAGAGAGTTAGAGAGAGAAAGAGATTTGTAGAAAGAGAAAGTGTTTCAAGTTGTTTGTAATCAAATCTTGTGATTAATCAAAACAGGTAATTGATAAATCTTGTTTTGTAATTTATTTTAGCAATGAGAACTTGATAAATCTGGGAATAATAAGGAGCATTCAAGACCACATTTAAAGCTAGCTAGTGGAGATTCCTGCCTCAACTTCTAGGGTTTGATAACTTTTCTAGGTTTTTAGCCAAAACCTAATTTGTGAGTTTCTCCTAACTATTTTTAAATGAGATACGCCTCTTAATATGTGTCATGTCATTATTTCATATTTCCTTACATTCTTTAATCACTTGATAAGTTTGACTATATTTCTATATTTGGTAAGTATTGGGGATTTTGGTCACAAATCACTATGAGGGTTTTGACGAGATTATTTGTTTATAAGAGTAGGGATTTGTTTACGTGATAATAGGTGATTGATGGATATTGCTTGTGAACTCATATGATTTTGGGTTTTGGACCTAAATTGGGATTTGAATTATTTGGGATCTTATACATGCATTTTTCTTGATGTGGAATATGTATAATGATGGATGATATATATATATATATATATGTTGGATGAACCATGAGTAGGCACTAGGAGGATGTAGTCTTGGGTGCCACCTTTACGGTATGTGCCTAGATCTCTTCCATTTGCAGTAATGCCTTGGAGGTAGTCTTCAAATGTGTCGGGCCTTGGGAATGTTGCTCATGTGAGTGAACATCAACGTACATCGACTCTTGAGGTGAAACCCGTTGGTGTGATGGGTCTCCCCCATTGATTCCTTTATTATTCTTTTTGTGTTCAAGTTTTTAAATGAATTGCCATGTTATTGTTCCACTCGCTAGGCTCGTTTGGCCTAACACTTGATTGATTTGATGTGTATCTCAGGTTCTAGTGGCGCGACCACCAAGAAGGTGTAGTAAGCGTTAGAAGTTAGCTTGGGAGCATTGTGGGACGCCACTTAGGAGAAGAACCTTTTGGAGAATTTGATGACAACTTGTTGTAAGCTATCTTCTAGATAGAAATTAGATTAAAGGGTTGTTATCCCACATTGCTTAATTATTACAAATTGTAATAATAACAGGCGTACATTCTTCCCTTTTGGGAAAAGATCGTGCTTTGGCATTAATTTTAAATACCACATTTCCTTTTCAGAAAATTTTATTTGTCTCATTTTTTGGGGTGTTACACATCATGTCGTCCTTATTCTTTACAAAGAGGATCGGTGCTCACCAAGGCGATGAGCTCAGTCTCACAAACCCTTTCTCTAAAAGGTCTTGAAGTTGTATCATAATTTATTGCATCTCAAATGGGGCTAGACGATAGGGATTTCTAGCAATGAGAGTCGCACCCGGTACCAAGTCAATTTCGAGCTCCACTTGGCGATCTGGTGGCAAACCCGGTAAGTCATCCGAAAACACATCGGGAATTCATTTACCAGCCTTACATCTTCTAGTGTCCTCTTCTCGAGTTTAGCATCAATCACATAAGCCAAGTAAGACGAGCATCCCTTCACTAGGCATTTACAGACTTTCGCCATGGAAATGATAGCAGCATCTCCCTCCCTTTTCTCGCCATAAACAACCACCACTTCCATGGTCGAGATGGGGAGCCAGATTATTTTCTTGGAGCACACAATGTCGGCTCGATTCTCTACTAACCAGTTCATTCCGAACACTACGTCGAATCCACAAATTTGCATTAGCATCAAGTTGATCAAAAATTATTTCCCTTCAATTCCCAAGGTGAACACCTTGCCACCATTTTCTATCTCTACCACTAATGCATCAATAAAGCTAGTAGTAGCCATGGATAGTTTTTGATAAAAAGTGTAGGACATAAAAGAGAAACTGACACCCGAGTCATATAACACACGCACAGGTACGGAGTTTAGAAGAAATGTACCCGATACCATGTTGGCCGACGCCTTAGCCTCATCGGTCAACATCTCAAAAGCTCTACCCGGTGCTCTCAGAGGATCCACTTTCTTTCCACCGCCTCCCCCCATCTTCAGTTTTGGGCATTCCATCCTAACATGTCGCTGCTCTTTACATTTGAAGCATATTTGTCCCTCGATAGGACAATCTCTAAAAGCATTATTGGTCTTGCCTCACTTATAGCAATTACCGGAAACGATGTTACATGGTCCGAAGTGTTTGCTTCAGCATTTGGAACACCATCTAGCATCGTACCTAGGATCGATTCCCCGTTAGTTGTTGTTGGAAGGTCTTGGTTTCTTTGAGGGCACGAAACTGCCCTCTCACTTTCTCTTCTCAAACTGACGATTACCTTCTTCCTTACCACGGTTGTAGGCGTCTTCCATCAGTTGGGCTTCTTCAACCTCCTCACAGAGAGTGAAGGCCTTTGATACTCGAACCATTGACATCATGTTCGACGGAAGGCCCTTGATGTGGGTCTTAATATTCTCTTTCTCTGTCGGGACCAGATGTCCAACCAATCCCAGATTATACATGAATTGTCGGTGATACTCCTTCACCGACAGATTACCATTTTCATGTTCCGTAATTCTTCCACTATCTTGGTTCATAGCCCTTTCATTGTTATATTCTTGCTGCCCCTCTAAGCATCTGGGATCCAAACTTTGCTTTTTGAATCTCACCGCATTCACTAGTACGGAAGGCTTGCTTCATTTCCCGGATCCAATACATGCATACAGTTGGGTCGTCCGCTCATTTGAACTCGGGTGGTCAGCAACTAAGGAATGTTTTGAAGGAGCAAGTCTTCCCCTCATGCCTTGAATCCAAGGTCACTAGATTTTCAGTGGGGATCTGTTAGAGTATAAATATGTTGGATGGAATATCATAGAAGACTGAAGGTCAAAGTTCAAGAAAGTCAAAGCTGAAAGTCAACTCTTATTGTGAAAGTCAAAGTCAAAATGTAATAAGTCAAAGTCTTAGTTGTTTTGTTTTGTATCGCGTGTGTAATTAGTTTTTGTTTTAATAAACTTGTGGATAGTGTTGTTGTAACATACATGTAACTAGTGAATTGAATTGATTCGTAGGGCTTTAGAGAGAGAAAGTTTGTGAGAGAAACAGGTTTGATATTTGTTTGTGATGATCTTGTTTGAAATTTATATTAGATTAGAACTTGAGAAATTTTGGACATTATCAATTGGTATCAGAGCAAATCCAATTCAAGATCAAGAAAATACAGAGTTCGACGCTGTTCATAGAGTCGAGATTGAAATTTGAGTTTTTGTGTGAATTTGGCTCTGTAACTGAGTGAATTGTGTTTGTTGAGTGATATAGATAAATCTTGTATAGATTTTGTATTGAATTGCACTGTAATTTTCGTCAATTTTTGAAATTTTGGTCATTCGAGTTTCAAGAGTTTTGCGCACTGTAATTGGATCATCTTGTAAAATGGAGTGATTTTTGTTGAAATTCAGTGACAAAATTCGAATCTAAATGTGTTAGAGAACATAGTGTCAAAGTCTCAGATCGAAATTCAGAGATTAGATAGGTTTTTGAGGAAATCACAGATTGTTTTCATCGAGGTCCGAAGAACTCGCAGAACATCTCAAGAACTCGCAGAATGAACTCGCACAACCCTTGGATTTCGCATAATCATAGATTTCGAATAGATTTTTGATTATGAAAATTAAAAGTATAGAATTCACAGATGGTTGTAATGCGAATTGCATAGACTTCGCATAGCTGAGACGTGTGAATTGACAGAATTCGCATAAGTGTGTGCGAAAAGTGTTTTTAGAAAATCATCAAGGAACGAATTCGCAGATGTCCTGTCTACGAAAAGTTTTGAGAAAATTTTCATAAGGACAAATTTTGTACCTGTGTGTCTTGCGAAAAGTAAAGAATTCGCTTCTGAGAGTCATACAAATTATTTTGAATTCGCATAAGTGTGTATGTTTGTTAATCAATAAATCCCAAAACAATCAAACAATTAGTCAATATATGACAATTAAGATCAAGAACTAGAGAGAGAAAATAGAGAGAGAAAATAGATCTTGATTATTAACCACAAGTCTGAATGATACAATACATGCAACTCTAGTTCGTTACTTCAAGATTACAAAAAACAAAACCTATTTATACAATCAACTAAACAAGACTTAACCACTAAGAAAAACTAAACAAGCTTTGACAATCTATTACAAAGACTATGTTGAAAAACTTGAACTTTCTGAAATTTCTCCACCAATCTTTTCACAGAACCTTTGTTAATCAATAAATCCCAAAACAATCAAGCAATTACTCAATAATGTTCAAGAACTAGAGAGAGAATCTAGAGAGAGAAAGTAGATCTTGATTCTATTAACCACAAGTCTGATATTCAATACGATTCTCTGAAAGTTACTTCAAGATTACAAAAGCCACAAGGCTAAAAGCCTATTTATATCACAAGATTAACTAAAACTTAACCTCTAAGCAAACTAAACAAGCTTTGACATTTACAAGATTTTGACATTGTTGACTTTCACATCTTTAACTTTCCACATTAAATCTTGGATACAATATTTAGACATAACAATCTCCCCCTTTGTATTCAAGATTTAATAAAAATTTGATATAGATTTTCAGCTCTTGATTCTTCAGCTTTTGTCTCTTTAACTTTGAACTTTGAAGCTTTCACAACCTTTACTCTTTCAGCCTTTGAAGAAACTTGGAAAGTCTTTTGCACTTTGAAACTTTTAAAGTCAACATGCCTTGAACAAGAATCTGAAATCTTGAAACTTTTGAAAAACTTTGACAACTTTGTTTGAAACAACTTTGAGTCTTCATCACTTGATCTCTGAACTGTCTTCAGAAAAACAAAGTTTAACAGACCATCTTGATTTATCTTTGAATACTCTTTCATCAGAATCTTTTGACATTGAAATAGTGGAAGGAATTTTCACTTTGACAGCACTCTTCATTGATTTGAAATTGATCTGTGTAAAATTCTCCCCCTTTTTGATGATTGAGAGCATCATAATCATCAAAACTTCATCAATTTCATCACAGTCTCTGATCACCCCTTTGTATTCAAATAACAAACTCCCCTTTGACAGTTGGCGCGCTTTGATCTGAGAGCCGTCAATTCATGAAAGATATATATCCGAATCTTTTCAAATTCAGACATAATGAACATGGTAACCCTGAATCAACAAATGAAACAGTTAGGAATGTCTGCCAGTAACACAAAGTTACTGTGTACAACGAATGTACAATGTAAGGAGCTGGTTTGAAGATGAATCCCCAGGACTTCCATTAAATCATTGAAAAACACAAGGTTTTTCTATGAATGTTCTGACAGAAAAACAAATTTTATGTGTGCTCGTGCTTGTGTATGAAAGAATTAGCACAATGATTGTGTTTCATAAGGATCGAAGTATGTAAATCACTGAGACATCAATGATTGTACATGCACTCAATGTGCATGAGAAAGGGTCGAAGGTGGGGCAACTTTCCTTCTTTTTCAATATCAGTATCTTCCAAGAGAAGAACCAATAGATTATGTGATGCTTCCCCAGAAAATGTGAAACATTCTCCTTTTAAGAAAAGAATGAGTAGCTGGTGGGGTTGTATGCAAGAGATGGCATGGGCTATTTGCCTATTTCAATGATGGTCACCAAAGAAATGTGAACCAATCAGTAATGTGGCTGCCCGGCTCAGAATGATGTTTGGTGCCGAGTTCTGATATTCTTTTAACTCTGTTCTCACCACCCTCTTTCTTTTAAACATATTAGCTCTCATCTAACCAATCTCTCATTTCCATTTTACCTCAGCTCACTCCCACACTCAATTCTTTTAGATCCCTCTCCCCTCAATCACTCAAAGGATTTCTTCCGGGGTAGGAAACACTGGTTATCGTGAATCCATGGAAGATCTATTAAGCACTCACACTGAATCCCATGTTCCTAAAAGTACATGTTGGTCAATGATTTTCATGATATGTAAACGACAAGAAATCATATGTCAGTATATGTATGCTTATTAAAAATCAGAAATGAAATTTGAGAATTTTTAAACATTTAAGATTTCTCAAAACTTTATATGAATGAATAATCAAGAAAAAATAGAAATGTTTTGAGAATCTGACAATGATTAAGATCAGATCAAATGAAATGGCTGGGGTTTCAAAGAAATGGATATTTTGTTTATATGAACAAATATAAACAATTTAGCAATAAAGGCACAAATTTGAAAAAGATGAATGATGCTCAACAACTTTGAAAACAAACGGGGGTATTACCATCGAAAAATTGGTTCGAATTTGAGACATGGTAATAACAATTTCAAATAAAATACTGAACCGGTGTGTGTGAATACTTGATAGTATATGGACAACATAATACACAAGTATTGATCTTTGGAAACACACGGTCAGTTAATTATTAAAACTCAAAAATTGAAAAACATTTAAAAGCACACTTCTGAATTCATGAAATCTTTTGAGAATAAGAAGTGGTTTGAACATTTAAGAAACTGTCTTTCATGTTCGAAAGTTGTTCTTCTTTCAAACAATCAAAGATCTAGGACAGAAGATATTTACCTTTTCAGCTCCCCCTCAAAACATGATATAATGATTTAAATCTTTTAAGCTCCCCTTGGATATTAGCGTAATATCCTTCTTTGAACATTGAAAAACGGGTCCTGATGTGTCATGTGATCAGAAGCCACTTTATTCACATCATTTATTCAAAAAAAATAAAATGACAGAAAGCAGTAAAACATTTTTATAGTATGAGTTCTAATCTGAAATAACCAGAAGTCATCACCTTTACTCCTCCTTAAATTAGGCATCAGAAATATGTCAGTTAAAACAGGATAGAGAACAGACACTCCCTTTTGATTTGTAGACCATCATATCAGAAAAATCTATCAGTGAAAAAGTATAGGATAGAGATCAGATCAATTCTCTTGGGATGTAGACCATCATATCCTTCAGATGCAAAAAACAGGAGTAAGGTCTTTTGATCGCTGAGGTCCGAGTCCTAAACTGTTGTGTTTAGAAGTCAAACTACTTTGAAGAACGGGTCCTAAGTTGTGTACTTAGAAACCATAATCTTGACATTGAGGTCCGGGTTTTGAACTGCTATGTTCAAAAGCCATTGTCTTTTAACTTTGAAGTCCGGGTTTTGAACTGCTGTGTTCAAAAACCATTGTCTTTTACTTCCCCTTGACTTGAGTTGTCTGCAACACAAAATCAATTTTCTTCTTTGGTACCCACTAGTATTTGGGTCCAGAAATGTTAGTTGCAGTTCATGTGGGGGTTACAGAGTAAGAATCATACCAATAATGATCACGTGTCTTGTGGATATGATCATGTGTACAACAGTAAGAACAATAATATTTATTACCTGAAACCCTGAATAATTGATCTCTTGAGTATATAAGGTCAGGTTTACCTTTATGCTCTTTGTTCTTATTTGCTTTGTGTGTATGTACACATGATGTCTTCCCTTTCAGCTCATTTGACATCTCATCTTTAACTGGTTTCTTCTGCCAGACCATTTTCTCTTTCTTGTAACTTATTCTTCTTGGAGATGTACCTGAACCATCTACATATCCATCATAGAAAATGTTAGTTTGACGAATCTGATCAAAAGATTTAACTGACCTTTGTGAAGAGACAAATTTCCGAGTTGATCTTGAGGCATATTTCTTAAGCTATTTGATCTTTGAAGCAAAATTGTCTCTTTCTTTCACAAGCTGGTCAATCTTTTTCGAGAATTCAGACTTCATCTTCTGCTCTTTCAGCGTATTAGCAGACTGTTCAGATAGCATGGCAGTCAGCTTTTTTATCTCATTTTCAAATATGCATCGTTCTTCTTCAAATCCTTTCTCAGAATCGTTTCTCTAGCCGGATAGTTCTTTGAAGAATCCCACACTTTTCTGTTCTATGGTCTTCTTTTCCTTAGCAAACTTCTCCCTTTCCAAAATAAGTATTTTCTCAAAATCGGAAATTTGTTGAGAAAATTTTATGTATTTAAGCTCAACTGACTTTTTCTCTTCAAAACATTTCTTTGAGAAATCTGAGAATTTCTTTGAAAATTTTTTCTTTTCAGTATCAAAATCAACTTTATTTTCAGCAAGCTGTTTTTCAAAATCAGATAAATTCTTTCTAAGCTCAACATTCTCAGATTCCAATCTCTTTATCTTCTCATCATTCTGCCCAAAAGATCTTTTCAGAAGATCTTCATTGATAGTCTTTAAAGAACTGATTTCTTCTTTCAGACTGATAATTTCTGCAAAATACTCTCTTGATTTTTGTGTGTGAAAGTCAACAGCATGACCCAGATTAATTTCCTCTAAATCCAACTTTCTAATCTGTAAAAAATCCCATGATTAATCAGTAATCAGCTTAATATGAATGATCGTTCCAAACTGTATATCAGAAAATCAAAAATCAGATTAAATTGAAATCTAGCACAAAATTTTAAAAATTGAACAACACTTGTTATGGCGCAAAGTTAAGTTTTGCGTTAGCTATGTATTGCGCAAACCAAGCTTCTCGTGATCAGCGTGATACGCAAAGTACACTTCTCGTAATAAGTGTATTGCGCAAAGTAGAGTTCTCGCTTTCAGTGTAAGGCGCAAACTATGGTTCTCGTGACCCGTGGAAGACGCAAAGTAGGTTTGCGTAAGCCGAAGGATGCGCAAAGGAGACTTTGCGTGAGAGCCTTGAAGCGCAAAGAACAGTTATCGTGATCCTCGTATTGCGCAAAGTCGATTTGCGTAAGCAGGAGGATGCACAATCTAAGCTTTGCGTGAATCAAAGGATACGCAAACGTTGCTTTGCGTGATAGGCTTCAAACGCAAATGAAGCTTTGCGTGACAAGTACAAGACGCAAACAGACTTTCTTCTTAAAGCTCGGATAATCTCACGCAAACGTCTATGAATCTTGCGCAAATCGTATGAACTCGCGCAAACCGTGTTCTTGGCTCTTTCTAACTCAAATCGATTCAAACCTGCAAATTTGATCTCAAAAATATATCAGAATCATCGAAAAACACTTCGAAACACAAATTTATTATCAAATTTCGATTAAAAACAATTCACACGATTTCGTTCAAGAACAGTGTTCGAACGTCATTTCAAGAAAATTTCAAAATTCAAAAATTGACATTGAATTTGATAGAATTACGAAATGAAATCAAAATAAGAAACAATCCTGAACACTATTCGAATCCAATGAATTCAATTTCTTGCAACAAAAACGATTTTTCACACAAAATTCGTATGAACAATACCAAAAACTCGAGTTCGTGAAAAAAATCCAGAAAATCAAATTTTCGAACTAAAAAACAAGATTTCAATCTAATCCTTTGATCAAATCATTTCTGAAAAGTTTGGTTCAGCTCTGATACCAATTGTTAATCAATAAATCCCAAAACAATCAAGCAATTACTCAATATATGACAATTAAGATCAAGAACTAGAGAGAGAAAGTAGATCTTGATTATTAACCACAAGTCTGAATGATACAATACATGCAACTCTAGTTCGTTACTTCAGATTACAAAAAACAAAACCTATTTATACAATCAACTAAACAAGACTTAACCACTAAGAAAAACTAAACAAGCTTTGACAATCTATTACAAAGACTATGTTGACTTTTACATCTTTGACTTTCCATATTAAATCTTGGATACAATATTTAGACTTAACAATGTGAATTGCTCAGTTCGAAAAAAAATTCAAGTACAGAATTCGTGTGAGTCAAGTGTGTGAAAAGTTTATACGAAAAGTTGTTTGCGAAAAGTTTGATCTTCAAAATTTACAAAGTCCAGAACTCGCATAGAGTTGTATGCGAATTCTTTTTACATGGGAATTCCGTAAATGTTCTTGTATGCGAATTCTTGATCAAATTTGTGTGTAGTGTACGAATTCTACAATTTGAGCGAATTTTTCATGTGAATTCTATGTTCCTCACTCTATTGTGCGAATTCTACACATAGAGAATTTTGGAAATTTCACTTTTAAATTTCTTTCAAAGTTTTCTATATTTTTTCTGATTTCTATTGGACTAACGATCGTGTTTCAAGTTCTTATTGAGTATTATTGAAATAGGATGACTTCGAAGGACGCTCTCTCAATCGGTACTGACGTAAATCCCCCTGTATAGTTCAAAGGGGAGTACGAGCAATGGAAAGAAAGGTTTTTAGACTTTGTTGACGGGCACGCAAACGGGAAAAACATTTTGTTGTCCATTACTGAAGGTCCCATGATTCCTCCCACCATGGAGATACCGGATGATGAGTCTTCAGATAGTAAGGATGGATACGAGGACAGGGTTAGAAAGACTAAGACAGTTCCAAAAGACTTTGCCCGATATACTGACGAATAGAAGAGCTGATATAAAGCTGATAAGCAAGCCAGATCTCTACTTCTACAGGGTATTCCTAATGAGATATACATAAAGATTGACAGCTACAAAGCAAATGCCAAAAAGATGAGGGATCAACTGCAAAAGATGATGATGGGTTCAAAAATTGGCAACCAGATCAAAGTAGCGAATTGCATTAACATTACGAGGAGATTAAGGCAAAAGAAAATGAAACTCTTGAGGACACCTATGAGAGATTTGTACTTCTTCTAAACGATTTTTCAAAGAACAAGGTCAAGAAGAAGAAGAAAATTGAGAACAATGTCAAGTTCCTCAGCATTCTACATCTCGAGTGGAAGAAACACACTCGCAGGATGAAGCAGATGAAGGATCTAAGTGACATACCCCTCCATGAAGTCTATGAGACATTGAGACAAAATGAGGAAGAGGTTGAAGAGAAAAGGAGTGAGAAGAAAAATAAAGCTGAGAAGGTTGTTTATCCCATAGCTTTAGTGTTGGTCCCTATGGTGCTTAACAAGTTTGTAGAAGGGGGGGGGGGTTGAATAAAAACACAAGATTTAAAGTTTAATAAATTGTTTATTGATAAATCAAATAAAATTTACAAGTTTGTTGCAGAATAAGATTAAGACAGACTCAATCTAAACAAACTTAAGAAACACTAGGATGGTTGCACAAGAAATTCAGAGAATGGGGGATTAAGAGATATAGAAAACAAGGATTTCTATATGGGGTTAAAGAATTGAGCACTCTTCATACACTGTATGGTATATAGAGATGAAGGGGTGATCTTTCTATTTATACCCTATGGATTAAATGCATGGCAGGGCACTTTACACGTGGCGTTCACTGATTGGCTTTGGGAGTCTAACTTTTGGGAGACATGCTTTCGGCCGGTAATGAACCGTGTAGTTGACAGAGGTATATCCGTTCTGACACATCGTACTGGGTTGTGTAAGGAGAGACAAAAGGAAACTTGAGGCATAAGCTAAGTGATCATCGATCGCTGAATATCTCTTCCTTCAAAGATATAAAGAAGTTCAGCTATCGCTGAAGCTTTTCCTTATGTTCCTTCGCGTATAAGTAGATTCGTCTTTGCTTCACTAATATCCGCATCAGGTCACTAGTAGACTTGTCTTTGTTCAGCAGCTTCGTCTTTGATTCAACTATGAACATCTGTTGACGCGATACTTATCTTCAGGGATTACGTTACTGTTTACATCAGAAACTATCAGCGATACTGAACAGACTCAGTTTGATCACTGATAGTGAAACACTAATACATATTAGATGTTTATAAGAAGACTATCAGCGATACTGAAAGACTTAGTTTGATCGCTGATGGTGAAACACTAATACATAAAACGTAATTTTCACTAAGTATAAAAAAGGGTCGTTATCAAATCACTGAGAGAGTTTGGATCAACAATCTCCCCCTATTTGATAATGACAAAGTAACTGAAGAAAATTACTTTATAATTCAAAATGATGGAATAATCAGGACTCATAACATACATGTCCCAATTACTATTTTGAGGGATCTTTTACTGTACTGATAGAGTTAAGTACTTCACTGAAATTCTCATTAATCCAAGAAAAGAATTACAAGGAATGAAAATTACAAGTACAAGTGATGTACTAACTACTGTAAGTTAAATTAATAGATTACAAGAAAATAAACTAATCTATCAGCTATCTAAAGAGGGTTTAGGAGGATTGATAAAATACTCAGGTATTTCTTCTCCTTTTTGCCTTCGCTCTAAAGATTCTTTGCAGATGATCGCTATGATTGGCTCAGCAGCAGGAGAGAGAGTACACCATAGGCACATGAGATCCTTGAGAAGAGCGAGGGGACAGATAGGGATTTCAGAGACCCTTTGAAATCTGAGTTGTTCCTCGTCATCTGTGAAGAAGATTCCAAAAGGTTCTTCAAGAACTTGTCCCATAACATATGGTCCGCCAGGAGGCAAAGAGAGATCCAGAACTGAAAGATCAGGAGGAGGACCGAACAGAGCTTCTCTTGAGAATTTGATGGAGGTTTCATTCCTGATCACTGCGACATTATCAGATGAGGAGGAGATAGGCTTTCTCTTGATTTGCTTTGACTTTGGAGGAAGAGTAGATGGTACCTTTAGTATAGCAGCAACTCTATTGATGAGAGCATCATTTACCGTTTCAACATAGTCTCTGTATGTAGATTTTGATTTCTTCAGCGCATCTTTGAACTCAAGCCACTCCATATAGCCAAGGTCTTCCAGCTTTGAAATGAACATAGCTTTCCAGCTTCCATCCTCTCTGGTAATCTCCATGGTGACAGAGAGTTTATCCTTCTTCTTTCTTCCAGAGATAGCAACCGCTACGATCTTCATTGGGTCAGAGCGATAGTCAATTTTGTGCTTGCACCAATCGACAGAATTATCGCTGACCGCTTTTTTTTGGAGCGTTCCTCTTCAGTCTCTTTCAAAAGAGCTGCCTGGACTTTCACTGGTTTGCTTTTTAGCTTCTTGTCTTTGACTTGAGAAGACTGAATTTTGAGAGCCAGAGAGGCATCTCTTTAACAGTTAGCGATCAGCTTCTCAGCCCTGACGGATTCTTCAATTTCAGCTTCAGTCAGGAACTCCAGATCTGATGATTGAGAGGGGATCTTTCTTTGTTGACCATGCAGATGAGAGATTATCCCTGTTCTTTTCTTTCTCTCCTCCTCTGACTAGTGAGATGGTCTAGAGGTCCTTCCATGATGTTGCAGGGACTCTTCTTCTTCTTCATCCTCTTCCTCAATCTCTCTGACAAAGATTGGGATTATTTGGTCATCAGCTTCAGCAGATGGGATTATTTGGAGCTCTTTACCCTCAAGCAGGGGAGAGAATTGTCTGGTCAGAAAAAGAAAAAGGTTAGATTTATATTTAGGGAAGGAGAGAGATAAAGGCTAGAAAGAAACAGGGGTGGGATTTTTATAGAAGGAAAAAGGAACAAGAGTAAGGCATACCTGAGAAGGATTCTCCTCAGGTAGTGAAATCATCTTCAGGGTTCCCTCAACAGTTGCACCTTTGCTTTGGGAAGGGGTTCCTGAAGGTGTTTCTTGACTCCCCCCTGCTTTGATAACTTCTTTCGAAGCTATCGCTGAAGATGTGACGGCCGAAGAACACCATAGAGATTGATCTTCATCGTCATCATCATCATATTGATGAGAATCATCCTCTTGATCTTCAAAATCAAGGTCTTCATCATCGTCTTCTTCCTCCTCTTCATCATCTACTAGATCAGCGATGGTGGGAGGGGCTTTGTCAGCAGCTATCTCCCCCTCAACCTGAGAGGGAGTTTCCTTCAGTTGTTCAGCAGCATCAACTTCTTTCTCCTTATTTTCTTCAGATGCTTTCTCCCCCTCTTTGTCATTATCACGAAGGGAGAGACCTTGGGAAGGAGTAGAGGTCTCAGCGGTGGACAACTTCTGGACTTCAGCTTTCAGTCCTTTGAGCCGATCTTCAAGTACAGGAATGTCGGACGTAGCTTGATGAATAAACTCCACAGCTACGTCTAGAGCGATTCTATCGTCTTCTGTAAATGAAGGAGCAGGAGTTGGAGCTGGTTCCTTCAGGCGGGAAAGGATTTGCTGAAGAAGGACTTCACAGGCATCAACCTTTGTAGACAGAGCTGCAAACTGTTGTTGTGAGTCTTCCTTGACTTTGTCAATCGCTTCTTGGAGAGTAGCGAGTTGAGAAATGTCAGCTTTGGAGGCGCAGGTGGCAGTCAGCGTCTCCAGTGCTTCACCAGCTGATTGAACAGCGTTGGTGGTGTTGTTGAGAGAGGCAGTCATAGAGTCCACCTTGGCACTCAGATTGTTGACATTGGTGTCAACAGTCATCAAACTAGGACCTGAAATATAAGTTAGTTGTTGAGAAACAGGCTTATATGGTGAGTTGGGAGAAGTTTTTGAGGTTATAGGGATACCTGAATTATCAAACATTTTGTAGAATTGTAAAGATTCCTCAAAAGATTGATGTTCAGGTCCTATAGGTCCAAACTGTGGAGTAGAGATAGATGGAGGGTTAGAGATCAAAGAAATAGAAGGACTAGAGATGGGGATAGAATATGTAGGGATAGGGGTAGTTACCTCGGATTGTTGAACTGAGATCGTAGGTTGTGTCACTATTGTTGTGACAGCGATCGAGATCGCTGGCATGGTTGAAGTGGTTGTAGCTGAGGATGTGGAGGAGAGACCCATGAAATCATCCAAGGAAGTTTGTAGAGAAATATCCTTAGGGATAGAGCTAGAAGTAGCTTTCTCCTTGGTCACCTTGGCCTTCTTCGAAGGACCAAGGGAGCCAGATGATGGTCGTTTGGAAGTGGTAGCGGCAGGGATAGCAGAAGAAGGAACCTTCTGCGTGGCCGCTGAAGTAGAAGAAGTGAGGAAAGAGAGTCGGGAGCGAAGTTCAGAGATACTTACCTCATTGGGGAGTGGCTAGACTTCCAGAGATCGCTGACCCACTTTCGGAAAAGATGCATCCGAGTTGGTGGGGTAAGTGGTAGGGTAGAGGAACTTCAGGTACGCGCAGATAAAGCGTACGTAGGGAACTTTGGGATCCCTCTCGGTGTTCTCTATTTTTGACTTCATGTCGTCAAAGATAGCTGTTGCGTAGTCGAAGTTGCGTCCAACTATCACTGAGTAAGCCATCTAGACTTGAACCTTGCTAGCTTGGTCCAGTGACCCACTCTTCCCACTCATGCACTGAATGAAGTGCGAGAAGATGTAGTTGAGCTGGGAAGGCATCAGTGCCTTCTTCACAAGAGTCAGCTTCTTGTTTGGAATTGTTGTCCTTGGTTTGTGTTCCCAAGCATATTCCATTGCATCCAGGAATTGGATGAGTTCAGCGTCAGTTGGCAAGGGTTCGAATCCATTTTGGGGTTTGTCGGGAAAACGCAGTGCTTTCCTCAGGCCTAGGGCAGTCATCATCCCTGAGCCAAGTTGAGTGCTGAATGAGATAGCAGGAACCTGTTCACCCTTTTTGTTGGTGATTGAGGTTTCATCAGCAGTAAACCAGAATTGCTGGAGAAGAGCTTTGGAGGGTGTGGGGTCCACAGTGATAACATAAGCAATGCAGGATTGCTTTAGGAATGTTGCAGCTTCCTTCAGGTGTGGATACTTGACACCGTCAAAATCAAGACGAGCGAGATGATTGTTCTTTGGAAGCTCCGATTCAGTGATGGCGAACTTGACATTCTTAGAGGCGACAAGAGCAGATTGAGCCATTCTGAATATGAGTAGATAAAAGAGTAGAAAAAAAGATTTTAGTCTAAAAATAAAGAAGATTTTCTAGTTTCTATTTGAAGAAAGAAACACAGAAAATCAACAAATTGCTTTGACAAACTTTTTGACTGATGCAGATTGAGAGGATGCTTATAAGATCATATCCTTATGACTTTAAACCGACTTCATGAGATTTAAGACGGACCAAAAGGTTTATTTCTATTCTTAATCTCATATATGGTTGAAAGAGGAACGACTTTCAATCATAGAAAACATGTTCTTAAACGTTCAAACCACTTCCTGATTCTTAAATAGATTTCATGATTTGAAAGTATGATTTTAAATGTTTTCATTATTTGATGCGCGGAAATGTTTATAAACCATGTGTTTCCAAAGATAAATACTTGTGTATTGTCTTTTCCATTTTCTGTCAAGTATTCACACACACCGGTTTATTATTTTGTTGAATTTGTTCTTACCAAGTCTCTAAATTGAAACAAATTTTCGATGGTAAGACACCCCGATTGAAATGAAACAAATTCATTTCAAAACGTTTCTTTCAAGAATATCTATATTTTGATTCGTATAGATGATATCCAATTTTTGTTGACCTAAGCCTTATTTGATAGATCATTCATATTATGATCTTTTAATACAATGTCAGATTTTCAAACAGTTTCTTGTATTCATTTCATTCATTCAATATACTTGTTTGAAATATCTTCAATGTTTAAAATGCTCAAATCTTCATGATTATCTTATTTATCATACATACATCTACTTGTATATTTTGTGGTTTAACTGCAAAGTTAAACCATTTTTAGCAACATTGTTCTTTTAGGATATTAATATGGGTTCATTGTGTTAGGACTTAAATGAAACTTATATGGATTCACGTTAACCAGTGTTTTCTACCCAAGAAGTTAATCCTTGAGTGATCGATTGTGTGAGGAGTCAAAATACTGAGTGTGGGTTTAGTGATGAGGTAAAATGAAAAAGAGAGTTTGGTTAGAAGTGAGCTCAATGGTTAAAAGAAAGAGGGTGAGAGATCAAAGTAAAGGAATATCAAACTCAGCACCAACTTTTTCTAAGTCGGGCAGCCACATTACAAGTGTTTCACAATTCTTCGTGAACATTATTGAATCAGGCAACTAGCCCATGCCAACTCTTGATAAAAACCCCACCAGCCACTCATTTTCTTCTTAACAAGAAAATGTTTCAATATTTCAAGGGGACGCAACACATAATCTATCTGGTTTTCATTTGGAGAATCTGGATATTGAAAAAGAAGGAAGTCTGCCCCACCTTCGCACTTCGATCATGCACAATCCAGTCTGTGTTACACTATTGTTGTCTCAATGGTCTATACAATTATGAGCCTTATAAAAAGCAATCATCATGTGTTTAATTCTTTCTAACATTTGCACGAACACACCAGGAATTTGTTTTCTTGTCATAACGTTCAAAGAAATATCTTTGTGGTGTTTCGATGATTGAATGGAAGCCCTGGGGGAGTGCACATCACAACAACTTCTTTCCATTGTGTACTTGTTACGCACAGTGACTTCGTGTTACTGATAGGCATTATAACTGATTCATTTGTTGATTCATGTGTTACATTCATAATTTGTCTAAATTTGTAAAGATTGGATGAATATCTTTTTGGATCGGCATATAATTAGAGGCTTAGTGTGAAAGATCAGAGGTCATAAAAGATTCCAGAGACATTTCTTGTAAAAGTTTTGATGATTTCATGTTTCTATCATCAAAAAGGGGGAGATTGTATCAAGAAATGTTAATGATGGGAGAAAAATGTTAAAGAATTCATTGTTAAAGAAAGATTGTTGTTCAGAGCTGAAAGAGGTCAAAGATTTCAGAATTGTTGAGGATTTTATAGAAATTTTATTTGTAGATAATTTGCTAAAGCAATCAGAGTTGTGTCTGAAAGAGGTTTGTTTATAACCTTGGGAAAGAATGCTATTATTCTTGAAGATCAGATTTTGAGGAAGATTGCTGAAAGTTTTTGAAGATACTGTGTTTGTCATAGAAAGGGGAGAATGTCAATTTTTCAAATTAATAAGGGGAGAATGTTGATTTCTTGAGAAGATCTTTTTAAATCAAAGGGAGAAGATTCAAATTGAGCTTAAAAGAGAAGATTGAATTTCAATATATTTTTAGAGATGATCTTGGTCCAAAAGAGAAGAATATTAGAGCATATATTTGTTGGATGCAAGATCATAAAGATTGAAGATTAAAGCCAAAGCTCAAAGTCAACTCTCAAGCATAAAAGTCAAAGTCTCTTGTAATAAAAGTCAAAGTCAATGTCTATTGTATTTTGTTTCTTTGTATTGTTGTAGGTAGTATAAATAGCATTTGCCTTTGTTGTCTTTGTAAGCATGTGGTAAGTCATTGTACAAGTGAACGAATCAGAGAAGAGGTTTTATGTTCATATCATTCTAGTGAGAGAAAGTGAGATTGATTGTAATCTGTGATTGAATCAATGACATATGATTTGATTAATTGTTCATCTTGATTGTTTTCTTACATTTGGAACTTGAATTATGGGTGTAATAGTTACACATGCCGACAAATAAAAAGGACTAGGCTAACGCCTAGTGAGTTCAAGAGTTTTCAACATGAGTAAATATCGCGTAAAAAGGCAAGAATTCAATTTAAATCATAATCTTTAAAAATGATCTACTTTTATATGAAAAGGACCCATTTTCCAATAATATGCATTTTAGGCGAAGAAAACACCAATATAAACGTTTTCCCAACCAAATTATTTTAAGGACAAAGATCCCAATATAAAAACTTCTTTCGTAAATTAAATTCAAACCAAAACTCACTCAAAATGAGAATAGAAATCGAACTCCCAATTTATGAAACACATATAAAACTTTATATCCCGAAACACCCAAGACACGGTTGGGGCTTAATACTCAACCCATAAATAATATATAAAATCCGTGTTATTCCCTATTTCAAGTTCTAATCAATACAAAACAATCAAGATGAGAATCGTAATCACAAGTCTTTGAAAAAATCTCAAACAATTACAAATCTCACTTTCTCTCTCTACTTTCTCTCACTAGGATGATGTTCTAATAATGGTCTTCTCTCATACTCTACTATTACAATCTGAAATGTTACCACAAATGACATGCTTACAAACATTACAAGGACACAAGGTATTTATACCCAAGATAATTACAAAGAAACAAACAAATATAATATGTTGACTTTGACTTTTATTACAAAATGACTTTGACTTTCAATGAGAGTTGACTTTCCATCTTTGACTTCTTGAACTTTCATCTTCAATCTTTATGATCTTTAATCCAACAAATCTGTGCTCTAACATTCTCCCCCTTTGGATCAAGATCATTACTAAAAAGATTTGGCAATGCGATCTTCTCTCTTTAAGCTCGATTGAAATAACTCCCCCTTTGATACAAAAATGATTTTCTCAATCAACCCACATGCTCCCCCTATTAGTATGAAATATTTACATTCTCCCCTTCTCTGATAAGCTTTATCTCTTCAAAAACTTTCAACAATCTTTTCTCAAAATTTGATTCTCTCACAAGGTTATAAAACCTCTTTCACAAACCAAATGTCAGCAAAAACTTCAAAGCCTTTCAACTTTCAATCAATCTTGAGAAATTCATCTTTCAATCAATCTTCAATATTTTCTCCCAGCTTTAACATTGCTGACTCAAAAACATTTCTTTAACTCTTCTCCCCCTTTTTGATGATTAGAGCATCGATATCATCAAAACTTCTTCAAGAAATGTCGTTGACCATTCCGATATGTCCAAGATCCTTTGATTCGTTGATCCTTAACCATATTTATCTAGATATTTTCAAATCTAGACAGAATATTCGTGTAACACCTGAATCAACAAATGAATCAGTTAACATGCCTGTCAGTAACCCGAAGTTACTGTGTGTAACGAATACACATAGGAAAGGAGCTTTTTGATGTTCACTCCCCCAGGGCTTCCATTCAATCATCGAAACACCACAAAGGCAATTTCTATGAACGTTATGACAAAGAAATAAATTATTTGTGTGTTTGTGCTTGTGATAGAAAGAATTAAGCACTTCATGATTGCTTTGAATAAGGCTCAACATTGTGTAAACCACTGAGACAACAGTAGTATAAACACAGACTCAATGTGCATGATTGAAGTGCGAAGGTGGGGTATACTTCCTTCTTTTTCAATGTCCAGATTTTCCAAATGAAAATCAGATAGATTATGTGTTGCGTCCCCAGAAAATATGAAACATTTTCTTTTTAAGAAGAAAATGAGTGGTTGGTGGGGTAGTATCAAGAGTTGGCATGGACTAGTTACCTGTTTCAATAATGTTCACCAAGAATTGTGAAACATTAGTAATGTGGTTGCCCGACTCAGAAAAAGTTGGTGCAAAGTTCTGTTATTATTTTAACTCTGTTCTCACACCCTCTTTCTTTTAATCATTAAGCTCACTTCTAACCAAACTCTCTTTTCCATTTTACCTCATCACACAACCCACACTCATTTTTTTTGCCTCCTCACACTCAATCACTAAAGGATTAACTTCTTGGGTAGAATCACTGTTTGACGTGATTTCATAGAAGTTCAATTAAGTCCTAGCACAATGGAATCCTATGCTTTCCTAAACAGCATGTGTTGCTCAGATGATTTAACTTTATCAATTATAGCGCAAATACAAATGTCAGAAATATGTATGCTCATAAGATATAATCATGAAGATTTGAGCATTTTAAACATTGAAGTGTTTTCAAACAAGTAAATTGAATGAATGAATATGAATGCAAGAGACTTATTTGAAAATCTGACATTGTATGAAATGATCAGAATAGAAATGATATTGCAATCAAGGCTTATGGTCAAAAATAAAAGATATGTGTCTATACGAATCAAGATATAAACACTCTTGAAATGAACGTTTTGAAAAGAAATGACGCTCAAATTTCTTTGAATACAAGCGGGGTGTCTTAACATCGAAAACATGTTTCAATATGAGACATGGTAAGAACATGTTTGAACAAAAATCAAACCAGTGTGTATGAATACTTGAAAGTATGTAGAAAAGACAATATGCAAGTATTTATCTTTGGAAACACACGGTTTATAAACATTTAAGCACAAAATAAAATGAAAAAATTTAGAATCACACTTCCAATTCATGAAATCTGTTTAAGAATCGGGAAGTGGTTTGAACATTTAAGAACATGTTTTCTATGATTGAATGTCGTCCTTCTTTCAATCATATATGAGATTAAGATAAGAAATTTAACCTTTCCGTTCAGTCTTAAATCTCATGAAGACAGCTGAAGTCATAAAGATATGATCTTGTAAACTTCTCTCATTCTGCACAAGTCTCAAAGTCATGTCAAAATCAAATTTATTCACAAATTTATTCAAATGTAAAAGACATAAAGCATTAAAACAGCTAACAGTACGAGTTCTGATCAGAAGTAATCAGAAATCATCACCTTTACTCCCCCTGAAATTATGCATCTAAAATATGTCAGTGAAAAAGCACATGATAGAGATCTACAATTCTATTTTAAAATGTAGTTCATTATATCTATCAGATGCAAAGTATTTCAGAAAAGTATGTACTCCCCCTTGATGGTTGATTTCCTCATTCGAGTATTGGAGTACAATCTCTTATCAGCACAAGAGTAAGGTCTTTTGATCACTGGAGTACGAGTCCTAAACTGTTGTGTTTAGAAGTCAAACTCCGTTGAAGCACGGGTTCTAAGCTGATTTACTTAGAAGCCTTGGTTCTCTTACTCCCCCTTGACTATAGGTGCCTGCAACACAGATTCACTTTTCGTCTTTGGTACCCACTAGTATTTGGGTCCATGTGTGTTAGTTGCAGTTCTAATGGGAGTAACTGAGTAAGAACCATACCAGAAATGATTACTTGTCTTGTGAACATGATCATGTGTACGACAGTAAGAATAATAGTATTTCTTAACTGATAACCTGATTAATTGATTTCTCGTGTAGATATGATCAGGTTTACCTTTACGTGCATTGTTCTTCTTGGCTTTATGTGTTTGTACACATGACTTATTTCCTTTCATCTCATCTTTCTTCTCATCATCAAGTGGTTTCACCTTCCAAACCAACTTCTCTTCTTGATATCTTCTGCTTCCTCTATGTGCACCTGAACCATCTATATTTCTATCATAGAAAAGGTTAGTACTACGAATCTGATTAGAAGATATAACTGACCTCTTTGAAGAAACAGGTTTCTGATGTGAGCTTGCAGTTGTCTTGAATGAACATTCAGAATCAGCTGGATCATCTTTAGGTGTGTGGATTTTTTGACTCTGGAGTCGTGTGCTCAGTCACCACCACCTTGGAAATGACATCTTCAAGTTCTTTTACCTTTGAAGAGTAACTGTCTCTTTCTTTGACGAGAAGGTCAATCTTCGTCTTCAATTCAGAATTCGTTTTCTTCTCTTTCAACACACATCCAGATAGTTCAGATAACTTGTCATTAAGCTTCTTAATCTCAGCTTCAAACAAACTTCTTTCTTCCTCAAAGCCCTTTTCAGCATTTGTTCTCTGACCAGATATCTCTTTGAAGATTCCAACATTCTTCTGTTCTATGGTCTTTCCTTCCTTTGCAAACTTTTCTCTTTCCAAAATAATCACTTTCTCAAAGTCAGAAACTTGTTGAGAAAGCTTTATACATTTTAGCTCAACTGCTTTCTTCTCTTCAGCACATTTTCTTGAAAAATCAGAAAATTTCTTTGCAAACCCTTTCTTTTCAGTCTCAAAATTAGATCTTTCTGCAACCATCTTTTTCTCCAGAACAGAAATCTTTCTATTCAGTTCTTCATTCAAACTTTCTAAATCCATAGCTTTCTTCTCATAACTTTCAACAGATGCTTGTGAAATTTGGGCAATTTGATCTTCAAAGTCTGAGATCTTTCTTTTCAGCTCTTTATTCTCAGCTTCAAGACTCAGTATCTTTTCATCATTCATCCCAGAAGTCTGTTTCAGAAGATCTTCATTAATGGTCTTTAATGCATTGACTTCTTCTCTCAGTATATTCCTTTCATCAGAATATCTCTTTGACCTCTTTGAGTAGAATTCAACAGATGAAGCAAGATTTGTGTTCTCTAATTTGAGATTTTCAATCTTCGTTTTATCATCATCAGAAAAATATCCCATCTTGAATTATCTGTTACAAAAAGAACTTGAAAAAATGATCGTTAGAAATTCAGAAACTTTGAAAATATGTAAAACATCACCGAAAACATGGATAGTAAAACTCAATACCCAAAACAACACCTTTCGGTGACGGGGGAGACCCAAATTCCATCGAATGTGGCAGGCACACAAAGTTAAGCCACTTATCAATGTTCTCGAGATTCACATAGAGTCATGGATCCCCGTATACGGCTCCCTACCGAGCAACCACTTATCAATGTGTTCATGTTCATTTATTTAATAAATGAACGAACGTGAACATATTTTTTTGTTCGTTTTGTTAAATGAACGAACATGAGCAATGGTCTGTTTTGTTCATTTACGTACGTGAATGTTCATTCATTTATGTTCATTAATGTTCATTCATTTATGTTCGTTTATGTTCGTTTACATTCGTTTATGTTCATTTACGTTTGTTTATATATATATATAAATATATTTATATCTTATGACATTAATATGTCAAATTATTAATTAAATTAATTTTTTAGAATTCATTTTTATACCTTAAGCTTACCCGGTTTTCATTTTATTATGTTAGTTTGTTACAAACGAAATGATCAGTAACGGTGGTTGTTTTATTGTTCATTTGTGTTTGTTCATTTATGTTCGGTCGTTTAGCTCTTAATGAAGGAACATAAACGAACACGAACAAACATATTTTCTTAATGAACGAACATGAACCCAATAAATTTCGTTCGTTTACTGTTAGTGTTCGTTCGTTTGTTCGGTAAAGTTAAACGAACTAACACGAACAAGCCTCCGTTCGTGTTCATTTTGTTCTCTTACAACCCTAATAATCTATACCTCGATCCCTTCGTAAAAGGTTACATGGTCATCGAGTTCAACCACCACGATATATACTTCGAGTCCACGCTAACCATAAATATTTTCAGTTCCAAAACAGGGATAAAGTTCCCAATTAAACCAACTGACTTACTCATATGCCTATGGATCCAATGCATTAAAGTCTAAAACGTTACATGACTCCGAAGAATGAACTAACGCATTCAAAACATGTAACTCTCAAATAACATGCAACAAACTACACCATATGTCAAAGGCTCCTTAACGAGCTACTAAACAGGACGAATACCCCAAAGACTCATCTGAGTATAAATCAAGCCCCAAAAGACATAATTATCATTTTGCTAAAACACGTGAGCGAATATGGTTACATAAACCAAATTACATCTTTTCCCAAAATCTTTATCTCTCAAATCACGACTGGCCTTCGACCCAAAAACTAGAACGGTTTACAATTTCTAAAATGTTCGCAAGGTTGGGAATGACCAAAATCAAGGGACTCACACGTTCGTATTTTCAAAACGTCCCATTACATAAATGATGAATAAATCCAACAAACACTAAAAGTGGATTTTGACCAAATATCCATTTATGCAATAAACCATCAAAACACTTTCATTCATGACTCATTTATCAAAATGCCCAAAAATATCAAATGTAGGTGTTTTACAAAGTTTATAAGGCTAAACACTTCAAATAATCAGAACTCCCTGAATAACTCAACGGTTGATAATTTCATGTAAAACACATAAATACATTAAAATGGACATTTAGGCATGTACAACGTTTTCACAAATCAACTTGAACTCACCTTGTTAGATTTAGGCTAAAACTAGATTTTCCCCAACTTGGGCTTTCTTTGAAGAAACTTGGATCCACAAGAAAAACCTTCCAAAAACCTAGATCCACAAGTTTCCAACCATAAACAATCACATCCAACCATTTAAAATCGTTCCCCAAACATTATACATGAAGATATCTACTTCTACCAAAACCCTAGTTTCCATAGACGAAGAAACGAGAGGACTACCTTCGCCACAGTTTGAATCCATCAACAAAACTCTTCTAATTCCCCAAAATGAGCCATAAACTCCCAATCTTCAAAATGATGAAAATGGTTAGACGGAACCCTAAGAAACTTAGTAAGGAAGATGAAGATGAAGATGAAAGGGTCATACTTCTAGCTTCCTAAACTTGCTAGATGATGAAGAATCACTTGGTTTTAGGAGGAAATCCCCCCCAAAAAGGGTTAGGGTTAATTTGAGAGGATGGAGGTCGGTTTGGGATAGAAAGGGGGGAGAGATTTGAGATTTTTGTGAGAAATGGGGTTTGGAGGCCGGTTTTCCCCTTTTATGTGCACATAGTGGTCGCGCGCGTGTGGTTGCATGGATTGACCCATGCAGAGGGGCACGCGGAGATCTAGGTCATGCAAGGGCAGAGCCTTACGCGGATGGTGGCAGGGTCCGGTTCATGCGAACAGAAGCGCGGGGCACTGTTGGCATTTTCCCGACTGTGATCCCAGATTTCAAGCAATTGACAATTAAAGAACAAATTTAGAGAAAAGATATAGAGAGAGAAATGTGCCAAAAGTGTCCTAGTCATATATCTCTTAGAAACAATTACAACACTCTTACAAGTTTGACACTTACTTCTTACATGCATACTAAAACAAGACAAAAGACAATGCTTTATATAGGGTCAAACAAAGCCTTGACCTCTACAAAAGCTTACATGAAAAGTCAACTAACAAAACAAGATTATTTGATCTAAACTACACTTTAACAGTCTCCCCCTTTTAGATCAAATAACAAAACTTTATCTGCCCCATCTTGAGTAACTTCCTTGTTTGATCCCCAAAAGCGATTCAAAATTCCTGATCCCTCTTCTGAACACGATTCTATCATCAATAGCCTCCAGAAGTCTCGGCATGACCATCTTCACTCTTCTAGGCAAATGATCTTCTCCTTGAACTCTCCTTCTCTAACTTTCCTTTTACCTGGAGTCAAGTTGTAGTCTTATAACCTTTAGAGTTCCATCAGAAAACTTGGCAATTTTAGAAACTCTGAAGAATTTCTTTTCATTCTGATCATTTTTGTAGACTACTCCCAAATCTGGTTACTTCAATACAGTGTAATGATCATAATTGTCGATATCAGATAAGGTCAGATTGGGCTTGATCATATTAACCTTTCTCTGATTCGTTTATATCCCCAATTGAAAATCATAACAGTACGTGTAGAAGATATGTCTTCTCATGAACCGTTTGACAGCCTCTAAAGCAAAAATGATATTCTCCCTTCTTATGACTAAACTTCTGAAATGGTGATAGAGAAATTCAATGTCTTCAACATTCAAAAAACAAAAGTCAGCCTTGGTGAATCTGCAATGAGTAAGATCTCTCCTTTGCACGAAGAATTCAGGATACCAGATATTCATAAACTTCTTGAGTCTGACTTCCCTAACAGTTACTATACCAGATTTGTTCTTCACAACCCTTTCAACCTGTCTCAACTAGTTCATCATGTTGGCATATCCCTCCTGATATTCTCTGGGTTGATTCTGAACTCCCAAAAAACTTGTATTTATCCATTTCCCTTACCCTATCGACAAATATCTTCTTCATTTGTTCTTCTAGAAATGGGACTCGGAGAGCACGCTTCAAATGGCACAAGAGGTGCTTTCGGACATTTGAAGGTCCTGCCTCTTCTCCAGGCATGTCGGGTACATGGACATTCTCATCATTCTGCCTTTCTCCTTCAGTTTGGTCATCTTAAGCATTTTGAACATTTTTCTCAGGGCTTTCCACAGGTGGCATTTCTTGCAATGGACTTGGGATTCTTTGAGGACTTGACATATTCTGATCAACTAGAACTTCAGAAGGACCAGAAAGACTGATTTCTTTGAAAGATGGGATGACAGGGGCTTCAACATTAACCTCTGAAATCTCATTCTGAACAGGACTTAGCTGAATATCCTCTTGAGATTCTAGAATAGTATCAAGAACACTAGCTTCATTGTCCGGAATATCATTAACATCAAACATCATATTCTCATTCTCTTCCTCCTTAACCATTCCAGAACAGATCAAATTTCTCATTCGAATCTTATTCCTCATCCGAAGACAAATCAATGACATCATAAGCATTCAAGCCTGTTATCTGCAAAATCTCCTCCCTTGTAGCAACCTTAGGCTTTTCAACCCTTGGTTCTACCTCCTGATTGACATATAAGACCAGTTCATTTTGATCAGTATGCTTTTCCCCATAAACAATAGTCTCTTCAACATTGGCATCACCAGCTCTTTCATTAACTATAACCACATCACCAGATTCAGCAGCTGCCTGTTTCTCCATATTCTCCCCCTCATGATCATGATCTTGATCAGGATCATGTCTTGGTATAGAAACAGCTGCTTGGGTTTTGCAAGATGTTTGCACTATCTGTTTAAGATCAGATATGGCATTCAGAACATCAGATTTGAAGGAAGTAAACTCAGAGGCACTAACCAAATCTGTTGGTTTCACAGATTGTGGAGGTTGTCGTTGAAGGTGGGATTGCATAAGTGAAAGAAGATATGCGTCTTGCTGGTTATCCGGAGCTTGTTGTAACAGTTTGGCAAACAACAACGACTTCATCTCATCAATGGATAAGTCAGCAGGTTGTGTATTTAGTGGGCTCAGGTTCGGATATTGGATCCTTCCCTTTTAACACCAATAATATCCTCCTAAAACTTCTTGTACATCCAGGATTCAACAGCGTTTATGGTGCCGTGGAGAAATTCCTTTGACACAGAATCAGGATGAGTAACACCGGAATCACGTAGATTATCCGTTTGCATGACAGTGGTAGAACCAACTGTTAAGCCCAGATATTAGTTAATAAATGTTTACACAACACAATAATGATAAGAGATCAAGAAGAATCAATCAAAATATCCATATATCTCTTGTTCCACAAGTCTAAGTGTGAGTGTGTGTTCTTGGTGTAATCACTACCTTGTGTGTGAAATAATTCAAATGTAGCCCTAGGGATTCTCGAAGAAACATTTCCTTAATAGGTCAACATGACCAAGGCATGGTCAAACCTAGATAACTACATATTACCTCCTAGGAAATTATAGGCAATTACAATTAAGACCCCTTTCTACATTTTAATCTTGAATACAACTAATGATCCAACAATCTCCCCCTTTGGATTCAGGATTAAAAAAATTGGAAATTTTATTCATGTCTTAACTTCTCTTGAAAACTGTAGCAGATATGTCGTTAACAGCTTCAAAACTTGTAGCTCTTCACAATCTTCACAACTATGAGGAAATTGTAACCTTCCCCTTTTTGCTGAAATTGGAATGAAGTGTCCTTCTGACGATCATCTTCAGTCTGACTTTTGATAATTCAGACAGGTTTAGAAACTATGAAATCTTTGAAAAAACTTGAATCCTTCAGCAATCTTTAACAGACTTTCTTTCTTGAACAAAGTAACTTAAATCTGACTTTGAAACCCTTGAATATTCTCCCCCATTTGATGAATGTTGAGAATCAGCATCATCAAAACATTTCAAAGCAGGTCAGTCTTGGAATTATCTCCCCCAAATCAACATTTAAGCTTAATTTTCATGAATATCTCCCTTTTTGGAAATAATAGCAATCTCCCCCAGATAGAGAAATATACAAATATCTTCAAAATACGATCTGAATCTGATTCGGCCGTCAATTAATAAAATGTAATTATTTGAATCTTTGCAAATTCAAACAATTTAGGAGTTGTAACCTTGAATCAACATATGAAACAGTTAGAAGTGCCTGTCAGTAACACAAAGTTACTATATAAGGAGTTGGTTGTGACGTAGACTCCCCAGGACTTCCATTCAATCATCGAATAACACATGGTTATCTAGGAACGTTCGGACATAAAACAAATTTATGTGTGCTCGTGCATGTGTATGAAAGAATTAAGCATATATGATTGCTTTTTAACTTTGGCTCAAAGTATGTAAACTTTTTGAGACAACAACAAATTATACAAAGACTCAATTTGCATGAGAAAGGGTCGAAGGTGGGGCAATTTTACTTCTTTTTCAATATCCGAATTATCCAAATGATAATCGGTAGAGTATGTGTTTCTTCCCCGTTCAAATATGAAACATCTTCTTGTTGAGAAGAAGATAAGTAGCTGGTGGGGTTATATGCAAAAGGTGGCATGGGCTAGTTGCCTGTTTCAATATTGTTCACCAAAGATTGTGAAACAATAGATTATGTGGATGCCCGACTCAGAAAAGATGTGGTGCAGAGTTTATTTTTCCTTTACTCTGATCTCTCACCCTCTTTCTGTTAAATCAATTGAGTTCACTTCTAACCAAACTCTCATTTGCATTTTAACTCAGCACTCTCCCCATCCCTAATTTTAATGAACCCCTCTCCCCTCAATCACCCAAGATTACTTCCGGGGTAGGAAACACTGGTTAGTATGAATCCATGAAAGTTCTGATAAGCTCACACTGAATCCCGTATTTTCCTAAGAGAACATGTTGTTCAACATTCATTTGTACATGAAAGCACAATAAATCAATGTCAGTAAATGTATGCTCATGACAAGATAAGAATGAAATTGGAGCATTTAAAACATTTAAGATATCTCAAAACAACTAGAATGAAATCAAGTGTTTTGAGAATATGACAATGATTCCTTTAAGATCTGAAGCAAAAAAGGATGATTCCTTTACAATCAGATCTATTAGTCATGAAGAACAAAGATTTGGAAGACCAAAGACATAAGGTGTTTATACGAACAGTGTAACATAATGGCAATGAAAGCACATGAAAATGAAATGACATCTGATTTTCAAACAAACAATGAAATTTCAAATGGAAGGATTAGCATCGAAAGATTTATCTTTTGAGATGTAGTAATCACAAAGTCAAGAAAATGAGTGTACTGACCAATATATGTAACAATACTTGGTAAAGTATAAAGAAATGACAAGTACACAAGTATTTGCCATTGGAAACACATTGTTAGGTCTAAATATTGTATCCAAGATTTAATAGGAAAGTCAACAATGTAAAAGTCAATATTGTCTTATTCAAAGCTAGTTTAGTTTCCTTAGTCATTCACTATATAGTTTGGTTTGTGTAATCATGTAATAACTAAGGAATGCGAGTCTCCCGAATACCTCAAGTCTGGAAAAAAAAAATTGGTCATCTTTGGAATTTTTTTTTCTACATTGCGAAATAACAAGTATTGTTCAAATTTCAATTTTCACGAAATATTTTTTTAAGATTTCAATTTGATCTGATTGTTGTTTTTCTGATATATAGTTTGGGACGGTCATTCACTTCAAGTTGATTATTTTTTTTTCAAGATGTCCATTTTGTACAAGCCTGATATATCTGTAATAGAAGCTGAACGAAGGACTCTGCAATTTAAAAATTCAGAGTATCTCAGAAGAATTCAGGAGTTGGAACTGAAAATGTACAACTGTGTTAAAACTCCTGAATGTATAAATTGTACTAAAAATAGTTCTAATTTTTCAGGTATCCTTTATGAGAGGGATAAAGAGATAAAGGAGAAAGAGAGAGAGATTATAACTCTTCAAAGTCAACTGAAGACAACTGAACAGAAATCACCTGAGCTACAAGCAGAATTAGTTGCGCTTCAAATCAAGTTGAAGACTTTCGAAGAGAATATATCTGTTTTGAAATCTGAAAACTTTGAGCTTAGAAAGAATTTATCTGATTTGGAAAAACAGCTTGTTGCAAATAAAGCTGATTTTGAAAGTGAAAAGAAAATTTTTTCAAAGAAGTTCTCAGGTTTCTCAAAGAAGAGTTATGAAGAAAAGAAGTCAGTAGAGCTTAAATGCATCAAGCTTTCTCAACAAATCTCTGATTTTGAGAAAGTATTGATTTTAGAAAGAGAGAAGTTTGAAAAAGAGAAGAAGGCCATAGAACAAAAGAATGTAGGGTTCTTTAAAGAATTATCCAGCCAGAGAACAGAGTCAGAAAAAGGATTTAAGGAAGAAAGATCTATTTTTGAATCTGAAATCAAGAAGCTAACTTCTAAGTTGTCTGAACTGTCTACAGCTGCGCTGAAAGAGCAAAGGATGAAGTCTGAGTTCACGACAAAGATTGACCAGCTTGTGAAAGAAAGAGATAATTTTGCGTCAAAGATTAAAGAACTTGAAAAATCTGTTTCAAGTTCAAATCAGAAATTCATCTCTTCAAACAGGTCAGTCAAATCATTTAATCAAATTCGTCATACTAACCTGTTCTATGATGATTATTTAGATGGTTCAGATACTTATCCAAGGAGAACAAGTTTCAAGAAAGAGAAACTGGTGTGTAAAAAGAAACTAGTCAAAGATGAGAAGGAAAATGAACTTAAAGAGAAGAAATCATGTGTACCTGTACTTAAAGCAAAGAAGAACAAAGCATCTAACGGTAAGAAATTTTATTGTTCTATTTGTTGTACACATGATCATTTTCACAAAACAAATGATCATTTCTGGTATGGTTCTTACTCCATTTCCCCCACACGCACTGCAACTAACATTTCTGGACCCAAATACCAGTGGGTACCAAAACCAAAACCTGAATCTGTGTTGCAGGCACCTCACTCCAAGGGGGAGTAAGAAAGACAATGGCTCTTTAGTAAATCAGCTCAAGACCCGGACTTCAATGTCAAAATGGCTTTTGAACACAACTGTTCAAAACCCGATCTTCAAAGATAAAAGACAATGGATTCTAAGCAAAACAGCTTAGGACCCGTACCTCAAAGATCAAAAAGACCTTACTCCTGTATGCTTGCATCCGATGGATATTGATGGTCTTCATCCCAAGTGAATTGATCTGATCTCTATCCTAAACTTTTTCTTTGCTAAATTTTTCTGATATTGATGGTCTAACAATTCAAAGGGAGTGTTTGATCTCTATCCTATTTTAACTGACATATTTCAGATGCTTAATTTAAGGGGGAGTAAAGGTGATGACTTCTGATGAATTCAGATCAGAACTCATTCTATAAACTGTTTTACTACTTTATGTCCTTTTATTTTTGAATAAATAAAATGAATAAGGTGGATTCTGATCACATGACAGATCAGGACCCGTTTTTCAACGTTTAAAGACGGATATTGTGCTAATATCCAGAGGGAACTCAAAAGATATAAATCATTTGATCATTATTTGAGGGGGATCCGAAAAGGTAAAAATCTTTTGATCCTAGATCTCTGATTGTTTGAAAGAAGGACAAATTTCGAACATGAAAAACCTTTTCTTAAATGTTCAAACCACTTGTTATTCTCAATCGATTTTATGAATTTAGAAGTGTGATTTTTAAATGTTTTTCAATTTTTGTGCTTTAATGTTTAACTGACCGTGTGTTTCCAAAGATCAATACTTGTGTATTATCTTGTCCATATACTGTCAAGTATTCATACACACCGGTTCAGTATTTTATTTGAAATTGTTATTACCATGTCTCAAATTCAAACAATTTTTCGATGGTAATACCCCCGTTTGAAGTTCAAAGTTGATGAGCATCATTCATCTTTTTCATATTTGTGCTTTCATTGATAAATTATTTATATTCGTTCATATAAACAAAATTTCCAATTCTTTGATACCCTATCCATTGATTTGATCTGATTGATTCATTGTCAGATTCTCAAAACAATTCTCTTGACTTCATATTCATTCATTCAATATCCTTGTTTTGAGAAATCTTCAAAGATCAAAATGCTCAAATTTCATATCTGATTTTTGATGAGCATACATACACTGACATATGATTTATTGTGCTTTACATGTCAAGAAAATCATTGATAAGCATGTACTTTTAGAAACATGGGATTCAGTGCAAGTGCTTAATAGATCTTCCATGGATTCACGATAATCAGTGTTTCCTACCCCAGAAGAAATCCTTTGAGTGATTGAGGGGAGAGGGATCTAAAAGAATTGAGTGTGGGAGTGAGCAGAGGTAAAATGGAAATGAGAGATTGGTTAAATGTGAGCTTATATGTTTAAAAGAAAGAGGGTGTGAGAACAGAGTTAAAAGAATATCAGAACTCTGCACCTACCACTTTCTGAGTCGGGCAGCCACATTACTGATTGGTTCACATTTCTTTGGTGACCATCATTGAAATAGGCAAATAGCCCATGCCATCTCTTGTATTCAACCCCACCAGCTACTCATTCTTTTCTTAAAAAGAGAATGTTTCACATTTTCTGGGGAAGCAACACATAATCTATCGGATCTTCTCTTGGAAGATACTGATATTGAAAAAGAAGGAAAGTTGCCCCACCTTCGAACCTTTCTCATACACATTGAGTCCATGTACAATCATTGTTGACTCAGTGATTTACATACTTTGAGCCTTATGAAACACAATCATTGTGCTAATTCTTTCAAAACACAAGCACGAGCACACAGAGAATATGTTTTTCTGTCAGAACATTCATAGATAAACCTTGTGTTTTTCAATGATTGAATGGAAGTCCTGGGGAGTCATCATCAAGCCAGCTCCTTAAATTGTACATCTGTTGTACACAGTAACTTTGTGTTACTGACAGGCACTTCTAACTGTTTCATTTGTTGAATCAGGGTTACACGCTTATTATGTCTGAATTTGCAAATATTCGGATATAAACAGATCATGATTCGGCTCTTCAGATCAAAGCACAACATTTATCAAAGCGGAGATTGTTTAAAAGGGGTTATCAAAGTCTGAGCTGAAATTGAAGAAATTTTGATGATCTGATGCTCACATCATCAAAAAGGGGGAGAACGATATAAAGATTCAATTTCAGAGTTCGAGTTCAAAGTTCAAGTCTTAAATTCAAAATGTTTCCGCTGCTGTTTGAAAGACTGATTCAAATTCAAAAGTTTTTGATAAAGAATTTCAAGTTTCAAGAATGTTTGTTCTTCCGAATATGATTCAGAGATCAAAGTGATGAAGATACATTTTTGATTGAAGACAAAAGTTTTTCAGAGATAAAGTTTCAAAGTTTTTCTATTCTTGTTCAAGGCATGTCGACTTTCCAAAGTTTCAAAGTTTAAAAAGACTTTTCATGATTCTTCAAAAGCTGCAAAAGAGCAAAGTTTTTGAAAGCGTCAAGAGATAAAAGATGAAGATTTGCATCAAATTTTTATTAAATCTTGAATACAAAGGGGGAGATTGTTAGGTCTAAATATTGTATCCAAGATTTAATAGGAAAGTCAACAATGTAAAAGTCAATATTGTCTTAGTCAAAGCTAGTTTAGTTTCCTTAGCCATTAAGGCTTTGTAATAGATAGATGGTATATATAGTTTGGTTTGTGTAATCATGTAATAACGAACTAGAGAATGTATTGTTTGTAATAGCTAGAGAAATATGAATACGAGATCTACTTTCTCTCTCTAGACTTTCTCTCTCTAGTTCTTGATCTTAATGATGATATCTTGAGTAATTAGCTTGTTGTAATTGGGATTTTATGTTTAACACACATGGTCAGTTGATGTCATGGAGTTTAAGGATTAGAAAGATATACCTTGAGTATGATATCCTTAACTCCCCCTAAAGATATTATCTATTGAGTTCTGTGACAAAAACTCAGATTCTCCCCCTATAACTGTGAAAAGTCAACTCATCAGAAAAATATGACAATATCAACGTGCATATATTTTCTCTCTAACAGATATAACTGTTAAAGTTTCAACATTTCTCCCCCTCAAAACAAAAATATTTGACAGTTAAGCTCCCTCTCAACGCAAAAACATCTAGAATGATGTGAGCTTTAAAGCATCCTTTTTAGAAGAAAATCATTAAAGTGCGGTTTCTAATCAGATGTAATCAGAAGCCAACTCTTTTGGCAATTAAGTACGGGTCCTGATCTGATATGACTAGAAGCCAAATCACTTGAAGTATCCTACAAAAGAGAATATTGGTAATCATTTATAAAAATGATTCTGCTTCCGTCAGTAAAAGATATGAAGAGCAACTTTTTGAGAATGAATACACAAGCAACAAGATTAAGATACAGAAAACTCCCCCTCGAGTCATGAGAAAAGGTTTAAGTAGACATGTTCAACATTCCAAGTTTGTTGATTAGAAACTTGAACCTCTTTCATCCAACGGCTTGGTGAAAAGGTTAGCTAACTGGAAGTCGGTATGAACAAAGTGCATTTCAATATCACATTTTTCTACGTGATCCTTGATGAAGTGATAGCATAAATCTATGTGATTGGTCTTCGAGTGTTGGACCGGGTTAGAAGTTATTGCAGTTGCTCTCTTGGAATCGCAATAAATAGGCACTCGCTTGTAGTTGTACCCAAAGCCCTTCAACTGCGTCTTCATCCACAGGACTTGTGAACAGCAGCTAGCAGCAGCTACGTACTCTGCCTCAGCAGTAGATGTAGAAACACAGTTTTGTTTCTTTGATGTCCAACTAACAAGTTTGTCTCCTATGAATTGACATGATCCAGAAGTACTCTTACGGTCTAGCTTAGATCCTGCATTGTCAGGATAGAAATTTGTTGATGCAGCACGTGTCTTGACACCAGATTGTACATTACCTATCACATTGTGTAGGTGCTGATCCTTTGTCCATCTGTGTGCGCTTGGTAGACACTCAACGGTTTGTTGCGTATTTATCTCATTATATTCATCATAAACTGCAGGTTGATCCTCAGATGTTCTCGGGACATCTTGTACAGGAGGTCTGATACTGAAGCTTCGGGAAGCGCAGCTGAAGTACTCGGGACTTCATTCCCCGAAGGAATATATGCAGGGGCAGATTCAGTACTAGTCGGATCAGAAACTATCGGTGTGCTTGTACCTGATGAGGTTTAAGTTTCAGTGACTTGTTCAGAAGGTCCAGATATATCTTCAACAAGAATAGGAACCTCCGAACTTGGTGTTGACGTTAATATACTTTTATCAATGTTTGCACAAATTTCATCAAAGGAATCAATAAACAACAAATCTAACTCAGATGAAGTAGAGTTTGAGTTAGAAGAAGTAGACGGTTTGGAAGTTGGTTCTATTCTGGGTTAGATAGAAGCTTTGTGCTTAAGTCTGAGTTCTGAACGGTTGTGTTCAGAAGTCCGAGTAGAATTCTCATCGAAGGATACATTCATGCTTTCACAACCATCTTGGTTCTTGTATTGTAAGTCCAATAAGCTTTGGATGTCAACGAGTATCCAACAAGATAACCTTCATCTGCTTTCTTATCGAATTTTGAAAATCTTTGAAGCTCTATTAAAATGTAACACATGCAACCAAAGACACAAAGGAATTTGATATTAGGTTTATGATTTTTGATCAACTCATATGAAGTTTTATTGAAGCGTTTGATCACTGTGGTACGATTATGAGTAAATTGTCGCCTCAGCCCAAAGATACATTGGTAGTTCAACATAGGCAAGCATGGTACGAGCAGCTTCAACAAAGGTGCGGTTCTTTCGTTCAACAACGTCGTTCTGTTGTGAGGTGTAGTCCACGAAGAAGTTGTGTGAAATTCCCACAGAGATGAGATAAATCTGTAAGGTGTCATTTTTTAACTCCGTGTCGTTATCACTATGAAGTGTCCAAACCGACAATTGTAGACGTACTTGAATACACTTAATAAATGCGATAATCAGTTCTGGCGCATCCAACTTGTTCTGAAGAAACTCGAGCCACGTGTATCTTGAATAGTCATCTATCATCACTAAAACATATTTGTTTCCGTTGATAGACGACGTTCGCATTGGGCCGCAAAGATCCATGTGAATAAGTTCTAGCACAGATGAGGTTGATGATTCAGTCTTGGACTTGAATGAGTTTCGCTTCATTTTACCCATCTCACATGATGAACATAGTGAGTCCTTTTCAAACCTCATTTCTGGTAGATCTTTTACCAGACCTTGTCTCTGAAGCTTAGCTATTGATCTGAAACTCTGGTGAGACAAGCGACGATGCCACGTCCATGATTGTGCTTTAGAAGCTTTAGCTAGTAAGCATACGGGACATGTGGTAGACAGTGTTGGAAAATCTACATAATATAGATTTCCACGGCGCTCAGCTCTAAAGATTTCGTAACCATCTGGATCCTCATGATAGCAATGAGGTGTTGTGAAGCGAACTTGGTATTTAATGTCACAAAAGTGACTGGTGCTGAATAGTTTATGATTCTTATGAACCTGCAAATCCTATACTTAGTGAAAATTTTGGAAGTTAAAGATCAAGGATTCATAAACACAACTTGCGAATCATAGGGGATTCGCAAACTAGTAGCCTGCGAGTTCTTCTGTATTCGCAACCAAGGCACTTGTGAAACCTATACTTAATCAAATTTTCAATTTTTAAAAGTCCTGCGAATCCTAACTTTCGTAGATAAAGGTATTGCGAATCTTGAGGTTTTTGTAACACTAACACTAGCGAATCCTATACTTAATCAATTTCAACAATCTTTGCGAATTTCAGAGATCTTGCGAGTTCTTCCTAGAACTTGAGAGTTCTTCATAAAACCATCCCTGTACTCGACTTTTAATCCAAAAACACATTAAATGGTTAAATCACAGTGTAAAAATCACACAATTCATCCACCTAGATATTACGAACAAACCCCAATCAAAATTAATCACCAAAAACAACTTATATGCACAGATTCGATTGGAACAGTGTTCGAACCTCATATGAACAAAAACTTCAAAAATCTTCAAAATAGTAATCTATTGATGTTTTTAAATTAAATCATGCAATTTGATGATGTTCTATAACCTTATGCGCACCTAATCAAATCATTTTTAGGCTCAGAAACACAATAAATCTCAAAAATGATTTTCACACAGTGAAGTTTTCGAAAAAGCACTTTTCAATCCAAAAACCTTGATTCTTGGCTCTGATACCAAATGTTAAGCCCAGATATTAGTTGATAAATGTTTACACAACACAATAATGATAAGAGATCAAGAAGAATTAATCAAAATAGCCATATATCTCTTGTGCCACAAGTCTAAGTGTGAGTGTGTGTTCTTGGTGTAATCACTACCTTGTGTGTGAAATAATTCAAATGAAGCCCTATGGATTCTCAAAGAAACATTGCCTTATATAGGTCAACATGACCAAGGCATGGTCAAACCTAGATAACTACATATTACCCCCTAGGAAATTATAGACAATTACAATTCAGATCCCTTTCTACATTTTAATCTTGAATACAACTAATGATCCAACACCAACTGCATGGCCTGTGTTCATTGGTGGAAAATATGTATCAATGATAGGACTTCCATCTGGTCCTCGTAGTCCGGATTGCGGAGATACTCTGGATGTTCGAATCGGGTCACCAAGACTTCCGATGGTAGCAATCTCAAAATGTGTCCTAGGAATAAAGATTGGAATCTCAAATTACACTAGACTTAAAGGGTGCACTCAAAGAAGTTGAGAACGGGGGTTGTTGTTTTCTATGTTCAATACCTTGAATCTCCGAGTGAGAAACCAGTACACTTTGTGCAATATCCCCATGAGAAGTTGAAACTAACTCTTGTTGAGAAAAGATAGAGGAGCTGGCTTGGGTGTGCATTTGCATAAGTGAGTGACTTCTGTCTGTTTGAACACCTACTCGCAACAAATGCGACGAAGTGGTAGATATGTTTTTGCTTTTGGATAAGTAGGTTCGGGTATACACACGCTCACCATGTTCTTTTTCTACATTTTCACTCACTCTCTCTTCTGAATTTTCAACTAATACTCCCTCTGAACTCCTTATGTCTCCTAGTACAGAATTGACAGTAGCATTCACTTGGTCATCAATTTCCATGCCATCAGTACCATAGAAAGGTTCAAATACATCAACATGCTTTTCAGAATCCTATACATTAGCAGCTTGTACTTGAGCATTCTCAGCATTAGTATCAGCACCATCATCATTATTGACATCATCATCATCAGAATTATCATCTCCAGCAATTTCTGTTTCAGTGTCCTCATCATCCTTAGAAACATTTTCTGTGTCGCTTGTTGCAGACGGAACTTCACTTGTATCACTATCATCACCAGCCAGGTTTGCTTGATCCAGATTATTATCAGAGCCTGTACCTTCATCAGCAGGAGGTGTCACTAAACGTGGGGTAAAAACCCGTGACACTGATGCTTCCAGTCTAGGTCTCTGACCCCCTCTAGAGCCCCTCTCGGTATTTTTCCTCTTCGCTCCCCATTTCTGAACTCCCATAGTATCATAAACCCTCACGGACTCCGCCCTCCTAGGGTTTGAGCCTTGGGTAGGGTCAACCGGTCCTGGTTATCCCATAGACTCTCCATACGCTATCATACTATCGCACTCTGGATCAGCATAGTCTATTAAGCTTTCTGGCACATGCATGGAAAAAGTGAAATCTCTATTATGCTTCATCAAGTATATCATCTCACTTACCGGTGCTTGTGGATGGTTAATTCTGGTAGGAATCTGTCTGTTTCTACTTAGCATGCTTCTGACAATGACAATCATAAATCTCTGGTATGGAATGTAATTTGGAGCTTTTGATGTCTTCTTGGCAACAACTTTCTCATACAGTCAGTACAGAAGATACTTGCATAGTCAGTATGTAGATCATGAACCACAGAGTAGAACAGCCTCAGAATATGAATACTTGCATTGTCGGTTCCATAAATTTTGGCAGTGAGACACCTGTTGATGACGGAGAACAGGGTGTAGTATAACGGCGGCAAGTTATTCTTTTTGAAGTGGTTGACCTGAGTCAGTTGTCCAAGATAACCCATATCTCTGATGCCTTTGAAAACTTCTGCATTAGATGGCAGTTCATCATATGTGTTTCTTCCTTCTCTGGCATTAGCAGCTGGCAAACTGAGCATAAACCTGAGTCTATCAATAATCAGTATAGAAGTGAAATGGTCTATCTCCAGCTTGAAAATAAGAATTCTTTCTCCTTGTTCCTTCACATGACTAAAACGGATAGTTTTCCAAGCTTGATGAATATACAATTCTGGAACTGCTGCTTGAACTGTTAAGGCATTTCTGAGTGGATGATTCTTCAGTATATCCAGGACAAGATGATCAATATTGATGGTGAACTGTAGATGATGATTATTCGGCTTTTGAGGTTTCATCTCTGATGGTGAGATAAGGAATAGATCAGGATTGACATTTGGTGGCACTTGAAAATCTGATCTGGAAGAAGGCATAGGATGTTCCTGGGATGCCTTATTTAGTGAGTTTTCTACCATCTGAACATGTTGGTCAACTGATGGTTCAGCCATTGGTACCTGGAAAAGATAAACAGTATGGACAAGGTCCAAGTGGTTAGTGAAAAACTGAAGTTTTGACCATGAAAACCAAGTTTTGAAAAACACTAAGTATAGAATTCGCATGACAGAAATATGTGAATTCCTCACTTAGGATTTAAAATCAAGGAAAAACTTGACAGAATTTGTATGAAAGCTATATACGAATTCCTCACTTGGAAGAATAGAACATGAGTAACAAGAATTCGTGTGAGCAATTATATGAATTTTGAACTTAGAAAGAGTTGACACTGACAACCAATAATTCGTATGGAACCATCTTCACTAAAACTTTTCGCATGGAATAAAAAATTTCAAAGTAATAAACTATGAAAATTTTCTAAGTTTTTTAATTCAAGAACATCATCACAAGACTTCTTATGAACCCAGATTACCAAATCTTGATTTGAATCTGTAATCCAAAAATTTTGTAACATGGAAGTTCGATTTTGCGTATGGAACAAGATTAATCAAATAATTTCTCTGTTAAATTCAATTTGAATCATCAAATTGTGAAATTTGCTTAAGAACAATGAAGAACTTCATAGGCCAGTCGAAAGGTCAAGAATTCAAATCCCAACACTTAATAGACTAAAAGTTCAAATCAAATGGTTCGATTTAGGTATCTTAATGTTTTAATATTCAAGATTATCAACAAAAAAAAGAATCAAAGTCCAAATTTTAAAATTCAGTTCCAGTCCAAAAGTCGTAGATGAACAGTCCAATCGAATCAAACCTAAAACTAATCCAGATGGGATATCCTGCAAGAAAAAAAACGAACAACCAAAAACAAACAATAAGAAACAACATTAATAATCAATAACAAACCTTGAACCAAAAACACATGAAGATCGAAGATGAAAGAAAGAAATTGAAGACAAGGGTTTAGAGTTATTGTGCTCTCAAGACCTCGTAGACAAATAAACTTACGAAAAGTGAGGGTAAATGAGATAACATACATATTTATACCCTGGAGTTTATTTGACACGTGGCACGAGATTATTGGACCACACACTTATCGTATGAGACACGGATGCGAATTGTCTAGAAGAATAGACAATGGTGTGTGAGGATTTACATGAAGCAATATGCAAATTCTTGTGAAAGAAGCACAATTCGTATGACACTGTGATACGAATTCCTCACTTCTCGCATATAGAGGCATGCGAAAAGTTAGATTACGTATTACACTGCAAGTGAATTCCAACAACTCGCATGAAATAGTGTGCGAATTCTTCAGAATTCGTATGACACTGTATGCGAATTCTGGACTTAGCAAAATTTCCCAACTTTTGAAAAACATTTTAAACATGGAAACTTGCTATTTTAAGAAACTTTTCCAAAACTTGTCAAAAAAAGAAACTTTCCTTAAAAGGAAATTTTCCAAAAATTACATTTTGAGTTCATTTTAAGTTTCAAAAATAAATTTTACACACACACAAACACACTTACAACCCTTTTGAAGATAATTCTGTATTAAGCTCCCCCTTGACTTAATATCTATCTCCCCTTGGATTTAACATGACTTTGCTCTCCCTTGACTTGATCTTTGAATTGTTCATCATATGTGTGTTATCTTGCGAGCTCCCCCTTGACATGATATGGATCTTGTAGAACATGTATGGATATGCTCCACTTTCATAGAAAAATATAACAGTATCAATCTGTTTCTCTCTTTTTGAAAAATATAACAAGTAAGATATATTTCTCCCTTAAAAAGATATTCTTTGAATAACAATCTTCCCAAAATCAAAATGATCATAGGTAAGAAAAACTCCCTGAATTGATTTGACATTCAAAGATTCTTTAAGAAGTCATCACTTGAACACTAAAGATCGGGTCCTGATTTGTTGTAATAAGAAGCCATAATCCTTTATCATTGATGAATGAGTCCTGAGCTGCTTTACTCAGAAGTTATAGCCATTTTCACTCCTTCTTGAGTACAGGCTCCTGCATCACAGGTCTAACTGGTTTTGGTACCCAGATGAATTTGGGTCCAGTCTGGTTAGTGTTGGATCCCAGATTTAATCTTATGACAATGATATAAACAATAATAACAGTAAGAACAGCAGAAGTAATATAGTTTAAATATTAAAGCAGATTCAATATCATAGGTTAATAATAAGATACGTAGATAGTACAAGATCTTTCCTTAGAATACTTTTAGTATATTAAAAGATGATTCATATACATGATCTATCAAAAAGCACACTTTTGTCAATAGAGTGATGGTCCTATTTATAGGACCATAAAGTGTACAGTGTACTATCTTGACATTTGGAGCATGCTTGAACAGTGTCTTACCTAAAAGTTAAGCTCAAGACATGCTTGAACAGTGACCTACTCTATAAAGTAAATCTTATCACAAAGTGACGTGTCATCTATTCTTCTGTCAACACTTGTATAAATCTTCAGTCTTGATATTCAGATAGAACACCTTCAGAGCTCTGAAATAGATCTCTGATGAAGCTTGTTGGATCATAAATTGTATTCAAGATTAAAGTTAAAGTTAAGGGTTTAAATTGCAATCATGTTAAAGTTAATTAGAGGGTTTGATTTGTAATATGTTAATAGTTAGTTTATTTGTGGGCCTCAAGCCCATAAGCCCATTAGGCATTAGGCCTAAGTACATAATTTTTTAGGTAATTAGGTTTTAGGGTTAATCCTCATAAGTTACAATTATTATACTAAGGAGGTAGCCGTATTTTCTCTGTAATTGTATTCAAGGTATCAAGAACACAGACAAGGTTTTCATTGATTAATCAAGGGATTGTGGTATGTTATTCTGATCTTATTATCTCTTGATCTATATTGTGTGGTGTGTTTGTTTATCAACTAGATTAAACTGGGTTCACAAGTGGTTTCAGAGCCTAAAGAATCAAGTTTTTGTATTAAAAACAAGTTTATCGACTTTTCATTGTGTTCATCGACTTCTCACGCTGTGTGAATATCGATTTCCTAAATTGGTGTGTTTGTTTATCAACTAGATTAAACTGGGTTAACAAGTTTTTTTTTTGTTACTGATCAGAGTACCTTGTCAAGCAGAAACTGAAACCTCTCCAGAAATTCCTGATAGATTTGTCTCGAAACCGTACCAATACTTTAGTGAAAAGGAGAAAGAGATGTACAAGATAGATGAAGAGGCTCTCATTTATCTGACAATGGCAATACCAAATGACATCTACAACCGTGTAGACAGTCGGAGCTCAGCTAAAGAAGTTTGGGATGCATTATCAAGACAGTTTGAAGGAAGTGAAGCCTCAATTCAAGCAAAGCAGAACCTATGCATAAATGCATAGGAGGGATTTCACGCAAAAGAAGGAGAGACAATGCTAGAGACCTACAACAGATATAATATCATTCTCAATGACTTGCGGAGGAACAATATCTCTAAATCTGCTTCTGAGATAAATTATAAGTTCATCAAGAACTTAAACCCTGAATGGAAGAACTTTGCCATCAACCTTCAGATGTCAAAGAATATGGCTCAAGAAAACGTCACTGATATCTTCTCTACTCTTTCTCAGCATGAGGATGAGGTGAGAACCATCAATAATGAGTCCAATAAACTGAAGGATTCAGTGGCTCTCATAGATGCCAAAGGTCATGTATCCTCTGCAAGGTCAAAGAAAAAGGTGTCTAAAGCTCTTGTTACTAAGGTTACTGAGTCCGATTCTGCTTCAAGTGATGAAGAACTGGAGATTGATTCTGATCCAGATATACAGAAGTTCTCTGAGGACTTGGCTCTAATTACTCAACGATTCAAGAAGAGCTTTGGCAAGAAAAAGTACTACTCAAAGCCAAAGTATGATGGTTACAAGAAAGAGAAGTCTGAGATGCGATACAAGCAAAGGCATGGAAAAAGAGAGGAAGGACGAGAAGACAGGAAGGAAGATATAAGAGATGGAAAGAGAGAGGAGAAGAAAGAAGAAAGATAGGATGAACCAAGCAGATGCTACAACTGTGGCAAATTTGGGCACTTCTCCAGAGATTGCAGATTCAAGAAAGTCAAGAACTCAGAATACTATGCTAGGAAGTCACTCATTGCCAAGAAAGCTGAAGAAGAAAAGGTGCTTATGGCTTTAGAAGAAAACTGGTTGTTCCAAAGTTCTGATGACGAGAAGCAGGCACACTTCACACAAGTTTCCTACATGGCAAAACTGGATGGTGATGAAGATTCTGAGGCACATTCCGAAGATGAGAACTCTGAGGTAAGTGATAATTCTGAACTTATTGAATCTTTGATGGCCCAAATACATAATATGAAAGATGAATTTGCTTTATTGAAAGGTAAACTTAGCTCCACACATCAATCAGTTTTGATTTTTCGTGATGAAAACGGTTTGTTAAAAGTTGTTGTGGAAGACAAGAAAAAGAAAAGGATGGTTTAAAAGCTGAAAAAGAATCTTTAAAAAGAAAAATATCTGGCTTAGAAATGAATCTTGTAAATCTTAATGCTGAAAAGGGTGAATTTAAAATCAAATTTGAAGTCTGTTTTCAAGAAAGAAATGAAGCTTTCACTAAAATCAAGCAATTGGAGGATATTAATATGAAACGAGGTCAGACTTAGCAGACATTAAATCTGTTGACCAATAAACTCCAAGATGAAAGGTTTTATAAACTTAAACCAGGTTTGGGTATGTCAACTAACGATGTTTTGAAAAAGGCACTGGAGCACTTATATAATCTTAATAAATTTGGCTCCGCAATCAAACCCATTCCTAACATTCGTGCAACCTTTGTTGAAGAAAGTACTTCTAAACCTTTTATAGAGACCAAAGGTCGAGAAGAAATAGAGAAGGACAAGTCTTGTGAACCTGATTCTCAAAATTCTTTTAAATCAGCTGGTTTTAAATACAGTGATTTGAACAAAAGCTATGAAACTCGAAAGATCGAATTAACTGAGTTTGATTCACTATTTACCACATCTTCAAAAGAATCAGTCAGCAATGACACGGTTCCACCTGAGACTGCATGCAAATATGATGAGTATGAATCGGATGTTGATCCATCTACTATACCATCAGTCTCAAATCCCATTGCTTCTAAACCTTTACTTGTTGGAGAGGTTGAAGAAGAAACTGTCATCACGAATGGATCTTGTTCTAAAAATGATAAAATGGAGTTTATTGAAAACATGACCGAGGAAAGGTTTTCTGAAATGATGAATGCCTCAAATTCTGATCCTGTTTCTACTGCAAAGGAATCAAATTCTGTGAGTGATCATACATCTGAATTGATGAAGTAAATTGATATGTTGTAACAGTCTCTTGATGAGGTTGAAGATGAAAAATTTGATCTCAAATTTAAACTTGAAAAATCTTTGAAACAAAATCAAGAGCTTTGCACAGAGATCAATGATTTAAAAATTACTTTGTTTAAAAATGCTACAAATGATAAACAGATGTTCATTGATCCAAGCTGGAAGGTAAGAACTAATCTAGAATTTGATGCTCCTGCAAAACCTTCACTTGTTTACTCTGATTGCCCTGAATATCCGCCTAGTATTTTTGAGAAGGGTGAGACTTCAAGTAACTCTAGAAAAGAACCACCCTCTAAGATAGAGACTAATAAGGCTCCTGTTTCTGTTTCAGATATAAAAGGAAATGGAGTTGGGAGGAGTACGAAGAATAAAGTCACCAGTTTGAATAAAAAATGATAGTTTGACTTCTAGTGAATCTTTTGTTACGAATAGTTGTATTTCAGACAGTGTTATTTTGAAAAGTAATTCTTTTGATGGACATGAATGTAAGATTTGTTCCGATAAATCTAAGTTTATGAATTTTGCTCGAAAGAATCTATGTTGCAAACACTGTTGGGATAATTCTTTCACATACTACTCCCCTCCTAAGTCCAAAAAGAGTAAAAGAAAAGCTAAATTGAACCTTAATTCCAATTCTAGTTCTAATTCTAATTCTTCCACACAACCCAAAGTGTTTTGAGCTAAGGTTGCCAATCCTAAATTTAAAAAACATTTTCAGGAATTAAATGTTAAAATGGTTTGGAAATGGGTTCTAAAACCCCGTTATGAATGGAGAGTGAAAGTTAAACCTGCTGATATTCCTGAATTGCTTGGTGCTAACCGTGAAGGACCCATCTTGATATGGGTACCCAAGCCAAACTAATTGTCTCTTTTGCAGGCCTGTCGACTGTGGTTGATAGATTCCGGATGTTCATGCCACATGACAGGATTCAAGCACCTCTTGCATAACTATGTGGAGGAGCCTGTCGGAGCAGTTCGTTTTGCAAATTCTGAAGTAGAAGGGCACGTTAGAGGATATGGAATGCTCGATAATGGAGTTGTGAAGATTCAAAGGGTGTTATATGTTGAAGGACTTGATCACAATCTGTTTAGCACCAGTCACTTCTGTGACATGAGATATCAAGTTCGCTTCACAACAACTCATTGCTATCTTGAGGATCCCGATGGTAACGAAGTCTTCAAAGCAGAGCGCCATGGAAATCTATATTATGTAGATTTTCCTACACTATCTGCCACACGTCCAGTATGACTTTTAGCCAAAGCAACTAAAGCTCAATCTTGGACGTGGCATCGCTGCTTGTCTCATCAGAATTTCCGATCCATAGCTAAGCTACAGAGACAAGGTATGGTCAAAGGTCTACCAGAAATGAGGTTCGAAAGAGACTCACTATGTTCCGCATGTGAGTTGGGCAAAATGAAGCGAAGCTCATTCAAGTCCAAGACTGAATCATCGACCTCATTTGCACTGGAACTTCTTCATATGGACCTTTGTGGCCCAATGCGAACAACATCTATCAACGGCAAGAAGTACGTTTTAGTAATGATAGATGATTATTCAAGGTATACATGGCTCGAGTTTCTTCGCAACAAGTCAGATGCGCCAGAGTTGATCATAGATTTTATTAAGCGCATTCAAGTACGTCTTCAATTACCAGTTCGTACTCTTCACAGTGACAATGGCACGGAGTTCAAGAATGACACCTTGCATAGTTATCTTTTCTCTATGGGCATTTCACATAACTTCTCCGCATCCTACACTCCTCAGCAAAACGACATTGTTGAACAGAAGAACCGCACTCTTGTTGAAGCAGCTCGTACTATGCGTGCATATTCTGATCTACCCATGTATCTTTGGGTCGAGGCAGTCGCAACAGCATGCTTTACTCAGAACCGTACCATTATGGTCAAGCGCTTTAATAAAACAGCATATGAGTTAATCAACAATCGTAAACCTAACATCAAATTCCTTCGTGTTTTTGGTTGCAGGTGTTACATTCTGTGAGAGCGTCAAGGTCTATCAAAATTTGATAAGAAAGTGGATGAAGGATATCTCGTTGGATACTCTCTGACATCCAAAGCTTATCGAATTTACATTATTGGAACCAAGACGGTTGTTGAGAGCATGAATGTCTCCTTTGATGAGAATTCTACAAGGACTTCTGGACACAACAGTTTAGAACTCGAACTTAAGAACAAAGCTTCTATTCACCCCGGAATAGAACTAGTGTCTAAAGGATCTACTACTTCTAACTCTGACTCTACTTCATCTGAGTTAGATTTACTGTTTATTGATGCCTTCGATGATATTTGTGTAGATTTTGACAAAGGCTTATCTACAACAAGCTCGAAGGTCCCTGTTGTTTCTGAAGATATGTCTGGACCTTTCAAAGATGTCACTGCTACTGCATCTCCATCAGGTATAAGTAAACCGTTAGTTTCTGACTGTCTCTGTAGATAGTCCTTCTGGAAATGAAGTCACGAGTACTTCAGCTGCTACTCCAGAAGCTTCAGTATCAAAAACACCAGTACAAGATGTCCCGAGTACATCTGTGGATCTACCTGTTGTGCACGATGAAAACGATGTGTTAAATTTTCAACAAACATTTGAATCCTTACCAAGCACACATCGTTGGACTAAGGATCATCCCCTGCATAACGTGATAGGTGACGTACAATCTGGTGTCATGACACGGTCCGCATCAGCTAATTTCTGCATGTTCTCAAGCTTCCTTAGTTCCCTAGAACCAAAGAAAGCATCTGAAGCTCAACGTGATCCATTTTGGATTTCTGCTATACAAGACGAGCTTCTGCAATTTGAACGGAACAAGGTATGGCGCTTGATCCCACTACCTAAAGGTAAAACTGTTATTGGAACTAAGTGGGTATTTAGAAACAAGATAGACGAGGATGGAGTAGTTGTGAGAAACAAATCTCGATTGGTTGCAAAAGGGTATTGTCTATAGGAGGGCATTGACTAGGACGAAACATTCGCCCCGGTTGCAAGGATTGAAGCCATCAGAATCTTGTTGGCCTATGCAGCGCACAAAAACTTTACATTCTATCTAATGGACGTAAAGTCAGCTTTACTGAATGGCGTTCTGCATGAGGAGGTCTACGTGGCACAACCTGAAGGTTTCGTTGATCCTCATCACCCTGATCATGTCAATGTGTTAGACAAAGCGCTTTATGGTCTTAAACAAGCACCACGAGCCTGGTATGAAACTCTCACTAAATTTCTCTTAGCTTCTGGTTTCAAGAAAGGTACAGTTGATACTACCTTATTTCTTAAAAGGCAAGGTGAGGACTTGATTCTCATTCAGATTTATGTTGACGACATAATATTTGGGTCGACAAATCAGAAAGTTTGCAAGAACTTTTCGAAAATCATGGAAACAAAGTTTGAAATGTCGATGATGGGTGAGTTAAATTTCTTTCTTGGTTTACAAGTAAAGCAATTACCTGAAGGCATATTCATTAATCAAGCTAAATACATAAAAGATATTTTGAAAAAGTTCAATATGTCAGATAGTTCAGTCATGAAAACACCAATGGATACTGGTACACTCTTGGACGTTGATCCCTCCGGGAAACCTGTTGATCAAAAGGTGTATCGTAGCATGATTGGTTCCTTACTTTGTCTGACTGCCAGTCGTCCAGATATAATGTTTGCCACATGTTTTTGTGCGAGATATCAGTCTAATCCTAAAGAGTCGCACTATAATGCTGTTAAGAGAATCCTTAGATATCTCAAAGGCACTCCTAATTTAGGCCTTTGGTATCCAAAGGATTCTCGTTTTGAACTAAATGCCTTTACAGATGCTGATCATGCAGGATGTAAGCTAGACCGAAAGAGCACCTCTGCATCATGTCAATTTATAGGTGACAAACTTGTGAGTTGGACCTCAAACAAACAAAACTGTGTTTCAACATCCACTGTCGACGTTGAATATGTAGTTGTTGCAAGCTGATGTTCACAAGTCCTCTGGATGAAGACACAGTTAAGGGACTTTGGGTACAACTTCAAACGCATCCCTATTTATTGTGATTCCAAGAGCGCAATCGCCATAACTGCTAACCCGGTTCAGCATTCAAAGACCAAGCATATAGATGTACGCTATCACTTCATCAAAGATCATGTAGAAAAAGGTGATATCGAAATGAACTTTGTTCAAACTGACTTCCAGTTAGCTGATCTTTTCACCAAGCCGTTAAAAGAGGTTCCATTTTCTAATCAGCAAACTTCGTATGTTGAACATGTCTTCTTGACCTTACTCATGATTCTAGGGGGAGTATTCTAAGTTTTGATCTTGTGTTTTATTCTACAACTGTTGCTAACAATAGAGGAATCATTTTCACAAATGATTACCATTATTTCTTCTCTGTGCAGGTTTGTTCATGTGACATTGGCTTCTAATCACATCTGATTAGAACCCGCACTTCAGTGCTTTATTTTTCTGCTTTCTGTTTCCGTTAAAAAAAAGAAAAAAAATCTTTAAGTTGAGGGGGAGCTTAATCGTCTACGAGCTTAATTGTCAACCTCTTTTTAGTTTGAGGGGGAGAATTGCATTGTCAAACATCTTATGTTTTGACTTCTCCAAATTTTTATTCTTCATGTTTGTATTCCTTTGTGCTTCCATGTACAAAAGACTGTTGAACAACACATTCTTTTAGGAAAATACAAGGGATTCAGTGTGTGAGCTTAACAGAACTTCCATGGATTCACGTTAACCAGTGTTTCCTACCCCGGAAGTATTCCCTGAGTGATTGAGGGGAGAGGGGTCAAAATATTGAGTGCTGGTGTGTGAAGAGGTAAAATGGAAAAGAGAGATTGGTTAGAAGTGAGAGTTAAAAGAAAGAGGGTGAGAGAACAGAGTAAAAGAATATCAGACTCTGCACCAAACTTCTTTCTGAGTCGGGCAGCCACTTAATCTGATTGATTCACATTCTTTGGTGACCATCATTGAAAAAGGCACCTAGCCCATGCCATCTCTTGTATACAGCCCCACCAGCTACTCATTCTTTTCTCAAAAAGAGAATGTTTCACATTTTTTGGGGAAGCATCACATATGCTATTGGTTCTTCTTTTGGAAGATACTAATATTGAAAAAGAAGGAAAGTTGCCCCACCTTCGAACCCTTTCTCATGCACATTGAGTCTTTGTATAATTTGTTGTTGTCTCAACAAGTTTACATACTTTGAGCCTAAATTGAAAAGCAATCATCAGTGCTTAATTCATTCATACACATGCACAAGCACACAGAAATTTGTTTTTTGTCAGAACGTTCATAGATAACTATGTGTTATTCAATGATTGAATGGAAGTCCTGGGGAGCCAACATCAAAACCAGCTCCTTATATAGTAACTTCGTGTTACTCAGTAACTTTGTGTTACTGACATCCATTTCAACTGAGTCATTTGTTGATTTAGGGTTACCACATTTATTTTATTTGAATCTGAAAAGATTGAAATAATCACTTTCTCCATTTGGAGAGACTGCTCTAATTTCCACACAGGAATCTATACATGAAGACAGTGCTTAATTGATGTCTATAAAGACATGGGGGAGATTGTTTTGATATGTTTAGATGATGATGATTCTCACCACTCATCAAAATGGGGGAGAATAATCAAAGGGGGAGAATATAATCAAAAGCTTGACTGAAGATGATCGTCAGAAGGACACTTCAAGAAGATAAAGATGAAGGCTATTGCCCCAAGAAAAGTGAAGACCCGAAGACTAATTGCAAAAATTTTTTAATCTTGAATCCAAAGGGGGAGATTGTTGGATCATAAATTGTATTCAAGATTAAAGTTAAAGTTAAGGGTTTAAATCGCAATCATATTAAAGTTAATTAGAGGGTTTGATTTGTAATATGTTAATAGTTAGTTTATTTGTGGGCCTCAAGCCCATAAGCCCATTAGGCATTAGGCCTAAGTATATAATGTTTTAGGTAATTAGGTTTTAGGGTTAGTCCTCATAAGTTACAATTATTATACTAAGGAGGTAGCCGTATTTTCTTTGTAATCGTATTCAAGGTATCAAGAACACACACAAGGTTTTCATTGATTAATCAAGGGATTGTGGTATGTTATTCTGATCTTATTATCTCTTGATCTATATTGTGTGGTGTGTTTGTTGATCAACTAGATTAAACTGGGTTCACAAAGCTATCTCTGATGTCTTCCCGTCCGAAGAGTCTGTCTCTGAACTGACTTCAGATCTTGACTTGGCTTTTTCTATTGATGTCTCTGAAGGTCTTCAGAGGAAGACTTGAGTTATTTTCAATACTTCTATAATTCAGAATTAGAGCTAACAATCTCCCCCTAAGTATTGAAAATAAAAAATGTAACATACCAAAAATTTAATCTAGAAAGCATAGAGGAGAAAGTCATCCTCTTAAATATTGTTTCTCAAAATATTAACAATTATAAACAGAGAATCTAACAAAAAAGTAAAGAAATAAACTAACACCTATCACTAGAACAGATCCTATGGAATTTCATAATGAACTCTCTAAAGTTAATCATTGAGGTAATATCTAAGTCTAGTTTCGCCAATAGATCAGCTCTGTGTTGTTCTTCCTTCACATTCATCATCTTTAGTACATCTCTTAAAGTCTCATCTGAGTACATGGACACCTTTGAATCCAGAAAGATTTTTTTGACCAAGTTGACTCTGTAGACAAAACCAAGAGGCTCGGCAATTATTGATCCAGTCTTGTACTTCTTAAGATTTTCGGTAGTCTCCTTTGGTTCAGTTACTCCCAATCTCTCTTCACCTAGATTTAGAGCTATCTGAAACTCAATTTTTGCCCTGAGTTTGACATAAGCTTCCATAGCACGTCTGACTTCATAAAGACCCATTCTGAATGCTCTTCCTCGTTTGTATTTGACTTAGCAGTAGGCGTAGAGATGAGGCAAATCATACAAGTTTAGATTTGTGAGATCATTGTCATTGAACTCATAAACTGTTATCCCATATTATCAAGCAATTCTCAATCAAAACAATGAATTAACAATTAAGAACTAGAGAGATAGTAGAGAGAGAAAGTAGATCTTGAAAGATCTTGTCATATATCTCACTTATCAGATTGTTTACAATGAAAGTCTTAAGGAAATAACAAAGCTAAAGCTATTTATACTACAAGCATAAAACCAAGACATAACAACTAAGAAAATGATACAACTTTGACTTTCCTAAAACATTGACAATGTTGACTTTGTAACTTTGACTTTCTAATTAAATCTTGGATACAATATTTAGACTTAACAATCTTCCCCTTTGTATTCAAGATTTAATAAAAATTTGACACTAGTCTTCAGCACTTGATTCTTCAGCTTTAACTCTGATAACATTGAACATTGAAGATTTAACAATCTTCAGTCTTTCAGCCTTTGAAGAATCTTGAAAAGTCTTTTTCACATTGAAGCTCTGAAAGGTCAAACATGCCTTCAAACTAATACTGGAAACTTGAAACTTTATCTCTGAAAAATCTTTCGACTTCGATCAAACTTTGTATCTTCATTACTTTGATCTCTTAATCATCTTTGGAAGTAACAAACATTCTTGAATCAATCATCAAATTTTCTTTGAACATTCTTCCTTCAAAATCTTTTGGCTTTGAATTTCTTTATCAGACTTGAACTTAAAATCAGCGGAAGCAATTTGAAATTCTGACTTGGACTTTGAACAAGAACTCTTGAAATTGAACTTTGTATAATTCTCCCCCTTTTTGATGATGTGAGCATCATTATCATCAAAACATCTTCAATTTTAGCACAAACTTTGATTTCTCCCATTTTGATCAACTAACAATCTATCCTTTGATAGATGTTGTACTTTGATCTGAATAGCCGAATTATGAACTGTATATATCCGAATCTTTGCAAATTCAGACATAATGAGCGTGTAACCCTGATTCAACAAATGAAACAGTTAGAAATGTCTGTCAGTAACACGAAGTTACTGTGTACAACGGATGTACAATGTGAGGAGCTGGTTTGATGTTGACTCCCCAGGACTTCCATTCAATCATTGAAAGACACAAGGTAATTCTATGAATGTTCTGACATAAAAACATATTCTCTGTGTGCTCGTGCTTGTGTTTTGAAAGAATTAGCACAATCATTGTGTTTCATAAGGCTCAAAGTATGTAAATCACTGAGACAGCAATGATTGTACATGGACTCAATGTGCATGAGAAAGGTTCGAAGGTGGGGCAACTTTCCTTCTTTTTCAATATCAGTATCTTCCAAGTGAAGATTCGATATATTATGTGTGCTGCTTCCCCAGAAAATGTGAAACAATCTCTTTTTAAGAAAAGAATGAGTAGCTAGTGGGGTTGTATGCAAGAGATGGCATGGGCTATTTGCCTATTTCAATGATGGTCACCAAAGAAATGTGAACCAATCAGTAATGTGGCTGCCCGGCTCAGAAAGATGTTTGGTGCAGAGTTCTGATATTCTTTTAACTTTGTTCTCTCACCCTCTTTCTTTTAAACATATAAGCTTACAACTAACCAATCTCTCATTTCCATTTTACCTCAACTCACTCCCACACTCAATTCTTTCAGACCCCTCTCCCCTCAATCACTCAAAGGATTTCTTTCGGGGTAGGAAACACTGGTTATTGTAAATCCATGGAAGATCTAATAAGCACTCACACTGAATCCCATGTTCCTAAAAGTACATGCTTATCAATTATTTTCTTAACATGTAAAGCACAAGAAATCATATGTCAAAACAAGAATGCTCATCAAAAATCAGAAATGAAATTTGAGCATTTGAACTTTGAAGATTTCTCAAAACAAAAATATTGAATGAATGAAATGAAGTCAAGAGAATTGTTTTGAGAATCTGACAATGACTTAAACAGATCAAATCAAATGGTTAGGGTATCAAAGAATTGGATATATGTTTATATGAACAAATATAAACAATTTATCAATGAAAGCACATATATGAAAAAGATGAATTATGTTCAACAACTTTGAATTTCAAACGGGGGTATTACCATCGAAAAATTGTTTGAATTTGAGACATGGCAATAACAATTTCAAATAAAATACTGAAAATTTCAAGAAATTATCAATTACCATCGAAAAATTGTTTGAATTTGAGACATGGTAATAACAATTTCAAATAAAATACTGAACCGTTGTGTATGAATACTTGACAGTATATGGACAAGATAATACACAAGTATTGATCTTTGGAAACACACGGTCAGTTAAACAATAAGCTCAAAAATTTTAGAAAAACATTTAAAAGCACACTTCTAAATTCATAAAACTTTTGAGAATAAGAAGTGGTTTGAACATTTTAGAAATTGTTTTTCATGTTCGAATGTTGTCCTTCTTTCAAACAATCAGAGATCTAGGACATAATTATTTACCTTTTCAGCTCCCCCTCAAATCATGAGTAAATGATTTATGTCTTTTGAGCTCCCCCTGGATACTAGCATAATATTCTTCTTTGAATGTTGAAAAACGGGTCCTGATCCGTCATGTGATCAGAATCCATCACCTTTACTCCCCCTTAAATTAAGCATCTGAAATATTACAAGTAAAACAGGATAGAGATCAAACACTCCCTTTTGAATTGTTAGACCATCAACATCAGAAAAATCTAGCAAAGAAAAAGTATAGGATAGAGATCAGATCAATTCTCTTGGGATGAAGACCATCAATATCCATCGGATGCAAGCATACAAGAGTAAGGTCTTTTTGATCGCTGAGGTCCGAGTTCTAAACTGTTTTGTTTAGAAGTCAAACTCCGTTGAAGTCCGGGTCCTAAGCTGATGTGCTTAAAAGCCATATTCTTGACATTGAGGTGCGGGTCTTGAACTGTGTTATTCAAGAGCCATTGTTCTCTTACTCCCCCTTGGCTTGAGGTGCCTACAACACAAAATCAGATTTTGGCTTTGGTACCTACTGGTATTTGGGTCCAGAAATGTTAGTTGCAGTTCGTGTAAGGGATACAGAGTAAGAACCATACCAAAAATGATCACTGGTCTTGTGGATATGATCATGTGTACAACAGTAGGAACAATAAAATTTATTACCTGAAAACCTGAGAAATTGATCTTTTGAGTATATATGGTCAGGTTTACCTTTATGCTCTTTGTTCTTCTTTGCTTGATGTACATGTACACATGATGTCTTTCCTTTCAGCTTATCTGACATCTCATCTTTAACTGGTTTCTTCTGCCACATCAGTTTCCCTTGCTTGTAACTTTTTCTTCTTGAAGATGTATCTGAACCATCTAAATATCCATCATAGAAAATGTTAGATCGACGAATCTGATTAAAGGATTTAACTGACCTTTGTGAAGAGACAAATTTCTGATTTGAACTTGAAGCATACTTTTTATGTTCTTTGATCTTTGAAGCAAAGTTGTCTCTTTCTTTCACAAGTAGGTCAATTTTTGTCTTGAATTCAGACTTCATCTTTTGCTCTTTCAGTGCAGAAGCAGACAGTTCTGATAACTTGAAAGTCAACTTTTTCATTTCAGACTCAAAAATAGAACGTTCTTCTTCAAATCCTTTCTCTGATTCATTTCTCTGGCCGGATAATTCTTTAAAGAATCCCACATTCTTTTGTTCTATGGCCTTCTTTTCTTTATCAAATTTCTCTCTTTCCAAAATCAGCACTTTCTCAAAATCAGACACTTATTGAGAAAGTTTTAAGCATTTAAGCTCAACGGACTTCTTCTCTTCAAAACACTTTTTAGAGAAATCTGAGAACTTCTTTGAAAAACCTTTCTTTTCACTCTCAAATATAGCTTTATCTTCAGTAAGCTTTTGCTCCAAATCAGATATAGTCTTTCTAAGCTCAACATTCTAAGATTCCAATTTCTTAACTTTCTGCTCATTGCTCGCAACAGAGACTGTCTGCTGAATTATAGCTTTCAATTCAGAAATCTTTCCTTTTAGCTCAGACACAACCGTTGGCCCTAACATCGTCCATTCAAGATAGTCCCATATCTCCTTTCCTGTTGACTTGTATAAATCTTTTTCTGTCAACTGATAGGTGTTTATGTGACCCTTAATCTCATGACAAATACTATTCAACAGAAAAATTCGAGCCATATTATCAGCACTCTTTCTTTTCTCCCGATCCTCAGTACAATCTTCTGTTGGAGTACGAGATTTCATCTCTCCTTCAGTCAATGACAATCTGATATAGTAACTCAGCTCATGTGTATCTATAAATTTGAAAAAATTAGTTTTCCACTGCTTGTATCTTCCTCTGAGCAAAATTGGTGAACTCATCCTGTTTCAAAAAGAATTTGACAAAATTATTGCCAGTTGAAATGAATTCAAAAACAAAATACAGACAATCTAAAATTTTCTCTCTCAGTAAACTTTGAATGAGAAACAGCTTGATAAAAAAAAATGATCGTTCCCAAACAATTCAGAAGAATTTGACTGAAAGTAAAACTCAGATCAAGACACAATACTAAAATAAAAAAAATACTAAGACACGACGAAAAACGAGAACTCAAAATGACAAAAACACAAAATATAAAATCTAGGTGCTAAAAACGTAAAAACACACAACTTATAAAATTAGAAGGACTAAAAAAGACAAAGACATAAAGCTTTGCGTGTGTTGACCGAAACGCAAAGTGAAACACAAAGCATCAAACTTCTTTAAACCACAATTGCAATACTCAATTTAATGCACCGTCCCATGTGGTTTGCGTGAGACTCCTAGAACGCAAAGTTGTGGTTTGCGCATACATCATCAATCCATTTGAAACATTAAACTTTGATGAGCAAAGTGGTGAATATTCAATTATGAAGTTGGTGCATATGTGGTGTATGAATCTTCCCATCAGAGCGAATCACCTCATAATGCCTATAGGTGATTTTGTTCTAGGCAAAGGTCTTTTCAGAGACTTTATTTTTCTCTATGATAGAAAGATCTGAGAGAACCTTTGCTCTAGGACTGGTCTTGTCTTTGATGAATCTCTCCTCATAGTCTGCCATATTTACTTTGATTCTGGGATTCAGAGGAAGAACTTGGGTATCTTCTAAGTTAAATTCGCAATAGATATAACGGAAGTGGTCCTCTATTGAAGTGTTTGGTTTTGAGGCAAGAAATGTTGGAGGTTGAGTAAAGATGGCTTTCGCTGGTAGACCAATGCTTGCCTTCTGAACAAGATCCTCTGGAGAACCTTGTTCATCGACAACCATGGTTTGTTCTTCAGCAGACAATTGATTTTTCTCTGGTTCCTTCGCATGTGCCTCTGAAGATGATTGAAGGATTTCGAGGGTGATTTCAGAGATGAAATTGTCAAGCTCTTGAGTTTCTTTCAGCTCAGGATTGGTTGAAGTATGATGTGGTTGGGCATTTTTGTAGACATAGGTATCCACATCAATAACTTCTTCTTCTTGAATGTTATCAGCTTCTGCTGCTTCTTTTTCCACTGAGTCTGAGTCGAATGCATCTCTCATAACTATGTTTTGTCGTTCTGGAGAAGTGAATGCATCTTCAGAGCTAGAGAAGTCAACCATCTGCTCATCTTCTTCTTCTATATCCAGAGCACCTATAACTTCTGGAGTAGCATCTACTACTTGGATTATAGGTGCCTCTAATGTTGATGGTGCTAGGAGGACCACTAGAACGAGAGATTTAGAGATTGTTTGGTTGTCTTCAGTAGAGGTGGAGTGCCTTTCTGGTTCTTTCTCTTGAGCTCCCTCTTCCCTGTTGGTAGACGTTGGTGGAGCAGAGCCACTTGTCTTTGCAGCTTCAGAGGTTTGACCCTGTGTTGTAGTTCCTTCTATCTCCCCCTTTTGAGAGTCAGAGGCTCCCTTATCATCAGAGTCCTCTGAATCATCAAATCTAAACTTCTTAGCCACCCCACTGCAAGAGTCGTCTCCGAAGATGGATCTTTTCCTTCCGTATTTTAGAGACTATGATTCAGTGATTCCTTTGCTGTTGGGGTCGACTTCAGCCTATTTGATAGATTCTATTGCCTCAGAAGCTACCTGATCCTCTGTATTGTACTTGTGGACTTCCAGTGTAGCTTTAACTTGTTTTTGGGCGACAGGAGAGATTTTGGAGGAACAGGTCAACATTCTGCTCATTATTCCCTCCATGAATGATGCCAGATCACTCTTAGTGATGAGGTCTTCAGCAATTTTGGCAGGTGGAGGTGGGAGCTCTGAGGTTGTTGCTGCAGTTGGAAGAGAGGCTTGAACTATAGACTTAATCAGTTCAGAGATAGAGGCCATCTATGATGAAGATAATGAAGTTAATCTGTTGGCCACTACCTCTTCCCTGTGATCCTTTACCTCCTTCTATACATCTGCTATTGTGGAAGATCGATTTCGAAGTTCGGCAATTTGAGCTTTGAGAGCCGCAATCTCCAGAGATGAAACAACCTTCTGTTCAAAAAGCTGTTTTTCCAACCCCTAAATCTTATTGTTGGAAGCCAGAAGTTGGGTCTTCAGAGTAGATACCTCTGCTCTGAGTTTATCATTTTTAGAGTGGAGTGTAGAGGCCCTTGAACCGTCAATTCCATGAAGTTTATGCTCGTTCAAAGAGCCTCTAAGTTCCTCACAAAGTCTATCGAACTTTGGCTTTGTGAGAATGTCAGATATGGGCATATTGGCAACAACACATGTTGCCAATTTTTCCTCGAGTCCAGAGGAGCCTTCATTCAGAGATGGTTTGATGATGTCTCTGGAAGGACTTCCGCTCGGTCCTCGATGTTCCGGCGAATCATCTCTGAGCGTTCTGTTCGCATCCAAGTCTTCCTCCTCAAATTCAAAAGACTGGAAGTGAATGTGGGAGTTGACCTTGTGAGCGAGGCAAGTTAATTCGTGTGCTTGAAGGTTTAACCAATGTCCCTGAGTTGGACAGGTGATACGGGACAACCTAAAAGGTAAGGGATGAGCCATAAAGGCATCATCATGTGTAGAGATCTGTGTCGTACTCTGAGGCAACAGAGTACTTATTATATTGTCTAAGTCTTGTTGAGAGGACTTATCCAGAATTTGTTTGTCCTCAGGCTTGTGTACTTCAGAGATAGAAAGAGGCACCTCTGAAGTGTTTTCTTGGGTTGGGTTCGAGGTGTTCGCCTCTAGTTCAATAACCATTGCCTCTTGATAAGGCTGGTTAGATGGTGTGGATGCACTGGGAGTTGGGGTGGGAGTCTTAAAGTAAATGTGCCTTCTGGCATCTTTTTCAGAGGAGGGGTGAGAACTTTCTGGTTTCTCCAAGTCCATAGGAGACTCACTCTTCTCACTCTGAGAATCTTCAGAGCTAGTCTCTGAAGATTCATCCTCACTTGCTTCAGAGCTAGTAGAGTTACTCTCTTCACTAGCTTCTGAAGGGACATCCCTTACTCCCTCGTTACTCTCTTCACTATCTTCTGAAGGTACATCCCTTACTCCAAGTCCATAGAATAGTACGAATTTGATCAAAATTCAAAAATCCAGAGATACGTCTGCACGAACTGAGAAATCCAGAAATCGGTCCAAAATTGTAATCCAAACAGTCTGAATTCGATTGGATTGGCTCTGATACCAATTGTTATGTCCAATTCAAGCCATATGCAATCAATTCATACACAAATCAGAGAGAAATTATAGAGAGAGAAAATGTCATATGTATTTCACTTAGTCACAAGATTACAGAATGAGCGCAGGTCTCTCAAGTTACATGGTTTACTCACAAGCTTAGACTAATTATACTTAGACAACTTCTCTCAAGAAACAAAAACTCTCACAACATTAGTTCTCTCAAAGACTTTTACAAAGTCAAAGTCAAATACATCAAAAGTCAACACTTGATCTAAACTATACATTAACAAAACTTGCATGGTCAGCATCAGTATATGTTGCTAAATCAAAACTAGAGAGTTTTGGATACCAGAGACCCAAGGAAGGTGTGCCTCTAAGGTATCTAAATACTCTCTTAACTGTGGATAAATGAGATTCTTTTGGATTTGGTTGATATGTAGCACAGAGACAAGTTGCAAACATTATATTAGGCCTACTAGAAGTTAAGTATAGAAGGGATCCTATCATGCCTCTGTAAGTCTTGACATCTACAGATTTTCTAGAAGGATCAGAGTCAAGTTTGACTCCTATGGCTATGGGTGTTTTCATAGAAGTTGAGTCATTAAGCTTGTACTTTTTCAAAATGTCAGAGACATACTTAGATTGACTTATAAAAGTACCCTCTGAAGTTTGTTTTACTTGTAAGCCTAGAAAGAATGTTAATTCTCCCATGAGACTCATCTCAAATTCATTCTTCAACAACTCTGAAAACTTGTCACAATACTTCTGATTTGTAGAGCCAAAGATAATGTCATCAACATATATCTGTACTAAAAGCATCTCATTTTTGTACCTCTTGATGAACAGGGTAGTATCAATTATACCTTTTTCAAAGCCATTATTAATCAGAAATGTGGACAGAGTAGCATACCAGGCTCTTGGAGCTTGTTTAAGTCCATACAGATCTTTATCAAGATGATAAACATAGTTAGGAAACTCTGTACTTTCAAACCCAGGTGGTTGTTGGACAGATACTTCTTCATTCAATTTACCATTTAGAAAGGCAGATTTAACATCCATTTGATATACTTTGAACCCTTTGTGTCCAGTGTAGGCTAAGAAAATTCTAATTGCTTCTAGCGTAGCCACAGGTGCAAAGGTTTCATCATAATCAATACCTTCTTCTTGGCAATATCCTTTAGCAACCAATCTGTCTTTGTTTCTGATTATAATGCTATTTTCATCCTTTTTGTTTCTGAAAACCCATTTAGTTTCAATAGCAAATTTTCCTTTAGGAAGGGGAACTAGGGTCCAGACTCTATTTCTTTCAAACTTTTGAAGCTCATCATGCATGGCATTGATCCAGTCTGGATCATTAAGAGCTTCAAATACCTTCTTTGGTTCAATTTTGCTCAAGAAATTTACAAAAAGGCATTCATTGACAGTAGCTGATCTTGTCTTGATTCCTTCTGAAGGAGATCCTATGATTTGATCATGGGTATGATCTCTTGTCCATCTTGTCATTGGAACATGAATGTAGGGTGGTGTTTGAGCTTCAGAGATGTACTTGTTGTCATCTCTGTTGTACTATTCAGAGGCTCTGAAGTTTGTTCCAGAGTAGGTGAAACAGGCTCTAGAGTCTCCTCAACAAATGTCTCTGGAGTTTCCTTGGATGTCTCTTGTTCTTCTTCTGCTTCTGAAGATACTTGTTCTTCAGTTTGTCTTGATACCTTCCTTGGCTCTGTGTGAAAAGAATCAGGAGTGACATAAGAGGGACCAGAAAGTGTTATTCTTGTGTGTTGTGGTTCCTCTGAAACATCTATGTGAACATCTCTGAATATAAATTCAGAGTCATCATTATCATTAAAGAAATCTTCAAAGATTTTGTTCAGCTCAGATTCCCTTAGTTTTGATGATTCAGAGATATTTTTGGTTGTTGGGTTGATATCTCTGTTGGCAAGGCTTTTGGCATCATCAAAAGACACATTGATACTCTCTTGGATTGTTCTTGTTCTTAGATTGAACACTCTGAAGGCTTTTGCCTTCATCTGCTTTCTTGTCGAATTTTCCAAGAGATTCTCTGTCATTCAGAATATAGCATCTGCATCCAAAAACATGAAAATATTTGACATCAGGTTTCCTGTTGTTAATGTGTTCATAAGATGTTTTCTTAAATCTTTTGACAATTGTGGCCCTGTTTTAAGTAAAACAGGCTGTTGCTACAGCTTCTGCCCAAAAGTTGGTGGGAAGATCCGATCCTGCCAGCATTGTTCTTGCAGCTTCAACAAGTGTTCTATTTTTTCTTTCAAGAACACCATTTTGTTGAGGGGTTCTTGTTGCAGAGAATTTAGGGGTTATGCCTTCTTTTGAAAGATAGGAGTTGATTTTGGCATTTCTGAATTTTATCCCATTATCACTTCTAAGCTTCTGAACTTTGCTATTGAACAGAACCAACAATCTTTTTATCATCCTTATTAAAATATCAGGTACATCAGACTTGGCTCTGATGAATTCTTTCCAAGTATATCTAGAGTATTCATCAATCAGAACTAGAATATATTTTTTACCTGATAGACTTTGCACAGAGATAGGACCACAGAGGTCCACATGAAGCATATGCAGAGGTCTAGGACGGTTATTATCACTTTTGGTTTTATGGGAAGATCTTTTCATTTTTCTCATTTCACAGGCAGAACAAAGATGATCTTTGTTGAACTTTAGAGATGGTAATCCCTTAACCAGATTGAGTTTGACCAACTTATCAAGTGAAGAAAAGTTCAGATGAGAGAACTTCGTATGCTAGAGCCAGACATCCTCACTGTTCACTGATACTAGACAAAGTTTCTCTGAGCCAGTGTTTGTATGCTTGGTAAAATTCATTCTATATAAGTTACCCTTTTTGTCTGCTCTTAGCATTTCTTAACCTGTTTTTGAGTGAAGAAGTGAACAATGTTTTTCTTGGAACTTCACATCAAAACCATGGTCACAGAGTTGACTTATGCTTATTAAGTTGTGTTTTAACCCATCAACACAAGCAACTTTTGATACAGAAACATTACCTCTTGTTAACTCAACATAACCCTTGATCTGACCTTGCATATTATCTCCAAAAGTTATTGCTCCTCCAGATCTTGCTTTGAAAGAGGATAGCAACTTTTTATCTCCAGTCATATGCCTTGAACATCCAGAATCTAGATACCAGATGGGCATATTTTGTTTCTGCAAGACAGATTAGAGTTTCTTAGGTACCCATCTCATTATGGGTCCTTTCTTGTTAGACTTTTGAGGTTTTTGATGAACATTTGACATTTCATCTTTTGATGTTTTGCCAAAATTGCTTTTATTTTTCTTCTAAGGCTTTGTCTCTGAATTTTTATTCAAAGACTGATTCAGAAAACAATGAAAACCTCTGAAATGATTTTTCAATTTAATCATGAGTTGAATGCATTTGCAATTAACAGAACAAGAAGAAGTAGGAGCAAAGTTTATCATTTCCTTGAATGTATTTGGTACACTTTGATTCTTTTTCAAACTAGCACCAGGAATATTACAAGTATTCCTTACTACTTCCTTCTTTGGCTTGAAAGACAACCTTATTTTCATGTTGCCTTTTCTTGTTCATAAACATCTTCTTCTCTTTGTTGCTCACTGCACAAACAGGATCAGAATGGTTAATTTATTGCCATTTGCATTTTTGCTCAGGAGTGAATTTGATTGGTTTATAAGTGTAGAGTTGAGAATTTTTAGTTTTATTCTTGGCCTTTTCTTTTAACTCTTTCTCAAGGTCCAGAGAAGTTTTTGCTTGTAGACACATGTCTACAAAATTAGGACAAATTGGTATTCTGGATTTGTTTTTCAAAATAGAAACAGAAAAGTTCAAAATTCCAGAACCAACAGTCTATATGTTTTTATGAATTACTTTCTCTGGTCTATAGAATATCTATTCATCTATCTCTGGATCAGATTCAGAATCAGAGTCAAGAAAGTCTCTCTTAACCTTGTCAGAGATAACTACCTCTGAACTTTTCATAATTTCTTTAGGTCTAGAGACTTTAATGATTCTTTTCAAGATTTCTTTCTTTTTCAAATCAGCCATGACATTTTCTTCATAAACTCTTCTAATGTCATCCTCAAATGTAGTTCTGATGCATTCATCTGACATTGGAGAATACAGAGGTTCATCTGGATTGAGTGAACTCTGAGGTTCATATTTAGAAATACTCCTTTCAGAGGTACTTGTTTCAGATATCTCTGATTCATTTGTGATAAAAGCATCAAAATAAAAAAAATTCTCTGGGATCATTGCTCTGAGGTTTTGTAAAGAATACCTCTGATGTTCTTTTTCTATCTTTAAGATAGGTTCTGGAAATGTTTTTGCCTCAGAGTATAAGACATTTTTAAAATTCAGAGCTCTTGTTTTTTATCCTTTTGAGGTTTTTGTTTTTTTGAAATTGTTCAGAGATGGACAGTCAGGGCTCTGGACCTTTCCCATACAGAAACTGGAAGAAAGTGAAGTTTTCTTCAATCCAGTGAATGGATTCAATTCATTGAATCCCAGTCCTTGAGTATCCATTTGAGAATTTATCTTAATATGCACATCTTGAGCATCCAGATAGCTTTTGATTTGAAGTTCTTTCCTTTCCAGAGATTGATGTATGATTTCTCTTTCCTTTTGAAAAAAATTAGTTAAGGAAACAGAATTGAGTCTTTCATACTCAGATCTTTTAACTTCTTCTTCTTTAGCTTTCAACACTTTTTCCAATTCTTTAAATTTCTCAGAAAAAGATTTTTCCTTTCGTCTCTGAGCTTTTTCAAGTTCAGATTTTTCAACAAAAAATTCTTTCTTTTCTGACTCAAGAAGATCCTTTTCTCTTTTATAAAAGCTTAGGTCTTTTGTCATTTGTTTTCTCTTTTCTTTTTCTTCAATAAGTTTTTGCTTTAAAATCTGAAACTCATATGTTAACTTAAGAACATTCATTTCAAGTTCACTTTCAGAAGTGGAAGGAGAGTTTACCTTTTAAGAGCAGTCCTCTAATGATCCATCAGTCTTGTGAATTCAAACAATCAAGCAATTCTCAAAACGAACAATGATTTAGCAATCAAGAACTAGAGAGAGTAGAGAGAGAAAGTAGATCATGAAACTTCATATCTCTCATACGTCTGAATGATTTACAAAAGAGTTCCTAAGGAAAATACAATGACTAAACCTATTTAAACCCACTATATTAATACAAAACTTAACAACTAAGGAAACCAACTTTGACTTTTCTAAACAAAGACTTTGACAATATTGACCTTACAAGATTGACTTTTCTCATTAAATCTTGGATACAATATTTAGACTTAACAATCTCCCCCTTTGTATTCAAGATTTAATAAAAATTTGATACTGATCTTCAGCTCTTGATTCTTCAGCTTTTGTCTCTTTATATTTGAACTTTGAAGCTTTCACAGTCTTTACTCTTTCAGCCTTTTGAAGAATCTTGAAAAGTCTTTTTCCCTTTGAAGCTTTGAAAGTCAACATGCCTTGAACACGAATCAGAATACTTGAAACTTTGACTTTAAACAATGAAACAACTTTGATGAAACTTTGAAATGTTGAACGTTGAGTAATCTTTGACACACATGTTGAACGTTGAGTAATCTTTGACACACATGTATCTTCATCACTTGTGATCTCTGAACCATCTTTGGAAGAACAAACTTTCTTCAGAATCTTTTGAATTTCAGAATCTTTTGAATTTGAATCAGCTGAAGCATTTTTCACTTTGTCAAATCTTCATAGCTTTGAAATTGGTCTTTGTAAAATTCTCCCCCTTTTTGATGATTGAGAGCATCATAATCATCAAAATTTCTTCAATTTCAGCATAGACTTTGATTTCCCCTTTGTAAACAAAAAGCAGTCTCCCCTTTAACAATTAGCGCGCTTTGATCTGAGAGCCGTCAATTCATGAAATGTATATATCCGAATCTTTTCAAATTCAGACATAATGAACGTGGTAACCCTGAATCAACAAATGAAACAATTAGGAATGCCTGTCAGTAACACAAAGTCATTGTGTACAACGAATGTACAATTTAAGGGGTTGGTTTGATGATGAGTCCCCAGGACTTCCATTCAATCATTGAAAAACACAAGGTTTATCTATGAATGTTCTGACAGAAAAACAGATTTTCTGTGTGCTCGTGCATGTGTATGAAAGAATTTTAGCACAATGATTGTGTTTCATAAGGCTCAAATTGTGAAACTGTGGAGACAGCAACAAATAATACACGGACTCAATGTGCATGAAAGAGGTGCGAAGGTGAGGCAACTTTCCTTCTTTTTCAATATCTAAATCTTCCGAGTGAAGATTAGATAGCATATATGTTGCGTCCCCAAAGAAAATGAAACATTTCTTTGTTAAGAAAGAAATGAGTGGTTGGTGGGGTAATAGCAAGAGTTGGCATGGGCTCACTGCCTTTTTCAATGATGGTCACCAAAGAATGTGAACCAATCAGTAGATGTGGCTGCCCGGCTCAGAAAGTGGTAGGTGCAGAGTTCTGATATTCTTTTAACTCTGTTCTCACACCCTCTTTCTTTTTAACATTTAAAGCTCACTTCTAACCAAACTCTCTTTTCCATTTTTCTGCTCCACATAATGAGAATAACTCAACCAGATGAGCTATCTCCCCCACTCTTTGATTTTGACCCCTCACCCCTCAATCACTCAAGGATAACTTCCTGGGTAGGAAACACAGGTTGCGTTAATCCATGGAAGTTCTGTTTAAGCTTACACACGAATCCCATGTTATTCCTAATAAGAATCGTTTCTCAACAGTTTAACTTGATCAGTTAAGCTCAAAAAGATATCAGTGTCAGAATGTATGCTCATGAGATTTGAGCAATTGAACAATGAAGATCTCTTAAAACAATAAAATTGAATAAAAGAAATGAAATGAAATCAAGAGAATTGCTTTGAGAATCTGACAATTAATCAATCAGATCAAATGAAATGGTTAGGGTATCAAAGAATTTGAAATTTGTTTATATGAACAAATATAAACAATTTATCAATGAAAGCACAAATATGAAAAAGATGAATGATGCTCAACAACTTTGAAAGCAAACGAGGGTATTACCATGAAAAAATATGTTCGTTATGAGACATGGTAATAACAAATCTAATGAAATACTGAACCGGTGTGTATGAATACTTGACAGTATATGGACAAGATAATACACAAGTATTGATCTTTGGAGACACACGGTCAGTTAAACATTAAAGCTCAAGAAATGAAAAACATTTAAAATCCCACTTCCAAATTCATAAAATCTTTTGAGAATAGAGAAGTGGTTTGAACATTTAAGAAACTGTTTTTCATGCTTGAAAGTTGTTCTTCTTTCAAACAGTCAGATATCTAGATCAGAAGATATTTACCTTTTAAGCTCCCCCTCAAATCATGATAAAATGATTTAAGTCTTTTAAGCTCCCCCTGGATATTTGCAAAATATCCAAGTCTGAACAGTGAAAAACGGGTCCTGATCTGTCATGTGATCAGAAGCCATCGCCTTTACTCCCCCTATAAATTATGCAACAGTGGATTTATCAATGAAAACAAGATAGAGATCCACAATTCCTTCTGGAATGTAGTCCGTCATATCAGTAAGATTTAGCAGTGAAAAAGTACAGGATAGAGATCTACAATTCCTTCGGGAATGTAGTCCGTCATATCTCTCTAATGCATTTTTCAGAAAAGAAAGTACTCCCCCTTGATGGTTGATTTCCTCATTTGAGTATTTGAGTACAATCCTCATATCATGACAGGAGTAAAGGTCTTTAATCGTTGAGGTACGGGTCCTAAGCTGATGTGCTTAGAAGCCATATTCTTGACATTGAGGTGCGGGTCTTGAACTGTGTTATTCAAGAGCCATAATTTTGACATTGAAGTCTGGGTTTTGAACTGTTGTGTTCAAAAGCCATTGTTCTCTTACTCCTCCTTGACATGAGGTGCCTGCAACACAGAATCAGTTTTCTTCTTTAGTACCCACTGGTATTTGGGTCCATGAATGTTAGTTACAGTTCGTGTGGGGGTAATCGAGTAAGAACCATACCAGAAATGATCACTCGTTTTGTGAATATGATCATGTATACAACAATAAGAACAATAATATTTCTTACCTGATAACCTGAGTAATTGATCTCTCGAGTAGATATGGTCAGGTTTACCTTTATGCGCTTTGTTCTTTTTGGATTTGTGTGTATGTACACATGATGTCTTCCCTTTCAACTCATTTGACATCTCATCTTTAACTGGTTTCTTCTGCCAGACCAGTTTCTCTTTCTTGTAACTTCTTCTTCTTGGAGATGTACCTGAACCATCTACATATCCATCATAGAAAATGTTAGTTTGACGAATCTGATCAAAAGATTTAACTGACCTTTGTGAAGAGACAGATTTCTGAGTTGATCTTGAGGCAGACTTCTCAATCTCTTTTATCTTTGAAGCAAAGTTGTCTCTTTCTGTCACAAGCTGGTCAATCTTCTTCGATAACTCAGACTTCGTTTTCTGCTCTTTTAGTGTAGTAGCAGATAGTTCAGATAACTTTGAAGTCAACTTTTTGATTTCATTCTCAAATATGCATCTTTCTTCTTCAAATCCTTTCTTAGCATCGTTTCTCTGGCCGGATATTTCTTTAAAGAATCCCACATTCTTTTGTTCAACGACCTTCTTTTCTTTGTCAAACTTTTCTCTTTCCAGAATGAGTACTTTCTCAAAATCAGAAACTTGTTGAGAAAGCTTTATGCATTTAAGCTCAACTGACTTCTTCTCTTCAAAACACTTTCTTAAGAAATCTGAGAACTTCTTTGAAAAACATTTCTTTTCACTCTCAAAATTAGATTTATCTTCAGCAAGCTTTTGCTCCAAATCAGATATATTTTTTTTAAGCTCAGCATTCTCAGATTCCAATTTCTTAACTTTCTGCTCATTGCTCTCAACAGAGACTGTCTGCTGAATTTTAGCTTCCAACTCAGAAATCTTTCCTTTTAGATCTGACACAACCGTTGGCCCTAACATTGTCCATTCAATATAGTCCCATATCTCCTTTCCTGTTGACTTGTATAAATCTTTTCCTGTCAACTGATAGATATTTATGTGACCATTAATCTCATGACGAATACTATTCAACAAAAAAGTTCGAGCCATATTATCAGCATTCTTTCTTTTCTCCCGATCCTCAGTACAATCTTCTGTTGGAGTACGAGATTTCATCTCTCCTTCAGTCAATGACAGTCTGATATAGCAACTCAGCTCATGTGTATCTACAAATTTGAAAAAATCAATTTTCCACTGCTCGTATCTTCCTCTGAGCAAAATTGGAGAACTCATCCTGTTTCAAACAGAAATTTAAAAAAAATGATCGTTAGTCGAAATGAATTCAAAACAAAAAATCAGACACTCTAAAACTTTTCTCTCTCAGAAAACTTTGAATGAGAAACAACTTGATAAAAAATGATCGTTCCCAAACAATTCAGAAATTTTGACTAAAAGTCAAAATCAGATTAAAAAAATCTCAGAAAAATTCAATTTATAGAACTTCTTCAAATCACGGAAACTTCTCAAAACACAGAACTGAAATTCGCAAACCAAATGAATCTTGAAATTCTTAGATTAACAGGATTAGGCACAAAAAAATAATATCAGATAAGCTCAAAAACTACATAAAACGAACTAAAAAGAAAAAAAAAATGAAAAAACGAAGACTAAAAGTGAAAAATACTAAAACACGACAAAAAAACGAGAATTTAAAACGACAAAAACGCAAAAATAAAAAGTCTAGGGACTAAAAGTGCTAAAAACCAAAACTATAAACTGCAAGGTCTAAAAATGTAAAAAAACCTAAAAGTTAAACTACAGGGACTAAAAGTGCCAATTTCTAAAACTACTTAACAAGACTAACAAACATAACGGACATAGGACTAAAATGTAACAAATTTAACGGAAAAACTAACGGAACACTAACAAACGGCTATTTAACGACACTAACTAAAGATCTAACCAAAAAGGACTAAAAAAGAACAAAAATAAATGACTCTAACTAAACATTAACGAACTTAACGAAATTAGGACTGAAATGTCAGACATTTAACGCCCAACTAACGGACTTCCGTTAGTACTATTCATCATCATCTCCAACTCAATCAAACCTGCAAAACGTGTTATGAAATCAAAATTTTCGACCAAAACTCTTCTCTTGTGATTAAGCTCCCTTAATCGATTAAAACACGAAACAATGTCTCAAACTCTCGAAATTTGAAACCGAAAAGTTTCGAAAAAACCGAAAAAAATCTCGAAAACTTCTCGTATGCTTACCTTTCTTTGAACAATTCGTTTTGTCAGGCTCCAACAATTGTATTTCAAGCTTTTTGTTCGATAATAACACAAAGGAACCCTTCAAAATCGAAACCGAAAAATTCGGTCTCAAGTCTATTTCCTTCAAAAAAATTGTTTCTTTATGATCCTTGATCAGAATAAAATCGATCCTCACAAAAAAATTCGAATCATGCAACCGTTTATGAACCGAAAATCAACGTGAATAAACTCCGGCGAGACTTGATTTTCCGATGACCATTTTTCGTACTTTTAAAGCTTTTAAACACCTGGAAAACACTAGAAATCAATAAAGGAACACAATGAAGGAGTTAAAATACCGAAAACATCATCTGAAAATGAATTCCGGCTAAAACGTTTTTCCGGCAAGTACTCCGGCGAACCTTCAAACGTCGATATCTCGAGCTTTTCTCAACCAAAATCGATTTTGAAAGCGGCTCTAGAATCCTTGTGACGAGTAGAACAATTTAATACCAATTAGATCGATCAAAAACACCTTATACGAAGACCCACTTCGTGAAGATTGAACGATGAAGTTTTCGTGAGACGACCATGACGCAAGATGGAGTTTTCGTGAGAAGGTTTGCGTGAAGAATGGTTTGCGTGAGACAGCAGAAACGCAAACCTGTGGTTTGCGTGACGTGAGAGATGCGCAAAGAATACTTTGCGTGAATGGTTATTAGCGCAAACCTATGGTTTGCGTGAGACTTGGAATGCGCAAACAATTAACAAAGTTTGTCGACAACACTTTAATCCATCGCCAGCCACATGAATTTGAACTTCACCAAATAACAAATTTCAAAGATTGTATCCACCATTTCAATTCTACAGCACCGTCCCTTATCATCCAATCAAAATCATATTTTGATTTCTATTTGAAATCAAATCTGCAACCACCTATTGATTTAATTAACAGCTCTTGTGGTTTACGAGAGAGGACCGTGAGAGATGTCAAAAAGAATTCAATTCTTTCACATGATCACCGTCCCATTATGAAGCAATCAACCAATCGCAAAATTTCCAATCTGTACTCAAATTCAATCTGTGTATAGTGCAAATCACAAAAACAAACTGATTTGTATAGAGCGAACTGGAATTTGCAGATTTATCGAACTGAAATTGACAGATTGCTTCAATTTAAACCTGCAAATCAATTGATAATCACAGATTAGTTTATGAAAATGAAACATGCATATATTTGATCACAAGCTCGCAAAAGATATGAATCAAAACTCAGATTGAACAAGTTTTGTGGTTTTTTCGCTAACTGTGTTTGTGTTTTCTAAAATCACAAAGATTCAAGAATTAACAACAAATCAATGAGAAATTCAAGTGCAAATGTGAATAACAATTGATCTGATACATCAAACGATCAACCTTAAACCATTTTAACAATCTAAAGACAACGGATTAAAGTGAATTTGATCAAAATTCAAGAACACAGAAAAATTGACTGTGTGTTCTTGAGTTCTTGAAAATTTCCAGATTTTGATACAATTTTTTGGAAATCAATCCAACTTTTCTGCTCAAATCATTTCTGAAAATATTTGGTTTAGCTCTGATACCAATTGTGAATTCAAACAATCAAGCAATTCTCAAAACAAACAATGATTTAGAAATCAAGAACTAGAGAGAGAGAGTAGAGAGAGAAAGTAGATCTTGAAACTTCATATCTCTCATACGTCTGAATGATTTACAAAAGAGTTTCTAAGGAAAATACAATGACTAAACCTATTTAAACCCACTATATTAATACAAAACTTAACAACTAAGGAAACCAACTTTGACTTTTCTAAACAAAGACTTTGACAATATTGACCTTACAAGATTGAATTTTCTCATTAAATCTTGGATACAATATTTAGACTTAACAAGTTTGATCACCATCTGCAAAAGCTATACCACAGAGATTGGTAGACTCTTCCTCTCCATCACTTGTAGAGTCTGATAGCCAATCTTCCATCTCTGCAACAAGTACTCTTTCTTTGACATTGTACTTGTACTTGTTCTTGTAGTAGTCTTGATCTTTGACAAGTCTACCTCTGCAGTTTGCAGAGAAATGGCCTAGTTTTCCACATCTAAAACATCTTCCATCATTTTGAGGTGGTGGAAGAGCAGCAACAGTTTCTGTTTTCTGAGCTTGTAGTTGGGGCTGAAAGTATCTCTGAGGTTGAGGATACTTGGGTTAGAATGATTGATGAGTTCTTGATGGTTGTGCAGCATCATGATTGTTGAAATGAACACCCTTTTGATCACTCTCTGGAGTGGATCTGGGCTCTTGTTGAAATCTTCTTTCTGGATTTCTTCTTTCTTCATCATCTCTCCTGTCTTCAAATACTTTCTTGCCAACTTTCTTGTTAAATTGGTGAGTAATTAATGCAAGAGACTTGGCAAAGGCATTGATATCATTATCTGAGTCTGAGTCTGAATGTTCATCTTCTTCAGTCATTAAAACCTTTTTAGATTTTCTTTTTGGTTCCTTTCTCAAAGATTTCTTCACTACAACTTTCTTTTGATACACCTTTTTGTTTTGAAATGAGGGCAAGTGGTCCACCTAAAGAGGTTTTTGACTTTGGTTTAACAACTTCTTTTTCCTGAGCAACAAGAGTGCCATATATATCAGTCAATGACTAAGATTCAAGGTTTTGATTGGCCTGTATTGACATGGACAGTTGTGACCATTCTTCATTTAAGCTTTTAAGGAAAAGAACATTGTTTTCTTCTTTTGTCCTCATAACTCCAAACTTTTTGCATTTATTGATGAGAATGTTGAATCTTAAGTAAGTTTGGTGCAAGGTTTCTTCAGGTAATGCATGAAAGTCATGGTACTCATTAATGCAAAGATTTCTTCTGTTTTTCTGAGTTTGTAGGCCACCTTCAAGTTGGTTTAACAACTGATCCCATATTTCTTTTGCAGTTACACAAGAATCAAGTTCTTGAAAGATATCATTGGGAATGGCCATAATTAGTAATCTAACTACTTTGGAGTCATTTTCCATCATTTTAGTTTCTTCTTCAGTGAACAGTGTCTTACCTAAAAGGTAAGCTCAAGACATGCTTGAACAGTGACCTACTCTATAAAGTAAATCTTATCACTAAGTGACGTGTCATTTGTTCTTCTGTCAACACTTGTATAAATCTTCAGTCTTGATCTTCATAGAGAACACCTTCACAACTCTGAAATAGATCTTTGATGAAGCTATCTCTGATGTCTTCCCGTCTGAAGAGTCTGTCCCTGAACTAACTTCAGAGCTTGACTTGGATTTTTCTGCTGATGTCTCTGAAGGTCTTTAGAGTTAGACTTGAGTTCTTTTCAATACTTCTATAATTCATAATTGGGGCTAACAGTTAGTATGTGAAAACTTCTTTGAGTGGTTTTCACCTCTGTGAAATGCAGTATCAGAATAGTTCTTGTAAGAATAATACCTTTTGTAAGAATAATACCTTTTATCAGAATACCTCCGTCCAACAGTAAGAACAACAAAGTTTTCTTTTTGCTAATCTGATCAGATGCTTTGTAGACTTGACATAATCAGGAGTAAAAGATTTACCTTTTGCCTGTCTGTTCTTGTTTCTCTGTGCAGATGATTTCTGGTATTTCACTGATTCAGGTGATCCCTTCACAACCCATATCATCTTCTCTTTCTTAGAATCTTTAAGACCAAAATTTGAAGAATAAGCAACATATTTATCAGCAGATTTGACATAAAATGAACTAAAAGTCTTAATCCGATCTGGTTCAACTAAATCATCATCATAAGAGGATAAGTCAGGTGTTTCAGATGTTATCATGTTAGATAAATCAACATTAGCTTTCTCAAGTTGTTTGATCTTGTCATTCAACTTGGATTTTTCATTGCAAAGTTTATCAAATTTGCTTTGCAGATCAGATCTATTCTTTTGTCCTTTCAGAATATCTGAAGATAAAGAAGCCAACTTGCTTGTGAGCTTAGAAATCTAATTTTCAAAAAAAATTCTTTCAGATTCAAACTCTTTTTCCAAGTTCTGATTTTTCTCAGAGATTTCTTTGAAAAGCACATTATTTTTCTTTTCAGTATTTTTCTTTTCCTTTTCAAAAGTATCTCTATCAGTAATAACAATTTTCTCAAATTCAGAAAATTGTTTGGAAAGTTTGGCACATCTGATTTCTAACTCTTTCTTCTCCTTTTCAGCTTTCTTAGAAAAATCAGATAATCTCTGGTTGAAAGTTTTCTCAAATTCAACTTTCTCTTTCTTGTTTTTCTCATGAACTCTCTTGAGCCATTCACTGATATCTGGAAACTTGAGTTTCATCTTTTGTTAGTTTGACATTCAGTGCATCAATCTCAGCTTTCAGCTTTGAGTTCTGAAGTTTGAGTTGTTCAAGTTCAGCCTTCATCTTGGGAATTTCAAGCATGTATGCTAAAGCACAATCTATGTTTGTGAGAACAGTGCGTCCTTTCTCATCTATGTAAGGCATGATCAATATTTATCTGAAAAATAATGCTTGAAAAAATCTTTAGTCAGATAATCAGAAAAATCAACTATCAGAAATCACAGAAAAATCACTCAAAAATCAACTAAGTATAGAATTCTTATGATATCCACGCTACAATTCGCATGCACACACAATTCGCATAGACAAACAATTCACAACTCGCATATGCATGCAATTCGCATAAGAAAAGATAAGAAATCTTCACTTTTTGCATGTGCTTGTATGCGAGTTCTGAGCTTTTTGCATAAGGCTATGTGCGAATTCTGCACATTTCGCATATAGAGAGGTGCGAATTCTGAACTTCTCGTATAAAGATGCTATCTCAGATATGCGAATTCCTCCCTTAGAAATTATCTAGGCTTGAACAATTCAAACAATTCGTATCGATACGAATTCCTTCCTTAGAAAAATTTTCAGACACAGATGCGAAATCCAAGCTTTTTGTACGTGGCTTTGTGCGAAATCTTCACTTTTCGTATAAACCTTTGTGCGAATTTTATCCTTGGAACAATTAAATCACTGAATTATGTGAATTCTTCAACGTGTGAGTTCTTTGTGCGAGTTCTTCATGATTCGTGCGAATTTTGTGGATCTCGAACGTTTTTTAGAAAATTCCAACTTAAAACTACCCAAATCTTACAATTAGACTTTGAAACTTGTTAGAATCAATCACTGTAGCATCGAGAACAATCCATTAGCATGAATTTCATCAAAGACAACCATGATTGAAGAAATCTGATATTTGACAGTCCGTAAATGGAAAGTTTAAAAAAATGGTAAGATCAATCAAATTCTCCTAATTTGTTGTTCAATTGAATTATCTTTCTGAATGAAAGATGTTCAGTATCACTTGTCGATCACAGTGTGATAAAATTCACAATCAATTCATCGCTCAATCCGAATTTTGATCAATGCAATAGTGTCGATGAACGGTAACCTTTCCAATCTTGGAAATCGATCTTTCTGCCTAAAATTTTGTGTTGTTCATTTTCCCAATTGAATCTGATCTGCTCTGATACCAATTGTGATCCTAGATTTCAAGCAATTGACAATTAAAAAATAAATTTAGAGAAAAGATTTAGAGAGAGAAATGAGCCAAAACTGTCGTAGTCATATATCTCTTAGAAACAATTACAACACTCTTACAAGCTTTACACTTACTTCTTACATGCATACTAAAACAAGACAAAAGACAATGTTTTATATAGGGTCAAACAAAGCCTTGACCTCTACAAAAGCTTACATGAAAAGTCAACTAACAAAACAAGATTATTTGATCTAAACTATGCTTTAACATCAACTTCTTTTCGGCTAGAGATTTCGGGGAGTTACAACCGTCCATCTTGCGGGGGTGCTCATAAAGATAAAGATTGTGATCATGATACACCATATCACATCCCTTGATCTATGCCTCCATATCACATCCCTTGATCTATGCCTCCATCTCACATCCCTTGATTTATGTTTCAATATCTCTTGACTTGATTCTTGTAATTACTTTTGTAATTATCTAGAATATTTGCTTCTATTTGTTTGTATGTATAAATACGTGTTAGTAATGTTGTAATAGATAAGTCATTTTCTCACTAGTTTCTATACTTTTCACTTCGAGTTAAGGGTGGCCTTCATTTTGTCAAGAGATATATTCATTGGTTCACTACAAGAAAAGAGATATTGGAAGATGGAAAGATGGTCGACTTTTTGCTCTTGTCTCTCTCTCCCACGAAATCCCTAAAACATCTAATCTTAGAGCCCGTCTGGTTTGTAGGAATAAAACAGATTTTTGAGGGGATTTGGATTTCAAATACATTCTAAACCCTTGTTTGGTTTGCAAGATTGTCCGGATTTGAAATTCTATGATTTTTTTGAAATCCTACAAACATAGGTTTTTGAAATCCCATTGGGGGTGGGGATTTTACGGGGTTCTGTAGGATTTGTATATACTAATGTTTAAAAATATGTCAAAAACATTTGTTTTCTAATAATCAATTAACAAAAAGTTAATTTAATTATTTTTACAAATTTTCATAATTTTTTTTATAAATAATGAAATTCAATTTCATTTCAAATTCTATAAACCAAACACACCAAAGATTCCAAACCCAAATCCTTCCACAAAATCTAAATCACTCAAAACCATTACATCAAAACAAACGCCCCCTTAGAGTCGTGACTAGCTTTACTAAAAGATAAAAGAGTGGGTTGTTCATGTGGATATCATGAAGGTTGCAAATTGTCGTTTCATTACTTTGATTCAACCATTTCGTCCGGTTTGAAACTATAAATAAAGGTGAAATTTTGAAACGCTCGATCTACCACATTACACATGGAGCGTGTTTATTGTGATGTTTTAAATCTAGTGCATGTATGAACCTGTAACCCAAAAAATGTAATCACCACCATTATCTTTCTTCAGCCACAAACATATTAGACAATGAGACACACCTAAGAAGTCGTATAGTTATTTTTTAGAGAATTCTATTATGTAAATATTTTAATGGTAGGGACAGGTTCAAACGAGAAGCTAAACATTTTGCGAGAAGGCGAGAATTGTTTAATCATATATGATACACAAGCTTAATCATATATGATTATACACATGTTATATTGGCAATACATAGACGTTTAATCATAAATGATTAAACACAATTACAAGTCATGTAATCATATATGATTAAACACTTCTCGCCTTCTCGCAAAATGTTTAAATTCTCGCATAATCTTCTCTCTCTCTCTCTCTCTCTCTCTCTCTATATATATATATATATATATATATATATATATATATATATATATATAAGAACATGTAATTTAAGTCGTCGGTGTAATTTGCTCTGGGTCGTTGAGCATCATAAGGTTGGCCTCCCTTGTCCAAAATCATCCAAACAATTGTGTACAATCAAACATTTAATACAAATAAATAAATAATCATTCTCATTTTTTCTTGTTTTCTTGTGTTATTTGTTATTTAGTGTTCTTCGAGTTTTTGTAGGCTCACTTGGTGCAAGTTGTTGTTAAGGCCACACTATGTGATTTGCATGAAATCATTAAATACGTGACACTAGAAAAAGTGATAAATGACTCCTGTACCTCTAAGTAGTTTAAAAGTGATAAATGACTCTTGTACCTCTAAGTAGTTTAAAAAAACCAAAATTTTTAATCAAATTATTTGTAAAGGTTGTGTATACAATAATGAAAATTGGACAATAGTCTAAAGACGATTAGAGCATCTCCAAGATATTTTTTAAAATGAGAAAATGGAGATTTTTGGAAATCCTACTCCAACAGATTTACCAAAACTTTCTCCAACATGAAGAAAAGATGAGATAGAGTGTGAAATTCTTCAAATTTGGAGAACTTTCCGGAAAAATAAATATTGTAATCAATCTTGTAACCTTTAAATTTGTCCACACACCTGGACCCACGGTTTACGAGAGAAAAACATTCTTTAATAGATTCTCACAATATTGATGTTAAATGTTTATGAGAAAAATTATATTATCATATTATGACATTCATACAACATTTTAATAAAATAATCACTCGTGTAACCTTTAAAATGGAGTATCTATTGGAGTTAGATGTAATATTTTGTAGAGATTTTGAGTTTTTAAGAGAAATTTTAGAGTATCTGTTTGAGATGCTCTTCCAACAAATTATCCAAAACGTAGAAAATGAAGATTTTCAGCATATTTTTGCTCCATCAAATTCTCTAGAACTTTCTAAAAAATGGAGAAAACATGAGTCAATATAATTTAAGTTTTATTGTTTTTTACATCCCTATGGTTTACAGTTCATTTCGATTTTAGACATTTATACTTAAACCTAGTGCTTTAGTCTCAGAAACGAAAATATAAATAAATTGTAGATCATATGGATAAAAACCAAAATTTCAAAACCATAGAGACGAAATCCATAAATTCTAGCAAATCAACGAAAAACGTAATTTACTCTAATATAAATAATCTATATCTATACTATATTATAAAGCACGGATAAAAAACTCTTAATTACAAATTATTAGGCACAAGGTACCATCATTTTATGCAAGATATTAAAAATCTCTTAATTTACAAGAATCAAAGCACAAGATACATATTACTACTGCAGACTTCTAACACCCATCAATTTGGTATGTGCAGGGTCTTCCTTTTATGCAGACCTTTCCATGCATCACTATTAATTAATATATTATATTACTATAATTTTGTTTTAATTATATTATTAAATATGTAATTGGTTATAAGGTCAGCAGGTCAGGTAGTCCTTAGGCCGTTGAGCGAAACTCTTGGCATCCTCCTCTTATGAGGGGATAGGAGTTTTTTTTCTAGATATCATTAAAATATATAAGATAATCATTGAATTCTAACAAAATATTTAATTTTTTTATATAAAAAACATTATTTTCTTAAGCTTAAATTAAACAAATTTATAAAAAAAATTATCATTTTCTCAAAACTATCCAAAATCGTACTGTACATGGACAAAAAAATAAAATGAAACATTAAAATCGTGACGTATCTCGCTGTATTGCGCGAGTATACTTTTAGTATCTTTAAAATACAAAATTTAATAAAAACCAATGTAAATTTGTTAAAGATTTTAAATTTTAATTTTTCATATTAAAGAAATTTTATAGAATCTCTTGACAGATGTTCTGAATGTAATGTATTTAATTCAAGATAATATTAACTTATTAATTCATAGAATCCAATGAAGGGTGAACGTTTACGTAGTGATGCCAGCTACTTTCGCTACTTAATTTCAAATTATAATCATTATTTATTGATATTTGATTTAAGAAAACTGATTTGACATATATTTTCATTAAGAAAACTAATTAAATTCCCAATAATAACAAAATTTTAATTATATCTAAATACTTTTTAATAAGACATGATTAAGAATTTCGAATCATTCTCAATATTATTAATATTTTATATAATAGCCACAGTGTACGATTTTTTCACTAAGGTTTTTCATAGTTTTTTTCTTACACATTATTGCTACATCAATAACTTAAAAACCTTTATATACATCCACTATGTGAAAACCTCACCCAAACTTTTTCATTACTTTTTTAAACTATTCAGGGTCCCACAATTTTAACTTTATATCATTTTTATTCTTATTTACAAAAATAAATATATTAAAATTCATACAAATACATAAAAATATGTACAATAAAATTAATAAAAATTAGGTTATTAAAAAATATATAAAAGTTGTATAAAAAGTATGTAAAATAAAAATCAAAAAATGTTAAACTTATAAGTATGTATAATCGAAAATAAAAATTGGGTGATTAAGAAATATGTTAAAATTGTATAAATATGTCAAATTTGAGATATTATTTTAAAAATATAAAATTATAATTACTTTCATTATGTATTTATTTATATTATTTATTTAATAATTATATTTAAATATGATTACTTTAAATATATTAATAAATAAAATTGGTTAATAAATAAAATAATTAAATACGAAACTTTTATAAAATTTTATAAAGTTAAAACTGATTAAATACGAAAAACCTACAAAAAAGCAGGTCGTGCAGCTACGACCTATAACGAAAAATCTCACGAAAAACCTCAATTGAAAAACCTCTCCACTATGTGAAAAACCTCAAAAAAAGGTTTTTGTTTTTTGAAAAACCTCCCAATAAACTTCTAACGATCACACTGTGAATGCTCTAATTATAAACCAGTAATTTGATAAAAGAATTTTTTTTAAATATTTTAACCAAACATATAAAACATATATTTTATATAATAGAATAAAATAAAATAAAAATTAATAAATTTGCATGAAAGTCAATGCGTTCTCCAATCATCCCTCTACAGAGGGTTTCACATCATATAGGATTCATGAGGTTGCAGCCTAGTGGTAGACCATCTCTTTTTCACAGGTGGCAAAAGAAAAATTATTTAAAAAAATCGCAATTAAATAAAGAAGAATAAACTACAATTTTAGTCCATGTGGTTTGTACTCTTTTTGCTACCATTGTAGGGGCTGTTCGTTTGTGGCTTAATGGGTTGTACAAGTCTTGTAATTTATTCGCTCAGCTATAAAGGTTTGTTCGGTTGGGGTTTAATCATAAAATTTTGGGTTTATTCGCTCAGCCCATTTACATCATTGGTCTACATTCAACTGCTCAAAAGACACTCCCTACCCGTCCTTGCAATTGAATCACGTTTTTCTCAGAAATCAAGCTCACTTCCCCCATTATGCTCCTTTAATCGACTCTTCCTCCCTGGTTTCCGTCCTCCGACGAATTTCCTTTAATCGACTCTTCCCCCTGATTTCCGTCCTCCGGCGACCGTCCTCCGGCGATACTCCTTCAATCGACACCTCCCCCTTCTCTGAAATCAACCTACTCATTCTTTGGCCTTTCAGGCTCGTCTCCGGCGGTATCCTGGTTCTCCATCGAGAAGACTACGACCGTCTCCTAATCTTTTCCGACCGGTCAAGCTTGTTCTCTGGCAGTCTCCGTCGATTTGAGTTGATTTGGTTGCAGATCTGAGATCTGAATCTTGTTTTTATGCTTGTGGTTAATGATCTTCTATTTGGATTGGTAACATATATTTTTTTTTCATTTGGTTACAAATCTTGTTTATATATATATATATAATATATATATATAATAAGAATAAAAAAGATACCAGTCTAATTCGGCTGATTTGTTATAGTTTATGTTAGAAATATCATATGTTCAAAACGATGTTAAACAAAATAACGTAAATAAACGAAACAGAAAAACAAAACATATGTTATAAGGATTTCCAAAAGTCATGACCCAATTAAGTACAAAATATATTAACCAAAGAAAAGAAACTAGAACATTCAAGTTTCGATTTTACCTTCATGATGAGAGGTGAAGTTGATGCATAATCAAATATTTAAGTTAGCACACATCTACGGATATCCAAACAAGAAACACCAATGGAATGCTAGTTCATCTTTAATCAAAACTAGCACAGTCTTGCTTCTTGGATAAAATTCGAACAAGAAAGGGGAGGGGAGAGAAAATTAGGTTATAACCCTAATTTTCTAACCCCTTCTATTTAAATGATTAAATAAGCTATAGGTTGTTGGGCCTTTAAGCCTTATATTCATTTAATTTATTAAGCAAATAATTATTATATAAAAACTCAGTTTAGATAATAATAAAAATATTTTAATTAATTATCACATGGTTCTAATTAAATACCCTACTTTATTTCATAAACATTATTTAGACTCACTTAGTCAAATAATTTAGAAATAAACTTTTACTTGTTCTAATTGAATAATATATATCACATATATTAATTAATTACTTGATGCCTTATTGCTCTCTGTGTGCGATCTCATATGTTCATATATAATTAGCGATATAGTTAATACTAAAAGATCTTGTTCCTTGCACATAAATCCAATAGACTCCAAATTGTGTACGGTGCATGGCCAATTAACTATATTGACAGTGGTAAGCGTCTGGCAACATGCCGCAACCCTTAACTACGTATGAATGTTTGTTTCTACAAAATATTCGTTAATTTGTACAATGACATTTTGTCTTATGTCAATTTGTTACTGATATCAATTTGAACATGAGGCACGGATCTAATCATTCTCATATTAGTTCAATGTTGTCTGGGTGTGGCCATACACTCATATCTATTTGTTTCATCAAGGGGCCCAGTGATATCATACTCTCAGCTAGTAGAGGAACAAATCTCATCTTGACTATGTGCTTATCATGTGATTAACACTATATCACAATAATAGTCTTTTTAATTGTCTTATTCAGAATAGCGCTTGACTGCATCAAAGCATAATGATCCACTCATTCTAATGCCAACATATATCTCAGGTCTAAGGATATATAGACACGATCATTTTCAAGATTCACCTATGACATCGATCCATGAAGTGACATATTAAGGTTCGGTTAATCTAGCATTCACTAACAGTGAACACATCTGAATTTAGTTCTCAACAGGACACATATCCGTTAACAAGAAACATCAATCAACGTTCATATTAGTCTTAATTGATTGTCATTCCCATAACATGACTGACTATGGAGATTTAGAATAATCTAGTCATTCATGGATTAAACATGCTAATATATAACACAATAATATTTGATGAAAATGATCATACCAAGTATATCAATTCGTAAGTTTATAAAATATTCTTTATGTTCTAAATATCTAAATACTAAAATCTACAAATCGAATAAGCTAGTAGCAAAACGAAGTCCAATACCTCTAGCGTGATCAACATGCTTAGCATGATGCATAGACTTTATAAATAGATCTATATGAACCTTAAGAACACTGTTGTTATTTGTTCTAATAACTTCTCAAACATAGTGAATTTTTTTAGAATATGTCGATTGTCTTTATGTACTCTTGGTTCCTATGTAAGTACCAAGGCACTATCATTGTTACAGTATATCTCTATAGGTTTTTCAATGATAGGTACTATGCCGAGTTCAACAATGAGCTTCCTAATCCAGACGGCTTCTTGAGTTACCTGTAAGGCTGCGATGTATTCTGGTTGTGTTGTAGATTAGACCACGTGCTTTGCTTCGAACTCCTCTAATCAACTGCACTTCCATTCATGATGAAGACATAGCCTAACTAGGATCGAGAATCATCTCCATCAGTTTGGAAGCTTGCATCAGTGTAACACTTAACACTTAGCTCCTCATCCCAGCCCCCGTAAACTAACAACATACTTTTAGTCCTTCACATGTACTTAAGAATATTCTTTACAATAGTTCCGTGACCTTCACCTGGATTCTCTTGATATCTAATAGTCATGCTCAAAGCATATGAGACATCAAGTCTAGTACACAACATTACATACATGATGGATCCAATGGCAGAAACATAAGGAATTCCACTCATAACGTTTTCCTTCGTCATGTGTAGTAGGACACTGAATCTTTCTCAAGATAATACTATGTTGCATTGGCAAAGATCCATGCTTGGAGTCTTGCATCTTGAATCGTGTCAAGATTTTATCAATGTATGTACTTTGATTGAGACCTATTAGCCGTTTAAATCTATCCCTATAGATCATGATTCTTAGGATATATGCTACCTCTACCACATCTTTCATGGAAAATCGTTTTCCAACCCAAGACTTAACATCTTGTAAGGTTGGAATATCATTGCTAATAAGTAGTATGTCATCAACATACAAGACTAGAAAGACTGCAATGCTCCCATTAGCTCTAATGTAAGCACATGGCTCATCTTGGTTTTGAGTAAAACCATACTATTTTATTTTTTTCTCAAACCGAATGTTCCAGCTCCTAGATGCTTGCTTCAGTCCAGAAAATGGATCTTTGAAGCTTACACACCCTTTTAGGGTACTTTTGATTCACGAACCCTTCTAGTTGCACCATGTATACGTACTCGCTTAAGTGACCATTTAGGAAGGAAGTTTTCACATCCATTTTCCATATCTCATAATCTTAGTATGCAACTATGGTAATAAGTTTGTGTTTGTGTTTGTGTGACTGGAGCAAATGTTTCCTCATAGTCAATATCATGAGTTTGTATGAGCCTTTCGCCACAAGACAGACCTTAAAGGTGTGTACATTTCCATCCATGTCGGTCTTCTTCTTGAAGACCCATTTACACCCAACAGGCTTGTTGTTTAATGGAAGATCAACTAAGTTCTATACTTGATTGTCATTCGTGGATTGCATATTTGCATTCATGGATTCAAGCCACTTGTCGGATTCAAGATCTGATACAACCTTTTGGTGTAGCTAGAGGTTCACAATGATTCCCTAGTTTTGTTCCTCAGCAATCACAAGAAATCCATGGGTTGTTGAGAAATCCTACCAGATCTACGAATGACAAGTGTTTCATGTTGTGCCTCAGCAGTCGAGTGTTGGGGCTCAACATGTCGTTTGTTAGTGTCGTTATAAGGTTTTGTATGTTGTGGTATATCTTCGAGATCTACACTGCTCTGACTTGCTTCTTGTAATAAGAGATACCACTCTAAAAACTCACCACCCTAGGCAACAAAAACATTATTCTCGGTGAGGTTGTAGGAATAGTATCCCATCGTTTACTTTGAATATCTTGCAAATTTACACTTGATACTTTTGTACTCAAGTTTTCTAGAATTCTCATGTCATAGGTGAGCTTCGCAACCCTAGACCTTCAAATAAGACAACTTGGGAGCTCTCCCATGCCATAACTAGTATGGTGTCTTAGTCACCTTCTTGGTCTGAACCATATTGAGTATGTGTGTTGCAAACTCGAAGGCATAACCCCAAAAGATAGGGGCACAGTAGTTTGGCTCATCATAAATCGAACCATATCAAGTAAAGTTCAATTTCTCCTCTTAGACACACCGTTATGTTATGGTGTTATGGGTGGAGTGAATTGTGAGATAATCCCACTATTCGTTAGATGATCTAAAAATTCATGGCTCATATATTCACCACCTCGATAAGATCAGATGGCTTTTATGGTTTTACCAAGATGATTTTTGTACTTCATTTTGAAAGGCTTTGAACGTGTCAAAACTTCATGCTTATGTCTCATCAAGTAAACATAACCATATTGAATGAAATCGTCAGTAAACGTAATAAAGTAGCTTTTAGCTTCTTTTGACATGGTTCTAAAAGGTCCACATACCTAAGTATGTATAAGTCTTAATAGATCATTGGCCCTTTCTCCTTGACCAGTGAAAGGGGCCTTAGTTATCTTTCCATTTAAACAAGACTAACATACATCAAATGACTCAGAGCCGGTTGATTCCAAAATTCTATCCGATTAGTATTTTACTATGCGACTTAGTTTACGTGACCAAGACGACAATGCCATAGATATGATTTATCTAAGTCATGCTTAATGTTTTGGCATCATAGGTATATATATACTTACTATTTGATTCATTATCATGCATAACAACTTCATGAATACCATTACGAGGAATAACATCAAAATGAAATAAAATAAAGTATCTTTATGAATTGAAATGCCATAATTTGTAAAAGTAGGTATAAAACCTTATTATCTCAAACGGGAAGCTGAAATAACTCTAACAAAAATACTTGGAGAAAAATGACAATTGTCCAAAATTAAAATAAAACCACTTGGTACTTTTAGCCCATAGTTTCATATGGCTTCAACAAGAGCATGTGCCTTATAGCCAATGAATAAATCGAAGTCACCTTGTTTCAGTTTTCTACTTTTTCTCATTCCCTGCACATTTTTACAAATGTGAGTTCCACAACCAGTATCAAGTACCTAGAAATTAGATTAAAAAACATAAAGTTTTATCACGTAGATACCTAATTTGTTGGACTTGGCAGCTTTGCCTTTTTTCAGCTCAGCAAGTAGGTAGGACAGTTCCTCCTCCAGTGACCTATCTTACCACAATGGTAACATTTGGCATTCTTAGTAGGGTTTTCCTTTTCCTTGGGTTGAAATGCAACCTTTGGGGCAATGACTTTCCTTTGCCTATTCCCTTCACATGAAAATGTGACTTGTTTTTTATGCTTCCCTCCCTTATCAACTTTTGAGTCTTGGTTGGAATGTTCTTCTTAATAGCTTTGACCATTAGATGTAACTCTCAGATAGATTTTTCCCATCCTTGTATATTATATTTCAAGATGAACTGGTCATATGACTTGGACAGAGAGTTGAGAATTAGCATCATTGCCAAGTCTAAGCCTACGGGAGAACCAAGCCTCTCCAGCTGATTAATGTAGTTCTTCATTTTCAAGACATGAGAGCCAACCTATTGACCTTCCTCCATTTTACATGCATGGAACGATTTGACGGTGTCAAAAGGTTCCTGCTTGGCTTGCCTTGAAACATTTTCTTCAGTTCCTCAAGCATTTCTTATGCTTAGAGATTTTCCATGTCCTTCTACAGGTCGGGGATCATACCCACAAGCATAATGCATGCACCTCACGCTGCTCATCATGTTTCTATATCCAAGCATTACGAATGACAGTAGTAGTGTTATCGGGAGGTGTTTCAAATAAAGGAGCGTCAAGAATATGGGATTTATTTTCATGCTTGAGGACGATTTTAAGTTATGATACCAATCAAGAAAGTTTGCATAGTTTAGTTTCTCCTTCTCCAATAGAGAACAAAGTGATAAGCTTTTTACAGTATGGTTGACAGCTACAAAACACATAAAGTTTCTTTTATTATAGTATTTTCAGTACTAATCCTTTATAAATTAATTAACCTAGTTTTATTAAAAACATTACTTTGTAAAGGCTAAGATCCACATCAAAATTTGTTATCATATGAGTTGATCAACATACAATAATAACTTCAATTGGTAGGTAAAGGAGACCGATTGCGTTACAAGTGCAAGTCTTAGGTTTCTATGGGACTCAGGACAACTAGTTTCCAACTGGCATGTTTATTCTCATCCTTGACCCGAGATTAGCTTAGTGCGTCGGTTAAGTCATCCAATTTAGAACTGTGATAATTTGACTTAGGTGTTACCATAGTGCAAATTTGAGATTGCAATATGACTGGCTCTTAGTACTACCCAAAAATTACAGTACCAAGTGTCCTAACGATTGAATTGCATGACATTAAATATTTTTGAAAAGGGTATAATTCTGTATAATCGATATTTTACAAAAAAATTGTTATGAAAATTTGCATTCATCCAAAAATTCGTTACATTATTTTGTTAAAACCAATTTCAACTTTCCTCTATTAAATTAATGAGTTTTCCTAATATCATATTGGTAAAAACTCAATCTTGTGTTTTATTTTAGTTTTCAACAAAAACCTTTTGACATGTATATAACCAACAATTATATAACAATCAATAAAACACACATGCATAGCCAACATAAAATCGATGATCAAACTAGGGAAAAACTATTTTTCATTCGTCTTTGTGTTGGTCGTTGTCTTCGATCTCCGCAAGCTTCCAATATTTGCCTTCTTGATTTTACAACAAGTTGGTAAAATATAAAGATCCTATCTAAATACTTACAATTTGAAGGAAAATACAATATAACAAAATTGAAAGCTAATCTATGAATTTAAATTACAAATGACACCAAATGCCAATAAAAACACAAAATTAATCAAACAATCAACCAACACAACCATAAGTCCAAAGGGCTAATACCACTATGCACAAACAACAAATTTATACCAACAATATAAACAAAATAAATGGCTTGTTTCATGACTAATCATGCATGCTCATAGTCATGAAAAAAAATAACATACAACATAAAGATAAACAAGCCATTAAAACTCATAAATATCCACATATTTATGGAAACATTGAATATTTAGTTATTTCAATTGGTTATTTCAACAGAATTAATTGACCAAAAATTCAACTCGTAATCTATTTACTCAAAGTGGCTCTGTGAGCACTGTTGGAAATCTCATATGTTCAAAATGATTTTAAACAAAGTAACATAAATAGATACAACGGAAAAATAAAACATATGTTATTGGGATTACAAAATAGGGTCATGATTCAATTGAGTACAAAATAAGTAACCAAAGAAAAGAAACTAGAAAATTCAAGTTTCTATTTTACCTTCTCTATGAGAGGTGAAGTTGATGTAGAATCAAGTGTTCAAGTTAGAACACCTTTATGGATATCCACACAAGCAACACCAATGGTATGCTAGTTCACCTTCAATCAAAATGAGTACCTTCTTGCTTCTTGGATAAAAGTCCAACAAGAGAGCGGTGGGGGAACACCTTATGGATAGAATACCATTTATGGGAACACCTTATAACACCTTTATGGATATCCACCCAAGCAGGACCAGTGGTATGCTAGCTCACCTACAATCAAAATGAGCACATTCTTACATCTTGGATAAAAGTCAAACAAGAAAGGGGTGGGGGAGGAGGCTACATTTCTATGAGAGGGAGGAGGAGAGAAAATTAGGCTAAAAACCCTCCTTCTAATCCTCTCTACTTAAATCATTAAATAAACTTATGAGCTTTTGGGCCTTTAAACCTTTTTATTCATTTAATTCATTAAGCCATAATTATTATTTAAATTCACTTAGTTTAAATAATAATAAACAACCTCTTTAATTAATTATCACATTGATCTAATTAATTACCACACATTATTTCTTAAATGTTATTTATACTCACTTAGCCAAATAATTTATAAATAAACTTTTACTTGTTTTAATTGAATAATATGTATATATATAGGTATATTATTTTTTTGATGTTTTATTGCTCTTTGTATGTGACCCTATAGGTTCATATATAATTAGCAATGTAGTTACTACTAAAAGATCTTGTTCCTTGCCCATAAATCCAACTGTTTACATTGTCGATTTATTGAAATATTATATGTATTCTCCCGATTTGTTATAGTTTCTTGTATAGTTGTATGTATTCTACCCATTTGTTACTTGTATGTTGTAATTTTCTATTTCTTATGTATAGCAACAATGTAAAATAATCCTAAGTCTCCAAAAATCGAAGACAATGATGAACCAAACATGTCTAAGAAAAGAGGAGGTAGAACCTCAAACGTTTAGGATCATTTATCAAAAAAGGAGTCTAGATGTGTTTGTAATTATTGTAGAAAATACTATGTTTATCATAGTAAGCGAATTGGTACAAGTTCTTTGTAGATTCACTTGAAAAATCAATGTACGAAGTACTCACATAAGGTGTCTGATGAAAAACAAAAATTGCTTAGCTTTAATACTAGCACTTATATTGAGGTGTCATTCAATAAGGAGAATTGTGGAAAAGTTATGTCTAGGTTTGTGGTGAAAGATGAACAACCTATTAGTGTTGTCGAAGGTGAAGGATTTAAAGAACTTGTTATAATGTTGCAACCTAAATGATGTTTTAACTATTAATATTGATAATGAATCAACAATTAATGTAGGTGTTGCTTTTGTTAAAAGAAAGGTTAACACATGGAGTGGATATGTTCTTGATGGTGAGTACATGCATTTAAGGTGTGGTGCTCACATAGTAAACCAAATTGTAAATGAGAGGTTGAAAGAGATGCCTTATTCAATTACCATTATTCTTAACCTCATTTTGTGTATTTTTAGTAGTATTTATTGTATTTCATTCCTCAATATTATGTATACTACCAAACCACTCAACCCGCCACACCCAGTAGGGTTGGATTGGGTTATACTTTTGAATGGGTTAGGTGGGGTTGATATTTTTTCAAATCGCGATAATTTCGTTGGGTTGTAAAAATGTCCCAAATCGCCCAACGTAACCCGTTTACACCCCTAACTATAGATTCAAAACCAGAGGTTGGCCATCGTGGTTTGCAAAAACACTTCAATTTGATTTCTTCATGTAGTGGTCGTTAAAAAATATGTTAATTCAGTGGCATTGTAGACTTTTTCCAGTTTATTCTCATTGGATTGTCTTTGATGTTTTCTTGGCTTCTCGAAGCATGGCCAAGTTCATGGGGAAGAACGAAGAGTAGGGTGCCTACAAGGAAGAGAATTGGTGGGTTTTCATGGTTCTGATAACTTCGATATCTGACGGATTTTTACCCTCTGAATCATAAGTTTACGACTTGTGTTGAAGTAAGAATTGGTATTTTGTACTAACATTTTGTGCAAGTGGTGTGTAGACATACGAGATTTCAATTGGATGGAAAAATACCTACTTATACTCCATTTTGACGTCCCGAATGAAGAAAGCATCGAACCAAGTGAAAGAGCGAAGAAAACCAATCCGGCCAATGCTATTGTGACATGTGATAGTGACATATGTCATAATTGTTGGAACAATCGCTCAAGGTGTACCGCGAGTGTATTGAGCTAGGCAATAGTGCCCCGCGATTGTGACATTGTCACTATCGCATGGCACTATCGCGGTTGGGGTCTGAGAGTATAAAAAGTTGCAGAATCGCATGGCACTAAGCATAGTTCAGAGGATTTTTCAAGGGTTTGGAGCTAAATAAGGTTTTGCATTGATTGTGAAGGTGGAATCAATATGTGGAGCTAAAGATTGGTAGTTGGTGTCATTTATTGAGAGAGTTTTTCATTCCATTGTATTTTTGTTGAGAAACAATGTGTTGGGGTGTTGCTACTTTCTCTTGCTTTCTACTAGTAACATGAGCTAAACATTTTGATTCTGGGTGAAGGATGGCTTTTGAATTTCTATAGTTATATATATATATATATATATATATATATGATTATTTTATTTATTTAGTCATTACACCTTGTTGGTTGGGTTTATCTATCTTGTCCTTTTTTCTTTGTAAGATTGGCCATCTTGCAATCTTTTTAGTTGTATTTCCTTTTGAGAAATTGGTTGTATAACTTGATAAAAGTTAGATAAACCTTGGGTGAGATATTGGATAGAAATATTGTTATACCCATAATTCAAATTCTAATCACTACAAACAATCAAGATGAGAATAAATTTAAATCCCATGTCATTGATTTCCATATCACAAAGATTACAATCTCAATTACAAACTCACTTTCTCTCACTACAACTTTCTCTCACTAGAATGATATTCAATCTGTTCTTCTCTAATATACTCCGTGTAGAAATGTTCACAATCTAACTACGAATGACTTAACTACAACTTACAAAGGCAAGGCTATTCATACAAACAACAATAACAAGGAAACAAAAAACACATACTTTGACTTTGACTTATTACAAAGACTTTGACATTCTTGCTTGAGAGTTAACTTTGAGCTTTGACTTTTATCTTCAAACATTATGTTCTTGCATCCAACAAATATGTGCTCTAACATTCTCCCCCTTTGGATCAAGATCATCTCTAAAAATATATTGCAATTCAAGCTTCACTTTTAAGCTCAATTTGAATCTTCTCCCTTTGATGTAAAAAGATCTTCTCAAGCAATCAACATTCTCCCCCTATTAATATGAAAAATTGACATTCTCCCTTTTCTTTGATAAACACAATATATTCAAAAAATTTCAGCAATCTTCCTCAAAATATGATCTTCAAGAATAATAGCATTCTCTCCCGAGGATATAAACAAACCTCTTTCAGACATAGCTCTGATTGCTTTAGCAAATTATCTTCAACAATTCTGAAATCTTTGAACTCATTCAACAATCTTTCTTTAACATCTTTTTTTCACAATCATTACTTGATCATCTCCCCTATCTATGAAATTACTTGATTCTCTTCCCATATATGATACAAACTGTTCTTTCCAGACATTTCTTTAGCCTTGTTTTCTTCCCCTTTTTGATTAATGTAGCATGAAATCATCAAAACTTTAAACAATAAATGTCTCTGAAACCTGTTTTGACCACTGATCTTTCAACAAGAGCCTCTGATTCCCCATCGATCCAGAAGATATTTATCCGAATCTTTGCAAATCCAGACAAATTAGGAAGGTAACACCTGAATCAACAAATGAATCAGTTAAAATTCCTGTCAGTAACACGAAGTCACTGTGTGTAAGGAATACACATTGAAAAGGAGTTTTTGTGATGTTCACTCCCCCATGGCTTCCATTCAATCATCGAAACACCACAAAGGAATTTCTATGAACATTGTGACAAGAAAACGTATTCCTTGTGTGTTCGTGCAAGTGTTCGAAAGAATTAAGCACTTGATGATTGCTTTTTATAAGGCTCAACATTGTGTAAACCACTGAGACAACAGTAATTATACACAGACACGATTATGCATGATCGAAGTGCGAAGGTCGGGCAGACTTCCTTCTATTTCAATATTCAGATTTTCCAATTGAAAATCAGATAGACTATGTGTTGCGTCCCCTGAAATGTGAAACATTTTCTTGTTGAGAAGAAAATGAGTGGCTGGTGGGGTTTTTATCAAGAGTTGGCATGGGCTAGGTGCCTATTTTAATAATATTCACGAAGAATTGTGAAACACAAGTAATGTGGCTGTCCGACTTAGAAAAAGTTGGTGCAGAGTTTGATATTCTTTTACTCTGTTCTCTCACCATCTTTCTTTTAATCATTGAGCTCACTGCTAACCAAACTCTCTTTTCATTTTACCTCATCACTCAACCCACACTCAGTATTTGACTCCTCATACTCGATCACTAAAGGATTAACTTCTTGGGTAGGAAACACTGGTTAACGTGAATCCATAGAAGTTTCATTTAAGTCCTAACACAAAAATGAACCCATATTAATATCCTATAAGCACAATGTTGCTCAAATGGTTTAACTTTTCAGTTAAAGCACAAAAGATATACAAGTCAGATATATATATATATATATATATATATATATATGCTCAGAGATATAATCATGAAAATTTGAGCATTTTAAACATTGAAGATATTTCAAACAAGTATATTGAAAGAATGAAATGAATGCAAGAAACTTGTTTGAAAATCTGACATTGTATGAAATGATCAAATAAAAATGATATAACTATCAAGGCTTAGGTCAGAAAAAATTGAATGTTGTCTATACGAACCAATATATAGACATTCTTGAAAGAAATGTTTAGAAATGAAATCACACTTAAAATTCATTGGAATTCAATCGGGGTGTCTTACCATCGAAAATTTGTTTCAATTTAGAGACATGGTAAGAACATTTGCAATCAAAAATTAAACCGGTGTGAGTGAATACTTGAAAGCATATGGAAAACTTGTTTCATCTTCCATATCAAGAACATTTCCTTTCTTTTCTTCTTTCTTCTCATCATTCTTCTCATCATCAACTGGTTTCATCTTCCATACCAACTTTTCTTCATTATATCTCCTTCTTATCCTTCTCTGTGTACCTGAACCATCTACATTTCGATTGTAGAAAATGTTAGTCGTACGAATCTGATCAAATGAGTTAACTGACCTTCTTGAATAAACAGTTCTTTGATGTGATCTTGAGGCTGTCCTTTTGGAATTAGATTGATCATTTCTAGGTGTGTGGATTTTTGACTCTGGAGTCGTTTTCTAAGTCACCACCACCTTGGAAATAATATCTTCAAGCTCTGTTATCTTTGAAGAGTAACTGTCTCTTTCTTTGACAAACAGGTCAATCTCTTTGTTGAGTTCAGACTTCGCTTTCGGCTCTTTCAGTGTACTTGTGGATAGTTCAGATAGCTTCTCAGTAAGCTTCTTGATCTCTGCCTCAAATATAATCCTTTCTTCTTCAAAGTCCTTCTCCACATTCTTTCTTCCATCAGATATATCTTTAAAGAGTCCAACATTCTTTTGTTCTATAATTTTTTTTTCTTTGTCAAACTTTTCCCTTTCTAGAATGATCACTTTCTCAAAATCAGAAATTTGTTGAGAAAGTTTTATACATTTGAGCTCAACTGCTTTTTTTCTTCACAACTTTTTCTTGAAAGATCTGAGAACTTATTTGCAAATGCTTTCTTTTCAATCTCAAAATTATCTCTGTCTTTGACTATCTTTTGTTCCAAATCTGATATTTTCTTTTGAAGCTCAACATTAGCATCTTCCAAACTCTTTATCTTCTCCTCATTCTTATCAACTGAATCTGCTTGCTGGACTTGGTTAATTTGATCTTCCAAGTCTGATATTTTTCTAATCAGCTCAACATTCTCAGTCTTCAATTTCTCAGCTTCCAACCATTTATCATCTTTCAAAGCTTAAAGAACTTCTATTTCAAGTTGAGTTATATGTTCGATATATGCATCAAAGAAAACTGAAAATTTTCCCGAATCAGTTGCCTTTTTCAGTAAACCCATATGTGAATGCATCCATTCTTTAAGACTATTAAAAGTAGCAACTCGGTCATATACTTTCTGCTTATAGTACTCAACATGGTCTTTTGATACAGCAAGTGAACCAAGTAACTTATCAAGCTTCTCATTCTTATATACAATCTTATTTTCAAGAGAGATAATCTTGTCTTTAAGTTTAGCAATCTCTTCTTTTGATGACATCTTGATCGTTAGTCCAATCTGAAATCAAGCAATTCAGAAAAACTTTAGAAATAAAAACAAAAATAAAATTTCCAAAATTCTCTAAGTCAGGAATTCGCAGGTTACTAAGAAACACCAAGAATTCGCATACAATCACATTTAATCAAGAATTCGCATACAAGGCAAATCCAGAATTCGTAAACAATAAGGATTCGTAGACTACTCTTCTGCGAAATCCAAGGAATTCGTAGAACAGTCTTATGCGAATTCTAATATCTGTGAATCCTGTCCTTAAGAAAAATTTCCACACAACACTTTTCGTAAACCAACAATGCAAATTCTTAAGAATTCGTAACACACAGAGATGCAAAATTTGTGCAATTCGCAAGAGACACAGTTGCGAATTCTACCCTTGTGATTTTCAGAAACAACAATTATGCGAATTCTAATATAAAGCCAGCAAAATCTTCAAGATTTCTACGAATTCTATCAAATCTGCTAGTTCTTCAGGCTTTTTGCGAGTTCTAGAGCATGTCTGCGAGTTCTTGAGCATGTCTGCGAGTTCTTAGGATATCGAATGAAAAATTTCTCTGATCCACTCAAAAACCTATCAATACTTCGAATTTCGATTTGAAACTTCGAATTTCGATTCGAAACTTTGACAATTCGATCTTCTATCCTTCTAGAAACAAAATCTAACAATGAATTTCAAAGAAATTCACACAAACATACTATAACACCCTAAAATAAGCAGAGTAAATTAAAACTTCGGAAGATAGGCAAAATGACGTTCACATTTGGTATAAACCTCCCAAAAAGGGGAAAATTACTAAACCTTTACAAAACCTGAGAAAGGATAAGGAAATCAACAACAAACTAATATAAATACATCTATCTAGATTTCATCGGTTGTCGACCCAAAATCACCAAAAGATGGGACTTAAACAATGCCTAACCAAGAGTACTAGTCATAAAAAAATGCCCTTAAGACATGCTCGTCACTCACGACCTTGGCACCCCATCGCTAAGGGAACCTGTTATACATATCATTTGAGAAAAAGTGTTCGGCTTAAAGCCTAGTGAGAACATACAGTTTATAGATTTCAAAGGATATAAACAATTGTAACATAAGTAAATATTTTCAAGAATTTTAGTTTACAAATGAAGATCTTTATCAAGAAAGGACAAACGGTCCAAAAGTTCATCTCGCGATGACGGGGGATACCTGATTTACCAAGGATGGTGGCGGAACATAAAAGGATATAAATGTCTGTTTCATACGAATTTCATGTGAAAAATCGTTTTTAATGCAAGAAACTGGATTTATTGTGTTCGATTTATGTTGGTGATTGATTGTTGTTTTGATTCCATCTCGAAATTGGAACAAAATCGGTTTCAATTTTTGATTTTTGAGATTTTCGTGAAAAACGTCTTCTGTCACTGTTCTTGATCGAGATTATTCGATTTGGAGTGTTTTGATCGAAATTGTCAATAGGATTGTATTAAAAACTTGTTTTCGATCAATTTTGTGCAATTTGTATGGATTTAAGTCATTGTTATGATCGATTTTGCAGATTTATAGTCGAGTGTTACTATGTGGGTCATTCATATCACTGTGCGTGTCATTCATATGATGTTCGGGTTGCATGTTATTAATAGGATTTGAAGTATGCGTCTGAATCAAGTAGTATGTGGGTCATTCATCCTATTGTGCGTGTGATTCATATGTTGTGTCTATCAAACACACGCATTGCTTCAAGTGCGTGTCACTCTAAACACGCATAACACCAAGTGCGTTCCCCGTTGAACACGCATAGCTTATCTTGCGTGTCTCTCTGAACACGCATTGCATTAAGTGCGTTTCACATTAGACCCACATAGCTCATTGTGCGTTCCTCAAGGCACCCGCATAGCTCACTATGCGTTTCCTCAACAACCCGCATTCTTAGCTATGCGTTTCACCAAGGACCCGCACACCTAACTTTGCGTTTCAAGCAACACACGCACACCTCAGTTTAAAAAAAAAAAAAAAAAGTCTGGAAATTTTTTTTGGTCATCTTTGGAAATATTTTTTTTACATTGCGAACTAACAAGTATTGTTCAAATTTCAATTTTCACGAAATATTTTTTGAAGATTTCAATTTGATCTGATTTTTGATTTTCTGATATATAGTTTGGAACGATCATTCACTTCAAGTTGATTATTTTTTTCAAGATGTCCATTTTGTACAAGCCTGATATATCTATAATAGAAGCTGAACGAAGGACTCTGCAATTTAAAAATTCAGAGTATCTCAGAAGAATTCAGGAATTGGAACTGAAATTGTACAACTGTGTTAAAACTCCTGAATGTATAAATTGTACTAAAAATAGTTCTAATTTTTCAGGTATCCTTTATGAGAGGGATAAAGAAATAAAAGAGAAAGAGAAAGAGATTATAACTCTTCAAAGCCAACTGAAGACAACTAAACAGAAATCACCTGAGCTACAAGCAGAATCAGTTGAACTTCAAAACGAGTTGAAGGCTTTCAAAGAGAAGACTAAGGGATTGGAATCTGAGAACGTTGAGCTGAGAAAGAATTTATCTGATTTGGAAAAACAGCTTGATGCAAATAAAGCTGATCTTGTAAATGAGAAGAAAATTTTTTCAAAGAAGTTCTCAGATTTCTCAAAGAAGAGTTATGAATAAAAGAAGTCAGTGGAGCTTAAATGCCTTAAGCTTTCTCAACAAATCTCAGATTTTGAGAAAGTACTGATATTGGAAAGAGAGAAATTTGCTCAAGAAAAGAGGGCCATAGAAAAGAAGAATGTAGGAGTCTTTAAAGAGTTATCTGGCCAAAGAAACACTGCAGAAAGAGGGTTTGAAGAAGAAAGATTAATCTTTGAATCTGAAATTAAAAAGCTGACTTCTAAGTTGTCTGAACTGTCTGCAGCTGCGCTGAAAGAGCAAAAGACGAAGTCTGAATTCAAGACAAAGATTGACCGGCTTGTGAAAGAAAGAGACGACTTCGCCTCAAAGATCAAAGAGCTTGAAAAATCTATTTCAAGTTCAAATCAGAAATTTATCTCTTCACAAAGGTTAGTCAAATCTTTTAATCAGATTCATCGCACTAACCTTTTCTATGATGAATTTTTAGATGGTTCAGATACTTATCCGAGGAAAGGTTTCAAGAAAGAGAAATTGGTTTGGCAAAAGAAACCAGTCAAAGATGATAAGGAAAATGAGCTGAAAGAGAAGAAATCATGTGTACATGTACACAAAGCAAAGAAGAACAAAGCACCTAACGGTAAGAAATATTATTGTTCTATTTGTTGTACACATGCTCATATCCATAAGACCAGTGACCATTGCTAGTATGTTTCTTACTCTGTATCCCCCACACGAACTGCAACTAACATTTCTGGACCCAAATACTAGTGGGTACCAAAGAAGAAAACTGATTTTGTGTTGCAGGCATCTCAAGCCAAGGGGGAGTAAGAGAACAATGGCTCTTGAGTAAATCAGCTCAAGACCCGGACTTCAATGACAAAATGGCTTCTAAGCACATCAGCTTAGGACCCGGTCTTCAAAGGAGTTTGACTTCTAAACACAACAGTTTAGGACTCGGACCTCAGTGATCAAAAAGACCTTACTCCTGTATGCTTGCATCCGATGGATATTGATGGTCTTTATCCCAAGAGAATTGATCTGATCTCTATCCTATACTTTTTCTTTGCTAGATTTTTCTGATATTGATGGTCTAACAATTCAAAAGGGAGTGTTTGATCTCTATCCTGTTTTACTTGTAATATTTTAGATGCTTAATTTAAGGGGGAGTAAAGGTGATGGCTTCTGATCACATGACAGATCAGGACCCGTTCATCAATAATCAAAGACGGATATTGTGCTAATATCCAGGGGGAGCTTAAAAGATTAAAATCTTTATATTTTGATTTGAGGGGGAGCTGAAAAGGTAAAAATCTTCTGATCTAGATCTCAGATTGTTTGAAAGAAGGACAACTTTCGAACATGAAAAACAATTTCTGAAATGTTCAAACCACTTCTTATTCTCAAAAGTTTTATGAATTTAGAAGTGTGCTTTTAAATGTTTTTCTAAAATTTTTGAGCTTATTGTTTAACTGACCGTGTGTTTCCAAAGATCAATACTTGTGTATTATCTTGTCCATATACTGTCAAGTATTCATACACACTGGTTCAGTATTTTATTTGAAATTGTTATTACCATGTCTCAAATTCAAACAATTTTTCGATGGTAATACCCCCGTTTGAAGTTCAAAGTTGATGAGCATCATTCATCTTTTTCATAATTGTGCTTTCATTGATAAATTGTTTATATTTGTTCATATAAACAAAATATCCAATTCTTTGATACCCTAGCTATTTCATTTGATCTGCTTTTAATCATTGTCAGATTCTCAAAACAATTCTCTTGATTTCATTCCATTCTTTCAATATCTTTGTTTTGAGAAATCTTCAACGTTCAAATGCTCAAATTTCATTCATATTTTTAAATGAGCATACATACACTGACATATGATTTCTTGTGCTTCATTTCAAGAAAATCATTGACCAGCATGTACTTTTAGGAACATGGGATTCAGTATGAGTGCTTAATAGATCTTCCATGGATTCACGATAACCAGTGTTTCCTACCCCGGAAGAAATCCTTTGAGTGATTGAGGGGAGAGGGGTTTAAAAGAATTGAGTGTGGAAGTGAGCAGAGGTAAAATGGAAATGAGAGATTGGTTAGATGTGAGCTTATATGTTTAAAAGAAAGAGGGTGTGAGAACAGAGTTAAAAGAATATCAGAACTCTGCACCAAACATCTTTCTGAGCCGGGCAGCCACATTACTGATTGGTTCACATTTCTTTGGTGACCATCATTGAAATAGGCAAATAGCCTATGCCATCTCTTGCATACAACCACACCAGCTACTCATTCTTTTCTTAAAAAGAGAATGTGTCAGGATCGAATTCTCAACAAGAATTAATTCTCAGAAACAATATCAAAGAAGTTTGCGGAATAACACTTTGATATTTAATCAAACACAAAATCAAAACACAATATAATCAACAAACTGTAAACTAGTATTGAATGCTTTGAATTTACAAGATTACACACTCAACCTCAATATTGATGAACAGGCTCACCAATACGAATTCTACTTCTCTAGAATTAGGATCTATGCCTTGAGATTGATTTTCTCTCTAAAAGAATGAAAACAAAAGTTAACTCATTATTCTAAACTATACACTATATATACTGAATACAAAGATAATTACAATAAATAAAATATCTTCAGTATATCTTCCATATATATCTCTAAGCTTCCATGTATATCCTTTCATACGAATCTTCATCATATAAGCAGTATTAATCTTCAGCAGCATTAACTTCCTTCTAGCAGCATTAACTACTAAGCAGCACTAACCACTAGCAGTACTAACTAGCTAAGCAGTACTAACTTTGTTCAAGTAGTACTAACTATGACTAGCAGTATTAATAGTACTAGCAATAGTAACACTCAGCGGTATTAACCTTTAAGTCTTCTAGCAGTAGTAACTTTGAACTAGCAGCATTAACCATACTTGAAGAATTCTTCAGTTCCCAACAATCTCCCCCTAACTTGACTTTTAGGAAAAGAAGTCAAGTTCTTCAAATCTTCTTCAAGATGCTTTCAACACCTCAATTCATACTCCTAGATTAGGATCCAAACCCAAACTTTGATTAATGATTCTGCTAACCACAATCTTTGCCATTTCTGAATCTTTTGAACATGTAAGCTTTGCATTCAACATTGCTTGTAATTTGGCCTTGCTGTGATCATAGATTTTATCAACTAAGTAGTACTCATGATAAGCTCTGTCCACAGTGATGACATAGACTCCACACCTTTCAAATATCATCCAATTTTCTATTCTTTGGAATTTATTCTGTAGATGCAAATCTCTGATCACATGTAGAACTTTGCTAGGGTCAAACATCATGCATAAGTACTCCATAGCTAATCTGATTAAGCTCATTCCTTCTCCTTTCAGTTCCTTTTCATATATCTCCAACCCAACTTTAAACATCTCTTCTAAATATGATCTTGAACAACTTCTTATGAGTCTACCCCAAGTAGAGTACACTTCATATAGATCTCCCATTCTCTTAAGCCTGAAGTATTTCTTCCTTTGATCTTCCAAAATATCCCAAAAGATAACTTTTGGAGCTTTCATAGAGATGGGATCAACTGAAACTGGTTCATCAGCTGTTGTAGTCATATAAAAATCAAGATTATATTGCTTATTGGATTTTTCTGGGTTCTTTACAGATTCAGTTGTAGAAGTAACTGAAGGTTCTGCTGTTTCTGCTGTTTCTTCAACTCTTGGCCTTTTGTTCTGCTTCTTGGAGGCAATTGACTTCACCCTCTTCCCAGATGTAACTTCTATACCAACACCTTCATGTTCTTCCTTCATCTCTTCAGTTTTATCTTTTGAAGGTGTGGTGTCCTCAGGGAATGGTTGTTGAATGTTGAGATCATGTCTCTCTTTCATCCTTCTCTCAGCCTCCTCCCTTTGTGCTGAATCCCCTTGAAGCTTGGCCATTTCCTTGTTATACAACTCTTCAATCTGAGAGAATGCCATGTGAGTAAACATCTCCCCCTTAACACCAATTGCACCTTTCAGAAAGTTTATCATTTTTCTTCTTTCCTGATTGGCCAAAAATGTCTTGGAGGGTTGTCTTTTCTGCTTTTGTTTCTGAATTGGCATCTTCTTAACTTGGAGTTTCTTGGCCTGAGTTGCTGTCTGAGCTGCTTCTTTCAAACTCTTTTGGTATTCTGCATTTAACTTCTTGGCCATTATCCTTGCAAGCTCTATATCCTTCTCTGATTGAAGTTGTTCTTCTTTTTCCATTTCAGCCTGAAGTAGCTTTGCCATTTCTTCATCCAACTCAATCTGACTCTTTTTCTTGGCAGGCAGTTCAGCTTCAACCATTTTCTCCTTTCCTTTTCCTTTTGTCTCCTTTGCCTTTTCTGTTGCCTTTTGTTGAACTTTTCCTTCATTGATGACTACTCCCTTGGCCTTTTGAGTAGCCTCAGGAGTGTCATTCTTTGCTTTGACTAGTGTTTCTACAATCTCCATTTCTTCAACAGAAAGCCCTGTTACTGCTGCTTCTGTTACTGCTGCTTCAGTAAATTCTGATTCTTTTTCTGCCTCTTTCTCCCCCTCAACCTCAAATGCCCTCTCAGCTGGATTTGCTTTCTCTTTTTCAGCCTCTTTCTCCCCCTTGTTGGAAGCATCTTTATTAGTTGACCTCTTCTTTAAAACAAACTGTTTTCTTCTCTTCTTTTGTACAAGCTTTGTCACTATCTTCTTTAATTTGGCAATCTGAACTTGTTGTGACAGGATTACCAACTTCATCTCTTCAATTTCTTTCCTTTGTTTGAGAACATCTTGGTTGATGTTGCCCATTGTTTCCATCAATTCATAGTAAGTATATCTGTCCTCACCTTCTCCAGAAGTGTTACCCTCTTTTGATGGATCATTGGATCTTTTATTAGTGGAAGTCTTCTGCCTTGCAGAAGCACTATCCACCCCTGTGGTTTCTTGGCACCAGGGACCTTCAAATGATTGCTCATTCAAAGTTGCCATGGGGGAGGTCTTATTGATGTTACCACTTTCCTCCTCTGTGCTAGCAGGAGTAGTGGCAGCCTCATCACCCATATGCTCTACCTCCTCCTCAGAGAGCACCTCCTTTGGGTTGGGAGACACCCTTGTGGTTTCCCTTTGGATATTCTCTAGGGGAGAATTCTCCCTTAGAGGGCTTATAGGCTTAGTGGGTAATGGTACAAGAAGGGAGGAGCCTTCTTTACCTGTTTTCTCTTGTAACTTTGGGTGATGGGAGAGGTTGGTTTTTCAAGAAGGGACTGGGGAATTGATTTTGAGAGGGAAGGTTGGGCCTGGCTAGCAGTGGGTTGGTCTAATGGGGGCCTTGACCCTGCTGCCATACCTTCATGGGTTTGGGACACCACCATCATTGTAGAGAACAATGGGGTGTCAACTCCTTCAGAGTCCCCAGCAGATCTTCTCATATTTGAGAAAACCTTGCCTTTGGGGGGTTTAGGTACATATACCCCAACAGGTTGAGGTATATCCGTCAATTCATGAGTAATAACTTCTTGAACAAACCTGGGATACATAAATAAGCTCTTTTTGTTTCCCATGTTTGAGACAAGATCACTGAAAATCATTTTAGAAAAATTATACTTTCTGGCAGTGGCTAAGCACACCAAAGCATAAGCAATAGTGCTGCTGAACTCACTCCATCCAGTAGTCTTTTTGGAGATACAATGCATAAGAGTATGGACAAAGAAACTCCATTGGGGTGAGAATTTTGCTTTAGAAAATTTGAAAACTCCCAATGGGCCTCCATACCCCATTCTTGTAAGATTTGAAAATAGTTCATCGTTTGGGATAGAGGTTATACCAGAGGCATCGTCTAGACGTAGACTGATGCGAATAACCTCTTCAGTAACCGTTAGTGATTGATCACAGATTCTTGTCTTGATCATCTGCACACCATTCTCAACAACAATGGTTGCATTAGCCCAGAACTGCCTTTGATGCTCAATATAGATTGTAGGGGATACAATAAGAGCATGAGCAATGTGGCTTGACTTGAGAAAATCCACAATCTGATGAAATCCTGCAGCTTGCTTTGGCTTTTGTAGCATCGCAATCTCGTTGTGCTCGTCGATGAAAGTCATGGATGCCATTGATCTTAGTGAAAAGCTTGCCTGAAAACTTCGAACTTGAGAGAGAAAAGGTTTTGAGCGCAAGAGAACAGTATGCAAAGAGTCGTTATGAACTTTTAGGCGGGCAAAAAGTATTTATAGTATTCGGAATATAAGCAGTATTAACCTAGAGCAGTATTAACTACTAGCAGTATTAACTGAAAGCAGTATTAACCACTAGAAGTATTAACTGAAAGCAGTATTAACCACTAGCAGTATTAACTGAAAGCAGTATTAACTACTAGCAGTATTAACTAACTAGCAGTATTAACTACTAGCAGTATTAACTACTAGCAGTATTAACTGAAAACAGTATTAACCACTAGCAGTATTAACTGAAAGCAGTATTAACCACTAGCAGTATTAACTGAAAGCAGTATTAACCACTAGCAGTATTAACTGAAAGCAGTATTAACTACTAGCAGTATTAACTACTAGCAGTATTAACTACTAGCAGTATTAACTACTAGCAGTATTAACTAACTTACTCCTTTTAAACTTGCTAAACACTGAGTACTGCTATGCATATCCTGAAACAGAAGATTAGTAACTCCAGGAATAATATACAGATATAAAACCACTTTTTGAGAAGAGGATTATTCAGAGTTGATCATTCCCACACTTGTTACCAAGAAAGTGAATCTACCCACATCAAAAGCTTTAGTGAATAGATCAGCAAACTGATTATCAGTGTGAACTTTGACAACTTGAATAAGTTTCTTTTCATTACAATCTCTTATAAAGTGATACCTGATCTCAATGTGCTTTGTTTTTGAGTGCTTGACTGGATTATTTACAATGCTAATAGCACTGCTGTTGTCAATAAAGATTGGAGTGTGTAGAAAGGTTACCCCATAATCCAACATTTGATTCTGAATCCATAAGACTTGAGAACAGCAACTTGCAGCTGCTATGTACTCTGCCTCTGTTGTAGATGTGGATATTGTGGTTTGTTTCTTGCACTGCCATGAGACTAGTCTAGCACCCAAAAACTGACATCCTCCAGAAGTAGATTTTCTGTCCAAGTTTGCCCCACCTAGATCACTGTCTGAGTATGCTATTAGGTCAAAAGGTGAGTTATGAGGATACCAAAGTCCCAATCTGGGTTGCCCTTTGAGATATCTGAATATCCTCTTAACAGCTTGAAAGTGAGATTGCTTTGGCCTAACTTGAAATCTTGCACATACACAGACTGGAAACATTATATCTGGCCTTGATGCTGTGAGATACATGAGAGAGCCAATCATGGATCTATAATGATGCACATCCATATCCTCCCCCTTAAGATCTGCTGTGATCTGCTTGTGTGTTTCCATAGGTGTGCTGGCAGGTTTTGATTCTGAGAAACCAAACTTGGTTAGAATATCCTGCACATACTTGGATTGACAGATGAAAATGCCATCTGACTTCTGTTGAACTTGGAGTCCAAGGAAGAAAGTAAGTTCCCCCATGGAACTCATTTTGAACCTTTGATGCATTAAATCCTCAAACTCCTTGCACATGTTGTTTCTTGTAGATCCAAAGATAATGTCATCAACATAGATTTGGACCAGCAAGATATCCTTCTTCTTTCTTTTGATAAATAGAGTCTTATCAATGACTCCTCTTTCAAAGTCATTTTCCAAGAGATAGGATGACAGTGTGTCATACCATGCTCTTGGGGCTTGATGTAGTCCATAAAGTGCTTTCTTTAATTTGTATACCCTGTCTGGATAGCTTGGGTTTTCAAACCCTGGTGGTTGACAGACATATACTTCTTCTTCAATTGATCCATAGAGAAAAGCACTTTTTACATCCATTTGATAGACTTTGAAGTTCATGTAAGAAGCATAGGCTAGGAATAGTCTGATTGCTTCTATCCTAGCCACAGGTGCAAAAACTTCTTCATAATCTATACCCTCTTCTTGAGTATAGCCTTGAGCCACCAGCCTTGCTTTGTTCCTTATGACAATACCTCTTTCATCTCTCTTGTTTCTGAAAATCCACTTTGTGCCAATCGCTCTGTGACCTTTAGGAAGGTCTACTAGATCCCATACATCTTGTAGCTTGAACTGTAACAGTTCCTCTTGCATTGCTTCTATCCAGCTAGATTCTTTCATAGCATCATGTGCCTTTTTAGGCTCAAGCTGTGATAGAAAACAAGAAAGCACTGTATGCTGTTGATCTTGCATTTCCTGAAGCCTGCTTTGATGTCTAGTCATCATAGGAGAAGAGATATCTCCTATTATCAACTGTGGAGGATGATTCTTTTGAACTCTGGTGTTATGACTAGGTTCTTCATTCAGTCCAGCCTCAAGATTAGATTCATGCAACTCAACTGAAGTGTTTTCAGATGCCACTTCATTATTTTCTTGAGTCTCCTCATCTCTAGTGTCTTCTTCACTCTGACTTGGTCCAGTAAATGATTCCTTTTCACAGTCTTCAACAGAATTTACTGTGGGTATGGGAAAAATCACAGATTTAGATATACTTTCTTGAACTTGTGTGATCCCTGATCCTCCACTTCCTGTTCCTGTATACTCATTACTGAAACCAAAAGAGTTAGTTAGTGAATCAATGTCAAATAGCCACTGAGGTCCAGACCCAACAGGATTTGGTGTGTTCTCATTGCATTTGACATTGTCACTTTCTTCAATTATTCTAGAAGAAGAGTTAAAAACTCTGTAAGCCTTACTCTGAGATGAATATCCAACAAGAAATCCATCATCTGCTTTGTTATCAAACTTACCTAAGTGAGATTTGGTATTTAGAATTGTACAAGGACACCCAAAAGGTTTGAAGAAACCAATAAAAGGTTTTCTTTTATTTAAAAGCTCATATGGGGTCTTGTTCTTTTGCTTGACCACTAGGACTCTGTTTTGGACATAACAAGCAGTATTAACTGCTTCAGCCCAGAAGGTAATTGGCAATTTTGAATCAGCCAACAGAGATCTAGCAGCCTCTATTAGTGTTCTATTCCTCCTTTCAGCAACACCATTCTGTTGAGGAGTCCTAGGAGCACTATATTGCCTCTCAATACCTTTTTCTTCACAAAAGGTGTTTAGATCATGATTTTTAAACTCAGTTCCATTATCTGATCTAATGACTTTTACTCTTTGATTAGTTTGGTTTTCAATTCTTAGAATAAAGGATTTGATAAGACCACTTGTTTCATCTTTAGTCCTTAGAAAATATACCCAAGTAAATCTGGAGTAATCATCAACAATAACCAAGCAGTAAGATTTCTTGCCTATACTCATAACATTTGTAGGACCAAACAGATCCATATGCAGTAATTGGAGACAAGAAGAAACAGAATTTAACTCTTTGGTCTTATGAGAAGTTTTGTGTTGTTTGCCTTTAAGACAAGCAACACAATGATCATCACATGAAAAGACTTTTGAAGGTAATCCTCTTACAAGGTTATTTTTAACAAGAATGTTCATAGTCTTGAAATTCATGTGACACATCCTTCTGTGCCAGAGAGAGGATTCATCTACAGAAGCTTTTGAAACAAGACAATTCAGAGATGAATCACTATCAACATTATCCATATCAAGACAGTAAACATTGTCCTTTCTTGGAGTTCTAAGTAGTATCATGCTTTCATCAACTACCTTGAACCCTGGAGCAAGGATCATACACTCATTATTAGTAAATAATATACTATGTTGTTTGTCACAAACCTGTGATACACTTAACAGGTTGTACTTTAATTGATCAACATAGTAGACATCCTCAAATGTCATCTTACCTTTGGTGACATTACCTTTTCCACTTATCTTACCACCAGTAAGATTATCTCCAAATGCAACATGTCCTCCATTGATATGCTTGAAATCCTGAAGGCATGACATGTTGCCTGTCATGTGCCTAGAGCAACCACTATCAACATGCCAAATGCTCTTTCCCTTGAGCTGTTGGTTGCCCTGCACATTAGATAAATCAATTAGTATGAATTAGGAACCCAAGCCAAAGTGGTCTTGGGTACGCCTTTCTCATCAAAATACTTGCATTCTTTCTTGACAAGATTTTTGAACTTTAACTCCTCATTCTTGGAGTACTTTGTTACAATAATAGGCTTGGAAATATGTTTGCTAGAATCAGTACTAGTTTTAGAAGTACTAACTGCCTTGGCAGCACTTGCATGCTTAGCAGTACTAACCTTGTTAGCAGTAGTAACTGTGTTAGCAACAGTAACTGTGTTGGCAGTATTAACCTTTGAAGAGGTATTAACAGTATTAGCAGCATTAATATTTTCAGCAGTACTAACACTGTTAGTACTTCTAGGTACCCACATTTTGACACTTTCTTTTAAAAACTTTTTCTTTAAAGTGCCTTTACTTTCAATAGATTTCTTTATCACATGTTTCTTTCCAGCCTTCCTATAACCAACAGATTTTTGCACAAATCTTTGAAAGTTCATCTGTTGGTTAATTGGGTTGAAGTAACAATACTTAGCCAAATGATTTAACTTGCCACATATAAAACAAGGTTTTGGTCTATTGATTTTATTCAGATCAACTCCTTGTTTCTGAGCCCATTGATTATTCCAGTTTCTTTGATTTCCTCTTTTTAAACCAGAATTTAGGCTCTTGGCTTTATTGTAATCACACTGTTTACAAGATCTAGGATTCACAACTGTGGTTTGTTTGTAATGGACCTTGTTATCATTTCCTTTAGTCTTCTCTATCTCTTTGGACTTGACCCAGATTTTCCCACATCCCTCATTTGTGATAATATTGTTTTCTAATGGAATCTTTTTACTCACATTATTATCCCTGTTCTCACTGGCTCCTTTCTCAGTCAAATCCTTAACTACTACCTCATCCAAAGGATCTATCTTAAAAGCTTCTTCAGACAAGTCCTTTTTCTCCTTAGTTTCCAACAAGTCTGATGTAGGAGAAATATAGTTGTTATTGTAAGGAGGGGGTGTATTGTTGTATCCAATACCAGGCTTCATCTTATCATGTATCTGAGCCTTTAGAAGAGAGTCCATTGCTTTTGAAGCATAAGAAAACTTGTCTATGTCAAGCTTAACTTTTGACAGTTCCTCTTTCAGTCTATCATTCTCTTCCAAGGACTTAGACAGTTTGGTTTCTAACTCATTCTTTTCCCACTTCCAATAGTTTGTGTCATAAGAGTGTTGAAGTTCATTAGCTTGAAAGCCTTTGATTTGCTCTTCAAATCTCTCTACTATTAACACATAATCTCTTCTGTCTTTTTCTAATCTTTTGAGGTCATCACACATACTTTGATTGTGATCCCTGTATCTTGTAACAGTGTCAATGCAAGATTTAGTGCAAAGATTAGAACTTACCTCAGTAGGGAGATCAGACACTTCTGCCATAAGAGCTTGGTTCTGAATGGCTTCCTCAGCTTGATCACTCCAGTCAAATCCCATTCCTTGTTGAGAAACAAGGGCTTGAGCAGGATTCTTGTTCTGATTGTATCCTCCATTCTGAGCTTGTTGGTGGTTATTGTTTGGAACAACACTCCTGCATTCTCTAGCAAAGTGTCCTTTCTTGTGACACTTATAACATTCCACCTTGGTTTTGTCAAAACCAGCTCCATCTTCTCTTCTTTGAGAGAAGTTATTTCTTCCAGTTCTTTTAATGAACTTTTTCACCCTCATGGATAACATGGCCATCTGCCATTTAATATCCATCTCCTCCAGATCATCAGGGTGAATTTGATCAAGATCATCATTAATCAGAGAATTGCTGCTATGACTGGACAAAAAGGCTTCAAAGATAGTTTCAGTGCCTTTTTCTGAACTTACTCCACTGGCAGTACTAACTGCTTCAGGGTTGGCAGTAGTATCAGTGGATGCTGAAAGAAGTGCAACATTGTGAATATAACCAGAGGGCTTCTTCTTGGCTTCTACCTCAGTTTCAAAAACTCTTAGATCATTGTATAGATCATCAAGTTCTTTCTCTTCCAGATTGTCACTCTGTCTATATGAGACAGTGTACATTGTCCATTCATCCCCAAGAGATCTGAGGAACTTTCTGTTGATATCATCTTGTTCCATCTTCACCCCTACAGTAGCCAGTTCACCTATGAGTTTATTGAACCTATCAAAAGTTTGAGTCATAGACTCATTCTTTGTGGAAGTGAAGTTCTCATATTGCTGCTTTAGAACATCTCTTTGATTTCTTTTGATGCTCTTAGTTCCATCAAATCTTTTCTCTAGAGCATTCCAGAGAATCTGAGCATCAGTGCAGTTGCAAAATTGATGCTGATATTCATTGGGAATGGCCAAGAGCAGAGTGCTCAAAGCCTTCATCTCTGTCTGTCTGATCTTCCTCTCACCATCTGTCTTTGGTGGAGGTCTTTTGCCATCTGGTCCTATCCTTCCAGCTTCAGAAGGACCATTCTCAATGATATCCCACATTGAGTAGTCAGTGAGAAGAATATATTGTCTGATTCTGATCTTCCACATGTCAAACTCACTTGGTTTGAGCATTGGAACCTTAGAAACCAAAGTACTGCTTGATTCTGTAAGATTTTCCATGATGAATAACTGTTTCTGAGAGAGTTAGGCTCTGATACCACTTGTCAGGATCGAATTCTCAACAAGAATTAATTCTCAGAAACAATATCAAAGAAGTTTGCGGAATAACACTTTGATATTTAATCAAACACAAAATCAAAACACAATATAATCAACAAACTGTAAACTTGTATTGAATGCTTTGAATTTACAAGATTACACACTCAACCTCAATATTGATGAACAGGCTCACCAATACGAATTCTACTTCTCTAGAATTAGGATCTATGCCTTGAGATTGATTTTAAACAAAAGTTAACTCATTATTCTAAACTATACACTATATATACTGAATACAAAGATAATTACAATAAATAAAATATCTTCAGTATATCTTCCATGTATATCTCTAAGCTTCCATGTATATCCTTTCATACGAATCTTCATCATATAAGCAGTATTAATCTTCAGCAGCATTAACTTCCTTCTAGCAGCATTAACTACTAAGCAGCACTAACCACTAGCAGTACTAACTAGCTAAGCAGTACTAACTTTGTTCAAGCAGTACTAACTATGACTAGCAGTATTAATAGTACTAGCAGTAGTAACACTCAGCAGTATTAACCTTTAAGTCTTCTAGCAGTAGTAACTTTGAACTAGCAGCATTAACCATACTTGAAGAATTCTTCAGTTCCCAACAGAATTTTTCACATTTTCTGGGGAAGCAGCACATAATCTATCGGATCTTCACTTGGAAGATACTGATATTGAAAAAGAAGGAAAGTTGCCCCACCTTCGACCCTTTCTCATGCACATTGAGTCCATGTACAATCTTTGCTGTCTCAGTGGTTTACACAATTTGAGCCTTAATGAAGCACAATCATTGTGCTAAAATTCTTTCATACACAAGCACGAGCACACAGAAAATCTGTTTTTCTGTCAGAACATTCATAGATTTATCTTGTGTTTTTCAATGATTGAATGGAAGTCCTGGGGAGTCATCATCAAACCAGCTCCTTAAATTGTACATCCGTTGTACACAGTAACTTTGTGTTACTGACAGGCACTTCTAACTGTTTCATTTGTTGAATCAGGGTTACACGCTTATTATGTCTGAATTTGCAAAGATTCGAATATAAATAGTTCATGATTCGGCTCTTCAGATCAAAGCACAACATTTATCAAAGGGGAGATTGTTTCAAAGGGGACTGGAGACACACATGGTATGACACATGGCATGACTTATATAGATAGATTCAAAGATTTTTTTTATTATTAATGAAAAATGAGAATAAATTGAAAAAAGGTCTAAAATGCTCCTAATTTAACCAATTCTTTTAACGACCATAAGAAAATATGACCTAATCGTAGTTTAGTCAATAATAATCACGATGATTAATCTGTAGTTTCATAACTGTAGGGACAAAACCGTTACAATCAAACAAACCACAAAGACCAAAATTGTAGTTTAGACTACCTTTAACAACGATCCAATCAAATGTCAATCTACTAAAGAACAAAATAACAAAAATAAAAAAAGCAACATATATATGCCAAGCCTCACAATCTCGATCACAATCAAAACTCAGATTGCAATTTTTTTCATTTTTTAATTAAATTAATTTGACACATATTAGTATTTGATTTGTTAGTTTAAGATTTTTTTAGGATAGACCTTAGGGAAAACAACCTATATGGCATTTTGGTTAAAGGGTTTTAATAATTTGGCACAAAAAAATATATATCCTCAATTGACACCCTAATTCTCCGGTGGGAACCAACCAACCATCAACGAAAGTTTTTAGTGGGACCCACGTCTTGTTCCATTCTTAACACGACACGTGTTTTGTTGGAGACAATTTCTGACATGATGCTGACTTCCCTCGACTTTTCTGAGAACACCGCTTTAAAGTCTGATCGGCGAAAATATTAAAGTCCTTTTCGTCGGTGGTGAAAATAGGCTTTCTGAACATAAACAACTTTCACGTGTATCGATAACCCATCCCTTTTTCAAAATGCATGTGACCGACACCGACATGATCTCTAGATAACTGACATCGGCGAATTTTTTTTGAGGGCCCACTTATTATCTTCGGCGGCGAATTTTTTTTGGAGAATAGGGCTGACGTCAACCCTAATATTATTGCTGACGTCAATCCTAATATTATTGTTGACGTCAGCACTAATATTATTGTTGACGTCAACCCTAATATTATTATTGATGTCAACAAATTTTTCTTCTTCTTTTTCTTTAACTAGGATTGTGGTTTTTCAATTTTTGTGATATTTTCAAAACTTGATATATATATTTTTTCCTATATAAACAACACTTTGTATTTGAAGGCGAACACATCACATTTGAAACCTTATATCTCATCTCCAATTTATCCCTATATACACCCTTGAGATCTCCTTTCATATTTGAAACAAATATGAATTCTCGTCCTAGTGATAGTGTTAGCATATATGTTAAGAGTGGCGGTTCGTTAGTAAAAAATAACTGTGTTACAAAGTATATTAATGGCGATCCGAAATGTATATTACCTCTGTCTTCCCCCTTAACATGTTCTTCATTGTTTAAGCGGGTGGTGAAAATATTACGTTTAGTTAGTGAGTTCAAATTATTTTACGAAAACCCACTAATGGGTGGTGAGATCTTCGATTTTGATGCTGAAGAGGATGTTCAAGGGTTTGAATACGTGGTCAACCACATTCTACCACATACGTTGACGGTTTTTGTAGTCGGTGGTGGTATTGGTAATGGTGGAGATAGATCTAGTGGCATGATTAATCCTACCCCATACGGAGGAAGCGGTGGAACCCATATTTTTCCGGACATCAACCAAATAGTTTCTTTCCGTCTACAGGTTATCAACAGCCCAAATTTGAACCTGCGATCAACCATGACACCAGCCTCATCCCAGATTTGAACGAGACTCCAGATTTGAACGAGGGAGACATAGAAGACGAAGTTTCCATTGCCTTTGACATTTTGAATATTCCATTAGAAGAAGACAAAGATGATAGAGACGATAGTTTAAAGGATGAGGAAATTGGGATAAGGAATAATTTTTTGGGTATGCTTGACCAATTACCCTGCCCATACCTTGTTATAAAACCTAGAAACCCCATGTATTACCAACCTACATCACATGTGAAAATCCTACACACGTTCGAGATGAAAGAAGCGTTGAAGCATGAAGTACGGTTAAAATGCCTTTACGATAAATGCCATGTGAAGGTAAAAAGATCAAATCCGAAAAAGTATGAGGCAGTTTGTTACGTCGAAGGTTGCAAATGGCGTTGAGTGGCGGTTGCTGTCGATGATAGCAATCACCTATTTCAAGTAAGAAAATTGCATGACGAACTTACTTGTTCAAGAACCCAAGTCCACCCCGACAACCGTAATGCGATACCAAATGTTTTGGGTTAGGTATTGCAAGGGTGTTTGAAGGATTGTAGAAGTTTATATTGTGGAAAAAAAATCATCGAAGACAATAATCAATGCTTCGGTGTAAAATCTCCTACAACCAAGCGTGGCGAGCAAAGATTATGTGCTCGAGATGTTGAGGGGCGCCCATAATCATCGTTTGCCCAACTCCCGGTCTATTGCCACAATCTGAAACTACACAATCCCGGGACTATGACTGAAATCGCCCAGGATGATGCATGACGGTTTGATATGTTGTTCATGGCACTTGGTGCTTCAGTAAAGATTTTTATCGTTTTTCTATAGTTTACATATTGTTTAATGTTCATACATGTGACTTTAATCATCTGTAGATCCGATCATTTTTGTATGGTATACGACCGTTGCTCATAATGGACGATGCCCATCTGAAGGGTTAATATGTGGGCACCATGTTCCTGACGGTTGCAATGGATGGGAACAACCAGATCATTCCCATTGCGATGGGAGTGGTCAATACAGAAAGTGCCCCCGATTAGACTTGGTTCTTAACGAAGTTGAGAGAAGGTATTGGTGAACTATCCAACATAACATTTGTTACGGATCGGGCAGCTTCTATCGATTTTGACATCAGAACGATATTCCCAAATGCCCATCACAGTCTTTGTGCCCGACATCTGCTCGTTAACTTGAAACTAACTTAAAAAAAGAGAAATCAAGGAAATGGATGTTCTGGGAGGGATGCAAAGTGTACCGATTATCAAACTTCGAGGCTACCATGGATTTAATGCATCATAGTCTACCGAGCGCGGTTGCATACCTTCAGGAAGTTAGGTACGAGAGATGGACAAGATCAAATTTTTCTGGCTTGCGGTACAGCGCAATGACCTCAAACAATGTGGAGTCCGTGAACGCGTTTAGTCGATTTGCGCATTACCTGGCGATTTCACTGTTGGTCGAGTTTTACCGTTCGACATTGCAACAATATTATTACAAGCGTGGCCATGATGGAGGTATATTTATATACACAACTACATATTCCAAATTGAACCTTTGTTAATTTCGTGTAACGTTTTATCGTTTTACCTACAACGCAAATCCAAAGAGTACTGACATAGTGGGCGGAGGAAAAACTGAAAAAATAATTAATAGGAACGCAAGATGGAGGGTGTATCCCATTTCTGAAGTACACTTTGAAGTTCATGACTGGCATAAGAATGGGAGAGTTGATTTGTAGTCTCGGACATGTACATGTATGCAGTGGCAACTGTCTGGAATCCCGTGTGGTCATCTGATAACGGTTACGCGGCAAATCGGTCATACAAAATGCAACCAATGGGCTTCAAGCTGGTTCACAATGCATGCTTATTGGGCTACATATGACGAGCAAGTGAACCAGTTGCCACCACCATCTGAATACGTATTGCCTCAAGAACGTATGACATGCCTCCCGCCTCACATGAACATACGAAATGCCGGAAGACCACACAACTGCGACCGTATCCCGTCATAAGACGAGGAACCAATCGTGAAAACTTGCAGTCGTTGTGGCGAGAAGGAACATTTTTGTTACAATTGTTCAAGTCTGATGCCAGCCCCTTCACATACGCCTGGAGCGTCAAGTAGTCGTAGGAAACCCAAGACTCGTACCGCCCAGTATCATCCATTACAACCGGATGATACACAAGACTATGTTTTCCAACTTATGATCTAGGGTCGTAAATAATGCATTGGTTTTTATAAATTTAATTTTTCGCTTTGTTATATTTTACATTTCGTAACATACGGTATAACATGAACAAGAATAACATTGACATACAGGCCAAAACGAAACCAAGAAAGTTAATTTAGATTAGATATTCCATGATGCCAAACACATATTACAGTCCAAAACCAACATAAAATAATGCCGGTTGGTAACAAATTAACCAAACAACTAGAGTCCCTCTAGATACAGTGCCTTACATGAGGCTATCCAGTTATATTTTTCATTGATCATTTCATGCATGATAGGATACTGATCGGTGAACTCTTTTTTTCCTCGATCTTCGCCTCGATGGTATCCTGCTCAACCCTGTTCTTCCACCATTGACCAACTATCTCTTCTGTATCCGCTTCAGCCTTCCCTAAGGATTTTTTCATCCTGGAAAGCATGATTTGAGACGAAGGAGAGTTTGATGTCAATGGAAACTTTTCGGGCATTTTTAGGGGTCCCTGTTCTTCTCTTTTAGCATAACTCGCATTGGACATTTCCCATTCGTCGTCTGTGATTGGAAGTTCGGCTCTAGACATGGGAACCCTTGACCACTCCTCATCCGTTGTTGGTGGTTTATATTCAGAACGAGATGTTCCAACCATTCTTAAAGGTTGATGAAATTTGTTGTGTGAAAATGAGATGGATGGACTGACTATAAATAGCCATAAAAAGTCTCTAAAGACGAAACTTGTTTGATTTTTGCCGATGCTGACATCTCATGATGGGACAAGACGGTGTAAAAGAATCTTGTCAGAAGAATCTTGTCTCATTTTCGCAGGCGCTGAAATCTCATGATGGGACAAGACGATGCAGACGAATCTTGTCAGGCGAATCTTTTTTTTTATTTTCGCCGACGCTGACAGGTCATGATGTAATATTTTTTTGGTTACAAGTTTTTTTAGGGTTTTCAACAACTTAGATAATAAATTTTGTCGTTTAGTTTATTAATTTTCCAAGAAAGAAGAAATACAACATGAAATCATCAATCCAATTACACACATGAAAATAAAAACAATTATTTGCAAACTACAAACTAAAAGCAATAGCTTACACAAATTCGTCCGTTATCAGTCAATTGTTGAACCCCTGAAAGCACCATCCCTTTCGATAAACACTTCAATTATGGCATCGCCGTCAACATAATCACGTATTTGTAGAACATGTTCACCAACCAACAACTCTTTTAATCCACTTTCTATGTCTCCATCGGGTGTTTTAAAATATATTTTCAGACAAGTGCGCTCATGTACGTCATAACCGATTTTGTCCATAATTTGATGCATAAGTTGAACGCAAAGATCGTCAGCATCTATAAGGTCAACAAAAATATTCATGCCATTGACATAAGACCTACCAGCCCGGTAGCACGGTGGTGGTGTGAAATACCTTGAAAATGGATCTTCATAACGAATAGTAGTGGCTACGCACTGTTGGATGAAAAATAAAGTTATAATATAAGGTAAGACAATTTATTTTAATGAAGTTCGTCCAAAATTACTAACAAATAAAGTCATCGAAAAATTGCATAAGCGGTTCAGATGGACCTCTAAATCTCCATAGGTGATTTCTTCTCGATGTCATTTGTATGTGTATTTGATGTAAAAATGAAATCGATGTAGCGAATATAAATACAGAAAAATCACTTGATAAAGATGAATCTTCTCTGATTTTCACCGATGCTGAAATCTCATGATGGGACAATATGGTGCAAACGAATCCTGTCAGACGAATCTTGTCTGATTTTCGCCGACGCTGAGAACTCATGATAGGACACGAATTTTGTTTGATATTCGCCGATGCTGAAATCTCATGATGGGACAAGACGGTGCAGACGAATCCTATCAGATGAATCTTGTCTGATTTTCGCCGACACTGACAACTCATGATGGGACAATACGGTACAGATGAATCCTGTCAGACGAATCTTATCTGATTTTCGCCGATGATGAAATCTCATGATGGGACAAGGCGGTGCAGACGAATCCTTTCGGGAGCTCATAAGACCTATAAAAACCTTAAGATTATATCTTTGTTATGCACAAGAATAGTCATATAAATTTCTTAAGATTATATATCTCTTCTAGTGAAAATGACATCGAGATATGATCATGTGTGGAGTTTAAGATGTCCATCACGACCGCGTTCGGATATAACCAAGGAGCTGTATGGATGGTATTTATTTATGTTTCTTATGCATATAATTTTTTTAAAACATGTAACTTTATATATTTCTTCTTCAACAGCTCAATATCCGCAATTGTTTACAATGAAGGTCTATCAACATGGGTATTTTGCAAAACCACCGATGATGTCTTACGTGGGTGGTATTCAAACTTACGTTGACATGATGGATGTTGACGATTTTAGCATGCAACTGTTGCACCAAATAATGGAAGAAATAGGTTATGAAGAACACAAACATTTGAAAATGTATTATAAAAAACCTAACGAATACTTAGAGCGTGGACTACGACAGTTGTTGCTTGAAGACGTTGTGGTGAATATACGTCAATACGTCGACCGTCATACGGTCATTGAAGTGTACATTGAAAAAGAGAATTGCAACACTTCAAAAGAAATCTCACCCGAGCTTAAGATGAGTCAACTCAGAATAGACAATCCATCATGTAGCAGGAATCTAAAATTTGCCTAAGCATGGTGTATTCCTAGTTTTTTTAATATAATTTCCAATGTTTTATCTTTCTCTGTATTTATGTGCTTTATTTGAGTTGTTATTTTATATCTTCAGAACTAGATGTTTCCCTCAATGTTGTCTTATAAATAGATGGTGCATTCCTATCACTTTTTCCTACCAACTTTCATCATCTTCCATTATCGTATCAATATAGAGTAGAACTTCATTCTCCAACAGGTAACTATGGTGAAATGTTACAACTGTGGCGCAGTTGCAGTCGTCAAAACATCATGGAAGGATTCTAATCTAGCTCATCGATTCTTCAGTTGTTCATTACCTGTAAGGTTTTACTTTCTAACATGACTACCATACATCATTATGTAACTAACTTTTTGATAATTGTTTCAGGGACGCAACTGTGGGTTTATTGATTGGGTCGACCCGCCCATGTGTCCTCGATCCGTGGTTATTATTCCAGACTTATTAAGATCAAAAAACACCCTTGAAGCATCCCTTGTAGCTGCAACTAAAGAAGCTTGTAGGATGAAAACAATGTTGGTTATCAGTTGGATCCTCTTTGTAATAATCTATTTTTCTACTTGATCTAACTTCCTGTAGGGTTTTATTGTTTCTTGCAACGGTGTATTCGGTATTTTTATTTAAGTTATATTGGTTAAATTAGTTGTCCATTTTATAAAATACAAGTTTATCGAATACATGTAATAATCTATTTTAACTACTTTTCTATTTGATCAAATGATTTAAGAACTATCTTTATAAAACTTGATTTTTTCTTAATTGTTTATTAACCGTATAAAATAACTTAGACAATCATATATAGAAACCATCAATAGCATAGATAATAATACATCACGGTGTACGTACTAAATACAAATGGAGGCAAATCGACGACGGAATGCCATAGCGTAATCCCATGGCGACTCTTTACTGTGTACATGGTCGCCCTTGATCAGTTGCTCGAGAAATATACAAAAAAATGGCCCACAGTCTCCAAGTGGACTCCTCTGCACAGGCACATCAAAGGGAGTAATGACTTCTAAATGCATCTCGAGCACTTTTACCCTCTCCATAAGCCACTGTGTAAACACCCCTACACCACCAGAGTCATAGAGAGTCAATTGCCACGAACGCAGGTCTGGCATCCCTAAAATCCAATGTGTCACCTTTTAAGTTGAATGGAATGAAGACCTAAAAAAACCCAATTAAAAGTTAACAAATACATCATTTGTATACATAAAAAGTGGCAATTAGTTTTAATGAAATCATCCCGACCCGGTAGATGGTGTGCCATGTTAGATAATCCTTTGTCGAGTCATCGCCCCATTTGACTTGGTGTGCCGGGCCAAAATTCTCCATATTGTCTACAAAACCGAGCGACATAACTGTCCAACAACTAGAAGGTTTTGTGACTTGCCTCCCCTCGAGCATGTGTTTACCCCACGCATGAATATGTTGTTAATCAAACACAAAAAATAAGTTATTTAATTTCGGTCACATGTTCATACTTTTAAACTAAATATATTTCACATTTGACTAACCGTGTTTTCAAAGTATGTTTGATAGCATTTGTCCAAGAGTCGTCCCCAAAATTCGGTATCGGCTTGGCATACCAATAATATCCATAATCTACAAAACTCCGGAAGTTTCCCAACATCGTACAACGCCTCAACATTCACCTTATCAACGGGTGCAGGCGTCAGCAGGGGAGTTGGTGTGGGAAGCGGTAGATCCACATTCTTGTTACGCTTCTTTGTGTGCAAGATGGTAAAGGGGTATTTAGTCCAACAAGATTGTTAGCTTTCTCGCTTCTCCCAAGGAAGGTCAATTTCAACGGGCACCGACTTTCCCCTTTCGGAGCGCGATGGCATGACCTCCACATCTTCTTCCTGGATTGACATTACCAAAACATTATATAAGAATATGCGTGCAAATTCATAAGTCCAAACTAAAAATTGTCTTACCTCGTCATCATGGCATGGTGAATGCGCAGGCACAACGAATTTCACCTTTTTCAAAAGTGTCACCTCCTTGCAGACATTTGATAGTCTGTTTTCAAACCCTGTGAACTTCTCATTCAGTTTCTGAAGCTCAAGGTTCCATTCATTTTTCGCAGAATACTGAGAACGTCCTGGAAAAGAATGTGGTGTCGGCTGCGATTGTTGACCTACTTATGGGGTGGGGGGATCTTACCACATATTATATACATTCACATTGGCGAATTTGCCAAACGGATCGACCTTGTCGTATATGTTTGCCTTAGGGACGTAAGCCTCGTAATGACTGAACGCGGCACCACAGTCTCGGGGTGGCTTGTACTGAACATATGCACCGTCATCGTCCGGTTTTGGCTCGTAATCACCAAATACGACAGAGGCCAAATAATCGTGGATTAAAATCCACCACTTACACCTTGACTCCACAGGAGTTGGTGACAACAAAACCTTGGGCATCGAAGGCTAAAAAGAACTGTTAGGTACATATATTTTAAATAATAATTTTGATTAAAACAAATCAGTGGTTAATTACAACACAACACATACCACATCAAAATTAAGAAATTTGAGACACTCGTTGGGAGTGATGCTTTTCAGTCTACACCACCCAACGACCCTTGGGATGCAGGGACTATACATGGTATAATTCAAAGACTGTGGAAAAGTCTCGTAGATCCATCCTTGTGACTTCAACTATAACATTGTTAAAAGATGCATATTACATGATAAATAATACTAGTAACCAATGAACTAATGATAGCGGACCTTGAAAGCATATATGAATCTCAACATTGTGTACTTTTCCAGTTATAGGTTCCTTTCTTTTCTATTTACGTGGGCATTAAACAGTTGTTCAAATGTTCCAACCCATATGCGCGACCCCCACTGGTAATGATTCCATGCATCGAAATCGTCCAGCAGAACTAAACACCAATCATGGACGGTGAAGTCGTTTTGTCTTCCAAGAAATACATTCTCAAGTACTAACTGAAGATAGACACGAATAGCGTCATCGTCAAATAAAGGGTTGAACAGATCGTCATCGTCAAATAATCTAAAAAAAATGCCCAACCTTAATATATTTGTAGGCAGGTATGATAGAAAACAACCTACCTCTAATATCCACATGTGTATTACTTGGTGGCCGTAACTCGGGACCAAATCGGAGGCCAGTAATTAAACAAAAATCTAATATGCTAAAACGCAGAATAAAACCTCCTATACGAAATAAAATTTCTTCCCTTTCTTTTTCTGAAGGGATCTAACATCAGCGAATTGCATGGATCAACATATGATCTCCAAGATAATGTTGAATGTCCATCCATTTCCAAAAACACGTTTCTCTAAACAAACTGATACAATGGTGATTTGTCTGTAATTTCTCCTTAATTCTCTTAAGGAAGTTGATTTGTCCGCTCAACGTCACAAAAGACTTCGGCTGAAACAAACAATTACATAAAGTATTATAAAAAATGTTATCAGTAATAACAATAGATTTGAAAAAGAACAAGGATTTTATTTTATCTACTTACTTTATCAGTCATTTTTTAAAATGATGGCGGTCAACGGCGGTCGACGGCGGTCAACGGTAGCGGTCAACGGTGGTGAACGATGGTAAACGGTGGAAGTTGGTTATGGGAAGAAGTTGTGGAGGAAATGTGGTATGTGGATATTGTCCCCCTCCCCTTTATATATGTGGTAGAAAATACCAAAAACCGGGTATTTGGTAAAAAATATCGTGTATTTTATACAAAAAATTAGATTTTTTTGTACAAACCTGGGGTCAAATATAGCTATTTTTTTAATGAGTTGTCAAATCATGCTTTATTGGGAAGGAGGAGGTCAAATCGTGCTTCATTAGTGAGATGTCAAATCGTTCTTTTTCAGTGAGGTGTCAAATATATTTGATTTTAGGGCTTTTTTAGTGAGTCTTTGACTGCGAGTTGAATGAGAATTCAGCTTAAGAACTTAATCTGATCAGCTTGTAGGAGGATGCATCTTGTAGCAAATACTACTATGCAAGGGCTAGAAGAAAATTTTGATATATGTTCAATAACTGATGAAATATGCTCATTTTCTAACTGTTTTCAAGAATACTGAATGAATAAAGTTAGACCTCCTATCTTCATGAATCAGCTGGATGATTATAAGCACACAAAACTCTAGATCACAATGAAAGCACCAGAACAATGATTGCAAGCACTCACAATTCTGATTAATAAAGCTAGAAGAATGATTAAGAGCACTCAAAGGTCTAGGATCATCAAGAAAACTCCCAATTAATGATTGCAGATACTCAGGCTCCTAATCCAATCTGTTATTGTATTTTTGTTTAGATCATTTTGTGTTGACTTTTGTTAGTTTGTACTTGTATCTTGATTGTAGATACTCAGGCTCCTTGTTCTTCTGTTTGTAACTAGCATTGAAAGTAGCATCCTGAGAGAATCTACAGAGAGAAACCATTGTACTCATTCACTTGTGACATAAATACACTTGTGATTTCCCTCCATTGATTCTCATTGTTCTTGATTGATTTGAGTGTGTGATTTGATAGGACAATAACATTTGGTATCAGAGCTAACAAGAAGAAGAAAATTCAGATCAAATTTGAAGATTTCTTGATATTTTTTTTGTCGACTGAAAAGTTACTATTTGATCTTAATTTTTCTTGTTTTTGCACAATTAAATAAAGAATTTGATTTGATTGTTTGTGTTTTATCAATAGGATCAAACTTCATTCAAATTACTTAGGCTAATTTCAATTTTAGATTGATCAATTTGATCAAAATGTTGTTTTCTTGAAAGATAGAAGTCGAACACTGTAATACACATTAATCACTGTAATTTTCGATTGTTTTTGAAATTTCAGTGTTGTAATTGTGTTTTGTATTGTTTCGTGGACTAATTGTGAAATTTTCAGAATCAAAAATCAAGATTTACTTGATTTTTGATCGATCAGGTCAAGAACACGCAAAGAATCCCAAGAACATGCAAGATCTGCGAAACGCGCAAGGTTCATCGGAAGAACGCGCAAGTTGAAGAATCTTAAATTTGGTAAGAAACGCGCAAAGTGTTACTTGCGAGTTCTTGAAACGCGCAAATCAAAGGTTGCGTGTTTGCTCTTTGGTCTGCGAGTTTGTGCAAGTTTTCATCTGCGAGTTTAGCTCGCGAGTTCTATAAAAAGCGCAAGTGGGCATCTGCGAGTTCTACAAACGCGCTCGTTTCGATCTGCGAGTTTATCAGTGAACAATGTTTTGAGTGTTTAGGCGTTTGCGAGTTTCTTTGTGAACAACGATCTACGAGTTTCAGAGTTTTCAATAGTGATCTGCGAGTTTTAGTACTTAGTCAATTTTTTTTCAGTTGTTTCAAATTTGATCAGTTTTGGATTTTACACACCGAGTGTAATCTGCACTTCTTGAACGATCAGTTCAAATCACATTCCTGCTACAATCATGTCTAGAGATCTTCTCAGTATGGGTTGGAAATCCAAGCCTCCAGTTCTTCAAGCAGACGAATATTCTATGTGGAGAAAACGGATGATAAACTTTCTCAATAATCAAGATAAAGACTTGATGATTTCTATTCAGGAAGGACCTCATTTTCCTCACGTTACCTCAGCAAGGATTCCTGAAACAGAGACCACACCAGAAATTCCTGAAAGAAAAGTAGCCAAAAAGCCAATCTAATATAATGAAACTGACAAGAAATTAGTTGAAAGAGATGCTAATGCATTGACCTTCCTGATCATGGCAATTCCAAACGACATATTCAACCGAGTTGACAGTCGTGATTCAACGAAGGATATCTGGGATGAATTGGAAAAACAGTTTCTAGGATCGGCCAAATCTCAAAAGACTAAAAGAAATCAAAGCATTATTGATTATGAAGGTTTCAAGGCCAAGGATGGTGAATCTCTGAAGGATGCTTATGATAGATATAACATTATTCTGAATGAGCTGAGGAAGAATGGAGTTCAGAAATCAGATTCGGAGATAAACTTCAAGTTTATAAAGAATCTTCAGCCTGAATGCGAAGTCTACACAATCCAAATGCAGATTAACAAAGACTTGGATGAAGAAAAGTTGCATGATTTGTTTTTCGCCTTAAATCAGCACGAGGACGTGGTTAAAAAGCAAGCTGCTGAGACAAAGGAAACGAGTCAGTTAAATGAAAAGCACAAGAAAGTGGTAGACTCTCTAGCCTTACTGACACAGAATCCCGGAATGATTCTCAAAGCTGCTTCTGGATCAAGCAAACAAGTCAAGGCTAAAGATATGGTATCAAAGATTGTTGATTCTTCTGAAAGTTCTGATGAAGAGGTTGAGGAAACTGAACCTGAAGCGGTAGATGAGATTACTGCATTTGCTGAGAAACTGGCTTTGTTAACCACAAACTTTCACAAAGAAGAAATTCTACAACAAACCCAAGCATGATGGTTACAAGTCAGGAAAGTTTAAAGGAAAGTTGTTGATAGAGAAGGATAGGAAGGAAGAGAAGACAAAGGAAAAGAAGGAAGAAAAAGAGAAAGAAAAGTCAGACAAGTGCTTTAGTTGTGGAAAGTCAGGTAAATTCAATGTCTGATGAATCTGACTCTTCTAAAAATGAAGAGTTGATGAACTTGATGTCCCAACTAACTCAAATGGATACTGAATTTTTGAAACTAAAAGAAAAACTTGAAGAATAAAAAATCATCATACAGGGACATCAAGATCAAGTATTGTCATATAAAACATTATCAGAAAATAAAGAAGAAGAGAAAAATGTTTTAAAAATGGACAAGATTGTCGGTCCACAATACTATATCAAGTTCTTATAAAACAACACATTAACGATTACCAACGTGTATTGATTAATAACAATGGTTACAAGGTTTGATCTTTGAAGCTCTTGTGTGTTCTCTCTAGTTTTTACACCTTGAGTGTGTGTGTATTATGTAGTCTGATCTTGTTAGAGTATGAGACACACTTACTTCACCTAACATACATAATATCTAATATCTAATAACTAAAGTAATATCTAGATATTATTACTAACTAAATCTAATATCTAACTTAATTAGATATTTAAGCTAAGTTAAACTAAATACTAAAATTACAATAAACAATAATTTACTTCGACATTTATTACAAATGACATTAGATTATATATCGAGAGTCGACTTTCCGGCTTTAGCTTCAGATTGGATCTTCAGATTGGATGATCTTGAATCCAATAGATATGTGATCTAACAATCTCCCCCTTTGGATCAAGATCATTACTAAAAAGATTTTAGCAATTCAGTCTTCTTCTTCAGCTCAGAAGATGCAATCTCTTTCTCTAGCTCAAAATGCTTTAGCAAAGTATCTTCAAAGAAAATTTATCTGAAATCAACATGTCTTCAGAATACTTTGATCTCGCAGTTCTTGGTTAGCTTTTCTCTTCTCTAATGTCTTGTAATGTAATGAACTGGACATTTCTTCAAGATTTAGATTCTCCCCCTTTTTGATGGAAAGTGCAACGACTTCATCAAAATTGTGAGTAAGAAATGCCTGTCATTTGGAGCCTCTGATCCGTCAATTCAAAAGATATTCATCCAGATCTTTTTAAATCCAGACAAAATAGTCGTGTAACACCTGAATCAACTAATGAATCAGTTACCATGCCTGTCAGTAACACTAAGTCACTGTGTGTAACGAATACACATCGGAAAGGAGCTGTTTGATATTGACTCCCCCGGGGCTTCCATTTAATAATTGAAACACCACAAAGGTTATTTCTATAAACGTTATGACAAAGAAACTAATTCCTTGTGTGTTCGTTCTTGTGATAGAAAGAATTAAGCACTTGATGATTGCTTATTGGCTCAAAATTGTGTAAACCACTGAGACAACAGTAAGTTAAACACAGACTCAATGTGCATGATTGAAGTGCGAAGGTGGGGCAGACTTCCTTCTTTTCAATATCCAGATTTTCCAAATGAAAATCAGATAGCAAATGTGTTGCTTCCCCTTTGAAAAAGTGAAACACTTTCTAATTGAGTAGAAAATGAGTAGATTAGTGAGGTTTGATCAAGAGTTGGCATGGGCTAGTTGCATGTTTCAATAATGTTCACCAAAAATTGTGAAACACTAGTAATGTGGCTGCCCGGCTCAGAAAAAGTTGGTGCAGAGTTGTGATATTCTTTTAACTCTGTTCTCACACGCTCTTTCTTTTAAACATTTTGCTCACTCTAATAAAACTTTCTTTCTTTGTTTGACACACTCATTTATTTTCGACTTCTCACACTCAATCACTATGGATGAACTTCTTGGGTAGAAATCACTGGTTAAGGTGATTCCATAGAAGTTGTGTTAATTCCTAGCACACAAAAATCCTGTTTTCCTATTATGCATATGATGCTCAAAATGGTTTAACTTAACAGTTAAAGCTCAATTGAGTAAGAAAACATTGAAAATCACACTTCCGAATTATAAAATCTGGTTGAAGAATCGGGAAGTAATTTGAATGTTTTAGAACAATGTTTTCAATGATTGAAAGTTGTCCTTCTTTCAACCATATATGAGATTAAGATAAAGGATAATACCTGAACGTATGATCTTACATCTCATGAAGCTAAGCTTAAAGTCATAAACATATGAACTTGTAAGCATCTCTCAAAAATTCTGCAAAAGTCTTATGTCAAGTCAAAGCAAATTTATTCACTTGATTTGAAAAGACAAAAAGCAGTAAAACTGTTAAAGTACGAGTTCTGATTAGAAATAATCAGAAGTCATATCCAAACTCCTTTGACTTGAAGAGCCCCCCCTAAAATCTTGCATTACAAAAATTTGACATAAAAGGTAAATGCAGAAATCTTATGAGTTCCCCCTCAAATTAATATTGACCACTTGTCAATTTCTTCTCATACTCCCCCTTGGATCATGAACAGAGTATATAGAAGTGCAAATATCAATCAGAATTAAGAATGAAGAAAATGATGAAAAAGTATGCAATTAGAAAACTTTGATAGGTAACTACTGATTAAATCTTAAGATTTAGCATACCAAGCTTAGAGACAAGAAAGTTAAACCTCTTTTCGTCTAAAGGTTTGGTAAACAAATCGGCAAGCTGATAATCAGTTTTTACAAATGAAATTTCAATTGTTCCCTTTTCAACATGATCTTTAATAAAATGATACCTGACGTCTATGTGTTTGGTCTTGGTGTGTTGAACAAGATTCGCTGTTATTGCGATGGCGCTCTTGGAGTCACAGTATATCAGGATTTTGTTGAAGTGGAAACCATAGTCGCGTAATTGAGTTCTCATCCATAAGACCTGAGAACAACAACTAGCAGCAGCTACATATTCTGCTTCGGCCGTGGAAGTTGAAACAAAAAGTTGCTTCTTCGATGCCTAACTTACGAGTTTGTCACCGAGGAACTGTACATGTCCTGACGTGCGAAAATGAATAATAGTTATAATGAAAATCCAATATATCAAAAGAAGAAATGTCTTTCAAATGACTTCTTTCAAAGTTATTCTGAAAAAGAAATGAAGGCGAAGCCTATTCAAGGTAAACTATATGTCCCTCCTCTCGTTTTAGAAAGTAAAATTTCTGAACTCGAGAATTCTTGTGAGTTACAAAATCCCAATCTATAAAGCTTTTCTCACAAGATTAACATGAAAGTCTAGAGAGAGAGTAGAGAGAGAAAGTAGATCTTGAATTCTCACAAATCTGAATATGATATTACAATGACGTTCTTGAAAGATTACAAAGCAAGTAAACCTATTTATACCACAAACTAAAACTAAAACTACATGATTAAGAAAACTAAATAACTATGACTTTTAAAGACTTTGACATTGTTGACTTCTAACTTTGACTTTCCTAATTAAATCTTGGATACAATATTTGGACTTAACAATCTCCCCCTTTGTATTCAGGATTTAATAAAAAATTGACACTAGTCTTCAGCTCTTGAATCTTCAGCTTTTGTCTCTGACAACTTTGAACTTTGAAACACTTTCAGCCTTTGAAGATTTTTGAAAAGTCTTTTTCACTTTGAAGCTTTTAAAGTCAACATGTCTTGAGCATGAAACGGAATTCTTGAAAAATCCTTTGAAACTTCAACTTTGAAACATCTTTTACAAACTTTGAACATCTTTGAAACTACTTTGATTACTGTATTTGAATATAGAAACAGCTTTGAGGAATCTCTGATCTTGTATCTTCATCTCTTGTGATCTTTGGACTGTCTTCAGAGAAACAAACTTTCACAAATCATCTTGAATTATCTTTGAACAATCTTTCTTCAGAATCTTTTGACTTTGAATTAGCGGAAGCATTTTGACTTTGAAGTCTTTTCACTTTGACAACTCTTCATGGCTTTGAAATTGAATCTTTGTAAATGTCTCCCCATTTTTGATGATTGTGAGCATCATGATCATTAAAACATCTTCAATTTCCTAAACAAATCAAAACTGTCTTTGATCACCCCCTTTGTATAACATCTCCCCTTTCAATGATAATTTGACAGTCGCCGCGCTTTGATCTGAGTAACTGAATCATGAACTGTATATACCCGAATCTTTTCAAATTCAGATATAATGAACGTGGTAACCCTGATTCAACAAATGAAATAGTTAGGAATGCCTGTCAGTAACACAAAGTTACTGTGTACAACGAATGTACAATTTAAGGAGCTGGCTTGATGATGACTCCCCAGGACTTCCATTCAATCATTGAAAAACACAAGGTTTATCTATGAATGTTCTGACAAAAAAACAAATTTTCTGTGTGCTCGTGCTTGTGTATGAAAGAATTTAGCACAATGATTGTGTTTCATAAGGCTCAAATTGTATAAACTGTTGAGACGGCAACATGTATTACACCGACTCAATATGCATAAAGAGGTGCGAAGGTGGGGCAACTTTCCTTCTTTTTCAATATTTAAATCTTCCGAGTGAAGATTACATAGCAGATGTCCTACGTCCCCAAGAAAATGAAACATTTCTTTTTCGAGAAAGAAATGAGTGGTTGGTGGGGTAATAGCAAGAGTTGGCATGGGCTCACTGCCTGTTTCAATGATAGTCACCAAAGAATGTGAACCAATCAGTAGATGTGGTTTCCCGACTCAAAAACTGGTAGGTGCAGAGTTCTGATATTCTTTTAACTCTGATCTCACACCCTCTTTCTTTTTAACATTATGCTCACTTCTAACCAAACTATCTCCCCCACTCTTTGATTTTGACCCCTCACCCCTCAATCACTCAAGGATAACTTCCGGGGTAGGAAACACTGGTTACGTGAATCAATGGAAGTTCTTTTTAAGCTCACACACGAATCCCATGTAAGTCCTAAAAAAATAGTTTCTCAATAGTTTAACTGAACAGTTAAGCACAAGATAAGATAAAACTGTCAAAATGTATGCTCATGAGATTTGAGCAATTGAACAATGAAGATCTCTCAAAACGAGAAAATTGAATGAAAGAAATGAAATCAAGAGAATTGTTTTGAGAATCTGACAATGTATCAATCAGATCAAATAAAATGGTAAGGGTATCAAAGAATTTGAAAGTTTGTTCATATGAACGAATATAAACAATTTTGCAATGAAAGCACAAAATTAGAAATAATGATTGATGCTCAACAATAGTGAATAGCAAACGGGGGTATTACCATCGAAAAATTGGTTCGATATGAGACATGGTTATAAAAAAATCAAATGAAATACTGAAGCGGTGTGTATGAATACTTTACAATATATGGACAAGATAATACGCAAGTATTAATCTTTGGAAACACACGGTCAGTTAAACATTAAAGCTCAAAAATGAAAAACATTTAAAGTCACACTTCTAAATTAATAAAATCTTTTGACAATCAGAAGTGGTTTGAACATTTCAGAAACTGTTTTTCATGCTTGAAAGTTGTTCTTCTTTCAAACAATCAGAGATCTAGATCAGAAGATATTTACCTTTAAGCTCCCCCTTAAATCATGATAGAATGATTTAGATCTTTTAAGCTCCCCCTGGATATTAGCAGAATATCCTTATCTGATCATTGAAAAACGGGTCCTGGTCTGTTATTTGATCAGAAGCCATCACCTTTACTCCCCCTATAAATTATGCAACAGTCAATTTATCAATGAAAACAAGATAGAGATCCACAATTCCTTCTGGAATGTAGTCCGTCATATCAGTTAAAAAGTACAAGATAGAGATCTACAATTCCTTCGGGAATATAGTTCGTCATATCTCTCTAATGCATATTTCAGAAAAGAAAGTACTCCCCCTTGATGGTTGATTTCCTCATTTGAGTATTGGAGTACAATCCTCATATCATGACAGGAGTAAAGGTCTTTAATCGTTGAGGTACGGGTCCTAAGCTGATGTACTTAGAAGCCATAGTCTTTTAACTTTGAAGTCCGTGTTTTGAACTGCTTTGTTCAAAAGCCTTGGTTCTCTTACTCCCCCTTAACTTAAGGTGCCTGCAACACAGAATCAGTTTTTGGTTTTGGTACCCACTGGTATTTGAGTCCATGAATGTTAGTTGCAGTTCTTGTGGGGGTTACAGAGTAAGAACCATACCAGAAATGATCACTGGTCTTGTGGATATGATCATGTGTACAACAGTAAGAACAATAAAATTTATTACCTGAAAATCTGAAGAATTGATTTCTTGAGTATATATGGTCAGGTTTATATTGATGCTCTTTGTTCTTCTTTACTTTGTGTGTATGTACACATGATGTCTTCCCTTTCAGGTCTTTTGACATCTCATCTTTAACTGGTTTCTTCTGCCAGACCAGTTTCTCTTTCTTGTAACTTCTTCTTCTTGGAGATGTACCTGAACCATCTAAATATCCATCATAGAAAATGTTAGTTCGACGAATCTGATCAAAAGATTTAACTGACCTTTGTGAAGAGACAAATTTCTGATTTGAACTTGAGGCATTCTTTTCAAGTTCTTTGATCTTTGAAGCAAATTTGTTTCTTTCTTTCACAAGCTGGTCAATCTTTTCCTTGAATTCAGACTTCGTTTTCTCCTCTTTCAGTGCATTCACAGATAATTCAGATAACTTGGCAGTTAGCTTTCTAATCTCGGTCTCAAATATGCTTCTTTCTTTTTCAAACCCCGTCTCAGCATTCTTTCTTTGGCCGGATATTTCTTTAAAAAATGCAACGTTCTTCTGTTCAATGGCCTTCTTCTCTTTAACAAACTTCTCTCTTTCTAAAATAAGTACTTTCTCAAAATCGGAAACTTGTTGAGAAAGCTTTATGCATTTAAGCTTAACTGACTTCTTCTCTTCAAAACTCTTCCTTGAAAAATCTGAAAACTTCTTTGAAAATCCTTTCTTTTCACTTTCGAAACACATCTTTATCTTTGGCCATATTTTGTTCCAAATCAGATATTCTCTTTTGAAGATCAACATTAGCATCTTTCAGATCAGAAATCTTTTTCTCATAGCTTTCAACAGAAACTGATTGTTGAGTTTTAGCTTCCAACTCAGAAATCTTTCCTTTTAGCTAAGACACAACCGTTGGCCCTAACATCGTCCATTCAAGATAGTCCCATATCTCCTTTCCTGTTGACTTGTATAAATCTTTTCCTGTCAACTGATAGGTATTTATGTTAACATGAATATCATAACGAATACTATTCAACAAAAAATTTCGAGCCATATTATCAGCACTCTTTCTTTTCTCCCGATCCTCAGTACACTCTTCTGTTGGAGTAAGAGGTTTTATCTCTCCTTCAGTCAATGATAATCTGATATAGCAACTCAGCTCATGTTTATCAACAAAGTTGAAAAAATCAACTTTCCACTGCTCGTATCTTCCTTTGAGTAATATTGGTGAACTCATCCTAATTCAAAAGGAATTTGACAAAAAGATCGTTAGTCGAAATGAGTTCAAAAACAAAATTCAGACAATCTAACTGAAAGTACAATATTTCCTCTCTCAGAAAAAAATTGAATGAGAAATCAGCTTGATACGAATGATCGTTCCCAAACAATTCAGAAATTTTGACTGAAAGTCAAAATCAGATAAGCACAAAAAATAAATTCTGAAATTCTAAAAGCACTTGAATTATCTATCTCTGGAATTCTCAGACCGAGTCTTGAAACTTGCAGATCAAATATATTCAAAACCTGCAAATCAATTAAACTGAAAATTGCAAATCAATTAGAATCTGTCAATTAAACTGAAAATTGCACATCAATTTTCGCCAGCTGCTCTTGAGATATGCGTGAACTGACTGTGGCGCAAACCTGAGGTTTGCATCAATAGTGAATAGCGCAAAACACTGAAATTGAACCTAGTGCAAAGCAATTGAAATTAATACTCACAAATTTTAAAAAATGGTTAGCGCAAAACTCATTTGATGTGGCGCAAACTTTTGATTGCTAGTGGCGCAAAATGATTAATGTTGGTGGTGCAAACAACGAAATGCGTCAGTAATGAATGGCGCAAAGCTTTAGACAACAAAACCTGCAGCACGTGGTTTCCACATACTTCAAATACTCATTTCACCGACCCATGATCAAGCACCCACTATCTTTTTTTTTTAATCCATCGAATTCAATTTATCTTTCAAGCCAACGTCTACTAATACTTCTTCCAATCACATTTGCTTCTCTATTTAACACCATTGATTGAATTGATATAGTGGCTATCACAAACTTTGAGGCATTATTACCACCGATGCCACACAAAATCAATTTTCAAATTGATAAATGTTGCCTCCGATTCCCATTAACAAATTATATCCACTGCCCCATTACAATGTTGGCAACCAATCATCATCCAGATTTGTTTGAGTTGTTGGTGACTAAAAAAAACAAGTTTGCGCGAGCTTTGAACAGATTTGCGCTAGTTCATTAAGAATTGCGCCAGTGCCTTGCGTGTATACTCCGATTTGATTCAAATCAGTTTAATCCTGCAAAATTGATTCTTAAAAACGTATCATTATCATCGAAAATCAATACTAAACATATATCTAATATCAATTTCAGATTAAAAACAACAATCCACAAAAATTCGATTCAACCAGTGTTCAAACAAATTTTTTTTTAAGAAACCAAAATTTCAGAAATTGACATTGATTTAGTTCGAAATTTGAGATGTATACAATACAAGAAACAATTAAAAACACAAATCTAATTCAATAGTTCCATTTTCTTGCATCAACATCGATTTTTCAAAAAAAATTCGGATGAACAGTAACCTTCTCAAAATCGTGTTCTTGAGAATTTCCAAAAAATCAATCTTTTTGATCCAAAACTCCAGAAATCGATCAAAATTCGTTATGAAAAACTTTCTGAAATTGTTTGGTATGGCTCTGATACCAATTGTGAGTTAAAAATCCCAATCTATAAAGCTTTTATCACAAGATTAACATGAAAGTCTAGAGAGAGAGTAGAGAGAGAAAGTAGATCTTGAATTCTCACAAATCTGAATATGATATTACAATGACGTTCTTGAAAGATTACAAAGCAACTAAACCTATTTATACCACAAACTAAAACTAAAACTAAATGATTAAGAAAACTAAACAACTTTGACTTTTAAAGACTTTGACATTGTCGACTTCTAACTTTGACTTTCCTAATTAAATCTTGGATACAATGTTTTGACTAAACAATTCTTTATCAGATGAAAGACTTTTGATTAATATTGAACAAAAAGTTTTTTCAATTGTGTTCAAAAATTATGTTCTTTCTAAGGCTTCAAACTCTGAGGATATGTTTGGTTCATCAAATAAAGGGTTTGATTTTCTTAACTCTAACGGTGGTTCGGGTGGTTGTTTTGAACAATTTGATTTTAATGCGAAACTTCCTAACCATTCATCTTTTGTTAAGAAATCTTTGGGAAAAACCAATATGCCTGTTAAATGTGCAAAATCAACGAAAGTTGATAACTAAATCTCTGTGAAAGGTAAATATGCTAAAGGTAAGATTACATGTAAGCATTCACAGAAACCGAACACTACTGGTCATCCGAAGAAGAAGCATTCGTTTGTTGCTCAGAAGTCTAACTCAAGAGTTTCACATGTTTCAGATCTGAGCAAGCAAAGGCCAGAAGTTAAATCTCAGTGGCAACCGAAACAGAAGCTTGACAAGACCGTTAAATTGTTTTGTAGTGTTAATTGTAGTAAGACTTCTCCTAGTAAAGATGTCTTAATTGTTGATGTTGCTATTTTGAACTCAAAACTTGCTGTTTCTCGTAAACAATATACAATGAAGCAATTATTTCAGTTATCTTTATCTGCTAGAAAGTCTTCTATTTATGATAAACATGTTTCTACTTCTTGTCAAGATTCTGAAGATTGGTTTGGAAATTATCATGTGCATTCGTCTCATTCTAATTCTTCAAATGCATTTCAAAAGAAAAGAGGACCCAAATTTCACTAGGTACCAAAATTTTGTGCTAACACAGTAGGACCCAGATTCCAGTGGGTACCTAAGGCTAAATCTGTGTTGCAGGCACACAAAGTTTAAAAGAATTTAAGAAGATATGACTTCTAGACAAAACAGTCTAGGATTCGTTCCTCAAAGAAACTAGGTTCTTAAATACAACAGTTCAAGACCCGCACTTCAAAGATAAAACAATGGTTTCTGAACACATCTGTTCAGAACCCGTACTTAAGAAGAGGATATGGCTTTTCAACACATCAGTTCAAGACCCGCTCTTCAATACTCAAAGAGGTTATTCCAATGTTGTCATATGAATATCTAAATTCATTATTTCTCTTGTGCAGATCCGTCATTTATGGTACATGGTTAGCGGATGTTCCAAGCATATGACTGGACAAAAAGAGATGCTGTCCAATTTTAAAGATAAATACTGCGAAACAGTTAAATTCGGCAACGACCAGCATTCACCAATAATGTGTTATGGTGATATGGTACACAACAATGTCACGATCAAGAAGGTGAGCTATGTTGAAGGCTTAAGACACAACTTGTTCAGTATAGGCCAGTTTTGTGACAAAGACTTAGAGGTCAACTTCAAAGCCAAGACGTGTTCAGTTCGCACTGAAGAAGGCGAGGAACTCTTGGTCGGTACTCGAGAATCAGACCTCTACACAATCAATCTGTCAAATGTCCAGACTGACAAGCAGGTTTGTCTACTATCGAAAGCCTCGATGCAACAAAGTTGGCTATGGCATCGAAGGCTCTCTCACCTCAACTTCAGGTACATCAACAATCTGGTCAGTGGAAAGCTCGTCAAAGGACTTCTAGAGCTCAAATATGAAAGAGAACATCTTTGTGCAACATGTGAAAAGGGAAAAATGAAGAGGGCTCCACATAAACTAAAGCCTGAACCAAGTACAAGCGCTCCGTTAGAGTTATTGCATATGGACTTATGCGGTCCGATGCGAACTCAGAGTCTGGGCGGAAAAAAGTACATACTCGTTATCGTGGACGATTACTCGCGATATACATGGGTCAAGTTTATACGTTGAAAGGATGAGACACCATATGTTCTCATCATATTCCTAAAGACGACCCAGATGAATCTGCAGAAACCGGTCAAGCTTCTAAGAACAGACAACGACACAGAATTCAAAAACAAGAAGGTTGAAGAATATCTCGAATATGTCGGGATTTCACATCAATACTCTGCTGCTCGAACGCCTCAACAAAATGGAGTGGTCGAAAGAAGAAATCGTATGCTAGTCGAGGCTGCTCGTACTATGCTAAGTCAATCAGACATACCTCTATTTTTGTGGGCAAAAGTTGTATCGACTGCGTGTTACACACAAAATCGATCCATGATACATCACAGATTCAAGAAGACTCCTTATGCGTTAATCAACAACCGAACACCGACAATCAAATATTTCCATATATTTGGGTGTAAGTGTTTCGTTCTAAATGATAGGGAGAGTCTCAACAATTCAGCGCCAAGGCGGACGAAGGCATCTTCATTGGCTATACCTCTACATCAACTGGATATCACATCTATCTGAAGAAGTCAAAGACGGTGATTGAAAGCATCAACGTCACGTTCGATGAAGAGATGGCTTCCGAACAACACAGTTCAGAACCCGTTATAACCGGCGTACTAGCTTCTGGGCAACTCAATCCCGAACCTGCGTCTCAACAGAATAAATCAGATGAAGCATCAACGTCAACTAATCATATATCTGATTTAGATTTATTATTTGAATTGTTTTATGATGAATTTCTTGGTTCTAATGTAAAGAAATCTGTTGTGGTTGACAGGATGGAAGACTTAACGACTACTCATCCAACCAGTTCAGATATTCCTATTGAATCCAACACCCCGATTCAACAAGAATTTCTAATTCAAATGCCGACTCCAACAGTTGAAGAAGTGAAAAATGATGAAGAGACAGAAGTAGCTGCATCAGTAGGATGTTCTGTACAGATCAATCTACAGCCAAAACAAGCTGTACCTACTGAGCCTTCTGAACCTACCACTTCAACTGCAATCATCATTCCTCCTGAACAAGCTGAAGAAAGTACAAGTGGATTTATAGATGATACAACTGACATATATTCATATAATTCACTGCCTCATGAACATAAATGGACCAAAGAGCACCCGATAAGCCAGATCATTGGCGATCCATCAAAACCGGTGCAAACTAGGTCAGCATCAATAAACTTATGCATGCATGACTCCTTTTTGAGCAAGTTCGAGCCAACTCGCGTATCAGAGGCACTTGCTGATCCAGAATGGGTGATCTCAATGCAAGAAGAGCTGAATCAGTTCAATGCACTTCAAGTCCGGATACTCGTACCAAAACCTCAAGGTAAAACAATTATAGGTACGAAGTTGGTTTTCAAGATAAAGAAAAACGAATGTGGTACCGTTATCCGAAACAAGGTAAGACTAGTAGCCAAAGGATACAGACAAGAGGAAGGAATCGACTATGACGAGACATATGCTCTTGTGGCGCGATTAGAGGCAATTAGAATGTTTCTAGCCTACGCAGCCCACAAGAACTTCACGGTCTTTCAAATGGACGTGAAGACTGCCTTTCTGAATGGCATTCTGAAGGAGGAAGTCTACGTCTCTTAGCCAGAGGGATTTGTCAATCAGGATAAGACGAATCATATCTACATTCTCGACAAAGCACTCTATGGTCTGAAACAAGCTCCTCGAGCCTGGTATGATGTCCTTTCCAAATTTCTAGTCAAGTCTGGTTTTTCAAAAGGTACGGTGGATACCAATTTGTTTATCAAAAAGGAAAAATCCGATATCATTTTAATTCAAATCTATGTAGATGATATTATTTTTGGCTCTACAAATCCTAAGTACTGTAAGAATTTTTCAAACCTTATGGTGTCTAGATTTCAGATGAATTTTATGGGAGAGATGAATTCCTTTCTCGGATTACAAGTCAAATAGTTTTCTACGGGGATTTTTATCAATCAATCAAAATACATTATGGATATTCTTCGAAAGTTCAAAATGGAAAATTCAAAACCGATTGGTACCCTAATGGCACCAGGTACTAAGATTGGCACTGATCCTTCGGGTAAGGCTGTTGATGTTACGACTTATCGAGGGATTATAGGTTGTTTAATGTATCTTACTTCTAGTAGGCCAGATATAATGTTTTCAGCATGCTTATGTGCAAGATATCAGGTCAATCCTAAAGAAATCCATATGTCTGCTGTAAAGCGCATATTCAGGTATTTGAAGGGCACTGCAGATCTTGGTCTGTGGTATCCTAAAGATACAAGTTTTGAACTGACAGCGTATACAGATACAGATCATGCTGGTTGTATGTTAGACAGGAAGAGCACGTCAGGACGTGTACAGTTCCTCGGTGATAAGCTCGTAAGTTGGGCATCGAAGAAGCAACTTTGTGTTTCAACTTCCACGGCCGAAGCAGAATATGTAGCCGCTGCTAGCTGCTGTTCTCAGGTCTTATGGATGAGAACTCAATTGCGCGACTACGGTTTCCACGTCAACAAAATCCCGATATACTGTGACTCTAAGAGTGCCATCGCAATAACAGCGAATCCTGTTCAGCACACCAAGACCAAACACATAGACGTCAGGTATCATTTTATTACAGATCATGTTGAAAAAGGAACAACTGAACTTTTCTTTGTAAAAACTGATTATCAGCTTGCCGATTTGTTTACCAAACCTTTAGACGAAAAGAGGTTTAACTTTCTTGTCTCTAAGCTTGGTATGCTAAATCTAAAGATTTAATTAGTAGTTACCTATCAAAGTTTTCTAATTGTATACTTTTTCATCATTTCTTCATTTCCGCAAGATATATGCACTTCTATATACTGTTCATAATCCAAGGGGGAGTATGAGAAGAAATTGACATGTGGTCAATCTTATTTTGAGGGGGAGCTCATAAGATTTCTGCATTTACCTTTTATGTCAAATTTTTGTAATGCAAGATTTTAGGGGGAGCTCTTCAAGTCAAAGGAGTTTGGATATGACTTCTGATAATTTATTTAGAACTCGTACTTTAACAGTTTTACTGCTTTTTGTCTTTCCAATTTAAGTGAATAAATTTTACTTTGACTTGATATAAGACTTGTGCAGAATTTTTGAGAGATGCTTACAAGTTCATATGTTTATGACTTTAAGCTTAGCTTCATAAGATGGAAGATCGTTCGTAAAGGTATAATTCTATATCTTCATCTCATATATGGTTGAAAGAAGGACAACTTTCAATCATAGAAAACAATGTTTTCAATGTTCAAATCACTTCCCGATTTTCATCAGATTTTATATTTTGGGAGTGTACTTTAAATGTTTTACATGAACTTACATGATAAGCTAAACCAGTTTGAGCAACATATTCTTTATAGGATATACGGAATCAGTGTGCTAGGACTTACATGAAACTTCTATGGAATCACGTTAACCAGTGATTTCTACCCAAGAAGTTAATCCATAGTGATTGAGTGTAAGAAGTCGAAAAGAAATGAGTGTGATTAGATTGAGCAAAATGTTTAAAAGAAAGAGCGTGTGAAAACAGAGTTAAAAGAATATCACAACTCTGCACCAACTTTTTCTGAGCCAGGCAGCCACATTACTAGTGTTTCACAATTCTTTGGTGAACATTATTGAAACAGGCAACTAGCCCATGCCAACTCTTGATCAAACCTCACCATCTACTCATTTTCTACTCAAATAGAAAGTGTTTCACATTTTCAAAGGGGAAGCAGCACATTTGCTATCTGATTTTCATTTGGAAAATCTGGATATTGAAAAGAAAGAAGTCTGCCCCACATTCGCACTTCAATCATGCACATTGAGTCTGTGTTTAACTTACTGTTGTCTCAGTGGTTTACACAATATTGAGCCTTATAAGCAATCATCAATGCTTAATTCTTTCTATCACAAGCACGAACACATAAGGAATTTGTTTCTTTGTCATAACGTTTATAGAAATAACCTTTGTGGTGTTTCGATGATTAAATGGAAGCCTTGGGGGAGTCAACATCAAACAGCTCCTTTTCAATGTGTATTTGTTACACACAGTGACTTAGAGTTACTGACAGGCATGTTAACTGATTCATTAGTTGATTCAGGTGTTACACGACTATTTTGTCTGGATTTGCAAAGATCTGGATGAATATCTTTTGAATTGACGGATCAGAGGCTCCAAATGGTTGACATTTCTTACTCAAAGTTTTGATGAAGTTTTTGCATTTTTCATCAAAATGGGGGAGAATCTAAAGCTTGAAGAAATGTTCAGTCCATTACATTACAAGACATTGGAGAAGGGAAAAGTTGACCAAGAACTGCGAGATCAAAGTATTCTGAAGACATGCTGATTTCAGATAAATTTTCTTTGAAGATACTTTGCTAAAGCATTATGAGCTAGAGAAAGAGATTGCATCTTCTGAGCTGAACAAGAAGACTGAATTGCTAAAATCTTTTTAGTAATGATCTTCATCCAAAGGGGGAGATTGTTAGACCACAGTCTCATTGGATTCAAGATCATCCAATCTGAAGATCCAATCTGAAGCTAAAGTAGAAACGTCGACTCTCGATTTTAAAGTCTAATGTTTCTTTGTAATAAATGTCAAAGTTGTTTGTTATTATTATTAGTTAGTTTAGTTTGTTAGTTATTAGTTAGATATAATATCTAAATGTTAGATATTATTAAGTTATATTAGTTTAATATTACAAGTGGTTTAGGTTGTGTGTTAAAGAAGCTAGAGATCAATATCTCATCTCATCTCAACAACTCTCAAAAGATCAGATTAGAATACACACACAGAAAGGTGTAAAAAGAGAGAACACATAGAGAAAATCTTCAATTGATCAATATCGAACCTTGTAACCATTTCTATTAATCAATACAGGTTGGTAATCGTTAATGTGTTGTTAATCTATAAAACTTGATAAGTATTGTGGACCGACACTCTTCCTGTCTAACATACAACCTACATGATTTGCATCTGTATACGCTGTTAGTTCAAAACTTGTATCTTTAGGATACCACAGACCAAGATCTGCAGTGCCCTTCAGATACTTAAATATGCGCTTCACAGCAGACATATGGATTTCTTTAGGATTGGCCTGATATCGTGCACATAAGCATGTTCAGGACATTATATCTGGCCTACTAGAAGTAAGATACATTAAAGAACCTATCATCCCTCGATAAGTCCTAACATCAACAGCTTTTCCCGAAGGATCGGTGCCAATCTTAATACCTGGTGCCATTGGGGTACCAATCGGTTTTGAATGTTCCATTTTGAACTTCCAAAGAATATCCATAATGTATTTTGATTGATTGATAAAAATACCCGATGAAAATTGTTTGACTTGTAATCTGAGAAAGAAATTCATCTCTCCCATCAAATTCATCTGAAATCTAGACACCATAAGGTTTGAAAAATTCTTACAGTACTTAGGATTTGTAGAGCCAAAAATAATATCATCTACATAGATTTGAATTAAAATGATAACGACTTTTTTCTTTTTGATAAACAAAGTGGTATCCACCGTACCTTTTGAAAAACCAGACTTGACTAGAAATTTGGAAAGGACATCATACCAGGCTCGAGGAGCTTGTTTCAGACTGTAGAGTGCTTTGTCGAGAATGTAGACGTGATTCGGATTCTCTTTATTGACAAAACCCTCTGGCTGAGAGACGTAGACTTCCTCCTTCAGAATGCCATTCAGAAAGGCAGTCTTCACGTCCATTTGAAAGACCGTAAAGTTCTTGTGTGCTGCATAGGCTAGAAACAATCTAATTGCCTCTAATCGCGCCACAGGAGCATATGTCTCGTCATAGTCGATTCCTTCCTCTTGTCTGTATCCTTTGGCTACTAGTCTTGCCTTGTTTCGGATAACGGTACCACATTCGTCTTTCTTTATCTTGAAAACCCACTTCGTACCTATAATTATTTTACCTTGAGGTTTTGGTACGAGTCTCCAGACTTAAAGTGCATCAAACTGATTCAGCTCTTCTTGCATTTAGATCACCCATTCTGGATCAGCAAGTGCCTCTGATACGCGAGTTGGCTCGAACTTGCTCAGAAATGAGTCATGCATACACAAGTTTATTAATGCTGACCTAGTTTGCACCGGTTTTGATGGATCGCCAATGATCTGGCTTATCGGGTACTCTTTGGTCCATTTATGTTCATGAGGTAGTGGATTATATGAATGTTTGTCAATTGTATCATCTATAAATCCACTTGTACCTTCTTTAGCTTGTTCAGGAGGAATGATAATTGCAATTGAAGTGATAGGTGCAGAAGGCTCAGCAGGTACAACTTGGTCCGGTTGTAGATGGATCTGTACAGAACATCCTACTGATGCAGCTACTTCTGTCTCTTCATCATTTGTCACTTCTTCAACTGTTGGAGTCGGCATTTGAATTGGAACTTCTTGTTGAATCGGGGTATTAGATTCAATAGGAATATCTGAACTGGTTGGATGAGTAGTTGTTAAGTCTTCCATCCTGTTAACCACAACAGATTTCTTTACATTAGATCCAAGAAATTCATCATAAAACTATTCAAATAATAAGTCTAAATCAGATATATGATTAGTTGACGTTGATGCTTCATTTGATTTGTTCTGTTGAGACGCATGTTCTGGACTGATCTGCCCAGAAGCTAGTACTCCGGTTATAACGGGTTCTGAACTGTGTTGTTCGGAAGCCATCTCTTCATCAAACGTGACGTTGATGCTTTCAATCACCGTCTTTGACTTCTTCAGATAGATACGGTATGCAGTTGATGTTGAGGAATAACTAATGAAGATGCCTTCGTCCGTCTTGGCACTGAACTTGTTGAGACTCTCCCTATCGTTTAGAATGAAACACTTACACCCAAATATATGGAAATATTTGATTGTCGGTGTTCAGTTGTTTATTAACGCATAAGGAGTTTTCTTGAATCTGCGGTGTATCATGGATCAATTCTGTGTGTAACACGCAGTCGATACAGCTTCTGCCCACAAAATAGAGGTAAGTCTGATTGACTTAGCATAGTACGAGCAGCCTCGACTAGCATACGATTTCTTCTTTCGACCACTACATTTTGTTGAGGCGTTCTAGCAGCAGAGTATTGATGTGAAATCCCGACAGATTCGAGATATTCTTCAACCTTCTTGTTCTTGAACTCTGTGTCGTTGTCTGTTCTTAAAATCTTGACCGGTTTCTGCAGATTCAGTTGGGTCGTTTTCAGGAATGTGATGAGAACATCTGGTGTCTCATCCTTTGAACGTAGAAACTTGACCCACGTGTATCGCGAGTAATCGTCCACGATAACGAGTATGTACTTCTTTCCTCCCAGACTCTAAGTTCGCATCGGACCGCATAAGTCCATAAGCAATAACTCTAACGGAGAGCTTGTACTTGGTTCAGGCTTTGGTTTATGTGGAGCCCTCTTCATTTTTCCATTTTCACATGCTGCACAAAGATGTTCCCTTTCATATTTGAGCTCTGGAAGTCCTTTGACGAGCTTTCCACTGACCAGATTGTTGATGTACCTGAAGTTGAGGTGAGAGAGCCTTCGATGCCATAGCCAACTTTGTTGCATCGAGGCTTTCAATAGTAGACAAACCTGCTTGTCAGTCTGGATATTTGACAGATTGATTGTGTAGAGGTCTGATTCTCGAGTACCGACCAAGAGTTCCTCGCCTTCTTCAGTGCGAACTGAACACGTCTTGGCTTTGAAGTTGACCTTTAAGTCTTTGTCACAAAACTGGCTTATACTGAACAATTTGTGTCTTAAGCCTTCAACATAGCTCACCTTATTGATCGTGACATTGTTGTGTACCATATCACCATAACCTATTATTGGTGAATGCTGGTCGTTGCCGAATTTAACTGTTCCGCAATATTTATCTTTAAAATTGGACATCATCTCTTTTTGTCCTGTCATATGCTTGGAACATCCGCTATCCAAGTACCATAAATGACGGATCTGCACAAGAGAAATAACGAAACAAGAGATTTATATAGTCATTAGACAAAATTTAAGACTTTTGAGCATTGAAGTGTGGGTCTTGAACTAATTTGTTCAAAAGCCATCTTTCTCTTAAGCACGGGTTCTGAACAGACGTGTTCATAAACCATTGTTTTATCTTTGAAGTGCGGGTCTTGAACTGTTGTATTCAAGAACCTATGTACTTTGAGGAACGAGTCCTAGACTGTTTTGTCTAGAAGTCATATCTTCATAACTTCTTTTAAACTTTGTGTGCCTGCAACACAGATTTAGCCTTAGGTACCCACTGGAATTTGGGTCCTACTGTGTTAGCACAAGATTTTGGTACCTATTTGAAATTGGGTCCTCTTTTCATTTGAAAGTCATTTGAAGCATTATAATTAGATGAATGCACATGATAATTTCCAAACCAATCTTCAGAAACTTGACAAGAAGTAGAAACATGTTTATCATAAATTGAAGACTTTCTAGCAGATAAAGATAACTGAAATAATTGCTTCATTGTATATTGTTTACGAGAAACAGCAATTAAGACATCTTTACTAGGCGAAGTCTTACTACAATTAACACTACAAAACAATTTAACGGTCTTGTCAAGCTTCTGTTTCGGTTGCCACTGAGATTTAACTTCTGGCCTTTGCTTGCTCAGATCTGAAACATGTGAAACTCGTGAGTTAGACTTCTGAGAAACAAACAAATGCTTCTTCTTCGGATTACCAGTAGTGTTTGGTTTCTGTGAATGCTTAGATATATTCTTACCTTTAGCACTCTTTGCTTTCACAGAAACTGATTTATCAACTTTCATTGATTTTGCACTTTTAACAGACGTACTGATTTTTCCCATTGATTTCTTAATAAAAGATGAAGGGTTAGGAAGTTTTGCATTAAAGTCAAATTGATTAAAACAATCATCTAAACCATCGTCAGAGTTCAGAAAATCAAACTCTTTATTTGCTAGACCAAACATATCCTCAGAGTTTGAAGCCTTAGAAAGAACAGTATCTTTGAACACAGTTGAAAAAACTTTTTGTTCAATATTCATCAAAAGTCTTTCATCTGTTAAAGAATTCTCGAGTTCAGAAATTTTATTTTCTGAAACGAGAGGAGGGACATATAGTTTACCTTGAATAGGCTTCGCCTCCATTTCTTTTTCAGAATAACTTTGAAAGAAGTCATTTGAAAGAGATTTCTTCTTTCGATATATTGGATTATCATTATAACTATTATTCACTTTCGCATAATAAAATGGAAGGTGAACTTTAGATGATTTCAAACGTTTTTTAGTTTCGTCGGCTTCATCCTTTTCAGACAGTCTAGTCCAGAAAACTTTAAGCTCAGGGATTCTTCGAGCTAATTTCAAAGAAAGAAGATCATAAAGTGCAGGCACTTCAGATATTTCTTTTTGAAGACATTGAGGATTCTTATAACCGATTCCCCATTTTTCTATTTCTTCTTTGGGTTTGTTCAGATGAATAGTTTGTTCAGTTTGACCAAACTTGTATAACTTCTCTTCTAAACTTTTTAATTTTGCAATTAAAGTTTTGTTTTCTTCAGTACATGAAGAATGCATTTTCGTAAGCTCATATAAATCAAGCTCACTTTTTCTCAGTTTAGACTTGAGTTCAGAATTCTCTTTAAGAATTATTGTCTTTTCCTTTGCGCTGGTGTCATAATTTTATGTAGAACCTCAACCAATACTTTATTCTAAGCAATTTCGTCGCTAAGTTTCTGTATCGATTGGTTTTTGTAAGTAATAATACCATTTTATCGCTTAAGTTTTGACTCTAACTCTTGTTGATTTAAATTCATGGCATGCATTTTATTTATGAAATCTGACTAAGATAAATCACATACCTCTTTTTTCTCATCCTCTTCTGAATCTGTTTCAGCATCTGATTCCTTCTTTCCCATCAAGCACATGTTGACTGCTTCATCTCTCTCTTCATCCTCTTCTTCCTCGTCTGAATGATCAAGCCAGTACTCATCCTCTGCCATCAGTGCCTTACCCGCCTCCTGTTGCTTTGCAAGAAGCATCTTGTTCTTGTAGTAATCGGAGTTTCTGACTTTGGGTGTGCGGCAGTCTCTGGCATAGTGACCTGTTTTGCCACAGTTGTAACACGTTGGTGGTTCTGACTTACTGAATCCTTCATCTTGAAATCTTCTCTCTTCCGGTTTCCTCTCCTCTATTCTCTTCCCTTCAGCATGATACCTTCTCTCTTCCGGCTTCTTCTCCTCTATTCTCTTCCCTTCAAACTTCTTTCCTTCATATCTACTTCCTTCAACGCTTTCCTTATGAGCATAGTTGTTAGGACCAGAAGAATACCTCTGATTGTTTGAACTTGTCTTCGTGTAGAACTTCTTCTGAAAAGCATTTGTCAGCAAGAGCATAGCCTGCTTCAGTTGTTCATTTTCATCCGTGTCAGAGTATGCATAAGCTTCATTTTCTTCTAATTCATACACAATCGTCTTGTTCTTCTTCTTCTTGACAACAAGTGCAACTGTGTCTTCAACTGTCTTCACTTTCTGCCTTTTTTCTTCTAGAATTTCATCCACCTCTTCTTCATTTTGTTTGAGGGTTTCATACACCTCATAAAGTGGAATCTCATTCAGATTCTTGATCTGCTTCATCTATCTGGAAAATCTCTTCCATTCCGGCTGTAGAATACTCAGGAATTTGACGTTCAGCTCGATTTGAGATTTGGTGACCTTGTTCTTGCTTAGTTCGTTTAGCAAGGTCACAAATCTGTCATAAGTTCTCTCTAGAGACTCTCCACTTCTGCCTTTAAATTCTTCATAACTGTTGAGGCAGTTGGAAAGTTTGAGTTGATTCCCAACCTTTGAACCCAACATCATCTTCTCTAGCTGATCCCACATCTCTTTTCCCGAGGCTTTATAGCTGTCAATATTTACATAGATTTCGTTTGGAATTCCTTGTAAAATGTATGACTTTGCTAATTTATCACCTTTTGCTCTCTTAAGTTATCATCTTCAAGCTCATGATACTTAAGTTCAATCTGTGTTGGCACAGTTCCAACCATACGAGTCGTCATAATTGGTTTCATAACCCCTTCTTCTATCGATTGTCTGATGAAATCACCCAACTCATGTCTGTCAACAAAGTTCAGGAACCGATCTTTCCACTGTTCGTATTCTCCTTTAAAGGGAACTGGTGGCTTGGTGTCAGTTCCGATTGCAAGGGCTTCTCTAGATTTCATTCTGAATAAAAAGATTGAAGTCTTGAAAACTTTGCGTTTTTAGAAGGTGGCGCAAATGAGGTTTGCGTGAAGAGTGGGTTGCGCAAACTGAGGTTTGCGTGACTAGAGGGTTGCGCAAACTGACTTAAGCTTTTCGTGAAGAGTTGATCACGCGAACTGAGGTTTGCGTGATGTGTTGGTAGCGAGAGTTGAGGTTTGCGTTTGCTTGTTGTTGCGAGTAGTGAGGTTCGCGTTAGCTTTGAGTTGCGCAAAGTAGGCTTTGCGTGTGTAGAGTGTTGCGCAAAGTAGACTTTGCGTGATACGTTGGTTGCGTAAAGTGGGTTTTGCGTTTTACGAGGGTTGCGCAATGTAGACTTTGCATGTTCAGTTGGTTGCACAAAGTGTGTCACACAAAGTGAAGTTTGCGTGAGTTTTCCCTGTGTTTGCGCAAGTTCGTCCTGTACTTCGAAAATCAACTAAAAACCTGTATCTACGTCGATTAGCAGTACCAAACTCTACCAATATGACTAAAAACACTTCTAGAACATATTGTTACCACTCGATCTTGATAAAAATCACTTTTTGAAATGCAAATCGATGGCACAGTACCTTTTTGGTCGTGCAAAGTTTTGCACTAAAATCCCAAAATTTTAATCGATTGAAGTTCTAAACGGAAATCAAACACTACCAACTCGATCTAGCACATATATCGATCACAACCTGATCGATTTCTAACCCAAAAACACACTAAATCACGAAAATGATTTTTCAAATAAGAACACAGAGGCGTTTTTCAAAAAACTTGATTTTGATCTCTTATCAGGCTCTGATACCAATTGTCGGTCCACAATACTATATCAAGTTCTTATAAAACAACACATTAACGATTACCAACCTGTATTGATTAAGAACAATGGTTACAAGGTTTGATCTTTGAAGCTCTTGTATGTTCTCTCTAGTTTTTACACCTTGAGTGTGTGTGTATTATGTGGTCTGATCTTGTTAGAGTATGAGACACACTTACATCACCTAACATACATAATATCTAATATCTAATAACTAAAGTAATATCTAGATATTATCTAGATATTATGACTAACTAAATCTAATATCTAACTTAATTAGATATTTAAGCTAAGTTAAACTAAATACTAAAATTACAATAAACAATAATTTACTTTGACATTTATTACAAACGACATTAGACTTTATATTGAGAGTCGACTTTCCGGCTTTAGCTTCAGATTGGATCTTCAGATTGGATGATCTTGAATCCAATAGATATGTGATCTAACAAAGATAAAGCTTCAAAATGAAACATCTGATTTGCAAAAAGAAGTTGTAACTCTTAAATATCAGAAACTGAACATAACTCTTCAGTATGAACTTGTTATGAAAGACAGAATTGAGGCATATACCAGAATACAAGAGTTAGAAGAATTAATTCTCAAAAGAGGTCAAACTGAACAGACTCTAAATTTTTGAGCAAGCAGTCAAAAGGAAAACAAATTTTATAAGGCCAAGCCTGGTCTAGGTCTTTCAGATGTGGATGTTCTGAAAAAGGCACAAGAAAAACTTTACAATTTAAACAACATAGATTTGGAGCCTATTGTTTTAGTCCGACATATCCATGAGACGTTTGTTAAAACAGAGATTACATCAGATACATCAGCTAAAATAGAAACATAAACTACTATTGAAGATAATTCTGAAAATGAGATGAAGTATGAATCTCAAGGTCTCAAAAATGTTTATTTCAAATACGATGAATTGAATTCTTCTTATGAAAATGAAAAGAAAACATTTGTCGAATTTGAAAATTCCTTTCCAAAAGAAAATGAGACTCATATTACATCAATCTTTTCTGATTCATCTGAAATAATAGTTACATGTCCTATTATAGTGGATGGAAATGAAACTTCTTCAATTTTAAATAAATCTGTTTCAGAAATGACTTATAAGAGTTTTGATCTTGAATATCAAGCAGCTTTAAACAAAATTTATGTTCTTGAAAAGGAAATTTCAGAATTACAAAATCAAAAAGCTGATCTTGTAAAGAAAACTTTCCAAGAAAAGAAAGATCTTGAACTCAGATGTATGAAACTTTCAAAGCAAGAAAAGAAAGATTTTGATTTTTGAAAAGATTTTTGAAAAGATTTTGACCATCAACGTCAAATCTTTCAAAGTGAAATATCTAAACATGTCAAGGATCTATCTGTTCTATCATCAGATATTATGAAAGAAAAATTAATCAATTCTGACTTGAAAAGGAAAGTTGATATATCCAATCCTAATTCTTCTATGCTGGTAAATGACAGGATTCTTTCTGAAGAACCTGTTTCATCTGAAGGAGAATGTTTAAATTCTGATTTGAGTAACATGACTTCTGATTGTGTCTCAGATTGCTTATTGAAGAAGAGCATGTGCAAAGACAAGTAGAAGGTGGAAGAGAATTTGAATACGTCACATGACAGTACATGTAATAGAGTAGTCTCAGCTTGTAATAAATGTCAACAAAATGCTAATAAATCAAAATTTATTTCAAAGATTGATTTGTTGACACAAGCTTCTACTAGATTGCGATGTTCATTCTGTTATGAAAGTTCATTTTCTCTTAAACCTAAATCTTCAAAGAAAGGAATAAAAGTCCAGATAAAAAACATTAAATCTTCTACTTCTTCTTCTGATAAATCAAAAGCTGAAGTTTATACTGTAAAGACTAAAAATCACAAAGTTCAGTTAAAGAGAGTTGTTGAATTACAATATGTGCAAAGGTGGATTCCTAAAGATATACTTAATGAACAAATTGTAAAAAGAAAAACTTCAAAAGATAAGCATGCTACTAACAACAAAGGACCCATTCTTATATGGGTACCTAAATTGAAGTAACTGTTATTGTAGGCTTGTCATGTGTGGATCATAGACTCAGGAGCTTCAAGACACATGACAACTTACAATCACCTGTTGCACGACTATGTAGAACATTACGCAGGAACAGTTAACTTCGGGAATAAGATGAATGGTTATGTCAGAGGATACGATGTTCTCAAGAATAGGATGATCTCCATCTCTAAAGTTCTGTATGTCGAGGGGTTAGAATATAACTTGTTCTCCATCAGCCAATTCACTAAGAAGAAGTGTAAAGTTGAATTTGATGAAGACTTCTGTTATATCAAAGATAAGTCAGGCACAGAGTTAATCAAAGGAGAAAGAATGGGGTTACTGTATGGTGTTCATTTTCCAACCCTACAAGCTTCAAAACCTGTATGTCTTATCTCAAAAGCTTCAGTAGATGAAAGTTGGTTATGGCATCATCGGTTTTCTTATCAACATTTTAGAGACTTGAACAAGTTGAGGACTCACAATCTTGTCACTGGGCTTCCAGAGCTGAAAATAGAACAAGACTCTCTTTGTTCTGCATGTGAGAAGGGTAATATGAAAAGAAGTTCTCACAAGTTGAAGATGCTATCTAACTGTTCAAGGTGCTTGGAGCTTATTCACATGGATTTGTGTGGTCCAATGAGAACTCAGTCAATCAACGGCAAAAAGTATATGTTGGTCATGGTTGATGAATACTCCAGATATACGTGGCTAGAGTTCTTGAGACAAAAGTCGGATGCTCCAGATCATATCATCAAATTTATAAAGAAAATATAAGTTCGTCTTCAAAGTCAAGTGCAACAACTCAGAAGTGATAATGGCACTGAATTCAAGAACTCAATTCTTCAATCATATTTGGATTCAGTTGGCATTTCACATAACTTCTCAGCTGCAATGAAACCACAGCAAAACGGTGTTGTGGAAAGGAAGAACAGAACTTTGGTAGAAGTTGCACGATCGATGCTTGCATATTCCGGTCTACCACATTTTCTTTGGGCTGAAGCAGTAGCAACTGCATGTTTCACACAAAACAGAACATTTATTAATAAGCGATTAAATAAAACTGCTTATGAAATTATTAATTGTCATAAACCAAATGTTAAATTCTTTCGTGTGTTTGGATGCAAGTGCTATGTGCTGAATGATAGAGAAAATTTAGCCAAATTTCAAGAAAAAGCTGATGAAGGAATCTTTATTGGATATTCACTAACTTCAAAAGCATACAGAGTTTACAACACAAGAACGAGATCAGTGATTGAAAGCATCAATGCATCCATTGATGAAACAAAGACAAGAACTTCTGAACAAAGCAGTTCAGAACTTGGATCTAGTGATAAAGCTTCCACATCAACCAGTGTGGAACCTGCTTCAAAACAGACTGAGATTTCTAAATCCTTAACTGAATCAGATTTGGATTTATTGTTTTATGATGCTTTTGATGATTTTCAGAAAGAACAAGGTCAAAATGATATACCTACTACTGATACATCTACTGCCACTGCAGATATATCAGGACCCTCTGAAGATAATGGTGAAGCTTCTACAAGTCAAGTTTAAGAAGTTTCAGACAACACAACTTCAACTACTAATGAAGATGTTCCATCTACATCAATCACATCTGAAGGGAATGTGTTGGAAACTCCCACTGAAGAAGCTATTCCATTGCAAAGCACATCAAGTCCAATCTTATCTACATCAGAAGAACCAGAAGTACAAATTATTTCTACTTCTGAAGAACCAGCAATACAAGACGAGTTTGAGTCTTCTAACAATCAAACAAAAGTTGATGTTTTACCAAGCTCACAAAATGGACAAGAAATTATCCTTCAGAAAACATTATTCGTGATCCGTCTGCTAGAGTGTCTACCAGATCTGCTTTTCCACCGACAACAGCTAATTTCTGCATGTATACAAGTTTTCTGAGCAGCATTGAGCCCAAGAAGCCATCTGAAGCTTTACAAGATCCATATTGGATAAATGCAATGCAAGATGAGCTAAATAGGTTCAAAAGAAACAAGGTGTGGAGATTGATACCAAGACCCAAAGACATATCCATTATTGGCACAAAATGGGTCTTCCGAAACAAAAAGGACGAGGCTGGAATTATAGTGAGGAACAAAGCACGACTAGTGGCAAAAGGTTACAATCAACAAGAAGGAATTGATTATGACGAAACCTATGCACCCATTGCTCGGATTAAAGCCATAAGGATTTTTCTTGCTTATGTGGCTCACAAGAATATCAAAGTCTATCAAAATGGACGTGAAGTCTGCTTTTCTCAACGGCATTCTTCATGAAGAAGTATATATGAGTCAACCTGAAGGCTTTGTGGAACGGAAGTTCTCAGATCATGTCTATGTTCTTGACAAGGCACTGTATGGATTAAAACAAGCGCCAAGAGCATGGTAAGAAACCCTTTCAGTCTATCTAACCGAGTATGGTTTTCGGAAAGGTACAATCGACAATACTTTTTTTCTTAAAAAGAAAGGTAAGGATCTCATACTTGTACAAATTTATGTTGACGACATCATTTTTGGCTCTACTTCACAAGAATTATGCGTAGAATTTGAAAATATTATGAAAAAGCGTTTTCAAATGTCAATGATGGGTGAATTAACATTTTCTTAGGCTTGCAAGTCAAACAAACCCCGGAAGGGATTTTTATAAATCAGGCAAAATATATTAGAGACATGTTGAAGAAATTTGACATGAACTCTACTTCACCTATGAAGACTCCCATGCAAGCTGGAAGTTTGTTGGATGCTGATATATCCGGAAAATCAGTAGACCAACATACATACAGAAGCATGATTGGATCACTTCTTTATTTGACAGCAAGTAGGCCAAATATAATGTTCACAACATGTTTTTGTGCAAGGTATCAGGCAAATCCTAAAGAGTCACACCTTTCTGTTGTGAAAAGAATATTGAGGTATCTCAAAGGCACACCAAATTTGGGCCTTTGGTATCTAAAAGATTCTAAGTTTGAACTAATAGCATATACAGATGCAGACCATGCAGAAAACAAATTAGACAAAAAAAAACACATCTGGAGCATGTCACTACCTAGGAGATAAGCTAGTCAGCTGGTCATCAAGGAAACATAATTATGTATCCACATCTACAGCTGAAGAGGAATATGTTGCGACTGCAAGCTGCTGTTCACAGGTTTTGTGGATGAGAACCCAGCTGAGAGATTATGGATATACATTCCATAAGGTACCAATCTACTGTGATTCTAAGAGTGCAATAGCAATCACATCAAATCCTGTGCAGCACTAAAAAATGAAGCACATAGATATCAGGATTCACTTTATTAAAGACCATGTTGAAAAAGGTGATGTAGAAATGCATTTTGTTTCAACTGACTTTGAGGTTGCTGATTTGTTACTAAACCTCTTGATGAAAAGAGATTTACTTTTCTAGTCAGCAAACTTGGCATGTTGAACCTCAATGAATAGTTACATCATTCTTTAAAATTTCGAGAGGGAGCATTTTTTTTTACATTTTGCTTGCTTATATCATTCATTACTCAATTTCAAAAAGCTGGATATTATTAACAAACCTGGACTCATGTTCAATGAGTACCAAAGATTTATTTGTTTTACAGGTTTGCATATTGGACTATGACTTTTGATCAAATCAGATCAGGACTCGTACTTCAATATTTGAGCTTAAATGCAAAGATCAAGGTGGAGAAAATTAAGACATGTGCATACTTCGAGGGGGAGCTTAATGAATAAGTCTGTAAGTGTGTAGGTGTGTTTGTAAGATCTGAAAAATTTTCATGACAAAAATATTGTTTTGTGCTAAAAAGTGATTTTTTGGAAAGTTACTATTTTGGGAAAGTCAAAGTTTCCATTTTTAGAAGAATTTTATTTCTGGAAACTTTTCTCAAAATATTCTAAGTATGGAAACGCGCAAAGTACTATTTTTGCCTCCAAACGCGCAAATCAAGCCTTGCGTGTCTGTGAAAAGCGCAAGATGAGGCTTGCGTATCTATGAAAAGCGCAAGATGAGGCTTGTGAGTCTGAGAAAAGGGCAAGATGAGGCTTGCGAGTTTCAGAAAAGCTCAAGACGAAGCTTGCGAGTTTGGGCGAGTATTTTTCTTCAGTTTGCGAGTTTCATATCTTTTACTCCTTAAGCTTGCGTGTTTCACAATTTTTCACTTAAATCGATCCTTAGGTGAAAAACACACACATATTTGTCAGTTTTTGAGACAAATACCTCTTTATTTGATCTGAGAGAAGTAAAGTTCAAATCGTGCGTTGCTTGCGAGTTTAATTTTCAAGTTATGGAGCTTTGCGAGTTTCATGACTTGCGCGTTCTATAGCTTGCGCGTTTCTTCGATTATATATAACTTCTGTTGATCCAAACTCTCTAAGTGATTTGATAACGACCCTTTTCTGTACTTAGTGAAAATTACGTTTAATATGTATTAGTGTTTCACCATCAGCGATCAAACTGATTGTAACGCCCTAAAAATCAGAGTAAATTAAAACCTGGAATTATGGTAACATGACACTTGCATTGATATAAACCTCCCATAAAGGGGATCAGTCAATAAGACTATACAAAACTCATACGGATATAGAATTTATCAACAATACTAGTCTAAACATAACCGTCTAGACTACAACACTTGACGAACCAAAATTCACATAAAGATGGGACTTAAACAATGCCCAACATCAAAATACTAGACATCTCAAAATATGCCTCGAGTCCACGCTCGACTCTCAAAGACCCTGTGCAACCCACCGCTAAGGGAAACCTGTTATACACATCATTTGAAAAAAAGTGTTAGGCTTAAAGCCTAGTGAGAACATACAGTTTTTCAAAATCAGAGATATAGACATCAGTATCATAAAGAAATCTTTTCATAAAGGTTTAGTTTATAAAAGATAACATTTCGCCACAACCGGGCCTTTTTGGTCCAAAACTCTTAAACGGTGATAAAAGGACCATTTTACCAAGGATGGTGGCGTAATACTAAGTAAGCCAAAATCCGAGTTATGAGCTAAACAATTGGAATCCGAGGATACGAACACATAAGTCCGTGCTAAAGTGTGAGACCTAACCCCAAGCAAAACCAATGTATACTCCTTCACTAGGATCACTATGAACCATGGCTAGTATCCGACCTCACATAACCGTACCAAGTTGCCCTCTAGGAACATATGCATCCATAGTTACAAAATGGGGAATACAACCTCCCAATAATACAGTCGACTCAAAACCTAGGGATCCACTAGTAATGGTACAGACTCGTCACAACAACATATGTGACCAACCATAACTAAACATATGGTATAAACACATTTTCATAAACAAAATGTCATTTCCAGTTCAACTTCTGGTAAGAATGAAAATCATTAAAAGAGTTCATAAACATTCTTTTCACATATCCACATAATGTGCAAGTAAAACATCATTTTACTTTAATAAGGCGGAACCCGTCATTTTAGTCAAAAGTGATCGGGAACCCCGAAAATTACCAAAAACTTCATTTATATCAAAATGTAGAGAACATAAAATCATACCGTAGAAATACTTCAGATGTCGCAAATAAGGGTTTTGACATGTATAGAGTTTGTAAAATGGTAGTAGGAACTCACCCAATAGGTTTATACGAAAACCCGAAGAACCAGATATCAACCACGACGAAGAGGTGAAGATTTATACACCGAAACCCCGAGCAATGCACTTAATACTAGCGATCAACGGAGCTTCAAAGATCGAAGAAGCCAAAGAGAAATCTTAGAGAGAGAGAATTTGAAGAGAGAGAATGAGATTGAGAAATGAGAGATATTTTGGGTGGAAACCCTTAAGTCGGCCAGGAGAGCTTCGCGGGTTATGCCTCGACTTCCACTCGCGGCATAACTCGCCCGTGTCCCTAAAACCCCAAGACATCCAGTGGGTTTCGCGGGTTATGTCGCGACCTCAACCCGCGGCATAACTCGCGTAGTTCACTGTGGTTTGTCCTAAACCACCAAATGCCAAACTCAAACTTGGTAACAAACGCGGTGCTAGCGACAAAAGCTTAACACTAGAATACCAAGGTTACATAGCGAAATTAGGGGTGTTACACTGAGTTTGTTCAGTTATCGCTGATAGTCTTCTTATAAACATTTAGTATGTATTAGTGTTTCACTATCAGTGATCAAACTTATTCTGTTCAGTATTGCTAATAGTTCTGATGTAAACAGTAACGTAATCCCTGAAGACAAGTCTCGTGTCAACAGATGTTCATAGCTGAATCGAAGACGAAGCTGCTGAACAAAAAAAAGTATACTAGTGACCTGATGCGGATATAAGTGAAGGAAAGACAACTCTACTTATACGCGAAGGAACATGAGGAAAGCTTCAGCGATCGCTGAACTCTTGATATCTCTGAAGAAAGAGATATTCAGTGATTGAATGATCACAAAGCTTATACCTTAAGTTTCTATTTGTCTTACCTTGCACAACTCAGTACGATGTGTCAGACAGGACATACCTCTGCCATAATTCGTACAACAACTCTGTCAACTACACTGTTCATGATCCGGCCGAAAGCATGTCTCCCAAAGTCAGACTTCCAAAGCCAATCAGTGAACGCCACGTGTAAAGTGCCCTGCCATGCATTTAATGTGTAGGGTATAAATAGGAAGTTCCCGCCTCCATCTGAGGGTGTGCTCAATCTTTGAACTCCAAATAGAAACCTTTGTTTTCTATATTCTAAATCCCCCATTCTTTGAAATTCTTGTGCAACCATCTTAGTGTTTTCTTAAGTTTGTTTAGATTAAGTCTTACTTAATCTTATTCCGTAACAGACTTGTAAATTGTGTTTGATTTATCAATAAACAATTTATTAAATTTTAAATTATGTGTTTGTATTCAACCCCCCCCTTCTACAAACTTGTTAAGCACCTTAGGGACCAACAAGTGGTATCAGAGCAGACTGTTTAATCTGATAAACAAGATCTTGCTTTATTCTCTTCTTTGCTATTCTAAATGGCACTTAACACAAACACAAACTACTATGATAATGGTTCACTTTCTAAACCTCCTCGATTTAGCTGAGATAACTTTTCTCTATGGAAAAATCGAATGATGCTATTTCTTGAAGGTGCTGATCCTACTATACCTGAATATATAGAAAATGGACCCTATGAACCTGTTAGAATTATAGTTGCAGTTCCCGCTACTGCCACCACTGAAGCTGTCCCTGAACGCTATGTCGTTAAGGAAATAAGACAGTGGAGTGATGAAGACAAAAAGAAGGTAGGTATAGATGCAAGAGCAAAGACCATTATCTCAATGGCTCTGCCTGATGAAGTTTTCCATTCCATCATGCATCTGAAAACTTCTAAAGAAATGTGGGAAACCATATGTGTTCAATATGAGGGCACCACTGAAATCCAATAGACTCGAAAGATTAACTTGGTAAGACAGTATGAAAGTTTCATCCCTGGTAAGAATGAATCTCTCTCTGATGTTCATCAACGGTTTAACTGCTTAATCATTGATCTAAGAACTGTTGGTAGGACCTATTCTAATTTTGAGGTCTTAACAAAATTCTTAGAATGTCTTCCTGAAAGCTGGGACAGTTATTCAATATGTCTTAAGCTGACAAAAGACTTAAATTCTCTCTCTCTAAGCACTTTGTATGGAATATTGCTCAACTATGAGCAATCGAATCTCCTGAAAAAAGAATCTTGTAAAAGATTCTAAAGACTCCAAAAGCACTCTTGTTGCTTTAGTCTCTTTAGAGATAATTCCATCTCAGCGCTCTACTCTCACCATCACTGAGTTAGATTCTGAATCTGAGGATCTATCAGACCCTGATCTTTCATAGTTCGATGAGTCCTTAGCACTCTTGACAAACTCTTTTAAGAGATATGCAAGAAAGAGCAATTTCCGAAGAAAATAAGCCTCTCTCTCTTACTGAAAAGCCAAAATCAACTCTTGTTGATAAGGCTACTGCCACTTGCTATAACTATGAAAAGATTGGACACTTTGCTAGTGAGTGCAGGTCTAAAAAGGCCTTCAAGCCTTCTACCTCAAGAAGATCCAGTGATGACAAATATCTAAAGATGAAGAACAAATATCAAAAGCTGAAAAGCTACAAGCGAAAAGGTAAAGGTCTCATCGCTGAAGAACACGACTGGGCTGAATCAGAAGAATCAAGTTCTGATGAAGAAGAAGTCGCTAATCGCTGCCTCATGGCCGAGATTAAAGAAGAAGTGGAAGAACCATCTGAACCTTCTATGAGCTACATATCATCTCAGGTATCTATCTCTACAAATCCCTCTCTGCCTGAAGCTGAGAGAAGTCGCGCTGTTGATGTGCTGACGATTGACCTTTATAATGCTCTAAACGACAAAATTCAAGTTGAGAATAAAAATATTTATTTAACTCAAGAGCTAGAGAAATTTCATGAAAAGATCAGAGAACTTAATCTTTTAGAAGAAAAGTTGAGAGATCAAGTCATTATAAATGAAATCATCAGCATTGAACGCGAACAAGCCATCGCTGCTCTAAAAGCAGAAAAAGCTCATGTTGAAAAATGGTGGAAATCATCAACAAAGATCTCTGAGATAATAAATGCTCAAACTCCTGAATGTGATAAAACTGGTCTTGGCTTTTGGACACCACAGGATGAGCCTAAAGAAGAAAATTCCATGCTTAAGTTTGGAACGTTTGTCACTCCTATCTCTGACACTTCTTATGATCAATTTTATCCTTCTTCTTCTAATTCTATCCCTGAGGAAAAATCCAAAGACTCTAAGTCTGCGGATAAAGGAAAATCCATTCTTCGTCCTCAGAAGGCTACCAAGAAAGCAAAGTTGAAAGTTCCTTCTAAACCTTCAATGAATCAATCCTCTAGCTCTGTGATATAAATGTTCGATCTCTGTCCTCCAAAGATAAAGATTAATCTTAGACCCATGAAATCTGAAGAAGTGAAAATTCCTCCCAGATCTCATGAGAAAAGTCTTCTTGGACCTGGACCTGCTCATCTTAAACTTGCAAAACCTTCTACTTCTGGTCCTAAAACCACTTTCAAATACAGAAAATGTTATCATTGTGGTTTTACTGACCATATTGCAAGCAAATGTCCGACTGCCACCAAAGCTGATAAAACAACTAAAGTAAAGAAAAATGCCTTTAATGCTGAGAAGGTCACCAAAGTTGAAAAATCAACCAAGGTGAAGAATACCACTAAGGTTAAGAAATTAACCAAAGTAAAGATCACCACTGAAGTTGAATCTTCATCTACTGTGAAGACTGCTAAATCTTCCACATCCACTAACTCTAAAGGACCCATTGAAAAGTGGGTACCAAACAACGCTTAATCTTCCTTATGTGTGCAGGGATCAAAGGGCATCTGGTATCTCGATAGTGGATGTTCTCGTCATAAGACTGGACAAAAAGACCTGCTCACTGAATACAAGGAAGAGAAAGGTCCTTCTGTAACGTTCGGTGGAAATGGAAAAGGATATACCCGAGGGTTTGGTGTTCTCAGCGATGGAAAACTACCTTTCGAAGAGTCGCTTATGTAGATGGACTGAAGCACAATCTTCTAAGCATCAGTCAGCTATGTGACAAAGACTATGAAGTTCGCTTTTCTAAGAAAGCATGTTTAGTGGTGGATGAGAAAGGAAAACTTGCTCTCAGTGGTTATCGCAGAGAAAATGTCTATGTAATAGATATGGACTCTACTACCACTGAAAACTTATGTTTTCTTTCTAAGGCCTCTTCTGATGTCAATTGGCTATGGCACAAAAGGATCTCTCATCTAAACTTCAAAACCCTGAATTCTCTCTCTTGTAAGGAACTGGTTTATGGTTTTCCTCAGCTCTCATATTCTAAAGAATCTCTCTGCTCAGGATGTGAAAAAGGAAAACAAACAAAAGCTAGATTCAAATCTAAACAAGTCTCCTCAGTGACAAGTCCTCTTCAGCTCTTGCATATGGATCTGTTTGGCCCTGTCAATATCCAATCAATAGCTAGAAAGAAATATACACTTGTCATTGTGGATGAATTCTCTCGCTATACCTGGGTTATCTTTCTTTGCTGCAAGAGTGATACTCCAAAAGAACTAATATCTTTTGTTAAAAAGATGGAAGTGCAGAATAATCTTACTGTTCGTTCAATAAGAAGTGATCATGGAACTATATTCAAAAATAGTTCTCTAAACAATTTCTTTGAGAACAAAGGAATTTCTCATAATTTCTCCTCAGTAAGAACACCTGAGCAAAACGGAGTCCCTGAAAGAAGAAACAGAACGATCATTGAAGCTGCTAGATCAATGCTCAGCGATTCTCATCTCCCTACTCAATTTTGGGTAGAAGTTGTAAACACTGCATGTTTTACTCAAAACAGATCGCTGATAGTAAAGCGATTTGGAAAGACAACTTATGAACTTTTTCATAGAAGGAAGCCTTCTATCAGCTTTCTTCATATCTTTGGTTGTCAGTGCTTTATCTTAAACAACAAAGATCATCTTGGAAAGTTCGACCCAAAAGCTGATGATGGAATATTTCTATGATATTCCTCCATCTCAAAAGCCTATAGATTTTTCAACAAACGAAGACAATCTGTGGAAGAAACAATTCATGTCACTTTTGATGAAACTCGCTCAGCGAACTCCAAACCATTCGCTGACAATGAAGAGTTAAATGCTTGGATGTTTTCTCATTACAAAGAAACAAAACCTTTCTTTTCAAACCATCAGCACACAGATCCACCTACTGTTGATGATGATCCAAACATCATACATCCTAACGTTGAATCCAACTCATGGGTTTCAGCTGAACCTCTAAACACACTACTACCATCAGATCTCCCTTCGTCTAAAAACCTCTATGATAACAATAGTCTATCCACTACTCAACAGTTAATTGCTGATGAACCTCAAGCGTCCTCATCAGTAAACATCCCAAATGTTGATCCAACATCTGAGTTAAGCGATCATGATCCTGCTCAGCGATGGATCAGAGATCACCCAATAGATAAAATTCTTGGTGATCCAAATGCAGGTATCCAAACACGACGAAGCTCAGGTAATATCTGTCTCTTTGTTAACTTTCTCTCTTTCATAGAACCAAAGAAGACTGATGATGCCCTCAGATATCCAAATTGGGTCAGCGCTATACAAGAAGAGCTGACTGAGTTTACTCGTAACAAAGTTTGGAATCTCATTCCTAGACTATCTGATAAAACTGTTATAGGCACCAAATGGGTGTTTAGAAACAAGTTAGATGAACATGGAACTGTAACCCGCAACAAGGCTCGACTTGTTGCTCAGGGATATAGACAAGAGGAAGGAATAGACTATGATGAAACCTTTGCCCCTATGGCTAGGCTCGAAGCAATTCGACTATTCTTAGCTTATGCAGTTTACAAAGACTTCATTGTGTATCAAATGGATGTAAAATCAGCGTTCCTCAGTGGAAAGCCGAATGAAGAAGTCTATGTAGAACAACCTCCAGGGTTCTATGACCCTAAGTATCCAAATTATGTTTATAAATTGGATAAGGCTCTCTATGGTCTAAAACAATCCCCTCGTGCTTGGTATGACACTCCCTCATCTTTTCGTATCTCTAAAAATTTTGAACGTGGCAAGATTGATAATACGTTATTTTTCAGAAAAATAAAAGGTCATATTATTCTTGTACAAATATATGTCGATGACATCATATTTGGTTCTACTAACCCATCTCTATGTATTCGCTTCGCTGAAAGAATGAAGAAAGAATACAAAATGAGTATGATGGGTGAGCTGACATATTTTCTTGGTATTCAGATTAAACAATCTGATAGAGGTACTTTTATCAGCCAAGGTAAGTATGTTAAAGACATGCTGAAGAAGTTTGATCTTACACAAACTTCAGTGATGAAGACTCCTATGGCACCTCCCCTGGCGCTTAACAAAGATCCTTCTAGAAAACCTGTTAATGTCACTGCCTATAGAGGAATGATAGGCTCCCTGCTGTATCTTACGACGAGCCGACCTAACATAATGTACTCCACTTGTTTATGTGCACGCTACAAATCTGAACCCAAGGAATCCCATCTGATCACTGTTAAGCGCATATTCAGATATCTGAAAGGAACTCCTAACATCGGTCTTTGGTATCCCAAAGACTCAGGGTTCGATCTAACTGGTTATTCTGATAGTGATTTTGCAGGTTGTAAACTTGACAGAAAGAGTACCACTGGTGGATGTCAACTCCTAAGAGGAAAGCTGGTAAGCTGGACAAACAAAAAGCAAAATTCAGTGTCCACTTCCACAGTTGAAGTTGAATACGTAGAAGCTGGAAGTTGTTGTTCTCAGATCTTATGGATGAGAAATCAACTATTAGACTATGACCTTCAGCTATCAAAGATTCCAATCTATTGCGACAACACTAGTGCTATCGCTATAGCAAATAATCCAGTGCTACATTCAAAGACGAAACACATAGAGATCAAATATCATTTTATCAGAGATCATGTGATGAACGGTGATATTGAACTTCATTTCATCCCTACTGACTATCAGCTTGCTGATCTATTCACCAAACCTCTTGATGAGACAAGGTTCAACTTTCTCATCAGTGAGCTTGGAATGCTGAATCTCGAAGAATAATTCTTCAGCGTTCATGCATTGTGTCAGTAATCATAAGTTCCCCTTCTATCACTCTGATAAACATTCTGACTCTCAGGTATGTTCTCTCCAACCCTGCAACTGAATTTTCATTTAGTTAAGATGTTTTCAAAATATAAACTTTAATCACTGAACTTTCTTCAAATGATTAAAAGTTTTTTGAAAAATAAATTTATCACTGATATTTCTATTCAGTGATTCTTCTTAAAAGAAAATTCATCCCTATGTTTACCATCAGGGATACTTTCAAAAAGAAAAATCTTGCCGTGGAGTTCATTCATCAGGCTACGTTAGATCTTCCTGCGTTTGAAGGTCGTCTGGACTGTTTGGAGGCTGAAGTTTAGGTGTTGACCGCTGCAAAAGCTTCATCTCCTTACAAAGATCTCTCCCTAAATGATAATGACAAAGAGGGCGAGAAGGCAGCTGAAGAAAATACGGAGTTTGAAGTCGCTGCTGAGGTCCAACAGAAGGAAACTCCCTCTCAGGTTGAGGGGGAGATAGCTGCTGAAAAAGCCCCTCCTTCTCTCGAAGATTTAATCGATGATGAAGAAGAAGAGGATGATGCGGATGAAGCCCTTGATCTTGAAGATCAAAAGGAAGAACCTCATCAAGATGATGATGATGACGATGAAGAAGATCCATCGCTATGGTGTTCTTCGACCGTCACTTCATCAGCGATAGCTTCGAAATAAGTTATCAAAGCAGGGGGGAGCCATGGAACTTCTTCAGGAACCCCTTCCCAAAGCAAAGGTGCTACTGCTGAGGGAAGCCTGAAGAAGACTTCACTATCTGAGGAGAATCCTTCTCAGGTATGCCTTTCCCTCCTTCCCTTATCCTTCTATAAAAATCACACCCCTGTTTCTTTCTAGCCTTTATCTCTCTTCTTCCATAAAAATAAACTAACCTTTTTCATTATCTGACCAGACAGTTCTCTCCCATGCTTAAGGGTAAAGAGCTCCAAATAATCCCAACTACTGAAATTGATGACTAGATAATCCTAATCTCTATAAGAGAGATTGATGAAGAGGATGAAGAAGATGAGTCCCTGCAACGCCCACGGAGGCCCTCTAGACCACTTCATTGGTCAGAGGAAGAGATGAAGAAAAGAACAGAGATGATCTCTCATCTGGAGAGTCAACGGCTGAAGATATCCTCTCAATCAACAGATCTAGAGTTCCTGACTGAAGCTGAAATTGAAGAATCCGTCAGGGCTGAGAAGCTGGTTGCTGACTGTCAAAGAGATGCCTCTCTGGCTCTCAAAATTCAGTCCTCTCAAGTCAAAGACAAAAAGATGAAAAGCAAACCAGTGGAAGTCCAGGCAGCTCTTTTGAAAGAGATTGAAGAGGAACGCTCCAAAGAAAAAGCGGTCAGCGATAATAAAGTCGATTGGTGCAAGCACAAAATTGACTATCGCTCTGACGCAATGAAGATCGTAGTTGTTGCTATCTCTGGGAGAAAGAAGAAGGATAAACTTTCTGTCACCATGGAGATTACCAGAGAGGATGGAAGCTGCAAGGCTATGTTCATTTCAAAGCTGCAAGACTTCGGCTACATGGAGTGGCTTGAGTTCAAAGATGCGCTAAAGAAATAAAAGTCAACATACAGAGGCTATGTTGAAAGGCTGAATAATGCCCTCATCAACAGAGTCGCTGCTATACTAAAGGAGCCATCTACTCTTCCTCCAAAGTCCAAGCAAATCAAGAGAAAGCCTATCTCCTCCTCATCTGATAATGTCGCAGTGATCAGAAATGAAACCTCCATCAAATTCTCAAGAAAAGATCTGTTCGGTCCTCCTCCTGATCTTTCAGTTATCGATCTATCTATGCCTCCTGGCGGACCATACGTTGCGGGACAAGTTCTTAAAAAATCTTTTGGAATCTTCTTCAGAGATGACGAGGAACAACTCAGATTTCAAAGAGTCTCTGAAATCCCTATCTGTCCCCTCGCTCTTCTCAAGGATCTCATGTGCCTATGGTGTACTCTCTCTCTTGCTGCTGAGCCAATCATAGCGATCATCTACAAAGAATCTTTAGAGAGAAGGCAAAAAGGAGAAGAAATACTTGAGTATTTGATCAATCCTCCTAAACCCTCTTTAGATAGCTGATAGATTAGTTTTCTTTCTTGTAATCTATTAGTTTAAACTTACAGTAGTTAGTACATCACTTGTACTTGTAATTTTCATACCTTGTAATTCTTTTCTTGGATTAATGAAAATTTCAGTGAAGTACTTAACTCTATCAGTACTGTAAAAGATCCCTCAAAATAGTAATTGGGACATGTATGTTATGAGTCCTGATTATTCCATCATTTTGAATTATAAATTAAATTTCTTCAGTTACTTTGTCATTATCAAATAGGGGGAGATTGTTGATCCAGACTCTCTCAGTGATTTGATAACGACCCTTTTCTATACTTAGTTAAAATTACGTTTAATATGTATTAATGTTTCACCATCAACGATTAGACTGAGTCTGTTCAGTTATCGCTGATAGTCTTCTTATAAACATTTAGTATGTATTAGTGTTTCACTATTAGTGATCAAACTGATTCTATTCAGTATTGCTGATAGCTCTGATGTAAACAATAACGTAATCCCTGAAGACAAGTCTCGCGTCAACAGATGTTCATAGCTGAATCGAAGACGAAGCTGCTGAACACAGAGAAGTCTACTAGTGACCTGATGCGGATATCAGTGAAGCAAAGACAACTCTACTTATACGCGAAGGAATATGAAGAAAGCTTCAGCGATCGCTGAACTCTTGATATCTCTGAAGAAAGAGATATTCAGCGATTGAATGATCACAAAGCTTATACCTCAAGTTTCTATTTGTCTTTCCTTGCACAACTCTGTACGATGTGTCAGACAGGACATACCTCTGCCATAATTCGTACAACAACTCTGTCCACTACACTGTTCATGATCCGGCCGAAAGCATGTCTCCCAAAGTCAGACTTCCAAAGCCAATTAGTGAACGCCACGTGTAAAGTGCCCTGCCATGCATTTAATGCATTGGGTATAAATAGGAAGTTCCCCCATCCATCTGAGGCTTTGCTCAATCCTTGAACCCCAAATAGAAACCTTTGTTTTCTATATTCTAAATCCCCCATTCTCTGAAATTCTTGTGCAACCATCTTAGTGTTTTCCTATGTTTGTTTAGATTGATTTATCAATAAACAATTTATTAAATTTTAAATTATGTGTTTGTATTCAACCCCCCCCTTCTACAAACTTGTTAAGCACGTTAGGGACCAACAACTTCGACTCTCTCACTTCTCTCATTATCACACTGCGAGTTCCAGCACTTAGAAAGTTTTCTCTCGACTACCTTTTGCGATATTTTTGGCTTTCAAGCTCATCTTTCTCGAAGAATCAAGTGTAGGTTATCATATTTGTGTTCGATTGTTTGTTTGTTCTTGTTTCCAAATTTGATTCCTTCAAGAACTAGGGTTTTTCTTTCAGTCTCGACGATTCATTTTTCTTAACTGTTCATCTTCTTGTCTCTTCGTTTACTAGAATGATGATACTAGACTTTTTGAGTATCTTCTTTCGAAATAATGATTTGTATTATAAAACATACTTGGTATCATCTGGGTTTTGTTCGATATTGTTAGAGTATAAATCTGTTGGATACAAGATCAAGAAGACTGAAGGTCAAAGGTCAAGAAAGTCAAAGCTGGAAAAGTCAAATCTCATTAAAGTCAAAGTCTTTTGTAATAAAAGTCAAAGTGTATTTGTATTTGTTTTTGTATTTTATTTTCCTTGTATTAGGTGTTGGTATAAATAGTATTGTATTCTTTGTATTTCGTAAGTAAGTCAACAGAAACAAAGCGTATTATTCAGTTGTATTTTAGGGAGAGAAATCTGTTGAGAGAGATCTGTTGAGAGAGAGAGAGAGAGAGAGTTCTGGAGAGAGAAAGTTTGTAATCTTGAATTTGAAGTGAAATCAAACAGGTAATTGATTCTTGTTTGTGTTTTGTTTATTTAATTGTGATTAGAAACTAGATTCAGGGTCACACAATTGGTATCAGAGCAGATCCAAATTGAAAAATGAAGAAAATTCAAAAGTTCGTATCTGTGTTCTTGAGCGAAAAATCAAATCCGAGTTTTAGTGCGTTTTTGGAGTTTTAATCGATTAGATTTTGTTCAGATAGCATAATCGATCGAGTCTGTATAGGTGATTTCAAGAAATGCACTGTATTTGATCGTTAATTTTGATTTTAGTTGAGTTTGAAGTTCACGAGTCCTGTGCACTGTAATTGAGTCGATTTATGCATTTTTGTGTATTTGATCGAAGTTAGTTGTTAAGTTTGTGTTCTAGTTGTTTAGACGAGTGAATTGTCAAAGTTTAGTGTTGAAATTCTTGCTTTAAATGAGTTTTTGGTGTGATTTTGATCGATTTTAGAGGTTTGCGCGTGTTAGTCAAGGTTTGCGTTTCATTCATCGAGGTTTGCGTTTCATTCATCAAAGGTTTGCGCGTGTTCGTCAAGGTTTGTGTGTGTTCATCAGTGGTATGTGCTAGTTCATCGAGAGATTTACCAAATATCTTTTCAAAGGTTTGCGTCTTCATTGACAAACGTAAAGTTGGGTTTGCGTCTGTAACTACAATCGCAAAGTAAAGGTTTGTGCTTCCCATTTGAATCGCAAAGTAAAGGTTTGCGCTTCCCATTTGAATCGCAAAGTAAAGGTTTGCGCTTCCCATTTGAATCGCAAAGTATAGGTTTGCGCTTACTACTTGAAACGCAAAGTAAGGTTTGCGTTTAGTTCTTGATACGCAAAGTCAGATCTGTGTAATCTTCTCATCACGCAAAGCTACTCATCACAGTTCGGCACACAAAGTATCATTTAAGCAAGTCAAGCAATACGCAAAGTGTGGTTTGCGAACCACACTAGATACGCAAAGTGTAGTTTGCACACCACTCTTGATACACAAAGTGTGGAGGACTTAGACAAATTTTTCAAAATAGTAGCGAGACCCCCGTGCTAAGTCTGCGAAGGGGGACATATTTCTTGTTGTGATCAAAATTTCTGATTTTATATTTCAAGTTTTCTGTATTTTCTTGATTGTTTCATTCGGACTAACGATCAGTTTCTAGTTTCTTATTGCATATATTTTTCAAACAGGTTTTATCAAGATGACATCTAAAGATGCTCTTTCCATTGGCACTGATGTCAAGCCTCCTGTTTTGTTCAAAGGAGAGTACGAACAGTGGAAAGACAGATTCCTTGATTTTATAGACAGACATGCAAATGGAGAGAATATTATGTTGTCAATCACAGAAGGTCCTATGGTACCAATCACGCTTCAAATACCTGATGATGACTCGTCTAATAGTGAAGATGGTACTGAGGAAAGAGATCAAAAGAAGAAAACAGTGACAGTGGATATCTCTCAGTATTCTGAAGAACAGAAAAGCCGATACAAAGCAGATAAACAAGCAAGATCCTTACTTCTTCAGAGCATTCCGAATGAGATCTACATCAAGATTGATAGTTACAAAGCAAATGCTAAGAAGATGTGGGATCAATTGCAAAAGATGATGATGGGATCCAAGGTAGGGAATCTAATGAATGTGGCTAACTGCATCAACAGTTATGAAGAATTTAAAGCCAAATAGAATGAAAGCCTGAAAGATACTTATGAACGGTTTGTGTTGCTTCTGAATGAACTGACAAAGAACAAAGTGAAAAAGAAGCAGCTGGAGAATAATGTCAAATTCCTAAGTATCCTACAACCTGAATGGAAGAAGCATACGCGTAGGATGAAACAAATGAAGGATCTGAATGACATACCGTTACATGAGGTTTATGAGACATTGAGGCAGAATGAAGAAGAAGTGGAAGAGAAAAGAGCTGAGAAAAAGAAGGCAGAAAAGGTTCCCGATCCTATTGCATTGGTAGCCAGAGAGAAAAAGAAAGAAAAGAAAGAGAAGAAGAAAAAGAAGAAAGTGCTTACAAGTTTTGAGTCAGAATCTGAATCAGATGGAGATGATGGAGAAAGCCTCAAACAGGCTATGTTGCTATTGACCCGTGCATTCCAGAAAAAGTTTTACAAGAAGTCGGGATCTAACTCACAGAGGTACTCTTCATCAAGTTCCAAGAATCATGAGCATCGATAAAGAGTTGAAGGAAAGCGACACGAAGAGAACCGGTATATGGAAAGGAAGCCGAAAGAAAGGAAGAAGTTCATGAATGATTACACTGTTGCTGATAAGCCAGCAAGTGATCCAGTCAACTGCTACAACTATGGGAAGATTGGACATTTTGCAAAAGATTATAGAAAGCCAAAAGTTCGTAATTCTCAGTACTATCAGAACAAACTGCTACTGGCCAAACAACAAGAAGCGAGCATCGCTTTAATGGCGGAGGACGAATTTTGGCTGGATCATTCAGAAGGTGAAGAGGAAGAGAAGGAAGAAACTGCTCATCTATGTCTTATGGGAAAAGAAGTGAAGTATGATGAGTCAGATGATGAGACATCTGATGAGGTAATAAACTTAACTGAAAAAGATTTCATTACCAAAATGGAAGCTATGATGGTTGAGCTTAATGATCTTTAAGTAAAACTGAAGAAAGAAAAAGACAGAGTTGGTAAAAGAAACAGTAAGATCTTTGAACTTAATAAGTCTGTTATTGGGAACAAAGATCTGATTGATTCTTTACGTAAGTCTGCTTCTGATTCTAAATCTAAAGTAGATTGTTTTGAAAAGAAGATTTCTTACTTTGAAGTTAAAGTTTCTAAATATGAGTTTGAGAAGAAAGAATCTGCACTAATTGTTCATAAACTGCAGGTTGAGAACAAGCTTTTGAATAAAAAGGTAAATGGTCTGGAAGCCAAACTTTACGCAAGAGGACAAACAGATCAAACCATTTTTCTTAATGCACCTGATGAAGAGGCTGATGTTAAGGAAAATTGGGGACTTGGTTTAAAAAACCCCCATTACTTAAAGAAAGCCATCAGAAAACAACCAGCATTATATAATTTTGATTTTCTTGCTTGTGCTGGTAAACATACACATTTAAAACCAAATTTGTTACCAAATTACCGGAAGAAGTTGAGGCCAAAGAAACTGAAAATAGAAAGAATGTAAAGGAAATGCAACTACCATTTAACTATGCAAAGTTAAATGATAGTTATCTTTTAGAAACACCAAAAGTTCTTTCAAATGATTATTTTGCTAGTTATTCTGTTTATGAGATGAAGGCAAAACCTGCAATTGCAAAGGTTTATGTTCCTCCACTCATTCTTGAAAGCAAAATAGTTGAGTTGGAAAATGTTTTATCTGATGAAAAACTTTTGGTTGATATTCAACGAAGTGTATTTTCTACTGTATTAAAGAACACGATTTTTCAATCTACATTTACAAAGTGTTCTAAAGTTTCTAAGACACCTCAAACTTCGTCTGATAATTTTGATGACTTATTTGAGTCTGCAAATGACTTTCTTAATTCTGATGATGGGTGCATAGAAGAAATTGATATGTTTGACTTCAATGCTCCTCTTCCTGATCATTCTACTTGTCTTACAAATGAAAAGGTGTTACCAAGTGTTCTTAAAACTGTTAAATCATTAACTACGGTTGATGAACCAGTTTCTGTAACTGCTGATTATTATTCTCAAGGTAAGAAACATAAGAAACAGCGATTACAGAAACAGAAACACACTGGTACACAAAAGAAAATTCAGTCTCAGAAATTTGATTTTCCTAATAAATCTAAATTTTTTGTTTCAGTTATAAGCAAGAAAAGGTCGAAAGCTCGAACTGAATGGCGACCAAAAAGGAAGAATGATGAGATAGCTGGATCAGTTTCTGATAATTCTTGTACTAGATCAGTTAGTAGTGATAATGATGTAATTGATCAACTTGCTTCACATAAACAAAACCTTGTAACTTCTTACAAGCGATATTCAATAAAGCAATTGATTCAATTATCTCCTATTTCTACTACATCTTATAATTATCGGAGAAATGATTTTGCTTACTCTCATAATTCTTCTGATTGGTTCGGATCTTATCATGTGTATTCTTCAAGATCAAATATTTTTAAAGGTTTTCAAAAGAACAGAGGGTCCATTTTCAAATGGATACCAAAATCTTGTACTAATCTGTTAGGACCCGTTTTTAAATGGGTACCTAAAGTTATTGTTTCCTGATTTCTCTTGCAGACCCGGCATATGTGGTACTTGGACAGTGGATGTTCCAAGCATATGACTGGGCAAAAAGCTTTATTGTCTAAATATATAGAGAAATTCAGTGGAAATGTCAGATTTGGAAACGATCAGCTTTCACCAATCTTAGGATATGGTGACATCATTCAAGACAACATAATGATCAGTTAGGTGAGTTATGTCGAAGGCTTAGGGCACAATCTGTTTAGCATTGGTCAATTCTGTGATAAAGGGATAGAGGTCAACTTCAAATTTAAGAGTTGCTCAGTTCGTACTGAAGATGGCACAGAACTCTTAGCTGGAAATCGAAAGACAAACCTCTATACCATCAACTTGTACAAGGTTCAGATTGACAACCAGGTATGCTTAATGACAAAAGCTTCACTGCAGCAAAGTTGGCTCTGGCATAGACGTTTATCTCACTTGAACTTTCGTTATATCAATAAGCTGGTTAGTGGGAAATTGGTAAAAGGACTTCCTGAGCTGAAATACGAGAAAGAACACTTATGTGCTGCATGTGAGAAGGGTAAGATGAAGAGAGCTCCGTATAAACCGAAGCCTGAACCAAGCACTAGTTCTCCGTTAGAATTGTTACATATGGATTTGTGTGGTCCAATGAGAACTCAGAGTTTGGGTGGAAAGATATACGTGTTGGTTATTATGGATGATTACTCAAGATACACATGGGTCAAATTTCTTCGATCAAAAGATGAGATGCCCGAAGTTCTTATTACTTTCTTAAAGACGACCCAGGTGAAAATGCAGCGACAAGTCAAGTTTCTTCGAACGGACAACGGCACAGAGTTCAAAAACAAGATAGTTTAAGAATATCTCGAATTGGTTGGGATATCACTTCAGTACTCTGCTGCTCGAATGCCTGAACAAAATGGAGTAGTCGAAAGGCGAAATCGGACTCTAGTCGAGGTCGCTAGGACTATAAATCGATCCATGATACACCGCCATTTTCAAAAGGCTCCATATGAGCTGATCAACAACAGAACACCAACAATCAAGTATTTTCACATATTTGGGTGTAAATGTTTTGTGCTTAACGACAGAGAGAGTCTGAATAAATTCAGTGCTAAGGCGGACGAGGGTATCTTCATTGGTTATTCTTCAACATCGACAGCATATCGTGTTTATTTGAAGAAGTCAAAGACAGTTGTCGAGAGCGTTAATGTAACATTCGATGAATATATGGCTTCTGAACAACTCAGTTCAGAACCCGTGATCACTAGAGTATTATCTTTTGGGCAGATCAGTCCAGAACCTGCTTCTACAGCCAATAATTCGAATAATGCTTCTACATCTATTTCACGTTTAACTGATTTAGATTTGTTAATTGAATTCTTTTATGATGAGTTTCTAGGTTCTAATATACCTAAATCTGTTGTGACTGACAGGTCTGAAGATACAAGTTGCAATCATCCAGTCACTTCAGATGTTATAACTGAACAAGCATCCCCTGTTCAGTCAGAAACTCACATTCCTACAATTACTCCTACAGTTGAAGATGTACAAGTAAATGTTGAGCCAGAAGTAAATGTTTCAGTTGGGTGTAATACAATGTCTACTCAACAGCTAGAGTCTGTTATTCCAACTGATGCTTCTGCACCTGAAACTTCAACTGCAAACCCCCCTCCTGTTATTCAAACTGAAGATTCTGATAGTGGATTTCTAGATGATGATCATTTTCAATCAATATCTACTCCACTCCCTCATGAGCATCGCTGGACCAAAGATCGTCCATTACATCAAGTAATTGGAGATTTTGACAAGCCTGTACAAACGAGGTCAGTGATTCTTAATCAATGTATGCATGACTCATTCCTCAGTAAGATTGAGCCAACACGAGTATCTGAGGCTCTTGCTGATTCGGACTGGGTATCTGCTATGCAAGAAGAGATCAATCAGTTTGAAGCCCTAAAGGTTTGGAGATTAGTTCCAAAACCAGAAGGTAAAACCGTGATAGGAACTAAATGGGTATTCAAGAATAAAAAGGATGAAGATGGTATCGTCATAAGAAACAATGCTAGACTTGTTGCCAAAGATTACCGGCAAGAGGAAGGCATAGATTACGATGAGACATATGCTCCAGTAGCGCGTATAGAAGCAATCCACATGTTTCTAGCCTACGCAGCTCATAAAAATTTCACAGTATTTCAGATGGATGTGAAAACAGCCTTTCTGAATGGCATTCTTAAAGAGGAAGTGTACGTGTCTCAACCAGAAGGGTTTGTCAATCTAGAGAAGCCAGATCATGTTTATATCTTGGACAAAGCCCTCTATGGTTTAAAACAAGCCTCTTGAGCATGGTATGACGTTTTTTATCTAAATTCTTGGTCAACTCCGGTTTTTCTAAAGGTAAGGTTGATACCACTTTATTCATCAAAAAGGAAAAAACTGATATTATTCTTATTCAGATTTATGTTGATGATATAATATTTGGTTCTACAAATCCAAAATTTTGCAAAAACTTTTCTAACCTCATGGTGTCACGTTTTCAAATGAGTATGATGGGAGAGTTGAATTTCTTTCTCGGATTACAAGTTAAACAATTTTTTACGAGGATTTTCATTAACCAATCTAAGTATATTTTGGACATTCTTCGGAAGTACAAAATTGAAAATTGTAAACCTATTGGAACCCCGATGGCACCAGGTACTAAGATTAACACTGATCCTTCGGGTAAAAGTGTTGATGTTATGACTTATAGGGGTATGATAGAATCGTTAATGTATCTTACATCTAGTAGACCAGATATTATGTTTTCAACATGCTTATGTTCTAGATATCAGGCTGCTCCCAAAGAATCCCATTTGGCTGCTGTCAAACGGATTTTTAGATATCTGAAGGGGACTGCAGACCTTGGTCTGTGGTATCCTAAGGATACTGGGTTTCAACTTACTGCCTACTCAGCTGCAGATCATGCAGGTTTCATGTTGGACAGAAAGAGTACTTCTGGTCACGTTCAATTCCTTGGAGACATGCTCGTTAGCTGGGCATCAAAGAAACAATTATGCGTTTCCACATCGACTGCGGAAGCAGAGTACGTAGCTGTTGCCAGTTGCTGCTCTCAAGTCTTGTGGATGCGAACACAGCTAAGAGACTATGGATTCAAGTTCGACAAAATTGCAATATATTGTGACTCGAAGAGTGCAATTGCTATATCTGCTAATCCTGTCCAACATACGAAAACCAAACACATTGATGTTAGGTATCATTTTATTAAAGATAATGTAGAAAAATGAACAATTGAACTTTATTATGTAAAAATAGATTATCAACTTGCAGATTTATTTACCAAACCATTAGATGAAAAGAGATTTAATTTTCTTATCTCTAAGCTTGGTATGTTAAATCTGAACACATAATCAGTTGTTACCTAATAAAGTTAAGTATTGTTATTTTTCATCATTTTCTTTATTATAATGTTTTTAGGATATCTGCACTTTAAATGTTTGTTCATGATTTCAGGGGGAGTAAGAGAAGATTTTAGATGATCTACATTCATTTGAGGGGGAGCATAACTAATTTCTGCATTTTACTTAAATGACAAAATTTTTGTGATGCATGATTTTAGGGGGAGCATATAATTTCAAAAGGAGTAAGACTATGATTTCTGATTATTTCAAATCAGAACTCGTACTTTAATAGTTTTACTATTTTACGTCTTTTATTTTTCGAATAAATTTGTGAATAAATTTGTTTTGACTAGACTTTGAGACTTATGCAGAATGAGAGAAGCTGACAAGATCATATCTTAATGACTTCAGCTTGACTTCATGAGATTTAAGTTTGTGCGAAAAGGTAAATTTCTTATCTAAATCTCAAATATATCTGAAAGAAGGACAACTTTCAGATATAGAAAACATGTTCTGAAATGTTCAAACCACTTCCCGATTCTTAAACAGATTTTATAATTTGGATGTGTGATTTTAAATGTTTTCATTTTATTTTTGTGCCTAATTGATAAACAAACCGTGTGTTTCCAAAGATAAATACTTGCATATTGTCTTTTCTACATACTTTCAAGTATTCACACACATTGGTTTAATTTTTGATCAAATTGTTCTTACCATGTCTCATATTAAAACATATTTTCGATGGTAAGACACCCCGCTTGTAATTTAAAGAATTTTGAGCGATATTTCATTTCGAAACGTTATTTCGAGAATGTCTATATTTTTGTTTCGTATAGATAATATCCGTTGTTTTTAACCATAAGCCTTGATTGTTATATCATTCATTTCTGATCATTTTCATACAATGTCAGATTTTCAAACAAGCCTTTTGCATTCATGTTCATTCATTCACTATACTTGTTTGAAAATACTTCAATGTTTAAAAAAAATGCTCATATCTTCATGATTATATTCTGAGCATATATACATCCGACTTGTATTTTGAGATTTAACTGATAATGTTAAACCATATTGAGCACCATTATGCTTTCATAGAATTACATGGTTTCTTTGTGCTAGGATTTAAATGAACTTCTATGGAATCATGTTAACCATTGATTTCTACCCAAGAAGTTAATCCATAGAGATTGAGTGTGAGGAGTCTAAAAGAAATGAGTGTGGGTGTGACGAGGTAAAATGGAAATGAGAGATTGGTTAGTAGTGAGCTTATTGATCAAAAGAAAGAGGGTGTGAGAACAGAGTAAAAGAATATTAAACTCTGCACCAACTACTTTCTGAGTCGGGCAGCCACATTACTAGCGTTTTACAACTCTTTGGTAAACGTTATTGAAACAGGAAATTAGCCCATTCCAACTCTTGACTAAACCCCACCAGCTACTCATTTTCTTCTCAAAAAGAAAATGTTTCACATTTTCAAGGGGACGCAGCCTATAATCTATCTGGTTTTCATTTGGAAAATCTGGATATTGAAAAAGAAGGAAGTCTGCCCCACCTTCGCACTTCATTCATGCACATTGAGTCTGTGTTGAACTAACTGTTGCTCAGTGGTTTACACAATGTTGAGCCTTTATAAGTAATTATTCGTGCTTAATTCTTTCTACACATGCACGAACACACAAAGAAATTGTTTCTTTGTCATAACATTCATAGAAATTACCTTTGTGGTGTTTCAATGATTGGATGGAAGCCCTGGGGGAGTGAACATCAAAAAGCTCCTTTATATTGTGTATTCGTTACACACAGTGACTTTGTGTTACTGACAGGCATTTTAACTGATTCATCTGTTGATTCAGGAGTTACCTATTCTTATTTTGTCTGGATTTGCAAACATCTAGATGAATACTTGGTTATGGATCACAGAATCAGAGGCTCAGTTTGACAGATCAGATTGGTCAATGACATTTCTTGGGAGAAAAGTTTTGATGATATAGATGCTCAAATCATCAAAAAGGGGGAGATGGTATCAAGAAATGATAAAGTTTAGAGAAATATCCAAGTCAGAAAAGTTCAAAGTAAAGATTTGAAAATTTGAGGAAGATCAAAGAATTTCTGAAGATTTGAGGAAATTTTCTTTGAAGATTATTTGCTAAAGCAATTCGAGCTGATTCTGAAGATAATTTCTTTCCAAAGTCTGAAAGTATTATTGTGAAAGTTTTGGGGAGTTTGTTAATCGTTTGAAGACAAATTTTTTTTTTGAAAGAATATAGTCAAAGAAAAAGGGGAGATTGTACTGACAGAGCTTAAAAAGTGAAGACTGAATTGCTAGATCTTTCAACAGTGATCTTGAATCCAAAGGGGGAGATTGTTAGAACATAAATCTGTTGGATACAAGATCAAGAAGACTGAAGGTCAAAGGTCAAGAAAGTCAAAGCTGGAAAAGTCAAATCTCATTAAAGTCAAAGTCTTTTGTAATAAAAGTCAAAGTGTCTTTGTATTTGTTTTTGTATTTTGTTTTCCTTGTATTAGGTGTTGGTATAAATAGTCTTGTATTCTTTGTATTTCGTAAGTAAGTCAACAGAAACAAAGCGTATTATTCAGTTGTATTTTAGAAAGAGAAATCTGTTGAGAGAGAGATCTGTTGAGAGAGAGAGAGAGTTCTAGAGAGAGAAAGTTTGTAATCTTGAATTTGAAGTGAAATCAAACAGGTAATTGATTCTTGTTTGTGTTTTGTTTGTTTAATTGTGATTAGAAACTAGATTCAGGGACACACATATATATTGTTATTTGCAGGTTTCCCTTAACTTTTGGATTTCTGGACTTGAATATATGAATTATTGGACTCGAACTTATGTTCTGTACTGGACTCATGAATTATTGGCTTCAAGTTTCGAATTTCTGACCTGAACCTTTGCTTGATGTTGAACAAGGAACCAAACTCATGAAACAGTGTTCTAAAAATTTGAACTTTTGGACTTCAAAACATGAACATTGTTATGAACATGATCATTTGAATTAAAAGTTGCTTTGGATCTTACTTTCAAGATTTTAATAAGCTTCAATATAATCATTCATATTCCTGAGATTAAAAGGTAAATATTTGAATTTTTGAAATTCAATTTTTTTGAATTTCAAATTTTCAAATGAATAGTGTTTTTGAAAATTTTGAATTATCAGATTTGTGATTTCAAGTTCAAAATCAAGAATTGAGAGTTCTAGTTAGAGTTCATATCAGTATTATGAAAGTTTAAACGTCTAAGAGTTTTGGTAACCTTTGCAAATTTAATATTATAAGAGTTCTAAGTCTCTCATTTCTTTGAGAATTTTGTACTTCGGATATTTTTACAGATTTCAAGTATTTTTTGAAATACAACACTATTTTTCCAGAATAAATTCAAAGTGTCAAGTGTCATTGTAATTTTTTTTGGGTCTTGTGTATTTTTTTAATTTTTTTGTACATCTGAAGTTGCAATTTTCTTACTGCAACTTATTGTGCTTTCATTGCAATATCTCAAAGTACATTGTTTTGTACTTCAAAATTGGTTTTCTGAAAACAAGTTTTTGGATTTATACTGACATATTAGATTTTAGCCAATAATTTTAAAATTTTCAGGTATTCCAATGGCGAATATAAACAGTGGTGATCCTATAGTTCAGATGGATGAACATGATCCAACTATCTCACGGGAGATGCCTATGCCTTCCTCCCGATCCCATGTTCAATCTGAAATTGGCGTAGATCTAGATTTTCTGTTAATCAATCCACAAGATTATCTTCCGTTGTCACCAAACACTCATCATGTGATCTTTGATAATCTCATGATCAAGCCACTGATAAAAGAGATTCTGAAGAACCACCCAATCTGCAGTGCTCTAACTGCTACTGCTACCGTCCCACTGATTTACTTACAACAAGCTTGGAAAACCATTGAGCATGTTGTGGAAGGCAACATAAAGTATTTCACAATCCGAATTGACAACTTCACATCCATACTGACCTATCAAAGATTAAGATTGGTTCTTGATCTTCCATTGCCAGACTCGAGAGAAGGAAGAAATACCTTTCATCCTTATCTAAGAGATCAAGAACTGTTTGATGGTATTCTTGCCTTAGGATATGTTGGGAGCCTCACAAAGATCAGTGACTTTCAGAAGTCAAATCTGCCTCCATTTCACTATCAGTTCTTTTCTGTGATCAACAAGTGTTTGACTTCAAGGCACTCTGGGCATGACAACACAAACATGCATACTTTGAGATTGTTTCATGCTATCATCTATGATTTGCATGTTGATTATGTCGTAGCTATCTGGACTGATCTCTATGAGAAGGTTATGAGTAATAAGCATACAAGAACGCCAAAATACGTGCCTTATCAGAGGTTTCTACAACTCATTGTCCGAAGCATATTGAGATCCAACATAGAGATTCCAAAAAGACTGCATCATGAGATTTTGCACCTGAAAATGAAATGACACATCTTCAAAAGCAGAAGCAATCCTTCACTTTTGAGATGCCAATACTGCTGCATTGCTTGATTATGCCAATCCGACCGTTTTGTGTGTTAGGAAATATAGGCAGTCCATGGGAATGCCAGAGCCGGTAATCCCTACCCAGGACATAGAGCTAGTTAGACGAGAGGAGTCAGTAAGGGTTCAACATACTACGGGGGTAGATCAACGAGTAAGTGAGCAGAGAGAAAATTTCGAGAGGGGTACTGGAGTGGGTCAGATTTCTATACCGGAGGGTGTGGGAACACAGGAACAATCTGCCACACGTTTAGTGATTTCCACATCTCAACCTGAGACAACTATCATTCCTCAATTGGGGCGCTCAGGTAGAGAATCCCAATGAAAGTCAGAAATCTGAAAGAACTTTATCGGTCAGACAAGCAAGCTCATCTAGTACGTCCGTTGTTAGAGCACAGATTTATTGGATTAAAGATCATCAAATCTGAATATTGAAATCTGAGGTCAAAGCTGAAAAGTGAAACTCTCAATATTAGTCTAGGTCATTTGTAATAAATAGTCAAAGTTAATTTCCTTGTATTTTGGTATTTTGTATTTTTATCTAAATAGGTATATGGTGTTTTAGGGTGCTACGGTTGGTTGTGGAAAGTGTGCCCAAAGTAGAATTATCAACCGCCAACTCTATTCTAGAGTGAGAGAGAGAGAGAGAGAGAGAGAGAGAGAGATCTTAGAGAGAGAAATATCCTTCAAGAGAAAAATTGTAATCGGTTGATTGTGAAATCAAAAAACTGGTTTGATTATTCTCTTGTTGTGATTATATGTTTAATGTGATAAGAAACTGGATTTAAAGGGAAAATCAATTGGTATCAGAGCTATATCCAGATTGAAATCAAAAAGAAAATATTGTTCGAACACTGTTCATCGTCTTTCAGATTTGATTTTTGAATGTTTGTGTGTTTTTCAAGTTGAAATCATTTGTTTAATAATCGATAAGTGTTTTAGATTGAGTTTGTATTGATTCAATCGAGTATTGCACTGTAATCGATTCTCATTTTGATGATTTTGGTGTTTTGGTTTACCCGAGTCAACAGGCACTGTTCCATCGATTGATTTTACTTAGAGTGTTTGTTTTTGAAATTATTTGGTTGTAATTTGTTCTAGATGTGTTTGTGGTCTTATTGTCAAAATTTCGAGTTGTAATTCGATGTCTAGATAGATTTTGAGTGATTCAGAGTCGTATTTTGAAGCGTAGCTGAAGAACTCGCAAGGTCGTTCCAGGTTTCCATTTTGCGCCAGATTCAAGTGGTTCGAAGCTCTTAGAGCAAGTTATCTTTTGCGCCAGTCCCTCTTAGCGCAAACTGTATTTTGCGCCAACTCCTCTTCGGTCGAATGATATACCGGTCAAAGCTTGACACCGGTCACAACACACCGGTCACAGCACACCGGTTGCACTCCCACACCGGTCGGCCTCAAGACCCCGGTTGCGACACCAGTTTTCGCCATCAGTTCTCCGCGCAAAGCATTATTTGCGCCACCTTCTCCTCACGCAAACACCTACTTGCGCCAGCTTCTCTGATTCCAGCCTTAGCGAGTTTCTGATTTTTGCGCTACTATAGTTTGCGCCACTGTCCTTTAGCGCATATCTGGATTTCGCGCCAACTTTGTTTAGCGCAAACTGTCTTTTGCGCTACTGTCCTTGGCGCATTCTGTGTTTTGAGCCAGATTCTCTTATCTTCATTTCTTATTTTCAGTATTATTCTGTATTCATTTGATTTTATCTAGACTAACGATCAAGTTCAAGTTTCTTATTGCATATTTTCAAAAATCAGAATGATTTTTAGCGAAGCTCCTTCAATCAGTATGGATGAGAATCCACCAGTACTTCTCAGAGGAGAGTATGAAAAATTGAAAAATCAGTTTTTGGATTTCATTAACAGTCATTAATTAGGGGATCATATCAGAATATCTCTTAGAGAAGGAAACATGAAAATTCCAACATGGACTCATACTACTAATGATGGTTGGGAAAGAAAGAGTCAAGAGATTCCAGTATCACCTGATAGATACACAGATGAGAAGAAAAAGGTTGAGAAGGGAGATTAACTTTGACTCTGACGACTGTGATAACCTGAAGCAGGCTATGCTTATGTTAACCAAGGTTTTTCAAAATAAGTTCTACAAGATGCCTAGTTCGAACAGTCAGAGGTATTCATCTGGTTTAAGTAACTACGATCACAAGGAGAGAGTTGAAGGAAAGAGGATAGAGTAAAGGAGACCAGAAGAGAAGAAATATAGAGATGAATAGACCAAACAGGTAGAACCACCAATGTGCTACAACTGCGGCAAATTCGGACACTTTGCTAAGGATTGCCGAAAACCCAAAGTTCGAAACTCCGATTACTACAAGAACAAGATGCTTCTAGCCAAGCAACAGGAGGCTGGAAAGGCATTAATGGCTGAGGATGAGTTCTGGCTCGACCATTCGGACCAAGAAGATAAGGAAGAAGAGAAGGACGAGACAGAACACTTGTGCTTAATGGGTAAGCTGCAGATGGAAGCTGAAGCTGATTCTGATGAAGAGGATAACGAAGAGGTATGTGATTTAACTAAATCAGTTTTCTTGAATCAAATGCATACTATGATGACTAAACTCCAAGAATTAGAGTCTAAACTTAAGGGTGAAAGAGGTGTTATTAATGATAAAAATCAATCTATACAGAAACTTAGCAATGATATTGCCGAGAAAAATGTATTGATTGAGCATTGCACAAAAACATTGATACCAGCGCGAAAGAGAAGACTATAATTCATAAAGAATTATCTGAAACTGTTTCAAAATATAAAATGTGTGAGTTTGAATCAAAAGAGCTTTCTAAAATGTATTCTTCGCTTTCAAAAGAAAATAAATCTTTAACAGATAAAGTGGATGGTTTGAAGGAAAAGCTTTATACTTTATGTTGGGAATTCAAAATTTGCACAAGTATGGTTAATGCTGCTAGCACAACATGGTTAGTACTTTTGAGACAGATTAATACTGCTAACCAAGATTAATACTGCTTGATGAAGTAACTACTGCTAAGCAAAGTTAGTACTGCTGAACTTAATACTGCTCAGAGTGTTAATACTGCAGTGTATTAATACTGCTCATGAAGATAGTGCTGCTTATGAGATGAAGACTTCGTATGGCAATGAAGACAGCTGTATTGATTGAAGATATTCATGGAAAACTTGGAGTTAAATATGGAAGATTATACTGAAGATCTTTTATATTTTGTAATTATTTTTTATCTTTAGTATATGTATAGAATTAGTCTATATAGTTTGATATATAATAATTCTGAGTTTTTGTTTTCATAGAGAGAATTAACCTCAAGGTTTAGAACCCTAGTTCTAGAGAAGTATAATTCGTATTGGTGAGCCTGTTCATCGATATTGAGGTTTTGTTTGAAATCTTGTAACTTTAATCATTCAATAAAGTTTACAAGTTGTGAGTTCAAATTTACTGTTCTATTGATATTCATAATATTAAAGTGTTATTCCGCAAACTTCTTTAATATTGTTTCTGAGTTCATTATTCTTGTTAAGAATTAGATCATGACAAGTGGTATCAGAGCTAGTATTCTCAGAAACCTTCAATCATCATTCTTTCTCAGAAACCTTCAATCATCATGAACGGTTCAAGTGATAGTGTTCTGGTCTCAAAGGTTCCAATGCTCAGATCTAATGAATTTGACATGTGGAAGATTAGGATCAGGCAATACATCCTTCTCACAGATTACTCTATGTGGGACATCATTGAGAATGGCCCATCTAATGAAGGAAAGATTGGACCAGATGGAAAAAGAATCCCACCAAAGACAGATGGAGAGAGGAAGATAAGGCAGACATAGATGAAAGCCTTGAGCACACTACTGTTGGCTATTCCTAATGACTATCAACACCAATTCTGCAATTGCACTGATGCACAGATGCTTTGGAATGCTCTAAAGAAGAGATTTTATGGTACCAAAAGTACCAAGAGAAATCAGAAGGCTATATTGAAGCAACTGTATGAAAACTTCATGTCTACTAAGAATGAGTCCTTGACTCAAACTTTTGACAGGTTTAACAAGCTGATTGGTGAACTAGCTACTGTTGGAGTGCAGATTGATCAAGATGATGTAAACAGAAAGTTCTTAAGGTCCCTTGGAGATGAATGGACCATGTATACTGTCTCTTTCAGACAGGATGACAAGCTGGAGGACAAAGAACTAGATGATATTTATAATGACTTAAGGGTGTTTGAGGCTGAAGTTGAAGCCAAGAAAAGACCATCTGGATACACTCATAATGTTGCTTTCTTATCATCTTCTTCTTCTACTGTTTCTGCTGCTAATGCAAAATCAGTTAGTACTGCTTATGTATCTAAGCAGGATATATCTAATGACTCTGTATTAGAAGCTTTTCTTGCTAGTCATGCTAATTCGGGTTTAATTAATGATGATCTTGAACAAATTAATGCAGATGACCTTGAGGAGATGGATATAAAGTGGCAGATGGCTAAGCTAACTATGAGGGTCAAGAGATTCATAAAGAGGATTGGCAGGAACAACTTTTCTTATAGGAGAGAAGATGGTGCTGGGTTTGACAAGTCAAAGGTGGAGTGCTACAAGTGTCACAAAATGGGACACTTTGCAAGAGAATGCAGAGGAGGAATTCCTCAACAACATGGCAGTAACCATCAGCAAGCACATTCCTCAAGCTTCCAAAACAACAGAAACTCCACTCAAGCTCTTGTTTCTCAAGAAGGAATGGGATTTGATTGGAGTGATCAAGCAGAAGAAGCTGTTCAGAATCAAGCCCTGATGGAAGAAGTCTCAGAATCTTCCAGCACATATATTCCAACTGAGGTAAAAACGAAATTGTGCACCAAAGATTGTCTTCAGACTGTACAAAATTACAGGGATCATAACCAAAGCATGTGTGACGACCTTAAAAGGTTAGAAAGAGATATAAAAGAATATAAGGTGATTGTTGAGAAGTTTGAAGATCAAATAAAGGCTTACAAGGCAAATGAACTTCAGCACATGTATGACACAAATTACTGGAAGTGTGAGAAAAATCAATTAGAGATTCAAATAGAAAAGTATAAAGAGGAGTGTGAGAAGATAAAGAGTGAGTATGAGAAAGCTAAGCTTGACATTGATGAACTCTTTGCTTAAAGCTGAAGTTCATGATAAGATCAAGAGTGGTATAAGATACAATGCAACACCTCCACCTTATAACAATAATTACATCCCTCCCTCCACAGAACTCTTAGAGAACCAAAATAAGGAGGACTTACCTATAGGAATAACAATAATTACATCCCTCCCTCCAACTAAGCCAAGGAGTAACTTAATGAAAAAGAGAGCAAACAACTTTGTCCAAGTATGGGTTCCAAAAATAAAGAAATCTGTTAGTACTACTATTCCAAATAGTATTGCTGACAGAAATAATACTGCTGCAAGCAATACTACTGCTAACAATGTTAGTACTGATAATCCAATTAGTACTGCTAACAAAGTTAGTACTGCTAACAAAATTAGTACTGCTAATCCAATTAGTACTGCTAATGATGTTAGTACTGCTAACAAAGTTAGTACTGCCAATCAAGTTAGTGCTGCTTCCAGTAACAGACGCATAATTGTGACAAAGTATTCAAGCCATAAGATTCCCCAGTCTGAAAAGCTCATCAAAACTGATTGTGAATATGTTGATGAGAATGGGAAACCCAAGACCACTTTGGCTTGGGTTCCTACTAAAAACTAACTGTTATACTTTATGTGCAGGGCAACCAACAACTAAAAGGGAAGAGCATTTGGCATGTTGATAGTGGTTGCTCTAGGCACATTACAGGCAACAAGTCCTGCCTACAAAACTTTAAAAGAATTGTTGGAGGAAAGATTAGTGGAAAAGGTAGTGTATCAAAGGGTAAGATGACATTTGAGGATGTCTACTATGTTGAGCAATTGAGATACAACCTGTTAAGTGTATCACAGGTTTGTGACAAGAAGCATAGTATATTGTTTACTGATACTGAATGTATTATCTTTGCTAAAGAGTTCAAGGTAGTTGATGAAAGTATGATACTACTGAGAACTCCAAGAAAGGACAATGTTTATTGCTTGGATTTAGAGAATGTATCTAATGATTCATCATTTAACTGTCTATTTTCAAAAGCTTCTGTTGATGAATCGTCTCTTTGGCACAGAAGGATGTGTCACATGAACTTTAAAACAATGAATAATCTTGTGAAAAACAACCTTGTAAGAGGTTTACCACAGAAGGTATTTTCATGTGATGATCATTGTGTTGCATGTCTTAAAGGAAAACAACACAAATCTTCTCATAAGTCCAAAGAGATAAATACAATCTCTACTCCTCTCCAATTATTGCATATGGATCTGTTTGGTCCTACAAATGTGATGAGTATTGGCAAGAAATCTTACTGCTTAGTTATAGTTGATGATTTCTCTAGATTCACTTGGGTCTATTTTCTGAGGACAAAGGATTAGACAAGTGGACTGATCAAATCCTTTATTCTCAGAGTTGAAAACCAAACAAATCAAAGAGTTAAAATCATCAGGTCTGATAATGGAACTGAATTTAAAAACAATGACCTAAACAACTTTTGTGAGGAAAAAGGTATTGAGAGACAATACAGTGCTCCTAGGACCCCTCAACAAAATGGAGTTGCTGAGAGGAGAAATTGGATACTGATTGAAGCTGCAAGATCTCTGTTGGCAGATTCAAAACTGTCAGTTACATTTTGGGCAGAAGCAGTTAATACTGCTTTTTATGTTCAAAACAGGGTTCTAATAGTTAAATCTCAAGGTAAGACACCATATGAACTGTTTAAAAAGAAGAAACCTTTTATTGGATTTTTCAAACCTTTTGGGTGTCCTTGCACAATTCTTAATACCAAAACTTACTTAGGCAAGTTTGATAGAAAAGCAGAAGATGGATTTCTGGTTGGTTACTCATCTCAAAGTAAGGCTTACAGAGTTTTTCTCAGAGTTTTTAATACCTCTTCTAGAATAATTGAGGAAAGTGACAATGTCATATGCAATGAGAGTACACCAAATAAACTTGGTACAAGCCCTGATTGGCTTTTTGACATTGATTCACTAACTAATTCTTTGGGTTTCAGTTATGAGAATAATACAGGAACAGGGACATAATTAGTACAAGACAAAAGACAAGAGTTTGTGCTATTTCCAATCCCTACAGCAGATCCTATTGAACTTTGTGTTCAAGAGAAGAAAGATGTTGCAGATTCAAAGGATATTGAAACGGCTCAGAATAAAGAGGAGAGAGGTGAAAAGGAGGATCAACTTTTGACTTCAGAACAGCTAGAACCTGAGATGCCTGCATTGGTAGAAGATGATACTGATGATGAGAATTCCTCAGTGTTTGGTGGCAACACTCTAGAAAAGAATGACACCAATCTTGAAGTCAATCTTCAGGAAGAGGCTGTAAATGCTACAAGGACTCAAAAGAATCATCCTCCTCAGTTGGTGATTGTAGACATCAATTCTCCAATCATCACAAGGAATCAGAGTAAGTTGGGAGGATTAAAAGACATACAATCAGACTTACTATCTTGCTTTCTATCTCAGGTTGAGCCCAAAAAGGCACATGATGCAATGAAAGACCCAAGCTGGATAGAAGCAATGCAAGAGGAGTATATGAAAAGTCTACCAAATGGATATGAAAAGTGCTTTTCTGTATGGTAAAATTGAAGAAGAAGTATATGTCTGTCAGCCTCCAGGGTTTGAAAATCCCAGATATCCTGACAGAGTATACAAATTGAAGAAAGCACTGTATGGACTACATCAAGCACCAAGAGCTTGGTATGACACTTTGTCTACCTATCTCTTGGAAAATGGTTTTGAGAGAGGAATCATTGATAAGACTCTGTTCATTCAAAGGAAGAAGAAGGACATCATGTTAGTACAAATCTATGAGGATGACATCATCTTTGGATCCACAAAAGATCAATTGTGCAGAGATTTTGAACAATTAATGCATAAGAGATTCAAGATGAGTTATATGGGTGAACTTACTTTCTTCCTTGGGCTACAAGTTAACCAACAACAAGATGGAATCTTCATAAGCCAATCCAAGTATGTGCAGGACATTTTAACCAAGTTTGGATTCTCATATTCCAAGCCTGCAAGCACACCCATGGAGACACACAAATAGATAACTGCAGATCTTGAGGGGGAGGATGTGGATGTTCATCACTACAGATCCATGATTGGCTCTCTCATGTATCTCACAGCTTCTAGACCAGATATCATGTTCCCTGTTTGTGTGTGTGCAAGATTTCAAGTTAGGCCAACGCAATCACATTTTCAGGCAGTCAAGAGGATATTCAGATATCTCAAAGGTCAACCCAGATTAGGACTGTGGTATCCTCATGACTCACCATTTGACCTACTTGCATATTCAGATAGTGATTTGGGTGGAGCTAACTTGGACAAAAAGTCTACAACTGGAGGATGTTAGTTTTTGGGTGCAAGACTAGTATCATGGCAATGTAAGAAGCAAACCACAATGTCCACCTCAACAACAGAGGCCGAATACATAGCTGTTGCAAGCTGCTGCTCACAAGTGCTATGGATTCAGAATCAAATGATGGACTATGGTATGACATTTCTTCACACTCCTATTTTCATAGACAACGGCAGTGCTATTAGCATTGTCAATAATCCTGCCAAGCATTCGAAAACAAAGCATATAGAAATAAGGTACCATTTTATCGAAGACTGTAATGAGAAGAAGCTAATTCAGGTTCAGAAAGTACACACAACTAACCAGTTTGCTGATCTATTCACAAAAGCTTTTGATGTGGGTAGATTCACATTCTTAGTCACAAGTGTGGGCATGATGAACAATGAATATGTATATTCTCATTCTCTTTATGTACCTAAATAGATTCCTCCTTAGTTACTTTCTTTAAATTGGTGTTATTAACCCCTGTGTGTTTAAGTGTTTCAGGTTGTTTTGATTGGGTACTTAATTATTCTAAGGTAGTTAATATTGCTAGTTTGTTAATACTGCTAGTAGTTAATACTGCTCTCAGTTAATACTGCTAGTTAGTAAATACTGCTAGTAGTTAATACTGCTATCAGTTAATACTTCTAGTTAGTTAATACTGCTAGTAGTTAATACTGCTCTCAGTTAATACTGCTAGTTAGTTAATACTGCTCTCAGTTAATACTGCTAGTTAGTTAATACTGCTAGTGGTTAATACTGCTTATGTCCCGAATTGTATAAATACCCTTTTTGCCTGCCTAAAAGTTCATAACGACTCTTTGATTACTATTCATCTACTCTCTAACCCTTTTTCTCTCAAGCACCAAGTAAGTTTCAGGCAAGAACACTAAAGCTCAATGGCATCCATGGCGTTCATTGATGAGCACAACGAAATCGCGATGCTTCAAAAGCCGAAGCAGGCTGATGGATTTCACCAGATAGTCGATTTTCTCAAAACAAGCCACATTGCGTATGCTCTTACAGTGTCACCATCCTTCTACATTGAGCACCAGAATCAATTCTGGGAAAATGCAACCATTGTTACTGAAAATGGTGTGCAAGTGATCAAGACAAGGGTTTGTGACAAACCCTTGACAGTTTCTGAAGAGGTAATTCGCATTAGTCTACGTCTAGACGATGCCTCAGGTATCTCATCTATCTCTAATGATGAACAGTTTTCAACTTTTACTAGAATGGGGTATGGAGGCCCATTGGGTGTTTTTAAGTTCTCAAAAGCTAAATTTTCTCCCCAATGGCGGTTCTTTGTCCATACCCTGATGCACTGTATTTCCAAAAAGACTACTGGATGGAGTGAGTTCAGTAGTACCATTGCTAATGCTTTGGTCTGCTTGGCCACTGCCGGAAAGTACAATTTTTCAAAAATGATTTTCAATGACCTTGTGTCAAACTTGGGAAACAAAAAGAGTTTTTATATTTACCCAAGATTTGTCCAGGTAGTTATAACCAATGAATTGACGGATATACCTCAATTTGATGAGGTATATGTACCTAAAATCCCCAAGGGAAAGGACTTTTCAAATATGAAGAGATCTCCATTGGACTCGGAAGGAGTTGACACCCCATTGTTCTCTACAATGATGGTGGTGTCCCACAATCCAGAAGGTATGGCTTCAGGGTCAAGGCCCTCATTAGACCATCCCACTGAAAGCCAATCCCAACCTTCAATCAGTATATCAATCCCACAGTCCCTTCTTCAAAAACCAACTTCACCAATCACCAATACATACATCAGGAAAAAGGTAAAGAAGGCTACTTCCCTTCTTGTACCTTCACCCACAAAGCCTTTAAGCCCTCTAATGGAGAATTCTCAATTAGAGAATATCTATAGGGAAACCATAGGTGTGTCTCCCAACCCCAAGGAGGTGCTCAATGAGGAGATGTATGAGAATATGGGTGAGCAGGCTGCCACTACTCCTGCTAGCACAGAGGAGGACAGTGGTAACATCAATAAGACATCCCCCATGGCAACTTTGAATGAGCAATCATTAAAAGGTCCCAGGTTCCAAGAAACCAAGGGGGTGGAGGGTGCTTCTGCTAGGCAGAAGACTTCCACTACTAAAAGATCCAATGATCCTTCAAAAGGGGGTAACACTCCTGGAGAAGGTGAGGACATATATGACTACAATGAATTGATGGAAACAATGGGCAACATTAATCTGGATGTCATCAAGAAAGGCAAAGACATAGAATAAATGAAAATGGTAGTTCTGTCTCAACAAGTACAGATTACCAAATTGAAGAAAATGGTGACAAGATTGGTGCAAAAGATGAGGAGAAGACAGTTTGTTTTGAAGAAGAGGAAAAAAGCTAATGATGATTTCAACAAGGGGGAGAATTCAGAGGCTGAAGCAGAAAAGGAAAGTACATCTGAGATGGGATTTGATGTTAAGGGGGAGAAAGCTGCAGAAACAGTAGCACAAGCAGCAGAAACAGAAGTTTAAGCAGCAGTAACAGGGTTATCTGTTGAAGAGTTGGAAATAGCAGAAACATCGACTTAAACCTGCAAATTTAAACATAAAATTGCACCAATATGATCGAATTATCAATTAGAACATTATTCTAACACAAAATTTTGAATAAAAATATCAAAATGCAATCATTTGATTCAAGAACAGTGTTCGACATTTTTCAAGAAAAACACAATGAAATCCAAAATTAAAACTATTCTAGTGATTAATTCGACAATCTTTATGAACAAGAATGAATCTATTTTACAAAACGAATTCTATTGGATCATTTTTACAATCAAAGAACAACAAATCAACGAAATTTTGATCCAACAGTGAGTTTAAAAAAAATGAGTTCGTAAAATTCAAGAATTCGAAAATTGAATTCAATCTGTGATCTGAACTTTTCTGAATCTGTTTGGTTTGCTCTGATACCAATTGAAATTGTCCTGTTAATCAAGAAATTCAAACAAGATCAAACAATTATGACATTTATTTTCATGATCTAGAGAGAGAGTAGAGAGAGAAAGTAACAATTGTATTTATCACAAGTCTGAATGTTTTACAATGAAGTCTCCTACCAATTACAAAGGATTAAAGCTATTTATACCACATGTCTAAAAACACAAGCTTAACACCTAAGTAAACTCATATTTGACTAAACAGACTTTGACTTTGTTGACTTATCTTGACTTGACTTTTCCTATTAAATCTTGGATACAATAATACACTAACAACAAGGGATTGGACCGTTGGTTAACAATCGAAATGTTATTATGTCTAGTTTCAAAAGTTAATATATTATTTCATAAGTGAAATAATACTAGTAAGAAATGAATCTAACAAAACAAGTTATTGTTTCATATGCCAAAATGAAACTCAGTATGAGATAAGTTAATTGATGTAACCATAATAATATTATTAATAACAATCATTACCTAAATTAGAAATATATATATATATATATATATATTAATTGCTACTGTGAAATAAATAATCGCTTTTAAATTCGTGGACAATAAAATAAAATAAATAAAAATATGAATTTGGTAAAAGGATCCAAATGCCCTTGATTGCATAGATTGTACACTAAGTTATGGTTGCATTTGAAGGAGCCTCTATACATATATATATGTATATATATATATATATATATTGTAACACCCGAGTTTATGTAATAAGAACAGTCTCCCTATTTCGGTCGACAAATCCAAATTATATTAGTCTATGAACTGGAAATTACTTATTTTTGGATTTGTTGTGGGTATAGAGCGTTCAAAGGAATCAAGCAGGACTTTCGAAGGTTGGAGGGGGGGGGGGTGCTCGGCGAGAATGCCCGGCGATAGTGACATTGGTTACAATCTCCAGGCAAGGTCGCATGGTTGGAGGAACTCTCGGTACAATCGCATGGCACAATCGCGTGGGCCAGGATCCCCATGGTACACACTTAGCAATAGTGCCCGCGAGAGTGCCAAAGGCATAATCGCAGGGCACAGTCGCGATCGGCCCTCAGATTGGTTTAAATCCTGATTTCTAATTGTTAGCCCCAAGTAGCTCTGTTAGAAAAGTATTGAAAATTACCATGTCCTGAAGCAACAGAGACTTCATCAGAAGACACAAGTTTACTTCAGAGATTGCACCATCAGAGATCATTCATCAAAGGACGCCTAACCAGAGGATGATCCAACATAAGAGTAACATGGCCTCCCTGTGATCTTTCCTCTGAAGTACAACTATTCAAATCTCTCAAGTGGAGCCTTCCCTCCTTTATGTCATGCCAGCAACAGAAGTCGTTAGAGATAGCTTCATTAGAGGTACTACTCCATAACTCTGAAGACATTCTCTTTGAGGATAATACTAAAGAAATGTACAACTCTTGACACAAATTCAAAAGACACGTCATCATAAAGATACGGATGTCTTTTGTGTCTGGAATGTACATTGTTCACCTTTTTAGTCCTATAAATAGGACATGTGCTCCATTGTTCAAAGTGTGCTTTTCTTACATGCTTGTATATGGAATTAATCTGTTGCATCATATATTTGTTGGATACAAGATCATGAAGTCTGAAGATCAAAGTCAAAGCTCAAAGTCAACTCTCATAGGCAAAGTCAAAGTCCCTTGTAATAAAAGTCAAAGTCAAAGTCAAAGTCCCTTGTAATAAAAGTCAAAGTCAAAGTCTTTGTGTTTTGTGTTTTGTAAAAGAGCGTGTGTTTTGTCTTTAATAGACATATGACTAGGTGTTGTAGTAGTAGAAGTAAGAACAGTTTAAAGTTAGAGAGAGAGTACGCTGAGTTTGTAGAGAGAGAAAGTTCCTTACAGAGTTTATTGTATACGAATCCTTATTGTTGAAATTGAAAAATAGGTTGAGTAATTGAATCATTGTTAGTGCACATATCTTTTGGATACAAGATCATAAAGACTGAAGATCAAAGTCAAGGAAGTCAAAGCTCAAGTCAACTCTCAACCAAAAAGTCAAAGTCTCTTTGTAATAAAGTCAAAGTCAATGTATGTGTTGTGAGAGTTTAGTTGTTTGAGTGTTTCTCTCTTGTGCGCTTTTAGTAGTGTGAGACTTCTATCCTTAGTATATATAGCTTATTGTGTGTGTGTTGTTTTGTAGAAGCTTCAGTGTAGATTAAGATATAGAGTTGTGTGCATATCATTGTTAGAGAGAGAAAGTGTCAGAGAGCTATATTGTAAGCAATTTATGATTGTGAAATACAAATGGAGATTGATTGAAATCGAAGTTGTCATCTTGTTTTTTACATTGTTATCTCGGATAACAATTGGTATCAGAGCAGATCGAAATTCAGAAAAACAAGGATCAAATTCGAGATTTTTGCTCAATTTTCAAGAACACGCAAAACGTCCTGTTCAAGTTCAAATTTTTAGTTCCAGTGATGTTTTTTATTTGATTTTGGTTCAATTGTATTCGATTTAACATCTAGAACATAGTTGTAGTGTATTGTTTAGCATAATGCAGAGTATATTGTGCGAATTTTGAAATTTTCTTGAGATTTTGTTGGGTCATTGACCAACATCTTCCTAAATCGAAACGTGGCGCTGGATGCTATGGTACATGGAAATAAATGTGCGCCTTCTCAATCAGCAATTGCTTTTGACGTAGTGGTAAGCGCTTGATCCTAACATGGGGTATCAAAGCAGGTCACGGTTTCGAATCCCATGGAGTGCATTTAAATGCTAAAGGCATGATGTGCAGCCATTGACTTCTAACGAAGAGCTTGTTAGTGCTGGCAGATGCTGGGGGGGGGGATTGTTGGGTCATTGACGAGGATCTTCCTAAATCAAAACGTGGCGCTGGTTTCTACGCTATAAGGAAATAAAGTTGTGCCTTCTCCATCAGCAATTGCTTTTGGCGTAGTGGTAAGCGCTTGATCCTAACAGATTTTTTGTTCGAGTTCGTACTTATTCTGAATTGTGATCAAACTGTAATCTTTAGTTATTTAGTTTGAAATTTCATGATTGTAAATTGTTTTAGACATGAAGGATTGGATCAAAAATCAGAGGAAAAAGTCGAGTTTTTGGTTAAACATGTAAAGAACTCGCAAGATTTAACAAACGCGCAAAGGAAGAACTCGCATAGACTGAAGAACACGCACGAAACTAAGATTCAAAAAACATGAAGAACTCACAAACTTTGTTGTGCGAGAAGTAGAAACTCGCAAATCACATCGTACTAGTTTTTACTGTTCATATCAATCAGGGTGCCGAACAGTGATCTGCGAGAAGTTAAGTATTGCGAGAAGTAGATAATCTGCGACTTTGCATTTAGCGTGAAGTTGATTTGTGAAAATATTTCTAAGTCTCGAACACGCAAACACATTGCGTGAAGTGTGTGCGAGAAGTGTCAATAACTCGCAAGATTAAGTGTGCGCGAAGCAAGAACTCGCACGAGCCTTCTTACGCGAACTTTAGAACTCTCATCATTCGACATGCGCGAAGTTCGAATACGTACATCATACTTTGCGCGAAGCTCGTTCTATCAACCCGTTATTCCCATATTCTAGTTTCTAATCACAATCATTCAAACAATCAAATAAATAAGATTGAAATACTACCTGTTTGATTCAACTTTAATCCAAACGATTAGAAACAGTGTTCTTGACATTCTCTCTGTAGATATCTCTCTCTCTACAATTCTCTCTCTCTGAATTCAATTATGTTCCAGACTTCTAACAAAAACAACTAACCAAAACTATTTATACCCTACAAGTAAAATACAAGGAAACTAAAATACAAATACAATACATTGATTTTTATTACAAAAGACATTGACTTTAAAGAAAGTTGACTTTCTTGAACTTTGACCTTCAGTCTTCTTGATCTTGTATCCAACAAATTTATGCTCTAACAATCTCCCCCTTTGAATTCAAGATCACTATTGAAAGATATAGCAATTCAGTCTTCACTTTTAAGCTCTGTCAGTACAATCTCCCCTTTTTCTTTGATGGTATTCTTTCCAAAACTGCCTTCAAACGATTAACAATCTCCCCAAAACTTTGACAAGATATTTCAGACTTTGGAAAGAAATTATCTTCATAATCAACTCGGATTACTTTAGCAAATAATCTTCAAAGAAATTTTTTCTCAAAAATCAGCACATCTTCAGAATTTCTTTGATCTTCTTCAAATCTTCAAAACTTTACTTTGAACTTTTCTGACTTGGACATTTCTAAAAATCATCTCTCAAAACTTTATCATTTCTTGATACCATCTCCCCCTTTTTGATGATTTGAGCATCTATATCATCAAAACTTTTCTTCCAAGAAATGTCTTTGACCATTCTGATATGTCCAAGAGCCTATGATTCTGTGATCCATAACCAAGTATTCATCTAGATCTTTGCAAATCCAGACAAAATAAGAACATGTAACTCCTGAATCAACAAATGAATTAGTTAAAATGTCTGTCAGTAACACAAAGTCACTGTGTGTAACAGATACACAATATAAAGAAGTTTTTTGATGTTCACACCCCAGGGCTTCCATCCAATCATCAAAATACCACAAAGGCCATTTCTATGAATGTTATGACAAAGAAACAAATTCTTTGTGTGTTCGTGCACGTGTAGAGAGAATTAAGCCCGAATAATAGCTTTTTAAGGCTCAACATAGTGTAAACTACTGAGACAACAGTAGATAAACACAGACTCAATGTGCATGATTGAAGTGCGAAGGTTGGGCAAAATTCCTTCTTTTTCAATATCCAAATTTTCCAAATGAAAACCAGATAGATTATATGCTGCATCCCCTTGAAAATGTGAAACATTTTCTTTTTGAGAAGAAAATGAGTAGCTTGTGGAGTTTAGTCAAGAGTTGGCATGGGCTAGTTGCCTGTTTCAATAACGTTCACCAAAGAGTTGTGAAACGCTAGTAATGTGGCTGCCCGACTCAGAAAGTAGTTGGTGCAGAGTTTGATATTCTTTTACTCTGATCTCATACCCTCTTTCTTTTAATCATTAAGCTTAGATCTAACCAAACTCTCTTTTCCATTTTACCTCATCACACATCCCACACTCATTTCTTTTCGACTCCTCACATTCAATCACTAAAGGATTAACTTCTTTGGTAGAAATTACTGGTTAACGTAATTCCATAGAAGTTTCAATTAAGTCCTAGCACAAAGAACCCATTTTCAATCATGAAGATTTGAGCATTTTTAGATTGAAGTATTTTCAAACAAGTATACTGAATGAATGATCATGAATGCAAAAGACTTGTTTGAAAATATGACATTGTATGAAAATGATCAGAAATGAAATGATATAGCAATCAAGGCTTATGGTAAAAAATAACGGATATTGTCTATACGAAACAAAAATATAGACATTCTTGAAATGACGTTTCGAAATGAAATATCGCTCAAAGTTCTTTAAAGTACAAGCGGGGTGTCTTACCATCGAAAAATTGTTTCAATTTAGAGACATGGTAAGAACAATTTGATCAAAAATTAAACTGATGTGTGTGAATACTTGAATGTATGTAGAAAAGACAATTCGCAAGTATTTGTCTTTGAAAACACACAGTTTATTTATCAATTAAGCACAAAAATTAAATGAAAACATTTAAAATCACACTTCCAAATCATAAAATATGTTTAAGAATCGGGAAGTGGTTTGAACATTTCAGAACATGTTTTCTATATCTGAAAGTTGTCCTTCTTTCAGATATATTTGAGATTAAGATAAGAAATTTACCTTTTCGCGCAATCTTAAATCTCATGAAGTCAAGCTGAAGTCATTAAGATATGATCTTGTCAGTTTCTCTCATCCTGCAAAAATCTCAAAATCTAGTCAAAGCAACTTTATTCACAAATTTTATTCAAATGTAAAAGATATAAAGTAGTAAAATGATTAAAGTACGATTTCTGATTTAAAATAATCAGAAATAATAGTCTTACTCCTTTTGGTATGACATATAAGCTCCCCCTAAAATCATGCATTACAAAAATTTTGTCATTTAAGTAAAATGCAGAAATTAGTTATGCTCCCCCTCAAAATAATGTAGATCATCTAAAATCTTCTCTTTCTCCCCTGAGATCATGAGCAAACAATTAAAGTGCAGATATCCTTTAAACATAATGATAAAGAAAATGATGAAAAACAACAATACGTAACTTTATTAGGTAACAACCGATTATGTCTTAAGATTTAACATACCAAGCTTAGAGACAAGAAAATTAAATCTCTTTTCATCTAATGGTTTGGTAAATAAAACTGCAAGCTGATAATCTGTTTTTACAAAATAAAGTTCAATTGTTCCTTTTTCGACATTATCTTTAATAAAATGATACCTAACGTCAATGTGTTTGGTTTTCGTATGCTGGACAGGATTAGCAGATATCGCAATTGCACTCTTCGAGTCACAATAGATTGGAATTTTATCAAACTTGAAACCGTAGTCTCGCAGCTGTGTTCGCATCCACAAAACTTGAGAGCTGAAACTGGAAGCAACTACGTACTCTGCTTCAGCAGTCGATGTGGAAAAGCATAATTGTTTCTTTGATGCCCAGCTAACGAGCTCTGATACCACTTGTTAGGATCAAGCGCTTACCACTATGCCAAAAGCAATTGCTTATGGCAAAGGCGTAACTTTCTTTCCATATAGCTTAGCAACCAACGCCACATTTCGATTTAGGAAGATGTTGGTCAATGACCCAACAATCCCCCCCCCCCAGCATCTGTCAGGACTAACAAGATCTTCACTAGAAGTCAATGGCTACACAGTATGCCTTTGGCATTTAAATGCACTCCATGGGATTCGAACCCGTGACCTGCTCTGATACCAATTGTTATTCCCATATTCTAGTTTCTAATCACAATCATTCAAAAAATCAAACAAATAAGATTGAAATACTACCTGTTTGATTAACTTTAATCCAAACGATTACAAATAGTGTTCTTGACTTTCTCTCTCTAGATATCTCTCTCTCTCTACAATTCTCTCTCTCTGAGTTCAATTCTGTTCCAGACTTCTAACAAAAACAACTAACCAAAACTATTTATACCCTACAAGTAAAATACAAGGAAACTCAAATACAAATACAATACATTGACTTTTATTACAAAAGACTTTGACTTTAAAGAAAGTTGACTTTCTCAGCTTTGACTTTCTTGAACTTTGACCATCAGTCTTCTTGATCTTGTATCCAACAGATTTATGCTCTAACACAACCTTTGTTTTGCGCGAAGTTCCAAAACTCACAAGATACTGTTTTTACGTGAAGCTTGTATCCTTCACTCTGCGAGTTTTATACTTAGAATATTTTCTGAGTTTTTCAATATTTGACCAAATTTGATTTTTTGTAGTACAGGTTGTTTCTGAATTTTGACGATCATTCAAAGTAGTGTAAAGATGAAGATGTCATCAAAAGAAGAGATTGCTAAACTTAAAGACAAGATTGTCGCTCTTGAAGATAAGATTGCACAAAAGCGTGAGAACAGTTTCAAGTTACGCAAAGAAATTGTTGGTTATGAACATCTGGTTGAATACTATAAGTAGAAAGAAAATGGCCGAGTTGCTACTTTCAATAGTCTTAAAGAATGGATGCATGCACATATGGGTTTATTGAAAAAGGCAACTAGTTCATGAAATTTTCCAGATTTCTTTGCTGAGTATAAAAATCATATAAAACAACTTGAAAGAGAAGTTCTTCATGCTTCGAAAGAAGATAAATGATTTGAATCTTGGAAATTGGAGACTGAGAATACTGAGATGAAAATAAAAATCTTTGACTTGGAAGATCAAATTGTTCAAATTCAACAAGTGAATTCTGTTGGTAAAAATGAAGAGAAGGAAAAGAGTTTGGAAACTGCTAATGCTGAGCAGTGATCTGCGAGAAGTTAAGTATTGCGAGAAGTAGATAATCTGCGAGTTTGCATTTAGCGTGAAGTTGATTTGTGAAAATATTTCTAAGTCTCGAACACGCAAACACATTGCATGAAGTGTGTGCGATAAGTGTCAATAACTCGCAAGATTAAGTGTGCGCGAAGCAAGAACTCGCACGAGCCTTCTTACGCGAACTTTAGAACTCTCATCATTCGACATGCGCGAAGTTCGAATACGTACATCATACTTTGCGCGAAGCTCGTTCTATCAACCTTTTATTCCCATATCCTAGTTTCTAATCACAATCATTCAAACAATCAAACAAATAAGATTGAAATACTACCTGTTTGATTCAACTTTAATCCAAACGATTAGAAACAGTGTTCTTGACATTCTCTCTGTAGATATCTCTCTCTCTACAATTCTCTCTCTCTGAATTCAATTATGTTCCAGACTTCTAACAAAAACAACTAACCAAAACTATTTATACCCTACAAGTAAAATACAAGGAAACTAAAATACAAATACAATACATTGACTTTTATTACAAAAGACATTGACTTTAAAGAAAGTTGACTTTCTTGAACTTTGACCTTCAGTCTTCTTGATCTTGTATCCAACAAATTTATGCTCTAACAATCTCCCCCTTTGAATTCAAGATCACTATTGAAAGATATAGCAATTCAGTCTTCACTTTTAAGCTCTGTCAGTACAATCTCCCCTTTTTCTTTGATGGTATTCTTTCCAAAACTGTCTTCAAACGATTAACAATCTCCCCAAAACTTTCACAAGATATTTCAGACTTTGGAAAGAAATTATCTTCATAATCAGCTCGGATTACTTTAGCAAATAATCTTCAAAGAAATTTTTTCTCAAAAGTCAGCACATCTTCAGAAATTCTTTGATCTTCTTCAACTCTTCAAAACTTTACTTTGAACTTTTCTGACTTGGACATTTCTGAAAATCATCTCTCAAAACTTTATCATTTCTTGATACCGTCTCCCCCTTTTTGATGATTTGAGCATCTATATCATCAAAACTTTTCTTCCAAGAAATGTCTTTGACCATTCTGATATGTCCAAGAGCCTATGATTCTGTGATCCATAACCAAGTATTCATCTAGATCTTTGCAAATCCAGACAAAATAAGAACATGTAAATCCTGAATCAACAAATGAATCAGTTAAAATGTCTGTCAGTAACACAAAGTCACTGTGTGTAACAGATACACAATATAAAGGAGTTTTTTGATGTTCACACCACAGGGCTTCCATCCAATCATCAAAATACCATAAAGGCCATTTCTATGAATGTTATGACAAAGAAACAAATTCTTTGTGTGTTCGTGCACGTGTAGAAAGAATTAAGCCCGAATAATTGCTTTTTAAAGCTCAACATAGTGTAAACTACTGAGACAACAATAGATAAACACAGACTCAATGTGCATGATTGAAGTGCGAAGGTGGGGCAGAATTCCTTCTTTTTCAATATCCAAATTTTCCAAATGAAAACCAGATAGATTATATGCTGCATCCCCTTGAAAATGTGAAACATTTTCTTTTTGGGAAGAAAATGAGTAGCTTGTGGAGTTTAGTCAAGAGTTGGCATGGGCTAGTTGCCTGTTTCAATAACGTTCACCAAAGAGTTGTGAAACGCTAGTAATGTGGCTGCCCGGCTCAGAAAGTAGTTGGTGCAGAGTTTGATATTCTTTTACTCTGATCTCATACCCTCTTTCTTTTAATCATTAAGCTCAGATCTAACCAAACTCTCTTTTCCATTTTACCTCAACACACATCCCACACTCATTTCTTTTCGACTCCTCACATTCAATCACTAAAGGATTAACTTCTTTGGTAGAAATTACTGGTTAACGTAATTCCATAGAAGTTTCAATTAAGTCCTAGCACAAAGAACCCATATAATCCTAGAAAGCATGTTGCTCAAATGGTTTAACTATAACAGTAAAAGCTCATATACAAATGTCAGATGAATGTATGCTCATAAAATATAATCAAGAAGATTTGAGCATTTTTAGATTGAAGTATTTTCAAACAAGTATACTGAATGAATGATCATGAATGCAAAAGACTTGTTTGAAAATATGACATTGTATGAAAATGATCAGAAATGAAATGATATAGCAATTAAGGCTTATGGTAAAAAATAACGGATATTGTCTATACGAAACAAAAATATAGACATTCTTGAAATGACGTTTCGAAATGAAATATCGCTCAAAGTTCTTTAAAGTACAAGCGGGGTGTCTTACCATCGAAAAATTGTTTCAATTTAAAGACATGGTAAGAACAATTTGATCAAAAATTAAACTGATGTGTGTGAATACTTGAATGTATGTAGAAAAGAAAATACGCAATTATTTATCTTTGAAAACACACGGTTTATTTATCAATTAAGCACAAAAATAAAATGAAAACATTTAAAATCACACTTCCAAATCATAAAATATGTTTAAGAATCGGGAAGTGGTTTGAACATTTCAGAACATGTTTTCTATATCTGAATGTTGTCCTTCTTTCAGATATATTTGAGATTAAGATAAGAACTTTACCTTTTCGCGCAATCTTGAATCTCATGAAGTCAAGCTGAAGTCATTAAGATATGATCTTGTCAGTTTCTCTCATCCTGCAAAAATCTCAAAGTCTAGTCAAAGCAACTTTATTCACAAATTTTATTCAAATGTAAAAGATATAAAGTAGTAAAATGATTAAAGTACGATTTCTGATTTGAAATAATCAGAAATAATAGTCTTACTCCTTTTGGTATGACATATAAGCTCCCCCTAAAATCATGCATTACAAATTTTTTTTCATTTAAGTAAAATGCAGAAATTAGTTATGCTCCCCCTCAAAATAATGTAGATCATCTAAAATCTTCTCTTACTCCCCTGAGATCATGAGCAAACAATTAAAGTGCATATATCCTTTAAACATAATGATAAAGAAAATGATGAAAAACAACAATACGTAACTTTATTAGGTAACAACCGATTATGTCTTAAGATTTAACATACCAAGCTTAGAGACAAGAAAATTAAATCTCTTTTCATCTAATGGTTTGGTAAATAAATCTGCAAGCTGATAATCTGTTTTTACAAAATAAAGTTCAAAATAGATTGGAATTTTATCAAACTTGAAACTGTAGTCTCGCAGCTGTGTTCGCATCCACAAAACTTGAGATCAGCAACTGGAAGCAACTACGTACTCTGCTTCAGCAGTCGATGTGGAAAAGCATAATTGTTTCTTTGATGCCCAGCTAACGAGCTCTGATACCACTTGTTAGGATCAAGCGCTTACCACTATGCCAAAAGCAATTGCTTATGGCAAAGGCGCAACTTTATTTCCATATAGCTTAGCAGCCAACGCCACGTTTCGATTTAGGAAGATGTTGGTCAATGACCCAACAATCCCCCCCCCCATCATCTGTCAGGACTAACAAGATCTTCACTAGAAGTCAATGGCTACACAGTATGCCTTTGGCATTTAAATGCACTCCATGGGATTCGAACCCGTGACCTGCTCTGATACCAATTGTTATTCCCAGATTCTAGTTTCTAATAACAATCATTCAAACAATCAAACAAATAAGATTGAAATACTACCTGTTTGATTAACTTTAATCCAAACGATTACAAACAGTGTTCTTGACTTTCTCTATCTAGATATCTCTCTCTCTCTACAATTCTCTCTCTCTGAATTCAATTCTGTTCCAGACTTCTAACAAAAACAAATAACCAAAACTATTTATACCCTACAAGTAAAATACAAGGAAACTAATATACAAATACAATACATTGACTTTTATTACAAAAAACTTTGACTTTAAAGAAAGTTGACTTTCTCAGCTTTGACTTTCTTGAACTTTGACCATTAGTCTTCTTGATCTTGTATCCAACAGATTTATGCTCTAACACAACCTTTGTCTTGCGCGAAGTTCCAAAACTCACAAGATACTGTTTTTGCGGGAAGCTTGTATCCTTCACTCTGCGAGTTTTATACTTAGAATATTTTCTGAGTTTTTCAATATTTGACCAAATTTGATTTTTTGTAGTACAGGTTGTTTCTGAATTTTGACGATCATTCAAAGTAGTGTAAAGATGAAGATGTCATCAAAAGAAGAGATTGCTAAACTTAAAGACAAGATTGTCGCTCTTGAAGATAAGATTGCACAAAAGCGTGAGAACAGTTTCAAGTTACGCAAAGAAATTGTTGGTTATGAACATCTGGTTGAATACTATAAGCAGAAAGAAAATGGCCGAGTTGCTACTTTCAATAGTCTTAAAGAATGGATGCATGCACATATGGGTTTATTGAAAAAGGCAACTAGTTCATGAAATTTTCCAGATTTCTTTGTTGAGTATAAAAATCATATAAAACAACTTGAAAGAGAAGTTCTTCATGCTTCGAAAGAAGATAAATGATTTGAATCTCGGAAATTGGAGACTGAGAATACTGAGCTGAAAATAAAAATCTCAGACTTGGAAGATCAAATATGTGGAATCTTTAAAGAAATATGTGGTCAAAGAACGAATGCTAAGAAGGATTTTGAAGAAGCAAGGAATATATTTGAATCTGAGATAAGGAAGCTTGTTGATAAGTTATCTGAACTGTCAGCTTGTGCATTGAAAGATCAGAAAGCGAAGTTTGAATTCAAGAAAGAGATTGACCTACACATTAAAGAAAAGGACAGTTTATCTACAAAGATAAATGAGCTTGAAGAAATTGTTTCAAAGGTGGTGGTGACTGAGCAGAAGAATCCAGAGTCAATTATCCACACACCTAGAAATGATTCAGCTGTTTTTAAAAAGACAGCCACAAGCTCACATCAGAAAACTGTTTCTACAAGAAGGTTAGTTAATTCATTTTGTTAGATCTGATTTTATAGTAATCACTGTATTTATTTTACGGATTTCAGTAGTATTTTCTGTTTTGTTAGTGCCTTGGGGTATTTAAGTCCCCTTGGCTTGTTAGTTTTGTAAGAAACCGAACACTGTTTGAATACAATTCACTGTTGCATTGAAGCGTACTTTCTCTCTCTAGATTCTCTCTCTACGATCTTGTGATCTTGGTTCATCAATTGGTATCAGAGCCTCTAACATCTTGAGAGGATTGATATTAGTGTATAATTGTTTCTGATTTGGTTGGTTAATTCGAAAATTTGATTGATTTTTGTTGTTTATTCAAGAAAAATCTCGTTTTCTGGATTTTCACCAATTTCAGTCTGTTTTGTGATCGAATTGCATTGATTTTGATGGTTTTAGATGCGTTTTAGTTAGTCCATCTATTATGTTTCTTGTTGATTTGCATAAAAACGTGATTTGGTGTTTCAATTTTGAGTTTGAATACATTCTGAAAAAAACGAGTCTGTTGTTCTGTTCGTTTTGAATTTTGAGTTTCGGAGTGTTTTGATCGAAATTATCAATTGAAATGTATTAAAAACATCAAAACAATCTTCAAAAACGGTCATATTTCAAAAGAAATATCAGAAACGAAATATCAGAAAGAAAAGAAAGAGTCAGCACTATCAAAAGAAATATCAGAAACGGTCAGGCTCAAACAATCTTCGTTTCTCTTCTGGTTCAAAGAAGGTAGAACCCGATTCTACATCAAAGCCTTTCTTTCCCAAATATGAGCCTGGTACAGCAGCTGAACCAAAGAAAGAAGAGAAAAAGGCTGTGACTTGCTACAACTGTGGCAAACCCGGGCATATTTCAAAGGAATGCAGAACGAAGATTGTGAAAGATGTGGATTTCTATAAGAAGAAATTAGCTTTGGCTGAGAAGAAAGCAAGTAGAACAATTTTTTTGGCTGAAGAGGAATATTAGTTGGATCACTCAGATAACGAAGCTGACAATGTTGAGACTGCTGCTATGTGTTTTATTGGACACGACAACAGTGATGATGAGGATGAGGAGACTTCAACCGATGAATCTGAGGTACCATCTGAGTTTGATTTTAATTTTATTTCTTCGCAAATGAATGTCATCACAAATGCTTTACATGACTTTCGTTCAAAGCTTATATCCGAAAAACGCGAAAATCAAGAAAAGTCTGTTCAAATTGAAAAGTTGAAGATTTCTCTAAGAGATGAAAAAGCTATTTTAAAATTTACAAAAGAGAAATTTCAAGAAAGAATAGAAGAGTTAGTAATTGAAAAACAGACTTCTCATGATTCTTTGTCTGTTTTGTCAATTTTAAATCAAGAGTTTTCGGATAAAATATTTGAATTAGAAGAAAAGTTATATAAACAAAATCAAACTGAACAAACAATTCATATGCATAAACCAAGGAGCTATGAGTCGTTAAAAGAAAATTGGGGTCTTGGATTTAAAAATCCTCAGTTTTTAAAGAAATCTAATATTGAGATTCCCAATTTTATGATTACGATTGTCCTGGTCTTTCAAAATATGGTTCTCAATACAAACCTTTTTGGACAAGTGCTAAAGAGACTACTATTGAGGAAGATAAGAAACGGATAAACAACAAGAGAATGGAAGTTCCTTTCGTTTACACTCAAGAAAATGCAAAATATTTTCCTGAAAAAATAAAGAAGAAAAGACAAAAGTTAAACATTGTTTCTTCTACTAAATCTTCTAGATCGAATGACTTCTTTTATTTAAATGAAGCTAATCCTAATAAGGACAAAGTATCTCCAGTATCTTATGATACTAAGAGATATATACCTCCTTTAGTCTTAGAATGTCAAATCTTTGATCTAGAAGAACAATTAGAAGAACAAGAGATTTTGAGAAAAATTGAAAACGATGTCATTTTTTCTTTTATGACATCGAATTTTAAAGAAAATAGCTCTGGTATTATCAAATCTTCCATCAACTTGTGTTCATCTTATGTTTCTTGCTCTGAGGTTTATCCAAATAATCTAACTGATCAGTTTGATTTTATTGATAAAACTTCCTCTTCTAAATCAAATATTTCATCTAAAATTGTTGATGACACTTTTACGCTAAATGGTCATTTCTATAAAACAAAGCGTAAAAGAAGAAGGTCAAAGAAGAAAAAGAAGAAAGAGTTTGATATTTCTGAAAATTCTAATTTTTTTGATTCATCTATTTCAGATAGGCCTTTGAAGAAGTCTGTGAAGTCTGTTTGGCAAAAGAAACAGAGATCTGAAGAAATTGTTTCTGTAGAGAATAAATGTGTAGATTTTCTTTGTAAACAAGACTCATTTGCCTTTTGTAATAAATCTACAAAATATTCTGTTGAGCAAATGTTTCAAATTTCAAAGAATATCTCATATTGTCTCTCTAGTTCTGATTATGATTCTGATGATTGTGTTTCTTCTTTAATATGTGATGATGTTCATGCTTTATTTGATCAATCTCAGATGTTTTGGAAAAATAAATTTTTGAAAAAGAAAAAGGAAAGGACTAACAAGAAGGGACCCATATTTATATGGGTACCTAAATCTCAGTAATTGTTGATTGTGCGGCTAAATCAATTATGGTATCTGGATTCGGGGTATTCCAAACACATGACTGGCAACAAATCTCTACTTTCAAATTTTAAAGAAAAATGTTGCGGTCGTGTCAAATTTGGAAACTGCGAGACGGCTCCCATTCTTGGTTATGGAGATCTTATTCAAGGTAACATAACTGTCAAAAGAGTAAGCTATGTTGAAAGATTAAGTCACAATCTATTCAGCATCGGAAAGTTCTGTGATAAAGATCTTGAAGTCAGTTTCAAGTCTAACAGAGTTGCTGTAAAGAATAATAGTGGCATGGACTTACTTGTTGGAAAGAGAATATCAAATCTTTATACTATTAATCTTTCCAAAGTTAAGGTTCCATCAGATATTTGTCTTCTATCAAAAGCCTCTATTCATGAAAGATGGGTTTGGCACCGTCGACTAGCTCATCTCAATTTCAAATATATGGATCGCTTGGTCAAGAATGATTCCATGAGAGGTCTTCCAATCCTCCGTTTCTAGAAAGACCATCTCTTTCATGACTGCGAGAAAGGAAAGGTGAAGAAAGCTTCTCATAAGCCAAAGCCTGAACATTGCACTGCGGACAATCTAGATCTAATTCATGTTGATTTGTGCGGACCAATGAGAACAAAGAGTATAGGGAAGAAGAAGTATGTTTTGGTTGTTGTTGATGATTACTCCAGATATACATGGGTGAAATTTCTCAAATCTAAAGACGAGACACCCAAAATTCTCATCAACCTCATCAAAACTATTCAGACAAATAAGCAAAAGCATGTCAAAGTTGTAAGATCAGATAATGGCACAGAATTCAAGAATTCAACTCTTCAAGCATTCTATAATGATCAAGGAATACAACAACAGTTTTCTGCTGCAAGAACACCGCAACAGAATGGAGTTGTTGAAAGAAGAAACAGAACGCTTGTGGAAGCTGCTAGATCTATGCTTGCTTATTCAGGTCTTCCTTTGTCTCACTGGGCTGAAGCCATATCAACTGCATGTCATACTCAAAACAGATCAATTATACATCGCCGGTTCAACAAGACTCCATATGAATTGATGAACGGTATCAAACCCAACATTAAATATTTCAAGTCTTTCTGGTGTAAATGCTATGTTTTGAATGACAGAGATAATCTGAATAAATTTAGTCCAAAGGCAGATGAAGGCATATTTTTGGGTTATTCTTATAACTCTGCTGCTTACAGAGTCTTTCTCATCTCTGAAAGAAAAGTGATAGAGTCTGTGAATGTCAAATTTGATGAAGCTACAAATTTGGCTTCTGGACAACACAGTTCAGAACCCGCTATTACTAGAAACTCAGCTTCTGAACAAATTAGTTCAGAACCTGCACTTCAGTCGACAAATCAGGATCCTTCTACTTCTCTGTCTAATCTTTCTGATCTTGAATTTTTGTTTGAAAATTTTTATGATGATGTTCCTAAATCAAACACTGATAATGTGTCAAATGTCTTGAATCAGGAATCTGTGAGTGCATCTAATCCTAATTCCGCTGCACCAACCTCTCAACCTGATGTTGCTTCAGTATCTCCTGAAATTCAAGACATACCATCTGAACATCATCTTGATCAAGTCATCTCTGAACCAGAAATTGCTGAAACTGTCCATGAGGAAGTTGTAGAAGATGAAGTTTTTCAAGAAGAAAATGTTCAACAAGAAGTACAAGCTACTTCTGGTCAACAAGAGCCTGAATCTGATGTCATGGAAATACCTCCTACTCCAGTTGAAATTATATCTGTATCATCTTCTGACATTATTTCTTCTGAAGATCCTCCTCAACAAATAGAAGTGGTTCAAGAAGTTATTGATCCTCTCCCTCATACAACAAAATGGACAAGATCTCATCCAATTCATCAAATTATTGGGAATCCTCAAGCAAGTGTTTCTACTCGCTCCAGAACAGCTTCTTCCAATGAATGTTTGTACACTTACTTCTTAAGCAAGATTGAACCTAGCAAAGTTTCTGAAGCGTTGGAAGATCCAGACTGGATTTTAGCAATGCAAGAGGAGCTCAATCAGTTTGACGCGCTCAAAGTATGGAAACTTGTACCACGACCAAAAGGTAAAAGCATCATTGGTACAAAGTGGATATTTAAGAATAAAAAGGACAAAGATGGTATCGTCGTTCGAAACAAAGCAAGGTTAGTAGCCAAAGGATATCGACAAGAAGAAGGTATTGACTATGACGAAACATTTGCACCTGTCGCCAGATTGGAAGCTATTCGGATGTTTCTGGCCTTCGCTGCTTATCGCAACTTCACTGTATATCAAATAGATGTCAAGACAGCATTTCTCAATGGCAAATTGAAAGAAGAAGTATATGTATCTCAGCCAGAGGGATTTGTTGACAAAGATCGTCCTGATTATGTTTATTTTCTTGATAAAGCTTTGTATGGTCTGAAACAAGTTCCTCGGGCATGGTATGACGAGTTGTCAGCTTTCTTAGTCAAATCCGGCTTCACCAAAGGCTCGATCGATACTACTCTTTTCATTTATAGAACTAATCTTGATATATGCTTAGTACAAATATACGTAGATGATATTATTTTCGGTGCGACTAACAAATCTCTGTGTAATTGGTTTTCTGATTTAATGACCTCTAGATTTCAGATGAGCATGATGGGAGAAATCAATTTCTTTCTCGGCTTACAAGTGAAGCAGCTTCTAGATGGAATATTCATCAATCAGTCAAAGTACGTCTTTGACATTTTGAAGAAATTTAAAATGGATAAGTCTACCTCAATCGGTACGCCTATGGCTCACGGTGCCAAACTCGGACTGGATCCAGATGGAAAAGCTGTGGATCAAAAGACATATAGAGGGATGATCGGATCACTGATGTATCTTACTTCCAGTCGCCCGGACATAATGTTTTCAACGTGCCTGTGTGCTCGTTTTCAAGCAAAACCAAAAGAATCTCATCTTTTAGCAGTCAAACGCATTTTTAGATATATTAAAGGAACTCCTTATTTAGGATTATGGTATCCTAAAAGTTCTGACTATAGTTTAATTGCTTATTCTGATGCAGATTATAGTGGTAATCAATTGGACAGGAAAAGCACTTCTGGTCATCTCTAGTTTTTGGTTGACAGACTGATAAGTTGGGCGTCGAAAAAGCAAATTTGCGTTTCAATATCAACAGCCGAAGTTGAATACGTCGCTGCAACTAGTTGCTGTGCTCAAGTGCTTTGGATGAAAACGCAACTTCGCGATTACGGGATGCTATACAAGACTGTGCCAATATATTGTGACAACAAGTCCGCGATTGCGATATCAGTCAATCCTGTCCCGCACACCAAGACCAAGCACATAGACATGAGATATCATTTTGTAAAGCATCACGTGGAAGAAGGTACTATTGAATTATATTTTGTACCAACGGAATATCAACTTGCTGATATATTTACAAAAGATTTAGATGAAAAACGCTTTAATTTTTTGCTTTCAAAACTAGGCATGTTGAATTTAAAAGTTTAAATCTTTACAAATTTTATTCTATAAAGTTTAATATTTCAGATTTTCTTTCAGTTGAATAAAATGTGTGTCTAGGATTTTTTACAAGTCGCCTTGTTAATATTTTAAGTTTTATATGTTCAACGTTCAAATTTTTCAAACATCGAAAAGTCAGCAACATGTTTGACGCTTTAGATACTGCTTTAAAGATATGTGAGTCGGCATATTTATGGTTTACTTTGCTTGAACAACCTAAGTGATCAAAATTGTAGATCGTAATGAAAATATGGGCTAAGCTATTCGATATAGATCTGAGTTATTGAGATGATTTTATTTTTAAGCATTTAAAATACAGAAATCCTTGAGTTTAAAAGTTTGTACCTGTGACCTTTCTGGTTTGGGAAAGTAAGTTCCGAGGGATACTTGACATCTGGTCCCCTAAGGTCAATTGATCTGGGAGTGATCGAACAGAAATCCTGCAATAGAATCAGATCGAAAGTCATGTTCTACTGGTATGAATGGGTTTAGGATATGTCGATGTATCCTTTCTGATCCGGGAAAGTAAGTTCCAAGGGGTGCTTGACACCTAGTCCCCTAAGGCTAACTGGTCTGGGAGTGGCTGACCCAAATCCTGCAATAGGGTCAGATAGAAAGTTACGTTTACGGCATGTTCTTTACCTAATGAACTCTTTGATTAAAAGATGCCAAAGTGCACAAAGCTTAAAAGATGCCAAAGAGCACACTCATGTGAAGATGCCAATGTGCACACAGCTAAAAGATGCCAATGAGCACACATCTCTTGATACTTGGTGATATATTTTGTGCTGCGATAAACCTGTAATTTGTGAAAATCTTAATTCTTGATGACTTAGTGCTTGTACATGCAAAGTTCTTCATTTTATGTTTAGAATTACATTTTTCTTGAAGCTAATTAGAGATCGCATGCAAGCACATTGAATAGATACCTGTAAGTGTTTGAATCTGAACATGTCTTAACTTGATATACAATGAAACATGTTTCTGTATCCAACAACTCCCATTTGATTTCAACTGATTGATAAATTTGGATATTCTACTGAGTAGACTTTAATTTGTTTAGTGTTTAAAAGTTTATATATTCAGTTGTTACAAAATTTATATTCAATATGATCATCTTTAATATTGATGTCTTTATGTTTGCTGTCTGTGTTTTTGTCATATGGTCTGTGCATTTTTCAAGGGGGAGTGAATATTACTGATTAATTTCTTCCTGTGCTGATCAGAAATTCATAAGGTAAGTTTTTCTGAAATTACTATGCAAATGTTAAACTAATTTGTTAAATTTTGTGCATTTGTGTAGGGGGAGTAATGGGGGCTTATCAGGTATTTTTTTTAAGTATTTTGCTTTTAGAATATATATAGAAGTAATAGTGTTTTTTCTTTTCTTTATTCCATTTGAACTTGTTTTGACTATTCATCTTCCCTCCATTCTCTCTGAGTATTGTTCTTCCTGCGCTCTTTACTGTTCATTTCAGATTGTGATTTTGGAAAGATCAGGTATGTTTTTGTTTTTCATTCTATGTTTGTAGTTCGATTAATGTTTTATTATTTTGTTTTGATTTCTTTCTTGGTTTCGTATTATGCGTTTTAACTGATATGTGATTATTTCACTGTTCATCAATTTCTAAAACTCAGATTCAAGTTGATTTTGATCAATTTGCGTATTGGGTTGTGTTTAGACCTTATAATCGACTATCAGGTATGTTTTCTTTTACTTTAATTTCGTGTTTTGTGCTTTTAATTTTAGTTTTTGTGAATTTCGGGTTCGAACAACCGTTTTTCTAGGGTTTTGGTTCAAATTTAAGTGAACTATGCGTTTCACCTGTGACATGCATAAGTGAACTATGCGTTTCACTTGTGACCCGCATAGTCAAGTATGTGTTTCACTTGTGACCCGCATAAGTCAAGTATGCGTTTCACTTGTGACCCGCATAAGTCAACTATGCGTTTCACTTGTGACCCGCATAGTCAACTATGCGTTTCACTTGTGACCCGCATAGTCAACTATGCGTTTAAACTTGTGACCCGCATAGTGAAATTTTCTTTTAATCCGAGACAAGCATTCTTTTAGTGTGTTTCGGTTTTTTTTTCTCTTAGTTTACGTATCACTAAGAACACGCATAATCTATTGTGCGTATCCTTAGTGACACGCAAACTCTATTGTGTTTTTTCGTTATTTCCAAGTATGATATGCGTTCCATTAAGGACACGCATTTCCTTCAATGCGTTTCATTCAGGACACGCATTCCTCATAATGCGTTTCCTTCAGGACACACATTCCTTATATGCGTTTTCTGCATGACCCGCATTCCTTCCTTCATGTTTCCTTAAGGACCCGCATTCTATATTCGGAATATTTTTTTTTTTTTGTGTTTTCTAATTGTTTATCTGTGTTTTGTTTCAGTTTATCATGACTTCTCAAACAAATACTGATCCAATGATTCAAGATGAGAATGTCATTCTTCAGGATCCGGCTGATCAGGCATCTCATGATACACCTATGCCGTCTGTTCCATCTGTTGGGGTTGATCTTTCTATATCAAGGCGAAATCCAAATGATGTGTTCCCGAACGTCATGTACATGCCTTATAAGCATAACAACTACTTTGTTGACTTTGATCGCATCAAGATTCATCCTGTCATACGCACTATTCTTCGTGGACATCCGCTCTCTCAAGCTCTATGTTCAGTTGCCGATGTTCCGGAAGTCTACGTTCAGCAAGTCTGGCACACTATCACAAAGAACGAACTGGCACGTCCTCATCGATTTGATCTTCAAATTGATCAATTTGATTCATATCTGTCTTACAAGCGGTTAAGGTTGATTCTTGAGCTTCCTGAGCCTAATTCTAGACCTGGACGGACAACATATGATCAGTTTCCATCTGAAGAAGAAGTGTTTGAAGGCATCAAACAACTAGGCTATGTTGGTCCACTGAACAGGGTTGTAGACTTTGACAAGTCTAATCTTCCTCCTGTCTGGTATTCTTTATTTTCTGTCATCAACAGGTGCTTAACGTCTAAACATACTGGCACGGATAGTTCTAGTCTTCACTATCTTCGACTATTCCATGCAGTAGTCTATGACCTGCATGTCGACTACACGATTATTTTCTGGACCGAGCTATATGAAATAGTGCAAGACAAGTTAACCAACAAGCGATGAAAGTTCATTCCTTTTATCAGGTTTCTCAAGCTGATTGTTAGAAGCATGTTTCGAAGCAATCCGGCAATTCCACGAAGATTATCTTGGCCGCAAGTTCCGGATACTGAGATGCTTTTCCTTCAGAAACAGAAGAAGTCCTTCACATTTTCTATGACCATTCCTTATGGTCTTATTGCCAATTATGCTGACATGACCGATCCCAGTGTCATTGATTATTGTTTAGAAAATGACTTTGAAGAGGCTGAACAGGAAGAACCTTCTCATGGTACTCCAGCTGGTACTACTCATGAAGAGCAAGTTGAAGCAAATACTCAGGTAATAGAGACAGATATTGATTTTTCTGCAACACCACAAGATGTTGCTACTCATCGTGTTGAATATGTCATTGCTGATATTCAAGCTGAAGCAACTACTGATGTTAGAAAAGATGCTAATCCTGATGAAACTGGAGTTCCTGATGATGATGAGACAAATGCTGAGTTTTCTGATGATGGTGAAAATACGACAAGTGATTCAGATGATGGTGATGATGATGCTGATCAATCGAACATGAAAGTGTATGAATGGAAAGTAAGAACTCCGGAAGTGGTTATCTCAACAGAAGTTATCTCTGATGATGATTCAGTTCCAGTTAATCCTTCAGTTGCACATCTTCAAGTAGATGAATTGGATACAGCTTTTGATCAAGCCATAACTTCGGTTCAAAGTCAAGCTCCAACAACTACACTTGCACTTATTCAGTCTACTTCATCAGCTGTAGAGCTTACCTCTGATCAAGATCGGGTTTCCACTGACAAATTCTCTACTTTGAATAATGTAATTCGGCAGTTATCGGAGAGAATGGATGTTGAAAAGGAAGCACAGATTCTGAAGTTAAAAGCTTTATTCAAAGGGAAGATGCCTGAAATTGATACTTCAGTGATTCCTACAGAAATTCCATTCAGATGTCCATCTGGGGTTGTTCTAAGAGAGCCGTCTTATGCTGTTCAATCTTCTTCTTCAGCGATTATGTCTATTCCTCTACCTCCGTTGTTTACACAGTCAGCTGGAATTTCTTCATCTACTCATATACCTGTGTCTTCTTCTAGCACTCCAGTATCAGATCTTCCTATTTCAGAGTTGACAGATTTGCTCTATGCTCGACTTCTTTCTATGTCGCCACCAGAACATCAGGATCAAGATCTTCTTTCTCTACTTAGGAACTTTCAATCTACGCCGCCTCCAGTTTCTTCATCTGAATCTGACAGGATCTATGTTTCATCTACTGAGTTTCAAGCATTCAGATCGGAAGTTCAATCAAGTTTTGCTGATCTCAAATCATTTATATCTCAAACTTTCTCTGATTTATCTTCCAGGCTTGATATTCATGAACAAAGCTGCAGAACTGAGGCCAGTCCGTCTCTTAAACAAAGACATGACCAAGATGATCCCGATCATCAAGGTCATGAGGGGGAGATGGCAAAGAGACAAAGAACAGAAGGGTCTTCTGAAGCACGAGAAGTTGTTCAAGAAGAAGTGGCTGAAGATAGAGAAAAGACTGCTGATACAGTTTAAGATTGCAGTATCCAAGACTTAATGGATATCATGATTGACAATGCTGATGTAACTGCTTTGCATAATGAATTTAATTTGTCTGAAGCAAATTTTAATAATATGCAAATTGTAGTTTATGTGGATCAAGATGTCTCAGGTAGAGCTAATGAAGTTGAAGAATCAGAAGCAGCAAATGACATGAGATCTTTCTTCGCGAACTTTATTGAGATAAATTCAGATGATGATGAAGAAGTTATATTTGAGAAAGTTGCTCATGTTAAAGAAGAAGATTGCAACAATATCATCATCTTATCTGATAAAGAGGATGATTCTGTTTTCATGGATGCATCAGATACAAAAGAGGCTGAATTGTTATATGCTGAGCTTCCGAGTCAAGGTGAGATTCCAGAAGTTGATCAACCTTCATCTACTCCAGTAACTAGTTATGCTCCAACAACCAATGTTCCATCAAGTGCATTTGAAGTTGGTGAGTCATCTAGAGCTCAAGCAGTTATTCCATCTTCCGAACCGGTAATTCTTCCATCAAGGAGAAGCTTTATCTAGACAGCAAAGGCAGAGAAATCTACAGCAAAGAAATATGGCTTCTAGACTCAGAACTGCTTTTCTTGAAGATATCCAAAGCAACATCTTTGTTTCTAGAAGAAGGACACTCAATTTATATGCCATTCTTGGAGTAGAGAAAGAATCAGAAGCTTATCAGCGTGAGTACTTAGCATTTATCAAATGCCAGCGCAAAAAGAATAACACTGTTGCTTCTCCTCATCTAATAGTTCGAGTTCTCAGTGTCACCATTTGTAAGTTTATGAACATTTGATATCCAAATCTTGAAGTGGAAAGAAGAGACTGCAAGCGGTACATTTTTTCAGAGGCTGATTTCGTTGATCTTTCAATTGATGATGTTGAATTCCTATATGATCACTTCAGGAATCTTTATCACCGGACTCAGGATGTTTCTCAAACTCTTTATGTTCTTAATCGATTCATTCGATGACAGATCTGATTTTATCGTGTTTTTGATTTTCAGATGGCCGTCGAAAGTTTTCAGCCTGTGGTTAATCTTGAAAGACCCAACCGGAGTTTGCAGAATATATAATCTTATCAGTTATTCACCATTATCAAAGATCCATACGGAGTAGTTTACAAGAACAACTCAAGTAAAAAATGCTTTCTACGATTTGATGAAGTTGGATATTACTCTGATGGAACTCTAAAGGTGATCAAACTTCAGTTGGAGCATCGTCTGCAAGAGGCTAGAAGAAAGTTTTTGGAAACAAGAAAAGAGTCATATCTGTTTGAAAATGATGAAATTCGTCTGATCCGAAGATCTTTGGACAATATTCAAGACAGACTGAATCTCCGTTCAACTTTGCGACGATTGGAAATGTTAGTTGGGCTGAACAGGCTACGTCAACGAGAAGAACATCAATGATCCTTCAAAGTCGTCTAGATGGTCAATGCTGTTTTTGAAGATTTTTTTTACGACCTCGGGGCCAATGATTACTAAGGGGGAGATTGTTAGATCTGATTTTATAGTAATCATTGTATTTATTTTACTGCTTTCAATAGTATTTTCTGTTTTGTTAGTGCGTTGGGGTATTTAAGTCCCCTTGGCTTGTTAGTTTTGTAAGAAACCGAACACTGTTTGAATACAATTCACTGTTGCATTGAAGCGTACTTTCTCTCTCTAGATTCTCTCTCTACGATCTTGTGATCTTGGTTCATCACATTTGATCAGATTCGTACTACTAATATTTTGTTTGATAGAAATGTAGATGGTTCAGATACATTCAAAAGAAGAAGGCGAAGGAGTTATAACGAAGAAAAGCTTGTTTGGAAAGTGAAATCAGTCGAGGAGGAAAAGGCTGCTGAAAATAAAGGTAAGAAATCATGTGTACATGCACCAAATGTCAAGAAGAACTATGTGCGAAATGGTAAACCTGATCTTGTTTACTCGAGAGATCAATTAATCAGGTTGTCTAAAAAGAAAAATTATTGTTCTTATTGTCGTACATATGATTTTTTTCATAAAACGAGTGATCATTACTGGTATGGTTCTTATTCTATTACTCCTAATAGAACTGCAACTCACAAACATGGACCTAAATATCAGTGGGTACCAAAGTCAAAAGATGAATCTGAGTTACAGGCACCTCGAATCAAGGGGGAGTAAGAGAACCAAGGCTTCTGAATACTACAGTTCAGGACCCATACTTCAAAGATTAAGGAGTTTGAATTCTAAACACAACAGTTTGGGACTCGTACTTCAACGTTAACAGAGATGATACTCCTGTGCTTATATGAGATTTTACTCCAATACTTAAATGAGAAGTTCAACCTTCAAGGGGGAGTACATATTTTTCCTGATTTCAAATATTGTTGATGTAATATTTTGGGGGGAGTATATTATTTCTGATTATATCTAATCAGAACTCGTACTTTAAACGTTTTATTGCTTTATGTCTTTACTTTTCAATAAATTTGTGAATAAAGCTTTGTATTTTGGCGACTTTTGATTTTTTGCAGAATTGAGAGAGAGCTTAAATGATCATATCAAATATGACTTAGAGCTGACTTGATGAGATTTAAGACTGAGCAAAAAGGTTTATTTCTAATCCTAATCTCATACGTGTCTGAAAGAAGGAAAACTTTCAGATATGAAAACATGTTCTTAAATGTTCAAACCACTTATGATTCTTAAAAGATTTCATGAATATAGAATTGTGATTTTAAATGTTTTTGTGACTATATGTGCTTAGATGATTTATAAACCGTGTGTTTCCAAAGATAAGTACTTGTGTTTTATCTTTTCCATATACTTTCAAGTATTCACACACACCGGTTTAAAATTTTGTTGAAAATGTTATCACCATGTCTCAAATTGAACAAAATTTTCGATGGTGATACACCCCGCTTCATTTTCAAAGTTTGAGCGTTGATTTCATTTCGAAACATCTCTTTCAAGAATGTCTATATTTTGGTTCGTATAGACAATATCCAATTTTTCCTGACCTAAGCTTTTTGATAAATCATTTAAGATATTTGATCTTTTCATACAATGTCAGATTTTTAAACAAGTTTCTTGTATTCATTTCATTCATTCAATATACTTGTTTTGAAAAATCATCAATGCTTAAAATACTCAAATCTTCATGATTACATCTATGAGCATACATATATCTGACTTGTATATATATGTGCTTTAACTGCAAAGTTAAATCATTGTGAGCAACTTATGCTTTTAGGAAAACAACATGGGTTCATTGTGTGAGGACTTAATTGAAACTTCTATGAATTCACGTTAACCAGTGTTTCCTATCCAAGAAGTTAATCCTTGAGTGATCGATTGTGTGAGGAGTCAAAATATTGAGTGTGGGTTGAGTGATGAAGTAAAATGAAAAGAGAGTTTGGTTAGAAGTGAGCTCAATGTTTAAAAGAAAGAGGGTGAGAGAACAGAGTAAAAGAATATCAAACTCTACACCAACCTTTTCTGAGTCGGGCAACCACATTGCTGGTGTTTCACAATTCTTCGTGAACATCATTGAAACAGGAAAGTAGCCCATGCCAATTCTTGATAAAAACCCCACCAGCTACTCATTTTCTTCTCAACAAGAAAATATTTCATATTTCAAGGGGATGCAGCAAATAATCTATCCGAATTTAATTTGGAAAATCTGGATATTGAAAAATAAGGAAGTCTGCCCCACCATCGCACTTCGATCATGCACAATCGAGTCTGTGTTTAACTTTTGTTGTCTCAATGGTTTATGTGATCCCACATACTAGCATAAATTCAAACCACATATTAAGAAAACTTTTATTGATCAAATCATATGTTTTACATCTAGTCACAGATCTAACAGATAGTCACAAATCTCACTTATGTGTGTGTTTCACAAGGTGTGCGACTTCTTACCAAATCTACTTTCGTATATACAAATCTATCAAGGCGACTACCTATTTATACTAAGTCAACATTAGTTGACTTTTACAACACAAACCCTTGAACTATCAAACTATTACAACTTTGACCCTCTATTTAATCTTGAATACAATATACATCCAACAATATCCCCTTTTGGATTCAAGATTAATTTTTTTTTGACAATTATCTTCAGGTCTTCTTAACTTCAAAAAATATCTTCAGCAATAAATTTTTATCAGCTTTGATAACTTCAAATCTTTGACACTTTGAATGAACTTTGTCTTTGATTTGACATTGATGGTGTTTTCAGATTAATCTCCATCTTTGAACCAACTTTGAATAGTCACAATTATCTTCATCCCCCCCCCTTTGTTTTCAAAAGAATCTGACTTTAAGAATTTATCATTGAAAACTCTCTCCCTTTCTGATACAATTAACCAATTTTGAAATCTGACTTTGAAATTATGAAATTCTCCCCTTCTTGATAATATCAACTTGTAACACCCCGAATTTCTGCACCGTTCTGCAGGACGCACGGGTCGTGCGCCCTCCTTCAGAGAAAACGCACGGGTCGTGCGCCCTTCTTCAGAGGAAACGCACGGGTCGTGCGTATGAAACAATGGCGAGGCAGTGGGCTTGCGCACGGGTTGTTGTGCGACCACCTGTTCAGCAAAGGCTAGGTGGGGGGCCAGAGGTCATTCCGTGAGTAGACATGGCTTCGTCCCACCCAGTCATCAGGGATGCTAGTTCCCAGTCTGAAATGATGGCTAGCATGATGTTGGGAATGAGGGAAGAGATGGCAAAGCATCAAGAGTTTCTGCAGAAAGTGATTGAGGACCGTGATGTGAACAATCGGAGAAGTGTGACGGTTGTGGAAAACATTGTGCTTGGTTCTGGAGGCGCTGGCCCTGGAATCAGGAACGAGGAGCGCTTGGTTGTTAATGCTCCGGGAAGTGGGAAAAGTTGTTCCTACAAATCCTTTCTAGGGTGCGGACTACCATAGTTCTATGGATCTGAAGACCCGACCATGTGCGTGAAATGGATCCGAGCGGTGGAGCAAGCTTTTGACTCTTCCGAATGCGGAGATGATCAGAGAGTGCGGTTCGGTACCCAACTGTTGAGGGATACTGCACTCATTTGGTGGAATATCATTCAACCCACCCTATCTCCTGCTGTGTTGGTTCAGTTGTCTTGGGCCGAGTTCAAGAAAAAGTTGTTAGAAGAGTTCTGCAATGAAAGAACAATGGACCGAATCGAGAAAGAATTCGGGTCTCTGATAAAGGGAAGCCTGACGGTGAGGGAATACACCCGTCAGTTCATAGAGAAGCTTGGTCTGGTGGGGCACGCTGCCCCAACAGAGAAAGATAAGATGAAGGCCTATCTCAATGGCCTACCAGCGGACATGCAATCCATGGTCCACAATTCTAAAGCTTCTAACCTCTGTGAGATGGTCGAGGAAGCTCAGTTCATGGAAGAGATGTTAGCGAGAAGCAAAACTGAGAAAACAGTGGTGGTGACTGATAATAGAAAGTGGGAGAGCAGTTCTGTACCTCCCAAGCGAACCCGACCTTTTGTCGGAAACCGTAGCTTCAGCGGTTATCAAGAAGCAAAATGGTGCTCGAAATGTCAAACCAAGCACCATGGTAACTGTAACCCCACTCCAAGATTCTGCTTCAAGTGTGGTAAGAATGATCACATCGCCCGCGACTGTTCTATCGCGGGGATAGTCTGCTTCGAGTGTAAGGCACCGGGGCATGTGAAGAGAGATTGACCGAAGCTCAAGTCTGGTAGCGCACCGGATAGAAGAGAAAACTATCTAGGGTTCCGGGTCGAGCGTTTCAGATGACGGCCGATGAGGCCAAGGCATCCGCTGATGTGGTATCGAGTACTTTTCTTATAAACGTTGTACCTGCTCATGTTTTATTCGATACGGGTGCCAGTTTCTCCTTTATATCTGAATTGTTCCGTCAAAAGATTTCTATGGACACTACTAGTCTTGAGGATGCATTAGTGGTAGAGACAGCTGATGGTAGTCAAGTTCTGATCCACACTGTTCTGAAGAAGTGTACTCTCGGTATTGAAGGAAGTGAATTCTTGATCGATTTACTACCGATGTTTATCGGAGGTTTTGATGTTGTAGTTGGCATGGATTGGTTGTCAAACAATCATGCCGAGATCGTCTATTCCAAGAAATTGATTCGACTTCCCGATCCCTGTGGTGAAGTCGTTGTGATCTATGGTGAGAAGAGAAAAGGCGAAGTGGCGATAATCACAATGGCAAAGGCACGCAAGTGCTTATTAAAAGGATGTTCGTCTTTCCTAGCCTATATGATCGATGCCAAGCTAGAGAAATCAAAGCTGGAAGATGTGAAGATTGTGCGTGAGTTTCTAGATGTCTTTCCGAACGACTTGCTCGGGTTACCACCCGATCGTCAGGTAGAGTTTTGGATTGATCTTGTGCTTGGAGCGACACCAATCGCTAAAGCACCTTACCGTTTAGCGCCATCAGAGATGCAAGAGATGATGGCACAGCTTCTAGAGCTATTGGAGAAAGGCTTTATAAGACCGAGTTCGTCACCTTGGGGAGCTCCGGTCTTATTTGTCAAAAAGAAGGATGGCACAATGAGAATGTGCATCGATTATCGTGAGTTAAATAAAGCTACTGTGAAGAACAAGTATCCGCTTTCGAGAATTGACGATTTGTTTGATCAACTTCAAGGAGCGGGTTGTTTTTACAAAATCGACTTACGTTCAGGTTATCACCAAACGAAGATAAGAGAAGAAGATGTTCCGAAGACAGCTTTCAGACCGCGTTACGGCCATTATGAATTTCTTGTAATGCCTTTTGGTCTAACGAACGCACCAGTAGTATTTATGGACTTGATGAATAGAGTTTGCCGACCATTCCTCGACAAATCGGTCATTGTATTCATTGACGACATACTCGTGTACTCCAAGAGTGAGTCAGAGCACGAGCAACATTTACGTGAAGTTCTGGAAGTGTTGAGAACACAAAGGTTGTATGCCAAGTTTTCCAAGTGCGACTTTTGTCTTAACGAAGTACAGTTTCTGGGTCACGTGGTCACTCGAGACGGAGTGAAAGTGGACCTCTCCAAAATTGAAGCTATGATGAATTGGGAGTCTCCTAAGAGTCCGTCCGAGATCCGAAGTTTCTTGGGTCTGGCGGGATACTACCGGAGATTTATCCAAGACTTCTCAAAGATCGCTTCTTCTTTGACAGTTTTGACCCGGAAGAATGTGAAGTTTGATTTGACCAAAACACAAGAGAAGGCGTTCCGGATTCTTCAAAAGAAGTTTTGTGAAGCCCCGATCTTGTCATTACCTGAAGGGTCGAAAGATTTCATGGTTTACAGCGACGCTTCGAAGATGGGGTTGGGTTGTGTGTTGATGCAACGAGGCAAGGTAATCGCTTACGCCTCGAGGCAGCTTAAAATACACTAGAAGAATTATCCAACCCATGATCTGGAGTTAGCGGCAGTAGTGTTCGCTTTGAAACTTTGGCGTCATTACCTCTACGGCACGAAATGTACTCTATACACAGATCACAAGAGCCTGGAATATGTCTTTGATCAGAAAGAGCTGAATATGAGGCAAAGGCGGTGGCTCGAGTTGCTTAAGGATTATGACTGTGAGTTGCTTTACCATTCCGGTAAGGCGAACGTGGTGGCCGATGCGTTGAGTCGGAAAGACTACAGTGGAAGTATTCGGATTACCCATTCGAGAATCGAGCTAGTGTCTAGTCTTGTTGAAAAGATCAAGACATCACAGGTGGAAGCACTGTTAACGGAAGATAGCCGTGGAGTAAAACTGTTAAGCGGTCGTGTGTGGGTACCCAAGATTGGAGGTAACCGTGATCTGTTGCTTGAGGATGCTCACAAGTCCAAGTATTCCATTCATCCGGGGAGTACAAAGTTGTATAGGGACTTGCAGTTGCACTATTGGTAGCCAGTAATGAAACTTGATGTGGCGCGTTACGTGGAGGGTTGTGTGACGCGTTCGCAAGTTAAGGCCGAACATCAACGACCTTATGGGAGTCTTCAATCTTTAGATATTCCCGAGTGGAAGTGGGAGCATAACACCATAGACTTCGTGACGAAGTTGCCTAAAACTGTTCGAGGTCACGATACCATTTGGTTGATAGTTGATAGATTGACTAAGAGCGCTCACTTCTTGGCTATGTGCGTGACTCTACCGATGGATAAGTTAGCAAAAATTTATATCGATGAAGTGGTCTCGAGGCATGGAATACCATTGTCGACCGTGTCGGATCGCGACAGTCGGTTCACTTCGTACTTTTGGGATGGGTTTCAGAAAGAGCTTGGTACGAGAGTTAAGTTGAGTACGGCTTACCATCCACAGACCGACAGGCAAAGCGAGAGAACGATCCAAACTTTAGAAGACATGCTGAGGTCTTGTGTCATCGATTTCGGGGGTAGTTGGGACTCTCACCTTCCTTTGGTGGATTTTGATTACAACAATAGCTACCACTCGAGTATTGGAATGACACATTTTGAGGCATTGTATGGGCGAAAGTGTCGGACTCCCATGTGCTGGCTTGAAGCGGGAGAAAAGTAGATCGCCGGACCGGAAATCGTGCAAGAGACGTCCGATAAGGTCAAGTCCATTCGTGAAAGGATGAAAGCGGCACAGGATCGGCAGAAAAGCTATGCCGATAAGAAGAGACGACCGATAGAGTTCCAAGTGGGCGACCGCGTGATGCTTAAGGTGTCTCCATGGAAGGGCATTATCCGGTTTGGAAAACGTGGGAAGCTGAGTCACCGTTTCCTCAGACCTTTCAAGGTGCTTAAACGTGAGGGTTTGCAAGCCTACCAGTTGGAACTGCTACCAGAGTTGAGCATAATTCACAACACGTTTCATGTTTGTTACCTTCGGAAGTGTCTAGTGGTAGAAGATAGCATCATACCCCTCTCGGAGTTAAGAGTAGACGAAGGTAACCGTTGTGTGGAAGAACCCGACGCGATCTTGGAGAGAAAGTCTAAGAAGTTGCGTCATAAAGAGGTCACTTTGGTCAAGGTGCAGTGGAAGCATCACCGGGGAGCAAATGTGACGTGGGAAGCCGAGGAGGATATGAAACGAAGATATCCTCACCTTTTTGAGTAGTTGGGATTTCGGGGATGAAATCATTCCCAAGTTGGGGAGGATTGTAACACCCCGAATTTCGTTTGGCCGTTTTGCGAAGATGTTTAGAGAAAAGGAGGTTTCTGCACTGTTCTGCAGGACGCACGGGTCGTGCTCCCTCCTTCAGAGAAAACGCACGGGTCGTGCGTATGAAACAGTGGCGAGTCAGTGGGCTTGCGCACGGGTCGTGCGCATTTCCTTCTTTTAGCCGTGCGCCCTATCAGATTGCTTTTTGGAGTTTCCTTAAATATCTCATTTGTTGGATATTTCCTAAAATATCTCATTTATCAAATCTCTCTCTCTCTTTTCTCTTTTTTTTCTTCTTCGATCTTCGAGTCTCGTTTGGTTGCTAGTTTGCGGTGTTTCTAGCAAGGGGTCGGTGTTTTAAGCTTCAGCTCTACGTCGTGATCAATATCTGGTTTTCCGGGTTTTATTCTAAAACCTATTAGTGAGTTCCTACTATCATTTTACAAACTTTATACATGTCAAAACTTATATTTTCGAAATCTAAAGTATTTCTACGGTATGATTTCATGTTCTCTACATTTTGGCATAACTTGAGTTTTTGGTGATTTCGGGGTTCCCGATCAGTTTGTACTAAAATAATGGGTTCCATCCTATTGAAGTAAAAGAATGTTTTACTTGCCCATGTATGCGGCTTATTTGAAAGAATGTATATAAACTCGTTTTATGATTATCTTTCTTACCAGCAGTTGATCTTGAAAATGGCATTTTAAAATATAAATGTTTTGGAAAGCTATTTATCTCGCTTTGAATGGTCACATGAAATATTGTGACAAGTCATGACTATATTAGTGGATCCCTAGGTATCGAGTCGGCTTATTGTTGGGATGTTTGTACCCCTTCTGTTGTAGTCAGATGCATTTGATCTTCGGGGGCACTTAGTACGGTTATGTGAGACCGGTTACTAGCCATGGGTCAAATGTAGTCTAACGAAATAGTATGACTGATTCTTTGGGTGCCTTGTTAGCCCCAAATCTGAACCAATGAAAGTATTGAAAATAACTAAGTCTTCATTTAAAGACTTTCAAGGGACATCAACAAGTCTGTCTTTGAAGTCAGTTCAGAGTCAGTCTGAAGAAAGCAAGTCTGAAGAAAGCAAGTCTGTCTCTGGAGTCAGTTCAGAGTCAGTCTCAGAGAAAGTTTTCTGTCTCTGAAGTCAGTTCAGAGACAGTCTTACTTAAAGACATCAGAGAGCTCCTCATCAGAGATCCTAGTTCAGAGCTCTGAAGATGATCACTCTGAATCTCTTGACAAAGAAGAACAGATGACACGTTACCTTGTGATAAGATTTACTTTCTAGAATAGGTCACTGTTCAAGCATGTCTTGATCTTATCTCTTAGGTAAGACACTTTTCAAGCATGTTTCTATTTGTCAGATAAGTACACTATTTACTTTATGGTCCTATAAAAATGACCATCACCTTATTGTTCAAAGTGTGCTTAAGAAGTCTTATAACTGATAATATAAGTTAAATATTTTATTCCAAGAATATCTTGTTTATCTATTATCTGCTTTATGAACTGTGATATTTGAATCTCCTTTGATATTAAACTATAATGCTTCCGCTGTTATTACTCTTATTGTTTATATCATTGTTGTGAGATTAAGACTGGGATCCAACAATTGGTATCAGAGCCTTCTTTGTTTCCTAAACAAAGTAAGATCGCATCTGCATACTCGGATAGATTTACATCTCATTGATTCTAACTTTCAATATCTTTGCGTGTTCAAATAAACCTGGTTTATTAAAGAACACCATATGCTCAAGATTTGATAGTAAATCACTGTTCAATACAAAAATCATCTGTTCTTCAAATCTTCATCTTTTTCTTCAAAAATGGCAAAGTCAAGCATAACTGCCATTTATACAGCTGGGTCTTTAACAAAACCTCCTACACTTTTAAGGGATGAATATCCCCAATGGAAGATAAGGATGGTAAATTTCTTAGAGGAATGGACAAGGATCTCTTTAGATCAGTAAACGTTGGACCTCACATTCCAATGGTGTTGGTTCCAAGAGTTCCAGCAACAGCTAATACTGCTGAAATCCCTGCATATTATGAAAAGAAAACCACAAACTTCACTGATGAAGAAACTAATATGATGGATAATGACTCAAAAGCTGTTAGATTACTGATAATGTCCATTCCCAATGATATCTTTCAAGAACTTGATTCTTGTAAAACTGCAAAAGAGATATGGGATCAGTTGTTAAATCAACTTGAAGGAGGCCTACAAACCCAGAAAAATAGGAGAAATCTATGCATCAATGAATATCATGATTTTCATGCTCTACCAGAAGAAATATTACACCAAACTTACTCAAGATTCAATATTCTTATCAACAAATGCAGAAAGTTTGGAGTTATAAGAACAAAAGAGGAAAACAACGTTCTTTTTTTGAAAAGCTTAAATGAAGAATGGTCACAACTGTCCGTGTCCATACAAGCCAATCAAGATCTTGAGTCATGGTCATTAACTGACATTTATGGCACTTTTGTTGCACATGAAAAGGAAGTTATGAAGCAAAAATCAAAACTGTCTTTAGGTGGACCCCTTGCACTTGTTTCAAAACAAATTTCGAAAGAAAACAATTGTGAAAAGTCACAAAAAGGTTTGGAAACAAAAAGAAGATCCAAAAAGGTCCTAATGGCAGAAGAAAATCATTCAGATTCAGAAGATGATATTAATGCCTTCGCCAAATCTCTTGCTTTAATCACTCATCAATTTAACAAGAAATTTGGCAAGAAAGTATTTGAAGGAAGGAGAGAGAATGAAGAAAGAAGAAATCCTAAAAGAAGATTTCAACAAGATGGTGTCAGATTTCAACAAGAATCCAGATTCACTCCATATAGTGATCAAAAGGGTACAAACTTCAACAACAATGATACAACTCAACAATCAAGACCTCAACAATGTCAGGATCGAATTCTTAACAAGAATTAATACTCAGAAACTAATATCAAAGAAGTTGCGGAAAAACACTTTGATATTTAATAAAACAGTAATCAAACACAGTATATAATGATCAAACAGTAAACTTGTATTGAATGCTTAAAGCTACAAGGTTACAAACTCAACCTCAATATCGATGAACAAGCTCACCAATACGAATTCTACTTCTCTAGAATTAGGATCTATGCCTTGAGGTCGATTTTTCTCTTGAAAAAAAACAGTTATCTAAAAATTCTTTTTCTCTATTCTAAACATTCTATACATATACTAATAGAAAGATAATTACAAAGAATAAACAAATCTTCAGTATATCTTCCATGTATATCTTCTAAGTATATCTTCAGTATATCCAGCTGTAGTACTTTCCATCCGGATCTCTTTAGCAGCACTAATAATGCTCAGCAGCATTAACTTCATCTAGCAGCATTAACTGCAAGCAGTATTAACTACTAGCAGTACTAACTAGCTAAGCAGTACTAACTTTGTTCAAGCAGTACTAACTTTGACTAGCAGTATTAATTAACACTAGCAGTAGTAACACTCAGCAGTATTAATCTTCAACTTGTTCTGGCAGTAGTAACTACATTTGTACTAGCAGTAGTAACTACACTTAGTAAAATCTTCAGTTCCCAACAATCTCCCCCTAACTTGACTTTTAGAAGAGAAGTCAAGTTCTTCAGATATTCTTCCAGATGCTCTTTTTAATGCTCCCAAAACTTCCAAGATCACGCTGCTAAGTCTGGATTCAGTCCCAAACTCTGATTGATTATCCTCTGAATGAGATACTTGGCCATTTCTGAATTTGGTGCACAACCCAACTTCTTCTTTAGCATTGCATGAACCTTCAGTCTGGTGTGATTATATACTCTATCCACTAGGAAGTATTCTGTGTGATTTCTATCCAAAGTCACTGCATATACTCCACTAGTTTCATATAGAGTCCAACTTGTGACTTCTTTAAACACACTCTTGATGACCTGGTCCACTTCTTCAGGTTTGAACATCATGCATAGATACTCCATCACCAGTTTTGTAAGAGAAATTCCTGGAGTATTCAGATGGTCTGCATACAGCTTAATTCCTATGTCAAACATCTCTTCTATATCAGATCTAGAGCATGTTCTGACAATCTTGATCCAAGTATTGAATACTTCATACTTATCACCCTTCCTCTTGAGTCTGATGTAATCTTTTCCATCCATTGTCAGTACATCCCAGTGAATGATCTCTGGTGGCTTAACTCCAACAGGTTCTGCAGAAATTGGTTCAGGCACTTTGTCCATCACTACCATATATAAGCTTACATCATCTTTGATTGATGACCCTTGCTGGCTTGGTGACTCAGGTGCCACTTCTTCTTCAGCAACATTTTGTTCTTCTTCTATTCTAGACTTCTTATCTTTCTTTCTTTTGGCCATCATCTTGGTTCTTTTCAAAGTCTTTTGAACCTGTACTAGAGTAGCTTCCTTCTTCTTTTCTTCCTTTTCCCTTTCCATTTCTTTGATAGGAGTTCCCTCTTCACTTTCAGGGAATGGTTGATTCATATCTATATCATTACTCTCCTTGGCCTTCTTTTCAAACTCTACTCTTTTCTTTTCATTGATTTTCAGATTCCCCATTTCCTTTTCGTAGAGCTCTCTGATTTGATCAAAACTCATCTTCACAAACATTTCTTTCTTTACCCCAATTGCACTCCTCAAGAAAGTTATCATTTTGTTTCTTTCCTGAGTGGCAAGGTAAGTTTGTGAAGGTCTTCTTTTCTTTGCACTTGTATTAGCCATCATAGCCTTTCTCAGACTTATAGCCCTTTGTTTAGCCTTTTCAGTTTCAAGCCCCTTTTGATAGGCTTTATTTAGCTCAGTAGCTAAAGCCTTTGCCATTTCCCTGTCTTTTTCCACCTGAGCTCTTTCTTCTTTTTCCATCTCCTTCTGCATTTTCCTTGCTAAAGCTTCATCTGATTCAACCAACCTTTGCTTCTTGATTGGTTGATCAGATTCCACTAACTTTTCTTTTCCCTTATTCTTTGATTCTGCAGCTTTGTCTTTCTGTTCTGATTTTCTGTCTCTCCCTTCATTTATGACCACTCCCTTTGCTTTGGGAGTGTCATTCTTAGCTTTGATTAGCACTTCAGCTACTTCAATTTCTGTTGGTGTTAACTCTGTTACTGCTGCTTGTGAGGTTTCAGCAGCATTAACAGTTTCTGCTTCCTTCTCCCCCTCAACTTCAACTCTTTCTTTATCAATCTCCCCTTCCCTTGATGCTTCTTCCATGTTGATCTCCCCCTTTTTGGGAGCATCAGTCTCTGGTTTCCTCCTTCTGAGCACAAATTGTTTCTTCTTCTTTTGCAAAATCAGTTTCCTTACCATTTGCTTCAACTTGATGATTTGTTCTTGTTGTGACCGTACTATGAGTTTTAGCTCTTCTATGTCTTTGCCCTGTTTGAGTACATCCATGTTGATGTTGCCCATTGCCTCCATCAATTCATCATAGTTATATCTGTCCTCACCTTCTCCAGGAGTGTTACCCCCTATTGAAGGATCATTGGATCTTTTAGTAGTGGAAGTCTTCTGCCTAGCAGAAGCACTATCCACCCCTGTGGTTTCTTGGCACCAGGGACCTTCAAATGATTGCTCATTCAAAGTTGCCATGGGGGAGGTCTTATTGATGTTACCACTTTCCTCCTCTGTGTTAGCAGGAGTAGTGGCAGCCTCATCTCCCATATGCTCTACCTCCTCCTCAGAGAGCACCTCCTTTGGGTTGGGAGACACCCTTGTGGTTTCCCTTTGGATATTCTCTAGGGGAGAATTCTCCCTTAGAGGGCTTAAAGGTTGTGTGGGTGATGGTACAAGAAGGGAAGGAGCCTTCTTTACCTGTTTTCTTTGATAAGTTTGGGTAATTGGAGAGGTTGGTTTTGTAAGAATGGACTGGGGAATTGTTTTTGAGTGAGAAGGTTGGGCTTGGCTAGCAGTGGGATGGTCTAATGAGGGCCTTAACCCTGCTGCCATACCTTCAGTGTTTTGGGACACCACCATCATTGTAGAGAACAATGGGGTGTCAACTCCTTCCGAGTCCCCAGCAGATCTTCTCATATTTGAGAAAACCTTGCCTTTTGGGGGTTTAGGTACATATACCCCAACAGGTTGAGGTATATCCGTCAACTCATGGTTAATTACTTCCTGAACAAATCTGGGATACATAAAGAAACTCTTTTTGTTTCCCATATTTGATACAAGATCACTGAAAATCATCTTTGAGAAATTGTGCCTTCTGGATGTAGCCAAGCATACCAAAGCATATGCAATTGGACTGCTGAACTCACTCCATCCAGTGGTCTTTTTGGAGATACAATGCATTAGGGTATGAACAAGAAAACGCCATTGGGGTGAAAATTTTGCTTTTGAGAATTTGAAAACACCCAATGGGCCTCCATACCCCATTCTAGTAAGATTAGAAAACAGTTCATCATTAGAGATAGACATTATACCAGAGGCATCGTCTAGACGTAGACTGATGCGAATGACTTCTTCAGTAACTGTAAGTGAGTGATCACAGATTCTTGTCTTGATCATTTGCACACCATTTTCCACAACAATGGTTGCATTAGCCCAGAACTGCCTTTGGTGCTCAATGTAGATTGTAGGTGATACAGTAAGAGCATGAGCAATGTGGCTCGACTTCAGAAAGTCGACTATCTGATGAAAACCTTCAGCTTGTTTTGGCTTTTGTAGCATCGCAATCTCGTTGTGCTCGTCGATGAATGTCATGGATGCCATTGATCTTAGTGAAAACTTGCCTGAAAACTTCGAACTTGAGAGAGAAAAGGTTTTGAGCGCAAGAGAACAGTATGCAAAGAGTCGTTATGAACTTTTAGGCGGGCAGAAGGTATTTATAGTATTCGGAATATAAGCAGTATTAACCTAGAGCAGTATTAACCACTAGCAGTATTAACTGAAATAGCAGTATTAACTACTAGCAGTATTAACTAACTAGCAGTATTAACTCCGAGCAGTATTAACCACGAGCAGTATTAACTGAACTAGCAGTATTAACTGAAATAGCAGTATTAACTACTAGCAGTATTAACTGAACTAGCAGTATTAACTGAAATAGCAGTATTAACTACTAGCAGTATTAACTAACTAGCAGTATTAATCGCGAGCAGTATTAACCATGAGCAGTATTAACTGAACTAGCAGTATTAACTGAAATAGCAGTATTAACTACTAGCAGAATTAACTAACTAGCAGTATTAATCGCGAGCAGTATTAACCATGAGCAGTATTAACTGAACTAGCAGTATTAACTGAACTTACTCCTTTTAAACTTGCTAAATACTGAGTACTGCTATGCATATCCTGAAAAGAAGATTAGTAACACCAAGAATAACAATATACAGGTATAAACTCACTTTTTGAGAAGAAGATTATTCAAAGTTTATCATTCCCACACTTGTTACCAAGAAAGTGAATCTACCCACATCAAAAGCTTTAGTGAATAGATCAGCAAACTGATTATCAGTGTGAACTTTGACAACTTGAATAAGTTTCTTTTCATTACAATCTCTTATAAAGTGATACCTGATTTCAATGTGCTTTGTCTTTGAGTGCTTGACTGGATTATTTACAATGCTAATAGCACTGCTGTTGTCAATAAAGATTGGAGTATGTAGAAAGGTTACCCCATAATCCAGCATTTGATTCTGAATCCATAAGACTTGAGAACAGCAACTTGCAGCTGCTATGTACTCTGCCTCTGTTGTAGATGTGGATACGGTGGTTTGTTTCTTGCACTGCCATGAGAATAGTCTAGCACCCAAAAACTGACATCCTCCAGAAGTAGATTTTCTGTCCAAGTTTGCCCCACCTAGATCACTGTCTGAGTATGCTATTAGGTCAAAAGGTGAGTTATGCGGATACCAAAGTCCCAATCTGGGTTGCCCTTTGAGATATCTGAATATCCTCTTAACAGCTTGAAAGTGAGATTGCTTTGGCCTAACTTGAAATCTTGCACATACACAGACTGGAAACATAATATCTGGCCTTGATGCTGTGAGATACATGAGAGAGCCAATCATGGATCTATAAAGATGCACATCCATATCCTCCCCCTCAAGATCTGCTGTGATCTGCTTGTGTGTTTCCATAGGTGTGCTTGCAGGTTTTGATTCTGAGAAACCAAACTTGGTTAGAATATCCTGCACATACTTGGATTGACATATAAAAATGCCATCTGACTTCTGTTGAACTTGGAGTCCAAGGAAGAAAGTAAGTTCCCCCATGGAACTCATTTTGAACCTTTGATGCATTAAATCCTCAAACTCCTTGCACATATTGTTTCTTGTAGAACCAAAAATAATGTCATCAACATATATTTGGACCAGCAAGATATCCTTCTTCTTTCTTTTGATAAATAGAGTCTTATCAATGACTCCTCTTTCAAAGTCATTTTCCAAGAGATAGGATGACAGAGTGTCATACCATGCTCTTGGGGCTTGATGTAGTCCATAAAGTGCTTTCTTTAATTTGTATACTCTGTCTGGATAGCTTGGGTTTTCAAACCCTGGTGGTTGACAGACATATACTTCTTCTTCAATTGACCCATAGAGAAAAGCACTTTTTACATCCATTTGGTAGACTTTGAAGTTCATGTAAGAAGCATAGGCTAGGAATAGTCTGATTGCTTCTATCCTAGCTACAGGTGCAAAAACTTCTTCATAATCTATGCCCTCTTCTTGAGTGTAGCCTTGAGCTACCAGCCTTGCTTTGTTTCTTATAACAATACCTCTTTCATCTCTCTTGTTTCTGAAGATCCATTTTGTGCCAATTGCTCTGTGACCTTTAGGAAGGTCTACTAGATCCCACACATCTTGTAGCTTGAACTGTAACAATTCTTCTTGCATTGCTTCTATCCAGCTAGATTCTTTCATAGCATCATGTGCCTTTTTCGGCTCAAGCTGGGATAGAAAACATGAGAGCACTGTATGCTGTTGATCTTGCATTTCCTGAAGCCTGCTTTGATGTCTAGTCATCATGGGAGAAGAGACATCACCTATTATCAACTGTGGAGGATGATTCTTTTGAACTCTTGTGTTATGACTAGGTTCTACATTCAGTCCAGCCTCTAGATTAGAGTCATGCAATTCAACTGAAGTGTCTTCAGATGTCACTTCTGATTCTTGAGTCTCCTCATCTCTAGTGTCTTCTTCACTCTGACTTGGTTCAGTAAATGATTCCTTTTCACAGTCTTCATTTACTGTGGGTATGGGAAAAATCACAGATTTAGATATACGTTCTTGAACTTGTGTGATCTCTGATTCTCCACCATCTGTTCCTGTATACTCATTACTGAAACCAAAAGAGTTAGTTAGTGAATCAATGTCAAATAGCCATTGAGGTCCAGACCCAACAGGATTTGGTGTGTTCTCATTGCATTTGACATTGTCACTTTCTTCAATTATTCTAGAAGAAGAGTTAAAAACTCTGTAGGCCTTACTCTGAGATGAGTATCCAACAAGAAATCCATCATCTGCTTTGCTATCAAACTTACCTAAGTGAGATTTGGTATTTAGAATTGTACAAGGACACCCAAAAGATTTGAAGAAACCAATAAAAGGTTTTCTTTGATTTAAAAGCTCATATGGGGTCTTGTTCTTTTGCTTGACCACTAGAACTCTGTTTTGGACATAACAAGCAGTATTAACTGCTTCAGCCCAGAATGTAATTGGCAATTTTGAATCAGCCAACAGAGATCTAGCAGCCTCTATTAGTGTCCTATTTCTCCTTTCAGCAACACCATTCTGTTGAGGAGTTCTAGGAGCACTATATTGTCTCTCAATACCTTTTCCTTCACAAAAAGTGTTTAAATCATGATTTTTAAATTCAGTTCCATTATCTGATCTAATGACTTTTACTCTTTGATTAGTTTGGTTTTCAATTCTTAGAATAAAGGATTTGATAAGATTACTTGTTTCATCCTTAGTCCTTAGAAAATATACCCAAGTAAACCTGGAGTAATCATCAACAATAACCAAGCAGTAAGATTTCTTGCCTATACTCATAACATTTGTAGGACCAAACAGATCCATATGCAATAACTGGAGACAAGAAGAAACAGAATTTAACTCTTTGGTCTTATGAGAAGTTTTGTGTTGTTTGCCTTTGAGACAAGCAACACAATGATCATCACATGAAAAGACTTTTGAAGGTAAACCTCTTACAAGGTTATTTTTAACAAGATTGTTCATAGTCTTGTAATTCATGTGACACATCCTTCTGTGCCAAAGGGAGGATTCATCTATAGAAGCTTTTGAAACAAGACAATTTAAAGATGAATCACTATCAACATTGTCCAAATCAAGACAGTAAACATTGTCCTTCCTTGGAGTTCTAAGTAGTATCATGCTTTCATCAACTACCTTGAACCCTGGAGCAAGAATCATACACTCAGTATTAGTAAATAATATACTATGTTGTTTGTCACAAACCTGTGATACACTTAACAGGTTGTACTTTAATTGATCAACATAGTAGACATCCTCAAATGTCATCTTACCTTTGGTGACATTACCTTTTCCACTTATCTTACCACCAGTAAGATTGTCTCCAAATGCAACATGTCCTCCATTAATTTGCTTGAAATCCTGAAGGCATGACATGTTGCCAGTCATGTGCCTAGAGCAACCACTATCAACATGCCATATGCTCTTTCCCTTGAGCTGTTGGTTGCCCTGCACATTAAATAAATCAATTAGTATGATTGGGGACCCAAGCCAAAGTGATCTTGGGTCTGCCATTCTCATCAAAGTATTTACATTCCTTTTTAATGAGGTTTTTAAACTCAGAGCACTCTTTATTAGAGTACTTTGTCAATATGATTGGCTTAGCAGAATCAATACTGGAAGCAGTACTAACCTTAGAAGTACTAACAGAGTTAGCAGTACTAACAGGTGTAGCAGTACTAACAGGTTTAGCAGTACTAACCTTGTTAGCAGCATTAACATTGTTAGCAGTAGTATTACTTCTAGCAGCACTATCATTGTCAGCAGCACTATTTGTGGTAGCAGTACTAACAGTTTTAGTGCTTTTAGGAATCCACATATTGACACTTTCTTTAACAGAATACTTTTTCTTCATGTGGCTTTTAGTTTTAACATTTTTCTTAGCCACATGGTTCTTTTCAATTTTCTTATAACCAAAGGGTTTTTGCATGGATCTTTGGAAATTCATTCTTTGGTTCATAGGATTGAAATAACAGAATTTTGCAAGATGATTCAATTTGCCACAGATAAAGCAAGGTTTTGGTCTATTGATTTTACTCAGATCAACCCCTTGTTTATGTGCCCATTGATTATTCCAGTTTCTTTGATTTCCCCTCTTTTTGTCCTGTTTTTGGGGTTCATTCTTCTTACAAGTACACTGTTTGCAAGGACCTGGATTCACAACTGTGGTCTGTTTATAATGGACCTTATCAGACTTTTCCTCTGTCTTCTCTATGTTCTTGGATTTGATCCAAGTCCTTCCACAATCCTCATTGGTGATAATGTTGTTTTCTATAGAAATCTCACCACTCACCTTGTTCTTCTTACTCTTGCCAACCTCTTTCTCAGTCTTATCCTCAACAATTACCTCATCTAAGGGATCTATTTCAGTGGCTCCCTCAGGCAAGTCCTTCCTATCTTTGGTGTCTAACAGGTCTGAAGTAGGAGGAATGTAATTGTTGTTATATGGTGGAGGTGTGGCATTATACCCAATTCCTCTTCTTAATTTATCATGAATCTGATTTTGCAGTAAGGAGTCCATTGCTTTAGAAGCATTGGAAAACTTTTCTACATCAAGCTTAACCTTGGTTAACTCCTCTTTCAGTTTTTCACTTTCCTCTTTAGATTTGGTCAGTTTAAGTTCTAAATCCTTTTTCTCCCACTGCCAGTAATTGGTGTCATATGAGTGTTGTAGTTCATTGGCTTGAAAACCTTTGATTTGATCTTCAAATCTCTCTACTATCCTCACATAGTCTTTTATATCCTTTTCTAGTCTCTTCAGGTCATCACTCATCTTCTGATTGTGATCCCTGTACCTTTTAACAATGTCTATGCAAGTTTTAGAGCAGAGATTAGAACTTACCTCAGATGGGAGATCAGATACTTTAGCCATAAGAGCTTGATTCTGAATAGCTTCTTCTGCTTGATCACTCCAATCAAACCCCATTCCTTGTTGAGAAACAAGGGCTTGAGCAGAGTTTCTATTGTTATTGAAGCTTCCAGATTGAGCTTGTTGATGGTTGTTGTTGTGAGACATTCCACTTCTGCATTCTCTAGCAAAATGTCCCTTAAGATGACATTTGTAGCATTCTACCTTTGATTTATCAAACCCTGCTCCATCTTCTCTTCTTTGTGAGAAGTTGTTTCTTCCAGTCCTCTTTATAAACTTCTTAACCCTCATGGAGAGCATGGCCATCTGCCATTTAATATCCATCTCTTCCAGATCATCAGGATGAAGTTGTTCTAAGTCATCATTGATCAAAGAAGAATTTCCATGATTAGAAAGAAGAGCTTCAAATGCATAATCAGTGCCTTTATCTATATTTGATCCATTAGTAGCATTAACTGATTCAGAGTTAGCAGTAGAATCAATTGATGCTGATAGGAGTGCAGCATTATGAACATATCCAGAAGGCTTCTTCTTTGCCTCCACCTCAGCTTCAAAAACTCTAAGATCATTGTACAGATCATCAAGTTCTTTGTCTTCCAACTGATCATTCTGTCTGAATGACACAGTGTACATGGTCCATTCATCTCCAAGGGACCTTAAGAACTTTCTGTTCACATCATCTTGATCAATCTGTACTCCCATAGTAGCTAATTCACCAATTAGTTTATTAAACCTGTCAAAAGTTTGAGTCATGGACTCATTCTTAGTTGAGATGAAGTTTTCATACTGTTGTTTTAAGATTGCCTTTTGATTTCTCTTGGTACTTTTAGTACCTGAGAATCTCTTCTCTAGAGCATTCCAGAGCATCTGTGCATCAGTACAATTGCAGAATTGGTGTTGATACTCATTTGGAATGGCCAAGAGCATTGTGCACAAGGCTTTCATCTCTGTCTGTCTTGATTTCCTATCTGTATCTGTCTTTGGAGGAGTTCTTTTGCCATCTTCACCAATCTTTCCTCCATCAGATGGGCCATTCTCAATGATGTCCCACATAGAGTAATCTGTGAGGAGAATATATTGCTTGATTCTGATTTTCCACATGTCAAATTCATTGGATCTGAGCATTGGAACTTTTGAGACCAAAGTACTGCTTGATTCTGTAAGATTTTCCATGATGAATAACTGTTTCTGAGAGAATTTGCTCTGATACCACTTGTCAGGATCGAATTCTTAACAAGAATTAATACTCAGAAACTAATATCAAAGAAGTTGCGGAAAAACACTTTGATATTTAATAAAACAGTAATCAAACACAGTATATAATGATCAAACAGTAAACTTGTATTGAATGCTTAAAGCTACAAGGTTACAAACTCAACCTCAATATCGATGAACAAGCTCACCAATACGAATTCTACTTCTCTAGAATTAGGATCTATGCCTTGAGGTCGATTTTTCTCTTGAAAAAAAACAGTTATCTAAAAATTCTTTTTCTCTATTCTAAACATTCTATACATATACTAATAGAAAGATAATTACAAAGAATAAACAAATCTTCAGTATATCTTCCATGTATATCTTCTAAGTATATCTTCAGTATATCCAGCTGTAGTACTTTCCATCCGGATCTCTTTAGCAGCACTAATAATGCTCAGCAGCATTAACTTCATCTAGCAGCATTAACTGCAAGCAGTATTAACTACTAGCAGTACTAACTAGCTAAGCAGTACTAACTTTGTTCAAGCAGTACTAACTTTGACTAGCAGTATTAATTAACACTAGCAGTAGTAACACTCAGCAGTATTAATCTTCAACTTGTTCTGGCAGTAGTAACTACATTTGTACTAGCAGTAGTAACTACACTTAGTAAAATCTTCAGTTCCCAACAAACAATCATTTCAACCAAGGTATCCACAGCCACAAAGATACTTCAAACCTCAAGAACAGAAGCCAGAGACAAGTACTATCACTCTTCCAACAAATCAAAATGATGGAAGATGTTTCAGATGCGGAGAACTAGGCCATTTCACTGCAAACTGCAGAGGAAAACTTGTCAAAGATCAAGATTACTACAAGAACAAATACAAGTACAACGTAAAAGAAAGAGTTCTTGTATCAGAAATGGAAGACTGGCTATCTGACTCAACAAGCGACGACGAGGAAGAGCCTACCAATCTCTGTGGTATGGCTTTTTCAGATGGAAATCAATCTGATGGAGCATCAGAAAACAACTCTGAAAAGGTAAACTCTCTTTACACCTCTGATAGTGATCCTGAAATAGATGCTTTTAAACTAATTAATGAAATTCAAGATCTAGAGCAAAAGTTTCTTGAAGAGAAAAAGAAAAGAAAGCAAATGTCAAAAGAGCTCATCTTTTTCAGAAGAGAAAAGAATCTTCTGGAATCAGAAAAGAAAGAAATATTTCTTGAAAAGACCAAACTTGAAGAATCTCACAAACAAAAAGAAAAATCGTTTTCAGAAGAAATAAGAAAATTTGAGAAAGTTTTAAAAGGAAAAGAAGAAGAAGTAAAGAAATCTGAGTATGAAAGGCTCAATTATATTGCCTTAACCAAATATTTTCAAAAGGAAAGAGAAATCCTACATCAATCTCTAGATAGAAAAAATCTTCGAATCAAAAGCTATGTTAATGCACAAGGTGTTTTCGATAAAATAAAAACTCAAATGGACTCTCAAGGTCTGGGATTCAATGAGTTGAATTCATTCACTGGATTGGAGAAAACATCACTTTCTTCCACTTTCCGTATGGGAAAGGTCCAAAGCTTTGAAGGTCCATCTCTGAATAATTTCAAAAGAATGGAAACATCAGAGGGATCAAAAGCAAGAGCTCTGAATTTCAAAAATACTACATACTATAAAGTAAAAAACTTTCAAGAATCTGTGGTACAGATAAAAGAAGAAACTTCAGAGGTACACTTCACAAAACCTCAGAGCTATGATCCCAAAGAAATTTTCAGATTTGATGGTTTCATCTCAAATGAATCAGAGACATCTGAACCAAGTACCTCTGATACAAGTACTTCTGAAAATGAATCTCAGAGTTCACTAAATCCGAATGCCCCTCTGTATTCACCAAAGTCAGATGAAAACATCAGAACTACATTTAAAGATGATGTTAAAAAGATATGGAAAGAAAATGTCTTGGAGGATTTAAAAAGAAAAGAAAGCATGAAAAGGATCATTAAAGTCTCTAGAACAAAACAAATTGAAAAACCAATAGAGGTAGCTATCTCTATTAAAACTAAGAGAGACTTTCTTGATTCTGATTCAGAATCTGATCAAGAGATTGATGAACAGATTTTTTGTAAACCAGAGAATGTAATTCACAAAAAGATAGAAACTGTTGGGTCTGGTATTTTGAATATTCCAATTTCATTTTTGAAAACCAAAACCAGAATTCCAATAAGTCCTGATTTTGCAAATATGTGTTTACAAGCAAAAACATCTCTGGAACTTGAAAAAGAATTACAAAAAAAGATCAAGAATAAAACAAACACTTCTAATTCTTATACCTATAAAACAATAAAATTATCTCCTGAACAAAAAGGCAAATGGACAAAAATTAACCATATTGATCCTGTTTGTGCAGTAAGCAGCAAAGAAAAGAAGATGTTTTTGATCAAGAAAAAACAACTTGAAAAGAAAACTGTCTTTCAAGAAAAAAGGAAACAAGTAGTTAGGGATACATGTAATATTCCTAATGCTAATTTAAAAAGAAGTGAAAATGTAACAACTACTTTTAATAAAAAGAAAAACCTTGCTCCTACTTCTTCTTGTTCTATTAATTGCAACTGCATTCATCTCTTGATCAAACTGAAAAATCATTTCAAAGGATCACATTGTCTTCTGAATCAATCTCTGAAAAATATCTCAGAGACAAAACTTCAACAGAAGACAAATAACGGCAAGACATCAAAAGATGAGATGCCAAAAAGTCATACAAATCCACCAAAGTCTAACATAAAAGGACCCATAATGAGATGGGTACCTAAGAAAAAATAATCTGTCTTGCAGAATCAGTCAATGCCAATATGGTACCTAGATTCTGGATGTTCAAGGCATATGACTGGAAATAAGGAACTGCTATCCTCATTCAAAGCAAAATCTGGAGGAGCAGTTACTTTTGGAGACAATGTACAAGGACAGATTAAAGGATATGGTGAATTATCAAGAGGAAATGTTTTAGTTTCAAAGGTTGCTTATGTGGATGGATTAAAACATAATCTGATCAGCATAAGTCAACTTTGTGATCATGGTTTTGATGTGAAATTTCAAAGAAGATATTGTTCACTTCTCCACTCAGAATCAGGTCAAGAATTACTCAGAGCAGACAGAAAAGGTAGCCTCTACAGAATGAATTTTACCAAAATCAACGACACTGATTCAGAGAAACATTGTCTTATATCTCTGAGTAGTGAGGAAGTCTGGCTCTAGCATAAAAAGTTTTCACATCTAAACTTTTCCTCACTTGATAAATTAGTTAAACTTAATTTGGTTAAGGGTTTACCATCTCTGAAGTTTAACAAGGATCATCTTTGTTCTACTTGTGAGATAGGAAAAATGAAAAGATCTTCACATAAAACCAAAAGTGAAAACAACTGTCCTAAACCTCTGCACATGCTTCATGTGGACTTTTGTGGTCCTATCTCTGTACAGAGTCTAGCAGGTAAGAAATACATTTTGGTTCTGATTGATGAATTTTCCAGATTCACATAGATAGAATTCATCAGAGCCAAATCTGAAGTACCTGATATTTTGATAAGATTGTTGAAAAGATTACAGGTTCTATTCAGCAGCAAAGTTCAGAAACTAAGAAGTGATAATGGAACAGAGTTCAAAAATGCCAAAATCAATTCATATCTATCAGAAGAAGGCATTACTCCTAACTTTTCTGCAGCAAGAACCCCTCAGGAAAATGGAGTAGTTGAAAGGAAGAACATAACACTTGATGAAGTTGCGAGAACAATGCTTGCTGGATCTGATCTTTCAACAAATTTTTGGGCAGAAGAAGTTACAACAACCTGTTTTACTCAAAACAGAGCTACAATTGTCAAAAGATTTCAGAAAAGATCCTATGAACTCATTAACAATAGGAAACCTAATGTTAAATATTTTCATGTTTTTGGATGCAGGTGTTACATTCTGAACGATAGAGAATCTATTGGAAAGTTTGACAAGAAAGCTGATGAGGGCAAATTTATTGGATATTCTTTAGCCTCAAAAGCTTTCAGAGTGTTCAATCTTAGAACAAGGACCATCTAAGAGAGCATCAATATCACTATTGATGACAATAAAAGCTCTAAACAACAAGAAAGTGTCTCAACACCTATCTCTGAATCATCAAGAGAATCTAAATTAAACAGAATATTTGAAGATTTCTTTGATGAAGATAACCGAGAAGTAGTCTTCAGAGATAGACCAAGAGAGAATTCAGAAGGACCCCAAGAAACAGGTACAACTTTTTCTAGTCCCTCTGATTTAACACCTTCTGTTTCACCAAATTCAGATCAACAAAGTGAATCAGAAGAATCTGAAGATCAAAAAGAGGATGATCAAAGAGTGTCTGAAGTAAATCTAGAAACAAATAGTGAAGAAATTCAAGAATCTGCTTCACCATCTTGGGAAACAACTTTAGAGACTCTGAACAGCACATTAGAGATGTCACCAACTGTGATCTCTGAAGCTCAAACTCCACCCCAAATCTTTTCTCCAATCTCTAGATAGACAAAAGATCATCCAATTGATCAAATCATTGGATCCTCATCAGAAGGAGTTAAAACAAGATCTGCCACAATCGATGAATGCTTCTACGTAAACTTTTTGTGCATTATTGAACCAAAGAAGGTAAAAGAAGCTCTTGAAGATCCTCATTGGATTTTTGCAATGCAGGATGAACTTCAAGAGTTTGTAAGAAACAAAGTCTGGAACCTTGTTCCCTTCCCAAAGGAAAATTTGCAATTGGAACAAAATGGGTTTTCAGAAACAAAAAGGATGAGGATGGAGTAATAATCAGAAACAAAGCCAGGTTGGTTGCAAAAGGATATTGCCAAGAAGAAGGTATTGATTATGATGAAACCTTTGCACCTATAGCTAGGCTAGAAGCAATCAGAATCTTCTTAGCCTATGTTGCACACAAAGGATTCAAAGTTTATCAAATGGATGTTAAATCTGCCTTTCTACATGGTAAATTAAATGAAGAAGTTTATGTCCAGCAACCACCTGGATTTGAAAGTACAGAGTTTCCTAATCATGTTTATTATTTGGATAAGGCTCTGTATGGACTTAAACAAGCTCCAAGAGCTTGGTATGCAACACTGTCCACTTTTCTGATTAAAAATGGATTTGACAAAGGCACAATTGATACAACTTTATTCATTAAAAGGTACAAAAATGAGATGCTATTAGTACAAATTTATGTTGATGACATTATATTTGGCTCTACAAATCAAAAGTATTGTGACAAATTTTCAGAGTTGATGAAGAGTGAATTTGAGATGAGACTCATGGGAGAATTAACCATCTTTCTGGGCTTACAAGTAAAACAAACTTCATAAGGCACTTTTATAAGTCAAACTAAATATGTCTCTGAAATTTTACAAAAATACAAACTCAATGATTCAACTTCTATGAAAACGCCTCTTGCTACCGGAGTCAAAATTGACTCTGATCCTTTAGGACAATCTGTGGATATAAGAACCTACACAGGCATGATAGGTTCACTATTATACTTAACTGCAAGTAGGCCTGACATAATGTTTGCAACATGTCTTTGTGCTAGATATCAAGCAAATCCAAAAGAATCTCATTTATCTGCTGTCAAAAGAATTTTCAGATACCTAAGAGGGTCACCATCATTAGGCCTTTGGTATCCAAAACTTTCAAGTTTTGATCTAACAGCCTACACTGATGCAGATCATGCAGGATGTAAGCTTGACAGAAAAAGTACCTCTGGGTGCTGTCAGTTACTGGGCAATAAGCTGGTAAGTTGGTCATCCAAGAAACAAAACTGTGTTTCAACTTCAACTGCAGAGGCAGAATATGTTGCTGCTGCTAGTTGTTGCTCTCAAGTAATATGGATGAAAACTCAGCTCAAAGATTATGGCCAACAATATGAAAGAATACCCATTCTGTGTGATTCAAAAAGTGCCATAGCCATCTCTGCCAACCTAGTACAACATTCAAAGACAAAGCACATTGATGTAAGGTATCATTTCTTAAAAGATCATTTTGAAAGGGGAACAATAGAAATGTATTTTGTACCAATTGATCTCCAACTTGCTGATATTTTCACAAAAGCTTTAGATGAACGAAGGTTCAATTTTTTAATCAGCAAGTTAGGAATGTTGAATATGTCTACCTAACAAGGGAGAAACTCAGAGTCTCTGATCAAAATATCAGAGCCTCTGAACCAAGTAGCATATGTTAATATCAGTTTGTGAATGTTCTCCAAATACATGACAAGGGGAGAAAAATAAAAAGTTGTTATTTTGTCAAAGGGGAGAAAAAAACTTTTCAGAAGACATCTCAGAGTCTCTGAAATTGAGAAAAAGAATTTCTCAAATGTCAAATCAGAATCTCTGAATTTCATCTCAGAGTCTCTGAAATTGACAAAAAGAATTTTTCAAATGTCAAAACAGAGTCTCTGAATGTCATCAAAGGGTCTCTGAAATTTAATCTCAAAGTCTCTGAAATTTTGAATTTTTTTCAAATCATCTATGAAGGGTGAGTCAACAACTTTCAGACCAGTCATTTCTCAAACAAGAACTTTTTAATTAAAAAGAAATTTTTGATATCATTTGAAATTAAAATTTCAATTTATTTGAACCTTTTTATTACAAGTGATATCTTAAATTACTTCTTAAGGCGAAAGGTTTGTCTAGTCAGCTAAAAGAAGTTATTTAATTTTTTATTGAAAAATGGCGCCCCTTTCCTATTTTCTTGGACCTACATTCGTAGGTGCAACAATTTTCAAGGCCACGTGTCACAAAAAAGGATGAGTGAAAGGCCAAACGGCTTTATCCAATGGGTCAAATCACTGCCATTTCACCTTATGTACTCGAGTGTATCTTTTTCTAAATTTGGATACAAAACCAATTTAACATCCGGTTATTCATTTTTACAAATTACTCTCGAGCAATCTCTCTCTCTCCAAAATCATTTGAACTTGATCTTCTTCACTTCAACCTCAACAATGGCGTCTTCAAATGAATGGTGCAAACTTTTTCCCAAATCTGGCGAACTTTCAAGACTGTATCGTTTTCCAATCAAAGACAACAATCACATGATTCAGCTTGATTCTCCCAAATTTGAGGAACAATACGGAGTAATCTGCGAGTTCTTCTCCAACTGTGAACTGACTCAAGCCCTAACTGCTTTTACAAATGAATGTCCACTTTCGTTTGTTCAAGAATGGTATTCATCAAGTCACTACAGTGATGCACATAACGGAATAATCGGCGAGTTCGACATATCTCAAGTTGTAAAATGTAGGATACTCATCAATCCTACTGTTCTAAGAGAAGTTCTCCCACTCCTAACATGTGAGGAACTTCAAATCACGCGTTTTGAAAAACGCCCAACTTTTGAAACCCTACTCCAGTTCATTCGAATGCTAGGTTACAACACTGAAATCACCAGATTGAGCAACTTCCGAAGACAACGCCTACCACCAATCTGGAATTTCATATTATCTGTCCTAAATCGCACGCTAACCTGCAAACTGGGGAGCATGGATCAAGCAACACCAGAAATACTGTCAATCATGTATGCCCTATTCTTCAATCGCAACTTGGACATGGCCGGCATAATCTTTGATTTGATTTTGACATCAATAGAGAAGAAGAACAAATGCTTGGCAAAGGACCCTGAACAAACGACCTAATCATCTACAGTTCCTTCAATAACTTTCCCAATATTTCTGTCTCTAATCATCCATGCTGCGATCGAGAAGCTTCATATTTTGATTGCCCCTGAACAACCCAAAACTCCATTCTACATAATGAACAACTTCAAACCGACGAATCTATCTGAAGGCTATCCAGAAGCAAGGAGGATCCCTCACCACATGCTGAATCAGGTAAATCCTCAATCTATAGCCTTAGCTTCTTATCTCCGTGTTGCCCAAGGACTAGAACCAGTTCTAGGAACCCCAACACACTTAGGTCCTGAACCTGGAATGGAGAGTAAGAGCATCTCGGCTTCAGAGGGATCTGAGGACCCTGAAGTACAGAGCTCTCACAAGAGTGAACCATAGGGAACTCTTGGTACAGAAACCGAAGTTGAGAGAGATGACAGAGCACCGGAAGGGGCTGTCAATGAGGAAGTAATGGAAGAAACCTCATTTGCTAGTGTAGAGGATAGCTCAACTAGCTCTGAGGAAAGTGAGGATGAATCTTCAGAGACTAGCTCTGAAGATTCTCAGAGGGAAGAGAGCAAGTCTTCTGACTTAGAGAAACCTGAGAGTTCTTCCCCTTCCAAACAAAAAGATGCCTCAAGGCACATATATTTTAGGACATCAACCACATCTCCCAGTGCAACCACACAATCTAACCTACCTGATCCAGAGGTAATGGTTATTGAATCAGAGGTGCACACCTCGAACCCAAACCAGCAAGCCACTTCAGAGGTACCTTTTTCCACCTCTGAAGTTCACATAACTGAGGAAACTCAATTTCTAGATAAGCCCTCTTCACAGGACTTAGCCAATACTTTAAGTACTCAGTTGCCTCAGAGTACATCAAAAAATCCTACACATGATGCTGCCTCTGTGGCTCATCTCTCACCCTTTAGGATATCAAGAAGTAGATGTCCAACTTAGGGACAATGTCTTGACCTACAAAACCAAGGATTGACTTGCCTGGATCGCAAGATCAACTCCCACATTCACTTCCAGTCCTCTGAATCTGAGGAGGAGGACTTGGATGAGAACAGAACACCCAGAGATGATTCTCCGAAACATCAAGGATTGAGTGGAAGTCCATCCAGAGACAACATCAAAACAGCTCTGAACGAAGGGTTCTCTTAACTCCAGGAAAAATTGGCTACATGTGTTGTAACCAATGTACCCCTCTCTGAACTTCTCACTAAATCTGAGTTCCAGAGATTCTGTGAGGAAGTCAGAGGCTCCATGAATGAGCATAACTTCCAGAGAATTGACGGTTCAGAGACCTCTTCTCTTCGCTCTGAAAACACAAACCTCAGAGCAGAGGTTTCCACTCTGGAGACCCAACTTTTGGACTCCTCAAACAGAATCGAAGAGTTGGAAAAAGACCTTTTCAAACAGAAGGCTGAATCATCCCTGGAGGTAGCCGCTCTTATAGTTCAGAATGCTGCTCTTAAAAATCAAGCATCTACAACCATCGATGTTCAGAAAGCTCTACAAGAACTAAGGGAAGAGGTAGTAGCCACCAGATCATCATCACTCTCAACAGATCAAGTGGCCTCTATCTCTGACCTCATCAAAGCAACAATTCAAGCTTCTGTACCAACTGTCAGCGAACCATCAACAACACCACAGCCACCACCCCGAACTTCTGAAGACCTCATCACCAAAAGTGATTTGTCCTCTTTCAAATTAGCAATAATGAGCAGAAATGCTGACTTGTTCTTCCAAAATCTCTACTATTGCTCAGAAGCAGGTCAAAGCAACTCTGGAACTTACTAACTATAAATCAGAGGACCAGATTGCTGAAATCAGAACTGCTGCTTCAGAAGCAATCGAAACCATTCAGAAGACACTTCAGGATCCCAAAGGAAAAGGAATCGTTGAACCAAGCTCTCCCAAATACAAACACAAGTTTTCTGGTGGGACTTGTAGCGATGCAGGGAAGAAAGCCAGATTTGATGATTTAGAAGATTCAGATGATGATGAGCACTCTGAGTCACAAAACAGGGAGATCAGAGATAAACCACACAGACCTTTAAAGTTGCTCCTTCTACACAAGTTCAAGAGAAGGAACAAGAGAGGAACACCACCTCTTCTGATGAAAACCGCACTTTACAATCATTCACAGCACCAGTCATACTTTACACCTCATCAACACCAGGTGTTCCAATCACTCCAGTTACCGATGCGACTCCAGAGAAAATTGGAGCTCTGGAAGAGGAAGAAGAACAACTTGTAGACTTCTCTACGTCCTATGAAGATGCATTCTCATCACCCGAAAGACAACCAATGGTTTGAGCATCTTTCAATCAATCTTGAATATTTTCTCCCAGCTTTAACATTTCTGACTCAAAACATAAACATTTATTTAACTCTTTTCCCCCTTTTTGATGATTTGAGCATCGATATCATCAAAACATTCTCCAAGAAATGTCTTTGACCAATCTGATCATACGAACTGAGCCTCTAATTCTGTGATCCATAACCAAGTATTCATCTAGATCTTTGCAAATCCAGAAAAAATAAGAACTTGTAACCCCTGAATCAACAAATGAATCAGTTAAAATGCCTGTCAGTAACACGAAGTCACTGTGTGTAACAAATACACAATATAAATGAGTTTTTTGATGTTCACTCCCCCAGGGCTTCCATCCAATCATCGAAACACTACAAAGGCAATTTCTATGAATGTTATGACAAAGAAACGAATTCCTTGTGTGTTCGTGCACGTGTAGAAAGAATTAAGCACGAAAGATTGCTCTTTAAGGCTCAACATAGTGTAAACCACTGAGACAACAGTAGATAAACACAGACTCAATGTGCACGATTGAAGTGCGAAGGTGGGGCAAACTTCCTTCTTTTTCAATATCTAGATTTTCCAAATGAAAACCAGATAGATTATATGCTGCGTCCCCAGAAAAATATGAAACATTTTCTTTTTGAGAAGAAAATGAGTGGTTGGTGGGGTTTAAGCAAGAGTTGGCATGGGCTAATTGTCTGTTTCAATAACGTTCACCAAGGAATTGTGAAACGCTAGTAATGTGGCTGCCCGGCTTAGAAAGTAGTTGGTGCAGAGTTTAATATTCTTTTACTCTGTTCTCACACCGTCTTTCTTTTGATCATTAAGCTCACCACTAACCAAACTCTCTTTTCCATTGTAGCTCATCACACCCACACTCATTTCTTTTAGACTCCTCACACTCAATCACTATTGGATTAACTTATTGGGTAGGAAACACTGGTTAACGTGAATCCATAGAAGTTCATTTAAGTCCTAGCACAAAGAACCCATAATATCCTAATAAGCATGTGTTGCTCAAGATGGTTTAACTTTAATAGTTAAAGCTCATATACAAATGTCAGATGAATGTATGCTCATAAAATATAATCATGAAGTTTTGAGCATTTTTAGACATTGAAGTATTTTCAAACAAGTATACTGAATGAATGAACATGAATGCAAAAGACTTGTTTGAAAATCTGACATTGTATGAAAATGATCAGAAATGAAATGATATAGCAATTAAGGCTTATGGTAAAAAATAACGGATATTGTCTATACGAAACAAAAATATTGACATTCTCGAAATGACGTTTCGAAATGAAATATCGCTCAAAATTCTTTGAAGTACAAGCGGGGTGTCTTACCATCGAAAAATTGTTTCAATTTAGAGACATGGTAAGAACAATTTGATCAAAAATTAAACTGATGTGTGTGAATACTTGAAAATATGTAGAAAAGACAATACGCAAGTATTTATCTTTGGAAACACATGGTTTATTTATCAATAAAGCACAAGTAATTCTTGAAAACATTTAAAATCACACTTCCAAATTATAAAATTTGTTTAAGAATCGGGAAGTGGTTTGAACATTTAAGAAAATGTTTTCTTATGACTGAAAGTTGTCCTTCTTTCAATCATATATGAGATTAAGATAAGAAATTAACCTTTTGACACAATCTTAAATCTCATGAAGTTAAGCTGAAGTCATAAATATATGATCTTGTCAACTTCTCTCATCCTGCATAAGTCTCAAAGTCTAGTCAAAGCAAATATATTCACAAATTTATTTGAAAAATAAAAGACATAAAGCAATAAAACGTTGATTGTACGAGTTCTGATCAAAAGTAGTCAGAAATCATAATCCTTTTACTCCCCCTGAAATTATACATTTAAAATATGTCAGTTATAAAGCACATTATAAAGATCTACAACTCCTTTTGGAATGTAGTTCGTCATATCTATCGAATGCAAAAATTTTAGAAAAATATGTACTCCCCCTTGAAGGTTGATTTCATCATCTGAGTATCGTAGTACATCTTCATATCCGCCCGGGAGTATCACATCTTTTGAGCACCGAAGTACGAGTCCTAAACTATTGTGTTTAGAAGTCAAACTTCGTTGAAGCACGGGTTCTAAGCTGATGTACTTAGAAGTATTTTTTTCTTGACATTGAGGTGCGGGTCTTGAACTGTGTTATTCAAGAGACATACTACGTTGAAGTACGGGTTCTAAGCCGATGTACTTAGAAGCCTTGGTTCTCTTACTCCCCCTTGACTTGTTGTGCCTGCAACATAGAATCAATCTTCGGTTTTGGTACCCACTGGTATTTGGGTCCATGTGTGTTAGTTGCAGTTCGTATGGGAGTAAATGAATAAGAACCATACCAGTAATGATCACTTGCTTTATGAACAAAATCATATGTATGACAATAAGAACAATACCTCTTTTTAGATAACCTGATCATTTGATCTCTCGAGTAAACAAGATCAGGTTTACCTTTCAGCACTTTGTTCTTCTTTGCATTTGAGGCATATACAAATGATTTGTAACTTTTCTTCTCTTCCTTCTTTCCTTTCTTTTCTTCCTTCTTCTCATCATTCTTCTCATTTTCAACCATTGGTTTCACTCTCCATACCAGTTTTTCTTCTTTATATCTCCTTCTTCTATGTGTACCTGAACCATCTATTTTGCTATCATAGAAAAGATTACTAGTACGAATCTGATTGGAAGATTTAAATGACCTTTTTGTAGAAACAGTTTGCTGATGTGAGCTTGATGCTGGCTTATTAGAACCAACTAAACTATTTCTAGGTCAGTGGATTTTTGACTCTGGAGTCGTTTGCTCAGTCACCACCACCTTTGAAACAATCTTTTCAAGCTCTTTTACCTTTGAAGAATAACTGTCTCTTTCTTTTACAAGAAGGTCAATTTTCGTCTTGTATTCAGACTTCGTTTGCTGCTCTATAAGCACACAAGTAGATAGCTCAGATAACTTTGCAGTTAGCTTCTTTATCTCTCCTTCAAATAAGCTTCTTTCTTCCTCAAAGCCCATTTCAGCATTTGTCCTCTGACCAGATATTTCTTTGAATATCCCAACATTCTTCTGTTCTATGATCTTCTTCTCTTTATCAAATTTCTCTCTTTCCAGTATGATTACTTTCTCAAAGTCAGAAATTTGTTGAGAAAGTTTTATACATTTCAGTTGAACCGTCTTCTTCTCGTCAGCACATTTTCTGGAAAAATCTGAGAACTTCTTAGCAAACTCTTTCTTTTCTTTCTCAAAAACTGATCTTTCTTCAACAATTTGAAATTCTAATTCAAAGATCTTCTTTTCATTAGCACGCCCTGTTTGCTTAAACTTGACAATTTGATCTTCTAAGTCTGAGATCTTGCATTTTAACTCAGTATGTTCAGCTTCCAAAAACAAGACCTTTTCTTCATTAAGCCCAAAAATCTGTTTTAGCAGATCTTCATTAATAGTCTTTAAAGCACTAACTTCTTCTCTCAGTATCTTCCTTTCATCATTGTATCTCTTTGATCTATTTGAGTAGTAATCAACTGAGGAAACAAGATTTTTGTTCTGTAATTTGAGCTTTTCAATCTTCGTTTCATCATTATCAGAAAAATATCCCATCTTGAATATCTGTTTCAAAAAGAACTTGAACTTGATCGTTAATCCAAATGAAATCTCAAGAAAATAGAAAAACTTGAAATAAAAATTTAGAAATTTTGATCACAATCAGAACTATGTCCCCCTCCACAGACTTAGCACGAGGGTCCCACTACCTGGTTAGCGGGTGGGGTCAAGGGGCAGCACCCCTAGAGAAAAAAAAATTCACTATTAATGGGCATATTACAGTTTTAAAAATTTCTCAGAAAAAAAAATTCTAAGTATGAAAACTCGCAAATCACTGTGGAACTCGCAGATTGTTGAAACTCGCAAGTCGCTGAAACTCGCAAGATACTATTCACTGATAAACACGCAGATAGAGACGTGCGCATTTGAGAAACTCGCTAGTCGTTACTAGCGTATTTTGACCAAACTCGCTAACCACTGTTTACTTATAACTCACAAGTTGAGGAGTGCGCTTTTCTTGAACTCGCAGATGCCCAGATACGCGTTTGAACAAACTCGCAAGTCAAATGAACTCGCAGATCACTGTTCTGCTGGATCTCGCACGCTTAGACTTGCGCGTTTGTAGAACTCGCTAACCACTACATGCGCGTTCCAACACTTAGAAAATTTTCTCAAAACTCCAAACTCGAAGACTTCAACCAGCGAGTTTCTAGAACTCGCTAATAACGCCTTGCGCGTTTTGTCCAAAAATGAGATTCTTCATCTTGCGCGTTCTAAGGAAGAACTTGCGCGTTTTTCCGATCTAGCGCGTTCTTCAGTCTGTCGACCCAAAACTTGATTTTTCCATCTGTTTTCGATCAAACCTTTGTCAATTGGCTTGAAACTTTGTATGAATGATCGATGACAATACTAGAACTAATTACAATACAAGAATTACAAAAACAAACTCAAATTGTAACATTTTGATGCGATTTACAGTGCTCAAGAACTCGTGAACAGAAAAACATCAATTTCAACAAATTGAAGATCAAATACAGTGCAATTCGTGAAATTAACTAAACAAACTCGATCGATTACACTTAACCTACAAATTCTAATCAATTACAATTTCAAATTTGCACAAACACTCAAAAATCGATCTGAACTTTGACGAACACAGTGTCGACCATTTCTTGATTTGATTTCACTTTTTGGATTGGCTCTAATACCAATTGTTATTCCCAATTTCAAGTTCTAATTGATCACAAACAATCAAGATGAGAATTCGAAATCATATGTTATTGATTCATTCATCAAGATTACAAACTTACAACTTTCTCTCTCTACTTTCTCACACTAGAATAATATTCAATGAACTCTTCTCTAATATGCTCTCTCAATCACAATCTGAATTCACACACTTACTTACTTTCTTACAAGGGAAATGAGGTATTTATACCTCCAACAATTACAAGGAAAGTAAAATACAAAATACAAATGTTGACTTTGACTTTATTACAAATAAACTTTGACATTCAGTTAGAGTTGACTTTTCCAGCTTTGACTTCTTGAACTCTTGTCTTCAATCTTTATGATCTTGAATCCAACAAATCTGTGTTCTAACATGTTTGACTTCAAGGCACTATGGGCATGACCACACCAACATGCACACTTTGAGATTGTTCCATGCTATCATCTATGATTTGCATGTTGATTATGCCTTAGCTATCTGGACTGAGCTCTATGAGAAGGTTATGAGCAAAAGGCATTCAAGAAAGCCAAAATATGTGCCTTATCAGAGGTTTCTGTAACTTATTGTTCGAAGCGTACTGAGATCTAACAGAGAGATTCCAAAAAGGTTGAATCATGAGACTGCAGCTGAGAATGACATTACACATCTTCAAAAGCAGAAGCAATCCTTCACTTTTGAGATGCCAGTAGCTGCTGCACTGCTTGCTTATGCCGATCAGACAGTTTCGTGTGTTAGGAACTATAGGAAGTCCATGGGAATGCCATAGCCGGCAATCCCTACCCAGAACTTAGATCTAGTTAGACGAGTTAAGTCGGTAAGGGTTCAAACTACTATGAGGGTAGTTGAACGGATAAGTGAGCAGAGAGAAAATTTAGAGAGGGGTTCTGGAGTGGGTCAGATTTCTGTACTGGAGGGTGTGGGAACACAGGCACAACCTGCCACAAGTTTAGTGATTTCCACATCTCAACCTGAGACGACCATCACTCATCAATCGGGCCCTCAGGAAGAGAATCCCAATGAAAGTCAGAATTCTGAAAGAACTTTATCGGTCAGACAAGCAAGCTCATCTAGTACTTCAGTACCATCAGCAACTTCAGAACATGATGCTGAAAATCAAGGAAATGATCAAGATGATGATGATCAGGATGACATCTTGGGTCACAGCTTTGGATTCTTGGAAAATATTTCTCTACACCATATTCTTAATTCTGTTGCAAGAGAACTTGATTTGGAAGGTGTTGATTCAACAATTATGAATGTTGTATCAGATTATGGAGTTATAAGGCCGGATGAGGGAGTATTAGTTGAAAATTCAGAAAATGTGAGGGCTAGAGTGGTTGAAGGAAATGAACATGGTGAGTGTGTGTGCATCAAAACTTACCATTCCAGAAGGGCAGCCACATCCACTACCTCGCCGCATTTGTTGCTAGCAGGAGGTATTGAACCAGACATTAGTAGCCATGGTTTTAAGTTGGACTCGAAGTTATTGGGTCAGCCTGTTGCTTTGGGCTTTGGGGTGTTACACCCCTACTACCCATTCTGCTGTCTCTAAACAGACAGTATTCTGAACTTTTCACGGGGTTATAACACATAATCTATCTAATCTTCATTTGGAAGGTTCAGGTATTGAAAATAAAGATCTGTTACCCCCGATCTCACTTCCTTCGTGCACACAATCTAGTCTAGCACCTCTTACTATTTCAACTTTCTTGGCTATAACACAAATATCTTCTAACATCGGGAGTCTTAGTGCCCCGATCGGAACACCTATAGTAGTTTCAGTTCCTGAACTACGAGGATTAGGTGGAAGTCCTATCATTCCTAAAATTATGCCAGCTTTGAGCAAAGGCCGCACTGTTGCACCTACAACAGTTGTGTCAACGGGAAGCTTGAGTAGCCCCGGTGTTATTTTACCCGAATTTGTTTCAAGGGAATTTCTCAATGACGCCCTAAAGGTCGTTAAAAACTCTGACACAGAAGTTTTAGTCGGAGTTGAGCAAAGTAACAGAAAAGTTTGAGGAGAAGATTAGAAAAGTGATGAGGTTTTTGAAAGGGAAAAGTCCAGTAGTTGAGGAGCCAGTGCAACCACATCCACCACCATCAGTTCCACAACCACCACCATTTCAAATAAGTTTATGAGTTATAGTCTTTACTCTTAGCTCAATTGTTATCAGATGCTCTAGCAGATCAGACAAAAGCATATTTTATTGGATTACTGAGGCAACAATCCCAACCAGTTGTTCCTCAAATTCCAGTAGATTATGTTACCCAATATCAGTTCAACATGTTCAAAGACTCAGAGGAGAAGCACCTACAGGATCTCAACAATGCAGTACAATTTTCTTGCAAAGCTCACTCTAAAGCAGTTTTTAAGAAAAGACATGATCGTGATTCTAATCAAGGTCATGAGGGGGAGATGAGCAAGAGACAGAAAACTGCTGAAGATGTTGATGTTATTACTGCTAAGGATCAGGGGACTGAAGTAGCTGAAACTACTCAAACAGATCAATCGGGTCAGGATCAGTTTGATGAGGATGCTCCACAAGCTGAAATGGAGTTGATGATTTATGATAACACAAAATCCACGGTTGAAAAGCCTGCGATTGCTACTGTTCAAGAAGTTATGGAAATGTTGGGGGTGACATCAGAGAATTTTATCAATCTAGATGCTGCAAGATACGATAGTTACTGGAAAGTCAAACAAGAAGGGATGAATGTGATTGATCACAACATTCAGAGTGATGAACCAGATCCTGAGAATACAGTCACTATTGAGGAGATTGTACAAAATGCTATTGCTCAGGGAAATCTGAATCAGAATGAGAATGTACTGGATGACTTATTTGGAGACAACCTAGATGGAAACTTTTATGATCTTGATGATGAAGATGAAGAAATTGTAGATCTTGATCAAACTTTTCCTGTTCAACAAGCAGAAGTTGTGGAGGTTGCTCAAAATGTTCATGTAATTGGTTATGCTGCACCAACATACATATTGTTTGATGAAGATGAGATTTTAACTGCCATTCCAATAGTCTCTCCTACTAGAAACTATTTTGTCCCAGAAAATATTGATACTTCTGAACCAAGGATTGCTTTACCTCTACCAAAAGACTTTGAATCTGAAGAACTAGTTGAACAACGTAAGCAAAAAAAAAGGTTGACAAGCCCAATTTTTACAAGAAGTCTAAGAGATCAAGGATTCCTACTTCAAAGACTAAGCCAACGGATCTTGAAGAAGAAAGACCTATCATTGTTGACATTCAAGACTTTAGGAATCAACTGTACAAAGAAAAGAAGCAAAGGGAAAAGGAAGAAAGACAGTTGATCAGAGAAGCAAAAGCTGAACTCAGAAAATAAGAAGAAGAAGAAGCTAGAGCCAAAGCTAATGCACTTCCTTACATCCGGAATCCTAATAGTCCAAAGATACTCAGTGAATTCATAAGAGATGAGCTCTTCTGCTTGCATAGATTCAATTTCTGGACCATGAGCCTTTGAGTATTCTTCCACTTCCATCGGAGTAACAATTCAGTGAAATAGGAAAGGTTACCTTCAAAGGAGATGTTCGTGTTGGTTCTGTTCCTTACACATGTTATGATGTTGAGGGGGATTCTTTGAAGTTTATTGAGATTATCAGAAAATCACTCAAAGTGCCATTCCTTGAAGAAAAAACCAAGATCTTTGTTTCCTCTCTACAACCAATTGATGAAGCAAAATTCTTTGGTGTTAGATACAGAGACAAGATTTATCAGACCAACTACATCAGGTTCATGAAAACTCAGAACAATCTTTCACCATATGTGAAAAGAGGAGATTCTGCAGATTCAACAAGTTTACATGTGCAAGATTCTAAATGTCCACTATCCAAAGTTCACTGAGCAAAGAAAAGATATGAAGATCAGTACCTTCACTGAAGTTGATTTTGATAGTTTGGATTTATCAGATATCATGTTTATTGTGAATGAGTTCAGAGATAGAATGAAGAGAAAGAGGTCACAATATGTTGCTTATGCTTTGGATGCAATCAAGAGATTCATGACAAGAAGTGTCTATAATGGCTATCCGTTTGATTTCCAGCTTAGCATTGAAACAAACCAAAACAGAGTAACCGTGCTAGCACCAAACTTTAACCATCCAAAGATTAGAGTTCTAGAGCCTTTTCAGCTTTCAAGATATCCAAGATTGGGTGTAATGTATGTGAACAGCAAGACTCATAAGAAACAGTTCATGAGAGCTTCCGAATTGGCAAAGTATTCAGATCGTACACTGAAGTATTTTCGAAAAGTGCTTGAAGACAAGTTGTTCCTATCAGAGCAAGAAAGATTCAGAAAGAATGAAACTTTGAGATCAGTTGAGTCTATAAACATGGAAACTATGCTTGAAGAGATCAACAAGAAGATAGAGTTCAGAGAGCATATAAGAAGGTTTGAAGCGCACCTCGGAATTAGAAGAATTTGTTTCAGAAGATGGGACCAGAACAAAATTGTCAAATGATCTAAAAGGGGAGATTGTTAATGATTTATATAGTTTAGATCATATCTTTTGTATTGTCTTGTATTGTATTTTGCTTGTATTTATAGTTGACCTATAAATAGGGTCTTCCTTGTTTTCTTTGTATGTACTGTAGCACAACCTTGAGAGAATCTAGAGAGAGAAACCTTTTGTACGCATACACTTGTGATTTCCCTCCATTGATTCTTGTTGTTCTTAGATAAAATTGTGTTTGTGATTTGATAGGACAATTTCAGAGTGAAATGTAAAATCATTATTACCAGAATGTTTACAAATCAAGTTCTTGCGAGCAAATGTCAATATTTTGGATTTATCAAATTGATTACAATTCTTCATACAAGTTTGACATTTATTTGCACTTGAACTTGTACATGATGAACAACACTATTGGCAACATTACAATCATTTTTATCAACTTTCTTTTCACACTATTTCTTCCTCCATTCTCCTTTATCATTTTTCTTTCTTAAATCTGAAACAAGAAATGAAACCTTGTCAGTTTTCTTCTTAAAAGATGAATTTTTCTTTACAGTACCAGAAGAGTCGCCTTTCTCAAAGATGCTTGGAGGATATTCAGGTGTTTCAGTATAAACAACAGAGGTTTTGGAAGTAATAGTCTCAAACTCTGGATTTGAATGAACATTCCATTTCTGTGATTCAAACATCTTTTTCTCATCTAAATTTTGCTTAAACAAATCAACTTTCAAAATATTTAACTCTTTGGAGAGTTCTTTGTTTTCTTCAAAAGACTTGTCAAGTTTGAATTTGATATCACATTTCTCATCTTCCAACTCTTCAATGGTCTTTTGTAGATCACTGATTTATTTGTCAAAATCAGATGTTTGATTTATCACAGAGTTTGATTCTAACTTCTCAATGATAGGAACAGGATCTGAAGCATTCATCATGTTTTAAAAAATTTCCTCAGTCATTTTCTTTGAAAAATCAGTTTTAATGTTATGATTAATGACATTTAAGCACTCATCATTCTTAACCTCTTTTGGGGATTCAGAAGTAACTGATTCAGATATTAGAGTTTGATTCTCAACATTAGTGTCTGACTAATATTCATCATACTGACATTGAGTTTCAAGTATATCTGTTTCATTGTTGGTTGATTTTGTTGCTGACGGTGTAGAAAATAATGATTGAAACTCAACAAATTCAGTATTCCTGTTTTTATAGCTTTTGTTCAATTCATTATAAGAAAAACCAACAAATTTAAAACTTGAAAGTGAATTAGCACAACTCGATGTATCATCATCAATCACTTCTTTAACTTTAGAAGAGATGTCAGACTTAAGAGTTTCGGCTTTAATGAATGTGTCATGAATATCCGGGATTTTCTTAGGTTTTCACCCCAATTTATCAAAATTATACAAGTTTTCGGGGGCTTTCTTTAAAACATCATTTTCCTCAAAACCTAAATGTGTTTTAGAATTATAAAAACGGACATCTTGGAGTTTGTTCGTAAGTAAATTCAATGTTTGCTCAGTTTGTCCTCTCTTTAAGTTCAAATCCTCTAGCTGCTTGATTTTGCAATATGCTTCATTTCGCTCCTGAAAACAAGCTTCAAACTTAATTTAAACTCTCCTTTTTCAGAATTTAAATTAACAAGATTTTTTTCAAGTTCCAAGATTTTAGATTTTAAAACCTCTTTTTCTTTCTTCAAGGCATCTTTCTCTAATTCTTTATCCTCTACAACAACCTTCAATAATGCGTTTTCATCACGAAAACTCATCATTGATTGTCTTTCGTTGCTAAGTTTGCCTTTTAAATTCTCAAAATCTTTTTCCATATCTTGAATCTGTGCCATAAGAGATTCAACAAGTTCAGAGTTATAAAGAGTATTTACCTCAGATTCACAATCAGATCGGTCAGAAGAAGTTTCAGCTTCATCATCAATCTTTGCCATGAAACACACTTGTGTGAAGTGTGCTGATTCTTCATCTGAGCTTTGAAAGAACCAATTCTCTTCCTCAACCATTAGTTCCTTTCCTTCTTCTGCCTTCTTTGCAAGTAAAGACTTCTTTGCATAATACTTTGAGTTCTTCACCCTTTTGAACTTGCAATCTTTACAAAAGTGGTCGGGCTTACCACAGTTGTAACACCTGCCAAATTTGGGCTCAACTTTCTCTTCTTTCTTCTCTTCTCTTTTCTCTTCTCTTTTCCCTTCTTTCTTTACTTCCTTCTTCCCATACCTCGGCTTGTACTTTTCTGATCTGTCCTTCCTCTACCCTTCATACTTTGTCTTTAAAAACCTTTTCTTTCCAAAGCTTTTCTGAAATTGCTTGGTGATGAGGGCTAGGTTTTTAGCAAACTTTTGTATATCATCATCAGAATGTACTTCAGTATCATCAGAGGATTCTTCAGAACTCGACTGACTAAGCTTTGTAAGGAAGGCTTTGGATCTCTTGGACTTGAATTTTGATGAGGAAACGGTCTTTGAACTTGAACCCTTTGATCTTTCAGCTAGTAGAGCTAAAGAGTCCTTGACAATCTTCTTTTCATCATTTAGAAGTTTCACCTCATCCTCATGCTGAGCAAGGGTAGTGAATATGTCATTAACGTCCTCTTGTGCCATGTCTTTAGTCATCTGAATATTAATGGCATAGCTCTTCCATTCGGGATTCAAGTTCTTGATAAACTTGTAGTTGATCTCAGACACAGATTTGTTCATTCCGTTTCTCCTCAAGTCGTTTAACATCACATTAAACCTTCTTGATGAACAGAGCTTCCCCTTCCTTGGCATGAAATCCTTCATAAGCATTGATACTTTGGTTCAACTTTTCCTGAATTGATTTCTCTGTACCTTGAAATTGTCGTTCCAACTCTTCCCACATGGCCTTTGCTGATTCTCGACTATCAACTCTGTTGTAGATATCGTTTGGAATAGCCATAGTGAGGTAGATGAGAGCCTCTTCATCTATCTTGTGAAGTTCCTTCTCCCTCTCGCTGTAGTACTGATATGGCATTGGCACATATCTAACGGGAATTTCAGGAGAGGTGTTTGAAGCAGGTTGGCCCGATATTGTAACAACTGGTTGAACTAGTCCGTCATTGATGGATTTCATATAATCTCAGTTCTTATGATTGAAGAACTGAATCATCCTCCTCTTCCACAGTGAGTACTCTCCGATAGATAACACCGGAGGTTTTAATTGGGAACCCATGGAAAGTATTTATTTTGATATGATGAGAATATCTGCACACAAAGAAATAAGCTAGTAATGATCTTTTAATTCAACAAATTGAGAGCAAGACTTGAATAATTCTAAGAAACTGAAATTTCTAAAAATCTTAAGTCTAAAACTCGCATACACTAAGAACAAGTAGCAATTCGCATGAAACTTGTATTAGAATTCATACAACACTTGAAATTCGTATAAGCAAGTTTCACAATTCGCACAAGTATAGAATTCGCAGACAAAAGATGATCAGAATCAAACAATTCGTAAAAAGCCTTATGTGAATTCTTTCAAAATTCACACATCTCTATTATGCGAATTTCAACCTTAGAAAAATTTGAAATTTTAACTTTTTTCCACCAACAGCTTTTCCCAAACAGAATTTTTATAACACGTGGATACGAATTCTTTTTATGAACAATTTTTCGAAAATCCACCAACTTTTCGTATCACGTACGGATTCTAAACATAGAAATAATCTTTGAAAAACGATGCGAAATCTATGAGAATTCGTATGAACACTATGCGAAAACTTTGCAATTCACAGCACGCTAACTTGCGAAATCTACACAATTCGCATCACACAGGTATGCGAATTCTGTGCAATTCGTATAATGTCCCCTGCGAATTCTTGCCTTGACATTTCAAAAATCAACTTTTCGTAAAACACACTTCTGCGAATCCTTGCTTTTCGGATAATGAGTTATACGAATTCCAACACTTAAATATTTTCAAGAAAAAATTCTATGCGAATTCTACGACATTTCGTATGTTACTGTGATACGAATTATTTACTTAAAGATTTTAGATGAACTTTTAAGCAAATTCTTTCTACGAAATTAGAGTCCTGGGAGTTCTTCGTACGAGAAGAACAAATCTTGCGAGTTCTTGAGTTCTAAGCCAAAAAATTCGATTCTAGTCTAGAAAACGATCCAAATCTCCAATTCAGAAGTTGTAACTTCACAGAATCAATCAAGTTAGTACAACAATCAATCCAATTCAATATCACAATCAAATTTACACTCAATCATTGTCAGGATCGATTTCTCAACAAGAATAAAGTCTCAGAAACAATATCAAAGAAGTTGCGGAATAACACTTTGATATTCAATAAAACAGTAAACCAAAACAGTATATAATCAATAACTTGTAAACTTGTATTGAATGCTTGAAGTTACAAGATTAAACACACAACCTCAATATTGATGAACAGGCTCACCAATACGAATTCTACTTCTCTAGAATTGGGATCTATGCCTTGAGGTTGATTTTCTCTAAAACTTAGAATGAATGAATTAATCAAAAAAAAACTATTCTATCAAATCTGTACATATACTGAACAAAAAGATAATTACAAATAAATAAAATATCTTCAGTATATCTTCCAAGAATATCTTCAGAATATCCTTGTTTATCTTTAATCACGATCTCTTCATCATTATCTTCACATTACCTTATAAGCAGCATTAAGTCTTGGCAACATTAACTACTAAGCAGCACTAACCACTAGCAGTACTAACTAGCTAAGCAGTACTAACTTTGTTCAAGCAGTACTAACTTTGACTAGCAGTATTAATTCTACTAGCAGTAGTAATACTCAGCAGTATTAACTTTGAAGTCTTCTAGCAGTAGTAATTCTGAACTAGCAACATTAAAGACTTGTTCACATCTTCAGTTCCTAACAATCTCCCCCTAACTTGACTTTTAGAAAGAGAAGTCAAGTTCTTCAAATGCTTCCAAAATCTTCATTGATCTACTCCAAGGTTAGGATCCAGTCCCATGCTCTGATTAATAGTTCTTTGAATTAAGTACTTTGCCATTTCTGAATTTGGTGCACAACTCAACTTCTTATTTAACATGGCATGAAGCTTCAGATTTGTATGGTTGTATACCCTATCTACCAAGTAATACTCCATGTGAAAAGTATCCAATGCCAGTTCATAGACTCCACTCCTTTCATATAGAGTCCATCCTCTAACAGCTTTAAATACATCTCTTGTCAAATGCTTTACTGCTTCTGGTTTGAACAACATGCACAGATATTCCATAACTAGCTTCACAATTGGTAACCCTGGAGCTGTCAACTGATCTACATGAACTTTCATCCCCACTTCAAACATTTCTTCCAAATCAGATCTTGAACACTCTCTGATAATTTTGCTCCAGGTGCTGTAGACTTCATACTTCTCATCCTTTCTTTTCAATCTAATGTATTCTTTGCCATCCACCTCCATAGTATCCCAGAGGATAACTTCAGGAGGTTTGAATCCAACAGGTTCAGCTGAAATAGGCTTTGGAATTTTATCCATTACCACCATGTACATGTTTACATCTGAACTCTGTGGTACTTCTTCCTGAGATTCAACTTTCTTTTCTTCTTCTACTCTAGACTTCTTGTCAACTTTCTTTCTGTTGGCCATCATCTTGGTTCTCTTCAGTATCCTTTGCCCTTGTCCTATAGAAGCTTCCCTCTTCTTTTCTTCCTTTTTCCTTTCTTCTGATCTAGGGCCTTTAGAAGCAATAGACTTAACTCTTTTTATCTTCTTGATCTTCTGAGCTAGAGTCTCTTCTTCCTTAATCTCTGCCTTTTTCTTTGTTGGAGTTCCCTCTTCACTTTCAGGGAAGGGTTTATTGATATTCACATCATGCCTCTCTTTAGCTTTCTTTTCAAACTCCACTCTGTTCTTTTCATTATTCTTCAGCTTTCCCATTTCTTTCTCATATAGTCCCTTGATTTGATCAAAAGTCATCTTTATGAACATTTCTTTCTTCACACCAATTGCACTCCTCAAGAAAGTTATCATCTTGTTCCTTTCCTGAGTTGCAAGGTAAGTTTGTAAAGGTCTTCTCTTCTTTGCACTTGATTTGGCCATCATAGCCTTTGTCAAGCTTATTGCTCTTTGCTTAGCTTTCTCTGTTTCCAACCCTTTCTGAAATGCTTCATTTAGTTCATTGGCTAGTGCTCTTGCTATCTCTCTGTCTTTCTCAACCTGCTCTTTCTCTGCTTGATCTAACTCTTCTTGCAGTTTCTTGGCTAATGCTTCATCTGATTCAATCATCTTTTGCTTTTTAGTTGGTTGATCAGTTTCTATCATCTTTTCTTTCCCTTTTATTTTTACATCTGCAGCCATGTCTTTCTTTTCTGATTTCTTTGCTTCCCCTTCATTTATGACCACTCCCTTTGCTTTAGGAGTGTCATTCTTTGCTTTTACCAGCATCTCTGCTACTTCAACCTCTTCAGATGTTAGTCCTGTTACTGTTGCTTGTGTAGTTTCAGCAGCACTAACAGTTTCTGCTGCTTGTTTTGGCTTAGCAGTAGTAACAGTTTCTGCTGCTGGGGTTGTTACTGCTGCTGGTGTTGTTTCTGCTGCTGCCTTTTCTTCAACAAATTCAGCCCTTTCTTCAACAAACTCCCCCTCAATCTGTTGATCTTCTTGTTCTGAGCTTGAATTCTCCCCCTTTTTGGAAGCATTTTCCTCCTTTTTGTTTGCCCCATTTCTCCTCCTTAGAACAAACTGCTTTCTCCTTTTCTTGGCAATGAGTTTTCCTACCAATTGTTTGAGTTTGGAAATCTGCTCTTGTTGGGAGATGACCACTTGCTGCAATTCTTTAATTTCCTTTCCTTGATTAACCACATCAACATTGATGTTGGCTAATGCTTCAATCAATTCCCAGTAAGTATATCTATCCTCACCTTCTTTAGGTGTTTTACCCACCCTTGAAGGATCCTTGGAATGTTTTGCCATCAATTCATCAGTTTCAGCTCTGTCCTCACCCTTTTTGGATATGTTGCCCATCCTTGAGGGATCCTTGGATCTTTTAGTAGTGGCCTTCTGCCTAGCAGAAGCACCAACTACCCCCTTGGTTTCTTGGCACCGGGGTCCTTTGGTTGATTTCTCACCCAAAGTTGCCATGGGGAAGGTCTTAGAGATGTTACCACTGACCTTCTCTGTGTTAGCAGAAGTAGTGGCAACCTTCTCACCCATATGCTCTTCCTCCTCCTCAGAGAGCACCTCCTTGGGGTTGGGAGACACCCTAGTGGATTCCCTTTGGATATTCTCTACTGGAGAATGCTCCAATAGAGGGCTTTGAGGCTCTTGGTTAATAGTAGGTACACCAAGGGAAGGAGCCTTGTGTACCTTTCTCTTGACATAAGTCTTGGATATTATGGGAGTAGGTTTAGCAGCAAAGGACTGAGGGAAAATTTGAGAGAGGGAAGGTTGGGATTGGCTAGCAGTGGGTTGGTCTAATGGGGGCCTTGACCCTGCTGCCATACCTTCATCAGTTTGGGACACCACCATCATTGTAGAGAACAATTGGGTGTCTACTCCTTCCGAGTCCCCAGCAGATCTTCTCATATTTGAGAAAACCTTGCCTTTAGGGGGTTTTGGTACATATATTCCATCAGAATGAGGAATATCCGTCAATTCATGGTTGATTACTGCTTGAACAAACCTGGGATACATATAAAAGCTCTTTTTGTTTCCCATGTTTGAGACAAGATCATTGAAAATCATTTGTGAAAAATTGTACCTTCTGGCAGTGGCCAAACAGACCAAAGCATAAGCAATGGGACTGCTGAACTCACTCCATCCAGTGGTCTTTTTAGAAATGCAGTACATCAAGGTATGAACAAAAAAACGCCATTGGGGTGAGAATTTAGCTTTTGAGAACTTAAAAACACCCAATGGGCCTCCATACCCCATTCTTGTAAGAGTAGAAAACAGTTCATCATTAGGGATAGAAGTTATACCAGAGGCATCGTCTAGACGTAGACTGATGCGAATTACCTCTTCAGTAACTGTCAATGGATTGCCACATACTGTCGTCTTGATCATTTGCACACCATCCTCAGTAACAATGGTGGCATGTGCCCAGAATTGCCTCTGATGCTCTATGAAGATAGTAGGAGACATAGTGAGAGCATGGGCAATGTGGCTAGACTTCAGAAAGTCGACTATCTGATGAAAACCTTCAGCTTGTTTTGGCTTTTGGAGCATCGCGATTTCATTGTGCTCGTCAATGAACGCCATTGATGCCATGAATCTTTGAAACTTTTTGCCTGAGAACGTTGAACTTGAGAGAAAGAGGGTTTAGAGCGCAAGAGAATAGTATGCAAAGAGTCGTTATGAACTTTTAGGCGGACAAAGAGTATTTATAGTATTCGGAACATAAGCAGTATTAACCTAGAGCAGTATTAACTACTAGCAGTATTAACTAACTAGCAGTATTAACTGAGAGCAGTATTAACTACTAGCAGTATTAACTAACTAGCAGTATTAACTGAGAGCAGTATTAACTACTAGCAGTATTAACTAACTAGCAGTATTAACTGAGAGCAGTATTAACTACTAGCAGTATTAACTAACTAGCAGTATTAACTAACTAGCAGTATTAACTGAGAGCAGTATTAACTACTAGTAGTATTACCTAACTAGCAGTATTAACTGAGAGCAACTAGCAGTATTAACTGAGAGGAGTATTAACTACTAGCAGTATTAACTAACTAGCAGTATTAACTATACTTACTCCTTTAATCTTGCGAAACACTGAGTACTGCTATACATATCCTGAAAAAGAAGATTAGTAACACCAAGAATAAACAATATACAGGTATAGAACCACTTTTTGAGAAGGGGCTTATTCAGAGTTGATCATTCCCACACTTGTTACCAAGAAAGTGAATCTACCCACATCAAAAGCTTTAGTGAATAGATCAGCAAACTGATTATCGGTGTGAACTTTTACAACTTGAATAAGTTTATTTTCATTACAGTCTCTTATGAAGTGATACCTGATCTCAATGTGCTTTGTCTTTGAGTGCTTGACAGGATTATTCACAATGCTAATAGCACTGCTATTATCAATAAAAATTGGAGTGTGTAGAAAGGTTACCCCATAATCCAACATTTGATTCTGAATCCATAAGACTTGAGAACAGCAACTTGCAGCTGCTATGTACTCTGCCTCTGTTGTAGATGTGGATACTGTGGTTTGTTTCTTGCACTGCCATGAAACTAGTCTTGCACCCAAAAACTAACATCCTCCAGAAGTAGATTTTCTGTCCAAGTTTGCTCCACCTAGATCACTATCTGAGTATGCAAGTAGTTCAAAGGATGAGTCATGAGGATACCAAAGTCCCAATCTGGGTTGCCCTTTGAGATATCTGAATATCCTCTTAACAGCTTGATAGTGAGATTGCTTTGGCCTAACTTGGAATCTTGTACACACACAGACTGGAAACATTTTATCTGGCCTAGAGGCTGTAAGATACATGAGAGAGCCAATCATGGTTCTATAATGATGAACATCCATATCCTCCCCCTCAAGATCTGCTGTTATCTGCTTGTGTGTCTCCATAGGTGTGCTAGCAGGTTTTGAATATGAGAAACCAAACTTGGTTAGAATGTCCTGCACATACTTGGACTGACAGATGAAGATTCCATCTGACTTCTGTTGAACTTGGAGTCCAAGGAAGAAAGTAAGTTCCCCCATGGAACTCATTTTGAACCTTTGATGCATTAGTTCCTCAAACTCCTTGCACATGTTGTCTCTTGTTGATCCAAAGATAATATCATCAACATAGATTTGAACCAGCAAGATATCCTTCTTCTTTCTCTTGATGAATAGAGTCTTATCAATGACACCTCTTTCAAAGCCATTTTCCAAGAGATAGGATGACAGAGTGTCATACCATGCTCTTGGAGCTTGATGTAGTCCATAAAGTGCTTTCTTCAATTTGTATACTCTGTCTGGATAGCTTGGGTTTTCAAACCCTGGTGGTTGACAGACATATACTTCTTCTTCAATTGAACCATAAAGAAATGCACTTTTCACATCCATCTGATAGACTTTGAATTTCATGTAGGAAGCATAAGCCAGGAATAATCTAATTGCTTCTATCCTGGCCACAGGTGCAAATACTTCTTCATAGTCTATTCCTTCTTCTTGTGTATACCCTTGAGCCACCAGCCTTGCTTTATTCCTTATCACTATACCTCTTTCATCTCTCTTATTCCTGAAGACCCATTTTGTTCCTATTGCCCTTTGGCCTTTAGGAAGGTCTACCAGATCCCAAACATCTTGCAGCTTGAACTGCAGTAGCTCTTCTTGCATGGCTTCTATCCAACTGGATTCTTTCATAGCATCATGTGCCTTTTTAGGCTCAAGCTGGGATAAAAAGCAAGAAAGCACTATATGTTGGTGATCTTGTATTTCTTGAAGTCTACTTTGATTTCTAGTCATCATAGGAGAGGATATATCTCCTATTACCAGCTGTGGAGGATGATTCTTTTGTATTCTGATGTGATGACTAGGTTCTTCAGTAAGTCCCACCTCTAGATTAGAGTCATTCAACTCAACTGAAGAGTTTTCAGTAGCCACTTCTGGTTCTTTATTTTCTTGAGTCTCCTCATCTCTACTTTCTTCTTCACTTTGACTTGGTCCAGTAGATCGTTCCTTTCCACAGTCTTCAACAGGATTCACTGTGGGTATGGGAAATATCACAGATTGAGATATACTTTCTGAGACTTGTGTAGTCCCTGATCCTCCACTCCCTGTACCTGCATAATCATCACTACTGAAACCAAAAGAGTTAGTTAGTGAGTCAATGTCAAATAGCCACTGAGGTCCAGACCCAATTGGATTTGGTGTGTTCTCATTGCATTTGACATTGTCACTTTCTTCAATTATTCTGGAAGAAGAGTTAAAAACTCTGTAAGCCTTACTCTGAGATGAGTAACCAACAAGAAATCCATCATCTGCTTTGCTATCAAACTTACCTAAGTGAGATTTGGTATTGAGAATAGTACAAGGACACCCAAAAGGTTTGAAAAATCCAATGAAAGGTTTTCTTTTATTTAAAAGCTCATATAGAGTCTTGTTCTTTTGCTTAACCACTAGAACTCTGTTTTGGACATAACAAGCAGTATTAACTGCTTCAGCCCAGAAGGTAATTGGCAGTTTTGAATCAGCCAACAGAGATCTAGCAGCCTCTATTAGTGTCCTATTTCTCCTTTCAGCAACTCCATTCTGTTGAGGAGTCCTAGGAGCACTATATTGTCTCTCAATACCTTTCTCTTCACAAATCTGTGATACACTTAACAGGTTGTACTTCAATTGATCAACATAGTAGACATCCTCAAATGTCATCTTACCTTTTGTGACATTACCTTTGCCACTTATTTTACCACCAGTAAGATCATTTCCAAAAGCAACATGTCCTCCATTGATATGCTTGAAATCCTGAAGATATGACATGTTGCCTGTCATGTGCCTAGAGCAACCACTATCAACATGCCAAATGCTCTTTCCCTTGAGCTGTTGGTTGCCCTGCACATTAGATAAATCAGTTAGTTTGAATTAGGAACCCAAGCCAAAGTGGTCTTGGGTACCCCTTTCTCATCAAAATATTTGCATTTTTTCTTGACAAGATTTTTAAACTTTGATTCCTCACTTATGGAGTACTTTGTCACAATGATAGGCTTGGAAACACATTTGCTAGAAGTAGTACTGGTTTTAGAAGTACTAACTGCATTAGCAGCACTTGCATGCTTAGCAGTACTAACCTTATTAGAAGTAGTAACTGTTTTAGCAGCAGTAACTGTGTTAGCAGTATTCATCTTTGAGAAAGTACTAACAGTATTAGCAGCATTAAAATTTTCAGCAGTACTAACACTGGTAGCAGCAGTAATGCTTCTAGCAGCACTATCTCTGTTAGCAGTACTAACAGTTTTAGTGCTTTTAGGCACCCACATTTTATTACTTTCAATCAAAACCTTTTTCTTCATGGGGCCTTTGTTTTAAACAGGTTTCTTCACCACATGTTTCTTTCCAGCCTTCCTATAACCAACAGGTTTTTGCACAAATCTTTGAAAGTTCATTTGTTGGTTAATTGGGTTAAAGTAACAGTACTTAGCCAAATGGTTTAACTTTCCACATATGAAACAAGGCTTTGGTCTATTGATTTTACTTAGATCAATGCCTTGTTTTTGTGCCCATTGGTTGTTCCAGTTTCTTTGATTTCCCTTTGGTTTATCATGCTTTTGGGGCTTAGAAGTATTACATGCACACTGCTTGCAAGGGATAGGGTTCACAACAGTAGTCTGCTTATAATAAACCTTCTTATTCTTTCCCTCAGTCTTCTCTATCTCATTGGACTTGATCCATTGCTTTCCACATCCCTCATTTGTGATTATGTGATTTTCTATAGGAATCTCACCACTCACAGTGTTGTCTTTATCCTTGACACCTTATTTCTCAGTTTTATCCTTAACAACTACTTCATCTAAGGGATCTATCTCAGTGGCTCCCTTAGGTAGGTCCTTCCTATCCTTTGTTTCTAACAAATCTGAACTAGGAGGGATGTAGTTGTTGTTATAGGGTGGTGGTGTGGTATTGTACCCTATTCCTCTTCTAAGTTTGTCATGGATTTGAGTTTGGAGCAAAGAGTCCATTGCTTTAGAAGCATTGGAAAATTTCTCAATATCCAGCTTGGCTTTTTCAAACTCTCTCTTTATCTTTTCATTCTCTTCTTTGGATCTGGTCAGTTGAAGTTCTAAGTCATTCTTCTCCCACTTCCAGTAGTTTGTGTCATAAGAGTGTTGAAGCTAATTGGTTTGAAAACCCTTAATCTGCTATTCAAATCTCTCAACTATCTTGACATAATCCTTTATGTCCTTTTCCAATCTCTTAAGGTTATCACTCATGTTCTGATTGTGATCCCTATACCTCTTAACAGTGTTAATGCAATTTTGAGAACAAAGATTGGAAGTTACCTCTGTTGGGAGATCAGACACCTCTGCCATTAGGGCTTGGTTCTGAATGGCCTCTTCAGCTTGATCACTCCAATCAAACCCCATGCCTTGTTGAGAGACAAGGGCTTGGGCAGAGTTTCTGTTACTATTGAAGCTTCCAGATTGAGCTTGTTGGTGGTTATTGTTTTGAGGCATTCCACTTCTGCATTCTCTAGCAAAGTGTCCCTTCTGATGACATTTATAGCATTCCACCTTTGACTTGTCAAAACCTGCTCCATCTTCTCTTTTTTGTGAGAAGTTGTTCCTTCCAGTTCTTTTGATGAACTTCTTAACTCTCATAGAGAGCATAGCCATCTGCCATTTAATGTCCATCTCTTCAAGATCATCTGGATGGAGTTGTTCCAAGTCATCATTAATAAGAGAAGAGTTTCCATGACTTGCTAGAAAGGCTTCAAATACAATTTCATTGCCTTTCTCTAGATTTGCTCCATTAGCAGCACTAACTGATTCAGAGTTGGAAGTAGAATCAGTTGATGCTGAAAGGAGTGCAGCATTGTGAACATACCCAGAAGGCCTCTTCTTAGCCTTTACCTCAGATTCAAAAACTCTTAGATCATTATATAGATCATCAAGTTCCTTTTCTTCCAGTTGATCATTCTGTCTGAAAGCCACAGTATACATGGTCCATTCATCACTCAGGGACCTTAGAAACTTTCTGTTTAGATCATCTTGATCAATTTGTACTCCCACTGTAGCAAGTTCACCTATAAGCTTGTTGAACCTGTCAAAAGTTTGAGTCATGGACTCATTCTTAGTTGACATAAAGTTCTCATATTGTTGCTTCAGAATGGCTTTCTGATTTCTCTTGGTACTTTTTGTACCTGAGAATCTCTTCTCTAGAGCATTCCAGAGCATCTCTGCATCAGTGCAGTTGCAGAACTGATGTTGATATTCATTGGGGATGGCCAAGAGCAAAGTGCTCAAGGCTTTCATCTCTGTCTGTCTAGCCTTTCTTTCTGCATCAGTTTTTGGTGGAGTTCTCTTTCCATCTGCACCAATATTACCTGCTTCAGAAGGACCATTCTCTATGATATCCCACATAGAATAGTCAATGAGAAGTATGTACTGCTTGATTCTGATCTTCCACATATCGAATTCATTGGGTCTGAGCATTGGTACCTTTGAAACCAGAGTACTGTTTGATTCTGCAAAGTTTTCCATGATGAAAGAATAGATGTTTCTGAGAGAACAGGCTCTGATACCACTTGTCAGGATCGATTTCTCAACAAGAATAAAGTCTCAGAAACAATATCAAAGAAGTTGCGGAATAACACTTTGATATTCAATAAAACAGTAAACCAAAACAGTATATAATCAACAACTTGTAAACTTGTATTGAATGCTTGAAGTTACAAGATTAAACACACAACCTCAATATTGATGAACAGGCTCACCAATACGAATTCTACTTCTCTAGAGCATTCCAGAGCATCTCTGCATCAGTGCAGTTGCAGAACTGATGTTGATATTCATTGGGGATGGCCAAGAGCAAAGTGCTCAAGGCTTTCATCTCTGTCTGTCTAGCCTTTCTTTCTGCATCAGTTTTTGGGGGAGTTCTCTTTCCATCTGCACCAATCCTACCTGCTTCAGAAGGACCATTCTCTATGATATCCCACATAGAATAGTCAGTGAGGAGTATGTACTGCTTGATTCTGATCTTCCACATATCGAATTCATTGGGTCTGAGCATTGGTACCTTTGAAACCAGAGTACTGTTTGATTCTGCAAAGTTTTCCATGATGAAAGAATAGATGTTTCTGAGAGAACAGGCTCTGATACCACTTGTCAGGATCGATTTCTCAACAAGAATAAAGTCTCAGAAACAATATCAAAGAAGTTGCGGAATAACACTTTGATATTCAATAAAACAGTAAACCAAAACAGTATATAATCAATAACTTGTAAACTTGTATTGAATGCTTGAAGTTACAAGATTAAACACACAACCTCAATATTGATGAACAGGCTCACCAATACGAATTCTACTTCTCTAGAATTGGGATCTATGCCTTGAGGTTGATTTTCTCTAAAACTTAGAATGAATGAATTAATCAAAAAAAAACTATTCCATCAAATCTGTACATATACTGAACAAAAAGATAATTACAAATAAATAAAATATCTTCAGTATATCTTCCAAGAATATCTTCAGAATATCCTTGTTTATCTTTAATCACGATCTCTTCATCATTATCTTCACATTACCTTATAAGCAGCATTAAGTCTTGGCAGCATTAACTACTAAGCAGCACTAACCACTAGCAGTACTAACTAGCTAAGCAGTACTAACTTTGTTCAAGCAGTACTAACTTTGACTAGCAGTATTAATTCTACTAGCAGTAGTAATACTCAGCAGTATTAACTTTGAAGTCTTCTAGCAGTAGTAATTCTGAAGTAGCAACATTAAAGACTTGTTCACATCTTCAGTTCCCAACAATCATACACATCTTGATCAAACAGTGACTCGACATTTTTCGAAGCAAAACATATGAAAAATCTCAAATCGACTATCAATAAATGTTTTTCATGGAAATCCAAACACATACAAACGTTCTAAAACATTTTTCGACCACTAATCAACCAACAATTTATCAAAAACTTATTTTTGCACAAAAATCACATTAAGACTCAAAAACACAGATATGAACTCGTTTTTCTCAAAAATTGTTGAATCCTAAGCTCTGATTCCAAATGTGACCCCAAATACTAGCATATATTCAAACAAAAGATTAAGAACACAACTTTTATTGATCAAATAATATGTTTTACATCTAGTCACAGATCTAACATCTAGTCACAAGTCTCACTTATGTGTGTGTTTCTCAAGGTGTGCGAGTTCTTACCAAATCCACTTTCGTGTCTACAAATCTAACAAGAAGACTAACTATTTATACTAAGTCAACATTAGTTGACTATTACCACACAAACCCTTGAACTATCAAACTATTACAACTTTGACCCTCTATTTAATCTTGAATACAATATACATCCAACAGTTTACACAATTTTGAGCCTATCAAAAGCAATCATTTGTGCTTAATTCATTAAAACACAAGCATGTGCACACAGGAAATTCGTTTTTCTGTCAAAACGTTCATGGAATAAACTTGTGTTATTCGATGATTGAATGGAAGATCTGGAGGAGTGAACATCACAAAAGCTCCTTTCCAATGTATATTTGTTAAACACAATGACTTTGTGTTACTGACAGGCATTTTAACTGATTCATTTGTTGATTTAGGTGTTACACTTATAATTTGTCTGAATTTGCAAAGATTCGGATGAATATCTTTTTGGATCGATGAATAGTCAGTGGCTCAGTGATAAAAGATCAGTGGTCAAAACAGATTACAAACATTTCTTGTCAAAGTTTTGATGATCTCATGCTTCAATCATCAAAAGGGGGAGAAGGGTTTAAGAAACGCTTGAATAAAAAATGAATAGCGGAGAGAGAATCAAAAAAATGTTTGAGAAGTATTCAAGAAATGCAAAGTTTGAAGATGATTATGCTATGATTGTTGAAGATTGTTGAAAGCTGAAAGAGATAAGCTCAAAGGTTTCAGAATTTGAGAAGACAATTTGCTGAAGCAAACTGAGCTAAACATGAAGATAATTTTTTCCAGTGTCTGAAAAAGGTTTTTACAACCATGGGAAGATTGCTATTGTTCATGAAGACAGAATTTGGGGAGATTAAAATATTAAAGTTAAAGATCAACCAATAGAAGGAGATTGTAATATTGAGCTTAAGGGAGAGATTGAATTGCAAAATCTTTTAGAGATGATATTGAATCCAAAGGGGGGGATTGTTAGTGCACATATTTGTTGGATACAAGATCATAAAGACTGAAGATCAGAGTCAAGCAAGTCAAAGCTCAAGTCAACACTCAAGCAGAAAGTCAAAGTCTCTTTGTAATAAAGTCAAAGTCAAAATATGTGTTGTGAGAGTTTAGTTGTTTGAGTGTTTCTCTCTTGTAATCTTTTAGTAGTGTGAGAGTTCTGTCCTTAGTATATATAACTCTTTTAGTAGTGTGAGAGTTCTGTCCTTAGTACGCTTTTAGTTGTTTGAGTGTTTCTCTCTTGTACGCGTTTAGTTGTTTGAGTGTTTCTCTCTTGTTCTATAGAATCTTCAGTGTAGATTAAGATATAGAGTTGTGCACATATCAGTGTTAGAGAGAGAAAGTGTCATAGAGCTATATTGTAAGCAATTTGTGATTCTGAAATACAAATGGAGATTGATTGAATTCGAAGTTGTCATCTTGTTTTTACATTGCTATCTGGGATAACAATCATCTTCTTGTTGTTAATTGTAATTGAATTAGAACTTGATAATTTGGGAATTAACAATTGGTATCAGGGCAGAGTTTGAGTGAAATCGATCAAGAAAATGGTTTTCAGCACTATTCATCGAGTCTTGATCAAGTTTGAATTTTTGTGTGAATTTGCTAGTTTTATTGATTAGATTGGGTTCGAATTATGTTTTAGATCAACCTTGTATTGGTTTGTTAGTAATTTTCACTGCAATTGATCATCAATTTTGAAATTTCACGAGTTTTGAGTTCACGAGTTCTTTGCACTGTATTGGATCGAATTTGTAAGTTTGAGTGTATTCTGTTGTAATTCTTTGGTCGAACTTGATTCTAGATGTATTAGTGGTCTAATTGTCGAAGTTTTGGATTGAAAATCGAAGGTTTGATAGGATTTTGAGTGAAACAGAAGGTATTTTGGCCGAAGATCTGAAGAATTCGTAGAATACTCAAGAACTCTCATATCTCGAAGAACTCGCATAGAATTCCAAGATTTCGCATCTAGAATTCGCAGATCTATTATTTTCGCATAATTGTATAATCTGAAATTTCTCAGGTGTAGAATTCACAACACTGTGTTTTGCGAATTGCATAGAATTCGTACGTTTGAGTGTTGAGAAATCTTCAAATTTCGCATAGCTTTGAATGCGAAATGCAAGAATTCGCATAAGCTATTTGTGCGAAAAGTGTTTTTTTGAAAAATCTTAAGGATAGAATTCACACCTGTGTCTCGTGCGAAAAGTTAAGAATTCTCATCAGTGTGTGATACGAATTCTTCAGAACTCGTATAAAAAGTTTTTAAAATTTCTTCCAAGTTCACAATTCGTATAATCCTTTTGTGCGGAAAGTTGTATACGAAAAGATTGTATGTGAATTTCTAGAACTCGCATAACTCTTCATGCGAATTCTTCGCATACGAATTCTGAATTGTTTTGTATGCCAATTCTGAAGTTTATATTTGTGCGAATTCTTATTTATTTTTCTTCCATACGAATTCTGAAGTGTGTGTAGTGTGCGTATTCTATAGTTGTGTGAATTGTAGTGTGCGATTTCTCTGTGCGAATTCCTTGTACTTCACTCTATTGTGTGAATTCCATAGTTGTGATTTTTGGAAATTTAATTTCTGAATTTATTTCTAAGTTTTTTTTTCTGTATTACTTGATTTCACTTGGACTAACGATCATTTGTCAAGTTCTTATTGAATATTTTAATAACAGGATGACTTCTAGAGAAGCTCTCGCAATCAGAACTAATATGAAACCTCTAGTGATGTTTAAAGGCGAATACGAGAAGGATCGTTTTGCAAATCTAGACAAAAAATAAGAACATGTAACTCCTGAATCAACAAATGAATCAGTTAAAATGTCTGTCAGTAACAAAAAGTCACTGTGTGTAACGAATAGAAAATATAAAGGAGCTTTTTGATGTTCACTCCCCCAGGGCTTCCATCCAATCATCGAAACACCACAAAGGCAATTTCTATGAATGTTATGACAAAGAAACAAATTCTTTGTGCGTTCGTGCAAGTGTAGAAAGAATTAAGCACGAATAATTGCTTTTTAAGGCTCAACATAGTGTAAATCACTGAGATAACAGTAGATAAACACAGACTCAATGTGCATGATTGAAGTGCGAAGGTGGGGCAGACTTCCTTATTTTTCAATATCCAGATTTTCCAAATGAAAACCAGATAGCATATGTGTTGCGTCCCCTTGAAAATGTGAAACATTTTCTTTTTGAGAAGAAAGTGAGTGGTTGGTGGGGTATTAAGCAATAGTTGGCATGGGCTAGTTGCATGTTTCAATAATGTTCACCAAGAATTGTGAAACATTAGTAATGTGGCTGCCCGACTCAGAAAGTAGTTGGTGCAGAGTTTGATATTCTTTTACTCTGATCTCACACCCTCTTTCTTTTTAATCATTAAGCTCACATCTAACCAAACTCTCATTTCCATTTTACCTCAACGCACATCCCACACTCATTTCTTTTAGACACTTCACACTCAATCACTAAAGGTTTAACTTCTTGGGTAGAAATCACTGGTTAACATGATTCCATAGAAGTTTAATTAAGTCCTAGCACAAAGAACCCATATAATCCTAGAAAGCATGTGTTGCTCAAATGGTTTAACTATATCAGTTAAAACTCATATACAAATGTCAGATAAAGTGAATGCTCAGATGATATAATCATGAAGATATGAGCATTCTTAAACATTGAAGTATTTTCAAACAAGTATATTGAAAGAATAGATATGAATGCAAAAGACTTGTTTGAAAATCTGACATTGTATGAAAATGATCAGAAATGAAATGATATATCAATTTAGGCTTATGGTCAAGAATAACGGATATAGTCTATATGAAACAAAAATTTAGACATTCTTGAAATGAATGCTTCGAAATGAAATAACGCTCAAAATTCATTAAAGTACAAGCGGAGTGTCTTACCATCGAAAAATTGGTTACAATATGTGACATGGTAAGATCAATTTGAACAAGAAATGAAACCAGTGTGTGTGAATACTTGAAAGTCTATGAAAAGACAATACGCAAATATTTATCTTTGGAAACACACGGTTTGTAAACTTCGAAGCACAAAATAAAATGAAAACATTTAAAAAATCACACTTCCAATTCATGAAATCGGTTTAAGAATCAGGAAGTGGTTTGAACATTTCAGAACATGTTTTCTATATCTGAAAGCTGTCCTTCTTTCAGATACATTTGACATTAAGATTAGAAATTAACCGTTTCGCGCAATCTTAAATCTCATGAAATCAAGCTAAAGTCATAAAGATATGATCTTGTCAGCTTCGCTCATCCTGCATTATTCTCAAAGTCTAGTCAAAACAATTTTATTCACAAATTTATTCAAAAATAAAAGACATAAATTCATGCATCACAAAAATTCATGCATCACAAAAAATTTATCAGTTAAGTAAAATGTAGATCATCATAAAATGCATTTCACTCTCCCCCTGAGATCATGAGCAAACTATTAAAGTGCAGATATCTTTCAGAAATAAAGATAAAGAAAATGATGAAAAATAACAATACTTAACTTTATTAGGTAACAACCGATTATGTCTTAAGATTTAACATACCAAGCTTAGAGACAAGAAAATTAAATCCCTTTTCATTTATGGGTTTGGTAAATAAATCTGCAAGATGATAATCTGTTTTTACAAAATAAAGTTAAATTGTTCCTTTTTCTACATTGTCTTTGATAAAATGATACCTGGCGTCAATGTGTTTGGTTTTCGTATGTTGGACAGGATTAGCAGATATCGCGATTGCACTCTTCGAGTCACAATATATTGGTATTTTGTTGAAATTGAATCCATAGTCTCTTAGATGTGTTCGCATCCACAGGACTTGAGAGCAGCAACTGGAAGCAGCTACATAATCTACTTCAGCAGTCGATGTGGAAACGCATAATTGTTTCTTTGATGCCCAGCTAACGAGCTTATCTCCAAGAAATTGAATGTGACCTGAAGTGCTCTTTCTGTCCAACATGCAACCTGCATGATCTGCATCTGAATAGGCAGTCAGTTAAAAACAAGTATCCTTAGGATACCACAGACCAAGATCTGCAGTCCCCTTAAGATACCTAAAAATCCTTTTGACATCAGCCAAATGGGATTCTCTAGGAGCAGCCTGATATCTAGAACATAAACATGTTGAAAACATAATATCTGGCCTACTTGTAGTAAGATACATTAACGATCCTATCATACCTCTATAAGTTCTAACATCAACACTTTTACCCAAAGGATCAGTGCTAATCTTAGTACCTGGTGCCATCGGGGTTACAATTGGTTTGCAATTTTCCATTTTAAACTTCCGAAGAATATCCAAAATGTACTTAGATTGGTTAATGAAAATCCCCGTTGAAAACTGTTTTACTTGTAATCCGAGAAAGAAATTCATCTCTCCCATCATACTCATTTGAAAACGAGACACCATGAGGTTAGAAAAGTTTTTGCAGTATTTAGGATTTGTAGAGCCAAATATTATATCATCAACATATATTTGAATAAGGATGATATCATCTTTTTCCTTTTTGATGAACAAAGTGATATCAACTTTAACTTTGGAAAAACCTGACTTAACCAATAATTTAGATAGAACATTATACCATGCTCGAGGGGCTTGTTTCAAACCATACAGGGCTTTGTCCAAGATGTATACATGATCTGGCTTATCTGGATTCATGAACCCTTCTGGTTGAGACACGTAGACTTCCTCCTTAAGAATGCCATTCAGAAAAGCCGTTTTCACGTCCATCTGATTGCCTCTATACGCGCTACTGGAGCATATGTCTCATCGTAGTCTATGCCTTCCTCTTGCCGGTAACCTTTGGCAACAAGTCTAGCTTTGTTCCTTATGACGATACCATCTTCATCCTTTTTATTCTTGAATACCCATTTAGTGCCAATCATGGATTTACCTTCCGATTTTGGAACTAATCTCCAGACCTTCAGGGCTTCAAACTGATTTAATTCTTCTTGCATAGCAGATACCCAATCCGAATCAGCTAAAGCCTCTGATACTTGCGTGGGCTCTATCTTGCTGAGGAATGAGTCATGTAGATACTGGTTTAAGGTTGCTGACCTACTTTGCACAGGCTTTTTAAGATCTCCAATTACTTGGTGTAAAGGGTGCTCTTTGGTCCAGCGATGCTCATGAGGGAGTGGATTAGATACTGATTGAACATGATCATCATCTAGAAATCCACTGTCAGACTCTTCAGTTTGAATAATAGGAGGGGGGGTTTGCAGTTGAAGTTTCAGGTGTAGAAGCATCAGTTGGAATAGAAGACTTTGGCTGTTGAGTAAACATGATATCACATTCAACTGAAACAGTTACTTCTGGCTTATCAGTTACTTGTGTATCTTCAACTGTAGGAGTAGTTGATGGAATGTGAGTTTCTGAATGAACGGGGGATACAAGTTTAGTTAAAACTTCTGAAGTGACTGGATGATTGCATCTTGTGTCTTCAGACCTGTCAGCCACATCAGATTTAGACAAATTAGATCCTAGAAACTCATCATACAAGAATTCAAATACCAAATCTAAATCAGATAAATGTGAAATTGTAGTAGAATCGTTATCCGAATTATTCTTTGTAGAAACAGGTTCTGGACTGATCTGTCCAGAAACTAATACTCCAGTGATAACGGGTTTTGAACTGAGTTGTTCAGAAGCCATATCTTCATCAAATGTGACATTGACGCTCTCTACGACTGTCTTTGATTCCTTCAGATAAACACGGTATGCTGCAGATGTTGAAGAATAACCAATGAAGATACCCTCGTCCGCCTTAGCACTTAATTTATTCAAACTCTATCTGTCGTTAAGCACGAAACACTTACCCCCAAATATATGAAAATACTTGATTGTTGGTGTTCTGTTGTTTATCAGCTCATACGGAGTCTTTTGAAAGCGGCGGTGTATTATGGACCGATTTTGAGTATGACATGCAATTGACACAACTTCTGCCCACAAAAATAGAGGTAGATCTGATTGGCTAAGCATACTACGAGCAGCCTCGACTAGTGTTCGATTTCTCCTTTCGACTACTCTATTTTGTTCAGGCGTACGAGCAGCAGAGTACTGAAGTGATATCCCGACCGATTCGAGATATTCTTCAACAATCTTGTTTTTGAACTCTGTGTCGTTGTCAGTCCGAAGATACTTGACTTGTCTCTGTATTTTCATCTGGGTCGTCTTTAAGAAAGTAATGAGAACTTCGGGCGTCTCATCTTTTGCTCGTAGAAATTTGACCCACGTGTATCTTGAATAATCGTCCACAATAACCAACACGTATTTCTTTCCTCCTAATCTTTGTGTTCTCATCGGACCGCAGAGATCCATATGTAACAACTCTAGTGGAAAACTTGTGCTTGGTTCAGGCTTCGGTTTATGTGTGGCTCTCTTCATCTTACCCTTTTCACATGCAGCACACAAGTGTTCTTTCTCATATCTCAGCTCAGGAAGTCCTTATACCAACTTATCTTTGACCAACTTATTGATATAATGAAAATTCATATGTGATAGTCGTCTGTGCCAAAGCCAACTTTGTTGCATCGAAGATTTTGTCAATAAGCAAACTTGACTGTCATTCTGGACCTTTGAAAGATTGATGGAATAGAGATTTGTCTTTCGCTTGCCAAGTAAGACTTCTGTGTCGTCTTCAGAACGAACTGAACATCTCTTAGCTTTGAAGTTGACCTCTAACCCTTTGTCGCAGAATTTTCTGATGCTAAACAAGTTGTGCCCTAAGCCTTCGACATAACTCACCTTCCTAATTGTGATGTTGTCTTGAATGATATCACCATATCCTAAGATTGGTGAAACTTGGTCGTTCCCAAATCGAACATTGCCACTGAATTTCTCTGTATAATTAGACAATAAAGCTTTCTGCCCGATCATATGCTTGGAACAACCGCTATCCAAGTACCACATATGCCTGGTCTGCAAGAGAAATCAGGAAACAATAACTTTAGGTACCCATTTAAAAATGGGTCCTAACAGATTAGCACATGATTTTGGTATCCATTTAAATATGGACCCTCCTTTTCGTTGAAAACTTTTAAAAACATTTGATCTTGAAGAATAAACATGATAAGATCCAAACCAATCAGTAGAATTATGATGATAAGCAAAATCATTTCTCCGATAATGATAAGATTGAATAGTAGTAGGAGATAATTGAATCAATTGCTTTATTGAATAACGCTTGTAAGAAGTTACAAGGTTTTGTTTATGAGAAGCAAGTTGACCAACTACATCAGTATCACTACTATCAGATCTATTACACAAGTTATCAGAAACTGATTCAGCTATCTCATCATTCTTCCTTTTTGGTCTCCATTCAGATCTCGCTTTCGACCTTTTCTTCCTTAAATCTGAGATTTAGAATTATTAGGAAAAGCAAATTTCTGAGATTGATTTTTCTTTTGTGTACCAGTGTATTTCTGTTTCTGTAATCGTTGTTTCTTATGTTTCTTACCTTGAGCATAGTAATCAGCAGTTACAGAAATTGATTCACCAACCTTAGCTGATGATTCACCAATATTAAAACCACTTGGTAACACTTTTTCATTTATAAGACAAGTAGAATGATCAGGAAGAGGAGCATTGAAGTCAAACATATCAATTTCTTCTATGCACCCATCATCAGAATTAAGAAAGTCATTTGCAGACTCAAATAAGTCATCAAAATTATCAGACGAAGTTTGAGGTGTTTTTGAAACTGTAGAACACTTTGTAGATTTAGATTGAAAAACAATGTTCTTTAAAACTGTAGAAAACACACTTTGTTCAATATCTACCAAAATTCTTTCATCAGAAACAACATTTTCAAGCTCAACTATTTTGCTTTCAAGAATGAGTGGAGGAACATAAACCTTTGCAATTACAGGTTTTGCCTTCATCTCTGAAACAGAATAACTAGTAAAATAGTCATTTGAAAGAACTTTTGGTGTCTCAGAAAGATAAATATCATTTAACTTTGCATAGTTAAATGGTAGTTGCATTTTCTTTATATTCTTTTTATTTTTTAGTTTCTTTTGCCTCAACTTCTTCTGGTAATTTGGTAACAAATTTGGGTTTTAAATGAGTATGTTTACCATCACAGACAAGAAAATCAAAATTATAAAGTGCTGGTTGTTTTCTGATGGCTTTCTTTAAGTAATGGGGGTTTTCAAAACCAAGTCCCCATTTTTCCTTAACATCAGCCTCTTCGTTAGGTGCATTGAGAAAAATGGTTTGATCTGTTTGGCCTCTTGCATAGAGTTTGGCTTCCAGACCATTTACCTTCTTATTCAAAAGCTTGTTCTCAACCTGCAATTTATGAATAGTTAGTGCAGATTCTCTCTTATCAAACTCAGACTTAGAAAATTTAACTTCAAACTCAGAAATCTTCTTTTCAAAACAATCTACTTGAAGTTTAGACTCAGAAACAGACTTGCGTAAAGAATCAATTAGATATTTGTTCCCAATAACTGACTTATTAAGCTCAAAGATGTTATTGTTTCTTTTAGCAACTCTGTCTTTTTCCTTTTTTAGTTTTACTTGAAGGTCTTTAAGCTCAACCATCATAGATTCCATTTTGGTTATGAAATCTTTTTCAGTTAAGTTTAATACCTCATCAGTTGTCTCATCATCTGACTCATCATACCTGAACTCTTTTCCCATTAGATAGAGATGAGCAGTTTCTTCTTTCTCTTTTTCATCCTCTTGATTAGAATGATCCAACCAGAATTCGTCTTTAGCCATTAATGTTATGCCAGCTTCTTGCTGTTTGGCCAATAGCAGTTTGTTCTGATAATACTGGGAGTTTTGAACCTTTGGCTTTCGACACTCTTTAGCAAAATGTTCAATCTTGCCACAGTTGTAGCATTTAATTGGATCATTTGCTGGCTTTTCAGCAACGGAGTAATCATTCACAAACTTCTTCTTTTCTTCTGGCTTCCTTTCCATATATCGGTTCTCTTCATGTCGCTTTCCTTCAACTCTTTCTCGGTGCTCATGGTTCTTAGAGCTGCATGAAGAATATCTTTGTGAATTTCATCCCGCCTTCTTGTAGAATTTCTTTTGGAAAGATCGGGTCAGTATTTACATAGCCTGTTTGAGGCTTTCTCCATTATCACCTTCTGATTCTGATTCTGATTCAGAATTGGTAAGCACATTCTTCTTTTTCTTCTTCTCTTTCTTTTCTTTCTTCTTCTCTCCGGCTACCAATGCAATAGGATCAGGAACTTTTTCTGCCTTCTTTTTCTCAGCTTTTTTCTCTTCCACTTCTTCTTCATTCTGACGCAAAGTCTCATAGACTTCGTGAAGAGGTATGTCGCTTAAGTCTTTCATCTACTTCATCCGACGGGCATGTTTCTTCCATTCCGGTTGCAGAATGCTTAGAAACTTGACGTTATTTTCTATTTGCTTCTTCTTCACTTTGTTCTTTGAGAGTTCGTTCAGAAGAAGCACAAACCTTTCATAGGTTTCCTCTAGGCTCTCATTTTCTTTGGTTTTGAATTCCTCGTAGCTATTTATGCAGTTATCCACTTTCATTTGATTGCCGACCTTGGAACCCTTCATCATTTTCTGCAACTGATCCCACACCTTCTTAGCATTTTCCTTGTAGTTGTCTATCTTGACGTAGATGTCATTCGGGATACTTTGAAGAAGAAGGGATCTTTCTTGCTTGTCTGCTTTGAAACGACTCTTTTTCTCTTCAGAATACTGAGCATATTCAACTGGAACTGATTTCATTTTCTGTTCTCTTTCCTCAGTACCATCTTCACTATCAAATGAGTCATCATCAGGTATTTGAACTGTGATTGGTTCCATAGGACCCTCAATAATTGAAAGCAGAATGTTTTCTCCATTTGCATGCCTATCCACAAAATCCAGAAATCTGTCCTTCCACTGCTCGTACTCTCCTTTAAAAAGAACTGGAGGCTTAACATTCGTGCCAATAGAAAGAGCGTCTTTGGAAGTCATCTTGAATATACCTGTTTGCAATAAAAGCAATAAGAAACTAGAAACTGATCGTTAGTCCAATTATGAAATCACAAGAATATAGAAATGATATTGAAAATAAAATTCAGAAATTTTGATCACAATCAGAATTTTTTCCCCCTCTGTAGACTTAGCACGGGGGTCCCCCTCTTTGGGGTCAAGGGGTAGCGCCCCTAGAGAAAAAAATTTCACTATTGAAGGCCATATTACAGTTTTGAAAAATTCTCAGAAAAAATAAATTCTAAGTTAGAAAACTCGCAGATCACTAAAGAAGCTTCAAACTCGCAGGCGCTGAAACTCGCAGATCACTATTCACAGTGAAACTCGCAAACTGAGGCGTGCGAGTTTGTGAAACTCGCAAGCAAAGGGTTGCGTGTTTTGTCAAACTCGCAGACCGAAAGAATCGCTGAAACTCGCAGATAGTGGAAACTCGCAAGGGACTATTCTCGATGAAAGTCGCTAATTTCTGAACACGTAGATCACTATTGACTGATAAACACGCAGGCTGAGGCGAGCGAGTTTGAGAAACTCGCTAGGCACTGTTTACTTAAAACTCGCAAGCTGAGGCGTGCGCGTTTGAGAAACTCGCAAGATACTACTAGCGTGTTTGATCAAACTCGCTAATCGCTACGTGCATGTTTTGGTCCTTAGAAAAATTTCCAACTTTCAAAACTCCCAGACTTCAACCAGCGAGTTTCTAGAACTCGCTAATAACGCCTTGCGCGTTTTGTCCAAAAATGAGATTATTAAGCTTGCGCGTTCTTGCGGATGAGCTTGCGCGTTTTGCTGATCTAGCGCGTTCTTCAGTCTGACGAACCAAACCTTGATTTTTCCATCTGTTTGTCGATCAAACCTTTGTCAATTGGCTTGAAACTTTGTATGGATGATCGATTACAATACTAGAACTAATTACAATACAAGAATTACAAAAACAAACTCAAATTGTAACATATTGATGCAATTTACAGTGCTCAAGAACTCGTGAACAGAAAAACATCAATTTCAACAAATTTAAGATCAAATACAATGTAATTCGTGAAATTAACTAAACAAACTCGATCGATTACACTTAACCTACAAATTCTAATCAATTACAACTTGAATTTTGCACAAACACTCAAAAATCGATCTGAACTTTCACGAATACAGTGTCGACCATTTCTTGATTTGATTTCACTTTTGAATCTGCTCTGATACCAATTGTTATTCCCTGTTTCTAGTTCCTAATCACAAACAATCAAACAAACAAGATTTACAAAACAAATACCTGTTTGATTTCAAATCACAAGATTACAATCTTCTCTCTCTAGAACTCTCTTTCTCACTCTACAAATTCCTCTCTCTAAATGTATTCTCTCAGATTCTCAATTAGACTTCTACTAAGAACAGAAAATACAAAGCTATTTATACCTACATCTAAAATACAAGAAAAACAAATACAAATACAATACTTTGACTTTCTATTACAAAAGACTTTGACTTTGATGAGAGTTGACTTTCTCAGCTTTGACTTCTTAAACTTTGTCCTTCAGTCTTCTTGATCTTGTATCCAATAGATTTATGCTCTAACAGATGAAAACTCCAACAAACACTTACACTCTTCTTGGAGAAAATGGAGTAAAGGAACGAGGAGAGTACCCACTACCACTTGAGGAATACACAGATGAACAGAGATGGAGACGTAAAGCTGACAAATTGGACAAAGTTTTTATATTGCAAGGAATTTCAGATGAGATTTCTGTCAAATTATATGGTAAAAAGGCTACAGGAAAACAATTGTGGGAACAACTTGAGAAGATGATGGTAAGGTCAAAGATGTCATCAAAAGAAAGAGTATTTGTTAGGTCTAGTTTTATAGTAACCATTGTATTCAATCTGTGTGACCTAAACAGTGTCTAGAGAGCTTATCTGTATTGGTTTAGGCCCGGGGTATTTAATCCCTTTGGGTCTTTGGTGTTTGTAAGAAACTCACACATTCCTTAATAGAATTCATACTTTGCGCTTAATCTCTCTCTACTTTCTCTCTCTAGAGATTTTGTGATTCTTGGACTATCAATTGGTATCAGATCCAATCTAAATCTGAGAGAACTGAGAGATTCTTGTTTTGATATCTGAATTTGTGAATTAATCTGAAAATTTGATCGATTTTCTTGAATTTTTCAAGAAAATCTCGTTTTTGGATTTTTCATCAAAATTCGATTTGTTTTCTGAAATTTTTTGTTGTAAATTGATTTATCGGATTCGTCTTTTGGTTGTAGAATACTTTTAATGCACATCGATTTGCAAGAAAATCAAGTTTTAATTGTCAATTTTAAGAATCATCGAGTGAAATTGTCTTCCCTGATTCAATCAAGCAACTCAGACATTCTCAATCAAGATTATGATATAACAATGTATAAGATCTTAGAGAGAGAGTAGAGAGAGAAAGTAAATCTGATTATGACAATTAAAGTTCTTACACAATTACAAGTCATATACCTATTTATATGAACTAATAAACTCTCAAGTAGTCCAACTAAAACTCTCAAGTACTTGAACAAACTCTCAAGTACTTAAGCACCCTCTAAAACTAATGTTGACTTTCTCAAGTACTTAAGCACCATAATCAACAAAACATCTTCAATTTCAACATTCTATTTGATCATCCCCCTTTGTATTCAACGTAATCCATCCTTTGATCTGAGTATCTGAATCATGAACTGTATATACCCAAATCTTTTCAAATTCAGATATAATGAACTTGGTAACCCTGATTCAACAAATGAAACAGTTAGAAGTGCCTGTCAGTAACACAAAGTTACTGTGTACAATGAATGGACAATTTAAGAAGCTGATTTGATGATAACTCCCCAGGACTTCCATTCAATCATTGAAAAACACAACATTTATCTATGAATGTTCTGACAGAAAAACAAATTTTCTGTGTGCCCGTGCTTGTGTGTGAAAGAATTTAGCACAATGATTGTGTTTCATAAGGCTCAAATTGTGTAAACTGTTGAGACAGCAACAGATATTACACAGACTCAATGTGCATGAAAGAGGTGTGAAGGTGGGACAACTTTCCTTCTTTTTCAATATCTAAATCTTTCGAGTGAAGACTAGATAGCAGATATGCTGTGTCCCCAAAGAAAATGAAACATATCTTTGTTATGAAAGAAACGAGTGGCTGGTGGGGTTAATGTAAGAGTTGGCATGGGCTCACTGCCTTTTTCAATGATGGTCACCAAAGAATGTGAACCAATCAGATTTTGTGGATGCCCGGCTCAGAAAGTGGTTGGTGCAGAGTTCTGATATTCTTTTAACTCTGTTCTCACACCCTCTATCTTTTTAACATTAAAGCTCACTTCCAACCAAACTCTCATTTACATTTTTCCGCTCCACACAATGAGAAAAACTCAACCGGATGAGTTATCTCCCCCACTCTTTGATTTTATTACCCCTCACCCGATAACTTCCTGGGTAGGAAATACTGGTTTAGGTGAATCCATGGAGGTTCTTATAATCTCACACAAGAATCCCATGTAAGTCCTATAAAGAATGGTTGCTCAACAGTTTAACTTGAACAGTTAAGCTCAAAATGATAATATTTTCAGAATGTATGCTCATTTAAAATTAAGAATGAAATTTGAGCATTTGAACAATGAAGATCTCTCAAAACAAAAATATTGAATGAATGAAATGAAATAAAGAGAATTGTTTTGAGAATCTGACAATGTATCAATCAGATCAAATGAAATGGTTAGGGTATCAAAGAACTAGATATTTTGTTTATATGAACAAATATAAACAATTTAGCAATGAACGCTCAAGTTGAAATGATGATTGTTGCTCAACAACAGTGATTTACAAACGGGGGTATTACCATCGAAAAATAGGTTCGTTTAGAAATATGGTAATAACAAATTAAAATGAAGTATTGAACCGATGTGTGTGAATTCTTTACAGTATATAGGAAAGATAATACACGAGTATTGATCTTTAGAAACACACGGTCAGTTAAACATTAAAGCTCAATATTGAAAACCATTTAAAATCACACTTCTTAATTCATGAAATCTTTTGAGAATAGAGAAGTGGTTTGAACATTTTAGAAATTGTTTTTCATGCTTGAAAGTTGTTCGTCTTTCAAACAATCAGAGATATTGGATTAGAAGATACTTACATTTAAGCTCCCCCTTAAATCATGATAGAATGATTTAGGTCAGATAAGCTCCCCCTAGATATTTGCAAAATATCCATGTCTAAACATTGAAGAACGGGTCCTGATCTGTCATGTGATCAGAAGCCACAATCCTTTACATTAAACTTCGGGTTCTAAACTGAAGTGCTTAGAAGCCATAACTCTTTGACTTTAAGGTCCGGGTTTTGAACTGTTGTGTTAAAAAACCTTTGTTTTATGCTCCTCCTTAAACCTTGGGTGCCTGCAACACAGTTTTAGCTTTTGGTACCCACTGGTATATGGGTCCTGATGTGTTAGTTGCAGTCCTTGTGGGGTTTACATAATATGAACCATACCGGTTATTAACAAAATTTTTACTTACAAAGTCATGTGCTCCACAGTAAGACCAACAAATCTTCTTTTGATCAACCCTGATCAAATGATTAGTCGAGTAATATATATCATAATTACCAAAAGAGTTACCTTTATGCACATTGTTCTTGTTAGCATTGGTTGTGGATGCAGATGCTTTGTCTTTCTTCTTCTCTTCTGAAGAATCCTTCACTCGCCAGACCATCTGATTTTTCTTAGATTGCTTTCCAAGAGATTTGACATAGAAGTTCGCTGAACCATCAACATATTTGTTATAAAATAGATTTGATGGTCTAATCTGATTTGATTTGACAGTTTGTGATTTGACACTTTTCTTTTTCAAAACATTTTTCTCATGAATAGAACTTGAAGTTGTTTTCAAAGAACAAACTGATTCTGTTGAATGATCAACAGGTGATTGGCTAATCACATTAGCTGTTACTTTATCAGACAATTCAATGTTTGCAACTTCTAAGTCATTTATCTTTTTAGTCAAAATGTTTCTTTCATCTGAAAGTGTGTCAAACTTTTGTTTCAAATCAGATTTGGCCTTCTATTCTTTTTGGTAATCTGATGACAGAGAAGTTAATTTAGATGTGAGCTTAGATATTTCGGATTCAAAATGTAAACGTTCTTGCTCAAATCTTTTTTCCAAGTTCTTAGACTTTTCAGATATTTCCTTGAAAATCCCAGTATTTCTCTTTTCCGCATTTTTCTTTTCAAGCTCATAAGACTTTTTGTTTTCTTTGAAGATTTGTCTTTCTTTTTCGAGCAAGTCTTGTAAAGTAGAAATCTGTGTGGGAATTTCAGTTATTTTGTTTTCAAGAACTTGTCTTTCTTTCGTAAAAGTGTCTATTTCAGTGATTATTATCTTTTCGAATTTCGACACTTGTTTAGAAAGTTTTATGCATCTAAGCTCTTGATCCTTTTTCTCTTGGAGTGTTTTCTTTGAAAATTCAGATATCTGTTGAATTGAAGATGTCTCCAGTTTTGATTTTTCTTTCTCTGCTTGGATGCTTTTCAGTAATTCAGCATTCTTAGCTTCCAACACAGAGATCTTGTCATCAAAAGCCTTAAACTTGTGTTGTAGCTCAACTGATTCATCTTGTAGAGCAGATGACGTTTGTTCAGTTGGCTTTAGTTGGCTTTGAAGTTTCGTAATCTTTCTATCTTTGAGCTTTAGATCTTTCTCACATGTTAGAATAATATTCCCTTTTAAAGCAACAATTCTCTCTTTCTCTTTTATCTCTTTCTCTTTTTCACTGATAATACCTGCAACAGATTTAGAATAATCAGTACATTTTTCACAAACAGGAGTTTTATCAGTGTTTGACAATTTAGATTTATTTAAAATTTGAGACTTGTCATTTCCATCTACTATAATAGGACATATATCTATTATTTCAGATGAACCATCTTTAATAATAGTTTATGTTTCTATTTTAGTTGATGTATCTGAAATTGTCTCTGCTTTAACAGATGTGTCAATGATATGTGGAATTATAACGATATGCTCCAAATCTTTACTGTTTATCTGCTTTCTCCACTGAGAATGGTTATCTGCAGAAGACATCTTGAATGAGAAGTTATTAGCTTGATATTAAAGATCGTTCCCAAACAGTTCAGAATATTTGACTGAAAGTCAAACTTAGATTAGAAAAAAATCTTCTGAACAATTTTCTGTCACTGGATTTCTCAAACCGCTTGAAACTTGCACTTGAAAAATTCCAAAGACTAGTTCTCACAAACGGATTCAACACAGATCAAGTGAAACTGAAAAATCAACACATATCAAGTGAAACTGAAAAAATCAACCCAGATCAAGTGAAATTGTGTTCAGATTGAATTGACACTGTGCATATCAAACAGTAAACTGTGCAGACTGTTCAATTCAAACTGTGAATATTCTGTTCAGACTCAAAATGTGAATGTATTTTGTGCAGACTCAAAATGTTTGTTATAGTGACTGTGCAGACTATGTTCAAACTTACAGATCACTGGACTGACTCTGTGAAATCAACACTTCAGACTCTGACTGTGTAAACACATCAAACACTTCAGACTTTGTGATATAAATACATCAAAAACTTCAGACTCTGAGAAATCAAAACTTCAGACTCTGACTGTGTAAAGTTGTGTTCAAACTGAAACCAAACACTCACAATTATACTTCACAGATTAGAGCTCAAACTCACAGATTAGAATTCAAGCTGTGTGGTCAAATGAAACTCACAGATTGCACGTACTTGAAAAATCCAAACACACTTCACTTGAACTAACAAACACAGATTAGAGATAACAAACTGTGTAGATTATAAACTGTATGCAGACTTGAAAAATAAACCATGAAATACACAAACTGGAACTCACAGATTTATACAAACAGCAAACTGTTCAAATCAACACACATTTGAACACACACATTTGAACAAACAGTAAACTGTTCAAACCAACACACATTTGAACACACACATTTGAACAAACAGCAAACTGTTCAAACCAAGTTTTAAATCACAGACTGCACACATTTGAAACACAAAGATCATATGAATACAGCTTTGTTCAGACTGTGACTTGAATTGCCTTTACTTGATCAACTTGAATGGCAAATCAACTGAGTTTTGTGAATTGGAAATTGCAAATGGATTGACTTGAATTGTACAAAACAATTGAACTAGTATCACAAATCATAAAACACACAAGTCAAACCAAGTGATCCCAATCAATTACAAGTTTTGTTTCACAGATCCTTTAAACTTGAAACCTGCATACAGAATGATCAAATAAAACTTGCAGATTACTTTGACAAAAAGTGTAAACTGGAACTCACTTACTGTGTGAATTGTTAAAACACAAATTACAACCACAAACATTTCTTGACAATCAGCAGATAAAACAAAGTTTAACTTGAAATTTCAAAACAAATCACATGAATTTTGAAATATGTTGTGTGAATCAATTGATCGATGTCATATGTTGACCAGTGTGGAAAGAATCGATGTCCTGTACAACTCGACCTGCAAATTGAATCCAATCAATTAGAACTCGCAATTGATCAAATTAATGAAATTAAAATGCCCAATTGATTGAAATTGAAAACACGAGTTAATTGAAATTGAACATCACAAAACTCTCAAATCGATTTAGTATTCAATTGAATTGAAATTGCGCAGATCGATGAGATGAACTTCAAAAGCGCAAGTCGAATTGAACTAAAACGCGCAAGTCGAATAATCTCAAACTCGCAAGTCAGATTGATAATTGAAACTCGCAGGTTAATTTGAAACTCGCAAGATGAGTCTGCGTGTTTCTCATGAACGCGCAGATCGAATGATTTCAGAAACTCGCAAGCTAAATTGAAACTGAAACGCGCAAGGCAAGGAAACTCAAACGCGTAGATTGAATATGAGACTGAAATGCGCAAATGTCTAAACTCGCAAATCTAATTGAGTCTGAATCGCGCAGGTAATGCCTTGCGTGTTTGTAGAACGCGCAGATGCTTATCTGCGTGTTTTCTTAAACTCGCAGATCGAAGGCTCAATTACAACTCAATGTCGTGCGAGTTTTGCAGACTTTCAGATCAAAGGGTCGATTTCACCCCTGTGCCTTGCGTGTTCTTCATGGACACTAGCGTGTTCTTGAACTTTATACAAAATTGATCCAAGAAATTTAAATCTGCAAAATTGAATCTCAAACATGTATCAATACAATCAAATTAGAAATTCAAACAAAATCTTATCAATCCAATCATTCTAAAAACAACAACCTCAGTGCAATTTTCAACATTACATTGCTCGACAATTTTGTCACTCAAGATCCAAGAAAAAAATTCAAAACTTCAGTTTGATTTTGTGATTGTTTTGTGAGATTTAGTGAATACAAAGTGTTTATAAAGTAAGATCGATCACAATCTAATTACTTATACAACCAAACATCAACAAAACAATGACAAATTGATCACATTCTATATTTCCAGAAAACAATCTGTGTGATTTTGAATTACAAGAAATATATTCACAATTTCAATTTAAACTTGTTTGTTTGATTAATCTGTGAATTCAAACAAAATTTATCAAACAATAAGAATCATGTGAACCATTTTCACAATTAATTCAAAAAAATTTCAATAGTGACCATCTCTGTGTTCTTGAAAATTTCTTGAAAATTCCAGAAATTAATCCCAAATTTCTATGCAAATTTCTCTGAATCTGTTTGGTACATGTAACACCCTAAAAATCAAAGTAAATTAAAACCTGAAAAAAAACCTGGCAACATGACATTCGTAATGATAATAAACTCCCAAGAAGGGGATCAGTCCTTAAGACTTTACAAAAACCTGTATCGATATAGAGTTTGTCAACAAACTAATCTAGACACCTCTAACAAGATTACATCAGTTGACAATCCATAATGTACCAAAAGAATGGGACTTAACAAATCCCCTGAAACAATACTAGTCATCTCAAAATGCCTCGAGACCAAACCCGTCTCTCAAAACCCCGGTAACCCACCGCTAAGGGAAACCTGTTATACACATCATTTGAGAAAACTGTCAGACTTTAAGCCTGGTGAGAACATACAGTTTATAAAGCTCAAAAGATATAAACATCAATATCATAGGGAAATCTTTTTATAAAGGTTTAATTCATCAAGATAACATTTCGCCACAACCGGGCCTTTTCGGTCCAAAACTCATTATATGATGACAAAAGGACCATTTTACCAAGGATGGTGGCGTAACACTAAGTAGGCCAAAATCCGAGTTATAAGCTAAACACTTGGAATCCAAGGATACGAACACATAGGTCCGTGCTACAATGTGAGATCGCGCCCCCAAGCAAAACCAATGTATACTCGTTCACTAGGATCACTACGAACCATGGCTAGTATCCGGCCTCACATAACCGTACCAAGTTGCCCTCTAGGAACATATGCATCCATAGTTACAAAATGGGGAATATGACCTCCCAATAATACAGTCGACTCAAAACCTAGGGTTCCACTAGTAATGGTACAGACTCGTCACAACAACATATGTGACCAACCATAACTAAACATATGGTATTAACACATTTTATAAACAAAATGTCATTTCTAGTTCAACTTCTGGTAAGAATGAAAATCATTAAAATGAGTTCATAAATATTCTTTTCACATATCCACATAATGTGCAAGTAAAACATCATTTTACTTTAATAAGGCGGAACCAGTCATTTTAGTCAAAACTGATCGGTAACCCCGAAAATCACTAAAAACTTCATTTATATCAAAATGTAGAGAACATAAAATCATACCGTAGAAATACTTCGGATTTCGCAAATAAGAGTTTTAACATGTATAATGTTTGTAAAATGGTAGTAGGAACTCACCGGTAGGTTTTCAGAATAAAACCCGGAAAACCAGATAACGACCACGACGAAGAGGTGAAGCTTAAAACACCGACCCCTTGCTAGAAACACCGAAAACTAGCAACCAAACGAGCCTTTGAAGATCGAAGAAGAAAAAGAGAGAAAAAGGAAGAGAGAGAGAAAGAAATCTGAGATTTTAGAAAATCTCAACAAAATGAGATATTTTAGACAAGGCATTTCACACTTCCCAACACAGCGCACGGCCCGTGCGTTTTCAAAGGAGGATGGCGCACGGCCCGTGCGAAAGTCACTGCCTCGCACCCTGATCCATGCGCACGACCCGTGCATTTTTCCTGAAGGAGGGCACACGACCCGTGCGCCCTGTAGACAGAAACAAGAACCTCATAACCTTAACACTTCTTCTCAAAACCAAACGAAATTCGGGGTGTTACAATCCTCCCCATCTTGGGAATGATTTCGTCCCCGAAATCCCAACTACTCAAAAAGGTGAGGATATCTTCGCTTCATATCCTCCTCGGCTTCCCACGTCACATTTGCTCCCCGGTGATGCTTCCACTGCACCTTGACCAAAGTGACTTCTTTATGACGCAACTTCATAGACTTTCTCTCTAAGATGGCGTCGGGTTCTTCTACACAACGGTTACCTTCGTCTACCCTTAACTCTGAAAGGGGAATGACGCTGTCTTCTACCGCCAAACATTTCCGGAGGTAGCAAACATGAAACGTGTTGTGTATTCTGCTCAACTCCGGTGGCAGTTCCAACTGGTAGGCTTGCAAACCCACCCGTTTAAGCACTTTGAAAGGTCCGAGGAAACGGGGACTCAACTTCCCACGTTTTCCGAACCGAATAATGCCTTTCCACGGCGACACCTTAAGCATAACGCGGTCGCCTACTTGGAACTCCATCGGTCGCTTCTTCTTATCTGCATAACTTTTCTGACGATCCTGAGCCGCTTTCATTCTTTCACGAATGCACTTTACCTTATCGGCAGTCTCTTGCATGATTTCAGGTCCAGCGAACTGCTTTTCTCCCGCTTCAAGCCAGCACACGGGAGTCCGACACTTTCGCCCATACAAAGCCTCAAAGGGTGCCATTCCGATACTCGAGTGGTAGCTATTGTTGTAAGCAAACTCCACCACAGGCAGGTGAGAGTCCCAGCTACCCCCGAAATCGATGACACAAGACCTCAACATGTCTTCCAAAGTTTGGATCGTTCGCTCGCTCTGCCCGTCGGTTTGCGGATGGTAAGCCGTACTCAACTTAACTCGCGTACCAAGCTCTTTTTGAAACCCATCCCAGAAGTTTGAAGTGAACCGACTGTCGTGATCCGACACGATTGACAATGGTATGCCGTGCCTCGAGACCACCTCATTGATATAAAGTTTTGCTAACTTATCCATCGGTAGAGTCTCACGCATAGCTAAGAAGTGAGTGCTCTTTGTCAATCTGTCAACTATCACCCAAATGGTATCGTGACCTCGAAGAGTTTTAGTTAACTTTGTCACGAAGTCCATAGTGATATGCACCCACTTCCACTCGGGAATCTCTAAAGACTGAAGACTACCATATGGTCCCTGATGCTCGGCCTTGACTTGGGAACACGTCACACAACGCTCAACGTAATGCGCCACATCAAGTTTCATTACCGGCCACCAATAGTGCAGCTTCAAGTCCCTGTACATCTTTGTACTCCCCGGATGAATGGAATACTTGGACTTGTGGGCATCCTCTAGCAACAGATCACGGCTACCCCCAAGCTTGGGTACCCATACACGACCGCTGAACAATTTTACTCCATGGCTATCTTCCGTTAAGAGTAAACGCTGCTTCGTCATGACTTCATCTTTTAGATTCTCTTCTAACAGTGCTTCCACCTGTGATGTCTTGATCTTCTCAACAAGACTAGACACTAGATCGATTCTCGAATGGGTAGCTCGAATACTTCCGCTATAGTCCTTCCGACTTAATGCATCAGCCACCACGTTCGCCTTTCACAGTCGTAATCTTTGAGCAACTCGAGCCACCGCCTTTGCCTCATATTCAGCTCTATCTGATCAAAGACATATTTCAGGCTCTTGTGATCCGTGTATAGTGTGCATTTCGTGCCGTAGAGGTAATGTCGCCAAAGTTTCAAAGCGAACACCACCGCCGCTAACTCCAGATCATGGGTTGGATAATTCTGCTCGTGTATCTTAAGCTGCCTCGAGGCATAAGCGATCACCTTGCCTCGTTGCATCAACACACAACCCAATCCCATCTTTGAAGTGTCGCTGTATACCACGAAATCTTCCGACCCTTCAGGTAACGTCAAGATCGGAGCTTCACAAAGCTTCTTTTGAAGGATCCGGAACGCCTTCTCTTGGGCTTAAGTCCTTTCAAACTTGACATTCTTCCAAGTCAAAACTGTCAAGGAAGAAGCGATCTTTGAAAAGTCTTGGATAAATCTCCTGTAGTATCCCGCCAGACCCAAGAAACTTCGGATCTCGGACGGACTCTTAGGAGGCTCCCAATTCATCATAGCTTCAATCTTGGAGGGGTCTACTTTCACTCCGACCCGAGTGACTACGTGACCCATAAACTATACTTCTCTAAGCCAAAAGTCGCACATGGAAAATTTGGCGTACAACCTTACTTTTCTCAACACTTCCAGAATTTCACGTAAATGTTGCTCGTGCTCTGACTCACTCTTGGAGTACACGAGTATGTCATCAATGAATACAATGACCGACTTGTCGAGGAATGGTCGGCATACTCTATTCATTAGATCCATAAACACAACTGGTGCGTTCATTAGACCAAAAGGCATTACAAGAAATTCGTAATGGCCGTAACGCGTTCTGAAAGCCGTCTTCGGAACATCATCTTCTCTTACCTTCACTTGGTGATAACCTGAACGTAAGTCGATTTTAGAAAAACAACCCGCTCCTTGAAGTTGATCGAACAAGTCGTCTATTCTCGGAAGCGGATATCTGTTCCTTACTGTAGCTTTATTCAACTCACGATAGTCAATGCACATTCTCATTGTGCCATCCTTCTTTTTGACGAATAAGACCGGAGCTCCCCAAGGTGACAAAATCGGTCTTATGAAGCCTTTCTCCAATGGAGTTGTGCCATCATCTCTTGCATCTCCGATGGTGCTAAACGGTAAGGAGCTTTAGCAATTGGTGCTGCTCCAGGCACAAGATCAATCCGAAACTCAACCTGACGATCGGGTGGTAACCCGGGCAAGTCGTCTGGAAAGATGTCTGAAAACTCACGCACGATCTTCACATCTTCCAGCTTTGATTTCTTTAACTTGGCATCGATCACGTAGGCTAGGAAAGAAGAACATCCTTTTACTAAGTACTTGCGTGCCTTTGCCATTGTGATTATTACCACTTCACCCTTTCTCTTTTCACCATAGATGACAACGACTTCGCCAGAGGGGTTGGGAAGTCGAATCAACTTCTTGGAACATATGATCTCGGCATGATTGTTTGACAACCAATCCATGCCGACCACCACATCAAAACCCCCGATTAACATCGGCAGTAGATCGATCGAGAATTCTCTCCCTTCGATACTAAGAGTACACTGCTTCATAACCTCGTGGATCAGAACTTGACTACCATCGGCTATTTCTACCACTAATGCATCCTCAAGACTAGTAGTGGGCATAGAAATTTTCTGACGGAACAATTCAGATACGAAAGAGAAACTAGCACCCGTATCGAACAAAATACGAGCAGGTACAGAGTTTATAAGGAAAGTACCCGATACCACGTCAGCAGATGCCATGGCCTCTTCGGCCGTCATCTGAAATGTTCGACCCGAAACCTTCGGTGGGTTCTCCTTCCTTGCTGGCGTGCTACCCGACACAAGCTTCGGGCAATCTCTTCTCACATGCCCCGGTGCCTTGCACTCATAACAGACGAGTCCTTTGACCGGGCAATCTCTGAAAGTGTGACGAGGCTTCCTACACATATAACAAGTTTGAGCAGTGGTAAAACAGTCACCGTGGTGTTTCGTTTGACACTTGTGGCACCACCTAGCTTCCTGTTGATTGCTGAAGTTTCGGTTTCCGCCAAAAGGTCGTGATCTCTTCGGGTGAGCAGAATTGCTCTCCCACTTTCTCTTATCAGTCACCACTACGGCTTTCTCAACTTTGTTCCTTGCAAACATCTCTTCCATGTACTGAGCTTCTTCAATCATCTCACGGAGGTTAGAAGCATTAGAATTGTGGACCATAGGTTGCATGTCTGCAGGTAGGCCATTCAGATAGGCCTTCATCTTATCCTTCTCTGTTGGGGCAGCGTGTCATACCAGATCAAGCTTCTCCATGAACTGACGGGTGTACTCCCTCACCGTCAGGTTTCCCTTTACCAGAGACCAGAATTCTTTCTCAATTCGGTCCATTGTTCTTTCATTGCAGAATTCTTCTAACAGCTTTTTCTTAAAATAGACCCAAGACAACTGAGCCAACACAGCAGGAGTTAGGGTGGATTGGATGACATTCCACCAAATGAGTGTCGTATCCCTCAGCAGTTGGGTACCGAACCGCACTCTCTGATCATCTCCGCACTCAGAAGAGCCAAAAGCTTGCTCAACCGCTCGGATCCACTTCACACACATGATTGGGTTATCGGAACCAGAGAACTCTGGTGGTCCGCAACCCAGAAAGGACTTGTAGGAACAACTTTTCCCACTTCCTGGAGCATTAATAATCCTGCGTTCCTCAATCCTGACCCCTGTACCAGCGCCTCCAGAACCTGCTACAATGTTTTCCACAACCGTCTCACTTCTACGATTGTTCACATTGCGGTCCTCAATCACTTTCAGCAGAAACTCTTGCTGCTTTGCCATCTCTTCCCTCATTGCCAACATCATGTTGGCCATCAACTCGGACGGGGAACTAGCATCCCTGATTACTGGGTGGGACGAAGCCAGGTCCACACGCGGAATGACCTCTGGCCCCCCACCTAGTATTTGTTGAACTGGAGGACGCACGACAACCTCAACTCCTTCCGGCTAATCAGCGGTGGAGGCTGTCGCTTCCAGACCATCAACACGAGTACGCGGTCTACCACGCGTATCACCATACTGAACTGCTTCACAGAACAGAGACAGAGATAAGAGAGAGATTGAATAAACACAAAGGAAACGTACTACCACATTATCAATCGTTATAGCAATAGAAATTCAAGCACACTTACGTACGATATCTTCATAATAACATTAGCTAAGTGAGATTATGAACATATAACCCATAAAAGTTCTTGTCACGTTCACCACAACGCCTGATAAACGTACTTTCCGTTGACTCTAAGACTAACCCATATTAGAAGCTCTACCCAATCTCGCAGATCAATTCTTAGCATACTCAGTCTAAGTCTAGACATCTTACATTCATGCCTAGTTCGCTTAAACTAGAGCTCTGATACCAACCTGTAACACCCTAAAAATCAAAGTAAATTAAAACCTGAAAAAAAAACTGGCAACATGACATTCGTAATGATAATAAACTCCCAAGAAGGAGATCAGTCCTTAAGACTTTACAAAAACCTGTATCGATATAGAGTTTGTCAACAAACTAATCTAGACACCTCTAACAAGATTACATCAGTTGACAATCCATAATGTACCAAAAGAATGGGACTTAACAAATGCCCTGAAACAATACTAGTCATCTCAAAATGCCTCAAGACCAAACCCGTCTCTCAAAACCCCGGCAACCCACCGCTAAGGGAAACCTGTTATACACATCATTTGAGAAAAAGTGTCAGACTTTAAGACTGGTGAGAACATACAGTTTATAAAGCTCAAAAGATGTAAACATCAGTATCATAGGGAAATCTTTTCATAAAGGTTTAATTCATCAAGATAACATTTCGCCACAACCGGGCCTTTTCGGTCCAAAACTCATTATATGATGACAAAAGGACCATTTTACCAAGGATGGTGGCGTAACACTAAGTAGACCAAAATCCGAGTTATGAGCTAAACACTTGGAATCCAAGGATAAGAACACATAGATCCGTGCTACGATGTGAGATCGCGCCCCCAAGCAAAACCAATGTATACTCCTTCACTAGGATCACTACGAACCATGGCTAGTATCCGGCCTCACATAACCATACCAAGTTTCCCTCTAGGAACATATGCATCCATAGTTACAAAATGGGGAATATGACCTCCCAATATTACAGTCGATTCAAAACCTACGGATCCACTAGTAATGGTACAGGCTCGTCACAACAACATATGTGACCAACCATAACTAAACATATGGTATTAACACATTTTATAAACAAAATGTCATTTCCAGTTCAACTTCTGGTAAGAATAAAAATCATTAAAATGAGTTCATAAACATTCTTTTCACATATCCACATAATGTGCAAGTAAAACATTATTTTACTTTAATAAAGCGGAACCAGTCATTTTAGTCAAAACTGATCGGTAACCCCGAATATCACTAAAAACTTCATTTATATCAAAATGTAGAGAACATAAAATCATATCGTAGAAATACTTCGGATTTCGCAAATAAGAGTTTTGACATGTATAAAGTTTGTAAAATGGTAGTAGGAACTCACCGGTAGGTTTTCATAATAAAACCCGGAAAACCAGATAACGACCACGACGAAGAGGTGAAGCTTAAAACACCGACCCCTTGCTAGAAACACCGAAAACTAGCAACCAAACGAGCCTTTGAAGATCGAAGAAGAAAAAGAGAGAAAAAGGAAGAGAGAGAAAGAAATCTGAGATTTTAGAAAATCTCAACAAAATGAGATATTTTAGACAAGGAATTTCATACTTCCCAACACAGCGCACGGCCCGTGCGTTTTCAAAGGAGGATGGCGCACGGCCCGTGCGAAAGTCACTGCCTCGCACCCTGATCCATGCGCACGACCCGTGCGTTTTTCCTGAAGGAGGGCGCACGACCGGTGCGCCCTGTAGACAGAAACAAGAACCTCATAACCTTAACACTTCTTCTCAAAACCAAACGAAATTCGGGGTGTTACTGTACAACTCTGATACCAATTGAAATTGTTTTCCCTGATTCAATCAAGCAACACAGACACTCTCAATCAAGATTATGATATAACAGTGTATACGATCTTAGAGAGAGAGTAGAGAGAGAAAGTAAATCTGATTATGACAATTAAAGCTCTTACACAATTACAAGTCATATACCTATTTATATGAACTAATAAACTCTCAAGTAGTCCAACTAAAACTCTCAAGTAGTTGAACAAACTCTCAAGTACTTAAGCACCCTCTAAAACTAATGTTGACTTTCTCACTATTAGACTTTTATTGACATCCTTTGACTATGCAATTACAAAGGCTTTAAACAAGACTTTCCTAATTAAATCTTGTATACAATTAATGCACTAACATCGAGTTTCTGAAAAGTTTAGTTTACGTACTGTTGGATTCAAGAAATATTCGGTTTTGTGGTTTTAGATAAAAATGTATGTTGAAAAGTGTTAGAAACTGTTTTTCGAACATATCTGTGGGAGAATTTTTCATTAAAATTGAATCTGTAATCGAATTTGGTGTTTTTTCTTGATTTTCTCTCGTTTTGCGCCAGATCCAAGCTTTACGCGAGTCCATCCTGATTTACGCGAGTTCATCCTGATTTGCGTGAGTTCATCCTGATTTCAGAGTACATTAAGAAATTTCAGAGTTTTCGCTAACCGTTCATCACGCAAAGTTCAAAGTTTGCGCCACATTCTTATCACGCAAAGAAAGTTTTCGCCTCTTTAAGCTCGCGAAATGATCAGTTCTCGCTATTTTCTTCTCACGCAAAGAGTGGTTCTCGTTATCATCTCCAACTGATCACGCGAAAATTCTTTTGCGTCATCAACATCTCACGCGAAGTTCGCTTTGCGTCATCCTCAGCTCAAGCAAAGTTCAGTTTGCGTCTTCTTCGTATCACGCTAAAGAAAGTTTGCGTCATCAACAAGTCATGCAACTCTAAGTTTGCGCGACCTTCTGCCCACGCAAACCCATTTTGCGCCATTGCCTTCTCACGCAAAACCTAGTTTGCGTCAACAATTACTCGCAAAAATACAGTTTGCGTCATATGCTTCTCACGCAAACTTTTAGTTTGCGCCAACTCTTCTGTATTCTAGACTTAGCATTTTCTGACGGTATGGATTCTGCAAAGTTTGTATTTCAAGCTCAGTTCTACAAGAATGATCTTATGATGCAATTGGGCACATAAAATCGTCCTCCGGTTCTGATTGACGAAAACGAATTCACTCAATGGGAAGATCGGTTCCTGAACTTCATCGAACGACAAGTTAATGGAGATAACATGATGAAGTCTCTCACTGAAGGACCTTTCGTAAAGCCTAACAAAGAGACTCCCGTAACAACTTTAGAGGCTTCGCGTATGGAAGCTGATCGAGAATTAAAATCTAACCTGATGCTAGCTTTATCAAACTCTGTCTACAACCGGGTTGATCATTGCAAGGATTATCCAAATCTATTGTGGGCACAATTGGAAAAGATTATGCTTGGTTTGTCAGTCGCAACCCAACTCCGACATACACGTTATATGAACAATTTTGAGGAGTTTAAAGCCAAAAAAACTATGTCTCTAAAGAGTGTTTTCGACAAATTTTGCACAGTACTGAATGATCTACGCAAGATAAATGTGAATAAGACAGAACTCGAGATAAACCTGAAATTTCTCAACGCTCTTCATCCAGAATGGAACAAGTCTTGTCACAGATTGAGAAATGATGTTCGGGTTTCTTCAATGCAAATCCAAGAGATGTACGAGATCTTGATGACTGATGAGAGTATAGTGCTTGAGAAGAAAGCAAAACTGGACAAGAAGAACAAGAAGTAAGTGGACCCAATAGCTCTTGTAGCAAATCAGCTGGAAGAACAAGCTTTATCAAAACATGCATATGATGGATCGACTGATGATAATGGTGAGGCACTCGAGAAAGCTATGATTCTTCACTCTCAGCACTATCAGAAAAATTTCCAACCTTGGTCGGGTTCCAACAATCTTCGCTTCACATCTGGGTCCAAGAATGATCAAGTGTCCTAGGCTAAGAAACTAGCTACTTGTTACAAACATGGAAAGCCCGGTCACATCTCTAAGGAGTGTAGAGTGAAGAAGGTTAAGGATTCTGCTTATTACAGAAAGAAATTGGAACTTGCCGAGAAAAGAGAGAATGGAACAGCTTTGCTCGTAGAAGAGGAGTATTGGCTTAATCACTGCGATGATGAAGCTGACAATGTGGAAACAACTCATTTGTGCTTATTTGGAGATGATCAAGTGATGATGATAATTCTGACTCTGATGAAGATGAGGTAATTTCTGAGTTTGATTACACTTTCATTTCTTCTCAGATGAACATTATTATAACTGCTTTATATGATCTTCGCTCGAAGTTAATATCTGAAAAGAATTTAAATTCAGAAAAGTCAAATTTGATTGATAAATTACAAATTTCTTTGAAAGATGAAAAATCTATTTTAGCTCATGCAAAAGACATCTTTCAAAAGAAATTAGATGGTTTAGAAAAATCAAATATGACTTATCTTGAATCTTTGACTGAAATGACCAAATTAAAAGATGTTTTTTCAGATAAAATAAATGAGTTGGAAGAGAAATTATATAGAAGAAATCAATCTGAACAAACTATTTATTTGAACAAACCGCGGAGTTATGAGTCTATAAAAAAAATGGGGACTTGGTTTTGAAAATTCACATTGTTTAAACAATGCGATAGAAATATCCCCTACTTTATATAAATACGATTATCTCACACTTGCTAAATATGATCCTCAATTTAAAATTGATTGGATGAATGAAAAGCAAGTGTTAGAAATCGAAAATGAGAAAAGGATGAATAATAAGAAAAAGGATGAATAATAAGAAATCGAAAATGAGAAAAGGATGAATAATAATATTTAAAATGCTAAATATTTTCCTAACAAATCAAAAAAGGGCAGAAAAGGTTTAAATGACATATCTCCCATTAAGTCTTTAGTGTCTGATGATTTTGTTGATTTATTTGCCAATATATCTGATAAGGAAAATATCTCTCCAATCTTCTATGATTCTAAGAGATATACTCCTCCATTAGTTTTAGAAGGAAAAATCATTGATCCTGAAGATAAAATGGAAGATCAAAATATTCAAAAAGAAATTGAATCTGATGTATTTCTTTCTTTCATGACATCAAGTCTTGAAGAAATTTTTTTTTTTCCCAAAAACAAGATTCTATTTCTAACCTTTCTTCTGATTGTCAAATAAACAAAAAGGAATTTCTAAAATCTGAAAATTTTTCTCAAAATTTTTCTGACTCTGAGGTAAGTTCAGATTTATTAGTTGATCAGTTGGGTATCTTGGGTAAAATTGCTTCTTCTGATTCAAATATTAAAACAAAATTCTTGATGATTCTTTTACGCTCAATGATGATTATTATAAACCAAAGCGTAAAAGAATAAGGTCAAACAAGTCAAAGAAGAAAGTCAAAGAAGTCAAAGAAGAAAGATACTGTTATTTATAAAAATTCTAATTCTTCTGATTCAATTGTTTCAGATAGGACTTTGAGCACTTCTTCAAAGCAGATATGGAGGGTGAAGCGGACACCAGATGATTCTCAGACTGATGAGGATAGATATGTAGAAAAACATTACAAAAGTGATTCATTTGCTTCTTGTAATAAAATTTCAAAATACTCAATAAAGCAAATGATTTAAATTTCAAAACATGTCTCATATTCCTCTTCTGATTCTAGTTCAGATAATTATGTTTTCTCTTCTGCTAACTCTTATGTTCATTTGTCTGATCATATTTCTTGTGCTTCTCGTGTCAAATCTTACAAGTTTTTCCCCACAAGAACTGCAACTAACTTCCATGGACCCAAATACAAGTGGGTATCAAAATTTCAGATTGAATCTAAGTTGCAGGAACCTAATGTCAAGGGGGAGTAAGAGAAAGTTGGCTTCTGAACCCGTACTTCAGCTCAGAACCCGTACTTCAATGGTCTATGACTTCTAAACATGTCAGTTTAGGACTCGTTTTTTTTAATGCTTTTAGCTTCTGACTAATGACAAACTATGAGTACATGTACTTTAATTCCGCTGCATTTATCTCTTATAATGATGTTGTTCCAGTTTTCTCAATTGTTTTTCATGAATCTGAGCAAGTTCAACTAACTCTTGAATTTGTACAACCCAATTCATTCATTTGAGACACAAATTCTTTATACATTATGTGGAAGATAATATTATTGAATTTTATTTTGTTTCAACTAAATATCAATTTGTCGAATTCTTTACTTTTGTCTTATTTTTTCAAAATCGGCATTTGAATTTAAAAGTTTAAATATTTACAAATTTTATTCTATAAAGTAAAAAGCTTTACAGGTTTTATTTCTTTTGAATAAAATGTGTGTCAAGGATAAATTTTCAAGTTGCTTTGTTAATATTGAAGTTTTATATGTTCAACTTTCAAGTGTTTTAAAAGTCGAAAAGTCAGCAACATGTTTGTAGTTTTTGCATTCTGCTTTAAAGATATGTTATTCGGAATATTTATAGTTTACAATGCTTGGAAATCCTAAAAAGTCTGAATTATGGATCGTAATGAAAATATGGGCTAAGCACTTAGATGTAAAACTTGGTGATTGAGATGAAAATTAAATATATATATATAATACAGAAATCTCTAAGTTTAAAAGTTTGTATCTGTGACCTTTCTGGTTTGGGATAGTAAGTTCTGTGGGATGCTTGTCACCTGTGACCTTCATGGTTGCAGCTTTCTTTTGTACTATTTCAGTTGCCAGACTTTGTTGATAAGCTTCATTTAATTCTACAGCCAGAGCCTTAGCCATCTCCCTGTCTTTATCAACTTGAACCCTTTCTTCTTGCTCAAGATCATCCTGCATCTTCCTGGCCAAAGCTTCATCTGACTCAACCAACTTTTGCTTTTTGATTGGTTGATCAGATTCCACCATTTTAGCTTTGCCTTTATCTTGGCTTATCACCTTCTCAACACTTGCTTTCTTTACACCCTCACCTCTTTCTTTGATGACCACTCCTTTGGCCTTTGAGGTGACCTTGGGAGTATCATGTTTGGCTTTGATTAAGGTTTCAGCAATTTCAAGATCTGTTAGTACTTTTTGCACTATTTCTGCTGCTTCCTTCAGTTCAGAAGTATTAACAGTTTCTGCTGCTTTGCTTGATTCAGCAGCATTAACTGTTACTGCTGCTTGTTCTGTTACTACTGCTCTGCTTGATGTTTCTGCATCTTGTACAAACTCTGTTTCTTTTTCTTGCTCCCCCTCAAAATCAACTTTATCCTGCTCCCCCTTTTCTTTGGCATCTTCCATGTTGTGTTCAACTGAAGAGAATTAGAGATTGTGCTGAAGAGAATTAGAGATTGTGTTCAACTCTTTGGACTTATGAGAAGTTTTGTGTTGTTTGCCTTTGAGACAGGCAACACAATGATCATCACATGAAAAGACTTTGGAAGGTAAACCTCTTACAAGGTTGTTTTTAACAAGTTTATTCATTGTTTTAAAGTTCATGTGACACATCCTTCTATGCCAAAGTGATGATTCATCCAAAGAAGCTTTTGAAACAAGACAGTTTAGGGATGAATCAGTTGAAACACTTTCCATATCTAAGCAATATACATTATCCTTTCTGGGAGTTCTTAGTAGTATCATTTTTTCATCAACTACCTTGAATCCAGGAGCAAGGATAATGCATTCAGAATCAGTAAATAATATACGATGTTGTTTGTCACAAACCTGTGATACACTTAACAGGTTGTACCTTAACTGCTCAACATAGAATACATCTTCAAAGGTCATTTTACCTTTGGTTACATCCCCCTTACTACTTATCTTACCTCCATCTGGAGTATTACCAAAGGCAACATGCCCACCATTCAATTTTCTTGAAATTCTTGAGGCATGACATGTTCCCTGTCATATGCCTAGAGCAACCACTATCAACATGCCAGATGCTCTTCCCCTTGAGCTGCTGGTTGCCCTGCACATACGATTAAACAATTAGTATTGATTGGGGACCCAAGCCAAAGTGGTCTTGGGTCTCCCTTTCTCATCAAAGTACTTACATTCCTTTTTGATGAGATTTTTAAAATCAGTACACTCTTTATTGGAGTACTTTGTCAATATTATTGGTCTAGCAGCACAAACACTAGAAGCAGTACTAACCTTAGAAGTACTAGCAGAGTTAGCAGTACTAGCAGGTTTAGCAGTACTAACCTTGTTAGTAGCACTAACAGAGTTAGCAGTTATAACATTTGAAGAAGTACTAACAATGTCAGCAGCACTAACATTGATAGCAGTAGTATTGCTTCTAGCAGCACTATCATTGTCAGCAGTACTATTTGGGGTAGCAGTACTAACAGTTTTAGTGCATTTAGGAACCCACATATTGACACTTTCTTCAACAATCTTTTTCTTCATGTGGCTTTTAGGTTTAACAGATTTCTTAGCCACATGGTTCCTTTCAATCTTCTTATAACCAAATGGTTTTTGCATAGATCTTTGAAAATTCATCTTTTGGTTCATACGATTGAAATAACAGTATTTGGCAAAATTATTCAATTTGCCACAGATAAAACAAGGTTTTGGTCTATTGATTTTACTCAAATCAACCCCTTGTTTTTGTGCCCACTGATTATTCCAGTTTCTTTGATTTCCCCTCTTTTTATCATGTTTTAAGGGCTCAGTCTTCTTACATGCACACTGTTTGCAAGGAACTGGATTCACAACTGTGGTCTGTTTGTAATGGACCTTGCCAGGCTTTCCCTCTGTCTTCTCTATGTACTTTGATTTGATCCAATCCCTTCCACAGTCCTCATTGGTGATAATGTTATTCTCTAGAGGAATCTCACCACACACATTGTTCTGCTTACTCTTACCAACCTCTTTCTCAGTCTTATCCTCAACAACTACCTCATCTAAGGGATCTATCTCAGTGGCTCCCTCAGGCAAGTCCTTCCTATCTTTGGTTTCTAGCAAGTCTGAAGTAGGAGGAATGTAATTGTTGTTATATGGTGGTGGTGTTGCATTGTACCCAATTTCTCTTCTCAATTTGTCATGAATCTGAGTTTGTAGTAAAGAGTCCATTGCTTTAGAAGCATTGGAAAAGTTTTCCACATCAAGCATAACCTTGGTTAGCTCCTCTCTCAACTTTTCACTCTCCTCTTTAGATTTGGTCAATTTGAGTTCTAGATCCTTCTTCTCCCACTTCCAGTAATTTGTATCATATGAGTGTTGGAGTTCATTGGCTTGAAAACCTTTAATCTGTTCCTCAAACCTCTCAACAATTCTCACATAGTCTTTTATATTTTTTTCTAATCTCTTAAGGTCATCACTCATCTTCTGATTGTGATCCCTGTACCTTCTAACAGTGTCTATGCAACTTTTAGAACAGAGATTAGAACTTACCTCAGTTGGGAGATCAGATACTTCAGCCATAAGAGCTTGATTTTGGGTAGCCTCTTCTGCTTGATCACTCCTGTCAAACCCCATTCCTTGTTGAGAAACAAGGGCTTGAGCAGAGTTTCTGTTATGGTTGAGGTTTCCAGGCTGTGCTTGTTGGTGGTTGTTGTTGTGAGACACTCCACTTCTGCATTCCCTGGCAAAGTGTCCCTTCAGATGGCATTTATAGCACTCCACCTTTGATTTATCAAACCCTGCTCCATCTTCTCTTCTTTGGGAGAAGTTGTTCCTCCCAGTTCTCTTGATGAACTTCTTCACCCTCATGGAAAGCATGGCCATCTGCCATTTAATATCCATCTCTTCAAGGTCATCAGGATGAAGTTGTTCCAAATCATCATTAATTAAAGAGGAGTTTCCATGACTGGAAAGAAAGGCTTCAAACACAGATTCAGTGCCTTTTTCTTGATTTGCTCCATTAGCAGCATTAACTGATTCAGGGTTAGCAGCAGAATCAATTGATGCTGATAGGAGTGCAGCATTATGAATATATCCAGAAGGCTTCTTCTTTTCCTCCACCTCAGCTTCAAATACTCTAAGGTCATTGTACAGATCATCAAGTTCTTTCTCTTCCAATTGTTCATTCTGTCTGAAAGAAACAGTGTACATGGTCCATTCATCTCCAAGGGACCTTAAGAACTTTCTGTTTACATCGTCTTGATCAATCTGAACTCCCATAGTAGCTAGTTCACCAATCATCTTGATAAACCTGTCAAAAGTTTGAGTTATGGAGTCATTCTTAGTTGATATAAAGTTTTCATACTGTTGTTTCAAGATTGCCTTTTGATTTCTCTTGGTATTTTTAGTACCAGAGAATCTCTTCTCTAGTGCAATTGCAGAATTGGTGTTGATACTCCTTGGGAATGGCCAAGAGCAGTGTGCTTAAGGCTTTCATCTCTGTCTGCCTTGTCTTTCTTTCTGCATCCGTTTTTGGTGGAGTTCTTTTTCCATCTGCACCAATCTTTCCTGCATCAGATGGGCCATTCTCAATGATGTCCCACATGTAGTAATTTGTGAGGAGAATGTATTGCTTGATTCTAATCTTCCACATGTCAAATTCATTGGATCTGAGCATTGGAACCTTTGAGACCAAAGTACTGTTTGATTCAACTGTATTTTCCATGATGAATAAGATTTCTGAGAATACTAGCTCTGATACCACTTGACAGGATCTTGATTCTTAACAACAATAAACACTCAGAAACAATATTAAAGAAGTTTGCGGAATAACACTTTAATATTCAATGAAACAGTGAATCAGAATAACAACTTGTAAACTTTATTGAATGATTGTAAAGCTACAAGATTCAACACTCAACCTCAATATTGATGAACAGGCTCACCAATACGAATTCTACTTCTCTAGAACTAGGACTATAAGCCTTGAGGTTGATTCTCTCTATGAAAACAAAAACTCACAAAATTCAGAATTTTTCCTTTTTTTTTTTTAAGGTTACAAACTATTCTATAGTTATACTGAAGATAAAAGATAATTACAAATAATAAAATATCTTCAGAATAATCTTCCATTATTATCTCCAAGCTTTCCATAATCTTCAAACTTGATCTGTACGAATCTTGATTAACTCTTAAGCAGGACTAAGTCTTCAGCAACATTAATACTTTGAGCAGTATTAATGTTCAACAGTACTAACTACTAGCAGTACTAAAATTGCTTAGCAGTAGTAATTTCTTCTAGCAGTATTAATCTTGACTAGCAGCATTAACCTGAATCAGCAGCACTAACTTCAAAAGTAGTAATCAAGTTCTGCTAGCAGCATTAACTGTACTTATGCATTTCTGAATTTTCCAACAGTGTGTTGTCTAGAGCACAAACTGATGAACCGATTGTTCATTCAAGTTTATTTCAAAATGGTCCAGTCTTGTCAAAGCATCAAAGGCAACTCAAATTGAAAGATGCTGAGAAGAAAATTTTTTTAGTCAAAGAAGCTTCTTTGCTAAGTCGCTTAGATGGTCCGTGCTGATTTAAAAGAAATATATTGAAGACCACAACGCCAATGGTTACTAAGGGGGAGATTGTTAGGTCTAGTTTTATAGTAACCATTGTATTTAATTTGTGTGACCTAAATAGTGTCTAGAGACCTTCTCTGTATTGGTTTAGGCCCAGGGTATTTAAGCCCTTTGGATCTTTGGTGTTTGTAAGAAACTCACGCATTCCTTAATAGAATTCATACTTTGCGCTTAATCTCTCTCTTTCTCTACTTTCTCTCTCTGGAGATTTAGTGATTCTTGGACTATCAGTATTGCAGATTGGGAATTGTATTCTAGAGAAGGAATTGCTAATAGAAGAAGTCGGTGTCCTAAAGAAAATAAATACAGATCTTCTAAAGAAGATATCTGGGTTGAATGAAGTTAAAGTAAAACGTATGGAATCTGAAAATACTGAGCTGTAAAGAAAGATCTTCGTCTTGGAAGTTCAAATTGTCAAGATTCAGCAAACGGAGTGTGCAAATGTTGAGCTTCATAAGAAGATTTCTGATCTAGAGATATAGATGGCCAAAAACAAAGATGATTTTGAGAAAGAAAACAAAGTGTTTGCAAAGAAGTTCTCAGAATTTTCAAGAAAGAACTTTGAAGAGAAGAAAACTGTTGAGCTTAAATGTTCCAAGCTCTCTCAACAAGTATCTGACTTTGAGAAAGTAATCATAATGGAATGAGACAAATTTGCAAAGGAGAAAAAAACCATTGAACAAAAGAATGTTGGAATCTTCCAAGAGATATCAGGTCAGAGAAAGAATGCCGAGAAGGACTTTGAAGAAGAAAGAAACATGTTTGAATTGGAGATAAGGAAACTTACTAACAAGTTACCTGCACATCAAAGAAAAGGACAATCTATCTTCAAAGATAAAAGAGCTTGAAGAAATTGTTTCTAAGGTGGTGGTGACTGTGCAAAAGACTCCATAGTCAATTATCCACACACCTCGAAATGATTTAGTTGATTCTAAAAAGACAGTAGCAAGCTCATATCATAAAACTGTTTCTACAAACAGGTTAGTCAACAAGTTTGATCAGATTCGTACCACTAACATTTTCTTTGATAGATATGTAGATGGTTTAGATACATTCAGAAGAAGAAGAAGAAGAAGAAAGAATTATAGAGAAGAAAAGTTGGTCTGAAAAGTGAAACTAGTTGATGATGAGAAGAAGGATGAAAAGAAAGGTAAGAGACCATGTGTATATGCACCAAATGCCAAGAAGAACAGTGTGCGAAAAGGTAAACGTGATCTTGTTTACTCGAGAGATCGATTAATCAGGTTGTCTAAAAGGAAAAATTATTGTTCTTATTGTTGTACATATGATTTTGTTCATAAGACAAGTTATCATTACTGGTATGGTTCTTACTCAATTACTCCTAATAGAACTGCAACTCACAAACATGGAACCAAATACCAGTGGGTACCAAAGCCAAAAGATGAATCTGTGTTGCAGGCACCTCAAGTCAAGGGGGAGTAAGAGAACCAAGGCTTCTGAATACTACAGTTCAGGACCCGTTCTTCAAAGATAAAGAGTTTGACTTCTAAACACAACAGTTTAGGACTTGTACTTCAACGAACAAAAGATATTATACTCCGTGCATATACGAGATTGTACTCTGATACATGAATGAGAAGATCAACCTTCAAAGGGAGTTCCTATTTTTCCTGATGCATAATTTCAGGGGGAGTATATGACTTCTGATTATATCTGATCAGAACTCGTACTTTCAAAGTTTTATTGCTTTATGTCATTTACTTTTCAATAAATTTAGTGAATTAAGCTTTGTACTTTGACAGACATTGTGATTTTTGCAAAATTGAGAGAGAGCTTACATGATCATATCTTATATGACTTAAAGTTGACTTGATGAGATTTAAGACTGAGCAAAAGATTTATTTCTAATCTTAATCTCATACGTATCTGAAAGAAGGACAACTTTCAGATATGAAAACATGTTCTTAAATGTTCAAACCACTTATGATTCTTAAAAGATTTCATGAATATAGAAGTGTGATTTTTAAATGTTTTCACTTTAATGTTTCATAAACCGTGTGTTTCCAAAGATAAATACTTGTGTTTTATCATTTCCATATACTTTCAAGTATTCACACACACCGGTTTAAATTTTTGTTGAATATGTTATCACTATGTCTCAAATTGAACAAATTTTTTCGATGGCGATACACCCCGCTTGTTATTCAAAGTTTGGGCGTGATTTCATTTCGAAACATTTCTTTCAAGAGTGTCTATATTTTGATTCATATAGACAATATCCAATTTTTGCTGACCTAAGCCTTAATCGATAAATCATTTCGAATTTGATACTTTTTATACAATGTCAGATTTTCAAACAAGTTTCTTGTATTCATTTCATTCATTCAACATACTTGTTTTGAAATATCTTAAATGTTTAAAAATGCTCAAATCTTCGTGATTATTTCATTGAGCATACATACATCTGACATGTATTATGTTCTTTAACTGCAAAGTTAAACCATTTTGAGCAACATATTCTTTTAGGAGTTAACCAGTGTTTCCTACCCAAGAAGTTAATCCTTGAGCGACCAAAGAGTGAAGAGTCAAAATAATTGAGTGTGGGTTGTGTGATGAGGTAAAATGTAAATGAGAGTTTGGTTAGAAGCGAGCTTAATGATTCAAAGAAAAAAGGGTTAGAGAACAGAGTAAAAGAATATAAAACTCTGCACCAACTTTTTCTGAGTCGGGAAGCCAAATTGTTGGTGTTTCACAATTCTTCCTGAACATCATTGAAACAGGCAACTGGCCCATGCCAACTCTTGATAAAAACCCCACCAGGTACTCATCTTTTTCTCAACAAGAAGATGTTTCATATTTCAAAGGGGACACAACACATAATCTATCTGGTTTTCATTTGAAAAATCTGGATATTGAAAAAGAAGGAAGTCTGCCCCACCTTCGCACTTCGATCATGCACAATCGAGTATGTGTTTAAATGTTGTTGTCTCAATGATTTACACAATTTTGAGCCTATCAAAAGCAATCTTATGTGCTTAATTCTTAAAATCAGAAGCAGTACACATAGAGAATTCGTTTTTCTGTCAAAACGTTCATAGAATAAACTTGTGTTATTCGATGATTGAATGGAAGACCTAGGGGAGTGAACATCACAAAATCTACTTTCCATTGTGTATTTGTTACACACAGTGACTTCTTGTTACTGACAGACATTTTAACCGATTCATTTGTTAATTCAGGTGCTACATTCACAATTTGTATGAATTTGCAAAGATTCGGATGAATATCTTTTTGGATCGTTGAATAATCAGAAGCTCGTTGGAAAGATCAGTGGTCGGAATAGATTATGGACATTTCTTGTAAAGTTTTGATGATCTCATGCTCCAATCATCAAAAATGGGGAGAGGTAATCAAGAAATGTTATAGATGGAGGAGAAGATCATGAAATTTTTGAAAAGTGTTCAAGAATTGTTGGTTTGATAAAGACAAATTGGAGCTTAAAGGAGAAATTTCTGACAAGACAGTTCATTTGAAGAAGATCGTTTAGAACTGAAAGAGAAAAGTCCAAAGATTTCAGAATTTGAGCAGAGTTTACTGAATTTTTCTTTGAAGACAATTTGCTGAAGCAAACCGAGCTGAATTTGTAGATAATTTCTTTCCGATGTCTGGAAGAGGTTTCACGGCCTTGAGAAGATTGTTACTATTCTTGAAGACATACTTTGGGGAGATTGCTAAGTAAAAGGGGAGATTTAATCTGATGATATTATGACGAAAAAGGGAGATTGCAAAAATTGAGCTTAAGGGGGAGATTGAATTGCAAAATCTTTTAGAGATGATCTTGAATCCCAAGGGGAAGATTGTTAGAGCATATATTTGTTGGATAGAAGATCATGAAGTCTGAAGATCAAAGTCAAGCCAAGTCAAAGCTCAAAGTCAACTCTCAAAGTCAAAGTCCCTTGTAATAAAAGTCAAAGTCTTTGTGTTTTGTTTTTTGTAAAAGAGCGTGTGTTTTGTCTTTAATAGACATATGACTAGGAGTTGTAGTTGTAGAAGTAAGAACAGTTGCAAGTTAGAGAGAGTACGCTGAGTTTGTAGAGAGAGAAAGTTCCTTACAGAAGATATTGTAAGATTCAAACCACCTTTATGGTGTTCTTGATAATCTACATTTTTATCAAGTAAATATTAGACCTGTTTTGTATTTATATATTGGATATATCTTCTTTACTTTGAGTACAGATCAAGTGTATGGTTTAAACAATCTTCGCTTCCACTATAATCTCATATATTTGTTTGTGTAAATCATCAACAAAGAATTTGGGATCCAACAATTGGTATCAGACCTTGTTTGATTTTCTTAAATCAAATAAATATCAAATCTGACTTACCCGGGTTGATTCTTTTCTTATGATCTAGTTTTCATTTCTATGCATGTTTTGTCAGCTTACTATATACTGTAGAACATCATATGTTTTGATAAACATGCAAAAGTTTCTTTTTCATATTTGAAAACCACTCATTGTATTCTATCTTTTTAATGATTTCAAGATTCATTTCATTTTAAGACTCATCATATTCTTCTTTTCAAAAATGGTTAATCAAAGTATTGGTGCCATTTATACTATTGGATCGTTGACAAAACCTCTTACTCTTCTGAGAAAGGAATATCCTCAATGGAAGATTAGGATGATTAACTTCCTGGAAGGGTTAGACAAAGATCTAATGAGATCTGTCAACAGTGAACCTTTCCAACCAATGGTTTTGGTTCCAAGGGTTCCAACTACATAAACAACAGCAGAAATCCCTACTTATTTTGAGTAAAAGACATCTGCCTTTACTGAAGACGAACTAACAAAAATGGAAAATGACTCCAAAGTTGTTCGTCTTTTGATAATGGCCATACCAAATGACATCTTTCAGGAGCTTGGCTCTTGTGTAACTGCAAAAGAAATATGGGACCAACTGCTAAATCAACTTGAAGGGGGTATTAAAACCATAATGAATCGAAGGACACAGTGCATTAATGAGTATCATGACTTTAAATCTCTACTTGAAGAAACTTTACAGCAAACCTACACCACGTTTAATGTTTTTATAAATAAATGCAGAAAGTGTGGGGTCATTAGGTCTAAAGAGAAAAACAACGTACTTTTCTTAAAAAGTTTAAATGATGAATGGTTACAGTTGTCTATGTCACTTCAAGCAAATCAAAATCTTGAAGCCTGGACTCTCACAGACATTTATGGCACTCTTGTGGCTCAAAAAAAGGAAGTTATAAGACAAAAGGGCAAAAATTCTTTGGGTTAACCTCTTGCATTAATGTTAAAAGACAAAGGTGTCACCAAGGAAAACTCCAAAATGGTAAAGCCAAAAGATCAAAGACAACAAGAGAAAATTTTTCTGTAAAGGATCTAAAGAAAAAGTCAAAAAGAGCCATGATTGCAGATGAGGTCAAAACATCAAAATGAGATGAAGAAGAGGATGAGGACATCAATGCCTTTGCTCAATCTCTTGCATTAATAACGCATTAGTTTAACAAGAGATTTGGCAAAAAGGTATTTGAGAAAAGAAGGTATGAGGGAGACAACTGAGGAGATAGAATAGGTTTTAGGAAAAAAGGACACCATGTTGAACCAATATCAAATCAATACAATGATCAAAAGACCATTCAGTACACCTACCAAGAGTCTGCTCAATATTAGAGATCACAACAACAATACCAACAACCAAAAAGATTCTTCCAACAATCATCTCAGAAGCTAGAAGGTACTGCTCTTCCAACTAACCAAAATGATGGAAGATGTTTCAGATGTGGCAAGCTAGGCAATATTTTTGAAAACTGCAAAGGTAGACTGTTCAAAGATCAAGACTACTACAAATACAAGTACAATGTTAAGGAAATAGTGCTTGTAGTAGAGATAGAGAACTGGGTCTCTGACCCTTCCTCTGATGAAGAATCAGAACCATCCCATCTTTGTGGAATGGTTGTAGCTGATGATGACCAGTCCGATGGATCTTCTCAATACAACTCAGAAAAGGTACTTTATCTATCTACATTAGAACCTGAACTGGAAATGAATGTACTTAAACTAACTGATGAGTTTGGGAACCTGAAACAAAAGCTTTTTGAGGAAAAATAGAAAAGAAAGCAAGCTTTAAAAGATCTAAGTTTCTACAAAAGAGAAAAGGAACTTTTATAGGCAAAAAAGAAAGAATTTTTTGTTGAAAATCAGAAGTTAAGAAAATTCAGAGGACAAAAGAAAAATCGTTCTTTGAGATATTTAAAGCACTTGAAAAGGCTCTAAAGGCAAAAGATGAAGAAGTAAAGAAATCTGAATATGAAAGACTCAACTCTGTTGCTTTGACAAACTTTTTTCAAAAAAAAAGAAGTTTTGCATCAAGCTTTACAGAGAAAGGAATTGCAAATCAAAAACTATCAAGATGTGCATATAAAGATAAATTCTCAGATGGACACTCAAGGCTTATGATTTAATGGAATGGATCCATTTACTGGAAAGAATAAAACTTCTCTGTCTTCTACTTTCAGTATTGGAAAGATTGAGAAGCCTGATTTCCCAATTCTTGAAAATTCAAATGTCTTCAAAAGAATCAAAACATCTAAAGGATCAAAACTCAGAAAGCTAAATTTCAAAAACATTTCTTACTCTAAATTAAAAACTTTCTTCAAAACTTCTTTGGATAAAAATGAGAAAGCTTCTGAAGTCTCTGAAGCAAAAATAAACAATGTTCAGAGCAATGATCATAAAGAAATTTTCAGCTTTGATTCTTTCAGAGTTCAAAAAACAGAGGTCTCTGAAGCAAGTACCTCTGAACTCCAAGCTCAGAGCAAGCTTAATCCAGAGGCACCTCTGTTTTCCCCAAACTCGGAAGAAAATGTCATAACCACCTTTGAAGAAGACATTAGAAGAGTTTTTGAAGAAAACACTCTTTTTGATTTGAAAAACAAATTTTGCAATAAAAGGATCATCAAAGTTTCTAAATCCAGAGGGACTGTTAAATCTTCAAAAGTAGTCATCTCTGACAAAATCAAAAAGGGTTTTCTTTATTCAGATTCTGACTCAGAAGTTAATGAACAAATGTTTTAGCGCTTTGGTCTTCAAAAATCATCTTCTAAAATAGCACGGACCAACAAAGCGACTTTATGAAGCTTTCTAACTTTTTAAAGAAAAAAAAATTTCTTCTCAGCATCTTTCAAATTGAAATGTCTTTCCTGCTTGAGCTCTAGACGATACACATCTTTTGAATGATCTTGAATGAACTGTGATGTTCGGAGCAGAAACAGCAAAAGAATTTTTATGACTGAGAGAATAGAATCTTTGAGCGAATCTTGATCAACAGATAAACTTTTGAGCAATGTCTCTTTAACTTCTCCTTGACCTCTCCCCCTCATGACCATGATTATCTTGATCAACTTAGTCATGCAAATGTTGGAGACGAGATAGTGTAAAATCTGCAAAATCATAGAAGTAGAGAAAATAGGAGGGTTTGCGTATCACGTTGGTTGCGCAAACCAAGGTTTGCGTTTCATGAAGGATACGCAAAACGAGGTTTGCATTTCACGAAGGATACACAAAGCACGGTTTGCGTTCCACGAAGGATGCGCAAAGCACGGTTTGCGTTTCACGAAGGATACGCAAAACAAGGTTTGCGTGACCAACGGAATGCGCAAAGCTGACTTAAACTCAGAAAAATGTTACCTTTTTAAGCTCTTTGACTCCCCCTACACAAATGCACTAGATGTGACAATTCAAGTTAGCATTCATATAAAGAAAATCAGATACTCCCCCTCAAAAACAGATATAATCTTTGAAAATTATTCTCTTTGTTCACTCCCCCTTGAATAATGCATAAACCCATTAAAATATATTTATGAGAACACAATGATCAAATATTAATGTAGAAAGAAGAAAAAAATATACTGAATGTAAATTTTGAAACAACTAAACATATACAATTTTAAACACTAAACAAATTAAATTCTACAGAGTAAAATATTACAAATTTATCAATCATTTGAAATCAAACATATGTTGTAGGATACAAGAACAAATTTCATTGCATATCAAGTTAAAACATGTTCAGTTTCAAAAACATCCATCAATCTATTCAGTGTGCTCACATGCGAATTTTCGATTATCTTTAAGAAAATGCAATTCTAAAAATATTATAGAGAACTTTGCATGTATTCACACTAAGCCATCAAGAATTAAGATATTCATAAATTTACAGATTTATCGCAACTCAAACAAATCACCAAGTATCATGAGATATGTGCTCATTGGCATCTTTTATGATTGTGCACATTGGCATCTTGACATGAGTGTGCTCTTTGGCATCTTTTAAGCGCGTGCACTTTGGCATCTTTTGATCAAAAAGTTTATTAAGTAAAGAACATGTCGTAAACGTAACTTTCTATCTGACCCTATTGTAGGATTTGGGTCAGCCGCTCCCAGACCAGTTGGCCTTAGGGGGCTAGGTGTCAAGCACCCCTTGGAAATTACTTTCCCATATCAGAAAGGCTACATCGACATATCCTAAACCCATTCATACCAGTAGAACATGACTTTCGATCTGGTTCTATTGAAGGATTTGGGTTCGATCACTCCCAGACCAATTGACCTTAGGGGACAAGATGACGAGCATCCCACAGAACTTACTTTCCCAAACCAGAAAGGTCAGAGGTACAAACTTTTAAACTCAAAGATTTATGTATTTTAAGAATATATTATTCATCTCAATCACTCAGATCAACGTCTAAATGCTTAGCCCATATTTTCATTCCGATCTATAATTCTGACTTTTTAGAATTTTCCAAGCATTTTAAACTATAAATATCCCGAATCACACAACTTTAAAGCAGTAATAAAAGTTTCAAACATGTTGCTGACTTTTCGACTTTTGTAAGACTTGAAATTTGATCATATAAAAACTTTAATATAAACAAAAAAAACTTGAAAATTTATCCTAGACACATATTTTATTCAAAAGAAAGAAAAAATGTAAAACTCAATATGCCGATGTTAAAAATTTTCCTTAAAGACAAAATGCAAAGAATTCGGCAAATTGATATTTAGTTGGAACAAAATGAAATTCAGTTATTTCATCTTTCACATTATAAAAAAAAAATTGTGTCTCAAATTAAAAAAAATTTGGGTTATACAAAATTAAGAAAAAGTTGAAAAAGCTCAGATTCTGAAAAAAAAATAAAGAGAAAAACTGGAACACATCATTATCAGAGATAAAATGCAGCGGAATTAAAATTTATGTACTCACAGTATCTCATATAGTCAGAAGCTTAAATCATTGAAGAACGAGTTCTAAACTGATTTGTTTAGAAGTCATAGTCTATGAAGTACGGATCCTGAGCTGAAGTACACATAAACCAATATTCTATTACTCCCCTTTAACATGTGATGCCTGCAACTTTAAATCAGATAAAGATTTGGGTACCCACTTAAATTTGGGCCCATGTTTGTTAGTTGCAGTTCGTATGGGGAAATATTTGTTATAATTAACATTTAAAGCACGAGGAATATGATCAGAAAAATAATCACAATCATCAGAAGAGAAAGCATAATCATCAGAACTAGAATCTGAGGAAGAACATGAGACATGTTTTGAAATTAGAATCATTTGCTTTATAGAGTATTTTGAAATTTTATTACATATAGAAAATGAATTACTGTTGTAAAGTTTGTCTACACATTTATCCCCATCAGAAATATGTTCATTAGATGTCCGCTTCGCTCTCCATATCTGCTTCTTTGACTGAGCGCTCAAAGTTCTATCTGTAGGAATTGAATCGGAAAAATTAGAACTGTCAGAAAGAACTGTATCTCGTTTCTTTGACTTCTTTTACCGTCTTCTTTTACGCTTAGGTTTATAATATTGATCATTGAGCGTAAAAGAATCATCAAGAATTTTAGACTTAATATTTAAATCAGAAGAAATAAATTTATCCAATCAACCAATCTGATCAACTAATAAATCTGAATTTGCCTCAGAGTCTGAATAATTTTGAGAAAAGATTTTATTTTCCTTTTTATTTTCCTTAGAATCAGAAGATAGGCTAGAAATAGAATCTGATTTTTGAAAAAATAAAATTTCTTCAAGACTAGACGTCATGAAAGAAAGAATAATATCAGATTCAATTTTCTTCAAAATATTTTGATCTTCTATATGATCTTCAAGATCTATGATTTTTCCTTCTAATACTAATGGAGGAGTATATTTCTTAGAATTATAAATGATTGGAGAAATATTTACTTTATCAGAATCAGGTGCATAAGGAGCAATAAAATCACCAGACATTGAAGATTTGATAGGAGATATATCATTTAAAACTCTTCTTCCTCTTCTTGATTTTTCAGGAAAATATTTTGCATTTTCACTTGTATAAACAAAAGGAATTTCATTTTTCTTGTTATTTGTCCTTTTCTCATGTTCGATTTCTAACACTTGCTTCTCATTCATCCAATCAATTTTAAATCGAGGAGCATAATGAGCAAGAGTCAGATAATAGTATTTATATAAAGTTGGGGATTTTTCAATCGCATTGTTTAAACAATGAGGATTTTCAAAACCAAGTCCCTACCTTTGTTTTAAAGCTTCTTCACTCCTTGGCTTGTTCATAAAAATTGTTTCTTCAGATTGGTTTCTTCGATAAAGCTTTTCTTCTAACTTATTTATTTTATCTGAAAATTCATCTTTTAATATGGTCATGTTAGTCAAAGACTCAAGATAAGTCTTATTTGATTTTACCAAATCATCCAATTTCTTTTGAAAGATGTCTTTTGTATTTTCTAAAATGGATTTTTCATCTTTCAAAGAAATTTTCAGTTTGTCAATCAAATCTGACTTTTCAGAATTTAGATTCTTTTCAGATAATAACTTAGAACGCAAATCAGACAAAGCAGAATTTATGATATTAATCTGAGAAGTAATGAAATTATAGTCAAATTTAGAATATACTTGTTAGGTCCGAGATCTAGACATTTATGTATGAGATTGATTAGGTATGATAGGATAGGACTTTATTATTTATTAGAGAAAGAAAACCTAATCTAGAGAGAGAGAACTTTAGGAACTACATTTTGTATTATAGAATGAATTAATGAAACATTACAAACTAAAGACCTATTTATAGTCCATACTTCCTACCCACCACCTTATTACATCTCTAAGCCCAAGCCCTTTACAATTAAGCCCAATAGGCCCAATTACATTTTACAAAATATTTACTTTCCTAAACTTTCTAAAATATTACACTAACATTCTCCCCCTAAAGTTTTGGAAAGTAAATCATCTTCAAGCTTCAATCTCCTCTCCCCCTTGATTTGCTTGAAAAAACTTTAGTGCATGTATCTTCAATTGTAGGCTCGGCTCCCCCTTGAAAGTTGCTCTCATTCTTCATTTTCGACTTTAAAAACCGGATCTGATGTACACCGTAAGCTCGACTAAGTGCACGATAAAACATCTCGAAATGTAGAAACCCAACTCGTTCCGATAAGCCCACAAGAATGATAACGAGCGAGTTTGACGTGAGAAACCGAGTGCATCCTCAGTTTTTAACAAAGGAACCATCGTTAACCACGAGTCGAATAGGAGTTCGTCTTGAGAGTCGTAAACGTTTTGCTCGAAGAGGGAACAATAAAGCATACACTACTCGGTAGGGTCGAGGAACAATTTTGGCCAAAATAACGAACATTAGACCAAAAATGTTAGAAAAACTAACTGGTGACTAACGGAATCGTTAAGTCACTATTCATTGTCTCTTTCAATGGAACACATGAAATCATACGATCTGCTTCTTTTTCTTCTTCATTTTGCTTCAATTAAACACAATCAAACAACTTGTTTGTTGCATCTAATAGCTTGATTAGACATCAAATAAACGTTTTTTAGCAAACAAACATCTTCATGCATCGTGAACCGGCGAGGTAACAGTTTATTTCCGGTGAAATAACAAACTTTTCCGGCGAGCTTTTTCAAACAACCAAAACTCTCAAAATACTTGTTTACATGCTGGAAACCTTTGCTATTTACTTGAAAAATGATCAATGTGAACAAACAACCAGATCTGGATCAAAAATACAGCAAAATTCCGGCCAAACAACACTTTTTCCGGCGAAGACGTTTTTCCGGCGAGAAGTTTTAACAAATCACATATCTCTATTTCATGCTTGAAATTCCATCAGACATGTGAAAAGAGATAGATATAAACGTTTAGAACTGATTTGTAACAAAGATTTGACAGTATCACAGTCTAAAACTTCGAATTCCGGCATGAACAGTAACGATTTCCGGCAACCACGATTTTCCGGCGAGTAATTTTCAACAGATCACAACACTCGATCTAATGCATAACTTTCCGTCAAACAACTGATAATAGATCGATATATACTTTATGAGCAGATCTGGAAGAGATATGACAGCATCTAAGCTCAAAACTCAGATTCCGGCGAGATTCCGATCAGATCTAAATTTTCCGGCGAACATTCTTTAAAAGCTCATATCTCACTCATTTTTCATCGTTTTTCGATTCTGAAAATTGTAGAATGCTCGAAAATCGACAAAGAATAGATCTTGACAATTCAAATCGATTCATGCAACGAATTTTCGGATCGATAGATTTGACGCGAAAAACGATACCGAAAATATCGAAAAATCTCAAAAATTATCGAAATGCGATTCTACGAATTGAGATAGATCTGGAATACGATTAAGAACAATACTTCAAGAGGATTTAACAATTCGATGAACTTACAAGTAGATCGGGCTAAAAAACACATGAAATGTCGAGATCCGATAATCGTTACGAGAAAAGTTTCATCGTTCGACTCTAATACCACTTGTTAGGTCCGAGATCTAGACATTTATGTATGAGATTGATTAGGTATGATAGGATAGGACTTTATTATTTATTAGAGAAAGAAAACCTAATCTAGAGAGAGAGAACTTTAGGAACTACATTTTGTATTATAGAATGAATTAATGAAACATTACAAACTAAAGACCTATTTATAGTCCATACTTCCTACCTACCACCTTATTACATCTCTAAACCCAATCCCTTTACAATTAAGCCCAATAGGCCCAATTACATTTTACAAAATATTTACTTTCCTAAACTTTCTAAAATATTACACTAACAATACCTCATCTTCATCTGTTTCAGAGTCGTCTGACTGGTCATCTACGATCAAGTACATCTGAGCGATCTCGACGTTTGAAGCTTCATCATCTGAATAATGCAGCCAGAATTCTTCCTCGGCCAGCAAAGCAGTTCCGTTCTCTCTCTTTTCTGCTAGTTCTATTTTCTTCCTATAGTAAGCGGAGTCCCTAACCTTTTTAGCTCGACACTCCTTTGAGTAGTGGCTCGACTTTCCACAGTTATAACAAGATGTAGTCTTAGGATTGGGCACTTTGACTGTAGAGCCGGAAGTCAAGCGAGAAGAATTGGAACTCGATCTCGGTTGGAACTTCTTCTGGTAATGCTGAGAGAGAAGAATCATTGCTTTCTGTAATGCTTCACCATCATCATCAGTTGACCCGTTGTAAGCATTTTCAGACAACGCGTGTTCAGCCAATTGCTTCGTGAGGAGTGCAACTGGGTCAACTGTCTTCTTGTTCCTTTTCTCCAGTTTGGCCTTCTTTTCAAGCACCAAGCTCTCATCAGTCATCAGAATCTCACATAGTTCCTGAATCTGCATTGTAGAGATCTGAACATCGTTCCTCAATCTGTGACATGTTTTGTTCCATTCAGGCTGAAGAGCATTAAGAAATTACAGATTTGTTTCAAGCTCTGTCTTTATCACATTTATCTTTCGCAGATCATTCAGCACTGCACAAAATCTGTCGAAAATACTCTTTATAGACTCACTTTCTTTGGCCTTAAACTCCTCAAAGTTGTTCATGTACCGAGTATGTCGGAGCTGAGTTGCAACCGAATAACCAAGCATGATCTTTTCCAATTGTGCCTGATGCGGATGTTTGCACACCTCTAGACATGTGATAATTGAACCTCAAAGAGTATACAATGGGATCCAATATCGTCTTTTCAAGTAATAAAATGGTAAGAACCAAGTATCGTATTCTACAGGGATAGGTATCTTAAGTTGCAAGATCTCGAGATGAAAAACTAACTTCAGATGGTGAGTTTGAAGACTTTGTTTGAGTTGGTTAACAGTGATATGATTAACAAGATATATAAAGATAGAATGGGTGCAAGACTTAAAGTGAGGAGTAAACACAAATTCTGGAGGCCAATGCTATAGGAATGCTATAGCACTAGTTCAGCAACAACAAGTTCCACCATGTGCTTTAAAGAGTATCCTTCCGGATATCTACCATTGCACTGTTGATTAGCCTTCCATCAACATATGCCTATGCAAATGTCCGGACCAGTGTGAGTGTCAAATGGTTTCTTTAAAGTATATGGAAAAACAAATGCCTTTGTTTAAAAATCACCCTTCCGAGTCGATTCCAATATCATTCAAGTTGACGTGTTCTTAGTGGCTCATTCCTGAGTCCACTACACTTTAACACTTTGACTAGTGATCAACCCGTCAAGAATCAATCGGTTTGAAAAACAAAGATAGCAAGTTCCCTTGCTAGTAACTTCTTCAAGTATACTTCCCCTATCATTCAAACTGACGTGCTTTTTCATGTCTTATTCCTAAGTCCATGACACTTTCACACTTTAAGAAGTGATCAATTTGTCAAGAAGTGCTTTTGGATTTATAAAACTTAAAATGACATAGTGGAACAATGTCATTGAAGAACAAAGTCCACTAGTTTTTGGTTTACAACCTCCCTTTTTGTCTTACACCCAAACTATAAAATTAGCTACTCATGGCGTAAAATAAATTGCAAGAAATGTAAATGACATAAAGTAAAGACATGATGTAAATGACGGAATGTAAATGACAGAATGTAAATGACGGAAAATAAATAACGGAAAATAAATGACGGAAATGTAAAATGCAAATAAGTAAAGACAATAAGTAAATAAGGAATTTAAGGACTTAATATTAAAGTTTTCTAGAGAGGATCACGAAATCAATTCTTCCACATGATGGAATACCAAAAAAGATGAATCAAAACAAGAGAATACTACTCCTATTTATACTAAACCAACAATGGCAAACTAGTAATAAAAAGGAAACTTAAAATAATATAAAGGACACAACAACTAAAGTTATAACCAAAGTTACACTCCAAGTATGTCATCATCTTCCTTCCTCCAGCCAACAACTCTAGTTCCATTTCAACAAAAGATTTGGTTTTGGATTAATTTCGTTGGCCATCTTCATCAAATTCGTTCATGGCTCTTCCAACAAGCAGATCCGGATGCTGTAGCATTGACTGGCAGTAATGAAATCAGCGTAAAACATATGTTAGCTTCCATAAGTAGTAAAAGACAGGAAAATCATAAACTTAGCTCCATATAACAGAAAAGGGAAAATAAGATAAGAAAAATGGACTCAAAGTTGGGATTAAAGAAAATGATCTATCTAAAAAGAAAGAAAAGGTGGTCTTATGCATTGAATTCTCAATGCATATCACAACCTCAAACTTGAAATTTTTCTTGTCCCCAAGCAAATAAAATAAAAGAAAGAAAATGACTCAATTAAAAGATATGCAAGATCATGGCATTAAATGCACACACAATGTGAAAAGATACCACACCAAATCCATAGCCGTTCATAAATTCCTAGTCATCCATTACTAGCCTAGGTATGTGCATGATTCATAAGCTAGTATCCAATTTCTTCTTTCTCAACTTATCACAATCAAATTTAGGATCAAAAGGGCTTTGGCAGGGTCACTCATTTTTGGAAATTTTTGTCTCACCTAGCCTTTTCCCACACAACTTCCCAACATTTTTTTTCAATTTTGGCACTTTTGTGCTCTTTGTTTCTGTTTTGTGCACCTTGCCCCTATGGGACAATTTTGGGTGTTTGTCAAGGCATCAAGTTAGAGCTATGCTCTTTTGTATTGATGTTCATGCCTTGTTTTGCGGTGCAACCTTCGTATCCCCAAACTTTACAACCTCAAACTTTGAAATCCACAATGTCCTCATTGTGAGGAAACAAAGTGCTTTGGTGCATAATGGCTACAAGTGGTTTATGGTGAGTGAAAGATGTCCTAGATCATGTCCTAAACAAAATGTTTATTTCCAATGTGTCCCAAGAAAGTGAAAGCTAGTCCATATCAAACATAGACTAGGTGCAATGATGTGTTCCAAAAAATTATTTAGGCTATAAATTCAAAAGATATGCAAGTAACATGTGATGACCTTAACATGAAAATAAACCTATAAATCAGCAAATTAATCCCAGACACAAAACAAAAGAAATAAATAAAAATGGAGACTAAGTGAAGTGATTTGAACCTGCCCTACTCCTTAGGAGTAGGTTGTGAAGCCTTTGTTGCTGATGTCGCATGTTACGGTACCAAGCTCTGCATTTTTTTAGTAAGGTGCTCTCCTTCTTCAGCTGATGGATAACTTGTTGACAACTTCTTGAGGAATGGTGGAATTTGTTGGAGCACATCAGTATGATCCTCAGCCAGAACGATCCTTACCAACTCATTTTGGTGTTTCTCTTTCCACTTATGCTTATATACTTCCCTTATCACTTCCTTCACTCTTTGATCATGGCACAAGACTTCGATGGCACATATGGGGGAATATTTAATCCCATCATGATTTTTCCACACCACCTCACCAACACTAGAACTTGATTTTATGAAGCTTCCCGAGCCCTTGGATTGATCGTCACATCCCCTTTTCAAAACAACTTGAAGACTTTCTGCACAACTTTGCTGCAAGGATGTTGCAGCATCTGCAATAATATTGTTGTTCTGCACATATTCAAAGCATGGGTTAATGACAATCTTGACATTTTGTTGCACCTCTTCACTATTTTGAAGTAAAGAGGAACTGCTCAAATGCTTAGATTCTTCCTCGGAACTCTCTATCTCTTGACTATTTTCCAAAGTATTGACCTGATCCTTATCCTTACTAATATTCTCAAAATTTTCAATCTCACTTGGTATAGGATTTTGGATTTGTCTATTACGCTCACTAATGATCTCTCCAACACAGGTCGTTATGTTAATAACAACTACATTTATGTTTTGTAAGATATCATTCATCAAAGCTTCAAGAGATTCGAAGTTTTCAGTTTGTTCTAAAGAAGGTGTAGGGGATAAAAATGAGTTGTTAAAATCATCCCCTTGAAAACTTCCAGAAAAATCAACTTGTTCCTCCCAAGATTGGTCAAAAGTATTCGAGTAATTGTTACTCCAATCTTGGTAGGGAGGTACTGGTGATGTGAAAGTGCCATGATCTTGACCACTTAAAAACAAATTAGGATGATCCTCCCATGATTGATGGTAACCATTGAAGTGTGAGGGATCCCAATTACTATCTCTTATGAAATAATGGGATTCGGGGTTTGAAGGACAACTGTACGAGAAATGATCTCCGCCACAATAGTCACAGAAAACAGTTTCATACGGCCCAAGAGAATGTCCCATTGAATCCATATTCACAGTAAGATAAACTCAAAAAGTTGTTACTTGCACACACATGGAAACGTATGACAAGCAACAAAAATGGTTGAAATATTAGTTTAACAAAACTCAATCTCTCCACAACCATAGATTTACGCCTATCCCCGGCAACGGCGCCAAAAACTTGATACGATATGTTTGCACACCTCTAGACATGTGATAGTTGAACCTCAAAGCAAGTATACAATGGGATCCAATATCGTCTTTTCAAGTAATAAAATGGTAAGAACCAAGTATCGTATTCCACAGGGATAGGTATCTTAAGTTGCAAGATCTCGAGATGAAAAACTAACTTCAGATGGTGAGTTTGAAGACTTTGTTTGAGTTGGTTAACAGTGATATGATTAACAAGATATATAAAGATAGAATGGGTGCAAGACTTAAAGTGAGGAGTAAACACAAATTCTGGAGGCCAATGCTATAGGAATGCTATAGCACTAGTTCAGCAACAACAAGTTCCACCATGTACTTTAAAGAGTATCCTTCCGGATATCTACCATTGCACTGTTGTTTAGCCTTCCATCAACATATGCCTATGCAAATGTCCGGACCAGTGTGAGTGTCAAATGGTTTCTTTAAAGTATATGGAAAAACAAATGCCTTTGTTTAAAAATCACCCTTCCGAGTCGATTCCCATATCATTCAAGTTGACGTGTTCTTAGTGGCTCATTCCTGAGTCCACTACACTTTAACACTTTGACTAGTGATCAACCCATCAAGAATCAATCGGTTTGAAAAACAAAGATAGCAAGTTCCCTTGCTAGTAACTTCTCCAAGTATACTTCCCGTATCATTCAAACTGACGTGCTTTTTCATGTCTTATTCCTAAGTCCATGACACTTTCACACTTTAAGAAGTATTACAACAAGTATTACACGGACTCAATGTGCATGAAAGAGGTGTGAAGGTGGGGCAACTTTCCTTCTTTTTCAATATCTAAATCTTCCGAGTGAAGACCAGAAAGCAGATGTGTTGCGTCCCCAATAAAAATTGAAACATTTCTTTGTCGGGAAAGAAATGAGTGGTTGTTGGGGTTAATGCTAGAGTTGGCATGGGCTCACTGCCTGTTTCAATGATGGTCAGAATGTGAACCAATCAGATTTTGCGGTTGTCCGACTCAGAAAGTGGTTGGTGCAGAGTTCTGATATTCTTTTAACTCTATTCTCACACCCTTTTTCTTTTTATCATTATGCTCACTTCTAACCAAACTCTCATTTCCATTTTACCGCTCCACACAATGAGAAAAACTCAACCGGATGAGTTATCTCCCCCACTCTTTGATTTTGACCCCTCACCCCTCATTCACTCAAGGATAACTTCTGGGGTAGGAAACACTGGTTAACGTGAATCCATGGAAGTTTTGTTTAAGTTCTCACACAAATCCCATGTAATTTTGTCCTAAAAAGAATGATTTCTCAACAATTTAACTGAACAGTTAAGCACATATAACATTGTCAAAATGTATGCTTATTAAAAATATGAATGAGATATGAGCATTTGAACAATGAAGAACTCTCAAAACAAGGATATTGAATGAATGAAATGAAATCAAGAGAATTGTTTTGAGAATCTGACAATGTATCAATCAGATCAAATAAAATGATTAGGGTATCAAAGAAATTGATGGTTTATTTATATGAACGAATATAAACAATTTAACAATGAAAGCACAAATTAGAAATGATGATTGATGCTCAACAACATTTGAAAGCAAACGGGAGTATTACCATCGAAAAATTTGTTCGTTATGAGACATGGTAATAACAGATTCAAATGAAGTACTAAACCGATTTGTGTTAATACTTTACAGTATATAGACAAGATAATACACAAGTATTGATCTTTGGAAACACACGGTCAGTTAAACGTTAAAGCTCAATAATGAAAAACATTTAAAATCACACTTCTTAATTCATGAAATCTTTTGAGAGAAGAGAAGTGATTTGAACATTTAAGAAAAATATTTTTCATGCTTGAAAGTTGTTCTTCTTTCAAACAATCAGAGATATAGATTAGAAGATATTTACCTTTAAGCTCCCCCTCAAATCATTATAGAATGATTTAAGTCTATTAACCTCCCCCTGGATATTTGCAAAATATCCATGTCTAAACATTAAAGAACGGGTCCTGATCTGTCATGTGATCAGAAGCCACAATGACATTAAAGTCCGGGTTCTAAACTGAAGTGTTTAGAAGCCATTGTTCTTTGACTTTGAAGTCTGAGTCCTGAGTTGATTTACTCAGAAGTCAAACATCTTGCTCCCCCTAAACTTGTGGTACCTGCGAAACAGATTTAACAGGTTTTGGTACCCACTGGTATTTGGGTCCTGGTATTTTAGATTTAAGAATTCACTTCTCATTAGATGTATATCTTTTAAAACCAGAATTCTGAGAAGTTATTCTATAAGAACCGTACCAGTTATGAGCAGTTTCTCTCTGAAGAAAGTCATTCTCTCCACAGTAAGAACATCAGATTTTCCTTTGAGCAATCCTGATCAAATGATTAGTAGAGTAATATATATTAGAATTACCAAAAGATTTACCTTTATATGCACTGTTCTTTTTGGCTTTAGAGGTGGATGCAGATGCATTGTCCTTCTTCTTCTCTTCATCTGAAGAACTCTTCACTCTCCAGACCATCTGATTTTTCTTTGAATTCTTTCCAAAAGATTTTACATAAAAATTTGTTGAACCATCAACAGATTTGTCATAAAATAGATTTGATGGTCGAATCTGACTTGATTTGACAATGATTGTTTTGACACTTTTCTTTTTGAAATTTTTTTTGTCATGAATAGAACTTGAAGCTTTTTTGAAAGAACATACTGATTCTGTTGAGTTATCAATAGGTGACTGGCTAATGACATCAGCTGTTACTTTACCAGACAACTCAATGTTTGCAGCTTCCAAGTCATTTATCTTTTTAGTCAAAATGTTTCTTTCATCTGAAAGTGTGTCAAATTTATGTTTCAAATCAGACTTGACCTTCTGTTCTTTTTGGTAATATGATGACAGAGCAGTTAATTTGGATGTGAGCTTAGATATTTCAGATTCAATATGTGAACGTTCTTGCTCAAAATTGTTTTCCAAGTTCTTGGATTTTTCAGATATTTCCTTGAAACTCACAGTATTTCTCTTTTCCGCGTTTTTCTTTTCAAGCTCATAAGACTGCTTCTTTTCTTTGAAAATCTGTCTTTCTTTTTCAAGCAAGTCTTGTAAAGTAGAAATCTTATTGGGAAGTTCAGTAATTTTATATTCAAGAACTTTTCTTTCCTTAGCAAATGTGTTTCTTTCAGTAATTAGAATCTTTTCAAAACCAGACACTTGCTTGGAAAGTTTCAAACATCTTAGCTCAAGATCCTTTTTCTCTTGGTTAGCTTTCTTAGAAAATTCAGATATCTGTTGAGTTGAAAATGTCTCTAGTTTTGATTTTTCTTTATCTGCTTGGATGCTTTTTATTAATCTTGCATTTTGTGTCTCCAAGCCGTAAACTTTTTTTGAAGCTAAATTGATTCAGCTTGGATATCTGATGATTTTCGTTCAGTTGTCTTCAGTTGGCTTTTGAGATATACAATCTTTTTCTCTTTCAACTTAATCTGTTTCTCACATGACTGAATAGTCTTTTCATTTAAACCAATCATTTTCTCTCTTTCTTTAATTTCTTCCTCTTTCTCTCTTATGTCTTTCTCTTTATCTCTTATCTCGTTCTCTTTTGCACTAATGATACCTGCAGAATTAGATTTAACATGGTCAGTACATTTTGTACAAACAGGAGTTTTATCAGAATTTGACAATTTAGACTTCAACTCCTGTATCTGCTTAGGAAGCTCTGAACTTTGATCTTTCAGTTGATCTCGTTCAGCTTCTATTTTCGGTATCTTAGGAATGTACAAGATTGCCATATCTCTTGCAGAAAATACAGTATTTCCCTTATCATCAACAGCAGACATCTTGACAAATTAGCTTGATAATGAAAGATTGTTCCCAAACAGTTCAGAATATTTGGCTGAAAGTCAAACTTGGATTAGCACAAAAAATAATATCAGATAAGCTCACAAACGATTCCAGAAAATCAATTAATTTTCTGTGCAAATCTCTTCTAAATCTGTTTGGTATGGCTCTGATACCAATTGAAATTTTATTCCCATATTCAATTATCAAGCAATCAAATACTCTCAATTAAGAATATGATATAACAATGTATAAGAGCTTAGAGAGAGAGTAGAGAGAGAAATATTCATATTACAATGTAAAGCTCTTACAACAATTACATGTAAAAAACCTATTTATACCAAGAGTAAAACTCTCAAGTAACGCAACTAAACTCTCAAGTAACTTGAATAAGGTATCCACACAAACTCTCAAGTACTGAAACTCTCAGGAACTTAAGCACCCTCTAAAACTAATGTTGACTTTCTCACTATATGACTTCAGCCCACAGAATTGTAGGACCCTAGATCTTGACATATCAAGTGTTTCTAATTGATTAAGTAGGATGAGATAGGATTAGGATTTATTGAACATTTAATTGAAATGGAAAACTACACTAATGAGCGAGAGAATTCTTAAAAGGCTACATTTTGTAAATTGAAATTATCAAATGATTACAAGGCCTTAACCATCTATTTATAGAGTCACTAATCCTACCTACCACCTTTTCTACAACATGTAAGCACCCGCCCTTACACTTTAAGCTTTATACAATTACAATTTATAATAAATTTACTTTCCAAACTTTCAATGCACTAACATTCTTCCCCTAAAGTTTGTGAAAGTAAATCATCCTTCTTGAAGCTTTAAATCCTCTCCCCCTTGATTTACTTGACGAACTTTGGCGCAACTTTGACAATCAAAGGCTCGGCTCCCCCTTTGTTGTTGCTCTCACTATTGCGGTTTCGATTTTAAAACCGAATTCGAGGTAGTCCATAAGCTCGACTAAGTGCACTTCGAAGCATCTTAAAATGTTGAAATCCAACTTGTTACGTTAAGCCCACAAGAATGACAACAAGAGGATTTTACGTGACAAACCGGTGCATACTTAATTTTTAACCACGAATTCGTCGTTAAAACGCGAATCAAATAGGAATTTCCGTTTGAGAGTCCTAAACTTGTCCCTAGAAGAGGGAACGATGGATCGTGCACCAAGGGATGAGGAACAAAACTTGGTCAAATTTAACAAATTTGGACCAATTTTGTTAAAAAATCTAACGGCACTAACGGAACCGTTAAATGTACTATTCATCTTCTTCCTCACATAAAATCATGAAACTTTGACTTTTCTTCTTCCTTTTCTTAGCATAACCATGATCAAAATAATTTATAGACCAGATCTGGATCGAAATTTCATAAGAACTCCGGCGAAAATTTCCAGATTCCAGCGATAGTTTGAACTTTCCGGCGAGTTTGTTACAACAGCTCAAAACAGCACAGAAACTTTGAATAACTGTTGTAAATCGTTGTTAATTATATGCCAAATGATCACAAACTTAAACAAAAACAGATCTGGACGATTTTGAATGAACTCCGGCAACACAGTCAGTTTTCCGGTGAAAAACGTTTTTCCAGCAAGGTGGTTTTCAACAGATCCAATACTTCGATTTCTTGATCAAAATCCATCAAAAAAATTACAATAGATCGATATAAACATGAATATTATATCTTTGATTAAGTTTTGAAAATTTTCCAGCTCAAACCTCAATTTCTGGCGATGAACAATGTCTTCTCCGGCGAACTCGTTTTTCCGGCGAATTGTTATAACCAATTCAAAACTTCGAATTACATGATTTAAACTGTTGGTCCCGAAGGTGCTTAACAAGTTTGTAGAAGGGGGGGGGGGTTGAATACAAACACAGAAATTAAAGTTTAATAAATTGTTTATTGATAAATCAAAATACAATTTACAAGTTTGTTGCGGAATAAGATTAAGACAGACTCAATCTAAACAAACTTAAGAAACACTAAGATGGTTGCACAAGAAATTCAGAGAATGGGGGATTTTTAGAGAGATAGAAAACAAGGGTTTCTATTTTGGAGTTCAAGGATTGAGCACACCTTTAGATGAAGGAGTGAGCTTCCTATTTATACCCTATGCATTAAATGCATGGCAGGGTACTTTACACGTGGCATTCATAGATTGGCTTTGGTAGTCTCATTTTTGGAGACATGCTTTTGGCCGCTTTATGAACAGTGTAGTTGACAGAGTTGGTGTACGATTTGTGGCAGAGACGTGTCCGTTCTGAGACATTGTACTGGTTGTGCAAGGTAAGACAAAAGAAAACTTGAGGCATAAGCTTTGTGATCGTTGATCGCTGAGTATCTCTTCTTCCAGAGAAAGAAGTTCAGCTATCGCTGAAGCTTTTCCTCAGGCTTCTTCGCGTAAGTAGATGTCTGATCTTCGCTGATATCCGCATCTGGTCACTAGTAGACTTATCTATTGTTCAGTGGCTTCGTCTTCGATTCAGCTATGAACTATGTTGACGCGAGACTTGTCTTCAGGGATTACGTTAACTATGTTACATAGGAAACGATCAGTGATGACTGAACAGACTCAGTTTGATCGCTGAAAGTGAAACACATACATATTAATGTTTACAGAAAGGTCATCAGCGATAACTGAACAGACTCAGTCTGATCGCTGATGATGAAACACTAATACATATAATAACGTAATTTTCACTTAGTATAAAAGAGGGTCGTTATCAAATCACTGAAAGAGTTTGGATCAACAATCTCCCCCTATTTGATAATGACAAAGTAACAAAAGAAAATTACTTTGATTCAAAATATAAGAATAAAAAGGACTCATAGAATGCATGTCCCAATTACTATTTTGAGGGATCTTTTACAGTAATGATAGGGTTAAGTACATCACTGCTATTTTCATTTAATTCAGGGATGGAATTACAAGATATGAAAAACATTACAAGTGAGTAACTAACTACTGTAGGTACAACTAACAGATTACAGAGAAGAAAACTAATCTATCAGTTATTAAAAGAAGATTTAGGAGGATTGATCATATACTCAGGTATTTCTTCTCCTTTCTGTCTTCGTTCCAAAGATTCTTGACTGATAATTTCTTTAATTTTTTCAGCAGCAGGGAAGAAGTCACACCATAAGCATAAGAGATCCTTGAGATGATTCAGAGGACAGATAGGAATCTCAGAGATTCTTTGAAATCTGAGTTCCTCATCATCATCTCTGAAGAATATTCCATAAGGATTGTCGATTACTTGACCAGCTTGGAAAGGACCACCAGGAGGCAGAGATAAGTCCAGAACTGAAAGATCAGGAGGAGGACCAAACAGTGCATCTCTTGAAAATTTGATAGAAGTTTCATTCCTGATGATGGCGACATCTTCAGAGGAGGAGGACCCAATTTTTCTCTTGAGTTTCAAAGGTTTGGGAGGAAGAGGAGATGGCAGCTTTAGTACAGAAACGACTCTATTTATGAGGGCTTCAAGGAGTCCTTCAACGTAGCCTCTGTATGTAGATTTGGATTTCATCAGCGCATCCCAGAACTCTAACCATTCCGTAAATCCGAAGCTCTCAAGTTTTGATACGTACATTGCTTTTTGGGTTCCATCCTCTCTGGTAATCTCCATGGTCACTGAGAGTTGATCTTTCTTCTTGCGACCAGAGATAGTCACAGCTGATATTGGAAGAAGATCAGAACGATAATCCATCTTTTGTTTGCACCATTCGATAGACTTATCGTTGATCTCTTGTTCTTTGAAGCGTTCCTCTTCAATTTCTTTTAGTAGTGCTGCTTGAACTTCCACAGGTTTGCTTTTCAGCTTTTTGTCCTTAACTTGAGAGGATTGAATCTTTAAAGCGAGTTGGGCATCTCGTTTGCATTCAGCGATCAGCTTCTCAGCTTTGGCAGATTCTTCTCTTTCAGCTTCAGTGAGGAAATCGAGCTCTGTGGATGTTTGAAGAGGGATTTTCAGCCGTTGACTTTCTAGTTGAGCGATCATTTCAACTCTTTTCTTTACCACTTCCTCTGACCATTGAGATGGTCGAGAGGGCCTTCCTGGATGGACCAAGGAATCTTCTTCTTCTCCTTCATCAATCTCAGCGATAGAGATTGGGATTATTTCTTCAGCGATAGCAGCTGGAATTATTTGTAGTTCAGAACCCTTAAGCAGGGGTGAGAACTGTCTGGTTAGAAAAAGAAGGAAAGAAGGGATAAGTGTATTTTTAGAACGAGAGAGATAAAGGATAGAAAGGAATAGGGGTTTGGAAAGAGTAGAAGAGTGGTACAATTGAAAGACATACCTGAGAAGGATGCTCCCCCTCAGATTGTGATCCAGTCCTCAAGCATTCTTCAGCGATCGGTTGCTTGTCTTTGCTTTGCGAAGGAACACTTGAAGATGTATCACCTCTCACCCCTGTTTTGACAACCTCTTGCGAAGTTGTCCCTGATACGACGTTCGGCTTAGAGAACCACATAGATTGGTCTTCATCGTCGTCGTCGTCATCGGAGGGCTGATCCTTTTCTTGATCATCAAGATCTAGATCATCTTCCTCTTCATCGTCTTCTTCCTCATCCTATTCAAAGAGAATGGAGTGAATTGATGAGGATTCTTTTGCCTTCTCCCCCTCAGATTGAGAGGGAGGTTCCTTTGGAGTCTTAGCTTCCCCAGCAGCAATAGAAGTTTCTTCAGTTTTCTCCCCCACTTTGTCATTATCAGCGGTAGGGGATTGTTCAGTTGCTGGAGTAGCTGTTGAAGCTTTTAACACTTGAACGTCAGCCTCCAGACGCTTAACCCGGTCTTCAACCGCAGGAATGTCGCATGTGGCATCATGAATGAATTCCACAGCGATGTTGAGGTTGGTACGACCATCTTCAGTGAAGGAGGGAGGCAGCGCTGGAGCTGGTGCATTCACTTTCTGTAGAATTTGCTGAAGAAGGGACGTGCAGAGATCAACCTTTGAAGAGAGACCCTGAACCTCAGCGGTAAGAGACTCAAATCGCCCTTGAAAGAGTCGAGAGGACTCTCTGAGTTGGACGACTTGTTCTTCAACAGCTGAAAGTTGAGAGTTCTCAGCTTTAGATGAGCAAGTGGCGGTCAACTTCTTCAGCTCCTCACCAGCCTGATTTACGGCGCTGGTGGTTTCATTGATGGTGTTGGTGAGTGCGTCCACCTTCTCTCCTAGACTGTTGACATGCGTGTCAACAGACGCCAAGCTAGGACCTGAAAATAATGTTAGTTCAGATATGGGCTTATTTGGAGAGGGGGGGAGAGAAGTGTTTAGGATTATAGGTGTACCTGACGTATCAAAAATTTTGTAGAACTGAATAGATTCCTCAAAAGTTTGATGCTCAGGTCCTATAAGGAAAGAAGAGGTGGCGGGTTCAGAGACCAAGTGAGGAGAGAAGGGAAGAGTTTTGGGGATAGAAGTAGGGATGGGGTTAATCTCAGGGAATGAGATAGTAGGTGGGGTTACTGATGATGTGACAGCAAGTGAGATTGCTGACACGGCAGTATGAGTGACTGCTGAAGTTGTGGAGGAAAGACCCACAAATGCATCTAAGGTAGCTTGTTGAGAAGCTCCCTCAGGTATAGTACTAGAGGGTGTACTTTCCTTAGTCTTTTTGGCCTTTTTGGAAGGACCAATCGGACTAGCTGATGGTCGTTTAGAAGTAGTGGTAGCGACAGGGATAGCAGACGAAGGAACCGTCTGCGTGGTCGCTAAAGATGAAGAAGAATGGAGAGAGAGACGAGAGCGAAGGAAAGAGATACTTACCTCGTCGGCGAGTGGCTTGACCTCCAGTGATCGTTGACCTACCCTGGCAAAGGTGCCATCATCTTTGGTGGGATAGGTGTTGGGATAGAGGAACTTGATATACGTACATATGAAACGTACGTATGAGATCTTGGGATCTCGTTCAGGCTTCTCTAATCTCGACCTCAGATCTTCAAAGATGGCTGTGGCGTAGTCAAATTTTTGACCAGCGATAACGGAGTAGGCCATCTGCAGTTGTGTTTTGCTGGCTTGATCCAGCGAACCACTCTTCCCACTCATGCACTGAATTATGTGCGAGAAGATAAAGTTCAGTTGTGATGGCATCTGAGCTTTTAGGATCTTGGTGAGCTTCTTGTTGGGAATAGAAGATCTTGGTTTGTTTTCCCAACAATAGCCCATTGCGTCCAGGAAGGATATCAGCTCATCATCAGTGGGGAGTGTGTCGAACCCACTCTTTGGTTTGTCAGGGAATCTTAAAGATTTCCTGAGGCTAAGAGCGGTCATGCTCCCTGGCCCTAATTCCGTGCTGAACGAGATAGCAGGGACTCGTTCGCCTTTCCTGTTGGTAAGTTCAGTTGCATCAGCAGTGACACAGAACTGCTGAAGTAGAGTCTTGGAGGGCTTAGGATCCACAGTGATCGCGTAAGCTATGCATGACTGCTTGAGGAATTCAGCAGCTTCCACCAGATGTGGGTATTTGTCAGCTTTGAAGTCGAGTCTGGCCAAATGATTACATTTAGTAATCTCAACTTCAGTGAGAGCGAATCGTACATGCTTGGAAGCAACGATTGAAGACTGTGTCATTTCTGTTATGGAAAGAGGCATAATAGAAGAAATGATTTAGATTTAAAATAATATGATTACCAGTTTCCATGAAAGAAGGGAAACTGGAAAACTATCAAGTTAGTTTTAGGAGAAAAATAGTGTTCTGGGTAGAAAGAATGAAGAACACTTTAAAACCAAAAGGTTTTTATTTAAAAACATAAAATCAGAAAGAATGATCTTTAGTTTTTACAAAAAAGAACGTTTAATAAAATCCATAGAAATCGAGTAGGATTTAAAAAAAATAAAAACGTACGAACAAAGCATATAAACATGAAATAAACCTGTGTATCTTGAAGAAAAAGAGTTGCAGATTCAATATTCTGGGTTTACTTGCTTGAGTGTTCTTGAGAGAATGCTTCTTGCTTTGAAAGTTTTGAAAGCGTAAACCGTATAAAGGAGAGAAGAATACCTTTTATACGATGAGATAGAAGAGAGAGAATAGAGAGAATGAAGCGGGAAAAGAAAGAAAAAATCATCATGACATTGACACGTTCCACGAAGTTGATTGGATAGAAGGGCAACGGACGAACGTGTCAGAAAAGGCATGTCGTGGATTGTCGGTTCAAATGACGTCATAGAGGAGAGAGACTGTACATTTGTCCGTTGAAATGATCACTGAAGAAAAGTCAGCGATAGATTTTTCTTTTTAAAAGTATCCCTTTTTAGAAAAGATATAGTTTTTCCTTTTAAAGGATCACTGACTAGAAATATCAGTGATTAATGTATTTTTTTTTTTTTTAAAAAAGCTTTTAATCATTTGAAGAAAATTCAGTGATTAAAGTTTTAAAAAATTTTGAGAGAAAGGAGAAAACATACCTGAGAGTCAGAATGTTTATCAGAGAGAATGATGAGAGGGTAACTTTTGATTACTAACATAATACATGAACGCTGAAGAATTATTCTTCGAGGTTCAGCATTCCAAGCTCACTGATGAGAAAGTTGAACCTTGTCTCATCAAGAGGTTTGGTGAATATATCAGCAAGTTGAAAGTCAGTAGGGATAAAGTGAAGTTCAATATCACCATTCATCACATGATCTCTGATAAAGTGATATCTGATCTCTATGTGTTTTGTCTTTGAATGTAGCACTGGATTGTTTGCTATAGCAATAGCACTAGTGCTGTCACAATAGATAGGAATCTTTGACAGCTGAAGGTCATAATCTAATAGTTGATTTCTCATCCATAAGATTTGTGAACAACAGCTTCCAGCGGCTACGTATTCAGCTTCAGCTGTGGAAGTGGACACAGAATTTTGCTTCTTGCTTGTCCAGCTTACCAACTTTCCTCCCAAGAGTTGACATCCACCAGTGGTACTTTTTCTGTCAAGTTTACAGCCTGCAAAATCACTATCAGAATAACCAGTTTGATCGAACCCTGAGTCTTTGGGATACCAAAGACCGAGGTTAGGAGTTCCTTTCAGATATCTGAAAATTCGCTTTACAGCGATCAGATGGGATTCCTTGGGTTCAGATTGATAGCGTGCACATAAACAAGTAGAGTACATGATGTCAGGTCGGCTTGCTGTAAGATACAGCAATGAGCCTATCATTCCTCTATAGGCAGTGACATTAACAGGTTTTCCAGATGGATCCTTGTTAAGTATCAGCGGTGGTGCCATAGGAGTTTTCATCGCTGAAGTTTGTGTGAGTTCAAACTTCTTTAGCATATCTTTAACATACTTACCTTGGCAGATAAAAGTACCTTTGTCAGATTGTTTAATCTGAAGACCAAGAAAATATGTCAGCTCACCCATCATACTCATTTTATATTCTTTCTTCATTCTTTCAGCAAAGCGAGTACAAAGAGATGGGTTAGTAGAACCAAATATTATGTCATCGACATATATTTGTACAAGAATTATATGACCTTTTATCTTCCTGAAAAATAACGTGTTATCAATCTTGCCACGTTCAAAATTTTCACAGATAAGAAAAGATGAGAGAGTGTCATACCAAGCACGAGGGGCTTGTTTTAGACCATAGAGAGCCTTATCCAATTTATAAACATAATTTGGATGCTTAGGGTCATAGAACCCTGGTGGTTGTTCTACATAAACTTCTTCATTCAGCTTTCCATTCAGAAAAGCTGATTTTACGTCCATTTGATAAACGATGAAGTCTTTATAGACTGCATAAGCTAAGAATAGTCGAATTGCTTCGAGCCTGGCCACAGGGGCAAAGGTTTCATCATAGTCTATGCCTTCCTCTTGTCTGTATCCCTGAGCAACAAGTCGAGCCTTGTTGCGGGTTACAGTTCCATGTTCATCTAACTTGTTTCTAAACACCCATTTGGTGCCTATTACAGTTTTATCAGATGGTCTAGGAACGAGATTCCAAACTTGGTTTCGAGAGAATTCAGTTAGCTCTTCTTGCATAGCGCTGACCCAGTTTGGATCTCTGAGGGCATCATCAGTCTTCTTTGGTTCTATTAAGGAGAGAAAGTTTACAAAGAGACAGATATTACCTGAGCTTCGTCGTGTCTGAATACCTGCATCTGGATTACCAAGAATTTGATCTATGGGGTGATCTCTGGTCCATCGCTGAGCAGGAGCAAGATTGATTATTTCAGCGATAGGATCAACAATAGGAGCAGTCGCTGATGAAGATGCTTGAGGTTCATCAGCTAGTAATTGTTGAACATTAGATACACCAATGCTTTCAGAAGGGTTTTCAGACGAAGATGGATTTGATGGTAGAAGTGTGTTTAGAGGTTCAGCTGAAATCCATGAGTTGGATTCAGCGGTGGGAGGTATGATACTTGGTTCTTCATCAGCAGCTGGAGTTTCAGTGTGCTGTTGGTTTGAGAAGAAAGGTTCAGTTCCTCTATAGTGAGAGATCATCCAAGTATTCAGTTCTTCATTGTCAGCGATTGGTTTAGAGTTCGCTAAGCGCGTTTCATCAAACGTGACATGAATGGTTTCTTCTACGGTTTGTCTTCTTTTGTTGAAAACTCTGTAGGCTTTGGAGATGGAGGAATATCCTAAAAATATTCCATCATCGGCTTTTGGGTCGAACTTTCCAAGTTGATCTTTGTTGTTTAAGATAAAGCACTGACAACCAAAGATATGAAGAAAGCTGATAGAAGGCTTCCTTCCAAGAAAGAGTTCATAAGCTGTCTTCCCAAATCGCTTTATTATCAGCGATCTGTTTTGAGTAAAACATGCAGTGTTTACAGCTTCTGCCCAAAATTGAGTAGGGAGGTGAGAATCGCTGAGCATTGATCTAGCAGCTTCTATGATCGTTCTGTTTCTTCTTTCAGCGACTCCATTTTGCTGAGGTGTTCTTACTGAGGAGAAGTTGTGAGAGATTCCTTTGTTCTCAAAGAAATTGTTCAGGGAACTATTTTTGAATTCAGTTCCATGATCACTCCTTATTGATCGAACAGTAAGATTATTCAGCACTTCCATCTTTTTGACAAAAAAAAATTAGTTCTTCTGGAGTATCATTCTTACAGCGAAGAAAAATAACCCAGGTGTAGCGAGAATATTCATCTACAATGACAAGCGTATATTTCTTTCCAGCTATTGATTGGATATTGACAGGGCCAAATAGATCCATATGCAAGAGCTGAAGAGGACTTGTTACTGAGGAAACTTGTTTCGACTTGAAACTAGCTTTTGTTTGTTTTCCTTTTTCACATGCTGAGCAGAGAGATTCTTTAGCATATGAGTGCTGAGGAAGACCAGAAACCAGTTCCTTAGATGAGAGAGAATTCAGGGTTTTGAAGTTTAGATGAGAGAGCCTTTTATGCCATAGCCAGTTGACATCAGAAGAGGCCTTAGAGAGAAAACATAAGTTATCAGTGATAGTAGAGTCCATATCTATTACATAGACATTTTCTCTTCTATAACCACTGAGAGCAAGTTTTCCTTTTTCATCTACCACTGAACATGCTTTCTTAGAAAAGCGAACTTCGTAGTCTTTGTCACATAGCTGATTGATGCTTAGAAGATTGTGCTTCAGTCCATCTACATAAGCGACTCTTCGAAAGGTAGTTGTCCCATTGCTGAGGACACCAAACCCACGGGTAAATCCTTTTCCATTTCCACCAAAGGTCACAGAGGGACCTTTCTCTTCCTTGTATTCAGTGAGCAGGTCTCTTTGTCTAGTCATATGACGAGAACATCCGCTATCGAGATACCAGATGCCCTTTGATCCCTGCATACATAAGGAAGATTAAGCTTTGTTTGGTACCCACTTTTCAATGGGTCCTTCAGAGTTAGTGGATAAGGAAGATTCAGCAGTCTTCACCGCTGATGAAGATTCAGCTTCAGTGGTAATCTTCACTTTGGTTAATTTCTTAACCTTAGTGGTATTTTTCACTTTGGTGACTTTATTTGCCTTAGAGGCATTTTTCTTCACTTTGGCTGTTTTATCAGCTTCGGTGGTATTTGGACACTTGCTCGCAATATGGTCAGTGAATCCACAGTGATAACATTTTCTATATCTTATGGTGGTTTTATAACCAAAAGGTTTTGAAAACTTAAGATGAGCAGGTCCAGCTCCAAGAATGCCTTTAGCACGAGATCTGGGAGGAATTTTTATTTCTTCAGATTTCACGAGCTTTAGATCAACCTTCAGCTTTGGAGGACAGATATCAAAGATTTCTGTCACTGAGCTAGAAGGTTTATCCACTGAAGGTTTGGAGGGGACTTTCAGTTTGGTTTTCTTGGAAGCCTTCTGAGGGAGAATAGACTTTCCTTTATCTGCAGGCTTAGATTTTGCAGATATCTCCTCAGGGATGGGATTAGAAGAAGAACAGGGATAGAATTGATTATAAGAAGTGTCAAAGAAAGATGTGACAAAAGTTCCAAACTTAAGCGAGGAACTTTCTTCTTTAGGATCATCCTGTGGTGTCCAAAAACCAAGACCAGTTTTATCACTTTCAGGAGTTTGAGCATTTATTATCTCAGAGATCTTTGTTGATGATTTGCACCATTTTTCAACCTGAGCCTTTTCTGCTTTTAGAGCAGCGATGGCTTGTTCGCGTTCAATGCTGATGATTTCATTTATAATGACTTGATCTTTTAGCTTTTCTTCTAAAAGATTTAGTTCACTGATCTTTTCATGACATTTCTCTAGCTCTTCTGTTAAGTAAACATTTTTATTTTCAGCTTGAGTTTTGTCGTTTAGAGCATTATAAAGGTCAATCGTCAGCACATCAACAGCGCGACTTCTCTCAGCTTCAGGCAGAGAGGGATTTGTTGAGATAGATACATGAGATGATATGTAGCTCATAGAAGGTTCAGATGGTTCTTCTACTTCTTCTTTAATCTCAGCCATGAGGCAAAGATTAGCGACTTCTTCTTCATCAGAAGATGATTCTTCTGATTCAGCCCAGTCATGTTCTTCAGCGATGAGACCTTTACCTTTTTGCTGATAGCTTTTCAGCTTTTGATATTTGTTGTTCAGCTTATGATATTTGTCATCACTGGATCTTCTTGAGGTAGAAGGTTTGAAGACCTTTTTAGACCTGCACTCACTAGCAAAATGTCCAATTTTTTCGCAGTTATAGCAAGTGGCTGTAGCCTTATCAACCGGAGTTGATTTTGGCTTTTCAGTAAGAGAGAGAGGTTTACTTCTTCGGAAGTTACTCTTTCTTGCAAATCTCTTAAAAGAGTTTGTCAAGAGTGCTAAGGACTCATTAAACTCTGAAAGATCAGGGTCTGATAAATCCTCAGATTCAGAATCTAACTCAGTGATGGTGAGAGTAGATCGCTGGGATGGAATTATCTCTGATGAGACTAAAGCAACAGCAGTGCTTTTGGAGTCTTTAGAATCTTTTACAAGATTCTTCTTCAGGAGATTAGATTGCTCATAGTTGAGCAATATTCCATACAGAGTGCTAAGAGAGAGAGTATGTAAGTCTTTTGTCAGCTTAAGACATATTGAATAACTGTCCCAGCTTTCAGGAAGACTTTCCAAGAATTTTGTTAGGACCTCAGAATTAGAATAGGTCCTTCCAACAGTTCTTAGGTCAATGATCAGGCAGTTAAACCGCTGATGAATGTCAGAAAGAGATTCATTCTTACCAGCGATAAAACTTTCATACTGTCTTACCAAGTTAATCTTTCGGGTCTCTTGGATTTCAGTGGTGCCCTCATATTGAACACATATGGTTTCCCACATTTCTTTAGAAGTTTTTAGATGCATGATGGAATGGAAAACTTCATCAGGCAGAGCCATTGATATAATGGTCTTTGCTCTTGCATCTATGCCTACCTTCTTTTTATCTTCATCACTCCACTGTCTTATTTCCTTAACGACATATCGTTCAGGGACAGCTTCAGTGGTGGCAGTAGCGGGAACCGCAGCTATAATTCTAACAGGTTCATAGGGTCCGTTTTCTATATATTCAGGTATAGTAGGATCCGCACCTTCAAGAAATAGCATCATTCGATTTTTCCATAGAGAAAAGTTATCTCTGCTAAATCGAGGAGGTTTAGAAAGTGAACCATTATCATAGTAGTTTGTGTTTGTGTTTAGTGCCATTTTAGAATAGCAAGGAAGAGTATACAGCAAGATCTTGTTTATTAGTTTAAACAAACTGCTCTGATACCACTTGTTGGTCCCGAAGGTGCTTAACAAGTTTGTAGAAGGGGGGGGGGTTGAATACAAACACAGAAATTAAAGTTTAATAAATTGTTTATTGATAAATCAAAATACAATTTACAAGTTTGTTGCGGAATAAGATTAAGACAGACTCAATCTAAACAAACTTAAGAAACACTAAGATGGTTGCACAAGAAATTCAGAGAATGGGGGATTTTTAGAGAGATAGAAAACAAGGGTTTCTATTTTGGAGTTCAAGGATTGAGCACACCTTTAGATGAAGGAGTGAGCTTCCTATTTATACCCTATGCATTAAATGCATGGCAGGGTACTTTACACGTGGCATTCATAGATTGGCTTTGGTAGTCTCATTTTTGGAGACATGCTTTTGGCCGCTTTATGAACAGTGTAGTTGACAGAGTTGGTGTACGATTTGTGGCAGAGACGTGTCCGTTCTGACACATTGTACTGGTTGTGCAAGGTAAGACAAAAGAAAACTTGAGGCATAAGCTTTGTGATCGTTGATCGCTGAATATCTCTTCTTCCAGAGAAAGAAGTTCAGCTATCGCTGAAGCTTTTCCTCAGGCTTCTTCGCGTAAGTAGATGTCTGATCTTCGCTGATATCCGCATCAGGTCACTAGTAGACTTATCTATTGTTCAGTGGCTTCGTCTTCGATTCAGCTATGAACTATGTTGACGCGAGACTTGTCTTCAGGGATTACGTTAACTGTGTTACATAGGAAACGATCAGTGATGACTGAACAGACTCAGTTTGATCGCTGAAAGTGAAACACATACATATTAATGTTTACAGAAAGGTCATCAGCGATAACTGAACAGACTCAGTCTGATCGCTGATGATGAAACACTAATACATATAATAACGTAATTTTCACTTAGTATAAAAGAGGGTCGTTATCAAATCACTGAGAGAGTTTGGATCAACATAAACTATTGTAAACTATTTTCAACATGATCAAAAGTGTTAAACACACATATCTATACAAAAAATTTCAAAGTCCACGTTTTTCCGATCAGTGAACAGTAAACTCCGTCGACATGCGATTTTCCGGCGAACTTTCTTTAAAAGCTCATAACTCGCTCAATTTTCGACAAAATTCAGATCCGAAACTTGTAGATCGCTCGAAATTCAATAAAGAATATACCTTGACAATTCAAATCGATTCATGCAAAGATTTTTCTGATCGATAGATTTGACGCGAAAAACGATACCGAAAATATCGAAAAATCTAAAAAATTATCGAAATGCGATTCTACGAATTGAGATAGATCTGGAATACGATTAAGAACAATACTTCAAGAGGATTTAAGAATTCGATGAACTTACGATTAGATCGGGCTCAAAAGACTTGAAAATGTCGAGATCCGATCGTTACAAGAAAATTTTCTTCGTGAGGCTCTGATACCAATTGTAGGACCCTGATCTTGACATCTCAAGTGTTTCTAATTGATTAATTAGGATGAGATAGGATTAGGATTTATTGAACATTTATTAGAAATGGAAAACTACACTAATGAGAGAGAGAATTCTTAAAAGGCTACATTTTGTAAATTGCAATTATCAAATGATTACAAGGCCTTAACCATCTACTTATAGAGTCACTAATCCTACCTACCACCTTTTCTACAACATGTAAGCACAAGCCCTTACACTTTAAGCTTTATACAATTACAATTTATAATACATTTACTTTCCAAACATTCAATGCACTAACATATCGTGATCACATGACATAAGAAAATAACGTATGAGCTTATAAATAATAGAAAGTCGAATATTACATTTCTTCGCGTTTTTGGTTGCAGGTGTTACATCTTAAACGATCGTGATAATCATGGTAAGTTCGACAAGAAAGCAGATGAAGGCTACTTTGTAGGATACTCTTTGATGTGAAAATCCTATCGGGTCTACAAAAGACGAACTAAGACTATCATGGAGAGTATGAATGTGTCGTTTGATGAATCATCTACATTGACTTCTGAACAGAGCAGTTCATAACTCATGCTGAAACAGAAGGCGTCTATTCAAAACAGAAAAGAACCCGAACCTTTACAGACTAAGTCTTCTAACTCACATATTATAACATCTAAGTTAGATTTACTATTTCTTGATGCATTCGTGGATATTTGTGCAGATTTCGACAAATCAAACATATCTGCATCAACTTTAGAGGTCCCTGTCACAACTGAAGATATCTCTAGACCTTCTAAAATTGTCACTACAACAACCTCATCAGGTACATCTACACCTATTATTTTTGCCAATACTAAATTGAATTCTACATCTGCAGATACAGATTCTGGAAAAGAAGTCCTGAGTACTTCTTCTGCTGCTCCAGAACTACATCAGTCAGAAACAAATGTACAAGATGTCCCGAGTACATCTGAGGTTGCTCCTGCGATATATAATGAATATGATGATGACAACACGCAGATCTCTGTTCAACCACTTCCGAGCACTACAAGATGGACAAGAGATCATCCCCTACATAATATAATCAGTGACGTACATAGTGGAGTTAAATTTCTGTCTCTACTCGAGTTTCCTTAGTTCCCTTGAGCCAAAGAAAGCATCATAACCCTTGCGTGATCCTGATTGGATTTTAGCTATACAAGACGAACTTCTACAATTTGAGTAGAACAAGGTCTGACGACTTATCCCACTACCTGAAGGAAAATCAGTGATTAGCACAAAGTGGGTCTTCAGAAATAAGAGAGATGAAGTTGGAGTTGTGGTTAGAAATAAAGATCGCCTCGTTGCAAAGGGTTATTGCCAACATGAGGGAATTGATTATGACGAGACATTTTCTCCTATAGCACGGATTGAAGCTATTTAGATATTTCTATCTTACGCAACCCACAAGAATTTTACAGTCTATCAAATGGACATAAAATCTGCATTCTTGATTGGGATTTTGCATGAGGAAGTTTATGTTGCTCAACCTGAAGGCTTCGTCGATCCGAAACACCCAGATTATGTCTACGTACTAGATAAGGCATTATACGGATTAAAACAGGCACCGAGAGATTAGTATGAAACGTTAACCCAATTTCTACTTGCTTCAAGGTGAAGATATGATCCTAATTCAGATCTATGTGGATGATATCATTTTCGGTTCTACTAATCCTAAATTCTGTAAAAACTTTTCAAAAATCATGGAATCTCGATTTAAAATGTCAATGATGGGTGAACTGACATTTTTCCTTGGTCTTCAAGTAAAACAGTTACCCGAAGGCATTTTCATCAATCAGTCAAAATATATTCGAGATATCCTAAAAAAGTTTAACATGTCTGAAATTTCTGTGATGAAAACACCAATGGCAACGGGAACACTTTTAGATGCTGATCTATCTGGTAAATCTGTAGATCAAAAAGTGTACCGTAGCATGATTGGTTCATTATTGTACATAATAACAAGTAGACCGGATGTTATGTTTGACATGTGTTTCTGTGCTAGGTATCAAGCGAACCCGAAGGAATCTCACCTAGTCGCTATAAAACAAATTATTTGGTACCTCAAAGGAACTCCTGAGTTAGGCCTTTGGTATCCTAAGGGTTCGCGTTTTGATCTAACTGCCTACACAGATGCTGACCATGCAGGTTGCAAGCTGGATCGCAAGAGAACATTTGGATCATGTCATTTTTTAGGCGACAAGTTGGTTAGCTGGACGTCAAAGAAGCATAATTGTGTATCTACATTCACCGCCGAGGCTGAATATGTAGCCACCGCAAGCTGTTGTTCGCAAGTCCTCTGGATGAAGACACAATTAAAGGCTTTTGGCTATTCATACCAACGAGTTCCTATGTACTTCCATTCAAAGAGCGCGATAGCAATAACCGCTAATCCAGTGCAACACTCAAAGACTAAACACATTGATGTACGGTACCACTTCATCAAGCTTTCAGCAAAGCGTTTTCATCACGAAAAACTCAATATTGATTGTTGTGCAGAGCTAAGTTTGCCTTTCAATAAAGCAAATTCATCTTTCATGCTATGTATTTGGCCATAAGAGATTCAATAAGCTCAGAATTATCACTTACCTCAGAGTTTGCATCTTCAGATTGTGCCTCAGAATCTTCATCGTCACCATCCAGCTTTGCCATATAAGATACTTGGGTGAAGTGAGCTTGCTCCTCGTCATCGGAACTTTGGAACAGCCAGTTCTCTTCTTCGGCCATAAGCACCTTTCCTTCTTCAGCTTTCTTGGTGATGAGTGACTTTCTTGCATAATAGTCTGAGTTCTTTACCTTCTTGAATCTGCAGTCTCTGGAGAAGTGCCCAAACTTGATGCAATTGTAGCATCTTCCTGGTTCATCAACTCTGTCTTCTTTCTTTTCTTCTCTCTTATCTTCTATTCTGTCTTCTTTTCTCTCTTCTCGTCTTTCCTCTCGTCGTCCTTGCCTTGGCTTGTATCTTAATTCAACCTTCTCTTTCTTGTGACCTTCGTACTTAGGCTTTGAATAAAACTTCTTCTTGCCAAAGGTCTTCTTGAATCTTCGAGTAATAAGAGCCAAGTCCTCAGAGAACTTCTGAATATCTGGATCAGAATCAATCTCCAGTTCTTCATCACTTGAAGCAGAGTCAGAGTCGGTAACTTCAGTAACTAGAGCTTTTGTCACCTTTTTCTTTGACCTTACGGAAGATACAGAACTTTTGTCGGCTATGAGAGCCACAGAATCCTTCAGTTTATTGGACTCAAGATTGATGGTTCTCACCTCATCCTCATGCTGAGAAAGAGTAGAGAAAATATCAGTGACGTTTTCCTGAGCCATGTTCTTTGACATCTGAAGGTTGATGGCAAAGTTCTTCCATTATGGATTTAAGTTCTTGATGAACTTATAATTAATCTCTGAAGCAGACTTAGAGATGTTGTTCCTCCGCAGGTCATTGAGAATGATGTTATATCTGTTGTAGGTCTCTAGCAGCGTCTCTCCTTCTTTTGCATGAAACCCCTCGTTTGCATTTATGCATATATTCTGCTTAGCTTGGATAGAGGCTTCACTTCCTTCAAACTGTCTAGATAGTTCATCCCAATTTTTTTTTTGCAGTGTTCCGACTGTCTACACGGTTGTAGATGTCGTTCGGGATTGCCATGGTTAGATAGATAAGAGCCTCTTCATCTGTCTTGTACTGTTCCTTCTGCTTTTCAGTAAAGTACTGATAAGGTTTAGGAACATATCTGTCTGGGATTTCTGGAGAGGTGTCAGTTGTTGCTTGTCCATCAACTTTGATCATCGGATTGACCGGACCATTGATGATTGATTCCATGTAGTCTCTGTTTTTATGATTCAGAAACTGGACCATTCTCTTCTTCCATTGCTGATATTCCTCAGCCATAAGGACAGGCGGTTTGGACTAAGAGCCCATCGAGAGAAGCTGGTTCGACATCTTTGCTGTACGGTTAGTAATTAAACTTATCTGTACCAAGACAACCAACTAGATGAGATCGTTAGAATCAAAATAAAAACTACACTCAAAAATTTTCTGAAAAATAAATTTCCAAAAATAATTAAATGCAGTCCGGGATGTTTCCAAAAATAAATTTCCAAAAAAGTAATTAAACTTATCTGTACCAAGACAACCAACTGGAAAATGTGCTTCGACCGATAATGCTTGGACCGGTGTCTTGCTTCGACCGAGATATTGCTTGTATCAGTACTTTGTTCGACCGGTATGCTGCAAGACCGGGAGACTTCTTTGACCGGTAAACTGCCTTCGACCGGTATAGGCAAGGGTCTGGGCGATCGATAATGAATACTCGACCGGTAATCTGCTATGACCGATAATGGTCTTCGACCGGTATGATGCTTGTACCGGTCCTTTGCTCAACCGGGAATATGGTTGACCGGTATTGATTCGACCGGTATTAATTCGACCGAGGTGGAATGTGAGTGTACTGGTCGACCGGGATAGTATGACAGGGGTGTATTCGACCGATACTAAGCTTTGACCGGTAATGAGAATTCAACCGATAAATTGGACTCGACCGGTAAGACTAAGGACCGATAAGTTCTTTTGACCGATAAGAAATATAGACCGGGGACTTTTCGACCGATAGAGTGATATGACCGGTAATAAGATTGGGCTGATAGTGGCTTTGACCGATAAAACTATTCGACCGGTATGTTCTTGGTCGACCCAGAAGACGATGAACAACCCAGAAAAAAAACACATTAATTACCAAAATTTGAATGCAGAAAACTATATCTTTGTAACCAGAAACACATATCAATCACAATGAAATCAAAATCATAGATCAATTGTAACTTTCATGCATCAATTTTATGAACACAGACGATATTCATGCAAACCCAGAAAACACAAAATCAATAAATTCCACCACTTGTTAATTCTCAAAGCAATTAATCGATCAGATAGTGTTCAATAGCACAAGACACACCTAATCAGATCAATCTTAAACCGAAACGCACACAGATTCATGAAATCGGATGAACAGTACTCGCATGAATAGTAACTTCGATGAACAGTAAATTCAATGAATAGTAATATGTGAATAGTAAAATCGAAAACAATTTTGATTCTTTTGGCTCTGATACCACTTGTTATCCCAAATTTAATCTAGTTGGTAAATAATTAAGCAACACAATAATAATCAAGAGATATATAAATCAGAGTAACATACCAATCCCTTGAATAAACAATGAAACCTTTGAGTGTTCTTGATACCCTTTGAATACAGAGAAAACGTATGGTTACTATTTAGAAAATTATCAGAGTTAACCTAAAACTAAACTAAACAAAACTTTAAATACCTAGGCCATATGGGCTTCCTAATGCTTAATGGGCTTGGGCCCAATAGCTAATAACTATTAAACTATTACAATTTAAACCCTGAACTGTAACTATCAATTAAATACAGTTTAGACCCTCTAATTTAACTTTGACACAATTGCAGTTTAAACCCTGAACTTTAACTTTAGTCTTGAATACAATTATTTGATCCAACAAAGGATCATGTGAAAAAGGACGACATAGAGATGCATTTCGTGCAAACAAACTACCAGTTGGCTGACCTTTTCAACAAACTGTTGGATGAAAAGAGTTTCACCTTTCTAGTTAGCAAATTAGGTATGTTGAATGTCAGACCAAGATTCGAGGGGGAGTGTATCTTGATTTTTGCTAATATTGATTGTGTTTTGGAATTTAGGAACAACTACTTCTATTCATCATTTATTGACGAAGGCGAAATCATTTTTAAATGATTACCAAAATCTTTTATCATCCAGGTTATTTTTGAAGTGACTATGGTTTCTGGTTACATCAGATCAGGACCCGGTCTTCATTGGTAAACTGAACAATACTATTCTCACTCAAGAATAAGTAATGATGGTTTCTGAATACTACTATTCAGAACCCGATCTCAAATGTTTTTCTTCTTACGGATACTTAAGTGATAACATCTTTTCTAGAAGTTTTGTAATTTGAGGGGGAGTTAGTGAATTAAACTGCTATATCTTTTAGGGGGATGAGATATAAGAACTTTATTAGACTTTCATTGTTATATTTTTCTGATAATTTGAATTGTTACAGATTTCGAGGAAGCTTAAACGATGATATTCATTTTAGGGGGAATTAAGGATTTATACTGAAGGTATATTTTTCTGAACCTTAAACTCTATCACTTGTTGAAAGATGAACAACTTTCACTTGTGAAAAATTATTTCATAAATGTTCAAACCACTCCGTGTTCTGAAACGTTTTATGAATTTCGAGGTGTGATTTTTCAATGATTTTTATTTGGATACTTTGATGCTTATCTGACCGTGTATTTCTAATGACAAATACTTGTGTAATTGTCATGTCTTTATACTGTCAAGTATTCATACACACATCGGTTCAGTACAATATTTATTGACTTTGATATTACCACGTCTCAAAAGTTTAATCTTTCGATGGTAATACTCCTGTTTGTATTATGTGTTGTTTGAATAAGACGTCATTTCATTATATGTGCTTTCAATGATTAACATGTTTATATATTGTTCATATATACAATATTCGTCTTTGACATCCCTTATTATAATTCTTCATGAAATATTTGATTTGATTTTATCATTGTCAGATTCTCAAAGCACTTAAATTGATTTCATTTCATTCATTCACTTTAATGCTTTGAGAGATCTTAAATGTATCAATTGCTTAAATTTTCACTATTATCATTCTTGAGCATACATACACTGACATTGATTTCTTACGCTTTTATGTCAAGAAAATCATTGAGCAACACATTCTTTAAGGACAAAGTTACTTGGTATTCAATGTGGGAGCTTAAATGACTTCCATGGATTCACGATAACAAGTGTTTCCTACCCGGGAAGTAATCCTTTGAGTGATTGAGGGGAGAGGGGTCAAAAGATTGAGTGTTGGTGTGTGAAGAGGTAAAATGGAAATGAGAGATTGGTTAGAAGTGAGCTTAAAAGAATATCAGACTCTGCACCAAATCTTTCTGAGTCGAGCAACCACATAATCTGATTGGTTCACATTCTTTGGTGATCATCATTGAAACAGGCAGTAAGCCCATGCCAACTCTTGCAAACACCCCACCAGCTACTCATTCTTTTCTCAAAAAGAGAATGTTTCACATTTTCTGGGGAAGCAGCACATACGCTATTGGTTCTTCACTTGGAAGATACTGATATTGAAAAAGAAGGAAAGTTTCCCCACCTTCGACCTATTTTCATGCACATTTGAGTATATGTATAACCATTGTTGTCTCATTGGGTTACATAATTTTGAGCCTAAACAACAATCATTGTGCAAATTATTTCATAACACAAGCACGAGCACACATAAAATTTGTTTTTCTGTCAGAACATTCATAAAAAATATCTTGTATTTTTCAATGATTGAATTGAAGTCTTGGGGAGTGAACATTATCTCAACCTCCTTACATTGTACATTTGATGTACACGGTAACTTTGTGTTACTGACAGGCATTCCTAACTGTTTGATATGTTGATTCAGGGTTACAACTCATAATTTGTCTGAATTTAAAAATATTCGGATAAATACATTTCCTGAATTGACGGCTCATTATCAGATCCGTTGGGGAAGATAGCTTAATTTCCTACATGGGGGAGATTGTACATATATTATCAAAGGAGATCATGAATAATGTGCTTATATTGTTTCTTTGGGGGAGAAAGTTTAAAGATAGCACTGCCTTGAAGAAGTTTTGATGATTCTAATTCTCATATTCATCATAAAGGGGGAGAAAGTTCAAAGTTTAAGTCAGTTGCAAGTTAAGTGTATCTGAAAGAAGTCAAATTGTTACAAAAGTTGAGAAAAGAAAGAAAGTTTGAATTTCAAAGTCAGATTCCAGAATTGGTTGATTGTATCATAAAGGGAGAGAGTTTTCAAAGATAAATTCTTAAAGAAAGAGCAAAGTTCGAGGTTTCAAAGTCTGATTCTTTTGGAAACAAAGGGTGAGAATGAAGATAATGGTGACTATTCAAAGTTGTTTCAAAGATGAAGATTAATCTGAAAACGTCATCAATGTTAAATCAAATACAAAGTTCATTCAAAGTGTCAAAGATTTGAAGTTGTTAAAGTTGATAAAGATTGTTTGCTGAAGATATTTTTGAAGATAAGAAGACCTGAAGATAATTGTCCAAAAAAATTTTAATCTTGAATCCAAAGGGGGAGATTGTTAGACTAGAATTGTATTCAAGATTAAATAGAGGGTCTAATGTTGTAATTGTTTAAGAGATTAAGGGTTTGTGTTGTAAAGTCAACTTAGTTTGACTTAGTATAAATAGTAGGTCTTTGTGTTAGTTTTGTAGATACGCGCATAGATACGAATTCACAGACTGTGGTAAGAACTTGCACACACAGTGAACACACACATGAGACTTGTGACTAAGAGTTAGATCTGTGACTAATTGTAATCATATGATTTGATCTAATAAAATTATGTTCTTAATCTGATGTATTAAATTGTATGCTAGTAATCTGGGTCACATATTTGTTTAAGGAAAAATAATTTTCCTTGTTTGATGAGTATGCATCTTGTACCACATCCAGGGGCAACCAAAGCTCATCTCGTGCTGCCACTGATACTATGCCCGACACTGACACATATATGACGGTAATAAACTTTCTTTAATTACTTTTTTGAATGTGATTTTTTGTTTGTACCTTGGCTATGTTTTGCTTTTTATCAGGATTTTGATGAGTTCTCTAGCTGTGAGTTCACCACCGGTGGTTAATCTGAGCTGCAATCTTACTTAGAGGAGCCAAAATTACCCCACATAGATGATTTTGATGTGTTGGATTATTGGAAACCTCTTCAAGGACGGTATCCCATTGTGTTTGAAATGGCTAGAAATATTTTGGCCATCCCAATATCTACCGTTGCTTCTGAATCGGTTTTCAGTATTGGAGGATGAGTTATTGATGCCTATAGAAGTTCATTGAAACCAGAAACTGTTGAATCATTGTTTTGTCTTAGAGACTGGGTTTTTGATGAAGGTATACATTTACTTTTTAATTTTATGCATTCATTAATTTACTCAATTTTAACATTCTTTTACTCAATTTTAGCATCAATGAATCCGGATGAAGAGGAGCTATGCAATTGGCTTTTAGGATTAAAGGATGACGATGATCGGGAAGAATTAAAGAATCAAGGTCTTCAAACTCATCAATCCGGATGAAGAGGAGCTATGTTTTGATTTTTGAATTTGGTTAGAAATTTGAAGTTGGAATTTTTAAAAGATTTTTGGGGTTGTAATATTTTTATGCTTTGGATTTTAAATGATTTGGATTTGGATTTTTATAAGTTTGAACATTGAAGTTTGAACTATATTTCTAATGCTTTAATTTTTTGATTTTTAAGTTTAATTTTATAAAAATTAGACTGGTTAAACGGGTTAGCGGGTCAAACGGGTGATCGGAAGATAAACGGGTTAATCGTGTCGTGTCGGGTTAAGCGGGTTAAATCAGGTCATGTTCAGGTTGAGTTTTTTGACCCGTTTATTAAATGGCCCGTGTTCGGGTTAGGCGTTTTCATCCCGTTGAACCCGTGAACCCGACACGACACGTTTTCCAGGTCTAAATTTCATGTTGCAATTTAACATATGCATATTAGGTGTTTGATGAAATGCATCAATGAAAACAGTTTAACTAATGTTATTACTAATCACATCATATTGCAAAAATACAACTATGTTTTATGTTCCTCCACATAACTAAAATTTCTTATACCAAGGTTAGTTGCTAGACCATGGTACATTTTTTTATAGATGTCTTACCAATAATTTAAATAAAAATTGTAGATGCTTACTTTATGTGTTGAAGATGTTCAAAATTCTATCGCAATGGAGCTAATCGTTGTTTTAGATAAAATTCATGGCTCCATGGTATTCCAAAGATTGAGCTATATGTATACCATAATCATGAGGTTTATAATCCAAGGAAATATGTGGTTCTTTGGGAAAATTATTGAGTCCGATTTAGACAAACATTGACTGCAAAACCCATAACAGTTGTTAGTTTATTTGGATTTTCAGTAGGGTATAGAAATTTACTTTTATTAATTTTCTTGGTTAGTTTCTTTTGTTTTTTCATCCACGGGTATAATTTGCAGGAATAAAGTGATTACTAAATCACCTATGGCATCAATTCCATGTTAGAAAAAGCATCATGATCAATCTTCAAGAAACCACCATCAATAAGCACCCGTCGTGATGGCTCAGTGGTTTTAGTTAGTTTGTTGAACTTGCCATTTAGTTCAGCTTATAAGCATAATGGCATCATGATATAATTTTTGTTGTTTCAGGAAGTACTTCCGAGAATATTGAGCACATTGGAACAAAGTTGGTAGCTGCTTTGAGTCAAGATAATTAGAATTGGCAAAGGTTCCATTTCATTTCATAAAATTGAATTATTGATCAGCACACAGTATTAAACTGTAGATTCACAATATATTGAAGATTTGAAAGTACATATTTCATTTATCTCTAATATTAGTATAGAATTTTACTTATATTTTGATTATTCTCGATCGATTTTCTATGGTTTTATAGCTTTTAGTGTTTGTTTTATGCTTGAGCTTAAATACATTATTGGTAGACTATAATTGTATTCAAGATTAAATGAGGGTCTTTGTTGTAATTGTGTTTGTGTGTGAGGTGTAATTGTTTCTAGAAGGTTTGACCTTGCTTGGTCATGTTGACCTATATATAAGCAAGTCTTTGTGTTAGATGTAAGTGTGACATAGAGAGTGCAAGTAAGTAAGTGTGTGAAAGTGAAGGTGAAAAGGTAGTGGTGATTGAGAGAGTAGAACACATAGTTGCACACATTGGTTACACACACAAAAACATTCTATCTTGATGTAATACTTGTGATTAATAAACAATAATGTTTGTATAGATTTGTATGTGTTTTATGCTAGTAATTCTTGGGCCACAATTGGTATCAGAGCCAAATTCGTTTGAAAATCAAGAAAATTTTAAAAATCAACACTGTTCATAAGCACTGTTCATCGTTACTGTTCACCGATCAATTTTGAGTTTTAATGCAAATTTCGAGTTAAATTTGATCAGGTTATGTTCACGAAGTGAATTAGATCGAGTCTGTATCGTTCATTTCAGTAATTGCACTGTAATTGATCATAAATTTGATGATTTTGTGTGTTTTTGAGTTTTCGAGTTCTTGCACTGTATTCACATCAATTATATAGATTTTGTGTTGTAAATCGAAAATAGTTGTTGGAAATGAGTTCTCGGTGATCAAGTGAGCAAATTCTCAAAATTTGGTGCTGAAATTCGAAGTTTTATGTTGAAATCGATGAATCAGATGAAGAACACGCAAGAAGACTGAAGAACGCGCTAGATCTATAAAACGCGCAAGTTCTTTGTTAGAACGCGCAAGCTGAAGAAAGTTAATTTTGAGCTAAAACGCGCAAGGCGTTGTTAGCGAGTTCTAGAAACTCGCTGATCGTTGTTAGCGAGTTTGGAAAAGAAAGTTCGTTAGAACGCGCAAGCATGGTTAGCGAGTTTGCTCAAACGCGCATGTAGTGCCTAGCGAGTTTCGGGAACGTGCACGTCTCAATCAGCGCGTTTGAACGTGAATAGTAACTTGCGAGTTTAGGCGTTAGCGAGTTTGAGCTGAAACAGTAGTTTGCGAGTTCATTTGACGTGCGAGTTTAAGCTGGAATAGTGATTTGCGAGTTTAGGCACTTGCGAGTTTTGTCGATTTGCGAGTTTGTCTGCGAGTTTGCTTGAGAGTTTATCAAACCCGCAAGTCTCAATCTGCGTGTTTCTCGATCTGCGTGTTTCTCAGTCTGCGAGTTTTGAATAGTGTCTTGCGAGTTTTATCACTTAGTCAAATTTTTCAAAATTGTAACATGCCCTTTAAATGTCAAAAAAAAATTCTCTAAGTCTGTGGAGGGGGACAAAAGTTCTTTCTGTGATCAAAATCTCTGAATTTTTTTTAAGATTTCTGTAATTTTCTTGATTTAATTGGAATTAAAGATCTTTACTAGCTAATATTTTTCATCTTTTGAAGGTACATACATCTTTCAATCATGGCAAATGAATTTCTCTCTATGGGATCTCATATAAAGCCTCCGGTCTTATCTGTTGGAGATTATTCACAATGGAAGAAAAGAATGATTCAGTTCTTAAATCTAAAGAACAGGGATTATATGACATCTATCATAGATGGTCCGGGAAATCCACAATCATTTCTACTTGGACAAGCAGCTACAGCTACATCTCCAGCAATAGCAGATCGATACGTGCCAAAACCATATCAATTCTTTACTGATGTGGAAAAGGCAAGACATAAGATAGATGAAGAGGCACTTATCTATCTTACTATGGCAATTCCTAATGACATCTACAATCGCGTAGATAGTAGGGAATCTGCAAAAGATTTATGGGATGAATTGGAGAGACAGTTTCAAGGATCAAAGAAGTCAATTCAGACAAAGCTGAATCAGAGTATAAATGCATATGAAGGTTTCCATGCGAAAGAAGGAGAGACTTTGTTGGAAACATACAATCGTTTCAATGTGATACTAAATGATCTAAGGAGAAATGGGATGAACAAGTCAGAATCAGAGATCAATTATAAGTTCATCAAGAACTTGAACCCAGAATGGAAAAGCTATGCTATCAACATTCAGATGACCAAGGACATGGCACAAGAAGACGTCAATGATATCTTCACAACTTTATCTCAGCATGAGGATGAAGTAAAGCAGCTTGGTGCTGAAAAGAAGATGGTCAAAGATTCTTTAGCCTTAATGTCTGAACGTAAGAAAGGGTCAAGTTCCAAGTCCAATTCTTCTTACAAGTCAAAGTCAAGGAAATCCAGAGCTCTCCTAACTGAAGTCACTGATTCAAGCACTGATCACCCTTCTACTGAAAGTGAAGAATATTCAGATGAGGATATGCAACGATTCGCTGAAAATCTGGCTCTTCTCAGAAAGCAGTTTAAAAGTTTTGGAAAGAACAAGTACAAGCCGAAATATGAGAGTTACAAGAAAGACAAGTACAAACCAAGATCTGAAAAGAAGTATGAGAAAAGAGGAGAGAAAAGAGATAAAAAGCGAGAAGAGAAGAGAGAAGGAAAGAAAGAAGAGACTGAGCCGAAATATGGAAGATGCTATAACTGTGGAAAACCAGGTCATTTTTCCAAGGATTGTAAGTTCAAGCGTACAAAGAATTCTGAATATTATGCTCGGAAAACACTGTTAGCAAAGAAGGTGGAAGAAGGTCAGAACTTAATGGCGGAAGAAGAGAATTGGTTGTACAAGAGTTCTGATGATGAATCTACACACTTTACTCAGGTGTGTATGACGGCCAAGGTAGATCAGGACATTGGATCATCTTCTGATCATTCTGACTGTGATTCCGAGGTACGTATTCAATCCTTAAAGGCTCAAGTTAAGTTCATGAAAGAAGAGTTTAAAACTTTAAAAGGCAAACTTAGTCATGAAAGACAAACAATGTTGAATTTTCGTTTATGAAAATTCAATGTTGAAAGATGTGGTTAAGGAAAAGGAATCTGAAAAAGATTGTTTAAAAAATGACAAAGATGTTTTAAATTCATAGATATCTGAACTTGAAAAAGATCTTGTAAACTTAAATGATGAAAAAGGTGATTTTCAACTAAAATTTGAAGCATGTTTCCAAGAAAGAAACGAGGCATATTGTAAAATCAAGCAACTGGAGGATTTAAATCTGAAAAGAGGACAGACTGAGCAAACATTAAATCTTTTAACAAACAAACTCCAAGATGTCAGATTTTATAATGTTAAAAAAGGTTTAGGTTTTGAACCAAATACTGTTTTGAAAAGAGCACCAGAAAATTTGTATAATTTTGATAAAATGGGCTCTACTTCTACAAAACCTGATATTCATGATACTTTTGTAAAAGGTAAAGTTGTGAATGATGATGACATTTCATCTTGCGCTGATTCCATTTCAAGTTTAAAATCTGTTGGTTTTGCTTATAAATATTTAAATGAGAGTTACAAAACAAGAAAGATAGAATTTAGTGAATTTACTTCTCTATTTTCTCCTTGTTTACCAACAGAATTAGCCAAGGTTGAAGAAAATAATACTGAATCTCAGTGTCAGTTTGATGGATCTGATTTAGAAACTGATGTTGAGAATCAAGTGTTATCATCTGATTTATTCACGACAAATTTCTCAAATGATTCAGAAAGTGAAAATATCGTGAATCAAAACCTTAATTCTGATTTTTCAAATATTATGACTGAGGAGATTTTTACAGAAATGATGAATGCTTCAGATCCTGTTCCTATTATAGAGAAGATGGAATCAAACTCTGAGGTAAATCAAACATCTAATTTTGAGAAACAAATCACAGATCTTCAAAAGACAATTGAAAAGTTAGAAGATGAGAATGTTGATCTCAAATTTAAACTTGACAAATCTTCTGAAGAAAACAAAGAACTCTCTAAAGAGTTAAATATTTTAAAAAATGATTTGTTTCAACAAAATCTAAAGGAGAAAAAGATGTTTGACTCTACAAACTGGAATGTTCATTCTAATCCAGAGTTTGATACTGTTAATTCTAAATCTTCAGTTGTTTATACTTCTACTGTTGAATATCCTCCGAGTATTTTTGAAAAAGGAGAAACATCTTGTAATTCAAAGGCAAAATCATCTTCTTCAAAATAAAGAATGATTGTAAATAAAGAATGATTCTTCAAAATCATCTTCTTCAAAGGTAAAGGAGAAAGGGTGAAGAATGTGAAGGTTAATAAAGTTGTTATAAATAAATGTAAAATCAGTGATAGTGATAGTTTGATGTGTAAAAATTCAAACGTTTCCAAATGTCAAAGTTGTATGAATGATTGTACTTCATTGGGTAAATCGAAGCTTTTGACATTTGCACGTAAGAATTTTATTTGCAGACACTGTCATGATAATGCATTTATCATTCCTTCTATTCATCCTAAATCTAAAGTTGCCAGAAAAACATCACATGTCAAATCAGCTTCAAAATCCTTAACTCATCAGGCTAAAAATTTTCATGCTAAGATTGATCATTTTTCGAAAAAGAAAACATTTCATGAGCTTAATGTTAAAATGGTATGGAAATGGGTACCTAAGCCTCGCTATGAGTGGCGAGTTAAGGCTAAGGTAGATGATGTTGATGAGTTGCGAAAAGCTAACAAGAAAGGACCCATCTGGATATGGGTACCTAAACAGAAATGAGTTGTTCTTTTTGCAGGCCTCACATACATGGTATATAGATTCAGGATGCTCGCGCCATATGACAGGATTTAAGCATCTACTTCACAATTATGTTGAGGAACCTGCCGGTACTGTAAGTTATGCAAATTCTGAGGTTACTGGATACATTCGAGGACACGGATCTTTAACAAAAGGCACCGTGACGATCAAAAGAGTACTATATGTAGAAGGAATTGATCATAATCTTTTCAGTACAAGTCAATTTTGCGATAGTAAATTTCAAGTTCGGTTTACGGATAAATGTTGTTACATTGAAGATAAAGATGGTCGTGCAGTTTTTAAAGCTAAGCGGAATGCAAATCTTTATTCTGTGAATTTTCCAACACTTTCTGCATCAAGACCTGTTTGTCTGATTGCAAAAGCTTCACGAGATGAAAGTTGGATATGGCATCGGCGTCTGTCTCATCAAAACTTTGATGCAATTAATCAATTGGCGAGACAAGGTATTGTCAAAGGTCTACCAGAACTAAGGTTTGAGAAGAATTCTCTTTGTCCAGCTTGTGAAATGGGAAAGATGAAGCAAACATCTCATAAAGCAAAGACAGAATTCTCATCCTCAACACCTCTTGAATTGATACATATGGACCTTTGCGGCCCGATGAGGACTCAGTCTATCAATGGTAAGAAATATATTTTGGTCATGATAGATGAGTACTCCAGATATACTTGGCTGGAATTCTTAAGGAACAAATCAGATGCAGCAGAGCTGATCATTGAGTTTTGAAAGAAGATTCAGGTTCGACTACAACTACCGATTATATCTTTGAGAAGTGACAATGGCACGGAATTCAAGAATGAAAAGCTTCAGAGTTATCTCATATCTGTTGGGATCTCTCACAACTTTTCTGCTGCCTACACTCCTCATTAAAATGGTGTAGTTGAAAGGAAAAATCGAACACTGTTGGAAGCTGCACGGACAATGTTAGCCTATTCCGAATAGCCAATGTTTCTGTGGGCTGAAGCCGTAGCCACTGCGTGTTTCACACAAAACCGCACGATTGTCATCAAAAGACATAAAAAGACAGCGTATGAACTTATTAATCATCGAAAACCGAATATTAAATTTTTTCGTACTTTTGGTTGCAGGTGTTACATTCTCAATGATCGAGACAATCTTGGTAAATTTGACAAGAAGGCTGACGAAGGCTATTTCATTGGTTATTCATTAACATCTAAAGCTTTTCGGATCTACAATAGACGAACCAAGACGATCATGGAAAGCATTAATGTGTCATTCGATGAATCATCAACGTTGACTTCTGAACACAACAGTTCAGAACTCAAGCTTAAACAGAAAGTTTCTATTCAAGACAGAATAGAATCTGAAGTCCAACAGAATAAGTCTTCTAGTTCAAATAAAATTACAGCTGAATTAGACTTATTATTTTTTGATGCTTTTATGGATATTTGTGCAGATTTTGAAAAATCAAGCATATCCGCATCAACTTCAGAGGTTCCAATTATAGTAACAGATATTTCAGGAACTTTTGAAAATGTCACAAGATCAACCACATCAGGTACATCTACACATATACATTCTAAAGATACTAATGTTGATTCTGTGCATGCAGATCCAAATTCTGCAAAAGAAGTTCCTAGTGATTCTTCTATTGCTCCGGAAATATTTACTTCAGAAGAGGTTGTACAAGATGTCCCGAGCACATCTGGGGTTGATAAAGACTTACCTGCAGTATATGATGAATATGAGGAAGATAATACTCAAGCTGAAATTCATCCGATTCCAAGTACAATGAAATGGACAAGAGATCACCCACTTCATAATATCATTGGTGATGCACAGTTGGGTGTACAAACGCGTGCAACATCAGCTAATTTTTGTCTATATTCAACTTTTTTAAGTTCTCTCGAGCCGAAGAAAGCTTCAGAAGCCTTGCGTGATCCAGATTGGATACTGGCGATGAAAGATGAACTTCTACAATTTGAGAGGAACAAAGTTTGGCGACTTATACCACTTCCAAAAGGAAAATCTGTTATTGGAACAAAGTGGGTTTTCATAAATAAGAGAGATGAATCTGGAATTGTAGTTCGAAACAAAGCTCGCCTTGTTGCAAAGGGTTATTGTCAACAGGAGGGGATTGATTATGAAGAAACATTTGCTCATGTGGCACGACTGGAAGCGATACGAATCTTTTTATCCTATGCAGCGCATAAAAATTTTACGGTCTTCCAAATGGACGTAAAATCAGCATTTTTAAATGGGATATTGCATGAAGAAGTATATGTTGCTCAACCAAAAGGATTCGTTGATCCAAAGAACCCTAATCATGTCTATGTCTTAGACAAAGCATTGTATGGACTAAAACAAGCACCAAGAGCTTGGTACGAAACTTTAACTCAATTTTTACTTGCTTCAGGATTCAAGAAAGGTATAATTCATACTACTCTCTTTCTGAAAAAGCAAGGTGATGATTTGATTCTAATCCAGATTTATGTAGATGATATAATTTTCGGTTCTACAAATCCAAAGTTTTGTAAAAACTTTTCAAGAATCATGGAATCTCGTTTTGAAATGTCAATGATGGGCGAACTAAATTTTTTCCTTGGTCTTCAAGTGAAACAGTTACCCGAAGGCATTTTCATCAACCAGTCAAAATATATTTGAGATATTTTAAATAAATTTAACATGAGTGACAGTTCAGTGATAAAAATACCGATGGCAACGGGCACACTTTTAGATGCAGATCTTTCTGGCAAATCAGTAGATCAAAAAGTGTACCGTAGCATGATTGGTTCACTGCTGTATTTAACTGCAAGTAGACCGGATATTATGTTTGCTACATGTTTCTGTGCGAGATATCAAGCTAATCCGAAGGAATCACACCTGGTCGCTGTAAAACGGATTCTTAGGTATCTTAAAGGAACTCCTGAGTTAGGCCTTTGGTATCCTAAGGGTTCGTCTTTTGATTTAACTGCCTATACTGATGCTGATCATGCAGGTTGCAAACTGGATAGAAAGAGCACCTCTGGTTCTTGTCAGTTCTTAGGTGATAAGTTGGTTAGTTGGACTTCTAAGAAACAAAATTGTGTTTCAACATCCACCGCTGAGGCTGAATACGTAGCTGCCGCAAGTTGTTGTTCACAAGTTCTCTGGATGCGAACAAAATTAAAAGATTTTGGATATACTTACCAACGAGTTCCTATCTACTGTGATTCTAAGAGTGCGATTCCGATAACAGCTAATCCAGTACAGCATTCCAAGACAAAATACATCGATGTGCGTTATCATTTTATAAAGGATCATGTTGAAAAGGGCGATATCGAGATGCACTTTATGACTACAGACTACCAGTTGGCTGACCTTTTCACCAAGCCGTTGGATGAAAAGAGGTTTATCTTTTTAGTTAGCAAACTTGGTATGTTAATTCTACTTTATGATTCTAGGGGGAGTTTTCTAAACTTGTACTTTATTTGAATATATTTTGGATATTTCGTCATATGTTGTCTGACTAAAGCGGAATCATTTGTATAATGATTACCAAATTTTTTTTTCTTGCAGGATATTTTATGTGACAATGGCTTTTGGACAATTTAGTTCAAAACCCGTATTCAAATGTTTTCTTCTGAAAGATGCTTTCAAGATTACATCTTTTCAGGAAGTTTTTCGTTTGAAAGGAAGTTTGGAAATTATATTGCTATATCTTTTATAAAAATATCTCTAAAAAGATTGTTGTTTTACAGATATCAAGGGGGAGGATATCTAGTCAAGGATACTTTAATTGCTATATTCATTTCAGGGGGAGTTAAGGATTCTGATTCACAGGTATTATATTCTAATCCTTATACTTTAACACTTGTGAAAGAAGAACAACTTTCATTTGTGAAAATTGTTTTTCAAATGTTCAAACCACTTCACGATCTTAAAATGTTTTCTGATTTGAGAAGTGTGAATTTTAAATGATTTTTGGATACTTAAGAGTCTTATATGTTTATCTGATAGTGTGTTCTTTAAAGAATAATACTTGTGTATTTTCTTTTCTATATACTTTGTCAAGTATTCCTACACACACTGGTTCAGTATTTTCAAATTTGATTATGTTATTACCATGTATCAAATGATATATCTTTCTATGGTAATACTCCTATTTGGTATTCACAGTTGTTTGAATCAAACGTCATTTCATGATTAAATGTGCTTTCATTGATAATATGTTTATATATTGTTCATATAAACAACACACGTCTTTGAATTACCAAATATTTTTTTTTCATGATAATTTGATCTGATCTTAATCATTGTCAGATTCTCAAAACATTTCTATTCTTTTCATTCATAAAAAGTTTTGAGATATCTTAAATGTTCAAAATGCTCAAATTTCATTTTTGATTTTTTGAATGAGCATACAAACACTGACATATGATTTCTTGTGCTTTACATGTCAAGAAAATCATTGAATAGCATGTACTTTCAGGAACATGGGATTCAGTGTGAGTGCTTACTAGATCTTCCATGGATTCACAATAACCAGTGTTTCCTACCCCGGAAGAAATCCTTTGAGTGATTGAGGGGAGAGGGGTCTAAAAGAATTGAGTGTGGGAGTGAGCTGAGGTAAAATGGAAATGAGAGATTGGTTAGATGTGAGCTTAAATGTTTAAAAGAAAGAGGGTGAGAGAACAGAGTTAAAAGAATATCAGAACTCTGCACCAAACATCTTTCTGAGCCGGGCAGCCACATTACTGATTGGTTCATATTTTTTTTGGTGACCATCATTGAAATAGGCAAATAGCCCATGCCATCTCTTGCATACAACCCCACTAGCTACTCATTCTTTTCTCAAAAAGAGAATGTTTCACATTTTCTGGGGACGCAGTACATACTCTATCGGGTCTTCACTTGGAAGATACTGATATTGAAAAAGAAGGAAAGTTTCCCCACCTTCGACCCTTTCTTATGCACTTTGAGTCCATGTACAATCATTGCTGTCTCAGTGATTTACATATGTTGAGCCTTATGAAACACAATCATTTGTGCTAATTCTTTCAAACACAAGCACGAGCACACAAAGAATTTGTTTTTCTGTCAGAACATTCATAGAATTACCTTGTGTTATTCAATGATTGAATGGAAGTCCTGGGGAGTCAACATCAAACCAGCTCCTTATATTGTACATTTGTTGTACACAGTAACTTTGTGTTACTGACAGGCACGTTTAACTGTTTCATATGTTGATTCAGGGTTACCATTCTTATTTCGTTTGAATTTGAAAAGATTCAAATGAATATGTTCGTGAATCAAAGGCCAATCTAGATCAGATGTGAGAATGATTTTCCTATATGGGGGAGATTGTCTATTATCCAAATGAGGAGATGAAAGTTCTTGAAGAATGTGCTTATTAGATGGTGGGAAGTTCTTTCAATGACGGATCTGACCTTGAAGTGTTTTAATGATTTTGATTCTTACAAATCATTAAAAAGGGGGAGAATAATCAAAGTTCAAGATCAGATTGAAGTTTTAAAGATTTTAGAGGAGATAAAGTTTTCAGATGATTAAAGTCAAAGGATAAAGAAAGCTTGTCATAGAAAAAGTGGAAGGAAGTCAGAGTTTGAAAGAAAGATTGTTTATTTAGATTTTGTAAAAGCTAATTCAAAGGGAGAGACAAGTTTGAAGAATTATCAAAGTTTTAAAGATGTCAAAACTAGAAAAGATTTGAAGTTGAAGATAAATTCTGAAGATATGAACACCTGAAGATTATTGCCAATTTTTTTTTAATCTTGAATCCAAAGGGGGAGATTGTTAGACTATAATTTTATTCAAGATTAAATGAGGGTCTTTGTTGTAATTGTGTTTGTGTGTGAGGTGTAATTGTTTCTAGAAGGTTTGACCTTGCTTGGTCATGTTGACCTATATATAAGCAAGTCTTTGTGTTAGATGTAAGTGTGACATAGAGAGTGCAAGTAAGTAAGTGTGTGAAAGTGAAGGTGAAAAGGTAGTGGTGATTGAGAGAGTAGAACACATAGTTGCACACATTTGTTACACACACAAACTGTCAGGATCGATTTCTTAACAAGAATAAAGTCTCAGAAACAATATCAAAGAAGTTGCGGAATAACACTTTGATATTCAATGTAATAGTAAACAAACAGTATATGATTAACAACTTGTAAACTTGTATTGAATGATTAAAATCACAAGATTACACACTCAAACTCAATCTTGAAGAACAAGCTCTTTCAAGACGAATTCTACTTCTCTAGAATTAGGATCTATGCCTTGAGGTTGATTCTCTCTAAAACAAAAACTTAGAATTAAATCTATATCAAAACTATTCTATCAAATCTATACATATACTGAACAAAAAGATAATTACAAAAAATAGAATATCTTCAGTATATCTTGCATAGTTATCTTCAATCCTTCCATGAATATCTTTATTCTTTACAGCTGTCATCCTCTCTATCCGGATCTTCAATTCATAAGCAGCACTAATCATAAACAGCATTAACTACTAAGCAACACTAACCTCTAGCAGTACTAACTAGCTAATCAGTACTAACTTTGACTAGCCGTACTAATTCTACTAAAAGCAGTAATACTTAGCAGTATTAACTTTGAAGTCCTCTAGTAGTAGTAATTCTGAACTTGCAGCATTAACCATACTTGAGCTTTTCTTCAGTTCCCAACAATCTCCCCCTAACTTGACTTTTAAGAAGAGAAGTCAAGTTCTTCGGATCTGATCTTCAAGATGCTCCCAAAACTCCATCATGGCCTAAATTCCAGTATTTGCATCCAACCCTAAACTCTGATTTATTGTTCTTTGGATCAAATATTTAGCCATTTCTGAATCTGGAATACATCCTAGCTTCTTCTTCAGCATGGCTGTTGGGAACTGAAGAATTCATCAAGTATGGTTAATGCTGCTGGTTCAAAATTACTACTGCTAGAAGACTTAAAGGTTAATACTGCTGAGTGTTACTACTGCTAGTATTATTAATACTGCTAGTCAAAGTTAGTGCTGCTTGAACAAAGTTAGTACTGCTTAGCTAGTTAGTACTGCTAGTGGTTAGTACTGCTTAGTAGTTAATGCTGCTAGAAGGAAGTTAATGCTGCTGAAGATTAATACTGCTTATATGATGAAGATTCGTATGAAAGGATATACATGGAAGCTTAGAGATATACATAGAAGATATACTGAAGATATTTTATTTATTGTAATTATCTTTGTATTCAGTATATATATTGTATAGTTTAGAATAATAATTTAACTTTCAGTTTTCATTCTTTTAGAGAAAAAATCAACCTCAAGGCATAGATCCTAATTCTAGAGAAGTAGAATTCGTATTGGTGAGCCTGTTCATCAATATTGAGGTTGAGTGAGTAATCTTGTAACTTCAAAGCATTCAATACAAGTTTACAGTTTGTTAATTATATTCTGTTTTGATTTCCTGTTTGATTAAATATCAAAGTGTTATTCCGCAAACTTCTTTGATATTGTTTCTGATAATTAATTCTTGTTAAGAATTCGATCCTGACAAGTGGTATCAGAGCCAAACTCTCTCAGAAACAGTTATTCATCATGGAAAATCTTACAGAATCAAGCAGTACTTTGGTTTCTAAGGTTCCAATGCTCAAACCAAGTGAGTTTGACATGTGGAAGATCAGAATCAGACAATATATTCTTCTCACTGACTACTCAATGTGGGATATCATTGAGAATGGTCCTTCTGAAGCTGGAAGGATAGGACCAGATGGGAAAAGACCTCCACCAAAGACAGATGGTGAGAGGAAGATCAGACAGACAGAGATGAAGGCTTTGAGCACTCTGCTCTTGGCCATTCCCAATGAATATCAGCATCAATTTTGCAACTGCACTGATGCTCAGATTCTCTGGAATGCTCTAGAGAAAAGATTTGCTGGAACTAAGAGCATCAAAAGAAATCAGAGAGATGTTCTAAAGCAACAGTATGAGAACTTCACTTCCACAAAGAATGAGTCTATGACTCAAACTTTTGATAGGTTCAATAAACTCATAGGTGAACTGGCTACTGTAGGGGTGAAGATGGAACAAGATGATATCAACAGAAAGTTTCTCAGATCTCTTGGGGATGAATGGACTATGTACACTGTCTCATATAGACAGAGTGACAATCTGGAAGAAAAAGAACTTGATGATCTATACAATGATCTAAGAGTTTTTGAAACTGAGGTAGAAACCAAGAAGAAGCCCTCTGGTTATATTCACAATGCTGCACTTCTTTCAGCATCCACTGATACTACTGCCAACCCTGAAGCAGTTAGTACTGCCAGTGGAGTAAGTTCAGAAAAAGGCACTGAAACTATATTTGAAGCCTTTTTGTCCAGTCATAGCAGCAATTCTCTGATTAATGATGATCTTGATCAAATTCACCCTGATGATCTGGAGGAGATGGTTATTAAATGGCAGATGGCCATGTTATCCATGAGGGTGAAAAAGTTCATTAAAAGAACTGGAAGAAATAACTTCTCTCAAAGAAGAGAAGATGGAGCTGGTTTTGACAAAACCAAGGTGGAATGTTATAAGTGTCACAAGAAAGGACACTTTGCTAGAGAATGCAGGAGTGCTGTTCCAAACAATAACCACCAACAAGCTCAGAATGGAGGATACAATCAGAACAAGAATCCTGCTCAAGCCCTTGTTTCTCAACAAGGAATGGGATTTGACTGGAGTGATCAAGATGAGGAAGCCATTCAGAACCAAGCTCTTATGGCAGAAGTGTCTGATCTCCCTACTGAGGTAAGTTCTAATCTTTGTACTAAATCTTGCATTGACACTGTTACAAGATACAGGGATCACAATCAAAGTATGTGTGATGATCTCAAAAGATTAGAAAAAGACAGAAGAGATTATGTGTTAATAGTAGAGAGATTTGAAGAGCAAATCAAAGGCTTTCAAGCTAATGAACTTCAACACTCTTATGACACAAACTATTGGAAGTGGGAAAAGAATGAGTTAGAAACCAAACTGTCTAAGTCCTTAGAAGAGAATGATAGACTGAAAGAGGAACTGTCAAAAGTTAAGCTTGACATAGACAAGTTTTCCTATGCTTCAAAAGCAATGGACTCTCTTCTAAAGGCTCAGATACATGATAAGATGAAGCCTGGCATTGGATACAACAATACACCCCCTCCTTACAATAATAACTATATTTCTCCTACATCAGACTTGTTAGAAACTAAGGAGAAAAAGGACTTGTCTGAAGAAGCATTTAAGATAGATCCTTTGGATGAGGTAGTAGTTAAGGATTTGACTGAGAAAGGAGCAAGTGAGAACAGTGATAATAATGTGAGTAAAAAGATACCATTAGAAAACAATATTATCACCAATGAGGGATGTGGGAAAATCTGGGTCAAGTCCAAGGAGATAGAGAAGACTAAAGGAAATGATAACAAGGTCCATTACAAACAAACCACAGTTGTGAATCCTGGATCTTGTAAACAGTGTGATTGCAATAAAGCCAAGAGCCTAAATTCTGGTTTAAAAAGAGGAAATCAAAGAAACTGGAATAATCAATGGGCTCAGAAACAAGGAGTTGATCTGAATAAAATCAATAGACCAAAACCTTGTTTTATATGTGGCAAGTTGAATCATTTGGCTAAGTATTGTTACTTTAACCCTATTAACCAACAGATGAACTTTCAAAGATTTGTGCAAAAATCTGTTGGTTATAGGAAGGCTGGAAAGAAAAATGTGATAAAGAAAAATGTTGAAAGCAAAGGCACTTTAAAGAAAAAGATTTTAAAAGAAAGTGTTAAAATGTGGGTACCTAGAAGTACTAACTGTGTTAGTACTGCTAACAATATTAGTACTGATAACACAGTTACTACTGCCAACAGTGTTAGTACTGCTGAAAAGATTAATGCTGCTAATACTGTTAATACCTCTTCAAAGGTTAATACTGCCAACACAGTTACTGCTGCTAACACAGTTACTACTTCTAACAAGATTAGTACTTCTAAGCATGCAAGTGTTGCCAAGGCAGTTAGTACTTCTAAAACCAGTACTGATTTTAGCAAAAACATTTCCAAGCCTATTATTGTAACAAAGTACTCCAAGAATGAGGAATTAAAGTTCAAAAATCTTGTCAAGAAAGAATGCAAGTATTTTGATGAGAAAGGGGTACCCAAGACCACTTTGGCTTGGGTTCCTAATTCATACTAATTGATTTATCTAATGTGCAGGGCAACCAACAGCTCAAGGGAAAGAGCATTTGGCATGTTGATAGTGGTTGCTCCAGGCACATGACAGGCAACATGTCATGCCTTCAAGATTTCAAGCATATCAATGGAGGACATGTTGCATTTGGAGATAATCTTACTGGTGGTAAGATAAGTGGAAAAGGTAATGTCACCAAAGGTAAGATGACATTTGAGAATGTCTACTATGTTGATCAATTAAAGTACAACCTGTTAAGTGTATCACAGGTTTGTGACAAACAACATAGTATATTATTTACTAATACTGAGTGTATGATTCTTGCTCCAGGGTTCAAGGTAGTTGATGAAAGCATGATACTACTTAGAACTCCAAGAAAGGACAATGTTTACTGTCTTGATTTGGACAATGTTGATAGTGATTCATCTCTAAATTGTCTTGTTTCAAAAGCTTCTGTAGATGAATCCTCCCTTTGGCACAGAAGGATGTGTCACATGAATTTCAAGACTATGAACAATCTTGTTAAAAATAACCTTGTAAGAGGTTTACCTTCAAAAGTCTTTTCATGTGATGATCATTGTGTTGCTTGTCTTAAAGGCAAACAACACAAAACTTCTCATAAGACCAAAGAGTTAAATTCTGTTTCTTCTTGTCTCCAGTTACTGCATATGGATCTGTTTGGTCCTACAAATGTTATGAGTATAGGCAAGAAATCTTACTGCTTGGTTATTGTTGATGATTACTCCAGATTTACTTGGGTATATTTTCTAAGGACTAAGGATGAAACAAGTGGTCTTATCAAATCCTTTATTCTAAGAATTGAAAACCAAACTATTCAAAGAGTAAAAGTCATTAGATCAGATAATGGAACTGAGTTTAAAAATCATGATCTAAACACCTTTTGTGAAGAAAAAGGTATTGAGAGGCAATATAGTGCTCCTAGGACTCCTCAACAGAATGGTGTTGCTGAAAGGAGAAATAGAACACTAATAGAGGCTGCTAGATCTCTGTTGGCTGATTCAAAATTGCCAATTACCTTCTGGGCTGAAGCAGTTAATACTGCTTGTTATGTCCAAAACAGAGTTCTAGTGGTCAAGCAAAAGAACAAGACCCCATATGAGCTTTTAAATAAAAGAAAACCTTTTATTGGTTTCTTCAAACCTTTTGGGTGTCCTTGTACAATTCTAAATACCAAATCTCACTTAGGTAAGTTTGATAGCAAAGCAGATGATGGATTTCTTGTTGGATATTCATCTCAGAGTAAGGCCTACAGAGTATTTAACTCTTCTTCTAGAATAATTGAAGAAAGTGACAATGTCAAATGCAATGAGAACACACCAAATCCTGTTGGGTCTGGACCTCAGTGGCTATTTGACATTGATTCACTAACTAACTCTTTTGGTTTCAGTAATGAGTATACAGGAACAGGTAGTGGAGGATCAGAGATCACACAAGTTCAAGAAAGTATATCTAAATCTGTGATTTTTCCCATACCCACAGTAAATTTTGTTGAAGACTGTGAAAAGGAATCATTTACTGAACCAAGTCAGAGTGAAGAAGACACTAGAGATGAGGAGACTCAAGAAAATAATGAAGTGGCATCTGAAAACACTACAGTTGAGTTGCATGAATCTAATCTTGAGGCTGGACTGAATGAAGAACCAAGTCACAACACCAGAGTTCAAAAGAATCATCCTCCACAGTTGATAATAGGAGATATCTCTTCTCCTATGATGACTAGACATCAAAGCAGGCTTCAGGAAATGCAAGATCAACAGCATACAGTGCTTTCTTGTTTTCTATCACAGCTTGAGCCTAAAAAGGCACATGATGCTATGAAAGAATCCAGCTGGATAGAAGCAATGCAAGAGGAACTGTTACAGTTCAAGCTACAAGATGTGTGGGATCTAGTAGACCTTCCTAAAGGACACAGAGCGGTTGGCACAAAGTGGATTTTCAGAAACAAGAGAGATGAAAGAGGTATTGTCATAAGGAACAAAGCAAGGCTGGTGGCTCAAGGCTATTCTCAAGAAGAGGGTATAGATTATGAAGAAGTTTTTGCACCTGTAGCTAGGATAGAAGCAATCAGACTATTCCTAGCCTATGCTTCTTACATGAACTTCAAAGTCTACCAAATGGATGTAAAAAGTGCTTTTCTCTATGGATCAATTGAAGAAGAAGTATATGTCTGTCAACCACCAGGGTTTGAAAACCCAAGCTATCCAGACAGGGTATACAAATTAAAGAAAGCACTTTATGGACTACATCAAGCCCCAAGAGCATGGTATGACACTCTGTCATCCTATCTCTTGGAAAATGACTTTGAAAGAGGAGTCATTGATAAGACTCTATTTATCAAAGAAAAAAGAAGGATATCTTGCTGGTCCAAATCTATGTTGATGACATTATCTTTGGATCTACAAGAAACAACATGTGCAAGGAGTTTGAGGATTTAATGCATCAAAGGTTCAAAATGAGTTCCATGGGGAAACTTACTTTCTTCCTTGGACTCCAGGTTCAACAGAAGTCAGATGGATTTTTCATCTGTCAATCCAAGTATGTGCAGGATATTCTAACCAAGTTTGGTTTCTCAGAATCAAAACCTGCCAGCACACCTATGGAAACACACAAGCAGATCACAGCAGATCTTGAGGGGGAGGATATGGATGTGCATCATTATAGATCCATGATTGGCTCTCTCATGTATCTCACAACATCAAGGCCAAATATAATGTTTCCAGTCTGTGTATGTGCAAGATTTCAAGTTAGACCAAAGCAATCTCACTTTCAAGCTGTTAAGAGGATATTCAGATATCTCAAAGGGCAACCCAGATTGGGACTTTGGTATCCTCATAACTCACCTTTTGACCTAATAGCATACTCAGACAGTGATCTAGGTGGGGCAAACTTGGACATAAAATCTACTTCCGGAGGATGTCAGATTTTGGGTGCTAGACTAGTCTCATGGCAGTGCAAGAAACAAACCACAGTATCCACATCTACAACAGAGGAAGAGTACATAGCAGCTGCAAGTTGCTGTTCTCAAGTCTTATGGATTCAGAATCAAATGTTGGATTATGGGGTAACCTTTCTACACACTCCAATCTTTATTGACAACAGCAGTGCTATTAGCATTGTGAACAATCCAGTCAAGCACTCAAAAACAAAGCACATTGAGATCAGGTATCACTTTATAAGAGATTGTAATGAAAAGAAACTTATTCAAGTTGTCAAAGTTCACACTGATAATCAGTTTGCTGATCTATTCACTAAAGCTTTTGATGTGGGTAGATTCACTTTCTTGGTAACAAGTGTGGGAATGATAAACTCTGAATAATCCCCTTCTCAAAAAGTGGTTTTATATCTGTACAGTATTCCTGGAGTTACTAATCGTCTGTTTCAGGATATGCATAGCAGTACTCAGTGTTTAGCAAGTTTAAAAGGAGTAAAGTAGTGAATACTGCTTTCAGTTAATACTGCTAGTGGTTAATACTGCTTTCAGTTAATACTGCTAGTAGTTAATACTGCTTTCAGTTAATACTGCTAGTAGTTAATACTGCTTTCAGTTAATACTGTTAGTAGTTAATACTGCTTTCAGTTAATACTGCTAGTGGTTAATACTACTTTCAGTTAATACTGCTAGTAGTTAATACTGCTAGTAGTTAATACTGCTAGTTAGTTAATACTGCTAGCTAGTTAATACTGCTAGCTAGTTAATACTGCTAGCAGTTAATGCTGCTAGTAGTTAATACTGCTCTAGGTTAATACTGCTTATATTCCGAATACTATAAATACTTTTTGCCCGCCTAAAAGTTCATAACGACTCTTTGCATACTGTTCTCTTGCGCTCAAAACCTTGTCTCTCTCAAGTTCGAAGTTTTCAGGCAAGCTTTTCACTAAGATCAATGGCATCCATGACTTTCATCGACGAGCACAACGAGATTGCGATGCTACAAAAGCCAAAGCAAGCTTCAGGATTTCATCAGATTGTGGATTTCCTCAAGACAAGCCACATTGCTAATGCCCTTATTGTATCCCCTACAATCTATATTGAGCATCAAAGGCAGTTCTGGGCTAGTGCAACCATTGTTGTTGAGAATGGTGTGCAGATGATCAAGACAAGAATCTGTGATCAATCACTCACGGTTACTGAAGAGGTTATTCGCATCAGTCTACGTCTAGACGATGCCTCTGGTATAACCTCTATCCCAAATGATGAACTGTTTTCAAACCTTACAAGAATGGGGTATGGAGGCCCATTGGGAGTGTTCAAATTTTCTAAAGCAAAATTCTCACCCCAATGGCGTTTCTTTGTCCATACTCTTATGCATTGTATCTCCAAAAAGACTACTGGATGGAGTGAGTTCAGCACCACTATTGCTTATGCTTTGGTGTGCTTAGCCACTGCCAGAAAGTATAATTTTTCTAAAATGATTTTCAGTGATCTTGTCTCAAACATGGGAAACAAAAAGAGCTTCTTTATGTATCCCAGGTTTGTTCAAGAAGTTATTACTCATGAATTGACGGATATACCTCAACCTGTTGGGGTATATGTACCTAAACCCCCCAAAGGCAAGGTTTTCTCAAATATGAGAAGATCTGCTGGGGACTCTGAAGGAGTTGACACCCCATTGTTCTCTACAATGATGGTGGTGTCCCAAACCAATGAAGGTATGGCAGCAGGGTCAAGGCCCCCATTAGACCAACCCACTGCTAGCCAAGCCCAACCTTCCCTCTCAAAATCAATTCCCCAGTCCCTTCTTGAAAAACCAACCTCTCCAATCACCCAAACTTACAAGAGAAAACAGGTAAAGAAGGATCCTTCCCTTCTTGTACCATTACCCACTAAGCCTATAAGCCCTCTAAGGGAGAAATCTCCCCTAGAGAATATCCAAAGGGAAACCACACGGGTGTCTCCCAACCCAAAGGAGGTGCTCTCTGAGGAGGAGGTAGAGCATATGGGTGATGAGGCTGTCACTACTCCTGCTAGTACAGAGGAGGAAAGTGGTAACATCAATAAGACCTCCCCCATGGCAGCTTTGAATGAGCAATCATTTGAAGGTCCCTGGTGCCGAGAAACCACAGGGGTGGATAGTGCCTCTGCAAGGCAGAAGACTTCCACAAATAAAAGATCCAATGATCCTTCAAAGGAGGGTAACACTTCTGGAGAGGGTGAGGACAGATATACGTACGATGAATTGATGGAAACAATGGGGAACATCAATCAAGATGTTCTCAAACAAGGCAAAGAAATTGAAGAAATGAAGATAGTAATTCTGTCACAACAAGAACAGATTGCTAAGCTGAAGAGGATGGTGGTTAGTCTGGTACAATGGAAGAAGAGACAACAATTCCAATTAAGGAGAAGGCCAACTGAGGATGATGCTCCCAAAAAGGGGGAGATCAACATGGAAGAAGCTACAAGAAAGGGGGAGCTTGATGGAGAGAAAGTTGATGTTGAGGGGGAGAAGCAAGCAGAAACAGTTACTACTGCTGACATTAATAAAGCAGCAGAAACTGTGAAAGAAGTGTTAACAGATCTTGAGATTGCAGAAACCTTACTAAAAGCCAAGAATGATACTCCCAAGGTCACTTCAAAGACCAAAGGTGTAATCATAAAAGAACAAGGTGAAGTGATCAAGAAAGATAACAGTAAGAAGGCAATGAGCAAAGACAAAGGAAAAGCAAAGATGGTAGAATCTGATCAACCAATCAAAAAGCAAAGGATGGTTGAATCAGATGAAGCCCTAGCTAAAAAGATGCAGGAGGATATTGAAAAAGAAGAAAGAGTTCAGATGGAAAAGGACAGGGAAATGGCAAAAGCTCTAGCTGCTGAACTGAATAAAGCTTATCAACAGAGTATGGCAACTGAAATTGCACAGAAGAAAGCTGCAAGTATGAAGAAAGCCGTGGTGAAAACAGTTGCAAAGAAGAGAAGACCCTCAAAGACATTCCTAGGTACCCAAGAGAGAAACAAGATGATTATATTTCTCAAAGGTGCTGTAGGAGTCAAAAAGGAGATGTTCTCCAAAATGTCTTTTGAGAAGATCAAAGAGCTCTATGATTCAGAGATGTTAAAGCTTCAGGGAAGTGAAACCGCTAGAGTGGAGATAGAGAAGAGAATAAAAGAAAGTAATGACTTTGATTGTCAAAAGCCATTTCTAGATGAGCAAGAAACACCTCCTAAGAAAGAGTCCACCCTGGGAGAAAGTCTAAAGACTTTAAAGAGAACAAAAATGATGGCAAGGAGAAAGAAAATTAAAAAGCCTAGAGTATCTGAAGAAGAGGCTGATAAGGTTGCTGAAGAAGAAGGGGCACCTGAATCATCTAAACAGACAGAGCCATCTAACACTGATGATGTCAATTTGTATATGGTAGTGATGGACAAAGTGCCTGAACCAATTTCAGCAGAACCTGTAGGAATTAAGCCTCCTGAGGTGATTCTCTGGGATACATTGACAGTGGATGGAAAGGAATACATAAGGCTGAAAAGAAAGGATGAAAAGTATGAAGTGTTTAACACAAGGGCAAAAATTGTCAGAACATGCTCTAGATCAGATCTTGAAGAGATGTTTGAGATAGGAATGAAGTTGTATGCAGATCTTCTAAAGGCTCCAGGGATTTCAATTACAAAACTGGTAATGGAGTATCTGTGTATGATGTTCAAACCTGAAGAAGTAAAGCACTTGATCAAGGATGTCTTCAAATCAGTAAACAGTTGGACTCTATATGAAATTAGTGGAGTATATACAGTGACTTTGGATTTAAATCACACTGAATACTTCCTAGTGGATAGAGTGTATAATCATAGCAGATTGAAGCTACATGCCATGCTGAAGAAAAAGTTAAGGTGTGTTCCAGATTCAGAAATGGCTAAATACTTGATTCAAAGAACCATCAATCAGAGTTTGGGATTGGATGCAAACACTGGGATTTAGGCATTGATAGAGTTTTGGGAGCATCTTGAAGATTAATTCTGAAGAACTTGACTTCTCTTCCCAAAAGTCAAGTTAGGGGGAGATTGTTGGGAACTGAAGAATTCATCAAGTATGGTTAATGCTGCTGGTTCAAAATTACTACTGCTAGAAGACTTAAAGGTTAATACTGCTGAGTGTTACTACTGCTAGTATTATTAATACTGCTAGTCAAAGTTAGTGCTGCTTGAACAAAGTTAGTACTGCTTAGCTAGTTAGTACTGCTAGTGGTTAGTACTGCTTAGTAGTTAATGCTGTTAGAAGGAAGTTAATGCTGCTGAAGATTAATACTGCTTATATGATGAAGATTCGTATGAAAGGATATACATGGAAGCTTAGAGATATACATAGAAGATATACTGAAGATATTTTATTTATTGTAATTATCTTTGTATTCAGTATATATATTGTATAGTTTAGAATAATAATTTAACTTTCAGTTTTCATTCTTTTAGAGAGAAAATCAACCTCAAGGCATAGATCCTAATTCTAGAGAAGTAGAATTCGTATTGGTGAGCCTGTTCATCAATATTGAGGTTGAGTGAGTAATCTTGTAACTTCAAAGCATTCAATACAAGTTTACAGTTTGTTAATTATATTCTGTTTTGATTTCCTGTTTGATTAAATATCAAAGTGTTATTCCGCAAACTTCTTTGATATTGTTTCTGATAATTAATTCTTGTTAAGAATTCGATCCTGACAATTTTTGACTGATTTGAACACATTCCTGATCACATGCTCTACTTCATCAGGCTTGAACATCATACACAGATACTCCATCACCAGTTTTGTAATTGAAATCTCTGGAGCCTTCAGTATATCTGCATACAACTTCATTCCTATCTCAAACATTTCTTCAAGGTCTGACCTAAAGCATGTTCTTACAATCTTTGCCCAAGTATCGAACACCTCATACTTTTCATCCTTCCTTTTGAGCCTTATGTATTCCTTTCAATCCACTGTCAATGTATCCCAAAGAATAACCTCAGGAGGCTTAACTCCTACAGGTTCTGCTGAAATTGGTTCAGGGACTTTGTCCATCACTACCATATACATATTTACATCATCTGTACTTGATAGCTTTTTCTGTTTAGATGACTCAGGTGCCCCTTCTTCTTCAGCAACCTTCTCAGCCTCTCCTTCAGCTATTCTAGGCTTCTTGGTTGACTTTCTCCTTGCCATCATCTTGGTTCTCTTTAAAGTCCATAGACTTTCACCCAGAGTGGCTTCTTTCTTTGGTGGTGTTTCTTGCTCATCTGGAAAAGGCTTTTCTATCATGAAATCATTACTTTCTTTCATTCTCTTCTCCATCTCCACCCTGGCAGTTTCATTCCCTTGAAGCTTGGTCATTTCAGAATTGTACAGCTCCTTGATCTGCTCAAATGTCATCTTGGAGAACATCTCCTTTCTGACTCCTATAGCACCCTTGAGAAAAATTATCATTTTGTTTCTCTCTTGAGTACCAAGAAAAGTCTTTGAGGGTTGTCTCTTCTTTGCAGCAATTTTTATCACCACAGATTTCTTCAAAGATGTTCCTTTCTTTTGTGCAAGTTCAGTTGCCAGACTTTGTTGATAGGCTTCATTCAGTTCAGCAGCTAGAGCCTTTTCCATCTCCCTGTCTTTTTCAACCTGAACTCTTTCTTCCTTTTCAATATCAGCCTGCATCTTCCTGGCCAAAGCTTCATCTGATTCAACCAACCTCTGCTTTTTGACTGATTGATCAGATTCCACCATTTTTGCTTTGCCTTTGTCTTTATTCACCTTCTTTTCTACATTTCTTTTCTTGATCAATTTCCCTTGTTCTTTGATGACTACTCCTTTGGTCTTTGAGGTGACCTTGGGAGTATCATGTTTGGCTTTAAGTAAGTTTCTGCAATCTCCAGCTCTGTTAGAACTTCTTTCACTGTTTCTGCTGCTTTACTTATTTCAGCAGTACTAACCATTTCTGCTGCTTTACGTGAACTAGCAACATTAATGGTTTCTGTAGCTTGCTCTGTTACTGCTGCTTTCTCCCCCTCAACATCAAGTTCCTCTCCCTTTTCTGAAGCATCCTCCTTGTTGACATCAGCTTCTGACTCCCCCTTTTTGGGAGCATCAGGCACTGGTTCCCCTCTTTTAAGCACAAATTCCCTCCTCTTCTTTTTCTGGAGTAATTTCTTTACCATATTCTTCAGTTTGGAAATATGAGCTTGTTGAGACAGGACTATTAGTTTCATCTCTTCAATTTCTTTCCCTTGTTTATGAACATCTTGGTTGATGTTGCCCATTGTTTCCATCAATTCATAGTAGGTATATCTGTCCTCACCTTCTGCAGAAGTGTTACCCTCTTTTGATGGATCATAGGATCTTTTTCTAGTGGAACTCTTCTGCCTAGCAGAAGCACTATCCACCCCCTTGGTTTCTTGGCACCGGGGACCTTTGAATGATTGCTCATTCAAAGTTGCCATGGGGGAGGTCTTATTTATGTTACCACTGTCCTCCTCTGTGTTAGCAGGAGTAGTGGCAGCCAGCTCACCCATATGCTCAACCTCCTCCTCAGAGAGCACCTCCTTGGGGTTGGGAGACACCCTTATGGTTTCCCTGTAGATATTCTCTAAGGGAGAATCCTCCCTTAGAGGGCTTAAAGGCTTAGGGATTGATGATACAAGAAAGGAAGGAGCCTTCTTTACCTGTTTCCTTTTGTATGTTTGGGTGATTGGTGAAGTTGGTTTATCAAGAAGAGACTGGGGAATTGATTTAGAGTGGGAAGGTTGGGATTGGATAGCAGTGGGTTGGTCTAATGGGGGCCTTGACCCTGCTGCCATACCTTCATCAGTGTGGGACACCACCATCATTGTAGAGAACAATGGGTGGTCAACTTCTTCCGAGTCCAGAGGGGATCTTTTCATGTTTGAAAAGACCTTACCTTTGGGAATTTTTGGTACATATACCCCATCAAAATGAGGTATATCCATCAATTCATGGGTAAAAACTTCTTGGACAAACCGCTGGTACATATAAAAACTCTTTTTACTTCCCAGGTTTGAGACAAGATCATTAAAAATCATTTGGGAAAAATTATACTTTCTGGCAGTGGCTAAGCATACCAAAGCATAAGTGTTGGTCCCGAAGGTGCTTAACAAGTTTGTAGAAGGGGGGGTTGAATACAAACACATAAATTAAAGTTTAATAAATTGTTTATTGATAAATCAAAGTACAATTTACAAGTTTGTTGCGGAATACGATTAAGACAGACTCAGTCTAAACAAACTTAAGAAACACTAAGATGGTTGCACAAGAAATTCAGAGAATGGGGGATTTAGAGAGATAGAAAACAAGGGTTTCTATTATGGAGTTCAAGGATTGAGCACACCTTCAGATGAAGGGGTGAGCTTCCTATTTATACCCTATGCATTAAATGCATGGCAGGGCACTTTACACGTGGCGTTCATAGAGTGGCTTTGGGAGTCTTACTTTTGGAGACATGCTTTTGGCCGTTTTATGAACAGTGTAGTTGACAAAGTTGTTGTACGATTTGTGGCAGAGACTTGTCCGTTCTGACACATCGTACTGGTTGTGCAAGGTAAGACAACAGAAAACTTGAGGCATAAGCTTTGTGATCGTTGATCGCTGAGTATCTCTTCTTCCAGAGATAAAGAAGTTCAGCTATCGCTGAAGCTTTTCCTCAGGCTTCTTCGCGTAAGTAGATTCGCCTGGTCTTCGCTGATATCCGCATCAGGTCACTAGTAGACTTATCTATTGTTCAGTGGCTTCGTCTTTGATTCAGCTATGAACTATGTTGACGCGAGACTTGTCTTAAGGGATTACGTTAACTGTGTTACATGGGAAACGATCAGCGATGACTGAATGACTCAGTTTGATCGCTGAAAGTGAAACACATACATATTAAATGTTTACAGAAAGGTCATCAGCGATAACTGAACAGACTCAGTCTGATCGCTGATGATGAAACACTAATACATATAATAACGTAATTTTCACTAAGTATAAAAGAGGGTCATTATCAAATCACTGAGAGAGTTTGGATCAACAATCTCCCCCTATTTGATAATGACAAAGTAACAAAAGAAAATTACTTTATGATTCAAAATATAGGAATAAAAAGGACTCATAGAATGCATGTCCCAATAACTATTTTGAGGGATCTTTTACAGTACTGATAGGGTTAAGTACATCACTGCAATTTTCATTTAATTCGGGGATAGAATTACAAGATATGAAAATCATAAGTACAAGTGAGTAACTAACTACTGTAAGTATAACTAACAGATTACAGAGAAGGAAACTAATCTATCAGCTATTAAAAGAAGATTTAGGAGGATTGATCATATACTCAGGTATTTCTTCTCCTTTTTGTCTTCGTTCCAAAGATTCTTGACTGATAATTTCTTTAATTTTTTCAGCAGCAGGGAAGAAGTCACACCATAAGCATAAGAGATCCTTGAGATGATTCAGAGGACGGATAGGAATCTCAGAGATTCTTTGAAATCTGAGTTCCTCATCATCATCTCTAAAGAATATTCCATAAGGATTGTCAATTACTTGACCAACTTGGAAAGGACCACCAAGAGGCAGAGATAAATCCAGAACTGAAAGATCGGGAGGAGGACCAAACAGTGTATCTCTTGAAAATTTGATAGAAGTTTCATTCCTGATAATGGCGACGTCTTCAGAGGAGGAGGACCAAATTTTTCTCTTGAGTTTCAAAGATTTGGGAGGAAGAGGAGATGGCAGCTTTAGTACAGAGGTGACTCTATTTATGAGGGCTTCAAGAAGTCCTTCAACGTAGCCTCTATATGTAGATTTGGATTTCTTCAGCGCATCCCAGAACTCTAACCATTCCGTAAATCCGAAGCTCTCAAGTTTTGATATGTACATTGCTTTTTGGGTTCCATCCTCTCTGGTAATCTCCATGGTCACTGAGAGTTTATCTTTCTTCTTGCGACCAGAGATAGTCACGGCTGATATTGGAAGAAGATCAGAACGATAATCCATCTTTTGTTTGCACCATTCGATAGACTTATCGTTGATCTCTTGTTCTATGGAGCGTTCCTCTTCAATTTCTTTCAGTAGTGCAGCTTGAACTTCCACAGGTTTGCTTTTCAGCTTTTTGTCCTTGACTTGAGAAGATTGAATCTTTAAAGAGAGTTGGGCATCTTGTTTGCATTCAGCGATCAGCTTCTCAACTTTGGCAGATTCTTCTCTTTCGGCTTCAGTGAAGAAGTCGAGCTCTGTGGATGTTTGAAGAGGGATTTTCAGCCGTTGACTTTCTAGTTGAGCGACCATTTCAACTCTTTTCTTCACCACTTCCTCTGACCAATGAGATGGTCGAGAGGGCCTTCCTGGATGGACCAGGGAATATTCTTCTTCTTCTTCTTCATCAATCTCTGTGATAGAGATTTGGATTATTTCTTCAGCGATAGCAGCTGGAATTGTTTGTAGTTCAGAACCCTTAAGCAGGGGTGAGAACTGTCTGGATAGAAAAAGAAGGAAAGAAGGGATAAGTGTATTTTTGAAAGAGAGAGATAAAGGCTAGAAGGAAATAGGGGTTTGGAAAGAGTAGGAGAGTGGTACAATTGAAAGACATACCTGAGAAGGATGCTCCCCCTCAGATTGTGATCCAGTCCTTAAGCATTCTTCAGCGATCGGTTGCTTGTCTTTGCTTTGCGAAGGAACACTTGAAGATGTATCACCTCTCACCCCTGCTTTGACAACCTCTTGCGAAGTTGTACCTGATGCAACGTTCGGCTTGGAGAACCACATAGATTGGTCTTCATCATCGTCGTCGTCATCGGAGGGCTGATCCTTTTCTTGATCATCAAGATCTAGATCATCTTCCTCTTCATTGTCTTCTTCCTCATCCTCTTCAAAGAGAATAGAGTGAATAGATGAGGATTCTTTTGCCTTCTCCCCCTCAGATTGAGAGGGAGGTTCCTTTGGAGTCTTAGCTTCCCCAGCAGCAGCAATAGAAGTTTCTTCAGCTTTCTCCCCCACTTTGTCATTATCAGCGGTAGGGGATTGTTCAGCTGCTGGAGTAGCTGTTGAAGCTTTTAGCACTTGAACGTCAGCCTCCAGATGCTTAATCCGGTCTTCAACCGCAGAGATGTCGCACGTGGCATCATGAATGAATTCCACAGCGATGTTGAGGTTGGTACGATCATCTTAAGTGAAGGAGGGAGGCAGCACTGGAGCTGGTGCATTCACTTTCTGTACAATTTGCTGAAGAAGGGACGTGCAGAGGTCAACCTTTGAAGAGAGACCCTGAACTTCAGCGGTAAGAGACTCAAGTCGCCCTTGAAAGAGTTGAGAGGACTATCTGAGTTGGACGACTTGTTCTTCAACAGCTGAAAGTTGTGAGTTCTCAGCTTTTGATGAGCAAGTGGCGGTCAACTTCTTCAGCTCCTCACCAGCCTGATTGACGGCGCTGGTGGTTTCATTGATGGTGTTGGTGAGTGCGTCCACCTTTTCTCCCAGACTATTGACATACGTGTCAACAGACGCCAAGCTAGGACCTGAAAATAATGTTAGTTCAGATATGGGCTTATTTGGAGAGGGGGGAGAGAAGTGTTTAGGATTATAGGTGTACCTGACGTATCAAACATTTTGTAGAACTGCATAGATTCCTCAAAAGTTTGATGCTCAGGTCCTATAGGGAAAGAAGAGGTAGCGGGGTCAGAGACCAAGTGAGGAGAAAAAGGAAGAGTTTTGGGGATAGAAGTAGGGATGGGGTTAATCTCAGTGAATGAGATAGTAGGTGGGGTTACTTATGATGTGACAACGAGCGAGATCGCTGACACGGCAGTATGAGTGACTGCTGAAGTTGTGGAGGAAAGACCCACAAATGCATCTAAGGTAGCTTGTTGAGAAGCTCCCTCAGGTATAGTACTAGAGGGTGTACTTTCCTTAGTCTTTTTGGCCTTTTTGGAAGGACCAATCGGACTAGCTGATGGTCGTTTAGAAGTAGTGGTAGCGACAGGGATAGCAGACGAAGGAACCGTCTGCGTGGTCGCTGAAGATGAAGAAGAATGAAGAGAGTGACGAGAGCGAAGGAGAGAGATACTTACCTCGTCGGCGAGTGGCTTTACCTCCAGTGATCGTTGACCTACCCTGGCAAAGGTGCCATCATCTTTGGTGGGATAGGTGTTGGGATAGAGGAACTTGATGTACGTACATATGAAACGTACGTACGAGATCTTGGGATCTCATTCAGGCTTCTCTAATCTCGACCTCAGGTCTTCAAAGATTGCTGTGGCCTAGTCAAAGTTTTGACCAGCGATAACGGAGTAGGCCATCTGCAGTTTTGTTTTGCTGGCTTGATCCAGCGAACCACTCTTCCTGCTCATGCACTGAATTATGTGCGAGAAGATAAAGTTCAGTTGTGATGGCATCTGAGCTTTGAGGATCTTGGTGAGCTTCTTGTTGGGAATAGAAGATCTCGGTTTGTTTTCCCAACAATAGCCCATTGCGTCCAGGAATGATATCAACTCATCATCATTGGGGAATGCGTCGAACCCACTCTTTGGTTTGTCAGGGAATCTTAAAGATTTCCTGAGGCTAAGAGCGGTCATGCTCCCTGGCCCCAATTCCGTGCTGAAAGAGATAGCAGGGACTTGTTCACTTTTCTTGTTGGTGAGTTCAGTTGCATCAGCAGTGAACCAGAACTGCTGAAGTAGAGTCTTGGAAGGCTTAGGATCCACAGTGATCGCGTAAGCTATACATGACTGCTTGAGGAATTCAGCAGCTTCCACCAGATCTGGGTATTTGTCAGCTTTGAACTCGAGTCTGGCCAAATGAATACATTTAGTAATCTCAACTTCAGTGAGAGCGAATCGTACATGCTTGGAAGCAACGATGAAGACTGTGTCATTTCTGTTATGGAAAGAGGCATAATAGAAGAAATGATTTAGATTAAAAATAATATGATTACCAGTTGCCATAGAAGAAGGGAAACTGGAAAACTATCAAGTTATTTTTAGGAGTAGAAAAATAGTGTTCTGGGTAGAAAAAATAAAGAACACTTTAAAACCAAAAGGTTTTTATTGAAAAACATAAAATCAGAAGGAATGATCTTTAGTTTTTAAAAAAAACGTTTTATAAAATCCATAGAAAACGAGCAGGATTTTAAAAAGAATAAAAAGCATACGAACAAAGCACATAAACAGGAAATAAACCTGTGTATCTTGAAGAAAAAGAGTTGCAGATTCAATATTTTGGGTTTACTTGCTTGAGTGTTCTTGAGAGAGAATGTTTCTTGCTTTGAAAGTTTTGAAAGCGTAAACCGTATAAAGGAGAGAAGAATTCCTTTTATACGAAGAGAGAGGAGAGAGAGAGAGAAACGGGAAAAGAAAGGATCATCATGACATTGACACGTTCCACGAAGTTGATTGGATAGAAGGGCAACGGACGAACGTGTCAGAAAAGGCATGTCGTGGATTGTCGGTTCAAATGACGTCATAAAAGAGAGAGACTGTACATTTGTCCGTTTTGAAATGATCACTGAAGAAAAATCAGCGATAGATTTTTCCTTTTTAAAAGTATCCCTGATTGTAAAGATAGGGATAGATTTTCCTTTTAAAGGATCACTGACTAGAAATATCAGTGATTAATGTATTTTTCAAAAAGCTTTTAATCATTTGAAGAAAGTTCAGTGATTAAAGTTTATATTTTGAAGAAAAACATCTTTGAGGGAAAGGAGAGAACATACCTGAGAGTTAGAATGTTTATCAGAGAGAATGATGAGGGGAACTTTTGATTACTGACACAATACATGAACGCTGAAGAATTATTCTTCGAGGTTCAACATTCCAAGCTCACTGATGAGAAAGTTGAACCTTGTCTCATCAAGAGGTTTGGTGAATATATCAGCAAGCTGAAAGTCAGTAGGGATAAAGTGAAGTTCAATATCACCATTTATCACATGATCTCTGATAAAGTGATATCTGATCTCTATGTGTTTTGTCTTTGAATGTAGCACTGGATTATTTGCTATAGCGATAGCACTAGTGCTGTCGCAATAGATAGGAATCTTTGACAGCTGAAGGTCATAATCTAATAGTTGATTTCTCATCCACAAGATTTGAGAACAACAGCTTCCAGCGGCTACGTATTCAGCTTCAGCTGTGGAAGTGGACACAAAATTTTGCTTCTTGCTTGTCCAGCTTACCAGCTTTCCTCCCAAGAGTTGACATCCACCAGTGGTACTCTTTCTGTCGAGTTTACAGCCTGCAAAATCACTATCAGAATAACCAGTTAGATCGAACCCTGAGTCTTTGGGATACCAAAGACCGAGGTTAGGAGTTCCTTTCAGATATCTGAAAATTCGCTTTACAACGATCAGATGGGATTCCTTGGGTTCAGATTGATAGCGTGCACATAAACAAGTAGAGTACATGATGTCAGGTCGGCTCGCTGTAAGATACAACAATGAGCCTATCATTCCTCTATAGGCAGTGACATTAACAGGTTTTCCAGATGGATCCTTGTTAAGTGTCAGCGGTGGTGCCATAGGAGTTTTCATCGCTGATGTTTGTGTGAGATCAAACTTCTTTAGCATATCTTTAACATACTTACCTTGGCAGATAAAAGTACCTTTGTCAGATTGTTTAATCTGAAGACCAAGAAAATATGTCAGCTCACCCATCATACTCATTTTATATTCTTTCTTCATTCTTTCAGCGAAGCGAGTACACAGAGATGGGTTAGTAGAACCAAATATTATGTCATCGACATATATTTGTACAAGAATTATATGACCTTTTATCTTTCTGAAAAATAACGTATTATCAATCTTGCCACGTTCAAAATTTTCAGAGATAAGAAAAGATGAGAGAGTGTCATACCAAGCACGAGGGGCTTGTTTTAAACCATAGAGAGCCTTATCCAATTTATAAACATAATTTGGATGCTTAGGGTCATAGAACCCTGGTGGTTGTTCTACATAAACTTCTTCATTCACCTTTTCATTCAGAAAAGCTGATTTTACGTCCATTTGATAAACGATGAAGTCTTTATAGACTGCATAAGCTAAGAATAGTCGAATTGCTTCGAGCCTGGCCACAGGGGTAAAGGTTTCATCATAGTCTATGCCTTCCTCTTGTCTGTATCCCTGAGCAACAATTCGAGCCTTGTTGCGGGTTACAGTTCCATGTTCATCTAACTTGTTTCTAAACACCCATTTGGTGCCTATTACAGTTTTATCAGATGGTCTAGGAACGAGATTCCAAACTTTGTTTCGAGAAAATTCAGTCAGCTCTTCTTGAATAGCGCTGACCCAGTTTGGATCTCTGAGGGCATCATTAGTCTTCTTTGGTTCTATTAAGGGGAGAAAGTTTACAAAGAGACAGATATTACCTGAGCTTCGTCGTGTCTGAATACCTGCATCTGGATCACCGAGAATTTGATCTATTGGGTGATCTCTTGTCCATCGCTGAGCAGGAGCATGATCGCTTAACTCAGAGGTTGGATCAACAATTGGGATGTTTACTGATGAGGACGTTTGAGGTTCATCAGCAATTAACTGTTGAGTAGGTTCACTAGAGAGGTTTCCAGACGAAGGCAGATTTGATGGTGGTAATGTGTTTAGAGGTTCAGCTGAAACCCATGAGGTGGTTTCAGCGGTGGGAGGTATGATACTTGGTTCTTCATCAGCAGCTGGAGTTTCAGTGTGCTGATGGTTTGAGAAGAAAGGTTCAGTTTCTCTATAGTGAGAGAGCATCCAAGTATTCAGTTCTTCATTGTCAGCGATTGGTTTAGAGTTTGATGAGCGAGTTTCATCAAACGTGACATGAATGGTTTCTTCTACGGTTTGTCTTCTCTTGTTGAAAACTCTGTAGGCTTTGGAGATGGAGGAATATCCTAAAAATATTCCATCATCGGCTTTTGGGTCGAACTTTCCAAGTTGATCTTTGTTGTTTAAGATAAAGCACTGACAACCAAAGATATGAAGAAAACTGATAGAAGGCTTCCTTCCAAGAAAAAGTTCATAAGCTGTGTTCCCAAATCGCTTTATTATCAGCGATCTGTTTTGAGTAAAACATGCAGTGTTTACAGCTTCTGCCCAAAATTGAGTAGGGAGGTGAGAATCGCTGAGCATTGATCTAGCAGCTTCTATGATCGTTCTGTTACTTCTTTCAGCGACTCCATTTTGCTGAGGTGTTCTTACTGAAGAGAAGTTGTGAGAGATTCCCTTGTTCTCAAAGAAATTGTCCAGGGAACTATTTTTTAATTCAGTTCCATGATCACTTCTTATTGAACGAACAGTAAGATTATTCAGCACTTCCATCTTTTTGACAAAAGATATTAGTTCTTCTGGAGTATCACTCTTACAGCGAATAAAAATAACCCAGGTGTAGCGAGAATATTCATCTACAATGACAAGCGTATATTTCATTCCAGCTATTGATTGGATGTTGACAGGGCCAAATAGATCCATATGCAAGAGCTGAAGAGGACTTGTCACTGAGGAAACTTGTTTCGACTTGAAACTAGCTTTTGTTTGTTTTCCTTTTTCACATGCTGAGCAGAGAGATTCTTTAGCATATGAGTGCTGAGGAAGACCAGAAACCAATTCCTTAGATGAGAGAGAATTCAGGGTTTTGAAGTTTAGATGAGAAAGCCTTTTATGCCATAGGCAGTTGACATCAGAAGAGGCCTTAGAGAGAAAACATAAGTTTTCAGTGATAGTAGAGTCCATATCTATTACATAGACATTTTCTCTTCTATAACCACTGAGAGCAAGTTTTCCTTTTTCATCTACCACTGAACATGCTTTCTTAGAAAAGCGAACTTCGTAGTCTTTGTCACATAGCTGACTGATGCTTAGAAGATTGTGCTTCAGTCCATCTACATAAGCGACTCTTCGAAAGGTAGTTGTCCCATTGCTGAGGACACCAAACCCTCGGGTAAATCCTTTTCCATTTCCACCAAAGGTAACAGAGGGGCCTCTCTCTTCCATGTATTCAGTGAGCAGGTCTCTTTGTCCAGTCATATGACGAGAACATCCACTATCGAGATACCAGATGCCCTTTGATCCCTGCATACATAAGGAAGATTAAGCGTTGTTTGGTACCCACTTTTCAATGGGTCCTTCAGAGTTAGTGGATAAGGAAGATTCAGCAGTCTTCACAGCTGATGAAGATTCAGCTTCAGTGGTAATCTTCACTTTGGTTAATTTCTTAACCTTAGTGGTATTTTTCACTTTGGTTGATTTTTCAACTTTGGTGACTTTATTTGCCTTAGAGGCATTTTTCTTCACTTTAGCTGTTTTATCAGCTTCGGTGGTATTTGGACACTTGCTCGCAGTATGGCCAGTAAATCCACAGTGATAACATTTTCTATATTTGATGGTGGTTTTATAACCAAAAGGTTTTGAAAACTTAAGATGAGCAGGTCCAACTCCAAGAATGCCTTTAGCACGAGATCTGGGAGGAATTTTTATTTCTTCAGGTCTCACGGGCTTTAGATCAACCTTCAGCTTTGGAGGACAGATATCAAAGATTTCTGTCACTGAGCTAGAAGGTTTATCCACTGAAGGTTTGGAAGGAACTTTCAGTTTGGTTTTCTTGGAAGCCTTCTGAGGAGGGAGAATAGACTTTCCTTTATCTGCAGGCTTAGATCTTGCAGATATCTCCTCAGGGATGGGATTTGAAGAAGAACAGGGATAGAATTGATTATAAGAAGTGTCAAAGAAAGATGTGACAAAAGTTCCAAACTTAAGCGAGGAACTTTCTTCTTTAGGATCATCCTGTGGTGTCCAAAAACCAAGACCAGTTCTATCACTTTCAGGAGTTTGAGCATTTATTATCTCAGAGATCTTTGTTGATGATTTGCACCATTTTTCAACATGAGCCTTTTCTGGTTTTAGAGCAGCGATGGCTTGTTCGCGTTCAATGCTGATGATTTCATTTATAATGACTTGATCTTTCAGCTTTTCTTCTAAAAGATTTAGTTCACTGATCTTTTCATGACATTTCTCTAGCTCTTGTGTTAAATAAACATTTTTATTTTCAGCTTGAGATTTGTCGTTTAGAGCATTATAAAGGTCAATCGTCAGCACATCAACAGCGCGACTTCTCTCAGCTTCAGGCAGAGAGGGATTTGTAGAGATAGATACCTGAGATGATATGTAGCTCATAGAAGGTTCAGATGGTTCTTCTACTTCTTCTTTAATCTCAGCCATGAGGCAAAGATTAGCGACTTCTTCTTCATCAGAAGATGATTCTTCTGATTCAGCCCAGTCATGTTCTTCAGCGATGAGACCTTTACCTTTTCGCTGATAGCTTTTCAGCTTTTGATATTTGTTCTTCAACTTATGGTATTTGTCATCACTGGGTCTTCTTGAGGTAGAAGGTTTGAAGACCTTTTTTGACCTGCACTCACTAGCAAAATGTCCAATTTTTTCGCAGTTATAGCAAGTGGTTGTAGCCTTATCAACTGGAGTTGATTTTGGCTTTTCAGTAAGAGAGAGAGGTTTACTTCTTCGGAAGTTACTCTTTCTTGCAAATCTCTTAAAAGAGTTTGTCAAGAGTGCTAAGGACTCATTAAACTCTGAAAGATCAGGGTCTGATAAATCCTCAGATTCAGAATCTAACTCAGTGATGGTGAGAGTAGATCGCTGGGATGGAATTATCTCTGACGAGACTAAAGCAACAGCAGTGCTTTTGGAGTCTTTAGAATCTTTTACAACATTCTTCTTCAGGAGATTAGATTGCTCATAGTTGAGCAATATTCCATACAGAGTGCTTAGAGAGAGAGTATGTAAGTCTTTTGTCAGCTTAAGACATATTGAATAACTGTCCCAGCTTTCAGGAAGACTTTCCAAGAATTTTGTTAGGACCTCAGAATTAGAATAGGTCCTTCCAACAGTTCTTAGGTCAATGATCAGGCAGTTAAACCGCTGATGAATGTCAGAAAGAGATTCATTCTTACCAGCGATAAAACTTTCATACTGTCTTACCATGTTAATCTTTCGGGTCTCTTGGATTTCTGTGGTGCCCTCTTATTGAACACATATGGTTTCCCACATTTCTTTAGAAGTTTTTAGATGCATGATGGAATGGAAAACTTCATCAGGCAGAGCCATTGATATAATGGTCTTTGCTCTTGCATCTATGCCTACCTTCTTTTTATCTTCATCACTCCACTGTCTTATTTCCTTAACGACATATCGTTCAGGGACAGCTTCAGTGGTGGTAGTAGCGGGAACTGCAACTATAATTCTAACAGGTTCATAGGGTCCGTTTTCTATATATTCAGGTATAGTAGGATCCGCACCTTCAAGAAATAGCATCATTCGATTTTTCCATAGAGAAAAGTTATCTCTGCTAAATCGAGGAGGTTTAGAAAGTGAACCATTATCATAGTAGTTTGTGTTTGTGTTTAGTGCCATTTTAGAATAGCAAGGAAGAGTATACAGCAAGATCTTGTTTATTAGATTAAACAAACCGCTCTGATACCACTTGTTGGTCCCGAAGGTGCTTAACAAGTTTGTAGAAGGGGGGGTTGAATACAAACTTGTTAAGCACCTTCGGGACCAACAAGCGCTTAGTGTAGAAGCCAGCGCCACGTTTCGATTTAGGAAGATGCTGGTCAATGACCCAACAATCCCCCCCCCCCAGCATCTGCCAGCACTAACAAGATCTTCGCTAGAAGTCAATGGCTGCACAGCATGCCTTTGGCTTTTAAATGCACTCCATGGGATTCGAACCCGTGACCTGCTCTGATACCACATGTTAGGATCAAGCGCTTACCACTACGCCAAAAGCAATTGCTGATGGAGAAGGCGCAACTTTATTTCTTTATAGTGTAGCAGCCAGCGCCACGTTTCGATTTAGGAAGATGCTGGTCAATGACCCAACAATAAGCAATGGTGCTACTGAACTCACTCCATCCAGTAGTCTTTTTAGAGATACAATGCATAAGGGTATGGACAAAGAAACGCCATTGAGGTGAAAATTTTGCTTTTGAGAACTTGAACACACCCAATGGACCTCCATACCCCATTCTTGTAAGAGTAGAGAATAGTTCATCATTAGAGATAGAAGTTATACCAGAGGCATCGTCTTGACGTAGACTGATGCGAAGTACCTCTTCAGTAACTGTCAAGGGTTTGTCACACACCCTTGTTTTGATCATGTGCACACCATTCTCAGTAACAATGGTGGCATTTGCCCAGAATTGCCTCTGATGCTCTATGAAGATGGTAGGAGATATAGTGAGAGCATGGGCAATGTGGCTGGACTTCAGAAAGTCGACTATCTGGTGAAAACCTTCAGCTTGTTTTGGCTTTTGGAGCATCGCGATTTCATTGTGCTCGTCAATGAACGCCATGGATGCCATTGACCTTGAAGGTTCTTGCTTGAAAACATGGAACTCGAGAGAGAGAAAGGGTTTAGAGCGCAAGTGAACAGTATGCAAAGAGTCGTTATGAACTTTTAGGCGGGCAAAAGGTATTTATAGTATTCGGGTCATAAGCAGTATTAACCTAGAGCAGTATTAACTGAAAGCAGTATTAACTGAAAGCAGTATTAACTGAAAGCAGTATTAACTGTGCACTGGCAGTATTAACAATGCACTGGCAGTATTAACAATACTTGCACTTTTAAGCTTTGTGAAGGACTGAGTACTGCTATACTTTTCCTGAAAAAGAAAATTAGGACCACCAAGAATAAACAATATACAGGTATTGAACCACTTTTTAAGTAGGAGCTTATTCAGAGTTAATCATTCCCACGCTTGTTACCAAGAAAGTGAATCTACCCACATCAAATGCTTTGGTGAATAGATCAGCAAACTGGTTGTCAGTATGAACCTTTACAACTTGAATAAGTTTCTTTTCATTACAGTCTCTTATGAAGTGATACCTGATCTCAATGTGCTTTGTCTTTGAGTGCTTGACAGGATTATTCACAATGCTAATAGCACTGCTATTATCAATAAAAATTGGAGTGTGTAGAAAGGTTACCCCATAGTCCAGCATTTGATTCTGAATCCATAAGACTTGAGAACAGCAACTTGCAGCTGCTATGTACTCTGCTTCTGTTGTAGATGTGGACACTGTGGTTTGTTTCTTGCACTGCCATGACACTAGTCTTGCACCCAAAAACTGACATCCTCCAGAAGTAGATTTCCTGTCCAAGTTTGCTCCACCTAGATCACTATCTGAGTATGCAAGTAGGTCAAAGGATGAGTCATGAGGATACCAAAGTCCCAATCTGGGTTGCCCTTTGAGATATCTGAATATCCTCTTAAGAGCTTGATAGTGAGATTGCTTTGGCCTAACTTGGAATCTTGCACATACACAGACTGGAAACATTATATCTAGCCTAGAGGCTGTAAGATACATGAGAGAGCCAATCATGGATCTATAATGATGAACATCCATATCCTCCCCCTCAAGATCTGCTGTTATCTGCTTGTGTGTCTCCATAGGTGTGTTGGCAGGTTTTGAATCTGAGAAACCAAACTTGGTTAGAATGTCCTGCACATACTTGGACTGACAGATAAAGATTCCATCTGACTTCTGTTGAACTTGGAGTCCAAGGAAAAAAGTAAGTTCCCCCATGGAACTCATTTTGAACCTTTGATGCATTAGTTCCTCAAACTCCTTGCACTTGTTGTCTCTTGTAGATCCAAAGATGATATCATCAACATAGATTTGGACCAGTAAGATATCCTTCTTCTTTCTCTTGATAAATAGAGTCTTATCAATGACTCCTCTTTCAAAGCCATTTTCCAAGAGATAGGATGACAGAGTGTCATACCATGCTCTTGGAGCTTGATGCAGTCCATAAAGTGCTTTCTTCAATTTGTATACCCTGTCTGGATAGCTTGGGTTTTCAAACCCTGGTGGTTGACAGACATATACTTCTTCTTCAATTGAGCCATAAAGAAATGCACTTTTCACATCCATTTGATAGACTTTGAATTTCATATTAGAAGCATAAGCCAGGAATAATCTAATTGCTTCTATCCTGGCCACAGGTGCAAATACTTCATCATAGTCTATTCCCTCTTCTTGTGTATACCCTTGAGCCACCAGCCTTGCTTTATTCAGTATCACTATACCTCTTTCATCTCTCTTATTCCTGAAGACCCATTTTGTTCCTATTGGTCTTTGGCCTTTAGGAAGGTGTACCAGATCCCAAACATCTTGCAGCTTGAATTGCAGTAGCTCTTCTTGCATTGCTTCTATCCAACTGGACTCTTTCATAGCATCATGTGCCTTCTTAGGCTCAAGCTGGGATAAAAAGCAAGAAAGCACTGTATGCTGTTGTTCTTGCATTTCTTGCAGCCTGCTTTGATTTCTAGTCATCATAAGAGAGGATATATCTCTTATTACCAGTTGTGGAGGATGATTCTTTTGAATTCTGGTGTGATGATTAGGTTCTTCATTAAGTTCCACCTCTAGATTGGAGTCATTCAACTCAATTGGGGTGTTTTCAGCAGCTACTTCTGATTCTTTATTGTCTTGAGTCTCCTCATCTCTACTTTCTTCTTCACTCTGACTTGGTCCAGTAGATGGTTCCTTTTCACAGTCTTCAACATGATCCACTGTGGGTATGGGAAAGATCACAGATTTAGATATACTGTCTTGGACTTGGGTAGTTCCTGATCCTCCACTCCCTGAACCTGCATAATCATCACTACTGAAACCAAAAGAGTTAGTTAGTGAATCAATGTCAAATAGCCACTGAGGACCAGACCCAATAGGATTTGGTGTGTTCTCATTGCATTTGACATTGTCACTTTCTTCAATTATTCTAGAAGAAGAGTTAAAAACTCTGTAAGCCTTACTCTAAGATGAGTAACCAACAAGAAATCCATCATCTGCTTTGCTATCAAACTTACCTAAGTGAGATTTAGTATTGAGAATTGTAAAAGGACACCCAAAAGGTTTGAAAAATCCAATAAAGGGTTTTCTTTTATTTAAAAGCTCATATGGGGTCTTGTTCTTTGGCTTGACCACTAGAACTCTGTTTTGGACATAACAGGCAGTATTAACTGCTTCAGCCCAGAAGGTAATTGGCAGTTTTGAATCAGCCAACAGAGATCTAGCAGCCTCTATTAGTGTCCTATTTCTCCTCTCAGCAACTCCATTCTGTTGAGGAGTCCTAGGGGCACTATATTGTCTCTCAATGCCTTTCTCTTCACAAAAGGTGTTTAGATCAAGATTTTTAAATTCAGTCCCATTATCTTATCTAATGACTTTTACTTTTTGATTAGTTTGGTTTTCAATTCTTAGGATAAAGGATTTGATCAGTTCACTTGTCTCATCCTTAGTCCTTAGAAAATATACCCAAGTAAATCTGGAGTAATCATCAACAATAACCAAGCAGTAAGATTTCTTGCCTATACTCGTAACATTTGTAGGACCAAACAGATCCATATGCAGTAATTGGAGACAAGAAGAAATAGTGTTTAACTCTTTGGTCTTATGAGAAATTTTGTGTTGTTTGCCTTTAAGACAAGCAACACAATGATCATCACATGAAAAAACTTTTGATGGTAAACCTCTTACAAGGTTGTTTTTAACAAGTTTGTTCATAGTCTTGAAATTCATGTCACACATCTTTCTGTGCCAAAGAGAGGATTCATCCACAGAAGCTTTTGAAACCAGACAGTTCAGGGATGAATCACTATCAACATTGTCCATATCTAGACAATAAACATTGTCCTTTCTTGGAGTTCTAAGTAGTATCATGCTTTCATCAACTACTTTGAACCCTGGAGCAAGGATCATACACTCTGTATTTGTAAATAATATGCTATGCTGTTTGTCACAAACCTGTGATACACTTAACAGGTTGTACTTCAACTGATCAACATAGTAGACATCCTCAAATGTCATCTTACCTTTTGTAACATTACCTTTTCCACTTATTTTACCACCAGTAAGATTATCTCCAAAAGCAACATGTCCTCCATTGATATGCTTGAAATCCTGAAGGCATGACATGTTGCCTGTCATGTGCCTAGAGCAACCACTATCAACATGCCATATGCTCTTCCCCTTGAGCTGTTGGTTGCCCTGCACATAAGATAAATCAGTTAGTATGAATTGGGAACCCAAGCCAAAGTGGTCTTGGGTACCCCTTTCTCATCAAAATACTTGCATTCTTTCTTGACAAGATTTTTAAACTTTGACTCCTCATTTCTGGAGTACTTTGTCACAATGATAGGCTTGGAAACACTTTTGCTAGAAGCAGTACTGGTTTTAGAAGTACTAACTGCCTTAGCAGCACTTGCATGCTTAGCAGTACTAACCTTGTTAGAAGTAGTAACTGTGTTAGCAGTAGTAACTGTGTTGGCAGTATTAACCTTCGAAGAAGTACTAACAGTATTAGCAGCATTAATATTTTCAGCAGTACTAACACTGGTAGCAGCAGTAATGCTTCCAGCAGCACTATCCCTGTCAGCAGTAATAACAGTTTTAGTGCTTCTAGGCACCCACATTTTAATACTTTCTTTTAAAACCTTTTTCTTTATGGGGCCTTTAGTTTCAACAGATTTCTTCATCACATGTTTCTTTCCAGCCTTCCTATAACCAACAGGTTTTTTCACAAATCTTTGAAAGTTCATCTGTTGGTTAATAGGGTTAAAGAAACAATACTTAGCCAAATGGTTTAACTTTCCACATATGAAACAAGGCTTTGGTCTATTGATTTTACTTAGATCTATGCCTTATTTTTGTGCCCATTGGTTATTCCAGTTTCTCTGATTTCCCTTGGTTTATCATGTTTTTGGGGCTTAGATTTATTACATGCACACTGCTTGCAAGGGATAGGGTTCACAACAGTGGTCTGCTTATAGTGAACCTTCTTGTTCTTTCCCTCAGTCTTCTCTATCTCATTGGACTTGATCCAATGCTTTCCACATCCCTCATTGATGATTATGTGGTTTTCTATAGGAATCTCACCACTCATAGTGTTGTCTTTATCCTTGACAACTTCTTTCTCAGTTTTATCCTTAACAACTACTTCATTGAAGGGATCTATCTCAGTGGCTCCCTTAGGTAGGTCCTTCCTATCCTTTGTCTCTAACAAATCTGAACTAGGAGGGATGTAGTTGTTGTTATAGGGTGGTGGTGTGGTATTGTACCCTATTCCTCTTCTCAGTTTATCATGAATCTGAGTTTGTAGCAAAGAATCCATTGCTTTGGAAGCATTGGAAAACTTTTCTACATCTAGTTTGACTTTAGCTAGCTCTCCTCTTAGCTTTTCACTCTCTTCTTTGGATCTAGTCAGTTGAAGTTCTAAGTCATTCTTCTCCCACTTCCAGTAGTTTGTGTCATAAGAGTGTTGAAGCTCATTTGCTTGAAAACCCTTAATCTGCTCTTCAAATCTCTCAACTATCCTCACATAATCTTTTATGTCCTTTTCCAATCTCTTAAGGTCATCACTCATGTTCTGATTGTGATCCCTATACCTTTTAACAGTGTTAATGCATTTTTGAGAACATAGATCGGAAGTTACCTCTGTTGGGAGATCAGACACCTCTGCCATTAGAGCTTGGTTCTGGAAGGCCTCTTCAGCTTGATCACTCCAATCAAACCCCATGCCTTATTGAGAGACAAGGGCTTGTGCAGAGTTTCTGTTATTATTGAAGCTTCCAGATTGAGCTTGTTGGTGGTTATTGTTTTGAGGCATTCCACTTCTGCATTCTCTAGCAAAGTGTCCCTTCTGATGGCATTTATAGCATTCCACCTTTGACTTGTCAAAACCTGCTCCATCTTCTCTTCTTTGTGAGAAATTGTTCCTTCCAGTTCTTTTGATGAACTTCTTAACTCTCATAGAGAGCATGGCCATCTGCCATTTAATGTCCATCTCTTCAAGATCATCTGGATGGAGTTGTTCCAAGTCATCATTAATGAGAGAAGAGTTTCCATGACTTGCTAGAAAGGCTTCAAATACAGTTTCATTGCCTTTCTCTAGATTTGCTCCATTGGCAGCACTAACTGATTCAGGGTTGGAAGTAGAATCAGTTGATGCTGAAAGGAGTGCAGCATTGTGAACATACCCAGAAGGCCTCTTCTTAGCCTCCACCTCAGATTCAAAAACTCTTAGATCATTATATAGATCATCAAGTTCCTTTTCTTCCACTTGATCATTCTGTCTGAAAGACACAATATACATGGTCCATTCATCACTCAGGGACCTTAGAAACTTTCTGTTCAGATCATCTTGATCAATTTGTACTCCCACTGTAGCAAGTTCACCAATAAGCTTGTTGAACCTGTCAAAAGTTTGAGTCATGGACTCATTCTTGGTTGACATAAAGTTCTCATATTGTTTCTTCAGAATGGCTTTCTGATTTCTCTTGGTACTTTTGATACCTGAGAATCTCTTCTCTAGAGCATTCCAGAGCATCTCTGCATCAGTGCAGTTGCAGAACTGATGTTGATATTCATTGGGATAGTCAAGAGCAAAGTGCTCAAGGCTTTCATCTCTGTCTGTCTAGTCTTTCTTTCAGCATCAGTTTTTGGTGGAGTTCTCTTTCCATCTGCATCAATCTTTCCTGCTTCAGAAGGACCATTCTCTATGATATCCCACATAGAATAGTCAGTGAGGAGTATGTATTGCTTGATTCTGATCTTCCACATATCGAATTCATTGGGTCTGAGCATTGGAACCTTTGAGACCAGAGTACTGTTTGATTCTGCAAAGTTTTCCATGATGAATGAATAGATGTTTCTGAGAGAACAGGCTCTGATACCACTTGTCAGGATCGATTTCTTAACAAGAATAAAGTCTCAGAAACAATATCAAAGAAGTTGCGGAATAACACTTTGATATTCAATGTAACAGTAAACAAACACTATATGATTAACAACTTGTAAACTTGTATTGAATGATTAAAATCACAAGATTACACACTCAACCTCAATCTTGAAGAACAAGCTCTTTCAAGACGAATTCTACTTCTCTAGAATTAGGATCTATGCCTTGAGGTTGATTCTCTCTAAAACAAAAACTTAGAATTAAATCTATATCAAAACTATTCTATCAAATCTATACATATACTGAACAAAAAGATAATTACAAAAAATAGAATATCTTCAGTATATCTTGCATAGTTATCTTCAATCCTTCCATGAATATCTTTATTCTTTACAGCTATCATCCTCTCTATCCGGATCTTCAATTCATAAGCAACACTAATCATAAACAGCATTAACTACTAAGCAACACTAACCTCTAGCAGTAGTAACTAGCTAATCAGTACTAACTTTGACTAGCAGTATTAATTCTACTAGAAGCAGTAATACTTAGCAGTATTAACTTTGAAGTCCTCTAGCAGTAGTAATTTTGAACTAGCAGCATTAACCATACTTGAGCTTTTCTTCAGTTCCCAACACAAACACATTCTATCTTGATGTAATACTTATGATTAATAAACAATAATGTTTGTATAGATTTGTATGTGTTTTATGCTAGTAATTCTTGGGCCACAATTATGTTACAAGCTTCTAAAGTAGCTTTTAATTCAAGTAATTGTATTTTCAAATTCTACTATATATGTGCTGTTACAATCCCAATCGGTAGACTTGGCTAGAAATACCAATTCTAATAAAGTTCCTATTTAGAGTCATTCCAACATGGAAGTACCTGGGGGCTTAATGTTTTATTGTTCTTATGTGAACATCAGCGGTGCAGTTGTGAACCTTTTTCTCGGGGAACTCAAAGAATGTGTGAGATGGTATTTTCATTGGTAAATGCTCATTTGATTGTGATTTTTAGAAGTTAATTTATGTGTGGCTAATGGTTATTAATAGCTCTACGATATAATGGCTTATCTAGGCATTATATATTATTTCGATTGTGAAATGACCAGAAAATAAAATTTGGAACAGAGCTCATTTAGCTATAATCGGTGTACAATCCATGCTACTTTCAGTCCCCATCTATATTTTATTACAGTCTATATGAGTTTTGTTTTATCAGATGATGAATATGAATGATTCACATGTCATATTTCAGAGAATTTATATTCAGAATTAATGTGAACGAATTTCATGTTTCTTGAGTACAAATATACTTTCTTCTAGGTAAAGCATTTGTTTATATCTTATTGTGTATATTTTACTTGCTTATTATGATGCAAAACATTGTGATTACGTTATATCTAAATTTAGTGATACAATTTATTCATGATTAAGGACAGGTTAGTACATGAAGTTTTTGTCTGCCGACAATTGAACGATAAAAGTCAACGAACTGTATTTTTTTTCTTGCCTACCAACTAAAGGGGATGTCCCTGGAGTTCCAATATGTGATTCAAAGGTGACCTTTCTCCACGACATATTGCACTTATATGCTTGGTTATTGTTGGTGTTTAGGCTTGGGTGAAAGATTTTTGCACACACAACTGTTTTATTTGTCAGGTTTTTGTTCTCAGATTTTTAAGGTCATTTTCTTCCTACTTTGCATGTTTATTATTTAACATGTAGGTATAAATGTTATCATTGCTTTTTTAAATATATTGTATCAAATTTGTTATTTGATGTGCATTGCATCATAAGCGAAATATCGTGTGAGAAGTTGAGTTAATGGTGAGAAGCGTGAGAAGTGGATTTGAATCGTTGATCTCTTTTAATCTCAATCCTTTCCATGAATTGTGACTTAGAAGGGAATTGATCTGGTGCATCTTATCTCGGTGCATCTCATCCTAATGTACGTCTATTTCTCATCCAACGGTTGATAACCACTTCTCACGCTTCTGATCGTTAACTCAACTTCTCACCGGAAGCCAATTCTTGCATCATATTATGTATTATTATGAGCTATGGCTATCTATAAATAAGACAGATGTTTGGATGAAGAATTGGAGGATTTCTTTTGTTCGAGTCCATGGTCATTCTTCCAACGCGATTACCATGAATGTGCAAAAATCTATAGATACTACATCATTTGATCGTGAAATTTAACATGTCTCCTGCCCACGGCGAGGAGTGCAGAGAAATCTGAACTATTTTTCTCTCTCGCTGTCCATCTCATCACTTTAATCACTCTATGTTCTCGATCGGACGGTGAATCACAATAGGTATGCTTTAATTTCATGGAACTATTTTTCTGAACTATTTTTCTCTCTCGTTGTCCATCTCATCACTTTAATCACTCTAGGTTCTCGATCAACCGGTGATTCACAATAGGTATGGTTTAATTTCACTTTATTTTTCGATTCTCATTGTGATCAATCACTTTATGTTTCTTTGCTTAATCAATTTACATTTTTTGTTGGAGGTGACTTGGTTTGCTTATTTTGTTTCTTGTGGTTTGATTAGTTTTTATTTATTTGCTCTTGAGTGTGTGTGTCGTTAATTTAACATCCATGATCATAAAGTTTTTAATCACCCTAGGTTCTCGATCGACAGGTGAATCGCAACAGGTATGGTATAATTTCATTGAATTTTGTCGATTTTAATCGTGTTTTTCGATCCTCATTGTGATCAATCACTTTATGTTTATGTTTCTTTGCTTGATATGTTTACTATTTTTGTTGGCGGTGACTTGGTTTGCTTATTTTGTTTCTTACGGTTTGATTAGTGTTTAGTTATTTGCTCTTGAGTGTGTGTGTCGTTAATTCAACATCCGTGATCATAAAGTTTTTTTTTTTTGAATTTATGTTAGAACTCTTATACTTTTAATCGTATGTTATAGTGTAGTGTTTAATTGCTTTGGATTGTTGATCTGGACAGACTTTAAAGGGGGTTTTAGGTTTATGTTTGTGGTCCGTGGAGGCATTTCATTCCCCTGTTCATCTTCTCCTCTTCCAAAACCGACTAGGGTTATCTTCCAAAGATGGAGTACGCAAAGACTGTATGCCTTCAATCTTTGGCTTCGATTTGGTTAACGGGTACACAGTTAACATTTTTTCTCCTATCCTCTACTTTTTTTTATCATTCGTCTTCTCCGATTCAGAAGTAACCGATCACGGTTTTATCTTCTATCCTCTTCTCTTTTCGTTAATTGCGTTGATGAGGGAACCATGGTGGTCATGGAACGAGTAGGATGATATGGGAGTCGGTACCGTCGATTAAGGTTTGCATTATTAAAAAATCAATCATCGATTGATATAATCAGGTATAACTCGACTCGGTTTTATATTAAATTGGCTTCAATTCTAACATTTTAGTAGAATTTGTATTTCATATTCAAGATCAATTTTTCTTAACCTTCCTCACTCGTTGTAAAAGCTTAGACAGGTCAAATCCATGGCAGAGTCCTATGCCATGTCTGTGCTGATGGTTCTGTTAGTCTAGAAGACCACATCTTAGAAGGTCAACACCAATCCTTTCTTAAAACACTTGCTATTCACATAAACCCTTTTCAATTTTCCATGTTTTTATGCTTCTCATCCTTCCTAATTCTTCGATCTTGTATGCGTTTTGCTAAATTAGTCCTGTTGATCCAAGCTCTCTCAGTGATTTGATAACGACCCTCTTTTATACTTAGTGAAAATTACGTTTAATATGTATTAGTGTTTCACCATCAGCGATCAGACTGAGTCTATTCAGTTATCGTTGATAGTTCTTCTTACAAACATTCATATGTATTAGTGTTTCACTATCAGTGATCAGACTGAGTCTGTTCAGTTATCGCTGATAGTTTCTGATGTAAACAGAAACGTAATCCCTGAAGACAAGTCTCGCGTCAACATATGTTCATAGCTGAATCAAAGACGAAGCCACTGAACAAAGAGAAGTCTACTAGTGACCAGATGCGGAAATCAGTGAAGAAAAGACATCTCTACTTATACGCGAAGGAAGATGAGGAAAAGCTTCAGCAATAGATGAACCTCTCTATATCTCTGAAGAAAGAGATATTCAGCGATCAATCGATCACAAAGCTTATGCCTCAAGTTTCCTTTTGTCTTACCTTACACAACCAGTACGATGTGTCAGAACAGACATATCTCTGCCACAAATCGTACAACAACCCTGTCAACTACACTGTTCATGATGCGGCCGAAAGCATGTCTCCCAAAAGTCAGACTACCAAAGCCAATCACTGAATGACACGTGTAAAGTACCCTGCCATGCATTTAATGCATAAGGTATAAATAGAAAGTTCACCTCTCTATTTGAGGGAGTGCTCAATTCTGGAACCAATATAGAAACCTTTGTTTTCTATACTTCTAAAACCCTCTCTCTCTATATTCTTGTGCAACCATCTTAGTGTTTCTTAAGTTTGTTTAGATTGAGTCTATCTTAATCTTATTCCGCAACAAACTTGTAAATTGTGTTTGATTTATCAATAAACAATTTATTAAACTTTAATTTCTGTGTTTGTAATAAACCCCCCCTTTCTACAAACTTGTTAAGCGCCTCCGGGACCAACAAGTGGTATCAAAACAGGCTATTTAATCTGATAAACAAGATCCTGTTTTATTCTATTCTTTGCTATTCTCAAATGGCACTTAACTCAAACACTAACTACTATGATAATGGTTCACTTTATAAACCTCCTCAATTTAGCAGAGATAACTTTTCTCTATGGAAAAAATCGAATGATGCTATTTCTTGAAGGTGCAGATCCTACTATACCTGAGTATATAGAAAATGGACCTTATGAACCAGTCAGAATTATAGCTACAGTTCCAGCTACTGCCACCACTCCTGCTGTCCCTGAACGCTATGTAGTTAAGGAGATAAGACAGTGGAGTGATGAAGACAAAAAGAAGGTTGGTATAGATGCAAAGGCAAAAAACATTATCTCAATGGCTATGCCTGATGAAGTTTTTCATTCCATCATGCATCTTAAAACTTCTAAAGAAATGTGGGAAACCATTTGTGTTCAATACGAAGGGACGACTGAAATCCAAGAGACTCGAAAGATTAACTTGGTAAGACAGTATGAAAGTTTCATCGCTGGTAAGAATGAATCTCTCTCTGACGTTCATCAGCGGTTTAACTGCTTAATCATTGACCTAAGAACCGTTGGTTGGACCTATTCTAATTCTGAGGTCCTAACAAAATTCTTAGAATGTCTTCCTGAATACTGGGACAGTTATTCAATATGTCTCAAGCTGACAAAAGACTTAAATTCTCTTTCACTCAGCATCTTATATGGAATATTGCTTAACTATGAACAATCAAACCTTCTAAAGAAGAATCTTATAAAAGATTCTAATGACTCCAAAAGCACTCCTGTTGCTTTAGTCTCTTCAGAGATAATTCCATCTCAGCGATCTACTCTCACCATCACCGAGTTAGATTCTGAATCTGAGGATCCATCAGACCCTGATCTTTTAGAGTTTGATGAGTCCTTAGCACTCTTGAAAAACTCTTTTAAGATATTTGCAAGAAAGAGCAATTTCCGAAAAAATAATCCTCTCTCTCTTACTGAAAAGCCAAAATCAACTCCTGTTGATAAGGCTACTGCCACTTGCTATAACTGTGAAAAGATTGGACACTTTGCTAGTGAGTGCAGGTAGAAAAAGGTCTTCAAACCTTCTACCTCAACAAGATCCAGTGATGACAAATACCTAAAGCTGAAGAACAAATATCAAAAGCTGAAAAGCTATACGCAAAAAGGTAAAGGTGTCATCGCTGAAAAACACGGCTGAGCTGAATCAGAAGAATCAGGTTTTGATGAAGAAGAAGTCGCTAATCTCTGCCTCATTGATGAGATTAAAGAAGAAGCGGAAGAACCATCTGAACCTTCTATGAGCTACATATCATCTCAGGTATCTATCTCTACAAATCCCTCTCTGCCTGAAGCTGAGAGAAGTCGCGATGTTGATGTGCTGACGATTGATCTTTATAATGCTCTAAACGGCAAAAATCTAGCTGAGAACAAAAACGTTGACTTAGCTGAACAGTTAGAGAAATGTCATGAAAAGATCAAAGAACTGAATCTTTTAGAAGAAAAGTTGAAAGATCAAGTCATTATAAATGACATCATCAGCATTGAACACGAAAAAGCCATCGTTGCTCTAAAAGCTGAAAAGGCTCATGTTGAAAAATGGTGCAAATCATCAACAAAGATCTCTGAGATAATAAATGCTCAAATTCCTGAAAGTGCTAGATCTGGTCTTGGTTTTTGGAAACCACAGGATGAGACTAAAAAAGAAAGTTCCATGCTTAAGTTTGGAACGTTTGTCACTTCTTTCTTTGACACTTCTTATAATCAATTCTATCCCTGTTCTTCTTCTAATCCCATCCCTGAAGAAATATCCAAAGGCTCTATGTCTGCGGATAAAGGAAAATCCATTCTTCGTCCTCAGAAGGCTACCAAGAAAGCAAAGTTGAAAGTTCCCTCTAAACCTTCAGCGAATCAATCCTCTAGCTCTGTGATAGAAATCTTCGATCTCTGTCCTCCGAAGCTAAAGATTGATCTCAAGCCTAAGAGATATGAAGAAATCAAAATTCCTCCCAGATCTCATGCTAAAAGCATTCTTGGACCTGGCCCTGCTCATCTTAAATTCTCAAACCATTTTCTCCTGGTCCTAAAACCACTTTCAAATATAGAAAATGTTATCACTGTGGTTTCACTGACCATATTGCAAGCGAATGTCCAACTGCCACTAAAGCTGATAAACAGCTAAAGTGAAGATAAATGCCTCTAAGGCTGAGAAGGTCACCAAAGCTGAAAAATCAACCAAGGTGAAAAATACCACTAAGGTTAAGAAATTAACCAAGGTGAAGGTTATCACTGAAGCTGAATCTTCATCTGCTGTGAATATTACTGAACTTTCCATCTCCACTAACCCAAAAGGATTCATTGAAAAGTGGGTACCAAACAACGCTTAATCTTCCTTATGTGTGCAGGGATCAAAGGGCATATGGTATCTCGATAGTGGATATTCTCGTCATTTGACTGGACGAAAAGACATGCTCACTGAATACAAGGAAGAGAAAGGTCCCTCTGTGACTTTTGGTGGAAATGGAAAAGGCTATACCCGAGGGTTTGGCGTCCTCAGCAATGGGACAACTACCTTCAGAAGAGTTGCTTATGTAGATGGACTGAAGCATAATCTTCTGAGCATCAGTCAGCTATGTGACAAAGACTACGAAGTTCGCTTTTCTAAGAAAGCATGTTTAGTGGTAAATGAGAAAGGAAAACTTGCTCTCAGTGGTTATCGCAGAGAAAATGTCTATGTAATAGATATGGACTCTACTACCACTGAAAACTTATGTTTTCTCTCTAAAGCCTCTTCTGATGTCAACTGGCTATGGCACAAAAGGCTTTCTCATCTAAATTTCAAAACCCTGAATTCTCTCTCTTCTAAGGAACTGGTTTCTGGTCTTCCTCAGCACTCATATGCTAAGGAATCTCTCTGCTCGGCATGTGAAAAAGGAAAACAGACAAAAGCTAGTTTCAAATCTAAACAAGTTTCCTCAGTGACATGTCCTCTTCAGCTCTTACATATGGATCTGTTTGGCCTTGTCAATATCCAATCAATAGCTGGAAAGAAATAAACTCTTGTCATTGTAGATGAATACTCTCGCTACACCTGGGTTATCTTTCTTCGCTGCAAGAGTGATACTCCAGAAGAACTAATATCTTTTGTTAAAAAGATGGAAGTGCTGAACAATCTTACTGTTCGTTCAATAAGAAGTGATCATGGAACCGAATTCAAAAACAGCTCTCTAAACAAATTCTTTGAGAACAAGGGAATTTCTCATAACTTCACTTCGGTAAGAACACCTCAGCAAAACGGAGTCGCTGAAAGAAGAAACAGAACGATCATTGAAGCTGCTAGATCAATGCTCAGCGATTCTCACCTCCCTACTCAATTTTGGGCGGAAGCTGTAAATACTGCATGTTTTACTCAAAACAGATCGCTGACAGTAAAGCGATTTGGAAAGACAGCTTATGAACTTTTTCATGGAAGAAAACCATCTATCAGTTTTCTTCATATCTTTGGTTGTCAGTGCTTTATCTTAACCAATAAAGATCATCTTGGAAACTTCAACCCAAAAACAGATGATGGAATATTTCTAGGATATTCCTCCATCTCCAAAGCCTACAGAGTTTTCAACAAGCGAAGACAATCTGTGGAAGAAACAATTCATGTCACCTTTGATGAAACTCGCTCAGCGAACTCCAAACCAATCGCTAACAATGAAGAGTTAAATGCTTGGATGTTCTCTCACTACAAAGAAACTGAACCCTTCTTTTCAAACCATCAGCACACAGATCCACCTATGGCTGATGATGATCCAAACATCATACATCCTAACGTTGAATCCAACTCATGGGTTTCAGCTGAACCTCTTAACACACTGCTACCATCACATTTACATTCGTCTGAAAACCTCTCTGATAACAATAGTCTGTCCACTACTCAACAGTTAATTGCTGATGAACCTCAAACGTCCTCATCAGTAAACGTCCAAATTATTGATCCAACCTCTGAGTCAAGTTATCATGCTCCTGCTCAGCGATGGAACAAAGATCACCCAATAGATCAAATTCTTGGTGATCCCGATGCAAGTATTCGGACACGACGAAGTTCAGGTAACATTTGTCTCTTTGTCAACTTTATCTCTTTAATAGAACCAAAGAAAGTTGATGATGCCCTCAGAGATCCAAACTGGGTCAGCGCTATGCAAGAAGACCTGACTGAGTTTACTCGTAACAAAGTTTGGAATCTTGTTCCTAGACCATCTGATAAAACTGTTATAGGCACTAAATGGGTGTTTAGAAACAAATTAGATGAACATGGAACTGTAACCCGCAACAAGGCTCGACTTGTTGCTCAGGGATACAGACAAGGGGAAGGCATAGACTATGATGAAACCTTTGCCCCTGTGGATAGGCTCGAAGCAATTCGACTATTCTTAGCCTATGCAGTCTATAAAGACTTCATTGTCTATCAAATGGATGTAAAATCAGCGTTTCTAAACGGAAAGCTTAATGAAGAAGTCTATGTAAAACAACCTCCAGGCTTCTATGACCCTAAGTATACAAATTATGTTTATAAATTGGACAAGGTTCTCTATAGTCTCAAACAAGCCCCTCGTGCTTGGTATGACACTCTCTCATCTTTTCTTATCTCTGAAAAATTTGAACGTGGCAAAATTGATAATACATTGTTTTTCAAAAAGATAAAAGGTCATATTATTCTTGTACAAATATATGTCGATGACATCATATTCAGTTCTACTAACCCATCTCTGTGTACTCGCTTCGCTGAAAAAATGAAGAAAGAATACATAATGAGTATGATCGGTGAGCTGACATATTTTCTTGGTCTTCAGATTAAACAATCTGACAAAGGTACTTTTATCAGCCAAGGTAAGTATGTTAAAGATATGCTGAAGAAGTTTGATCTTACACAAACTTCAGCGATGAAAACTCCTATGGCACCTCCCCTGACACTTAACAAAGATCCATCTGGAAAACCTGTTAATGTCACTGCCTATAGAGGAATGATAGGCTCCCTGTTGTATCTTACAGCGAGCCGACCTGACATTATGTACTCTACTTGTTTATGTGCACGCTATCAATCTGAACCCAAGGAATCCCATTTGAACGCTGTTAAGCGAATTTTCAGATATCTGAAAGAAACTCCTAATCTTGGTCTTTTGTATCCTAAAGACTCAGGGTTCGATCTAACTGGTTATTCTGATAGTGATTTTGCAGGTTGTAAACTAGATAGAAAGAGCACCACTGGTGGATGTCAACTCCTAGGAGGGAAGCCGGTAAGCTGGACAAGCAAAAATCAAAATTCAGTGTCCACTTCAACAGCTGAAGCTGAATACGTAGCCACTGGAAGCTGTTGTTCTCAGATCTTATGGATGAGAAATCGACTATTAGACTATGACCTTCAGCTATCAAAGATTCCTATCTATTGCGACAGCACTAGTACTATCGCTATAGAAAATAATCCAGTGCTACATTCAAAGACGAAACACATAGAGATCAGATATCACTTTATCAGAGATCATGTGATGAACGGTGATATTGAACTTCATTTCATCCCTACTGACTATCAACTTGCTGATTTGTTTACCAAACCTCTTGATGAGACTCGGTTCAACTTTCTCATCAGTGAGCTTGGAAGGCTGAATCTCGAAGAATAATTCTTCAGCTTTCATGCATTGTGTCAGTAATCATACGTTCCCCTTTATCATTTCATCTCTGATAAACATTATGACTCTCAGGTATATTTTCTCCATCCCTACAACTAAATCTTCATTCAGTTAAGATGTTTTTCAAAATATAAACTTTAATCACTAGACTTTATTCAAATGATTAAAAGCTTTTTGAAAAATAAAATTTTCACTGATAATTCTAGTCAGTGATCCTTAAAAGAAAAATCAATCCCTACCTTTACCATCAGGGATACTTTCAAAAAGAAAATCTATCGCTGACTTTTCTTCAGCGATAATTTCAAAACGGACAAATGAACAGTCTTTCTCTATCCTATGATGTCATTTGAACCGACAATCCACGACATGCCTTTTTCTAACACGTTCGTCTGTTGCCCTTCTATCCAATCAACTTCGTGGGACGTGTCCATGTCATGATCAACATTTGTATTCCTGCCTCTCTCTCTCACACACTCTCTCTCCTACTCTCTACGTATAAAAATAATGTTTTTCCATTCTCATCGTTTTACGTTTTCTGGAAATACTTTCAAAGCAAGAAAACTCTCTCACCGCATTCTATCATTGTCAAGCAGTTGCATCGTCTTCTTCAAAGATCAACAGGTTATTCTTGTTCTAAATCTTTTAACATATAATCATTTTATTTTGATTTTATTCATTCAAAACCATTTTATTTTGATTATCTTTATTCAAAATCTTTGGTTTTTCTTCTTGTTCTTATATCTTTTTCTAAAACTTTTTAATCTTCAAATATGTTGGTTTTTTCTATGTTTCTTTCCTCAAATAGAAACTGGGAAAACCTTCTTTATTTTTTGACTAAAACCTTTCTTCTACTCTTCTATCTGTTCATATTCAGAATGGCTCAAACTGCACTTGTCGCCTCTAAAAATTTCAAGTTCGCAATCACTGACTCTGAGCTTCCGAAAAACAATCATCTTGCTCAACTTGATTTTGATGGTGTCAAATACCCACACCTGGTGGATACTGCCAAGTTTCTGAAGCAATCCTGCATTGCCTACGCCATCACTGTGGATCCCACACCTTCAAAAGCTCTTCTCCAACAATTCTGGTTTACCGCTGAAGAGACCTCCATCACCAACAAAAAGGGTGAGCTGGTTCCTGCTATTTCCTTCAGCACTGACCTTGGACCGGGGATGATGACTGCCTTAGGGCTAAGAAAATCTCTGAGATTTCTTGACAAACCCAGGAATGGATTCGATGCCTTGCCCACTGATGCTAAACTCATCCAATTCTTGGATGCTATGGAATACTGTTGGGAGCCCAAGCTGAGGACGACAATTCCCAACAAGAAGCTGACTCTCGTGAAGAAGGCGAACATGCCTTCTCAGCTTAACTACATCTTCTCTCACTTTTTTAGTGTATGAGTGGGAAGAGTGTGTCACTGTACCAGACCAGCTAGATTCAGGTCCAAATGGCTTACTCCGTGATTGCTGGAAGGAATTTTGACTTCGCCTCAGCTATCTTTGACGATCTGCGGTCAAAGATAGAGAAGACAGAGAGGGATCCCAAGATCACCTATGTACGTTTTATCTGTGCGTACCTGAAGTTCCTCTACCCTGCTACTTACCCCACTAATTCTGATGCAACTTTTCCCAAAGTGGGCCAGCGCTCCTTGCAGGTCAAGGCACTCCCCAACGAGGTAAGTATTTCTGAACTTCTCTCCCGTCTATCTCTCCACACTTCTTCGTCTTCAGCGGCCACGCAGGGGGTTCCTTCATCTGCTATCCCTGCCGCTACCCCTTCCAAACGACCATCAACTGGCTCCTTTGTTCCTTCAAAAAAGGCCAAGGTGACCAAGGAGAAAGGTAGCTCTAGCTCAAGACCTAAGGATGTTTCTCAACAAACCTCCTTGGATGCCTTCGTGGGTCTCTCTTCCACATCCTCAGCGATACCCACATCAACCGTGTCAGTGACTACGGTCTCTGTCACATCAACAGTGACACCACCCATCATCTCAGCTCCTCAACATCCTGAGGTAACCACTGAGGTAACTACCCCTATCCCTTATTCTATCTCCATCTCTCATCCTTCTATTTCTTTGGTCTCTAACCTTCCATCTACTTCTACACAGCCACCGTTTGGAACCCTAGGACCTGACAATCAAACGTTTGAGGATTCTCTACAATTCTACAAAATGTTTGAAAACTCAGGTAAACCTATAACCCTAAACACTACACCCAACTCACCATATAAGCCTGTTTCTCAAAAACTAACTTTTATTTCAGGTCCTAATATGGCCACTATTGACGCCAATGTCAACAGTTTAAGTGCAAAGGTGGAATCTCTAACTGCCTCTCTCAACAACACCACCAGCGTTGTTCACACCGCTGGTAAGGCACTGTAGACACTGACAGCTCAATGCGCCTCCAAAGCTGACGCCTCTCAAATCGCTACTCTCCAAGAAGTGATTGTCAAAGTCAGGGAGGACTCCAAGCAACAGTTTGATGCCCTGTCTACAAAGGTTGATTCCTGTGAAATTCTTCTTCAGAAAATCCTGACTCCTTTGACGGCACCAGCTCCATTTCCTGCTCCTTCATTTACAGTGAGCGATCGCACCTCTCTGAACATAGTTGTGGAGTTTATTCATCAATCTAGGTCAGATATCCCTGTACTTGAAGACCGTCTCACAGGACTGGAGGCTGAAGTCCAGAAGTTGGTCACTGCAAACAGTTCTGCTCCTTCCAAATATCTCTCCCTCCGTGATAATGACAAAGAGGGGGAGAAAGAAGTTGAACAAAATAAGGAGACTGAAGCTGCTATTGATGAACAACAGAAGGAAACTCCCTCTCATGTTGAGGGGGAGATAGCTGCTGAGAAAGCCCCTCCTACCATCGATGAGTTAATCGATGAAGAGGAAGAGGAGGACTATGAAGATGAAGCCCTTGATCTTGAAGATCAAGAGGAAGATCATCATTAAGATGATGATGATGACGATGAAGAAGATCAATCTCTATGATGTTCTTCAGCCTTCACGTCATCAGCGATAGCTTCGAAAGAAGTTATCAAAGCAGGGGGGAGTCATGAGACATCTTCAGGAACCCCTTCCCAAAGCAAAGGTGCAACTGCTAAGGGAAGCCTGAATATGACCTAACTATCTGAGGAAAATCCTTCTCAGGTATTCGTTACCCTCGTTCCCTTTTCCTTCTATAAAAATCCCACCCCTGATTCTTTCTAAGCCTTTATCTCTCTACTTCCCTGAAAATAAACTAATCTTCTTTTTCATTTTCTGACCAGACAGTTCTCTCCCTGCTTAAGGGAAAAGAGCTACAAATAATCCGAGCCTCTGAAGTTGATGACCAAATAATCCCAATCTCTAAAGAGATTGATGAAGAGGATGAAGAAGAAGAGTCCCTGCAACATCCACGAAGGCCCTCCAGACCACTTCATTGGTGAGAGGAAGAGATGAAGAAAAGAACAGAGATGATCTCTCATCTGGAGAGTCAACGACTGAAGATCCCCTCTCAATCAACAGATATAGAGTTCCTGACTGAAGCTGAAGTTGAAGAATCCGTCAGGGCTGAGAAGTTGATTGCTGATTGTCAAAGAGATGCCTCCCTGACTCTCAAAATTCAGTCTTTTAAGTCAAAGACTTAAAGCTGAAAAGGAAACTAGTGGAAGTCCAGACCGCTCGTTTGAAAGAGATTGAAGAGGAGCGCTCAAAAGAAAAAGCGGTCAACGATAGCTCAGTCGATTGGTGCAAACATAAACTCGACTATCGCTCTGACCCAATGAAGATTGTTTCAGTCGCTATCTCTGGAAGAAAGAAGAAGGATAATGTTTCCGTCACTATGGAGATTACCAGAGAGGATGGAAGTTGCAAGGCTATGTTTGTTTCAAAGATGGAAAGCTTAGGCTATATGGAATGACTTGAGTTCAAAGATGCACTGAGAAAATCAAAGTCAATCTATAGAGGCTATGTTGAAGGGATAAATGATGCTCTCATAAACAGAGTCGCTGCAATATTAAAGGTGTCGTCTGCTCTTCCTTCTAAGTCAAAGCAATTCAAAAGGAAGCCTGTCTCTTCCTCCTCTGAAAATGTCGCAGTGATAAGGAATGAAACCTCCATCAAAATTTCAAGAGAATCTTTGTTCGGTCCTCCTCCTGATCTTTCAGTTCTGGATCTATCTCTGCCTCCTGGTGGACCATATGTTGCAGGACAAGTACTTGAAGAACCTTTTGGAATCTTCTTCAGAGATGAACAGGAACAACTCAGATTTCAAAGAGTCTCTGAAATACCTATCTGTCCCCTCGGTCTTCTCAAGGATCTCATGTGCTTATGGTGTGATCTCTCTCCTGCTGCTGAGCAAATCAAAGCAATCATTAGCCAAGAATCTTTAGAGCGAAGGCAAAAAGGAGAAGAAATACCTGAGTATTTGATCAATCCTCCTAAACCCTCTTTAGATAGCTGATAGATTAGTTTTCTTTCTTGTAATATATTAGTAAATCTTACAGTATTTAGTACACCACTTGTACTTGTAATTTTCATACCTGGTAATTCTTTTCTTGGATTAATGAAAATTCCAGTGATGTACTTAACTCCATCAGTACTGTAAAAGATCCCTCAACATATTAATTGGGACGTGTATGTTATGAGTCCTGATTATTCCTTATTTTGAACTGTAAAAGTAATTTTCTTCAGTTACTTTGTCATCATCAAATAGGGGTCTGTTCAGACTGAGTCTGTTCAGTTATCGCAGATAGTTTCTGATGTAAACAGAAACGTAATCCCTGAAGAGAAGTCTCTCGTCAACATATGTTCATAGCCGAATCGAAGATGAAGCCACTGAACAAAGAGAAGTCTACTAGTGACGTGATGCGGAAATCAGTGAAGAAAAGACATCTTTACTTATACGGGAAGGAACATGAGGAAAAGCTTCAGCGATAGCTGAACCTCTTTATATCTCTGAAGAAATAGATATTCAGCGATCAATCGATCACAAATCTTATGCCTCAAGTTTCCTTTTGTCTTACCTTGCACAACCAGTACGATGTGTCAGAACGGACATATCTCTGCCACAAATCGTACAACAAATCTGTCAACTACACTGTTCATGATGCGGCCGAAAGCATGTCTCCCAAAAGTCAGACTACCAAAGCCAATCACTGAATGACACGTGTAAAGTACCCTGCCATGCATTTAATGCATAGGGTATAAATAGAAAGTTCACTCTCCATTTGAGGGGGTGCTCAATTCTGGAACCAATATAGAAACCATTGTTTTCTATACTTTTAAAACCCTCTCTCTCTATATTCTTGTGCAACCATCTTAGTGTTTCTTAAGTTTGTTTAGATTGAGTCTGTCTTAATCTTATTCTGCAACAAACTTGTAAATTGTGTTTGATTTATCAATAAATAATTTCTTAAACTTTAATTTATGTGTTTGTATTCAACCCCCCCTTCTACATATATAATAACTTGGCCATTATCTTCTCGGCTGAGAACGGCACTTCCAACATTTAAGATGACTACTAGATATAGTTGGAGGACCTCGTGATCCTCAGGTTTCGACAGTAGAGGTCGGGACACCATATACCTTTTGAGTTCCTAGAACGTGTTTTCGTGGTCGTTCGTCCATTCGAAACCCCTGTTTTTTCTCAAGACATTGTAGAATAAGTAACATTTATCAGAGGATTGAGAGATAAACCTGTTTAGTGTCGCAACTCGTCCAGTAAGTTGTTGGTCTTCTTTAACATTGCGAGGGGATTTGATATCCAAGATAGCTTTTATCTGGTCAGGATTGGCCTCGATCCCTCGAGGGGTGACCATATATCCTAAGAATTTTCCTGCACTTACTCCAAATGAGCATTTTGTCGGATTTAGCTTCATGTGGTATTGTCGGAGGATATTGAACGATTGCCTCAGATGATCGATATGATCGATCGTTTGTTTGATTTGACTAGCATGTCGTCGATATATACATCTATTGTGTCTCGAAGACGTTCTTTGAACATCCTGTTGACTAGTCGTTGATACGTGGATCCTGCATTTTTTAGACCAAAAGGCATAAACTTGTAACAGTAAATCCCTTTGTCTGTCATGAACGTTGTTTTCTTTTGATCATCTCGATGCATCAGGATTTGATTATATCCTGAGTACACATCCATGAACGTGAGTAATTCATGGCCTGTAGTTGTGTCGACCATGGCGTCGATGTGTGGTAATGGGAATGGGTCTTTTGGACAGGCTTTGTTGAGATCCGTGAAATCAATACATACTCTCCACTTCCCATTTTTCTTCTGTACGACCACGACGTTAGCGAGCCAGTTGGGATATTTGACTTCCCTGATCTTCCCTGTCTTGAGAAAATTTCCAACTTCGTCGTTGATTACTTTGTTACGTTCTAGAGGGAACTTGCGACACTTCTGTTTAATAGGTTTAAACGAAGGATCAACGTTGAGTGGATGGGTGATGACCTCGGGGTCGATGCCGATCATGTCTTCATGTGTCCAGGCAAAGTAGTCGACATATTCCTGGAAGAAAGAGATTAGTGATCCCTTTAAAGTATGGTCGAGTGACGTACCGATGTAGACCATTCGATCAGGTTTCTCCTGATCCAGGACGACTCCTTCCAATTGATAGTCGTCAGTAGTTTCAGGATCGACCTGGTTCTGTATTTGCTAGATGCCTTTCTTTCTAGGCTTCATGGAGATTTTATAGCATTCACGAGCAATGTTCATCTCACTCTTGATCTCTTGTACGCCACAAGTTGTTGGAAACTTGATCGTTTGATGGTACGTCGATGGTACAACTTTCATGTCGTGTATCCAGGGTCGTCCCAGGATAATATTCTATGGTAATGAACAGTCGATGAAGTTGAATTTGGTTTACTTATTGACTCCCTTGGCGAATACTGGAAGAATGATTTCTCCAATGGTGATAGCCATGTTGCCGTTGAAGCTTACAAGGACCGTCGAGCGTCGTATGATCTCAAACTTATCGATCCCCATGCTTTGATCATGTTGAGGAAGATGATATTGGCAGAGCTTCCGCCGTCGACCAATATTCTCTTCGTCGAGCAGTTACCAATTGTGAGTTGAATTATCAAACCATCATGATGTTTCTGCCATTGATCACCAAGATTCTCCTGATTAAAGTTGATGGGCATGGCTTCTAGTTCCCATTCATGTATAGGTCGTGATATTCTTGGAACACGAATATTCTCTGGATCCTTGACTAGCATGGCGCTTTGCTGTTGAGTAAATCAATTTGCAGACGTCAGATACTCCGATTACACAGTTAACGTCCTTTGTGTGTTCAAGCGAAGCCAGACGTGCGTTCATGGTCAGTAAATCTTGTAAGTGTCCTTTAGGCACTAGCCATGCCAATTCTTTCTTTAAAGCAAGACATTCGTCTGTCAAGTTGTCATGATCGTTATGGAAGTCGCACCATTTGGACTTGTCTTTCTTAACGTCGTCTTTTTCTCTCTTTGGATGCCATTTGACGTGAGTCTGAATATTCCTGAGAGCTTTGACAACATCCTTGGACGTTCCCATAAACCCATAAGAAGAAATCTTAGGATGTTGAGGGAATTTGGTTTCTTGACCCTCAAGGCTTTTTTATCGCGAGAGTACTTGCGATGGAAAGTCACGTCATCTAGGACCCGTATATAAGCTAGCGTTCGAGTTCGGACGTCTTCAAAGTTTTCTGTTTGATACTTGGTTAAGTCCATGTAGAGGTCAGAACTTTCATTGAGACCTCGCTTGTAAGCCTTGATTGCAGTTCGAACATCACAATTCCGCACGCTGACCATCTCAGAGTCGAAGTGATTGAAATAGCTCCGAACTGGTTCACTTGTCTTCTAAGTGATGTAATAGAGATCGCTGGTTTGATTTTCCATCTTACGTCTACTAGCGAACTGCTGGAAGAATTGATTTTCCAATTCTACAAAACTGCCGATGGATTTGGGTCGTAAGTTAATCAACCACTGTAGAGCAGCTCCGGTGAGGGGCGCACCAAAACTCTTGCATATACAGACTTCCAGATACTGGTGAGGTATCGACACGGTCCACATCAGTTGCTTGTATTGTGCGATGTGCTCTATTGAATCGCTGATTCCTGAATATTTCAGCGTAAACGTCGGGATATTATATTTATTTAGGACGTCGACCAGGGCAATCTCGTCAACAAACGGTGATGCTTGGAACTGGGTAATTGGCTCGACGTCTACTGGTACGGCGGCTCTAGGTATTTTTGCAAGAAGTGATAACACTTTTTCATTATCCTCTTCCAACTGTTTTAGACGTCGTGTGACAGGATCGTCTGCATTGATACCATTACTGCCTGGAAGTGATGTTGGCATGAATCCAGAATCTAGAGAAGCAAGACCTGTATTGGTAAAGAATCCATTGTGATGCGACGTGCCTCCATTATCTCCATTTATTGACGCATGCATGTAAGGCATAGACGTCGATGGAAATGTTGTCACCGGAGGTGGTATCGTTAGAATCGTCGGGATGGAGAAGGTGGCGACTCCAGTGGTTGCTATCATACCTTGCATTGGCCTAGGGTATAGAGGTGGTGGAGGCAGAACACCTGCAAAAGGTATGTTAATGAGTGGTCTTGGACCGAACTGGGGTCCAAATTGGTTACCCATGTTTAGGTTGCCCATCACTGGATTTCTCATGGCTGAGAGTTCTTCATTAGCCCTACAATTCTGCTCGTCGAAAGCAAGAATTCGGTTGTGGGCAGTGTTGAGTTCCATGCGCATTTGGGCAATGACGTAAGCTTCAGTTCCTTGAGCTGCCATGATCCTGTCAAACAAAAAACTGCACTAAAACCATTAATAGGTCGCACTTTCTGCCAATGATGTTACTCTAGTTGGGGCCCCACGGTGGGCGCCAAACTCTTAATGCCAAAAATCGTCCCAAGGAAGATCTAAGGTAGGTGTGTAGCTTATACAACTAAAGTAAGCGATCTAAGGTAGGTGTAAAGCTTGAAGATTTTCTTCTTACCATCATCATCTCTGTAGATAAATCCTTCTTCATGTTTAACAATCAGAGAGTTAGAGGGTATGTATTCTATGCTCGGGATCTGGTCATCAGGTCTTGTGATCGACAACCTCTCGACTCTAAGTTGTAGAGGAACTTCGAAATTCATCTTGCTTTGATACTTGATATGCTCACGCATGACCTCTTTGATGCAACCATTCATGATCATGAACTCTTTCCTTTTCTCCAATCTCTGCTCTGTGTAGGCATGAAGTTGAGGTAGATCGTAGGCACAGAGGTTCTTGAAGTCTTCATCAGTGAAAGTGTACCTTTGTCCATCCTTTCTTTCGACCGAGTACTTCACGTACATTATTGCTTTGCTGGCAAATGAATGTAGTGAAAGTCCCAAAACTTGCTTGATGTCTGACACAGACCATACCTTAGATTTTCCTATGTAGTATCATTGAATCTTCTTCTGACAACTTCCTTTATCAGAGGATGCATATTTTGCTCAAGAAACACCGCCTCAGGTTATGCACTGTATAGGTAGTTGTAGATGTTTTCATAGAATTTGAGCTCTTTCGGTGGTTGCCGTGGAATTGGAATCCACATAGCATCCATGCATTGAACTATCTCTCTCAGCCTATCATCTTTTGGCTTTGGTGCAGAAGTAGCAGCAGCAGAGGGTGTCATGGATTTGGCTTTGGGCTTAGAAGATTTCTTTGGTAAGGTATGTCTTGGGATCTCTGCAACATCTTCTCTGGCATTGACTGGCTGAAAAGATGAGAATTGGACAGAAGGTGTTGGTGCAATGGGCATAAGCTGAGAACTTGATGGCTCAACGAACTTATCAAGCCCCTCTGCTAAGATTTCAGTGCCAACATTGACTTTCACTTTTGTTGTACGTCCTTCAGAGGTGATCAATATTGCAACATCAATGTTTTTCATCTTAGAGGCACATGATTTGGATCTATGTGTAGTGCCCTCTGAGGTTCCCTTCTGAATAGGTACGACTTGAAGAGGAGTGGCCATAATTGGTGCAGAAGTTGTAGACTTGGCCTTCTCCCCCTTATGATGCTCAGGACCAGAGCCATCGGGCCCCTTGTCATCATGCTTTGGCTTCTTCTAATCTGCCTCGGCATGGCAGGTAGAAGGTGCTTTCCTCTTCTTCCTTTTGCAGGGATTGGCCTTTGGATGATGTTTGATCATTTAAATCTCATCATTGGCCTCACTGCAGTTTTGTTGATCTCGTAGTTAGACTTGAACTTTAGAAGGGCCACGGTTTTCTTCATATCATCTGTGACAGATTGGCCCTTTGAGATCATGTCATCTGCAATCAGGTTCATATTATTTAGAAGCATCTTGCCCATAGAAGTAAGCTCATCTTTCGTGGCAAGATTTGAAGGCAGATCAGCTTGTGGAAGCTTCTGCGGTTAAGATGAAGAAGAAGCTTGCTGAGGAATCATGACACTGCAACCCATGTCCTTTATCTCTTTTCTCATCTTTGTGAGATCTTCTACTGCAGAGGCTGCGACTTCTGCTGCATATTTCCCTGCCTCATCCATGACAATCTGACCAAGCTCTTTTATGGCGTCTGTTTGTTTGTCAACGACAGAGATAACCTTGTTTGAATCTTCATGGGTGGCAGAGGCTTCAATCAACTTCTTGATATCCGCAAAATTTTGATCAGAGACCCTTTTGAGCTCGAGGAGAGCCTCTATATTAGCTTGTAGAGCCTCTGGAATCACCTTCAATTTACCGGGCGATGTGGAAGAAGTAGTAATATCGCTTTTGAACTCCTCGATCCCTTTAAACATGTTTTCCTCGAAGGTTTTTATCTCATCCTTTGAGACACACATTCGGGGTAACCTCTAGACCAACACATGGTCTAGATTCAGCCATTCAGCCTATGGCACCTACAGAGCCTGTTTGGCCGATGAACCCAGTAGGATTTCCCTATAATCCTCTATGTTCCTTAGAGTAATCATCTATAGAGTTTCTATTATTAAGTCTCTTAGGAGAAGATTCAGAGTCTTTCCTTAGATTCTTGATGAGTGGACTCTGTAGGGGATCTAGAACCGCAGAGTTTGTGTGTGTTCTCACCAACACCTCTGAAGTGTTTTTGGTTTCTCTCATGTGTGGAGAAGAGGCAACAAATGCCTCTGCAGAGGGTGGTGGCGTGTGCTGGGGCAAAAGATCACTTATTTCAACACCACCATCCTTTTGAGAGGATGTGGCTGTTTGGGCTTCCCCGACTAAATTTGGTACAGAGGAAGAAATAATTTCCTCTGTACGGCTAGGCTGGGTAGGGTTCGGAGTGTGTACTCCTTCTTCAGTATTCCTCTGCACTAGATCTATAGGAATAGAAATGTGGCTAGCACTAGAAGTTGTCTTAGGTTGTGTGCATATGGCATCTTTTACACCCTTCTTCTTCTTCTCCGAATCTTCTCTCTTTTCCTTGACCCTTTCCTCTTCTTCATCACTTGACCTTCTGTCGGTAACATCCACTATGTTAATTAGCTCTTGTACCTCTGCAGTTTTGGTGGTTTCTTCTACAAGTGGTGGACTTAGTTGTTCCACCACTTGATGAGATATTTTTGTTGCAAGAGTAAGGGGTATCTGAGGCCTTTGCTCTGCTTGTGGAATCTCAACCTCAAGTTCTTCAAAAATTATCACCCTCTACAGAGCCACTTCCTCTTCCTCTACAGGTTCCATTCTGGAGGTTTTGACTTGTTCTTCTGCTGAGGCCTTGGACTTTTCCCTGTCATCCATTTTTACCAATCTTTTCTTCTTGGTCTTCTATGAAGGCTCTTCAGCAATAGCCTCTATGGCCTTTTCATTTTCCACTTCTGCTGTTTTAGCGTGAGTATTCTTTGCCTTCTTTTTCTTTTTAAGAGGTTTGGCAGCCTCTGTGACTGCCTCTCCAGCCTTTTGAGCCTCTTCAACCACTTTGGCCCTATTAGCCTTTTTCTTCTTCTTAGGCTTTTGAGCCTCTATAGCTTCAACCTCTATTTTTGGGGCCTCTACTTTTGCAACCCTCTTTTTGGGTTCTCTTTTCTTTTCCTTCTTTGGAGTCTCACCCCCCATCCCACTCTCTTGGTTTTTACGCTCATCTACTATCTCTCTTTGTGCCTCTTCATCCACATCACCTTATGTTCCCTCAACTACCTCGTCCCTAAGATAAATGGCAATCTCTCCCACGTGGAAACCTATGTGTGGGGGGTTGTAGGACTCGGTTCAGGAGTCCTGTACCCACGTACATACTCTAACCTATCCTCTTTTCTACCCAAGTAACTCAGGTGTTTCGCCGGCAAAGGTCTCGCATTAGGTATCCGGTTCGTTGAGTTGTATGTTTGTGAGATTTCATCTCATAGTCATTTTATCCTCTGAGGGTAATTTACCATCACCAATCATTTCATCCCTAAGCAGCACCGCGATGAATCTGTCGAACACAAGGGTCTTTGGTTGTATATCCCTCCTCTGATCATCTTCTATGGCAATGACCGCGTTCATGACTTCCCTGAAGATAAGTTTGGCATAGTCAAAGGGAAGATTATAATAGATCCCAGACATAATTGCTAGAATATTATGGCTCGCTTGATCAGGGCTTCCTACTTTACATGTCAGAACACTGTTAAGGATAGAAAATAGGACATTCCACAGAGGTGGAAGGTTCTATCGCCTAAACTCTGTGCTCTTTGAAATGGGTGTGGCATACCCAATGAACCTAAGGAATTCTAGGATTTCGTCGTCTGTAGATTTCTCTGACAACTTGAACAAGTTGAGTTGATCTTTGCTGGGGAGGTCAAAAGTCTCAGAGACCTTCCTTCTGTTGATGCCCAAATCCAGAATTTTGTCACTCCCACGACGTGTAGCATACCCCATAATGCAATGTCCATAGTCTGGGATTTTCTCATGTCCAAGTCCCTGCCAAAATTGTTGGACATAGGATCCAGGGATGTCATTTCTTGTCATTGTTAGGGCTTTGACTAGAAAATGGTTTTTTAGGAGGTTTATCAATGGTGCAGCTTCAGCAGGATATCCTTTTGGGTCAAGAACCACATAGTGGTTGTTCGGTTTCAGATTGAGGGTAGTTGAGTGGTATTGGTGTCTAGTGAATGAAAGCATTCGACTAGTGAGTTGTTGTTGATGTCCAACGGATCTAGAATCATATTTTTGTGCTACGGAGTGTTGGGAGTTGTTCGAGTTTTGAGAACCTTGGGAGTTCTTAGCAGAAGCAGATTGGGAAGACATGGATGAAGAATGGAGTAGAAAACAGAAATCTGCAGGTTCTTGCTTTTGAAAGCTCGAGAATTTTAATTGCAGGTAAAAATTGAAAGAAAGTGAAAGGGTGGGTATTTATAATGTGAGAGGGGTAAAAAATTTAGCGGTAAAGGATAAAATTTGAAATTCGTAATGAGTACCTAGATAGGAATTAGCCGTTTTAAAAAACGACGGTACAGATTACATCTCAATCACATTTTGCCACGTCATTTGGGGAGGTGCATGATCGAGTACGTGTGCCTCCCATTATTCTCACGTGCGTGGCATTTGCTATACCCAAATTGTTAGAGCATAAATCTGTTGGATACAAGATCAAGAAGTCTGAAGGTCAAAGGTCAAGAAAGTCAAAGCTGGAAAAGTCAAATCTCATTAAAGTCAAAGTCTTTTGTAATAAAAGTCAAATGTATTTGTATTTTGTATTTTAGTTTTCTTGTTGTTTTAGGAGTTGGTATAAATAACTTTCTATTTCTATTTTGTATAGTTAGTGAACAGAGTTATATTCGAGAGAGAGATTTGTAGAGAGAGAAAGAGAGAGTTCTAGAGAGAGAGAAAGTTTGTAATTGAGTTGAGAAATGAAATCAAAACAGGTAATTGTTTGAATTTGTTTGTTTGATTAATTGTTAGTGATTAGAAACTAAAATATGGAACAATCAATTGGTATCAGAGCAGATCCAAATCGAAATCAAGAAAAATTCAAAAAGTTCAACACTGTGTTCTTGAGTGAGAATTGAATTTCGAGTTTTTGTGCGAATTTCGAGTTGTTTTTTATTAGGTTTTGTTAGAAAAGTGTAATAGATCGAGTCTGTATGGTTTAATTTCTGAATTGCATTGTAATTCTCATGAATTTGTGATTTTTTGGTGAGTTTTTTTGTTCATGAGTCTATATACACTGTATCATCAATCTTTTTGTATTGTGATTGTTTGTTTGTAAAGTTCTTGAGTTGTAATACGTTCCAGTAGTGTAATCGAGCATTCGTTCAAAGTTTCAACCCAATTGGACAAAGTTTGGATCGAAAACAGATGGAAAAATCAAGATTTGGTTCGTTTTTCTGAAGAACGCTAGATCTCCAGAAGGCGCAAGTTCATCGATAAAACGCGCAAGATTCATCCACAAGAACGCGCAAGTTGAAGGATTGATTTTGGTCTCAAACGCGCAAGGCGTTATCTGCGAGTTCTAGAAACTTGTTGATCGAAGTCTGCGAGTTTGAAAAATGAGAAAATTTTCTAAGGACCAGAACGCGCACGTAGTGGTTAGCGAGTTCTTCAAACGCGCTAATCGAAGGGTGCGAGTTTGAAGAGGACCAGTGGTTTGCGAGTTCACTCATCGTGCGAGTTTGGATTTTCAAGAAAAGTTTCTAAGTGTTGGAACACGCAAGTATTGACAAGCGAGTTTTAGAAACGCGCACGTCTCAATCTGCGTGTTTTATCGTGAATAGTGTTCTGCGAGTTCTTTCGACGTGCGAGTTTACAAGTAACGCTAGCGAGTTTTGTTCAAACGCACAAGCTTTGACAAGCGAGTTTTGCAAACGCGCACGCCTCTGTTAGCGAGTTTTATCGTCAATAGTGATTGTTAGAGCATAAATCTGTTGGATACAAGATCAAGAATACTGAAGGTCAAAGTTGAGAAAGTCAAAGCTGCTAAAGTCAAATCTCATTAAAAGTCAAAGTCTATTTGTAATAAGTCAATGTATTTTGTATTTGTATTTTCCTTGTAATTAGTAGTTAGTATAAATAGTTTGTTTTCTTTGTATTTTGAATTATACGAATTAGAGAGAACTGAATTGTGAGAAGTCAGATTGTAGAGAGAGAAAGTGTAAAGATTGAATTTGAAAGAAATCAAACAGGTAATTCATTTGTTTTATCTTGTTTGTTTGATTGTTTGATTAGAAACTAGATTATGGAACACACAATTGGTATCAGAGCAGATCCAAAGGTGAAATCAGAAAAAGAATTCAAGAAAAGTTGGTTCGCTACTGTTCTTGACTGTGAAAAAAAAAATCGAAATTTGATTTTGAGTGTTTTTGGAGCAGATTTTTGTTAGGAAGTGTTCGAAAAGTGTAATAGATCGAGTCTATGTACTTTAATTTCAGTATTGCACTGTAAATCACTCGAATTTCTGTAATTTTTGTTGAGTTTTGTTCAAAAGTTGTTCAGTCACTGTTTCATCGAAATTTTGTTTTGTAAAGTGGTTGTTTGTAAATTTCTTGAGTTGTAATTCGTTCTAGTTTTGTAATCGAGCAACAATACAGAGTTTCAGATCATTTGGACCACGTTTGGATCGTTTTTCAGATGAAAAGTTCGTTTTTGGGTCGACAGAAGGAAGAACGCGCAAGATCCCTCAAACGCGCAAGTTCTTCGTGAAACGCGCTAGTTCGTCGTGAAACGCGCAAGGTTCATCAGTTAGAACGCGCAAGTCGAAAGAAGAATTTTGGTCTAAAACGCGCAAGGGCTATCTGCGAGTTCTAAGAAACGCGCTAGTAGTGGCCAACGAGTTCTACAAACTCGCTAATTGAAGCTAGCGAGTTTCAGGAGGAATAGTGTTTTGCGAGTTCTTCGGTGTGCGAGTTTGACGAGGAATAGTATTTAGCGAGTTCTTCGACGTGCGAGTTTTGTAAACGCGCACGCCTCTGTTAGCGAGTTTCAGCGTGAACAGTTTTTAGCGAGTTTAGGCACTTGCGAGTTTGATCTGCGAGTTTGATCTGCGAGTTTCATCTGCGAGTTTGCCTGCGAGTTTGTCTGCGAGTTTGCTTGAGAGTTTATCAAACGCGCAAGTCTCGATCTGCGTGTTTTTCAGTCTGCGTGTTTTAGGGCTTGCAAGTTCAATAGTGACTTGCGAGTTCTGACACTTAGTCAATTTTTTCGAAATTTTCAAAACTGTAATATGGCCTTTAATAGTAAAAAAAAAAATCTCTAGGGGCGCTGCCTAGGGGGACATAGTTCTTTCTGTGATCAAAATCTCTGAATTTCTTGTCAAGATTTTTCTTGTGATTTCATATTTTGGACTAACGATCAGTTCTAGTTTCTTATTGATATATTTTTTAAACAGGATTTACAAAAATGACTTCCAAAGATGCTCTTTCAATCGGAACCGATGTAAAGCCTCCAGTTCTATTCAAAGGCGAGTACGAACAACGGAAGGATAGGTTTTTGGATTTCGTGGACCGGCACTCAAATGGAGAGAATATACTTCTGTCTATCACCGAAGGTCCCATGAAACCAATCATAATTCATGTACCTGCTGATGATGTTGATGGTGATGATATTGATGGTGATGATGAAGATGTGGAAAAAGAAATAAAGACAAAACCAGTTAAAGTTGAATTTTCTCAGTACTCAGAAGAACAGAAGAGTAGATTTAAAGCTGACAAACAAGCGAGATCTCTTTTACTTCAAAGCATTCCAAATGACATATACATCAAAATTGATAGCTTCAAACATGATGCTAAACAGATGTGGAATCAATTGGAAAAGATGATGATGGGATCAAAAATCGGGAATCAGATAAAGGTGGCCAACTGCATCAATAACTATGAGGAATTCAAGGCAAAAGAGAATGAGAGTCTTGAAGACACTTATGAAAGATTCACTTTGCTTCTGAATGAGCTGACTAAGAACAAAGTCAAAAAGAAGCAGCTGGAAAACAATGTGAAATTTCTGAGCATCCTACGTCCTGAATGGAAGAAACACACACGTAGGATGAAACAAATGAAAGATTTGAATGAAATACCTCTTCACGAAGTTTATGAGACATTACGGCAGAATGAGGAAGAGGTAGAGGAGAAAAGCGCTGAAAAGAAAAAGGCTGAGAAGGTTCCTGATCCTATATCTTTGGTTGTTGGTGAAAAGAAGAAAGAAAAGAAAGGGAAGATTGAGAAGAAGAAGAAAAAGATAGTGAGTTCAAGTTCAGAGTCTGGTTCTGTATCAGATAGTGATGATGGCAAAAGTTTGAAACAAGCTATGATATTGCTGACCCGTGCATTTCAAAAGAAATTTTATAAGAAGCCGGGATCAAATTCTCAACGCTATTCGTCATCAAGTTCAAAGAACCACGAGCACCGAGAGAGGGTGGAAGGCAAGAGATTTGAAGAGAATAGGTATGGTGAGAAGAAACCGGATGAGAAGAAGAAGTTTGTGAATGATTACACTGCTGTTGAGAAGCCAGCAACTGATTCAATCAAATGCTACAATTGTGGCAAGTTGGGTCATTTTGCTAAAGATTGTCGGAAGCCGAAAGTTCGCAACTCTCAGTACTATCAGAACAAGTTGCTTTTGGCAAGACAACAAGAAGCAGGTGTAGCTCTAATGGCTGAAGATGAGTTTTGGTTGGATCACTCAGAAGGAGAAGAAGATGAAAAGGAAGAGAATGCTCATATTTGTTTCATGGGCAAAGAAGTAAAAAATGACGAGTCAGATGATGAGGCAGATGATGAGGTATTAAACTTAACTCCAAACGATTTCATTACCAAATTGGAAAACATGGTGGTTGAGCTTCAAAAATTGCAAAACAAACTGAAAGAGGAAAAGGAAAGGGTTGCTAAAAAGAACAAAAAGATCTTTGAACTTAATACGTCTGTTATTTCGAACAAAGATCTAATTGATTCTTTACGCAAATCTGATTCTGATTCTAAATCAAAAGTAGATGATTTTGAAAAGAAGATTTCTGAATTTGACGGTAAAGTGTCTAAATATGAGTTTGAAAAGAATGAATCTGCACTAACTGTTTATAAACTGCAGGTTGAAAACAAGAATTTGAACAAGAAGGTAAATGGTCTGGAAGTTAAACTTTATAAAAGAGGTCAAACAGATCAAACTATTTTTCTTAATGCCCCTGATGAAGAAGCTGATGTTAAGCAAAGATGGGGACTTGGTTTTAACAACCCCCATTATCTTAAGAAAGCCATCAGAAAACAACCGGCACTTTATAACTATGATTTTCTTGCATGTGCTGGTAAACATAATCATTTAAAACCCAAATTCGTTACCAAATTGCCAGACGAAGTAGAGGCCAAAGAAACTGAAAACAGAAAGAATAAAAAGAAAATGCAACTACCATTTAACTATGTAAAGTTAAATGATAGTTATCTTTCCGAAACACCAAAAGTATTTTCAAACGACTATTTTGTTAGTTATTCCGCATCTGAGATGAAGGCAAAACCTGAAATTGCAAAGGTTTATGTTCCTACATCTATCCTTGAAAGCAAAATAGACGAGCTTGAAAATGTTTTATTTGATGAAAAGCTTTTGGTGGATATTGAACAAAATGTATTTTCTACCGTTTTAAAGAACACTATTTTTCAAATTAACTCATCAAAGTGTTCTACAGTTTCAATGGCATCTCAAACTTTTTCTGACAATTCTGATGACTTATTTGAGTCTGTAAATGATTCTTTTAATTCTGATGATGGGAGCATGGAAGAATCTGATATGTTTGACATTCATTCTAAACTTTCTGATCATTCTACTTGTCTTGAAAAAGACAAAGTGTTACCAAGTGGTGTAAATACTGTTGAATTATCAACTAAGGTTGGTAAATCAGTTTCTATAACTGCTGATTACTATGCCCATGGTAAGAAACATAAGAAACAGCGATTACAGAAACAGAAATACACTGGTACACGGAAGAAAACTCAATTTCAGAAATCTTCTTTTCCTAATAAACCTATGTCTTATGTTTCAGATTTAAAGAAGAAAAATTCGAAAGCTCAATCTGAATGGAGACCAAAACGGAGGGATGATGAGATATTAGAATCAGTTTCTGATAATACTTGTAATAAATCAGTTAGTAGTAATACTGATGTGATTGATCAAATTGCTTCTAATAATCAAAACCTTGTAACTTCTTACAAGAGATATTCAATACAACAATTGATTCAATTGTCTCCTATTACTACTACATCTTCTTCTTATCAGAGAAATGATTTTGCTTATTCTCATAATTCTTCTGATTGGTATGGATCTTATCATGCTAATTGTTCAAGATCAAATGTTTGTAAAAGTTTTCAAAAGAACAGAGGGTCCATTTTTAAGTGGATACGAAAATCTTGTACTAAACTGTTAGGGCCTGTTTTCAAATGGGTACCTAAATCTATTATTGCCTAATTTCTCTTGCAGACCCGGCATATGTGGTACTTGGACAGTGGTTGTTCCAAGCATATGACTGTGCAAAAAGCTTTATTGTCTAACTATACAAAGAAATTCAGTGGCAATGTTAGATTTGGAAACGATCAGCTTTCACCTATCTTAGGATATGGTGACATTATACAAGACAACATAACGATAAGTAAGGTGAGTTATGTCGAAGGCTTGGGGCACAACTTATTCAGCATAGGTCAATTCTGCGATAAAGGGTTAGAGGTCAACTTCAAGTCTAAGAGTTGCTCGGTTCGTACTGAAGACGGAACAGAACTCTTAGGTGGACATCGAAAGACAAACCTCTACACCATCAATCTTTCCAAAGTTCAGATTGGCAATCAAGTATGCTTGATGACAAAAGCTTCACAGCAACAAAGTTGGCTCTGGCATAGACGGTTATCTCACTTGAACTTTCGTTACATAAACAAGTTGGTTTGTGGAAAATTGGTAAAGGGAATTCCTGAACTGAAATATGATAAAGAGCACTTATGCACAGCTTGTGAGAAGGGTAAGATGAAGAGAGTCGCTCACAAACCGAAGCCTGAACCAAGCACTAGTTCTCCGTTAGAACTGATACACATGGATTTATGTGGACCAATGAGAACTCAGAGTTTGGGTGGTAAGAAATATGTGTTGGTAATTGTGGACGATTACTCCAAATACACGTGGGTCAAATTTCTTCGTTCAAAAGATGAGACACCGGAAGTTCTCATTTCATTCTTAAAGACGACCCAGGTGAAACTGCAGCGACAAGTTAAGTTCCTTCGAACTGACAATGGCACAGAATTCAAGAACAAGATTGTTGATGAATATCTCGAATCAGTTGGGATTTCACATCAGTATTCTGCTGCCAGAACGCCTCAACAAAATGGAGTAGTAGAAAGACGTAATCAAACGCTAGTCGAGGCCGCTCGGACTATGCTTAGTCAATCGGATCTACCTCTATTCTTGTGGGCGGAAGCTGTGTCGACTGCATGTCATACACAAAATCGATCCATAATTCACAGTCGATTTCAAAAGACTCCATATGAGCTGATCAACAACAGAACACCTACCATCAAATACTTTCATATATTTGGGTGTAAATGTTTTGTGCTTAACGATAAAGAGAGTCTGAATAAATTCAGTGCTAAGGCGGACGAAGGCATCTTTATCGGTTATTCTTCAACTTCTGCTGCATATCGTGTTTATATAAAGAAGTCAAAGACAGTTGTGGAGAGCGTCAATGTTACATTTGATGAAGATATGGCTTCTGATCAAACTAGTTCAGAACCCGATATTACTGGAGTATTAGCTTCTAGGCAGATCAGTACATAACCTGTTTCTACAGCGACAAATTCGAATAACGCTTCTACTTCTACTTCACATTTAACTGATTTAGATTTGTTATTTGAATTCTTTTATGATGAGTTTCTAGGTTCTAATGTATCTAAATCTGCTGTGACTGACAGGTCTAAAGACACAACTTGCAATCATCTAGTCACTTCAGATGTCATAACTGAACAAGCATCCCCCGTTCAGTCTGAAACTCACATTCCTATTGTTACTCCTACAGTTGAAGATGTCCAAGCAAATGTTGAGCCAGAAGTAACTGTTTCAGTTGGTTGTGATATATTATCTACTCAACAGCCAGAATCTGCTGTTCCAGCTGATACTTCTGCACCTGAGTCTTCAACTGCAAAATCCCCTCCTGTAATTCAAACTGAAGATTTTGAAAGTGGATTTCAAGATGATGATCATGTTCAGAATTCATCTATTCCACTCCCACATGAGCATCGCTGGACCAAGGGCCATCCATTACATCAAGTAATTGGAGATTTTGACAAGCCTGTTCAGACAAGGTCAGCGACTATTAATCAGTGTATGCATGACTCGTTCCTAAGCAAGTTTGAGCCAAAACGAGTATCCGAGGCTCTTGCTGATTCGGACTGGGTATCTGCAATGCAAGAAGAGCTCAATCAGTTTGAAGCCCTAAAGGTTTGGAGATTAGTTCCTAAGCCTGAAGGAAAGACCGTGATAGGAACTAAGTGGGTATTCAAAAATAAAAAGGATGAAGATGGTGTCGTCATCAGAAACAAAGCTAGACTTGTTGCCAAAGGCTACCGGCAAGAGGAAGGCATTGATTATGACGAGACGTATGCTCCAGTAGCGCGCATAGAGGCAATCAGAATGTTTCTCGCCTATGCCGCTCATAAGAACTTCACAGTCTTTCAGATGGATGTGAAAACAGCCTTTCTGAACAGCATTCTTAAAGAAGAAGTGTACGTGTCTCAACCAGAAGGGTTCGTTAATCCAGATAAGCCAAATCATGTCTACATATTGGACAAAGCCCTTTATGGATTAAAACAAGCCCCTCGATCCTGGTATGATGTCTTATCAAAATTCTTGGTCAAGTCTGGTTTCTCTAAAGGTAAGATCGATACCACTTTATTCATAAAGAAGGAAAAAGCTGATATTATTTTTATTCAGATTTATGTTGATGATATAATATTTGGTTCTACTAATCCAAAATATTGTAAAAACTTTTCTAACCTCATGGTGTCACGTTTTCAAATGAGTATGATGGGAGAGATGAATTTTTTCTCGGATTACAAGTTAAACAACTTTCTACGGAGATTTTTATAAATCAATCTAAGTACATTTTGGACATTCTTCGGAAATACAAGATGGAAAATTATAAATCAATTGGAACCCCGATGGCACCTGGTGCTAAGATCCACACTGACCCTTCGGGTAAAAGTGTAGATGTTAGAACGTACAGAGGTATGATAGGATCGTTGATGTATTTAACTTCCAGATATTATGTTCTCAACATGTCTTTGTTCTAGATATCAAGCTGCTCCCAAAGAATCCCATTTGGCCGCTGTCAAACGGATTTTTAGATATCTGAAGGGGATTGCAGATCTTGGTCTGTGGTATCCTAAGGATACTGGGTTTCAACTGACTGCATATTCAGATGCAGATCATGCAGGTTGTATGTTGGATAGAAAGAGTACTTCTGGTCACGTTCAATTTTTTGGAGACAAGCTCGTTAGCTGGGCTTAAAAGAAACAGTTATGCGTTTCCACATCGACTGCTGAAGCAGAGTATGTAGCTACTGCCAGTTGTTGCTCTCAAGTCTTGTGGATGCGAACACAACTACGAGACTTTGGATTTAAATATGACAAAATTCCGATATACTGTGACTTAAAGAGCGCGATTGCCATATCTGCTAATCCTGTGCAACACACCAAAACTAAACACATTGATGTAAGGTATCACTTTATCAAAGATAATGTTGGAAAAGGAAAAATTGAACTTTATTTTGTAAAAACAGATTATCAACTTGCAGATTTATTTACCAAACCCTTAGATGAGAAGAGATTTAATTTTCTTGTTTCTAAGCTTGGTATGTTAAATCTGAAGACATAATCAGTTATTACCTACTAAAGTTACGTATTGTTATTTTTCATCATTTTCTTTATCTTTATATCTGAAGGACACCTGCACTTTAATTGTTTGCTCATGATCTCAGGGGAGTATGAGAAGATTGTTAGATGATCTATATTCATTTGAGGGGGAGTAAAACTAATTTCTGCATTTTACTTAAATGATTAATTTTTGTGATGCATGATTTTAGGGGGAGCTTATCAAAAGGAGTAAAACTATGATTTCTGATTACTTCAGATCAGAACTCGTATCTTAAAAGTTTTATTGCTTTATGTCTTTTAAGTTTTGAATAAATTTTTGTGAATAAATTTTGACTAGACTTTGAGACTTATACAGGATAAGAGAAGCTGACACGATCATATATTAATGACGATAGCTTGACTTTCTGAGAATTAAGATTGAGCGAAAAGGTAAATTTCTTATCTTAATCTCAAATGTATCTGAAAGAAGGACAACTTTCAGGGATAGAAAACATGTTCTTAAATGTTCAAACCACTTCCCGATTTTTAATCAGATTTTATAATTTGGAAGTGTGATTTTAAATGTTTTCATTTTTATTTTGTGCTTACATGTTTACAAACCGTGTGTTTCCAAAGATAAATACTTGAGTATTGTCTTTTCTATATACTTTCAAGTATTCACACACACTGGTTTGAATTTTTGTTCAACATGTTCTTACCATGTCTCTAAATTGAAACAATTTTTATTCGATGGTAAGACACTCCGCTTGTATTCAAAGAATTTTGAGCGATATTTCATTTCGAAACGGTCATTTCAAGAATGTCTATATCTTGTTTCGTATAGACAAATATCAATTATTCTTGACCATAAGCTTTAATTGCTATATCATTCATTTCTGATCATTTTCATACAATGTCAGATTTTCAAACAAGTCTTTTGCACTCATGTTTATTCATTCAATATACTTGTTTGAAAATAATTCAATGTTTAAAAATGCTCATATCTTTATGATTACTTTCTGAGCATACATTAATCTGATATTTGTATATGTTCTTTAACTGTTAAAGTTAAACCATTTGAGCAACTCATGCTTTATAGGAAATATGGGTTCTTTGTGCTAGGACTTATCTGAAACTTCTATGGATTCACGTTAACCAGTGTTTCCTACCCAAGAAGTTAATCCTTTAGTGATTGAGTGTGAGGAGTCTAAAAGAAATGAGTGTGGGTGTGATGAGGTAAAATGGAAAATAGAGTTTGGTTAGTAGTGAGCTTAATGATTAAAAAGAAAGAGGGTGTGAGATCAGAGTAAAAAATATCAAACTCTACACCAACTACTTTCTGAGCCGGGCAGCCACATTACTAGCATTTCACAATTCTTTGGTGAATGTTATTGAATTAGGCAAATAGCCCATGCCAACTCTTGCTTAATACCCCACCAACTACTCATTTTCTTCTCAACAAGAAAATGTTTCACATTTTCAAGGGGACGCAGCATATAATCTATCTGGTTTTGATTTGGAAAATTTGGATATTGAAAGAGAAGGAAGTCTGCCCCACCTTCGCACTTCAATCATGCACTTAAAGTCTGTGTTTATCTACTGTTGTCTCAGTGGTTTACACAATGTTGAGCCTTATTGAAAAGCAATATTTGTGCTTAATTCTTTCTACACTTGCACGAGCACACAAGGAATTTATTTCTTTGTCATAACATTCATAGAAATTGCCTTTGTGGTATTTCGATGATTGGATGGAAGCCCTGGGGGAGTGAACATCAAAAAGCTCCTTTATATTGTGTATTTGTTACACACAGTGACTTTGTGTTACTGACAGGCATATTAACTGATTCATATGTTGATTCAGGAGTTACATGTTTTTATTTTGTCTGGATTTGAAAAGATCTGGATGAATACTGGTTGTGGATCACAGAATCAGAGGCTCATTTTGACAGATCAGAACGGTCAGTGACATTTCTTGGAAGTAATGTTTTGATGATATAGATATTCAAATCATCAAAAAGGGGGAGATGGTATGAAGAAATGTTAAAGATTTTCAAAATTGGGTGAGATGATTTTCTCAAATAGCCAAGACAGAAGATTCAAAGTAAAGATTTGAAGATGATCAAAGAATTTCTGAAGATTTGTGGAAATTTTCTTTGAAGATTATTTGCTGAAAAGCAATTCAAGTTGATTCTGAAGATAATTTCTTTCCAAAGTCTGAAAGCGTTCTATGAGAGCTTTGGGGAGATTGTTCATCATTTGAAGATAACTTTAGAAAGAAGACTGTTAAAGGAAAAGGGGAGATTGTTCAGACAGAGCTTAAAGTGAAGATTTAATTGCTAAATCTTTCAACAATGATCTTGAATCCAAAGGGGGAGATTGTTAGAGCATAAATCTGTTGGATACAAGATCAAGAATACTGAAGGTCAAAGTTGAGAAAGTCAAAGTTGCTAAAGTCAAATCTCATTAAAAGTCAAAGTCTATTTGTAATAAGTCAATGTATTTTGTATTTGTATTTTCCTTGTAATTAGTAGTTAGTATAAATAGTTTGTTTTCTTTGTATTTTGAATTATACGAATTAGAGAGAACTGAATTGTGAGAAGTCAGATTGTAGAGAGAGAAAGAGAGAGTTCTAGAGAGAGAAAGTGTAAAGATTGAATTTGAAAGAAATCAAACAGGTAATTGATTTGTTTTATCTTGTTTGTTTGTTTGTTTGATTGTTTGATTAGAAACTAGATTATGGAACACACAGTGATCAGCTTATTTAGGCGTTAGCGAGTTTCAGAAGAAATAGTCACTTGCGAGTTTCAGTGTCATGCGAGTTTCATCGATCTGCGAGTTTGAGCTCTGCGAGTTTCATCGATCTACGAGTTTGAGCTCTACGAGTTTCATCAATCTGCAAGTTTGAGCTCTGCGAGTTTATCAGAACACGCAAGTCTGTGTTTGCAAGTTTCTTGTGTCTGCGAGTTTAAGGGCTTGCGAGTAATGTAGTGACTTGCGAGTTTTGATACTTAGTCAATTTTTTCGAAATTTCTGATTTTTTTTAATTTTCAAGATTTTTCTTGTGATTTCATATTTTGGACTAACGATCAGTTCTAGTTTCTTATTGGATATATTTTTCAAAAACAGGTTTAAACAAGATGACTTCAAAAGATGCACTTTCAATTGGTACTGATGTCAAGCCTCTTGTTCTGTTCAAAGGAGAGTACGATCAGTGGAAGGATAGTATTCTGGATTTTATTGACAGACATGCAAACAAGGAGAATATTCTTTTGTCAATTATAGAAGGTCCTATGAAACCAATCATAGTTCAAGTACCTGATGATGATGATTCTTCTGATAGTGGACATGGTGATGAAGAAAGAGAACTAAAGACAAAACCAGTTAAAGTGGATTTATCACAGTACTCTGAAGAACAGAAAAGCCGTTATAAAGCTGACAAGCAAGCAAGATCTCTTCTATTTCAAAGCATTCCCAATGAGATTTACATCAAGATTGATAGCTACAAGGATGATGCTAAAAAGATGTGGGATCAATTACAAAAGATGATGATGGGATCCAAGGTAGGGAATCAGATGAAAGTGGCTAACTGCATCAATAGCTACGAGGAATTCAAAGCGAAAGAGAATGAGAGTTTGAAAGACACATATGAACGGTTTACTTTGCTTCTGAATGAACTGACAAAGAATAAATTGACAAAGAAGCAGCTGGAAAACAATATCAAATTTCTGAGTATCCTACGACCTGTATGGAAGAAACATACACGTAGGATGAAGCAGATGAAATACTTGAGTGAAATACCTCTTCACGAAGTCTATGAGACTCTGAGGAAAAATGAAGAGGAAGTTGAGAAGAAAAGAGCTGAAAAGAAGAATGCAGAAAAAGTTCCTGATCCTATTGCTTTGGTAGCTGGAGAGAAAAAGAAAGAAAAGAAAGATATGAAGAAAAAGAAGAAAGTGAATACAAGTTCTGAATCTTAATCTGAATCAGATGGTGATGATGGGGAAAGTCTGAAGCAAGCCATGTTGTTGCTAAGCCGTGCCTTTCAAAAGAAATTCTACAAAAAGCCGGGATCAAATTCTCAACGATATTCTTCATCAAGTTCTAAGAATCATGAGAACCGAGAAAGGGTGGAAGGAAGGAGATATGAAGAGAACAGATATGTTGACAATAAACCTGATGAAAGGAAGATGTTCGTGAATGACTACACTGTTGCCGAAAAGCCAGCAAGTGATCCAGTAAAATGCTACAACTGTGGCAAGATTGGTCATTTTGCAAAAGATTGTAGAAAGCCAAAAGTTCGTAATTCTCAGTACTATCAGAACAAGCTTTTATTGGCCAAACAACAAGAAGCGGTCATAGCTTTAATAGTTGAGGACGAATTTTGGTTGGATCATTCAGATGGTGAAAAAGAAGAGAAAGAAGAAGTTGCTCATCTCTGTCTAATGGGAAAAGAAGTGAAGTATGATGAGTCAGAGACAGCTGATGAGGTATTAAACTTACCTGAAAAAGATTTTATAACCAAAATGGAAGCTATGATGATTGAGCTTAATGATCTTCAAGTAAAACTGAAGAAAGAAAAAGACAGAGTTGCTAAAAGAAACAATAAGATCTTTGAACTCAATAAGTCTGTTATTGGGAACAAAGATCTGATTGATTCTTTACGCAAGTCTGCTTCTGATTCTAAGCTTCAAGTAGATTGTTTTGAAAAGAAGATTTCTGATTTTGATGTTTAAATTTCTAAGTATGAGTTTGAGAAAAGAGAAACTGCACTAACTGTTCATAAATTGCAGGTTGAGAACAAGCTTTTGAATAAAAAGGTAAATGGTCTGGAAGCCAAACTTTTTGCAAGAGGACAAACAGATCAAACTATTTTTCTTAATGCACCTAACGAAGAGGCTGATGTTAAAGAAAAATGGGGTCTTGGTTTTCAAAATCCCCATTACTTAAAGAGAGCTATCAGAAAACAACCAGCATTATATAATTTTGATTTTCTTGCTTATGCTGGTAAACATACTCATTTAAAACCCAAATTTGTTACCAATTTACCGGAAGAAGTTGAGGCCAAAGAAACTGAAAAAAGAAAGAATGTGAAGAAAATGCAACTACCATTTAACTATGCAAAGTTAAATGATAGTTATCTTTCAGAAACACCAAAAGTTCTTTCAAACGATTATTTTGCTAGTTATTCAGTTTCTGAGATGAAGGCTAAACCTGCAATTGCAAAGGTTTATGTTCCTCCACTCATTCTTGAAAGCAAAATAGTTGAGTTGGAAAATGTTTTATCTGATGAAAAACTTTTGGTTGATATTCAACAAAGTGTATTTTCTACAGTTTTAAAGAACACGGTTTTTCAATCTACATCTACAAAGTGTTCTAAAGTTTCTAAGGCACCTCAAACTTTTTCTGATAATTTTGATGACTTATTTGAGTCTGCAAATGACTTTCTTAATTCTGATGATTGGTGCATAGAGGAAATTGATATGTTTGACTTCAATGATACACTTCCTGATCATTCTACTTGTCTTATAAATGAAAAATTGTTACCAAGTGGTGTTAATATTGATGAATCATAAACTAAGGTTGGTGAATCAATTTCTGTAACTGTTGATTATTATGCTCAAGGTAAGAAACATAAGAAACAGCGATTACAGAAACAGAAATACACTGGTACACAAAAGAAAACTCAATCTCAGAATTCTGATTTTCCTAATAAATCTAAATCTTTTGTTTCAGAGATAAGGAAGAAAAAGTCGAAAGCTCGAACTGAATGGCGACCAAAACGGAAGGATCATGAGATAGCTGGATCAGTTTTTGATAATTCTTGTACTAGATCTGATAGTAGTTATTCTGATGTAGTTGGTCAATATGCTTCTCATAAACAAAACCTTGTAACTTCTTACAAGCGTTATTCAATAAAGCATTTGATTCAATTATATCCTATTACTACTAAATCTTATCATTATCGGAGAAATGATTTTGCTTATTCTCATAATTCTTCTGATTGGTATGGATCTTATCATGTGTATTCTTCAAGATCAAATATTTTTAAAGCTTTTCAAAAGAACAGAGGGTCCATTTTCAAATAGATACCAAAATCTTGTGCTAATCTGTTAGGACCAGTTTTTAAATGGGTACCTAAAGTTATTGTTTCCTGATTTCTCTTGCAGACCCGGCATATATGGTACTTGGACAGTGGATGTTCCAAGCATATGACTGGGCAAAAAGCTTTATTGTCTAACTATACAGAGAAATTCAGTGGAAATGTCAGATTTGGAAACGATCAACTTTCACCTATCTTAGGATATGGTGACATTATTCAAGACAACATAACGATCAGTAAAGTGAGTTATGTCGAAGTCTTGGGGCACAACTTATTCAGCATTGGTCAATTCTGTGATAAAGGGTTAGAGGTCAACTTCAAAGCTAGGAGATGTTCGGTTCGTACGGAAGATGGCAATGAACTCCTAGTCGGAAATCGAAAGACGAACCTCTATACCATCAATCTTTCAAAGGTACAGAATGACAATAAAGTTTGCTTAGTGACAAAAGCTTCAATGCAACAAAGTTGGCTCTGGCACAGACGTTTATCACACCTGAACTTTCGTTATATCAACAAGCTGATTAGTGGGAAATTGGTAAAAGGACTTCCTGAATTGAAATACGAGAAAGAACACTTATGTGCTGCATGTGAGAAGGGTAAGATGAAGAGAGATCCGCATAAACCGAAGCCTGAACCAAGAACTAGTTCTCCGTTAGAATTGTTACATATGGATTTGTGTGGTCCAATGAGAACTCAGAGTTTGGGTGGAAAGAAATATGTGTTGGTTATTGTGGACGATTTCTCAACATACACATGGGTCAAATTTCTTCGATCAAAAGATGAGACGCCCGAAGTTCTCATTACTTTCTTAAAGATGACCCAGGTGAAAATGCAGCGACAAGTCAAGTTTCTTCCAACGGACAACGGCACAGAGTTCAAAAACAAGATAGTTGAAGAATATCTCGAATTGGTCGGGATATCACATCAGTACTCTGCTGCTCGTACACCTGAACCAAATGGAGTAGTCGAAAGGAAAAATCGAACGCTAGTCGAGGCCGCTCGTACTATGCTTAGCCAATCCGATCTACCTCTATTCTTGTGGGCAGAAGCTGTGTCAACTGCATGTCATACTCAAAATCGGTCCATGATACACCGCCGTTTTCAAAAGACTCCATATGAGCTGATCAACAACAGAACTCCAACAATCAAGTATTTTCACATATTTGGGTGTAAATGTTTTGTGCTTAACGACAGAGAGAGTCTGAATAAATTCAGTGCTAAGGCAGACGAGGGTATCTTCATTTGTTATTCTTTAACATCTGCAGCATATCGTGTTTATCTGAAGAAGTCAAAGAAATTTGTCGAGAGCGTTAATGTAACATTCGATGAAGATATGGCTTCTGATCAACTCAGTTCAGAACCCGTGATAACTGGAGTATAAGCTTCTAGGCAGATCAGTCCAGAACCTGCTTCTACAACCAATAATTCGAATAATGCTTCTACATCTATTTCACATTTAACTGATTTATATTTGTTATTTGAATTCTTTTATGATGAGTTTCTAGGATCTAATGTATCTAAATCTGTTGTGACTGACAGGTCTGAAGATACAAGTTGCAATCATCCAGTCACTTCAGATGTTGTAACTGAACTTGAATCCCCCGTTCAGTCAGAAACTCACATTCCTACAATTTATCCTATAGTTGAAGATGTACAAGAAATTGTTGAGCCAGAAGTAACTGTTTCAGTTGGGTGTCATACTTTGTCTACTCAACAGCCATATTCTGCTGTTCTAACTGATGCTTCTGCACCTGAAACTTCAACTGCAAATCCTCCTCATGTTATTCAAACTGAAGATTCTGATAGTGGATTTCTAGATGATGATCATGTTAAATCAGTATCTACTCCACTCCCTCATGAGCATCGCTGGACCAAAGAGCATCCTTTACACCAAGTAACTGGAAATCTCAACAAGCCTGTACAAACTAGGTCAGCGACTCTTAATCAATGTATGCGTGACTCATTTCTCAGTAAGATTGAGCCAACGCGAGTATCAGAGGCTCTTGCTGATTCGGACTGGGTATCTGCTATGCAAGAAGAGATCAATCAGTTTGAAGCCCTAAAGGTTTGGAGATTAGTTCCAAAACCGGAAGGAAAGACCGTGATAGGAACTAAATGGGTATTCAAGAATAAAAAGGATGAAGATGGTATCGTCATAAGGAACAAAGCTAGACTTGTTGCCAAAGGTTACCGGCAAGAGGAAGGCATAGACTACGATGAGACGTATGCTCCAGTAGTGTGTATAAAAGCAATCCGCATGTTTCTAGCCTACGCAACTCATAAGAATTTCACAGTCTTTCAGATGGATGTGAAAACAGCCTTTCTGAATGGCATTCTTAAAGAGGAAGTGTACGTGTCTCAACTAGATGGGTTCGTCAATCTAGAGAAGTCAGATCATGTCTACATCTATGGTTTAAGACAAGCCCCTCGAGCATGGTATGACGTTTTATCTAAATTCTTGGTCAAGTCCGGTTTTTCTAAAGGTAAGGTTGACACCACTTTATTCATCAAAAAGGAAAAAGTCGATATCATCCTTATTCAATTATATGTTGATGATATAATATTTGGTTCTACAAATCCAAAATTTTGTAAAAACTTTTCCAACCTCATGGTGTCACGTTTTCAAATGAGTATGATGGGAGAGATGAATTTCTTTCTCGGATTACAAGTTAAACAGTTTTCTACGAGGATTTTTATTAACCAATCTAAGTACATTTTGGACATTCTTCGGAAGTACAAAATGGAAAATTGTAAACCTATTGGAACCCCGATGGCACCAGGTACTAAGATTAACACTGATCCTTCGGGTAAAAGTGTTGATGTTAGGACTTATAGAGGTATGATAGGATCGTTAATGTATCTTACATCTAGTAGACCATATATTATGTTTTCAACATGCTTATGTTCTAGATATCAGGCTGCTCCCAAAGAATCTCATTTGGCTGCTGACAAACGTATTTTTAGATATTTGAAGGGCACTGCAGACCTTGGTCTGTGGTATCCTAAGGATACTGGGTTTCAACTGACTGCCTATTCAGATGAAGATCATGCAGGTTGCATTTTGGACAGAAAGAGTACTTCTGGTCATGTTCAATTTCTTGGAGACAAGCTCGTTAGCTGGGCATCAAAGAAACAATTATGCATTTCCACATCGACTGCTGAAGCAGAGTACGTAGATGCTGCCAGTTGCTGCTCTCAAGTCTTGTGGATGCGAACACAGCTAAGAGACTATGGATTCAAGTTCGACAAAATTCCAATATATTGTGACTCGAAGAGTGCAATTGCCATATCTGCTAATCCTGTCCAACATACGAAAACCAAACACATTGATGTCAGGTATCATTTTATAAAAGATAATGTAGAAAAAGGAACAATTGAACTTTATTTTGTAAAAACAGGTTATCAACTTGCAGATTTATTTACCAAACCCTTAGATGAAAAGAGATTTAATTTTCTTGTCTCTAAGCTTGGTATGTTAAATCTTAAGACATAATCGGTTGTTACCTAATAAAGTTACGTATTGTTATTTGTCATCATTTTCTTTATCTTTATGTCTGAAGGATATCTGCATTTTAATTGTTTGCTCATGATCTCAGGAGGAGTAAGAGAAGAATTTCAGATGTTTTACATACATTTGAGGGGGAGCATAACTAATTTCTGCATTTTGATTAACTGACAAATTTTTGTGATGCATGATTTTAAGGGGATCATATAATATCAAAAGGAGTAAGACTATGATTTCTGATTATTTCAAATCATAACTCGTACTTTAATTGTTTTATTGCTTTATGTCTTTTACATTCAAATAAATTTGTGAATAAAGTTGCTTTGACTAGACTTTGAGATTTTTGCAGGATGAGAGAAGCTGACAAGATCATATCTTAATGACTTCAGCCTGACTTCATGAGATTTAAGACGAAGATAAAAGGTTAAATTTCTTATCTTAATCTCTTATATGGTTGAAAGAAGGACGACTTTCAATCATATGAAAACATGTTCTTAAAATGTTCAAACCACTTCTCGATTCTTAAACAGATTTTATAATTTGGAAGTGTGATTTTAAATGTTTTCATTTTATTTTTTTTGTGCTTAATTGTTAAATAACCCGTGTGTTTCCAAAGATAAATACTTGCGTATTGTCTTTTCTACATACTTTCAAGTATTCGCACACATCGGTTTAATTTTTGATTCAATTGTTCTTACCATGTCTCTAAATTGAAACAATTTTTCGATGGTAAGACACCCCGCTTGTACTTCAAGTATTTTTTAGCGTCATTTCATTTCGAAGCGTTCATTTCGAGAATGTCTATATTTTTGTTTCGTATAGACAATATTCGTTATTTTTGACCATAAGCCTTGATTGCTATATCATTTCATTTCTGATCATTCTCATACAATGTCAGATTTTCAAACAAGTCTTTTGCATTCATGTTCATTCATTCAGTATACTTGTTTGAAAATACTTCAATGTCTAAAAATGCTCAAATCTTCATGATTATATTTTCTGAGCATACATTCGTCTGACATTTGTATTTGAGCTTTAACTGATAAAGTTAAATCATTTGGAGCAACATTATGCTTTCATAGGATTACATGGGTTCTTTGTGCTAGGACTTAAATGAACTTCTATGAAATCGCGTTAACCAGTGATTTCTACCCAAGAAGTTAATCTATAGAGATTGAGTGTGAGGAGTCTAAAAGAAATGAGTGTAGGTGTGATGAGGTAAAATGGAAAAGAGAGTTTGGTTAGTAGTGAGCTTAATAATTAAAAGAAAGAGGGTGTGAGATCAGAGTAAAAGAATATAAAACTCTGCACCACCTACTTTCTGAGTCGGGCAACCGTATTACTAGCGTTTCACAACTCTTTGGTGAACGTTATTGAAACAGGCAACTAGTCCATGCCAACTCTTGACTAAAGCCCACCAACCACTCATTTTCTTCTCAAAAAGAAAATGTTTCATATTATTCTGGGGACGTAGCATATAATCTATTTGGTTTTCATTTGGAAATCTGGATATTGAAAAAGAAGGAAGTCTGCCCCACCTTCGCACTTCAATCATGCACATTGAGTCTGTGTTTATCTACTGTTGTCTCAGTGGTTTACACTATGTTGAGCCTTATTAAAAGCAATCATTCGTGCTTAATTCTTTCTACACTTGCACGAACACACAAAGAATGTGTTTCTTTGTCATAACATTCATAGAAATTTCCTTTGTGGTGTTTCGATGATTGGATAGAAGCCCTGGGGGAGTGAACATCACAAAAGCTACTTTATATTGTGTATTCGTTACACACAGTGACTTTGTGTTACTGGCAGACATTTTAACTGATTCATTTGTTGATTCAGGGGTTACATGTTATTAATTTGTCTGGATTTGCAAAGATCTAGATGAATACTTGGTTATGGATCACAGAATCAGAGGCTCTTGGACAAATCAGAATGGTCAATGACATTTCTTGCTGAAAGTTTTGATGATATAGATGCTCAAATCATCAAAAAGGGGGAGATGGTATCAAGAAATGATAAAGTTTTGAGAGATGATATTCAGAAATGTTCAAGTCAGAAAAGTTCAAAGTAAAGATTTAAAGATTTGATGAAGATCAAGGAATTTCTGAAGATTTGAGAAATTTTTTCTTTGAAGATTATTTGCTAAAGCAATCCGAGCTGATTTTGAAGATAGTCTCTTTCCAAAATCTGAAAGTGTCTTGTGAAAGTTTTGGGGAGATTGTTAATCGTTTGAAGATAGTTTTTGGAAAGAATAAAGTCAAAGAAAAAGGGGAGATTGTACTGACAGAGCTTAAAAAGTGAATACTGAATTGCTAGATCTTTCAACAGTGATCTTGAATCCAAAGGGGGAGATTGTTAGAGCATAAATATGTTGGAGACAGGATCAAGAAATCTGAAGGTCAAAGGTCAAGAAAGTCAAAGCTGGAAAAGTCAAATCTCATTAAAGTCAAAGTCTTTTGTAATAAAAGTCAAAAGTATTTGTATTTTGTATTTTAGTTTTCTTGTTGTTTTAGGAGTTGGTATAAATAGCTTTCTATTTCTGTTTTGTATAGTTAGTGAACAGAGTTATATTCGAGAGAGAGATTTGTAGAGAGAGAAAGAGAGAGTTCTAGAGAGAGAGAGAGTTTGTAATTGAGTTGAGAAGTGAAATCAAAACAGGTAATTGTTTGAATTTGTGTGTTTGATTAATTGTTAGTGATTAGAAACTAGAATCTGGAACAATCACAAATGACTATCACTTTTAAAAGTAACCTGCAACCCATAACCTTTGAATAATTAATAAGTATTGAAAACATTAGAAGCTCTATAGGTAAAGGGCTTCTGAGGTTAGGGGTTTGGTTCTCTCGCTTAAAATAGCACTTTTCTTAACCAAATCATTGAAATTCATTGAAGTGATCGAGTTGGTCAACCAAATAAGAAGTCAGAGGTCAAGATGAGTCTTTTTGACACTCAGAGGCCCTGATGCATCTTGCAGAGGCTCTTTGACCAAAAATTTCTAATCAAGGTAAGACATTAACTGGTTTTCATCACCCATAGTTTGGACAGGTTTTGGTTGGGAAGTTAGAACATATCTGGAAATTGGTGTCCAAGAAAAGTGTTTTTGTCCTTGAAGAATTGCAAAGAACATACCTACATCTGCATACTTCTCTCGGCAAGAATGGCTTCTCTACTCCCTCTTGAATGATCAAGGTCTTCTTTGCTTAACTCCTTCTGCTCCGCTTTGACCTACGCTTGGATCACATTTGATAAGACTTGTATAAGACATAGAACAAAGGCTCATATAGCATTGGATCATAAGACATGAATTAAAAGACAACTGTATATGCATGAAAGATCTATACATACATAAGCAAAGATAAAAGTGCTGAAATTGAAATATGTACAACAAAAGCTATGTGCCAAGGTACAGAGGCTCTGTGAATCAACTCGAGTTTAACATTCCCAACATGCCAACAAGAATTGGAAATCTCTTTTCATCTAATGCTTTAGTGAACAGGTCAGAAAGTTGATAATCTGTGGATACAAAGTACATTTCAATGGTGCCCTGCTCCACATGGTGTTTCAGAAAATGGTACCTGATATCGATACGCTTAGTTTTAGAGTGTTGAACAGGATTGGCAGAGATCGCAATGGCACTCTTGGAGTCACAGAGGATGGGTATTTTGTCAATGTCAAAAACATAGTCCCTTAGTTGGGTTCTCATCCACATAACTTGTGAACAACAACTAACAACAACCACGTATTCAACTTCTGCCATAGAAGTTGACACACAATTCTGCTTTTTAGAAGTCCAACTAACTAGTTTACCTCCAAGAAATTGACAACTTCCAGAGGTAATTTTTCCATCAAGCTTACATCCTCCATAATCTGAATCTGTATAAGCCACAAGATCAAAGCCAGAGTTCTTTAGATACCAAAGGCCAAGATTTTTGGTGCCCTTTAGGTATCTAAAGATTCTCTTCATAGCAAGAAGATGAGATTCCTTGGGGTTAGCTTGATATCTTGCACAGAGGTATGTAGCAAACATTATATAAGGTCTACTAGTAGTTAAGTATAACATAGAACCAATCATACCTCTGTAAAGCTTACACTCCATAGATTTGCCCTCTAGATCAGCATAGAGCTTGGATCCAGTGGCCATTGGGGTCCTCATTGCTGAAGAGTCAGAGAGTTTGTATTTTTCAAGTATGTTAGAGACATATTTTGATTGATTTAGGAAAATTCCCTCTGTAGTTTTCTTGACTTGTAATCCAAGGAAAAATGTAAGTTCTCCCATCATACTCATCTCAAACTCACTCTTCATCGGAGTTTCAAACTTTTTGTAGTAAGATTCATTTGTAGACCCAAAAGTAATGTCATCTACATAAATCTTTACAAGCATACTCTCACCTTTTATCTTTTTGAAATATAAAGTAGTATCAGTTGTACCTCTTTCGAAAAATTTGCTAGCAAGAAGTTAGAAAGTCTGTCATACTAGGCTCTAGGGCTTGCTTCATTCCATACAGAGCCTTGTCTAAGGAGTAGACATGATTAGGGTACTTAGAGCTTTCAAACCCTGGTGGTTGTTGGACATATACTTCATCTTGAATTTTCCCGTTCAGAAAGGCCGACTTGACATCCATTTAAAGCCTCTGTGGGTTGCGAAGGCAAGGAAGATCCTTATTGATTCGAGCCTTGCCAAAGGGGCATAAGTTTCTTCGTAGTCAATGCCCTCCTCTTAGCAATATCCCTTGGTGTTAGTGCACAAAATATGTTGGATACAAGATCATGAAGACTGAAGTTCATGCTGAAGATAAAAGTCCAGTCAAAGAGCTCAAGTCAAACCCTCTTGCTGAAAGTCAAAGTCTTGTGTAATCGAAATTTAGTGTTATGTGTGTTTTTGTGTTGTGAGAGTTTTAGATATAAATAGTGTTTTCGTTTGTAGACTCATATGACTATGAGTTGAGCGCGTATTGTTTTTTGTGAGAGAAATATTCGCGAGAGTTCTCTGTTGTAATCGAAATTGAAAGTTTAATAGAAATTGTTTGAAATCAATAGTTGTTATCTTGATTTACACTGATTGTGGGACACACAATTGGTATCAGAGCAGAGAAATTCAGAAGAAATTTGGTTCAATTCGAAGATTCTTGGTCGACAGTTAAAGAACACGCAAATCAACTGTTAAGATCTGATTTTCGAGCTACAGTGGTTGTTTTAGTCTGACTTTGATTGTGTTAGAATCGATTTGTTTTTTAGATCGATTTATGTTTGTATTGTTTCTTCTAATTCACATCAATTTGGTGAGAATTGTGGATTTTCGTGGATTTTTTGTTCAAAGAATATAATCGCACTGTTTTTGATCGAGTTGTAATCTCTAGAGTTTTAGATTGAAATTCGTTGATTGTATCTTGTTCGTGAGATGGAATAGTAGAAGTCTGTAAAGTTTCAGATCATATTTAACAGGTTTGATCGTTTTGGAAGTTGAAAAGTTGAGTTGTTGAACGAACAGAGGAAGAACACGCTAGATCCAACAAACGTGTAAAATTCTAGCTGAAGAGCATGCACGACATAGAAACTCGCAAAAGAATGAAGAACTCGCAAGTTGTGACGTGCACGAAGTAGAAACGTGCAAGATACATTGTGCGAGTTTGTACTGTACATTCCCTTTGTTGTGCGAGAAGTACATTGTGCAAGAAGTGTTTGTTTTGTGCGAAGTGGAAAGTTCAAAAAAAATTTCTAAGTATCAAACGCGCAACGACATTGCGCGAAGTAGTTTTGGAGAAACGCGCAAGACACTCTTTGTGAGAAGCAAGATCTCGTATCCTTTGTTGTGCGCGAACCTCGAACGCGCATAGCATTGCTTGCGTGAAGTTGAGTTTATTTGTTTTGCGCGAAGTGTTGATTTCCTTTGATCTGCGCGTTTTATACTTAGTCAATTTTCTGAGTTTTTACAGCGTTGATCAAGTTTGACTTTTTGGAAGTCCAACTTGTTTCTGAATTTTTGAAGATCATTTCAAACAGTGTAAAGCTCAAGATGACTTCCAAAGATGCACTTTCCATTGGTACGGATGTAAAACCACCGGTTCTCTTCAGAGACGAATATGAACGGTGGAAAGACCGGTTCTTGGATTTTGTGGATAGGTATTCCAATGGAGAACATTATGTTATCCATCATGGAAGGACCGATGGTACCTCTTACCATGGAAATCCAGATGATGAATCCTCGGATAGTGAAGATGTAAATGTGGACAGACCACAAAAGACAAAGACTGTTCCGAAGGATATTTCTCAATACACTGAAGAGCAGAAAAACAGATATGAAGCTGATAAGTAAGCTAGATCTCTACTCCTACAAAGCATACCAAACGAGATCTACATCAAGATAGACAACTATAAGGCAACAACAAAGAAGATGTGGGATCAGTTACAAAAGATGATGTTAGGATCCAAAGTTGGTAATCAGACGAAGGTTGCTAACTGCATTAACAACTATGAAGAGTTTAAGGCTAAAGAGAATGAAATCCTAGAGGACACTTATGAGAGATTTGTTCTGTTACTAAATGAACTTGCAAAGAACAAAGTAAAAAAGAAGCAAATTGAAAACAATGTCAAGTTCTTGAGCATCCTTCAACCTGAGTGGAAGAAACATACTCGAAGGATGAAACAAATGAAGGATCTCAGTGATATTCCTTTACATGAAGTGTATGAGGAACTGAGACAAATGAAGAAGAAGTTGAAGAAAAAAGAGAAGAGAAGAAAAATTCTGAGAAAGCTGTTGATCCTATTGCTTTGTTAGCTATAAAGAAAGAGAAAGAGAAGAAGGATAAGAAGAAGAAGAAGGAAGTTGTAATTCCAAGTTCAACTGGTTCTGACAATGTTGATTCTGACTCTGATGATGGGGAAAACCTAAAGCAAGCCATGTTACTACTAACCTGAGCATTTCAAAAGAAATTTTACAAGAAACCGGGATCATATAGCTAGAGGTACTCGTTAGGGTTAAGAAATTATGATCATAAAGAAAAGATTGAAGGGAGAAGATTTGATGAGAAGAGATATGAAGGGAAGAAGTCAGAAGAGAAAAGAAAGTTTGTAAATGATTACAGTGAGAGGAAGTCTGAAGATCTGGTCAAGTGTTATAACTGCGGTAAAGTGGGTCATTAAGCCAAGGATTGCTGGAAGCCAATTGTGAGAAACTCAGACTACTATAAGAATAAGATGCTTCTGGGAAAGCAAAAGGAAGCTAGAAATTCATTGATGGTTGAGGATGAGTTTTCGTTGGATCACTCATAGGATGAACAAAAAGAAGAGACAACTCACATGTGCCTCATGAGAAAGGAAGTGAAATACGATGAATCTGATGAAGAGACTTCCTATGAGGTACAAAACTTTTCTGAATCTGATTTCTTAAAGAAAATGGAAGCCATGATGATTGAACTTCAAGACTTACAAGCAAAACTCAAAAAGGAGAAGATTAGAGTTGCTAAGAAGCGTCAAACAATTTTTGATCTCAACAAGGAAATTGTTAGGAACAAAAACTTGCTTGATTCTCTAAACAAATCTACTGCTATTTTTGAAAAACAAAAAGCTTGTCTTGAATCTCAAATTTCTGAAACTGTTTCAAAATTAAATTCATTTGAATGTCAGAAACAAGAGTTTGTACTAAAAGTTCACAAATTGCAGGTTGATAATAAAAATTTAAAGAAAAAGGTAAATGGTTTGGAAACAAAACTTTACACTCGTGGTCAAACAGATCAAACTATTTTTCTAAACACACCAAAGGAAGAAGATGATTTTAAACAAAAGTGGGGTCTCGGTTATGATAACCCACACTATTTGAAGAAATCAATCAGAAAACAGCCAGCTTTGTATAATTTTGATTTTCTACAAGTGGATGATAAACATCCTCATTTGAAACCCACATTTGTTTCCAAATCTTCTAATGAGGTTGACGCCAAGGAAGACGAGAAAAGAAAGAACACAACAAGAATGCAACTACCATTCTGCTATAAAAAGTTGAATGATAGTTATCTTTCTGTACAACCAAAGCTTTTGTCAAATGATTATTTTGAAAGCTATTATACTAAGGAGTTGGAGGCAAAACCTATTAAAGCTAAAATTTATATTCCTCCACTCGTTCTAGAAAGCAAAATTGTTGAGCTTCAAAATGTTTTAGATGATGAAAGAACTTTGGTTGAAATTGAGAAAATTGTGTTTTCTACAGTTATGAAAAACATTGCTTTTAAATCTGATAAAAAGGTGTGTTCAAATTCTTCCAAGGCACCTCAAGTATCTGATGATGATTTTGATGACTTATATGTGGATGCAAATGATTTCTTAAATTTTGATGGTTGTTTTAATGAAAGTGTTGAGATGTTTGATTTCACTGCAAAATTTCCAGATCATTCTGATTTTATTATCAAATCTGATGCTTTACCTAGTGTGTTTGAGAAAGGTGAATCATCAACTAAGGTTGATGAATCAGTTCCTGTGAGTACTTATATTCTAAAGGTAAAAAGCAAAACAAAAGGCGCTCACAGAAACGGACTAACACAAGTAAGAAAAAGAAAAGACAAACTCAGAAATCTCATGTTCCTAACAAAGTTAAATCTTTTGTTTCAGAATTGAGGAAGAAAAGGCTAAAGTGAGATTTGAATGGCGACCTAAGAAGAAGATTGAAGATCTTACAAAATCATTCCCTGAATCTGATTGTAATAGGATTTCTGTTAGTGGTAGTGATTTAGTTGGTAAAATTGCTTTTCATAAACAAAAACTTGTAACTTCTTACAAGCAGTATTCAATAAAACAATTACTCCAATTATCTTCGTCTACTACAAAGTCTTCTACATATCAGCGAATTGATTTTGTGACTCGACAAAATTCTGATGTTTGGTTTGGAACATATCATGTATTTAATTCTTTTGTCTCAAAAGTTTTTCAAAAGATCAAATGGTTCAAATTCATACGGATGCCAAAATCATGTGTTAACTCTGTAGGACCCATGTATAAATGGGTACCTAAACCTATTGTTTCCTGATTTCTCATGTGCAGACCCGTCTTATGTGGTACATGGATTCTGGTTGATCCAAGCATATGACTGGGCAGAAAGATATATTGTCTTATTATACAGAGAAATTTTGCTGGAATGTTCGATTCGAAAATGACCGGTTTTTACCGATTTTGGGATATAGTGATGTTATACAAGAGAATGTAACGATCAAGAAAGTGAGCTACGTTGAAGGACTAGGACATAACCTGTTCAGCTTTAGTAAGTTATGTGACAAGGACTTAGAGGTGAATTTTAAGGCCAAGAGGTGTTGTGTGCGAACTGAAGACGGAAAACAACTCTTGGTCGGAACGAGAAACTCAAACCTCTACACAATTAATTTGTCAAAAGTCAAGACTGATAATGAGGTGTGTCTACATTCAAAAGCCTCTATGCAGCAAAGCTGGTTATGGCATAGACGGCTATCCCATCTCAACTTTCGGTACATCAACAAGCTGGTCACTGGTAATTTCGTGAAAGGACTTCCGGAGCTAAAATATGTCAAAGAACATCTATATGCTGCGTGTGAGAAAGGAAAGATGAGAAGAGCACCTCATAAGCCTAAGACTGAACCGAGTACAAGTTCTACATTGGAATTCTTGCATATGGATTTCTGCGGCCCTATGCAAACTCAAAGCATTAACGGCAAGAAATATGTATTAGTGATTGTGGACGATTACTCCAGATACAATAGGGTTAAATTTCTGAGATCGAAAGATGAGACGCCCGATTCATCATCACATTTTTAAAGACCACTCAAGTTAATCTGCAGAAGACAGTTAAGCTGCTCAGAACAGACAATGGCACAAAATTCAAAAACAAGATTGTTGAAGATTATCTCGAATTGGTCGGGTTAACATATCTATTTTCTGCTGCCAGAATACCAGAACAGAATGGAGATGAAGAGAGGCGTAACAGAACTCTAGTAGAGGTTGCTCGCAATATGCTGAGTTAGTCAGATCTAACTCTATTTCTGTGGGCTAAAGCTATGTCAACTGCATGTTATACGCAAAATCGATCCATAATTCATCGCCGGTTTGGTAAAATTCCATACGCTTTGATTAATCGAATACCTACCATTAAACATTTCCATATTTCGGATGCAGGTGTTTTGTGCTGAACAACAAAGAGAACTTGAACAAGTTTAGTCCGAAAGTTGAAGAAGGCATTTTCGTCAGATATTCTCAGACATCAACAGCATATAGAGTTTATCTAAAGAAATATAAGATCGTAGTCGAGAGCGTAAATGTTACATTCGATGAAGATTTAGCTTCTGATCAAAACAGTTCAGAACCCGTGATTACTGGAGTCTTAGCTTCTGGGCAAATCAACCCAGAACCTGCGGTTAATGTCACTAAATTTGATAAAGCGTCAACGTCGACATCTCACTTAACAGATTTAGATTTATTGTTTGATTTTTTCTATGATGAGTTTCTTGGTATTAATTTGCCTAAACATGTTGTCATTGACAGACCTGAAGTTTCAATCAATCATTCATCCAATCACTTCATATGTCTCACCTGAATCTGTTCCCCCGATTCAGGACAAAACTCAAATTCAAACGCCTGCTCAATCAGTTGAAGGTGTAAATGTCCATGAAGAGCCAGAAGTAAATCAATCAGTTAGATGTTCTACAATGCATACTCAACAGACATCGAGTGTCCAACCAACTGAAGCTTCTGTACATCCTACTTCAACTGAACCCCTACAAGAACAAGAAGAAAGTGGATTCTTAGATGATGAACATGATCAATATACATCTAATCCACTCCCTTATGAACATAAGTGGACCAAAGAGCACCCAATACATCAAATCATTGGAGATCCGTTCAAACCGGTGCAAACTAGGTCTGTGACATTGAACCAGTGCATGCGTGATTCATTTCTGAGTAAGATAGAGACAACATGAGTATCTGAAGCTCTTTGCTGATTCAGATTGGGTAACAACAATACAAGAAGAGCTTAATCAATTCGAAGCGCTTAAAGTCTGGAGACTCGTGTCACGACCTGAAGGTAAAACAATCATCGACATGAAATGGGTTTTCAAAAATAAGAAAGATGAAGATGGTATCGACATAAGGAATAAAGCAAGACTTGTTGCTAAAGGATATCGACAAGAGGAAGGCATAGATTATGACTAGACTTATGCTCCTGTTGCGCGCATAGTGGCAATCAGAATGTTTTTAGCTTACGCCGTACACAAGAATTTCACGGTCTATCAAATGGATGTGAAGACTGCCTTTCTAAACGACATTCTAAAGGAGGAATTCTACGTCTCGCAGCCTGAAGGTTTTTTCAATCCAGATAAACCAGATCATGTTTATATTCTGGACAAAGCTCTTTACGGTCTGAAGCAAGCCCCTGGCGCCTGGTACGATGTTCTATCAAAATTTTTAGTCAAGTCTGGCTTCTCAAAAGGTAAAATCGATAATACTTTTTTGATTAAAAAGAAGAAAACTATTATCATTTTAATTCAGATATATGTGGATGACAGCATATTTGGTTCAACTAATCCAAAGTACTGTAAGAATTTTTCAAACCTCATGGTGTCCAGATTTCAGATGAGTATGATGGGAGAGATAAATTTCTTTCTCGGATTACAAGTCAAACAATTTTCTACGGGAATTTTCATTACTCAAGCGAAGTACATTTATGATATTCTGAGAAAATTTAAAATGGAAAATTGTACTCCAATTGGAACCCTGATGGCACCAAGAACTAAGATCGGAGCTGATCTTTCAGGAAAAGTTGTCGATGTTAGAACCTATTGAGGGATGATTGGTTATTTGATGTACTTGACAGGTAGTAGGCCAGATATTATGTTTTTTACGTGCTTATGTGCAAGATATCAGGCTTCACCTAAAGAATCCCATATGTCTGCGGTAAAGCGTATTTTTAGGTATCGGAAAGGTACTGCAGATCATGGTCTGTGGTATCCTAAAGATACTGGTTTTGAGCTTACAGCGGTTTCAGACGCAGATCATGCAGGTTGTATGCTTGACATGAAGATTACTTCGGGACACATACAATTCTTAGGCGATAAACTCGTGAGTTGGGCTTCGAAGAATCAACTGTGTATCTATTTTAACAGCTGAGACAGAGTATGTAGCTGCGGCTAGCTGCTGCTCTCAAGTGTTGTGGATACGAACACAACTACGAGATTATGGTTTTAAGTATGACAAAATCCCGATCTACTCTGATTCAAAGAGTGCTATTATAATTTCTGCAAACCCTGTTCAACATACGAAAACCAAGCACATCGACATGAGATATCATTTTATCAAAGGCAATGTTGAAAAAGGTACAATCAAACTTTACTTTGTAAACACAGATTATCAACTTGCGGATTTGTTTACCAAGCCACTTGACGAAAAGAGATTTAATTTTCTCATTTCAAAACATGGCATGCTAAATCTAAAAACTTAATCTGTTGTTACCTAGTACAGTTTAGATTTTATTATTTTTCTTCATTTCTTTACTTTTAATCTGAAAGATATCTGTACTGAAAGGTTTGTTCATGTTTTCAGGGGGAGTCTGAGACATATATAAGATGATCTACATTCTAGAGAAACTTAGAGAATTCTGCATATTGTTTTACTAACATATCATATGATGCGAATTTTCAGGGGGAGTAAGGACTATGACTTCTGATTACATCTGATCAGAACACATTCTTAACAAGTTTTATTGTTTTATAGGTCTTTATTTTCAATAAATTTTTGTGAATAAGAATTTGTACTTTGACGACTTTTGACTGAATGCAGATTTTGAGGGGGAGCTAACATGATCATATCTAATATGACTTTCGAGCTGACTTTATGAGATATAAGCAGATCGTAAGGTTCATTCTAATCTTAATCTCATACATGTCTCAAATAAGGACGACTTTCAAATATGAAAAGATGTTCTTAAACATTCAAACCACTTCCGATTCTTAAACAGATTTCATGAATTTAGAAATGTGATTTTAAATGTTTTCATTTTTCATGAGCTTAATTGTTAAACAAACCGTGTGTTTCCAAAGATAAATACTTGTGTATTATCTTTTCCATATACTGTCAAGTATTCATACACACTGGTTTAGTATATTTGTTGACTACGTTCTTACCACGTCTCATATTGAAACCAAATTTCGATGGTAAGATACCCCGTTTGAACTTCATTGATATTTGAGCGCGATTTCGTTCAAAACGTTTCTTTCAAGAATGTCTATAATTGTTCTTATAGACAATATCCAATTTTTCATGACCTAATCCTTGATTGATAAATCATTGGTATTTGATCTTTTCATACAATGTCAGATTTTCAAACAAGTTTCTTGTATTAATTTCATTCATTCAATATACTTGTTTGAAAAATCCTTCATGATTAAAATGCTCAAATCATCATGATTATATTCATGAGCATACATTTATCTTACATTATTTCATTATGTGCTTTGACTGACAAGTTAAACCATTTGAGCAACATTTTCTTTTAGGATAAAATACATGGGAATTGTGTGAGCTTAACAGAACTTCTATGGTTTCACGTTAATCAGTGATTCCTACCCAAGAAGTTAACCTTGAGTGATCGAGAGGCGAGAAGTCAAAATATCTGACTGTGGGTATGTGTGATGAGGTAAAATGAAAAGAGAGTTTGGTTAGATATGAGCTCAATGTTCAACTGAAAGAGGGTGAGAGATCAGAGTAAAAGAATATCAAACTCTACACGAACTTTTTATGAGTCGGGCAACCACATTACTGGTGTTTCACAATTCTTCGTGAACATCATTGAAAAAGGCAACTAACCCATGCCAATTCTTGACTTAACCCCACCAGCTACTTATCTTTTTTCTTAAAAAGAAGATGTTTCAATTTTTCATGGGGATGCAACACATAATCTATCTAGTTTTCATTTGGAAAATCAGGATATTGAAAAAGAAGGAAGGCTGCCCCACCTTCGCACTTCGACCATGCACAATTGAGTCTGTGTATTACTGTTGTTGTCTCAATAGTTTACACATTTTGAGCCTGTTATTAACAGCAATCATCATGCTTAATTCTTTCATACACAAGCACGTAAACACAGGAAATTCATTTTTATGTTTAAACATTCATAGAATAAACTTGTTTTATTCGATGATTGAATGGAAGACCTGGGGGAGTGAACATCAAAAAGCTCCTTTCCAATGTGTATTTGTTACACACAGTGGCTTTGTGCTACTGACAAACACTTTAACTGATTCATTTGTTGATTCAGGTGTTACATTCATATTTGTCTGAATTTGAAAAGTTTGGATGAATACTTTATGAATCGGTGGATGATCAGAGGCTCAGTGGTAAAGATCAATGGTCAGAATAGATTCATGACGTTTCTTGGTACAATTTTGATGATTTCTATGTTACATCATCAAAAAGGGGGAGAAGTTATTTTCAAGAAATGTTGGATGAAGAAAAGCTTGTAACGGTTTTTGGAGAAAATATTTCAAGAAAGATAATTTGAAGAAAGTTCGTTGCAAGTTTTATCAAATAATGCAAATTATGTGAAGAGTTTACAAGATTGAAAGAGAAAGTTCAAATAATTCAAAAAGTTTGCTGAAGATTTCTGAAATTTTTCTTTGAAGATGATTTGCTAAAGCAAACCGAGCTAAATCAGAAGATAATTTCTTTCTGAGGTCTGAAAGAAGCTTCTACAACTTTTTGGAGAGATTGTAAAAGCTTGTTGAAAAGGATGTTGTTCAAAGACTTTGGGAAGATTGCAAATTTTTTTAAGAATGCTTATTCAAAGAGGGAGATTATGGTTCAATGCTTATTTTTCTGAAGATGATTCTTATTGAAAGAAGTTTACAAAGGAGGAGAATGTATAAATTTGTGCTAAAGGGGGAGATTGTATTATAAATCCTTTTGAAAGATGAGATCTTGAATTCAAAGGGGGAGATTGTTAGTGCACAAAATATGTTGGATACAAGATCATGAAGACTGGAGTTCAAGCTGAAGATAAAAGTCAAGTCAAAGAGCTCAAGTCAAACCCTCATGCTGAAAGTCAAAATCTTGTGTAATAAAGTAAAAGTCTTAGTCAATGTTTAGTGTTATGTGTGTTTTTGTGTTGTGAGAGTGTAGATATAAATAGTGTTTTCGTTTGTAGACTCATATGACTATGAGTTGAGCGCGTATTGTTTTTAGTGAGAGAAATATTCGTAAGAGTTCTCTGTTGTAATCAAAATTGAAAGTTTAATAGAAATTGTTTGAAATCAATTGTTGTTATCTTGATTTACAATGATTGTGAGACACACACTTGGCCACCAGTCTTGCCTTGTTCCTAATCACTACCCCATTTTCATCCTTCTTATTCTTAAAGACCTATTTGGTCCCTATTGCAGTTTTGCCTTTCGGCAGAGGCACTAGGGTCCATACTTCATTTCTTTCAAACTGCAAAAGCTCCTCTTGCATAACTTCTACCCAGTTTGAGTCTTTAAGGACTTTAAAGATTTTATTTGTCTCAATGATACTAACAAATTTTGTAAAGAAACAAAAATTGGCAGTAGCAGAGCGAGTCTTTACTCTGTCAGAAGGGTCACCAATGATTTCGCTCTGTGGGAGACTCTTTGTCCATTTGGTCAATCGGGGTAGGTGGTCATTTGAACCTTCTAGCTGAACATGTGGAACAGTTTCTTGCTCTTGATTAACTTCTGTCTCAGAAGGTTGATCATTTGTACTTACCACATGACTTGATTTAGCCCCTTAAGTTGATGTGGCGAGCTTTGTGGTTTCATGGTTAGCATTCTGTGATTGCACTGGTGTTGATCCCTCTGAGATTGTAGAAAGATGATCTTCACTCTGATTGAGCATGGAGCCTTGATTATTATTGGTCTCTGTGTGCTCCCCGTCGAGATTTGGACCTACAACAGTAGTTAAAGAGGGTGAAGTATCACTAGGACTAGTTAGGGATGTATCTGTTTGGTCCTCAGAGCCCTCGACTTCAGAGGCTCTGCGATCATCTTCAGAGGGTCCATCATCATTGAACATCTCTTCAGATAAGTGATGAAGTTCATTTGCTCTTGATGATTCACCAGAGTTTTTCTCTTGAAGCTTGAGTGATGAGTTGATTTGCTCAGAAATCACCTGGAATGAGTCATCAAAAGAAACATTTATACTTTCCAGTATATGCTTTTAATTGAGCATGTAGACTCTATATGCTTTGGAGGTGGACGAATAGCCAATGAATTTGGCCTCATCCGCTTTTGGGTTAAACTTTCCAATGCTCTCTCTGTTGTTTAGGACAAAACATCTGCATCCAAATACATGAAAATACTTGGTGTTTGGCTTCCTCGGGTTAAGAAGATGGCAGGGGCTCTTGCAGTGCCTCTTCACAATGAATGATCTATTTTGGGTGAAGCACGCTGTGGATATAGCTTCTTCCCAAAAAGAAATCGACAGGCCTACAACAGTGAGCATGGTTTTCGCGGCCTCCACTAGTGTTTTGTTCTTTCGTTCAACAACAACATTTTGTTATGGAGTCCTCGCAGCCGAGAAATTCTGTGAGATTCCTTCTTCATTTAGATAGGCTTCAATGGTTGAGTTTTTGAACTCAGTACCATTGTCACTTCGAATCCTCTGCACTCTGCAATCATAAAGAACCTTTATCCTCTTCAAAAGATTGATTAGTACTATAGGGACATCAGACTTCTTACGGACAAATTCTACCCAAGTGTATCGAGAGAACTCATCAACTAGCACAAGAATGTATTTCTTGCCACCAAGGTTCTGCACAGAGATGGGACCACAAAGGTCAACATGCAGCATCTGCAGAGGCCTAGTGTTAGATATGCATGTCTTGCTCTTATGGGCAACCCTTTTGAGTTTGCCCATCTCACAAGCAGAGCATAGATGGTCTCTGTCAAACTTGATACTTGGAAGACCACTTACCAAATTTAATTTTACAAGCTTGTCAAGAGTTTGAAAATTTAAATGACAAAACATGTTGTGCCAGAGCCAAGCCTCCTCATTCTTACTAGATACCAAACAAAGATTTTCTTCTTTGTTGGTTGCCTTGAAGTTCATGAGGTATAAATCACCCCTTTTGTTGACTCACAGAAGCTCTGTTCCAGTATCCTCTTTCAGCAGAGAGCAGTATTGGCGTTTGAACATTACATCAAATCCATTGTCACAAAGTTGGCTAATACTTAATAAATTATCCTTAAGGCCATCCACATAATCCACTTTGCACACATCGATGACCCCTTTAGCAATGACTCCTTAGCCTTTTATTTGCCCTTTCCTATTATCTCCAAAGGTCACAGAGCCACCTTCGAACTTATCTCTGTCGCCAGTCATATGCCTCGAGTACCCGGAGTCTAGGTACCAGATTGGCACACGCTACTTCTTCTGCAGACAGATTAAGGAGATTTAGGTACTCATTTCCAAATGGGTCCATTTTTGTTAGGAGTCTTAAGAGTAGCCTTAGCACTCATTGTTTTGGCATTACCCTCTTTCACAGAGGTACCATTTTTCCCTTTCTCACCCTTGAATTTTGCATTCTTGGGCTTGGGGTGAGAAATAAAGCATTGTGGGCTTGAGAAATGTTGATTAAGAGCATGCAAAAGATCAAAATATTTGCAATATTGGACTCCAGAAGTAAGCTTCTTGAACTTTTCATTGAAAGCATTAAAGGAGGGTACAGAGCATTTTTCATTACAAACTTTCCTAGCATTAGATTTCTTTTTACAGAAAGTCCTATCTAGCCTGGATTGATTTTTGACAAAATTCCCTTGTGGATTGCTCTTGGATTGTACTCTCCTTCTGTGGTTTTCCTTTCTAAAAATCATTGTCACAAAAGCATAAAATTGGTCATTTTTAAGCCATTTTCCCTTCTATTGCCATGTGAGTTTCTCTTGAAAATGTTTTATAGGTTTTAGAGCTTTGGGCTTCTAAGATGACAAAACCTTTTCATTGTTTAATTTTTCTAGCTCAAGAGAAGTCTTGGCTTGCAAGCACATATCAAGGAAATCAGGGGAAATAAGTATCCCTGCAGATCTCCATTTGGGAGAAATCATTCGGTTAAGAATGCCATAGGATAACTTATTTTCCTCTAGAGTGCAGGGAACTATTTCTTTCTCCACAGAGTTTGTCTCATCATCGACAGAGGATGACTCAGACTTTGATTCAGAGTCAGAATCCAGGAAGTCTCTGTGGATGGAGGTATGGTTTTCTTGACCTGCATTGGTTTTTCTATCATGAGTGTCCACTGAAATATTAAGATTTTTGAGAATACAAGGGACCACTTCAAGAATACTTAAGCTCTCCATCAAGTCTTGCTCAAAGATTTCATACAAGACAGAGGTCATATCAGGATGATTGAAAAAGTGGTTTTCATAAGTTTTCTTCAAATCATTTTCCAAGAATATTTTAAATAATTTTTCTTCCACAGAGGTTGGCACAAACTCTGGTGCCTCAGGGGACAACTCCTTTTCAGGAATCAAAATGCACACAAAGGCCATTTGAGTTTGTGTCTCTGGATGACCAAATTTGAAGAGTCCTATCTGTTTTTTAGACAGATATTTCGTTGGAATGGATTTCCTCTTTGCGGATGATGATGATGACAAGTCACTGTTTTCATACCAAACATTAGTCATCACCAGAGGATTCCTCAGGTTTGGTCCTTCAGAGGTTCTGTGCCTCTTGAGTGTAGAAGTTAGATTTGGAACACATGGTTTTAAAAATTTTCCAGGTCAGAAGATATTTGCCAAATATTTGTTTCTTTTATTTCCAGTATAGGGGTCAATATCAGTGAACCCTATACCTCTTCTGCCAACTTGGGTATTCACTTTCTCATGCACCTTTCGGTGCATCCTGATATTTCCTTATCAATAGGTCTCTGTCGAGCAAGTATTGGTGAAGGACTTCTCTTTCCTTTTGGAAAAAGTTTTTTTTTAATGAAATAGCATTTAAACGGTCACTCTCATTGTCCCTAAGCTCCTTTATCTTTTCCTTTAAAGCTTTATCAAGTGAAAAAACTTTTTCTTTTAATGATTTATTTTCAGAAATATGCTCAGGAACAAGTGAACTCTTTTAAAGATAAAGCTTATCCTTCTCTTGAGTGATGAGTGAGAAGTCTAGACTCTCGCTCATAGAACGCAAGCTTCTTCTCGAGCCTTGAGCATGTATTTTTACAGGCAAGGAATTCCGCTTGAAGTTCAAAAAGTTTATTTTTAGAGTCTTGAGAGATCAATTCAGATGTGGATACCTCACTATTGGTCTTAGAGGAGTTGACTTCTGCTATCCCACAAAAGAGTGCATTTGTATCCCCTTCGTCAGATGATTCATCAGTAACGAGATTGTCTTGTTTGGCCATCAGTGACCTTTGCGTGTAGTACTTTGCCTTCTTCTTGAAAAAAGCAACATCTCTGACCGGTTTGCCTCTGTTGGCATTAGATATGCACTCGGCTGCAAAGTGTCCAAGTTTTTCACAATTGAAGCAGCCCTCGTTCTGTCACACCCCGCTAAAGCGGAAACACGAGATGTACAACTAAGGGTTTCATCGCATAAGGTAAATAAACAACACCCACCATAGAAATTGCATAAAACTTAAAAGTTATACAAATTGTCTTGAATGTTTTACAACGTGAAACAACAACTAGGAATGATGAATGCCATGATACCGCCACACATAATCATCATACTAATGCAAGCTTATGTTCATGCACCTGAAAAGCATGTCAAAACGAGGTCAACTACTACAGTAGTTGGTGAGATCACATAATTTATTTGAAAGCAATGGCATATAGCCTTTTAGCTTCATTAAAACATCCACAAAGTGGAACAATAAAGTATCGGTTGTAGAATTTATTTTGCTCAATGTTGATGTAAATGCATTTACTTGTCAACTATGAGCCATTACCCAAATCTAATGACATGGAACAACCCCATCTTGCATGTCTATCGCGAACATGCGAATAAGTGTCAACAATAAGCGTGCACTCCAGCTTAGCCAGCAATACAGAGTGGGTGGTCAACCAAATAGTACTATCCACAATTAACAACGGCTCATGCATTGCGTTAAATAGGTAATGTAAGAAATATCATGGAGATATCCAACATTTTTGCGATATAAGAACTCATGCACTCAAGCATACATACCATAGAGCATAAGTACTCAGTAGAAAACTTCAGCATCTTCAAGAAACAAATCAACCGATAGTAGGAACAATTGCAGTAGTAAACATGCTTTTCACCCCAAAACGTATAAAAACAGTACAAAGGGGCTGTGAATACTCACTTGTGAAATGCGATGGTATATCCAAAAATGTCCACGGGAATGCAACAAATGATAGATCCTACCTTGCTCCTACGAATCATAAGGACACTAGTAAGATTCTATGCTTAAACCTTAGGCCTTGATAACACTTAGTTATCCAAATCATTATAAAATGCCTTCGATGTGATTATAAATTGTAAATTACTCGTAATTAATTGTAGTTAGTAACCACAGTATATATATATCTATATATATACATGTTAGGTTGACGTTACTGCAATTTTGTCACAACAAATGACGAAAAGGGTCTAAAATTAAAAGTCAATATATAGTATATATATAGTATATATACCGCAATTTCATCACATGAAATGATGAAAAGGGTTCAAAGATTAGTTTCTAACAATAGTAAGAAAGTTGTCCTTTGCTATCCAGAATTTGTTGTCAATATATGTCCAAATTTCGGTGTCCTCCAAAGTTCCTTTGGTCATGAAAATTTTACCCAACATAAAACATTGAGTTAGGAAACGTTTGAAATAGGTTTCATAATTTTTGGAGGTATATAAGTCCATCAAAACAGTCCATAATCAGGTATATAACAGAAAGTTTGGTTGTTTGCGCACTTGTTTTGTAATCACTGTTTGGTGGTCGAAATCTTAATATTTTTCAGTGATTCCAGTTGAGTTAGAATCCTAACCCATAAAATTAAATTCCAGAAGAAATTTAACACTATTTGGAAAATGTTTGAGTGAGATATGGCTTTGCAAATCAGTGGAAAATTCTGACAGCTTGGTGTTAGAAATAAACTTTAAATAAATGCATTTATTTCATTGCTCCTTTATATGATTTTATTCTTTTTGCTAAGCCACATTTTTTGTCAACATCAAATCATTATTTTCAGATGAAATCTTTTCTTTAAACTTACACAAGCTATATGCAAGCAAGCTAGACAAGTTATCTTGTCAAAACATTTTCAAAAATTGATCTTTCGATCTTTTGTGAGATTTGTTTAAACCCAAGCTTTTAGGTTGATTTTTTCTACATAAAATGAAGTGTTTAAACCACATGCATGAAGTTTAAAGTAGGTAGTTTCATATGTATAAAAATGGTTTCATGCATCTTTGTAAAATCCATGTAAGAAAATGTTTCTATAACACATTGCAAGTATGCTAGAACTTTTTAAATGTTCTTTCTTTGATCTTAACTTTGGTTTGATCATGGATGTTATTCCCTTTTTAAACATGTATCATGTTGTTGGGAATACATCTACAAACATTAAGATTCAAAGTGATGAAAACAATGTTATAAAGAAGAAAGAATAATAACATCTTAAAAATGAAATAACAAGAAGAAAAGATGTAGTATTTAGTTTGGTTAGAAGGTTTACCTCAAGATTGATTGTCAAGACTTGAGTCTTGATTTTTGTTGATGGAGGATTTAAGATGATCCTTGAGAGGAAATTGAAGTGAAGTAGAGAGAAAGTGGATAGAAAGAGTGTAGAGAGAAGTTAGAGAGAGAGAGTGGTTTGAGAAATGGATGGAAATGAGAGGTGGGGTGTTTATTTTATACTTGGAAAAAGAGTCATGAGGGGGGGGGGGGGGCGGTCATGGGGTGAGAGAGAGAGTGAGGTTGAGTGTTGTATTGGGTATAGGTGTATTATTGTATAAAATTTGAATTTTAAAAAGTATTGTATAATTATTGTGTATAATTCTTGTATTATACAACCTACATTTTTTATTTACGGTTAATAATACATGTATATGTATATATTCAAAAATATATTTGCATTATATAATATGTATTTATTTATACAAAATGTTAAAAATTGGCATTTTATGAGATTACGGATAATTCACTCATTTAAGTGAACACTAAGTATTATTCCTAGACTTTTTCTAGGGATATAACCTCAATTGTTATTTCTAACATGAAACACATTTTATTAACACATCCAGTTCAGTTCTAACCTGAGATGTAAATCCGACGAATGTCACACATTCTGTTGGGCATTGGTTGTAGTCTTCTTACCTCCTCTGTCATCCGTCCTCTGAGCACCCCTCTGTAGGTACTCAACTATCTTCTGGTGTTCCACATACATTCTATCATCTCCTCTCTTCTCTGGTTGTCTCTGCTCATCAAACTCTTCTCTTCCAAACTTCCTCTGATCTTACCTACCGTGTCCTCTTCTATCTCTTCTTTCATCCCACTCATCCTTTCCTATATTGTATATGGACTTCTTCTTCAGATCTCTGTTGTACTCTTTGGTTATAAGAGCCAAGGTCTTTGCCATAGAGGCCATGTCCATTTCTTCCTCAGAGTTTCCTCGACCTCACTCTCAGCTACAAGTACCTTCTTTTTCTTCTTCAGACTTTCCTCCCTAGCTTTCTCCTTATTTCCCTCTCTCCATAACCTATGTGGCTTTGTATACCAACGCAAGAGGTCCACCAACCTGTTAGAGATACGATTTTCTTGGCTAACCTATGTCCCAAAGAGGTCAGATAAGGACTAGATATCCAGATCCAAAGTTTCCTGAAGTGACATAGTTAAGTGCAACAATTCATCATTTAGGCTCTAAAGAAACATAACATTGTTTTCTTCAGGAGTTCTGTGAATGCCATATCTCTTGCATTTGTTATTCAGGGAGTTGAATATATCATAGGTGCTCTTAATGGTGTCATTTGGCAAAGCTTTGAAGGCATAATACTCATTAATGCACAAGGCTCTGTTGTTCTTTTGAGTCTTGGCCCCACCTTCAAGTTGTTTTTCAAGCTCCAGCCACATATCCTTTGATATCTCACAAGAGTCTAATGATTGGAAAATATCATTAGGGATAGCCATGATGAGTAGCCTTTTGGCCTTTTTATCAAGATCATACAACTCCTTCTCTTACTCACTCCACTCTAAGATAGGTTTGGGTTTTTGATATTCAGCGACCTCTAGAGTGGTAGTAGTAGCAGGTACTCTAGGATCAGTGGTCATGGGGATGTATGGAGGATTGTGAAGAAATTCCACCAAACCTGGATCCACACCTTCAACAAAGTGGACCATCCTAATTTTCCACTGGGATATTCATCCCTGAGTAGAGTAGGAGGCTTAGATTGGGATCCAGCACTGAAAAATGTTACTGCATTCGTTATTTTTAATGTAATGAAAATGGTTACTAAACAGAGTATGAGAATAATGGATCAACTAGGATGAAATAGAGATTGATATCGTGTGTATATGATGAAAGGAAGTGTATTAACCCAACTTACAAGCTTTGAACTGTTCTAAGGTGAGAAACAAGCATGTTTCTGAATCTACATCAAACTTGTTGATGAAAACTCATAAAACAGGGACTTTTCTCTTTGAATGAAACACGAAACTAAGACACAAGTTCAAAATACTACCAAACATAAAGAAATCATTGGTATAACAAGATCCTTTTATATTAGTGATCAAAGTCTGCTCTGATGCCAATTGTTGATCCCAATATAGTCTTCTAACAAATGATTAACCAATCCAAACTACACAAAACAGAATATTATGAGTGCGGAAGCGATTTAAATGTAGTAGGATGGTTTGGTTTGGTAGTAGTCATACAAACAAGTAATAAAGAAATCAATAGACAAGTATGAGTTAGTCACAGGAAGATTTTCTTTATTAACTTGAGATTTACACAAAGAACACGCACAACTGTGTGCAAAAATGCTCTCAAAGATAATACTGCTAAATCAGGGTGTGAAGATTTGTGTGTTCTCGCATAGTAGTTCTACAAAAGGTGCTCCCTTCATATAAAAAGGGGAGCTCATAATATAAGGAATGCCACCTGAAAAGTAAAACTATCGTAGGGATGTACTATTGATCTTGAAGATCTTCGTACAATAGGGTCACGTGATCTACATGTGATGTTGTCTTGTCCATTGTATCCTGTAATCTTCAACTCTTCTAATCTTCAGAGCTTAACCACAGAGAGGCAATGTGATTGATCACAGAGGCTCTGTGGTCTGAAAGTGATCTTCAGGTTAAGAGCTTCTCCGATAGATGGTCGACAGAGCTTCTGAGCTTGACACTTCTGTGGTGTATCTTCGTATGTATCTTGGTGTATGTAGCAGTCTTTTGAAGTTCTTATACTTAGGCTATTTTTCAATACATTCTATACAATGAATTGGAGCTAACAAACATGGTCTGGAAACTCTGTACTATCAAGTCCAGGTGGTTGCTGGACATATATTTCTTAATTAAATTTGCCATTAAGAAAGGCATATTTGACATCCATTCGATACACTTTGAATCCTTTGTGTGCAGCATAGGTTAAGAAGGTTCTAATTCCTTCTAGCCTAGCCACAGGTGCAAAGGTTTCATCATAATAAATGCCTTCTTCTTGGAAATATCCCTTAGCAAACAATTTAGCTTTTTTCTGATAATTATGCCATCTTCATCCTTTTTGTTTCTGAAAACCCATTTGGTTCCAATTGCAAATTTGCCTTTGGGAAGTGGAACCAGGGTCCAGACTTTATTTCTTTCAAATTCTTGAAGCTCGTCCTGCATGGCATTGATCCATTTGGATCTTTAAGAGCTTCATTTACCTTCTTTGGCTTAATGATGCTTAAAAAGATTACAAACAAACATTCATTGATTGTGGCAGATCTTGTTTTGATACCATCTGAGGGAGATCCTATGATCTGATCATGGGGGTGATCTTTTATCCATCTTGTCATGGGAGCATGAATGTGGGGTGGAGTTTGAGCTTCAGAGATGACAGGTGGTGACATCTCTGTGATGTTGTTCAGAGGCTCTGAAGATGTTTTCAGAGATGGTGATTGTGGCTCTGGAGTTTCTTCAGATGTCTCTGGTTCACCTTCTTCTTCTGAAGACTATTGTTCTTCATCAATTGGTCTTGATGTTTCACTTGGACCTGTATTGAGTGAAGTAGAAGGTGTGTTATCAGAGGGACTAGTAAGGATTGTACCTGAAGTCTGTGGTTCCTATGATGATGCTCTGTGAATGTCTCTGAAAATGAATTTAGAGTTATCATCATCGTCAAAGAAATCTTCAAATATCTTGTTGAGTTCTGATTCTCTGAGCTTTGATGATTCAAAGACTTTCTTTGTTGTGGATTGATTATTCTAAGTTTCAGAGCTTCCGGTTATGACAAAAGAGACATTAACACTCTCTTAGATAGTTCTGGTTCTGAGGTTAAATACTCTAAAGGATTTTGAGGTTAAAGAATAACCAACGAATTTGCCTTCATCTGCCTTTTTGTCAAACTTACCAAGATGATCTCTGTCATTCAAGATGTAACACCTGCACCCAAAAACACAAAAATATATGACATTTAGTTTTTGTTGTTAATGAGTTCATACGTTGTTTTCTTGAATCTTTTGACAATTGTGGCTCTGTTTTGGGTAAAGCATGCAGTTGATACTGCTTCAACCCAAAAGTTAATTGGAAGATCAGATTATACAAGCATTGTTCTTGTAGCTTCAACAAGTGTTATGTTGTTCCTCTTAACAACAACATTTTGTTAGGTTGTCCTTGCTATAGAGAAGTTTGGAGTGATGCCTTCTTCTGTAAGATAGGAGTTAATCTTGGCATTTCTGAACTCTGTTCCATTGTCACTTCTCAGCTTTTGAACTTTGTTGTTGAACAGAACCTGTAATCTTCTTAACAAACATATCAGAATATCAGGTACATCAGACTTAGCTCTGATGAATTCACTCCAAGTATATCTTGAGTATTCATCTATAAGTACAAGAATATACTTCTTACCAGACAGACTTTGCACAGAGACAAGACCACAGAGGTCCACATGAAGCATGTGTAGAGGTCTAGGACAACTATTATCACTTTTGGTCTTGTGGGATGATCTTTTCAATTTTCCCATCTCACATGCAGAACAAAGATGGTCTTTGTTAAACTTCAGAGATGATAGACCCTTGACCAAATTAAGTCTAACTAACTTATCAAGTGATGAGAAGTTTAAATGTGAAAACTTCATATGTTAGAGCCAGACATCCTGATTGTTCAGAGATACCAGATAGAGCTTTTCTGAACTAGTATCTACATGCTTGGTAAAGTTCATTCTTGTTAGAGCACAGATTTATTGGATTCAATATCATCAAATCTGAAGATTGAAATATGAGGTCCAAGCTGAAAAGTCAAACTCTCAATATTATTCTAGGTCATTTGTAATAAATAGTCAAAGTTAATTTCCTTGTATTTTGGTATTTTGTCTTTTTCTCTATATAGGTATATGGTTATTAGGGTGCTAGGGTTGGTTGTGTAAGGGGTGCAAAAATAGAAAACATCAGCCGCATAATATTCTAGAGAGAGAGAGAGCTTAGAGAGAGAAATATCCTTCAAGAGAAAACTTGTAATCGGTTGATTGTGAAATCAAAAACAGGTTTGATTATTCTCTTGTTGTGATTATATATTTAATATGATAAGAAACTGAATTTACAGGAACAATCAATTGGTATCAGAGCTTAACTAGATTGAAATCAAAAGGATATATTGTTCAGCACTTTTCCATCGATATCCAGATTTTATTTTTGAGTGTTTGTGTGTTTTTCGAGTTGAAATCATTTGTTTAATGATCGATAAGTGTTTTAGATTGAGTTTGTATTGGTTTAATCGAGTATTGCACTGTAATCGATAGGATTTTTGATGTTTTTGGAGCTTTTGGTCTTCACGAGTTCACTGCACTGCTTCATTGATCGATTGTTTTTTGAGTGTTTGTTTTTGAAACTATTTGGTTGTAATCTGTTCTAGATGTATTTGTGGTCTTATTGTCAAAGTTTCGAGTTGTAATTCGAAGTCTAGATAGGTCTTTGGATGAATCAGATCGATTTTCCTTCGAAAAATTTAAGAACTCGCCAAATCTCCTTTTTGCGCCAACATCATCTGATTGTGGTTATCTTCAAGATTAAAGCCATTCACTTTTTGCGCCAGTCTCATGGGATCGTCTTTAGATTCAATGTTCTGCGCAAAGTTCAATTTGCGCCACACCTCGACACCGGTCAACATCCACACCGGTCCACATCGGTCGGGGGAGACATCGGTCCACACCGGGCGGTACAGGACACAGGTCGGCATAGGACACCGGTCGGCACAGGACACCGGTCGGGGACACCGGTCGCGACACCAACACCGGTCGTCATCAGTTCTTCGCGCAAATCTATAGTTTGTGCCACCTTCTATTCGCGCAAAGTCTTTCTTCGCGCGACTCACTTCTCGTGCAAAACCAGCTTGCCTCTCTCTGCTTCCAGCCTTGCTTAGCGCAAAATGTCTTTTACGCTACTGTCCTTGGCACATTCTGTGTTTTGCACCAGATTTTCTCATTTTCATTTCTTATTTTTCATTATTATTCTGTATTCATTTGATTTTTTCTGGACTAACGATCAAGTTCAAGTTTCTTATTGCATATTTTTCAAAAACAGGATGACATCTAGGGAAGCTCTCTCTATTGGAACTGATGTGAATCCACCATTACTCTTCAAGGGAGAGTACGAGCAATGGAAAGACCGATTCTTGGATTACATCGATTGAAATGACTTGGGAGATTACATCAGAATATCCTTAAAATAAGGAATCATGACACCTCCGACCAAGACACTCACTGTAGTTGAAGAAAATGGTGAAGAAGAACAGAGAGAGTATCTTGTACCGGTTGAGGAATACTCAGATGAGCAGAAAAGAAGACATAAGGATGACAGACTGGCTAAATCATTCATTCTTCAAGGCTTACCGAATGAGATTTATGTCAAAATTGATAGCTACAATGCTACTGGATAGCAGATGTGGGATCAATTGGAGAAGATGATGCTCGGATCAAAGATCGGTAATCAACTCAAAGTATCTAACTGCCTGAATAACTACGAAGAGTTCAAAGCTAAAGTTGGAGAATCTCTAGAGGCTACTTATGACAGATTTGTGACTTTACTTAATGAACTCAGCAAGAACAAAGGAAAGAAGTCACAAATTGAGCTCAATATGAAGTTCCTCAGTATTCTTCAACCATAATGGAAAAGGCTATCCAGAGAAATGAAGCAGATGAAAGATCTGAACGAAATTCCACTCCATGAAGTTTATGAAACCTTAAGGCAGAATGAGGAGGAGGTGGATGAGATCAAGGCTGAAAAGAAAAAGGCTGAGAAGACAGTTGTTGATCCGGTTGCACTCGTTGTGAAGAAGAAATGTGTGAGTCTCAAGAAAAAGAAGAAGATGATAGTTTCTGAATCAAAAGAAGTTGAAAGTGAGAATAATTCTAACTCTGACGACTGTGAGAACCTGAAGCGTGTTATGCTTATGCTAACCAAGGCTTTTCAAAAGAAGTTCTACAAAAAGCCTAGCTCTAACAGTCAGAGGTATTCATCTGGTTCAAGTAACTACGATCACAAGGAGAGAATTGAAGGAAAGAGATTGGAAGAGAAGAAGCCAGAGGAAAGAAAGTTTAGAGCTGAAGAGACAAAGCAGCCAGAACCTCCAAAGTGCTACTAGCCAAGCAACAGGAGGCTGGAAAAGCATTGATGGCAGAGGATGAATTTTGTCTTGATCATTCTGAAGATGAGGAAGAAGAGAAGGAAGAGACAACACACTTATGCTTGATGGGTCAGATGAAGACAGAAACCGAAGCTGATTCTGATGAAGAGGATAACGAAGAGGTATGTGATATGACTGAATCGGATTTTTTGAATCAAATTCATGCTATGATGACTAAACTCCAAGAATTAGAGTCTAAACTTAAGCGTGAAAGAGGTGTTATTAATGATAAAAATCAGTCTATACAGAAACTTAGCAAGGATGTTGCTGAGAAAAATGTATTGATTGAAGTTTTGCATAAAAACATTGACACCAGCGCGAAAGAGAATACTATAATTCATAAAGAGTTATCTGAAATTGTTTCTAAATATAAAATGTGTGACTTTGAATCAAAAGAGCTTTCTAAAATGTATTCTTCGCTTTCAAAAGAAAATAAATCTTTAAGTGCTAAAGTGGATGGTTTGAAGGAAAAGCTTTATAGTTTAGGTCAAACTGAACACACTATTCATTTGAACAAACATAAAGAGAATCCTTAGTGTTGGGGACTTGGTTACAAAAACCCACATGTGACATCTGCCTTCCAGAGCTGACAGGTTAGCACCTGAACAGTCTAAATACTTGACTAAATATTTAGGATCACCCTATTAAGACCTAATTATATAAGCAATGGTTTCAATTTCCTAAGATTCCCGGCAGTGCGCTTAGAATATCTGGTTACCGCATGTAACGGATACGCAGACTTATAAAAGGGCCAAACTGATAAAATTAATACCCGAGTGTGTCAAAAATATGTATTATGGTTATTTTATAACCTAAAAAAAAAAAAAAAAAAAAAAAAAAAAAACCTTGTTCAATTTCAAGAAAATGAAATGTGCCAATTTAGCCTCCTTAACCTAAACAATTACATTTTTCTTTTCAACAACTCTTTTATTAATACATTTTAAAAAAAATATATATATTGAAATTATGGGGTGAGAGGCCCAAGGCCCCCCCCCCTCTCTCTTCCTCCTCTCTTTTCTTTGAAAACAATTATAACACTCTTTAATTTTCAAGAAAATCTCATTATTCCATCTTTCTCCATTCTCTCTCATTTCAAACTTCTTTCTACCTTCTCCTCCCTCTCAATAGCTGAAAATCCACTCCTCCATCTCCTTCCCTTGCATTTGTTTTAAGATCAAATCAGTCTACATTGTGAAGGTAAGAACGTCATACTTTTATTTGGTTGTTTTGGTGTAAAAACCACAAGTTTACATGCACATCTTCTTGTTTCTTCATTTCTTTTGAAAGTTTTCTGGAGAAAAAGACCTTCATAGGCCTTCAAATGGTAGGTTAGCACCAACTTGACTAAAATGTCAAGAAATGGTGATAACCCATGATCCATAGGTCCAAAAACTCAAGAAAATGAAGGTTTTAAGTCTTGCATGGCCATTTTATCACCATCTAAGATGGTGGAGTCTTTACATTTGAATACTCTCTTCCTTGATAAAACTATGTTCTTGGTACAAAATGAGGATGTAAGATTCATAAAAGCATTTTTTTTCAAACAAAGAAACCCATGCATGTAGGTGTCAAGTTAAAAATTTCTCATTTTTGATGATTTGCTGTTTTAAAAATCGGATAGATTGCATGCATGTCATTACTCCGTGTATATCTAAATCAAAATAGACCCAAATGCGTTGAAACTTTTCTTGAACAAAGTTCAATGAGTTAGGTAACTAACCCAACTTGAATCACTCAAAAATATTTAGTTTTGACCCCTCAAATTCGTTTTACAAAATTAATGTGCATTTGAATCCGGCTGGACTAAAAGTTACATTCATGTTACCATAAACCCTATATAAAAGCCTAAAAATTTTAAGATTTTTTTTCTGGAAATAATATATTGAGTTGGGAAATAAATAAAATTGGTTTCACTTGAAAATATTAAGATTTGAGTATTCAACCCTCATTAACAAGAAAAGTGTGCAAAACAGTAAATCTGGACAGATTGGTAGACCTAACTTTAAAATAGCATAACTCATTCATTTTTGATCCAAAAAGGGTAACACTTTTCTGGATGTTACCTTTCTGAGTTAGAAACGTAATCCATTTGGATTCACTGAAAAATAATCATTTTTGACCCTCCAAATGACCAAGACAAAACAGTGGTGCAGACTGCCTTGGTGCATGTGACCAATAATCTTGTAGGACATCATTGCCCTATCTAATCACCTCCAAAACTAACGGGCTCTATGGCAAAAGTTCACCAACAAAATAAAATAAACCCCATGAAAATTTGGTAAATTAATAACATAAGGAAAATGGTTAAAATATCATTAAAAGTAGGCATAAAATTATGACAGCATAAGACAGGGGTTAGATTTGTTAAAAAGAGGACTTTTGGACTTTATAACTTTATAACTTACTTAAAGACTTACACATTTGTACTTGAAATCACATTATAGTATATAATTTAGAAAATAGGCTAAAACAACTAAATGAATGATTTGGACCCATAAAAATTTAATCAATAAAAGGGTCAAGTGATGCACTTATAAGTCTTAGCGATCTAAGAACCGCATAAACTATAAGGGTAGACTCGAGCTAATGGACTATACCACTTTCGTAGGTAAGACGTAGCAGCGAAATCCTATACATCATATTAATCGTATCCGAGGAGAAACCGCTCAAACTTGTGAGTATTCACAGCCCCTCTTTTACCGTTTTTATACGTTTTGGGGTGAAAAGCATGTTGAATTTGCTAAATATTTTCGCTATCAAATGATCGTTCGTTAAATTTTGAAATGTTGAATTAAATCTTGATTGATTTACGTCATCAAGTGTAAAAGAACGTGAAATTGTTGATAAGGGCACTAAGGCATGTACACAAATTGATGTGTTGAGTTAAAAAGAAAACGTTAAGTCCCCAATAGGTACACTACTTATTAACTCATTATGAGCCGATGGTATTAGTGGATAGCGCTATTTGGTTTGACGAACCCACCTTTGACTGACGAGTAGGGGTGCACTTTACCAATAACTAATGTTCTACTCATGTGGTTTAAATACCACCGCTGAGGTAGTTCGTGGGGCGTAGGTTGTCAGAAGGCTTAGTAGTGGCTCAACAGTTAAACATCGTGTTGTACATCATTCACTGTGAAAATGCCCATGAGCTTTAATATTTAAATTTGACGCTAAATTCTGCATGAAAACTATTTTATGCAATTGAAAACCTGTGAACTCACCAACTCTTTGTAGTTGACCCCTTTCATTTTCTTTAACGTGCTTTTCAGGAGGATAAGAAGGTAAAAGAAAATGCTTAGTCGTGCACGCGTGTCAACATCAACACAAGATTTTTTTTATTGTTATGTTAAAACGTTATTACCTTTTGGATGGTTGAACTTTGGATTGTAACTCAAAACATTGAATTTAACTTTTCATGTTCGAATGTATGGTTGATGTTATGTATTTCCTATTGCTATGAAACTATGAGCTGTCATGCCTCGTGTTTCTGCTTTAGCAGGGTGTGACACCACACTACCTCAAAAAGGGTATTACTCAAGTGCCTTCTCTTTATGATTTTGGATTTTTAAAACTGACACCTCAAAACCCTGAACTCAAAGTTTTCTGGACTAGTCTGTCTGAAGAGGATAAGGCCAAGGAAACCGAGAAAATAAAGAACACATCTAAAATTCAACCTCCATTTCGTTATGAAAGGTTAAATAATAGTTATAGTTATGATAAATCAAAATCTCTTTCAAATGACTATTTTGAGAGTTATTCTGTAAAAGAAATGGAGGCTAAGCCCATTGAAGGTAAACTGTACGTTCCTCTCACAGAAGAAAGAATTTTGATAAACTTAGAACAAACTGTATTTTCTACTGTGTTCAAATATACTGAGTTTTCTAAATCTTCCGAGGCTTTAAAATCTAATGATAGGTCTGGTTTTCTTGACAAAGATCTTGATTTCTTAAACTCTGAAGGTATTTTGGATGATTGTGTTGCTCAATTTGATTTTAATACCAAACTTCCTGATCATTCATCTTTTGTTGTTAATTCTTTTGGATTACCTAGTGTGTATGAAAAAGGTGAAACATCAACGAAAGTTGATAAATCAGTTTATGTGAAATCCAAAGTTGCCAAAGGTAAGAAGAAGAAATCTAGGCATTCACAGAAACCGATCACCACTGGTAAGTCAAAGAAGAAGCATTTGATTGATTCTCACCATTCTAACTCTAAAGTTTCAAATGTTTCAGATTTCAGAAAGAAAAGTCTTGGAGTAATAAAGTCGGAATGGCTACCGAAACAGAAGATCGTTGAGAAAGTAAATCATTTTCTAGTTCTGGTTGTAATAAGAAGACTAATAGTAAAGATGATTTGATTGTGAATGTTGCTATTTCTAAACCAAAACTTGTTGATTCTCGCAAGACATATTCCATACAACAATTATTCCAATTATCTTCGTCTGCTAGAAAGTTTTCAAATTATGATAGATATGATTATGCTTCTCGAAAATATTCTGATGTTTGGTTTGGCACATATCATGTTTACTCTTATCGTTCTAATTCCTCATATGGTTTTCAAAAGAAAAGCGGGCCCAAATTTAAATGGGTACCAAATTCATGTGCTAACACTGTAGGTCCCATTTATAAGTGGGTACCTAAACCTCTTCTTTCCTAATTTCTCTTGTGCAGACCCGTCATATGTGGTACTTGGATAGCGGGTGTTCCGAGCATATGGCCGGGCAGAAAAGTTTGTTGTCTAACTATACAGAGAAATATTGCGGAACAGTTCGATTTGGTAACGACCAGTTCTCACCAATTATGGGGTATGGTGATGTGATTCATGACAATGTAACGATTAAGAAGGTGAGGTACGTAGAAGGATTAGGACACAATATTTTTAGTATTGGACAGTTCTGTGACAAAGATTTAGAGGTAAATTTCAAGGCCAAGAGTTATTCGGTACACACTGAAGAAGGTAAAGAACTCTTGGTCGGCACTCGCAAGTCAAACCTCTACACCATCAACTTGTCAAAGGTCCAGACTGACAATCAGGTGTGTCTACTCTCAAAAGCATCGATGCAACAAAGCTGGTTATGGCATAGACGACTTTCTGACCTGAACTTTCGCTACATCAATAAACTGTTCTGTGGAATGCTAGTGAATGGACTTCCTGAGCTCAAGTACGTAAAAGAACATTTATGTGAAGCGTTTGAAAAAGGGAAGATAAAGAGAACTCCACACAAACCGAAGCCTGAACCGAGTACCAGCTCTCCTTTAGAGTTGTTGCATATGGATCTTTGTGGTCCTATACGAACGCAAAGCTTAGGAGGAAAGAAATATGTGTTAGTTATTGTGGACGATTATTCGCGATACACGTGGGTCAAATTTCTATGGTCAAAAGATGAGACAACCGAAGTTCTCATTACCTTTCTAAAGACGATCCAGGTAGATCTGCAGAAACCAGTCAAGCTTCTACGAACTGACAACGGCACAGAGTTTAATAATAAAAAAGTTGAAGAATATCTCGAATCGGTCGGGATATCACATCAATACTCTGCTTCACGTACGTCTGAACAGAATGGAGTAGTCGAAAGGCGAAACCGTACGCTAGTCGAAGCCGCTCGTACTATGCTCAGTCAATCCAACTTACCTCTATTTCTGTGGATTGAAGTTGTGTCGACTGCGTGTTACACTCAAAATCGGTCCATGATACACCTCATATTAGAGCATAGATTTATTGGATTGAAGATCATAAAGATTGAAGACCAAAGTTCAAGAAGTCAATGGCTGAAAGTCAACTCTCATGGAAAGTCAAATTCTTTTGTTAATAAAGTCAAAGTCAAAGTCAATGTCTTTGTATTTGTTTGTTTCTTTGTATTTGTTGTGGGTATAAATACCTTTGTAAAGTCTTTGTAAGAATGTGAGTATCAATCAGAAGTAGAGTGAGCAGATTAGAGAAGAGGTTATGATTGTGAGAAACACTGTTGTAACAGATAATTCAAGATGGGATATTTTTCTGATGATGATGAACAAAAGATTGACAAGCTCAAATTAGAGAATAAAAATCTTGCTTCTTCAGTTAACTACTATTCTAAGCGGTCAAAGAGATATTCTGATGAAAGAAAGTTACTGAAAGAAGAAGTCAATGCTTTAAAGATGATAAATGATGAACATCTAAAACAGACTTCTGGGCTGAATGATGAAAAGATACTGAGTTTGGAAGTTGAAAACACTGAGCTGAAAAGAAAAATCTTTGACTTAGAAGATCAGATAATCCAAATCCAGCAGCAAGCATTTGTTGAAAGTTATGAGGAGAAGATTAAGAGTCTGGAGGATGCTAATGCTGAGCTTCGAAAGAAAATATCTGATTTGGAACAAAAGGTAGTCAAAGACAAAGATCAGCTTGAAATTGAAAAGAAATCATTTGCAAAGAAATTTTCTGATTTTTCAAGAAAATGTGCTGATGAGAAAAAGGCAGTTGAGCTGAAATGCATTAAGCTTTCTCAACAAATTTCAGATTTTGAGAAAGTCATCATTTTAGAAAGAGAAAAGTTTTCCAAAGAGAAGAAGTTAATAGAGCAAAAGAATGTTGGATTTTTTAAAGAGATATCTGATGGACGAAAGAATGTGGAAAAAGGTTTTGAAGAAGAAAGAAATATATTTGAGGAAGAAATCAAGAAGCTTACTAAGAAGCTATCTGAGCTATCTACAACTGCATTGAAAGATCAAAAAGCGAAGTCTGAATTCAAGAAAGAGATTGACTTGCACATCAAAGAAAAGAACAGTCTATCTTCAAAGATTAAAGAGCTTGAAAAGATTGTTTCAAAGGTGGTGGTGACTGAGCAAACGCCTCTAGAGTCACAAATCCACACACCTAGAAATAATTCAGCTGACTTCAAAAAGACAGCCTCAAGCTCACATCTGAAAATTGTTTCTTCAAGAAGGTTAGTCAATTCATCTGATCAGATTCGTACAACTAACATTTTCTATGATCGAAAAATAGATGGTTCAGGTACACACAGGAGAAGAAGGAGATATAATGAAGAGAAGCTGGTATGGAAAGTAAAACCAGTAGATGAAGAAAAGCATGATGAGAAGAAGGAAGAGAAGAAAAGTAACAAATCATTTGTACATGCATCAACAGCCAAGAAGAACAAAGTGCTGAAAGGTGCCACGATCGTACTTTAATTGTTTTACTACTTTATGTCTTTTAATTTTTGTGAATAAATTTGCTTTGACTAGACTTTGAGACTTATGCAGGATGAGAGAGGATGACACGATCATATCTTTATGACTTCAGCTGACTTCATGAGATCTAAGATTGCACAGAAAGGTTAAAATTCTTATCTTAATCTCATATATGGTTGAAAGAAGGACAACTTTCAATCATAGAAAACATATTCTTAAATGTTCAAACCACTTCCCGATTCTTAAACAGATTTCATGAATTGGAAATGTGATTTTAAATGTTTTCATTTTTCATTTTGAGCTTCAATGATTAATAAACCGTGTGTTTCCAAAGATAAATACTTGCGTATTGTCTTTTCAGATACTTTCAAGTATTCACACACACCGGTTTGATTTATTGTTCACATTGTTCTTACCATGTCTCATATTGTAATCAATTTTTTGATGGTAAGACACCCCGCTTGTATTTCAATGAATTTTGAGCGTTAATTCATTTCGAAACGGTTTTTCAAGAATGTCTATATTTTTGTTTCGTATAGACACATATCCATTATTCTTGACCATAAGCTTTATTTGTTATATCATTTCATTTCTGATCATTTTCATACAATGTCAGATTTTCCAACAAGTCTTTTGATTCATATTCATTCATTCAATATACTTGTTTGAATATACTTCAATGTTTAAAATGCTCATATCTTCATGATTATTTTCTGAGCATATTTACATCTGACATTTGTATTATTGAGCTTTAACTGATAAAGTTAAACCATTTTGAGTAACGCATGCTTTATAGGAAAAATATGGGTTCTTTGTGCTAGGAATTAACTGAACTTCTATGAAATCACGTTAACCAGTGATTTCTACCCAAGAAGTTAATCCTATTAGTGATCGAGTGTGAGGAGTAAAAAAGAAATGAGTGTGGGTGTGATGAGGTAAAATGGAAAAGAGAGTTGGGTTAGATGTGAGCTTACTAATTAAAAAGAAAGAGGGTGTGAGATCAGAGTAAAAGAATATCAAACTCTGCACCAACTACTTTCTGAGTCGGGCAGCCACATTACTAATGTTTCACAATTTTTCATGAACATTATTGAAATAGGCAAATAGGCCATGCCAACACTTGCTAAAAACCCCACCAACCACTCATTTTCTTGTCAAAAAGAAAATGTTTCATATTGTTCTGGGGACGCAACATATAATCTATCTGGTTTTCATTTGGAAAAACTGGATATTGAAAAAGAAGGAAGTCTGGCCCACCTTCGCACTTCAATCATGCACTTAGAGTCTGTGTTTATCTACTGTTGTCTCAGTGGTTTACACTATGTTGAGCCTTTATAAAAGCAATCATTCGTGCTTAATTTTTTCTACACTTGCACGAACACACAAAAAATTCGTTTCTTTGTCATAACATTCATAGAAATTGCCTTTGTGGTGTTTCGATGATTGGATGGAAGCCCTGGGGGAGTGAACATTAAAAAGCTCCTTTATATTGTGTATTCGTTACACACAGTGACTTCGTGTTACTGACAGGCATTTTAACTGATTCATCTGTTGATTCAGGAGTTACATGTTCCTAATTTGTCTGGATTTGAAAAGATCTAGATGAATATCTTGGACGATTGACGGTGAATCAGAGGCTCAGGTTGACAGATCAGAATGGTCAATGACATTTCTTGGTGAAAAGTTTTGATGATATTGATGCTCTATTCATCAAAAAGGGGGAGAAGAGTTCAAGAAATGTTTGAAAGCATTTGACTGAAAAAGAATTGTCCGAATGAAGAGTTTGAGTTAAAGCTGAGAGAAAATATTCAAGATTGTTGAAAGATGAAAGCAACAGAATTATTGAAGATAATTTTGCTGGAACAAAGTGTTCTAAATCTGAAGATAATTTCTTTTCAAGTCTGAAAGAGGTTTGTGTACAACCTTGGGGGAGAATGTTAATATTCTTGAAGAACAAATTTTGAGAGAGATTACAAGAGAAGATAAAGGTTGTTCAAAGGGGAGCTTAATCAAATCGAGCTTAAAGAGAGAAGATCACATTGCTAAAATCTTTTAGTAATGATCTTGATCCAAAGGGGGAGATTGTTAGACCATAGATTTATTGGATTCAAGATCATAAAGATTGAAGACCAAAGTTCAAGAAGTCAATGGCTGAAAGTCAACTCTCATGGAAAGTCAAAGTCTTTTGTTAATAAAGTCAAAGTCAATGTCTTTGTATTTGTATTTATTTGTTTCTTTGTATTTGTTATGGGTATAAATACCTTTGTAAAGTCTTTGTAAGAATGTAAGTATCAATCAGAAGTAGAGTGAGGAGATTAGAGAAGAGGTCATTGTAAACATTTCTAGAGTGAGAAAGTAGAGAGAGAAAGAGAGAGTTTGTAATAGTTGTGATTGTATCAATGAAATATGGATTTGGAATTCTCATCTTGATTGTGTGTAGCAATTAGAACTTGAAATAGGTAATAACACCTCAGATTTCAAAAGACTCTGTATACGTTAATCAATAATCGAACACCAACAATCAAGTATTTCCACATATTTGGGTGTAAGTGTTTTGTGCTAAATGACAGAGAGAGTCTGAATAAGTTCAGTGCTAAGGCGGAAGAGGGCATATTTATCGGCTATTCTTCTACATCTGCTGCATATCGAGTGTACTTGAAGAAGTCAAAGACTGTGGTCGAAAGCGTAAATGTTACATTTGATGAAGAAATGGCTTCTGAACACATCAGTTCAGAACCCGTGATAACAGGAGTACTAGCTTCTGGGCAAATCAGTCCAGAACCTGTGTCTCAAGATAACAAATCAGATGGCACATCAACTTCTACTAATCATTTATCTGATTTAGATTTACTATTTGAACTACTTTATGATGAATTTATTGGATCTAAAGTGACTAAATCTATTGTGGATGACAGGATGGAAGACTCAATGACTACTCATCCAACCATTTCAGATATCTCTATTGAACCCAACTCCCCGATTCAACAAGAAGTTCAAGTTCAAATACCTACTCCGACAGTTGAAGCTGTGACCAACAATGAAGAAACAAAAGTAGTTGAATTAGTAGGGTGTACTGTAAGGATAGATCAACAGACTGATCACGCTAAACCCACTAAAACTTCTGCACCTTCTACTTCAACTGAACCCCCCATTCCTACTGAACAAACTGAAGAAGATACTAGTGGATTCTTAGATGACAATCATGATCAATTTGCATCTAATCCACTCCCTCATGAACACAAGTGGACCAAAGAGCACCCGGTATCTCAAGTCATTGGAGATCTGTCAAAACCGGAGCAAACTAGGTCTGCAACATTAAATCAATGTATGCATGACTCCTTTCTGAGCAAGATTAAACCTTCTCGCGTATCTGAGGCTCTTGCTGATTCAGATTGGGTGACTGCAATGCAACAAGAGCTTAATCAATTCGAAGCACTTAAAGTCTGGAGACTCGTACCCATACCTGAAGGTAAACCCATCATTGGTACGAAATGGGTGTTCAAAAACAAGAAAGATGAAGATGGTACTGTTATCCGAAATAAAGCAAGACTTGTCGCCAAGGGATATAGGCAAGAGGAAGGAATAGACTACGACGAGACTGATGCTCCAGTGGCGCGTATAGAAGCAATTCGCATGTTTCTTCCGTACACTGCCCACAAGAACTTCACCGTCTATCAAATGGACGTGAAGACAACATTTCTAAATGGCATACTCAAGGAGGAAGTCTACGTCTCGCAGCCAGAAGGATTTGTTAGAGCACAGATTTATTGGATTCAAGATCATCAAATCTGAAGATTGAAATCTGAGGTCAAAGTTGAAAATTCAAACTCTCAATATTAGTCTAGATCCTTTGTAATAAATAGTTAAAGTTATTTCCTTGTATTTTATGTTTTGTTTGTTTTCTCTAAATTGGTATAAGGTTTTATAGGTGCTACGGTTGTGAGAATGTCAGGTGGGCAAGAATAGAATTATCAGCCGTCATTCTCATATTCCAGAGAGAGAGAACTTAGAGAGAGAAAATCCTCTCAAGAGAGAACTTGTAATCTTTGATTGTGAAATCGAAAATCAGGTTTGTTAATCTCTTGATTATGATTATATGTTTATGTGATAGGAACTTGATTTACAGGGACAATCAATTGGTATCAGAGCTATATCCAGATCGAAATCAAAAAGAACACTGGCCGAACACTGTTCCATCGAAAGTCAGATTTGATTTTTGAGTGTTTGTGTGTTTTTTTGAGTTGAAATCGTTTGATTATTGATCGATAAGTGTTTTAGATTGAGTTTGTACTGGTTTAATCGAGTATTGCACTGTAATCGATTCTCATTTTGATGATTTTGGTATTTTTGGTCTTCACGAGTTCAGAGCACTGGTTCATTGATCGAATCTTTTTTTGAGTGTTTGTTTTTGAAATTAATTGTTTGTAATCAGTTCTAGATGTGTTTGTGGTCTTATTGTCAAAGTTTGGGATTGCAAATCGAAGTCTAGATAGGTTTTTGGGTGATTTAGAGCCGACTTTCGAAGTAAAGGTGAAGAACATATTTTGCTACAGTTCGTAGATCTCTGCGTCAGATTCAAATGCTTCAAAGTGATCAGCGCAAAGTGTATTTTGCGCCATTGCCATTGGCGAGAATTAAATTTGCGCCACACCGGTCAAACTTGGACACCGGTCGACACCGGTCCAGACCGGTCGCCCACACACCGGTCGCAGCTCACACCGATCGCCCACACACCGGTCGGCCTCAAGACCCCGGTTTCCGCCATCTGTTCTTCGCGCAAAACCGTCCCTGGGCCATCTTCTCCTCGAGCATATCTGAGTTTCGCGCTATCTTCTCTTAGCGCAAATTACTCTTTTGCGCCAGCTTCTCTTAGCGCGAGTTGACTTTTGCGCCAGCTCTTTTTAGCACAAATCTTCTTTTGCGCCAGGCTCAATTAGAGCAATTTTGCGCTACTGCCTTAGCGCATTTCGGGGTTTTGCGAATTTTGTGCTAATTCTGTATAGCTTGAAAAATTTATACTTAGACAAATTTTTGCAAACTGTAATATGGCCTCTAAATGTCAAAAAAAAATTCTTATTGTTGCAAACTGTAATAGGGACCCCCGTGCTAAGTCTGCGGAGGGGGACAAAATTCTGTTTGTGATCAAAGTTTTCTTATTTTCATTTCTTATTTTCAGTATTATTCTGTATTCATTTTATTTTATCTGGACTAACGGTCATTTTCAAGTTTCTTATTGCATATCTTTTCAAAACAGAATGACTTCTAGCGAAGCTCCTTCAATCATGAGTATTGATGAGATTCCACCAGTACTTTTCAGAGGAGAGTATGAAAAATGGAAAAATCAGTTCCTGGATTTCATTGACAGTCATGAATTAGGGGATCTTATTAGCATATCTCTAAGAGAAGGGAGTATGACAACTCCAAGGAGAGTTTTTACTGTTATAAAGAAGAATGGAGAAAGATAAAAAAAAGTGCTTCCATTACCACTTGATATGTACTCAGACGAGCAAAGAAAAAGACATCAAGCTGACTGTTTAGCCAGATCTTTTATATTGCAAGGAATTTCCGAGGAGATTTTAAAGGAGATTTTAAAGGAGATTTCTATCAAGTTAGAATGCAAAAGGGCTACAAGAAAGCTGTTATGGGAACATATTGAGAAGATTATGATAGGATCACAGATGTCATCAAGAGTTAAGTTTTTGGAAACTAAGATCTTTGTACACAAGAAAAGAATTGAGAAAGAGAAGGAAGAGACAGCACACATGTGCTTAATGGGAAAGATGGTGGATGAAGCTGAAGATGAAGCTGAGTCAGATGAAGAAGAGAATGAAGAGGTATGTGATATGACTGAATCAGACTTTTTGAATCAAATGCATGCTATGATGACTAAACTCCAGGAATTAGAGTCTAAACTTAGGTGTGGAAGAGGTGTTATTAATGATAAAAATCAATCTATACAGAAACTTAGCAATGATATTGCCGAGAAAAATGTATTGATTGAAGTGTTGCATAAAAACATTGACACCAGCGCAAAAGAGAAGACTATAATTCATAAAGAGTTAGCTTAAACAACTTCAAAATATAGAATGTGTAAGTTTGAATCAAAAGAGCTTTCTAAAATGTATTCTTCGCTTTCAAAAGAAAAGAATTCTTTAATTGAAAAGGTGAATGTTTTGGAAGGAAAATTATATACTTTGGGTCAAACTGAACAAACCATTCATCTAAACAAACCTAAAGAGAATCCTGAGTGTTGGGGACTTGGTTACAAGAACCCACACCACCTCAAAAAGGGTATATCTGAAGTGTCTGCTCTTTATGATTTTGGATTTATGAAACTAGCACCTCAATACCCTGAAATCAAAGTTTTCTGGACTAGTCTGTCTGTAGAGGATAAAGCCAAGGAATATGATAAAAAAAAGAACACAACTAAAGTTCAACTTCCGTTTCGTTAGGAGAGGTTGAATAATAGTTATAATTCTGATAAATCAAAATCTCTTTCAAATGACTATTTTGATAGTTGTTCTGTAAAAGAAATGGAGGTTAAGCCCATCGAAGGTAAGCTTTATGTTCCTCCTCTCGTTTTGGAAAGTAAAATTTCTGAACTCGAGAATACTCTCACAGAAGAAAGGATTTTGATAGACTTAGAGCAAACTGTATTTTCTACTGTGTTCAAGTATACTGAGTTTTCTAAATTATCCAAGGCTTTAAAATCTGATGATAGGTCTGGTTTACTTGATAATGAGTTTGATTTTCTAAACTCTTATGGTTGTTTAGATGACTGTGTTGGTAATTTTGACTTTAATGCTAAACTTCCTGATCATTCTTCTTTTGTTGTTAATTCTTTTGGATTACCAAGTGTGTACGTAAAAGGTGAAACATCAACGAAAGATGATAAATAAGTTCATGTGGAAAAGAATGTTGCCAAAGGTAAGAAGAAGAAATCTGGGCATTCACAGAAACAGATCAACACTGGTAAGACAAAGAAGAAGCATTTGTTTGATTCTCACCATTCTAACCCTAAAGTTTCAAATGTTTCAGATTTGATAAAGAAAAAGCTTGGAGTTAAGTCGGAATGGCTACCGAAACAGGAGATAGATGAGAATGCTAAATCATTTTCTAGTTCTGATTGTAATAAGAAGACTACTAGTAAAGATGATTTGATTGCGAATGTTGCTATTTCTAAACCAATACTTGTTGATTCTCGCAAGAAATATTCAAGACAACAGTTATTCCAGTTATCTTTATATGATAGAAAGTTTTCCAATTATGATAGAAATGATTATAATTCTCATAAATATTCTAATGATTGGCTTGGCGCATATTTTGTATATTCTCATCGTTCTAATTCTTCCTATGGTTTTCAAAGGAAAAGCGGACCCAAGTTTAAATGTGTACCAAAATCCTGTGTTAACACAGTTGGATCCAAATACAAATGGATACCAAAGAAAAAGGATGAATATGTGTTGTAGGCACCTACTGTCAAGGGGGAGTAAGAGAACAAATGTTTCTAAGTAAATCAGCTTAGGATTCGTACTTCAACGAAGTTTGACTTCTAAACACAACAGTTTAGGACTCGTACTTCAGTGATCAAAAGACCTTACTCCTGTGCTGATATGAGAAGTGTACTCCAATACTCCAATGAGGAAATCAACCATCAAGGGGGAGTACATATTTGTCTGAAATTTTATTCATCCGTCAGATATGATAATCAACATGTGAGGGGGAGTTAATGTTTATATTTTTCACTGATAATTTTCTGATGCATAATTTCAGGGGGAGTAAAAGGCTATGACTTTTGATTACTTCAAATCAGAACTCGTACTTTAATTGTTTTACTTCTTTATGTCACTTTTAAATTCTGTGAATAAAGTTGCTTTGACTATGAACTTAAGACTTTTGCAGTTTGAGAGATGCTTACAAGATCATATCTTTATGACTTTAAGCTTGACTTCATGAGATGTAAGACTGCACGCAAAAGGTATAATTCTTTATCTTCATCTCATATATGGTTGAAAGAAGGACAACTTTCAATCATAAGAAACATGTTCTTAAATGTTCAAACGACTTCCCGATTCATAAACAGATTTCATGAATTGGAAGTGTGATTTTAAATGTTTTCAAGATTTGCTTGTGCTTCAATGCTTAACAAACCGTATGTTTCTAAAGATATATACTTCCGTATTATCTTGTCTATATACTTTCAAGTATTCACACACACCAGTTTAATTCTTTTGTTGAATAAGTTATCACCATGTCTCATATTAAACAATTTTTTTCGATGGTGATACACCCCGCTTGTATTTCAAAGAATTTTTTAGCGTCATTTCATTTTGAAACGTCATTTCAAGAATGTCTATATTTTTTGTTTTGTATAGACAATATCCATTATTCTTGACCATAAGCTTTAGTTGCTATATCATTTCATTTCTGATCATTTTCATAAAATGTCAGATTTTTCAAACAAGTCTCTTGTATTCTTGTTCATTCATTCAATTTCCTTGTTTGAAAATACTTCAATGTTTCAAATGCTCAAATCTTCATGATTATATTCTGAGCATACATACATCTAACTTGTATTTGAGCTTTAACTGATAAAGTTAAATCATCTGAGCAACATATGCTTTATAGGACAATACGGGATTTTTGTGTTAGGACTTCATTAAAACTTCTATGGATTCACGTTAACCAGTGTCTCCTACCCAAGAAGTTAATCCTTAGTGATTGAGTGTGAGGAGTCGAAAAGAAATGAGTGTGGATTGTGTGATGAGGTAAAATGTAAATGAGAGTTTGGTTAGATGTGAGCTTAATGATAAAAAGAAACAGGGTGTGAGATCAGAGTAAAAGAATATTAAACTCTGCACCAACTACTTTTTGAGCCGGGCAGCCACATTACTAATGTTTCACAATTCTTTGGTGAACATTATTGAAACATGCAACTAGCCCATGCCAACTCTTGACATTAACCCCACCAGCCACTCATTTTGTTCTTAATAAGAAAATGTTTCATTTTTTAAAGGGGAAGCATCACATTTACTATCTGATTTTCATTTGGAAAATCTGGATATTGAAAAGAAGGAAGTCTGCCCCACCTTCGCACTTCAATCATGCACATTGAGTCTGTGTTCATCTACTATTGTCTCAGTGGTTTACACAATGTTGAGCCTTTATAAGCAATCATCTGTGCTTAATTCTTTCTATCACTTGCACGAACAAAGAAGGAATTTGTTTTCTTGTCATAACGTTCATATAAATTGCCTTTGTGGTGTTTCGATGATTGAATGGAAGCCCTGGGGGAGTGATCATCAAAAAGCTCATTTCCTATGTGTATTCGTTACACACAGTAACTTTATGTTACTGACAGGCATTTTAACTGATTCATTTGTTGCTTCCGGTGTTACATTCTTATTTTGTCTAGATTTGAAAAGATCTAGATGAATACATTGTTCCAATTAGCAACGAATCAGTGGCTCATTATCAAAGATCATAGGTCAAAAAGAATTTCAATGACATTTCTTGAAGAAAAGTTTTGATGAAATCGTTGCTCTATTCATCAAAAAGGGGGAGAACCTAAAGTTTGAAGAAATGTTCATTACAAGTTTTGAAAGGAGAAGCGATAACCAATAAATGAGGGAGAACACAAGTTTAGAGAAAGATTTTTGAAGATATGCTGAATTGAGAGAAATTTTCTTTGAAGATACTTTGCTAAAGCATTCTGAGCTGAAACTGGAGATAACTTCTTTCCATCATTTTAAAGAGATTTTATTTTCGTCTTTTGAGGAGATTGTTATATTTTGAAGACAAAGAGGGAGATTGCATCTTCTGAGCTTAAAGAAAAGATTGAATTGCTAAATCTTGTTAGTAATGATCTTGATCCAAAGGGGGAGATTGTTAGAGCATAGATTTATTGGATTCAAGATCATCAAATCTGATGATTGAAATCTGAGGTCAAAGCTGAATAGTCAAACTCTCAATATTAGTCTAGGTCCTTTGTAATAAATAGTTAAAGTTATTTCCTTGTATTTTGTGTTTTGTTTGTTTTCTCTAAATAGGTATAAGGTTTTATACGTGCTAGGGTTGTGAGAATGTCAGGTGGGCAAGAATAGAATTATCAGCCGTCATTCTCATATTCCAGAGAGAGAGAGAGCTTAGAGAGAGAAAATCCTCTCAAGAGAGAACTAGTAATCTTTGATTGTGAAATCGAAAATCAGGTTTGTTAATCTCTTGATTGTGATTATATGTTTATGTGATAAGAACTTGATTTATAGGGACAATCAGGCTTTGTTAGTCAAGAGAAACCGAATCATGTATACATTCTCGACAAAGCACTTTATGGACTGAAACAAGCTCCTCGTGCCTGGTATGATGTCTTATCTCAGTTCTTGGTCAAGTCAGGTTTTACAAAAGGTACGGTCGATACCACTTTATTCATTAAAAAGGAAAAAGCCGATATCATTCTTATTCAAATATATGTGGACGATATTATTGTTGGCTTTACAAATCCTAAATACTGTAAGAATTTTTCAAACCTCATGGTGTCACGTTTTCAGATGAGTATGATGGGAGAGTTGACTTTCTTTCTCGGATTTCAAGTCAGACAATTTTCAACGGGGATTTTCATCAATCAATCTAAATACATTTTTGATATTCTTCGGAGATTCAAAATGGAAATTGTAAACCGATTGGTACCCCGATGGCACCTGGTACTAAGATTGGCACTGATCCTTCGGGTAAAGCTGTTAATGTTAGGACTTATAAAGGGATGATAGGTTCTTTGATGTATCCTACTTCCAGTAGGTCGGATATAATGTTTTCTACATGCTTATGTGCTAGATATCAGGCCAATCCTAAAGAATCCCATATGTCAGCATTCAAACGTATTTTTAGGTATCTGAAGGGGACTGCAGATCTTGGTTTGTGGTATCCTAAAGATACTAGCTTTGAACTAACAGCATATTCAGACATAGATCATGCTGGTTGCATGCTATACATGAAGAGCACGTCGTGTTATATACATTTCCTCGGTGATAAACTCGTCAGTTGGGCATCGAAGAAGCAATTATGTGTCTCCACTTCAACGGTCGAAGCATAATATGTAGCTGCTGCTAGCTGTTGTTCTCAGGTCTTGTGGATGAGAACACAAGTGCGAGACTTTAATTATCACTACAATAAAATACCGATTTATTGTGACTCGAAAAGCGCTATCGCGATATCAACTAATCCTGTTCAGCATACGAAGACCAAACACATTGATATTAGGTATCATTTTATAAAAGATAATGTCGAAAAAGGAACAATTGAACTTTACTTTGTAAAAACTGATTATCAGCTTGCAGATTTGTTTACTAAACCCTTAGACGAAAAGAGATTCACTTTTCTTGTCTCTAGGCTTGGTATGTTAAATCTTAAGACATAATCAGTGGTTACCTATTAAAGTTTTCTTATTGTAAATTTTTCATCATTTCTTTATCATTATTTCTGAAAGATATCTGCACTTTAATAGTCTGTTCATTATCTCAGGGGGAGTGTGAGAAGTACTTCATAGATGATCAATGTTATTTTGAGGGGGAGCATATAAAATTTCTGCATTTACCTATATGTCAAATTTTTGTAATGCATGATTTTAGGGGGAGTCCTTCAAGTCAAAGGAGTAAGGTTATGACTTCTGATTACTTCAGATCAGAACTCGTACCTTTAATTGTTTTACTGCTTTATGTCTTTTAATTTCTGTGAATAAAGTTGCTTTGACTATGACCTTAAGACTTTTGCAGTTTGAGAGATGCTGACAAGATCATATATTTATGACTTTAAGCTTGAGTTCATGAGATGTAAGACTGCACGCAAAAGGTATAATTCTTTATCTTCATATCATATATGGTCGAAAGAAGGACAACTTTCAATCATAGAAAACATTATTCTTAAACGTTCAAACCACTTCCCGGTTCTTAAACAGATTTCATGAATTAGAAATGTTATTTTAAATGTTTTCATTTTTATTTGTGCTTCAATGCTTAACAAACCGTGTTTTTCTAAAGATATATACTTGCGTATAATCTTGTCTATATACTTTCAACTATTCACACACACCAGTTTAATTCTTTTGATTGACAAAGTTATCACCATGTCTCATATTGACCAAGTTTTCGATGGTGATACACCCCGCTTGTATTTCAAAGATTTTTTAGCATCATTTCATTTCGAAACGTCTTTTCAAGAATGTCTATATTTTTATTTCGTATAGACAATATCCATTATTCTTGACCATAAGCTTTAATTTTTATATCATTTCATTCTGATCATTTTTCATACAATGTCAGATTTTCAAACAAGTCTCTTGCATTCTTATTCGTTCATTCAATTTACTTGTTTGAAAATACTTCAATGTTTCAAATGCTCAAATCTTCATGATTATTTTCTGAGCATACAAACATCTGACTTGTATTTGAGCTTTAACTGATAAAGTTAAATAATCTGAGCAACACATGCTTTCTAGGAAAACACGGGATCTTTGTGCTAGGACTTAATTGAAACTTCTATGGATTCACGTTATCCAGTGTTTCCTACCCAAGAAGTTAATCCTTAGTGATTGAGTGTGAGGAGTCGAAAAGAAATGAGTGTGGGTTGTGCATAGAGGTAAAATGGAAATGAGAGTTTGGTTAGATGTGAGCTTAATGATTAAAAGAAACAGGGTGTGAGAACAGAGTAAAAGAATATCAAACTCTGCACCAACTACTTTCTGAGTCGGGCAGCCACATTACTAATGTTTCACAATTCTTTGGTGAACATTATTGAAACAGGCAACTAGCCCATGCCAACTCTTGACATTAACCCTACCAGCCACTCATTTTCCTCTTAACAAGAAAATGTTTCATTTTTCAAAGGGGAAGCAACACATTTACTATCTGATTTTCATTTGGAAAATCTGGATATTGAAAAGAAGGAAGTCTGCCCCACCTTCGCACTTCAATCCTACACATTGAGTCAGTGTTGAACTTACTGTTGTCTCAGTGGTTTACACAATTTTGAGCCTTTATAAGCAATTATTTGTGCTTAATTCTTTCAATCACTTGCAAGAACACACAAAGAATTTGTTTCTTTGTCATAACGTTCATAGAAATTACCTTTGTGGTGTTTCGATGATTGGATGGAAGCCCTGGGGGAGTGAACATCAAAAAGCTCATTTCCAATGTGTATTCGTTACACACAGTAACTTAGTGTTACTGACAGGAATGTTAACTGATTCATTTGTTGCTTCAGGTGTTACATTCTTATTTTGTCTGGATTTGAAATGATCTAGATGAATACATTATTCGAATTGGCAACGAATCAGTGGCTCATTATCACATATCAGAGGTCAGAAAGAATTTCAATGACATTTCTTGAAGAGAAGTTTTGATGATATTGATGCATTATCCATCAAAAAGGGGGAGAAGAGAAAGTTTGAAGAAATGTCCATTACAAGTTTTGTTTCAAGAGAAGTTTGAAAAGAGAAGAGTTAACCAAGAAATAGAGAGAATACAATTTTTAAAGAATGTCCAAGTCAGAACGTTAAAATTTTGAGGAAATTTTCTTTCCATTATCTGAAAGAGTGTTTTTCTACAACTCTTGGGAAGGTTACAAGTTGTGTTAAAGAAAAAGAGGGAGATTGTATTTCTCTGAGCTTAAAGAGAAGATTGAATTGCTAAATCCTTTTAGAAATGATCTTGATCTAAAGGGGGAGATTGTTAGAGCAAAAATTTATTGGATTCAATATCATCAAATCTGAAGATTGAAATCTGAGGTCAAAGCTGAAAAGTCAAACTCTCAATATTAGTCTAGGTCATTTGTAATAAGTAGTCAAAGTTAAATTCCTTGTATTTTGGTATTTTGTCTTTTTCTCTATATAGGTATATGGTTATTAGGGTGCTAGGGTTGGTTGTGTAAGGGGTGCAAAAATAGAAAACATCAGCCGCCTAATATTCGAGAGAGAGAGAGAGAGAGAGAGCTTAGAGAGAGAAATATCCTTCAAGAGAAAACTTGTAATCGGTTGATTGTGAAATCAAAAACAGGTTTGATTATTCTCTTGTTGTGATTATATATTTAATGTGATAAGAAATTGAATTTACAGGGACAATCAATTCTACACAGATTACCTTTTATGTCTACTCTTAGCATTTCTTGACATGTTTTTGAGTGAAGTAGTGAGCAATATTTTTCTTGAAATTTCACTTCAAAACCATGGTGACATAGTTGACTTATGTTGATTAAGTTGTGCTTTGAGTCCATCAACATAAGCAAATTTGGATACAGAAACATTGCCTTTTGTTAACTCTCCATAACCTCTAATCTGACCTTGCATATTGTCCCCAAAAGTTGCTGCTCCTCCAGATTTTTCTTTGAAATAGGATAGCAACTTCTTATCTCCAGTCATATGCCTTGAGCATCTAGAATCCAAATACCATATGGGCATATGCTGTTTCTACAAGACATAAGTTTTAGGTACCCATCTCATTATGGGTCCTTTCTTGTTAGGTTTAGGAGTTTTTTTTTTCTTCAGAGATTGGCATTCCATCTTTTGATGCTTTGCCATAACTGTTTTTCTGTTGTTTCTAAGTTTTAGTCTCTATAGGCTTTTTAGAGATTGATTCAGAAAACAATGAGAAACTTTGAAGTGATTTTTCAGTATTATCATAAGATTGATACAATTATAGTTAGTTGAACAAGATGAAGTTGGAGCAAAGCTTTTGATTGAATTAAAGACAATGGGTACATTTTTCTTTTGAAATTTGCCTGAACTAGCACTAGGAATATTAGAAGTATTCCTAACTATTTCAGACTTCTTGGCCTTCTTTTCAAGTTACTTTTTCTTGGCCCAAAACATCTTCTTCTCCTTCTGACTCACTACACAAACTGGAACATAATGGTTAATTTCTTGCCATTTGCCTTTTTGTTCATGAGAGAATTTGATTGGTTTATAGACATAGAGTTATGAAGTTTCAGTTTTACTCTTGGCTTTTTTCTTTATTTCTTTTTCCAACTCCAGAGACGTTTTTTCTTTTAAACACATGTCAAGAAAATCAGGACATATTGGTACTATGGGTTTTTGTTTTAAAATGGGAATTGGTTTGTTTAAAATTCCAGATCCAATAGTCTATGTCTGTTTATGAATGACCTTCTCTGGTGTAAAAATTATTTGTTCATCAACCTCTGAATCAGAGTCTGAGTCAAAAAAGTCTCTTTTTACCTTATCAGAGGTGACTACCTCTGAAGTTCTTACAATCTCACTAGGTTTTGAATCTTTGATTATCTTTTTCATGCAATATTTCTTTATAAAATCAGATATGACATTTTCCTTGAAAATTCTTCTAATATCCTCTTCAAAACTAGTTTTGATTATTTCATCTGACTTTGGAGAATACAGAGGTTCTTCTGGATCAAGTGTGCTATGACTTCAGAGGTACTTGCTTCAGAGACCTCTGGCTCCTGAGTGATGAAGGAATCAAATCTAAATTTTTTTTAGGATCATTGCTTTGAGGTTTTAAGAAATGAACTTTCGCAGTTTCCTTCTCTAATTCCAAGATAGGTTTTAAATCTATCTTAGTTTAAGAGTAGGAAGTGTTTCTGAAATTGAGAGCTCTGATTTTGATCCCTCTAAGGTTCTAACTCTTTTGAAGATATTAGAATTTTCCAGAGATGGAAAGTCAAGCTTCTAGACCTTTCCTATACAGAAAGTTGAAGATAATGAAGTTTTCTTCTTTTACAGTGAAAGGATCTAAATCATTGAATCCAAGGACCTGAGTATCCATTTGTGAATTGATCTTAATGTGTAAATCTTGTGCAACTTGATAACTTTTGATTTGAAGTTCTTTACTTTCCATAGATTGATGTAAAACTTCTCTTTCTTTTTGGAAAAAAATTAGTCAGCCACAGAGTTGAGTCTTTCATACTCTGATTTCTTAACTTCTTGTTCTTTAGTCTTTAAAACCTTTTTAAGTTCTTTGTATTTATCATAAAAAGAATTTTCTTTTAATCTCTGAGATTTTTCAAGCTCAGATTTTTCATTGACACTTTCTTTCTTTTCTGATTCCAGAAAGTCCTTTTCTCTTTTATAAAAATTCAAGTCTTTTGTGACTTGTTTTCTCTCTTCTTTTTCCTCAAGGAGTTTCTGCTTTAAGCTCTGAAAATCATCTGTTAGTTTAAGTACATCTAATTCAAGTTCACTTTCAGAGGTGGATGGAGATTTTATCTTTTTAGAGATATCCTGTGATAATTCATCTGATTGATCACCATCTATTATAGCCATGTCACAGAGGTTGGATGACTCTTCCTCTCCATCACTTGTTGAATCTGACAGCCAATCTTCCATTTTAGCTACAAGTACCCTCTCTCTAACATTATACATGTATTTGTTCTTGTAGTAGTCCTAATCCTTGATCAGTCTACCTCTGCAGTTTGTGGAAAAGTGACTTGGTTTTCCACATCTAAAACATCTTCCATCATTCTGATTTGCTGGAAGAGCAGCACCTGCTTCTGTCTTTTGAGGTTGAGGTTGGAAGTATCTCTGAGGTTGGGGATACTTCTGCTTAAATGGTTGATGAGGTCTTGATTGTTGAACAGTTTCATGGTGGTTGTACTAACTACCCTTTTGATCACTGTGTAGAGTAGATTTGGGTTCTTGATGATATTCTTCTTTTTGAAATCTTCTTTCTTGATTTCCTCTTCTTTCTTAATCATCTCTCCTTCCTTCAAACACTTTCTTGCCAAATTTCTTGTTGGATTGATGAGTTATCAAGGAAAGAGATTTAGCAAATGCATTAATATCATTATCTGAGTCTGAGTCTGAGTCTGAAATATTGTTATTTTCAGCTATCGTGTCCCTTTTTTATTTCCTTTTGGGCTCCTTTTCAGAAGATTTATTTTTTAGAGCTTTTGATCTTTTGGATCTGCTTTCATCATGACTTTCTTCTAGAACACCTTTTTCTTTTGACATAAATGCAAGAGGTCCACCTAAAGAGATCTTGGTCTTTTGTTTGACAACATCGTTTTCTTGGGCAACAAGGGTGCCATAAATGTCAGTTAATGACCATGATTCAAGGTTTTGATTGGCTTGAATTGACATGGACAGTTGTGACCATTCTTCATTTAAGCTTTTAAGAAAAAGTACATTGTTTTCCTCTTTTGTCCCCATAACTCCAAACTTTTTGCATTTATTTATCAGGATGTTGAATCTAGAATATGTTTGGTGAAGTGTTTCTTCAGGTTGTGCTTTAAAGTCATGGTATTCATTAATGCAAAGAGTTCTTCTGTTTTTATGAGTTTGAATGCCACCTTCTAGTTGATTTAACAACTAATCCCAAATCTCTTTTGTTGTTACACAAGAATCTAGTTCTTGAAAGATATCATTGGGGATGGCCATAATCAATAGTCTAACAGCTTTGTAATCATTTTCCATCATTTTTGTTTCTTCTTCAGTGAAGTTTGAAGTTTTCTTTTTCAAAAAATGCATGTATTTCTGTTGTAGTTGCTGTAGCAGGAACTCTAGGTACCAAAACCATGGGTATGTGTGGTCCATCATTGATAGATCTCATTAGATCTTTATCCATTGCTTCCAAAAAGTTGACCATCCTGATCTTCCATTAGGGATATTCATCCCTCAGAAGAGTAGGAGGTTTTGTCAAAGATCCAGCAGAATATATGGCACTTATATTGGAGTTTTCCATATTTGTAAAGAAGAAAATGAAGTTTTTGAAGATATGATGCTTGAATGAAGATTCTTTACCAGAATGAAGTACTGTGAGTGTTTTTTAAACCTAGAGCATATAAAGTTCTTGAATAAACAGAAGTTTATATAAACATGCACAAATTATGAAAACTTGAATCAAAAAGACATGAATATATCCGAGTACACAGATTTGATCTTGTTTGTTTTAAGAAAAACAAATAGGCTCTGATACCAATTGTTGGATCCTAGATTCAGTCTTTTAACAATGATATAAACATATAACAATAGTAAGAACAACGAAAGCCAATAATGTTTAAATCAAAGCAAGATTCACACACACAATAATAAAAAGATATATCCAATAAAGCAAATATAAGAACAACTAATATTCACTGGATAATGCAAGTAGATTATCAAGAACACCCAAAAAGGTGGTTTAATCTTACAAGATCTTCTTATATACTTTTCAGTATAAAGAAATAATTCTTTTACAAGTTAGTAGATAAAAGAACTCTTTGAGCAATTGATGCACTTCCTATTTATAGTACCATCAAGTGAATAGTGTACTTTCCTAACACAAGAAACATGCTTGAACAGTGTCTTACCTAAAAGGTAAAATTAAGACATTCTTGAACAGTAACCTATCTAGAAAGGTAGATCTTATCACCCGGTGACGTGTCTTCTGTTTTTGTGTCAACACGTGTAGAATACTTCAACTTGATCTTCAGAGACAATGTCTTCAGAGCTCTGATGTAGGTAACTTTGATGAAGCTATCTATGAACTTCTTCGGCTACATTTCTCTATCTCTGGAATGATATTCAGAGGCAGTCTTGCTCTCTGAAGGCTATCTCTGGAAGTCCTCTGAAATAGGAATTAGATTATTTTCAATTCTTTTACAATTCAGAATTTGGGCTAACACATGACCTCGATTCGAATGTACTCATAGGATTCGAGGCGTTTCGCGCTGAAGAGCTCCATGAGATTTAGGTTGAGATTACCGATGACGGGCCAAGGTTTGGGTCCCCGCGGTGATTTGAGTTTGCCGGAACAACGTCGGCAGCGAGATAGGAGAATGAGAGCCACAGTGGCTATCCAGGGCACCAATGTCGTCCTACTCCATACGGTCACCTGGAGAAAGGGGCAGAAAAGGAATGGGCCAATGAAGCCTAGTTTAATATGGATTAAAAAACACCTAATATGCCCTTTGACTTTTAATTTCAATACATAATAAATCATCAAGTTGTAAATATTACAAAATTGCCATTGTGTTTAATATCGATAGATTAAAAGCAATAATTGGCTGATATGATACATGAAGATGTAGAAGTGATTTTGGAAAAGAAGAATTTCAAGTGAAGCAATAAATTAGGTATATTTTGTAAGATACGGAAGAAATATTCCATATTATAGTTTCCTTTTAAGTTTAGAGTTGTTTCTTTTTATTTTACTTCAAATTTCCTTAGTGAATAGTTTCATTTTGTTTGGAAAAACCTTAGTTTTGTAGTCTTATATATATGGACTAATTTTGATGTAATTAGAAGATTAAATGAAAGAAATTTTATATTTTGTGAGGATTGCATTCACTCTTGGTTCTTTGTTGAACTAATTCAGGTGTTGCTTGATTAGGTCAAGTAATTCCTCTTGACTTATCATTCATGGTTTGCTTCTCTTGAATGTGGTGTCCATATAATATGTTCTTTATTGCTAAGTGTCGTTCTTGGGTTTTGATTCTTTATAATCAAAGTTCTAGTTCCGTAGTATATAAAGGGTCGGACATTAATTAAGGTTCACTTCAGTTTATTGAAGTTCTGACTTAATTCATTGAAGCATCATTCAACTCAATCCTTTGCACATTGGTTCAAGAATATCTAGTTCCGCAAAGAATTCTGCATCATCTTATACCAAGGTTATTGCCTCCTTTATAGGCAATAGGTCACGGTTATAAATTTAAGTTTAATTATGTTGTGTATTTTTACTACTGTATGTATTATAAAGTATGGATTATGAAATCTTGCTTTCTCATTTTGTACGAATCATTTTTAGACACAAATCTCATAATTTCCATCCTATTTTACAGTGCGATTTTCTGTGATTTGAAAAAAAAAATTGTTCAAATCGCATATGTATTTAATTTGTGGTGTTTATCTAAAAAAATGCACTTCACGCAAATACCCTAGTCTCTTCTACCTCTAATTATTGTATGTAAAAAATATATCTCTTTATTTATTATAGATATATTATTAAGAAACGATTGTACATAATGAGGTGATATTTTATAAGATGATAGATTGGAAGGCTAAAGCGTTCCATAAATATTTCATGGCTATATTATTTAATTTACTTGATAAAATAATTCATTATATAATAAAACATTTTTAAATTGTAATCTATTTGTTATCTATCTATACTATATTATAAAAGAGACATAAAAAACTCTTAATTACAACATTTTAAGCACAAAATACAACTAATTAAAGTCAATTACTTAATTTACAATTTCATAATGCTTTGGTACAACTTATAAAAGCTCAATGTTTGAATTCGTGTAACTAACTGCAGATAATTTATATAACTAACCGATAAATATAAATGTTATTATATCTAAAATTATTGATAATATATTTTAATAAAAAATAAAACAGGTAGTTTATCTTATAGTGTTTATTCTGTATTTAATATGTTTATTTGCAGTTATCTATATTTATAAAAATTTAATGTTTGAATTCGTGTAACTAACTGCATATAAGCACTTATTTTTATTTTCTAAAATATCTAAAAATTTTAACTATTGATATAACTAACCGATAAATATAAATGTTATTATATTTAAAATTATTGATAATATATTTTAATAAAAAAATAAAACAGGTAGTTTATCTCATAGTGTTTATCCTGTATTTAATATGTTTATTTGCAGTTATCTATATTTATACTATATTATAAAAAAGACATAAAAAACTCTTAATTACAACATTTTAAGCACAAAATACAACTAATTAAAGTCAATTACTTAATTTACAATTTCATAATGTTTTGGTACAACTTATAAAAGCTCAATGTTTGAATTCGTGTAACTAACTGCAGATAAGCACTTGTTTTTATTTTCTAAAATATCTAAAATTTTTAACTATTGATATAACTAACCGATAAATATAAATGTTATTATATTTAAAATTATTGATAATATATTTTAATACAAAATAAAACAGGTACTTTATTTCATAGTGTTTCTCCTGTATTTAATATGTTTATTTGCAGTTAGTTATACAAATAAAAACATGGGACTTTAATAAGTTATAATTATGTTTAATTAACTTGTAATTTTGAATTTAAACTAATATATCTATTCTATATTATAAAGCATTTAAGGTTAACTCTTAAAAACTAATTTTTATGCATTAGGTACCACTTATTAATGCATATTACTTAAAATCCAAAAGTATAAATTGATTAAACATAAATACAACTTATAAAAACTCAATGTTTGAATTCGTGTAAGTAATTGCAGATAAACACTTATTTTTATTTTTTAAAATATCTAAATTTTTTAACTATTTATATAACTAACCGATAAATATAAGAAAATTCGAGATAAAACGCCTTATTTTTATTTTTTTATTGAAGTATGTTATCTTTTTAATTTTAAATATAAAATATCTTAAATATAGTTATCATTTAAATTAAACATTTTTTGACCCGTAACAAAATACTTTATTATTATTTTTTATAAAAAACCATAATTAAACTAAACTAAAATATATTTTTGTTTTAAATATAGGTTTCTCAAAATCGTAAAATAAATTCAAAAAAGACTAACAAAAAGTATGAATAATGATCGAGGGTTCGAGTTCTAGATTTCAGAAACACGCTGCATTGCGAGAGTACAGTTTTAGTGTTATTTTAATGTGGGGTCCACAAATTTGGTGTTTTTTTTAAGGATGTTAGGAGTTGAGTTTTTTTTTTGGTGTTGATGGGTCCATCATATTTGGTGTTTTTGGTGTGCTTTTTTTGTGCTAAGGTTGGAGATGCTCTAAGAACTTAATTATATATACGAAGATCAAATAAATTATTAACACGACATAAGTGGAAAACAAAAGGTAAGAAACAAAAAACATATACGAAAGATACAAATGTTTCAACAAAATTTGATTTTCTTTTTCTAGATATTTCCAAATCGAGAAGCTTTGGCTTGGTACCTTTTAGATCCTATTCGTTTATCATCGTATCAAGTAAATGAATTATAATTACATCTTACTTCCTTACAAATCATATAAATAGGCTATAGAAATAAATTCATTTCCAAACGTTTCAAAAAATAATGAAATCCATTTTACTTTAAGGTTCCATCTTCAATCATAATATGTGTTTCTTTGTTATTCGTCATCCTAAGATCTTTGTATAACTCTGAAGAAGCTAATCGAACAGCGTTGACATAATCTTGAGGACCATGAGCCGGAATCCCTGCAATCATCAACCCGATTATTCTATACATTTTAAGAAGACCCCCTTCACTGTAGTCGGCTCCTTTTGTATATGGGATCACAAAGCTTCTTATGATCTCCCATGCCGCATTTATCATCTTAGGTATCGCTGATAATAGAGAGAAGTAGTTCTTGTTTGGTTCTTCCTCTAGAATCTGCGCCGACAAAGTTATAGCATGAGAAACCTAGTTATCTATAAAACATTTATAAAAAACTCTTAAAAACAATTGGTAAAACTTAATGTTAATTACTTAAAATCTCTTAAAAACAACCATTAAAGTTTGATGTACTATATTTAATGTTATTAATTAATTTTTAATCTTTATCTCTAATCACTTTTAACTCCCCTAAAATCACTTCCCGCATAACTAAATTTGTAAGATTCCGTTTAAAAAAACGTGTAATTATTTTTACCCAAATTTAACCGTAATCAAATGTCAATCAAAGATATAATTGAAGGGTTAAAACCGCCAAACCATTAAACTCTTTATAAATAAATATATATATATATATATATAAAAGAATAAAAATCAAATTTTAAATATAAAAAATATAAAATATAAAATATAAAATAATAAAATCTAACAGAATATTCAATGTTTATTTTATTAAAAAAACATTATATTATTAAACCTAAAATAAATTACATTATTATTAAATTATCGAAGAAACTCTTAAAAACAAACTTTTATTCATTAATTAATGTTTATTGATACATATTACTTAGAATTCAAGATTACAAGTCATGATTTATGACTACAAATTTCTAAATCTATATGTTTGAATTTTTAACTAACTGATAAACATAATCAAAACAGGATAAACATCTCAATTTAAATATAAAGAATTTAAAATATATAAGATAATCATTGTGTTCTAACAAAATACTTGATTTTTTTTATATAAAAAAATTATATTATTAAGCCTAAATTAAACAAATTTATAAAAAAAAAAACATAATCACTCTCTCAAAACCACCCAAAATCGTACTATAATTCAATAAAAAACAAAAAATAAAAGGAAACATTAAAATCGTAATGTATCTTGGTATATTGCGCGAGTACGTTTCTAGTATCTGTTGGGAACTGAAGAATTCTTCAAGTATGGTTAATGCTGCTAGTTCAGAATTAATACTGCTAGAAGACTTCAAAGTTAATACTGCTGAGTATTACTACTGCTAGTAGAATTAATACTGCTAGTTAAAGTTAGTGCTGCTTGAACAAAGTTAGTACTGCTTAGTTAGTTAGTACTGCTAGTGGTTAGTGCTGCTTGGTAGTTAATACTGTTAAGACCAAGTTAATGCTGCTAGAAGAAATTAATGCTGCTGAGCATAGTTAGTACTGCTTATGACTTAAAGAATCGGATGGAAAGAATGACAGCTGGAAAGAATCAAGATATTCATGGAAGGCTTGAAGATAATGATGGAAGATATACTGAAGATATTTTATTTATTGTAATTATCTTTTTATTCGGTATATGTACAGATTTGATAGAATAGTTTAGATAGAGATTAATTCATACATTCTAAGTTTTTTAGAGAAAATCAACCTCAAGGTATAGATCCTAATTCTAGAGAAGTAGAATTCGTATTGGTGAGCCTGTTCATCAATATTGAGGTTGTGTGTTTAATCTTGTAACTTTAAGCATTCAATACAAGTTTACAAGTTGTTGATTATATACTGTTTTGGTTTACTGTTTTATTGAATATCAAAGTGTTATTCCGCAAACTTCTTTGATATTAGTTTCTGAGAATTTATTCTTGTTAAGAATTCGATCCTGACAAGTGGTATCAGAGCCTAACTCCCTCAGAAACATCTTTTCATTCATCATGGAAAACCTTGCAGAATCAAACAGTACTCTGGTCTCTAAGGTTCCAATGCTCAAACCCAGTGAGTTTGACATGTGGAATATCAGAATTAGACAATTCATTCTTCTCACTGACTACTCAATGTGGGATATCATTGAGAATGGTCCTTCTGAAGCAGGAAAGATAGGACCAGATGGGAAAAGACCTCCACCAAAGACAGATGGTGAGAGGAAGATCAGACAGACAGAGATGAAGGCCTTGAGCACTCTGCTCTTGGCCATTCCCAATGAATATCAGCATCAATTTTGCAACTGCACTGATGCTCAGATTCTCTGGAATGCTCTAGAGAAAAGATTTGCTGGAACTAAAAGTATCAAAAGAAATCAAAGAGATGTTCTAAAGCAGCAGTATGAGAATTTCACTTCTTCAAAGAATGAGTCTATGACTCAAACTTTTGATAGATTCAACAAGCTCATTGGTGAACTGGCTACTGTAGGGGTGAAGATGGAACAAGATGATATCAACAGAAAGTTCCTCATATCTCTTGGGGATGAATGTACAATGTACATTGTCTCATATAGACAGAGTGACAATCTGGAAGAGAAGGAACTTGATGATTTATATAATGATCTAAGAGTTTTTGAAACTGAGGTAGAATCCAAGAAGAATCCCACTGGTTATATCCACAATGCTGCACTTCTTTCAACATCTACTGATACTACTGCTAACCCTGAAGCAGTTAGTACTGCCAGTGGAGTAAATTCAGAAAAAGGCACTGGAACTATCTTTGAAGCCTTTTTGTCCAGTCATAGCAACAATTCGTTGATTAATGATGATCTAGATCAACTTCATCCTGATGACCTGGAGGAGATGGACATTAAATGGCAGATGGCCATGTTATCTATGAGAGTGAAGAAGTTTATTAAAAGAACAGGAAGAAACAACTTCTCTCAAAGAAGAGAAGATGGAGCTGGTTTTGACTAGACTAAGGTGGAATGCTATAAGTGTCACATGAAAGGACACTTTGCTAGAGAATGCAGGAGTGTTGTTCCAAACAACAACCACCAACAAGCTCAGAATGGAGGCTACAATCAAAACAAGAATCCTGCTCAAGCCCTTGTTTCCCAACAAGGAATGGGATTTGACTGGAGTGATCAAGCTCTTATGGTAGAAGTGTCTGATCTCCCCTCTGAGGTAATTTCTAATCTTTGCACTAAATCTTGCATAGACACTGTCAAAAGATACAGGGATCACAATCAAAGTATGTGTGATGACCTCAAAAGATTAGAAAAGGACAAAAGAGATTATGTGTTGATAGTGGAGAGATTTGAAGAGCAAATCAAAGGCTTTCAAGCTAATGAACTTCAACACTCTTATGACACAAACTACTGGAAGTGGGAAAAGAATGAGTTAGAGACCAAACTGTCTAAATCCTTAGAAGAGAATGATAGGCTGAAAGAGGAACTGTCTAAAGTTAAGCTTGACATAGAAAAGTTTTCATATGCTTCAAAAGCAATGGATTCTCTTCTAAAGGCTCAGATTCATGATAAGATGAAGCCTGGTATTGGATACAACAATACACCTCCTCCTTACAACAACAACTATATCTCTCCTACTTCAGACTTGTTAGAAACCAAGGAGAAAAAGGACTTGTCTGAGGAAGCTCTTAAGATAGATCCTTTGGATGAGGTAGTAGTTAAGGATTTGAATGAGAAAGAAGCTAGTAAGAATAGGGATAATACTGTGAGTAAAAAGATACCATTAGAAAACAATATTATCACCAATGAGGGATGTGGGAAAATCTGAGTCAAGTCCAAGGATATAGAGAAGATCAAAGGAAAGGATAACAAGGTCCATTACAAACAAACCACAGTTGTGAATCCTGGATCTTGTAAACAGTGTGCTTGCAATAAAGCTAAGAGCCTAAATTATGGTATAAAAAGAGGTAATCAAAGAAACTGGAATAATCAATGGGCTCAGAAACAAGGAGTTGATCTGAATAAAATCAATAGACCAAAACCTTGTTTCATATGTGGCAAGTTGAATCATTTGGCTAAGTATTGCTTCTTTAACCCTATTAATCAACAAATAAACTTTCAAAGATTTGTGCAAAAACCTGTTGGTTATAGGAAGGCTGGAAAGAAACATGTGATGAAGAAATCTGTTGAAAGTAAAGGCCCTATGAAAAATACGGTTTTAAAAGAAAGTATTTTACTATGGGTACCTAGAAGTACTAATAGTGTTAGTACTGCTAAAAATATTAGTACTGCTAACACAGTTACTACTGCTAACAGTGTTAGTACTGCTAAAAATATTAGTACTGCTAACATAGTTACTACTGCTAACAGTGTTAGTACTGCTGAAAATATTAATGCTGCTAACACAGTTACTACTGCTAACAAGGTTAGTACTGCTAAGCATGCAAGTGCTGCTAAGGCAGTTAGTACTTCTAAAATCAGTATTGCTTCTAGCAAAAATGTTTCCAAGCCTATTATTGTGACAAAATACTCCAAGCATGAGGAGTCAAAGTTTAAAAATCTTGTCAAGAAAGAATGCAAGTATTTTGATGAGAAAGGGGTACCCAAGACCACTTTGGCTTGGGTTCCTAATTCAAACTAACTGATTCATCTAATGTGCAGGGCAACCAACAGCTCAAAGCAAAGAGCATTTGGCATGTTGATAGTGGTTGCTCTAGGCACATGACAGGTAACATGTCATGCCTTCAGGATTTCAAGCATATCAATGGAGGACATGTTGCTTTTGGAAATGATCTTACTGGTGGTAAAATAAGTGGCAAAGGTAATGTCACAAAAGGTAAGATGACATTTGAGGATGTCTACTATGTTGATCAATTGAATTACAACCTGTTAAGTGTATCACAGGTTTGTGACAAACACTATAGCATATTATTTACAAACACAGAGTGTATGATCCTTGCTCCAGGGTTCAAAGTAGTTGATGAAAGCATGATACTACTTAGAACTCCAAGAAAGGACAATGTTTATTGTCTAGATATGGACAATGTTAATAGTGATTCATCCCTGAACTGTCTAGTTTCAAAAGCTTCTGTGGATGAATCCTCTCTATGGCACAGAAGGATGTGTCACATGAATTTCAAGACTATGAACAAACTTGTTAAAAACAACCTTGTAAGAGGTTTACCTTCAAAAGTCTTTTCATGTGATGATCATTGTGTTGCTTGTCTTAAAGGCAAACAACACAAAACTTCTCATAAGACCAAAGAGTTAAATTCTATTTCTTCTTGTCTCCAGCTACTGCATATGGATCTGTTTGGTCCTACAAATGTTATGAGTATAGGCAAGAAATCTTACTGCTTGGTTATTGTTGATGATTACTCCAGATTTACTTGGGTATATTTTCTAAGGACTAAGGATGAGACAAGTGGACTTATCAAATCCTTTATTCTAAGAATTGAAAACCAAACTAATCAAAAAGTAAAAGTCATTAGATCAGATAATGGAACCGAGTTTAAAAATCTTGATCTAAACACCTTTTGTGAAGAGAAAGGCATTGAGAGACAATATAGTGCTCCTAGGACTCCTCAACAGAATGGAGTTGCTGAAAGGAGAAATAGGACACTAATAGAGGCTGCTAGATCTCTGTTGGCTGATTCAAAATTTCCAATTACCTTCTGGGCTGAAGCAGTTAATACTGCTTATTATGTCCAAAACAGAGTTCTAGTGGTAAAGCAAAAGAACAAGACTCCTTATGAGCTTTTAAATAAAAGAAAACCATTTATTGGATTTTTCAAACCTTTTGGGTGTCCTTGTACTATTCTCAATACCAAATCTTTCTTAGGTAAGTTTGATAGCAAAGCAGATGATGGATTTCTTGTTGGCTACTCATCTCAGAGTAAGGCTTACAGAGTCTTTAACTCTTCTTCCAGAATAATTGAAGAAAGTGACAATGTCAAATGCAATGAGAACACACCAAATCCAATTGGGTCTGGTCCTCAGAGGCTATTTGACATTGACTCACTAACTAACTCTTTTGGTTTCAGTAGTGATGATTATGCAGGTACAGGGAGTGGAGAATCAGGGACTACACAAGTCTCAGAAAGTATATCTCAATCTGTGATATTTCCCATACCCACAGTGAATCCTGTTGAAGACTGTGAAAAGGAACCATCTACTGGACCAATTCAAGATGAAGAAGAAAGTAGAGATGAGAAGACTCAAGAGAATAAAGAACCAGAAGTGGCTACTGAAAACACTTCAGTTGAGTTGAATGACTCTAATCTAGAGTTGGGACTTAATGAAGAACCTAGTCATCACACCAGAATACAAAAGAATCATCCTCCACAGCTGGTAATAGGAGATATATCCTCTCCTATGATGACTAGAAATCAAAGTAAACTTCAAGAAATCCAAGATCAACAACACACAGTGCTTTCTTGCTTTTTATCCCAGCTTGAGCCTAAAAAGGCACATGATGCTATGAAAGAATCCAGTTGGATAGAAGCCATGCAAGAAGAGCTACTGCAGTTCAAGCTGCAAGATGTTTGGGATCTGGTAGACCTTCCTAAAGGCCAAAGGGCAATAGGAACTAAATGGGTCTTCAGGAATAAGAGAGATGAAAGAGGTATAGTGATAAGGAATAAAGCAAGGCTGGTGGCTCAAGGGTATACACAAGAAGAAGGAATAGACTATGAAGAAGTATTTGCACCTGTGGCCAGGATAGAAGCAATTAGATTATTCCTGGCTTATGCTTCCTACATGAAATTCAAAGTCTATCAGATGGATGTGAAAAGTGCATTTCTTTATGGTTCAATTGAAGAAGAAGTATATGTCTGTCAACCACCAGGGTTTGAAAACCCAAGCTATCCAGACAGAGTATACAAATTGAAGAAAGCACTTTATGGACTACATCAAGCTCCAAGAGCATGGTATGACACTCTGTCATCCTATCTCTTGGAAAATGGCTTTGAAAGAGGAGTTATTGATAAGACTCTATTTATCAAGAGAGAGAAGAAGGATATCTTGCTGGTCCAAATTTATGTTGATGATATTATCTTTGGATCAACAAGAGACAACATGTGCAAGGAGTTTGAGGAACTAATGCATCAAAGGTTCAAAATGAGTTCCATGGGGGAACTTACTTTCTTCCTTGGACTCTAAGTTCAACAGAAGACAGATGGAATCTTCATATGTCAGTCCAAGTATGTGCAGGACATTCTAACCAAGTTTGGTTTCTCAGATTCAAAACCTGCTAGCACACCTATGGAGACACACAAGCAGATAACAGCAGATCTTGAGGGGGAGGATATGGATGTTCATCATTATAGATCCATTATTGGCTCTCTCATGTATCTTACAGCCTCTAGGCCAGATATAATGTTTCCAGTCTATGTGTGTGCAAGATTCCAAGTTAGGCCAAAGCAATCTCACTATCAAGTTGTTAAGAGGATATTTAGATATCTCAAAGGGCAACCCATATTGGGACTTTGGTATCCTCATGACTCATCCTTTGACCTACTTGCATACTCAGATAGTGATCTAGGTGGAGCAAACTTGGACAGAAAATCTACTTCTGGAGGATGTCAGTTTTTGGGTGCAAGACTAGTTTCATGGCAGTGCAAGAAACAAACCACAGTATCCACATCTACAACAGAGGCAGAGTACATAGCAGCTGCAAGTTGTTGTTCTCAAGTCTTATGGATTCAGAATCAAATGTTGGATTATGGGGTAACCTTTCTACACACTCCAATTTTTATTGATAATAGCAGTGCTATTAGCATTGTGAATAATCCTGTCAAGCACTCAAAGACAAAGCACATTGAGATCAGGTATCACTTCATAAGAGACTGTAATGAAAAGAAACTTATTCAAGTTGTAAAAGTTCACACTGATAATCAGTTTGCTGATCTATTCACTAAAGCTTTTGATGTGGGTAGATTCACTTTCTTGGTAACAAGTGTGGGAATGATCAACTCTGAATAAGCCCCTTCTCAAAAAGTGGTTCTATACCTGTATATTGTTTATTCTTGGTGTTACTAATCTTCTTTTTCAGGATATGCATAGCAATACTCAGTGTTTCGCAAGATTAAAGGAGTAAGTATAGTTAATACTGCTAGTAGTTAATACTGCTCTCAGTTAATACTGCTAGTTAGTTAATACTGCTAGTAGTTAATACTGCTTTCAGTTAATACTGCTAGTAGTTAATACTGCTCTCAGTTAATACTGCTAGTTAGTTAATACTGCTAGTAGTTAATACTGCTAGTAGTTAATACTGCTTTCAGTTAATACTGCTTTCAGTTAATACTGCTAGTAGTTAATACTGCTCTCAGTTAATACTGCTAGTTAGTTAATACTGCTAGTAGTTAATACTGCTTTCAGTTAATACTGCTAGTAGTTAATACTGCTCTCAGTTAATACTGCTAGTTAGTTAATACTGCTAGTAGTTAATACTGCTTTCAGTTAATACTGCTTTCAATTAATACTGCTAGTGGTTAATACTGCTCTAGGTTAATACTGCTTATGTTCCGAATACTATAAATACTCTTTGCCCGCCTAAAAGCTCATAACGACTCTTTGCATACTGTTCACTTGCGCTCTAAACCCTTTCTCTCTCAAAGTTCAAAGTTTTCAGGCAAGAATCTTCAAGGTCAATGGCATCCATGGCGTTCATCGACGAGCACATTGAAATCGCGATGCTCCAAAAGCCAAAACAAGCTGAAGGTTTTCATCAGATAGTCGACTTTCTGAAGTCTAGCCAGATTGCCCATGCTCTCATTATGTCTCCTACTATCTTCATAGAGCATCAGAGGCAATTCTGGGCACATGCCACCATTGTTACTGAGGACGGTGTGCAAATGATCAAGACGACAATATGTGGCAAGCCATTGACAGTTACTGAAGAAGTAATTCGCATTTGTCTACGTCTAGATGATGCCTCTGGTATAACTTCTATCCCTAATGATGAACTATTTTCTACTCTTACAAGAATGGGGTATGGAGGCCCATTGGCTGTTTTTAAGTTCTCTAAAGCTAAATTCTCACCCCAATGGCGTTTTCTTGTTCATACCTTGATGCACTCCATTTCTAAAAAGACCACTGGCTGGAGTGAGTTCAGCAGTCCCATTGCTTATGCTTTGGTCTGTTTGGCCACTGCCAGAAGGTACAATTTTTCACAAATGATTTTCAATGATCTTGTCTCAAACATGGGAAACAAAAAGAGCTTTTATATGTATCCCAGGTTTGTTCAAGCAGTAATCAACCATGAATTGACGGATATTCCTCATTCTGATGGAATATATGTACCAAAACCCCCTAAAGGCAAGGTTTTCTCAAATATGAGAAGATCTGCTGGGGACTCGGAAGGAGTAGACACCCCATTGTTCTCTACAATGATGGTGGTGTCCCAAACTAATGAAGGTATGGTAGCAGGGTCAAGGCCCCCATTAGACCAACCCACTGCTAGCCAATCCCAACCTTCCATCTCTCAAATTTTCCCTCAGTCCTTTGCTGCTAAACCCACTCCCATAATATCCAAGACCTATGTCAAGAGAAAGGTACACAAGGCTTCTTCCCTTGGTGTACCTACTATTAACTAAGAGCCTCAAAGCCCTCTATTGGAGCATTCTCCAGTAGAGAATATCCAAAGGGAATCCACTAGGGTGTCTCCCAACCCAAAGGAGGTGCTCTCTGAGGAGGAGGAAGAGCATATGGGAGAGAAGGCTGCCACTAGTCCTGCTAGCTCAGAGGAGGTCAGTGGTAACATCCATAAGACCTTCCCCATGGCAACTTTGAATGAGCAATCATTCAAAGGTCCCCGGTGCCAAGAAAACAAGGGGGTGGATAGTGCTTCTGCTAGGCAGAAGACTTCCACTACAAAAAGATCCAATGATCCTTCAAAAGAGGGTAACACTTCTGGAGAGGGTGAGGACAGATATACTTACTATGAATTGATGGAAACAATGGGCAACATCAACCAAGATGTTCTCAAACAAGGCAAAGAGATAGAGGAAATGAAATTGGTAATCTTGTCCCAACAAGTGCAGATTAACAAACTCAAGAAATTGGTGATGAAGCTTGTCCAGAAAAAGAAGAAGAGACAATTTGTGCTAAGGAGAAGGAAATCTAGGAATGATGCTCCCAAAAAGGGGGAGATCAACATGGAAGAAGCTACAGAAAAGAGGGAGCTGGAGCTTGATGGTATGAAATATGGTGGTGAGGGGGAGAAATTTGATGTTGAGGGGGAGCAGGAAGCAGAAACAGAAAGAGAACCAGTGCAAATAGAAACACAAGAAGCAGCAGTAACAACAGAGCAAGCAGTAGAAATCATTAATACTGCTAGTTCAAGTAAAGTAGAAGAGATAGTGAAAGAAGTATTAACAGATCTTGAGATTGCAGAAACCTTACTTAAAGCCAAGAATGATACTCCCAAGGTCACTTCAAAGACCAAAGGAGTAATCATCAAAGATCAAGGTGAAGTGATCAAGAAAGATAACAGTAAGAAGGCAATGAACAAAGATAAAGGAAAAGCAAAGATGGTGGAATCTAATCAACCAGTCAAAAAGCAAAGGTTGGTTGAATCAGATGAAGCCCTAGCCAGGAAGATGCAGGATGACATTGAAAAGGAAGAAAGAGTTCAGGTTGAAAAGGACAGGGAAATGGCAAAGGCTCTAGCTGCTGAACTAAATGAAGCCTATCAACAAAGCCTGGCAACTGAAATTGCACAGAAGAAAGCTGAAATTCTGAAGAAATCAGTGGTAGTAAAAACAGCTGCAAAGAAGAGAAAACCCTCAAAGACATTCCTAGGTACCCAAGAGAGAAACAAGATGATTATATTTCTCAAAGGTGCTGTAGGAGTCAAAAAGGAGATGTTTTCCAAAATGTCTTTTGAGAAGATTAAAGAGTTGTATGATTCAGAGATGTTAAAGCTTCAGGGGAATGAAACTGCAAGAGTGGAGATGGAGAAGAGGATGAAAGAAAGTAATGATTTTCTGATACAAAAGCCCTTTCCAGACGAGCAGGAAACACCATCAAAGAAAGAAGCCACTCTGGGTGAAAGTCTAAGGACTTTAAAGAGAACCAAGATGATGGCAAGGAGAAAGTCAATCAAGAAGCCTAGAATAGCTGAAGGAAAGGATGAGAAGGTTGCTGAAGAAGAAGGAGAGCCTGAGTCATCTGAAAAGAAAGAATTCTCAAGTATTGATGATTTAAAGATGTACATGGTAGTGATGGACAAAGTTCCTGAACCAATTTCAGCAGAACCTGTTGGTATAAAGCCTCCTGAAGTTATTCACTGGGATACATTGACATTGGATGGAATGGAGTACATTAGACTCAAGAGGAAGGATGATAAGTATGAGGTATTCAACACTTGGGTCAAGATTTTCAGAACATGCTCTAGGTCAGATCTTGAAGAAATGTTTGAGATAGGAATGAAGTTGTATGCAGATATACTGAAGGCTTCAGGGATTTCAATTACAAAACTGGTGATGGAGTATCTGTATATGATGTTCAAGCCTGATGAAGTAGAGCATGTGATCAAGAATGTGTTCAAATCAGTCAACAAGTGGACTCTATATGAAACTAGTGGAGTATATGCAGTGACTTTGGATTTAAATCACACTGAATACTTTCTAGTGGATAGAGTATATAACCATAGCAGATTAAAGCTTCATGCCATGCTGAAGAAGAAGCTAGGATGTGTTCCAGATTCAGAAATGGCTAAATACTTGATTCAAAGAACAATTAATCAGAGTTTGGGATTGGATGCAAACACTGGAATTTAGGCCATGATAGAGTTTTGGGAGCATCTTGAAGAAAATTTGAAGAACTTGACTTCTTTTCCTAAAATTCAAGTTAGGGGGAGATTGTTGGGAACTGAAGAATTCTTCAAGTACGGTTAATGCTGCTAGTTCAGAATTAATACTGCTAGAAGACTTCAAAGTTAATACTGCTGAGTATTACTACTGCTAGTAGAATTAATACTGCTAGTTAAAGTTAGTGCTGCTTGAACAAAGTTAGTACTGCTTAGTTAGTTAGTACTGCTAGTGGTTAGTGCTGCTTGGTAGTTAATACTGCTAAGACCAAGTTAATGCTGCTAGAAGAAATTAATGCTGCTGAGCATAGTTAGTACTCCTTATGACTTAAAGAATCGGATGGAAAGAATGACAGCTGGAAAGAATCAAGATATTCATGGAAGGCTTGAAGATAATGATGGAAGATATACTGAAGATATTTTATTTATTGTAATTATCTTTTTATTCAGTATATGTACAGATTTGATAGAATAGTTTAGATAGAGATTAATTCATACCTTCTAAGTTTTTTAGAGAAAATCAACCTCAAGGCATAGATCCTAATTCTAGAGAAGTAGAATTCGTATTGGTGAGCCTGTTCATCAATATTGAGGTTGTGTGTTTAATCTTGTAACTTTAAGCATTCAATACAAGTTTACAAGTTGTTGATTATATACTGTTTTGGTTTACTGTTTTATTGAATATCAAAGTGTTATTCCGCAAACTTCTTTGATATTAGTTTCTGAGAATTTATTCTTGTTAAGAATTCGATCCTGACAGTATCGATTAAGTTAAAATTATCCAAATCTTGAAATATGGTTGATTTTGATTATCCCACATTGGTGGAAATATGAAAGATTAGAAGGAGAAAATAAATACATAAAAGAAGGAAGTAGGTATATCGAAGGAGGAGATGATTCATTTGTCTAAACTCATCGGGTTGACTTATTTTAACCATCCCTCTTTTTACAAGAACAATGAGTTGGCACTATGAGATTTGAGTATATACCCAAATCATAAAATTTGATTGATTTTGATTATCCCATATGGCCACATTAGTTAAAATATGAAAGATTAGAGGAATAAAGTGGGTATATCAAATGAGGGAATTTCTTTGTATAAGCTCATACGATTTGATCATTTTAGTTATTCCTCTTTTTGAAAAAAAAAAATCGATTTTTATAGGAGTTAGCTCGTTTTAGTTGTCCCTATTTTGCAAAGAAATCTATCAACTTATATTTATATATATATGCAAAGTAAAAACCACAAAAAAATATTTATTATAAGAATTGAGTATTCAAAAATATTGAAATGTAGTGTGATGTTTGGTTATCAAACATTGGTAAGAAGATGTTAAATTGAAGAAAGATGTGAGTATATATTGATAAAAGGAGGGGATGCATTTGTTAAAAATTTAAAGAGTTGATAATAATCTTATATTTTAAGGGGAAAGAGTTGCTATAATCATTATATCAATGCATGTACATATATATATATATATATATCACCTTGATTCCAATTCTTATATGACCCTTCGTGTATATATATATATATACACACACACACACGAAAGGTCATGTAAGAATAGAAATCAAGGTGAGAAGCGTAAGAAGGTATCTGAACCCTTGATTACTTTTAATCTCACCCCTACCCTTTGAATTGTGCTTCTCACGGGAATTAATCGGGTGTATCTTAGTGCATCTAATTAGTGTTGATCTTCAATTAGAATTGATCCAAGGGAGGAGATCTCTTCTACCCTTCTCACCATAACTTTCACTCTCAATGGAACCCAACCATATATATATATATATATGTATATGTATATTAAAATAAAAACAAATTGGTGAAAAGTTGAAATATTGTAATATAAAGGTGTATATAAAATAGTTTAATTGGATGACGTGACATCATAACAATTGAGTATTCTTAAATATTGAAAGTTGGTGTTGGTTTTGGTTATCCCACGTTGGTAATAAGATGTTAAATTGAAAGAAATATGTGAGTATATATTGATAGGAGGATATGATGCATTTTTGACAATTTATAGAGTTGATAGTAATCCTATTTTTTAAGCGGTAAAAGTTACTATAATAGCTTAAGATGAGGGATGCATTTGTGACAAATTATAGAGTTGATATCAATCATAATTTTATGGGAAAAAGTTACTATAATATTTTGCTATTGGGATTTTTAATGCGATCTGTCTTGCATCTTGATCAACTAATTTGCATATTTATAATTTTTTCAATAATAGTAATATGTTTGTGGGACATGTCGTTTTGAGTTTTAAATAACATAATATAAAGTTATTACTCATATATCACAAGCTTATCGTAACAATAAACGATTAAGATTATATGCAAGTTAACTACTTATAAAAATACGGTGATTTTTCACATCGTATTTCATTAATTATTAACAAAGAAATTACGTTTTATTTTAACTCGAATCAATATTTCAATAAAAGTTTTATCCTCATCGTGCAATGTGTAAGCCCAACACTGGTTGCTCTTTCATTATGCCATGAGGCATTCTCACGTGTCACAATCGCCCTCCCCCTCCCACTCTTGGTACAATTTCGGCGAGAGTGTCGAAGAGAGTGGCCCTGGCCCAATCACCCGCGTGGTTTGTCTAGCTTAAATCCTTTTTTAGCTGATACGCCTTTCATTTTGTTACAAAAATCAGACTTGTTCACGTTTAGAAAACCCTTGGGGAGCGATTTTGACCTTCCAAAACTCTCTCCTCATTTATTTCAAAGCTAGGGTTAGTTGGGAGCATTAAGTGGGTTTCAAGGCTTCCTTTGGAGCATTTATTGTGAAGTTGAAGCAAGAATCCAAGTCTCCAAACCTGAAGTCATCATCACTACATATTTTCTAGGGTTTGCAAGAATTCTAGGTTTTCTCTAAAAGTATTTCTAAAACTAGATACATATCATTATATGTTTTCCATCTATAACCTACATTTGGGTGAAATCTCTTGGGTTTGGCTAAATGCTCACATCTACTGCTTTGGGTGTTTATAGAGTTTTTGTAAAGGAATGCCTTACTTGGTACATAGAAGAACATGGGTATCCCATTTTGCACATATATATTGATATTTGACCTTTTTATGGAACCACTCCTATTTTAGGGTTTTGACCTAAATTGGAGTCTTGCTTACATGAAGAGTATGTTGGTACTTAAATGATGATGGTTTATCATATGCACAATATATAGCATTTGAACTCGTATAATCTCTATCGTAGGGTTTTATGTGAGATTGACCAATCCAGGGTCTTGGATTACATAATGGAGTCCCATTGGTGTTTTATGGGGTGGTTAAACCACAAATTGCCTATGTTGGCATTGTATACATATCCTTTGATATAAATGTGCTTTATGGCAAATTCGGGATTTGGATGAACCATCAAGTAGGCACTAGGAGTATTAAGTCTTAGGTGCCACCATGTGGGTATGTACCTAGATCTCCATCATTCGGGGTAATACCATGTTTGTAGTCCCCGGATGTGTCGGGCCTTATGGTATCACTCATGGTAGTTGTCACTAAGGTATATCGACTCTTTGGGTGAAACTTGATTGGTGTTATGGGTCTCCCCCATTGACCCCAAATGTTGGGTTGCATGATGGTATAAATGTTTATCATAAATAATTAACCGTTTATTATTAATTGCTCCATCTCACTAGGCTTTTTGGCCTAACACGTTTGGTGTCGAGATGTATCTCAGGTTCTAGCACGGTCTCTAAGAAGGTCTAGCCGGAGTTATGTGAGCTTGGGAAAAACTACTTTTGAGACATCCTTACTATAGAAGGACAATACATTTGTTTGATTGGATGACACCCGAATTGTAATCTTGTTTCTTAGATAAATTAGATTATTAGGTTGTTATTTCCATTACTTTGATTACAGATTTGTAATTAATAGATTTTATTTATTTCCCCATTTTTGGGAGGCTCGTGCTTTGGCAATTATATACCAAATTTCCGTTTTAAGGAAGTTTTTTGTTGTCCCAATTTTTGGGGTGCTACAGACAAATACCATTACCGGGAAGCCGAGATTGAAGTGCAACCTTGTCCAGCAAGTTTGGTTCACCAACTCTTCCTGACTCACATCCTAAAGTATGGGAACATACAAAGGCATGTCAGTTTAAGTATGTTCTAAAGTACTATTTTAATACTTCTCAGACTTTATTGTTCCTTTGCATATAAAAGGATGAGAAGGGTTAACAAGTGTCTACATCAACTCAAAAGGCTGAATTGAAAAGTACAAGCATGCATGGATCAACAAATCCGATGAAGACACATGTTAAAGTTAAATGAGAGCATTTAAGGCAATGAAAACTATAAAACGACTTCATTTTGTTAACTTAAAAAAATCATTTTGAAAGAACATATGTCTATGATAGTTTCAAAGTAAATTTGGCGTAAATATCTGAGAGTTATCTTAGTCTCTCAGATCTGAAAGAGAACTTTTTTCTCCTCTCTTTTAGTCTGTATATTTGTCCTCTCATATAGTTTAGGATAAAGGTCTTTCCTACTAGCTACCGCAACATATCTATAATTATATGATTGAAATAAACTAAAATTAAAAAGAGCAAATTCACTGTGTTTATATTCAACCCCCCTTCTTATACAAACACTTTCTGTGTGAGTCATTGTGGTCCAGGACCAACAACTATTAAACATTATCCTCATGCTAATTTGTCTCTAATTTTGTGATAAATAATTGGAGAAGCAATGATGTATATATACTAAGCAAGAAGAAGAAACTCAATCTGAGTCGAACGTTAAAAGCTGGGATTCTTGACATTATGATCATTGATGGGCGCGGATAAATCACTCACACACTATAAAGAAATATGACATTCAGCAATGCACATAATCGTCATGGACCTGTCGGTAATAGCAACTAGTTTAAAATTTTCTAAATACATCAATAACTGAATCACCTAAAATAACAATTTAAGTTTTGAAAGTCCAAGATCAATGAATCTTTAGAGAGAGAAAGTAGATAGAGAGTTAGATAGATGCGCAAAGAAGTAATTCTCAATTATGTGGGTGAAGTTCTTACACCAAACACAGACCAATGGGACTTAAATACCCTTGGTCAATACAACACAATATTAGACAATAGACATAGTGTTTGACCAAGCCCTATAAATACAATGATTACTATAAAATCAGACTTAACAATCTCCCCCTTAGTAATCATTGGCGCTTTGGTCTTAAAAAAAAAACATCTTCTATAACAGCACAGACCAACAAAGCGACTTTATGAAGCTTTATGACTTTTTAAAGAAAAAGTTTCTTCTCCCCATCTTTCAGATTGAAGTTGTCTTTGCTGCTTGAGCTCTTAGACGATACACCTCTTTTTAATGATCTTGAATGAACTGTGGTTTTCGGAGCAGGAACAACAAAAGAATTGATATGGTTGAGAGAATAGTATCTTTGAGCGAATCTTGATCAGCAGATAAACTTTTGAGCTATTTGTCTCTAAAACTTCTCCTTGACTTCTCTCCCTCATGACCTTGATGATCTTGATCAACTTGGTCATGTGAATGTTGAAGACGAGACAGCGAAAAATCTGCAAAATCAACGAAATCGAGAAAACAGAGGAGGTTTATGTATCACGTTGGTTGCGCAAACCAAGGTTTGCGTTTCACGAAGGATACGCAAAACAAGGTTTGCGTGACCAACGAAATGCGCAAAGCTGACTTAAACTCAGAAAAATGTTACCTTTTTAAGCTCTTTGACTCCCCCTACACAAATGCACTAGATGTAACAAGTTGAGATAACATTCATGTAAAGAAAATCAGATACTCCCACTCAAAAACAGATATAAAATTTGAAAAATATTCTCTTTGTTCACTCCCCCTTGAATAATGCATAAACCCATTAAAATATATTTATGAGAACACAATGATCAAATATTAATGTAGAAAGAAAAATATATTGAATGTAAATTTTGAAACGACTAAACATATAAAATTTTAAACACTAAACAAATTAAAGTCTACTTAGTAAAATATCACAGATTTATCAATCAGTTGAAATCAAGCGTGTGTTGTTGGATACAAGAACAAGTTTTATTGCATATCAAGTTAAAATATGTTCAGTTTCAAAAACTTCCAGCAATCTATTCAGTGTGCTCACATGTGAATCTTCGATTAGTTTCAAGAAAATGCAATTCTAAAAATATAATAGAGAACTTTGCATGTACTCACACTAATCCATCAAAAATTAAGATTTTCACAAATTATAGGTTTATCGCAACTGAAACATATCACCAAGTATCATGAGATGTGTGCTCATTGGCATCTTTTTAGCAGTGTGCACATTGGCATCTTAACATGAGTGTGCTCTTTGGCATCTTTTAAGCTTGTGCACTTTGGCATCTTTTGATCAAAAAGTTTATTAAGTAAAGAACATACCGTAAACGTAACTTTCTATCTGACCCTATTGCAGGATTTGGGTCAGCCGCTCCCAGACCAGTTGGCCTTAGGGGACTAGGTGTCAAGCACCCCTTGGAACTTACTCTCCCAAATCAGAAAGGCTACATCGACATATCCTAAACCCATTCATACCAGTAGAACATAACTTTCGATCTGATTCTATTGAAGGATTTGGGTTCGATCACTCCCAGATCAATTGACCTTAGGGGACCAGATGACAAGCATCCCAAAGAACTTACTTTCCCTAACCAGAAAGGTCACAGGTACAAACTTTTAAACTTAGAGATTTCTGATTTTTAAGAATTTAATAATCATCTCAATCACTCAGTTTTACATAAAAGTACTTAGCCCATATTTTCATTACAATCAAAATTTTGATTTTTTAGAATTTTCCAATCATTGTAAACTATAAATATTTCGAATCACACAACTTTAAAGCAGTAAGAAAGAAAAGAAACAGAAAGAAAGACTAAACTTTAGAGTTTTACATGTTGCTGACTTTTCGACTTTTGTAAGACTTGAAATTTGATCATATAAAAATTTAATATAAACAAAAGAACTTGAAAATTTATCCTAGATACATATTTTATTCAAAAGAAAGAAAAAATGTAAAACTTTACTTTATAGAATAAAATTTGTAAAGATTTAAACTTTTAAACTCAATATGCCGATGTTAAAAATATTCATTAAAGACAAAATTTAAAGAATTCGGCAAATTGATATTTAGTTGGAACAAAATAAAATTCAGTTATTTCATCTTTCACATTATAAAAATAATTTGTGTCTCAAATTAAAAAAAATTGGGTTATACAAAATTTAAGAAGTAGTTGAACAAGCGCAGATTCTTAAAAAATAATGAGAAAAACTGGAACACATCATAATCAGAGATAAAATGCAGCGGAAATAAAATTGATGTACTCACAGTATCTCATTTAGTCAGAAGCTGAAAAGCTTTGAAGAACGAGTTCTAAACTAATTTGTTTAGAAGTCATTGTCTATGAAGAATGGGTCCTGAGCTGAAGTACTCAGAAGCCAAAATCTTTCAGCTTTGAAGTCCGGGTTTTGAACTGTTGTGTTCAAAAGCCATCTTTTATCGTACTCCCCCTTAACATGAGATGCCTGCAACTTAGAATCAGATTTAGACTTGGGTACCCATTTGTATTTGGGCCCGTGAAAGTTAGTTGCAGTTCGTTTGGGGAAATACATATTAGATTTGACAGTTAAAGCATGAGAAATATGATCACAAGAATGATAAGCACAATCATCAGAAGAGAAAGCATAATCATCTGAACTAGAATCAGAAGAAGAATATGAGACATTTTTGGAAATTTGAATCATTTGCTTTATTGAGTATTTGGAAATTTTATTACACAAAGCAAATGAATCACTTTTATAATGTTTGTCTACATATCTATTCTCCTTAGACATAGAATCATCTGATGTCCGCTTTTCTCGCCAAATCTGCATCTTTGATCGAGTGCTCAAAGTCCTATCTGTATGAATGGAATCTAAAGAATTAGAATTGTCAGAAAGAACTGTATCATGTTTCTTCGACTTCTTTGACCGTCTTCTTTTACGCTTAGATTTATAATATTGATCATTGAGCGTAAAAGAATCATCAAGAATTTTAGACTTAATATTTAAATCAGAAGAAATAAATTTATCCAAGCAACCAATCTGATCAACTAATAAATCTGAATTTGCCTCGGAGTCTGAAGAATTTTGAGAAAAGATTTTAAAATTAGAAATTTCCTTTTGGTTTTCCTTAGAATCAGAAGAAAGGCTAGAAGTAGAATCCGATTTTTGAGAAAATAATTTTTCTTCAAGACTTGAAGTCATGAAAGAAAGAAAAATATCAGATTCAATTTTCTTCAAAAAATTTTGATCTTCTATCTGATCTTCAAGATCTATGATTTTTCCTTCTAATACTAACGGAAGAGTATAATTCTTCGAATCATAAATGAGTGGAGAAATATTATCCTTATCAGTATCAGGTGCATAAGGAGCAATAAAATCACCAGACATTGAAGATTTGATAGGAGATATATCATTTAATACTCATCTTCCTCTTCTTGATTTTTCAGGAAAATATTTTGCATTTTCACTTGTGTAAACAAAAGGAATTTCATTTTTCTTGTTATATATCCTTTTCTCATTTTCGAGATCTAACACTTCCTTTTCACTAGTCCAATGAAATTTGAACTGAGGAGCATAGTGTGCAAGAGTTAGATAATCATATTTATATAAAGTAGGAACTTCATTTATCACTTTGTTTAAACAATGAGGATTGTCAAAACCAAGTCCCCATCTTTGTTTTAAAGCCTCTTCACTCCTCGGTTTGTTCATAAAAATTGTTTGTTCAGAATGGTCTCTTCGATAAAGTTTTTCTTCTAACTTATTTATTTTATCTGAAAATTCATCTTTTAAATTAGTCATAGCCGTCAAAGATTCAAGATAAGTCTTATTTGAATTTTCCAAATCATCCAATTTCTTTTGAAAGATGTCTTTAGTATTTTCTAAAATAGATTTTTCATCTTTCAAAGAAATTTTCAGTTTGTCAATCAAATCTGACTTTTCAGAATTTAAATTCTTTTCAGATAAAATCTTTGAGCTCAAATCAGATAAAGCAGTTATCATAATATCAAACTGAGAGGTAATAAATTTGTAGTCAAATTCAGAATATACCTCATCTTCATCAGTTTCATAATCATCTGACTGATCATTTCCGAGCAAGCATATCTGAGTGATCTCTACGTTTGATGCTTCATCATCGGAATAATCCAGCCAGACTTCTTCCTCGGCCACCAAAGCAGTTCCGTTCTCTCTCTTTTCTGCTAGTTCCATTTTCTGCCTGTAGTAAGCTGAATCCCTAACCTTCTTAGCTCGACACTCCTTTGAATAATGACCAGGATTTCCACAGTTATAACAAGAAGCAGTCTTAGGCTCGGGCACTTTGACTTTAGAGCTAGAAGTGAAGCGAGAAGAATTAGAACTCGATCTCGGTTGGAACTTCTTCTGGTAAAGCTGAGAGAGAAGAATCATTGCTTTCTGTAATGCTTCACCATCATCATCAGTTGACTTGTTGTAAGTATTTTCAGACAACGCGTGTTCAGCCAATTGCTTCGTGAGGAGTGCAACTGGATCAACTGTCTTCTTGTTCCTTTTCTCCAGTTTGGCCTTCTTTTCAAGCACCAAACTCTCATCAGTTATCAGAATCTCATATAGTTCCTGAATCTGCATTATGGAGATCCGAACATCGTTCCTCAGTCTGTGACATGTTTTGTTCCATTGAGGCTGAAGAGCATTAAGAAATTTCAGATTTGTTTCAAGCTCTGTCTTGATCACATTTATCTTTCGCAGATCATTCAACACTGCACAGAATCTGTCGAAAACACTCTTTATAGACTCACTTTCTTTGGCCTTAAACTCCTCAAAGTTGTTCATGTACCGAGTATGTCGGAGATGAGTTGCAACCGAAGAACCAAGCATGATCTTTTCCAATTGTGCCCATAATAGATTTGGATAATCCTTGCAATGATCAACCCGGTTGTAGACAGAGTTTGGTAAGGCAAGCATCAGATTAGCTTTCAGCTCTCGATCAACTTTCATTCGTGAAGCCTCTTCAGGTGTTGGAGGAGTCTCTTTATTAGGATTTATGAAAGGTCCTTTAGATAAAGACTTCATCATGTTTTCTCCATTGGCTTGACGCTCGATGAAATTTAAGAACTTATCTTGCCATTGAGTGAATTCGTTTTCGTCAACTAGGACCGGAGGACGAGTTTCTGTACCCAATGACATCATGAGGTCACTCGTGTAGAACTTAGCTTGAAAGCCAAATTTTGCAGAATCCATAGATGAAAAAAAAAATAGAAACGCAAGATAACACTTTGAAAGAAGTTTTACGTTCCAAGAGTGATACGCAAATTGAAACTTTGCGTTAACAAATAGAAACGCAAGATAACACTTTGCGTTTGAGTAGAGAAGCGAAAACTAAGACTTTGCGGGTTGAACTTGAAGTGCGAAGTAGAGCTTTTCGTGTGAAGTGAGACGCGCAAAGAAGAACTTCTCATATACTGAGTGATACGCAAACTGATGTTTGCGTAGAAGGCTAGAGCCGGGAATCTGGAATACTTGATAGCACTTGATACGCAAATGTAACTTTGCGTTTCCAACGTGAACCGAAAACCTGAAAATTCACTAACACCCAAATTAGACCACAAAAAAACTGTTATGCAAAATATATGAGTGAAGCGCAAAGCATTATGAATGAGGCGCAAACTTGTATGAATGAAGCGCAAACTTTAAAAACTCACAAATTACGCAAGATTGATTACAATTGTGAAAATACACCAAGAGAAACACATTCTGATCATCGAAAACACATTTCTAACATATTTCGATCAACAATTTCAATTAAAATCCACTAATACAAAAAAACGTGAATGTAACAGTGCTTGAACTCGTGTTTTCCAGAAAACACAAAATCAAAAAATTGGAGATTAAAAATTGAATTTTATGCAAAACTATATGAAGCAAACGTGATCGAATATCAAAAACAAAGCTAATGAGATCAAATTCAAACAATAACGATCACAAACACATCCAAATTTGATGAGAAATCAAGAAAACGAGATTTTCTTGAACAATTCAAGAAAATCGATCAAATTTTCGATTTCAATCAACAATTCAGATTCAGAAAATGCAATCTCTCAATCCTCTCAAGATTCAGTTGGCTCTGATACCAATTGAAAGTCCAAGATCAATGAATCTTTAGAGAGAGAAAGTAGATAGAGAGTTAGATATATGCGCAAAGAAGTAATTCTCAATTATGTGCATGAAGTTCTTACACCAAATACAGACCAAAGGGACTTAAATACCCTTGGTCAATACAACAGAGTATTAGACAATAGACACAGTGTTTGACCAAGCCCTATAAATACAATGATTACTATAAAATCAGACTTAACAAGTTTTAACTTCAATAAGTACAAATCAAACCTTATACAAGGTCTATAATACGGACGGGTGTTACTAAAACCCAAAAACAATTACTATCTCTAAAAGCGGAAGATGTAAACAAAAGCTAAAAGCTTCTCGTGCATATAACTAGCACTCATCTCTTCACAGTGTCGCTAGTACCATTCCCCAACCAAAACCTGATGCACATGCCGACAAATAAAAAGGTTAGGCTAATGCCTAGTGAGTTCAAAAGTTTTCAACATGAATAAATATATCATTAAAATGAAAGAGGATAACTTAAATCATAATCTTTCAAAATGATTTTTTTCAACATGAAAACGACCCGTGCTCCAATAACACGCATTTTTAAAGATGAATGCCCCAATGTAAAACATTCCTTCCTGAAGTGAGACAACCCAAAACTCACTCAAAACGTGAATAGAAATCGAACTCCCAATTTAGGAAAACGCTGATAAAACTCTATATCCCGAAACATCCAAAACACGGGCGGGGCATAATACTCAACCTATAAATCATGGATAATAATCTATATACACCTTTCTGTATTTACTCAATTAGACTCAAACAGAATAAAGAGTTACTTCATCTGAAAACATGGATACTAAAACTCAATACCCAAAACAACACATTTCCGTGATAGGGGAGACTCGATTCCATCAAATGTGGCGGGCACACAAAGTTAAGCCACTTATCAACATTCTCGAGATTCACATATGCCCATGGATCCCCGTATACGGATCCTCTAAGCAATCACCGCAAGATACCCAAATGACCCTAGTGTCTAATCAATCTCTAGATGAGTTTCACCACAAAAGTCACAAGTCTCCATATCTGGCATCACCATGGGCACCACCGCAAGACTTAACTCTGTATACGGCTCTGCCGAGCACCACCCACTACAAGCTTACATGCAAACATGACTTGGAGATCACTAACTAGACTCAAATGTGGAAACCAAAATTCCACGTTGAATAAACAAATTGGATTACACGGACATCGAGTTCAACCACCCAAGATCTAACTTCAAGTCATTCGCAAAAGGTTACACGGTCATCGAGTTCAACCACTCACAATCTATACCTCGAGTCCCCGTTAACCATAAATATTTCCAGTTCCAAAAGAGGGATAAAGTTCCCAATTAAACCACCTGACTAACTCTGATGCCTATGGATCCAATGCATTACAGTCTAAAACATTACATGACCATAATGAATGAACTAACACATTGAAAACATGTAACTCTCAAATAAGATGCAACTAAGTACATCATACGTCCAAGGCTCCTGATCGAGCTACTAAAACTGAACTAATACCCCAAAGACTCATCCGAGTATAAATCAAGCCCAAAAGGCATACCACCCGTTTGGCAAAAATACGAGAGCCAACATGGTTACATAAACCAAATTACATCTTTTCCCAAAATCTTTGTCTCTCAAATCACAATTGGCCTTCGGCCAAAAACCAAAAAGGTTTACAATTTCAAAAACGTTCACAAGGTCGGGAATGACCAAAATCAAATGACTCACACGTTCGAATTTTCAAAACGTCCCATTACATAAACAATGCATATTTCCAACAAACACTAAAAGTGCATTTTGACCAAATAACCTCCATTTATACAATAAATCATCAAAATACTTCCATTTATGATTTATTTATCAAATCGTCCAAAAATCCCAAATGTGGGTGTTTTACAAGGTTTGTAAAGTTAAACACTTCAAATAATCAAAACCCACCAAATACATCCACAATTGATAATTTCATGTAAAATAGATAAACACTTTAAAATTGTCATTTTTGGCATGTACAACGTTTTCACAAATTAACTTGAGCTTCTTGGAGAAACTTGAATCCACAAGCAAATGTTCCAAAAACCTAGATTCACAAGTTCCCAATACAAAACAAACAAACCCAAGTGCTTAGAATCATTTCCCAAATACCTTATATCAAAAACTCCATTTTGGCCAAAAACCCTAATTTGACCTAGCTTTCCCAAAAATAATCTAAACCGAAAACTTAAGAAATAAAACACTAGGAAGTCATCAATGGAGCATTTATAACTTATAAAAGATTTAGAAGAGAGGAGGATGAACTCACCAGTTAGATTTTGAGCAAAACCCCCAAAACCTATAAATCTCAAGGAACGGAGATGAACACAAGAATCTAGCACAAAGGGTGTAATTATGAGCTTTGATGATGAGAGAACACTTAATTTCCAAGAGAAAAGCCTCAAAATGAGCTAGGGTTCGACATGGGTGTTGGGGAACATTTTTAGAGAGAAGGGATGAGATAGGTGAAGAAGTAAATGAGAAAAGGGTGGAAGAAGTGGGTTTTAAACCACCTAGAGCCTGTCGGCGACAATGCCACCGTGATTGTGTCATGCATGCTCGCCAGGCATAATCGCCCGAAGTGTACAAAGTCTGGTGGTCCACCTGCGACAGTGACTTAGAGTATCTTAGAAGCTAAGACCAGATCTCAAAAGATCAGATCTAATAATACACAAAAAGAACACACACACAAAAAGGTGTAAAACACAGAGAGCTTCTTAAAGATCAAACATCAACCTTGTAATCGTTGAATATTAATCAAAACAGGTTGGTAATCGTTTATGTGTTATTGTCGATAAGAACTTGATATTATTGTGGACCGACAATTTGTATCAGAGCCTGAAAATAGATTCAAATCAAGTTTTTATAAACTCGACTCTATGTTCTTCATTTGAAAATCATTTTCGATTTTAAGAGTGTTTTTGGGTGTGAAATCGATAGTGTTGTGATCGAAGAGGGTGCTAGATCAAGTTGGTGTTGTTTGATTTCATTATAACTCTGCAATCGAGTCTCATTTTGAGATTTTTGTGTCTGAGTTCACATTCTAAAAACTTACTGTTCGATCGATTGATTTTTCAAAAAGTGATTTTTATCGAGATCGAGTGGTAACAATCTGTTCTAAAACTGTTAGTGGTCATTTTGCTAGAGTTTGGTACTGCTAATCGAAGTCCAAACAAGTTTTTAGTCGATTTTTCGAAGTACAGGGACGAACTCGCGCAAAGTTCACATTTGCGCCAGTTCATATCATCTTTTTACGCTTCACGTTATTCGCGCAAACCATACTTTGCGCCACAAGCTGCTCGCGCAAACCTACCTTTGCGCTATACACGTCTCGCGCAAACCTCAGTTCGCGTGACCTTCACTTCACGCAAACCTCAGTTCACGCCAACGACTTCTCGTGCAAACCTCAGTTCACACAAAGCTCAAGCTCAAGCAAGTACTTTGCGCCAGTGTCTTATCACGCAAAGTTCTACTTTGCGCCACTCAAACCTCGCGCAAGTTGTATTTTGCGCCACTAACGTCTAGCGCAAAACACCTTCCCGTCCAACTAAAGTTTGTGCTACCTTCTCTTCGGCAAAGTTCTGCTTCGCGCCACCTACATCTCACGCAAAATTCTTTTGCGCCAGCTACCTTTAGCGCAAAGAGTGCCTTTTGCGCCAATACTAGACTTAGTCTTTTTCAAAACATAATGACTTCAAGAGAATCCCTAGCAATCGGAACTCAATCAAAACCACCAGTACTCTTCAGGGGAGAGTATGAACAGTGGAAAGATCGGTTCATGGACTTTATTGAAAGACATGAGTTGGGTGAATTCATCAGGAAATCGATAGAAGAAGGGGTTATGAAACCAGTTTATGAGACTCGTATGGAGGGAACTGTGGAAACAGAGTTTGAACTTAAGTTTCATGAACTAGAAGGTGATAACCTCAAAAGAGCAAAAGGTGATAGATTAGCAAAGTCTTATATTCTTCAAGGCATTCCAAACGAAATTTATGTGAAGATAGACAGCTATAAGGCCTCAGGCAAACAGATGTGGGATCAGCTAGAAAAGATGATGCTAGGTTCAAAGGTTAGGAATCAGCTGAAAATATCCAACTGCCTAAACAATTATGAAGAATTTAGAGGCAGAGTTGGAGAATCTTTAGAAGAAACTTATGACAGGTTTGTGACTTTGCTGAACGAACTAAGCAAGAACAAGGTCACCAAATCACAAATAGAGCTGAATGTCAAATTTCTCACCATCCTCCAACCTAAATGGAAGAGATTTTCCAGACAGATGAAGCAGATCAAGATTTAAACGAGATTCCACTTCATGAGGTGTATGAAACCCTCAGACAGAATGAGGAAGAGGTGGATGAAATACTGGATGAAAAGAGGCAGATTGGGAAAACAAGTGCTGACTCATTTGCTCTTGTTGTGAAAAAGAAGAAGAACAAGATGATTTTGTCTGAAACAGAAGAGATTGAAGTTGAAGCGAACTCTGACTCGGACGACTGTGAACAACTAAAGCAGGCAATGCTTATGCTGACAAAGGCTTTTCAGAAGAAGTTCTACAAGAAGCCAAGTTCTAACAGTCAGAGATATTCTTCTGGTCCGAGCAATTATTTTCACAAGGAAAAGGTTGAAGGAAATAGTTTTGAAGGTAAAAGAGTAGAGGAAAGGAAGACGGAAGAAAGAAAATATAAAGCTGAAGCATCTAGTCAGACAGAACCTCCAAAGTGCTACAACTGTGGTAGACTTGGACATTTTGCAAAAGACTGCCGAAGACCCAAAGTTAGAAACTCCGACTACTACAAGAACAAAATGCTTCTTGCAAAGCAACAGGAGGCGGGTAAGGCATTGATGGCTGAAGATGAGTATTGGCTAGATCATTCATACCAGGAAGATGACGATGAAGAGAATGACGAGAAAGCAAACATGTGCTTCATGGGCAAGATGGAAATAGATGATGAAGCAGATTCTGATGAAGATGACAATGACGAGGTATGTGATTTAACTCAATCTGATTTCATAAATCAAATGCACGCCATGATGTCAAAACTCGAAGAGTTAGAGTCTAAGCTTAAGCGAGAAAAGGGTGTCATTATTGAACAAAACCAATCAATAGTGAAACTTAGCAATGTTGTTGCTGAGAAGAAAGTATTGGTTGAGACCTTACACAAAAACATTGACACCAGCGCCAAAGAACAGACCATAATTCTTCAAGAAGTTACTGAAAACAAAGAATAAATTGAGAAAGAGTGAGTTTGATTTCATCGAGCTTACGAAATTGTATTCTTCAACTTCCAAAGAAAACATTTCTTTACTTGCTAAATTAAAAAGTTTGGAAGAGAAGTTATACAAATTGGGTCAAACTGAACAAACCATTCATCTGAACAAACCCAAAGAGGAAATAGAGAAATGGGGACTCGGTTACGAGAATCCTCATTACCTTAAAAATGCTAAATCTGAAGTGCCTGCACTTTATGATTTTACATTTATGAAACTAGCTCGACGAATCCCTGAGCTTAAAGTTTTCTGGACTGGATTGTCAAAAGAGGATGAAGCCAAGGAAACTGAAAAACGAAAGAAATCATCTAAAGTTCATCTTCCATTTCGTTATGCGAAGTTGAATAATAGTTATAATGATGATCCTATATATCAAAAGAAAACTCTTTCAAATGACTTCTTTCAGAGTTATTCTGTCAAAGAAATGGAAGCGAAGCCTATTCAAGGTAAACTATATGTCCCTCCTCTCGTTTTGGAAAGTAAAATTTCTGAACTCGAGAACTCTTTAACAGATGAAATACTTTTGATTGAGATTCAACAAAAAGTTTTTTTAACTGTGCTGAAAAATGTTGTTATTTCAAAGGCTTCAAAATCTAATAATAGTTTTGGTCTAACTCATGGAGGGTTTGATTTTCTTAACTCTGAAGGTGGTTTGGATGATTGTCTTGATCAATTTGATTTTAATGCGAAACTTCCTAACCATTCATATTTTGTTGTAAAATCATTGGGAAGAACCAGTACGACTGTGAACAGTGAAAAATCAACGAAAGTTGATAAATCAGTCTCTGTGAAAGCTAAGAATGCTAAAGGTAAGATTAAATCTCAGCATTCACAGAAACCGATCACTACTGGTAAGCCAAAGAAAAAGCATTCAATTGTTGCTCACAAGTCTAACTCACAAGTTTCAACTGTTTCAGATCTGAGCAAGAAAAGGCAAGAAGTTAAATCTCAATGGAAACCAAAACAGGAGACTGACAAGACTGTTAATCTTTTTGTACCGTTGATTGTAATAAGACTTCGCCTAGTAATGATGTTTTAATTGCTGATGTTGCTATTTTAAAACCAAAACTTGTCGTTTATCGCAAGAAATACTCTATGAAGAAATTATTACAGTTATCTTTATCTGCTAGAAAGTCTACATATTATGATAAACATGTTTCTGCTTCTTGTCAAGACTCTTATGTTTGGTTTGGAAATTATCATGTGCACTCATATCATTCTAATGCTTCAACTGACTTTCAATTGAAAAGCGTACCCAATTTCAAATGGGTACCAAAATCTTGTGCTAACACAGTTGGACCCAAATTTCAATGGGTACCAAAAGCTAAATCTTTGTTACAGGAACTTAAAGTTTAAGAGGGAGCTTATGGAAATGACTTCTAGACAAAAAAGTCTAGGACTCATACCTCAAAGAACAATGGTTCTTAAGCAAATCAGCTCAAGACCCGGACTTCAATATCAATTAGGCTTTTGAACAAATAAGTTCAAGACCCGCACTTCAATGCTCAAAGTCTTAAATTTTGTTTTATGACTATCTAAATCTGTCGTATGGTAATTTCTCTTGTGCAGATCCGTCATATGTGGTACTAGGATAGCGGATGTTCCAAGCATATGACTGGACAAAAAGGTATGTTGACCAACTTTACAGAGAAGTATTGCGGAACAGTTAGATTCGACAACGATCAGTTTTCACCAATACTAGGTTATGGTGATGTGGTACATGACCAAGTCAAGATCAAGAAGGTAAGTTATGTTGAAGGCTTAATACACAACTTGTTCAGTATCGGCCAGTTCTGTGACAAAGACTTAGAGATCAATTTCAAAGCCAAGAGGTGTTCAGTTCGCACTGAAGAAGGCAAGGAACTCTTGGTGGGCACGAGAAAGTCCGACCTCTACACAATTAATTTGTCAAGTGTCCAGACTGACAAGCAGATTTGTCTATTCTCGAAAGCCTCGATGCAACAAAGCTGGCTATGGCATCGACGACTCTCTCACCTCAACTTTCGGTACATCAACAAGCTGGTAAGTGGAAAACTAGTCAAAGGACTTCCAGAGCTCAAGTATGAAAAAGAACATCTTTGTACAATATGTGAAAAGGGAAATATGAAGAGGGCTCCACATAAACCAAAGCCTGAACCGAGTACAAGCGCTCCGTTAAAGTTGTTGCATATGGATCTCTGTGGTCCGATGCGAACGCAAAGTCTAGGCGGAAAGAAGTACATACTAGTTATCGTGGACGATTACTCGCGGTACACTTGGGTCAAGTTTCTACGTTCGAAAGATGAGACACCAGATGTTCTCATCACATTCTTGAAGACGACCCAGGTGAATCTGCAGAAACCGGTCGAGATTCTAAGAACAGACAACGACACAGAGTTCAAGAACAAGAAGGTTGAAGAATATCTCGAATCTGTAGGGATTTCACATCAATACTCTGATGCTCGTAGGCCTCAACAAAATGGAGTGGTTGAAAGAAGAAATCGTACGCTAGTCGAGGCTACTCGTACTATGCTAAGTCAATCTAACTTACCTCTATTTCTGTGTGCTGAAGCTGTATCGATTGCGTGCTACACTCAGAATCGATCCATGATACACCGCAGATTCAAGAAGACTCCTTATGCGTTAATCAACAACCGAACACCGACAATCAAATATTTCCATATATTTGGGTGTAAGTGTTTTATTCTAAACGATAGAGAGAGTCTGAACAAGTTCAGTGCCAAGGCGGACGAAGGCATCTTCATTGGTTATTCCTCTACATCTACTGCATTTCGTGTATATCTGAAGAAATCAAAGACAGTTGTCGAAATCGTCAACGTCACATTTGATGAAGAGATAGCTTATGAACAACATAGTTCAGAACCCGTGATAACCGGAGTACTAGCTTCTGGGCAAATCAGTCCAGAACCTGCGTCTCAAGCGATCAAATCAGATGACGCATCAACGTCTACTAATCATTTATCTGATTTAGATTTATTATTTGAACTGTTTTATGATGAATTTCTTGGATTTAATGTAAAGAAATCTGTTGTGGTTGACAGGAATGAAGACTCAACGACTACTCTTCCAACCATATCAGATATCCCTATTGAATCTAACTCTCAGATTCAACAAGAAATTCCAGTTCAAATGCCGACTCCAACAGTTGAAGTTGTGGTCAATAATGAAGAAACAGAAGTTGCTGAACAAGTTGAACCTGCCGAGACTTCTGCACCTACTACTTCAACTGCAACCATAATTCCTCCTAAACAAACTGAAGAAGGTAGAAGTGGATTTATAGATGATAATATTGACATATATTCATATAATCCACTAACTCATGAACACAAATGGACCAAAGAGCATCCGATAAGCCAGATCATTAGTGATCCAACAAAACCGGTGCAAACTAGGTCAACGTCAATGAATATGTGCATACATGAGCAAGTTTGAGCCAACTTGCGTATCAGAGGCACTTGCTGATCCAGAATGGGTGATTTCAATGCAAGAAGAGCTTAATCAGTTCGACGCACTTAAAATCTGGAGACTCGTACCCAAACCTCAAGGTAAAACCATTATAGGTACGAAATGGGTTTTCAAGATCAAGAAAGACGAATATGGTACCGTTATCAGAAACAAGGCAATACTTGTAGCCAAAGGATACATACAAGAGGAAGGAATAGACTACAACGAGACATATGCTCCTGTGGCATGTTTAGAGGCAATTCAAATGTTTCTAGCCTACGCAGCCCACAATAATTTCACGGTCTTTCAAATGGACGTGAAGACAGCATTCCTGAATGGAATTCTCAAAGAAGAAGTCAACGTCTCTCAGCCAGAAGGTTTTGTCAATCAAGAGAAGCCGAATCACGTCTACATTCTCGACAAAGAACTCTATGGGCTGAAACAAGCTCCTCGCGCCTGGTATGGTATCCTATCTCAATTTTTAGTCAAGTCTGGTTTTACAAAAGGTACGGTAGATACCACTTTGTTTATCAAAAAGGAAAAAGCCGATATCATTCTAATTCAAATCTATGTAGATGATATTATTTTTGGCTCTACAAATCCTAAGTACTGTAAGAATTTTTCTAACCTTATGGTGTCAAGATTTCATATGAATATGATGGGAGAGATGAATTTCTTCCTCGGTTTACAAGTCAGAAAATTTTCATCGGGTATTTTTATCAATCAATCAAAATACATTCTTGAAATTCTTCGGAAGTTCAAAATGGAAAATTCTAAACCGATTGGTACCCAAGTGGCACCAGGTACTAAGATTGGCACCGATCCTTCTGGAAAGGTTGTTGATGTTAGGACTTATAGAGGGATGATAGGTTCTTTAATGTATCTTACTTCTAGTAGGCTAGATATAATGTTTTCAACATGCTTATGTGCAAGATATCAGGCTAATCCCAAAGAAATCCATATGTCTGCAGTTAAGCGCATATTTAGGTATCTAAAGGGGACTGCAGATCTTGGTATGTGGTATCCTAAAGATACTAGCTTTGAACTAACAGCGTATACAGATGCAGATCATGTTAGTTGTATGTTAGACAGGAAGAGCACGTCAGGACATATACAGTTCCTCGATGATAAGCTCGTAAGTTGGGCATCGAAGAAGCAACTTTGTGTTTCAACTTCAACGACCGAAGCAGAATATGTAGCTGCTGCTAGCTGTTGTTCTCAGGTCTTATGGCTGAGAACACAATTACGCGACTACAGTTTCCAATTCAACAAAATCCCGATATATTGTGACTCCAAGAACGCCATCGCAATAACAGCGAATCCTGTTCAACACACAAAGACCAAACACATAGATGCCAGGTATCATTTTATCAAAGATAATGTAAAGAAAGGAACAATTGAACTTTTCTTTGTAAAAACTAATTATCAGCTTGCCGATTTGTTTACCAAACCTTTAGACGAAAAGAGGTTTACCTTTCTTGTCTCTAAGCATGGTATGCTAAATCTTAAGGTCTAACCAGTAGTTACCTATCAAAGTTTTCTGATTGCATACTTTTCATCATTTCTTCATTCTTATTTCTGATTGATATCTGCACATTAGCAATTCGTTCATGATCCAAGGGGGAGTATGAGATGAATTGACAGTTGGTCAATCTTATTTTGAGGGGGAGCTCATAAGATTTCTGCATTTACCTTTTATGCCAAATTTTTGTAATGCATGATTTTAGGGGGAGCTCTTCAAGTCAAAGGAGTACGGATATGAATTCTGATTATTTCTGATCAGAACTCGTACATTCATAGTTTTACTGCTTTTTGTCTTTTCAATTTAAGTGAATAAATTTGCTTTGACTTAACATAAGACTTTTGCAGAATTTTTGAGAGAAGCTTACAAGTACATATGTTTATGACTTAAAGCTTAGCTTCATGAGATATAAGATCGCACGTAAAGGTACAATCCTTTATCTTAATCTCATAAATGGTTGAACGAAGGATAACTTTCAATCATTTGAAAACATTGTTATTAAATGTTCAAACCACTTCCCGATTCTCAACACGAATTCATTAATTGGAAGTGTGAATTTAAATGTTTTCAAGATCTAATTGTGTTTTAACTGAAATAGTTAAACCAATCTGAGCATCATATACATCATAGAAAAACATGATTTCATTGTGCTAGAAATTAACACAACTTCTATGGAATCACCTTAACCAGTGATTTCTACCCAAGAAGTTAATCCATAGTGATTGAGTGTGAGAAGTCGAAAAGAAATGAGTGTGGAATGTGTGATGAGTCATACAGAAATAGATAGTTTGGTTAGAGTGAGCTAAATGTTTAAAAGAAAGAGGGTGTGAGAACAGAGTTAAAAGAATATCAGAACTCTGCACCAACTTTTTCTGAGTCGGGTAGCCACATTTCTAGTGTTTCACATTTCTTTGGTGAACATTATTGAAACAGGCAACTAGCCCATGCCAACTCTTGATTAACCTCACCAACTACTCATTTTCTTCTTAACAAGAAAGTGTTTCACATTTTCAAAGGGGAAGCAACACATTTGCTATCTGATTTTCATTTGGAAAATCTGGATATTGAAAAGAATTAAGTCTGCCCCACCTTCGCACTTAAATCATGCACATTGAGTCTGTGTTTAACTTACTGTTGTCTAAGTGGTTTACACAATATTGAGCCCTATAAGCAATCATCATGTGCTTAATTCTTTCTATCACAAGCACGAACACACAAGGAATTTGTTTTTTTTGTCATAACGTTTATAGAAATTACCTTTGTGGTGTTTCGATGATTAAATGGAAGCCCTGGGGAGTCAACATCAAACAGCTCCTTTCCAAAGTGTATTCGTTACACACAGTGACTTAGTGTTACTGACAGGCATGTTAACTGATTCATTAGTTGATTCAGGTGTTACACGATTATTCTTTCTAGATTTGCAAAGATCTGGATGAATATCTTTTGAATTGACGGATCAGAGGCTCCATATGACATACATTTCTTCCTACATGTTTTGATGAAAGCGTTGCTCTTTTCCTCAAAAAGGGGGAGAATCTAAAGCTTGAAGAAATGTCCAGTCCATTACATTACAAGACTAAGAAATGCGAGATCAAAGTATTTTGAAGACATGCTAATTTCAGATAAATTTTCTTTGAAGATACTTTGCTAAAGCATTCTGAGCTAGAGAAAGAGATTGCACCTTCTGAGCTGAAAAAGAAGACTGAATTGCTAAAATCTTTTTAGTAATGATCTTGATCCAAAGGGGGAGTTTGTTAGATCACTTATCTATTGGATTCAAGATCATCCAATCTGAAGCTAATGCCAGAAAGTCGACTCTCGATATTAAGTCTAATGTCGTTTGTAATAAAATGTCAAAGTTAGTTTTATTGTATTTTAGTTTAATTAGTTTTAGATAATATCTTGTTAGATATTATATTAGTTTATTTAGTTTAGATATTAGTTAGTTTTAATTAGTTTTATATTGCAAGTTGTTTTGCATGTTGGTAGTTAGAGTATCTTAGAAGCTAAGATCAGATCTCAATAGATCAGATCTAATAATACACAAAAAGAACACACACATAAAAAGGTGTAAAACACAGAGAGCTTCTCAAAGATCAAACATCAACCTTGTAATCGTTGAATATTAATCAAAACAGGTTGGTAATCGTTTATGTGTTATTGTCGATAAGAACTTGATATTATTGTGGACCGACAGTTTTGTAACACCCTCAAATTTGGAAAGAGGGACTAATTTAAAATTTTCATTAATATACCAAATAAATGATAAATCTATTTCTCCGAATCAATACTTGAATTACATCAAATAGAAAATTCTAGATTTAACATCAACAAATAATAAACCAAGTCTTATATAAGGACTAGATTAAAATCGGGTGTTACTAAAACCCAATAAAAGTCGTTATCTCAAAAAGTGGAAGACTTCACTAGATCCTTCACGTACGGCTAACTAGCACTCAACTCTTCACGTTGTCGCTAGTACCATCCCCCCAACAAGGACCTGATGCACATGGTGACAAATAAAAAGGTTAGGCTTAACGCCTAGTTAGTTCAAGAGTTTTCATCATAATCATATAAATCGTTAGAATTAAATAATGTTATTTAAATCACGATTTCTAAAATAAAATGTATTAAATATGAAAGCAAACCCTTTTCCAAAACTCAGCATTTCCAGGATGAAAACGCCAATACAAAATTTTCCTTCAAATATATATTTGAAATCCAAAACTCACCTAAAACATTAATAATGATTAATGCGTAAATACTAAAATTCGGATAAAATTTTATTATCCAAACTACCGAAATATGAGTAAGACTCAAGCCCCAAAAGTGTAACTTATGGAGAATACTCCATGCTCAAAACGTCACCAAAGACATGGATAAAACTGAATACCCAAAACAACACCTTTTGGTAACGAGGGAGACCTGATTTCCATGGTTAGTGGCGGAACACAAAAGTAGGTCACTTTCCAAGTTAGTGAGCTCATCATACTAGGATTATATTTATGGTCCATGGCTAGTACCTGGTTCCACATAACCGTGTCAAGTTTCCTTTCGAGGGCCCAATGTCTCAACTACTTACAAACGGGAAATAACCATCCCATAAAAACTGACTCATAAATTACATCATAGGGTCAAAGGCAGATGTTCGACTTCAAGAGCCCGCACCATAAGGCATTCGATGACCTACTGACTAATTCTTTTCCCAACATAGGAACAACCGTCCTTTTTAAAACGATAAAGATCAACTCCTATGCCTATGGATCCATTGAATTACAGTCTACAACATAACATGACTCCAATTGAATGACCAAAGCACTCAAAATATGTAGTTCTCAAATGATACACAATAAACACAATCATACTTAATGCTCCACAATGGGCTACTAAAACCGACAAAATGTCCCCAAGACTCATCTTAGTCAAACCAAGCCAAAAGCTCAACAATTTAATTGACCATACAATAAAAGTCAATATGAATAAAAAATCTCATTTAACCAAAGGTTATGCAAACAAAACGACCAAAAGTATGATAAACTCGAAAATCCACCGTGGTTTGGACAACTCATTATCCAAATGAAATTATGTCATTTATATTTCCAAAATGCCTCATAACATAATAATAAGCATTTTCCAAACGGTTTATCAAAATCAAACACACTAAAAGTGCATTTACGTCAAATGACCTCCATTTATACATTAAATCATCAAAGAAGCATGCTAATATGATTTATTTATCGAAATGTCCAAAAATCCTAAATACGTGCACTTCTTGAGATTTATAAACCAATGCACCAAATGTACAAAACTTAACAAATAATCCAACATTTGATAAATATCTAGTAAAATACATAAATGCTTTTAAATGAACATTTTTGGCATGTACATAGTTATCACAAATCAACTTGAACTCACTTTGCTAGATTTAGACTAATTAAATCTAGGTTTTACCCAAACTTTGAGCTTCCTTTGGTGAATGCTTTAGATCCACAAATATCCTTCAATATAAATGTTATCTAGGTCACAAAAAAACCTAAAACATACCAAGAGTATCTCCCAAAATCAGATCCATACAAATCTTTCTCAAAATCCCAAATCACCCAAAATAGGTCAAAACTCATAATATGAGAGATACATCAAGAAAGATGTTCTAAGAGATTAAAATGAAAGGTTTTAGTATGAATGAAGGTTTAGAAATTGTTAGAATGACTTACAAATGGGTTTCTAAGAAAACCCCAAAATATGGTCAATAATGGTGAGGAGAAGATGAAGAAGATGAAGATGTTGAGCTTCCACACACAAAGCTTGAATATCTAGCTCCTAATCTTCTAAATGCACTTGAAGATTTTGATTTGGTGAAATGGGAGGGTTTAGACCGAGTTGGAAGAGAGAAGAAGAAGGTTAGTGAAGAAAACAAATGAAGTTAGAAGCTAAAAATCGGGTTTTATGTGAATCAGGTCTGAACCCGACAGGGGCATTCTTTCCTCATATCAACATATGGTTGTCTTGCTCGACTGGACCATTATTTCTTGACTGGGTAGCAGTCCGAAAGGGCAGAAAATGCTATTCTCGTCCATTTTCTTGACCATGTCGATAACCAATCACATCTAATTACTTAATAAGACTATAATAATGATAAAAACACACATATAACTTGGAATTTTACTATAGTAGAATTTTCTGGGTGTTACATGTTTTTTATAAAAAAAATAATTAAGTATTTTGTTAGAACTCAATGATTATCCTAATTATATTTTAGATTATTTATATTTAAAATGAGACATTTATCCTGTATTTGATTATGTTTATATGTAACACCCTGATTTTTATCCCAATTGAAGTAAAATGTTGAACTGGGGGAATCGGTAAAAGAAGAAACAAATATGGAGTATGGCTTGAGTGCCATGAGGTTGTGACATATGTCACAATAACACCAATGGTACTTAGAGTATGGTCGTCTCGGATATAGTACCATGCAGTTGTGACATATGTCACAATATCAACGGGGATTACTAATTGGTTGGTAGTCCCAACGAATGTGCCATGTAATTATGATAATTGTGTAACACCCATAATTTTTGGGTAAGTATTCAAGTTAGTGTAGAAATCAATCTTTTAAGAGAAATAGAGGAAATATGATTTGGGATTAAATACTAGATTTTATAGTCATTCTAGAAGAGGAATTCAAATATGAGTCCAACGGTTCTTTCCAAAGCAAAATCGGAGCTAAAACGAAGAAGTTATGGCCAAAACAGTGTTCGGTACATTCTTGGCTATAGTGCCAGCGATTGTGACACTGTCACTATAGCATGTCACAATCGCTGAAGGCCAAAACTCTCGGTACAATCTGAGCGATTGTGCTCGCGATTGTGACATCGTCACTATAGCATATCACAATCGCATGGGGGTACGAGTATGCATAAAGTCGAGATTTTCAGCCTCATTCTTCATTTCTTTATATTTCTCTCACTTCTTCATATCTCTCTCATTTTTTCATATCTCTCTCATTTCTACTCCGTTTTTGGTGATTCAAAGTGCTGTGGTTTCATTTTTGAGATATTTTCAAGGATATATTGTTATTTTGGGGAATATCCAAGAGTATTTGGTGGTGGAGTGGAAACAAAGGTCAAGAGTTCATCATCATCACGTGCATCTTAAAGAAATTTAGGGTTTTCTAGGTTTTCAGCAAAACCTAAGTGGTGAGTTTATCCTCGTAGTCTCTAAACTTTATTATGAGTTATAAATTCTCCATTGATGACTTCCTAGTGTTTATGTTTCTCAAATTTCGGTTTGGAGGATTTTGGGGAAGTTAGGTTAAAACTAGGGTTTTGGTCAAAATGAAGATTTTGATATAAGATGTTTGGGGAATGATTATAAGTGTTTGGATATGTATATTTGTGATTGGGAAACTTGTGAATATAGGGTGTGGAGGAATTTCTTGTGGATTCAAGTTTCTTCAAGGAGCTCATATCTTGGTAAAATCTAGATTTTACCTAAATCTAGCAAGATGAGTTCAAGTTGATTTGTGAAAACATTGTACATGCCAAAATGTCCATTTTAAAAGTGTTTATTTGTTTTACCTGATAAATTATCAAATGTTGGAGTTATTGATAAGTTTTACTTAATTTGGGATATTTGATTTTAAAATCTTGTGAAACACCCACATTCGGACTTCTTGGGTATTTTGTTAAGTAATTACTATAAATACGTTCCTTTTGGTGATTTATTGTACAATAAAGTTTAATTAATGGTTTATGCATTTTTGGTGTATTTGGTTTTATGAATCATTGTAAACGCACGTTTTCATATTAAGAGATATTTTGTAAACATAAGGGTATGAGTCCTTTTGGAAAATCGTTCGTTCCAATCCGTTATGAGTTTGGGATAATCATATCTCTAAGGTATGTGTTTACATAAACATTGTTTAAAGCGTTTTATTATATAAGAACCGCTATCTGTCGGTCTATTGGGTTTTAGCATTTAGCGTGGTTTTGACTTAAAAGAGTCTTGAGGATATTTGTCCAGTTTTAATGGCTCGAGGTAGAGCCCCATTTATGATTTGCACCTTGGTGCATTGATAATTATATGCTCGAGTACATTGATCATTCCTATGTAGTCATGTAATTTTAGACTGTGTTATATTGGATCCATAGGCACGTAAGTCAGTCTTTATTTGATGGTCAACTGGGTGCTGTGGGATTTGACTCTGGGACCCATGTTTTATGACCTTAATCTTTCAGGTGTACACTTGGAGGGTTGAGTCCGGTTGTGCTATAGTGTTGATGGGTGTTTGGGGCCTCCGCCATGTCGGGGCAATGCCATGGTTGTAACCCCCGACTGTACCGAGCCTTTGGTGGTATTCATGAAAATATTCGCTAAGGTTAGTTGTCTCTTTGGGTGTAGCTTGAAAGGAGTCGTTGGGGCACTTGAGCTTTTATGTCGTGAAGTGTCCTACGATTAACGTTGTATGGGTGACATACTTTTATATTCCTCCACTATTAATGGATATGGGTCTCCCCCATTGTCGGCCAACAATATTTTAGACATTATAATGCCCTTACTTTATTATTGTTGGGCTTGTGTGATTGACTACAAATGATGACCTTAATATTGGATTTTCCTCCGCGTATATTAAGGTTTGAATGAAATCTGTCACTTGCATGCTTTGATATTTGGGTATCATTCCGTTTTATGGTCGCATGAGTATTGGGTTTAGTTTCATGTTTTCGGTGACATATTACATTTATATAGATTGTTTTTCCATGATTTATGGGTTGCGTATTACACCTCATCCGTGTTTGGAGGTTTTTAATAATAGAGTTTTATTTCTGTTTATATTATTTGGAAATTTAATACGTTTTCATGTTTTGAGTGAGTTTTGGATATGAGTTCATTTTAGTGAACTGTTATATATTTTGGAGCTTTCGCCATAAGAATTTGTGGGCGTTGGAAAATCGGTTGTTTGCATATTTAATACAAATCCATTATTTTTGGAAATCATGATTTAAGTTGTGCTCTTTTCTTTTAACGAACTATTTTAATCATGATGAAAACTCTTGAACTCACTAGGCGTTAACCTAACATTTTTATTTGTCGGCATGTGCATCAGGTTCCGGTTGGGGATTAGTACTAGCGACACTGGGAAGAGATAAGTGCTAGTTGTATGCACTAGAAGTGATTGGCTTGGTGAAGCCTTTTGCATTTTGGGAATAGCAATTTGTATTGGGTTGAGTAACACCCCACCTTATGTAGTCATCGTGTCAGATCTAAGTTAATAAATGTTGAAGTTATTTATATTTTAAAGTTGAAGTATTCCCAATGATGGATTTGTAGAAGGGATTTTATCCTTATTTGGTTATTTTATCGAAGTTTTATTTAGTTGCTCTTTCCAAATTTGAGGGTGTTACATTATCATTTAGTTATGAATTCAAACATGCAGCTTTAAAAAGTTGTACCCATGCATCATTTACTTGTAAGCTTGAATTTTAAGTGATATATATTAATATACAATACCTGATGCACAAAAATTTGGTTTTAAGAGTTTTTCTCAAATACTTTATAATAATAGACATAATAAACATTACTAACATATAAATATACATGATAAACTAGTATATTATATATAGATATAAATAAATTTTTATCGAAGTTATATATATTAGAGACGGGTTGACGAGTGAGGTTGGATTGAGCTAGTCTAACCCAATTTCAACTCTCTAAAAACTGATGGTTTAGTTGTTTGACGGGTTGGCGAGTTGGCATTTTAACGGGTTGTGTTTAATTGGGTTGTTAGCTAGTTGAGTTAGACGGATTGAACAATTTGACGATTCTTTGTACACCCCCAACATTTGGGCTCATGTTATAATTTTTAACGCATTTTTTTAATGTTTTTATCTCTAGCGGTTCGGACATTATCTTGTCCCAACAATAATATGTTATCGATCTATTGCGTCGGGCGGGCCTCTCTTATGCCAAACCGGCTCCTCCCCCTATGTCGTCAGTGGTACACTTTTTGGTGAACCAACGAAGTACCGTCAAGTTGTTGGTGCCTTGCAATATGCTACTCTCTCTCGCCCAGATATTGCTTATGTCGTTAGCAAGATGTGTCATTTTATGCACGCACCGACGGAGCATCACTGGTCGGCATTCAAACGCATTCTTCGGTGCCTTCGAGGCACAAGTTCCCTTGGACTTCTCATTCGGTGCAACTCCAAGTTGGCATTCCCTGCCTTTTTTGACTCTACAATCTATGCCTTCTCCGATGCTGATTGGGCCGGATGTCTAGATGATCGGAGATCTACATGTGGCTTTGCTATCTTCCTTGGCTCAAACCTCATTTCTTGGTGTTCAAGAAAGCAACGGACCGTCTCCCGCTCCTCTACCGAGGACGAATATAAAGCCATTGTAGACACCGCGGCTGAACTCACCTGGCTTCAAGCTCTTCTCAGTGAACTGGGTGTTCGTACGTATGCCTCACCAACATTATGGTGCGACAATCTTGGTGCAACCTACCTGTTTGCCAATCCGGTGTTTCATGCTCGCACAAAACACATTGAGATTGACTTTCACTTTGTTTGGGAAAAATTCTCCAGAGGTGAGTTGCGGGTTCCATTTATTTCCACCAATGATCAGGTGGATGATGTCTTCACCAAGCCGTTATCAACACCTCGATTCCAATTTCTTCGGTCCAAGCATCAGGTCGTGTCCCGCCCTTAGCTTGCGGGGGTATGTTAAACCATAGTGTTGCAATATATTATAATTGAGGGATTAGTTTGTAAATATTTTTCCTATTTATATCTTGTATTGGATGCCTTTCAAATCAATAAAAATTACCTTCACCTAATTAAGGTTTTATATGGTATCTGAGCCAAGTGTAGCCGGCCCTAACCCTAAAACCTTACCGCCGGCTTTAAGTTCCAGCAATCAAACATCCTCCGGCAGCCTACAATCAGATCAGTCTCATTCTCTTCCTCTCAAAACCATGATGCCATCACCCACAATCTTCACCGTGGCAGAAAAATCTGCCCAATCTGCCCACCGATGGGCCTTTATCCTCAACCGAGAGAATTATCAATTTTAGAAAACCATGGTGGAACCCTTCTTCTCGGCAAACCAGCTAACCAAATACCTTAATGGATCGATCCCGTGTCCTCCCTCGCATATAGTAATAGACAACAAGATGGTGGAAAACTCAGCACATGCGACATGGATAGCAAACGATGATCATGTAAAAATGGTACTACTCTCCTCATTCTCTGAACAAGCATATGGTGTTTTCAATGGAAAACAAACAACCCATGAGATCTGGGAGGCATTGCAACGTGCATTTCAACCAATATCTCTTTCCCGATAACTTACCCTCAAAACCAATCTCTTGAAACTAGAGATCGGCAATGATGAATTTGTCACTGCCTACCTTCAACGTGCAAAGGGATATGCTGATTCACTAGCCTCAATTGACGAGCCCGTTCATCCAAAAGATTTAGTTCTAACAATTCTTGCAGGTTTGTCCGGTCGCAATGAGTTCAACAGCCTTGTCACAACTCTCACGGCCCGTGGAACGGATATACACGTTGATGATCTCCAAGCCTTCCTCACGGACCATGAGTTTGTCCATTGCCGATCTAGATCAGGAACACCAAATATTTCCCAGGCATATAATGTGCATGCCGGTCAATCTCCGATACCTAGTCTCACTCCCGGCCTAAACGTGGTCAACTCTCCAAACTATATGCAACTTGCGTCTCAAGCTCAATCCCAAGCCCTTGTCTTGAGTCTCATTCCGACAAGTGCACCACCACAAGTCTTCGTTGGCAATCAGCAATCGTCAAACAATGGGTATCGTGCAGGAAATCGAGGTGGTCGTGGTAGGAACAACAATCGCAACACCCGTGGAGGCCGACCACGTAGCCCTGATTTCAGTTGGGCATCAACTCAGAACACCGTATATGGGCATTGTCATCAATGTACGATTCAACACATTCCAACACAGTGTCCTAACCACAAGGGGAATACTAATACCCAACCAACTGCTCACTTTAGCACTAACCGATCGCAAGCATCTTCATCCATGCCACCAAATTGGTATCCGGATATGGGGGCAAACAATCATGTGACTCCCGATCTCTCTAGTCTGGATTTCTCCGAAGCATATCATGGTATCGACGATCTTCATGTCGGTAACGGTAAAGGTCTTTCCATCTTACATGTTGGCTCGTCTGATATTCACACACCTCACAAAACCTTTCGCCTATCACATATTTTACACGTTCCTTCTATCTCTAAAAACCTTCTCTTTGTACAAAAATTTTGCACCGATAATGATGTTTTCTTTGAATTTCACTCAAGTTTCTTTGTTGTGAAGGATCTTAATATTCGCACTCTTTTACTCACAGGCCCGAGCAGTAATGGTCTCTACTTTCTTACCATCCCACAACTCCAGTCCATCAATAGTGGATTATATCTTTCTGATAGATTGTATATCTGCTTCAATGCTCATATAATGGCATTGTGCGACTTAATTTGGTTACAACTAATCTAGGTCTTATCTTGATATATAAAGATGTGTGGGATTCGTTTAACTAATTTACAAAGATTTCTTGAAATTTACAGACATGAGTAATGTGGATGATGAGTAATGGTAGTTGTTTTTTTTGTTTTTTTTTTGTTTGTTCATTTAACATCTTAACAAACGAATATGAACACATACATTTTCTTAATGAACGAAAATGAATATAAAAGAATTCGTTCGTTTACCGTTTTTGTTCGTTTCAGTTAAATTAAATGAACATGAACAAGCCTCGGTTCATGTACATTCAGTTCGTTTACAATCCTACCACCACCACTAGGGGTGCTGCCCCTAGGACTCCACCATAGGGCGTCATCTAGCGATATCAAGTTGTATTTAGCTTACACGAGTGTGTATCCATGCCTCCTAGCTCGGATTATACCTTAACTAACAACCACATATTCTCTTATAAATCTAGTTACATAAAAAGAACCGATTATTTCACTAAAATCACCAACAACTAGTATATCCTGTGTGCATGGTGGACAAAACCAGAAAATGTGGTTCCTTTTGTTCCCATGATGCCAATAAATCAAAATTTTCGAAATTTTCAATTTTCGAAAATTTAATAAACTTAGAACGCATATACATATTTAATTCACCTAATTCAGTATCGATTCTAGATCTTTTTATTAGAGCATCCACATTAATCTTGCAAATGGCCTTGCAAGATGACATAACATGTCTATGTAGATTGCAAGATGTCTTACACTTGCTAAATTAGCAAGACCGTATACAATGCCTAGTAGGTAAAACATTAACATTTTTGTTTAATTTAATTCATTTATTAGTTTGTTTAAACATTAATTATTAATATTTTTATTAAATTTACTTCATTTATTAATTTGTTTGAACATTAATTTTTACTATTTTACTATTTTTATTAAAATTTCTATCCACAATTTATTTTAAATAAATGATATTTTTATGGTATGATTTTTATTTATATTATAATATACTATATTATTTATATTATAATTAATTATTTAATTATATTATAAATAAATCATATTTAGTTTTTTTTGTGATATTATAAATTATTAAAATATGTAAATATAAATTATAAGTTAGTTGGTGATGTGGCAGTGAGGACCACTTTTGAAAGGAGTTTGAGCTTTCAATGATGTATGAGATGTTATTACAAACCTGATGTGACAATTTAGATAGGAATTTGAACTTTCATTGATGTAGACGGTCTTAATGAATGTCGTATTAAACGAAATGATTAATGAAAAGTATGAAAATTTGTCAAGCGGTTACAAAAGAGAGCAGTTATGAACCGGTGGAATCACCCACTAACCTGTGTATGTTAACAACATCAGCCGGGAAAACTATTAGCATCAATGGTACTAGTTGTCGTTGATGACACCCACAACCACCAACAATTATCAACTTATGTTGATGCTGATGATTATATGATTATATTGATCCACTACAACTGCCACTACTATGTTAAGTAAATTAAGCATACCGTTTATGGACACAACCAATGGGCTTTACTCCTTGGAACCCTACCTTGAGCACGACTTGGGAACCTGCAAAGGGCGTGACACCCTTGACCCCTCCATACGGTGACATCCTGTGATCTTAGGTTCAAGTTTGCTTATACCAGTGTACACTTTACATCTCCTAACTCATATTATAACTTAACTTTCAATCTCTCAATTTTCTTGTAAATCTAATTACACAAATTGGTCATATGGTTCACTAAAATCATCAACCAGTCTTGGTCCTTTTTAACCGGTATTCTGAAAATAGCTTAACTTGTCGTAACCGACAGTCCCTTAATCATTCCTAATTGGTAAGTTATATAGGAACTCCTAAGCCCAAGAGTTAAGAATAGCAAATTCTTTATTACCCGAAATAGAATAACCACTTATAATAATGAAGGTTATTTATCACCCATCCCCCTTCTAGTCGTTCGCTAGTGCCCCTTCTAGTTCTTTGTCAATCCCGGTCCAGGTTTGCCATCTCTATGCAAGCCCCCAACTCATGTAAGCCCGTCAGGGCATAGAAAAAATGCATCATAGTATAAATAAAACAAAAGAAAACAGGTCAATTTTCTCCTATATTCTTGCGTCTTTCCTCAATTGTATATAATAATAAACCTCTCACCAATTTTAACATCCATGCATATCAACATCAAACCCTCTTCTTTTCTACATTTGAATACACAATATGTGTACCTTGCCTTCTGAATGACACATGTATGATTGATCACAACTGACGTAAAAACACAAGCGTTCTACATATTTTTTGTAGATTTTAATGGTCAATTTTGATTTCAAACTTATAAAAGTAGAATTACATTGTTAGAATAACATCAGATGCAATCATCGGTGATAGATTCAAGGTTGAAACTAGTGGCACATGTGGTTTATTAAGGTACGCGATTTTCAATATTCATTTTAGTTCTTCAGTTTAATTTCTAATAATAACTAATTAGCAAAGCAAGCAAGAATCCTAACATACAATATTTTTATTTGATCATTCGAAAAGCAAAAATTACAAGATGAGCTAAACGATTTATCATTTATCAAATTGAGAACGTTCCTTTTCGTTAACTTTAGAAAATAGCCTAGTTTACACATCGAAAACCCTCTAAAAAATTCTCTATTTAACCATGTCATAATGCTACCATCATAGTCGATCTTTTAGCATCACGCTTCACCTCTTGAGCTTTTCCGCTGCTACGAAAATATCTATAAACTTGTTGCACATACAAAAAATAGCAAATTAATGGAGCATGTAGCAAGGTAACAAGAAACTCCTATTGAGCGAAAGTTAAGTATTGTTATGCAGAAGAACCTGAATGACATAGATGCTTATCGTTGATTCAATAGCGAAGAGTGCAAAACCAACAAGGTAGAAACACTGCAAGTGAACACAAAATTCATTTATTATTATATGATTCATTTTACATGAAATAAGAATACTAAGTTGAGAACTTACCCCAATTATGGCATTACGAGATAAAATATCAAGCGCCGGCAGAATTCCTCTGTAAACGTTTTGTGTTATTGTTGCTAGATGTGATTTCTCGAAGACAAAGATAGGAAAACTTACGTCAAAGATTTCCCTTTGAAGATCATAGGAGGAGCAACAGAAGCATATAGGCAGAAGAGAATATGACACTGCATCAACAAGATCTTGATAGATTAATCCATATGAACACAAAAATCATCAACCAAAAACAAACGACAAATAAAGCCAAAAAAAACCTTACTGTGTATGTAAAGAAAAACAATCCAAACATGAAAGCACTATCGGTCCTGTTGAGAAAAGAATAACACAACCATATAAATCAACAACAACTAGACAAGGCATAATAAGTTGAGGTGGTTTGCTTATCTCCAACGTAAACATTTGAATGCACGAATTAGAAGAGAAATATATAGTTATATACCAAGAGGAGATCATAGTGAAATATTAAAGCACAACACAATTCAGAATGTGATAATTTTGTTTCTAAAAGGTAAAAGTGCATATCTAGTTACTTAGAAGCCTTAGGATTGATTATACCTCATAATGGACGATACCACAAGACATATGCCCCAGGAATTCCAGTTATGAGATAGATAACAGACAGAAACCAAATTTCCGGATCTGCGAAAATGGAGCAAATAGTAGCGGTGATATTTAATTAGATTTAATATAGCAATAAGTCAAGAGGCTGTGTGAGTAGTTTATACAAACCTACACCTTCAATCCAGACAACAGTCACTGCTACAAGATTCTATATGAGACATACTACTATACCTGTAAAAATTTCACAAGGTTTAAAGTCTTACAGAAGTAGCTACAAAATAACTTTTGTTAAATATCCTTGAAATTTCAATGGATGAATAAATCAAAGTGTCAATTTAGTATTCGATGTTGATCATGAAATGGTACTTTTTGTTATGCCTTTTTTCCCAATTCACGCATTCTAGTGCAATTTCAGTTTTAGATATGGTTTACGTGCCCAACAACGTTGTGAAAGCAACATATTGCGTTCTTTGTTGATGAAGTGGAATTTCCTTCGCAATGTCATGATGAATTAGAGGGAAAAAAGGTGGCCAGTTTTTTTCCTCTTGAATAATCCCAGCTACACAACAGATGATATAGAAAATATATAATTGTGTATAGCCACAGGATAATGCTAACAAATTACGGAATAAAAGTAAATTTAATGTATAAGAAATGACACTAATTACCTCGTGCGATGGCGTCTTCCTTTCTATTTAGTTCCTGCACAAAATACAAACCACTGTAAAAATTGATGACATATTTATAAAGTGTAAGAAGAAGAAATACACAATCATTAGAGACAACACTTGCAATCAAGATTGCAGTTGATACAAGTGTGCACGATAACAAAAGAACGAGATTAGAAATACGTGTATATATATCTTTGTAGGTTATCTTAGAAAGTGCAAGTGCACATTTTCATCATAAACATAGATTTCAACTGAAATTTATAATATATACATAGAAATTCCAACATGAATCTACATGTATTTCTAGATTCAAAATTGCTAAAATACAAAGGGAAAGAAGAAACACCTCTTCCCTCCTATTCAGTTCAGCCTCCTTGGCTTCGAGTTCCTTCTCCTTGGCTCTCAAATCCTAGCCCAGAAAAAAAAGGAGAGTAAAAAGATAAAGCCCAATAACCTAATTAATGGATGATTTGGTGGCAGATTTATAAATTGTCTTAAAGCTATCTAAACTTTAAAATTTACATTGGCACTATTAAGAGGCACATCAACTTTAGAACCACCATCATAATCAGCAGGTTCTGGAGGAAGCATCGATGGTCTTGAGTTCTGATGATTATCGATAAGAATAGAGTTTTAGAACATGACAAGAAACATAAAACAAGTTAGTTAATGGTCTTTCTTGTGAAAAAACAAACTATACATTTACATAATTCAATTAAAAATGTTAGAAACTCCCATTGCTAAGAACATTGCATACATGCACATGATCACCTATTATCTATTGAGATTACGCTCACTAGCTACTAATGATTATTATATCACTCTAGAACTTTACTACTAAATTTCTCATAAGTTGTATGATATGGAAAGCTGCAAATGCTACAAACTTGCAATCCAACTTATGATTAGAAGGTCATTGATGTATTTAACCTCCTCTTTCTAGAGTTTTTGATGCGTTTGACCTCATCGATCTCCTTTATTGGTGGCTTGCACAATGACTCCTATATGGGAATGGAATGCCCCCAAATGTGCATGATATAGATCCTTCTAATATGATCCAATATTTACCCAAGCCCAAAGTGTTGAATGTTTATTCCAGATGGCCCAAAAGAGTGGAGGATAAGGCTGGCCCAATTAGCTTTTACAAATGGAAAGTCTCTATAATAAATGGGGGGAATGCTTGTGGAATGGGTCATTGTGAATTTTCTTGTTAATTGTGTTAGGCTCTTAGCTGTTGCTTTGAGAGAGGGAAGTTTTTCCTGGAACTGTGTTTTATTCACTTTCCTTTTATCAGTAAGTTTCCTATTTCGTTATAATCATATGGAGTTCTTTTACCTGGCTTTGAATCCTTTAATTCTACCAAATTATGTGAGTTCTTATCATTGTTCCGACATGCCGTTGATTTGCCGGTATTCTCCATGGAAACTCGTTCTCAGCAAGCTCAATTGGATCATCATGAGGAACAAATTCAGAAACTTCAATCAGATGTGACTGAGATCAAATCGGCAATAAATTATGTGGAATCAGATCAAGTGGAACAGGCTGAGTTTCGCAAATTCGTGATGAATTGGGTGAAATGAAACAACAAGGTAAGCAATCGGTTGTAGATACGGGTGAACGATCTAGTATTTTTGAGGAGGATCAATCTGATTTTTTCTCTCAGAAGAAAACCAACTTTTCCTTTGATAAGGAGGGGGAGCAATTATGGAACGATCACTTTCCTTGGGCAGCGAAGAAGGTGAAATTGTCTGAGTGAGTTTTCTGGTTTCGATCTTTAAGGATAGATCAAAAAGGCGAAACTCTACTTTGAGATCCATGGGATTTCTGCACAACAACGCATCCGTTTGGTGCAATTGAGCATGGTAGGGGTCGCTCAACACTGGTTTACCATCGTGAAGGAGATTTATGTGCCATCATCATGGGATCAATTTACCAAAGAGCTCTTACAGCGCTTCAAAGGTTTGGAGATTCAAAATCCTTATGAGCAATTGGCAACCCTTCAACAGGTAAATTCCATTCATCAGTACATCGAAGATTTTGAATATCTATTATCGTTAGTTCCTCGTTTACCGAAGTCCCAAGCTTTGGGATACTTCATCGCGGGTTTAAGAGATGAGGTAAAACGTTGGGTGCGACTTCATCGTCCTCAATCTCATCTGGACGCCATGTATTTGGCCAAAGACGTTGAGGCAATGTTGTGTCCATCTTCAATTAGTGTTTCCCAGTCTCGATTTCGCTATCAGAGCAATGGCAGTGGTCCTGGATCGACTTTACGACAAGATCTGAAGCCTTCCTTGGGTCGGTCTGATTCTAAAGGACATGTTTGTACTAGGCTTCATGACAAAGGCCCAACTCCACGACTTGAGCCGAATCGATCGGAGCCGAATCAATCTGTTTCCTTTACACGACCGAATCCAAACTGTAGGAAATCAGAATAGAGGTTTTCATTCTCTTACTCGTACTGAATGGGAGGATCGTCGAAAGAAGGGTCTATGCTTTCGTTGTGGGCAGGCTTTCGGCCCAGCTCACAAATGTCCGGAGGGTAAATTGAGGGTTCTATTGTTGGCCGATGATGAAATTGTTGATGATGGTGGTGAAGTCAGGGCCATGGATGCGTCTGAGGATAGTTTGGGTGGTGACAAGGAATCGCAGCCAACCGGGTTATGTACCGTACTGGAGTTTCAGGGTTCCTTAGCTACGGCTGCATCTGGGGGCAAAACCTTAGAAGATCGAAGGGGCCATTTCGGGAATACCAATTGTAATTTTGGTGGATAGTGGGGCAACTCATAATTTTGTATCTCGTAAACTGGTCACGGCGTTGGGAATATCCTCTCAAATTTTCTCTGGTATCAATATTAAACTGGGAGATGGGCATACAATTTTTGTGAACCAACGGTGTTTAGAATTACCGGTGTTGATTAGTGGCTGTGATTTTGTGATGGATACCTTACTCTTCGAAATGGGTCATTTAGACTTAGTTTTGGGTATGGAATGGCTAAAAACTTTGGGAGAAGTGGTGCATAATTGGAAAAATCAATCGATGCGGTTCTCGCTGGGTGGAAAATCAGTTTGTATCCAAGGTCTATCTGATTCGGAGGTAAAGTAAGCTTCCCTTCACACTTGGTTATCGTTGGAAGAAGCTCGTAATGATTTACCAGTCGGTTGATTTATAAACGGGACGATATGTTATCCAAGAAGCAGCAGGCTGATTTACAACGCCTATTTGATCAATTTGCAGTTGTTTTTCAAGACCCAACAGGTCTTCCTCCTACTCGTATTTATGATCATTGCATTTCGTTAGTATCCCCTACTTCCCCAATTTGTGTACGTCCATACCGATACCCGCATATTCAGAAAGCGGAGATTGAACGACAGGTGAAGGAACTTCTTTCATTAGTAATGATCCGTCCTAGTAAAAGTGCCTTCTCAAGCCCAGTAATTTTAGTTCGAAAGAAAGAAAACTCTTGGTGAATGTGTGTGGACTATCGTGCTCTCAACATGGCCACCATTCCCGACAAATTTCCGATTCCGGTTGTCGAAGAACTCATCGATGAATTGACGGGGGCACATTTTTTTACGAAATTAGACTTGAAATCGGGTATAATCAGATTCGCATGAAACCCGACATCATCGAGAAGATGGCGTTTCGTACCCACGATGGTCACTACGAGTATTTAGTGATGCCCTTTGGCCTCACTAATGCGCCGGCCACCTTTCAAGCCATTATGAACGACATCTTTCGGCCGTATTTACGAAAGTTTGTCGTGGTTTTCTTTGACGATATCCTGATTTACAGCCCTTCTTGGTTCCAACACTTGGAAGATTTGAGTACGGTCCTTCAAGTTTTATTCTACAATAAGTTTGTGGTCAATCGAAAAAAATGTTCGTTTGGACAAACATCTATTGATTATCTGGGACATATTACCGGCCAAGGAGTGGCCATGGATCCTAAGAAGATCTCGGTTGTATTGGAGTGGCCAGTTCCGAAACAACTAAAAGGGCTACGTGCATTTTTGGGCCTTACGGGTTACTATCGTAAGTTTGTTCGTCATTACAGTAGTATCGCCAAGCCTTTACAGATTTAACCAAGAAGGATGCTTTCAGATGGAGTACAGAAACCCAAACAGCCTTCGATGAGTTGAAACGAACCATGGTTACGGCTCCGGTGTTGGCATTACCGGAATTTTCGATTCCCTTCACAATCGAATGTGATGCTTTGGGCAGGGGCATCGGGGTAGTCTTGATGCAACAACGAAGACCCATCGCTTACTTCAGTAAGGTGTTGAGTGAGTATAATTTAGCGAAGTCCGCGTACGAAAGAGAAATTATGGCACTGGTTTTAGCGGTTCAGCACTGGCGTTCGTATCTATTGGGGACTAAATTTTGTGTGTAAACGGATCGGAAGAGCCTCAAGTTCTTGCAGAAACAACGTATTACGAACCCCGGGGAACAAAATTGGGTGGCCAAGTTGTTGGGATATCAGTTCGATATCCTGTACAAACCGGGCTGCGAAAATAGGGTTGCCGATGCGTTGTCTCGACGGGCAGAAGATGGTGAGTTGTCTTCGTTGATATCGGGGCCATTTTGGGTCCAAGGGACTCAACTTATGGAGGAAGTACGCAGCGATCCGGGTTTACAAAAGATTATCCGTGACTTAACGAATGACCCAAGTACCCATCCCGGGTATGTGGTTCGACACAATGTTTTGTATTACAAAGATAGATTGGTGATTCCTCGTACATCGAAACTGATTCCTTATCTCTTAAAGGAATTTCATACCTCTCTTATCGAGGGATACTCGCGATACTATCGGACTTATCGTCGTTTGGCCACAAATTTATATTGGCCAGGAATGATCGTTGCGGTGCAAGACTTCGTGAATGCTTGCGACATATGTCAGCGATACAAGGACAGTTCAATGTCTCCAAGTGGGTTGCTTCAACCACTTGACATTCCAAATGCGATATGAGAACACCTATCGATGGATTTTATCTTGGGTTTGCCCAAGTCTAAAGGATATGATGCTCTTCTAGTGGTGGTGAATCGGTTGTCCAAATACAACCACTTTATACTGATCAAACACCCATAAACAACTAAGTCCATTGCAGAAATTTTTGTTCAGGAAGTGGTCAGACATCATGGAATTCCCAAGTCCATCGTCAGTGACCACGATCCTTTGTTCCTTAGTCATTTTTGGCAAGAGCTTTTCTGTTTGTAAGTGACGACGTTAAACATGAGTTCCGCTTATCACCCGGAATCGGATGGCCAGACAGAAGTGATAAATCGTTGTTTAGGGACGTATCTACAGTGTTTTTCTATCGATCAGCCACGTTCATGGGCGTTGTGGATTCCGTGGGCGGAATTTTGGTATAATTCGACCTTTCACGGTTCCACGGGTCGAGCTCCATTCAAAATAGTCTATGGCCGCAAGCCCCCGATAGTGGTTCAGTTTATTCCGGGGGAAGTTCGGGGTGGAAGCAGTGGGGGAGGAATTACGTGACCATGATGAAGCTCTGAGATAACTCAAGTCGCATCTAGTTCATGCTTAGGCTTTGATGAAAGAACAAGCTGATAAAAAGCGTCGAGATGCAAGTTTTCAGATTGGAGAATGGGTTTATGTTAAGTTGAAACCATACCGTCAAATGACTGTGGCTAAACGGATTTATCAAAAGTTAGCAGCTCGATTTTTTGGACCGTTCAAGATTATCGAAAAGATTGGACCGGTTGCTTATAAATTGGATTTACCTCCATCATCACGTGTACATCCGGTGTTTCATATCTCATTACTAAAAAAGGTTGTTTTGTCGCCTACGGTTGCTCAAGTTTTACCACCCGAGCTAGAATTAGGTGGAAAAGATTTCCCGTCTCCCGAAGAGATTTGTGTGGTTCGTGTAGTTGTACAAGATGGGGATTCGGTGAAGCAATGACTAATACGTTGGCAGGGTGGGAGGATGCAAACATGAGGACAAGACTTTATCGGAAGGAGGGAGTAATGATACAAATCCTTCTAATATGATCCAATATTTACCCAAGCCCAAAGTGTTGAAAGTTTATTCCAGACGGCCCAAAAGAGTGGAGGATAAGGCTGGGCCCAATTAGCTTTTACAAATGGAAAGTCTCTCTAATAAATGGGGGGAATGCTTGTGGAATGGGTCATTGTGATTTTTCTTGTTAATTGTGTTAGGCTTTTAGCTGTTGCTTTGTGAGAGGGAAGTTTTCCCTGGAACTGTGTTTTATTCACTTTCCTTTTATCAGTAAGTTTCCTATTTTGTTATAATCAATTGTAGTTCTTTTCCCTGTCTTTGAATCCTTTAATTCTACCAAATTGTGTGAGCTCTTATTAGTGCATTAACTTTAAGGGCATTGATTACACATGATCAATCAATCACAAGGCTCATGAAAATAATCAATTACTATCAGATTCTCATGGTAGATTCAAAATCACTCACAAGTTTTATTTTAATAATCCAAAGTCCAAAGCATGTCTATATTGATTCTCTAGGAATTTCATATGGGTTAGAGGCCTTTCTTCTGCATCAATGTATGTTCCTTGCAGGTTTACATACAATGTGATATGTCATGTATCTTCTTAATTTTCCAGAAATCAACTTCCGTTATTTCGTTGTGTTATCTTGGTGCTTTTTTGGTCTATCAGGAGTCAAATTTTAGATATTTTTCTTTAAGCGTGTTGTATATTCCTTACTATGTTCATACTGAAGTCTCATATTTTCTGGCATTTGCTTGCTTCCAACCAATGCAAAGCCCAAGCTATAACCGAGTTTATCACTATCAGTGTCACCATATTTGAATCAACAAGCTTGCATAAATCTTATGCTCGACTATTTCTCTTGAGTATTAGAAGAACATATGAAGAAAGTATCACCCACTCCATGAAGTCAAAAGATATGGCATGAAAACACTTGTATCCAATTTCAAGAAATAACACTTGAGAATAACCATGATCAATGGTATAGAACCCAAGTTATGTTAGAACAATGGTCTAAGATCAATATTCTCAGCCTTCTCTTTAACATTTTCTAACAAGTGCAAAGGAGCCAAGGAGTATAAACAAATAATAGAAACAAAACTCATCACTAGTTTTGAAAATGTGACTTAAATCCCTCGAAACATCATAAGCGACCTTGTCATCAATTTCGGCAACATTGTTTGGTTAAGGTCTTGTGTTACACTATCTTCATATGTTACGGCAACTGGTAAAGAAGAGGAGTAGATTCAAGAATGACAAAAAGATGCAAATATTATGCACCCGAGTTCTAAATTGTTTTGAAATTCTTGGTCTTTCTTCTCCCTCGAGTTGCTTAATAGTTCCTTCCTAAAACACACACTCTAGGTTGGTAATTGGACTTGCCCTTCCACTCGGTCTCAATTTTGTAAAAAAAAAGGACAATCCTAAGCAGAGGGACAAATACAAGGTACATTCTATTTATGATAAGTAAGGAGGTGGGATTAATGCCCGCGCGTTGCTGCGCGTTATCGTGTGCGTTGATGGAAAGAAATATTAAGACCATAAATTTGAGCATGACCAATTATGAGAACAAAACATTTTGTGTCTGTTAGCAGCATGACTATAATTTACAAAATGCCCTATGAGGATTAAATTCAAGAAAAAAAATAAAACCAGGGATGTGTGTGTATGATAGGAAGCGAAAATAAATTGGCAAATGGTACATTACATCATTAAACCTAAAAAAAGTTACATTGTTATTAAACCTAAATTAAATTATAATAAAAATATGAATTAAACAAATTTTACATCATTATTAAACATAAAATAAATTATGATAAATTACTTTATTAATAAATAAAAAATTGGTGCGTCAATCACCTACGACTATGTGCTTGGTGTGATGGGGAAGATGGAAGGTTTTGGGTTGGAGAAGACACAGTCATTGAGATGCGATGCATGTTAAGGGATATTTATTTTATGCTTATATAATAAAAATAATTTTTATAATATAACTTTTATTTATTTAAATTAGAAAATGAAAAGGTTATAAATGATCGAAATGTCATTTAATTAACGGTCAGGAGCTAACAACTTTTAGTTTCGAGGACCAAAACGTTACGAAAATGCAAAATCGAAAGTCTATTTTGGAATAAACAAATTATGGGGACTAAATCCAAGAGAAAAATAAAACTATAGGGACCAAATCTGTAACTCTAAAAACATAGGACTAAATCTAAAAGGGAGATAAAACCTCAAGGACCAAACCTGTAATTTAAGGCAAAAACACTATTCATCTTTCCTGGTAATTGTTAATATATATAATAGGCACAATCAGATCTTTTCGATATGTCTCCTTATTTGGGATTCATAAAAATCTGATCAGTCTTAAAATGTTCTGAGTTTATCAGTTGATTCATCTTTAGTTTCAAGAACTAGATGTTAAGGTTTAACCAGATGATTAATTCATCAATCGACTACATTCATAACAATAAATTCAAAATTGGCATTCAAAATTGAAGATATGATTCAAATAAAGAACATGGAATCCATGTAACATTAACCTGGATTCAGAAAAAGAGAAAATAAAGGGAAATTGAATTACACAAATAGATCTGATGAGAACCAAAGATAAGAAAACACATAAAACCCATTCATCAAAAAAAACAAGATTTGTGACAACAAAACAAGAGATACAGTAATGACCTTACCGCAGAGATGTTGGTTTCTTCTCCATCAAAGGGATTAGAATCATAACGGTTATCCATCAGATGAAATCACAAAATGCACACCAAATAAATGATTAATTGTGTAATGTGTGAAAATGTTTTGTTTATTGTGATTTGATATAGTGTTTCTTCAGTTGATGTACAGTTGGTTTTGCTTTGAGACGAATGAGAACTTGAAAGAGGAGTTGGTATGAAAACTTCAAAGATTTTCGCGGGATGAGAAATTAAAGGTAGAGCCTTTAACTCGCTCATTGACTCGGCACTTAACTCGCTCATAAATCATACTAATTAAATATTCACTTTGCTAATTATTAGTACTATGAGTGTTCACGGTGTGGTTTGATGCGGTTTGGGGATAAAGTACCGTATATGCGGTTTAAGCATTTTGTCAAACCATAAACCGCACCGCATAAATCTCAAACCGCACCAAATCACACCGCAAAATGCGGTGCGGTTTATGCAGTTTGTCCCTATCGCCCTTTATGCCCACAATCCAAAAATAATAAATTTAATGATAATGCAATACGGTTTATGTGGTTTGTCCCTATCGCACTTTATGCCTACAATCCAAAAATTACAAGTTTAATAATACATTAAAAGCTCAATGTTAAAGTTACCACGATACCAAAAAAAAAAAAAAAAGAGCTCCAATATATCTCATTCCCAAATACATATTGCTTAATTAAAAATAGTCTAAGAAGTAAAAAAATAAACTTCAAACTAAATCAGACGTATGAGTTATGACGTGTCCAACTTTTTCTTTCATCTCGATCTTTAAGACCCGATTCCCAATTGGTTAATTGTTTAATCAAGATGGGACTTTGCCAAAACACGAAGTCCAAAATTAAATACTAAAGTATTCTTTATATATGTAATATATAAAATAAAAAATATACAAGCAGTGTGGTTTGAACTTCAGTTTGATAACTCAAAACCGCAAACCGCACCGCATAGTTCGGTTTGATAAAAATGCAAACCACACCCAAAAGTTTTAAACCGTGTTTTACGGTACGGTACAGTGCGGTATGGACGGTTTGTACAATTTACATGAACACCCCTAATTAGGACAACTAATTATTAGAAAAATCACCTGCATTAATACCAAAACAACTCCTTCAAAAGAATATATATATAGGGGCCTAATCAAATGAGAACTAGTTAGTTTGTGATAACTGTGAGATCTAATATGAGCCACACATTTAGAATAATTAATATTAATTATAAATAAATAAAAATTGATATTTTAGTAAATTTGTTTAATTCCTAAAATATAACCTAATTCCTAAATTTTCTTATTTCCTTTTACAAAAGGGTATCACAGTGTGCTATCACGTATTTTTTATGTTTACAAAAGGGTATCATAGTGTACTATTATGTATTTTTGATCTTTACAAAGTGTATCACATTGTGCATCACTTGTTTTCGATGTTTTTTTCGATCTTTACAAAGTGTATCATGGTGTGCTATCACGTATTTTTGATGTTTTTTCGATGTTTACAAAAGGGTATCATAGTGTGCTATCATGTACTTTCGATCTTTACAAGTGTATCACAGTGTGCATCATGTATTTTCAATGTTTACAAAGTGTATCACAGTGGACATCATGTATTCGCCAGAATAATATTTGCTAGAGAGAGGAGAGAGAAGAGAAGAGAGAGGAGATCTCAATAATACCTAAAATTCCTTTAATTAAAATTACCACAATTATTGATCTCCTAATTTATTTTCTATTTTGTGGTTAAAATTGGATCTCACGGTTATCACAGATAACTGAATTCTCCCTTGAATGCCCTTTATATATATATATATATATATATATATATATATATATATATATATATAGAGAGAGAGAGAGAGAGAGAGAGAGAGAGCTAGGTTATTTTGTTTACAAAAAAATCTTACTAACCTTGTTAACCACCATTGACCAATGAGAAAACTTCAAAATATTTGGTTTGATTAAACCCATTAATTAAATGATTAAGGGTATAATTAGTATTCCGTGTAATTATTTTTTAGGCTCATTAAAGAGGAGTTACAAAATTAATCATCCATGATTATAGCTCTTATGTTTAGATTCAAAGTGTAATCTAGATGTGTTCTCGGTGTTTCATATTTTATGTTACGTTCGAGGAACCATAAGTTGTGAAAGACAACCTTCAATCCACATTCAACCTTGAACGATGAATTCGAGAGTTTGAACAATGTCGGTGGAAGAGCCGACATTCTTCATTCTTCGTCACTAATAACTACGTCGTCGGATCTTTGTAATGGAACGCAACACAATTCCATTGAAGAATGTAGTATGCAGAATACCAGCACACGGTTGATTGCGGATCGAACATAATCAAACCCAATAAGAAAATCTATATCGGTTAGTACATTTTTGTTATTGTTATGATCATTGTTGAACATGCATGAACAACCATTATTGCAAACATATATGCATTGAACCGTCCGCTAAATGAAATTTTGTTCATAAAGTTTCAATATACTCACCCCTTGTTTTCAAGATATACTGATATAGACATCGATTTTTTCCCTAAGTGTTATTGGTGTTATCACAATGTGTGATTCCAGATTCACGCATTTGACAATTAAGATCAAGAAACAAAATCAAGAATATAGAGAGAGAAAGTAGTCACAAGTCATATGTCATATATCTCACATGTAAAAGTTACAGTGACAAGTTCTCTTGGAATTCTTACAAGAAACAAAACAAGAAAATGTATTTATATGGGTCAAATATTCCTTGACCTCATACAATACTTACATAGAAAAGTCAACAAAACTAAAATACAAATTGATTCAAACATAACTCTAACAATCTCCCCCTTTTGGATCAATTTGCAAATCTTCAAAAGAATTATCTGGTCCACCATCTTGATTTGGTTCTCCTTATCCCAAAATAAGATTCAAATCTCCTTATGCTATTTCTGAATTCAATCCTGTCTTGAATAGCAAGGATAACATGACCTGTAAAGATTCTATCCATTCTTGGCAAATGATCATTTTCAGCTAATCTCTTCCTTTCATTCTCCTCATAGATATCTTTCAGCTTTTGCAGAACAATCTTTAAAGTTCCATCTAAATACTTAGCAACCTCAGCAACTCTCATAAAATTTTTCTCCTTTTCTCCATTGTCATACACAACTCCAACTTCTGGCTCTCTTAACACAATGTACAACGGAGTTTCTTCAAGATCAGGATGAGTCATGTCAGGTGCAAGCATATTAACTCTCTTTTGGTTGGTGTCCAAACCAAGTTGGAAATCATAATAATAGGTGAAGAAAATATGCCTCCGAATGAACTTCTTGATTGTATCCAAAGCATATGTAACAATTGGAAATCTGATAGTCATGTCTCTGAAGTCATGATACATGAACTCCAAATCATCAAAGTGAAGATTCACAAAGTCAACTTCAGTGAAAATGTACTCCTTCATATCCTTTCTTTGAACCACAAGTTTTGGATACCAAATTTTGACAAACTTTTTTCAGAGAAACTTCTTTGACAACCACAATACCATCTCTACTCTTCACATCCTCAGAGGTTCTTTGGAGGAAGCTCATCATTCTAACATACTCATACCAGTAGTCAGAAGACTTATCTTGAATGCCCAAAATCATTTCTGTCCAATATCCTAATTTTCCTCACAAAAATCTTCTTATCTCTTCCAAGTATGGAGCTCTTAAAGCATGACGAATCCTTCTCAATTCTTCTTTAGTAGGACCATATTCATCATACCCAACTAGAGTGTTGGAAGGACCAACTTCATTGGCAGTACCTGAAGGACCTGCTTGACTTGGAATATCTGGTATATAAAGTGGTTCTGGCTAAAATTCAGGTTGGATCTGAGGGCTATTAGGCTTTGGTTGATAAGGAAAATCTTCTTCCATATTGGTACTTTGCTCAACATTGGCCTCAAAAGAATGATCAGCTTGAATCTCATTAGGATCAGGAAAACCAAAATCCTTGAAGGATGGAATAACATGAACTTCAGTGTGACCTGGCTCTGGTATATCAGGATGAACTGGGCTCAAATGAAGATCTTCAGGAGAATTATGATCAAATATGGCATTCAGCATATCAGAATCTTTATCTTCAAATAACACATCAAACACACTTTCTTCATGATCAGGAACAACATCATTGACTTTATTAGCAACAACCTCAATGATTTCAACTTCATCATCAGCTATATCAATAAAGTTTTCTTTCTCTTCCTCTTTTACTTTCGAGTACTGCTCATACTTGTCATCAATATCTTCATCATCATCATCTGAAGACAAGTTTATAACATTTACAGCTTCCAAACCAATCATTAGTAAAATCTCCTCTCTAGAAATAACCTTAGGCTTTGCAACACTTGGTTCAACATTTGGATTTACAAACAACATAATTTATTTCCGTGTCACATCCCTTTGATCATTCCTCATATCACCATGATCAGCACTATCTCTTTCCACATTCTGAGATCCAGATCCACCAACAGTTTCAGTAGCAGCATCAAAATCAGCACTTTGTTTCTGATTCATGATCATTCCTTGGTTGAGAAACAGAGGACTGGGTCTTGAAAGATGTCTGAACCACCTTAGCCAAATCTACAAAGGCAGATTGCATTACCTCTATAGACTTCAGAACATCTGCTTTAAAAGAATTAAACTCTGGAACTCTGACCACATCTGCTGGGATCTGTACAGATGGTGGTGGTGGAGGTGTTTGGTGATGGGATTGCAGAAGAGAAAACAAATCTGCATCAGTTTGGTTATCTGGAGCTTGTGAAACCAATTTGGCAAATAATAAAGATTTCAGCTTATCAATAGGCATATCTGTTGGTTGAGCAGGTGGAGGTGTAGAATGAACTTGCTACACTGATTCAACAACTGGATCTTTTCCCTTTAACATTCTTTTAACTGCTCCAATCTCCTCCTCAAACTTCTGTAACAATCTGGTTTCAACAGCCTTTAAGGCGCCGTCGAGAGATTCCTGTGTCACAAAGACTGGTAATCTAACACCAGAGTCACTTATAATTTCCATTTTCATGACAGTTGACGAGGCAACATCATGGCAATGTTCATAGTTGGCATGACGTTAGCTATGACAAGACTTCCACCCGGTCCTTGTAGTCCTATAGCAGAAGCTACTCTGGGCATTCCAGTCAGGTCATTAAGACTTCTGACAAAGATAGAAGTATCAACATGTGTCCTAGGAATGATAAAAGGTATATTAATTGGCAGTAGACTCAATTGTAAAGACAAAGAAAATGAAAACTAGGGCTGATGTTCTCTTGATTCAATACCTTAGGTCTCCGAATGAGAACTAGTTAGATTTTGTGCTAATTCCACGTGATTATGTGAAACTATTTCTTGTTAAGAGGTGATAGAGTGGTTGTCTTGGGTGTACGAGTACATAAGTGGGCTACTTATGTCTTTTTCAATACCTGCTCGCAACACATGCGGCGAGGTAGTAGATGTGGTTGCCCTTTTGGATTTATAAGCTAGGATTCTCATGCTCTCACCATTTTCTTCTTCTTCCCGTCCACTCTGTATCACGTTATCATTTTCAACTTGAACTCCCTCATTACTCCTTATGTCTCCAACAATATTCCTGACTATAGTATCGAAATCCAGTTCCATGGCATCATCATAAAAGTCAGCAAACACATCAACTTGTGCATCATTATCATGTACAACATCACTTTAGTTATCTTGATCATCTTGACCATAATCATCATTGTTGGGTCATTGACCAGCATCTTCCTAAATCGAAACGTGGCGCTGGCTGCTACTCTATAAGGAAATAAAGTTGCGCCTTCTCCATCAGCAATTGCTTTTGGCGTAGTGGTAAGCGCTTGATCCTAACATGTGGTATCAGAGCAGGTCACGGGTTCGAATCCCATGGAGTGCATTTAAATGGCAAAGTTATGTTGTGCAGCCATTGACTTCTAGCGAAGATCTTGTTAGTGCTGGCAGATGCTGGGGGGGGGATTGTTGGGTCATTGACCAGCATCTTCCTAAATCGAAACGTGGCGCTGGCTGCTACTCTATAAGGAAATAAAGTTGCGCCTTCTCCATCAGCAATTGCTTTTGGCGTAGTGGTAAGCGCTTGATCCTAACAATCATCACTATCGTTATCATCAGCAGTAGTTTCAACATCATTACCATCACTTTCAACTTGTACATAATCAGCTGTCTCATCATTATTGCCATCACTTGTTGCAGAAGGAATATTTTCTTCTTCACTTTCAACAGCTACCAATGTTGGATCCGACTTAGTTTCAGAGCCTTGACTTTCATCAGCTGGAGGTGTCACTATACGTAAGGCATTAGCCTGTGACCCTGAAGCCTCTAGTCTAGGTCTCCGAACCCCACCAGTACCCCTCTCAGAATTTTTCCTCTTCATTCCCCGTTCTTGCACCCCCATGGTGACAAGACCCCTCACTGACTCCTCTCTCCCAGGGACTGAGCCTGGGGTAAGGGAAACCGGTCTTGGTCATCCCATAAACACTCTATATTGTATCACACAGTCGGATTCTGGATCAACATAATAAAGTAAAGCTTCTGGAATAGGCATATAATAGTTGAATACTTTCTTCTGCTTCATTATGAATCTCATGGCATGAGCTGGTGCAAAAGGATGATTAGGTCTCTTTGGTATGCTCTTGTTGCTCCTAATCATGCTTCTTATGATAAGAGTAAGAAACCTCTTATATGGAACAAATGATGGAGCTTTGGAAGTCTTCTTAGAGATCACTCTCTCATATAACTCAGTCTAGAATACTACAACATAATCCACATGCAAGTCATAGACAATTGCATGGAAGAGCTTCAAAATATGGATGATGGCATTGTCAGTCCCATGAACTTTGGCAGTCAGACATCTATTTATCACAGAGAACAGTGTGTAGTAGAAAGGCGGCAGGTTGTTCTTCTTGAAGTGGTTAGCCTGAGTAAGCTAGCCTACATATCCCATGTTTATGACTCCCTCAAAGACTTCAGAATCAGTTGGGAAATCATCATAAGTATCTCTCCCTTCTCTAGCATCTGGTTCAAGAAGATCCAAAATATATCTGAGCCTTTGATAGTCCCGGATTGATTTGAAATGATCAACCTGGAGTTCAAACTGTGCATTTCCAATATATCTGATAGTCTTCCAAGCTTGTTGCACATATAGCTTTGGAACAGGTGCTTGAGCAACCAGTGCATATCTGAGTGGATGGTTCTGGAGAATACCAAGAACAAGTGGATCAATATTCAGGTGCTCAAAATCCACCTAATGATTATTGGGTGATAACTGCTTCTTTTCTGATGGTGTGATCAAGATCATATCAGGATTAACACCAGGTCCAAACTGGTATTCAGATCTGGAAGAAGGCATAGGATATTGCTTTGATACCTGTGGTGATGAATTTTCATCCATCAGGACTTGTTGCTCAACTAATTGATTATCAGCCATTAGAATACCTGAAAGAATGAAAAGTATGGACATATGTCTAATTTGTTAGTTAAAGCCCAAAGTTGATTTCTGAATTTTTTTTTTTTGAAAAATCACTAAGTATGGAATTTGCATGAAGCTATATGTGAATTCCTCACTTGCATGAATAAAACAAAGACAACAAAATTCGCATGAGTCAAGATGTGAATTCTTGACTTATGAAAAAAAATAGCAATCACAATAAGATTTCGCATGAAGCTTTGATGTTGATCCAAGCTCTCTCAGTGATTTGATAACGACCCTCTTTTATACTTAGTGAAAATTACGTTTAATATGTATTAGTGTTTCACTATCAGCGATCAGACTGAGTCTGTTCAGTTATCGCTGATAATATGTCTTATAAACATTTCTATGTATTAGTGTTTCACTATTAGTGATCAAACTGAGTCTGTTAAGTTATCGCTGATAGTTCTGATATAAACAGTAACGTAATCCCTGAAGACAAGTCTCGCGTCAACATATGTTCATAACTGAATCAAAAGTCTACTAGTGACCTGATGTGGATATCAGTGAAGCAAAGACAACTCTACTTATAGGCGAAGGAACATGAGGAAAAGCTTCAGCGATAGCTGAACCTCTTTATATCTCTGAAGAAAGAGATATTCAGCGATCAATCGATCACAAAGCTTATGCCTCAAGTTTCCTTTTGTCTTACCTTGCACAACCAGTACGATGTGTCAGAACGGACATATCTCTGCCACAAATCGTACAACAACTCTGTCAACTACACTTTCATGATACGACCGAAAGCATGTCTCCCAAAAGTCAGACTACAAAAGCCAATCACTGAATGACACGTGTAAAGTAACCTGCCATGCATTTAATGCATAGGGTATAAATAGAAAGATCACCTCTCCATCTGAGGGTGTGCTCTATTCTTGAACCAACATAGAAACCTTTGCTTTCTATACTTCTAAAACCCCCCATTCTCTATATTCTTGTGCAACCATCTTTGTGTTTCTTAAGTTTGTTTAGATTGAGTCTGTCTTAATCTTATTCCGCAACAAACTTGTAAACTGTGTTTGATTATTCAATAAACAGTTTATTAAACTTTAATTTATGTGTTTGTATTCACCCCCCCCCCCCCTTCTACAAACTTGTTAAGCACCTCCGGGACCAACAAGTGGTATCAGAGCAGACTGTTTAATCTGATTAACAAGATCTTGCTTTATTCTCTTCCTTGCTATTCTAATATGGCACTAAGCACAAACACAAACTATTTTGATAATGGTTCATTTTCTAAACCACCTCGATTTAGCAGAGATAACTTTTCTCTATGGAAAAATCGAATGATACTATTTCTTGAAGGTGCAGATCCTACTATACCTGAGTATATAGAAAATGGACCCTATGAACCTGTCCGAATTATAGCTGCAGTTCCAGCTACTGCCACCACTCCTGCTGTCCCTGAACGCTATGTAGTTAAGGAGATAAGACAGTGGAGTGATGAAGACAAAAAGAAGGTTGGTATAGATGCTAGGGCAAAAACCATTATCTCAATGGCTCTGCCTGATGAAGTTTTCCATTCCATCATGAATCTTAAAACTTCTAAAGAAATGTGGGAAACCATTTGTGTTCAATACGAAGGCACCACTGAAATCCAAGAGACTCGAAAGATTAACTTGGTAAGACAGTATGAAAGTTTCATCGCTGGTAAGAATGAATCTCTCTCTGATGTTCATTAGCGATTTAACTGCTTAATCATAGATCTAAGAACTGTTGGTAGGACCTATTCTAATTCTGAGGTCTTGACCAAATTCCTAGAATGTCTTCCTGAAAGCTGGGACAGTTATTCAATATGTCTTAAGCTGACAAAAGACTTAAATTCTCTTTCACTCAGCACCTTATATGGAATATTGCTTAACTATGAGCAATCAAATGTTATCCCAGTTTAATCTAGTTGATTAACAATCACATAACACAATAAGATCAAGAGATAATAAGATCAGAGTAACATACCAATCCCTTGAATAAACAATGAAACCCTTGAGTGTTCTTGATACCCTTTGATTACAGAGAAAACTTCACTTGACAATAATCTCTAAACAATAATTATGAGGTATCAAACCCTAAAACTAAACTAATTAACACTTTAAATACTTAAGCCTTATGGGCTTATGGAATTTCTAACAGGCTTTAGGCCCATTTACAAATAACTATTAACATATTACAATTTAAACCCTGAACTGTAACTATCAAGTAAATACAGTTTAGACCCTTTAATTTAACTTTAATCTTGAATACAATTATTTGATCCAACAATCTCCTCCTTTGGATTCAAGATTAAAATTTTTTTGCAATTGTCTTACGGTCTTCACTTGTATTCTCTTTTCTTCAGATATGTCGTTGATCGCTTCAAAACTTGTAGCTTTCTTTCTTTAAAAACTTCAAAATCTTCAGATCTTCATATTATATTCTCCCTCTTTGATAATTCTCCCTTTTCGTATCTTCTCCCCCTTTTTGATGAGTGGTGAGAATCATCATCATCAAAACTTTGCAAAACCATCTCCCCCTTTTCAAGACAATCTCCCCCATCGTGTATGATCACGTAAGCACAATCTTCATGTAACAAGCCCTATATGGAAATAAGAGCAGTCTTCCCAGATGGAAAGAGTGATTATTTCAATCTTTTCAGATAAAAATAGTCAATTGTAACCGTTTAAATCTTTGCAAATTCAAACAGGTTAAGAGTTGTAACCCTAAATCAACAAATGACTCAGTTAGAATGTCTGTCAGTAACACAAAGTTACTGAGTAACACAAAGTTACTATATAAGGAGCTGGATTGATGTAGACTCCCCAGGTCTTCCATTCAATCATCGAATAACACATGGTTATCTATGAACGTTTTGATAGAAACCAAATTTATGTGTGCTCATGCATGTGTTAGAAAAAAAATTAAGCATAGATGATTGATTTTTCAATATAGGCTCAAAGTATGTAAACTTGTTGAGACAACAACAAATTATACAAAGACTCAATGTGCATGAGAAAGGGTTCGAAGGTGGGGCAACTTTCCTTCTTTTTCAATATTAGTATCTTCCAAATGAAGAACCAATAGCATATGTGTTGCGTCCCCAGAAAATGTGAAACATTCTCTTTTTGAGAAAATAATGAGTAGCTGGTGGGGTTGTATGCAAGAGATGGCATGGGCTAGTTGCCTATTTCAATGATGGTCACCAAAGAATGTGAACCAATCAGATTATGTGGCTGCCCAACTCAGAAAGAAGTTTGGTGCAGAGTTTAATATTCTTTTACTTTGTTCTCTCACCCTCTTTCTTTTAATGCTCACGTCTAACCAATCTCTCTTTTCCATTTTACCTCTTTTCACACACCAACACTCAAATCTTTTGACCCTTCTCCCCTCAATCACTCAGGGAAAACTTCCTGGGTAGGAAACACTGGTTATCGTGAATCCATGGAAGTTATGTTAATTTCTCACACTCAATCCCATGTATTTTCCTAATAGAACATGTTGTTCAACAGTCTTTTGAACATGTAAGCACAAATACCACTTGTTACATGAAAAATAAGACTTTTGGAGATGTCAAAACAGTTATGTTTGACGATGCGATTCTCCCCCTCAAACTAAAAGAGTTTGACAATTAAGCTTATATCATTTCATCATGAAGAATAATATTTTGGAGAATAAAAAACGAATGTTGTTTATATGAACAATATATAAACATATTTTCAATGAAAGCACATGAAATGACATTTGATTCAATCAACAGTGAATACAAATAACGTGAGTATTACCATAGAACGATTTAACTTTTGATACATGGTAATAACAAAGTCAAATAGAATGTTCTGAACCATTATGTGTATGAATACTTGACAAAGTATATTGACAAGATAAAACACAAGTATTTATCTTTAAGAACACACGGTCAGATAATCTTTTAAAAACACAGATATTCTCCCCCTTAACTGATAATTTTTTTTTAAAGCTTAAGAAAAAAACAGAAAAAAATAAGGCACTGAAGTGCGGGTTCTAATCCGATGTGATTAGAAGCCATTGTCACTTGACCAAAGCTGCATAAATAAAAGAAATAATGGTAATCATTTATGAAAATGATTCATCTCTCGTTAACAACAGTTGGAAAATAACACACAAGATCAAAACTTGGAATACTCCCCCTAGAATCATGAGTAAGGTTTAAGACATGTTCAACATTCCAAGTTTGCTGATGAGAAATTGAAAACATTTTTCATCCAATGGCTTGGTGAAAAGGTCAGTTAACTGGAAGTCAGTTTGAACAAACTGCATTTCAATATTACCTTTTTCTACATGATCCTTGATGACATGATAGCGTACGTCGATATGCTTGGTCTTCGAATGCTGTACCGGATTAGCAGTTATAGATATTGCGCTCTTGGAATCACAATAAATAGGAACACGCTTGTAGTTGTAGCCAAAGTCCCTTAACTGTGTCGTCATCCAGAGGACTTGAGAACAGCAGCTAGCAGCAGCTACATACTCAACCTCGACAGTGGATGTCGAAACACAGTTTTGTTTCTTTGAAGTCCAACTCACAAGTTTGTCACCTATGAATTGACATGATCCAGAGGTGCTCTTTCGGTCTAGCTTACATCCTGCATGATCAGCATCTTAAAGGCAGTTAGTTCAAAACGAGAATCCTTTGGATACCAAAGGCCTAGATTAGGCGAGCCTTTGAGATATCTAAGGATTCGTCTAACAGCAGATAAGTGCGACTCTTTAGGATTAGACTGATATCTCGCACAAAAGCATGTGGAAAAAATTATATCTGGGCGACTTGCAGTCAGATAAAGTAAAGATCCAATCATGCTACGATACACCTTTTGATCAACAGGTTTCCCGGAGGGATCCGCGTCTAAGAGTGTACCTGTAGCCATTGGTGTTTTTATGACTGAACTATCTGACATATTGAACTTTTTCAAAATATCGTTTATATATTTAGCTTGATTAATAAATATGCTATCGAGTAATTGCTTTACTTGTAGACCAAGAAAGAAATTCAATTCACCCATCATCGACATTTCAAACTTTGTTTCCATTATCTTTGAAAAGTTCTTGCAAAATTTCGGATTTGTCGACCCAAATATTATGTCGTCAATATAAATCTGAATGACAATCAAGTCCTCACCTTGCCTTTTGAGAAATAAGGTAGTATCTACTGTACCTTTCTTGAAACCAGAAGCAAGTAGAAATTTAGTGAGAGTTTCATACCAGGCTCGCGGTGCTTGTTTAAGACCATAAAGCGCTTTGTCTAAAACATAGACATGATCAGGGTGATGAGGATCAACGAAACCTTCAGGTTGAGCCACGTAAACCTCTTCATGCAAAACGCCGTTTAGAAAAGCCGACTTTACGTCCATTTGATAGACAGTAAAGTTTTTGTGCGCTGCATATGCTAGAAAGATTCTGATGGCTTCGATCCTTGCAACCGGGGCGAATGTTTCATCATAGTCAATGCCCTCTTGTTGACAATACCCTTTGGCGACCAGACGAGCTTTGTTTCTCACTACTACTCCGGCTTCGTCTTTCTTATTTCTGAAAACCCACTTTGTTCCAATAACGGATTTACCTTTAGGTAGTGGGATCAAGCGCCATACCTTGTTCCTTTCGAATTGGAGAAGCTCATCTTGCATAGCAGAAATCCAGAAGGGATCACGTAGAGCTTCAGACGCTTTCTTCGGTTCTAGGGAACTAAGGAAGCTTGAAAACATGCAGAAGTTGGTTGTTGCAGATCTTGTTGTGACACCAGATTGTACGTCACCTATCACGTTTTCTAGGGGATGATCCTTAGTCCAACGATGTGTGCTTGGTAGTGCCTAAACTGTTTGTTGCGTATTGGACGCATCATTTTCATCTTGCACGACAGGTTGCTCCATAGATGTACTCGGGACATCTTGTACTGGTGTTTCTGATACTGAGGCTTCCGGACTAGCAGTTGAAGTGCTCGGGACTTCGTTTCCAGAAGAACTATCTGTAGAGATAGATTCAACATTAGTAGAGTCAGAAACTAACTTTGTAGTCGTACCTGATGGAGATGAAGTTTCAGTGACTTTTTCGGAAGGTCCAGACATGTCTTCAGATATAGTAGGGACCACCTAGCCTGAACCATGTGTTATTTGATGATTGAATGGAAGACCTGGGGAGTCTACATCAAACCAACTCCTTATATAGTAACTTTGTGTTACTCAGTGACTTTGTGTCATTGACAGGCATTCTAACTGAGTCATTTGTTGATTCAGGGTTACACTTATTAAACTGTTTGAATTTGAAAAGATTCGAATGGTTACTACTTTCTATTTTAATCTGAAAAGATTGAAATAATCACTCTTTCCATCTGGGAAGACTGCTCTTATTTCCATACAGGGCTCGTTACATGAAGATTGTGCTTACGTGATCATACACAATGGGGGAAATTGTCTTGAAAAGGGGGAGATTGTTTTGGTATGTTTTTATGAATATGCTTCTCACCATTCATCAAAAAGGGGGAGAAGATACAAAAAGGGAGAATATAATTTGAAGACTGCTGAAGATTATCAAAGTTTTAAAGTTTTGATGTTTTGAAGACTGCTGAAGATTATCAAAGTTTTGAAGTTTTGAAGACTGCTGAAGATTATCAAAGTTTTGAAGTTTTGAAGACTGCTGAAGATTATCAAAGTTTTGAAGTGTTGAAGTTTTGAAGCTATCAACGTCATATCTGAAGAAAAGTGAAGACCCGAAGACAATTGCAATTTTTTTTTAATCTTGAATCCAAAGGGGGAGATTGTTGGATCAAATAATTGTATTCAAGATTAAAGTTAAAGTTCAGGGTTTAAACTGCAATTGTGTCAAAGTTAAATTAGAGGGTCTAAACTGTATTTACTTGATAGTTACAGTTCAGGGTTTAAATTGTAATATGTTAATAGTTATTTGTAAATGGGCCTAAAGCCTGTTAGAAAGCCCATAAGCCCATAAGGCTTAAGTATTTAAAGTGTTAATTAGTTTAGTTTTAGGGTTAGATACCTCATAATTATTGTTTAGAGATTATAGTCAAGTGAAGTTTTCTCTGTAATCAAAGGGTATCAAGAACACTCAAGGGTTTCATTGTTTATTCAAGAGATTGGTATGTTACTCTGATCTTATTATCTCTTGATCTTATTGTGTTATGTGATTGTTAATCAACTAGATTAAACTGGGATAACATCAAACCTTCTGAAGAAGAATCTTATAAAAGATTCTAAAGACTCCAAAAGCACTCCTGTTGCTTTAGTCTCTTCAGAAATAATTCCGTCTCAGCGATCTACTCTCACTATCACTGAGTTAGATTCTGAATCTGAGGATCTATCAGACCCTGATCTTTCAGAGTTTGATGACTCCTTAGCACTCTTCACAAACTCTATTAAGAGATTTGCAAGAAAGAGCAATTTCATAATGTCAGGATCAAAATTCTTAACAAGAATAAAGTCTCAGAAACAATATCAAAGAAGTTGCGGAATAACACTTTGATATTCAATGTAACAGTAAACAAACAGTATTTGATTAACAACTTGCAAACTTGTATTAAAATCACAAGATTACACACACAACCTCAATCTTGAAGAACAAGCTCTTTCAAGACGAATTCTACTTCTCTAGAATTAGGATCTATGCCTTGAGGTTGATTCTCTCTAAAAAAACTTAGAATTAAAAACTATATCACTAAACTATTCTATCAAATCTATACATATACTGAATAAAAAGATAATTACAAAAAAATAGAATATCTTCAGTATATCTTGCATAGTTATCTTCAATCCTTCCATGAATATCTTTATTCTTTACAGTTGTCATCCTCTCCATCCGAATCTCCACTTCATAAGCAGCATTAATCATAAGCAGCATTAACTACTAAGCAGCACTAACCACTAGCAGTACTAACTAGCTAAGCAGTACTAACTTTGTTCAAGCAACACTAACTTTGACTAGCAGTATTAATTCTACTAGCAGTAGTAATACTCAACAGTATTAACTTTGAAGTCCTCTAGCAGTAGTAATTCTGAACTAGCAGCATTAACCATACTTGATGAATTTTTCAGTTCCCAACAATCTCCCCCTAACTTGACTTTTAGGAAAAGAAGTCAAGTTCTTCAGATCTTCTTCAAGATGCTTTCAACACTTCAGTTTACACTCCTAGATTAGGATCCAAACCCAAACTTTGATTAATGATTCTGCTAACCACAATCTTTGCCATTTCTGAATCTTTTGAACATGTAAGCTTAGCATTTAACATTGCTTGTAATTTGGCCTTGCTGTGATCATAGATTTTATCAACTAAGTAGTACTCATGATAAGCTCTGTCTACAGTGATGACATAGACTCCACACCTTTCAAATATCATCCAGTTTTCTATTCTTTGGAATTTATTCTGTAGATGCAAATCTCTGATCACATGTTGAACTTTGCTAGGATCAAACATCATGCATAAGTACTCCATAGCTAATCTGATTAAGCTCATTCCTTCTCCTTTCAGCTCCTTTTCATATATCTCCAACCCAACTTTAAACATCTCTTCTAAATCTGATCTTGAACAGCTTCTTATGAGTCTACCCCAAGTAGAGTACACTTCATATATATCTCCCACTCTCTTAAGCCTGAAGTATTTCTTCCTTTGATCTTCCAAAATATCCCAAAAGATGACTTCTAGAGCTTTCATAGAGATGGGATCAACTGAAACTGGTTCAACAGCTGTTGTAGTCATATATAGATCAAGATTATATTGCTTATTGGATTGTTCTAGGTTCTTTACAGATTCAGTTGTAGAAGTAACTGAAGGTTCTGCTGTTTCTTCTATTTCTTCAACTCTTGGCCTTTTGTTCTGCTTCTTGGAGGCAATTGACTTCACCCTCTTCCCAGATTTGGCTTCTACACCAACATTCTCAGATTCTTCCTTCATCTCCTCAGCTTTGTCTTTTGAGGGTGTGGTCTCCTCAGGGAATGGCTTTTGAATATTAAGGTCATGCCTTTCCTTCATTCTTCTCTCAGCCTCTTCCCTTTGGACTGAATCCCCTTGAAGCTTGAGCATCTCTTGTCTGATACAACTCCTCAACCTGAGTGTATGCCATGTTAGAGAACATCTCCCCCTTAACACCAATTGCACCTTTCAGGAAATTTATCATCTTTCTTCTTTCCTGATTGGCCAAAAATGTTTTGGAGGGTTGTCTTTTTTGTTTTTGAATTGGCATCTTTTTAACTTGAAGTTTCTTGGCTTGAGCTGCTTCTTTAATGCTTTTCTGATATTCTGCATTCAATTTTCTAGCCATGATCTTTGCAAGCTCTCTATCCTTCTCTGATTGAAGTTGTTCTTCCTTTTCCAATTCAGCCTGAAGTAGCTTTGCCATTTCTTCATCCAACTCAATCTGACTCTTTTCTTGGCAGGCAGTTTTTCTCCTTTCCTTTTCCTTTTGTCTCCTTTGCCTTTTCTGTTGCCTTTTGTTGAACTTTTCCTTCATTGATGACTACTCCCTTGGCCTTTTGAGTAGCCTCAGGAGTGTCATTCTTTGCTTTGACTAGTGTTTCTGCAATCTCCATTTCTTCAACAGAAAGCCCTGTTACTGCTGCTTCTGTTTCTGCTGCTTCTTGTATATTAGCAGCTTTAACAGTTTCTGCTTCTATTCCATGCTCTGTCTCCCCCTCAACTTCAACTATCTTTTCAGCTGAACTTTCTTTCTCTGGTTCTCCCTCTTGCTTCTCCCCCTTGTTGAAAGGATCTTGAACATTTGTCCTCTTCTTGAGTACAAATTGTTTTCTCCTCTTCTTTTGTATCAGCCTTGTCACTATTTTCTTTAACTTGGTAATTTGGACTTGTTGTGACAGGATTACCAGCTTCATCTCTTCAATTTATTTCACTTGTTTGAGAACATCTTGGTTGATGTTGCCCATTGTTTCCATCAATTCATAGTAAGTATATCTGTCCTCACCTTCTCCAGAAGTGTTACCCTCTTTTGATGGATCATTGGATCTTTTTGTAGTGGAAGTCTTCTGCCTAGCAGAAGCACTATCCACCCCCTTGGTTTCTTGGCACCAGGGACCTTTGAATGATTGCTCATTCAAAGTTGCCATGGGGGAGGTCTTAGTTATGTTACCACTGTCCTCCTCTGTGTTAGCAGGAGTAGTGGCAGCCTGCTCACCCATATGCTCTTCCTCCTCCTCAGAGAGCACCTTCTTTGGGTTGGGAGACACCCTTGTGGTTTCCCTGTAGATATTCTCTAAGGGAGAATCCTCCCTTAGAGGGCTTAAAGGCTTAGGGGTTGATGGTACAAGAAGGGAAGGAGCCTTCTTTACCTGTTTCCTTTTGTATGTTTGGGTGATTGGTGAAGTTGGTTTATCAAGAAGAGACTGGGGAATTGATTTAGGGTGGGAAGGTTGGGATTGGCTAGCAGTGGGTTGGTCTAATGGGGGCCTTGACCCTGCTGCCATACCTTCATCAGTTTGGGACACCACCATCATTGTAGAGAACAATGGGGTGTCAACTCCTTCCGAGTCCAGAGGGGATCTTTTCATGTTTGAAAAGACCTTACCTTTGGGAATTTTTGGTACATATACCCCATCAAAATGAGGTATATCCGTCAATTCATGGTTAATAACTTCTTGGACAAACCTGGGGTACATATAAAAACTCTTTTTACTTCCCAGGTTTGAGACAAGATCATTAAAAATCATTTGTGAATAATTATACTTTCTGGCAGTGGCTAAGCATACCAAAGCATAAGCAATGGTGCTACTGAACTCACTCCATCCAGTAGTCTTTTTAGAGATACAGTGCATAAGAATATGGACAAAGAAACGCCATTGGGGTGAAAATTTGGCTTTTGAGAATTTGAACACACCCAATGGGCCTCCATACCCCATTCTTGTAAGAGTAGAAAACAGTTCATCATTAGAGATAGAAGTTATACCAGAGGCATCGTCTAGACGTAGACTGATGCGAAGTACCTCTTCAGTAACTGTCAAGGGTTTGTCACACACCCTTGTTTTGATCATTTGCACACCATTCTCAGTAACAATGGTGGCATTTACCCAGAATTGCCTCTGATGCTCTATGAAGATGGTAGGAGATAGAGTGAGAGCATGGGCAATATGGCTTGACTTCAGAAAGTCGACTATCTGGTGAAAACCTTCAGCTTGTTTTGGCTTTTGGAGCATCGCGATTTCATTGTGCTCGTCTATGAACGTAATGGATGCCATTGACCTTGAAGGTTCTTGCCTGAAAACTTTGAACTTGAGAGAGAAAGGGTTTAGAGCGCAAGTGAACAGTATGCAAAGAGTCGTTATGAACTTTTAGGCGGGCAAAGGGTATTTATAGTATTCGGGACATAAGCAGTAGTAACCAAGAGCAGTATTAACGACAAGCAGTATTAACCGAAAGCAGTATTAACTGATAGCAGTATTAACTACTAGCAGTATTAACTGAAAGCAGTGTTAACCACTAGCAGTATTAACTGAAAGCAGTGTTAACCACTAGCAGTATTAACTGAAAGCAGTATTAACCACTAGCAGTATTAACTGAAAGCAGTATTAACTACTAGTAGTATTAACTGAAAGCAGTATTAACTACTAGCAGTATTAACTGTGCACTGGAAGTATTAAAAATGCACTGGCAGTATTAACAATGCACTGGCAGTATTAACAATGCACTGGCAGTATTAAAAATGCACTGGCAGCATTAACAATGCACTGGCAGTATTAAAAATACTTACACTTTTAAGCTTTGTGAAGGACTGAGTACTGCTCTACTTTTCCTGAAAAAGAAGATTAGGACCACCAAGAATAAACAATATACAGGTATTGAACCACTTTTTAAGTAGGAGCTTATTCAGAGTTGATCATTCCCACACTTGTTACCAAGAAAGTGAATCTACCCACATCAAATGCTTTGGTGAATAGATCAGCAAACTGGTTGTCAGTATGAACCTTTACAACTTGAATAAGTTTCTTTTCATTACAGTCTCTTATGAAGTGATACCTGATCTCAATGTGCTTTGTCCTTGAGTGCTTGACAGGATTATTCACAATGCTAATAGCACTGCTATTATCAATAAAAATTGGAGTGTGTAGAAAGGTTACCCCATAGTCCAACATTTGATTCTGAATCCATAAGACTTGAGAACAGCAACTTGCAGCTGCTATGTACTCTGCCTCTGTTGTAGATGTGGACACTGTGGTTTGTTTCTTGCACTGCCATGAAACTAGTCTTGCACCTAAGAACTGACATCCTCCAGAAGTAGATTTTCTGTCCAAGTTTGCTCCACCTAGATCACTGTCTGAGTATGCAAGTAGGTCAAAGGATGAGTCATGAGGATACCAAAGTCCCAATCTGGGTTGCCCTTTGAGATATCTGAATATCCTCTTAACAGCTTGATAATGAGATTGCTTTGGCCTAACTTGGAATCTTGCACATACACAGACTGGAAACATTATATCTGGCCTAGAGGCTGTAAGATACATGAGAGAGCCAATCATGGATCTATAATGATGAACATCCATATCCTCCCCCTCAAGATCTGCTGTTATCTGCTTGTGTGTCTCCATAGGTGTGCTGGCAGGTTTTGAATCTGAGAAACCAAACTTGGTTAGAATGTCCTGCACATACTTGGACTGACGGATAAAAATTCCATCTGACTTCTGTTGAACTTGGAGTCCAAGGAAAAAAGTAAGTTCCCCCATGGAACTCATTTTGAACCTTTGATGCATTAGTTCCTCAAACTCCTTGCACATGTTGTCTCTTGTAGATCCAAATATGATATCATCAACATAGATTTGGACCAGCAAGATATCCTTCTTCTTTCTCTTGATAAATAGAGTCTTATCAATGACTCCTCTTTCAAAGCCATTTTCCAAGAGATAGGATGACAGAGTGTCATACCATGCTCTTGGAGCTTGATGCAGTCCATAAAGTGCTTTCTTCAATTTGTATACCCTGTCTGGATAGCTTGGGTTTTCAAACTCTGGTGGTTGACAGACATATACTTCTTCTTCAATTGAGCCATAAGGAAATGCACTTTTCACATCCATTTTATAGACTTTGAATTTCATATAAGAAGCATAAGCCAGGAATAGTCTAATTGCTTCTACCCTGGCCACAGGGGCAAATACTTCATTATAGTCTATTCCCTCTTCTTGTGTATACCCTTGAGCCACCATCCTTGCTTTATTTCTTATCACTATACCTCTTTCATCTCTCTTATTCCTGAAGACCCATTTTGTTCCTATTGCTCTTTGGCCTTTAGGAAGGTCTACCAGATCCCAAACATCTTGCAGCTTGAATTGCAGTAGCTCTTCTTGCATTGCTTCTATCCAACTGGACTCTTTCATAGCATCATGTGCCTTCTTAGGTTCAAGCTGGGATAGAAAGCAAGAAAGTACTGTATGCTGTTGATCTTGCATTTCTTGCAGTCTGCTTTGATTTCTAGTCATCATAGGAGAGGATATGTCTCCTATTACCAGTTGTGGAGGATGATTCTTTTGAATTCTGGTGTGATGATTAGGTTCTTCATTAAGTCCCACCTCTAGATTGGAGTCATTCAACTCAACTGAGGTGTTTTCAGCAGCTACTTCTGATTCTTTATTGTCTTGAGTCTCCTCATCTCTACTTTCTTCTTCACTCTGACTTGGTACAGTAAATGGTTCCTTTTCACAGTCTTCAACAGGATCCACTGTGGGTATGGGAAAGATCACAGATTGAGATAATTTGTCTTTAACTTGGGTAGTTCTTGATTCTCCACTCCCTGAAACTGCATAATCATCACTACTGAAACCAAAAGAGTTAGTTAGTGAATCAATGTCAAATAGCCACTGAGGACCAGACCCAATTGGATTTGGTGTGTTCTCATTGCATTTGACATTGTCACTTTCTTCAATTATTCTAGAAGAGGAGTTAAAGACTCTATAAGCCTTACTCTGAGAAGAGTAACCAACAAGAAATCCATCATCTGCTTTGCTATCAAACTTACCTAAGTGAGATTTAGTATTGAGAATTGTACAAGGGCACCCAAAAGGTTTGAAAATCCAATAAAGGGTTTTCTTTTATTTAAAAGCTCATATGGGGTCTTGTTCTTTGGCTTGACCACTAGAACTCTGTTTTGGACATAACAGGCAGTATTGACTGCTTCAGCCCAGAAGGTAATTGGCAGTTTTGAATCAGCCAACAGAGATCTAGCAGCCTCTATTAGTGTCCTATTTCTCCTCTCAGCAACTCCATTCTGTGGAGGAGTCCTAGGGGCACTATATTGTCTCTCAATGCCTTTCTCTTCACAAAAGGTGTTTAGATCAAGATTTTTAAATTCAGTCCCATTATCTGATCTAATGACTTTTACTTTTTGATTAATTTGGTTTTCAATTCTTAGGATAAAGGATTTGATCAGTCCACTTGTCACATCCTTAGTCCTTAGAAAATACACCCAAGTAAATCTGGAGTAATCATCAACAATAACCAAGCAGTAAGATTTCTTGCCTATACTCATAACATTTGTAGGACCAAACAGATCCATATGTAGTAATTGGAGACAAGAAGAAATAGTGTTTAACTCTTTGGTCTTATGAGAAGTTTTGTGCTGTTTGCCTTTAAGACAAGCAACACAATGATCATCACATGAAAAGACTTTTGATGGTAAACCTCTTACAAGGTTGTTTTTAACAAGTTTGTTCATAGTCTTGAAATTCATGTGACACATCCTTCTGTGCCAAAGAGAGGATTCATCCACAGAAGCTTTTGAAACAAGACAGTTTATGGATGAATCACTATCAACATTGTCCATATCTAGACAATAAACATTGTCCTTTCTTGGAGTTCTAAGTAGTATCATGCTTTCATCAACTACTTTGAACCCTGGAGCAAGGATCATACACTCTGTGTTTGTAAATAATATGTTATGTTGTTTGTCACAAACCTGTGATACACTTAACAGGTTGTACTTCAACTGATCAACATAGTAGACATCCTCAAATGTCATCTTACCTTTAGTAACATTACCTTTGCCACTTATTTTACCACCAGTAAGATTATCTCCAAAAGCAACATGTCCTCCATTGATATGCTTGAAATCCTGAAGACATGACATGTTACCTGTCATGTGCCTAGAGCAACCACTATCAACATGCCATATGCTCTTCCCCTTGAGCTGTTGGTTGCCCTACACATAAGATAAATCAATTAGTATGAACTGGGAACCCAAGCCAAAGTGGTCTTGGGTACCCCTTTCTCATCAAAATACTTGCATTCTTTATTGACAAGATTTTTAAACTTTGACTCCTCATTTATGGAGTACTTTGTCACAATGATAGGCTTGGAAACACTTTTGTTAGAAGCAGTACTGGTTTTAAAGGTACTAACTGCCTTAGCACCACTTGCATGCTTAGCAGTACTAATCTTGTTAGAAGTAGTAACTGTATTAGCAGCAGTAACTGTGTTGGCAGTATTAACCTTTGAAGAGGTACTAACAGTATTAGCAGCATTAATATTTTCAGCAATACTAACACTGGTAGCAGCAGTAATGCTTCCAGCAGCACTATCCCTGTCAGCAGTACTAACAGTTTTAGTGCTTCTTGGTACCCACATTTTAATACTTTCTTTTAAAACCTTTTTCCTCATGGGACCCTTATTTTCAACAGATTTCTTCATCACATGTTTCTTTCCAGCCTTCCTATAACCAACAGGTTTTTGCACAAATCTTTGAAAGTTCATCTGTTGGTTAATAGGATTAAAGAAACAATGCTTAGCCAAATGGTTTAACTTTCCACATATGAAACAAGGCTTTGGTCTATTGATTTTACTCAGATAAATGCCTTGTTTTTGTGCCCATTGGTTGTTCCAGTTTCTCTGATTTCCCCTTGGTTTATCATGTTTTTGGGGCTTAGAAGTATTGCATGCACACTGCTTGCAAGGGATAGGGTTCACAACAGTGGTCTGCTTATAATAAACCTTCTTGTTCTTTCCCTCAGTCTTCTCTATCTCATTGGACTTGATCCAATTCTTTCCACATCCCTCATTGGTGATTATGTGGTTTTCTATAGGAATCTCACCACTCACAGTGTTGTCTTTATCCTTGACAACTTCTTTCTCAGTTTTATCCTTAACAACTACTTCATCTAAGGGATCTATCTCATTGGCTCCCTTAGGTAGGTCCTTCCTATCCTTTGTTTCTAACAAATCTGAACTAGGAGGGATGTAGTTGTTGTTATAGGGTGGTGGTGTGGTATTGTACCCTATTCCTCTTCTAAGTTTGTCATGGATTTGAGTTTGGAGCAAAGAGTCCATTGCTTTAGAAGCATTGGAAAATTTCTCAATATCCAGCTTGGCTTTCTCAAACTCCCTCTTTATCTTCTCATTCTCCTCTTTGGATCTGGTCAGTTGAAGTTCTAAGTCATTCTTCTCCCACTTCCAGTAGTTTGTGTCATAAGAGTGTTGAAGCTCATTGGCTTGAAAACCCTTAATCTGCTCTTCAAATCTTTCAACTATCCTCACATAATCTTTTATGTCCTTTTCCAATCTCTTAAGGTTATCACTCATGTTTTGATTGTGATCCCTATACCTCTTAACAGTGTTAATTCAATTTTGAGAACAAAGATTGGAAGTTACCTCTGTTGGGAGATCAGACACCTCTGCCATTAGAGCTTGGTTCTGGATGGCCTCTTCAGCTTGATCACTCCAATCAAACCCCATGCCTTGTTGAGAGACAAGGGCTTGAGCAGAGTTTCTGTTATTATTGAAGCTTCCAGATTGAGCTTGTTGGTGGTTATTGTTTTGAGGCATTCCACTTCTGCATTCTATAGAAAAGTGTCCCTTCTGATGACATTTATAGCATTCCACCTTTGACTTGTCAAAACCTGCTCCATCTTCTCTTCTTTGTGAGAAGTTGTTCCTTCCAGTTCTTTTGATGAACTTCTTAACTCTCATAGAGAGCATGGACATCTGCCATTTAATGTCCATCTCTTCAAGATCATCTGGATGGAGTTGTTCCAAGTCATCATTAATGAGAGAAGAGTTTCCATGACTTGCTAGAAAGGCTTCAAATACAGTTTCATTGCCTTTCTCTAGATTTGCTCCATTGGCAGCACTAACTGATTCAGGGTTGGAAGTAGAATCAGTTGATGCTGAAAGGAGTGCAACATTGTGAACATACCCAGAAGGCCTCTTCTTAGCCTCTACCTCAGATTCAAAAACTCTTAGATCATTATATAGATCATCAAGTTCCTTTTCTTCCAGTTGATCATTCTGTCTGAAAGCCACAGTATACATGGTCCATTCATCACTCAGGGACCTTAGAAACTTTCTGTTCAGATCATCTTGATCAATTTGTACTCCCACTGTAGCAAGTTCACCAATAAGCTTGTTGAACCTGTCAAAAGTTTGAGTCATGGACTCATTCTTGGTTGACATAAAGTTCTCATATTGTTGCTTCAGAATGGATTTCTGATTTCTCTTGGTACTTTTGGTACCTGAGAATCTCTTCTCTAGAGCATTCCAGAGCATCTCTGCATCAGTGCAGTTGCAGAACTGATGGTGATATTCATTGGGGATGGCCAAGAGCAAAGTGCTCAAGGCTTTCATCTCTGTCTGTCTAGCCTTTCTTTCTGCATCAGTTTTTGGTGGAGTTCTCTTTCCATCTGCACCAATCTTACCTGCTTCAGAAGGACCATTCTCTATGATATCCCACATAGAATAGTCAGTGAGGAGTATGTACTGCTTGATTCTGATCTTCCACATATCGAATTCATTGGGTCTGAGCATTGGTACCTTTGAAACCAGAGTACTGTTTGATTCTGCAAAGTTTTCCATGATGAATGAATAGATGTTTCTGAGAGAACAGGCCCTGATACCACTTGTCAGGATCAAAATTCTTAACAAGAATAAAGTCTCAGAAACAATATCAAAGAAGTTGCGGAATAACACTTTGATATTCAATGTAACAGTAAACAAACAGTATTTGATTAACAACTTGCAAACTTGTATTAAAATCACAAGATTACACACACAACCTCAATCTTGAAGAACAAGCTCTTTCAAGACGAATTCTACTTCTCTATAATTAGGATCTATGCCTTGAGGTTGATTCTCTCTAAAAAAACTTAGAATTAAAAACTATATCACTAAACTATTCTGTCAAATCTATACATATACTGAATAAAAAGATAATTACAAAAATATAGAATATCTTCAGTATATCTTGCATAGTTATCTTCAATACTTCCATGAATATCTTTATTCTTTACAGTTGTCATCCTTTCCATCCGAATCTCCACTTCATAAGCAGCATTAATCATAAGCAGCATTAACTACTAAGCAGCACTAACCACTAACAGTACTAACTAGCTAAGCAGTACTAACATTGTTCAAGCAGCACTAACTTTGACTAGCAGTATTAATTCTACTAGCAGTAGTAATACTCAGCAGTATTAACTTTGAAGTCCTCTAGCAGTAGTAATTCTGAACTAGCAGCATTAACCATACTTGATGAATTCTTCAGTTCCCAACAATCTCCCCCTAACTTGACTTTTAGGAAAAGAAGTCAAGTTCTTCAGATCTTCTTCAAGATGCTTTCAACACTTCAGTTTACAGTCCTAGATTAGGATCCAAACCCAAACTTTGATTAATGATTCTGCTAACCACAATCTTTGCCATTTCTGAATCTTTTGAACATGTAAGCTTAGCATTTAACATTGCTTGTAATTTGGCCTTGCTGTGATCATAGATTTTATCAACTAAGTAGTAATCATGATAAGCTCTGTCCACAGTGATGACATAGACTCCACACCTTTCAAATATCATCCAGTTTTCTATTCTTTGGAATTTATTCTGTAGATGCAAATCTCTGATCACATGTTGAACTTTGCTAGGATCAAACATCATGCATAAGTACTCCACAGCTAATCTGATTAAGCTCATTCCTTCTCCTTTCAGCTCCTTTTCATATATCTCCAACCCAACTTTAAACATCTCTTCTAAATCTGATCTTGAACAGCTTCTTATGAGTCTACCCCAAGTAGAGTACACTTCATATATATCTCCCACTCTCTTAAGCCTGAAGTATTTCTTCCTTTGATCTTCCAAAATATCCCAAAAGATGACTTCTGGAGCTTTCATAGAGATGGGATCAACTGAAACTGGTTCAGCAGTTGTTGTAGTCATACATAGATCAAGATTATATTGCTTATTGGATTGTTCTGGGTTCTTTACAGATTCAGTTGTAGAAGTAACTGAAGGTTCTGCTGTTTCTTCTGTTTCTTCAACTCTTGGCCTTTTGTTCTGCTTCTTGTAGGCAATTGACTTCACCCTCTTCCCAGATTTGCCTTCTACACCAACATTCTCAGATTCTTCCTTCTTCTCCTCAGCTTTGTCTTTTGAGGGTGTGGTCTCCTCAGGAAATGGCTTTTGAATATTAAGGTCATGCCTTTCCTTCATTCTTCTCTCAGCCTCTTCCCTTTGGACTGAATCCTCTTGAAGCTTGAGCATCTCTTTCTGATACAACTCCTCAACCTGAGTGTATGCCATGTTAGAGAACATCTCCCCCTTAACACCAATTGCACCTTTCAGGAAATTTATCATCTTTCTTCTTTCATGATTGGCCAAAAATGTTTTGGAGGGTTGTCTTTTCTGTTTTTGAATTGGCATCTTTTTAACTTGAAGTTTCTTGGCTTGAGTTGCTTCTTTAATGCTTTTCTGATATTCTGCATTCAATTTTCTAGCCATGATCTTTGCAAGCTCTCTATCCTTCTCTAATTGAAGTTGTTCTTCCTTTTCCAATTAAGCCTGAAGTAGCTTTGCCATTTCTTCATCCAACTCAATCTGACTCTTATTCTTGGCAGGCAGTTCAGCTTCAACCATTTTCTCGTTTCCTTTTCCTTTTGTCTCCTTTGCCTTTTCTGTTGCCTTTTGTTGAACTTTTCCTTCATTGATGACTACTCCCTTGGCCTTTTGAGTAGCCTCAGGAGTGTCATTCTTTGCTTTGACTAGTGTTTCTGCAATCTCCATTTCTTCAACAGAAATCCCTGTTACTGTTGCTTCTGTTTCTGCTGCTTCTTGTATATTAGCAGCATTAGCAGTTTCTGCTTCTATTCCATGCTCTGTCTCCCCCTCAACTTCAACTCTCTTTTCAGCTGAACTTTCTTTCTCTGGTTCTCCCTCATGCAAGGGATAGGGTTCACAACAGTGGTCTGCTTATAATAAACCTTCTTGTTCTTTCCCTCAGTCTTCTCTATCTCATTGGACTTGATCCAATTCTTTCCACATCCCTCATTGGTGATAAGGCTTCAAATCTCTCTCTTATTGACAAGCCAAAAACAACCCCTGTTGATAAGGCTTCTGCTACTTGCTATAACTGTGAAAAGATTGGACACTTTGCAAGTGAGTGCATGTCAAAGAAAGTCTTCAAACCTTCTACCTCAAGAAGATCCAACGATGACAAGTACCTAAAGCTGAAAGAGAAATATCAAAAGCTGAAAAGCTACAAGCGAAAAGGTAAAGGTCTCATTGCTGAAGAACATAACTGGGTTGAATCAGAAGAATCAAGTTCTGATGAAGAAGAAGTCGCTAATCTCTACCTTATGGCTGAGATTAAAGAAGATGTGGAAGAACCATCTGAAACTTCTATGAGTTATATATCATCTCAGGTATCTATCTCTACTAATCCCTCTCTACCTGAAGCTAAGAGAAGCCGCGTTGTTGATGTGCTGACTATTGATCTTTATAATGCTCTAAATGGCAAAACTCTAGCTGAGAACAAAAATGTTGACTTAGATGAACAGTTAGAGAAATGTCATGAAAAGATCAAAGAACTGAATCTTTTAGAAGAAAAGTTGAAAGATCAAGTCATTATAAATGAAATCATCAACATTGAACGCGAACAAGCAATCGTTGCTCTAAAAGTAGAAAAGGCTCATGTTGAAAAATGGTGCAAATCATCAACAAAGATCTATGAGATAATAAATGCTCAAACTCTTGAAAGTGATAGAACTGGTCTTCGTTTTTGGAAACCACAGGATGAGCCTAAAGAAGAAAGTTCCATGCTTAAGTTTGGAACGTTTGTCACTTCTATTTCTGACACTTCTTATAATCAATTTTATCCTTGTTCTTCTTTTAATCCCATCCCTGAAGAAATATCCAAAGGCTCTAAGTCTGCGGATTAAGGAAAATCCATTCTTCATCCTCAAAAGGCTACCAGGAGTGCAAAGCTGAAGGTTCCTTCTAAACCGTCAGCAAATCAATCTTCTAGCTCGGTGATAGAAATCTTTGATCTCTGTCCTCCAAAGCTAAAGATTGACCTTAAGCCTAAGAGATCTGAAGAAATAAAAATTCCTCCCAGATCTCATGAGAAAATCATTCTTGGACCTGGCCCCTCTCATCTTAAATTCTCAAAACCTTCTACTTCTGGTCCTAAAATCACTTTCAAATATAGAAAATTCTATCACTGTGGTTTTACTGACCATATTGCAAGCAAATGTCCAACTGCCACCAAAGCTGATAAAACAGCTAAAGTGAAGATAAATGCTTCTAAGGCTGAGAAGGTCACCAAAGCTAAAAAATCAACCAATATGAAGAATACCACTAAGGTTAAGAAATTAACCAAAGTGAAGATTACCACTGAAGCTGAATCTTCATCTGCTGTGAAGATTGTTGAACCTTCCATCTCCACTAACCCAAAAGGACCCATTGAAAAGTGGATATCAAACAACGCTTAATCTTCCTTATGTATGCAGGGATCAAAGGGCATCTGGTATCTCGATAGTGGATGTTCTCGTCATATGACTGGACAAAAAGACCTGCTCACTGAATACAAGGAAGAGAAAGGTCCCTCTGTGACCTATGATGGAAATGGAAAAGGCTATACCCGAGAGTTTGGTGTCCTCAGCAATGGGACAACTACCTTCAGAAGAGTCGCTTATATAGATGGACTAAAGCATAACCTTCTAAGCATCAGTCAGCTATGTGACAAAGACTACGAAGTTCGCTTTTCTAAGAAAGCATATTCAGTGGTGAATGAGAAAGGAAAACTTGCTCTCAGTGGTTATCGCAGAGAAAATGTCTATGTAATAGATATGGACTCTACTACCACTAAAAACTTATGTTTTCTTTCTAAAGCCTCTTCTGATGTCAACTGGCTATGGCACAAAAGGCTTTCTCATTTAAATTTCAAAACCCTGAATTCTCTCTCTTCTAAGGAACTGGTTTCTGGTCTTCCTCAGCACTCATATGCTAAAGAATCTCTCTGGTCGGCATGTTAAAAAGGAAAACAGACAAAAGCTAGAATCAAATCTAAACAAGTTTCCTCAGTGACAAGTCCTCTTCAACTCTTACATATGGATCTGTTTGGCCCTGTCAACATCCAATCAATAGCTGGAAAGAAATACACGCTTGTCATTGTAGATGAATACTCTCGCTACACCTGGGTTATTGTTCTTCCCTGCAAAAGTGATACTCCAGAAAAACTAATATCTTTTGTTAAAAAGATGGAAGTGCTGAATAATCTTACTGTTCGCTCTATAAGAAGTGATCATGGAACTGAATTCAAAAACAGTTCTCTGAATAATTTCTTTGAGAATAAGGGAATTTCTCATAATTTCTCCTCAGTAAGAACACCTCCGCAAAACGGAGTCGCTGAAAGAAGAAACCGAACGATCAATGCTCAGCGATTCTCACCACCCTACTCAATTTTGGGCTGAAGCTATTAACACTGCTTGTTTTACTCAAAATAGATCGCTGATCGTAAAGCGATTTGGAAAGACAACTTATGAACTTTTTCATGGAAGAAAACCATCTATCAGTTTTCTTCATATCTTTGGTTGTCAGTGCTTTATCCTAAACAACAATGATCAGCTTGGAAAGTTCGACCCAAAAGCTGATGATGGAATATTTCTTGGATATTCCTCTATCTCCAAAGACTACAGAGTGTTCAACAAGAGAAGACAATCTGTGGAAGAAACAATTCATGTCACCTTTGATGAAACTCGCTCAGCGAACTCTAAATCAATCGCTGACAATGAAGAGTTAAATGCTTGGATGTTCTATCACTACAGAGAAACATAACCTTTCTTCTCAAACCATCAACATTCAAATCCTCCAGCTGCTGATGATGATCCAAACATCATACCTCCTAACGCTGAATCCAACTCATGGATTTCAGCAGAGCCTCTAAACACACTTCTTCCCTCAGAACCATCTTCATCTGAACACCTCTCAGAAAACAATATTATATCTGACACTTAACACTTGATAGCTGATGAGCCTCAAGCATCATCATCAGTGAACATTCCAATTGTTGATTCAATCTCTGAAGTAAGGAATCATGCTCACGCTCAGCGATGGACCAGAGATCACCCCATAGATCAAATTCTTGGTGATGCCGATGCAGGTATTCAGACACGACGAAGTTCAGGTAATATGTGTCTCTTTGTAAACTTTATTTCTTTAATAGAGCCAAAGAAGGTTGATGATACCCTCAGAGATCCAAACTGGGTCAGCGCTATGTAAGAAGAGCTGACTGAGTTCTCTCGCAACAAAGTTTGGAATCTCGTTCCTAGACCATCTGACAAAACTGTAATAGGCACCAAATGGGTGTTTAGAAACAAGTTAGATGAACATGGGACTGTAACCCGCAACAAGGCTCGACTTGTTGCTCAGGGATACAGACAAGAGGAAGGCATAGACTATGATGAAACCTTTGCCCTTGTGGCTATGCTCGAAGCAATTCGACTATTCTTAGCCTATGCAGTCTATAAAGACTTCATTGTTTATGAAATGAATGTAAAATCAACATTCCTAAATGGAAAGCTAAATGAAGAAGTCTATGTAGAACAACCTCCAGGGTTCTATGACCCTAAGTATCCAAATTATGTTTATAAATTGGATAAGGCTCTCTATGGTCTCAAACAAGCCCCTCGTGCTTGGTATGACACTCTCTCATCTTTTAATATCTCTGAAAAATTTGAACGTGGCAAAATTGATAATACATTATTTTTCAGAAAGATAAAAGGTCATATTATTCTTGTACAAATATATGTTGATGACATCATATTTGGTTCTACTAACCCATTGTTATGTACTCGCTTCGCTGAAAGAATGAAGAAAGAATACAAAATGAGTATGATGGGTGAGATGACATATTTTCTTGGTCTTCACATTAAACAATCTGACAAAGGTACTTTTATCAGCCAAGGTAAGTATGTTAAAGATATGCTGAAGAAGTTTGATCTAACACAAACTTCAGCGATGAAAACCTCTATGGCACCTCCTCTGACACTTAACAAAGATCCATCTGAAAACCTTTTAATGTCACTGCCTATAGAAGAATGATAGGCTCCCTGTTGTATCTTACAGCGAGCCGACCTGACATTATATACTCTACTTGTTTATGTGCACACTAGCAATCTGAACCCAAGGAATCCCATCTGATCGTTGTTAAGCGAATTTTCACATATCTCAAAGGGACTCCTAACCTCGGTCTTTGGTACCCCAAAGACTCAGGGTTAGATCTAACTGGATATTTTGATAGTGATTTTGCAGGTTGTAAACTTGATAGAAAGAGCACCACTGGTGGATGTCAACTCATAGGAGGGAAGATGGTAAGCTGGACAAGCAAAAAGAAAAAATTCAGTATCCACTTCCACAGCTGAAGCTAAATACGTAGTCGCTGGAAGTTGTTGTGATCAGGTCTTATGGATGAGAAATCAACTATTGGACTATGACCTTTAGCTATAAAAGATTCCCATCTATTGCGACAACACTAGTGCTATCGCTATAGCAAATAATCCAGTGCTACATTCAAAGACAAAACACATAGAGATCAGATATCATTTTATCAGAGATCATGTGATGAATGGTGATATTGAACTTCATTTCATCCCTACTGACTATCAGCTTGCTGATTTATTTACCAAACCTCTTGATGAGACAAGATTCAACTTTCTCATCAGTGAGCTTGGAATGCTGAATCTCGAAGATTAAATCTTCAGCGTTCATGCATTAAGTCAGTGATCATAACTTCCCCTTTATCACTCAATCTCTGATTAAAACTATGACTCTCAGGTATGTTCTCTTACTCCAAATCACTGAACCTTCAGTCAGTAAGACATTTTAAATAAAACTTTGATCACTGAAGTTTTCCTCAAATGATTAAAAGCTTTTTGATAAACAAAATCTATCACTGACATTTCTTTTCGGTGATCCCTCTGAAATAAAAATCAATCTCTGAATTTTCATCAGGGATTCGTTTAAAGGAAAACCTATCTCTGACTTTTCTTCAGAGATAATTTCAAAAACGGACAAATGAAACTTTTTTCTCTCTCTTATGACGTCATTTGAACCGACAATCCACGACATGCCTTTTTCTGACACGTTCGTCCGTTGCCCTTCTATCCAATCAACTTCGTGGGACGTGTCCATGTCATGATGAACATTTGTATTACCGCCTCTTTCTCTCTCCTCTCTACGTATAAAAGGAATGTTTCTTTTCATTCTTATCTTTTACGCTTTCTGGAAATTCTTTTTCACGCAAGAACTCTCTCAAGCATTTGCAAGAACATCTTTCAAATCATTTGCATCTTCTTCCTTAAGGATTAACAGGTTATTTTGATCTTCCTTTTACTTAAATCTTGTTACTTAATCCTACTTATGTTCCATCATTATGGATTTTTATAAGATTTCTACTCACTAAAATCATTCTTTTTGATTTTATTCTTTCAAAACCTTTGGTTTTCTCATTGTTCTTCCTTCTTAAACTAAGAACAATTTCTTAATCTTCAAATATTTTTGTTTTTATCTTAATCTGGTAAAAACTTCTTTATTTTTAGACTTTAATCGTTCCCTTTTATTCTTTATTTCTTTCCTTATTCAGAAATGGCACAGTCAGCACTTGTTCCCTCTAAGAATGTCAAGTTCGCCATCCCTGAATCTGAAGTCCCCAAGAACAACCATCTTGGACGCCTCGACTTTGATGAAATCAAATACCCACACCTGGTGGATGCTTCCAAATTCCTGAAGCAATCCTGCATTGCTTATGCTCTCACTGTTGATCCAAAACTCTCCTTCAACAGTTTTGGTTCATAGCTGAAGAAACAATCATCACCAACAAGAAAGGTGATCAGGCCCTGCAATTTCCTTCTGCACTGACCTCGACAAAGGAATGATGACCGCTTTCAGCCTAAGGAAGGCTCTCAGGTTTCCTGACAAACCGAAGAGTGGCTTTGAAGCTCTACCTACTGACATTGAACTCATCCGATTTCTGGATGATATGGAGTACTGCTGGGACAACAAGCCCTGCTCCACAATTCCCAACAAGAAGCTGACACTCATCAAAAAGGCGAACATACCTTCTCAGTTGAACTTCATCTTTTCTCACGTCATTCAATGCATGAGTGGGAAAAGTGGTTCTCTAGATCAGACCAACAAGTTACAGCTCCAGATGGCATACTCGGTCAAAGCTGGCAAAAACTTCGACTTTGCCACCGCTATCTTTGAAGACCTAAGGTCGAAGATAGAGAAGACGGAGAGGGATCCCAAGATCCCATATGTACGGTTTATCTGTGCATATGTGAAGTTCCTCTACGCCAACACTTACCCCACTACTGTTGATGGCTCCTTCGCCAAAGTGGGTCAGCATTCACTGGAGGTCAAACCGCTGGCAAACGAGGTAAGTATCTCTACCCTTCGCTCTCGACTCTCTCTCCACACTTCTTCTACTTCAGCGGCCACGCAGGAGGTTCCTTCTTCTGCTACTCCTGCCGCTACCACCTCTTCCAAACGACCATCTGCTAGTTCCTTTGGTCCTTCGAAGAAGGCCAAAGTGACTAAGGAGACAAGAGCCACTAGTTCAAGGCCTGTGGATTTTTCTCGACAAACTTCCTTGGATGATTTCGTGGTTCTCTCCTCCACATCCTCAGCTCTCACATCATCACCCGTGCCAGCGATCTCGGTTGTTGTCACAACATCAGTGACCCCACCCACTATTCCAGTTCAACAAGCAACTGAGGTAACTACTAAAATCCCAACTACTTCTATCTCCATCTCTAATCCTCCTATTTCATTGGTCTCTAACCCTTCTTCTCATATGCAGCAACCTCATGTTGCATTTATAGGACCTGATCCTCAATTGCTTGAAAGAGACATGCAATTTTCAACTTGTTTGATCGATCAGGTATACGTAAAACCGCCAATACACCTTACCTCTCCCCAACTAAGCCTGTTACTCAGCAAGTAATTTTTCTTTCAGGTCCTAGTTTGGCAACTGTTGACACGAATGTCAACAGTTTAATTGAAAAAGTGGTTTCTCTCACCGCTGCTGTCAACACCACCACCAACCCAGTCAATACCGCTGGTACTGAACTGAAGACCTTGACAGCTACCTCCCAGACCAAAGCTGAAGCCTTTCACATTTATGCTCTTCAAGCAGAGCTTGTCAAAGTAAAGGAAGACACTCAGCGAAAGTTTGACGCTCTATCGTCAAAAGTTGATTCTTGTACAACTCTTCTTCAGCAAGTCCTCGACAAGCTGAATGCACCAGCTCCGACTCCATCCCCTTCCTTCACATCGGATGACCGCACCTCACTGAATGTAGCTGTTGAATTCATTCATCAAGCTACTTCAGATCTCCCGGTGATTGAAGGACGGTTGGATATCCTGGAGGCTGAAGTCCGAAAGTTAGCCTCTGCACAACCTTCCTCTCCAACCGAAAATCTCTGCCTGGCTGATAATGACAAAGAGGGGGAGAAATCAGCTGAAGAAATTAAAGAGGGGGAAGCTGAAGCTGCTGAGGTTCAACTTGAACATCCTGCCTCTCATGTTGAGGGGGAGAAGGTTGCTGACCAAACCCTTATTTCTTTCAAAGACTTTATCGAAGAAGAAGAAGAGGAGGAAGATGAAGAAGATCTTGATCTTGATGATCAAAAGGAAGAGCAACCTCATCAAGAAGATGATGATGATGTCGATGAAGAAGATCAGTCCTTATTGTGTTCTTCAGCAGCCATCACATCTTCAGTGATAACTTCAAAAAAAGTTGTCACACCGGGGGGGAGTCATGGAAAATCCTCAGGAACCCCTTCCCAAAGCAAATCCAAAAGTGCGGTTGCTGAGGGAAACCTGAAGGTTGTTTCACTATCTGAGGAGAATCCTTCTCAGGTATGCCTCTTACTTGTCCCTGTTTCTTTCTACAAACCCTCTCTCTCTTTCTAGCCTTTATCTTCTCTCTTCCCAAAACATACACTAACTCCTTTCATTCTATTTTCTGACCAGACAGTTCTCTCCTCTGATTAAGGGTAAAGAACTTCAAATAATCCCAGCCGCTGTATCTGATGAACAAATAATCCCAATCTCTGTAAGAGATATTGATGAAGAAGATGAGGAAGAAGAGTCCCTGCAACATTCAGGGAGGCCCTCCAGAACATTTCACTGGTCAGAGGAAGAGATGAAGAGAGGAACAGAGATGATTTCTCATCTAGAGAATCAACAACTGAAGATCCCCTCTCAATAAACAGATCTAGAGTTCCTGACTAAAGCTGAAATCGAAGAATCTGTTAGGGCTGAGAAGCTGATAGTTGATTGTCAAAGAGATGCCTCTCTTGCTCTCAAGATTCAGTCATCTCAAGTCAAAGACAAAAAGCTAAAAAAGAAACTAGTTGAAGTCCAGGATACTCTTTTGAAAGAGATTGAAGAGGAGCGCTCAAAAAAACAAAGGGTCAGCTATAGCTCAGTCGAATGGTGTAAAAGAAAAATCGACTATCGCTCTGACCCAATGAAGATCATAGCAGTTGTCATCTCAGGGAAAAAGAAGAAGGATCATGTTTCTGTCACTATAGAGATTACCAGAGAGGATGGAAGCTGTAAGGCCATGTTCATGTCAAAGCTGGAAAGCTTAGGTTATATGGAATGGCTAGAGTTCAAAGAAGCGCTGAAGAAATCCAAATCAACCAGCAGAGGCTATGTCAAAGGCATCTTGGAAGCCCTCATCAACAGAGTCTCCACTGTGTTGAAAGTACCATCTGCTCTTCTTCCAAACCCCAGAAATTCAAAAGGAAGCCTGTCTCCTCCTCCTTTGAAAATGTCGCAGTGATCAGAAGTGAAACCTCCATCAAGTTCTCAAGAAAAGCTCTGTTCGGTCCTCCTCCTGATCTTTCAGTTCTTGATCTATCTCTGCCCCTTGGTGGACCATATGTTGCAGGACAAGTTCTTAAAGAACCTTTTAGAATCTTCTTCAGAGATGATGAGGAAGAACTCATTTTTCAGAGAGTCTCTGAAATTCCTATCTGTCCCCTCAACCATCTCAAGGATCTCTTGTGCTTATGGTGTGACTACTCTCCCTCTGTTGAACCGATCAAGGAAATCATTTCTCAAGAATCTTCAGATCGAAGGCAAAGAGGAGAAGAAATACCTGAGTATATGATAAATCCTCCTAATTCTTCTTTAGATAGCTGATAGATTAGTTTCCTATTTCTTGTAATCTATTAGTTAAACTTATAGTAGTTAGTTCTTCACTTGTACTTGTAATTTTCATATCTTGTAATTCTTTCTCTGAATTAATGAAAATTTCAGTGATGTACTTAACTCTATCAGTACTGTAAAAGATCCCTCAAAATAGTAATTGGGACATGTATATTATGAGTCCTATTCATTCTTTTATTTTTATCCATAAAGTAATTTTCTTCAGTTACTTTGTCATTATCAAATAGAGGGAGATTGTTGATCCAAGCTCTCTCAGTGATTTGATAACGACCCTCTTTTATACTTAGTGAAAATTACGTTTAATATGTATTAGTGTTTCACTATCGGCGATCAGACTGAGTCTGTTCAGTTATCGCTGATAGTATCTCTTATAAACCTTTCTGTGTATTAGTGTTTTACTATCAGTGATCAAACTGAGTCTGTTCAGTTATCACTGATAGTTCTGATATAAACAGTAACGTAATCCCTGAAGACAAGTCTCGCGTCAACATATGTTCATAGCTGAATCGAAGATGAAGTCACTGAACAAAGAGAAGTCTACTAGTGACCTGATGCAGATATCAGTGAAGCAAAGACAACTCTAATTATACGCGAAGGAACATGAGGAAAAGCTTCAGCGATAGCTGAACCTCTTTATATCTCTGAAGAAAAAGATATTCAGCGATCAATCGATCACAAAGCTTATGCCTCAAGTTTGCTTTTGTCTTACCTTGCACAACCAGTACGATGTGTCAGAACGGACATATGTCTGCCACAAATCGTACAACAACTCTGTCAACTACACTGTTCATGATACGACCAAAAGCATGTCTCCTAAAAGTCAGACTACCAAAGCCAATCATTGAATGACATGTGTAAAGTACCCTGCCATGCATTTAATGCATAGGGTATAAATAGAAAGATCACTTCTCCATCTGAGGGTGTGCTATATTCTTGAATCAACATAGAAACCTTTGCTTTCTATACTTCTAATAAAACCCCTATTCTCTATATTCTTGTGCAACCATCTTTGTGTTTCTTAAGTTTGTTTAGATTGAGTCTGTCTTAATCTTATTCCGCAACAAACATGTAAATTGTGTTTGATTATTCAATAAACAGTTTATTAAACTTTAATTTCTGTGTTTGTATTCAACCCCCCCCCCCCTTCTAGAAACTTGTTAAGCACCTCCGGGACCAACATTTGAACTATTTGAAATTTTCAAATCTAAAAATTTTCTAAGGAAAAAATTTTAAACCTCAAGAACACGTATGGTGTTCGTCAAAACTCCATGAATATTCAATACAAACCCAGATTCCAAAATCTTAAATTTAACTTTAAAATCCAAAGATCCTTTTACTGATTGTGTCGATTTCAAGTTCAATATTATTCCATTAATTTTACCATTAAATCCCATTTGGATCAACATATGATTGTTGTGTTCAAGAACACCAAGAACATCATGAATATCAGTCGAAGAGTCGAATCATCCAAAATTTATCAAAACCCAAAATTCGGTCTTTAAAAACCAAGATAATCCATGTCTAGGGTTCGATTACAACATCCAAATATGTCTTTAAGTTCAAAATTTTCATCAAAGAACAAATTAAGATTTGAAATTCAAAGTCCAAAGTTCAGTTCGAAAATGAATAGTCCAAAAGCTAGAATCCTAAAACCCTAATCCAATCCAGTCAAGGTACACCTGCAAATCAAAACAAATAACAAGAACAATAATAAAATCAAAATAAGAACAAACATTAACCTTTGATTTTGAAAAATTCAAAGAAATCAAACTCTGGAGTGGAAAAGTCACAAGAAAGGGTTTTGGGAATTCTCTAAGTGCAGAAGTCGTATGGAAAGCCAAGAGTATGAAAATTGATTTAAGTCTGATGAAAACATGTATTTATACCCAAGAATAGAAAATACACGTGGCGCGAATTGAATTGGTCATCACTTTTCGCATGGCATGAGGTGCGGATTGTCTTAGAAAGAATTAAGACAATGTGTGTGAACAATCCGCATGGCACAATATGCGGATTGTTGTGCCGAGAGAACAATTCGCATGACCTTGCGTGCGAATTCCTATCTTTTGCATGTCAAAGGATGCGAGAAGTGGCTTTTCGCATGCCGAAGGGTGCAAAATCCACAAATTTACATGCAACACGGTGTGGATTCCTAGAATTCGCATACAACTGTGTGCGAATTTTGGACTTAGCAAAATTTCCAATATTTTCAAAAACATTCTAAGTAGGGAAATTTTCCAAAAATAGAAACCTTTTCAAAAACTTCCAAAAATAGAAACTTTCCTAAATAGGAAATTTCAAAAAATGGAAACATTTAATCTCAATTTTATTTTGAAAATCATTTGACACACACACTCACTTACTCCCCCTATGTATTTGCTCCCCCTTGAATAATGATTTCTGCTTTGTTCCCCCTTGACTTGATATCTGATTTGCTCCCCTTGACTTAATATGGACTCTTTGGATTTGAACAAATATGCTGCCCCTTCATACCTGCATTTATTCAGTTCATTCAGTGTTCTTGAAACAATGATATAACATTTTTACATTCTTCCCCAAAATATGATATTTCACAAATATAGAAATACTCCCTTTGAAACAATTAACAATCAAAGAATCCTTCAGTGATGATCTTTGAAGCACGAGTCCTAATCTGAATTGATTAGAAGTCAATCCTTTGACATTGAAGACTGAGTCCTGAGCTGCTTTACTCAAAAGTCATCATTCTTTAACATTGAAGACTGAGTCCTGAACTGTTATATTCAGATGTCATAACTCTTTACTCCTTCTTAAGTGTGGATTCCTGTGCATCACAGGTTCAACAGGTTTTGGTACCCATATAAATTGGGTCCTTCTTTGTTAGTATTTGGAAACTTCTTACAGTGGTTTCGACTTCTGTGAAATGAAAAATCATATGAATAAACTTTGTACGATCCATACCAGTTTTGAATGTGTGTTTTGTGTACAAAATCATCAGTGCCACAATAAGTACAACATATTTTTCTTTTAGCTAATCTGTTTAAGTGATTTGCAGACTTAATGAAATCAGGCTTAGCAAAAGATTTACCTTTAGATGACCTGTTCTTATGTATCTTTGAAGCTTGTGCACTTGATTTCTAGTATTTGTCAGCTTCTGGAGATCCCTTAACAACCCAAATCACTTGATCTCTCCCAGATGCTTTCTTTCTGGATTTTGAAAAATAAGCAGCTTGTTTATCAACATATTTGACATAGAATGAACTTGGAGATTTAATATGAGCTGTTTTCAAGGCATTTTCTGGAATAACCTAAAAACAGATTGAAAATAACAAACTGATTCAGCTGAATCATCATCATCATAAGAAGATAAGTCAGTTGTATTAGCTGTTATTTTATCAGACAAATTAGCATTTCCTATTTCCAGTTGTTTGATTTTATCAGTCAATTTAGATTTTTCATTACAAATCTTATCAAACTTGCTTTGCAAATTAGATTTACTCTTTTGTCCTTTCAAAATATCAGAAGATAAAGTAGCTAGCTTTCTTGTTAATTTTGAAATCTCAATTTCAAAAACTTTTCTTTCCATTTCAAAATCCTTTTCCAACCTTGTATTTTTCTCTGAAATCTATTTGAAAATCACAACAATTTTCTTTTCAGCATTTTTCTTTTCTTTTTCAAAGATATCTCTTTCAAAGATTAAGATCTTTTCAAATTCTGAAACTTTCTTGGAATGTTTAATACATCTGAGTTCTAAATCTTTCTTTTCTTTCTCAGCTTTCTTAGAAAGGTCAGAATCTCAGTTTGAAAGTTTTTTCTAGATCTGCTTTCTCAATCTTGCTTCTTTCTTCAACCTTCTTGATCCAATCAACTCCTTTAGCCTGATATGTAGATACCTGCTTCTCAGCTTTCTTCAGTTTAACTTGTAGATCAGCATTCTCAGCTTTCAGTTCTGTATTCTGAAGTTTGTGCTTCTCATTTTCAGCTTCAATTATTGGTATCTCAAGCATGTATGCCACAACACAGTCTCTTTTTGTCAAAACAGTATTTCCTTTTTAATCTGTGTAAGGCATTTTGAAAAATTTATCTGACCAAATGCTTGAAATGATCGTTAATCAGATAATCAGAAAAATCAACCTTGAAAAGTACTCAGAAGAATATTAAAAAATATTCTAAGTATACAATTTCCACACCAAAAGAAAAACAATTCACATGAACAAAATTCGCACACAAAGGATGAGGATCCTTCACTTTTCGCACAAAGCTTGATGTGAATTCTGACTTTCACATACTGTAGGATGCAAATTCCTACTTTTCGCACACTGTAGGATGCGGATTCCTACTTTTCGCACAGAGTGAGGTGCGAATTCTTAACTTTTAGAATTCAAAATTTGAACTTTTCGCACAACAACAATGAGATGCGAATTCCTCCCTTAGAAAAATTTGCCACTCTAAACTTCACGTATCGATGCGAGTTGTGGACATAGAAATTTTTTGATGCTTCTGAATGTGAATTCTTCAACTTTCGCATGAAAGGAGGTGCGAATTCCATCTTCTCGTACACTGCATCATGTGAATTCCATCTTTTCGCATGGAGTGTGATGCAAATTCTGGACATAATATTCTTTAGACTTCAGTTGGATGCGAGTTCTTCCAAGATCATGCGAATTTCTTGGATCTTACGGATTCTGTACTTGTCGACTCCAAAACTCACTTTAATCCACAGAAATCTATTCAATCCTTTGAATTTGCCCACGAAACTTTGTGAATTTGCTCACAACATATTCTAGAACAATCCATTTGCATCAATTTCACCAAGAAACAACATGATCAATGTGAATTAATCAAATTACAGTGCGATATATTCAAGAACTCAAAAACTAACAAATTTGAGAAATTGACACTCAATTCTTGTGAATCGGTGATTTCAATGTAAAGCAAAGATGTTCTATAACACTATACGATTACAGTGAAACAAAAGTTTTGACAAAAACAACACAAAATTACAAAATCACTCAATGAAACAGTAACATGCGAATTTCTCATGATGAACAGTAAACTCTTTGATATTTTGATCAAATTCTTCAAATTTGTTGATTGTTGATTGATCTGATTAATCTGAGTAGGCTCTGATACCAATTGTGATTCCAGATTCAAGCATTTGACAATTATGATCAAGAAACAAAATCAAGAATCTAGAGAGAGAAAGTAGTCACAAGTCATATGTCATATATCTCACATGTAAAAGTTACAATGACAAGTTCTCTTGGAATTCTTACAAGAAACAAAACAAGCAAAGGTATTTATATGGGTCAAATATTCTTTGACCTCATACAATACTTACATAGAAAAGTCAACAAAACTAAAATACAAATTGAATCAAACACAACTATAACCAGGGGCGGAACATAAGCATTCCAACCGTAGGGGCCGGACCTAATATATTATATAATTTCTAGTCCTTGCCAACAGGGACGGACCTAGAAATTTTTTCATAGGGTGACACCATATTTTCAAGTACGGTTTTTATGAACGTATCTTCATTTTTTTTACCAACGTTCAATATCGACCTTCGTGTTTTCAGTCTAATTCCGCCGTTTCAAGGGATTTTTAAAGTTTTTTGCTTTATTTCTAGAGATTTTTAAGTTTTTTTTAATCAATTTCGAGAGACGTTTTCGTTATTTTTTTGTGGATTTCAAGAGATATTTTTCGGTTTTTTTGGTTTGATTTCAAAAGCTTTTTTTGGTTTTTTAGTTGATTACGAGGCATAGTTACAATTCTAAAATAATACGGTTGCATCTTCTAAAACCTTATTTGGACCATTTTCACTTGGGAAATCTATATTCTAATTTTTTTAGAGGGGAAGTATGTGGCAACAACAATTATCCTATTGTTGGTCATAAACTTAGATTTAGCCCCTTGGGATTGTAGCTATATTCTTTGAACTACAATTATCTATTTCCCATTAATGTAGGTATTGGGAGGTTTGACATCATAGCTTGGGAGTCAAAATTAAACTATTGCAGTTGCAAATGTTGACTGGACTGACATTGGTGGGCCCAAATAAAAAATTAAAAAGAATTACACTACAGAAAATTTAGTTCCTTCTTGCAAGTTTGTAAACCACAGGGCCAGGGCCCCTGGTTGCCCACACTGTCCTCCGCCCCTGACTCTAACACAATGCAACTTTATGAACACAAAATTGATATAACACGTTCACAGTTCCCTTATTACTAAAAAAACATGCCTTGTGTTCATCATATGGCAGTGAACTTCAATGATCAAAAACCTTTCTTAAAAAAAACCATTTAAATTATTGTTCACGAGTGTTCATAATTTAAAAAAAACAATTAAATTATTGTTCATGAGTGTTCATAATTATTGTTCACGTTCACAGTTCCCTTATTACTAAAACAAGCATGCATTGTGTTCATCATATGGTAGTAAACTTCAATGATCAAAAACATTTTCTTAAAAAACCCATTTAATTTATTGTTCATGAGTGTTCATATGTACATTGGTTACAAATAGGTAAAGATTGCTTTTGTTTTTTGAGTTCTTGTTTAGAGATTTATGTATTTATTGTTTGTTTATATGTGATTTTTGATTTTCTTTTTGTAGGATTTGCAAATTAGGTTTTGTTGATATTGGTGGGAAATCTAAATAGGTTCTCTTAGTCGTCCGGTGCTACCGATAAAAAGAGACCCATCGTTTAAAGTTTCACCAAGAAATGAGAAGAATAATTCATGTTATGTCCAAACACCCAAATCAAGATTTGCGAGGTTTATGGTGTTTAAGAAGATAGATTACTTGCAGTGGATTTCTGCAATTGCTGTGTTCATCTTTTTTATGTTTTTGTTTCAATTGTTATTGCCTCTTTCCATGGTGGAAAAAGGTGATGGGGATTTCTTGAAAGAAAGAGAGGAGGGTGGTGTTGATTATGGTGGGAATTTGAAGGATTTGTTGAAAGAAATTGGTGGTTTGGATTTTGATGGAGATGATAAGTTTGTGCCCACTAAGTATTTGATGAAGTTCCATAGTATTGACGGATTCATTGAACTCCAATCTCGTACCGTGACCCAAGCTTTGATTTCCAGATTTCGGTCGTTTCGATTTTGCTTCAACGTTTGGCGGTTTCGATTTGATTTAGAATAATCAATGAGCCAATTTTTTAAGAGGTTTGGGGGAAAAATCCAAAAATGCCCTTTGTCACATTGGTTCATTCTATCAGTTAACAAAGTTAATAACAAAATCTTGGTTAACAAAAAAACCCGACCCTATATATATATGTATATAGACTTAAGTTCACGTGAGACCAAACAGTTTCTGTGAGACCGGTGAGACCAAGCTTTATAGTATGAAACTTCACATCAAAAAACTGTGAAGGTAAAAAAAATCGAACTTTTCATAGGGAAAACACCGTAAATGTTACGTTTACAGTGTTTTTCGCTGTGAATGTTCGTTTTTTTACCTTCACAGCGTCTTCACTGTGAAGGTTCGGATATACCTTCACAATCTTTTATCTGTGAAGGTTTGATTTTTTTTAACTTGTTTTAGGTTTTTTTACCTTCATAGTGTGATTACATTATGAAGATTCGAATGTTTTTTTTACCTTCACAGTGTTTCGGTGTGAAGTTTCATGTTTTAAGGTTTGGTCTCACGCGGTCTCACGGAAACAACTTGGTCTCACGTGAACCTGGCCCTATATATATATATATATAGAATATATAAAGGAATTCATTTAAATTAAGATTTGAATGAAATGTAACGTAGTCATATTAGAAAAAAATGGAAATTTGGAATGAAATAAATAGGGAAAGTTTTAAAAGAATCTAACGAACATTCAAATTTTGAATGATTAAGTCTATGAGCTTTTTTTTGAATGAAAAAAATCACTAAACTTTTTCATTTTGACTTATTAAGTCCCTTAACTATTTTTTTTTGAATAAAAGAAAATTTTACTTTCTCATTTTGAATGATCAAGTCATTGATTTTTTTTTAATAAATAGAGCATTGAACTTTTAAAAATTGGTTATCTACATTCTTTCAAAAATTTCTACCTGTAACCGGGTAGGAATTTTTAATATAAAAAGAGAAAAACATAAATCAATTTTACAAACCCTATGTTACAAAAAAAAACCATTAAACTTTCTCAGTTTTAAAATGATTATGTCCATGAACCTATCCCATCCTTTCATACGTTGTAAAGAAAGTATGACACAAAGAAAATAATGTTTTAAAACTTACTTTGGCTCACATGCTTTTCCATGTTCCATACTAGGATGAGATTTTGTGAGAGTTGGTGAGCCAAACATTGTTGGACAAGTTTGCACTCCAAAATCTGACTTGTCAATACTTGTATTTGTCAGACTACTAGTTGACTATATCTTATATTGATCTTCTTTCAGCTATATGACAGACCAATCTGCTTTGTTGACTATCTCGACCTCTTTTCAATCGGTCTTCGATTTTGTTGAAGGCTTTTGTACTTTGATTCAATACAAATAGTTACAAGACTTTTACAAACAAAAATCCTATATGTGCCTATTTTGATGTATAAGCTATACAACAAATTTCCAGTTATAGACTTTATGAAGTAAGTTCTATCGGATATCAATGACTTAGGGTGCATTTGGTTCGTAGAATGTGATAAAATCTGGTGGAATTGGAATGTTGAATTCCTTTGACCAGATTCTATTCCCTTGTTTGGTTCAAGCTTTTCAATGAATGGAATATGAATTCCACCAAATTCCATAGATAACGGATTTTAACATTCCATCATAAAAACAAGGGATTTCAATGTGGAATCTGATATTTTAATAACTCCAAAGTTACCCTTTACCCTAATCTAATGTTAACACAACCTCCCTCAATGGATCGTGTTTGATCTTCTCCATCCAGGCTCTATCGCTCCTCATCACTCCAGACTCCACCGCTGCTCCACCCTATCGTCTTTTCCATCGCTGCTCTCGATAAGAAACAAGTTCGATTTCTTCATCTCGATTTCTTCATCTGCACAAGAAACATATTCGATTTCTTCATATGTTGCTCCATCGCAGTTTATATTCGATGTATCTGATTTCTTTTTTCTGCTTTCAATTTGTATTTATTATTTGGAGTTTTATACTACTCAATTGCTGAGTTTTCATCTGCTGCTACATCTGAATTGAGCTTACAGAGAATGACTATTGTTAAGTTTATCATTTGTATTTATTATTTCGAGTTTCATCTGATTTGAGTTTATAGAGAATGACTATGGTAAAGTTGAGTTTATCATTATTATTTTGGTTTTTTTCATTATTTTTTGGTATCTTGAATTCAGTTATTGACTCTTCATTAAATTTACAGAGACTTGTATTGGTAGATTTTTTTTACATAATGACTATGGTTTATGTATTTTGGTTAGGTTTTTACAGATTTTTCTTGAATAAGTGAATGTTGTTTCCTTTTTGGGCACTATATGAATATGGTTTCTTTATTAAAGGAATTTTTGTTTAAAAAATTAAAATAATGGAAAATGGTATTTTGGTCATTTACCAAAATTCCATTCCAATTCTGAAGCTACAATCTGTGAACCAAAAGACAGATTGTATTTCCTTTAACAGATTCCATTCCAATTTTGTCAACCAAACAGGTGGTCAAACCTGACAACATTCCATTCCAATTCCTTTAAAGTCAATTTTTTTTGACAGATTCTATTCCATCCAAAAACATTCGGTGAACCAAACGCCACATTAGAATATTATATATGAATCCAATATATGAGAGAAACAATTTTTCTCTTTATTGGATTCTCATCTGGAATAACACAAACACCATAATCAAAGTTGATCTTAAAATATTATTAGTCATAAACCTTGCTTAATCTTCTTTCTGTTGGTCCCGAAGGTGCTTAACAAGTTTTTAGAAACGAGGATTGAATACAAACACAAAATTTAATGGTTTAATAAATTGTTTATTGATAAATTAAATAACATTTTACAAGTTTGTTGCGGAATAAGATTAAGTAAAATGTAATCTAAACAAACTTAAGAATCACACAGATTGTTGCACAAGAATTTATAGAATATAGATTGAAAGAATATAGAAAGCAAGAGTTTCTATATGAATAGAAAAGATAGAAGGCAACACTCAGATAGAGTCTTGATCTTTCTATTTATACCCCATGCATTAAATAAATGGCAGGGAACTTTACACGTGTCCTTCGATGGTTGATTGTGTGCGTCTGACTTTTGGAGACATGCTTTTGGCCGTATGGTGAACAGTGTAGATATCAGAGTTGTTATACGATATGATGTAGAGGTATGTCTCTTCTAACATTTGTACTATGTGTGCAAAGGTAAGAAAAAAAAGACTTGAGATATAAGCTAAGTGATCTTCAATCGCTGAATATCTCTTCCTTCACAGAGATGGAAGGAAGTTCAGCGATTGCTGAAGCTTTTGCACAGGTTTCTTCACGTGTATTTAGAATTGTTTTGGTTTCACTGATATCCGCATCAGATCATGAGTAGACGTGTCCTTTGTTCAACAACTTTGTCTTCGATTCAGTGATGAACATCTTTGTCGCGAAACTTGTCTTCAGGGATTACGTCTAACTGTTACAAGAGAGATCGTCAGTGATACTGAACATACTCAGTATTTGATCGCTGATGGTGAAACACTATTACATACAGATGTAAGACGTAATTTTCACTAAGTATTACAGAGGGTCATTATCAAATCACTAAGAGAGTTTGGATCAACAATCTCCCCCTATTTGATGATGACAAAGTAACTATGAAGAAAATTGCTTTAAGTCAAAATATAAGGATAGTCATGACTCGTAACATACATGTCCCCATTACTATTTTGAGGGATCTTTTACAGTAATGATGTATTTAAGTACTTCACTGAAATTTTCATTAATTTGTAAAAAAGAAGTTACAAAGTAGAATATGAAAATTTTAGGTATAAGAGAAGTCCTATACTTCTGTAAGAATGACTAATAGATTACAAGAGACAAAAGAAAATCTACCAACTAGGAGGTCTCTGGAGAGATCATATAATCTGGTACCTTCTCTCCTTTCCTTCTTCGATCAGCGACTTCTTGTTGAATAAGAGTTTTTATGGGATCTGCTGATGAAGAGTATCCACACCACAAGCATAGAAGATATTGTAGATGGCTTAGAGGGCAGAGAGGGATCCTAGAGACTCTCTAAAATCTGAGATGTTCCTCATCATCTCTGAAGAAGATTCCATAAGGCTTCTTTATCACTTGCCCTGGTAAATATGGTCTACCAAGGGGCAGTGATAGATCTAGAGCTGACAGATCAGGAGGAGGCCCAAATAGTGCATCCCTAGAGAATTTGATGGAGGTTTCATTTCTGACAACTACATCATTTTCAGAAGAAGAGGCATGCTTTCTTTTAACTGGTCTTTGCTGAGATGGAGGAGCTGGGGGCACATGTGTTTTGGCAGCGATTCTGTTGATGAGAGCTTCAAGATGGTTTTCAACATGGCCTCTGTATGTTGATCTTGATTTCTTCAGTGCTTCTCTGAACTCTAACCATTCTGAATAGCCGAAGTGTTTCAGTCTTGATAAGAACATATCTTTTGAACTTCCATCTTCTCTAAATATCTCCATGGTGAGTGATCTTCTTGAGATTGTCACGGCAGTGATCTTCATTGGATCAGATCGATGGTCGAGCTTTTTCTTACACCAAGCTAGACTGGCATCGTTGATCTCTTTTCTTTTAGCGTTTTCCTCCTCTATCACTTTCAAAAGAGCAAATTAAACTTTCACTGGATTCTTTTTCATCTTGTCATCACTGAATAGAGATGAATGAACCTCAAGAGCAAGATTAGCGTCTTTTTGGCATTCATCAATCAATTTTTCAGCTCTGACAGATTTTTCAATTTCAACTCTGGATAGGAAGTCAAACTCTTCAGTTGAGGATTGAGGAGGAATCTTCAGCCGTAAACTCTCCAGGTTGGAGATCATCTCTGCTCGTCTTTGTACTTCATCTTCTGACCTTTGAAGAGGTCGAGAGGGCCTTCTTGGATGACTCAGGGATTCATCCTCTTCTTCTTCTTGATCAATCTCATTAATAGAGATTGGGATTATTGATTCTTCAGCTATTTGAGCTGGGATTATTTGAAGAGAAGTTCCCTTAAGCAGGGGAGGAACTGTCTGAGCAAAAAGAAAAGAAGTTAGAGTATATTTTTAAGGAAGAGAGAGATAAAGACTAGAAAGACAGGGGTGGATGGTAGGAAAAGAAGGATAGAGGTACTATGGAGAGACATACCTGAGAAGGTAGCTCCCCCTCAGAAGGTGATAGGAGTTTCAGGTTTCCCTCGACAGTGATTCCCTTCTGTTTGCCTTGGGATGAGGTCTCTTAAGATTTGTCCTTCTGTCTCCCCCGTGCTTCATTAAGAACGATGCCTTTCATCACTGGAGCTGATGAGACGTTTGTAGCAGAGAACCATTGGGAAGGATCTTTGTCTTCCTCATCATCAGCGATGACATCGTTAGCCTCTTGATCTTCAAGATCAAGATCTTCATCTTCTTCCTCCTCTTCCTCTTCAAATCGTACTGAGAAGGGGAGGGAGGGGCTTTCTCTTCAACAACCCTCTCCCCCTTAGCCTGAGAGGGAGGTTCATCCGTTTTTTCCTGTGCTTCCGCTGAATTTTCTTCATTGAGACTCTTGTCCCCCTCTTTGTCATCATCATGGGGGAGGTCAACAGTAGTTGCGGTAGCAGCAGCAGCGTCAGCAATAGGTTCTTTGCGGGCATCATCCTACAGCTTATCTAGACGTCCTTCTAACTCTGGAATAGCAGAAGTGGCCTGAAAAATGAATTCCACTGCAACATTCAAGGACACTCTGTCATTCTTAGTAAAAGAGGGACTATGAGCAGGAGTTCGTTCATTCACTCTTGACAGAATTTGAGGGAGCAACTGATTCGCAGTCTCCATTTTTCCGCTGAGGGTCTTGACTTCGCCAGTCAGGTGATCAACGTGGCCATTGAGAAATTGGATATGCGTTGAATTGTTGGCCACGTTTTGCTTCAGCGCGGTGACCTCTGTTTGAAGAGAGCTAACCTGAGAAGCCTCAACATTGGTGGAAGTGGCAGCAGAGAGGGTCTTCAGTTCTTCACCCTCTTTATTTACAGCGTTGGTGTTGGTGTTGAGAGAGGTAGCAAGAGAGTCCACCTTGTCAGGAAACTTGGTCACAGTAGCCTCAACCGTTCCCAAAGTAGGACCTGAAAAGTAAGTTAGCGTTTGAGCAAAACGATGCTCATGCTTATTTAGATAGGTGGGAGAAGTGTATAGGTTTTTAGTGATACCAAATTCAAGTCACCTTCAATGGTAGGGAAAGGCAGCGATGTTTGAGGCACAACAGGTCCTACATGTGCAGCATTAAGAATTGGCTGTTGTAATGGTGGAAGATTAGAGACCAAAGAAATAGAAGGAGAAGTAACAGGGATAAAAATAGAAAACACTGGTGATGATAGAAGTTACCTCAGGCGGGGTTGGAGTAACTGAGGGAATTGGGGCAGTCACCGGTGGTGTATCAGCGAAGGATGTCACTGAAACGGTTGTTGTTGGAGCAGTTGTGGAGGAGCGAGCCACGAAATCATCTAAGGTAGTCTGTTGAGAGACTACCTCAGGTATATTTGTGAGAGGGGGTTGCTCTACAGTCTTCTTGGCCTTCTTAGAAGGACCAGTAAGAGTTGTTGATTTGCGTTTCTGAAGGGTGGTAGTAGTAGGGATAGCTGATGAAGGAACCACCTGCGTAGCCACTGAAGACGAAGAAGTTTTGGAGAGTCGGAGGCGTAAGGTTTGAAGACTTACCTCATTGTCAGTGGGCTTAACTTCCAAGGCTCGAAGTCCAGCCTTGGAGAAGCTGCAATCACTTTCCTTAGGGTACTTATCGCCAAGGAAGAAGTGGAGGACAACAGAGATGAAGCGGACGTAGGGAATTTGGATGTCCCTTTCAGGATTCTCGATCTTTGACATGAGATCTTCAAAGATTGCTCCATCATAGTCGAAATGTTGACCAACGATCACTGAATATCCTATCTGGACCTGTACTTTGCTAGCTTGGTCCATGGATCCAACCTTTCCACTCATGCTCTGAATGATATGAGTGAAGATAAAGTTCATCTCCGAGGGCATGTTTGCCTTTTGGATCTTTGTCAGCTTCTTGTTGGGGATAGTAGTGCGAGGCTTGAAGTCCCATTGGTAACCCATGAATTCAAGGAACTGAATAAGTTCAGCATCAGTTGGTGGAGCGTCGAAACCATTGGTTGTCTTTGAAGGAAAACGAAGAGTAGTGCGGATGGCTAGAGATGTGATGTTCCCTGGACCATTTTTCCTTGCTTGCTAGTGACTTGACCCTTATCAGCGGTGAACCAGAACTGCTGAAGAAGAGACTTTGAAGTCTTGGGATCAACCTTCAACGCATATCCCAAACATGATTCCTTGAGAAAATTTGCAGCTTGCACGAGATGAGGATATTTGTCAGTAGAAAAGTCCAAACGTGCCAAGTGGTTGTTCTTAGCAAATTCAGAGTCAGCAAGAGCGAACTTAACATTCTTGGAAGGAATGAGAGTATCTTGGGCCATTTCTGGAATAGAGAAAAGAATAATAGAATAGAAGGTTTAGAGTCTAAAAACATTGCAAAATATTTTACCAGTTTCTTGTTAAGGAAATAAACTTCAAAAATAAGTTTGTTTTTAGAGGAAAAACAATTTCCAAAAAAAGGAAGTGAGTAGATCCTTCTTAAAAAGCATAAGGTTTTTGCATACAATAAAATCATAAAGAAAATGATTTTAAGTGAAAAACACTCTTAATCTAAAATAGAAAACAACATTTAAGATTAAACTAGTGTTTTTAGAGGATAAAGGATAAGAACAGAAACCTGGAACTTTTTGAAGTTTTGAAGATTTAGTGTTCTTAGGTTCTTTGCTTGAATGCCGAGAGAAAGTTACTTTCCTTTTAAGTTTTAGAGAGCGTAAAAGGAAAATATGTAAATGGCATTCCTTTTATATGAGGAGAGAGAAAGAATTTGGAGCGGGAAAAGGTGGTCATCATGACACGAACACGTCCCACGAAGTTGATTGGACAAGAAGTGCAACGGACGAACGTGTAAGAAAAAGTTGTGCCATGGATTATCCGTTCGAATGACGTCATAAGAGAGAGAAAAACGTTTCAGTTTTTGAAAAGTATCGCTGACAGAAATTCAGAGATATGTTTTCTTTAAAAAGGATCACTAATGAGAAATATCAGTGATAAGGTTTGTTTTTCAAAAAGCTTTTAACCACTTGAGAAAATTCAGTGATTAAAGTTTTGGTTTTTGAAAACGTTTTACTGAATAGAATTCAGTGAGAGAGAATGAGAGAACATACCTGTGTGTCAGAGATATGTAATTAGAGATTATGAGAATAGGTAGAACCTTTTATAACTAACATGATGCATGAAAGCTAAAGAATTATTCTTCAAGATTCAGCATTCCAAGCTCACTGATGAGAAAGTTCAATCTTGTCTCATCAAGAGGTATGGTGAAAAGATCAGCGAGCTGACAGTCAGTAGGGATAAAGTGGAGTTCTATATCACCATTCATCACATGATCTATGATAAAATGATATCTGATCTCTATGTGCTTTGTCTTTGAGTGTAGTACTGGATTGTTTGCTATAACGATGGCACTTGTGCTGTTGCAATAAATTGGAATCTTGGATAGATGAAGGTCATAGTCTAATAGTTGATTTCTCATCCATAAGACTTGAGCACAACAACTTCCAACTGCTACATACTCAGCTTCAGTTGTGGAAGTGGATACTGAATTTTGCTTTTTGCTTATCCAACTTATCAACTTTCCACCTAGGAGTTGACATCTGCCAGTGGTGATTTTTCTATCAATTTTGCAACCTACAAAATCACTATATGAATAGCCAGTTAGATCGAAACATGAATCTTTGGGATACCAAAGACTGAGGTTAGGAGTGCCCTTAAGATATCTGAAAATTCGCTCGACAGCGACTAGATGGGATTCCTTGGGTTCTGATTGATAGCGTGCACATAGACATGTAGAATACATGATGTCATATCGGTTCACAGTTAGATACAACAGGGAGCCTATCATTCCTCTGTAGGCAGTAATATTAACAGGTTTCAGTTGGATCCTTGTTTAATGTCAGGGGAGGTGCCATAGGAGTTTTCATCGCTGAGGTTTGAGTGAGATCAAACTTTTTCAGCATGCCCTTAACATACTTACCCTGATGAATAAATGTACCTTTGTTAGATTGCTTGATCTAAAGTACAAGGAAGTAAGTTAGTTCACCCATCATACTCATTCTATATTCTTTTAGCGAAATGAGTGCACAGAGATGTGTTAGTAGAACCAAATATAATGTCATCAACATATATTTGTACAAGAATAATATGACCTTTTATATTTCTAAAAAATAACGTGTTGTCAATTTTTCCACGCTCAAATTTTTCAGAGATAAGAAAAGAAGAGAGGGTGTCATACCAAGCACGAGGAGCTTGTTTTAACCCATAGAGAGCCTTATCCAACTTATATACATAATTTGGATGCTTAGTGTCATAGAACCCTGGGGTTGTTCAACATAAACTTCTTCATTCAACTTTCCATTTAGAAATGCTGACTTGACATCCATTTGATATACTTTGAAGTCTTCGTAAACTGAATAGGCTAAGAATAATCGAATTGCTTAGAGTCTAGCCACAGGGGCAAAGGTTTCATCATAGTCTATGCCTTCCTATTTTCTGTATCCCTGAGCAACTAGTCTAGCTTTATTGCGGGCTAGAGTCCCATTTTCATCTAATTTGTTTATAAACAACCATTTAGTGCCTATAACAGCTTAATCAGATGATTGGGGAACGAGATTTCAAACTTTGTTTATAGCAAACTCAGTCAGCTCTTCTTGCATAGCACTGACCCAGTTTGGATCTCTGAGTGCATCATCAGTTTTCTTTGGTTCTGTAAAAGAAAGAAAACTAACAAAGAGACAGATGTTACCTGAACTTCATCGTGTCTGAATACCTGCATCAGGATCACCAAGAATTTGGTCTATGGGGTGATCTATAGTCCATCGCTGAGCTGGGGCATGATCGCTTACCTCAGGAGTTGGATCATCAATAGGAATGTTTAGTGATGAAGAAGCTTAAGGTTCTTAAGCTATCAGATGTTGTGGTTCAGACAAACCATTATTCACTAAGAGGTTTTCAGGAAAGGGAAGATCTGATGGAGGAAGTGTGTTTAGGGGAACAACTGAAACCCAAGAGGTAGATTTAGCGTTAGGAGGTATGATGTTTGGATCATCATCAGTAGTAGGAGGATCTGTATGCTGACGTAAGTTGAAGAGAGGTTCTGTTTCCCTGGAAGATGAGAACCACTGAGAATTGATCTTGCAACTTCAATGATCGTTCGGTTTCTTCTTTCAGCGACACCGTTTTGCTGAGGAGTTATTACGGAAGAAAAATTGTGAGAGATTCCCTTACTCTCAAAGAAATTGTTCAAGGAACTAATTTTGAATTCAGTTCCATGATCACTTCTTATTGAGCGAACAATTAGATTATTCAGCACTTTCATCTTTCTAGCAAAAGATATTAGTTCTTCTGAAGTGTCACTTTTACAGTGAAGAAAGATTACCCAGGTGTAGCGAGAATATTCATCTACAATGACAAGTGTGTATTTGTTTCCAGCTATGGATTGGATATTGACAGGGCCACATAAATCCATATGCAAGAGTTGAAGAGGACTTGTCACTGAGGAAACTTGTTTTGATTTGAAACTAGCTTTAGTCTGCTTTCCCTTCTCATATGCTGAATAGAGAGATTCCTTGGCATATGAGTGCTGAGGAAGACTGGAGACTAGTTCTTTTGAGGAGAGAGAATTCGGTGTTTTAAAGTTGAGATGAGATAGCCTTTTGTGCCATAACCAGTTGATATCTGAGGAGGCCTTAGAAAGAAAACAAACGTTTTCAGTGGTAGTAGAGTCCATGTCTATTACATAGACATTTTCCATACGATAACCACTAAGACCGAGCTTTCCTTTTTCATTCACCATTGAACATGCTTTCTTACAAAAGCGAACCTCATAGTCTTTGTCACATAGTTGACTGGTGCTAAGAAGATTGTGCTTTAATCCATCTACTTAAGCAACTCTTCGGAAGGTAGTTGTCCCATTGCTGAGTACGCCAAACCCTCTGGTATAACCTTTCCCATTTCCACCAAAGGTCACCGAGGGTCCTTTCTCTTCCTTGTATACAGTAAGAAGGTCTTTTTGTCCAGTCATGTGTCGAGAGCATCCGCTATCGAAATACCAGATACCCTTCGATCCCTGTAAACATAAGGAAGATTAAGTTTTGATTGGTACCCACTATTCAATGGGTCCAGTAGAATTAGTGGAGATGGAAGGTTTAACAATCTTCACGACATTTGAAGATTCAACGTCAGTGGTAACTGTAACATCCTGATTTTTATCCTAATGGAGGAAAAGTATTGAACTAGGTGAATCGGTAAACGAAGAACCAAATATGAAGTATGGTTATAGTGCCATATATTCATGACATCTGTCACAATAGCACAAATAGTACTGGAAGTGTGGTAGTCCCAGTTATAGTGCCATGCAGTTGTGACATATGTCACAATGGCACCGACGTTACCGAGTGTCCGGTCGTCCCAACGAATGTGCCATGAAATTATGGAAATGGCATGATAAATGGTATAATGGCATCAAATGTTCCAATAGAAGGTCGAGCAACGTCCGAGAAAACGGTCGGGAAAGCCGTCGAGAAAACGGTTGAGGAAGGGTCGAGAAAACGGGCGAAAATGGCTCTCGGTACCTTTTGGGCGAAAGTGCCAAGCTAAAGTGACACTGGCACTTTAGCTGGGCACTTTCGCAGAGAAAAATTGGCCCACGGTACAACTTGGGCGAAAGTGACAGCTAAAGTGACACTGTCACTTTCGCTTGGCACTCTCGCGGTCGAGGTGTAGTGCATAAATTCAACATCTATCTTCATTTGGTCATATCTTTCTCATTTCTACTCCGTTTTTGGTGATTCAAATAGCTATGGTTTCGTATTTGAGAGATTTTCAAGGATATATTGTTAGTTTTGGGAAGATCCAAGAGTATTTGGTGGTGAAGTGGAAGCAAAGATCAAGAGTTCATCATCATCACCTCCATCTTCAAGAAATTTGGGGTTTTCTAGGTTTTCACCAAAACCTAAGTGGTGAGTTGATCCTCCTAGTTTGTAAACTTTATTATGAGTCATAAATTATCTATTGATGACTTCCTAGTGTTTATGTTTCTAAAATTTCGGTTTGGAAGATTTTGAGAAAAGGTAGGTCAAATTAGGGTTTTTGGCTAAAATGGATATTTTGATACAAGATGTTTGGGGAACGATTCTATATGGTTGAATATGAATATGTATGGTTGGAAATTTATGGATTTAGGTTTTTGGAAGTTTTTGTCTTGAAGATCCAAGTTTTTCAAAGGAGCTCAAGTTGGGGTAAATTTAGATTTAGCCTAAATCTAGCAAGGTGAGTTCAAGTTGATTTGTGAAAACGGTGTACATGCCAAAATGTTAATTTTAAAATGTTTGAATGATTTACATGAAATTATTGATTGTTGAGTTTTAATTAATTGAAGTGTTTAACTTTACAATCTTTGTAAATTACCTACATTTGGAATTTGGGGCATTTTTATGAGTAAATAATAAGTAATGGTATTTTGATAACTTATGTCATGAAATTAGGTCATTTGAGTATAAATTCATTTTAACACATGTTTTAAGAAATACGTGCTCTTGGGTTATGAGACGTTTTGAAAGAATAAAAGGGTAAGTACTCGTTGGAAAACGACTTGTTTTCATGTAGAGTTTACTAATGCTTTTTGGAGTGTGAGTTGGCATAAATTTGTCACTTTTGTTTATCATATTTTATGATTTTGGTCATTGGTCAGTTAATGGGCGGAACTCTTGGCTCGGTTGTGACTCAAATGAGTCTTGGGGGCATTTGCCCCGTTTTATGGGCCCAAAGAGGAGTTTTGGTTTTATGGTGCATTTAATTGCGTCCTCATGGAAATTACATGTTTCGAGTGCGTCGTCATTCTTGTGAGTCATGTAATATTTAGACTGTAATGCATTGGATCCATAGGCATAGAGGTCGGTTTATCATGTAAATTTGGGAGAAGGTCCCCGAATTGTAATTTGGAAATAGGCATTGATGATACGATGTAAGTTTCCAAATGAATAAGCATGTCAAGGATGGTGAGGTCCCAAGGTAAAGATCCATGAATAGGGTTGAACTTGGTGATGCTTGGGCTAAAGATCCATGAATAGGGTTGATGTATTCCTTGACTAAAGATCCATGAATAGGATTGATGTCAACGGTTATCCATCCTTGAAGTTATGCTTATAACATAGATATGTGGCTTAACTTTGTGTGCCCGCCACATTCGATGGAATCGGGACTCCCCCGTCACTGAAAGGTGTTGTTTTGGGTATTGTATTTTAGTATCCATGTTTTCGGTGACGTTTCATATATATGGGTTTTATTCATGATTTATGGGTCGAGTATTATATCCCATCTGTGCTTGGGTGTTTTGGGATATGAAGTTTTATTCACGTATCATAAATTGGGAGTTCTTTTATATTCACGTTTGGAGTGAATATTGGGTTGAATTTACTTTATGAATGAATGTTTTACGCTGGGGTATTCGTCTTTAAAACGTGCATTATTGGAAAATTAGTCTTCTCATATTTAAAGGAAATCATTTCAGAAATGCATCATTTAAATGGCTTTCTTTCCTTTAAGAATATGTATTTATCAACTATTTCTCATGTTTCTGAAATCATCATGTCAAATTCTATAACAAAATTTTGGAAAGATGTTTAGTACACACATGGTTTTTAAACCATGATTTTAAATATGCATAAAACTACTTGAGTGCATGAGGTTGCAAACTATGCTGAGACTTTCTTTTTCTCATTGTTGTCCAACGCAATTTTCGGATAATGCGATATTTGTATTTTGACGTTGTGTAGAGTCTTGGCCAAGTAACTATGGTTTATGATCTTAACATTGGATCTCCTCCACATATGTTAAGGTTTTGGACGAAGAGTCATCTTCCATTATTTTGATGTCTGAGTTTATTGGAAATTTTATTTCGTGTGGGTTTTGTTAAGCTTTATGGAGTATTATTTTATGACGTTTGTGACACATGGGTTAACCTTGAAATGCATAGACTAAGTTCTTTGCGTGCGTTGGTTTATGGTTTATTGAGAAATTTATTTCATCAGAGTTTTGTTGGTGGATTTCACCACATATGCTATTTGGAGAGTCTTAATGTTGAGTGGGTTCATTTTTCAGTTTTATGCAAGCATATTTCGTTGTATACAACTTAGTGGGTGAGTTGATTTAAACTTTTGGTATGAGAAAACTTATGAAAAACCTAGAATGGTTCGTGTTAAACTTTTTCTTTGAATGACCTTCGGTTGGTGATTTCACTGTCTTAGTCTCACGAAATACATTATATTGATTTACTCGTATGCATGATATAATAGGCGCCATTTTGGGTCAATGAGCGTTTTATACGCGCAGCTAAAAGTTGAAATCGAACTAAATTATTGTACGTTTGACCAAATTGCATGCTTCTATCATTTTTCTAAGTTTGAGAAATAAATTATTATATGCGAGTCTTTTTGGAAATATTATTCCATGACATTTTATGGTTGAAGCAGAGAATTTTGGGGGCTTGAATTTGTGAAGTTCATCTTTTGGAATTGGTACAAATTTTTGTTGCACATTATTTTAATCCATAAAATTATTTTATGTACACGGCATAAGTTAATGCATGTACGGACCATAGTGGTCCATTTAAAAAGTTTGTTGCCCATTTTCTGTTATTGTCATTATTAGCGTGTGTTAATGATCAAATGTTTTTCGAAATGGTTTTATATGTGTGGCGTATGTGACCACTGTGCACACCTACCGGGTGAACCGTAGTGGATTTTATACGTATGATAGATTGTTATAAAACTATTGCCTTTGAATGTTTTGTAAATTTCAAATTGGCATATTAGCTTGGAAAACCTTGAACTCATTGTGGCTATAGATTTAAACCCCTATCGTGAAAGCAGTTGTAATTAGGGGCTAGGTAAGTCCTTGGGCATTGAAGCGTCGGACGATCCGACTTGTGGCCAGTTTTGAAGTGTGGATTTCAGCCTTACGAGTAGGTTCACGTATGAATAATTGTGGTATTAGATTCATGTTTTCTCTTAGTTAATTAAGTAGTGATCATTCTGTTTCGGCGAATCTTCGGGTTAAAGTTTGGGGTGGCTACTTGCGTAAGGTTGGAATTGAATTGATGGATGGTTGCTAGACATCATGCATGTGTTGGGGGTGTGCCACCCGGGTGAATGTTCAGGGATAATGGAAATATTGTGGTTCGTTTCTTAGAAATGTGAGATTGGAATTTTAGTGCCATGTTAGGTGTCAACTTTAACTCGACAATGCATATCCGGAATGAAATATTTGACAGTATACCCACGCTTTCAGTGTGAACTATTTGATTTTAGGCGTCGTCTCGTTCTTTCGAGGTCAATGATTTTGGAATGCTCGGAAGTACCCCCAGATCATAAGAAGTGTTAGCCTCAAAGTCATGGATCTTCAAAGAGATTAGATATTCGTAATTAAGAATCGATGATTAAGATTTCCTTGATGTGGTAGCAATCTATATCGGCTACATGTTTGAGAATAGTCCAGATTTGTACGATAGCCAAATTGGGACTAACCAGCTCCCTGGAAAGCGCATTGGTGCGTTCTTGGAAGGAAGGCTTTACCAATATCAACGGTGAATTATTAAGAACTTTTGGAAATTCTTTGAGTTTGGTGTTGATCATTAGATTCCGGATTTAGAATCACATTGAGCTGGGATGAATTAGTTAATGAGAAGTTGAGATCACAAGCTACCACCGAGGTAGTACATGTCACCTAAGGTTGGGAGGCGGCCGATATCTTATGGCTAGAAAATACTCCATCAATGTTCAGTAGACTTTTCTTGTCGATGTTTAACTGTTGCAAGAAAGGATCAAGCTACTTATGGGAACCGAGGGAATCCAATAAGCATTTTGTAGTATTGAAATGCTTTCTGTATGAACTCGATTTCGAGGAAGAAATCTTTTATAAGGTAGGGAGGATTGTAACATCCTGATTTTTATCCTAATGGAGGAAAAGTATTGAACTGGGTGAATCGGTAAATGAAGAACCAAATATGAAGTATGGCTATAGTGCCATATAATCATGACATCTGTCACAATAGCACAAATGGTACTGGAAGTGTGGTAGTCCCGGTTATAGTGCCATACAGTTGTGCATATGTCACAATGGCAACGACGTTACCGAGTATCCGGTCGTCCCAATGAATGTGCCATGAATTTATGGCAATGGCATGATAACTGGTATAATGGCATCAAATGTTCCAAGAGAAGGTCGAGGAATGTCTCGAAAAACGGTCGGGAAAGCCATTGAGAAAACGGTCGAGGAACGGTCGAGAAAACGGGTGAAAATGGCTCTCGGTACCTTTTGGGCGAAAGTGCCAAGCTAAAGTGACACTGGAACTTTAGCTGGTCACATTCGCAGAGAAAAATTGGCCCACGGTACAACCTGGGCGAAAGTGACCGCTAAAGTGACACTGTCACTTTCGCTTGGCACTCTCGCGGTTGGGGTGTAGTGCATAAATTCAGCATCTATCTTCATTTGGTCATATCGTTCTCATTTCTACTCCATTTTTGGTGATTCAATTTGCTATGGTTTTGTATTTGCGAGCTTTTCAAGGATATATTGTTAGTTTTGGGAAGATCCAAGAGTATTTGTTGGTGCAGTGGAAGCAAAGATCAAGAGTTCATCATCATCACCTCCATCTTCAAGAAATTTAGGGTTTTCTAGGTTTTCACCAAAACCTAAGTGGTGAGTTGATCCTCCTATTTTGTAAACTTTATTATGAGTCATAAATTATCTATTTATGACTTCCTAGTGTTTATGTTTCTCAAATTTCTGTTTGGAAGATTTTGAGAAAAGTTAGGTCAAATTAGGGTTTTTGTCCAAAATGGAGATTTTGATACAAGATGTTTGGGGAACGATTCTATATGCTTGAATATGAATATTTATGGTTGGAAATTTACGTATTTAGGTTTTTGGATGTTTTTGGCTTGCAGATCCATGTTTTTCAAAGGAGCTCAAGTTGGGGTAAAATCTAGATTTAGCCTAAATATAGCAAAGTGAGTTCAAGTTGATTTGTGAAAACGGTGTACATGCCAAAATGTTAATTTATAAATGTTTGCATGATTTACATGAAATTATTGATTGTTGAATAATTGTTGACTTTTAATTAATTGAAGTGTTTAACTTTACAAGCTTCGTAAATTACCTACATTTGGAATTTAGGGCATTTTTATGAGTAAATCATAAGTAATGGTATTTTGATAACTTATGTCATGAGATGAGGTTATTTGAGTATAAATTCATTTTAACACATGTTTTGAGAAATACATGCTCTTGGGTTATGATACGTTTTGAAAGAATAAAAGGGTAAGTACTCGTTGGAAAATGATTTGTCTCGGTCTAATTTCGTGTAGAGTTTACTAATGATTTTTGGAGTGTGAGTTTGCATAAATGTGTCACTTATGTTTATCATATTTTATGATTTTGGTCATTGGTCGGTTAATGGGTGGAACTTTTAGCTCGGTTGTGACTCGAATGAGTCTTGGGGGCATTTACCCCGTTTTATAGGCCCGAAGAGGAGTTTTGGTTTTATGGTGCATTTAATTGCGTCTTCATGGAAATTACATGTTTCGAGTGCGTCGTCATTCTTATGAGTCATGTAATGTTTAGACTGTAATGCATTGGATCCATAGGCATAGAGGTCGATTTATCATGTAAATTCAGGATAAGGTCCCCGAGTTGTAATTTGGAAATAGGCATTGGTGATACGATGTAAGTTTCCAAATGAACAAGCATGTCAAGGATGGTGAGGTCCCAAGGTAAAGATCCATGAATAGGGTTGAACTTGGTGATGCTTGGGCTAAAGATACATGAATAGGGTTGATGCATTCCTTGACTAAAGATCCATGAATAGGGTTGATGTCAACGGTTGTCCATTCTTGAAGGTATGCTTATAACATAGATACGTGGCTTAACTTTTTGTGCCGACCACATTCAATGGAATCGGGACTCCCCCGTCACCGAAATGTGTTGTTTTGGGTATTGTATTTTATTATCCATGTTTTCGGTGACGTTTCATATATATGGGTTTTATTCATGATTTATGGGTCGAGTATTATGTCCCATCCGTGTTTTTGTGTTTTGGGATATGAAGTTTTATTCACGTTTCATAAATTGGGAGTCATTTTATATTCACGTTTGGAGTGAATATTGGGTTGAATTTACGTTATGAATGAATGTTTTACGTCGGGGTATTCGTCTTTAAAATGTGCATTATTGGAAAATAAGTCTTCTCATATTTAAAGCAAATCATTTCGGAAATTCTGATTTAAATGGCTTTCTTTCCTTTAAGAATATGTATTTATTTATATTGAAAACTCTTGAACTCACTAGGAATTAGCCTAATCTTTTTATTTGTCGGCATGTGCATCAGGTTCCGGTTAGGGAATGGTGTTAGCGTTGTTGCAAAGAGTTGTGTATTAGTTACATCCACGAGGGTAGTTTGGTGTAGTCTTCTGCCTTTATCTTTAGAATAGCACTGGTATTTGGGTTTTAGTAACACCCGACCCTATTTTGTTTTTGTGTAAGACTTTATTCATGTGTTGATGGTTAAACCTAGATTATTAATTCAAATATGGACTTGTTGTAAGGGATTTATCTTTATTTGAGGCTTTGTTGAAAAATTTAAATTAGTTGCTCTTCCAAATTTTGAGGGTGTTAAATTAACCTTTACTTTGGTTAATTTTTTAACCTTAGTGGCATTTTTCACCTTGGCAGATTTCTCAGCTTTGGTGACTTTCTCAGCCTTGGAGGCATTCATCTTCACTTTAGCTATCTTATCAGCTTTTGTGGTAGTAGGACATTTACTGGCAATATGGTCAGTAAGTCCACAATGATAGCATTTTCTATAGACAAAAGTATCCTTAAGACCATGAGCAATTGAGTTAGAAAATTTATGATGAGCAGGCTTCACTTTAGCTATCTTATCAGCTTTTGTGGTAGTAGGACATTTACTGGCAATATGGTCAGTAAGTCCACAATGATAGCATTTTCTATAGACAAAAGTAGCCTTAAGACCATGAGCAGTTGAGTTAGAAAACTTATGATTAGCAGGGCCAGATCCAAGAATGCCCTTTGCATAAGATCTCGGAGGAACTTTCAGTTCTTCAGATTTCTTAGGCTTAATGTCAATTTTCAGATTTGGAGTTGATCTCTGAGAAATATCAGTGATTTTTGTTCCAAAGCTGGAAGATTGATTTACTGAAGGTTTAGAACGAACTTTCAGCTTTGTTATTTTAGAAGCCTTATGAGAATGATGGGAAATGGATTTCCCTTTATCAGCAAGCTTAGAGCTTTTTGATATGTCCTCAGGAATAGGAATGGAAGAAGAACACTGAGTAGAAGAAGTGTCAGGGATAGAAGAGACAAACATTCCAAACTTAAGCATGGAACAGTCTCTGCTAGGTTTATCTTTTTCATGATGATAACCGAGACCGGTTTTGTCATGAGCGGGGATTTGAGCACTTATGATCTCAGTGATCTTGGCTGAAGATTTACACCATTCCTCAACAGTTGCCTTTTCTGCTTTTAAAGCAGCGATGCCTTGTTCACGTTCAATGCTGATAATTTCATTGACCATGACTTGATCTTTTAAACTTTCCTCTAAAGGAGTTAATTCTTTGATCCTTTCATGACATTTTTCTAGCTGTTCAGTAAAATTAATTTTTTTGTTTTCAACTAAAGTTTTGCCATTTAATGCATTGTACAAGTCTATTGTCAGCACATCTACAACGCGGCTTCTCTCAACTTCAGATAGAGAGGGATTAGTCGAGATTGATACCTCAGAGGAGAAGTAACTCATGGAAATTCCTATTGGTTCTTCCACTTCTTCTTTAATCTCAGCCATAAGACAGAGATTAACAACTTCTTCTTCATCAAAACTCGATTCTTCTGATTCAGCCCAGTCATGCTCTTCAGCGATAAGACCTTTACCTTGTAATTCCCAAACAAACATATTTCAATTACAAATCACAAGTTTATTTCATGAATCTTGAGCTTTCTCTCTCTACATATTTTGTCTCTCTAGAATCTCTCTCTCAAACGTGTATGACAATATCTAAGAATCCTACCTAAAATTACAAAGACATATTCTATTTATACCCTAAGATTAAAAGGACACTAAATATAACACACTTTGACTTTACAAGAATTTGACATCTTTGACTTTTGATGACTTATACTATTTTGACTTTTACATACAATTACAAACAACACCTTTTAATCTTGAATACAATTATTGATCTAACAATCTCCTCCTTTGGATTCAAGATTAATTTTTTTTTGACAATTATCTTCAGGTCTTCTCTTCTTCAAAACAATCTTCAGCAAACAGTCTTTTTTCAACTTTGACATCTTACAATCTTTATCACATTGATCAAACTTTGACAATCTTCAAACTTTGACATTGATAGGGCTTTCAGATTAATCTCCCTCTTTGAAATATCTTCAAGTAGCTTTGAGTAAAACTTTAACACTTTATGCACTCTCCCCCTTTGTTTTCAACAAAATCACATACTCTTCAGAAAATTCTCTTTAACCTAACAAACTTTGCTTCCGCTTTCCATCTGACTTTAACATCTCAAAATATCACCCTTGACTTTGCTTTCGCATTGAAATGAATCTGACTTTGAAATCTCTAATAATTTGAAATCTCTAATAATCTCCCTTTTTCTGATAAAATCAACATTCATCTAACTTGAACTTTGAAACTTCTCCCCCTTTTTGATGAATTTTGAGAATTAGAATCATCAAAACATTTAAAGTTCAACTCTGTCTTTGATTGATCTCCCCCAAATAATCAGATAAGCACAGTCTTCATGAACAACAATCTCCCCTTTTGGTAGGATATGAACAATCTCCCCCAACTGATCTGATATGATAAGTTTCCGTCAATTCATGAATGTATTCATCTGAATCTTTTCAAATTCAGACAAATTTAGAGTAGGAACCCTGAATCAACATATGAAACAGTTAAAGTGCCTGTAAGTAACACAAAATTACTTAGTACAACAGATGTAGTATATAAGGAGCTTGGGTGATGTTCACTCCCCAGGACTTCCATTCAATCATCGAAAAACACAAGGTTAATCTATGAACGTTCTGACAGAAAAACATATTTTCTGTGTGTACGTGCTTGTGTTATGAAAGAATTAGCACAATGATTGTTTTATCAGGCTCAAATATGTAAACCATTGAGACAACAACAGTTATACATAGACTCAATGTGCATGAGAAAGGGTCGAATTGGTGGGGCAACTGTCCTTCTTTTTCAATATCAGTATCTTCTGAGTGAAGAACCAATAGAATATGTGTTGTTTCCACAGAAAATGTGAAACATTCTCTTTTTAAGAAAATAATGAGTAGCTGGTGGGGTGTTTACAAGAGTTGGCATGGGCTAGATGCGTTTTTCAATGAAGGTCACGAAGAAATGTGAACCAACAGTTTATGCGGCTGCCCGACTCAGAAAAAGTTTGGTGCAGAGTTTAATATTCTTTTACTCTGATCTCTCACCCTATTTCTTTTAAACATTTAAGCTCACTTCTAACCAATCTCTCATTTCCATTTTACCTCATCACACACCAACACTCAATTCTTTTGACCCCTCTCCCCTCAATCACTCCTAGGATTACTTTCGGGGTAGGAAACACTGATTAACGTGAATCCATGGAGATCTTTTAAGATCACACACTAAATCCCATGTATTTTTGTCCTAAAAGAATGTGTTACTCAATGATTTTCTTGACAAATAAACACAAGAAATCATAGTCAGTGTATGTATGCTCATAACAAATAAGAATGAAATTTGAGCATTTTAAACATTTAAGATCTCTCAAAATTATTTGAATGAATGAATATCATGAAATGAATAGAAATGTTTTGAGAATCTGACAATGATTTAAATCAGATCAAATATTTCATAAAGAAAATTAATTTGGAGTATCAAAGACGTAAGATGTTTATATGAACAAAATATAAACATGTTATTAATGAAAGCACATATAATCATAAATGACGTCTGATCTTAAACAAATTTGAATAGCAAACGGGAGAATTACCATAGAAGGATTAATCACTTGATACATGGTAATAATAAAGTCAAGAAATGTACTGACCCGATGTGTGTTGGAATACTTGACAGTATATAGACAAGATAATACACAAGTATTAATCTTTTGGAAACACATGGCCAATTAGTCATGAAATTATCCAAAATCATTTAAAAGCACACTTCTCAATTCAAGAAAACAATTTAACAATGTGAAGTGGTTTGAACATTTAAGAAAATCATTTTTCACAAGTGAAAGTTGTCCTGCTTTCAACAAGTGATAGAGTTTAAGATTCAGAAATATATATCTGTAATGTAGGAATCCTAGCTCCCCCTAAAATGAATATTTTCATTTAAGCAACCTTGTCAAAACTTCAGATATTCTCCCCCACAATATTTGTAAAAATTCAATTTATCAGAAAAATATGACAATTAAAGTATAAGTATCTTCACCCCATAAAAGATATAAAAGTGTAATTCTCATTCACTCCCCCTCAAAAGAAAAACTCCTTCAGAAGAAAAAACATTTGAGTACGGGTTCTGAACTGAAGTATTCAGAAGCAATTATTACGTATTCTCCAGTGAGAATAGTATTTTTCAGTTTTACCAATTAAGAACAGGTCCTGATCTGATGTAATCAGAAACCATAGTTCTTTGACTTTGAAGTCCGAGTCCTGAGCTGATTTACTCATAAGTCATTGTTCTTTCTCCCCTTAGTCTTTAGATGCATGCAACACAGGTTTAGCTTTTGGTACCCACTGGTATTTGAGTCTTGATTTGTTAGTTGCAGTTCTATTTGGAGAAATGTAGTAGGAACCATACCAGTTATCCACATAATTTTTATTTACAAAATCATTTGAATGATAGTAGGAACAACTAATTTTCTTTTGTGCTAACCTGATCATTTGATTTATAGTATAAACAAGATCAGGTTTGCCAAAAGTTTTACCTTTAGAAGCACTGTTCCTTTTAGCATTAGATGCATGCTCAAATGATTTATGTTCCTTCTTCTCCTTCGAGGAACCTTTCACTATCCAAATCCATTTATCTTTTTCTTTCTCATCTTTCCTTCTCCAAAATCTTTTCTTCTGAGACTTGTTCTTCTTGATGTTACCTGAACCATCAACATGTTTATCATAGAAAAGGTTAGAAGGACAAATCTAATCTTTAGATTTTGAAGTAAGACTATCATCTGAATCAAATAAAGGATTATTAGAAACATTTGTAAAACGTGAACTTGAAGCTGTTTTGAATGAGTATTCTGAATCAGCTTGATCATCTCTTGGTGATTGAATGATTGATTCTGGAGTCTTTGACTCAGTCACCTTCACCTTGAACTTGATCTCTTCAAGTTCTTTTATCTTCGAAGACAAACTGTTTCTTTCTTTTGAAATCAAATCAAACTTCTTTTGCAGTTCAGACTTCGTCTTCTTTTCATTTAGAATAGTTGATGACAACTCAGATAATTTCTTTGTAAGCTCCTCTATCCCAGTCTCAAACACTTTTCTCTCTTCATCAAAATCTTTTTCAACATTCTTTCTCTGTTCAGAAATCTCCTTGAATACATCAACATTTTTCTGTTCAACTTTCTTCTTCTCTTTCTCAAATTTGTCTCTCTCTAAGATAATAACTTTCTCAAAATCTGATATTTGTTGAGAAAGTTTTGTACATTTGAGTTCCACCATCTTCTTTTCTTCAAAAGCTTTTCTTGGAAACTCTGAAAACTTTTGAGCATAAGCTTTTCTTTCTTTCTCAAAATCAACTTTTTCTTTTTCTCTTTCTTCATTTGATCTTCTAATTCAGAAATTTTCTTTTTCAGCTCAGCATTATCTTTCTCCAATTCCTTTCTTTTCTTCTCAACCTTCTTCATATCTTCTTTATCTCTTGAGTTGTCCTTTTCTTTCATCATATTTATTTCAACCTCAAGACTCGATACCTTGTCTTTCAACTGATCTCTTTCAACAAAGATTTGAGAATTCATCTTTTTAAGCCCATCACAAGTTTCACTGGAAATATTTGTTCTTCTTCTAAGATCATCAATCTCTCTTTGCATCAACTCCTTCTTTGACCATGTAGAATTTTCATTTAGTCCTTCAAACTTCTTCAGTTGTGTTTGCAGATTTAAAATCTCTTTCTCTTTAGATTCAATGATTCCTGCAAAGTTTATTTTGGAGTTAGCTACACATTCGGAGCAGATAACATTCTTTTCTAGAACTTCAGAATCTCCATTCAGTTTATTGAGCTTATCAAGAATAGATGAATTCTGGATTTTTAATTTCTCGTTTTCAGCTTCCAGTGCAGGTATTTCTGGCATATACGCAATTGCACAATCTCTCTTTGTCAAGATCATATTTCCCTTCTCATCAGTATAAGGCATTTTGAAATCTGTAAAAAGATGTGATCATCAATAGAAAACTTCGATTAGAAGTACAATTATGTGCACACTTTGGAGAAATATGAATACAACGATTAAAATCAGAAAGATTTTCAAAAAATTAAAATATGAGAAACAAATTATAAAATTTGTCTTCAAAAATTAATTCTGAAAAGTCTGCACGGAAAAATTTTGAACTTGAAGCCTTCAAACCTGCAAAAATAAGAAAGATATATCAGATACGCTCAGAAATAGTTAAAACTGTCAAAAATAACACGAAACAGACTAAAAATGAAAAGAAAAAGAAAGACAGGGACCAAACACGACAAAAATGAAAAATCAACAAAAAAAATTGACTAAAAATGAACAAAAACGACTACAATATAAAGAAAATACGAAAATAGGGACAAAAACCGATAAAAAATGAAACTAATACGAAAAACAAGAACTAAAAGTGAAAAACACTAAGACACAACAAAAAAAACGAGAATTAAAACGACAAAAAACACAAAAATATAAAGTCTAGGGACTCAAAACGTAAAAACACAAAACTTATAAACTAGAAGGAGTAAAAATGACAAAAGAACAAACTAAAAACTAGAGGGACTAAAACTGTTAAAACTGATAACTACTTAACAATCTTAACAAAATTAACAGATTTGGACCAAAATTGAAAAAAAAAACAAAAACTAACAATACTAACGACAGGGACCAAAACTAACAATTCCTAAAAGATACTAACAAGGAACTAACGAAAAAAGGACTGAAATGTCAAAAAGATAACGTAGATAACGAAGCCCTATTAGTCACTGTTCATCATTTTCATTAAATCGATCAGTGAACTTCAACAGCTTATATCTTCTTCAATATTCATCCAAAATTGATGAAACAAGTTGTGTTGTAATCCTTGATCAGTGAAGAATCAAACCCAACGAAAAAATGGAGACCATGCAACGATATACGAGTTGTGTGTTGATAAGAACAAGCTTCGACGAGTATGTTTTTCGGCGAAGAGTTTTCGTTGAATTAAGAGATGAAATGAACAACAAAACAATGTAAATCAGTTAATCAACATAATTATGGAGTTTATACATCGAAAGCAACGATAAACAAAGAATTCCATTGAATCCCGGTTTTCCGGCGAGAGTTCCGACGAACTTTCAGATTGATATATCTCGCTCGTTTCTCAATGAAATTCGATTGTGAGACTTGCATTGTGCTCTAGAACATCAGAGGAAGAGGTTAGATGCAAAGAAATCGAACAAAAACACGTATATCATAGACCCACTTGAATGACTTCGATCGGAAAATTTACGAAAAACTTTCGAAGTTAAGAATTCGTACGTAGTCGTATACGAATTCTCAACCCTCATACGAAATCTGTATCATATGTGAATTCCATTGTTTAGTGTTGGATCATAAATTGTATTCAAAATTAAAGATAAAGTTAAGGGTTTAAATTGCAATTGTTATTAGTAGTTGGGCCCAAGCCCATTTGGCATTAGGCGTAAGTATAAATAGATTTTATAATTTCTGTTTTAGGGTTGAACATTACACGTGAACAGTAGCCGTACGTATTGAGTTTCACGCTAGAGAGGTTTTCTGTACACCAAGAACACACACATGCATTCATCTGATTAATCAAGAGATATGTGTTATGTTGATTTGATTTATTTATCTCTTGTTCTTATTATGTTGTGTGATTGTTAATCAACTAGTATCTGGGTTTAACAAGTGGTATCAGAGCCAAAAGAATTAAGTTTTTGTTTGGATTTTACTATTCATCGATCTTACTGTGTTCATCGATATTCAACTGGGTGATAATTGATTTTTTTTTGAATTAGTGTGTTTTTATGCTTGAAATCGATCTGATTAGATGAGTTTTACAGTATTGAACGTTATGTGATAGTTTAATTGCGCTTTAATTCAATAATCGTTTGGATTTTTTGATGATTTGTGAAATCTGGGTTCGATAAATTCATGATAATGTTGATCACTGTGTTTATCAAATTGGAGCATGAAAGTTGATTTTAATCTTTGATTTTGATTGGGTCTCGATCGATATATGTTTAGGGTTACAAAAGTCTGATTTTTTTTTTGCGTTGAATTTGAATTCTCAAGTGTTTTCTGGGTTGATTATTGTTTTTTGGGTCGAACTATTAATAACATACCGGTCGTTATTCAATAAGACTTGTCCAGTCGACCGCATCACACCGGTCGCAACACCAGTCCACCCTAGTCCCGGTCGACCGCACCATACCGGTCATTACCTTGGTCCGGTCGCACCATACCGGTCACGGACTTCGGTCAAAATACCCGTCGACAAGACCCCGGTCGAGCAAGACACCGGTCAAGCTAGACACCGGTCAATCAAGACCCCGGTCACAATTTTGGTCCAACAGTTATTCGCGCAAGTTCATTTTTGCGCCATCCATTACTCGCGCAAATCTCCTTTTACGCGACCTGTCTCTCACGCAATCCCACTTTTGCGTCACCCGCGGTTCACGCAAAACTCACTTTTGCGCGACCTACCTCTCGCGCAAAACTCCTTTTGCGCTACCCTTTGCTCGCGCAAAACTCCAAACTTCGTCCAATTTTTTTTTTGAGATTAATACTCTTTGAGATATCTGCATTCGATTATTTTTGGAAATTTATTTTTCTGAAAATTTTTGAGTGTAATTTTTATCCAATACTTGATTCTATCGATCTCATCTAGTTGATTTTCTTGGTACAGATAAGTTTGATTCCTAACCATACAGTTAAGATGTCGAACCAGCTTCTCTCAATGGGTCTCAGTCCAAACCTCCTGTCCTCATGGCTAATGAATATCAGCAATGGAAGAGAAGAATGATTCAGTTTCTGAATCACAAAAACAGAAGTTTCATGGAATCAATCATAATGGCCCTGTAAATTCACTGATCAGAGTACAGGGTCAAGCTGAAACTGCCACCTCTCGAGAAATCCCTGATAGACTTGTCCCTAAACCGTATCGGTACTTCACTGAAAAGGAGAAATATAAGTACAAGATAGATGAAGAGCCTCTCATTTATCTGACCATGGCAATTCCGAATGACATCTACAACCGTGTAGACAATCGGAGCTCTGCAAAAGAAGTCTGGGATGAATTATCAAGACAACTTGAAGGAAGTGAAGCCTCCATCCAAGCTAAGCAGAATCTATGCATAAATGCATACGAGGGGTTTCACACAAAAGAAGGAGAGTTTCTGCTAGATACCTACAACAGATACAACATCATTCTCAATGACTTGCGGAGGAACAATATCTCTAAATCAGCTTCTGAGATAAATTACAAGTTCATCAAGAACCTGAATCCTGAGTGGAAGAACTTTGCCATCAACCACCAGATGTCAAAGAACATGGCTCAAGAAAATGTCACTGATATCTTCTCTACTCTTTCTCAGCATGAGGATGAGGTGAGATGTATTGATAATGAGTCCAATAATCTGAAGGATTCTGTGGCTCTCATAGCTGGCAAAGGAAAGAGTTCAGTTCCTATATCCTCTGCAAGGTCAAAGAAAAAGGTGTCTAAAGCTCTTGTTACTGAGGTTACTGAGTCCGAATCTGCTTCAAGTGATGAAGAATTGGATATTGATTCTGATCCAGATATACAGAAGTTCTCTGAGGACTTGGCTCTAATTACTGGACGATTCAAGAAGAGCTTTGGTAAGAAGAAATACTACTCAAAGCCAAACTATGATGGGTACAAGAAAGAGAAGTCTGAGATGCGATACAAGCCAAGGCATGGAAGAAGAGAGGAAGGACGAGAAGACATGAAGGAAGATAGAAAAGAAGGAAAGAGAGAGAAAAAGAAAGGTGAACCAGGAAGATGCTACAACTGCGGAAATTTGGGCACTTCTCCAGAGATTGCAAGTTCAAGAAAGTGAAGAACTCAGAATATTGTGCAAGAAAGTCACTCATTGCCAAGAAAGCTGAAGAAGGAAAAGTGCTTATGGCTGAAGAAGAAAACTGGTTGTTCCAAAGTTCTGATGACGAGAAGTAAGCGCACTTCACCCAAGTATCTTACATGGCAAAACTAGATGTTAGATCACAGGTTTACTGGATTCAAGATCATCAATTTATGAAGATGGACATCTGAACTCAAAGCTGGAAAAGTCGACTCTCAACAAATAGTCTAGGATCCTTTGTAATAAATAGTCAAAGTTTGTTTTTGTATTTTTGTTTTTAATCCTTTTCCTTCAAATAGGTTTTAGGTTTTTATTAGTAAATTAGGTTTTGTTTTGTTTTGTTGTCGAACGAGAGAAGTAGCCGATGTACATTGATTGAGAGAAAAAGAGAGAGTTGCGGCTAGAGAGAAACTAAGAGAGAGCTTGATCGAGAAATCTTGTAACCATTCAAATCGATTGAATAATCATATCAGGTTTGCTTAATGTTATTGTTTAATTGTTTTGCTTGACTGAATCGTGAATCACAGGGACACACAATTGGTATCAGAGCAAAACGGATTGAAGTCGAAAAAGATTTTTTTTTCGGCACTGTTTCATCTATCAAGATCTATTTTTTTTATTGTGTGATTGTTCTTTCTAGCTGTTTTTTATTGGGTTTTATTTAATTTGATTATACTATTGAATTGGTATTGGTTTATTTGAGTATATCGCTGCTTTGGATTGTCTATTTTGTGTTTTTGATGTTTCTCGGTTTTTCGAGTTCTGCACTGTTCCATTGACTATTTTTTTCTCGAAAAGTATTTATTTTTTAAATTACCTAGTTGTAATCAGTTCTAGATGTGTTTATGGTCCTATTATCAAAGTTTTATGCTGTAAATTGAAGCCTAGATTGGTAATTAGGATTTCCAGAGCCGTTTTTCGAAGTACAGGGAAGAACAGCGTCTTTGCTCTAGTTCATCAACTTTGCGCCAGTTCATAGTGTTTAGCACAAAGTTGACTTTTGCGCCTTTGCCTTCTAGCGCAAAGGTTCTTTTGCTTAACCTTCAGCTCGTGCAAAACTTAATTTGCGCCACTTGCTTCTCGCGCAAAATTGTCACAAGTTCATCTTGCGCCAATCACGTCTCGCGCAAAGTTCATCACTCGCGACTTTCATCTCGCGCAAAGATAGTTTTGTGCCACCAGTTTCTCGCCAACCTCTACTCCCGCAAAACGTAAGGAAGTCAAAGTTCACGCGAAGTCCATTTTTGCGCGACCTGTTTCTCGTGCAAATCTCCTCAAGGATCGTTACTTCACGCAAAGTTTCTTTTGCGCCAGCTTCTTCTAGCGCGAACTAGTTTTTGTGCCAACTACTCTTCGCGCAAAATTTTGGTTTGCGCCACCTGGTGTTAGTGCAAAACTTCATTTTGCGCCAGACTATATTAGCACAACTTCTTCTTTTGCGCCACTGCCTTTTGGCGCATTTATGCCTTTTTGCTCCAGATTCTAATCTTTCATTATTAATCTGTATTTACTTGATTTTATCTGGACTAACAATCTTTTCAAGTTTCTTATCAGTTATTAATAATCATATCAGTAAGGATGTCATCTCGGGAAGCTCTTGCTATCAGAACAGATGTGAAGCCACCAGTACTCTTCAAGGGGAGTACGAGCAATGGAAGGACAGATTCTTGGATTTCATCGATCGAAATGATTTGGGAGATTACATCATAAAATCCCTAAAAGAAGGAATCATGATACCTCCAACCAAGGTACTCAATGTCGCTGGAGAGAATGGTGAAGAAACAGAGAGAGAGTATCCATTACTGCTTAGTGAATACTCTGATGAGCCGAAGAAAAGGCACAAGGGTGACAAATTGGCAAGATCATTTATTATCCAAGGCATACCAAATGAAATTTATGTCAAGATTGATAGCTACAACACTACCGACAAGCAAATGTGGGATCAATTGGAGAAGATGATGATGGATCTAGAGTTGGCAACCAACTCAAAGTCTCCAACTGCTTGAACAATTATGATGAATTCAAAGCTAAAAGTGGAGAATCACTAGAAACCACCTATGACAGATTTGTGACATTGTTGAACGAACTAAGCAAGAACAAGATCAACAAATCTCAAGTTGAGCTGAACGTGAAATTTCTCAGCAACCTCCCGCCTGAGTGGAAGATATTCACCAGACAGATGAGGCAATTGAAAGATCTTAATGACATTCCACTTCATGAAGTTTATGAAATCCTCAGACAGAATGAGGAAGAGGTGGATGAGATCAAGGCTGAGATGAAGAAGGCTGAAAAAGCGGTTGCAGATCCAGTTGCACTTGTGGTCAAGAAGAAGTTTAAGAAGAAGAAGATGATAGCATCTGAATCAGAAGAGGATGAGAATGAGGCGAATTATGACTCTGACGATTGTGAGAATCTGAAGGAAGCTATGCTAATGCTAACCAAGGCCTTCCGAAAGAAGTTCTATAAAAACCTAGCTCCAACAGTCAGAGGTACTCGTCTGGTCCGAATAACTACAAACACAAGGAGAAAGTTGAAGAAAAGAGACCAGAAGAGAAGAAGAAGGATAGAGCGAAGGGCCCAAGCAGGAAGAACCAATAAAGTGCTATAATTGTGGCAGACTTGGTCACTTTGCCAAGGACTGCCGAAAACCTAATGTCCGAAACTCCGATTATTACAAGAATAAGATGTTTCTAGCCAAGCAACAGGAGGCTGGAAAAGCATTAATGGCTGAGGATGAATACTGGCTCGACCATTCGGACCAAGAATCTGAAGAAGGAGAGAAGGACGAGACAGCACACCTGTGCTTGATTGATGGGTAAGCAGCAGTCAGAAGCTGAAGCTGATTCTGATGAAGGAGATAATAAAGAGGTATGTGACTTAACTGAATCTGATTTTCTGAATCAAATGCATGCCATCATGTCTAAACTCCAAGAATTAGAGTCTAAACTTAAGCGTGAGAAAGGTGTCATTAATGAGAAAAATCAATCTATACATAAACTTAGTAATGATATTGCTGAGAAAAATGTATTAATTGAAACTTTGCACAAAAACATAGACACCTGCGTGAAAGAGAAGACTATAATTCATAAGGAGTTATCTGAAACTGTCTCCAAATATAAAACGTGTGAGTTTTACTCAAAAGAGATTTCTAAAATAAATTATTCGCTTTCAAAGAAAAAAAATCTTTAATTGACAAGGTGAATGCTTTGGAAGAGAAATTATATACTTTAGGTCAAACTGAACACACTATTCATTTGAACAAACCTAAAGAGAAACCTGATTGTTGGGGACTTGGTTACAAGAACCCACATCACCTCAAAAAGGGTAAATCTGAGTGCCTGCGCTTTATGACTTCGGATTTATGACATTGGCTCCTCAATATCCGGAACTCAAACCCTTTTGGACTAGTCTGTCTGAAGAAGGTAAAGCCAAGGAATATGCTAAAAGAAAAAACACATCTAAAGTTCAACTTCCATTTCTCTATGAGAGGTTGAATAACAGTTATAGTTCTGATAAATCAAAATTTCTTTCAAATGATTATTTTGAGAGTTATTCTGTAAAAGAATTGGAGGCTAAGCCCATCGAAGGTAAGCTTTACGTCCCTCCTCTAGTTTTGGAAAGTAAACTTTCTGAACTCGAGAATACTCTTACAGAAAAAATAATTTTGATGGACTTAGAACAAACTGTATTTTCTACGGTGTTCAAAAATATTGAGTTTTCTAAACTATCCAAGGCTTTAAAATCTGATGATAGATCTGGTTCTCTTGAGAATGAGGTTGATTTCTTAAACTCTGAAGGTGTTTTAAATGAATGTGTTGCTCAATTTGACTTTACTACCAAACTTCCTGATCATTCATCTTGTGTTGTGAATTCTTTTCGTCTACCCAGTGTGTTTAAAAAGGGTGAAACATCAACGAAAGTTGATAAATCAGTTTATGTGAAATCGAAGAATGCAAAAGGTAAGAAAAGAAAATCTTAGCATTCACAGAAACAGATCAACACTGGTAAGTGAAAGAAGAAGCATTATTTTGATTCTCACCATTCTAACTCTAAAGTTTCAAATGTTTCAGATTTGAGAAAGCAAAGGCTTGGAGTTAAGTCAGCATGGATACCGAAATAGAAGATAGACGAGAAAGCTAAATCTAGTTCTAGTTTTAATTTGAATAAAAAGACTTCTAGTAAAGATGAATTGATTGTGAATGTTGCTACTTCTAAATCTAATCTTGTTGACTCTCGCAAGAAATATTCCATAAAGCAATTATTCCAGTTAGCTACATCTAATAAAATGTTTTCAAATTTTGGTAGATTTGATTATGCTTCTTGTAAATATTCTGATGTTTGGTATGGCTCATATAATGTTTCATTTTATCGTTATCATTCTTCTTATCATGCATATGGTTTTCAAAGACAAAGCGGGCCCAAATTTAAATGGGTGCCAAAATCATGTACTGACACTGTAGGTCCCATTTACAAATGGGTACCTAAATCTCTTCTTTCCTGATTTGTTTTGTGCAGACCCGTCATATGTAGTACTTGGATAGCGGGTTTTCCAAGCATATGACAGGGCAGAAGAGTATGTTGTCTAATTATACAGACAAATACTGCGGCACAGTTCGTTTTGGAAATGATCATTTTTCACCAATTCTGGGATATGGTGATGTTGTACACGAAAATGTGACGATAAAGAAGGTGAGCTACGTTGACGGCTTAGGACACAACCTATTCAGTATTGGCCAGTTCTGCGACAAAGACTTAGAGGTGAATTTCAAGGCCCAGACATGTTCGGTACGTACGAAATACGGGAAAAAACTCTTGGTCGGTACTCGCAAGTCAAACCTCTACACCATCAATTTGTCAATGGTCCAGACTGACAATCAGGTATGTCTATTATCAAAGGCCTCGATGCAACAAAGCTGGTTATGGCATCGACGGCTCTCTCACCTCAACTTTCGGTACATCAACAAACTGGTCAGTGGTAAGCTAGTGAAAGGACTTCCTGAGCTGAAGTATGAAAAAGAACACTTGTGTGCAGCGTGTGAAAAGGGAAAGATGAAGAGAGATCCACACAAACCAAAGCCTGAACCAAGTACCAGCTCTCAATTAGATTTGTTGCATATGGATTTATGCGGTCCTATGCGAACGCAAAGCTTAGGCGGTAAAAAGTACGTGTTAGTTATCGTGGACGACTATACGCGATACACTTAGGTCAAGTTTCTACGGTCCAAAGATGAGACGCCCGAAGTTCTCATTACATTTTGAAGACGACCCAAGTCAATCACCAGAAACAAGTCAAGATTCTCATAACTGACAACGGCACAGAGTTCAAGAACAAAATAGTTGAAGAATATCTCGAATCGGTCGGGATATCACATCAATACTCTGCTGCACGGACACCTCAACAGAATGGAGTCATCAAAAGGAGAAACCGTACGCTTGTCGAGGAAGCTCGAACTATGTTCAGCCAATCTGAATTACCTCTATTTTTACGGGATGAAGCTGTATCGACTGCATGTCACACTCAGAATCGCTCCATGATACACCGCAGATTTCAGAAGACTCCGTATGCGTTGATCAACAACCGGACACCTACAATCAAATATTTTCATATATTTGGATGTAAGTGTTATGTTCTAAACGACAGAGGGAATTTGAACAAATTCAGTTCTAAGGCGGATGAGGGCATCTTTGTTGGTTATTCCTCTACATCTACTGCATATCGTGTTTACTTCAAGAAGTCGAAGACTGTGATCGAGAGCGTCAACGTTACATTCGATGAGGAAATGGCTTTTGAGCACGCCAGTTCAGAACCCGTAATAACTGGAGTACTAACTTCTGGGCCAACCAGTCCAGGACCTGCACCTCAAGAGAACAAATCAGATGGCGCTTCATCGTTTACTTCTAAATTATCTGATTTGGAATTATTATTTGAACTGTTTTATGATGAATTTCTTGGATCTAATGTGCCTAAATCTGTTGTGGTTGACAGGATGGAAGACTCAATGACTACTCATCCAACCACTTTCGATATCTCTACTGAATCCAACTCCCCGATTCGACAAGAAGTTCCGGTTCAAATGCCTACTCCGACAGTTGAAGTTGTAACCAACACTGAAGAGACAGATGTAGCTGACTCAGTAGGATCTACTGTAAGGACTGATCAACAAACTGACTAAGTTGTACCTACTGCAACTTCTGCAACTACTACTTTAATGGACACCCCGATTCATTCTGAACCATCTGAAGGATAGAACAGTAGACTCCTAGATGCTGAACATGATCAATCTACATTTAATCCACTCCCTCATGAACACAAGTGGACCAAAGAGCACCCGATAATCCAAGTTATTGGAGATCCGTCCAAACCGGTGCAAACTAGGTCTGCCACTTTGAATCTGTGTATGCATGACTCCTTTCTAAGCAAGATCGAGCCTACTCGCGTATCTGAGGCCCTTACCGATTCAGATTGGGTGACTGCAATGCAAGATGAGATAAATCAGTTTGAAGCACTTAAAGTCTGGAGACTCGTACCCAAACCTGAAGGTAAAACCATCATTGGTACGAAATGGGTGTTCAAAAACAAGAAAGATGAAGATGGTACCGTTATCAGAAATAAAGCACGACTTGTTGACAAGGGATATAGGCAAGAGGAAGGGAAAGACTATGACGAGACTTACGCTCCAGTGGCACGTATAGAGGCAATTCGGATGTTCTTAGCCTACGCATCCCATAAGAACTTCACCGTCTATCAAATGGACGTGAAGACAACTTTTCTCAATGGAGTACACAAGGAGGAAGTCTACGTCTCGCAGCCAGAAGGGTTTGTGAATCCAGATAAGCCTAATCACGTTTACATCTTAGATAAAGCTTTTTATGGACTGAAACAAGCTCCTCGCGCCTGGTATGATATCTTATCTCAGTTCTTGGTCAAGTCAGGTTTTACAAAAGGTACGGTCGATACCACTTTATTTATTAAAAAAGACAAAGGCGATATCATTCTTATTCAAATATATGTGGATGATATTATTTTTGGCTCTACAAATCCCAAGTATTGTAAGAATTTTGCAAACCTCATCGTGTCACGTTTTTAGATGAGTATGATGGGAGAGATGAATTTCTTTCTCGGATTGCAAGTCAAACAATTTTCAACGGGGATTTTTATCAATCAATCTAAATACATTCTTGATATTCTTTGGAAGTTCAAGATGGAAAATTGTAAACCGATTGGTACCCCGATGGCATCTGGTACTAAGATTGGCACCAATCTTTCGGGAAAGGTTGTTGATGTTAGGACTTATAGAGGGATGATAGGTTCTTTGATGTATCTTACTTCAAGTAGGATGGATATAATGTTCTCTATATGCTTATGTGCTAGATATCAGGCCGATCCTAAAGAGTCCCATTTGTCTGTTGTTAAGTGGATTTTCAAGTATCTGAAGGGGACTGCAGATCTTGGTCTGTGGTATCCTAAAGATACCAACTTTGAACTAACAGCTTATTCAGACGCAGATCACGCTGGTTGCATGTTAGACAAGAAGAGCACCTCGGGTCATATACAATTCCTCGGTGATAAACTCGTCAGTTGGGCATCGAAGAAGTAATTATGTGTCTCCACTTTAACGGCCGAAGCAGAATATGTAGCTGCTGCTAGCTGCTGTTCTCAGGTCTTGTGGATGAGAACATAACTGCGAGACTATGGGCTTCATTTCAATAGAATCCCGATCTCCTGTGATTCGAAGAGCGCTATCGCGATTTCAGCTAATCCTGTTCAGCATACTAAGACCAAAGACATAGATGTCAGGTATCACTTTATAAAAGATAATATAGAAAAAGGAACAATTGAACTTTACTTTGTAAAAACTGATTATCAGCTTGCAGATTTGTTTACCAAACCCTTAGACGAAAAGAGATTCAATTTTCTTGTCACTAGGCTTGGTATGCTAAATCTTAAGACCTAATCGGTGGTTACCTATTAAAGTTTCTTATTGTGCCTTTTCAACATTTATTTATCTTTTTTTCCGCAAGATATCTGCTCTTTAACAGTTTGTTCATGATCTCAGGGGGAGTGTGAGAAGTACCTCATGGATGGTCAATGCTATTTTGAGGGGGAGCATATCTAATGTATGCATTGTACTTACTGATAATTTGTTAGTAATGCATGATTCTAGGGGGAGCGTACAAGTCAAAGGAGTATGACAATGACTTCTGATTATCTCAGATCAGAACTCGTACTTTAATTGTTTTACTGCTTTATGCCATTTTTAATTTCCGTGAATAAAATTGCTTTGACTAGACCTTAAGACTTTTGCAGTTTCAGAGATGCTTACAAGATCATATCTTTATGACTTTAAACTTGACTTCATGAGATGGAAGATTGCACTTAAAAGGTTTAATTCTTTATCTTCATCTCATCTATGGTTGAAAGAAGGACAACTTTCAATCATAAGAAAACATGTTCTTAAATGTTCAGACCACTTCCCGATTCTCAAACAGATTTCTTGAATTGGAAGTGTTATTTTAAATGTTTTTTGCTTCATTTTTGAGCTTTCACTGATCACGTTAAATCATCTGAGTAACATATGCTTCATAGGAAAACATGGGATCAGTGTGCTAGGACTTAAATGAACTTCTATGGATTCACGTTAACCAGTGTCTCCTACCCAAGAAGTTAACCCATAGTGATGGAGTGTGAGGATTTAAAGAAATGAGTGTGGGATGTGTGATGAGAGAAAATGTAAAAGAGAGTTTGGTTAGCTGTGAGCTTGATGATTAAAAGAAACAGGGTGAGAGATCAGAGTAAAAGAATATCAAACTCTGCACCAAGTACTTTCTGAGTCGGGCAACCACATTTCTAATGCTTCACAATTCTTGGTGAACATTATTGAAACAGGCAACTAGCCCATGCCAACTCTTGCCATTATCCCACCAGCTACTCATTTTCTTCTTAACAAGAAAATGTTTCATTTTCTTCTTAACAAGAAAATGTTTCATTTTCTTCTTAACAAGAAAATGTTTCATTTTCAAAGGGGACGCAACATATATGCTATCTGATTTTCATTTGGAAAATCTGGATATTGAAAAGAAGGAAGTCTGCCCCACCTTCACACTTCACTAATGCACATTGAGTCTGTGTTTAACTAACTGTTGTCTAAGTGGGTTACACATTTTGAGCCATATAAGCAATCATCATATGCTTAATTCTTTCTATCACTTGCACGAACACACAAAGAATTTGTTTCTTTGTCATAACGTTCATACAAATTGCCTTTGTGGTGTTTCGATGATTGAATGGAAGCCCTGGGGGAGTGAACATAATAAAAGCTCCTTTATAATGTGTATTAGTTACACACAGTGACTTCGTGTTAGTGACAGGAAATTTTAAACTGGTTCATTTGTTGATTCAGGTGTTACATTTCATTTTCTAATTTGTCTAGATTTGCAAAGATCAGGATAAACATCTTTCTGAATTGACGGATTATCGAAGGTTCTGTATGCAAGATCAGTGGTCAGACATTTCTTGAAGAAAATTTTTGATGAACTCGTTGCTCTTTTCATCAAAAAGGGGGAGAAGCGTCAACCAAGAAATGGGGAAGGGAGAACAAAAGTTTTTGAAAGAATTTCTGAAGATATGTTGAATTGAATAAATTTTATTTGAAGATGATTTGCTAAAGCATTTCGAGCTGAAACAGGAGATAATTACTTTCCAAGAGATTTTATTCTCATCATTAGGGGAGATTGCTACATTCTTAAGAGAAAGAGGGAGATTGCATCTACTGAGCTTAAAAGAGAAGATTGGATTGCTAAATCCTTTGAGTAATGAACTTGATCCAAAGGGGGAGATTGTTAGATCACAGATTTGTTGGATTCATGATCATCAATTTATGAAGATGGACATCTGAAGTCAAATCTGGAAAAGTGGACTCTCAACAAATAGTCTAGGTCCTTTGTAATAAATAGTCAAAGTTTGTTTTTGTATTTTTCGTTTTTAATCCTTTTCCTTAAAATACGTTTTAAGTTTTTATTAGTAAATTAGGTTTTGTTTTGTTTTGTTGTCGAACGAGAGAAGTAGCCGCTGTACATTGATTGAGAGAAAAAGAGAGAGTTGCGACTAGAGAGAAACTAAGAGAGAGCTTGATCGAGAAATCTTGTAACCATTCGAATCGATTGAATAATCATATCAGGTTTGCTTAATCTTATTGTTTAATTGTTTTGCTTGACTGAATCGTGAATCACAGGGACACACACTAGATGGTGACGATGAAGATTCTGAGGCACATTCGAAGATGCAAACTCTGAGGTAAGTGATAATTCTTAACTTATTGAATCTCTGATGGCTCAAATACATAACAAGAAAGATGAATTTGCTTTACTGAAAGGTAAACTTAGCTTTCCACATCAAAATGTTTTGATTTTTCGTGATGAAAAGGCTTTGCTAAAAGTTGTTGTGCAAGAAAAAGAAAAAGAAAAGGATGATTTAAAAGCTGAGAAAGAATCTTTAAAACGAAAAATATATGGTTTAGAAAAGGATCTTGTAAATCTTGATCCTGAAAAAGGTGAGTTTAAAATCAAATTTGAAGTTTGTTATCAAGAAAGAAATGAAGCTTTCACTAAAATCAAGCAAATGGAGGATATTAACATGAAACGAGGTCAGACTGAGCAGACATTAAATCTGTTGACCAATAATCTCCAAGATGAAAGGTTTTATAAACTTAAACCTGGTTTGGGTCTGCCAATTAACGATGTTTTGAAAAAGGCACTGGAGCACTTGTATAATTTTGATAATCTTGGCTCCACAATCAGACCCATTCCTAACATTCGTGAAACTTTTGTTGAAGCAAGTACTCCTAAACCTTTTACAAAGACCAAAGGTCGAGAAGAAATGGGAGAGAGCAAGTCTTGTGGCACTGATTGTCAAAATTCTTTTAAATAGTTAGTTTTTCATATAGTGATTTGAATAAAAGCTATGAGACTCGAAAAATCGAATTTACTGAGTTTGAATCACTATTCACCACACCTTCAAAAGAATCAGTCAGCACCAACACAGTTCCACCTGAGACTGAATGCAAATATGATGAGTATGAATCGAATGTCGATCCATAAAATATACCATCAGTCTCAAATCCCATTGCTCTTAAAACTTTACTTGTTGAAGAGGTTGAAGAAGAAACTGCTATCACGAATGAATCTCGTTCTAAAAATGACAAAATGGAGTTTATTGAAAACATGACCGAGGAAAGGTTTTCTGAAATGATGAATGCTTCAGATTCTGATCCCGTTTCTACTACAAGGGAGTCAAATTATGTGAGTGATCATACATCTGAATTGATGAAGCAAATTGATATGTTGCAACAGTCTCTTGATGAGGATGAAGATGAAAACTTTGATCTCAAATTTAAACTTGAAAAATATTTGAAAGAAAATCAAGAGCTTTGCACAGAGATCAATGATTTGAAAATTACTTTGTTTAAAAATGTTTCAAATAATAAATAGATGTTCAATGATCCAAGCTGAAAGGTAAGAACCAATCCAGAATTTGATGCTCCTGCAAAAACTTCAGTTATTTACTCTGATTGTCCAGAATATCCTCCTAGTATTTTTGAGAAGGGTGAGACTTCATGTAATTCTAGAAAAGAATCACCCTCTAAGATAGAGACTAACGAGATTCCTATTTATGTTTCAGATATAAAAGGAAATGGAGTTGGGAGGAGTAAGAAGAATAAACATGTTAGCTTGAATAAAAATAATTGTTTGAATTTTAGTGATACTTCTGTTTCAAACAATTGTACTACAGACAGTGCTATTTTGAAAAGTAATTCTTTTGATGGACATGAATGTAAGATTTGTTCCGATAAATCTAAGTGTATGAATTTTGTTCGAAAGAATCTATATTGCAAACACTGCTGGGATAATTCATTCAAATACTACTCCACTCCTAAGTCCAAGAAGAGTAAAAGAAAAGCTAAACTGAACCTTAATTCCAATTCTAATTCTTCCACACAACCCAAAGTGTTTCGGGCTAAGGTTGCCAATCCTAGATATAAAAAGAATTTTCAGGAATTAAATGTCAAAATGGTTTGGAAATGGGTTCCAAAACCCCGTTATGAATGGAGAGTGAAAGTTAAACCTGCTGATATTCCTGAATTGCTTGACGCTAACCGCGAAGGACACATCTTCATATGGGTACCTAAGAAAAACTAATTGTCTCTTTTGCAGGCCTGTCGATTGTGGGTGATAGATTCCGGATGTTCACGCCACATGACAGGTTTTAAGCACCTCTTGCATAACTATGTAGAGGAGCCTGCCGGAGCAGTTCGTTTTGCAAATTCTGAAGTAGAATGACACGTAAGAGGATATGGCATGCTTGATAATGGAGTTGTGAAGATTCAAAGGGTGTTATATGTTGAAGGACATAATCATAATTTGTTTAGCACCAGTCACTTCTGTGACATGAAATATCAAGTTCGCTTCACAACAACTCATTGCTATCTTAAGGATCCTGATGGTTACGAAGTCTTCAAAGCTGAGCGCAATGGAAATCTATATTATGTAGATTTTCCTACACTGTCTGCCATACGTCCAATATGCCTATTAGCCAAAGCATCTAAAGCACAATCGTGGACGTAGCATCGACGCTTGTCTCATTAGAATTTTCGATCCATAGCTAAGCTACAGAGACAAGGTCTGGTCAAAGGTCTACCAAAAATGAGGTTTGAGAAAGATTCATATGTTCTGCATGTGAGATGGGAAAAATGAAGCGAAGCTCCTTCAAGTCCAAAACTGAATCATCAACCTCATCTGTACTGGAACTTCTTCATATGGACCTTTGTGGCCCAATGCGAACAACATCTATAAACGGCAAGAAATACGTATTAGTAATGGTAGATGACTATTCAAGGTATACATGGCTCGAGTTTCTTCGCAACAAGTCAGATGCGCCAGAGTTGATTATAGCCTTTATTAAGTGAATTCAAGTATGTCTTCAATTGCCAGTCTGAACTCTTCACAGTGACAACGACACGGAGTTCAAGAATGACACCCTGTAGAGTTATCTTATCTCTGTGGGAATTTCACGTAACTTCTCCGCAGCCTACACTTCACAACAAAACGGCATTGTTGAACGGAAGAACCGCACTCTTGTTCAAGCTTCTCGTACTATGCTTGCATATTCAGATCTACCCATGTATCTTTGGGCTGAGGCAGTCGCGAAAACCTGTTTCACACAAAATCGTACCGTCGTGGTAAAACGTTTTGACAAAACAACATATGAGTTAATCAACAATCGTAAACCTAACATCAAATTCCTTCGTGTTTTTGGTTGCAGGTGTTACATTTTGTGAGAACGTCAAGGTCTATCAAAGTTTGATAAGAAAGCGGATGAAGGATATCTTGTTGGATACTCTCTGACATCCAAAGCTTATCGAATTTACATTATTCGAACTAAGACGGTTGTTGAGAGCATGAATGTCTCTTTTGATGAGAATTATACTCGGACTTCTGGACACAACAATTCAGAACTCAGACTGAAGAACAAAGCTTCTATTCAATCCAGAAAAGAACCAGCTTCTAAAGGATCCACTTCTTCTAACTCTAACTCTAATTCATCTGAGTTAGATTTGTTGTTTATTGATGCCTTCGATGATATTTGTGCAGATTTTGACTTGACAAAGGCATATCAACTTCAACAGCAAGCTCGGAGGTCCCTACTATTTCTGAAGACATGTCTGGACCGTCCAAAGATGTCGCTGCATCTCCATCAGGTACAAGTAAACCGTTAGTTTCTGACTCTATTAATGTTGAATCTGTCTCTGTAGATAATTCTTTTGGAAATGAAGTCACGAGTACTTCAGCCGCTACTCTAGAAGCCTCAGTATCCGAAACTCCTGTACAAGATGTCCCGAGTACATCTGTGGATCTACCTGTCTTGCATGATGAATACAATGCATCAAACACGCAACAAACAATTGAATCCTTACCAAGCACACATCGTTGGACTAAGGATCATCCCCTGCATAACGTGATAGGTGACGTACAATTTGGTGTCACTACAAAGTTCGCATCAGCTAATTTCTGCATGTTTTCAAGCTTCCTTAGAACCAAAGAAAGCATCAGAAGCTCTACGTGATCCCTTCTGGATTTCTGCTATGCAAGACGAGCTTCTGCAATTCGAACGGAACAAGGTATGGCGCTTGATCCCACTACCTAAAGGTAAAACTGTTATTGGAACAAAGTGGCTATTCAGAAACAAGAAAGATGAAGCTGGAGTAGTTGTGAGAAACAAAGCTTGATTGGTTGCAAAAGGGTACTGTCAACAGAAGGGCATTGACTATGATGAAACATTCGCCCCTGTTGCAAGGATCGAAGCCATCAGAATCTTCTTAGCATGTGCAGCGCACAAAAACTTTACAGTCTATCAAATGGATGTAAAGTCAGCTTTTCTGAATGGCGTTCTGCATGAGTAGGTCTACGTGGCACAACGTGAAGGTTTCGTTGATCCTCATCACCCTGATCATGTCTATGTGTTAGACAAAGCACTTTATGGTCTTAAACAAGCACCACGATCCTGGTATGAAACTCTCACTAAATTTCTCTTAGCTTCTGGTTTCAAGAAAGGTATGGTTGATACTACCTTATTTCTTAAAAGGCAAGGTGAGGACTTGATTCTCATTCAGATTTATGTTGACGATATAATATTTGGGTCGACAAATCAGAAATTTTGCAAGAACTTTTCTAAAATCATGGAAACAAAGTTTGAAATGTTGATGATGGGTGAATTAAATTTCTTTCTTGGTTTACAAGTAAAGCAATTACCCGAAGGCATTTTCATTAATCAAGCTAAATATATAAAAGACATGTTGAGAAAGTTCAATATGTCAGATAGTTCAATCATGAAAACACCAATGGCTACTGGTACACTCTTAGATACAGATCCCTCTAGTAAAACTGTTGATCAAAAGGTGTATCGTAGCATGATTGGTTCTTTACTTTATCTGACTGCCAGTCACCCATATATAATGTTCGCCACATGTTTTTATGCGAGATATCAGTCAAATCCTAAAGAGTCGCACTTTAATGCTTTTAAGCGAATCCTTAGATATCTCAAAGGCACTCCTAATTTAGGCCTTTGGTATCCAAAGGATTCTAGTTTTGAACTAACTGCCTTTACAGATGCTGATCATGCAGGATGTAAGCTAGACCGGAAAAGCACCTCTGGATCATGTCAATTTATAGGTGAAAAACTTGTGAGTTGGACCTCAAAGAAACAAAACTGTGTTTCAACATCCACTGCCGAGGCTGAATATGTAGTTGCTGCTAGCTGTTGTTCTCAAGTCCTCTGATTGAAGACACAGTTAAGGGACTTTGGATACAACTACAAGTGCATCCCTATTTATTGTGATTCCAAGAGCGCAATCGCCATAACTGCTAACCCAGTTCAACATTTAAAGACCAAGCATATAGATGTACGCTATCACTTCATCAAAGATCATGTAGAAAAAGGTGATATCGAAATGCACTTTGTTCAAACTGACTTCCAGTTAGCTGATCTTTTCACCAAGTCGTTGGATGAAAAGAGGTTCCAATTTCTCATCATCTTAGACCTTACTCATGATTCGAGGGGGAGTATTCTGAATCTTAATAATTGTGTTTTACTTTCCAACTGTTGCTAACGAGAAGGACTCATTTTCACAAATGATTACCATGATTTCTTTTTGCAGGTGTGTTCAAGTGACTTTAGCTTCTAATCACATCTGATTAGAACCCGAACTTCAGTGCTTTATTTTTTTCTATTTTCTGTTTCATTGTTAAAAAAAATCGTCTATGAGCTTAATTGTCAATCTCTTTTTGTCAAACTCTTTTAGTTTGAAGGGGAGAATAGCATCGTCAAACACAATTGTTTTGACTTCTCCAAAAATTTATTTTTCATGTTTATTCCTTTGTGCTTTCATGTACAAAAGACTGTTGAACATCATGTTCTTTTAGGAAAATACAAGGGATTTAGTGTGTGAGCTTAATAGAACTTCCATGGATTCACGATAACCAGTGTTTCCTACCCAGGAAGTATTCCCTGAGTGATTAAGGGGCGAGGGGTCTAAAGAATTGAGTGATGGTGTGTGAAGAGGTAAAATGGAAAAGAGAGATTGGTTAGAAGTGAACATTAAAAGAAAGAGGGTGAGAGAACAAAGTAAAAGAATATCAAACTCTGCACCAAACTTCTTTCTGAGCCGGGCAGCCACATAATCTGATTGGTTCACATTCTTTGGTGACCATCATTGAAAAAGGCACCTAGCCCATGCCATCTCTCGTATACAACCCACTAGCTACTCATTCTTTTCTCAAAAAGAGAATGTTTCACATTTTCTGGGGAAGCAGCACATACGTTATTGGTTCTTCATTTGGAAGATACTAATATTGAAAAAGAAGAAAAGTTGCCCCACCTTCGACCTTTTCTCATGCACATTGAGTCTTTGTATAATTTGTTGTTGTCTCAACAAGTTTACATACTTTGAGCCTATATTGAAAAGCAATCATCAGTGCTTAATTCTTTCATACACATGCACAAGCACACAGAAATTTGTTTTCTGTCAGAACGTTCATAGATAAGCTTGTGTTATTCGATGATTGAATGGAAGTGTTGGGGAGCCAACATCAAAACCAACTCCTTATATAGTAACTTTGTGTTACTGACAGACATTTTAACTGAGTCATTTGTTGATTCAGGGTTGCCATTTTTATTCTATTTGAATCTGAAAAGATTGAAATAATCACTTTCTCCATTTGGGGAGACTGCTCTTATTTCCACATAGGGATTCGTACATGAAGACAGTGCTAAATTGATGATCATCCACAAAGGGGGAGATTGTTTTGATATGTTTTGATGATGCTGATTCTCACCAATCATCAAAAAGGGGGAGAATAATCAGAAAGGGAGAATACAAGAAGATTACAAGAACTTTTTTATTGAAGATTGTTGAAGATTTCAAAGAATTCAAAGTGTCTGAACTTATTTGATCTATCAAAAGTCTGACTGAAGATGAAGACTGTATCTGAAGTTTTCAAGAAAAGTGAAGACCCGATGACTATTGCCAATTTTTTTAATCTTGAATCCAAAGGGGGAGATTGTTGGATCATAAATTGTATTCAAGATAAAAGTTAAAGTTAAGGGTTTAAATTGCAATTGTGTTAAAGTTAATTAGAGGGTATAATTTGTAATAAGTTAATAGTTATTAGTAGTTGGGCCCAGCCCATTAGGCATTAGGCCTAAGTATTTATAGTTTTAATTAATTAGGTTTTAGGTTAATCCTCTCATAATTAATTATCATAATATTCATTAGAGAGGTAGCCGTATACTCTGTAATCCTATGCACAAGGTACCAAGAACACACAACTGGTTTTCATTGATTAATCAAGGGATTGTGGTATTTATTCTGATCTTTTTATCTTTTGGTCTTTATTGTGTGTGATTGTTCATCAACTAGTTAATCTGGGTTTAACATTTAGAGAGTCATGCGAATTCTTGGTTTCATGCGAAAATTTGACCTCATGCGAATTCTTAAACTCATGCGAATTCTTGTGAATCAGTGTGATACGAATTGCTTCCAGAAAAACCATGTGAATTCCTTTGAAACAGGTTCATGCGAATTCCTTTGTCAACACTGTCATGCGAAAAGTTTCATTTGAAAAGTTCCATGCGAAATGTTGTGTGCGTGTTCTTCCAATGCTTCATGCGAGTTCTTCTTGAAAGTCCAAGATCTACCAAATCTTAAAGAGAGAAAGTAGAGAGAGAGAGAGTGTGCGCCAAATGTAAATTGTTCTATTCAAATGAGCTCCAAAGTTACAAAGACAAAGCACCTAAGGGACTTAAATACCCCAAGGCCTAAACTGAAACAGATAAGCTAACTAAACACAGTAAAGACCATGGTTAATAAATACATTGATTACTATTTAAAATTGACTTAACAATCTCCCCCTTAGTAATCAATGGCGCTCTTCTCTTTGACGAAGTCGATTTAAACCAAGCAAAACTTCTATGCGTCTTAGAGTTGAACGGAAGATCAACCTCTCATCAATGGTTGACAATACTTTCTTGAGAAGTTGAATCTCTTCATTCTCGATTTGATACAATTCACTTGTTGATTCCAAAAATCTTCTTACAACAGCTTTTAAACGTTCTCCAACTGTAGCTTGATCACCTTCAACGTTCCATCAGAGTAATGATTAATCTCTTCAAATCTTAGGAAGCATTTCAGACTAGAAGCATTCCTGTAAACAACTCCATATGGATTCTGATGAATAGTGAATAAAGAATATGAGTCGATGTTCGGCAAGCTACGGTCGGGTCTTTGAAGGTTTACCACAGGCTGAAAGCTTTCAACAACCATTTGAAAGTCAAAAACCCTGTAGAATCTGATTTGGCGACGAATGAATCTTTTAATCACAAACATTGATTGAGAGACATCTTCAGTTCTTTGATAAGGATTCTTGAAATGATCGTACAGAAACTCAACATCATCAATAGATAGATCATTAAAATCAGCCTCCGAGAAAGTATATAAGATGCAATCTCTTCTTTCCACTTCAAATACAGGATACCAGATATTAACAAACTTCTTTATCGACATGCTGATAACTCGTACTATCAGATAAGGAGAAGAAACGAGATGCTTTCCACGTTGTTGGCATTTGATGAACATCAAGTATTCGTACTGATAATCTGCTGAATCCTTTTCAACACCAAGAATGGCATGTATGTTGATCTGTCTTCTCCTAGAAACAAAGATATTAATCTGAGAGTCCTCGATAAAAGCAGATCTAAACCTTGAAGCCATAAGCCTTTCTTGTAAACTTCTTTGTCTCTGTTGTCTAGTCAAGGATGGACCTTCTTCTAGGATAGACGGAGGGATCACAGGATCAGAAGGAGGAATATCCGCTTGATCTCTTGACGACTGACCAACTTCAAATGTACTAGAAGGAGCAGGGGTAGTCGGAGCTTGATCAGCAACAGGACTAGAAGTATCAGGAGTAGCTTCAGGAATCTCATCTTGTGAAGGAAGGTGTCCGTACAAAGTATTTGCAACTTCTTCATCCTTGGCATAAATATAGAAAACATTTTCTTCAGTATCAGATAAAACGATTATATCATCGCGATCCTCTTCTTTTACTTTGCAGAGCTTTTCGTATCTGATGTCATCATCAACATCTGAAATGATCTCTATGAAATTTGCAAAGAAAGTTCTCATGTCGTTTGCTGCTTCAGAATCATCTAAGTCATTTGACCTTGTTGCAGTGTCTGGATCAACATAAACGACTATCTGCAAGTTACTCTCGATGTTCTGCTCAAAAATTTTCAACACATTAGACATAGCAGACAAATCAACACTTTTTATCATATTATTTACAAGATCTTCAACACAACAATCTTGAACATTATCAGCATTCATTTCTCTGTCAGCCACCTCATCTTGAGTTTGATCTTCTCTAACTGAAGAACATTCCACCCTTTGTCTCTTTGACATCTCCCCCTCATGACCTTGATGATCTGGATCATCTTGGTCATGTGTTCGTTTATGAGACAAACTTGCTTCAGTTCTGCAACTCTGTTCGTGACGATCAAACCTGTCAGATAAAACAGTTAAATCTTGAGTCATGAGAGAGATGCCTTCCTTGATTTCAGAAAAATTTGTCTGAGCTTCAGATCTGAAGGAATTGAACTCCTCATACAACGCAAAAACCCTGTCAGATGTAATAGTAGAAGCTGGAGTCGGAGTCGATTGTAAATTTCTTAGCAGAGAGATCAAGTCTTTATGTTGTTGTTCTGGCGGAGACATAGAAAGAAGACGAGCATATAGCATATCTGTCAATTCAGAAATTGGAAGATCTTGAACTGGAATGATAGAAGTCACCGGAGGAACTGAAGTAGATACTTGAGGCATAAATGTTGATGCAAAAATACCAGTTGTCTGTGTGAATGATGGAGGAGGAGGAATAGAAACGATTGCAGGAGCAGTAGTAGAAACTGTAGTAGATGGTTAACGGATGACTACCCCAGTTGGTCTTCGGAAAGGAATCACTTCAGGAAGAACCTCAGGATCGATTTCTATCATCTTTCCTTTTAACAAGGCCTTCATCTTCTAGATTTGTTCAATATTTTGAGCATCAAACCTTTCACTCATATGACGGATTACCTCATTGACAGATGTAAATTTCTCAGTCGTGTCTTGTACTTCGACTGAAGAAGTGTCAACACTAGGAGTAAGTTCAAGCGAAGATTGAGAAATTGTTGTATCTAGAACCCAATGCTGAGTTGTAGCATTTGCAAATGCTATATCAAGCTCATCAACATGAATATTACCAACTGCAACATCAATCGGAATAGACTCTTCTTCAGATATCACATCTTCTTGAGTATGCACTTCTGGTTCCCTGAACCTCCTTTCATAAACATGAAGACTAGGTTGATCACCATCATTATCATCATTATCATCATCATATCCATCTTTTGCATTACCAATATCAGCATTGTTATCATCATCACCTTCAGCATCATCAGGTTCATCATCAATTTTAGCAGTAGCAACTCCGGTAAGTACATCAACAATCTGTTGAACCGCAACATATGTTTCAACTGCTTGATCATCTTGAGCATCATGAGAAGGTTCATCTTGTCCGGCTTCCAAAGACATATCATTTTGCAAGCAATATTGAAATATGCTTTCATCAGCCGGATCAATATAATTTGCATCGAGTGCTCAAAAGTCTTCTTCTGTCGCTGAATGAATGTCATCTCAGTATCCGGAACTTGAGGCCAAGACAAACGACGATGAATATCTGGATTACTTCGCAGCATACTCCGGACAATAAGCTTCATATATCGAATAAACGGAAGAAACTTTCGTTTTTTATGAGTAAGCTTGTCTTGCACTCTCTCCGAAAGTTCGGTCCAGAAGATGTACGTATAGTCGACATGCAAGTCATAGACGAGTGCATGAAACAATCGGAGATAATGCAGACTGACATTGTCCGTTCCAGAATGTTTGAAAGTGAGACATCGGTTAAGTACAGAGAATAAAGCATACCAAACTGGAGGCAGGTTTGATTTGTCAAACTGACTTACTCTATTCAAATCACCAAGATAACCCAAATTGCGAATACCCTCTAATACATCTGATTCGGAAGGAAAGTTGTCATAGGAAGTTCGACCTAGTCGAGAAATAGGCTCAGGAAGTTCCATAATAAGTCGAAGACGCTTTTAAGAAAAAGATGATTCAAATTGATCAATCTGTAAGTCGAAGCGATGAGGACGGACTCGCTCATTCTTTGTGATTGTATGCCAGGCCTGTTCTAGATAAACTTCAGGAACATCGGCACAATAAGTAAGAGCCAGAGCAAGAGGATGACCTTTGAGAATTGCTCGGATAACCGGATGAATCTTAATCTTGTCAAAATCCACAAAGAAGTTGTTTGGCTTGTATGGAAAGATATAGAGCATAGTCGGGAAAACATCATTCGGTGTTCGGCGTTGAGCAGAAAGATTCGCCCCAACAGAAGGTCCAGACGGCATAGGCGTCTCATGAGAAGCACGATTAGACGGATCATCTTGAATCACATTTTCATCTTGAATCATTGGATCAGTGATGGTTATAGAAGCCATCAGAATACCTATGAAACAGAAAAGAAGAAAATTAGACAAGGAAAGTAAAATTGAAAAACACAAAAAAAATGAAAAATTTTCCTAAGTCACGTTTGCGCGACAAGAGAGTGGCGCAAACTCAGGTTTGCACTATGAACATGTGACGCAAAAGAAGGTTTGCATGACCAACTGTTAGCGCAAAACAAAGTTTGCGTATCGAGTACAATGCGCAAAACAGAGTTTGCATGATGCACTTGTGAAGAAAACTTGCCTTGGAAAAAATTTTCATGAACATAAAGCACAAAGAAGATTTGCGTGACACGAAGGTAACGCAAAAGTAACTTTGCGTCACCCTAGGTTAGCGCAAAGTTAAATTTGCGTGACCAACCTGTTACGCAAAATTACACTTGCACAGAATCGACCTACTAAAAAAGGAAATGCGTTTCATGTTAGCAACGCAAAACTAAGTTTGTGTTACCAACGAATAACGCAAAACTACGTTTGCGTTACAAGAAGGTGACGTAAAATTAAGTTTGCGCGATGCACTGAAAACGCAAAAAGCCCCAAAGAAAATCGCGAGTTCATCTGGTGAGTTTAAAAAATTCAAATAGAACAATTTTAAACCAAAAATTAGTGTTCGAAAATCATAAAAGAATGACTAGACCACTTTAATACTGATTAAAATCAGTATTCAACTAAAAAATTTGGAAATTTGAAAAACCCAAAGATGAACAGTCGCAATCATCACCAAAACTCAAAAACGAAGCATAAAAACAACAAAGTAAAAGATGAAATCACATATCTGGAGGACGAATTAGGCAACTAAGAAGATCCCCACAATCAATTTAAGGAAAGAAAAACAATCTGATGAAGAAAAATGAACAGCGGAGCAAAAACACACAGTAAGAACTCACAAAAGAAAGCAAAATCAAATAACTACAAATCTATACTAAAAATAACCACAAAACAGAGATGAAACGAAATAAGAAACATACCTCAATCGATGAACAACAACCTGAAACACTCAGATTTAGAATCGACAAAGATGGAATCTCAACAGACAGAGAGAAAACGAGAAAGATTCAATAGAAAGAAAATGAGCGGTAAAATGAAAAAATAGAAAATCTAACACTATTTATACCAAACAAAATAACACTAAAAAAATTACACTCTTAAAAAAAATACATTCTAAAAAAAATACACCAAATAACACATAAAAAAATGAAATGTTACCTGAATAGCCCTTTTACTCCCCTACACAAATGCACTAAATAAAACAGATCAGATTAGCATTTATATATAACAAAATCAGAAATACTTACCTGATGAAATTCTGATCAGCACGTGAAGTACTTTATCAACTATGTACCTGACTATTTTATTTACTCCCCCTCAAAATCAGAAGACATCAAATTTATTCAAATAGTCTCTCCCCCTTGAAAAATGCACATACCAATTTACAAAAACATGGATACTCAAACATAAAGATATTAGTATAAAAAGAAAATTATACTGAATATAAATTTTGAAACAACTGAACATATAAAATTTTAAACACTAAACAAATAAAATTCTACTCAGTAAAATATCACAAATTTATCAATCAGTTGAAATCTAGTGTGTGTTGTTGGATACAGATACAAGTTTCATTGCATATCAAGTTAAGACATGGCCAGTTTCAAAAACTTCCAGTAATCTATTCAGTGTGCTCGCATGCGAACTTCGATTAGCTTCAAGAAAATGCAATTCTAAAAATATTATAGAGAACTTTGCATGTACTCACACAAAGCCATCAAGAATTAAGACTTTCACAAATTTATAGGTTTATCGCAACTCGAACATATCACCAAGTATCAAGAGATGTGTGCTCATTGGCATCTTTTAGCATTGTGCACATTGGCTTCTTCACATGAGTGTGCTCTTTGGCATCTTTTAAGCTTGTGCACTTTGGCAACTTTTTAGTCAAAAAGTTTGGTAAGTAAAGAACATGTCGTAAACATAACTTTCTATCTGACCCTAATGCAGGATTTGGGTCAGCCACTCCCAGACTAGTTGGCCTTAGGGGACTAGATGTCAAGCACCCATTGGAACTTACTCTCCCAGATCAGAAAGGCTACATCGACATATCCTAAACCCATTCATACCAGTATAACATGACTTTAGATCTGATTCTATAGAAGGATTTGGGTTCGATCACTCCCAGACCAATTGACCTTAGGGGACCAGATGACAAGCATCCCACGAAACTTATTTTCCCAAACCAGAATGGTCACAGGTACAAACTTTTAAACTTAGAGATTTCTGTATTTTATATATATAAAATGCATCTCAACCACTCAGTTCTACATCTAAGTGCTTAGCCCATATTTTCATTACGATCCATAATTCAGACTTTTTAGGATTTCTAAGCATTCTAAACTATAAATATTCCAAATCACACATCTTTAAAGCAGAATGCAAAAGCTTCAAACATGTTGCTGACCTTTCGACTTTAGTAAGACTTGAAAGTTGAACATATAAAACTTCAATATAAACAAAGTAACTTGAAAATTTATCCTTGATACACATTTTATTCAAAAGAAAGAAAACCGGAATACAAATGGTCTTTGTGTGCTGGACCAGATTGACTGATATCGCGATCACGGATTTGCTGTCAAAATAAATCGGAACTGTTTTGTATAGCATCCCATAATCACGAAGTTGTGTCTTCATCCATAACACTTGTGCGCACAACTAGCTGCGGAGACTTATTCTGCCTCTGCAGTTGATATAGAAAAACAGTTCTGCTTTTTCGATGCCCAACTTATCAGTCTATCACCGAGAAATTGAAGGTGACCTGAAGTGCTTTTTCGGTCCAATTGATTTCCACCAAAATCTGCACCAGAGTAAGCAATCAGTTTATAATCAGAACTCTTAGGCTACCACAGACCTAAGTAAGGAGTTCCTTTGATGTATCGAAAGATTCTCTTGGCTGTTAAGAGATGCGATTCCTTTGGCTTTGCTTGAAATCTGGCACATAAGCAGCAGGTAGAGAACATGATAACCGGCCGACTCGCAGTTAGGTACATTTGTGATCCGATCATTCCTCGATAAGTCTTGACGTCCACAGCTTTTCCATCGGGATCGAGTCCAATTTTAACACCATGAGCCATAGGCGTGCCAATTGAAGAAGATTTGTCCATCTTGAATTTTTTCAGGATGTCAAAAACATACTTCAACTGGTTAATAAAGATTCCATATGGAAGTTGTTTCACTTGTAAGCCGAGGAAGAAATTAATTTCTCCCATCATGCTCATTTGAAACCTGGAGGTCATCAGATCAGAAAACCAAGTACATAAAGATTTATTAGTCGCACCAAATATAATATCATCTACGTATATTTGAACTAAGAAGATATCCAAGTTAGAACGATAAATGAAAAGAGTGGTATCTATGGACCCTTTGGTAAACCCGGATTTGATAAGAAAGGTCGACAACTCCTCATACCACGCCCTCGGTGCTTGTTTCAAGCCATACAGTGCTTTATCAAGAAAGTATACGTGATTAGGAAGATCTTTGTCAACAAACCCCTCTGGTTGAGAAACATAAACTTCTTCTTTCAGTTTCCCGTTGAGAAAGGTTGTCTTTACATCCATCTGATACACGGTGAAATTGCTATATGCAACAAAAGCGAGAAACATTCGAATAGCTTCTAATCTTGCAACTGGCGCGAAAGTTTCATCGTAGTCGATTCCTTCTTCTTGTCGATAACCCTTGGCAACCAATCGAGATTTGTTACGAACGACGATACCATCTTTATCTTTCTTGTCCTTGAATATCCAAATTGTGCCAATAATGCTTTTTCCTTTTGGCCTTGGAACAAATCTCCAAACTTTTAGCGCGTCAAATTGATTGAGTTCCTCTTGCATCGCTGTAATCTAATCCGGATCCTCCAACGCTTCAGATACTTTGGTTGGTTCAATCTTGCTTAGAAAGCAAGTGAATAGACATTCGTTTGGAGTTGCTGTCTTGGAACGAGTAGATACGCTTGCTTGAGGATCACCAATAACTTGATGAATTGGATGAGATCTTATCCATTTGGTGGTATGAAGAAGAGGATCAATAACTTCTTGAACAACTTCTAATTGTTGAGAGAGAGCTTCAGTTACATCTACGTCAGATGAGGAGATAGAAACTATTTGAACTGGAGGAGGAGGTAATTCAAAAACATCAGATTCAGACTCTGGAGTTGCGGGTTGAATATCAGCAGTTTGTTCTTCTTCTTGAGCTGGTTCAGCTTGAGTAGATTGTTCTTGAACAAGTGCTTCTTGAACAGATTCAATATTGACTTGTTCAGGTTCTGATTGAGCTGGATGAAGTTCAGAAGGAATGTTTTGAGATTCAGAAGGTACTGGAACAACATCAATTTCAGAGATAGATGCAGCGGAATTGGAAGTAGATGCGCTCACAGATTCCTGATTCAAAACATTTGAAGCATTTTCAGTGTTAGATTTAGGAACATCATCATAAAAATGCTCAAACAGAAAATCAAGATCAGTAAGATTAAGCAAGGAATAAGAGGGATCCTGATTTGACGGTTGTAGTGAAGGTTCTGAACTGTTTTGTCCAGAAACTAAATTCCTTGTAAGTGCGGGTTCTGAACCTGATTGGCCATAAACCAAATCTGCAGCTTCATCAAATTTGACATTAACACTCTCTATCACTTTTCTGTTTGAAGTAAGAAAGACTCGGTAAGCCGCAGAAGTAGAAGAATATCCAAGAAAAATACCCTCATCTGCCTTTGGACTAAACTTGTTCAGATTGTTACGGTCATTCAGAACATAACACTTACACCCAAAAGATTTGAAATATTTGACATTCGGTTTGATACCATTCTGTTGGATCCCAGATTTAATCTCACAACAATAATATAAACAATAAGAGTAATAACAACGGAAGCAATATAGTTTAATATCAAAGGAGATTTAAATATCACAGTTCATAAAGCAGATAATAGATAAACAAGATATTCTTGGAATAAAATATTCAACTTATATTATCAGTTATAAGACTTCTTAAGCACACTTTGAACAATAAGGTGATGGTCCTATTTATAGGACCATAAAGTAAACAGTGTACTTATCTGACAAATAGAAGCATGCTTGAACAATGACCTACTCTAGAAAGTAAATCTTATCACTAGCTGCCATGTCATCTGTTCTTCTTTGTCATGAAATTCAGAGTGAACATCTTCAGAGCTCTGAAATAGGATCTCTGATGTCTTTCCGTGAGACTGTCTCTGAACTGACTTCAGAGACAGACTTGCTTTCTCCGTTGATGTCCCTTGAAAGTCTTTAGATGAAGACTGAGTTATTTTCAATACTTTCATTGGTTCAGATTTGGGGCTAACAATCTCCCCCTAAGTACTGAAAATAAAATAAAGAACACAAAGAATTTTTAAACTTGAAAGCGAAGAGGAGAAAGTTATCCTCTGTAAATATTACTTCTCATAATAATTAGGAATTACAAAAGAGAATAATATTCAAAAACTAATCAGAACCTATCACTGGAACATATCCTATGAAACTTCATGATGAGCTCTCTGAAGTTATTCATTGAGCCAATTTCTAAGTTTAGTTTTGCAAGGAGGTCTGCTTTGTGCTGTTCTTTCTTTACTTGAATCAACTTTTGTATGCCTTTCAAGGTTTCATCATAATACTTTTCTACTTGCGAAGCTAGAAAGATTTTCTTCTCTTGGTTCACTCTGTAGATGAAAACCAAAGGTTCTTCAATGATTGATCCATTCTTCTGTTTGTCCAGGTGTTCGACGGTTTCCACTGGTTCATTCACTCCGAGCTTTTCTTCACCCAAGTTCAGAGCAATCTGAAAGTCACGTTTGTCTTTGTGTTTGATATAAGCTTCCATTGCCCGTCTTACTTCAACCATGCTCATTCTTATCTCCCTTCTTCCTGAATCGTATCTCGTAGAGCAATAGACATATAGATGAGTGAGATCATATGGATTTAGATTTACGAGATCATTATCATTGAAGTCGTAAATCTTCTGATCAGATCGAGTCAGCACATAATGCCTATATATGATTTTGTTAAAGGCGAATGTTTTTTCAGTGATTTTCTCAACTTTTATTATGGGAGCATCGTTGAGAACCGCCATTCTTGGTGATGTCTTTGCCTGTATGAATCTTCGTTCGTAGTCTGGCATATCCTCTCTGATTCTTGGATTTAGAGGAATTACTTGAGTGTCTCCCATATTGAACTCACAGTAGATATGCCGAAAGTGATCTTCTATCGATGCTTCAGGAGTAGATTCTAAGAATGTGGGAGGCTGAGTAAATACCTTGGCTAGTAAACCGATGCTTGTCTTCTGAACAAGATTCTTTTGAGGAGCCTGTTCATCAACAACCATGGTTTCTTTGTCCTTGGGCTGTGACTGAGTTATCTCTGAAGGCTGTTCAGAGATATATCCATCTATATCTGGTGATTTTCTTTATTCTGAAGCTGTTGAGGTATGATGAGGTTGAGCGTGTTTGAAAACATACTCTTCGACATCAATTACTTCGATTTGATCTCCAGCAGTTTCTTCCGCTGTGTCAGAATCTGAGTTCTGTTCTTTCTCAGACTCTGAGTCAAAGGCATCTCTCATCACCATTGGTTGTCTTTCGGGTGATGAGAATGCATCTTCAGAGGACATAGAGAAGTCTACAAGTTGTTCGTTTTCTTCCTCTTCCAGATCTCCAATTTTCTCTGGAGTTGCATCGGTAACTGGAGTGATTGGAACACCTGTTGTTGATGATGCGAAAAGTATTACCGGTGTTGTGAATGTTTGCAAAGTTTGGTTGTCATCAGAAGAGGTGGTGTTCCTCTCTGGTTCCTTCTCTTGAACTGGTGCAGAGGGAGAAACTTTAGAGGTGTGTTTGGTTGTGTCTCTGATCTCTCTTTCTTGTGATTCAGAGGCCTCATCATCATCTGAGTCCTCAGAATCATCAAATCTGGATTTCTTCGCTGCTTCGCTACAAGTACCACCAGAAAACTTGCGTTTATATTTGGGAGAGTCTGGTTCAGCGATTCCTTTTCCTTTGGGGTCAAGAAGAGCCTTCTGAATGGATTCAATTGCTTCTGAAGCCACGATTCTGATTTCAGCAACCTGGTCCTCTGATTTATAGTGATGAAGTTCCAGAGTAGCTATGACCTGCTTCTGAGCAATAGTAGAGATACTGGAAGAACATGTTAGCATTCTGCTCATGATTGCGGATTTTAATGAGGCCAGATCACTTTTGGTGATTAGGTCTTCAGTAGTCTGGGGTGGTGGTTGTGGTGTTGATGATGGTGCGCTGACTGCTGGAACAGAGGCTTGAATTGTTGTTTTGATGAGGTCAGAGATAGAGGCCATTTGTTTTGTTGAGAGTGAAGTTGATCTTGTGGCTTCTACCTCGTTCCTCAGTTCTTGCAGAGCCTTCTGAACATCAATGGCTGTAGTTGCTTGATTTTTAAGAGCAGCATTCTGAGCTTTAAGAGTGGCTACTTCCAGGGATGATTCAGCCTTCTGTTTGAACGGTTCTTGGTCCAACTCTTGGATTATGTTTGAGGAGTCCAAAAGTTAGGTCTTCAGAGTGGAAACCTCTGCTATGAGGTTGGTGTTTTCAGAGTGAAGAGCAGAGGTCTCTGAACCGTCAATTCGCTGAAAGTTATGCTATTTCATGGAGCCTCTGACTTCCTCATGGAGCCACCTGCTTCTGAGCAATAATAGAGATCTTGGAAGAACAGATTTTGTGAGAAGTTCAGAGAGGGGTACATTGGTTACAACACATGTAGCCAATTTTTCCTCGAGTTCATAGGAGCCTTCGTTCAGAGCTGTTTTGATGTTGTCTCTGGAAGGACTTCCACTCAATCCTTGATGTTTCGGAGAATCATCTCTGAGTGTTCTATTCTCAATCACGTCCTCCTCCTTAGATTCAGAGGACTGGAAGTGAATGTGGGAGTTGAGCTTGCGATCCAGGCAAGTCAATCCTTGTTCTTGTAGGTTAAGCCATTGTCCCTGAGTTGGACAGCTACTTCGGGATATCCTGAAGGGTGAGTGATGAGCCATAGAGGCATCATTATGTGTAGGAATTGCTCATGTACTCTGACGCAACTGAGTACTTAATGTATTGGCTAAGTCCTGTGAAGAGGACTTATTCATAAATTGAGTTTCCTCAGTTATGTGAACTTCAGAGGTGGAAAAAGGTACCTCTGAAGTGGCTGGCTGGTTTGGGTTCGAGGTGTGCACCTCTGATTCAATAACCATTACCTCTGGATCAGGTAGGTTAGATTGTGTGGTTGCACTGGGAGATGGGGTTGGTGTCCTAAAATATATGTGCCTTGGGGCATCTTTTTTTGTGGAAGGGGAAGAATCTCAGGTTTCTCTAAGTCCTTAAAAGACTTGCTCTCTTCTCTCTGAGAATCTTCAGAGCTAGTCTCTGAAGATTCATCCTCACTTTCCTCAGAGCTAGTAAAGCTATCCTCTGAAGATTCATCCTCACTTTGGGCTCTTGGCTCATTTCGATCTCTGGACCGTCGACCTCTGATATACATTCTGGGGTCTACCTCTGGTCCTCCCCTTCTGGTCGCTGTTCTACAGAGGTTTTGGTCCACAGATGCTCTGTGAACAACTTAAGAGCATCTCTGAATTTTACTTTTGCATGCTCTGGACAGCCTCAGAGGCTCTGCTATCTGCCTCTGATGTGTATTTTCTTCCTGAGATTCTGCACTTTGATAGAGGTTCTGTGCATGCCTCTATGCATGACAACCTATAAGCATCTCTGATCAATCTCTGGACACTTCTGCATTGTTACTTCTGGACTCTCTGTACAACTTTCAGAGGTTCTGAATAATCTTCAGAAGCTCTTTGATCTGCCTTCTACAATCTGCCTCTGATTAAGCTTTTCATTTCAGAACTTCTGCATTTCCACAGAGGCTCTGGTCAGCCTTACAGAGGCTCTGCACAAACAGCCTCTGTGCACAGTCTTTATCAACCTCTGCGCATAGCGTCTCGGTCAAACAACATTTTCTGTCCAGCAGCTATGTACTGACTTTGACGCAGATTCTGACCAATCATCACACTGATTCAGACCAATCTTAAAACATGAAAAATGTTCACCTGTCTCTTAGGAATCCAACACATCTGGACTCGTCAAATTTGGAGCTTCGAGGTGGGAGATCTGAGCAAAATACGACAGGTGCGCAAAGCTGTCAAGAAATCACTTTAACACAAAAATGGCTAAGTGTAAACTCTGATTGGACTTGATCAGATATCTGAACACACATGATCAAAATTTTGATCTCTTGAACCAACTCTGATCAGCCTTAGATGAAACTCTGATAAAGCAAACACACCTCTGAATATCTTCACAGAGGCTCTGCATAGGTCTCTGATCAGCCTCTGATCAAGCTCTGTATTTCAGAGCTCTGAACATTCCACAGAGCATCTCTGACTGCCTCTGCATCATCTCTGATATGCTTTTACTTCTGTACATGAATTTTGGATAGCCTCTGTAGATTTTGGACAACATTCGTCTAAATTTCTAGACAGGCGCAGATGCTCTGTGCACCAACCTCAGAGGCTCTGCACAACCTCTGATGTGCATTTTCTATGGTCAAAGTTTCAAACACAAATAAAGTCGAGCACTGAACTTCTGAAATCAAGCTTCTGCAAATATGTGCTCAAATCTTAACAATTCACACTCTGCATAAACTACTGCACATATCTGGAAATCAAACAACAGCTCAATAGCAGCTTAACAACATCTATATTCTGATCGAATTCTGGATGGCCTACAGAGGCTCTGATATTTTTCACAGAGGCTCTGAACAGATCTTCAGAGACTCTGCGATCTGCCTCTGTATAGCAACAACCTCTGTACACCTGAATTGTCGCGAATTGTCGCTTTTCATAAAATCAGAGGCTCTGTAGATAGCTTCTGAACATAGCGTTTTGCTTCTGCAGCATCTTTTGTGGAGCATCTCTAGACTGCACACTAACGGATTGAACAACCAGTTGCAGACCTGCACTTTAATCATTTCGAGATATGTTGCTTGCTGCACATAACAGGTTTCTTGATTAGCAAGAAACTGCAACTTTTGGACAGCCTCTGGTTCAAAAAGCAGCAGCTCAACAATAGCAAACAGCAACAAGTAACAGCTTTTTGTCCAGCAGCTATGACTTGCGTTCAACACAGTTTTTGACATAGAATCAGCTTTATTCTGAGAAAACTCAAAACAGGAAAGTCATAAAACTATGTCTTAGGTTTCTAACGCATCTGAAATCATCATTTTTAGAGTTGTATTGAGAGAGATATGATCAAAGTTCTACAACTGTGCAAATCTGACAGCAACTTGTTGTTTTGTACAACTCAACAACACCTTTCTGATTGGGACAGCAACAAATCTACACAAATTTAATTCTGCACATATGCAATACAGGAAAGCAACATTTTCCAAGACCCAAATGACTTAGTCTTTCATTGAATCAATTATGAGCATTGGAATATTAAACAAAATATAGATCAAAGACAGTCCAATCTCGAATGATATCAAGGTCAGATCTAAGATCAACAACCTAACTATCGAGATGCTAAAATAGCAATGGACTAAAGCACACACAAGGATGAGATCATAGATCAATCATATACTTAGTGCTTATCAAGTGTAGACCAATGAATGAGAAAGGATTAAAACACACACATGAAATCAATCTGATCAGATTTAATTCAAAGTAAAATTAAATCTTCACTTAGGCATTTCATCAAATATGTGGTGTGTAGAAACAGATTTTCTGTAGAATCAAGCAAATAATCTATCAAAGATCATCCAAATCATATCAAAATCAAAAAATAGATTTCAAGTAAGCACAAAACAGTGAATAAATCACATAAATGATATTTGTGTCAAGGCTCATGTGATTGAATCAATCTAAGCACCAAAACAACAAAATAATCATCTAATCTTCAATTGTTGCCATAGATGACCGAAATGAAGAAGAGTTTCTTCATTTGGCTATGATACCAATTGTTAGATCCCAATACAGACAACAAGTGAAGAACTCCATATAATAGAAGATATAAGATAGAAATGAAGAACAATAATCATCAAAATCACATCTCATATGCTAAGATTGATTAAAAATGGAGGGGATATTGGGAAGAACACCACCCTAAACATTTAATCGACTCTCATGAAATTCACCTAGTCTGTGTGTGTTAAAAGTGTCTTCTCCAACAAGCTTAATGAGAAAAAGGAGCCATGGGCACCTTTATATAGGGCCCATTTACAAATAAAAGGCTTAAGCCCACACAACTATTTAAAAAGCCCAAAATTCAATTCTTTATAAAACATTCAATTAAATTAGGGCTAATTTAATCTAACACATTCATAAGCTCATATGGTGTTTTGTTGAATCTTCGATGTAGAATGGATCTATTTTGAGTATGACATGCAGTTGAGACAGCTTCAGTCCAATGAGACAAAGGAAGACCAGAATATGCAAGCATTGATATGGTAGCCTCGACAAGCGTTCTATTTCTTTGTTCAACAACCCCATTCTGTTGCGGTGTTCGAGTAGCAGAAAATTGTTGTTGAATGCCTTGATCTTCGTAGAAGGCTTGAAGAGTACTGTTCTTGAATTCTGTGGCATTGTCTGATCTGACAACTTTGACTGCCTTTTGCTTGTTGGTCTGAATCTTTTGATGAGGTTGATGAGTATGTCGGGAGTTTCATCTTTGGACTTGAGAAACTTAACCCATGTATAGCGTGAATAATCATCAACAACTACCAAAACATATCTTTTCTTTCTGATACTCTTTGTCTTCATAGGTCCACACAAGTCAACATGTAGAATATCAAGTAAGTCCGAAGTGCAAGCCTCGGGTTTTGGCTTATGAAGAACTTTCTTCATCTTTCCCTTCTCACAGTCTTGACAGAGGTGGTCTTTCTGAAAACGGAGTACTGGGAGACCTCGAACTGAATCATTCTTGACAAGGCGATCCACGTATTTGAAGTTGAGATGAGCTAGTCGTCGGTGCTAAATCCAGCTTTCATGAACAGAGGCTTTAGATATCAAGCAGATATATGATGGAATTTTAACCTTGGAAAGATCAATAGTGTATAAATTTGATCTTCTCTTTCCGACAAGTAAATCCCGGCCACTGTCATTCTTTACTGCAACTCGTTTAGATTTGAAGCTGACTTCAAGATCTTTATCGCAAAATTGCCCGATGCTGAATAGACTGTGCCTCAGACCTTCAACATAGCTAACTCGCTTGACAGTAATATTGCCTTGTACAAGATCACCATAACCTAGAATGGGAGTTGTCTCACAGTTTCCAAACTTAACACGACTGCAACATTTTTCTTTAAAATTTGAAAGCAGTGATTTGTTGCCCGTCATGTGTTTGGAACACCCCGAATCCAGATACCATAATTGACTAAGCTGCACATTCAGAAATTACACAAATTTAGGTACCCATATGCTTATGGATCCCTTCTTGTTAGTCCTTTGCCTCTTATTTTTCAAAATTCTCCTTTTAGACATAATATGAACACAATCATTCATGGAGGAGGAAACATAATCATCTGAATCAGAACACGAAGAATAATATGAGACATTATTTGAAATTAGAATCATTTGCTTTATTGAATATTTTGAGTTTTTATTACAAAATGCAAATGTATCCGTTTTACAAAGATGATCTACACATTTATCCTCTATAGCTGCAGATTCATTTGACTTTTGCTTGATCCTCCATATCTGCCTTGATGACTTCTTCAAAGTCTGATCTGAATCAATAGAATCAGAAGAATTAGAATTTTATGAAATAACTGTATCTTGCTTCTTTGACTTCTTTGACCTTCTTCTTTTACGCTTTGGTTTATAATACTGATCATTTAGCATAAAAGAATCATCAACAATTGAATTGGAAGAAGAAATTTTATCTAAGAAATCAAAATGAGCATTCAACATTTTTGAACTTGCCTTAGAGTGAGAACATTCAAAAAAACACAAGTCTGGAAGAGTTTTGCGCGACCCACTGGTGGCGCATACTGAGTTTCGCGCTACCAACCTCTGGCGCAAATCTTCAGTTTGTTCTACCTGTGGTTGGCGCAAACTTTTAGTTGTTTGTACTTTTTGAGTATTTTCCTTAGAATCGATAGAAAATTTAGAATTTATTTTATCTTCAAAACTTGATTTCATGATAAAAAGAAATAAATTGTTTTCAAAATCAGTTTGAAGATTTTGTTCTTCCATTTTATCTTCAAGATCAATGATTTTACTTTTTAATACTAATGGGGGAATATATCTCTTAGAATCATATGAAACCGGAGATATACTTTCCTTATTAGTATTATTAGCATATATATCAAAATAATCATTTGATACTGAATATTTAATGGAAGAATTGACATTTAAAGCATTTTAAGATTTTCTGGATTTCTTTGATTGTTCAGGAAAATACTTGGCATTTTTACTAGTATAAACAAATGGCATTTCCATTTTCTTGTTGTTCATTCTTTTCTAATTTTCGATTTCTAATTCTTGTTTCTCATTCATCCACTCAATTTTAAATTGAGGAGCATATTTTGCAAGATTTAGATAATCAAAATGATATAAAGTGGGGGTTTTTGTTATAACATTGTTTAGACAATGTGGATTTTCAAAACCAAGTCCCCATCTTTCTTTTATTGCCTCATCACTCCTTGGTTTATTCATATAAATGGTCTGCTCAGTTTGTTCTCTCTTATATAATTTTCCTTCTACAACAATTATTTTATCAGAAAAAGTTTTATTCAAATTGGTCATTTCTGTCAAAGATTCAAGATTAGTCTTGTTCAAATTTTCTAATTCATCCAATTTCTTTTGAAACTTATCTTTTGTATGTGTCAAAATAAAATTTTCATCTTTCAATGAAATTTGCAATTTTTCATTCATGACAGATTTTTCTTGATTTATGTGCTTTTCAGATAAGAACTTCGAATGTAAGTCATGTAAAGCAGTTATTATGATGTTCATTTGTGATGAAATGAAATTGTAATCAAACTCAGAAGGTACCTCAGATTCATCAGTTGAAGTGTCCTCATCTTCATTGTCACTCTTATCATCCCCAATGAAACACATAGCTGCTGTTTCCTCGTTTTCAGCTTCATTGTCGGAATGATCAAGCCAGTATTCCTCCTCAACAAGCAGAATTGTTCCATTTTCTCTCTTTTCTGCCAATTCCAGCTTTTTCCTGTACAAAGCAGAATCCTTGACAACCTTCACTCGACACTCTTTTGCAATATGCCCCGGTTTTCCACAGTTGAAGCAATTCATTGTCTTCTTTTCCTCCTTTTTCGGCTCAGCCACTTTTGCAGGTTCATATTTTGGAACATATGGCTTTGAGGGAGCACCGGGTTCCATTTTCTTTGACCCGGAAGTAAAGCGAAGGTTGTTAGAACCTAATATGTGCTGGAATTTCTTCTCATAATGTTGAGAAAGAAGGATCATGGATTTTTCAAGAGCTTCACCATCATCATCTGTTGACCCATCATAAGCATTTTCAGACAATGATTGTTCTGCCAGCTGACTTGCTAGAAGAGCAATTGGGTCTACAGTCTTTGGTTTATTTTTCTTGTCAATCTTAGCTTTCTTTTCCCGCACCAAATTCTCATCAGCCATTAAGATCTCATACAGTTATTGAATTGGCATTGTGGATATACGTACATCATTCCTCATTCTATGACAAGATTTGCTCCATTCTGGTTGAAGAGCATTTAAAAATTTCATATTTTCTTCCAGTTCAGTCTTTGTCACCTTTATCTTGTACAAATCATTGATCACTGCCCAAAATCTGTCAAACACACTTTTTTAGACTCTCTCTGTCTTTTGCCTTGAATTCCTCAAAATTGTTCATATATCTTGTTTGACAGAGTTGAGTGGCCACTGCTGATCCAAGCATTATCTTTTCTAATTGAGTCGACATTAGCATCAGATTTTGCTTGAAACAATCAATTCGATTGTATATTGCATTGGGTAGTGCAAGAATCAGATTAGATTTTGCTTGATTATCAGCTTGATATCTCAAAAGCTCTTCAGCATCATACTCTCTTATAACCTTCTCAACTCTTGTAGCCGGAGTAGTTGCAGTAGCTGGTATTTCTTTCATAAGCATTTCCATAGGACCTTCAGTTAAAGACTTCATCATATTATCCCCATTTGGTTGTCGCTCTATAAAATTGATGAATTTGTTTTGCCATTGCTGAAATTCATTTTCATTTATCAGAACTGGTGGATGAGTGTCTGACCCCAAAGACATCATTATGTCGTTTTTGTAAAACTGAGCTTGTAGAGACATCTTGACAGAAGTACAAAATCAGAAAGTTTTAGAAATAATCCAAGTCTGGAAGCAGAAAGTCTGGCGCAAACTGAAGGTTTGCGTGAGCAGTAGGTCGCGCAAAAGAGATTTGCGTGACTTGTTGATGGCGCAAACTAGGACTTGCGTGAGGTGTTGAAGACGCAAAACAAACTTTGCGTGAGACGTTGAAGACGCAAAATTAACTTTGCGTGATACTCAAGTGACGCAAAAGTAACTTTGCGTGAGATAATGTTGGCGCAAAGGTAACTTGCACACTGGACTGAACTTCTCGTCAAACTGAGATGGCGCAAAAATAACTTTGCGCAAGAAACTGATGAAGAGAACTTGGATTTTTCGTGAAAAGAGGTGACGCAAATTTTACTTTGCGCGATGTGCTGAAGACGCAAAAAATTCTTTGCGTGATGAACTGAAGAAGTAAACTTCAACTTTTCGCGAGAAGAAATCTGAAGATGAAAACCTGAGATAAATTGGTGCAAAGATTAGATCAACAATTAGAATAACAGTTGCAAACTTGTATGAACTAGCGCAAACTAGTATGAACTGGCACAAAACATATATGAACTGGCGCAAAATTAAGATCTGGCGCAAAACTCAGAAAAACAAGAAAAACTTTCAAATTTTGATTACAAACACGAAATTGATGAAACTTTTTCACACAGAAGTAATCGAAAACTGTTTTCTAACAACTTTGATTCAAACAAATCGATCAAAAATCCACAAAATCATGAAGTCGTGAAAATAACAGTACGCAAAAACAAACTTTTCCAGAAAATGAAAAACCTCAAAATCGATTATCAAAAACTGATTTTCTTGAAATATGATGTGAATCAAAATTTTCTTCTATTAAAAACGAATCCAATAAACCAATTTTCAACAAAATTCAATCAGAAATCAGTCCGAATTTTATAAAAAATCAAAAAACGAGATTTTCTTGAAAAAATCAAGAAAATCAATCAAATTTTCTGATTTAAACACAAATTCAGAATCTAAAAACAATTTCTCTCAATCCTCTCAGATTTAGATCAACTCTGATACCAATTGAAAGTCCAAGATCTACCAAATCTTAAAGAGAGAAAGTAGAGAGAGAGAGAAAGTGTGCGCCAAATGTAAATTGTTCTATTCAAATGAGCTCCATAGTTACAAAGAGAAAGCACCTAAGGGATTTAAATACCCCAAGGCCTAAACTGAAATAAATAAGCTAACTAAACACAGTAAAGACCACGGTTAATAAATACATTGATTACTATTTAAAATTGACTTAACACTTCTTATCATGCGTGTTCTTCACAAAGGCTTGCGAAAAGTAGAGATCATGATCCTGGAAGCTTGCAATTAGTTTGATAATCAATATCATGTGGAAACATTTACATGAAGCCTACCAAGATTGACCATTTTGTTGACCACAAGTTTGATTTATCTTCATCTCCTATGAGAGTTGCAAATTTACAAACATAAACAAACATATTAATCTTTTGAATTACGTATTAAAAACAATCACAAACATATTTTTGACACAACTCATCAAACTTTTCAAATCAAAATCTCATATCTGAATTTTTTTTATCAAGAACACTCAAGAACACAAGAAATTCAAAATTTCTAAACACAAATTTAGAAAGTAAAACTTGAAATTTATGATGGATTCATGTTCAAAAACACATTTTCGAAACAAATTTGCATAAAAATGAATCAAATCATCACTAAATCTCAAAATCAAACTTCAAAGTTTTTCACAGTGAACTTTTCTCAAGAACACAAAATTTTCAAAAATCTTCAAATTGATGCAGTCTTTATGTGATTTTGGAAATATTTTGATGCAAAGTAGATGTATGACAATGGAGAAACAATTTGCAATCAAAATCAAATCCAAAAACGAATTAGAAATGCATAACCCATTTGTGATCTCCAAAACTCCAAAAATGGAGATTTTCTTCAAAAAATCTTCAAATCTTCATCAAAATTGGACGAATTTGTGATGAAAATGTGCACAAATATTTCTCCCAATGCTCTGATACCAATTGTAATTCCCAAACAAACAGATTTCAATTACAAATCACAAGTTTATTTCTTGAATCTTGAGCTTTCTCTCTCTAGAATCTCTCTGTCAAACGTGTATGACAATAACTAAGAATCCTACCTAAAATTACAAATACATATTCTATTTATACCCTAAGATTACAAGGACACTAAATCTAAACACACTTTGACTTTACATGAATTTGACATCTTAGACTTTTGATGACTTATACTATTTTGACTTTTACATTCAATTACAAACAAGACATTTTAATCTTGAATACAATTCTTGATCTAACATACCTTTTCGCTAAAAGCCTTTAAGCTTTTGATATTTTTCTTTCAGCTTGAGGTATTGTTATCGTTGGTTTTCCTGGATGTGGAAGGTCTGAAGACTTTCTTTGACCTGCATTCGCTGGCAAAATGCCCAACTTTCTCACAGTTATAGCAAGTAGTAGTGGCCTTATCAACAGGGGTTGATTTCGACTTGTCAGATATAGAGAGAGGTTTATTTCTTCTGAAAGTGCTCTTTCTTGCAAATCTTTTGAAGGAGTTTGTCAAGAGTGCTAAGGATTCATCAAACTCTGAAAGATCAGCGTCTGATAATTCCTTAGAGTCAGAATCTAACTCAATGATAGTGAGAGTTGATCGCTGAGATGGAATGATCTCTGAAGAGACTAAAGCAACAGGGGTGCTCTTGGAGTCTTTAGAATCTTTGATCTTTCACAAGATTCTTCTTCATGAGATTTGATTGCTGATAGTTGAGCAATATTCCATATAGAGTGCTAAGAGAGAGATGATTTAATTCTTTTGTCAGCTTAAGACACATTAAATAGATGTCCCAGCTTTCAGGAAGACTTTCCAAGAATTTAGTTAGGACCTCAGAATTAGAATAGGTCCTACCAACAGTCCTTAGATCAATGATTAAAAAGTTAAATATTTGGTGAACATCAGATAGAGACTCATTCTTACGACATAAAACTTTCATATTATCTTACCAAATTGATCTTTCTGGTTTCTTGGATTTCAATGGTACCTTCATACTGAACATATATAGTGTCCCACATTTCTTTATCAATGAAAGGCTTCATCAGGCAGGGCCATAGAAATGATGGTTTTTTTCCTTAGCATCTAAACCTACTTTCTTTTTATCTTCATCACTCCATTGTCTGATTTCCTCAGGAGCATATCTTTCAGGAATGGCAGGGGTGGTAGCAGTGGCAGGAACTGCAACTATGATCATAAAAAGTTCATATGGACCATTTTCTACATATTCAGGTATAGTAGGGTCTATACCTTCTAGAAATAGTATCATTCGATTTTTCCAGAGAGCAAAGTTATCTCTGTTAAATCGAGGAGGTTTTGAGAGAGAACCATTATCATAATAGTTTGTGTTTGTGTTAAGTACCATTTGAGAATTGCAAGGAAGAGAATAAAGAATGATCTTGTTTATGAGATTAAACAGTGTGCTCTAATACCACTTGTTGGTCCCGAAGGTGCTTAGCAAGTTTATAGAAGGAGGGGTTGAATACAAACACAAAATTTAATGGTTTAATAAATTGTTTATTGGTAAATCAAATTACAATTTACATGTTTGTTGCGGAATAAGATTAAGTAAAACCTAATCTAAACAAACTTAAGAATCACACAGATTGTTGCACAAGAATTTATAGAATAGAGATTGAGAGAATATAGAAAGCAAGGGTTTCTATATGAATAGAAAAGATAGAAGGAAACACTCAGATAGAGTCTTGATCTTTCTATTTATACCCCATGCATTAAGTGCATGGCAGGGTACTTTACACGTGTCCTTCGATGGTTGGTTGCATGCGTCTGACTTTTGGAGACATGATTTTGGCCGTATGGTGAACAATGTAGATATCAGAGTTGTTGTACGATCTGTCGCAGAGGTATGTCTCTTTTGACATTTGTACTATGTGTGCAAAGGTAAGAAAAAAAAGACTTGAGATATAAGCTAAGTGATATTCAATCGCTGAATATCTCTTCCTTCACAGAGATGGTGTTGGGTCATTGACCAACATCTTCCTAAATTGAAACGTGGCGCTGGTTGCTACGCTATAAGGAAATAAAGTTGCGCCTTCTCCATTAGCAATTGCTTTTGGCGTAGTGGTAAGCGCTTGATCCTAACATGTGGTATCAGAGCAGGTCACGGGTTCAAATCCCATGGAGTGCATTTAAATGCTAAAGGCATGCTGGGGGGGGGGGGTATTGTTGGGTCATTGACCAGCATCTTCCTAAATCGAAACGTGGCGCTGGCTGCTACGCTATAAGGAAATAAAGTTGCGCCTTCTCCATCAGCAATTGCTTTTGGCGTAGTGGTAAGCGCTTGATCCTAACAGATGGAATGAAGTTCAGCGATCGCTGAAGCTTTTCCTCAGGTTTCTTCGCGTGTATGTAGATTTGTCTTGGTTTCACTGATATCCGCATCAGATCATGAGTAGACTTATCCTTTGTTCAGCAACTTTGTCTTCGATTCAGTGATGAACATCTTTGTTGCAAAACTTGTCTTCAGGGATTACGTCTAACTGTTACAAGAGAGATCATCAGCGATACTGAACATACTCAGTATTTGATCGTTGATGGTGAAACACTAATACATTCAGATGTAAGACATAATTTTCACTAAGTATTACAGCGGGTCATTATCAAATCACTGAGAGCGTTTGGATCAACACTTTCTATTCAGGGAGTTCGGATGATGATTTGTTTAACATATATCTGATGGATGTTATTCATCGGATATGTTCTTTGTCAAGGAAAATGACAAAAATAAGTGTCTAAGTGTTTTGGTCGGATATCTATTTGTATTATTTACAAATTCGATGATTAAGACTAACATGAGGGATTATAACTAATATAAATATTTTAATATCATGTGGGATAATAAATTCAAAGATTAATTTTATAAGAAAATTAATTAACTAAATAGACAAAGTAGGATAAACTAATTAAGTAGACATAGATAAGTAACAATAACAAGTCCAACACCGTAGAGTACTAGTATGGTTTAAATTAAATGACATTGAACCAAAAACAAATTTTCGAGGCAAACAAATAATAAATTAATCTAACAATCTAATATAATAAATAATTGAATAATTAAAAGAAAACAATAAGTTTCAACTAATGGTAATCATACATATAAAGTCAAATAGCATTACGTTATTGCATAGAATACACAAAAACAAACTAGAGTAAACTAAGATTTTCGTCCTTGTGGTTATTTGTTTCTTGCTATTTTCGTCCTCGATTTTTAAAATATGCTTTTTTTGTCCCAATGGTTTCAAATTTGTTTCCATTTTCGTCCTTAAGCCTAATAACAATGCCTTTTTAAGTCGGGGGCAATGCAATCTTTTACTCCTTTTTAAGTTTTCGGTTTTTAATTAAATAATATATATATATATATATATATGACTATGAGAATAAATATTACAGCAACCCCCAATCTCGTCATCCCTTCCTGCTCCCCTCCGGTGCCTTCATCACCGAAGCCCCTCTTCTCCGGTGAACAACACCACCTTCCCGTCTTTGTGTGTGGAAACAAAGATGTAATCGAGGTGGTATTTTGGCATGATTTCACATGATCAAAACAAAGTTTCTATATTAGTTCTTAATGGTTCCTGTGAAAATATGCAGGTTTGTAATATATAAATATATTCAACTATTCCTCCAAAGATTTTGCATGAGATTTAAAAAGAAATTATGCATCGAAATGGTTTCAAAAGTTTTTGCATGATAGTGGAATGTGAATTGGAATCCAAAAGTCAAAGAAAATGAGATGCTTCATTAAAGGTCAAAGTTGGAGGCTTTAAACTCAATGTCTAAAGCGGCTTCAAAGTTGTTATACCCGCTTACATCTCGCCTCAAACATTGTGGTTTACGAATCAAATCTGATCCGAGTGAGTTTGATAATTCCAAAGTCACATGAGAGTCACAAAAGAGCTATGGACGGTTTTACTTGCAGTTTCCAGCCACGGTTCATTGTATGATGCTCTCCAACAAAATAGAGAATAGATTAGCATAAAATCTGTAGTTTTCTTCATAATTTCACCGGTTTTCGAGCATTGTAAACATCTTCAATTATAGTGGACTTCTCGATGGTCTCCTCCGTCCGTGGTTTTTCCCATTTTGGGTTTTCCACGTAAATCCGGTGTTGTTTTCTCCTTATTTATTTCCGTCAAATTTATGTTTATCTTTTTTTGTGGTTGATTATTATCTCCGTTGAGATTTCGAGTTTATCGTTTCCACATGCAAACTCGTTTGAGTTTATTTTTGGATCTTGGGTTGATTTTGATTAAGTTTCTACTCATTTCGATCTCGTTTTGTAGAGTTCGATCGAGTGTGGTATGGTCGGAATTTGCAACAACAAGATCAAGGAAAAACCATCGATCGTGGTGACTGTGTAGACGACAATTATTGACAATGATTGACGATGGTGGTTGTCGAGGTGTCAATGCCATGACTGCAATGGTTGTTTAGACGACAATGATCGATGATTGGTGGTTGTAGAAGCAACGATGAGGTCGCTGGAGGGTAACGAGAAAGGATGACGGAAAGGCTGGGGGCGTAATCTGTACTCCTCATTTCCTCTAAATCTTCACCAAAGTGCTTCTCATGATAAACAACCATTAGAATCATGGCATAAAATGGGGCAGTTAGTAGAGAAAAATCTATCTACCATTTTTGCCATCTATAATCAAAACTTCACCAATGCTGTTGTGGAGATGAATCTCTCCACCATTGTTGTTGTATATCGGTTTATAATCAAAACTCCACCTGTGCCTGTTATAGTGGTGAGTCAAACAGAGAGCAACACACGAGCCAAAAGCGTTACAGATTCCCCGTTTTTGAAACAATTATTTGGTTTGAAATCAAGAAATTACATGTTATGATCAAAACCCATTTGATATTAAAGATGAAAAATGTTGACATTCACATATGAAGGGAAGAAAGAAGACACTCTGACTAGCTAGCAGACAAAAACAGAAAATTCTCTCAAACTCCATCAAAATTTGGTTTTTAAAATAATAACTCAAAGACACAGTTGAATAGCATATTCTCATGGTACAATGAAATCCTTAACCCAAAATGGGTGGCAAAGTGTTGGAATTTGATGTGCTGGTGATGACGAGAGAGAGAGAGAGAGTTTCCGGCTCGCTTTAAAGGAACTGCTAGTAGTGACGATCGACGTTGGCAAAAAGTAAGTTGAAGTCGTTGTTGTTAAAAGATAATCACAAATACGTTAAATTGGTATATATCTATTTGTATTTTTTAAGTTTATTTTGTTGGGTCAGTTTTTTGGGCCGTAGGCCATTATTATTGGGTCGATTAGGAGTCTGTTTAATAGCAGTATAGAGTCAGTTTCTTTGTGTCGTTTCCAAGTGTCACGGCTGATTGCTTGGCACCGTTTCACCTTGCATATGTATATGTCATGTATCAACTATAATATGTAATTGCTTTGATACCAATTGTGTGTCCCTGAATCTAGTTTTTAAACAAGCTTAATCAAACAAGATACAAATACGAATCAATTACCTGTTTGAATGAAACGCAAACTTGAAGAACAACCCGCAAACCTTGAAATTCGATCAAATTCACCAAACACTCATCTAAACCTAAAATTTCAACACTAAACTACAACAATTTGATCACCTAATCATTACGAACACAATACAAACAACTAATTTTGATCTAAAAAACACACAACTATACAAATCGATGTGAATACAGTGCGTGACAACTCGTGAACTCAAACTTCTTCAAAATCAAAATTACAAATCGATTACAGTGCAATTCAAGAAATAAACTATACAGACTCGATCGAAAGCACTTAGTAAACAAAACCTGATCGATTTCAGCACCTAATTTGCACTAAAACTCGAAATTCGATTCTTGCTCAAGAACACAGATACAAACTTTTAAATTTTCTTGATTTTTTTTTCAATTTGGATCTGCTCTGATACCAATTGTGTGTTCCATATTCTAGTTTCTAAATCAAGATTAATCAAACACACACAAAATAAGAATCAAATACCTGTTTGATTAATTTCTCAATTCCAAGATTACAAGATTCTCTCTCTACAATCTCTCCAACGAACTCTCTCTTTCTCTCAAACTTTCTCTCTCTAAAATACAACTGAATAATTCTCCAATTAAGTTCTCTCCTAATTACAAAGAAAAGAAAAACTATTTATACTACAAGGAAACTAAAAACAAAAACAAATACAACTAAGTTTGACTTATTACAAAATAGACTTTGACTTTTATGAGATTTGACTTTAGCAGCTTTGACTTTCTCAACTTTGACCTTCAGTATTATTGATCTTGTATCCAACAGATTTATGCTCTAACAACAATCAATAGAACTTTCTGTGTTTTTAATTGTGTTGGATATAGTGTCCAAGGTCATTTACTATTTGTAATATTTCTAATAATAGCAGGGTTCTTTTGGGTTGCCCTTAAGACCTAAATAAACAATTGGAAGGATAAAGGGAAACAATTATTTTATTAATTTATCATTTGATGATAAATTAATTGTAAGCTAAAATATAATTAATTAGATTAATTATATAAAGGGATAAACGATAATTGGTTAAAATAGTTTTAACGAGCTTATCTGTTCAAGGGGGCTAAGTGTAAAATATAGAAGCAGGAGAGAGTATAAATAAACTGCTAGGGGTCAAAACGTAATCAGTTTTTCTCTCCTTCTCTCTAGTAACCGTTGATCCCCTCTCCCTCTCTCCCAAAATCGTGAACCCTAATAAGGGTTTAGGGTTTAAGCCTCTTCTTGATTGTTGGTATTTGGTGTTCTTAAGTGTGAGCCACTAGAGGGATTCATACTATTGGTCCTTAACATCCAAGAGGCGAGATCCAAGGTTTGATTTATCATTGTGATTTTCGACAATCACAATCAACAAGTAAGTAATCTTGGTTCATTCTTTTATAGTTAATTATCTAGAACATATGTATCCTGAAAAGTTGTTAGTTTGTATTGCTACACATGATAATTTTAAACATGCTTCCGTTGCCTATATCATGTGGTAGTAGGTTTGCTCAAAACCTTTCAGTGGTATCAGAGCCATAGTTCTTAGATATTTTCTCAAAAGTAGTTTCAATTTGATTTGTAAAACTAATTGTATTAGATGAAAAAGATAAATTTGTTTGTTTTCTTTTTCTATCTGTCTCTGTTTTAATCAAACAATCGGAAGCTACGAGTGGATGACAGGATAAGGACAATGACAAAGCAAGAAAAATTTATATGGTTATTGCCAAGATATGTGAAATCTATGCAAAAGTGGCACGTAGCATTCTCAATGGTTGGGAGTCTTGCACTCTTATTTTCTTTTTTTTCTTTTTTTGACCATTGGATGGCTTAATCCCTAAGTTAGGGTTTCATGGTCATGACCTCAAAACCTTATTTTTAGAAACTAAGTTTTTTTTAACTTGCATAAAAGGTTTGCATTATTAGCGATTATATTTTTTAAATCCTATATGTTTATCGAAATCCCTAAAGGGTATAGGGTAACCGTTTTTTTATGCAATGTTAAACCCTGATTGTTTTTGGCTAGTTTCCTAACTTGCCTTAAATACAGAAATTTGAGTTTTGACAAATGTTGAATAGATAATCTTACATATATATTTAAGTTTGAATAAATATTGTAAGATAAATATTAAACATTATTTATATAGTGAATATAAATTGTATGTCAAATATTTACATTAATAATCATAATTTTAAACGATTATATTAATTATTAAATGTGTCATCACATGGTTAATTAGAATTAATTGGATAATCATAACTTTAAATGATTATATTAATTATTCAATGTGTCATCACATGTTTAATTAGAATTAATTAGATAATCATAATTTTAAATATCTACATTAATTATTAACATGTATCCTTACATGTTTAATTGGAATTAATAATGGAAACGATTATATTAGTTATTAAATGTGTTATCACATGGTTAATTAGAATTAATTAGATAATCATAATTTTAAATTGTTTTAAAATTCCATTCCATTCAATTTATATATATATATATATGTATATAAAATTAAACTATACATTGATAGTCAAACCGAGACTAGGCGTACTCACTATAAGCACTCTAAGGGGGTTTAAGGAGGTTGCCAATAATATGGTTGCCGAATGAGTCAATGGTTTTTAAAACGCCATGCGTTACCATACTCACCGCCTCTTGGAATTATCGAAAAGGTTTGATAGGTCAATATGACAAGTTAAAAGTATTAACTATAAAGTATAAAACTAAAATCCCATTTTAGATATACTAAGAAATGTGAAAGTCTTATGCTACCCATGAAAAGAACACACATATTCTTATAGTTTGTTAACGGAGCGTGTGCGGTTTGCCGACACGTTAATGTGAAACTATAGTCGAAAATGATGTGGCGCTCGTGATTATCAAGCGTACTTGAGCCGAGGGGTCCATGTGTTTTTTTGGTTGCATGGTCGATTCACCATCTAGTTTGTGATCCTCGGCATCCCAGTCACAAATAGAAGATAAGCATAATCGAGATTAACATGCCATTGACATAAGTCAATGAATCTCAAAAGCCCTAGGAGTTTCATAGTGAATGAAATTAACAAATAGCATTTGTTTACCTAAATAACTTTGTGATGTGATTACGGCATCCCTTTTCGCATCATAGAGTAAAATATGGATCCTAACCCTTGTTAAATATCTTCAGGTAAATAAAATCAAACTAACTAAAACTATATCTACAGATGGCTGAAAATCTTCCTCCTCCTCCTCCTCCTACTAACCCAACATCCAACCTTACGTTACTCTCTATCCTAAATAAAGATAAGCTGACTGGGCCAAACTACTTGGATTGGATTCGTGCCTTGAGAATTTCCTTGAGGTACGAAGACAAAGAGCATTTGCTCGACAAGGATATTCCTATACTTAATGATGATGCAAGCCTTGAAGCGGTAACTCAATATAACAAGCAATTCGCGGAATCCACAAAAGTCGCATGTCTCATGTTGGCGTACGTGTCCCTGGAACTTCAAAAGAGTTTCGAGAACATGGGGGCGTTTGAACTGAATGAGCAGTTTCGTGAAATGTTTCAGGAGCAAGCGAGGCAAGAAAGGTTCCAAGTCGTAAAAGTGCTTGTGGAATGTAAGCAATAGGACGGTGCCCCTGTATGTGTGCATGTGCAAAAGATGAAAGCGTATATTGACAGGTTGGGCAATCTAGGCGTCGATTTCCCAAGAGAACTCGCTATTGACATGGTGTTGAACTCTCTTCGTGGGGCATATAAACAGTTCATAGTGAACTTCAATATGAACAATATGGACAAGACCTTGATGGAGCTCCATGGCATGTTGAGATCTGCGGAAGCAAGTATAGGTAAGACCCAAAGTGCTCACTCAACTGCTCCCGTCCTGGCCATTAAGGAAGGTGGTTGTAAGAAGAAGAAAGTTTCTCATCCCAAAGGGAAGGGAAAGGCTAAAGTTGTTCCTCGCAACCAAGGCCTTAAGAGAAAAGTGGATTCTTCTGACATACCACCCATAAGTGACCCTAAAGAGGTCGTATACTTTTACTGTCAAGAAAAGGGCCATTGGAAGAGAAGCTGCCCAAAATATCTGGAGGACTTGAAAAGAAACAAGGTTAAAGGGTGTGGCACCTCAGGTATTTTTATGATTGAACTCTATAGTACTTCAATTTCTAACTCTTGGGTCCTTGATACGGGATGTGGTACTCACATTTGCTCTAATTTTCAGGGACTAAAGTGAAGTAGGAGGTTGAAACATGGGGAGCTAAATCTGATCATGGGAAACAGGATGACTGCCGCTGTTACCAAGATTGGAGATTTTGAGCTCGTGCTTAGTAGTGATTTTTCAATAAAGTTATTAGATTGTTGCTACTCGCCGGAAATGGCTCGAAACATTATTTCTTTTCATGCATTTTACAAGGATGGTTTTGAATTTCAATTTGATAATGGTTGCATTTTGGTTTATAAACATGGTTGTTTTTATTTTAAAGCCTCTCCTTGTAATGGTGTGTATGAAAGCGTGATCTGTGCTGGTAGAAATAATAATAACTTAACTCTAAATGTTGGTTCCTCCAATAGTGAATTGGATAAATCGTCGTTATGACATCATCCTCTTGGACACATAAACAAGAAACGCATCGCCAAGTTCCAATCGGACGGGATCTTGGAATCATTTGACTAAAAGTCGGATGAAGAATGCGAGTCTTGCTTACTTGGCAAAATGACAAAAGCACCATTCAAAGGAAAAATGGAAAGGGGTAAGGATCTGTTGCACTTAATCTTCACAGATGTATGTGGACCGTTCAGATCTGCCACGAGAAACGGTGAGAGATACTTTGTTACCTTTACTAACGATTTCAGTAGTTATGGATTTATCTATTTGATGAAAAATAAATTGGACACCTTTGAAGTGTTCAAAGGATTCAAAAACGAAGTAGAAAACCAACTGGGCAAGAAGATCAAGATGCTCCGGTCCGACAGGGGTGGAGAATACTTGAGTCATGAATTCTACGACTATCTAAGGGATTGTGGAGTAGTTTCACAATTATCTCCTCCCAGAACACCACAAATCAATGGTGTAGCTGAGAGAAGAAATCGAACGCTACTTGATATGGTTCGGTCCATGATGAGTCATGCTACATTTCCAATATCATTCTGGGGATATGCCTTAGAAACTTCAACTCATATCTTAAACCTCGTTCCAACTAAGAAGGTTGAAAAGACGCCTTCTGAAATGTGGATTGGGACTCGTCCCTCGTTAGAACATATAAAGGTCTGGGGTTGTGAAGTCTTCGTTCGGCGCGAAACTAATGACAAGCTAGAACCTAGAGCAGAGAACTGTCGATTCATCGGTTATCCCTACAAATCCTTTGGATATATATTTTACAAACCTTCTGAGAACAAAGTATTTGTAGCTAGAAGGGTAGTCTTCCAAGAAAGGGAGCTCATTTTCAAAGAGGATAGTGGGAGCAGTATTGATCTTGAAGAAATTCAAGAAACAATCAATGATGAACCTATATTTGACACTAGCCCTCAACAAGAGGTTGAACCACCTGTTGAGAAAACTAACATACCTCCACCACCTCTTCGAAGAACTAGTAGAGTTAATCGACCTCCAGATTTTTATTATGCTTTTCATATTACAAAGGAAGGAGATACACTAGTCAATGATAAAACATTTGATAGTGCGGATGAGCCATCCAACTACAAGGAAGCGATGGCAGGCCCTGAGGCTGCCAAATGAAAAGAGGGCATGGAGAGGGAGATTCAATCTATGTACGATAACCATTTTGGAAATTGGTTTATCACACACTAGGTCGCAGGACAGTTGGGTGTAAGTGGATCTTCAAAAAGAAGACCGACATGGATGGGAATGTGCACACATTCAAGGCTAGACTGGTTACGAAAGGTTACACTCAAACTCAAGGGATTTATTATGATGAAACCTTCTCACCAATGGCAAAGATTAAGTCTATCAAGATATTACTTGCCATAGCTGCGTTTCATGACTATGAAGTATGGCAAATGGATGTAAAAGTCGCCTTCCTTAATGGGAAACTTGACGAGGATGTGTATATGGCACAACCTGAAGGTTTTGTACATACCGAGTATCCAGATAGGTGTGTAAGCTTGAAAGATCCATTTATGAACTTAAACAAGCGTCTCGTAGCTGGAATCTTTGTTTACATGAAAAGGTCAAGAAGTTTGGATTTTCTCGAAGCGAAGATGAGTCCTGCGTATATGTTAAGTCTAGTGGGAGTAATGTTGTATTTCTAGTCTTGTATATTGATGACATAATACTCATAGGAAAAGATATTCCGATGTTGCAAGATGTAAAGGTCTGGCTCGGAAAATGTTTCGCTATGAAAGATCTGGGAAATGCAGCATACATACTTGGAATAAGAATTTATCAAGATAGAACCAAGCATTTAATTGGACTTAGCCAAAGTACATACTTGGATAAGATATTGAAGAAATTCAATATGAGTGAATCCAAGAAAGGGTATTTGCCCATGCAACATGGCATAAGATTGAGTAAAGATCAATGTCCCAACTCTAGTGAAGAACTGGATAGTATGAGTCGAATTCCATATGCATCTGCTACAGGATCGATCATGTATGCCATGACATGTACTAGACCTGATGTCTCATTTGCTTTAAGCATGGTGAGTAGATATCAAGGGAACCCAGGCGAAATTCATTGGACGACTGTAAAGAACATTCTTAAGTATCTTCGGAGGACTAAAGATATGTTCTTGGTCTACGGTGGAAAGGATGAATTACGAGTAACAGGTTATACTGATGCGAGTTTCCAGACAGATCGGAATGATTCCCGCTCGCAGTCAGGATGGGTGTTTTTGTTGAATGGTGGGGTTGTGACTTGGAAAAGTTCCAAACAGGGCACGGTGGCTGACTCCACATGTAAATTAGAATATATTGCAGCTAGTGAAGCAGCAAAAGAGGTTGCATGGTAGAAGAATTTCATTGGTGATCTGGACGTTGTACCAAACATCAATGAACCTATTGAAATCTTCTGTGATAACGAAGGTGCAGTCGCATTGACTAAAGAACCTAAAGACCATGGGAAGTCAAAGCATATGGAGAGGAAATATCACTTTGTGCGACACAAGGTTGCGGAAAATCAGATCGTGGTGAGTAGAGTGTCGACTGAAGAGAATCCGGCGGATCCTTTCACGAAAGCATTAACTCGACCCAAACATGAGTATCATACTGAAGCCATAGGTGTTAGAATTATCGATATACCTTGAATGTTTTAGTTGTTAGTTTGATATATTGAAAACATAATAAATTGTATTTGATTTGGAGATTATTATATGGAGATTATAATATATGTTGGATTGCGTCCATTTACATTTAATTTATTATCGTGTTTCGGTTTGCATGTTTAGAACCAACTTCCTGAGTATTAATTTACTTAAACCTCCACAGTCGGTCATACTTCTGGAACAAAGTAGTGATTCAAGAATGTCATAAAGTGATAGAAGCATAAAGGATGCAACTAACACTCATGAGTACTAAATAGTGATTTGAGTATTGGAACAACCCGCACTCAAACATTTACTCCATGGATTAAGTCAGAGTAATTTTGAGATAATAATATTTTATGTTCTTCAAACGGAGATACATAGAGTTTTTCTCTAGGATTCTGTTATGCTTTGGTGTGCTCCAATGTTGACCGTAACTGCCAGCTATACAGGGTATGTCCATGTATAATATGATGAGTAGAAATGAACTGTGTAGTCAAAGTTTATTTGTTCCTTCTGCTTAAACAGGAGAAGCTATATCCATGGGTCCCTCGATGATTTGGTGTTGACATTAAGTCTTTGGCCAAACCCTGACTAGAATTGATGTGTTCGATTGAGTAGTCTGATGAATTCAACACATATCGGAAATCGGGAAACATAATATTGATCCATGAGATAGACATTCATCCATGTCTCAGGATCATATGATATCTTGTAGAACAAAGGAACATTAAATCACTTATTTTAGGACCAAATCTTTATTAGAGTTCGGCAGCTGAATTGGATGGTTTGCTCTCCGCTGATTATTTGAAAGTGTTGAACCAAATAGAGTTAATAACTTGTCCAAGTGGGAGACTGTTGGATATAGTGTCCAAGGTCATTAACTATTGGTAATATTTCTAATAATAGCAGGGTCCTTTTGGGTTGCCCTTAATACCTAAATAAACAATCGGAAGGATAAAGGGAAACAATTATTTTATTAATTTATCATTTGATGATAAATTAATAGTATGCTAAAATATAATTAATTAGATTAATTATATAAAGGGATAAACGATAATTGGTCAAAATAGTTTTAACGAGCTTATCTGTTCAAGGGGGCTAAGTGTAAAATATAGAAGCAGGAGAGGAGTATAAATAAACTTCTAGGGGTCAAAACCTAATCAGTTTTTCTCTTATTGATATTGTCCAATCAAATCACAATAACAAAGCAATCAAGAACAATAAGAATCATTGAGGAAATCACAAGTGTATTGATGTCACAAGTGATAGGTACATGGGTTTCTCTCTCAAGATTCATTCAGAGTATTACAATCAAGGCTTGGTTACAAAGAAAACAACAAGGAAGAACCTATTTATAGGTCAACCAAAATACAAGGAAACTAAAGACAAAGTTAACATAAAATGATCTAAACAAAATACAATAACAATAATCTCCCCCTTTTAGATCATTTGACAAACTTGTTCTGAAACAGATTCTTCTAATCCCAAGGTGTGCTTCAAACCTTCAGATGTGCTCTCTGAACTCAATCTTCTTGTTGATCTCTTCAAGCATAACTTCCATGTTAAGAGACTCAACTGACCTTACACCTTCATTCTTTCTGAATCTTTCCTGCTCTGACAAAAACAATTTATCTTCAAGCACTTTTCGCACATACTTCAAAGTACCATTTGAATACTTAGCCAATTCTGATGCTCTCATGAACTACTTCTTATGAGACTTGGTGTTTATAAACATCACACCTAATTCTGGATATCTGGAGATCTGAAAAGGCTCTAGAACTTTGATCTTAGGATGGTTGAAGTTTGGTGCCAGTAGGTTTACTCTGTTCTGATTAGTTTCAATGCCAAGTTGAAAGTCAAATGTGTAAGCATTGTATACACTCCTTGTCATGAATATTTAGATAGCATCCAAAGCATAAGAAACAGCCTGTGTCCTCTTTCTCTTCATCCTGTCTCTGAACTCATTCACAATGAACATAATGTCTGACAAGTTCAAGTTATCAAAATCAGCTTCTGTAAAGGTACTGATCTTCATATCTCTTCTTTGAGCTGTGAACTTTGGATAGTGGACATTCAAAATCTTGCACATGTGAACATTTTGGACCTGAAAAATCTCTTCTCTTTTGGCAACTGGGGAAAGTCTTCTTTGAGTCTTCATAAATCTGATGTACTTGGCCTGATAAATCTTATCTCTGTCTCCAACACCATAGAAATTTCCTTCATCAATTGGCTGTAGAGATGAGGCAAAGATTTTGGTTGTCTCTTCCAGGAATGGTACTTTGAGTGACTTTCTGATGATCTCAATGAACTTCAAAGAGTCCCCCTCAATATCATAGCCTGTATAAGGAACAGAACCAACTCTAACATCTCCTTTGAAAGTAACTTTCCCTATGTCACTGATTTCATAAGAGATGAGCTCTTCTTCCTGCATTGTTTCAAGTTCTGGACCATGAGCTTTGGAAAATTCTTCCACTCCCATTGGTGTGACAAAAACAGGATTTGGCTTTATCTTTATAGAGGCTTCAGCTGCACTTAGTATCTTTGGACTATCACGGTTTCGAATGTAAGGAAGTGTATTGTCTTTGGCTCTGGCTGCTTCTTCTTCCTCTTTTCTTAGTTCAGCTTTTGCTTCCCGGATTATTTTCCTTTCCTCCTTTTTTCTTTACTTTCTTTCTTTGTTTAGCTTATTTCTGAAGTCTTGAATATGAATAATAATTGCCCTTTCTTCTTCAAGATCTTTTGGTTTGGGCTTTGAAGTAGGAATTCTTGACCTTTTAGACTTCTTGGACTTGTTAGCTTTTGGTTTTTGCTTGGGTTGAACGGCTGGTTCTTCAGAATCAAAATCTTTAGGTAAAGGTAGAGAAACTCTTGGTTCAGAAGCATCATGATTTTCAGGGACAGAAAAGTTTCTTGAGGGAGAAACTATTGGAACTGCAGTCAAGATTTCATCTTTATCAAACAGTCTATATGTTGGTGGAGCATAATCAACTGTACTAGCAAACTATGCAATCTCCACAACTTTTGCTTGTGGAACTGGGAAAGTTTGATCAAGATCTGCAATCTCTTCATATTCACTTACAAGATCATCAAAATTCTCATCTAAATTTTCTCCAAACAAATCATCCATCGCATTTTCACTCGGACTCAGATTTCTTTGAGAAATGGCATTCTGTACAAACTCTTCAACTGTGATTGAATTCTCAGGATCTGGTCCATCACTTTGAATATTGTGCTCAATAACATCCATTCCTTCCTGCTTTACTCTCCAATAACTGTCATACCTAGCAGCAGCTTGCTTATCATCATCACTTGCATAATCATCTAGGTTGACAAAGTTTTCAGCAGTAACTCCCAACATCTCCATCACTTCTTCAACTGTGGCAATAGTAGGCTTTTCAACCCTTGATTCCGTATTGTCATAGATCATCAGCTCTACTTCATCCTGTGGAACATTCTCATTCAACTGTTCCTGTTCTGACTGTTCTCCATGTGTAGTTTCAGCTACTTCAGTCCCCTGCTCCTCAACAGTAACAATAACAGTATCTTCTGCAGTTTTCTGTCTCTTATTCATCTCTCCTCATGATCTTGATCAAAATCACGATCATGTGTTTTCTTTAAAACTGCATCACATGGAGCCTGACAAGAAAGTTGTACTGTTGTGGTTAGGTCCTGTAAGTGCTTCTCCACTGAATCATTGAACTGGTTGAACTGAGACTGTGTGACATAATCTACTGGAACCTGAGGAACAATTGGTTGGGATTGTTGCCTCAGTAAACTAATAAGATCTGCTTCGGTTTGATCTGCTGGAGCTTCGGATAACAACTGAGCTAGAAGCAAAGATTTCAATTCTGAAACGGATTGAACTGGTGGTCGTTGTGGAACAAATGGTGGTGGAAGTGGTTGCTCAGGCTCCTCAACAACTGGATTTTTCCCTTTCAACATTCTTATCACTTTTCCAATCTCCTCCTCAAACTTTTCAGTTGCTTTATTCATCTCCGACTGAAACTTCTATGATAAAGAGTTTTCAACGACCTTTAGGGTGTCATTGAGAAATTCCCTTGAAATGAATTCGGGTAAAGTAACACCGGGGCTACTCAAGCTTCCCGTTAACACAGTTGTTGAAGATACAACAATGTGGCTTGTTCTCAAAGCTGGCGTGATGGTAGCAATGACAGGACTTCCACCTGATCCATGTAGTCCGGAATGCGGAGCTACTACAGATGTTCCGATCGGGGCACTAAGACTCCCGATGGTAGCAGATATGATTGGTTGTGTCCTAGTAATAAAAATAGATGTAACAATTGGTTCTAGACCCACTTGTGCACTGAAAGAAGTCGAACTCGGGGGAAACTGAGTTCTTGTTTCAATACCTGCCTGTTCCGAGTGAACAGTAGATAGATTTTGTGCTAATACCCCGTGTAAAGTTTAGATTATAGCCTGTTGAGCGGCAAAATAAGGGCTGGTGGAGGTGTGCATATGCATTAGTGGGCGACTAATGTCTGTTTCAATACCTCCTGCTCGCAACACATGCGGCAAGGTAGTAGATGTGGCTGCCCTTCTGGAATGGTAGGTTCGAGTACACACACGCTCACCATGTTCTTTTCCTTCATTCACTCTAGACCTCACATTTTCTGGATTTTCAACTAATACTTCCTCTTCCTGCCTTATAACTCCAGAGTTAGATACAACATTCATGATTGTTGAATCAACACCTTCCAAGTCAAGATCTCTTGCAATAGAATCAAGACTATGGTGTAAAAAAACATTCTCTAAAAATCCAAAGCTATGACCTGTTTTATCATCATCATCATGCTGATCATTTCCTTGATTTGCTGCATCCCGTTCTGATGTTGCTGATGGCACTGAAGTATCAGATGAGCTTGCTTGTCCAACCGATACAGTTCTTTCTGAGTTCTGACTTTCATTGGGATTCTCTTCCTAAGTGCCCAATTGAGGAATGATAGCAATCTCAGGTTAAGATGTGGAAATCACTACATGCGTGGCAGATTGTGCCTGTGTTCCCACACCCTCCAGTACAGAAGTCTGACCCTCTCCTAAACCCCTCTCTAAATTTTCTCTCTGCTCACTTTTCCGTTCAACTACTTCTGTAGTATGTTGAACCCTCACTGACTCCGCTCGACTAATTGGATCTACGTCCTGGGTAGGGATCTTCGGCTCTCGAAATCCCATGGACTCCCTCTATTTCCTAACACACAAAACATTCGGATCAACATAAGCAAGCTGTGCAACAGGTACTGGCATCTCAAAAGTGAAGGATTGCTTCTGCTTTTGAAGATGTGTCATTTCATTTTCTGGGGCACTCTCATGATGTAATCTCTTTGGAATATCTCGGTTGGATCTTAATAAGCCTCGGACAATGAGTTGTAAGTACCTCTGATATGGCACATATTTTGGATTCTTTGAATGTCTTTTGCTCAGAACCTTCTCATAAATCTTAGTCCAGATAGCCACAGTATAATCAATATGCAGATCATAGATGATAGCATGTAACAGTCTTAATGTATGAATGTTGGTGTTGTCATGCCCAGAATATCTTGAAGTCAAACACTTGTTGATCAATGAGAAGAACTGATAATAGAATGGAGGCAAATATGATTTTTTAAAATCACTCATCTTTGAAAGGCTTCCAACATATCCTAGAGCACGAATTCCAGCAAACATTTCTTGATCTGTTGGATAGGGATCAAAAGTTGTCTTTCCTTCTCTTGAGTCTGGCAAAGGAAGATCTAGAAGCAATCTTAGTCTTTGAAAGGTCAGGATGGATGTGAAATTGTCAATGAGGAATATGAAATGTTTCCTATTGCCTTGCACCACATGCTCAATGGTTCTCCATGCTTGTTGTAAATAAATCATTGGCACAGTAGCAGTTGCAGTTAAGGCAGTGCAGATTGGATGGTTTTTTAGGATCTCCTTTATCAGTGGCTTGACCATGAGATTTTCAAAGATCACATGATGATTATTTGGTGACAAAGAGAGATAATCTTGAGGATTGATCAATTGAAGATCTGGATCTGCACCAATTTCAGAATAATGAGATCGGGAAGAAGGCATGGGCATCACCAGTGAAACATTCGGATCATGTTCATCCATTTGAACACTTTGGTCAATGATATTTTCCTCCGCCATTGATTTCCTGAAAAATATCTAAAGTATTGGATAAAATCCAATATGTCAGTATAAATCCAAGAACTTGTTTTCAAAAAACCAATTTTGAAGTACAGAACAATGTACTTTAAGATATTGCAATTGAAAGCACAGTAAGTTGTAGAAAACACTTTGCAACTTCAGATGAACAAAACGTAACAAAAACACACAAAAAAAAATTAACAATGACACTTAACACTTTGAATTTATTATGTCAAAATAACGTTGTATTAAAAATAATACTTGAAATCTGGAAATTACTTATAATACTGATTCTGCAAAGTTTACTCAAAATTCTTTGACTTTTTAAAAACTTGCAAAATACTTGAACTTTAACTATAACTTATCAAATCTTGGATTTGAACCTGAAATACAAAGAACCCTTTTTAAAAAAAAAATGATAAGTCAAACTTTTTCAAATTACAATTCACTTGAAAACTTTGAAATTCAAATTTTGAATTTCAAAAATTCAAAAATTTAACTTTTCAATCTATGAATCTGACTTATGAGATTTAGACTTATTTTAATCTTGAATGTAATGATTAATGTTCATGAATTTGAAGTCCAAGATCATATTTTTAGAACACAGTTCATGAGTCCAGGTACAAGGTTCCATCCAGTTCTTGTTCATGAAGCCAGGAATTCATAAATTCAGTTCAAAAACTCAAAGCTTTGATCCAAGAAATGAAGAGTCCAGTTCAGAACATAAGTTCGAGTTCAGGTCAGTCGTTCATATATTCAAGTCCAAAAGTTACTGGAAACCTGGAAAAATCAATATTTCGAACAAAACCCAACAGCTATCGAGTATGATTTTCATACACCATATTAGTTTGAAAGAACAAACCCAAAATGGTAGAGTCTGTCATTTCAGAAAAACAACGAACCAAGAAGATGAACAGTCAAAAACTTTAATCGACAAAACTGAAAAAAAAAATTTGAAACCCTAAAACTTGAAGAAATCGAATCATCAATGAAGAACAATCAATCAAATGAACATAAACATGATAACCTACACTGATTCTTTGAAAGAGATGAACTAGAAAGCTGAAAATCGCAAGAAGAGTCGAGAGAAAAAAAATCGCTAAGTGCTGAAATCCGCAAACTGATAATGAGAGAAATAAAGAGATAAAACATCTATATACTCGACAAAACGCGCAAGTCAATGAACTCGCAAGTCAAAGAACTCGCAAGTTACTGTTCATTGCACATAAACTCGCACACAACGCACGAATGAAGTTTTTCTTCACTCATATCAAGGGAACAAGGTATTTGTCTCAAAAATCGACAAATAGGTGTGTGATTTTCACTTAAGAACTAATTTAAGTGAAAAATTCGTGAAACACGCAATCCTAGAGAGTAAAGAAGTTAAAACTCGCAAGCTGAAAGAAATTAATCGCCCAAACTCACAGGTAACGACTTGCGCGTTTATGAAACTCGCACACCACATCTAGCGCGTTTGCTTAAACTCCTAGCTTCACCTTGCGCATTCTACAAACTCGCTAGAAAAGCCTTGCAAATTTGCCAAACTTGCTAGCAATGCCTTGCGCATTTGCCAAACTCGCTAGCAATGGCTTGCGCATTTGGTCAACTCGCAGACTATGCCTTGCGCGTTTTAGCGTAAGCATAGTGCTTTGCGCATTTCCATACTTAGAAATTTTTTGAGAAAAGTTTCCAAAAATGAAATATTTCTAAAAATGAAAAATTTGACTTTCCCAAAATAGCAACTTTCCAAAAATTGACTTTTTAGCACAAAACCAGTATTTTTCTCAAGAAAAACAATTCTCGGACTTTTCAGATCTTTCAATTATACATACACACTTACAGACTTTTGCATTAAGCTCCCCCTTGAAGTATGCACATATCTTAATTTCTCCCCCTTGATTTTTACTGTTAAGCACAAATCATGAAGTACGAGTCCTGATTTGATGTGATCAGAAGTCATAGTCCAAAATGCAAACCTGTAAAACAGATAGAGCTTTGGTACTCATTAAGCATGAGTCCAGGTTTGTTAATAATATCCAGCTTTTTGAAATTGAGCAAATGAAGTACAAAAGTATACCAGATTTAAAGAAATGCTCCCCCTCAGAAATATAAAGAATGATGTAACTATTCATTAAGGTTCAACATACCAAGTTTGCTGACTAGAAAATTAAATCTCTTTTCATCAAAGGATTTAGTAAACAAATCAGCAACCTCAAGGTCAGTTGAAACAAAATGCATTTCTACATCACCTTTTTCAACATGGTATTTAATAAAGTGATACCTGATATCTATGTGCTTTGTCTTTGAGTGCTGCACAGGATTTGATGTGATTTCTATTGCACTCTTGGAATCACATAAGATTGGTACCTTATGGAATGTATATCCATAATCTCTCAGCTGGGTTCTCATCCACAGAACCTGTGAGCAGCAGCTTGCAGCCGCAACATATTCCGCTTCAGCTGTAGATGTGGATACACAATTCTACTTCTTTGATGACCAGTTGACCAGTTGACCAGTTTATCTCCTAGATAGTGACATGCTCCTGATGTACTTTTCCTGTCTAATTTGTTTCATGCGTGATCTGCGTCAGTATATGCTATTAATTCAAACTTAGAATATTTTGGATACCAAAGGCCCAGATTTGGTGTGCCTTTGAGATGCCTAAAGATTATTTTTACAGCAGAAAGGTGTGACTCTTTAGGATTTGCCTGATACCTTGCACAAAAACATGTTGCAATATTTGGCCTACTTGCTGTCAAATAAAGAAGATATCCAATCATGCTTCTGTAGATATGTTGGTCTACTGATTTTCCAGAGATATCAGCATCCAACAAACTGCCAGCTTGCATGGTAGTCTTCATGGGTGAAGTAGAGTTCATGTCAAATTTCTTCAACATGTCTCTGATATATTTAGCCTGATTTATAAAAATCCCTTCCGGGGTTTGCTTAACTTGCAAGCCTAAGAAAAATGTGAGTTCACCCATCATTGACATTTTAAAACGCTTTTTCATGATATTTTCAAATTCTACGCACAATTCTTGTGAAGTAGAACCAAAAGTTATGTCGTCAACATAAATTTGCACAAGTATGAGATCTTTACCTTTTTTTTTGAGAAAAAGAGTAGTGTCAATTGTACCTTTCCGAAAACCTGACTCGGTTAAGTAGACTGAAAGTGTTTCATACCATTCTCTTGGCGTTTGTTTTAATCCGTACATTGCCTTATCAAGAACATAGACATGATCTGGGAACTTCGGATCCACAAAGCCTTCAGGTTGACTCACATAGACTTCTTCATGAAGAATGCCGTTGAGAAAAGCAGACTTCACATCCATTTGAAATACCTTGATATTCTTGTGAGCCGCATAAGCAAGAAAGATCCTAATGGCTTCGATCCGAGCAACTGGTGCATATGTTTTGTCATAATCAATCTCTTCTTGTTGATTGTAACCTTTTGCAACCAGCCTTACTTTATTCCTCATGATAATTCTAGCCTCGTACTTTTTGTTTCGGAAGACCCATTTTGTGCCAATAATGGATATGCCTTTGGGTCTTGGTATCAATCTCCACACCTTGTTCCTTTTGAACTCATTTAGCTCATCCTGCATTGCATTAATCCAATCTGGATCCTTTAACGCTTCTGATGGCTTCTTTGGTTCAATACTGCTCAGAAAACTTGAAACATGCAGAAATTTGCAGTTGCTGGTGGAAAAGCAGATCTGGTAGTCACTCTAGTAGACGGGTCACCAATAATGTTTTCTGGAGGATGGTTCCTTGTCCATCTATGCGAGCTTGGTAAAACAGCAACTTATGTTTGATTATTAGAGGAATCAAACTCATCTTGTATTGATGGTTCTTCAGGAGTTGAAGTGATTGGAACTTCTGGTTCTTCTGAAGAAGATAAAATTGGACTTGATGTGCTTTGCAATGGAACAACTTCTTCTGTTAGAGTTTCCAACACATTCTCTTCAGGTGTGATAGATGTAGATGAAACATCTTCATTGGTGGTTAAAGTTGTGTTGTCTGAAACTTCTTGAACTTGACTTGTAGAAGCTTCACCATTGTCTTCAGAGGGTCCTGATATATCTGAAGTGATAGTAGAATTATCAGTAGTAGGTATATCATTATTACCTTGTTTATTCTGAAAATCATCAAAAGCATCATAAAACAGTAAATCTAAATGTGATTCAGTCAAGGATTTAGAAATCTCAGTCTGTTTTGAAGCAGGTTCCACACTGGTTGATGTGGAAGCTTTATCACTAGATCCAAGTTCTGAACTGCTTTGTTCAGAAATTCTTGTCTTCGTTTCATCAAAGGACATGTTGATGCTTTCAATTACTGATCTCGTTCTTGTGTTGTAAACTCTGTATGCTTTGGAAGTAAGTGAGTATCCAATAATGATTCCCTCATCAACTTTCTCTTGAAATTTTGCTAGATTTTCTCTATCATTCAGCACATAGCACCTGCATCCAAACACACAAAAGAATTTAACATTTGGTTTACGACAATTAATAATTTCATAAGAAGTTTTATTGAAACGCTTATTAATAACTGTTCCGTTTTGTGTGAAACATGCAGTTGCTACTGCTTCAGCCCAAAGAAAATGTGGTAAACTGGAATAAGCAAGCATTGATCGTGCAACTTCTACCAAAGTTCTGTTCTTTCTTTCCACAACACCATTTTGCTATGGTGTCATTGCAACTGAGAAGTTGTGTGAAATGACGACTGAATCCAAATATGATTGAAGAGTTATATTCTTGAATTCAGTGCCATTATCACTTCTGAGTTGTTGCACTTGACTTTGAAGAAGAACTTGTATTTTCTTTATGAATTTGATGATGAGATCTGGAGCATCCGACTTTTGTCTCAAAAACTCTAGTCACGTATATCTGGAGTATTCATCAACCATGACCAGCATATACTTTTTGTCGTTTATTGACTGAGTTCTCATCGGACCGCACAACTCCATGTGAATAAGTTCCAAGCACCTTGAACAGTTAGATAGCATCTTCAACTTGTGAGAACTTCTTTTCATCTTGCCCTTCTGACATGCAGAAGAAAGAGAGTCTTGTTCTATTTTTAGCTCTGGAAGCCCGGTGACAAGATTCTGAGTCCTCAACTTGTTCAATTCTCTGAAATGTTGATGAGAAAACCGACGATGCCATAACCAACTTTCATCTACTGAAGCTTTTGAGATAAGACACACAGGTTTTGAAGCTTGTAGAGTGCTAGACCACAGTCTCATTGGATTCAAGATCATCCAATCTGAAGATCCAATCTGAAGCTACCGCTGAAAAGTCGCTCTCGATATAAAGTCTAATGTCGTTTGTAATAAAATAGTCAAAGTTAGTTATTGTGTTTATTTAGTTTAATTAGATTAAATATGTTAGCTTTAGGTATTATAGATTGTTAATATCTAAATTAGATATTAGTTTAGATTAATATCTAGATATTAGTTAGATATTAGTTTTAATATCTAGATATTAGAGTAGTGTGTTAGACAAGCTAGAATCGTTCAAGAAATAACATGACTTTCACACACACACTCACGGTGAAAACAGAGAGAACATATCAAGAGCTAAAACCGAACACCAAACCTTGTAATCGTTTGTTATTAATCATACAGGTTGGTAATCTTGTTGTTTGTTGTCGTTTTTGTAAGAACTTGATATAAACATTGTGGACCGACAATTGGTATCAGAGCCTGATTTTAGATTCAAATCAAGTTTTTCAAAAACGACTCTGTGTTCTTATTCAGAAAATTCATTTTCGAAATTTAGTGTGTTTTAGGTGTGGAAATCGATCAGGTTGTGATCGATTAGGGTGTTAGATCGAGTTGTAAGTGATTGATTTCAGTATAGAGTTGAAATCGAGTACCATTTTCTGATTTTAGTGATAAAACAGTCGACTTCTTAAAGTCGTTGTGCCATCGATTTGCTTTTCAAAAAGTGAGTTTTATTGAGATTGAGTGGTAACAATCTGTTCTAGAAGAGTTAGTAGTCATCTTGCTAGAGTTTGGTACTGCTAATCGTGGAAAAACAAGTTTTTAGTTGAAATTCGAAGCCATAAGGACGAACTAGAGCAAACACAGGGACAAACTCACGAAAGTTGAACTTTACGTGACCCACTTTGCGCCACCAACTAATCACACAAAGCCCACTTTGCGCGACCAACGTCTCACGCAAACATCAGTTTTCGCGACCCACTTGAAACGAAAACCTCAACTATCGCGACCAACGGATCACGCAAACCTCAGTTTGCGCGATCAACTCTTCATGAAAACCTCAAGTCTCATTTGCACCAACTCCTTGAAACGCAAACCTTACTTCGTGCCAACCTCCACTAGCGCAAACCTCTACTTAGAGCTACGTACATCTCGCGCAAACTTCAAATCGCGCGATCAACTCTAAACGCAAACTCCAGTTTGCGCGACCCACTTAATACGCAAACCTTCCCTTTGCGCCACTCAAGTGAAACGCAAACCCTGCTTTGCGCTATTCAAGGCTCAAGCAAACCCCAGTTTGTGCCACCCACTGCTCAAGCAAACCTCATTTGCACCACCTTCTCAATACGCAAAGTTTGCTTTACTGCTATATCAGAATGACAACCAGAGAAGCCCTTGCAATCGGAACTGACACCAAGCCACCAGTTCTCTTTAGAGGAGAATACGAACAGTGGAAAGATCGGTTCCTGAACTTTATCGAAATACATGAGTTGGGTGAATTCATCAGGAAATCGATAGAAGAAGGGATTATGAAACCAGTTACGACGACTCGTATGGTTGGAACTATGCCGATACAGTATGAACTTAAGTATCATGAGCTCGATGATGATAACATAAAGAGAGCAAAAGTTGATAGATTATCAAAGTCATACATTCTACAAGGAATTCCAAACGAAATCTAAGTAAAGATTGACAGCTATAAAGCCTCGGGCAAGGAGATGTGGGATCAGCTAGAGAAGATGATGTTGGGTTCAAAGGTTGGGAACTAGCTCAAAATTTCCAACTGCCTAATCAATTATGAAGAATTTAAAGGCAGAGCTGGAGAGTCTTTAGAAGGAAGTTATGACAGATTCGTGACCTTGCTAAATGAACTAAGCAAGATAAAGGTCACTAAATCTCAAATCGAGCTGAATGTCAAATTTCTAAGTATTCTACAGCCGGAATGGAAGAGATTTACCAGGTAGATGAAACAGATCAAGGATCTGAATGAGATTCTACTTCATGAGGTGTATGAATCCCTCAAACAAAATGAAGAAGAGGTGGATGAAATTGTAGATGAGAAGAGGCAGAAAGTGAAGACAGTTGAAGACACAGTTGCTCTTGTTGTCAAAAAGAAGAAGAACAAGACGATTGTGTATGAATCAGAAGAAAATGAAGCTGATGCAAACTCTGACTCGGATGACTGAGAACAACTGAAGCAAGCATTGCTTATGCTGACTAAGGATTTTCAGAAGAAGTTCTACAAGAATCCAAGTTCAAACAGTCAGAGGTATTCTTCTGGTCCTAACAACTATGTCCACAAGGAAAGGGTTGAAGGAAATAGGTTTGAGGCGAAGAGATTCGAGGAGAAGAAGCCTGAAGAGAGAAGGTATCATGTTGAAGGAAAGAGAATAGATGAGAGGAAACCGGAAGAGAGAAGAATTAAAGCTGAAGGATCCAGTCAGTCAGAACCTCCAATGTGCTACAACTGTGGCAAAACAGGTCACATTTCCAGAGACTGCCGAAGACCCAAAGTCAGAAACTCTGACTATTACAAGAACAAAATGCTTCTTGCAAAGCAACAGGAGGCGGGTAAGGCACTGATGGCAGAAGATGAATACTGGCTTGATCATTCAGACGAGGAAGAAGAGGAGGATGAAGCAGTCAACATGCGCTTGATGGGAAAGCAGGAATCATAAGCTGAAGCTGATTCAAATGATGAAGAATATGATGTATGTGATTTATCTTATTCAGATTTCATAAATAAAATGCATGCCATGAATTTAAAACAACAAGAGTTAGAGTCGAAGCTTAAGCAAGAAAATGGTGTTATATCTGACAAAAACCAATCGATACAGAAACTTAACAATGAAATTGTTGAGAGAAGTATTGATTGAGGTTTTACATAAAAACAATGACACCAACGCCAAAGAAAAGACAATAATTCTTAAAGAGAATTCTGAAATCAAGTCTAAACTGCGAAAGAGTGAGTCTGATTTCAGAGAGCTTACTAAAATGCATTCTTCATTTAATTGCAAAATTATATGCTTTGGAAAATTATATGCTTTGGAAAAGAAGTTATACTCATTAGGTCAAAGTGAGCAAACCATTCATCTAAACAAACCGAAAGAGAATAAAGAAAGTTGGGGAATCGGTTATGAGAATCCTCATTATCTTAAAAACGGTATATCCGAAGTGTCTGCACTTTATGATTTTACGTTCTTAAGACTCTCTCGTCGATGCCTTGAACTTAAAGTTTTCTGGACTGGACTATCAAAAGAGGATGAAGCCAAAGAAACAGAAAAACGAACGAAAACAACTAATGTTCAACTTCCATTTTATTATGCGAAGTTAAATAATAGTTATGATGATCCAATTAATGAAAAGAAATCTATTTCAAATGACTTTTTCCAAAGTTATTCTGTCAAAGAAATTGAGGCGAAACCTATTAAAGGTAAAATTTACGTCCCTCCTCTCGTTTTAGAAAGTAAAATTTCTGAACTCGAGAACTCTTTAACAGACGAAAGACTTTTGATTGAGATTCAACAAAAAGTTTTTTCAACTGTGCTGAAAAATGTTGTTATTTCAAAGACTTCTAAATCTGATGACATGTTTGGTTTATCAAACGGAGGGTTTGATTTTCTTAACTCTGGCAGTGGTTCATATGGTTGTTTTGAACAATTTGATTTTAATGCGAAACTTCCTAACCATTCATCTTTTCTTGTGAAATCTTTGGAAAAAACCAGTATGCCTGTTAACAGTACAAAATCAACGAAAGTTGATAAATCAGTCTCTGTGAAAGCTAAAAATGCTAAAGTTAAGATAAAATCTCAGCATTCACAGAAATCGAACACTACTGGTAATTCTAAGAAGAAGCATTCGTTTGTTGCTCAGAAGTCTAACTCACGAGTTTCAAATGTTTCAGATCTGAGCAAGCGAAAGCCAGAAGTTAAATCTCAATGGAAACCGAAACAGAAGCTTGACAAGGCTGATAAATCGTTTTGTAGTGTTAATTGTAATAAGACTTTACCTAGTAAAGATGTTTTGAAAGAGAATGTTGCTATTATTTTGAAATACTATTTTACGCAACTATTACAGTTATCTAAATCTGCTAGAAAGTCTTCTTTTTATGATAAACATGTTTCTACTTCTTGTCAAGATTCTGAGGTTTGGTTTGGAAATTATCATGTGCCTTCATATCATTCATCTGATTCATTTGATTTTCAAAAGAAAAGAGGACCCAATTTTAAATGGGTACCAAAATCTAGTGCTAACACAGTTGGACCCAATTTCAAGTGGGTACCAAAAGCTAAATCTGTGTTGCAGGCACCCAACGTTTAAGAAGGAGAAATCTGATATGGTTTTTGAACATGTCTGTTCAGAACCCGTGCTTAAGAGAAATTATGGCTTTTGAACACATTAGTTCAACACCCGCTCTTCACTACTCAAAAGTTTTAACTCCAAATGTTGTCAAATGAATATCTAAATCTATTGTTTCGTTATTTATCTTGTGCAGATCCGTCATATGTGGTACTTGGATAGCGGATGTTCCAAGCATATGACTGGACAAAAAGAGATGTTGTCCAACTTTAAAGAGAAGTATTGCGAAACAGTTAGATTCGGCAACGACCAGTTTTCACCAATAATGGGATATGGTGATGTACAACATGACAATGTCACGATCAAGAAGGTGAGCTATGTTGAAGGCTTACGGCACAAGTTGTTCAGTATAGGCTAGTTCTGTGACAAAGACTTAGAGGTCAACTTCAAAGCCAAGAGGTGTTTAGTTCCCACTGAAGAAGGCGAGGAACTCTTGGTCGGTACTTGAGAATCAGACCTCTACACAATCAATTTGTCAAATATACAGACAGACAAGCAGGTTTGTCTACTATCGAAAGCTTCGATGCAACAAAGTTGGTTATGGCATCGACGACTTTCTCACCTCAACTTTCGGTACATCAACAATATGGTCAGTGGAAAGATCGTCAAAGAACTTCTAGAGCTCAAATATGAAAGAGAACATCTTTGTGCAACATGTGAAAAGGGAAAGATGAAGAGGGCTCCACATAAACGAAAGCCTGAACCGAGTACAAGCGCTCCATTAGAGTTATTGCATATGGACTTATGCGGTCCGATGCAAACTCAAAGTCTAGGCGGAAAGAAGTACATACTCGTTATCGTGGACGATTACTTGCGATACACATGGGTCAAGTTTCTACGTTCAAAGGATGAGACACCAGATGTTCTCATCACATTCCGGAAGACGACCCAGGTGAATCTGCAGAAACCGGTCAAGCTTCTAAGAACAGACAACGACACAGAGTTTAAGAACAAGAAGGTTGAAGAATATCTCGAATCTGTCAGGATTTCACATCAATACTCTGTTGCTCGAACGCCTCAACAAAATGGAGTGGTCGAAAGAAGAAATCGTACGCTAGTCGCGTCTGCTCGTACTATGCTAAGTCAATCAGACTTACCTCTATTTTTATGGGCTGAAGCTCTATCGACCGCGTGCTACACACATAATCGATCCATGGTACACCGAAGATTCAAGAAGACTCCTTATGAGTTAATCAACAACCGAACACCGACAATCAAATATTTCCATATATTTGGGTGTAAGTGTTTCGTTCTAAACGATAGGGAGAGTCTAAACAAGTTCAGCGCCAAGGCGGACGAAGGCATCTTCATTGGTTAATCCTAAACATCAACTGCATACCGTATCTATCTGAAGAAGCCAAAGACGGTTATAGAAAGCATCAATGTCACGTTTGATGAAGAGATGGCTTCCGAACAACACAGTTCAGAACCCGTTATAACCGAAGTACTAGCTTATGGGCAGATTAGTCCAGAACCTGCGTCTAAACAGAATAAATCAGATGAAGCATCAACGTCAACTAATCATATATCTGATTTAGACTTATTATTTGAATTGTTTTATGATGAATTTCTTGGATCTAATGTACAGAAATCTGTTGTGGTTGACACGATGGAAGACTTAAAGACTACTCATCCAACCAGTTCAGATATTCCTATTGAATCCAACACCCCGATTTAACAAGAAATTCCAATTTAAATGCCGACTCCAATAGTTGAATAAGTGACATGTAATGAAGAGACAGAAGTAGCTGAAACAGTAGGATGCTCTATACAGATCCATTTACAGCCGGACCAAGTTGTACCTGTTTAGCCTTCTGAACCTACCACTTCAACTGCAATCATCATTCCTCCTGAACAAGATGAAGAAGGTACAAGTGGATTTATAGATAATACAATTGACATACATTCATATAATCCACTGCCTCATGAACACAAATGGACCAAAGAGCACCCGACAAGTCAGATCAATGGCGATCCAACGAAATCGGTGCAAACTAGGTCAGCGTCATTGAACATGTGCATGCATGACTCCTTTCTGAGCAAGTTCGAGTCAACTCGCGTATCAGAGGCACTTGTTGATCCAGAATGGGTGATCTCAATGCAAGAAGAGCTGAATCAGTTCGACGGACTTCAAGTCTGGAGGTTCGTACCAAAACCACAAGGTAAAACCATTATAGGTACGGAGTGGGTTTTCAAGAGCAAAAAGGACGAAGATGGTACCGTTATCCGAAACAAGGCAAGACTTGTAGCCAAAGGATACAGACAAGAGGAAGGAATCGACTACGATGAGACATATGCTCCTGTGGCGCGATTAGAGGCAATTAGAATGTTTCTAGCCTACACAGCCCACAAGAACTTCACGGTCTTTCAAATGGACGTGAAGACTGCCTTTCTGAATGGTATTCTGAAGGAGGAAGTCTACGTCTCTCAGCCAGAGGGTTTTTTCAATCAAGAGAATCCGAATCATGTCTACATTCTCGACAAAGCACTCTACGGACTGAAACAAGCTCCTCATGCCTAGTATGATGTCCTTTCACAATTTCTAGTCAAGTCTGGTTTTTCAAAAGGTACGGTGGATACCACTTTGTTTATTAAAAAGGAGAAATCCTATATCATTCTAATTTAAATATATGTGGATGATATTATTTTTGGCTCTACGAATCCTAAAAACTGTAAGAATTTTTCAAACCTTATGGTGTCTCGTTTTCAAATGAATATGATGGGAGAGATGAATTTCTTTCTCAGATTACAAGTCAAACAATTTTCATTGGGGATTTTTATCAATCAATCAAAATACATTCTTGAAATTCTTCGGAAGTTCAAAATGGAAAATTCAAAACCGATTGGTACCCCAATGGTACCAGGTACTAAAATTGCCAACGATCCTTCGGGAAAGGCTGTTGATGTTAGGACTTACAGAGGGATGATAGGTTCTTTAATGTATCTTACTTCTAGTAGGCCAGATATAATGTTCTAAACATGCTTATGTGCACGATATCAGGCCAATCCTAAAGAAATCCATATGTCTGCAGTTAAGCGCATATTTAGGTATTTGAAGGGCACTGCAGATCTTGGTCTGTGGTATCCTAAAGATACTAGATTTGAACTAACAGCTTACACAGATGCAGATCATGCTAGTTGTATGTTACACAGGAAGAGCACGTCAGGACATGTACAGTTCCTCGGTGATAAGCTCGTAAGTTGGGCATCGAAGAAGCAACTTTGTGTTTCAACTTCAACGGCCGAAGCAGAATATGTAGCTGCTGCTAGCTGCTGTTCTCAGGTCTTTTGGATGAGAACACAATTGCGCGACTACGGTTTCCACTTCAACAAAATCCCGATATACTGTGACTCCAAGAGCGCCATCGCAATAACAGCGAAACATGTTCAACACACCAAGACTAAACACATAGACGTCATGTATCATATTATTAAAGATCATGTCGAAAAAGGAACAATTGAACTTTTCTTTGTAAAAACTGATTATCAGCTTGCCGATTTGTTTACCAAATCTTTAGACGAAAAGAGGTTTTCCTTTCTTGTCTCTAAGCTTGGTATGCTAAATCTTAAGATCTAATCAGTAGTTACCTATCAAAGTTTTCTAATTGTATACTTTTTCATTTGTCTTCATTCTTAATTCTGATTGATATCTACACTTCTATATTCTGTTCATGATCCAAGGGGGAGTAGAAGAAGAAATTGACAAGTGGTCAATATTATTTCGATGGGGAGCTCATAAAATTTTATGCATTAACCTTTTATGACAAACTTTTTTGTAATGCAAGATTTTAGGGGAGCTCTTCAAGTCAAGGAGTACGGATATGACTTCTGATTACTTCTGATCAGAACTCGTATTTTAAACGTTTTACTGCTTTTTGTCTTTTCAATGTAAGTGACTAAATTTTACTTTGACTTGACATAAGACTTTTGTAGAAGTTTTGAGAGATGCTTAAAAGATCATATGTTTATGACTTTAAGCTTAGCTTCATGAGATGTAAGATCGCACGTTAAGGTATAATCCTTTATCTTAATCTCATATATGGTTGATAAGTGGACAACTTTTAATCATAGAAAACATTGTTATCAAATGTTCAAACCACTTCCCGATTCTTAAACCGATTTCATGATTTGGAAGTGTGACTTTAATGTTTTCAAGATCTATTTGTGCTTTAACTGAAAAAGTTAAACCAATTTGAGCATCATATGCATCATAGGAAAACATGATTTCATTGTGCTAGGACTTAACACAACTTCTGAGAGTCCAAGATCACTGATTCTTTAGAGAGCGAAAGTAGAGAGAGAGCAATTGAAGCGCAAAGTATGAATTGATTAATATGTGCGTGTGTTTCTTACAACAAACCAAGACCAAAGGGACTTAAATACCCTTGGTCAGATACAAGACAGATAAGCACTAAACACAATATTTGACCAAGCCCTATACATACAATGATTACTATAAAATCAGACCTAACAATCTCCCCCTTAGTAATCATTGGCGCTTTGGTCTTCAAAAATCATCTTCTATAACAGCATGGACCAACAAAGCGACTTCGAGAAGCTTTCTGACTTTTAAAGGAAAAATTTCTTTCAGCATCTTTCAGATAAAAAATTTCTTTGCTGCTTAAGCTCTAGACGATACACCTCTTTTGAATGATCTTGAATGAACTGTGATATTCGGAGCAGGAACAACAAAAGAATTTGTTGTAGCTGAGAGAAAAGAATCTTTGAGCGAATCTTGATCAGCAGATAAACTTTTGAGATATTTGTCTCTTTAACTTCTCCTTGACTTCTCTTCCTCATGACCTTGATGATCTTGATCAACTTGGTCATGCAAATGTTGGAGACGAGACAGTGTAAAATCTGCAAAATCAAAACAATAGAGAAAACAGGGAGGTTTGAGCTTCATGTTGGATGCGCAAACCAAGGTTTGCGTTTCACGAAGGGAGCGCAAAGCAAAGTTTGCGGTTCAAGAAGGAAACGCGAAGGAAGGTTTGCGTTTCACGAAGGAAGCTCAAAACAAAGTTTGCGGGTAATGCTGGAAGCGCAAATCTAACTTAGAAAAAATTTACCTTTTTAAACCCTTTGCCTCCACCTACACAAATGCACTAGATATGACAATTAAAATTCGCATTCATATAAAGAAAGTCAGATACTCCCCCTCAAAAACAGATATAATCTTTGAAAAATATTCTCTTTGTTCACTCCCCCTTGAATAATGCACTAACCCATTAAAATATATTTATGAAAACACAATGATCTAATATCAATGTAAAAGAAAAATATACTGAATATAAATTTTGAAACAACTAAACATATAAATTTTAAACACTAAACAAATAAAAATCTACTTAGTAAAATATTACAGATTTATCAATCATATGAAATCAAACACATGTTGTTGGATACAAGAACAAGTTTCATTGCATATCAGGTTAAAACATGTTTAGTTTCAAAAACTTCCATCAATTTATTCAGTGTGCTCACATGCGAATCTTCGATTATCTTCAAGAAAATGCAATTCTAAAAATATCATAGAGAACTTTGCATATACTCACACTAAGCCATCAAAAATTAAGATTTTCACAAATTTATAGGTTTATCGCAACTCAAACATATCACCAAGTATCATGAGATGTGTGCTCATTGGCATCTTTTAGCAGTGTGCATATTGGCATCTTAACATGAGTGTGCTCTTTGGCATCTTTTAAGCTTGTGCACTTTGGCATCTTTTGATCAAAAAGTTTGTTAAGTAAAGAACATGCCGTAAACGTAACTTTCTATCTGACCCTATTGCAGGATTTGGGTCAGCCGCTCCCAGACCAGTTGGCCTTAGGGGACTAGGTGTCAAGCACCCCTTGGAACTTACTCTCCCAGATCAGAAAGACTACATCGACATATCCTAAACCCATTCATACCAGTAGAACATGACTTTCGATCTGGTTCTATTGAAGGATTTCTGTTCGATCACTCCCAGACCAATTGACCTTAGGGGACCAGATGACAAGCATCCCGAGGAACTTACTTTCCCAAACAAACTTTCAAACTTAGAGATTCCTGTTTTATAAGAATTTAATTATCATCTCAATCACTTAGTTTTACATCTAAGTGCTTAGCCCATATTTTCATTACAATCCAAATTTTGACTTTTTAGAATTTTCCAAGCATTGTAAACTATAAATATTCCGAATCACACAACTTTAAAGCAGTAATAAAAGTTTCAAACATGTTGCTGACTTTTCGACTTTTGTAAGACTTGAAATTTGACCATATAAAAACTTTAATATAAGCAAAAGAACTTGAAAATTTATCCTAGACACATATTTTATTCAAAAGAAAGAAAAAAAATGTAAAACTTTACTTTATAGACTAAAATTTGTAAAGATTTAAACTTTTAATAAATATTTAGTTGGAACAAAATAAAATTCAACTATTTCATCTTTTACATTGAAGAAAATAAATTTGTGTCTCATATTAAAAGAAAATTTTGGGTAATACAAATTCATGAGATAGATAAACAAGCTCAGATTCTTGAAACATTGAGAAAAACTGGAATACCATCATTATCAGAGATAAATGCAGCGGAATTAAAATTGATGTACTTACAGTATCTTATTAAGTCAGAAGCTTAAAGCATTGAAGACAGAGTTCTAAACTGATTTGTTTAGAAGTCATAGTCTATGAAGTACGGGTTCTGAGCTGAAGTACTCAGAAGCCAATTTCCCTTACTCCCCCTTAACATGTTATGCCTGCAACTTTAAATCAGATTGAGATTTGGGTACCCACTTAAATTTGGACCCGTTTTTGTTAGTTGCAGTTCGTATGGGGAAAGAATAAACAGAATTGTCATTTAAAGCACGAGGAATATTATCAGAGAAATAATCACAACTATCAGAAGAGAAAGCATAATCATCAGAACTAGAATCTGAGGAAGAACATGAGACATGTTTTGAAATTAGAAACATTTGCTTTCTAGAATATTTTGAAATTTTATTACATTTAGCAAATGAATCACTGTTATAAAGTTTGTCTACACATTTATCCTCATCAACAATAGATTCATCAGATGTCCGCCTCGCTCTACAGATTTGCTTCTTTGACTTGCTCACAGTCCGATCTAAAGGAATAGAATCGAAAGAATTAGAACAGTCAGAAATAACTTTATCTTGTTTCTTCGACTTCTTTGACCGTCTTCTTTTATCCTTAGGTTTATAATATTGATCATTGAGCGTAAAATAATCATCAAGAATTTTAGACTTAATATCTAAATCAGAAGAAATAAATTTATCAAAGCAATCAATTTGATCAACTAATAAATCTGAATGAGCCTCGGAGTCCGAAGAATTTGGAGAAAAGATTTTAAAATTTGAAACTTCCTTTTTATTTTCCTTAGAATCAGAAGATAGGCTAGAAATAGAATCTGATTTTTGAGAAAATAAATTTTCTTCAAGACTAGACGTCATGAAAGAAAGAATAATATCAGATTCAATTTTCTTCAAAATATTCTGATCTTCTATCTGATCATCAAGATCTATGATTTTTCCTTCTAATACTAATGGAGGAGTATATTTATTCGAATCATAAATGATTGGAGAAATATTTCCTTTATCAGAATCAGGTGCATAAGGAGCAATAAAATCACCAGACATTGAAGATTTGATAGGAGATATATCATTTAAAACTCTTCTTCCTCTTCTTGATTTTTCAGGAAAATATTTTGCAATTTCACTTGTATAAACAAAAGGAATTTCATTTTTCTTGTTATTTGTCCTTTTCTCATGTTCGATTTCTAACACTTGCTTCTCATTCATCCAATCAATTTTTAATTGAGGAGCATAATGAGCAAGAGTCAGATAATCGTATTTATATAATGTTGGGGATTTTTCAATCGCATTGTTTAAACAATGAGGATTTTCAAAACCAAGACCCCATCTTTGTTTTAAAGCCTCTTCACTCCTCGGTTTGTTCATATAAATTGTTTGTTCAGATTGGTCTCTTCGATAAAGCTTTTCTTCTAACTTATTTATTTTATCTGAAAATTCATCTTTTAAATTAGTCATAGCTGTCAAAGATTCAAGATAAGTCTTATTTGAATTTTCCAAATCCTCCAATTTCTTTTGAAATATGTCTTTTGTATTTTGTAAAATGGATTTTTCATCTTTCAAAGAAATTTTCAGTTTGTCAATCAAATCTGACTTTTCAGAATTTAGATTATTTTTAGATAAAATCTTTGAACGCAAATAAGATAAAGCAGTTATCATGATATCAAACTGAGAGGTAATAAATTTGTAATCAAATTCAGAGTATACCTCATCCTCATTTGTTTCAGAGTCGTCTGACTGGTCATCTCCGATCAAGCACATTTGAGCGATCTCGACATTTGAAGCTTCATCATCGGAATAATCCAGCCAGAATTCTTCCTCGGCCAGCAAAGCAGTTCCGTTCTCTCTCTTTTCAGCCAATTCCACTTTCTTTCTGTAGTATGCCGAATCCCTAACCACCTTTGCTCTACACTCCTTTGACATATGACCCGGCTTTCCGCAGTTGTAGCAAGCAACATTCTTTAGCTCGGGTACTTTCACTTTAGGACCAGAAGTGAAGCGAGAAGAGTTGGAACCCGACTTTGGTTGGAACTTCTTCTTGTAGTGCTGAGAAAGAAGGATCATTGCTTTCTGTAAAGCCTCGCCATCATCTTCAGTTGATCCGGTGTAAGCATTTTCAAACAATGCTTGTTCAGATATTTGCTTCGTGAGAAGAGCAACCAGATCTACTGTTTTCTTCTTTTTATCCATCTTGGCCTTTTTATCTAACACCAAGCTTTCATTAGTCATCAGAATCTCGTAAAGTTCTTGAATCTGCATTGTGGAGATTCTGACATCATTCCTTAATCTGTGGCATGATTTATTCCACTCAGACTGAAGAGCATTAAGGAATTTCAGATTTGTCTCAAGAGCAGTCTTTTCCACTTTAATCTTTTCTGAGATCATTAATCACAGTGCAAAACCGGTCAAAAGTCACCGTCAGAGATTCATTGTCCTTTGCCTTAAATTCCTCAAAGTTATTCATGAAGCGTGTCTGATGTATTTGAGTAGCAACTGATGACCCAAGCATGATCTTTTCTAACTGAGTCCACATCATGTTTGGATTATGCTTGAAACAATCAATTCTATTGTAGATTGAGTTAGGCAGTGCTAGCATCAAATTGGACTTTGCTTCTCTATCGGCTTTTTCACGTTTGATTTCATCATCAGTCAAAGGAATGTCATTTTTCGGTCTGATGAATGGTCCTTCAGTAAACGACTTCATCATATTTTCTCCATTTGTCTGACGCTCAATGAAATTTATGAACCTATCTTGCCACTGTGTAAACTCATCTTCGTTGATTAAGACTGGTGGACGAGTATCAGTTCCTAATTGTATCATCAGATCATTTGAGTAGAATCTTGCTTGGAGAGCAAACTTGGCAGAATCCATTGCAATTGAGAGTCTAGAAAATCAAAAATCAAAAATCAAATTGAATTGAAAAAAAAATTCGAAAAATATTAAAAATTGAAAATTTGAAAAACACTTGTTATGACACAAAGTTTAAAAAAAATAAAGATGACACACTAAAAAAAAAATTCCAGAGGTTGGCGTTTTTTTTTTTTTTTTTTTTAAACTAAGTCAGGAAGACGCGCAAAGAGAAGCTTTTCGATTGAAGTGAGACGCTCAAACTAGAGTTTTGCGTTTGCAGAGAGGAACGCAAACCGAGTTTTGCGTTTGCTTTGGGAAACGCAAGATGACACTTTGCGTTTGTGAAGAGAAACGAAAACTGAGACTTTGCGGGTGAAGGAGGGAAACGCAAAGTTAGAGATGCGCAAAGTAGACAGAAGCGCAAACTGTGATTTGCGGGTGAAGACTGAAACGCAAAGTAAACTTTGCGGGTTTGACTTGAAACGTGAACTTGTCCTTTTTCGATCGAAGGCAGAAACGCAAATCAAAATTTGCGTCTGTAGAGGGAAACGCAAACTTCACTTTGCGGGTTGAACTTGATACGCAAAGTATTATGAATAACGCGCAAAGACTATGAATGAAACGCAAAGTTTAGATCTTGAACAAACCGAACGCAAAACACAAAAACTTCTAAAGAATCGATTTCAAAAATGAATTTTATGAAATTTCCTTTTACAAATAAGATCAAAAACACTTTTTCAACTCAAATCAACCAAAAATTTTAATTAAAAACCATAAAAACGAGATTTCGACGATAGAACAGTAACCAAACTCGTTTTTTCAGAAAACTTTTAAAACTCAAAATCGATGATCGAATACTGTTTTTCTTGAAAAACAACCTGAAACAAATGTTATCACAAACAGATCCAAATTTTATGAGATATCAAGAAAATGAGATTTTCTTGAAAAATTCAAGAAAATCGATCAAATTTTCGGTTTCAATCACAAATTTAGATTTAGAAAAACAATCTCACAGTTCTCTCAAGATTCAGTTGGCTCTGATACCAATTGAGAGTACAAGATCACTGATTCTTTAGAGAGAGAAAGTAGAGAGAGAGCAATTGAAGCGCAAAGTATGAATTGATTAATATGTGCGTGTGTTTCTTACAACAAACCAAGACCAAAGGGACTTAAATACCCTTGGTCAGATACAAGACAGATAAGCACTAAACACAGTATTTGACCAAGCCCTATAAATACAGTGATTACTATAAAATCAGACCTAACAATTTCTATGAAATCACCTTAACCAGTGATCTCTTCCCAAGAAGTTAATCCATAGTAATTGAGTGTGAGAAGTCGAAAAGAAATGAGTTTGGTTAGAGTGAGCTAAATGTTTAAAATAAAGAGCTAAATCCATAGTAATCACAACTCTGCATCAACTTTTTCTGAGCCGGGCAGCCACAATTCTAATGTTTCACAAATCTTTGGTGATCATTATTGAAACAGGCAACTAGCCTATGCCAACTCTTGATCAAACCTCACTATCTACTCATTTTCTTCTCAACAAGATAGTGTTTCACATTTTCAAAGGGGATTCAACACATTTACTATCTGATTTTCACTTGGAAAATCTGGATATTGAAAAGAAGGAAGTCTACCCCACCTTCGCACTTCACTCATGCATATTGAGTCTTTGTTTAACTTACTGTTGTCTCAGTGGTTTACAGAAATTTGAGCCTATAAGCAATCATCAAGTGCTTAATTCTTTCTATCACAAGCACGAACACACAAGGAATTTGTTTCTTTGTCATAAGGTTTATAGAAATTACCTTTGTGGTGTTTCGATGATTAAATGGAATCCCTGGGGGAGTCAACATCAAACAGCTCCTTTCCCATGTGTATTTATTACACAAGTGACTTAGTGTTACTGACAGGCATGTTAACTGATTCATTAGTTGATTCAGGTGTTACACGACTATTTTGTCTGGATTTGAAAAGATCTGGATGAATATCTTTTGAATTGACGGATCAGAGGCTCCAAGTGGTTGACATTTCTTTCTCAAAGTTTTGATGAAGTCGTTGCACTTTTCATCAAAAAGGGGGAGAATCTAAAGCTTGAAAAATGTACAGTCCATTACATTACAAGACATTGGAGAAGAGAAAAGCTTACCAAGAACTGCGAGATCAAAGTATTCTGAAGACATGCTGATTTCAGATAAATTTTCTTTGAAGATACTTTGCTAAAGCATTCTTAGCTTGAGAAAGAGAATGCATCTTCTGAGATGAACACGAAGACTGAATTGCTAAAATATTTTTAGTAATGATCTTGATCCAAAGGGGGAGATTGTTAGACCACGGTCTCATTGGATTCAAGATCATTCAATCTGAAGATCCAATCTGAAGCTACCGCTGAAAAGTCGCTCTCGATATAAAGTCTAATGTCGTTTGTAATAAAATAGTCAAAGTTAGTTATTGTGTTTATTTAGTTTAATTAGATTAAATATGTTTGTTTTAGATATTATAGATTGTTAATATCTAAATTAGATATTAGTTTAGATTAATATCTAGATATTAGTTAGATATTAGTTTTAATATCTAGATATTAGAGTAGTGTGTTAGACAAGCTAGAATCGTTCAAGAAATCACATCACTTTCACACACACTCACGGTGAAAACAGAGAGAACATGTCAAGAGCTAAAACCGAACACCAAACCTTGTAATCGTTTGTTATTAATCATACAAGTTGGTAATCTTGTTGTTTGTTGTCGTTTTTGTAAGAACTTGATATAAACATTGTGGACCGAAATAGAGTTGGAAAATGAACACCATAAAGTAATCCCATTCTTTCTCCATTGATTAACTTTGTGCCTGACTTATCCTTGATATAACAAAAGTCTTCATCAAATTCCACTTTACACTTCTTCTCGGGGAATTGACTGATGGAAAACAAATTGTACTCTAACCCCTCGACATACAGAACTTTAGATATATAGATCATTCTGTTCTTGAGAACACCGTATCCTCTGACATAACCATTCATCTTATTCCCAAAGTTAACTGTTCCTGCGTAATGTTCTACATAATCGTGCAACAGGTGTTTGTAAGCTGTCATGTGTCTCGAGGCTCCTGAGTCTATAATCCACACATGACAAGCCTGTAAAAACAGTTACTTCAATTTAGGTATCCATATAAGAATGGGTCCTTTCTTGTTAGTAGCATTCTTATCTTTTGAACTTTTGCTTTTTACAATTTGTGCATTAAGTATATCTTTAGGAATCCATCTTTGCACATATCGTAATTCAACAACTTTCTTTAACTCAACTTTTTGATTTTTTGACTTTATAGTATAAACTTCAACTTTTGATTTATCAGAAGAAGAAGTAGAAGATTTAATGTTTTTCAAATGGACTTTTCTTCTTTTCTTTGAAGATTTAGGTTTAAGAGAGAATGAACTTTCATAACAGAATGAACATCGCAATCTAGTAGAAGCTTGTGTCAACAAATCAATATTTGAAAGAAATTTTGATTTATTAGAACTTTGTTGACATTTATTACAAGCTGGAGCTACTCTATTACATGCACTGTCATGAGTAGTATTCAGAATCTCTTCCACCTTCTGCTTTTCTTTGGACACATTCTTCTTCAGTAAGCAATATGAAACACAATCAGAAGTCATATTAGTCAAATCAGAATTTAAACATACTTCTTCAGATGAAACAGGTTCTTCAGAAAGAATTTTGTCATTTACTAGCTTAGAAGACTAGAATTTGAAATATCAACTTTCTTCAGAAAGAATTTGAAATATCAACTTTCATTATATCTGACATAGAACAGGTAGATCTTTGATATACTTAGATATTTGACTTTCAAAGATTTGACGTTGATGAGCAAATGTGTCTCTTTCAATTATCAGGATTTTTTCAAATTCAGAGACTTGCTTTGAAAGTTGCATACATCTGAGTACAAGATCTTTCTTTTCTTGGAGAGTTTTCTTTTCAAGATCAACATTTTGATTTTGTAAGTCTGAAATTTCTTTTTCAAGAATAGAAATTTTGTTTAAAGCTGCTTGATATTCAAGATCAAAACTCTTAGAAGTCATTGCTGGAACATGTTTGTTTAAAATTAAAGACTTTTCATTTCCATCTACTATAGTAGGACATGTAACAATTATTTCAGATGAATCAGAAACATGTGATGTAGTATGAGTCTCATTTTCTTTTGGAAAGATATTTTCAAATTCAACGAATGTTTTCTCTTTATTTTCATAAGAAGAATTCAATTCGTCGTATTTAAAATAGATATTTTTGAGACCTTGAGATTCATACTTCATCTCATTTTCAGATTTATCTTCAACAATAGGTTATGTTTCTATTTTAGTTGATTTATCTGAAACAATCTCTGTTTTAACAAACGTCTCAAGGATATGTGGAACTATAACAATAGGTTCCAAATCGTTTTTCTTTAAATTGTAAAGTTTTTCTGGTGCCTTCTTCAAAACATCCACATCTGAAAGACCTAGACCAGGCTTGGCCTTATAAAATTTGTTTTCCTTTTGACCGCTTGCTAAAAATTTTAAAGTCTGTTCAGTTTGACCTCTTTTGAGAATTAATTCTTCTAACTCTTTTATTCTGGTATATGCCTCAATTTTGTCTTTCATCACAAGTTCATACTGAAGTGTTAAATCAAGTTTCTGATCTTTAAGAATTACAACTTCTTTTTGCAAATCAGATATTTCATTTTGAAGCTTTGCTTTGTCCATTTTTAAAACATTTTTCTCTTCTTCTTTATCTTCTGATAATGTTTTATAAAGCAACACTTGATCATGATGTCCTTGTATAATGAATTTTTGTTTTTCAAGAGTATCTTTTAGTTTCAAAAATTCAGTATTCACCTGAGTTAATTTGGACATTAAGTTCATTAACACTTCGCTTTCAGAAGAAGCAGATGCATCAGACATTGAAGTTACCTCAGTATCAGACTCTTCCTGTAAATGAGCCATGAGGTTGTAGTGGACCTCAGTCAGGTTTTCTTTTACTTCACTTTCCTCCTCATCTGAATAGTACAACTAGATTTCATCTTCAGCTTTCAGAGCTTACCCTTTTTCAACAGCCTTTGCAAGTTGAGCTTTCTTCTTGTAGTACTCATAGTTCTTCACCTTTTTCTCCGGACAATCTCTAGCAAAGTGACCTGACTTTCCACAATTAAAGCACTTGTCTTACTTTTCTTTCTCTTTTTCTTCCTTCTTTTCCTTTGTCTTCTCTTCCTTCTTTTCTTTCTCAAACAACAATTTACCTTTGAATTTACCTGACTTGTAACCATCATGCTTGGGTTTGCTGTAAAATTTCTTCTTTGCAAACTTCTTGTGAAATCTTGTAGTTAACAAAGCCAGTTTTTCTATGAAAGCAGCAATCTCATCTACTTCTTTAGGTTCAACATCCTCATCCTCTTCCTCAGAACTGTCAGAAGAATCAACAATCTTTGACACCATAGCTTTTGCCTTTAACGATTTGCTTGATCCAGATACTGCTTTTAAAATCAATCCTGGATTCTGTGTCAGTAAAGCTAGAGAGTCTTCCACTTTCTTGTGCTTTTCTTTCAACTGACTTAGTTTTTTTGTAGCAGCAGCTTGTTTCATTATGACATCCTCATGTTGATTTAATGCAGAAAACAGATCATGCAACTTTTCTTCATCCATGTCTTTGTTAATCTGCATCTGAATTGTATAAACTTCCCATTCTGGCTGAAGATTTTTAATAAACTTGAAATTTATCTCTGAATCTGATTTCTGAACTCCATTTTTCCTCAGTTCATTCAGGATGATGTTATACCTATCATAAGCATCCTTCAACGATTCACCATCCTTGGCCTTGAAACCTTCATAAACAATAATGCTTTGGTTTCTTTTAGTCTTTTGAGACTTGGCCGATCCAAGAAACTGTTTCTCCAATTCATCCCAGATGTCTTTAGCTGAATCACGGCTGTCAACTCGGTTGAATATGTTGTTTGGAATTGCCATTATCAGAAAAGTCAGTGCATTAGCATCTCTTTTGACCAATTTCCTATCATTATCATTGTACTGAATTGGATTTTTAGCAACATTTCTTTCAGAAATTTCTGGTGTGGTTTCAGTTTCAGGAACCCTTGCTACAGTGACATGAGGAAAATGAGGTCCTTCCAGAATAGAAGTCATCAAGGATTTATCATGATTGTTCAGAAAGTTTATCATCCTCTTTCTCCACTGAGAATATTCATCTGCTTGAAGAACTGGAGGTTTGAATTTCGAACCCATGCTCAGTAGATCTCTAGACATGATTGTAACAGAAATGTGATTTGAACTGATCATTCAAGAAGTGCAGATTACACTCGGTGTGTAAAATTCAAAACTGATCAAATTTGAGACAACTTGTAAAAATTGAATAAGGACTGAAACTCGCAGATTACTGAATAGCTTGAAACTCGTAGATAAAATGAACCTGCAGAAATAACTCGCAGGCCGAAACACGCAGACCGAATAAACTCGCAACACATTATTTCGAACAAACTCGCAGACCGAAGGAACTCGCAGACTGTACCGTGCGCGTTTTTGAAACTCGTAGAGGCTTACACGCGCGTTTTAGCAAACTCGGAAGTAAACTCGCAGATGGAATCTCAAAGAAACAAGCAGATCAAGGAGCTAAACTCACAACCTTTGATGAGCGCGTTCTATGAACTCGCTAATAACGCCTTGCGCGTATGAGAACGAATTCTTCACCTTGCGCGTTCTTACGATAAACGTGCGCTTTTCACATAATCTGCGCGTTCTTGGGAAGAACTTGCGCGTTTCAGAGATCTAGCACGTTCTTGCGATGAACTTGCGCGTTCTTGCGATGCACTTGCGTGTTCTTCACCTGTTCGATCAAAAATCAAGTAAAACTTGATTTCTGATTCTGAAAATTACACAATTAGTCCACGAACCAAAACTAAACAAGATTACAACACTGAAATTTCAAAAGAAATCGAAAATTACAGTGATTCACTCGAATTACAGTGTACGACTTTCACTATTCACGAAACCAACATTTTGATCAAATTGATCAATCTAAAGTACGAATTAGACTATGTGATCTGAATAAAAGTTGATCCAATGGATAAAACGTACACAATCAAATCAATTTCTCGATTTAATTGTACAAAAACAAGAAAAACACGGATCAAACAGTAACTTTTCAGTCCGCCAAAAATATTTAAAAAAAAATTCAAATCTGATCCAAATCTGCTACTTCTTATTTGCTCTGATACCAATTGATATTGTCCAATCAAATCATAATAACAAAGCAATCAAGAACAATAAGAATCATTCAGAAATCACAAGTGTATTGATGTCACAAGTGATAGGTACATGGGTTTCTCTCTCAAGATTCTTTCAGAGTATTACAATCAAGGCTTAGTTACAAAGAAAACAACAAGGAAGAACCTATTTATAGGTCAACCAAAATACAAGGAAACTAAAGACAAAGTCAACATAAAATGATCTAAACAAAATACAATAACAATAATTTTGACATTCTCTCTAGTAGCCGTCGATCCCCACTCCCTCTCTCCCAAAATCGTGAACCCTAATAAGGGTTTAGGGTTTAAGCCTCTTCTTGATTGTTGGTATTTGGTGTTCTTAAATGTGAGCCACTAGAGGGATTCATACTATTGGTCCTTAACATCCAAGAGGCGAGATCAAAGGTTTGATTTATCATTGTGATTTTCGACAATCACAATCAACAAGTAAGTAATCTTGGTTCATTATTTTGTAGTTAATTATCTAGAACATATGTATCCTGAAAAGTTGTTAGTTTGTATTTCTACACATGATAATTTTAAATATGCTTCCGTTGCCTATATCATGTGGTAGTAGGTTTGCTCAAAACCTTTCAAATTGATTATCCGCTGAGATTGTGTTTACTATGGAGATGAATCAATCTTCATCTCCAACAAAGTGGTATCAGAGCCCTAGGCTCGATCAAGGGAAAAAGAATTCGATTCTTGATGCAATGCGAATTAGAAAAGAAAAGATTGCAAAAAGGATTTTGATCGATAGTTTCAGAAGGCTGCGGTTGAAGAGGATGAAATGATCAAGGTGTTATGCGTGCAAAATCAAAGGGCATGCATATTGGAATTGTCCATTGATAAAAGATGATGCAAAAGGAAAAAAAAGTTATTGATGATGATCAACACAATGATTAGGAACGATATGTTGAAAGCTACAACAAAGAAGTGCAGATGTATGGTGATTATTTGGTGCAAGGAACTGATGGAAGCAACTGGAACGAAATCTGGTATGTTTTTAAGTTTTACTCGAAGCACATGACATCAAATCGTAATTTGTTTCGTAGATTTAAAGCCTTCTTTGATCTTGAGACACAAAAACACAACACGAAATTCCTAATATCGAATGGTGTTGGTGAGATTGTATTAAAAACTTTTGAAAATGCCCATCTGATACCATGTGTATCATACATAACAGAAATTGGTATAAATTTGCTAAGCATGAAACAATTGATCAAGCCAGGCTTTGAAGTAAAATTGGATGGAACAACATGTATAATCAAATACATGTTTGGTGATGAAGAAAGCACCACAGAAAAGTTTGAAAAACATAAGTTACAAGATGGTTTGAATGGAGAAACGCTCCAAATGGAAGAAGTTGAATTCATCACAAATTATTGTGATATTTTGTTTAAGAATGACTTGAAGATTGTTAAAGATGATGATCTTGTTGAAAAGATACAAGATAATATGTATGTTGAGATGGATGATGTTTACAAGGGATGGTATGAGAAGAAGTTTAAGGAAATTTGTGAAAAATATGAGTTCGCAAAGAAAGGACCAATGTGTCCAAGAGAGTTCACCATTAAAGGTGTGCAAATTGTTGATCAAAAAGGGGGCAATATGGCTGCTCCAAACAAGTTTGATAATCAAGATTCAATTGTGGATGTTACCAGTGAAGTGTTAAAAGACGGTAGCAGTGGAAAAGATAGCTCTTGTGGTTCAAATGAGTTCGATGATTATGTTATCATTGTTTGACGAATGATGATTAAGAAATTTACCTGTTTTGTCATTAAGGGGGAATGTTAAAAGATAAAGTCAAATCAGTTAAATTGGTATATATCTATTTGTATTTTTTAAGTTTATTTTGTTGGGTCAGTTTGTTGGCCTATACGCCATTATTATTGGGTCGATTAGGAGTCCGTTGAATAGCAGTTTAGAGTCAGTTTCTTTGTGTCATTTCCAAGGGTTACGGTTGATTGCTTGGTTGTTGGGTCTAAAATGTGCTAAGTCCAGTTAGTGCTGCTAAGTGTTGAAGATTAATACTGCTAAAGACTTTAGTACAGCTATTCAAAGGTATTACTACTGCTTGTAGGATTACTACTGCTAGAGGTATTAATACTGCTTGAAAGTTAATACTGCTAGTAGTTAGTAATGCTTGAAGAATTACTATTGCATGCAATGTTAGTACTGCTGAGGAAGTTAATACTGATATGAAGATTAATGCTGCTAATGAAGATAAAGATGGATTGATTTCTTGATGCGAAAGACTAGGAGCTGAAGTTAATGTTGAAGATAATTATAAACTGGATGCTGAAGATCAATGTTATTTTCATATTTATCTTGTAATCTGATTTGTATATATATAGTCTAGAAATCTTAGCATAGAGATATAGTTTTTTGATAGAATATACAGAGAATACGTTTTTGTTTTAGAGAGAATTAGCCTCAAGGTTCTTTGTAGTCCTTTCAATATAGAAGTATTGAACGTCTGTTGAGCCTGTTCAACAGATTGAGGTTGTGGTTGTAATCATTAAGTTAATTCAATATAACTTGTGATTTGATCCATACACTGTTCTATTGATTTACTGTTAAAGTGTTATTCCGCAAAATTCTTTAACAAAGTTTCTGAGTGTTAATTAAATTCTTGTTTAGAATTTCGATCTTGACAAGTGGTATCAGAGCAAAGGAACTCAGAAAGCTATAATCATCATGGACAGATCACATGACAGTGTTCTTGTTTCAAAGGTTCCCATGCTCAAACCCAATGAGTTTGACATGTGGAAAATCAGGATCATGCAATATATCCTCCTTACAGATTACTCAATGTGGGATATCATTGAGAATGGTCCCTCCAATGAAGGAGAGATGGGAGCAGATGGAAAAAGACCTCCACCAAAGACTGATGGAGAAAGAAATATGAGGCAGACTGAGATGAAGGCCTTGAGCACTCTGCTCTTGGCTATTCCTAATGAATGCCAACATCAGTTTTGCAACTGTACTGATGCCAGAATCTTGTGGAATGCGTTGGAGAAGAGATTTTCAGGTACTAAAAGCACTAAGAGAAATCAAAAAGCTATACGTAAGCAACAATATGAAAATTTTATGTCTACAAAAAATGAGTCTATGACTCAAACTTTTGATAGATTCAACAAGTTGATTAGAGAATTGGCCACTGTTGGTGTCAAGATGGACCAGGATGATGTAAACAGAAAGTTTCTAAGATCTCTTGGTGAAGAATGGGTGATGTATACAGTATCATTCAGGCTGAATGATAATCTGGAGGACAAGGAACTTGATCTCTACAATGATCTCAGGGTGTTTGAAGCAGAGGTTGAATCTAAGAAGAAGCCATCTGGATACTCTCATAATGCTGCTCTCTTATCATCTACTACTGATTCTTCTGCTAATACAGAATCAATTAGTACTGCTTATGGCTCAAAACAGGATGGACCCAATGATTCTGTTTTGGAAGCATTCCTTGCTAGTCATGCAAAAATCTTCTCTTATTAATGATGATCTGGAGCAAATTAATGTTGATGATCTTGAAGAGATGGACATCAAGTGGAATTTGGCAATGCTCACCATGAGAATCAAAAGATTCATTAAAAGGACTGGAAGAAACAATTTTGCCATGAAAAGAGAAGATGGTGCTGGATTTGACAAATCCAAAGTTGAATTCTACAAGTGTCATAAATTAGGGCACTTTGCAAGAGAATGTAGAGGGGGAATCTCTCAACAGCATGTGAGCAACAATCAACAATCAAAGTCCACCAACAACTGGAACCCATCTCAAGCACTTGTCTCACAATATGGAAAGGGATTTGATTGGAGTGATCAAGCAAAAGAGGCAATCCAGAATCAAGCATTGATGGCTGAGGTTTCAGAGTCTTCAAGCACTGCAATCCCCACAGAGGTAAAATCTAAATTATGCTCTAAAGCCTGTCTTGAAACTTTTAAGAAGTACAGGGATCACAATCAGAGCATGTGTGATGACCTTAAAAGACTGGAGAAACATAGGAGAGAATCTAATTTGATTATTGTGAATTTTGAAGAACAAATTAAGGCATATCAGGCCAATGAACTTCAACATTCATATGATCAAAATTATTGGAAGTGGGAGAAAAAGGAGTTGGAGATTAAGCTAGAAAAGGCTAGAGAAGAATGTGAAAAAGTCAGAAGTGAATTTGAGAAGGCCAAACTAGACATTGAGAAATTTTTCAATGCCTCTAAAGCAATGGACACTTTACTCTAATATCAAGTTCATGACAAACTGAAGAGAAGTATAGGATATAATAACACTCCTCCACCTTACAACAATAACTATATTCCACCCACTTCAGACCTCTTAGAAAGGAAGGATAAGAATGACTTACCTGAAGGAGCCACAGAAGTAGATCCTTTAGACACTATAGTGATTGAGGCAGAATCTGAAGAAGAGAACAAGGTAGACCAGAAAGAATTTCCCCTAGAAAACCACATTCTTACAAATGAGAGGGGATGTAAAACATTTGTCAAGAGTGAGAAAGTAGAGAAGTTTAAGACTGGGGAAGAGACTGTCAAGAGTGAGAAAGCTGAGACCTCTAGGAAAGGGAAGGAAAAGGTACAGGGAGATCACTATATGCAAACTACTGTTGTAAATCCCTGTACTTGTCAACAGAAAAAGCCCCATCAACATGATAAAATAAGGAGAAATCAGAGAAACATAAATAACCAGTGGGCTCAAAAACAGGGAATTGATCTAAGCAAAATCAATAGACCAAAGCCTTGTTTTATTTGTGGCAAGTTAAATCATTTAGCCAAACACTGTTATTTCAATCCTATTAACCAAAGACTTACTTTTCAAAGACAACATCAAAATTCTGTTGGTTATAGGAAGCAATCAAGAAGATCAAGGACTCACATGGTTGAGAATGTGAGAACAACACCAGTGAAAACTGGTACTGCAAAATCTCATATTCAGAATAAGTTTATTAAAGCAAAAGATAATACTCCAAGCAAATCAAGGAGTAACACATAGAATAAGAAAGCAAACAAATGCGTCTTAATTTGGGTCCTAAAAGAAACTAAACATGTTAGTACTGCTACCTCAAATAGTACTGCTAACAGAAATAGTGCTGCTAATAGCAATACTACTGCTGACTAAGTTAGTACTTTTAATAAAGTTAGTACAGCTGACCAAATTAGTACTGCTAATGAGGTTAGTACTGCTAACAAAGTTAGTGTTGCTAACCAAGTTAATACTGCTAACAAGGATAGTATTGCTACCAGTTTTAATACTGCCAAGCCTATAATTAAGACAAAGTATTCCAGCCATGAGATTCCTGACTCTGATCAACTCATCAAGACTAAGATTAATGAATATGAGTATGTTGATGAGAAAGGGAAACCCAAGACCACTTTGGCTTGGGTTCCCTCTAGAAACTAATTGTTTTATCTTATGTGCAGGGTAACCAACAGCTCAAGGGGAAGAGCATCTGGCATGTAGATAGTGGTTGCTCTAGGCACATGACAGGTAACATGTCCTGCCTTCAAAATTTCAAAAGGTTTGATGGAGGACGTGTTGCATTTGGTGACAATCCAGCAGGAGGTAAGATAAGTGGAAAAGGTATGGTTTCAAAAGGTAAGATGACCTTTGAAGATGTGTACTATGTTGAACAATTGAGATACAACCTGTTAAGTGTATTACAGGTTTGTGACAAGAAACATGGTATATTATTTACTGATACTGAATGTATTATCCTTGCTCCAGGATTCAAGGTAGTTGATGAAAATATGATACTACTTAGAACTACTAGAAAGGACAATGTTTATTGTTTGGACTTAGAAAGTGTTTCATCTGATTCATCACTAAACTGTCTGTTTTCAAAAGCTTCTTTTGATGAATCATCACTTTGGCACAGAAGGATGTGTCACATGAATTTTAAAACTATGAACAATCTTGTGAAAAACAACCTTGTAAGAGGTTTGCCTCAAAAAGTGTTTTCATGTGATGATCATTGTGTTGCATGTCTTAAAGGCAAGCAGCACAAAACTTCTCATAAGTCCAAAGAAATTAACACAATCTCTTCACCTCTTCAGTTATTGCATATGGATCTCTTTGGTCCTACAAATGTGATGAGTATTGGTAAGAAATCCTATTGCTTGGTCATTTTTGATGATTTCTCTAGATTCACTTGGGTATACTTTCTGAGGACTAAGGATGAGACAAGTGGACTGATCAAATCCTTTGTCCTTAGGATTGAAAACCAAACAGATCTAAGAGTTAAAGTCATCAGATTTGATAATGGAACTGAATTTAAAAAGAGTGACTTAAACAACTTTTGTGAGACTAAAGGTATTGAGAGACAATTCAGTGCTCCTAGGACTCCTCAACAGAATGATGTTGCAGAGAGGAGAAATAGAACATTGATTGAGGCTGCTAGATCTCTATTGGCAGATTCAAAATTACCAATTACTTTTTGGGCAGAAGCAGTTAATACTGCTTGTTATGTCCAAAACAGAGTTCTAGTAGTCAAATCCCAAGGAAAGACACCTTATGAACTTTTCAAAAAGAAGAAACCTTTTATTGGATTTTTCAAACCTTTTGGGTGTCCTTGTACAATCCTCAATACCAAATCTCATTTAGGAAAGTTTGAAAGCAAAGCTGAGGATTCCTTGTTGGATACTCCTCTCATAGTAAGGCATATAGAGTATTCAGTAGTTCTTCAAGGATCACAGAGGAAAGTGACAATGTCAAATGCAATAAGAACACACCAAATCCACTGGTGCAGGTCTTGATTGGCTATTTGATATTGATTCACTAACTAATTCTTTGGGTTTTAGTGATGTACAAATTGCAGGAACAAGTTCAGAAGAGAAACAAGCACAAAAACCAGAGTTTGTGCTGTTTCCTATACCTAGAGCTGATCCTGTTGAATTTTGTCAACAAGAACAGAAGGATGATTCAGAAAAAAGGTGTCTGAACCAGAACAGAATGAAGAGGATAAAGGTGATGAAGAGAATAAAGGTGACAGAAAGGATGCTAATCCTTTAGGAAACACAGGTCCTGAGATGCCCATACTGTCAGAAGATGATACTGATGAAGAAAATTCTTCAGTATTTGGTGGAAGCACTCCTGAGAAGAATGACTCTAATCTGGATGCAAATATAAATGAGGAGGTTGCACATCAAACAATAACTCTATAAAAATCATCCTCCTTAGTTGGTGATTGGTGACATCAATTCTCCTAGGATCATAAGGCATCAAAGTAAGATAGGAGGATTGAAAGACTTGCAGTCAGGGTTGTTATCTTGTTTTCTATCTCAGATTGAACCCAAGAAGGCCTATGATGCTATGAAAGAACTAAGCTAGATAGAAGCAATACAAGAGGAACTGCTGCAGTTGGAGCTACAAAATGTGTGGGATCTAGTTGACCTTCCACAAGGACAAAGAGCAATTGGCACTAAATGGGTTTTCAGGAATAAGAAAGATGAGAGAGGTATTGTAATAAAGAATAAGGCCAGGCTCGTGGCACAAGGGTATACACAAGAAGAGGGGATAGATTATGAAGAAGTATTTGCACCAGTAGCCAGAATTAAGGCAATTAGGCTGTTTCTAGCCTATGCCTCTTTCATGCAGTTCAGAGTATTTCAGATGGATGTCAAGAGTGCATTTCTATATGGGAAAATTGATGAAGAAGTGTATGTTTGTCAGCCTCCAGGGTTTGATGTAACACCCCCAAATTTCATTGGTTAAATTAGATTTTTGATTTTGGGCTTGAATCTTTAAATTTACAGTTTGAATGGATGAATGATTCAACTACGAGTCCAACGGTTCTTTCCGTAGCGAAAACGGAGCTATATCGAATAAGTTATGACAAAAACGGGATTTGACCAAATGAGAAGAAGTTTGATGTGCTTCTGTGTGCGGCGCATGACCCGTGTGCCATCCTTCATTAAAAACGCACGGGCCGTGCGCATGGGGTAGTAGCACAGTGCGGGCATTAAATGAATTTTTCCCAAATATTTCTCATTTCTCATCTTCTTCATTTCAAACATTCTCTCCCAAACCCTTCCTCTCAACCTACTTCATCTAAGGTTCCTTCAACCACCAATCTTCCACCATTTATTGCTAGAGTGAAGATCATCATCCAATGTTTCGGTTTGGAAGCTCCACCACCGTCTCCATCTTCATCTTCCTCAAGTATCCAAAAGCTTGATTTTGGGGTTTTCGTCTCCTACCTTATAATTTCCAGATTTTGTGTTATAAGAGCATTAAATCTTCATTGAAGGTTCATCCAAGTGATTTCATTGAAGCATCCTTCAAGATCTTCATCTTCTTCAAGTCTCAGCTTCTTCAAAAGCTAGGGTTTCATCTTTTCTAGGTTTTGGTCAAAAACCTAGATTGTGAGTTTACTAAACCTTTGTTAAAACTAGATACACATCATAATCTTCTATTTGTTATTTCATTCTTTATGTGTCCAAATATTTGGGATTTCTTGATGAAAATGGTTGGAAATATGGATGTTGGTGATATGCTATGTTTTAGGTTATGTGTACCATTATTTGGGGCTTTTCCCATGGATATATAAGATGGGTACCTTGATATGTTAAATGTATGCATATATGTGTGTTATGATGGTTTTAGTTGGAATATCGCTTTGGTGACATACTTATATGCATGATGAATATAGTTGTCATTTGGGACTTTTGTTGGACTTCATGAGGATAGGATGGTAATATTATACCCATAGGCGGTATGAAAATATGTTTGGGTTGAAATACACCTAAAGGACCTTCTATATGCACTATGTTGGACGAACCAAGTCAGTTCACAAGGAGGATGTAGTCTTGGGCGCCACTGTGATGGTATGTGCCTAGACCTCCGCCATTCGGGGAATTTTCCTTTGGAGTAGTCTCCGGGTGTGCCGGACCTTGGGATGTTCCTTGTTAAGGGAATCAAGGTATATCGACTCTTGGGGTGGACTCGATTGGTGCTTTGGGTCTCCCCTAATGACTCCACATATATTGAACACTGGTTAACTGCTGATAAGAATTGCAACTGTTCATGCATGCTTATTATTGTTCAACTCAGTAGGCTTTTTGGCCTAACACTTGTTTGGTGTCGATGTGTATCTCAGGTGTTAGCGGGGCGACTCCTAGGCAAGTTTAGATGCTTTGAGCAAGAGCTTGGGGATTTGTCCGCTTGAACTATTGTTGGAAGATTTAGTTTTATAGATGACACCCCTTTTGTAATCTCTTTTCTAGATGTAGAAATTAGATTAGTTGGTTGTTGTTTATTTATCCATTAAATTACAGAATTGTGATTGAACAGGTTATTTGTATATTTCGCCTTTTTGCGAGGCTCTTGCTATGGCGAACTTTATACCACTTCTCCATTTATGGAAAGTTTTTGTTATCCCTATTTTTAGGGTGTTACAAGTTGGTATCAGAGCTTTAGTTTAAGTGAACTAGGTATGGTTTAGCGTATCTAGACTTAAGCTTTAGACTTTATGACTTCATTGTCCACTTGGGCTAGAAATCCTAGGTGGGGAGAGCGTAGGATTACGGAATTTCTGTAATTGAAAGTTGTGATGATGGTGACAAGAATTCTTGTGTATGGTTCGTTCATAATTTCACTTAGCAATTGCTATTATGAATGCATTGTTACGTGATCATGCTTGGTATACTATTATTATAATAATTGATGAAGGTATTAGTACGTACAATGAGTTAAACTCGCTTAGTCTTTTCTCAATCTCCTTCTCGTGCTTGTGTGGCAGTGATCAATGGTAAACACTCGAAGTATATTACTGGACATGCCAGAGGGGCAACCGGAAGTGGAATCTGCAGCAGTACGACCCCCGGTGGGGGCAACCTCCGATGACATTCCTATACCCAGAATCTTGGGAGGAGGGCCAGAGCATATTCCGCGTCGGAACCTCAACACATGTACCGCCATCCTGGAGGAAGTTACCATGGAGACCCGGCTTCGGGATAGCATGATGTTGTCTGTGAATGCGGCCCTGGCTCAACAATAGTTGGCCATGACTTTGGCCATGACCCAACAGGAAGAGTTTTTCATGAAACTCCTAGAGGATCGAGACGCTAGCCACCGATAATCTGAGACGATGGCTGAAAACATTATTATGGGGTCGGGTAGACCAAATGTGGTAACGGTTGAGGAACCATCCGCTGAAGGGTTTCGGACGAAGACTAAGGGGTACACTTACAAGACGTTTCTGGTGTGCCACCCTAAGGAGTTTGCGGGTTCAGATAACCCGGTTGCTTGTATGTATTGGCTCAAGGAGATAGAGATGGCCTTTGAGTCAAGTGAGTGTGATCCCTCGCAACGGGTGAAGTTTGCTTCTCAACTACTTCGGGGAGAGGCTTTGATTAGGTGGAATCTCACTCGATCAGTCCTCACTCCTGAAGTTCGGGCTAAGCTAACTTTGCCAGTGTTCAAAGAGAAGATCATGGACAAGTATTGTAGCGAGCGTTCGATGGACAAGTTGGAGCGGGAGTTTCGAGATCTGAAGAAAGGGGCTCTGTCTATTACCGAATACTCCAAACTCTTTTTGGAGAAACTGAACTAGGTGGGACACCTAGTTCCCGATGAAAAATCGAAGATGAAAGCATATCAGCAAGGTTTACCGGCCGGTATGCGAACGGACGTAAGAAATGCTAAGTGTTCGACTTTGCAAGAAGTTGTCGAGGAGTCTTTGCTCGTTGAAGATGACATCAACGATGAAAAGGAAGAGAAGAGGCAGGTTGGTGAGAAACGGAAGTGGGAAGGGCCATCTGGGCCCGTGCGTCAATCAAGGTCGTTTGCTAATGGAAGAGCGAGTGATCAACGCCGTGAGGATCGGTGGTGCCACAAGTGCGGGTCAAAACACTCGGGACCATGCACTACCAGAACTCACTCCGGGCCAGTCAGGTGTAACAAGTATGGTAAGAAGAACCACACGACTCGAGAATGTTCCCTTCGTGGGCCGGTATGTTATGAGTGCGGTGAATCGGGGCATATGAAGAGCAGTTGCTCAAAGCTAGTGGGAGGAAGCGGTGGAAATTCTGTAGGGTCGACGGCTAGAGTTAAGCAACCATCAAGGGCCCCAAGTTGAGCCTTCCGAATGACTACCGAGGAATCCAAGGAGACCGCCGATGTCGTTTCGGGTACGTTCCTAGTAAACTCCTTGCCAACTCGTGTTTTGCTTGATTCGGGTGATACATGCTCTTTTGTGTTGGAAATCTTCTGTAAGCAATTCACTACTCCTATTTGTGTCCTTCTCAATGCGTTAGTAGTAGAAATAGCGAATGGGGATCAAGTAATCCTTCGAGACCGTTTTTGTGATTCCACTTTAGAAATTGATGGGAATTCTTTTGGAGTGGACTTGCTACCTATGGCTATAGGTGGGTTTGACGTGGTTATAGGTAAGGATTGTCTAGTAAGGCATAAGGCGAGCATCTATTGTTCCAAAAAGATGATCCAAGTGCCATTACCGGAAAATGGTGTGGCTACCATTTATGGGGAGAAAGAAAAGAGGAATAATCTTATTATCTCATCTCTTAAGGCTCGCAAGTTTTTAGCGAAGGGTTATCCTTCGTACTTGGCCTACGTGGTGGACGCGAAGAAAGAAAAGAAGTCGGTAGAAGATGTGGAGGTGGTTCAAGATTATCCAGACGTCTTTCCGGAAGATTTACCCGGATTACCGCCGAAACGGCAAGTGGAGTTTCAGATTGACCTCACACCGGGAGCGGCTCCGATAGCTCGTACTCCATATTTGTTTGGCACCGACAGATATGAAAGAGATGATGACGCAACTTCAAGAGTTGCTGGAGAAGGGCTTCTTTCGACCAAGCTCGTCACCTTGGGGAGCACCGGTTTTTCCCATGGATATATAAGATGGGTACTTTTATATGTTAAATGTGTGCATATATGTGTGTTATGATGGTTTTAGTTGGAATATCGCTTTGGTGACATATTTATATGCATGATGAATATAGTTGTCATTTGGGACTTTTGTTGGACTTCATGAGGATAGGATGGTAATATTATACCCATAGGCGGTATGAAAATATGTTTGGGTTGAAATACACCTAAAGGACCTTCTATATGCACTATGTTGGATGAACCAAGTCATTTCAGAAGGAGGATGTAGTCTTGGGCGTCACTGTGATGGTATGTGCCTAGACCTCCGCCATTCGGGGAATTTTCCTTTGGAGTAGTCTCCGGGTGTGTCGGACCTTGGGATGTTCCTTGTTAAGGGAATCAAGGTATATCGACTCTTGGGGTGGACTCGATTGGTGCTTTGGGTCTCCCCTAATGACTCCACATATATTGAACACTGGTTAACTGTTGATAAGAATTGTAACTTGTTCATGCATGCTTATTATTGTTCGACTCACTAGGCTTTTTGGCCGAACACTTGTTTGGTGTCGATGTGTATCTCAGGTGTTAGCGGCGTGACTCCTAGGCAAGTTTAGATGCTTTGAGCAAGAGCTTGGGGATTTTGGCGCTTGAACTATTGTTGGAAGACTTGGGTTTATAGATGACACCCCTTTTGTAATCTCTTTTCTAGATGTAGAAATTATATTAGTTGGTTGTTGTTTATTTATCCGTTAAATTACAAAATTGTGATTTAACAGGTTATTTGTATATTTCCCCTTTTTAGGAGGCTCTTGCTATGGCAAACTTTATACCACTTCTCTATTTATGAAAAGTTTTTGTTATCCCTATTTTTACGGTGTTACATTTGAGAATCCTAATTTTCCTGACAAAGTATACAAACTAAATAAGACTCTCTATGGGCTACATCTAGCACCAAGAGCATGGTATGACACTCTGTCTACTTATCTCTTGGAAAATAGTTTTGAAAGGGGAATCATTGACAAGACTTTGTTCATCAAAAGAAAGAAGAAAGACATCCTACTTGTTCAAATCTATGTGGATGATATCATCTTTGGATCCACAAAAGATTATATGTGCAAGGAGTTTGAGGAGCTGATGCATAAAAGATTCAAGATGAGCTCTATGGGTGAACTTACATTCTTCCTTGGGCTACAGGTTAAACAGAAGAAAGATGGTATTTTCATCAGTCAATCCAAGTATGTGCAGGATATCCTTACAAAGTTTGGATTTTCAGATTCAAAGCCTACAAGCACACCTATGGAAACACACAAACAGATCACTGCAGATCTTGAGGGGGAGGATGTGGATGTTCATCATTATAGATCTAAGATAGTCTCCCTCATGTATCTAACAACTTCAAGGCCAGATATTATGTTTGTTGTCTGTGTGTGTGCCAGATTTCAAGTAAGACCTAAGCAATCTCATTTTCAAGCAGTCAAGAGGATCTTTAGATATATCAAAAGACAACCTAGGTTAGGTCTTCGGTATCCTAATGACTCACCATTTGATCTACTTGCATATTCTGATAGTGATTTGGGTGGTGCAAACTTGGATAGAAAATCTACATCAGGAGGATGTCAGTTTTTGGGTGCAAGACTAGTTTTTTGGTAGTGTAAAAAGCAAACCACAGTGTCCACCTCTACAACAAAAGCAGAGTATATAGCTGCTGCAAGCTGCTACTCACAAGTGCTATGGATTCACAATTAGATGTTGGACTATGGTGTTACTTTTCTTCACCCTCCAATATTCATTCATAACAACAGTGTTATAAGCATTGTTAACAATCCAGTCAAGCACTCTAAAACCAAGGATATAGAAATCAGGTACCATTTTATTAGAGATTGCAATGAAAAGAAGCTAATTCAAGTTTTGAAGGTACACACAAGTAATCAATTTTCTGATCTATTCACCAAAGCTTTTGATGTGGGTAGATTCACATTCTTGGTCACAAGTGTAGGCATGATAAACACTGAATAAGCCTCTTTTGATTTTCTTTATGTACCATTTCTGTATAGATTCCTTCATGCTTACTTTCTCATAATGTATTGTGCATGGTTCTGCTAACTATGTGTGTTTAAGTGTTTCAGATTACCTTGCTGATTAGAAACTTAGTACCTCTGGTTAAAATAATATTGCTCTCACTATTAATCCTACTGACAGTTCAAATATGGTTAAGTGTGGTTAATACTGCTTGGTGGTTTATACTGCCAGTACAAAGTTACTACTGCTTACCTTATTTCTTCTGCCAAACAGTGTTAATACTGCTGGTATGTGTTATTACTGCTAGTCGGTGTTAATACTGCTGGTGTGTGTTACTACTGCTAGTCTGGGTTAATACTGCTAGTCTGTGTTAATGCTGCTGGTATGTGTTACTACTGCTTATATGGGTTAGTACTGCGGGCTTGTTAATTCTGCTAGGGTATTAGTACTGCTTCTAACTGAAACCCTCCACCTATAAATACCCTCTCTGACCGCCAAAATCCAAACGACTCTTTGAATTTCCTACGAAGAGTTCATCTCTCTCTCTCTCTCTCTCTCTCTCTCTCTCTCTCTCTCAAATTCTTGCTTCCCAGTGCGTAAACCCTACGAACCCAAGAACGATGTCAGGACTGGAGTTTGTTGAAGATCATAATGAGCTTGCGATGCTGCAAAAACCTAAACAAGCTGAGGGTTTTGAAGAAATTGTGGATTTCCTGAAAGCATCCCACATTGCCTATGCACTCACAGTCAATCCCCAACGTCTATGTGGAGCACATGTGACAGTTCTGGGCCAATGCCTCCATTCAGACTGTCAATGGCAATCAGGTCATCCAATCCATGGTCTGTGATAAATCCATCACATTCACAGAAGGTTGTATTCGCACTCATCTACGTCTAGATGATTCATAAGGTATATCTTCTCTTCCTAAGGATGATCTCTTCCAAGCAATTGGTAGAATGGGGTATGAAGATCCCACTGAGGTCTTTAAGTTCTTCAAGAGCAAATTTTCACCTCAGTGGAGATTTTTTGTTCATACTTTGCAACATTGTATTTCTCGCAAAACAACTGGATGGAGTGAGTTCAGCAGTACCATAGCTTATGCTCTGGTCTGCTTAGCAACCTCCAGAAAGTTTAATTTCTCACAAATGATTTTGAATGATTCACTGTCAAACCTGAATACCAAAACCAAAACAAAGAGATTTTATATGTATCAAAGGTTTGTACAAGAAGTACTAAACCAAGAATTGACGGATTTACCCTCTTTCCAAGAGGTGTTTGTACCTAAACCTTCCAAAGGGAAGGTGTTCTCTAACATGAAAAGGCCTAGTAAGGACTTTTCTGGATAAGACACTCCATTGTTCTCTACAATGATGGGTGTGTCTCATTCCCATGGTGAGGCATCAGGGTCAAAGCCCACTTCTGACCAACCCCCTGATGACCTACCCACCATTCATTTCCAATGATCCTCCTCAGGTCTCTATTGAAAAACCCCTTTCACCCATCACTAAAACATATATAAGGAAAAAGGTACAGAAGGTTCCTTTCCTTCCTGTATCTTCACCCCAACCGCCTGCAAGCCCTCTGATGAAGCATTCTCCATTAGAGAATATCCAAAGGGAAACCACAGGGGTGTCTCCCAACCCCAAGAAGGTGCTCTCTAAGGAGAAGGAAGAGCATGTGGGCAGTAAGGCTCACACTACTGATTCTGCACAAGGTATGGATCAGGACAGTGTGAACATCTCTAAGACCTTCCCCACAACAACTTTAGATGAGAAATCATCTAAAGGTCCCAGGTGCCAAGAAACCACGGGGGTAGCAGGTGCTTCTGCTAGGCAGAAGACCTCTACTAAAAGATCCAAGGATCCTTCAAGGGTGGTCAACACACCTAAAGGAGGTGGGGACAGATATAACTATGATGATATGATGGAAACAATCGGCAATGTAAACCTGGATGTACTCAGACAGGGTTCAGAGATAAAGGCAATGCAAAAGGTGATAATCTCTCAACAGGAGCAGATAGTCCATCTCATGAAGCTGGTGTTGAAACTAGTGCACAAAAAGAAGAGAACCTAGTTTGTTTTAAAGAAAAGAGGAACTGCACATGATGCTTCCAAAAAGGGGGAGAGTTCAGAGGCTATGGAATCTAAGTTTGAGGGGGAGTTTAATGGTGAATCTGAAGAGAAGGGTGAGAAGGAAATTGGTAAGGCAGACGAAATTGAGAAAGAAGCAGAAACTGTTAAAGCAACAGTAACTCAGTCAGCAGTAGAAACAAAAGAACAAGAAGTAGAAACGGAAATGTCCAGAGAAGAGATAGAGATAGATGAAACTCTGGTTAAGGAAAAGCATGACACTCCTAAACCCACTCAAAAGGCTAAGGGAGTGGTGATCAAAGAAGGAGAAACAGAGAAGAAAAAGAAAGAGATAAGCATGTCAGATGCAAAGAAGAAAGGAAAAGAGAAGGTGGTTGAATCTGAGAAACTAGTGAAAAGGCATAAGCAAATTGACCTGGATGAAGAGTTAGCCAAGAAGTTGCAAGAAGAGCTTGAAAAGGAGGAAGAGACCCAAACTGCCAAAGATAGAATGATTGCATTAGATTTGGCTACAAAGCTCAATGAAGAATATCAAAAAAGTTTAAAGCTTGCTGCTAAGAAAGTTACCATGAAAGCATCTAGGCAAAGGCAGCCAACAAAGACAAGACAAAGACAACCTTCTAAGACCTTTATGGTTGCACAAGAAAGGAGAAAGATGATAAACTTCCTGAAAGGGTCTATTGGAAACCCTGAAGGGATGTTTATCAAAATGCCTTTTGGTAGAATAGAATAGTTGTACAAGAAGGAGATGGCCAAGCTTCAAGGTGACTTCAGTCAGAGGGTTGAGTTTGAAAGAAATATGAAAGAAAGGCATGATCTGAATATTCAAGAACATTTCCCTGACAGTGAAGAAGGCACTCCTACAAAAGAAAGGGCAGAAGTAAAGAAAGAAGAAACACTAGCCCAAAAGATCAGAGTAGTCAAGAGAATGAAGTCTATTGCTTCAAAGAAACAGGAAAAAAGGCCAAGGACTGAAGAAGTTGAGAAAGAGAAGGAAAGTGAAATCATGAGAGCTGAATCATCAAGACCTACTGCTGCACCTCATGTAAAGCAGCAGAAACAAGCTGAGCAGGTTGAAAATCAAGAGAAGAGTCCAGCACAACCAAGACAACCTGAGCAGTTTGAGTTATACATGACAGTGATAGATGAAGAACCTCTGAAGGTTGATCCTATTTCAGTGAATGCTCCTGAAATCATTCATTGGGATACACTCTTGGATAAAAGAACAGAATACTTCAAAATAAAGAGAATGGGTGACATATATGAAGTATATTCAACTTGGGGAAAGATAATCAGAAGTTGTACCAGAGCTGATCTAGAAGAAATGTACAAAGTTGGGTTGAGCTTACATGGTGAAGTATTGAAAGGAGATGGGATGAATCTAATAAAGATGGCCATGGAGTACTTGTGCATGATGTTTGATCCTGTTAGTGTTGAACATATTATCAAAGATGTGCATCATGAGAATGATTTTAAAAGTATTGACAACTGGATGCTCTTTGAAAGATCTGGAGTCTATGTCATTACAATTGACAAAAGCTTCCATGAATACTACTTGGTTGATAAGGTGTATGACCACAACAAAGTAAAGCTGGAGAGGATGCTGAAAGCAAAGTTGGTCTGCCCTAAAGGTTCAGAAATGACAAGAATAGTGATCAAAAGAACAATCAATCAAAGCCTATGTTTGAATCCTGATCTAGGAATCTGAGCAGATATTTTGAAAGCATCATGAAGACCACATTCTGAAGAACTTAACTTCTTGTTTTGAAAAGTTAAGTTAGGGGGAGATTGTTGGTTCTAAAATGTGTTAAGTCTAGTTAGTGCTACTAAGTGTTGAAGATTAATATTGCTAAAGACTTTAGTACTGCTATTCAAAGGTATTACTACTGCTTGTAGGATTATTACTGCTAGAGGTATTAATACTGCTTGAAAGTTAATACTGCAAGTAGTTTGTACTGCTTGATGAATTACTACTACAAGCAATGTTAGTACTGCTGAGGAAGTTAATACTGCTATGAAGATTAATGCTGCTCATGAAGATAAAGATGGATTGATTGCTTGATGCGAAAGACTAGGAGCTGAAGATAATGTTGAAGATAATTATAGACTGGATGCTGAAGATCAATGTTATTTTCATATTTATCTTGTAATCTGATTTGTATATATATAGTCTAGAATTCTTAGCATAGAGATATAGTTTTTTGATAGAATATACAGAGAATACGTTTTTGTTTTAGAGAGAATTAGCCTCAAGGTTCTTTGTAGTCCTTTCAACATAGAAGTATTGAACGTCTGTTGAGCCTGTTCAACAGATTGAGGTTGTGGTTGTAATCATTAAGTTAATTCAATATAACTTGTGATTTGATCCATACACTGTTCTATTGATTTACTGTTAAAGTGTTATTCCGCAAACTTCTTTAACAAAGTTTATGAGTGTTAATTAAATTCTTGTTTAGAATTTCGATCTTGAGATTGGCACCGTTTCACCTTGTATATGTATCTGTCATGTATCAACTGTAATTGTATTCACAATCAATAGAATTTTCTGTGTGTTTAATTGATTATCCGTTGAGATTGTGTTCACTTTGGAGATGAATCAATCTTCATCTCCAACAGTTGTAACCAGCAAATGTAACCATCATTTTGCTGGAGAAGAAAGGGAAAGGGCGTGAGGAGGATGGATGGAGACTAACTTGCCGGAGAAAGGGTACGTATGGCTTCACCGAAAACAGGATGAAAATTGACTCACCAGAGAAGGGGTACGGGTTACACAGGAAAAGGGTTGGAGATTGACTTGCCGGAAGGGGAGCTTCTCTTTTTGGGGGAGCTGTAATACAAATAAGGGAAAAGTTCAAAAAACCCAACACACTATCCCATTTTGAATGATTAATCAAACATCATATCATTCAAAAACAAAATGAGAAAATTTAATGGTTTTGTTATTCGTTTCGTTTTTTTTAAGTTTAATGGTTTTTTAATTCAAAAAATTAGTTTAAGGACTTAATCATTCAAAATGGAATAGTTTGTTGGGTTTTTTTGAACTTTTCCCTATAAATAAATATATATTATATATCATATTATTAAAATAAGGAAAAATGAAGAAAAAGAAGGAAAACAAAAAACAAAAAGACAAAAAGACAAAAAAAGACCAATTTGCCCCTGATTTAACGGATATTTTTAATAACATTAATTAGAGAGACGAAAAAAGAAACGAATAGTAAACCACAGTGACAAAAAAAAGCAGTTTTTCGTAGTTTACTCAACAAACTAATATTAGTTAGAGTGAATTACATATTAGTCCTTGTGATTTGTTGAAAATTACAACATTGCTTATTCATGAAAATAACATTATGTTATACTACAACAAGTGATTAATCAAACAACATATCCAATAAATTTAAAAAAAAAAACTACCGACATTTGCTAAAAATTGTTATAATAATATAAGTTAAAATAAAACAAATACAAATCTTTCTTTTTAGCATAATAAAAAGTTAAAAACAAAGTAAAAAGTTATATATATATATATATATATATATATATATATATATGATTAGGTTCATTTGAGAAATGTTAAAAATATGAGAAATAAAGAAATGATCCTAGCCCTTTATCTGGTCATCATTTGCGGCTTTGACCGTGAAGCACCGGATAATTCCTTGTGTGGTCTGTAAAAGATAGAGGGGAAGTTTCGTAAAATACGCGGGACGATTTCATATATGAACCTGTATGATTCACATATAAATTATATGTTCATATATGAATCAGTATAATTCACATATGAACTCTTTTAACTGATTCACATATGAACTCTTTTAACTGATTCACATATGAACTCTTTTAACTGATTCACATATGAACCTTTGTGATTCATATATGAACTATACGTTCATATATGAATCAGTTAATTGAGTTCATATGTGAATCAGTTAAAAGAGTTCATATGTGAATTATACTGGTTCACATATGAACTTATATGAATCATACATGTTCATATATGAACCAGTCCTGTGTATTTGTAAAAATTACGAAACTGTCAATATATTTTTAGAATAGCTGCAACTTTTGACCATTCAAAGCCGTAATTGTTGATCAGTCAAACGTAATATTTGACCGGTCAAAGCTGATCTTGATCGAATGAAAGGCTTTGATTACTTATTTGTTTCTCATATATTTAGCATTTCTCAAATGAACCTCTCCCTATATATATATACATATATATATATATACATATATACATATATATATACATATATATATATATTAGTTGTGTACCCGTGCGATGCAACACGGATGAATCACAGTTATGAAGCCACTTCAACAAAATTGAGTTTATATGACGCCTAAAATAACTAAGTGTTTTAACAAAGTGTTTTATAGGACCAAACAAGAGAAGTTTTTTATCCAAAAGTGTTACGATAAGTTTATAAAACGCTTTTAGGCATCGTAACAAGTTTTATAGAAGAATTATGCTTCTCACTTTTAATCTCACCCCCACACATCAATTGCACTTCTCACAGGAATTGATCTGGTACATCTCATTAGTGTTGATCTTCCATTAGGATTGATACAATGGTCCATATCCCTTCTTATGCTTCTTACCATGACTTCCCTTCTCACATGCCATATTTAAATTAATATCAAAACATTTGGTCCACAATGATTGGAAATCAACTGCTTGTTCTTGGGGATGAACATCTTGTGAGGATGAATTACTTGTGTTTGGACATGAAAGGAAATAAAGGCTCTTTGGGTGGGAATCAAGGTATATGAGCAAGAAATCAAAGAAATGCCATCTTATTAATGGAAGAGGAAGACCTAGACTTGCAGTTTAGAAGCATAATTTAGTCCTGAATTCCAGACTTTAGATATGGCGTAAAAAAACGGGTAATAAATAAATTATTATTAGATGAATCCATGGCAGGAGGCAAAAGTTTGATCCCCTTAGAATGTGGTTTCACAAGTCTTCAAGAAACATTTTTATCCTAACTAGTAAAGCAAATAATCATCATATAAATAGGATATATAATCATCCAAAATATTCCTTCCGTCCCAAATTATGTGTCGACATTTCTATTTTAGTTTGTCACAATATAATTGTCTACTTTTAAAAGTAAGTTTCCAC